>OU906947.1:1390000-11390000 GCA_918317495.1 Synanthedon vespiformis
AACACACTAGTAACATACAAAAGAAAAATTTAATCGTAGGTATAAATACAATAATATATGGTAGGTATTGTAATACAAAATAATATATTTTTGATTATTTACATTTGCTTATTGGCTAATAAGTAGAGTGCTAAAAATAATAATAAATTAAATAAATTTCTACCATCAATCATGATGATCAAGAAACCAAGTTATTCTCAAACATATGTTAGCTTAACTACGTATGTGAAAAAGGGCGAAAGACCGAGGAACGATTACTTTACTTATACAAATATATATGCGTAAATAAGAACTGAATAAATTGTCATTAATTAAATTTAATATTTTGTATATTTTACCTGTAGTTTTTCTTGTAACGCAACTTTTATTATTTATTTTTAATTATATTAGGTACTGATTAACTAATCGATGAGACACGACTGATTAGGGTTATTATAAAAAGCACGTAAACAACGTTTCACTCACAAAAATCAACACTGAATCAAATATAGATTATGGAATATTCCAACGGCCCGTCTAAGTTTAAAGTGACGTGTGCTTATACTTCAGTGAACAGGTAACGCCACACAGCGTCTCGATACGACAACGAAGGTACCCACTTACATGAGCTAGGAGAGATCCTGATACACGTGCCGAAGTTATAAAGTGCAGGACACACAGGGAGCGAAGATAACCTAATTTCGCTGCGTTTCGCATCGCTCATTGGATGTGACGGGCTGACGGGTTCTCACATCCAATGATTAGCAAAGCCAAGCTAACTTAATTTAGGTGACTTGGGACGGTCTGTTCTTCAGGTCGCAAATTATAATGTTAACATAGTTTAGGTCGGAAGTACGCCTTGTAAACGCAAGTATGATAAAACGCGGTAGCGACATGACCGAAGAGAAGCGAATTTAGTTTAGTTTCACACTACTTGACATCACACCAAGAACTACATGGATATACTATGCTAGCGATGCATATTAGCGAGCTGCTAGTGAAGTAAAGTGCCACCCCTCGCGCAAGGGTGAGAAAAGGACATATAATGTCGACTGCTATGGCAACCAGTCATATTATTATGTACATACTTCGGTTTCAGTGTTAACCCACTTCGCTTAGCTCCGCAGTTCTTAGTTGACCGACATAAGTGCAGCGAAACAGATCTAACTTCGCTCCCAGTGTGCCCTACGTTTTACATTTAATAAGAGCAATTATTCATGAAATCCTTTTCAAATAATTATATTCAGAATACAGTTCTATTCATAAAGCTTTGTAGGACAAAAATTAACATAATCTTGTTTACTTCATTTTTGATTTCTTTTTGTAATCTATTTTTTTTACTTTCCAATCGACTTTCTAGCATGTTCACATTAATTAAAAATTAACTAACCTAAGGACATCTTTCCCCATCTGTCAAGTAGGCTAACTGTAATCAACACTTTACTTGTAGTTGGTGAAAGAGGCCCAAGCAATTTAATATCCTTTATTTATTCTCTTTCTTCAATGAGAGAGTTCCTAATAGTATGCTGTAGGTAATTGTAATGAAGTAATGACTCATTATGAGTTGGATAGCATGATTGGTATTGCAGTTGAAAATAACTGCAAGAATATTTTTGTCTTGCTGTAAAGTATCTAAGTGTTAGCGGAATAGGGTTGGGGTAGTTTGGTTTCGTAATCAATATCCTTGCCCTGTTCTATCGTTCTAATATCGTCGCCTTTAACTAGGATCGCCTAGTTAAAGGCGACGACAGCCACTTTACCATCGAGTGGATTGTCACCTTAACACTTTTAACATAAAAAAACTAACCCCACAGAGTGCATTGGTTTTTTTAAGTGAAAACTTCTATAGCCGCGTTATACGACTTTGGGTACGGAAAAAATGTATGGGTACGCGTCAGCAACATGCTAATGCTCACAGTTATGCACGCGCAGCTGTCTACGTACGCGATCGCGCCAACACATTGCATATACCAGATTGAGCGTCTTTCCATTAGCGACGGCCCGGCATGGCACGGCACTGCACGACACTGCACGGCACGGCACGGCACGGCACGGCACGGCACGGCACGGCACGGCACGGCACGGCACGGCACGGCACGGCACGGCACGGCACGGCACGGCACGGCACGGCACGGCACGGCACGGCACGGCACGGCACGGCACGGCACGGCACGGCACGGCACGGCACGGCATGGCGGCATGTGCATGTGTGTTGTATATGAATTGTAGCCGTGTGCATGTGTGAGTGCTACCCAAGGGCTACGCTTGTTGAAAAAGTATCAATATATCGGTGTATCGATATTTTTAATTGGATATATTTATATTTATGACGGATATATTGATACTTATATAGATACAAAATATCCAACATCGAAAATTATATCAGAAACAATTTTTTTATAGCATAAATTGAAAATCAGACCAAAATTACTATTTTTACATAGTTAATGTAATATGCATTAATGATATGAGTTTACGTGCTACGCCTCTTAATCGCACTCCCGTAACATCTTTCCCCTCACCTGTCAAGCACTTGTGCTAGCCAGAGCCATACATAAATTTCAACTTTACAGGATAAAGTTTATTTTAATATATACTTACATTTGTGGCGATACTCCACACATTACACACCTTTCGGTTCACCTGGCAGGTACTTGTTCTCATCGAAAACGCCTGTCAATTTTTTTTTAAACTTCACAATGAATGAACAAAATCGTATAAAAATTTCAAGCTTACAGGAACAAGTTTTTTTTTTTTATCTACACTTTCAAAAATATAGAGGATGATGACGTGCAGGGCTGATGCGTGCCAGGTTATTGTTACCGTACTTTACATGCTATGAATCATCACTATAAGAATTTCTAGCCTTACAGACACACCGTTATTAGGATGGTCCAGTAGCTCTCCGACTCTCAAAATGTCTTACATATTTATATAAGTATTTTTGTTTGTACGAAATTATTATGGAGGAAGTGGATGAACATTTGTTATTACAAGTAAACCCATGGATCAAATAAAACACCTATAACATATCAAAACTTGTTTATTTAAAAATAGATATTAATAATAAAAATCACTCTATCTTTATGTTTGAACACAAACATCATATCAAAATTTGTTTATAAAAAAATCCTAGGAATAAACTAAACCTTGGTGTTTCTAACACTAACACAATAATTATCAAAATATGTTTATTGAACATATTATGTACTCTCAGCTATTATTTATTTATTGCTTATTGAATAATAGTTGGTGCCCGCGACTTAGTACGTGATGATAAATCCTTACTTCCTTACTAATATTATAAATGCGAAAGTAACTCTGTCTGTCTGTCTCGCTTTCACGCCAAAACTACTGAACCGATCACCATGAAGTTTTGCATACACGTTGTCTGGGACACCAGAGGGGACATAGGGTACCTTTCATCCAAGAAAAAAGTATTGTTCCCGAGGGATTATCTAAAATATAAAAGTGTAATTAACGCCTGGCCAATGTGTCATAGCAACAAGTTGTCAAACTTTATAATTGCTTTTATATTTTTAATTCATCATCGCGTACGAAGTCGCTGACACCAGGTAGTTAAAAATATAAAAGCAATTATAATACTTGACGCCTTGTTGCTATAACACATTGGTCAGGCGTTAGTTACACTTTTTTATTTTAGATAATCCCTCGGGAACAGTACTTTTTTCTTGGATGAAAGGTACCCTATGTTCCTTATGGTGTCCCAGACAACGTGTATGTAAAATTTCATGGTGATCGGTTCAGTAGTTTTTGCGTAAACGCGTAACAAACAAACAAACTCACATTCACATTTATAATATTAAAAAAATAAGGATATTTCTTCTGTGCGTTTTAATTCTGTCTGATTAATTTAAACGACTGGACCGATTTTAATTCTGTCTTCACTTACGTTGAGAGGGATATTCAGGAATGGTTTGTATGTAAAATAAATTGATCGCAGACAAAGTCGCGGGCACCCACCAGTTGAATATTATAATCAGAGGCACAATTAACCGTCCACCCGGCTAAAGTGACATAACTTTGTTAACAATAATCAATCTTCTCACTAATATTTCATTAAATATATTCAAATAAAATTGAAGACGTGAATAAATCGCCACTGAACTATTAATTTTTGTACTAAATTATGATGCAAAATATTAATGGTATGATAGCAATTAAACACTTGTATTATTTAATTTAAAAAAAAAAGTTAATATAGCTCTCTCTACCATTAACAAAAGTAAACTTTTCTGTAATATTTGCTTTTTAAAATTAACTGCACATAACACCTTTTTTAACTTTTTATTTTCCAAAAATGTCTTAAATCGACGACCTTTAGGTCTGTAATCATCAAATCAAATCAAATCAAATCAAATCATTTATTTGCATGTACATGGGTGTAAAAACCAGATGCCATAAATTAACAGTGTCCCAGCATGTATTACCACATTTGGTGTGCAAAATCAATTAAGTCTGTTAATTAACAAGTTAATTAGTTGAGTCAATCATTATTTAAAATTTAAAATTTAAAAATGCATCAGAACACTATTCAAAAAACGTGTCCCTTAAAAACTCATCCAGAGCATAATAAGCTTTCCCTACCAAAAACTCCTTTAGTTTTTTCTTTACTAATTTTGTATTTTGAATGTTTGTAATGGAGACAGGTATCTTATTATATATTTTAGGAGCCAGACAGAAAACACTCTTATGCAAATATTTAGTTTTTGATTTGGTTAGACTGAGGGTATGTGCTCGTCGCTGTGAGATTGCATTACTTTCATACAAGTGTTTATTATTTATTACATACATTACGACTTCTAGTATGTATAAAGATACAAGCGTCAGGACGCCCAGGCTTTTAAAATATGGCCTGCATGACTCACGCTGACCAAGATTACATATGGCCCTAATGCACCTTTTCTGAGCTTTAAAAGCGTCGTTCTTATTAGTCGAGTTACCCCAAAATATCAACCCATACCTAAGCGTTGACTGCACATAACCATAGTATGCAATAAGTGCAGTTGGTGTTCCTGAAGATCTATTTAATTTTCTTAATGCATACGAGAATTTGTTTAGTTTTTTGCAGACGCTTTCTACATGCGACTTCCATGTGAGTTTACTGTCTATTTGTAAGCCCAAAAACTTTACTTCTTCTGTCTTCTCTATAGTTTCGCAGCGATAAATAATTTTATTTGTATCAGTGCTACCTCTTATTTTGAAATCCATAGCTTTAGTCTTGTTGAAATTTATTTTTAAGTTGTTATTTTCTAACCACTGTATTATCCCATCCAATGTTGTACAAAAATTAGAGTTAAAATTAGTTAGATTTTTGTTTAAAAAAAGAACAGTACAGTCATCCGCGAACAGAGTCATTGGGTGATCGATATTACTTGGCATTCATGAGCATTGGTGACCATATTATTATTATGTACCTTTATCAATGCAAAAAAACAGAAAAAAAAAACCCTAAAATGCGACATACTAACCTTCAATCAACTCACGTCTTCAATTCAATGTTCACTTATTGAATAATATTAATTTTATTCAGTATTCTTGACAATTTTTGAGCTGCGCGCGGATAGCCCGGGCTCGCGCCTCCAGTTCTACCAAGTCGAGCAGGTTTTGATCGTCTTCCTTTGACTTCTTGCTATGTTTCTTCTTCTTTTTACTCTTCTCTCCTTCAACTTTCATCTGTGGGCCAAAATTGTACACTCAACAATCATCCGAAAGCTTAATCTCTATTTATCTACTGAAACTTTTTCAAGTCATTGTGACATTAATGATTTGAAAAAGTTTCCTATTCTATACAAACAAACAATCAAATCTTTCCTCTTTATAATAATAATAAGTATAGATAGCCCACGTTACTCACTGATAATATGGCTTCTAAACGGTGAAAGAATTTTTCATATCGGTCCAGTAGATTCGGAGCCTATTCAATTCAAACAAACAAACCTACCAATATTTCCTCTTTATAATTTAAAATATTAATTGGAAACAGTGACCTAGTAGATCTAGGGGCTACTCCCATCCACAGTCCTCGGATAATCGGACGGAAGCCATAACTATTAATTTTATTCATATTACTAGCTGGTGTCTGTGACTTCGTCTGTGTTGAAGAAGAAAAAAATAGCCTATCCTGTGTCCAATACGTATAAATGTTTATCTACCAAGTTTAAAGAAAATCAGTTAATTTGTTTAAGAGTTATGGAGGAACATACATACATACATACATACATACATACATACAATACCTACACTTACAGAAAAAAATTGTAAAAATGGTCAATTTAGTTTCAGTATCATGTTATTATGTATTTAGTTTCAGTTTCAGTATTTTATGGAACCTATAAACACGATATCTATAACACATTTAGCGATCCACCTATTCACACTGATTCAAAGGATGACCTAACTATCGGCCGATAAAAGTCTGTAGTCTGCGGGGATTTTAAAAGTAGGTATATGTTTGCTGACCTTTTTATTTCCAGAGCTCGGGGTCTCTTCCAGTTCGTCCGAGGAGATGGCATCCAGCGAAACCACACTTGGTTCCCTCTTAATTTCATTGACGGGTTTCACTCCGTCCATCATGGAAACAAGTTCTTTGGACGTCATACCCCGCATCTGAATATAACAATATTATTAATTATCATAATATTTACATATTATAAAACAAAGTCTGTCTGTTCGCGATAAACTCAAAAACTACTGCACCGATTTTCATGCTGTTTTCACCAATGGATAGAGTGGTTCTCGAGGAAGGTTTTAGTATGTAACTAGCTGGCGCCCGCAACTTCGTCCGCGTTAAAAAAGATAAAAAGTTGCCTATCACGTGTCCCATACTTCTAAATGTTTATCTACCAAGTTTCATGAAAATCGGCTAATTCCTTTAAAGCCAGCGCCAGACATAGCAACAACATTTGCTCACTTATTTGAACACTTGTGTGGCACGGCTATATGGGTATTTATTCAAAGTATGACTTGCAACTTTGCACTTTTCCATTCGGTGTCGGTTTTTGGAGCGCACATCAAAGCGTTCAAAGTTCAAACAACTTCAAAAGTTCAAACTTGCGCAAAGTCCAGTGGAGTTATTTTCATAATAACTCTTTTTTAGCTTAATAATTATAAAATTACCGACTTAACTTAGCTTACTTAGCTTAATAATAAAAAATACAGACTTTTTAGCTTAATTTTTTGTAGACTTAAATAATAGAAATATAATAATAGAGATAGAGTCGTTGTCCGTCTTGTGTGTTATCTATTTGAATACTGTGAAGCGAACGTGTTGCAAAGCATGTCTGGCAGGTACAACAAACAAGTGTTCAAATGTGTGAGCAAAGTAGCTCAAAGTCTTTGTGCAAACATTTGACTGTGTCTGGCGCCGGTGTAAGAGTTATTGAGGAACGAACATACATACATACACTTAGAGATTTATTATTAGTATTGATATTAACTTTTAATGTCTAAAAAGACGACATTTCCTTACCCTATAATATAAAGTGAATATAAGGGTATTTATGAATATAGGGAGTCTTCCTGGTAGACTTCCCCTCCTCGACACAAATTTGCAAACCATCTGCTTAAAGTCAACGACTGATTGCAGATCTGACTAAGGAAAAAAAAAATCTTACCTCTTCAACACACATTTTTTGCACATCACTGTTTGGCAAGTGTTTTATATTGTACGGCACCATACGTTCTACTACTAACTGAGGCTCCAAGGATTTGAACGCTCTTTGAATCAGTTTCGTGTGATCGTTGACATATTGAGACAGGTCTCCGTCATCCTCATTTTTTTTAGTTACTTTTGAGGGCTTCTTTTTATGCTTTGCAATATTCATTTTTATAGACTTTTTAAATGACTATTCACTTACTTCACTTAAGTCAGCAATATTCAAAAATTAAATATTAACATGTACGTACACGTTAATTGTACGACAATAAACGTTTGACGAGCCCGTTGGACGAGTGGCAAGGGTGCTTGCCTAACGTTTCAGGGGCCCCGGGTTCGATTCCCGGCGGGGTCAACTTTGGAAATTTTAATATAATTTTCAAAATTGACTCTGGTCTGGATTTGAAAAGTAGTTGTAGGGCAAACTGCGTTTCGCAGTCATTTGGGCAGCCCGTCTGGCGGCAGTAACCACCACCTTACAGAATACCACCGTGAAATAACAGCATTATGTGCTGTTGTGTTTCGGTGAGTGAGTAAGGGATGCCAGAGCCCATTACCCCATCCCTCCCTTATCCCTTATCCTCAATCCTTCTATGGTCGGCAGCGCACTTGTAGCACTTATGGCGTTGCTGGTGTTATAGGCGACGGTGGCCACCTACCATCAAGTGGACCGTCAGCCTGTCTGGCGACCTTAATATAAAAAAAAATAATCACACAATTTGAACACAAAAGTCAGTAAACGATAAAAATTGATGTAATACAACGAAACGAAGTTATTAAAATGAATAAAAGCAAATTTATCCAATCAGGAAAATATGTATATAAACCGATGTAAACACAAGTTAAGTTTGACACAAGTTAACCAAACCATACCACAGAACAAAAATAACCTAGACGGCATTGACAGAGACATTGACAGCGTGTGAACAAATTAATGAAGTGTTCTGTGCCCGTGCTCCTTTGACTCTTGTAAGTTTAATAGTATTCTGTGGTTCTAAGTTTTGGTTTTTTTCCAATGAGGATAGAGGTAAGTATGGAGAGTAGAGATAAGGAGAACTCTCTCATATGGGGGAAAAGTTGTAAGTGTCTTTAGTTTATACTGAACGCTTTTAAATAATAGTTCCCAGTAAATATCTGGTCCAAATCTCTCCAGAGTGGCGCTGGAGTCGCCAGAGTGTATGAAATGAATATTGAATTTAGCAGTTGTTGACAGATAGTCTGGTCGTGAAGTGAGTTTCCTGAGAAAAATAGTTGAGATAGAAAATAGAGAGAAAAATTGCGAAAAATAGCCTCTTAAAAATATGAGCGATAGCTCATTCGATCCGTAATGGCATCTAGAAAAAGACTTTTTTGGATTTTTCTGCCAATAAAAATTGCAATTGTTATTAACAGTCAAAAACTAAGCCTTAGAGAAAATTCTAAATTTAGTTTCAGTATCATGTATACAGCCTATAAACACGATATCTCTGAAAATTTTACTCCATGACCAATCCTTACAGACTTATTATTAGTATCTTTTGAAACTTTTGAATAAAAATCAAAAATTTTATGGTTATTATTATAACAAATGTCTAGGCTTTGCTTTCCAGTAACATTCTCGCTAGTATTTGGGAAAAATTAAATAAAAAAAAAAATCGTTTACTCTCTATATCAATTTTATCTTTATTAAACTTACAAAAATGGAAGTTCACAATAAAATATATTTATTTTGTGCTTTTATTCACAGTTCATATACACATACAATTGTGTTAATATATAAAGAGATATAAAATTAGACAGACCATTTTATTTGTTTATTGAGATTTACCTAATTTGAGATGAGAGATAAGTGGGGTAAGGGTCTCTTTCATCATCTGTCAAGTAGGCTAACTGTCATTTAAAGTCACCGGTCACCGGGGAAAATAATAATAAAAAATTCGCCTATCGAAGGATGCACTAAAACGAGTGCATAATTTCATAAAACATAAAATCATTTCTACACTTTACTTGTAACCATAGAGTAAATAGTTACTTAACCAGTAATAGAGGGACAGACACGTAGACACAAAAAATGTCGAAAAAGTCGATAAAATGTAGATGGCCCCTATGTAGATTACGATTATGAGTTGCCATTAAAAATCCGTCTAACTCAAAGGTCGCTGTAGTCAGTCAATTCGTATCATGCACATGTTATATGGCGACATCTAGTGAGCAAAAAAAAGAAACCGCACGGATTCTATAAATATTTTATTGTTATATGACGACATCTAGTGATCCATAAAGAAAGTAAAAATGGTGTCAATATGAATAACATCATTTAACATCAAATTCGACATTACTAGCGACATCAAGTGAGCCATAAAGAAAATAGAGCCGGAAGTTTCATGTTTAAAACGGAGCTCGCCCCTCTATTACTGGTTAAGTAACTATTTACTCTATGTTGTAACTAATCAACACCTTACTTGTAGTTGGTGAAAGAGGCCCTAAGTCCAATAATGTGACCTCACTTTCTTCATGTGAAGGTCATCAGAGAGGGTGACGGTTCACTTATGGTAAGTGGCTACCGTCACTCGCAAATATATTAATATTTAATAACATAACTTAAAAATATAATTAATTATTAAAATGGTAATTATTTTATAATAATGTCACATAATTTATTTACTAAATTTATATAATATTAAAACAACCAATTTGATACTGTTTCATCACAACTTTTACAATTTCAAAACAACTCCTTTTGAAAAAAATATATTTTTTTAAATATAAATGAACAACTTTTTTTTTTAATTTCACTTTTTAATATTTTACTTTATTTTGGCACTAAATTTGCTACGAATTAAAATTTCTCTAATAAAATACGTCAAGATCGAATTAAAATTAAACCTACAGTCTTGTATGTAAATAATAAATAATTGATTGTTATTTTACAATTTATAAAAAAATCTATTTAAATTTAAAAAAAAAATACATTATAATATTGCTTATAAATACAATCTCTTCTTATTTTCTACTACGAAAAAAGCTCATTTAGATCAATTTCACAAACTTGATTTTTTTTTTTTGTGGCGTAGCCCAACAACAAACTTTCATCACACGAGATTCAAAAACATGAATAATTTAACTCAACTCATTTAATGTTCACATTCGACTTTCACACAAGCTTCTTACAAGACGATAACAACCGTTTATATGATGACTTAATATCAATCGAAATACAACCATAGATTTTGCTTCACAAATGCCAAAGCGGCACATAAAAAGTACGCCTAAAAGAGAATCATGGCGGAGTCTTGCCGTCGCGCGTCAATTGTAAAAGATAGTAACGACCAAGTTCCACTATTCATTTTAAACTCCAATATGTTGACGCAAAGTCACATTTTCCTTAAGTGACAGACGTTTCGTTGGTTTTAAATGACAGATGACAGACGTCGTACTCTACACATAATATGTCACTTTTTAAAATGTTTTTTAAATGTCCACATGTTTTGTAAATCGACATAGCTGCACTAAAAAACTTCCCACGAGTGAGACTCAAAAACATGAATATTTTATTACTCAAGCAAAGTTCACATTCCACTTTCACACAAGCTTCTTACAAGACAACAACCGTTTATTATTCTCACAGATCTTCGGTAATGTGCCCAGCTAGATATGGCATAATATTAGAACCAAATTAGAACCGTGTCACTAAAATTACCCACACTCACGTATAGGTCGCGCATTATTTTAAGGTCAGATCGCGAAACTAGTGGGGGCAATCGGCGCATGTGTACAGTTGCGCACAAAAGTGCTAATGGAAGTGAATTTTTATTTTTTTATTTCGTATTTTTTTGCCCCTTACTAACATACCATTAAAAAAAAAAAAAAAAAAAGAAAGGGCAGTGTTGATATTGCTTCCATTAAATCACCGTGCGATGTCGAAGAAGGTTTTTTTTTTTAAATTTTTTCACTATTACGTATTTTAACTAATACGATAAAACAATCTGTAGTACGCAACAGTAAGTGTTGCAAACCTTGATTGAAAACCTCTTTTGTTCTTTTTATATGTCATGTTTTTATAATAGTAAAATATATATAAAAGAAAATAAATGACTTCAGATTTTGACCTCGAACCAGCCGTTTGATTTACTCAATATTTTCAACAGTAAGGTAGCATTCCGTTCTAACTCACTGCTTAGTATGAATTTATATGGAGTCACGTCGCGGTCGCTTAGAACGGAATGCTACCTGTACACAAGCGACACGAGACGCGCGAACGAAGTGCGGGAGGTGAAGAGCGACTGAGTCTACCAATAACGTGTCGGCACCGACCCCGCCCCCGCCCCCCTCTCCTCTCTGCCTGTCAAAAAGACCTAACAATTGAATTCTGCGCATTCATATCTCTAGTGGGGCCGCGCGCATTTCCGAAAATCTGTGATCCTGCGACTGAGTACAATTGAATAGTGAGCAAGAGAGACTTGAGTATTATAGAACTAAGATCTAACAAAGTCCCACTGATTAGTCGGTTGGTTGTCGCAAATGACCAAAAGCAGAGGCTCGCCGCGCTGAGCTCGCTCCACTCCCAGACACATACCGGCAGCCGTGTTGTAAATTGGACTCATGGCCTGTGTTATAAACAAACCAAAAAAAAACATAGCAGAGGCGGGCGATAGGCATGACGAAAACGATTTAATTCTTAAATGGATTCAAACCATTTTAAGGACTTACCGATCCCTTGTGTTTCCACTCCTGTGCACCGCCTAACTCGTGACATTTGCCGAGAGATGGCGCCACATTGTTGGAAGCATCAAGACAGAGCGTCCGTCCCAATACTAACTCGTTTAGCGCTGTCTCGAACCAGATCTGGAATATTATTGAGAATTTAAAAAATCATTAGGTACTAAAGGTTATGAAGGATAATATCATAGGCTAAGGAGACGTTTAAGTATTACCATAGAGTAAATAGTTACTTAACCAGTAATAGAGGGGCGAGCTCCGTTTTAAACATGAAACTTCCGGCTCTATTTTCTATATGGCTCACTTGATGTCGCTAGTAATGTCGAATTTGATGTTAAATGATGTTATTCATATTGACACCATTTTTACTTTCTTTATGGATCACTAGATGTCGTCATATAACAATAAAATATTTATAGAATCCGTGTGGTTTCTTTTTTTTGCTCACTAGATGTCGCCATATAACATGTGCATGATACGAATTGACTGACTACAGCGACCTTTGAGTTAGACGGATTTTTAATGGCAACTCATAATCGTAATCTACATAGGGGCCATCTACATTTTATCGACGTTTTCGACATTTTTTGTGTCTCTACATGTCTGTCCCTCTATTACTGGTTAAGTAACTATTTACTCTATGGTATTACGTATCGCAATTGTTGAAGATTTTTACTCCCCCTCCCCCCTCCCTAAACGTTACGTAACAACCAAGTGACTATTTTCACCAACGAAAAGGGTTGCCAACTTGGGAGAACAAAATAAAAATGACGTACAATACACTCGAGAGATTCTCCTGCGCCCCTGTAGTAATGTATCGTAACGTTTTACATGACACCCCCCCCCCCCCCCCTCCCCCCACTCCTTCGGCAGCATGGCAAAGACCGGTAGCTAATTTTGCTGCCTCGTCTTATTGAGATGTGGTCTATTAAAGGTGTGGTCTAGTCCTAGTCATTCGGAGATATGGGCTTTCTACAGAGACGGTCCTTTTGAGATCTAGACCCCCCAAACACATTTCAACTTGTTAAACTTGTTGTTGCTGTGTGCAAGGTTGAGGGTGAGTAATGTCACTGAATAATTTGTTATATACACAATTTTTTAAGAGCCTGAAAACGGAATAATATACTCCAGCTGACTACCGGCGGTAGGGACCACCTCCCTATATTTCTTCCATCACAAATAACCACACGACATAACATAAAATCACTTGCATTGCGTGCATTGAACCTGCGTTTTGGAACACAAAACCTAAACACTTTCATAATGTAATTTCATCTCTACACCTACCTGGTTAAGAGTCCTGATACATCCGGCCAATACTAGGCCGCTACCTTTAGTTTTTATGTCTTTAGCACTCTGTATACACAACGACGTGCCCTTCAATCGAATCTGATATGAATCCGTATAATTACGTTTTCTGAAAAAAAAAAAAAAATTAAAAAAAAAATATTCATAAACATCAAGTCGACACAAAATTAATTTTGTAATATTATCTACTATGACTTTAAAAAAAAAATATTAATAAATATATATATATGTATATATATCTTATATATACTCTTATGTATACATATTAATAATGTTAGTAGCGTAAATAAAATATATTTCATTTACAGTTTATTTAATACTAGCTGGTGCTTGCGACTTTGTCCGCGTTGAAAAAGAAAAAAGTAGCCTATTCTGTGTCCTAAATGTTTATCTACCAAGTTTCATATACACATACATACAATACAGAAAAAAAATTGTAAAAATCGTCAATTTATTTTCAGTATCATGTATGGAGCCTATATACACGATATCTCTGAAAACAATGTAACTTACTCAATGACTACCGACCCTTACAGATTTATTATTAGTATTGATTTATTGTATTATATGATATGTAAATCGATCAACATGTTCATTCAAATTCCATTGACGACTCCTTAAGCACTTGTTAAATTGTTGAGAACACCTTATACAATTCACCTGCTGGAGATTTTTTTTGAATCCTGTAAGTGTTTTTTATGGTGTTTTAAAGCTAAATTAGTTAGGAATGGTTGTTAGCTTTATAAAAATATAGTTTTTATGTCTAGGAAATCCATTCAAAATTAATTTTATAAACATTACATTATGTTTTATAACACATTTTGAAATGAACCAGAGTCATAAACATTGCAAAATCTAACCTATTTTATTACCAATCGTACTGCTACAACCAGTATTACGGGTGGGCTCGCTCCGCTGCGCTCCGCTCGCATTAATTTTCATAACATTCCGGAACCTAACCTAACCTATTTGTTTCCAGTGAAGTAAGTATTGTAACACATTTTGTAATAAACGCACAATTGTTATGTTATTATGTTTTAAAATAATTGTGAATGGATTTCCTAGGCATAAAAACTATATTTTAATAAAATTAACAAGCATTCTTAACTTATTTAGTTTAAAGACGCTGTAAAAAACGGTTACAAGATTCAAAAGCCAACCCACCTGCTGTGCCAAGGTTGAAATTTATTCCTCTCCGGATCATTAAGGGCGGACATTCTCCTCTTGGACGCGGCGCCGTCCCCCCTCTCCAGTTCCGGATAAACGTTGTCCATGTACCATTTGAACGGTTTACATTTCAAACGCATCCGCAACGACTGTCGCTCCGATATGTCGCCAATCGACACGTCGGCCGCTGAAGGGTTCTGCTCTATGACTTTTTTCTAAAATTTTACATGTTAATTTTTTATCGTCACACGTTCCACACGGGGCGCCATCTATAGTTCCGTCAGTAAGCAACTACAATAGTAACTATAACACAGGTCAACACGATTTTTGGGTCCGGCTTCTGCATATGAAATTTTGATTTCTTCTATGTTAAAAATAAGGGAATAATTTTTTTTTTTTTTTTTGTGATCATAGTTTGCTTTTGTAGAAAATAGAGCATTTTTTTATTTTTTTTAGACAAAATATGATAGAGTCATACATTATTTACATACTTTTATTTTTAATTACAATTAGAAAAGTTTTTGTTGAACACTAGAGCCTTTGTCATTTAAGATTTTTGATAAACAACAGGAAATATATGTAAAATAACGGAAAAATTAAGTTCATAAATGAATATTTTTGTTTGTATGGGCTGTCTCGTATCTTACTTATCGTCATAAATCAGGCAAAAGCAAACTTTAAAAGCTAAAAAGGAAAATGTAACTATTTTTAGATGTCTACAATCAGAATTTAAGCATTAGAACAGAAACCCAAGAAAAAAAAATTTTTTGTTGACTGATGGAATGCTTGTATTATTGATATAGTTCGTTCAGCGAATAAAGACTTGTCGGCAAATGTGCGCAGAACTCTATTTTTAGGTGTTTGAGGGGACAGAGGAGCGTGAGCGGCTGAGTCTACCAATAGCGTGTGCCGACACGTTATTGGTAGACTCATTCGCTACACACCTCTCGCACTTCGTTCGCGCGTCTCGAGTCTCTTGGGGGTACTGTTGCGTATAGATTGTTTTATCGTATTAGTAATACTAATACGTCATGGTGAATAAATGCCTAAAAAAACATTCTTCTTCGACATCGCACGATGATTTTATGGAAGGAATATCAACACTGCCTGTAATGTTAAGTTAGTGAGGTGAAAAATTACGAAATAAGAAAAGAAAAGTACACATACCACATATTCGTCCATCCAAACGCGAGCCATACGCATTGAATTGTGCAACATATAATCTTCCTTTTCACCTAGACCGTAGGGTCGTCTTTTGCGGAACACGTGTCCAACGCGACTGCACGGTATCAACTCCAAACTACCTCCGCACGTCCATATCTGAAACGATAACTCTTTTTAACAAATAATAAACCGACTTCAAACCGTCTCATGGTCTTTTCTCATGGATGCCATTGTCAGAACTGGACCAAATTGAAATGGGACCACACGGGAAGCACCAGCTTTCAAATAAAAAAAAGAATCATCAAAATCGGTTCACCCAGTCGAAAGTTATGAGGTAACAAACATTAAAAAAATAAATACGCGTCGAATTTGAGAACCTCCTCCTTTTTTGGAAGTCGGTTGAAAATAGCTCGACTTTATATACTCACAAAAACACAACTATCTAAGTACTACAAGTCACAATGCCAAAGCGGCACATCTATACTAACATTATAAAGAGGAAAGATTTGATTGTTTGTTTGTTTGTATAGAATAGGCTCCGAAACTAATGGACCGATTTGAAAAATTCTTTTACCATTAGAAGCCGACATTATCCGTGATGAACATAGGCTACTTTTTACCGCGGGAAAATGCTTCATTCCTACGGGAAATCTAAAATAAAAGTAAATACTAGCGGCTTGGCCCGGGAGATAGCGCCATCTATCCAAAATACGGTAGATGGCGTTTTATACTTTTCTATGCGGACGATTTCGCGAGCAGCAGCTAATTGGTAAATATATATATATGTATTGATTGAACTCACCCTAAAAGATATTTCCAGATTCTCACCACCCCATATATTCATGCCGGGGTCGTATTTGCCTATGTGGTTGAAATACTCCCGATATATAGCGAACAAACCGCCAGCCATTGTCGGTGATTTTATTGGTCTCACAAAATCATCCTCACCTGGAATAACGTATTGAAATCTCTTTTATATTTACTGTTATTTAAGAGTATTTTCCCTTCTTCAATTATATTTGCCTACTAAGTATATTGTGATCTTCAATGGAGTGCTTGAAGACCTCAACTGAAGTTACTCAAAGGGTAATCTGTAAGGGCCTTATAGACGTCACAATTTGTTGGCCAACCGACAGCCGACGCCGACAAATTGTGTGGTCTGTAGTCATGTTGGCCAACATAATTATTATTAATCTCCAACATTTCGGTTGGTTGGGACGAACATCCAACTTCACCCGACAACCAACTAATTGTAGTGTCTATAGCGTAGTTGGGACAACCGAACCGAACCATAGCGTGGTTTTCTATAGTTCATTCGTGATTTTAGTCTGTGGTTTAATATTTTAATTGAAAATTAATATTCTGTTTTTCGGTTGGATCACTTTGTATCACGCAAATTTTTACTATTTTTTATGTCTTTGTATTTTTATGAAGCCATAAAATAAGTATTTTCATATTTTATACTTCTGTCCGTCTGTTCGCTGTAGGTAGAAACTGGCAGTTGGAGAATTTTGTTGGTGTGTCTATAAGCTAACGCCGATCGGTTGTACCAACTTGTTGTCCCGACAGATTGTGTCGTCTACATATAAGGGGTTTAAGATGAATGTGGACAAGTTTAATGTCTAAGTCTTGTATTTTATGTCAATGTTGTGCCCACACGTGTAAAAGTTGAGAATTAAAGTCTCGAAGTTATTACTTAGGACATACAGTCCAATTAAGTAGACCCAACTTGTAGAAGGTGATTGTAGGATCCTCGTCCTAAATTCCTCAGTGTTTTAAAACAAATGTTTTCGACCAATGTTTGTTGCCAGTGATGACATAATATGGCGCTGAACCGTGATGTTCTCTATGAGCCTCGTAATAAAGCTCAACTTGGCTCATCTTTGTCTCTATCTATCTTTGTTTTAAACATGTTTACGTAATGAATGCATCTATACTAATATTATAAAGAGGAAAGATTTGATTGTTTGTTTGTTTGTATAGAATAGGCTCCGAAAGTACTGGACCGATTTGAAAAATTCTTTTACCATTAGAAGCCGACATTATCCGTGATGAACATAGGCTACTTTTTACCGCGGGAAAATGCTTCATTCCTACGGGAAAACGGGTAATAGGACAACGGGTAGTAAGAATTTATCCTTCCGTATTTATCTTTTTCACATAACTTCTAACCGATTGGGTTGAAATTTTATATGACTATTTCGATGATTTCCTGGATTATTTAAAAATACTTGCGTTGCGTTACTGTCAATATGTCAACTATTGACCGGCTTGACCGATTTGGGTGAAATTTTGTATGTATATTTCCATGGTTTCAAACAGACACGAATGTATTATATTTTAGAAAGTTACGCGGACGAAGTCGCGTGCAACAGCTAGTAGTATTACATATAATTATTATCACTTACTCTTCAATGTGCCCTTAGGTAAGTTATCCCATTTGAAATGCAAACCCCAATTGAAGCCGCCCCTCACTAGTGGACTTGCGGAATATTCAAACGTGTCCGCGTTGATGACATCAATGATGGGCGCGACTGCCCTCGCGGAATATTGCATTTTAACACCGTCCACGTCTTCGGACAAACGCGCCAGGAGCGGCACCAACCAGTTCACGTTCACCTCAATATGAGAGTCAAGAAAAACCAACACCTGAAAATTACAAATGAAAGCATGTTTACCTACCTAGTAGTGGTATTGCACACTGCGTCTCGCAGTCATTTGGGCAGCCCGTCTGGCGGCAGTAACCACCCCCTTACCGTATACCACTGT
The DNA here is from genome assembly GCA_918317495.1 of Synanthedon vespiformis. Lineage (NCBI taxonomy): Eukaryota > Metazoa > Arthropoda > Insecta > Lepidoptera > Sesiidae > Synanthedon > Synanthedon vespiformis. The sequence continues at coordinate 1,408,764 of OU906947.1, forward strand.
GAAATAACAGCACATGTGCTGTTGTTTCGGTGAGTGAGTAAGGGATGCCAGAACACATTACCCCATCCCTCCCTTATCACTTAATCCTTCTACGGTCGACAGCGCACTTGTAGCACTTATGGCGTTGCTTGTGTCATTGGCGACGATAGCCACCTACCATCACGTGGACCGTCAGCCTGCCTGTTGACCTTAATATTTTAAAAAAATCAATCTACTACAACTATGTGGATTTTGCGTTACAAATGCAAAAGCGGCACATTAAAGGTACGCCTAAAACGGAATCATGGCGGAGTTAATGTAAAAGGTAGTAGCGAATGACCAACTACTACTATTTATTTTAAACTCCAATGTATTGAGGTAAGTCACTTTTATATTTATATGTTACATAAAGTTCGTTGTGTTTTGTGTGGTATGCGAAATCCATAGTTATAGTCACAAAAAACACGGCAGGTAAAGAGTGTAATAACAATTAGGGATCATGACTCTATCTTCTATTTCTTTAGTTAAATAATTATGGTTCATAAAAGCGCACTGACTGCCAATCAAGTTCCAAGTGAAACCAAGTTAAAAGCTTCTTCTGGGTGAGCTCATCTTCGCTACACAGCTGGATGCTGACCAAGAGCAAACCCACCTCAAAAAAAAGGTGATTTAAGTCGATTAAATGGACAGGTACACTGTCCACTTGATTGTAGATGACTGAACAATAAGGATATCGACTTTTTACAGTTTTCACTGCACCCAAATAGACTGAGTAGTTTATAATTGCAGAACAAATGTACAGTCGATTAACACATTCAAAGTGCAAAACAACTGAACTCTCAACGCGCCATGAGTCGTTGTCACGACTAGAGAACAAAATAAACTTCACGTACAAACGATCGTAAAAAGCTACAGTAAGTAAGTAAGTAAGCACCTGGCCATATGGGGATCGAAGGCAATGAACTTGCCGACGAACTCGCTCGAGCAGGCGGAAAAGGTAGGCTAATAGGTCCTGAACCTATGTGCGGACTACCAAACAGCCTAGCTCACTGGACCATATGGAACTAGTGCTTTAACTTGCCAGGGCTGAACCATTCCAAAGCGCTCATAAAAGCCTATAGTCGAAACGTGACAAACCAGGCTATGTCGCTTAGTAGGAGCAATTTGTGTATTATAACTAGGGCACTAATGGGGCATTGCCGCCTCAATAGGCACCTTAAAGTAATGGGTCTCATTAGTACAGGAGAGTGTCGCTTCTGTCACGAGGCAGAAGAAACACCAATGCATATCCTGTGTGAGTGTGGCCCCTTAATGCACAAGCGCAGTCACATCCTAGGAAGCCACACAATGGCTTGTGAAGATGTGAAGAATGCCTCTATCAAAAAAGTACTACAGTTTCTCAATGTGGTAGGTCTAGGTAGAGAGCTTTAGTTTACGTGGCGAACACAATATTTCAGAAACGGACAAAGTGATACTGGTTCTCTAGCAGACAGAAATAGCCACTAAGCATATAATAATAATAAGTAAGTTGAGTGTTCAGTGGTTTCGCACTTTGAATGTGTTAATCGACTTATGCGGCCGACTGTACAATGCCAATAGTTGTAGGTCACATACCTCTCCCACACTATTATCAGCTCCATATAATCTAGCTCTTATGAGACCTTCCCTTTTCCCAGTTCTCAAGAGCCTCACGTTCAGCGCCGCCTTTGTCTTGTCCGTCTTTTCTGTCGACTTCTTATCAACATTATTGCTATCGTCGTTTATGTAATCAACAACATTGTCCCCATCTATGTTGTTCGTCTCTAACATTTCTTCGTCTTTGCGCATTTTACTATTAATCTCGTTGACGGCCCTCTGAACTTGCTCGTGAAGGCCTTCCAGGTCACTGTAGTCGTCCACCAAAATTATCTCCTTCAAATGTTTGTAATCTGTGTGATCCAGTATTGAGTGTACTGAGCGCATGAGTGTTTCAAAATGTTCATTGTAAAAACATATAACAATTGACGCCTTCGGCAGTTTGTGCGGATACTTCTGCTTTCTGCATCTGAAATGTATTAAATTGGCTCTCAGTGATGCGTCTCGCGATTTGCGAGATCAAAAAATTTAAATATGTAATGACATAACATTTAAATTGAGATTACTGACAGTTTATTTCTTGTGTCCGGCAATCCTCTGTGGTTCCCAATCCGCATGGATATGAGAGTGTTGAACGCGTGTAGGTTATAGCCTTTGTCACGAATCTTCACGTCCTCCACATTCCTTATGAGTCCGTATTGATTAACTGGAAACACAAATTTGAAAAGTGAAAACGATTTGGACAATTTTTTCGACCTTTCCTATTTCAACGCGGACGAAGTCGCGGGCACCAGCTAGTATTTTATAAAGTTACGTGAACGAAGTCACGTTCAACAGCTAGTTTTTTATTTGTATATGTGATGTGAAGCACAAACCTAAGCTTTGGTCTGGTTTTGCCACCTTCATACCAAATTGTTTAGCAAATTTCTCTTTCAGTATCATCTTCTTGTCATAATATGACTTGCCATTCTGATACTTCCACATGTTACCAGAGTACTTATCGTTTGAGCCCCGATTATCATAGAGAAGATTCTTTCCCTCCAAGGCTGCTATTGATTTGTCGTTATTTTTAATTCTATCTTTTTCATCTGTATTTATAAGGCGATAAAACGTTTTGTTTTCGCTGCTGTTCACCAGGTTTTCATCTAGAACCAATGAAAATTCCATTATAAATTTACTGTCATTATTGTAATCACATATTTGGATAATTAATTTAAACAGAAACAAATACAAACATCATATTATTTTTTTTAGAAATTTTATTGAGGTTTTGACTTTGACTATACATATGTATTTTGCAGGAACAAACCCTGTATATATTCTTTTGGTACTATAATGTATTGTGCACAGTTGAAATGCCTAAGAGTAGCGGCTATCACTAACACGCCATCAATGTTATAAATACCGCAAAACTTGATGGGCTCTGACCTTGAGCGGGTATCTTTCGTTTGCGCATGTAGAATTGCGAACAATATAGCGGACCTGCTTTCTCTCGTACAAAATGTTATCATTGCGTCTCGCTCATTCCCTGTCTTTCCCATCCCCGCGTCGCAACACCTCACAAACAGTCCCAAAATCTGTTACTGCACATATTTGACATGTGACATCGCCAGAGCAAATCAAGTTTTGCGATGTTTATACCAAACACTTGAGCGATTGTGTGCTTGTGACACCCCTCATACTTCAACGAGTAACTCGGCTAGGAACTTCATGAGTAGTGTAGAGGAAAATAAAAAATATTTATTAAAAACTAGCTGCTGCCCGCGACTTCGCCTTCTCAACTGTGTAAATTATATACTAAAACCTTCCTCAATGTAGTGCCTTTCCAATTGTTTCACTGGCTCATATCACATACGCACTTAACGGACAGACCACGGACACGCGACTGGCATATTTATCTCATCCCAAGTGGATTGCTCGCGTCAGTCACGTGGTACGTTTAAGACTGTGCTTGTCTGTATGAGTTACTGAACAAATCCCAAAGATGCATACACTACACTCAAGAACCACTCTATCCATTGGTGTAAACAGCATGAAAATCGGTGCAGTAGCTTTTGAATTACGAACAGAGAGACAGACAGTAGGACTTTGTTTTATAAATGTAAAGATTAATTGCTAATTGTTTCTAGTAGCCTCAAACTTACCAGTCAAACTTAAAAGCCAATATAAATACAATATAATACTCCAAGTAGCAGAAGCAAAGAAAATACCCCATAAAAATGAGTTATTTATTCTTCCCATTGCGTTAAGGGAATGTGTAAATATTGTTAAAACTGTTTTTATTGGAAACAGTTACAATGGACAGTGTGTCTCAATGAAACTACATAATATATACAACTACGGGTAATAATATGTTTCTTTCTTATTATAACAGTATCGTCGAACGCATCCATACAATATAACACGACCGACAAAATAATTAAAGTTTCCAAATTTAAAACACGAATACAAATTAAAAATATAAATATACAAAAGAAATGGAGGTGTTTGAGGAATACACAGACCGAAAGGCTACACAGAGCACTGTGAGCAATCGGCGACTTAAACGTCACATGGACGTCACAGACCACTCCAATATTTACGTAAAATGTAAGCCTCTGTGATAAATATTACAAATGCGAGCGAAATAGTAACAAAACAATATTATGCAAATAGACTTGTAGATAATTCTAATTTATAATTAAGTAAATTAAATACACCAATTTGAAAATTTTTGCTTTTTTGAATATCTTTGAAAAAAATGACACAATGAAAAAAATAACCACATGGATTTTGAAAAATATTCAATTATTTTTTTTAATTTATTTTTAAGGGATTTTTTCATGTAGATCTCTCGTCAAAAAATCTAAAATAAATCTTAAAATAACCACATGTAATGTATGATGTTCCTCCACTGATTTTCATGAAACTTGGTAGATAAAACATTTAGACGTACGCTAGTTTTTAATAATTCAATAATCTTAGGGGCTATTTTAATAATTCAATACAAAATTATTCTTGATTATAAAAAAATATTTATCCAAAAAATTTTTTTTGAAATTACTTAACCACATGAAGATTTCACATCATCCGTTTTTTACATTTGCAGTATATAGATATCCCTAGGCAAACTTTTTTTGTCAAATGACACCCAGATTCAGGGTCATATTGTGTACCTATTCGAAAAATAAGTTATTTTAATTTCTTAATTGTCAAAAAAGTTTGCGGGTCGGGTTCGGCATGTGAGAATTTGCTTTTTTCTAAAATCTTTACTTATCCTATAATATTTTTCGTAGATAATTTAAGACTTCTTTTCGGATTGACTCTGCTAGATACCAGCAATCAGCATATTAGCCAGCGCCATTACATTAAGAAAGAAACAGTCACAGTCTCAGTACACCGATTAAAACACTCAATCATGATAAAAGTTAGATTTTATTATAGTTTCCATACAATAAAATTATCATCCCACAAGCACCAGTTCTTCGCTGACGAATCTATAAGGTGGCACCTCCAAATTCAAAGGCGCGGGGCCCTTGCGAGCTCTGCCGATATTATCATAGTGGCTACCGTGGCAAGGGCAATAAAAACCTCCTGGGTAGTCGCCTGAATTCGGTATTGGCACACAGCCCAGATGAGTACAAATACCTATCACTATCAACCATTCTGGATTAGATGCCCTCTGCTCAGGCGTTTGTGGGTCTCTCAGGGAGGAAAGTGGTGTATTCGCTTCAGATTCGATGTCCTGTTGGGTTCTGTGTTTAATGAATAATGGTTTTCCTCGCCACTTATAAGAGACGCAGGCGCCTGGAGCTACCTTGCCCAATTCGACTTCGATTGTCGCCAAAGCGAGGACGTCAGCAGCTGCCGACATATAGGACGCGAAATGTGTTAGTTCACTCTTCAACGCGTACATGCCAACGATCATTCCAAAGGCACCAATCACGTATGTGGTGCTCGGCTTGTTGTCTCCCTCGCCCCATTGGGTTTTTCGGACATCTTTGAAGTCGTCTTTCCTGTAATCGCTAAAGTCCGGCGGCTCAAGATCAACGTGGAGATGAGGGCAGTCTTTTTTTTGGAAGCGCACTTGAGTCCACACTGTCGGTCCTAACAGGAGATGGAGATTACCAGAGAATCCGTTCAAAAGAGGAAAATTCTTGCATCCTACATGTTTTTTCGACAATTCATTCGTCAGTTTCTTAGACAGTTCTGGCACTTTGCGGCAGCAAGGGGTGCTCCAAAATTTTATTCGGCAGTTGCGAACGCTATGTACTCCGCTTAAAAAATTCATTCTGTACAATTCTAACTGGTATTTAAAATTTTATTCGTTTCTGTGTGTCACACCGCATTTTAATATCGTTTTCTTAAGATTGACATTATATGCCAGAATATGTCAATATTGTCATAAGTTCTCTTTATTTGAAAATATAGCTTTTGCTCGCGACCTCATTTGTGCTCTTTTTTCTAATCAAAATATTTATTTCAACATTATTGTTTTGTTATTTGATATATTTTGTCTGGTGTTCTCTTTATTGGATTGGATAAAAAGTGTCCTACGTATACTTGTATCCATGAAAATTCTGTATGCAAAATTTCATGTTGATCGGATGAGTGTAATGATTATCAATTTCATTAAAAAGTAGACAGACTAAGCGCCTCTTTCACAAACGTCAAGTAGGCCAAACTGTAATTTAAAGTCACCAGTAACCGGGGATAATGGAGCTGATTGTTTGTACGGTAAACATCCCAAACATTGAATAGAAAATAATAATAAAAAATCGGCTATCGATGGATGCACTAAACCTAGTCAATAAAACATAAAATTATTTCTAAAAGTAACAAATCAACACTTTACTTGTAGTTGGTGAAAGAGGCGCTTACGGATTTATTTTATTAGTATTGATATAAAATCATATGAAAAAAAAAAACTGTATATTTGGTATAACTCTGCATTATAATTTTTTGTCAAAATTGAAAAGTGCCTTCGGTCTTTTTGTTAATCATAAAAATAAATAAATGTACAAGTGCATGTGTACTCGCACTAAATGATAATAAAACTACCGGCACTACCTGTGGGAGTGTCCATGAGTGTCACAAAAAAAACTCAGTGATTTTGATTTAAAAAACAGACCGATGTTTATTTGATTTATTATATATTACTACAAAGCCATCACTTCACTTTACTTTGTTACATTTTTAATGTCTTCTCATATGTTGGAAGAGTCTACTCTTTCTGCTTAGACTGTCCTGGTTCAGAGGCGGCTCTGTGAAGTTCATAGAGCTGGGCCAATTGCTCATCCGTCATATAGTCTAACATTTGAGGGTCCAAATATTTACCAACAGTATTATTGCTTGTCTTCTTAACTGTTTTCATTTGTTTCGCTAAACTGATTGCGTATCCCTGAAAAAAAAAGACTTATCAGACTCTGTTATTGAGATTTGGATATATGACTATCCATCGTCTTCTAGTTTTCAATTAATGGTCGAAAGATTAGATGGCAAGAGGTCTTTGCACAGTTACAAACACTATAATAAAAGCCGAGGACTATTACTAGTATATTACTCTATTACTGTTCAGTATAACTGGATAATCCAGTTACTTTTTCACGCCTCACTTACTCAACCGATAATCGTGAAATTTTACATACACATTGTCACCAATACAAGAAAAAACATAGGGTATTTTCATTCAGAATAAAAATACTGTTCTCAAGGGATAATCTAAAATAAAACAAAAATAACGCCGGGCAATTGCTCAATTGTGTCAAGTTGGTTCATGACAAAGAACTGCTACAAGGAGTTAACGGTCAACATTCAGGAGATCAGAAACATTGATTCAAAATTAAAATGATAAGTTTATAAGTTCCATTAATTGGATTTTGACTCACTGTCCATTCCTTGAGAAAAATATGAGCTTCAGGCGGGTCGCAATTTTTGTGGCGTTTGAATTCGTCTCTTGCATAATTGTCTCCCAAGACCCTCAACTCAGCAGGCAACGACCGATGCACTCGAAATATCAGCTTGTATAACTGGCGGACCCGAGATGTGTGCTCCGCATTAAACATCGGCTCAACAGTACTTTCTATTCTACTATAGCTTTGATTTTTTGTATAATTATATATTTTAATAATAAATCTAATAAAAATCAATTTCCATTTTCCATAATGAAAGTACTCTGTCTGCGGTAGTGATGATCGATATTAAATAAACATCGATGTTTAGCGGAGAAAACATCGATGTTAAGTCTTCGATAATATCGATGTTTGAGATAAATATCGGAACATATTATAAGTTACTCTATGATCGGAACTAGTGATGATCGATATTCATCGATATTAAATAAACATCCATGTTTAGCGGAGAAAACATCGATGTTTGACATCGATGTTAAGTCTTCGATAATATCGACACATCGATGTTATGAGATAAACATCGGAACGTCGTTACACTTCAAGCCATCTAACGTGAATTAGGTGTACTAGATATTATTGCTTACTAATTAGTTCACCTTCAACCAATTTACACTAGATGTCACCGTCACCGATCAATGTATCAACGTCGCAGTAAGCCGTACGAATAGTTTCTCAAGACATAAAAAATACCGTCAACTCCAATTTTGACCTGTCAAAGTTAATTTTTTTACAGAGTATGGCAAAAAATACTGGCAATGTTAATTTTTTCATTTAACTTTTGTGATTTTAATAATAGTAATAAACATATTTCATAAATACAATAGACAGTTTTATTTGTTACCGAAAACATCGATGTTTTAGATATATCGATGTTTATCGTACATCGATACTTTTGATTCGATGTTAACATCGATGTCAACATCGATGTTTTTCTAACATCGATCATCCCTAATCGGAACGTCGTTACACTTCAAGCCATCTAATGTGAATTAGGTGTACTAGATATTATTGCTTACTAATTAGTTCACCTTCAACCAATTTACACTAGATGTCACCATCACCGATCAATGTATCAACATAAACGCAGTAAGCTGCAGCCGTACGAATTGTTTCTTTTATTTCTCAAGACATAAAAAATACCGTCAACTCCAATTTTGACCTGTCAAAGTTAATTTTTTTACAGAGTGTGGCTAAAAAATACTGGGAATGTTAATTTTATCATTTAACTTTTTTGATTTTAATAATAGTAATAAACATATTTCATAAATACAATAGAAAGTTTTATTTGTTACCAAAAACATAGATGTTTTAGATATATCGATGTTTTTCATTCGATGTTTATCGTACATCGATGTTTTTATAACATCGATTATCCCTACTCTGTGGCGCTGGCGGGCGGACGGATTGTTGATCCTAGTCCTAGGATCTGATTGGATGATATTTGATATATACATAGAATAATAATAGTAGGTACAGAGCGCTACTATTACAGATCGCGCGGCGAGAGTTTGGCTTTGACCGTTATTGCGCAGAAATCAGAAATTGGGTATCAACGGGCAATTAGCGGGGTGCGGGGCGGGTGTGTAGGCGCACGCGGTGCTCTGATTGGCGCTCCAGTCGTTCCCTGCCTCTCGCATCGATACGACGTACCGCGCACTCCTGTTGTACAATCACGTTCACAAGTGAATTGCTATTTTCGTTAATTGTTTATTGTTGTCGATTGTTATTATTTGTTGAGTTTGTTTGTTTAAGTTTGTCAGTTAAGTTAAGTTAATTTGTTTAAGCATTATTACCACTGTACATGAATTTTGACCCACTCAAATATCCAACCTGGTACATAAAAAAGGAAAAGTATTGTGTGCGTGACAGTACCCATGCGCAGTAATCCCCTCCACCCGAAGGTCAAAGCCAAACTCTCGCCGCGCGATCTGTATCTTGGCTACTATCGCTTAGTGAGCGTCGTAGACAAGTGAGCTATAGATAGTTATATCGAAGAATGTGTGAGGAATAGGGATGTGAATCAATCGTTCGACACAACCCGTGTGTTATCGATATGCTGATGTTACTGCGATACAGCGATACATTTAGCATTTCCTTGTAAAATCCGAGTCAGACCATTAGTGAATGTATGAGGTATGATTGATTATTATAATAAAATTATGTTTATTCAAGCAGCTAAATTTGTGAAATTAAATTTGATTACTAAGCGATTCGAGTTTCCTATAACTTTGTAAATAATAGTTAACTAGCTGCTGGCCGCTACTTCTACAATAAACTACTACCAAATAAAATCAAATAATAAGACAATTCACGGCGCTAATTCAGGTGTCATAAAATATTAATCCAAAACGACTGATTTAAAACATGATTCTCACTTGAAAATATAAATAGAATATCTAATGACCCAAAAATATCGACTCCTGCGCCGAACGTGTCAATCACTAGTATCGTAGCGTAGGTGCGGGGCAGTGCGGTGTCACTTCCATCCGCGTCCGTCCCACACCTACTTCACCCCCGCGAAGTGTAGTTTTAATTAGGCTCAAAAATATAATTAGCAGATTACCGATGAAATGTGATGCCAGATTTCTGTTTATTTTGTTTCCTAGTGTCATTATTACAAGATTTTATAGCACATTTAACCATCGTTGTTTAAAGTGTTATTTAAGTGATTAATAGTTAAGTGATTATTTAGTGGGAACACGCTCGTCATAAGTGTTCGGTTATGACTGGCGAGGGCTAGACGAGATCAAGTTGTATGTTCCCACCCGCGTCTCCTGTGCCCCCTTGAACGCTAGCGCTCTGTACCTACTTGTTGGAATTATACCTTTATGGATATATATATAAACAACTGTCACTGTCATACATTAAAATTGATAGTTTTGACAGTTGAAATACAGAGTATAATTATTTTATTAATTATTTTACTAATAAATTATTTTACTTAAAACTGTGGTTCCTAATATAGCTTTTTTTATGCATAATAATATATTTTTACTAATATAAACCTATGTGATAAAAATCCATTAAAAATCAATATCCATATGTTATTAAATTCACGGCTGGTAATCTTCAAGGAAAAATCACTAGACATATGAATTTATTGGCCTGTGGTAATAGCAAAATAGAACATGACATTTGACCTTGGCCTTGCCTCACACCCTTCCTTCTTCTAATAAGAGAGAGAAGCCATTTTGTTTTGCAACATGATTGTTGTTTATTGTTGCGTAGATTAATTTCCGCATTTTTATAATCATTTATAAACAAAAATCTTTGGATACATACATACTAAATATGTATTATAAGTGTTGTGTACCAGGATAATATACAATGTGCAAAAAATATTCGAAAAATGATGATTCTTTACGGAATCTACCATCTGCCACTCGTTTTGTGACTCCAAAGAAATCTTAACAGCATATCCATCGCTGTTTCAAGAATCGGAGAAGAGTGGCATCCCGTTGAACTCTTTGGAGAGTGGTACTTAGTGTTTGTGTTCTTGTTCTACATGCCTATAAATGTTTATCATTAATACAATATAATATGTTTTATGGTGTATTTCAATTCTAGTTTGTATTTAAGTCGTATATTAAGTCCATGTTATGTTTGTGTATATCCTAAAAAATAAATATGTACCCATTATTTACTGTGTTTTAATTGTGTGATGATATCCATTTAAAAATAAATTCAAGAATCCCCAAAGCCCGTAAAAAAAAAACAAAGGGGTGAGAGGGGCGGGGTACTCAAATGTCATGTTCTATCTTGCTATGACCAATCAGGTGAGCTTTCCCATGTCCAGAGCATTTGTACTGCAGATGTCCGCATTTGCATTTGTACTGCGGATACTGCAGATACTGCAGATGCAGCATTTATATGCTGTTAAGATTTCTTTGGAGTCTCAAAACGAGTTGTGGCAGATGGAAGAATTCACTTTTTCTATTCCGTAAAGAATCATCATTTTCCGAGTCTTTTTTTGCACATTGTTTATTATCCTGGTACACAGCACTTGTAATACATACTTAGTATGTATGTATCCAAAGATTTTTGTTTATAAATGATTATAAAAATGCGGAAATTAATCTACGCAACAACAAACAACAATCATGTTGCAAAACAAAATGGCTTCTCTCTCTTATTAGATGGGTGAGAGTAAGGAGCGTAGAGATAAGGAGAACAATCTTATATGGGTGTTAAACTAAAAAAGTGGCAACTAAAATCGTCGAATTGAGATGGCGCTGGTGTGTCTAGGGCAGTGATCTAGAGAGTTTGAGAGTATGAAATGAAACGGAGTGAAGTGCGCGCTGAATTGAATTGTTTACTATCACTAGCTGCAACCAGCGCCATCAGTTCGTCGTCTTTCAACGGACACTTTTAATACACGGAGCTTCCGCTCCTTTACCTCTATTCTCCTTGGGTGAGAGGCAAGGTCAAATGTCATGTTCCATTTTGCTATTACCACAGGCCAATAAATTCATATGTCTAGTGTTTTTTCCTTGAAGATTACCAGCCGTAATCATAATATCATCGTGGTGGATTGGCATACGTGGCAATTGGCAGAATCATCGTGGAATACGATGGGGCCATAACATAGGGATGATCGATATTAAAAAAACATCGATGTACGATAAATATCGAATGAAAAACATCGGTATATCCAAAGAGTTTAAAGTACCTATATATAGAGGGGTCATTGCGAAAATATTCATACAAATAAATTGATCTTTCTAGCCGTGGCTCCACCTATCATTATATAGTTGAAGTACATAGGATAGTAAAAACAAGATATTTAAGCTACTGCAGAATAGATGTCACTATTGATGAGGTATGCTTTCAATTAGGGACCGGCAATTATAGTTATCGATAAAATATATCGATGAGCTAAATTTTTTTCTAAATATCGGTTTAAATAAATGAAAATCCCAAAACTACTTGCTTTTTTATCGATATTAATTTAAAATCCAATATCTAAAATACAGAGTTTTTCAAATCGGTCCAGTAGTTTTGGAGCCTATTCAATACAAACAAACAATCAAATCTTTCCTCTTTATAGTACTAAAAAACTTCTTCTATACTAAAAGTATAGATTAGTATAGATAATAATCAAGTAAAAAATAATTTTATGTACTCTTAAAAAAATATCGATAAAATATTGATAATCGTCAATCACTACGATAGTAGCACAGCTACAAATGTATCTATTGGACAACAGAGGGCGCCTATTTCAATATTTTCAAATGTTCTAGATCAATTTGTTAGAAATATCGTAATTTTCAATTATTTTAATTATTAGATACATAAATATACAAATACGTACGAAAATAAGCCGATATCAGGTGTAGAAATTTTATTATAACGAGATTTGCAATATCGCAAGGCACAGGACGGCATTATTGATTAAAAAATTTTTAACACCACTACTGACTCGACGTGTGCGTCTATGAAATGTCGGCAATGGACTGAGCAAGATATAACCACCTGGACATTAAAGTTACATTAAGGATTCTTTCTTGTTGTCCGATCTATATATATAGGTGTCTAATATCTTTGGGTATATCTAAAACATCGATGTTTTAACGGATCAACATCATACTACGACATCTGTTTGCAACAATATAGGTACTTTAAACTCTTTGGTATGCAATTGTTCTACATCACTTGTGATATCTGTTTATGTCGAACAGATGGCGCTGTGCTTCCAGGTATATCGCGCTATCGTTTCGTTTTTTCATTTGGTAGGGACAAAACATCGGTTAAATTTTAAGGTACAACTACATCACATTCACTTTCTTCTATTGAGAAAGTGAATTAACGACATCACATTTTTACATCACACCAAAAAAACTATGAAAAAAATGCTCTAGCTCAGCTGGCTGGGTGCTGGGTTGCCAGAGTGCCTCCTGGGTGCCTACTGCCTGGTGCTAGGGCCAGTCTGCATCTCCGTGTCTCCTCTACTGTCTTCAGAGTGTCTTCTACTGCATCTCCCTGTCTTGCACTTAGAGGTGGGAAAAACGCATCACCGTTGAGATTCGATCATTTGCATCCATAGATGTAGAATTACTACCGTTCGGCGTTCCGTTAGTTTGCATCTGAATCAGTGAGTCGCTTCATTTCGATAATTTCGATCAATGAATCGGTGGATCTCTACAGTTGCAGTTGCAGTGATCCAGTGATCTGCAGTGCGCCCGCACCGCAGACCAGACCAGGCTGGCTGACTGAACTGAGTCTGGGAAACGCGTCCGGTCCAATGCAATACAACCAATTCCCAAATTGCCTGATCTGATTCTGATTCCCATTTCGCCTGAAATGCAAATTGCCTTTCCCAATACAACCAAATTAGTCGATTTAGGATTCAGTCGATTTAAACTTCAGTCTATTTGGGATTCAGGCGTATTGACATTTCAGGCAATTTGGGATTTGGTTGTATTGGACCGGACGCTATAAATTGAAGGCGTGAGTGGGTGAAGACTGAAGGCGTTAAAACGGCAATCACACGGAACGTTTCCTATTTAGGAATCTAAGTAGAGAGCTCGTGATCACACTACGCTAAATTGATTTCTAAATCGAAGATTTAATTCAAAGATTCAATGAAATTTAAGTAAAACATTTTTGGAAAATTAAAAGGTTGAAAAAGGTGTTATGTACGAACGGTTAATCTTAAAAAGCAGAGTGCAGAAAAGGTTACTTTTGTCAATGGAAGAGGGAGCTATGTTCACTTTTTTTTTAATTAAATGATTGCTGCTATCATACAATTAATATTTTAGCTTTACACAACTTTTCATCATAACTTAGTACAAAAATCAGTTCCGTGGCGACTTATCACAAAAATTAAAACTATCTCGCTTTATTCGAAATTGGAATTATGCGACATACCACCTTCATACACTCACGTCTTCAATTATTTTATTATGCGTGTCAAATGAGAATAGGACTGGAAATTCGCATTTGGCACCGCATTTCTCACCAACTTCATTACTGATGTGTACGGAGTTCAAGAAAAAACAATCCAAGAATTAATTATTATTTTTGTAATGTGATTTATTTATTCAGGTAGTTTATTATAAAATCGTATACATTGACCCATAAAAGAATTACTTATCTCGTGGAGACGCGTTAGCAAACTTAAGGGCTTTGCTACATAGAACCAAAGCCGAAAAGATCGTATAAATACGATTTACATCGTACTGTAACTTACATTTATAGTTTAATTACTTAATAATTATTATATACTAGCTGGTGTCCGCGTTGAACCACGAAAGGTACCCTATGTCCTTTCTGGTGTCCCAGACAACGTGTATGTAAAATTTAATGGTGATCGGTTTAGTAGTTTTTGCATAATAGGTTTTTGCATCAACCTAGGTTTTGACATGTAAAAAGTCTTAGAAGAAAACCAACTGCGCTATTGTGTGGCGAATAGTTTAATTTGCTATACTCACATGTTTTTCACTCGAGTTTATTATTTATATAATTGTTATTAACAATTTTATGGAAAAAGTCGCTGTTTTTTTAGATTTTTGCTGATAAAATTGAAACTATCGGGGCAATTACGACAATTTGTAGAGAACGAAAACACGAAGAAAATGAGAGGTCGAATCATTCGATAAGACCGTTAGTTAAGGAGAAAATCAGGAAAAACCGGCCAAATAGCAGTTTTTTCAATACTTCATTTTTATTTTTTATTTTTTTTATTTATTTATCTATTTGTTATACAGTAATGTTTACATTTAAATTAACAATGGTGTAAACATAAACTCATTAGAGTTTCACCGCACACCATGTTTAGGTTATAATCATTAAAATATGTAGGTACATTATAATTTACATAATATAAATAATGTTAAAATATATACATTTATATAATATACAAATACTTATTATAATTTATTCCGATGACTCTTGATTAAACCTTTTGTTGACGCTCACAAACATTTACTATTCTTAAGAATCACCCATTTTAAAAATTTGTTAAAAATTATATTATTAAAGCGTAACAAATAAACAAACTCAAATTCGTATTTATAATATAATATATACTTAATCCACATATATGTAAATACTTAATATTAGTTAATTTTGTAAATAGTTAATCTGTTGTAGTTAGTTATGGATGTTAATCTGAAAATAAATGATTATCATTATTATTAATTGTAAAAAGTATTTTTTTAATTTATATGAGATGTTTTTGAGTGTTATTTCGCTTTTTAATGTTTTAGGTTGTTCGTTAATTAAATTCGGGATGACGTAAGCCAGACGTCTTTTTCCGTTAAGGACGTGTTTGCGAAATGAATAGGCGAAATGAGAAATGTATAGGTTGAGTGAGGGAGTGATCACTGATATTTTTTTAGAAATGTTTTGTGTAGACTAAATAAACCCTTATTGTCACCCATTAAGATTCATGCATAATATCAAAACATATGAATATTTAGACGGGACTTTTTAATTTTTTGTGAGGCAATTTCTAATATTTTTAGAATTTTTTTTTGACCAATGTTGAGTTGATTATGACTGCTATCCTTCAGTATTTTTAAAGAAACAAAATTTGGAACATAAAAACATAAAAATTATCCTAAACACGACCACTTTTCGTAAATTTTGTGTGAAGAGGCGATCAGAAATTGTATTTACAGTACTAAAAGTCGTATTTTTTTAAATTATTTTTTATAGTATTTGCAGATAAAGAAGTAATCTAACTGTGCCACCTGTTAGTTTTATTTGATTTGGTTTCATTTGGTCGCAAATTCTATCGAAAAACAACTAAGTTTTGTCAGATTCGTAAACACGTCCTTAAGGTTGTTATAGTCGGGTAAATTAAATTTTTATTCATCAAATAATCTTTTTGAAAAAGTTATTTTTTGAGTTTTTAAGTTTTTTTTTATTTTTCATTAAAATATTGTTCTTTTAATAATGTAAATTTTATTTTTTCTTTTACACAGTACGAATAATTTGCGATAATCTTTTTCACAGTTTTCTTTTAAGTTTTTAGGAAAAATTTCTTTTAGAATACGCAATTGAAGTGAGAAAATTTCCGTAGCTAGATAGCCCATAACATATTATTGGTTCTGCCAATGTTTTGTAAAGTAATAGTAGTAGTTTGTAAGGCGTTTTGTTTTTTATTACAGAGAATTTACTCAGTATTGCTCTCAGTTTATCATACACATGGTTAATGTGTTCTAACCAGTTAAGTCTATTATCTATGATTAGTCCAAGATACGTATGTTTATTTACAACCTCGATAGCCTCGCATTTACATGATGTTAGATTTTTTTTGCTGTTTGAATATATACATTGGTGGTTGTGAGCTATAAGTTTAGGTTCAAACATAGATCTACTTTGGCTGGTGCTAATATACATAACTTTCGCTTTATTAGCATTTAGTACCAATCCCATATCATGCGACCATTTAGCGAGTATATCATAATCATGTTGAAGTTCTTTGATGGCCACTTCTATATTACTTGCTGCGGCTAGTAGACATGTATCATCTGCAAATTGGTATATTTCACAGCGTTTTATACTATTAGAAAGACTATTGACATATGCAATATAGTGTAATGGTCCTAATACCGAGCCTTGTGCAGTACCTTCCGTTGTATTTACGGAGAAACTGTTTACATTACCGATCCTAACACAATATTCTCGATTTTTTAAGTAGTCAGCACACCAAGTTAGAACTTTACCTCTAATACCACAGTCCTCTAGACTTTGTAAAAGTTTGTCATGTCTGAGTGTATCAAATGCTTTACTATAATCAATGAAGTCTACAATAATATGCTCTTTATTATTTAAATGTTGGTATACACTGTCAGTAAATGAAGATAAAACTGGTTGCCCGTTAGTATGCCTATAATTATCATAATCTTCCCTTTTTTCCTTTTTTATAGATAGGTCTTACAATAAAGAAGGGTAAGTGCCTTCAACTACGCTTGCATTTATTAAGTTCGAAATAACTATTTTAATTTTATTACATACCTAATACTTTTATATCAATAGCCCTAATTCTGTTCACTCCAGGTGCTTTATTGATACTAAGAGATTTTATAATTTTTTCTACAGATTTTTGGATCTGCAGGCCTAAAATGCATTGTGACATTTGCAGATGATTCATACTTTGTTTTATCGAGCAAAGGTTCTCCGCACTTTGAGATTAATTGTTTAACACTATTGTCAAACCTATAAGCAAAATTATATGCAATAGTTTTATTATTTAAAATACCAAAATATCGTTTTAGTTCTTCATCAATAGACTTCTTAATTCTACCAGTAAGATTATTTAATATTTGTCACAATTTTTTGTGGTTATTTCTATTGGAGTTGATGTTTGATTGTGTTTTCTCATTTTTAGTTTTTTGTATTAATTTATTCGCACAATTTCTAGCTGAGTTGTATTTTTTTTTAACATATTAATTGAATTTTTTATCCAGTCAATAAACAATCTATCTCTATATTTACACGCCCTTATAACTATCTTATTTATCCAATCGTTGTTACTTCGTTTTTTATTTAGGTTAATTCTAATTAAATACTCCGATTTTTTATAACATTCTTTAAAATTACTATAAATATAGTTGTAAATGTTGTTTGGGTTAGTACTGCTAAGAACAGGCTCCCAATCTATTTGTTTTAATAATGTAAATAATTTTTCGTTATTTAAGCATGATTTATATATTGGCGGAACTTTATGTGGCATCACATAATTCGGTTATTTTTTTACTTGTAGTGTTGATATTCCGGCCAGTATTAGTCATCAATATAAGCTTTATATGTGCAAAAAAAAAAGCAGGCACTTTGCACTGTCCGATGCATAGTTTTCGATCTGTGGCGATTTAAATTTTATACTATGCAATATTCCAGCAGGCCTGTATGCGACAGCTATTGTCCTATTTCAATTTACAAAAACGATTTAGAAACTAGAGTTTTCATACTTCAAAACGTATATCTTGGTTTTGCATTAAAACGCTGAGAAGTATGTTAGAACTGAAGCTGATCATCACGACAAACGGTCGAGCGCGTGAGTATCGGTTGAGGGTATATAACATTGTGTGTATTTGCGGTGTTTTATTCCACGTTTTTGGATAGTGAAATAATTATGTGTCGCCTGCTGGAAAATTGCATAGTAAAAAATTTAAATGGTCACAGATCAAAAACTATGCATCGGGCAGTGCCTACTTTTTGTACATATGAAGCTTATATTGATAACTAATACTGGCCGGAATATCTAAGCTGCAAGTCAAAAAATAACCGAGTTATAAAGTTTAGAAAAAAACTGCAATTTGGCCGGTTTTTCCCGATTTTCTCCTAAACTAACGGTCTGATCGAGTGATTCGATCTCTCATTTTCTTCGTGTTTTCGTTCTCTACAAATTGTCTGGCAACATCATCGTGTTTGCCCCGATAGTTTCAATTTTATAAGCAAAAATCTAAAAATACAGCGATTTTTTCCATAAAATTGTGTACGTAGTACCATTAATAGTACTATAATGATACTACTTGGTATCGCCAGTAAGCCAGACCCCAACCAAATGATATACATCATTGTATAAGATGAGATGGTCATTTGGTAAATAATAAGTAATAAGTGAGTATTAATAAAACATTTATTAATAAACATTTATAGTAATTTTGAGTCGCCGCCGCGCATCACTCTTTACGTAATTTTTGCTTGTTTGGCGGCGACTCAAAATTACTTAGGTAAAATGATAATAAGATTATTTTATGCTTTTCAGTTTTTTCGACGGTTTTATTTTTTGTTAAAAAGTTTTATTTTATGTTTTTTTGTGGCTATAATCTAATATTTACTACATGATTAATTTTTAATTTTCCCACCCTTAGGGTATAACATAGAAATTTCGTCTATCACGCCATCTAGTGTATCTATTGAATATTATTATCGATTTTAAAATTAAAGCAAATCACGCCCTCTAACGTACAACAGAGGAACTAACGCGATTAGTCATTCAATGGCGGACGTCTGATTCAAGGAGAATAGAGGTATCTCTACCCTCCTTAGTCTGATTATTAGAAAAAGGGTCCTCTTTGCGCATTTGAGGATGAAAGAAAAATTAATTAGAAATAAAAATAAGGTGTAAAAAATACGTGGGGTGAGAGAAAAAAGGAGGGGACTTGGCTATGGGATACGACTCGAGGCAGTAAGGTATTTTTTTGGTATTTTTGCGGAAGACTTTTAAGACAGATTGTCAGAGAGATAATAGTTTAATTACCTGGAAGGAAAATAGTTTGAGTGAGCAGCGTCTGTTGGCTGAAAGTGTTGCTGACAAAAATCTGTTGGTAACTATTGGCATTATCTTCATTTTGGCCTGACCACTTGTGTGGCCTACAAGATAAACTCTTCGTGGGCCAGAGTTGAAGTATTTCTTGGTGGCGCGGTGATTGGCATTGGATGGTAAGGCATCCTGTAGTCTACTTCCCCGGCGTCGCATAACCTCGATGAGAGCTGTCTCGACGACCTTGATCGAAGGTGAGGGTGTATGTTCCTCCATCACTCTTAAACGAATTAACTGATTTTCATGAAACTTGCTAGATAAACCAAAAGTAACTCTGTCTAACTGTTACCTTAACCTGTTAACTATTCAACATGTTGCATCGATTTTTATCGAAAATCGTATTATAGTATTTTAGATATATCATAGAGTAACCAGTAATAGAGGGGCGACCTCCGTTTTAAACATGAAACTTCCGGCTCTATTTTCTTTATGGCTCACTTGATGTCGCTAGTAATGTCGAATTTGATGTTAAATTATGTTATTCATATTGACACCATTTTTACTTTCTTCATGGATAACTAGATGTCGTCATACATATAACAATAAAATATTTATAGAATCCCTGCGGTTTCTTTTTTCTGCTCACTAGATGTCGCCATATAACATGTGCATGATACGAATTGACTGACTACAGCGACCTTTGAGTTAGACGGATTTTTAATAGAAACTCATAATCGACTTGGGCGCCTTTGACGGATTTTTAATGGCAACTCATAATCGTAATCTACATAGGGGCCATCTACATTTTATCGACTTTTTCGACATTTTTTGTGTCTCTACGTGTCTGTCCCTCTATTACTGGTTAAGTAACTATTTACTCTATGGATATATCGATGTTTTTCATCAAAGAGTTTAAAGTACCTATATATAGAGGGGTCATTGCGAAAATATTCATACAAATAAATTGATCTTTCTGGCCGTGGCTCCACCTATCATTATACAGTTGAAGTACATAGGATAGTAAAAACAAGATATTTATGCTACTGCAGAATAGATGTCACTATTGATGAGGTATGCCTTCAATTAGGGACCGGCATTTATAGTTATCGATAAAATATATCGATAAGCTAATTTTTTTTCTAAATATCGGTTTAAATAAATGAAAATTTCAAAACTACTTGCTTTTTTATCGATATTAATTTAAAATCCAATATCTAAAATACAGAGTTTTTCAAATCGGTCCAGTAGTTATGGAGCCTATTCAATACAAACAAACAATCAAATCTTTCCTCTTTATAGTACTAAATAAAAAAACTTCTTCTATACTAAAAGTATAGATTAGTATAGATAATAATCAAGTAAAAAATAATTTTATGTACTTTTAAAAAAATATCGATAAAATATTGATAATCGTCAATCACTACGATAGTAGCACAGCTACAAATGTATCTATTGGACAACAGAGGGCGCCTATTTCAATATTTTCAAATGTTCTAGATCAATTTGTTAGAAATATCGTAATTTTCAATTATTTTAATTATTACATACATAAATATACAAATACGTACGAAAATAAGCCGATATCAGGTGTAGAAATTTTATTATAACGAGATTTGCAATATCGCAAGGCACAGGACGGCATTATTGATTAAAAAATTTTTAACACCACTACTGACTCGGCGTCTATGAAATGTCGGCAATGGACTGAGCAAGATATAACCACCTGGACATAAAAGTTACGTTAAGGATTCTTTCTTGTTGTCCGATCTATATATATAGGTGTCTAATATCTTTGGGTATATCTAAAACATCGATGTTTTAACGGATCAACATTATACTACGACATCTGTTTGCAACAATATAGGTACTTTAAACTTTTTGGTTTGCAATTGGTTTGCAATTGTTCTACAGCACTTGTGATATCTGTTTATGTCGAACAGATGGCGCTGTGCTTCCAGGTATATCGCGCTATCGTTTCGTTTTTTCGTTTGGTAGGGACAAAACATCGGTTAAATTTTAGGGTACAACTACATCACATTAACTTTCTCCTATTGAGAAAGTGAAGTGACGACATCACATTTTTGCATCACACCAAAAAAAACTATGAAAAAAATGCTCTGGCTCAGCTGGCGGGGCGTGGGCTGCTGGGTGCTGGGTTGCCAGAGTGCCTCCTGGGCTCCTGGGTGCCTGGTGCTAGGGCCAGTCTGCATCTCCGTGACTCCGTGTCTACTGTCTTCAGAGTGTCTTCTACTGCATCTCTACCTTTTTGCATCGCTCCTGTAAATTTTATAATGAGCACTTGCTAGATTTGGATATCTTTAGTAGTCCTATAGGATCCTATAAACGAAGCCTTCAGACCCTCGAAAATATAGTTGTGTAGAGGTGGGAAAAACGCATCACCGTTGAGATTCGATCATTTGCATCCATAGATGTAGAATTACTACCGTTCGGCGTTCCGTTAGTTTGCATCTGAATCCAGTGAGTCGCTTCATTTCGATAATTTCGTTCAATGAATCGGTGGATCTCTACAGTTGCAGTTGCAGTGATCTGCAGTGCGCCCGCGCCGCAGACCAGACCAGGCTGGCTGACTGAACTGAGTCTGGGAAACGCGTCCGGTCCAATACAAACAACCAATTTCCAAATTGCCTGATCTGATTCTGATTCCCATTTCGTCTGAAATGCAAATTGCCTTTCCCAATACAACCAAATTAGTCGATTTAGGATTCAGTCGATTTAAACTTCAGTCTATTTGGGATTCAGGCGTATTGACATTTCAGGCAATTTGGGATTTGGTTGTATTCACGTTGTATTGGACCGGACGCTATAAATTGAAGACGTGAGTGGGTGAAGACTGAAGGCGTTAAAACGGCAATCACACGGAACGTTTCCTATTTAGGAATCTAAGTAGAGAGCTCGTGATCACACTACGCTAAATTGATTTCTAAATCGAAGATATACAGTTGAAAATGGATAAACTCTCAATTGAAGACAATCTGTTCTAACTGCGATCACACCTTTCGATTTCCTAAATTGGATACGTTCAAATTGTCTATTTTAGTCGCATTTTTGGGTTTTTTCGGGTTAAAGACAATGAAGGTAATATTACGTCGAGTCTTAAGATCGTCGATTTAAGTAAGACATTTTTGGAAAATTTTTGAAAAAGGTGTTATGTACGGTACGGTTAATTTTGAAAAGCAGAGTGCAGAAAAGTTTACTTTTGTCAATGGAAGAGGGAGTTATGTTCACTTTTTTTTAGTTAAATGATTGCTATCAATTCATACAATTAATATTTTAGCTTGTTTACATAAGTTTTCATCATAATTTAGTACAAAAATCAGTTCCGTGGTGACTTATCACAAAAATTAAAACTTTCTCGATTTATTCGAAATTGGAATTATGCGACATACACTCACGTCTTCAATTATTTTAATATATCCAGAGATATATTATTTTGATGAATATATCTCCATACATCATCACCGGTAAGACTGTGTAGTACCATTAATAGTACTATAATGATACTACTTGGTATCGTTAGTAAGCCAGACCCTAAATGATATAATATAACTTAAGATAAGATGGTCATTGGGTAAATAATAAGTAATAAGTGAGTAATAATAAAACATTTATTTCAAATGGAAGTAAAATACAATACGAAAAACTATGTATGTCAGTAGTCAATACATAACAATATACATAGTCAATTTAAAATCCTTCGATTTCTTCAGGAACAAAGTAATTCTGTTTTGGTGTGAAAAAAAAAAGCATAAAACTCGTCACGTTTTGAATACAGGTGGATATTTTTTTAAATTTATTCAAAAATGTTCACTATAATAAGTAATATGTTTATTAGTCAAAGTTTCAGTTGGTGTCATCAAATTTCTTCAGTAGTCTGAAAAAAAATCTTAATATTTTGTTCCCGAAGAGAATAAAAGCCGACAATAAAATCCTAAGTATGAATTAAATTACAACTGTTGGTGAAATCTGTTAAAGTGTACCCAACATCAACAAATCACTACACTACCTATAATATTATTTTAAATATTTTTTTGTGAATTCAACATTATATAGAGACAAAAAAAAAAATCTAAGATGAAATTAAAAATATACATAAACTAATTCTAAAACCTACCCAATGCATAAAACGAGTCATATTTGGTGACGTACAAATTTGCATAAAAAGTGCAATAAATACTAAAAATATAAATCAATACAAAAGTGAATTTTCACTTTAATTTAATTTAACTTAATTAAATTAATTAATTAAATTAATTAATTAATTAAATTAAATTAAATTAAATTAATTAATTAAATTAATTAAATTAATTAATTTAATTTAATTTAATTTAATTTAATTTAATTTTACTTTAACTTTTTTTTTTAATTTATGGTTCTTTTAGAATGGAAAACATCGACATAATATGCCGTGTGTTGAAATTTCTAAAAATGTCTTCAAACACGACAATACTTTTGAAAGTCCGATGGGAAGAATATTTAATGTCCCTCACTCACCATAATAATTATGTTATTCGAATATGGCCTTTCTGTCTTGGTACAAGTACGGACACAGATTTGTGTGCTTTTTTAATCACTCATGAAATTACACCGTCTCAAAAATGTTTCACAAATGTTCACAAAAAATAAATCGACTTCATACGGACTCACGGTCATTTCTCATGGATGCCATTGTCTGAACTGGACGAAATTTAAATGGGACCACACGGGAAGCACCAGCTTTCAAATAAAAAAAAAAAATTAAAAAAAAAAAAAAAAAAAAAAACCGAGGCAGTCATGACGACTGCCGACAGAAGTGAAAACTTAAAACTGAGCGTCCAACGCACACACACACTGTGAGCATTAGCATGTTGCTGACGCGAACCCATACATTTTTTCCTACCCAGAGTTATAGAAGTTTTCACTTCTATAACTCTGGGGTCTCAAAAACTAAAATAAAATAATTAATTAATTAATTAATTAAGAATTAGATGATAAATAGAGCCCTTATTTTCAGGTCCTCAATCGTGCGGAGTACGTTTATTTATAGGACCACATATAGATGGGTTACCAAACCAGAAGTTTTCACATCAAAAAAATATATATCAAATTGTGAACCTCCTTTTTTGGAAGTCGGTTGATAAAGAGCAACAAGGCAACAAATAAGAGCTAGGCTAGTTAGTCTGTGATCTGCGTTAGCAAAGCGGTGCCCCTGATGATCCAAAAGCTCGGCAGATTATTCGTTGGCAGCAGAACTGGGAGCACGAAGTTTGTACTGTGGCCGGTTGTGGACAGAGTTCCCGCACGTTCCGAAGTCTTGTACAGGGGCGCTTCGTATCTGGGGTCGGGCTTCGGAAGCGACAGCACCGGCTCGAACCAAACCACCGGCAGCGGCGGATTCATTTGGCCTGAAACAATCAATCAATCAATACTAATAAATGTAATAAATAATTTTACTAGAATAGACATTGTAACATTGACATTATTTTTTAATTTTTTTTTTTTTTAAAGCTGACATTTAAGTAAGTACAATGACATTTAATACTGATTTACAATATCTATACTGATTTATCATTTGTAATACTGATTTATACATGACATAATACTGATTTACAATATCTACACTTGTTTGTAACCTACATGACATAATATTGATTGTGAACCTACATAAAAATAAATAAAAAATTTGTACGTCGTAATTACGACAGAGTGTGCATAGGACTGTATGTGTAATTGTCTATCATTGTATGTACTCACATTTCTATACAAATAAAGTTATTATTATTATTATTATTATTATTATTATTACTAATAATAAATCTGTAAGGGTTGGTCATCGAGTAAGCGACTTTGTTTTCAGACATATCGTGTTTATAGGTTCTATACATGATACTGAAACTAAATTGACCATTTTTTGACGAAGACAATTGACGAAGTCGCGGCCACCGGCTAGTTAGATTTAATAAATCGCTTCTGCCGCGTACGTAACCTGAGCTTTGCAACCAGTTACGGTCGACTAGTTTTTCGGTCTTGTACGAAACCAGTTGCGATCGAAGCGCTATGATGAAGGTCGTTGGAGTTGAATATAGTTGAATATTGTGCTATATTGAATATTATTGCTATGTATTGTTACGTGTTATGTTGTAAATTGATTGATTGATTTATTTCGGCCGCGTTGAAAAATCAAATGATGATATGTATTGTTCAGTACATTATCTCTATGTGTATGGGGTTTAGAGTTTTGCGGTGGCTCACCTGGTAGCGCGTCGACCAGTTGGTTGTTGGTCATATCCCAACGACCGGCGTCTATGAACAGACCGTGAATGTTGACACCGTCTTCGGGTAGCTTTAGTTGGCCGTATACGTCGCTGTCCTCCTGAACACCACAAAAACAATACAAATTGTCTCATATACTCGTAAATAACTCTTTTTAACGAAAAATAAACAGACTTCAAACCGTCTCATGGTCTTTTCCCATGGATGCCATCGTCAAAACTGGACCAAATTGAAATGGGACCACACGGTGAAGCACCAGTTTTCATATAATCTTTTTTTTTTACAAAGAATAAACCGTCTCATGGTCTTTTCTCATAGATGCCATTGTCAGAACTGGACCAAATTGAAATGGGACCACACGGTGAAGCACCAGTTTTCATATAATCTTTTTTTTTTACAAAGAATAAACCGTCTCATGGTCTTTTCTCATAGATGCCATTGTCAGAACTGGACCAAATTGAAATGGGACCACACGGTGAAGCACCAGTTTTCATATAATCTTTTTTTTTAACAAAGAATAAATCGTCTCATGGTCTTTTCTCATGAATGGCATTGTCAGAACTGGACCAAATTGAAATGGGACCACACGGGAAGCGCCAGCTTTCAAATAAAATAAAAAAGAATCATCAAAATCGTTTCACCCAGTCGAAAGTTATGAGGTAAGAAACATTTAAAAAAATACAGTCGCATTGAGAACCTCCTCCTTTTTTAGAAGTCAATTGAAAATACAGTATTATCAACCCTTTATCATCACTATCACCCCTTATTTATTCACCAGAGCCGCATATATGCGACAAAGACAAGTTCCTTTACTTGTATAATGTTTATTTTGAAATCATTGAGTTGATTTCTCTTAAAAACTCCTACAAAACTAAAGGGATGGTTTAAGGGCTGTGTAATCTCAGTTATACGTTGGATAATCACTATGTTAATCTACAAGGGTGGAGGTGGAGGAGATGCAAGGTTGCTCGCTAACAGGGGCGACAATTTCTGCACCTGATTCAACATTTTTATAGATTGAGTTTCGTTCCGGCACGTTTCCGTTGCATTGTCCTGATGGCGTTGGAGCCGCCATAAATACCTTTGTTTTCTTCTTATTCTGCTTGTAGACGTCCTCTTGCGACAGATAGAATGGGATCGGATGGAAGTCGAACATGAGCGCGTCAATGGGCACCCTGTAACGGCGCGCGAACGACTGCAGCGAGCCCGTCAACAGACCCTGAGGGAAGAACAGCCCCGACACCCAGCTGCTCGGCTGCTTGCCGTCCACCAACCATTTCTAAACATTATTAACGATAAGCTTGTGTGACGTAAACGTAATGGCCATATGTGGAGTAATGGTGACTGCCGCGATCATTTATTCCAAACTAGCTGGAGCCTATTCTGTGTCCTGTACGTCTAAATGTTTATCTACCAAGTTTCATGAAATTCCAGTTAATTCGTTTAAGAATTATGGAGGAACATACATACATACATACATACAATAGCTACTCTTACAGATTTATTATTTGTACTAGCTGTTGCCCGCGACTTCGTCCGCGTTGAAAAATTAAAAAGTATAGCCTATCCTGTATCCCGTACGTCTAAATGTTTATCTACCAAGTTTCATGAAAATTAGTCGAACTCGTTTAAAAGTTATGGAGGAACATACATATAGAAAAAAATTGTAAAAATTGTCAATTTAGTTTCAGTATCATGTATAGAGCCTATATACACGATATCTCTGAAAACAAAGTAAATTACTCCATGACTGACCCTTACAGATTTTATTATTAGTATTGATTGATTGATTGATTGATTGATAATGCCTACCATACACAACGTCGCACAACGAGCTGTGGAGAAAGCTACCCCTGTCGGTCACCTTTTATAATTATATATTACTAGGTACACGCTTTACAGTAAAAACTTTCAAAATAAAAACTACCCCCTCTTTTAAGTTGAACCAAATTACACATAGTCACTAAGTTTTAACAAAATCGGTACAGTAGTTTAGGATTTAATTGGCGTCAAACATGTGACACGAAATTCTTATAATATATGGAAACCTTTTACATGAAATAACATTAAGTACCTCTATAAAATCAATCCTCAGAGTTAAATCGTGGATCCAACTGCCTAGAGACTTGAGTGAGTTGTATCCCTTCTTATGCCACATTGCCGGCACTCTGTTGTTCAAGAATGCTTTGAACACCTCCTCAAAGTCCTCAGACATTACCACAATACCCTGAAAAAGATTTTTCCAACTTTTTTTATTTAAAGCAATCGGTGAAAATACATTAGGTTTAACCACAAATGAACAATTCACTAATGTAACAGTAATGAAAGGCGTTGGCGTTGGCGTTACCTTGATCGCTTTCTGCAGTTCGTTCAACGACGAATGTATTAGTCCAAGGAGCGTGTTGAATCTGTCTGTTTCGTGTAGCAGTACAGTGGTCAGCGAATTGAGCTGGCCCATATCGTCCAGCTCCATCAGGTCGGGATTTATCAGCGCCTTGTCAATTTTGTTGACAATGATTGAGCGCGTTTGATCACATATCCTCCATACGATTTGATCGGGCGTGTCGCCGCCCCCGCCGCCGCCCGAACGCGGTTGCACGTCAACTATCGTTTGTACCAGAGTGGTTGTCTCTTTGTTCTAGACAAAGAAGAAAAGAAACAGTCATGAGGACTGCCGACAGAAGTGAAAAAACTTAAAACTGAGCGTCCACAACGCACACACATACAATCGGGTATAATAATATGCAATGTGTTGGCGCGATCGCGTACATAGAGTCGTAGACAGCTGCGCGCGCATAACTGTGAGCATTAGCATGTTGCTGACGCGAACCCATACATTTTTTCCCTACCCAAAGTCGTATAACGCAGCTATAGAAGTTTTCACTTATTTTACTTGAGAAATCTGCACACTATCTGACATCAATTTAATGTAACCTGAATGTTAATAGAATAGGGCACCATCATCACCAATACTACTACTACGACTGTGGATTTCGCACGCCATACAAAAAAACATTAGGAACTTTATGGAACACTAGCTGTTGCCCGCGACTTCGTCCGCGTTAAAAAAGATAAAAAGTAGCCTATCACGTGTCCCGTACTTCTAAATGTTTATCTACCAAGTTTCATGAAAATCAGTTAATTCGTTTAAGAGTTATGGAGGAACATACATACATAAAGAAAAAAATTGTAAAAATGGTCAAATTAGTTTCAGTATTATGTATAGAGCCTATATATACACGATATTTCTGAAAACAAAGTAAATTACTCCATCACCGACCCCTACAGATTTATTATTAAGTATTGATATTTATGCGTAGAGCATGTGACTCGTGTCATCTCTCAATTAAAACCGACCAAACGTTTGTCATTTAAAGAAAATGTGACTTTACTTCAACACATTGGAGTTTAAAGTCAATGGTAGGACTTTGTTGGTCGTTACTACCTTCCGTTTTAGGCGTACTTTTTATGTCCCGCTTTGGCATTTGTGACGCAAATTCCATAGTTGCGGTACTTATGTACTTCGATGCATTGTTTTTTTTTTTTTTTTTTTTTTTTTTTTTTTTATTAGAATTGGGTTTGCTCTTGGCCAACAACCAGCTGAGTAGCAGGGATGAGGCCTATGATGGAGCGAGCTCACCCAGTGTTGTGCTTGTGTTACTAAGGTTATTGGCTATTAATTGGAGATGAAATGTTATAGAATCTGGCGCATATCTGTGAGATTTATCAATCCTTAACTTTAACGCTCTATTCCAGCGTGCCCGTGCTCGATTCCCGGCAGGCTCAACAACTTTGGTAAATGAATTTCTGTTACGCCACCGATGGTCCCCTTAGTCCCCCTTTAACACACACAAAATAACATCTGTCTCACCTCAAAAGCAATGTTAGCATTCTCGTGCATCCCAAACACCTCGGGATCTTCTATGACGGGTAGAGTGTCCAAGTATTCCCTGAATGTCTCCAGTTTCTCCGCACGCGGACAATAGTATGTGCCCGAACTTGAATATTTATAGTCGTCCTCAAGAGTCGGCGGTGAGAAGAACTTCTTTAGTATTGTGGTCAGACAACGTTGGTCCCACATGTCGGTCACACGACCGCCGTACGTAATCTGACCTGGAGATTAGCAATTGAAAACTGATATAACAATTACCAATGCAGCATTCTTCCTGAAGACACTTGTATGACTCCCTGTGACACACTGTCACATGAACCATTAGTCCATGGGGGGACTATAGTTAAGGGTTTGGTTCCTTACAGATTTATTATGTATGTATGTTCCTCCATAACTCTTAAACGAATTAACCGATTTTCATGAAACTTGGTAGATAAACATTTAGACGTACGGGTCACGGGATAGGCTACTTTTTTCTTTTTCAACGCGGACAAAGTCGCGGGCGCCAGCTAGTTATAAATATTAAAGGTGCTTTTCAGTAGGTATATTTGGTAACTACCATAAACTGTTAATAATTTTCCAATTGTATTTGTAACTAGCTGATGCCCGCGACTTCGTCCGCGTTGAAAAGGAAAAAGTAACCTATCCTGTGTTCTGTTCGTCTAAATGTTTATCTACAAAGTTTTATACAATCAGTTAATTAGTTTAAGAGTTATGGAGGAATATACATACATACAGAAAAAAAATTGTAAAAATGGTCAATTTAGTTTCATTATCATGTATGCTCTATACATGATAATGAAACTAAATTGACTATTTTTATTATATTGTAACCTATATCCATATTAATATTGTAAATGCGAAAGTAACTCTGTCTGTCTGTCTCGCTTTCACGCCAAAACTACTGAACCGATTTAAATGAAATTTGGTATACAGGTAGTCTAGAGCCTGGGAAGGGACATAGGGTACTTTTCATCCAGAAAAAAAGTAGGTACTGTACCCGAAGGATCAAGAATAATAAATTAAAAAAAACTAACGCCCGGCAAAAGCGTTATAGCAACAATACATCAAGTGTTTATATATTGCATTCGCTGACGAAAGGGGTCATCTAAAAATATTATCACATAATTACACCGTATTACGTGGACGAAGTCGCGGGCACCAGCTGGTACACGATATTTCTGAAAACAAGGTAAATTACTCCATGACCGACCCCTACAGATTTATTATTAGTATTGATAATACTCACTGGTGATATACTCCAAGGCGTCCCACGGAATGTGACCACTTTCGCAAAACATTTGCAGATTGAGCATGGCGCACTCGCGGTCGCTGTTGTTGAACTCGTACGTGATATTCCAACCGAGGGGTCCGAATTTCTTTCTCTCTTGAATTATCGCGTGAAACATGCAGATGCCGAACAACATCGTCCGCCAGTCTTGACCCAACACTAGAAACGCAAGCGCGTTATTACGACGACACTTTTCGTCTAGTGCAGGGATGGGGAAACTTTTACCTTCGCGTGTCAATATTTACTAACGAAATATATGGCGGGCCAAGTTATTGTTGCATTTTTTGGTACAATTATGTAATAAAAACATTGATAGGTATTTTCTGAAACACTAATTTATTGTTCAATATTACAAAATAACCATAAGAAAGAAATTAAAAATTGCAATTTTCCGGGGTAATTCCGGGTTTTGCTCATACAGCCTGCATTCGCATTTCGCAAAAGTTGTTGTTTCTAACAATACGAAAACATCACTTGATTTTTTGTTTGATGGTCGCGGGCCGGATTTTAACGCTTCACGGGCCGGAGATGGCCCGCGGGCCGTAGTTTCCCCATCCCTGGTCTAGTGGCTAGTAACCCTAGCTGTTTACCAAACGGTCGCGGGTTCCAAATCCCGCTGGGGTCAAATGTTTATGTGTTAACCTTTGTACCTGAGTCATGGGTGTTTTGTATTTATTATGTGTATGTATTTACAAAAAAAAAAGGAATCTATGTAGTATACAAGCATTAGTTGCTTACTGTGGAACTAGATGGTGTTGTGTGGAATGTGTGTAATATTTATTATTATTATTTAACATGCAAAAATTTAGCATAAGTCCGTGCCGAAACGATGCGAAAATAGTTATTTATTTTATCACCTTTGATTGTGACAAGGCACACTAAAACTTAAACCCGACTTATGACGATTGCAAAAGATCACTGTGAATAAACAGATAATAATAGACAGGATGCAAGGGCGAAAATCCTCTTATTTTTAACGTTTATCCTATCTTTTCTCAACTATTTTTTATGACAAAATTACACTTCACAAATTTTTATGTGATTTTGTAAAGGATTTTCTATAATGAAATGAACGCAACATGACTACCGTGATTTTCAAAGAAGTCCTCTTCCATTTCAATGAGAGCCCTCTTGACGTTGGCTTTGAGTCCCTTCGGCGGTTCGTTGGTGACTTTGACAGAATTCTGTAGAACAGACACCGGGAACTTGGCGGTGGGCATTGAGCTCAGGTAAAGCCTGAAGTCAGTGTGAGGAACCGGCTCATTTCCAAGAGTTGCCACAATTAACTCCAGACTCAACATCCACGATGCAGCCAAGTGACAATTCTGGAAAATTATGTTTTCAATTCAGTTGGTTCCAAGGCTACCTAGTGTCATACTTAATAAAACTTTTTAACAAAAAAAAAAAATAAACCGGCGAAAAAACTGAAGAGCAAACAAACCCTATCCACTAATCACTAAAGAAAGAATTATCAAAATAGGACTACTCTGTAAAAAGTTATGCTTGGTCACACACTACAATCACTGAGTGAACAATCAATCATCCCCTGTTTTCCTACCTTAGGCGTTGGAATTATTTTTCCAAATTTATATGGGACCACCTTCGGTTTACACCGTTTCATATAAAAAAAAGAATTATCAAAATCGGACTACTCTGTAAAAAGTTATGCTTGGTCACACAGTACAATCAGTGAGTGAACAATCAATCATCCCCTGTTTTCCTACCTTAGGCGTTGGAATTATTTTTCCAAATTTATATGGGACCACCTTCGGTTTACACCGTTTCATATAAAAAAAAGAATTATCAAAATCGGACTACTCTGTAAAAAGTTATGCTTGGTCACACAGTACAATCAGTGAGTGAACAATCAATCATCCCCTGTTTTCCTACCTTAGGGGTTGGAATATTTTTTCCAAATTTATATGGGACTACCTTCGGGGTTATACCGTTTCAAATAAAAAAAAAGAATTATCAAAATGCGAACACTCTGTAAAAAGTTATGCGTCAAATTGAGAACCTCAATCTTCCGTTTTTGTTTTATCGACGACGACTTGCGTCGACTGTGTTTTTGCAGTCATTTTGTGCAACCCATAAATGGCCACCGAGTAAGGAAGGAACGCCATGCCTTCTCTCTTTCTAATCTGTTTTATCCCTAACGATAGAGTGCACCGGAACTTAATTACCTGCAGGAATACCCAATCGCCCTTTGGTTTGGCGGTGACAATCATTTTCTCAGCGACAGGTCCCTGTCCCTGTCCCAGCGAAATGGAATGCAAGCGTTCCCTCATTCCCATTTCTGTGGCAAACTTCTGGAACGCACCGAACGGGTCCGACCCAGTGCTCAACACGAACACGAGCGGTATTATGTTTGTGGTGTCCGCATATCTATAATACAATCGTGCTATTTTGTTAGAAACCTGTATCGACTGTTGTATAAGAGCGTTTTTTGTGTGGGATAATCTTCGACACAGATATTCCACAGACCACGTTATGTGAGATTTCTACTCACTGAAAACCCACGGTGATTCCCCGCGCCGTCGCCGTCGTCTGTTTATCAATACTAATAATAAATATGTCCATTAATCTTAAACGAATTGACTGATTTTCATGAAATTTGGTAGATAAACATTTAGACGTGCAGGACATAGGATAGGCTACTTTTTTCTTTATCAACGCGGACGAAGTCGCCGGCGCCAGCTAGTTTATTATATTTGTATTGTCCCATAAAACTACAAAGCCCTCATAATTTGTTCTAAGGATTATTTTAAAAATTACAAACAAAAGATTTCAAAGAGAGAGAATCGCACTCACAAGGTGTTCAATTGAACTGTTGGACTTTCTATGAAGACTGATCCGAGACTGATGCTGACATATTGTGCGATCGCGAACACCAATTTCTCCTCTTTCAGACATTTCACCAGCATCAGCTTCTCGAATGGAGTCAAAATGTTATTCCAATCTTTTTTTGTACCACCTGTCACTTTCTTATCTATATGTATGTCCTGTTGATTATAATGTACATGAGGCTTTTAATTTCACGAGTCAAGTCACATGTATAAGACTAAGCGCCTCTTTCACCGTCTGTCAAGTAGGCCAAACTGTCATTTAAAGTCACCGGTAACCGGGTAAAATAGAGCTGAAATAGACCTTTGTTTGTACGGTAAAAATCCCAAATATTAAATAGAAAATAATAATAAAAAATTGCTTATCGAAGAGTGCACTAAACCGAGTGCATAATAAAATTATTTGTAAAAGTAATTAATAAACACTTTACTCGTAGTTGGTAAGAGGCCCTAAGTGTTCAAGTTGTTCTTTAATTGCGTCCGGTCCATTACAACCAATTCCTAAATTGCCTGATTCCCATTTCGCCTGAAATGCAAATTGCCTTTCCCATTACTACCAAATATCAAATTGCCTGATTCCCATTTCGCCTCAAATCTGAAATGCCTTAGTACCAAATTGCCTGAAAATTTAAAATATTATTAGATTTAGATGCATGTTTATTGTTTATCAGAGCCAATTTTGTTATTTGCAAAGTTGCAATTGCAAAAAAGTTTATTTGCAGTTTACCAATTTTTTTCTTATTTTTTGCGCGGGAAAATCTGCGAACCATATCCCCACCGATCATGTAACCCTTGCGTAACTCTTATTTAATCTGAGCCCTTGCTGGCATCTCCACATCAATCATTAAAAATTAAGGCGATTTGGATTTCAGGCGAATTGGGAATCAGTCGTTTTGGGATTTAGTCGATTTGAGATTCAGTCGATTTAGGATTCAGTCGATTTAAACTTCAGTCTATTTGGGATTCAGGCGTATTGACATTTCAGGCAATTTGGGAATTGGTTGTATTGGACCGGACGCGTTTAATTTAAGAACATCATTTTAAAAATGACGAGTGACCTAATTAGTTTTAGTTATAATAAATTTAAATAAACCGCAGTTTTCTTTTACTTTTCGAAGACAGGCTTGACGGTCAACTTGGTGATATGTAGATGGCTACCATCACATCAAGCTTATATGGTTAATCAGTTTCACATTCATTTTGTGTTAAAAACGATCAATTTTTATGGTGAAGATAATATTTACTTACCACACTGAACGAGCCAAGAGTGACAGTGATTTTTTTTAAGTAGTCGTCCACTAGGCCAACGAAACTTGGGTCAGTTTCGTGCAAATGATTTATCGCCAGCCACATTTGTTCGGTCAACGTCTCTAGTTGTGGCTTTTTGGGTGGCACCTGACACACAAATTTACAAATTCAATTATATATTAGTGTTTTAAATTTTTATATTGAAGCCATTTTGGAAAAATTATGAGCGATTTATTAGAAAATTAGTGTTTTTAATTTAAATCTTATAAGGCTCGACGTCTCTGGTTCGATTCGTGGTAAAGACAACTGGAGACATTTTCTATCACAATCTGACACATCACAATTCAAGTCCTGTTCTCATTCCAATAAGAGATTCTATCGGAAATTGTGAATGTAAATAGCTGAAATGCATGCTTACAACTTTAGTGCCCGCTGCTCCCCTCAACACAAAGTTCCATTGGTCAGGACTCACTAGACCTGCGTCCAAATAAATGGCCATGTTCAGCAGAAAACTGAACACGAGCTTATGCCTCTCAAACAGACCCCTCGACACGTTCCTATACACCGACAGTGTGATCTCTCTGTGCAAAATGTCCAATCGGGTCTCTAGGATGTCGCATTTTTCGCTTTTTTCAATCACCAAATTAAATACCTGTATATAAAAATATTTAAAAAAAAAAACACGATATAAGCTATACATATTTTATGGCTCATAATGCAATTCGATGCCCGTCAAATTCACTGTGACGATTACTATTAAGTAATCTGTCTAACGAACATAAGGAATCATTATTATTGAAAATTACCCCTCAATCCTTCCTTATCCCTTAAAATTCATCTATGGTCGACAGCGCACTTGCAAAACCTATGGCGTTGCCATAAAAAAAGCCTTTTTATTGGTTCAATGAGGCCATTGTTATGCCAGTAAAGGACCATTTCATAATTGAAATTGTCTCGACTACTGGCTACATTTTGATAT
Source organism: Synanthedon vespiformis (assembly GCA_918317495.1). Lineage (NCBI taxonomy): Eukaryota > Metazoa > Arthropoda > Insecta > Lepidoptera > Sesiidae > Synanthedon > Synanthedon vespiformis. The sequence continues at coordinate 1,444,946 of OU906947.1, forward strand.
ATACAGTGAGCATATAAATACTAAAGAAGTAATGTCTTACAAACGATTCTCAGAAATGTTTAACCACTTGACAGTTCAAAAGACGTAGGTAGCTTTGAAACCACAATACATTATGCCAAATTAAACTATATTTGTCTCGTTTCATCCACTAATTAATGCTACTTAATTAACTTTGGACGCGTCACGCTTCCTAAATGTCAAGCAGGCAACTGACGTCAGATATGCCTGCAGGCATCTTCGAAGTGGCAACGCATCGCTGCCGTAAACTGCTAATCTAGCAAATAGATCAACAGAATCGAGAAAGTGCTCACCTGATTGAAGTATTTCAGTGAAAATTGATACATAGGATCTATATCCGCCAATTGGGCGACTGCAAAGTATAAAACAGCGCCCCTAGTCGCTACAGTTCGATACTTTTCGCGGGCGGCCGATATGCTGATCTCGGTGGCTTGTGTCTCCTCCAGTCGAGCATTTATCACTTCAGATGTTTCCTTAATAGGTCATATGACAATTACAATTAATTTGCTATAGAATTTTTGTATTGAAATTGTGGATAATGTAAACAAACACTTTAAGTCCTCATTTCTCCACGCCTACTACTACAACACTAGACGATCAAATTTGATTTCCTTCATAAAGTATTAACTTTCTTGTCATTCTTAACTCATTCACAAGAAAATATATTCATTAAAACTAAATAATTCCACTAAAAACTAAAATCTTATTTGCCGATTTTGTCGTTGTCAAATGCACGTCAAATTTTTGTCTCTTTTGACTTCTATCTTGTCTCTGAATGTCAGTGATGTTTCGAACTTAATTTCAAGAAATTAAATTAAACTCAATATTTTCCAAAGCAAATATTTATATATACTATTAATAAATTTTATTGAAAATGTAGAAAAAAAACATTAAAAACTGTGTTCTATGATTTTATAATGTAATTTAAAAAAGAAAATCGTATTTCATTTCGTAAGTAAGTATATTTTTTAATTGTACAATATAATTTGAAATTTTAAAATTGTACTGTAGTGTTATAGTAAGATTTATTTTAATCTAAAAATACCCTGAATATATATTTTAAGCCAAATGATACTTAGGTGTTATTTTATATAACCACAAAAACTTAAAACTGAAATCTCTCGGTATAATCTGCTTGGTAATAAATTTAAAACCAGTAAGTTCAGTAATCCAAACTCTACGTATACTTTTGCATAATTATTTTTCATTTACAGACGCGATTTTTCATTTGTAACTTTTCAATAGGTCCCATCACTAAGTTTTTTGATCCAACCTTAGACAAAACATTGTGACATTGGATTGTTTACACTATCCACAATTTCAAAGTGGCTGGATTATACATTGATTGTGTAGTATATTTTAACTTAAGATTAGGAACAGATACGTTGAATTAGGATTACTCCTGTAATCATGTATCGTGTGTGTTGTAAATAAATAAATAAAATAAATACAGAAAGCTTAGTCCGCGTTCATTCGAAATTTTATATAGCCTAAAAAAGCCTTCGATTATACCGCCCTCTCGCGGCGAGAAGCCGATTTTTTGAGTCAAAGCCGTTTGTCTTAATAGTTCTGCCACTGGACGATAGATGGCGTTAATCTAAATAAGAATAGTATGTATATTCGTCACACACTAAATATCCTAAAGCGTTCCTCTATCGAACACAAAAATAATTTTTCAATTCGAACCAGTAGTTCCTGAGATTTCAACCAAACAAACTCTTCAACTTTATATATTGGTATAGATTTAAGCTCATACAAAAAAAATATATTTTTTTTTATTGAAGTGTGTGGCGTGTCTCTTATATTTCCGAGAGGTATGTGAGAAGGTATGAGATGAGGACCTTAAGTAAACTTAAGCACCGTAAGCACTGAAGTGAATAAACTGGACTCGAGAACACTAATGAAAAAACACACGTACCTTGCTTTCGTTGAGCGTTTCGATCAGTTCCTCGTCGTCTAGTATGTTGCCCGATGACGCGTAAAGTAGCCGCAGAATTTTATCCTCAATTTCGAGCAATGTAGCCTTGTCGGTGTTTATACGAACTATCAATTCAGTGCGCAACAGTTCCAAGTCGGGTCGCTCTAAGCGCACAACGTCACTGACAAAACATTTTTACTATTATACATTACTTAATATCTTTTAAAAAAAAAAAAAAGGACTACAATTATTATGATTCAGCTACAATTTTCTCCATTTTACATTACACAATTTTTTAAAATATTTTTATAGATAGTTCTATTAGCGAAAACTATATCAAAATCCGTAGAGTGATTCAGAAGAAGTTAGCAGAGGGACAGACAAGATAATATACTAGCCGGTGCTCGCGACTTCGTCCGCGTAGAAAAGTATAGAGCGCCATCTATCGTATTTTGGATAGATGGCGCTATCTCCCGGGCCAAGCCGCCTAGTATTTTCTTTTATTTTAGATTTCCCGTAGGAATGAAGCATTTTCACGCGGGTAAAAAGTATCCTATGTTCATCACGGATAATGTCGGCATCTAATGGTAAAAGAATTTTTCAAATCGGTCCACTAGTTTCGGAGCCTATCCTATACAAACAAACAAACAATCAAATCTTTCCTCTTTATAATATTAGTAAGTATAGAGTATAGATATGGACGTATACTTAATTATACTTTGGTAATATTTCAATGGGTGTATTATTACAGAAATTATGGACTTACGCCAAAAGTTGGTCCTCGAGTCCGGACAGCGTCACAGTAAAGTTGACTAAAGTCACTTGAATACATATCTCGGGCAGGTAATGAGGATTGGCAAGTTTTGTAGTTAAGTACAAACGAAAATTCGTATCGTACTCTATGTCGCTGTCACCCAAATGTATTAACAGTCGTCCAGCCTAAGAAACCGACATGACATTTTATTATTGCAATAACACTAGGTATCCAAGAGGATTTCCCAACGTTAAAAAAAAAAAAAAAAAAAAAAAAGGACCGCAGACTTAGCAATACGACCAAAAAAATTTATACAATGCTTTTGATTTTTAATTTCAATACACTTTACTGGATGAAAACCATCCACTGAACTAACAATGAGTATGCAAGTTGAGCATATGACAGACTGTAAGACAGACAGAGTTATCACTTTCATATATAGTCGGATTTTTAATTAGATGAACTAAAATGACATTTGGTGGGTTACCACTTTATTGTAATGTAAAAATAATGTTGTATCCTGAGTAATCGAGTATTGGGTAAGAATCGTGATTCAATCTTTTTTATTTTACAATAAGTTTGTTAGTTGAACTTATTATAAGTTCAATTAGTTTTTTTTAGTTGTTGCTAGCTGTCATTTTAGTCCATTAATAAGGCGGCTGAGTTCCATTATTTTGTTCACTTCTATAACGCGATCGATACTTACAACTTGACCATAATGATCGAACTCGGTTATAAATGAGTCGTACTACAACACTACGCTTCATGCTTGCAACATTAAAAACTTATGAACAAAAGACAATACCGCGCATCACTCTTTACGTAATTTTTGCTTGTTTGGCGCCGACTCAAAATTACTTAGGTAAAATGATAATAAGATTATTTTATGCTTTAAGATTATTTTTTCGGCGGTTTTATTTTTTGTTAAAAAGTTTTATTTTATATTTTTTTGTGGCTATAATCTAATATTTACTACATGATTAATTTTAAATTTTCCCACCCTTAGTGTAGGAATTTTTTTTCCAAATTTATACGAGACCAACTTTGAGGTTATACCCTATCCATTAAAAAAAGAATTATCAAAATCGGACTACTCTGTAAAAAGTTATGCGTGGTTATACGCTACAATCGGTGAGTGAACAATCAATCATCCCCTGTTTTCCTACCCTTAGGGTTGGAATTTTTTTTCCAAACTAAAATGGGACCCCCTTGGGAGTGCACCCTTTCAAATAAAAAAAGAATTATCAAAATCGGACCATCCTGTCAAAAGTTATGCGTGATCATACATATATATATATATTTATACGCGTCGAATTGAGTACCTCCTCCGTTTTTGTTTATTCATTTTCGTCGGTCGAAAAAATAAAAGGCCGATTTGAGCTGTCATTTTAGTCCATCCAATTAAAAATTCGATTATAGGATTGTATATAGAGAGAAGTTGCAAGTTCATACTTGTAGGAATGTCTGTTTAAGCAGGACAGGAGCGAGGGTCGCCTCTAGTGCTTCTCCTAGATCCTCAATGAGCATGGGCCAACCGAGCCGTATGCAATTCTCCAAGATTCGGAGGTAAGAAGCGTCGTTGAGTTTCGTTATTTGTAAACCATTATCGCGTTCCATATTCTTTATCCACCTGTTGGCCTGAGAAAGGATTTTAAGAAGAAAAACTGAAGACTGACATTTTATGTTCATGTTAAGGTCGACATGTGAAGGTTAGGCTATAACACAAGCAACCCCATAAGTGCTACAAGTGCGCTGCCGACTATAGAGGGATTAAGGATAAGGGATAAGGGAGGGATAAACACAACAGCACATTATTTTACGATGGCATTCTGTAAGTACATACATAGTTTAGCATGTGTGTTATTATGAAATTACTACCTGGTGCACGCGACTTCTTCCGTGTTCTCTATGGCCCCTATAGCATAGTTTTATTTTAAGTTAAGCACCTGTTCCTGGGGATCAATGGTGAGCGGCCATCGCCCAGCGCGAGTCACCAATATGCCGTTCTCACTGGAGACGGCGTCGCGTGGCAGCCCCTGCGCGTTCCACATTCGAACCGTATACGAGTCGGCCATTATCGATATTAAACTGAAACACAAAGTCGGAGTAAGAAAACCTTCTTCTTCTTCTTCTTTACAAAATAGACACTATCGATACTTAAAATACAATAACTCTTTTTAACAAAAAAATAAACCGACTTCAAACCGTTTTCTCATGGATACGAACCGGACCAAATTTAAATGGGACCACATGGGAAGCAAAAAAAATACAGTCGAATTGAGAGCCTCTTCTTCTTCTCTTCTTCTCTTTTAATGTCTTGGCTTCATCAGATCTTCTCCGATGATTTTGCCAGTGTCATTAGTAAGAATAGCGATTTGTAAAAGCCTTTTTTTAAACAAAAAAGGCAAAATTGAAATTAAAAATAGCAGATCCCGAGACTAGTCAGTCAAGTCAAGTCTATAATTTTTCTTAGTTTTCCAAAACAGGTCCGTCAAGTCCAAAGCAGACAGGTCAAGTCCTAAGAAAACCTTCGTCAGTTTTCAAATTCATCCCTTTATCAAAGTGGTAGACACTTAGTACCTTTTGAAACTAAAGCACTAAGCCAGACAACTGACAGACGTTTAAAATGAAGTATTGGCGTGACTGACAATTACCATGGTGAAAGCAAATGTCGACTTTAAGGTGACGAACCTTTTCTTACCCCGACTGCAAAGTTGGGGTACGAAAACCTTCGTCAGTTTTCAAATTCATCCCTTTATCAAAGTCGTAAACACTTAGTACCTTTTCAAAGTAAAGCACTAAAAATAAAGACCCGACAAAATATTATGTAAAGTAAAAAATATAACGCCCGACATTATAGTAGTTTTCAAACGTTGGATCTTAATTTATTAGATATTAGCTCGTGCCTGATGAAATATTTAGCATATGTACACCCTGAAATCCTATCCTATATGTTAATCCTGTTCACGAAAAAAAAAAAGACTTAAAAAGGCACCTACTCAAAGGTGTCCGATGATGGAATCTCAAGGTTGCGACATTCAGTGATCCATTTCGCTTCGAGTTCACGTCTGAAGGCTGATGGGAACGCGCCGAAGTACGCTATGCAACCGGAAGCAACTATTATATTGCCCGTGGTACAGTGCAAGTTGTATGTGGCCGCCTGAAATCGTCATTGATAACTTATTTTATTTCATCATCACGTGAGGTCTCAATTATAGGGAATCTGTAACGTCTACAAAAAAAAAAAAAACATATGACTTGTAATTTTTTGCAGACAAAACCGTGACAAACTCTTACCTTGACAGTGTCCTCCCATCGTGTCTTCTCATCAGCAAGTGCCTGCGTCAATTTACCTGCTCTATGGAGACGAGCGGCAGCCAGGTCAACGTCTGCCTGCAGCTTTATACGCTCCTCTTCCACTGTCTACACAATACAACATATACCTAGGTCGTGTAGCGAATAAAGACTTGTCGGCAAATGTACGCAGAATTATATTTTTAGGTGTTTGAGGGGACAGAGGAGCGTGAGCGGCTGAGTCTACCAATAGCGTGTGCCGACACGTTATTGGTAGACTCATTCGCTACACACCTCCCGCACTTCGTTCGCGCGTCTCGAGTCTCTTATTAGGTACTGTTGCGTACAGATTGTTTTATCGTATTAGTAATACTAATACGTCATGGTGAATAAATGCCTAAAAAAACGTTCTTCTTCGACAACGCACGATGATTTTATGGAAGGAATATCAACACTGCCTGTAATGTTAAGTTAGTGAGGTGAAAAATTACGAAATAAGAAAAAAAAATATCATTTTCCTTAGCAATTTTGTGCGCAATTGTACACATGTGTCGCCTTCGAACCTTAATATAATAATTCACCTATATCAAAATTAAAAATTTATACATTTACATTACAATTAGTCGATAGGTATTATAAAGAAATCGTCTCAATCACCTTCAATTCGTCCAACATCTTCGCTAATTGAGCTTCAATCGCCTCAACCTCCTTCTGTTTGGCTCTCAATACAGCCATGACACTTTTCAATATGGCCGCCGCTTCTTTATGCCTGCAAAAATACACAGCTATAAATTTAACTTTATTAGTTGTACAATATTATACTGATTTCTAGTCTAAGAAGCCATAATATATGGGTAGCTCGTTTGTTATAGCAAGTAGACACCATCTTGTAGGATTAAAATAAAAAAAAAAAAAAAAAAATCGGAGGCAGTCATGATGACTGCCGACAGAAGTGAAAACTTAAAACTGAGCGTCCAACGCACACACATACAATGGGGTACGTAGACAGCTGCGCGCGCATAACTGTGAGCATTAGCATGTTGCTGACGCGAACCGATACATTTTTTCCCTACCCAAAGTCGTATAAAGCGGCTACAGAAGTTTACACTTCAAAAAAAAAATCGAGATGGAGCCAGCGTAGTGTTTATCCTTGAAAGTAAAACCGCTTCGCCTAAAAAATAATTGTGAAAAACAAATGACTCACTTGAGTATTTTAGGCTCCACAACTCTAAACACTTTTGCATACATGTCAATCGCTTGCACCCAAAGGACCATAGAACGACACACCTAAAACAAAAATAATAATTAATACTAGCTTGAGCCCTTGCCAGCATCGCTGTGATTTTCTTTTTGACGTTCAACGGTCAGCGGCTGCCATATGATCCTTGAAAAATCCATATTTTAACACAAGTTTTAATGCAACTTTGAGGTTGAATAGGTCACTCCAGTTTACAAAAACTCCAAAATACTTTGCATACAAACATTGATTAGTTATTAAAGAGTTCAAATAACTTTACACGAAATGGATATATGTAGTTTTGTCAAAAAAAAGCATTGGCCCAAGGGTCTGTCTTTTTTTTTTTTTTTTTTTTTTCGAGGATAAATCCGTTTGCAGATTCCCTACCGCTGGCTAGACGGTAGGGGTATGTGGGGGTCAGCCGGCGCACCGCGCTATGTTAGTCATAGCGACTACCCACTAAAACTCCCCGGTGCCTCCTTTGCCCTTTGTGCGGGGGTGGACCGGGCTCTGCCGAGGCACCATTACTGGCTAGGCTGCCGCCGATGGGGGATTGCCCGGAGACACCGGAGCAATCCCCAGACGGGGGAGCCTTGTGCAGGCACACACAGCTAGCCAGCTGTGCGTGCAGGTCCCCTAGGACATTTGAAGACGTGCTAGATATGCCCGCCTTCTCCTGCCCAACCGCCTGCGTCTGAGGGAAGCGAGGCCTGCCGCTTCCTCTCGCTCCCTCTCGGCTGCCTCCTTCCGCGACATTACGAATTCGCAGAAGGAAGCAACCGCTTTCCAGGTGGTCACACTGCCAAGCATGGCTTCAACCATGCTTGGCAGTGTGACGTCTCCACCCCCCAGCGCCGCTCTTAATTCCCGGCGCTGAGGACTCCAGGCCGAGCATACTTCGAGCGTATGCTCGGCCGTATCGTCTGGGTCGCCACAGTGGTGGCAGCGCGGCGACTCCTCTCGTTTGATACGGTGCAGATAATGACCGAAGCACCCGTGTCCGGTCATTATTTGCACCATACGGAAGGTGAGGCAACCTCCTCGGCGCCCCACCCAGTCCTCTAACACCGGACCTCGAAGTGCCTCACTCCAATCTTCCATGGCCCTCTCCTGTGCCCGGAACCGTTGCATGTCCTCGGCAACGGGTCTCTCTCCAAGGGTCTGTTTGTGATTTTATTTTTGGTATGAATCATTGTGCATCTCAGTCGAGTGCTCTTCGCGCGCTTTGTGCTGTGTGAGACAGAACGCATTTTAGCCATGAGACCGACGACTTGTTTCGAGTATTATGGTTATCGATGGCGAGTTAGTTCTCCTCGCCTTAGGCAGAGCGCAGATCATATTATCACGCGAAATATAGATAAGATAAATCCTTGAAAAGTATTGCATATTGTGTAAAAATTTCAAGTCAATCCGTCGGCTAGTTTTCGAGTTTTCGAGAGATTCACAAATGTACACAACATTTTTATATACATATTTACCTTAGACACTTTAACAACAGTGTCGGGATTGAAATCCTTGTGCGTAAGGTACACCTTTATCTTTTTGAGTAAGGCGTCCGGTATATGATCCTTATCGTACTCCTCAAGTTTCCCTATGAAGTTCACGTCCGCCAATAACTTTTTAGTAGAGTCCCAGTCTGGCCTGCGAGAAAACATATAATATTTAATAACTGTTTTTAACAAAAAAATAAACCGACTTCAAACCGTCTCATGGTGTTTTCTCACGGATACCATTGTCAGAACTGGACCAAATTGAAACGGGACCACAAGGGAAGCACCAGCTTTCAAATAAAAAAGGAATCATCGAAATCGGTTCACCCAGTCGAAAGTTATGAGGTAACATAAAAAAAAACCGCGTCGAATTGAGAATCTCCTCCTTGTTTGGAAGTCGATTGAAAACTATGAATCTCAGGTTCTTATTTAAAATAGTACAACTTACAATAAATGTCTTACAACTTACAGACTTTGTCTGTTTCTCCGCTTAAACTTCTTCTTCTAAACTGTGTATAAAAAAAATCACGCCTGTGCGAAATAATATAATTGACAAAATTATACAATTAAAACACTGATAAAAAATATCTATATCCTAAGTTCCTATAAGCACAATACTAACTTGGCTCCGAGCAGAATGCAGACGGGCTCCATAACAAACCGCACTAGTGCCGGTGGTTTCTGGAAAGCTTTTAACTCGTTGATGTCAGCTTTGTTGAGCGCTTTGAGAGCATTTTGAGCTGCCTCCATAGCGGGCATTGCCAACGCGAGATCAGCTTTGGCCTCGTCGGCTATTTGTTTCACTTCCTCTGCTTTTATCTAAAATTTCATTGAAAAATATCGTATCGTTTACTTCACTGAAACGTCGTTCAAGTATTACGTAAACGCAATTATTGAAGATTTTTGACCCATGTGAAACAGGCCGAACAATTTTCTGTAGCCTCCCTAAACGTTATGTTTAGGCTGTGGTTTGGGTAAGACTAAGTTTACCAAGTGACCATTTTTACCAACGAAAAGGGTCGCCAACTTGGGAGAACAAAATAAAAATGACGTACAATACACTTGAGGGAATTCCCCCCCCCCCCCCCCCCCCCCACATAAAGCATCGTAACGTTATACAAGGACCCAAATCGCCTTACGTAATACTTGAAAGTCCCCTTACTCGAAAACTCGAGTATCATCAATCAATACTAATAATAAATCTGTAGGGGTCGGTTTTGGAGTAATTTACTTTGTTTTCAGAAATATCGTATATATACATGATACTGAAACTAAATTGAACATTTTTAGAATTTTTTTCTGTATGTATGTATGTACCTCCATAACTCTTAAACGAATTAACTGATTTTCACGAAACTTGGTCAGAACTTCATGAACATTTAGACGTACAGGACACAGGATAGGCTACTTTATTCTCTTTCAACGCGGTCTAAGTCGCGGGCGCCAGCTAGTAATAAAATAACTTGAGTGACTCTCGAGTCACAAGAACCTACTCTAATCGCATCACTAGGGAGACCTTGAGAGCGGGTATCTTTCGCTTGTGCATGTAGAATTGCGAACAATATAGCGGACCTGCTTTCTCTAGTACAAAATGTTATCATTGCGTCTCGCTCGTTCCCTGTCTTTCCCATCCCCGCGTCGCAACACCTCACAAACAATCCCAAAATCTGTTACTGCACATATTTGACACGCGACATCGCCAGAGCAAATCAAGTTTTGCGACAAAGTTACCTTAGCTTCCGCCTCGTCTTTCATGACAGCTTGTTTGACTTCATCGGCAGCCTTTTGTTCCACTTTGAGCTTGTTCACCAGAGCTATGCCCTCGTCCGCTTTGCGAGCCAATATCGGCTCCATGTCGCGGACCTGTTGCTCCATCACACCCACCACTTCGTACGTTTCGTACAATTTCTGAAACATATACGAAACATTATTATGTAAAGTGAACTTGACGAGGTCGCACTGCTTCTTCTGCTTCTGATAGTTTTCATCAAAATCAGTACGAAAATTTCGCTTCGGCCGTTTTGGAAACCAAAGGTTCGAAACCAGTTTAGAAAACGGAATTATTCTTCTTGTTTCGAATGAAAAAAAATAATTCCGTTTTCTAAACTGGTTTTCAATGGAGAATATAAAATCTTCTTTTGAAACTCATTCACAAATTTTAATATGTAAGTATACAAACTTACATATTAAATTACTTGATTAGTATTTGAGTATTTGAGAATAATAACCTTGTGTTATTAAGCTATTAGTACCTATTTATGTAGGCACAGTTAGCTTTAGAAATGTGTATACATTTCAGAGCTAATGTCTCGAAGTTTTTTAATCAAGTATCTAATCAAGTAATTTAATATGTAAGTTTGTATACTTGCATATTAAAATTTGTGAATGAGTTTCAAAAGAAGATTTTATATTCTCCATTGAAAACCAATTTAGAAAACGGAATTATTTTTCTTCATTCGAAACCAGGTTTCCAAAAAAGAAGAATAATTCCGTTTTCTAAACTGGTTTCGAACCTTTGGTTTCCAAAACGGCCGAAGCGGAAAATTTTGACTTCTTTGGCGCAAATAATCCTTCAAAATTTATACACCAATTTAACTTTAAACGTCACCTAAAGAAGTAAAAAAAAACACATGTTCAAAAAGCATATAATTACACTCAATCCGCATGAAATTCTATCGCGTCCTCGTATTATCTCCTGCTGTTTCTTGTCCAACAATTGCAAATAAAGTTTCAGCAAGTCCAAATAGCTGCTGGGCGTTGTGTAGAAATATCGCCTCATCTCGTTGTACAATCTGTCTGTCATTATGTCGACGTCCTGAAAATCAAAAAACGTTCAGAACTATTTCTTAGTTATCCAACTTATTTTGCCATCTTCTGAACGGGTGAGCAAAATTTCACGATTGGAAGAGTTAGTTAAGGCGCTTAACAGTAACAAACCTGATGCATTGAAACGCACAGAGTTGATATCTTTTCAATGAATTCCTTATTTCCGAGCGGCGAGAGACATTGTTGGGCGACAGAGAGCAACGCTTCCGGCGGCCATTTTGTGAACCAATCAATAGTACAACAGTTCACAAGGGACGGAAACATCCGACAGCGGCGTCTGTAACCAACGGTACTAGGTTGTGATGCAGTGACAGCCCAGCGCTTTGAGAGGTTGGCTGACAAAAGCTCAGTCACCTATTCGTATCCTGATCGGGGCCTACACATTTATTGGTATAGGAAAATGTATGACACACAGATTTCCTTACGCTGTTAGTACAGTCGGCCGCATAAGTCGATTAACACATTCAAAACTGCAAAACAACTGAACACTCAACTTAATTACTTACTTACTTACACACTGAAGCTTCTTACGATCGTTTGTACGTAACGTTTATTTTGTTGTCTAGTCGTAAGTAAGTAATTAATTAAGTTGAGTGTTCAGTTGTATTGCACTTTTGAATGTGTTAATCGACTTATGCGGCCGACTGTACATACACATGTATGTACTAACATATTGATTGAAAAATACTTTGATCTACTTAGGAATAATATAATAAAAAAGATAGCTTATTTGTATGCGTAATTATTATATTTAGATAATTACATGTTTATAGTCAATACTAATAATAAATCTGTAGGGTCATGGAGTAATTTACTTTGTTTTCAGAGATATCGTGTATATAGGCTCTATACATGATACTGAAACTAAATTGACCATTTTTACAATTTTTTTCTGTATGTATGTATGTTCCTCCATCACTCTTAAACGAATTAACTGATTTTCATGAAACTTGGTAGATAAACATTTAGAAGTACGGGACACGTGATAGGCTACTTTTTATCTTTTTTAACGCGAACGAAGTCGCGGGCAACAGCTAGTACCTATTTACATAAATCTGTGTCTGAACTTATAATTCTTTTTTGTTCTTTTGTTTACATTTAACACAGTTTAAGTTTAGACAGATAGTAAAGGCTATAGGACTGACCTGAAGGCTTCTCCCACGGGACTCATGCATATGCAAAGATGCAGTTTTCCACGCACTCTGTTAATGAAGAAATAATATACGCCATCTCTGTCGGCGGGATTGAGTCCAGATTTTGCTGCCTCTTGCCTACATCCCGTCTGTACTTGTTCGTACGTGTCACCCTCGAACAGATTCGGTACTTCACCTGAAATAATTTCACATAATATATTATATTATTAAGGTTTGAAGGCGACACTTGTGGGGGAATCGACGCATGTGTACAATTGCGCACAAAATTGCCAAGAAAAATGACATATTTTTTTCTTATTTCGTAATTTTTCACCTCACTAACTTAACATTACAGGCAGTGTTGATATTCCTTCCATAAAATCATCGTGCGATATCGAAGAAGAACGTTTTTTTAGGCATTTATTCACCATGACGTATTAGTATTACTAATACGATAAAACAATCTATACGCAACAGTACCCAAGAGACTCGAGACGCGCGAACGAAGTGCGGGTGGTGTGTAGCGAATGAGTCTACCAATAACGTGTCGGCACACGCTATTGGTAGACTCAGCCGCTTACACTCCTCTGCCCCCTCAAACACCTAAAAATAGGATTCTGCACACATTTGCCGAGAAGCCTTTTTTCGCTGCACGACCTATATATACTATAAAATTTGTTTGTTCGGGACGAAATATCTGAAAATGTTATCGATAAACTATTTCACTAGTACATGCATGCATGTTTAGTTAATTATTTATTTACCGGAATTCAGCATGTTATTAATGTCTTCGAGGAATTCCTCCTTTGTTATTTGCGTATCGGTGAACAGAAACACGGTGTCCTCGTAATTGACGCCAGCGCGCATGTACATTTTACGCAAATCATCGTGAAATTCGGGCGTATCGTAGTTGCGTTTCAATTCCATGCCCATGCATCTGAAGTCCACAAAAAAAATATCATAGAAAACCTATGATCAAAAATTATAAACTAAGCCAGAGAGCCCGAATATATATCTGCTGAGGAGTTGGGTATGCCGTAGATTACTTGATGAGGTTATGGATGCCAGTAGGGATGCCCATATTACCTTCCTAATTCTTAAATGCTACCATGGTAGACAGAGTACTTGTTGCGCCTGTGGCATTGCTTGTATTACAGGCGACGGTAGACGGTAAGAAAATAAGTTAGGATTGTTGAGTTTGACGACACGTTTCGTCTGTTCGAAACGGTCTGTTTCGTATTTATAAAATGTATGTATTTACAAAAAAGAAAGTTATCTATGTAGTACTATATCAACTGTCTCGTATACAATAATACAAGCATTAGTTGCTTAGTGTGGAACTAGATGGTGCTGTGTGGAAATATATTATTTACTAGCGACCTGCTCCCGGCCGGGGTGCATTTTTGAAGTGTAAACTTCTACAGCCGCGTTATACGACTTTGGGTAGGGAAAAAATGTATGGGTTCGCGTCAGCAACATGCTAAAGCTCACAGTTATGCGCGCGCAGCTGTCTACGTATGCGATCGCGCCGACACATTGCATATTATTATACCCGATTGTATGTGTGTGCGTTGGACGCTCAGTTTTAAGTTTTCACTTCTGTCGGCAGTCCTCATGACTGCCTCCGTTTCACTTTCCGTTTTTTTTTCACGTAAAAATCATCCCTGATTATCCCTCTATTTATGAGGGAAGACATGATTAAAATCGGTCCAGCCGTTGTCGAGTTTTGCGCTTATTTATTTATTTATTTTATTTTAGGGAAATTTACAGGTATAATTACTTAATAATAGTGGTGAGTAAATAAACTTAACCTAATAAAAAATTTCAACTTATAGATAACAAAAAACAACAGTTTTTTTTTTACACACACATTTAGGCATTTATTTATTAAAGAAGCCGAAAACCCACTCATGGATCTAATGACTGACTCATCTTTTTGTTCTCCCATAAGGAGTAGTGGGGGAATACCCCATTATGGCGGATCGTGTAGGGGGTCTCCCCGTGACCCCCAGAAAAATCTGATATCCTCGGTATACCGTTCTGGTAAAAAGTCGGTGAGGGGTCCTCGGAAACTATGAGGGGTAGAAAGGTGAGGTTTGCGGAATGCCATAGAGGGTCAAAACGGCAGTTGCCACCGGACCACTCATCCCCACCCCTTTCATACATTTTTTATAAACTCATAATTTTATATAAAGTGGAACGCCTCCTAAACCACCGGAGATAGCGGGGTGGTGTCTTCGGGGGGTGGCACGTTCTCCTCGAGGTCCACCCCCCGGGATCACCTCCCACCCCCAACTCCCCCCCCCTCCCGCCATACAAAATTGGCCAATTTTCACAAAACAAAGACCCAAAACCACACCAAACCAATTAATCATGGCAAAAGAATAGACAAAACAGAACACAAACACCCCCCCGCGGGCTGCCAGCCCGCGAAATCGAACGACCCGCTAGTTTATTTATTAAAGATTAGACATATTTGTTGACGTACTTGCATTCGTTGACGTGGCCGGCCAGAGTGGCGACGCTGCGTCTGCCCGAGCCACCCGGGCCGACCATGAGACAGTGGCCCCTCTCCGCTCTGAGAACGCGCGCAACGCGCACCACGTGCTCGACCGCGTCTTGGAACAGCACCAGGTGCATTTCCGCCCTCGCCGTACTGTTGTACTCGTCGAGGTACTCCTGAAAAGTAATAAGGTCCAACTGTATGTAATCTATACATACAACGAAGTACTCTACACAAGCAGCAATGGAATTTGCGTCACAAACGCCAAAGCGGTTGGCGGTAAATTGCGGAATCATGGCGGAGTCAATGGTAAAAGGTAGTAACGACCAAGTTATGCTATTTCATTTTAAACTCCAATGCGTGGACGTAAAGTCACATTTTATTTAAATGACAGATATTTGGTTGGTATTACAGATGATAGAGTTTACGCTCTAGCTATGCATATGTCACTTTTAAATGTTCCATAATATACTAAATGTGTGTATGTATGTATCCTATAGACTCCAAAACCGCTGAACCGATTTTGATGAAACTTTCAGAAAATCTTCACATTAGTCCGGCGGGTGTTTCTGTGAAGTTTGGTAACGATTGAATGCGGACGAAGTCGCGGGCAAATAACTAGTGTTATAGTCATAAAGTTTGTAGTGTATTTTTGCATGGAACATAGGTACACTGAAATTTACAAATTTATAATGTATGTACATAATAAAAAATTAACCTTCAACACGATCATGAGTTTAGACATGTCCGGTAGTTCTGCGTAATTTCTATTCTCCTTGGGCACCGCCGAATTAATGAAATCTCCAAAGAGAAGCAGCGGAGGATGCTCAATGACAGGCTCGTCTGGTATCTCCAAGATCGGCTGCTGGAAGTGTTTCTGGCACACGGCGTTCATCAAGTGAAGGAAATAACTCTTGTCTTGAATATTTATTAAACGATCGTGGAACACGCGAAGGCATTCGTGGTAAAACAGTCTGCAAATAACGTTGATAACGTTTTAAAACAACGGACATTGCTCGTGTTTATTTGTTGATTCTTTATGGAACTAGCATTTCTATAAGGGGACGTTCAAACAACAATTTGGTCGTCTTGTACAATCCCTCGAATGTATTGTACGTCATTTTAATTTTGTTCTTCCAACTTGGCAACTTTTGGTTGGTAAAAATGGTCATTTCATCATTTGGTTGTGTAACGTTTAGAGAGGGGGTTTAAAATTTTCAAAAATTGCATGACATAACACTTGAACTCCCCCTTGGATGCGATATTTGGTCATGTTTTTATTTAGGACATGATTTTGACTCAAAATCATGTCCTAAATGAATTGAATGATGATGATGTAATAAAAGGTTTTTTAAAAAAATAATTAAATTTAAATTCAAAGTGTATTATGTAACTAGCGACTTCGCCCGCGTAACTTTGTAAATTATATACTAAAACCTTCCTCGAGAACCACTCAATCCTTTTGGTGAATTCAGCATGAAAATCGGTGCACTAGGTTTTGAGTTTATTGCAAACAGAAAGCAACGTCTAATGTGTATAATAAAAACATTATTGTAGGTAATGTATTTTGTTATATTACCAAAATAATTAAAATTTACCTAAGCATGCCTTGCGGTGCTCTCATGTACGCCGCGTCCGCTTGCAACACTCCTTGCATAGACTTGGACAAATCGCGCAAATTGAACACGTAATGTGACTTAGCCGGCGTAGGCAAAAGTTCCGCACAAATTTTCAGATACACGTCCACAGCCGCATTCACTATGGGCTCACCCAGTACAGACACTTCCGCAACGAAATCCTCCATATGTCCTTTAAGGATCGCCTGTCGAAAATACACTGTCGTAAATACAAAATTAAGAGTACAATTAGGCGCAAATCCTAATGGGCTCTGGCGATATCGCGGTAACAGATTTTGGGACTGTTTGTGAGGTATTGCGATGCTGGGATGGGGGAGCAAGGAAAAGAGCGAGACGCAATGATAACATTTTGTACGTGAGAAAGCAGGTCCGCTATATTGTTCTCAATTCCACATGCGCAAACGAAAGATACCCGTTCAAGGTCAGAGTCAGAGCCCATTAAGATTTGCGATGTTAATACAGTACTATCGTTAAGTATCAGAGAATAGTACGCGTACTTTGGGTATTTATTGCGACATGACAGATACTGCGGCTGCTGCGTGTAGCCTAAGTAACCGCAGTAAAAAGGTTTAACGCCGCTCTATAAAATTAGTTTATTTTCGAACTATTTTGTCAATGAATCACCACTTATGCCACGAACAGAAAGCTTAATTACTTTGCAACCTATGAAATTTTACCCTTCAATGAGTACTCACTTATTCTACCCCTTCAAGTAGAAGACCTATTATACAAGGGGTAAATGTGTAATTCCCCCAATTATAATGTAAGTCATCTGGCAATACTGTAGCGATGTTTTATGTCATGGAAATATACGGCCCACGGGGGTGGTGTAACCCCCGGGGGGAAACTATATAAAAAAAAAAGACCTGTTATAATACAAATACAATAAATACACCCACACCAACACACACATACACACACATGCGCGTGCGCAACAGACGCTCACATTAGTTAAAAAAAATAATCTTATCTTGTTATTCTTTTATCTTGTTCGTTATTGTAAACGATTTTTCTCATTGTTAATGAACATTTTTATTTTTTTATTTTTTATAAAAAATAATATTTTTTTAATGAGTTTTTTTAGTTACTTACCTTGAATATGGTTCTCATCGCGTCAGAGCTCGGCGCGGATATGTGAAACATGGCGAAGTGTCGCACGAATCGTGCGGTTAGGGGATTCCTTCCGCCACCGGGCGGTGCGCAGGCGCACGACAATATCACATCAAGGAACTCCTTCCAGTACAGCTTGTCGCGATCGTATACGCCGCCGAAATCTAAGAATTGCCTGAAAATATTACACAGCACAACCTATAACTATATATATTCGTGTTTACAACAAGATCAAAGAAGACAATGTAATGTAATGAATCCAAATCACCTGAGCAACTCTATTGTCGGTTG
Source organism: Synanthedon vespiformis (assembly GCA_918317495.1). Lineage (NCBI taxonomy): Eukaryota > Metazoa > Arthropoda > Insecta > Lepidoptera > Sesiidae > Synanthedon > Synanthedon vespiformis. The sequence goes on from OU906947.1 coordinate 1,463,157, forward strand.
CGCTCCGTAGACATCGAGCCGTGGCATGTTCACGTCATCGATGAAGACAATAATTTTCTTCCCCAACGGCGCACCCAACGCTTTCCTTGGCCTTTTTTCCAATCTACCTTCTATTACTTCCTACAATAACACAGTATCTACACTAATATTATGAAGAGGAAAGATTTGATTGTTTGTTTGTTTGTTTGTATAGAATAGGCTCCGAAACTACTGGACCGATTTGAAAAATTCTTTTACCATCAGAAGCAGACATTATCCGTGATGAACATAGGCTACTTTTTACCGCGGGAAAATGCTTCATTCCTACGGGAAATCTAAAACAAAAGTAAACACTAGCGGCTTGGCCCGGGATCAAGTGTTATAATTTTAAACTTTTCAACGCGGACGAAGTCGGGATAAAGCACCAGCTATAGTGTTCTATAAAATTACAACAATTTCACTGCTTTGCTCTCTAATAATTATAACAATAAGTCGGCGGGCAAGCTAACCGTCCACTTTTATAGGAGGGGTCAGGCGACCCCGACTCACACACTCTATTGTTTCTACAATAGAGCTCACGTGCTTTTGTTTCACGGTAATCTTCCGCTTTCAAGTTAAAGTTCGCCGATCATCTGCTGCTGCTGCTGCTGCCAGACAAACTGTCCTATATGATTCCGAAACGCAGTGTGATATTATGATTAAAATTACTTGAATATTTAATACCTGCGTCCGGCCACTGGCCGTTTGCGCCGAAAAGTTCAGAATGACTGGAATGTACACACCGGCGTTTGTCATTTTATTCAATACTTCGGCCACTATACACGTTTTTCCTACGCCTGAAACAAGACCGTAGTAAACAAATCTTATTTTTAACCGACGAAAACGAAAAAAACAAAACGGAGGAGGTTCTCTACTCGACGCGTATATTTTTTTTATGTATGATCACGCATAACTTTTTCCAGGGTGGTCCGATTTTGATAATTCTTTTTTTATTTGAAAGGGTGCACCCCCAGGGGGGTCCCATTTTAATTTGGAAAATATATTCCAACCCTAAGGGTAGGAAAACAGGGGATGATTGATTGTTCACTCGCCGATTTTAGCGTATAACACGCATAACTTTTTACAGAGTAGTCCGATTTTGATAATTCTTTTTTTAATGGATAGGGGTATACCTCGAAGTTGGTCTCGTATAAATTTGGAAAAAAAAAATCCTACCTTAAGGGTGGGGAAATTAAGAATTAAGCATGTAGTAAATATTAGATTATAGCCACAAAAAAAAATATAAAATAAAACTTTTTAACAAAAAATAAAACCGCCGAAAAAACTGAAAAGCATAAAATAATCTTATTATTTTACCTAAGTAATTTTGAGTCGGCGCCAAACAAGCAAAAATTTTTTATTAATAGTACCTAACTTTATTTATTCTTGTATTTAGTTGGTAATATTAATACGTATTTAGAACTTCGACAGTCGCACAACAAGCTTTTTTGTCTCTGCTACATGTCCCCTAGTGAAAACGTAGCTTTAACGTATATTTGTTCAGTTTGTTTCAATTGACTTGCGTTTGTTTACATATATATCCAATCCGCTTCAAGGATTGACGTTATCTATATTTTGCGTTATAATATTATCTTTCATCTGCCAAAAGCGAGGAGAACTGCTGTCACATTTAAAGTGGAAGTTAGCCGTTGTTATGGCAGCCACTGACCGTTGAACGTCAAAGAAAACCACACAACAGCGAAGCGTGCAACGGCTCAGCTAGTATTCCATAAAATAACTTGTATGCAAAAATTCATTGTAAGTAAATTACACATCTCAGATTTTTTTTTACTTTATTTTACTAGCCCTATAAAAACAATAAAATTTATCTTACACACCTGTATTCCCCGTGAACATGACTGGTTTTCCAACGCCGAGCATTTTCTCGAACAGATAACCGTATCTAACGGTGTCTATGGTTGGCACAAGAGTTTCAAAAAAGGGCTTGTTGCTGTCGTACAGAAATTCTGGTATAATTTCTGCCCACACTTTCAGTTTTCGGACCCGCGTGTCCATGAACATGTCGAAGAAGTTGAATCCTTGCGGGAAACTGGAATGTTTTTTTTTTCAGAAACAGAAATAAAAAAATGATTTTTTTAATTTGCGCGAAAGTAATATGAATGCGAAAGTAACTCGGTCTGTCTGTCTCGCTTTCACGCCAAAACTACTGAACCGATCACCATGAAATTTTGCATACACGTTGTCTATGACACCAGAAAGGAAATAGGATACCTTCCATCCAAGAAAAAAGTAATGTTCCCGAGGGATTATCTAAAATACTTCTAAAAAACTGTAACTAACTCCTGGCCAATGTGTTATAGCAACAAGTTGTCAAGTGTTGCAATTGCTTTTATATTTTTAATTTATCATTGCGTATGAAGTCGCGGGCACCAGCTAGTGTCAATATACTTGTTAGCTTGAGAGCCGTCTGTATTTGTCCCGCTTACTGCCTCTTCGAGTTGACTGATCTGGATATATATTTTTTATTGGACGTAACTGAATTCATATGAACTCACAATTCTGCCTCTTGGAACTCCTCAAATTGCCTTTTAATTAGCTCCTCGTAAGGTTTCCTGTTGGCTTCGAGAATGTTCCCCCCTACACACCACACGTAGCAGAAGATGAAGCAGTGAGCGATGTACGTTCTGACCGCCTCCTTGTCCGGGAATCGATCGCCGGGCTCGAGCAACAACGCGCTCATTAGAGAGCAAAGAGCGGACACTTTGCTTATATCCACCTGGAATATTATGTCACTAGCTGTTGCCCGCCGACTTCGTCCGCGTTAATAAAGATAAAAAGTAACCTATCACGTGTGGCCCGTACTTCTAAATGTTTATCCACCAAGTTTCATGAAAATCAATCAATTCGTTTAAGAGCGATGGAGGAACATACATACATACAGAAAAAAATTCTAAAAATGGTCAATTTAGTTTCAGTATCATGTATAGGAGCTTATACACGATATTTCTGGAAACAAAGTAAATTACTCCATGACCGACCCCTACAGATTTATTACAGATGATTACACAGTGTGATGTTATGTGAATATAAATGCTTCAAGGATCGTTAGAATATTTTAACAGGTTTTAGATAAAAATCTCGTGAGAAAAAGCTTGTATCCTTACAAGTGAACTAAGTAATCAATACTAATAATAAATCTGTAGAGGTCGATGATGGAGTAATTTACTTTGTTTTCAGAAATATCGTGTATATAGGCTCTATACGTGTATACATGATACTGAAACTAAATTGACCATTTTTACAATTTTTTTCTGTATGTATGTATGTTCCTCCTTCACTCTTAAACGAATTAACCGATTCTCATGAAACTTGGTAGATAAACATTTAGAAGTACGGGACACGTGATAGGCTACTTTTTATCTTTTTTAACGCGGACGAAGTCGCGGACAACAGCCTAGTATTATAAATAAATATACGAAAGAAACTGTGTCTGTTCGTCTGAATATCTTTCCACTACTTAATTAGGTACTCAACTGATTATTATGAAACTTTGTTGCATATACGTAGTTTGTCAGAAATATTAGAAAGGACATAATTATGGTACTTTTCACTAGAAAAAAAAAAAAAAAACACTGTTACTAAAACACTGTTTCATATTTAAAAATATGAAACAATCTAGTCTTGCCACCATTTTCACAGCAATAAAGATGACATGACATATATATTTACTCAAGTCTTATATTATTTTGAAACGCGGCCGAAGTAATGAAACATTACACCAGCTAGTTGTAATGTTTCATTACATAAAGTAGAAAATGTTCACCTGTCTAATGCCAACTGAGCACTTGGTGTTGACATGATTCAGTCCTTGCTGCACCATTTTGAACAACTCATAGAGGAATTCACTGTTCTCTTGTGTCACGAGATTTGTTTCGACGCTGCGCTGAAGCCAGGAGCGGACGAAGGGAAGGTAGCCCATTTCGTTAGGGTCTATGTACACCATACCGCATCGGGACACTGTCGCCGGAGAGGCTTGCGCTAAATCTGCAACCTGGGTGAAAAATACATTCACTATTTAAACATCTATACTTCTATACTAATATTATTAAAGAGGAAAGATTTCATTGTTTGTTTGTATAGAATAGGGTCCGAAACTACTGGATCGATTTGAAAAATTCTATTACATTAAAAGCCGACATTATCTGTGATGAACATAGGCTACTTTTTACCGCGGGAAAATGCTTCATTCCTACGGGAAAACGGGTAATAGGACAACGGGTAGTAAGAATTATCCTTCCACAAAACAGCTACTAAACGGCTGAACTGATTGGGTTGAAATTTTTTATGTGTATTTCCATTGTTTCACAGACACGAATGTATTATATTTTATAAAGTTTTTGAAACAGCTAGTACTTTTATAACTTTTTCAACCGGCGAAAACGAAAAAACAAAAACGGAGGAGGTTCTCAATTCGACGCAATTCTCAATTCAAAAACAATATATAGAGTAGTCCGATTTTGATAATTCTTTCTTTAATGGATAGGGACGTCTAAGTTGGTCCCATATAAATTTGCAAAAAAATCCTACCCTAAGGGTGATAAAAAAAAATTACCCTAAGGATAAAAAAATAGGGGTGATTTATTTTTTACTGACACATTTTAACGCTGAGCTGAGTTGAGTAAAATAGTGGATTGTGGTCACGTAAAATTATAAAATAAAACTTTTTAACAAAAATTAAACCGCCGAAAAAATTGAAAAGCAAAAAAAATAATTTTATTTAACCTTTATAATAACTAAGTTCTTAAACAAAACAAAGTATAGGTACCTAAATAATTTTGAGGCGGCGCCAAACAAGTAAATTAAAGAGCGCGGTGTATCTTTTTTTTTTAAATTACTGGCGTAATCAGGAATACAGACAATGAGGTAGTCTTTTATACAGAGAATCATTTTCATGTTGAATACATTAGAGATGGATGGAAGTTTGTATGGGAACTATATGATACTAAGTGACAATGAACATTAGTGTTGTGTTTTACCTCAAAGACCATATGCACGTAAGGCGTGAGTTTGATTCGTTCCGAGTTTGAGAGACAGAGCATTTTGTTATCGTCGAGTACTGTGTTCATGTTTTCAATCCACACTGCGTCGACGGGGCCATCGCATATCAGCCATTGGTGGTCAGCAGTTTCGCACTGAAATATAATATTTATTTATTACAATTTAAAAAAAAATAAGTAAACAAAATCAATTTAATACTTTGAATGGTTTTTTAGATTTGATTTTGCCACACTTTTTTTTTAAATTTGAATTTGCCGCGTTATTGACAGCCTATATAGTAAGACGTCACGACTGACAGTGGGAACATTGTTGTATGTGACATTGACAGTGACATTGTTTTTAAACAGACCTCCAAAAGGGAAGAGGCTCTCAATGACTTGACTTGACTGCTTTGGACTTGACGGACCTGTTTTGGAAAACTAAGAAAAATTATAGACTTGACTTGACTGACTAGTCTCGGGATCTGCTATTTTTGATTTTTTAATTTCAATTTTGCTTTTTTTTGTTTAAAAAAAGGGCTATTCAAATTGATACTTTTAATAATGACACTGGCAATATCATCGGAGAAGATCTGATGGAGCCAAGACATTAAAAGAGAAGAAGAGAAGAAGAAGAGGCTCTAAATTCGACTGTATTTTTTTTGCTTCCCGTGTGGTCCCATTTAAATTTGGTCCGGTTCGTATCCATGAGAAAACGGTTTGAAGTCGGTTTATTTTTTTGTTAAAAAGAGTTATTGTATTTTAAGTATCGATAGTGTCTATTTTCAACATTTTTTTTAATGCAGTTTGGTTTCAATTTAAAAATAAAGAAATGCTCACGTTTGTAGTTTTTCCTATCCGTTAAAAAGGCCTATGGGCGACGTTTCCTTTAGGGGCATTTTGTCTCTGTCTGTCAAGTCTTACAAAAAAGATCCAACAGTTGTTTGGCAATAGGAAGTGACTTACTTGCACTGCGGTTCTTAGACTCAGTGGCAAAATGCCATCGTGCCATTCGAGCGTTTGCAGGTTGACTTCACCGTACAATTCACCAATCGAAAGACTCTTCGGATTCATTATGTACTTGTGGACAAGTTGATACTGAGGTCCCACTACACCGTTCTCGTACAATCTCGTGTACGTATCGCCCAACACCTGTCAAATTTATTATATTACTACCTGTTGCCCGCGACTTCGTCCGCGTTAAAAAAGATAAAAAGTAAAAAGCCTATCACGTGTCCCGTACTTCTAAATGTTTATCTACCAAGTTTCATGAAAATCAGTTAATTCGTTTAAGAGTTATGGAGGAACATACATACATACATACATACATACATACATACATACAGAAAAAAATTCTAAAAATCATCAATTTAGTTTCAGTATCATGTATAGAGCCTATAAACACGATATCTCTGAAAACAAAGTCACTTACTCCATGACCGACCCATACAGATTTATTATTAGTATTGATGATGTCCGTTACGCTAAAATCGAACTAATGCAAACATCTATAAGAACTGAATTTGTTCAACTCACATGCAAAACGACGGTTTTCCCACCGCCCGTGGGCCCGACAGTCATCACACCCCAACGCACAATCATAGTCTCGTGAAGTTGTATCACCTTGCGAATTTGACAAGATTCAATTTGCAATTTCCTTTCCAATATGATTGTCTCTGTAATTGACGAAAATCAAATATTATAGAGATTTGATTCTTTTAAAAAATTTTTGATTTTGAAAATAAATTATATCGAAAATTAATGAAAAGGTGAAATTCGACTAAGTTGTACAGGCTCAACGATGGATACTGAAAAAAGCATAGAATTATTTATTTTTTTCTGTAGTATTTCTACGATTTTTTCTAACTGTTAATAAACATTTTTATTTTTTACTAGCTGGTGCTCGCGACTTCGTCCGCGTAGAAAAGTATAAGTCGCCATCTACCGTATTTTGCATACATGGCGCTATCTCCCGGGCCAAGCCGCTCTAGTGTTTACTTTTATTTTAGATTTCCCCCTTAGGAATGAAACATTTTCCCTCGGTAAAAAGTATCCTATGTTCATCACGGATAATGTCGGCATCTAATGGTAAAAGAATTTTTCAAATCGGTCCATTAGTTTCGGAGCCCATTCTATACAAACAAACAAGCAAGCAAGCAAACAATCAAATCTTTCCTCTTTATAATATTAGTATAGATTTTTATTTTAAAGTATTTTAAAGACAAAAAAACTAACCGATAACTTCAACCATAACACCATAGTCCCTTATTGGCAACTCAACGCCAGGGAACAGATCCGACAGTATTCCGGCAAAGAGTATGGCGTCTGCCGCCAAGAATTTGGGCAAATTACTGTCATTGAGAGCGCACAGTAGAGTTTTCTCTTCTCGCTGATCTGGACTGGCGCGTTTTAGAGCACCGGCCATTACCTGCAATCAACTTTTATTCTTAACTATAGTCGGACTTTTAATTAGATGAACTAAAATGACATTTGGTGGGTTACCACTTTATTGTAATGTAAAAATAGTGGTGTATTCTGAGTAATCGAGTATTGGGTAAGAATCGTGATTCAATCTTTTTTATTTTACAATAAGTTTGTTAGTTTATTTATTTATTTATTTATTTATTTATTTATTTATTTAATAGCTAACCTTACAGCATTCAATATTTAACAAATATATAAAACAGATTATATTTTTATATAGCCTGTTATACAAGGTTAGGCATCTTAAATTTTCTAAGTACAAAAAAAAAGTGATAACAATATACATACAATACACATCTATAAATTATATAAACATATTATACATTCATTATTTTGTGTGTGTGTGTGTGTGTGTGTGTGTGTGTGTGTGAGAGAGAGAGTGTGTGTGTGTGAACTTATTATTTTAATTAGTTTTTTTTAGTTGTTGCTAGCTGTCATTTTAGTCCATTAATAAGGCGGCTGAGTTCCATTATTTTGTTCACTTCTATAACGCGATCGATACTTACAACTTGACCGTAATGATCGAACTCGGTTATAAATGAGTCGTACTACAACACTACGCTTCATGCTTGCAACATTAAAAAAATAAAAGGACGCGATTTCAGCTGTCATTTTAGTCCATCTAATTAAAAAATCGATTATAGCCGGCGTACGCGACTTCGTCCGCGTTTAAAAAGTAAAAAAAGTAGCCTATCCTGTGACCCGTACGTCTAAATGTTTATCTACCAAGTTTAGTGAAAATCAGTTGATTCGTTTAAGAGTTATGGTGGAACATGCATACATACAATATTAAAAATAGTATTGATTAAAAATGAATTGTCCTTGCGGCTTTTGAGTCTCTAGCAATATTTCAAGACCTGTTTCGGACATAGGATTTTTTTAAATTTCTTTTAAAGATGACATGACATTTCTCACATGACTGTAATACTTATTTGTTTGCTAAAAGGTAAAAATTTAGTGCATACTTTCAAACATATGTATGTAATTTATATGGTGATAGTGCTCATGGACGCCAGATGCAAGATACACCCCAGGGTGCAATATTTAATGATCATTATCACATAATACAAAGTGATAATGATCATTAAATATTGCACCCTGGGTATATATATATATATATATATCTCGGAGCGGGCTGGGAGATGGGCACTTGTTGTGCAGCGTCGTCTCGAGCCACGCTTGTCTTTTCTGACATGGTTCGGATCACTTAACTGTTATATTTACAAAGTCACTATAATAGTAGGTAATCACAAAGTGGTGTGACGTACCACAAGTCTCAGGTCTCACTCAAGAAACAAAAGAATAAAACAAGTACTTAATAATGCACAAACTCAAACAGTACGCTAGCGTCAGTTAGAAATTGAATAATCACAATGGCCGCCGAACTCAGCTCCGGCCTAGCTCCGAATCACTTGGAGCGCCCTCTATACTTGCTTGCTCAAACTATCAGAGCACTTAGCGTCACTGTTAACCAATGTACATGGCCGAAAATACCATCATCATATATCACGTCATCAAGAGCCAATAGGCGATAGCTGTCATCTTCGACAGTTGTCTTTGCTATGCCATAGAATAATAACTATGCTACAATCTCTACTGTCTACTACAGACCAGAAAATACTAAACCCAGACTTGTGTTTACGTCCGATGATGTATTTAGCACCATCCCTCTTTGAATTACATGATTCTACACAATTCAAAAATGTTATTAATAATTAATAATTAATGAATAATCTTCTCTTTATTCACGCTCCGACATATATATATATATATATATATATATAACGTGTGTGTAATACAAATTACAAGCAACTAATTTGTTATACAAAGAGCATACATAACTGGCATAATCTTGACCCTAAAATAATATTAACAAAATTTTGAATATTTAATGCTAAAACTAAAAAGCTAATTTTATACATGACTGTACATTTATTATAACAATAGTTACACACAAATACAATTGTTATAAAACTAGGACGGTGCGTAAGTGTAATTGTACAAATATGGTTGGTTCAGTGCCCTAAACTAAACTACTAAACTGTCTAAAAAAACAAATGATAAATTATTCTTCACCAGAACACTTTTGACGGCTCTCATGCCGAAGTCATAATGGTCCTGTTTAGACAATTGTTCACTCGACAACTTGTACATTTGAACCATTTTCTTCGCTAGACCCTTCGATGACTCGAAGCCCTCCGAATACAGAATTACCTCAGCGATGAGAGCTTTTTGAACATAATACAATACAGATTTAACAACTTCATCGCTATAAAACACCCAGTCGAAAGTTATGAGGTGACAAACATTAAAAAAAAAAATACAGTCGTATCGAGAACCTCCTCCTTTTTTGGAAGTCGGTTGAAATAAAAAAAAAAAAAAAAAAAAAAAAAAAAGAAACAATCTTTCTCACCATAATCGGGCACCATCATAGATATGGGTCGAAACAGCGCCTTCAAATTGTCCGGCAACTCTGTTCTTCCTGCGTAACCCGGATTCATTGTAATAAACGCTGCACAAGTTCGCACCAACTTTATTTCGCGCCCTTCAAACATGAACCTAAAAAAGATATGACACATTTTTTCATTTTATATTCATTTCTTCATATTTATTGAAATCAATCAATACTAATAATAAATCTGTAGGGGTCGGTGATGGAGTATGTTACTTTGTTTTCAGAGATATCGTGTATATAGGCTCTATACGTGTATACATGATACTGAAACTAAATTGACCATTTTTACAATTTTTTTCTGTATGTATGTATGTTCCTCCATAACTCTTAAACGAGTTGACTAATTTTCATGAAACTTGGTAGATAAACATTTAGACGTACAGGACACAGGATAGGCTACTTTATTCTCTTTCAACGCGGACGAAGTCGCGGGCAACAGCTAGTTAACAATATGAGACACTCAATATATTGACTGACCTCGCTTGTTTGGCGACCTTCGCGTTTCTAATGGTGATCAGCTGCTGTGCGATTACGGACAACACTTCTATGTCAATACGGTTGAATTCGTCGAAGCAACACCAAGCGCCCGACGTTGCCAGTCCAGAGAAGAATCTCCCCATCATCTTGTAATCCAGTCCTGAAATATACGAGGATTTATATTAAATAAAAGTCACGATGCTCTACATTTGCGGGGGAATCCCTCGAGAGTATTGTACGTCATTTTTATTTAGTTCTTGGTATAAACTTGGTCCTAAACGTAACGTGCCAGAAATCTTTAAAGATTGCGTCGCGTAATACTTGAACTCCCCTGTTATAGACCCTGTTAACTGGCTGTTGCACGCGACTTCGTCCGCGTAACTTGTATAAAATATAATACATTCGTGTCTGCGGAACCATGGAAATACACTTACAAAATTTCAACCCAATCGGTCAAGCCGTTTAGTTGTTGACATACCGACAGCAGCGCCACCTACCGGGTCCAATTGTATTCTTAAAATCATCCAGGAAACCATCGAAATATCCATATAAAATTTCAACCCAATCGGTTCAGCCGTTTAGAAGTTATGTGAAAAAAGATAAGTACGGAAGGATAATTCTTACTACCCGTTGTCATATTATATTACCCGTTTTCCCGTAGGAATGAAGCATTTTTCCGCGGTAAAAAGTAACCTATGTTCATCATGGATAATGTCGGCTTGTAATGGTAAAAGAATTTTTCAAATCGGTCCAGTATTTTCGGAGCCTATTCTATACAAACAAACAAATCTTTCCTCTTTATAATATTAGTATAGATAACACACTGTACAGTGTGATAACGGTTTTGAAACACACCTTCTGAACAATTGAACACGACGCACTGAATCGCCAGAGACTTGGCGAGATCTTTGGTCGTTTCCGTCTTGCCAGTTCCGGCTGGTCCGGCGGGTGCTCCGCCCAAGTCCAGTTGAAGAGCTCCCATCAGACACAGGTAACATCGATCCGTCAACGGTGTTATCACCAGGACACCTGGACAAATCGAAGGTCGAAATAAAATATTTGGCGAACGAGTACATTCGAGCTATGAAAAGGTTCGTCACGTTAAAGTCGAAATTTGCTTGCACCAGGGCAAAATATGTCAGTCATGCCAAAATTTCATTTCAAACGTCTGCTTAGTGGTTTAGGTTTCAAAAGGTACAAAGAGTCTACAATTTTGATAAAGGAATGAATTTGAAAACTGACGAAGGTTTTCCTACACCGACTTTACAACGAAATTATCCCACTGCTATCTCGGACGAGGTTTCTTAAGAAGGTTAGTATAAGGAGTTATCTTAATTTTTTTATGTAACAATAAACAAAATCAAAAACTCGTATGTTAGTTGTGCGACCTAATTCATTTAGTCTTAATCATTAGTTATATCATTAGTCTTAGCGCCTCTTTCACCAACGCATGTAAAGTGTCCGTCAATTTCGATTTAAACAGTTTTGAAAACCTTTATTTTTTAAATTAATTGTAATAACTGAATTTTTCAAAAAAAATAGCTCCATACCTCCGGCACCCAAATACTCGTGTCCATAAATATACATCGCACTAGACATTCTTGCAGCGCAGTTATCTATGTCCTCTTCCCAGTAGTAACGGATCATTTTTAACCATTCAAAGTCGGTGCTGAAATATTTAAATGTTAAAAAGAACTTAAATTTAGCGAGCCTGTTGTTGGTCCGTAAGCCAGGCACTAATTTCGTCAATGATTTCCTCTCAGTCGATAATTTGTAAAATGCCTGAGAGAGTTGTATCATGATGCGTTGTGAACGTCAGCTGCGTCTCCGATGGTGGGTAGAGCAGTGGTAGCCCGTTACACTTTCAGAGCATCAGCTGATAAGCATTCCACCAAGATATAGCCAGCTGACTTTTTTATTTATTAACAGTAATACATAAACTATCATCTGATAAATTTTCTATTGGGGGGTAATCACTGAACACGTATATATTCGTGTGACCTGCTGACGTATAATTCACCATTTTATAAATAGCTGACAATTTTGTTTCTTCAAAATATTAGGCTAACTATAATTTGATCAATTTTTAATCGGGAATAAATGATTAAAAATTTTTTTTATTATGTGCGTGGGCGGCTACCACTCTACTGCTCAACCCACCATCGGAGCCGCAGCTGACGTTCACAACGATTCATGATACAACTGTCTCAGTCATTTTACGAGTTATCGACTGGGAGGAAATTGGTCATGAAAATCTGTCGCTGGCTCACGGACCATGTGTTTCATTAAGTAATCATGCTTCCAATTGATTCCGCAATCAACTTTCTTCTAGATTCTAGAGAATATTCTATTTTGTGCCACTTAATATAAAGCTGGTCAATCAATCAGCTTTTTAGGTTAGGTACTCTGTTTGTTATTATAGTTTCGTTGGAATTAATAAAATTAGAAAACGTGTACGTACGATCGTTGCACATGCTTCTCGACCATATGCGATATTGTGTCCCTCGCGTGTACATCGACAGTGATCAGGGCACATAGAACTTTCCGGAACAACGAACTCAAATCCTGTCGAGTGAGCGCCGCTAGATCGTTCAGATCCGCTATACATTTCTTCTCGTAATTGATTAGGGCCGTGTCGATACGTAAAGGTATTTCCAAATCGAACAATTCGTGAACACCCTTCGCCCACATTATTTGCGATACAGTTAATATCACCTGCGAGAGAAAGTTCCCTCATTAAACTCTCTAGGAATTAAGATTAATATTCTTTTTTTGTCAGAGGACATGTCACCCAGCCCCATCTAGCCACACACTTAGCAGAACTTGTATAGGGTGTGGCAGACAACTGATAAATGATGAGGATGAGCTCTCATTGTCTCGATCCTCGCTGCATCTAACGATGGTTGCCCTCGACCTCTAATAGAATAGAAAGAGCTCTCGCTCGAAAGTGTAGTAGCCACCGTACAAATGTTTGTCTCGAGCGAGGATCGAACCCGCGACTTTTGACACAACAGGCAAAGCTAACAACAGGTGAGCTAATCAAGTCTTCCAATGAAATATATAAAACCTTACAGAAGAGTAGAGTATACGGTATTTATAATGTGCTGTTAATTTTCTCAAACCACCCTCTATTCTATTAAGTTGAGTATCTGCCTCACATTGCTTGTGTTTTTAAGCGACCGTCTACATTTTAAAGTAGAACATCACAAAACATAAAAGAAATATATTTCTAACTTACTTGGTTTGGATGCAATTTCACCCACTCGACTCGCGGTCGCAATAAATAGTCCTTGAGTGCAATTTTCATGCAGCGTTTCACCGAGGCAAACATGGCCTCCTCAACTTTTCCTAACCAGTCTTCGACGTTTCCGCGTGCTTTAAGACCCTAGGGGTAACAAAAAGAATTTTGAAAAATTCAATTCCCTATAAGCAATTAAGCAAGGATACTTCATTATAAAGTAATAATATTACTTTAATGATAAACTTTTAACTTATTACAGTATACTTAGGGCCTCTTTCACAAACTACAAGTAAAGTGTTGATTAGCTACTTTAAGAAATAATTTTATGTTTTATTAAATTATGCACTCGGTTTAGTGCATCCTTCGATGGGCGATTTTTTTTTATTATTTTCTAATTTATAATAAAAAAAAAACATAAAAAATTAAAACATAAAAAAAATCGCATTTTATTTATTTCTATTTAACTGACTTTAAATGACATGTAGCCTACTTGAAAGAGGTCCTTACACCTAGCATAGCAAATTAGCAATGTAATTTTAAGGTATAAGTAATATAGAGATACCTGGGTGGATTGAAAAGTATTCGGCCTAACATAGATCCACTCAATACTTAAAATTAAAACTAACCACATTATTTAGTTCAGTTCATACTTGTTTACTGTGCGAAGTTTGAAACGTGTGCGATAATTAGTTGTATTTTTATTAATTCATTTGTCAAACAATACGACGTGATTTCTGCAAATGGATAAAATTGAGCAGCGTGCTGTGATTAAGTACCTCCATAAGAAGGGGTTATCACCGAAAGCTATCCATGACGATATGGTGAGTACTTTAGAGGATTCCGCTCTATCATATACATCGGTCAAAAAATGGATAGCTGAATTCAAGCGTGGTAGGGAGAGCGTGAAAGACGAACCCCGCTCTGGGAGGCCTTTAACCTCCACTACTGATGAAAATATTGAAAAGGTACTGGATTTAGTTATGGCAGACCGCAGATTAAAAATTAGAGAGATAGCCAAGACTATAGGTATCTCCTATGAACGTACACAAAATATTATAGTTAACGAATTGGGTTTCCACAAGGTGTCAGCGAGGTGGGTCCCGCGGCTGCTTTCAGTGGAGCAAAAAAGAACGCGATTGACTGTTTCACGCGACTGCTTGGAGTTATTTGAAGCTGATTCAAATGATTTTTTGCATCTTTTTGTTACTATGGACGAAACATGGGTTCACTACAGTACACCAGAAACAAAACAACAATCAAAACAGTGGAGAAGACCCGGTTCGCCACCCCTAAAAAGGCTAAGTCGATTTTGTCGGCAAATAAGGTGATGGCTTTAGTGTTTTGGGACTCAAAGGGTGTGATTATGGTTGATTATCTTGAAAAAGGCCGTAATATAAACTCTGATTACTACTGCATCTTGCTACGTCGTTTACGGGAGGAAATTAAAGAAAAACGCCCTGGAAAGCTCAGACGAAAAGTTCTTTTTCATCAAGATAATGCGCGCGTTCACACATGTGTGCAATCAATGTCTGAAATTGACAACTGTGGCTTTGAACTGTTACCGCATCCACCTTATTCACCTGATTTAGCACCATCCGACTTTTTTTTGTTCTCTAACTTAAAAAATCACTTAAGTGGTCAGAAATTTTCGACAAACGACGAAGTCAAAGCAGCAGTGGACGCCTATTTTGATTCTAAGGAAGAATAATTTTTTTTCAACGGCATAAGTGCTTTGCAGGGTAGCTGTCAGAAGTGTATTGAACTTGATGGTGATTACGTAGAAAAATAAAAATATAATTAATTTTATAAGTGTTTATTTTCTTGGTCAGGCCGAATACTTTTCAATCCGTATATAGGTTTGGACAATGTATGTATAATAATAATTAATATTATACAGGCCGTCCCACGACTATGCCACAGGGGGAAAGTACCTTGAATATTGTAGATGGAACATTTTACTGAAAGAAGACATTATTCATATTCATTAGTCTTCCTTTAATTTCTGACACTATGTGACACTATGTGTATGTTATTATTTAGCAAAAAATAATCCTTATGATGAAGCCTCTCGATCGGTATGATAACGCTAAAGGGTAATTATTTTTCTCGTGTAGCGGGTTCGATTCCCAGACTCAGCAGCCAGTCATCTGAGTCAGCCTGGTCTACGGTCTACGGCGCGGGCGCACAGCCGCACACTACCTTGTGTAGTTCGCGAACGAACTAGTTCATAAGAACGCTCCCATATGCGAACTAGGTCTATCATTCTCTGCTTCTTAGTTCATGACCGAATGAGCAACGATGGTGTCCTGTGTTGTGAAGAACCGAACTAAAGCCGTCACGCACGGGATGGGATGCCGCTCTTTCACTCGTTTTGGTTGTTTGTTAAAATATTGAAGATGAAACCTATTTAATATTATAAAACAAGATTTCGTCGCGTGCAGAAGCTGCATTAAAACTAGGGAACGATTTGTTGTCTGCCTTTCTCTGCATTTCGAGCTGGGAGCTGACGAAATAGAAGAGCGAACTAGTTCGTTTAAGGAGCGGCGACCTAAACTGAGCGATCTTAGTCGCGAACTACTATGCGAGTATGCGCAAGTCTACCGCACACTGCCTGTGCCTGGTGCACCTGTCTACCTACGTCCTGCACTGCAGGCAGGCAGGCACCAGCACCAGTTGAGCCGGTACATTTATTTCTTAGTTTTTTTGGTGTGATGTAAAAATGTGATGTCGTTACTTCACTTTCTCAATAAAAGAAAGTGAAAGTGATGTACCGTAAAATTTAACCGATATCTTGTCCCTACCAAATGAAAAAACGAAACGATAGCGCGATATACCTGCCAGCACAGCGCCATCTGTTCGACATTCACACATATCAAAAGTGACGTAGAACAATTGCAAACAACAGATGTCGTTGTATGATGTTGACCCGTTACGTATGTATGTATGTATGTTCATCTCTTCCGTCATAACTAACTTTAGACTATTATTACCACTTTAGCTATAGCTTTTAGAAAATAATATTTTAATTACTACAAATTAAAGACCATTGAAGGACAATCAACGAAATCATATTATCAGTTAATTTTGACTAAATAGTTTGAAAAAAAAATGTTCAAGAATAAGAAAAAAAGAACCATTTATTTGCTTCTGCCTGTTAACTCATTTATCTGTTTTAGCGCCTCTTTCACAAACTGTCAAGTAGGCTAACTGTCATTTAAGGTCACCGGTAACCGAAGATAATTTAGCTGATATACCTTTGTTTGTACGGGTAATAATAAAAAAATCGTCTATCGAATGATGGCAGTAAACCGAGTGCATAATTGAATAAAACAGATAAAACATTTTAACAAAAAATAAAACCACCGAAAAACCTGAAAAGCATGAAATAATCTTATTATTTCACCTAAGTAATATTGAGTCATAATTTAGTAATCCCTGCTTTGTTACTCCCTCCGACAAGCTGTTGGACCTCTTGATCGATTCACCTATTTGTATTTTGTTCTTCTTACTTATTTGTGTATTTTCTCTGTATTGGTTCCAGTGTCATTTTCGGGTGAAGACGGCAATTTTTCGTTTTGTGTGTTTTGATATTATCAATTTGTCGTATACTCCCCTTATATCTTATATCAATTGATATCTAAATTTCCCCTTCTCTCTTTCCAATTGTAGTTCTTTTCTCTTCTCCAGTACGTATTTTGGATAGTCCACTCTTTTTTGTTTCATAAGTTTGATTTTTGTACCTAGATTTGAGAAAGTCACTACTATTGGGCGTAAAATATTTTCTTTCTTCCCTATTATTTTTATTTCTTGAATGTCACTGTAGTTTATTTTTACAGAGAGATATTGTTCCGTCCACATAATAAAGTTTCTTTCTAAGCTCGCGTACGACTTTTCATTCTCATCTATTCCAAAAAATACCAGATTATTTTTTCTTGTCTGTCTTTCTAAAATGTGTAACCTTTTTTCTTGGTTTTCCACTTTTACTTTCAGTTTTTCATGATTTTTTTCCATTACGAGGAACTTTTCTTCAAACAACCTGCTAATATTATGTGTGACTTGCTCTGTAACATTCTTTCCCGTTTTCCGAATTTCCTGTCTTTGATTGTCCAAATCATTTTTTATAGTTTTAAGTGCGTTCAAAATTTCATCCATAATTTTATTTTTAAAGTTAGTCGTAATGGTACACGAAGCGCCCTCTTGTGGATGTTGGTGGTAATGATGTCCGATGAGTTAGGGGTCAATTCTTAGTGTTAGACGAAGTAGTTCAGACGCTAGCCGTGAGATGGCGCTTGACTCAATTTCGTATACGACTTGATTTTTTGATGGAATTTATTTATTTATTTATTTAAAACAGAAACAGCCTAGCACACTTAACATTAGCATTCATCGTTCTACATCAAGGTCCAGTGTGCAAGCCAATTAGAGCTGAGCACGTAATTCTGGTACATCATAACTCCAACAAAAATAAAATAAAAATAAAAAATATATACAAAATCAAAACAAAATGGAAAGTAAATATTATAGTCCAAAAATAAAATTAGTTACAAACAAAGAAATTACAATGTTATGTCGAATTTTTAAAAGAAAAATGTCAAAAGTAAAAATATAATAATAATCAAAAAGTCAAATGTTAAAATTACTCAAAAAATGTATATAAAAATCAAGTGTGTGAGGAAATGACAGCGAGAATTTTTCTTTGTATTCATTTATGTGATCAAAGTGAACATCTAGGTTTATTATTTAATTGTCGATTTTAAAAAGCTTTGTCGGTTTGAATGTCGGAATATACTTATTTGGATTCACTTCACCGTTAGATCAACACTGCATGAGAGAAGTGATTTTTTTTTATGAGATGTGTTTTATCACTTTTTGCTGGTTTTCACACTTATACTTTACACTTTTAGGATTTCTTATGACTTAATGTATGTTTTTTCACCAACTGTGTGCCTTGAGATAAGGGAAAATTGTTTATTAAGTAAATTTATACACAGAGCCGATGTCAACAGTGGCAGTGGCGCCTACCCTCCTCGGAAAATCGGAGGCAGTAATAAAGCAGGGATTACTAAATTATGTAGTCAAAAACACACCAAATAAGAATAACATTCAGAACAAACAAACATAGAAATTAAACGCCTCCTCCTCCAACATAGAGAAAACATATAGAAAACTAACACACAAATAAAAACAAGAAACATATGTATATGATCTTCCAACTTATTCAAAATAAATATGACAGGTTGCAACCCCACTTTAATCATGACAACTGAGTTGAGAGAAATTCAAAAGTTATGCCTAGGGAAATCCCCTAAATTCTTTCTGTAGGTTGGCAGTGTTGTCAATTTGACGGATAGTGATATTTGCGTTTTATTATTCATCGATATGCGTTTTATTGTGAATTCGAATTAAGATTTATTTTTCGAGAATGGTTAAAAAATTAATGCTGTATCAGGAGTAAGTAAGCTAATGTCAATAAACTTTTTTGTACTGGTCAATATAGTGGTTCAATTTTATTTGATTTTACCACTCATATTGATGTCCGTTAAGTCAATAAATCGTGTCAAATCTATAGATTTCGGCTACAGCTCATTGTATAACGCGAAATATCGTGAAAAAATGCAAATCACCTGCAGTAGGTACATTAATTCAGGTCCGCGGGCAGGAGATCGTTCATGGTCTCCACCATAGACTATAGTATACTACGTAATAGACTAACAGACTCCCGGTTTTCCGCGTCACCAAAACTGAAATGTCTACGTGTGCGACATTATAGTAAATAATCTGAGCAACGTTTATATATTAAAGTTTTAAGAGATATAATTTAAGTGCGAATAATCTTATTACCTATTAATTTAATCGATGATTCAAATACTGAATCACTACTTAAATTATGGCAATTTTTCACAGACACAATATCTTTCTTTTTTATTTATGAAAGTGAGAAATATATATGTCGTCGGCGGATCCTTTAACTAGTCTCATCGAGATCGGCCTTGTCACATCACGAAACGGCGACATTTCTTGATATGCCGCTCTAAAAACCGTCATATCGTTCAAAGCATAACGTTTGACGTTTTGCCTGGGCATGTTTGAGCAAATCGATTTGTAGGGTGACCAAGCAAATGAAATGAAGTTTTGATTTTTTTACTAGATTAAAAGGGCGTTTAGGTATTAAAAATTTACCCAGCCATGCTCGGACAGAGTCTGTAGGGTGATCAAAGTATAGGTAAATAAAAAAATTATATAATTATATAAAATATATTTTTAATTACGTTTCTTAAAAGCGTCTCTTAAAATAGTTACATTCTAGTATTAATCAGATAATAAAATCAGACTCTTAAAAGACACATTAATCAGAATTAAGTGTTTGGGTTGGCTTTTGAATCTTTTTACAGTTTTTACAGTGTCTTTAAACTAAATAAGTTAAGAATGCTTGTTAATTTTATTAAAATATAGTTTTTATGAATAGGAAATCCATTCACAATTATTTTTATAAACATTTTAAAACATAATAACATAACAATTGTGCGCTTATTACAAAATGTATTACAATACTTACTTGCACTGGAAACAAATAGGTTAGGTTAGGTTCCGGAATGTTATGAAAATTAATGCGAGCGGAGCGCAGCGGAGCGAGCCCACCCGTAATACTGGTTGTAGCAGTACGACTAAACAAAATAGGTAGTACAAAATAGGTTAGATTTTGTAATGTTTATGACTCTGGTTCATTTTAAAATATGTTATAAAACGTAATGTAATGTTATAAAATTAATTGTGAATGGATTTCCTAGACATAAAAACTATATTTTTATAAAGCTAACAACCATTACTAACTAATTTAGCTTTAAAACACCATAAAAATCACATACAAGATTAAAAAAGAAATCCCATTTGTTTACTGTATTTTGCATACTTATAAATAACAATGGCTTAAAAAATCTTAAATTAATATTTAAATAAGTAATTAAGTAAATGTTTTATAAACAAACTTATAAGTCACTTCCGCAGCCCTCTTAGATGTCAATGGCCGAGGAATCACGAAGCAGGGACACCCTACTTTTTTATATGCTCCATAACCTAAAACAATAAAACATTTTGTTATAAATCTCACCTTTTATCATGATTTATTGTTATAATTAACACAAGATTAGGATATAATCTTGTGCATCCCTAATAATCCTAAGTTTCATGCCCAACAGGGTCCATAATACTGGTCTTTGTTTTTATATTATAACATCTTTGTACATTATGGTTTCGCAATAAATAATAATTGAATTGAATTGAAGATATTAGTGTATAGTGTTTAATCATGATTTATTGTTATAATAAACATAAGATATTAGTTTAAGTGTATAAATAAAAACTAACCTGTGAAATCCAGTCAGAAGTCCATGGTCTTTTTACATTATATGTAGAATTAGCGTGACTCTCATAAAAAATCCTTAACTAACACTCATAATTTAATTGAAAATAACTTTTTTCTTCAATCGTCTCACTGTTATCACTTTTATTGTCGTATTTATCGATTTCTTGTGACGCCGCCATCTTATTCGCACGTAAACACACAGCTGACACAGCGTAAATAGCGCCACAAGCATCGCGAAGCGGAACTACATTACAATGCGCCAAGCCATATCTCGATGTGGCGAAGTGACTAAAACGGCAAATCGACGAATAGGTTGCTTTCATCGATCAGCCTAACTTTATAGTAGGCACATCATGAAATAATCAGTCAAATCAAGAAATGCCACTGTATCGTAACGATGCACTGTGTAACGAAACGGCGGCGACATATATAAAACACAAAACTACGTGATATCTAACATTTATTACACAATTTGCCATATTCCTTAAACCTAATTTTCATTGAAAATAAGGCGTTTAAAATTGACAGTATGTGGATCATATTTACCTGTGAAATGTCTCATTGTTTGGATTATTCCTGTGATTCACTTCACAACCAGGCACTTAACAACACCCCATGTTGATTTTATCAATAATTTTATAAAATTTAAAAGGATTTCTTGAAGAAATTACATAAAAACTGAAAGACGCTATTCGCAATGTGACAACGCACTGTCCCGCAGTGCACAAAAAAGAGCTTAAGTAGCTTAGCATTTTTAAAGTATTTGTATATTTCATATTTTTATTTGATAAAACCTAATCAGTTTACATAGCAGTGGGGCCCCATTTTTTAATTTGCCCCAGGGCCCTTGGTTACCTAGCTACGCCACTGAACACATAACATATAAACTTTGGAGTGCACCCTTTCAAATAAAAAAAATAATTATCAAAATCGGACCACCCTGTCAAAAGTTATGCGTGATCATATATATATCATATATAAATATATATACGCATCGAATTGAGTACCTTCTCCGTTTTTGTTTTTTCGTTTTCGTCGGTCGAAAACGGAATCATGTCGGAATCAACGCGCGTCGATGATTACTATTGATTTTAAACTCCACCGTGTTGAGTTAAATTCTAACTTCCTTTAAATGACGGAGCTTAGCGCCTCTATTGGTGGTATCCGACAACTTTTGGAGGTTTGTGAATCTTATGCGGACAGTCATGGTCTTAGATATAATCCTCGTAAAAGTGAATGCATGGTTTTTGGGGTCGGCGGTAGGTATCCAGAAATTGTTCCTGTAATAACCTTAGCGGGGATTCCCCTTAAGAGAGTCGAGCAATTTAAATACTTGGGACACATGCTGACTGCCGATCTTAAGGACGATGCAGACATTGAAAGAGAACGCAGAGCGTTGTCTGTCAGAGCGAATATGCTGGCCCGAAGGTTTTCACGCTCTCTCTGGGCAAGATATACGCAAAAATCATACAGCGCTCTGCGGATTCAATACAATAACGCGTTCCGGGCGTTGTTGGGGCTGCCTCGATTCTGCAGTGCATCGGGAATGTTCGCAGAGGCAAGAGTAGACTGTTTTTTCACCATCATACGCAAGCGGTGCGCGTCTCTGCTCTGCAGGGTGGGGGCCAGCCCCAATCGCGTCTTGACTATGATAGCGGGTAGGCTTGACTCTCTTTACTTGAACCATTGCTTGATGATGCATGTGGAGAGATGCAAGTCTTAATAATAAAATAAAATTAGTTAATCAAATTAAAGTTAAATTTGTGTTTATGTATAAATGTGTGTGAAATTTTTATGTGCAGGTTATGTATGTTATATTATGGGTAATTCATTATTTCTATTTTTATGTATTTACTAACTATAGGTTTTGTACGCATAAGATACTAACAATTTGGGTCTAAGTAACCCGATTAAAGAAATTTATTATTATTATTATTATTATTATTATGCATAAAATGCAATGTATAATTGCATAAATGTGCCATAGAATTCGTTGTGTTTTTTGTGGAAAGCGAAATCCGTAGTTGTAGTATATTGATGACCAAAACAGATAATAAAATATCCGCTGACTAGACTAGACTTGTATTAGTGTGAAAGTATTCGGTCATACGGCCGACCGACGACGCCGATGCGTGATCATACATAAAAAATAAAAAAACAAATATACGCGTCGAATTGCAAACCTCCTACATTTATGATTTTTCGTTTTCGTCTGCTGAAAATTATTTCTAAAAGTAACCAATCAACACTTTACTTGTATTTGGTGAAAGAGGCCCTTATTAAAAATAAATAAAAACAATACCTTTCCTAAATTAACACGTTCGCCTTCCGGTGAAAGCATCGCTATTATATCTGTGGTGAGTTCGTCCGGTTTTGCGGTCTTCGCTAATTTCGCTTGCAACATGTCCCTAGTGTTGAAAGACATTTCCTTTTCAACCAGATTACCGTCCTCGTCCAATTCCATTTCACTTTCTGGCAACTTGACACCAAACTCCAATTTGGCGATTGCATCGAAACATTTCCTTAGATGAGGTTGCACTGCGTGTGGATTTCTAGTCTGAAAGTCAGAGGAGAAAATTTATATGACTACGAAGACATTGATTTTATTGAAGTTGTAATATTATAAACTAGTTGAAAAAGGAAAAAGAAAAAGCCTATTCTGTGACCTATACGTCTAAATGTTTATCTACCAAGTTTCATGAAAATCAGTTAATTCGTTTAAGAGTTATGCAGAAACATACGTACCATACATACATACAGAAAAAAAATCTAAAAATGGTCAATTTAGTTTCAGTATCATGTATAGAGCCTATATTTCTGAAAACAAAGTAAATTACTCCATCACCGACCCCTACAAATTTATTATTAGTACTAGCTGTTGCCCGCGACTTCGTCCGCGTTGAAAATGGAAAAGTAGCCTATCCTGTGACCTATACGTCTAAATGTTTATCTACCAAGTTTGATGAAAATCAGTTAATTCGTTTAAGAGTTATGCAGAATGGTCAATTTAGTTTCAGTATCACGTAATAGAGTCTATAAACACGATATCTCTGAAAACAAAGTAACTTACTCCATGACTGAACCTTACAGATTTATTATTAGTATCGATGTAGAAACTTACTTGAGCCAATATTTCCAACAATTCATCATTGGACAAGAAGAAGAAACGCGGGAACGCGACGCGTTTCGTCTCCAGATACGCTTCGAGACACTTCATAATCTGGTCCAACATTTCGTTGTTTCTCACGAATTCTTCGTAAAGTTT
Organism: Synanthedon vespiformis; assembly: GCA_918317495.1. Classification (NCBI taxonomy): domain Eukaryota; kingdom Metazoa; phylum Arthropoda; class Insecta; order Lepidoptera; family Sesiidae; genus Synanthedon; species Synanthedon vespiformis. The sequence goes on from OU906947.1 coordinate 1,487,457, forward strand.
TGGCTGAGTGGCTGCTGGCATTGCCAGTGGAACCTTGGCCAGTTTACGCATAACGTCTTTCCAAGACTTGTCCACAATTGTGAACAGTCTCGTCTCGTTTGGCAGTTGCCTTTGAATGTCAGGCGCCGAGAATATCACCTCCAAATATATCCAAGTTTGTTGGCAACTGTACCATTCTTCCTGTTGGACCACAATAAAAATGTCTGTCAAACAGACCTTTCATAATATATGTACATATTCCAACTACACCTAACTAAAATTATTTCAACGGAGGTGAAATAATGCATTTTACATTTCCGTAGCAATAATGCTGATTCTATTAAAATAACATCATATTTTAATTAAATTGATACAATCAATTGGTAAACCTGTTGAGAGAGTTTACGTTCACAGCTTTCTGTTAAACTGTGTTTTCAATCAAATACACTTAAAATGTAACCAATTAAATTAATTACCCCTTGGTTTGATACAACCATTTGCTAGACCAGTTGAGAGACTTTAAAGCAGTGGTTCCCAAAGTGGGCGATAACGCCCCCTTGTGGGCGCTGCAGGCCTAAAGGGGGGCGTTGTGTAGGGGCTTGGGGGGTGATTTGTAATTTCATTTAGACATTCATTCGACTTGCGACCGTTCTTGAGTAAATTGGAACCTGATATCAACAAACTTATTAAACAGCATCAGATTCATCCTTCACATTATATAATTAATAATAATTGATTAATTTAATTTGAAGGTTTTAAGAAGGTGAAAAAAATGGGGGCGCTAAAAAATAATTTATTCTCAAAGTGGGCAGTAGACAAAATAAGTTTGGGAACCACTGCTCTAAAGGAAATTCTAAAAGTTTTTTATATTATTACCAATGTTTTTGCGAACAGGTCTAGATTCTTGGCCCACTCTTCCACTCTGCTCTTGATCGGTCCACAATTCCTCGAGCTGAGTATTGTACTTATGTGTATGTTGCTCTCGTCAACGGCCGCTTGTATTTCGTCGAGACCGCCCAGAACGAAAACGTCCTTGGCGTCCTTGTGCTGTATAACGGGAAACTCGAGCACGGCCCAAATCTCCTCGACCTTTTTCAGCAGCGCTTCGAGGCCCGCCTCCGAACTGGCCTGACCGGCGACCTCCATCAGTTCCTCGGCATGCTGGAACGCTTGCAGCTCCTCGAATGCCTGCAATGTCATCACCATGTCCGGAGTGATGCGGGTGTGGAGTATCTCTTCAATTTTCACCCAATGGCGCGGTCTCAGCGCCGGATTTCGAAGGTAAGTTAGAACGGGCAGCTGAAAATATACAAATAATTAGGTAAATAAATCTTAATTTATTTCGGTCGAAATAATTGAGATGATAAAGATTGTTCCGATTCATTTGACGACACGTTTGGTCTAGTGTCTAGTGGCTAGTAACCTTTGCTGTGAAGCAAACGATAGCGGGTTTGAGTACCGCTGTACAGTCGGGGTAAGAAAAGGTTCGTCACCTTAAGGTTGACCAGGGCAAATTGTCAGTCGTGACAAAATTTCATTTCAAACGTCTAACAGTTGTCTGCTTTGTGCTTTGGTTTCAAAAGGTACTTAAGAGTTTACGACTTGATATAGGAATGAATTTGAAAACTGACAAAGGTTTTCGTACCCCGACTTTACCTGAGCCATGGATGTTTTGTATGCATTTACAAAAAAAAAGTAATTTATGTCGTTAGTCGCTTACTGTGAAACAAGATGATGCTGTGTGGAATGTGTGATGTGATGATATTTACATTTCCGAATTTACCAATAATAAAATTTTAGGAAGAAACTAATAAATACTATTTAAAACCAATAAAAATAATTTAGAAGCATTCACGTTCAATTTAAGCTTGTATCAGTCGCGTACGGCGGTTATAGAGTGATGTCTACACTGAACTGCTTCTAATACATATTAGCAGTGTACAACACTGAATGACTGAAAATTAATGCAAGTCAAAATTTGTCGGCGAAGAGTTGAGTACGATCCGCGTACAGCGTACGCACCGGAACTGCGCTAAACGCTGCGGAACTGCACTTATCGCAGTGGAACTGCGCTTAACGTAGCGGAACTGCGCTAAACGAACGGTCGTTTGCATTCGAATGATAATTGTCCTGTTTGGTGCGCTAGCTGAATGGACTTTAAAAGCTGAACAAACGTAAGCTAACGTACTCATCTCATCGAGCTGAAAAGCTGAATCGTGCTGAACAAATGTACAGTTGAGCATTTCCTTAAAACGTGAACGTTCGTTCGTCACTTTCGCTTACCTTCTCTTTTATAATGTCTATAGTCTCTTTGCATTTGGGCACAATTTTATTTGGTGGCAGTCCTTTGTCGAGCTGATTAAACATCTTTCCATAGTTTATAGTAGTCGTTTGTATATCGTCTATGTCCAAAGTGTTGAATGGTACGACATACCTGAAAAAACAAAATTCAATTGAACAATTTAATGCATAACTCTTTGTTGTTATCAAAAATAAAATAGAGTAGTAAAAAAATGTATTGTTCCCGAGGGCTCATTTAAAAACAATAGGATCGAGACTGAATAAATTGTTGCTCATACATTTTTGTTACGTGTGATTTTCTTTATATATATATTTCGAAGCTGAAGAAAAAGGGTTTGTTTTTTACTACTCGTATTACAATATTGTTACACACTAACCATGATTCGTACATATCCGTCCACGCCTTAGAGTTCTTCCAAAGCATTTGTCTAAGTTTAACGTCGTTTATGGCTTCGTCGAGAGCCTCAATTCTAGCCGGTGGAATCTGAAAATTAAAAAAAAAAATTGCAAAAATTAAAAATAATACAATCATTTAGCCCTTCATAAGCGTGCGGTGTTTTATTCTTTTTTCTTAATCTATACACCAATTTATTGATTTGTTGATAACAGCTTTGTTTGATTTGGTTCGGATTGAAAAAATATTTTTTTGTGTTGTGTATAGATAGTGTAGTCCATTTATTGAGGAAGGCTTTAGGCTATTTGGTGTGACCTAAGTGGCTAAAAAAAATAAAAATGTATCTTATTTAGATTACGGCCATCTATCGTTCAGTGGCAGAACTATTAAGACAACCAGCCTTGTCTCAACAAGTCGGCTAATCACCGCGAGAGGACCGGTCAAGAGATTAGGAACAGACAGAGGTTAATGTACCTTGAAGATTTTCTGCCACTCTCTTATCTGCTTATCTCTGGCGGCACAAGCCGCCAGCTTCTCTTGCAAATCGTCAAGAGTCTCCATTATTCTATCAATGTCTGATTTCTCATCGTAAAGCCACGGTTGCTGAAATAAAAGTACATATATTACAATTTAAAAGAGGCAGTTTCATTATTTTATTATATAATATAGTGGCTCACAGCTTCGAATTCACAGATAATTTATTATAACAACAACAGACAGACAGACAGACAGACGCAGCTTTGTTTTATAAATATGTAAGGATGTGAGTTACACACCGTAACTTCGTCTCGGAGCTTGTTGACGTCCAGAATCAACTCCGTCAAGTCTTTCCCTATTTGTGTGGCAAATAAACCGGCCAGTTTACCTCGCGCCTCTATGCGAGCGTCCACATTTTGTCTCAGAGTGCCTAGCACCACACTCAATCCTGCAAATATCAATTTTTTTTAACCAAATCGTGTTAACTAATTTTATCTATTCGTTGGCGACCATCATGGCTATGCTCTGCTGAGCGACAGGCGAAAAATGCGAAAAAATTGTGCAATATCACACTATATCGTTAATTTTTACGCAAACCACACTATAGTGTTATGAGCTACGTGATACAATACCACACTATTTGAGTGTGATATTGCACAAATTTTTCGCATTTTTCGCTCAGCAGGGCATTTGGGTAATAAGCCTGCGCGTGCTGCTAGAATAGAAAACCATAACTTAAACATACATACATAGTAAATGACGATACAGACCCAAATAATCAGTCATGTCGTCCGGTGGTATAGCTATATTGAACTCTCCCATCATATCGTACAACTCTCTCAGATATTCGAGCCGCTCCTCGAGGAATACGACGCGCGACTCGAGGCCGTCCAACATGAAGTTGAAGGCCACAATCTCCCCAGCGCTCTCTGGCTCCTTCCAGATATCTTCGTTTATGCCCTCTGCTCCGCTGACGATTTCCGTGATACAATCGTGTCCAACACTGACAATATTAACGGTATCTTTTGTAATGCTTTTATTGTTTCGTTCGTCAAAGAGTTCAAGTGAGAATTGGTGGATTAGGTGGTGAGGTTACGCCAGATATTTAGATAGTAAAATAAAAATAAAATCTAGCCGACCTTGCTAAAAAGTTGTTTTGCAAAAAAAAAAAAGAATTTTAGGGTGGGCCACCCTTATCACTTAGGGGTATTATATAGATAGTTTACGACCTACTCTCAGACCTACCGAATATACACAAAAAAAAAATCATAAAAATCGGTCTGTGACACGAAAATTTTATATACACTATAAGATATTACTAAAAAATATTACACCTAACAATAATATAATATTTAAATGAGCAATAAATAATGTCAATCTTGATTGCTGATATACATAGTTTGTTGCTAAGCGTGGAAATTGGATCCTGAAAGGAGTACCGTTAATAAAAAAAATATATAATCAAAGTTTTCTTACTCTGGTGTCGTGCAAGCAACCACTTCAAAAATCCTCCTGGGCTGCGGCCTAAACAACTCCTGGAACGGGCACAGGCAGAGGAACAACAGTCCCAGGGGTTGATAGCTCACCACATCTTCAATAGCTTCTATTTGTTTATTCAATCTATCGCACAACTTTCTAAAAACATCAAGCTCCCTCTCTTGCTTTATCGATTCGATGTCCATTTCGTGCGCCTCCCTAAAGTTGTCCACAAAGTATTGCATGCGTCCTAGGAAGGTCCACACGCATTCATAAGCGTATTTCACCGCGTACGGTATAAAGGCAATGTCATCGACCATTTTTTTGTCTTGATTCATTAAAAAGTACAAGTTCGGGGATTCCCCGGCCGACCAGTCCACTTGTTTTCCCATAATAGTGGGTTGAACAAACACCTGTAGGATAACCTCGTTGAGGAAATTGTGAAACGTGCGCACATACTCGTCCCAGTAACTGGTTATCCTCTCCATGTAAGTGATCACAACTGTCTCGCTCGGAATGAGGTCGATCTCGCCAGACGGTGTAACGTAAGCGTCCACTTGAAACAGGGCCCACTGTCAATTGTTTTAAACTAAATTGATTAATATATATCATCATCGCCATCGAACTACCCTACAACTACGGAATTTGCGTCACAAATGCCAAAGAGGCACATAAAAAGTACGCCTGAAACAGAATCATGACGGAGTCTTTCCTTCGCGCGTCGATGGTAAAAGGTAGATTCATTATAAAATCCAAAGTGTTGACTTAAAGTCACATTTTCTTTGAATTACAGATGTTTGGTTGGTTCATGCTCAACGCATATTGTCACTTTTAAATCAATACTAATAATAAATCTGTATTGGTCGGTCATGGAGTAATTTACTTTGTTTTCAGAGATATCGTGTTTATAGGCTCTATACAATACGTGATACTGAAACTAAATTGACCATTTTTACAATTTTTTTCTGTATGTATGTATGTATGTATGTATGTTCCTTCATTACTCATGAACGTGATAGGCTACTTTTTATCTTTTTTAACGCGGACGAAGTCGCGGGCAACAGCCTAGTACTTTAATAAATAAATATAATAATCGCCATCGGAGTACTACAATTATGGAATTTGCGTCACAAATGCCAAGGAGACACATAAAAAGTACGCCTGAAACAGAATCATGGCGGAGTCTTTCCTTCGCACGTCTATGGTAAAAGGTAGCAACGACAAAGTTCTACTATTCATTATAAACACTCCAAAGTGTTGATTTAAAGTCACGTTTTCTTTCAATGACAGATGTTTGGTTATTCATAAGTAGGTAAAGACTTTATTCTCATGAAAAGTTTCACACACTAAGGTACCATGAGGTAACGCACATGTAACAACTTACCATCAGGTTGACCGACTGTGCCTGTCTGCCTGCCTGTCTGTACTTCACATAAAAAAAGATACAGTTTATCGTTCACCTTGCATGTGTCCGTTTGCCTCGGAACCACCTCCAATACTTCGTCAACATCTTTTCCGAGCAATAAACTTCTGTCCGGTGTGAATCCGATGTGTATACGCAACATATCCGCCATCATAGAGTTAGATCTTTTTGTTAGACGGTATAACATATAGTTGACCATATAATCCGTTAGTTTTATAAAACTGAAAATTAAAATAACTCTTCTCAACAAAAAAAAAAACCGACTACAAATCGTCTCATGGTATTTTCTCATGGATGCGATTGTCAGAACTGGACCAAATTGAAATGGGACCACACGGGAAGCACCAGCTTTCAGATAAAAAAAGAATCACCAAAATCCTTCCACCCAGTCGAAAGTTATGAGGTAACAAACTTAAAAAAAAAATACGATCGAATTGAGAACCTCCTCCTTTTTTGGAAGTCGGTTGAAAAGAAACAATAAATTTTAAATACATAATAAAAAATAATAATATTTGGTTCATAGCAAACATTTTAAATTAATATAATTTAATCAGTGTGACATCTATTACTAAAATATATATAATAGAGCCCATGAGTTTGTTACCATGCTAAACGTTCACAGTACTTTCTCTTGTTCGCCTTTTCCGTATAGGACATGCCACCGGTTGGTTTCCCTCTGATAATTTGGAAAGGTGGTATATTTCTGTCATCGTACACAAATCCCTGTGCATAGAGAGCCGCGTGGCACGCTTGAGTTATAATGTCTAGTGCTACTGCGCGGAATTCCGTCAGCTTGTCTCTTATATATTCTACGCGTTTCAACTAAAACAATACACGAAGATTATAAGGATATAGAACACTGAAAAAAATTGGAATCCTACGAAAAAGACTGAATCAGTGTCTGTAACTGATAATGTAACAAGTGTCTGTAACGGCCGGTTTTAGAGCTCTCCTGACAGTCGGTCCGTACGTCGGTCGCGCTGTCAGTACCCCAGTGTCTGTAGCTGTAACAAGTGTCTGTAACTCCAAGTACACCAGTGTCTGTAACTCCAAGTACACCAGTGTCTGTAACTGTTAGTACACCAGTGTCTGTAACTCCAAGTACACCAGTGTCTGTAACTGTCAGTACACCGGTGTCTGTAACTGTACAAGTGTCTAAAACTCCAAGTACACCAGTGTCTGTAACTCCAAGTACACCAGTGTCTGTAACTGTCAGTACACCAGTGTCTGTACCTGTAACAAGTGTCTGTAACTGTCAGTACATGTCTGTAACTGTACAAGTGTCTAAAACTCCAAGTACACCAGTGTCTGTAACTCCAAGTACACCAGTGTCTGTAACTGTCAGTACACCAGTGTCTGTACCTGTAACAAGTGTCTGCAACTGTCAGTACACCAGTGTCTGTAACTGTAACAAGTGTCTGTAACTCCAAGTACACCAGTGTATGTAGCTGTAACAAGTGTCTGTAACTGTCAGGACTACGTGTCTGTAAAAGTAACAAGTGTCTGTAACTGTCAGGACTACGTGTCTGTAAAAGTAACAAGTGTCTGTAACTGTCAGAACTACGTGTCTGTAAATGTAACAAGTGTCTGTATCTGTCAGGACTACATGTCTGTAAAAGTAACAAGTGTCTGTAACTGTCAGTACTACGTGTCTGTAAATGTGACAAGTGTCTGTGACTGTACTGTGTGTGACAGACAATCTGTAAGTGTACATTGACTTACCAGGACTTCAATAAAGTAGAAAAAAGCTGTGTCCATATCTCTAGATAAATCTGCGAACGTTTTCATGTACATGTCGCAACACATCGCCTGAAGTCCAAGCAAGGCTTTGCCAAGCACTGGAGTCAGAATGAACAGCTTCTTTGCAATTCTCGCGCGTATTTTGCTGTATTTTCTGAACACTATTGACTTCCTCCAGACGTAAAAAGCTTTCCAGTATCTGTACACGTTGAAGAACTTGATCTAGAAAAATAAAACCAAATTTAAAGTTAGTTCAAACGACCTATAGAATGAGTGGGTTAAGTTGTTTATCTTGACACTATGTTTCTTGAGTTCCGTGTTATTATAGAAGACCATATCCTTAATCTGTGGCTATGTCGTTGCTTGTGTTTTAAACTTGATAACTTTGTGTTATCAAGTCAGTCTGTCTGTCAACGTTAACATAAAAAAAAACGACATAAATAGTCAATTCAGTTACTCACCTCAGTAAGTTTCACAAATACAGTATATTCTTGTTCCCAGGCGTGTAGCTTTGTGAAGGCCATTTCGTTTGTATAATGCGTCACGCCGCAAGGGCTGATGGTCAAATAGTTTTTCTTATCTATTTCCTCATATGGCACAACTCTGAAGAAAATATACACCCGGTAATACTTGATATCGTGATTATGTGTTTTATATATTTATCTGTGTGTGTGTGGGGGGGGGGAGGGAGGAGAGAGAGAGGGAGAGAGAGAGGGAGAGAGAGAGAGGGAGAGAGAGAGAGGGAGAGAGAGTGAGAGAGAGAGAGGGAGAGAGAGAGAGAGAGAGAGGGAGGGAGAGAGAGAGAGAGAGAGAGAGAGAGAGATAGAGAGAGGGAGAGAGATAGAGGAGGGAGAGAGATAGAGGAGGGAGAGGGAGAGAGAGAGAGAGAGAGAGAGAGAAAGTCTGGCAAATAAACTAAGCTGGTCCCGTGTGGTCCCGACGGGACTGGACCAAATTGAAATGGCATCCATGAGAAAACGGTTTCAAGTCGATTGTTTTTTTATTAAAATGAATTATGCTATGTAAAGATTAAGATAATTAAATATGTATACATATACTTACTTTAAGTAATAAGGTGTGAAATAAACGTTTTGAGGATGTACAGCGTATATCATGTAGAGGAAGCCGCACGATGGATTTTCTCTCACATAATCAATAACTTCCTTCTGTGATGCCACGGTGGGCTTTATTTTCAATGGATCACTTGTTTCATATACTTTCTCGTCTGAATCTTTTCGTATTATAACTTTTTTCTTTTTAACTGTAACATCAATGGATAACAAATACATAAGTACATAAGTTATTGTATAAGTGTAGCTATTGTATGTATGTATGTATGTTCCTCCATAACTTTTAAACAAATTAACTGATTTTCATGGTAACTTGGTAGATAAACATTTAGACGTTTCGTTTTTTCGTTTTCAATGCGGACGAAGTCGCGGGCACCAGCTAGTATTTATTAAAGTTACGCGGGCGAAGTCGCGTGTAGCAGCTAGCAGCTACAAATACAAATGCATGATGAAAAAAGAAGTTTCCTTCGTCAGGATTGTCAGGGACCATTAAACTCAACTATAAGTTACAATATTGTTACATAAACATAATTAATATACATTTTTTAATGAAATAATAGGAGCAGATCAAGTCTTTAGCAAGAATAATGATGAGTATACTGATATTTTAACCTTACCGTCTTCTACTTGTATAGGTTCTAATCTGGCTGGTTTTTTTTCGTTTTTCAGTCTACTTTCTTGAGCTTCTGCAAATCCAGTCTATAAAATTGATAAGATAATTGTTTTAGATATAATAATAATAAATTAAACTCGTTGTTCAATCATAATAATAGGAAATTCTAAACAATGGAATTACCAGAGGCTCAGGTTCTTCTCTTGTATATTCAATTTTATCCAGCAAGTGTTTGTGTGGTAAGTGGAATGGAATATTTGGAGGTCTCCTATAACAATCAAAATTAGTTCTCTATAATTATGGTTTATTTTCATGATCAACAAAACCAACTAAGTATAGTTGCATAATTTTCCTAAATCAAAATTTTTTGTGCAGCTTAGAAGAAATCCGTAGAAAAACAGACAGAAGCAGTCAGTTAATTTGTTTTCTAAAAATGTATATACTATATATATACAAGCTGGTGCCCGCGACTTCATCCACGTTCAAAATGTATAGCCCATACATTAAGTGTTACTACCGTTCCGTTATAGGTATAGCCTAAAGCCTTTGATTACAAATCTCTGTATTAGTGAAGGACTTTATCCCGAAAAATTAAAGAAAGCAGTTATAACACCAATATATAAAAATAAAGGGGACAGAAACCTTTTAATAAATTATAGACCTATAGCACGGCTCTCAGTTTTCTCAAAAATATTTGAAAAATACATATATAAAGAAATAAGTAACTATATGGAAAAATATAATATTTTAACCAGTGAACAATACGGATACAGGAAAAATAAATCAATAAATAGGGCACTCTTAAAATTCTTAGATTTAATTACGACAAATGTAGACACAAAATCTTCTATATGTGCTGTGTGCATGGATATGACACAAGCATTCAACCATGTAGATCATAAAATTCTTCTTAAAAAACTCGAAGGCTATGGAATAAGAGGCAACATACTAAATTTAATGAAATAGTACCTATGCAATAGAAAACAAATTACAGATTACTCGAGTAAACAAAGAAAATAAAACACAAGAAATATTTTTATCTAGTGAACGTACTCTGATTTATGGCGTCCCACAAGGCAGTGTTTTAGGACCACTACTGTTTTTAGCTTACATAAATGATCTACCAAGAGCAGTTGATCATCCCATGTGTCTTTTTGCAGATGATAGCACCATGGTAATAAAATGTAAAGACAAAGATACTTACAGTAATTACATTAGTATTGCTTTGACAAGGATTATACATTGGTTGAATAATAATAATTTGAGAATAAATTTACTGAAATACATTACGAAGACCAAACCATAAAAGAAATTTATACAACGAAATTTTTAGGGTTAGAAATTGATAATACATTAAATTGGAAATGTCATATTGAAAGTGTCAGAAAACGTTTAGGCAAACAAGCAATGCCCTCTATGAATTAAGTAACACTTTAAGCATTGATGCACTCTTATTAGCATATTACAGACTCGTTGAATCTGTGTTAAGGTATGGGCTTCTATTCTGTGGTAACTCGACAGACAAAAATTTGATTTTTAAGGCACAAAAGAGGTGTATTAGAGCCATATTTAAATTAAAAGTTATAGGTAGTTGTATGCCCTTCTTTAAAAAGTATAAAATTCTTACACTTCCATCCCTGTTTATATATGAGGTCGTTGTATATGTTAAAGCCAACCCCAACCTATTTAAGCGAGTCTCTGATAACAGTAAAAGAGCACACGATAGATTATGCATTCGAAAAGCACACACAGCCCCGATGCACAAAAGTGTTTTTTGTCAAGCACCAGTTATATTTAATAAAATTCCAAACATGATTAAAGAACTTAATATAAATTTATTCATGAAGAAAATGAAGAAATTACTCGTCGACAAGTATTATTATAGTATAAAAGATTATTTGTCTGATAATTCATTGTAATAATTAGAAATATTAATTAGCTAACTCTTTTATGTAGTGTAAAAATTTAAAATATTTGCACACCCTGCAAGGGTAGAATGTAGCGAGAAACATCTATTTGTAAGACCATTTGTTTGTAACCTATATTCAGCAAATTATTGATTATTATTATTATTATTACTTGTAGAATGAAAGCGGTTTGTCTTAATAGTTCTGCCACTGAACGATAGATGGCGTTAATCTAAAAAATGATTAAATATTAGCCTTTTAGGTCACATTGAATATAATAAATTTTAAACATCTTCAAATATTGGCACTATTATCGGCAAAAAGCAATTTGATTAGGTACTATGCAATTTTTTTTATGCAGAGCGAGTGATCGTCATTTTTACGTTCGTTCCACTGGGATTGAAAAAATATTAAACGAATAAGGTATAAATATACTTTTACCGTATGTAATAGGTTGGTACTGGACGAACATTTCTCTGTAAAGTTTCTAAAGCCGGTAAGGTTAAACTTTTGCGTCTTATATTTTGGGTTTGTTGCATTTTAAACTGTTTTTACTTTTTTATTTAACAATTCGATATTGTAAATTAGTTTAAATATATCAATTCAATATTAACTACAAATTCAATACAAATTGTTTTTACCATGGCAATCGGTAAACAAAACCATAATAAATACAAACAAACTCTGCCTCAACTCTGCCTGCTTCAAAGTTATGTATGACGTTTGTTCTGTGCTGTCATCATGACAGACCTCTGACAATGACAATGCTAAAACCACAGACAATTATACACACAAGCATAGACACTATTACACTAACATCTCACAAGGAGGTTCTATCAATTAAAAATTAATTTTAGAACTTACAAATTTATTTGTGTATAGCTTGACAAAATTGAAATTAAATAGTAGCAGCACTGTAGTGTTGTCCCGCTTTAACCATATTGTTGATAACATGTTGATAAGAAAGGATTGCAACTAGTGTTGCCACTTTTTAATTCCTTTACTATAATTATACAAAATTATAGTCTACGTTCAAAGAATAATAAATTAATAACAAAAACCTATTTTAATCCACTTAAATCTACATAGTCTCTATAATTAAAAATAAACAAATTAATTATTTTTGTCATTCTATGTATAGTCTGTCAAAAAGTGTACAAATTAAAAGTGGCAATACTATAATGTTGTCTCTTTCTTGTCAACTACATGGTTAGACCGGGACAACACTACAGTATTGCCACTTTTTAATTTCTACACTTTTTGACAGACTGTCTGTAACCAATATTTCTATAATTTCTATTTGACCTATTTATGTAACAGTCACATTTATGTTTATACTATGTGTATTAAAATAAACTATTCTGTGTTGCTGTGGTTTGCTTCTTGTTTGTTGGTTCGCTTGGCGCAATTTCCCTAAATTAATTCTAAATTGTGTTTTCTCTATTAAAATTTATAGATGCAGTGCAGACGTAAGTAAATTTTATATTTATCAATTAACAATTAAATGTAAACATTGAAAATTATTACTTTTTTAATTCAACTTTCACCTATCATTGTGATAATCGTTTTGCCAAGCAGTTATTGTTATTATTTATCGTTTGTTTGAAAGACATAATGTTATTATAAATAAAATAAAAGGCTACAAAACATTGTATCCTCTAATTGAACGTGTAAAGTAACGACATATTGTAAATTGCTTGAGAGCCATCTAGGCAAATCTAACGTTCTATTTTACGCCTATTTATCAATACCATCGTCATAGTAAATATGTTTACTTTCTCTCTGTAATATATAGTTTCACACTGTTATAAATATTTAGAAAGAATTAAATACATTTTATGTGAAGCGTCGTGAAATTTTTAAACAACTATGTACTTTTATTTCAAAATCACATTGATATTTACTGTAATAACTAATCATAAAATAAACCAAAAATTGTCATAATATGTGCACATGACAATGATTTTTTCAGTGGGACCGTTATTAGATTGATTTTAAAATTATTGTTTCACATGAAATAGGTCTTTAAATCTACTACCATAATGTGAAAAGGGATGTTACCAAAATGAGGGAATATAGTTTTATGCTGTAGCTACATAATATATCTATGAACTAGCTGGTGCCCATGACTTCGTCAGCGTTCTCCATAGCCTATAGTCTTCCTCGATAAATGGACTATCCAACATAAAAACAAATATTTCAATACAAACTAGTAGTTCCTGAGATTAGTGCATACAACAAACAAACAAACTCTTCAGCTTTAGATATTTGTATACATCCAAAATTCATACCACTCTATAGGATCAAAGATTTTTTTCTACATTTAAATTTGTAGAATATATAAAAAAAACTTGTTGACCTGCCAAAAGTTTTTTTTTTAAAAAAAAATCTCAGTCTTATTATGAATATGATAATAAAAAACTCATAAAAATCAGTCAAGCTGTTTCAAAGGAGTTTGTTTCCAAACACTGTGACACAAGAATTTTATATATTAGATAGATATCAAAGCACATGGCAGTGTTTACAACATAGTCCAACATTTGTTACACCCCAATTTTTTTCAGGCTGACTAATATTATAAATGTGAATGTGAGTTTGTTTGTTACGTTTTCACACAAAAACTACTGAACCTAACACCATGATATTTTGCATACACATTGTCTGCGACACCAGAAATGACATAGGGTACCTTTTATCCAAGAAAAAAGTACTGTTCCCGAGGGATTATCTAAAATATAAAACTGTAATTAACGTCTGTCCAACAAGGTGTCATGCGTTATAATTGCTTTTATATTTTTAATTTATCATCACGTACGAAGTCGTTGTCACCAGCTAGTATAATAATAAAGATGTGTTAAGTACATACGAGTATATCTAATATGTCTGTCTCTGTAACCTATCTGTCTGATTGTAACCATGTAAAGACTTATAACATATAATCAAAAGCGATACATTTTTGTTTTCTTGACTTGAGCTCTGGTGATATATGTGTACTTAAATATATATAAAAATATAATTAACATACATAACTTGTTTGCAGATTGTTCAATGGGTAACTTAATATAAAATTGTAGATAGAGCCTTAGCTTGAATATTTAAGTTGGCATCAAGGAATTGAATGGCTATGTATTATTACGCGAGTAAATTAAACGAGGCGTCATGTAGTAACTGCAATATAAAATTGCCACCGGCTCCTAATGAAGCGGCGCCCGCACCTCCACCACCGTCCGATCATGCTCCCTTGCCGCCGGACCCAGCACTCTTACACGGCACTGGACTATCCTATTATGATGTAAGTATGTTTGCTTCGTATGCACAATATATGTAATATATAATTATAATTATTACTAGCTGGTGCCTGCGTTGAAAAAGAAAAAAATGTCCTATCCTGTGTCCCGTACGTCTAAATAAGTTAATTCGTTTTAGAGTTACGAGGCAACATACATATACATACATACAATACCTACACTTACAAATTTATTATTAGTATTGTTGATAATCAAGCTGTTTTTTGTCGCTCCTCTTTTGGGGACACTAATTCTCAAAAGTCCAAAATTTTTTGTATTGTTTAAAAACATAATATTTTTGGAAATAAAACGTGAACTTATATTTAACACTATAAAAAAGTAAAAAGTACTTTGGGGGGGCACTGGGTTCCCATGCCCCCAAAAAAGCCCTGATTATAATCCTTACTAATATTATAAATGTGAATGTGAGTTTGTTTGTTTGTTACACTTTCACGTAAAATCTACTGAACCGATCATCATGAAACTTTGCATACACGTTGTCTGGGACACCAGACAGACATAGGGTATCAATACTAGTAATAAATCTGTAAGTGTAGGTATTGTATGTATGTATATGTGTGTTCCCTCATAACTCTTAAACGAATTAACTGATTTTCATGAAACTTGGTAGATAAACATTTAGATGTATGGGACACAGGATATGCTACTCTTTTATTTTTCAACGTGGACGAAGTCGTGGGCGCCAGCTAGTATTTCTAGTCTCCATTTCCTTACAACAGAATTTTGGTTAAAATCTGTAGCCTCGAACAATGTTAATTATAAAATTTATGACTTTCAATGAATTTTCTGAATTTTGTCACTTCTAGATAAAACATTTTGGAAAACGATTTTGAGATTTTTGATAAATTCAAATTTTAATGCAATAGTAAATCTCCAAATGTGCAAATATCCGCAACAGACTGAACTTCTTAAAAGTTTCTCAAAATGATTTAACCATTTAGTCACTAACACTAACTAAACTAGCATCAGGTCAAGAAAAGAGACTAAATATTTTAGTTATACCTTTTATTTTTCAGAATGACGATTACTACTCAATGGTAAGAGGTAACAAATTCATGTCGGAGGCTGGATGTAAGCACATTGTAATGAACGGTAGCATTAATTTCGTCCCCGCACCAAAAGCAGACGAAACCCAGGTATCTTACTTTTTCAATTATAATTTTTTTACGTTAAAAGTCTAAAGACAGGCTGACGGTCCACTCGATGGTAGGTGGACCGTCTCACCCCGTTACCCTAATATACTCTTTATAATTTTCATTTGTTTTTTTTTTGTCATCATTGAGTTGAAGTGTTTATTCTACATAAACAAAATGTGACATTATATAAATAAACATGTCATGGTCAAAACTATAGTTTTTATAAATGATATGTTTGTTTATATAAAAAACAATGTAAGAATATGAATGAATTGTTGTATTCGTTCACACACTCACAGCAAATCGAATTAAAGCTTCTAAGAAGTTGAATTTGCTTATTGTATTAATAAGAGCAGAGCTTTATTGTAATAGTACACTACCAATGACGCCACATTAACGGAAGTCGCACGGTCGTGTTGTAGGCTTCTGGGTGCCTTCGATTTGAGTGTTTTATTTTAAAATCTGAGTCTTGACCGTTGACATGGTTATGCTTTTAATAATACACACCTTTTAAGAAAATTTTATTTTCTGATTTTTTTTTTGGAAATATCTACAGTAGGTACGAAAAGTAGAATTAAAAATTTTTTGTCGAAATTTGTGGTCAGTAAATTGCAAGATGTCGGAGCATTCCAGTGCGTCTACAAGCAACACGGTAAAATAATTTGTAATCTTTCATAAATATTTATTTTATGGTAAATTAATGTGTATAATAGCAAATTTTAATTTTCAGTTTTAAAAGACCTATTTGTTTTTTTGATTCGATCTCTATGTGTAAATCCGAGCATAGCGTCACTCAACGGCCTCTCCATAGGCCGTTGAGTGACTTTGAGCTTTCTTATAAGGCTCATAATATTTAGAGACTATCTATATCTATGAACTAGCTGGTGCCCGCGAATTCGTCCGTGTTCTCTATAGCCTATAGCCTTCCTCGATAAATGGACTGTCCAACACAAAAAGAATTTTTTAATCCGAACCACTAATTCGCGCGTACAACCAAAGCAACGCTTTAGCTTTATATATTGGTATGGATTTATCTATGACTTTATTTGAAACTAGCTGGCGCCCGCGACTTCGTCCGCATTGAAAATGAAAAAGTAACCTATCCTGTGTCCCATACGTCTGAATGTCTATCTACCAAGTTTCATGAAAATCAGTTAATTCGTTTGAGAGTTATGGTGGAACATACTCGTACAGTTGGCCGCATAAGTCGATTGACACATTCAAAAGTGTAAAACAACTGAACACTCAAACTTACTTAATTACTAACTTACTGAAGCTTTTTATGATCGTTTGTACGTGAAGTTCATTTTGTTCTCTAGTCGTGACAACGACCTATGACGCGTCGAGTGTTCAGTTGTTTTGTAGTTACTTTTGAATGTGTTAATCGACTTTTGCGGTCGACTGTACATACATACAATACCTACACTTACAGATTTCATTATTAGTATTGATTGATTGATATATTTATTTGTTACAGTTGCCCGGAGTGCTCGGTGGTGGAGCAAAACCGTTGCCATACGTGAGCTGTGCGGACAAAGCCGACATAGAATACAAAGATGGTCAGATAATTAGTGCGACACTGGACTCTCTCATAGACATGCTCAGGCCAGGTGCCAGCAAAACGTTTTCATTCACATTCCTGCTGTGCTCACGTCTGTTCGTCAAGCCGCACGAGTTGCTCAGCAAGCTTTGCAAACGGTATTTCAAGAACTATGACAAAGTCGTAAGTCTCTTTCTATTGTATGACCAAATAATATCTTAAAAAAAAAATAGAATATTGTAAAAAAGAAACGTATTTTTCCATGTTATGTTATAAAATTCTATTCAGTGGCAGTTCAGATTTATTCCGAGGTATAAATCTTAGGTAGGACGATGCACTCATTTCGTCTAATTCTTGTGGCATTTTTTATGACAGATTGTTTATTATAATTTTTTAGGGAAAAACTGAAGTGAAAGAACTATTGGAAAAGGAGCTATCGGATATGGTGGCGTTCGTCAGGGTTTTAAACCAGTGGACCACTTTGTTTCCATACGATTTTCGTGACGACAGAGTCATGGCGCTCGTAAGAACCATAACACAAAGGTTTGTCAAAATTTAATTGTATCAAAAGTACAAATTAAAAAAGTGAAATTGTACTGTACTATAATTAATTGAGATAGTATATTTTTTACATCAAGGTTGTCACATAGGCTATCGCTCCACTTGGGTTAAGGAAAAGGCTTACAAAGAGATAAGGAAATGAGCTCTGGCATCCCTTATTCACTCACTAGCTGGCGCCTGCGACTTCGTCCACATTGAAAAAGAAAAAAAATGTAGGCTATCCTGTGTCCTGTACATCTAAATGTTTATCTACCAAGTTTCATGAAAATCGGTTAATTCGTTTAAGAGTTATGGAGGAACATATATACAGTACCTATACTTACAGATTTATTATTAGTACTAGGCTGTTGCCCGCGACGTCGTCCGCGTTAAAAAAGATAAAAAGTGGCCTATCACATGTCCCGTACTTCTAAATGTTTATCTACCAAGTTTCATGAAAATCAGTTAATTCATTTAAGAGGAACATACATACAGATAAAAATTCTAAAAATCGTGAATTTAGTTTGAGTATCATGTATAGAACCTATATACACGATATTTCTGAAAACAAAGTAAATTACTCCATGACCGACCCCTACATATTTATTATTAGTATTGATTTATATTGATACGAACACAATAGCACAAATGCTGTAATTTCACGGTTGTCTTCCTTAAGGGCGTGGTTGAAATGCCGCCGCCGAAAATGGCTCTGAACTATAATCGGTTGAGCATTTGAAATGATAATAATATATTATGTAGGGTAAAATGACCTAATGTTGTCACCCCTCCAATTTATTGGCACCCTAAATTTTTCACTAAAAACTAAGAAAACTATTCCATAAACTGTGTTCCCACAAAAAATAAATAAATCTTAGGTTTATGAGAATTTTTAACACTAAACAGTCAAATGATTTAAAAATTGTCAAACTTTCAAATTTTATTTGAGTCGAAAGGTGCCAATAAATGATCGTATTTCTTAAAGTGCCAATAAATTATTGGGTGCTTTCCCCTATTAATAATTTTTACGAAACTAAGTTGTAAAATGAATTCCAGATGCGCAGCTGAACACATGTCTTCTGTGAGAGCGGAAGTGTCCACTATGCTGGAGAAACTTCTCGATAAGTTGACAGCTTTGGAGCACTACGAGGAGACTCTGGTCGACATACCACAAGTGACAAGTGTTGATCAATTGACACAGGTACTTTTGATCTTGATCGTGCACCCATAAGGTGGAAATACGACCTGATAAAGGCCAATAATAAGGCGAGGAGCAACTGCGTAACGACACCTAGTGTCTTCTTAATATATTTTTTATTTATTATAATATTTTTTTTCTTTTTCTTCTTTTTATGAATAAAGTTGTTCTTTTTTGTATTATACATTTTTAGGTTGTATTTTAATTTCAACAATTTTTTTAAAAATTTTGTTTTGTTTTCTTAGCTTTTTTGTGTTACGTTTTGTCTAGTAAGTGCGTAACCTCACCCTCGACTTCAACGGAAGACAAGCATAATGCAGGTTTTTACATGTGTATGTTCTTATAATGTCCTTTACTACAAATAAAACATTATTCTATTCTATAAGGGTCGACCTATCCTATTGGAAAATGATAGGGGAGGCCTATGTCCAGTGGTGGACGTCCTGCGACTGAGATGATGGTGATGAGAACAAAGCCAAAATGATTTGGATGCTCATTTTCAATGATCGAAATTATAATAAGCATCTCTCGGAATTTTGTCTAGACTTCTAGAGCTTATTTATTTGTTTGGCCTCGATAACACCGAGCCCCATTCATTAGCCGGATTACCTAAACCTAAAGTGGTTTTACAGGGCGACATATTGACTCTCGGTCTAACGGCAGTAGAATTGGCGAACCAACTGACCATTGTGGAGCTGCACAAGCTGTCGTTCGTTGGACCCGAGGAGTTTGTGCAGAGGTTTGCGCCGGCGCAGGCCCCGCAACCGACTTCCTCCAACGGAAAGAGCGCCTCCATAAGCCTACACCACCTCGAAAAGACCACCAAGAACTTGGAAGCCTACGCGGACTGGTTTAATCGGCTCAGTTATTTGGTGGCGACCGATATATTGAAGGTATGACTTGACTATGGTTGTTAACTTCATTAAAACATCCCCTGCAATATCATAAATGACAATTATTGTCGAGTTAACCATTTGAAAGTAATAAAGAAGTCAATTTACATCATAGTAAATGTTTTGAAGGTATAACAGATACAACCGACTTCCAAAAAGGAGGAGTATTTTGTATTTTTTTTTATGTTTGTTTGTTACCTCATAAATTACGACTGGGTGAAACGATTTTGATGATTCTTTTTTTATTTGAAAGCTGGTGCTTCCCGTGTGGTCCCATTTCAATTTGGTCCAGTTCTGACAATGGCATCCATGAGAAAAGACCATGAGACTGTTTGAAGTCAGTTTATTTTTTTGTTATAAAGAGTTATTTATAGGAGAGTTATGCGAACAAAGTCTGCATTAAATAGAGAGAGTGTCTGTGCCCAGTCCAGTATGGATGTTTGTTACTGTTTCACTCAAAAACAACCGTAACGATCACCATGAAATTTTGCATACACGTTGTCTGGGACATCAGAAAGGACATGGGATACCTTTCATCGTTCAACGCGGACGAAGTCGCGGGCACCAGCTATTATTACATATATCGAAGTATGTGTCGTTATGGCAATTGTGAATGTGTTTTGTATTGAGATTGTTAATCTTTAAGGCTGTAAAAAGCAAGTACCGTGCGCGTGTGATTGAACAATGGGTGACGACAGCGAGGGAGTGTTTCAATTTGGGAAACTTCAACTCGTTGATGGCCATCATCAGTGCTCTCAACATGTCGCCCATAAGCAGACTTAAGAAAACGGTACGTATAATAACATATAATAACTATTTTGATCAAATATGTAGTTGAGGCTTTATAATAAATCTATTAGTCTAGGTAGATTACCTAACCGTCGACATTCGTTCTTGAATAAATCTTTAAAACAGATTATCTCAACCTCACATGTGGTAGCTCCGTATAATACAGTGAAACTTTTCCATTCAAATAACCCAAACATTATATTCATATAGTTAAAAAAAATAATAGATAATTATAAGCTGAGCGATGATTACATCAGTCAACAAAAAAAAATTTTTGTTCTAATGCTTAAATTCTGATTGTAGACATCTAAAAATAGTTACATTTTCATTTTTAGCTTTTAAAGTTTGCTTTTGCCTGATTTATGACGATAAGTAAGATACGAGACAGCCAACACTAAAAAATATTCATTTATGAACTTAATTTTTCCGTTATTTTACATATATTTCCTGTTGTTTATCAAAAATCTTAAATGACAAAGGCTCTAGTGTTCAACAAAAACTTTTCTAATTGTAATTGAAAATAAAAGTATGGAAATAATGTATGAATCTATCATTTGTCTTAAAAAAATTAAAAAAAATGCTCTAGTTTCTACAAAAGCAAACTTTGATAAAAAAAAATTATTTATTCCCTTATTTTTAACATAGAAGAAATCAAAATTTCATACGCAGAAGTCAGACCCAAAAATCGTGTTGACATGTGTGGTTTATAAATGCAAAAGATAACGCTTAAATGTATTAAAACATATGTCACAGTGGAACCGCACTTCTGCTGTTTGCGGTCAGCAATTGCGACAATTGGAACTCTGCGTTGAACCGAGCGGGAATCATGCGCGGTATGTACCTGTTATAGCACATTCACAAAAATACAAATTTTCATACAATTGTCCAATTACATTTTAACCCACGCTCGAATAGCTTTCATTTGAGAATGAAAAGTCGGTAGAATTTTATTTGAAATTTTTTTCCAATGTTATAACTCGATAAAATTGTATTGAATTTTTTTTCCTTTCATGTAATTTTATTATTCAACTAGCTGTTGCCCGCGACTTGGTCCGCGTTAAAAAAGACAAAAAGTAGCCTATCACGTGTCCCGTCCCGTACTTCTAAATGTTTACCTACCAAGTTTCATGAGAATCAGTTAATTCGTTTAAAGAGTGATGGAGGATAAAACATACATACAGAAAAAATAATTTAATAATGGTAAATTTAGTTTCAGTATCATGTATAGAGCCTATATACACGATATTTCTGAAAACAAAGTAAATTACTCCACGACCGAAACCCTACAGATTCATTATTAGTATTGATAAGGAATATATATTTGAAGGTACCGAGCAGCTTTGACTGCGGCGCCCACAGAAACGGCAGTGCCCTTGCTATCAGTCACCTGCAGGGATCTCCATTTCGCTAATCAGGGATCGCCTTCCAAGTGAGTAAACAGGATATATTTTCCAAAAGCCCCATTTGAATAATTGCCCAATAGTTGAGGAATTGCCACATCACACTAAGAGCCTTTAGGGGCCGAGAAAAAAGCTAACAGCTACGAAAAAAGTAAGTTTTAGCATGGCCAGTTGTTGCTATGCGGCCGAACAACTATAGCCGAATACGACCACTCGGCGAAAATCGAGCTTCATCTAGAAAAGGAGAAGAAGATAGAGGGAGAATCTAATTTCTTTTAAATTAACGACGAATTAGCTACATAACACTGTTTGTAAAACATATGTTATAACAATATTTGTATATCAAGTGATTAAGGGATGGCAGAGTCCATTTCCATAGTGTTACAGGGCGACGGTAGCCACCCACCACCAAGTTTACCGTCAGCCTGAATGCCGACCTAAACCTAAAAAAAAATATATATAAAAAGGCAGTCATGAGGACTGCCGACAGAAGTGAAAACTTAATACTAAACGTCCAATCTGGTATATGCAATGTGTTGGCGCGATCGCGTACTTAGACAGCTGCGCGCGCGCATAACTGCGAGCATTAGCATGTTGCCTACGCGCGAACCGATACATATTTTCCCTACTCAAAATCGTATAACGCTGCTATAACACTTGTAATTAAAAGGTTGGCCGGTGGTCGTGTGAACTTCGAGAAGTGCTCGTTGCTCGCTCGTCACGTGAACGCTCAGTTGGCGGCCAGAAGGCTGACCGCAGACGAGCGTTTGCACTCCTCCAGCGCTCCGCCCGCCCAACACCTGCCCGTGTGGAGGTACCTTAACGACCGGCCCACGCTCACTGAGACCGGTAAGTTGTGCTTGTGTTCAAATATTTAGGTGTTCATCCGTTCAGATTAATTCGATGGTACGATATTGAAAGGAGTATGGAGTCTGTTGAATGAAAGCGTTCGCGAAGAGAGGTCGTCGTCGTATGTCCGCACGTCTCATAGTTGGACTTGTAGTTGTGATATATAGGTCGGACGTTAAAAGTATTGCTAAGGTGCTCTTAACAGTTGTTTATCCCCACATTTTTTAAATTGCAGCTTTAGAGTTGACATCGTTCGAACGCGAACCGCCCGTCGACCACGCGGAGAAGGAACGTCTGAAACGTCTTCGCGGCGGCTCCACGTAATTATTGTTCTAAAATATTTTTAAATCCAGTAAACATTCAGAATGGTCGGAATCCTTACGAAAAACATGATATTTTCCTTTCGTGTCTTTCATACATTCGTTAGATATAGAAATTTTATAACATTATCTCGATACGAAGCGAAGCTTCATAAAAAAATATATATCTTCTTAAAATATCCATGACATTTTCGAGCACTATGAATAACTATATTAAATAAAAAATAACATAGATATGTATCCTACGAAAATGTTTCGTTTACGTGATTCGGTGTGTATCGTTGTTCGTCAACAACGAATTTTCATTGTGAGAGAAAATAATTTAAGATTTGTGTTTATTTTTCTCAATGTGTGTGTGTATGTCTCTCGACGAGAGCCACTTTAAATAAACCAAGTTCCTTGCGTATCAGTATTCGCTTTTAATAAATGTCGCCGTTTTAGGAATCTGTTTTTTATAATATTATATTATATTATATTATATTGTTGTAAGTACCTAACTTTAAATTTTTTATTTAATGTACCCACTCCGAATGTTTGATCTCAATATGTGTTTGAAATTTTGTGTGTCTCAAATTGTGACCAGGAATCTGGAAGGTGCTTTATTTTTTTAAAACTGAAATGAGTACATTTTTTTCTCTTGAGTAAATTGATGTTTCAGTCGCGACAAATTCGTCATTTAACTCAAAAATGGTCGCTTTTGTTTTCAAAAAAAATCTATTGCATACATCAAATCAAGATCTGACTAAATTCTTAAATTAGTTTTTTATTATCTCCATTTCCTTGTGTGTCATCTCTCAAAATGTCAACATGTTTACTTTCGTTAAAGAAATTCCCTAAAAGAGATAAAATTTCGCTAATAGATTTTTAAGTCCTTATTTTTATAGTCTAAGAGGTGACAGGAAAATTGAGGGGTTGTTCAAAACTGTTCTACTATTCGAGTTCTACGTTAGAACTACAGTGGACCCCCGATAATCCGACAAACGTTTTGCAGGACAGTGTCGTAACTATCGAATTTGTCGGATTATAGAGTACCGCCCAATAAGATCCCCTTTTTTATGTCATAAATTTTAGATCAGCTCACGCCGTATTCACTTCCTAAACTACTGAAAGATTCATTACGATTTCATCATCATCATCTCAGCCGTAGGACGTCCACTGCTGGACATAGGCCTCCCCCAAACATAGGCCTCCCCCCATTACGATTTAAGCTTTCCAAAATATCACATTTTTCTTTAATTGTCGAGTGTTTTGCGCTTTCGCTTCTGGGCATGTGACGACATTACTAGGTAACATTAGCGCGAATATTGTCAAAAAATATTCAATAATAATATGTACAGACAGACATGTCGGATTACAAGGGGCGCCGGATTAGACAGGGGCCGGATTACCGAGGGTCCACTGTATTTGGACAAATAATTTCCAACTACATACTTCGTTCTACTGCACAGTGTGACAGATTACCCAAATTTTTAATATTTAAAAATATTTGTAAAATTAATAATTATTATACGAGTGTACGACGAATAGAGGTACACCTGGAAAATTATTTCCAGCTTCCTGGTAAACAGTTCCTGGAGTGAGATTTTTTTAACCTGTGATCCTATCTTATATTTTATTTTCTCGATATCTTTAAAATCTAAATGTGTTTTGAATGAATATAACAATTTTTATACTTAAAAACTCAAGGTATTAAATTAAGTTATAAAAAATATTTAAGAAATATATTAAAAAATAAAGTCTAAATTAGTCGAGGTCGATTAACTTACTTATAGATGTTGTCACTGAAAAATATTTATATTATGTGTAATTTTAATAAATAAATAACTCGTATTTTCATAGAATATAATGTGTGTTGTGTATAACTCTATGGTTTCTTATGACTCAAAGGATTTGTTGAAGACGCAATAATAAGGCTATATCCACAGAACATTAGGGATATTAATAACGACTAGATATGGTACCTACAATTAAAAGATACGTGTGTGTTTTCAGTTTTTATTACTATTATAGCTTTCGACCGCGACTTCGTCCGAGTTCCTAGGGTACAGACAGTACTTTTTCTAAGCCATTGAAATTTATTTTTAAAAACCAGTGACCCGCTCCCGGCTTCGCCTGGGACGCAATTTTTTATTATACCACCTACACATAAACTTCCTTGCCTTTTCCTTGTTGATAACCAAATTAAAATAGGTTTAGACTCCATATATAGGAAGAAACATACCTAAATAGCTTTTACATTGATTTTTATATTTAAAATCACCTACATATTATAAAACAAATTCCTCCGCCGCGTCTGTCTCACTGTCTGTCTGATAAACTCAAATATTACTGCACCGATTTTCATGCTGTTTTCACCAATGGCTAGAGTGCTTCTCGAGGAAGGCTTTAAGTATATCATTTGCAATGTTACGCGGGCGAAGTCGCGAATCAAATGTACATTGTACCCTATGAACTCACTTACGCATTTTTTTTATTAGTAGGGATATAGGTATCCAACATTGTATAATGATTCGATTATATGTGTCATTTTGAGGAAGTCTTCTTTAGACAAACAGAATTAAAACAGAATGATCAATTTAAGATTATTTTTTTATCTGATCTTTTTTTTCGTCATTTTAGACTTATAGCTTTCACATAATAGTATAATTTTTATACTACCTACACAATCATTAGATGTTCTGGGGCCCTAGCCAAGAGCACCCAGTGCAAACGGGAGCGTCGTAGATTGACGAAACGACAGAAAATAAAGCCCGGTGATTGGTTGTTGTAACGCCCACATAAAATTTTGACCAATCATCGCGCTTTATTTTCTATCGTTCTCTAACTTCGTAAGGGAGCGTTGGAATTGGTGTGGTCATGGTTAGGGGCCCTGGGGTCCTAGCCAAAAGCAAACCAATACAAACGGGAGCGTTGCCTATTTACGAATCGATAAGAAATAAAGCCCATTGATTGGTCAAAATTTTATGTGGGCGTTACAACAACCAATCAATTATTCTAACGTTATTTCTATCGTTTCGTTAGTACGCAACGCTCCCGTTGCATTGGTTTGCTCTTGGCTAGGGCCCCTGGTTGGTAATTGTAGATTTCAATCTCCACTTTCGATTGTTTAGAATAAGTTTAATTTTTTTAAGTGATAATAAAAGCATAAATAGATTGAAGTTATTATCCCTGTGTCACCGAAATAAAAAGAAATTGTGTTGTCGGTGTCTTGTTTTGCAATTTCCTTATACTATTAAATTTAAATTTATCTTTTAAAAGCGAATTGAAGAATCTCCGTTTGTAAATAGTCACTTTATGCAAAAATTCAACCCGTAAAATTTATTGGATATAAAGCCCTGAGACGAGATAAAATTTTTTTTTTTTTTTTTAATTTTTTGATTTGTTTTTAAATATAAATATTTTCATGATCCAATTACAACGTCGTTTGAATTTTCGTAGTGATTTTTATTTCGTCTCATCCGCTTTCACTCACTCATCGCTTTAGATTTTAGTAAATTCTCTTTATTTGACTAAGAAACTTGTATGTACTTAATTTTTTTTTCTTCATATTGTATTATAGTTTTTGTAAGTTCTGATGAATGCTTTTATTTTTTAGCTTTATACATAAGAAGAAGAAAAAACATTGTGAGGGTCACGACTGGGTTTTAAAAATATTCTTATTTTAATATTATCGAATAACTTGCAGCAATGAGGCTATTTGCGTTTTGTATTAATGTTGTGTTTTGTTTTTTTTTTTTTATTACTTTAAAAAAATATTATATATAAGCAACGTTAGTTACGATAATGGTCCGTAAGCCAGGCACTAATTTCGTCAATGATTTCCTCTCAGTCGATAATTTGTAAAATGCCTGAGAGAGTTGTATCACGATGCGTTGTGAACGTCAGCTGCGGCTCCGATGGTGGGTTGAGCTTGAGCAGTGGTAGCCCGTTACACTTTCAGAGCATCAGCTGACAAGCATTCCACCAAGATATAGCCAGCTGACTTTTTTATTTATTAACATAAACTACATAAACTATCATCTGATAAATTTTCTATTGGGAGGTAATCACTGAACACGTATATATTCGTGTGATCTGCTGACGTATAATCCACCATTTTATAAATAGCTGACAATTTTGTTTCTTCAAAATATTAGGCTAACTATAATTTGATGAATTTTTAATCGGGAATAAATGATTAAATTTTTTTTTTTATTATGTGCGTGGGCGGCTACCACTCTACTGCTCAACTCACCATCGGAGCCGCAGCTGACGTTCACAACAATTCATGATACAACTGTCTCAGTCATTTTACGAATTATCGACTGAGAGGAAATTGGTCATGAAAATCTGTCGCTGGCTCATGGACCATAAGGTTAACATTTCCACATTCCTCTATGCTGGTATTATTAAGATTTAAGCGGTTTCGATTAATCGGAATTTAATAGGCACATTGTTTTGGGCCATGGCCAAAATTTCGGCCTGTTGAGGCCAATTCTTTTGGCCCATTAGGCTACTTGTTGCTTTTTTTGCACCGGACAATATAATGACGTTGTAATGCTTGTTTTTTTTTTTTTTTTTAAAGAATGACACTGGAATGTGTCGTCTAGTCGTTTTGTGTTATTAATATTTTCTTTAGACCCTATTAGTTTCTCAACCTCGGGGAGGTCTCGTTCAGGTTTGTGAGAAGTCGCAATTTATTTTAATTAAAAAATATCTTTTCACTAATTTTATTCGTTTATTTTTCTTCTGATTTTGTTTTTCGAAAATTTTAATAATATGTCGTACATTTTTTTTTTTACTTAGAAAAAAATTCAGGTGAGTTTATACTTTACCAAAAGGTTGAGAATCGATGCTTTAGTTAGATGTAATTTTATCGATCGCTGTCTCCATATTCTTCTTGCTTTACAATAATAACCAGTCGATAATTGTGTCATACTATTTACTCGTATGTTTTAGCAGCTTTTTTTTTTGTACTTAATTTGAAAAAAAAAAAAAAAAAACCACAGTGTGTTTAGATAGTCGTAAAACGCCCAGTCTCGACCTAGTGAGTGACGTACAAATTTTTGTTGCCATGTTAGATCATAATTAAATATAATTAATTATCGCAGCTTAACATTTTAATTGTGTACTTAATTTGAAAGTGATATTATTGTAATTCATTTTACATTCCAACATTTTCTTTTATACATTGTTATTTATACCAAGAATTTTTTTTCATCGCTCATAGTAAGTAACGATTTCTATTCAGATACATTAAATTGCATCGTGTCGTTGTTTGAACTAAAAAAAAAAAAATCCTAAGATATAATTTTATATACAAATGTGTTTGTTTTAAAACAGTCTAAAAATGTAAAAACCCTATCGAATTAGTTTTGTCTGAAGATTTTTTTTAAAGAATTTTTTTCTATTTGTTACACACTTAGATTGTACCGCCTACACATTTTTTTAAATATTTACTTATTGTTTTTTTTTTAATTAATTTTTAGTGATTATTCTAATCAAGCAATTGATGACCCACCTTACTAGAAGTTTAACAGTGTTATCAAATAATTATTCTCAAAGTGAAGAGATTTTCTATTAGAAATAAAAATTCAGATAACGTTTTTCGAATAAGATTACAAGATAGAATTATAATATTATAACATTAGCTGTCTCTACCGTTCATAAGTATTATAATTATAGAGTTATTAAAAAGAAAAGAGAATTAATTGTTATTGTGACTGATGTATTTGAATTTATTCAAAAATAAATAAAAGAACCATTAAAAATATTTTCCAACATGTTTATTTGAATATTATATTATTATGGACATCTCACCTGTGAATGTGAAATGAGAATAATTTATGTGTTTAGATTAAATTACATTATGTGCTTAATAAAGTTAATAAAATGTATTTAATTCTAAAAGTTTCTTTTATTACATTTTAACTTAAATATTGGTAACTTAAATAAGTTATAATAACTCGTTCATGACAAAGCATTCCATAAATCCGCTTCCTCTCTTTGCTTTTTTATTTATAATAGTATACGTGGAACAGTCAATTCAATAAATTGTTTTTCACTTTGAAAGTTATAATTATCATTTGAAATAATTAACAAAATATTGAAAATAATAATAGTACATATATCATAATCGTTGCTTGTACAACACACAATCTTTAGAGTCTAATACAGTTGATTAATTTTAACGCAACTGAATAAATGATTAAGAACAGTTTCTTAAACATAAAATGGGTAAAATATTCTTTTCGTCTGGTAAACGGATCTCGTACTAACATTATACTTGAAAAATATGTAAATAAAATAATATATGTAATTGTCGTGAAATTAACACAACACTGATATGTATTTTGCCAGGAGCCGAGCACATATATCTCATCATAAACATCATAGAAAAACATGGCACTTATCATAAACACCTATTTGTATGGAATTTTCTTAATAATTTGGTAATTCATAAAATATTTATTGTTAACGCCATATCTGGGGTGTTTGGTTTTATTTTTGGAATAAATACATTGTATTGGAAAATTTGTATTAGAGCAGTCGTGTACTATTTATTCTGTTGCTTTTTTGCCATCGCAATGTTGAAGAATTGTCTAGGGCTGCACACACCAAATTTTATCCTAATAATGTATTATTTGCTAACACCTACCTATGTAATAAGATATAACATTAGAATACTAATAGAAAAATGGAGTTGACACTCAACAATTCATAGGTGTTCCATCGGGGTTTGTGGGAATCTTCGGTTTGCACACTTTTTTTCTGCCATTCGACCCGCTCACGATGGTGCACGTGAATGTGAAATAACCACAAGACGAGGACTTTGTATAGTATGTGTGCGAGTACTGCTTGCGTATATTATTTTCGCCATCCAACGCACCGGTAACAGACTTAGTGACAGACAAATATCTGTTATCATCGGGTTTAGCATTGTAGAGTGATCTCAAATTTTTCGGGTTCACGCTTCTTCCATAACTTGAAGCTGGTTTCGGGTAAATGTATTTCACTTTACCAGTGCCAGGGGACAAAGATACGGTTTGAGCTTGAGATGGCGAATCTGGTGTCCCCACTACGTACGTTTTCTCTTTGGACGCAACAGATTTAACGCTGCCAGTAAATCCAATTGGTATAGTATATCCGCCAGTTCCGGGTACTCGTTCCCCTGGTTGGTAAATGCGGCTTTCGTCAGGACGTTGCTGAGAGTTCCTTTGCGTTATTTCCGCGTCATGATCTTTGAACGAATCCAGAACTATATGTTGGGTACTTCCGCCCGTTGTCTGTTTCACCTCTAAACCTTTCCTTTTTGTGTTTTGTAGAGCTTGGTGAGTCGTATCAGGTTCTTTACCGTACTCGTCATAATTAGTCTGGTCATACTCGACTTGTTCTGGTTCATCAGGATCTCCGTCATATTCCTCTGGAGGGGTTTCTTCTTTGGACGTTGTATATTCATAATCAGCGCCATTACTGTTGTAATTTGGTTGGAATGATCGTCTGGTACTAACGAGAGACGTATTAGTGGGCTCGTTAATCTTATCGTCGGGTGTATGGTGATCTGAATGTGCGTGATTGTCATATCTACTTTCAGAATTATCTAATGTTTCTTCAGTTTTTGTTTCAATAGCGCCAATGATGTCAGTAACAGTATCTGTTTCCAAGGGAACAGCTGCTAAAGTAGTTTCTTCCGGTATAATTTCAGTGTTCACGTCTATATTTTTGTTTTTTTCATCAAATACATCTATTTTATTGTAAGGGAGTAAACTAGAAAATACTGCATCTTTGTCCAAACTGGCACCAGACTGTGCCGCTCCGTTATATTTAATACCATATTTAAAGGTACCTTGAAGTTGAGATTGAGATTGGCCTATTCTGCCGCTAGATTGAGCTGTAGCTGTACCTTCTCCAACGAAAGGAGTTTTATGTTTTTCGTGAGTCTTGTCTGCTTCGTTGTAAGGAGTAAAACCGATTTGTGCTTGTGACGAAGTACTGCCTGGGCCTTTAGCTTGTGCATCTGCCATACCCCCTTTTACGCTTCCTTGAACTTGAGAATTGGATGAATGCATGGTGCCTTCGCTTTTAGCTTCAGTCTGTATTGAGCCTGTTTCTGACCCTAGCTGGACAGCAGCTTGAGATTTATTATTTTTTCCACGGCCATTAGCATTGCTAGATGCTCCTTGCTTTCCACCTTCAACCTGGCTATCCGCTCCTTTAGATTCGTCTTCAATTTTGGCTTGAGCTGAGAAAGATCCGCTGCCGGCATACGTGCCTTGAACTTGGGTTTGAGCTCTACCTTTGTCGTTGCCACCTTTGGATGAGGCACTTGCTGTTGTTCCGTTGTCATTTTGAGAAACACTTGCAGTAGCTTCTGAATCGTCTCCGTCTAATGTGGCTGTTATCGAATTCGGATCAATAACGTTTTGTGGAACCCCTGGAACATATTTAATTAAACATTTCTTAATTTTTTAACTTAGAGTACAAAAATACTTTTAATGTTTTTAGTAAAAATATACTAAACGTAGAGAAATCGGAATATTTAGTTAACATTGTTGAATTCGTATAATGGACAAAGATACTGTCACTGTAGGATTTTAGTAACTTACATATAAATAGACCCTTTACTTTCAAAAGGACTAACATTCTGACATTCTTGCATAATATTTATGAGCAATTTATAAGTTTATATTTAAGAAAATGCAATTTACTCAAAAGATGCATATTATGTATACCAAATTTGTGTACGTAATTAATATTATTGTTTAGAGTTAAGAAATACATTTAAAATAAAGTGTACTTAGTGAAGGCATTAGATTTATACATACCATTATGTAGACCGTTACTGCCAACGTTCTGTAATACAAGAAAAGGGTTTAATTTGTGTAAATGTTATTAAACTTTTATGCAATTGCAATTTTATAATATTTTTGTCTTACCTCTCCTTGGTTGTTTCCGTATGCATTATAAGGACTTCCGCCATTACCATATCCGTTACTGCCAGTGATTCCATTTCCTCCTCCAATTGGACTTTGCTGCCCATTTGAGTTTTGGCTTCCGGGGCCATTTCCTCCATACTGACCATTAGGGCTTAATAAATTATTCGGTATATGCGCACCGTCAATACCTTGTGATCCTCCGTTGGGAAATTGTAAATTATTTGTACCTTGTCCATTTGGACTGTAGAGATTATTTGTACCTCCTGTACCATATTGTCCGTTAGGACTTAATATATTAGGAACACCTGTTGCAAGCTGTCCATTTGGACTTAAAATATTATTTGTACCACCTGTACCATATTGTCCGTTAGGAGTTAAAATATTATTTGGGACGCCTGTACCAAGCTGTCCATTTGGACTTAACATATTATTTGGAGCACTTGTACCAGTTTGTCCATTAGGATTAAACATATTTCCGTTTGGATTTAATAAATTGTTGGGATCACTTGTGCCGTATTGTCCGTTATGATTTATTAAATTATTCGGACTGCCGGTACCATATTGTCCGTTAGGGCTTAATAAATTATTTGGACTATATTGACCAGCAGGATTTACCATATTTGATCCACCTGTACTGTATTGCCCATTCGGGCCTAATGGATTATTTGCACTACCTGTACCGTATTGCAAGTTGGGATTTGGCGATATATCTTGGTTTGTTATTTCGCCTGTGCCATAGAGCCCATTAGGTCTCAAGAAGTTATTTTGACCATTATTGCCATACTGACCATTAGGTACATGTACAGCCGATCCTGTGCCGTAAGATGTGTGAGGGTGTCGTGAACCATACTGATTTTCTGAACCTGTATTCCCATATAGTCCACCAGGATATGGTGTATTACTTATACCATTGGATCCAGCGGAGAGATACGGGTTTTGAAGACCATGTGACGTTCCTATACCTGTATTGCCTGTTGTATACGGCCCGTTTGGTGACTGGTAGTTACTAGCGCTATTAGTTCCATAGTAACCATTTGGGGATGGCGAAACATTCGGATTAGTGTTGTATAGGTAGTTTCCCGACAAACCACGCAAAACAGCTGGAACACTTTCAGGGTCACCACCAACTACACAACAGAAGTATGTTGGATTTGTTGATCCTGGTTGTAGTGGCCAATTTGAATAAAATGGACTTGATCCGCTTTGATTTTGACCAGCTCCAATTTGACCGGGTGTATAAGTTCCTCTTCCTCCTTGGGGACCCCCCTGCGCGAGTCCATATAACCCTCCTCCGCCTTGAGGGACACCTTGGCCAGGTACATAAGTTCCACCTCCGCCTTGAAGCCCACCATTCCCTGGGACATAAGGCGCACCTCCGCCCTGTGGCCCACCTTGTCCGGGTGTATATGTTCCGCCTTGTCCTCCTTGAGGTGTGCCTTGACCGGGTGCATAGATTCCTCCTCCACCTTGTGGCCCACCTTGTCCAGGTACAAGAGAACCTCCTCCACCTTGTGGCCCAACTTGACCTGGTGAGTAAGAGCCTCCGTTTTGAAGACCACCCTGACCAGGTGTATAACTTCCTCCTCCTCCCTGGGGCACGCCTTGACCTGGGCTATAAGTTCCTTGTCCGCTCGGAGGTCCATAAATTCCTCCTCCGCTTTGAGGGCCACCTTGTCCGGGTGTATACGATCCTCCGCCTTGCGGACCACTTTGACCGGGAGAATAAGTTCCTCCTCCACCTTGAGGTCCACCTTGACCGGGTGCATATGTTCCTCCACCTTGAGGACCACCTTGACCAGGTGCATACGTTCCTCCGCCATGAGGGCTACCTTGACCG
Source organism: Synanthedon vespiformis (assembly GCA_918317495.1). Classification (NCBI taxonomy): domain Eukaryota; kingdom Metazoa; phylum Arthropoda; class Insecta; order Lepidoptera; family Sesiidae; genus Synanthedon; species Synanthedon vespiformis. The sequence continues at coordinate 1,521,562 of OU906947.1, forward strand.
GGAGTAAACGTTCCTCCACCTTGACCAGGTACATATGACCCTGTTCCGCCTAGAGGGCCACCTTGACCAGGTGCATACGTTGCTCCCCCACCTGGAGGTATATACGTTCCTCCCCCACTTTGAGGGCCACCTTGAACTCCGCCTTGAGGTCCACCTTGACTGGGTGCATAAGTTCCTCCACCTTGAGGACCACCTTGACCGGGTGCATAAGTTCCTCCGCCATGAGGGCTACCTTGACCTGGTGTTAACGTTCCTCCTCCTTGAGGTCCACCTTGACCGGGTGCATAAGTTCCTCCACCTTGAGGTCCACCTTGACCGGGTGCATATGTTCCTCCACCTTGAGGTCCACCTTGACCGGGTGCATATGTTCCTCCACCTTGAGGTCCACCTTGACCGGGTGCATATGTTCCTCCACCTTGAGGACCACCTTGACCGGGTGCATATGTTCCTCCACCTTGAGGACCACCTTGACCGGGTGCATAGGTTCCTCCGCCATGAGGGCTACTTTGACCGGGTGTAAACGTTCCTCCACCTTGTGGGCTACCTTGACCGGGTACATAAGTTCCTGTTCCGCCATGTGGCCCACCTTGTCCTGGTGTAAATCCTCCGATTCCAGGGCCGCCTTGACCGGGGGAGTACGTACCACTTTGAGGACCACCACTAAGCCCCCCGCCTCCTTGAGAGGGCCCACGTTTCAAATTTTCAGCTCCAGGTCCTGATCCACCGTAGCATTCATCACAGCTTGGATCGTAAACAGTTTGACTTTGGGCTTGTCCCATTCCACTTTTACCACCTAAAATAAAAATAAATTTATGTATTTAAAAATGACTAAGTGACTCTGTTAAGGGTCTTTTACAAATGATCCAGAAATCTATATCCAGGGATCTTTGTTTACAAAAATTTTTACATTAATAAAACGATCTAAAAAATATAAAATCTAAATAATCGAGCGGGGTACAGGTACACGGTACAGCCGTTTTCGAGTTTTGCGCTTAGCAACACATTTAGGGATTCATTTTTTTAATACTTTGTTCGATATTTAAATTGACTTTGAAATTACATTTTATTTTTAAAACAACTCTTGTTTCTCTCTGTGCTCGAGTGTAGGTACTTTTCTTAGCTTATTGTGATATAATTATCTTTTACTTACTGACGACGGCTCGCGACGAATCCGCTGCAGAATGTGCTTCGGCTTTACCTTCATCTTTGCCGTTTCCACGATCTATCGCCAAGTATTGCGATTGTGTTTGACCCCTGTACCGTCCACGTGGCGAACTTCCCGCCTGGCGTCGACTTCTGTACAAAACACCGATCTTCTTCTCAATTGCCAACCATTCGGTGTTTCTCTTCGAGACTATAATCACCTTTTTGCAAAATGAGGCCTTCGGTTTCCTAGACGCGCTTAACGGTGTAACCTGTTTAGAGAATTCGCAAGACTTTATTATTATTAGCAACTCGTATATCAAATTCTAAGTTCGTAACTGTCACGCAAGTTACTCAAAAGTCCATTCATTGACCTATATCTGATAATGATAATTGAGAAACAAACGGGCCAAGGAAAAGAGATCAACCTTGACAAAAAGAAGTTATCGCCTAAATGCCTCTATGTCGTTAAGAAACGATAAAAACGCAACTGTAGCTTAGAAACTAATATTGAGTATGACTTTGATATTTAAAACGTTTTTAATTATTTATGTAAGTTATTAATAAAAACTTTATTTAATTATAGAGGGCATTTAATATAAATATTTTTATTATATTCTAGCGACCGGCTCCTGACTTCGTAAGGGGTGCATTTTTTATATTTAAGAACATATATGTTATCCGTTTTTCTTTCCATATGTGAAAACCGAATTAACCGGTCTACTCATTATCGAGTTTTTGAAGCATACACAAACAAAACACATTTTTAGGTATTATATTTAGGATAAAAAAAATATCTTAATAATACTAGCTGTTGCCCGCGACTTCGTCCGCGTTGTAAAAGAAGAAAGGAGCCTACCCTGTATCCTGTAGGTCTAAATGTTAGGAGTTATGGAGGAACATAAATACAGAAAAAAAAATCTAAAAATCTCGTATAGAGCATATAAACACGATGTTCTCAAAACAAAGTAACTTACTCCATGACCAACCATTACATTATTATTAGTATTGTATTGATGTCATTTGTTTATCCTTCTTTCCTTGAGGAAAACCGGGTTTTAGGTGGTTCAGAAGTAGTTAGAGGAGAAAAAGACATGACGGATTTATAACACGTAGAGTAGAGTTCAATATACCTAATGTATAATGAAAAAATGGTAATTGTGAGTCAATCGTAACCAAAGATCGTACCAATGGTAGTAATACAAAATCTACATGATCTTAACAGATCTCGGGGTTTTATTTGGGATTTTAGAAGAATTACAATTTTCCAGTATATAATTTTTATGAAGGTATCTCTTAAATTATACATTTATACAGCTTAGCCTACGTAAGCGGTATAAATTAATTTCCAGCGACTTGGTTGCAAATTAAAAACTTAATTATGTTTTACGATATAACATAAACTTTGTCTGAAATGTTATCAAACTGATGGTGAAAACCGTATTAAAATCCGATGTATATTTTAGTAGCTATTAAGTATTACGTCTTAATTTACCGAAATGAACAAATAAATAATAAAAATATTTACGTCAAATCAATTTAATATTTTTAATTTTAGCCAAGTTTATAATATAACTGTAATTGACAATATATATTCAATTTTTTTAACATTTTCTGCTCTAAATTAATATTGTAGTAGATTTTTTTAACAATAATTTATTAACAAATAGTCACAATGTTGTAATTTAGTCACAATGTTGCAAACGTAGTAATTTATTGGCATTAAAATACGATTGCAAATGACCTAATTTGGTTCTAGACAACGATCACAATTTTGAATTCGATATTTGTTTGTTTGCGAGAATTATTTAAGATAATAATTTTTTATTAGTAGCTACTTATTTTATTATTATTATTTTTTTACTAGCGCAACACTATTTTAACTACATTTAACCAAAACTTATTGTTTAACTAAAATATATCGCCACGCCGCAATTAATTCGCTTCGCTTATCTATCAATAGACATATAGGTATTTTGGTACGTTTACATAATTAGTGATATGATTTAAATTTAATGAAAAAACGCTATAAAAAATTAAAAAGAGAAACGACTAAAAATATTTTACCTCTATGAAATTTCGATGAGGCGAAATCGGCTTCAAAACACTCAGTCCACAGTAAGTCTGAACCGTTGGGTTTGAATTTAGATGTGCCATTGTGGTCTTGTCGTTGACGTCTATGGGCCATGCTAGACATTGTTGAGAACCTAATGGTACGCATACTAAATGAACCTAAAAAAAAAAACAGAATTGGTCACGTGGGATTCGCAGTTTGAAACATGAAATTCGCATTTGAAGGTATACGACTATTTAAACTTCCAAATTAACTACTAATTTACTAATGACACTGAAGACCACCGTAAGTAAGCATGTGTGCTTTTGCTTTTCGGTGAATGAGCCATAATATGTCCTTTCCCCTTTTTAAACCCTTGTCTGTGATCCTTCTATGGTCAGCATCGTACTTGCAACACCTGTTTCGTTGCTCGTAGACCGTCAACTTCTGTCGATTTTAATATAAAAAAAAATTGTAATTGATTCTTACATTGGCAGAATGTGTTTGTGTGGCTTCCACGTCGGTTGCGAGGACTGTGAGCAGTGCGAGCAGCAACCGAAGGATATTCAACAGCATTCTATCTCGACGCATGCCGACACGCTGGTGTTCCAAGACTCTCTGTCGTACCGCGTTCGGGTCTGCTCTAAGCGCACTGTCCGCCATTTGACCTACGACCGCAATCCGAACCCAAGATGAACCCACTAGATAGCACAGTTCACCCACCTAATTTCGGTGATATCATGAGGAAGTGAATTTAGCGAACGGACAAAAAAGAAATTAGTGTACCGCCCCTATGCGTTTCGCGTGTCATCGTAACGCAACGTGCTCATATTTTAAACATTCATGTACAATGCACAGTTGCATCCGAAATTGAAAGTTAATTTCTAGCGCATGCTCCTGTCTAAATCTAGGTCATCGATTATATCCTTGTTCCAGATTTGAAATGTTTTAACTCGATCCATAATCTCGTTTTAAAGTGAAATATTTATTACGTGATTTAAATCATACATTTTACTCGATTTGAACTTAAGACAATAGCTCCCTATTTTTTGTGTGTATTGAAGCAATAATGTTATTTTTTATATAGTAGGTTATTTATTTATTTATATATGTACATATAGAAAAATTTAGCATCCGTGTGTATTAAATTTAGAATCCGAAAAAAATAGAAAACTAGCAGCAGAATTGACTTGAAATTTTTACACAACGTTGCATTGTGTTTTCATATACTTTTTATTCCGAAGTTTTAATAAAAAAATAAGCTACACACATAGTTTTTACAGCAGAAAAGCAACAGGCAGTCCCTGACCTATATACTTACGTAGTTTAAATTTTTTTTAGTCCAAATTTAATTTTCCCTAATAAAAATCAATTAGTGCATGTATGTATGTATGTATATATGTTTCTCCATAACTTAAACGAATTAACTGATTTTCATGAACCTTGGTAGATAAACATTTAGACGTACTGGACACAGGATAGGACACTTTTTTCTTTTAAAACGCGGACGAAGTCGCGGGCGCCAGCTAGTACATATTATAAAACAATATAACTGTCTGCCTCTGTTTGTCGTTTTACGGGTTTTGAAAAATTTTCCCTAATGAAACGAATAAGTTTTGTGTATAAATTGCAAATAATGCATACGTGCGAAGTCGGCAGAGAATGGCTAGTTTTAGCAAATGTAAGAATTGTTTCTATAAAAATATTTTCACAAATAAAGCGTGAAAGTTATATTTATTAGCTTATAACTTAGCTTGCCATTACCACACACATAAGTGTATTAATAATACACAAAATCTAATAACTTGCTAAATGTGTCCGGTTTGTAGTTACTTATCAACTAAGGCATTGTGACAAACTCGTCACCTACATTGATAACTTAGAAACGCGCGTAACTTCGTATTTACTTAAATTTGTAACAGTTGCTATTATTAATTAATTATATTAGAACTAGTAATCCGCACCGGATTCGCACGGAATAAATCGGCTAATGCAAATGCACAAAGTGCGACTTTGACCTATATAAACCTTGTAAAGTGATAAACATGTTGATTTCTTTACAATTACCTTAAAACATTCATTTTCCTTCATTAGTAGTATTTATTTTTATATAACTACTAGCTGACCCGACAGCTTCAAATTCTTCAATACAAACCTTGACCTGAAAATTACGAACACAACAAAAAAAAAACAGTGGCACTCCGGGAGTGCCGACAGAAGTGAAAACTATTACATGTGTATTTTTTGAATCGTCAAGAAACATTTTATATACAGAGGTGTCGCTTACGGTAACAGTGTCGCCAGTTCGCCAATAAAGGCACTTTTGAAATTGGAATGGTTTATTCCCATTTCAAAAGTGCCTTTAGGTATAATTACCTAGGTATACGTATTAAAGGCAGACTAACGCTTATTTGAAATATAGGTAAATGAACATATTTTTCTGGCAGGTTTGAAATCAAGACGATCGTCCATTTAGGATTTCCGGGAGTCAGGAAACTTTTTAGTGTTTTTCAAAACTGCAAATCTCTGATATTACTTTTTCTTATACGTACTTTTATATGTACCTACCTATTATTAGGTCACGGCAAATGAATAAGTTTGTCATATCAATAGAGTTGCCTAGATTTTAGATGTTAAGTTTTGCTTAACGCAACCGAAAAATTAACAATCCAGTCCATCAGAATTCGCAGAGATTCGCAGAGAATTCGCAATCACAGTACTTCGCTGTGCATAATCTATAGGCCAATATTACATAATATCAGTGCATCAATAAAACAAACCTTTCTTACTATATTACTTCTTTATTAAAAAAGAAACATTAATTCGTTAGTCAACAAGTAAAAAGCGTTTAAACAATACAAACTGTATAAATCGTTAAAATTCTCTACATATAACAATAGGCCTATAATTTGAGCACTAAATGTAAATTTATTGCTTTGTTAAGTCAAAGTCTTGTTACTTCGGAGGTAACGTTTGAATCCTTTTTCTTGTAAATGTGCGTTGGGTACATGAAATGCTGCGAATAGTATCCAGGTGGAAGTGCGTCGGCTGGACTTTTGCCAGTGCTCACTCTGCGGTAGTACTCTATGGCAGTTGACTCTGCACATTCGCAAGCGAGTCTACTCTCGGATCCGCTGCTCTCCAACTGATATTTGGGGACAACTATCAAACTCTCAGTGGATTTCGTTGGTGCACAGTGACTGTGGCTTCTACCGTACGCAGCGTAATGATGCGTGGTCGTGCTTTGTCTGTGGCTGTGTTTTTCGGAATGTTGATGATGGTATTCGTGATGGCTCTGAGTACTACGGCCACTGTGCGTTCGGCAATGGCTTTTAGACCGATTCGCTTGCTTAGGATTTGTTTCCAAATAGCCGTAACCAAATCCATATCCGCCGAAAGCTTTTGTAGTCAAATTGTCCCATGATTTAGGCTTTACGCTTTGATTAGGACTTTGATATTGTATTTTTGGGGAAGATCTGGTTTCGTTGCGTTCGTTGTCCCAGAACAAAGTGTCACTGCTGAGTGACGTGCTGTAGCTGGATGCGGAATTCTCGCATTGAACCGTTGCGTTGCTAGTTGCGTAAGACTGTAAACTGCATTGGCTTGTTTGCGTGGACTCTGTAGCTAAATATCGATAACGACTTGAACAATGTCCTGATGAACACATTCTTTTATTTCGCGTTTGAGTGCAGCTGTCAGGTTTTTGAGTTGATTTATCGACTTGTTGAGATTTCTCTTTCCTCTTATGTTCCTTGGAACATTCCTTTTTACGACGACCCTTCTTTCTGGAATTGGGAACACAATGCGGGTCGCAACACGGACTGGCGAGATCGTATGCTTCTAAGCTGTTAGCGTCTTGATTGTTATATGCAGGCATACAAGGGGCGCAACTGTGACTGTGACTGTTCCTGTGACCCTTTGTGTGTTTGCTTGTTTTGTATTCTGAATTTTGCCCTTCAGCTGCAGCCCTATGACAGTCTCCGGGAGTTTTCAATATATAGTGGTGACAGTCGCGCCTATTTCGCGGTGACCCGACCGTGATCACGAAGCTGCCGGTGCGAATATTTGGTTGTATCACGCAGGCTCCATACTGTGGATCAAGATATTGGTACATGAACACACTTGGCTGTGGTGGTTTAGCATTGGTTACATTTTCGCTAGACAAGGTGGGTCTGCAATACGGATTGCTTATGTTTTCACCAATGTTGTCTTCAGAATCGGAGGTGACTTCGGTTGTTGAGGTTTTCTTCTTCTGCGACGGTAAGCTGTGCGTTTTCCAGTTGGAGTCTAGCAACTGTCTCTCTCTTACGGTCAGCTGTTCCAGTTCGCGCATTTTGGATTGTACGTTTCGTTGTAGAGTGATATATTTGAGATGTAATTCGACTTTGCGAACGCAGTCTTCGAATATGACGACCATACGCATGCGCGAATCGCACGCGTTGATGGAGCCAACAATGGCTGCATGTTCAGCGCGTTCCACATCGGCACCATTTATAGAGAGAATGACATCGCCCTCGCGCATGCCTGCCACAGCCGCCGGACCATCGGCCTCTACGTGGTCCACGTACGTTATCACTTCTATCTCTTGTTCCTGAAATATTTAAATATCTATATGTAAATAGGCAAAGACAAAACAGTACAGTACCTTTTTCTCATTTTCTGTAGACAGTTATTTTTTATAGTTACAAAAATCTTTTGGAAATGGTTTTATTAAATCGCAAATGTGTAATGATGTTAGGCGAACAGTGGTGTCAGTAGTAGTAATTTAAGTAATTGACAATATAAGCCGGGCTACTACTGACTATTCAAATTAATAAAGTGCATCGCTTCATTATTTGATCGCTACGCAATTATTGTTAATTCGCGCAAATTTCACATTCTTATATTTCTTAGAGAAAATTTATGTATTTTTATATTTATGTATATTTTCTTATACATAAATAAAAAATATATAAAACTTTTGACATTAATGTAAGTGTTAGCTAACCTTTTTATAATGAATGCCATAGCTCTGCAAAGTAAATCCATAACTGCCTTTTTTTTTCTCCACAATAATAGTTCGTCTCCGCCAATCTTCTTCGTTCTTCCCAGGCCTTTCAGATTTTATCGACTCCCTTATCTAAAACAAAATCGAATGTTAATATTATGTTTTGAAATTTTGTATATTATTTGGGTAAATTATTTAAGTATTTAATGGAATTATATTGATCCGTACCAATATTATAAATGCGAAAGTTTGTATGAATGTATGAAAAAAGAATCACCACAATTATAATTATATCCACCACAATTGTCGGATACCATAGGACGCCATCTATGCAAGAAATTTGGGAGCGGTCGAAAATCTGTACGAGAGAGAAGTATGAGGCTCGCTAATAGCGATAGCGGGACATAGTGAGGCCTGCTATTACAACAATAATTTCTGTTAAGGACTTAGGGCCTCTTTCACCATCTGTCATGTAGGCTAATCGCCATTTAAAGTCGTTTTAAGACAGAGATAATGGAGCTGATATACCTTTGTTTGTACGGTGAAAGTCCTAAACAATAAAGAGAAAATAATAAAAAATCGCCTATCAAAGGATGCACTAAACCGAGTGAATAATTTAATAAAACATAAAATTATTTCCAAAAGTAACTAATCAACACTTTACTTATAGTTGGTGAAAGAGGCACTTAGAGTAACTAAACTTTGAAGCCTTTAACATTGATACCGACACTATTAATTCTGATAATATTGAATCAATCAATGAATTATCAATTGAATATTCTTTATAATATTAATTTCTAATAATACTCACTGAGTTATCAATCGAATATTCTTTACAATGTTAATTTCTGATAATACTCACTGAGTTATCAAGTGAATATTCTTTACAATGTTAATTTCTGATAATACTCACTGAGTTATCAAGCGAATCTTCTTTACAATCGTTGCTAAGATGTTTTTTCCCGTTGCTCAAACTGCTTGGACATCTCTCGGTCAATTTCGGAGAACTCATTGTAACGATTTGCAGACGCGCGAGTGTTTATATGATCTTTTACTCCATGTTGTAGTCAGTTACAATTTCGGACATGTTGAGGGGGTAGCGTTAACGAAAAATCTGGTGTAAAATTAGAATGAAATTGAAGCAGGTGTTTTGTTTTATTGCTGGGTGTGACAAATCATTAATGCAAGTTGCACGCATGCGTGCAGACGGCGCCATTGTCTCGAACCGAAATTACACATGCGTACAATGCACTTTCCTTAGCGTGTTTCTATCCTTCCAAGAAACATTTTTTCCAAATGCACCGCATTGGTTTTTTCATTATAAATATTCTACGCTGACCACAAAGGTTTCATTTCACAATTGTCATCTACTATCGTAATTAATTATGATTTAATTATGTTTAATTTAATATTACATTATTAAAACATTATTATACGCCGGCGAGTTATACATTAAAGGGATCGAGTATTGTAAGCAATTCCATAAAATATACATTTCTACTATTTATTTAAACCTCTCATTTCAATTTATTATAGTAAAAACTAAAAGAAATGAAACTAATCATTGCAAAAGAAATGAAATATTAAATCAATTGAGTGATTGTAGGAAATTGATTAGTTTATTAGTTTTAATAAAAAAAATTAACTATTAAAATTCTATTATTCGCTACTTACAAATACACAATTAAAGTTAATGGTTTTATTTGATTTTTTTTTGTATCAATTATTATTTTTATAACTACTTTTTTTTTAATTTTAATATTTTTAACAAAGATACTTGTCAAAAGCGGCAACAAATACTACGCCGACAAACTGTCTGTGATGTACACGTGCTGAATGTTTTATTAAATTTTGGCCATAATAAAATGCCAATTTTCGTAGTAAAACTGTGTAAAAAATTATAAATAGAGACGTTGTTTTACACACGCTACAATAAAAAGTTGCCGCATTCACGGAGCTCTATCTACTGCTTTTAGGTAGGGCCGTATCTAGTCGAGCGCAGCGAGACCAATCATTTTTATCTATGATTATTAAATTGAAAATTACAAATTAAGGCTTTTTAACGAGGGTGTTAATTTTTGCATATTTGACAATTGACGTGTTGGGTATGGGCACCGGTATATCCGACATATTGTTATTGAGGGTTAGAAGCGGTGGTATAAGAATCGAATTGACAGCAGCCGCCTCTGGAATGACTGCTGTTCCCTTAGTTATTTGAACAGTAGTTTTTACGTCACTGCCTCCGTTTGAACTACTCATATCATCAGTTCCATTGAGGGATCTCTTCAAATATTTCAGTGAAGGCATCGCTGGACCTGATTCGTCCGAGTCGTTGTTACCCCTATGTCTTCTTTTATTCATTACTTCCCTTTTGAATGTCTTTACAGCAAAACTATTGTCTGAAATTAAAATTGAAATGATAGTCCAGTGCAATTATACGTTCGTACGGAGTCCAGTCACAATGAACGGATTTAAAGATTTTTTTTGGTTGGGTTTCTAAGGGCCTGCAATAAAATTTAATATACCAAAAAATATAATTTCAATTTTTGATGGGTGAACTTTTTAATTTACGCCATTGGAAACCTAACAGAAAAATAACTGGATTCCGAGGTATAAACATAATTGCATTATTTTCATAGTTTTCGTTACGATTCACATCTGCGTTACCATTCAAAAGGTAGAAACATTAATTGTGTTAGGAACCTAATAAGACTCAATTTTAAACTTTGTCTTTTTTCAAAGCACACAACCTCAAATTTTAGTTTGTCATTTTCATTATTGATTCAAAATATTAAAAGTTATGTGTTACATGGAATGTTAAAAGTAATACTTAGTAGGTTATTTAAGCATCTGATCATCGACCAAACGCTGAGTCCGGTACACTACCTGGTTTTAAAGACGTGAGATTGTTCAACGCGGACCAAGGTAACCCTTTGTCTGCTTCAATAGGTGCGACGCCTACTAAGCTCTGTGCGGTGACGTTGGTAAGTAAAGGTGGTGGAATACCGCTGAAGTCTACCGTAGTACCGTTGCTATTGAAGAAAGTCACTGCTTCCTGTTTACCTCTGTAATAAAATTAAAATCTATTTACATATAAATAAAAACTATGCCGTAACATTAATTTCCAACTGTTCCTAGAATTGGTAGACAACTACTTTTAAATAGGCCGTCAGTTACTTACATAAAAGTATAGTGGATCTGCCGTCGCTATAAACAAAATTGGTTATTTATACTTACGTGCTGTTAGACACATTCTCGTCATCTGTTTTGTTCGTTAATATACCAACTTGGTATACAGTTGCGTGTATCACATACCTGAAACAATAGATCTTTGTTTATGATTTACTAGCTGGTGCCCGCGACTTCGTCCGCGTTTAACGATGAAAGGGTTATGTCCTTTCTGTCCCAGACAACGTGTATGCAAAGTTTCATGGTGATCGGTTCGGTAGTTTTTGCGTGAAACAGTTATAAACGTCCATACATCTAGGTAATTTGGTATCGTATGTACTTACATGTCTTTATTTGGATCCGTTGTGTTTGTCATTTTCTCCCTATTTTCTCTGGAGTCTTTAGACAGCACAGTTTCCAGACATATTATTCCAATAAGTAATACCTAAAACATTATGAATGTTAGCTTTGAAAATATAGCGCCCTGTTTCATCGGTCCCGGGTTTGATTACCGGCAGACCCAACTTTGGACCAGAACTACTTACAGAAGACATTAGCAACAAACTTCAAAAAAAGTTGGAAGATTCTGAATTCGACCCATATGTTGTTTTTATTTTTGTACTAGCCGGTGCCCGCGACTTCGTCCGCGTTGAAAAAGAAAAAAGTGGCCTAGTTTCATGAAAAACAGTTAATTCGTTTAAGAGTTATGGAGGAACATACATACAATACCTACATACAAATACATACATAAAAAAATCTATGAATTCATGAAATAGGACCACACGGGAAGCACCAACTTTCAAATAAAAAAAGACTCGTCCAAATCGTTTCACCCAGTCGAAGCTCTGAGGAGTCTGAGGTAACAAACATAAAAAAATACAGTCGAATTTAGAACCTCCTCCTTTATTAACCGACTTCAAAAATGGAAGAAGTCCTTTTTTGGAAGTCGGTTGAAAATAAAATATAATTTTTCACTTACTTGTAACTCCATTTCCGTAATACCTACTAATGTTTTACACAGTGAAATAATAATACTCGTTACAATAAGGCCCCAGTTTTTATAGAGGACGTTCATTAACACCTTACTGTTATTATTATAATTAGTACTAAGTTTTTCGAATTACTGCTAATATGTTTAGTATAAGCATGAAATACTTTAGACAATATAAATATTATACAGTCGTACTATAGGCACTTATTTATACTTTTTACTTAGATCTGTTATCTAATCCTTGACAGTTATCTAACTGCAATAGGTATCGTATTCGCTAAAGAATATTTTCACATTAACTTATAGCTTATTTATTAATTATATTTATCTTTATATAAATATAATTTTATGTAGATTTATTCATTTTAATAGCCTCAAATCTGCCTCATAAGTATAGATAAGCAAATGCAGACAAGTTTACATACTACAATAGATACTACATACAGTACATAGTATTCGTGATGATGACTTAGAAAGGGTTCTCCCGAAAATAAGAAGCTATTTTTGAGTATAATAAATGCTAATGCAACAGCCATATCTTGGAGTTTAAGCACTTGAAGATGATTTAGAAAAGTTTTCCTTGAAAATAAACAGAGTTAATAAATTAAAAATATATATTCCTCAAGTTTGCCAGATGGCCTCCTTCGAGCAGGATTCGAACCGGCGACCTATGGATTTCATTAATCCACCGCTCTACCAACTGAGCTACCGAAGGTGATTACACTACTGGTTGAATGCCACGTATACTATCGTAATTTAGCGCCCTTTAGTGAACGCTAGAGGGCGCTATAATGTAATTACTTTGCACCTGCACAATAGTGTATGATTAATGATTACAATTAGTAGTGACTGACATTACCTTCCTTTTCCTTGAAAATAATAAATTAAAAATAATAATAAAGTTAGTAAATTAAAAATATATATTCCTCAAGTTTGCCAGATGGCCTCCTTCGAGCAGGATTCGAACCGGCGACCTATGGATTTCAATAATCCACCGCTCTACCAACTGAGCTACCGAAGGTGATTACACTACTGGTTGAATGCCACGTATACTATCGTAATTTAGTGCCCTTTAGAGAACGCTAGAGGGCGCTGTAATGTAATTACTTTGCACCTGCACAATAGTGTATGATTAAGTTTAATGATAAAGATAACAAAAAGAATTTTACAGTATTTAGAAACTAATATCTAAAAACTAAATAATCTAAAAACTATCTATAATCTAATATAAAAAAGAAGTTATAAAGTTTAACTATGTACAGTATACATAGGGTAAAAAAAATAAATTAGTAGTTTGATATAGCAGCTGTTTCGCTGCAGGCTTAAATCGGTGTCGCGTTCCTCGAATACACATACTGGTGGCTCGAATTATTTATTATTCTATTTTAGTTCTAATTATTTTAGTTCTAAGCCAACCAAGTATGGTACTTAAAGGTTTATTCCAGCGTTCTGCGAGGGTTTCTCCGATATGTTTGACGAATGAAACCATTTGTTTGGAGAATACGCCATCTACGGAGGTCACGAGAGGGGTGAAAGTTGCATGTTTTATTTCACAAGTGGCAGAGTATTTTCTTTGTTTTTCATCTTCGGCTGATTTTAACACGGACATGACAGGGCGTGCAATGTAAGAGGGAGCGTCAGTGTCTACGACACGGATATCAAATAACGCCTCCCTCTGAGCATTCCATACACCTCGACAAGAAAGGTCTGCACGTAGCCCAAGATCTCCTTCAGTTATTATTGGTTCTTTCGTTACATTTCCCCATGCTTGGTGACACAACTCGCAAAAAAGATCTCTTATTTCATTGTGTCGTCTCGAGATTAGACCGCCGGTCTTGCAACATAGGGCATGGTCAACATCAAACTGATGGTTACCGCATCCATCGCATGAAAGTGGCATAGAATTTGGAGTTCTACGATATCGTAATCGCTAATGCATCTCTGTATGATTAATGATTACAATTAGTAGTGACTGACATTACCTTCCTTTTCCTTGAAAGTTTGCCTTTTCCTTGAAAATAATAAATTAAAAATAATAATAAAGTTAATAAATTAAAAATATATATCCACATGTTTGCCAGATGGCCTCCTTCGAGCAGGATTCGAACCGGCGACCTATGGATTTCAATAATCCACCGCTCTACCAACTGAGCTACCGAAGGTGATTACAGTACTGGTTGAATGCCACGTATACAATCGTAATTTAGCGCCCTTTAGAGAACGCTAGAGGGCGCTGTAATGTAATTACTTTTCACCTGCACAATAGTGCATGATTAATTATTATATTAGTAGTGACTGACATTACCTTATTTATGACTATTGTTTGTTTTCTTTAATAAAATAGGAGATCTATTGTGCAATAGCTGATCTTACGAATAGCTCTTTTAGTTTTTTATTATCTTACGTGGGTCAGCTACTCCATGGTAGATGGCGTCACTTCAAACAAAATTTAATAACATACGTTCCCTGGGTCACCTAAGAATATAAAAATTATTAAAAAAGAAACATCCGTGAAGGAGGGTAGATATATTAGGGTTTATTATATTTTACCCGGTCGTAAAGGGATCTAAAATGAGGAACCGGTAAAATATGGAGAAGGGTCCACTGACCTGGTATGAGGGATAGAAGGGTGGCGTCTGTGGAATGTCATAGATGAAGGGTCATTGGCAGATACCATGTGGTGATCTATCCCCATCCCGTTCATACATTTTTTTTACATGCCATATTATTTTTTTTGTTTCTTCCAAGTGGGATCCCTCCAAAAGACCGCGACGGATAACCGTCTATAGTAGAGGTCCAACCGACCATCGTTTTCATCCAAACCAAAACGGAAGTAAGTAGGTACCTAAGTAATAATGAAGTATACCTACTTATTGTTTTTACGTAGGCTGTACCAATTTTGTAACTTACAAGGCAATAAAATTTAGTAATATCATTTTTAAGTACCTACCAAACTTCAAATCTTTGAAGTTTGAATGAGAATATAAAACGTGTCAAGACTGCCGACACTAATAAGACTATTTTTTCATGTTAGGTGTTTCCTGAGGTGTTTCCACTTAGCTACAATATGGGCTACTTCAAGCGCGTTGTAAACAAACTCCTGAAGGGTAGGCAGCGCACTAGCACTCCTCTTGGTGTTGCTTGTGTGACCTTAGGCGACGGTAACCACCTAAGTGACAACCACCTTTATATTAGGTATAAAAAAATGTTAAACTCAACAGACAAACTGACGGTCGCCTATGACACAAGCAACGCCATTGGTGATCCGAGTGCGCTACGCACCAGGATAGGGAAATGCACACAATGACATGTTATTATTTCACAGTGGTCTGTAAGGGGTAAGTTCGCTAGTTTCCAAATTCAGGTCAGAGCAAACTTTGAAAAGTAAGTTAAATTGATATTCATTTTATACTGCAATTCATACAATACTTTAATCTCTTAAAAGCAGTGAACGATCTTCACGATAATGTTTCAATTTAATTCCATTAATATTCTTCAATGTTTATATTTGTAAAAAAATTATGTTGCGTCTCTCTAACTCTCTATCAAAATATTTTACGTGGCTGATTTTAAGAGATTATCAGAGTTACCAAAATTCAATTTAAAAAAAATTAAAGTGACCCTAAAATTGCCCAAGTGAATTTGCATTTTAGTAATGTTGACTGTATTTGTGAATCGATGCTTAGAGATTTGAGGCGCGACAATGGCGTAATTGAGGGTGTGGAGCTAAAGTATATATGCGCGCGCAGTCTCCTCGAAGCGGAAGGTTCGTGTGTGCGATAAAGTACTAACCAGTACCAAAGCGGAGGCCGCACCGGCCACGTAAAGTGGTCGCTGCCACTTTCAAATCCTTGAAGCGTGGCTGCGCTACCAACCACATACGGCCTTCGTAGCACAAAACTCACAGGCACCCTTTAAAATCGGCATGCTTATAAAGTAAGTTTCAATGTTAACAAACTTTCTTTGAGTGTAGAAAACTATTTACGTTTATTTATTTTCAAGAGACACTTGTATTTTTTTGCTAACTTTCAAAATTGCTTGCTTAGTTTTATAATGTAAACAAGATATTATCGATTTACACGCACACACCTGAAAGGGACCGAAGAAACATAACTTAAGGTGAATTTTAAAAGTACATGATAAACACTTGATCTCTTCTAAAACAAGTGTAGACTTATATATTTGGGGATACATTCTTAAAAGTTAAGTTCCGGTGTTGAATTTCAGCACGTGTTGTGTATTGTCTCGTATTGAATGGGCGTTCATATACACCTTCATTTCATTCGGTATTGATTGCGTATGAAAGGAGGGTGCGCGGCGAGCGGGGAGTCCCCGCGACCTTGGTTAGAGTTCCCGTCGCGGCCACCTCGCCGTAGGAGCTCCACGACGCGGCCTTGACTCTTCAACAGTGTGCGGACCGGCGCCTATAATGTATACACGCCCTTAATAAACATATTCGTTATCATTCTAATAAACGATATTCAATAATTGTCACATAGTGTGGAATAATAGAGGTGTGTGCGAACTTGCTTTTGCAGGCCAACATACAACCAACCATACAACGAGCCTTCATAAACTGTTAAAAGAGTTTAATAAATTATACCTAATGTACAAGCGAGAACTATCGGGGAATCCCCAGATAAAGTTATAGTGAAAATAAAAACTAGAACAAATATTCAAGGGACTGCAATGCTCGTCATTACAGTCATTTAGCAGTGTTTTTAAAAAGCAACAATCAATTTAAACTTCAATACAACGAGAATTCATTTGAGTGTATAAAAGATATAATATAATAAACTTTCTAGGCTTTGAAAGTCGAAACCTGCGGGCCTCCAATTACCTCTAATACGTAAGTTCATGAAAATCTGCAAAAGTTCAGCGAATCATATAAATGACTGTTGCGCACTAAATTCGTTGCATGCTAAGCGAGTGACATAATTATGTGGTCTCTATGTGAATTAATTAAGTTAACTACATATGTTAAAACTCCAATTATGGCGTTGTTGTTGTGAAATTATCGAATAACAAAGGACAGGCGACCTTGAGGGCATGCTAGGGCTCTTACGTGACTTGACCTTCTAATATTGCAGCTGCGCAATGAGTTCTTTAATCATAAATGCATTTTTCCTAGTAGCAATGTTGACAGTGAACTTGAAATTTTCCTAATGTAACTTCTTGCTTCACAAGGTTTGTATGTATAAAAATAATAATTTATCCTTTGAATTTTTGTTTTATTACTAGCTTTTGTATTTTTGTATACTTACTAGCTGGTTGCAGGGGGCAATGTGGATACTGCTTTAAAAAAAGCTATTTAAATGTATTGTAATAATACACTTCTATCCAAAATGCCTTGCAATCAAATCAAATCAAATCCGTATCAAAATACGTTGGATAGTTTAACAAATCAGAACCTAATAATAAATCTGTAAGGGTTGGCCATGGAGTAAGTTCTTTGTTTTCAGAGATATCGTGTTTATAGGCTCTATACAATACATGATACTGAAACTAAATTGACCATTTTTACAATCTCTTAAACGAATTTTAACTGATTTTCATGAAACTTGGTAGATAAACATTTAGGCGTACAGGACACAGGATAGGCTACTTTTTTCTTTTTCAAAGCGGACGAAGTCGCGAGCACCAGCTGGTTCTGTATATTTCTATTATTGTGGATAACTCAGGTCTACGTTAGAAACATACATACACACAATACCTACACTTACAGATAAGATTTAGTTTTTTTTAGAACTAAATATTTTCTCAGGTTTTCTTTATAGATTATAAATTAGTTCCTTAAAAGTTTGTGATAAAAAATTCACACTCTACATAAAATTTTAATATTAATTACGTCTTGAAAGACATTTGCTAGAAGCTGAAGCGAATTTAATACATTATGTATTTCACATAGGCTATTTGTATGTGTTTTTCGCTATTATTTAGAGAACTTCTTTCGAGATTATTTTAAATTCAAAAGATCTTAGGTCGTCCACTGCAGGACATAAGCCTCACCCATTATATAATTATTAATTATACTGAACGCAAAACTCCTGGCACACTGGGCCGCTGGGCCATAAATCATTCAAGCGCTAGCCTTGTTCCGCACACACTTTGAATGTTGCAACGTCGGCGTTCGACGACAACCTATGTTTTTAACTTTTTATTAGATACCAAATAGAAATGTCCGATAGAGAAATATATGACCTAAAGGCTACTGCAACACTTGATTATACACATAACTATTCTTGATGCTGAACGAAAATAAACTTCGGCATAGATTTACCTAAGTGACCTGCTATGAGTATTTCACTGTGCTATTTAAGTATATTACTTTAATAGAGTGTCACTAAGTTACATTTCTGTTCATTCATGCGCTGATGTTATAAGCATCATGTTTCCTCTTAAAAAATCGTTTGATGTGATGTCCTGTTGATATGTTGTCCCGTTAATGTTACGTCATGTTAATATGATACCCTGTTAATGGAATTTTATTTTAATGTGATGCTCTGTTAATGAGATGTCTTGTTAATGAGATGTCCTGTTAATGAGATGTCCTGTTAATGAGATGCTCTGTTAATGAGATGCTCTGTTAATGAGATGTCATGTTGTAAATTATAATAATGTTGATCTACTTTCCAATACCTCGTCTAAGAGGACATAATAAAAATGGTTTGATGGTTTGAATGAGATGTTATTTTTTTAAAGTCACTTTTAGTTTAAAATACGTAATATTTCCGGCGGTTAAGTAATGAAAACGAAGTGAAAGTAGCACGTGGTCCATTTAAAATAGCATGACCTGGAAGAGGATGGAGTCGTTGACCGATCTGGAAAATAGGCCAGGCCGATGCCGCGGAATCACTAAATCCGACTAGATAGCATTTCTAGCTATCTATTAAAGTGGGTCAAACGGAAATTATAAGTAACGTTGTTAATGTTGAGTTTTCAAAGCATAAGTTTATTTATATTGTAGGTTAATTCATTCGATAATTACGTAAGGGAAATTAACTTTTTAGGATCAGTGCGTAACAATGTGAAACAAATACTCCACTATTTTAATTGGCTTAGTACCTATGTAGATTATAGTACATAGGGCGAGGCCAGATAGGTGACCGTGGCATAAGCCACAACACATTATAGAGGCAATATATATAGCAGTACATTGCACCCACTAATTTATCAAATTTTATTCTAAAGGTTTTACAATAGTAGTGTCTTAAAATAAGAACTATTTGGTGTTATCACTGAAGACATAAGGCTTCGAAAAATAGACTTTAACTGGCTGGACATTTTTCATGGGTCTGGCGAGTTTCTATTGGGGAGTTTTGTAGTTTTTAATCTTGCTGTTACACTCGACTCCTTTCGCGTAACTTTATAAAATATAACCAATGTTACTCGCTGATAGGTGAAAGGTCTTAATTTTTTGTATAAAAAAAATGATTCCGCTTTTTTTTATTTTTTTTTGTTTAGGTAGCACTTAGTTTAGCTTCAGTGCCCGTCCTAAAAGATTATGGCTGAATTTCGATCAGTGCAGTGATCTATTCAATAACCTAAATTCTATTATTTATATAGAGTCTCGAAGAAATTCCCTAAATACTGAAGACGTAGGTGTTATGTCGCATTTTTGGGTTTTTTCGTTTTTGTGCGTTGATGAAGGTAATATGTCAGACCTTAAGACCTTATTAGAGACCTTAAGATCGTCGATTTAAGACATTTTTGGAAAATAAAAAGTTGAAAAAGGTGTTATGTGCAGTTAATTTTAAAAAGGAAGCTATACTCACTTTTTTTTTAAACTAAATAATAGAAGTGTTTAATTTTATTTTCATACTAATAAAAAATTTATACTAATAATATTTTAGGTTGTTTACACAACCTTGCATCATAATTTAGTACAAAAATCAGTTCCGTGTCGAGTTAACTGAAAAATTAAAAGTAAAACTTTAACCTCGATTTATTCAAAATAAGAATTATGCGACATACCACCTTCATCCACTCACGTCTTCAATTGTAAGCACCTCGTCAAGAGAGACATTTACAAGTATTGTGTTTGTGGTCGATGTTAAGGAATGCCGGCGAGGATGACGAGCGCGCGGGGCGGTGCGGGCGGCGCGGGGGAGGTGACAGTCGCAGACACCCCTGTCGTCACCTTCGAGTCCTTGACACAAGGCGCCGTCATTGCTGTCATGGGAGTGGCCATTGTCGTCTCCAACTTGCTCATCATCGCCTCTTTCCTCAACTTCAAAGGTAATCCTTGGTAACTCTGTACTACATCGGGCTATTCGTTAAGGTAGGGAAGCCCACGATACTAAATGTGTAGTCACTCGAGCGTCTGAAGGTTATATGAAGTTTTTCATTTCAGCGGTGGGGGAAAATCCTCAATATAATCCTCAGATTACCAATCAGCACGATCAGGAATTCAGGTTAAACCGTCTGTATGAAAATCTGACGCGCTCGAGTATTACAAAATGGCAATCGTCAAAAATCTTTTTTGCGTTTTCAAAAAACTGCCACGAGCTTGCGTTACATCAGAATCGTCTGAATTTTAAATGGGAGCTTAGTTTACAAAGTTACGCGTGCAAGGTCGCGGGCAGCAGATAGTGCTAAATAAAAAGACACAGGACATTTATAAACTTCAATTAGCGGTGTTTGTATTCGTTGCAGGTCTTTCTCACGAAGTTATTAACTACTATTTGCTGTCCCTTGCTCTGGCCGATCTACTTTGCGGTCTGTTCGTCGTGCCGCTGTCAGTGTATCCAGCAATAACTGGCCAATGGATATTCGGAGATTTGGTTTGCCGGCTAGCCGGATACATTGAGGTGACGTTGTGGTCTATTTCGGTGTACACGTTCATGTGGATCTCAGTGGACAGGTATCTCGCTGTCAGGAAACCACTGCGCTATGAAACGGTTAGTGTTAGTACCACTATTATTAAAACTAATCTCTCGTAAATTTTGTCAGATTAGGAAATGAACTTTTTATAACTCTTTTTAACAAAAATAACTCTTTTTAACAAAAAAAAACCGTCTTCATATCGTTTTCTCATGGATGCCATTGTCAGAACTGGACCAAATTGAAATGGGACCACACGGGAAGCACCAGCTTTCAAATAAAAAGAGGGGAAAACTTGTTTCACCCAGTCGAAAGTTTTGAGGTAACAAACATATAAAAAAAATACAGTAGAATTGAGAACTTCCTCCTTTTTTTGAAGTCGCTTGATAAGTAGGATCAAGCGACTTAACTTGATTTTTTTTTAAAGTATTTTTTTAACTTATGTTCAGGTCCAAACTCGCACGAGGAGCCAGTGCTGGATGGTGTTCACTTGGATATCAGCAGCTATGCTATGCTGTCCGCCACTTCTTGGCTACAAAAAAGACGCCGAATTCAGCTCGAAGACACTCATTTGTATGCTCGACTGGGGCACCACTTATGCTTACTCAGCCACTTTGGCCATGTTAGTCCTTGGTCCTAGCGTCATCTCAATAGTGTACAATTACTTTTACATATTCAAAATGAAGAGAAAACTTAGTAGCGGTGTACCAATCCACGACAAGGAGTACGCGACAGCTTTGGCCGAGAACTTATCGAATCCAAGCCACTGGATGAGTTTTGTACTTGTCACGACTTTCTGGTTAAGTTGGGCTCCCTATGCGGGCGTTAGAATTTACGAATACTTTACAGAGGAGGAGATCAAAGTACCTATGTTGCATTTCGGTGTTGTGTGGCTAGGCATATTGAATTCTTTTTGGAAAATTATAATTTTGATATCGTTAAGCCCTCAATTCCGATTGGCACTCAGAATACTATGCCTGACAGCATGTTGTCGCACTAAGGGACGTCTCCAGGCTGAGCTAATTGGCATGGACAACGACGATTGAACGGACAGTAGGAACTTCTCTTCAGAACAAAATATGAATTAATTAATGAGGTGTGATTAGCAGGCCTTAAAACGAAATACTTCAAGTCCTAAGAAGCCTTATGGTTAAAACAGAGATACTTATGATAGCATGGTGATTTGTCGTTTACATTTGTTTTTCGTAATTATCATATTAATAAAAAAAATAACATATGTGCTTATAATAGTTTCGTTGTGCTTAAAATAGATTTTGGTGTTTAGGCATCGTAACTACTATAGACTCTCCATTGTAAGGTTCAAAGCAATATTATGCTTTCAAAATTATTACCTATTCTTATATTGATAAAACTGGCGAACAGACAATAAAGTAATAAAAAAAAATTCGCAATAAAATTAACCATATCAGATGTGTAATTGATTAAAAAAAATTTTAATGTAATTTTGTGATTTTCAAATTGTTAGGACCTTAACTGTCATAATATAATAGCTTATAGTATACAATAGGTATACTGTTTTCAAGAAAACAAATAAATAAAATATTGAATGAACTAATTATTAATACAGCTTATTAGAAAATAGTTTTCCTCTCTATAGAAAGTGTAATTGTAATAAAGTTCAAGTTCAAATTTATCAAATTGATCTATAAAAGTAGTGTAAAAAAATATTTCGCCACGTTAAGTATACCTAGTTTAAGGATATTATTTAAAAACACATTTTTCCTTTATCTCGCTCAACTTTTCATATATTATGGCACCCAGTCAAACGAAAATTGGTAAAGTTTCAAACAAATTCATAAATTATATTTGTAGACCAAACTTAAAATTTAAATTAACTGAAAACCTGAAAGAAATATTTATAAAAAAGATAAAATAAATTAATATTATATTATGATTTATTTAATTTTATATTAAATATCAATATAGATATTTTTTGTACCAGTGATCGCCCAACCAATGGTCAAAATTAGATTGCCCATATTCATTTTAAAGGTGAAAAAAAAAACTGAACTGATACTAAACAAAATAAAAAAGATAATTTCCATTCACAAATAAATTATGAGAAAAGTGTGTGGAACTGTTTTTTTTTGTCTCTGCCTATTTAAACATAGACTAGAATTGTACAAGTACAAGTCTTTTTATGGTTCGGACAAGAATTTCAACCATTTTCATCAAAATGGCAAGTTTCAAAGTACTCGG
Source organism: Synanthedon vespiformis (assembly GCA_918317495.1). Classification (NCBI taxonomy): domain Eukaryota; kingdom Metazoa; phylum Arthropoda; class Insecta; order Lepidoptera; family Sesiidae; genus Synanthedon; species Synanthedon vespiformis. Next base: position 1,544,947 of record OU906947.1, read on the forward strand.
TTGAAAATAGGCTGTCATCGTGTTACTTGACTCGAGACTCGAGAAGTATTACGTAACGTAATTATTATGAATATTTTTAATAACGCGCCGCATCGTTTTTCTGTAACCTAAACATTACGTAACAACGTTACGTAACAAGTGACCATTTTCACAAACGAAAAGGGTTGCCAACTTGGGAGATAAATTACGTTATGTAACGCATTGTCCCGCCCCTGTAACGCATCGTAACGTTTTACAAGACCCCCCTCCCCCAAATTGCGTTACGTAATAATTGAACGTCCCCTATATTTAAAACGATCCTTGTGAATAATAGGATATATAGGACGGTCTGTCTCAAAATCGATTTCGTGTTGTGGTGTTGAATTGTAGGTGTCCTAGATAGAATTGGAGAAGGTTATTCATGGATTAAACTAGTCGCCAACAGACTACAATGTGTGCTCTATAAAGTAGGTAATACTTCAATTACTTCGCTATGGATTTTTTTTCTTTGCCAATTTATAGGTTTATTTTTAGACAGCGCCATCTTCAGTCAATATTCATTGTGAATTTATTACTACGGTGAACTGGAATTGAGAATTGAAAAAAATATCGTTTTTAAAATATTTGTTTTCAAAAAATTGCAATAATATTATAAATAAATTAGAAGTAAATTTTTACGTGCCGTGAAGATCCGTGTTAATTTTTTTGTAACATTTTAATAGTAAGGTGTATATTAATAATTTTGATTATCCTTCTTTAAAGAAGTTTACGCCCTTTGAGACCAGAGGTACTCAAACCTAGAAGCAAACCACAAATATTAATTATTTTTAAATTTTATTATTAATTAGTCGAATTCGAAGTGGTTGAACAATTACGTTACACAATTTGTCCGAGACTTTTTCTTACGCCATTGTCATTTATTGAATTATTTAAAAAAATCTTAAAGTATCCACTACTTGATCATTTAGCTGTAACTAGATTTCGGTAGTGTAGTATCATGCGGCAACTGATAGGTAGCTCTAAGTGTTCATTATTTTATCTCAAACTTATGGCTGTGCTTAAAATTTTCTGTGTTAGAAAATTATAGTTTTTAGATGTAGCTAGGGAATGCAATACCTAAATAGCGGGATATCCATATTATTGTATAAGCGATGCGGTTTTATTAGATACTTCTTTCAATAATTGTTGGCATAGTAAAACAATAGTGGAATAACAGCATGTGTGCTGTTGAGTTTCGGTGAGTGTTTAAATGATGCCCATTTCCATATCCCTTACATGTATGTAGCACCTTAAGAATTAAATTGTATATTCTACATCATATATACTCGCATATACTCGTAACTTCTCAAATATGAAAATATTGTTATTAGAAAAACTGACGAAAAACTCGCGGTCAAAATTCCAAAAATACCTTATTACGAGAAATACCAGAATTTGACAAAATAAATACCGGTGTTGAAATTATCTCACGATATTGCATTCTCTAGACGTAGCATATCAACGTTAGATAAATTCATAGCTGATTGGTGAAATATTAATTGTTTGATGTTTGAAAGTGCATTTACAACTTGTATTTACTTGACCACTCCGCTCGTAAGCACTGTATGTTACTGTTTATCTTTGAATATTGAATATGTAGTAAGTATAAGATATTTTTGGTATTGCTCATAATCGATATTTATCTAAGGGAGGAAGCCTGATAATAAACAGAGTGGCTATGTCACCAAGTCACTACGCATAACTTTGTGTAAAAAAAGCGTTGATATAAACTGAGAAGTATGTATAAAAAATATATATTTATATAACACAGTTTAGATGTTATAATTAAACTTGAATTGTATAAATTTTGTAACGCAATACACGTGTCTTGTTAAACTGAGTCTAGAGGATAAGCGTCAGTTCACACCGAGACGCGATGTCAAATGACGCAGTTTGCAGTTTGCACGGCTGGCTTTAATGTACGACGTAATTCAGTGTGTACGCAGATTAGTGTGCGGATGCCCAGTATAATATGTATGATTACACTTCGACTCGTCACCACTGAGTGGAATTCCTACAGATTCTAAGACAGAAACGGAAACATTTTCATAGCCTCGCGGCGTTGCGGTACGCATCGTCAAGCGTCTTGACTCTTCAAGGGGCCTAGCGAACATGCTAACGCTTCGTTGCTTACTTCAGAAACGAAGAGAGAACGCTATTGTTGTTGTTGTAACGTTAAAATAAAATTTTGAGCAATCACAAAGTTTTCTCTTAGCATTCTATTCGTTTCCGTAACGCAACGAAGCGTTTGGCATCTTGGCTACGGGCCCAGGTATTTTCGCGTCGCGTCCTCGTGTCGTGTCACGTTTCGTTGTGAACTGACCCTAACATCACCGCCTTAGTTAGCCTGTACAAAATTATTCACCAATGAGTGCTTAAAATTTTACCAAATGAACAGTTGTTTAATACGTTTTTTTGTAAGCATCTTGTTAATAATTATATTAAAAAATCGTAAAGTGAAAATGCATTGGGAAAAAATTTTTGAAAAATTTAGTATACATGCACACTAGGTGCTTTAGTGACTTCAAATTTAGGTTTTTCTACAGTTTTGTATGATAATAGAGGTACGTTGAAGACAAAAAGTGTATAATGGTGACATTCAAAAGTTACTATTCAATTGTTATTATTAATTATCTACTGTAATATGATATGAAAGACAATAGTGTTGACATAATTATTACGAATTACTTAAAGGTTTGCAATACACGAACTAATATTATATTTATTGGAAATTAATTGATTTTTAAATGTAGATTATATTGCAATTAAACCAATTAAATGGACATAATTGTTTTTTTTTTTCTCGGTAAAAGTTTTTGATGGCTCTGTTTAAAATATAATAATTTAATACCGTTAAGAGATAAAATACATTTAAACCAACAAATTATATTATAGTTATATAACAAGTGTAGTAAAGTATTTAGTGATTTGGTGACCTTAAAAGTATATAATAGAGGTAGGCAATAATAATGTAATTAATTAATTAATGTTAATTATCTTATTAATTGGAAATTAATCATATTAATTAACAATCTGTAAAACATTAATGAATACTAATTTGTTACTTTATTTATTGTTAATTAATTATAATAAGTGAACTCATTAATTAATTAATTAGGAAGAATAACTTAGGTCGATGCGACAGAAGATTTCTGTATTCCATGTACCTAATTACTATAGGAAAATATTATTATGTAGATAGTACCTAATAAAGAATGGAAAATTATATCGCAGTGTTTTAAAATTATAAGTGTAGTAGACAAATAATTTATAATTCGTCAGCTGGGGTTAAATCCGGACATAAGTGCTTATGATAATTATTATTATAAGTGATATGAATCTCTGTACTGTATGTTGTTTACGTTGCTAATTTAATATAGATACTATGTCTATATTTTTAATGAAACTTTTGACTTTGAATAATACGTGTGTTGATTTTAAACTTACAATTTGCTGTTGCGATTGTGACTCTTATGTATAGATATAGATACATATTAATTATTATTATTATAAAAATAATTAAAAATACCGATAGTATTTATTTATGGTCCAAATTCTAATTAGATGTTAGTACCATATTTTTCATGTATGTAATTTTTTTTTAAACAGGTTTAGTTTCATAGATCTGGCCTAGCTTGTTCTAGAATATTTTAAAATGCATATATATTATATTCATTTCAGTAATATCTTTTTTCTGTTGAATCTGATTAATTTTAATTTGTCCACAAAATAGATTATTATAAATAGATTCTTAATACGTCAGCCGATATAACAACCATTACTCAATACACGGTTGCTAAGTAGGTACAGTAGGGGTGAGAAAAGTTTCGACATTTGCTTGCACCAGAACATTTTTCAGTCATGCCAAAATTCCATTTAGAACTTCTGTCAGTTGGCTGTTTAGTGCTTCAGTTTCAAAAGGTACTAAGAGTCTACGATTTTGATAAAGGAATTAATTTGAAAATTGACGAAGGTTTTCTTAACCCGACTTTACATAGCAGGGTTGTTGCGAATATCTAAATCCGCAGCAACCCCGCTTACATAGCTTAGGCTAGTTTTACAGTGACGCTTTCGCCAGCGCGGTTGGTAAGCGTCGCAAGAGCTTTTTGTCTCTTGCGATTTTTAATAAATAATTTAACCAACGCGTCTCTAAACTCGTCGAGCGGGTCATAGTCCAGTCCGGTTAGCATTTAACCTTACATTAATTCTAGGCAGTACCTTTAGGGGGGTGGTCCCCCTTATTTTCATTTATCTCAAAAAATATTGATTGTACGTAAAAATGTACAAGAAATATATTGTAGAGAATTGCATAAAGAACAATATTAGTCCTTATCATTTTTGTCGTACGGTCAAAAATAACGAGTTATATAATAAGCGAATATTGTGTCACCTCTTAATATCACGATAACTGGCGTAGCTCACCTTAAGAATGGTCGAGATTCTTGTTTTACACTCCCACTGGACCCCCCTAAAGGTGGGTGAAAAAGAGTTTTCTACCTAGAATTAATGTATGCTTAGGCCCGTTTTTCGTCTAACCCGACTGTAGCATCATCCGCACGCTTACGGGCCACGCTTACCACCCGCGCGGACGGTAAGCGTCACTGTAAAACCACAATTAGCGCCACTACTGGCTTTAATGAGTGCTCGGAAAGTTATACATAATACGATTCGTCCATTGATGCTGCCAATCGATTCATGCCATCGTGTAGTTAGACACTACATAAAACGAAATATAAGCGCTGTGTTTGGTTTAATAAGAACATTGTGAGCATGTAAGAAGTGGGTACAACCTGCTGCGTGATATATCAAGAGTTGCCATCCCATCATGGTTGTGACTTTAACGAGTATTTTACAATTAACTATAAAATTAGTAGACACTCCAGTAAACCAACTTAAACAGGGCCGCGGCCGCATTAGGCAAGCCAGACGCATTTTCCTATTCCCTCCCCTAAAAGAAAAAAAGGTTTTATTACAAATATCACATAAATAACTATTACTATTGTACTTGTAAGTATTTAAATATAAGTTCCTTTAATTTCAATTAAGGAACTGGAGAACTGTTTGTTATCTTAAATAAAAAAATCACAGATTTCGTGCCTCACACGACTATCGAGCACATTCGAAATCATGTTGATCTGACTTGTTGACTTCTTTCAAAAAGGTTAAACTACAGGTTAAAGTTAAACCCTTAACCCGATCGTCTTTATTTTAGGCTCAAATTGTAGTTGACTAAATTGTCCAGAGGGGTATTTCTCAAATTTTTGATAACATTCTTCGTTTCCAAAATATCGAGCGCCAAAATAAAAAAATCGGAAACAAATATCAAAACTTTTTCGAAAAATTATTTTTGCTTTTTACAGCTCTCGTGAATACGCGTCTTTTGAGCCCTTTTGGAATATCATATCTTTACTTTTTCATGAATCGTGAACGGGATCGCACTTTTTCGTGAAATCGGGGCCTATACTAAAGCGAACGAAAAGACATTTCCGTCAAAAATAAAATAAATAAACCCTATTCAACGCCTAGCGTAAACTCACGGGCTCTATCTATAGTAATAACCTTGAATTCTGGAGGTCTACTAGCTTTACCATTTGTTCGTCTAATGCTCATTGTAATATTTTATTTGTTATTACTTAAGCACAAATTGTTTGTTAAATAGTTAACAACTTATATTCCGAATTTACCCCAGCTACAAGGTCAATTTCGAACGCTAGATGTAAAATTTTTTTTTATTAATTAATAATTACTGAATCAAAATTAAATGTTAAAATATAATAAGTTAATTAATTGTCATAAACGACAGTTTATTTTTTGTATGAATAATAAAATTATTGTAAGTAATGTTTGTTAGTGTTTACGAATGATATAATAATTGATTAGAAATTTTTAAGTATTTCGAAGTAACAAAACATTTATTTAGGACGCAATATAAGGTAATTGAAATGGCACTACGCATAATTATGTATTTGAACTAGGGATGTTGCGGATGCAGAATTTTCAACATCCGCTAATGCGGACACCAAGTTTTCAATACATTTTTTAAAAATAGTTTAAAAATAGATTTAATTAATCAAGCTTTTAGAAGAAAAATAAAACAATTTAAAAAAAAAGTGAAACGATATTGGGTGACTCCCCTAACTGGATCCCCCAGGGGATCCCGTTGACTCTTTGGTGCATCTGAATCCCATTTATATGTCGCAGTTCACCAGATTACTAATGTAAGTAAATATATGAGAGTAAAGCACTGATCACTATCTGCAAGATACGATTGCGGATGTCTAAAACGCATTTTGCGGATGCGGATGCGAATATACGCAACAACTCTAATTTGAAACAATAAAATCATGTAATCTACCTGTGAACCGCAACACCAATATAAACCTTATCTAAATTGAAATATGAGCTAAGATTGTTTGAATCAGATACTTATACTAACCATAGATCTGTTCCGTTAGGTACTGACGGTGTTGAACATATTTATATCGGTATAATTTGTCAGTATATTAAATTTCTCGTTCGTGTTTGTCTCAATTAAAGATTTTAGAATAAATGTGTGACTTTTATTTATAACTAACGACCCGCTCCCAGCTTCGCACGGATGGTATTTTTCTCGTTTATCGGTCTTTCCATTAATGAAAACCTTATCAAAATAAGTTGGATGGTTTAGAATAAATTAGTGGAGAAACTTTATAGCTACGTGAAATATCGCGTATACACAAGTAATATGCAAAATTTAAAGTTAAGACGTGAAAGCGTAACAAACTCACTTTCGCATTTATAATATTAGTTAGGATTATTGCTGCAATTTGGTCCTGAGTAAGAAATACCATATTTATTTATTATATACTACCTTTTGCACGCGACTTCGCTCGCGTAACTTTATAAAATATAGCTTAAGTTACTCGCTGATAACGTATCTTTCTATAGGTGAAAGAATTTTAAAATCGGTCCGGTACCTCTCTCTTTAGTATACAAAAATTTCATTTTGTAATTAAATATTAACAAACAAGAATTAGAAAAAACAAAAAAATGAGGATTTGAGGATGATATTACAGTCCCATTACGGGACTACTATACATACGGGACATTGTAACGGGTGATAAATAAATAACAAAACTTTGCTTCCTATACATACAATACTTTATTAGATTATTTAGAATTAAAACTTTTATGTTGGTACATTTTATTTACAGTCAACACAATACTGTGGTAACATTCTATGTATATTGAAAACATGCCAGTACATACATCTTTAATGGGGATCATTGTTGAGTCCTTACGTCCTCTATTAAGCCGTCACAGCTCATTCGAATTGCACCAATTGAAATTGAAAAGTAGGTTATTTACTTTTATATCGTAGGTACTCTGATAAAATTGTAAATTGGCCTGTTCTTTAAACACATTAAGCTTACACAATTATAACACCATTTGCAACTACATAAACATTTATGTATTATAAATAGATATAGTATAGTTTTTGGCCTTTGAAAAAAAAAGTGGAAATAATTTAGTGTCTATGCAGTGGGCAGGCCAGGCACGGATTAACCATATAGGAACTTCTAGGCATTGCATGTCTCTAGACTTCGTGACTATTATCTGTTTTATTTATATCTCAACACATTTTATTTATTAGTATGATGGTTTCTTTGTTAATCTTCTTCTTACTAATAATAAATCTGTAAGTGTAGGTATTGTATGTATGTATGTATGTATGTATGTATGTGTGTATGTATGTATGGATGGATGTATGTATGTATGTATGTATGTGTGTATGTGTGTATGTATGTATGGATGGATGTATGGATGTATGTATGTATGTGTGTATGTGTGTATGTATGTATGTATGTATGTATGTATGTATGTATGTATGTATGTATGTATGTATGTATGTATGTATGTATGTATGTATGTATGTATGTATGTATGTATGTATGGATGGATGTATGGATGTATGTATGTATGTATGTATGTATGTATGTATGTATGTATGTATGTATGTGTGTATGTATGTATGTGTGTATGTGTGTATGTATGTATGTATGTATGTATGTATGTATGTATGTGTGTGTGTATGTGTGTATGTATGTATGTATGTATGTATGTATGGATGGATGTATGGATTCTAAAAAGAGCGATAGAAATGCCTTTCGGAATGAATAATAAATAATTATGATAATCAAAAATTTTAGCATTGGATTTATTTAAGATTTTTTCAAATATTTTTAGTAATATTAAAGTAGATACATATACACGATGTACTCTACCTATCAAATTATACTAAGTTTATAGTAAAATGATATCTTTTACTTCATTATAAGATCTATAATAGTATTTTTTATTATTATTTATACCTATTAACAAACTTAAGCATTGATTTTTTTTCTTTGCTCCTATAAAAATAGTACATTTCTTAATTTATTTAATCAAATCTTAATTTTAATTTTAGTATTTTCCTAGGAATATACTAAAATGTTGTGAAGACGTAATATGAGTGGAATAAAAATTGTAATTATTTCCTCGAAACACTAGCCTAGATAGTTGCCCAACGGATAATCCGTTCCTAAGTAGCCACACTAAGTAAGTCATGAAAACTTTTTTTTTTTTTTTTTTGGAAATGAGAGTAGGTATTAGGTATTAGGCTATTAGGTACTGCCAAGAAATCCGCTTGTTTTTTTTTTTATTTTTTTTTTTTTTCATAATGAATGGCGCTAATGGCACAATGAGAACTCAGTCAACACGGTTCCAAATAATTACAATGGAAATTATAAAACTAAATATATTCATAAAAAAATAATTAACTACAATCAGGTTAAACCTGTGTAATTTCTTTCTTTAATTTATATATTATTTGTGTATAAATATTTTATAACTTTTACTATTTTATAAGAACAATAAATATAATATGTATATACGTATATTATATATTTATGTCAAATATTTTATTTTAACATTAAAATGGAAAATTTAAGTCAATAAAATTCTATTATACTATTTGTAAGAACATCGTGAATTTGTAACGCTATTTTTTTTTCTCTAAACTTAACTGGAAGAACGAAATGTGCATTTTTTTTTAATAAAAAATAAAATTGTTAACTTCCTATCATTTGATCTTTTGATTTTGATATTTAATCATACATTTTGATATTCATATATATATTCAATGTGACTTTTCTCAATGATTTGTTTATAAATGTTGGTAAAATATTTTTGTATAGAAGATATGTTATTTTTCTTAACTTTAATATCATCTGATTTAAAATATTGACATTGATTTCAAAATTGAAAGTTTTCATTAAAAATTGTTCATACGATACAAACAGGTAGTTAATAAATAGCTTTAAAAACAATTGACACATAGATTGTAACAATACATAATATAGTATATTTATATCAAGTAATCTAAGGTACCTGTAATTCATATTATGGTTTAAAATGGCACAGTTTGTTTAAATTCGTATTCTAATTAGGATATACTCGTACATTTATAAACAGCAATTTTTATAAATATTTCTAGATATTTTTATTACATAATTTTTGGGAAAATAAATGCATTAAGTATTCCGAATCCAATATTTTAAATTACTAGTGATAATATATCATAACTAATTAATTTAAATCATTGTCACATATTTTGGTGACATTGGTTATAAAATTTGTTCTCATTAACTAGATACATAATATGTGATTAATTTTTCTTAAAATAATTCGGTTTTTGTGCAAATTGTACGTACGGAAATACAAGTTGGTATGTGAAAAAAAAAAATCAAGAAAAGAAGCTTCAAGATTTGCGAGATCAGTTAATACCGATATTTAAGTACAGAAGATTACAAGAATATTAAATAGAATAATTACAAGACGCGAAATCATAGTTTCGACGAACTTTCTTTAGGCATTTTTCTATGCTAATTTCACCTAGTTCTTTTAATAAATTCACGAAGTCTCGCCGCCAATTGAATGTCTAAAATGTCCAATTGCATTACATATAATTGCAACTAACATATAATACAACATAGTTAATAATTAACACATACCTTATTACACATATATTAGTGAAAGAAAAATACCTAAGACCTTTCACATTTAGTAATAATGCTCTATATAAGATAATAAGTAAGCTCTAAATTCTGTTGTATTCGTAAATTAAGTGAAATTTTACAAAAAAAAAATGTAATACATAGGATGTTTATCAACGTAATATTATGTTACAAAAGTGATATCCCAAAGAGATATTTTTTGTTTTTATAAGCACGGTTTCCTTTGCAATTTTAAGTAGAAACCGTCTGAGTCTGTTTTGGGCCATGTTTGGAAAGTCGTGGTTTTATGTTAAAATCCTTGAAATTTATATTAAATATATGATTATAATTAAAAAATGATAAATAATGATTTATAAAGAAATCGGCCGATAGACAGACGAGCCATGAGATCATTTTTGTAACCTGGTGGGGCTAGGGAAATAGGCTTTGCCATTCTTTACTCACGCATTGAGGCACAACAGTTTTTGTGGCTGTTGGTGACACAATACTACTTCAAAACCAAACATACCAAGATGTTTGATTGGTCTCGCTGCACTCGACTAGATACAACCGCCGAGTAGTTTCGGTTTGCTGAGGCGTCCACCCTTTTCCTCTGCAAAAATTCTCGATAGAGGTAGCTAAAGGAGTTAGCAACCGTAAAAAATTTCCAAGGGTAAGACTGGGAAAACGTACCACTCAATTTGTAAGACTATGCGGCAATTTTATTTAAAATCGGCTGGTTATTAATAATTTTTATGACCTATTTATTGTGATATATAGGGAGTGATTTTTTGGGAGGGATGGGTATACTAACCAGCTGATTTTTTCGAGCACTAGTTAAAGACCACGTTTCAGTGCCATATCGATACACCACAGTGATTTTACTACTCCAGAAAGTTATATTAATGTAACCAGTGAGAAAACTTGATTCGCAGTAGTTACGCTATTTGGGAAATCCTGTGCGTAGAATTTGAATTTTTTTTCCCAATTCTTCTTTTTTTTTCCAAAAATTATAAGAATGGAAACAAAAATGAAATGAATTTAAATATGACTACGAAAAGAAATTTGAAGTTAATATAAGTACGCGGTGGCGGCGATTGAGGCAGTTAATCCTTCGGTTGAGGCTTCACTACTTCACATTTTCCAGGCGTTGCTGGAGTCGGGTCGTCGGAAAACAGTGGGTTCTTCACTTCCATGTCGCCAGTCTGAATATTAAAAGAAAATTATAGTGTCTTAAAGTTATTTAAAAAAAAATATTATAATATTTCGGGGTCGGAAATAAAAAATTATCTTGAAATTTTAATCAAACATTTTACGTTATTCCTTTCTTTTAAGATACTAAGTTACTTAAGAAGAATTATTATTTTTTGTCCATTCTTTCGATTGGCATCATAAAAATAAGGGTGATTTTTTTTCACATTTAAGTCGGTTCGATTCCCAGACGAAGCAAGTATTTTTTAGAAAATCTTTCACTGCAGTACTAACTTACTAACTTTTATAACATAAGTTTTTATAGCAAAATATCCTATCTATGATATTTAAGGTACTTTCTCTTCATAGTCTTTGGGACGCCCTGTATTATCGTCATTAACTTGGCCGTAGGAACTTAGGAAGTTCACTACTGGACGAGATATGGCCCATAACTTTCGAATGGGACTGGTCAGAAGCAGCTTGTATTAAGTGTCGAATTGCGACCATTATGCTGCTAAACTAACCCATATGCTCGTATATATTGGCATGATATTATTTATACTACCGTAATATATACAATGTGTAAACAATACCGTAGCAAATCCGGGACACTCGTACACGGTGTAGTCGCCTTCCTCGTTCTCGTCTTCGGATTCGGGATCAGATACAGAACCGTTGCGTTGATCCAGACCACTCCTTGTAATCAGAAAATAATTATAATATACATATAGGTACAAAATAAAGAAAAAACATAAATGTTAAATGAAAAATTTTAATTTCTTGACTGAATAACCTAAGTATGTAATTTTTTTTAAAGATAATTCTAATACCTTTCCATGGCGATTATCTGTTGCTTTTGGTGTTGATAATGGTACATATGAGCCGAGTGGGCCAGTTTTCTGTCTCCAGACATATCCAGTGTGGGTCCAGTCACACCGTACGCAGGATAATCGACGTCCGCAGCGGCTTTCGCTTTTCTTGACAATCTGTTGGCATTTACAACGACTAACCTTAGATAGACCACATGTTTTTATCAAAAAGAGCGCTACCTAAAACCAATGAATTAAGGTGCACTATTGTTGCACAAAAAAGACGCTGCAGGCTATCGATGAGCATTTAAGAAAGGGTATAAAAATAAATAATACACGTACGTATACCACCCGAAGGCGAATCCGAGAATGGCGATCGCTAGTGCTGCACTAACGGCTGCTATGAGAGCGACACTATAAATCGAGTTGGCTGGATCAGCTGCGGCCTCGAAGAAATGAAGTCCAGGCTTGTCCGTCGCATCGCCATAGTCATGACCCCTGAGCAAACCATCATTGTTGAATATGTAACAATTTGATATCACCCCGCCGTTTCCCAGTTCTATAAATCTCTTCATTCGTAATACTCTGCTCATAACGCGATCCAGTACTTACATATCAATATGATATATGTAAGTATAAACAATATATTCATATAATTGCCATAAAACTCCAAATAAACTGCTATTGGAAAACCATGCTTATGTACTGAATACAAGGTCAACTTTGAATATTTCGTCTCTCGGCGTAATTTCCAGTAATACATATATTCTTTTGCCAATTTTTGCTTTCATTATTCTAATCAGGCGAAACAATATTTAAACTTTAATTATTTTTATTCTTTTTATTAAATGGCAATCGTTGCTGCCTACTTATTTTTATATTTAAGGAAGAGATGGAACGTCTCTTCTACATGTTAAAAATTTCAACCCGACAAATTTCATTAAAAAACGTTATAGGTAAATTTACACGCGGCTGTAATTCAATTATTCATTATTAGTGACATTAAACTTATATTTTCAAAAATAATAATAATATTTTGAGGCATTTTTATAATACAAAAAAATCATTCAAGTTAATATGAAACAACGTACTAAAATAATGCTAAGTAATCCTAAAAGCGATCCTACAGCTAATCTATAGTTACGGAACAAGCTAATTTCATTTTATCTCTAAGACACTAGACACTACTAGTTAATGTACAGTCAACACCAAAATGTTAACTTGCAATATTGAGAACTTGACAATCGATATTATATATACCTATTTTGATGTTGATTGTACTGTATACTGTAAAAACTAACAAAACGTGCAATAAGAAGTTAAATATTGTTTGTATCAACAATTGAGAATTATTTGAAATTTTTTCATATTCGTGGTTAAAATGTATCCCACTATCCTTAGTTTCCATCCGCATAATTTTTTTTTTAATGTCAATCAATGGGAAATATTCTACACTAATATACTAACAAATATTTCATGGTGCAAATTACGTAGGTATTTGCACAAAAGTGTGCATGGTATTGTCGGAAATGCGTATGTATTGATTTATTACACACAATTGCGTTTTTCTATAGAGGAATATCTAACATTATTTTTGCAATTTTGTGCAATTTTTTTATTATTGTATTCTCGATACAATATAAAACATGCTGTATATATAATTAATAATATAGCATTGTTTCTCAACCTTTTTAGTGTCGCGACCCAAAGAATAGCCAAAAGGTTAACCAAGTAAAAATTAACTTTTTGACTGTACACATAACCACATACAATAATTTTTAATGTTCATCAGAGATTTACAAAGACTAATTAATTAGTATGGTGAAGATTCGTAATTTCTTTTCCAGAAGGTATCATGATTTATATATTTTTTAAATTTTTAAACTTTAAATAGCGTGTTCATGAATTATTATATATTTTTTTAAGGAGGAAATGCTAATTACTTGTTTAGGTATGTGTAAATGGCCCATTTTACACTTACTTCGAAAATCGACTTGTGTAATTTTTACGTTATTAGCCATTAATATTTAATTTTCTTACACTAAACTTGTTTGTCAATTAAAAATATTTTAATAAAAGGATATTTCGTATACATAAGGGTCGTATTTAATGAACAAATTGCAACATCCGCCCATAATCGTAAACACGACGCCCTAGGGGTGGCGACCCTAGGTTGAGAAACTAAGCTCTAACTATAGGTTCGGGATAGGGGCGAGGGACGCTAAAGAACGTTCGATATTTTGCTTAATTTCACCTCTCCTCTTCATTGGAGTATGCATTCAACCAGCGCAAGTTCGTAGGCACTAATGAGACCGGTATACGGATGTCCTTATTTGCCCTGTAATTAATACTTGACTGTCTAGAAAATGGATTTGTTTTTTGTGTTTGGCATTCGTTTTAAAAGCGCGTATAAAGGAACATGAGCGCCACTAATTTAAAAAGATATTATCTCGTGACTGAGAAGGAATTATTAATAACGGCTACTCAAAGCCCTCGGTAAGTATGTCTACAATTTTTAATACCTTTTATATAGTTTCATATTAGACACGAAGCAACAAAATACGATTTAGAGGAACGTGGCCGCTTTTCTTTAGATCGAGTTTTATTGCTTCGTGTCTAAATATGATAAAAGGTATTAAAAAATTGTAGACATACTTACCGAGGGCTTTGTGCTTTGAGTAGCCGTTATTAATAATTCCTTCTCAGTCACGAGATAATATCTTTTAAGTGAGTGGCGCTAGTGTGCCTTTACACCCGCTCTTAATATATATTTATGTAGTCGGGACAGTAGTCTCTTTTGTACGGGAAAGATTGTGCCTATAAACCTTTTGCGAATTAATACGTATAGCTTTAGCAAATTATAAGTGAACATGTCGATTATTATAGCGCCTCTGCTCTGTGTTATATGTATGTTTGATAATTTGTGAACCTATACGATCAGTATATAATTATGACAATAATCCAAAATGGATTTGATCTTTATTAAGTACAGTCGGCCGCATAAGTCGATTAACACATTCAAAAGTGCAAAACAACTGAACACTCAATTTACTTACTTACTCACTTACTGAAGCTTTATTACGATCGTTAGTACGTGAAGTTTATTTTGTTTTCTAGTCGTCACGACTTATGGCGCATTAAGTGTTCAGTTGTTTTGTACTTTCGAATGTGTTAATCGACTTATGCGGCCGACTGTACATACATAACTTGTTTCTTGTAGTTCCGTTTTTATGATACACAAATTCCTAAGTACAAAAGGCTTCGCATTGTCAGACCATTCAACAATAAATAAAAAGCTTTACGCATTCATTTTATATATAAGTATATATTAATTTATTCCCTCAAATTTCTTCACGATGTTTCGCTATTCAAATACAATGGAATCAAAGTGTTACACAATAAACAAACTTTTAGGTACTCGGAAATTTCTTGGCACTTTGGACAAATGTGTTACAGCAATTGAGAAGTCCATAAAATTATTTAGGTATCACTACATAGTATAAAACAATTCCCGCTTCCCGCTATCCACACAAAGGATTTTGATGCGGTTTTTTTAATAGATAGAGTGATTAAAGAGGAAAGTTTTTTTTAGTATATAACTTACAAAGTTAAGCCGGCGAAGTCGCGGGCACCAGCTATCTACTAAAAATAAAAATACAAACCCCTGAAAATTTTATAACAGCAAAGATGTTTGATGTTATGTATATATATTTCTTTACACATTTACTCAGGCGCTACACATCCCTTAATTTTAACGCGGGCGAAGTCGCGGGCACCAGCTAGTATTAATGTCATGGTCATAGATTAATACATAGAAAGCAAACTTAAAATAATTTGTAACGAAGTGTCAAGAAATTTCCGACGATTTGACGACAATTTTATTCTAACGATATTTCCGACTTCCACGAATAGACTAGACTGGACTAAGCAATTAATTTGTTATCATATCTATTGTTTCACTACATGATATATTTTATAAAATAAAATTTTAAAACCTTTTGGATATTATAATAAATTAAATTAAATGTATCAAAATTTACGAAAAAAAAAAGGTTAATAGATTGCACAAATTTAAAATAATAATGTTCACTCACTTACTTGCCTGCCTAAATTTTGTAATTTACAAGTTATTCACCTTTCATCCTATTTTTCAGTTTTGTAGGAACCCATAAACAGCCGCGGTTTACCCCTGAGATGATATCTAACAATGATTTTGATTTAAGTATTCGTTCATTAAAACCATTGATTTTAAAAGGCCTAACAATAAATTTAACACGTTAACTGCGGCATAGAAAATCCAAAACTTTCATATGGTGCGGTGGCGGGTCGGAATGCGCCCCCCACGATCTTCCCGCCAGTGCGTGGCAGGTCTTTTTCGGCCCACCATTGGTAGGTTAGATTAAATACTGCCAGTTTAATACTAAAATTTTGTTGTATATTTGTAGTGTTCACATGTAGATATAATCGCAAGCGACTTCATAAAAAAATAGAGCGTAAAATCGGAGTTTCCTATTAGTAACAAGCGATAAATCGCGACTTTTTTGAGGGTGTTTTATGGGCATCAACAATACGCTTATTTTGGCAAGAAATATTGCAAAAATAAATGAAATGCGTGTATTAAAATGTGTAAAGATAGTTTTGTAGCATTAGGACATAATGTATTTACAAAAGTATGTGAAAGCGGAAGCTTTAAAGTATGACAAAGTCTAAAATAAGTTTAAAATGTCTTTGGACCAACTCGTACGGGCGCGATCAGTATGATTAGATAGATTAAAAAAAATACTTACAATCCTATTCGTAGTTTATCCAGGTTTTCGGCGACTAGTGTCTTCGTCTTGCTTAAATTCGGATTCTGCCTGATTTGACGGGGTGGCTCTAAATCTATTAACATATCGGCTTTTGACTCGACACCTTTTTGTGGCATTTCGATTGTTATTTCCTCTGTTGAAAATTAAAGATCAGAAGTCAGCAGATTAAATACTTTTATCAACACCTTGGAATGAAGCATTTTCCCGCGGTAAAAAGTAGCCTATGTTCATCACGGATAATGTCGGCTTCTAATCGTAAAAGAATTTTTCAAATCGGTCCAGTAGTTTCGGAGCTTATTCAATACAAACAATCAAATCTTTCCTCTTTATAATGTTAGTTATATAGACAAGGCTTCGAGAAAATATGGTAGGGCGTGCTGGAGTTTGGTTTGTTTTATGTGTTTCTTATTTTTCTCGACTTTCCAGGGACACTGAATTGCCCCAAGAATATTTTTTTATTTTTGACGATTACTTAACTCACTTAAGTATATGATAGTACCTATTACAAAAGGTTAGGTATACTGGAATACAATGGTTACATCAATGATTATACAAATGGTTATATCACACTATATTTTAGTTTATTGTGATTGTATAAGTTTGGAGAAATCGAAGTAAACAAATTTACATTACGTAAATATATTTATGTGACGGTCAGATTGATTAATTGCGTCAGAGGTTTAGTTATATAAACTAGTAATAGGGTAGGTAGTTTACTGACGAAGAGAAACACTGAATTTGACATGTTTGTGAACACTATGGTGTTGCTGGCGTCAATAAACGACCGTTAGCCTTCCGGACGGCCATCATTATACTATACTAGCTGGTGCCCGCGACTTCGTCGGCGTTGAAGAAGAAAAATGTAGCCTATCCTGTGTCCTGTATGTCTAAATGTTTATCTACCAAGTTTCATGAAAATCATTTAATTCGTTTAAGAGTTATGGAGGAACATACATACATACTTAGTTTCAGTATCATGTATAGAGTCTATAAACACGATATCTCTTAAAACAAAGTAACTTACTCCATGACCAACCTTTACAGATTTTTATTATTAATATTGATACGCAAGTTCGAAAGTAAGGAAGGTTCTTTTGAGGAATAATTTTGGAAAAAAAATCCCGGAAAATTGTTTACGTGCGAAGCCGGGGGTGGGTCGTTAGTTTAAAATAAAATTGATCAAATAAAACAACTTTTCGGCAGAACACACTGCTTTTGCAGTCATCGACTGCGTAACCCGTCTGGTTACAGGGACCATCTTTGAATGTCAGAGATACATCGACCATATTGATTCGTTCGGCATCGAACTATGGAAAAAATTTGACTGAGGTAATAGCCAATACTTACTGGAATAGTTATATCGGTGTATAATAATAATCATTTATTTCAGACAAATTAGTTCATACAAATAAAACATAAAAAATAGGTATTAATAGTTAGGAATTATAGCATAGGTACTTTAATATTAGTCCGTACTTTTTACATAGATTACATAGACGTACATAGATTACTTTTTTTGTAAAAACATCCATGACTCAGGTACAAAGGTAAAATGTTAACACATAAACATTTGACCCTAGCGGGATTTGAACACGCGACCGTTTGTTTTAACAGCTAGCGTTACTAGTTACTAGACCAAACGTGTCGTCAAAAGTTAAAAGTTGAACTGAAATTTTTTTAAAAATTATTACAGATCTAAATATTCAGAAACGAAAATCCCTTAACGATATCCGTTTAACCAATTATAGTTAAATTAAAAAAAAAAACTTACCGCCACGTGTGCGCGAAGGTAATGGATCGTAGTAGCCTTTGTCCAAGGGGGTATAAGCGAATATATCACTATTATCTTCGCCTATATCTTCTTGAATATTGAAGCTATTCCGTTTATAATTTTCTCGATGTGAAGCCCGCAAATGTGGGGACGATGCGAGAGTCATGCGGAATAGGTCGTTTAGAGTGTCTTGCATATTTCCCCTGTGTTCGATGTACATTTGCAGCAACATTGGATCTTGTGATATGCCACGATCCAACTCCGTCATCCTAGGCTCGCGTAGGGCTTCGTCCTCTCGCATCTGTTCTATGTGATTTATTTCCTGTTGAGAATATAAATCTTTTTAACAAAAAATAAACCGACTTCAAACCGTCTCATTGCCTTTTCTCATGGATGCCATTGTCAGAACTGGACCAAAATGGGAAAACGCGGGAAGCACCGGCTTTCAAATAAAAAAAGACTCATCAAAAAAGTTTCACTCAGTCGAAAGTTATGAGGTAACCAACATAAAAAAAAATACAGTCGTATTGAGAACCTCTTCCTTTTTTGGAAGTCGGTTAAAAAATAAACCGACTTCAAACCGTCTCATGGTCTTTTCTCATGGATACCATTGTCAGAACTGGATCAAATTGAAATGGGACCACACGGAAAGCACCAGCTTTCAAATAAAAAAAAGAATCATCAAAATCGTTTCATCCAGTCGAAAGTTATGAGGTAACCAACATAAAAAAAAATACAGTCGTATTGAGAACCTCCTCCCTTTTTGGAAGTCGGTTACTCAGTTACTCGTCAATAGAATGAGAAGCCACGAAATTACAATAATTTGATTCTCGTATTGATTGATTTT
The DNA here is from genome assembly GCA_918317495.1 of Synanthedon vespiformis. Lineage (NCBI taxonomy): Eukaryota > Metazoa > Arthropoda > Insecta > Lepidoptera > Sesiidae > Synanthedon > Synanthedon vespiformis. The sequence goes on from OU906947.1 coordinate 1,564,404, forward strand.
AACAAATAATTTGATTGATTTGTTATCAAGTTTAATTAGTTTAATCTGTGCCCTTGATATTTTTCTAATCCTACCCGTTGTAACAATAAAATGGATTATCCATCTATGTTTATAAGTACTATGAGTACTTGGTAGAGTTTCTTTACTTACACTAACCTTCTGAAAACCTAATAAAAATCCCTTTAAAAGCAGTTTTGAAGTTTTGAACTTACATAATCTGTAGGTATTTTGTCACGAATAGAAAGCCGCGGACAGAGAATTTTATTTATAAAATAAATAAACACATACAAAGAATTTAATTAAATTTTATTATGTTTACTGTACCAAGCGAATATTATCCGAGATCCGAGTAACAATAAAATCCAATACCTACTCGACCAAACGGCGTTTATTTTTCGTGTATGTAACCCATTTCTGTCGGCCTTTCTTGGCTGAATGAATTTTATAAATTGTTTAGAAGTACATAAATATAAACACAATACATATTAATTTTGACAAGCTTTTTAAAAGAGAAAATTCTATTTTACTGTATTTGACAGGGGATGGTATCCATTTTTTCCATCAAGGGGAATTCATAGAGTCTGTATAGAGCATCGATGTTATAGAGTCGCTGTATAGTCGCTATATAGAGGCTGTTGTTACAACGATAAAGATATCAGATAGATGAGTGTTAAGAATTTATATATTTTTATACTAGCTGTTGCCCGCGACTTCGTCCGCGTAAAAAAAGATAAAAAGTAGCCTATCGCATGTCTCGTACTTCTAAATGTTTATCTACCAAGTTTCATGAAAATCGGTTAATTCGTTTAAGAGTGATGGAGGAACATACATACATACAGAAAAAAATCTAAAAATTGTCAATTTAGTTTCAGTATCATGTATAGAGCCTATATACACGATATTTCTGAAAACAAAGTAAATTACTCCATGACCGACCCCTACAGATTTATTATTAGTATTGATTTCTCAACACCGACGAAGTAGCTGGCACCAGCTAGCATGTATCGAACATGTGAATCTTTACTGTAACACGATATATTAACTCTAAAACCATTAAAACGTATACCTACTGGAGAGTGTCATGCGCTCAAGAGCTGCATGAGCTCATACCGCCTTCCCCTTTCTTCCATCAGACATACAGACGTCAAGGCTGGTTAGCATCCTCATCTTTAAAACATCCCTTATAATGCACACTATCAAGCTTTTTTAACTCCCTGGCCGCGTCTGTATTTTCGAGCTCATGTAACCCAAATCTTTTCGAAGTTCTCGTGAATAGGCATCTTCCTTGCTACACAGCTGGTTGTTGGACAAGAGCAAACCCATCTATACTAATATTATAAAGAGAAAAGATTTGATTGTTTGTTTGTATGGAATAGGCTCCGAAACTACTGGACCGATTTGAAAAATTCTTTTACATTTAAAAGCCGACATTATCCGTGATGAACATAGGCTACTTTTTACCGCTGGATAATGCTTCATTCCTACTGGAAAACGGGTAATATAATAGGACAACGGGTAGTAAGAATTATCCTTCCGTACTTATCTTTTTCACATAACTTCTAAACGGCTAAACCGATTGGGTTGAAATTTTGTATGTGTATTTCACAGACACGAATGTATTACACGACGAAGTCGCGTGCAACAGCTAGTCTAATAATAAAAAAACCTGCTTATACTATTATCTCTAAATTACGTACCTTGTTTAGCCAATTGTTTGAGGCATCTTCAGGGTAGAGCCGCGGTATTAGTGAACCTCCGGTGTAGTCCAATTGACGCGGTATCAGTAAACGAGGCAGTAGGTAGTGCCTATGGGCCGAAGGCATTCCATCCCTATGAGGTGGTTTAAAGGACAGTGGTGATGACACCTCTGGCATCAGACCTAAGAATAATCAAACTTTTGTGTTAACTTGTTAAAATATGACGATAATAGTTGAAGATGTCTGGGAGCTGTATAGGTAGGTAGGGATGCAAAATATAGGTCAGAACTAGGTCACCTTATAAATTGAATCAGTACACAGTTTCAACTTAATAATATGTGGGTAGCTGTAGCCTAAGTTTACATACTATACGCAAATATTATATCAAAGTAGGTTTACTGGGAATATATAAGTTAAAAATAAGAAGAAAAAAACAGTGGCACTCCGGCACTCCATCAGGAAAATACATACTTAGGTAAGTAATTAGTTATATTACATACATATTTGAGTTCAATGGTGTTTTCCCATCTCAAAAATTATGCTTTTTCAACCGACTTCCAAAAAAGGAGAAAGTTCTCAATTCGACTGCATGTTTTTTTTATATGTTTGTATCTTATATCCTCATATCTTTCGACTGGGTGAAACAATTTTGATGATTCGTTTTTTATTTGAAAGTTGGTACTCTTCCCGTGTGGTCCCATTTTAATTTGGTCCAGTTCTGACAATGGCATTCATGAGAAAAGACCATGAGACGATTTGAAGTCGGTTTATTTTTTATTAAAAAGAGTTATTTAATTAATCGGTTACACGGTAACAAGTCGCGAGTTAATTTTTTTTCAATCTCAAACATTGTTCTTTTTTATATTGTAAAATTAATTGGTTACACTGTAACAAGTCGCGAGTTATTTGTTCCCCATCTCCAAAATTATTCTTTTTTTATATTGTTAAATTAATCGATTAGGTACACGGTAACAAGTCGCGAGTTAAAAATTTTGCCCATTGGTTACACGGTAACAAGTCGCGTCGCCAGTTAAAAATTTTTGCCCATTTAAAAAATTGATCTTTTTTGAATTGTTAAATTAATTGGTTACACGGTAACAAATCGCGAGTTAAAAATTTTTCCCATTAAAAAAATTGATCTTTTTTTTAAATTGTTAAATTAATCGGTTACACGGTAACAAGACGCGAGTTAAAAAAATTATGCCCATTAAAAAATTTATCTTTTTTTTTAATTGTTAAATTAACGGTAACAAGTCGCGAGTTAATTTTTTATTCAATCTCAAAAATTGTTCTTTTTTAAAATGCAAAATTAATTGGTTACATGGTAACAAGTCTCAAGTTAATTTTTTTTCTCATCTCTAAAATTAATCTTTTTAAATTGTTAAATTAATCGGTTACACGGTAACAAATCGCGATTTAAAAATTTTTCCCATTAAAAAAATTGATCTTTTTTTAAATTGTTAAATTAATCGGTGACACGGTAACAAATCGCGAGTTAATTTGTTTTCCACTCTCAAAAATTGTTCTTTTTTTAAAATTTTAAATTAATTGGTTACACGGTAACAAATCGCGATTTAAAAATTTTTCCCATTAAAAAAATTGATCTTTTTTTAAATTGTTAAATTAAAAATGGCGAAAAAAATTATTCTTTTTTTTAAATTGTTAAATTAATCGGTGACACGGTAATAAGTCGCTTGTTCAACGTTGCTTTTTTGAATTTTATCAAACCTGGCCGTTCAAGTTTATTGCCCAGATGTATTTCTAGCCCGAGCCTGGCGAGCTCAAACCTGGGACACTCGAGCAAAAGATGTTCCGCTGTGTCTTGCTCCCCAGGCTCGCACGATGTTTCGCATCAAGTACCATCTTAATTTTTTTTAAGCGTATTAAGTATACGTGTATAGTTTTTAATATTCTATCGATTGAAGACACATAGGTAACAGGTTTATTCGAAACAGAATACCATATTAAATATTTTTTAAATTAATAGCATTTAAAAATCCTGTAAATTAGCAAATCATTTTTACTACATATATTTTTATTAATTACTGTGATAAACTATGTGTTTATTGTGAAATGGTAAAGTCATAGCAAAGCATGAATAACAATTCGCCATGTCTTATCAACGCCTTATCAACAGTGGACATGTCTCTATGGTTGGAAATTAATTTTGTTTTGGTCGTATGGAAGAGTGCTTACCCGGAGGCCTGGCCAGGACGCACACCGCTGCCACTGTAAGGAGTGCAAACAGCGTGTGCATTGTGCACCTGCTGCCAGCTGGTCCACACTCCGCTATATAAGCTTCTGTTTACTGCCAGCCGTTGTTCGCCTCTAATCTGAGCGCAGTACTCCGCGCCGATCGATATTTGCCGCCCACATAACTTTTTGTGCTCACGAGCGAATAAGCGCTATCGAATACCTAGGTACATGATCAGACATAAATTATTATTTTATTTAAAATATATATAGATAATTAAAAATGTTTTAGCTATAATTAAATTTGTATAGCAAACTTCGGATGGCACTTTGCTTGAGTGACCCCATAAAAAAATCACGAGCGACTTAAATACAACTTAATAATTTAGTGTTATTCGCCAAAAACGATTCCAATTAAATTAAATGATAATAATCATTGAATAAAGTAGGTATACCTACTTAATACAATCAATTCGTCTTCATTGCAAAAGCTTTATAGAATATTGAAAGGGTTAATTATATGTTTATTAAATACATTTTTATATTTTTTTCATACTGAAACAAACTAACTAATAGAATAAATTTATGGTAAATAACACAATGAATCTAATAGGTAACAATTTATAATTGAATTTTATCTTCTAATTAATAAAAATGGTGGCTTATTAATATCGAAACCGAGTCGATAAACTAAATAAAACTATTAAAACTGACATAACGGAAAAAAGTTGTCTGTGTAAATAAAATTAAAATGTATCTTTTTGACATTTGTACTTTGCTCTGGGTGTTACCACATAAAGGGATTTTGCCACGTTGTGTGGCAACAATTAAACGTTACGTGGTAACTTAAAATAGAATCAAAATTTTATTTAAAACTAGCTCGTGCTCGCGACTTCGTCCGCGTAGAAAAGTATATAACGCCATCTAGCGTATTTTGGATAGATGGCACTATCTCCCGGGCCGAGCCGCTAGTATTTACTTTTATTTTAGATTTCCCGTAGGAATGAAGCATTTTCCCGCGGTAAAAAGTATCCTATGTTCATCACGGATAATGTCGGCTTCTAATGGTAAAAGAATTTTTTAAATCGGTCCAGTAGTTTCGGAGCCTATTCTATACAAACAAACAATCAAATCTTTCCTCTTTTAGTATAGATTGGTAGTTATTTATTACCATACCAAATACCAAATATGTTGTTGCTTTTAATAAGTTGGTTTTAGAAAACATAAATATGTAAATTTAAGTCCTGTAAATAGTAATCTGTAGAGAACGAGTAAATAATTAATCAAACAAACAAACAATGCAATAGTGTAGCGACATTATTTTTGAAAAAGTGGCAACACTGAGCTTAATAGTATTTGTCAACGTCAGTCAGCGTTGTCATTTGTTTTGAATGTTTTGTGAGCGATCTGTGGAATATGTGTAGAATGGTATTTATAAAGTGATTTTCTGTAACTTGTACACAGAACACTATACTATTATTCAGCTCTTGGCATTGGCATTTGGCAATTGGCTGACTGAATTTGACTGAATTGAATTGGCAAGACTCAAGAGAAGAGAGTGCCAGTCGCTTTGTATGATGTTAATGATTTTGTGAAAGAATTTTTAGTTCATATCAAAGTGTTATTTTGAAATTTTTGAAAAACATGAATGAATAATTCACAAATTATGATCCGATTCAGTGTTTCTGTGTTGGACTCGCAAACATTTACCGAACGAGTGTAAATTGTCGTTGTTTATGAACAAATAGAACTCGTAATGGGTGCTAAACGGGCTGTTCCTAATCAATTAAATAGAAAATTTAAATTATATCATTAACACAATAATGTAATTTATCTTGTGCATTTCGTGTGTGTATGTGTGTGTGTGTGTAGTGATAAATGTATTCAATGGGGACTATGCGATTTCATAGAAGGTGTGGCGATAGAGTCACACTGTTAAACGGTAATTGCACAGCCGTACGTAATTTTGTAGAATTTAATCATGGCTTAATATTAAGTGCAGAACCTCTGAAGGATGATGTCCTCTTTGAAATATCCATCGACAGGAAGGTAACTGTTTATTTTATACTATTTAATTCTAATAGATAGTTTTTTTTTATAATATAACAGCTGCTGCCCCGCGACTTCGCTCGCGCAATGTTTTAAATTATATACTTACTAAAACCTTCGTCGAGAATCACTCTATCCGTTGGTGAAAGCAGCATGAAAATCAGTGCAGTAGTTTTTGGAATTATTGCGAACAGACAGACACGGCGGACAACTTTGTTTTATAATAGGTAAGGATAATTGTCACATTTAAGAAGGCCACACATTAATATACAGCAGCTTTTCTATACTAATATTATAAAGAGAAAAGATTTGATTCTTTGTTTGTTTGTTTGTTTGTTTGTTTGTATAGAATAGGTTCCGAAACTACTGGACCGATTTGAAAAATTCTTTTACAATTAGAAGCTGACATTATCCGTGATGAACATAGGCTACTTTTTACCACAGGAAAATGCTTCATTCCTACGGGAAATCTAAAAGTAAATACTAACGGCTTGGCCCGGAAGATAGCGCCATCTATCCAAAATACGGTAGATGGCGTTTTATACTTTTCTACGCGGACGAAGTCGCGAGCACCAGCTAGTTATAAATAAAAGAAAAATCTTTGCCCACAAATCTATTGATTCCATGGAAAAATTAACCACTGCTTGCTCCAGAGATTTCTTAAGAGACTCAATGTTGGCGTTTCATTTAGAGCAGGCCATGTCCTCTAAAACTAAGGGGTTCAGATCTGGATTAGACGAGGACCAGTCTTCGATTGTTGGTTTGAGCCAGGTCTGTGAAACCATGGAAATACACATACAAAATTTCAACCCAATCGGTGAAGCCATTCAGTAGTTGTCATGCCGACAGCAGCGCCACCTACCGGGTCCAATTGTATATCTAAATCATCCAGGAAACTATCAAAATACCCATATAAAATTTCAACCCAATCGGCTCAGCCATTTAGAAGTTATGTGAAAAAGATGAGTACGGAAGGATAATTCCTATTACCCGTTTTCCCGTAGGAATGAAAAATTTTCTCGCGGTAAAAAGTAGCCTATGTTCATCACGGATAATGTCCGCTTCTAATGGTAAAAGAATTTTTCAAATTGGTCCAGTAGTTTTGGAGCCTATTCTATACAAACAAACAAACAAACAAACAATCAAATCTTTCCTCTTTATAATATTAGTATAGAAGTGTAGATGTAGTTATTAATAGAAATTTTCACAAATAATTATTTAAGGTAATTTATTCCTTCAACAGGTAATTCCATTCAGTTACAACAGCAAACACAAGCAAATTCCTCTATATATAGCATTTATTGATTGCGCATTGATGACCTGAAAATGCACTTGAGCGTTTGTTTGTAATGAGTTTAGATTATTACAATAGGCAGGACGATTTATATGCACTGTGAAGATTGGAATGTTAGTTTAATTATCAAAAGACTGTATTTACTGGTATTTAAATTATTGTCAAATTGGCACATAAAAAGTATGCCTAAAAAGGAATCATGGCGGAGTCTTGCTTTTGCGCGTCAATGCTAAAAGATAGTAACGACCAAGTTCTACCATTCATCTAATTTTCTTTAAATGACAGATGTATCGTTGGTTTTTTTTTTAATTTTAAAGTTGGTGCTTCCCATGTGGTCCCATTTCAATTTGGTCCAGTTCTGACAATGGCATCCATGAGAAAAGACCATGAGACGGTTTGAAGTCGGTTTATTTTTTTGTTAAAAAAGAGTTATGCTATCCTCATATGCTATCAACGGGTTTTAATCTCCCTGGGTAAACCAATCCCTGTATTTTGCGCTGGGCGACGTAGCTATTATTAGTTGCAACACAACTGATATTGACATGCAACAGTATACTGAACAGACAGTAGTTAAGCATTTTTTTTAAATATTTATTTTAGTTTATTTAAATCAGCAACAGCCTAAACAGCAACACAATAACATTCTACTAAACCTATCTAGGTCCAGTGGGTAAGCCAATGAGATTCAAAAAAATTCAAAATAATGAAATAGTAAATAAAATCCAAACAAACATTGATAGTTAGTTAACCAATGTCAAATGTTAAAAAATGTCAAATGTTAAAAGGTACTCAAAAACAAAACCGTATAGGTATCGCAAAACTTGATGGGCTCTGACCTTGAGCGAGTATCTTTCGTTTGCGCATGTAGAATTGCGAACAATATAGTGGACCTGCTTTCTCACGTACAAAATGTTATCATTGCGTCTCGCTCATTCCCTGTCTCCCCCATCCCCGCATCGCAACACCTCACAAACAGTCCCAAAATCGCCCTCCGAAGCATTCCGTATATTTTCCTAATTGGTCAACTCTGCGCATATTTGACACGTGACATCGCCAGAGCCCATCAAGTTTTGCGATGTTTATGAACAGTTATGAATGTGACGAAATTCGAAACGAATCTTCTTCATGTGTTCTCATTCTCATTGTCAGCCAAGCCTCATGACTTTGCATACTGTTACTGTACGTACAATGTTTGCTTACTGTTAGGCAGTCGTAGTTCTTGTACTAGTGTCAAGATAGTAATAACAGATTTTTTTTTTCCCTGTATCGTACTAACTAGTGTGTGTATAACGAGGGATTGTGTGTATATTTATATCGGATCGATCACCTCGTGCGTGGCTTCACGCTCCCATGCTCATTTCGTTTCACGTGGCAATAGGGATAATGAAAATAGAAATAAACATTTCTATTTGACATCCTCAAATCTGGTGACGTCATTAATACGAATTCAAGTGGGTTAATAAGTGTACGTCATCCGCCACGCCGCGCGACAGTGGCGCCCAATTTTTTTTTTTTTTTTAGACGATCACTCGGGAACAGTACTTTTTTTTTGGGATGAAAGGTACCCTATGTTCTTTCTTGTAACCCTGACAACGTGTATGCAAAATTTCATCATAAGTTCATGATTCATGATCGGTAGAATAGATAAGATACGGGCGATTTGCCTATTAACTCGGCGTGAAAAGGTAGCATACATACAGACAGACTTACTTTTGCATTAATATTAGTTTTTTACTGTATCTAGCATCCCTGAAGTGAGTATGTGTTCGACTGCGATTACCAAGATCCTCTTCCTTCACATAATTATATGTATAACTACTCATACATTGTTACTTGTTGTTCAGGTAAATGTTTGGAATGGAAGCCTCGAAATTGGGGTTACGACGTTGGATCCGGAATACATGGAACTTCCAGCCACCGCTACTAAACTCAAAAACACCGCTTGGGTAAGGCTAGGCTAAACATTATTTAATAAAATTCTTATTGCCTATTTTTTCTGTGCTGTGTGTTTACTATAAAGAAATCTGTAGGAATACACTTTAGTGTAGGCAGGCCCAGGTGTAAGCGGGCAGCGAGGCGGAGAGCGGAGTCTAAGTAAGCTAAACTATCTAATAGCGAGGATATGTTATTGATGAAAGATGAGACTGACTGAAGTACTTGTCTGAATAACTTCAAGTGGTCGAACGGCGAGCGCGCAAAATGCGAGCGGCAAGAGACGCGGCGGGCCGCTGCTCCCCGCCCGCCCTTGATTGATTAGGACTAGACTAGTGATGTGCCGGATAGTTAAAAATGTAGATTTGCGGATACGGAAACGGATCTTAAGGTGATACAAGCCAGCTTTCCTCCATACAAACGTACAATTTTATGTTTAATTTACAAAAGTAAGCACGATACCGATTTATCTTGTCGTCAACTATAGGTTCGTATGCATACAGACTTTAAAAAAGTATTCATTTAAAAGAATACGATCCTTGAAAAATCCATATTTTAACACAAGTTTTAATGCAACTTTGAGGGTGATTAGGTCAATTTCATTACGTCTTTGGATTACCCCGTCAAGTAGAAACTTTGTATCTAGTACCTACAATTATGTATAAACTTTTTGTATTTAATAGATTGAACAAATGCTGCACTGCAGATGTGATAATTTTCATTTTGTTTGCAGATAATGTCAGGGAGTTCCATAGTAAAAGATGGAGTAACGTTGGTTGGCTCTTATGGACCTGATTTAGATTCACTTCGTGAGGGAGATTGCTTAGGAGTTATGAGAACTAGTAAGGTAATTAAATAGTTTTTCTTATTTTCTAGAGGAAAATTCCAGATTTTAATTTAACTTCGATTTATGTTTGTTCCTAATAACTTTCGACTGGGTGAAACGATTTTGATGATTCGTTTTTTATTTGAAAGTTGGTGCTCTTCCCGTGTGGTCCCATTTCAAATTGGTCCAGTTTGACAATGAGAAAACGGTTTGAAGTCGGTTTTATTTTTGTTTGCTCTTTGGATTTATTTCTAGTTCTCATTCTACTTGGGGAATTCTCTGGATTTTCACTCATTTAAATCACTGATTTAAATCGAGATTAAAATCAAACGATTTTTTTTTATAAAAATCAATGATTTAAAGCAATACTTTTTAATGCGACAAAATCAGCCAAATTATTTTCCTTTTTCGTTAAATATGACAAAAATTTATGTGCGTTTATTTTTATTAAGTGATTTGATTTTAGAAAAACTTTTTGATAATTTTATAATATTTTTTGTGCCAAATACATTTGGAATGTGGAACTGTTCTGTTTGAAAAAAAAAAAATGAACGATTTATTAAAATAAAGTGTTTTTTGTTAATTTTATTATTAATTATAATTACAACAATTTTTTTAATTTAATAACTGACTTCCAAATTAAAAAAAAATCCAATTTAATTTAAATAAATCTAACTTGATTTTTATCAACCCTGATGTCTCAGGTACATAGGTGAAATGTTAAACAGATAAACATTTGCCTCTAGCGAGATTCGAACCCGTGACCGTTTGGTTAACAGCTATGCCTAGGGTTACTAACCACTAGAACAAACGTGTCGTCAAAAGATCACAACAAATCGGGCGGTTTTCCATTAGCCACGGCACGGCACGGCACGGCCCGGCCCGGCACGGCATACATTTTCATACATTGTTGCCTATGTCAGAATGTATGAAAATGTATGCCGTGCCGGGCCGTGCCGTGGCTAATGGAAAACCGCCCATTCTTTGAACAAAGCGGTGCGTAGGCAGCCCAATTACGGCGTCAAATTGAATCCGTTAATCGACTGCTTTGATGATAGAGACTAATATAACAGACAAAGGAAAACGTTAAGAACATTGGTGAACATTAATTAACACCAAATTGACTTTTTCCGGATCTATTCCCATAAATTTTATGTATTATTTTGGTATGTTTATCACGTGAGATCACGTTTATCTGTTTAATTACATTGTTAACTTATTTAGTAAATATATAATTATATATTGTATGTGTAAACAATTGTTTGTATCGATACTGACATTGCCTATAAAATTAATTAGTTACTATGTAAAAACAAAGTTTATAAGTTTTGTTTTTTTGTAGCTATTTAGCTAAACAACCCGTTCAACTATTGCCATTCGTCGGCGTTACTTATATTGAAACTACTGTCCTAGACGACTAAGTTATTGCTGATGAGCTCTTGGCATCGTATTAAGTTGAAAATATATTATTATTTTTAGGCAGAATTGATGTTTTACGTGAACGGTAGATGTCTCGGAATAGCCTCAAGAGATGTACCGCCTAGACTGTTTGCCGTTATCGACTTGTATGGGCAGTGTGTACAAGTGTCTATTATGAACGTTCACGCAATGAGACCAATCATGGAGTGTAGTGTTGATCAGGTGAGTCTTAATTTTAGTAAGTAGGTGAGTATAATATTTGAGACAAACATTAATGTGTAAGGAATAATACACATTAACATGAAGAGTGAAATTTAACATTTTGACAACAATAACTTCTGCGTAAAATTGAATCTTTGGTAAGTGAACAAAGGATTCATTGATGAATTTAATTGGCGCAGAAAAACGCCTACAAGCCTTTCTCTGTTATTCATAAAATCTGTAGGTGTACTTTATTCTTGTTTAATTAATGAGTTTCTTCCTTTCCTTCAATCTAAGTTAATAAATTGGAAGAAATATATTTAAAGTAAAAAGGTCTTAAGGCTCTTAAGTCCACGTTGAAAAATAAAAGAAATACTATCAAAATTGTAAATATTATTAAGATGTAATGTTGTAATAATAAAATTATACCTATTACATATTTGTAAGTTCATATGCAAGTGTTTAATGTCAGCTTAATATTATCATAAAATGTTAATAATTTAAAGGTCAGCCTTCAGTCTAATAGTTTCAACAAACAAGTGACTTTTAAACGAGGGGTAAAATGTCTGCTTCTCTGCAATATGTCAACAGTACATAATAAATATCACTGCTCCTATAATTCCCCTACGATACGACGATACGAAGGATAAAATGTCAGAGAGTAAATAAAGATGATATTGAGTTATATTTATCAACGCACAGTCAAGACTACTAAGTCTAGAAAGCTGAAATTTGAAACATAATTACAGATTTATTTTATAAAAGTAAACATCCTCTAAGAAAGGATTTTTGTAAAGGTAATAGTATAGTAACTATTCATACTATAGGCTAAGTATGTCCTGAGAGTAGAAGGAATTTATTTTTGTTACTAGCTGGCGCCTGCGACTTTGTCCGCGTTAAAAAAGTATCCTATCACGTGTCCCGTACTTCTAAATGTTTATCTACCAAGTTTCATGATAGTCTGTTAATTCGTTTAAGAGTGATGGAGAAACATACATACATACATACAGAAAAAAAATCTAAAAAGGGTCAATTTAGTTTCAGTATGTATAGAGCCTATACACGATATTTCTGAAACAAAGTAAATTACTCCATGACCTATTATTATTGTTTCAGATTGAGGAAGATCCCAATAATGATGATAATTTGTCAGCAAGTGACATAGATTTGTCAGGACAGCAAACGGAAGCATCCAACTCTAAAGAGCCTCCAGATGTAAAGTATGTTCCGATAACGTCAGAAGGTGCATGCGCTCTGGGTAATATTTTTTTTTTTATTTATTAGTTAGTCTACACACCCAAATATGTATCTGTTGGTTTTATTAATATCGGTATATTTCCTTTTTAACAGTCGCGCAGGACTCGTTGAGGTTTCATTCACGCTGTGGTATACTTGTTAAACTGTCGAATAATAATAAGTGAGTGTTTTGTTGTACTCAATTTTCTGTAGATTCCGATTTTGGAACATTTATAGGACACCTTTATGAATGTTTTTGTTTTTAACAGCTTAAAAATATTATTATTAAACTTGAATTCCAACCTTAGGTATTGAAGCCAAAGCAATTGATATTTTATTTACATAAAATACAATAAATACGATTAAAGAAATTAGACGAGGCTCCTCAGTAGAGTAGTTAAGGTGCTAGCTTTAACGATCATCTGTCTCGGATGTACCGGGTTTGATTCCCGCCACGGCGAAATGAACTTCTGGACCTGTGCCTGTCAGTGCACACTCTTGTTTCTTGTCTGATTTGGATCTGAAAGACAGTAGTACTGTGAAATGAAAGCATTTGTGCTGCTGTGTTTTGGTGAGTGAGTAAAGTATGTCAGAGCCCATTTTCCCTAAACTTTGTGTATGGTCTATGGTGACAGTAATGATGTCTACAAGTAATGATTGTTGAATGAAGATATTTTATGTATTTCAGGTCCGCTGAAAGAGCGCGTCCGCTGGACGATTACAATAATGGAGTTGTGATGACAAATCGACCACTTTACGACAATGAGCTGTTTGAAATACGCATAGATAAACTAGTCGACAAGTGGAGTGGTAGCATTGAGGTATGTATCAATCATAAAATAAAATAATTATTTTACATCGATTTTACATTGAATTGTTGAATAACTTTTATGAAAATCTGCTGTAAATTTTATAATTTTTTTTATTATTTTAATCATATAATAGAGTAAATTTTGCACAGAACAGATTCTGTAGTAGTTACGACAATATATTTGGTTACGACTTTTTCAGTTCGCAAAATGTTGGGATCTCAAAAAAGTGAACATAGAAAATTTTCGCTTGAAAACGATCGTCGTTATACAAATTTTCATAAAATCTAGCCAAATGAAACTGAATATTTTTTTTAATTAATTTTGAAATTCAACAGGTCGGAGTAACAACACACAATCCAGCAGTTATCAGGTTTCCATCAACAATGACCAACATGGAAACGGGCACAATTATGATGTCCGGCTGCAAAGTGTTGCTCAATGGTCACGGCACTTGTATGGAGTATGGGAACTTCAATTTGGATGAACTCAGGGTAGGGGCGTTTTCTAATACATAATAAATTGGTATAAGTAACCAGATAATAAATGATGATGGAATAAAAAAATGAGTCAGATTGTTTGTTGTTAAAGGGTTTTTAAAATGTTGTCGATATTGTTGAATCGGTAATGAAAAAAAATAAAAGGGTCAGTTCACACCGGAAAGCGACGGGCTTGTATTTTTCAAGATGGCAATAGAATATATATACAACTTATTTACTAGAAGGAGCCACGGGCACCAGCTAGTCCCTCCCCTCCTAAAATACGTTGCTCGAGTTTACATTTTTTTTTTTTTTCAATTTCATTTAATTAAGTTCAAAAAAGCAGTACTCTTTTTTAGTAGTAAATTGTGTTTGAAACAGTTTTATTTTTTATTTTATATAGATTCAAGTAATTTTTTTTATAAATATCACTGCAAGTTTTTCTTAAAAATAAATAAATAAATTGTGCGATGTCCCTAACAAGTGTAGAGTTCATTGAACTGTTAACCTTTTCGCGTAGTAAATAAGCCGTATATTGTATTGTCCTCTAGGAAACTGTGTGCCTAATAGGAAACTGTCGCTCTCCGGTGTCAACTGACCCCCAAAGTTTTTTACAGGAAGGCGACACGGTGGGCATGATGAGAAAAAGCGATGGGAAATTGCACTATTTCATTAACTCTGTGGACCAAGGCGTGGCCGCTGATAAAGTTGACCAGCCAGTATGGGGTGTCGTGGACTTATATGGCATGACAGTTAAGGTGAGTTTTCGTTTTCAATTGACTTCCAAAAAGGGAGGAGGTTCTCAATTCGACTGTATTTTTTTTTAAATGTTTGTTACCTCATAACTTGCGACTGGGTGTAACGATTTTATGAATCTTTTTTTTTTTGAAAACTGGTGCTTGGTCCCATTTCAGATCTATGTAACAATATATCGATTAAAAATATTAAATCTAAGTTAAATCATTATTTTTTAAATTGCATTTAATAGTATATAATAGTATAAATAAATTTCAATTTGGCCCAGTTCTGACAATGGCATCCATGAGAAAACGGTTTGAAGTCGGTTAATTTTTTGTTAAAAAGAGTTGTTATAACTTTTTTTTTACACAATACAATACTTGGATCCATTGGAAAAAAAGAATCAATGGGATCTGTGATCGAAATATATGAGAAAGTTGTAAGAGAATTGCCACATAAGTAAAATAAATCCGACTTGGCTCAAAAATCTATACTTAATATTATAAAGAGGAAAGATTTGATTGTTTGTTTGTAGAATAGGCTCCGAAACTACTGGACCGATTTGAA
This sequence comes from Synanthedon vespiformis, assembly GCA_918317495.1. Lineage (NCBI taxonomy): Eukaryota > Metazoa > Arthropoda > Insecta > Lepidoptera > Sesiidae > Synanthedon > Synanthedon vespiformis. The sequence continues at coordinate 1,579,844 of OU906947.1, forward strand.
AAAATATTTTACCATTAGAAGCCGAAATTATCTGTGATGAACATAGGATACTTTTTACCGCGAGAAAATGCTTCATTCCTACGGGAAATCTAAAATAAAAGCAAATACTAGCGGATTGGCCTGGGAGATAGCGCCATCTATCCAAATTAGGTGAAACCTCGGAGAGATATATTACTTCGATTGGTGAAACGACTAACATGACAACTGCTTGGTGATATTCCACGGTAGATGGCGTTTTATACATTTTAACGCGGACGAAGTCGCGAGCACTAGCTAGTTTTTAATATTTTCTAATAAACTGGCGTTGCCTACGTGTTGGAAATTGTAAATGTCTTTCTTTACAGGTAACAATAGTGGACCCAGATGATGATTTAGAAACAAGCGTCAATATCAATATGCCGCCCGCCGTTCTAGAAGCTCAAGAACAACCAGCAACAAGTGATTTTCATAAAATCTTATAATAAAAATGTTTTTAAAACGAAGCGATGGAAATATAGTATATAATATACCTATTTTGTGAATGTTTTAGGTGCGCCCTCAAACTTTTGGGCGAGACCCAGATTAGACGAAGATAGCCTTTTATTTCATACGCTGCGTGATTCGAATGTTATTATTATTAGCGATGGTAAGACTGCTCATAGGCCTAAGTAAGTAATCTCTCGTCGTTTTGCATGAGGTGACATTAATTCGACACGTGTAAAATAATGGTGTGCAAAATGAACGTTTTACAGTGCTTTCAAATACTTCAACCAGGGGGTCGTAATGACGAACCGCACCCTGAGGACGAACGAGTTGTTCCAAGTGCGACTCGACGTCGTCATCCCCAAGTGGGCTGGAAGCATTGAGATTGGGGTCACGCAGAATTCATCCAGTGAAATTGAGTATTTGTTTAAAATGAGCGACGCTAGGTAAGGCATTAGGCCCTAAAAAATAAATAATTACTATGCGTTTCAAATGAGAATAGGATCGCGTTTGCTGCAAACTTCACATGATCCGAGTCATCATAGTAATGTCGTCAAAAAAATCCGAATAACAAAAATATATTTTTTTTTTATCTAATAAAATTATATATGTATAAATATATATATCCATACTAATATTATAAATGTGAAAATGAGTTTGTATGTTTGTTTATTACGCTTTCATGCAAAAACTACTGAATCGATCACCATGAAATTTTGCATACACATTGTCTGGGACACCAGAAAGGACATAGGGTTTTCATCGTTCAACGCAGACGAAGTCGCGGACACCAGCTAGTATATAATAATTATTAAGTAATTAAACTATAAATGTAAATTACAGTACGATTTAAATCGTATTTATACGATCTTTTCGGCTTTGGTTCTATGTAGCAAAGCCCTTAAGTTTGCTAACGCGTCTCCACGAGATAAGTAATTCTTTTATGGGTCAATGTATACGATTTTATAATAAACTAACTGAATAAATAAATCACATTACAAATATAATAATTAATTCTTGGATTGTTTTTTCTTGCACTCCGTACACATCAGTAATGAATTTCGTGAGAAATGCGGAGCAAAATGCGAATTTCCAGTGACACCTATTCTCATTTGACACGTATAGTACATTATCGAGGTCAAAATAATAGTATTTAAAATTTTGTCTCTTGTTTTCAGTGGGAACTATTTCTCTTTGATTAATAAAATTATTAATAGTTAAATCATGTTGTCTTGTCATTTCAGTTACGGCACTTGGGCAATGACAGGAGAAGACGTCGTCAGAGACGGCACCACCATCATACCACAATATGTGAGAAATCTTAACAAATTGCAGGTAAGTTTGCATTTTCAAAATAAAAATGTATTACACACATAACTATTTTGTATTTTAATTTTATCTCTATACACAAAAAAAAAGTGAATGACTCTAGAAAATATAAAAACTTTTTCGTAATTTATTTTACTGTATGTACTAACAAAAAAAATCAATGAAATTAAAACGTCATCAATAAAAATTACAATACTAATAATAAATTTGTATTTATGTATGTATGTATGTATGTATGTTCCTCCATAACTTCTAAACGAATTAATTGATTTTCATGAAACTTGGTAGATTATCATTTACTCAGGACACAGGACAAGTCGCGGGCGCCAGCTAGTAAAAAAATAAAAATGAAGAGCTTTAATACTTCTTCTTCTTCTCTTTACGTTTAAACTAGTCCCTAAGTTGCATGCCCAACAGGGTCCATAACACTGGTCTAAATTTTTGTATTGTAACATCGTTTATACATTATGGTTTGCAATAAAATATTTGAATTTGAATTTGAATTTGAAAATGGCAATTTGGCTCATTTTAAAATGGCCATTTTCTGCCAGTGTCAAGTTAATGTCGCAGTGTCATTAGTAAAAATAGTAATTTGTAATAGCCTCTTTTTTTAAAAAAAAAAAGAGACAAAATTGAAATCAAAATCAAAAGTAGCAAAGTCAAGTCTAGTCAGTGAAGTCAAGTCTTATAATTTTCACGTGTTAGTATTTGAAAACGTCCATAGAGTCCAAAGCAGTCAGGTCAAGTCCAGCTTTGATGCTTGCTATTAAAGCAAAGGAGACTTTGACTTACAGTTTACACTCCACATTGCTGTTGGTTCCCAGGAAGGAGACACAGTAGGAGTGATGCGAAAAGATATGGGGATCTTGCATTTCTTTGTGAACGGTGTTGATCAGGGTCCGGCTGCATTCAACATTCCTGAGCACGTTTTCGGGATAATAGGTAAGTAAACACACACAATTTGAACTTTGCATTGATTATGTTCCAAAAACTACTTAGTATACCTTTGAATATCTAATGAAACACATCAAAATCACAATATCAAGGGTGATTATTTTTAAATTATCGAAGTGTATTCCTTACAATGACAGTGCATACTTGTTCCTCACAAAAACAATGACAATGTTAATTAGAACAAGAACATGAATGAATGAATGAATGAATATCAACAATAACTCTTTGTCTATACTAATATTATAAAGAGGAAAGATTTGTTTGTTTGTATTGAATAGGCTCCGAAACTACTGGACCGATTTGAAAAATTCTTTTACCATTAGAAGCCGACATTATTCGTGATGAACATAGGCTACTTTTTACCGCGGGAAAATGCTTCATTCCTACGGGAAATATAAAATAAAAGTAAATAGTAGCGGCTTCGCCCGTGATACACTTGACAGCGCCCTCTATGCAGAATCAGGTGAAGCGACTAACATGACAAGTGCTTGGTGATATTTTTAGCGATCTGCTCCACGGTAGATGGCGTTTTATACTTTTCAACGCGGACGAAGTCGCGAGCACCAGCTAGTGTTTTATAAAAACATGAAAATGAAAATCACTTTCTTCCAAATTTGACCATAATCATATTTATAAATTCAAGTTGGTTATGTTACGTTAGATTTTGTTTAAATAAAACTAAAATTGGCAGACTTGTACGGTCGCGTTGCTCAAGCTACAATCGTCGATTATTATACGCCACCAGCGGTGTACTCTCCAGAATCGCCACTCTCCTCTGAATCCAACGCTACCATATATCCGTAAGTATTTTATTTAATTATTCTCGATAAATATGTAATTAAAATTTGTTCTTTTTTAATATATGTAATTATGTATGTATTTGATTTGATCAGGTTACTAATTTCTTTTTATGTGCAAACCAGCGGAGAGAGCGGAGACGACAAATCATGTTCCACAATAATGATTATAGTCTTATATAACTATAATAACTATTATAATAATATAATACTAATAATAAATATGTAGTCTGTAGGGGTGGGTGATGGAGTATCTAATTTACTTTGTTTTCAGAAATATCGTGTATATAGGCTCTACACATAATACTGAAACTAAATTGACGCTTTTTAGATTTATGTATGTATGGAACATATATCCATCACTCTTAAACGAATTAACTGTTTTTCATGAAACTTGATACATAAATATTTAGACGTACGGGACACAGGATAATATACTATACTTATACTGGCTGTAGCCGCACCAGCTAGTATAACTATAAGTTTGTTTTAGGGAGATGTGTTTCCATCGCGTGCACGGTCGCAACGCTCACCTGAGTCACAGCCGCCTGACCGCCTCCAGGGCGACGGTCTATTCGGAGTTCAATGACGCGGTACTGTTCAGTTCGCGGCCATTGCGCGAGTGCGATATGTTCGAGCTGCGCATAGACAAGATGGTGGACTGTTGGATAGGGAGCATAGAGATCGGTGTGACGGCGATACGTCCCGAGGACTTGGAGGAGAATGGCGGTGTAGGCGCCGTGGCCGGCACCGCTACAGATCTGTCCTGGGACACTTATATACTGAGCGGAGCCGCCATGATGAAGGACGGCGAATGCGTTAGAAGTGGATATCCGCTCGATTTGGACACACTCACAGTCGGAAGCAGAGTTGGTAAGTAATGTAACCGGTTTAGTTGTAACTAGATTTTGTATAAAATCAATGTCTTAATTTTTTTTTAAATTCTAGGGATGATGTGGCACGCCGATCGAAGTCTTCACTACTATTTGGACGGCATGGACATGGGTAGGGCGTGGTATGTACCACACCTTAACATATACGCCGTGGTAGATTTATACGGTCAATGTACTCAGGTAAGAAATAAATTATAGAGGGAATATAAATATAAAATGTATTAAGATTTTTAATTTTTATTAAAAAAAAATTAAAATTATTACCATCTATTGCAGGTGACCATAATGCAAAATGAAGAGCGTGCATTCAATTACAACGGCTGTACAAATTCTGATAACTCCATGTTTAGTGGAAGGGTGTTCGAGTCCCCGGCGCAGCCCTATTGGTGAGTCCGTATGAGTCTGTAATTTATAACATTAACTCTTTTAATGTGGACAATAATTTTAGTGTTGAAAATCGAACAAAATATAAAAATTTCCAGGAGTTTCTCGGAGTATTGCGGTGACAATGTGGGCATGATGCACGAGTATTCGTTTGCGCGTCGTATGGTCCCTCACGATCCCACTGCCACCTTGGTGTTTAGTTCGGCTCATCTCGCCGTTGGTGAAATGTTTGAGGTAGGTAACTAAAGTGGTCCTCAGAATTTGATTCTGAACTAACAACAGGATTTGGCATTATTAATTTGCCCAATATGCCAACATTTGGCGAGAATTTGACATCACTTGGGCCAACACTGGCAGAAGCCACTGGCAGTTGGTCCCATATAAATTTGGGAAAAATATTCCTAAGCCTAAGTGTGGGGAAATAGGGTGATTTATTGTTTACTCACAGATTTTAATGCTGAGTTAAGTATTACAATTAAAAAAAAGTAATTAAAAAATTATGCAATAGTAGATTATAGCCACAAAAAAATTATAAAAATAATTTTATTTAATCTTATAATAACTAAGTTCTTACACAGGTATACACTTACATTAGTTTAAGAACTTAGTTATTAAATAAAATTATTTTTTGCTTTTCAGTTTTTTCGGCGGTTTAAAATTTTTTGTTAAAAAGTTTTATTGAAGACCATACTCGGTAGTATTTTTATAGAAAGCCATAAATAAAGCCAGTCATCACATGCAGGTTGAAGTTGACATGTTAACGTTGAACTGGCATCATTTCATTTTGTCACAAAAGTTAACACAAAAGAAATGTAATGTTGTTCTTCTATACAGGTGAAAATCATGGAGTGTCAGTACGACAACGCGGGTACATTTCGAATGGGAGTGACTGACATCAACATCCTAAATGTATACGTGAACCGCTCACTGCCTCCGGCCGTTTCGTATTTGCCTCATTACACAGCATACATTGACGGTTAATATCAACTTATATTTTGTATTTCGTAATCCACAAAATTAGGCATTATATCGTTTATTCGCTAAATGGCAGATTCTGTAGATGACAGAAATTGTACAGTCCGTTATTTTACTTTATTATATACATTACGGTATATCTGTACGGTACAAGCGAATATGTGTCGTTATACTTCATATATTCAGTATTGTCCATATAATCAGTTAGTTTTTTTTTTTATTTTTTTTTTTTTTCATTTGTTTCATATATTTTTTTTTTTTTTTTTTTATAATTTGCCTGAAAATAAAATTGCAGGCAGATACATAAAGTATTCGAAAATGGGCTCTCGCAAGCAAGAAGTGCGTTCTTTCGTCCCCTCCTTTGAGTGGCTTCGCGTTGGCGATAGAGTGGGCTTGAAAAAAACGAGCGATGGCCGCGTACTGGTTTATTATAATTCCGAAGAAATTGAGACTGCCTTCGAAAAAGTACCAGATGTAAGTGTTATAAAATTAATTTGGTTAATATAAGTATTAAGTACTAACTGGTGGCCGTTGTAAAATTAAAAAAAAAAAGCAATGTAACGCTTGACAACTTGTTGCTATAAACACTTTGGCCAGGCGTTACTTTTTTTTTATTATATTTTTGATTAGATTAAATGATCCCTCGTGAATAGTCTCTTTCTCTGGATGAAAGGACCTTTATATCTATATTTTATTTTAGATTTTATTGTTTTTTAAGATCATTAGTGTTAAGTTAAATTAAGTTAACCATGCTATATGTACTATTTAGGACTGCAATTCAGTTAAATTGTTATATACATGTAATTTTTAAGTAATCGTGTACATAATTGCTCTCTGTTTGTACACTTCATCAAATAAATAAATAAATAAATAAATAAATAAATAAATAAATAAATAAATATTGGTATTGATTACGTCAATGATGATCAGCGTACAGTCGTACTAATATTCAATGTCGGCTAAATTAAAATTTTTCAAATGCATTTTCAAACATTAGAATAATTTTATTGGCGTTTTAGGGGTTTAAATGAATGATTTATTTTTTGTTTCATTTCAGAAGGTGTATGTGGTCATGGAACTGTACGGTAACGTGTCAAAAATCAAAGCTGTCCCAAGAGATACAAACGCCGGTGCTACTTTGCAGCAAACCAGTGAGTTCCACTTTCACTCGACAGGTGGCGCTCTTCTTTGCGCACGTCACAGTTCTCTTTTATTTCACTTTTTCAGTTCCAAACGACGACTGTACAAAGGAGTTGCACTCATACGTCATCCCCGTAATAAATGAAAGTGTACCGGCGACAGAGACCCAGGCCTCCTCCAGCAAGGTGACCACGAATGGCGAAACCACTAATGAAACTAATGCCAAGGACAACACCCAAACGGTCACCAACGACACACCGGCGGAAACAAACGCTTCAAAAATTTCGGAAGCGAAGCCTCAAAGTGTGCCGCTACCGTACACATTTCATTGTGTGCACGGGAATAACATCAAGTTGTGCAGTTCAGGTAAATAATTCCTTCAGAAATGGCATAATATATAATATAGGGGGAAATACTCAATTATTGGCACTTTAAGAAATACGACCATTTATTGGCACCTTTCGCGACCTATTGTTCAACTCGAATAAAATTTGAAAATTTGACAATGTTTAAATCATTTTACTGTTTAGTGTTAACAATTCTCATAAACCTAAAATTTATTAATTTTTTGTGGGAACACAGTTTATGGAATAGTTTTCTTATTTTTTAGTGAAAAGTTTTAGGGTGCCAATAAATTGGAGGGGTGCCAACATTAGGTCATTTTACCCTATATAGGTCTATCTATAAAGCAGTGACATTCTTGCGTAGTGTAATGTGCAAATAGGACGCCTATAAAAGTCGCTGTCCTCTGTTTCTCCATTCGCTTTGATACGATTTTCATTATTGAAAATATGATAAATTTGTGTATATAATTTGTAAGTTCAAGAGTTTCCGTGCGAAGTTCATATCAATACTAATGTATGATGTATGTATGTATGTATGTATGTATGTTCGTCCATAACTCTTAAACGAATTCACTAATTTTGATTAAACTTAGTAGATAAACATTTAGACGCACAGGACACAGGATACGCTACTTTTTTATTTTTCAACGCGAACGAAGTCGCGGGCGCCAGCTAGTAAATAATAAATCCGGGTCGCTATAGTTTCATAAATTAATAATAGTATTTTTTTTTTATATTTGAAAGTTTCGTTTCACTCATAATGTCACTGATAATGTCATTTTTAGACACTGTCGCTGTACGGACGAGCGGTTATAAAGACGCAATATCAATCTCAAGCCAGCCTTTGAAGAGAGGCCATAAATTTAGGGTAAGTTACCTTGTCCTTTGTAGGTTTGTTATTTATATTTATATGAATAAAAAATAAAAGCCTGCAGCAATACATTTGAGACCTGTGGAATTATATTGACACGTTTAATTCAATTTTGTGAGCTTCCAACTCTTAATACGATGTAATTTAGGACTTAAACTGCATTGCATTTGCTATTTCGCACCATCAACTTCGTTTTTGTATGAAAGCGATTCTGTTTAGGAACCCAAATTAAACTGCTCTGAATTTGAATCGTCAAAAGTGATATTTTGACACTGCTACTTTCAGTTTCGCGTGGATAAAGTGACAAGTGAATGGTCGGGAAGCGCTTGTGTAGGGGCAGTGGTTGCTCTTCCCACAGAACCTCTACCACATTACTCGATGCACATCGATTCGCCAGCATGGATCGCGTCTAGCACAACGCTCATAGATAATAATGTCGTGGTAAGTGTTGCCCTTATATATTGTATAGGTCGCGCATTATTTTAAGGTCACATCGCGAAACTAGTGGGAGCAATCGGCGCATGTGTACAAAAGTGCTAATGGAAATGATTTTTTTTTATTGCCGTATTTTTTTGCCCCTTATAGGTGAATTATTATATTAAGGTTTGAAGGAGACACTAGTGGGGGAATCGGCGCATGTGTACATTTGCGCACAAAAGTGCTAATGGAAATGATTTTCTTTTTATTGCCGTATTTTTTTGCCCCTTATAGGTGAATTATTATATTAAGGTTTGAAGGAGACACTAGTGGGGGAATCGGCGCATGTGTACATTTGCGCACAAAAGTGCTAATGGAAATGATTTTCTTTTTATTGCCGTATTTTTTTGCCCCTTATAGGTGAATTATTATATTAAGGTTTGAAGGAGACACTAGTGGGGGAATCGGCGCATGTGTACATTTGCGCACAAAAGTGCTAATGGAAATGATTTTCTTTTTATTGCCGTATTTTTTTGCCCCTTATAGGTGAATTATTATATTAAGGTTTGAAGGAGACACTAGTGGGGGAATCGGCGCATGTGTACATTTGCGCACAAAATTGCTAAGGAAAATTACATTTTTTTTTCTTATTTTGTAATTTTTCACCTCACTAACTTAACATTACAGGTAGTGTTGATATTCCTTCCATAAAATCATCGTGCGATTTTATGACAATGTCGAAGGACAACGTTTTTTTAGGCATTTTTCACTATGACGTTTTACTAATACGATAAAACAATCTGTTGTACGCAACAGTACACAAGAGACACGAGACGCGCGAACGAAGTGCGGGAGGTGAAGAGCGACTGAGTCTACCAATAACGTGTCAAAAAATAACGTCTCTCTCCTCTGCCTGTCAAAATGACTTAAAAATTGAATTCTGCGCATTTACATTTACCATCTACACTTTGCCAAGAAGTTTTAATCCGCTGCACGACCTATACACAGCATTATTGTGAAGATGTAAGAATGGATGGTCTAATTTTTTGTAATCTTTGTTCCAGACCAGAACAGACATGGCATCGGCATTAGAAGAATTACAGGAGCATTCGGTGTTGTCATTGCATTTTCGTTTTAATAGTGAACTGCTCTTAGACATTGACGGGAAACGAGTTGGTTCACTAGGAGTCGTACCGAGACAATATAACCACGTGTATCCGTTGATTGATCTCTATGGCAAAGTGCAACAGGTAAATGTATTTGATCGACAATTTTACTTTAAACAATCGAGCTCTTGTGATAGTATTTTTTTAAAGAAAGCAAATACGTGTCACTTTACTGACGCCAATTTTATGACTGCAGTACGATGTGTGACTTTTTATTTATTTACTTTTTATATCAGGTAAGTTCATTTTGTATAATTTTCAGGTGTCAATATTGCTGCATCCATATGTGGTGACCAGCGGAAGGTCACTCGACTTGCCCATTATTACGGAGAATTTACGCGAAGAATCTCTGGCCGAACTTGAATGTAATGACGAATCGAATACAGATTCTGCAGATCTTTCACCGCAACATGAGTGCGTTGAAGCCAAAACCAAAGCGTTCAGTCAAGACAATCTGTTGCAGCACGATTTGGAGCCGATTCACGTACGACCCGGTCCCAGCACTAGAGCGGACTCGCCACAACCTAAAAGTGGCGATGTTAAATGCAAGAAAAGATGTTTCAATCGTTTGGCGTTGCACCACAGTTTGACTTTGGCCGAGGGTGTCAAGATAACCGTAGACAACAACGAGACTGCCAATCGTTGCATACAGAAGAGTCATTCGACGCACAGTTTTGGTCAGGTCGATGAAAACCTGTTACGGAACAAGGAAACGTTGAGGCACACCTTCAGCGTCGGCTCTCGGGTGGGCAATGGATCTAACGATATGATTCACGAAACTTTCTGTGATACAAATATAAGGCATAACGATCGATATCCGGAAGCGAACGATGTGGATTTGGACTATGAGATTGTGGACGCTTTGACTTTGGAGACGGGCAATCTGCCGGATCTAACCGAAGACCAACAGTCGTCTTCTTTAGACGAGTCGACCAGACACGACGACTTGTTTGTCGAGCCGTGGACGGTGATTGAGAAGTTGAATTATTTGAATAGAATCATCAATTTGGACCAGGAAGGAGTGGAGGGTCAGAGTTTGGAGGCGGAATGGGAGGCGTCTGGCGAAGGCTGTGAGCATTTACATTTAGTGCTGAAGTATTGGAACTTTTTGGCGATGCCGTATCCATTATTGAGGCGAGCTGTTTCGTGGGGCCAAGTGTTGTGCTATTGTAGCAATTGTCAGCCGGATGCTCAGCCGCCTTTAGCAGGTGAATGATGACTTGTGTTGTTTTTTAACATTAGAATTATTTGAATAGTTGCTATAGTAGAATAGTAGTAGTAGAATTACGGATAGACTCACCGAAACACAAAATTATTACTCATGCCATTATTAACGGCAGGGTCACAAAGTAGAACCGTACCTATTTGTCTGTGCACGCTAATCTCAGAAACGGATTAACATTATTATTAGGTAATAAACTACAGTTAAACTATAGTTTATTACCTGTAGGATTTTCGGCGTGGCGTACGCGAAGAACGCGTACGTAGTCGAAGACACCAGCTAGTAAATAAATAGAATTAATTGAGATTGAATAAAATAATGAGTGAGGTACGTTTGTGTCGTCAGGTTGGGTCCGAATAGAACGGATCGACGGTGTCGGCGCAGCTTGTCGAGCTTTCTGGCACGTGACGCGATCCACTCTTGGCTATGTGCAAGCGAGCGCGCCCGCCAACGACAACGCTACGCGCCTGCGCAGACCTCCTTCGCTGCTGCCACAGCCGACGACCACTGTGAGCGATGACATGTAAGACCGAAACCTCCTACCTTCCCCCTTGACCAGACTATGTCGCGACTGACGGCAGTCTCCTCGTCCCCGCGGCGGACAGCCGGTTTTGTTGAGTTTCACTAAAACCCAACAAGGTGGCCCTATGTCCTCCACATACCCCCTTGACTGGACTTGATGGACTATTTCGGTGACCTCACGACGGGCGGCGAATAGACGCACGATTTCGAAATAGGCGGGCGTACCTTCACTTTCCGGTACGCCGAGCGTAGCTGTCCCCGCGCTGGACAGCCGGTTTTGTTGAGTTTCACTAAAACCCAACGAGATGGGCCTATCTCCTCCACCTTCCACCTTGATCAGACTACGTCATGACGAGCGGTAGTCTCCCCTAAGAATACCGCCCGTAGTGAGGTCCCCGAAATAGGCGGCGTACCTCCATTTTCAGGTACGCCGCGGTATCGACGGAGTGTAGCCGTCCCCGCGCTGTACAGCCGGTTTTGTTGAGACAGGTGGTCAATGTTGTCAAAAACCTATTTTTGCGTTTCAGTTGGTTCGATGAAGAATACAAACCACATCGCACAGTACTGGCCATAGAAATCGACGTCGAGTAAGTGTTTTCCATAGTACTAAGTTGTTAAATAATTCACTGTAATGTCCATGTCTTCTCTTTTACTTTTTTGTTCGTTTGTCTGACCGGCCAAAATAATTTCCCTCAGACACATGTTATCATAACTTACGACTTTCGATTTTGATGATTCTTTTTTTTTTTGCAAGCTGGTGCTTCCCGTGTGGTCCCATTTCAATTTGACAATGGCATCCACGAGAAAAGACCATGAGACGGTTTGAAGTCGGTTTATTTTTTTATTAAAAAGAGTTATTTAAATAACAATTGTTGTTACAGAGGCTCCGACGCGGAGAACGATCGTCTGCTTGCATTCCTCATCTATTTGAAACCGTATATCAGCGATGATGTCCCGAGCGAGTAACTCCTTCAATATACGAGTTCTTGTTCCATGTAATGTTGTTCACGGAATAGAATATAAACTTGTTATTTATGGATTTTATCTTTCACATTCATAACAGTCAACGAGTTTTTCGTATGCTAGTCATTTTGTATTGCATCTAATAAATTATTATATTATAGATCTCATAGTATACAATAGTGAAACTAATGTATTGAAATTTTTAATGTCCAATGGGTTGGCCAAAAAGTGTGTGCAGTGACATAGCATGAAAAAATACTATAAAAAATAAGTTCTAGTTAATTCCGTATGATCTAAGGCCCACAAACTTTAACATCATTCGTGTTTTATTACCGTGTATCATCGTGTCTCTGCGCATAAGCAATAAAAAAACACCGTGTCTAAAACTTTGCAATTTAAAAATGTTATGAAGTTTTAAAATTATCCCTTTACTTTTAAAATGCGCGTTTTAAAATAATATTGTGATAGTGTATAGTAATGTTTTTATTTTAAATTAAAACGCTTTTATATACACAAGTTTTATGAATGTTTAATGTTCACTTTTATGGAAAAAAAAATCTATAGAATGATTTTAAATTTTTACACATTTCATTTTAACAAAGTGTTTTTATTCCGAAGTTTCAACGGAGACGAAAAATATAACGAGCCACAACGAAGCGTGTTCGGAATCGACTAGTATAAAATAAAATTAAAACGTTAAAAGCAAATAACTGCACTGACTTTTTGGAAAACCCAATAAAAATCTGTGTAAAACCCAATAAATAAGATTTAACAATTCACGCTATGTCAATTTGTGCTAACACTGTTTGACTTTTAAACTATGATTTCTGTATTTTATTGAATACGTATTTACCTTAAATGTCCTAGGAAATGAATGTATGTTGTTAAAAAGTATTGCTCGTTTACACATAGAAAGCAGAGTATAACGTATAAGATATTATTATTATTATTATTATTATATTTTTAAGTTAAAGTATTGTGTCATACACAAAGTCTCTCACAGAATAATCACTTGTATTGCAATATTGAATGTGTTGATTGGGTGTGATTAAAATCAAAATTTTAATGAGATAACGACAATAATAAGAAGGGTTGACAATAAGATTTATTTGTATTGTCAATAGTGTGAATGAGATGTATTGCATTGTCAACAATATTATTGATATGTAAAATTGGACTTCGTTAGGCATATGATGCGTCCTCAGAATACTACCTACCAATCAAGTGGACCGTCAGCCTGTCTGTCGACCTTAACTTAAAAAAATAATTAAAAAAGTGTGTGATAAATAAATAAATACGAACCTAAGAATAAAAAAGTCTTCAGAGCCATCTCTGTTCGCAAGGATGTATTATTTACGTTACATGTATTACTGTGTGGATAGATGGCGCAATATATATCTCTGAAACTTGAGAGATATTCTAAAATATTCGAAAATAGAACGAAAATTTTACTCCCATAAATTTTCATACCGCGGTCTTATACATATTACTTACTAGCTGGTGCTCGCGACTTCGTCCGCGTAGAAAAGTATAAAACGCCATCTACCGTATTTTGGATAGATGGCGCTATCGCCCGGGCCAAGCCTCTAGTATTTACTTTTATTTTAGATTTCCCGTAGGAATGAAGCATTTTCCCGCGGTAAAAAGTGTCCTATGTTCATCACAGGTAATGTCGGCTTCTAATGGTAAAAGAATTTTTCAAATCGGTCCAGTAGTTTCGGAGCTAATTCTATACAAACAAACAAACAATCAAATCTTTCCTCTTTATAATGTTAGTTTAGATATTAATGAAAATCGATTCTTAAGTTGTAAATTCCAAGAGGATGGGATAAAATTTTATCTCGATGAAACGGTTAATCTTGTGTCAATAGGCGAACTGTCATCGAATTGTCAGTTTGTTTGTTTTTTTTTTTACTTGTCACAAATATTTGAACAAGCACGTTACAATTTTGTTCTGTACTCTGAGGACGCATCGTAACGCTAGAAGCTTTTAAGTTTTGTATAAGGACGTGCATATTCTTTGGTGTATTTCTTCAAGCGTTAAACACCTTAAGCTAGATTCTCACTAGGCCGGTTCGTATGCCGCTTCAACAAAGTTTGCTTTCAGTATTAAATTAAAATATTTTTGACTGCATAGTTGACCCTTATTAGTATTCCTACTTTAATTAAATGAAGTTGATTTTTTTAAAAATTAATGACAAGAGAAGCTGTTAGCGTGAAATTTAATTTTAATCTCATTTATTGATGTACCTAATTTATTCTATTTTAAAAATATTTAGCATATCTTGTGTATTAAACGCAATAAATATGTACCTACACAGTATACCTATGTTATAGCCGTTTAAAAATCATAGTTAGGTAAGAAAGAAGTTTAGTATTTAATGTGATGCAACTTTATTGATCTTTTGTAGACGTACACAACAATTGTATTTTGAATTTGTAAATTAATTTCTTTTGTTATTGTAAACCGAAAAACGATATTAAAACATTTCGCTTTTATCTGATTTTTATTTTTATTCCCTAAAAATTAGTAATCTATGTAGTATATCCCTGTATAATATAAGCCTATAGTTGCTTAATGTGGAACTAGATGGTGCTGTGTGGAATATGATTTACGATATTCCCTGTTTTATTGAGTGGTTTAATTTTTTCCTGGGTTTTAAAACCCAGGAAATTTCTTTAAATAAAATTTCTTTTGATGCTATTCTTTTAACGATATATTTAAATATGGAAAACCAAACAAGCAGAGATGTACAAAATGGTTTACGAAAAGTATTTAAATGCAAAAATACTTTCTCAATTTACTACAATATTTCAAAATAGCTGGTGCCTGCGACTTCGTCTGCGTTAAAAAAAGAAAAAAAATGAGAGGCAGTCATGAGGACTGCCGACAGAAGTGAAAACTTAAAACTGAACGTTCAACGCACACATACAATCTGTAGCCCTACCATGAGTTTATGACGACCGAAATCGCTAGCGAGAACGTAAAATATTTGTATGAAAAATTGTATAGCGCCTCTAGCGGTCACTCAAAGAACTAAAGCCGGTAACATGAGTTGCATAAGTGAAAAACCTATCGAATGTAGTCGCTAGCGACCATTAGCGACTAATGTTTAACTTAACATTTCTATACAAAATCGGTACCATGAGTTAAAAATTTGACTGATGCTCTCGAGAAATACCGTAACGTTAGTAGTTAAATCATTCACTAGCACATTGAATGGTGAAAGGTTCGTTATCGACAGAAGTATACTAACGTAAGATTTCGATAGCAACTCATGGTAGTGCTACGGGTCATATGCAATGTGTTGGCGCGATCGCATACGTAGACAGCTGCATAACTGTGAGCTTTAGCATGTTGCTGACGCGAACCCATACATTTTTTTCCTACTTACAGTTGTAAAACGCGGCTATAGAAGTTTTCACTTCAAAAAGTAGACTATTCTGTGTCCCGTACGTCTAAAGGAAGAACTTACAGATTTATTATTATACTAGCTGTTGCCCGCGACTTCGTCCGCGTTAAAAAAGATAAAAAGTAGCCTATGACGTGCCCCGTACTTCTAAATGTTTATCTACCAAGTTTCATGAAAATCAGTTAATTCATTTAAGAGGAACATACATACAGATAAAAATTCTAAAAATCGTGAATTTAGTTTGAGTATCATGTATAGAGCCTATAAACACGATATTTCTGAAAACAAATTAAATTACTCCATGACCGACCCCTACAAATTTATTATTAGTATTGAAATATTCATTGATTGATAAAATATTTTTAAAAGTTTCTTCATTGAGTTTCTTCACCACTTTGTGGCTGTTTTGACCATGTCTATTCACCCTTTTTTTTGGGTGTAATCTTCGATTATATTCAATATAAATATCTCATTTAAATTGTTCAAGATATCAACCTATAGAGGTCTTGGATTATCTGGGAAAGAAAGGTGTGCCAATTTGCCAATTTTGGATTTTTTATCAGCTGTGCCAAATTTGCAGGCGACTTATTGTTAGAAAATATGGGGTTGGCGATCTCATAACCATTTCTATTATCTCGCCCGTTAAATGGAGGGAAAGGTAATAAACACTTTATTATGTAGGATCATAAAAACAAATGGTTGATAAAAATTATCTTATATTGGTGTTTTAGTGGTTTACAACAATACGGATCGTATTCAAAAAATCTTTTACTTATTCAATTACTTACGCTAAAATAAATTTATCCTAACACTGATCTTTTACAAGATTTTTTTTGAAAATCAGTGCAATAGATTTGGATATAGTAATGGGACCTTAGACACAGTCTTGTCTAAAGGTATTTTATGTACCAAAGTTCGAATTATATTTATAAAAATAGCAAATCATTTTACATCACCTTTGTGAGGTTCAGAAATAATTCTCTGTACTATAGATCCATTTCATTACAAAATCATATTCAATTTGGCGTAAACGTTACACGTTTTACAAATAAATAAAAAATGATGAGGTTTGTACTATTCATGCGCAAGTTTAAGATACTTAACTACATTTACACGTAGTAACTTTCATGTTCAGTCTAAATCTCATCTGAACAAAAATGATATAGGTATTTCTACTATTCTAATGTAAAGTGTCAGTGATTCGACATACAAATACATTAAGTTATATTTTTTTTATTTACAAAATTTAAAGAACATCGAAATATCAGATACGTTTATACATCAACAAACTTATATTATGAATTTATTATATTAGATATAAAAATTTTCTACATCTTTTTTATACTTAGGTACAATGACAAGCGAGTCGCAATCAATATTTGCTTCGTCTACCAACAAATAAAAAGTGCAGATCGTTTATTATACAATTTCACGAAAGACAATGGAAAGGCAATGAATAACGCAATTCGCGTTATGATCGAGGTCAATAAACATATGCCAACAACATAATTATATATTATTTAATTTATTTTCATCATTTTCTGGAAATGGTCTCTGTCAGGGTCAATCCAATTACATAGTTGTTTAGTGAGAGACTGGTGAAGCTAAAAGGGTCACTCGTGTTTGCAACTAAGTGTTTTTATCAAAGTGCTTTTGCCATTGCGATTCCTTTAAAGATTACATGAAGAAAGTACATTATTGTGGTGCTATAGATCCTGTTCAGGCCTCATCTTCCCGTGAATTCTACTGGTTTGATTGAAACCCTTGACGTACGCATCCTAGGCGTGGAGTTCCATCCCTCGGATTGCCGTCATCTTGTCGAAGGTTACACTTGTCTACTGCACACCAAAGTTTTAAATCACAGATGCGCCCTTGCCATACTTCAGGCGGCCGAAAATGTTCCGCCTTAGTCGAATGTAGAAAGCAGTAAGCGGTTCACGTTGCACACAGACATATTACGTCGACAGTTTTCAGAAGCACAGGGCGCATCTGTGATTTAAATCTTTGCTGCATAGCATAGGGCGATCTCCGCTCCACACCGAGACCAGTTCGTTCCATAAAATTTTACTGTTTTGCACAAAAATAAATTGCTTGCAACAAATAATTTAAAACTAACCGAAACGAGCATTTTAAGTTTCCTTTGTGTTGGCTTTCCTTTTGTCAAAAAATATTTATAAACTAGTTAAGTATGTAGGTAGGTAAGTTATTGAAAAAATCAATTTTTGTGAATTGAAAACTCATAAAATATTCCCTTTCCATTGTACCTACATTGGGAAATAATGATTTCAATTCATTACATTATTAAATAAATTAATCCAGGGTTCGTCCAATAATAACATTGGAGCAAGTCAATCTAAATTATAATAACAATAGTTGCCAAATTAAATTAAAATGACTTTTAAAATCAACAAACACTAAACTATTTCTAAATAAAAAAAAGAGTGTATTTAAATAAGCTAATAACTCAATTACCTAATTTGCAGTTAAATAGCTGAATTTGAATTTTTGAGTTTATTTAACTTTTGATCAGTAATAATTTTGAAATTAATTCCCGTGGGTAATATAATTTTTTTTCTCTGAACCAATTTGTATTCTTATAGAGATCTAACACCTAAATCTTTAAGTTAACCTATAAAAAATGTAAATTCTAACCTCTGAACGATCTGAATCTTATCTTGAACTATAAAAGTGCGATACATTTGTCGAGTTTGTAATTTTAAGTTCGCTATACAATAAGTACACAGAATAAAGTGACTTTGAAAGAGGTGCTCGCTATAAAACAGAGGGTGTGACATGTCGGAATATTTGAGTTGACCGGTATAATACAGTAATGTCGCGGTAACTACCACACTTTGCACTTATTTGCTGGGTTCATTGGCGAGCCGAGCGGACACTTGAAATCTGCGGCGAACTCTTCCATATTGGACAATGGTCCGACAACGCGAAAGCGGCCAGGTGCGTGGAATCCGGTCGTGATACGCAACTTGATAGCTTCGTTCCTATATATTGCGCACCAGGTGTTTGCCGCACTCAGCCAGAACAACTGGAAACAAAGCAATGTTATTGTTATCCTATCACTAGACTGATGCGTCCCGGTAGCAGTTTGGGGAATACATAATTACCTATACCGGGTGTCCCAAGACTATGCGACATAAAGGGAAAGAAAAAAGACTTTCCTTTACATCCTATCTACGATATTTAAGGTGCTTTCCCTTCATGTCGTATAGTTTTGGGACGCCCTGCATATACCCTATGACTATCTGGAGTTAATCTTTGGTTTTTTTTTTTTCAAATATGTTCTGTGATAAGTCCAGTAAAAATAGAACAAAATTCCATTAAAATTTTCGAATGTATGTAATTTATTTTTCAACATAATCTCCTTATAGAGCACTTGGTTAGGCGCTTAGGCGAGGTTCTTATGATCCCCTCTTTGTTTGTAGTAGTCTTTTCCAAGGATCTCAAAATACGCTTTAATTTAGGAGATCAGTTCCAATCCTACAAATCAGTTTCAAATTTTCGTCTCCCAAGCCATTTTTTATGTTTGTAGAAGGAAAATAATATCCCTCAATGCAGTATGGTCAGCCCTCAAAACTGTATTTAATTAAGTGTTCCTAATTCGGCTTTAATTTAGACATACCTGTCGTGGTGTATATTTATCTAGACCAGGTAGTCGTGCCTCCTCGCCATGCCGATGTGTCCATGCCTGATATGCGTAGTAAGCCTCCTTAATGCCTCCGTTATCAGCGATATTTTCCCCTTGAGTGTTTACACCGTTTAACTGGAATAGATTCAAGAATTTATTTAAATTTACTACTACGATATGGACTTAATAATACCTACTGATAAATTAATAATACCTTCAATCCAACTTCCTTGACAGTGTAATTAGAATATTGATCAATTATACATTTGGCTTTCTCCAAATACTTCTGTTTAGTCATTTCTTGCCACCAATCTACTAGATTTCCATTTTTATCAAATTGACGACCCTGAAATAAAATTGCTAGGTCATTGAAGTTTTTGGTTAACTTAAAACAGTCTTCAATTTTTTTTATCAGTGACTGTCTACATAAATCTAATGATTTCACAAAATATACCTGATCGTCAAAACCATGCGTGATTTCGTGTCCAATGACGAAACCGATGGCGCCATAGTTCATATATGCGGGACGTGTTGCAGAGAAGAAAGCGCCTTGCAAGATACCAGCCGGAAACTCTAGCAATGTTGAAAATTACATGAATTAGGTTATTATTACTAAAAATAATACGTTTAAGATAAATAATTGCCTCGGAGTAAACACATAGTTAGTTATAAGTAACTTAGCGACCCGAGCCGATGGGTGGTTTAGTCAGTCGAGAAACAAAGGTGGACCACTACTTTATTTCATGAATATTCACAGAAGGATAAATAAAATTTAAATAGTTTGGACCTTCAGCTATTAGTTTTAAATAAAAAAAAAACTTACGAATGCTGTTTTCAATAGAAGAGTAGAAAGCGTTGACGATGGCAGGGCGACCATGAGTTATCCAATCAGTCTTGTTAACAGGTTCACGTAATTTACTGAATAAATATTCAGTTCCAAAGAGTGTTAAATTCAGAACAGACTCCATCAGTTTATCTGAGGACATTTCCAGCTGCAAAACGACATAGTTTTCGATTAGGTATGAGGGCTACTACTTATGTATTGAGCCTACTAATGAAAAAAATCCGGAGTGCCGACAGAAGTTGAACAATTATGTGGGTATTTTTTGAATCGTCAGGAAAGTACATATAAGTACAGAGATATCAGTTACATTACGTTACATTACATTACGTAACAGGTCGCGAGTTCAATGTTTTTCCCATATCAAAAAATGTCCTTTTTTCTTACTAATTGGTTACACAATTATGGTTACACTATTGCGGTAACAGGTCGCGAGTTCAATACTTTTTTCTCATCTCAGTGTATTGCACTCAAGTGTTCAGTTGTATTGCACTTTTGAACGTGTTAATCGACTTATGCGGCCGACTGTACATTGATGACAATATTACACAAAGTCAAATATATTTTTATACATACTGCCGAATAAAATTCTGTAAGTTTGTTGTCATCTAACATTTCATTTGGATAAGCAATGTGCGAGGCCATAGCGTCAGCTTTTTCCAGAGCAGCGTTCCTCGTCTTGTCGTCCATCCATTCCACTTGGGTTAATGTTTTACGGAACTGTTGTCTGAAGGAATTAAACTAGTATTAGTGAAAACATATTTACATTTAGAGTTTATAGAACTCGGCCCTAGAAACTTACCTTATATCATTTACCATTTCAAGGGCATTTGCTTTGGAGTTTTCATTGAAATATTTCCTAATGTATAGCGCCCCTACGGCGATGGACATGCTGCAAATTGCCAATCAATCATTAAAATATATGAATTATATGAAAACAAATTGAGATCTAGAACCAAAGATTTAAAAATCACAGATGCGCCTTTGCTATACTTCAGGCGGTCGAAAATGTGTCATCGTTGGGAAGAGTGAGCTCACGTTTCATACACATCTTTTATTTTGCTAATTAGGTCCGTTTACCTTTAAAAATGCCTTCCTGTGCCTTCAGAAAGTTCAGCCTTCAGTTCTCATAATTCAAGAAACGAACGGACGTGTGAAACGTTACGCACACAGACATAATATTATGTGGACAGTTTTCAGAAGCACAGGGCGCATCTGTGATTTAAATCTTTGTCTAGAACCAATTATTTCTGTACATACCTTACACTTGTCGTGTCTGCACATTCCTTCCATCTACTCTCCCGTTCAGTCTTACCCGACAAGGCTGTAACGTATGCCAATTGTCTTCGGCGTAAGTTTTCTGTTAAATAAGAAACAGACGCGCCCGCTACTCTCCACATTACATAGTTTGATTGAACGCGTTTTGGTGTTTCCGCTAGAAGTTTCTATGAAGGAAAAGAAGAAATACTTGAGAAATGCTGTGAAACTTATCGACCGACGCGTTTTTTTTTTATGTTTGATCACGCATAACTTTTGACAGGATAGTTCGATTTTGATAATTCTTTTTTTATTTGAAAGGGTGTACCCCCGAGGGGGTCGTCCCATTTTAATTTGGAAAAAAACTCCAATCCTAACGGTAGGAAAACTGGGGATGATTGATTGTTCACTCACCGATTGTAGCGTATAACCACGCATAACTTTTTACAGAGTAGTCCGATTTTTAATGGATAGGGTATACCTCGAAGTTGGTCTCGTATAAATTTTGAAAAAAAAAAAATCTACCCTAAGGGTGGGAAAATGGGGATGGGAAAATTAAAAATTAAGCATATAGTAAATATTAGATTATAGCCACAAAAAAACATAAAATAAAACTTTTTAACAAAAAATAAAACCGCCGAAAAAACTGAAAAGCATAAAATAATCTCATTATTTTATTTTACCTAAGTAATTTTGAGTCGGCGCCAAACAAGCAAAAATTACGTAAAGTACGCAAAAATGCGCGGCGGCGCGGCGACTCAAAATTATTTAGGTAAAATAATAAGATTATTTTATATGCTTCTCAGTTTTTTTTTGTTAACGTTACTTTCAGTTCCCTTATATAAAAATATCACACGTTGCCTACGTAAGAAGTGTCCAAATTTTAATTTTTTTCTTTAGTCCTTGTAATTAATATTATTGAATGGCATTATTATTTATTATATTGACACCATGAATTTATAACGATCACATAATAATATACATTTATATAAACAAAATTAAGTGAGTTGGTTTTGGATATGCTGCAAATTTTATTTTAAACTCTTAAAAACTGATATGAAATGAATATGAATGATGAAATGAAATATGAACTCTTTAAAACGTGATAAAATTAAAATGTAGGTACCTCAAGATCCGTTATATATTTAGGGACATTGACTATTGCGATTTCTTCAAGTCCCACTTTTACATGAGGCGCCAAAAGTTTGTTGATATATTGTAGCCACGGGATTCTGTTGAGAATTTATATTTTTTTATTAAATCATTGAAACTTATGTGCTAGCATTTTATATTGTAGAAAAATACTAGACGCTCTACTTACGTTGGGAACTTTTGTTGCAATTCAGTTATGTTCATGGGATTGTAGAGACTTGTGGCGTTACGGCGTTTCTCCAGAGGCAAGGAAATCTGGAAGTTAAATTAATTATTCACATTAGATAATTAATAACAAAATTTTGATCAATTCTACGTGTAAATTCATAAATGAAACTGTAACTGTTTATAGTTAAAAAATTAATATTTATTGCATCCGCAAATTGAACACTTGAATGAATCGCGATGCTATTCGATTGATATTAATATCTTTCACTCCTTAAAATTAGGTCGCACTTTAGACCGTGGTATGACATAAGAGACATAATATGGTACAGTTTTACGATGTATATTTCATATTAATATACATTTTATATGGACAAGCTACATAAAACGCGTTTGTAGCCTTCAGAGTGATTCACTTTTACATCAATGTCAATAAATGATCGTAAAAATTCACTTCTTTGTTGCTCCATAAAATATTTTGTACTGGTGTGTACACTGAGGCCAGTTTAAGGGAGTCGTCATTCGTCACATAAATTCTCCATGTTTTAGTTTCAATGTTGGTTGTACTTCTGTACGCCAATTTTTCTACCCGTTAGGAAGTATACCTAATAACTGGTTATTGTCAGTTAATATTTTAAGGAAAAATACCATCGAATCGATAGATTAGTATTATATCTATCGACGAAAAATACTTACATTAGCCAATTTCATTTCGAATTGCAGCGAATCTTTGAGCTCAGTTTCAGCCCTCGCACGTTCAGCTCCCAAGAGAACAGCGATGTCAACCATGTATTCATAATACGCTTGAACCAATTTGTCGCTGAACCCTCTATTGAGGTACTCCCGGCTTAGTCCCAAGGACGCCTGATCCAACTGTTAAAACATCAATATTTTCCGATACTTGCTTTGGATATTTAAAAGAAAATTCGCACATCGCCAGCTATTATACATATTATTTGAAAATAAATCGCCTCGCTGTTATGATTTAGCATGCATATATTATCAAAGCTGCGGTCGGCCGACCTACAAAGGCAATTAATTCCCGTTCCATTGACAAGTAAAATCCGGGTCTATTGTACTGAACACCGTCACGGTAATGCATTTGTCTATTTTTGTTTAAAATTTACTTGCCACATGAAATTGGGTTTCTCGGCTAAACATTGTATGGTGTAACTTACGTCTATTATTCTCTTGGTGGAGTTCTTCACGTCGACAGAGATAGAGAAGTCTAGGAAATAGTCAACAGAGTAGCCGGCGGAACGGAATTTGTAGACGGACTCTTCCCAGGAGAAGGAGCGCTCGTCCCATGAGTTGCCGTCGAGTACTGGCCATCCGCCCAGTCGACGCAACATATCTAGAAGAGGTTGCACCCCGCGACTTTCTATTGCGGCTGTAAATATAAATTTTTACTTTATTGTATTAGTCAAATTATTAAAAAACTAAAAATACATATTTTTACTACAAAACTAACCATCGTTTTCAAACGACTTCCAAAAAAGGAGAAGGTTTTCATTTCTCAATTCGACGCGTATGTTTTTTTTATGATTTTTACCTCATAACTTTCGACTTTGATTTTGATGATTTTTTTTTATATGAAATCTGGTGCTTCCCGTGTGGTCCCATTTTAAACAAATTATTAAAAACACTAAAAATATATTTTTTTACTACAAAACTAACCATCGTTTTCAACCGACTTCCAAAAAATAAGGAGGTTCTCAATTCGACGCGTATGTTTTTATTTAATGTTTGTTACCTCATAACTTTCGACTGGGTGAAACGATTTCGATGATTCTTTTTTTATTTGAAATCTGGTGCTTCCCGTGTGGTCCCATTTAAATTCGGTCCACTTCTGACAATAGCATCCATGAGAAAAAACCATGAGACTTATTTTCGTTATTTTTTGTTAAAAAAAGTTATTTATGTAGATAAAATATAGCTTGAATATAAAAAAATATACTAAATGATTTTATTCAAAATAAATTATCTGTGTAAAGCGACAACTTTCGTCCATTTTATATTTCGTATGAAGTTTCAGATTGAAACAAATGATGGTCTGAATGAAATACAACGGAAGAACAAATGGGACCTAGCATTGTTGTTTAGAGGATTGTCTTAGTGAATCCAATTTTATTGCCAGTGATAATCCTATGCGAAAAAAACTTAACGTCGAATCAAAATATCTCTTAATAATCCACGAGCGTCTTCAACGTTGGACTGTTGGATGTCCGTCAGTCAGTCATACAATACAACATCCAAAGAAGCATAGTAGTGCTTCAAGTGTTTGAGACAACCACTCAATGTCTGAGACTATCATGTGTATCGAATTTGTATCCATTGAATTAAATCCACGTATCCAATGATTAGAAAAGACGCAAGCGGTATTACTAATTAATGTCACCTTTGAAAAAACTACTAAACCTCATTTATATATTCCGTAAAGGCAGAATGGATTATATCTACTTATAATATAGGTAAAGTATTTCTAAACATTCATACATAACAGCTGAAATTTATTGAACCAGTGAGCTAAGCTTTTTTTTTCAACAACAAGTCTAGCAAATTAGGCGACATCACAGATTGTTCGGAACTATCCGTTTGTTCATCCGTTACATCACTTTTGTTGTGCAAATAACGGAAGTAGCATCATTTAGTTCACTTTCACTAGCATTTATCGCTATATAACTGGTTTAAGCAACAGTTAAATCAACGCAAATATCCTGTATGATATACAGGGCATCGTTAGCCATGTACAACTTGTAATATAATTTGCAGCACTGTATGTCACTGTGATTAAGAGAATGAAGCTTATTAAATGCGGTAGGCGAGACACATTCGCTGACGCTAACAAGCTCCAAGATAATAAGATTCGGAGACGAGATTCATCATGCAAATTTACACATGTTTTGTTGGCGTTTTATAAATTTTGTTATGTTTTATTTTCAATTGACTTCCAAAAAATTAGGAGGTTCTAAATTCGACTGTATTTTTTTTTATGTTTGTGGCCTCATAAATTTCGACTGGGTCAAACGATTTTGATGATTCTTATTTTATTTGAAAGCTAGTGCTTCCCGTGTGGTCCCATTTAAATTTGGTCCAGTTCTTTTTTTTTTTAGTCGGTTTTTTTTTATTAAAATGAATTATTATAAGCCAACTAGCTGTAACATGCAACTTCATCCGCGTAACTTTATAAAATATAGCCTATGTTACTCGCTGATAATATAGCTTCCCAACAGTGAAAGATTTTTTCAAATCGGTCCAGTAGTTTCGGAGCCTATTCAATGCAAACAAACAAACAAACAATCAAATCTTTCCTATTTATAATATTTGTATATATCATTCTCAGTAAATGCAATAATGTCGTCTATCCACATTCGTTTTTGTGTGGTCTACCTTTAAGTCTTATTAATTATTAATAAAAAATTAATTGATTAATTATAATCACTTGTGCGCTTTAAAAAGTCACGTAGCGTGGTACAACACAAACAATATCGGTATTATATTGTACTGTATGTATATCAATTAGAAGTTAAAACCGTCGTTAAAATTATCGTTTAAATGGTCATCAATATACAGCTTTAGTTAATGAAGTTCTAATAAACTAATGAGACTACATATTAGTATATAATCAAATATGATAAATTATCTATACTAATGTTATAAAGAGGAAAGATTTGTTTGTTTGTTTGTATTGAATAGGCTCCGAAACTACTGGACCGATTTGAAAAATTCTTTTACCATTAGAAGCCGACATTATCTGTGATGAACATAGGATACCTTTTACCGCGGGAAAATGCTTCATTCCCACGGGAAATCTAAAATAAAAGTAAATACTAGCGGCTTGGCCCGGGAGATAGCGCCATCTATCCAAAATACGGTAGATGGCGTTTTATACTTTTCTACGCGGACGAAGTCGCGAGCACCAGCTAGTCATATTATATAACTAATACTCACTTCTATTCATACAAGCTTGATATAAGGTCTTGGCGAGCGCGAAGGGTCTAGGTTCGTTCGGGGTAATAGGCTCGTCAAGAAGGGCACGTATCTGTTCCTGTAGCTGATCAGTGATTATGGAGAAGGTGTTCACCGAGGTCTTGTCGTCAGGAATGCGTGTATTTTTCAAAAACGAACCGCAAGAGAAGTCGTAAAAGTCATCGCAGGGGTCAACCTTTTCGTCCATATTTAAGAGCAGTTTCGAGGCTGTGAACAAAGGATGAAATGTGTCCTTTATAATACATGTAACTGGGTTAATTGGAAAAAAAATTATTACTTTCTTATCCCCAGTCAAAAAGTAATAAGCCTAATACTTCTTGAAGTACTTCTTGAATTGATAATCTTGAAAGGAACAAGTTTTGAGATGAAATTTCGTAGTTTTGAGACGAGACTTCCATACTTTACAGGGTTACTACAGCCGATAGATTAGGTACTACAGACCCAATCGGCATTCACTGTACGCTTTGTTTTCCGCTGATTTCCAATATCAGGGGCTATATCCAATCAGGGGCTGTTCAGGATAATAAGTTACCCGAAAATAAATATAAAGTTCCCGAAGACAAATAATGAAAATAGAATGGCATAGGAAATGGGGGCTAATTTATCCCCTTAGGCCACCTGGTCCGATCGGCTTGTCCGATCGATCGGACGACGAATATTTTTTTTTACTGTTTGTTCGATTGATCGGATAATGAGGATTTCTCAAAGTCTTATGGTCCTACTAATCGAACTAATGGGATTTTCAATCATTATATTAATTTCGAATGGATCAAAATACAGAAGAATTTTAATAGAAATTGAAAAGCAAAAATCATGATTGTGACGAGGGTTGAAGTAAATATTTTTTCCTGTAAAGTCCGAAGTAAAATTACCTGTGTGAATGCATCCCGGAGAGTAGCATATGCTTTCATCTGCTGGTCCTTTGGAGACGATGTTAGGCGGCATGGATGAAGAAATTCTCAGTTCACTAGTTTGTGGCATGTCTAAAATTCAGATAGGTATTTGTAGAATGAAAATGTGTTTTATAAGCCCTTTATTTATAACTAATTCTGTGACCAAATTATTTAAATATTGAGGACAATGTTCATTGAGGTGAATAGAGTGTTGCGTTGTGTAGCCGTTGTGATTAGATTATTATAATATGTCTGTTAGGTATGTAATTAATATGGAATTAAATATAAATATTATAAAAAAGTTCATGTCGTTTTATCTGCCTTCAGTGTTGATATTACCGTTGAGACTTGGTCCGCATTTTTCTTTAACACTAGCCGTTGCACGCGACTTCGTCCGCGTAACTTTATAAAATGTAGCCTGTGTTACTCGTTGATAATATAGCTTCCCAACAGTGAAAGAATTTTTCAAATCGGTCCAGTAGTTTCGGAGCCTATTCAATTCAAACAAACACAAATCTTTCCTCTTTATAATACTAGTATAGATTTTATCAATTGAGTTTATTTCGATTATTGTCGTTCTCATATAAATAATGGTTTATAAAAACGTTGAATATAACGAATCGGGAGAAACCCTCATTAATTTGTACTATTCAAATTGTGGTTAAGATTTTATATAAATACCACATTCCAAATAGGTGTCATTATACGTCACAAGTGCTGTATTTACAAATAGTATTTGCAGTTGAGTGACAAAGCAATCTGAAACGGTTGTTAACCACAATAGAACATGGTGCAATAAAATAATAATATTAGTGTGCACAGTGTGTTAATTTTGGATATCACAAAAGATAAATATTCTGTTTTTATAAGTAGTACAGACTGTAGTTTAATTTTTTCTTATACATTGCTCGTACTTAATGTAACTCAGACAAGTAACAAGTGTTTTTATTTTATTTTTAATTTAAAATTAAAACTTCGGAACGATTATGGTTTTTAGTTTTATTAAAAACATTTGTCTAGAGTTTTTGGGGAGGGATATAAAATTACATATTAGCAACACATTGATATTCCTTCAAATTCCTTTTAATTTTAAGAGATAATTCTTCTTTGTAATGGTTTCAGTCAAAATTCAAGATTTTTTGGCTATCTTAAATTTTGTTTGTTTTGAGTGCTACGTTTTACGATTTGGTCGCATTTCTTAATAACTTTTATGATTCTTGAATTTTACGGGTGTTTCTTTTCTCGATCAGAGATGCTTTACTATGAAACTACAAAACATTGTGTCAAATATTCAATTACAAACCAAATCAATTCGCTGCGAAATATATTTACACAACAATGTTTTGTAAATATATAATAAAAACACTTGCTGGTTTTTATAGTGTGAAAAGTGACCTGCCTTGTATTGGTACACATTGTATAGTAATTTTTCATCGACACTTTGTACGAGCCCAGTGTATAGGCCACCGAAGCGTGTCCGTTGCGCCACATAACGTGATCTAATATTTGGTAACTTTGTGTTATAGTCACATTTAACAAATCGAATTTCACTTTCAACCAATTGAATTTGTCGCAAAATCTATTTGGAGCAGTGATGTGTAAATTTCAATCACGTTTTCCCGTCGCGTTACATAATATGCTTCCGTAGAACCCTGCTTCTACGTAAATATCATACTAAAATGTTAAACACTTGATATTTTCATTTTTAAATTCATGGCAATGCTTGTTTCTCTACTGGATTGACTTCAGTTTTCATTTAAAAGTTTTAAGCAGATAGACCATTCAGAAAAGTGATGATAACAAAATCGGGGGTTACAGTTTGACGCTGTATATATATATGGCAAAGAAAATATTACATTACGACCAATATATATATTGGTACCATATAACCAATAGCCACAGCCATTTCTTTTATCGCGGGTTGATTTTCCTTTATGATCTTATCTTGATGATGTATTACGCTATACAATTAACAATTAATTCTGATGTGGTCTTGCGACACTTTTCCTCACGTTGTAACGCTCGTAATGAAATTTTCAATTTATGTTTTTCCTCCATAATAAGATTCTGCCTCTCCACATTTGTCGTTTGTGTTCACAATGCAAATCATCGCGGAAAATCTAATGAGGAACTAATAGGATCCTTCCAAGACTGCCAACCCGGAAATTTATGTTAACTTCATTGGAATTATAATCACAGCGTTTGGTACTAAATGAAAATTGCCATGTGTCGATGTCATTTTTATATACGAGTAATAATAATATGTACATATATTTTATAATTATCTTATCAGATGTATTATCCGTGACTACCCCACGTTTGTATGTATGTAATGGAGAATCAATCAATCAATCAATACTAATAAAATAAATCTGTAGGGGTCGGTCATGGAGTAATTTAATTTGTTTTCAGAAATATCGTGTATATAGGCTCTATACATGATACTGAAACTAAATTGACCATTTTTACAATTTTTTTCTGTATGTATGTATGTTCCTCCATAACTCTTAAACGAATTAACTGATTTTCATAAAACTTGGTAGATAAACATTTAGATGTACGGGACACGTGATAGGCTACTTTTTATCTTTTTCAACACGGACGAAGTCGCGGGCCAAACAACTAGTACTA
Organism: Synanthedon vespiformis; assembly: GCA_918317495.1. Taxonomy (NCBI): domain Eukaryota; kingdom Metazoa; phylum Arthropoda; class Insecta; order Lepidoptera; family Sesiidae; genus Synanthedon; species Synanthedon vespiformis. Next base: position 1,610,268 of record OU906947.1, read on the forward strand.
ACAGCTTAATAAATCTGTAAGTGCAGGTATTGTATGTATGTAAATATGTATCTCCATAACTCTTAAACGAATTAATTGATTTTCATGAAACTTGGTAGATAAACATTTAGATGTACGGGACACAGGATAGGCTACAAAAGTAGGATAGGCCCGCGACTAGGTCCGTGTTGTACAATATATATTACGGCATTTCCTTTAAAGTCTGTTTTAATAGAAATCAAATTTATTCATTTCGTGTGAACGCGTAAACTTATTTGGAAAAGTAAACAGTTTCGTGCACAACGGTGCCAGGTAGTCGGTGCTTGTTATTGTTCCCACGGAGTAATGTACTTGTTTTCCTTATTTAAAAAAAATAACCTTGCAACACCCTTGTTTTAAGCCCAAGGAGTCAAATCAAAACAAATCAAAATATTTATTTATCAATTAGGTTTCTATAGGAAACTCTTTTGATCGTCATTATAAATTTAAATTTACCAGGGTTTCGGAAAAAAGCCAAGATGACGATCCTGAGAAGAAACCCCGAAAGAAACTCAGGATACTATTCTTTTTGTCATCATTAAAATGTAAAATAGCACAATACACTTACTTAATATTAATAAACTTAAAGTATATATATACAATTATAGTTTTACGATACAAAACATAGTACGAGTACGAAGCTTCGAATAGCTTAAATCCAGGCTTCTTTGTCGCTTAAATAACCAGTGATTTTATAATAGTCTTTCGAGAGGAGTTTAGTTTTAATTACACATTTAAATTTATTTATAGATAAGGCTCTGATTATTTGAGGCAGTTTATTACTATTAGTTTATTAGAACCGTACACTTTGACCCATAAAAGAATTACTTATCTTGAGTTTATTTTAGTTAATATATATTACGTCTTATTTTAGCAACATTTCAATGGTAATAACAATAAACCCTTTCTTGCACTTCTCGAATAAAGTCTGCACAGGCAAAGTAATATTTATGTATATATGTATATGTTTTCAAATTGGTTTCTGACTGGAAACTAACCGCTTCCGACATTTCACGCGCGGAAGGAAATTGTCACAGCAGGGAAATCTATTTTATATTTCTCATAAAATTCCCTTTTTTATTATTTTGCAAAAATTAAAAAAAAATCGAGAAAATTCACTGCATAATCTCACCACTGCTTCGCTTTTACACACATTATTATGCTTAGGTTTATATATAGGTACATAATTATGTTCATAGTTAACTGAAAATTTAATGGTTGTTAAAGTAACTTTAAGTTATACTTACTTACGTTAATCTATGCAAAATTAATTTGAATGAAGGGTTTGAAAGAAATGAAGATTTCTCGTTAATTTGAACATTAAAATTATATTTATTTACTAGGCTGTTGCCCGCGACTTCGTCCGCGTTAAAAAAGATAAAAAGTAGCATATCACGTGTCCCGTACTTCTAAATGTTTATCTACCAAGTTTCATGAAAATCGGTTAATTCGTTTAAGAGTTATCCTGGAGGAACATACATACATACAGAAAAAAATTGTAAAAATGGTCAATTTAGTTTCAGTATCATGTATAGAGCCTATATACACGATATTTCTGAAAACAAAGTAAATTACTCCATGACCGACCCCTACAGATTTATTATTAGTATTAATGATGATAATTTTACCTATAACTTTTACCAAATTCTTTGCTTCTTTAAACGCATTAAAAAAAAATGTGTCGAAAATTGAACCAACAAAACACCAGATACATACAGTAGTAATGTAACTTTTCTATGTTTAAAATAACCTCGCTACACTTGTCCTTCCACTCGTATACTTACAGCAATAAATTACCAATTTAACGTAAGGTATCTAAGGAGCTTAGGTGGTTGGTATCTATTGACACGGGTCACTTTATTTGACAATATTGCGAGAAGCCTCGCATTTAATGTACGAGTCTGCCGGCAAACGACGGGAAGCCGCTTCCGACACATCTCACGCCGGAAATTCAAGTGGAAACGACCGAGAAATAAATAAGATCGTGGCCAGAGGCCAATTACTCTACACAGTTTTCCTTTTGTTTGTTCAAGGCAGATAATAAAAATGTCGGAAGGTGAAAATGTGATTGCGGTGTTTTCTTTCACTCGTACCGTACTCTAACTAAACCGACCACATTGGGCTGTGTTAAGTTTTAATTAAATATATGTTTTGAGCGTTTCAAACTCAAACGTATTTATAACTTTGAACGTTTCTCATTGTTTTGATATTATATTCGTCAAACTTACATTGTTTTTTTTAAGCAAATATTTTTTTGTTTTATTTGAAACTAGCTGCTGCCCGCGACTTCGCCCGCGTATCTTTGTAAATTATATACACTCTATCCATTGGTGAAAACAGCATGAAAATTGGTGCGAGTTTATAGCGAACCAGAGAGACAAACATAGAGACGCGGCAGAGGACTTTGTTTTATAATATGTAAGGATCTAATAATTTAAGTGCCTTTCTGAAAAAAAATAATATTTCTGAAGTTTAATATTTAAGTTAAGTTTAATATGTAAGATCAAACTGTGTAAGTATTTTCGCCTTATTTTATTTTTTGTAGAAGAACGCAAATCAATTAGTCAAATAATCAATACTGACTTGTATCGAATTAATTTAATGAAGAAAAGAGAATTACATTTGTTTAAGCAAGACAAATGTCTTTGTAAATGCAAATGCAAAAGAAACGAACCACTATGAATCATTATTTTGTGTCCAATTTTCTCTCATTTCATATTCTGTAGACACTGCGTAAATTTATTCATGCCTCTCTTAAGGATCGGCAGACCTTGTCAACATAATACGTATGTAATTGTTACCTATGCTAATACTATAAAGAGGTAAAGTTTGGATGTTTGTTTGTTGATGGTAAAGTAATATAAAAAAAATTCTTTCACCAATAGTTACAATAGAGAGAGAAAAATTGATAGAAAGATACACAGGCCAAACTTATAACACCCCTTTTTGTGTAGGGCATAGGAGTAAAGTTATTAAACTCGATCTAAACAATTTTATATTGTAACTAGCTACAAGCTCCCGGCTTCGCCTGGGTTTAAAATAAAAACTAAGTTTCTTTTAAGTTGGACCAAATTACACATAGTTACGAAGTTTTATCAAAATTGTGTATAATTGAATGTGTTTGGTGTTTGTAAAATTTTGTCTGTTGATATCCTTACCAGTGATGCTAGTGACTGGTCGCATAAGTAAACTAGCTATGAAGGCGGCAAGTAAGGCTATAGCAAGAACTATTGCTATTCCTGCTAGAAACATCAGCCGTTTCTCCAGCCTGGTTCGCTGACCCCAGAATGACGGCCTGAGGGAAAAAACACAACACTGTTATTTGAAATTATGAACTATGACATAAATTTTAAGTCTATAGAGCCAATTTGGTACCATTAGAGCAATTCTAATGATACCAAATTGGCATTTATGCATAAAAAGATAGGAAGTTTAATGTAATGAAAACATGAAAGCGAAGGCAAATGTAAACAGATACGTGTTCATTCTTTTCGCTGAAGAAAATTGCCTTCAAAATTGCAATTTGCTTTGGTAACATAATTTTCGTTTAGCCGAAATTTTTTAAGGTCTTCAAACGAAAAGAGGGAGTCGGGTCACTGACACAGATTCGATTTATTCTTATGTGAAAGTTTAAAAACTCGCTGACTTCTGTGTTTTTATTGAAGAGTGGAGCGTTGCCAATTATCTTGTATTGTTTTGATATATTTTTTTAAAATTTTGAAGTGAAAACCTGAGCGTCGCCAATGTATGTCAATGTTCGCCGTTGTTGGTTGAGACGAATATGTTATAAATTCTCGTGGATTTGTTGAAAATTTTTTAGAATTTCATGCTTGAAAATGACTTGTTTTCATACTGTTCCTCCCTTATTTTAGAATTTCTAAAAATCCTTAAAAGTTTAAATTCCATAGATTGCAATGTATATGTATATGTAACGCATATTACAACTTCTTTTTCAAGTCAATATGTTACATTCATTTGTGATATATCTCGGCTTTTCGCTAACCAAACTAGACGTTCAGTTTGTTGATGAAGAAACATTATTAGTTACAGTAACTGTCAATCATTTATGTTTCGGGTGGACATGTGACTGGTACGGAGAGGTTATGATTGATTATTTATCAATTAAATATGTACTTATCGACTTGTTGTTTCAATTATGCAAAGGACTCGTTCCACTGTTCTCCGGTTCAGTGAGCATTAAGCATAAATATTTATGTTTCAGTACTTTATATACGATCATTGTTATCCATAAAGTAAATTACTTAAACATTTTATGTCATTTCAAAACATAATTCATGTTTGATAACTTTTAAACCAGCTTTAGGAATGCGAGATGTTAGCATGATCATTATAATATTTTCTTAATGTGGAGGTGTTGACTTTAGACTAATCCAAGTTCGTTCAACTCATGAATAATAGTTAAATAACGGTTGATCCTCATAGTATCGTCCTGTCAGAAGCTCGATGCTTTCCTGCGTCGGTCGTTCGCACCGTTATGACAGCCACGCATTCAATCACAGAACTTGATATATTCTACTTCTTTCCTATGTAAATCTTAAAAAGCTGTTGTTAATACTCATGCGCTGTTGCACGCGGTTTCGCCCTCTATAAAATATAGCTTAGTTATGTTACTCGCGAAAGAATTTTTCAAATCGGTCCAGTAGTTTCGAAGCGTATTCAATGTAAAAAAAAATAATAAAAATCCCTTTTTAATATTAGTATAGACAATAAGGAATCAATATATTTATAAACTAGCTGGTGCCCGCGACTTCGTCCGCGTAGAAAAGTATAAAAAGCCATCTACCGTATTTTGAATAGATCGCTATCTCTCGGGCCAAGCCGTTAGTATTTACTTTTATTTTAGATTTCCCGTAGGAATGAAGCATTTTCCCGCGGTAAAAAGTAGCCTATGTTCATCACGGATAATGTCGGCTTCTAATGGTAAAAGAATTTTTCAAATCGGTCCAGTAGTTTCGGAGCCTATTCTATACAAACAAACAAACAATCAAATCTTTCCTCTTTATAATATTAGTATAGATTAGTAATTATTAAATTGGAAAGTTTGTATATTTGTATTTTTGTTACTTTGATTTGTTTGGCATTTGGCACATGTAGTTTATTACCGGATACTTTGTTTGTATGCTATAAAAATGTTGAAACGTAAGTTAGTTTGTAAATGATAGTGAGAGTTAAGGTAATACTGTATTACCTGTAGTAACCTTCGATTTAGCATAGTTTTGTTGGTTTGAAACAATCAAAAAGTTCGTCGACACCACGGAAGACATTGAACTTGGGGCGAACCGGTCCTCACAGTTTACGGAAAAAATAATAGTCCGAGAGTAACCGGCGACTCCGAAGATTCTGATTGCATAACTGCACCACAGAATCTTGGATTAATGCTGTGTGTCGTATCTATTATACCATAAACTATTTGTAATGTCGCAAGACTCGTTATACCTATTCGTTGGCTATAAAACGTTAGGTATAGGATGTTAGGAAAATTACAAATAATTATGTAGTAAAGTAATTCTCTAACACCAAATTAATTTCTCTTATTTTTCATTTCAATGATATAAAAAACATTTATATCTGAAACATCTATTGAACACTATTATGTGCTTTTCATTACTGCAAAACTTAAAAAGGTTTTTTTTTATTAAGGTTATTTTTTTAATAATGCTAGGAAAAGTTTAAATTATTAAAACACGTCCACGAAATTATATAATAAACTAGCTGGTGCCTGCGACTTCGCCCGCTATAATTATATACAAAAACCTTCCTCGAGAACCACTCTATCCATTGGTGGAAACAGCGTGAAAATCGGTGCAGTAGTTTTTGAGTTTATCGCGAACAGACAGACAGGCACGGCGGTGCTTATATATATGTTGCGCTAAATTCTAGAGCGGAAATTCAAACTTTGTAAAGTAATTCGCACAATATGCAGCTGGCACTGGCAAGTTGCTAAGAAAGTTTCAGATGTAATATTTCATTTCCTTGAATGTCCAGTTCTTATGCAATTCTTGTTCCTCATTACTTAAAAAGTCTGTAATCTGTGAAGGCAATATCGACTTTAAAAATAGTCGAATCTATTCGACATCTTATCAATACTAATAATAAATGTGTAGGGGTCGATCATGGAGTAATTTACTTTGATTTCAGAAATATCGCGTATATAGGCTCTATACACGATACTGATACTAAATTGACCATTTTTACATTTTTTTTCTGTATGTATGTATGTATGTATGTTCCTCCATCACTCTTAAACGAATTAACTGATTTTCACGAAACTTGGTAGATAAACATTTAGAAGTACGGGACACGTGATAGGCTACTTTTTATCTTTTTTAACGCGGACGAAGTCGCGGGCAACAGCTAGTCATCAATACTAGGAATAAATCTCTAAGTGCAGGTATTGTACGTATTATATAAGTATATGTTCCATCATAACTCTTAAACGAATTAACTGTCAGTCGACCTTAACATAAAAAAATAATAATTATAAAACTTGGTAGTAAGTTGGTAGTAGTAGTAAGTGGAATTTTAGAATGTTATTATATATTTTTTATCCACTAAAAACTAAAGTCCAATCAGTTGGTTTTTGTGAAATAAATAGCGGATGCTTCTTGAAGGTTATATAAAAACCACTGGCACAAATAAACGAACGATAGAGGAAAATGTTAGCTTTATATAATTTATTTTTCATGGACACTCCGGGATGTTTGCCTTCTAACAATGCTGATATCCAAATTATTAAATTGTTATGTTCAAATTTCAAGATTTATTATTCAAAAAATCATTCAAACTGTTTCCACAATAATCAATTTTTCGATTTAATCTTTGCAAATCACGTTTCACTATGGGCGCTTTGTATTGGGATAATCAAAGTAAAAATACCTGCTATTTCTTATTGAGACTTCATCTGTTATACATTCACTATCTAATAATCTAATGATCTGTTAGATATGTATGAAATGTTCGACAAGTGTGACTAAACGGATAAACGTTTAGGTTTTATTACCATAGCTGTTCTGTTACTCGTCCTCGACAAAGAGCATAATGTGCACTTATGTACATCGTTTGCGAGCATTGTTTCTCTATTCGCATAGTTAAAGTACACATATTTTATCTACATATTGTGTATATTTTAAATGTTACTATAAGAAGTTGAGTGAAGGTCGTCTAAGCGGTTTCTAAATCAACTGCACGCTACCATAACATATTACTGATTCACAGTCAGAGTTCATCATTTTTAAGTTACAATTTACAATTTCCTTGCAGTTGTCCTTGTTACTTCATACTTTAACTTAACTTACTTCATATTCTTCTTTCATACTTTAAGTGTATTAATTTATTTTTAAGGGAGATTACATCAATCGAAAAGAAAATTGTATGTGTCAGAGCTGACACACACAATTTTCTTTTGCTCTATACTGTGGCAAGACTTTAGACAGCTAAAGAAAAGAATGTACCTGTATATAACTATAGCTGTGTACTGCAGTTTCACCTGGCGTTTTATTTGATAACTCTTTTTTACAAAAAACTGACTTCAAACCGTCTCATGGTCTTTTCTCATGGATGCCATTGTCAGAACTGCACCAAATTTAAATGGAACCACACGGGAAGCACAAGCTTTCAAATAAAAAAAGAATAATCAAAATCGTTTCACCCAGTCAAAAGTTATGAGGTAACAAACATTAAAAAAATACAGTCGAATTGAGATCCTTCTTCATTACCAACCGACTGCCAAAAAAGGAGAGGTTCTCAATTCGACTGTATTTTTTTTTAAGTCGGTTTTATTTTTGTTAAAAAGAGTTATTTGGAATTCGCTTGAAAAATTAAATTCTCCACTTTATCGATATCTAATGCACAGTTTTTATATAGGCGACACATTCATGTTCACTGCCGCCGCCGTAAAATTTTTTAACATATAATATTGACTTTCACGATAGGCATGTTTATGACTAAAAAATATAATTCTTCCTTAGTTTGCAAAAATCAAAAACAATGACGCAGTGATCTATGTATGATACGAGCATACCTTGAAATGATCATGTTAACAAATGCTAATATTTCCTACACATATTTTCGTCATGTTTGTAAACCACTCAGCGAGTCCATGTTTCAAATAACTTATTGATTGACTATATTGTAAATCAATTTGGTTACACTTACATCAATGTTTCATTTTCTAAACTAATTGAAATTTTATATTTTCTTTGTGTCTTAAAATACATTTTTTTATTAACATTCAGCCTTATTCGTTGGAATTGCGTATTGACTACCATTATACCTATAACAATTACAAGTCTATCGACATTGTTATGTCGTGTACAATCTTAGTATTAACTAGATTGTGTTTCGTAATGAAATGTGCGTGTTAGATGGAGATAATGGCGATGTCCACCTCACTAAACATGCTACAAGTCATAAATGAAGGCACCGTTCCTCACTATATAGTAAATGGTCAGTTAAGTTAATTTATTCGGGTAAAGTAACTGTTTTAAATCACGCGCTCGTATGTAAGGGTCTTTATTTGAATTAGGCAGTAGGTTATTTTGTGTAAAATTACAAATTCGTTTCCCTGGTTCGATTTCAATCTTGGTCAACTATGATGAAGAATATCTAAAGAAAGCTTTGGTTGGATATTCTTGGTTTTTGTACTGAATTAATTGTACGGTTTTAAATGCCTAGTATTAATAATAAATATCTGTAAGTATAGGTATTGTATGTACGTAATGTTCCTTCATAACTCTTAAACGAATTAACTGATTTTCATGAAACTTGGTAGATAAACATTTAGACGTACAGGACACAGGATACGCTACTTTTTTCTTTTTCAACGCGGACGAAGTCGCGGGCGCCAGCTAGTTGTAAGTAAGACTAGCGTGACTTAAATAGAATTTATGTGACCAACAAAAATGAAGGAAGAGTTGGAAATATTTTAAACTAGCTGGCTGTTGCTAGGCTGTTGCCCGCGACTTCGTTCGCGTTGAAAAAGAAAAAAGTAGCGTATCCTGTGTCCTGTACGTCTAAATGTTTATCTACCATGTTTCATGAAAATCAATTAACTCGTTTAAGAGTTATGGACGAACATACATACATACATATAATACCTACACTTACAGATTTATTATTAGTATTAATATTAATTGATCATGAAAAATACGTTCGGTCAGACAATAACCTTTTCCAAAGTTTAAACTAAAAAAAAATGACTTGTTTCGTTTCATTTTAGAGCACAAGGAATATATACGCTCCGAAACTACACGGTTGTATATTTCGTGTACTTTTTTCCTCTTCGTATGCAGTGCATCACGAAATAAACCTGCAATTTTTGTTAAAAATTTCGTCAAATGTTTTATTCAAAGTTATTTTAAACCTTACTGAACTAATAACGAGTATGAAACTTTTTTTGGTATTCTTTTTAGTGTTGCGACCCAGTAAACAACCAAAAGTTAGGTATTTAAAAAATGTCGCGACCCCTTCACTTCACAATATTATGTTAATAATTTTATTTTTATCAAAGTTTCATTCACATCGACTAATAAACTAATTTTTAAACTTTTACGAGTACATACTTTGTTTACAATTTCACATACCTACTTTAAAATATTTGTTTTTGTATTTAAAATATTGAAATAAAAGGATATTTCTAAATGTCTCTCTTCCTTTTCTTTTTCTTCTCCAGATATTTTTTAGAAAATATCTGTGTTTCATTCAAAATCGTGTGATTTTTTCGTATTCGTTAATTGTTGTCAAACAAAAAATTAACAAATAAATATTGCATTGGTATGTACTTACTTCACGTTGTTCCTCATGTTTAAATTTGTTGTGATGTATTCTGCGTCTGCACTGTGAACAACAAAATACAGATTAGTAAAAAGAAACTTATAGGTAGTACAGTTATGACACAACACAAGTTCTGCACAACAGTCGCATCGTTTATTACTTTATCTTATTTTCGATAACATGCAATAATAATTTATTGATAGCCTGTTGAGTATTTTGCATAAAAATGTGCCAAAACAAGTATTCATACTGTTCAACTGTATCTCTTTCTATCTGGTTCATAAATAAGGTGGCTATAGTGGCTAACTATTAAAAACAAAGGAACTATTTAAAAAGCAGTTGCACAACATAAGAAAATATTCCCGTAATTAGTGATAGAAAAATAACTACTTACAACATTTAATTCATATAAAGTGTTGGAAAGCGTTTAACGGAAATTGCAACCTACATTCCCAGCCAAGTCTTGATATATACTTGAAGTCGCAAAGTGCCACCTGTTGATCCTTGAGGGAGTCTCGTTTTGTGTTCATTGTGCTTGGAAACTTACGCAATATCCACTTATTATAAATTTGAGGAAACAATAGAGTGACATGGCGCATTGGCAATGAGTCGCGACCGTAACGAACGTGACTATTGTGTATGTGTCGAGGATGCTAATTTTGATTTTGTACTGAAGTGAAAGCATATTAATTACGTTTAATATTTTAGAGAATGAAAGTTCTGTAACACCTGTATGTCTATATAATATGTACTTTGATTCAAAGCATTTAGGAAGCCTAAAGCAATAATACTAATACTAAGGTTAACAATAATACTAATAAACAAAGACTGATGAAGTTTGCAATTCGGTAAACTAAAAAATCAAAAGTTTAACCCTATATAAGTCTGCAGTAATTAGAATATAATAAATAACCGACAATACAAACGGTAATGAGCACAAAAATAAATGTAATTGTAAACGAAGCATCATTCAGTAATATAAGTAAGAGGTGCTCAGACTTGAACTGCTAGTAGCGATCTACCTCAAAATTAATTGTTAACTATACAATTGATCGACCCTGTGAATGCCGCAAGTATGTGTGATGCATGTATAGGTAGGGCTAGGGTATATAAATCACTGTGTAAATAGATCATAGGCCAGAAGTTTACAAAAGAATCGGCGTATCAAATACTTCGCGTGCCGTGGTTCCTTTGACAAATTCCGCGCGTTCCTTTGATAAAAGCCGCCTTTCGTCGATAGCAAGATGTAACAAATAATAAAGGGGTTCGCAGTCAGCCATTCGAGCACCCTTGAAATAGATTTTATAACAAAGTAATTCACATGATAGCTTGTACACGTTAAGTGGGAAGATTATAAACAACATAATTACGGTGTAATGTGCTGTCTACTTATTTTTTTAGTGAAACTCGATACATGGGAAAGATCTGGTTCATGTCGAGAAAACAGCATTAAAATCACACTCGGCTAATATCAGTAATGATGTGATACTGCTAAATAAGCAGTTTCCTACTTTATGCGACGTACTTTATATTTATGGACGTAGGTATTCCGTCTGTAAGTGCAAGTTATTAAGGTGCATGCCACCTTGTAGGTAAGTGGTGCACTATTAATAGTGACTGTACATCTTAAATTACCTGGTAAAAAAATCTAATCGATTCAATTTAATTACAAAAACCGTTTGTTACAATAATTGTATCCTTATCAAAGGTTCAAAAAAAGTCAGGTGAAATATTAGAGTGGTTTCAATAGTAACAAAACACATAGAGATGACATCAGGGCTAAATAAAGCACCTCAATGTGTGGCCAAAATTCAAGTTTGCATGTTGCAAATTATTCACATTTCTTTAAGTCTTCGCGTGTCAATGAGCATAAAGCAGTTGTCGGGTGTGCCAACTGCCGAAATCAACTATAAAATTGCCATAATTGCAAAAGTCAAGTATACAAATGTTGGAAATCGCGTGATACAGGGTCGAAATCAGAAAATTTTTGGTTATTATACGTACATACTTATATATAGAGAAGAACGGAGAACCGCGCATACAAAATGTGCGTGAACAGAATTTTTTCGAAAACCAAAAATAATGGTAACAGGATATATACGAAGCCTAGCTACTGGTAAACCCCCACACTTTCGCGGGATTCCTTGCAACTGATGATTGGGTTGTTCCAAACTGTCATACTATTTGTTCTACGATAGAACAGTTTGGACAAAAAATTGCCAAATAGTTCTACCGCGTAGTATGATAGATTGGACTCGAATAATTTTAATGAAACATGTCCAAACTGTTCTATGAGTTCTACAGGTGACTGGTGAGTGTGCGATATTATCCTTTCCTTACTAATATTATAAACTAGCTGGCGCCCGCGACTTCGAGTTGTGCAGACCTTTCTATAAAAAGCGTCAAGTTCTGTCTGAGACCATCTCCGGCAAGCAAGTAGAAAGTATAAAGAAGAACGGCCCCGGACAAATAGCTCCTAAGAACTTTTATCACTTATAGAAGAGCGATTTTGCAGTGGACTATTTATTAATATTTTTTGCTTTCTTGGCATTATTTTTTTTATTTGGTACCTACGTCGTTTTTTTTTTTGTATAAAATTAGCATTACCATTAGCACAAGATTTTGTCGTTAGGATCATTATGTTCCATTCTTATAATATCAATTTATAAAATCGTGAAATATGAAAACAACGTTTGATATGAATATGAAAACAGCTAGGTAAACACGAAATGTGTGTAAAATACATTATATTTTTGACCGAATATTTGTTTTAAGCTGTTATCAAGAGCTTCTAGATCTCTCCTAATGATGATGATCAAATCCATCGTTTTCCACGCGGTGGTCTTTTTCGTGGGTGACATTTGCAGAACATGTGACTGCGTTTTCATTTCCAACTCCGTCGTGGTCAAGAAGTCAAGATAACATCAAATTGAATTCACCATACACATAATATAATATAGGATGTGCATAATTTGGACAAATGCCGTTTCGTCATGGAAGTGTGACCTTAGAATTTGCAAATATGCAAATAATTTATAATTAACATTAAGTTTACCTTTTAAACATTTGCCATCTGAACACAGTGAAACATGCTACATTGGAGTGTACTCGAAATGTTTGTTTTATGTTATATTTTCCTTTTAGTTCTTGTCTTTTTTAAAATCACTCCTCTAAATTAACTGTATTTGTTGTTAAATAATTTCTATATCACACTAAAATAAATAAAATTAAGGACTAAATTGTTAAGCGCAAAACTAGAGTTCGGTTGAATTTCTTTTACATTTTTTCACAGAGTCAGCAGTTCACTTCAGTATGTAGGGAGTTTGTGATTATTTTGCACCTATCATTTTGACATTATCATTGACACAAATAGCTCAAGCAAACCGGCCAGTGTTCTCACAGTTTTCCAATCTGAAATCAAGTGATGAAGCAACGTAATCTTTTTCGAAAATCCTGAATTTTTTCTTTTTTCTGATTTATTTCAAGTGCGATCTATTTCCACGATCACTACTTTTCTATTTTCCTGTTATCAGTTGAACTAAGTATATTATAAAAACCTCGACGAGTCCCGCTCGTAATTTACCAAAACCTTCCTGTATCTCTTCTTTGCCTTTAAGATGGGAAACTTTAAAGTAATATTTGGTATGTATGTTTAATCAACCTCCTTGATCGTGGGTTAACCAACTGTGAGACTTGTAATCCGTATTATTTGATGCGGTACTCTTTTTCTAAATGTTAACATTTTCTGATTTGTTTCAAGTGATGGATTCATTTCCACGATCACTTTAAATTCTTCGTTATGAACCTGGATTAAAGAATTTTCACAACATAAACGTTGTAAACAAAAACGTACCACGTTTTCTTTTGCAATACTTTTTGCAGTTGCAGCGCGAATTTCTTAAATTACGCGATATAAGTTTGACACATTTTGAACAAAACGATGATGCGAAAAAAAATGTTGTCGAGGTTCGAGATTTTCGAGATCACGTGACGATGTGTTGCCTCACAAAGACAGGCGTCGCTTTACGATTTTCGACCAAAATCAATATCTTAAATAAATTTGGACTTGGAGTTTATACCTGTGTTTAGGCGAGAACCTAATTTATTAAAAAAAAATGTCATTTATCGAAATAAATTGAGTCACAACGTTTGTTTGTGCTGTATAATTATGTTAAGTGCTAATTTTAGCCTACTTACACACTTGTACAAATCCAGTCATTATTGGATAAACATGAAATCATTTAATAATAATTTCTATAATCAGATTTTCGATTTATAAAGTCGACATCTTCTAGAATATATCCCACTATTACACAAAAATTAAAAAAATCTTGCATATTTTATTATATACCGACAATGAACTTCACTCTCGTTAAAAAATATACCAAGTCTGATTGTCTTTGAAAATTTCCTATTTAACCCAGAACTCAAACTAACTAAAGTCATATTTCTTTTTTTTTTTCAAAACCAAAAATATTACTATTTTTATTGTTGATAAGCTACTGATAAGTTACTGATTGAATTTGCAAAATCATAGAGCGAATAAATCAGTACGCGCGATTAGTGAAACCATAATACACAACACAGGTTGTATTTAGAATAGCGGGCAGTAAATCCATAACTCGATGGTTTTAAATCGATTTGAGTCGTTAAAGATAATATTTATGACACAAACCCATTCGGTTTTGATGCGCATATATCTCGAGTTTACCCTTACTAATGACTATTTATTCCTTAAATAAAATCGTAAATCATTATTAAATACTTCAATATCCATTTTAAAGGAACAGACGGTGTTTTGCGTACGAGATATTTTGAATGACGCAAATTTGAAACGACTATTGCCTCTTATATTGTTTCTATATGTTATAGGTATTACAAGTCTTATTTTATCAAGTATTTATGAATGCTTGAAGATTTCAATCGCCATGAAACATTTTAGATTTTATTCTGATATCATACGTATAAAACATGTTAACATAATTTATATTTGAAATAAGATTTCTGTTCTTACCCACATACAAAAATCCCCCGTCGTTTTTTCATGGTTTTTGTATGGGTTCGTATACACAATACACATTTGTGTCTTTTGCTAAACATACGGGTGTACGCAATTATACTCTAAGCACATTTTCTTTATGTGTTCGATATTTTCAATAAAAATGAATAGTGTAATAAAATTATATGAAACTATTACAGAATTAATAATGTATAGTAAAAAAATATTTTTTACTATTATATGATGGTAAGGTTTAAAATTTAAAAATTTGTAAAGAGGTACGTAGGTAAAGTCGGGGTACGAAAACCTTCGTCAGTTTTCAAATTCATTCCTTTATCAAAATCGTAGACTCTTAGTACAGTTTGAAACTAAAGCACTAAACAGACAACTGACATACGTTTGAAATTAAATTTTGGCACGACTGACGCAAGAAAATTTTGACTTTAAGGTGACGAACCTTTTCTTACCCCGACTGTACTATATTATAAAGTGAATGCTGCAGTCTCCTTGACACATTGTAAATTGATTAAATCGTAGTATCACGCTGCCCTTTGATTGTTGCTTGTATTGTTTTATTTTATTCGCGGATTTATTTATATCATCGGAGTCCACAATTGATAGTTACATGAGTTTACTAACGACCCGTTCCCAGGTTCGCATGGGTACATTTCTTTCCTTCAAATTATATACAGACGGCGGGAAGTGACTTTATTTTGTACTAGCTGATGCCCGCGACTTCGTCCGCGTTGAAATAGAAAAAAAAGTAGCATATCCTGTGTCCTACGTCTAAATGTTTATCTACCAAGTTTAATGAAAATCAGTTAATTCGTTTAAGAGTTTTATGGAGCGACATACATACATACATACAGAAAAAAATCAAAAAATCGTCAATTTAGTTTCAGTGCCACGTATAGAGCCTATAAACACGATATCTCTGAAAACAAACTAACTTACTCCATAACCAACCCTTACAGATTTATTCGTATAAGTCAATATGAGTATAACTCAATATGCGTATAATTCAATATGCGTATAAGTCAATATTCGTGAAAGAAATCAGTCATTATGCGAGTAACCCGTTAGTATTGATAAAAAAAATATGTCATCATTCGCATCCAATTTAAATTTTTATTAGTTTGGTTCAATTTATGTGAAAATTATTGTTAAAACTATTTTGCGCACATGCATCTCTTTAATAATCATGAAATAATGACAGGTATCTGACGGTGTTGCATATTTGAATAATAATACAGTACAGCACGTGTAACTTTTCCGTTCAGAGTGCACTGATAAATAAAACATTGTATGGAAGTTGATTTTATTAACAGTATTACAGGAAAGACTAATTAAACGAGCCTTTCTCAATTTGAAAGTTTAGCTATTAGTCAAAAATCATTCCTCAGGTTAATAATGTCTTTCAACCAATGAAATATTACAAACTTTGAAGCAACGTGTATAACAAATAATCTATGAATTTTCATTACACGAGGTTTCACTGGTTCTCAATTCGACTGTATTTTTTTATTATTATTTTTACCTCATAGCTTTCGACTTGGTGAAACGATTTTGATGATTCTTTTTTTATTTGAAAGCTGGTGCTTCCCGTGTGGTCCCATTTAAATTTGGTCCAGTTCTGACAATGGCATCCACGAGAAAACTTTATGTCTACTTTATGGCTACGTGATCAATTTGAATACAAAACTAGCTTGATTATCTAAAATTAAATGCTTTTTTTAATTATTTTATATTGCCATTAACGTAGCCAGGTCTCGACGTTGTTTTACACGAACTTCTGTAATCTGATTCCAGTTACCAGTCTATATAAATGTAAATATAACATCCAGGGCCTCAAAAATTTTTTTGCCGTAATTTGCCATATTCTTTGGCATTGGCGTGCCATTGATGGATTTCAGTCACATACACACATTTTGATAAAAAAATAATATAAATATGTACTTAAATTATAATAACTTAATGTCATTGTAACGATCTAATGATTACCTTAAAGAATTACAATAATTCAAACTCCATCCGAGAACCCTACTTTTTGTTACTTTACATATAATTTAAAATTACATTGCTCAACAGCGCACTCCTCCGGGATCTTATTAGCATTTAAATGATAATATTCATGATCATTTCGTAAGCATGAAATTTTATTCATGTATTTGTACTTGAACACGCACCTTTTACGTAAGTAACACATAAGTTGCCTTAATATAAACCATACTTATATAAACAATATTTGTATAACAAACATATGGCATACCCACATTTATCCGCACCAATTACGATATAGTTCTGAACTGAACTATATTTCTTTTGTAGGGTTTCCACGTGTTTCAACAATTTAATCAAGGAATAACTTTGTTGTTTCGTCATCCTAGCTCGTTCCCGTTGCCCTTGGAATTAGTTTGTGGGGTTTTCAAAGGCGGTTTTAAAGTAGCAGACGATTAAATGAGAAATCGGAACCGAAAAACTACTAATATTGTGAGCATTGATAGATATTGTTAAAAGAAGTTATATCTTCGTGCCAGGGTGTGGCCTGTAATAAGAGCAATGAATTTAAACGATGATTTTGCCGTTGTTGCCGGCCGCGACTAGCTGTTGCCCGCGACTTAAAATAAAAAGTAGCCTATCACGTGTCCCGTACTTCTAAATATTTATCTACCAAGTTTCATGAAAATCAGTTAATTCGTTTAAGAGTGATGGAGGAACATACATACATACATACAGAAAAAATTCTAAAAATCGTCAATTTAGTTTCAGTGTCATGTATAGATCCTATATACTTTATACAATACATATTTCTGAAAACAAAGTAAATTACTCCATGACCGACCCCTACAGATTTATTATTAGTATGGATGATACGCAGCTACCTTAACCTAATCATAATGTTCCAAAGTGCTTATACTCAGAGGTATAGCAATCCAAAGTTACAATAAATAATGAATGAATTTCACGATCCGCTAAATTGTCGGTTATCAGTCGTTAGATGTCTTGGTACAGGGCACTGGGGCGAGAACGATCGTAAATGTCAATGTCATGTGTACTTCGACTGGACACATTATTTCTGTAGTAGTACATTGCTGGATCGATTAATTTTGTTAGAAATAACAGTAAATTTGTTTTTCATTTTAATTAATTGAAACAATTTGGAATTAATTACTGGTTCGTTAAGATATTTTAATTTATTGCTCTTATTACAGGCCCCCATCCTGTGTTGTATAGTTACTAGTACTACATCTTGGCTGTTTCTTTGAGTGAAAAGTCTTGGCTGTTTCAGAGCCATTCTAATAAGGTCAGCAGCACACAAGCAATGCAATGCCTATATATGGCGTTGCTTGTGTTACAGGCTACGGTAGCCACCTATCGTCAAGTGGACAATCAGCCTGCCTTTAAATAGAACAAAAAAGCAGCGTTTTTTGGAAATGACAGTTTAATTTTGGTTCCAATTATATTAGTGATTCTTGAATAATAATGTGGCTGAATTGGTCGATTCTCGTTTGCATATTAAGTTTAAACAGTTCGTATATCATTAAACGGTGATTTCATTAATATCAATTGTCATACATTTTATTTCTTTTTAAATAACTATTGAAAGTATTGTTAACTAGGCTTGTATTTTAGAGGACGTATTTTTTTTTTAAAGTTAATACAAGTTAATGCACAAACCTTTACGTACAAACAGATGCGGAAAGCGACTTTGTTTTATACTATGTAGAGAAATAGCAATTACGATTGCCTAATCTTCAAGATTGCACCTATAAGGAAAGAGAGAACTTGATAAGCACCGGTTTTAATACTACCGCGTCTGGTATTAAACTCGTTCTCAACAGTTGGCTATCGTTTTTATAATATAATCGTTTCAAGTTAAAATCAATTCAAGCGTTTATTGAATCCTACTCAACAAGCGCTATACTAGTGCTATAAGAATGATGTGGTGCTTAAGTGTGATCTTTTTTTGACAGAGACAATAGACTTTCGAATCGTTTGATCAAGTTTGGTGATTTCGAATCTGTTCTATAACAGTTTCTTATAAGAAGCCGGTTAGTTTATCAGTGAAATTTGAAGTTAAATTATCCGATGTCTGTGTTGGTGGAGGTAATTAGTACATTTGACTGTAACGTCGGGTGCTATAGTGGCTGCGACTACACAACAACCATCATCTTTGTCATTGGAATCAGCATTTATCGAGATTGTTGGATCTTTTTGCTCGGTGTTTGTGACTGGATATTTTTTTTTTTTTAAATTATTGGTGGTGTTGATTAATTCATTAATTAATCACTTGTTTGCGCTTGTACTTCCAGGAACTGACTCCGGTTCCAACTTAACTGTGGCAGTAACTGGAATCGAAGCGGGTTCAGTAACTGGTGGTGACGGGGTTGTTTTCTCTCCTTTAATCTGACCCGACAAAAATGATGAAGAAGTGGTTACATCACCAGCCTGCATTGGTGTTAATTGATTTACAACTTTGTAGAGGATAGGTGCATAATGATCCTCTCTTAGGTGGAGACTTTCACAGCATCGGGATTTGCATTTTTCATTTGTATGTCAGGTGCGGTATTCGACCAATTTTAGCTTCGTAAAGTGACCTTCCCTCCCAGCATCGCTGGAATCGACTCTCTCTGATATTATCCTAGCGTATAGCGAACATCAAAATTTAGCTTCAAGCGCTCGTATAGCGCTATTCGCTCATATTCAAGCGAAAATCTATTAAATGGCGTTCACAGAATTATATTAATATGTTGGTCTATTTACAAAGGTTAAACAAATAAACACAATGTCACAATTGTAATTGCAATTAGGTACCAATTAATGGCACAGATATGTGGCCAATACTTGTATTGTTAGTTAAATGAGAATGTTCAAGGTTACTTGAAGAGCCATGAAAAGAACTGTGCTCGGGAATTCTCTTACATTTCCTTAATGGGGAAATCAGTTCATATATTTAGCGAAATGGAATTGCAGTTTCTAGGCCACACAGCTCGTAGAACTGACAACTATTGGAGAAAAGATCTTCGTGGTTAATCGATATTCATTTATTTATTACTAGCTGTGCCCGCGACTTCGTACGAGTGGTATTCAGAATAAGATACAAACGACCGAAGCGCGTTTCGGTTTTAAACCAATTGGTGGTAGCTTGTAAAGAATGTTGACGAAGATAAATGTTTTGTAAAAACTTACGTCGAATAAATGATTTATTATTGGAATGAAAAAACTAAAAAGCAAAAATCAATTTTATTTAACCTTGATAACGAAGTTCTTAAACTAATGTAAGTACCTATCCTATAGGTAACCTAAGTAATTTTGAGTCGCCGCCGCGCATCACGCTTTAAGTAGGTACGTAATTAATTAATTTGCTTGTTTGGCGCCGACTCAAAATTATTCAGGTATAATTACCTACATTAGTTTAAGAACTTAGTTTAAGAATTAAGGTTAAATAAAATTATTTTTTGCTTTTCAGTTTTTATCGGCGGTTTAATTTTTTTGTTAAAAATATTTTATTTTAATATTTTATTCTTAATTTTTGATAACTTTTTTTTAATTGTACCTAATCAACTCAGCATTAAAATCTGTGAGTAAACAATAAATCACCCCTATTTTCCTACCCTTAGGGTAGTTGGCGTCAAATGAATCCTAAATGCCAAAACTTTTTCCCTTACGCTTTTCCCGTACGACTTTTAGTCAAGTTTTCTTTAAGCATTACGAAATATCTTGTATTTTTATATCCTTACTAATATTATAAATGTGAATGTGAGTATGTTTGTTTGTTTTTTTGTTACTCCTGGGACAACAGAAAAAACATAGGGTACCTTTCATCGTTTAATGCGGACGAAGTTGCGGGCACCAGTTAATAAGTATACCCCTTTCACCATCTGTCAAGTAGGCTAACCGTCATTTAAAATCACCTGTCACCGGGAATCATTTAGCTGATATACCTTTGTTTGTACGGTAAAAGTGCGAAACATAAATAGACAATAATAATAAAAAAAATCGCCTATCGAAGGAAGCACTAAACTGAGTGAATAATTTAAGAAAACATAAAATTATTTCTAAAAATAACTAATCAATTCTTTACTCGTAATTGGTGAAAGAGGCGCTTAATCTAAGTCGAATGAAATAGAAATTACAAGCAACAACTTTTAATGTCCAGGGATTCTGTCGATAACAGTAAGTAGGTTGTTGTATTTGTACTTACTTATGTGTTTCGTATTGTGTTTAAATTAGTGCACGTTCCGTTACAAGTAAGATTAAAATGAGATTAAATTAAATTAAAAACAAACATTGAGCGAGATTGGATACATTAATAAACCGCGGAAAAGTATACTTATTGTTCAGTTCATGAAAATATTGATGTAGTCCATAATACAAGCCCACTTCCATATATGGGAGCAAATACTAATAATAAATATGTAGGGGTCGGTGATGGAGTAATTTACTTTGTTTTCAGAAATATCGTGAATATAGGCTCTATACAATACATGATACTGAAACTAAATTGACCATTTTTATAATTTTTTTCTGTATGTCGTATGTTCCTCCATAACTCTTAAACGAATTAATTGATTTTCACGAAACTTCGTAGATAAACATTTAGAAGTACGGGACACTTGATAGGCTACTTTTTATCTTTTTTAACGCGGACGAAGTCGCGGGCAACAGCTTAGTATCATTATATATTTTTAGAATTTAACAAAAAACACCACTTTGGAATTACAATCAACTTTCTGCCAAAGATTTTTAATATGAACGGTTGGTTCGTATCGTCAATAAATTGCTCTCCGTGTTTATTAGCTGTTAAAACGGCAAATAAGTAATTTAGTTTATCTACGCGTTAAAAATTCCCAGCTGAATAACCATTATGAGACGATTCCCTTGCCAACTTTCGTTTCAATCAACAGATTGTACCTCGTTTATACTTTAAAAACAAAAAATAACAAGCGACACTCAACTTAGGCTCATTAAATAAGTTTGTGTAGCTCATTAGAACAGTTTATGATAGTCGTCCTCGTTATTATTTATTTGTCTGGTGACATTTTGCTGACAAAGTAAGTTATTGTGTTTGTAGGGATTTTCCATTGTTACCCTAGATTTTGTACTGTTATTTTTTTATCTAACATAACACCTGATAATACTAAACGAAGAAACAAAATTTTTGAACGCAAGTAAAAATTAAATTATTTTCATTATTGAAAAAATTCAACAGAATAATAATAGTTTAAGTGTTTAATTAAAAAAAAAAAATAAGTATTTTTTTTTTCATCTACTTAACAGCTGATTGATATACAAACGAAGAAATAAAATTGTTGAACGCGAGTAAAAATTAAATAATTTTCATTATTGAGAAAATTCTACAATATAATAAATAGTTTAAACATATAATAAAAAAAAACCAATTTAAATAATTTTTTTTTTAAAAACTTGTGCTTATTAAAGTAAATATTGTAGTTATTTACTGTTTGCAAAAGAAACTGGCAGTTAAACAAATACAAAAAAAAATAACGACTAATATCGTATTTATACTTTAAATACGTTTAAATTTGAAAAACATAATATATATTTTTTAATTAATATACACATATATACACATAATAAAAATAAAAAATAAATCGCAAAGCAAAAATGTTAACGCTTTCTTTTTTTTTTGTAAAATATATTGACGCAATATTTTTTTTTTTTCATTAAAATAAAACATTGGGCACTAACCTCATTGAATCCGGGTGGTGGTAGTTTTGTTTTGTTATGTTACGCGGACGTCATGCGACTTAAGGAGGTGTAAAGCACGGGCGTCGCGTTCAACAGACGTTTGTGGAGTCGCGATGATCGCCGCGTCGTTTGGTTGCGCCCTGCGTGTTGTCACTGAGCGTCTAGGAACAGGGCCGCTAATTGAGAAGGCGCGAATTGAATCGTAGCGGACAGACAACGCTACACCACTCTGTATATATTATTATTGTGTTTGCAGAAACTTAAGGTCGGTTAGCGGCTGAAAAGTGACACCGATTGATGTCCAATCGGCCGTTGCTGTGTTGTCGAACGCCGCTCGACTGAATCGCGCGCCCATCCGGCATTCACTTTTATATACTTCCCCTACTCGGTTCGACACCATTTTTCAAATCTCCGTTAAAGCCGCGGGTTCAGGATGGAGGTGTCTATATCTTTGACCCGTGACGGTTGTCCAGTCGGCGCTGCTACGGGTGTCAGCATTGTTCTATGTAAAATACACTCGGGTCAAGTGCACCACATAGCCTCAATATTGTATTTATTGTTGACTCTGTGAATGAAAAGGTTTTTGGCAAGAGAGACGGTTGATCGAGTGGTTAAGGTATAAGACCTTAACGAGCCTTAACCACTCGATCGACCGTCTCTCTTGGAACTCGACTATGGAACCCGACTTTGGGAAAACTTTGGGAAAAGTTGACTCTGATCTAGGGTGCAGGATTTCACTTCCGATCCGTTTCATGATTATTCAATTACAATATAATTATAATGATTGCTTTGAGATGCATACAATAAAATTATTTATTGATGGCGTTCATACAATAAAATTATTTATTGATGGCGTTCTTATTTTTGTAATTAATTTCTATACAAACTTTTACAAGTATTGTGGTGTACCGCCGGAAAGCCATTCAGTCGAGGAATAAACCTCGTAAGATCTCTTTTTAAATAAATCTTCTATCGCTAAATTGGATTGAAACACTTCAGTCTGACCAGTAGTGCGATATCGCTTTAAAATTGAATTTTAAACCTTATCTCCGCCATTAAAGTAACTGAACCAGGATCAACAGTTAACGAAATTAATTAGTGAGGAGAGTTAATCAATTTGAATTACGTTTTTAATTTGATAGAAAGAAATAGAGCAACTTTTAATCCTCAAATACAGATAAAAGACAAATGTTTATAGGTATAAACAGTAATACAAACAAAAACAAATAATATGAGAGAAAAGAAAACCCAGGCCTCTAAATATTTTAAAAAAAGAATTCACTGATAGCAGATATAAACTGCTGTCACTATCCATTATCATGAATCAGAGACCTTCAGTCACATTCGTAACCATTTTTCAGAACCAGATACGAAAACGGAAAATTTCTTCACTGTTTCATAAATAGTTATTAAAAGAACTATAATATATATCTAGGCGTTCCTAGGTCTGGTGACGGATACCCCCCATAGGTGGGCCATGACCTTGTCGTGGTGGGGGGGAGGGCTTACCCTCGACAATCCGATATATCTGATAGTAATACCAACATTTCATTTCAAACAAAACATAATAATGCAATATGCTAAGATGTTTTGCCATCGGGAAAACTAGGTAACTCCGACTAATGTTTAAGTCCATAATTATTATTTTAAATTGTTTTTTTAATATAAAATAATAAATAATATGATATATAGTGTAATTTTTCTTAATAGCCCTTTGGTATCCGTGGTACCATTGGTGGAACTGAAGCAAATATTTTTCCACTGAGGGAACCTACAGTAATCCTTACTAGTATTATAAATGTGAATTTGAGTTTGTTACGCTTTCACGCAAAAACTACTGAACCGATCACCATGAAATTTTGCATTTACGTTGTCTGGGACACCAGAAAGGACATAGGGTACCTTTCATCGTTCAACGCGGACGAAGTCGTGGACACCAGCTAGTTAAATTATAAAAACAGAACTAAATTAAAAACGAGCATATCACAAATTATTGTAGTCGTTTTCGCATTGAACCAAAAGGTTACTTTATCTCTACTAATTATTATGATTTGAAGATATTATTTTTCGCTAATATTCATGATCTGAACAGCCAATAGCTATAGTATTAACTATCGCTATAGCCAATTCAATGATCTGCAATAATTACAGCTCTTTGATGGATACTTAAATTCCTTGGCATTTATACGACGATCAAAAATTATCATATCAAGTAAATGCAGTTGTCTGCTTAGTGCTTTAGTTTCAAAAAGTACTAAGCGCCTCTTTCACCATCTGTCAAGTAGGCTAACTGTCATTTAAAGCCACCGGTAACCGGGGATAGTGGAGGTTGATATACCTTTGTTTACTACGGCAAAAGTCCCAAACATTGAAAAGGAAATAATAAAAAAAAAATCGCCTATCGAATAATGCAGTAAACCGAGTGCA
This sequence comes from Synanthedon vespiformis, assembly GCA_918317495.1. NCBI lineage: Eukaryota > Metazoa > Arthropoda > Insecta > Lepidoptera > Sesiidae > Synanthedon > Synanthedon vespiformis. The sequence goes on from OU906947.1 coordinate 1,635,217, forward strand.
TAATTCAATAAAACAGAAAATTATTTCTAAAAGTAACTAATCTACACTTTACTTTAGTTGGTGAAAGAGGCCCTGGTAAAGGAATGAATTTGAAAACTGACGAAGGTTTTAGTTTTCGTACTACAGCGCCGCGGTCGCTTCGACCGTGAACTAAACTATGGGCGGGAAATTTGAACGTCGCGGTTGAAGGCAGAAATAAAAGGAACTATGAAAAATCGAATAAAAATGTTTTCTTGATAATATACATAAAAAACACACCATAAATACGTACAAAATAAATGATAAAAAATATATGCAAAAACTCTGTAGAAAATGAAGGAATCATGTAAATGTGCAATTTGCAATTTATGTAAGATACAAAAATTAAGTTCTTAATTTTTGTAAATGCTGAGACAAAAATTTATTTCATATAATTCCATAATGTTTGCGAATTGTTCCGTAAGATTCTCCACAACTCTTTGCCAATAATCACAACGTGATTTTTCGTCTTCTATTTTTATATTTATTTGTTTCAAATCTGCAAATAAAGATTAAAATTATATTCTTTTAGAAGTACTTAACTGCGAATTTTGTGCATTAAGGGAATACATTTTTAAAGAGAAATTAACACTTTAAAACAACTTATGAACTATACGTTGATAGGGTGAGACGCTCTAAAGTTTCCGTAGTGATTAGGAAAAAGTTAAAAATGAAGACACCCTATAAAGTCTCATATGATATGACCTATTATTCTGTTGGCTGAACAAATATTCAACCATAATATTTTCTTTTACACCGGCTGTTTAAATTCAACGTATACAATGACTTGACATCCTATTACATAAAAATGCTATGTTTTTACGAATGTTTTATTGGAAATGCATAATATTTACAGATTTTAGAAAGTTTTTTCGGTGTTGTGTTTTTGACTGGGGAATCTAACACTAGGCTGCTGCCCGCGACTTCGCCCGCGTAATTTTCTAAATTTTATCCATTGGTGAAAACAGAATGAAAATCAATGCAGTAATTTTTGATTTATCGCGAATTTTGTTTTATAATATGTAAGGATAATATTATATTACATAGGAGTTACTTATTTATTATTGTTACCTACTCACCTATATAAATATAAATAAATTCACGTTTGTTTTTCCAAAGATATTATGCTTTTAAATAATAAAAAAATAGTTTACTTCTATTTTTCCCTCAAAACACAAGGAATGTGGAGGGTGTATTGTATATAAAATTGTGGACTTAAATCTTTCGAGGATTAGTGTGCCCCCAAAAAAGAAGTGACAAAAAAGGCCTGCATACATCCACATATTACTATTATTTTGTAAATCTAATAAGAAAACTCACTGTCACACTCTCCGCACGAAACAATGTACAGCATTCTTTTTAAATCCACTTCATCCGCAACTCGACCGACATAAAAAAACCTAGTAAGTTTAGGCGTCAGTTCAAAAACACGGCGCAGAGGGAATATTGCAAAGCGCCATTGATGTACGCTTAGAGTTACTAAAAAGCGAAAAAATATATTAGGTATTATTTACCGCGACTACGTCCGCGTTCTGGATGAAACGTACCCTATGTCCTTTCTTGGTGTCCCAGACAACGTGTATGCAAAATTTCATGGTGATCGGTTCAGTAGTTTTTGCGTGAAAGACTAACAAACATCAATCCATACAAACTGTCGCCTTTATAATATTAGTACGGATATCATCCTCCCTTGTAGCGCCGCACAGGGGAGGATGGTATATGGTACAGATAGATATGTGTACAAACGCATATGGTACCGATATGTTGCGGAATCATAATCGATTGTTGATAGGACAAATAAGATTTCAATTTGGTCATACGAGTACCTATACTGTCCGATGGGCCAACATTTATTAGAACTAGAAGCGAAAAAACTAACCTAAAGTAGATGCATAATAATATGCAATGTGTCGAATGAAACAGCTCACATCCGAATCTTGTCTCTGTTTCATTTTAATATCTATTCCATATTCCAAATGAGTCTCGCGTAGGGGGATACTTGGGGTAAGAAAACGCCTTACATTATCGTAATCACGAATTCGGTCTGTAATTTAAAAAAAAATGATAACTGGGTATTAAAATTCGATATTTAATGCAAAGTATAAAATAATCCTTCATATCGTATATCGTAAATAAATGACATAAGTTATAAAGACTGGAAGGTTTATGTTTTCCTTCAGCAACATGGCACATAGATATGTCCCGTAAATGAACCATACCTCTGTACCTGAGCCACTCTCGTACTCAGATGTTCCAATACTAGAAGGGGATTATTACTACCGTGGTGTACGCCCCCAGTGGTGGACGCCCCTGTGGTGGACGCACCTGTGGTGGTCGCACCCGTGGTGGACTCACCTGTGGTGGACGCACCCGATTCGAATAAATTAAATATCATAATTTTTTTTATGCTTTTCCACTTAATACAGTTCTTCCGCATTGTTTAGTTGCTATGCGAATGTTATCGTTCGTCTCAATTTCTCGCTCGTTCGCCTTAAGATTACCTTATGTTGCCTAATACCTGTTGTAAGTTTTTGTTTGTGCTGTTGGTGAACCTTTCGAAAAACAAATAGATAAATAAATAAAACAACGTACAAAAGGCCAAGGTTACGTAAAGGTCAGGACATGCTGTAGAAATGCGCCTCCAAGCAGTGTCGGGTATCAAGTAGCCTCCGACTCCTAGGGCTGCATCTGCTCTACCTGGTGTTTGATCTTCCCGACATATTAGCTGAAAAATATGGTTAAGTATTGTTATTTATTATATTTCCCTATTTAATGACAATTATATATTATTACTTAAGAATGTATTAGTTGGCTACTACTGTCCCTGAACCCATGAACCCAAGTAACACCATGAGGGATGCAAATATTTTTCGGGAAGTGTGTGTATCCTTTGTTAATAATGGCATTTCTATGTATATTCATATAAACCTGCAAATACCTGCAAACGGAAGTGTGGTCTCTTCAAAACAGGTAATATTGCCAATATGGCGCCTCCAGTTCCGTCCGCTAAATGCGAATACTCCAAAGCAAGCAGCCTCAAATTTTTCAATTCACTTAAACTTCTTAAGAAACATTGCTTTGTTTTAGGCCGTGGGATGTATTGACCGCTTCCTATTTGTAAAATTTTTAAAATAAATATCTTAGGCGACTTCGTTCGCTCATAAAACAATTCAATACATACCAGTAATGTAGCTATAATTTATCAATGTAGGATTCTCATTGGGCAACACGAAACGCCACAGAAACAGATACTTTAACGTGGCGGAATTGAAACAAGCCAATTGTTGTATAAGCCGGACACCTTCTAGACGCTTACAGCACATGTTTTCAAATGACACTAATTGTAAATTATCTTGAAAACTGAAGTACAATAAAATAAAGCATGAAATCAAAATATAAAAAAATATTTAATTGTCTTCAATGAAATAACAAATTTTAAATATTTTTACTAAATAAGTCCGAAATAAAGAAGAAAGGAAGGACTAGTTAATTGAGCTCCTAAGTTATTGCGATTTTCTTACAGAATAAAAGTTTCCTGGAATTTTCGTAGGATCTCTATTTAATTATAATATTTTAATGATACAATAATTTGAGACGTAAGTACCTCATAATGTTCAATAACAGACGGAAAAACGTTTTCCTTTTGAAGTAATCTAACCTATCAATATTAATTAATTGATCTGATATTATTAGTCTGTCCATTTGGGACTGTTTCGAGATCATTTTCTGAAAGAAAGAGTCAAGTATAAATCGAAATTCCTGATTTTATTAAGAACAAACAAAATACAAATATTACGTCGAAAATTAACGCAACCAACGCCACAAGTAGGCTAGAAGTAGGCTGACGACCTTAGTACCTATTAGGGATAAGGAATAGGGATTAGGGAAATAGGCTCTGTTATCCCCTACTCACTCTTGAAACATAATAGCACACATGCTTAGGATCATATTTCACAGTGCTGTAACACTGCTGTGATTCTTTAAGGTTATTGACGGAGGTGACGGACCTCTTAATTTACTCCTATACATATTTGTGAAATTCATGTGTTCTAGGTGGTTTCAACAAATCACTAACGCCATCTAGTGATCATTAGCAACATAAATAAATAAATAAATAAATATTACAAAATCCAATATCATTTAGATCTAATACCATTCTATATAGTAGAAGAAAAGTCTGTAACTATTACTCTTATAGTTATTATTACTGTTTGTTAATAGGTACGTAAAAAATTTTGTGAAATATTTGTACAGTCGTAGTAAGAATCACCTTAATACGACGATATTAAGACCTTACGACAAGGCAGTTATCAAGTCATGTCAACGTTTCATTTCAAAGTGATTCATTTTCAAAAAGTACTAAATGTCTACATACGATTTGATGAAGGAATTTAGTTTTAAAACTGACTACTTTCGAAAGGGTACCTTACCTACCTGTAAAGTTATCTCCAGTGATATGTTGAATTCTTTTCTGTATAACTTTCCTTGTATTTTTAAAGATGTGTTTGCATTCCATAAGTGCATTCCGAGACGAGTGGGCAGTCTTAGGTTAGGATATTGGTAGGTGTAGAGCACCTGTTCACAGTGTAAATCCCCAAGGAAATATCTTTGCACATCGTGAATGGACCAGAATCGGGTGTCTGTATTTCTGAACAACAAAACATTCGATGTATTAGGAATTAAATACCTTCATAAATCTTCATTAGCGTTTCGATTGTCGCTTCTTTCAGCCGCGCCTTAAAATCGACAGTTGCTTGCACAAGGGCATGATGCCAAAATTTCATTTCAAACGTCTGTCAGTTGTCTGCTTTAGTGATTTCGTTTCAAAAGGTATGATAATAAGTCTACGACTTGATAAAGGAATGAGTTTGAAAACTGACTAGAGTTACTAACATTAAAACATTGTCATCAGGCAGCAATCCGTCTGAACTTTCTACGTAGTGTAGCCAGATGAACGGATTCGTTGTCCAGTCTCCGAGCGAGAGATAACCTGGACTAGGACTATAAATGCGAGGCCACAAATACCACCAGCTTTGGTGTCCAACAATTTTTATACATTTACATTCTTCTGCGAACAAAGAGTGTGTAAAGTTTTTGGCGAAAAAAAAAAAACAAATTCGAAGCAGTTCCCAATATTGTTATATTACGAGTATGATTGACAACAATAAGAACCCTAATTTGAGTGTGTCAGTCATTTTTAAAGATAGGAAAAAAATAAAAACAGATTAAATTTCTCGAGTTACCTATTTTGCAGATATGCTGAAATATTCAACAGATTGCAAATAGAGATTGGTGTTCTCTATTGCATACCTTTATACGTTTGTAATACCAGGCAGCATAGTAGTGCTACGGGCAAAAAATAATGACCTTGGTACTACAAGTAGTATCACCGGTAGTACCGGTGGTAAGAAGGGAAGATTTGTATGTTTATAATGAATAAACTCAAAAACTACCGAGCCGATTTTGAAACATTGGCTATAAGTTACGCGGATAAATTCGTGTGCATAGTGGAAAATAAAGTTTGTACAAAAAAATTCAAGCCGAGAGCGGATCGCTAGATATACCTACATAAAAGCCTCCCTCGTTTAACGATCTTTCCCATAGTAAAAACCCAGCGAACTAGATATATTATTTCGATGTAAAAACCGCATTAAAATCCTTTGCGTAGTTTACCTAAAAGATCTATGCTTACATACAGAGGGCGCTGAGGGTGGGAAGTGACTATTTTATACTAATCACTGAAGATTTTCGATACTATATAATTTGGGCTACCTTCAGAAGTATCCATTGCATAAATTATTTATTTATTTATTATTTATCACCCTTACATGTATTATTCTTACAAAAATATTAATAAAGTAAATACGTGATTTGATTTATCAAAATTGATGTTTAGGTGATGACATTTAGTGACATTTTAGTTAAAATGCCTATATAACTAAAAACAAAGAATACCTTGACAGCTTTTATGTTGATTCAAAAAAGTTTAATATCCTTTTATTATATTTGATTTGTTTCATCGTATTAGGGTTCTTCTGACACCTATGAATATTTTTTGCACATCTGAAAGTTTCTGTATAAATTATAAAATGAAATGAATTCGTAGATGAGTGTTCGAAAATTTTCTACAAAAGAAAGGAATGAAAAGGTTCATAACTTTTAATGATCCAATCTGTCATACTGCGCATGTGCACTAGAAATACTTGGACTTTTTTTGTCCAATTTGTTTTATCGTAGAATAAATAGTAGAACTATATTTATGTAGTTGGACTAATCCTTTCTATGGAATGGAAAAATATATTAAAACAAGCATGTACTTGGCGTTTCATTATATTTGAAAAAATATACAAAGAACTGACATTATAATAATTATTAATTTGTTCTGTACAATCTAACGTATTAATGTTTTCTATTAAATGCGTTATATTATTGTAAATAGGTATACACAAAAAGTTAAAAAGATTACAAATACACAACAGTATTTTTTTAAGTATCGAAATTCGAAAGTCATAGAATGTAACCCGTATTCTAAAATAGCATAAAGTATATTATTTTATTAACTAAACACATTTATTACAACATTAAAATTAATTTTGACATTACCTATATTTAATAATTTTAAAGTCCCAAATCGAGACTAGGGCACATTAGCATGTAAAACAATTTTTTGAATGGATTGAAAAAAGTGGACAATCATTTGCACCTAAACAACATTGAATATTTATTATTTGAATACACGTGTTTCTAAATAGCCTATAAATATTTAGAAGACTGCCTCTTTTTATTATGGGATATACAGCGTCGAAAATTATACAATTATTACTTATGAATTATGTTCTTAGGATAAACAAGAACAAAAAATATTTAATTATATAATCTTTCATGGAAAAGCTGAACTATTTATTCTTCTAAATGAATATGAAAACACATTTCTGTTAAAATAAAATGTTGTGTAAAAGTTTCAAGTTCAAAGCTCAGATTTTATTAGAAAAATTGGCAGTTTTGCACATCTCACAACTACAGATAATATTCTATACATAAATTTAATTCCTTATCAACCACTAATAATAAGATGGCACAGTGACAGCAAATTTAAATATAATTAAAACTATTTTTCACTATTAGGATTATATGTTCGTCATAGATCTTGTTTCCTGTGCGACATGTTGAACTTTCATTCAACTGGAAACTTCTGATACTATATTTGGTCATGGACCTTTCCAGAGTTTTCCAGGAACGGTCATTTTGCCACCAAAGTACAGATTCTCCGGTCGTAAAGTATGGGAAATGATATCTATCGTCTCTGGGGCAAGCAATAGCCCCTATACTAACGTTATTCATAGGAACAGATATTCAAACGTTCCTAATAAACTTCTTAAAAGCGGCTTGTCTTTGATTGGGTGTGACACACGGGTGTAAGCGGCGAAGTTTTTCATCAGGCGCGAATTGCTTATGTGTTGATAAAAGAGTCCGATCAGAAGGCACAACTCGGGCATCAGATATATCCAATAAACTAGCTGGTGCCTGCGACTTCGTTCGCGTTGTAAAAGAAAAAAAAGCCTGTCCTCTGACCTGTACGTCTAAATGTTTATCTACCAAGTTTCATGAAAATCAGATAAGTAATTCGTTTAAGAGTTATATTATGGGGAACATACATAACATACATACAAAAAAAAATTCTAAAAATCGTCAATTTAGTTTCAGTATCATGTATAGAGCCTATATACACGATATTTCTGAAAACAAAATTACTCCATGACCGACCCCTACAGATTTATTATTAGTATTAATATAGCTTATGCCGAAGTTGTCCCAATCGAAGGTACTCACAGATCAACAGAGAAGCAATTTCCGCTCGATAAAGTACGTCGAATACCTGCACCTGTGCCCCAATAAAAGACAAGCTGCCTTTAAAAAGTTCACTAGCAACGTTATGAATAACCAGTCGTCAAAGAAACTTCTGGCTGGATGGACCCAAAAACGATAGATATCACGGCCCGTACTTTACCATCAGAGAATCTGTACTTCGGCAGCAATGTGACCGTTCCTAGAAAACTCAATGCAGAGTGGGAGCGGGCTGGACCCATAAACTACTATAGTAGCAAAGTGTTACCAATTTTCCAGTTGTTCTTTTTATATTAAGGCCGATAGACAGCCTGACGGTCCACGTCCACAACTATAGAAGGATTAAGGATAAGGGATAGGGTATCCAGACCAGAGCCAACTTTGAAAAGTTCTTTTCCAATTTTTGACCCCGCCAGGAATCGAACCCGGGGGCCCAGAGACATTAGGCAAGTATCCTTACGCTCATCCAACGGGCTCGTCAAATAAGACTAAGTTGAACGAAAGTCAGAATAAAAAAAATTACAAATAATATCAATCATCAATTGATATTGCGATTTCGACTATGGAAACAGAGATTGGCTTCAAAGAGGCTTCAAAGAGTCTTCAAACAATTAACGTCTTTGGAAGGAATACAAACGTTGAAAGTTATTAATGAAGCTACCATAAGACTTGCCAATAATCTTCAATTTCAAAAGCATACCAAAAATATCCGAGTGGGGGGAGGTCTTCGTTCGGGAGACTGTCCATGAGGGTCTAATCGATATTGTTATAAATAACTCTTTTTAATAAAAAAAACCCGACTTCAAACCATGGATTTTCTCATGGATGCCATTGTCAGAACTGCACCTAATTGAAATGGGACCACACGGGAAGCACAGCTTTCAAATAAAAAAAGAATCGTCAAAAATTATAATAGACCTGTGCAACATTTAACTTCCGTTCCACTTATTCTTGTCAACTGGAAACTTGGTAACATTCTGACTGATACTATATTACCTATACTAAACATAATTTTATATAATATTATTATAGATTCTGTGATACAAGTTGACAAGGAATCAGTTTACTTTTACATTTTATAATAATCAAAATTTAGTGATACATATATAATAATATAATCAAACAAAAATATCTTCGTCTTATATATACTAAGAGACAATATGCTCGAATGCAAGACGGTCAGGTAAAGCACACTTTCACTGCATAAGTATAGATCTGGACGTTTTTTCTCATTGCGATTACGTCTTTTAATAATACTCACTAAAAAAATCAGAAATATTCTAAATACCTTTCAATAAAAAATTATTACTTACAAGTATAGGTACAATTTTTTATACATCTAGATCACGTTTATTTAAGATGCAGTTCTGATTTAAAAATATTAAAAAATTTTGATTTGCAAGAAACTTTAAAACCAATCTTCGCAAGTTTATTGTCAAACATGCAAAGATTATTCAACAAAACTAACTTTATTTAGCTTTGTGCGTTCATCAGTCTTTATACAAGCTGAAAATAATATTGGTAAAAGAATGCACTCAGATGAAATAGGAAAAAAAATGTTAAGCATAATTGGCCGTCATAATTTTATTTGTATTTCATTAAAACACTTAAATATATTTACCGATCAGCAATTACAACAAGCTACCTATACATCGTATAGTAACCAAATCCTAGGCTTGTAAAAATTTCCAATATAAAGTCTTTATTGTTTTAAATGCGGAAAAAAATCACCATATCAATAATAATTTAGAATAGAATATTACTTTCGAAAAATCGAAATATCGAAACTTTAAATTTAAGCAGTCACAGTGGCAGTCTGAATCTAGAAATATAGACACCTAGACTGTTTACTAACTACCAACTGTTTACTAGATATATAAAGTTTCAACATTCTAACAAGTACATACTAAATATTTGGCTAAGCTAAACCAGAGTTATATATGTAATATATGTGTAGTTTTTATATGCAGAACATACCTTACGTCTCATAAAAAATAATACAATATACCTATTTGTTTATGAACAAGTAATAATTTTTTTTTTATAAAAAGAAAGTTGTTGCACTTGACCAAATTCACCATAAGTTTTCTTGTAATATTCGACGCCAAAATTGTCCCTAAGTCAAAATATTATGCAACTAAATAGGTACTAACGGACCCTGTCGACTAGAAAAATGCTTACTTTCCATGTGAATCAATTTCATCATGTGTGCACTTGAAACTGTTGCAAAAGTCGAATTATATTTCACCTAAACATCGTTACCGTAGCAGCCTCAACTAATTAGTAAAAAGAAATTAAGAATTACACCATTAAACGAAATTTTATTTAACACTATCTAATCAGGTATACAATAAATCTAAATATCTTTCAATATAAGATACTTGTTTTTTTATTTAAGGACTGTAAAAAGTTTATGCCTACTTCATAGCTAAATGTGCACAATTTAGAATAATATTAATTTAAAACACAAAAGAAGAATATTTTTTTTTTGCACTTTTTCCTTCGAATATAAACCGCGGAATCAAACAGAAACGATAAAATCACAGCCCGAAAATAAACATAAAAATATTCTGAACACACTGAGATCTGTCTTATAATTGGAGTTCCGTATAAATTTTATGACACAGTTTGATGATTAAATTTTAATACCAGCTGACGTAAATATTATGCACATTTGATGCCAACAGTATAAGGGTCAGTTCACGCAGCGCTTGATGCTTGAAGAGGCAAAAATACTTAATGATACGCATCGCGATGTATAGTAAGGCCAAGTAGAAAACGCAAATAAGTTAACATAAACAAACCCGGCCTATCCATTTCCCTCGCACGAAGCGGCCGGCGCTGTCCGATTCATAGTATAGTTTGTTTACATTCTCTGCGTTGTCTCGTTGGCCTTGCTTTACTTGTTGAACTGTGTACATTTTAGTGTAGTAAATAAGTTTCTATATTGTTAAAAAGTGCCCGCTGAGTCGTAAGTATCGCGTTTTGTTTCGGTATGAACTGACGCTTAAGCTCAATGAGCAAAGTGTAATTACACACTACACCGTAGATTTAACTATGTTTTTTATAAGCCATAAGTGTTTTTTGTTCTAAAGAAGCTAAAACAGGTTGTGAGAGTTTTATTGTTTCATTCTATAAAAATTCAGAACAAAAATTGTGTTCAAAAACATTTTTCAATATTCTTGAGCGGCCATTACGATAATTAGTTGGACTTATTAAACATGGTGATAGCAAAGCTAAAATTATATTTGCTCATCGCAGTAATAAGTATTTAATATCAAACATCACATAGCGAGACATATTTAAGTAACTGGGAACATATAAATAAAATTGACAAAACTCCAAAAACATTCAAATATGAATACCTCTCCCGCAGTGAACTTGTAACAGAGAATTTACAATGCATATTTTAAAGGAATGTGTGGTTTTCAGTAAAAGTTTCAAGGAATAAAAATAAAAGGTAATATTAGAAAAGACGCAAAACCATTTCAGTTTTTACCATTTATAAAAAAATACAAAATCGCTGTTACAAGCACACCTTTACAATACCCAACAACACTCCTTAGTATACCGTTTCAAAATAGCACCGCCATACAAATTATTCTAGATTTTCAAGAATTTTTTTATTATAAATAATATTATTGAAATTGGTCTCTCTTCTTTTAAGCCGACCTATGTCTCTCCATAAGACACAGAATAAAATTATTACCTACGATAAATTTAATCAGTACCACAAATTGAAGTGATTTTCACATTTACAGAAATCACACTAGGACAATACTTTCTACGTAATCATACGATACGATGTTATATTTAATGGGCGTTCTTATCTTAGTTATTTCTAGAATTTTCGGACGCTACATCATTTGAGTCTTGGCGTAAAATACAATTCAAGGGAATTCCTTACGCTGTAGGTTGGACAGTTGGGTTGTGGGCGTGAGTGCTAAGATGTGTAGAGTCGCTCCGACGAGGCGGTGCCGGTGGAGGTCGCTTTTTAATTGGTTTAGCGAGTTCGCGACGCTGCTGCGGTGGTTCATTCGGTCCGTATATGTTCTCATAGAATGGGTCTTCTACGCCACCACCGTAGTGCTCTTGGACCCACATAGACACGCTTGTCTCCTTGTAGTCCTCGGACAAGGGATATTCGCGGAAGCCGAGCACCTCGTGCGGTGTTGTTGCTGGTTCTAGTTTACACTTCTGTGCCACCTGCCATTTTTTTCTCATGACTCTTTGCAAGTCTTTGATAAACTCCTTTGGCGGATTACTATTGGAATCAGCAAGCTTCTTTGGAGACGAAAGCCGTGTGCTTTCATTTCGCTTGGGCGGCTGTGGTTTTCTTGGCGAGGTCGGCGGTGGTTCTGTCAGATTGAATGTGATTTTCTTGTTCTTCTTAGTTTCCGAACACGAAGGCAGATCGTCTGCGAAATTCACCTTTTTAATTGAAGAGGTGCGCTCCTTGTTCTCTGCACTCTTATTTGGTAATGTAGAACTTCCGTTGCTCAATTTTTTCGTCTGCAACTCAACCACGCACGCGCCGTACGCAACGTTCTGACCGTAAATGCTTTTGTCGGAATGAAGAGAGGATGTGCGAGAGGTACCGGAACTGACGCTATCCAATGAGGGTTGGCGGGGGAAGGAACGAGTTGCATCGTTACGCGTATTAGTTCGAGAATGACCAGCCCGGGCTGTCTGTTCGATTTGTTGAGCTGTTAATTGATTTACAATATCGTGTACACGTCCGGCGTGGGCTTCAGGTGGCGGAGGCGGAAGACTAAGTTGAGATCCACAAATGTCCTCGACAGGGCCAAGAGGCGGTGGAGGTGGTGGCAACGAATCTAGACTGAGAGTAGAGCTGAACATGCCATCAGGGATATCCTCGTTGGGTGGAGGCGGTAACGGAAGATCTTCTGCATCGGTGACGACTTCTTGTCTCTGCACTTTGTCGTATATTGTTGTGTAGCCATAGAGTGAGGAAGCGTTGTCTGTGCTATTTCTGTATACGCTGTCACATGAAGTGCTTTCATAATGACCGTATGTTGGTGTGGTTGGTTCGTGTCTGACGGGACTGTTGTTGGCACTCAGCTGACTGCTTGTTCCATAAACTCCGGTTTCTGCACAGTCTGAAAACATATATTTTTAAAATATATTATTAATCTGATTAATACTATTTTAATTATTTCGGCATGCATTTAGAACTATTTGTAAAACCGATTGTTAATGTAAAATTGAACTTCACACGTAAATCTATGGCTTTACACAAACGATGAAAGGCAAAGGTATGTGTGTATTTTGTATACTTGCAATTTTTATATGACTAGCTGTGCTGCACGCGATTTCGTCCGCGTAACTTTATAAAATATAACCTTTGTTACTCGCTTTTCAAATAGGTCCAGTCCAGTACTTTCGAAGCAAGCAAACAAACAAATCTTTCCTCTTTATAGTATTAAGTATAGACTAGCTGTGCTCGCAACTTCGTCCGCGTTGGAAAAAGAAAAAAATAGCCTATCCTGTTTTCTGTACGTCCAAATGTTTACCTACCAAGTTGCATGAAAATCAGTTAATTCGTTTAAAAGAGTTATGGAGGAACATACATACAGAAAAAATATGTAAAAATGGTCAATTTAGTTTCAATATAATGTATAGAGCCTATAAAATAAACACGATATCTCTGAAAACAAGATTTACTATTACTATTGATTGAGGAAGATTGGGCCCCAACGTACCGATAGTATGATGTCGCTTGAGAGTGTCGTCAGCGCGAGTACAACGCGGTCTACGCGTGAGGGTCCCTCCGTCGCAGCCCTCGTCCTCGCCTCCTTTCTCCGCCATTTCTTTTAGCTGCCGCGTCATCCATGTTAATGGAATGTTTGGCTTCATAGACGGTTTCCGTTTTATAGTTCCTGTAACAGTATTTATAATCTTCATTTAATAAAACTTGGATATCTGAGTGGAACAAACCATATATACAGGGTGGAATTTTGTAATGCCACCTGGAGGGATAGTGCTCTTAATACTGTAGATAGAAAGTTTTACTCAAAGAATTTTTTTTTACATTTTAGTCGGTTCGATTCCCGGGCGTGGCAAGCGAATTTTCGAAAATCTTTGAATGCAGTTTTCTTTCTATTCAAAAATAAAGAAATGTGTTCGATTCAGTAGTTTTTGCGTAACTAACAAACATACTCACATTGACATTTATAATATTAAGTAACGATAGCCTAATCCAGTAGTTTCTTAGCCTAGGTATTCAATTCAAAGAAACAAACAAATCTTTTTTTTTTATATAATACTAGCTGGCGCCCGCGACTTCGCCTGCGTTGAAAAAAAAGTAGCCTATTTTGTGTCTCGTAAGTCTAAATGTTTATCTACCAAGTTTCATGAAAATCAGATAATTCGTTTAAGAGTTATGGAGGAACATACATACTTACACACAATACCTACACTTACAGATTTATTATTAGTACTGATTAGCATAGATAAAATACTTTAGACTAGCTAAAACAATGCATTGATGAGTGATGACAGTGGTGAATATAAATAAAAATTCATTGAAAATAACTGAATTAAGTAGATTTTGTTCTAAAACACTTACCCATGGGAAATTCACAATCAAAAGCACTTTCTGAAGCAGTACCGCCATCAGAGAGACAACCACTTGAACTAGAAGATGAAGCCCGGGAATGTCTGTAAATTACACAAAAGACAACATTGAAAAAAACTCCTCAAATTGTTTATAATCATATTTTCCCATAGCAATAATGAACCTACATAAAATTAAAAAGAAATCAAAAAAGGAATATAGGCTCATTGCTTATCAAAAGTAAAATATTGTACATATAAAACAAGACTTAAATTTCAAGCTTGTTTTAGTTCTAGAATATTCATGTTCGCCTTTGATTAAACATCAACATACATATTTCCTTATATTAAATACATCCTTAAGAAATTAAGGCACAGCCATAGACACTTCTGGAAGTCTTCAAATATATCTTTTTATTTATAAGTTCATTAGTGTTCATGTGTATATTAAATAGGCTTTTCGTCAATATAAAAACTATATTTTGAAGAAAAATAGATTGCTAATTACTAATTAGTTCGTAAGAATGCGATCCTGACTTGTGATGAGAAATAATAAACAGAGAGGGACGATCCTCTCTGTTTTTTGGAATTTAACAACCTGATAAATTCATCAAGTTCTAATACAGAGCGTGCTCGTCTACTCGCCGTAGCGCGATGGGAGTCGGGCCTCTGGTTACATGCTTTACCGTCCCGTAACATTGGCAATCTTTTGGACAACTCTACTTTTAGATTAGCAGCATCCCTACGAGTTGGCGCTCCCTGTACAGTTCCTCACCACTGTATTTGTGGAGAATTGGTGGATCGGTTTGGCCACCACGGATTATCCTGCATCAAGAGCGCAGGACGCATACCGCGGCACGCCAGTCTGAACGACATCATACGTCGGGCATTTGTTAGTGCCGGCGTCCCGTCAGTTTTAGAACCTAACGGACTGATGAGGGACGACGGCAAGAGACCCGACGGCATGACTCTTGTTCCCTGGAGGCTGGGAAGACCCCTGGTATGGGATGCCACATGTGTGGACACCTTGGCTCCTTCCCATCTTCCAGTGAACACGTCACGGGCTGCCGCTGCCGCTTATAAAGCCGAAAACCTCAAGCGGCGCAAATATGTAAACCTAGATAGGGGTTACATGTTTGTGCCGCTTGCGGTAGAGACCATGGGTCCGTGGGGGCCAGCCGCTCATGATCTGTACAGGGAGTTGGCTAAACGTTTGGTAGAGGCGTCGGGTGACCAGAATGCTGGCTCCTACTTTGCCCAAAAGATTAGCATATGCATTCAACGGGGTAATGCCGCCAGCATTCTGGCCACTTTTCCGTCTACCAAAAGTTTAATAGGCTTAAATTATTTATAAGTGTTTTTTGAAAATAATTTTTAGCTAAAGCTAAGTATTATTTTATAAACGCTTATTACATATTAACTTTTTAACTGACCCAATAAAAAGGTAACGTAAGTTTCATTACCTATGCTATGAGTTCAATAGCAAATTCTTAAATCGCAGATAGCCTAGTTGAATTAGATCAAAAAAGGGCTAACACGAAAAAAAATCCAATCCGACTAGTTCTTAATTTTCGTTCGGAAATTATTTGCAAATTATTACACATATTAGGTAGATATATTGTAATACTAGCTGGTGCCCGCGACTTCGTACGTGTTCTCTATAGCCTATAGCCTTCCTCGATAATTGGACTATCCAACACAAAAATATCTTTTCAATTCGAACCAATAGTTCCTGAGATTAGCGCGTACAAATAAACAAACTCTTCAGCTTTATATATTGGTATAGATATAGATATAAAAGGCGATGTGTATGTGTGTACGTTTGTTCGCTGAACCGAATTTTACTGAAATTTTTAGACAACCTTCAGATTAGTCCAACGGGTAATCCTGTGAAGTTTGGTAGCGATCGGACGCGGGCGAAGTCGCGAGCATATACTAGTATTGTAATATAGTTCGCATTAGGTACCGCTAGCAAAGGAATGTGCGCGTTGCGGATAATATTGACTTCTAAGCAAACTCAACGCGTTCATTTTTCTTAATGAACAAAACGTACGTAAAACAATTCACGACATTTTCCAGTTTTAATCTTAAATTCATATTATATACACGTATTTATTTTACACTCACTAGTGTTATAAAGAGAGAATATAATATAATGAGTAAACTCCAAAATTACTTGACTGATTTTGAAAGTTCTTTCACTATCAGTCAAGGACGGATGGGGTATCGAACCCCATCCGTCCCTTATCCCTTATCCTTAATCCTTCTATGGTCGGCAGCGCACTTGTAGCACTTATGGCGTTGCTTGTGTTATAGGCGACGGTAGCCACCTACCATCAAGTGGACCGTCAGCCTGTCTGTCGACCTTAACATAAGTAAAAAAAAAACCTATAGAAAGCTACATTAACAGCGAGTAACATAGGCTATCATTACATATTATAATAACAAGGTCCTCCGCCGCTTGTGTCTGTCTGTTCGCGATAAACTCAAAAATTACTGCACCGATTTTCATGCTGTTTTCACCAATGGATAGAGTGGTTCTCGAAGAAGGTTTTAGTATATACTTAATTTACAAAGTTACGCGGGCGAAGTCGCGGGCAGCAGCTAGAGTATTTTTAAAAATGCGCGTGCGAAGTCGCGTGCAACAGCTAGTGTACAATATAATTATGTTTGTATTTAAAAAATCCAACATAGTATGCGCTACTCAAACTCGAATTTGAAGAATCTGTCAATTCGCTAAGCACTTAGGTATAACATCGCGTGTCAAAGTCGCCAAGCTTGTATACGGTCGCCAAGCTGCAAGAGCTAGGGAAGCAAGTCATTCAAAAGCGTAAATTAATATTAAGAACTTTCGAAAATTCTTTGAAATGTTTGGCCTCTCACAAAAGCTGGAGATAATACAAAGATATTTGATTGGTCTCGCTGCCCTCGACTAGATACAGGCGCCGTACTTGACAAATGCGGCAACAAATACTACGTCGATTTCGACATACCCGAGCTAGTCACACTGCAATCTGTCTGTGATGTGTACGTGCCGAATGTTTTATTAAATTTTGAACATGATAAAATGCCAATTTGCCTAGTGAAACTGTGTAAAAAATGATAAATAGAGAGGATGTTTTCCCAATAAAAAGTTGCCGCATTCACGGAGCTGTGCTTTTAGATAGGGCCGTATCTAGTCGAGCGCAGCGAGACCAATCATTTATCTATGATTCGAAATTTCGAAACTGATACTTATGTGATTTAAAAAAAAAATTCACAGATAGAATTGAATTTTAGGATGGACATAGGATGACATATATCTTTAATTTTTCAACATGGACGAAATCGCGAAGCACGCATTAAGAAAACATACATTAACGCAAGTTAGTAATATTAACGCAAACATACACAAATACATGAAATTAATATAAACTCTGTAAGACAAAAGCTAAAAAGAACAAAATAACCTAACCTACACCAGTTAACGAAACATTGTTTGAGCCTAAATGAGAGTTTCTATAAGCTCAGTCATATAGGTCCTTTATAACTCATAAATAAAATATTTTTACGTAGTGTCGTGGTATTAAAAAAAAAGTTTAAAATATAAATTTAACTCCTAAAAATAATGTAGTTCATTGTACGTCTTGAAACATACCTTCCACTACTTATGTCCGAATTGGCAACACTGGCATTGCTCGATGTTGATTGAGCAGGACTGTTGACACTTGCAGTCGTACTGCCATTAGTTTTTGTGGGGATAGATGTTATCTGAAAAAGGGACAACACATTTATAAGTATTCCTGAAACGTATGTTTTGTCATTATAGTTTTAAAAATGTATTATATACGTATGAAAATGAAATATTTACCGAACAAGATCGTGCGTGGGCCAAATGATCTAAATCCTCCTGAGTTAGTTCTTCTACTAATGATCGATGATTTTCTAACAGTTGTCTTCCGTGCTAAAATGTTTAAATTTAAAATAATTATAGGTACATATTTCTAAATTTATTTATGCCTAAATAAGAATGGATTCTTTATCAGTGGCCCTAAAGATCCCAAGAGTTTGAAGACATTTGGTTTGTGGTATGAAGGAGTAAAAAAAATATTACGAACCTTAGCTATTCTCATCGCTGTGATCCACCTCTCTAGAGTGCGTTGGTCGTCGGCACATAGGAACTTAATAAATTTTACACTCTTTGGTTGCTGCAGTTTGGGATGCTTGATGGCAAAACAGAAATCTGTTGGAGACTTGTATTTCTTCTTCCAATTCAATCCTATATACACTTCGTTCGTATCGAATGTTGCCAAGCAGACCAATTCCTTCAAAGTCTTCACTTTTTCCTTGGGTGAATAGTACAGTCCTATACATAGATAGAATTAATGCTAAGTTAGTTATATTTTAACAGGTTTTTTTTGTTAAATAAGACGCAGGCATTTTCGCTACGTAACATGGTAAAAAGTGTGGCCACAAATCGCAATGCTTTAAGACATTTTTATGACTTATTTTCAGACTGCTGTTTTAATGTTTTACTTACCGGAAGGTCGGAGGACAAAGTGATATTTCTTCCAGCCCTTTTTGACGTCACTCTTTAGGTAGAGAGGACCTTCCATTGGTGGTACTGGATGACCAGACACGGAGGGCATAGTGCTCGAAGTTCCTCCGCTTTGACCGAAAAATTCATCAATGATAACTTGCCTAGAGTGCTCGTCTTGTTCACTATAACAACCTACAAAACAATTTTTACAACAGTTTGAATTTATAAATATGTATAACCATCGTACAGTTTCTATATTGTATTTTCGCACTTATGATAAAAATTTTAAATTTGGAGGAATCTCGATATTATAACAAATATTTAAGTAAATATAATCACTTCGATTTAAATATATTCTACGTTGTAAACTGAAGTGTAATGAGTATAAGTCAATATGCGTATGAGTCAATATGCGTATAAGTCAATATGCGTGAAAGAAATAAAGTCATTATGCGTACCCGTGTAAACGACTAGAATTATATGAAAGCTATGAAACAACTGAGACTTTTAAGACTTACCTCTGTCGTCTTCTGACAATAGATATTTTTCCGGTTTTTGAAAGAGCGATATTTTATCCGGTCTTTCGGCGAATAGAATCTTATTTTTTGACTCTCTTGTCCATAACATTAAATTGTCCACTAACATTTCATGGTCTTCGTATACACGTTCTGAAATGACATAGATATATTGATTTTATTAAACTTATCAAATTAAAAGTAGGTACTTTGTCTAACGTAAAAATTGTATGGCAAACATACCCATGTGAAGATCGGGTAAATGTTCAACAATTGCCCATTTTGGTTCCATAGTCACGTGATTTTTATCAGCCAGAAGACGAGTAACATAGCCACAAGACATTTTTTCATCCACTAGCAGACTCTTTGAAGACCCATCCATTGAAAACGCTTTTATAAATAACTTTTTAATATTTGCCTCACGCATACGTTCGAGGGCCAACTTTATTTTGTCTGCTTTTTGCTGGAAGCTCGCATCCTGTTTTATGCCAAATAATATCATTGGATTAAATGTTTTCACTTTCGATTAATATATGATAATCGTTTACATACAAAATTATTTTACCTTTTGGTTTTGATGAAGGTTGAGTTTTAATGCTTTACATTTCGAACTGGCGCTACTTGATGCAGACGACTCACTTGATAGCATAGATACCTAGAATATAGACAGCAATTCGTTATAAATCTTGAGAAAACAAACTATAGATCGCTGCCAAATTACTTTGGCGATATTATACTGATTTTATAACGGATTCGGTAAGTTTGTTGTTATGCAATGGAATGCATTTGTGAACAACTGTTGCATATGTTGCATACAACTTAAGTTACGAAGAGGCATAACTTAAGGTATAAGTAATATAAATATTATAGTGTACATAATTCATATGTTTCCAGCAAAGATATTTGATTGGTCTCGCTGCCCTCGATTAGATACAGCCGCTTTACTTGAAAAATGTGGCAACAAATACTACGCCGAATTCGGCGTACCCGAGCTTGTCACACTGCTCAAAATTTAAATTTTGGATATTATAAAATGCCAATTTTCGTAGTGAAACTTATATAATAAAACTGTGTAAAAAGTGATAAATAGTGACGATGTTTTACACACAGTACAATAAAAAGTTGCCGCATTCACGGATATTG
This sequence comes from Synanthedon vespiformis, assembly GCA_918317495.1. NCBI lineage: Eukaryota > Metazoa > Arthropoda > Insecta > Lepidoptera > Sesiidae > Synanthedon > Synanthedon vespiformis. Next base: position 1,655,833 of record OU906947.1, read on the forward strand.
CTTTTAGGTCGGGCCGTATCTAGTCGAGCGTAGCGAGACCAATCATTTATCTATGATTTCCAGCTTAATTTTCATCAGGTCTAAATTTGGTATTGAATTTTTTTCATCAAATTACTTACAGTGTCACTAAATGCGGAGTCATTATCTGGAGAATCAGTACGTATGATGCTGGATGAGGCATCGTTGCACTCCTTGTTGCACTCTGGCCTTCTAGAACATTCTTCATTTGAACTTCCGCCTTTAGATGCTGAATAACCTGGACACAATTAAGTGTAATTCAATACGTGTACATTTATTATTGTTGTTTTCTTGTATATAAAAAAAAATGGAATATTATAACGTTTTTACCAGCTGTGACATCTTCATCATAACCAGAGTCGAGTGCACATAGTTCTCCCAAGATTGCGTCTAAGTCCGCATCCTGAGTTTCTTCTAGGTTAGCCATTGAGAATCTGTATGTATCAATGCGTGGGGCTACTATTTCTAGGGGACGCAGCGCCGATGATGCCTCGTTTGAAGCATTTAAACCCTGGAAATTAAAAATAATAAAACAAATTAACCAAAATAATATTGTTTCCAACATATTTCGGAAGATATCGAATGCTGTTTCTGGATTTTCTGGATATAATTAATACTAATAATAAATCTGTAAGTGTAGGTATGTTCCTCCATAACTGTTAAACGAATTGACTGATTTCCATGAAACTTGGTAGATAAACATTTAGACGTACAGAACATAAGATAGGCTACTTTTTCCTTTTCAACGCGGACGAAGACGCGGGCGCCAGCTAGTGTTCTATAAAAATGTTTCACAAAAACGTGGACACACGACCAGAACAACTTTGAAGGCAAGAAAATTCTATGAAGATTAACTAATGCTGCCGAAAACGTATTAGTCGTGAACCCTCACTTGGCAACGTTGTGCGGTACAATCTTAAAATAAATTATCCGTATAAAGCCCTCAGGGAACTAATCCTCATAGCCATACTCGTAATCGTCCCTACAAAACAATATGAATATAAATGAGGGCCATATACAACAGTAATAATTATTATTTATCCACGCGCATACACATCAATATCCCAAAACACTATTGGGCAAGCATTGTCTTTATGAACAATGAATTTGGTAACTTTGTTGTATAAACATGTAAATTTATACATAAAATATAATGCGGATAGGTACTAAACGAGTATGTTACATTATGTTTGTTATGCTTGTATAATCATAGAACGTTATACAAATGCTACACAATTTTATTTGTTTGATAGTGATGTATTCTCTCCAATGTTTGCAGATCTAGGATTTAGATCTAGAGATGTAGTTCTAATGTTAAAAGTCGAATTTAAAAGTGACTTAAATTCACGTCGCCCAAAGTGACGAAAACAAAGACGAACTCTCCTTGGCCTGTTGTTAAAGAAATTGAAGATTTCAAGGCTTTCTTTCATTCAATCATTTAAAATAATTTGAAAGATACAAACGATTTCACACTTTACAAAACGAATGTACCGTAACATTTTTACCTGATGTTAGTAGGTCAAGCTTTACTTAAAGCATTTACTTAGTGTCAAGCTGTACTTAAAACATTTAAATAACCATTTTAATTTAATTATGAAAACAATTTGACATATTTTTTATCAATTTTATCGCATGTGCTCCTTGCACTCACTAGTAGAGAAGCGTGTTCAAAATAAGTGAAGAAAATATGATTGTGTTAGTTAATATGAGTTTAAATATGATTTTTACTGAAAGTTATTTAGTTAAAATTCATATTGAAACAGATGAAATAAAATATTTAAAAATATTTCAGATTTAACACAACTTGCTAAATTCTGTTTTAAGCTAAAAATTTAAATAAAAAAGCTGGTTTAGAAATAGTAAATAATAGGTAATGTGAGTATTAATGAAATATAAGTACCGTTGTCGAAGACATGTTTAGAATAAACCGAGTAGTCTTGGTGTCGTCTGCTGGGGACGCTACGTTTTTGGATTTCCCGCTGGCCAGACGAAAACTTCTGTTAATTGTTGAGAACAAACCCCCACGATGCCATTTGCTAGTATCGTGCACTTGTACATCCATTCTATCGTTTACATCGCAGCGCGCGATGACTCACAGTCCAACACAACACAAAACAACACAACACCAAACAATTAAGGCGAGTATGCCGAAAGGCCGGTACCGCACTTGGCGTTACCAATAAACAGCTTTCGCCATCATTATAAAATTTTGTCAAAACAATACGCGGGGACGGATGTCGATTAACCAACAGGAACCTACTGTTTGTTTTCAACGGATACGGAAATTACTGTGGAAATAGTCAGTGTACGAAAACAGCAAATAAAATTATTCGTGCACGTTCAGTTTAGTTCAGAGTCTGCGCGCGACTCAATGGCGCCACATTTATCAGTACACCGTTGACCTCGCCCATTCACTTGTTCTAAAGTCAAACGAACAACGCATAGATATATATTATAGTTTTAAAACAAAGTTTTTCTTTGAACATATTTCAATTGTTTGTTCTATAAATAAGGACAAAGACAGTGGTCGCGGCGCGGATGAGCTCACAAGACGAACTTTGCGTACACGGTCTCGAACACAACTGGTATGGGTAGGGTATGGTGGCCCGTTCCGTTTAGTGGGAGTCGGCTCGCACTACGAACGAACGCCGATGGAGTCATTGCAGGCTACAAAACGAAGGGGGAGTTCAAGGGAGGCAAACGAACGAGCAGGCAGCGTGTTTTGTGCACGTGTGAGAGCTTTTGGCCCGCAACGTTGTTTGATTACACGACGAACCAACACGCACACCAAGCAATTCGTGCCCATATTGCTATATGAAATACGATATATTTTACTCTAAAATCAAGTCCCCTTGTACATTGTCCTAATATTGTCATTTGATATGAACCCAAATCCAAAAGACAGACACGGAAACACACGCTGATTTACGATTTTGCGTGACTTGTCCTTGTTTTAATAGTTAGTTTAGAATAGTAAAGAAATAAAGAATTAAAGAAGTCTTGTTTAACATGTTAATTGCCAAGCTGAAATTTTATCTGTTGTAACTTTATAAAATATAGCCTATGTTACTCGCTGTTAATGTATAGCTTTCTATAGGTGAAATAAATTTTTCAAACTTCGTCCAGTAGTTTTTGAGTTTATAAATGTGTTCTGTAGATGGATAGGTATAATAAAGTAACACTGAAGTCTACCGTTTGACGCGCAGCTGTTGTGTTAGTTTAATTAAATGGGCGGATAATAAAAATCAAAGATTATAAAATCCGAATTCGAAATCCGAAAGCGAGTGACGAGATCCAAAAGAAATGGTACGTATGATAAAAAGATTAAAAAAAAAAGTTCAACAGATGGTGTTCGTCGAACACCTGCCCGCGCGCATGGCCAATCCATCTATACGACAGCTGTACGAGAGATATCTGAGTTTTGTTGAGTCTCGAGTTGCAGTAAATAAAGGAACCATGTAATTATCTCGACATCATTTAAATTTTGAACTAGGCATAGACGGCATAGTAGATAATTTTTTTTAAAAGAACAGCCAAGGACAGTTTAATACTGCGGCTTCAAAATTAACTGATCATAAATTGTAAATAGGCATCCCATCAAAAACATAAAATGTAAAAAAATCCAAGTCTCGCAACACTGTGTTCTTCCATTACGAAAAAGTTGTTAGATATCATGTAGAACAATATACCCTTAATATACCTATATATTTCGATATGTGTAGAACCCATTCTGAGTTATTTTAGCAATCCTTAGGAATAATTCAGGTAAATGCACGACAGTTTAATTAAATATTTATCTGAATTACATCTGAACACAATGGCATATCAAAACATTGAATCAAACTATCTACCTAGGTATAACATATACTAGTATCTTTGATCTTTGGAAAGGAGCTATTGATTGGTCTGGAACAATAGAGACGAGTGATAAGACCAATTTATTATAAGGTGCAAATTTGGACAAACTTATTGGCATTTTTGTTTATCACAAAATCTGGCAGTACAATCACGGACAGTGAATATTGAACAAGATAAAATCTAGAAACGACAGTGTCCACTACAAGCACTTCCTTAGTTATTGTGTAAATCTCTTACTTTGCAGTATATAATAGTGAGATTGCTTACAGTAAGATTTTGACGTCAAGTGTACGTAAATTATTTTGAAAGCTTGTGGATTTTCGCCTTCTAAAATGTCAAAAAAAAGTTAAAAAGTAACATATAATTTAGCAGATTCTATTTACTCTTTTTTTTATAATTTTTTCAACGCAAGTAATAAATATTCGCCTATACCTATACATAGGTAATTAATACTGAAGGAAAGTGGAAATTAAGAAGAAGCACAAGTCGAAAATGTGAAAACCAAATATGCACGTATATGTATACCATTTTAAATTATTTATCATAATACGAGCAGATGTTAAATAAAAATATTCGTATTTAATTCAGTGTTATTACATGCAAAAAATGCTATCGGGCCTCTTTGGTACCACCTGTCGCAATAGCCCAGCCGAAAGCCCAATGTGGCATTTTTAATAAATGCACACATTTTCGTATTGAGTTTGGACTTTTACTTTATTGAGAATATTTTTGAAAACATAAAACAAGAGACCATCATTACAATAAAATAATGAAACCAATTTTTTTTTTAATTATAAATGTTAATTCGTTATCTAGATATTCAAAAACTGCGCTAAATATGAGTTATATTATAGGAATATGAATGAAATAGCAATGTGCTTTCTCTAAAAAAAGTAAGAAATTCGTTTTTTATTTTTAATTTAGAAACATAATTCTTACTTAATAAGCATTATGGTAAATTTTGGTGTAGAACTAAACTAAAGACAATCAAATTTCTATTGAAATCATAGCTGAAAGTATACGGCGGTTGGGCGAGCTTGCAACGTGCCCCTTAAATCTGTCGTGCATGATTTGATTCTTAGCACCTTAACAAAAAACTCTTTCTTTAAGTAGGGTCCAAAATTAGTTCTATAGTTATTTATAGGTTCCGCTTTAACAGCTAAGCATAACATATAACTTTGTTATGGTCGTTCATACCTAATAAGTATAACAATGCCCATTGTATGTTACTAAGTTGTATAAATAAAATCCAAAAAACGTTTAAAGAAATATGAGTACTTCCTCAAATTACTAAAATAATCGCTCTTTGTTTTAAAAGCCTTGTGATATTTATTAGAAATATGAACTATTATTTTACTAGTTACAATGTGTATTGTACTGAAATAACTTCATTGTTTGCTTCCTATCTAAACAAAAAAAAAATCAGTTTTCTGCCTATAGACACGCTGATCTGTATTATTTATGTAAATAATAAGATATTGTTTTAATATTTTCTAAACCAGAAACAACGTGCGAACTAAGAAAAGGATGCAACGTTACGAAAAAGTTAATTAAGTGTGTTGTTGCAAAAGGTCTCTTGAATATCGAGTTATCATGAGCCCGTGTTGAAGATAATAACACAGTTCGTGTAGCTGTAGACTGTAGTACAAGGGGCTCGACTATGGACGCAAATCTTGGTAAAAGTGCATATGCCTGGGCACACCTGTCGCAGAGTGCCGATGTTACCACACTGCTGTGTGCGTCTGCGACGGCTGCAACGAACACGTGGCTCATTCCGGACACGATACAATATCGATCTTTCATTTTTTTTTTCAACACAAGGAAGCTTTACACACATTTATTTCTTCGAGCGGCTTAGTTAAATTATTATTATACAAACATAACGAGTAGGTACCCACTAATCTATACAGCGAATTGGTATTCTAGGAAACAGTTGATGGAAATCACGTAACGGGGACCGTCATTACACGTAAACACAATTGAATATTGACAAGTTTTGTTCGATGAACGCACCTAATTGAGTTTTGACAAGTAAATAGTAGACGATGCAATTGAGTCTGTCTGTCTGTTACCTTATCGCGACCTAACCACTCAACCGGTCATCGTGAAATTTCGCATACATGTCAGAGATACAGAAAAGGTCATATTGACGATACCCTTAAATAGAGAATTCGTTACTAACAGTCACACGGAGGAAAATTTAATATATTGACACAAAGTCGCGGGGACCAGCTAGTAATAAAGAGAGAGAGAAGGTTTTGTATGTTTGTAATGTGGAATGTAAAGTAATCTCCGAAACATTATCAATACTAATCAATAGATACTAATAATAAAGCTGTAAGGGTTGGTCACTTCTTGTTACTTTGTTTTGAGAGATATCGTGTTTATAGGCTCTATACATGATACTGAAACTAACTAAGTATGTATGTATGTTCCTTCATAACTCTTAAACGAATTAAATGATTTTCATGAAACTTCGTAGATAAATATTTAGACGTACAGGACACAGGATAGGCTACTTTTTTCTTTTTCAACGCGGACGAAGTCGCGGGCACCAACTAGTATAATAATATGTAATCATCTCCCCAATTGCTACCAGGCGAAGTCAGGGCGTGTCAATCTAGTTAATTATAAGAATATCTATAACTGGAACACAAATACATAAAATGTGGTTAAGGCAGGCTTGCCACCTGGACCTAATTATATCGATCGAACCAACGGCAAAAAAGTCCGATCGGTCGAACGAAGGACGCAGCAGTCGGACCAGGCGGTCTCAGAGGGATTTGATTTGCATTCATAACCAGACTACAGTAAAAACAAAAGTTCATTTCATTCGTCTAATAATATAGGTTTTATTCAATACAATAGTTTTGTTAGTAATAAAAAGAAAATAATATTAATGTGAGTGAAAGGGTTTGTACACGTCGTACGAGGAACAATGGCATGGCGCGAAACGGAACATTGCAGTGGTAAGTATGGCGTGCTTAGGCTAAGGCCACACTATCTACGTGCCAAGCTTAGAGAGCTAAGCTAGGAGCTAATGCTTGTGTACAATATTCAAATGAACTTATACTGTGTGACAGAATAAAAAAATGTTACTCTAAGAAGTTACTGTTGATTTTAAACTTACCACCAATGTGTCTTAGGGAAGTTTATTTCTGTCCGCATGAGTTTTATATCATGCGGACATCACTAGTTTTAGTTCCATGTAAAGTCGGGGTACGAAAACCTTCGTCAGTTTTCAAATTCATTCCTTTATCAAAATCGTAAACTCTTAGTACCCTTTGAAACTAAAGCACTGAGCCAGACAAGTGACAATATTTGAAATGAAATGACAATATTTGAATCAATGACATTTGCCCTGGTGCAAGCAAAAATCGACTTTAAGGTAGCGAACCTTTTCTTACCCCGACTGTACTTACACTCCATAGCCTAGCGCCAAAATGGCAATTTTCAAATATACATAAAAATAATTTGACATCAGCCTCCATCCAGAGGTTTAGGTTTAGAGATCTATATGCTCTTAGCACTAAACAAAGCTTCGTTCCTGTATAGTGTGGCCTTGGGTTTAGTGTATGGTTTACTTACAGCGGTAAGTACAGTGAGTTCTCCGAGCCATTCATTGAGAAGGGCCTCTGGATCCTCGGCGGCGGCACCCGCGCCCGTGTCCTCTACAAGCGCCATCTGAAATTTAACAATATGACACAATATATCTAAGAATCATGTGAGAACTACTACTACTGAGGTGAAGAACAATTTGTATTTATATGTCACCTGCTAAAAAGGCAAATTGAAATCGTGCAATGTTACACATAACGCGTAATGTGTGTTACATTACACATAGGTGTTATGTGTAACATTACATGTAGATCAGATGTAGTGATCTGTAACTTACACTAATGTCACTAGAGTTCAGTAGCAAAATGATAATAACTCGTTCAGTCACTACAACTGTATTACAGCTAGACTACTGGCAATGGACTGTATATAAAATTTACCAAAATTTATACTCGTATAACCTACCAATTTAATTTCTAAAATCAAAGTCAATCGCCGTGTAAAAATAAATTTAAAATAACCGCCCTCAACTATGAAACGTCCATTCGTGCTTCCAAATTCTCTTTGAAGAGACGTTATCGCGTGTTAGTTAAAAATTCTATTATTTCTATTGATTTTCTATGTGTAATATATTATATTCACAATAAGGCACATAGATTTTTTATAATTTATTTATTTATTTTTCAGATTGTTTGAACAGTCAAGTCCATTCGTCACAGTTTAGAGTTACTTTCCACTTGAGAAACTCATTTAAAAGCTATAAAGTTAAGTAAGATACGTGCTTTCTAAACATATTTTCTAACTTTTTTAATAAGTTATTTTTTACTTAGAAATATTAATAATTTATTAAAAAATTTAAAAATTCGCTGTCAGCCTGTCAGTTTCTCCGTTAACTTCTTCTGAACCGAAATTATTTTGAAACGACAAAAAGATTTGTGTGTATAAAATTGATATAGGAGGCGGATAGCTAGTACAAACCAAAACAAAGATGTCTTAAATAAAACGGTTACTAAACACTTCTTTATAGGTTACTCTCTCATTCATTTGCCTAACGGATTCTTATCCAAACATCACTTGGCATTCATTGTGAATTTTGAAAAGATTGTTAATCTATTGACAGATTTTTTGTTAGCTTATGAACCGACCAATGTCTATTGTGCCTATTATATTTTTTGTAGTAGAAAGTATAACTTGAAAATGTATAAAATTCTTGTTAAAATTTAATTATAACAGAAATGACGATAATAACAGTAGGATGTTTGCAAAAAAAAATTACAATGATTAGCAAATGTTTTGAAAATATTTGTAGACATAACATGCAGTACTTACATAGACGATTTCAAAATATACGGACCAAAACTAATTACAAGAGTACCTACCTACAATAAATTAGTACTCATCTGTATTATAATATGTCTCAGTCAGTGTACCATTTATACCATTAATCAGCGATTAACATTTAAATATATATTAATTATTAACATCTATACAAATACGTAATAACTCAGTACCTTTTTCTCGTATTTTATGTTTGTGAATCGTAAAATAAGTTATTATGGAAATCGAATGAACCGGCGAGTTAATATATTATTACTTTTGGATCCCTCGGAAGTAGTAGTACTTTTTTTAACGAAAGGAATTCTTTTCTTTTCTCTGCCCCTGACAAAATTTCAATGAAGATTGATTGAGTAGTTGAGGAGTAACAAATAAATAAGCTCCTTCGCATTTATAAAATTAGTATTAGGTTAAAAAATTGTGGTATACCTCTTGTTAAAGTGTAAAAACCAATTTAGACGTAACATAGCGTGAGTCTATGGACAGACTTCAGTTCAGTGAGGACTCTATATATAGGTTGTGATTTTGAAAACTTTATTGAATACACCTCGTGTTATTGAACTTTATCGTGGAAAGATGTGATTGTGAGTGATAAACGACGTGGACCGATAATATTTTAAGGGCGCAAAGGAAGCTTTGGATGCGGGCCGATCATTTTTGCATGTCTTTTCTGGACCATGTGGTGCACAGTCTGCACGATGATTCATAAATCTGTTACTATACATATAAAGCTGAAGAGTTTATCTGTTTGTTTGGTTGTACGCGCTAATCTCAGGAACTACTGGGTCGAATTGAAAAACATATTTTTGTGTACCTCAAAATTTCCAAGAGAATTTTGACTATGCAATACTGCATTATTTTGGCTAATATATTTCTTAAAAAAATATTCAGAAATCATAAAGTATGTATCAGAAATTTTTGAGCGATCGTCAATTTAACTTTCCCACTTAAAGTTAAGGTGTTAAGGTTTTTATAAATAACTGTGATTTATAAAAAACAAATCTTGGCCGTATGCAAGAAAGGCTTTCTAATGCCGCAAAAAATATATACTTACAAAATATTCAACCAAATATAAAATATTAATAAACTGGAAGGCGTTCGAGCAAATCGACTTTCGAGAAGCCCTTAGTATGTTTTTGTTAAGAATCTATATAATATAAGTGGAAGGGAAAGTCAAATAACTAATGGCTTATATAATGCAAACAATAAAATATAAATAACACTTTCGAAACCAGATTATAGTGATCGGTGTTCCATTATAGTGATTTGCAAATACCGGGAAGTTCTCATAATGATGTTTATTGTTATAATTTGTAAGCATTTTGTTGGCAGCTAAAAACGAGCTAGTTCTTCGACGTTTTGTAATTATCTTCCAGCTGGTGTCCGCAACATCGTATGCGTTAATAACTCTTTAAAAAAAGTGTATAATTTGGATGAATTTTTGCACACGAGTAGTGAAAAAATGTTAGGTTCCCTAGAGATCGTCTAAAAATAAACAGCGGAAAACGTCACAGCGATAAAGAAATCTGGCGATATAGTTACTCATATATTATGTATAACGCGGACCAGCTAGCTAATGACATATTATCAGCATATTATATATTCAAAAGTATAAGTACGTCATAGAGGACCCAGTGTAAGAAAGTATATTTTAACAAAAGGGAATTTCTATATGTGGGGGAATGCGGTGCTTTAATGTGAAGATAAATTAATACCAAGCTTGCGTTAATAACGATACGGGCAGCGGCATCGACAAATGGACTGCATATATACTCTGTGATGCATTTATTACCATTTATTACAGCTCTGTTGGTGTCAAACCATGTCCAACCATCGAAGTTACTACAACTATTGAAAAAGTACGCCTAAAACAACCAAGTTCTACTATTGATTTTAAACTCCAATGTGTTGACTTAAAGTCACATCCTTAAATGGCAGGTGATAGAGTTCTTGCATATGTCACTTTAAATGTTCCATAAAGTGTTTTGCATGGCGAGCGAAATCCACAGTTGCAATACATTGATGTGTCCAATTTTTAGTTAACTCTGGTCGCTCTTGGTCAATAAAGAGTAAGATTGAATAAAGAGTCAATAAGAGTCAAGGAAATTGTGTATATTTTTATTATTTTAATAGAACTTATCGTCGACTTTCAGTAGAAATATTTAGATGATTAATATTTATGTATATTTAAATGATTAATATTTATGTATTATTTTTATATTAATCATGTATGTTATATGAATGCTAGAAATAGTGGCGCTATCAATAAAAAGTAAATTTATTTCAAATTTATACATATTTAAGAATTTAATAGCTGTCAAAAATTTAGCTTTGCTATACCTACAAACAGATATTTTTATACCCATATAGATGGTCGTAATATTTCTTGCTATACCATAATATGCAATAATAGAAATTACGGTAGGTATACTTACGTTGGTGACGTCACAGAAATATATATTATGGCTGCGTTTGCGGTCACTCCAATATTTGTATAGAAAATATATCGTAATAACCGTAATATGCCTTGCTATAATTTATAGTAATACTAGCTGCTGCCGGCGACTTCGCCCGCGTATAAAAATATATAAAAGCCTATTCTCAGACCTACCAAGTGTACATATAAAATTTCATCAAAATCGGTTAAGCCGTTTCGGATAAGTCCTTATGGCAATAAACACTGTGACACGAGAATTTTATATATTAGATATTTAATTATAGCTATGTGTGTGAAGGGCTTGAAATTTGGAACATAATGTTTATTTTTATAATTTTGAAAATGTAGGTAAGTTATGTTAGGTATTTACGATACGCTACGTATTTTAAAAAATAGTTCAAATTTTTAAATAAAACAAGATTTCTTATTTCAAGTAAACTGCTAGGCCACATCTATAAATGGCATGATACCTAATTGCGGTCGTTATGGCGAGACACTAATGACGCAATTATGCGGTTGGTACTTACTTCAATTTGTTTTAAATTTTCTTAGATAACTATCAAACACTTGTGTAGTGTAATAACACTTTTTAACAAACATAAACCGACTTTAAACCGTTTTCACATGGATGCCATTGTCAGAACTGGACCAAATTGAAATGGGACCACACGGGAAGCATAAGCTTTCAAATAAAAAAAGAATCATCAAAATCGTTTCACCCAGTCGAAGATTATGAGGTAAAAAACATTTAAAAAAAATACAGTCGGGTTTTTTTTTGAATCCTGTAAGTTTTTTTTATGGTGTTTAAAAGCTAAATTAGTTAGGTATGGTTGTTAGCTTTATAAAAATATAGTTTTTATGTCTAGGAAATCCATTCAAAATTAATTTTATAAACATTACATTATGTTTTATAAAACATTTTGTTACCAATCGTACTGCTACAACCAGTATTACGGGTGGGCTCGCTCCGCTGCGCTCCGCTCGCATTAATTTTCATAACATTCCAGAACCTAACCTAACTTATTTGTTTCCAATGAAGTAAGTATTGTAACACATTTTGTAATAAGCGCACAATTGTTATGTTATTATGTTTTATAAAAAAATTATGAATGAATCATAAAAAAATATTATTATATTTACATTTATTTATTATTTAAAAAAAATAATATATAAAACAAAAAAGAAAAAGAAAAGAATATCCTATGTCAATAATAATGTGAATATTTTTAATATACCTAATTATGTAGAGTTTTAGCGTTTAAATATTATTTTTAATTAAGATCATTATTGGTTAAGTTAAAGGTAAAGTTAATCATGCTATAATATGTACAATATTTAGGACTGCAATTAGTAAATTATCATATACACGTATTTTCCAGTATTCGTGTACATAATTGTGTATCTTAGATTAAATAAATAAATAAATAAACTGCTTATAAGCCGTTTTTTGGCAATAGTTTCGATGCAAGTCACGATGGAATAACAAACAAATAAATCTTTCCTCTTCTCATTATATTAGTATAGATTAGATAACAGATAGACCTAGTTAATTGTACAGACACTGTACAGCGTCTACTTGTGATACTGACCTTATAATATCAGCTGATAAAGTTGATGATCGCCACCATTGTTTGATGAGCGTCTAACAACATTCACATAAATTTTATTGTGCGAAACACGCAACACTTACTTTATATTTCAAGGTCAAACACGGCCTGAACGTTCACCAAGACGTAAATATAAACGAAAAAATTGCACTATAATCCGACACTGCATTGTTATCTTTTCCACATGTCCCCCAAGTATTCTTTGGCTTCCTATATTCATGAAACTATGATTAAACTGTATTGCGTTGCTAGATTAGGTACATATTTTATGAACATCGCGTGTATGCTTGGAATGAGCACGATTAATTGAATGAGTAAAGAACAGAACAAACGTGAATATAGTCAGTGACGCTGCCATTGTGCTATGATAGATATAATATAGTATAACTGAAGTTACGTCATCGTCGCTCGATCGCGCCTGACTCAAATCACAAATGTCTTGGATCAGGTAAAATTAAATGCGAATAACAACACAATTATTAACACGAATACCTTTGGCGGCTATTTTTATTAATAATGTACCTAATAATATTTGTATTAATAATAATATTATAGTCGATTCGACAACCATTGTCCCGTAATAGTTATTTTTGCAAACGGTCTAATCATCGAAATTATATTATCTTCTGGGTCTATTATTAAAAATATTCCCCCATAGATATCACTACTGTACTTTTGGTTCAAGATTTTTTTATGAAAATTATATTTTTGCGTAACAAAGACTAAAAATATATTTAATTTTAAAGTCGCTTCTTCGCACAATTCGTGTGAAACAAAATTGTACGCTACCTCTGCTTAGGTAGACGGTCCATTTGTTGATAAGAGCTATAATCGCCTATAACATAAAAATCGCTTGTAAATTTAAATTTAGAAGCAATTTTTTAGTTTTATATTTTTGTTGAGTTTTTATCTATCTAATATCTGGAATTCTGAATTAAGTTTAATGTTACATTACATACCTACTGACGAATTCCTTTCAGTCAAAGGCAGATAAGAGCTCAATCCCTATCGTGCGAGTATGTATTCATGTTTTCATAGAAAGGCAGACTGATAAATAACTTGACAAATAAGTTAAGTTAAATATTGCAAAACCTAATCGTACGTAAGTATGTTAGGTACCTGTGATATTTTCGAATAAAATTGTTAATAGAAGTTGTTCAACTTTCAAGAATGAAAACACCAAGCTTCGTTTTCTTTGCTTAACGAAACAGTCAAAAATAGTTCAATCTAATATTATAGTGCGCTATATTAAAAAATTATAATAGCGAGTGCGAACCCGTGAATTTTTTTCTGGAAAGTATATATAAAAGCTTTCCTCATTTAACGCTTTTTCACTAAGTGAAAACCGCATTAAAATCTGTCGCGTACAGACGGCGGCAAGCGATTTCGTTCGCATACATTATAAAATATACTCGCTTATAATGTACATAGCTACATTATTATAAGCTTTCTAAGAATTTTTATAATCGATTCAGTAGTTTTTGAATTAACACTTTTGCATTTTAGACCAGTTGTTATGAACTGTCTAAAATTATAGACTATTTGTCATCACTCTATACCCTATCAAAAAGAAAAAAGAGAAGAGAAAAGCCTAGCAAAAAGAAAGAAAAAATGCTAAACGAAAACGATGTAGGATGATAGCCGCTTGACGCTGACGATAAACAAACATTACCGAGAAAATCAAATATGCCTTTGTTGATTTTAATTAAAGGCGGATGAAACTGCTAGACGGAGCTATAAAACTATAGGCTATAGCTATTATAGTTAATAATAAATCGATGGGTAAAAATAAAATAAAAAATGAAGTGACGCTTCACAGACACAAAAACCGTAAAGATGATCATACCTACCAATGTTTTTTTTAGATCGAATTAAGATCCCTATTTTCATAGTATTAGTATTATATAGATTTAGTACATATATTAGTGTAGCCTAGCGTAATTCTGGTTATTCTAACTAAACGAATTTGACTCATATTGCTTTTAGATGCATGTTTGCCAAAAGTTTACCAAACAAACTAATTTAGATATTTTATATAGTGCATCGACCTATTCCGTGAAAATCTATGAATCACGCTACAATCAACAAATGAGGGTCTTACTCATATTGAGAAAATTCTTCGCCTACACTGAAGTTTTTCAGTCTAATATAAATATTTTGTGAAATATTAATTAAAACTGAAATAACTAACTAATCTATATCTATAGATTAGTTAGTTATTTCTGCATCTTCTGACCAACCGATTTTGATATGGTTTTCACTAACATTTGGCACACAGAAAGTTTATTGCCTAGATAACTATACATACTAGGATACTTTTTTTTTATCCCGAAAAAATGTTAGGTTCCTGTGATATTTTCAAAAAACAAACTACATACATACAATGCGTACGAAGTCGCGCTCACATTCTAGTATATTATCTATACTAATATTATAAAGAGGAAAGATTTGTTTGTTTGTTTGTATAGAATAGGCTCCGAAACTACTGGACCGATTTGAAAAATTATTTTACCATTAGAAGCTGACATTATCCGTGTTGAGCATAGGCTACTTTTTACCGCGGGAAAATGCTTCATTCCTACGGGAAATTTAAAATAAAAGTAAATACTAGCGACTATTGGTCCGGCAGATAGCGCCGTCTATCCAAATCAGGTGAAACCTCGAGATATATTATTTCGACGGGTGAAACGACTAACATGACAACTGCTTGGTGATATACCACGGTAGATGGCGTTTTATACTTTTCAATGCGGACGAAGTCGCTAGCACCAGCTAGTAGTGACTAGTGTATAATTATGCAAAGTACTAACCTAAAAAGGGTTATAGTCTCTTTTATTTACGTCTTTCAAAGAGATGAACATCCGTAGTTTTCCATTCAAATTAAGGGGCAGTAGGATTTGAACGCCAGCCTTCTGTGGCAGCTGAAGTTATCTAATTATCTAAGCACAAAATACAAAATAATATAGTTATAGTGACCACAATGTTCCGCTTCGTCGCTTGTGAGTGTCTCGACCAATTAGTGACAATTGTTATTTCGGCTAATTGAAACCGAAAATAACTATGCGAAGTAATTGTTATTAATTTGCATTCTCTTTTTTACATATCACACCTTGATACCGTTAGAAACTGCAGACACAAAAGGTGTGCTATTATTGTAAAAAGTTTCATTGCAATCAAATGCATTTTGAACAAGGTCACTGCAACCAGAGTTGAAATGTTGAATGTAGCCAAGTCACGTGTTATTGCCAGAATGCCAGACCATTTCAAGTAAGTAGGTATTGCAAACATTATTGTTTTCTTATTATAAATATATTACTAGCTGGCGCCCGCGACTTCGTCCGCGTTGAAAAAGAAAATGGTAGCCTATCCTGTGTCCCGTACGTCTAAATGTTTATCTACTAAGTTTTATGAAAATCAGTTGCGTTTAAGAGTTATGGAGGAACATACATACCATACCATACATATATACACTCATAGTTGAAGTTATTAAATATACTAGCTGACCCCCGATACTCGTTGCCCTATAGTTTCACATATAGAATTACTATAGGAATTTCCGAGCTTTTTCCTGGTATTTCCAAAAAAATCCTTTTGTAACTTTTGGAACCTTGCCCTAACAATTATAAAAACAAAAAAAAACACATCCCTCCCTACTACATATTATAAAACAAAGTTCTCCGCCGCGTATGTCTGTCTATCTGTAAGTCGCTTCTTCGCACAATTTGTACGAAACAAAATTGTGCGAAACCACTACTAAACCGTCTGTTTCCGTAAAACTCAAAAACTACTGCACCGATTTTCATGCTGTTTTGACCAATGGATAGAGTGAAGATTTTAGTCAGTTACAAAGTTACGCGGGCGAAGTCGCAGACAGCAGCTAGTTGTTAATATAGCAAAAGAAGCAGCTATAAAAGGTTGAATGTGGTAAGTCGAGAGTCGAGTCTATACGTAGATGAATGAGTTGAGCTAATGAGTTGAATGATTTGAGTGTTAACGTATTTACTGTAGAGTGTAGTGATCTGAATATGTGGAGTTTAGTCGAACTAGAATATCTTAAACCGGGTTTTAACCGGACTAGAATATTGTAAGAAAACATAAAATAGGGGCGTGGCCTAAATTTTTATAATCAAATCAAAAATGAAACGTCTTCCTCGTCGGAGCTCAGTTTCATTGAATGAGTTATGAATGTTTTGAGATGATTAAGCGAGTTGAATGTTTTGAGTTATTTGATCGTTGCATGTTTAGGCACAAAAATTATCATAACTATAAATTAATATAAACAAATTATCGCAATAATGTTGCTGTAGATCGTGAATTTGAAGGTCACCTTATCAAAACGAACACTTTAAAGGTGGCCTTTGTCCTTTGTCTGTAGATACATAACTTTGTTTTGCCCCCATATCCCCCATTCGACTTGCGGTTTTCATTTTCATATACGATTAATCCGATAAAAAGCAAGCATCAAAGTCCATGCTTTTGAAAAACTCCAAACACAAAGAATGGTCCACATATTATCCTGTTTGATTAACCTTGAGCAACCCCACTGTGCTATTGAAACATCCTGTTTGGAATCTATTTTTTACGTGTGTGATCGAAGCAAATCTGGAATTTTTTTGACGTCGAATCACAACATCCTCTGCAGCATTATTTGTCCTTTCAATTTGTATTTTATAATGATTGATATAAAAGAAGAAATATATAAAACCGACCACATAACATTTAGAAATACTAATGATTTAATAGTCTTGTAATATTATAAAGAGGAAAGATTTGATTGTTTGTTTGTTTGTATAGAATAGGCTCCGAAACTAATGGACAGATTTGAAATATTCTTTTACCATTAGAAGCCGACATTATCCGTGATGAACATAGGCTACTTTTTACTGCGGGAAAATGCTTCATTCCTACGGGAAATCTAAAATAAAAGTAAATACTAGCGACTTGGCCCGGGTGATAGCGCAATCTATCCAAAATACGGTAGATGGCGTTTTATACTTTTCTACGCGGACGAAGTCGCGAGCACCAGCTAGTAATTATATATTGTTTAGTGAAATATAGTTCTGTTATAAACAAATAGTTATAGTGTTATTATTTTTCTATCAGGACGTACAAATAACAACGTAAACTATACTATTAGGCCTTCATTTCAAAAATTCACATTATCAATTCTTTTGTGTTTAGTTTAGTTTGTGAAGCATTCATTTGTGTTATTACCTTACAACATCCAAATTTATAAAGTTTAATTTTCCGACGATTACGTCTGCAACCCTTTTTCTGAGTCGATGAAGCATTATTTTATTCAATCTTAATTGCTCATAAATTTTTGCCCGGCGTTGAATTTTTATTTTTAGATGAAAGGAAGTCTAACGTACCCTAACCTTGTACCCTTGACAACGTGTATATGCCAAATTTTTCACGGTGAACGACAAAGTACTTTCGGGATTTGGGATTTTGACGAACGAACTAACTTTTTCCTGCGACTTCGTCGGCCCCCCTTTTTCTTAGGTGTTAAAACATATTCAATATTTTAGTCAGACATAAAATTACCAAACAAAATAATTTTAAAAAATCTGTTAATTTTAAAAAATCACATTAAATCTGAAGATTGAAAATTTCATCAAAATCAGACACACATCATGACTTGGTGACCTTGATCTCCTGCTGCAGCATGAAGTAGTCTGCGAGATATCCAACTCCTTAGCAACTTAAATAAATATATCGTGTTTGGGCCCAACAGAAAGTCGTGTTTAGTTTCTAATTTTTTAAATATGTAAGGGTTGGTCATGGAGTAAGTTAGTTTGCTTTCAGAGATATCGTGTATATTCTATACATGATACTGAAACTAAATTGACCATTTTTACAATTTTTTTCTATATTGTATGTTGCTCCATAACTCTTAAACGAATTACCTGATTTCCATGAAACTTTGTAGATAAACATTTAGACGTACAGGACACAGGAGATAGGCTTCTTTTTTCTTTTTTTACGCGGACGAAGTCGCGGGCGGAAGCTAGTATTATATATACTGTTATTATAAATGTTTTAATATAAAGATAAGATAAAATCTCACTCTTAGCCTGCAACTTCGCATATCTACCCACAAATTTACACATTTATTTACTTAGTTTTGACTGTGGCAAAAATACGAAGTTATAGATTACGGGTGTAAGTTAAATGTATTACAGTTTTTTATACAATACATAGATTCTGTATAGCTTTACTGTAAAATGGCGGCGCGGCAGTAAAACAAAGGACACATTCGTGCGATGCGTGCTATGCGTTTTAGCCTTTCTGTGGCAGAGAGGTTGCCGCGCGTGATGACGCATATTTTATACACTTTGGTAACGCCTGTATACTTATATTATGTGGGCACACATATAGACACACAAGTACATAGGCGTTATTAGCACGCCACCATGGTGATAACTCTTTTTAACAAAACATTTGACTTCAAACCGTCTCATGGTCTTCTCACATGGATACCATTGTCAGAACTGGACCAAATTGAAATGGGAGCGCACGGGAAGCACCAGCTTTCAAATAAAAAAAGAATCATCAAAATCGTTTCACCCAGTCGAAGTTAACAGGTAACAAACATTAAAAAAAAACATACGCGTCGAATTGAGAACCTCCTCCTTTTTTGGAAGTCGATTGATAATACAGAAAATTCGTTGTAACCTATATATCTATCCTTTGTTAATCGAGTCTTGATTGTGTACTACTAAATATTCATGGAAAAATAAAATATTACTTTTACAGTAGTTAAGACTTTTACAGTAGGTAAGTGTAACAATAACTAAATAATTTAACTTTTAATCCAAATGTTATACCTACTAGCTGCCGCCCGCGATTTCGCCCTCGTAACTTTGTAAATTATATAATATATTAATTAAAACCTTCCTGGAGAACACTCTATCTATGTATACATAACGCTAACATTTCATTAATGACCCTTCACAACGGTTGTTCGATCGATGAGCGTCCCCTTAAAATGCATCGTCAATTCCACCACTGCCGATGCATGAGTCATATTGGGCGATTAAAGTTGTAATGTCTCAATGGCTGTAAAGCCCCGTGAAAGCTTTTTCGCAGACTTTTCAACTGCACCGAAAATGCCTTTGAAAAATTATTAAGTTTTTTGCATTATTGCAGCCTTTAGAGTTCAAAAACTCTAAAAGCTGAAGAATTGGTTTGTTTGTTTGGTTGTACGCTCTAATTTAGAGAACTTACTGGTTCGAATGGAAAAAATATTTTTTTATGTTGGATAGTGCATTAATCCATTTATCGAAGTTATAGAGAACGCGGACTAAGTCGCGAGAACCAGCTAGTTATTAATAATTAAAATAAAAAAATAAGTTTTTGTTTAAGTAAAAAAATAAATAAACAATATTGCGCAACCAAGTTGCCGAAACTGACTATTTCTCCACTAACTACTTTTAAACCGGAAAAAGGAGAATAACCGAGAAAGATTTGCAGCCAGTCGTTAGTTACACATAATTACAAAGATTTAAATCGATAAGAAATCTATAGACATAAAAATGTTAAGTTGGTTAGTGTAAGCTTCAAAAACTCGAGAACGGATAGACCGATTTGATTTCGGTTTTCCTCATAGGAAGAGAGATAAGCGAGGAAGGTTTGTATATATAAAGGAAAAATGCACCCCGGGCCAATCCGGCAACGGGTCGCTAGTCATCAATACTAATAATAAATCTGCAAAGGTTGGTCATGGAGTAAGTTACTTATGTTTTCAAAGATATCGAGTTTATAGGCTCTATACATGATACTCAAACTAAATTGACCATTTTTATAATTTTTTTCTGTATGTATGTTGCACTATAACTCTTAAACGAATTAACTAATTTTCATGAAACTTGGTAGATAAACATAGACGTACAGGACACAGGAGATAGGCTTCTTTTTTCTTTTTCAACGCGAACAAAGTCGCGGGCACCAGCTAGTTAAATATATTTTTGTACTTAATACCAATCCTTTTTTCTAATACAAGCTAACCGTCGTTTATGCAGGCTAATATTTCTCACACGAGCAAATATAATCTCGCTTTTATGTGATAGAGTTAGGTGGCGGCTTGCGTAACCAAGTAGACGGACAAAACGGGGGCGGTTACGAAGAGGCGAGGGTGCGGCGGGTTGCGGGACGCGATATTGATCGACGAGGCGAGAACGCTCGAACAACT
Source organism: Synanthedon vespiformis (assembly GCA_918317495.1). Lineage (NCBI taxonomy): Eukaryota > Metazoa > Arthropoda > Insecta > Lepidoptera > Sesiidae > Synanthedon > Synanthedon vespiformis. Next base: position 1,676,840 of record OU906947.1, read on the forward strand.
GAACCTACACGATACAACCCATATTGCACCACCATTTGCTATTGTTAACTCGAATACTAACATTTTCTGCCAACGTAATTATGACAAAGTGACATTTATTGTGGTCCGGAAGGATTACTTCTTATAATTTCACTAGCTGGTTCCCGCGACTTTATTTAATATTTGTTTTAGATTTCCCGTAGGAATGAAGCCTTTTCTCGCGGTAAAAAGTATCCTATGTTCATCATGGATAATGTCGGTTTCTAATGGTAAAAGAATTTTTCAAATCGGTCCAGTAGTTTCGGAGCCTATTCTATACAAACAAACAATCAATCAAATCTTTCCTTTTTGTAATATTAGTATAGATTAGCTAAATCAATATTTTTTTTAGTATTATATTTTCAAAATTAAATAGATTTTAATTACACGTTTAAACGAATCTATATAATACTGTAATAAAGCGAATTGTAATAATTCGCGTAACATTGCTTAAGTACGTATTTAGCTGCCAAATGGCTGAAATAACAACTTCGGTGTGTTTCACGGTACACTCCATAGGGAAATAGGTTTCAGTATACGGGGCCTCGGTATCGGTGAGGGGGTACCGCAACATCACACTTGAGGCGGGTGTGTGTTAGCTGGCATATCTCCTTGGGAGTTGAATGCCGAAGTGATGGCGGCGGAGTACCACGAAGTCGCGGATGCTCATTCGCTCGACAGGTTTCGAGGAGACATTCCCAAACGATCCTCCTCCAACATTAAGGCCATTCGCCCTTCGCTAGAGGGAAGGCTTGAAAAGCGTCGTCACCTTCATCAGGTGGCTGTGAAAGAGCCGACCAAGGAATGTCTCCATTATGGCTGCGCGGTTGACACTGCGTAGCTGACAGTTTAGCTGACTGACCTTATCTTAGCGACAGGCGAAAAATGCGAAAAAATTGTACAATATCACATTAAATCGATTCAGTGTGATATTGCACAAATTTTTCGAATTTTTCGCCTGTCGCTCACCAAAGACATATAGATAATAATCCTGCAGAATGGGCAGAGCAACGCGCCGCCCCACAGTCTCTCGTCGTGGGCGCCGATCTATCGCTGCCAGAACTATCGTAAAAGCGATGGTAGGCAGTGAACTTTGATCGCAGGTGATGCTCGCGTTTTGTGAACGTGTTATCTTGCGCAAAAAAACGGTAGAAAGGCAGCGGGAAGAAGAGCTTCTCTCCCAACCGACCCCGGAAGAAAGGCTCAGGCGCAGGCTGTTTAGGTAATTTTCGGATCGTAATATAAGCCCTTAATCTTGTGACAATTTCATGAGCCAGCTTCTGATCGGATGGCTGACTTTGATACAAGCCTGCGACATCCGACACATACTTGAAATGAAACCAATCACGAACATATCGATCGCAGTAACATTGCACCGTATAGTAGATACATACAAAAGCGACTCAGCCATCATAATGGCGTTATATATGCACTCAATATGATTTGTTCAATATATACTCACATTCTTATTTTTTTTAAGTTGGCACTCCTTAAAAATCACAGTACCGCCAATAAAAAATACAAGACTTACCGGATATCCTACCCTGTCTGACAGGAGGGGACTAATTGTCTCTATTTCCAATTCGCGCATGAGTTCAAAAATAGTAAGAAGTGATCGATCCACACACCCCACGCCGCCGGCGTCTCTTATTTTAGACTATCTTTCTATTTTATACTCTCGTATTGTCAAAAAATATAGTACACTAGGCTTTGTTGTCTTCAAAAAGTGATCCAATTTTTAAAAATTCTCAATTTGATTTGAAAACACCTAGTTAAAAGTCATGTTGGGAATGAACTAGTAAAATGAAAAACATCGTTAGGATTTTTTTGGAATGATAACTCGTAGTACTCGGAGAGGTGGACGTTGGAAACAAGGAGGATGGGTGGTGGGTCGAAATGGAACCTCGAACTGCCGACCAAGACCTTCAACTAACGGTGCTATTGACCTGCAAACAGATTTTGTAACGTGCTGTTAGCGTAATCGACCGTTAACGAGCGCGGCCACTTTGACGTCAACGTACTGATTGACAGAAAGCCGGTAATAACAGTGAGTGACACTTAGCTGCTGACCAAACACACTCTGTATGCTCTGTGACGAGTTAGCGCACCACTGCTGTTGTACAGTCGAGGTAAGAAAGGGTTCCTCACCTTTAAAGTCGATAGGGCAATTTATCAGTCATGCTAACGTTTCATTTCAAACGCAACATTAACATTTGCTTAGTGCCTTAGTTACAAAACGTCTTAAGTGTTGATAAAGGATTGAATTTGAACGCTGACGAAGGTTTTCGTATCCCGGACTTTACATTGTCTCAAATTGATCTGACCTGTTCCCAGGCCTGCCCTATGCAGGAAATCCTGATTGTTTGCAGTCCACCGCGGCGAGACACGAATCAATCTTTGCAAATTCGACAAGTGCTTTTTTGTAGATGTGATTTTGTAGTTTAGTTCCGGTGCGGCAATGTGTGTGCAAGGTCTGGGTTGTACCGGGTCGACGTCCTGCCGTTCCCGCATAACACGCCTACCCCCCGCCACCTACCCCACCCCGCTCGCTACCGTCAGCTGTCTCCATTTGGTTATATTTAGACCGGATGGCGAAGTACTGAAACAGTTTCTCCCCTCTATTTGGCTAAACAAAAAACAATTGTCCAAATTTTGTCGAGTTGTATCGATGTTTATATATGCTAAACTAAATTGTGAAGAGGGCGAGCATGCCACAGGGCAATTAAGTGTAGATTCAAGTCGATACGTGAGTCCATTAATCAAGAGTCAGCCGTGCTCGAACTTAAATAAAAGAAACGGTTTTGTATTTGGCTATTTAGAAATTTTACTCAACTAGCTAGCGCCCGCGTTGATCGATGAAAGGTCATACGTCATTTCTGGTGTCCCAGACAACGTGTATGCAAAATTTCATGGTGATCGGTTCAGTAGTTTTTGCGTGAAAGCGTAACAAACAAACATAAATCCACATTTATAATATTAGTAAGGATAAACCTATAAATTTTTGAAAGTAAAAATAAAGACTTGAAAAGAAAAATAGCAGAATTTGTCCAGCTGTTGTCGAGTTTTCGTCTTAGCTACCATAATTTTTATTTGTATTGATTTCCAAAAAAACTTTTTGATCCATACTAAATATATGAATGTAATAGAATTTAAATATGTTTTCAAGTTATAGCTTGACAGAGTTGTGGATCTTGATCAGCAGTACCAAAGGTATAACCCACATAAGTTTCAAAACTTTATTAATTTGTCTGAAAACACAGAACGACCGTACTATTAATTCATTCTGAGAACACAGATAAAACAACGGTTACTGTAGTCCCATGTCCCATGGATTCCTTAACACCAAAGTGTCAACATTTTTTGTCATAGTAGTGTAAGTTAGCTTAAGAAATCATGCCACCCTACGAACGAAAGAATAAACTTAAATTATATTGCAGTCGAAAGCTCCGAAAGTAACTAAATTTCCTTGAAACAAAGCTCGTCTTTCTACTTCACAATAATACACGTAATACTGGACTAAAGTGTACAGTCAGATGCTTTGTTAATTATGTTCGTAGTTCCGTCTTCCAACTTGGCTAATTGTTATTGTTTTCTTGATAAAAACTACTTTTTGTCGGCACAGCAGCTTTTCTCTTTAAAAAAACGTAGTTTTATCAAGAATAAAAAAAAATAGTAAAGAGGAAAGATTTGATTCTTTGTTTTTTTCTAATTGAATGGGCTCCGAAACTACTGGACCGATTTGAAAAAAATCTTTCACCGTTGGGAAGCTATACATATTTATTATCACAGCGAGGAACATAGGCTATCTATACTAATATTATAAAGAGGAAATATTTGTTTGTTTGTATTAACTACTGGACCGATTTGAAAAATTCTTTTACCATTAGAAGCCGACATTATCCCTGATGAACATAGGCTACTTTTTACCGCGGGAAAATGCTTCATTCCTACGGGAAATCTAAAATAAAAGTAAATACTAGCGGCTTGGCCCGGGATACACTTGATAGCGCCATCTATGCAGAATCAGGTTAAGCGACTAACATGACATCTGCTTGGTGATATTTTTAGCGATCCGCTCCACGGTAGATGACGTTTTATACGAGCACCAGCTAGTATTTTATCGGGCGAAGTTACGTGCAACGAGTCTGTGATAAAAAGATCACTAGGATTGTTACGAGCAGACAGTTCATAAAGAAAATTGAAATGTGCCGATGTTATGGTCAACCAACAGATTTGGTTTAGATAGCGTATGCTTTTTTAATCATAAATGGTGGCAGGCAGGTTAAGGCAACCTTAAGTCTAGGTGGTGAACTTCGTCCGCGTAGAAAAGTATAAAACACCATCTACCGTAATTTGGATAGATGGCGCTATCTCCCGGGCCAAGCCGCTAGTATTTACTTTTATTTTAGATTTCCCGTAGGAATGAAGCATTTTCCCGCGGCAAAAAGTAGCCTATGTTCATCACGGATAATGTCGGCTTCTAATGGTAAAAGAATTTTTCAAATCGGTCCAGTAGTTTCGGAGCCTATTCTATACAAACAAACAAACAATCAAATCTTTCCTCTTTATAATATTAGTATAGATTAATGTTACTATATAGTTTCTAAAAATTTTAAACATTTAGACGTACAGGACACAGGATATAGGCTACTTTTTGCTTTTTCAACGCGGACGAAGTCGGCGGCAGCAGTTAATATGTATAAAGATTTGTCACATTAGGAAATGTTTGACACACACGATAACATGAGCCTATGTTTAGATTTCCCCAATGAATTCACCTAAAGTTCACTTCATACCTAATCGTTCGAATAGACACAGACCGCACTGCTTTGAGGGGACGTGTCTAGGTCTCCCTTTTAGTGCCTAATCCCTTTTAGTGCTTTCAGAAAGCTTTCACAATGTAACTTATTGACGGTTACAACTCAAAGTGTTTCCTTGTGTGTTAAAATGTAAATAAACACTATTTAAGTTGTTTACACCGTGCATTTTACAAAAACAAAATAATGAAAAATATTAAGAGATAAAAAAGTAATTTACTTACCCGCTGAAGAAAGCTTAACTGAACCGCATCTTATCTTATTACAGCTTAATTGAATCTGAAAAAAAAAATTATTAGAACATAAGTGACATAAAATGAAATAAGACTGGACGCAGTAGCCACCATTTACAGAAGACCACAGAGAAATAACAGCATGTGTGCTGTTGTGTTTTTGGTGAATGAGTAAGGGATGCCTTACCTATACAATCCTTATTGTTAATCCTACTTTTAAAAAAATATCATTCTTTTTAACAAAAAAAAACGACTTCCAACCGTTTTCTCATGGATGCCATTGTCAGAACTGGACCAAATTGAAATGGGACCACACGGGAAGCATAAGCTTTCAAATAAAAAAAGAATCAACAAAATCATTCCACCCAATCGAAAGTTATAAGGTAACAACTTCCTTCTTTTTTGGAAGTCGATTGAGTATTTAATTGTTAAAATTTTCTAGAAGTTAAAATCTTATTTAATATTTTCAACCTTAACATTTATAACTCGCTTAATAAAATTTATTTCATTCCATTCGCTGTGAAGAAAATCCGTCGCTTTTTGAAGATGGTACGTTTTCAATTTACGCCTCCACCGTTCTATTAGGTTTAGCAGTCTCCGCTTCAATTTCACTAACTCAGCAAACGAAATGACTTTTATTCATAAAAGTTAGGAAATGTGAAAGGATACTTTTCTAAAAATTAAATCTCATTTAAAATATGTTTCACTTTTGAGAGTTTGCAATGGACATAATTTCTAAATGCATTATAAAAATATAATTATAATTTTATATTTTCGCTAGCGACCCGATCCCGGCTTCAGACTGAAAAGCATTTTTTTTGCAATCTACTTGTAACATTTCTATTCTTCTAAATAATTTTAAGTTTTAACTCGTCAATTGCACAATAAATATACTTAATGATTATCTGCTTCTAGATACAAAAGAATAGTATCCTGAGTTTCTTTCGGGGTTTCTTCTCAGGATCGTCATCTTGGCTTTTTTCCGAAACCCTGGTAAATGGTAAATTTAAATTTATAATGACGATCAAAAGAGTTTCTTGTAGAAACCTAATTGATAAATAAATATTTTGATTTTGATTTTATTTTATTATTAAAACACTAAAATAACAGAATATTGTCAAAAGTAGACATAATAAGTAATATGTATGTACATATTTTAAATCTGTAAGGTTCGGTCATGGAGTAAGTTCCTTTGTTTTCAGAGATATCGTGTTTATAGGCTCTATACAATACATGATACTGAAACTAAATTGACCATTTTTACAATTTTTTTCTGTATGTATGTATGTTCCTTCATAACTCTTAAACGAATTGACTGATTTTCATGAAACTTGGTATATAAACATTTAGACGTACAGGACACGTCATAGGCTACTTTTTTCTTTTTCAACGCAGACGAAGTCGTGGGCGCCAGCTAGTATTAACAAATAATAGTTACATTTGATAAACTTTGTATTCCTATGTTAATGCGAGGGTTATCATCTAGTGATTTAAAATTATTTCTGGTGAATATTATATCCAAACTTAACGATAACACCATCCGGTTAATTTTATAATTAATGTTGGAAAAAACAACAATTTCAACAAACTTATTTTAATTAAATACTACTCTATAAATATATATTTGATTACATTTATAACTTATGCTAAATCGTATATATATCATATTCAGTTAGGATGTTTATCTATACTTACTCACTTTTACACTAATAATATAAAGCTGAAGAATTTCTTCGTCTTACTGGTTGCAATTTAAAAGTTCTTTTTGTGTTGGACAGTCCATTTATCGAGAAAAGCTTTAGGCTATATAACATTTTGAACACGAACGAAGTCGAGGGCAACAACTAGTTCTATAATAAGTAGGTATATATGCAAATGGATGAGACATTTTTGACACATCTATTATTTTGTAAAATAATAGACATAGATACGTACGATACTTGGACATAATTAGAATCCATTTAAAATATTTTAACAAAACTAATTTGTCATTAGATTAGATAACATGAACCATTTAAAATACCAACTTAGAACACGTTTAATATAAACTTAAGTGGCCGACGTAGACACGTATGTAAGAAGTGCAATAAAAATATATTTAATAATTCTAAATAAAACTAAACTAAAATCTAAAAATAAATAAGCCTAAAAAATTATCTAAAAAAATTGGGCGCCCGCGGCATGGTAATTTATAATTAAATACCAACTTAGGGAGTTGTATATATATATATATATATCGCTGCTTAAAAACTTGTATAAAACAAAAAAAATCCAAAAATATTTTTATTGCAAAAATACAATCACAATCCTTCATATTGCATGTTGCAAAAAGACTTACCTACTTATGGTTGTTTTATTCCATATCCTTACTAATATTATAAATGCGAAAGTAACTCTGTCTGTCTGTCTCGCTTTCACGCCAAAACTACTGAACCGATCACCATGAAATTTTGCATACACGTTGTCTGGGACACCAGAAAGGACATAGGATACCTTACATCCAGGAAAAAAGTACTGTTCCCGAGGGATTATCTAAAATATAAAACTGTAACTAACGCCTGGCCAATGTGTTATAGCAACAGGTTGTCAAGCGTTGTCATTGCTTTTATATTTTTAATTTATCATCGCGTACGAAGTCGCGGGCACCAACTAAGTAGTTTAGTATATTTTGATCATTTTTTTATATATTTAAAAGTATATGTGTGCTTATATCTCTTCTTGTATTCAGTTTATTATAAAATTATCTACTTAAAACATTTAATGCTAATTAAAAATACGCTTTTAACGATGTATCTGATATATAATAAGAAAAAAATAGAAAAAACATTTTTTTCAATTACTTATAGCTCCCATTCTGTAAAAAGTGTAATTTTGATTTGTGGCCCTTTAGTTTTTAAGCAGCGATATTTCGCCCGGAGTGGGTCGCTAGTTGTATATAATTAATTAACATAGTTTAATTCAAAAATGTAGGACAGTCTAACAATAACTCTGGACAAATATGTAGGTATAAGTATGCAAATCCAAAACGGAAATGCTTAGCCTACACATTTTGTGGCTTGGAATTGCGTAATATTCGATTATGTTATTTCGTTTTCAGATAGGCAATGTTGAAACCGCCTACACTTGGGTAGGTTGATAGTAACTATTACAGAATGTTTTTTTGCTATACAATTTAACACAATGTCATATAATAATTGTTTTATAAAATACTACCTGGTGCTCGCGACTTCGTCCGCGTAGAAAAGTATAAAACGCCATCTACCGTATTTTGGATAGATTGCGCTATCTCCCGGCCAAGTCGCTAGTATTTACTTTTATTTTAGATTTCCCGTAGGAGTGAAGCATTTTCCCGCGGTAAAAAGTAGCCTATGTTCATCACGGATAATGTCGGCTTCTAATGGTAAAAGAATTTTTCAAATAGGTCCAGTAGTTTCGGAGCCTATTCTATACAAACAAACAAACAATTAAATCTTTCCTCTTTATAATATTAGTATAGATGTGTTATATAACTTATTTATGTAACTAATTAATTAATTTAACAAACATTTACTTTCTGTTCGCTGTGATTTATTAGCAGACCGGACAATTTATTAATCAAACTTTTGTTTTATAGATTTAAGATTTTACGAAACTCTTTTCAACAGACTTCCAAAAAAGGAGGAGGTTCTCAACTATCAATTCAATTTCTCAAACACTGTATTTTTTATGTTTGTTACTTCGTAACTTTCGACTGGGTGAAATTATTAACATAATAAATACGACTTATCATCATAGTTTTAGCTCATCATATCATCATAGTTTTAGCATTGGTTAGATTGTTTGCCGTTTATGTGACGAGCGTGAATCCATATGTCGTCGGCACATCGTAGAATTGGGCTAATCATGATATTCCTGGGCAGATCATATTTCTGTTAAAACTGAAAGGGTCGCCTCACTCCGCTCCGCTTCGCACGGCACCCCAAATATATTTCCACGTAAACCTAACACGCTTCTCCTCGCTTTGCTTCGCTTCGCTCCTCGTAGGACCTATTTTTGACTTTATGGTGAAAGATTTTTGATTTCATATTTTACGATCTGCCCAATTCTACGATCTGCCCACGACACATACAAAAGTATCATAATATATTATGGTTATATAACAAGCTGTCTAGTTCGCCTTCGTCGTTGAGGCGTATCTTAGCTTCCACGGCTTGTTTCAGAGCTTAGTTGAGGCGTAACCGATTGGATTATATGTTGTATTCGATAAATAATGTCTTCATATAGAAACTTTCATTGTTGAATTGAAGGTTAATTTGGGATTTGGTTTTAATGGACCGGACCGGAAGCACCTAGTTTTGGCTTTTCGCAATAAATTTCGTATAAAATAAAATTGTGCGAGACGACTACTTACTAAACCACCTTTTTAAGTAAGAGAGGTTATTTATAAAATTTGTCATTGTGGTTGATAATAAAGAATTTTATATAACACATCATGGAATAGTAACGGTGAGGTAAGAGCGTACCTTACCTTACCCATGTGAATCAAGTCTACTGCCCCGACTAGTTGAACTTTCGTAAAGGTTAGGAGATTGTTAATATTCGTCTTCTAGCCTCTCCATGGCTTCTTTTGCTATATTAACAACTAACTTCTCGAAGAAAAATCTTCCTCGAGAACCACTCTATCCATTGGTGAAAACAGGATGAAAATTGGTGCAGTAGTTTCGCGAACAGACAGACAGACAAACGCGGTGGGGGACTGTTTTTTATAATATGTACTGATTGTATTATATAGTGACACTGTTTATTGGTGATACTTGGCGCTTATACTGCGTAAATATCTGTCTATATGTGAATTTCGTAAACGCTATCAAAGTAAGTAAAGGCACACATAATAAATATATTTTTCTGTAAATTAGAAATGACATATATATTTTTAAAATTAGCACATAAGTTATTCGTACCTATATGCAATCCTTATATTTAGACATGCGAAAATTCTGCTCCATTGTTGTAAACACCTTTGGCTTTTGTTAAATTTTACATACGATCTGATAATTTTAAATTTAAATATGTATGTAAGTGAATATTCTTTGTGGAATACTACACAAAGGAATATTGTGAAATATTACTTTTAAGTGATTTGAGATAATGAGAATAGAAAATAATACCTACCAATATTTACATCATATCCTTACTAATAGTATAAATGTGAATGTGAGTTTGTTTGTTACGCTTTCACGCAAAAACTACTGAACCGATCACCATGAAATTTTGCATACACTTTGTCTGGGATACCAGAAAGGACATAGGGTACCTTTGATCGTTCAATGCGGACGAAGTCGCGGGCACCAGCTAGTAACAAATATATCAAAATTTACCATTGTATAGCACTTGACTACTTCCACTTCTTCTTGACAGTAGGTACCTACCATCAAATAGAACGTTGTGAAATTATTTAAATAATAATAATTAAAAAAAAAAAACAATATTTAAAATAAAAAATATACAAAATAATCGTTTTCGCCGAGAAATTAAATTTTAATAAATAAAATAACAATAAGAAGCTAACGAAATATGTATTTGAAGTAATTTAATGTTTTTGCTTTTAGACTTGTAGGACTCCCAAGTTGAGTAAATGTGGGTGCTTGAACGCGGTGAAGTTATTTGGATGCGTGGGCTGCTCTGCTCTACCAAATGACAATAGTATTCGTATGACAATAGTACGAGCACCTCTCGAATGAACCTTGTGACCTATGCTACTCTCGTAGAACATATGACTCAAGTATGAGATGATAATTTTGTGTTTTAAAAACATAGATAAGAAAATAGGTGAAATCATTTTGTATCATTTTAATGTTGAAAAGAAACACTTTCTCGGTATGCAAATTCTCTAATATGATTTACATTACGCCCGCGACTTCGTACGCGATGATAAATTAAAAATATTATAACGCTTGACAACCTGTTGCTATAACACATTGGCCAGGCGTTAGTTACAGTTTTATATTTTAGATAATCCCTCGGGAACAGTACTTTTTTCTTGGATGAAAGGTGCCCTATGTCCTTTCTGGTGTCCCAGACAACGTGTATGCAAAATTTCATGGTGATCGGTTCAGCAGTTTTGGCGTGAAAGCGAGACAGACAGACAGAGTTACTTTCGCATTTATAATATTAGGATATGGAATATTATAAATGAAAGAAATTTTCTTTCTGGTCTCGCAGACAACGTGTATGCAAAATTTCATGGTGATCGGTTCAGTAGTTTTTGCGTGAAAGCGTAACAAACAAACAAACTCACATTCACATTTTTTATATTAGTAAGGATTATATATTTAGCGAACCAAAATTTTTTTTTTCTTATTATTTGTAAATGTATAACGGTTTGAAAATAGCCTCCATAAATCTATAGGTAACTTTTATTCACATACTAAAAAACAACGGTTTGTTAAATACATAAATGGTCGTAGGAAGCACAACACACGAGACTAGGAACACAGATAATATTCTTAAAATTTATGATCACAAATCTCGCAACGAACGCGCGTAGGATATACACCTATCTTCATTCCACCCACTATGTTGCCAAACAAAAAATACCCTTAAGAGGTTTCGTTTGAATTATTAATGAACTTTGCGCAACTTTTCGTTATGACTTTGCTTTAAATACAAGAATAATTTGGACGCAAACAAAACTGACACTTTATATATTTGTTTATAACCAACCGCGACTTCGTCCGCGTTGAAAAATAAAATATACCTATAGTGCATGACAAAATAGTAATAAAGAAATATAAGCCTGATATACATTGATGTTTGCCTCGTGGAATATTAGCTTATATACATCCTGAAATTCTATTATATTAGTGATTGTTTGTTTTATACCTGGATTAGTAGTTTCGCAAAATAATTTAAATAAAAAAAAATATTTAAAAAATTATTGCAACTCATTGAAACAAAATTAAAGTAATCTCTACCATATTTTTTTAGGGCCATTTTGTCTCTTTGTAATTATTGTTTCTTACACAAACGCTTCTGATTGGTCACTTTAGATGCTCGTAAAGTGTTCGATAATGCGTTTCGCTACCCGCTAAGTAAAATTAATCTACATAAATCCGCTAATATCTAACAAAACCATATCCAACCGCAAACACCTATTTCGCGAGCTGAACTGGAGTGATTCGCGTCGCGACTTTTTTTTTTAATTAGAGATGGGTTTGCTCTTGGCCAACAACCAGCTGAGTAGCAAGGATGAGGCCTATGATTAAGCGAGCTCACCCAGAATATGCCTATTCACTTACGAACTTTGAAAAGATTAGGGTTATATGAGCTCGGAAACACAGACGCCGGCAGGGAGTTCCAAACCTTAAAAAAAGGCGACTTAAAAGAAGAAAGAAGAAGAAAAGAAGAAGAAGAAGACCTTGGCAGAAGACAAAGAAAGAAGACTCCGCAGATCACTCGGCTAAGTGCGTAGAATAGGTTATTTTCCCCGCATACACAGTCCAGTTCGCATACACACTTTTTTGGGCTCAAAACCGATTACTAATTTCGGCAGTATTGTTAAAATTATTGAAACTCATATGTTTTTCTTTAAATAGTCACTTTTTGTCATAATATTGTTTTCTAATAGGCCAGTCACGTGTTGCCGGATAGTCATACCGGAAGGATGTCCCGTGAGTTCTATACGTGTGCGTGCTGTGCTCTATCACGTCTGCATTTTAATATTTATATTTATTCCTTGAGTACAACGTCTCCAATGCAGTGTCGTTCAATTCGTCACTTCCTATTGACAGTAGCGTTTTATTTGTCTATCAGTATCACCTATCAATTGTTTAACTTATTAGCTGTCAATTTATTTAATTTAACTTTCTTCCCACAATTTAAAATTGTGTTAAGGTTGACTGACACACTTTTTCAAATATTGGTCTATAATTTAGTATAAAAAGAATTAATTTTAGCATAATTTAGCTCGTATTAATTTTAGCTCGTAAAATCAAAATTATTTAATACTGAAACACTTCAACTAAAACTTTATTGGAAATGAAAATACGACATTGTTATATTATGTAACAAAGTTTTTATGTAATCAAATCTCAATGTTAACCTTACAGTGGCTGTAATACTGTTATTTTCTACTGTTACTTATTAAAAAAAAATATACCGGCGACAAAAAATAGTTTTTTTTTTCTATGTGGAAAATACAGTGTTTCTTAATAATTTGCCAACAGGATCGTTAGCTGCTTCAATTCGTGGCATGCCATGAAGTGTCATTCGAGATTGCGATAAAGCAGGATTGCAAGCGAACTCTCCGCACGCCGCTCTTTGTGTAACAGATAGACAGACTAAGATAAGGGCATTCAACGGACAAGAACTTCATATCAATTTTAATCTTCACAAACTTTAAAGCTATCTTAGTCATGACTTATTAAGATTATGATATTTTCGAAGCTAAAGTGTACAGGTATGTTGTCTGTTACTTATAGTGTTTTTTTAATACTCTATTTTTGAAATCCAGATAAAGTTTTGAAGCAACCACATTAGCGAGTGGGGTTTTGGTCATAAACTCTTTGACTCCCGCTTGCCCTAACAGGCCCTCCCACGCGCAGCGGTCGGTGCTCGACTACCCACAGATTCGTCTATGCCTTTCATAACCTCACCGAGGTATTCTGCTTATAAAATTTTCATTTACTTGTGTGAAGTTGACAGTGGAAATAAAATGGAAGCAGAGCGTGGTGGACCGCAGTCTACAAAGTCTATAGATACGTAAACGTATACAACACCTTAGCTACGGTACCTTTTAAATGAGCCACCCAATTTGGATGTTGATTCTGTTTATACTAAAGAAAAGTGCGATGAACGAGAAAGGTTCTTTTTCTTCAAAGTGCAAGAATTTTTCGAGATGTGATATTGTGGTTCCAGCAGTTACTCGTCAATTATAAACAATCCTACGAAATCCAACTCTTCATAATATAATATTTACTATTGGAATTTGAGGGTGTAAGGTTGGTCATGGAGTAAATTACTTCGTTTTCAGAGATATCGTGTTTATAGGCTCTATACATGATACTGAAACTAAATTGACCATTTTTAGAATTTTCTGTATGTTTGTATATTCCTCCATAATTCTTAAACGAATTAATTGATTTTCATGAAACTTGTAGTAGATAAACATTTAGACGTACAGGACACAGAATAGGCTACTTTTTCTATTTCAACGCGGACGAACTCGCGGGTAACAGCTAGTAAAGAAGTAAAGTGCAGGTAAATTCTAAATTAGTTCTGTAGCGCTCACGTTTAGACAGACAGACACAGCAACTGCACGGCTAGTGTCTATTTTAGTATCTTTTATGGTATTCCGCTTTTGGGTACAAACCATATTTGTACTGCAGAAAAGATTAACCGACATATACTAGTATATAATTGTACAGCAATATTAAAATATAATTATGGTCAAGTAGTTTTTGAGTTTATTCATTACAAAAATCTTGTTAATTTTAATATAAATATTGCCTGTGGTACCATTGAAATAGTTGTTACCTCATAACTTTCGACTGGGTGAAACGATTTTGATGATTCCTTATTTATTTGAAAGCTAGTGCTTCCCGTGTGGTCCCATTTAAATTTGGTCCAGTTCTGACAATGGCATCCATGTGAAAAGACCACGAGACGGTTCGAAGTCGGCTTATTTTATGTTAAAAAGAGTTATTCATGCATGTTATGAATAAAATGAATAACAATACGACCAGTGACCAGAAACATGTTACGAAATCATTGTTGAAATGAAATACTGTAATTAAAAAAATGTAAGCGCTTAAGTAATAGACAATAGGCATAGTGATGCAATGTCGTTATCTAGCAACCACACTGTTTACAATAAACACTAAATTCTGTCCATTATTAGGTAATTGTAAACAAGAAATGTAAATAATCTATCCGGATTTGTATTGTGGAATCGCAAGTGATAAGTTTACTGTATCCTCTGTATATTAAATATTAAAATATTATTACACTTTTTCTTATGTTACCGTAGTCGAAAAAATGTGTGTGTGACAGCTCTGACGTAAAATTGGAGTATACTTCTTACGATATTATAAAAAATTAAATTAAATTGATATAATTTTTTTTTTATATAAATATATATATAATATAATAAAATTTTGTTAATTGTACTTAGGTAAAATAAATGTAAAAATAAAAAATATACTACAATATTAAAATTATGTTATATTACAAAAAAATATATACTAATTAAATAATAAATAATTTAATAATGAAAAAAAAAAATTATATCATTTAAATCTATACTTACTATCAATACTAATAATAAATATGTAAGTGTAGGTATTGTATGTATGTCCATAACTCTTAAACGAATTAATTGATTTTCATGAAACTTGGTAGATAAACATTTAGACGTACGGGACACATCATATGCTACTTTTTTTTAAACGCGGACGAAGTCGCGGGCGCCAGCTAGTATTATATAAAGCTAAAGAGTTTGTTTGTTGTGTTCATTAATCGCTGATTTTCCACACAACTTTCAATTTATTTATTAGTACTGATACGTATTATGTGTAAGTAAGTAATCTTTGATTTGTAAGAACGTACCAACCAAACCAATAGGTGTTTAATATTGTTATCGGACTACAATACGAATGTGGCCTCGTTTCACGGTCGACGGCCCTTTCTTTGCTTATAGATAGTCCAACTTATATTTTCCTGACTTAATCAATATTGAACAATCACTTATTAATACAAAATTTTCTAGGAATTCATTTTTACTGTTAGTAATATTTCGTAAAAATGATAAACGCCTTTATTTATTTAAAAGCATAGTATGCATGCTTAGTGTTATGAATTATTTTTTTTTAAAGACAAAGTTGTGTAAACAAATTCAAAGTAAGTACCTACAATATTGAATTAATTTTGAAAAGAGATTTCTCTAACTTCTTTGCGAGTCTACGTTAGTCGTAAAAGGGCAAAATGAAGCAAACATTCCACTCACGAAGTGTTGCATGCGCACTCAACTACGAATCCGTTTATAAATACAAATATAAAAATAGAACGTCTTCTCAGAACTTCCGTTTGATGCTAAGGGAAAACGTCGCTCGTGAAATTCGGATCTGCGAGGCAACATTCAAAGTAAGATTAAGAAAGCTTACGAGGCAACTTAACTAAAACTTTTTTCAGATGAAAAATAACAGACTTTATAAACATACCTAACACTGCGATCCTTTTGATAATTTTCAACCAATACACGTTCACCATGCATTACTTTCATCAACGTCCATAACAATAAATTTATTTTCACCAAAAAAATATTTATCACTAGCTGGTGCTCGCGACTTTGTCCGCGTTGAAAAGTATAAAACGCCATCTACCGTGGAATATCACCAATCAATTGTCATGTTAGTCATTTCACCCATCGAAATAATATATGCTCTGCGATAGATAGTGCTATCTCCCGGGCCAAGCCGCTGGTATTTACTTTTATTTTAGATTTCCCGTAGGAATGAAGCATTTTCTCGCGGTAAAAAGTTTTCTATGTTCATCACGGATAATGTCGGCTTCTAATGGTAAAAGAATTTTTCAAATCGGTCCTGTAGTTTCGGAGCCTATTCTATACAAACAAACAAACAAACAAACAAACAAATCTTTCCTCTTTATAATATTAGTTTATTATTGAATTGTCAACTAGTTTTTGTGTTGAAATACATAAATTAACAGTATATTTACCAACGAATTGTATATTAATGTCCACTTAGTTAGGCCGACATAACGTCGCGAGCCGTGTTAGCAATGCGAAGAAGGAAGTCACATCCTGTACCAACCTCACGCCAACGATAAAAATGCTAACAACGTAGGCACTTGTTTACTAAAAACATAATATTTAAATCTGCAAAGGGTACGAAGCGGTCAACCAACTTGAAAGCAAATCAAACGGAAATCGAAAACCTAACGCGGAAAGGAAATGAATGGTGACGGTTCAAAAGATATTAAAGCTTTTATCAAGGACCAATAGGAAACTCTACTTTTCAACCGACTCCCAAGGAGGAGTCTCAATTCGTCGCGTATGTTTTTTTTTAATGTTAAATAACTTTCGACTGGGTGAAACGATTTTGATGATTCTTTTTTTATTTGAAAGCTACTGCTTCCCAGTGGTCCTATTTCAATTTGGTCCAGTTCTGACCACGGCATCCATGAGAAAACCCCATGAGAAAAAGGTTTGAAGTCGGATTATTTTTTGATAAAAAGAGATATTTATATACTTAATCTCTGATATATATTTTTAATTTTATTGCATTTATTTTGCTCTCGTGTTAGTAAAATGAAATGAAGCCTATGTCCCCAGCAGTGGACCTTCTAAGACGGCTGAAATTATAAAAAAATAAATGTTTATAAAATATAAAATTTTAAATCACCGAAAGATAAACTTAGTTATGCAATTATTTTTATTTTTTTTATAATATAGAGGTGGCAGACAGGCAGGCGGTTCACTTGTAGAATTCGGATACATTTTTTCTGCGAATTATATAATTACTAGTGGGTGCCCGCGACTTCGTTCGCGCTGAAAAAGAAAATATATGCTAGCTTGACCCGGGCAAACGTTACTTTGCAACTATCACTTACCTACTGAAAAAAAAATTCTTAAAAATCGGTCTTAGAGATCAGACCTCATACTACAACAAAATTCTGAACGCACCTATAAATATTTGACAACCAAGTGACAATTTTAGACAAAATACACCAATAATGTTTCACAGCTAGGAACATTTTGTGAAATGTCATCTCATCAGTGTTGCCAACTGTACTATCGTCTCTGTAGCTAAATCTTTTCCAAAAAGTGGCCAGATTCCCACATTTTCTTGCCCCAAAAAGTAACTAGAAGTAGCCAAAGTTAAAAAAAAATAAACTAATCGTTAAAATCATTTTTCTACATTAAAACTAATGGACAATTTTAATTTCTTAATATATTTACAGCTACATACTTATGGTAAAATATTATTAATATAACATAATCTAGGAAAGATGATGTAGAATGTAGATGGTTGTGCATCCTGAGAATCTAATGATTTTGTATATTTCTCCACTGTTCCCAATTTTTGGAGAACTGTTGAAGGTAAAGTACAGTTGAAGCAACATTTGCCTTTTTTCCTGAGAGAGTCTCTTATACATAGAATAGAATTTAGAGTTATCAGACTCATTCGGTTTCTCTGCTTATTTTTAACTAAATTCGTTTGAGAGAATAACTTCTCAACCTCTGTATTTTAGTGTGGAAGTGAAAGGCAAGATTTTATTAACACAGATAACAAATAAAACTGAAAAATCACACAAGCACCAATGATAATGTATATATGAAGTCGCTATGTTGAAAAATAGCTAAAAAAAAGTAGCTAACTGTGACGACGATGGCGCCGCCATGCGACAGTAGCGCCCAATTATTTATGTTTTTATATGATCCCGCGGGAATACTTAATCCTTTTTTTCTGGTGTCCCAGACAACGTGTATGCAAAATTTCATGGTGATCGGTTCAGTAGTTATTGCGTGAAAACTACAGACAGACAGAGTTACTTTCGCATTTATAATATTTAATTCGTTATTGTTGTATGTATAAATCTCCTAGAAAATCTGTGCCATTCCTAAAATAGGTAGACCTAAAATAGTTGTCAGGAAAAGAAAACAAACACCGTGGTTTTTATATTATTTTACAATAACTAGTAGAACCTCCCATATCCCACTGATCCTCAGGGAAGAGATTATGGTCGGTGGGGATCAGGCTCATTGATTTTCCCACGTAAGAAAAGGGTTGACCTTTAATTGTTTTAAGGTTGACCTTTTAAATATTATCTATAATGTTGCGCTATTGTTACGCTGAGCCACTAATGATAACACATGATAAGAATCATACCGTAATTAAATTAAAACTAAATGGTAAGTATAACCGTTAGGAAATTTTTACAACAAGAATATTTGTTTGTTATTGATTAATACGATTATAATACCAACACTTGATGCAAACATCCGGGAAACACCTAATAACTTGTAAAAATAAAATATTATTGATCATAACTTGTATAATTAAAAAAAATATATACACGTTAGAGTTAAAGGGGGCTATCAGCCTCTATCAGCCTGTGATTGCTGATATCGTAGAGATATTCGTACCATAACTCCTTATTCCTGACGACGATAAACTTTTAGAAATATTTGCTTTGCGATATTGATTTAAAAGTGATAATGAAAAAGTATGAAAGCATTTAGAAGCGTTGTGGAAGTGTTTGATTATTTTAGCTTCCTAAATGCAAGAGTGACAATAATGTGGATTAAGCTCGGAAACAGTACAAAAGCTTACGAAATTAATGCCTTTTCGATTTCGACTTCGACTTGTCTTCTATCTTCTTCATAGTAGGTTAGGTATATATGTAAATATAAATCTATATAAGTATGTTTGTCCTCCATGGACTCCAAAACCACTCAACCGATATAAATTCCGTTTTCTCTTATGGAAAGATGGATAAACGAGGAAGCTAGAATATACTAAAAAACAATGTGTGACGGAGCATCACTTGAGAATCTTCAAGATTGATTGTGCTAATTTATTTTTTGTTGCGTTCGTAATTGTCGGGACACTAGGTGTGTATAGAAGAAAAATTTTAGGAAAATCCACAGGAAAGGTCACAAATTGGTATGGAATACTTATATATGTAATTGCCAGATAGAGGACCGATGATTAAATCAAAGGAGGTAGACGAAAAAGCGAATTTGTAAGGCTAACACAGTTACCGTGGTCTAGGCTTTAACGGCGGGTACATGGATAACTGGGAGACAGGAGAGGTTTTAGCCGGTAGAAGACCGGCACTACTTAGCTGCTAAGTCAGGGGCTAAGTGTCCAATGATGGATTTCCTCTCCTTATATTAAAAAAAAATAAAGATAGAGCACCGAGTGTCGGGTCAGCTAGTAAAATCAATGGAATGAATGATGATTACTAGCAGCATCTATAAAATTGAAACGTAAGCCGGAGCTGGCTCGGACAGAAGCGCGTCACGTGGTTCTGTGCTATATTACGCTGACACCCCCCTCCCTCATACCAGCGTCTCCCATCTCCCTCGAGGTGAATGAACGTCTCGATACAGCAGATTTCTATTACGCATATTGGGTATGCTTAGAATTACTAAGGAAAAGCATAATTTACATTTGGTAATTGAGACTGTGATTTCTTTTTATGTTAAAGGTCGATAGACAGGCTGACGGTTCACTTGATGGTAGGTGGCTACCATCGCCTATAACACTAGTAACGCTATTATAAGTGCTACAAGTGCGCTGCCGACCATAGAAGTATAAGGATAAGGGATAAGGGAGGGATGGGGTAATGGGCTCTGGCATCCCTTACTCACTCTCCGAAACACAACAGCACATGATGCTGTTATTCCACTATGGTATTCTGTATGGTGCTCGCGACTTCGTCCGCGTAGAAAAGTATAGAACGCCATCTAACGTATTTTGGATAGATGGCGCTATCTCCCGGGCCAAGGCGCTAGTATTTACTTCTATTTTAGATTTCCCGTAGGAATGAAGCATTTTCCCGCGGTAAAAAGTAGCCTATGTTCATCACGGATAATGTTGGCTTCTAATGGTAAAAGAATTTTTCAAATCGGTCCTGTAGTTTCGGAGCCTATTCTATACAAACAAACAAACAATCAAATCTTTCCTCTTTATAATATTAGTATAGATTAGTATTGATGATCTTATCAAAATCTGTATCAATATACATATAAAGCTGAGGAGTTTGTTTTTTTGGTTGTACGCGCTAATCTCAGGAACTACTGGTTCGAATTGAAAAATTTTTGTTTTGGATAGTCCATTTATCGAGGAAGGCTAAAGGCTATAGGGAACGCGGACGAAGTCACGGGCACCAGCTAGTACCTATATATAATATACCTACTAACAATATATTTCTATGCGTTACCACTATTAAACATTTTTGCGAATGAAACTAACACAGCAAGTAAGTATGTGCATGAAAAATGCTTCGAATTCAGGAAGTCAGGAAGTCTGGACCTCAAAATGTTGGCGAGCAAATTACTATTCCTACATTTATATTGATTTTATTCAATTATCGAGTATTTTTCAAGGGACCGGGATTTTTTTTTAATTATCGAAAGATTCAAAAATTGTCGAGAGTCGTAGTAGGTAGTACTTACCTAGATAGGTGTAAAATATATTGTGTAGGTAATATTATTTACACAAAGATATAATAACTTATCTAAAGAATATTTTAAAGTGTACGTAAGTAATGCGAGATTGTGATGCCAGAAAATAAAACAGACTAAGTAATATATACAATATCTACCTTCATGATCCGATGCGTGTATCTTGAACTGATTTAAATATCCAACTATTTAACAAAAAAACCTGAGTATTTGTTGAAAAGTACCGAAAACTGTATTATATTTTATAGGTGCAAAGAAAACATTTAAAAAAAATTATATTATCCAAAAAAAAAGGAGGTATAAAATTTTATTGTTAGGTAGGTACGAAAAATCAGCGACACTCGGCTTATTGTAGTAATGATTTGAAAATTACAATTGACTGTTAAAAAACAAAGCAATTTTCAGCCAAATACATTATTAAAGTCTTACCTTATTAGGGACATTTTATTGTAAGATTTTGTGACAGATTCCCAGTGATTGGTGGTTTCAACACTTTCAACGATAAAGACAAATTATCGTATGTAGGTATTCTAATATAATTCTTTTTTCTGTTCAGAGAAACAGTGAATAAAAATTGGATTTTTCCGATTTAAAAAGAAGTGTCCGGTCATTTCCGGTTTTAAAAAAAATATATACTAAGTATACTAAAAACTATAAAAATATTTAAAAAAATACGCCAAGCCTAATTTAATTCTTTTTTCTAAATGGTATAAGTAAATAACTGTTGCGAAATTTTTACAAAAAGAATATTGAAGAACTGCGAACAAAAATTGCATTTTTTTTCCATTTGATAAGTATCACATTCATGCCCAATTGTTTTTTTGTATTCTATGTATTATTATACAAAAAAAGGAAATATAAAAATTGCATTACATATTATGCAGTCTATAATGTACTTACGATTTCATGGACCGGTCATCGTACTTGCAACAAATGTCCACCTTCAGTTTATATAAACACAGTATAAGTCGCTTGTGATTTTCACAAATGTACTGCTCACGAAAAACTCTATTCACTCTTTAAAAAACAAACACAGTGGTTATGCCGTCGAAAATCATATTAAATAGAATTTTATTGTATCGTAATTCTGAAACGTGCGCATTCTGTGTGTTACGTCCATACTCCGTGTCTGTAGACGGTATCACAGAAGGAAGAGGGAGTTATCCATATCTACATTGTGTAGGTGTCTATCTATATGTGCTGTATGTAGGCGGAAGCGTGCTTTACGTCTCTCTCTATGGCATTTGGCGAGATTGTTGCGCATTAGAAAGGAACGAACCAATAGCGCCATCTAGCAGGCACATAGTGTACCTTCGCGAACCTAACTCAAGTTCCATCTATACGCAAAAGGTGAAACTGTGTGAGTAATGCAACTAAGCAAAGTTCGCTGTACAACACACTTTCACTTTTTTACGACAGAGGACGCTAGTAGTATTTCACCAATAATAAAATGATTTTCACTTTTGCTTATATTACTCGCAAATAGTATCTTTGGAACAGTATCTTGAAAATATTTTAAACTATTTAAAATATTTGTTATAGCTTTTTTAAACTAGTTTAATTATGGTTTTTCAAGCACCTTGTTTTTACACACAATGTCGCGAGCCGGAAACCATTTTTTAGATTTTTATTTTTTTATTTATAACGGACCCGATATGAAAATAAAGCTATAAAAATAAATATGTAATGTAGGTATTAACTTTAGTTACTAATTTTTGAATGATTAATAAATCAATATTTTTTTCAAACCTAGTGCGATTTCCGAGTCAAAGATTTTTTTAAAAATAAAGCTAGGAAGTTTATTTATTTATGTCTAAGGTTATTGATTGGTTTAATGTTAATAATCTTTTGTTGAACAATAAAAAGACAAAATGTATTAAATTCACTTTACCTAATGTCAAACAAATTGATCATAATGTTCACGTAAATGGTGAAGACATTGAGCTGGTTGAGTCGACTGTATTCCTAGGTATAAATGTAGATTCTAAGCTACAATGGGGACCACACATTAATAAACTAGCCATTAAATTAAGTTCGGCTGCTTACGCTGTTAAAAGAATTCGCAAGCTAACTGACGTAAATACCGCGAGGATAGTATATTTTAGCTATTTCCATAGTGTAATGACGTACGGTATTTTACTTTGGGGTAATGCTGCGGATATAAACACTATATTTGTGTTACAGAAAAGGGCTATTCGTGCCATCTACAAGCTCGGTCCCAGAGTCTCGCTAAAAGATCAGTTTAAAGAAATAAATATACTTACTGTAGCCTCACAATACATTTTTCAAAATCTTTTGTTTGCTCACAAAAATATTAGCACTTTTAGTAGAAATAGTGATGTTCATAATTTAAATACTAGAAACAAGCATAGGCTTCAACCAAATAAAACTCGTCTCCACAGGGTTAGCAACTCTTTTATGGGACAATGTGTGCGCTTCTACAACAGGCTTCCAGCTAATATACAACAATTATCTTGTACGCAACCGTAGGCCTCCCAGCAGGAAATGCAGTGGAAGCGGAAGATATTCCCTAATGGAGACCACGGTTACGACAATGTCCGCGTTACGCGGATCTGGGGGGGGGGGGGGGACCACAGATGTATTTTCCAAGATATTTTCAAGAAGATTAACCAAATTATTATTATCGAGCTCAAACCCGCCGCGCGTCTCGATCGTTTTCAACTCTCAATACAGACTACATACTACCCTACGGTTACGTATGCATTACACGAACATAATTTTAACCCTACTCACCATGTTCAAATCGTGTCAAAGAATAAAAATAATACCTAACGCCTACACAATAAAAATAGCAAACATGAACCGATGCTCGAAGTATTGCATTGGTTTCAAACATATCTATAAATAAATTTAAAGTTTATATTAAGAAAACCCTGTGCAAAAAGGGTTATTATAGGATATTAGATTACATAAATGATGACTGTCCTTGGAGTCAAATATAGTTGATTATTGTGTTATGTAGATTGCTATGTATTGTTACGTATTACTTTGTAATTAATTTATGAAAAGAGCAACTAGGGGGTTTCTTGCCGAGTTCTTCCCCCTAGAAACAGCTTTCCGAACCGGTGGTAGCTTGTAAAGAATGTTGACGAAGATAAATGTTTTGTAAAAACTTACGTCGAATAAATGATTTATTATTATTATTATTATTAGGCCGATTTAGTAGCTAAAATTGGCCTAATAAATTTAAAGGTAAAAATTAAAAGATCATAACTTGATCATAAAATGTTCATGAAGCGCCGGGAGCGGATTGCTAGTAAATAATAAAAAGCACGTGGATGCAATGAAAACAATCAAATTATTTTAATGTTTTATTTAAATTTAAGTAAACTTTAAAACAAAAATAATAATTAAAAATATAAAAATTACGAAAAAAGAAAATAATGAATTAAACTTATGCCATGAAAACAATCAAATTATTTTAATGTTTTATTTAAATTTAAGTAAACTTTAAAAAAAAAAATAATTAAAAATATAAAAATTACGAAAAAAGGAAACTTATGCCATGAAAACAATCAAATTATTTTAGTGAATTAATAATTAAAAATATAAAAATTACGAAAAAAGGAAACTTATGCCATGAAAACAATCAAATTATTTTAGTGAATTAATAATTAAAAATATAAAAATTACGAAAAAAGGAAACTTATGCCATGAAAACAATCAAATTATTTTAGTGAATTAATAATTAAAAATATAAAAATTACGAAAAAAGGAAACTTATGCCATGAAAACAATCAAATTATTTTAGTGAATTAATAATTAAAAATATAAAAATTACGAAAAAAGGAAACTTATGCCATGAAAACAATCAAATTATTTTAGTGAATAAATAATGAAAAATATAAAAATTAGGAAAAAAGGAAACAATGAATGAAAGAAAAAAGGAAAAACAATGAAATAATTTTAGTGAATGAAGTGAATGAATGAAAAATATAAAAATGAGGAAAAAAGGAAATAATGAATTAAACTTTTTAAAATTGCAAGACAATCTCTTTTAGAACGAACGTCGTGGGTAAATAATATCTATAGGCGCCGAAGGTGGAGGGCGCTGGAACACCCACTCACTGGAGACATCACTCGGCGTTGTTGAACCGTAGTCTTGTACTTCCTGCAGGCTTTCTTGCTGCCCAAAGCAACACAAAAGCCTTCGCCACCATTTTACGGAACGTTCACCGTTTTGCAGCAATGGTGTTCTGTTAATAAGAAAATGCTTAGGTTAATTAAGTTAATGCTTAGGGTCCCGGGTTCGTTTCCTAGCAGGGTCAATTTTGAAAATGAACTTTGGAACGTAGTGCTGTTTGTGTCTCGGTGAATGAGAAATAAATTTTATTTTAAAATAAAAACTTATAGTAATGTTTCGCGAAAGTTTTTCTCTTGCTTATAGATTGTGTACGTAAATAAGACCTACATATTATTTTCTTGTAATAATACAAATAGCTACAAACATATACAGTGTATGTTATAAACAGTGACTAAGATTTAGGCTAGGTTCCACTAACCCGGACGGGTAAACTTGCCGGACGTAAGTTCACATTGAACTGGATGCCGTATCATTGAAGTTTGGTATCAGTATAAAACATACTTGAGCCATGCTGCTAAGCTGAAAGTAGCGGGCGAACAAGTAACATTATTCATATAAATTGTATCCACTGGACTTTTTAGTAGTGTGAACCTAGCGTAAGATGAGAAAAATCCAAGACATTACTAGATATAAGTAATTATTAAACTTGACTTGACATACCGTTCATCGGTCGAAGGCTGCGATGCAGTTGACGAGCTGCCAGTTGAGCTGGAGATGTCGTATCTAATAATAAACATATATTTATTTCATTAGTGTGTGATTACATAAAGAGGAAATTGATCATTCTATCATTGTGTTCAAATCATATCTATCATTCTATCATTCTTTTTTTTTTAATTTTTTTTTTATTAGAGATGGGTTTGCTCTTGGCCAACAACCAGCTCGGTAGCAAGGGAGAGGCCTAAGATGATGCGAGCTCACCCAGAAGAGCTTGTTCTTAAGAGAAATAAAATAGACATAAAATGTAATGTAAAGCAAATTGTCTCTTTTATCCTTTAACCGCCCTCTGGCGGATTTATCTGACAATTGAAGACGTGAGTGGATGAAGGTGATATGTCGCATAATTTCAATTTGGAATAAATCAAGGTTAAAGTTTTACTTTTAATTTTTGAGTTCAGTCGCCATGGAGATTTTCGTACTAAATTATAATTAAAAAAACATAAGGCCAGTTTAAGTGATGTCCTGAAACCACTTGTGAATTTACATAGAAATGGCAAGCGCGTCGGTCGCACAGTCAGGAGTGCGTATCGTCAGTACTGACCATCAGGAGAGCTCTAAAACCGGCCTAAAGCCCAAAAATGCGACATATCGCCTTCATCCACTCACGTCTTCACTTATTTTATGTCCATTTCGCCAGAGCCGTATATTATATACTAGCTGGTGCCCGCGACTTCGTCCGCGTTCTCTATAGCCTTCCTCGATAAATGGACTATCCAATACAAAAATATTTTTTCAATTCGAACCAGTAGTTCATGAGATTAGCGCGTACAACCAAACAAACAAAACCTTAGCTTTATATAATAGTAAGTATAGATATATACGACAAATTCCTCTACTGTTTATTTTTAAATCATTGCGTTGCATTCTCTTAAAAAGAAAAACAAATACGACGACAACTCCTACAACCCCAAGCAGTTTAAAGGGTTAAAAAAATACTATAAAAAAATAGGAAAGATTAAGCAAAAGAAATGCAAAAAAAGCAACCTAAGAAAACGAAGAAGAATTAATCAAAAGTTTGACATACTCATCGTCTTCGGTGCCACCAAAGTAACATCCCATCGATGTGTTTGGCGGGCACCAAAGCCATCGGCCATGGACTACTCGTGGTCTAAAGGCATTTGGACCCCTCTGAAATTTTTCAAAGTATGCTCTGATCTGTAGATGTTAAGAGTTTTTCATGTAGGCCTGTATGCTTGCAATGTGAATTATTAACTACTAGCTGGTGCCCGCGACTTCGTCCGCGTTAAAAAATATAAAAAGTAGCCTATCACGTGTCAGTTCACGTTATCAGTTCAGTTCAAAATCAAAATCAGTTAATTCGTTTAAGAGTTATTGAGGAACATACATACATACAGAAAAAAATTCTAAAAATGGTCAATTTAGTTTCAGTGAGCCTATACACACGATATTTCTGAAAACAAAGTAAATTACTCCATCACCGACCCCTACAGATTTATTATTAGTATTGATGATTAGTTTTAAGTTTATCACGTAAGTGTATATGTATTTTTTTGTGAGAATACTTAAATATATTTCTAAGCCTAAATCTATTTGAAAGAAAATTCCGCGATGGCATATTATATCTCTATCTGTTACGGTTGACTCACAGTAAACCATTACGTTGACGGTAGGTACTCTTCTACTACCGATTGGACTGTCAGCCTTTCTATACAAATAACTCTTTTTAACAAAAAATAATCAGACTTCAAACCGTTTTCTCATGGATGCCATTGTCAGAACTGAACCAAATTGAAATGGGACCACACGGGAAGCACCAGCTTTCAAATAAAAAAAGAATCATCTAAATCGTTTCACTCAGTCGACAGTTATGAAGTAACAGACATAAAAAAAACACATATTTTACGGTAGCATAAACCTCACTTGAAAACTACATTTATGGGCATTTGTTGCCAATTTGTTGCTAATTTCAATATATAAGGGTATTTGACAACATCTAACTAGCCTGTCTCAGAGCAACAAATTAGCAACAATTTTTTTTTAATTTTGAAAAAGACGCACCAAAGTAGCACATGCAAATCGCAAAGGTAGCTAAGTACATTAATCTTCAACGAATACAACAACTTTCACCCATCTGCAAATTTTTTCACCACTCCATCGACAGATTGACAGACATTAGATTGTTAAGTCTCGATTTGGAAAAATGTAGTTAAATACTAATATACAATACTTACGGTGGTTGCAATACAATTTCGTCCAACTCGAAGTTTCCATTAAAAAAAAAATTAAGTGCAAGACATTCCATTAATTCCATATTATTATGTAGGTATAATCAATTTTGAATTATGCTTACCCTTCCACGTTCGGTTCCTCATGTTCCCCTTGTTGTTCACGTTTAACTGTTACCCTAAAAGAAAATATTAGATAACAATTAACGAGTCCAGTTGTGAATGTAAACCATCATCTACTGGCCGACGCAAAATCGGTCCAACCACATGGTCAGTTTGTATGTTTGTTACTCTAATCAATTTGGACCAAATCTGCCATACTGATAGTTAGATGGATTAACATAGGTGGGTATAATATATTTGGGATAATTTTTATACTGGAAAAACGTCAGGTTTCTGTGGAATTATCAAAAAACCTACTTACGAAGTAGCGGGCAGGTAAAGTAGAATAACAAAGTCCTGCAAGGGAGAAACAGGGAGAAATAGACGCTGAAGACATTTGTGATAGTGCTGTTGTGATTTCGGTACCGTCAGCATAAAAACATCAGCATAAATCTAGAATATTTCAACAAAAACTCTGTTGTAATAATGTTTACTTACTTCAATTTGCCAGAATCCATTTTGTTTGAATTAAATTGACGCGAAATAGAAAAGTTATAAAGTGACCGAATAAACTGTTTAAAAAACTTTTAGAAATTAATTCGAAAATAGTTAAATTATAAATAATTTCAGAATAAAAAGTTTCACACAATAAAAAGTTTCAGCAATCAGAAAGCGCTAAACGGACATCGATTCAATATGAGTTAATATGCACGACTCTCCCGTAGCCCGTAGAACCTATTTGTTTCAACCCACAATTATTACTGCGAATGATTAGTGTTGCCAGCTTGGTATTAAATATTGCCAACTTGACATCGATTTATGAGGGTAATTCGTAAAGAGTAGGTCTCAAAATAAAGTCACTGTCAACTTGACATCGATTTAAAAAAAAGAACTATCGTAAATGTAATGTATGAGGGTAATTCGTAAAGAGTAGGTCTCAAAATAAAGTCACTGTCAACTTGACAGCTATGACTTTATAGTGCATTATTTATCAACAAACACTTCAACTGTCGACGAGAAAAAGGAACTTGTGTGTTATTCCGTGTATTGTTTGTGGCTTTGTGGAAAATTCAAAATGTCAATCGGCAAAATCGAGCCCTTCGATATAACGGCCGGCAACTGGGCCAGTTATGTGGACAGGTTGGAACAGTATTTCATTGTAAACGTAATCAAGGATGAGACGAAAGTGCCCACATTAATCACCATCATGGGTGGACCAGCTTACGAATTATTATCCACCTTATGCACTCCACGGAGGCCAGCAGATTGTAAATACACGGACTTAATAAAAATAATGCGCGATCATTTACAGCCGCAACCTAGTGTGTTGGCGGAAACAGACGCCTGGAGATGTTCATCTCTTTTTGTTCTATAATGGTAAATGGATGTTCCAGGTATCAAAAAATATTTTTCTTTTAGCCTAGAACCAAGTAATTCTGCTTTTTCCTTAGTAAAACCCAAATCTCTCACTAAAATCCTCGACACAAACATAACATACTTTAAGTATAAGGGACCCGACACTTGTTTTGAACCTTGATTACATATTTCTAAACTGAATTATGCTAAGTAAACTTTTTTTTACAGACTCAGTAATATTTCTAGGATGTTTGAACTATGTTGAAACTAGTTGGTGTCTGCGACTTCGTCCGTTGAAAAAGAAAGAAAGTAGTCCTATCCTGTGTCCCGTACGTCTAAATGTTTATCTACCAAGTTTCATGAAAATCAGTTAAGTAATTCGTTTAAGAATTATGGAGGAGCATACATACAATACCATTTACAGATTTATTATTAGTGCAGTGAGAAATTGGTGAGTGATACGATTTTTTTTTATTTTTTTCGAAATCAGTACACCAAATTGCATAGAAATAAGTTAAAATTATTGAAAAAGTTATTTCATCGTGGGCCTGTGTTATTAATCTTTTATTTAAATACTATAAATAGCATTTGTCTACGAGTAATTAGCTTAATTTTCTTCTTGAACAAATTAATATATTGAATTCTTTAGTGGTGTTTTTAAGTCTTAGAATTAGCTCAGAAATTACTAAAATGGCAACCCAGAAGGTCTAACGCACAGAATAAAAAGTATCCTATAATATAGCTCCTTAAAAACTAAAGGGCCAAAAACAAATGAAAATTACACTTTTTACAGGAGAGCTAATCTAAAAAAATAAATTATTTTTTGTCTATTTTTTTCTTATTAGATACATATCAAATATATGCATATTATACATCGTTAGAAGCGTATTTTTAAGTAGCATTCAATGTTTTAAGTACTTTATAATAAACGGAATACTAGAAGAGATAAGTTACTTTTGAATATATAAAAAATGGTCAAAATATACTAAATATGGAATAAAACAACTATAAGTGTTTCTGCAACATACAATATGAAGGATTGTGATTATATTTTTGCAATAAAAACATTTTTGCATTTTTTGTTGTATGGCCCTTTAGTTTTTAACGAGCGATTATGTTAATCCAAGTAATAGACCATCTGATTGTCAAATTTCATCAAAACCCGTTCAGCCGTTTTTGCGTGATTGAGTAACAAACATCCAAACATACCAACTTTCATATTTATCACATTGTGAAGCTTAAGACTCTGACCGTTAAAACAATATCTAATTTATTTCCAAAAATGTCATATTTTATTTACCTAATGTGAGAATTAAACAATGCGTCCGGTCTCATGCGCTATAAAGTGTTTACGTGTCAATATAAATACTACAAGCTCCGATATACCTTATTTCACAGAAAATATTATAAAAAGTTGGAGGATCTCGTTACAACCAGAGTACAGTCAGCACCAGATATATCTGAACTTCTAGGTACTCAAATCAAACTACACACTTTAAGGACCTATTAAAGTGCGTATTTAAGGCGGCGTCCAGCATCCACCACCGGGCTGCGACAGCGCGGTTCACCAGGCGCCGTCGGTGTGCGTACGCGGCGTCCAGCATCCACCACCGGGCTGCGACAGCGCGGTTCACCAGGCGCCGTCGGTGTGCGGACGCGGCGTCCAGCATCCACCACCGGGCCGCGACAGCGCGGTTCACCAGGCGCCGTCGGTGTGCGGACGCGGAGTTCAGCATCCACCACCGGGCTGCGACAGCGCGGTTCACCAGGCGCCGTCGGTGTGCGGACGCGGCGTCCAGCATCCACCACCGGGCTGCGACAGCGTGGTTCACCAGGCGCCGTCGGTGTGCGGACGCGGCGTCCAGCATCCACCACCGGGCTGCGACAGCGCGGTTCACCAGGCGCCGTCGGTGTGCGGACGCGGCGTCCAGCATCCACCACCGGGCTGCGACAGCGCGGTTCACCAGGCGCCGTCGGTGTGTAGCCGCTCACGTACTCCCCCGAGAATGGACGCTGGAACTCCGCCTCTGCGCTCTCCCCGTACAGACTCACTTTGCTGCGCTCCAGGCACACCTTTCAGCAAGCACCACCAGGGTGCGACAGTCAAGATCAACAGGCGCTGCCATCGCCCAGCAGGCACCACTCGGCGACGAATAGTCGGGAAAAATCATCGATGTAAAAAAAATAAAGTTTTGAACACATTAATTCCTACAATTCTCTTGTCTTGAGTAAAGCTTATGTCTATTAAAAACATATTGTGTTAAATTTCTCTCTCTTCCCCGCAAAAACAATTACGAGACAGAGGGGATAAAATATTTAATTGCTATAATATGTTATGTATATCTTTTATTTATAAAATTCTACAGTAGAGATTTTTGGTGTATTCTACTACTTTTGTATTCCGTTTGCTATAAAAATAAATATGTAATGTAGGTATTAACTTTAGTTACAAATTTTTGAATGATAAATAAATAAAATAAAATAAAAAATAAAAAAGCCTTTTATTTATATGGAATAGAAAAAAAAAGAAAAAAAATGTTTTGATTACAAGATTTTTAAATATAAATAGTTAAAGCATGCAAATTTATAAAAAATATTTAGTTTTAAAAGTTAGTGCATTAAGCTTCTGCAAGAACCCCTCTACAGGTGAAAGCCTCCTCCAAAGCTTGTTTTGACATTAAGTATATGTTAATATGTATAGTTTTCATTTTTGGTTGGTTTTTTCCTTTGGAGGGTTATGGTCATAATCTTCCACGGTGACCAGCCGGCTTGGAAGATGCTTTTCGTTCGATGTTAATGGTTTAGGTAAGGTAAGGTAAGTTATCCGCGTTAGAGTGTTAGGGGGTGGTAGTTGCTATATGTTCTGATTTGTGTTATCCTGCGGCTCTGGCGTATTTTTTGTTTTTTTGTTTGTCAAAAAATTTAACATGCTTGGTTTTAGGGCTCCATCTGATAGGCTAGCAGATCTTCTAAGCTGTGTCTGGGTTATATTCGCTATTTGGGTTTTATTCTTCTTAGTAGCCTGCGTCCCTGTTCCGTCATGAGTGCTGTATTCAGGAGATATTGAATGCATTCTTTTGTTGTTACCTGGTCTGTTGGAACTTTATCTCGTATTATAAATTTGTCGTATTTAATTATTACTGAGTTTCCTTTTTCCTTCTCGACTTTTGCCTGTTCTAGTAGTGCTTTTCTTTTTTTCAGTATATGTTGTGGATAATCCTCTGTAATATAATATGCTGTATCTTTTAAGTCTCTTCTCTGTTTAAATATATCTATTTTTATGCCGAGCGTACAGAATGTCGCAATTATTGGTCTAGGTCTTTCTCCTTTATTCCCTATTCTCTTCACCTCCTGTATATCCCTGCTATCCAGCTCTAGAGAAAAGTACTGTTTTACGAAGTTAGTTATTTTGCTTTCCAAGTTTGAATAAGATCTTTCAGTTTCTTCTAATCCGAAAATAAACTATGTTCCTATTTCTTGCTTGTTTCTCGAGAAAGTAGAGTCTTTTTTCTTGGTTCTCTAGCTTTATTTTCATGTTAACATATTTATCTTCCAATGTTTTGAACTTCTCTTCCAAAATACAATTTATATTTTTAGTTACTGGTTCTGCCACTTTTTCTCCGCTCATTAAGATCGTATTTTTTTGCTCATCAATTTCATTTTGGATTTTACGGAGTGCATTCATAACTTGCTCCATGATTGTGATTAATGTCTCAATTGTTTCCTTTTTGATGTCCTCGTTACCTTAAAGTGGTTTTCTGGTAGGTATTATATTTAATATTTTGTTTTTACACTACTCTTTGCCCACACTGTGTAAGTTATAAGTCGCTGATATATTTATAAGTATATTTTCATTTCTTTTATTTTATTATTTTTAATTTTGTAATATTTGCTTAGTAATTGTGTCGCCCTCTTGTGGTCCGCTTCAGCACTTTTTGGTTTGAATTGATTACAGTTGGTAATATGATATTGAGGCAACAGATGGCGCCATGTGTTAACAGATGTAATAATACGTAGGTTTTGCAACAGATGTCGCTTCAATAATGAGGCAGTTGAAAAGTTATGAAAATTTCAAATAATTTATGTTTGAGTCTTATTAACTTCACAATCATCAAGAAATCACGAAGAAAGAAAGAAAACTTGCACTATGATTTAATAAAAAGCGGCAAAAAGTACAGAGATAGTGAATACTGGCGACGTTATACACTTCAGTTTTTTACTTATATCATTATTTAATCTGTCACTTTCGTTTATGTCTTCAATATATGTTTATATTCACTCTGTTACTTGTCACAATTTACTTTTACACTTCGTGAAATGCACTTTGTTTATTTTCCAGACTTATTTATTTACGGAACCGATGTTTATCGTGGCGCCTACCCTCTTTTTAATGATTAATAAATCAATAATTTTTAATATTCGAAAGAGGGCGCTAGTGTGCCACAGTAAACAACTGCTCTGTACACAAAGATATTAAACACCTATATATATAGATCGGATAACAAGAAAGAATCCTTAACGTAACTTTTATGTCCAGGTGGTTATATCTTGCTCAGTCCATTGCCGACATTTCATAGACGCACACGTCGAGTCAGTAGTGGTGTTAAAAATTTTTTAATCAATAATGCCGTCCTGTGCCTTGCGATATTGCAAATCTCGTTATAATAAAATTTCTACACCTGATATCGGCTTATTTTCGTACGTATTTGTATATTTATGTATGTAATAATTAAAATAATTGAAAATTACGATATTTCTAACAAATTGATCTAGAACATTTGAAAATATTTAAATAGGCGACCTCTGTTGTCCAATAGATACATTTGTAGCTATACTACTATCGTAGTGATTGACGATTATCAATATTTTATCGATATTTTTGTAAGAGTACATAAAATTATTTTTTACTTGATTATTATCTATACTAATCTATACTTTTAGTATAGAAGAAGTTTAGTACTATAAAGAGGAAAGATTTGATTGTTTGTTTGTATTGAATAGGCTCCAAAACTACTGGACCGATTTGAAAAACTCTGTATTTTAGATATTGGATTTTAAATTAATATCGATAAAAAAGCAAGTAGTTTTGGGATTTTCATTTATTTAAACCGATATTTAGAAAAAAATTTAGCTCATTGATATATTTTATCGATAACTATAATTTCCGGTCCCTAATTGAAAGCATACCTCATCAATAGTGTCATCTATTCTGCAGTAGCTTAAATTTACTATTACTATCCAATGTACTTCAACTATATAATGATAGGTGGAGCCACGGCCAGAAAGATCAATTTATTTGTATGAATATTTTCGCAATGACCCCTCTATATATAGGTACTTTAAACTCTTTGTCTGTACATAATATTTTTAAAAATTGTAATAAAGTTTAATATCGTGCATCAAAGTCAGTAAAAAGGTTTCTTAAGTGAACAAGTCAAGTGAATTATATGGAATCGCGGCTAAAAGTGGACAAGCGGCGACGAGGTTTGCTACTGGGACGACAGTGGCAAGAGTGGCAACAGGGCACTGACTTGAGTCGGAATCTTTGAAACAACAGCATAGAAACAGTGTGTTTGGGACATATACTGCTGTGACAGTGTAAAAACATTAAAAAACATTATAAACTATATAGTGCTTAAAAGTTACAAAAGGAAATAACCTAAAAAAATTTATGCTAAATCATATCGTGAATTCGTGATACCCACAAATTGTCACATTATAGACATTGGCGATACCAATAAGTACAAAAAGTGACATCTAACGGTTTTCATCGTTAACAACTAGCATGATCACAGATAAAAGCTTCACTATCAGCCGCCAGAGGGAGCAAGATTGGATGACCGGCAAGCACTAAGAGCGCCTTCCATCGGTTTTCCACAGAATGGTTAATTTACTAGAATAGATCCCCGTTAATAGTTCCACTATTGACCCACAGAGGGCGCAAGTTGGATGACCGTCTTTGAAATCCATCTTTGAAACAACAGCATAGAAACAGTGTGTTTGGGACATATACTGCTGTGACAGTGTAAAAACATTAAAAAAACATTATAAACTATATAGTGCTTAAAAGTTACAAAAGGAAATAACCTAAAAAAATCTATGCTAAATCATATCGTGAATTCATGATACCCACAAATTGTCACATTATAGACACTGGCGATAGCAATAAGTACAAAAAGTGACATCTAACGGTTTTCATCGTTAACAACTAGCATTGATCACAGATAAAAGCTTTACTATTAGCCGCCAGAGGAAGCAAGATTGGATGACCGGCAAGCACTAAGAGCGCCATCCATCTGTTTTCCATAGAATGGTTAATTTACTAATATAGATCGCAGTTAATAGTTCCACTATTGACCCACAGAGGGCGCAAGTTGGATGACCGATAAGCACTAAGAGCGCCATCCACCGGTTTTTCACAGAACTGTCAACGATCTAGTATTGAACGTTGATAATAGTTTCACTATTGACCGATAGAGGGCGCAAGATGGATGAAATTAAAGACTTGCTATGCAAGAAGAAATGAAGCAACAAAAGCTTGATATGCTGGAAATGAAAGAGGATATAAAAAACACCATCAGTACGAGTATAAATGAGAAATTTAAATCTCTCGAATCTCGGAATGAACAGTTAGAACAAAAATTGGAAGAGCAACAAAAGGCTGTTTTGTTTGTTGGAAGAGCAACAAACAAAAGGCTGTTTTGTTTGTTGGAAGAGCAACAAACAAAACACCGGGCTGCGACAGCGCGGTTCACCAGGCGCCGTCGATGACGAGTAGCCGCTCACGTACTCCCCCGAGAATGAACGCTGGAACTCCGCCTCTGCGCTCTCCCCGTACAGACTCACTTTGCTGCGCTCCAGGCACACCTTTCAGCAAGCACCACCAGGGTGCGACAGTCA
The DNA here is from genome assembly GCA_918317495.1 of Synanthedon vespiformis. Classification (NCBI taxonomy): domain Eukaryota; kingdom Metazoa; phylum Arthropoda; class Insecta; order Lepidoptera; family Sesiidae; genus Synanthedon; species Synanthedon vespiformis. The sequence continues at coordinate 1,713,466 of OU906947.1, forward strand.
GGATCAACAGGCGCTGCCATCGCCCAGCAGGCACCACTCGGCGACGAATAGTCTGGAAAAATCATCGATGTAAAAAAAATAAAGTTTTGAACACATTAATTCCTACAATTCTCTTGTCTTGAGTAAAGCTTATGTCTATTAAAAACATGTGTTAAATTTTCTCTCTCTTCCCCGCAAAAACAATTACGAGACAGAGACAATGCAAAACTTAAGTCACTTTTAGTGGGCAATATTCTAGGTACAATCCCACTTCTGAACTATAGAGTTCAGAACGGTCGTTTCCTTGAATAAAACTCCATATTAGGTGGATTCATTTCAATTATATATTTAGTCACATTATCCCACCGACATCACCAATAATACTCATATTTATCGATTAGCATCGCACTGCACACTTTAGTTACTTTTATTTATTATTCCGATCGCGGCTTGTCTCTACGACGAAATATCAAAGACTAACTCAGCGATAATGAATCAGCCAACTCACGTTGGCATCTCTTTCCATATGTACCATCATCATGTAGGTATATCCATAAAAGCTTACAAAGGGGTTACTTTCGCACGTCATTATGCCCTGCCACTACTTTTAAGAGCCAGATCAGAGCCAATTTTGAAAAGCTTATTTCCAAAGTTGAACCTGCCGGGAATCGAACCCGGGGTCTCTAGACGTAAGCGTGCTTTACGTCTCTCTGTATGGCATTTGGCGAGATTGTTGCGCATTAGAAAGGAACGAACCAATGGCGCCATCTAGCAGGCACATAGTGTACCTTCGTGAAACTAACTCAAGCTCCATCTATACGCAAAAGGTGAAACTGTGTGAGTAATGCATCTAAGCAATGTACGCTGTACAACACACTTTTACTTTTTTACGACAGAGGACGCTAGTAGTGTTTCACCAATAATAAAATTATTTTCACTTTTGCTTACTCGCTAGTATCTTTGGAACAGTATCTTGAAAATATTTTAAATGTTCAAAAAAGTTCGCGGAATTAAAAAAGACGGTATATGATGATTTATATTATTGTTATAGCTTTTTTAAACTAGTTTAATTATGGTTTTTCAAGCACCTTGTTTTTACACACATGTCGCGAGCCGGAAGTCATTTTTTAGATTTTTATTTTTTTTTATTTTTAACGGACCTGATATAATAATAAAGCTATAAAAATAAATATGTAATGTAGGTATTAACTTTAGTTACTAATTTTTGAATGATTAATAAATCAATAACTTTTTCAAACCTAGTGCGATTTCCGAGTCAAAGATTTTTTTAAAAATAAAGCTAGGAAGTTTATTTATTAGGAGGGTAGTCTGGTACTAAGACAGTCAGTACATATGTTAGTGAGCTCCGTAATTAAATATCTTAAACAAGTGCAATAAGTCTATTAAATTGTGTTTTGTTGCGTGAAATATACTGTGGAAAACCGGCAGAAACTAGATAAAGTGTAAAACTCTTGGCGGATGGAAAGAATAACTAGAAAAAGTGCAGTGAATAAATAACGATAAACACAAAAATATATAAATATATAACTATACATATATGTGCAGAGCGATATCGATAAAGGAAGTAACGCCATCTAGAGGATTTAGTGAAAAACTTCTTGGTTCGTTAAAACCAAGATCCCACGACGAACGCTAATATCTAACCAAACCAACCAAAATAAACTGTTGAAATAATATTAAAATAGTTTAGTTTTTGTTTACAGTCTATGACACATAAGATTGTCTTTTGTTTAGTTTGTTCTACGCCATTATGTGTTTTGTACGGACGCACTCTTTTGTATCAACCGAAGTAAATATCTAAATAAAACGCTAACAGACTTATTCGTATGAGCTTCATTTAATAGCCCTCGCCAACAGTTTCCTTTTTGATGTCCTCGTTACCTTAAAGTGGTTTTCTGGTAGGTATTATATTTAATATTTTGTTTTTACACTAATCTTTGCCCACACTGTGTAAGTTATAAGTCGCTGATATATTTATAAGTATATTTTCATTTTGTAATATTTGCTTAGTACTTGTGTCGCCCTCTCGTGGTCCGCTTCAGCACTTTTTGTTCTGCATTGATGACAGTTGGTAATATGATATTTAGGCAACAGATGGCGCCATGTGTTAACAGATTTAATAATACGTAGGTTTTGCAACAGATGTCGCTTTAATAATGAGGCAGTTGAAAAGTTATGAAAATTTCAAATAATTTATGTTTGAGTCTTATTAACTTCACAATCATCAAGAAATCACGAAGAAAGAAAGAAAACTTGCACTATGATTTAATAAAAAGCGGCAAAAAGTACAGAGAAATTACAAAGTGTTACTCTGTTACTTGTCACAATTTACTTTTCGTGAAATGCACTTTGTTTATTTTCCAGACTTATTTATTTACGGAACCGATGTTTATCGTGGCGCCTACCCTCTTTTTAATGATTAATAAATCAATAATTTTTAATATTAGTTCAAGACCTAGTGCGATTTCCGAGTCAAAGATTTTTTTAAAAATAAAGCTAGGAAGTTTATTTATTTATTAGGCCGATTTAGTAGCTAAAATTGGCCTAATAAATTTAAAGGTAAAAATTAAATGATCATAACTTGATCATAAAATGTTTATGAAGCGCCGGGAGCGGGTTGCTAGTAAATAATAAAAAGCACGTGGATGCAATGAAAACAATCAAATTATTTTAATGCTTTATTTAAATTTAAGTAAACTTTAAAACAAAAATAATAATTAAAAATATAAAAATTACGAAAAAAGGAAATAATGAATTAGACTTATGCCATGAAAACAATCAAATTATTTTAAAAATATAAAAATTAGGAAAAAAGGAAATAATGAATGAATGAAAAAAGGAAAAAAGGAAACCTATGTCATGAAAACAATGAAATTAAAAATATAAAAATTAGGAAAAAAGGAAACTTATGCCATGAAAACAATGAAATAATTTTAGTGAATGAAGTGAATGAATGAAAAATATAAAAATGAGGAAAAAAGGAAATAATGAATTAAACTTTTTAAAATTGCAAGACAATCTCTTTTAGAACGAACGTCGTGGGTAAATAATATCTATAGGCGCCGAAGGTGGAGGGCGCTGGAACACCCACTCACTGGAGACATCACTCGGCGTTGTTGAACCGTAGTCTTGTACTTCCTGCAGGCTTTCTTGCTGCCCAAAGCAACACAAAAGCCTTCGCCACCATTTTACGGAACGTTCACCGTTTTGCAGCAATGGTGTTCTGTTAATAAGAAAATGCTTAGGTTAATTAAGTTAATGCTTAGGGTCCCGGGTTCGTTTCCTAGCAGGGTCAATTTTGAAAATGAACTTTGGAACGTAGTGCTGTTTGTGTCTCGGTGAATGAGAAATAAATTTTATTTTAAAATAAAAACTTATAGTAATGTTTCGCGAAAGTTTTTCTCTTGCTTATAGATTGTGTACGTAAATAAGACCTACATATTATTTTCTTGTAATAATACAAATAGCTACAAACATATACAGTGTATGTTATAAACAGTGACTAAGATTTAGGCTAGGTTCCACTAACCCGGACGGGTAAACTTGCCGGACGTAAGTTCACATTGAACTGGATGCCGTATCATTGAAGTTTGGTATCAGTATAAAACATACTTGAGCCATGCTGCTAAGCTGAAAGTAGCGGGCGAACAAGTAACATTATTCATATAAATTGTATCCACTGGACTTTTTAGTAGTGTGAACCTAGCGTAAGATGAGAAAAATCCAAGACATTACTAGATATAAGTAATTATTAAACTTGACTTGACATACCGTTCATCGGTCGAAGGCTGCGATGCAGTTGACGAGCTGCCAGTTGAGCTGGAGATGTCGTATCTAATAATAAACATATATTTATTTCATTAGTGTGTGATTACATAAAGAGGAAATTGATCATTCTATCATTGTGTTCAAAACTTGAACTTTTTTTTTTAATTGGCCAACAACCAGCTGGGTAGCAAGGGAGAGTCCTAAGATGGAGCGAGCTCACCCAGAAGAGCTTGTCCTTAAGAGAAATAAAATAGACATAAAATGTAATGTAAAGCAAATTGTCTCTTTTATCCTTTAACCGCCCTCTGGCGGATTTATCTGACAATTGAAGACGTGAGTGGATGAAGGTGATATGTCGCATAATTTCAATTTGGAATAAATCAAGGTTAAAGTTTTACTTTTAATTTTTGAGTTCAGTCGCCATGGAGATTTTCGTACTAAATTATAATTAAAAAAACATAAGGCCAGTTTAAGTGATGTCCTGAAACCACTTGTGAATTTACATAGAAATGGCAAGCGCGTCGGTCGCACAGTCAGGAGTGCGTATCGTCAGTACTGACCATCAGGAGAGCTCTAAAACCGGCCTAAAGCCCAAAAATGCGACATATCGCCTTCATCCACTCACGTCTTCACTTATTTTATGTCCATTTCGCCAGAGCCGTATATTATATACTAGCTGGTGCCCGCGACTTCGTCCGCGTTCTCTATAGCCTTCCTCGATAAATGGACTATCCAATACAAAAATAATTTTTCAATTCGAACCAGTAGTTCATGAGATTAGCGCGTACAACCAAACAAACAAAACCTTAGCTTTATATAATAGTAAGTATAGATATATACGACAAATTCCTCTACTGTTTATTTTTAAATCATTGCGTTGCATTCTCTTAAAAAGAAAAACAAATACGACGACAACTCCTACAACCCCAAGCAGTTTAAAGGGTTAAAAAAATACTATAAAAAAATAGGAAAGATTAAGCAAAAGAAATGCAAAAAAAGCAACCTAAGAAAACGAAGAAGAATTAATCAAAAGTTTGACATACTCATCGTCTTCGGTGCCACCAAAGTAACATCCCATCGATGTGTTTGGCGGGCACCAAAGCCATCGGCCATGGACTACTCGTGGTCTAAAGGCATTTGGACCCCTCTGAAATTTTTCAAAGTATGCTCTGATCTGTAGATGTTAAGAGTTTTTCATGTAGGCCTGTATGCTTGCAATGTGAATTATTAACTACTAGCTGGTGCCCGCGACTTCGTCCGCGTTAAAAAATATAAAAAGTAGCCTATCACGTGTCAGTTCACGTTATCAGTTCAGTTCAAAATCAAAATCAGTTAATTCGTTTAAGAGTTATTGAGGAACATACATACATACAGAAAAAAATTCTAAAAATGGTCAATTTAGTTTCAGTGAGCCTATACACACGATATTTCTGAAAACAAAGTAAATTACTCCATCACCGACCCCTACAGATTTATTATTAGTATTGATGATTAGTTTTAAGTTTATCACGTAAGTGTATATGTATTTTTTTGTGAGAATACTTAAATATATTTCTAAGCCTAAATCTATTTGAAAGAAAATTCCGCGATGGCATATTATATCTCTATCTGTTACGGTTGACTCACAGTAAACCATTACGTTGACGGTAGGTACTCTTCTACTACCGATTGGACTGTCAGCCTTTCTATACAAATAACTCTTTTTAACAAAAAATAATCAGACTTCAAACCGTTTTCTCATGGATGCCATTGTCAGAACTGAACCAAATTGAAATGGGACCACACGGGAAGCACCAGCTTTCAAATAAAAAAAGAATCATCTAAATCGTTTCACTCAGTCGACAGTTATGAAGTAACAGACATAAAAAAAACACATATTTTACGGTAGCATAAACCTCACTTGAAAACTACATTTATGGGCATTTGTTGCCAATTTGTTGCTAATTTCAATATATAAGGGTATTTGACAACATCTAACTAGCCTGTCTCAGAGCAACAAATTAGCAACAATTTTTTTTTAATTTTGAAAAAGACGCACCAAAGTAGCACATGCAAATCGCAAAGGTAGCTAAGTACATTAATCTTCAACGAATACAACAACTTTCACCCATCTGCAAATTTTTTCACCACTCCATCGACAGATTGACAGACATTAGATTGTTAAGTCTCGATTTGGAAAAATGTAGTTAAATACTAATATACAATACTTACGGTGGTTGCAATACAATTTCGTCCAACTCGAAGTTTCCATTAAAAAAAAAATTAAGTGCAAGACATTCCATTAATTCCATATTATTATGTAGGTATAATCAATTTTGAATTATGCTTACCCTTCCACGTTCGGTTCCTCATGTTCCCCTTGTTGTTCACGTTTAACTGTTACCCTAAAAGAAAATATTAGAAAATATTAGATAACAATTAACGAGACCAGTTGTGAATGTAAACCATCATCTACTGGCCGACGCAAAATCGGTCCAACCACATGGTCAGTTTGTATGTTTGTTACTCTAATCAATTTGGACCAAATCTGCCATACTGATAGTTAGATGGATTAACATAGGTGGGTATAATATATTTGGGATAATTTTTATACTGGAAAAACGTCAGGTTTCTGTGGAATTATCAAAAAACCTACTTACGAAGTAGCGGGCAGGTAAAGTAGAATAACAAAGTCCTGCAAGGGAGAAACAGGGAGAAATAGACGCTGAAGACATTTGTGATAGTGCTGTTGTGATTTCGGTACCGTCAGCATAAAAACATTAGCATAAATCTAGAATATTTCAACAAAAACTCTGTTGTAATAATGTTTACTTACTTCAATTGGTTGGAATCCATTTTGTTTGAATTAAATTGACGCGAAATAGAAAAGTTATAAAGTGACCGAATAAACTGTTTAAAAAACTTTTAGAAATTAATTCGAAAATAGTTAAATTATAAATAATTTCAGAATAAAAAGTTTCACACAATAAAAAATTTCAGCAATCAGAAAGCGCTAAACGGACATCGATTCAATATGAGTTAATATGCACGACTCTCCCGTAGCCCGTAGAACCTATTTGTTTTAATCCACAATTATTACTGCGAATGATTGGTGTTGCCAGCTTGGTATTAAATATTGCCAACTTGACATCGATTTAAAAAAAAGAACTATCGTAAATGTAATGTATGAGGGTAATTCGTAAAGAGTAGGTCTCAAAATAAAGTCACTGTCAACTTGACAGCTATGACTTTATTGTGCATTATTTATCAACAAACACTTCAACTGACGACGAGAAAAAGGACCTTGTGTGTTATTCCGTGTATTGTTTGTGGCTTTGTGGAAAATTCAAAATGTCAATCGGCAAAATCGAGCCCTTCGATATAACGGCCGGCAACTGGGCCAGTTATGTGGACAGCTTGGAACAGTATTTCATTGTAAACGTAATCAAGGATGAGACGAAAGTGCCCACATTAATCACCATCATGGGTGGACCAGCTTACGAATTATTATCCACCTTATGCACTCCACGGAGGCCAGCAGATTGTAAATACACGGACTTAATAAAAATAATGCGCGATCATTTACAGCCGCAACCTAGTGTGTTGGCGGAAACAGACGCCTGGAGATGTTCATCTCTTCTTGTTCTATAATGGTAAATGGATGTTCCAGGTATCAAAAAATATTTTTCTTTTAGCCTAGAACCAAGTAATTCTGCTTTTTCCTTAGTAAAACCCAAATCTCTCACTAAAATCCTCGACACAAACATAACATACTTTAAGTATAAGGGACCCGACACTTGTTTTGAACCTTGATTACATATTTCTAAACTGAATTATGCTAAGTAAACTTTTTTTTACAGACTCAGTAATATTTCTAGGATGTTTGAACTATGTTGAAACTAGTTGGTGTCTGCGACTTCGTCCGTTGAAAAAGAAAGAAAGTAGTCCTATCCTGTGTCCCGTACGTCTAAATGTTTATCTACCAAGTTTCATAAAAATCAGTTAAGTAATTCGTTTAAGAATTATGGAGGAGCATACATACATACAATACCATTTACAGATTTATTATTAGTGCAGTGAGAAATTGGTGAGTGATACGATTTTTTTTTATTTTTTTCGAAATCAGTACACCAAATTGCATAGAAATAAGTTAAAATTATTGAAAAAGTTATTTCATCGTGGGCCTGTGTTATTAATCTTTTATTTAAATACTATAAATAGCATTTGTCTACGAGTAATTAGCTTAATTTTCTTCTTGAACAAATTAATATATTGAATTCTTTAGTGGTGTTTTTAAGTCTTAGAATTAGCTCAGAAATTACTAAAATGGCAACCCAGAAGGTCTAACGCACAGAATAAAAAGTATCCTATAATATAGCTCCTTAAAAACTAAAGGGCCACAAATGAAAATTACACTTTTTACAGGAGAGCTACTTAATCTAAAAAAATAAATTATTTTTTGTCTATTTTTTTCTTATTAGATACATATCAAATATATGCATATTATACATCGTTAGAAGCGTATTTTTAAGTAGCATTCAATGTTTTAAGTACTTTTATAATAAACTGAATAGAAGAGATATAAGCATATAAGTTACTTTTGAATATATAAAAAATGATCAAAATATACTAAATATGGAATAAAACAACTATAAGTCTTTCTGCAACATACAATATGAAGGATTGTGATTATATTTTTGCAATAAAAACATTTTTGGATTTTTTGTTTTATGGCCCTTTAGTTTTTAACGAGCGATTATGTTAACCCAAGTAATAGACTATCTGATTGTCAAATTTCATCAAAACCCGTTCAGCCGTTTTTGCGTGATTGAGTAACAAACATCCAAACATACCAACTTTCATATTTATCACATTGTTAAGCTTAAGACTCTGACCGTTAAAACAATATCTAATTTATTTCCAAAAATGACATATTTTATTTACCTAATGTGAGAATTAAACAATGCGTCCGGTCTCATGCGCTATAAAGTGTTTACGTGTCAATATAAATACTACAAGCTCCGATATACCTTATTTCACAGAAAATATTATAAAAAGTTGGAGGATCTCGTTACAACCCGAGTACAGTCAGCACCAGATATATCTGAACTTCTAGGTACTCATATCAAACTACACACTTTAAGGACCTATTATATCTACACTCCAAAGTATTCTAATTAATGTGAACATCCAACGCGTCAAAAATATCTATAAGTACAGTCGAATGTCAATATGTTCTATACGTTCATATTTTCATAATTAGGTAAACAGTTGTCATAAGTCAGATCTAAATAAATGTAATTGAGAAGTCATGAGCGAAAGATTTTTCAAATTTCGAATGGCCCTCGTCTTTTGTTGATGACTAATAGTATATAATTCTATACCAATATATAAATCTGAAGTGTTTGTTTGTTTGAACGTGCTAATCTTAGGAACTACTGGTTCGAATTGAAAAATTCTTTTTGTGTTGGTGTTGGATAGACCAACACAAAAAGGGCTGCGACAGCGCGGTTCGTCAGACGCCGTCGATGTGCGGATGCGTCGATGTGTGGACGCGGCGTCCAGCATCCACCACTGGGCTGCGACAGCGCGGTTCATCAGACGCCGTCGATGTGCGGATGCGTCGATGTGTGGACGCGGCGTCCAGCATCCACCACTGGGCTGCGACAGCGCGGTTCATCAGACGCCGTCGATGTGCGGATGCGGCGTCCAGCATCCACCACCGGTCTGCGAAAGCGCGGTTCACCAGGCGCCGTCGGTGTGCGGTCGCGGCGTCCAGCATCCACCACCGGGCTGCGACAGTGCGGTTCACCAGTGTATGTACTTTTTTCTTTCACTATTAATTTTTCATAACGAATGAAAGCATCCTTCCCATTCATTATCTCTTTCTCTTGTATTACTTTCAATTCTTTTCTTTTAATGAGTATATCTTTCTGATAGTCTTCGCTCACGTAAACTTTATCTGGGTAGTTTTTGTTGTTTTTCAAAAGTTCTATTTTGCGCGAAGTTAATGTTAGCGAGATTAATATAGGTCTTCGCTTATTGTTCTCCCTTTTTCCCAGTCTTTGTGTCCTACTAATCTCCCACTTGTCGAATTTTTCCAATCCTGATGCTTCACACACGAAGTTTAGTGTATCCAAAGTTAATTTTAAAAGCTCAGTGCTACTAGTTTCTTTTTCTTCAATACCGTGTAGAATAATATTGTTTCTTCAGCTTCTTTTTCCAAATATTGTACTCTCTTCTTTAATGCAGTGGTTTCATCTTTAAGTTTTGAATAGTTATCAATCAAAGGTTTCAGCTTTTCATCAATTGCGTTAGAAAGGCTTTCCTTTTCTAGCTTCATCTCGGCCATTTTTTCAAGTAAAATGTTGAATTGTTGGTCCATTTGATTATGTGGTATCCCTCTTTTTTAAATGGTATTCTTAGAAGTATTTTCTTAAATGGCAACACTAAAGCACAATTGTGAAACGTTGAAAAGTTAACGTTTATGTGTAGGGTATATCAATATAATTGTTTCTTTCTTTGTTTTTCTAATTCACCCACAGATTCAACCAGTCACTATTTTACTTGTTTTCCACTGTTAATTAATGAGAATTTGTTATGAATAATCCAGATTTTGATAGCACTGCACTTAATCTGTACTTTAATTGTTCTTTTGCTCTTATAAACGTGCTTTGACATAAAATTTATAAATTTAAAATAGCAGACGAGATTTACTTGATGTTCACTTGACAGCTGTCTCACACTAAGACGATTATTACCACCAGCTAAATATGAACCTTAATACTAAAATGTCAAAGTTTTATTCCAAAAAGTGTTGAGATATAATTGAAAATTTTAGGGCTTAGATATTTTTGCATTATGAGTGTTTAGATATATTTGGATCCATAGAAGCTCACATCAATTTGAAATCTGTTGTGTGTAGATGTTAATGAAAAATTAAATGCCAACAATTATTTGCCTACTTCAGATGCTCATCTACTTCTGACGCTGACTGTACCTAAAATATTTATCAACGATTTAATTACATTTGCTGCGTTGCGCGTTTGAATGAAAACGGACACTTGGGTAAATTTTTCATTTTATAAAATAAAAAACACTTCTTTTTAGGTATCTGCATTTTAAAACATGTGTATTTGCTTCTAAGTAGGTATCTGATTTTAAAAATTCTTTCACATATAGAAAGCTAATACGTATCAGCGAGTAAATAACGCTATATTTTATAAAGGTTACGGGGACGAAGTCGCGTGCAACAGCTAGTTCTTATATAAAATTCTTCTATGTTTATTTTCCCTTTGTATAAGGCGCAAGTCCGACCTTGCATGGAGTAATGTTCCCACCTTTTAGCCAGCTCAGCCAAATACCAACTTGCTACACTCGACGCGGTGGAACGCAGGGCTGGAGCCTAGGAGTTTTTAAAAACTCAGATGCAGAGTATAGACTCAAAATTACCAGCCAGTATAAGATGTAGTACTTCGGTTAGTGTGCTCGGGAGTTGCATGAGCTCATATACCGCCTTCCCCTGTCTTCCATCGGACATACAGACGTACAGGTTACCATCCTCATCTTGTCGAAATCCCTCCTTTTCGGAGCATTCCTCGCTCGCTCCATCATAGACTTCATCTCCACTACACGGCTGTATGCTGGCCAAGAGCATAACCCATCTGTAATAAAATACATAATATACTAGTTACACGCTACACGTTCCCGGCTTCGCCCGGGTTCAAAATAAAAACGATCCTATCTTTTAAGTTGAACCAAATTACACATAATAAAAACTAAAGGGCCATAAAACAAAAAATCCAAAAATATTTTTATTTCAAAAATATAATCGCAATCCTTCATAATATTATTACATGTTGCAAAAAGACTTATGGTTGTTTTATTCCATATTGAGTATATTTTGATCATTTTTTACATATTCAAAAGTAACTTATATGCTTATATCTCTTCTAGTATTCCGTTTATTATAAAAGTACTTAAAACATTTAATGCTACTTAAAAATACGCTTCTAACGATGTATAATATGCATATATTTGTATCTAATAAGAAAAAAATAGACAAAAAATAATTTATTTTTTTACGATTAACTCTCCTGTAAAAAGTATAATTTTGATGTGTACCCCTTTAGTTTTTAAGGAGCGATATGTAGTTACGAATTTTTATCAAAATAGGTTCAGTATTTCAGGAGTTCATTGGCGTCAGAGAACGTAACACGAAATTTTTATATAAGTACCTCTATATAGAAAAGTAGCTGGGTAAATCATGTCTCTCAGCAATCATCGACTCTATGATTAGTGATCAGCGATATCATTTATATTATACTATTGACTCGCTCCCGGCTTCGACCGGGATGCAATTTTTTATTATATACAAATAAACCTTCCTAAATTAGCATTTATTCCACTTTCCACAAGTGAAACCCGAATTGAAATCGATTGAGCGGTGTTGGAGCCGTAGAGAACAAACATAATGCCTACTTACATTAATTTTTATTCATATATTTACATTGATAGACTTAAATTCGTATATTTCTTGCGAATATAACACAGGTCAACACGATTTTTGGGTCTGATGAAATTTTGATTTCTTCTATGTTAAAAATAAGGGAATAAATAATTTTTTTGATCAAAGTTTGCTTTTTAAGACAAATACATTATTTCCATACTTTTATTTTCAATTACAATTAGAAAAGTTTTTGTTGAACACTAGAGCCTTTGTCATTTAAGATTTTTGATAAACAACAGGAAATATATGTAAAATAACGGAAAAATTAAGTTCAAAAATGAATATTTTTGTTTGTATGGGCTGTCTCGTATCTTACTTATCGTCATAAATCAGGCAAAAGCAAACTTTAAAAGCTAAAAATGAAAATGTAACTATTTTTAGATGTCTACAATCAGAATTTAAGCATTAGAACAGAAACCCAAAAAAAAAATTTTTGTTGACTGATCAAACAAACAATCGGTGATTGTCATTGCAAATATTAAGAACGAGTTTTTAAATTTAATTAGGATTTTTTATGTAAATTAAGCATCACAAGAAATAATCAACGCCACAGGGTACCACACGCAAGTGCGATGTTATCCTTATTAGGGGTTAGGGCTTGGAGTTCCTTACTCATCTAACCAATATTGCAGAGTGTAGATCTAGCAAAGATCTTAGAACGGAACAGTAATAATACTAAATCTATGGTAGGTACTTTCAAATTCAAATATGAACACTGTTGGACATGCAACTTAGGGACTAGGAGAGAGGAAGCGTATATATATATATAATATATATATATACACTAGCTGTTGCCCGCGACTTCGTCAGTGTTAAAAAAGATAAAAGTAGCCTATCACGTGTCCCGTACTTCTAAATGTTTATCTACCAAGTTTCATGAAAATCGGTTAATTCGTTTAAGAGTGATGAAGGACATACATACAGAAAAAAATTGTAAAAATGGTCAATTTAGTTTCAGTATCATGTATATCATGTATAGAGCCTATAAACACGATATTTCTGAAAACAAAGTAAATTACTCCATGACCGACATCTACAGATTTATTATTAGTATTGATAAGCGTATAAATATTTATATAAATATATAAAATTATTTTATTTTATTTAAATTATATATTAATATACATTTATATTATTTATTACTTAAAAATTGCTTCAAAATAATGACTGTAGCGAGACGTGCCCAGCCGCTACTTTAGTAATAAAAATTCTATGTAGCGACAATAGAGCATTTGTTTATAAATAATACTATAGGTATTATTACAATAAGGTATTGTCGCTCAACATTTGGTTCTTAGAAAACATTGTTTTTTGAAATTTATTCTCCGACTAGCTGGCGCCCGCGACTTCGTCCGCGTTGAAAGAGAATAAAATAGGTAGCCTATCCTGTGTCCTGTACGTCTAAATGCTTATCTACCAAGTTTCATGAAAATCAGTAATTCGTTTAAGAGTTATGGAGGAACATACATACAATCATACAATACCTACACTTACAGATTTATTATTAGTATTGATTTATTGATTGGTGTTAAACATCGAACAAAGTCACTTAGTTAGAGATTGTTTGTTAATAATAAATCTTATACACAAGAAGCGTTTTGCGAAGTAAGATGAGAAAAAAATTACGTTAATATAAAGTAAGTGACCCTCGGCCTTCACACGGACGTCACTTTACTCCATGACCAACCTTTATAATACGGTCATTCTGTGTAGGCAATGTATGGGGGAAGCAAACAAATTAATAAAGTTTTGAAACTTATGTGGGTTATTATATACCTTTGGGTCTGCTGATCAAGATCCACAACTCTCCCCCACTTTCCACTTGCCGCTTCATCCCCTCACATCACAAAGTTTGTCCCCCTTGCTTGCTCTTGCTTGCTCTTGATGAGCAAACCCATCTCTAATAAAAAAAAAATGTTATAGCCCTTGAGCGTAGTGTAATGCGACCCCGTCCATTTACTTTGGCTTTTATTTATTTAGCCGGTATAAGTCCGCAGCATAACTGCCAGGTATCCCTGAGAATTTCTCCTGTTATGTTTTGGAGAGTAAGGGATGGCAGAGCCGCTTGCAGGTCAGAGCCAGAGTGGGGCAAGCGCCCCACCCTGCCCCACAGTGGCTACGCCCATGGCATAGCCCATTGCCCTTTCCCTCCACTCATCGCTTTATCCATCCTACGATGGAAGGCAATGATCTTGTGGCACCCACCTGTGATGGTGCCTATGACGTATGTAATGGTAGCCGCCAACCATCTATTGGATCCTTAATTAGCCTGTATGTCTACTTTAAAATAAAAATATATAAAAAATATCTCCTTACGGAATACCATGGTGAAATGACAGCATTTGTGCTGTTTGTTATTCGGTGATTGAGTAAGGGGATGTCCTATCCCCTCCCAATCAACCAATTGATAACATTATTTTCAAGGCAGCTGTACGATTTTTCAATTTCCCCATGCCAAAAAACACCAAGATTCATATTCTTACTTTTCTCCAAGAAATAAATATTATTTTTTCTTGATTTTCTACTAAGTATTTCTATCATATTTTGGTGTCTTAGCATTCCATTCCAAAAATTTCCTTTCGAAAATACTGCTTATATTCTGTGTAAGTTGGATTCTCGGATTTCAAATTTCTCGGGTTTCACGTCTTTGTTCGTCTTGCTCTTTTTTATTGTTATCGCATTCATAATTTCTTCAATGATTTGTTTTATCAACTGGTTGTTTTGGTACAGATTATGCCCTCTAACGGTGCGCTTTTGTATTATCTAGTATGGCGATATTTAATATATGACGATGATACGCTTCACTTACAAAAGATGGCGCTACGCGTATGATGCGTTCTTATGCCCAGTCTTAAAATTGATTTTATCATTTCAATTCATCAATAATAGTAGTTACAGTGATAGTAAAAGATGTTCCTAAATAAATAAGTGACCAAAAACTATTTTTATTATATAAATTACTATAATTCGTCATTTATCATGAATGACATCGCTATATCTCTACCCTCCTTAATCGTAAGGAGCGTAGAGTTGGAGGACAATCTTATATGGGTGTTAAACTAAAAAAGTGGCAACTAAAATCGACAAATTGAGATGGCGCTGGTGTGTCTAGGGCAGTGATCTAGAGAGTTTGAGAGTATGGAGAGTATGAAATGAAACTGAGTGAAGTGCGCGCCGAGTTGAATTGTTTACTATCAGTAGCTGCACCAGCGCCATCAGTTCGTCGTCTTTCAACGGACACTTTTAATACGCGGAGCTTGCGCTCCTCTCCTTTACCTCTATTCTCCTGGCTTAATCGCTATCTCGGAAGTATCAATCCTTGTAAGTATAGTTTTCTGTGCTTTAACACTTTTATAGTCCTTTAATAACACCGGAAAAGATAGCATTTTATATTGCTATATAGTTTTTAATTGGAAATTGAAAATTATATTAAAATGGAAATAAAAATTACAACCTCCGCTTTTATGATTTTTACATAGAATAGAATAATAACTAGTCAATTTCTTTGGATTTTATAAAAAAAAATTCATTTACTCTTGTCAACTTCATAAACGTCAAACTGACATTAACACAAAATCATTGGTGAATTTATTAAGGAGGGTAGAGATAAGGAGGACAATCTTATATGGGTGTTAAACTAAAAAAGTGGCAACTAAAATCGACAAATTGAGATGGCGCTGGTGTGTAGGGCAGTGATCTAGAGAGTTTGAGAGTATGGAGAGTATGAAATGAGACGGAGTGAAGTGCGCGCTGAGTTGAATTGTTTACTATCACTAGCTACGCCAGCGCCATCAGTTCGTCGTCTTTCAACGGACACTTTTAATACACGGAGCACGGCTGGTAATCTTCAAGGAAAAATCACTAGACATAGCAATTTTATGGCCTGTGGTTATAGCAAGATAGAACATGACATTTGGCCTGATTTGACCTCCTTTCTAATAAGAGAGAAGCCATTTTGTTTTGTCAGATAGTTGTTGTTTATATTGTTGCGTAGATTAATTTCCGCATTTTTATACTCATTTATATATAAAAATCTTTGGATACATACATTTTGAGTATGTATTACAAGTGCTGTGTACCAGGATATACAAGTTCGCGACAGGAAGACTCGAAAAAATGGTTCAAATCTATTCTTGATGATTCTTTACGGAATAGAAAAAGTGAATTCGCCCATCTGCTACAAACATTTTGAGATGTTTGTGTTCTTTTTCTATATGCTTATAAATGTTTATCATTAATACATATGTTTTGGTGTATTTCAGTTCTAGTTTGTATTTAAGTCGTATATTAAGTCCATGTTATGTATGTGTATATTCTAAATATAAATATGTACCCATTATTTACTGTGTTTCAATTGTGTGATGTGTGATTAAAAATAAATTCAGCCCGTAAAAAAATAAAGGGGTGAGAGGGGCGGGGGAAGTCAAATGTCAGGTTCTATCTTGCTATGACCAATCAGGTGAAGGTAAAGTACTCTTGCCCATGTCTAGTGCATTTGTACTGCAGATGTCCGTCTGATATGTTAGTATCTACTATATAGTTTGTGACACGGAGCTTGCGCTCCTTTACCTCTATTCTCCTTGGAATTTATGCTAAATCTCATAAGAATATCTGTCACTGTCATGACTGTCATTAAGTTATTTATTTTATTTTATTTATTCCCACAATTTCTGTGCAATGGTTTAGTGGTGGGTGGTAGTATTGTTGACAACAAATACAAATAGAGAAGATTGAACGTTAACAATCGTGAAACGAAAATCTGTTTCCTACGTCTTTTTTTGTGTTGAGTGTAGTGGAAATTATTGAAAAAAATATTCTTTTTGACAATACATGTAATATTTTAACGATCTGAGACTTGATTTAATATTTTTCTGTGACTAGTTTCATAAAAATACGTACGTGTTTTACAAGGTCATTGTAAGTATTGATTTTTTCCTAAAATCTTTTCAGATTATTATATTAATATAGTATATTATCACTACATATTTTAAAACGAAGTCCTCCGCTGCGTCTGTCTGTTCGCGATAAACTCAAAAACTACTGCACCGATTTTCATGCTGTTTTCACCAATGGATGGAGTCGTTCTCGAGGAAGGTTTTAGTATATAATTTACAAAGTTACGCGGACGAAGTCGCGGCAACAAGCTCGTAGATTACATAATTGTTTTGCAAATAAATATACCTACAAAGTGTCTATGTTGTTTAGGTACATACGTCTAAAATAATCCTTGAAACATTTATAATCTAATTGAGCAAATTATGTTAATGTTTCCTTATTAACCTTGACTTATTTTTATAATTACTTATATCTTTCTTTATCTTAGATTTTAATGTGAGCTAAAGTCATTCAAGAATTTTTGGACAATAAAACGAGAACCTTAATTAGAGCACTTATTTTAATGTTTCATGTAACACATTAATGAAAAAGAAAAAAAATTGTTTTGTATTATTTATTGTACTAGCTGGCGCCCCCGAATTTGTCCGCGTTGAAAAAGAAAAATTTGCCTATCCTGTGTCTTGTACGTCTAAATGTTTATCTACCACATTTTATGAAAATCAGTTAATTCGCTTAAGAGTTATGGAGCAACATACATACATACATACAGAAAGAAATTGTAAAAATGGTCAATTTAGTTTCAGTATCATGTATTGTATAGAGCCTATAAACACGATATCTCTGAAAACAAAGTAACTTACTCCATGACCAACCCTTCCCTTACAGATTTATTATTATTAGTATTGATTAGTAGCTGAAATACTGTGTGAATCATCCTTACATATTATTATAAAACAATGTCCTCCGCTGCAAATTCTGTTAAGAGGCCCTTGGTTTGTATTATAATTATTTTCAGTTTAATTTAAGGTGTTAAGGTATTACGTGGATTATAAAGCATACTTTCTCTAAATTTTTTAAAATATAATTTAAAGATAATTTTATCCACAATCATAAAGGGCATAAAAGAATAACATTCGAACAATATTTACTGAATGTTAATTTAAAAAATATGTAATAAAAATTTAGCTATTGAGATCTGGTTTCCGGAGAGAAATTGTGTCCAATGACTTCAAAAATATTATTTTTAAAGAAAAAAAGCGATATACTGACGACGCTCACAGCCAGTTAAGCCTTGTAACTTAAATTTCTGAAGGTTCTCTCTTCTATTAACTTTCAAAGAATATTCTTGACATATTGTACTATACAATTAGTATACAATAAAAAAATTAGAAATATATGGATCTTTAAAAATTTCAAAATAGAAGTATTACAAATAAACTTTTCTTGATTTTAGGGTGTGATTGATCCCCTTTAGGGTGTGCAAATATTTTTGGAACACTACATATCAAATTAAACAATCACTCACTACTATTCACTAAATTATCAGACATATAATCTTTTAAGTCATAGTAACATTTATTCACTAGTAATTCTTTCATTTTCTTTTCTCCTTAATATTGTTTGGGATCTTGGTGTAAATGACTGGTGCTAGACAAAAAACACTTTTATGCATAAGAGCTGTGTGTGCTTTGCGAATACACAGTCTATTTGGATCTCTTTCAGTTCTTTTACTGTGCTCTGAAACTCGTCTAAATAAGATAGGATTTGCTTTTACGTATACTACAACCTCATATATAAAAAGCGAAGCCAGTTTTAGTATTTTATGTTTTTTAAAATAGGGCATACAACTGTCGGTTACTTTTAATTTAAACATTGCTCTAATACATCTTTTTTGTGCTTTGAAAATAAATATTTTATCAGTCGAATTTCCCCAGAACAGAAGTCCATACCTGAGCATAGATTCGACAAGCCCATAATATGCCAATAAGATAGCTTCAATTCTTACAGTTTTGGATAATTCATGAAGGGCATACGCCTGTTTACATAGTTTTTTCCTGAGACCATCAATATGAGATTTACTGTCAATTTCTAGGCCTAAAAATCTTGTTGTGTTAATTTCTTTAACAGTTTGATCTTCATAATGTATGTTCAAATATGATTTAGCACATTCCCTTTGACTAAAATGCATGACATTTGTTTTAAGCAAATTGATTTTTAAATTATTGTCATTTAACCAAAATATAATCTTTCTTAAAGCAGCGTTAATGTCATCATTATAGGTATCTTTGTCTCTGCATTTTATTATCATTGTGCTATCGTCGGCAAAAAGACACATGGGTTGATCAACAGTTCTTGGTAGATCATTAATATATGCTATAAATAATAATGGTCCCAAAACACTACCTTGTGGGACGCCGTATTTTAGAGTATGTTCATTAGATAGAAATGTTTCATGTGATTTATTATCTCTGTTTATTCGACTAATCTTTGTTATTGTTCCTATTATTTGTTCCTATTTGTTTGTTTTACCGAGTAATTTGTTTCCTATTGTGTAGGTATGATTTTATTAAATTTAGTACATTACCTCTTATTCAATAACTTTCTAGTTTTTTAAGAAGAATTAGATGGTCTACATGATCAAATGCTTGCGTCATATCCATATATATTGCGCACATATTTGGGATTTAGTATCTACATTTGTCATAATTATATCTGATAATTTAAAAATAGCCTCATTTATTGTTTTATTTTTCCTGTATCCATGTTGTTCCTTTGCTAATATATTAAACTTTTCCTTTATCTTTATCTTTATCTTTTATATAGTTACTTATTTCTTTGTAAATGTACTTTTCAAATATTTTTGAGAAAACAGGGATCCGTGCTATAGGTCTATAATTTACCAAATGCCCTTTGTCCCCTTTATTTTTATAAATTAGTGTTATAACCGCTGTCTTCAATTTTTCTGGAAATAGTCCCTCAAAAATACAAAGATTGATAATATGACTGAGATGACCCGCTATATTTTTTATCATGTATTTTATTACCTTTGTAGCAATTCCACCCAACCAACACTATTAGTATTCTTTAAGGTATTGACTATATTTTTTATGTCTATTGGCGTACAAGGACTTAAAAACATTGAGTTAGTTCTTGTACTTATGTTGGAATTTACTTGTTTAGTATTTGACAAGGGCTTAATTTTATCCACAAAATAATCATTGAACATGTTACACATTATTGCTGGATCTGATACTACTTTGTTTTCATGATTAATTTCAGTAATAGTATCTCTGGGTCGATCTTGTTTTACTCTATTAATAATTTGCCAGGCTGTTTTATTTTTATTTTGAGAATTTATTATAGCATAGTTATTTTGAGACTTAATGATCTTTTTAAATAACGATGAATATTTCTTATATTTATTTTTATTTATCTCGTTCAGACTTCTTCTATAAACGTCTAATAAATTCCTTTTCATCTTGCTACATAATTTCAAACCTTTTGACAGCCATTTAATTTTATAATTTGCTTTTATTGTTATAAGTTTATAAGGAAAACAAAGTTCATAGATCATTTTATAATTATCAATAAATATATTATAAGCAATATTCGGATTATCAGTTGTGTATATTTCTGAAAAATTCCAGTCGCTAATATATTTATTGAATTTTTCTAAATTTTCATTGCAATTATCCCTTTTCCTAAAACGCGAATAATTACATATGTGAGTTTCTACATATGCAATTTATTATCTACTGAGACATATAAAGATATCTCTCTCATTTTAATGACTGATAAATCTGTATAAAGAAGAAAAAGCGCTAAACTTTCAATCAACCGACTTCCAAAAAAGGAGGAGGTTCTCAATTCGACGCGTATTTTTTTTTTAATGTTTGTCACCCCATAACTTTCGACTGCGTGAAACGATTTTGATGATTCTTTTTTTATTTGAAACCTGGTGCTTCCCGTGTGGTCCCATTTCAATTTGGTCCAGTTCTAACAATGGCATCCATGAGAAAAGACCACGAAACGGTTTGAAGTCGGTTTATTTTTTGTTAAAAAGAGTTATTTTTAAGTCAACTTTGACACTTCGTCTTTTTAAAAAAAAGTACAGTACCTACTATAACTATTACAATTATTTATTTCTTCAAATCCACTTTTTAAGAGATGTATTATCCACTTTTCAACCGATTACCAAAAAAGGAGGAGGTTCTCAATTCGACGCGTATTTTTTTTTAATGTTTGTTTACCCCATAATTTTCGACTGGGTGAAACAATATTGATTTCAATTTGGTCCAGTTTTGACAATGGCATGAGACGGTTTGAAGTCGGTTTAGATTTTGTTAAAAGAGTTATAGTAATTACTGACGAAAAATTTGTTAGTAACCAATTAAATTACAGTGTGTAGAGATTCTTCTTAGTAACGCTTCTCCTTGCCTTTACCTCTCGTAATGGGTTGCCGAGTATGAAATAAAAGTATCGTAACCGGTCGAGAGAAAGTGCAAACATGAAATTGTATGCTGGCGACTTTCACATAATATAAAACGTCCAAGTTTTTGTGTCATTCAATATACTTACAGCTATATACGGTCATATTATATTTGCGTACACATATAGCTTTCTTATTAATAATCTTATATCTAGCTAGACTAGCTGCTGCCCGCGACTTCGCCCGCGTAACTTTGTAAATTATATATACTGAAAACTTCCTCGAAAACCACTCTATTCATCGGTGCAGAAGTTTTTGAGTTTCTCGCGAACAGACAGACAAACAGACACGACAAGGACTTTGTTTTATAATATGTAAGGATAAAACCCATTTGTTGGCAACAGTAACAGGTTGTATTACACAAATAGTTACTTGGTTGGTTGTGACGTTTTTACCCTGGTCACAAACTTGTCGAAGAGCGAACGGTCGCGCGTATGATTTTCTGTACTAATATTATAAAGAGGAAAGATTTGATTGTTTGTTTGTTTGTATGGAATAGGCTCCGAAACTACTGGACCGATTTGAAATATTCTTTTACCATTAGAAGCCGACATTATCCGTGATGAACATAGGATACTTTTTACCGTGAGAAAATGCTTCATTCCTACGGGAAATCTAAATTAAAAGTAAATACTAGCGGCTTGGCCCGGGAGAGAGCGCCATCTATCCAAAATACAGCAGATGGCGTCGTTCTATACGTTTCTACGCGGACGAAGTCGCGAGCACCAGCTAGTACTACTTAATAAATTGACCCTTCCAAATAGAAGGGAAGGAATACTTCGAAATTTTCCTACTTGTTGGAGTTATACCTTTATGGAAATTTTATACATTTCTCAAAACAATCAAGTTATTGATCAACTCGCGCCCATAATACTCGCGAACGAGCGCGATTCGTCCTAACTACATATTTTCTATCTATTTCGATTCCCGTAAATTAAATAAATAGGTTGTTTTGTGGAATTTAATATTAAAAAAAAATATGAGATAAAAATGATGATTGATAGATATGTAACTGCTTGGGTTTGATGAACTGCAACATTCAATTGGAATTTGATCAAACATTGTATTGTAACCTAATTGAAAAGTGCATCTGTGAGGTTTCTTGCAGTGTTTTTCCTCTGTGCCGATTGTAATGTAGTTACTCGTAATACTTACAGCTACATTTAAATGTGGCAATTGTAACTAATTGAAATTTAAAAACGTTCTTACGTATTTATTTAATTATTTATTTATCGTTCGTAACCGTAAGGAGTAAACTCCAGTCGTGCGTCGGACAGCTGACAAACCCATTTTTTTATTTCCTTTTTACTTCTTTTGCTCAGTGTACTTAGGTGGAAATACAAGTTTCAATTATATATCTATATATTGTATGTATCTATTTCTGTACGTATCCTTAACCTTACATTACACTATAGTAAAAATTGAAGTCTTTTTGAATATTAGATAACCCCTCCTAAACAGCGCAATTTTTTTTTTCGCGGTTATCACAATCACTTAGATAATTTTTCACAGAAGTTTTATATGTCGTGTTTTTATGATCAATACTAATAATAAATCTGTAAGGTTGGTCATGGAGTAAGTTACTTTGTTTTCAGAGATATCGTGTTTATAGGCTCTATACATGATTAACTGAAACTAAATTGACGATTTTTAGAATTTTTTCTCTATGTTGTATGTTCCTCCATAACTCTTAAACGAATTAACTGATTTTCATGTTCATTATATAATTGATATAGATTAGATGATTTATTTTCCAGAACCATGACAAAATTTCATGGTGTAACAGGGCATTGACTTGTAATGGCCTGCGCGAGACTATTTGTCGATAAGTGGGGGAAGTAATATTCCAACGAGTGATACCTTTTACTAGAGTAATAATAATGTCTCAACTTAATAAATGTTTCTTAGTGTAGCTACCTTTTTTTACGTTCCTTCTTAATGTCAGGTTAGTCTTATCTAAGTAAAAAAAATTAAACTCGCCCCCGACTCTCCACCGAGCCAAAATACCCCAATAACTGTTGTATAAGTAGCTAAGGAGTTGGGTAATATCCCGCAGACTACATTATGCTGCAGCATCAGATCAAGGTTACCATGTCATGGAAATACCATTGAAGTGACAGTATACTTACCAAATTTAACAACATCCGAACGTGTGAAAGTTAGCGCCTGTTTCACAAACGTCAAGTACGGCCTACTTGACATAACTGTCATTTAAAGTCACCGGTAACCGGGGATAATGGAGCTGGTATACCTTTGTCTGTACAGTAAACATCCCAAACATTGAATAGAAAATAATAATAAAAAATCGGCTATCAAATGATACAGTAAACCAAGTGCATAATTCAATAAAACAGAAAACGATTTCTAAAAGTATCTAATCAACACTTTACTTGACGTTGGTGAAAGAGGCGCTTAGTGAAATTAATTTCTATGTTGACTAAAGTGGGCTGATGGTCTTCAAGCGCCTGAACAGATGTGCATAAATTATAAGCAAAGAACGATTTCGATCAAGTCAGTTTTCAAACAAAACAAAGAAAAACGAATCAAAATCAGACACAAACACAAAAACAGAGTATCAAAAGTTTGACACTCCATTTTTGCGTCGGGCGTCGGGTGTTTAATAATAAAGAGTGAGGGCGGATTTTGTATATTTGTTTAGGTATACATATATATATAATGGCGGGTGATCTCAAATTTGAAAAAATCTTTCACTATTTGAAAGGTAAAACTAGGGATGTATTACCTAGTTTACCTACGTATACTAAAATCTCCCATATTGCTCCCTAAATTACCTGTCAGTCTAGGTATTAGGTAAATAAGAAAAAAGAATAATACACGAATTAAAATAGGTTTAAAATAGAATCAATTATTATCGCTACAAACTTGATTTGCCTTTTTGTATTATTCCAAGTCACTGCTAATGTCACGTTGCGAATGGAAATTACCACGAGATATACCTATTAAAGCCTCACTTGTTGTGGGAGATGTTGATAGTTGGTTAATAATTTTTTACGCTACTGATTCATGTATTAATGTACCATATTATCAGTGTTATCAGTACTCGTAATTTTCATTAGATTGATAAATATAACATTTTAGGTTTCGCTTTTGTTTTATAAAAATCTACATGTAGAATTCGTCCACAGATATTTTTATTAGGCGCTGTTCAATATCTTTATTGCTCATTGTCAGGTATATATCTTTTTTTAGTTTATCCCTCGGGAAGAGCACTTACCTTATTCTAACCTATGTTCTATTTCTTAGGGCCTAGTGCGAGTTTTACTCTATCAAACTCGTCGAACGCGTAAATGTCAATTTGTATGGGAATGAAGCAGCGCTACCTGGTGGCTAACGTGTAGCACTACTTCATTTCCATACAAATTGACATTTACGCGTTCGACGAGTTTGATAGAGTAAAACTCGCACTAGGCCCTCTGTGCCGAAAAGGTGCTTTTGGAGATTTGCTGGACATATGGCTTCGTCCATAATTATAGATATATATAACTCTTTTTACCAAAACCGACTTCGAACCGAAGGTTCTCCTCGATTTCTCTGGGATGCCACCATCAGATCCTGGTTTTCTTATCATGGTACCACCCTTGGGATATCTCCTTTCCAACAAAAAAAGAATAATCAAAATTGGTTCATAAACGACGAAGTTATCCGCGAACACTCATAAAATTGAATTGAAAAGCCTCCTCCTTTTTTGAAGACGGTTAAAAATATACATACAGTTATACCCTAGTATTATTGATTTTAAGTTTGATGCTTTCTAACTGGTCTCTAATTAAAGTTAATCAAAGGAGGACAGGTGTGCGTATCTTCTCTTAGTTTTTTCTTAATGCGATGGCCATACAATATTGCTTTTAAAATTCTTCTGCCCACAACGCATAACATCCATTTACCTCGGCGTATATGTCTTTCTCACACGTCACTTCTAATATAAAAATATTCATACGCCTTGAACTACAAGGTCAATATATTGTTATAACTGACATGTTGTTTTTAAAAAAAAAGACACGCTAAGACGCTTTAGTGCTTTAGATTTTTTTCATTTGATTTTCTGTTTTTTTGTTTTTTTTTTGCATTGATTTGAATGTTTTTAAATAATTTAAACCTGCATTATTAGGCGTTGATGAAGATTTCAAATTTATGCTTTCAGTATACAATCTCTCTAAATATATAGTGTGTGTAGTGTATCGATCACGTCACCATTTATTTTCATATTATTCTTATTCATTGGATTTATTTATTTATTTATGGCTTTATGGACCAACAAAATGTCACGCTTAAAAATAACTATATACAATTAAATATAATAATTTATAATCCTTACATATTATAAAACAAAGTCCTCCGCCGCGTCTGTCTGTCTGTCTGTCTGTTAGCGATAAACTCAAAAACTACTACACCGATTTTCATTCTGTTTTCACCAATGGATAGAGTGGCCCTCGATGAAGGTTTTTTAGTATATCATTTACAAAGTTACGCGGACGAAGTCGCGGGCAGCAGCTATACTGCATAACAATAATTATAGGTGTAACAACATGAGAAAATCTATGAATATAACCGCCTGATATCTTTATGATGACTGTGGACCCAATTTTTATACTTTTAACGATCCTCACGAATCTAATTAAATTTTCCATTTTCCATGTTAATTTATCTATATGTGAGCCAAATTACATCTAAATCCGTTCAGAGCTGTTTTTGAGTGATTATCCGAACATACATTCCTTCGCATCTATAATATTAGGATGTGTCTAATAATAAAGCATTTTAAATCCTTGATGTAAAGCGAACTGCCAATTGCGGACATAGTTATAAATAATTACATTTTCCGTTTACTTTTTAGAACATAATAACATGAATTGTAAGTTTCGCTCAAGGCTGTCTAATTAGAGGAAACCATATATTATATTTAGTGGCGTAATAAGTGACAAAAGTATTTAAAGTATCTGCCTACAAATAGTTGATGGTTTTCTTTGCGAGTAGGCCACCAACAGAAAATGATGTTGTGCAAAAATAACCATTATTTTTAACCCCTGACGTCTGACGCAAAAGTTTGATCTGTGTGACGTAAAAAACGTATTAATTAATTCTTGCTACTCCTAATAAAATCATCTGATTCGTAATGATGTCTCAAAAAAACTATATAGGCTAGTATGGGTGTCTGTCTGTTTGTCTGTTCCCAAATCGAATGGACCGATATATTTTCAAGCGATTTCCAAAAAGGAGGTTCTCAATTCGACGCGTATGTTTTTTTTGTATGTTTTTTACCTCATAACTTTCGAATGGGTGAAACAATTTTGATGATTCTTTTTTTATTTGAAAGCTGATGCTTCCCGTGTGGTCCCATTTCAATTTGGTCCAGTCATGACAATGGCTTCCATGAGAAAAGACCGTGAGACGGTTTGAAGTCGGTTTATTTTTTGTTAAAAAGAGTTATGACGGGATCGGAATCGTTCTTAGATGTACTTTATGAAGGTCCGTTGAGACGTTTGAAGATCATCAGCTTCGAGAAATCGCCAACATCCACATTTACAATTGATTTAAAATTTGGCATAGGTACTGTTACTTCGGCGGTGTTTCCATGACATTGTTACTTTGACCAGATGCTGGAGTGTCAAGTATAGTCGTCGCTACTCCGCGAGCGACTGTTCAGCAACTTACAGATATATAGCGTGTTTGGCTCATTAGAGTGGTCTCAATTATAGTTTTTAATTATGGCTTGTATTGTTACAGTTACGAAATAATGAAATAAATAGAAGAAATACGAGTTCAACTCGCAACATTGCCGACGCGACGAAACGGAAGGTTAGAAATATTCAAGTGAGAATATAATTTATAAATATTTGTAATTTTAATAATGATTAATATCCTTTAGTTACAAAAGGTGAATTGTTGGTTAATAGTAAATAGGTAAGTATGTGAAATGTATATTAATTTTAACCGGCTCCTGCCCGCGACTTCGCCCGCGTAACTTTTTAAATTACATACTAAAACCTTCCTCGAGAACCACTCTAACCATATGGTGAAAACATCATGAAAATCGGTGCAGTACTTTTTGAGTTTATCGCGAACAGACATACAGACAGACTCGGCGGAAAACTTTGTTTTATAATATGTAAGGATAAGTAGACAAAAGAAGAATAATTACTTCATCGAAACTGGTTACGAAACTCTGGTTTAGTACACGGTCGAAGGGGAAAATATAATTCAATAAATAGAATAGATAAACAAGGGCAAGGGTTCATAGGGCATTCTCCCGAATTAAATTATAAAAAAAAATGTTTGTTGTGATGAAGGTATATATATGTCATAACAACTATTTATAGATATAATATATGAAACTAGCTGTTGCACGCGACTTACGTCCACGTATCTTTATAAAATATAATACATTCGTGTCTGTAGCACCATGGAAATACAGTACATAAAAAATTTCAACCCAATCGGTCAAGCCGTTTAGTAGTTGACATACAGACAGCAGCGCCATCTACCGGGTCCAATTGTATTTTTAAATCATCCAGGAAATTATTGAAATAGCCATAAAAAATTTCAACCCAATCGGTCAAGCCGTTTAGTAGTTGACATACCGACAGGAGCGCCATCTACCGGGTCCAATTGTATTTTTAAATCATCCAGGAAATTATCGAAATAGCCATAAAAATTTTCAACCCAATCGGTCAAACCGTTTAGTAGTGGACATACCGACAGCAGCGCCATCTACCGGGTCCAATTGTATTTTTAAATCATCCAGGAAATCATCGAAATAGCCATAAAAATTTCAACCCAATCGGTCAAGCCGTTTAGTAGTTGACATACCGACAGCAGCGCCACCTACCGGGTCCAATTGTATTTTTAAATGATCCAGCAAATCATCGAAATAGCCATAAAAAATTTCAATCCAATCGCTTCAGCCGTTTAGAAGTTATCTGAAAAAGATAAGTTCGGAAGGATAATTCTTACTACCCGTTGTCCTAT
Source organism: Synanthedon vespiformis (assembly GCA_918317495.1). Classification (NCBI taxonomy): domain Eukaryota; kingdom Metazoa; phylum Arthropoda; class Insecta; order Lepidoptera; family Sesiidae; genus Synanthedon; species Synanthedon vespiformis. Next base: position 1,742,034 of record OU906947.1, read on the forward strand.
TAGCCGTTTTCCCGTAGGAATGAAGCATTTTCCCGCGGTAAAAAGTAGCCTATGTTCATCACGGACAATGTCGGCTTCTAATGGTAAAAGAATTTTTCAAATCGGTCCAGTAGTTTCGGAGCCTATTCTATACAAACAAACAATCAAATCTTTCCTCTTTATAATATTAGTATAGATAAATCAATTTGTTAAAATGAATATTGAATATACTTACGATTTACGGGGGTGGCGTACTAATACGCAAGGGGAAAATCATAAAAATATCCACTTAGTTTATTAAGGCCAGGATATTCAAGCGCATTAGGTAATAGTAGGGTTTCGTGCGTACCTACTCGCAAATAAATCGATTTTAAATAATAATAATTTATTATTATTAAATAGGTGGCATATGCTCACTGCTGTTATTACATAATACTTTTAGATGAGAATAGTTATAGGCACTTGTTTCATAATTTTTTGAGCATAATTAATTAATTATTCTATAGTTGAGATTTTTTTTTAAATTATTTCGGTGTTATAATTTCATGATAAGGTACTTGCAAAGCACCGTTATATTTTTAATTTTTTTACAAAACCGCGAGCAGCAGGTTTAAAACATTAATGCAACGACATCTGTTGTTTGCAATTGTGTTTATAACACTTGTGATATACGTTTATGTCGCCGATTGTGTAATACAGAAGGCGTCGTGCCGGCAGGTATATCGCGCTATCGTTTCGTTTTTCCATTTGGTAGGGGCAAGACATCGGTTAAACATTCAGTATACGCAATCATCACAATTCACCCCTTTTGGTGATTCACCCTTTTTGGTGAAGTAAACGGAACATCACAATGTTACGCTTACAAAAAAACTATTTTAAATAAACATTCCAGTGGAATGATTCCAACCACTCCACCTCTCTACCTTATAGAATAGATAGAGCGGTTGGCGTTGGTTGGGATTTAGGATTGGTTGGTCCTCCGACTCCGAACGAAGCCGTAAAACATCGATATAATATAAGTATAACTAAAATTATTTTGTCACAGGACATACATATGTATGTAGTACATTTTGACGTTGAAACAATTTAAACCTTGTACAATCAGACTCGAACTTATAAACGTTAAAGTACCGCCGCCCCTCCGATCTCCTCTCGGATTATTAATCCGATTTCACTCGGATTTCCACTTCAAACTCCAACCCAACCGGCAACCAATCTGTTCTAAAACTGCGATTACATCCTACTGCGATACTACAAATTTTTTCTACAAATTGAATAGTGTAAAGTGTAACTATATATAAAATAAATAATAACTGAACTGAAAGTAGGGAATCTATCCATCAATATATACTAGTCCACGCCACGTCCATTGTCCAGTAAATAGAGCATTGATTAAACGGTGCATAATATTACAATGCACAGCGATGAAATGAAAAAAAATAAAATTAACACTAAGTGCCTGGAGGCTGTACTGGAGGGGAGGTCCGTTCTATATACGATCGAATCCTCTAATTATTTCAAAAATAAAATTATTTATTAATATATAAAAAACCAAAACCGACTTCAAGACTAGAGTACTTACAATGTAAATGGGTATTATTTATTTATGTAATAAATAATTTTATTTTTCAAACTTCAAAAATAGGTTGACTTCGAATATCCTAACCTTAAATAAAACTCTGATACATAGAAGAAATAAACGGTCTGTAAACAAAGGTACATTTTGTGAAAGCAAATAAATTCTTTTTCGATATCAGGCAGGTCTCATTGGCCGATAAACTCAATCATAAAGAGTTAATAGACAAATCGCCCGCATTTATCTCGCCCGGATATCATAAATAAGTAAACGCATTTATTGATAAGATTGTTTGTTTAGAAAAAATCGTTCATTTTATTACAAACAAGAAAATGGCGGCAGGCATAAGTGGTACGTTTTTTCTCCACTTTCTTGAAATCGTTAAATCCGATATTTCTGATTTTTTGTTGACTAGCTTATGATATGGGGCCCAATGAATAATCCAAGTTGGACAACTCGAGCGCCGAAGGTAGCCAACCTTGTTATAAATCGAAAAAACCGTGGAAATTTTCGACTGCTTTAGTTTTTGCCGATTTTAAGCCTAAACAACAAATAATTTTTCTATAATTCGAACGCTTCCAAAGTAGACTAAACTTGCTGCATGAGACTGAAACTATCTCTTTAGGCTCTGCCTAATTAAATTGTTTATCTGTATTAAGACTTTGAATATCCCTAAAATAACTTAACCTCATAACCATTTGGGCGAGTAGTCCATACCATATTAACCCAAGAAATTATTATGTAAACACTCCTTTGCCTTATTACGTAAACAATATTGAGATTTTTATTGAAATTATAATTTTTTAGAAACTGCAATAGCTTTTTTATGTATTATTATTTATTATCCGCGACTAGTCCCCGTCCCGCGTCTTCGCCCGAGTGGAATTCAGTTTGTGAAATAACTGGTTTTCACGCTAAAGTTCACGCCGGCACCATTACTAAATCGACGTTGACCAAAGCTCCCATAGCGCGCTTTCAATGCACTAAAAGCTGCACTTATAGTGTTTAAGTAATGTAAGTTATTGAATATATTCAAAGCGCCACTTCATTAGCACAAATTCGAGGCATCGGACACGCACAGTGCGTGTCCGATGCCTCGTTCGGTCGGTTTTTGTACTGCTAACTGAATAACTTCAACAAAGTTAGGCATGTTGATGAGGTAGTCTTAATGTGTTTGCTAGTTTCTACTTACTATAATGTCATGGCGTGAATTAATATGTCTAGACAAACCTAATAAAGGTTTACAGACATTGTAATCATATTTTTTAGAATTTGTGTGTTCGATAAATAAATAAATAAAATAAATAAATATGATCCCATTGGAATTTATTTATCACCGATATAAAAAGTAATGCATGTTTTAATCCAGGACATGTGGCATTAGGTATTCTACGTTTTTTGACATAAAAACTTGTTGTATTTTATTCATAGGAGAAATGGCGTTGAGTCAGGAGGCATCACCTTCGTTTGGGCCATCGTTACGCCAAGAGCAGTATCTCGAAGAGGCAAAACCGCCACTGGCGCCGGAGGAAAGCGAGGTACACGTATATTTTCATATCAATCGATCCGCCATTATATAACTCTTTTTAACAAAAAATAAACCGACTTCACTCAGTCTCATGGTCTTTTCTCGTGGACGCCATTGTCAGAACTGGACCACATTGAAATGGGACCACACGGGAAGCACCAGATTTCAAATAAAAAAGGAATCATCAAAATCGTTTCACCCAGTCGAAAGTTATGAGGTAACAAACAGTAAAAAAAATAAATTGAGAACTTCCTCCTTTTTTGGAAGTAGGCTGAAAAGAAGCATTTTCTAATGCTCTCATCTTTCTTCCTCAGTTTTTGTTTAGCATGTTTTCTTTCAACGTCATAGCAAATCATCACTGCTTGAAGTTCTTTTCGTTATATTAAGGTTGACAGACAGTCTTAACGGCCCATTTAATCGTAGGTCGCTACTACCGTCACCTATGACATAAGCCGCGTTACAGAGGTGTTGCAGGGTAGATTCCTCTAATTATAATAAAATACCTTATTGGCTACTATTGCGATGGCGTTATGGGCAAACTAGATGTGTAATAAAAATGTACTACCTTTTATTGTTTTTTTCCAGGAGGTGTTCCAGGATGCGGCAGAAGAGCCAAATCCACCGCCACCTACGTAAGTGACAGTTTAAACTTTTTTTTATTACCTACAACTATATTCTAACAAAGGTCATTCTTACATATTACCGTTAGAGAAGTGGATAAGACAGTCATTCCACGAGTACTAAATATTTTATAAGTTTTGTTCATCGTTTGGGAGAACAATTTTTTTTTTTGATAGGGATTATAAAATTCTGCACATTTTTTTTTTTAAATCAGTTTATTATTGATGAATTATTTCTCCGCTGTTTTATGTTTAATTTACAAAAGTAACCATGATACCGATTTATCTTGTCGTTACCCAGGTTTCTTGTCATACAAACTTTAAAAAAATAAGTATTAATTTAAAAGGTATGAAAAAGCCAAAATCCTTTGAAAAATCCATATTTTAGCACTAGTTTTAATGCAACTTTGAGGGTGAATAGGTCACTTTAGTGTACAAAAACTCAAAAATACTTGGCCTACAAACTTTGGTTAGTTATTCAAGAGTTCAAATAACTTTACACGAAATAGATATAATATGTTTAGATTTCCCGTAGGAATGAAACATTTTCCCGCGGTAAAAAGTAGCCTCTGTTCATCAGGGATAATGTCGGCTTCTAATGGTAAAAGAATTTTTCAAATCAGTCCAGTACTTTCGGAGCCTATTCAATACAAACAAACAATCAAATCTTTCCTCTTTATAATATTAGTATAAATGTATGTATATAGTTTTGTACCAAGAAGTGCATAGATTATAGACAATCTTCTGACTTATCACTTAATTGTTTACAATTAGTGATAACTCGTTTTTTCCTCAAGTGGAATATAATTTTCTAGTAATGTATAGGTTGTTGGCTACATTATAGCTTCAAAAAAGAAACATCACTGTGCATGCAATATAAAAACATGAAACTAATAAAACGTACAGTAATGCTATTAATATCGGACTACGCAAGTTTATTGTTTACGTGATCCAAATGTGATAGAATAATTTTAGTCACATAGCAGTTGACGATATTTTCAGGGGTCTCTTCATGCGCAGATCTCCAATGGATCTGCACACGGCTTTTGAGGAATGCGAGGAAGCCATTCAGAAATTTTTCAACAATGATCTCACCGGAGCACTCAATATAATGAAGCCATGGTGAGAGTTAATCAAAATATGTATATAAAAAAATCAACTCCCGATGAAAATATAATACCAATATTGTTTACATATTATTGAAGCTTAAGAAAAGCGAGGACGAAATAGCGAGCAGAATATAATATAGTCATCTATAAACGCAAGCAACGCTAGGGGTTTATGCTGGTGTTTTCACTTTTGTACGTTTTCTTTTGCAAAAGTACTGAGCTGACTAGTTCATGGTCTTTCATGGTCTATAACTATATAGACAGTGGTGTCCTTCCACTGAAACATATATGATAGAGAGTGTTTCTCGCGTGTTGTAAGAACGTCTAAGAATTTCTAAAGAATAAAATGTATCAATTTCAGGTGTAGGTCATCCCTATATCACAGTCTCGGAACATCGATTTTCGAATTCATACCGGCCATGTTAACTTTCGACCAATCACAAATCGGAAGAGCCCTGAGGTCACTGAAAGCTTGCATTACCATTTGCAATCAAAGTCGTCGAACTTACACTCTCGTTGAGAGTATAGGAACTATGATGAGAAAGGTACGCTATGGCACGATTCGCGTAAAGTATATAAATATGTATATTTTTAACTAGCTGTTGCCCGCGACTTCGTCCGCGTTAAAAAGATAAAAAGTAGCCTATCACGTGTCCCGTACTTCTAAATGTTTATCTATCAAGTTTCATGAAAATCAGTTAATTCGTTTAAGAGTGATGAAGGAACATACATACATACGTGCGAAGTCGCTTGCACCAGTTTAGTGTTATATAAAAGTTTAATGTTGATTTGTTCAAAACCCGAAATATCTATTCTTATAATTTTACATAATCTCTCAATATAACTATGTAATGTAACATTGTGACATTGAGAGCGCTCAGTGAGAATCAAGTTTATATAACATTTTCAGGCGAACTATTCAGATTTCACCGACATGGAAGCCCACGCGGAGCTCTGCTACGCGGAAGCTCTGCTGTTGCAGGCCATGATGACAATCATGGAGGGTGAAGACCTCAGCGGACTAATCAAGGGAACGATCAAAGTGAAAACCTGCTACAGCAGTTACAAGTAGGACACTCCTTTCCAGCTTATTCGACTTTCGCAAGCTGGGGGCTTGGTGATTGTGGTTTGATAAAATTTTGGTACCAATCACCGAGGCTTTCCCTTGGCGTTCTCTCTTCGTTAACGAAGTACCGCAACGAAGGCTCTGTTTTTCAGGCACTGTAACAAAATTCTAGAACAGAAGACTTGGGAGAGCGATGTGTCCAAAGTGCACTTCCATAGCGGGGTGCGACTGGGCATAGCGACGTTCAATCTCTTGATCTCGATGCTGCCATCAAAGATTATCAGTTTGTTGGAGTTCGTCGGTTTCTCTGGCGACAAGGTGAGTTTTAATATCAATACCATTCGACTCTGACTCTGAACTGAACTCCCCTGTGTGTACTCGTATACACATCTCTCCCAAAAAACCACTCCCAATAAATCAGCTATTACAAATTGAAGCTACTCACGAAGATTCAGCCTGTTAGTAATCAGAAAAAAATCCTTTCGAGGGAATACTAGACCATAATATTTTGTCACAATGTCGCGATTAAACAAAACGTCAGAGACAACTAAGTTGCGGACGCTAGGTGGCGCTAAACTCGTGCACAGAGCCAATAATAGGCTATAGAGACAGAGAACGAGGACGAGGTCGCGGGCACCAGCCAGTATGATACAATATTTAGTATAGATTTCGTGGGCAGATCTTAAAGTATGAAATCAAAAATCTTTCACCAAAAGTCAAAAATAGATGTGACAAGGAGCGGGAGCGAAGTAAAGCGAGGAGGAGCGTATTAGGTTTACATGGAAATAAATTTGTTTAACAGAAATATGATCTGCCCAGGAATATAATGATATGCCCAATTCTACGATGTGCCGACGACATAGATAACTGATTTGATTACAGAATTTGGGATTGTCCGAGCTCGAAGCGGGGTCTCGGTCGCCCGGGTTGCGTTCGGTACTGTGCGACCTCACTTTGTTGGCGTACCACTTGGTTATATGTCACTTCACCGGCGGCCAAGGCGACATGAGGGTTTGCGACAGAATACTTCGCAAGGAGCTCGAGGTTAGCTTCTCCTTTTATATGGTTTGCACCCCCACGCGAGTTAGGTATAACAGCATGTGTGCTGTTGAGTTTCAATCATTTTTTTTATATCACCAACCACAAGTAATGTGGGTCGCCTGTATAGAGGGCTCCCCAGCTGTGGGATGGTTAGATAATGTTTCCACGTATTAGTATGCCAGCTGAATACTATCTCCGACTTCCACCAGAATGATTAACAACCCTCAACTTAGTCAGCAGCCAATGAAACTCAAAATACATTTGCATTAGCACAGAAAAAGTCAGGTTGAAAAGCAATAGCAGAATGTTTATTTACAAATTTTGGCAACCCTTATATATATTTTCATTTTGACAAGACATTCTATTTCAAATTCAAATCAATCATGGAATTATATTTAAATTTTCGAATCTTCTCTGCCAGCGTTCTATGAAGAGGTTGTATATGCGTGTTTTGTAATGTGGAGTATCGCCACAAGTTACTTTTTAAGTAAAGCATAATGGCGAATAAATGTTATGAATTACACTTAAGTACGTAATGCTACTCGAAGATGGTGTAACTCGTACGCCTTCTCACCGGTGACGGTGGTGACGGTCAGAGACGGTGAAAGAGGCCCTAATTATAATGATTCTATAATAGAATAAAAAACATAACAGTTTTTGATCATGTTAAACAAATTGTTTAACCTATACATTACTCATTTAAACGAGCTTATAGGGAGTTAAAGCGTTCGGTTGTGATTGGTTGAGATAACAGACAATGTGAGTGTACACAGTACATGGACTTGTTAGTCTGTTCGTAGAATTCTCACTGTTATTATACTGCGTTTTTTTTTTTATTTTAATTCGTATTATTGTTATTTAAAGGTTTGAATTCAACCTAACGTTTAACGTATATTTTACATTTTATGATTATATCAGGAACCAAAATGTCTATTATTTTAATTAATAAATAATTCACAACTTAACAGCTAGAATAGTTTAGGTATACAAAATAAAAAGTGTAGGTTTGTGGTTGAGTATCGTAGGTATTACTATATTTTATTATTGTTTACGCCCACTCAAGATTTGCTGTCCTTGTCTTTTGTATGGAATGAAGTGAAAGAGCTATATTAGCTCGTTTAAATGAATAAGATATACATTATATGTATAGTATTATGTAGAAAGGTAGAGAGCTGAATTGTATCCTTTCTACAGATATATCCAAAAGGAGTTTGGTTCCTGTTATTCAAGGGGCGGTATCAGTTGTTGAACGGCATCTACACTCCGGCCATAGAAACATACAACAACGCAATAGATAGTCAAGACATGTGGCCTCAGTTCAGACACGTTTGCTATTGGGAGATCATGTGGATTCACGCGTGAGTTGATCTTCATTTGATACTAGCTGGTGCTCGCGACTTCGTCCTCATAGAAAAGTATAAAACGCCGTCTACCGTATTTTGGATGGATTTTGACGCTATCTCCCGGGCCAATACTAGCGGTATTTACTTTCATTTAAATTTCCCGTAGGAATTAAGCATTTTCGCGTGGTAAAAAGTAGCCTATGTTCAACGCGGATAATGACGACTTCCAATGGTAAAAGAATTTTTCAAATCGGTCCAGTAGTTTCGGAGCATATTCTATACAAACAAACAAACAAAGAAATCTTTCCTCTTTATACCTAATATTAGTATAGACAATCAATCAATACGTTAATAAATCTGCAAGTGTTGGTAAGCTACATTGTTTTCAGAAATATCGTGTTTATAGGCTCTATACATGATACTTAAACTAAATTGACCATTTTTTTACAATTTTTTCTTTATATATGTATGTTATTGAACTCTTAAACGAATTAACTGATTTTCATGACACTTGGTAGATAAACAGCGCGGTAAGGTAGCGTACGTAGTCGCGGGCACCAGCTAGTTAATAAATAAATATACACTTCCAAAAAAGGAGGACCAATTCTCAATTCGACTGTTTTTTTTTAAATGTTTGTTACCTCATAACTTTCGACTGGGTGAAACGATTTTGATGATTCTTTTTTTATTTGAAAGCTGGTGCTTCCCGTGTGGTCCCATTTAAATTTGGTACAGTTCTGACAATGGCATCCATGAGAAAAGACCATGAGACGGTTTGAAGTCGGTTTGTTTTTTGTTAAAAACAGTAAAACTCATTTTGATTTCTTCAGCCTTATGACGGATTGGCACAACGCCGCCGTATTTGCTGGCAAATTAATCGATGAGAGCTCCTGGTCGAGGACTATCTACAGTTATACAAAGGCGGCGATGTATTTGCAACTCGGCAATGAATTGACGGACGCCGAGCGTCAAGAATGCATAAATCTCTTCAGGTAAACACTGATCTAGGTGAATTATTATATTAAGGTTAGAAGGCGACACTTGTGGGGGAACACAAAATTGCTAAGGAAAATGACATTTTTTTTTTTCTTATTTCGTAATTTTTCACCTCACTAACTTAACATTACAGGCAGTGTTGATATTCCTTCCATAAAATCATCGTGCGATGTCGAAGAAGAACGTTTTTTTAAGCATTTATTCACCATGACGTATTAGTATTACTAATACGATAAAACAATCTGTACGCAACAGTACCCAAGAGACTCGAGACGCGCGAACGAAGTGCGGGAGGTGTGTAGCGCATGAGTCTACCAATAACGTGTCGGCACACGCTATTGGTAGACTCAGCCGCTCACGCTCCTCTGCCCCCTCAAACACCTAAAAATATAATTCTGCGCACATTTGCCGAGAAGTCTTTATTCGCTGCACGACCTATACTAAGTATGTAGCTGTAACAAATTTAATCAATGCATGTTTGGTGTGGTCCACTGTATTAAAATTTCCACTTTACCCAACCCAGCCGTGAAAATTCTGAGTGATTTTTCCGATTATGAAACGAACCTCGAAATGTGTTTTTGATAAAAACATCAATTATCAACATGATGTAGGTAAAAAAATATTTTTTTAATTTCATTAAACAAAGGCTCGCTAAAATTTCATTTGGAATTGTTATTTATTATTAAAATTTAATATTAAATTTTTATTGAAATAGTTTTTAATGTCTATAAGTAAAAAAAAGAATTGAATGGTGAAGTCTGTTATTTTTAAATTAAATTTAACCCGTTCATTGCTGAGGACTCGCCTGGCGAGTTCACTAAAATCACATTACTGGAGGCTTAGAACTCGCTACGTGAGTCCAAACTATTTATTGGTTTTTCTTCACAAAAAAACACTAGGAATAATACGCTAGTAAAACACAAAAACTTATTAAAAATTAAAAGCCGTGGACTCGCGTCACGAGTCTATTCTCCTCATTCGTACGACACGAGTTCAACATAATTATTGTATTATACCGCTGACCATTCATATGAGACTTGAAATTTTTGGTGCGGCAATGAACGTGTTAGCTTAAGTAAGAGTAAATTAACTTCAATAGTAATTGATTTACAGAAACGCGTCTTATTCACAGAAACGCGTCTTATTACAAGCAACGGATCGCCGGGAAGTCGCTGCCAATGGAAAAGTTCATGATCCGTCGTTGCACTCGATACCACGACCAAGGAGGTCGTCTCGTGTTGCCCGGCGTCGAGTTGCTGTGCCTATGGAACATGTTCCACATATTGGCGACAAACGCACAGGCCTGTCAACATATATTGAAGGTGAGGTAACACAATATTCGTGTGTTGTTGCGTAAAAAAGTGCCTGCGCTGATAGCACGTGTGTTTTTTGGGCGAAACCATGAACACAGTCATACTGTGAATTAAAATTATTATTCGAGTCCAATCTGTCATACAGTGTAATAGAACTATAATCGAATTTTTAATTAGATGGACTAAAATGACAGCTGAAATTGGCCTTTTATTTTTTTAATGTTGCAAGCTTGAAGCGTAGTGTTGCAGCATGGCTCATTTATAACCGATTCGATCATTATGGTATCGATCGCGTTATAGAAGAGAACAAAATAATGGAACTCAGCCGCCTTATTTATGGACTAAAATGACAGCTAGCAACAACTAAAAAACTTATTAAAATAATAAGTTCAACTAATAAACTTATTGTAAAATAAAAAAGATTTAATCACGATTCTTACCTAATACTCGATTACTCAGGATTCAACACTATTTTTACATTACAATAAAATGGTAACCCACCAAATGTCATTTTAGTTCATCTAATTAAAAATCCGACTATAGTTGGAATTTTTCTGTCCAAACTGTTCTATCGTAGAACAAATAGTAGAACATCAGTTTGGAACAACCCATTCTTTCACAACACTAATATTTTGAATGAAATTAGTTTCACAAGTACTAAAAGTAGTGTCATGTAAATTGGGCTGAAGTTATAAATGAATTACGTTTATTTGACAGCTAATAGAGAAAGAGATAACGGAGGTAAAGAGCCGACCGTGCGGTTGGATGAGCGGCTACGAGGCGGACAACACTGCACTTCTTTTGTACTTGCACGGCGCTTGTTTGGCCGCCATGAGACTGCCGAGGCTGGCCCTTGAATCCTTACAGGCGATATACAAGTAATTGACAAATTCACTTGACACTTTGCTCTCGACTTATTTGTTTTTATGTTTTCCGCGGACACACATAACAATTTTTCTCTTCGTGGTTGAACCGATTCTCGTCCGGAATACGTTAGCAAAAGCGTATTACTTTAAATAAATCCAAGTGTACAGAGATGAAATAAATGTGTGTTAATTTTTATAACAGGATGCGTCACGACGTGAAAAACGACACGTTCATAGTGCCATACAGTATTGTTGAGATGGCGATGTGCCACCATCAGCTCGGCGATAGCAACAGAGCGGTTCAACTGTTGCTCGAGGCCAGGTTCGTATTTACACCACGCACACATTTCTTCAATAAACAATCGTCATGTTTTAGAAGCACATTGTGCTCAAATATTTCTAACATTTTGGGACAATAGACGAATGTGCTTCGAATGGCATTCTGAGACAATTTGATAGTCCGGCCATTTTGGGACAATAGACATTCTGAGACATTTTGGGACAATAGATATTCTGGGACATTTTGATGGTCCAGACATTTTGGGACAATAGATATTTTGAGACATTTTGATAGTCTGGCCATTTTGGGACAATAGACATTCTGAGACATTTTGATGGTCCAGACATTTTGGGACAATAGATATTTTGAGACATTTTGATAGTCTGGCCATTTTGGGACAATAGACATTCTGAGACATTTTGATGGTCCAGACATTTTGGGACAATAGATATTTTGAGACATTTTGATAGTCTGGCCATTTTGGGACAATAGACATTCTGAGACATTTTGATGGTCCAGACATTTTGGGACAATAGATATTTTGAGACATTTTGATAGTCTGGCCATTTTGGGACAATAGACATTCTGAGACATTTTGATGGTCCAGACATTTTGGGACAATAGATATTTTGAGACATTTTGATAGTCTGGCCATTTTGGGACAATAGACATTCTGAGACATTTTGATGGTCCAGACATTTTGGGACAATAGATATTTTGAGACATTTTGATAGTCTGGCCATTTTGGGACAATAGACATTCTGAGACATTTTGGCACAATAGATATTCTGAGACATTTTGATGGATTGGTCATTTTGGGACAATAGAAATTCTGAGACACTGGACATTCTGAGACATTGTGATGGTCCAGACATTTTGGGACAATAGACATTTTGATAGACTGGTGGTCCTTTTGGTCCTTTGGACATTCTGAACCTGAGCCATTAATTTGTATTGACATCTAAATATTAAGTATTTTTTTAAATGTGTTTACAGGAAGAAGTACACAGGGTACGCACTGGAATCGCGTCTGCTGTTTCGGATACACGCCAAGATGCAACTCATCCGAGGCGCCGATAATTCCGAAGCGCACTCGAGCAGGCAGTGAAGGGAACATTCCATCAATATTTTATATCATACTTAACTAACCTATAAAACGTGAACGTAAAATTTAATATTAAAAAAAAAAGATATTGATGTTGTAGTTTATGTGTTTAATATGTAAGCAAAAATCTGTTCAATATTTATATTTTTGTAAAATAGTATACAATTATGAAGTGCGTGTAAATTATTTATTCGATTTGTTACTTACTTTCTTTTTTTTTTTTTTTTTTTTTTTTTTTTTTTTTCAATAAACAGCACAGTTGGGGTGTCGCCTTAGGGGTAAGGACTAAAAATTTTTGAATTACTTCTGATTTTTTTTTTTTTTTTTTTTTCGTTTTTTTGTTGACGCTACGTGTCGGGGGCAACCATGCAAACACTTTTGGTCATGTGACATTTTTTTCGTAGGACGCTTAGAATCGGAGTTATGAAGAGTAGTTTTGGGATTGTTTCTCAACAAAATTAATATGACAATATAGTTAAGGCCCTTTCAAAAATTTTCAGATCCAAATCCGCCTCGACCCAAAATTTCAGTATTTAGAAACATATTTTAAAAAAAAATTTTTAACTACAGCTATTTGAGAAGTTCTCAGTTAAAATGATCTACTCAAAGTGTTTGAAACGAACCTATTTGACATAATTATTAATTAATTGAAACATTACATTTGCAACCTCAATTTTTTGATAGTTAAAATAATTATTTTTCCATAACGGGATTCCAATAATATTAATAGGTGTGTACTTTAAAAATGAAAACTATTAAATGTTTAAAGATAAGATGTATGTATAATGGTATCTCTTGCGGTGGTGCGATAATATGGTAGAGATCTCTCTTTCACATGACTACTAGTCAAGCGGTTTTTAAACGCGTCAAAAAGACTATTATACTTTGTATCTTTTTACCATTACTAATAGAATTTATGTATACAAAAAATAAGTACACAATGTTTTGTATTTAATTATTTTTATCAAAGACTTCTTAGGCTTCTCTTAGAATATAAAGTCTTAGTCTTCGGTTGAAAACCTCTCGGAGATGTCCGAGGGAGATTTGGACAGGGCAATCCAGGGACCGGGTCTATTTATATGAAAATCTAGAATAGAATCTAGAATACTAAGGTAAGAGCTATAAGCAAATGTTATTTTTTTCATATGTCATTCAATGTAAAAGTATTAAAATAAAGATGTGTAATTTTGAAACGAATTGAATATTTTATTTGATAAAACACTTTTTTGCTGATGCTAAGTGGCTATGGCTATCGTCTACCTATAACACAAACAATGCCATATGGTTCCGACTTCTAACTGCCTTCTCGTTTTAAAATTGAAGTACAAATAGGCTACAGAAGAGTATAGTATCTACGCGCCCTTCTTACCCGTGGTATAAATCCCGGCGCAGAAGTCGTTTTTTGGATCTGATCGGGTATCAAGCGGGGCAAAGGGGCAAGAATAACATAGATCCTACCATGAGTTGCTATCGAAATCTGACGTTAGTATACTTCTGTCGATAATGAACCTTTCACCATTCAATGTGCTAGTGAATGATTTAACTACTAACGTTACGGTATTTCTCGAGAGCATCAGTCAAATTTTTAACTCATGGTACCGATTTTGTATAGAAATGTCAAGTTAAACATTAGTCGCTAATGGTCGCTAGCGACTACATTCGATAGGTTTTTCACTTATGCAACTCATGTTACCGGCTTTAGTTCTTAGAGTGACCGCTAGAGGCGCTATACAATTTTTCATATAAATATTTAACGTTCTCGCTCATCTCTCGCTAGCGATTTCGGTCGTCATAAACTCGTGGTAGGGCTACAGACCGCGCGATTGGTTCGCCACTCGCCCCGTGCCTCTCGCACCTTGCACATGTCCCGCTCACTCCTTCGTACACTTGCGTTAGTTTTATCTCGCGTGCGCAAACTTTCTCCCACTACGGTAAAATCTTGCCAAATTATGTGCCGGTTATTATACTACCGGTGGTATTACTGGTAGTACCACGGGAGATTTGTTTATACCACTGGTACTACTTATTATTATTATACTAGTATTCTACAACGCTAGAAAAATTGAGGCTGAATACGTTTGTAATATTTATATCTTAAATTCATAAGTAGTACCAGAGGTAAAAATAAATCTCCCGTGCTATAAGACTAGTAGTACCACGAGAAAGAAGCGTCTACGCGGCTGGGGTTAAAGCAAAAAATAATGGAAGGATATAAATAATAATATAAAGAGTAATTAAAATTACTAAGTATTTAATGTGTCAAAAAAATGAAATAAATACTAGGTTTATTTATTTATCACGAGGGCGACATGTGGAATGACCTGAAATAAAACAATAATCATGTATAAGTACTAAACCGTGGGTAACAATAACAATATTAATTACGTATTCAATTTCACGCGCAGTCCTTTTCCTTATTCCTTTTTGTTCTGAAATCTAACATAAAAAGGTTACAAACCTTCCCACGCTTGTATTCTCGGTTTGACCGTGCTATAAGGATAGTAGGCCCAAGAGGTTCCCGACCAGTTCTCTTGGTGGGGTTGCAGCCAAGATTGGCAGCGACAGCAACAATTTAGCGGATACTTGGCAGGATCCTGACACGGCAATAAATCCGTTTTGTAGTGAAGCCATCCGAACCACTCGGCAGTCACCTTGCATTGAAATCAACACTCAATATTGGTATTGGCTGATCTCACCAATGTAGTTGATAAAGTTGAGTTAAATTACAAAAGTCTATTCGAGAAAGTTCAACCAGTTGAACTAAATTGGAGACGTATTCTGCATATTTCAATTTTTTTTATTTTCCTTGAATGTGGGAATATTTTTCAACTAAAATAATTAGTCTCATGGATGCCATTGTCAGAACTGGACCAAATTGAAATGGGACCATTGACGGGAAGCATCAGCTTTCAAATGAAAAAATAATCATCAAAACTGTTTCACCCAGTCGAAAGTTATGAGGTAGCTAACATAAAAAAATAGTTCAACTGGTTGAACTTTTTGAAATATGTAGATAATTCACAATCACTAAAAGTAAACTACACGCACTCACCTGACTTGCATCGTAATCCCATTTGTATTTATCATTGTGTTCAACCCAGCGGCTTCTTCCGATCATATACTCAGGGTTTTCCCAATATTTATTCCCATTTGCATCATATCCCACCAGTCTACCTTCCTAAAATATGTACCCACATCTAATTATTACCAACATAATAAAGAAAATAACCTTACCTTATTTGGTCGTAAGAATTTATTTAAGATTATCACTAGTTCGTGCTCGCGACTACGTCCGCGTATCCCTATAAATTATTGCCTATGTAGTTCTGACGTATAAATCAATATAGTTTAACCGAAATTCGTTCAATTTATAATTAATGTTAGATGGCGCTTGTTTTTTGTTGGTTGCACAGGCTCAAAAAATAAGTTAGATGAATGTACGAGAATGTATGTTCCTCCATAATTCTTACGTACGGGACACAGAATAGGCTTTTTTTTCAACGCGGACGAAGTCGCGGGCGCCAACTAGTAGGATCATAAAATAATAAAGAAATATCTCGTCCTCGCATAGTTCCAGCGACAATAAAGCACTCACTATGCCATCTAAAGCCGTGGCAGTCCACGGCTACCAGCAGGCTTGCTTTGAAGATTTCAAACGTAAAAAGGCATAAAGGATTGTATGTTTGTTACTATGGTACAGTGAGGTAGGTATACCTTCAAAGTATCGAAGCGCCACAGCTTATACAACGTCGATCCAATACCTCCATTTTGTTTGATTATGCGAAAAAGACGCGCCCATTTGTCTGCAGCCAGATATGACATCTGATTCGAATAATATAATATTTTTTACTCTTTAAGAATTTTAATTCCTGAAGCTTTAATGGTAACTATGTAAGCAAATATATCATCCAAAATAAATTTTGTTGAATGACATTTGCAATTTTTTACAATTGTCAATGTATAAATAGGTACATGACAAAAAACTATATTATACATACCAAAGATCTTACGAGTGTAACTAACGGAACGGTAGTAATACAAAATCTATGATACATACTCACAAGGAGTGTTTGAAGGTTTTATACGGGGTGTGGCCTATAATAACAGCAATAAATTAAAATATAGACCCTTTAACGAATCACTAATCAATTCTAAATGATTTCAATTACCTAATTAAAATGAAAAACAGATTTACTGTTAATTTCTAACAAAATAAATGAGCCAGCAATGTACTAGCCTCGGCACGGCCCAACACGTGTTTAATTTTGTTAAGTAAAAGCAAAAGATTTATTTAACTAGCTCGAAGTTAAAAACGGACATGTCGCTGCTTAAAAACTAAAGGGCCTTACTTAAAAATTATTTTATTTAAAAAATGGGGCACGGAACTACCGCAAAAATCGCCCTTGTTTTCATATAACACAAAGACACGAGTTATTACCATTGACAGATTTTAGGCATGCCTTTTTGGATTTTCACGCATCGGTGGCTTGTTTTAAAGCAGCGATGAGGTCCCTTTTGGTAGAATCTGACGAGTGTCATTATTGGTTTTCCACATTCGTCATTCATGACCAAAGCAAATTTATCTACAAAAGTGGAATATTAATTCCTCCCTCACAACTAGAAAGAAAATTCTTCCCTTGCTAAAGAAGCGACAAAATTTTCATAAATTTCTATTTATTACGAAAGTGGATACTGACGAATGTGTACTATAAATCGTATACTAAAGAGGGAAAATTGATACAACATTTAATACGTTAAGAAACTTTATTTTGACAATTCTCTTGTGTCCACTGTTCAAAATAGCAATCTTATACCTATATTGAAGGTTCATCTTTAATATCAGTTCCCAAAAACATGCACAAAGATTATCATATTCATTTAGTAATATTGAGGTAGTTATTTGTTTCAGAACTTATACCAATTATAAATGGTTCTAAAAATAAAAATAAAATGTTTAAAACCAAAGATAATTTTGCTGATGTCGTCTATTGCCAACAGACAAACTGTCGTTGTCGGTTGGGAATAGACCGATGTCGTAACTGTTAACAATCCCGCATTGGTATTAATGAAAATTTTAATAAAAAAACAACTTATATTGGTATTGCGCTGCCGTCACAAGTGACGGAGACTATGAGCACTTTCGGTGGTGATCGGTCGAGAAAAAGAGAAAAAAAATTGTAATCTATTGTATTTAATCGGTTTGATGTGGCTATGTTGTATCGCTCCTCAATCTAAATAGAAAATATTTCTGTATTTTGTTGCGCGCGCTTCGTGCGCTTGCGCAACGATGCGAGGATTCCCCCTCACCGCTCGCTAAACGCATACAAACCAAACCCCATGACTGTATTCATGTATTCACACCAATACACTATATAGAATAAGATGGAACTTCAATACAATTGTAACATACACACCGAATACATTTAAGGTACGAACAACAGAATGAGTGTTCCTTAACAAAAATTAACAATTAAATGAAATTACAAATATAATTAAATTACTAATATTAAACGCGTTTTAGACGTATAATATTTATAATGAATTAAAAAAAAAAATAATATATATAAAGGTCCAGTGTCGATCACACACGCACACATTTGTGGTGCACAAAGAAAAATAGCGGTTTACACATCACATGAATCAGAAAATAATATAACAGTAGAACCATCAAACAAGAATGAAAAAAAGCGATCGACATAGGAGGCGGGGAGACTGACGCTAGACGCTTCGACGGTTGGTGTAGTTCAGTCTCTGGGTCGTGCGGCCAGACGCCTCTCTCGCCCGCTCAACTTAACACTACTTCACAACGATACAATTATTTAAACTAAAAAACTATTTCTGCATTTCTAAACGCACTACAAGTCAGAACGAACCCTCGCTTCAAATTCCCACACACAGTGACATCCCTCCAAGCGTTCGTAGGGCGTTTGTTTGCCTGCCTTTTTCGCAAGGCGCGACCGCCCTACACACAGTTGGAGGTGTTGCGAAATGACCAAATGGGTCGGATTTGTTGTCGAGACGGCTGTACCGGCAAACACATCAATCAAATTCAAAATATAATGCGAACATGGCGGACGACAAGTACATCTCAACATCGAACACGTATGAAAAACGTTTACGTTACAGTTATTAATTAATAAAGACATACTTTATGTATTACAAGTTCAATAGTAAAAGTATAACTATTATTATTATTTATTATTATTTTTTTTTTTTCAAATAGTTTCCTACACGAGCAACATTCAATCTTAAAACTTGCACTACACTTTCAGAATTAAATATATTTTTTTTTATTAAGAATAGGGGGTCCGAGAACATTAATCTTTAATTTTATTTACGAACATCATTAGTGTTTCCAATATTAAATAATTTGATGTTAAAATTCAATTTATTCAAATTCAATTAAAAATTTTGTACAACGAGTCACCAATTCTCTTCAGATAAGTGATTGTCAATCAATAGCACAGGTGTAAGCGTGTGAGCGTCTTTACTCAAAATATAGATACTAGTGTTGTCCGCGACTCTAAATATTACATGTAGTATTTAGAGTCGCGGGCGTGGCGTACTAATTAGTGTGGGGTAATTATCTTCTGTCGCCTAGATTTATGTGAAAAACCTTCAAGCATTTCAGATATCGCAATACTTTTCGGTCAGTGGATCTAAGAGTCTGCACAGTGGACACAAACTCTCCAAGTTTTAATTTTCGAACAGAACTTGATGTTCAGCATCCATCAACAAATGGAATACAATTTTCCCAACGTGGTGACGGTCCGTGTCACTATGCAAACTCAGTTCAACACTGAAATGCTCTATATAAAGGAGTTTTTGAAATTGTCTCTCGTTACCTTCAATAATATGTGGAAGCATTACAAAACTGGTGCAGAAACTCATACAAATTTACGTTTAAAAAACAAAACTCCCTTTCTGGGACGAAAAAATTTAAAAAATTCCAAATCATTGAGGAGAAAATTAGATTAAACACAAAAAAATAAATCAATCAAAAAAAATATATGAAATAATTTTTTTTATAAGACATTAAACGTTCGGTGACGCCGTCTTTGACAAGTTTTGCTAAGTTGAGAGGAGAATATGTCTAACCTAGAAATTGAAAAATAATATGTTTAAGATATAACCCGAGTTATATCTTTTGTTAAACTTCCATATATTATTTATCACAATCACATATAAGTATAATATATTCTTTCACTTAAATCTTAAAATCTCGTCACGGGACAAGAGCACATCTCCTCACTTGGCACAAAATAGTTAACATCCATTGGAATAGTTAAAAGCGACAACACCCCCTCCATTCATACGCGTACCATTTTAAACGCTACCGGTAGTACGACAACAAAGACAAAATTACAAATAAAACGTCCAACAAAGTGTCCCTTAAAAATTAAACTGGCTCCGTTTATTCCTTATCCACCATATCAAAACATTTTCGATATGCCCATACATCATCTCTTTGGATTCGTTTCGCACCCAACCAAAAACGGACACCACTCTCTCATACTATCATCTCTACTTCCTAACAGAGCCTCCACAGTGAATCAACCATCGAATGTTTCTTTTATAATTGCTACAATAAAAACCCACACACCCATTCAAATAATAGAAAACGGTAAGTGTAGGTGAGACAACATATTAATCTATTACATTTATAACGTAACAATTTCATCGTTACCAACATGTGTATATTGTATATTGTACATCTCCAGTGAACAGAGGAATAATAACTGTATTTTTATGGTCTCAAAATATTTCATGTAGCAGAATTATTAAAAACAATAACAATAAAATATAAATCACGGCACTTACTCTATTAAAAACTGGCACTATATAGTAAAATATAATGTACTGTAATGTATAATAAATCTGTAATAAATCAATTTCACTATTATTATAACAATTGTTTGTGGGATAAAATTGATTGGATATTTATTCTAATTGATAAAAATGTATTTATTATCCATGTAAAAAAAATACTATTAACAACACACTGTGGAATAAATGTATTAAAAAGAATTATTTCACTATTAACAATAAATTTGATAGCGCCGTAACCATCGTGGGCTCACCGTTGAATAGAGGTAAGGACTCTCTCTCTCTCTCTCTCTCTGCTTAGCATTCAATAGTATCAAATAATGGATAGATAACTAGCTCGACTTAGGTCAATCGGTCCTTACCTCTATTCTAGAGATGGCACTGAGGGGGGGTTAGGGTTATTTGGGGTGGCGTCGGGTGGGTGTGGTGGCGACGGTGGAACTAAGTCGATCACGTTTACTGCTGCGCCGGCGGTGGCGGCGGCGGCGGCGGTTGAGCGCCGGCGCGGCGATGGCGCACTGGCGCGCTGGCCTGCGCGACCATAGCACGAATACGCCTCTGGGCAGACTGAAACGCAAAACAGACACATTTCAAACAACCCGTGTACGCACTAGGGATAACTCGCTGACTGGGTAAAACACATTCACAGACTTGTATCATTATTTTCACGCCATATATGAATGAGGTTGGTACATTCGCATTGAAGAAGCTTATTAATACTAAAAACAACAGTTTCTTCCACACACACACACACACACACACTTCACTCATACCATATTAAGTGTTTCACCATGTAGTTTACAAAGTCCCAAATAAGTAAATATAAGGTAACAAATACAAAATAAACACAAAAACAGTGGGGGATAATTTATTTATTTACAAATAATATTTATTCGCACAATTCAATTTAATAATGAATTTGATAGTGAAAACTTACCTATTCGGTATAACACGCCTTAATTGGCCGTGCGATAACTTTTAATATCGCACAAAGACGCTCATCCAGCTTCAGATGTACGCTACAAAATAAATCACCATATTATTGTCAGTAGGGGAAAAAATCACTCATTTTCGCTACACGCAAAGCAAAACTATATAGATTTTAAAATTATCAAAAATAATATACAGCCTTTACTTACCACCACTTCTCTTCTTAAAAATTAAAACATAATTATTTTTACTGTCTAGTGAAACTAGGACTTTGTAACTACTTGTGAACTTTCCCGTAACCACTTAGGCCTAAACATTCATACCAATCCTTTCTTATCATCAACTAATCAACATTTCAAGATTTCGCTATTTGCTTTCAAACGACGCTTCAAACCCTCAGGGTGACAACATCTTCCTAAAATGACAACTTACTAAGGGGTGTCAATTTCGGTCCTCAGTTGTGAAATGTCAAAAAGGTCAAAGTATAAAAACGACGACGTCTTAAATCGTACACTAACAATATCGGCATAAAATAATTTTATGCCGATTAGATGAAAGTCTAAGTATAAAATTGACATCTTTTTTTAAAGATTAATTTATTTAAGATAATGCTGATTTAAAAAGTTGTCCTTTTTAGGACTTTGACATGCTTAAAAGTTGTCGTTTTAGGAACCCAATAAGCGACCTTAGAGTAGACCGTCCGCTTACGAAAATAAGTTATTTTTAAACTCCGCCAAAATAATTGACATTGTTTCAACACTTTTCCTACCGCCAAAGTTATATTCTTTAGGGGTAGCAACCTATTAAAAAAAATACATATAGATACTGCTCAAAACAATTAGGGGAACAAGATTTTCGTCCTTTCTATTAAAAACTACAATTAGGTTTAAAATAATTTTTATGCCATTTTTTCCTTGTTAATTCATTAATTAATATAATTAATAAAATTAATTTTTATCTTGTTTTTTTTTTTTATAAAAATATAAATAAAGTTAACTTGAAAATTTAGTACTATAAAATTTAGAATGAAACAGATAAACTACCGAGTTTATCTCTCGCCTATTTCCTGTTTATAAATTAACATGATGAGAATTCAAATATCTATCTAAATTTTCATAACTAACCCGCACTCATTGTAACTTAAAACGTTGGCCTCAGTTTGCATTTGCCATTGTGTTGGCATATTTTGTTATGTCGCCACTGGCACATTACCGTCGGCCGACCGACGCGACCGTTGGAAACAACCTTTGTTAATACCAAATAAATAATATTGCACTTTGCACACACATTTTTCCAGTGGAATTTATTCAATCAAATTTAATGGGAGCATTGGGCATACCTGGACGCTGTAGAAGGGCCCCACAATGTGCACAGTGGTCTCGTGGTCCTGTTGCGGCCCGGCTTGGTTCTGAGGCTGCTCCGGCAGCTTAATGAGCGAGCCAGTCACGCGTTGCAACTCGCGCACGTTCTGACCGCCCTTGCCGATTATGCGCCCCACCTGCGACGACGCCACCACTATTTCCACAGTCAGCCGCACGTCCTCCGAGCCGGACATGAAGCCCTCCTCCCTCATCTTCTCAAAAATCAAGTACTGCGCCTGAAACGAAACCAACAATTCCATTAGCGTCGGCGAGAGAAACAATAACGAAATAGGTGCGCGACAACAGAATCAAAACATGTACATACCTTCCACTGAGCTTCAGGACTGCCAACGATGGTGACTTTGCGCTCCTGCAGCGCGATGGCCTGCGTCTCTGGCGCCTTGTCTTGTTCCAGTGGGGCAATCTTCACTGACGCGTTACTGAATCGGATAATGTTCCGAATGTGTGAGCCCTTAGTGCCAATTATAGCACCCACCGCGTTATTTGGAATATACAGGTATGTGGTTTCCTGAAAGCGCCAAGGGATTTTTTTTTATAATACATATTATATTCCATTTTCCGCGGACAAAAGGTGAATATCTGAAATATATATTATATGTAATTTGGCAAAACACACACCTGTGAATCGCCGGCACCCTGTTGAGCGCTTCCCTGACTGGCCAACGGAGTGTAGATCGGTGGAGGGAATGGAGGTGGTGCGCCACAGAATCCACGACCAGTAGACATCATCGCCATCGGGTGCAATCCCGGGAACATTATGGACTGAGGCGCGAGTACCTTCAAACCAAATCGTATTCGATCAATCACATCATTTACAGACAATTATCTAAAAAAAAAAAATTAATTGTACAACGTAGATATATTGTATTACCTGCAAATCATTCTCATAGCTTTGGCGCAACTTGGCAGAGATCTGCGATTCGGCTTTGGCCATATTCTCAATTGCCCCCTTCACGGTGATAATGCGTTCCAAGTTGAAACTGCTGATGTCGTTGATAGAAGACACGGTGATCTTCGTCTCAGTTTCCTGCATGATCCTTTTAATGGTGTTGCCGCCCTTGCCTATGATGCGGCCAATTAGATTGTTGTGTGCCAATATCTTGAGACATATTTCACTGAAAAAATTATTTATTAAATCACATATGGTCCACTGACACAAAACGTCCATAAAGTCCATAAATATAGCATAAAGTCCATAAAAGCAATAACGTCCACTTTACTCAAAAATTTAAAAATCCTAAAAAAGTAGTATATTTTTCACATTTATCGAAAGTAGAATTAATCTTACAGTCACATACTAAATGTTTTAAAACTTTAAAACATCTATATAGTAGGTATGTGATGTGAATTTTAAGCACATTTTTTGAAGTGAAAACTTCTTTAGGCGCATTGGGTTTTTTTGAGATGGGTAAAAACCATTGAACGTAATGTAATGTAACCGAAACTGACAAAAAGTGAATTATATAGATATGATAATAAGGATCAATATGGTATACAACTTCTGACAAATAATATAGTTTCATATCAAATCAAGGCTTTTTTGGTTTAACATTATGAAGTTCATCAGTACTAATAATAAATCTGTAGTTTTTGACTCGTCCTTGTGGGGAATTAGAGCCTGAAAAGACCACGACAACCACGACCACGACGACAAGTGGACGTATTGCGATTTGGACCAAAAACAATGGTTGAATTAATGTAAATATAAAATTGAAATTTACCCCTTGTTGGTGTTGCTGGCCTCCTGTTGCATCACTTCTAATATCCTCTTGCATGCGTTGGTACAGTTCTCGGGATTGCCGTAGATGGTGATTGCCTTCTCGAGGGACCCGACATTGTCCTTGCGGTGGACGTCGACGCGGGCGCGACTCTGTTGCGTGATCAAGCGAATGGTGCTGCCCTGTCGGCCGATGATGGCTCCGACCATGTCGCTCTGCACAAGCAGGCGCAGAGGGAAGTCGGTGGGACGGGAGGAGCCGCCAGTTGCGCCGCCGCCTCCGCGACCGCCGCCGGGACGACCGCGCCTTCCCCCGCGGGCATTCTGATCTACCGATTCCACCCTCATGCGCGCCTCGCCTACTTCGATACCGTTCAATCCGTTTACGGCTCTGCAACAAACACATCACATGGAACATGTTTACCACGCCTTGGCGTCACGCGTATTAAAAGACAATTATTATTTTTTCAACTTTCTGTTTGCCAAAAAAATATTTAAGACGACATTTATGAATTACTACGTGAAAAGGGAAAAACGCTCTAAAAGTGGTCACCGAGAGGGGTAACAAATTTTAAAAAATATGTCATTACCATTACCACCAATAAAAACCACATGCACCACACAACAAGCAAAAAACACTAAAGAATTAGATAATACTAGTACACATCCGCCAGATTGCAGTTTCGTCGCAAATCAAAATCTATGAAAATTTAGTTCCCTTTGGTCATGAATGACGAATGTTCTACCAAATAGTGTAAACAGAACGGAAAACATGTCCGATTTTAATTTCGAGCTAGGGAACCCAAACAAAATTTGAAATATACGTTTATTCTCATAAAATTAAGTATACTTATATGTAACTATTAAATTTAAAGAGATGTGCTTCATTATTCCTCTCAAAATGGCTTCTTTATAATCATAAATAAGTTATTAAGTTTATGTTAATGCGAATAATTAAGATTTAGTACCTACATCTACCTGATAACAGGTGTAGGAAAATCCCAGATTAGATATTATGAAGGGTTCGTCCAACTAGTTATCTGACGAAAGCGGAATCTGTCGAATGTGTTTTGAATCTAACCCCGTGTTTACATAATGCTTGCCAAGTATCGAAAATTAGTGTCAAGTGTCTACAAACACAAGCGTGTGAACGGGGTGTTTGGCTTGGCTTGCGTGAGCCACACTAACGCACTCGCAAGCGTGTAAATGGCATCCAAGCGTTTGTCCAGGTTTGGAACTTTTGGACGTTCGCCAAGCCTTGGCAGGCGTGTAAATGCGGCATAAGAAGTCCACCTCATTTAGAAAAAGAAAAACCTAATAAAAACTTAAATATTTTTATAAACAAAAATATGTATTACAAAAATTATCGTAAAACTCCATTTTAATATTAATATAATATACTTTTTAATATGTAAAAGTAAGTCTGATCATGCTCATGCCTTTTCATACTTTTCGTCCACAAAAAAGAAGTTACTACTGTTCCCGTGGGGTCAAAATCTAAAATCGAAATATTTATTTATCAATTAATAGGTTTTCTTGAAAACTTTTACGATTCAACCCAGCTATATGTGAGCCCCATTGAAATGTAACATGTAGAGAAACATTAAAGAACATATAGAAAGATACAACACCACAAACCATATAGAAACCAAGCGACCACATAAAAATATGATTCATGCAATATGCAACCCTCGGCATCGTCAAATACTTACTGCTGTGCCTGGTCCGGGTTCTCGTAAGTTATGTACACCGCTTGGGTGTTGGGTTCGCGACTAATTGCCTTTTCGCAATGCTGCACGTTGCCGTACTGCGTGAGATGGGGCTCGATGTTTTCGAAACGAAAATGCAGCGGTAGCCCACTGATTAGAATCTTGGACGATCGGCTGCTGGACGCGATACAAAGAGAGTTATTTTCATTTTATTATATTTCAATATTATTGCAACATTTTCAAACGCGATATAGCCATTTTAAATTTGTCATAATTATTAACTCATTCATATGGATTATGGACCAGTTATCCTAACAAACATAACATGGGCCAGAGTGGGTGGCATTTAGTTTGTAAGAATTGTAAGAGTGCAAAATGGCACAAAATGGCGGTGGAACGGAGATGACATCACACCCGCCGCTCCCTCGGCCCACACCGCACACCTCACTACGCCCGCCATTCACAATTTCTCTTCCGTTGCACTCGCTATAGCGGCATGACCCCTCGTACTCGTACTCGCAGTGTCTTGCTTGCCAACTTGCACAATCTCTTTTTATACCTCAACTACATGACAATGTGCTACAATCCCATTGTACATAAACATGTCAATAAATACCTAGACAAATAGTTTGCTTTTCTCAATTTAATTTTAGGTCAGCCAACCCGAATATAATTCACAAACCTCGTTCCTTAATGTGACACTAGTAAATCCTTTTATTTGTGTATAACAAACACATTTAAGATGTTGAAGTTGAATATTATTTAAAGTAGATATCTTGCATTAATTGCAGAGAAAAACAAATAAATACAATAATGCACACCCTCAGAGTCCAACTAAGAAATAAGAATACAACCTCTTACGAAAGAATCTAGCCTATGTTAGATAGTTCAAATTGTTTTTATAGTTAGCAAAAACGTTCTCAAATTAATAAATAGAGGAACCGAGTGAGTCTTTTAGTATGCGTTAAATCCACTCAAAGTCAACTGTATTCTTCTTGTATTAAATGTCTTCTTGCAAATGGGCGTATTTCCATTAGCACGGCACGGCAACGGCGCCGGCTTTTGTGCCGGTGCAGGGGAAGCAAAAATGTATGAAAATGTATGGCTCGTTTTTCCACTAGCCGGCGACGGCGACGGCACGGCATTGACTCCCGCCGGCGCCGGGGTAGCTGCATGTGTTTTGTATAAGAATTGTAGCCGTGTTCGTATGCGTGTGCGCGGGGCGGGTAGGAGGACGTGGATATATTGATTTGATATATCGATACAAAATATCCAATATCGAAAATTGTATCAAAAACGATATTTTTTTACCATAAAATACCTGAGATAATCAGAGCCTTATCTATTGAATAAATTTAAAAGTGTCTTTTTTTTCTAAAACCCTAGGAAATTTAAATTTATTATGACGATCATAAGAGTTTCTTGCAGAAACCTAATTGATACTGATATTTTTATAAATATCGATATTTTTTTTCACTTCCGACATCCCCACCAAGGACCCCCGGCGCCGGTGCCGTGCCGTTGCCGTGCCGGCTAATGGAAAACCGCCCAATGTCGCACTTAGAAAATATAACATTATGCTTAACACGCATTGACTGCGACATTTGCAAGGAAATACATTCCACTGGTTGCAAATGTCGTACCCAATGCGTGCTGGCAATTATCCTTTGGCTGGCGCTGGCAACGTCTTGCGCAGCCAAACGCTGCGTCCTCTTCTACCGCCTTCCACTCGACAACCGTCATTCATTACACTTTCTATACGGATTTATTTATATAACAAAGATTTATTCAGAAGTGACTTTACTTTCAAGTTAATTTTTTTTACAAACTAATCAACTTCTATGTTAATAACATGTTTATTTGTATTATTTTATATTATTTTTCAGTGATAAGGAAATATTTAAATTAAATTATATATTTAGTACAAAACACCGAATATTAACATAGGAATGAACACGAGCAGCTCATCAGAGTATGATTCGGAAGTATACTGAAGAAGTGCTTTCGAAATATTTACGGTAGAAGTATTCAAAATGAATTATCGCTTTGATAAGAACAGTAACTAATATCAAAGTTTTTTATAATGTTTGTTCAGATTTGACACACATAACGAGGTCCAGGACTATATTTAAGTGACTTCAAAATATAACAAAAATTTACACAAAAAAAAAATACACAATTACAAACAAAAATAACACAAAAAATATAATTACAATTTAGTGGTATACACAGTTTAGTGTTAGACTTGAACGCTCGAGAGATAAACATAAAAAACAGTTAGAATTCAGGAAAATAGGAAGTTTCAAAGGGGTATATAGTATTTTAAATTAACTTTCAGTTATTAGTAGCTGACCCCGTTAAACATTGTTTTGCCATAGGGGTAAAAAAATAGTTCACGACCAATAGGTCACATTTTAATGCATTGGATATCGGAAAGGGGGCGATGAGAGGTCTATATAATATATGTGTAAAAAAATGTTTAAAATACTTAATCATTATCTAGTTGGTTAACGTTTAAAAAAAACAATAGCCACGGTTGCACGTGTGCACACACACGTCTCGTAAATCCATTACGTTGGATGATATGAATAATTTAATCAATTTACGTCAGTCTCACTCGACACAATTTTATCAATAGAACCGGCCGGCCGGCGTTATTACAATATGAATCAGCGGTCCGTGCAGTGTGGCGGCGCCATTTTCCTACACGCGAACCACGTGTTCTTTACAAAAATCACTCTACAACTACAAACAATCTTAATAACGGAGACTTGTACACTTACACTTTGCAAACCGCGCCAACACAATCATAGAAAAGACATACCTGCGCTGATATTTCTCCATTCTGTTCGCCACGAGCCGGTTGTGAAATTTAATACAGCACGCGCCTGACGTGGAAGTTCAGTGAAGCCTGTACCGCAGGCATTAACTACCAGATTGAGTTTAGATATTTGGTTCTGGCGAGGCGGAAACCGTTACTTGTACATGTCGCATCAAAACAAACGGTAAAGTAAACTACGAGCAAATAAATGCAACCTGCAATGTGCAAATATACTTTCGCAAAAACCTGTAGCTCAACCGCGACTGGTGCCGTGCGACTGAAGCGAATGAACTACACATACACAACGCAGCGATGACAGAGAGAGGAAACGCGACCGTATATCGCGGGCTCGCGATGCCGGCCGAGCGCACTTGCAATGCGCTGCACAAACAACTGCTACTAGCGCGCCCACCGCCCGCCAATCCTCGCCATACCTAACATACACTGCACTGCACATACTAAACTTATATCCATTCACTAATCACCACTATCTAGTACCTGGGGTCGCCAACCCTACCTAACTAAACATTGCACGCAATCATCAACAAATACAAATACTCACAATAATTTACAATTTCGTTAATTATGACTTAATTTAACTATGTATACATATTTTACTACAAATATTGTTCTTTGAAACTGAGAAAAATTATTATACCGTAGCAATAACTTTAGACGAAAAATTGACAAAATTTCGGAAAATTTCCAACCAAGCTGAAAATTTGTATACACGTACCTTTTAGCTCCCCAAATAACCTTTGAAAAGTCCCTGACAGCCAAAAAAATTAATTTGAAAGAATGGAAAAATCTTTACAAAAACGGTGATATAAAAGTTTATCGTTTCCTAGTGATATATGGCAAATATAAGGCCTGAAAACATTCAGGAATTGAACAAACGCCAGTAGTATTGTATAAAATATAAATAATGTAATTGTCAGGGCAGTTGGCATTGGCAATCTGTTTGGCGAGCCGGCCGCCGCGAGGCTCGTGCGCCGAGCTTCTACAGACCCACCTGCCGACAGGTGCAAGACGTGCCCTGCAACCACTTTACTAATATATTCTCATTATATTTTAGTCATTAAAGAAACGCCTACATCTCGTTTGAGTTCATGTGGAACCTAGAAATAATAAGTAGAATAAGAAAACAAGTTCACGAAGAAATCGGAACTGACGATTCGACTCCCGACAGAGCCAACTTTGAAAATTAACTTTATCGGTGTGCATTCTACAATATTAGTGTAATTAGGAATTAATTAGGACTCAAAGTACATAATGAATACAAGAGGCTAAAACGCAGGACAAGGGTTGCGATACTATAGTCCACTAGTCTACATCTGAAAACTTGGAATGAACATCCAAAAAATACAAATTCAATCACAAACACAGCTACAATATAGCCCATATTGTAGCTGTGTTTGTACGAGCGAGCTGTACATAAACTCCTGCAGGGTAGGCAGCGCACTAGCACTCCCCTTGGTGTTGCTGTGTCCCTAGGCGGCGGTAACCACCTACCATCAAGTGAGCCGCCTGCCTGTCTGCCATCTCTATGTTATAAAAAAAAAACAAAAAATTAACTTTTTAAATGAATCTTCTTTCAAGCATGTTTCTCGAAAATACAACCGGCTACGAGCTAGCCGACCTTCTTGTTAGTGTCAAAGTCACTAAGTATTTACCAAAACTGCCCATTTCCCCTATCTTTTTTTTTCTGTCAACAATGAAGCCTCTTTCATACGCTTTTCTCGAAAATGCAACCACTGAGAGCAGGCAAACCAACATAATATCATCCCAGGGGACACCCCATAAAAAAATCTACCCGTATGATCGTTTTCAATTTTCCTGTCACCTCCTAACCATAATTAGGTTTGAAAGTTTATTTATTATTCAAAGCAATAAATTTTTATGATCGAAGCTACGTCGAAGCTATTCGAAATACTACAAAAATAACAATTAGGTACCTAATATTTTTAAATTATCTGATATGCCTATTGTGATATTGCTATTTATTTATAATCAGACTACTGACAAATGAAATAAATTTCTCTTTAATTTTTTTTATGATATTTTTAATCTAATTCCACAGTTGAAATACCATAGGTAAAAAACGGTAGGTAATTAGTGAAAAAAAAAATGGTTCTTTTTTTTAAATCGTTGATGGAAGTCGTGAATTATTGCTAAAATCTGTTGGGGACATGTTTAAAATTATAATGCTTGCCAGTTGAGCAATAAGGGTTGATTGATGCCTAGCTATTAGCTTATTAATCCTTACTAATCCGTAATTCCATACCTACTATATTATAAATGGAAAGTTTGTATGGATGTATGGATGTTCGTTACTCTTTTACGCAAAAACTACTAAATTTTGCATAGGTAGGTACACTACACGTTGTCGCATTTTCCACGTGCCTTTGTAAAGAATGATCATTATTAATACGTAATAGTTACCACACCTTAATATAGTTGGTAAACTAAATTGAGTATAATATGCCTCCCTTAAGTATGTACATAACAAAGAAATATTTTAATGTACATATTAATTAGATACACGAGGTCGTTAAAATGGTTCTAAACGTAGTTTCAAGTTAAATTACCTTATTGAGTGGAATAATAAATACCTAAATAAATAAAAAACACAAACATTTCACGAAATTTGTGTCCTACATAAAAAAAAAAACTAACCCTACTAGAGAACTGTAACTAAAAATAAGTAAAGCGTGCCCATATATATATATACACTCCCAACTCCCCAACAGGTGAGGATGGGGTCAGTTGAATTTATTGCAATACAAAGGGTGTTTTTGAAATTGTAAAGAAATCCTAGCGAGAGACCACAACACACCCTTACATAACAGGGTGGTGGTTGGGGGTAGAGACCGGTTAGGGAATGGCGAAATCTAGATCGTAGTGCATCCCTACACAAACACAAGAAAGTTGGAGACTCATTCGGACTCATTATTGTAACTAAATACAAAATATGTAGGTATGTGGTTTAGTAGTCGTCTCGCATAATCTTGTTTGGTACGAATTATGCAAAAAGAAAAGAAATTTAAATATTTTTTTTGGTTTTTGTAGAAGAATTTTAAGTCCAAAACCACCTAGTGTAGCGTTCAGGCTCAGATTATATAATAGTTACTGTCGTAACAGATGCATAACTCCCCTATTAAAGCTAAAATACCTACGCTATATTAGCCTACAAAAGACGGTGCAAGAAGAAACGTACCTACTCTAGGACGCGCGCCGAGAATCGAGATTCGTTAGGGTTCTACAAAATCTACAAAGAACATAAATTAAACACAATGTCCAAGATTTTTAGATATTCGGTCTGCAAGACATCCTGCTAATTGATTTTTCGATTGGATTATGTTAGTGCCTATTGATTTTACAAAAAAGGTTTCATACAAAAATTGTAGAAAATTTCTTGCTCTACACTTACATTTTTTTTTTCGATCAGATACAGATAGTTTAATTCGAATCTTATTATAAGGTAGCAAGTTATTTATACCTACTTGTTACCACTTAACTCACTACAATACTTAAAACTCATGCAATAAAAATAATTTTTACAATACAAGTGTTCAAAACATAAATAAAATCTATTTTAACGGAGCGGGATTTCATTGCATTATACTACCTTTAAAAAAGGAACAAATTTTTATTTGTATTTTGACTACGACAACCAATAACTTCACAATAATTATCATCGTATAGTCAAGAATTTTAAACGTGCACGTTTAACTCATTCTCGCGGTCGGCAACCTACTGTCGTTCGGCTCGCCGGCGAGCTACTTAGCGGTAGGTATTTAACACGATTCCTGGCGCGAGTGACGGGGGCCTGGTTCAAAAAATGTCAGTTTTTAATTGTCCCCTTTTTATGATTCCATCGGGTGGGGGGCCCAAGGGGAGTAACTTTCGTCATATTAAATTTTTTGAGAAACCATCTCCCTCCCCGCTACTCATCATAACTCTTGTCTCTAAGCGTCTTACAAAAAAACGTCACATGACCAAAAGTGTTTGTATGGTCGCCCTAGTCACGTAGCGTCAACAAAAAAAAAAATCTGAAAATTTTTCAAACGAAATCGCGGTCAACAGCTAGTCTAAAATAAAATAAAAAATTAACGCCTTGTAGCCCGGACAAACTAAACCAAAATAATAAGGGTGAAGATACATTAATTCCCAAAAGCTGAAAGTGAGTATAGTTGTTCAAAACATAATTAAAAATAACATATTAAAACTCCTCATCGTTCCGGCACTTGGAAAAAAAATTATTCGAGGTCCAAGGTCAAAAAGATGGGTTTTTCGCGATTATCAGTTAAACGGTAAGTTTTATCATAAAATTACCTGAGACAAAATTGTAGACCATAAAATTATCTATAGCATCCGCGTCCGCGTATAACTATTATCGCTGTAGCATGGTGCGAGAGACAGCTGTCAGTCTTACGTTGACAACTGTCCCTACTACGTGACTAGGGATGAGACGTTATGAAATTCATTTTTATCGCTATCGATACTCTTAACATAAACCTCTTTATTGTTATGAAAATTATTTTGAAAAGCAAATTTGTTTGATGTGATATTAACTCCATGGCATAGCACTGCTCTGACCATAGCGATATAATGTTAATTAGCGACAAAATAATGGACCATTGTTACCACTGATCGAGTTGTAGAACGAGTAGCCGAAGATCTTGATATCGGCCGCAATATTGTTTCGCGTATAATTTGGCCAGGTGAGAAATTTGGCCAAGGGATGTCTGAAAATAAATTATCGTCACCCAAAAAAAGTGGACCAAAGTGAAGCTAATCACACCACCACTGTTATTATGTAATTATACCTGTAAATTTCCCTATAAATAAATAAAATAAATAAAAATATCGACTATCCATCGTATCAGTACATTCCATCACTAAATACATCTTTGGCGTTACGTTATACGCTTAATTTTTCTTTCAATTTGATTTTATTTGTAGACTAGAACATTCTGATTGGTTTTAATCTAATTTACTACTACGGTTATTAATGATTTAATGTATTACGAATGTGGTGCAGCTGAAATACGAAGTCATAATTGTAAATCGCGGCAACTTTCAAGAATGAAACCACCTTGGTTTGTTGGTCCTTTGAGTAAAACGAAACGGTCGTAACTGTCACACGCACCATTGCTACAGCGAAAATAGTATAACAACTTTTTGAATCGTTACTCAGAAACGGTGGCTCTTAGGAAAAAATATTAATACATTTTTTATAGATAATTTTATGGTCTACAATTTTGTCTCAGGTAATTTTATGATAAAACTTACCGTTTAGCTGAAAATCGCGAAAAACCCATCTTTTTGACCTTTGACCTCGAATATTTTTTTTTCCAAGTGCCGGAACGATGAGGAGTTTTAATATGTTATTTTTAATTATGTTTTGAACTATTACTCATTTTCAGCTTGTCGGGAATTTATGTATCTTCGAAACCTTATTTTGTCCGGGCTATTGTACTCAGTGCTATTGTCAAAGTGTTATATAGCAACAAGTTTTCAAGCGTTATAATTGGTTATTTTTTTATTTTTTAACGCCGACTAAGTCGCGGGCACCAATGATTATAAATCTAACAGTAACGAGCTTTCTAAGTATTTGTTTGACTGTAACATTACTAATATTGATAAAATGATAGGTATATCATTCTCCCTCCGTAGGTGGGCCATGACCTTGTCGTGGTGGGGGGGCTTACCCTCAACAATCCGATGGGGTCGCGGGGGGCCGGTGGTTCTCATCGGTGGCTTTCCTCGTCCCATGGGATTGTTGTTGGGGACCAACAAGGCCCACACCTGTGTGCTCCAAGCGGGCTCCGTTCAACGGAGCTCGTCGCGGAGCGCACTCTGGTGAGATCACCCCGGCGGCTGGGGCGGGACGTGTAGCCCTCCATGCATGTTCTCGCCAGCTGTCGTCGGGGTGGTTTGGTGGAGTTCAGGGGAACAGGGAGGCCTGGGGGGGTGGCCCCTGGTCCCCTGTTCGTTGTGGAGGCCACCCCGGCGGTTGGGGCAGGACTTGTAGCCCTCCATGCAAGTTCTCGCCAGCTGTCGTCGGGGTGTTTTGGTGGAGTTCAGGGGAACAGGGATGCCTGGGGGGGGTGGCCCTCGGTCCCCTGCTCTTAGATGGCTGGGCAGGAGAAGGCGGGTATCAGCCCGTCTTCAAATGCCCTCGGGGACCTGCGCACACGGCTGGCTGGCTGTGTGTGCCTGCACGGGTC
This sequence comes from Synanthedon vespiformis, assembly GCA_918317495.1. Classification (NCBI taxonomy): domain Eukaryota; kingdom Metazoa; phylum Arthropoda; class Insecta; order Lepidoptera; family Sesiidae; genus Synanthedon; species Synanthedon vespiformis. The sequence goes on from OU906947.1 coordinate 1,777,475, forward strand.
CCCTCCATCTGGGGATTGCTCGGGTGTCTCCGGGCAATCCTCCCGTTGGCGTCAGCCTAGCCAGCAACGGCTAGGCCGCCCGAGGAGGGTGGGTCGGAGCAGTTGCCTCGGCAGAGTCCGTCCAACCCCCACTCAATGGGCAAAGGAGGCACCGGGGAGTTTTAGTGGGTAGGGGCCAGTTCCGCCTGCACGTGCGCAAGCGGAAATACTGGTCGACCCCCACATACCCCTGTTGTCTAGCCAGCGGCAGGGGATCAATAAAAGGATTCCTCCTCGACAACAAAAAAAAAAGGTATATCATTCTAGCTGGTCGCGGGCACCAGCTAAGTAGTTATAATATAAGAAATCCATTTTACTTTTGTATTTTCATAAGCGTATTATTTAAATGGTTAGCATAGTAGGTATTGGTATTTTTGTGAGCAGAAATAGCCAGCAAACATTTCAAAATCAATCAGCAATTTATGTCAATCTGGATAGCTGTTTTGTATTACTACAGGCAAGCCGGTTACTCTTATTAAAACTGGCAAAACGATCCGCAAAATTACACGTGTATACTTAATTATACTAATTTGTAAGGGTTTTGTGCTTTTAGGGTACGTGATAATGACTTATTTTTTAGAAAAAAATAAGAGTAAGGTTGAGGTGTACCCTTAGGGCACTATGCAGATTTTGATTATATTCAGTATATGAGTTCAGGGCACTGTGAAACGCAAAGAAAAGGTAAAAAAAAATTTTTTTGGTAGAAAAAAAACTTTTTTAGGACTTAGAAATTTTTTTGAAATTTTTTCCGAAATTTTTTTTTCGTTTTTTTTTGTTGACGCTACGTATTAGGGGCGACCATACAAACACTTTTGGTCATGGGACGTTCTTTCGTAGGACGCTTAGAATCAGAGTTATGATGAGTAGCGGGGAGAGGGGATGGTTTCTCAAAAAATGTAATATGACAAAAGTTACTCTCCTTGGGCCCTCCCATCCGATGGAATCATAAAAAAGGGAGAATTTAAAAAGTAAAATTTTTTGTTCGAAATTTTTCTAAGTGTCGCGCCCCGAACGCTACACTGCATGGATTTTGGACTTAGCGAAAAATTTTAAGAAATTTCCAAATTGTTATTTAATTTTTTTTTGTTGACGCTACGTATTAGGGGCGACCATACAAACACTTTTGGTCATGGGACGTTCTTTCGTAGGACGCTTAGAATCAGAGTTATGATGAGTAGCGGGGAGGGGGGATGGTTTCTCAAAAAATTTAACATGACAAAAGTTACTCCCCTCGGCCCCCCCACCCGATGGAATCATAAAAAGGGGAGAATTCTAAACTGAAATTTTTTGTTCGAAAATTTTCTAAGTGTTGCGCCCCGAACGCTACACTGGGTGGATTTTGGACTTGGCGAAAAATTTTAAGAAATTTCCAAATTGTTATTTAATTTTTTTTTGTTGACGCTACGTATCGGGGACGACGATACAAACGCTTTTGGTTATGTGACATTTTTTCGTCGGACGCTTAAAATCGGAGTTATGATGAGTAGCGGGGAGGGGGTTCACTACTGACAAAAAACGGGTTACTCGCATAATGACTTCTTTCACGCATATTGACTTACACGCATATTGACTTATACGCATATTGACTTAAACTCATATTGACTTATACTCGTATTTACTTAAACGCATATTGATTTATATTATGCACTTATTGATATATAAGCGTATTGACATACACGACGAACGAAGTAGCGGGGAGAGGGGATGGTTTCTCAAAAAATGTAATATGACAAAAGTTACTCTCCTTGGGCCCTCCCATCCGATGGAATCATAAAAAAGGGAGAATTTAAAAAATAAAATTTTTTGTTCGAAATTTTTCTAAGTGTCGCGCCCCGAACGCTACACTGCGTGGATTTTGGACTTAGCGAAAAATTTTAAGAAATTTCCAAATTGTTATTTAATTTTTTTTTGTTGACGCTACGTATCGGGGACGACGATACAAACGCTTACTAGCTGGTGCCCGCGACTTCGTACGCGATGATAGTACTTTTTCTTGGATGAAAGGTAATCTATGTCCTAGTGTCGCAGCAAACGTGTATACAAAATTTCATGGTGATCGGTTCAGTAGTTTTTGCGTAAAAGAGTAAGGCTGGTTCCAGTGCTCTCCTGACGGTCAGTCCTGACGATACATACGACCAACCGCGGTAGCAATAATATGCGTGCGTACGGTCAGGCGAGCTCTGTAACGGACTTGTGAATACAAATGACAAGCGCGTCGGTCGCACGGTCGGTCGTGCGTATCGGTACGCAATATCTCGAAAATTGAGGACTTGGAGTTGGTTGTGACAAAGTTCTATGATATTCTGGCTCTCGTTATTGATAAATTTGTTCCTAAAGTGTACATCTCTGGATCTCATACATATCCTGTTTGGTACAGCAGGGCTCTTATCAACATGATGAAAGAAAAGGCTAGACTTCACAAAAATTAGAGACGACATGGTAATCCATTGGATTATCTAGAGTTTTATATCCAATTTGCAAGGCAGAATGAAAGCGTTGCAGAAGACTTGCCGCAAAGATTATTTAGAGAAATCTCAAAAGTGGATTAAATCCACGACAAAATCATTTTGGTCCTACATTAAGTCGCATAGAAATGAGAATTCTAATTATCCTGACTCAATGACATATGAGGATGCAACGCACGTTAATAGTTCTGACATCTGCAATGCGTTTAATGACTTTTTCCATAGGAACTTCAGGGGGCCTGCGTCTTGCTATCACGGTTCTTCTATTGGTGATGTACCACATAGTGAAATCATACATAAAATCGAAATCACCTCTTCATACTTAATTGGGTTGTTAAAAAAATTAGATATCTCGAAGGGAGTTGGTAGTGATGGGATTCCTCCGTGCTTCTTTCATTTTTGTTCAAAATCCTTAGCGGTTCCAGTGACACTGATTTTTAATAGATGTCTCGCTGATCGCTGCTGGCTACTTTCCCAATGTATGGAAAACTGCTCATATTGTTCCCATTCATAAGAAGGGTAGCAGGTCCCTGGTGCAGAACTATCGTCCTATATCTATTCTAAATGTACTTGGAAAATTGTTGCAGCGTGTTGTGCATAACCATTTGTATCCAGTGGTATCAACTTTGATACCGCCCGAACAGCACGGTTTCTTTACGAATCGATTCACAAATACAAACTTGGTTATATTTACAAATGACGTCTTTATTGGTATGGATGGTGCTTCTCAGGTTGACGTTATCTACACTGATTTTGAAAAAGCTTTCGACCGTGTTGATCATGTATTGCTTCTAAAAAAGCTTGGTGAGTTGGGTATAAAGGGGAACCTTCACAGGTGGTTCGAATCTTATCTGCGAAATAGGTGTCAGGCAGTGGTCTTGGGTGGGTATCGTTTAAATTATGTTAAAATTCCATCGGGAGTGCCTCAGGGATCTATACTTGGGCCTTTACTCTACTCCTGTTATTTGTACGATATTTCGCTGTGTTTTCGATGTGCTAAATTCCTGATGTATGCGGATGACATAAAAATTTACAAGAAGATAAAGAACATTCGTGATTGTCGCGCCATACAGGATGATTTAGATAGATTGAGTGTGTACTATAATGAAAACAGAATTAATGTCAATGTCAATAAATGCTCCTTCATAACCTTCAGTCGGAAACTAAAGCCCATAAAATTTAATTACAGCATCAACAGTACAATTATCCAAGAGACAAAGCTGGTCAGCGACTTAGGTATTATACTGGATTCTAAATTAACGTTTACAGACCATATTGAAAAGATAACATCCAAAGCTTTTAAGAACCTTGGCTTCATTATGCGAGTGACTAAACCCTTCACAGACGTACACTGTTTGAAAATTCTCTACTGCACATACGTTAGGAGTCACCTTGAGTATTGTAGTAGCATATGGAATCCTCTGTATGTCTCGCATATACAAGGCATAGAGAAAATACAGCGAAAGTTTCTCAAACAAATGTGCTACCGCAGCTTTCGCACATATTTGGACTATAGGGATGCCTGTAGCATGTACCGAGTGATGTCGCTTGAGGATAGACGTACTCTCCTTGATATGATGTTCTTGTACAAAATCTGCAATGGCATGGTTGACAGCATTGACCTGGTAAATAATACGTTGAATTTGTGGGCTCCAGCGGTCGGAACGAGACGCTCGAAGCTTTTCAATTGTAGGTTCGTCCATAGTAATTATGCTCAAAATTCAGTATTGCGCCGTCTTCAGAAGTCGTACAATGACAAATTTTCCTCGGCAGACTTGTTCTGTTCGTCGTTGTTGAAATTCAGGAATAGCATTGGCAACATTCTTAATTTCTTACAGGCTAGAGTCTAAGTTGACTATGTTTATGTTTACTTATGTTAAGGACGTGTTTACGAATCTGACAAAACTTCGTTGTTTTTCGGTAGATTTTGCGACCAAATGAAACCAAATCAAATAAAACTAACAAGTGGCACAGTTAGATTACTTCTTTATCTGCAAATACTATAAAAAATAATTTAAAAAAATATGATTTTTAGTACTGTAAATACAATTACTGATCGCCTCTTCACACAAAATTTACGAAAAGTGGTCGCGTTTAGGATCATTTTTATGTTTTTATGTTCCAAATTTTGTTTGTTTAAAAATACTGAAGGATAGCAGACATAATCAACTCAACATTGGTCAAAAAAAAAAATCTAAAAATATTATAAATTGCCTCACAAAAATTAAAAAGTCCCGTCAAAATATTCACATGTTTTGATATTATGCATGAATCTTAATGGGTGACAATAAGAGTTTATTTAGTCTACACAAAACATTTCTAAAGAAATATCAGTGATCACTCCATCACTCAGACCGTGGCAGTGTATTGTTGCTATTAGATACCTATTCATTTCGCAAACACGTCCTTAAATTTTTAAGGCAGTGGCAGTTCTATGTAATATGTATGTATGTTATATGTATTATATTTAATATGTGATTTTTATAGCTTTATAGATTGTTTAGTTTGTAGGGAATCATATAATTTCGTAATATTTTTTTTTTGTATATAAATGTAAAATCCATAATTGGCTGTAGGGTGTGCTTTTTGTTTTTGTCGGTAATTTTTTTGTTGAGAGCTGTGGATTTTGAATAAATAAAATAAAACTGTGAAAAGTTCAATTCCAAAGATGACCCTGCCAGGAATCGAACCCGGGGCCCCTGAGACGTTAGACAAGCACTCTTACCACTCATCCAACGGGGTCGTGTACAATATTCGTCGTGTATGTCAATACGCTTATATATCAATAAGTGCATAATATAAATCAATATGCGTTTAAGTAAATACGAGTATAAGTCAATATGAGTTTAAGTCAATATGCGTGTAAGTCAATATGCGTGTAAGTCAATATGCGTGTAAGTCAATATGCGTGAAAGAAGTCATTATGCGAGTAACCCGTTTTTTGTCAGTAGTGACCCCCCTCCCCGCTACTCATCATAACTCCGATTTTAAGCGTCCGACGAAAAAATGTCACATGACCAAAAGCGTTTGTATCGTCGTCCCCGATACGTAGCGTCAACAAAAAAAAATTAAATAACAATTTGGAAATTTCTTAAAATTTTTCGCTAAGTCCAAAATCCACGCAGTGTAGCGTTCGGGGCGCGACACTTAGAAAAATTTCGAACAAAAAATTTTATTTTTTAAATTCTCCCTTTTTTATGATTCCATCGGATGGGAGGGCCCAAGGAGAGTAACTTTTGTCATATTAAATTTTTTGAGAAACCATCCCCTCTCCCCGCTACTTCGTTCGTCGTGTATGTCAATACGCTTATATATCAATAAGTGCATAATATAAATCAATATGCGTTTAAGTAAATACGAGTATAAGTCAATATGAGTTTAAGTCAATATGCGTATAAGTCAATATGCGTGTAAGTCAATATGCGTGAAAGAAGTCATTATGCGAGTAACCCGTTTTTTGTCAGTAGTGAACCCCCTCCCCGCTACTCATCATAACTCCGATTTTAAGCGTCCGACGAAAAAATGTCACATAACCAAAAGCGTTTGTATCGTCGTCCCCGATACGTAGCGTCAACAAAAAAAAATTAAATAACAATTTGGAAATTTCTTAAAATTTTTCGCCAAGTCCAAAATCCACGCAGTGTAGCGTTCGGGGCGCGACACTTAGAAAAATTTCGAACAAAAAATTTTATTTTTTAAATTCTCCCTTTTTTATGATTCCATCGGATGGGAGGGCCCAAGGAGAGTAACTTTTGTCATATTACATTTTTTGAGAAACCATCCCCTCTCCCCGCTACTCATCATAACTCTGATTCTAAGCGTCCTACGAAAGAACGTCCCATGACCAAAAGTGTTTGTATGGTCGCCCCTAATACGTAGCGTCAACAAAAAAAAACGAAAAAAAAATTTCGGAAAAAATTTCAAAAAAATTTCTAAGTCCTAAAAAAGTTTTTTTTCTACCAAAAAAATTTTTTTTTACCTTTTCTTTGCGTTTCACAGTGCCCTGAACTCATATACTGAATATAATCAAAATCCGCCATAGTGCCCCTAAGGGTACACCCCAACCAAGAGTAGTAATTTAGTGCAGAGAAAATTCTCTATTGTCATTTAGCTGTAGAATCATTTAGCAAGGAATTCATAAATTTCCTACTCACCTGTTCAACTCCTCGCCATCGCCTTCTTGAGGCTTCTCCGATCGCATTATTCTTATTTTAAAACGGCTCATTTAAATAATCAAAATCCCCGATCTTTATCACGTCTTAAAAAAAAAAACTGAACTATACTGCAAGCGAGAAGCAGACTGCGGTGCGGCGGAAGCCGCGGAAGCGGACTTACTTGCCCTTGCGGAGCGCGGATAGAAGTCAAAGAAAAAGCAAGCGTCCGACCGGGGACGGATGAGACCAACCAACCAACCAAATGATTCAAATTTCAAATGAAAGAACGGATTAACGAACCAACCTGCACTGCAACCAACCAATCAACCAAACCTATTATCCAAGAGGTGACAGTGGGCGTTATTTCACGTCACTATTTACAATAACTGGCTACGAGACAAGAAACTGATTCACCAGTTTCAAGTCAAACGAAAAACTAGTGATTTTTGTCACTAGTTCACTACATAGATTATTTACTCTGATTGAGCTACAAGCTACAATTTTATATAGTGATTTTCTTGACGTCGAATCACAGAACACTAAGTGACGGAACGTCGAACGACAAACTAGTGATCTAGTGATTTACGTAATATCTTGCGAGTGCTCTGTGCATTTTGTTTCTTTTGTCACTTTTAATTTCGAAGTTTTTTAATTCTAAATTCAACTTTATTCGTTATATAACAAACAAAAGAAGAATATTTACTTTGGGTAGGATTGTCGAAATACGGTTACCAAAAAAAAATCAATTTACCATTTACTTTGTCTATTTTTGCAGACTACCACTATTTTAGTATACTAAATTTACAGCCCTTATTGACTTTAAAATTTCGAAAGCGCCAAAATGGCATTGTTTTGTTATACGCTAGCATGTCTGTGGTATGTAGTGTTCTGTAGTTAGTTCTGTGAGTCGGCTTCCCAAGTGAGTGAACAATCCGAACGCGGATTATTTTCTAGAGAATAATCCGATCCGAACCATCCGAACGCGCTTTGCACGTCTACCAAAACCAAAACAGAATAAGAGTCTGTTATTATAATTCATATAATTTTGATAAGTATTGCTGAAGACTTACGAGACTAAAAACTAGTTTTTGTTTTTAAATTATCTCAACAGTTATTGGGAAGTGGTGGGAAGCGTTACAAATTCAAATACGTATTATTTTAGTTCGTTGACGAATTTCATTTTAAAATTAATTATTGTGAAAGTTGCATACTACGTATATATATTTTTTGTTATTTGGATTAAATGGAATTGGATAATGGAAAATTAAAGATTTAAAGCGTAAATAGTGTGGTTTTTAACTCAGCTGTGTGTATAGTATAGTATCTGTATAAGTAATAACAAAACGCTATTTAAAAAAAAAATAATAAAAAAAATATATATACGCGTCGAATGGAGTACCTCCTCCGTTTTTGTTTTTTCGTTTTCGTCGGTTGAAAAATAACTAATTACTAAAATCACTAGTTTTGAAAACTGGTGACGGCTATTTCATAACTGGTTACGTTACGTTTCGCGAAAATCACGTAACGACTCAGGCCTACCAAGAGGCAAGAGCCAAGAAGCAAGAACCAAACCAAAACCAAACTATGATGAACGGAACGGAAGCGGAAAGAACGAGGAAGACGACGCATCATGCCCCTGACCTGTTATATAATCGCTGGATAGGCTGCTGGCTGTCCCATACAAATGTACGACTTTGTAACGCCTCCAGAACTAATTTTGACTTGTCTGTTTTATTCTACTTGTTGATGTCAGGGAGTGTTTAAGTTTATTTGTGTCCGGTTGAGTTTTAAAACATGAGGAAATTTGTATTCTATGAATGTTCCATGTTCCATGGACAATTTTAATTATTGCAGACTAATTTTAGTTCCGGGCACTTTCGCTCCATAGTCATGTGTCCAGTCCAGTGGTATATCACAGGTCAGTGCATGCATCAAGCAGAGTGCAAGCAGGCAGGGCAGACTTCACCATTCGCGACCGCGTTCGTTCACTGATCTGATTTCTGATCAAACAAGAGAGCGAGCGGCGAGCGCGGGAGCGGCGAGCACAGACGCCGAGCGCTAGCGAAACACCAGTGTTGCCAACAATACGGGATAACTTATTAATTAATTTCAGTTTTTTGTGTTTTGTTTGTAATTTTTTTTATGAATTGCTACGACCACTAACTAATGAAATGAGTAATCATGGAATTAGGTAGTTAGAATTAGTAACGTGCTCGTGTTGGAAAGTGGCCTCTTAATAGGGTGGTCTTGCTAAACGACAAAAGAGACGTATGTATGAAGGCCTCCTAAAACGATTAGTTCAAATAATCTAAAAAAAAAAAATGTTTCCACTAAAATTTCTTTTGTGTTAGCTCAGACGCTGGAGTTTACATCTTATGAACGATATATAAATAATTTAATAAGTACGAAAGAACGAATAAATAAATATTTAATAATAATTTAATAATTATAATTTAAACATAATATGATGTATGTATTGAAGCATATTGGGCTAATATATTTCATATTAGCCGAATTTCAAATAACTGCATCTAATTGTCACCTGTGCGGCCATTTTATATTCTCGTATATAATTTTTATGACCTCGTTATTTTGATATATTGGGAGTGGTTTTTTGGGAGGGATGGGATTACTAATCAGCTGATTTTTTGTCTGGAGCTTAGTAAAAATTTGTATAATAAAATGGCCGCATAGTCCTACAAATTTAGTGGTACGTTTTCTCAGTCCTACGCTTGTTTACGGCTGCTAACTACTTTAGTTTTTCGCTGAGGAAGAAAGGTGGACGTCTCGGCAGAAAAAAATTCAGGTGAGGGATACTGGACTATTATGATTTATACTGTTACCACAGAAAAATAATAAGTTATGCTATCAATGATTTTATGTTAATAAATTAATTCTAACTTGAATCATACTCGCATAATGTATTAGGATTCAAACTGTTTTCTAAATAACTATGTATTTAAAGAAGATTTATTGTTATTACATAAAATGCTACAAATATCTTCTTGTCTTCTTCTTCTTCTTCTTTATTGTTCTTGTATATACATTAAAGTAATGTATTTAAATACTGTTCATAATGTTTCGTTTTGTAGCTTGTAGGTCTGTTTAAGGATAGCTTCACAACTAAATTCCAGACATTGTGCAACAAATTTATTTCTTCAAACTTCTTCTTAGGTAATTATTTTTAGTCGTAGTTTGTTTATTATTGATATTGGCTAGAAACGGTTTTATTTTATTTTATACTAGCTGGTGCCCGCAACTTCACCCTTCCTTGAGAACCACTGTATCCATTGGTGAAAACAGCATGAAAATCGGTTCAGTAGTTTTTGAGTTTATCGTGAACAGACAGACAGACGCGGCGGGGGACTTTCTTTTATAATATGTAAGGATAGATTCAATATTATATGCGGGAACTTGTAAATGGCGTTAAATTAATCTGCCATTTAGTTTTAAGTAAATTTTTGTTTAAATAAATATCATTTTCACTGTAAGTTTTCCTTGAAAGTAAGTAAATAAATTTTATGTTAGCAACACTGTATATGCTAGTTGCCGGCCGGTGTGCCGAGCATGAATCTTGCGTGAACGATTATGGTGCATTGGACTACTCATTCAATTAGGGAAGGGATTCTCTCAAATCAAAATTCTCTCTCTTCACTATTCACTAGTCTAGGGATAGGGATGTTCATTTTTCATTAATAACTTGGTTACATACATAATATAATATAAAACGGAAGTCTTCCGCCGCGTTTGTCTGTCTGTTCGCGATAAACTAAAAAAACTAGGTACTGCTCCGATTTTCATGCTGTTTTCACCAATGGATAGAGTGGTTCTCGAGGAAGGTTTTAGTAGGTATATAATATAATTTACGCGGGCGTAGTCGCGGGCAGCAGCTAGTCTAATCTAATATATAAAATTCTCGAGTCACAGTGTTAGTTGCCATACTCCTTCGAAACGGTTTATCGATTTATGATTAATATGACTATTGATGAAATTTTATATAATAGGTAGTAGGTACCTAATTTAGGTACCTACTTGGTAGGTCTGAGAATAGGTTTTTATCCATTTTTAATACGCGGCCGAAGTAGCGGGCAGCATCTAGTTAACTATATTGTCCCCCGCGCGAAGTTCGGAGCCCGTCGTACTTTATTCGCACAAATAAAGATTAGAATACCTAAGTAGGTAAGTACCTATCTATACCATGATCTAGATCTAATGTTGATGATAGACCTAACCTACTAATATTTTGCGAAATAAACTCGTGTCTCTCTGTTACCTTTTCACGCTCTACTCAACCAATCATCATAAAATTTTGCATACCAACATACAATGTAATACACGTTCGTTATTAATAATACAGAAAAGGACATAGGGTCAGAAAAAAAGTAGGTAGGTAGGTACTCTTCCCGTGGTATCATCTAAAATAAAAATAAAAACTAACAAGCCTGGCAAAAGTGTAATAGCAATGCCGATGTAGGCATACAACTCATGCGAAGTCGCGGGCACTAGCTATAGTCTATACTAATATTATAAAGAGGAAAGATTTGATTGTTTGTTTGTATAGAATAGGACCGATCTGAAAAATTCTTTTACCATTAGAAGCCGACATTATTCGTGATGAACATAGTATACTTTTTACCGCGGGAAAATTGCTTCATTCCTACGGGAAATCTAAAATAAAAGTAAATACTAGCGGCTTGGCACGGGAGATAGCGCCATCTATCCAAAATACGGTAGGTGACGTTTTATACTTTTCTACGCGGACGAAGTCGCGAGCAACAGCTAGTCTTTTATAAAATTTTAAAAAAACCCGATTCAAGATTTGTAAAGTAAAAAAAATAGTTACCTACCCAATAGAACTTTAATCATATTTTAATTGCTCTCTTATCTGTATTGACCATTGACCTTTTACAATTGAAATTATAGGTGCTTTTTGTCTCTTCTTACATACCTAGGTAACAATTTAAAGAGAATGTCAAGTTAAAGTAGGCATAGGTAAAGTCGGTGGCCGATTTTGGCTTTATAGATCATTCATATTCATAGAACGAAGAATGACATCGATAATGTTTGGTTTGAATGAATGAAACGTATAACATTTGTCGGTGGGTCCGTCCGCGGCCCGCGTCCGTGCGCGATCGCTGATCAACAACGCTCGGCCGGGGCCCGAGGAGGGGCGGCCGCTTGACACCGCCTACTTCGTCTGGTACAGGCGTCGCGTACCTCGTCTCCCGCCTCTCCTCTAATCAAGTAAATTCCCTTTAAACCACCCGGGCCGCTCGAGACGCCGCTCAACAGATATAATATACTCACACTACCACTTACGTCTTTACATCTGATATTCATTATATTATGTACCTACATCAATTATACTTCTTTCATTTTTTATGAAACATCAAATAACGACATTTCATCACAGTGCTAACTATCATTCATTACAGTCCAATGCTAACGAGTAATTTTGATTAAGTACAATTTTACTGTGTAGCTATATCTAAGAAAGAGCATACATACGAGTACAATGACTATTCTTAGCATATTTGACTAAAAACATGCACAGAACAAATATTACATTTTATAGACACACACACACACCTACTTTCAAATCTATCAATAAAGACAATGTTTATGAATAATGCTAAAGAAAAAACATTTGATAAAAACTCAGTCTGTGCGGAAAGAGAATGGATGTAATAATTGAGGGCGCTACTGTGCTTGATTATCGTATTTGTTAAATTAAACACTTTTACGTTATTATAGTTCTACTGTAAACATCTTGACACTTTTATAAGTTAGTTGAATTATTTATATATAAATAATAATACTAATAATGAAGTTAAGTAACTTATATATATATCGTTATTATGATAGTTCTCTTATACGCCGCGTACATTCTCTTTCCGCACAGACTACAAGATTTTGTATACGCGTCAATGTCATTGAAATTGGGTGGTCTATAGGGCGCTTTACATTTACAAGTATTCGGCATCAGATCGAGTTCGGGACTAAGTTCAAGGAGAGAAAATGCCCTTCAAAACATTTCTCGGCCGATTTTTATAGTTTAGTTTTAGATATAAGATTTATATAGCGATTTTTTATACTTAGGTAAGAATATTGTTGGTAGATCGGGCAACAAAATATCGATGTGCTAACACAGAAGCGGGCTCGCATCGAACGCATTCAAGGTCACGGCAAACGGGCAAACCATGGCAGACGTGAAATCTATTCCAGCTCAATAGTCAGTTTTTAACGTCAATTCTAATTCCTGTTCAATTTTCTCGTATATCTAATAAAGGGCTCAATTTATTAAAGACATAAATAAGCCGTTAGCAAAAACGGTTGGTTGGTTCAATGACATCTATATTAGGTACATACTTTTAATATTATTGCGTTGATTATAAATTATCGTTGTCCATAGTATGCTGGTTCAACATCGATGTGGTTCAAATTCAATAGCGACATAGCTATGTTAGGTAGAGGTACCTATATACACATACACACAGCCTGTGCTGACTGTCTTTGGTATAGCTTGGTATTTGCAAATGTATTTATTTATTCCTGACTGACATCACATCGATTTGAAAAATTCTCTCACTGTTGGAAAGCTATATAGTATCAGATCAGCGAGTAAGTACCTACCTGCTATACCTATATCTATACTAATATTAAAAAGAGGAAAGATTTGTTTGTTTGTATTTAATGTAAGTACTGAATAACTGAACCGATTTGAAAAATTCTTTCACTTTTGGGAAGCTATAGGTATTTTCAGCGAGTAACATAGGTAGGTAATTAGCTACTTATCTATATCTATACTAATATTATAAAGAGGAAAGATTTGATTGTTTGTTTGTATAGAATAGGCTCCGAAACTACTGTACTGATTTGAAAAATTCTTTTACCACTAGAAGCCGACATTATCCCTGATGAACATGGCTACTTTTTACCGCGGGAAAATGCTTCATTCCTACGGGAAATCTAATCTAAATACTAGCGGCTTGGCCCGGGAGATAGCGCCATCTATCCAAAATACGGTAAATGGCGTTTTATACTTTTCTACGCAGACGAAGTCGCGAGCACCAGCTAGTATATTATAAAATTACGCGGACGAAGTCGCAACAGCTAGTTCGTAATAAAATCCAAACATGAGTTTTACAAATGAGGCGCTACCTAAAGTCAATATATCGATAAAACTCATCGGAGTTTTTTATGTTTATAGGTTATCTATCCTCCTTGTTTATAGGCAATTCTTTTAAAGTAGCTACAAAACCAAATAATAATTAAATAAACAAACAATTACTAAACTTGACCTTGACTTGACAGTGACTTTGACTAATTTGACTTATATATAATCAACTTTAGACAGTTAGACAAACTACTGACGACATCTGTGTCTACACTATACCACAGACTAGAGTACAAACAATTTATAGAGTAGGGAATTAGAGAATTTAGAGATACACCACAGAATTAACCAAAGATTCAGCTAGGTAAATAGACCGAAGCGCGTTTCTAGTTACCAAGCACATAATAAATGGGTAGGTACTTGATACCTAGAGTATTATTTTTATGTAAACCGATTGGAATGAAGCAAAAGCAGAAACTCTACTAAATTATAGGGGAAGTTTGCTACAATGCATCAATGATATTGTGCACCTATTAGTGAACCCAAAGAACCTATTTTGAAAATTATCTCCTACGGTATAGATAGGTGTTTAATAATAATAAGTAATAGGTAATAATATAGATGACATTATTTTCTCGAATCAATTGTGTACCTCTATAAAATTTGTTGCCAACTGCGATCATAGTTAGGTAAGTAAGTAGGTACCTAACCCACTTAAATATCTTTGCGAAGTGTTCGTTTGAATATATTAAAAAACGGTGGTGTTCTCTTTGAACCAATCTCGTTCGCCCTTCAACGAAGAAATAATAATACTATACTAATACAAAAAAGTTTATCCTGTTTAAAACCTGATCGCCAATTAATACTCATTTTAGAGGGGTTGAACGTGGCTTAAGCGGATGCCATCTAACGTTCGGAACGAACAAGCACGGGGCACCCTTCCATTCTTACTATTCTCAATAGGAATTCATTTTTTTTCGTCCTATTTGTAGGTACCTACAATTCCATGTCCAAGTCGCGCAAGGATGTTTAATGGTCAAGTTTACAAAAAAGAAAAAAGACGGTTTCCATAAGTAAATATAAATAATTGCAATGTTATCTAACCTAACCTTTTTGTTTTTCAATTAATAATTAATTAGGTAGTACATTCAATTAATATATCATGCTTGAAACTTTTGTAGTCCGCTAATTCCCATACAAAGTTCGTATCGACCGAGTGACAGTCTTATTTAAATTTCCCCTAGCAACGCTGTTGTAGCTATTTTTATGAGCAATACATATTTGTATAAAAATTTATAAGTACCTAGATATAAATATAACTCGTAAAATCAAAGTTCCCTATTAATGAGACTAGAATAAAAGTAAGATACACAAGTGCCAAATATTATATTATGTATGTATAATTTTATTCCTTATACTTATTACAAACCGAACTGTTGCTACTAAAGAGTATCGGTAGTTCGGTATTAGATTAGGTATACTTCAACCGAACCACTGCTACTGAAAAGTTGCACTAGTTCGTCTCACCGGACTAATCACCGGGCTACTGCTACTAGAGGTCTGCGATGCGAGGTATACGTATGAAAAGGAACGTATAGAAAAGGATGTAAATATTCCAAAGTTTGTCTGAATATTGTTATCAAGGAATATAGTAAGTACTTTCTAATCAATCATTATAGAATAGATCTCAGCTTGACAAGTTAAACTAATGCTTTCAAGTAGTCATTTCAAGCTTGGATTTCAAGTTTTTCCGCTATACCAACTCTATACTAACTAATTCACATTTATGTCTGACATTGATATATTAATTCGTCAATATTCGTTTTAATTTAACCCCGCCATCACACTACTCGCGAAGTTAGGCGAGGCGAGGCGATGGCGAATATGTGAGTGTGGACGGGCACCTCACCTTATTTCGAACGAGTGTTTAACGTCATACTTCGGTCAACTTTCCCGAATACTTCGTCGAGGAACTTCGCGAGTAGTGTGGTGGCGGGGTGAGTGTCATGTCTTTCTTTAGTTTTCAGACTCACGAGATTTTATACTATACATACATCGATGTATATGTCGTGGGCAGATGGTAGAATTGGGCAGATCGCAAAGTATGAAATCAAAAATCTTTCACCAAAAGTCAAAAATAGGTGCGACGAGGAGCGGAGCGAAGCAAAGCGAGGAGGAGCGTGTTAGGTTTACTTGGAAATAAATTTGGGGAGCTGAGCGAAGCGGAGTGAGGCAACCCTTTCAGTTTTAACAGAAATATGATCTGCCCGGGAATATTCATGATATTATGATATACCCAATTCTACGATGTGCCGACGACATATACAACACGAATCACATCCGGTGGGCGGTGGATCACAATGCAGCAAAACAACTTGCTAAATGATAAGCTAATCTATACTCTATACTTTACTAATATTATAAATGCGAAAGTAACTCTGTCTGTCTGTCTCGCTTTCACGCAAAAACTACTGAACCGATCACCATGAAATTTTGCATACACGTTGTCTGGGACACCAGAAAGGACATAGGGTACCTTTCATCCAGAAAAATAGGACTATTCCCGAGGGATCATATAAAAACATAAATAATTGGGGGCCACTGTCGCATGGCGGCGCCATCGTCGTCACAGCGATATGAGATGACATTACAACAAGAGATTTTGGTTTTGCAATATTCGTGAAAGTCCAGGGAAGGTTTAAACGGTGACACATAAATAAATAAGTAACGGAAAATACTAAAAACGACAAAAAAATTCCAATACTTAAAATATTCCTAGCTGTGAAACATTAATGTCTTTTGTCTAAAATTGTCATTTGGTTGTCAAATATTTATAGGTGCGTTCAGAATTTTGTTGTAGTTTAAGGTCCGATCTCTGGCCGATTTTTATGAAATTTTTTTCGGTAGGTAAGTGATAGTTGCATAACAACGTTTGCCCGGGTAAAGGTAGCATAAATTTCTTCTTCAACGCGGACGAAGTCGCGGGCACCCACTAGTAAGTAATAATAATAATATCTTAGTTTTTTTTGGTATTCTCTCTCGGACAGGTCAAATGACGTCACCTCCGCGCTAAAATACGTATTTATTTTGAAATTTTAAAAGAAATTTATGGTAAATTTAAAGCCTTAAATATTTTATGGTACAGGAAAGCGATTTTGACAACAATATCACCATTTTAGGATTTTTATAAATCTTTTTATGAATGGTTGCGCTACTAGATAAAAAGATTTGTTTAATATAAAATTTACGCACCCTTGAAATTTTGTAATACCTTGCCTTAGATTTAGCCTTAGGCCTTGCCTTAGGTCAGGCTTTTAACCAAGTAGGTAATAATGTGACAGACACTAGAAAATCAATTTTCTGAACAGACTGGGCAACAAACAAACATCGCACATTGGAACAGAATGAACATTGGAACTCTGTTAAAAACACCAACACCAAATTTCCAATTCCAAATTCCAAATTTCCAAAGAACAGTCGATTGCGCTGAGACCGCATCATCAAATTTCGCAATCCTATTGAATAGGGCGAACTATTCAGACGCCTGACTGAATCCAATAGTACTTAGCATTATCGACTTCCAATCAAGGTCCGAACTGCTTGTGTCTCGATACTAATTTTTATTCAAGATTTCGTATCTGGTTAATTATGAAAAATGGTTATGAATGTAGCTGAAGGGGAGATCTCACTTGCTTTTGCTATAACATCAGCTTTGAAGCATTCCAATTCCAACTCGGAAATCGCTGAACGTTTTATATTTATAAAATGTTGATATATTTCAGATATCATAATATAATAATATAAAAGGTGATGTGTGTGTGCGTGTGTATGTTCCCTATGGACTCCAAAACCGCTGAACCGATTTTGATGAAAATTTCAGACAATCTTCAGATTAGCTTTGAAATTTGATACCGATCGGACGCCATACCACCTCATGGAACAAAGGAACTCCAAAATGTTGCTTTTTATGTATTTTATTATTGTATTGACCTAAATTATGACAACCCCCCATAGGAGTGTTCACAAAGCGTCACGTCGTCACGTGACTACAGCCAAATGATAAATCTATCCAAATATTATCTAACTATTCGGGTATTATGACAATTGTGAATTTGTGATATCTAATATAACGAAATCGTCCGATTCCCGACAATTATTAAGGAAAATATGATCATCGCGGAAAGTCGTTTCGGTCGCCATGGCAACTGAGTGTCGCGCGACCTGTGTGAAATCTGCCATGGAATAATTTTCGAAATAAACTTTTGTAATGTAACTCTAGACTTGATTTTTTTTTAAATTCATTTTTTATATAGTGAATGCAATTTTAGGCAAAAAGGGATAGAAAGAAAAAAGCACGTTAAATATTAATCTTATCTCGATCTCTTCGCTTCGGCTTCTCTATTGTCCAATGTGAAACATTATCTACTTGCGTCACCAAAATACATAAAATACTTCAGTGTGTTCAAATTGACATATAGTGCAATTGCAACTTACGCGACTACAGCTATCAGTTTGATATCAACCCTTTATTCGCGCAATATCTAGCCTCACGAACCAATAGCAGGCATTGCGGGCCACACCCCCTAGATCTAGGTACACTGCACTTCACCCCTCCTCATTTCCCCATATTTACTGCAATCATTTCAGCCTAGTTAAATGGAAATGCCTTCGGGCCAATATTAACCTCTTAGTGCGCTCAACCGTCAATACACGTATTCAGTTCGCTTTAGTGAATCGGTAATAGGAAATACTTAGCTCTCAATATGCATGATTTCCAGATTTATCTGCGAAAAATATTGTGGAGATTCAATACTTTTCCCGGTGTTTTTCCTTACAAATATTTCCCCGTTTTTGTTAAGATCAAAGTAAAGACGAGAGTATTTTTACAATTTGTTTTTAATAACGACAAATATTGCAACATTCCACATTGGCTTCTTTTAAAAAGAATTTCTTGTGATGCCCTCTCTCTTAGGGCTGTTCGGTCGGAACATCCTAAAAATAGACCGTTAGAAAGAGCACCATTTTCTGTATAATATATATACATACTAGTGGGTGCCCGCGACTTCGTCCGCGTTGAAGAAGAAATTTATGCTAGCTTGACCCGGGCAAACGTTGTTTTGCAACTATCACTTACCTACCGAAATAAAATTCATAAAAGTCGGCCAGAGATCGGACCTCAAACTACAACAAAATTCTGAACGCACTTATAAATACTTGACAACCAAGTGACAATTTTAGACAAAAGACATCAATAATGTTTCACAGCTAGGAATATTTTGTATTAGAAAATTGTTGTCGATTTTAGTATTTTCCGTTACTTATTTATTTATGTGTCACCGTTTAAACCTTCCCTCGACTTTCACGAATATTGCAAAACCAAAATCTCTTGTAATGTCATCTCATGTCATCTCATATCGCTGTGACGACGATGGCGCCGCCATGCGACAGTGGCCCCCAATTATTTATGTTTTTATATGATCCCTCGGGAATAGTCCTATTTTTCTGGATGAAAGGTACCCTACGTCCTTTCTGGTGTCCCACACAACGTGTATGCAAAATTTCATGGTGATCGCTCCAGTAGTTTTTGCGTGAAAGCGAGACAGACAGACAGAGTTACTTTCGCATTTATAATATTAGTATAGATAGTAAGTATAGTAAGTATAAGTATAGATAGTATAGATTTTACTTACATACCTACTTAGATTTCGGGCTTTTACAAGTATACCTAATATATAAGCAATTCATTTCTAAGTTATGAGGAAATTTAATTAACTTCAATTTCTTTGCTTAATATTCATCATTCTTCAATTTCTTTAGCTTATTGAACAGTAATTTATTTCCTTATTGACGTATAAGTAAGAGTTCACTAAAAAAATTAATACACTTTCGGTGGCACGCTCTTTCTAAAGGAACTTTTGCAGCTTCGCCATTTATGTGTACCTAGTTGGAATTAGACCCAGCGTCTACTGAATTACTTATCTCTTTACGTAATTTTTGCTTGTTTGCCGCCGACTCAAAATTTAGTTTAGTTATTAAGGTTTAATAAAATTATTTATTGCTTTTCAGTTTTTTCCGCGGGTCATTCATTAATTTTTTGTGGCTATAATCTACTATTTACTACGTGCTTAATTTTTAATTTTCCCACCCCCATTTTCCCACGCTTAGGGATTTCTTTTTCCAAATTTATACGAGACCAACTTCGAGGTATATCCATTAAAAGAAGAATTATCAAAATCGGACCACTCTGTAAAAAGTTATGCGTAAAAAAAAAAACAAAAAAAAATTTAGCAGTCGAATTGAGAACCTCCTCCGTTTTTGTTTTTCGTTTTCGTCGGTTGAAAAAGAAAATTGTATCAATTTTTTTTATAAGTAAATAGAGCAGTTTTTTAAACATTAATTGTGGTATAAATTGATTATAAAATCAATGTGAGAAAACAGAAAACTCTACTTTAAAATAATGCCACACAAAAATACGTTAATTTTTAAAATCGTTTTCATTAGCTTTCCTTTAGTTTTCGAGTGGAAAAAAGCGGAGTGGCAGCAAAACAATTTATACGTATTGCACCACTTCAATATTCATATTCATTGTACTAATTCCACTCTAATTTCATTTTACCTTTTGCACAATATTTTTCTCAAGTGTACACCAAGTGTATTAGACAAAGAGCTTGTTTTATCAATTCAATATTTTATTTTCAAAGTGCTTCTGCAAATTGTCTATTTCAATATCTTATTATATTAATTTTGGGTACATGGAACACTTTCAATATTGCTTATATACCAACTTATGTAGGTATGTACTTATGTGACCCCTTAGAGCTTCGTATCGTGTTAAATCTGATAATTATGATATTTATCATTATTATGATATTAAAACAACTTCATTTCATTTAAGATACACGTGGATTTTTGATCCACGTGTTGGAGGATAAAAGAAAATATCCCTCATTACTGGAGGAAATACAGAAAAAATAACGATTGGGTGATTTTCTCGATAAATTATACAGGTGGCTTATATTTATGTGATGAACAAGTTTTATATAGCAAAATAAGAATTTTCATCTCACATAATTTGATTTCGTGTCTATCAAGGCCTTTACAGGCTTCCGTTGCTGTAAACAATTTCCTTTATCAAAGAAAAACTCTACAAAATTGGAAGGATTGTACCTACTAGGTACCGGTATATCAACAACGTGACAAACCTATTTTCAATGTGAATGTGATATGAAATCGGACACAAAAATAAACTATCAAAAGCGACAAAAGGTATCATTCGTTATTGAGATCGTATCATTCATCGTTCAGTGATTAACGAATTACTTATACAAAAAGGAGGACCGATGTCTAGAGGTCACGTCTGTATCTCGTCTAATTCAATTAGAAATTTCACGTTATTCAGAATGTATCCCTTCCACTATTCATTCCAGAATTTCACCGATAAATTTTAATCTTAATAATCAATAATAAAAAATCCCATTTCTTTTCTTCTATCGGTATAGGATATTCAAGACTGGTATCGAGCATTTTGTCCACATCTCTGCCAAAGATTGGAACTCCCTTCCGGCCGTCTGTGTTTCGAAGCTCATAATAACCCAAATTATTTTTAGTGTTCGAATAAATATGCATTTTCTGGGTTATCTCGCTCCATCCTCTGCCTCGTCTTTGTTGCACGGCTAGGTACCATGTTGGCCAAAGCCTAAATAATAATAATAATAATAATATTTGTTTGTTTGTTTGTTTTTTTAATAATATTTATTGTAAAAAATTTAGAATTAAGATATAAGTATATATGTGTATAATAATAATATTAGAAAAATAAATAAGTAATATTTTTTAAAGCACAATAGTTACGCAGATATCCAAATATTGTTATCATCACGCATTATGATAATATTATATCCCCATAAGAGCAAACTGTCGATTAATTGAACCACACTGGTCTAGACATTCATTTCCTTTGCGCGTTCATTGACTCCTTGCTTGCAAACTGTGTTGTTACTTCGTTAGTATGTTCAGTGCTAAACTCCGTTCGGTTCGGTGACGCAACACTTCAACTAGCTCTACTCGCGGTTCTATATCAGTATAACATTTCAAATATGTACTTGCGCGCTAGAGTAGAGACCACCGTGACACACAAGCACGGTGTGCTTTTGGATTTCGGCCAGTCCATCCAATTTCCCCATTAGGTATACATACTTCTAAATCCTATTTACAAAAATTTGATAAGTTACGTAGGTACCTATACATATTAGATACTTATAGGTGATAGGTGACCTATTATAGCGTCACATTTGAGGTTAGGAAGAAAATTAAAGTAAATACTTATATTCAAAAATTCCAAAATATACCAAAATTATTTAAAATGAAATAGTATTTCATGGTAAAAAATAAACATAAAAAGTCAACAGAAACCAAAAATACAGCTTAAAGCCTCGGGGATATTTCGATTTATTTTTAGTACTTATTAAAATTTAATTTAAAAAAAATAGGGCAAGTAGAGGAAACGAATGAATTTTAAACAAATTTTTAACAAAAAGGAGGTTCTCAATTTTATTCGACGCGTATTATTTTTTTTTTTTTAATGTTTGTTACCTCATAACCTTCTCAAAACTTTCGACTGGGTGAACGGATTTTGATGATTCATTTTTTATTTGAAAGCTGGTGTTTCCCGTGTGGTCCCATTTCAATTTGGTCTAGTTCTGACAGTGGAATCCATGAGAAAAGACCATGATACGGTTTGAAGTCGGTTTGTTTTTTGTTAAAAATAGATGTGTACATTATCATCGGCTCGTGAACCGCTGAACGGATGCAAAATAAGGAAGAATTTACAAGAATAGCACTACGAGCAAATTTGTTATGGTTATCTGGCAGAATGTTTAGCCTGGGGGCACACACAGCGCGTGTAAATAGTGCACTTTCGCTTTAAAAACAACGTACCATTTTATATAGTAGACCAAGTACAATATAATAACAATTACCTAAACACTAAATTTGTACAAGGAAATAAAATTATTTCATTATTTTTCATATCGACTAAAACACCAGTTGGAGGACATACAAATTTAAATTCTTAGTGTAGTAGTATTAAGAGTCAAATTAACTTGAACATCGCGAAATGTATCACATGTGCCGAAAGCGGCATGCGGCGTTTGTAAAACAGTAAGTAAACCGCGGGTTCGCTCGCGTGGTCTCAAAGTGTATTAATAGCAGACTAGGACTCTGCGCCCGGGTTCACCTCACTACGACCGGCACCACTTAAATCTTCCGATAAGGACGGTCATGTTATAAGGATGTCACAGACAAATATTTAAGCCAATATTGATAATTGTGTTGTGTGTCAACAGACTTATCATAATTATTATTTCAAACAGGCGTATGCTAAGACGTGGTCTTTACTGTTACATTTAATACTGCAATTAGTAATAATTATATTAATAGACAAATGAATATCATTAACTATCTTAATAATTTATTTTTAACTAGCTGGCGCCCGCGTCTTCGTCCGCGATGAAAAAGAAAAAAGTAGTCTATCACGTGTCCTGTACGTCTAAATGTTTTTCGACCGACGAAAACGACAAAACAAAAAGGAGGAGGAGGTACTCAATTCGACGCGTATATATATATATTTGTATGATTACGCACAACTTTGGACAGGGTGGTCCGATTTTGATAATTATTTTTTTATTTGAAAGGGCGCACCCCTGAGGGGGTCCCATTTTAATTTGAAAAAAAAAAAAATTCCAACCCTAAGGTTAGGAAAACAGGGGACGATTGATTGTTCACTCACCGATTGTAGCGTATAACCACGCATAACTTTTTACAGAGTAGTTCGATTTTGATAATTCTTTCTTTAATGGATAGGGTATACCTCGGATAGGGTCTTGTATAAATTTGGAAAAAAAATTCCCACCCTAAGGGTGGGAAAATGGGGGTGGGAAAATTAAAAATTAAGCATGTAGTAAATATTAGATTATAGCCACAAAAAAACATAAAATAAAACTTTTTAACAAAAAATAAAACTATCATGTATAGAGCCTATAAACACTCTGAATCTCTGATAACAAAGTAACTTACTCCATGACCAACCCTTACAGATTTATTATTAGTATTAGTATTTATTGATGATGGTCTACGAAATGACAACTTCTATACAGATTCTATATATAAGTAGTAGATTTTAATTTTTCATTAAGTAGCAAGCAACGTACCTACGAGAAATGTTTATGGAAATTGTTACACAACCAATATTAATTAAAAATTTGTGCAGCGAACTTATTATCACACAGAGTCGTGCCGTTTAACCTCAAGTTTTTAGGAAAAAACATTTTTAGTGAAGGAAACGATAAAGAACACGTTCAATGAGTTCACGACATAATCTTCATTTTGTTGTAAAGTTATGCAATCATTTTATTTAAGCGTATTATAATGATTGCATCGAAATATCGACCTATAGATCGTTAGCAGTTAGGTGGAATCTTTTAAAATTTTTAAAACATCACTTATGATTATAATCATGCGATGGAACATCAGTACAGGTTTAAATTCTGAGATTATTCAACTATTTAATAATAGTAAGTATAGAAAATTTAATGTTTTCGTGGGTAAATTAAAAAAAAACTACTGGACCGATTTACAAAAAAAATCTTTCACCCATAGAGAGGCTATATTATATTTTAATAAACGGCGAATTCTGGTGCAATAGCTAGTATAAGTAAATGATACTCTGATTAAATAAGTAGGTAGGTACGTATAATTCTTCCTAAGTCTAAATGACTCTTAATTAATTTGTAATAGTCCCCCATTAAATTTGAGCATTTTAAATCATTTAAATATACATTAACGAAAACATCAGAGACAGGACAAGGCGACAGGATACGGAATAAAAATAGTTAAGATAACCCCCGTGCCGTGGCTTGTAGTACTCTTATCCATAATGCACTAAATTACTAGGTACTCTTATTTTTTTTATTAAATAGGTTCAGTATTCAGTATCACCCTAAATGCAATCCAAATTAGGTGGGCGGAAGTGCCGCCATTTTGACAGAAACCGTTTCGGCCTATATATCTCCGTAACCGTGCACTTGAGGCCAAAAATAGTAATAACCTTTATTGTAGTTAAATAAATTTCCTATTTTTTTGTTCAATAATTTTTTTTCTATCACTTACCGTTCACGACTTATTCGACTTTATGGCCATAAATTTGTGTCATCACGGGCGGAACGTCTAATTTTTAAAGATTTTTTTGCATTTAGGGTCAGTACGTGATACTAAACCTATTAAAAAATATATACTTAAGACTACTTAATTAAGTGCAGAAGAAAATTCTCTATTACCTGTAGTATTGGGCCAGAAAACAAAACAAGCAAAGCTAGTTCAAGTGGGACTTTTTTGACCTAATTTCCTTTCTAAATACGATAATTAGGTATTATTAAACTATATCTAATGTACCTACAAGCAGGTAGCGTTAAGAAGTACGGCGAGGCGAAAATGGCAAGATTACGAATCAAGACCAATTAGGAAAATGACTAGACCGTAATAATCCAATTTGACATATTTGACAAGACATTTTTACTTTGCATCCGGCGAGTGTGGGTTCTACTAGGCGACTACTCATTGCTTATATAAATAAAAATAATTATGATAATAAGGTATTTTTAATCATATTTTTATTTAGATTACATCAACCCCCATCGCTCTCCATTTATTCCTATTCAGATATTATGAGAAAACCTAAGCAACTTGTCTAAATGTATGTGCTTTCTAAGTATAGTATGTAATATGGTTTAAAATGCATGTGGTCTTTAATAGCAAATTAGGCAATTAAAAAATATACATGTATATACTATTGTAAAGCGAATCAAAAGCTATACTACTTATATAATCTACACTAATATTATAAAGAGGAAAAATTTGATTGTTTGTATTGAATAGGCTCCGAAACTGCTGGACCGATTTGAAAAATGCTTTCACTGTTGGGAATTTGGGAAGCTATATTTATCAGCGAGTAACAAATTATAGGCTATATTTTATAACGCTGTAAAAGTCGCGTGCAACAGCTAGTCGGAATAATAAACGTACCTATATATGTACTTAAAAATAAGTTACATACAGCTTTATCAAATATTATCTTGTTATTATTGGTTCACAAAAGATCTTATGATATTAATGGACCCATGGTCAATTGGTCATACATAACTCATGTGATACTGAAGGGGCGACTAGTCGGGCGAGATGGACCAAAAAAAGAAAGAAAGTAGGTGCACGGCGGAGTGATTCTAAAGAAATTTACGAGATTGTAGGGGAGAGACCTAGTAGGGGCACGCGTTCGGCGCGTGGTTTAACACTTCACTAAAACGAGACAGGGCGTACCTTTTACCATAGTATAAATTACTTCTTATTAATCTTATAATAAAAGTAAAAAAAAAAAAAACTACCTACATGCAGATTTTTCCGTAGCAGGTACGCAAAAAGACCCGCAAAATACAAATATAAATGGACGAAGTTATTTTCCTTTTAGCGGTTTATTTACGCCACTTCTTTTGAATTGAAACTATTGAAAGTCAAGTCGAGGCATTTTTAATAGAATAAAATCCCTGTCTGCGTGATATCCAAATCCTTGGCAATTAAATAAAATTATAGCGTGTTTAGGGTCAATAGAAAGTCGGCGGTTTGTTTATTATTTTAATTATTTTAGCTCATTTATTGTTCATGCAATTAAGTATTGACCGTATGCAAAAATCCTTTCAATTTTAATTGTATACAATTATAATCCAAGAACAACATAATATTGAATAGAAAATCAATCAATCCCATAGTATATCTCCTCACGGCGGATGCAATGACCTGAGCCAACATCTCTAATAGTAGGTGTGGTGTGGTGTTGTCTGAGCCTCGCAACGCAAGTCCGCCCGGAGCAACTGTTGCTTGTGGGGGGTTGTGTGTCCCTCCCCATTCCCCCCTAAACGCCGTCGATAAATATCACCCCATCAACTTGCAGTGTACACAGTACGATAAGCACGTTAAAAGCCCTTCCCCCTTTACGCATATTATATAATATATTAAAATGACATAGTTATTGTGATAAAAAAAAAACACAAGTCAATCCATCGGTCAGTTTTCGAGTTTTGTGTTTACAAATTTTTAAAATCTAAAATACTATTTCGATACCTGCCAACTAAATCTAAGCAGTGACGAAGTATTTTAATTATGTAGTAGAATATTATGTGTCACGGATACAGGATATATAGGATTTTATATAGGGTACATTTCATGCGGAAAATATGAACTAAAAAATTAAATAAAAATACTACCGAAATTTAATATAAAAAAAATTAGGGACGCCGAAAAACTACGAGTATGTAATAAAAAACACAGGAGAATTTGCATCTCTTCGGCTAGGAAAATCGAATCTCGGTCTCCCGCGTGATTGGCAGCCAGGTAGGTAAGTATATTACCTAACCAATATACTAACCAGCGAAGACTTACCGGAGACTCGAGAGCGGGTCGTTAGTAATTTTATTTAGCAATTTCTTTCCAACCGTGCGTGCCCCCCACCCCCAACCCAAGAGTGCAACCAACCCTCCCAAACAGCTTTACAATATTCTATACTATCTACTGCTTTAACCCCTTTACGGTTTGCCATTGTACATTCATCGCATATAATAAGATTACATTAATAAAATAAGACCTTAGCTTTATCGCAGTTTCTAGAAATATTCAGTCGTCGTGTCCAAACAAAAGTCTACCCTAAGCTGAACCCTATTTAATATGATTGTTCACATAGATAAGAGGTCAACTTACATTTGATTGTCAATCTCCGAAACTGTCCATTTCATTTTCATACTTTATATATAGGAACTTTCAAACATAGTCATTTTACAGACCATGGTATTATATATGTATAATAGTAAAATAGTTAACCAAAGCTTCAGTCACTTCTACTAAACATAGTTATAGCATTTTAATCGAACAAATATTCGACATGATTTTTTAAATTGATATAACTGGTGAATCTTTGCACAATACATCAGTGAAAGTTGCATTCAAATCGGTTAAGCCGTTTCTGAGATTAGCGTGCATAAACGCGCAGACAAACAGACAAAAATTCTAAAAACAATTTTGTCTCACATCGTTACAATTTTTGGAAAAATATGCAATGTACCTACGGACACAGCTCGTTTACGATTTTATTATACACCCATTAGGCAGGTATTCGAATTCGTTCCATGTAAATTAACACTTTTGAGTACCTATTGTAAAAAAGTGTTACCAGAGAAATATAATAGTAAATTTATATATTGTTACTGTTTATTGTTACAAATTTACAGATCTTTAAGTGGGTAGATAATTTGTTAAATGCAAAAACAACCTCACAGAAGGAAGATCGAGTTCGTCCATGTTGCGTCAATGGGCATGAGAAGTGAACGTATTGAACAATAAATAATTTGTACAGACATTGTAGGTGAAATACGGACAGTGCTCCCGCATTTCCATCTCACATTGAATATTAAGCTGTGTTGCCGGTTGCCGCGATTATCCCGTATTACAAGTCAGAGCCGCTAACAGCTTTTATCGATAAATTATCATTTTTATCTATTGTGAAATCCATGCTAATAGGTATAAATGTGAAAGTAGCTCCCGTCCGTCTGTTACCTTTTCACTCCTTAACTAGGTAGGTACTTGACTGATCATCATCATAATATACACGCCGTCGTCACGGCTGCAATTAAGAAAATACGTTATAGGAAGGTTATAGGAAAAGTCCAGGAAAAGAAGGTAGGTACTGTTCCCAAGTCATCACCTTGCCTAACGCCTGGCGAAAGTGTTGGGTCAATTCATATTGGAGGAGCAGCTATGCGCCTATTTGCATATTGTATTCTATCTACCTATATAATCCCGTCCAGTAACACGACCAACCAACGAGTCCTATCTACATGACGTCCGATTTTTACCTACAAAAATCAATCTAATCAGGATCGAATCAGATTGATTTTGATTGAAAAGGCCCATCCGTAAACATCGATGGATATGGGGTAACATTTCGTCCAAAAAAGGCAGTTTTCCCGAGTACGTATTGCGGATGTTATCCATGGCAAAAGCAAGATATAATAGCAACATAACATCGGCCTTTCTAATACTAACTTGCATTAATCAGCGACCTCTTGGGCTACTAAGGCCACTACTATACGCATGCGCTAACCATATCTAGTTTAAGAAAACAAAAAGAAAACATGGTTAGGTTATACTTGGCAACGTTTAATCGATTTTTTGCAGTTAGGTACAAGTAAATATTAAGTATGTTATAATAGCCTGAGTTGGTGCAAAGGTGCAATTCGTAAATTTCCAATGACACAGTCATGACCAACATGACGTTGGAAGTTGACAAATACAATAAAACTAACCTCATCGAAAGCTCTTTCCCCTAAACCTCTAAACCCGTAGAACAACTACCAGTATACTCATGGCAGGCATTTATAGCAGCAAATACATTTTTTTTGGGAACTGAACTGGTCTTCGAAAAAAAAAAATCTTGATACGTAAAAAAATAGATTGTAAAAAAATGATCGAAAATTTTTTGAATAAAATATAGGAAATGTTAGAAAAAATTTTTTTTGGATCATAGTTAATTATATTTTTAATAAAATAAAAGTCAAATATAATTAATACGAAAGTATAGACAGAATAATGATATAAACAGCATTAAATATACTATTTGACTAAACGAACTGCTCGAGATTGGTAACAAATTTCTGTTGTATTGTTAAATCTATTGTCATACTTATTTATTTTATCTAATAGTTTAAAAGATCATCAGTATGTTTCTTTTCTTCATAGAATTTGCATTACAAACGACCGCATAGTGGCGCGAGGCTAATTTTATTGTTACACTTAAAAATAAGGCCTTTGTAGTCGACTGAAATCTACTCTATACTTATTAATATAGCATTTGTTAAAGTGTAGGCCAGGTATTAACGTTTGGAATTATTCCACTTGGTGCTCAATGGTAATGGGCAAATCCTAACAAATTTGAAGGATAATGTTAAGGTAAAGATAATATTATTCTTTACTAGCTGGCGCCCGCGACTTCGTCCGCGTTGAAAAAGAAAAGAAAAAAGTAGTTATAGTCGGATTTTTAATTAGATGAACTAAAATGACATTTGGTGGGTTACCATTTTATTGTAATGTAAAAATAGTGATGTATACTGAGTAATCGAGTATTAGGTAAGAATCGTGATTCAATCTTTTTTATTTTACAATAAGTTTGTTAGTTGAACTTATTATTCTAATAAGTTTTTTAGTTGTTGCTAGCTGTTCTTTTTGGTCCATTAATAAGGCGGCTGAGTTCCATTATTTTGTTTTCTCTTCTATAACGCGATCGATTCTTACAACTTGACCATAATGATCGGACTCGGTTATAAATGAGTCATACTACAACACTACGCTTCATGCTTGCAACATTAAAAAAATAAAAGGCTGATTTCAGATGTCATTTTAGTCCATCTAATTAAAAATTCGATTATAGTAAAAATCAGTTAGTTCGTTTAAGAGTTATGGAGGAATATACATAAAATACCTACACTTACAGATTTATTATTAGTATTAATAAAAACGGGCACAGCTAATATTTAAAAGACTAGCTGTTGCCCGCGACTTCGTCCGCGTTAAAAAAGATAAAAAGTAACCTATCACGTGTCCCGTACTTCTAAATGTTTATCTACCAAATTTCATGAAAATCAGTTACTTCGTTTAAGAGTTGTGGAGGTACATACATACATACATACATACATACATACATACATACATACATACATACAGAAAAAAAATCTAAATATGGTCAATTTAGTTTCAGTATCATGTAGAGCCTATATACACGATATTTCTGAAAACAAAGGAAATTACTCCACGACCGACCCCTACAGATTTATTACTAGTATTGAATTGAAGAGAGCAGATTCCACTACACCGTTGACGTAAGGAGCGCATCGCTTAGATATCGTTAACATGGGGGGGGGGGGGGATACAATAGTGAGAAGAGTGATGTTGTGTTTAACCCCTAGATGGGTTAGTATTTTCTAGTATATGTCACGGTAATCAAAAGTGGAAGCAATATATTTTCGCAAGCATTATTTTGCTGTGAATAGATTATAGACCGGGAGCTGGCTGTAGTCCTGTGTCATATCTTGAAACGAACTCGACGCGAACGAAGTCGGCGGCATCGGCTACGATTCATTCGCAATAATTCATTATTCTAAAGTGGAATAAGGACACTTTATTTATAATAAAATATTTAAAACTGTTTATTTCTTTATTTTATCTAATTATGATTTACAACTTTCAATAAGTATAATATTACTTTTTGTTAATAATATTATATCTTCAGATGAAATCCACGCGAACGAAGTCGTGGCACTGGCTAGTGTTATATACCTTTGTTGTATAACATATTCACAATAAAATAACACTGCAATATAACCTAGTTACCTAACATGTTTACCATTGTCTCAGTCACATTATGAGTACACGTGAAGCTGAAGGTGTGAAATAATATTCTGTTACATCGTCTGGACTCACGTTAAGGTTGTCTTAGCGTGCCCGTATTCTAAAGTTGAATCATAACATTTTTACTTGTTTTAAAAATTAAATACTGTTACTGGGGTGGGCGGGCACATAACATGGACTTTCGTCTTGTCTAAGGCCTTCATTCATCTTCATCTCCAGCCCTTTGGGAAACTCAGTTGAGGTCATCCAGCATCATCTTGAGCTCTCTCATCGACTTTGCTTGGACTACCCTAATCTTTTCAAAGTTCGAGTGAATAGGCATATTCTGGGTGAGCTCGCTCCATCATAGGCCTCATCCTTGCTACTTAGCTGATTGTTGGCCAAGAGCAAACCCATCTCTAATAAAAAAAAAAAAACCACAATGGTCTACTTCCACAATTCGTCATTCCAGGAGCTTAAATGCATCTTCCAGAGCGGCAAGGAACATTTTCGGAGAGAGTACATGTTTCTGTCTCATACCTCTTCGCAATGGAATTGACTGTGTGCTCTGCTCCTGTACTCGAACCGACATACCTATGTAGTATCTCTACGGTACAAACACTTCAACACTTCGATATAATAATATTATCGATGATCAATACGACATCGCTACAGAGCCTCGAGTACATACTGCCAATGTTTCGATGGAATCCGATGCTTTTTCATAGCCCACAAACAGCAGACATAGTGGGAGATTATACTCCTCGGTTTTCTGTATAACTTGCCGCAGCGTTTGGATGTGGCTTTTCCGAAAATCAGCTTGTTCGGGAGGCTGAGAGTTATCAAGTCTGCGCTCGAGACGATTTGCAATAATCCTTGAAAACAACTTGTAAATATGGCTCGGAAACTTGTAGGGGGTAAACAAAAAAGGGCCATGGCCCTTTTTGAAGAACAGCACTACCACCACGCCTCTGATTTACCGCCGAAAAGGAAAGAATTGAAGAGCTTCTATCGGTTATCCACTCGCTTTCAGAAGCTCTGATGTGTTCCCGTGCTCACCAGATGCCTTGTTGACTTGATATCCAGGATTACTTCGGTGTAGTATCGGGTTATTTCCGTTCTAGGATCTTTGGCCAAACTTCAACAGATTTTGTAATTGAAGTATGCAACTGTCCATAGAACTTCTCAACCTCCTTCATTCGCTCTAGATGGTCACATCTGTTGTAGATGATGTTATACTGGCTTTTCCCAACAAAAATGTTTCTTGCGAAGACTGAGACTGAGCTGACAAAGCGAGTTGAGCGCAAAGGAAGAGATAATAACTCCAAATAATAAATGATGGCATTATCTTTATTATGCACGAGTCGACATACATACTTTAGTTAACAATAATTATCTTCAAATGCCTATCACGTTATCTGCCTACAAAACAAATGTGTTTAAATAGTATGTTGAATAAGTACAATAATTTATGTGACACTTGAAAATTAGTGTGATTCAAGTAGTTATGGTAACACTAAAATGTTAGGTTATAAATATGTACATAATACATTAGGTATCAGACAGAAATAAATCAATTTTGTAAAATGGCTTTGTGCCTCGTTTGTGCCGTTGAGTAATGTCCCAAAAAAAAAAAAAAAGAACACTTTGTACTCCTCGTTCGTCCTAAAATTTAGTTTATGACCATCATTTAGTCACGGTTTGACCCATCTTTGTCCCACATTGTTTTTTGTATAGGTTAAAAAATATTTTAGTGCAATCTTCCTATAAGAACACACAAATTTTTGGTAATGACAAAACATAGCGTTAACAGCGTTATCTGTACTTAATTTCTTATTACTGATCAAATAAACCAGTAGAAGGAAACAACGCCAATTGAATAGGCAGATTTTCACGAAATAATATTTTATTTATAGTACACAATCAAAAACGACACCGCTCTGTTCACAATCAAATCCGAGAATGCAGGTACAATCAATATTAACCGTAATTCGAGAATCATTAGGAACACTATCGGAAGATAAAAATTACTGTCTCCAATAGGACTCATGGTATACATGATGGATTTTCCTAAAAATAATGAAACATAAGATTTTATTAATCCGACTAGAACCGATTCATTAAACCAAATTAGTGTCACCATAACTGTTAAATTTGCGCTCCGCTGGTTAGTTGAACTAGTTATTTTTAAATAATCAAATTCGCATATTATCAAAATAAAAAAGAAACAATTTTTTGACAAAAAAAAAATGGCTATATCGTTTATGAAAATATGTATAATGGAAAAGTATTTAAGAGTAAACTTACCAATCGTCGAAAGTAGGCGATGCCTCGCCAGAAGCGCCTTGAGATACGTCTCCGTCCATATCGAAATTATATTATAAACACTATAAACAGTTTATTTAATTAAACAATTAAGAAAACTGGCAAATTCCGTTCCTGCTGAAGTTTAAGCAAGCGATGTTCTTACACGGACACGTCCACACGACACAAGATTCGGCAAGCTTATGAGTTTTTTAAACTTACTTAACCAAGTAAGTAAAGCGACAAAGAGAGAAAGAGAGGAACAAACGCGCGAAACAGAAATAGTGGTAAAATTGAAATTGACTGGTGTTTGCACCCGTAACCGTATCGTTGCGTAGGCTGCCTGCGAGCGTGTGCGAGCGCGCTGAGCTCTCGACCTTTCAGTTGACTCGATTCTACAAACTGACGCTAGTGATGTACTTGCGTTTCGATATAACATCAAAAATATTATATCGATAGGTAAAAATTCTGATATCGGATCGGAATTAATATTTAAAACGCGACATTCTATGTTGCTAAAAGTGGAAACAAACCATGAATACTGAAGTATCCAATACTAAAAGTATCATCTATCGTTTAATGAAGAATTTACAAGAAAAAAAAAAAAAGAAGAAAAAAATTTACTTTAACAAAAATGAAAGATAAATTGTATTGTTTAGAATTTTCGTTAAAGTAATAGACTTAACAAAAAAATAAGTAGGTACACAAAAAAAAAATTTGAAAAAAAAAAAGTTTTGTTTACTCTTATAAAATTCGTATCTGAAAATTTAAGGGTTGTTTAGCCTCACTACTCTGTAGTTGTATGTTAGGTTATTAGTTATTATAATACAATAGGTTTAGGACAACTTTTCAGCTTGCCTCAAATGCCTACCAAAAAATGTGTACGATCTCTTAGACTTCTTTATATTTTTAGGAAAATTCTACAATGTAATCAACTGACTGGCAAAACCAATACATGGCAATGTCAAATTATTTTGGATTTTCTTAACTTAATTTTTATTTATTACCAACTAGCGATGGTATAAGTATTGGTAGTTAAGCTCATTAGTGTTTAGTTAAAATTAAGTTAATCGTGCTATCTATACCTACTATTTAGGATGGCAATTTAGTAAATTACCATATGTATACACGTAATTTCTTGAATTCATGTACATACCTACATAATTGCAAGGCGTCCGGTGAAATACAACCAATTCCCAAATTGCCTGAAATGTCCATACGCCTGAATCCCAAATAGACTGAAGTTTAAATCGACTGAATCCTAAATCGACTGAATCTCAAATCGACTAAATCCCAAAACGACTGATTCCCAATTTGCCTGAAATCCAAATCGCCTTAATTTTTAATGATTGATGTGGAGATGTCAGCAAGGGCTCAGATTAAATAAGAGTTACGCAAGGGTTACATGATCGGTGGGAATATGGTTCGCAGATTTTCCCGCGCAAAAAATAAGAAAAAAATTGGTAAACTGCAAATAAACTTTTTTGCAATTGAAACTTTGCAAATAACAAAATTGGCTCTGATAAACAATAATCTGAGCAATAAACATGCATAATATCTAATAATATTTTCAATTTTCAAATTATCAGGCAATTTGGTACTAAGGCATTTCGGATTTCAGGCGAAATGGGAATCAGGCAATTTGGGATTTGGTTGTAATGGGAAAGGCAATTTGCATTTCAGGCGAAATGGGAATCAGGCAATTTAGGAATTGGTTGTAATGGACCGGACGCATTGCAAGTACTTTATTAAATAAATATATAGTAAATAGTAATATAAGTTTGAATCGGTTCAATTCGAATACTAACATTAAAAATATGGTACAACATTAACTCGAACAGGCTTTAGTATGGCTGCTCGAATTGGTTGAAAAAGAGTAGGGAGAGAGGCAGGAGAGGGGTCCCGTGGTAAAGGTGGCCATACGCAAAGACTTCAATTTGCCCACATATGGTAGATATTTTAGACAGTACTTTGGACGATTACTACATCAAGCCAATGTGTATGACTCCTATTTTGAGGGGAAAATTCTTTTCACGCAATGAGTAAAATTTCAAGTTCAAATATTGCCTGACGCTTCAGTTCAACTATCACGTCACCTTCTTGTGACGTTCTTCTAACTTGTAACATTGTTGAACGCTTCGCCGCAGAATTTTCAACAAATACCTACTGTGTACTTAGTATAAAATGAATGTCAAGAGTTCGGAGCTTACCTTTCGCCCACACTATTATTGGAAAAAAATATATATACACATGTTTATTTCCTCGATAGTTTGTGCGGAAACGAATATCAATTCTAACTACCAACTCTAGTAAGGCAGACTCTATCGGCACAGTTCCAAGTGTCTATAAATAATCCATCATCTAAAAATATTTCTAATGATATAAATACAATTATGTATTTTATAGAATTTTCTTTTTTACGAAATTAAACCTGGTGGCGGCATGTTTGTGAAATACGCCTTCAGTTCAAATGGCAATTTTAAATGGCAACACTGAGCCTCTTGCAGTCATCGTCGTATGTATTTCGCGCTCCGCTGTCCCCCCCCCCCCCACCCCACCTCCTTTACCCTCCGCTAAGGCCAGATAAGAGAGATAAAAGACACCCTTCCTCCCGGCCCGGACTAAGCCCACCACGTTACGTTACGTGGCAACGCGTCTCCTAGGCAACGCAAAACGTACCAAGCATATCAGGAATCAGAGACCTTGTTATTGAATAACTAAATGTTTTCTATACTAAAAAGTTAGAATAAAATAACATCTGTCTCTAATCGCTGGGTCAATCATAACAGACAATAATTTTCGAAACCCATGTTTCAAAAAAAAAAAACCAGATACAAGAGCAAATTGAAAATCAAATCATTCATGGGCTTACTACTCAATACTCGAGCCTTCAATTTGTGTAGAATATCTTTCAACTGTCTCTGACATTTGATTTGACTAATATTTAAATAATGATCTCCACATTATTCTTCAATAATCATATAATTTTTTCAATATAATATTTCTCCGTGTTGACAAAGTAATACAAATTAAAAGCAAAAAATAAGGTATCAAGCAAAAGCATTATTATCGTGAGCGTAAAAGTGTCCGTCTAACTTTCGCACGAGAGCCTTGTATAAATTGTTGGAAGTCCGGGATCATCCGGGATACAATTAATAATGCTTCAATACACGGAAAGAAATATTATTCCGATAGTTATTTCAATAGTTATGTCAAACGCTGGTGCAAACGTCGCTAATTATATAAATAAGCCATTATTTTTCCACTGTATTAGAGTTATCATTTCATTATATACTACTTACTACTAGAGTCAATTTCCCAGCTTCGCCCGGAATGCACGATAGAAGAACAGAGAAGATGTTAGCGGATCAAAAACAGACATGACAAATTTATGAGACCCGAGTATGAGAGTTGGTTTTTATTACATAATATAAAATATAAACCTTCCATGAAAAAATACCTAATTCATGGTGAAAACTGCATCAAAATCAATCAATGTTGTGTCGTTTAGAAGGAGTTAAGATCTATACAGACGCGAACAGACAGACGCGGTAAGCGAAACAAATATTCTGAATTTAACTGAAGATTTTTTATATAAAAATTGCACTCCGAGCAAAGTTGGGTACGGGTCGCTAGTATTATTATATAATTATTATTTTAAATACCTACTATTTTTTTTTTATCTTAAGCAATCATTTATGGCATTGCACCCTTTTATACCATTGTACCCCGCAAGAAAGGGTTGTTAGTTTTGTCGCAATTTACAGAATATTTTGAATACTGTCTTAAATAAAATCAACAGTGTGATTCTGACTACAGGTTATGGTGTCGACGAACCTTCAGTAGCCATAGTCAGGTAACAAAATTCGAAGAATTTTTATAACAATGCTTGTCACCCAGGTAACTTCGTATTAAATATCCAGTGAACTGTCCATTTTGATTTTATTAAAATACTATAGCGGGCTTTAGCGCTCCTTCCATTAGTGAAAACCGCATTCAAATCGGTGCCGTAGTTTAAGAGATCTAAGCGTGCAAACAGATCTGTACACTGTACGTACAGACTCGGTGGGAAGTCTGTAGTCTCTGTACTTATATATACTTTGTAAGGAAGATGGATGGATGTGGGCAATGGCTCTTATAAGAAGAGAATCAGGATGTCCACGTGAGCTGTCGAAGGCGTACAACAAGCCTACATAGTAACCGTGGGATGGGGAAGAATAAAGCATGGCCGGCTGAATGGCGTCTCACACACGCTTGCGCATTGGACTCCTTATTGATCCTGTCCTGCCACGTGGGAGCGCCACACCGGCCGGCTCTCCTCACCGGTCACACCCAGTTGCCACGTGTCTCCACTATCCCGTCCAGAACCAAACTAGGCCTGCATTCAAACACTAACTCACCACCTAGACACCCCAGCCCAAATAAAATATTAAGACTCGCAACGCCTCGCAAGTTAAAAACACTGTGCCGCCAATTCAAAAGCCCTCGTCGAAATCGTTGCGTCAATCAAATGATCACACATTTAGATAAGGGAGGGTAACACAGCTTCTACAACATAAATATAACCCGCACAGCATTTTCAATATATTTTTTTTATAAATAACATAACCACCATACCCCCTATACTATACGGCGAGCTACACAAGAGCTCCCTTCTGACAACAATTAAACGTATAGACACATACATTAAAAATAGATCGAAGCGCACCTGGATCACATGGGAATAAGGGACTATACACGGCGTAGAGATTCCATAACGTTATACCTTTGTGCGTCTCTATTTACCTATGAATCCGACTTCGCAACTTTTTAGGGTATACCTATTAGTACATAGTATTGCTCCTATGAATTTTATACACATTTTTTTTATTCAGTTTTTTTTTATTAATAAAACTACTGTAGGAAGACACAGTGCTAATTTTTACAGAGATAGGCGATGGCACGAATGTAGGGAAAGGTCGTAGGCTAATTAGCTATTCAAGCGGGGCAGGACGCGTACAAAAATAGACACGGATAAAATTAAATTATATCAAAACACAGACATTTTATTTAAGATTTGAAACTACCAGTTTCTATGCTTAAATTTATTTTTCTTCTTTTGCAGTGTTGCAAGTACGCTGCCCGACAACTTAAGTATATACTTAGTGGGATTGAGGATAAACGACTGGGATAGGAATCAGTTGAGAAGCCTGCACTAAACTGGTTGTTAAGAATCGAGGAGCTGTGAATGCCACATCGTATATCACAAGAAGAACATGTTATGTTATACTTCCATTTATGCTGGATTTATTTATTGGCGAAGGCAAGATAATCGGCCTATATATCGCTCTCATTCTGCACACAAGAGTCTTTCCTTACTTACAAGTATATAGGCTTACAATACTGGAGAGCAGTACGTAGTTCAGATAATTTATTTATACCCTATAGCAACATAGAAGGGTTAGGCAAGGGGAACTAGAGATCTAGAGAATTTGAAACAGCCTAAAAATATTCTCGTTAAATATTCTGCAATGGACCATCAAAATGTTACAGAGAATTGTTTGTTCGACACCTTACTAAAATGCTGTAAATCTTGAAAAAACTGAATACAAATGTATTTTTTCCAAAACCGAATTTACTTTTGCAGTTTCTGTCATCCTTATATATACCTAGTATACCTACTAGCTGACTCGAACCTCGAGAACCACTGTATCTATTGGTGAAAACAGCATGAAAATCGGTGCAGTAGTTTTTGAGATTATCGGGAACAGAAAGACAGACGCGGCGGAGGAATTTGTTTTATAATAATTAAGTTATGTATGTGAGTAAGTAAGGATAACAATTATGTAGAATTTGTAGAAGCGAAATTTTTGTCTACGTTTCATAACGGATGTTATTGCCATCAACAATATGCTTACTACTTGTGTAAGCATTCATCAAGCAATGTAAGCATGAGTTTCTTATTACCGTAACTACAATTATTCATAAATACTAATAAGCATTAAAAATACCTTATCAAAACATACGTTCTTCACTTATTTAGGTTAGGTACAATTTTGAATTTTGAAACTCTTGCTTTATTTATTGAAAATTATAAAAAAAAATAATTCGCTAAAGTTGCTAAGCGCACAACCCGACAACGGCTGAACTAAATACTTACATAGTTAATAATATTTTTATAATTTTCGTTTTAGTCCACGGTGGTTTAAATGGAGATAAAATGGAAGAAATATAAAATAAAATAAGACATCCATGCTAGGTTGGGGCGGTACACTAATGTAAAAAAAAAATGTAAAGAAAACCAAACCAAGAGTAATAAATTTTGAAAACTATTTGAACGTTACATTTTTGTTTCTATTTTAACCAATGACTATATTTAAGTATATTTGGCAGTTTAGATCAATCAATGATTTTAACATATTTTTTTAACCGACACATTAAACGTGGCACTGTTAAAAATCCGTTTTGTTTGGACAGCATGCTGTGTACACGTGTTTAGGGTCTCTGTCTAGTTCACTTTGATGTAATTTCAATGTATTTAATATCAGTGTCCTGTTTTGTGTACCTTATTAAATAAAATAAAAAAAAAAATTCTTCTAATATTTTCTTGTGAGATAGATACCTACGAGATTTTGAGCGATGGATGTGATTTCGTATAATTGATAACGACTTGGTTCCTAACCTAACGTGTATAAGTGCGGCGTTTATGGGGCTGGCAGCTGGGCTAGAGTGTGGACAGATTCAAACAAGAGGTGTTGTGAAGGTCGCCGAGGAAGTCGTTTGAAGAGGAACCCCATCGACCCCTATACTTTAACCATCCGGTATGGCATTAGCCATTGACTAACTATTACCTACTCACCACCGAATAATTATTTATACATTAAGATCATTACTAATGAAATGATTCATTATAGTGTACAGTTAAATTAAGTTAATCATCCTATGTATACTATTTAGTAATGCAATTTAGTAAATTTCCATATATCATACACGTATTTTTTATACATAGTATTCATGTACATAATTGCATTCTGTCTGTATACTTTATTAAATAAATAAATAAATAAATTCACTTTAAAGATAAGAAGACTTCTAATCATAAACAAAACGCAAATTGAAATTAACAATCGTGACCCCACGTATTGAACCAAAAAAAAAAAATAGTTACGTAGAAATTAATGCCCTCTTTCACCAACTAACTAGTAAAGTGTTGATTAGTTACTTTTAGAAATAATTTTATGTTTTATTAAATTAGGTATGCATCGGTTTACTGCATCCCTCGATTGGGGATTTTTTATTATTATTTCATTTTCAATATTTGGGACTTTTACTGTACAAACAAAAGTAGGTAAGTATATCAGCTCCATTATTCCCGGTGACCGGTGACTTTAAATGACAGTTAGCCTACTTGACAGAGCCCTAAGTATAATCAGTAATATTCATAATATAATATAATCAGCGCATACTTACCTACTATGTTTCAAGAAACAAAGTTGCATTGCAAAAGCACGTTCATTTTGTTAGGCAGAACACAAGCCCGCCATAACGAACATGATGATATTATTTTATAAGGAGGAGCACTCGCGCAATATTGATTGTTCGTTGTAAATTTATATTAAATATTATACATGTTAGGTATATTTATTATGTAGGACAAACGATCAAATTTAGGCGGATTGCATTTCAGCTTGTTCATAATCAAAAACTCAAATCACTAAGGGGATTCTCTAATGACAGACTGTAACGAAAACCAAACCAATGGGTAGGGTAGGTACACTAAAACCACCGCAAACGAGGTCAGATTCGAAAAGATCGAACCCCCAACTCGGGACCAGACGCAAAATCAAACATCATAGAAAGTTAGTGCTCAAATTGTACTCACCTCCAGCCGCCAGGAGGAGAGTCGATGCTATCCTTCAATTGTGTAGCACTCGCGCTTTGGAGGCTGGATACATTCACACTGTAAACAAATACAATTAACATTATACATTATACATTTACGCCTTTGTGCGCGACTTCGTGTCCGCACCCCTTGTCTTTCGTGTTAAGAGGGAAGTATAGCTTTGCGATGGGTATTTAGGAAAACAAATGCTATCCCTTGTGCGCTCTAGCCCCGGGGCAGTCGTGCGATAGAGAGCGTAGCAGCTTCCGACTGACAATAGTCCTTTTTTTGATGAAATTTCATTTCGGGAGAAAACAGTTTCCACTAACTAAATCTTAACAAATCACTTTGATTTTCATGTCGATCGTTTCGGCATGATATATTCTAGGTTTATAGGTTTCGCTTTTTATAAAAAAATAGATGGTTTTTATAAAACAAACGGTTTAATTCGACAAAGTTTTAATCATAAAAAATAAGTTATTTGAGGTGCATATAAGTTTGAATCTAATGCAAATTTTGAAAAAAGGAAAACCTATAAACTTAGTCTTTCATTGTGTCAATAACATGCAAAATAATCATGGAGATTGGAAAATATTTAGAAGTCGAAAAACGTTTTCTCTTTTTGTATGGACGAGTGCGTGCTATTCTTCCCTCTTAAATTCATACTTATTTTTATGTTAATTTCAATTTTTTTTTATTTCTAGACTAACTGGCGCCCGCGACTTCGTCCGCGTTAAAAAAGGAAAATCTTGCCTATCTTGTGTCATGTACGTCTAATTGTTTATCCAATCCACCAACTTTCAGGTGAACAAGTGGACAAAGAAATAATTGAATCCCGGGCGAAGCCGGGAGCGGGTCACTAGTGTTATATAACATTGTTGTATAACATACTGTACAATATAATATAACAATGTTATCCAACTTGTTTACCATTGTCTCGGTCACATTATTGATACACGTGACACGTGACCTAGCGTGACTCATTCGCAATGTTATGATTTAGTTTTATATAACACGTATAGTATATGTGCTATATGATATATAACAGAGTTATGTTTTATAACATGTTTTTTAAATCGATGTTTCTGTTGTATCAACGGGACTCACCTTAAGAAAACGTAATGTATGGTTGTCGTAACGTGCCTTTTTCCAAAAGTGGAATAATCACATTTTATTTATAACTAGCTGGTGCCTGCGACTTCGTCCGCGTTGAAAAAGAAAAAAGTGGCCTATCCTGTGTCCCGTACGTCTAAATGTTTATCTACCAAGTTTCATGAAAATCAGTTAATTCGTTTAAGAGTTATGAAGCAACATATACTTACTCGACGGCAAATAAACCGGGCCACCCGCTACTTGGCTTTGGAACTCTGATTCGGTTTTCTCAAAA
Source organism: Synanthedon vespiformis (assembly GCA_918317495.1). Classification (NCBI taxonomy): domain Eukaryota; kingdom Metazoa; phylum Arthropoda; class Insecta; order Lepidoptera; family Sesiidae; genus Synanthedon; species Synanthedon vespiformis. The sequence goes on from OU906947.1 coordinate 1,820,280, forward strand.
AGTATAAAACTTAAAACTATCAAAGTTATACCTACAGAAAGTGCATTTCATGATGATTATTGATTAGGTATAACTTTCTGTAGGTATAACTTTTATAGAGTTTTTGAGAAAATCGAATCAGAGTTCCAAGGTAGCGGTGGCCCGGTTTATTTGCCGTCGAGTGTACATCCATACAATACCTACATTTACAGGTTTATTATTAGTTTTGATGATTAGCGACCCGCTCCCGGCTTCACCCGGGTGCAATCTTATATATAAAAAAATCTTGCGCGTTTATTCCATTTTCAATATGTGAAAAGCGAATTAAGACCTTCCCATTCTCGAGTTTTTGAAGCGTACTGAAACTAACTTAACATTATTCAGTGTCTTACTTTTTTATTACTTTCGTTATTTCGTTAACTTGGAAGATATTGCTTTTTTTATTTAAATAAAAACTTTAATTACTTAGATTTTATTATTCAATGTAAACCTTCAGTGTTAAAATATTTAACTGATGAAATCCTGTAGTACAAGTTCCGGCTTCCGGCTTCGCACGAATTTTTTTTATAAAAATCCGTAAATTAACCATTTAATAATTCCACACAAAAACTCTTCAACGAGAGATAGAATAATACAATGTCATTGTGGCTTTCTTCGATAAAAATATACACAGAGGTGGCTATCTATTGTTTGAACATCATTCATTTCTTTATAAATTTTTCAAGTAAGTAGGTTACTTACATAGAGGTTACTCGATACATCTAACTGGAAACCTTTTATACCTCATTTATACCCACTTAGATCGTGTATATACACAATAGGTACGGATGGCTATTGTATAATACGTGGCCATTATAATCTCATATTTGCAAATCTATTTCAGTCTTTTCTAAAGGTTCTGAGAATCTAGGTCTTTAATCTATTATGAGTAGGTATTATCTATAATAATGATATAAGTAATTACAATTTCATAATAATCAATTACACTTGTATAGTCTATCTATACTATAATATATAATATAATATTATAAAGAGGAAAAATTTGTTTGTTTGTATTGAATAGGCGCCGAAACTACTGGGCCGATTTGAAAAATTCTTTTACTATTAGAAGCCGACATTATCCGTGATGAACATAGGCTACTGTTTACCGCGGAAAAATGTTTCATTCCTGCGGGAAATCTAATAAATACTAGCGGCTTGGTCCGGGAGATAGCGCCATCTATCCAAAAACAAGTGAAGCGACTAAAATGACAACTACTTGGTACGCGGACGAAGTTGCGAGCCACAGCTAGTATTTAATAATTTTAGCATTTAATCTATCTATATTATATTACTAGCTGGTGCCCGCGACTTCGTTTTCGTTCAAAAAAAAAATCAAATTTAAAGCAATATAACGCTTGACCTAATCCCTAAAACAGGCGTTTAGTTCTTTATAATTTTAATGATGATCCGTTCTGGATTAAAATTAATAAATCTGCCTGATTCAAACTGTTTTCCATCACTATTATGCACTGTATTTTTATCTAACTTGTGATTTTACTCTAAGAAGTCAAACTAATACTAATGCTTTTCTGCGAAGTCCTCGCATTAAGTCTGACAGCTTCTTTATCATCTAACTAGCTGTTTCGTCCGCGTAACTTTATAAATATAATCGGTCAAGCCGTTTAGTATTTGACATACCGACAGCAGCGCCACCTACCGGGTCCAATTGTATTTTTAAATCATCCAGGAAATCATCGAAATACCCATATAAAATTTCAATCCAATAGCTTCAGCCGTTTAGAAGTTATGTGAAAAAGATAAGTACGGAAGGATAATTCTTACTACCCGTTGTCCTATTACCCGTTTTCCCGTAGGAATGAAGCATTTTCCTATGTTCCCCAAGTAGCCTATGTTCATCACGAATAATATCGGCTTCTAATGGTAAAAGAATTTTCCAAATCGGTCCAGTAGTTTCCGAGCCTGTTCTATACAAACAAACAAACAATCAAATCTTTCCTCTTTATAATATTAGTATAGGTAACTAAACTCATCTACTTATGAAGACTTATGTGCAAAATTGTACAACTTACATTTTTTTATTCGCCACTGACGGTTCGACAATGAGAGGAAGTCCACAATACGAATAACCTGCAAGTATATAATAAAGTATGTATATATTATAGTTGAATTTTTTTTTTTATACAAAGTTTGACGTTTGGGGGTTAAAAACCCACTGTTTGTAGATATATACATTGCTGCTAACCATGAATGACCATGATAGGGTATAAATGGTAAAAACTTTGGCATTTTTTATTGAGCACTGAAACATAGGTCACTACTACACCCCCCCTAGGTGGGCCATGACCTTGTCGTGGTGGGGGGGCTTACCCTTGATCCGAGGGGTCGCAGGCGATGGCCTGCGACCCCCTGCGATTGGGCCGGTGGTGGACAGAACCACCGACCTTTGCTCGTCCCATCGGATTGTTGGGGACCAACATGGCCCACACCCGTGTGCTCCGAGCGGGCTCCGTTCAGCGGAGCTCGCGGCGGAGCACATTTTGATGAAGTCACTTCGGCGGCTGGGGCGGGACGTGTAGCCCTCCATGCATGTTCTCGTCAGCTGTCGTCGGGGTGTTTTGGTGGAGTTCAGGGGAATAGGGAGGCCTGGGGGGGTGGCCCCTGGTCCCCTGCTCAGAGGAGCGGCGGGGAGGAGCCAATGGACATTGTTGGTGTCCATTGAGTCCTCCCTTTTAACATCCTGGTAGATGGCTGGGCAGGAGAAGGCGGGTATCAGCCCATCTTTAAATGCCCTCGGGGACCTGCGCACACGGCTGGCTGGTTGTGTGTGCCTGCACGGGTCTCCTCCGTCTGGGGATTGCTCGGGTGTCTCCGGGCAATCCCCCCATTGGCGTCAGCCTAGCCAGCAATGGCTAGGCCGCCCGAGGAGGGTGGGTCGGAGCAGTTGCCTCGGCAGAGCCCGTCCACCCACTTAATGGGCAAAGGAGGCACCGGGGAGTTTTAGTGGGTAGGGGCCAGTTCTGCTGGTCGACCCCCACATACCCCTGCCGCCTAGCCAGCGGTAGGGGATTAATAAAAGGATACCTCGAAAAAAAAAAAAAAAAAAAGGTCACTACTACACTACAGCATACCTACAATTTATCTTAGAAAGTCATACTTGAGTATGACTATAATTTTTATGTGAATATTATGTTATTGTGACACAAAAGTAAAAATGTGGATTATTATGTTTTTCTTTCTTCTTATGGGAAATCAAATAGCACACTGTCATAATGGGCGTTTGACCGTGATCTTCACCCAACGCCCGTGACATGTTACATAATATGTTACATAACTAATCGTGCCGACCCATCGATGTGCGACCACTTTGTTTCTTAAATCTGAAACTGTCTCGAGGCTTTTAAGGCTTTCACAGTAATAAACATACTATGAGTTGTTAAACAAAGATATGTTCTTTAAGTGTAAGTATATAAAATTATTAACTTGTGCTCGTGTCTGCTTCTCATGGTACTAATAATACCATTACACTTGCGTAAACGTGTTTAGGTGTCGAAAACCATCGAGTTTTATAACAGTAAAAAAAGAAATTCAGTGAATTAATTATTTACGATTCATATTTTTCATAGAAAACTCACTTTGAATTGAAGTTACGATCGGATTGCAGCGTTGATAAGTACCAATTAATGTAATATGTTATGTGCATCCAGAACGCGATGAGTGAACAAAGAATAGGTACGATATATGAATGTGGTTACCGTGAAGCTTGTCAATGGCGCGATCGGCGGCAGATTGATCTGGAAAATCAACGAAAGCATAGCCGCCCCTTTTCACTGAAATATCAGCGACAGTCAAGTTGTGTTCAGCGAATAGCTGCCTAACGGCTGCCTCGTCAGCCTCTATTGGCAAGTTACCTACATACAATTTATTCATAGCGGACACAGTTTTCAATTGATCACTCATTTTTAATGTTAAACTGACTACTACAATTATATTATGAAATCACTTCACGACCATCTATCAGTTCACCGCAAGTCACGTAAAATTACTCTGAATTCTTTTGTCGGTGTGTGACGTATTATTGATTTTAGAATTCAAATTTGACAGGTAACAAACAATCTAGGCGGTCATTGCAGTTCAAAAAGTGTGTGACCTGCATGTAGGTTGGATTAAAAAAGAAAAAGTGTTTTTAACTTTATACAATTTTTTAAATTTAATATAAGTAGCTTTTGCCCGCGACTTGAACCGTCGCGAACCGTCCTATAGGTAGTTCGATGGTAAATTCTTTTAATTTTTCTTGTGATAAGCAAATGACCAAGTAAAATCGTTTTTCTACGTATTTAAGTTGCGTAAGTTTGCGTACTATTTGCGTAAGTATCTGTCTGTAGTACAAGCTATGAGTATTTTAAAAATTAACGATACCGACCAAATCTGACGAGATGCTAAAGGATCTTTTATTATTGTTAATTGGTCGCTTTTTACCTGCTCGGCCGCTCCAGGCTCCAAACTCGCAAACAAAGCCACATTTCTTGGAAACCAAAGTAACACAAAGTTCTAATTTTTAAGCTAAAGGAGCTTACGAAATATGTGCCCTTTATGTCGTAAGTGGAATAACTTTGAATAGAAATAATTTAAGCACCTAAAATATTTTATGCACAATACTTAACTATCGACTTGCCACCCCAAGTCACACCAAGTTTGGATGGCAACTAGTGTATACTTGCCACTAGTTACCAGTGGCAAGTAAATTACACATAGTTACAAAATTTTATCAAAATCGATTCAGTAGTTTAGGAGTTCGTCGCGCACAAACATGTGACACGAAATTTTTATATAAGTATTACTTGTAATACTAGCTTTTTCTCTCGTAATACTATAGTGATGGAGGAACATGCATGATATCATTCAGTATCATGTATAGAGCCTATAAACACGATATCTTTGAAAACAAAGTAACTTACTCCATGACCAACCCTAGATTTATTATTACCTAGTATTAATGATGACAGAGATATAGCAAAAATAAAATAGAGCCGGTACCAGCAGAAAGAATACGTGATTGGGCGTCTTTCCATTAGCGACGGCACGGCCCGGCTTGCCGGGGAAGTAAAAATGTATGAAACTATATGGCTCGTCTTTCCACTAGCGACGGCACGGCCCGGCCCGGCACGGCCCGGCCCGGCACGGCCCGGCACGGCACGGCAGCTGACTCCCACTGGCGCCGGCCGGCTTGGGGGTAACTGCATGTGTGTTGTATATGAATTGTAGCCGTGCGCGTGTGTGAGTGCTACCCAAGGGCTGCGCTTGTTGAAAAAGTATCGATATATCGGTGTAGCGATATTTTTAATTGGATATATTTATATTTATGGCCGATATATTGATACTTATATAGATACAAAATATCCAACATCGAAAATTATATCAGCAACAATATTTTTTTAGTATAAACTACCTGAGATAAAATCAGAGCCTTATCAATACAAATAATAAATCTGTAAGAGTAGGTATTCTATGTATGTTCCTCCATAACTCTTACGCGAATTAACTGATTTTCATGAAACTTGGGTTCATGAAGTACGGGACACGTGATAGGCTACTTTTTATCTTTTTTAACGCCGACCAAGTCGCGGGCACCAGCTAGTCTATAAATAAATTTAAAAGTGTCATTAAAAGTAATATTATATACTTAGATTTTGCTTCAAGTTAAGTGTAATTGTTGTAATTTTATATTTTATAGATGACAAAATAATAATCCTAAGTTTCTTTCGGGGTTTCTTCTCAGGATCGTTTTTTTTCTGAAACCTTAGTAAATTTAAGTATATTATGACAATGATAAGTTTCTTGTAGAAACCTATTTGATACTGATATTTTTATAAATATCGATACATCGATATTTCTTTCACTTCCGACATCCCTACCAAGGAAAAAACCGGCGTCCAACACCGGCTCAGTGGAAAGACGAACCCCGGCATGCCGTGCCGTGCCGTGCCGTCGCTAATGGAAAGACGCCCATTATCATCTATATTATGCGTTTCAAATGAGAATAGGATCGCGCTTGCTGCAAACTTCGCATGATCCGAGTCATCATAGTAATGTCGTCAAAAAAATCCGAATAACAAAAATATAAATATTTTTTGTTTATTTTTTATGTAATAAAATTATATATGTACAAATATATATATCCTTACTAATATTATAATTGTGAATGTGAGTTTGTTTGTTTGTTTGATTATTACGCTTTCATGCAAAAACTACTGAACCGATCATCATTAAATTTTACATACACGTTATCTGGGACACCAGAAAGGACATAGGGTACCTTTCATCGTTCAACGCGGACGAAGTCGCGGGCACCAGGTAGTATATAATAACTATTAAGTAATTAAACTGTAAGTGTAAATTACAGTACGATTAAATCGTATTTATACGATCTTTTCGGCTTTGGTTCTATGTAGCAAAGCCCTTAAGTTTGCTAACGCGTCTCCACGAGATAAGTAATTCTTTTATGGGTCAATGTATACGATTTTATAACAAACTACCTGAATAAATAAATCACATTACAAAAATAATAAAAACTAAGCTTTTTTCTTGCACTGCGTACACAACACTCATGAAGTTCGTGAGAAATGCGGAGCAAAATGCGAATTTCCAGTCCTATTCTCATTTGACACGCATAGTAACTTTATTAAAAAAAAGTGAAATATTAGTGAAAATAAAATAATACTAGAATCACATAAATCATAAATAATTATGCGATATTTTTCGAAAAATTGTATACTTTATAATGTGTGAAAAAAAAAATTTATATAGGTATACCAGTACCTACTAAGTAATACCTAGTAAGTGACCTTTTACCATCTATGTTTCAGATGTGTTTAACAATAAAAAAAATATGGTATGGTATGTACTATTAACAAAGTAATATTATAAATTTTATACATCGCCACCTACCAGTGAAACGATTGCGCCCGATAACGCTACAAGCTTATCCGAAGGATTCGGCACATATCTGACGTATCTTTAGTATGGGGACAGCATAAGGTGTATTAGTATATATACTTAGCATAGACTATAGGCCCGCGACTCTGTACGTGTTGAAAAAAAAAAATTGCCTATCTTGTGTCCCGTACGTCTAAATGTTTATCTACCAAGTTTCATTAAAATCAATTAATTCGTTTAAGCTCCCTCAAGCTTGCCTAAGAATAAATAATTCTTCAAGGCGAACTTTCCCACAAGACTGTAGCCAGGGCCTAGATCATATGGTAAAGAAAGTGGATTGCTAGAAGAAATGCACGTGGTGTCCAAAGATTTAAATCAAAAGATGTGGCGTTATCTCCTCGCGCCATACTAAAACCACACCGAAAATTCTGCACAATGGGATGAGCGCAGACCCAGGCGCTAAAATAGTACATTATGACGTAACAACTTAGATGGTGACCAATCTTGGCGCGTTCATAGTCACGTAATTTTTTTTAATTTTATCAATTTTTTGCTGTTTATAATTAAGAAATTTTAAGAATAAATAATTAAGAAGAAGAAAGAAAACCCTCATTTATTAGATTTACCATTAAATAAAATTACCCCTGTAGTGCCAGTTAAATTGGCGAGTTGGGAGACTCAAGAGAGAGGACTATTCAACGAAGCCTTATCATTTAACATTTTCATTAGAGTAGGTACTCATTGAACTCTGTAGGTACCTACCTGACCTTTCAGTGCAGTAAATAAATCAGCAACTTAGTACTTAACTCGCTTTTGCCTTGCAAACGACAATAACAACTTAACTTGCCGATGACGCAGTTAACACGGTACTGTACTTGTTGAAATATTAATGTAAACCTGGTGTAAGGTTCAGCTCAGTCTGAAACTGCTCGTCTAGCGAGTGTGAATGAGGACTCATAAGCATATCTCGTCCAATTGTGACAAAATTTGATGGTTTTTGATTTATTTATAATTATACTAGCTGGTGCTCGCGACTTCGTCCGCGTTGAAAAATATCACCAAGCAGTTGTCATGTTATTCGCTTCACTTGTTTTTGGAATGTTGGCGCTATCTCCCGGGCCAAGCCGCCAGTATTTACTTTTATTTTAGATTTCCCGTAGGAATGAAGCATTTTCCCGCGGTAAAAAGTAGCCTATGTTCATCACGGACAATGTAGGCTTCTAATGGTAAAAAAAATTCAAATCGGTCCAGTAGTTTCGGCCCTATTCTATACAAACAAACAAACAATCAAAACTTTCCTGTTTATAATATTAGTATAGATATATAGATATTCATAATATCTACCTTGTTAGAAGGTTACCTTAGGATTTAAATATTATGAAGTCAACTATTATACTTAAATCGTGTATCGAAAACTGTCCTTTTACAGATGATAATACGCTAAGAAAAACTTAGCGTATAACGTAGATGAGATACGCTAAGTTTTTCTTAGCGTATCTCAGAAACACTTTATCGAGGAAGCCAACGTGCAAGCAAAATCGCGTCGCTTCGTCTTTCAGTGTGAACTGACTTTTATTATCTTTTATGTTCGTTTGATTCAGGAATGCATACATGAGGCAGAATCCGTTTACGTAATAAACGCATTTTGGAAAATATTACACAAAGATTGTCTACAAATTTTAAACTGCGTAAAGAAGAATGGTTTGTATTTAGTAATATTTTTAATACTTTTAATCCTTTTTATTTTTGTTGATGGAATGAATATGCAAAAACTATTCTTTTGATCTTGACAGTCTTGTTGTGGTTAAAATTAAGTATATAAATGTACGAAAATCCATTCGAAAGTCTGGACTGTGATTAGTAATTTCAGAATCAGGACTTTTAATAGACATTACCAAAATGACCATTTGAAAAACTCACCATGAGCAGTTATTTGGTCACATCGACGGCTAGGTGAGGCGCTGCGGAGTCTAAAGCTACTTATAATTTTAGAGTCAGTAACTAACTGTAACTAGAAGTAACTGATAAAATGCCGCTGAGAGTTTTTACACCTAAATTCTTCCAGGAAATTGCGAGTAGGTCATTGAGATAATATGTACTACGTACTAGAGAAGACATGGCAACCAGATTCTTTGCAACACGCGTTAGAGCCAGCTGGCTCCAACTAAAAGTCTTAAGAGTCTGGCTAGCGACGATACGCTTGTGTTCTCTGTTCTTTTTAATTAAATATGCCTTCTAGTGTGCTAAGGTACTGTTTAAACAACTCAGGAAATACAAATAAAGTCCAAGGAATCACCTCTTACCTGCAAGTACACACTTTTGCTCTTTGCAAGTGCACTAAGACTTTTGTTTGAGATGGCTTCTCTAGTACGTATCTCAATGGAGTAGGTATTGGTCCTCCTAGTAGACATTGCATGGTTGGAATGTGCACGGTACGCGAAGCAACTTTCTCCAACACGATATCTCAAAGGCGTCTTTCACCTTTTTATTCTTTGCTCTAGGTAATCGTCCAAGATTCCTTAGAAACGTACACCATGAACGTGAACGTCGGATATGTAACGAAACCTTTACAAGTCTCACTCAAAGCGGTGGCGTCACTCGTGCGGGTTCAAAGACCCCTACAAGCAAACGTATATTTGTCATTCATGCAGTTGTAGTATTCTATTCATTGAATGTTGAAATCATATTGAATGCGTGCACGTTTGTTTCCAGTTTATATGCAAGTGATATTGCATTTTATTGTATTGCCTAGGTATAGCTCAATAGCGACACGGAAACACTACAAGTTATATAAAGAAATATTCTGCACCGATACGACCAAGTATAATAGGAAACTCCCCAAAAACTCCTATTATGTGACTCAGTGTCAGTGAGTCAGTTGTTAAAAAAAGCCGGAGGCGGTCGCTTGTTATATACCCTGGTATACTAGTTACACGCTCCCGGCTTCGCCCCGGTTCAACATAACAACTATCCATCTTTTAATTTGTTGGGCCAAATTAATAGTTACGAAGTTTATCAAAATCGTTTAGGAGTTCATTGGCGTTAAACAACGTGACACGATTTTTTTTATATATGTACTTATATATACGAGTAGAGATTAATATTTTAACGAATCAATACAAACTAACCTTAAAAAGGATAAGGGAAATAGCCTTTGACCTTTGACTCACTCACCGAGACACAGTAGCACAATTTATGTTATTCCGGTAACAACACCTACACCGTCGTCGTCGCTAGAAGTAGGGTATTTACTACCTTTTCTACTATTACATCATTACACTCTCATTTATTTGATTGATATTTACTTATTTATATAAATAAATAAAATATCAAAGATATATGTTAATTTTATTATTACATTCACGATGCCGATGAGTTGGAAAAAATTGGAAGGACTTAAGTTATTTCACATAGGGCTTCTTTCACCAAATACAAGTAAAGTGTTGATTCGTTACTCTTAGAAATAATTTTATGAGGCCCTAGGGCCTCTTTCACCGTCTGTCAAGTAGGGTAACCGCCATTTAAAAGTCACCGGGATGACGGTAAAAAAATTCCCAAACATTAAAAAGAAAATAATAGCCTAACGAAGGATACAGTAAACGCAGTAAACCGAGTGCATAATTTATTAAAACATAAAATTTACTAAAAGTAACTAGTCAACACTTGACTTGTAGTTGGTGAAAGAGGCGCTTATAGAATAAAGTCGAGTCAATGTCCGATAAGACTGTAAATTAGACAATTATTGGGTGACCGCTTGTGAAGCTTGTATCCTTAGGCGACGTAACCACCTACTATCAAGATCGCGGGTTGCCTATCTATTTTGATTTTAATAAATAACACATAAAATATTCATCTAGCTGAATCCTCGCTACAGGTGCAATTTTATTATCTGTGAATTCTGTGACGTATCTCAATTTATTTCAGAGATTTTTACATATAATGTTAAAAAACAAACAACCTAGACAAACATATTGCTCAAATTATGCGCCAGTTTTATAACAACGACTAACGCCATCTAGCGAACTTTAGTAACATCTACAAAAGGAATATCACTGTTGCACGCGACTTCGCCCGCTGTCCTTTATAAAATATAGCCTGTGATTACTGGCTGATTTTATAGGTATAAAAAAATAATTCAAAATTGGTGCAGTAGTGTTAGAGTTTTTTACAGGGCAAGACTCGGATTGTATCATTTGACTTCGAGGTTATTATTAATTTACCAGGCAGTATTAATAACTTTTAAAAAAAGGTAACATAAAGTCTTCTTTCAGCAAAATATTCTATCTACGATATTTAAGGTACCTGCTTTCCCTTCATGTTGTCTTGAGACCTATTGATAGAATATGCCCTTAAAATTTCAGCCTTGTGCGAGAAAGTTACAATTTCTTTTTTTACATTTTCAAAAATTTATTTGATAACCGGTAATTTTTAATTGACCGATAATAAAACATTAATAAAAAAAATCCCTAGCCTTGTGCCACGCGGGTTAGTCGGATGGTTCAGTAGTTCTTAGTCCAAAAAGAGATTGAAAAACAACAATTAAACTCGTAAAAACTAATAACACATCATAATATCCACGCAACTTTTAAAAATGAAAAATTAATTACTATCCAAGTCGGACGAGTTCGAGTAAGCAAATAAGCAAAAGTGAACACGTAGCGCCATCTGTTACAACTGAAGCGTATCATCGTCATACATTAAAAATAAAATAGACTAACTAATACAAAGGCGCGCCGTTAGAGGGCATAATCTGTAAAATAAAATAACAATAAAAAAGAGTTTGACGAACAAAGACGTGAAATCTGAGAATGAGTAAAGATGTTACGGAACAACTCACATAGAATCAATACTAACAATAAATCTGTAGGGGTCGGTCATGGAGTAATTTACTTTGTTTTCAGAAATATCGTGTTTATAGGCTCTATACATGATACTGAAACTAAATTGACGATTTTAGAATTTTTTTCTGTATGTATGTATGTTCCTCCATCACTCTTAAACGAATTACCTGATTTTCATGAAACTTGGTAGATAAACATTTAGAAGTAAGGGATACGTGATAGGCTACTTTTTATCTTTTTTAACGCGGACGAAGTCGCGGGCACCAGCTAGTACCATAGAGTAAATAGTTACTTACTTACTGGTTAAGTAACTATTTACTCTATGCTAGTACTAATAATAAATCTGTAGGAGTCGGTCATGGAGTATTTTTTTTCGTATTCTTTCGTATGGGCATATTATTATCGTAGAATTGGGCAGATCGTAAAGTATGAAATCAAAAATCTTTCGCCAAAAGTAAAAAATAGGTGCGAAGAGGAGCGGAGCGAAGCAAAGCGAGGAGGAGCGTGTTAGGTTTACATGGAAATAAATTTTAACAGAAACATGATATTCCCAGGAATATCATATCATGATAATGCCCAGAGCGAGTCAATAGTATATTAAATGATATCGCTGATCACTAATCATAGAGTCGATGATCGCTGAGAGGCATTATACAAAAACTACTGAATGGATTTCAATGAAACTTTACAATAATATAGCTTATACATCATAATTTTAATATTATTTCAAAGGTTTATTTTGGTACTTGTGCTGCCCTCTGTTGGTTTGGTTAGATATTAGCGTTCGTCGTGAGATCTTGGTTTTGACGAACCAAGAAGTTTTTCACTAATTCCTCTAGATGGCGTTACTTCCTTTATCGATATCGCTCTGCACATATATGTATAGTTATAAATTTCTATATTTTTGTGTTTATCGTTATTTATTCACTGCACTTTTTCTAGTTATTCTTTCCATCCGCCAAGAGTTTTACACTTTATCTAGTTTCTGCCGGTTTTCCACAGTATATTTCACGCAACAAAACACAGTTTAATAGACTTATTGCACTTGTTTAATTACGGAGCTCACTAATATATGTACTGACTGTCTTAGTACCAGATTACCCTCCTAATAAATAAACTTCCTAGCTTTATTTTTTAAAAAATCTTTGATTCGGAAATCGCACTAGGTTTGAAAAAATTATTGATTTATTAATCATTCAAAAATTAGTAACTAAAGTTAATACCTACATTAAATATTTATTTTTATAGCTTTATTATTATATCGGGTCCGTTAAAAATAAAAAAAATAAAAATCTAAAAAATGACTTCCGGCTCGCGACATTGTGTGTAAAAACAAGGTGCTTGAAAAACCATAATTAAAGTAGTTTAAAAAAGCTATAACAATAATATAAATCATCATATACCGTCTTTTTTAATTCCGCGAACTTTTTTGAACATTTAAAATATTTTCAAGATACTGTTCCAAAGATACTAGCGAGTAAGCAAAAGTGAAAATCATTTTATTATTGGTGAAATACTACTAGCGTCCTCTGTCGTAAAAAAGTAAAAGTGTGTTGTATAGCGTAAATTTCTTAATTGAATTTCTCACACAGTTTCACCTTTTGCGTATAGATGGAACTTGAGTTAGGTTCGCGAAGGTACACTATGTGCCTACTATGGCGCTATTGGTTCGTTCCTTTCTAATGCGCAACAATCTCGCCAAATTACATAGAGAGAGAGACGTAAAGCACGCTTACGTCTAGAGACCTAGAGACCCCGGGTTCGATTCCCGGCAGGTTCAACTTTGGAAATAAGCTTTTCAAAATTGGCTCTGATCTGACTCTTAAAAGTAGGCAGGGCATAATGACGTGCGACAGTAACCCCTTTGTAAGCTTTTATGGATATACCTACATGATGATGGTAGATATGGAAAGAGATGCCAACGTAAGTTGGCTGATTCATTATCGCTGAGTTAGTCTTTGATATTTTGTCGTAGAGACAAGCCGCGATCGGAATAATAAATAAAAGTAACTAAAGTGTGCAGTGCGATGCTAATGGATAAATATGAGTATTATTGGTGATGTCGGTGGAATAATGTGACTAAATATATAATTGAAATGAATCCACCTAATATGGAGTTTTATTCAAGGAAACGACCGTTCTAGGGCTCTAGACAAAGTGACATGACGAAGACGATAACGAAGTTCGAAAACAACAAAATGTATGGGAAGTATCACGTGACTTAACGAAGGCATAATTATGTCAATTCCATACATTTTATTGTTTTCGAACTTCTTTATCGTCTTCGTCATGTCACTTTGTCTAGGGCCCCTGAACTCTTATAGTTCAGAAGTGGGATTGTACCTAGAATATTGCCCACTAAAAGTGACTTAAGTTTTGCATTGAGTGCGGATTGAAGTCAAGTGTCGGTCGAGCGAGCGTTGTGAGTGCAGTAGCACTACCATGAGTTTATGACTACCGAAATCGCTAGCGAGAGATGAACGAGAACGTAAAATATTTGTATGAAAAATTGTACAGCGCCTCTAGCGGTCACTCAAAGAACTAAAACCTGTAGCACTACCATGACTTGCTATCGAAATCTTACGTTAGTTTACTTCTGTCGATAACGAACCTTTCCCCCTTCTATGCGCTAGTGAATGATTTTACTACTAACGTTACGGTATTTCTCGAGAGCATCAGTCAAATTTGTAACTCATGGTACCGATTTTGTATAGAAATGTCAAGTTAAACGTTAGTCGGTAATGGTCGCTAGCGACTACATTCGATAGGTTTTTTACTTATGCAACTCATGTTACAGGTTTTAGTTCTTTGAGTGACCGCTAGAGGCGCTGTACAATTTTTCATACAAATATTTTACGTTCTCGTTCATCTCTCGCTAGCGATTTCGGTAGTCATAAACTCATGGTAGTGCTACAGAGCAGCGCCGTAGGCATACGTCGGCTGAACCACGGTGAACGGCATGGACAGCGGGATCTGCGACGCCGCGACGTGTGTGAGCCACGCGTCTGGGCATCGATGTTAGGATGTTAGCCCGGACAAGAAAATTTAGTTTGTATGAAAGGCGTATACAATATTTTGTTGTTTGATTAAATATTGGCATGTGATTATCGAATTTTGCCAAACTTACGTTTCAATATTTTTGATATTTTTTTTAGTGTCGTTTGAATGTTAAATTTATTGAATTGAAATACCTAATAAACGGAATACAAAAGTAGTAGAATACACCAAAAATCTCTACTGTAGAATTTTATAAATAAAAGATATACATAACATATTATAATAATTAAATATTTGATCCCCTCTGTCTCGTAATTATTTTTGCGGGGAAGAGAGAGAAATTTAACACATGTTTTTAATAGACATAAGCTTTACTCAAGACAAGAGAATTGTAGGAATTAATGTGTTCAAAACTTTATTTTTTTTACATCGATGATTTTTCCCGACTATTCGTCGCCGAGTGGTGCCTGCTGGGCGATGGCAGCGCCTGTTGATCCTGACTGTCGCACCCTGGTGGTGCTTGTGGAAAGGTGTGCCTGGAGCGCAGCAAAGTGAGTCTGTACGGGGAGAGCGCAGAGGCGGAGTTCCAGCGTCCATTCTCGGGGGAGTACGTGAGCGGCTACTCGTCATCGACGGCGCCTGGTGAACCGCGCTATCGCAGCCCGGTGGTGGATGCTGGACGCCGCGTCCGCACACCGACGGCGCCTGGTCAACCGCGCCGTCGCAGCCCGGTGGTGGATGCTGGACCCCGCGTCCGCACACCGACGGCGCCTGGTGAACCGCGCTGTCGCAGCCCGGTGGTGGATGCTGGACGCCGCGTCCGCACACCGACGGCGCCTGGTGAACCGCGCTGTCGCAGCCCGGTGGTGGATGCTGGACGCCGCGTCCGCACACCGACGGCGCCTGGTGAACCGCGCTGTCCCAGCCCGGTGGTGGATGCTGGACGCCGAGTCCGCACACCGACGGCGCCTGGTGAACCGCGCTGTCGCAGCCCGGTGGTGGATGCTGGACGCCGCGTCCGCACACCGACGGCGCCTGGTGAACCGCGCCGTCGCAGCCCGGTGATGGATGCTGGACGCCGCGTCCGCACACCGACGGCGCCTGGTGAACCGCGCTATCGCAGCCCGGTGGTGGATGCTGGACGCCGCATCCGCACACCGACGTCGCCTGGTGAACCGCGCTGTCCCAGCCCGGTGGTGGATGCTGGACGCCGAGTCCGCACACCGACGGCGCCTGGTGAACCGCGCTGTCGCAGCCCGGTGGTGGATGCTGGACGCCGCGTCCGCACACCGACGGCGCCTGGTGAACCGCGCCGTCGCAGCCCGGTGATGGATGCTGGACGCCGCGTCCGCACACCGACGGCGCCTGGTGAACCGCGCTATCGCAGCCCGGTGGTGGATGCTGGACGCCGCATCCGCACACCGACGGCGCCTGGTGAACCGCGCTATCGCAGCCCGGTGGTGGATGCTGGACGCCGCGTCCGCACACCGACGGTGCGTGGTGAACCAGTAGTTCCTGAGATTAGCACGTACAAACAAACAAACACTTCAGATTTATATATTGGTATAGAATTATATACTATTAGTCATCAACAAAAGACGAGGGCCATTCGAAATTTGAAAAATCTTTCGCTCATGACTTCTCAATTACATTTATTTAGATCTGACTTATGACAACTGTTTACCTAATTATGAAAATATGAACGTATAGAACATATTGACATTCGACTGTACTTATAGATATTTTTGACGCGTTGGATGTTCACATTAATTAGAATACTTTGGAGTGTAGATATAATAGGTCCTTAAAGTGTGTAGTTTGATTTGAGTACCTAGAAGTTCAGATATATCTGGTGCTGACTGTACTCTGGTTGTAACGAGATCCTCCAACTTTTTATAATATTTTCTGTGAAATAAGGTATATCGGAGCTTGTAGTATTTATATTGACACGTAAACACTTTATAGCGCATGAGACCGGACGCATTGTTTAATTCTCACATTAGGTAAATAAAATATGACATTTTTGGAAATAAATTAGATATTGTTTTAACGGTCAGAGTCTTAAGCTTAACAATGTGATAAATATGAAAGTTGGTATGTTTGGATGTTTGTTACTCAATCACGCAAAAACGGCTGAACGGGTTTTGATGAAATTTGATAATCAGATAGTCTATTACTTGGATTAACATATTCGCTCGTTAAAAAATAAAGGGCCATAAAACAAAAAATCCAAAAATGTTTTTATTGCAAAAATATAATCACAATCCTTCATATTTAGTATATTTTGATCATTTTTTATATATTCAAAAGTAACTTATATGCTTATATCTCTTCTATTCAGTTTATTATAAAAGTACTTAAAACATTGAATGCTACTTAAAAATACGCTTCTAACGATGTATAATATGCATATATTTGATATGTATCTAATAAGAAAAAAATAGACAAAAAAATAATTTATTTTTTTAGATTAGCTCTCCTGTAAAAAGTGTAATTTTCATTTGTGGCCCTTTACTTTTTAAGGAGCTATATTATAGGATACTTTTTATTCTGTGCGTTAGACCTTCTGGGTTGCCATTTTAGTCATTTCTGAGCTAATTCTAAGACTTAAAAACACCACTAAAGAACTCAATATATTAATTGAAGAAAATGAAGCTAATTACTCGTAGACAAATGCTATTTATAGTATTTAAAAGATTAATAACACAGGCCCACGATGAAATAACTTTTTCAATAATTTTAACTTATTTCTATGCAATTTGGTGTACTGATTTCGAAAAAAATAAAAAAAATCGTATCACTCACCAATTTCTCACTGCACTAATAATAAATCTGTAAATGGTATTGTATGTATGTATGCTCCTCCATAATTCTTAAACGAATTACTTAACTGATTTTCATGAAACTTGGTAGATAAACATTTAGACGTACGGGACACAGGATAGGACTACTTTCTTTCTTTTTCAACGGACGAAGTCGCAGACACCAACTAGTTTCAACATACTAGAAATATTACTGAGTCTGTAAAAAAAGTTTAGAAATATGTAATCAAGGTTCAAAACAAGTGTCGGGTCCCTTATACTTAAAGTATGTTATGTTTGTGTCGAGGATTTTAGTGAGAGATTTGGGTTTTACTAAGGAAAAAGCAGAATTACTTGGTTCTAGGCTAAAAGAAAAATATTTTTTGATACCTGGAACATCCATTTACCATTATAGAACAAGAAGAGATGAACATCTCCAGGCGTCTGTTTCCGCCAACACACTAGGTTGCGGCTGTAAATGATCGCGCATTATTTTTATTAAGTCCGTGTATTTACAATCTGCTGGCCTCCGTGGAGTGCATAAGGTGGATAATAATTCGTAAGCTGGTCCACCCATGATGGTGATTAATGTGGGCACTTTCGTCTCATCCTTGATTACGTTTACAATGAAATACTGTTCCAACCTGTCCACATAACTGGCCCAGTTGCCGGCCGTTATATCGAAGGGCTCGATTTTGCCGATTGACATTTTGAATTTTCCACAAAGCCACAAACAATACACGGAATAACACACAAGGTCCTTTTTCTCGTCGACAGTTGAAGTGTTTGTTGATAAATAATGCACAATAAAGTCATAGCTGTCAAGTTGACAGTGACTTTATTTTGAGACCTACTCTTTACGAATTACCCTCATACATTACATTTACGATAGTTCTTTTTTTTAAATCGATGTCAAGTTGACAGTGACTTTATTTTGAGACCTACTCTTTACGAATTACCCTCATAAATCGATGTCAAGTTGGCAATATTTAATACCAAGCTGGTAACACTAATCATTGGCAGTAATAATTGTGGGTTGAAACAAATAGGTTCTACGGGCTACGGGAGAGTCGTGCATATTAACTCATATTGAATCGATGTCCGTTTGCTGATTGCTGAAACTTTTTATTGTGTGAAACTTTTTATTCTGAAATTATTTATAATTTAACTATTTTCGAATTAATTTCTAAAAGTTTTTTAAACAGTTTATTCGGTCACTTTATAACTTTTCTATTTCGCGTCAATTTAATTCAAACAAAATGGATTCTGGCAAATTGAAGTAAGTAAACATTATTACAACAGAGTTTTTGTTGAAATATTCTAGATTTATGCTGATGTTTTTATGCTGACGGTACCGAAATCACAACAGCACTATCACAAATGTCTTCAGCGTCTATTTCTCCCTGTTTCTCCTTTGCAGGACTTTGTTATTCTACTTTACCTGCCCGCTACTTCGTAAGTAGGTTTTTTGATAATTCCACAGAAACCTGACGTTTTTCCAGTATAAAAATTATCCCAAATATATTATACCCACCTATGTTAATCCATCTAACTATCAGTATGGTAGATTTGGTCCAAATTGATTAGAGTAACAAACATACAAACTGACCATGTGGTTGGACCGATTTTGCGTCGGCCAGTAGATGATGGTTTACATTCACAACTGGACTCGTTAATTGTTATCTAATATTTTCTAATATTTTCTTTTAGGGTTACAGTTAAACGTGAACAACAAGGGGAACATGAGGAACCGAACGTGGAAGGGTAAGCATAATTCAAAATTGATTATACCTACATAATAATATGGAATTAATGGAATGTCTTGCACTTAATTTTTTTTTTAATGGAAACTTCGAGTTGGACGAAATTGTATTGCAACCACCGTAAGTATTGTATATTAGTATTTAACTACATTTTTCCAAATCGAGACTTAACAATCTAATGTCTGTCAATCTGTCGATGGAGTGGTGAAAAAATTTGCAGATGGGTGAAAGTTGTTGTATTCGTTGAAGATTAATGTACTTAAGCTACCTTTGCGATTTGCATGTGCTACTTTGGTGCGTCTTTTTCAAAATTAAAAAAAAATTGTTGCTAATTTGTTGCTCTGAGACAGGCTAGTTAGATGTTGTCAAAAAATGTCACCCCTTATTTAGGGGGTATTTGTGAAATACCCTTATATATTGAAATTAGCAACAAATTGGCAACAAATGCCCATATATGTAGTTTTCAAGTGAGGTTTATGAAATGGGTATGCTACCGTAAAATATGTGTTTTTTTTATGTCTGTTACTTCATAACTGTCGACTGAGTGAAACGATTTTGATGATTCTTTTTTTATTTGAAAGCTGGTGCTTCCCGTGTGGTCCCATTTCAATTTGGTTCAGTTCTGACAATGGCATCCATGAGAAAACGGTTTGAAGTCTGATTATTTTTTGTTAAAAAGAGTTATTTGTATAGAAAGGCTGACAGTCCAATCGGTAGTAGAAGAGTACCTACCGTCAACGTAATGGTTTACTGTGAGTCAACCGTAACAGATAGAGATATAATATGCCATCGCGGAATTTTCTTTCAAATAGATTTAGGCTTAGAAATATATTTAAGTATTCTCACAAAAAAATACATATACACTTACGTGATAAACTTAAAACTAATCATCAATACTAATAATAAATCTGTAGGGGTCGGTGATGGAGTAATTTACTTTGTTTTCAGAAATATCGTGTGTATAGGCTCACTGAAACTAAATTGACCATTTTTAGAATTTTTTTCTGTATGTATGTATGTTCCTCAATAACTCTTAAACGAATTAACTGATTTTCATGAAACTTGGTAGATAAACATTTAGAAGTACGGGACACGTGATAAGGCTACTTTTTATATTTTTTAACGCGGACGAAGTCGCGGGCACCAGCTAGTAGTTAATAATTCACATTGCAAGCATACAGGCCTACATGAAAAACTCTTAACATCTACAGATCAGAGCATACTTTGAAAAATTTCAGAGGGGTCCAAATGCCTTTAGACCACGAGTAGTCCATGGCCGATGGCTTTGGTGCCCGCCAAACACATCGATGGGATGTTACTTTGGTGGCACCGAAGACGATGAGTATGTCAAACTTTTGATTAATTCTTCTTCGTTTTCTTAGGTTGCTTTTTTTGCATTTCTTTTGCTTAATCTTTCCTATTTTTTTTATAGTATTTTTTTAACCCTTTAAACTGCTTGGGGTTGTAGGAGTTGTCGTCGTATTTGTTTTTCTTTTTAAGAGAATGCAACGCAATGATTTAAAAATAAACAGTAGAGGAATTTGTCGTATATATCTATACTTACTATTATATAAAGCTAAGGTTTTGTTTGTTTGGTTGTACGCGCTAATCTCATGAACTACTGGTTCGAATTGAAAAATTATTTTTGTATTGGATAGTCCATTTATCGAGGAAGGCTATAGAGAACGCGGACGAAGTCGCGGGCACCCAGCTAGTATATAATATACGGCTCTGGCGAAATGGACATAAAATAAGTGAAGACGTGAGTGGATGAAGGCGATATGTCGCATTTTTGGGCTTTAGGCCGGTTTTAGAGCTCTCCTGATGGTCAGTACTGACGATACGCACTCCTGACTGTGCGACCGACGCGCTTGCCATTTCTATGTAAATTCACAAGTGGTTTCAGGACATCACTTAAACTGGCCTTATGTTTTTTTAATTATAATTTAGTACGAAAAGCTCCATGGCGACTGAACTCAAAAATTAAAAGTAAAACTTTAACCTTGATTTATTCCAAATTGAAATTATGCGACATATCACCTTCATCCACTCACGTCTTCAATTGTCAGATAAATCCGCCAGAGGGCGGTTAAAGGATAAAAGAGACAATTTGCTTTACATTACATTTTATGTCTATTTTATTTCTCTTAAGAACAAGCTCTTCTGGGTGAGCTCGCATCATCTTAGGCCTCTCCCTTGCTACCGAGCTGGTTGTTGGCCAAGAGCAAACCCATCTCTAATAAAAAAAAATAAAAAGTTCAAGTTTTGAACACAATGATAGAATGATCAATTTCCTCTTTATGTAATCACACACTAATGAAATAAATATATCTTTATTATTAGATACGACATCTCCAGCTCAACTGGCAGCTCGTCAACTGCATCGCAGCCTTCGACCGATGAACGGTATGTCAAGTCAAGTTTAATAATTACTTATATCTAGTAATGTCTTGGATTTTTCTCATCTTACGCTAGGTTCACAGTGTTCCCACTAGGCCGGACCGGCGAATTTACGGTTGGTAAAACTACTAACTTGTTGTTACTTGTTCGCCCGCTACTTTCAGCTTAGCAGCATGGCTCAAGTATGTTTTATACTGATACCAAACTTCAATGATACGGCATCCAGTTCAATGTGAACTTACGTCCGGCAAGTTTACCCGTCCGGGTTAGTGGAACCTAGCCTAAATCTTAGTCACTGTATATGTTTGTAGCTATTTGTATTATTACAAGAAAATAATATGTAGCTCTTATTTACGTACACAATCTATAAGCAAGAGAAAAACTTTCGCGAAACATTACTATAAGTTTTTATTTTAAAATAAAATTTATTTCTCATTCACCGAGACACAAACAGCACACAAATGCTATTTCACAGTGGTCTTTTGTAAAGAGGTGGTTATACACTACGTTCCAAAGTTCATTTTCAAAATTGACCCTGCATTAACTTAATTAACCTAAGCATTTTCTTATTAACAGAACACCATTGCTGCAAAACGGTGAACGTTCCGTAAAATGGTGGCGAAGGCTTTTGTGTTGCTTTGGGCAGCAAGAAAGCCTGCAGGAAGTACAAGACTACGGTTCAACAACGCCGAGTGATGTCTCCAGTGAGTGGGTGTTCCAGCGCCCTCCACCTTCGGCGCCTATAGATATTATTTACCCACGACGTTCGTTCTAAAAGAGATTGTCTTGCAATTTTAAAAAGTTTAATTCATTATTTCCTTTTTTCCTCATTTTTATATTTTTCATTCATTCACTTCATTCACTAAAATTATTTCATTGTTTTTCCTTTTTTCTTTCATTCATTGTTTCCTTTTTTCCTAATTTTTATATTTTTCATTCATTCACTTCATTCACTAAAATTATTTCATTGTTTTCATGGCATAAGTTTCCTTTTTTCCTTTTTTCTTTCATTCATTGTTTCCTTTTTTCGTAATTTTTATATTTTTCATTATTTATTCACTAAAATAATTTGATTGTTTTCATGGCATAAGTTTCCTTTTTTCGTAATTTTTATATTTTTCATTATTTATTCACTAAAATAATTTGATTGTTTTCATGGCATAAGTTTCCTTTTTTCGTAATTTTTATATTTTTAATTATTAATTTACTAAAATAATTTGATTGTTTTCATGGCATAAGTTTAATTCATTATTTCCTTTTTTCGTAATTTTTATATTTTTAATTATTATTTTTGTTTTAAAGTTTACTTAAATTTAAATAAAGCATTAAAATAATTTGATTGTTTTCATTGCATCCACGTGCTTTTTATTATTTACTAGCAACCCGCTCCCGGCGCTTCATAAACATTTTATGATCAAGTTATGATCATTTAATTTTTACCTTTAAATTTATTAGGCCAATTTTAGCTACTAAATCGGCCTAATAAATAAATAAACTTCCTAGCTTTATTTTTAAAAAAATCTTTGACTCGGAAATCGCACTATGTCTTGAACTAATATTAAAATAAGTGTATAACGTCGCCAGTATTCACTATCTCTGTACTTTTTGCCGCTTTTTATTAAATCACTAGTGCAAGATTTCTTTCTTTCTTCGTGATTTCTTGATGATTGTGAAGTTAATAAGACTCAAACATAAATCATTTGAAATTTTCATAACTTTTCAACTGCCTCATTATTAAAGCGACATCTGTTGCAAAACCTACGTATTATTACATCTGTTAACACATGGCGCCATCTGTTGCCTCAATACCTCATATTACCAACTGTAATTAATGCAGACCAAAAAGTGCTGAAGCGGACCACGAGAGGGCGACACAAGTACTAAGCAAATATTACAAAATTTAAAATAAAATAAAAGAAATGAAAATATACTTATAAATATCTCAGCGACTTCTAACTTACACTGTGGGCAAAGATTAGTGTAAAAACAAAATATTAAATATAATACCTACCAGAAAACCACTTTAAGGTAACGAGGACATCAAAAAGGAAACTGTTGGCGAGGGCTATTAAATGAAGCTCGTACGAATAAGTCTGTTAACGTTTTATTTAGATATTTACTTCGGTTGTTACAAAAGAGTGCGTCCGTACAAAACACATAATGGCGTAGAACAAACTAAACAAAAGACAATCTTATGTGTCATAGACTATAAACAAAAACTAAACTATTTTAATATTATTTCAACACCCTCCCTATATTAAAATTCTAGCAGATATTTAACCAAACAACAAAAAGAAACGTTTCACACAAATTAACAAAAAAATGTTTACAACCCCTGAATGTTAACTAACAGCTAAACACAATAAGATACATGAAAAAAACATTTTTATGCTAACTACCTAGAGTACTTGCTCATAAACACATAACATGTTTCTAAATTTTTGAAATTTAATTTTTCCTCAAGGCTTAGTAAATATGTCAGCTAGTTGATCATTTGTACTAATATGTTTCAATATTATTTTGTTACCAAAAACTTTATCTCTCACAAAAAACATTTTAATATCAACATGCTTTAGCTTATGATGAAACTGAGGGTTTTTACTAAGACTGATAACAGATATATTATCTCCATATAATGTGACTGGGATGTTAATACCTGACATACATGAAACAAATTCATAAGCCAACAAGCCTCGCTAGTAGCCATACTCAGATTCAGTAGATGACTACTGAACTAGTAGACTTTCTGTCACCTTTGTCACCGGCCCAATCCGAATCAACATATCCAACAATTATATCATTACAATAATTTTTAGTAAATACCAAGCTCATGTTCAGAGTGCCCTTAATGTAACGCATCACACGCTTTAATGCATTCCACAAATCCTGACTAGCACAAGACTGGTATCTACTAAGTATACTTATAGGTAAACACAGATCAGGCCTTGAGCACAATATTGCATACATAAGAGGTCCAATTACTTTGGTTTATTACAATAGTGCCTAAGTCTTTCATTTTAAAATGTTTATTTAATAAACTTTTTACTTTTTCTATTTCTTGAGCTACTGTTGAAGCTAAAATTAAATCATCAATGTACAGAAGTAAATATGTTTTAAGATTACCACTAGTTTTTATATATAAACAGTACTCATAATCACACCCCAAAAAACCTAAATTAATAATAACATTATGAAACTTTTTATTCCAATTTTTAGGCGAGTCTTTTAGTCCATATAGAGCTTTCTTAAGCTTTAACACTGAATTTTCACTTTTACACTGATAACCCTTAGGTACATATATGTACACATCACTCTCTATCTCACCATAAAGAAACGCACTACACACATCTAGTTGGTGAATAAGATAGTTATTTTTATTGCAAAAAGCTAAAAACACTCTCACTGAAGTTAATCTAGCAACGGGACTGTAAATCTCTGAATATGGCACACTCTGTTGGAAGCCCCTGGCTACCAACCTTGCTTTGTATGTTACACCCACTTAGTGTCAATTACATTGCAATTTTCTGGTCCTAGGTATTATTTTCCTCAAGAGCACGGAGCTCTTTTTCTATTGCTTCCTGCCATTTAGTACAGTTAGCACTCGAAATTGCTTCTTCGTAAGTGCCTGGATCTTCGCTGTCCGATATGGTACTTAAGACAATCTCATAGTCCTTCATATAACTTGGTTGCTGTAAATTTTGTCTCGGTCTCAATGCATATCCACCATGCTCACTCTCTAAAGATTCTAAACTTTCTACAGCTTCTTCATATATGTCCTCAGGCATCTCTTCTTCTCTATTTTCTACTTGCTTTTGCTCATCGGTGGAAATATTTTCTTTCTCAAACACAAAACAGCTATTATTATCTTTAACTTTTTTCTCATCCTTTTCTTGGTTTTGTTTTGATAATGGTAAGAAGATCACATTTCAATGTATTTCCACTTTATTGCTTGAATTTGTCCGATGCCTCGTTCGGTCGGTTTTTATACTGCTAACTGAAAAACTTCAACAAAGTTAGGCATGTTGAATGTTGATGAGGTAGTCTTAATGTGTTTGCTAGTTTCTACTTACTGTAATGTCATGGCGTGAATTAATATGTCTAGAAAAACCTAATAAAGGTTTACAGACATTGTAATCATATTTTTTAGAGTTTATGTGTTCGATAATAAATAAATAAATAAATTTACTTAAATCCTTTGTCTTTTTGTTGTCAAGTCATAACCTAAAAAAATCCCATATTTATTCTTGGGATCAAGTTTTAATCTTTTCTCTTTAGGTACAAGGACAGAAACGCGAGCACCAAACTCTTTAAACTCATGTATACTCAAATTTTTCTTATAAAACACTTCATATGGTGTTTTTCCTTCTTGAGGACTAGGACCGGATAGATTTATCGTATAAGCTGCTGTGTTAAGTGCTGCGGCCCAAAAATGCTTTGGCATATCTTTTATCATACATCAAGCAGCTTTAACTAAAGTTCTCATTTCCCTCTCAGCTCGACCATTTTGTTGAGGGGTGTATACAACACTTCTTTGGTGCACAATACCTTGAGATTCTAGTATGCTACTCAATTCAGCATTCACAAACTCTAATCCATTGTCTGATCTTAACACTTTCATTTTAGTATTGGTTTCTCTTTCTGCTCTTACTATAAAGTTTTTAATTAATGACCTCTGATTTATGTTTCATAAAATATACAGTACGATAGCTTGAACAGTCATCTTTTAACAGTAGAAAGTACCTCACTCCTCCTAGCGATGGCGTCTCCATAGGACCACACACGTCCGCATGCACCAGCTCTAATACTTCAGAAGCCCTAAATGAGCTAACAGGAAAGGGCAATTGGTGCTGCTTTCCTGACAAACATTGTTCACATACTTCAAAAACATCATCTTTTACATACTGAATGTTCTGATGACACAGTATTTTTCTACTTTATTGGACAGGTTTAAAAATCCAGAAGTGTCATAATCACTTTATGGAACATGCCATACTTGTCAAAATATTTTGTGAATTAATTTTTGATGAAAACAACATATGATAGAGTTTATTTACTCGTTTTGCGATTGCTCACCTTTTTTATTTACAAATTCACATTTGTCTTTATCTGACACCAAACTAAAACCTTTGTCCAAAACAGTACCAACAGAAAATAAGTTAAACTTCAGCTCTGGCACAAAAAGAACATTACTCAAAACTGTTTTTATGAACTGTTTACCATTCCATGCAAAAACTTCTACAGTTCCACGACCCATGACATCTAAAAACTTTCCATTCCGATTTTCCTCTAAATATTTACACATATGTTCACTAGCACCAGTGTCCATAAACCAAGATTTTCACTCATAATACTACTTTCTTCGCTCATACACATGAAAGCATTATTTTCCAAAGTTACTTTCTTTTCTTTCAACTTTAATGCTCTGCAATCAGCAATTAAATGACCCTTCTTTTTACAATAGCGACAGTGTCTGGTTTCCCTTTTTTTATTTCCACAGGACTTTGCTAAATGGCCTTGTTCTCCACAAGTGTAACATTTCACAACATTATTTTTATGTACACTAGCCAATGCTATACCTTCATCATCAACAGGGTCACACCTCTCTTCTTCAATAAGCAATCTCGACATTAGCTCTTCTATGCTTTGTTTATCAATGGGGACAGATTCCCAGGCTGATCGGAAATGTTTAAACTTCTCCGGAAGAGACATGAGAACCTTTGTTATTACCATTCTATCAGAAATAGGCTCTCCTGCCTGTTTTAGCTTCACTCTAATTTCCTCTAACTTTGACATAAATGTACATACATTATCACCCTTAAATTCAATTGAGAAGAATTTTTGTAGTAGCAAATGAATGCTCACTACCGATTCCTTTTCATATACCGACTTTAACTTCATCCACATCGCAGCAGAAGTGGTGCACGACAGCAAATGAGTGAGTGGCCCTGCTTCCATTCTTGTCACAATAAGCTCTTGGGCCTTAGCATCCTTCAAAACCCACTCTTTCTTTTTGGCATTATCTGTCGGTAAACTCTCAGCGCCACTTACAATCTCAAAATGTCCTCTTCCTCTAAGGATTACTTCAAACTGATACTTCCAAACTGCCCAATTTTCTCCACTAGACAATTTTAAGCCGGCCGGAACTATTGGTTGGTATGCCATGACGCAACTCTGAACTCGAAGCTTCGGATTCTCGAAAAAACGTTCCAATGCCCTGAAACAGACTTATGGGACTGGGCCCATAATCTGTTGGCGAGGGCTATTAAATGAAGCTTTTACGAATAAGTCTGTTAACGTTTTATTTAGATATTTACTTCGGAGTTCGGTTGATACAAAAGAGTGCGTCCGTACAAAACACATAATGGCGTAGAAGTAGAACAAACAAACCAAACAAAAGACAATCTTATGTGTCATAGACTATAAACAAAAACTAAACTATTTTAATATTATTTCAACAGTTTATTTTGGTACTTGTGCTGCCCTCTGTTGGTTTGGTTAGATATTAGCGTTCATCGTGGATTCTTGGTTTTGACAGACCAAGAAGTTTTCCACTAATTCCTCTAAATGGCGTTAGTTCCTTTATCGATATCGCTCTGCACATATATGTATAGTTATATATTTTTGTGTTTATCGTTATTTATTCACTGCACTTTTTCTAGTTATTCTTTCCATCCGCCAAGAGTTTTACACTTTATCTAGTTTCTGCCGGTTTTCCACAGTATATTTCACGCAACAAAACACAGTTTAATAGACTTATTGCACTTGTTTAAGATATTTAATTACGGAGCTCACTAACATATGTACTGACTGTCTTAGTACCAGACTACCACCCTCCTAATAAATAAACTTCCTAGCTTTATTTTTAAAAAAATCTTTGACTCGGAAATCGCACTAGGTTTGAAAAAATTATTGATTTATTAATCATTCAAAAATTAGTAACTAAAGTTAATACCTACATTACATATTTATTTTTATAGCTTTATTTTTATATCGGGTCCGTTAAAAATAAAAAAAATAAAAATCTAAAAAATGACTTCCGGCTCGCGACATTGTGTGTAAAAACCATAATTAAACTAGTTTAAAAAAGCTATAACAATAATATAAATCATCATATACCGTCTTTTTTAATTCCGCGAACTTTTTTGAAAATTTAAAATATTTTCAAGATACTGTTCCAAAGATACTAGCGAGTAAGCAAAAGTGAAAATCATTTTATTATTGGTGAAATACTACTAGCGTCCTCTGTCGTAAAAAAGTGTGTTGTACAGCGAACTTTGCTTAGATGCATAACTCACACAGTTTCACCTTTTGCGTATAGATGGAGCTTGAGTTAGTTTCACGAAGGTACACTATGTGCCTGCTAGATGGCGCTATTGGTTCGTTCCTTTCTAATGCCCAACAATCTCGCCAAATGCCATACAGAGAGAAGTAAAAGTAACTAAAGTGTGCAGTGCGATGCTAATCGATGAATATGAGTATTATTGGTGATGTCGGTGGAATAATGTGACTAAATATATAATTGAAATGAATCCACCTAATATGGAGTTTTATTCAAGGAAACGACCGTTCTGAACTATAGAGTTCAGAAGTGGGATTGTACCTAGAATATTGCCCACTAAAAGTGACTTAAGTTTTGCATTGTCTCTGTCTCGTAATTGTTTTTGAGGGGAAGAGAGAGAAAATTTAACACATGTTTTTAATAGACATAAGCTTTACTCAAGACAAGAGAATTGTAGGAATTAATGTGTTCAAAACTTTATTTTTTTTACATCGATGATTTTTCCAGACTATTCGTCGCCGAGTGGTGCCTGCTGGGCGATGGCAGCGCCTGTTGATCCTGACTGTCGCACCCTGGTGGTGCTTGCTGAAAGGTGTGCCTGGAGCGCAGCAAAGTGAGTCTGTACGGGGAGAGCGCAGAGGCGGAGTTCCAGCGTCCATTCTCGGGGGAGTACGTGAGCGGCTACTCGTCATCGACGGCGACTGGCCCGGTGGTGCATGCTGGACGACGCGTCCGCACACCGACGGCGCCTGGTGAACCGCGCTGTCGCAGCCCGGTGTTTTGTTTGTTGCTCTTCCAACAAACAAAACAGCCTTTTGTTGCTCTTCCAATTTTTGTTCTAACTGTTCATTCCGAGATTCGAGAGATTTAAATTTCTCATTTATACTCGTACTGATGGTGTTTTTTATATCCTCTTTCATTTCCAGCATATCAAGCTTTTGTTGCTTCATTTCTTCTTGCATAGATCTCAACATGTCTTTAATTTCATCCATCTTGCGCCCTCTATCGGTCAATAGTGAAACTATTATCTATGTTCATACTAGATCATTGACAGTTCTGTGAAAAACCGGTGGATGGCGCTCTAAGTGCTTATCGGTCATCCAACTTTCGCCCTCTGTGGGTCAATAGTGGAACTATTAACTGCGATCTATACTAGTAAATTAACCATTCTGTGGACAACCGGTGGATGGCGCTCTTAGTGCTTGCCGGTCATCCAATCTTGCTCCCTCTGGCGGCTGATAGTGAAGCTTTTATCAGTGATCAATGCTAGTTGTTAACGATGAAAACCGTTAGATGTCACTTTTTGTACTTCTTGGTATCGCCAATGTCTATAATGTGACAATTTGTGGGTATCATGAATTCACGATATGATTTAGCATAAATTTTTTTAGGTTATTTCCTTTTGTAACTTTTAAGCACTATATAGTTTATAATGTTTTTACACTGTCACAGCAGTATATGTCACAAACACACTGTTTCTATGCTGTTGTTTCAAAGATGGATTTCAAAGACGGTCATCCAACTTGCGCCCTCTGTGGGTCAATAGTGGAACTATTAACGGCGATCGAATCAAGTAAATTAACCATTCTGTGGAAAACCGATGGATGGCGCTCTTAGTGCTTGCCGGTCATCCAATCTTGCTCCCTCTGGCGGCTGATAGTGAAGCTTTTATATGTGATCAAAGATAGTTGTTAACGATGAAAACCGTTAGATGTCACTTTTTGTACTTAATGGTATCGCCAATGTCTATAATGTGACAATTTGTGGGTATCACGAATTCACGATATGATTTAGCATAAATTTTTTTAGGTTATTTCCTTTTGTAACTTTTAAGCACTATATAGTTTATAATGTTTTTTAATGTTTTTACACTGTCACAGCAGTATATGTCCCAAACAGACTGTTTCTATGCTGTTGTTTCAAAGATTCGGACTCAAGTCAGTGCCCTGTTGCCACTCTTGCCACTGTCGTCCCAGTAGCAAACCTCGTCGCCGCTTGTCCACTTTTAGCCGCGATTCCATATAATTCACTTGACTTGTTCACTTAAGAAACCTTTTTACTGACTTTGATGCACGATATTTCACTTTATTACAATTTTTAAAATATTATGTACAGAGCAGTTGTTTACTGTGGCACAGTAGCGCCCTCTTTCGAATATTAAAAAATATTAAAAATTATTGATTTATTAATCATTAAAAAGAGGGTAGGCGCCACGATAAACATCGGTTCCGTAAATAAATAAGTCTGGAAAATAAACAAAGTGCATTTCACGAAGTGTAAAAGCAAATTGTGACAAGTAACAGAGTGAATATAAACATATATTGAAGACATAAACGAAAGTGACAGATTAAATAATGATAAAAGTAAAAAACTGAAGTGTATAACGTCGCCAGTATTCACTATCTCTGTACTTTTTGCCGCTTTTTATTAAATCATAGTGCAAGTTTTCTTTCTTTTTTCGTGATTTCTTGATGATTGTGAAGTTAATAAGACTCAAACATAAATTATTTGAAATTTTCATAACTTTTCAACTGCCTCATTATTAAAGCGACATCTGTTGCAAAACCTACGTATTATTACATCTGTTAACACATGGCGCCATCTGTTGCCTCAATACCTCATATTACCAACTGTTATTAATGCAACCAAAAAGTGCTGAAGCGGACCACGAGAGGGCGACACAAGTACTAAGCAAATATTACAAAATTTAAAATAAAATAAAAGAAATGAAAATATACTTATAACTTACACTGTGGGCAAAGATTAGTGTAAAAACAAAATAGTAAATATAATACCTACCAGAAAACCACTTTAAGGTAACGAGGACATCAAAAAGGAAACAATTGAGACATTAATCACAATCATGGAGCAAGTTATGAATGCACTCCGTAAAATCCAAAATGAAATTGATGAGCAAAAAAATACGAATGAGCGGAGAAAAAGTGGCAGAACCAGTAACTAAAAATATAAAT
Organism: Synanthedon vespiformis; assembly: GCA_918317495.1. Taxonomy (NCBI): domain Eukaryota; kingdom Metazoa; phylum Arthropoda; class Insecta; order Lepidoptera; family Sesiidae; genus Synanthedon; species Synanthedon vespiformis. The sequence continues at coordinate 1,852,248 of OU906947.1, forward strand.
TGTATTTTGGAAGAGAAGTTCAAAACATTGGAAGATAAATATGTTAACATGAAAATAAAGCTAGAGAACCAAGAAAAAAGACTACTTTCTCGAGAAACAAGCAAGAAATAGGAACATAGTTTATTTTCGGACTAGAAGAAACTGAAAGATCTTATTCAAACTTGGAAAGCAAAATAACTAACTTCGTAAAACAGTACTTTTCTCTAGAGCTGGATAGCAGGGATATACAGGAGGTGAAGAGAATAGGGAATAAAGGAGAAAGATCTAGACCAATAATTGCGACATTCTGTACGCTCGGCATAAAAATAGATATATTTAAACAGAGAAGAGACTTAAAAGATACAGCATATTATATTACAGAGGATTATCCACAACATATACTAAAAAAAAGAAAAGAACTACTAGAACAGGCAAAAGTCGAGAAGGAAAAAGGAAACTCAGTAATAATTAAATACGACAAACTTATAATACGAGACAAAGTTCCAACAGACCAGGTAACAACAAAAGAATGCATTCAATATCTCCTGAATACAGCACTCATGACGGAACAGGGACGCAGGCTACTAAGAAGAATAAAACCCAAATAGCGAATATAACCCAGACACAGCTTAGAAGATCTGCTAGCCTATCAGATGGAGCCCTAAAACCAAGCATGTTAAATTTTTTGACAAACAAAAAAACAAAAAATACGCCAGAGCCGCAGGATAACACAAATCAGAACATATAGCAACTACCACCCCCTAACACTCTAACGCGGATAACTTACCTTACCTTACCTAAACCATTAACATCGAACGAAAAGCATCTTCCAAGCCGGCTGGTCACCGTGGAAGATTATGACCATAACCCTCCAAAGGAAAAAACCAACCAAAAATGAAAACTATACATATTAACATATACTTAATGTCAAAACAAGCTTTGGAGGAGGCCTTCACCTGTAGAGGGGTTCTTGCAGAAGCTTAATGCACTAACTTTTAAAACTAAATATTTTTTATAAATTTGCATGCTTTAACTATTTATATTTAAAAATCTTGTAATCAAAACATTTTTTTTCTTTTTTTTTCTATTCCATATAAATAAAAGGCTTTTTTATTTTTTATTTTATTTTATTTATTTATCATTCAAAAATTTGTAACTAAAGTTAATACCTACATTACATATTTATTTTTATAGCAAACGGAATACAAAAGTAGTAGAATACACCAAAAATCTCTACTGTAGAATTTTATAAATAAAAGATATACATAACATATTATAGCAATTAAATATTTTATCCCCTCTGTCTCGTAATTGTTTTTGCGCGGAAGAGAGAGAAATTTAACACAATATGTTTTTAATAGACATAAGCTTTACTCAAGACAAGAGAATTGTAGGAATTAATGTGTTCAAAACCATAGAGTAAATAGTTACTTAACCAGTAATAGAGGGGCGAGCTCCGTTTTAAACATGAAACTTCCGGCTCTATTTTCTTTATGGCTCACTTGATGTCGCTAGTAATGTCGATTTTGATGTTAAATGATGTTATTCATATTGACACCATTTTTACTTTCTTTATGGCTCACTAGATGTCGTCATATAACAATAAAATATTTATAGAATCCGTGCGGTTTCTTCTTTTTGCTCACTAGATGTCGCCATATAACATGTGCATGATACGAATTGACTGACTACAGCGACCTTTGAGTTAGACGGATTTTTAATAGAAACTCATAATCGTAATCTACATAGGGGCCATCTACATTTTATCGACATTTTCGACATTTTTTGTGTCTCTACGTGTCTGTCCCTCTATTACTGGTTAAGTAACTATTTACTCTATGTCAAAACTTTATTTTTTTTACATCGATGATTTTTCCCGTCTATTCGTCGCCGAGAGGTGCCTGCTGGGCGATGGCAGCGCCTGTTGATCCTGACTGTCGCACCCTGGTGGTGCTTGCTGAAAGGTGTGCCTGGAGCGCAGCAAAGTGAGTCTGTACGGGGAGAGCGCAGAGGCGGAGTTCCAGCGTCCATTCTCGGGGAGTGGCTACTCGTCATCGACGGCGCCTGGCCCGGTGGTGCATGCTGGACGACGCGTCCGCACACCGACGGCGCCTGGTGAACCGCGCTGTCGCAGCCCGGTGGTGGATGCTGGACGCCGCGTCCGCACACCGACGGCGCCTGGTGAACCGCGCTGTCGCAGCCCGGTGGTGGATGCTGGACGCCGCGTCCGCACACCGACGGCGCCTGGTGAACCGCGCTGTCGCAGCCCGGTGGTGGATGCTGTACGCCGCGTCCGCACACCGACGGCGCCTGGTGAACCGCGCTGTCGCAGCCCGGTGGTGGATGCTGGACGCCGCGTCCGCACACCGACGGCGCCTGGTGAACCGCGCTGTCGCGGCCCGGTGGTGGATGCTGGACGCCGCGTCCGCACACCGACGGCGCCTGGTGAACCGCGCTGTCGCAGCCCGGTGGTGGATGCTGGACGCCGCGTCCGCACACCGACGGCGCCTGGTGAACCGCGCTGTCGCAGCCCGGTGGTGGATGCTGGACGCCGCGTCCGCACACCGACGGCGCCTGGTGAACCGCGCTGTCGCAGCCCGGTTGCGGTTGTTGAACGGCGCGGCCGTAGGCGAAGTAGAATATAAATATGAGTATTATTGGTGATGTCGGTGGAATAATGTGACTAAATATATAATTGAAATGAATCCACCTAATATGGAGTTTTATTCAAGGAAACGACCGTTCTGAACTCTTATACCTTACTGAAGGGATAGGGAGCCCATTTCCCTTAACTATCCTTAATCCTAGTGTAGTTGGCAGCGCACTTGCGGCACCTCTATAGCCTTCTCTATAACCTATAGCCTTCCTCGATAAAATTAAATGGTCTATCCAACACCAACACAAAAAGAATTTTTCAATTCGAACCAGTAGTTCCTGAGATTAGCACGTACAAACAAACAAACACTTCAGATTTATATATTGGTATAGAATATAGAATTATATACTATTAGTCATCAACAAAAGACGAGGGCCATTCGAAATTTGAAAAATCTTTCGCTCATGACTTCTCAATTACATTTATTTAGATCTGACTTATGACAACTGTTTACCTAATTATGAAAATATGAACGTATAGAACATATTGACATTCGACTGTACTTATAGATATTTTTGACGCGTTGGATGTTCACATTAATTAGAATACTTTGGAGTGTAGATATAATAGGTCCTTAAAGTGTGTAGTTTGATTTGAGTACCTAGAAGTTCAGATATATCTGGTGCTGACTGTACTCTGGTTGTAACGAGATCCTCCAACTTTTTATAATATTTTCTGTGAAATAAGGTATATCGGAGCTTGTAGTATTTATATTGACACGTAAACACTTTATAGCGCATGAGACCGGACGCATTGTTTAATTCTCACATTAGGTAAATAAAATATGACATTTTTGGAAATAAATTAGATATTGTTTTAACGGTCAGAGTCTTAAGCTTAACAATGTGATAAATATGAAAGTTGGTATGTTTGGATGTTTGTTACTCAATCACGCAAAAACGGCTGAACGGGTTTTGATGAAATTTGACAATCAGATGGTCTATTACTTGGATTAACATAATCGCTCGTTAAAAACTAAAGGGCCATACAACAAAAAATCCAAAAATGTTTTTATTGCAAAAATATAATCACAATCCTTCATATTGTATGTTGCAGAAACACTTATAGTTGTTTTATTCCATATTTAGTATATTTTGACCATTTTTTATATATTCAAAAGTAACTTATCTCTTCTAGTATTCCGTTTATTATAAAGTACTTAAAACATTGAATGCTACTTAAAAATACGCTTCTAACGATGTATAATATGCATATATTTGATATGTATCTAATAAGAAAAAAATAGACAAAAAAATAATTTATTTTTTTAGATTAGCTCTCCTGTAAAAAGTGTAATTTTCATTTGTGGCCCTTTAGTTTTTAAGGAGCTATATTATAGGATACTTTTTATTCTGTGCGTTAGACCTTCTGGGTTGCCATTTTAGTCATTTCTGAGCTAATTCTAAGACTTAAAAACACCACTAAAGAATTCAATATATTAATTTGCTCAAGAAGAAAATGAAGCTAATTACTCGTAGACAAATGCTATTTATAGTATTTAAATAAAAGATTAATAACACAGGCCCACGATGAAATAACTTTTTCAATAATTTTAACTTATTTCTATGCAATTTGGTGTACTGATTTCGAAAAAAATAAAAAAAATCGTATCACTCACCAATTTCTCACTGCACTAATAATAAATCTGTAAATGGTATTGTATGTATGTATGCTCCTCCATAATTCTTAAACGAATTACTTAACTGATTTTCATGAAACTTGGTAGATAAACATTTAGACGTACGGGACACAGGATAGGACTACTTTCTTTCTTTTTCAACGGACGAAGTCGCAGACACCAACTAGTTTCAACATAGTTCAAACATCCTAGAAATATTACTGAGTCTGTAAAAAAAAGTTTACTTAGCATAATTCAGTTTAGAAATATGTAATCAAGGTTCAAAACAAGTGTCGGGTCCCTTATACTTAAAGTATGTTATGTTTGTGTCGAGGATTTTAGTGAGAGATTTGGGTTTTACTAAGGAAAAAGCAGAATTACTTGGTTCTAGGCTAAAAGAAAAATATTTTTTGATACCTGGAACATCCATTTACCATTATAGAACAAGAAGAGATGAACATCTCCAGGCGTCTGTTTCCGCCAACACACTAGGTTGCGGCTGTAAATGATCGCGCATTATTTTTATTAAGTCCGTGTATTTACAATCTGCTGGCCTCCGTGGAGTGCATAAGGTGGATAATAATTCGTAAGCTGGTCCACCCATGATGGTGATTAATGTGGGCACTTTCGTCTCATCCTTGATTACGTTTACAATGAAATACTGTTCCAACCTGTCCACATAACTGGCCCAGTTGCCGGCCGTTATATCGAAGGGCTCGATTTTGCCGATTGACATTTTGAATTTTCCACAAAGCCACAAACAATACACGGAATAACACACAAGGTCCTTTTTCTCGTCGACAGTTGAAGTGTTTGTTGATAAATAATGCACAATAAAGTCATAGCTGTCAAGTTGACAGTGACTTTATTTTGAGACCTACTCTTTACGAATTACCCTCATACATTACATTTACGATAGTTCTTTTTTTTAAATCGATGTCAAGTTGACAGTGACTTTATTTTGAGACCTACTCTTTACGAATTACCCTCATAAATCGATGTCAAGTTGGCAATATTTAATACCAAGCTGGTAACACTAATCATTGGCAGTAATAATTGTGGGTTGAAACAAATAGGTTCTACGGGCTACGGGAGAGTCGTGCATATTAACTCATATTGAATCGATGTCCGTTTGCTGATTGCTGAAACTTTTTATTGTGTGAAACTTTTTATTCTGAAATTATTTATAATTTAACTATTTTCGAATTAATTTCTAAAAGTTTTTTAAACAGTTTATTCGGTCACTTTATAACTTTTCTATTTCGCGTCAATTTAATTCAAACAAAATGGATTCTGGCAAATTGAAGTAAGTAAACATTATTACAACAGAGTTTTTGTTGAAATATTCTAGATTTATGCTGATGTTTTTATGCTGACGGTACCGAAATCACAACAGCACTATCACAAATGTCTTCAGCGTCTATTTCTCCCTGTTTCTCCTTTGCAGGACTTTGTTATTCTACTTTACCTGCCCGCTACTTCGTAAGTAGGTTTTTTGATAATTCCACAGAAACCTGACGTTTTTCCAGTATAAAAATTATCCCAAATATATTATACCCACCTATGTTAATCCATCTAACTATCAGTATGGTAGATTTGGTCCAAATTGATTAGAGTAACAAACATACAAACTGACCATGTGGTTGGACCGATTTTGCGTCGGCCAGTAGATGATGGTTTACATTCACAACTGGACTCGTTAATTGTTATCTAATATTTTCTAATATTTTCTTTTAGGGTTACAGTTAAACGTGAACAACAAGGGGAACATGAGGAACCGAACGTGGAAGGGTAAGCATAATTCAAAATTGATTATACCTACATAATAATATGGAATTAATGGAATGTCTTGCACTTAATTTTTTTTTTAATGGAAACTTCGAGTTGGACGAAATTGTATTGCAACCACCGTAAGTATTGTATATTAGTATTTAACTACATTTTTCCAAATCGAGACTTAACAATCTAATGTCTGTCAATCTGTCGATGGAGTGGTGAAAAAATTTGCAGATGGGTGAAAGTTGTTGTATTCGTTGAAGATTAATGTACTTAAGCTACCTTTGCGATTTGCATGTGCTACTTTGGTGCGTCTTTTTCAAAATTAAAAAAAAATTGTTGCTAATTTGTTGCTCTGAGACAGGCTAGTTAGATGTTGTCAAAAAATGTCACCCCTTATTTAGGGGGTATTTGTGAAATACCCTTATATATTGAAATTAGCAACAAATTGGCAACAAATGCCCATATATGTAGTTTTCAAGTGAGGTTTATGAAATGGGTATGCTACCGTAAAATATGTGTTTTTTTTATGTCTGTTACTTCATAACTGTCGACTGAGTGAAACGATTTTGATGATTCTTTTTTTATTTGAAAGCTGGTGCTTCCCGTGTGGTCCCATTTCAATTTGGTTCAGTTCTGACAATGGCATCCATGAGAAAACGGTTTGAAGTCTGATTATTTTTTGTTAAAAAGAGTTATTTGTATAGAAAGGCTGACAGTCCAATCGGTAGTAGAAGAGTACCTACCGTCAACGTAATGGTTTACTGTGAGTCAACCGTAACAGATAGAGATATAATATGCCATCGCGGAATTTTCTTTCAAATAGATTTAGGCTTAGAAATATATTTAAGTATTCTCACAAAAAAATACATATACACTTACGTGATAAACTTAAAACTAATCATCAATACTAATAATAAATCTGTAGGGGTCGGTGATGGAGTAATTTACTTTGTTTTCAGAAATATCGTGTGTATAGGCTCACTGAAACTAAATTGACCATTTTTAGAATTTTTTTCTGTATGTATGTATGTTCCTCAATAACTCTTAAACGAATTAACTGATTTTCATGAAACTTGGTAGATAAACATTTAGAAGTACGGGACACGTGATAAGGCTACTTTTTATATTTTTTAACGCGGACGAAGTCGCGGGCACCAGCTAGTAGTTAATAATTCACATTGCAAGCATACAGGCCTACATGAAAAACTCTTAACATCTACAGATCAGAGCATACTTTGAAAAATTTCAGAGGGGTCCAAATGCCTTTAGACCACGAGTAGTCCATGGCCGATGGCTTTGGTGCCCGCCAAACACATCGATGGGATGTTACTTTGGTGGCACCGAAGACGATGAGTATGTCAAACTTTTGATTAATTCTTCTTCGTTTTCTTAGGTTGCTTTTTTTGCATTTCTTTTGCTTAATCTTTCCTATTTTTTTTATAGTATTTTTTTAACCCTTTAAACTGCTTGGGGTTGTAGGAGTTGTCGTCGTATTTGTTTTTCTTTTTAAGAGAATGCAACGCAATGATTTAAAAATAAACAGTAGAGGAATTTGTCGTATATATCTATACTTACTATTATATAAAGCTAAGGTTTTGTTTGTTTGGTTGTACGCGCTAATCTCATGAACTACTGGTTCGAATTGAAAAATTATTTTTGTATTGGATAGTCCATTTATCGAGGAAGGCTATAGAGAACGCGGACGAAGTCGCGGGCACCCAGCTAGTATATAATATACGGCTCTGGCGAAATGGACATAAAATAAGTGAAGACGTGAGTGGATGAAGGCGATATGTCGCATTTTTGGGCTTTAGGCCGGTTTTAGAGCTCTCCTGATGGTCAGTACTGACGATACGCACTCCTGACTGTGCGACCGACGCGCTTGCCATTTCTATGTAAATTCACAAGTGGTTTCAGGACATCACTTAAACTGGCCTTATGTTTTTTTAATTATAATTTAGTACGAAAAGCTCCATGGCGACTGAACTCAAAAATTAAAAGTAAAACTTTAACCTTGATTTATTCCAAATTGAAATTATGCGACATATCACCTTCATCCACTCACGTCTTCAATTGTCAGATAAATCCGCCAGAGGGCGGTTAAAGGATAAAAGAGACAATTTGCTTTACATTACATTTTATGTCTATTTTATTTCTCTTAAGAACAAGCTCTTCTGGGTGAGCTCGCATCATCTTAGGCCTCTCCCTTGCTACCGAGCTGGTTGTTGGCCAAGAGCAAACCCATCTCTAATAAAAAAAAATAAAAAGTTCAAGTTTTGAACACAATGATAGAATGATCAATTTCCTCTTTATGTAATCACACACTAATGAAATAAATATATCTTTATTATTAGATACGACATCTCCAGCTCAACTGGCAGCTCGTCAACTGCATCGCAGCCTTCGACCGATGAACGGTATGTCAAGTCAAGTTTAATAATTACTTATATCTAGTAATGTCTTGGATTTTTCTCATCTTACGCTAGGTTCACAGTGTTCCCACTAGGCCGGACCGGCGAATTTACGGTTGGTAAAACTACTAACTTGTTGTTACTTGTTCGCCCGCTACTTTCAGCTTAGCAGCATGGCTCAAGTATGTTTTATACTGATACCAAACTTCAATGATACGGCATCCAGTTCAATGTGAACTTACGTCCGGCAAGTTTACCCGTCCGGGTTAGTGGAACCTAGCCTAAATCTTAGTCACTGTATATGTTTGTAGCTATTTGTATTATTACAAGAAAATAATATGTAGCTCTTATTTACGTACACAATCTATAAGCAAGAGAAAAACTTTCGCGAAACATTACTATAAGTTTTTATTTTAAAATAAAATTTATTTCTCATTCACCGAGACACAAACAGCACACAAATGCTATTTCACAGTGGTCTTTTGTAAAGAGGTGGTTATACACTACGTTCCAAAGTTCATTTTCAAAATTGACCCTGCATTAACTTAATTAACCTAAGCATTTTCTTATTAACAGAACACCATTGCTGCAAAACGGTGAACGTTCCGTAAAATGGTGGCGAAGGCTTTTGTGTTGCTTTGGGCAGCAAGAAAGCCTGCAGGAAGTACAAGACTACGGTTCAACAACGCCGAGTGATGTCTCCAGTGAGTGGGTGTTCCAGCGCCCTCCACCTTCGGCGCCTATAGATATTATTTACCCACGACGTTCGTTCTAAAAGAGATTGTCTTGCAATTTTAAAAAGTTTAATTCATTATTTCCTTTTTTCCTCATTTTTATATTTTTCATTCATTCACTTCATTCACTAAAATTATTTCATTGTTTTTCCTTTTTTCTTTCATTCATTGTTTCCTTTTTTCCTAATTTTTATATTTTTCATTCATTCACTTCATTCACTAAAATTATTTCATTGTTTTCATGGCATAAGTTTCCTTTTTTCCTTTTTTCTTTCATTCATTGTTTCCTTTTTTCGTAATTTTTATATTTTTCATTATTTATTCACTAAAATAATTTGATTGTTTTCATGGCATAAGTTTCCTTTTTTCGTAATTTTTATATTTTTCATTATTTATTCACTAAAATAATTTGATTGTTTTCATGGCATAAGTTTCCTTTTTTCGTAATTTTTATATTTTTAATTATTAATTTACTAAAATAATTTGATTGTTTTCATGGCATAAGTTTAATTCATTATTTCCTTTTTTCGTAATTTTTATATTTTTAATTATTATTTTTGTTTTAAAGTTTACTTAAATTTAAATAAAGCATTAAAATAATTTGATTGTTTTCATTGCATCCACGTGCTTTTTATTATTTACTAGCAACCCGCTCCCGGCGCTTCATAAACATTTTATGATCAAGTTATGATCATTTAATTTTTACCTTTAAATTTATTAGGCCAATTTTAGCTACTAAATCGGCCTAATAAATAAATAAACTTCCTAGCTTTATTTTTAAAAAAATCTTTGACTCGGAAATCGCACTATGTCTTGAACTAATATTAAAATAAGTGTATAACGTCGCCAGTATTCACTATCTCTGTACTTTTTGCCGCTTTTTATTAAATCACTAGTGCAAGATTTCTTTCTTTCTTCGTGATTTCTTGATGATTGTGAAGTTAATAAGACTCAAACATAAATCATTTGAAATTTTCATAACTTTTCAACTGCCTCATTATTAAAGCGACATCTGTTGCAAAACCTACGTATTATTACATCTGTTAACACATGGCGCCATCTGTTGCCTCAATACCTCATATTACCAACTGTAATTAATGCAGACCAAAAAGTGCTGAAGCGGACCACGAGAGGGCGACACAAGTACTAAGCAAATATTACAAAATTTAAAATAAAATAAAAGAAATGAAAATATACTTATAAATATCTCAGCGACTTCTAACTTACACTGTGGGCAAAGATTAGTGTAAAAACAAAATATTAAATATAATACCTACCAGAAAACCACTTTAAGGTAACGAGGACATCAAAAAGGAAACTGTTGGCGAGGGCTATTAAATGAAGCTCGTACGAATAAGTCTGTTAACGTTTTATTTAGATATTTACTTCGGTTGTTACAAAAGAGTGCGTCCGTACAAAACACATAATGGCGTAGAACAAACTAAACAAAAGACAATCTTATGTGTCATAGACTATAAACAAAAACTAAACTATTTTAATATTATTTCAACACCCTCCCTATATTAAAATTCTAGCAGATATTTAACCAAACAACAAAAAGAAACGTTTCACACAAATTAACAAAAAAATGTTTACAACCCCTGAATGTTAACTAACAGCTAAACACAATAAGATACATGAAAAAAACATTTTTATGCTAACTACCTAGAGTACTTGCTCATAAACACATAACATGTTTCTAAATTTTTGAAATTTAATTTTTCCTCAAGGCTTAGTAAATATGTCAGCTAGTTGATCATTTGTACTAATATGTTTCAATATTATTTTGTTACCAAAAACTTTATCTCTCACAAAAAACATTTTAATATCAACATGCTTTAGCTTATGATGAAACTGAGGGTTTTTACTAAGACTGATAACAGATATATTATCTCCATATAATGTGACTGGGATGTTAATACCTGACATACATGAAACAAATTCATAAGCCAACAAGCCTCGCTAGTAGCCATACTCAGATTCAGTAGATGACTACTGAACTAGTAGACTTTCTGTCACCTTTGTCACCGGCCCAATCCGAATCAACATATCCAACAATTATATCATTACAATAATTTTTAGTAAATACCAAGCTCATGTTCAGAGTGCCCTTAATGTAACGCATCACACGCTTTAATGCATTCCACAAATCCTGACTAGCACAAGACTGGTATCTACTAAGTATACTTATAGGTAAACACAGATCAGGCCTTGAGCACAATATTGCATACATAAGAGGTCCAATTACTTTGGTTTATTACAATAGTGCCTAAGTCTTTCATTTTAAAATGTTTATTTAATAAACTTTTTACTTTTTCTATTTCTTGAGCTACTGTTGAAGCTAAAATTAAATCATCAATGTACAGAAGTAAATATGTTTTAAGATTACCACTAGTTTTTATATATAAACAGTACTCATAATCACACCCCAAAAAACCTAAATTAATAATAACATTATGAAACTTTTTATTCCAATTTTTAGGCGAGTCTTTTAGTCCATATAGAGCTTTCTTAAGCTTTAACACTGAATTTTCACTTTTACACTGATAACCCTTAGGTACATATATGTACACATCACTCTCTATCTCACCATAAAGAAACGCACTACACACATCTAGTTGGTGAATAAGATAGTTATTTTTATTGCAAAAAGCTAAAAACACTCTCACTGAAGTTAATCTAGCAACGGGACTGTAAATCTCTGAATATGGCACACTCTGTTGGAAGCCCCTGGCTACCAACCTTGCTTTGTATGTTACACCCACTTAGTGTCAATTACATTGCAATTTTCTGGTCCTAGGTATTATTTTCCTCAAGAGCACGGAGCTCTTTTTCTATTGCTTCCTGCCATTTAGTACAGTTAGCACTCGAAATTGCTTCTTCGTAAGTGCCTGGATCTTCGCTGTCCGATATGGTACTTAAGACAATCTCATAGTCCTTCATATAACTTGGTTGCTGTAAATTTTGTCTCGGTCTCAATGCATATCCACCATGCTCACTCTCTAAAGATTCTAAACTTTCTACAGCTTCTTCATATATGTCCTCAGGCATCTCTTCTTCTCTATTTTCTACTTGCTTTTGCTCATCGGTGGAAATATTTTCTTTCTCAAACACAAAACAGCTATTATTATCTTTAACTTTTTTCTCATCCTTTTCTTGGTTTTGTTTTGATAATGGTAAGAAGATCACATTTCAATGTATTTCCACTTTATTGCTTGAATTTGTCCGATGCCTCGTTCGGTCGGTTTTTATACTGCTAACTGAAAAACTTCAACAAAGTTAGGCATGTTGAATGTTGATGAGGTAGTCTTAATGTGTTTGCTAGTTTCTACTTACTGTAATGTCATGGCGTGAATTAATATGTCTAGAAAAACCTAATAAAGGTTTACAGACATTGTAATCATATTTTTTAGAGTTTATGTGTTCGATAATAAATAAATAAATAAATTTACTTAAATCCTTTGTCTTTTTGTTGTCAAGTCATAACCTAAAAAAATCCCATATTTATTCTTGGGATCAAGTTTTAATCTTTTCTCTTTAGGTACAAGGACAGAAACGCGAGCACCAAACTCTTTAAACTCATGTATACTCAAATTTTTCTTATAAAACACTTCATATGGTGTTTTTCCTTCTTGAGGACTAGGACCGGATAGATTTATCGTATAAGCTGCTGTGTTAAGTGCTGCGGCCCAAAAATGCTTTGGCATATCTTTTATCATACATCAAGCAGCTTTAACTAAAGTTCTCATTTCCCTCTCAGCTCGACCATTTTGTTGAGGGGTGTATACAACACTTCTTTGGTGCACAATACCTTGAGATTCTAGTATGCTACTCAATTCAGCATTCACAAACTCTAATCCATTGTCTGATCTTAACACTTTCATTTTAGTATTGGTTTCTCTTTCTGCTCTTACTATAAAGTTTTTAATTAATGACCTCTGATTTATGTTTCATAAAATATACAGTACGATAGCTTGAACAGTCATCTTTTAACAGTAGAAAGTACCTCACTCCTCCTAGCGATGGCGTCTCCATAGGACCACACACGTCCGCATGCACCAGCTCTAATACTTCAGAAGCCCTAAATGAGCTAACAGGAAAGGGCAATTGGTGCTGCTTTCCTGACAAACATTGTTCACATACTTCAAAAACATCATCTTTTACATACTGAATGTTCTGATGACACAGTATTTTTCTACTTTATTGGACAGGTTTAAAAATCCAGAAGTGTCATAATCACTTTATGGAACATGCCATACTTGTCAAAATATTTTGTGAATTAATTTTTGATGAAAACAACATATGATAGAGTTTATTTACTCGTTTTGCGATTGCTCACCTTTTTTATTTACAAATTCACATTTGTCTTTATCTGACACCAAACTAAAACCTTTGTCCAAAACAGTACCAACAGAAAATAAGTTAAACTTCAGCTCTGGCACAAAAAGAACATTACTCAAAACTGTTTTTATGAACTGTTTACCATTCCATGCAAAAACTTCTACAGTTCCACGACCCATGACATCTAAAAACTTTCCATTCCGATTTTCCTCTAAATATTTACACATATGTTCACTAGCACCAGTGTCCATAAACCAAGATTTTCACTCATAATACTACTTTCTTCGCTCATACACATGAAAGCATTATTTTCCAAAGTTACTTTCTTTTCTTTCAACTTTAATGCTCTGCAATCAGCAATTAAATGACCCTTCTTTTTACAATAGCGACAGTGTCTGGTTTCCCTTTTTTTATTTCCACAGGACTTTGCTAAATGGCCTTGTTCTCCACAAGTGTAACATTTCACAACATTATTTTTATGTACACTAGCCAATGCTATACCTTCATCATCAACAGGGTCACACCTCTCTTCTTCAATAAGCAATCTCGACATTAGCTCTTCTATGCTTTGTTTATCAATGGGGACAGATTCCCAGGCTGATCGGAAATGTTTAAACTTCTCCGGAAGAGACATGAGAACCTTTGTTATTACCATTCTATCAGAAATAGGCTCTCCTGCCTGTTTTAGCTTCACTCTAATTTCCTCTAACTTTGACATAAATGTACATACATTATCACCCTTAAATTCAATTGAGAAGAATTTTTGTAGTAGCAAATGAATGCTCACTACCGATTCCTTTTCATATACCGACTTTAACTTCATCCACATCGCAGCAGAAGTGGTGCACGACAGCAAATGAGTGAGTGGCCCTGCTTCCATTCTTGTCACAATAAGCTCTTGGGCCTTAGCATCCTTCAAAACCCACTCTTTCTTTTTGGCATTATCTGTCGGTAAACTCTCAGCGCCACTTACAATCTCAAAATGTCCTCTTCCTCTAAGGATTACTTCAAACTGATACTTCCAAACTGCCCAATTTTCTCCACTAGACAATTTTAAGCCGGCCGGAACTATTGGTTGGTATGCCATGACGCAACTCTGAACTCGAAGCTTCGGATTCTCGAAAAAACGTTCCAATGCCCTGAAACAGACTTATGGGACTGGGCCCATAATCTGTTGGCGAGGGCTATTAAATGAAGCTTTTACGAATAAGTCTGTTAACGTTTTATTTAGATATTTACTTCGGAGTTCGGTTGATACAAAAGAGTGCGTCCGTACAAAACACATAATGGCGTAGAAGTAGAACAAACAAACCAAACAAAAGACAATCTTATGTGTCATAGACTATAAACAAAAACTAAACTATTTTAATATTATTTCAACAGTTTATTTTGGTACTTGTGCTGCCCTCTGTTGGTTTGGTTAGATATTAGCGTTCATCGTGGATTCTTGGTTTTGACAGACCAAGAAGTTTTCCACTAATTCCTCTAAATGGCGTTAGTTCCTTTATCGATATCGCTCTGCACATATATGTATAGTTATATATTTTTGTGTTTATCGTTATTTATTCACTGCACTTTTTCTAGTTATTCTTTCCATCCGCCAAGAGTTTTACACTTTATCTAGTTTCTGCCGGTTTTCCACAGTATATTTCACGCAACAAAACACAGTTTAATAGACTTATTGCACTTGTTTAAGATATTTAATTACGGAGCTCACTAACATATGTACTGACTGTCTTAGTACCAGACTACCACCCTCCTAATAAATAAACTTCCTAGCTTTATTTTTAAAAAAATCTTTGACTCGGAAATCGCACTAGGTTTGAAAAAATTATTGATTTATTAATCATTCAAAAATTAGTAACTAAAGTTAATACCTACATTACATATTTATTTTTATAGCTTTATTTTTATATCGGGTCCGTTAAAAATAAAAAAAATAAAAATCTAAAAAATGACTTCCGGCTCGCGACATTGTGTGTAAAAACCATAATTAAACTAGTTTAAAAAAGCTATAACAATAATATAAATCATCATATACCGTCTTTTTTAATTCCGCGAACTTTTTTGAAAATTTAAAATATTTTCAAGATACTGTTCCAAAGATACTAGCGAGTAAGCAAAAGTGAAAATCATTTTATTATTGGTGAAATACTACTAGCGTCCTCTGTCGTAAAAAAGTGTGTTGTACAGCGAACTTTGCTTAGATGCATAACTCACACAGTTTCACCTTTTGCGTATAGATGGAGCTTGAGTTAGTTTCACGAAGGTACACTATGTGCCTGCTAGATGGCGCTATTGGTTCGTTCCTTTCTAATGCCCAACAATCTCGCCAAATGCCATACAGAGAGAAGTAAAAGTAACTAAAGTGTGCAGTGCGATGCTAATCGATGAATATGAGTATTATTGGTGATGTCGGTGGAATAATGTGACTAAATATATAATTGAAATGAATCCACCTAATATGGAGTTTTATTCAAGGAAACGACCGTTCTGAACTCTATAGTTCAGAAGTGGGATTGTACCTAGAATATTGCCCACTAAAAGTGACTTAAGTTTTGCATTGTCTCTGTCTCGTAATTGTTTTTGAGGGGAAGAGAGAGAAAATTTAACACATGTTTTTAATAGACATAAGCTTTACTCAAGACAAGAGAATTGTAGGAATTAATGTGTTCAAAACTTTATTTTTTTTACATCGATGATTTTTCCAGACTATTCGTCGCCGAGTGGTGCCTGCTGGGCGATGGCAGCGCCTGTTGATCCTGACTGTCGCACCCTGGTGGTGCTTGCTGAAAGGTGTGCCTGGAGCGCAGCAAAGTGAGTCTGTACGGGGAGAGCGCAGAGGCGGAGTTCCAGCGTCCATTCTCGGGGGAGTACGTGAGCGGCTACTCGTCATCGACGGCGACTGGCCCGGTGGTGCATGCTGGACGACGCGTCCGCACACCGACGGCGCCTGGTGAACCGCGCTGTCGCAGCCCGGTGTTTTGTTTGTTGCTCTTCCAACAAACAAAACAGCCTTTTGTTGCTCTTCCAATTTTTGTTCTAACTGTTCATTCCGAGATTCGAGAGATTTAAATTTCTCATTTATACTCGTACTGATGGTGTTTTTTATATCCTCTTTCATTTCCAGCATATCAAGCTTTTGTTGCTTCATTTCTTCTTGCATAGATCTCAACATGTCTTTAATTTCATCCATCTTGCGCCCTCTATCGGTCAATAGTGAAACTATTATCTATGTTCATACTAGATCATTGACAGTTCTGTGAAAAACCGGTGGATGGCGCTCTAAGTGCTTATCGGTCATCCAACTTTCGCCCTCTGTGGGTCAATAGTGGAACTATTAACTGCGATCTATACTAGTAAATTAACCATTCTGTGGACAACCGGTGGATGGCGCTCTTAGTGCTTGCCGGTCATCCAATCTTGCTCCCTCTGGCGGCTGATAGTGAAGCTTTTATCAGTGATCAATGCTAGTTGTTAACGATGAAAACCGTTAGATGTCACTTTTTGTACTTCTTGGTATCGCCAATGTCTATAATGTGACAATTTGTGGGTATCATGAATTCACGATATGATTTAGCATAAATTTTTTTAGGTTATTTCCTTTTGTAACTTTTAAGCACTATATAGTTTATAATGTTTTTACACTGTCACAGCAGTATATGTCCCAAACACACTGTTTCTATGCTGTTGTTTCAAAGATGGATTTCAAAGACGGTCATCCAACTTGCGCCCTCTGTGGGTCAATAGTGGAACTATTAACGGCGATCGAATCAAGTAAATTAACCATTCTGTGGAAAACCGATGGATGGCGCTCTTAGTGCTTGCCGGTCATCCAATCTTGCTCCCTCTGGCGGCTGATAGTGAAGCTTTTATATGTGATCAAAGATAGTTGTTAACGATGAAAACCGTTAGATGTCACTTTTTGTACTTAATGGTATCGCCAATGTCTATAATGTGACAATTTGTGGGTATCACGAATTCACGATATGATTTAGCATAAATTTTTTTAGGTTATTTCCTTTTGTAACTTTTAAGCACTATATAGTTTATAATGTTTTTTAATGTTTTTACACTGTCACAGCAGTATATGTCCCAAACAGACTGTTTCTATGCTGTTGTTTCAAAGATTCGGACTCAAGTCAGTGCCCTGTTGCCACTCTTGCCACTGTCGTCCCAGTAGCAAACCTCGTCGCCGCTTGTCCACTTTTAGCCGCGATTCCATATAATTCACTTGACTTGTTCACTTAAGAAACCTTTTTACTGACTTTGATGCACGATATTTCACTTTATTACAATTTTTAAAATATTATGTACAGAGCAGTTGTTTACTGTGGCACAGTAGCGCCCTCTTTCGAATATTAAAAAATATTAAAAATTATTGATTTATTAATCATTAAAAAGAGGGTAGGCGCCACGATAAACATCGGTTCCGTAAATAAATAAGTCTGGAAAATAAACAAAGTGCATTTCACGAAGTGTAAAAGCAAATTGTGACAAGTAACAGAGTGAATATAAACATATATTGAAGACATAAACGAAAGTGACAGATTAAATAATGATAAAAGTAAAAAACTGAAGTGTATAACGTCGCCAGTATTCACTATCTCTGTACTTTTTGCCGCTTTTTATTAAATCATAGTGCAAGTTTTCTTTCTTTTTTCGTGATTTCTTGATGATTGTGAAGTTAATAAGACTCAAACATAAATTATTTGAAATTTTCATAACTTTTCAACTGCCTCATTATTAAAGCGACATCTGTTGCAAAACCTACGTATTATTACATCTGTTAACACATGGCGCCATCTGTTGCCTCAATACCTCATATTACCAACTGTTATTAATGCAACCAAAAAGTGCTGAAGCGGACCACGAGAGGGCGACACAAGTACTAAGCAAATATTACAAAATTTAAAATAAAATAAAAGAAATGAAAATATACTTATAACTTACACTGTGGGCAAAGATTAGTGTAAAAACAAAATAGTAAATATAATACCTACCAGAAAACCACTTTAAGGTAACGAGGACATCAAAAAGGAAACAATTGAGACATTAATCACAATCATGGAGCAAGTTATGAATGCACTCCGTAAAATCCAAAATGAAATTGATGAGCAAAAAAATACGAATGAGCGGAGAAAAAGTGGCAGAACCAGTAACTAAAAATATAAATTGTATTTTGGAAGAGAAGTTCAAAACATTGGAAGATAAATATGTTAACATGAAAATAAAGCTAGAGAACCAAGAAAAAAGACTACTTTCTCGAGAAACAAGCAAGAAATAGGAACATAGTTTATTTTCGGACTAGAAGAAACTGAAAGATCTTATTCAAACTTGGAAAGCAAAATAACTAACTTCGTAAAACAGTACTTTTCTCTAGAGCTGGATAGCAGGGATATACAGGAGGTGAAGAGAATAGGGAATAAAGGAGAAAGACCTAGACCAATAATTGCGACATTCTGTACGCTCGGCATAAAAATAGATATATTTAAACAGAGAAGAGACTTAAAAGATACAGCATATTATATTACAGAGGATTATCCACAACATATACTGAAAAAAAGAAAAGAACTACTAGAACAGGCAAAAGTCGAGAAGGAAAAAGGAAACTCAGTAATAATTAAATACGACAAACTTATAATACGAGACAAAGTTACAAACAGACCAGGTAACAACAAAAGAATGCATTCAATATCTCCTGAATACAGCACTCATGACGGAACAGGGACGCAGGCTACTAAGAAGAATAAAACCCAAATAGCGAATATAACCCAGACACAGCTTAGAAGATCTGCTAGCCTATCAGATGGAGCCCTAAAACCAAGCATGTTAAATTTTTTGACAAACAAAAAAACAAAAAATACGCCAGAGCCGCAGGATAACACAAATCAGAACATATAGCAACTACCACCCCCTAACACTCTAACACGGATAACTTACCTTACCTTACCTAAACCATTAACATCGAACGAAAAGCATCTTCCAAGCCGGCTGGTCACCGTGGAAGATTATGACCATAACCCTCCAAAGGAAAAAACCAACCAAAAATGAAAACTATACATATTAACATATACTTAATGTCAAAACAAGCTTTGGAGGAGGCTTTCACCTGTAGAGGGGTTCTTGCAGAAGCTTAATGCACTAACTTTTAAAACTAAATATTTTTTATAAATTTGCATGCTTTAACTATTTATATTTAAAAATCTTGTAATCAAAACATTTTTTTCTTTTTTTTTCTATTCCATATAAATAAAAGGCTTTTTTATTTTTTATTTTATTTTATTTATTTATCATTCAAAAATTTGTAACTAAAGTTAATACCTACATTACATATTTATTTTTATAGCAAACGGAATACAAAAGTAGTAGAATACACCAAAAATCTCTACTGTAGAATTTTATAAATAAAAGATATACATAACATATTATAGCAATTAAATATTTTATCCCCTCTGTCTCGTAATTATTTTTGCGGGGAAGAGAGAGAAATTTAACACATGTTTTTAATAGACATAAGCTTTACTCAAGACAAGAGAATTGTAGGAATTAATGTGTTCAAAACTTTATTTTTTTTACATCGATGATTTTTCCCGACTATTCGTCGCCGAGTGGTGCCTGCTGGGCGATGGCAGCGCCTGTTGATCCTGACTGTCGCACCCTGGTGGTGCTTGCTGAAAGGTGTGCCTGGAGCGCAGCAAAGTGAGTCTGTACGGGGAGAGCGCAGAGGCGGAGTTCCAGCGTCCATTCTCGGGGGAGTACGTGAGCGGCTACTCGTCATCGACGGCGCCTGGCCCGGTGGTGCATGCTGGACGACGCGTCCGCACACCGACGGCGCCTGGTGAACCGCGCTGTCGCAGCCCGGTGGTGGATGCTGGACGCCGCGTCCTAACACCGACGGCGCCTGGTGAAACGCGCTGTCGCAGCCCGGTGGTGCATGCTGGACGCCGCGTCCGCACACCGACGGCGCCTGGTGAACCGCGCTGTCGCGGCCCGGTGGTGGATGCTGGACGCCGCGTCCGCACACCGACGGCGCCTGGTGAACCGCGCTGTCGCAGCCCGGTGGTGGATGCTGGACGCCGCGTACGCACACCGACGGCGCCTGGTGAACCGCGCTGTCGCAGCCCGGTGGTGGATGCTGGACGCCGCGTCCGCACACCGACGGCGCCTGGTGAATCGCGCTGTCGCAGCCCGGTTGCGGTTGTTGAACGGCGCGGCCGTAGGCGAAGTAGAATATAAATATGAGTATTATTGGTGATGTCGGTGGAATAATGTGACTAAATATATAATTGAAATGAATCCACCTAATATGGAGTTTTATTCAAGGAAACGACCGTTCTGAACTCTTATACCTTACTGAAGGGATAGGGAGCCCATTTCCCTTAACTATCCTTAATCCTAGTGTAGTTGGCAGCGCACTTGCGGCACCTCTATAGCCTTCTCTATAACCTATAGCCTTCCTCGATAAAATTAAATGGTCTATCCAACACCAACACAAAAAGAATTTTTCAATTCGAACCAGTAGTTCCTGAGATTAGCACGTACAAACAAACAAACACTTCAGATTTATATATTGGTATATAATATAGAATTATATACTATTAGTCATCAACAAAAGACGAGGGCCATTCGAAATTTGAAAAATCTTTCGCTCATGACTTCTCAATTACATTTATTTAGATCTGACTTATGACAACTGTTTACCTAATTATGAAAATATGAACGTATAGAACATATTGACATTCGACTGTACTTATAGATATTTTTGACGCGTTGGATGTTCACATTGATTAGAATACTTTGGAGTGTAGATATAATAGGTCCTTAAAGTGTGTAGTTTGATTTGAGTACCTAGAAGTTCAGATATATCTGGTGCTGACTGTACTCTGGTTGTAACGAGATCCTCCAACTTTTTATAATATTTTCTGTGAAATAAGGTATATCGGAGCTTGTAGTATTTATATTGACACGTAAACACTTTATAGCGCATGAGACCGGACGCATTGTTTAATTCTCACATTAGGTAAATAAAATATGTCATTTTTGGAAATAAATTAGATATTGTTTTAACGGTCAGAGTCTTAAGCTTAACAATGTGATAAATATGAAAGTTGGTATGTTTGGATGTTTGTTACTCAATCACGCAAAAACGGCTGAACGGGTTTTGATGAAATTTGACAATCAGATAGTCTATTACTTGGATTAACATATTCGCTCGTTAAAAACTAAAGGGCCATAAAACAAAAAATCCAAAAATGTTTTTATTGCAAAAATATAATCACAATCCTTCATATTTAGTATATTTTGATCATTTTTTATATATTCAAAAGTAACTTATATGCTTATATCTCTTCTATTCAGTTTATTATAAAAGTACTTAAAACATTGAATGCTACTTAAAAATACGCTTCTAACGATGTATAATATGCATATATTTGATATGTATCTAATAAGAAAAAAAGAGACAAAAAATAATTTATTTTTTTAGATTAGCTCTCCTGTAAAAAGTGTAATTTTCATTTGTGGCCCTTTAGTTTTTAAGGAGCTATATTATAGGATACTTTTTATTCTGTGCGTTAAACCTTCTGGGTTGCCATTTTAGTCATTTCTGAGCTAATTCTAAGACTTAAAAACACCACTAAAAAACTCAATATATTAATTGAAGAAAATGAAGCTAATTACTCGTAGACAAATGCTATTTATAGTATTTAAATAAAAGATTAATAACACAGGCCCACGATGAAATAACTTTTTCAATAATTTTAACTTATTTCTATGCAATTTGGTGTACTGATTTCGAAAAAAATAAAAAAAATCGTATCACTCACCAATTTCTCACTGCACTAATAATAAATCTGTAAATGGTATTGTATGTATGTATGCTCCTCCATAATTCTTAAACGAATTACTTAACTGATTTTCATGAAACTTGGTAGATAAACATTTAGACGTACGGGACACAGGATAGGACTACTTTCTTTCTTTTTCAACGGACGAAGTCGCAGACACCAACTAGTTTCAACATAGTTCAAACATCCTAGAAATATTACTGAGTCTGTAAAAAAAAGTTTACTTAGCATAATTCAGTTTAGAAATATGTAATCAAGGTTCAAAACAAGTGTCGGGTCCCTTATACTTAAAGTATGTTATGTTTGTGTCGAGGATTTTAGTGAGAGATTTGGGTTTTACTAAGGAAAAAGCAGAATTACTTGGTTCTAGGCTAAAAGAAAAATATTTTTTGATACCTGGAACATCCATTTACCATTATAGAACAAGAAGAGATGAACATCTCCAGGCGTCTGTTTCCGCCAACACACTAGGTTGCGGCTGTAAATGATCGCGCATTATTTTTATTAAGTCCGTGTATTTACAATCTGCTGGCCTCCGTGGAGTGCATAAGGTGGATAATAATTCGTAAGCTGGTCCACCCATGATGGTGATTAATGTGGGCACTTTCGTCTCATCCTTGATTACGTTTACAATGAAATACTGTTCCAACCTGTCCACATAACTGGCCCAGTTGCCGGCCGTTATATCGAAGGGCTCGATTTTGCCGATTGACATTTTGAATTTTCCACAAAGCCACAAACAATACACGGAATAACACACAAGGTCCTTTTTCTCGTCGACAGTTGAAGTGTTTGTTGATAAATAATGCACAATAAAGTCATAACTGTCAAGTTGACAGTGACTTTATTTTGAGACCTACTCTTTACGAATTACCCTCATACATTACATTTACGATAGTTCTTTTTTTTAAATCGATGTCAAGTTGACAGTGACTTTATTTTGAGACCTACTCTTTACGAATTACCCTCATAAATCGATGTCAAGTTGGCAATATTTAATACCAAGCTGGCAACACTAATCATTCGCAGTAATAATTGTGGGTTGAAACAAATAGGTTCTACGGGCTACGGGAGAGTCGTGCATATTAACTCATATTGAATCGATGTCCGTTTGCTGATTGCTGAAACTTTTTATTGTGTGAAACTTTTTATTCTGAAATTATTTATAATTTAACTATTTTCGAATTAATTTCTAAAAGTTTTTTAAACAGTTTATTCGGTCACTTTATAACTTTTCTATTTCGCGTCAATTTAATTCAAACAAAATGGATTCTGGCAAATTGAAGTAAGTAAACATTATTACAACAGAGTTTTTGTTGAAATATTCTAGATTTATGCTGATGTTTTTATGCTGACGGTACCGAAATCACAACAGCACTATCACAAATGTCTTCAGCGTCTATTCCTCCCTGTTTCTCCCTTGCAGGACTTTGTTATTCTACTTTACCTGCCCGCTACTTCGTAAGTAGGTTTTTTGATAATTCCACAGAAACCTGACGTTTTTCCAGTATAAAAATTATCCCAAATATATTATACCTATGTTAATCCATCTAACTATCAGTATGGCAGATTTGGTCCAAATTGATTAGAGTAACAAACATACAAACTGACCATGTGGTTGGACCGATTTTGCGTCGGCCAGTAGATGATGGTTTACATTCACAACTGGACTCGTTAATTGTTATCTAATATTTTCTAATATTTTCTTTTAGGGTAACAGTTAAACGTGAACAACAAGGGGAACATGAGGAACCGAACGTGGAAGGGTAAGCATAATTCAAAATTGATTATACCTACATAATAATATGGAATTAATGGAATGTCTTGCACTTAATTTTTTTTTTAATGGAAACTTCGAGTTGGACGAAATTGTATTGCAACCACCGTAAGTATTGTATATTAGTATTTAACTACATTTTTCCAAATCGAGACTTAACAATCTAATGTCTGTCAATCTGTCGATGGAGTGGTGAAAAAATTTGCAGATGGGTGAAAGTTGTTGTATTCGTTGAAGATTAATGTACTTAAGCTACCTTTGCGATTTGCATGTGCTACTTTGGTGCGTCTTTTTCAAAATAAAAAAAAAAATTGTTGCTAATTTGTTGCTCTGAGACAGGCTAGTTAGATGTTGTCAAAAAATGTCACCCCTTATTTAGGGGGTATTTGTGAAATACCCTTACATATTGAAATTAGCAACAAATTGGCAACAAATGCCCATAAATGTAGTTTTCAAGTGAGGTTTATGCTACCGTAAAATATGTGTTTTTTTTATGTCTGTTACTTCATAACTGTCGACTGAGTGAAACGATTTAGATGATTCTTTTTTTATTTGAAAGCTGGTGCTTCCCGTGTGGTCCCATTTCAATTTGGTTCAGTTCTGACAATGGCATCCATGAGAAAACGGTTTGAAGTCTGATTATTTTTTGTTAAAAAGAGTTATTTGTATAGAAAGGCTGACAGTCCAATCGGTAGTAGAAGAGTACCTACCGTCAACGTAATGGTTTACTGTGAGTCAACCGTAACAGATAGAGATATAATATGCCATCGCGGAATTTTCTTTCAAATAGATTTAGGCTTAGAAATATATTTAAGTATTCTCACAAAAAAATACATATACACTTACGTGATAAACTTAAAACTAATCATCAATACTAATAATAAATCTGTAGGGGTCGGTGATGGAGTAATTTACTTTGTTTTCAGAAATATCGTGTGTATAGGCTCACTGAAACTAAATTGACCATTTTTAGAATTTTTTTCTGTATGTATGTATGTTCCTCAATAACTCTTAAACGAATTAACTGATTTTCATGAAACTTGGTAGATAAACATTTAGAAGTACGGGACACGTGATAGGCTACTTTTTATATTTTTTAACGCGGACGAAGTCGCGGGCACCAGCTAGTAGTTAATAATTCACATTGCAAGCATACAGGCCTACATGAAAAACTCTTAACATCTACAGATCAGAGCATACTTTGAAAAATTTCAGAGGGGTCCAAATGCCTTTAGACCACGAGTAGTCCATGGCCGATGGCTTTGGTGCCCGCCAAACACATCGATGGGATGTTACTTTGGTGGCACCGAAGACGATGAGTATGTCAAACTTTTGATTAATTCTTCTTCGTTTTCTTAGGTTGCTTTTTTTGCATTTCTTTTGCTTAATCTTTCCTATTTTTTTTTATAGTATTTTTTTAACCCTTTAAACTGCTTGGGGTTGTAGGAGTTGTCGTCGTATTTGTTTTTCTTTTTAAGAGAATGCAACGCAATGATTTAAAAATAAACAGTGGAGGAATTTGTCGTATATATCTATACTTACTATTATATAAAGCTAAGGTTTTGTTTGTTTGGTTGTACGCGCTAATCTCATGAACTACTGGTTCGAATTGAAAAATTATTTTTGTATTGGATAGTCCATTTATCGAGGAAGGCTATAGAGAACGCGGACGAAGTCGCGGGCACCCAGCTAGTATATAATATACGGCTCTGGCGAAATGGACATAAAATAAGTGAAGACGTGAGTGGATGAAGGCGATATGTCGCATTTTTGGGCTTTAGGCCGGTTTTAGAGCTCTCCTGATGGTCAGTACTGACGATACGCACTCCTGACTGTGCGACCGACGCGCTTGCCATTTCTATGTAAATTCACAAGTGGTTTCAGGACATCACTTAAACTGGCCTTATGTTTTTTTAATTATAATTTAGTACGAAAAGCTCCATGGCGACTGAACTCAAAAATTAAAAGTAAAACTTTAACCTTGATTTATTCCAAATTGAAATTATGCGACATATCACCTTCATCCACTCACGTCTTCAATTGTCAGATAAATCCGCCAGAGGGCGGTTAAAGGATAAAAGAGACAATTTGCTTTACATTACATTTTATGTCTATTTTATTTCTCTTAAGAACAAGCTCTTCTGGGTGAGCTCGCATCATCTTAGGCCTCTCCCTTGCTACCGAGCTGGTTGTTGGCCAAGAGCAAACCCATCTCTAATAAAAAAAAATAAAAAGTTCAAGTTTTGAACACAATGATAGAATGATCAATTTCCTCTTTATGTAATCACACACTAATGAAATAAATATATCTTTATTATTAGATACGACATCTCCAGCTCAACTGGCAGCTCGTCAACTGCATCGCAGCCTTCGACCGATGAACGGTATGTCAAGTCAAGTTTAATAATTACTTATATCTAGTAATGTCTTGGATTTTTCTCATCTTACGCTAGGTTCACAGTGTTCCCACTAGGCCGGACCGGCGAATTTACGGTTGGTAAAACTACTAACTTGTTGTTACTTGTTCGCCCGCTACTTTCAGCTTAGCAGCATGGCTCAAGTATGTTTTATACTGATACCAAACTTCAATGATACGGCATCCAGTTCAATGTGAACTTACGTCCGGCAAGTTTACCCGTCCGGGTTAGTGGAACCTAGCCTAAATCTTAGTCACTGTATATGTTTGTAGCTATTTGTATTATTACAAGAAAATAATATGTAGCTCTTATTTACGTACACAATCTATAAGCAAGAGAAAAACTTTCGCGAAACATTACTATAAGTTTTTATTTTAAAATAAAATTTATTTCTCATTCACCGAGACACAAACAGCACACAAATGCTATTTCACAGTGGTCTTTTGTAAAGAGGTGGTTATACACTACGTTCCAAAGTTCATTTTCAAAATTGACCCTGCATTAACTTAATTAACCTAAGCATTTTCTTATTAACAGAACACCATTGCTGCAAAACGGTGAACGTTCCGTAAAATGGTGGCGAAGGCTTTTGTGTTGCTTTGGGCAGCAAGAAAGCCTGCAGGAAGTACAAGACTACGGTTCAACAACGCCGAGTGATGTCTCCAGTGAGTGGGTGTTCCAGCGCCCTCCACCTTCGGCGCCTATAGATATTATTTACCCACGACGTTCGTTCTAAAAGAGATTGTCTTGCAATTTTAAAAAGTTTCATTCATTATTTCCTTTTTTCCTCATTTTTATATTTTTCATTCATTCACTTCATTCACTAAAATTATTTCATTGTTTTCATGGCATAAGTTTCCTTTTTTCCTTTTTTCTTTCATTCATTGTTTCCTTTTTTCGTAATTTTTATATTTTTCATTATTTATTCACTAAAATAATTTGATTGTTTTCATGGCATAAGTTTCCTTTTTTCGTAATTTTTATATTTTTCATTATTTATTCACTAAAATAATTTGATTGTTTTCATGGCATAAGTTTCCTTTTTTCGTAATTTTTATATTTTTAATTATTAATTTACTAAAATAATTTGATTGTTTTCATGGCATAAGTTTAATTCATTATTTCCTTTTTTCGTAATTTTTATATTTTTAATTATTATTTTTGTTTTAAAGTTTACTTAAATTTAAATAAAGCATTAAAATAATTTGATTGTTTTCATTGCATCCACGTGCTTTTTATTATTTACTAGCAACCCGCTCCCGGCGCTTCATAAACATTTTATGATCAAGTTATGATCATTTAATTTTTACCTTTAAATTTATTAGGCCAATTTTAGCTACTAAATCGGCCTAATAAATAAATAAACTTCCTAGCTTTATTTTTAAAAAAATCTTTGACTCGGAAATCGCACTATGTCTTGAACTAATATTAAAATAAGTGTATAACGTCGCCAGTATTCACTATCTCTGTACTTTTTGCCGCTTTTTATTAAATCACTAGTGCAAGATTTCTTTCTTTCTTCGTGATTTCTTGATGATTGTGAAGTTAATAAGACTCAAACATAAATCATTTGAAATTTTCATAACTTTTCAACTGCCTCATTATTAAAGCGACATCTGTTGCAAAACCTACGTATTATTACATCTGTTAACACATGGCGCCATCTGTTGCCTCAATACCTCATATTACCAACTGTAATTAATGCAGACCAAAAAGTGCTGAAGCGGACCACGAGAGGGCGACACAAGTACTAAGCAAATATTACAAAATTTAAAATAAAATAAAAGAAATGAAAATATACTTATAAATATCTCAGCGACTTCTAACTTACACTGTGGGCAAAGATTAGTGTAAAAACAAAATATTAAATATAATACCTACCAGAAAACCACTTTAAGGTAACGAGGACATCAAAAAGGAAACTGTTGGCGAGGGCTATTAAATGAAGCTCGTACGAATAAGTCTGTTAACGTTTTATTTAGATATTTACTTCGGTTGTTACAAAAGAGTGCGTCCGTACAAAACACATAATGGCGTAGAACAAACTAAACAAAAGACAATCTTATGTGTCATAGACTATAAACAAAAACTAAACTATTTTAATATTATTTCAACACCCTCCCTATATTAAAATTCTAGCAGATATTTAACCAAACAACAAAAAGAAACGTTTCACACAAATTAACAAAAAAATGTTTACAACCCCTGAATGTTAACTAACAGCTAAACACAATAAGATACATGAAAAAAACATTTTTATGCTAACTACCTAGAGTACTTGCTCATAAACACATAACATGTTTCTAAATTTTTGAAATTTAATTTTTCCTCAAGGCTTAGTAAATATGTCAGCTAGTTGATCATTTGTACTAATATGTTTCAATATTATTTTGTTACCAAAAACTTTATCTCTCACAAAAAACATTTTAATATCAACATGCTTTAGCTTATGATGAAACTGAGGGTTTTTACTAAGACTGATAACAGATATATTATCTCCATATAATGTGACTGGGATGTTAATACCTGACATACATGAAACAAATTCATAAGCCAACAAGCCTCGCTAGTAGCCATACTCAGATTCAGTAGATGACTACTGAACTAGTAGACTTTCTGTCACCTTTGTCACCGGCCCAATCCGAATCAACATATCCAACAATTATATCATTACAATAATTTTTAGTAAATACCAAGCTCATGTTCAGAGTGCCCTTAATGTAACGCATCACACGCTTTAATGCATTCCACAAATCCTGACTAGCACAAGACTGGTATCTACTAAGTATACTTATAGGTAAACACAGATCAGGCCTTGAGCACAATATTGCATACATAAGAGGTCCAATTACTTTGGTTTATTACAATAGTGCCTAAGTCTTTCATTTTAAAATGTTTATTTAATAAACTTTTTACTTTTTCTATTTCTTGAGCTACTGTTGAAGCTAAAATTAAATCATCAATGTACAGAAGTAAATATGTTTTAAGATTACCACTAGTTTTTATATATAAACAGTACTCATAATCACACCCCAAAAAACCTAAATTAATAATAACATTATGAAACTTTTTATTCCAATTTTTAGGCGAGTCTTTTAGTCCATATAGAGCTTTCTTAAGCTTTAACACTGAATTTTCACTTTTACACTGATAACCCTTAGGTACATATATGTACACATCACTCTCTATCTCACCATAAAGAAACGCACTACACACATCTAGTTGGTGAATAAGATAGTTATTTTTATTGCAAAAAGCTAAAAACACTCTCACTGAAGTTAATCTAGCAACGGGACTGTAAATCTCTGAATATGGCACACTCTGTTGGAAGCCCCTGGCTACCAACCTTGCTTTGTATGTTACACCCACTTAGTGTCAATTACATTGCAATTTTCTGGTCCTAGGTATTATTTTCCTCAAGAGCACGGAGCTCTTTTTCTATTGCTTCCTGCCATTTAGTACAGTTAGCACTCGAAATTGCTTCTTCGTAAGTGCCTGGATCTTCGCTGTCCGATATGGTACTTAAGACAATCTCATAGTCCTTCATATAACTTGGTTGCTGTAAATTTTGTCTCGGTCTCAATGCATATCCACCATGCTCACTCTCTAAAGATTCTAAACTTTCTACAGCTTCTTCATATATGTCCTCAGGCATCTCTTCTTCTCTATTTTCTACTTGCTTTTGCTCATCGGTGGAAATATTTTCTTTCTCAAACACAAAACAGCTATTATTATCTTTAACTTTTTTCTCATCCTTTTCTTGGTTTTGTTTTGATAATGGTAAGAAGATCACATTTCAATGTATTTCCACTTTATTGCTTGAATTTGTCCGATGCCTCGTTCGGTCGGTTTTTATACTGCTAACTGAAAAACTTCAACAAAGTTAGGCATGTTGAATGTTGATGAGGTAGTCTTAATGTGTTTGCTAGTTTCTACTTACTGTAATGTCATGGCGTGAATTAATATGTCTAGAAAAACCTAATAAAGGTTTACAGACATTGTAATCATATTTTTTAGAGTTTATGTGTTCGATAATAAATAAATAAATAAATTTACTTAAATCCTTTGTCTTTTTGTTGTCAAGTCATAACCTAAAAAAATCCCATATTTATTCTTGGGATCAAGTTTTAATCTTTTCTCTTTAGGTACAAGGACAGAAACGCGAGCACCAAACTCTTTAAACTCATGTATACTCAAATTTTTCTTATAAAACACTTCATATGGTGTTTTTCCTTCTTGAGGACTAGGACCGGATAGATTTATCGTATAAGCTGCTGTGTTAAGTGCTGCGGCCCAAAAATGCTTTGGCATATCTTTTATCATACATCAAGCAGCTTTAACTAAAGTTCTCATTTCCCTCTCAGCTCGACCATTTTGTTGAGGGGTGTATACAACACTTCTTTGGTGCACAATACCTTGAGATTCTAGTATGCTACTCAATTCAGCATTCACAAACTCTAATCCATTGTCTGATCTTAACACTTTCATTTTAGTATTGGTTTCTCTTTCTGCTCTTACTATAAAGTTTTTAATTAATGACCTCTGATTTATGTTTCATAAAATATACAGTACGATAGCTTGAACAGTCATCTTTTAACAGTAGAAAGTACCTCACTCCTCCTAGCGATGGCGTCTCCATAGGACCACACACGTCCGCATGCACCAGCTCTAATACTTCAGAAGCCCTAAATGAGCTAACAGGAAAGGGCAATTGGTGCTGCTTTCCTGACAAACATTGTTCACATACTTCAAAAACATCATCTTTTACATACTGAATGTTCTGATGACACAGTATTTTTCTACTTTATTGGACAGGTTTAAAAATCCAGAAGTGTCATAATCACTTTATGGAACATGCCATACTTGTCAAAATATTTTGTGAATTAATTTTTGATGAAAACAACATATGATAGAGTTTATTTACTCGTTTTGCGATTGCTCACCTTTTTTATTTACAAATTCACATTTGTCTTTATCTGACACCAAACTAAAACCTTTGTCCAAAACAGTACCAACAGAAAATAAGTTAAACTTCAGCTCTGGCACAAAAAGAACATTACTCAAAACTGTTTTTATGAACTGTTTACCATTCCATGCAAAAACTTCTACAGTTCCACGACCCATGACATCTAAAAACTTTCCATTCCGATTTTCCTCTAAATATTTACACA
Organism: Synanthedon vespiformis; assembly: GCA_918317495.1. Lineage (NCBI taxonomy): Eukaryota > Metazoa > Arthropoda > Insecta > Lepidoptera > Sesiidae > Synanthedon > Synanthedon vespiformis. Next base: position 1,883,980 of record OU906947.1, read on the forward strand.
TATGTTCACTAGCACCAGTGTCCATAAACCAAGATTTTCACTCATAATACTACTTTCTTCGCTCATACACATGAAAGCATTATTTTCCAAAGTTACTTTCTTTTCTTTCAACTTTAATGCTCTGCAATCAGCAATTAAATGACCCTTCTTTTTACAATAGCGACAGTGTCTGGTTTCCCTTTTTTTATTTCCACAGGACTTTGCTAAATGGCCTTGTTCTCCACAAGTGTAACATTTCACAACATTATTTTTATGTACACTAGCCAATGCTATACCTTCATCATCAACAGGGTCACACCTCTCTTCTTCAATAAGCAATCTCGACATTAGCTCTTCTATGCTTTGTTTATCAATGGGGACAGATTCCCAGGCTGATCGGAAATGTTTAAACTTCTCCGGAAGAGACATGAGAACCTTTGTTATTACCATTCTATCAGAAATAGGCTCTCCTGCCTGTTTTAGCTTCACTCTAATTTCCTCTAACTTTGACATAAATGTACATACATTATCACCCTTAAATTCAATTGAGAAGAATTTTTGTAGTAGCAAATGAATGCTCACTACCGATTCCTTTTCATATACCGACTTTAACTTCATCCACATCGCAGCAGAAGTGGTGCACGACAGCAAATGAGTGAGTGGCCCTGCTTCCATTCTTGTCACAATAAGCTCTTGGGCCTTAGCATCCTTCAAAACCCACTCTTTCTTTTTGGCATTATCTGTCGGTAAACTCTCAGCGCCACTTACAATCTCAAAATGTCCTCTTCCTCTAAGGATTACTTCAAACTGATACTTCCAAACTGCCCAATTTTCTCCACTAGACAATTTTAAGCCGGCCGGAACTATTGGTTGGTATGCCATGACGCAACTCTGAACTCGAAGCTTCGGATTCTCGAAAAAACGTTCCAATGCCCTGAAACAGACTTATGGGACTGGGCCCATAATCTGTTGGCGAGGGCTATTAAATGAAGCTTTTACGAATAAGTCTGTTAACGTTTTATTTAGATATTTACTTCGGAGTTCGGTTGATACAAAAGAGTGCGTCCGTACAAAACACATAATGGCGTAGAAGTAGAACAAACAAACCAAACAAAAGACAATCTTATGTGTCATAGACTATAAACAAAAACTAAACTATTTTAATATTATTTCAACAGTTTATTTTGGTACTTGTGCTGCCCTCTGTTGGTTTGGTTAGATATTAGCGTTCATCGTGGATTCTTGGTTTTGACAGACCAAGAAGTTTTCCACTAATTCCTCTAAATGGCGTTAGTTCCTTTATCGATATCGCTCTGCACATATATGTATAGTTATATATTTTTGTGTTTATCGTTATTTATTCACTGCACTTTTTCTAGTTATTCTTTCCATCCGCCAAGAGTTTTACACTTTATCTAGTTTCTGCCGGTTTTCCACAGTATATTTCACGCAACAAAACACAGTTTAATAGACTTATTGCACTTGTTTAAGATATTTAATTACGGAGCTCACTAACATATGTACTGACTGTCTTAGTACCAGACTACCACCCTCCTAATAAATAAACTTCCTAGCTTTATTTTTAAAAAAATCTTTGACTCGGAAATCGCACTAGGTTTGAAAAAATTATTGATTTATTAATCATTCAAAAATTAGTAACTAAAGTTAATACCTACATTACATATTTATTTTTATAGCTTTATTTTTATATCGGGTCCGTTAAAAATAAAAAAAATAAAAATCTAAAAAATGACTTCCGGCTCGCGACATTGTGTGTAAAAACCATAATTAAACTAGTTTAAAAAAGCTATAACAATAATATAAATCATCATATACCGTCTTTTTTAATTCCGCGAACTTTTTTGAAAATTTAAAATATTTTCAAGATACTGTTCCAAAGATACTAGCGAGTAAGCAAAAGTGAAAATCATTTTATTATTGGTGAAATACTACTAGCGTCCTCTGTCGTAAAAAAGTGTGTTGTACAGCGAACTTTGCTTAGATGCATAACTCACACAGTTTCACCTTTTGCGTATAGATGGAGCTTGAGTTAGTTTCACGAAGGTACACTATGTGCCTGCTAGATGGCGCTATTGGTTCGTTCCTTTCTAATGCCCAACAATCTCGCCAAATGCCATACAGAGAGAAGTAAAAGTAACTAAAGTGTGCAGTGCGATGCTAATCGATGAATATGAGTATTATTGGTGATGTCGGTGGAATAATGTGACTAAATATATAATTGAAATGAATCCACCTAATATGGAGTTTTATTCAAGGAAACGACCGTTCTGAACTCTATAGTTCAGAAGTGGGATTGTACCTAGAATATTGCCCACTAAAAGTGACTTAAGTTTTGCATTGTCTCTGTCTCGTAATTGTTTTTGAGGGGAAGAGAGAGAAAATTTAACACATGTTTTTAATAGACATAAGCTTTACTCAAGACAAGAGAATTGTAGGAATTAATGTGTTCAAAACTTTATTTTTTTTACATCGATGATTTTTCCAGACTATTCGTCGCCGAGTGGTGCCTGCTGGGCGATGGCAGCGCCTGTTGATCCTGACTGTCGCACCCTGGTGGTGCTTGCTGAAAGGTGTGCCTGGAGCGCAGCAAAGTGAGTCTGTACGGGGAGAGCGCAGAGGCGGAGTTCCAGCGTCCATTCTCGGGGGAGTACGTGAGCGGCTACTCGTCATCGACGGCGACTGGCCCGGTGGTGCATGCTGGACGACGCGTCCGCACACCGACGGCGCCTGGTGAACCGCGCTGTCGCAGCCCGGTGTTTTGTTTGTTGCTCTTCCAACAAACAAAACAGCCTTTTGTTGCTCTTCCAATTTTTGTTCTAACTGTTCATTCCGAGATTCGAGAGATTTAAATTTCTCATTTATACTCGTACTGATGGTGTTTTTTATATCCTCTTTCATTTCCAGCATATCAAGCTTTTGTTGCTTCATTTCTTCTTGCATAGATCTCAACATGTCTTTAATTTCATCCATCTTGCGCCCTCTATCGGTCAATAGTGAAACTATTATCTATGTTCATACTAGATCATTGACAGTTCTGTGAAAAACCGGTGGATGGCGCTCTAAGTGCTTATCGGTCATCCAACTTTCGCCCTCTGTGGGTCAATAGTGGAACTATTAACTGCGATCTATACTAGTAAATTAACCATTCTGTGGACAACCGGTGGATGGCGCTCTTAGTGCTTGCCGGTCATCCAATCTTGCTCCCTCTGGCGGCTGATAGTGAAGCTTTTATCAGTGATCAATGCTAGTTGTTAACGATGAAAACCGTTAGATGTCACTTTTTGTACTTCTTGGTATCGCCAATGTCTATAATGTGACAATTTGTGGGTATCATGAATTCACGATATGATTTAGCATAAATTTTTTTAGGTTATTTCCTTTTGTAACTTTTAAGCACTATATAGTTTATAATGTTTTTACACTGTCACAGCAGTATATGTCCCAAACACACTGTTTCTATGCTGTTGTTTCAAAGATGGATTTCAAAGACGGTCATCCAACTTGCGCCCTCTGTGGGTCAATAGTGGAACTATTAACGGCGATCGAATCAAGTAAATTAACCATTCTGTGGAAAACCGATGGATGGCGCTCTTAGTGCTTGCCGGTCATCCAATCTTGCTCCCTCTGGCGGCTGATAGTGAAGCTTTTATATGTGATCAAAGATAGTTGTTAACGATGAAAACCGTTAGATGTCACTTTTTGTACTTAATGGTATCGCCAATGTCTATAATGTGACAATTTGTGGGTATCACGAATTCACGATATGATTTAGCATAAATTTTTTTAGGTTATTTCCTTTTGTAACTTTTAAGCACTATATAGTTTATAATGTTTTTTAATGTTTTTACACTGTCACAGCAGTATATGTCCCAAACAGACTGTTTCTATGCTGTTGTTTCAAAGATTCGGACTCAAGTCAGTGCCCTGTTGCCACTCTTGCCACTGTCGTCCCAGTAGCAAACCTCGTCGCCGCTTGTCCACTTTTAGCCGCGATTCCATATAATTCACTTGACTTGTTCACTTAAGAAACCTTTTTACTGACTTTGATGCACGATATTTCACTTTATTACAATTTTTAAAATATTATGTACAGAGCAGTTGTTTACTGTGGCACAGTAGCGCCCTCTTTCGAATATTAAAAAATATTAAAAATTATTGATTTATTAATCATTAAAAAGAGGGTAGGCGCCACGATAAACATCGGTTCCGTAAATAAATAAGTCTGGAAAATAAACAAAGTGCATTTCACGAAGTGTAAAAGCAAATTGTGACAAGTAACAGAGTGAATATAAACATATATTGAAGACATAAACGAAAGTGACAGATTAAATAATGATAAAAGTAAAAAACTGAAGTGTATAACGTCGCCAGTATTCACTATCTCTGTACTTTTTGCCGCTTTTTATTAAATCATAGTGCAAGTTTTCTTTCTTTTTTCGTGATTTCTTGATGATTGTGAAGTTAATAAGACTCAAACATAAATTATTTGAAATTTTCATAACTTTTCAACTGCCTCATTATTAAAGCGACATCTGTTGCAAAACCTACGTATTATTACATCTGTTAACACATGGCGCCATCTGTTGCCTCAATACCTCATATTACCAACTGTTATTAATGCAACCAAAAAGTGCTGAAGCGGACCACGAGAGGGCGACACAAGTACTAAGCAAATATTACAAAATTTAAAATAAAATAAAAGAAATGAAAATATACTTATAACTTACACTGTGGGCAAAGATTAGTGTAAAAACAAAATAGTAAATATAATACCTACCAGAAAACCACTTTAAGGTAACGAGGACATCAAAAAGGAAACAATTGAGACATTAATCACAATCATGGAGCAAGTTATGAATGCACTCCGTAAAATCCAAAATGAAATTGATGAGCAAAAAAATACGAATGAGCGGAGAAAAAGTGGCAGAACCAGTAACTAAAAATATAAATTGTATTTTGGAAGAGAAGTTCAAAACATTGGAAGATAAATATGTTAACATGAAAATAAAGCTAGAGAACCAAGAAAAAAGACTACTTTCTCGAGAAACAAGCAAGAAATAGGAACATAGTTTATTTTCGGACTAGAAGAAACTGAAAGATCTTATTCAAACTTGGAAAGCAAAATAACTAACTTCGTAAAACAGTACTTTTCTCTAGAGCTGGATAGCAGGGATATACAGGAGGTGAAGAGAATAGGGAATAAAGGAGAAAGATCTAGACCAATAATTGCGACATTCTGTACGCTCGGCATAAAAATAGATATATTTAAACAGAGAAGAGACTTAAAAGATACAGCATATTATATTACAGAGGATTATCCACAACATATACTAAAAAAAAGAAAAGAACTACTAGAACAGGCAAAAGTCGAGAAGGAAAAAGGAAACTCAGTAATAATTAAATACGACAAACTTATAATACGAGACAAAGTTCCAACAGACCAGGTAACAACAAAAGAATGCATTCAATATCTCCTGAATACAGCACTCATGACGGAACAGGGACGCAGGCTACTAAGAAGAATAAAACCCAAATAGCGAATATAACCCAGACACAGCTTAGAAGATCTGCTAGCCTATCAGATGGAGCCCTAAAACCAAGCATGTTAAATTTTTTGACAAACAAAAAAACAAAAAATACGCCAGAGCCGCAGGATAACACAAATCAGAACATATAGCAACTACCACCCCCTAACACTCTAACACGGATAACTTACCTTACCTTACCTAAACCATTAACATCGAACGAAAAGCATCTTCCAAGCCGGCTGGTCACCGTGGAAGATTATGACCATAACCCTCCAAAGGAAAAAACCAACCAAAAATGAAAACTATACATATTAACATATACTTAATGTCAAAACAAGCTTTGGAGGAGGCCTTCACCTGTAGAGGGGTTCTTGCAGAAGCTTAATGCACTAACTTTTAAAACTAAATATTTTTTATAAATTTGCATGCTTTAACTATTTATATTTAAAAATCTTGTAATCAAAACATTTTTTTTCTTTTTTTTTCTATTCCATATAAATAAAAGGCTTTTTTATTTTTTATTTTATTTTATTTATTTATCATTCAAAAATTTGTAACTAAAGTTAATACCTACATTACATATTTATTTTTATAGCAAACGGAATACAAAAGTAGTAGAATACACCAAAAATCTCTACTGTAGAATTTTATAAATAAAAGATATACATAACATATTATAGCAATTAAATATTTTATCCCCTCTGTCTCGTAATTGTTTTTGCGCGGAAGAGAGAGAAATTTAACACAATATGTTTTTAATAGACATAAGCTTTACTCAAGACAAGAGAATTGTAGGAATTAATGTGTTCAAAACCATAGAGTAAATAGTTACTTAACCAGTAATAGAGGGGCGAGCTCCGTTTTAAACATGAAACTTCCGGCTCTATTTTCTTTATGGCTCACTTGATGTCGCTAGTAATGTCGATTTTGATGTTAAATGATGTTATTCATATTGACACCATTTTTACTTTCTTTATGGCTCACTAGATGTCGTCATATAACAATAAAATATTTATAGAATCCGTGCGGTTTCTTCTTTTTGCTCACTAGATGTCGCCATATAACATGTGCATGATACGAATTGACTGACTACAGCGACCTTTGAGTTAGACGGATTTTTAATAGAAACTCATAATCGTAATCTACATAGGGGCCATCTACATTTTATCGACATTTTCGACATTTTTTGTGTCTCTACGTGTCTGTCCCTCTATTACTGGTTAAGTAACTATTTACTCTATGTCAAAACTTTATTTTTTTTACATCGATGATTTTTCCCGTCTATTCGTCGCCGAGAGGTGCCTGCTGGGCGATGGCAGCGCCTGTTGATCCTGACTGTCGCACCCTGGTGGTGCTTGCTGAAAGGTGTGCCTGGAGCGCAGCAAAGTGAGTCTGTACGGGGAGAGCGCAGAGGCGGAGTTCCAGCGTCCATTCTCGGGGAGTGGCTACTCGTCATCGACGGCGCCTGGCCCGGTGGTGCATGCTGGACGACGCGTCCGCACACCGACGGCGCCTGGTGAACCGCGCTGTCGCAGCCCGGTGGTGGATGCTGGACGCCGCGTCCGCACACCGACGGCGCCTGGTGAACCGCGCTGTCGCAGCCCGGTGGTGGATGCTGGACGCCGCGTCCGCACACCGACGGCGCCTGGTGAACCGCGCTGTCGCAGCCCGGTGGTGGATGCTGTACGCCGCGTCCGCACACCGACGGCGCCTGGTGAACCGCGCTGTCGCAGCCCGGTGGTGGATGCTGGACGCCGCGTCCGCACACCGACGGCGCCTGGTGAACCGCGCTGTCGCGGCCCGGTGGTGGATGCTGGACGCCGCGTCCGCACACCGACGGCGCCTGGTGAACCGCGCTGTCGCAGCCCGGTGGTGGATGCTGGACGCCGCGTCCGCACACCGACGGCGCCTGGTGAACCGCGCTGTCGCAGCCCGGTGGTGGATGCTGGACGCCGCGTCCGCACACCGACGGCGCCTGGTGAACCGCGCTGTCGCAGCCCGGTTGCGGTTGTTGAACGGCGCGGCCGTAGGCGAAGTAGAATATAAATATGAGTATTATTGGTGATGTCGGTGGAATAATGTGACTAAATATATAATTGAAATGAATCCACCTAATATGGAGTTTTATTCAAGGAAACGACCGTTCTGAACTCTTATACCTTACTGAAGGGATAGGGAGCCCATTTCCCTTAACTATCCTTAATCCTAGTGTAGTTGGCAGCGCACTTGCGGCACCTCTATAGCCTTCTCTATAACCTATAGCCTTCCTCGATAAAATTAAATGGTCTATCCAACACCAACACAAAAAGAATTTTTCAATTCGAACCAGTAGTTCCTGAGATTAGCACGTACAAACAAACAAACACTTCAGATTTATATATTGGTATAGAATATAGAATTATATACTATTAGTCATCAACAAAAGACGAGGGCCATTCGAAATTTGAAAAATCTTTCGCTCATGACTTCTCAATTACATTTATTTAGATCTGACTTATGACAACTGTTTACCTAATTATGAAAATATGAACGTATAGAACATATTGACATTCGACTGTACTTATAGATATTTTTGACGCGTTGGATGTTCACATTAATTAGAATACTTTGGAGTGTAGATATAATAGGTCCTTAAAGTGTGTAGTTTGATTTGAGTACCTAGAAGTTCAGATATATCTGGTGCTGACTGTACTCTGGTTGTAACGAGATCCTCCAACTTTTTATAATATTTTCTGTGAAATAAGGTATATCGGAGCTTGTAGTATTTATATTGACACGTAAACACTTTATAGCGCATGAGACCGGACGCATTGTTTAATTCTCACATTAGGTAAATAAAATATGACATTTTTGGAAATAAATTAGATATTGTTTTAACGGTCAGAGTCTTAAGCTTAACAATGTGATAAATATGAAAGTTGGTATGTTTGGATGTTTGTTACTCAATCACGCAAAAACGGCTGAACGGGTTTTGATGAAATTTGACAATCAGATGGTCTATTACTTGGATTAACATAATCGCTCGTTAAAAACTAAAGGGCCATACAACAAAAAATCCAAAAATGTTTTTATTGCAAAAATATAATCACAATCCTTCATATTGTATGTTGCAGAAACACTTATAGTTGTTTTATTCCATATTTAGTATATTTTGACCATTTTTTATATATTCAAAAGTAACTTATCTCTTCTAGTATTCCGTTTATTATAAAGTACTTAAAACATTGAATGCTACTTAAAAATACGCTTCTAACGATGTATAATATGCATATATTTGATATGTATCTAATAAGAAAAAAATAGACAAAAAAATAATTTATTTTTTTAGATTAGCTCTCCTGTAAAAAGTGTAATTTTCATTTGTGGCCCTTTAGTTTTTAAGGAGCTATATTATAGGATACTTTTTATTCTGTGCGTTAGACCTTCTGGGTTGCCATTTTAGTCATTTCTGAGCTAATTCTAAGACTTAAAAACACCACTAAAGAATTCAATATATTAATTTGCTCAAGAAGAAAATGAAGCTAATTACTCGTAGACAAATGCTATTTATAGTATTTAAATAAAAGATTAATAACACAGGCCCACGATGAAATAACTTTTTCAATAATTTTAACTTATTTCTATGCAATTTGGTGTACTGATTTCGAAAAAAATAAAAAAAATCGTATCACTCACCAATTTCTCACTGCACTAATAATAAATCTGTAAATGGTATTGTATGTATGTATGCTCCTCCATAATTCTTAAACGAATTACTTAACTGATTTTCATGAAACTTGGTAGATAAACATTTAGACGTACGGGACACAGGATAGGACTACTTTCTTTCTTTTTCAACGGACGAAGTCGCAGACACCAACTAGTTTCAACATAGTTCAAACATCCTAGAAATATTACTGAGTCTGTAAAAAAAAGTTTACTTAGCATAATTCAGTTTAGAAATATGTAATCAAGGTTCAAAACAAGTGTCGGGTCCCTTATACTTAAAGTATGTTATGTTTGTGTCGAGGATTTTAGTGAGAGATTTGGGTTTTACTAAGGAAAAAGCAGAATTACTTGGTTCTAGGCTAAAAGAAAAATATTTTTTGATACCTGGAACATCCATTTACCATTATAGAACAAGAAGAGATGAACATCTCCAGGCGTCTGTTTCCGCCAACACACTAGGTTGCGGCTGTAAATGATCGCGCATTATTTTTATTAAGTCCGTGTATTTACAATCTGCTGGCCTCCGTGGAGTGCATAAGGTGGATAATAATTCGTAAGCTGGTCCACCCATGATGGTGATTAATGTGGGCACTTTCGTCTCATCCTTGATTACGTTTACAATGAAATACTGTTCCAACCTGTCCACATAACTGGCCCAGTTGCCGGCCGTTATATCGAAGGGCTCGATTTTGCCGATTGACATTTTGAATTTTCCACAAAGCCACAAACAATACACGGAATAACACACAAGGTCCTTTTTCTCGTCGACAGTTGAAGTGTTTGTTGATAAATAATGCACAATAAAGTCATAGCTGTCAAGTTGACAGTGACTTTATTTTGAGACCTACTCTTTACGAATTACCCTCATACATTACATTTACGATAGTTCTTTTTTTTAAATCGATGTCAAGTTGACAGTGACTTTATTTTGAGACCTACTCTTTACGAATTACCCTCATAAATCGATGTCAAGTTGGCAATATTTAATACCAAGCTGGTAACACTAATCATTGGCAGTAATAATTGTGGGTTGAAACAAATAGGTTCTACGGGCTACGGGAGAGTCGTGCATATTAACTCATATTGAATCGATGTCCGTTTGCTGATTGCTGAAACTTTTTATTGTGTGAAACTTTTTATTCTGAAATTATTTATAATTTAACTATTTTCGAATTAATTTCTAAAAGTTTTTTAAACAGTTTATTCGGTCACTTTATAACTTTTCTATTTCGCGTCAATTTAATTCAAACAAAATGGATTCTGGCAAATTGAAGTAAGTAAACATTATTACAACAGAGTTTTTGTTGAAATATTCTAGATTTATGCTGATGTTTTTATGCTGACGGTACCGAAATCACAACAGCACTATCACAAATGTCTTCAGCGTCTATTTCTCCCTGTTTCTCCTTTGCAGGACTTTGTTATTCTACTTTACCTGCCCGCTACTTCGTAAGTAGGTTTTTTGATAATTCCACAGAAACCTGACGTTTTTCCAGTATAAAAATTATCCCAAATATATTATACCCACCTATGTTAATCCATCTAACTATCAGTATGGTAGATTTGGTCCAAATTGATTAGAGTAACAAACATACAAACTGACCATGTGGTTGGACCGATTTTGCGTCGGCCAGTAGATGATGGTTTACATTCACAACTGGACTCGTTAATTGTTATCTAATATTTTCTAATATTTTCTTTTAGGGTTACAGTTAAACGTGAACAACAAGGGGAACATGAGGAACCGAACGTGGAAGGGTAAGCATAATTCAAAATTGATTATACCTACATAATAATATGGAATTAATGGAATGTCTTGCACTTAATTTTTTTTTTAATGGAAACTTCGAGTTGGACGAAATTGTATTGCAACCACCGTAAGTATTGTATATTAGTATTTAACTACATTTTTCCAAATCGAGACTTAACAATCTAATGTCTGTCAATCTGTCGATGGAGTGGTGAAAAAATTTGCAGATGGGTGAAAGTTGTTGTATTCGTTGAAGATTAATGTACTTAAGCTACCTTTGCGATTTGCATGTGCTACTTTGGTGCGTCTTTTTCAAAATTAAAAAAAAATTGTTGCTAATTTGTTGCTCTGAGACAGGCTAGTTAGATGTTGTCAAAAAATGTCACCCCTTATTTAGGGGGTATTTGTGAAATACCCTTATATATTGAAATTAGCAACAAATTGGCAACAAATGCCCATATATGTAGTTTTCAAGTGAGGTTTATGAAATGGGTATGCTACCGTAAAATATGTGTTTTTTTTATGTCTGTTACTTCATAACTGTCGACTGAGTGAAACGATTTTGATGATTCTTTTTTTATTTGAAAGCTGGTGCTTCCCGTGTGGTCCCATTTCAATTTGGTTCAGTTCTGACAATGGCATCCATGAGAAAACGGTTTGAAGTCTGATTATTTTTTGTTAAAAAGAGTTATTTGTATAGAAAGGCTGACAGTCCAATCGGTAGTAGAAGAGTACCTACCGTCAACGTAATGGTTTACTGTGAGTCAACCGTAACAGATAGAGATATAATATGCCATCGCGGAATTTTCTTTCAAATAGATTTAGGCTTAGAAATATATTTAAGTATTCTCACAAAAAAATACATATACACTTACGTGATAAACTTAAAACTAATCATCAATACTAATAATAAATCTGTAGGGGTCGGTGATGGAGTAATTTACTTTGTTTTCAGAAATATCGTGTGTATAGGCTCACTGAAACTAAATTGACCATTTTTAGAATTTTTTTCTGTATGTATGTATGTTCCTCAATAACTCTTAAACGAATTAACTGATTTTCATGAAACTTGGTAGATAAACATTTAGAAGTACGGGACACGTGATAAGGCTACTTTTTATATTTTTTAACGCGGACGAAGTCGCGGGCACCAGCTAGTAGTTAATAATTCACATTGCAAGCATACAGGCCTACATGAAAAACTCTTAACATCTACAGATCAGAGCATACTTTGAAAAATTTCAGAGGGGTCCAAATGCCTTTAGACCACGAGTAGTCCATGGCCGATGGCTTTGGTGCCCGCCAAACACATCGATGGGATGTTACTTTGGTGGCACCGAAGACGATGAGTATGTCAAACTTTTGATTAATTCTTCTTCGTTTTCTTAGGTTGCTTTTTTTGCATTTCTTTTGCTTAATCTTTCCTATTTTTTTTATAGTATTTTTTTAACCCTTTAAACTGCTTGGGGTTGTAGGAGTTGTCGTCGTATTTGTTTTTCTTTTTAAGAGAATGCAACGCAATGATTTAAAAATAAACAGTGGAGGAATTTGTCGTATATATAATATCTATACTTACTATTATATAAAGCTAAGGTTTTGTTTGTTTGGTTGTACGCGCTAATCTCATGAACTACTGGTTCGAATTGAAAAATTATTTTTGTATTGGATAGTCCATTTATCGAGGAAGGCTATGAGAACGCGGACGAAGTCGCGGGCACCAGCTAGTATATAATATACGGCTCTGGCGAAATGGACATAAAATAAGTGAAGACGTGAGTGGATGAAGGCGATATGTCGCATTTTTGGGCTTTAGGCCGGTTTTAGAGCTCTCCTGATGGTCAGTACTGACGATACGCACTCCTGACTGTGCGACCGACGCGCTTGCCATTTCTATGTAAATTCACAAGTGGTTTCAGGACATCACTTAAACTGGCCTTATGTTTTTTTAATTATAATTTAGTACGAAAAGCTCCATGGCGACTGAACTCAAAAATTAAAAGTAAAACTTTAACCTTGATTTATTCCAAATTGAAATTATGCGACATATCACCTTCATCCACTCACGTCTTCAATTGTCAGATAAATCCGCCAGAGGGCGGTTAAAGGATAAAAGAGACAATTTGCTTTACATTACATTTTATGTCTATTTTATTTCTCTTAAGAACAAGCTCTTCTGGGTGAGCTCGCATCATCTTAGGCCTCTCCCTTGCTACCGAGCTGGTTGTTGGCCAAGAGCAAACCCATCTCTAATAAAAAAAAATAAAAAGTTCAAGTTTTGAACACAATGATAGAATGATCAATTTCCTCTTTATGTAATCACACACTAATGAAATAAATATATCTTTATTATTAGATACGACATCTCCAGCTCAACTGGCAGCTCGTCAACTGCATCGCAGCCTTCGACCGATGAACGGTATGTCAAGTCAAGTTTAATAATTACTTATATCTAGTAATGTCTTGGATTTTTCTCATCTTACGCTACACAGTGTTCCCACTAGGCCGGACCGGCGAATTTACGGTTGGTAAAACTACTAACTTGTTGTTACTTGTTCGCCCGCTACTTTCAGCTTAGCAGCATGGCTCAAGTATGTTTTATACTGATACCAAACTTCAATGATACGGCATCCAGTTCAATGTGAACTTACGTCCGGCAAGTTTACCCGTCCGGGTTAGTGGAACCTAGCCTAAATCTTAGTCACTGTATATGTTTGTAGCTATTTGTATTATTACAAGAAAATAATATGTAGCTCTTATTTACGTACACAATCTATAAGCAAGAGAAAAACTTTCGCGAAACATTACTATAAGTTTTTATTTTAAAATAAAATTTATTTCTCATTCACCGAGACACAAACAGCACACAAATGCTATTTCACAGTGGTCTTTTGTAAAGAGGTGGTTATACACTACGTTCCAAAGTTCATTTTCAAAATTGACCCTGCATTAACTTAATTAACCTAAGCATTTTCTTATTAACAGAACACCATTGCTGCAAAACGGTGAACGTTCCGTAAAATGGTGGCGAAGGCTTTTGTGTTGCTTTGGGCAGCAAGAAAGCCTGCAGGAAGTACAAGACTACGGTTCAACAACGCCGAGTGATGTCTCCAGTGAGTGGGTGTTCCAGCGCCCTCCACCTTCGGCGCCTATAGATATTATTTACCCACGACGTTCGTTCTAAAAGAGATTGTCTTGCAATTTTAAAAAGTTTCATTCATTATTTCCTTTTTTCCTCATTTTTATATTTTTCATTCATTCACTTCATTCACTAAAATTATTTCATTGTTTTCATGGCATAAGTTTCCTTTTTTCCTTTTTTCTTTCATTCATTGTTTCCTTTTTTCGTAATTTTTATATTTTTCATTATTTATTCACTAAAATAATTTGATTGTTTTCATGGCATAAGTTTCCTTTTTTCGTAATTTTTATATTTTTCATTATTTATTCACTAAAATAATTTGATTGTTTTCATGGCATAAGTTTCCTTTTTTCGTAATTTTTATATTTTTAATTATTAATTTACTAAAATAATTTGATTGTTTTCATGGCATAAGTTTAATTCATTATTTCCTTTTTTCGTAATTTTTATATTTTTAATTATTATTTTTGTTTTAAAGTTTACTTAAATTTAAATAAAGCATTAAAATAATTTGATTGTTTTCATTGCATCCACGTGCTTTTTATTATTTACTAGCAACCCGCTCCCGGCGCTTCATAAACATTTTATGATCAAGTTATGATCATTTAATTTTTACCTTTAAATTTATTAGGCCAATTTTAGCTACTAAATCGGCCTAATAAATAAATAAACTTCCTAGCTTTATTTTTAAAAAAATCTTTGACTCGGAAATCGCACTATGTCTTGAACTAATATTAAAATAAGTGTATAACGTCGCCAGTATTCACTATCTCTGTACTTTTTGCCGCTTTTTATTAAATCACTAGTGCAAGATTTCTTTCTTTCTTCGTGATTTCTTGATGATTGTGAAGTTAATAAGACTCAAACATAAATCATTTGAAATTTTCATAACTTTTCAACTGCCTCATTATTAAAGCGACATCTGTTGCAAAACCTACGTATTATTACATCTGTTAACACATGGCGCCATCTGTTGCCTCAATACCTCATATTACCAACTGTAATTAATGCAGACCAAAAAGTGCTGAAGCGGACCACGAGAGGGCGACACAAGTACTAAGCAAATATTACAAAATTTAAAATAAAATAAAAGAAATGAAAATATACTTATAAATATCTCAGCGACTTCTAACTTACACTGTGGGCAAAGATTAGTGTAAAAACAAAATATTAAATATAATACCTACCAGAAAACCACTTTAAGGTAACGAGGACATCAAAAAGGAAACTGTTGGCGAGGGCTATTAAATGAAGCTCGTACGAATAAGTCTGTTAACGTTTTATTTAGATATTTACTTCGGTTGTTACAAAAGAGTGCGTCCGTACAAAACACATAATGGCGTAGAACAAACTAAACAAAAGACAATCTTATGTGTCATAGACTATAAACAAAAACTAAACTATTTTAATATTATTTCAACACCCTCCCTATATTAAAATTCTAGCAGATATTTAACCAAACAACAAAAAGAAACGTTTCACACAAATTAACAAAAAAATGTTTACAACCCCTGAATGTTAACTAACAGCTAAACACAATAAGATACATGAAAAAAACATTTTTATGCTAACTACCTAGAGTACTTGCTCATAAACACATAACATGTTTCTAAATTTTTGAAATTTAATTTTTCCTCAAGGCTTAGTAAATATGTCAGCTAGTTGATCATTTGTACTAATATGTTTCAATATTATTTTGTTACCAAAAACTTTATCTCTCACAAAAAACATTTTAATATCAACATGCTTTAGCTTATGATGAAACTGAGGGTTTTTACTAAGACTGATAACAGATATATTATCTCCATATAATGTGACTGGGATGTTAATACCTGACATACATGAAACAAATTCATAAGCCAACAAGCCTCGCTAGTAGCCATACTCAGATTCAGTAGATGACTACTGAACTAGTAGACTTTCTGTCACCTTTGTCACCGGCCCAATCCGAATCAACATATCCAACAATTATATCATTACAATAATTTTTAGTAAATACCAAGCTCATGTTCAGAGTGCCCTTAATGTAACGCATCACACGCTTTAATGCATTCCACAAATCCTGACTAGCACAAGACTGGTATCTACTAAGTATACTTATAGGTAAACACAGATCAGGCCTTGAGCACAATATTGCATACATAAGAGGTCCAATTACTTTGGTTTATTACAATAGTGCCTAAGTCTTTCATTTTAAAATGTTTATTTAATAAACTTTTTACTTTTTCTATTTCTTGAGCTACTGTTGAAGCTAAAATTAAATCATCAATGTACAGAAGTAAATATGTTTTAAGATTACCACTAGTTTTTATATATAAACAGTACTCATAATCACACCCCAAAAAACCTAAATTAATAATAACATTATGAAACTTTTTATTCCAATTTTTAGGCGAGTCTTTTAGTCCATATAGAGCTTTCTTAAGCTTTAACACTGAATTTTCACTTTTACACTGATAACCCTTAGGTACATATATGTACACATCACTCTCTATCTCACCATAAAGAAACGCACTACACACATCTAGTTGGTGAATAAGATAGTTATTTTTATTGCAAAAAGCTAAAAACACTCTCACTGAAGTTAATCTAGCAACGGGACTGTAAATCTCTGAATATGGCACACTCTGTTGGAAGCCCCTGGCTACCAACCTTGCTTTGTATGTTACACCCACTTAGTGTCAATTACATTGCAATTTTCTGGTCCTAGGTATTATTTTCCTCAAGAGCACGGAGCTCTTTTTCTATTGCTTCCTGCCATTTAGTACAGTTAGCACTCGAAATTGCTTCTTCGTAAGTGCCTGGATCTTCGCTGTCCGATATGGTACTTAAGACAATCTCATAGTCCTTCATATAACTTGGTTGCTGTAAATTTTGTCTCGGTCTCAATGCATATCCACCATGCTCACTCTCTAAAGATTCTAAACTTTCTACAGCTTCTTCATATATGTCCTCAGGCATCTCTTCTTCTCTATTTTCTACTTGCTTTTGCTCATCGGTGGAAATATTTTCTTTCTCAAACACAAAACAGCTATTATTATCTTTAACTTTTTTCTCATCCTTTTCTTGGTTTTGTTTTGATAATGGTAAGAAGATCACATTTCAATGTATTTCCACTTTATTGCTTGAATTTGTCCGATGCCTCGTTCGGTCGGTTTTTATACTGCTAACTGAAAAACTTCAACAAAGTTAGGCATGTTGAATGTTGATGAGGTAGTCTTAATGTGTTTGCTAGTTTCTACTTACTGTAATGTCATGGCGTGAATTAATATGTCTAGAAAAACCTAATAAAGGTTTACAGACATTGTAATCATATTTTTTAGAGTTTATGTGTTCGATAATAAATAAATAAATAAATTTACTTAAATCCTTTGTCTTTTTGTTGTCAAGTCATAACCTAAAAAAATCCCATATTTATTCTTGGGATCAAGTTTTAATCTTTTCTCTTTAGGTACAAGGACAGAAACGCGAGCACCAAACTCTTTAAACTCATGTATACTCAAATTTTTCTTATAAAACACTTCATATGGTGTTTTTCCTTCTTGAGGACTAGGACCGGATAGATTTATCGTATAAGCTGCTGTGTTAAGTGCTGCGGCCCAAAAATGCTTTGGCATATCTTTTATCATACATCAAGCAGCTTTAACTAAAGTTCTCATTTCCCTCTCAGCTCGACCATTTTGTTGAGGGGTGTATACAACACTTCTTTGGTGCACAATACCTTGAGATTCTAGTATGCTACTCAATTCAGCATTCACAAACTCTAATCCATTGTCTGATCTTAACACTTTCATTTTAGTATTGGTTTCTCTTTCTGCTCTTACTATAAAGTTTTTCATTAATGACCTCTGATTTATGTTTCATAAAATATACAGTACGATAGCTTGAACAGTCATCTTTTAACAGTAGAAAGTACCTCACTCCTCCTAGCGATGGCGTCTCCATAGGACCACACACGTCCGCATGCACCAGCTCTAATACTTCAGAAGCCCTAAATGAGCTAACAGGAAAGGGCAATTGGTGCTGCTTTCCTGACAAACATTGTTCACATACTTCAAAAACATCATCTTTTACATACTGAATGTTCTGATGACACAGTATTTTTCTACTTTATTGGACAGGTTTAAAAATCCAGAAGTGTCATAATCACTTTATGGAACATGCCATACTTGTCAAAATATTTTGTGAATTAATTTTTGATGAAAACAACATATGATAGAGTTTATTTACTCGTTTTGCGATTGCTCACCTTTTTTATTTACAAATTCACATTTGTCTTTATCTGACACCAAACTAAAACCTTTGTCCAAAACAGTACCAACAGAAAATAAGTTAAACTTCAGCTCTGGCACAAAAAGAACATTACTCAAAACTGTTTTTATGAACTGTTTACCATTCCATGCAAAAACTTCTACAGTTCCACGACCCATGACATCTAAAAACTTTCCATTCCGATTTTCCTCTAAATATTTACACATATGTTCACTAGCACCAGTGTCCATAAACCAAGATTTTCACTCATAATACTACTTTCTTCGCTCATACACATGAAAGCATTATTTTCCAAAGTTACTTTCTTTTCTTTCAACTTTAATGCTCTGCAATCAGCAATTAAATGACCCTTCTTTTTACAATAGCGACAGTGTCTGGTTTCCCTTTTTTTATTTCCACAGGACTTTGCTAAATGGCCTTGTTCTCCACAAGTGTAACATTTCACAACATTATTTTTATGTACACTAGCCAATGCTATACCTTCATCATCAACAGGGTCACACCTCTCTTCTTCAATAAGCAATCTCGACATTAGCTCTTCTATGCTTTGTTTATCAATGGGGACAGATTCCCAGGCTGATCGGAAATGTTTAAACTTCTCCGGAAGAGACATGAGAACCTTTGTTATTACCATTCTATCAGAAATAGGCTCTCCTGCCTGTTTTAGCTTCACTCTAATTTCCTCTAACTTTGACATAAATGTACATACATTATCACCCTTAAATTCAATTGAGAAGAATTTTTGTAGTAGCAAATGAATGCTCACTACCGATTCCTTTTCATATACCGACTTTAACTTCATCCACATCGCAGCAGAAGTGGTGCACGACAGCAAATGAGTGAGTGGCCCTGCTTCCATTCTTGTCACAATAAGCTCTTGGGCCTTAGCATCCTTCAAAACCCACTCTTTCTTTTTGGCATTATCTGTCGGTAAACTCTCAGCGCCACTTACAATCTCAAAATGTCCTCTTCCTCTAAGGATTACTTCAAACTGATACTTCCAAACTGCCCAATTTTCTCCACTAGACAATTTTAAGCCGGCCGGAACTATTGGTTGGTATGCCATGACGCAACTCTGAACTCGAAGCTTCGGATTCTCGAAAAAACGTTCCAATGCCCTGAAACAGACTTATGGGACTGGGCCCATAATCTGTTGGCGAGGGCTATTAAATGAAGCTTTTACGAATAAGTCTGTTAACGTTTTATTTAGATATTTACTTCGGAGTTCGGTTGATACAAAAGAGTGCGTCCGTACAAAACACATAATGGCGTAGAAGTAGAACAAACAAACCAAACAAAAGACAATCTTATGTGTCATAGACTATAAACAAAAACTAAACTATTTTAATATTATTTCAACAGTTTATTTTGGTACTTGTGCTGCCCTCTGTTGGTTTGGTTAGATATTAGCGTTCATCGTGGATTCTTGGTTTTGACAGACCAAGAAGTTTTCCACTAATTCCTCTAAATGGCGTTAGTTCCTTTATCGATATCGCTCTGCACATATATGTATAGTTATATATTTTTGTGTTTATCGTTATTTATTCACTGCACTTTTTCTAGTTATTCTTTCCATCCGCCAAGAGTTTTACACTTTATCTAGTTTCTGCCGGTTTTCCACAGTATATTTCACGCAACAAAACACAGTTTAATAGACTTATTGCACTTGTTTAAGATATTTAATTACGGAGCTCACTAACATATGTACTGACTGTCTTAGTACCAGACTACCACCCTCCTAATAAATAAACTTCCTAGCTTTATTTTTAAAAAAATCTTTGACTCGGAAATCGCACTAGGTTTGAAAAAATTATTGATTTATTAATCATTCAAAAATTAGTAACTAAAGTTAATACCTACATTACATATTTATTTTTATAGCTTTATTTTTATATCGGGTCCGTTAAAAATAAAAAAAATAAAAATCTAAAAAATGACTTCCGGCTCGCGACATTGTGTGTAAAAACCATAATTAAACTAGTTTAAAAAAGCTATAACAATAATATAAATCATCATATACCGTCTTTTTTAATTCCGCGAACTTTTTTGAAAATTTAAAATATTTTCAAGATACTGTTCCAAAGATACTAGCGAGTAAGCAAAAGTGAAAATCATTTTATTATTGGTGAAATACTACTAGCGTCCTCTGTCGTAAAAAAGTGTGTTGTACAGCGAACTTTGCTTAGATGCATAACTCACACAGTTTCACCTTTTGCGTATAGATGGAGCTTGAGTTAGTTTCACGAAGGTACACTATGTGCCTGCTAGATGGCGCTATTGGTTCGTTCCTTTCTAATGCCCAACAATCTCGCCAAATGCCATACAGAGAGAAGTAAAAGTAACTAAAGTGTGCAGTGCGATGCTAATCGATGAATATGAGTATTATTGGTGATGTCGGTGGAATAATGTGACTAAATATATAATTGAAATGAATCCACCTAATATGGAGTTTTATTCAAGGAAACGACCGTTCTGAACTCTATAGTTCAGAAGTGGGATTGTACCTAGAATATTGCCCACTAAAAGTGACTTAAGTTTTGCATTGTCTCTGTCTCGTAATTGTTTTTGAGGGGAAGAGAGAGAAAATTTAACACATGTTTTTAATAGACATAAGCTTTACTCAAGACAAGAGAATTGTAGGAATTAATGTGTTCAAAACTTTATTTTTTTTACATCGATGATTTTTCCAGACTATTCGTCGCCGAGTGGTGCCTGCTGGGCGATGGCAGCGCCTGTTGATCCTGACTGTCGCACCCTGGTGGTGCTTGCTGAAAGGTGTGCCTGGAGCGCAGCAAAGTGAGTCTGTACGGGGAGAGCGCAGAGGCGGAGTTCCAGCGTCCATTCTCGGGGGAGTACGTGAGCGGCTACTCGTCATCGACGGCGACTGGCCCGGTGGTGCATGCTGGACGACGCGTCCGCACACCGACGGCGCCTGGTGAACCGCGCTGTCGCAGCCCGGTGTTTTGTTTGTTGCTCTTCCAACAAACAAAACAGCCTTTTGTTGCTCTTCCAATTTTTGTTCTAACTGTTCATTCCGAGATTCGAGAGATTTAAATTTCTCATTTATACTCGTACTGATGGTGTTTTTTATATCCTCTTTCATTTCCAGCATATCAAGCTTTTGTTGCTTCATTTCTTCTTGCATAGATCTCAACATGTCTTTAATTTCATCCATCTTGCGCCCTCTATCGGTCAATAGTGAAACTATTATCTATGTTCATACTAGATCATTGACAGTTCTGTGAAAAACCGGTGGATGGCGCTCTAAGTGCTTATCGGTCATCCAACTTTCGCCCTCTGTGGGTCAATAGTGGAACTATTAACTGCGATCTATACTAGTAAATTAACCATTCTGTGGACAACCGGTGGATGGCGCTCTTAGTGCTTGCCGGTCATCCAATCTTGCTCCCTCTGGCGGCTGATAGTGAAGCTTTTATCAGTGATCAATGCTAGTTGTTAACGATGAAAACCGTTAGATGTCACTTTTTGTACTTCTTGGTATCGCCAATGTCTATAATGTGACAATTTGTGGGTATCATGAATTCACGATATGATTTAGCATAAATTTTTTTAGGTTATTTCCTTTTGTAACTTTTAAGCACTATATAGTTTATAATGTTTTTACACTGTCACAGCAGTATATGTCCCAAACACACTGTTTCTATGCTGTTGTTTCAAAGATGGATTTCAAAGACGGTCATCCAACTTGCGCCCTCTGTGGGTCAATAGTGGAACTATTAACGGCGATCGAATCAAGTAAATTAACCATTCTGTGGAAAACCGATGGATGGCGCTCTTAGTGCTTGCCGGTCATCCAATCTTGCTCCCTCTGGCGGCTGATAGTGAAGCTTTTATATGTGATCAAAGATAGTTGTTAACGATGAAAACCGTTAGATGTCACTTTTTGTACTTAATGGTATCGCCAATGTCTATAATGTGACAATTTGTGGGTATCACGAATTCACGATATGATTTAGCATAAATTTTTTTAGGTTATTTCCTTTTGTAACTTTTAAGCACTATATAGTTTATAATGTTTTTTAATGTTTTTACACTGTCACAGCAGTATATGTCCCAAACAGACTGTTTCTATGCTGTTGTTTCAAAGATTCGGACTCAAGTCAGTGCCCTGTTGCCACTCTTGCCACTGTCGTCCCAGTAGCAAACCTCGTCGCCGCTTGTCCACTTTTAGCCGCGATTCCATATAATTCACTTGACTTGTTCACTTAAGAAACCTTTTTACTGACTTTGATGCACGATATTTCACTTTATTACAATTTTTAAAATATTATGTACAGAGCAGTTGTTTACTGTGGCACAGTAGCGCCCTCTTTCGAATATTAAAAAATATTAAAAATTATTGATTTATTAATCATTAAAAAGAGGGTAGGCGCCACGATAAACATCGGTTCCGTAAATAAATAAGTCTGGAAAATAAACAAAGTGCATTTCACGAAGTGTAAAAGCAAATTGTGACAAGTAACAGAGTGAATATAAACATATATTGAAGACATAAACGAAAGTGACAGATTAAATAATGATAAAAGTAAAAAACTGAAGTGTATAACGTCGCCAGTATTCACTATCTCTGTACTTTTTGCCGCTTTTTATTAAATCATAGTGCAAGTTTTCTTTCTTTTTTCGTGATTTCTTGATGATTGTGAAGTTAATAAGACTCAAACATAAATTATTTGAAATTTTCATAACTTTTCAACTGCCTCATTATTAAAGCGACATCTGTTGCAAAACCTACGTATTATTACATCTGTTAACACATGGCGCCATCTGTTGCCTCAATACCTCATATTACCAACTGTTATTAATGCAACCAAAAAGTGCTGAAGCGGACCACGAGAGGGCGACACAAGTACTAAGCAAATATTACAAAATTTAAAATAAAATAAAAGAAATGAAAATATACTTATAACTTACACTGTGGGCAAAGATTAGTGTAAAAACAAAATAGTAAATATAATACCTACCAGAAAACCACTTTAAGGTAACGAGGACATCAAAAAGGAAACAATTGAGACATTAATCACAATCATGGAGCAAGTTATGAATGCACTCCGTAAAATCCAAAATGAAATTGATGAGCAAAAAAATACGAATGAGCGGAGAAAAAGTGGCAGAACCAGTAACTAAAAATATAAATTGTATTTTGGAAGAGAAGTTCAAAACATTGGAAGATAAATATGTTAACATGAAAATAAAGCTAGAGAACCAAGAAAAAAGACTACTTTCTCGAGAAACAAGCAAGAAATAGGAACATAGTTTATTTTCGGACTAGAAGAAACTGAAAGATCTTATTCAAACTTGGAAAGCAAAATAACTAACTTCGTAAAACAGTACTTTTCTCTAGAGCTGGATAGCAGGGATATACAGGAGGTGAAGAGAATAGGGAATAAAGGAGAAAGATCTAGACCAATAATTGCGACATTCTGTACGCTCGGCATAAAAATAGATATATTTAAACAGAGAAGAGACTTAAAAGATACAGCATATTATATTACAGAGGATTATCCACAACATATACTAAAAAAAAGAAAAGAACTACTAGAACAGGCAAAAGTCGAGAAGGAAAAAGGAAACTCAGTAATAATTAAATACGACAAACTTATAATACGAGACAAAGTTCCAACAGACCAGGTAACAACAAAAGAATGCATTCAATATCTCCTGAATACAGCACTCATGACGGAACAGGGACGCAGGCTACTAAGAAGAATAAAACCCAAATAGCGAATATAACCCAGACACAGCTTAGAAGATCTGCTAGCCTATCAGATGGAGCCCTAAAACCAAGCATGTTAAATTTTTTGACAAACAAAAAAACAAAAAATACGCCAGAGCCGCAGGATAACACAAATCAGAACATATAGCAACTACCACCCCCTAACACTCTAACACGGATAACTTACCTTACCTTACCTAAACCATTAACATCGAACGAAAAGCATCTTCCAAGCCGGCTGGTCACCGTGGAAGATTATGACCATAACCCTCCAAAGGAAAAAACCAACCAAAAATGAAAACTATACATATTAACATATACTTAATGTCAAAACAAGCTTTGGAGGAGGCTTTCACCTGTAGAGGGGTTCTTGCAGAAGCTTAATGCACTAACTTTTAAAACTAAATATTTTTTATAAATTTGCATGCTTTAACTATTTATATTTAAAAATCTTGTAATCAAAACATTTTTTTTCTTTTTTTTTCTATTCCATATAAATAAAAGGCTTTTTTATTTTTTATTTTATTTTATTTATTTATCATTCAAAAATTTGTAACTAAAGTTAATACCTACATTACATATTTATTTTTATAGCAAACGGAATACAAAAGTAGTAGAATACACCAAAAATCTCTACTGTAGAATTTTATAAATAAAAGATATACATAACATATTATAGCAATTAAATATTTTATCCCCTCTGTCTCGTAATTGTTTTTGCGCGGAAGAGAGAGAAATTTAACACAATATGTTTTTAATAGACATAAGCTTTACTCAAGACAAGAGAATTGTAGGAATTAATGTGTTCAAAACCATAGAGTAAATAGTTACTTAACCAGTAATAGAGGGGCGAGCTCCGTTTTAAACATGAAACTTCCGGCTCTATTTTCTTTATGGCTCACTTGATGTCGCTAGTAATGTCGATTTTGATGTTAAATGATGTTATTCATATTGACACCATTTTTACTTTCTTTATGGCTCACTAGATGTCGTCATATAACAATAAAATATTTATAGAATCCGTGCGGTTTCTTCTTTTTGCTCACTAGATGTCGCCATATAACATGTGCATGATACGAATTGACTGACTACAGCGACCTTTGAGTTAGACGGATTTTTAATAGAAACTCATAATCGTAATCTACATAGGGGCCATCTACATTTTATCGACATTTTCGACATTTTTTGTGTCTCTACGTGTCTGTCCCTCTATTACTGGTTAAGTAACTATTTACTCTATGTCAAAACTTTATTTTTTTTACATCGATGATTTTTCCCGTCTATTCGTCGCCGAGAGGTGCCTGCTGGGCGATGGCAGCGCCTGTTGATCCTGACTGTCGCACCCTGGTGGTGCTTGCTGAAAGGTGTGCCTGGAGCGCAGCAAAGTGAGTCTGTACGGGGAGAGCGCAGAGGCGGAGTTCCAGCGTCCATTCTCGGGGAGTGGCTACTCGTCATCGACGGCGCCTGGCCCGGTGGTGCATGCTGGACGACGCGTCCGCACACCGACGGCGCCTGGTGAACCGCGCTGTCGCAGCCCGGTGGTGGATGCTGGACGCCGCGTCCGCACACCGACGGCGCCTGGTGAACCGCGCTGTCGCAGCCCGGTGGTGGATGCTGGACGCCGCGTCCGCACACCGACGGCGCCTGGTGAACCGCGCTGTCGCAGCCCGGTGGTGGATGCTGTACGCCGCGTCCGCACACCGACGGCGCCTGGTGAACCGCGCTGTCGCAGCCCGGTGGTGGATGCTGGACGCCGCGTCCGCACACCGACGGCGCCTGGTGAACCGCGCTGTCGCGGCCCGGTGGTGGATGCTGGACGCCGCGTCCGCACACCGACGGCGCCTGGTGAACCGCGCTGTCGCAGCCCGGTGGTGGATGCTGGACGCCGCGTCCGCACACCGACGGCGCCTGGTGAACCGCGCTGTCGCAGCCCGGTTGCGGTTGTTGAACGGCGCGGCCGTAGGCGAAGTAGAATATAAATATGAGTATTATTGGTGATGTCGGTGGAATAATGTGACTAAATATATAATTGAAATGAATCCACCTAATATGGAGTTTTATTCAAGGAAACGACCGTTCTGAACTCTTATACCTTACTGAAGGGATAGGGAGCCCATTTCCCTTAACTATCCTTAATCCTAGTGTAGTTGGCAGCGCACTTGCGGCACCTCTATAGCCTTCTCTATAACCTATAGCCTTCCTCGATAAAATTAAATGGTCTATCCAACACCAACACAAAAAGAATTTTTCAATTCGAACCAGTAGTTCCTGAGATTAGCACGTACAAACAAACAAACACTTCAGATTTATATATTGGTATAGAATATAGAATTATATACTATTAGTCATCAACAAAAGACGAGGGCCATTCGAAATTTGAAAAATCTTTCGCTCATGACTTCTCAATTACATTTATTTAGATCTGACTTATGACAACTGTTTACCTAATTATGAAAATATGAACGTATAGAACATATTGACATTCGACTGTACTTATAGATATTTTTGACGCGTTGGATGTTCACATTAATTAGAATACTTTGGAGTGTAGATATAATAGGTCCTTAAAGTGTGTAGTTTGATTTGAGTACCTAGAAGTTCAGATATATCTGGTGCTGACTGTACTCTGGTTGTAACGAGATCCTCCAACTTTTTATAATATTTTCTGTGAAATAAGGTATATCGGAGCTTGTAGTATTTATATTGACACGTAAACACTTTATAGCGCATGAGACCGGACGCATTGTTTAATTCTCACATTAGGTAAATAAAATATGACATTTTTGGAAATAAATTAGATATTGTTTTAACGGTCAGAGTCTTAAGCTTAACAATGTGATAAATATGAAAGTTGGTATGTTTGGATGTTTGTTACTCAATCACGCAAAAACGGCTGAACGGGTTTTGATGAAATTTGACAATCAGATGGTCTATTACTTGGATTAACATAATCGCTCGTTAAAAACTAAAGGGCCATACAACAAAAAATCCAAAAATGTTTTTATTGCAAAAATATAATCACAATCCTTCATATTGTATGTTGCAGAAACACTTATAGTTGTTTTATTCCATATTTAGTATATTTTGACCATTTTTTATATATTCAAAAGTAACTTATCTCTTCTAGTATTCCGTTTATTATAAAGTACTTAAAACATTGAATGCTACTTAAAAATACGCTTCTAACGATGTATAATATGCATATATTTGATATGTATCTAATAAGAAAAAAATAGACAAAAAAATAATTTATTTTTTTAGATTAGCTCTCCTGTAAAAAGTGTAATTTTCATTTGTGGCCCTTTAGTTTTTAAGGAGCTATATTATAGGATACTTTTTATTCTGTGCGTTAGACCTTCTGGGTTGCCATTTTAGTCATTTCTGAGCTAATTCTAAGACTTAAAAACACCACTAAAGAATTCAATATATTAATTTGCTCAAGAAGAAAATGAAGCTAATTACTCGTAGACAAATGCTATTTATAGTATTTAAATAAAAGATTAATAACACAGGCCCACGATGAAATAACTTTTTCAATAATTTTAACTTATTTCTATGCAATTTGGTGTACTGATTTCGAAAAAAATAAAAAAAATCGTATCACTCACCAATTTCTCACTGCACTAATAATAAATCTGTAAATGGTATTGTATGTATGTATGCTCCTCCATAATTCTTAAACGAATTACTTAACTGATTTTCATGAAACTTGGTAGATAAACATTTAGACGTACGGGACACAGGATAGGACTACTTTCTTTCTTTTTCAACGGACGAAGTCGCAGACACCAACTAGTTTCAACATAGTTCAAACATCCTAGAAATATTACTGAGTCTGTAAAAAAAAGTTTACTTAGCATAATTCAGTTTAGAAATATGTAATCAAGGTTCAAAACAAGTGTCGGGTCCCTTATACTTAAAGTATGTTATGTTTGTGTCGAGGATTTTAGTGAGAGATTTGGGTTTTACTAAGGAAAAAGCAGAATTACTTGGTTCTAGGCTAAAAGAAAAATATTTTTTGATACCTGGAACATCCATTTACCATTATAGAACAAGAAGAGATGAACATCTCCAGGCGTCTGTTTCCGCCAACACACTAGGTTGCGGCTGTAAATGATCGCGCATTATTTTTATTAAGTCCGTGTATTTACAATCTGCTGGCCTCCGTGGAGTGCATAAGGTGGATAATAATTCGTAAGCTGGTCCACCCATGATGGTGATTAATGTGGGCACTTTCGTCTCATCCTTGATTACGTTTACAATGAAATACTGTTCCAACCTGTCCACATAACTGGCCCAGTTGCCGGCCGTTATATCGAAGGGCTCGATTTTGCCGATTGACATTTTGAATTTTCCACAAAGCCACAAACAATACACGGAATAACACACAAGGTCCTTTTTCTCGTCGACAGTTGAAGTGTTTGTTGATAAATAATGCACAATAAAGTCATAGCTGTCAAGTTGACAGTGACTTTATTTTGAGACCTACTCTTTACGAATTACCCTCATACATTACATTTACGATAGTTCTTTTTTTTAAATCGATGTCAAGTTGACAGTGACTTTATTTTGAGACCTACTCTTTACGAATTACCCTCATAAATCGATGTCAAGTTGGCAATATTTAATACCAAGCTGGTAACACTAATCATTGGCAGTAATAATTGTGGGTTGAAACAAATAGGTTCTACGGGCTACGGGAGAGTCGTGCATATTAACTCTATTGAATCGATGTCCGTTTGCTGATTGCTGAAACTTTTTATTGTGTGAAACTTTTTATTCTGAAATTATTTATAATTTAACTATTTTCGAATTAATTTCTAAAAGTTTTTTAAACAGTTTATTCGGTCACTTTATAACTTTTCTATTTCGCGTCAATTTAATTCAAACAAAATGGATTCTGGCAAATTGAAGTAAGTAAACATTATTACAACAGAGTTTTTGTTGAAATATTCTAGATTTATGCTGATGTTTTTATGCTGACGGTACCGAAATCACAACAGCACTATCACAAATGTCTTCAGCGTCTATTTCTCCCTGTTTCTCCTTTGCAGGACTTTGTTATTCTACTTTACCTGCCCGCTACTTCGTAAGTAGGTTTTTTGATAATTCCACAGAAACCTGACGTTTTTCCAGTATAAAAATTATCCCAAATATATTATACCCACCTATGTTAATCCATCTAACTATCAGTATGGTAGATTTGGTCCAAATTGATTAGAGTAACAAACATACAAACTGACCATGTGGTTGGACCGATTTTGCGTCGGCCAGTAGATGATGGTTTACATTCACAACTGGACTCGTTAATTGTTATCTAATATTTTCTAATATTTTCTTTTAGGGTTACAGTTAAACGTGAACAACAAGGGGAACATGAGGAACCGAACGTGGAAGGGTAAGCATAATTCAAAATTGATTATACCTACATAATAATATGGAATTAATGGAATGTCTTGCACTTAATTTTTTTTTTAATGGAAACTTCGAGTTGGACGAAATTGTATTGCAACCACCGTAAGTATTGTATATTAGTATTTAACTACATTTTTCCAAATCGAGACTTAACAATCTAATGTCTGTCAATCTGTCGATGGAGTGGTGAAAAAATTTGCAGATGGGTGAAAGTTGTTGTATTCGTTGAAGATTAATGTACTTAAGCTACCTTTGCGATTTGCATGTGCTACTTTGGTGCGTCTTTTTCAAAATTAAAAAAAAATTGTTGCTAATTTGTTGCTCTGAGACAGGCTAGTTAGATGTTGTCAAAAAATGTCACCCCTTATTTAGGGGGTATTTGTGAAATACCCTTATATATTGAAATTAGCAACAAATTGGCAACAAATGCCCATATATGTAGTTTTCAAGTGAGGTTTATGAAATGGGTATGCTACCGTAAAATATGTGTTTTTTTTATGTCTGTTACTTCATAACTGTCGACTGAGTGAAACGATTTTGATGATTCTTTTTTTATTTGAAAGCTGGTGCTTCCCGTGTGGTCCCATTTCAATTTGGTTCAGTTCTGACAATGGCATCCATGAGAAAACGGTTTGAAGTCTGATTATTTTTTGTTAAAAAGAGTTATTTGTATAGAAAGGCTGACAGTCCAATCGGTAGTAGAAGAGTACCTACCGTCAACGTAATGGTTTACTGTGAGTCAACCGTAACAGATAGAGATATAATATGCCATCGCGGAATTTTCTTTCAAATAGATTTAGGCTTAGAAATATATTTAAGTATTCTCACAAAAAAATACATATACACTTACGTGATAAACTTAAAACTAATCATCAATACTAATAATAAATCTGTAGGGGTCGGTGATGGAGTAATTTACTTTGTTTTCAGAAATATCGTGTGTATAGGCTCACTGAAACTAAATTGACCATTTTTAGAATTTTTTTCTGTATGTATGTATGTTCCTCAATAACTCTTAAACGAATTAACTGATTTTCATGAAACTTGGTAGATAAACATTTAGAAGTACGGGACACGTGATAAGGCTACTTTTTATATTTTTTAACGCGGACGAAGTCGCGGGCACCAGCTAGTAGTTAATAATTCACATTGCAAGCATACAGGCCTACATGAAAAACTCTTAACATCTACAGATCAGAGCATACTTTGAAAAATTTCAGAGGGGTCCAAATGCCTTTAGACCACGAGTAGTCCATGGCCGATGGCTTTGGTGCCCGCCAAACACATCGATGGGATGTTACTTTGGTGGCACCGAAGACGATGAGTATGTCAAACTTTTGATTAATTCTTCTTCGTTTTCTTAGGTTGCTTTTTTTGCATTTCTTTTGCTTAATCTTTCCTATTTTTTTTATAGTATTTTTTTAACCCTTTAAACTGCTTGGGGTTGTAGGAGTTGTCGTCGTATTTGTTTTTCTTTTTAAGAGAATGCAACGCAATGATTTAAAAATAAACAGTGGAGGAATTTGTCGTATATATAATATCTATACTTACTATTATATAAAGCTAAGGTTTTGTTTGTTTGGTTGTACGCGCTAATCTCATGAACTACTGGTTCGAATTGAAAAATTATTTTTGTATTGGATAGTCCATTTATCGAGGAAGGCTATGAGAACGCGGACGAAGTCGCGGGCACCAGCTAGTATATAATATACGGCTCTGGCGAAATGGACATAAAATAAGTGAAGACGTGAGTGGATGAAGGCGATATGTCGCATTTTTGGGCTTTAGGCCGGTTTTAGAGCTCTCCTGATGGTCAGTACTGACGATACGCACTCCTGACTGTGCGACCGACGCGCTTGCCATTTCTATGTAAATTCACAAGTGGTTTCAGGACATCACTTAAACTGGCCTTATGTTTTTTTAATTATAATTTAGTACGAAAAGCTCCATGGCGACTGAACTCAAAAATTAAAAGTAAAACTTTAACCTTGATTTATTCCAAATTGAAATTATGCGACATATCACCTTCATCCACTCACGTCTTCAATTGTCAGATAAATCCGCCAGAGGGCGGTTAAAGGATAAAAGAGACAATTTGCTTTACATTACATTTTATGTCTATTTTATTTCTCTTAAGAACAAGCTCTTCTGGGTGAGCTCGCATCATCTTAGGCCTCTCCCTTGCTACCGAGCTGGTTGTTGGCCAAGAGCAAACCCATCTCTAATAAAAAAAAATAAAAAGTTCAAGTTTTGAACACAATGATAGAATGATCAATTTCCTCTTTATGTAATCACACACTAATGAAATAAATATATCTTTATTATTAGATACGACATCTCCAGCTCAACTGGCAGCTCGTCAACTGCATCGCAGCCTTCGACCGATGAACGGTATGTCAAGTCAAGTTTAATAATTACTTATATCTAGTAATGTCTTGGATTTTTCTCATCTTACGCTACACAGTGTTCCCACTAGGCCGGACCGGCGAATTTACGGTTGGTAAAACTACTAACTTGTTGTTACTTGTTCGCCCGCTACTTTCAGCTTAGCAGCATGGCTCAAGTATGTTTTATACTGATACCAAACTTCAATGATACGGCATCCAGTTCAATGTGAACTTACGTCCGGCAAGTTTACCCGTCCGGGTTAGTGGAACCTAGCCTAAATCTTAGTCACTGTATATGTTTGTAGCTATTTGTATTATTACAAGAAAATAATATGTAGCTCTTATTTACGTACACAATCTATAAGCAAGAGAAAAACTTTCGCGAAACATTACTATAAGTTTTTATTTTAAAATAAAATTTATTTCTCATTCACCGAGACACAAACAGCACACAAATGCTATTTCACAGTGGTCTTTTGTAAAGAGGTGGTTATACACTACGTTCCAAAGTTCATTTTCAAAATTGACCCTGCATTAACTTAATTAACCTAAGCATTTTCTTATTAACAGAACACCATTGCTGCAAAACGGTGAACGTTCCGTAAAATGGTGGCGAAGGCTTTTGTGTTGCTTTGGGCAGCAAGAAAGCCTGCAGGAAGTACAAGACTACGGTTCAACAACGCCGAGTGATGTCTCCAGTGAGTGGGTGTTCCAGCGCCCTCCACCTTCGGCGCCTATAGATATTATTTACCCACGACGTTCGTTCTAAAAGAGATTGTCTTGCAATTTTAAAAAGTTTCATTCATTATTTCCTTTTTTCCTCATTTTTATATTTTTCATTCATTCACTTCATTCACTAAAATTATTTCATTGTTTTTCCTTTTTTCTTTCATTCATTGTTTCCATTTTTCCTAATTTTTATATTTTTAAAATAATTTGATTGTTTTCATGGCATAAGTTTAATTCATTATTTCCTTTTTTCGTAATTTTTATATTTTTAATTATTATTTTTGTTTTAAAGTTTACTTAAATTTAAATAAAACACTAAAATAATTTCATTGTTTTCATGACATTAGTTTCCTTTTTTCCTTTTTTCATTCATTCATTATTTCCTTTTTTCCTAATTTTTATATTTTTAAAATAATTTGATTGTTTTCATGGCATAAGTTTAATTCATTATTTCCTTTTTTCGTAATTTTTATATTTTTAATTATTATTTTTGTTTTAAAGTTTACTTAAATTTAAATAAAGCATTAAAATAATTTGATTGTTTTCATTGCATAAGTTTAATTCATTATTTCCTTTTTTCGTAATTTTTATATTTTTAATTATTATTTTTGTTTTAAAGTTTACTTAAATTTAAATAAAACACTAAAATAATTTCATTGTTTTCATGACATAAGTTTCCTTTTTTCCTTTTTTCATTCATTCATTATTTCCTTTTTTCCTAATTTTTATATTTTTAAAATAATTTGATTGTTTTCATGGCATAAGTTTAATTCATTATTTCCTTTTTTCGTAATTTTTATATTTTTAATTATTATTTTTGTTATAAAGTTTACTTAAATTTAAATAAAGCATTAAAATAATTTGATTGTTTTCATTGCATAAGTTTAATTCATTATTTCCTTTTTTCCTAATTTTTATATTTTTAATTATTAATTTTTTTTAAAGTTTACTTAAATTTAAATAAAGCACTAAAATAATTTGATTGTTTTCATTGCATCCACGTGCTTTTTATTATTTACTAGCAACCCGCTCTCGGCGCTTCATGAACATTTTATGATCAAGTTATGATCATTTAATTTTTACCTTTAAATTTATTAGGCCAATTTTAGCTACTAAATCGGCCTAATAAATAAATAAACTTCCTAGCTTTATTTTAAAAAAATCTTTGACTCGGAAATCGCACTAGGTCTTGAACTAATATTAAAATAAGTGTATAACGTCGCCAGTATTCACTATCTCTGTACTTTTTGCCGCTTTTTATTAAAATCATAGTGCAAGTTTTCTTTCTTTCTTCGTGATTTCTTAATCTCAAATTCAATTATTTGAAATTTTCATAACTTTTCAACTGCCTCATTATTAAAGCGACATCTGTTGCAAAACCTACGTATTATTACATCGATTAACACATGGCGCCATCTGTTGCCTCAATATCATATTACCAACTGTAAACAATGCTGACCAAAAAGTGTTGAAGCGGACCACGAGAGGGCGACACAAGTACTAAGCAAATATTACAAAATTTAAAATAATAAAATTAAATAAATGAAAATATACTTATAAATATCTCAGCGACTTATAACTTACACTGTGGGCAAAGATTAGTGTAAAAACAAAATATTAAATATAATACCTACCAGAAAACCACTTTAAGGTAACGAGGACATCAAAAAGGAAACTGTTGGCGAGGGCTATTAAATGAAGCTCATACGAATAAGTCTGTTAACGTTTTATTTAGATATTTACTTCGGTTGATACAAAAGAGTGCGTCCGTACAAAACACATAATGGCGTAGAACAAACTAAACAAAAGACAATCTTATGTGTCATAGACTATAAACAAAAACTAACTATTATGTAATAGGACATAGGCATAATAATAATCATAACTAGGCTGGAACACACACATAAGAGGCACCTTCAAGGTGAGACCTATCTCAGATAAACTACAGGAGAGCCGTCTGCGGTGGTACGGACACGGCATGACCAGAAAGGTGCTGGACATCGAAACTAAATCCCGAGGACGAGGAAGACCCCGAATGACATGGATATCCGTCATAATAGGAACCTGAAGGAAGCCCAAATCAGCAAAGAGACGATCCGGGACCGAGCTGCCTGGAGACACATGATACGGAGGGCCGACCCCCAAAGAAGACATCATAATAAGACATAGGCTATATAAGACACTAGCTGGTGCTCGCGACTTCGTCCGCGTAGAAAAGTATAAAACGCCATCTACCGTATTTTGGATAGATGGCGCTATCTCCCGGGCCAAGCCGCTAGTATTTACATTTATTTTAGATTTCACGTAGGAATGAAGCATTTTCCCGCGGTAAAAAGTAGCCTATGTTCATCACGGATAATGTCGGCTTCTAATGGTAAAAGAATTTTTCAAATCGGTCCATTAGTTTCGGCGCCTATTCTATACAAACAAACAAACAATCAAATCTTTCCTCTTTATAATATTAGTATAGACTAGCTGGTGCCCGCTAATTAATTTTTCAATTCGAACCAGTAGTTCCTGAGATTAGCGCGTACAACCAAGCAAACAAACAATCTCTTCAACTTTATATAATACTTAGCGCCTGTTTCACCAACGTCAAGTAAAGTGTTGATTAGTTACTTTTAGAAATCATTTTCTGTTTTATTGAATTATGCTCTCGGTTTAGTGCATCCATCGATAGCCAATTTGGGTTGTAGGTATGTAGGTACTCGGATTGTAACAAGATCCTACTTGTATGTAAGAATGTGTTATTTGCACCTTATTTCTGAGAACCAGAGCTTCTAGTAATGACACGTAATCACTTTATAGCGCATGAGACCCGACGCATTGTTTAATTCTCATACGTAAATATGACGAAATAAATTAGTATTTGTATGTTGGTATGTTTGCATGTTTGTTACTCAATCACGCAAAAACGACTGAACGGGTTTGGATGAAATTTGACAATCAGATAGTTTATTACCTGGATTAACATATACTTAGGACACTTTTTATTCTTTGTGTTAGATGAAAATGGAGCAATTACTCGTAGACAAATGCTCTATTATAGCATATAAAAGATGAATAAATTATTAAAATTAAAATAACAATTTTTTTTTATATTTGCAGCCTTCGAAGGGCAGTTTATCTATTGTAAAAAAATTGTAAACTATATTCAACAAATAAATTATTATTATTTATTTTTACTTATAAAAAAATTAACGTCTTATTTTACGACAGTTCTTATTTATTTATTTTAAATTTTTGTCAAGTTGTCAATATTTAATACCAAGTTGCAACACTATGATCCATTGAAAAGTTACATTTGGGGTTGCGTTTGTCAGAGGACGCAATTTTATTTTTTAGATATGAAGGGGGGGGGGGGTGGTGTAAAGTTAAATCAAAATTTGTGGGGTTGCAACCCTTGCCTTGCGCAACCACGGCCGCCATCGAAAATAGGGTTAAATGGTTTTTACGGTTTATCTGCCAAACTAAAGATCTCACAAAAAAAATTATTTAACATTTTTTGTTGCAAATAAAATTATCTACAACTTTTGTCTAGTAACTTTTAGTCGTAAAACCATAAATAAAAAGTTAGAAGCGAAAATCCATAAAAATAAAAATTTATATTTGTCGATATAACTTCTTTTCTAATCATTTTACAAAAAATGACATCAGACCATTTTTATATATAGTGTTTTAAGGAACAATTTTCATCATAAACATTTTTAAATTTATTTATTAGTTATGGTTTTACAGCGCTGCGACTATACATAAATATTAATGATTTGCCATAATCTTGTTATTTTTATTATGATAATCTTTTTAATTATTGAATTATTTTTATTATTGACTGGGGCTGGAAAAAATGTGGAAAAATATTGATGCAAGTGCAGAGCTCTAAAACTCCAGCACCTACTGAGCTTCTAAAATTAATTTTCTGCAGAAGCGCTGTAAAACCATAACTAATGTATTCACTAAAAATGTATAAAAATGGTCTAATGTCATTTTTTTGTAAAATGATTAGAAAAAAAGATATATCGACAAATAGAAATATTTATTTTTATGGATTTTCGCTTATAACTTTTTTATTTATGGTTTTACGACTAAAAGTTACTGGACAAAAGTTGTAAATAATTTTATTTGCAACAAAAAATGTTAAATAATTTTTTTTGTGAGACCTTTAGTGTGGCAGATAAACCGTAAAAACCATTTAACCCTTTTTTCCAAGATGGTGGCCGTGGGACAAGGGTTGCAACCCCACAAATTTGGATTTAACTTTACACCAACCCCCCTTCATATCTAAAAAATAAAATTGCGTCCTCTGACAAACGCAAGGTAACGCCCTAAAAAATGTAATATTTCAATGGATCACTAACAATTCGCAATTCTTGGGATTAAAACAAATAGGTTCTACGGGCTACGGGAGAGGCGAGGAACAGTCGTGCATATTAACTCATATTGAATCGATGTCCGTTTAGCGCTGTCTAATTGCTCAAACTTTTTATTGTGTTTTCGATTTTTACAGTTTATTTGTATAAAATTATTTATAATTTAACTATTTTCGAATCAATTTCTAAAAGTTTTTTTAACAATTTTTTTTGGTCACTTTAATAGTAATTTTTCTATTTCGCGTCAATTTAATTCAAACAAAATGAATGCTGCCCAATTGATGGAGCTTCCTATTGTAATAGACGACGGGTGGTGAGTAATATATATATTTTATTTTGTGTTTTATCCAGGTAATTAACTATTAGTATGCCAGATTTTATCTAAATCCGTTCAACCGTTTTTGAGTGATTTGAGTAACAAACATACAAACTTTCCCATTTATAAACTTTTTATAACCTCATTTATATCCCATTTATAACCCGCTTATAAATCGCGAGCACCAGCTAGTATTATAATATTGGATTAGGATTTCTTCTGTCCTAAAGTGACTGAACTGTTCCTAAAGGCATCACAGTTGAGTAGAAACTTTATCCCGCTTTGGAACATTGGAACAATCTCCCTTCTGAGGTGTTCCCACCTATATAACAGTAACCTTAAAGCGATTCTGTTACGAAGTTCTATTCAAGGGGCTCTGGCCAATTTTTTTATAGGTTGTTTGCACCTACAAGAGTACATATAGTTAGTCCTGAGTTTTCGGACATTTCCGTGGTATATTATAGCAATTAAAAATATGATAATCGTTCTGTTTCCCCAAAATTACAACCTCGAGGTCTTCAAGTCTAGGGTAAATGGGTACTTACTAGGTAAGCGTTGGTCCATCTTTGGCCGCATCTGCATCTAACATCAAGTGAGATCGCGGCCAAGCGCTGCCTCGATTTTATAAAAAACTAGCTGTTGCCCGCGACTTCGTCCGCGTTAAAAAAGATAAAAAGTAGCCTATCACTTGATCACGTGTCCCGTACTTCTAAATGTTTATCTACCAAGTTTCATGAAAATCAATTAATTCGTTTAAGTGTGATGGAGGAACATACATACATACATACATACAGAAAAAAATTGTAAAAATG
Organism: Synanthedon vespiformis; assembly: GCA_918317495.1. Lineage (NCBI taxonomy): Eukaryota > Metazoa > Arthropoda > Insecta > Lepidoptera > Sesiidae > Synanthedon > Synanthedon vespiformis. The sequence continues at coordinate 1,922,140 of OU906947.1, forward strand.
GTCAATTTAGTTTCAGTATCATGTATAGAGCCTATATACACGACATTTCTGAAAACAAAGTAAATTACTCCATCACCGACCCCTACAGATTTATTATTATTATTATTATATAATAATAAATTATATAATAATTATATAATAAAAAATGAGCTACTTCAAGCGAGCTGTAAATAAACTCCTGCAGGGATGGCAGCGCACTAACACTCCCCTTGGTGTTGCTTGTGTCCTTAGGCGGCGGTAACCACCTACCATCAAGTGAGCCGCCAGCCTGTCTGCCACCTTTATATTATTAAAAAAAAATCACAACTCGTCGCTACCGTCACTAAAAGGCGTATCTCATTTCACAAAATTTTACCCGATTAATCTGTGTAATCGGGTTCGAGCGGGACAACGTCTACTGGTTAATTGTTATGTAATATTTTATTTTAGGGTTACAATTCCACTTGAACAACAAAAGGAACATGACGAAGATCTACTTCCGCCTACACCGCCCTCATCATCCTTAACGGACGAGGAAGAGTAAGCATAACATTTTGTTAATTCCAAATTATTTATACATATAGAGTGTCTTGCACTTAATTTTTTGTTTATTTTATTTTTTAATAGAAACCTCGACGAGTTCGAAATAAATGAAAATTCTCAATCTGCCGTTTTAGTGACGCCGCCTTTAACACCGTCTCTAACGCCTGAGTCGCAACCGCCGTATGTATTGTATATTAGTATTTAAACTAGATATTTTCCAAATTGAGGGTTAGAAAAAAACGCGACACAGTATTTACCTTCTTTTGTAGGTTTTTACCGTCACCTAGTAAAAACATTACGTAAAATAGCATCCATTGTGAAAACCACATCAAAACCTAAATAGAGACAAACGCGGAAAGCACTACGAATTATACTAACTGTAAGGGTGTTATTGTACTTTATTACACTTTTTATTTAAGCATTTCCTAATTACATAGGTACTTATTGACAGCCAAACTGACTGTCCTCTTGATGGTAGGTGGTTACCGTCGCTATAACACAAGCAACACCACCGATGCTGCAAGTGCGCTCCGACAATAGTAGGACGAACGAAGGATAGATATTAGAATGGAATAATTTTATTGGTTTCTGGCATTATCTAAAAACAATTATTTCACGGTGCGTGCAGCGTGTGAAAAGTACTCAGTACTTTTCCAGTACTTTTCAAATCCAGACCAGAGCATACTTTAAAAAATTTCAAAGAGGTCCAAATGCGGGCTCCCTAACCACTCATCCAATGGGCTGGTCAACTGGGGGTCATTTCTGGTCTCAGTGTCCAATTACTAAAATTAGATTATCTGTGTACAGGCTTTTCAGGTCAGAGATAGTCCAAGGCCGATGGCTTTGGTGCCCGCCAAGGCAATTGATGGGATGTTACTTTGGTGGCACCGAAGACGATGAGTACGGCAAACTTTTGATTAATTCTTCTTCGTTTTCTTAGGTTTTTTTAGTATTTTTTAACCCTTTAACCGCTTGGGGTTGTAGGAGTTGTCGTGTCAGAAATGGGCTGTACTTAGGCTGGACTATATTCATTTTCGTTCATTGTGGATTATTGTATTGCTTAAATTCCAATGATATTGCGTCATTGGACAGCGAAGTAACTTATTTAGAATTGTTAAATACAAGAGTTTTGACACATTTCCATTTTTAATTCTAATAATAAATCTGTAAGTGTAGGTACTGTATGTATGATTTAAAAATAAACATTGTATAAGTAGAGGGATTTGTTGTATATCTATACTTACTATTAAGTGTGTTTGTTTGTTTAGTTGTACGCGCTAATTTCAGGAACTACTGGTTCGAATTGAGAAATTCTTTTTGTGTTGGATAGTCCATTTATCGAGGAAGGCTAGGCTATAGGGGATGTGGGACCCCCCTATCCGTATAGGGGAATGGGCTTTGGCATCCCTTTTCTCACTCACCGAAACACACAGCACACATGCTATTATTTCACTGTGGTCTTTTGTAAAGGGGTGGCCAAAAAAGATGCCCAAATTACTGCATGCCCTGCCACTAATTTCCAAATCTAACCAAAGCCAACCTTGAAAAAATCATTTCCAAAATTCACCCTGCTAGGAAACGAACCCGCGACCCTTGATACTAAGACAGGGCGTTAAGGCAAGCACCCTAACTACCACAACGGGCTCGTCAAAATTACAATATACATATGTTTTTCGACGATTACGACTTGAAATATGTTTTTCTTATTAACAGAACACCTTTGCTGCAAAACGGTGAACATTCCGTAAAATGGTGGCAAAGGCTTTTCTGCTGCTTGGGGCAGCAGGAAAGCCTGCAAGAAGACCAGGAAGTAGATGAAGACGATGCAACAACGCTGAGTGTTGTCTCCAGTGAGTGAGTGGATGTTCCAGCGCCCTCCACCGTCGGCGCCTGTCGATTTTATTTACGCCGACGATTTTCGTTCTAATGCATGTCTTGTAAACTTAAAAAGTATTATACTTAATTCGTTATTTCCTTTGTTCGTAATTTTTTTTAATATTTTTTTTTCGCAATGCTACATTTTAGTATAATATCATTAATGTAGATTTAATGTAAGTAAATACCTAAAAGTACATACCATAATTTTTATTTCTTTTAACTTTAACTTTTCTTAATGCAATTTTAAATAAAACACTTTAAAATAATTTGATTGTTTTCATGGCATCCACGTGCTTTATAATTTTATTATTTTTGTAATTATATATTTATACTAGCTTGTGCCCGCAACTTCGTCTGCGTTGAACGATGAAAGGTACCCTATGTCCTTTGTTTGTCCAAAATTTGATGTATCATGTAGAAACTAAATACAAATTATTGTGCAAAATTATGACTAAGTACCTACCTATAGTAGGTCTATTATAGGTATATTATAGCATTATTATAGGTATCGTCAATACAATACCACAAACGAAAACAAAATACCATAAGACAATCCGCTTTCTATGTTACGTTATTTTACATACTATTTTAACTAATGTAAAAAAAAAACTGAAACAAAAAAAAAAACAATAATAAAATTTAAAAATAATAAAAACCAAAATGAAATAAATACAGACGTACCTAATAATAAAGTCAAATGACGCCACAAGTGAATTAAAAAAATAAACAAATTTATTTCTCAGTTAATAATCGATTTTACTGACGTATTAGTTTATATAATAAGGTGGCCTAAAATCTCGTATCCAAGCCACCGATCTACAAAAAAAGACAAACCATAGAGTAATTTAAATTTATGAGACAAACTAACCAATGAGGATCGATGGAATTTCAATTTCGTGTACCACTACCAATCAAAAACAAAAAATTATAAGATAAGTTAACTCTATGGCCAGTATAAACATGGTTATGGTATAAACAAATATGGTGGGAGGACAAGGTGTATCGAAAAGTCGAAAAGATGGCTGAAGTTATTGACAACAATTTATGTCGAACATGTTTAATGAAAGAAGTGGAGTTAAATTCAGTGTTCGAAGTGTTTATAGGAGCGGTGAGATTGGATACCGTTATAAATGCAGTGACTGGTATAAACGTATGTTAATTTTATCAATACGAAAAATATAATGAAAACACCTTGCACTTAATGTTTCCATTATTTTGGTAGCGTTTGTTTTAAATTCAATAAAGTATGTGAATATTTGGTTACGTCAATAAATCTAATGTGTTTATATTGTATTTTCTCGCTTACTAAATGCACGTATAAACAAAAATTGGTTGGTTACATTTACATTACAATAATTGCTACCTAATGACGCCGACGCCATTTTGCATTCATAAAAAAAGTATTTTTTTTTAACATTTTAAAGCATCATTTATCTTTTGTTTTTATAAGTTTTGCTTTATAGATTGAATGTGGAGACGGATTGCCATCAACTGTTTGCGTAGAATGCCGTGAAAAAGCATTGAGTGCATTCAACTACAAGAGAAGATCTCAAGAATCTGAAATATCTCTTCGTAGTCTTTTAAACGATAAAAGAGACAAGGCATTAGCATATAAGGTTAGTGTAACAATTTGATCTGTAGGTCATATCTACATTTCCACGGTCTTATTGGAAAGGTATTGTTGGGGGCTTGGGGGAGGCCTATGTCCAGCACTGGGGAGTAACAACCAGCCATGTGCAGGCAATTCCTTTAGGTGAAGAATTAGATTCCATTAGAGAGCCAATTTGAGGAGATCAATAGTCAAATCCAGGTTAGACGGGCAGAGTTCGGGTAGCTCCGAGACATCTTGTACAAAATTTTGACATGATCCCGGTTCTATCACTTTAGAGTTAGATCTTAGTTTAGAGACAGCTAAATATATGTAGCATTACTTATATGTATTTGAAAGATTTGGAAAATTATTTAAAACAATAAAAATTCTTTAAAAATTATTCAATGTTAATGCCACTCGAGAATTAATGCCAAAAATATAGTAAAAAGTTGTATTCTTTAAAAACTTTTTTAAACATGTTCAAATGATTAAATGCCTTTATCATATTGTTTTTTTTTCTAGGCAGGAGAAAAATCCAAACCGGCTCTTTTTGAAAATGAATGCAGTATTAAGACGGAACAAAACAGTAGATATGATCACGAGTATGTGGATGAAGAAATTCCTGCTTCAGAGGAATATGGAGATTGTGGTTTGTATCGTAATTATAATTTTTCTGTTTTTTTTTTGTATTCTATAGATTTTAATACTAAACCATTTTTTTCTGCAATGTAAAACCAATCGTTTTTTTTAAAATAGCAGTTAATATTAGCAATAACTAAAGATTTTGCTATATTTTACTATGTCTTTAATATATTCATTTAGACAATAAATTTGATTACAGTTAAAAATGAAAAATCCTACCAGGACAGCGAAACACAAAACCAAGGGCCATTTTTAGAACTAGATCCAGTCAATGAATTGCAATATGATATCAACAGAAAGGTTGTCAAAGGTGAGAGATTTTTATATTGGTAATAGTGTCCGACCGAAGGGCAATTTCCGGCCGAAGCTGAAGCCGATTATCGCTACAACCTTCGGCCGTAGCCGAAGCAGAAGCTTTAAAAGCTCTAATAAATTTTTTTCATCATTGGCTACAAGAAATACAAAAATATACATTTTATTATTATTTTTTTCTAATTTTGTTTTTCTATTTCCAGTTGAAAGCAATGACAGCAGCACATATTGCCCACTATGTGGGACATGTTATGAAAATGCTGCCAACTTGACGAAACACATGTGGAGTGATCATGCCGAGTTTATGGGCCCGAAGAAACGTGGGCGTCCAAAAAAAATGTTAACCAGTGTACGTTATTTTCAAAATTACTACAATTAATTAAATATTGTTTTTTATCCTCCCAATGAAACTACAATAATAATTCATTGCAATTTCTAGACAATATTAAATAAGTTATCGCAGAATGGTATTCATGTGAAGCCAGCGGTGGAGTCATATTATGATTGCATGTTTTGTAAGCAACGTTATAAAACCAAAGAGGATTTGGGCCTTCATATTGTGGAACACAAAGGTATATATATATATACTTCTTTCGTTTTAATATCTCCTCAAATAGTTTTTTTTCTGTATTTAAAAAAAAAAATATATATAAATAATATTTCAGATATGAAAGTGTTGTGCTGTATATTATGTAAGAAAATGTATATTGAAAGGAAATATTTCGAAAATCACACTTGTGTAGAAGGCAAACCTGAGGTCAAGTTAAAGGAGGTATTTATGTGGTCTTAATGTCTTATTTATCTTAATGTCTTATTTTTTTTATACCCTACTATCCGGTGCCAGAGACTTTGCGTTGAAAAATGAAAAAAATATATAGCAACTAGCTACACGCTCCCGGATTCGCCCGGGGTGCAATTTATATCCTGCCTTTTAAATTTATCAGAATCGGTTCAGTAGTTTAGTAGTTCATCAGGAACAAACATGTGACACGAAATGTTTATATATAAGTATAAAGATATAACACTTTTTTGCTTTTGCCAGGCGTTGGATTTTTATTTTTTAAACTAGCTGTTGCCCGTGACTTCGTCCGCGTTAAAAAAGATAAAAAGTAGCCTATCACGTGTCCCGTACTTCTAAATGTTTATCTACCAAGTTTCATGAAAATCAGTTAATTCGTTTAAGAGTGATGGAACATACATACATACATACATACAGAAAAAAAATGTAAAAATGGTCAATTTAGTTTCAGTATCATGTATAGAGCCTATATACACGATAATATTTCTGAAAACAAAGTAAATTACTCCATGACCGACCCCTACAGATTTATTATTAGTATTGATGATTCTATGTCCCTTTGTAATATTAGTAGGTATGTCCTTTCTTCTATTCCTTACAAAATGCAAAAAATCTTGTATATCGGTCGAATAGATCGTATTACATAATATTAGTATAGATATATGTTAATTACTACCATAAATTATTACCATAATTTTTTTAGGAGCCTCCATTTTTGTCTACTGTCTTGGCCACAACTGATATGAGCGATGACAAAAATAAAAATATGGACTTTTTAACAGAAGTGCTTTTGCAAGAGATTTTAGATCCCATTGGTGATGTGGTAAGACTTTAATTTATTTTTAATGCAATTATTAATAACTAGGTTTTTCACGCGACTTCTTCGGCGTATCACTGATAATGTAGCTTTGAATCAGTCCATTAGTTTAAGGGCCTCTTTCACCAACTACAAGTAAAGTGTTGATTAGTTACTTTTAGAAATAATTTTATATCGGTTTACTGCATCCTTCGATAGGCGAATTATTTTTTTTAATATTCTTTTTAATGTTTGGGACGTTCACTGTACAAACAAAGGTATATCAGCTCAATTATCCCCGGTTACCGGTGACTTTACTTGACAGTTAGCCTACTTGACAGATGGTGAAAGAGGCGCTTAGAGTTCTTATCATTACAAACAAAAATGCGAATTTTTTCTCTTTATAATATATTTGTATAGTTTTACATTTTTCATTGCAATAAAAAGTTTGTGTTGATTTTAGGAGAATTTCAATCTTTTGAAAGTGTGCAGCGTTTGTAGTGAAGTTTTTTTCTCTGAAGACGAAATACTCAGCCACAACGACGCCGAACATCCCGAGCTCTCGCAACGTTGTAATTGTTGCTTGAAAGTAAGATATTTGTATATCTAAAAAAATCTAAAACGTATATTTTAAAAAAAAATATATCCTCCACTTTTAACGCCCGACGCAAAAACCGGGTGTCTGTGTAACTGTGTTTCTGTCTGAAATCGTAGCTGTCTGTGAATAGAGTGATTTTTGAAGTGAAAACTTATATTTACATAACGACTTTGGGTAGGGAAAAAATGTATGGGTTCGCGTCAGCAACATGCTAATGCTCACAGTAAATTTATGCGCGCACAGCTGTCTAGTTACGCGATCGCGCCAACACATTGCATATACCCGATTGTATGTGTGTGCGTTGGACGCTCAGTTTTAAGTTTCCACTTCTGTCGGCAGTCCTCATGACTGCCTCCGTTTTTTTTGTTTGTTTGAAAACTGACATGCTTAATGGGGATTAGCTCTTAGCTATTATAATATTTATGAAGACTACGTCCATCCGTTTGAAGACCATATATGTTATTTGTATTTTATTTCTTTTTCTCTTTCTTTTTTTGTCTGCCTTTGTTTATTTCTTTGTGTATGTTTTCTCTCAGCTTTCAATATTATGTACTGTACTGTAGTCTTGTAACTTATAATATGTTTTAGTAATTTAGTGGAAACTTTGTTGATTTATGTTTTACTTGTATGTATGTGTATAATGATATAAATAAATAAAATAAAATAAAATAAAACTCACAACAGATATAGTATTTTTGGGCTCAATAGAGAGTGAGAGCCAGGGATTTAGTTCTTGTTAATGTGGATCATGTTTGGTGACAGGTATTCGCTTCCACCAAGTCAGCGGCTCGCCACAGAGAGATTTGCAAACAAATCGAAAGAAAACATACATGTAGCAGTTGCGGACTGAGATTTGCATATGAAATATCACTGAACAAACACATTTTGCGGTGGCACGAGGGTCAGAGTGTTTCTGTGAAATTCATTGATCCAAAGACTAAACGCGATGAGAAGAAGTATCAGTGTGACGTGTGCAACAAATGTTTCTACAGGTTTGTCTCAACTCTCAACGGTGTCTCACAGTTCCCGGTTTTAGTTCCCGTCGGGGTCAACTTTGGGAATTAACTTTCTGGATGTGGATCTGAAAACACATCAGTAAAACTTTGAAAATTTATTTTCCACAGTTGGCACTGCCGGGAATCAAAGCTGGGACCTCTGAGACAAAGCACTATTTCATCAATTTATTAAAAAATAATATTAAAATTAATATTACGAATTTTTAAAAAAATTATATTTAAAAAAAAAAAATCAAATTATATTGATATAAATATCAAATGATCTACTTGCTGGCTGGTTTTTATTCAAAGTTCACTTTGCAGGAAAGATTTGTTAGCGAAACATACAAAGATTCACATGCCCGGCGAGAAGCAATTTGAATGTGAAATTTGTAAGAAGAAATTTCACCGAAGACACAATTTGAGGTGAGTTGTATTTTATCACTTTTATCACTTTCAAAAATGACATATTTTCTATTTGAACTCATCATTTCTTTTTGTTTTTTAGAATACATAAACGCGTCCACGATATACAGAGCGAAAAGGGTTCGTCGAATTGTTTGTGTTTGTACTGTGGACGCAGTTTTTCGAACTCTTCAAATTTAATAGTCCACATGCGAAGACATACGGGCGAAAAACCGTATAAATGCGATTTCTGTGGAAAAGGTAAAATACATCCCAATGAGAATAGACTTAGTTAATTTTTGACATTGGAAATGTCTTTTTGTTCGCTTCAGTATAGGCCATTATTTCACGAAAAAGTGCGATCCCCTTATAGCTCGGACAGTTGTGAAGATATGGTATTCAAAAAGGGCTCAAAAGACGCGTATTCAATAGAGCTGTAAGGTGCAAAAAGAATTCCTCTGGACAATTTAGTCAGCTACAATTTGAGTCTAAAATAAAGACGATCAGGTTAAGGGTTGCCCTGTAGCTTAACCTTTTTGAAAGAAGTCAACAAGTCAGAACAACATATTTTTTCGAATTCTGTATATTCATTTCCAATGTGCTCGATAGTCTTGCGAGGCACAAAATCTGTGATTTTTTTTTTCATATTTTGTTAATAGTTGTTTTGTCGTTTTAGGGTTCCCCAGGTCCTCGGATCTCCAGTGTCATAGACGTTCTCATACCGGCGAGAAACCGTGCAAATGTGGTGTCTGTGGTAAAGGTAAATAAAGATAATTTTTAATTTCAAAGCCAGTTTACTATTTTTAACACCTGACGTCCGACGCAAAATCGTGTATTTGTGTGTGTCTGCTGTGGAATCAGAATGGACCCATTTTGATCCGTTTTTTTTTATGGTTGAAAGTTGACGTGATCCTGATCTATTTAATTTATAATTTATAAAGATCTCTTCAGGCGTTTGAAGACCATTAGCCCAATTCCTAGTGGATGAAGGGATTTCGTAACTACTGTTACTTAGGTGGTATTTCTATGACATGTTAACGAGCAATGTGCTTTAAAAGTTATTTCATGATGTCACTTCTATCTTATGTCGAGGATTCCATGGGATTCTGGGATTATTCTTTTGCCTTTTAGCTCCTGGTACTCATAGGTTACAATTTTTATGACATGATTCATCATCAAATTTTATCATAGAATTTTATCATTAGAATGAAATGGGATTCAAGGGCTGTATGTAAAACATTATCCATTGGGAGCCAATAGTGGTATAAAAAAACTCTAGGATCCTATGTAAGCCAAAAGCAAAAAGCTATCCTAGAATCAATCCCGTGGGATCCTCAATATGAGAGGCGAAATGAATGAGAATCGATTACTTTTTGTATTTAAAAAATATATATTTATAATTTGGTTCTCATCCAATCGGGGTTCTTATTTTGTATATTATTAATATTCTTTCGAATAAATAAGTCCTAATATACTATATACTTTTCAGCGTTCTCGCGTAGCAACAAACTGTCCCGACATATGCGCGTACACACCGGTCTTAAGCCGTACAAGTGCACGTATTGTGAAAAGGCATTTTCACAGAGCAACGATCTTACACTTCACATCCGTCGACATACAGGCGACAAGCCCTATATATGCGAGATCTGTGGCGAGAGATTCATTCAGGTATGTATTGATGTCATTAACAAAAATACTTAGTTCACCATCTTGTTCGTAGCATCTGCTTATGTGTTTATTGGAAAACTATGGGGGAGCTTATGATGATGAATATTGGAATTCGTAAGAGGTTCCCGTTGAAAAGTGATCTCTTAATATCAATTTATCTGTGTCGGTAAGTAATCAATCGATATTAGGTTTCTCACATATAGAGTCGGGCCTCCTTACCTCTATTTCTTCAAGGCCTAGTGCGAGTTTTATTTATTTGATTAAACCCGTCGAACGCCTAAACGTCAATTTGTATGGGAATGAAGCAGACCCATTGCGCTTTAACGCGTTTGGTCGAGTAAAATTCGCACTAGGCCCTCATAGCCAACATTGAAATGTATTGAAATTGAATTTGTGCCAGTATGTTACTCAATGACTGAAGATTGATGTTGTTCCCTAGGGCACAGCGTTGCACAACCACAGGCGAATCCACGGCCACTTTCCGTCGACTTCGTCGGAGATTCACGGCCCAGTTACAGGTCTCGTTACACTATACAGACCATAACGTCTTAAACGTGAAATATGTTTGAATAATAAAAATTATAAAAAAAAATATGCAATAATAAATGGTTTTAATTTAATCTGTATCATTTTTTTTCGTATAATCATGGTTTAATTTTTGATTATTTTTGCTTTTATTTATTCATACTAAGTGACCCATTTTTGTTAACTTCCTCCCGCCCTTGGTGACCAGACCACCCGTAGTATGCAAGACCTCTAGTTTTCAAGTAGTAATTCATAAATTATGAAAAAAAAAAAAGAAAAAAAAATATGTTGCAGGACTATGCGGCCATTTTATTATACAAATGTTTACTAAGCTGCAGACAAAAAATCAGCTGTTTATTATTATACCCATTCCTCCCAAAAAATTTACTCCTAATAAATCATAATAATGGTGTCATAATCATAAAAATTATTACTAACCAGCTGATTTTTTGTCCGCAGCTTTGTTTACTAAGCACAAAAATATATTTAAATATCAAGTTTGCTTTTCCAAGTGTGCCACAAAGGAAGAAATAGACGATGACAACTTTTATGACAATAGATTCCATAATTAAGGAACAGTGAATTAAATAAAATGAAACAGCGAAAATAATTGTGATTATATAATTTATAACACATTTATCTGCTATTGATAAGGTTTTCACTATGTGATTTTTACAATAAAATTGTTCACCAAGAGTCTAATAAAAATACAGATTAAAGTTTTTTTGACATAATTCGTCTATTGAAATTAATATATTTATTATCTTACATTTGGTCAACCTATTCAAAATATTGATGTCTTGCCATTTTCACATAATCACGTTACGATATGATTATGATTTTAATTAAATTTATATTCCCGTTAAGTATTTGGTGCACATTAATTGTAATTTTTTTTTGAAACAGTAACAAATTTATTTAACTAACAATGTACAAAGGAATTTTCTTATGAACTATAGAGAAAACTGCAAAAAAGATCAGAAAATGTATCAATACCACAATAATATTAAAGAATATGTCACTTTTACATAATTATATTTACATACATGGGCAATATCTGGGATACGATACATTTGGTGTTCACTGCATTGTATTTATGTCAGATGTAATGAATGGTGCCCTCTGTCGCCTCTGAACATAAGTGGTGAAACTAAAAGACCTTATATATTTTAGTGATCTTTAATATTTGAAAACGAGAAGTACTTGTTTGTATCTACTCGACCGAAAAGTGCGTAGACTAGTTTATAACCTAAAATCCGTCTGTGGCACAAAGAAATTCGGGACACGCATCATTATAATAATAATGAAAATGACGGTTTAAATATACAATATAATGTAATAGTCTAAATGCTTTTTTACCTAGGAACTACATGATTGATCAAGTGATTTTTTTAAAATTTATACTTAATGTTTTTACCAAAAATTGTGTTCAGAATCACGTAGAAAAATTTATGTATTACCTAGAACCCACACGAAGTTAAGAAAAGTAGATCTTATTCATCAATTTTAACTTACATCCTGGAATAAGTGTACAAAGGTTGTTTTAGAGTTTTTAGAAAACATAATCTGTAGTTACGCCAACAATTTCTTAAACGAAATAAGTACCCAATTACAAGCCATAAAAGTTGTAACCTCATTTTGCTTTTAGCTGCAACACATACTTCTTTATTATTGCCCTTGATATTCGTATTTACATCCAGCGCTACGCTGCTTAAATCTTTTTTTACCTACATATTCCTAGTTGATCCCGCTTATTTTACACAGCTTTTTTAACAGCATTCTACACCGCTAAAATAGTTTCATTAGGGTTTTCACAGAATTTAAACATTGATACTAAGTGCTAGTTAGAGTCGCTAAGAGATTATAGTAAAGTGACTGGGTCTGTAATACACTTCTATGTCCACTTGTTTCTTACAACGGAACTGAGTCTTCGCCCCCACATCAGGTGGTATCATACTATTGTACCGTGGAGCTGTTGAGGGTCCGGCGACGGTTGAGGCAGAGCTCCAGTCATTGACGTCGATGATAGACCGGTTGCAAGGTCTTCGTATTCGCCAACAGGTAAAGTGCTCGAACTGGGCAATCTGTCCGTAGGATTCTCTTCCGGAGGCGTGACCTCTAGGCCAATACTTCCATTCAGTGCTATTTTGATTGCATTTTGTTTTTGTTGCTGTTGTTGGTGCTGTAGAAGAGAATTAAAATGCGATATACCAATTTCTTCGAGGCTACTTTTTCTGCGCTGAGAGCCCACTCCACTTAATCCCTGACGTAGTGAATTAGATCTTCGTAGTAGTATGTCGTCGACGACACGTAGCGAGTTGGATCGTCCGCGAAAGTCTGTAATAATAGTTGGACTGTCTGGCAACGATAGGGAGTTCGCTTTAGTCGTAGAAAGTGGCGGGGCACGCGGTTGTACGAAGTTTGCACCAATTGCCGAACCCCTACGACTTGCCGCTACTTGTGACTGTATTAGAGCTTGTGAACAAAAACTGATGTTCGATTTTCTTCTGCTGTTATGACGTTCAAAAGTCTTTTGAGCCGAGAACGGTGACGGGCGAACCAAGTATCTGTAAGAAGCATATGCAGTGTAAGATCTTGTATTAAATGTTTTCAGTTTAGGAATTCCCACACTGACATTAAAATCATCGGCAAATTGTAAAACATCACATCGACATTGATTAAAATAACTATTTAATTGTGGATTAGTGCTATTTATAAACAAAATTTCTTTATTAGGTAAATGTAACTCTACGCTATATCTTCTTAAGTTAGGCGTGCTTTATTGGTTTTATAGGTTTTACATTTTACAAGCAAATATTAAAATGCATTTGAACTAAGCATTATCTGAATAAAATTTCTCAGACTCGTTAATTCTATATATTCAGCGCAATTCAACTTACATGATATCACCTTCCTGCAAATTTAAATCACAACTTGGATTTATAATTACATATGACAAGCTATTTCGTTTCTCACTAACGTCATCGTAATCGACGCCAGTAAGATTCAATGATTCCATCCTTGAACGTACAAGATTGGCTATTTCAGCTCTTTCAATTTGTTGTGCATGATTATCCCTTGCCTCGTCGACTAGACTTGCTGAGTACTGTAAATGAATTAAGGTTGCATTACAAATTGAAAAAGTGTAGGTTAATGATGCATAAAACGTAAAAAGGAACCTTTAAACCTCGAAGAATAAAGAAGTGATGTGTCATGTTTCAATGCACAACGAAAGGAGACGCGACGCGCTTCTTTTTAGGTCGCAATACAATATAGAACTTATTTACTACACTATAGGGTTTACAGTTCACCAAAGCGCTAAGATACGAAGCGCAACGTCGAAAAATTGGACTTCTTTGGACCTACAATTGCATCGCGTACTGTAATAATTATATTCTGTGTAGTAAATTATGGAACGTACCCATGTACAGTCGGCCGCATAAGTCGATTAACACGTTCAAAAGTGCAATACAATTGAACATTCAACTTACTTACTTAGGACTAGAGAACAAAATAAACTTTACGTACAAACGATCGTAAAAAGCTTCAATAAGTTAGTAAGTAAATAAGTAAGTTGAGTATTCAATTGTTTTGCACTTTTGAATGTGTTAATCAACTTATGCGGCCGACTGTACGTGACCAATATTTTACAATTTCTTAACCCTCGGTGGTTTCCCCCGTTTCTAGTCTTATAAAAACAACTTCTAGTTATAACTTTTAGTTTATAAAAACAACTTGAAAACTAGAAGGGTTTCAATTCGCCTCGCAAGTCGCAGTACCTGTGACCAAGCGTGGTATTTTGGAAGACCCTTGAACGAATCACGTATAGTTAATTCTATATTGTATTGCTACCTTAAAGTGTCCTCGCAGCTTCAATTCTCAGTCTTTATTGACGTTCAAACTAGACTAAGTGACTAGTCTAGAACTAGTAGGTTGTTGAAGTATCGTAATCTTCTATCACGTAGATAAACCTACGTAACGCGTGCCTAACGTACGTACGTCGCCTAAAAACCTAGGTATAAACCTGAAGAATACTTATACTTTTTTAACATAAAATTATTTGCTTTTTAAGGTTCCTTTTTGTTTTCTTTTTCTAAGCAAAAATGTTTTTTTTTTGTTAAAATATAAAAAAGTAGTACTTCTAATGTAGGGCTTTAAACTAATCGTACAGCTAGATAAAGTATTTCTATTCATAAACTAAAATTAAATGTGCAAGCGGTGAAATTACTGCGATCAAGTAAACTCAAGAGAATATGCCTACTGTCGAACCGAATTGTTACTACATTGATTCAGTCATTGCTATACCTAATTAAATGCTTTTTATATATATGTAAAGTTAATTGTGTGTGTGAATATTGTGTGTGAATATGATGTAAATAATTATAATGTATTACTTAATTTAATATTTTACCATGTAGATAAAATACTTTTTACTGCATACTATTTTAAGTTATGTTTTGATTTGAATTAGGTGTCAAGCTACAATTGCTATGACAACGGCGAACGGATATGTAAATAGAAAAATCAAAATGTCAAAGTGATAATAATAAACTTATATTGTCGTTTCTTTAAATAAAATTACAAAGCAACACAATAGTTTAATTATCACATTATATATATACCTATTTTATGTCTATGTCATTTGTACAGATGTCTGTAATGATAAAGAATGCAGTAATATGAAAACTCAAACATGCTTTACATTGTTATTGTCAACTATGTTCTTTCAAACTTAATTTTTTTTAAAGATTCTACTAGCTCTTTAACTTTGCTAATTTTCTAGGTCTAGTCAAAATAACATTCAAAATTAAGAATTTATTAGCTTAGGCATAAAAAAACTTCATATAGTAAACCTTTACGTAACTGAACTTAACTTAAGTTTAACTTTCTTAAAACAAAATCAAGTAACTTAACCAATTTTTATTATCCTGTAAAATGCTAAAATACTATATTTAATATTAAATTTTAATATAATTTTCAAAATTGACGCTGGCATAGTAGTCAAAAAAGGCGGCAGTAACCACCACCTTACAGAATACCACCGTGACATAACAGCATATGTGCTGTTGTGTTTCGGTGAGTGAGTAAGGAATGCCAGAGCCCATTACCCCATCCCTCCCTTATCCTTCTATGGTCGGCAGCGCACTTGTAGCACTTATGGTGTTGCTTGTGTTATAGGCGACGGTAGCCACCTACTATCAAGTGGACAGACCGCCTGTCTGTCGACCTTAACATTAAAAAAAAAATAGTAGAAAGTTTTCAAATATTATTATGACTTTCCTTAAAAACTGCAAAGGTATGGTTTATTTATTATATTTATTTCAACCAAAATTTTTTCGTACTTTGTTCCTATTGTTTCTTATATTAAATGCTGTTCCATTGCTATTTAGTCTTACATTAAGGGATTCACATAGGCCAATGACATTGACGATTTGACCTTTAAAATGTCTATATAATATTTCAAATTAATCCCGTACGAAAAACACAAAAGTAGTGCCACACCTCAACGCAGTCACTGAGATACTGAAGCTCCATATATTTAGTCCCAGGCGACGGAGATAATTCCTGACAATTGTGTTTTTTTTTGTATTTTTACCAGGTTATTATTTGTAGGTTAAAAAAATATTAAAAAAAATACCCTTTTTAATTGACATTGTTTTTTGAATCGGTGCAGGAATCATTTGCGCGCAATAAGCCGTTTTCGAAACAATTTTCAATCTTATGTTCTAACTTTTATTGTGGGGTTTCCATTACTTCAATGGAAATTCTACACAATACAATTTGTTCTTCACATTTTTAAGTGTAACATATTAAAATTAAAATTTACATAAATACCCCTTTTTTTTTGATAAAATGAAATAATATCGGTATTGGAACCAACGTTTAAGCGATGATGACATCCTTCTACTGTATTACTTGTTCTTTATTTTGAAGCAGCACAATTTCATATTTTTGGTTTAAACTTCGGGTACCATTGTTTTTAAAAGTATTCCTGAAAACTACTGAATTCTTGTTTTTCCGATAGAGCGTTTAAGATGTCGCACCAAGCACTTCTTATGAACCGTGCATTGTAATGAACCATCATGAAATTTTACGTAACTAATTGTAAATTTTCGCTTGTATGACTAGGTAATCAGCGATAAAGCACTTTTCCAGATTGCTTTATTTAAATGTTGATAGCAGAAATGTAGGTACGTTTGCTGTTATTATTTTTAAAATATTTAAAGAAACAAACAGAGATGTATAGAAAACAAAACAGATACGTGCAAAATATGGGCCAGTTTAGATGTATTTAAAGATATTAGAATTAGAAAACATTAGATACCTATTAAATATAAGACAATATATGTAAAATCCTACAAAATCTCGGACGTTCTCTGCTAATAAAAATTAAACCCAATACCCTTTATGTTTAGTAGACTTAGTCGAATGAAGATTTAGAAAATTTGAGTTTTGAAGTCGAAAGTGGATTAATCCAAATTGATAACAAAACATCAAAAACAAACTTTTAAATAAACTTATGAACTAAAACTCTGTTCAGGGGATGGAGTGATAATAATATTTTGGACAATAGCACAAAATGAAACATTAAATCCACGGCATACACGATGTCGTGCTTTACAGACAGACCAGACACGTGTGCTTTTCTGTTCAATTCAATTTAATTTGTTAGGTATGATGTTTATAGCAAGACTTTCATTTCGTCACATTACTAAGACAGATTTTTATGTAGCCTGATTTTGATTTCGTCTTAAAGTGCCTATAGTTAAATAAAATTATCAATGATGACTCATCGTGAAGAGGGGCCATTTCTGAGAGCTTACCGCTGCCGGCGTACGATCTCCGTAACAACCGCCGAGACAGCTAGATGCCTCCCGGCGCCCGCACGTCGGGAAACTGCTTTCCCCTTCCTCTTGCCGCAACTGTCGCGTTACAGTATTCCAATACTTTAATTTAAATATTATTTTAACACTAATTAAATTGTAAATTTTCAACTGTCGATTGCGTCTCAAAACATATCAAGTAAACTCAAATTGTTTGTTTCTATATGTAGTTTCATTTTTTTTCTTTAATAAATTGTATCAGAAAAAGACGTGAGTATATTTAACCAACATAAACATATAGAAAATTGAATTATTGAATTCAATTTTTGGAATTTTATTTGGAGTGATAGGACATTTGATTACATTATTTTATACAAGTGTCCTATTTTATCATTGAAATCCTTAATAGTTAACAAAAACATGCAAAGCATAAAAGCCTACAAAACTTGATCGTCTACTAATAATTGTATAGAAAATGTTTTCATATCCATTGTAAAGTACATAGAACTAGCAGTAAACATGCATTGCACAAGCTTTAAAGTCTTACTAATTACTAATCTAGATATTTCTTAAGCACGTAGGTATTAATTTGATATAATTATATATTTTTTACTGAATAAAATCCCTCTTCAGATAATTTCCTCTCCATATTCGACAAGAGAAGGGTATATGTAGATGAAAAATGTAATAATAGTATTTTCGAAGATAAGATTTTATTGTATAACGATGGAAATCTAGTGAGAAGTAATAATTAATTGATGTATTTATACACATACTAAGGCATCACATGCAACACACATACTTATTTGAACGTAACACATAGGCGGGATTGCGATCATCGTGTTTGAAACAGAGGTTGATATTATGAACAGTTCCTAACACTTATAGAAGACATTTATAGTGCGCCACGTTTTCATTGATTTAGTAAGGCAGTACTGAAGTTGAAAAGAAAGTTAGTATTGTCAATGCAAAGCAATCAATGTTGATAAATTCAGGCTGTAGCGATTATAAAAAATAATTTGCAAGTAAAATTGAAGCCTGTGTATTTTTTATTAGTAGATACAAAAACAAGTTATCGTGTAAAGTAGTAGATTTTCACAAATACTAAACTAAATAAGATTAAGATTAAGGCTTGAGATGTATGTGTTAATATTATAGAATATAATAATAATAGAAAAGGCGTGACATTGCCACAAGAGAATCAAAAAGTTTTATGCCCGAAATACAGTCCAGAGTTAATGGGACTACGTCAACTATGAGACAGTGTAGTACTTAGGATCGATTGGCTCATATATATATATCCGATATATTGTAATGTTTTCAATGTTGTAAGGACTGTATTTGAGGAAAAGTATTTGAGGGAAATGATGCATCCGACTCACCGACTCACGCGATGTTCGCATTCTCGCCAGGCGTGACCAAAACCATTTCGAGGGGGTCCTCGGCGACATACTCACGTGGTGAGAGGGATCGGCTAAAGTAGTATCCTGTGTACGGTATATCCCAATTGGGATTTCACAAGTGGTTGAGCACAATTTTTGATAGAGCCGACCGTATGTACGGATCCACATGTCTTCTTTAGTTATTTTCATCTGTCGCAAGTTTAAGAAGAACACATGTTAAAACAAAATCAATAGAAATTGTTAACATTTCGCAAATATTTTCTTTTATATAAGTGAATATTTCGCGTAATGTGAAGATAAAATGTGGTAAATCGCAACAAGCTCGCTCGCATTTTATTAAATACAGCGCGTCAGTATAAGTAAAATCTCTATCTAAAGAAAGCAAAAATAATACACAAAAAATATATACCTATTTAAAAAAGAAAACTCACCGAAGTTAGAAAACCAGATCCCGGTGCTTGATCTACGCCTAATAAGAGGCGAACGAACGTAATGACATAATCTTTGACGAATGCTTGGTACAACAATGTATCTAACATCGAAGCGGAAAATACTGAGCCAGCGGCAAATGGCAATCGAAACATGTAAGATATATGTGAACCCCTTTCTTTTTCTCGCTGTGAATATGAAAGATACATCTTTAAAACATTGTTGTTCGTATGCTCTATGTGCTCTTTGTTAAGTGAATCGTAACATTCATTATGAATTTTCTTAACCTTTTCCATTTTTGACAGGTGCAAAGCGTATTTATCGTGCGCTCGGAATTGCATGAAACGCATATTCGACGACTGTGACAGTTCCGTAATCGACTTTATCGAAGGGAAGAATCTGAAAAGACAATATTAGTATTTCTTTACAAATTTTATATCATTTGTTTGAACCATGTTTAAGCGATAAATAATTATTATAAATGTGCTATCGCAATAGCTATTAAATATTATCCGCTCATTGGGAAATAGTAAATATTCGCAATGCTCTAGGTACACATATTGTTATAGTAGGCATTAGGTTTTCTAATTGTGAAAAGAATATTATTACTTGAACATTGTCTGGACAGCTACGATTGTGTTGCAATCAGAGAGACTGTCCTCCTCCGCAGAATTAGAAAGCTCTTTATTCACCACGACCACATTTTCAGCAAGAGTTATACCAGCACGAAGTAAATCATCCAAGCTAAAAAAAACAAAACACCTTGGGGAATTATGTTTGGTTTTATGTTAAAAATATCTAATTGATAAGGTCTTGGCATGCTCAGACTAAAGTAAACGGCTTATTTTTGTAATTATTTATACAGTGGCCGCTGTTGTTTACGATAGTTCGCTGCTTGTCAAGATCTTGGGCCTTAGTCAAAGTAACATTTTTAAAAACGATAACGAAGTTCGATAGAATAAATGTATGGGAAGTACCACGTGATTTAGCGACGGCATATGTCAATCCCATTCATTTTATTTTTAGCGAATCGAATCGAATGCCATTTGTCTAGGGCCCCTTGGGCCTTAGCCAAGAGCACACCAATTCCATCGCTCCCTTACGAAGTTAGAGAACGATAGAAAATAAACCCGATGATTGGTCAAAATTTTATGTGGGCGTTACAACAACCAATCACCGGGCTTTATTTTCTGTCGTTTCGTCAATCTACAACGCTCCCGTTTGCACTGGGTGCTCTTGGCTAAGGGCCCTGTTATTATTAATTTTGTGTACATACCAATCAATTGAACCTAACATCCAATATACCAAAGGGAAATAGGAGACGGCATCCAAAAATGCAATATCAGGTCTGCGTTCTAGCAGTAGTATGATAGGATTGAGAGAAGTTTTCGATCTGAAGTGCGCTCGAAGTGGGATAATGAAATTGTAAATTCCATTGGAAGCATAATCTGCAGCTAAGATTATAGTTTTGTTTTGCCATTGGTACTCTTTGGCGTTCCTGTAAGCGCAGTGCTCACACACTTGAGCTAATTGCAGACAACACAGTGGCTTCTTTTCTTTTAATAAATAACATAGAGTCGGACTAACTCCTATGAATGGCGATACAGGTGGAAATCCTTTCACGATCCTGAAAATTTTTATAAAAAAATTAATTACTGCTACACAGTATGTGGTCAATACCTCTTTTCACGCTCTGAAGCTGAGCTACAATAAATAATCAAAGGTGAATTAAATGTGCATTGAGGTATCACAAAGTCTAAGTATTAAAATAACGTGAATCTGCTATAACACACATGTGTATTAAATTTCAAATGCTTAGTGCTTAACTAATAACATTCAACATAAATTTTAAGGAAAACTTACACATGCTTTATGCTAAGGGCATGTGCAAACAATATTTTTTAAGAATATAGGATAGTAATATATTACATAGATAGGTAACATATATCTTGGTTAATGTAGGAAAGGAGAAAATTAATAATTACGTGTAACACAATAAGTATTTCGTTTAATATTAAAAAATATATTACATAAACTCAAAAAAGCTTACAATCAGATCGTAAACAAGGAACCGCACAAAATTTTAATAATACACATATTTCACGAAAAATAACAAACATTCCTGTAAATAAGAAAAAACCAATTTTATATTCCACATAATTGATGAACTTTTTACAAGAAAAAATATGTTTCCCAATGAACTTAGTTTTATATGGATAAAGATTTAAAACTCAAATTTAAATTGATACAAAGCGAATTTTTACAAGAAAAATAAATAATTAAATAATGGCAAAATAAAAGAAACATATATTAGTTAATAAGTTGCGGTCAGAATTTTTCTGTGAATATTCACAAAAAACAGACCTACGATAAAAATAAGACGCATAAATGGATTACCTATTGATTACAAATGGACGGTTAGCTTGTGGATTGTATATTGTATACACATATAATTTTTTGCAATACACACCTACAATACTGTACATTGTTAAATAGAGAGTGACATATTGCCTCATACATTGGGCAGTCCAGCTTCTCTGCGATTACCTTCAACATCGTGACATTCGTGACTTCAATGCGCCGTAGCAGAATTTTAGGAAATTTATTTTCTAATAGGAGTTTACAGAGATAAAGACGTAATAAAAACGCCCTTTGCTCTGTAAAGTCCTATTAGAAAATAAATTTCCTTAATTTCCTATTAAAAATAATTTGTCTTTTGATCTGTGAACTCTGTTTGTCTTACAATTTTCGTTTAAGATTTAAAATCATCAGCAACTTTCGCGTTCCATGAAATCTAGTATCTCTTGAGTTTTTGACTAATTCTGTGTTTAGTGTGTTTATAGCCTGATAAAATGTTGCTAAATAATATTATTTTAACAAAATGAATGCGTTCTTATAATAATTTGATTGATTATGTTGACTATAAATAAAAAAAAAGACCGAACTAAAACCGCCGAGAGAAATCTGAAATCAAATACGCATTGAACATATAGGTAATATACAATTTATCCATGTTGACATGAGAATTTCGTACGAGAATTTCATTGATTTGTATTGGCTCTTTACGATGGCAATATGGCGATGCTTTTTTTGAGGTTTGATTGTACACGTTACTCGACTGATTACTCAACTGTTGCTCACCTCGCAAAATCATTTCGCCAAGCGCTGTACACGACTTCACTGGCTGCAAACGACGAGATGCTGCTGGTCGTCACGTCATCGCTGTAGGCAAGGGGATCGGCCGTGGCCGTGCGTTTGGAAAGTAGGTATGTTCAGGGAATTACAATAAAAAACACAATACGAATTCTTGTAAATCTTGTTTTACGAGTCAATGACTAAGGTGTAGTTGAATGTTTATTTATGTTTAGTTAATTCAGGCATACTTGGCCATGACTACAAGTTTTTTTTAGAAATAATTGTTATATTTTTTTAAAACAAATGATAATGAAGATACGTTTTCAATAGATATGTGTAATTCTTTTTTACGAACATAAATAAATATTAGACGTTAACAACACAATGGATGATAGAAGAGTAAAGAAAGTAAAAGGCATAAATAAATTGACAAATAAGCGAAAAACACTTACATGTAACAAATGACGTACGTACTGTGCTTGTTTCATGCAGCTGGTGACTCTTGTCCTGCTATCTATAGAAGTGAAAATGCTAAAACAATACGACATGAGGAATAAATGCCTTCAATATCATGCATTAATACAACATCACATAATTTGCTTGTGCTTTAATATTACGAATATAGAGAAGAAAAAAAACAATAACTATTGTAAAGACATAAATGCTAAAATGTTTTAAACTAAGATTCAGTTAAAAGAAATAAACTTAATATAAGAAACAGCTCTACAAAGTGTCATAAGGATGAATAAAAATATTCTTTCGACTTAAGCTTTTGTATTGTATCAACCATTGGACATACACGAGGCTAGTTTTCAAACTAGCTAGGAATAGTAAGAGATACTAACCTGATTTGTTGTCTAGGTTTGGGACATACTCAGCGAACTTGAATACACAGAGATATATTATTTCGATGGACATACTAGTGCTGTTTATATGATGCCAGATATATAAAGCCAATACCATCTTAGTGAGTAATGGTAACAAAAAACACGTCCGTGAAGTAAAATTATGTGCATTCGAAAGAAAATACACAATTCTACTGAAACAGTGAGGAAACTATATCAATTTACACTAAACGAATTACCACAAGATGTGTTTGGTATCCTAATTTGAAAATTAGCCTCGTATATCCCGGTACAGTTAGTACAGGCTCTGATTCTGTAGCCATGCTATCAGAAGAAACTTGTAAACTTAAAAAAGTCGTCTTCTGAAAAGTCTGGATAACCTTTCATTTTATGCGATTGATTTCCCTTTTTAGGGTACGCATGCCTTTTCACTTTTAAAAATATTACACGTTCTCAAAATTGGTTTATTTTTATATTGATTTCATATATTTTACTCGTACATGTTTATTAATGCATCAATTTATTCACAAAATTAAATAACACAAGAAAACTCTTCGTATATTTCTGTAGCACTCCTGTACAGTAGTTTATTTGTAATTTATTTTAAGTGCTTTTAATTTCAAATTTCAGGCCATTTATAATAGTGTTTGTATATAATAATAAAATAGTAAAGATTATTTAAATTCGTTACTTAAAGATGACCTGAGTTTCTTTCGGGGTTTCTCAGGATCCTCAAATTGGCTTTTTTTCGAAACCCTGGTAAATTAAATTTTTAATGACGATCATACGAGTTTCTTGTAGAAACCTATTTAATAAAGAAATGTTTTGGTTTTGGCACAATATAAGACTTTTATCTACTATGTACTTATAAAAAAATATATAGAATTTGAATTTGCGTGCAGGTAGATGCATACGAAAGCCGATTGCAAGTCTCTAGTAACGCTTACGCAATTTTTTCTGATGGCGATCTCCATGGCACATCATCTTCCAGCTCGTCTTCGCTTTCATCTACCTCAGGCTCCTCTTCTTGACTGTCAGATGTTATGTTTAAACCGCTCGTTACCATATCTGGTACTGGCAAAATGGACGGTCGCCGACTTCCTGCTCGGAAAGAATCTGTTTCAATTAGTAGGAAACAATAATGGCTTATTTTAATTTCTAGAATGATTCTCTGCCTAACGAAAACCTAACCAAAACAATACAAATACATGCTTCCCGATTTCTACAGTGATGACTATGAAGGTACATATTATGGACTTTCGGTAATATAATGTGGAATTTATTATTGGATTCCAAACCTAGTAAAGCATCCAAACATATTTTTGACCCAATATTAATTCAGATCACTAGAGATCTGAGTTTCTCGAAAATGCTGAAAATATACTGAACGACTAAAGTGAATTTCATGTCTCTCTAAATAAAGGAAAACCAAGGAGTCGACACATTATTTCATTTTGAAAACAAATTTTTTAGTACGTTTTGATTGATTTATATCAAAAATCTGACTAAAAAAAATGGCAATTAAAAAAAATATTAATAAAGAACGCTTGTATATGCTGCATTGATTTTATTAATTTATTGACGTGAATACGTCTTTAAGTTTGCTACCATACGGGGGCAATCCAAAAATCTAATGATAACAAAATCGGGGGATACAGTTTGGCGTTGTAGTTTCGAATCTATGCTCTAAATCAAAAATTAAATTATACGACTGGATAGCTAAAGGATCAAAGAATTTATATTGTAATACAACAATTATTTGCTTTTTTATTATTAGTATTGATTGATATTTTATTATTTTCAATATTTACTTACCCCTACGATAATTCAAGGAGTCTGGACTCAAAAAGTTCATATTTTCTGCTCTCGGTAATAACAAGTGACTATCAGCAGCACTCTCTGTTCCTGGAGAGTCTTTCAAGCACGTTCGTGAATTAGATGTTGATGTGCTCTCTCCAAGTTTAGCTGTACAGAATACAAAATATTCTTTAGTAAATTATTATTATTATATAGGTAAACATTGTATCGGTAACGGATCCATGAGTGAATATTTGTAGTGATGTTCGACTACAATTTTTTAAGTCTTCTTTTTTTCTTTTTAAGTCAATACAGTTTATTTAACAATTAAAAATATTTCTGTTTATAATGGATATGAATGCCAATGTGTGATTTTGTATATCAATGCTATTGTAGGCGCGCCAATTCCGTAGAGTCCCTTTTTAATACTCGCATTTATTGTTCTGTTTTTGGCTTAGTTACACTACAGCCTAGATTGTATTAATTTAAATCTAAAAGTCTAGAAACTGCTTTTGCATGGTACAGCCACGAAAAGACCGTCCGATGCTTAATTGCTGTGCTCAGCATAAGGATAAATGGATAAATGATAAAGGATCTTGCTAATCTAATATTTATCTGAGTATTATCGATAAATAAACTAACGGATAGAATAATTGAACTATTACGTTACATTATTACTTACTGCAACTACATCGCAGGCTCAACTTAGGTACTTAAGGTCCCTTAAACATTTACAATGCTTATTAAACTCCTAAACTCCTGTAGTCAATGTGTATTCTCTACAGAACTTGCGCGTATACTTATAGCATTTAATTTATAAAATGCTATAGCTATAATGAAGTCTATTTTTGAACTGTTTAGAACTAAAACAAAAAATGGCACGTCCAAGACCCTCACGAAGACGTTTATCTAAATACACATAAACAACACTAATGAAAAAATAAATTCACTGGTCGTAAAATTGATGAATAATAGTAAATTCAGTGCCGCACAATAAAATCATTCGAATTATTTAATGCCAGTTCGTTCATCGCAGTGATGAATAACATAATTACATATGTTGTTGTTATTCGCATACAAAAATTAAACAATTCTTCGATATGTAAAAAAACATGCATAAAATAAAAAAAAGACACTCCTGTGTTCTTTACAAAATATATTACCTTAACGACACGTTCGATGACAACATTGTGCATTTTTAATTACATCTTTCTTCTCCTTGATTTTAACCGAAACGAAATATTAACACCAGAAACATTGCTTTCGGGCTCGTCGGCATCATTGTTCAAAATAAATATTTTATTACACCAAATATACTTCTGACTATAGTGATTCATATCTGTCTATCTATGAAGCATAAAATTTATTTGTTTTTTTTTTTTAATTTCTTATTTCACTATATTCAGAAATTAATAGCCACAAGCCAAAAGGTCCCAGTTGCGTGGCATGTATTTGCAAATGCTGTAATTATTTTCTTTATAAGCCGATGAAAACGTGCACATACTCGTACCTTGTCAACTTCAAAACAAATTTTCATAATAAACTATTGTTGATACTGCATTTAATGTTTATACGAACTAGCAATGTTTTGTTATAAAATATTAAATGAGCATTGCCCAAGCCATTCGCGAATCATGCCACGAAATGAGAATTTATGACTTAAACACTGAAGTGAGCTTTTTGCTCACTGTCTCCAGACATTGTGGACTCATTCATTGTCTAAAAGACATTGAGCTGTATAAGCAAAAAAACGGTAGGCAGGTCGAATACACAATCACTCTAATTATTAAATAGTATTTTTATATTAAGGTGTATTTCAAGTGTTATTCGATCTACCGAGGCGTTATCCCAAGTATGACACTCACAGCTAGCAACAGTAAAATTAGCGGATGATATAGCTTGGTTGATGCGTGATGGCGATGCATTTGGTGTGGAACTCGCGGGGGCTTGGAGAATCACTTGTGGGAGTTCGTATTGAGCGACGTTACTACCGTCAATTTTCTTCGGTTGACCAGTACCCTGCTCCGCGTCCCCTGGCTTTTTCTCGTTCGAAAGAAGGCTACATGCAGTTTGGTCTTTTGGTATGTTTGGTCTACTCTCTGTTTGTTTCTCGGACACAACGAACGCCGAGTTCTCTTCTTTGGTAATGCTCATGTAGTAGCAAGTGTCACTATTTTTCATTATATGTCTGGGCCCGGGGTTCAACAAAATTGTGTCTTCGTAAAACTCGGGTAACTCAGATGGTCGCACTCCCACTAACGCTACACCGTATCTGAAGCGTTAAAAAATCGAAATTAGTTTTAGTGTGTTTTTAATTTGTATGCTTATTATAATTAATATAGAAAATACCAGCTTTGAAAACAGTGCTATTGCTTCTATTGGATGTTATTGCAAAATGAAATACAGTATTGTAAAAAAAAAACTTCAAACCATCATACTTACTTTCTGTGGGAATGAAAACTCGCGTACGTAAAGCTTTTGCCTTCATATTCACCAAAGAATCGACTATCACCCAAAACAATGTGATATATTTCATTGCCAGAACATTTTCCATATAGACGATGCCATTCTTCAGGCGATTGTTGGCCTTCTCTGAAATAAGTAATTTTTGGAATTATTAAATTTTGGTCATCGCTGGTGTCAAAATGTGAGGTGACAACAAAAAAAAAATCCGATTATAACAATTGTATAAAACCAGACCAATTTTTAAAGAAAAACACAAGTTAATTTGCTGTATATTAGAATTCATAAATACTTATATAATACTAGCTGGTGCCTACGACTTCGTCCGCGTTGTACAATAAAATAAATAAGCAATATAACGCTTGACAACTTGTTGCTATAACACTTTGGCCAAGCGTTATTTTTTTATTTTATTTTAGATGATCCCTCGGGAACAGTCCTTTTTTTTGGATGAAAGGTGACCCTATGTTCTTTTTGGTATCCCAGACAACGTGTATGCAAAATTTCATGGTGATCGGTTCAGTAGTTTTTGCGTGAAAGCGTAACAAACAGAATACTCACACTCACATTTAAAATATTAGTAAGGATGTCCTATATTATGAAACTTTTATATTGTGTTACGTATCACGTATAATCTCTTTTCGTTTTACTTTTTTTACTTCATAAAGCTAACTAGTATTTCATGATTTTTTTTTGCTACGAACGGCGGGCGTAACTTCAAACGTCGGATGACTTTTTGTTTTTTGCTTTTACATTTGCAGCTCAGCTTTACTCGCTGCACTGACATATAATCTCACTACTGTGTGAGTGAATCATTTGAAATGGAATCCTTTTTCACTTTAATTTGTACGAGTCTAAAAATACTTTATATTTTGTTTCAAAATGTTAAAAATTTCACAATTTCAATGTGGGAGTGGAATTATTATCTCCCTTCTCAAGTGTTGGCTGAAACATGGGCAACACTTGGCACAATTGGGCACTAATTTGGGACTCTAGGTATAATAGACTCCATTTTTGACCTCATCTGCAGGTGAGATTGAGGTCAAAATAAAAGAAAGAAGAGAATAATTTCAATTCCATCTTTCTATAGCTTATATCAATACTAATAATAAATCTGTAGGGGTCGGTCATGGAGTAATTTACTTTGTTTTCAGAAATGTCGTGTATATAGGCTCTATACATGATACTGAAACTAAATTGACCATTTTTACTTTTTTTTCTGTATGTATGTATTTTCTCCATCACTCTTAAACGGCGGATTAATTGATTTACATGAAACTTGGTAGATAAACATTTAGAAGTACGGGACACGTGATAGGCTACTTTTTTATTTTTTTTAAAGCAGACGAATTCGCGGGCAACAGCTAGTTATATTATAAAACTAGCTTGCACACGCGACTTCGTCTGCAACATACACACATACAGAAAAAAAATTTAAAATGGTCAATTTAGTTTCAGTATCATGTATAGAGCCTATCCCAGGCAACACATAGGCCGGATAACAGTATGAAATTCACAAATTATTCAGTTTAAAGCTTTGTTATAAGGGTATTAGAGCTGACAAGATAGGCAAATGCTGTATTGAATGATTTTTGGGCTATTATAACACTATAGGCTATTATGGGCTTCTTGTTGCTTATTCAGCTATTATTCAGCTATTATGTTGCTACTATACAGCTTAAAGCAATTTATTTTGTGCCCAAATTGCTTGGATAACGGCTGATAACGGCAAAAAATATTCAGCCATTCTGTGTTGCTTGGGATATACACGATATTTCTGAAAACAAAGTAAATTACTCCATGATCGACCCCTACAGATTTATTATTAGTATATTTAGTTTTTGGAATTTGTGTTTCACTTAGTCGCGTTCATTGTATTTGCGGTGATGCTGACACTTTTGTGGAGTACAGCGTCGCCCGTTGTTGTATTGCGGCTGTGACCTTTATCGTTTAATCTAGGATTATGTATTGTACAGTAATATTTCCTAATTCGTTCGCGATGTCTGTAATTGAGTGGCATTTTACGCTGAATAATGTTCATGGTTTTTCATGCGGAAATACATGAAAATAACACAGTGAAAGCTTCATTATTTACGAAACGAATACTCAATTTAATTATATAGAAAATATTATTTTATTACATGCGATTATTCCAATCATTGGTGCTAAGTTAATTCAGATATATTTGTATATTAAATATATCATTTTTGAGGATATATATTATAAATCTTTTTAAACAAAACATAAACTGACTTCAAACCGTCTCTTGATCTTTTCTCATGGATATCATTGTCAGAACTGGACTAAATTGAAATGGGACCACACGGGAAGAACCAGCTTTTAAATAAAAAAAGAATCATCAAAATCGTTCCATCCAGTCGAAAGTTATGAGGTAACAAACATTATAAGAAAAGAACATACGCGTCGAATTGAGAGCCTCCCCCTTCTTTGGAAGTCGGTTGAAAATGTGCTTTTATACTGTTTGTAGCTCTAATAACACAGTGAAATAATAATGCAAGGAGTTTAGTTTCACTATCACACACCGTCTCTTGTGTAAGCAAAGAAAAATGATTTTCAAAATGTTTACTTACTGTCCACGGCTCGTATGAAGTAGAAGTGTGACGAGGGTTGAAGCTCCCGGGCAAGTACAGTTGTTGGCTAGGAGGGCATATTTAAATTCGTCTTCGCAAACAACAAACTCCGCGAACTTTACATGCAATTTGTTTTCGGGTCTAAATATTTGCACGTATTGCGGTACATTTGGGGCAAAGTCCTTGACGGCCCACGATCTGAAATCCGAATATATATTTTTTGATTCAATTCACTCTGTTGGCAAACGAAGTGGACGTCCTTCATTTGCCAAGTGGATCATATTGAAATTTTTTTTATGGCACAGTTAAAACATGTAAAAATGCAAACCTTAAAAATTAATAACAAGTTACGAGTTAATAATTTCAATTTTATTTAACCACTAAAAGTAGTTTTTGGGTCTTTGTAATTTATATATAGATTAGATGGCATAGTTTCGTTAGGTGGTGTTCAATTATTGAATATGTCGATTATCATTTTCATACTTAACTAACATTTGTTATGATTATCTGCTACAAAAGTTCATTACGATTTTGTCATTTTTAAAAAAAATGTTTTAATGTTTTGTGCTTTCACTTTTGGGTTTTTGAAGACATTGGAATATGTATGTGATTCACAATGAATAAATATTAAATAAACAATGTATACGTCTAGGCCTTCTCAAATACTCTACTCAAATTTGTGGTAGCGTCTTACAACCTTTGTTAAGTTTGTTAAAAACATTTATGAAATTTACGAAACTATGTACCTACCTCAGAATAGTGTGCTCGTCCGCTGCAGTTTTATCCGCGTAGTTTCTAGCTGCTAATATAAAGCAGGCTTCTGCCTCGTTCATTCTAGCTCTAATTAAATCAGTGTCCTTTAAGCACGATCCTTGTATGTAAATAACTCGTTGCGCCCAGATTGGCACCTGTAATATTTCAATTTGTTTATGAGATTACAAACACACACAGTGGCATATCCTTACCTATTATAAAACAAAGTCCTCCGCCGCGTCTGTCTGTTTGTTCGCGATAAACTTAAAAACTACTGCATCGATTTTCATGCTGTTTTCACCAATGGATAGAGTGGTTCTCGAGGAAGGTTTTAGTATATAATTTACAAAGTTACGCGGGCGAAGTCGCGAGCAGCAGCTAGCATTATATATTTTGTTAGATTCACTGAAGTGGCCGTTTTATTTTATTCATTTTGTTTGTGAAATTCTTCGAAAATTATATGTTTTCGGCTGTTTTTGTTGTGAAATTTCGTGGTCAAAAATTGTGTGACGTTTCAATGTAACGATCGCCGTTTACCGCTTACTCTATATTTGATCGCCGTAGAAGTTATACTTCTGAAAAATGAGTAGATATTTTTAAGACAAATTTTTTTGGTACAATTCTAAGCTTAAAGTTTTAAAATTGTTTGCTTTTTATCTCGAGACGGTAGTTTTTCGCTACAATTTTTTATTAATTACGATTTTTCTTGAGTTTTTAATAATACTTAATGGAATTTTACAATGCATTTGTATACTTGCTTGTAATATCATTCGCATAGTGGTGTCTAACTCCATGGGTGACAACAAAACTACATAGTAGTCCTGTAGTAAGGGATGTGCATAGAATTCGTTGAGGAAATCCATTATTGTATCGGCATGTAAAGTTGTCGAGCAAACCACAACATGCTTCTCAGATTGTGCTCGATGTGAAGAATATGATCCTCCAA
The DNA here is from genome assembly GCA_918317495.1 of Synanthedon vespiformis. Taxonomy (NCBI): domain Eukaryota; kingdom Metazoa; phylum Arthropoda; class Insecta; order Lepidoptera; family Sesiidae; genus Synanthedon; species Synanthedon vespiformis. The sequence goes on from OU906947.1 coordinate 1,954,057, forward strand.
GTTTTTGTCTTTCCATCCAAGTGAATGCTAACTGTTCAAACTAAAAAAAAAAATGCATTTTAATATATGCATTAGCGGCAGTAAGCATCCTCTTACAGAAGGCAAATAACAGCACATGTGCTGTTATTTTTTTCAGTGAGTCAGTAAAGGATGCCCAAGCCCATTTCGCCATCCCTCTTCCTAATCACTTATTCCTATTCCTACTATGGTTGGCAGCGCATTTGTAGCACCTGTGCTGTTGCTTGTGTTTGATACAAATGGACCGTCACGTCACGTCAGCCTGTCGTGTAACAATTATGATTTTACTCCCATAATTTTTTGTATCACGGGCTTATATTTACCTATATTATATTTACCTATATTATAAATCGATTCCAATAAAAAATAATATGAATCAAGTTATCCATTAAAATAATTACAACAGTGCGAGTCGCCCTTGAAGAACATTGAATCGTTATTTTCAACCGACTTCCAAAAAGGAGATATTTTTTACGTTTGTTACCTCATAACTTTCGACTGAGTAAAACGATTTTGATGATACTTTTTTTATTTGAAAGCCGGTGCTTCCCTTGTGGTCTCATTTTAATTTGGCCCAGTTCTGACAATGGCATCCATGAGAAAATACCATAAGACGGTTTGAAGTCGGTTTATTTTTTGTTAAAAAGTGTTATTACGTTACTGTATGAATACGTACCTGCGTGGGTAGAACAACAAGTGCGACTCCTATCATTATCACCATATATAATTGAGAAGGCCATATGTCGGGCACAAAATCACCGTATCCGACTGTAGAGAATGTTACAACTACGAAGTACGTCGCCTGAAACAGGTTTAAATGTCTATGTCCGGCCCTTTGGAAATGTTGGATTCCGCAAACGCTGAAACAAAAATTTTCAACATTGCCATAGAAGATCTGTTAAAAAAATTTATAAAATTAAAAAAATAGAAACCAGTACCTAGTGAAAACTAGACATAAAAGTGTCACACACAGTATCATCAATTGCTGCGATAAAGCTGACTGGGATTTCTGCATGGCACGATGCAGGTCGTTCTGAAAACATGTTTAAATAGTTTAAAATCTGTAATTGTATTTCAAAAGGTATTAAGAAAATTAGTTGTACGTACAAACATATTTTCCAGCGAACGCTTAGCCAACCAGCAGTTCAAAAACACCGGTATAAAGAGATTCCTCAATGGAGGAAATGGTAGCTGCAAATGAATAAATAAATAAACACTATAAGTATTTTAACAAACAGTGTAAAGGGACATTTGAAAGAAATAACAATTACTCACAGTCAATGCGAACGGAATTGTATTCATCATTTCCAAGATAAAATGGAAAGATAAAACTTGTTGCCAGATGTTTCCCTTCAGTCAAATGAAAAAAAAAAATGTTATAATTAATTTGTAAGTACTTTGACAATCCCAGGCAACACATAGGCCAGATAACAGTATAAATTCACAAATTATTCAGTTTAAAGCTTTGTTATAAGGGTATTAGAGCTGATAAGATAGGCAAATGCTGTATTGAATGATTTTTGGGCTATTATAACACTATGGGCTATTATGGGCTTCTTGTTGCTTATTCAGCTACTATTCAGCTATTATGTTGCTACTATACAGCTTAAAGCAATTTATTTTGTGCCCAAATTGCTTGAATAACGGCTGTATAAATGCATTTATTCAAAGAATATTCAGCCATTCTGTGTTGCTTGGGATGTTTCTATAAATTGTATAAATGAAAAAAGTATGGATGAAGATCTACTATTTGTGTCATACACGTCTTTGAACCCTTTTGGCGACTAAGGCCTATCAGGGAAAATGACTAGATATAAAAATGACTATAACATGATAACCTTAATACATGTGAACCCACCTTATATCCCAAATAAGCCAATAGTATAGCTTCGGTAAAAGATATCATTGCCAAAACAATTTGTACACCCCACAAGTACAAAGGTCTATTAACCCATATTATGCCATCCCAATTAATTATAGGGTTCTCCTGAAACTCTTCTTCCGTCAAATTGGCCGAATATTCAAATTCAGTCTTATTACCAGGTTTACATCCATAACTGTAAAATGAAATATTGCTGTAGATCAACAAGCAATTGATGAAGGCAGTAGTGGACATCTTTAGAGATTATTTTATATCCTATTTTACTCGTAGCTTTCTATACGTGAAAGAATTTTCAAAATCGGTCAAGTCGTTTTTGAATTTATTTATTACAAACAAACATACGAATCCGCTCTGTTTATAATATTCGTAGCCATGATTCCCTATGCGCCATTCAAAAATTTAATTAATCAAAATGAATCATTGTTCATTTAAATGAGAATGCAGAAGTGTTGTATTTGGTATTTGCCCAAACATTTTATACATTTATTCGTGTAACAATTAACGAGACCGCAACATGCCATGCCATTACTTATTTATCAACTTTTCCCTGTACTGTATGCCTATTTGTTATAGAAATTTCGAAAATATTTTTTTAAATCCAGGTAAGAGAATATGTTTTATTATGAAAATAAAAATATAAGAAACGCACATCAATGTACTACAACTTGTAGGTATGCATGCTTCGTATGTTTTAGTACTTCGATGCAAACGCATTAGGTATAGATCCGCATTGCCTGAAGGTGCAATTCCGCAGGACGCGGCAGACGGCAGACGGCAGACGGCAGATGGCAACGGCATGTGCCGCAACTATAGACGGCATAATTTTGCAGTATTCACTTGTATGATATTTTCCGAATCCGATTCCGACATACGACTGCAATTGCCACGTCCTGTCGCGTGGCAATTGCAGTCGTGTCGGAATTAGTCTCATACATACAAGTACTGCAAAGTAATATGCCGTCTGTAGTTGCGGCACATGCCGTCGCCGTCTGCCGTCTGCCGTCTGCCGCGTCCCGCGGAATTGCACCTTGTGGTTTTCAAAAGTGTATTACAGGAGACGACCTACTTTATCTACAATTTTATTGATATCTATGACAAGGCCGGTTAGTCTGTAATCATTTGTAACTATGTCGATTTCGAATAATGACAATGTTTCTGCCATCATCTACTAGTTTGCGGAAACATGCTAGCCTTATAAATAGGTCATGGAAAAGAGTTTTAACGTAATTTACACGTAAAAAGTTGCAGTAAAATATCTTTGGTTGTATTGTTTGTATTGGTGTTTTAAAATTCTTTAGCTTAGTGTTAGGCTAACATCAAAATAGGACCGTCAAAACTACATTGTCTCAGCACTATAAATTCTGAAAACACTGCACAGTCGTAAACACCTCAGAAATATGACAAAAGCTACATTTCGTGACGAGTAACATTGGAATATTTTCAGTAATTTGATTATTCTGGAAGAGTTTGTATGTGTTTTAGTTTTAAACTCGCATTTTATGTATATTTATTATCATAAAAGTATAACCTGAATTGCACATTTTGCATCATATGAAAAGCAGCGCACAGCTGCGAGGCAATGTCGGTAACAATGTACGTTGGTTTTAAACCACAATACGTAGCACCGATTCAGTTTATACGAATTTTCCGAGTTTGTTATACACTATAATTTATTCACAACGCCAACGCTTACAACTTACAACTCCCTCGTATAAATAACTCACCACGAAGCGTTGATTGGGTCTCCGTCAGCACATACTCGGCATATATACAAGACGCAGGATAAAAGTTTGAAAAATAGATTCGCTATTCTAATGCGTAAACCTGAAACAAGAGGTACGTTTAATTAGGTGACTCAGGAAACATTAAAGACAGGAAAATGAAAGCGAATAGTATTCGTAGATATTTGGACTGATTCTTTAGCAGGTTTTGGTTTCGAAAAACTTACTAAAATTTTTAATTGATTTCACTTGATTTAAAAATTATTGCAAGCATTTATGTGTTTTTAAACAAACGCTTATATAGCATTAGAATGTCGGATAATGTCTTAAACCATTAATAGAGATGTCTAGACACTGAGTTATCGTACACAAGGTTTACTTAGGTATAGATCACAGACAGCTTACTGACTTGCACTAATTTTTATAGTGACACTAGCTGAACCCACAAACGTTGTAAAAATAGTTTACAACCTATTCTGAGACATACCGAATATTTCATAAAAATATATCACAAAAAATTGCATAAAAATCGGTCAAGAGTCAATCCGTTACGGGGGAGTTTTGTTACAAACACTGTGACACGAGAATTTTATATATAAGAGATAGGTAAGTGTACTCTAGTTTTATTTTCAATAAAAGAGGTCAATGAAATTACTTGTTGTTTTATTATTTTCAATAAATGAATCACCCACTTCATCTAGAGAAGTAACAGACAGAAACACGATTTGCAATTTTATTTTTAACAGTTTAACATTTTCTGGGAATGCATGCTGACAAGAATATAAGAATTCAAAATTATATAAATCTAGCTGCTGCAAGCGACTTCGCCCACGTTACTTTGTAAATTATATACTAAAACTTTCCTCGAGAACCACACTATTTATTGGTGAAAATAGCATGAAAATCGGTGCAGTAGTTTTTGAGATTTTTGAGACAGACGCGGCGGAGAACTTTGTTTTATAATATGTAGTGACAAATAGTATTTTAAGTTAACTTAGTGCAACATAAAATTATGCTTTTTTTGTATGTTTTGAATCAGCAAGCTGGGGAAATTTTGGATTATAAATTGAGTTTCCATTGACTTGCTTTGGACAATGGCAGAGCTCAGTGACACGTATTCCGTGGGTCGAACAATGTTTTGTTTTCGCTTATTGTTCTGGTTATAATCGCTCGTCGATAATTGAGACTCGCTAGTTTGATAGCATTAGCATTTATTATGTGCAGTTATTATGATCCAGAACATTTATGTATGACTAGCTGGTGTCCGCGACTTCGTCGGCATTCTCTATACCCTATAGCCAAAAATAATTTTTCAATTCGAACCAGTAGTTCCTGAGATTAACGCGTACAACCAAATGAGCAAGCAAACTCTTTAGCATTACATTTTAGAATAGATTAAAGAAAAAATTAAGAGGTTTCTCCATCATGCCCAAGCGAATTCTCCCTTGGGCTCTGAGAACTACAAAATCCTTACTAATATTATGTGAGTTTGTTTGTTTGTTACGCTTTCACGCAAAAACTACTGAACCGATAACCATGAAATTTTGCATACACGTTGTCTGGGACACCAGATAGGACATAGGGTACGTTTCATCCAGAACGCGGACGAAGTCGCAGGCAAAAGCTAGTATTATATATATATTGTTTTCCAGTATACCATATTTCATCAATGCGAACAGATCAAAACTCTGTTTATTCATATAAAACTACATACATATTAATGATGCAAGAATTTCGTGAAATCTACAGTAATGATCGTGGTATCGATTATTTATTTAAAAAATCATTTTATTACTTGTCTTCTAATATGAAAATCGATATGCAATTTATGAATAGACTGATTTTAAGTATTGAGGAGTGCTGTCAAATAAAATGAAGATTTGAGTAGGGTATCATCGACACTGACATACTGTCTGCTCTAGGGGTGTCTTTTAAATTATAATATTGCACGGTTGATCAGGTATGCGATATTGGTTTAAAAAAAAGGAAGCATTTTACTCCAATATATTATCTTTTTCTTTATTTATGTTATTATAAAAAAATCGAAATCTCATTTAAAAAAATATATATTTTTAACTACAGAGTCGATTGATTATAGTTCGGCTAGTTTATAAATTAATTTATATGCTTTGTAAGTTAATTGGCTACGTTCTAGTTATTTTATAAATTAGACTCCATTAAAAAAAAATCGAGTTTTAGTTGGCAATGCTCAGAAAGTTGTATGCAAATAATAGATGTTTTACATAGCTCTACAGAAAATTGTATTGCGGGGGTGTTCATGCAAAAGACGGTGAAGACAAAGACGCTACGAAGTCCTCGAAAATTACACTTGCAATAAATTCTAAAGTAAGGTTTTAAACGAATACTCACTCGATCGTTGATTTTTTATAAAATATAATTGCAGTCTTTCTTTAAACGTGTTCTCGTTCACATAGTACTCCACACGCACTCTGAAAAAGAAAATCAAAATTAATTTGACGACACGTTTGGTCTAGTGGCTAGTAACCCTAACTGTCAACCAAACGCTAGCGGATTCGAAACCCGCTAGGGGCAATTGTGTATGTGTTATTTTACCTTTGCATCTGCGTCACGGATGTTTTGTATTGATTTTAATATGTACTTATGTATTTACGAAAAAAGTAATCTTTGTAGTATATAAACTGTCTGGTATCCATAATACAAGCCTATAGTTCTGTTGCTTAGTGCGAAGATATCTTGCTACTTTGCTTCAATGATTTCTTTTATGTTTTTTTTATTCCAATAAGTCGTATTAAATTTGAGAAAAGTCTCAAAAAGTAAAAGTATAGTTAGTGAGTGAACATACGCATTGGAGAACCAATATCAAAATAATATTGAACCATCGATTGTAGATTTCTTTGTAACTAGATTCGTTGTGAACGTCAGCTGCGGCTCCGATGGTGGGTTGAGCAGTAGAGTGGTAGCCGCCCACGCACATAATAAAAAAAAATTTAATCATTTATTTCCGATTAAAAATTCATCAAATTATAGTTAGCCTAATATTTTGAAGAAACAAAATTGTCAGCTATTTATAAAACGGTGGATTATGCGTCTGCAGGTCACACGAATATATACGTGTTTAGTGATTACCTCCCAATAGAAAATTTATCAGATGATAGTTTATGTATTACTGTTAATAAATAAAAAAGTCAGCTGGCTACATCTTGGTGGAATGCTTGTCAGCTGATGCTCTGAAAGTGTAACGGGCTACCACTGCTCAACCCACCATCGGAGCCGCAGCTGACGTTCACAACGCACCATGATACAACTCTGTCAGGCATTTTACAAATTATGGACTGAGAGGAAATCATTGACGAAATTAGTGCCTGGCTTATGGACCATAATTGCAATATTTTAATTCAAATAGTTCAAAGAACGTAATACACCCACTTTATCTGTAAAGACTTTGCGAGACTTTCGTAGCACATTCTTATAAGTAAATCTCTTTGAGCTTACTCCACTTTAAATAATTGAAGATTTTATAAAGTATCTTTAAATAAATAAGATTTCATTTTATATTGCAATAATAATGTAAAACATGTGAATGTTTCCTACAATTTTATTTACAGTTGATCAAGACCAAAACTTAACTGGGTCGTTGTTTTGACTTCTTTACTTTAACTAACAGCCATTTAACAACGATTTATTGCCAACAGTATGAGAAACCCTATTAACTTGCCGCTCTTCGCACTTACAAGGTAATATGTTTCCATCCCAGCAAGATGCCATTAATACTGTGTCAAACATTATTGTGATGTGCTTGATTGCATTTTGAAACTGTACAACAAAGTTGTTATATATTCATAATTATATCTCTAGCTGACCCGACAAACGTTGTTTCGTCAAAAAAAATTGGGTTAGGTATAAAAATAGTTTACGACCTATTCTCAGACCTACCAAATATAAACGAAAATCATAAATCTTAATAACTCTTTTTAACAAAAAATAAACCGACTTCAAACAGTCTCATGGTCTTTTCTCATGGTTGCCATTGTCACAACTGGACCAAATTGAAATGGGACCACACGGGAAGTATTAGATTTCAAATAAAAAAAAGAATCATCAAAATCGTTTCACCCAGTCGAAAGTTATGAGGTAACAAACATAAAAAAAAAATATACGCGTCGAATTGAGATCCGCCTCCTTTTTTGGAAGTCGGTTGAAAATCGGTCAAACCAAGGATATTATTGGTTACAAACACCGTGACACGAGATTTTTATATACATATAGAAGAATAATTTTATGTATAGAAGAAGAAAGATAAACATAGCTTAGTCACGTATTTTATATTTTCTTTACACACCCTATAAAAGAGCTAATTTTCAGTTATTTTTGCCATAAGGGCATCTTAAGATCTTATCTTGTATTCTTATCTAATTTCTTATAGGAAATTGTATTTAAAGATCTGGGCTTTTATTTTGTTAAAAATCGATTTATTTTCTCAAAATTGCTTAGCAATACTATCTACTTTACAATAGTAACTTACTGAACAAATAAATAAAAATAAATTGATAATTAAAAAAAAAACTGGAGAATTAAAAAAAATACCCTACACAATTTTTATGTAGGTAGCCCACTGATAATTGTAAAAAATATAGTGTCACAAAAAATATATTAAACTAGCTGGTGCCTGCGACTTCGTCCGCGTTGAAAAAGAAAAAAATAGTCTATCCTGGCCAAAATATTAATTTTTTTTATTAAAAGTTCGCAGTTTAAGTTTAAGTCGTCAGCCTGTCCGTCGACCTTAACATAAAAAAAAGTTAGTGGTGGTGGAAGGCTTGAAACATTCAGTTCAGTTAACAAATATGATTGAAATTAAATCCTCCCTCTTTATCAGGGTAGATTAATCATGGACCGAGGGGTTGTCCAGGGAATAAATATCAGCGCAAACTTTAAACCAATCCCAGAACAAGCCAGATAGATAATTGAGATCTGAAAAGCTGAGCGGGCTCTCCAAGTTATGAATGCGAATTGCAGTATAAGGAAAAGTACCCTACAAGTTAGATTATTTTTATAATATTCATCAGTCAATACTAATAATAAAATCTGTACGAAATAATTTATAACAACCACAACTACTACAAGATCCTCGTTCATCGTTGAAGCAAAGCTCACAGGTTAGCCAGTATTACGAAGTGAAGAGAAATAAAGAATGAATGAAATGAGTAGAAATTTAGGAGATTTTTGTTCGCTTTTTTGCTTAATAAATATTTTTATAGTGTGAATGATTATATAAATTTTATATTGAGACATTTTTACTGACTTATTTTGTTTATAATAATCATTAATTGACTATTAATTGCTTTATTATTATGATTGACTTCTGATAATATGTTTTGCACACCAAAATATGTATTTTGTGATATGTGGTTATACACCCACGTGGTACAGGCAAATGAATGATTGATTTGTATGAACGCAATTATATTTTAGGCCGTATGTAGATACGATGCAAATATCGAGACACAATTTCCCTCTATAGTCTATTTATTCTACAAAACATTTGAGGTTATGCACCATCACGAACGTAAGCAGACGATAAAAGTTAAAACATTTGTTTTATACCCTTGTACTGGATAAGTGTCGACATTAAAGTGGCTTTAACGGCGCTTGCGTGCTTCGACAAGAGTACGGGGGCGTACACACCCATGGGAAAAAGTTGTCATTATTACTATATGTACCTATATATGATATGACGCGAAAGCGAATTTGTTTTCTAATTAATACCAACCTTCGACGACGAGTAACATGTAAAGTTGTGTCTGTAAAATATAATCATTTTGACTGGTTGATTGCGTTGGCTGATTTTCGTATCAACTGAACTAAAAATACCTGCGATGCAGACTTCTAATTAAATTTCACTTATTTTATTGCGTTGAATATTTAATGTAGCTAACTATAAGTAGCGTTACTCACGTAATAGTTTACAGTTACATATAGTTTTTAATATTTTAAAAAGCAGAAAGATGTAATTTGTTACGCATGTGTGACCAAGGTTTTAATTTTTTGATAAAGTATTTATTTAATTAATTCGAGAAGTTTCGTTGCATTTTTCCAGCATGGAATACAAGAATAACTAATATAATATAAGGAAAGCATCTCGGAGTTTATCAAATTATGTAATGACCACTCGACGCAATAACGGGGTGTTATAAGTTCGACACTATGTTTGTGTATCCATCTGTGTATCTGTCTGTTCTGTAGAAAACGCTCCTGAAAGGATGGACCGATCTTTGACCGGTTTTCTTTTTTCAATAGCTGATGTGATCGAGTATGTTCTTATGAAGTTCTGTTTAAGGTGTTTGAAGACTATCACTGCATTTCCTAGTAAACGAAGGGATTTCACTAACTTCCGCGTGTTCTAATGATGGGAAATTTGGTATAACCTACTGTTTGTTCGGTGGTATTTCCATGACATGACAACCTTGTAACTTAAGTTGTCTGCAACATCAAGTTGTCTACGGGATACCCAACTTCTCAGCAACTTACGGCAGGCAAAAAGCGTTTTTGAGCTCCACAGACATTGACGTGTAAGTTTATAATTTTAATACAATAATACGTTAATTAAAATTTTTTTTTCAAGTATATTTTTTTTATCTATTAATTAAAACCATCCCTCAGTGTCCAGTCATTGTCACCATCTTCAAAATTAAACACTATCAAATCTAAATGTCACGCTGACTCACTACTAGGAATCGAGTGCGTATGAGATTGATATTTGCTAGTCTATAAATATGGAGTCAGCAAAGTGTCCAGGGCTTAATTAAGGCGAGGCCTTATGCCTACGCCTACGTCATATTATGCCTTATTTTCTCGACAATTGGTTTGGTATCTGTGTATCTCTTTAGTTAAACAATTTACACCAACGAAGAGACCGCAACCTGATCCTACATTCCTTGGGCGGTCACAATTGATATAAAAAACTGAACTAAGACTCAGTCTGAATGAAACTAAGACTGCATTTCGATTTGGAACCAGTTAACCCTTCTGTGGCGTCGAATATGAGGTCTTTCGTATATGGCGCATTATATACACTATCATCGTTCATGACCTAAAGAATAAAATAGGATCTAGTTTCATGACTCCATCGAATCACATATTTCTATGGGAGGTAAAGTGACGTCCCTTGGCTATGTTGTTTCCACAGTAATTTTTCATATTACGTGACTTGCTGAATTATGTAAAAAAAAAATCAAATAAGCTTAAACAAACGCCTTTTTTAACAAGTCATTGAGGTGACGAGAGTCAAATTGTGTAAGATAATGTTTACCATTCAACTTTATTGTTTGCCTACCTATGTTAAATAAGATGTCGTATCTTACTGATGGAACATATAGCCCGAGGCTCATGTTCAAGTTACACGTTTCAAAATAAGTTTGTCTTTGAGTTTGTATTGGAAGTTATGTTTGTACAACTGAAATGATGTTAAATTATTCAAATAGACCTTTTGCAGGGAACCCACACACATACACGTGTACCTACTTTACGTTCTGTAAATGGTGTTTAATGTCCTATAGGTAATTTATATTGCCTCAAGATATATTTGAGATCATTGATATCATCTCTGATGAACATAAATAATTCTAATTTAATTCTAATCAATACTAATGATGGGTCTGTCATGGAGTAATTTACTTTGTTTTCAGAAATTTCTTGACTACTAAATTGACGACTTTTGGATTTTTTTCTGTATGTATGTATGAAAACATTTAGAAGTACGGGACACGTGATAGGCTACTTTTTATCTTTTTTAACGTGGACGAAGTCGCGGGCAACGGCTAGTTTCTAATAAATACATAAATTTAATTTACGAATTTACGATTTTAAATAATATTTCAACAAAGAGTATATGTCCACTCCACCCAAAGAATTCCGATACGGTTTTCACTATTGGAAAGAGTGATAAACGAGGAAGGTTTGTGTAAATGTAAGTATATAATATTTTGAAGCAAAATGTCGATCCGTACGAGGCAAGGAGTAGTTATTAATAAATAATTTGTACTTGCAATAGACAATGAATACTTAAAAGTACGTATAAACAGTTGGAAGCATATATAGTATGAACTTGTAACTACATTATCTATAAAAAGAATATTAAAAAAAAAGTAGCGCAAAGAAATAAAGTATAAAAACACATTAGCGCAAAAAGTAATCCGCACACAACAGTTACTCAAGGCTTTGCTATAAAAATTAACACGAGCTCCAATAATGCTCACGAAATACTGCTATCTATAAAAGAAGAGTGTTTTTCTAGTAGTTTGCTAGTACATAGTTCGTAAGATTTTATTTTTAACTTGATTTGTTGTTATTTTTCGAGTTTTAATGGATGTCAATTTTGATGGTTTTTATCCGTTCTCAAATGGATTTACTTAAGGAAAATCTATATCTGAAACACAACCGCATTGGTGTTTTTTTTAATAATGTGTCACACTTATAATAAAAGTTACCTCGGTATTTTGTCATAGCTGTCCCAACCATTCAAACAATTGTACGAACTGTATCTGCTTACGGCTGCCATTTCAATAATAAAATCGTAGGCTTTACGGCTCCATCCTTACATTGTCACTTTGATATTTAAATGGTGCTACCGCGAATTGGAAAGAGTAATTTGGTTAGAGGAACTAGTGTCAGAGTTATGAACTGGATCTCGACCTAGTACTGCCGCCAAATTTATCTTGCATTTACAAAATTTAAACAAAAATTCGTTTTCAATTCTTCATTAATGCTGTGCACAGAGAATTTGATAATATTTAGTATTCTTTGCTCATTGTAGATAATGAAATTAATTGATGTTTTTTACAGTTAAGTTTGTAAGCACAAATTCGCCTATTCATCACTGAATTAGACGCAAAGTCGATTTTTCACCTCAAGACAGACTCAAAGAAAATATTCTAAAGATAAATAGTTTACCGAACATACAAGTAGTGGCAAATGGCAGAATTCTCTATTGATTTTATAGATTAAAAGCACATTTTCCATTTTTACCTTTCACACTATTATTAATTCAGTTATGACCTTACAATTATGTACTCCGTATGCAGTTGTCGATTGATTAATTTTAAAAATTACTACATTTTTAATTTTTTTACAATATTCAATACTTGTGTAACTATTTTTACGGCGATAGTTGATATTTAGGGATATATGTGAGTTGTGTAGCGGTTTTAATTTTGAGTTAGATAAGAACGCGCGATGTAATTGAAGTAAAAAGTGAGCGTCGCGTCTCGCGTCGTAGCCGACTAACTTAACACTGGCTCGAATGAAACTGACGTGCAAACGCCCTGACAGTGGTAACCGCCCGCCCTAGCTATCAAAGCGCAAGCGGAACTCGCGCTCGTTACAAGTAACAAATATAATAAATGCAATCTAATGTTAGATTACCAAGGCTAAACCTACCTGTAAATGGCAATGAAGGATAAATTAATATGTAAATTCAAATGAAAATATAATTAATTAATTTATTATTGCAGTTTTAAAGCCGTAATTAATTTTTTATTAAAAACTAGCTGTTGCCCGCGAATTCGTCCGCGTTAAAAAAGATAAAAAGTAGCCTATCACGTGTCCCGTACTTCTAAATGTTTATCTACCAAGTTTCATAGAAAATCAGTTAATTCGTTTAAGAGTGATGGAACATACATACATACAGAAAAAAAATGTAAAAATGGTCAATTTAGTTTCAGTATCACGTATAGAGCCTATATTCACGATATTTCTGAAAACAAAGCAAATTACTCCATGACTGACCCCTACAGATTTATTATTAGTATTGATAATATCAATATTCATTTAAAGTTATTTATCTAAATATGTAAGACATTAAACTGTGCAAATTTAATTAAAAAAAAAATGCAGTAAAAGTCCGAATAATACCGGATATCTTTACTCAATTAATTTATACAAAATATGAACTTTCGAAACTTATTGTTTTGTTAACAAAATGATTGCGATGATGATGATGCAAAATGATGCAGCATATTTCTATTTTTAGTTGTAGTAGGTATGCCACAAGAACTTGAAATTTATCAAATATATGTAAGTATGTCTAAAGATATTGCAGTTCAATTTAGTATTGATGAATATTATTATGATTGTATTTAAAATTTCGGGAGCAATTTATTGAAATGTAATTTTCAAATAGTTTTGTCTATATATAATGTATAACTAAACATATTTTAAGAATATTGGAATAAATTTTCGATATTATTAATTCAACACCTTGACCTCTTCCTTTGTCGTATAAGGCCATGTGTGATCGCGCTTCCAGATATCTATCTATATAAAAATAAAAAAAGAATCACTAAATGTGTTCCTAAGCGCAAAACTCGAAAACGGCTGGACCGATTTGGCTGTTGTTTTTTGTCTGAGGAAGGTTCTTATAGAGAGAAAACGTAAAAAAATACGAGGAAACAATTTTCTTTTCCCATACAAACCACTCAGTCACCTAGCACCCTTTGTTAATAACTTTTCACTGTCATTAGAAAATATAAATTTGTAACAGAAAAACTGTCAAGTCGATTGGTCTAATGCTTTTGTGATGTACGAGTGTTTAGAGCAAAGTTGACTGTTAGGCGGTACGAAGTTCGCCGGGTCAGCTAGTTATAAATAGAATAAAGTTGGTTGATATCTTAAATTGTACTCAAACTAGTGGCCAGTTCCTGGCTTCGACGGGTTCGAAATAAAAACTATCCTATCATTTAAGTTGAACTAAATTACATATAGTTTACTAAATTTTATCAGAATCGGTTCAGTAGTTTAGGAGTTCATCCTAGACACATGAGACATGTAATTTTTATATATACATACTAGTTGGTGCCCGCGACTACGTCCGAGTTCTCTATAGCCAATAGCTTTTCTCGATAAATGGAAGTAGTTCCTTAGATTTAGCGCGTACAACCAAACAAACAAACTCTTCAGCTTACATATTGGTATAGATATAAAGATATTCTCAAATTAAAGTAATATATAAGTTAGAATAGCATAGAAATTAGGGGATAAGTTTAAACCAAAACTTATATACATATGCGTTTGATAAATTAATGTTCACGGTCACTACAAATACACGCTTTCCTTTACTACAATGATGTACAAGTGTGATCAATTAATGAACAAAGTAAGAGAAAACATTGTATCCAATATATTTAGTTAACGAAGTAGAAACTGAATTGAATTCTATCAGAGTTTCAGCACTATGTTTAATTATATGATTTCATTGTATAAATTATGCGATAGCAAATAAACCGGTATTAGGTACAATGTAAAACATTGTACCTAATACCGGTTTAAATGTTTTACATTGTACCTAATACCGGTTTAAATGTTTTACATTGTACCTAATACCGGTTTAAATGTTTTACATTGTACCTAATACCGGTTTATTTGCTATCTAATGCATTGTACCTAATGCAAAATTTTGTTTGTTAGAATTTTTCAAATCGGTCCAGTAGTTTTGGAGCCTATTCTATACAAACAAACAAACAATCAAATCTTTCCTCTTTATAATATTAGTATAGACTACTTAGTACGCGTAAATCGCGTAATGTAGCGCCGGAGCCCCGATGGGATTCCGTGTCGAGCCTGGGTTTTAGCTCTGAGTGCTTTGGGAGGAAGAAAAATGAAAATGTTCAATAAACGCTTGCGTAAAGCACTTTTGCCGCAATCAGGAAGGAAACCGCTATGGTTCTTCTGAGAAAGGAGGGTCAGCAAGCTCTTCGAGAGGATTTGACCCCCTGGGTATTATCGCTTAAGCGGTAGCCAATGTGCGGCCTTCCTAAAGCACATAATTTTCCAGATCAGGTAAAGGCCTTTCATTGGCGCCTTTGTTACTAGAAAATCGAGATTGCCTCTCCTCTTGCTTCCATTGTGTTTCGTTTATTCGCATCTGAACAGACGATGTGGCACAATTTAACTTAGTTTCTTTACATGCTGCTTTGACAAAGAAAATGAAATATCGGCTACTGTGTGTATTCTTAAGTAACTAACTATAAGAGTTAAATAGGTAACTGTTAAGTTCACCTTTATATAGAATTAATACGTTATTGTTATAAGTTCCATTCAAGTCAACTGGAATGAGATAAAGTGACGACCCACCCCATTGGATGACAGTGAGTGTGTTCGCCTTACTGCTCCGTCTCTGGAGTCCCGGGTTCGATTCCCGGCAGGGTCAGTTTTGGAAAAAAATAATTCAATGTTGGCTCTGGTCGGCATATGGAAAGTAGTGTTAAGGTCACAGCTCATTAGAGCCACCCGACCGACTGGTGGTCCTCGGGTAGACGCTGCGTTGTCATCAGTTAAGGTGAAACAAGTCGGCAGTCCGAACTCATCGGTTTCATGGCTAAAATGCGTCCTGTCTCACACAGCACAAAGCGCCGGAGTAGTCGACTGAGATGCACAATGATTCATACCAAAAATAAAAGGATAAACAGACCTTTGGGCATATACTATTTTTGACAAAACTACTGCATATATCAATTTCGTGTAAAGTTATTTGAACTCTTGAATAACTGATCAATGATTGTATGCAAAGTATTTTGGAGTTTTTGTACACTAGAGTGACCTATTCAACCTCAAAGCATCAAAACTTGTGTTAAAATAAGGATTTTTCAAGGATCATATCTTTTAAATTAATACTTTTTTTAAGTTTGTATGCATACGAACCTAGTTAGCGATAACATAAATCGGTATCATGCTTGCTTTTGTAAATTAAACATAAAACAGCGGAGTAATAATCATTCTACGCCTGTATGGAGGAAAGTTGACTTGTATCACCTTAACCTCGCGTGGTCAACGAGTGAACATTGGGTGGTCAATTCCCATCCGTCCAGTAGGACTAGTAAGTCAGCGTGACTGCAATTACGTAAGACTTAAGCACAATGTGAGCTTATAGAAGAACATATATTTTAAAGAGTCAGCTTATAGCTTCATAGACTTTCAGGGCCTTATTTGGTTTCTTTTTTATTTAGCAATGAGAGCCTTATTTCATTTAGCAATGAGAGGCTTTCATTGTGGAGATACAAGTATAATGGTACGTCGTAAGTAATTATGAACTATCTCGTTCCTGGACAAACCTCAGCCGATTGGAATAACTGCGGATGGTAGTGGTGAACTCGTTTCCCCTTTTTTCTATTGCAGTCCATAACAGACTGCCGGAGCAAGAAAATGCTAACGTGTATGGATTTCAACCGAGAGGGTGATACAATATCAATTTCCTTTTGCGTTTGACGGTGCAGCGAAAGGATATTGAAAACTAAAGAACAAAGGAACTTTAAAAACCACATTCAGTCAAGGATGGAATTAGTTATTTCCACAAAGCGATTTCAACTCTCAATTCAAAAAGTAGTGCAGTATATTACAAAAAATGCGGTAGTACATATAATTTTTGTTAAATCAAAAGTTCTAATACCATACAAAGCCATTCAATCATCGGCCCTAAGCTAGACTAGGTCTCTGCACTAAAAAGGTTTTTATGATATGGAAGTATATCAATAAATATTTCTGTTTTGTTATTTTGTTTAAAACTGATATCTTTGAAATATAAACCTAGTAATGGTTGTTCAAGATAACAAAAGAATATATGCCGAAGATTTCCCTACTACATTCATTGGAAATTTTATATTGAAGTAAATATGATTGTTAAAATTGGCATACACGTTTCGCCATTACCTATGTAAAAATAAAATAATTTCCTGTACACTATTACCTAGCTTTCTTCGGACTGGGGCACGTTTGTATAAAGAATAATTTATGTTAATGTTAATGTCATGTTGATGTTAATGTTTGTACATAAAAATAATATTACCTTAACATAAACTTCAAGCTTATTTCTTGTTAATGTTTCAATTGCCAAATTTGATTTATAAAAATACTAGCTGGTGCCCGCGATTTCGTCCGCTTTGAAAAATAAAACGTCTATGTTTATCTACCAAGTTTCATGAAAATCAGTTAATTCGCTTAAGAGTTATGGAGGAACATACATACATACAGAAAAAAATCTAAAAATCAGTATCATGTATAGAGTATATAAATAAAACTAAGTAATTTACTCCATGATAAAACCTTACAGATTTATCATTAGTATTGATTGATGATCCAGTGGAAACAGTACTTCAAGTTAAATATAACACATTAAATATAAAATACAGTTAAATGTAAAAAGCTTTTAAAGGAAAGTTGCGCAAAATTTGATTTTACACAAAAAAGTAAGTATGTCGGTTAACGAGATGTGCGAGAAAATCGTTTACATACCTACATATTTTTAATACGCAAATTTTCCTTATGAAGAACCCTCGTATCAAAAAATCTACTTAAGAAAAATGGCAGTTTACTCAACCAGGTAAAACTGTTATTTTAATAATATTCTGAATATGTCCATATACCTATATAAATTACGTGTCACGTTGTTTGAGGCCAATGAACTTCTAAACTGTTGAACTGATTTTGACAAAACTTCGTAACTATATGTAATTTAGATCAACTTAAAAGATGGGATAGTTTTTATTTTGAACAAGGGCGAAGCCGGGAGCGTGTAGCTGGTATTGTATAATTTTGAAAAATATAATTTTGATACTGGTATAGAGCCAAGGACAAAATTATATTATAATCATTATACCTTTGACTCACAACTCATATAATTCCCACGTGAAAAACGAAACCTTGTCAGAAACTTTATTCGTTTTTAATGTAATTTGAAAGTCATTTCGTGATATCTCGAGATCTCGCGTAAATCCTGGCATATTACGTTTTCATTTCGGCGCTGCTTTGCTAAGTTTGAGTATTATTATTAATTCTTTTTAACTTTAATATTCGAGTAATATACAATGTATATCGAATTTGTGATTTTGGATTGGAAGGCGGAGACAGTTGTGTGAGATCGCATTTACCTTGATAATAATGAAGATGTTGACTACATTTGTGATTTTGTATATCGATTTATTTTTTAAATTACCTATTTGTCATAAATTAACGAATACATTATGTTATGCGTTATAGTTACGTACTATTTTCTTGAATATTTTAGAATATCTGAAGTTTCATAATTATATCTACACAATATTATTAAAAAAATTGACTTTATATTGATGATACCAATATATAAAGCTGTGAAGAGTTCGTTTGGTTGTACGCGCAATATAGACCATAATATATCGAGGAAGGCTATAGGATATAGAGAACGCGGACGAAGTCGCTGGCACCAGCTAGTCGTTCATAAGGAGTAGACTCCAGTCGTGTGTCGGAGCTGACACACACAATTTTCCTTTTTTAAATTTTACTAGGCTATACAAAATTGATATATCATATCTTAGGTATTTTAATATAATTGAAGACGTGAGTGGATGAAGGTGGTACGTCGCATTTTTGGTTTATTTTTCATTTTCGTCCTTATGAATGATTACGGACCTTAAGATCGTCGATTTAAGACATTTTTATAAAATAAAAAGTGAAAAAAGTGTTATGTATGTACACAGTTTTAAAAAGCAAAAAGTGCAGTAAAGTTTACTTTTGTTAATGGAAGAGGGAGCTATGTTCACTTTTTTTTTAAATTAATTAATACAAGT
The DNA here is from genome assembly GCA_918317495.1 of Synanthedon vespiformis. NCBI lineage: Eukaryota > Metazoa > Arthropoda > Insecta > Lepidoptera > Sesiidae > Synanthedon > Synanthedon vespiformis. Next base: position 1,973,247 of record OU906947.1, read on the forward strand.
GTTTAATTGCTATCTTACCATTAATGTCTTGGGTTGTTTACACAACTTTGCATCATAATTTACTACAAAAATCAGTTCCGTGGCGACTTATTTTAAAATTAAAAGTAAAACTTCAACCTCGATTTATTCAAAATTTGAATAATGCGACATATTACCTTCATCCACTCACGTCTTGAATTCATTATGGCGTCTGACTAGTATTATATAGTGCGTCATTGTTATAGCAAGACCCGAGATAAGAGCCAAAGCTCTGAGGTCGCCTGATGTGATGTGAAGTCAACCAAGCGTATTGCTAAATTGTTCAAAAATTGGAAATTTCCACTTGTATCGTTTGTTATTGATACTGCGGCATACAACGTCTTAATGCATATTAGATGTCTTCGGGAGTTAATGGACAAGTTACAGCCGATCAATCAATGAGCGGAGGAAAATTGATTCTGAGTTGACATTTGAATTAGGAAGTGGAAATACGTGGAGTCATTTTGTCTAAAATACTCAAGATGACAAACAAGCTTCGGAACTTCAACATTTAGCAAACGAGTAGTTTTAATGAAAAAAACATTCAAGTTAATTTAATACCTAAATAAAATATTTTGAAATGAGTTTAGTAAACAATATTATAAAATGTAGTTTTCTATAGGTGAAAGAATTTTCAAAATCGGTCCAAGTAGCTTTTAACTTTATTCATTACTAGCTGGCGCCCGCGACTTTGTCCGCGTTGAAAAAGAAAAATCGCGTGTCCTGTACGTCTAAATATTTATCTACCAAGTTTCATGAAAATTATTCTTTGACAGTTGACATATTTATTATTGGAAATCAATAGTGCATACCTTTTCTTCAGGTTTGGAAGGCGGAGACAGTTGTGTGAGATCGCATTTACCTTGATAATTATGAAGACTAGGTATTTGACTACATTTTGATTACTTGAAGAAACACAAGTGAGGGAAATCCATATTTGATGTAAATTTCAGAAACTCAAATAAGCGGGTTATATCTGGAACGCGGGTTTTACATTTTCAATATGTCGAGGTTGTGTAGTGCACATTGAGCCTCATAATGGCGAAGCAAATTTCTAATTAATGCTATCAAGTCTTCCCCTTACGCAAATGACGTAACCGCAAGTAAATTTGCGCATCACCGCTTCTTTAGTAGATCTGCTTATGCATTCGTTTTAGGCTTTCTGTTTCGTTACTAATATGTATAATGCATTTCTATTAATCTATCTATATTAATACTAGCTGGTTCCCGCGACTTCGTCCGCGTTCTCTATGGCGCCTTTCTCGATAAATGGACTATCCATATCAATTCGAACCAGTAGTTCCTGAGATTAGCGCGTCAATAAACAAACAAACTCCTGTATCGGTATAGATTATAAATATTTATTGATTCTGTCTGTCCCTATAGGAAGTAACATTTGTTACCTTTTTATGCCTTAACCATATTGTATCGATAATCATGTTATTTCTAGTAAGAATTCATCTGATTTTGGAGTTTACTCCTAAATTACCCAAGAATCGATTTCATATTAATACTAATAATAAATCTGTAGGGGGTCGGTCATGGAGTAATTTACTTTGTTTTCAGAAATATCGTGTATATAGGCTCTATACATGACACTGAAACTAAATTGACCATTTTTAGATTTTTTTTTCTGTATGTATGTACGTACGTACGTTCCTCCATCACTCTTAAACGAATTAACTGTTTTTCATGAAACTTGGTAGATAAACATTTAGAAGTACGGGACACATGATTGGCTACTTTTTATCTTTTTTAACGCGGACGAAGTCGCGGGTAATAGCTAGTATAATATAAGCCCGGGATATGAAAATCTATCATCAATCTATCTATCAAATGTCACATGTCACACGTTACGCGTTACAGGCTACAATATGCTTCAATACATATTAAAATAATCTATACTTCTATACTTACTTACTTAATATTATAAATGCGAAAGTAACTCTGTCTGTCTGTCTCACTTTCACGCAAAAACTACTGAACCGATCACCATGAAATTTTGCATACACGTTGTCTGGGACACCAGAAAGGACATAGGGTACCTTTCATCCAGAAAAATAGGACTATTCCCGAGGGATCATATAAAAACATAAATAATTGGGGGCCACTGTCGCATGGCGGCGCCATCGTCGTCACAGCGATATGAGATGACATGAGATGACATTACAAGAGATTTTGGTTTTGCAATATTCGTGAAAGTCCAGGGAAGGTTTAAACGGTGACACATAAATAAATAAGTAACGGAAAATACTAAAAACGACAACAATTTTCCAATACAAAATATTCCTAGCTGTGAAACATTATTGATGTCTTTTGTCTAAAATTGTCACTTGGTTGTCAAATATTTATAGGTGCGTTCAGAATTTTGTTGTAGTTTGAGGTCCGATCTCTGGCCGATTTTTATGAAATTTTTTTCGGTAGATAAGTGATAGTTGCAAAACAACGTTTTCCCGGGTCAAGCTAGCATAAATTTCTTCTTCAACGCGGACGAAGTCGCGGGCACCCACTATTATAATATAATACTGTACCTACCTATCTTATACTAATATGTTTTAATAATATTTATTAAATTACTAGCTGTGTGTGTGTGTGTGTGTCGGAGTGCACACACATTTTTTTTATTTTAAGATTGTTTTTAAACAAATCCCTAACATTAAATTAATAACGATCTTACTCCTTTTTTTTTTTTTTTTTTTTTTTTTTTTTTTTTTTTTTTTTTAACGTTGGGAAATCCTCTTGGATACCCGGCAGTAAAGGGGGACTGCGGGGTTATGCCGGATTCCTACCGGCTAAAACCCAACGACTTTCTATCTGTCGCGGCCGTTGATGGGCGGGGTCGTGGGGACGTTATGACACGACTTCGGTGCCCCGCCACGGCTATCCAACGCGGGGAGCCTGTGCTCCCTGTCAGAACCTTGACGTACCCGAAAGTAGAGGTACGCCGGCCTACTCGGGGGACCTTACGACGGGCGGCAGTCTCCCCCAAGACTACCGCCCAGGTCCCGGTCAGGGTGGAAGGCGGCGGATATAGGCTACCCGCCTGCGCCCGAGCCTTCTCCGGCGGATTGGCTGGGAGAGAGGATCCTCTTCCCGCTGCCTTTCCGCCGCTTCCTTACGCGACATAACGTGCTCACAGAACGTGAGCATCGCTTGCCACGCAAGGTCACTGCCAACTATCGATTTCACGACGGCCGGCAGCGAGAGATCGGCGCCCACGACGAGAGACAGAGCGGCGCGCTGCTCTGCCCATTCGGGGCATTCAGCCAAAGTGTGCTGCGCAGTGTCAACCGCGCAGCCACAATGGTGACACTCCTCGGTCGGCTCTCTCACGGCCACCCGGTGAAGATAATGCCCGAAGCAACCATGCCCCGAGAGCACCTGCACCAGGCGGAACGTGAGGGCCCCGCGCCGCTTTGCCAGCCATCCCTCTAGAGAGGGACGAATGGCCTCAATCGTCAGGCGGCCCGCGCTAGGCTCCGCCAGCCTTTCCTTCCATTCTTGGAGGAGGATCGTCTGGGAGTGCCTCCTCAACCTGATGACCTCCTCTGATGACATAACCAAGCCGCGCGATCGCGCGTCCGCAACTTCACGGTACACCGTCGCCAACACTGCGGCATCCAGCTCCCACGGAGGGGTGCCTGCCAGTACACACGCCGCCTCAAAAGAGATGGTACGGTACCCTCTCACAATCCTGACCGCCATGGCCTTTTGCGCGCGGCGCAAAAGTGGCCTAATACGGGCGGTCAGGCGGTCCGCCCAGATGGGGGCCCCATACAAGGCCATCGACCGTACCGCACCAGCGTAGAGACGGCGACTGGCCGTATTCGGCCCACGCAGGTTGGGGAGTATTCTCCCCAGTGCGGCGGCGGCTCCGATGAGTCGCGGCGCCAATTGGCGGAAATGACTGTCAAATTTCCATCGACTGTCGAGGACGAGGCCAAGATACCTCATTGTCGACCCAACATCGATGGAAACGCCTGCAACCACGAGATGGTTATCGAGCGGCGGCCTGTTCCGAGGGCCGTGGAAACACAGCGCCTCGGACTTCTCGAGGGCCACCGACAAGCCCAGCCGCCGCATCCTCACAACCACGTGGGCTACGCCAGCCGTGGCGAGGATTTTTGCCCTCCGGTGGGAGGCTGCTCTGGCCGTTACCAGCGTATCATCTGCGTAACAGACCAGGGAGACACCCCTCAGGTTCGTCCCCCGCAGAACCCAGTCAAACCCGATGTTCCACAGAAGCGGTCCAAGCACCGAACCCTGAGGAACACCGCGCGACATTTCTTTACGACCCCACGAGTTTCCACAAGTAGGGTACGTAACCGTCCGATCGGTCAGGTATGAATCCACTATGCGACGCAGGTAGCACGGGACACCGTGGTATCCGAGCGCCTCTCGGATACAGCTCCAGGGGAGCGAGTTGAATGCGTTGGCGATGTCAAGCGACACCGCCAACAGCACCTCTCCCTGGGCTACTGCCTCCTCGCTCATGGCCCGCACGCTGGATATCGCATCCAGCGTAGAGCGGCTACGACGAAAGCCGAACTGATTGGCGCTCAGATTCGGTCCCACCCCTTCAAGGTGCCTGACGAGACGGGATGCGATCACTCTCTCGAGTAATTTCCCTATCTCGTCCAAAAGCACGATCGGACGGTAAGCCGAGGGCGAGTCGGCGGGGCGTCCTTCCTTACTAATTAGGACGAGCCTACCCGTCTTCCATCACAAGGAAATGGCCTTGTGCCAGACAGCGGCTGAAGAGCCGCCTCACGTCCGGCTCCAAGGGGCCTAACGCGAGATCCCACGCACGACCAGGAACACCATCAAGACCTGGCGCGGTCTTGCCTTTGGCGCGCAGCCGCAGCAGAGCCGCCCCTAGTTCCTCCTGCGTAACGACGGGAGGCTCGTCAATGTCAGCTCCATTAGAGGCCACAGCTCGTGTAGTCATAGGCGGTGGGAAGAAATCGGGTTCCTGTTCAGGGAACAGGGCCTCCACCACCTGCTCTAGAAACTCTGGTTGGAGTGTTTCCGTGAGAGGGGGCGCCCAGGGGCGAAGCTTTCGCCTCGCTGACCTGTACGGCCGCCCCCACGGATCCCGATCCAGAGTCCCAAGCATTTCCTCCCACGCCTTTGCCTTGCTATCGGCAATAGCCACACGTAGGGCTTTCGCGCGTTCCCTGTATGTCGCGTATAGACCTGCTTCAAGGGCCTCATCGCGAGGTCGCCTACGGCGACATCTTGTGTACTGGCGTCTCGCTTTTACGCATTCTTTACGCAAACTCGCGAGGTCAGGAGACCACCAGTACACTTGCCGACGAGGGGACGGATGAGAGGGAATGCGGGGCATGGCAAAGTCACAGACTCGTGACATGCTATCTACAAGCCGCACCGCTTCACTCTCCACGTCTGAAGGTTCGACCGGGCACGAGAGAAAGGTCTGCCACAGAGCAGCCTCAACGAGTAGGTCCGGGTCTAGGCGCTTCAACGCCCAGCGCGGGCCTTCACACCGAGAGGATCGGTTTTGCACAGGGGGGACGGAGACGCTGAATCGAATGTACCTGTGATCTGATAGCGTCTCGACGTCCTCCAAAACTCTCCAGTCGCGGACACGGCGCGCCAAGGACAGGCTAGCGAATGATACATCCACTATCGATCCGCCTTGTTGCCGCACGCACGTGTTGACCGATCCCTGGTTCAAGACCGCGAGACCAGACCCAACAACCCACTCCTCGAGCAGCCGACCGCGAACGCTCGTGGCCGGACATCCCCACACCGTGGATTTCGCGTTGAAATCCCCGGCCACGAGAACAGGGAACCGTGTGTCCTGTCCAATCGCTACCTCCATGTCCGATAGGAATTGCTCGAACTCTGCAGTGCTCCTATTCGGGGAAAAATACGTCGCCACTAAAACGACGTCCCGCAGCAGCACGATGACGAATCCGCGGCCCCTGGAGAGAATCTTCAGGGGTGGGATGCCGACCGCAGAGCTGATAACGATGGCAACCGTTTCGTCCAGATCCCCGACCCAGTTGTCCCGGGGGGGGATCACGTATGGCTCTGCCACTATTGCCACGTGTATCAACCACTCCGCCATACTCTGGGACAGCAAGTCCTGAGCTCTAGCTGAGTGGTTGATATTCGCCTGAAGAAAGCGAAGGGCCATTATTGGACGTCGGTTACCATCTCCGTCGCGCCGGCCTGCGCGACAGGCCGAGGAGAAGGCTGCGAGGAGACCCTGAGGCCATCGCGAGCTTTTCTACCTCTACGGTTCCTACCGGAGCGGTAGCGGGGTCGAGAGTCGACGCAACCGCCTCCACCCAGGACGTGACCAGCAGGTTTCTGTGCTTCAGCGCACAGCACGCAGTGGGGTGCTTCTGAGCACTGGGCCGCCTTGTGCCCGGACTGGCCGCAACGGTAGCACAGTTGACTTCGGTCAACCGCTGCCGTGCAACGTTCCCGCGCATGTCCAGTCTCCAGGCAGCGGAAACACCGCATGGGCCTGGGCTGCAAGACTCGAACCTGGGCGGATACCCACCCGACAAGCAGGCGGCCACCCTGAGACAGCTTCTTCGCCACCTCGATGGGACAACGAGCAAATATCGTGCCGAGACCAGTCACAGCACCGCGACGGATTTCGCCGCACTTGACTGTCTCGGCAGAGCAGCTACCGGCCTTAACAATGGCGGCGGCCACTTCTTCTGGTGTGACCGAGTCGTCCAGACCAGTGATGCGCATCTCTGCGCATTTCACCGGCCTGTAAATCCGGACACAGTTTTCGTCGAGTACCTCTCGTAGTTTGACGGCGAGGGCGTCAGCTTTATCACCACTGGTAGCGCCCGGGACCTCGATTAATCGTCCGCCGGTAGCCGACTTTTTGATCACAACAGATGGGATCCCTAAGTCAGCTATATTAATCCTACTGCGGGCCTCGGTGATCAACTTATTGAAATCGACCTCCTTATCCTTGGCCTCTGGCTGCAAGGACAGCACCACCGCTGTCGTGCGAGGAGTCCTGATCTTGGGAGACTTTGCTTTCTTCTTCTTGGCAGGCTGATGAGCAGCCTGCGTCGTCACCTTGCCACCTCGCCGAACCACCTTATTCCAACCGACGTCCATGGATGCCGGTGCTGGTGGTAGAGGGCGAGGCGATGTTGTGGTGGGCGCCGTCAGCTTGGGCGCGCCATTCTTTTTTCCCCGTGTGCCCTTTCCCTTCCCGACGGCAGGTGCAGGCGGGCGAACGGGCGCTGAGGTCTTCAGTGGCGCCTGTACCGGTTGGGCCGACGCCTGGCCTGGCGGAATCGCTGGCCGAGACGAGGCGCTCTCCTCAGGCAGAGGGCCTCCAACCAACGCCTTCAGCCTCTCACTCACCATTGTTCCAACTTCGTCCATGATTGTCCTCAGGACCATCTGCAGGTTTTCCTGCGACATGGGATGCCGAGGAGAGGGAGGTTGGGCCGCCAGAAACTCCGCACGCATAGCCGCCATCTCCTGGCGGAGGGCGGTGACCTCGGCCTGGAGGCGGGTGTTCTCGGCCCGGAGCCATCGTTTCTTCTCCTTGGTGGAAGAAGACTTTTCCATATCACTTGCCGCCTCGTCAAAGGAGGCAACCCCTTTCTCTCCCTGTGTTTTTTTCAGGAAGGCCGACCTAGATTTTGATGGGCAAGCCCCCCGGCTTCCCTTGCCCCTCTTGGATAGTTCGGGGCGCGCTAAGATTAGAGCTTCGTCCGAGCTGGAGGCCGAATTTGACTTCGGTTCCAGCGGTTGTCCGCTTCTTTTCCGGGCTGCCCATAGCTTTCCGGAATGACTTGGAGAGAGAGGTAACTCCGAGTCCATGGAGCATGCGGAGCCATACTCTGACTCCGCGCTCCTACTTGTAGGGCCTTTACTGCCCCGTGGCAACGCTGGTGGCGTCGCTACACTATTGAGCAGGGCCCCCGTGGTAAGAGCCCCACTGCTCACTGTTTCGGCGGTGTCACTAGCTTCACTAGCTAAACTCGCCGGGTTTAACCTCGCGGAACGCCGCACGCGTTGCACGTTTGGCGTTGATCGCTCCCCCCCATTTTCCCCATTGCTGATATGTGAATCCATATAGCGCTAGTATAAAAGTCGTCGCTGTGCCTCTCCACCCGCCACGGAGTCCTCAATGGGGATGTCTCAAAGAGACACCAGAGATAACACACACGATTTAGCACCCCAGGGCAGACAATCTACGAGCCGAATCCCGCCAGACACGAAAGTACGCAGCAAATCGTACTCCGGGCGGGCGGAACAGACTGCAAACCACCTTGTCCCAGGGCACTCGCCTGACGGCCGGTTTGCCGGACGCCGCAGCCGATTGATCCCCACTGGCTAGGTGGGGACCGCCCGTTTGAGGAGAAATCCAGGCCAAAGTGGCGTGTTGGCGCAACAAGTCCGCAGACCTGCTGCCGCCTCAGACACCAGGATCCCTTCATCCTCCCGTACGGGTCACCGCGCACGGCACAAACACGCAGGAGACCAAAAGGGAGTGCAATTCACGACGTGGACCCAACATCGTGACCCCGAATGTAATTTTTTACAGAGGTTGTCTTCCTCGCGACCCCGTCTCTCTAGAGAGAAGGAGCCCTCGTTCCCCGAAGTGGTTACGAGCTTACCGCTCACGACACGAAGCTCTGATAAACAGAGCCCGCACGGAGCGGCGCTGTGTGTCTTCTTAGTTCCCTACGATAATCCGATCAGTCAGGGGAAAGACCGCAAGATCGCTCGGACTACCGAGGGTTAAGCCCCCCCACCTCGACACGGTCCTGACACACCTAGAGGGGGAACGATCTTACTCCTACTAGTAGATATTGCTTTGTTCCAAGTTCGCTTATCTCTAAGCTTCTCATGTGGTTTCTAGGTGATATTGGTTGGCCTAGTTATGTCAGCGGCATTGCAATAGGCACATGCACTTTGTCTAACTTGATCACGCCGTAAGAGGGCCTTTGATTAATTGATGGCGTGATAATGAATGCACTTGCCTGTATTAATTTTCCAACAATTCATTTTAAACGTTTTGTGAGTTCCACTTAAATCCTTACTAATATTATAAACGTGAACGTGAGTTTGTTTGTTTGTTACGCTTTCACGCATAAACTACTGAACCGATTACCATGAAATTTTGCATGCACGTTTTTTGCGACACCATAGGACATAGGGTGCCTTTCATCGTTCAACGCGGATGAAGTCGCGGGCACCAGCTAGTCAAATTTAATTCTACGTGTACATTTTTCATGCCCTTGTCGGGTAGAATCTATTTTGTAATGTAACTATATTTATCTATAAAATAAAACTCCACAAACATGTGTTCGAGCAGGTAACTAAATTTTTTTTCAATAAAAATTTTGAAAATGAAATACTATACAAAAATAAGTGTAAATCAAGTATTGTAGCGAAAGTTCAATTAGAATCAAAAATAACGATTTTAGATAAAAAAAAAAATGTTATTAATAAAGAAATTAGTTAAGAGAAAATATAAGAAAAGAAATGGTCTTATTGATTTTGCTTAAATTATTGCGAATATTTTTAGTAAAGACAGGGTATGAGTATGAGTATGTAGTCTTGACTTTAGTTTTCCTTTACTACTTTATTATACATTCAGAGGGGTGAAAGGAAAATTACACTGGCAAAGGGTGGATTGCTTCGTGCTTGGAAAGGAGATAAGGTCACTTCTCGGATTCACAACTTTATTGCTATCTTCTCTGTCTATACCTACGCTTAATTTTCAAATGACACCTTCATAACAATTGGCTAGTTTTGGAACAATAATTCTACTTTACATATGTCAAAAATTTTGAACAAAAATAATTAAGTAAACAATCAAATAAACATGTAAGTGTATGCGTTTAAAAAATATTTTATTACAAACTATAAAAATCAAATTGTTATAGTTTGAGGACATTGCAGAAAGTAATTTTCGAGACCATTCGACTGTACCTAATATTCATAACACAGACACACACAAACTAATTAATAAACGCATGCAAAAATTCCATATTCATTGTGTTCCAATAAATTTATTAAGAATTTTGTGTTCATGTTCGTTTCTGTATCTACAGTTGAAATGATGTTTCAATTTCGAATGAAAAAACCCAAATTATCTGACCGTTAAAAAGGATTATTTGTTCCACCTTTGTTCATATAAAATAAATGTGCTGAGAACCAATTGAGTTTAAAACAATATTGTTAATGCCAATGCACTTGAGGTATAACTCAATGCAATGACTTAGTAACTACAGTCGTACTATAGTGAAACATATCTGATTGTTTACTGATCAGTTTCTAAAATTAGTTAGTTATTTAAATTTCATAAAATTTTAAACTAAACTTATAAGAAAAAGAAGAAAGATTATTACAGATTGGTTACGCGATAATTATACAACTAGATGAAGCGTGAAAATTCAGAATCATGGTGATTTTGAAGCAAGTGCAATGAGAAGTTTAAAAAAAGAGGAAAAAAGTCTAAAGTGCTTGCTTTCGTTTTCAAAGAAAAATTACATAAAACAAAATCTACAAAGTGACATTTTAATACATTTTTAATTGACTTTTTATGTAGTCTTTTTGGTCTCGTAGGCTCTTTAATTTTATTTTTAATATTTATCTATTACAAAAATAATAATATTATCGTAATAAATAAGTAAATACACTAAATGATAATACATTACAGATTCGTACTAAAATTTAATACCGTTTGTTTCTTGTGCGTACATTTAAAGGTAAGACGATTTATTTTTGTGCCTAAACTAATTCTACCCAATTTACTGGCCATTTCTTTCTCGTAAATGGCCTTTTGTTTTGTATTACATAAGCTTTGTTTATTTATGGACAAAGTGACGAGCTAATCTACAAAGATTTATACAAGTTTTCTTTGTGACATAGGCGAATGGATCTACCTACTTCCATATATTTATTATTAATCAATCACGGGGCACGCCAACTATTAACTATGTGGAACAATAACAACTAGTGCTCGTCTACGAAAAACTTTGTACAGCCTCTTATTAGTTTTAGCAAGCGGCATAGCGATGTTTCTATAGCGATGTCGCGAGTGATAAACAAAGGAATGCCTTTATTTGCACACACATATTTTTGATACTGAGTTATCATATTGAATGGAACAGAGAGAACTTGTTTATACGAATATAGACACAGATAATTATTGTAATATGTACTTGGTTTATTTGAATAAATATGTGTGTAACCATCTTTTTATAATTAATTTTATAACGATTCACATTTTTATCTGTACTTCAGCACGATCTTGAATATATTTTTGAATATATTCAACACTTTCAACGGCGAGTATGGTGCTACGATCGAGACGAGAATGGCGCTACGAATGAAACGAGTATGGCGCTACGAATGATTCCGCCATTCGCTCCATTTCTTAACTAAAATGAGCTCACACTGGATCAATATGTTTAAGGGTCAAAAAACGATACTGAATTTATGTTTCTTTCATTATTCAAAGAGGTTCAGCGGAGATCGCTCGCGATGAGGACCTTACGAGGCTGATAGAAGCGGAACTGTATAAGTGTAACCAAAATCATCAGCGCTGTAGATGCCTCCTCGTAGACAAGCTACGACTTGCATCGAGTCTGAGTTTTCACTCATTCAACTTTGAAAGCGGTTCGGCGGAGATCGCACGCGATGGTGAAGGAAAGTGAATAAGTGTAGTCTCTCCCTAAATATGCTTTTACGATCACATGGTTAACACTTAATTGGACTGCCAATTACACTTAAGGTCTACATATAGATATATTAGAGCGTGCTACAAGCTAGCGTGTGCAAAATTGAGGAATCCGAGTAACTCAATTCTCTGAACTCAATCAGTGCTTCGTACTTCATGTGGTTTTCTCAGAGTGAAGCAGAACGAGGATTGTAATGCAAGTTTTCGTTTTGTTAATTCGATCACGTATTTGTAATTCAAGGCTTTGTTCTGCCCGGGAGTGGCTGCCGTGATCTAGTTATTCTCTATCAAATACCAACATGTATTGTTGTTCATATTATATTTGACACGGCTCATAAAGGGTGATGGATGGCTACACACCTAGCACTCTTAATTAACTATTAATATAATCACAGTAATCGTCCGTAGATAACAGTGATGAGAAAATGAATTTTACTCGAGGGAATGCCTCTTATCACATTTTATAGCGTCTGAGTGAACAACTAAAACAAAGCAAGGGATTTAGGCTAATTATGTTATTGACGTAGACAAACATAAAACAATTTGTAAGTACATGTTCAAAGAATTCCATTTGTGACGGGAATTCATTGAATGCATTATTTTTTTAACAACATAAGTTTACGCTTTGTAAGAGGATTAAGCGGAAACGGGTTCTGTGGGTTTTGACAAAATTGACACAAAAGCTGATTTAGTTTTAAACAAACACACAATTATTAGTAACCTGGGTATCTGTAGTGCGATTTCGTCCAAACTGTCGATGGGCTCGCTGAGTGGTCGTTCGAGCAATCGGGAAGGGGCGGTTAAGGTGTCTGAACTCATGGTCGAGTTATTTTTGTTGTTTTTCTTGTGCTTCTTTCGGTTCTCCTCGGCGCGGCGCAGATTGTGCAATCGAAAGAAAAACATCGACATTATATCCTCTTTTGGAGCACTACACTACATTGGGATATTTTATAGTGTTTGAACAGTTTCTCTCTTAAATCACTGTTGAATTCAATATCTAATGAGTCCCACTTGCACTTCGACATATGAATATTCTATTTGTGTTACAGTTTTACAAATCAGAAGACTGATGAGTTGTTATTTAAATGATTAAATAAATTAATAGAGCAATTGTTGTTAAAGGTTGCTAGATAAGTTTTACAATAAGCTACTATTTTATCTTAAAATATGTCTGACTTTATAATATACTTGTAAAAGAGATACGTAGCAAAAAATACTTTTATAAATCAAGTGTGAGGGTTAAGTTTATGCTAATGTAGCAAAGGGTTGTTACAAGAAAAATGCAGTCTCTTGCGATATTACGCTTGCGCGACCTTGACAAGAGCACTTTAGTGTTAAGTAGGTATTCGACTGTGACCAAGTTCTTATAGAAATGCAAGGCAAACATTTATTACTAATCCATTAATTAATCTTTGAGATACATCTTCCCGCTTCTTCTAACTTGATTAGTTTTGTTAGACTGTCCAGATGTTGTTAATAAGAAAAGCAGTTATCATTTAAATTAATTACAAGTAAAATCTAACATGTTTAAAAATTTATCTTCAGTTATTTTACAGTAATTTTTTTAGTAACTAATATAATATTTTCTTTACATCGACTTTCAAGATGATGTTTTCAAGATAAAATTTGCAACAGAGATAGACGTTGTTTGTGTAATAAATGTTTATAATTTTTTTTTGCTTGGAGACTTTTTTAATTTACCTTTTAACACAAATTAAAAAAAATATTGTAAATTCATACATTTATTCTGATTAATTTTATTAATTGCAATACTTATCCAGCGACCAAAGGTGTGATTTTATATCGTTACAAAAATACTCCCATGCAAAATATAGGTTCGTTTTAATTTTAAGTGTAACTTTAAAATGTATAGTTATAATATTTAAAATTAATATTTGATTGTATTATATCATTTTTTATTTGTTACCATTAAATCAAAGCAACATTGTACAAATACACGATAAGTATACGAGATAATTTTAAATTTTAAAATATATTTAACGATGACAAGTAGTATAAATGTAAAAAGATACATTTATTACAAAACTTAAAACTTTTTTAATTAATCGATCGAATTATTTACTATCCCGCTTTTTAATATGAATCTATAGGTGAAGTTCTATTATCAGACAGTCGACCTTTTAAAAAAGTTTACTCAAAGATACCATAAAAACATGGCGGCATTTATCTAAAATAAACTTGATAAATGCCAATGTAATAACGGTGTTTTTATATTATAAGAATTTGTTATAAAAATATGTAGGTTAACGCAATGCATTCAAGCCATTTTGATCTTCTTAGTTACTGACGTGTAGTTGATCTATAATTGAGATCGCTTTACTTTCTAGCTTGAGTTAAAGAGCTCAAAGCTTTGAAGGAAAAGTTTACACGAGACAAGCCTTACAAAGCGCTACGCTAAACCATATTAAACCAGTTCATGTTAAACGCAAACCAGTTTTCCTTTACATATTTTGTTTTATTCCAAGGTCGTATTTAAATTAGATTAGATCGTTCTTTTAAAGACTAGGGAAAGTTATAAAGTGAAATAGTCTGTTTTTATGCATTCACAGCGTACAGAAAAGACCATAGTTTAGGGTGTCTTGTGTCCATAAAAAAAAGGACTTTTAAAAGATGATCCAAATTCAGAGCAGTTTAATTTGGGTTCCTAAATAAAATAGCTTCCATACAAAAACGAAGTTGATGGTACAAAATAGCAAATGCAATCCAGTTTAGGTCCTAAATTAAATCGTATTAAAGGTTGATAGTTTCAGTTCTCGTGTTGGTATACGAGGTTGCAGGCAAAAGCTAGTAGTACAATATTTTAAAGTCCACAAGTAAAACATTTACATGAACTAAAGCTATTCGACATTCTACACAATGTAATCTTTAATGTATAAATGTGAATGTTGTTTGTTTGTTTGCTACGGTTTCACGCAAAAACTACTGAAACGATCACCATGAAATTTTGCATACACATTGTCTGGGACACCAGAAAGGACATAGGGTACCTTTCATTCAGGAAGAAAGTACTGTTCCCTAGGGATTATCTAAAATCTAATCTAAACTAACGCCTGGCCAATGTGTTATTATAGCAACAAGGCGTCAAGCGTTATAATTGCTTTTATATTTTTAATTTAGCTAGTATATTATACACTAGCATTGAAATGAGGCATACAGACGCTAATTACATGCTGCTCGCATAGCGAGAGAGAGAGAGAGAGAGAGAGAGAGAGGTCATTCTAGAGGCACTGTCCTACAAGTCAGTACTCGACCTTCTCATTAGCGCGGGTCCGTTTTCACATAAGGATGAACAAGAATGTTCATGTTGTTTAACTTTTATTACGATGTGTAATTTTTATCTTTTATTAAAATGAAGATCGGCCAATTAAAATTTAGAATTATTACAAAAGTTGACAAAATTTCAAATTAATTCCTTATATTTTTATATATAGTGATCGATCAGCGTATCATATAGTATATTAATAAGGTATTTATATATTTTTAACAGTTTAACATGTTCAGGGAATGCATTTCTGACTAGTAACAAGAACATAAGAATTCAAATAATTTATATAAAATTTTATTATAATAATAAATTAATTGAGAATGACTTAAAATAAAGAGACTGCGAAAAAAGTCAATAACGGATACATATTGGTCCAGTATCCCTCACCTGATTTTTTTTCTGATTACTAACAGGCTGAAACGCCCATTTGCCGAGACGTCCACCTTTTTCAATTGAGTGGCACTTTTTCTACCTCTATCGAGAATTTTCGCAGAGGAAAAAGGTGGTCGTTTCTGCAAACCGAAGCTACTCACGGAGTTTCAGCCTGTTAGTAATCAGAAAAAAATTCAGGTAAGGGATCCTGGACTATATAATATTTTCGAAAATACGATATTTTTAACTTTAACATAACATAAATATCAATTTTCTGAACAGTATTGAGATCCGCCGTAAGCTGACAACAGATTATCCCATTCTTTACGCCACACGTTATACTCTGGTACTAGGCACTGAAATCCTGCCTCGAAGCAACAGATCTTATCTTAGAACCAATGTCGCATATTTTAAAATATAGGACTTGGAGCTTACAAGAGACGTACGTACGGAAAATATATGTACTGAAAACAAAAATTTTACATACTATTCACATTAAAAGTACCTACTTAGCTGCAACAATAGTCTACTCGAAACTTTCAGTAACTTTAGATTTATCATTTTGCTAGATTAAAATTTATTATAGTCTCTTGAAGGGAAGGGATAATTTGCACCTATAATTTGATCTGTAGGTACCTGTAATTTTAAACCTAGGTACATATATGCTTTTCCCGTTGATTTGATATCATGTGAAATAGTTTCATGGATCTCTCTAAGGCTAAGGCATTTCTTTTTATAATTAATATGCTTACACGCCTCCTATACTAGATAGCAATGATCCAAGAGCGATAATATTTAAACGATAATATATTACAAGCAAAATGCAAATCTTAGTATAGATAACTGTTACACGTAACTCTATAAAATTTAGCCTATGTTACTCGCTGATAAAATCTTACAATGGGCGAATTTTTTTTATCTAAGTATAGTAAAGTATAGTATATACTTGTGTCTTTATAACATTAGTATAGTGTAATCGGGATATATCATTGTTTATCGTTATGTTATGTTATATGTTTATCACACTACAATACACACTACAATGCAGTAGGCATTTTATGTAAAACTAGCTGGCGCCCGCGACTTCATCCGCGTTGAAAAAGAAAAAAGTAGCCTATCATGTGTCCCGTACGTCTAAATATTTATCTACCAAGTTTCATGAAAATCAGTTAATTCGTTTAAGAGTGATGGAGGAACATACATACATACAGTTTTTTTTTTAAATGGTCAATTTAGTTTCAGTATCATGTATAGAGCCTATATACACGATATTTCTGAATACAAAGTAAATTACTTCATGATCGACCCCTACAGATTTATTATTAGTATTGATATTGATTTATTATTAGTCACATGAAGAATCTATTGTATTAGTAGGTAGGTTAAGTTCATTACTTTTTAGTTAATAAGTAAAATAGACGTCTTTTCCCACCCTGAACAAATATTATGAAGAAGGTGCGGTTCTCTTCAAGGCCAAAGTCCTTCGTTAACTCGGCAGGTGAAATGCCTTTGTATGTAGGTATGTGTGTACATACAATTTGATAAACCTATCATTTATTAGCCATACTTGTTGAACCTATAATATTTTTAATATTGTCTTGCGATAGCTGTATCAAAATCCGTCGGGTGGTTAAGAAGTCACAGCCTAGTTAATGAAGAAACAGACCGGGGCGGACAGTTCCGACAGCTAAAACTTAATTTGGTGTCGTAAAACATTATCTATTTAATAGTATAACCACATCAAAATCCGTTGCGTGGTGTGGTGGAGGAGTTAGCGGATATATCCTTGGGATATTGCCGTACATATTTTGTCAGGCGGGCGAACGAAGTCGCAGACACCAGCTAGTGTGTTAATATATATTTTAAGACGATTATATTTTTCAATCGACTTCCAAAAAAAGAGGAGGTTCACAATCCGACTGGTTAAAACGATTTTGATGGTTCTTTTTTTATTTGAAATTTATTTGTGGTTCTTCCCGTGTGGTCCCATTTCAATTTGTTCCAGTTCTGACAATGACTTCCAAAAAAGGAGAAGGTTCTCAATTCGACTGGGTGAAACGATTTTAATGATTCTTTTTTATTTGAAAGCTGTGGTGCTTCCCGTGTGGTCCCATTTCAATTTGTTCCAGTTCTGAAAACGGTTTATTTAAAAAGAGTTATATTTAAAAATTTCTCCACGTCCAATAAAATTCCTTTATAAGTTTTAAGAGTAAGAGAGAGTAATATTTTGCGATCGTTGCACAAGCTGTTATATAATGGGTTCGTCCTCGACATTTCCTTGAAGTGAATTCTCCTTGAAACATCAGGACAACGTAACCGTTTAGCAAAGTAAATTAACCTAAAGCGAGTTCTTTAGTTAGAAAATTGAATTTTTTTTTAACTTATTTTTTCCCACAGTACGTGGCTGGTGTAATTATCTCGGTACAAAAGAATCTCTGTACCTGTCTAAAACACTTAACCTCGAATGCGTAAAGTAATATAATAACGTTACACAAGTTAAATTAAATGTTAAAACTGTTTCAATTATTTGTAACTTCTCAATCGTAAATAATGTAATATCCTTTTTTATCTTTTCGGCCTTAATCGTTTGCCCAACATTGGTGATAAATATTTTAGCTGTCTCTCATTTCCTTCCCTTCCGTTTATTTTTGGAAATATAAAATACAACCGTTGTCATTTATACCTTCTATCATTACTTTATAGGAGTTTACTCCTTAAGTATCGATTTGCATATCATCATCAATACTAATAATAAATCTGTAGGGGTCGGTGATGGAGTAATTTACTTTGTTTTCAGAAATATCGTGTATATAGGCTCTATACATGATACTGAAACTAAATTGACCATTTTTACAATTTTTTTCTGTATGTATGTATGTTCCTCCATAACTCTTAAACGAAGTAACTGATTTTCATGAAACTTGGTAGATAAACATTTAGAAGTACGGGACACGTGATAGGCTAATTTTTATCTTTTTTAACGCGGACGAAGTATCGGGGAACAGCTAGTAATATATAAATATATTACTATATATATAGTAATATATAAGCCCGTGGTATGAAAATTTGTGGGAGTAAAATAAAAATTGTTACACGATTGCGTTATTTTATAAATAGTTATAAAATAACGCAACTACTTTCTATTTTTTTAATATTTTAAAATATCTGAAATTTCATAGATATTGCGTCATCTACACAATATTATTAAAAAAAATAGATACTGTGTTGTTCTTTCGGCAAGTACGAATTGTGAAAAATTAAATTTTATAAACGTACGTCGCTGACACACACAATTTATTTTTTAATAACAATAGAACATAACAATGTTGTTTATAACTATAAAACATTTAATTTCGAATTATTAACATTGAACTTTAATTCTGAATAGAATTGTGAGTAAGTAACAATAGGCAATTAATCTTTTCAATTTCAAAGTAAAATTTATTTTTAGACTTATAATTGAATTCCACAAAAGTTCTTCTAATTAAATGGGTAAAACTAATTGCATGATATTTGTTAGGAAAAGTAATATTGCACACTTTATTACTTCTATTTATAATTCGTGTTGAATGTTCTTAATTATAATTCCTTCATTAGGTGAAAACGCATTAATTAAACATTTAGAATCAATACTAATAATAAATCTGTAAGTGTAGTGTATTGTATGTATGTATGTATGTATGTATGTATGTATGTATGTATGTATGTATGTATGTTCCTCCACAACTCTTAAACGAATTAACTGATTTTCATGAAATTTGGTAGATAAACATTTAGTTAGACGTACGTTACAGGACACAGGATATTTTCTTTTTCTTTTTCAACGAAGTCGCGGGCACCAGCTAGTAGAAAATAATTATATATATAATTGAAGACGCGAGTGGATGAAGATAATATGTCGCATTATTGCAATTTCGAATAAATCGAGGTTAAAGTTTTACAATGAATTTTTGAGATAAGTCGCCACGGAACGGTTTTTTGTACTAAATTATGATGAAAAGTTGTCTAAATAACCTACAATATTAATGACATGATAGCCAGTAAACACTAGTATTAATTTAATTAAAAAGAAGTGAACATAGCTAACTCTCTCGTCCATTAACAAATGTAAACTTTTCTGCACACTTTGCTTTTTAAAATTAACTGTACATAACACCTTTTTAAACTTTTTATATTCAAAAAATGTCTTAAATCGACGATTTAAGGTCTGTAAACATTCATGTGGATATATTACCTTCATCAACGCAAAAAAACCCGAAAATGCGACATAACGCCTTCATCCACTCACGTTTTGAATTATTATAAAAAAGTAAGATTTAAAAATATAAAAGAAATATATAACAGGTATAAAAGATATTAGACATTAAGATACTTGGACATTGTACGCTTTATCCTATATCGCAAAAGCTTCTTTGATTACATGTTTAAGGTATTCCAAGAAAAATCTAGACACATGTGTAATATATTTTGTTTGTGTATAGCATACTATGCAGAAGCGATAACTATATATAGTAACTGCTACCATTTACATTTGGCGTATAGGGATTATTGTGATATAGCATTTTAGGATTATTGTGTAGTTGACTCCCACGTTACATTACAAGCACAAATTAGTGTGGGATTCGACGTTTACTAAAGGTTATTTGTAGATCGACTTTAAAATAATTAAGTCAAGACAGTATTGTATGGTATTTTGTGTTTTAATTATGTTAAAAGAAAATAAAAAAACACAATATGAAAGGAAATTAAAAGAAGTAATTTCAAGCAATAGCACTCACATTACAAAGATAAACGCGACAGACTACATAGTATGTATGTAGTCGTAATAAACACGCCTGAAACGTGCATCAAGTTGAACAAAATTGTAAATTTTCGATCGAACTGGACAGACTCTTGAAATGGCACGCGTCCTTCAGTTTTATCGGTAGATCGTCTCGGGAGCTCTTAAGGGGATACGATGCCATTGTTTTCATACAAACTTTGTTTGACTTATACTGAAGAAATATGCGCTGATTTACATCGTTTGTTTAAACTAAAAAGGCCAAACAAGCAATCAGTAGACGGCTAATAAATTTTACAAAAGATTTTTTATGTAAAGGTGGTCATAGAGACTCCCGGTCTACTTGGTGGTAGGAGGTTACCGTCGCTTATCACAAAGTTCGAACTACAGAGCGCTATGGCAAGCATGTGGTTAGTCATTAGACTAATGTAGTTGTCAAAATCGTCAATAGATAATCTAACTAATATTATAAAGAGGAAAGATTTGATTGTTTGTTTGTATAGAATAGGCTCCGAAACTACTGGACCGATTTGAAAAATTCTTTTACCATCAGAAGCCGACATTATCCGTAATGAACATAGGATACTTCCTATGTTCATAGGAATAGGAACATAGGAAAATGTTTCATTCCTACGGGAAATCTAAAATAAAAGTAAATACTAGCGGCTTGGCCCGGGAGATAGCGCCATCTATCCAAAATACGGTAGATGGCGTTTTATACTTTTCTACGCGGACGAAGTCGCGAGCACCAGCTAGTCATGAATAAATTAATATATCAGACAAAAACATAATAATTTCCTTATTTCTGTGCTTCATTTACTCTAAAATATGGTACTACTAGCTGACCCGACAGACGCCGTTCTGACAATTGGTCTTTGAAAGCTGCTCTTTCAATGAGAAACAGAAAAATGGAGATTTTAGTTATCCCGAGTATTTTATCCATTTTCTCTCTTCAAACTTTCAATGAATATAAAAAAAAAAACAGTCCAAATTCCTTCGATATTATTCGCTTAGCAACATATTTGGAATTTTTATTTAAATAGATTATTTTTAACCAAGAGACCCAGAATAGTATTACCCAAATATTACTGTAAGAATTTACCCAGAATATCACTGTATGTAAATACGTACGAATTAATGGTTTGAATGTGTGTAATTCTCTTGTACATACTTAGAATACTTCCTATACGATAAATAATAAAAAATTCTATGCTACTATTTTGTCATGAATTTTATACAATGAAAACTTGTTTGTACTTATTTTTTTTATGAATAACTACTTAGCTATTTGCCGCGACTTCGTCAGCGGCCATTTTCTTAAACCTAACATTTATGCAATCTTTATTGCTCATATATAATAATTTTATTTATATCTGATCCCCCGGGAATAGTACCTTTTTTCTTGATGAAATGTAACCTAAATAAAGTGTGTGCAAAATACACAGTGACGATATAAAATGTTTTCGTAAATTTGCAATTTTGGACAAACAAACATAAAATATTCTTATTTTCTTATACTAAACAGCATATTATTATGCAGTTTTAATCTCAAAAGAAGCTTATCTTCAAGCCAACTAAATATAAGAATTCATATGAAGATTATAATAATATTTTTCTAATTATCTGGTCTTTCTTGTTCTCCTTTGTAAATTTAATAATATAATTAAGGTAAGCTTGGAGCTTTCTGAAATAGTACAGACACGTCAAGTTATTTTCGAGATCATCCCCTAAAATAGATTAAAATAAGTTGGTTAATGAAATAAAAATAAGTTTATTGTATATGGAAGTAGGTAAGATAGGGGCCGGCTCTAAAGTGGGGTTTCGCAGTACAATGGACTATTTTTGTGGACCGTCAACATAACTATGTGGTTGACCTCAAAAAATAAAAATATATGCAAATTGCTTTCTTGTAAGTTAAGTATTATTACTTTTAATTTTCTGTATGTTTTTTTTTTTTTATTTTCTAATAACACTTTACACGTATTTCAAAAATATGTTTTGTTGTGGAAATTTTAAGCTATTTCAACTGACAGGATATATAACTACAACTACTTGAAACTATGTTTCAATATCGAATTAAGTACTCTATATAATTACAGAAAAAAATAATGATATGAATAAATTTCTATCTATTTTGAGAACGTTGTGATTCGACAATGGGATAGGTAACAAAATTAATACTATGATGGTGCTATGAGATGTAGGTACATACTACGTATTGTTTTATATATATATATATATATGAATCTTATTTGTGATTAATATTTACACGTCCAAAAATTATACAAACCCACTGTGTCCGTAAATGAAAAATATATCGTCACCTAATTCCATTATTAAATCGTCTTTAGAAGATTAGAGCGGTACATGACTTTTATGAGTACATAAAATAAACAAATTTAATAGGTAATTTTTTTTTTAAATTCATATTTTTTTTTTTTAATTCATAATTTTTTTTTCACTGTTTTAAAATAAACTTATTTCCCATATTTGGCATGGAAGGAAAATTTGTTTAGATATAATTTGTTTTTTTTTTTTTTTTAATTATTTGGCATGAAGAACACTTGATATTATTTATTTTGTAAATCGCGCGTTCGTGTTTACGTGATACGTAAGACGCGAGGCTGCGATAGTGGCGCGGCCTGCTGTGGTATTCCCGGTGCGTTTCGCGCTGTTCGTAAGACTAAAATGTGATTTGAGTTGGCGGCGGCTTCACCCACGAGATGCCACCCTCCACCCTTCCACCCTCTGCCCCATTGCCCTGCGCCCTGCGCCTACATTTTCCACCCTAGCGTCTACCTGATTCTTCTGGTTTACACAGGAAATATCAATGTTCGTTTATATTTGCCCCCTGCTGCTCTTCAAGTGTATTATTAATGACACCTTATCCATACTAAGTACAAGACTAGATACTCGCCTCCGGCTTCTCATGGAGTTGTAATTTATAAACAAAAATCTATTTTTAGATTATTTCTAGAGTTAGTAGTTTTGGTTGTACTTTAGGTACCAAATAGTTAGTCTAGACAGATTTTATGAGTGTATTGATTATAGATGTAAAACTCACAGAGTTATTTTTTCACACCTTGATTTGAATAGTTACATGAATGAAATTTTGCATACACATTGTCAAACATACAGAAAAGAATATGGGACCCACCTTTTTGCCTGAAAAAAATACTGTTCCAGTGGGAAAAGTAAAAATCCAACGCGTGTCAAAACTATAATAACATTATAGAAAATTAACATGTGAACTAGTGTTTAGTAGGTATATAAGTATCAAATGTGAACTTACATAGAAATTAAAAATATAACATCAGACCCGACGTATGAAAGTAACTTGTGCTGACATGAAATAAATTCAACTTAGTAATTTTATTGTGTCAAGTTTCATTGTGTGTCTCGTCTTAACTGCATAGGTACTGACTATGTTAGCTGTATAAATATGTTAGCTATGTTCTTAACTGTATAAAGTTTGTTGCTAAGGTAGGTTTAAAAACGTCCACACCTAATCCATATGGACAGCACGGGACAAACGGCTTCTGCATCAATTTAACGGCGCGTCGGGTCAATAAAACCTTCGGTTAAAGGAGAGAGACGATTTTTGGGTCTCTCTCTGGGTTAGGTCATCTATACGCTCCAAAATTGGTTAGGTACACTATAACCAAACAAATAAATCTTAATGCTTTTTAATGATTTATTAATGACTGGCTGTTGTAAGCGATTTCGTTCTCGCGGACTTCGTCCGCGTTAAAAAAGAAAAAAATTGCATATCCTGTGTCCCGTACGTCTAAATGTTTATCTACCAAGTTTCATGAAAATCGGTTAATTCGTTTAAGAGTAATGGAGGAACATACATACATACAAAAAAAAAAACATTCTAAAAATGGTCAATTTAGTTTCAGTGTCATGTATAGAGCCTATATACACGATATTTCTGAAAACAAAGTAAATTACTCCATGACCGGGGTTACAGATTTATTGATGTGAAAACATTCCTGATTTACATTCGTTCACTATTCCTTTATATTGAGTACCAATTAGACTTTGTCTATTCAATCCCACTTTCTGTTCCACTTCTATCCCATTTATCGAAATTCGTTGTCTAATTCATTAATAAAGGCAATAAAATAATATAAAAAACACATATAAGTTGGTCTTTTACATCAAGCTACAGAGATTTGGTAGTATGCAATGAATGTAAAAAGTTTTAGAAGAAAACCAAATGCGCTATTGTGTGGAGAATAGTTTAATTTGCTATACTGACATGTTTTTCACTCGAGTTTATTATTTATATAATTGTTATTAACAATTTTATGGAAAAAATAGCTTTTTTTTTAGATTTTTGCTTATAAAATTGAAACTATCGGGGCAATCACGATGATGTTGCCAGACAATTTGTAGAGAATGAAAACACGAAGAAATGAGAGGTCGAATGACTTGATCGGATCGTTAGTGAAGGAGAAAATCTGGATAAACCGGCCAAATTGCAGTTTTTTTCTAAACTTTATAACTCTATTATTTTTTGACTTGCAGCGTAGATATTCCGGCCAGTATTAGTCATCAATATAAGCTTTATATCTGCAAAAAGTAGGCACTGTCCGATGCATAGTTTTTGATCTGTGGTGATTTAAATTTTTTACTATGCAATATTCTAGCAGGCCTGTATGCGACAGCTATTGTCCTATTTCAATTTACAAAAACGATTTCGAAACTAGAGTTTCCATACTTCATATCTTGGTTTTGCATTAAAATGCTGAGAAGTATGTTAGAACTGAAGCTGAACATCACGAGAAACGACCGAGCGCGCAAGTATCGGTTGAGGGTATATAACATTGTGTGTATTTGCGGTGTTTTATTCCTCGTTTTTGGATAGTGAAATAATTATAACAGTCAAATTTAGCTTATACTAGCTTAGCTTAGCTTAGTCAAATTTAGCTTAATACAAAGATATACGTTTTGAAGTATGAAAATTCTACTTTCGAAATTGTTTTTGTAAATTGAAATCAGACCATACCTGTCGCATACAGGCCTGCTGGAAAATTGCATAGTAAAAAATTTAAATGGTCACAGATCAAAAACTATGTATTGGGCAGTGCCTACTTTTTGCACATATAAAGCTTATATTGATAACTATAACTGGCCGGAATATCTACGCTGCAAGTCAAAAAATAACCGAGTTATAAAGTTTAGAAAAAAACTGCAATTTGGCCGGTTTTTCCCGATTTTCTCCTAAACTAACGATCTGATCGAGTGATTTGATCTCTCATTTTCTTCGTGTTTTCATTCTCTACAAATTCTCTGGCAACATCATCGTGATTACCCTGATAGTTTCAATTTTATAAGCAAAAAACTAAAAAAACAGCGACTTTTCCATAAAATTGTTAATAACAATTGTATAAATAATAAACTCGAGTGAAAAACAGGCCAGTATAGCAAATTAAACTATTCTCCACACAATAGCGCAGTTGGTTTTCTTCTAAGACTTTTTACATGTCAAAACCTAGGTTGATTTTGCCTATTTTGCTACTTCACGAGAGTGCTTGGAATACGTCTTCGAGTACTGCTAAGAAAGTTTAAGGAACGAAGATCCTCTTTGATGTACTCTTTCTGTTTTCGCAACTTTCCTGCTTTTCCAATTTTTCTTTTCAACCGACTTCCAAAAAAGGAGGAGGTTCTCAATTCGACTGTATTTTTTTTAATGTTTGTTACCTCATAACTTTCGACTGGGTGTACCGATTTTGATACGCACATGACACAGGATAGAATTTTTTTTTTTCAACGCGGACGAAGTCGCAGGCACCAGCTAGTCTATACTAATATAATAAAGAGGAAAGATTTGATTGTTTGTTTGTTTGTATAGAATAAGCTCCGAAACTACTGGACCAATTTGAAAAATTCTTTTACCATTAGAAGCCGACATAGGCTACTTTTTACCGTGGGAAAATGCATCATTCCTACGGGAAATCCAAAATAAAAGTAATACTAGCCGCATGGCCCGGGAGATAGCGCCATCTATATTCAAATCAGGTGAAGCTACTAACATGACAACTGCTTGGTGATATTTTTAGCGATCCGCTACGGTAGATGGCGTTTTATACTTTTCAACGCGGACGAAGTCGCAGGCATCAGCTAGTATTAGACATAAGGATAAATAAAATTGAAATGGCTCTCTCTAATGTCAAAGTAATTGTTTCTTACTAAATGTATATAAAAGTAGTGGTACATTGGTGCTAATGTTGCTTACGTTATTGTTAGAATTGGAAGAACTTTTTCCTTGTATGATAAAGCATTGGCATCGGTCTATTGAGTTTGCTGATTGATCGCCCTTTTGGGAAAGCAAATGTGCTTAGTCAATAGGAGGTTCAGTATTTTATTTTTTCTACATTTTATTAGTATTTTACAAATACATTCTGGAATAAAATCAGTAAATATATACTTATATATTTATATTATTTGAAAAAACACAGTGACGTGGCTTTATTCAATTTCATTTATTTTCAGTAAACTGGACCCATATTTTACATTTAAAAATGTAAATGTACGACTTCCAAAAAAGGAGGAGGTTCTCAATTCGGTTATCTGCCAAATGTTTATCTACCAAGTTTCAGTTGAAGTTGAAAATCAGTTATTTCGTTTAAGTTAAAGGTTATTTATTAAATTAGTAGGTAAATAATTTTAATTTAATAATTGAATAAATCAAATTTTTTTTTTAAATTATCTCTTCAACACTTTACTTGTAGTTGGTGAAAGAGGCCCTAAGACTAGTTAAGAGGTTGATGTATTATGCATTTGGCCAGATTAAGTTTCAAATGGGTAATTCTTTACACACTTGTGCTGAAATATAATATAATAGCACATGTGCTTTTATTTATAGCTGCAGAATTCTTTACACACTTGCTGAAATATAAATAACAGCACATGTGCTTTTATTTTCTGTGCTCTCCATAAAGGGATAGTATTTATGTTACTAATAAATTGTTCTAAATGCTGTAAAGTATATCCGACATAGCCACTGATATCAATTTCAATCAATACTAATAATGAACCTGTAAGTGTAGGTATTGTATGTATGTATGTTCCTCCATAACTCTTGAACGAATTAACTGATTTTCATGAAAGTTGGTAGATAAACATTTAGAAGTACGGGACACGTGATAGGCTACTTCTTTTTTCAACGCGGACGAAGTCGCGGGCGCCAGCTAGTAATGAATATGAATGCTCCATTCACTCTGTTCTCATAAAATGGTCTTGTCTAGACTTTAGAGGGCGTAAAAGCCAATAGCTGTGTGTGTCGTGTTTTGCCGCTTGTATTTACGGCAATAGTAGTCGATGTCACGTAAATAACATTGCTTTGCCAAACGCGATTATTTGTTTATCCATTTCATAATTAAACTTAGATTTTTCTTAATTTATTAGCGGACGAGTTGATAAACTTTGTAAAAACACAAATAAACCTTTCGCTCCTAACCAAGGAATAACATAATAGTACAAGTAATAATATGAAGATCAGATCACACACATACTAATTACGTTATAATTACTTAGATATAGAAATAGGTACGATTCATTTATTTGAAATATTTTATTTCGGTTACTCTCCGACTAGATAGATATAGCGAACGCAAAAACCTCTCAAACATTTTAAAATGAAATCCATTTAATTCTTAAATGAAATTGGTGATAAATAAAGTCGTAATCAAATGAAACTAACACATTATAGTGTTGTATATATTGTTATAATATAATATGTAAGTTCATGTACAAATTATGTAGACAAAAACAAATATGTTTGGAGAAGCCGCAGAATTAAACTGTCTTTAGCTGGACACTGACTACAAAATTAACTGACTATAAATTATACCTTTTATACAATTGGTAATAATTTCCTGGATTATCTTTTTGTAAAATGATTATAAAAAAATATAACGACTAAAAGAAAATTTGTCCCCCAAAAATTTATATATTTTCGTTAATAACTTTGTTATTCAAATAAAAAAATATTTTGATAATTCTTTTTTATTGGAAAGGGTATACCCCAAAGGTGGTCCAATATAAAGTTGGAACACTGGGGATGATTGATTGTATACCTCGAAGTAGGTCCCATATAAATTTGGAAAAATATTCTACCCTAAGGGTGGAAAAATGGGAAAATAGGGGTGATTTATTGTTCACTCACAGATTTTAATGCTAAGTTGTGTATTACAATTTAAAAAAGTAAGTAATTAGGGCGGCGGAGGTATTTTAACGTGTAAAAGTCTGATTGTACAAGGGTTAAATTGCTTCAACGTCAAAATGTACTACATTAGTAGTATGTATAGCTACAAAAAAAATACAAAATGGGAACTTAGTTATTAAGGTTACATTTTTTTTATTATTTTTTGCTTTTCAGTATTTTCGACGGTTTGTCTTTACTTCCTCAAACACAAGAGTTAAAGTAAGTTTCAGTCGTGGCCTGGGAATTGCAGTTTTAGGATCAGAAAACAAAAATTTGGTACAGTTAACAATGTAAAAAAAAATATGTAATATTAGGTCAGTACCTAACAAATGGCTCTGGCGGTGTAACAAGCTGAAAAAATGAATTACTACTTACAAATTTTTATTTTTAACTGGGTCAGGTTTAATATAGGTCAATCTCTGACTTCCACAGCGTTTATATTTAAAATTAAATTCCGCTGTAAAAACAAAAACAATAAAGTCAGTATTGCATGCATTCGAATTAAGTTAACCTACTTACTTCAACACAAACAACATACGAGTAGTTTGGAAAAGTGTTTGGCCTCCTTTAGCCCTTGTATCGATCTATATTTACTCGTTACGTAACGAACTTATCAAACTTTAACTTTTCTATTTTAATTACGAATATTTCTAAAATGTTGTTTAGATTCTTTTATCATATTACAATTATTTAAGCACCCGATGTGTTTTGGAAAACCACCTTCTCGCTAGCCTATGTAAAACATAGGTGGTATGTAAGATGTAAAACAAGTCTTTATGATGAAAGCATAAATAACAAATTTTACTTCATCAGAATGTCGACCATTTAATTTTGTTTGATAATAAAAGTTTCATCATTAATTCGAATCACTATTTTTTACTTTTGAAAAATGATACAAAATAACTTTGGTAGAGATCGCCAAGACACAATCAACTTTTTCATTTGACATTTTCTATCAAAAAAGACTTATAATAATTTTCATTTGATGCATTCATTAAATTTGTTTGCATTCGTATGTACGAGTATGTTCTGTAAAATCTAGATTTAAAGTACAAAAGGGCAATTACATGTTAGACTGTGAAGCGGCGCTGGTTCTATCCGCTTCGCATTCGTGAACTTTGTATAGCTTTCATGACGCTTTCATGCCCGTAAGTAGTGAAAATTGTGGAAATTACATTACAAAAATTTGCAATAGTTAGCATATGAACTCACGCTCATGCAATTCAAAATACAAAATCTGAAATCTTTGATTTAGTCTCACATCTGTCTGTCGGGATCACGGTGACACGTACGCACATACCTATTGAATTGTAGCAGGGCTTTATTTACGTAGTTACTACATAAATAATGTACAGCCTACTGCGCAAGTCTCTCTTCGAACTACGAAGGTGTCGTCTGTATTATGAATGCGCTGAGTGACATTTATCCCTATTTCGTACACAGCTGTAATATGTCACGATAGATTCAAAGGGTTTTAGGAAAGACCATCAGCTATCTTTTTTATAATAATGAATTGCCATTGAAAACATGTGACAAAAGTGCACATGGCACAGGTTATTTTTTTACAAAAATACTGTATTGCTGGCTAACATTTTAAAACGAATATACCCTCGTTTTAGCTAACTACACAACTAGCTATAGTAATGGCAGTGCACACTGAGTTTTCGCTATCATTTGGGTGATCTATCAGCAGTAACCACCTGCACCCCTTAAAGAAGACGACTGTCAAATAACAGCACTGGTGCTGTTATGTTTCGTTAAGTAAGGGATGCCAGAGCCCATTTACTAAAATTCTGTTCTGTAATTTTTTTTACATATTTCTCAAGAATATTCTCGAGATTCACAGAATATTTTTTTTTTCAAAATGCAAAATAAATATATTTTTACTTATCTAAAGTAATATATAAAGCTGAAGAGTTTGTTTGTGTGGTTGTGTGTGTGGTTGGTTGTTTGTTGTTGGTGGTTGTTAGCTATTATAGGCTATAGAGAAAGCGGACGAAGTCACAGGCACCAGATAGTCCTTACATATTATAAAGCGTACATATACATATCCGTCGCGTCTGTCTGTATGTTCACGTTAAAATCAAAAACCACTACACTGATTTTGATGCTGTTTTCACCAATATATCGAGTGGTTCTTGAGGAAGGTTTTACTATGTAATTTACAAAGTTACGCGGGCGAAGTCGCTGGCTGCAGCTAGTATTTAATATTGCCAAAGATGTCCCCGCCTCGGATTCATTACGTGACTTTGATAAACGGAGTTATGGGGTGGCGAACCTTTGTTATAACCCAAATCTTGAATGATGTTTAGATTAGACTGGGAATAGGCGAAGCCCTTCACTCAATGCTTAGATTATTGGGTTACGAAGACAATCAAGTTCAGTAACTGCAAATCTATTGAAAATTAAAGTTATTTTACTTTATTATGAACTAACTATATTGTGAACACTGAATTATATATAAACTAGCTGTTGCACGCGACTTCGTCCGCGTAACTTTGTAAAATATAATACATTCGCGTCTGTGTAACTGTGTCCAATTGTATTTTTAAATCATCCAGGAAATCATCGAAATAGCCATATAAAATTTCAACCCAATCGGTTTAGCGGTTTAGAAGTTATGTGAAAAAGATAAGTACGGAAGGATAATTCTTATTACCTGTTGTCAATTCATATTACCCGTTTTC
Source organism: Synanthedon vespiformis (assembly GCA_918317495.1). Classification (NCBI taxonomy): domain Eukaryota; kingdom Metazoa; phylum Arthropoda; class Insecta; order Lepidoptera; family Sesiidae; genus Synanthedon; species Synanthedon vespiformis. The sequence continues at coordinate 2,004,312 of OU906947.1, forward strand.
CCGTAGGAATGAAGCATTTTCCCGCGGTAAAAAGTAGCCTATGTTCATCACGGATAATGTCGGCTTCTAATGGTAAAAGAATTTTTCAAATCGGTCCAGTAGTTTCGGAGCCTATTCTATACAAACAAACAATCAAAACTTTCCTATTCATAATATTAGTATAGATGGTATATAGAATACGAATTTAGGATAGAATATGAACCTCTTTTTTACATTATTAAACTCATTTTTTCTCACATATCGATTGCTGTAATTAGTTTTTAATTTACGAAGTTATTACTACCTAACTACTAGCTGGTGTCTGCGACCTCGTCCGCGTTGATCGATGAAAGGTATATATACCATATGGTATATATATGTATGTCCTTTCTGGTGTTCCAAACAACGTGTATGCAAAATTTCATGGTGATCGGTTCAGTAGTTTTTGCGTGAAAGAGTTACAAACATCCATACAAACTTTCGAATTTATAATATTAGTACGGACTATACATGAATAAGTAAATGCGGCTTTAACATTTAATGAGTTGCTGTGTCTTTTGGCTCTTTTGCTGTGTCACTAAAGTTAGTGGTGTGTCTGTAGTTAAAATTGGCAACGTCATTTGAGTTAATAGCACACGGGACTTATTAAATGTAATCTCCTAACGTGAAAGTTATTCCAAAAATGTCCTAATGTGGTAAATATAGGTGTTTAGTTAAATATATTCAAAAAGTAAATGTTTTTAATTCAAGTAGTAAAGATTCCTTTAACTTAACTTTAACGGAAAATTATTTTATCTCATTAACATTAAACTTTAAAGCTCATATCTAGAGTGTAATAACTATGTCGTTATAAGCTAATGCGTAAGAAAATCAAATAATCTACTTTGTCAAAAGCCTTACGTTGGTAGGTATATATACCTACGTAAGGTTTTTATATATTGCATACATTATTTTATTTGAAGATTTGCATAATATCAAGCAAAATATTTATAACATTTTTTAAAACTCCGTCATATCGAGCTAGATAAAAATTAATGTTTGTATTCTAGTTAAGAAAAGTAATAAAAGCTAAAGATCTGATTTCTGTGACTTTAGGTAAATAAAAAAGTGATAAAAGGGTTCAATATTTTCGTTTTTCATTTTAAATTTGTTATTACAATATTCTCCCGATTTGGTTAATATTATGCACCAGATTATATGTTTAGTTTAAAATTTTCAACGAGAAAATGTTTTTAATGTTCGTGCGTGAACAATCAGTAAAGATTTCCTTTAACTTTTATCTCGGAAAATTATATTTTCTCCTTAACATTAAAGCTCGTTTCTAGAGTATAAGAACTAAAGTCGTTTTGAGTTTAAGGCAGTCGGTCGAGAATTGCGCATGACAAAAGACCTTATCCGATACGGCAGAATGCGTCAAGCATTCCTGACGAATGCGAATAGCAAACGATTTTGATTTAAATGTTAAATGTCAAATAGGTAAGTTGTGTAGAAACCCCACTCAAATTATAACTCACTAAATCCAAGCTCTCGGGTCTCTGTAGTACACTCCTCATGGCATGAACCCTATTAACCTACTAAGCACATGAAATCTATACAGCACTGACTGTAACCCTTAAAAGCATGTTGGACATTATACTATATTCTAGTTGAAAATACCTACTTACCTTTCTTCAAAGCGTATGCTTGACCGACTAATGTCACTCCAAGCGCTCATAGACCGACCTCTTCCACGATGGTAGGCTGCCCCTATAAGTGTCGCAGCTCCGGTGACTGTAGGACGCCGTTCTAGTTCCACTTCAGGGGGAAAATTGACTTTAGCTGAGCCCCGGGACGAAGGTCCCTCCGCGGATTCACCGCCACCAGAAAATTCCATTTCGAAGGCTGTGTATTCGTGCACTTCCTCCGGTTCCGCGTCACTGCCATCGCTGGCGGCTGATAAAGCTTCATAACCGTATCCAGGGCGGGCGACGCCGCCGCCTACGGCGACCGCGCCGGCCCCGCCACGACCACAATCTGCTCCTGTAGCCAGCCTCGGCGAAGCTTCTATACGGCTCAATGACGCCGCTTTCAATGATTGCCCTCTCAGATTCGATGGCGAACCTCTCGCCGGAAAGTGATTTGAATACCGTAACTTGCTGTGTCGAAACGTGGTGCTGCTTGGTGCTAACAAACGTCAGATACAAAAACGGTGTGCTAATTGCTCTTTTTATATTTCAAAAATTACTTATTTCTTTAACTAGTTGAGTTCACATTTAAACACTATAATTATTTTTTATGAACTAGATTAAAAATATTACTTAGTAACGTTATGAATACAATGCAACGTGTATGGGAAACGGAAAATGAAATTAATTTTTTACATCCGTTTGGGCTCACTACAATAAAAGTTCACGAGGACACGGTCAGCTCTTCACTATTTGTCGTATCAACTGTTGTAACGCGTTTTGTAGATTTCGATCCGCAGTACGCACTAAAGTCAATGGACAGTTAAGGAAAAATAAAAATACGCCAGACCGAGTACAAACGCAAAACATAGCCTGATTACAATAGATTGTTTCTGACCAATATCTCTTACCGCGAGGCGGTATTGGCGGTTTGATGTTGTACCTAGTTTTGCTCACAAAAAACTTAAGTATAAATACTATGAATTCATACATAAAATACTTACAGTGAAGTGAGCAGTTGGTGGTAGGACAGTGAAGTGCGCGCAAGTGGCGTTGGGGTGGGGCAGATCGATGTGTAAAACATCGGCGCCCCTTATTAGTACCGCTTTCCACCGCTACATACCACGGCGCTCTGATTTCACCCTTATAAATATTATATTGCCCAGCAATAATGTCCCTCGTTTTCCATTGACATTTTCTAAGTTATTGTGCTTTTTATAACTGGAGCGAACGAAATAAAATTCTCAATTGGAGCAGAACTGGATGAGAATCGTTAAAATATAAATCGATTTTTAACTTGAGACTACCAAAATATTTGGAATACGTTTATGTAAAGGTTAAGCTTTAAGAACTGTGCATGTTATGAGCCGCGGGTTCGATTCCCGACAGTGTACCCCACACTTTGGAAATAAACTTTTCTAAATTTGGCTCTGGTCTTCATTTGGAAAGTAGTTGCAGGGAACAGTGCATTTCGCAGTCATTTGGGCAGCCAGTTTTACAGAAGTCCACCATAAAATAACAGCATATGTGCTGTTGTGAGTGATAATGGACCTTCCTTATCCCTTATCTATAATCCTTCTGTGGTTGGCCACACTTGCACTTGCAGCGCCAAGTGTTATAGGCGTCGGTATAAATGTGATGAGGTTCTCTTATCGACAACAATATCGTCTACAAACGTCGAATCGACGTCCCACGTGGCGGTCACCTCGTGAGCCAAGTCTATATGCTTCCTTACATATTATAAAACAAAGTCGTCCGCCGCGTCTGTCTGTCTGTTTGCTATAAACTCAAAAACTACTGCACCGATTTTCACTCTTATTTCACCAATGGATAAAGTGGTTCTCGAGGAAGGTTTAGTATGTAAATTAGGTACAAAGTTAAGCGGGCGAAGTCGCGAGCAGCAGCTAGTATTTAATATTGCCTCGGATTCATTACGTGACTTTGTTAAACGGAGTTATGAAGTCGCGGGCAGCAACTATGTAGTACTTACTAAACTTATCTCTTTCGGCTTTCACGAGGTTTTGGTCATACGGGACAGCGATGTCAACAAGCATCGTTCGGCGCTGAGATCGGTCGATAGATAACCACGATGTCAGGCTTATTGACTACAAGAGTCCTGTCCGTTATATTATTTATTATAGAGCGGTCCCAGTACAGAGCACTATTTTCGAGGACAGCCGTGATAAGCGCCTGCGGTGGTTTTGTAGTAATATGTTTTCTTAGCCTAACGATTATGGATTGTGGAAGTTGTTATACCAAACAACAAAATTCTGTTTACAAAATAATTTATTGAGAGCGACAATACTTCGCATATCAAGTTGAATATCAACATCCAAAGTATGGATCGATTGTGGTTTCCAATAGTACTTAGTTATTGTCTTTCACTACGATATTAATATTGGTGTGAGTTGTGAGCCGTTCTAAGTTTTGAAAAAAAAATATGTTATACATTGTTTTATTTATTATTATGCCTTCGGGGGAGGTAAGTAACAAATAACACCTAACTACTTGCTTTATTTGACTTATTTGTTTTGTACCTCCTAACTATTCTTTAACTAAAACATCGCTTAATTTTTTTGATACTAGTTTTACGTATTGTATTAACCTGTGTAAATTTTGAGACGAATATCTCTACTTTCGTTTTAATCTTCGAATTCCTCTCAAATCCCTATTGAGAGGAACGTTTCTCCTAGATAAAGCACTGTTACCGAGGGAATCAGTCAGAAATATAAAATTCTAACGCCTGGTAAACTACAACGGTGATAAAGATTAAAAAATTATTTATCAGGCGTTACGTTAAGTGGCGAGCACTACACTCTTTCGTATTCCATATTACAGGGCGCGGATCCAGGCACTTTTTTTTGGCAGCCACGTACAGGGCACGATCTAGTTGTACCTACTATAGGTAATTTTTCGTTTACTTTTTAATGAATTTTATGTCAATGATAATACGTAGAATGTACGTAGGTCACATATTTGCTTGTCGTCATCTTGTCATTGTAAAATATAAAATTTTTCCTTGTAAATATAATTACATCCATCGCAATCCGTATCTTTACGTATGTACAACGCAATGCAAACCACAAAGACTATCTTTTCGAACCGTATCAACAACATTGAATTATTATATAGCGAGAAAACATTTGTATTTTTGTTTCTAATGAACAAACTCAAAAACTACTGGACCTATTTAAAAAAAAATTCACCTATAGAAAGCTACATTATCAGCGTGTAACATAGGCTATATTTTATAAACGCTATACAATGACGAAGCCGCGTGCAACAGCTAGTATGTAAAAAACAATTTGTTAATTCGTATTATGTTATGTTTTAGAAAAGATGAGGTCAATAAAGATAGACTATGTAAAGGAAGGAGTAGCCAGGTTATTGAGAGCTTATCAAGTGGGGATAACTATTGTCGGCTTAGCAAAGGGAATTACCGACGCATCGAAATATCCATATTTAAATCCAATCTCGGCCTATTATTACACCAATGTGTATAGATGGGCGATAAGATATTTTAGCCTGTAAGTTATTTTATTTATTTATTTTTATACCATTGATCCCCAAATTCATTTCTTTATAATTTATATTTTTGATCAAATTAAAACAAAACACCTAATATTGAATTTCAGAAAATTCAAAAATTTTATAAAAAAAAAGTGTCCATAGAGCGAAACTTCTGTAACATTACTCTTTTTAACAAAAAAAAAATCCGACTTCAAACCGTTTTCTCATGCATGCCATTGTTAGAACTGGACCAAATTTAAATGGGACCACACGGGAAACTGGACCTAATTTAAATGGGACCACACGGTAAATTGGACCAGCTTTCAAATAAAAACCCAGTCGAAAGTTATGATGTAACAAACATTAAAAAAAATACAGACGAATTGAACCTCCTCCTCCTTTTTGAAAATATATAGGTATATGAGATTCCTTTTATGGAAAGTCAAAATTATGTCCTTTCAGTATTCCTGATTGGATGGGTGGCGCTGGAAATTTTTCCGATACACACAAAGTATGGAGGAGACGTTTCCATTATGCGGATCAATTCGTTCCACAGTGGCTGCGGAAAGCTCTTGTTTTCGTCAAGAAAGACGAGTGGAAGAAGGAAGAAATAGAATTCAAGAGGTTCAGAAAATTCGTGGAACCAGCATTTGGAAAACACTTTGGATATCCAAAGGAACAAACGAATGAAACCTTTACCGATGACGTATCATCTAGTTCGATGAGTTTTATAAATTGATTTTTTTTACACAAATAAAAACACGACACATTATTAGGTAGGTATACATTTTATTATTGATAAGATTAATACAAAAAAAATGTTAAGAGATGATCAGAAAATTCTTTGGCTTTTAAATCCGAGACTACCCGAAATAATGTAATTATATAAATGCAATCAAAACTTAATACAATGTTTTAATACGAGATTCAAATACCTGTTAAATGCATGTTAAATCATATTCTATTGATGACAATTACATATTCTAAAATAAAATTTCTTACAAACTATGTAGTAAAAAATATTATTGAAATTCATAAGAATGATGTTTATCACAACATTTATTTGTTCTTATTTATTTTAATTATTAAAAAAAATAAAAGTAGATATTTAAAAAAAAATACTAATTAAATAATATTATCGCATAATATAAAATTATGTAAGCGAATTAGTGATTTAAATATTCTACTCTTAGTTAACGAATACATGTTATTATATAATAATTATATAGTTAGTCCGACTATGTACTAATAAGAATAGTCGTTGTTAAAATTAACTGTAGATACAACTCTAAAAACGTTACATTATTTTTATCAGTGGCGGATTTATCAGAAGGCTGAGTAGGCCGAAAAATTATTTAAATTTTTTTTTAAAAAATACCGAGGCAGTCATGAGGACTGCCGACAGAAGTGAAAACTTAAAACTGAGCGTACACAACGCACACACATACAATCGGGTATATTATTATGCAATGTGTTGGCGCGATCGCGTACGTAGACTACGCGCGCATAACTGTCAGCATTAGCATGTTGCTGACGCGAACCCATACATTTTTTTCCTTACCCAAAACTTTGGGTGTATATAACGCGGCTATTGAAGTTTTCACTTTTAAAAAAAATATTATACAAGTGACCCAGAAATTGCTAACAGTGATGGGAGCCGATACTGTGACTAAATTGAAGTACTTTATTACATAAGTTATTTTTTCTTCATATTATGATTTTTTAATTAGTGTATCGAATTGCTACGGTCTGTATGGGGCGGCAAATGTGTAAATCCGCCACTGATTTTAATACTACACATATCTCTATGGGTCCACAAAGGAGATCATGATGTATCGGGTGCCATTTGTGACGAGCAATCCTTCGTGGTAGTGGGTCAGACGGCCTGGGTGCATTAGAAGCCATCCCTGCTTCGTGTCGCGTACAGAGCAGTTGTAACGGATGAACCGACAACCGCCGCCTTCGTAATCCACGTCTGTTTTCAAACAAATCCTCAATCAATACTAATAATAAATCTGTAAGTTACTTTGTTTTCAGAGATATCGTCTTTATAGGCTCCATACATGATACTGAAACTAAATTGAATATTTTTACAATTTTTTTCTGTATGTATGTATGTTCCTCCATAACTCAAGAGAGTTAATTCGTTTTCTTAAACGAATTAACTGATTTTCACGAAACTTGGTAGATAAAAACATTTAGACGTACGGGACACAGGATAGGCAAGTCGCGGGCGCCAGCTAGTCAATACTTAATAAATCTGTAGAGGTCAGTCGAGGACTATAAGTTACTTTGTTTTAAGAGATATCGCGTATATAGGCTCTATACATGATATTGAAACTAACTGACCATTTTTACAATTTTTTTCTGCATGTATGTATGTAACATACATACATGCAGAAAAAAATTGTACTCTTAAATAACTCTTAAACGAATTGACTGATTTTCATGAAACTTGGTAGATAAACATTTAGGCGTACGGAACACATGATAGGCTACTTTTTTTTTCTTTTTTAACGCGGACGAAATCGCGGGCTCCAGCTAGTATTAATAATAAATCTGTAAGTGTAGGTATTGTACGTATGTATGTATGAATTCCTCTATAACTTTTAAACGAATTAACTGATTTTCATGAAACTTGATAGATAAACATTTAGACGTACGGTACACAGAATAGGCTACTTTTTATTTTTCAACGCGGACGAAGTCGCGGGCGCCAGCTAGTAGTACTAATAATAAATCTGTAAGGGTTCGTCATGGAGTATAAGTTACTTTGTTTTCAGTGATATCGTGTACATAGACTCTATACATGATTCCGTTTTTGGCGTACTCTTTATGTGCCGCTTTTAGGCATTTGTGACGCAATTTCCATACTTATATTTTTATCCATTGTAATTGACCAAGAGGTCTTTTCACAGAATATATTTTGCTTCTCATACCCTATCGTTGCTAAAAAATGTTTCAAATCGGCTGAAGGTGCAATTAATTTGTCACTTTCAATTAACTAAGTAGTATTGACCTATTCTCAATTTTTTATTATTATTACGTGTAGGTAAAGGGTGGCACTGGACTAATAGGTACTTACACCTTTTATGGAAATTGAATAGGTAAATCTAATGGACAGAGTGCTAACGCTAACGTCGTTATGTGTTCAAACATTAGCCACAACTTGCGTGTTACAAACTTACGTGGAGTGTTGAGGGCAAGATTGATGGTGTAAGTGGAAGAGTCGTGGTGAGGTCGCAACGAAGGTTGCTCGTCTGGACGATAGCGCACCACGAAGTTCATCACGGACACAGGCGGCTGAAAGGCATTCATATTTTAATCAAATTATCATACGACTGGCTGGTGCTCGCGACTTCATCCGCGTTGAAAAGTATCCTATGTTCATCGGGGATAATGTCGGCTTCTAATGGTAAAAGAATTTTTCAAATCGGTCCAGTAGTTTCGGAGCCTATTCAATACAAACAAACAAACAAATCTTTCCTCTTTATAATATCAGTATAGATAGCCTATGTTAGTCGCTGATAATGTAGCTTTCCAACAATGAAAGAATTTTTCAAATCGGTCCAGTTGTTTCGGAGCCTATTCTATACAAACAAACAAAAAAATCTTTCCTCTTTATAATATTAGTAGGTATAGATAAATTATTGGTCTCACTGAGCGCTCGACTAGATACGGCCCTACTCAAAAGCAATAGCTTAGTGAATGCGGCAACTTATTATTGTAGTGTGTGTAAAACACCGTCACTATTTATCACCACGCAAATTGGCATTTTATTATGTCCAAAATTTAATAAAACATTCGGAACGTACACATCACAGACAGACAGTTTGCAGTGTAACTAGCTCAGGTACGCCGAATTCGGCGTAGTATTTGTTGCCGCATTTGTCAAGTACGGCGGCTGTATCTAGTCGAGCGCAGCGAGACCAATCAAATATCTTTGCAAAATACATAATTATTTTATTGCGTTATTTGGACCTTATTTGGAAGGAATAATGCAACTATTTATTTTGTTTGTTTGTTGGGAGTTAGTTGGTTCGAATCCCGCTAGGGGCAAATGCTTATGTGATAACATTTTACCTTTTGTATTTTATATTTATAATATGTATATCAACTGTATGGTATCGATAATGTAAGCATAATGTGTGAAGATATTTATTTATTTATTTAAAATTGAACCCAACTTACGTTGTGATAGTAGCCAGTGAAGACCAGTTCTTGCAACGGTCTTACATACTCCTTCAAAATATACAACCAGTGTTTTTCCAAACCCACTTGAGTCATGTGAATGTCGCGCGTTGGTACAGCTTCGTATCCGCCCTCCAATCTTTTGTCCTGTGAAAAAGTCATTCCATTTTTTTGTCTATCGACTTCCAAATAATGACTCTTTTTAACAAAAAATAAACCGACTTCAATGGTCTTTTCTTATGGATGCCATTGTCAGAACTGGACCAAATTGAAATGGGACCACACGGGAAGCGCCAGCTTTCAAATAAAAAAAGAATCATCAAAATCGTTTCACCCAGTCGAAAGTTATGAGGTAACAAACATTAAAAAAAAATACAGTCGAATTGAGAACCTCCTCCTTTTCAACCGACTTCCAAAAAAGGAGGAGGTTCTCAATAATTCGACGCGTATGTTTTTTTTTAATTTGTTCTCTCATAACTTTCGACTATGTGAAACGATTTCTATGATTCATTTTTTTATTTGAAAAATGGCGCTTCCTGTGTGGTCCCATTTCAATTTGGTCCAGTTCTGACAATGGCATACATGAGAAAACGGTTTTTTTTTTGTTAAAAAGAATTATTTATACATTAATAAAATACTACCTGGATTTTAAACATTTACATGTTTAGAAAATTATTAAGAATGATTTTATTAATATTTACATTGTTACTTCCATCACTCCATTTCCCGTAAGCCTCCATTACTTCAATCCATTCGTGGCAGAATCTAACGGACATCATAGGGAACCAATACACATCAGGACACGGCTGTGAAACACATAAAACGATGTTAAATACATAAAAATATATGACAATAATATTTCAGTTAAAGTTTGCCTAATAAAAAGATGAGAGGACAAATTCACCAGAGTTGTAATAAGATTAAATTATTTCAGAATATACTTTGGTGAATTGGTAAATCACGCCTGAAAAGAAAAATGTACGATTTATATAAATTCTCTTGAACGCATCATTCTATTTTCCTATAAAATAAGTTTTTATATATTATCAGACTATTGTGTTCTTTTTATTTTATAAAATGGTAACAGAAATTACAGACTACTAAAGTCATATAATCATTATTATGTAAATTCGACAAATAAAGTGCTTTATCACCCTAAGATTGAACATTCCAACTTTATATGTTGTGGAATGATAAGGTCTGTTTTCCTTTGAAAATTCAAAGTGACAATTATGTCAATCAGTAATCAAATACCTATTTCAAATCTACGAATTTTGAAATGAATGAAATTTGTCATCGAAACTGATAAAGCACTTTTCTGGTCGGCCATACAAACGAAAATACCAACCATTAGGTGTTCCCTTCCATCCTCAAAGTTGACCGCGTAATCTTTGTTCAAATATCGCGCCTCCCATTCGATTTTGTTATCGAAAACCTGATACACATCGGGATTTGTTCGCGTTATGTCAAACGTCTCCGGATTCACGAGGTGGCCGAAATCATTTTCGTTACTCACATGCATGTGAATGTCCTGTAAAAATGTATAAAGAAAAATCTTTAAGTATAGAAGAAAGTATAGATATTATATTCATATCAATACGTTGGACGATTGGGGCCAATTGACCGAATAAACTAAATAAGGCTAAATTGCTTACGCGCCACAATTCATATAGAAGAAATGAGATTTTATTTTACGAAAGCGAGATACGCATTTTAAATGTACCGGCTTAAAAACTTTGCCTTTTTTTATATAGACTAATAATTATATTAGTCCATGAACTAATATTTTTTACAAGTTTACTAGTGTTTCTCGAAGCTAAAGTAATAAAATATTAGTTATTAGTTACCAACTAATAAATATTAGCTAATATTATTAGAGTCAATTGGGTTTTGGTTTATATTCAATAAAGAGAGAAAAATACTGTAGTAAAATTCACTAATAAAGCTATTAATTAGTCTCGGAAGGCTTGTAAAAAATATTAGTCGAAACTATTAGTTCAAATTTTAACAAACGAATTTATAACATGTGGACCGATTCAGACGTTTCCGATGCCAATAGGCACCCCTAACGTATTTATAATCCGTGAATCCGTGAATCCGGCAGAAATCACGACACAGAACGACACAGATTTGTGACTTCTTCCATGCTTTTTCCCATTTCTTTTTTTCCGCTTGTCTTGTTTTGTTAAAACGTCCGGAAAGCTCCTAAACAGAATTTCTCTGGCTTCTAATATGTTTCTTAGAACCATTAACTTTAGATCCATTTTAAAATATAAAATACCTAAATTAAACATACAGTGCGCTTTTACCGCCAATATGCAAACGTGGAAAAAAAACGGAGGCAGTCATGAGGACTGCCAACAGAAGTGAAAACTTAAAACTGAGCGTCCAACGCACACACATACAATCGGGTATATGCAATGTGTTGGCGTGTTCCCGTACGCAGACAGCTGCGCGCGCATAACTGTCAGCATTAGCATGTTGCTGACGCGAACCGATACTTTTTTTCCCTACCCAAAGTCGTATAACGCGGCTATAGAAGTTTTCACTTCAAAAACAAATACAAAAGCTTTCCCCGATTTTCTTAATAGGTAAGAAGATATGGGTTGTAGGTGCCTTCAGTCAATCCAGCCTATTATTTTTTATTAATGTACCAGTATTAGTTACTAGACTATAATAATTATTATTTTTGAGAAACAGAAAATAATACAACTCGCAAATTTTTCCCTAATAACTAAATATACTAGTAAACTTATATTTGCGAGAAATAGGGCTCTTGCTCACAGCTGAAGCTGATAAACATATTTAAACAAATTAATGTGACTATGGAGATAGGTACTATAGTCATAAAAGATTAGCTAATAGACATTAAAAAATATATATGTAAACCTAACAACAATAAGGAATAACTAACAAGCTAGAAACCATAGCTTCCAAAAAAATTGGCGTGCTAAACAGAGCAAAGCGGAGCAGCGCCTTGTTCTTTACAAGGCCCAGATTAGGCCACATATGGAATACTGCTCTCATCTCTGGGCTGGCGCGCCAAAATACCAGCTAGATCCATTTGACGCCTTGCAACGTCGAATTATTCGAATTGTTAACGATCCAATGCTCACTCAAAAACGGTTAGAACCCCTTAGTTTAAGAAGGGATGTAGCCTCCCTTTGTGTGTTCTACCGGCTGTACAATGGTGAGTGCTCTGATGAGTTGTTCCAATTAATGCCTACACAAGTTTTTATCACCGTACTGCGCGTCATAGATGTGGAGTTCATCCGCATTACTTGGATAAGGTGCCACTACGCACGGTCCGGTTGAGCAGAAACTTTATCCCGCGAACGCGCGAACTTTGGAACAATCTCCCTTCTGAGGTGTTTCCACCTAGCTACAATATGGGCTACTTCAAGCGAGCTGTTAATAAACTTCTGCAGGGTAGGCAGCGCACTAGCACTCCCCTTGGTGTTGCTGGTGTCCCTAGGCGGCGGTAACCACCTACCATCAAGTGAGCCGCCCGCCTGTCTGCCACCTCTATACTATAAAAAAAAAAAAAAAAAAAAGAAACCGCTGTTAAACTTAATTGCATGCTGTGAAAAAAATTAAGTACATATAGTAATTCTTAAATAAAATTTAATACAATACTATATTTATATTATATAAAATATTGAGTTCTGATCGCCGATGGTTGCTGGTTGGTTCTGTATTCTGAGTTTTGTTATGAAAGATTTGGTGATGAAAATCATACTTTAGGTAGGTACTTACCAGTTCTCTTAAACTGGCACAAAACGCCATATCGGCGTCAATGCCATCCTTCGAGAAAGTCACCGATTTGGCATTTTCATCTCTGAGTGCAGATATTTTGACGAGATAGCAATTCGTTATGAAAGGCATATTCCAAACTCCCCTGAAAATACAAGGACAATAAATATCCAATACCATAATAAGCAATTTTAAAAAAGAACTGCATTTTGTAACTCATTTTTACTGTCACGACTTTAAAATTAAAAAAAAAATATTATTGGAATATTTTGTTTTCGTGGAAAATTGTGGAAACTTGTATGATGTTGTAGTAAAACTTTGTGCTACATATACAGAATGTTTATAATTCGAGTATAAATCGAAGTAAAGTTGAGAACCAAAATAATTTCAGCTCAGTACGGTCTCGGTGTGCAATTTAATGGCTTGTTATTCTTTATAATCACGTATTCGTTGGCTTTCTCTAGTTTATTGAAATAACATTACGAAAATAACACGCTTTGATTTCCTAGAGTGAAATCAAAACTTAGATAAAAATACATAGCATCGACTATATTTGAATTAAATAAAGGGGGCGTTCAAGTATTTACGCAACGCAATATTTGAAAAATTTTTTATAAATATTTTTTTATATAGTTACGTTCATTTTGTTAAAAATCATGTTCGTCTGTAGTAGTCCTTCTCTTAAATAAACCACATACACATAATTACTCATAACCCACATAAGAAGGTTTCATTTTGGACATTTTTTTAATTGCAGCGGAGTGTGCTAAACAACATGGTTTAGTATCATGATAGATTGGTCTGCTCCTAATAATTTTACTTGGATAGATTGTATGTGTGTTTATTTTAATAGGTTTTTAAAGATAAAACACGAAAAAAAAATTAAACCAATGAACGAGTTGATAACCTTTCTTGTTGATGTTTCATCGTATCGGAAAAGTTCGCTTATAAATATTTCTAATTTAATATAAAATCCATATTATTATTATTCTCGTAATATTGTGTTAAATTTATTACGATAAAATGAAAATTCCAAATATTTTTTGTATTATAGTAATTGTGTGTTAGATGTGCTAAGAATCTATTTTAAGCCTTTAGGCATACGAAATGGGAAAGGAAATGACGAGTGCAATATATCAGGTAGGGGACGGAGGGCCCTCGGTCGAGATACTCCGTCATTAGTCAATTTAGATATTGGCGCTACAGGAGTGGCGAGGTTCGCGATGCCTCCATTTCGACTCAGACCCCACGTTGGATCATACAAAAAACACGTTGTCACTTCACGTGTGACCAGTCTCGTGTGTGAGAGGCCAAAAGTCAACTGTAACACAAATGCTGCTGATGAACTTCAAAGTCCTTTTGGGGTTGATAGTCGTCTATTGGTACCTCGTCGAGCCGACGTCAGCAAGACGAGCGCGCACACGCAGCAGAAGTAAATCAAAGGTGGGTTTCTCTTTGAGACTTAATTACCGATTTCTATACAACCTATACAAACAATTTTCAATTGTATTCTTTCGTCGATTAGGTCCAAATTGGATTACCTATCACTGGGAAATATCGAGACCCAGAATCAGACCAGTACTATAACAACCAAAATGTGAGTATAAACGTCTTGTAAGTTTTCATCGGCTTAGCGAGTGTAAACAGTTAACATTTTTGCTGAGCAATTCCTTCGCTTTTATGTATTTTGTTTTAGGGAGCGAAAATCCTTCTCGCCTCACATTTCGATCTCGAGTACGTACTTGGTCACAAAATAGCGTTTCTGTGTATCGCTAAAGGATCTCCGAGACCTCACATTACTTGGTTCAAGGATGGTGTGGAAATATTTGCTCATCACTACTTACACGTAAGCAGAATAATTTTATTATCATAAGGTGTAATGTTTCCCTTTCCAGTTGATAATAAAAAAAAATGTTACGTTTTTCACGTCAATCACACAATCAAAAGTCAATTTAAACCAAACTATGACACACATTCTTACAACTATGATAGACGTTGCAACCGCATTTTATTGATAAACGAAACCGTAGTGTCCCCAAAACATTCTTTTTGTATTTAGCATTACAATTCATGTTGGTACAAATATGTCTGCGTTGTAACGTACTTTTCTATATCGTTAGTTTCTTGTTATGATATACAATCATCGAATTACAACTATGGAATTTGCGTACCAAATGCTAAATCGTCACATTACAAGTACGCCTTAAACGGAATCATGGCGGAGTCTTGCCCTCGCGCGTCGATTGTAAAAGGTATTAAAGACCAAGTTCTACTATTCATTTTCAATCGACTTTATTTTTTTATGTTTGTTACCTCATAACTTTCGATTGGGTGGAACGATTTTGATGATTCATTTTTTATTTCAAAGCTGGTGCTTCCCGTGTGGTCCCATTTCAATTTGGTTCAGTTCTGACAATGGCATCCATGAGAAAACGGTTTGAAGTCGGTTTTTTTTTATTCAAAAGAGGTATAAACTCCAATGTGTTGACGTAAAGTCACATTTTCTTTAAATGACAGATGACAATGTGGCATAATGCTAAAAGGTTCCATAAAGTATAGCATGCGAAATCCATAGTTGTAGTAGGTACATTGATGTAAACAATTATCTATAAGAATAGCAATTTTCGCAGACAACCATATAAGTACTAACGAAACTATAATTTAGATCCACGAGTGGCCTATCGGAGAGGACCGAGTGAAATCAAAGATCGAAATTGATCCAGCCACACAAATGGATGCTGGGGTATATGAATGCACGGCCGACAACATGTATTCAATCGATCGGCGCTCTTTCAAGACCGACTTCTCCATCGCCTTTGACTGAATAATCAATGCGTTTTTTTTATTTTATTATTATAATTTTTATTAATAAAAATAATTAATTTGTTTATATAATCGTTTAACTAGTTGTTAATTTTTAAACAATCGATAAGTCTGAGACGCAAATAATTTCCATACGCTGGCCGTATAGTATAGAAAACGAAGATGTTTTTACGCAAAATATATTAGTTATAATCTGAATTTTTATCATGTTAAAGAAAATCATAAAATGGGACACGAATTAGCGAATGAAATGACTACACTTATAGAATAATTAATTTTACTTTATTAATTGTAAAGACAGATATGTAAGTTGAAATAAAAAAAATGTATAAGAAAATTGTATATTTTAGTGAATCTACCTGACTGCTTTGAATATTAGACAAAAAATGATTTTTTATTCATTCAAAAGTGAGGAGGCTAAATTTCTAAATGTTGATCTTACTTTCTGGATTTAGAAATGGCTTTTGAATCGTATATTACAAGACATCTACGATAACTAAACGGTTTACTGTTAAACTCGCCAAATGTTGTCTCTAATCCAGTTGTTTAAAGGGGCATGGCACTTATAGTTTAAAAACAACTTTTCTTCTATCATGTCCCCCAACTTCGAGAAGATTTTAAGACAGATTTGTTGCAAATAGAATCCCAAATATTCTCGTAATCTTATGTTTATGCCAATAATTTTAGTTACAATCATAGTTAGTAAGTTGGTAATCCTTATTTTGCTTATAGTTTTTACGAATTTTAACTTATTCAATCAATTTGAACAATAAACAATAATTGAATCAAAGTGACTTATTTTCATGGAGTACTACTATATACAAATAAAGATTTTATGAGTCGATCGAGGATCTGAAAACATTACACGTATAGGTATATAGCGAGTAATAACATTTTTAACTGTGACTCACCTTATGTTGTTGTAAACTATGTCCATGTAATCTGAGGAGCGAGCGTAGTAGCCGGCCGAATTGATAGCACCCCAGAAATTCGACCAGGCCTGTCCGGGCCTGACGAGCAGGGGCGCTATGACGTCATATCCGGAAGATATCAATTGCCGAAGAGTGTTGCTTTCTACACGCGACACACTGTCTATGGAGAACAGATAGTCGCAAACGCTGTTTATGCATCGATCCCTGGTAACAATGTTTTAATTACGTCAGCACTCTAATTATCAGGTTTAATTCAAGGCTTTGGGCACAGCCTCTTCACAGAAGACCACAGTGCTGTTGTGTCCAGTGAGTGAAGGGATTCCAGAACCCACTTCCCTATCCCCATCCCATCCTAATACTATTATAGACCTGTTATTCATAACTTAAAAAAATGGTATACTTAATTCAACACAAGCAACACAATTTGCTCGCGGCTGCGACTTCGTCCGCGTTCTCTATAGCCTATAGCCTTCCTCGATAAATGGACTATTTAACACAAAAATAATTTTTCAATTCGAACCAGTACTTCCTGACATTAGCGCGTACAACGAACCAAACAAACAAACACACTTTTTAGCTTATATTTTTTATATTAGTATAGATAGTATCTGACCAAGGGTCAGACGATTACAAAGGCCTAATGTCATGGATGACATGGAAATTATACTATAAAAATGTTTGCAATTATATCCATTATACTTTGATTTGGTGTGAAAAGTCAAAATTTATTTTTGCATTTGATGGCCTAAATCTTGAGGAATGTAGGCTACGTGTTATCATAATAATTACGCGGACGAAGGAGCTAAAAAATAAACATAAACATACTTGGCAATATTCCTTGCTTCAGGTTCAGTAATGAAGTCATTTGGTTTAATCCGTTTGGCGGTAGCGTATTCTTTGGAATGGGCTTCAAAGAACTCGTCCACCTCCTTTTCATGATATTCAACATTGTTTCTTAACAAGAGATGAATTTTTGATTTTGGATAGTCAATGTCAAGGAGTTGCTGCAGAAATTCTTCTATGAAGGGTGTACCTTGCTCAATGAAAACCGCCAGCAAGACATTTGGCAGGGCGTCATCCTAAATTATGAGAAAAAAATTTTGTATTAATTTTCTATAATCAAATTAAACCTAATTAGATATAAGTATATATGTATAGATAAAAATCAGTTTAATAATATATTTAAGTAAATAAATTCAATAAATGAAGAGATATATTTTAATAAATGAATAGTCATTTTATATGAATTAATTTCAATGTAAATTGCAATGAAAAATATTATAAGTTTTAAAAACAATAAGTTACTTTAATATGTTTAAAAATTAAACTATATTAACAATAAGATCCATATCCAGTAAGTGTCTACATGAGACATATTATAAAAATCATAATATATAACACTACTTGGTGAAATCATTGCAACCATATGAAATACTAGCTGACGCCGGCGACTTCGTCCGCGTTGAAAAAGAAAAGTAGCCTATTCTGTGACCTGTATGTCTAAATGTTTATCTACCAAGTTTCATGAAAATCAGTTAATTCGCTTAAGAATTATCGAGGAACATACATACTTACATATCTACATAAAATACCTACACTTACGGATTTATTATTAGTACTAGGCTGTTGCCCGTGACTTCGTCCGCGTTAAAAAAGATAAGAAGTAGCCTATCATGTGTCCCGTACTTCTAAATGTTTATTTACCAAGTTTCATGAAAATCAGTTAATTCGTTTAAGAGTTATGGAGGAACATACATACATACATACAGAAAAAAATTGTAAAAATGGTCAATTTAGTTTCAGTGTCATGTATAGAGCCTAACATACACGATATTTCTGAAAACAAAGTAAATTACCTCATGACCGACCCCTACAGATTTATAATTAGTATTAATTGATGATTTTCACAGTACCTTAAGCTCAATTTTCTTTTCTTCACACAAAGTGCAACCCTTTTTAAGGGACCACGATTTAGCCAAATAGTTACCCAAATAGTTAAGAGTTAACTTTGACGGGCCGTTGCCGTGTACAATGAGCGGTCTCTCCTTTGTAACTATATTTTCTATATAAGGCCAATCTTCAGTCGTGTTAACCTTCAATTGTACATCAGCTACAAACGACAAAAACACGAGACTATTGTGTAAAGTAAAAATGATAGAAAAAATTTAAAAAACAGACTTTTATACTCACATAAAGCCCCATTCAAGTTCTGAAATATTGCCGAGTTGTGATCTAATGAAATTTTTAAACTTTCCCTCATTGTTTTATCCAAATATATCTTTGTGTAATACAATTGATCATCGTCCTTGTCATTTACTGACTTGTAATTCAATATTTCAGCTAACTCAGGCAGATAACCTATAAATGTGACATTATAATAAATCGCTGCTTAAAAACTAAAAAAAGCTACAAATCAAAATTGCACTTTTTACAGGAGCTAAACAAAAAAAAATTTTGTCTATTTTTTTCTTCTTATTAGATATAGGGGAAAATACCCAATTATTGGCACTTTAAGAAATACGACCATTTATTGGCACCTTTCGACTTAATTAATGTTCAACTCAAATAAAATTTGAAAGTTTGACAAAGTTTAAATCATTTGACTGTTTAGTGTTAACAATTCTCATAAACCTAAGATTCATTTATTTTTTGTGGGAACACAGTTTATGGAATAGTTTTCTTATTTTTTAGTTGAAAAGTTTTAGGGTCCTAATAAATTGGAGGGGTGCCAACATTAGATCATTTTACCCTATATCAAATCGTTAGAAGCGTATTTTTATTTATAATAAACTTAATACTAGAAGAGATATATTAAGCATATAAGTTACTTTTGAATATATATAAAAAAATTATCAAAATATACTTTTAAGACATATGGAATAAAACAACCATAAGACGTTTTGCAACATACAATACCTATGAAGGATTGTGATTGTAATTTTGCAATAAAAATTTTGGATTTTTTCGTTTTATGGCCCTTTAGCAGTGAAATGTACTTTTCAAAATTTGTAAAGTTATATAGCAAGAATGCAAGAATGCAATGTTACCTATAAATCCTCCAGAGTTCAGATAGGGATTAGGAACTTCAGTTTTAGGATATTTACTGGCGAGCTTGGAGTCGGGCCAGCAATACTGTTCAGCCGAGAACAAGACTCGAGTGTTGGGGAATGTTTTGAATTTCTTCAATATATCATCCAAGCCGGCCAAGTACATCACGTCATAGCTACAGAAATAATACACATATTATATTATATGAATAATAACTCTTTTTAACAAAAAATAAACCTAATTCAAACCGTCTTTTCATGGTCTTTTCTCATAGATGCCATTGTCAGAACTGGACCAAATTGCAATGGGACCACTAGGGAAGCACCAGCTTTCAAATAAAAATAGAATCATCAAAATTGGTTCACCCAGTCGAAAGTTATGAGGTAACAAACATTAAAAAAATACAGTCGAATTGAGAACCTCCTCCTTTTATGGAAGTCGGTTGAAAACTAGTTGGTGCCTGCGACTTTGTCCGCATTGAAAAAGATAAAAAGTAGCCTATCCCTTGCCCCGTACGTCTAAATGTTTATCTACCAAGTTTCATGAAAATCAGTTAATTCGTTTAAGAGTTATGGAGGTACATACATACATACATGAAATACTCACACTTACAGATTTATTATTAGTATTGATTGATTGATTATACACATTTATTAAAATTATCTATAACCTATACAAATATTATAAAAGGAGAAAATTTGTATGTTTGTAAACTCAAAAACTACTGGACCGATTTTGAAAATTCAATGATATTGATATAGGCTATCAATATCAATATCAATCAATACTAATAATAAATCTGTAGGGGTCGGTGATGGAGTAATTTACTTTGTTTTTAGAAATATCGTGTATATAGGCTCTATACATGATACTAAAACTAATTTGACCATTTTTACAATTTTTTTCTGTATGTATGTATGTTCCTACATCACTCTTAAACTAATTAACTAATTTTCATGAAACTTGGTAGATAAACATTTAGAAGTACGGGACACGTGATAGGCTACTTTTGATAGTGATACACGTGAAGTCGCGGACAACAGCCTAGTGATTGATAAAAAAGGTACAAGAAAATGATGTAACCAACCTGTCAGTGAAAATTACAATGTGATCCTTGTCAGGGGATTTATTCAACTCGTTAATTTTCCTTTTTAAAATATTGATTTTCTGTCCACCACCCGCATAGTTCATATCTCCACCGGTCCATTTCTCTCCCTTACCGAGGAGTTCGACATTGATGCCGTATGTCGTAGCTGATCTGATGAAACGTTCTAAGCCATGATTCTCACCGGTAGCGACTGTTAGCACAGTTACCTCGCCTAAAACAAAAAATATTTATTTTAAGTACAAATCTATACTAAGATTTGATTGTTTGTTTGTATTGAATAGGCTCCGAAACTACTGGACCGATTTGAAAAATTATTTTACCATTAGAAGCCGGCATTATCCGTGATGAACATAGGCTACTTTTTACCGCGGGAAAGTGCTTCATTCCTACGGAAAAACGGGTAATAGGACAACGGGTAGTAAGAATTATCCTTCCGTACTTATCTTTTTCACATAACTTCTAAACGGCTGAACCGATTGGGTTGAAATTTTGTATGTTTATTTCCATGGTTTCACAGAAACGAATGTATTGTATTTTATAAAGTTACGCAGACGTAGTCGCGTGCAAAAGCTAGTTATACTATATTTAAGTAATATAATTTTAATTATAATTTTAACTTAAAACGGGGACGAAGTCGCGGGCAGTAGCTAGTATAAAAATAATTGGGAGCAGAAAGAGAAATGTAACATCTAAGAAAACGCTCAGCAAATCTTAAAATATAACACAAGCCTTCAATAATGGATTATTCTATTATTATATTCTTACCTTTAACAATCAGCGGTATTGTAAGGAAAACGATACAATTAGCGAAATGTGTTAGAGCTCTCATCTTAACAAAATGCAAGAGTTCACTGGACTACGGTGCATCTAATAATACCAAACTGGGAGCAGTTGTGTTCGGCTCGTTAAAACAACGCTCTGAAGCTAAAGAAAGATCGGCACAAAGCGAACAATGTTCTAGATACGCGTTCCCGCTTCCGTAGCGATAAACTTTCAGAGTTAGGTAAGTATAGAATCACATCGGGCAGGCACCAATTGCTATAAATGACGAAATTATAACATGACCGTAATATGTATCCCTTGACAACAATCTACTGTACTGTAAAATTTTAACGATAAGTTATTATTCAGTCGGGGCCAATGAGTCAAAAGTAAACGATCAAAACTGTCTCATCGTCATCGCCGGTTGGGTACGTTGATACGTTCATACATAACACTAAAGAAAATTAATAATTAAACCAGAAGCAAATCAGCATCAACACAAATCAAATCAACCTCACGCACACATTTACACTGAAAAAATAAATAAAGCTAGAATGTTTATGATGTAATCACTGATCTCTATATACCTCTGGATCGGCCACTGTCAAATTTTTTTATGTGTATTAGAAAATCGACATTTTGGCGCTGTAGGCTATGAAGTGTAAGTACATGGAACTAAATATAGTGATGTCCGCGTGATATACATTTACAGAATACAATGCACATTTCTTTCTTCATGTTTCAAAACTCAAGCAGACACAATAAACTTAAACAGTCTCTAAGACATCAACAAATAGAATAAAACGTGAATAAAACAGACACTATTATACTTATCTACGGATTAAAAAAACGCTCTCAAAATTAGTTCAAGTACTTACGTACGGCGGCGCTTCAAAATGGTACTCGAAAGTATCTGTAATTTGTAATTTCTTATGGGATAACCAATCCAGAGGTATATAGAGATCAGTGGATGTAATATGGAACTGTAGCCGTCAAAATCAACGTCACTTGACAGTTATGATATGTAAAACGTCAAAGTTGACATCTATTTGAACGTTTTGTTGTACGCTAATTATTACATATTTTTTAATTTGGTATGCACCGTGATGAATAACGGATTTAATAGAAATTATGCTGAAAAATATATAAAATTATACACTGATATATTTTTATGATGTAATGCAACTGTATCCGTCAAAATCAACGTCACTGTTGACAGTTGTGACATGTAAAACGTTATGTCACAATTGTCAAAAGTTAGATATATTCAGTGAGGTGGGAAATGGGTGGGAAATACGAAATACTTTTTACCAACGTAGGCAAAAAAGTGTTGGTGGTGTGGTATCACAATTGCCTACAGAGACAAATGATTCGGGTTCGAATCCTAGCCTAGCCTAAAGACTTTTTATTATTATTGTTCACATATATTATTTTATTATTCTTAATTGTTTTTTAATCTATTTATTTATTTTATTTTAGGGAAACTTACAGGTATTATTTATTACATAATAACAGTACAATAGATAACTTACACCTAATAAAAAAAATCGTTTATAGATTACCAACTATATAGCTAATAACAACGATAATAATTCATAACACTGTTAATTATTTATGGCATTATTTATCGGCTATAATATTTTTAGTTTTAACTATGGAACTGAGGAACAGGTCGACATCTGTATCCTATAATAAAATTTCATTAAAATGTCTACATGAACGAGACATGAATGTATTTCTCCTATAATTTGTCTCACAGGCTATATATTCACTTAACATTACTTAGACATAATCGCTCAGCCATTTAATCTATAATTAAATAAAAATTAATCTGAAAAAGGTTTCATGAAGTATTATTAAATTTGAAAAAAAAAATGACCAGAAATTACATACGTGCGAAGCCGGGGGCGGGTCGCTAGTATTCTAATAAAGATACGATCATTTTAGTAATGCAATAAATATTGAAACTGTAACATTGATTACCGTCTTTATATAAGTTGTGGCGTTTACATTCGCTTTGATCCGATTCCTTGCTGCAAAAATCTTGAGAGAAAACTCTCGACCACTGTACTATATGTAGTAATATGAGAAATATATGATAACAATTTGAATTAGCACTCTTGCGTCTCAGAAGACCCATCTTCCTCGGAAAGCTTCCAACGATCTACTGCAACAGTACCAACAATAAAATGTCTCAAATTGAATCGCCATGGAAAAGGTGAGAGTTCTGCTCTATTTTACGTTTCAGAAAAAAGTTAATACACCGTGAAATGAAAGCGTACAATAAAGAGCCGTCTAACTGTAAATTTTGTTTCTTTTTGACAAATCTAATCTAACTGTTAAATGTCTGATGTGATGAACAATGATTAGGTACCTACCAACTGATAGGTTTTAGATTAAAGCAGTTATTTGGGGGCATATTCTCTATCAATGCTAATAATAAATCTGCAAGTGTAGGTATTGTATGTACGTATGTTCCTCCATAACTCTCAAACGAATTAATTGATTTTCATGAAACTTGGTAGATAAACATTTAGAAGTACGGGACACAGGATAGGCTATATTTTTCTTTTTCAACGCGGACGAAATCGCAGGCATCAGCTAGTCTCTATATAATATAAAAATTACATGTCACGCTGTTTGAGGCCAATGAACTCCTATACTATTGTACCGATTTTGATAAAATTTCTTAATAAGGTGTAATTTGGTCCAACTTAAAAGATAGGATAGTTTTTATTTTTAATATGAATGCTCATTGTATGGTCTATGCATGAAAAATTTTTGAAATATCTTCATTCTGTAATCTTAGGAGTTTTTAATAAATATAGACTTAATTTGGGTAGCAATATTACTGCTGCTTTGAAACCGCTTATAGACCACTTTTTCCAATTACCATTTATTTGTTACTAGCTGTTGCACTCGACTTCGCCCGCGTAACTTCATAAAATATAGCCTCGCTCAAAACGTAAGTAGCTTACCAAGTAGCACACAACAGCTATAACAGCTGCTTAAGAGGTATTTTTAACGGCTTAAGCCTGCACAAGAAGCACAAGTAAGCGCTACAGTAGTGCTAGAGAAGCGATAGAAACTTCTAACCCCCGATTTCATTACCCAGTTTTTGGGTTCATTCATTACAACATTTACAATATACAAATGTTCTCTCTTTATAATGTTAGTATAGATATAGATTGATTTTGATAGTGTCATAACTATATACATACTTACTATAAATTCAAACTTCGCAGAATAGGAAAGCCATTTGGAGAAAGTCACTGTTTCTGGTCCAACGGTCACGCTTCACTTCTTACTCTTATTGGGTCTAACTAAAAATATTATCCAAGTTTTATTTTTTACATTGTCTGCCTCGGTGTATGTTTAACACTAGCTGGTTCCCGCGACTACGTCCGCGTTATCTATAGCCAGCCTTCCTCAATAAATGGACTATGCAACACGAAAATAATTTTTCAATTCGAATCAGTAGTTCCTAGTAGTAGTACAACCAAACAAACAAACTCTTCAGCTTTACATAATACTAGCTGGTGCTCGCGACTTCGTCCGCGTAGAAAAGTATAAAACGCCATCTACCGTATTTTGGATAGATGGCGCTATCTCCCGGGCCAAGCCGCTAGTATTTACTTTTATTTTAGATTTCCCGTAGGAATGAAGCATTTTCCCGCGGTAAAAAGTGTCCTATGTTCATCACGGATAATATCGGCTTCTAATGGTAAAAGAATTTTTCAAATCGGTCCAGTAGTTTCGGAGCCTATTCTATACAAACAAACAATCAAATCTTTCCTCTTTATAATATTAGTATAGATGATCCCTTTGGAACAGTCCTTTTTTTCTAATATTTTTCTTAAGAATAGATAAATAAAAAATGTAAGGGTATAATTAGGTCAACCTAAGTAAAATATGCGGCATACGGCACATGTAATGCTTCTTTTGACCGATAAGTATATTCATTATTGTGATCCAATTTGAGTAATGAGATTATAGTCAAGTGTACGTAAGTAAAATACTGCTCACAGTCCACACGCCCTTTGCAAACGTTGCTTGTGGAAATATATTCTGTTCTAACTTCACTTAAAAATGCCTAAAGACGACCCTGAAACTACTGCGCTGAAAAAAGAACTCAATGATTTAATCGCTAACTGTAAGGTACTTATCGATTAATTATATTAAATTATGTTACTAATATATAAGTTTTTAATAAAATATGAAAATAAATTTACAGGCCGCCCAAGAGAAAGTAGCAGATGCAAAACTGGCAGAAAAATGCGGAGATATGGGAGATATTCCCAAGATAAGATTGGTGGTGAAGAAATCGTTGAAAGGTCACATAAATAAGGTTAATTCCGTACACTACAGTGGAGATTCAAGGTAATGTGGATTTTATGTGCCTATATTGAAGGTATGTTTTATGTTGCGCCAATGTAATATAGGTTTATGTTAAATTATTCTTGTGTATATAGGTTTATTTAAAAAAAAACATATTTTGTAAATTGTTTAATTTTTATAATTTAAGAACAGATACATTGTATTAGGACCACTTCTGTAATGGTGTATCATGTGTGTTGTAAATAAATAAATAAATAAAAAAAAATGTTTAACTTACTCTAAGGAAAATGTTGCGCTTGTACATGTATGTACTTATAAATTTTTTTGTGGCTTTCGAAATTTCATTTTCTCTATACGTTTTTCTCAATGACAACTTTCACAGGCACTGTGTTACTGGATCTTTGGATGGAAAGCTTATTATATGGGACACATGGAGTGGAAATAAGGTCCAGGTTATACCTTTACGCTCTGCATGGGTGATGAGCGTGGCGTTTGCGCCTTCTGGAAATTTTGTCGGTAAGTCGACATGTTTACACATCATGTAAGGCTTAGAGCTAAGCTAGGAACTGCGCTTGTGTACAAGATACAAATGTTCACATACAAAGCGCTTATCTTGGTGGCACACAATTCACAAAACAGCTGCAAGTATAGATTTTAAAGTCACTATTCGACTTTTCTAAATAACACGTTCGTTTGCTATGCGACTCGCTTGGTGAGTAACTAAGGCTAGCTATGTTAAGATATAAAGCTACCTCACTATGATAAATAGAGGTTACCTTGTCGCTATACTTCTGTTAACTATAAACAGTCACGAAGTAGTCACGAGTAGCTTGGCCGTTAGCATAGGCGAAGCTCTTTGCAGTGTGACCGTAGCCTAATGCCCTATTATTAGCATAATTATAATTATAATTATTAGCATAATTATAATTATAACCTATTATAAGCCTTTTTCATAAGCAAAAAAAAGTACCTACTTACTGTGCTTTTACAATAGCTTTCTTCGTTCTAACGAATTCGATACATTTTAATTCACTTTATGATGGCGGACAAAAAAACTGACGAGAAGCCTTTATAAATGGTATTTTTTTTAAATTGTATGGTTTTTAAAATATCATTTAAGTATTTCATGGCACCAAAACAGCCAGATACAACCAAAGATATATTTTAACACAACTTACATAATGTGAGCTGTTGCGTTTCAGTGAGTGAGCAAGGAATGCCAAGAACAAGAACCTATTTCCCATCTATTTCCCTTGCCCTTATCCTTAATCCTACTATTACAGCCGATCAAGCTTTTTGATGACATTAAAATACATAATAATAAAAATTGATTAATTAAAAAAATTGTATTATTGCAGCATGCGGCGGCATGGACAATATGTGTACCGTATATGACGTAAATAATCGTGACTCAACTGGGGCTGCGAAGATGGTGCGTGAACTTGCAGGCTATGAGGGATTCTTGAGTAGTTGTCGATTCCTCGATGATACACACATTCTCACCGGTTCAGGAGATATGAAAATGTATGTAACTCCATTATGAATTATGATGCTCCCCATTCATGTATTAATTTCTTTCACTTTGGAGTTTTTATCTATTCCAACAGATGCGTTTGGGATTTGGAGGTTGGCAGAAGAGAAATGGATTTCAATGCTCACGCTGGAGACGTGGTCACTATTTCATTATCTCCAGGTATACGAAAGACTAAATCTTTCGTATTTTAAGATTGAAGTGCATTTTTATCATATACTACAGCTGGCACCCGCGACTTCGTCCGCGTTCTCTTTAGCCTATAGCCTTCCTCGATAAATGGACTGTACAACACAAAATTATTTTTTCATTTCGAACCAGTAGTTCGTGAGATTAGCGCGTACAAACAAACTCTTTAGCTTCATATAATAGTATAGATTTAAAAAGTTTCGCTATTTTTCTTATGAATACAACAAACAACAATAAATAATAAATGTGTCATAGAGTAATTTCACTAAAATATGAAAATTATAGATGGAAAGTCATATGTAACTGGATCCGTGGACAGAACCTGCAAATTGTGGGATTTGAGAGAAGAAAAATCGAAACAAACCTTTTTCGGTCACGAAGCTGATGTTAATAGTGTCTGCGTAAGTGACTTCTCTTATTAAAGTTATTATATTATATCATGATTACCCTGATAGTTTCAATTTTATAAGCAAAAAACTAAAAAGCAATGTTGTAAATAATAAAGTCGAGTCAAAAACATGTCAATTGTCAATATATCATATGAAACTATTCTCCAAACAATAGTGCAGTTGGTTTTCTTCTAATACTTTTTACATGTCAAAATCTATGTATTATATAGACAGCTTAGCGTACATATATATTCCTATATTCCTACTTACCTCCGAGCTGAATTCGACTATTGACCATTGAGATATACTAGAGAAACTATCTCAAGCAAAAGTTTTAGTGCACTTGCAAAAAGCAAAAGTGTGTACTTGAAGGTGAAAGGTGATTCCTTGGGCTTTATTTGTATTTCCTAAGTTGTTTGCGCAGTACCTCAGCACACATGAAGGCATATTTAATTAAAAAGAACATAGAACACAAGCGTATTCGCCTGTAGCGCTAACCAAACTAAAGTAGTTGGAGCCAGCTGGCTCTAACTCGTGTTGCAAAAAATCTGTTTGCCATGTCTTCTCTAGTACGTAGTACATATTATCTCAATGCTATTGACCTCCTTTTCGAAATTGGCTACCTAATTGGACTGTTTTAAAGATAGTTATGAAACGATATTTGTATTTTTTTAATATAAGGAGACGAAATCCATCATTGGACACTTAGTCCCGGACTTAGCAGCTAAATAGTGCCGGACTCCTACCGGCTAAAACCTCACCTGTCTCCCAGTTATCCATGTACTCGCCGTTAAAGCCTAGACCATGGTAACTGTGTTAGCCTTACAAATTCGCTTTTTCGTCTACCTCCTTTGATTTAATCACCAACTCCAGAAACTCTTGGACGCTCTGCCAGGTCTCCTTATTTTTTAACATCGCGCTTATTAGATTATGATGAACGATGAAACGATACTTGTTGCTGTTTAGTTATAAGGCTACTAGTTATAAAAAATCTTTAGTTTCACGCAAGTGGTCAGGCATTCGCAACTGCTTCGGAGGACAAGACAGCACGCCTCTTCGACATCCGCAGCGATCAACAAGTGGGACATTACACACCTCCTGGCAACAGTGGATTCACTAGCTGCGGTAACTAAACCAAAATATAGGTTTTATAACTAAAAAAAATTATACCTACACGAGGGTTGTTACTAATATTGGCATCCGCAAACGGATTGCGAATCAATGCGATCTTCTGGGGTGTGGCAGCAGATCCCATCCTCAAAAGTCTGTATCGAGTGTTTTAAGCTTATCTACATAATACTTGTACATACTAATATTATTCAGATTTGTATTTGTGTTTGTAATGAATAAGCTCAAGAACTATTGGACCGATTTCAAAACTTCTTTCACTTAGCTTAGGTGATGAAAGAATCAGTTGTTGCAAACTAATTAAGTATGTGGGTATAAGAAAAGCGAATCTCTCCCCTTTATATTATTAGTGTACAATTTAAAATTTATATTTTTTTCCTTTTTATATAGGTAGATGAAGAACATAACATTCGGTGTGGGTTTCGAAATATTATGTACCTATATTAATGTTATTAATTAAAAATCATCGCCCAAAATAGAGTTTCTTAACAAATTTTCTTACTCTGTCTGTACTTCAGGTCTTTCGGTTAGCGGAAGATATCTACTAGCTGGATCTGATGACAATACTATTCATTCCTGGGATACGCTCAAAGTATCACATACAGGTGAGGCTTTCATTTTCATTAAAAGTTTAACTTTTCCTCGCACAACCTGTTCAAAAACTACTCGTACAGTCGGCCGCAAAATTCGATTAACACATTCAACGCGCCATATTATAAGTCGTAGTCACGACTAGAGAGCAAAATAAACTTCACGTACAAACGATCGTAAAAAGCTTCGGTAAGTAAGTACGTAAGTTAGTAAGTTGATTGTTCAGTTGTTTTGCACTTTTGAATGTGTTAATCGACTTATGCAGCCGACTGTACATGATCAGTAAGTAAGCGATGTTTAACAGATGTTAACCAGGCAAACTGAACTGACTTACCTACTTATAATATAACTAGCATCCCGCCTCGGGCTTCACACCGATCCTTTTCTGCACACTATATTATGTATATATTCGTCCGCGTAGAAAAGTATAAAACGCAATCTACCGTATTTTGGATAAATGGCGCTATCACCTGGGCCAAGCCGCTAGTATTTTATTTTATACTTTTATTTTAGATTTCCCGTAGGAATGAAGCATTTTCCCGCGGTAAAAAGTAGCCTATGTTCATCACGGATAATGTCGGCTTCTAATGGTAAAAGAATTTTTCAAATCGGTCCAGTAGTTTCGGAGCCTATACTATACAAACAAACAATCAAATCTTTCCTCTTTATAATATTAGTATAGATATTACTAGCTGGTGCCCGCGGCTTCGTCCGCGTTGGAAATAAATAATATATATATATATAAGTAAGTAATATTTATAACGCTTGACCTCTTGTAGCTATAACACTTTGGCCATGAAGAGTTAGTTTTTTATTTTAATTTATATTTTAGATGAGGAACGAAAAGAAACGAATTTAAAATTCACCTCTCTTATCTCACTACTGACCTGTTCTATGATTCTGTCTTCTTTTTCATCTAAATTCTTGTTCTTCTAAAACATAACATGGATTTTGATGCGGTTATCACTAATGAAAATACGATAAACGAGGAATTTTTGTGTGTTCTGATTTATTAGGAATCTAATACTAAATCAGGTTTTAGTTTGGCTGGAGTTCTTTCTTAGAGTTTTTAGGCGAACTGTTTTGTTCGCCGTTGGAAAAATAAAAATATTGTATTATTGCATTATGCAATATTGTGAAGGGAAGGGAGGGAATGAGGTAGTTGGTTACTATCCATTACTGTAGTTGTGATGTTCGTTACCTAACCTATATTGTGATGTTTGGTTACATTTTGTGATGACCGCTAATGTCTCTTCGGAGAGTGCCGTACCGAGAAGAGAACGAAATGTTAGTGCGATATAACCTGCCGGTGCAGCGACATCTGACAATTTAAAATAAAACAATCTGAGTCATATTCATAATGCATTGCATTGAAATTACGCATTGTCCGATAGTCCGATGCGCTTTGTGTTGCGCAAACGGCTGCAACTCCAATAAACTCTAATCCACTTGCGTGATTCATAAATAATAACATGTTATAATTGAGTTATAGTAATAATTTCCATCAATACTAATAATAAATCTGTAAGACACAGGAAGGCTACTTTTTTCTTTTTCAACTCTCATTAAAATCCATTGCGTGGTTTCGATTTAGTTAGCGGATATACAGACAAACATACGCGGAAAGGAAAGGATAAGACTATTGTAAGGATTAGTATGGGGATATATCGAGTCGATAGGGATTAGGAAGCAGAAGCCAAATGAGATTTTTAGTACATACAACCGATTGCGAGTCTTAGCAGTAAAATATGTTCGAGTTAAACCTAATGAATAATTACACAGGTCAACACGATTTTTGGGTCTGGCTTCTGCATATGAAATTTTGATTTCTTCTATGTTAAAAATAAGGGAATATATAAAGAGTTTAAAGTACCTATATATAGAGGGGTCATTGCGAAAATATTCATACAAATAAATTGATCTTTCTGGCCGTGGCTCCACCTATCATTATATAGTTGAAGTACATAGGATAGTAAATACAAGATATTTAAGCTACTGCAGAATAGATGTCACTATTGATGAGGTATGCTTTCAATTAGGGACGGCAATTATAGTTATCGATAAAATATATCGATGAGCTAAATATCGGTTTAAATAAAAGAAAATCCCAAAACTACTTGCTTTTTTATCGATATTAATTTAAAATCCAATATCTAAAATACAGGGTTTTTCAAATCGGTCCAGTAGTTTTGGAGCAGATTCAAGACAAACAAACAATTAAATCTTTCCTCTTTATAATATTAAACTTCTTCTATACTAAAAGTATAGATTAGTATAGATAATAATCAAGTAAAAAATAATTTTATGTACTCTCTTAAAAAAATATCGATAATATATTGATAATCGTCAATCACTACGATAGTAGCACAGCTACAAATGTATCTATTGGACAACAGAGGGCGCCTATTACAATATTTTCAAATGTTCTACAACAATTTGTTAGAAATATCGTAATTTTCAATTGTTTTAATTTATTAGATACATAAATATACAAATACGTACGAAAATAAGCCGATATCAGGTGTAGAAATTTTATTATAACGAGATTTGCAATATCGCAAGGCACAGGACGGCATTATTGATTAAAAAATTTTTAACACCACTACTGACTCGACGTGTGCGTCTATGAAATGTCGGCAATGGACTGAGCAAGATATAACCACCTGGACATAAAAGTTACATTAAGGATTCTTTCTTGTTGTCCGATCTATATATAGGTGTTTAATATCTTTGGGAATATATAATTTTTTTGATCAAAGTTTGCTTTTGTAGAAATTAGAGCATTTTTTTCCATTTTTTTAAGACAAATGATAGATTCATACATTATTTCCATACTTTTATTTTCAATTACAATTAGAAAAGTTTTTGTTGAACACTAGAGCCTTTGTCATTTAAGATTTTTGATAAACAACAGGAAATATATGTAAAATAACGAAAAAATTAAGTTCAAAAATGAATATTTTTAGTGTTTCTCTTATGTTTGTATGGGCTGTCTCGTATCTTACTTAAATCAGGCAAAAGCAAACTTTAAAAGCTAAAAATGAAAATGTAACTATTTTTAGATGTCTAGAATCAGAAACCCAAAAAAAATTATATTTACTTACAGGATCATTGGCTGTTCATGAAAACCGCGTGACTTCGATTTCCGTCGCTCCCAACGGAGTCGCACTTGCTAGTTGCTCTTGGGATCAAAGTGTAAGAGTTTGGGGCTGAGAATAAAACTTAAAAAATATATATAATTATAATTATGTTAAGTTGGTTTGCACTTCTTTTTAATTTCTACGTTTCTTCGTTTTAAAACTGGCAGCACTTCTGCTTACTTACTACGACGTTTCAAAGGTTAAAATTTAAAATGAAGGACACGAGTCAGAAAGTGTACAAGAAAATTGCAAATACCTCTAGACTCTAAATCAGACAGACCTAAGGAGGGAATTTTTCTAAAAAAAATAAATAGTTTCATTGTGATTTTTATTTTTATTTTTTATTTTTACAAATATATTTTTTTTACTTGAAAAAGTGAATCTTTATAAGATTACAATCTAGTCTAAGACTAATGACTAATTTTAATATAACCTAAACTACTAACTGTAATATTTACTAAGAATAATGTCCCTTGACCCTTATCGGGTCGTGTAAAACCTTATGAGTCAGTGTTATGCTTTTTTTTAGGGTGTACCTGGAAAAGTGCATCCTTAAAAGACTAATGAGTAATTTTAATATAACCTAAACTATTTACTAAGAATAATGTCCATTAACACGATTCTTATTGTCTCTATTAAGGGGAGAACACTTTGTTATTGTGTTCTTTACAAATATTATACGTTACTTTTACTTGTTTCTATACTGTATAATGTATTTTAATAATAAATTATTTCGATATTAAATACAAAAATCAATTAAATAGATTTTTATCTTAAATGTCTTCGGAGAGCTATTTAATTCGAGGTCGAGGGTTCTACGTAGCCCTCTCCTTCTTTAATTCTATTTATTCTACGCCAATGTAAGTAAGTAATGGAATAGAAGAGACATCTATTGACGAAAGAATACACTCGGGATCACAAGTTATTTATTTAAATTATATTTTTAAACATAGTGCAAACTGGCTTTAGTGTTTAATAATCACTAATAATAAAATGTATTATTGATTTTTTTTTTTAATTAAATTACGTATTCACTCAAAGGTTTTGTTTCATTACATCCGAGTGCGCACATAAGTTGGATATGGAAATTTTAAAAATAAACTGATTAACTAAGATTAAAGCTCAAACTGTAATATTTTGAGTTTGAGGCAGGAATTTGTAAAACAGGTTTAGTTTCATTTAAAGAATAGCCCTGGAAATAAACCTGAAACTAAACTGTTCGGGTTGTACGTACAGATTTAATGGAGGAATTTTTGAAATTACTATAAATCGGCATCTCTGTATATACATAAAAATATAAAACACATACGCAGTCTAGTGAAAAAACGTTATACGAGAGAGGTTTTCATATTTAAACAGAAAAAAGTTATATCCATACGAATCCGGAAGCGAGCCGCTAGTTATTATTAAATAGATCTCAGAAACGACTAAACCAAATTGAAAGCGGTTTTTACTGATATATTGGCAAGCTTCCCGTAACTAACCGTAACTAATAATTTTAAAGGAGTTATGACTGTGACCTATATCCTCTTTTCCACTTTGTTCGTAAGTAAATAAACCATAATAAAATTACTTATGTCTTATCTGTCTAATGTAAAACCACAGACTAGCATTTAACAGTTGAGAATGTGATAAATTGTAAATTCATTTATGTAAACAGAATCTTATTTTTCTTGTTTTTAAATAATGGTCAAAAAGGCATTGTTAAATTTGGATTCACGCTAATCTTGCTAAGTTATCTTTTAACTTGTTAAGATCAACATTATGTTATAATGGCACACCATACCGATAAGTACAGAGAAAGGTAATACATATTTTAATTTTTATTTCACTGGATCTATCCAACTAAGAGTAAATGGGCGCTGAATGGGAATAGTATACATACTGATACTTCATTATGGTCTTCTGTAAGTCACTGCCCACAGAAACTGACTTGAAACGCACACTGCATTCAAAAAAAACATGTTTATCTGCAGGAAACATTGCCAGAGATATGCAAAAGGTCTTGAAGTACACGATACTGTCAAATTGGGTCAACCTAAACCACTTTTTCTTGGCGCTGGTGAATCTAAAGAGAACACGTGCGCAAACGCAAACAGATCTTATACTTGGACGTGCGCAGTTTGTCATAGATCAACAAGTAAGTTGGAAAAGAAAAGGAAATCAGTTTCGAATGTAAGTCTTATTAACGCTTTTAACGTTGTAAAGGAGAAATTGGAGGAAGTTATAAAAATGCATATACCGAAACTGTGTAACGACATAGCTCTATTGAAGTCCATAACTGAACGTATAAGTAAACAAAACGAAGAATTGATTGAAAAGATTGACATACTGAAAAGTAGTCACGGCAGGTGTAAAGTGAAGGCAGGACCCAAAAAGTTTTGGTCACAAAATTACAGAAAGAGAAAATTTCTCACGTACAAGGTCAGTGTTAATAGGAATAAGAAAGATAGTCACACTGAAAATAAGACGGGACACTGTCGTGCAAGAAAAAGGACACATTTGTTACAAAGGATGTTCCTATTATTTAATAGAAAACGAAAAAGGTGTCGAATGACTTTAAATTGCTGTTTTCAAAGTAAATGATGTTTTCATAGAAAATTCGCTTTGATTTTCTTTTAATTTTGTCTCCTAAACTTATAAAATTTATAGTTTATTTGCATTATAACTATTTTTAACAAAAAATAAACCGACATCAAACCGTCTCATGGTATTTTCTCATGCATGCCATTGTCAGAACTAGACCAAATTGAAATGGGACCATACGGGAAGCACAAGCTTTCAAATAAAAAAAGAATCATCAAAATCGTTTCATCCAGTCGAAAGTTATGAGGTAACAAACATTTTAAAAATACATACGCGTCGAATTGAGAACCTCCTCCTTTTATGGAAGTCGGTTGAAAGTAGTAACAGTAAATAGGAAGGAGCCGTAAAATAAAAAAATCAATTTCAAAAAAAGTAAAAATTTTTCAGTCACACTAGAAAAATCAACGAAACCTTGAAAGCGCCTGTTAATATAATATCCAATGGAATTGTTTTGTACGTATCTACAATTGCTAACTAAAAAAAATATTAGGCGTTTCTAAATGTAATGTATGTATTTTGAATAAAACACTTATTGTATAAGGGAAAATATACAACACAGGGAAAGCAGGCAAGATATAAATTAAAAAAATCATATATATAGCTTGTTACATTTTATTTTTAATATTCATAACTTATACTTAATCTACATCGTCGTCAATTACGTTGTAATTTTAATAGAATTCTTTAAAAAATATTGAGACAAAATGCGTTTCTTTTACACAGAAAATTTTTCTTTTGGAAAAAAATTACAATTTGAAAATCCTAATATATTCACATTATTTCATTCGTTCAAGCTGTCATAACCCTTTTTCTATAAAAAAATCAGACTTTATTAGATCTATGTCTAATTAAAATTAATCGTCATGCTTACTTATGATATCAACTTAATCACTATTATAAGTATCATACAGCGAACTAAAGATATATTTATTTGGTGGTATCATACTTATAATACTTATCAGCATACATAAGTTACTTATACGACTAAGTATACTCAATTTTTCGTCAACTTTTACTCAATTTTAATTACAATTCATCAATAAACCTTCGATTTCGCACGTTATGCCATAAAGGCAAAGTTCCCCAAAATCTTGACCTTGTCCCTAAATCTATTTCCATAGTTGGCTCTACGTTTATATTTAGATATTCCATTTTTCTTCCGCTGGTCACTGGTTGCCATTTGAATGGTAATTTTGACGGCTTGTTTGGATTGCTACAACATGAAGAATTACTTGTAAATGCTACCAAAGACATAGGCTATGGCATAGGCTTAGGAAATATAAGACATAGGCTATAATAATATTTCCTAAGTGTGTCAGTATGTACATGAGGTATATGTTCTACTGTTAGCGCCTCTTTCACCATCTGTCAAGTAGGCTAACTGTCGTTTAAAGTCACCGGTAACCGGGGATAATGGAGCTGATGTTACCTTTGTACAGTAAAAAGAAAATAATGAAAAAAAATCGCCTATGCAGTAAACCGAGTGCATAATAAAACATAA
The DNA here is from genome assembly GCA_918317495.1 of Synanthedon vespiformis. Lineage (NCBI taxonomy): Eukaryota > Metazoa > Arthropoda > Insecta > Lepidoptera > Sesiidae > Synanthedon > Synanthedon vespiformis. The sequence continues at coordinate 2,041,475 of OU906947.1, forward strand.
AATTGTTTTTAAAATTAACTATTCCAGATTTTACTTGTAGTTGATGAGAGAGGCCCTTAGATTGTGTGTCCTTACATCACACACACTGCGACAGATGTTATCTAAATTAAATATGATTTTCTTGAATATGATTCTCTCATATTAATTAACTTACCCGCTTGTCGCAAAGTTCGTCCATAGAGTAACAATTAATTCGCTCATTTCTTTGTCTTGTTCGGAAAATTCTTTTGTGAGAAAATATATTGGGAACAAATGCATCAACTCGTCGGCATGACATACGCCTGAAAATTTTAATGTAATATTTTAAATATTAAATATAATTATTTTAATTTAATAATATTTTGTAAAATGTATTTTAAATACACTTTTAGTATTTCTTAATACTTAGTACATTTTAAAATGTACAAAATTTACAAAGAATGTCGTTAAAAAAATGCATTACCATAATCGTTATCGACGTCTCCGAATATCTGAGAAAAACTATTTGTTGCTCTATAAGAAAGTTCATACAAGTAAACAGGATTTTTTGTATAATTTAGTGTTAACTCTACGGCTTCTACAGCTGGGTAGGCGAAATATGAATCGGTGTATATCTGAAAAACAATTGACATTATGACTTACTCGGAACGGTAGTAATACATCTATGGACTTAGGCTTATCGTCCACTAGGCAGCCTGGCTGCGCAGCCAATATATGTGCGCAGCCAGTTATGGCAGCCAAATCGACCGACGGCCAGTTGTCACCCAAACGTCAAGCGACATGAAAAAGTTTTGGAACATACGTCTCGCTGCGGCAAGTGCGCGGAGACTGACGGCAGCCACATAATATTTACATTCGCCTAATCGCTAAACTACTTGGTCTGGCCACTGGCTGCGCGCAGCGAACGGGCTGCCGTGCAGTCAGGCTCGTTTTATTGGCTACCGCAGCCAGAAATTTGTGGCTGCTTAGGGCTCCCATACACCGTCATATGTTCAATTGGCTGCCACGGCCTGGCTGCCGCAGCCTGGCTGCCTAGTGGGCGATAGGCCTTACTAACTGTTGCACGCGATAGGTATAGATTAAGTTTATTTTGACTTCTGCTTACTTTAAGTATTCCTTCTTTAATGGAATTTTTGTTTTTCAAATATTTATCTCGTATTTTCTCCGTAATGACATCAACGTACGGAGAATTTTCATAGTACATCGTGATGGGAGCGATGGTGTCAAAACCTGATAAAAATTCTCGCAATCTTGTTTCGTTAGCGGTAATCCCTGTTGAAAGATAAGAAAAATAAGCACAGAATAAAATAATATTTATTGCTCTTTTACGTCTCCAAGCCATTGGTTTTTTTTTCTATTTACAAATGACTTTACTTTTATCTGGGCGAAAAGTTACCTAATATATCTTTTTTCTGCATCGCTGACAATGTGCATGAAAAATTTCATAAGGACCAATTGAGTAGTTAAGACTTTGTAACTAGTATCGAGAACTTACAAACAGACTTCAAGCATCCTTCGTTCTTCGTCAATCCTGTCATCCAAGGCACTGCTGGCACTTCCGGTGTTTTCCTAGGACTTCTTGTTAAGAATGCTCCAGGAAGGTCGGGTTCTACGACCGCCTTAAATGGAGTCATTGGTTCATAATCCCATGCCTAAAATGTAAATTGAAATGTAATGCGTCAGGTTCTCCCCATACAAACGTAGAGTGATTATTTATTACCTACTCGGCTGTTTTATGTTTAATTTACAAAAGTAAGCATGATACCGATTTATCTTGTCGTTAACTAGGTTCGTTTTCATACAAACTTTTAAAAAAAGTATTAATTTAAAAGATAATTATGATCCTTGAAAAATCCATATTTTAACACAAGTTTGAATGTAACTTTGAGGGTGAATATTTCAGTCTAGTGTACAAAAACTCCAAAATACTTTGCCTACAAACATTGATTAGTTATTCAAGAGTTCAAATAACTTTACACGAAATAGATATATGCAGTAGTTTTGTCAAAAAGAGTATATGTCCAAGGGTCTGTTTTTGATACGAATCATTGTGTATCTCACTCGAGTGCTCTTCCCGACTAGTTTGCACTATTGGAAATCAACATATATTTGATTGAGTGGTAAAACAATCAAAATTCTTGATTTCGCTCCGAAAAAATATAGTAATTATAGAAAGAGATCGCAAAAAAACATATGCTTACATAAAAACGGAATTCCGTATTGATAATATCGTAGCTGTCTTTGGTGCGAAGGCATTTTAACATTTCATCGGATGGTGCTTGTGGACAATCTAAGAATTTCGCCAAACGGAATGCGTTTCGTAACGCCTCTCCTGGAGGAGCTTCAGCCCAAGGCACTAGGGCTGTGCCAGACTCCGAAATGGCTTTATGGAATAAATCTGAAATTACAAAAGGTGACTGAACAAATCAAAGTAACTGTTCTTATAATATATAAAATGGCTTTATGGAATAAATCTAAAATTACAAAAGGTGACTGAACAAATCAAAGTAACTGTTCTTATAGTATTTAAAAGGCGATGTGTGTATGTATGTCCCCGTATGTCTCCTATAGACTCCAAAACCGCTCTGAACCGAATTCAGAAAATCTTCAGATTGGTGCAGCGGGTGTTCCTGTGAAGTTTGGTAGCGATCGGACGCGGACGAAGTCGCGGGCAAAAATACTAGTGTTTTATAATGACTTAGTGCTCGTCTTCTTTTTCTTTTATTTTTATTGTAGTACTAAAAAAGTGAAGATATAAAAATAATGTATTACCTGCGCTAGTCTTTGACAACATGTGGTAGTGTGCACTCGCACCACCGGCACTCTCTCCAAATATTGTGACCGAGTCCTTATCTCCTCCGAAATCGTGTATAACTTTTTGGATAAATCTGAGTGCTTCTTGTTGATCTTTGAGGCCATTGTTTCCAGGACAATGTTCGTCTTGGGTCGAAAGAAAACCTAAGGGTCCTATAAACATTTTGTCAATCGTTAGGCTATTTATTGCATCGATCGATTTCATCAGACTTTCGAATTCACTTTTGAAGCTCATCAAAATATCACATTGCCTAATTAGAACAGTCTATTAGCAAAAATACAATCGATTTTGATGACGCTACTAAACATGCATACATACAATACATAACATATTATTATGCTACCCAATTTACTCAATTTTGTTATTGTACGCAATTGTACTCACCTAATCTGTAATTGGTGGTCACCAAAACGACGTCTTTGTCTAAAAGATATTCAGGGCCGTACATTAGGGTTGTAGAATCGCCACACATCCACCCTCCGCCGTGGATAAACACCATTACAGGGAGCAGTTTATCACGCACCTCCTGGAATAGTTTCCTTAATCTTAATAGATGATCCCTCGGGTACAGTACTTTTTTCTGGATGAAAGGTACCCCATGTCCTTTCTTGTATCTCTGACAAGTTGACAGCGTAATGCAAAATTTCATGATGATCGGTTCAGTAGTTTAGTAGTTATATTAGTTTGAATTCGATTTTTTTTTTCAAAAAATAAAAAAAAACGCAATTAAATTAAAAGTCCAATTAATATTATAAATTAAAAATGCACTACAATGCAAGAAAGGACCTTGTAAAACATCATCTTGTAAGAACATAAGTCTTATTTTTAACCTAACCTTGCTCATCATCAATGAAGTTATATCAGGTTTGAAAAAGTTCAAAGACCTAGTGACACAGTGACCGGTCCTTGAACTTTAATTGAGAGAACAACTAATATAAGTTACTGCGAGAAATTTAAAATAGGGAAATATTTAAAATCCTTAATGAGATGGTTAACACGAATGAGATGTGACTTTAGAGAGGAAAAAAGCGCATTCAAACTCATTACTTATACAATTTTCTTTGTATGAACAATCTCTATATGTGATAGAACCATCGAAAAACCATCGAAACCTACGAAAAACTTTAGAAACATGATGTCAGCGCACAATTTGAACCAGTTCAAAAACTACTAACTTAGATACAGATAGATAGATGTAGACGCACCAGTTCAAGCTGTCCATCAAAAAATTAAGTAATCGTTACTATCCTTACTAATATTAAGAGTTTGCTTGTTTGTTTGTTACGCTTTCACACAAAAACTGCTGAACCGATCATCATGAAATTTTGCATACACGTTGTCTGGGACACCAGAAAGGACATAGGGTACTTTTCATCCAAGAAAAAAGCACTCCTCCCGAGGGAATTATTTAAAATATAAAACTGTAACTAACGCCTGGCCAATGTATTATAGAAACAAGTTGTCAAGCGTTATATATAATATATGTAATTGCTTTTATATTTTTAATTTATCATCGCGTACGAAGTCGCGGGCACCAGCTAGTAAATCTACAAATCTTACTTCAGTATGTCTTATGTTTAATGGTATTCATCTGTCCAGGAGAAAAATGTTGAATTTCTAAATAAAACCATAATTAAGAAAGCCATCCAATTTGCCCATGGCCAAAATAATCATAAAAAAAGTATAAATACGAACATTATTTGTATGATGCGTGTAAATATTTAGATACAAGCAATCCTCTTGACCAATGATTTCTTTCTGACGAATGTACGGATTCCGTTGAACGCACACTGGGCTTGCTTTGGTTGCGTCCAATTTCTCTTTCCATCCTTCTATTGGAACAGGTGCCTGAAAATATACAATCAATTCTTATTTTTTAATATACTAGCTGGTGCTCGCGACTTCGTCCGCGTAGAAAAGTATAAAACGCCATCTACCGTATTTTGGATAGAAGGCGCTATCTCCCGAGCCAATCCGCTAGTATATTTACTTTTATTTTAGATTTCCCGTAGGAATGAAGCATTTTCCCGCGGTAAAAAGTAGCCTATGTTCATCACGGATAATGTCGGCTTCTAATGGTAAAAGAATTTTTCAAATCGGTCCAGTAGTTTCGGAGCCTATTCTATACAAACAAACAAACAAACAATCAAATCTTTCCTCTTTATAATATTAGTATAGAAAAAGCAATACTTACTAATATTATAGTTTGTTTGTTTGTTACGCTTTCACGCAAAAACTACTGAACCGATCACCATGAAATTCTGCATACACGTTGTCTACGACACTAGAAAGGACATAGGGTATTTTATTACCTTTCAATTGATACCTTACAATCATAACTTTTCCCTTGATCGAATAAGGTTTAAAGTCGGTTGAAACTATTTTTCGCGGAGGGGCGATATTTTTGACGCCGAGAGTATATTGAAAAAATAAGATATAGATATTGAAAAAATATATTATAAGTAAATATACTTTTCAATAATAAGGAAGTTTTGTAAGGTAAAACAATACTTAAGAGTCGTAAAACAACTATAGAGGTACCTACTAAAAAAGAGGAAAATGAATTGTTCATTAAATCACATATAATGTATGAATAATATATTCATACGGGTTAAACCGTTTGGTAAATACCAAATAAAAAACAATTCGGGCACCTTTATGGCTATTTTACAATTCTTTTTTTCCTTTTATATTTCAATTATTGAGATGTATAGTATATAGGTATATCGTGAATCAAAAAAAAGATCGCGAACTCTATACATGATATAGGTAACATTTTATCAAATCCTTTTTAAATAGAACCTCACATAACCTTAAACCTTGAAATAACAATTTATTTCATTAATACCTGCATTCCTGTTTTATTGTTTGATTGGATATTTAAGGAATAATGTATTACAGGCTCATTAAATAATGATTACTTCAACTTTAATGAATATTTCTATTAATTACCATAAGTACCTATCCAATTAAATTACCGGTATGTGTTTGACACAGAAATTGTAATGTTTCGTGCATGAATAAGTACGTAATAATCCGCTTGAAAAAGGTTACGTGACTGATGATTCCTAATTATATAGACATGATGATAATAATAATAACATTTAATTACTTAAATAATATGTAGAAGTAAAGAAGGAAATTAAAAATTGTGTCACCACTCATCTGTACTATAAAATATACTAATAAATAAAAAAATAAAAAAACAAAATATATACCGTACTTATTATAATATAACAAAAAATGGAATTCTAAAGTTTTTTTCGTATCGTATTAGTTAATCCAGGAAATAAACTATCTGAGTGCCAAATTTTATCCAAGTCTGTTCAGTAGTTTTTACGTGAAACAGTAACAAACAATATACATCCATCTACGAGTATGTTAATATTTTAATAAAGCTTTCTTTTTGTTTAAAGTCATTTTATAAGTAATTGTTAACAGGTTCATTTAAATCGAGGGCAAACCTCGCCTTTCTCTGATTTCAGTCTGGGCGAAAAGAAATATTTAATAATTTTTAGTTTGGTTAATTTATTTTCGTATCTCATATCTTATCAGCAAGATTATATTTTATGTTTAGTGCAATTATTTTATTAAGAATCTACCTGTGTAGATAGAATGTATAATAGGATCTATTTTTGGAATAGATTATGTATAATTATGATCAGAACCTATCAAATTAATATAGTGTTGAAAATCATTATTATAACGTTAGGTGATTTATTGGCGAAAATGTGAAAATATAAATGCATAAATTATAAACAATATATATAACTATCTTTAAAGATCTTTAAAATAAACAAAATTTACCTTAAATCGTAACTCTCCTAAAGGTGGCAGAGCAAATGGTATTGACGTGAAAGCAGATATTTGTCTGCCATTTCTAGTTTTCATATAATATCCAGCTATTTCGCCAAGTGAAGTCTTCACTGAAGGTTGTGGTTCACATAACACTTTTTTTACATAAACATAATACAACAATAAAAGGCAAATATTAAATTTTAATATTACATTAGTCATGTTGATTTGGTTACACGTAACGCTTGCAACGCTTGCACAGGCAGATATCGTTATGGTTCAAAAGCAAAAAACGAAATGAAAACAAATACACGGTCTTTCAATTTATAGAGCCTGTCGGTTTATAGGCAAATGAACTTGGCTCGTCATATCCACCTTTGCTTTGAACAACGTCTTATATAAACGAACACATACATGTCTTTGGCTTTTCCACGTCGCAGTTTGTTTGCAAATTTCCTCACAATTAATTTTATAATACGTATATTTTATACGATTCTATAGTAACAGGAAAATTCAAAATTCAAAGTCAAAATACTTTTGAGCTCACGTCAAGATATTTTCCTTCGTTAAAGCGGAATGTAAACAAACAATACAATACGAGACCTGACACGTGCAATAAGTTTCCATCCTTATACAGTTTTATTTTGATGGAAATAATAATGAATTTTATGTTCGTCAAAAACTAAACAAATATAGTTTACGAAAAGAAAGAATTGGGTGCCATATGTACATACATTCATGTTTATTATTTTATTAAATAAACTAGCTATGCCCGCGACTTCGTTCTCGCTTTAATTCGTTAATATAAGTTAAATTTATTACTTCGATGATTTTGTCTTTTACAAGTTAAGTCTTCAACAAATAAATATAATGTTTAACGAATAAGTGATAATATTTACTTGAGTTTATTAATATTTTCTATCTTACTTAGACGTAGACAGACTGGTTTTTTTTTACTTGTTTTTCTTATGAATGGCAAATAATTACAACAGTAAACAGTTAAGTAGGTACTGGTTTCTTCTACAAGCAGGTGAATTAAAAACAAGTTAGATGACTAGACAGGTAGGTTTATTTAATTGTAATGGCGACCGTCTCCTCTTCAGAACCAAGTACATAAATTGATCATTTATTTTTATTGAAGTGAAAACTTCTATAGCCGCGTTATACGACTTTGGGTGCGGAAAAAATGTATGGGTTCGCGTCAGCAACATGCTAATGCTCACAGTTATTACTGCATCATTCGATCGATAGGCGATTTTTTTTTATTATTTTCTTTTCAATGTTTGGGACTTTTACCGTACAAACAAATAAAGGTATATCAGCCAGCTCCATTATCCCCGGTTACCGGTGACTTTAAATGACAGTTAGGTCAGTTGACAGACTTACTTTTATATAGGTACCTTCCTCGTTTATCCCTCTTTCCATAAGTGAAAACCGAATTAAAATCGGTCTACCCAGCATTCTTAAACCATTTGAAGCGTACGTACCAACTTAACATTTTTATCTATAGTTATATTATAAAGAGGAAAGATTTGATTGTTTGTTTGTATTGTATAGAATAGGCTCCGAAACTACTGGACCGATTTGAAAAATTCTTTTACCATTAGAAGCCGACATTATCCGTGATGAACATAGGCTACTTTTTACCGCGGGAAAATGCTCCATTCCTACGGGAAAACGGGTAATAGGACAACGGGTAGTAAGAATTATCCTTCGGTATTTACCTTTTTTTCCCATAACTTCTACAACGGCTGAACCGATTGGGTTGAAATTTTATATGGGTATTTCGATGGTTTCCTGGATGATTTAAAAATACAATTGGACCCGGTAGGTGGCGCTGCTGTCGGTATGTCAACTACTAAATGGCTTGAGCGATTGGGTTGTATTCCATCGTTTCACAGACACGAATTTATTATTATATTTTATAAGGTTACGCGGACGAAGACGCGTGAAACAGCTAGTATATATATACTAGCTGGTGCCCGCGACTTTGTCCGCGTTCTATATAACCTATAGCCTTCCTCGATAAATGGACTATCCAACACAAAAATATTTTTTCAATTCGAACCAGTAGTTCCTGAGATTAGCGAGTACAATCAAACAAACTTCAAGTTTATATACTCGTATTGATTGGTATAGATAGACTATTAGCTACCCACTTTCTAAATTTCAGCTGTATGCGTCCAGCAGTGCTATGTTTTGTTGTCAGTGAGTGAGTGAGTCGATATTAAAAAAAAAGTGAAGAAGAAGCCACCTACCATCGAGTGGACCGCCAGTCTGTCTGTCGGTTAACATAAGAATTTAAAAAATGTGCGGCTTACGTTAGTAATTAAAAATTAAGGCGATTTGGATTTCAGGCGAATTGGGAATCAGTCGTTTTGGAATTTAGTCGATTTGAGATTCAGTCGATTTAGGATTCAGTCGATTTAAACTTCAGTCTATTTGGGAGTCAGGCGTATTGACATTTCAGGCAATTTGGGAATTGGTTGTATTGGACCGGACGCTGTACAGTGTCCTACACCTACCTAGAGTACCTAACCTAGTCAGTTAGTTTATATAGATAGTAGTTAAGTTAAGTTATTATTATTAGTTAGTCGGTTAACTAACTAACTATACTAGAACTAAATAGAAAGTTTATTTTATTAAATAGTTTTTTTGTAAGCGTAACATTGTGATGTCCGTTTACTTCACCAAAAGGGATAAATTGTGATGTAATGTGATGTAATGTGAATGGAAAAACGAAACAATAGCGCGATATACCTGCCGGTACGACGCCATCTGTATGAAACAACCGGTGACATAAACATATTAATATATCAAAACAACTGATGTAGTACAATTGCAAAACAACAGAAGTCGTTGTATGATGTTATAACGTTTAATTACCGACTATGGCGAATCAAAAAGGAAGGTTATATATGATGATTTTGACCGGTATTGGTATGTATTATATGTTATGTACTACTAGCTGGTGCCCGCGACTTCGTACGCTTTCTCTATAGAACCTTACTCAATGAATGGACTACTTATCCCACACAAAAAAAAAATTCAATTCGAACTCAATAAATCTATCTAGAGTTCTGTGTTGTTATTATACCTATATATTTTTTTGCAGTAAATGATTACTTAATATATTGAAGATAAAACCGCAATATAAAAGAGAAAATATGAACTCGTACGAGTATTTTTGCAAGTCGCATGACACTGCCATTGTAGAGGTAGATAGAGATAACGACGAATGGTCAAGTTGAAGGCAAAATATTACGTTTATCTTCTTGTTTATAAGAAGCGTTAAAATTATCATGACATAATATTTGTTGACTAAGGTTACATATATATTTATTTATATATCAGTATAAATATTCTCGTAATTTAAACATCATGTATTGTGAAAACATGGTAACCTACTCACTGCGGAATCATATTTTACTTATAGTCCAGTATCCCTCACCTGGATTTTTTTCTGATACAGGCTGAAACTATCTACCAAGTTTCATGAAAATCAGTTAATTCTTTTAAGAGTGATGGAGGAACATACATACATAGATACAGAAAAAAATTGTAAAAATGGTCAATTTAGTTTGAGTATCATGTATAGAGCCTATATACACGATATTTCTGAAAACAAAGTAAATTACTCCATGACCGACCCCTACAGATTTAGTATTAGTATTAGTATTGATGCGGCCATTTTATTATACAAATGTTTAACTAAGCTGCAGACAAAAAATCAGCTGGTTAGTATACCCATAGTATACCCTCCCAAAAAACCACTCCCAATGTATCAAAATAACGAGGTCATAAAAAATTTTTGTCTGCAGCTTAGTAACATTTGTATAATAAAATGGCCGCATAGTCCTACAAATTGAGTGGTACGTTTTTCCAGTCCTACGCTTGGAAGTTGTTTACGGCTGCGCACCTACTTTAGCTACCTCTATCGAGAATTTTCGCAGAGGAAAAAAGGTGGACGTCTCGGCAAACTGAAGCTATACTCACGGAGTTTCAGCTTGTTAGTAATCAGAAAAAAATTCAGGTGAGGGATACTGGACTATCAAGTTATTTGTTGTCAAAATTATATACCTACATATAGGTAAACAAATTGAAGTGATAACTATTCTATTGACTCCCTTGAACTACTTACACCTAAATATTTCCTGTTTTTAACTGGTACTTGAGAAATATTGGTACTCAGTTGAGCAATTTTATTATCATCATAAAAATAGTAAGTATATGAATATTTTGTTCTTAGTCACTACAAACTTATCTAATCATTTATTTCTAATTTGTACTTTATTTGTCACGAGTTATCTAAGTGGTTCAAATTGAGGAAATATTAAAAAGGTATTTAAAAAAATTCAAAATCCTTTTTCGATACTACATATAGTCTAGTCTAGTAGATAAGGTTCAAGAATAGACTGGTTTAAAAGCAAATAAAACAAAGGTAATTGAAATGTTAATCTACATTTAATTAATATTTCATATACTTTTCACTAAGTACTACTACTAAGTAGTAAGTAAGTAATAGGACATTTTAAAAGTAAATTTTGATTTTTTATTTATCTCTCTAATTATTCTTTGATAGAGACTGTTAATAGGATCAATTATCTTGCTATTTTCTTTTGAGATTTCGATTTTATAGCTTAATAAATAAGCTGTAATAAAACTCATATAGAATAGATTATTCTCGAATTTAAACGAATATTTATTTACGTATTTGATCCGCATTAGATAATAATCAGCGTAAACTCCTTGATTATTGATAGGGCAAAGATATATTATTTCGATGTTGATAGGCAGTACCTACCTATGCCTATCAATGACATTGATATAAGCGGATATCGTAGGACGTTATTATACGTTTACCGTTTCCTCAAAATATGGAAATTTAAATAAATAAATTTCTCTCTCTCTCTTTCTCTCTCTCACTCAGCTTTTACAGTCCTAAAGCTTGGCAGTTAACCCCTTGAAACTGTCTCTAACAGGAACAGTTGCTCGACTGAGGCAAATCCAGTCTTTTCCCTTCGACATTTGCAATAAACTATTCCAAAGAAATAAGCAAAACTTGAGTTTTTCAGAAAAGGGAAAACGAATACAAAATAATTCCAATAAGTACCTACGATAGGTACCTACTTAGAACGATCGATGTAGTATGGATTGTTTTTCATATTACATTACAACGTGGTTAGATTAGATAGGAATTTGCTGTATTGTTTTCACTCAGTCACTCAGCAAGTACTTATGAACTAAATTTGAACGGATCAAATTTGAATTTATTAAATAAAACTAAGATTGATTAGTGTATTAATTAATGTAGGGTGTAGCTTTAATAAAAAAATTCGTGGTCATTTAAATGAGTACACATTTACATTACATATAATCGCGTATTTTCTACCACTATAAATTAATCCGAATTTTGACATAAATACCAACATTAATTGATCTGAAATCTAATTAAAGGAAGTATTAAGTAGATAAACGGCAGTTAACAACAATTTTATTGTACGTTTATCTGAACCGTTTCATACGTTGGTATAAAAAACAAATATTTAGGTACTTAGGGCATGCTTAATGTATAAAGACTGTTGCGATTGTGACGACCTAGATCTGTAGTTGATCTGAAGGCACGCTGTGTCGCCATAAGCATATACGAGCGCTGACAACATTTTTATCGTTGATACAATAAATTGATACAATTATGTTTATAATAAACTGATACTGATATGTGAATAAGAAATCCATAATTTTAAATAATAAGAGATATTATTATCTTATAATTTTATGTTATTGTACGAGTAGATTCTACATATAGATTTTTTCGATTTGGAGTTTTATTTTTATTTTATTTTATTTTTCAAAAAAAAAAAAATGGGGTGTGGCTGTGTCAACTGTATCCCCTGATTTTGTTATCAATATATTTTTGGATTGCCCCCGTATGGAAGCAAATTTAAAGACGTATTCACATCAAAACTATCCTATCATTTAAGTTCAACCAAATTACAAATAGTTACGAAATTTTATCAAGATCGTTTCAGTCTTTCACTAGTTTAGGACCATACTTTATCCTGGTGATACAACGTCACACGTAATTTTTTTTATATAAAGCCTAGGTAGCTGGAAAAATATAGCGTATGTTACTTTACTCGCTGATAGTGTAGCTTTCTTAATATAGGTGAAAGAATTTTGAAAATAGTTCCATTAGTTTTTGAGTTTATTTAACAAACATGCAAATCTTTTATGATATTATGATGATATTATAGTATAGATAGATAGATTTATAGATTACGCGTGGTCGTCTACTTACTATAGAGAAAACAGTGCACTCGTGTGTTGTGGGATTGCTCAACTCACCAGACCGGTTACAAAAATTTATCCCACACATGTTTATGTACGTACAGATGACGTACAGTGTCTATCTACAGTCTATAGGTACAAAACATTATTAGTATTCAACAATAACGCCTGTCTATAAATAAATAGTAGATGGACATTGGACACTGCCACTAAAATCGTCGTATTTATTTCAAAGCAAAATATGTATGTTATACTCTCATATATTTCTAGCTAGATATTTAGATATTACAACATTTTCACTCTATTGATAAGTCCTCAGAATAAAACAAAGTGCTAAGTGCTTATGAGGGCTCAAGGGCTATTTGTTGAACTACGAACTCCTAATAAATAAAGGAAATATGCTATGATAATCTTTTATATATACAAAATTCTTTTCTTTATAAACCTTCATTTAAAAATTTTCAGAAAATCTATTTTGTCAATACTTTACTTACCTCAAAGGTATACTTGTTGCACATAAGATACCATGAGGTGGTGCGACGACATAGTAATATCACGTAATACCTAGAAATAAGAAAATATTACTTTCTGTTTTTGGCTGCGGCGTAAATCTAAGTTAATATCAATAACAAATTTTTTTATGAATAACTAGCGACCCGCTCCCGGCTTCGCCCGGGCTCAGATTAAATAAGAGTTACTGTGTCCGGGTGCATTTTTTTGACCTAAGAATCTTCCCTGCTTATCCCTGTATCGATTTAGGAATTCATTTTTATTTATATAATAATAACTTAATCATCAATAAAACTTACCTATCTTATGGCCACTTTGTATGTGTACAATCTACATACCTGACTGTTTATGTATAATTCTTAATCAGTATGCGTTCTGACACCCAAACTTTGACCTAACTCGCGTTTCTGCATTGTAAACATGTTATTAGTTTACTTCAATTAAATAAAAAAATAAAGAAATCACTTCACTTCAGAACTTAATTAGAACAAACGCCTGTTTCCGAGTGTTGAATATTATTATGTACCCAGTAGTAGGACTTGGGGTTTGCAGTTGCACTGCCAATCTTGATAGCGTAAAGAGAATAAAGGGATAATATTAAGGAATAGAGGAAGGGGTCTATCTAGTAATCTAATGCGTAGTTGAAGGTATATGAGACCGCGTGGAAGGTCCGATTCAACTACATAATTATACAGAATCACCTATTGTGCGCGAGTTGCCAAACGAAATAATAGGTAAAATAGAAACAGGATAACTCGCGCCTCCCATGAGTTAATCGCATGTGAGTTGACTATAATAAGTCGCCCATGAGATGGAACGATCAAAATAAATGAAAGACAGCTACTTTTCCGTGCACTAATGTTAAAGGAATGCGGCGTGTGGTGTCTCAGAAGTTATGAACCCTACCGCTGAACAGAAAAACATCACACATATAACTTTTTTCCTTCCTACCATTTAATCTTCAAAATCCAATAGGTCCCCAAGATGCTCGAGTGACTCCACGTTTAGCATCGTGGCCTCTCCTACTATTCTCACAGAAATACAGCAGCACACACGCATGAGTTTCAGTAAGTTGGTAACCGCCGCTAACCGGGCTGCCCAGTAAACGCAGAGGGCAATGCCATAAGGCTTCGGTCTCCCATTAAATGCTATGCTCAATGCTATCATAATATGACATGCGATTCAATGCGAAAAATATCTCTAAGTATATTATGATCTCTTTATGATATGACCAACATCAGCGTGTGAAAGAAACAGTCACAAAAAGACCACAGCCTCATTAAGGCTAGGGCACCCGATTAGACGGGCTATGTCCAGCAGTAGACGTCCTGCGGCTGAAATGATGATGACCCGACTAAACATATAGGTCTTAGCTCAATTGAGGACGTGATTGATTTTATTATGAATTTCGAATGAAAGGTTACCTACCTAAAGCTATGAACGAACGCTGATTAGGCACGCACATTTACAGCACGCGACTTATTTGAGCACGCTATTAATTAAAGATGTTAAATACTTACCTAATCTAAGCAATTTTACAATAGTATGCACATCTTACTGTTAATTAACATAAAAAAAGAACATTTGTATTTTTGTGTTTTTCTTCGTAATGAAAGAATAAAACTACTGGTCCGATTTTTAAAATTCATTAGCGGAGTTTGCCAATGGCCCGCGACAGTTTCACAGGATTATCTGCTGGACTAAAGATTCTCTGAAAATTTCATCAAAATCGCAGCGTTGAAGTCCATAAGGAAAATAAATAAATACATACATACATACATACACACATTGGCTTTTATATACAGGATGGAATTTTGTACCCCCCCTAGGTGGGCCATGACCTTGTCGTGGTGGGGGGGCTTACCCTCAACAGTCCGATGGGGTCGCGGGGGGCCGGTGGTTCTCACCGGCCTTTCCTCGTCCCATGGGATTGTTGTTGGGGACCAACAAGGCCCACACCCGTGTGCTCCGAGCGGGCTCCGTTCAGCGGAGCTCGTGGCGGAGCGCACTTAGTTGAAGTCACCCCGGCGGCTGGGGCGGGACGTGTAGCCCTCCATGCATGTTCTCGCCAGCTGTCGTCGGGGTGTTTGTTGGAGTTCAGGGGAACAGGGAGGCCTGGGGGGGTGGCCCCTGGTCCCCTGCTCGTTGTGGAGGCCACCCCGGCGGCTGGGGCAGGACTTGTAGTCCTCCATGCAAGTTCTCGCCAGCTGTCGTCGGGGTGTTGTGGTGGAGTTCAGGGGAACAGGGAGGCCTGGGGGGGTGGCCTCTGGTCCCCTGCTCGGAGGAGTTGCAGGAGAAGGCGGGCATCAGCCCGCCTTCAAATGCCCTCGGGGACCTGCGCACACGGCTGGCTGGCTGTGTGTGCCTGCACGGGTCCCCTCCATCTGGGGATTGCTCGGGTGTCTCCGGGCAATCCCCCCGTTGACGTCAGCCTAGCCAGCAATGGCTAGGCCGCCCGAGGAGGGTGGGTCGGAGCAGTTGCCTCGGCAGAGCCCGTCCACCCCCCACTCAATGGGCAAAGGAGGCACCGGGGAGTTTTAGTGGGTAGGGGCCAGTTCCGCCTGCACGTGCGCAAGCGGAAATACTGGTCGACCCCCACATACCCCTGTCGTCTAGCCAGCGGCAGGGGATCAATAAAAGGATTTCTCCTCGACAAAAAAAAAAAAAAAAAAAAAAAAAAAAAAAAAAAAAAAAAAGGATGGAATTTTGTAATGCCACCTGAAGGGAAAGTACTCTTAATAACTATTTAAATACTGTAGATAGAAAATTTTACTCAAAGAAAACATTCCTTTATTTTTAAATAGAAAGAAAACTGCATTTTCAAAAATTCGCTTGCCACACCCGAGAAACCGGGCACCAGCTAGTAATTAATAAATCATCATTGATGTCATTTATCCATTAAAATGACGAATTACTATTTAGATAAGACGATTGCAATTTGTACGTGTTTGTAATGCAGAAAATAGATTGTCATATTTTGTTTTTCACATTCACATATAAATGTGAATGTGAGTTTGTTTGTTTGTTACGCTTTCACACAAAAGCTTCTGAACCGATCACCATGAAATTTTGCATACACGTTTTTTGCGACATCAGAAAGGACATAGGGTACGTTTTATCCAAGAAAAAAGTACTGTTCCCGAGGGATTATCTAAAATGTAAAACTGTAACGGCTGGCCAATGTGTTATAGCAACAAGGCGTCAAGCGTTGTAATTGCTTTTATATTTTTAATTTATCATCGCATACTAAGTCGCGGGCACTAGCTAGTTCAAAAATGAAGGAATGTTTTCTTTGACTATTTTTTTTTATCTACAGTATTAAGAGTACTTTCCCTTAAAATGGCATTAAAAAATTAGAATATAGTCACGTGACGACGTGTCGCTTTCCGTTGCAAGCACACTGTATATTATATCGATGAGAAAGAGCACGAGTATCACAATACAATGATGTAATTATGGTCATTTAATAGACGATTAGAACAAATTGTCTAATGAGGATAACCAAAATGTAATTCCTTTGTACATGTTTTGGCCATCCGTGTGCCGGTCCACTTGTTAGTACGTCGACCCTGAAATTATAAGGTATACAAGGCCATAGAAACCATGGCATAGAACAACACATGACGTTATTTACCTAACAATGGTATTCGGTAAGAGAGTTGTTATTGATCCCCCACACTGATGGCTGTCCACTTTATTAAAATTATAAAATACTAGCTGGTGCTCGCGACTTCGTCCGCGTAGAAAACTATAAAATGCCATCTACCGTATTTTGGATAGATGGCGCTATCTCCCGGGCCAAGCCGCTAGTATTTACTTTTATTTTAGATTTCCCGTAGGAATGAAGTATTTTCCAGCGGTAAAAAGTAGCCTATGTTCATCACGGATAATGTCGGCTTCTAATGGTAAAAGAATTTTTCAAATCGGTCCAGTAGTTTTGGAGCCTATTCTATACAAACAAACAAACAATCAAATCTTTTCTCTTTATAATATTAGTATAGTTTTATACTACTTAACTATGAAGTTATGTAAGTTTTTGTAAGAAAAGTTAAGTATGTATAGGCATGTAATGGAAGACATGTTTCACCTTTTTCTAACAAAAAGAAAATTGAAAAAGAAATATTTAGTTGTTTAAGAAAATTAGTTGTGCCTAATTTATTAGTGTTTTTACTGATTGTCTGATAATCCACTTCCATTCAAATCAGTTAGATCGTTACTGAAATTAACGTGCATTGACAATCAGACAAAAAATTTTTAAAAAAATGTGTGCAAGCTGTGTTTTTTTAATATATATTTAATCTACAGACATGGCTCGTTTACGATTTTATTATAAGTGTGTTTTTTGATAGGTAAACCTAACCATACACGTAATAAGCAATTAACATTTCTTAAAAATATAAATAACGATATCTACACGACAGACATACGGTAAGACATAATAATAAACTTATATAAGTATGTATAAATAATCACATTTATATATACATGATCCTTGCATCGACATTGACATTACCTAGCTTCCGAACTAATTATCTAACGTAAAACTGACTATATTTATAGTGAAACAAAAAATCATAAAAAATGGTTTATAAAAAACAAAATGGCTAATGTTTAACAACTTGTGTACATCGGTGAATCGGTGATACTTAAATAAATAATTTAATAAATGTAATATATTGGTAATAATATATTATAATTATAATATTATATTGATACTAGGCTGTTTCCCGCGACTTCGTCCGCGTTAAAAAAGATAATAAGTTAATGAAAATCAGTTAATTCGTTTAAGAGTGATGGAGGAACATACATACATACAGAAAAAAAATCTAAAAATGGTCAATTTAATTTCAGTATCATGTATAGAGCCTATATATATACACGATATTTTTGAAAACAAAGTAAATTACTCCATGACCGACCCCTACAGATTTATTGTTAGTATTGATGTAGGTATTGAACCATATTGTAACCTGTCCTGTAACGCGTAACGTGTGACGTGACATTTAATCCCATAAATTTTCATACCCCGGGCTTATAATAATTATAAAATCGATTCCACACAACCAGTAGGTCAAACCTTTATTAGAGGATAAGGGATAGAAGACTGGATGTATAGGGGGATGGACACTGGTATCCCATCCCTAACTAACATATATGGGAACAAGCTCTGAACAAAAATATCTATCGCGGAGAATTATAAGTTTCCCAACCGTACCTTGTTTTTCTAAACGTGAGGTATGATGCAAGTCATCCTCGCATTACTTTATAGTTTGTAATTCTATATGCGTGACAACATTATTTTAAATGCAAATATAATATGATGGAATTTTATTTTTTACACTATTTCGTAACAATGAATCTGAAAAAATCATATGTATCACGTATTGCTCATTTTATTTAACGCCATTATCACAATTAGGTCCTATTCGTGTTCAAGGACCGCTTGGTGTTATGACAGATAAATGTAATACGACAATTTTGTAATAATATCGCTTAACCACTCTAAAGCTAGTAGTTGGAAAGAGACAGACGACGGTCAACTGAGATTAGTGTTCTTGTTGGTAATTGTGTGT
The DNA here is from genome assembly GCA_918317495.1 of Synanthedon vespiformis. Classification (NCBI taxonomy): domain Eukaryota; kingdom Metazoa; phylum Arthropoda; class Insecta; order Lepidoptera; family Sesiidae; genus Synanthedon; species Synanthedon vespiformis. The sequence continues at coordinate 2,060,438 of OU906947.1, forward strand.
TAATTATTAGATATGACATATCTAGCTCTAAATATGTACTAAAAAAATTAAAGTCATTCTCTAAATAACTTTAGCATTAGTCATTATTTTTAAAGATATCGATAATAAATTATTTTTATTAGAATAATATTTTAATATTATTAGAATTTTAGACAAGTAATTGAAATACCTAGATCTTTTCAAAATAGTTTTTACTTGCTTTTAAGAAAAATTTAAAAAAATGCAAATTTATATATTATTTCGATGTAATTTCGACATACATGTAATTTCTATGCCTACCCATTTTTAGAGTTTCTGTGAGCCAAAGAATAAATTCCTGGATTTCTGAATTGTGTAACAAACCAGAATTTGTAGGGAGAACTAGCATTCATTACAGTTTCTTCAAACTTTGTGGCATGGGATTTTCAATAAAGATGAATGAATGCTATTTCCATATTTAATTGCTATCGAGTGGTGTATTGAAATTTTACATGTCATATTAGATATCTATCTACTTATATTACAGCTGTATTTCCGGATTTCTTTATCATCATTTTCAGTAGAAAAGCCTCGTAAGAAAACTCAACGTCGCTTACGAGCTACGGAGATGTTCGGGGTAACTACGCAAATTTAAATCTCGAAAGATACGTAAGTATTAGAAACAAAAATGCAAATTTCTGTCTTTTTTTACCGGTCCAAACGGAAAATTATGGGGGAAGGCTATGTCCAGCAGTACCTGAGTTGATGAACGACCTTCTATTGAAACACTTGTGTGTGTGCCCTCTTGTGTTTGTACAATATTATCAGTTCATAAGTAATTGGGATAATAATAAATTGGGATGTCATGTATAATTTAAAAAATAAATAAACACATTTAAAAAAATATCTCTTTTTCTATATTATTTATTTCAGAAACTTCCAAAGCACCTTTGACCATTGCAAGTATGATAGATTTTTATCTGCAATACTTCTACCAATCAAGTCGCGTTATGCAATCTTTTTAACAACAAAACTCACTTTTTGTTATTTACTTTATCTGTGTATATCTATCTATATAAAATATCTATCTATATATGACACAAACACTTAGGTGCTTACCTACATTATTTTTTTACCCTTAGGTTACTTATAACTTATGAAGAATGTATGACGAAAAACAGATGAATCACATGATGATAACTGTAGCTAATATTATTATGACATATTATTTAATAACTCATTTAAACAAAAAATAAACCAACTTCAAACCTGGACCAAATTGAAATGGGACCACACGGGAAGTACCAGATTTCAAATAAAAAAGAATCATCAAATCGTTTCACCCAGTCGAAAGTTATGATGAGGTAACAAACATTAAAAAAAATACCTGCGACTTCGTCCGCGTTTTATTTATGAGTTATGGGGGGTACCAAGTTTTATGAGTTATAGAGGAACATACATACATACATACAATATTTACACTTACAACTTATTATTAGTACAAACTGATAGCCCAGGTTACTCGCTGATAATGTAGTTTTCTATAGGTGAAAGAATGTTCAAAATCGGTCCATTAGTTTTTGAGTTTATTCGAAAATAAAAATCTACTCTCTTCATAATATTAGCATAATAGATGTATTACACTTAGGTATAGATAGGTATACTACCTATGTACTTATTTTATTGTAGTGTGGTAGGCAACCCGAGCCGAGGGGCGTCAGTAACAAAACCACTCCCTTATAGAAGACCATCTTATACAAGTTATACATCTTATTGTATAAGAGAGAGAGAGCCCATCTGGACTACACTCGGCAGAATAATACTAGCAGTGCCTATAACACTAGCAGGGCGTTGCTTAAAGAACCCTATTGTTTTTGTCTTTGACTACCATTTATCCCGAGGGGGTTTTAAGTTTTTAGTGGGTAGAAATCCCGCATAACCTTATGCTCATTTGCATTTCGTACGATATCTATACCAATATATAAATCTGAAGGGTTTGTTTGTTTGATTGTACGCGCTATTCTCAGGAACTTAGGAACTGGTTCGAATTGAAAATTTGTTTTTGTGTTGTATACCTAGTCCATTTATCGAGGAAGGCTTTAGGATATTTAGTGTGGCCTAAGGCTAAAAAATATGTAAATTATCCTAATTTAGAATAACGCCATTCAGTGGCGGAAATATTGAGACAAACAACTTTGACTTACAAGTCGGCTACTCATCGTGAGAGGGCGCGATAATCAAAGGCTTTTATTAAAGCTGCTGCCAGTGACTTCGCCCGCGTAACTTTGTAAATTATATACCTACTAAAACCTTCCTCGAGATCCACTCTATCCATTGGTGAAAACAGCATGAAAATCGGTTCAGTAGTTTTTGAGTTTATCGCGAACAGACAGACAGACGTATAGAAGGACTTTGTTTTATAATATGTAATAATATTAAGAAATTATGAGCTTAATTATTACAATCAATCACTCAATACTAATAATAAATCTGTGCAAGTGTGTATTGTATGTATGTATGTATGTTCCTCCATAACTCTTAAAGAATTAATTGATTTTCATGAAACTTGGTAGATAAACATTTAGACGTACGGGACACAGGATAGGCCACTTTTTTCTTTTTCAACGCGGACGAAGTCGCGGGCGCCAGCTAGTAATATTTTATTAAATTTCTAGATTTGAAAATACTGGTTCTTGGCTACCCCAATGACACGTCAAAGTCTGACGTTGACTTTCGCGTCACTCAACTCAAATCTCAATGTTATTTGTTTGTGTTTTTCTTTTGCATCGTGTCGACTGTATAGATTTTTAAACCTTTTTATTTTGTATTTTCCTGTTGTATTATTTTCAAAATTAATACCAGTTATTATATCACTAAAATTTAGTCGATTGTGATATATATAAGGCAACGTATCTTAATACTTATTCAGGTGCTTATCAATAAATAAGATTAGGTGCCTCCAGTATCGCGTATATCGTTATAATACTTATTTTTTACGTGTACATATCTTAATTTTTGATACAGTTAATTGGTTATTATAACATAGGTAGAGTATAGGTACCTACATTGGGCTGTATCGTCACCGAGTTGCACTCGTTCAGCGTGATAGTTGTTTATCTGACCCAACTCTATATATAAGGGGCCCTCGGACGTCGCCACTTCGTATTTTTGTTCACGGTACGCGTCCAGTGAGTCGCTCCGCTAGACGTTTTGTTCGGTAGCATTTAATAAATACATTAAAAATGGCTGCCAGAGAACCGGCTTCTGATCAACTCGTCAACTACATGAAATCTGTCAAGGTAACAAACATTGTTTGCATTCCATAATACAAGTATAATAAGTAAAGTCTGATAAAATCTAGCGCTCCTATGTACCTATGTAAATTATGTTAATAATGGAAAATATTTTTTTAAAGTGTTTGATTTTTTATCACTCACAATCTTAAATTCAAATGTTTTTTTATCGCACTAAGTATACAAAAGTTTGAACTTTGGTCCACATTATCTTAATATAACCAACCACATTGTAATTGCTATGCATTATTTATTTATTATATACTTTAGTTAACATTTGCGTCATATAATTTATACTTAAGTTACATGACTTGCTTGTTGAGATTATAAATATGCAATTAATATTATGTTTAATTTAACATATGTATTTAAATTTTTGTTGTGAGGGTAAAGCTGTAGCGAATTTTCAAACAATTCAACAATATATTATGTTTTGGATTAAGAGGACCAAATTTAAATCCTGATAAAATAGCCATTTCCCTATCACTTCTTGATTCCTTATCTTAATACTAGCTGTTGCACGCGACTTCGTTCGCATTATTTTAAAATATAGCCTATGTTACTCGCTGATAATGTAGCTTCCCAACAGTGAAAGAATTTTTCAAATCGATCCAGTAGTTTCGGAGCCTATTCAATACAAACAAACACACAAATCTTTCCTCTATATAATATTAGTATAAGTATAGACTACTATGGTTGTCAGCGCATTTGCAGCACCTGTGCCGTTGCTTGTGTTATAGGCGAAGGTAGCCTACCATTGAGTGAACCGTCAATCTGTCTGAAAACATAAATAAAAGAAATTGTTTATGCTAATTTTTGCCCGTGTTTCATTTTCAGGATTCACCGGGCTACATAACCACCAAAACGGGAGCACCTGTGGGAGTTAAGACAGCTATCCAGACGGTGGGCAAGAATGGTCCAGCTCTTTTGCAAGATGTGAATTTCTTGGATGAGATATCAGCTTTTGACAGGGAGCGCATTCCGGAACGTGTTGTACATGCTAAGGGTGCCGGAGCTTTTGGATACTTTGAAGTCACCCATGACATCACAAAATACAGTGCAGCTAAAGTGTTTGAGACCATTGGTAAAAAAACTCCCATAGCTGTACGCTTCTCAACGGTGGGTGGCGAGAGTGGTTCTGCAGACACGGTTCGCGATCCACGCGGTTTTGCAGTTAAATTTTACACTGACGATGGCAATTGGGACCTTGTTGGCAACAATACACCTATATTCTTCATCAGGGATCCAACGCTCTTCCCAAGCTTCATTCACACACAAAAAAGGAATCCAGCGACCCATTTGAAAGACGCTGACATGTTCTGGGACTTCATAACCCTGAGACCCGAGACTGCTCATCAAGTTATGTACTTATTCGGAGACCGTGGCATCCCTGATGGCTACAGGCATATGAACGGATACGGCTCTCATACATTCAAACTTGTTAACGCACAAGGCGTAGCGCACTGGGTAAAATTCCACTACAAAACAAATCAGGGCATCAAAAATTTACCGGTAGAGAAGGCCGGCGAACTTGCCTCCACTGACCCGGATTATTCCATTAGAGATCTTTACAATGCCATCGCATCAGGTAACTTCCCATCGTGGACCCTATACATCCAAGTCATGACCATGGCTCAAGCTGAGAACTTCAAATTCAATCCATTCGACTTGACCAAAATTTGGCCTCACTCTGAATATCCACTCATTCCAGTAGGTAAACTGGTGTTGGATAAGAACCCTAAAAACTATTTTGCACAGGTTGAGCAGCTAGCCTTCAGCCCCGCCAATCTGGTGCCCGGCATTGAACCGTCCCCCGACAAGATGTTGCAAGGTCGTCTATTCTCATACAGCGACACGCATCGCCACCGATTGGGCGCCAATTATTTGCAGATACCCGTGAATTGCCCGTACCGTGTTAAGGTGTCTAACTACCAGCGGGACGGTCCTCAGGCTATTGACAACCAGGAGAGTTCGCCCAACTATTTCCCTAACTCTTTTAGCGGACCTCAAGAGTGCCCTAGGGCTCAACGTTTGCAACCAAAATATGATTTGACTGGACCGGTCGACAGATATGATAGTGGCCAAACGGAGGACAATTTCGCTCAAGCAACACTTCTGTACAAGATGGTGTTCGATGAGGCTGCCAAGCAACGCGCGGCTGCTAACATTGTGGGTCACCTAAAAGATGCTGCTGGATTTATTCAAGAAAGGGCCATCAAAATGTTCACACAAGTTCATCCCGATTTGGGCAACAAAATTGCCTCCGGCTTGGCCCCTTACAAAAAATATCACGCCAACTTGTAAAAGTGCAATAATTTCAAGAAATATAAATATTAACTTAGTCTGAAAAAGGAATATAAATAATAAAATCAATGTAATTTCTTGGGTATATATTTTTTAATATTTTTCTATTAGATTTAGTAAAATAAGTAACAACTTATATGAGTCTGATTTTTTTTGTAATAGATTCTGGAATAAAGTTCTTTTTGATGGATTTATGTATTTTTATTTTAATTACCTGATTTTATTCAATAAAGGGTTTTTTAATGAATGATTGAGTCGAACTAAAGCCATTATCATTAGCCTGTAGACGCTCAACCCACCGTTGAAATGAAAAACTTCATATAACCTTTTCGTCTTCCTACAATCTAATCTTCAAAATCCAATAGGTCCCAACGACGCTCGAGTGACTACACATTTAGCATCGTGGGCTCCCAACCACCAATTTATTTGATATATTTCTTGATAGCGGCTAAACTTGACCACATTTCTATAGAATCGGTTAGCTTAAAAGTTTAGTTACCAGGTAATAAAATCCGAAAAAAAATCTATAGAATCGGGATGGGCTGTCAACAGCTGTCAACCAACTGTCACCTATCTATGGTTTTGGTATATGGTTGTTGTCTGTGTCTGTATTTTTTAAAACGATAATACATTAAACCCCAAGATTAAACCAGAGTCGATACCAGTCGATACGTTACATAAACGTTATTTATGAGAGTCGTAAAACGTTAATAATGTCAACAAACTGACTATACGTGTATGGCAGAGGATTTTTGGATTTACTCGAGCACGTCAGATATTGCCAATGTATCTCTAGTAGTGATGTGCCGGATCGTTAAAAAAGCTTTTAATGTTTGTGCTGTTGCTGTCAATGTTTATTCAAGTTACATATTTTACCAACTTTTTGTTTATTATTAATTAAAAATGTAACTTTTTTCATTTCTTCACTGTGAAGTTATCACTTTTTAAAATAATTATTTATATTTTATAATTTTGTTTAAGTTTAAATTGAATCACAACTGCGCGGAATCTTTAAAAACTGTGTACATTTTTTCATAGTTATATTCTTGAAGAACACATACAGAGTAAAAACTTGACATGGCATTTTTGTCTGTGTTTCATTTATACTCGCATATTGAAAAATTAAATTAAAGGTAAATTTTCTAATAAAAAATAACAGTTGCGATTTAAATAACTATGCAATTTTATTGCATAAGTAACTATGGCAAAGTCATAGACAATGAGCGATCTCGATGGTCCGTCACGTCCCCTGCCCCTCCCCTCTTTGCCTCACAACGTCACGCAATCGAGAGTGGTGAACATCGAGGAAGAGGTTGTGGAGGAATTTACCATCTAGCCACCATCGCCGTCCGCCAATTTCACCATGGCTGATACCGACAAGGCGCCGCAATCGCAGCCCCAACAACAACAACAGCCAGCGGAACCAACACCCCAGGCGCAACAACCAAAGGCGACTAAACAAAAGCTGGGTGAGAGCGCCATTTTACTTTTACATATCCATTCTGCTTCTATGACCACATGGTCACTATATCATGCATTTCCATAATATTTAAACATTAATTTGTTATATATTTTCGTCCGTTAACATTAATATTATGAAGTATAATATGAATTAGCCCGCCGACATGTATATCAATAGCTTCAAAGTTTATCGATCGCTTTACGTCCCGGCATTTGTATGTATGTCCCGCGCGTAACCCGCGCTAGATTTAAATCAAATCGATAATGATGCTTCCTGCAATTTGTGAATCATTCTTCATAGTTGTCAAAATGTGCGTACAAATATTGGGATTTCATAGGTAAACAAGTCTAATGATAGCGGCGTCTGTGGGTTATTTATATTTTGCGTTTATGTAGGTAGACGCTACAATACAACAGCCGCCATTTATTGGCGCAAAACCACATGGACCTAAGTATTTAACCTACATATTGATTTTTAATTTTCAATTAATAGGGCATTGTAGATTGTTATCTAAAATAATACTCAATTGTTGTTACAAATTACTTATTGGCCTTTATTACTTTAGATATTTACATCTTCATATTTTGTTTATGTAAGCAATAACATTTATGATATGGTTTTTACACATCCAAGACTATATTTCCAAAAATTACCATCAAGGAAGCTATTTCTATATTACAAGCTCAAACTTTTGCATATACAAGTATGAATAATATGCATGTATGTTTATGATGCGTGTTTATGAAGACTAAATTTTCAGTATTTTTACTGACAATATACCTATGAAAATAATTTTCATATAATAATATATGAAACTAGCTTCTGAAAGGACTCTTATGGCGACAGTTACCGTACAGTATTTATTGTGATCCATCAATTCAATATTTATTGTTGGATTTCTAGAAATCCATACGAAAAAATATTGACATCCATCAATATGGTAAACTACACTTTCAATGAATACCAGGATACATAATTATTTATTGATGGATCGCAATAAATACTGTATGTGTAACCGTCGCCTATGTGTCCAACTTGCAACGGGTCAATCATACCGAATATCTCTACTCATTGATACTCCACACTCATCTGTTGTTTGGCCTTTCTACTATACATTACATATACCTACATATTATCTTCTAGCTTCCTATATTATGGTTATTATATGGGTTTCAGATACAGTCACGAATATGAAATGATTTTAGATTACCTGCTATTTTAAATAATAGAATTTATAAAGAATTGTAAAGTAAAATACAAATAGGAACATGAACGATTTGACTTCATTTGCCGGCTCAGATGGGAAAAGCAAAAATTTGTTATAGCGTGTATTAAAAGACTCGGTGACTTTGAAATTACATATTTGAAACTTTTATTTAGTTGATTATTATTTTTATTTCACATATTATTTAGTTTTGGTTACGGTCTTGAAGCTCTATAAATTCCCTGATATCTAGTTTTTTTTTTTTTTTTTGTTATAAGCAATATTAATTCGTTATAGGGATAGCAAAAACCTTGCCATTTAGTCAAAGTCGTTATAATCGGTTTCTACTGTATACATAATATATACTTTTGAATTTTTTTACAAATATGTAGTTGTTTTTTGTTGAAATAACTAGTTACTAATCCAGGTAAAATATTTTTTATTGTTACAGTTGTTGCTGAAAAAGTTTCGGGCACTGTTAAATGGTTTAACGTCAAAAGCGGATATGGCTTTATCAACAGGTAAGAATTTAATAAAGTTATTTGTATTTAAATTAGGAATTGAGCGCCTTATCTCTCAGTTTTTGTAATTGAATCTGTTGTTACAATATCCAGTCATTATAATTATATCCAGTTCCAACTATACTTTTTTTATTACTTTTGGATTTTATAATTGTAACCATTCATTCCTATGTATAAGATGTTTTTTAAATACAATTCAGAAATTAAAAAAAAAAAAAATTTTTTTCTATGACTTGCTTTCCAATTAAAAAAAATAATTTTTCCATTTAGCATTTTTATTATTGGATTCAAAATTAGTTTTATCATTGAATTGAAATGATAAAATTTAGTACTCTTATCATAAATGTTATCATTTGAATGAAGAAAGTACCTATTAAATATTAATATATGATGTTAGTTATATTTACATAGCTTTAAATTAAATTTGCTCAAATGCGTCATCATTTTTACATAATAAAATTTATAAAGAAATTTATATATAATATGACAAATTGTACTTCAAATGTAAAAATACTTATCACAGATTGGCTTAAAACTAAAAACTATGACCAAGTACACACACACACACACACACAGAGAGAGAAAGAGAGAGAGAGAGATAGAGACGTTCGTTCTATTTAAAAAAATCTTTCTTAATACACCTGTACATTGCTACTAGCTTTTATGAAAAGCTAAAAACTATGACGAAGTACACACACACACACACACACACACACACACACACACACAGAGAGAGAGAGAGAGAGAGAGAGACGTTCGTTCTATTTAAAAAAATCTTTCTTAATACACCTGTACATTGCTACTAGCTTTTATGGAAGAGCGAAGGCTCCTGCCTGGCACAGGCTTCCGCTTAAAAGGAGTCTACAATCATGGTTTAATTATTGTAAACGATTTTAATTTTACTCGTTTGTAGGAATGACACGAAGGAAGATGTGTTTGTACATCAAACTGCTATTGCCCGGAATAATCCACGCAAAGCTGTGCGCTCGGTCGGCGACGGAGAGGCGGTGGAGTTTGCTGTGGTCGCAGGGGATAAAGGCTACGAAGCGGCCGGAGTCACCGGTCCAGGCGGAGAACCTGTGAAGGGATCGCCCTATGCAGCAGACAAGCGCCGCGGCTTCCATCGCCAGTCAGCACTAAATCTTTTTATTAACTAGCTGTTGCCCGCGACTTCGTCCACGTTAAAAAATATAAAAAGTAGCCTATCACGTGTCCCGTACTTCTAAATGTTTATCTACCAAGTTTCATGAAAATCAGTTAATTCGTTTAAGAGTGATGGAGGAACATACATACAGAAAAAAATTGTAAAAATGGTCAATTTAGTTTCAGTATCATGTATAGAGCCTATATACACGATATTTCTGAAAACAAAGTAAATTACTTCATGACCGACCCCTATAGATTTATTATTAGTATTGATCAAGTTTCTTTTTTATACTTGTCCCGATTGATCAATACTAATAATAAAAATATGTAAGGTTTGGTCATGGAGTAAGTTACTTTGTTTTCAGAGATATCGTGTTTATAGGATCTATACATGATACTGAAACTAAATTGACCATTTTTACAATTTTTTTCTGTATGTATGTATGTATGTTCCTCCATCACTCTTAAACGAATTAACCGATTTTCATGAAAGTTGGTAGATAAACATTTAGAAGTACGGGACACGTGATAGGCTACTTTTTATATTTTTTAACGTGGACGAAGTCGCGGGCGCCAGCTAGTATTTTTTAAAATACTTGGTTTCCATATGTAATGGGTTCCCCAATGACTTTGCGTAGATACTATCCGCGTCAAGGCGGCGGACGCGGTGTGGAAGGGGGGATCCCACGCAGGGGCATGGGACGTCGCGGGCCTCCGTCCAACCAGGGAGGAGCCCAAGGGGATGAGGCCCAGGAGGGAGGAGCACCACCGCAACGTAGGTAAGTAACACCCACCAATTACTTTACTTGTACCTCTGATAAATGATTTAGGGTCTCAAACAAAATCACTGCGAAAAAGTGTCCACTGGATTTTTTGAAGTGAAAACTTCTATAGCTAACAGAAACTGTCAAATCAATTGGTCTCATGTTGTTGTGATACGGGTGTTATTAGAGCAAAGTTAACTGTTGCATGACTTCAATTTGTATTAATGGCTCAAGTCGTAATAAAACAAGTATTTACACCTTAAAGACAACTTTGTATAACTAATTTGAATTATCACCCCAAGCTGTGAATGCGACGATATTCTACTGTGTCACTTTTAGTGAAGCAACCCAGAATATAGTGTATGTATCCTTCATCAAAGACTAATATGTCTAATTTTTTAGGGGCTTCATAATCTAATGTTAAAGTTGTTTTATTTTTTATGATACAGTTTCTTCCGCCGCAATTTCCGTGGAGGTCGCCGCGGCGGCGGACCGGGCCCGATGAATCGCGGCGGATTCCGTCGCATGCGCCCGCGCTACCCGGGTCAAGGGGGCCAGGGCCCGAACGGCAGCCCGACCCAAGGTCAGAACGGGCAGGAGGGCGAACCGACCGCTTCGGACTCGCCCCCGCAGCCACAGCAGCAGGCCAAGGGCAAGAACACCAAGCCAAGTGGTGGTGCCACCATCGAGACCACCACCAATGAGAGCCAGGCTTGAACACCAGCCGAAACGCTTGCGCGGTACACATCATAGTAGCGTATTAGAGAGAGAGAGAGAGAGAGAGAGAGAGAGAGAGAGTGTACCGCGCCAACAATACTACAAAAAAAAAAGTGGTTTTCATTTTCTATGTCGTTACACACACAGTTGTTTGATGATTTAAAGACTTTATTTGCATTCTAATTTGTATCACTGACTTGACACACACACACACACACACACACACCCTTATCTGGGTTTTATGGAGTAAAAAAAGACAATATGTAATACTTGTGTGTAGTAGATCGGTTCCCGTAAAATTGTGATGTCACTGTTGGTGTCTTTAAAAAGTCTCGGGCGACCGAATTCCTAAATGAGCACACACAGTATGGTCCCCCTTTCTTTGAATGTGGATCAATGTTGTGATATTTTTATTAAAGCATAATAATAGTTTGATTGTTTTCACTTACATACAGTATTTGATTTAATTAAAGAGATACAATAATGTGATACTTTGAGCGGTATTGACATTTTTTTATTTTAATTTTATTATTATTATTATTATTTGTAACTGTGACCATGGGGCGTTTTAGACTAATTTGTGTAACCCTCGCTTACGTGGCGCGTTGTGGAAGAAAAAAAAAATAATGAAGTGCAATTTTTACACAGTTATTGAATAAATATAGAAATCATGAATAGATTGTTGCAGAGTTTGGTTTGTTATTGTTAATCGTATATTATTGTTAAAATATATTATTTTAATATTATTAAAAATCGTAAATTATTTTCTAAAATAACAGAATTAAAAAAATAATATATTGTTATTTAAAAAAATTATATTATTAATTATTCCATTGCGTTAATGAACTTTGTAAGCTTGGGAAAAAACCGCCCCATGTCATATTATTTCTTAATTTGTGAAAATATATTGTGCTAATGAAATGAAAAAAATACTTACGACCATTTGAATTATTTGTGATTTAAATGCCCCAGTAAATTGTATTTTTTTAAACATACTATTACTTGTATTAAAACAATTATTGATAATTGTTTTAAGTTTTTCTTAAGTCACTTGTGCAGCGTAATTAATAAATATTTCTTTGTCTGATACGTGCATTTTTATTTATTCTATGATCCCATAATAATTTCACGCAATTGTCACTTTAGCCTAACCTTGGTCAAGATTTGCATGATCAAATGCAAAAGAAATTAGTCTGACTTGTCTTGTAGTTTCAGAGGGAAATTTATCAAAACAAACATAGCTTTATTAGGTAATTAGGACATACTTTGGTCCTTTATTAGGCGTAGATATTAATAGGCGACGGTAGCCCATCGGTAGTCACCTTCACCTACCATCAAGTGAACTGTCAGCCTGTCTGTCGACCTTAAAATAATAAAAAAAAATCGCCGTTTGAAGTTTGAGAGGTTTCTTAATTCTTGTGTACTTGCGGTATACTATCTTACAGAACCAAAATCTGAAAGTAAGTCGCTGAATAGTCTATATACTCACAAAAAACAACTAATCTGTAGGTTAGTATCATAAAAGCGGCATAAAAGTTATTCGTCTAATAAATATTTCAGCAATTATTTTTGTGTCCATTTGAAAAATGCCATTTTGGCGCTGTAGGCTATAGAACGAGTATCCATGGAACTAAAATTCGTGATCTTATACATATCTATGGATAAAAATAGGTACGCTCCTTTACCTGTATTCTCCTTGCTCGAGACATTCGAGGGCGGCTTTTCAAAATGGCACAAAAAATTAGCTGTCATTTCTACGGGACAGCCCCACTATACTCCAATGCGGTAGACACCTTCATTTTTGAGAATTTGGAACGTACCCGCCTCGTCTCTTAGTCTGTATGTATGTTCGCGATGATCATTAAAACAAATCGAATTCGTGAGGAAGTGATTCCTGAGAAAGATTTTCTTGATTCCCAAAGGGTTTGCAAATTATTATGCACAGGCCACAGGTGTATCGCCAAGCAGTACTACTCGTATTCGATAGATGTCGTCGCTTCACTTGATTCTGCTGTAGTTTAATAGATGGCACCATTGATAGTGTTATTTTTTTAAAGCCGACGATCAATTAGAATATGAATTAGGTACTAATTTCTGAATTTACGTATTTGCTAGTTTCTTGGGCAGGGTTGGGACAGGGAAGTAATTGTCCCTTGGGGAACAGTGTGTACTTTTCAACCGACTTCTAAAAAGGAGGAGGCTCTCAATTCGACTGTAATTTTTTTATGTTTGTTACCTCATAACTTTCGACTGGGTGAAACGATTTTGATGATTCTTTTTTATTTGAAATCTGGTGCTTCCCGTGTGGTCCCATTTCAATTTGGTACAGTTCAGACAATGGCATCCATGAGAAAAGACCATGAGACGGTTTATTTTTTATTTTCTGGATATCCTTTTCTGTACCCCTGACGACATGATTGTTTAATTAGAAAATGTTTGAAAGCGTAAAAAATAAACAAACTCACTCACCCTCATTATGTGAAATCTTTGTTTATTTAATTATATAAATAATTATAAACAGTTTAGTTTTTTTTAAGCTGTCATTGTTTATATCTCTTCTTTTATTTAACAGATGTCGCTGAAGGCCAGTACATTTTATAAAAATAGAAAAAGAAACAAAAGGCAACGCGGTCACCTGACGACCCCGTAGTTTTTTGAAAAGAGACAGCCACGCAGACCTTCGCTTTGAAATCATCTTCGTGTAGAGCATAATTTTGTTAGGAAAATATTATGATTTACTTAACTTTTCTGCATTTTCGCGTAGTTTCAGTGAGTGAGTAGGTAAGGGGGAGTAGACTTTGCATCTAAGTATGTTTTTTTTAACATAGCTTCCTACGAAAAGCAGAAAAGGCCTAGTAAAATAAATTAACTTAGTGTGCTTACCAGATATAATATCATTTTTAATGTTAATCTATAACGTAAAAATGAACCCATGACCCATGAGCACAAATTATACACAACTTATACAAATAACTTTAGAAAAAAATAAACATCATACCTACGTTTTGTGCGTAGGCAATTAAATTCTCATTAGACAGCTTTGTGACCGTGCAGTCATTGGACGATCATTTGGACATTTGTAATTTCGTTCTTCATATACTAACTAGCTGCTGCCCGCGACTTCACCCGCGTAACTTTTTAAATTATATACTTAGTAAAACCTTCCTCGAGAACCACTCTATCCATTGGTGAAAACTGCATACTACGGTGTAGTAGTTTCTGAGTTTATCGCGAACAGACAGCCAGACGCGGCGGAGGACTTTGTTTTATAAATGTAGTGATAATCATCATCAAGAAGTAAGAACCCACGGTGCTTCCTCACGTCTTCTATAGGCTATAGGTTCTCCCTTCTCCCCCTGCCAAACAATTAGTGGCTCCACCTCGACTAGGCGTGGATATGACCACCGCGCTGTGAAGAGACGTGCGGGAAACACACAGCAAGACCCCGTGGACGAGGGATAGTGCGTGAACCTCATTTCCTCTCCTAAAAAAAAGTGTTGTGATGACGGCGGCCCATTCGCAGCTCTTGCAGCGGGCAGTCAGCGAGCGGCTTCTCTTCTGAAGCCCTCCATTAAGGTGGGCCCAAAGAGGTGTCCACCTTGCGTTTCCACGGCATTTCCACAGTAATCGGGGCAGCCCAAGAAACGGGCTCTACCTTGTGTTGCCGTCAAAGAAGAGTTAACTAAGCCAGATCGTGAGGCCGGGTGGCTCTTCCGGGCGGTTACTGGGCCGGTTTCCGAAACCGGGTCTTACCCGTGGTTTAGGAGGAGGCAGCGGATATATAGGAACATACAGATCAATTTATACTATACTAAGCTACACTACTATACTAAGTTGATATTTACATACTTATTATCAAAATATAAAACATCCATGACTCAGACAAACATCATTGGCGTCAAACAACATGAAGATGTAAGGATCAGAAATAATGATACACAACATTTGATTCTATAAGTTGCTTACGTAAATGTGAAAGCATCAATTTAGCCAATGGAACCCATTTCCAAAAACATTTTTTTAGCTAGTATATCTTAGTTACATTTTAATTTGAATCTTCTCTCAACGGTTTGTAAAATTTTAAGTATATCAGTGTATATTATTTATGTTAAATATTTTAGTAGGGAATTAGCGCAAATATTTGTTACCTATAAGAAATTCGTTGTAGGTAGAAAGTGGACAGTCGTCTCAAATTCCATTTGAGTCTACTATCGATTTGTGACATGCATGCAGGAAGCTTGCAAAGTACTACATTCCTGAATACCTTCATTGGAAATTTACAAACATAACAGCAGCGAATGCAACTGAATCCTTCCATAATATGTTATTTTATTTCCTCATAGCAGTTAGTACTGGTAGTGTTAAGTAGCGCCTTCTCTCAGTCGCATTACATACTATGTGCTCGAAAGGTCGTTTCGCTGTCGCTGGAAAAACGCGGTACCGCGAATAAAAAAAAGTGAATTGTGTTGTACATATTATATGCTGTTTAAGCAAAATATAATTAATAATTAAAGTGATTATTTCTCAATGTTATTCAGTTCCTAAACGTATTTATATTATAACCCGGTGAGTGTTTTATACTTTTTTCCTTTCAATATTTTATTGTTTTAAATTTGTCTTTAAAAAGTAAATGTTTTGAAATTTTTATTATATTCCATAATAATATACCTACTTAAAATTTATAAGGCTCTTTATTATATTAGTGTCATTATATATGTAAATTTAAAACTTAGATTTTTTTGTTAAAAATATTATCAATGTAACGCGAAAATAATTTGATTTTTTAAATTTATTTAATTTTATTTATAATGTAAATACAAAGCAAAGTTTGTATTCGAGTAATGTTGTATTCTCAAACAGCGTGTGCACAAACCAATAAGGTTTAAGCAGGTGAAGGCTGATTGTGGTGAAGTGAATGCCATTCGATTTCGTTCATGATCTGTTCGTCGCTCATCTTATTGATAATTATTACGTATATATATAAACAAATGTAAAGGTCGCTAAGCAGACGGTCAACTTGATAGTAAATGGCTACCATTGCCTATTGGCGAAGGCAATGCAACAAGTGCTGCAAGTGCAAGGGAAAGTGACTTCGTTCGTACTTTACTCACTCAACGAAACACACTCACACTTTTTGTCATTTCGGGTGATATTTTTTAAAAGGATGGTTAACTTTTTATTAACCGAGGAGGTTCTCAATTCGACCGTATATATGTTTTTTTTTTTAATTACTTAGGCGTACTTACATTAGTTTAAGAACTTAGTTAATACGTTTAAATAAAATTATTTTTTGCTTTTCAGTTATTTCGGCGGTTTAATTTTGTGTTAAAAAGTTTTTATTAATTAAAAAGAAATATCTAATATAAAAATTCTCGTGTCACAGTGTTAGTTGCCATACTCCTCCGAAACGGCTTAATCGACTTTAATTCTGTCTTCACTTACCTATGGATAATTTATGGATTCTCATTGTCTTTTCTCATGGATGCCATTATCAAAACTGGACCAAATTGAAATGGGACCACACAGGAAGCACCAGCTTTCAAATAAAAAAAGAATCATCAAAAAAGTTTCACCCAGTCGAAAGTTATGAGGTAACACACATAAAAAAAAACATACGCGTTGAATTGAGAACCTCCTCCTTTTTTGGAAGTCGGTTGAAAATTGGTCGCGGACGAAGTCGCGCGCACCCACTAGTAATTAGTATAGAAAACCTGTCCGAACTAATATTACAAATGCTAAAGTTTGTATGGATTTATGGATGTTTGTTACCCTTTCGCGCAAAAACTACTGAACCGATCACCATGAAATTTTGCATACACGTTATCATGGACACCAGAAAGGACATAAAACTTTCAACGAAGACGAAGTCGCGGGTGAACCACATGTCATATGTTTGGCTGTGCGTTGTTTTATAAGTAGGTATATAAAATACTCGTGATGCGAAGCGTAAATTATCAAAATAAAATGCATTTTAAATTAACTAATTGATTTTATTCATACAAAACATTGCGGGACTAAACCAGTTTCTTTTTATACGCTATTTGTCGCTAAGCCACAACAGCATCTGAATTTCCACGACCTGATATTTCTCGTAACTTCTGTTGTAACTTAACACTCATCGATTTCAAAGTTGTCGAAAGACCCAAGGGCTGTGTTTGCTCCTGAAAAAAAAAATTTTAATGGCACACCGGCTAACGGTCCACTTGCTGGCCAGCGGCCCCAATTACACAAGCAACTGATTAGAAGAGTAAAAGGAAGTTACTGTTGCAAGAAGGGACATTGTTATAAAACAAAGACCTCTGCCGCGTCTGTCTGTCTGTCTGTTCGCGATAAACTCAAAAACTACTGCACTGATTTCCATACTGTTTTCAAAAATGGATAGAGTGGTTCTCGAGAAAGGTTTTAGTATATAGTTTACAAAATTACGCGGGCGAAGTTGCAGGCAGCAGCTATAGTTATTGTGATAAAAATGCATATGCGAATTTTTCTTGCTCTGTAGAACGTTTTATTTACAAAGATTTTAATATACTACATAAAAAAAAAAGTCTGTGAAAAATTTTATTGTGTGTATTTAATTATTCAATTAAAAAAAGTTTGCAAATAAAATAATTTGATAAAATCAAATAGAAAAATAACTCTTTTTAACAAAAAAAAACCGATTTCAAACCGTTTTCTCATGGGTGCCATTGTCAGAACTGGACCCAATTTAAACGGGACCACTCGGGAAGCGCCGGCCTTCAAATAAAAAAAGGATAATCAAAATCGGTTCACCCCGTCGATAATTATGAGGTAACAAACATTAAAAAAAATACAGTCGAATTGAGAACCTCCTCCTTTTTTGGAAGTTGGTGAAGTTGGTGCTTCCCGTGTGGTCCCATTTCAATTTGGTCCAGTTCTGACAATGACAAATGGTTTATTTTTTGTTAAAAAGAGTTATTGAATAATCGAAGCTCAAAATACTTATACCATTTTAATGTACCTATATAAATATATAATAATAAGTATTTTAATGTACGTTTTATATTGCGAGAGAGACTAAAGTTATATCTAATAAAACGTCAAAATATGAAGCTCGTACCAGATTTTTCTTGTTTCTTATAGGTAAAGGTCATTTGTCACGTTTCGTTTATATATCTACTTTATCAACTGACACACATGTCATGATTAGGACTTAGGGCTGTGCATTCATTATAGGAGTTCAAGGATCGAAAAATATTAAGGATTTTCGACCGACGAAAACGAAAAAACAAAAAGGAGGAGGTACTCAATTCGACGCGTGTATTTTTTTTTGTTATTTTTTTTAATTTGTTTTATTTTTTTATGTATGATCACGCATAACTTTTGGCACGGTGGTCCGATTTTGATAATTCTTTTTTTATTTGAAAGGGTGCACCCCCAAGGGGGTCCTATTTTAATTTGAAAAAAAAATTGCAACCCTAAGGGTAGGAAAACAGGGGATGATTGATTGTTCACTCGCCGATTGTAGCGTATAACCACGCATAACTTTTTACAGAGTAGTCCGATTTTGATAATTCTTTCTTTAATGGATAGGGTATACCTCGAAGTTGGTCTTGTATAAATTTGGAAAAAAAATTCCTACCCTAAAAGTGGGAAAATGGGGATGGGAAAATTGAAAATTAAGCATGTAGTAAATATTAGATTACAGCCACAAAAAAATATAAAATAAAACTTTTTAACGAAAAATAAAACCGCCGAAAAAACTGAAAAGCATAAAATAATCTTATTATCATTTTACCTAAGTAATTTTGCCAAACAAGCAAAAATTACGTAAAGAGTGATGCGCGGCGGCGACTCAAAATTACTTAGGTAAAATGATAATAAGATTATTTTATGCTTTTCAGTTTTTTCGGCGGTTTTATTTTTTGTTAAAAAGTTTTATTAAATATGTATAGTGTATACTATACTATTTTAAGTTAAATCATAAATAGGTTGCATGAAAGTTGGTGTTATTTACGAAATAATTGTATGACTAAAAAACGTTTATAATAATTGAAATTCCCCGTACTAAATATATTAAACAATTTTTATCAACTCAAATTTTATTTTAGGACTAAGCATTAGTCGTCATTTCTGACAATTTCAGGTATTTTATGGGCATTTCATTTTAAATATCTATTTTGTGTATAAGCCGTGTCCACCGTCTGTCCCTCTGTATGTTCGCTTAGATCTTTTAAAATACGCAACTCATTTTAATGAGGTTTTCATTAATGGAAAGAGGTTTAAACTATGAAGGATCACAAAATTGTAACCGTGCGAAGCCGGGATCGAGTCGAGTCATATTATTACATAAAACACGATAATTACACACTAAAAATAACATTGTAGGAGATTAGGATAAGAACTACATAATTGGCCATAAATTTGAATTTAAATCGGTTTTTAAAAAAATATATTTAAAAGCTTAATAGTCTGATATTTGATTAAACATTCTTATCTTGTAACGAAAATTTTTGTAATGAGTTGTTAACTCGTTAAAGCGGGTGATTACTTTAAAGTTTACAAATAAGTAAGTGTAAGTATTTAGGTTTATTACTTTAATGAGTCTTTTGTGTCTAATATTGATAAGAGAACAAATACTTTTCACAATCTTTCTATAAATTGTAATCCAATGTTCAATATTGAAAAATATGCAGAAATATATAAACTGGACGAGCGTCGTATTTCTCAAGCGGTGATTATATGTAACATATTTTAACATAATAATGATATTACAAAATATTTATTACATTGGTTAAAAGTTTATCTATGCAGCAAAAAAATTAGATTTTTTTTTATTAAAAATTAAAATTTAAAAACGTAAAAATAAATGTTTAATCTAAGATAGAGTGACCCTCACAGGAAGGTCTCTAAATGATTCCGACATCATTCAAGAATATCTGCTTATAGTTGATTGACTGATTGCAGATTTAAGAGGAACAAAAAAAAACTATTTTTATGAGAATTTCAGTCATAAATAAACTCTTTTAAGAGAATTTAATTTTATGGTACAGTGAATGATTTTGAAATTCGTCATTTCTGAATATCTGAAATATATATACACTATTAGTATATATAAATGCAAAGTTATTTTTTTCTCTTTTTCAATAGTCTTCAATTAATCTAAATACAAAATGATTTTGGCAAATTTTTGAATGATAAAGATTACAACGATGCAAACTCACAAATTGGATAGGCCTCTTCTTAGAAATTGACCACCTTCTTAGAAAGGTCGTAGTGATAACGTATGTGAGATTGTTGTTTTGGTGACTGATGGTCTCTTAATGGAACCAATGCTCTATTTAATGGTTTGCAAAACACCATTATTAAACACTAGCTGGTGCCCGTGGCTTCGTCTGCGTTCAAAATGTTATATAGCCTAAAGTATTTCTCAATATGTGGACTATCCAACACAAAAATAACCAATAGTTCCTGAGATTAAACACGTTCAACCAAACAAACAAACAATCTCTTCAGCTTTATAATATTAGGTCTTCGTCCGTGTTGAACGATGAAAGGTACCCTATGTCCTGTCTGGTGTCCCAGACAACGTGTATGCAAAATTTCATGGTGATCGGTTCAGTAGTTTTTGCGTGAAAGAGTTACAAACATCCATACAAACTTTCACATATATAATATTAGTACGGATTGTCTCCCTGTGCATCACAGTGTTATGCTTATTGTCAAGTTAGTGGCTGGACACACTGCGTTTCGTAGTAATTTGGGCACACTTTGGGCATATAGTGTGGCAGCAGTAACCATCCCTTTGCAGAGAACCATGACCATGATGCTAGTGCCCTATTCCTTATCCTAATCCTTAATCCTACTATACTAGGCACACCTCGTGTTATCGGCGACGTTAGTCACCTAGTATCAAGTGAACCATCAGCTTGTCTGACTATCTTTACATTAAAATACATTTGTGGTTAAGAAAAATTAACAAATTACACCCGAATAATGTTCAAAAGTTTCTTCTACACTTCGCTCTGGGTTATTTCTATAGACACCTCCTTGTTCTGTCACATTTTCAGAGGAAGAACTCGAAGATACCTTGAAATAGAAACGTATTTAATTAAATATATTTAATTTGAATTAAATTTTTATAAGATAGGAGAGATTGTTATCATATTTCTATCTTATTATGAGACGGACTAAAAGACTTGCGGGAGGTAAATAACATTTCTATTGACTATGTATGAAACATTGTGTTCGTTGCGACATAAAAAAAAATTATAACCAAGGCACTCCTGCGTTTTCTTATTGACTTACCGCCTTTTTCACAAACGTCAAGTAGGCCAAACTGTCATTTAAAGTCACCAGTAACCGGGGAAAATGGAGCTGATATACTTTTGTTTGTACGGTAAACGTCCCAAACATTGAATAGAAAATAATTATAAAAAATCGGCTATCGGGATTATAAAAAACCGAGTACGTAATTCAATAAAACAGAAAATGATTTCTAAAAGTAATTAATCAACACTTTAATTGACGTTGGTGAAAGAGGCGCTTAATATAATAATGAATATAATCGCAGGATATTTTTTTAAAATATATTTTAAGTGCATAAAATATATTATTTTGTTATTATTTGAGAAAAATGTGCGAAATTCGATTTAATTTTTAAATTATATTTTCATCAGAGTGCTACTAAAACTAAAGTCCAAGGCTGTGTTTCTGGGGCGATAGGTTTTTGCCGAAATTATGACGAATGATGCTTCTAGGCACTTTCATCAACCCCTTTGGCATTGCTTTTATAGGGGATGTTAAACTTGCCACCAAGTAAACCGTCAGCCAAAAGAATTTGGTCTCCAAAAAAGTTAGTTTACTTTAGAAGTAGGATATTGATATTTAAGAGCCTCTTTCACCAACTACAAGTAAAGTGTTGATTAGTTACTTTTAGAAATAATTTTCTGTTTTATTGAATTATGCACTCGGTTTACTTGCATCATTCGATAAGTGATTTTTTTTTTAAATTTTCTTTTCAATGTTTGGGACTTTTACCGTACAAACAAAGATATTATATTAGCTCCATTATCCCCGGTTACCGGTGACTTTAAATGACAGTTAGTCTACTTGACAGATGGTGAAAAAGGCGCTAAAACAACTTGGTTCCTAATGTATACCCATATTGCATGCATAGCAACACCATGACGCAAATTTAAAATTTTGAATGACGACATAACTTGGTCGATTAAGTAATTTGTTTTGATTGTTGTCAGCTCAATATTAAATTGCGTTTAATTGCATTTCCATCGATAAATACCTATAATGCAAAAAACGTATGTCGTAACAATCCATTTTTCACTTATTTATGTTTTTTTTACTTATTCACATGTTTGATGCCAATGAACTCCTAAACTACTGAATAGATTTTGATAAAACTTCCTAACTATGTGTAATTTGGTCCAACTTAAAAGGTTAGGATATATAAATTGCACTCCGGGCGAAGCCGGGAGCGGGCCACTAGTAAATTATAATTATTACTAAAGTGGTTAGACAAAGATTTATTCTGTCTTCCATTCATCTTGTTATAGCTGTGATGGTGTGGTAACGATAGATTAATAGATGTCAGATAATATGATTGGAACCATCGAAACTTCTGATAAGATATTTTAAAAGTGTTCTAGTTTAAATGAAATGAAAATTTTGATTACATTCTAACAGTATTCGAAGTTGCATGTATTAGTTAGGATAATATACTAGCGCGCCGATACTATTTCATTAAATTAAAAGAAAAATCCTAGATTTATACAACCTATTATTTTATACTAAATAACTCTTTTTAATAAAAAAATAAACCGACTACAAATCGTCTCATGGTCTTTTCTCATGGATGCCATTGTCAGAACTGGAGCAAATTGAAATGGGACCACAAGGGAAGTATCAACTTTCAAATAAAAAAAGAATCATCAAAATCGTTTCACCCAGTCGAAAGTTATGAGGTAACAATTATAAAAAAATACAGTCGAATTGAGAATCTCCTCCTTTTTGGAAGTCGGTTGAAAAATAGATTATTATTTAAGCTAAAAATTAAATATAGTGTATTGCTTTGTAGTAAACAAAATTGTAAATTTTAAAAGTATAAAATAACGCAATAGAACGGAACTAATACTACATCTATGAAAATAACTAATTGATGTGTTATATTATATGGTAGAAACTACACATTTTTGTATGTTAATAAAGGATATAATGAGAAACTAACAGGAATGAGCGATCTTTTCTTCGGTACATGAAATGGATATCGCATTTCGTCTTCTGGTGGCAATAACAATGGATCAGTGCACAGTCTATTGTCTTCATTCACGTTGAACACGAAGAAGGAATTATTTGTTGGCGGCAGGCAATGAAGCAGAATGTGGGACGCGGCTAATAATATGCAAAATATCAAAGCCGATATAGCTAACACTGGCGCTAACTCCAGACGCTCAACAGGAAGGCCACACATTGACTGGCGTTCGTCGAACCTAGATTTAGGGTAGACATTAGAAAAAAATTCACTTTGACCATACAAATAAACACAAGAAGAAGATTCTCGCTGCCATTTCGTCATGCTTATATTTTTGAGTAATTTTTAACATTTCACTTTGATTTTTTACTTTTGACATTATTTTTTCATTCTTAGGGCCTCTTTCACCTTTCACTTTCTTTCTCTCACTTTCTTTCTTTACACAAGTAAAGTGTTGATTAGTTACTTCTAGAAATCATTTTCGGTTTACTGCATCATTCGATAGGCTAATTTTTTTAAAATTTCCTTTCAATGTTTGGGACTTTTACCGTACAAACAAAGGTATATTAGATCCCCGGTTACCGGTGACTTTAAATGACAGTTAGCCTACTTGACAGTTGGTGTAAGAGGCGCTTATAATTGTTTTGTTTGTACATAATTAATTTTGTCTGGATTTTATTTACCTTCGATTTTTTTTTTATTTATTTGTTGGAGTTTATGTACAGTCGGCCGCATAAGTCGATTAACACATTCATAAGTGCAAAACAACTAAACACTTAACGCGCCATAAGTCGTTGTCACGACTAGAGAACAAAATAAACTTCACGTACAAACGATCGTAAAAAACCTTCTGTAATAAGTAATTAAGTAAGTAAGTTGAGTGTTCAGTCGTTTTGCACATTTAAATGTGTTAATCGACTTATGCGGCCGACTGTACCAAATTGAATCGTGTGCTCAGCTCTATTTGGCTTGCACGCTGGACCTACATGTTGAATGATAAGTGTTCATGTCAAGTGTGCTAGGCTGTTGTGGTTTTAATAAAAATGGTGGTACTTTTCCTTCAAGTTAGTTAACTAATGAGTTACCAATCGGAAACGCCACAGTTCTTAATACCATCACACACTATGCCGTTGGTGAAGCAGTAGTCTTTCTCGTTAACGGAACAAACGGTCTCGTTTCCACGAGTGCAGCCACTTGGCGGTTTTATACGAGCTGTCGTTGCAGTCACTTGGTAAATGCTGCCCTGTAAAATCTATTAAATATTAGCTGGTGCCCGCGACTTCGTCCGCGTTCTCTATAGCCTATAGCCTTCCTCGATAAATAGACTATCGAATACAAAAATATTTTTTCAATTCGAAACAGTAGTTCCTGAGATTAGCGCGTAGGTAAGTACAAGCAAACAAACAAACTCTTCATCTTTATATATTGGTATAGAAGTAAAAAAAGCTACTAGCGACTAGATTAACCTGTTTTAACTAGTCGAGGATTTTAGAAAATTTATCTTTCTATGTTATACAATGTCCGGCTGAACTCGTGTTATTTGCTTTGCTGGTTTTTAGATAGCCTTTTATGTCTATCTATAGCCTTATGGCTATAGAGAATTTATATAAAATAGAATCTCGTGTTTGCTCACGTCTGTTAGGTGGTTAACTTCTTCTTGAAGTATACAGTTTTCACTAATGAAAATAGCGATAAGTGAGAAAGGTCTGTGTAATCATTTTCAGAAAAAATACATTCATCCGTGTGAATCCGAGGTTGCTAGTAATAAATCTGTAAGTGTATGTATGTATGTTCCTCCATAACTCTTAAACGAATTGACTGATTTTAATGAAATTTGGTAGATAAACATTTAGAGGTACGCGACACAGGATAGGCTACTTCAGAATAGGTTGCGGGCCCTAGCTAGTACATTAATAATATCAATTATAATGTCTTACATTCGTATTTATGCTGCTATTACTGGTGTAACGAAAAAGAAACTTATTTCGAACCACTGTCGTAAAATATCTGGAGCGTATATTTTTGGTTTTATTGTTGCTTAGTATATAAGCGCACAGTTTGATGCATCCGTTCCTCTTAATAACGACAATGGTATTGTTATTTGCGAGGCACACTCTCTCAATAGTGTCCGGAAATTTTATCACCATTATCATATCGCGTCTACGGTCCGTGACGATCTCCACCAAGCATTGGTAACTTATGTCTTCCATTACACGTAGTAGCTAGAAAAATTTAATACATATAGGGGAAAATACCCAATTATCGGCACTTTAAGAAATACGACCATTTATTGGCACCTTTCGACTTAATTAATGTTCAACTCAAATAAAATTTGAAAGTTTGACAATGTTTAAATCATTTCACTGTTTAGTGTTAGCAATTCTCATAAACCTAAGATTTATTTATTTTTTGTGGGAACACAGTTTATGGAATAGTTTTCTTATTTCTTAGTGAAAAGTTTAGGGTGCCAATAAATTGGAGGGGTGCCAACATTAGGTCATTTTACCCTATATATATATAGGTATTATTTATTTGCATGATAACAAAATTACAATGTTAGTTGGTGCTCGCGACTTGAACCGCTTTGAAACAGTCCTATGCAATATGCTCAAAACATGCAAGATACAAATGATTCCTAAGGAACAGTACTTTTTTTCTTAATGATTATCTTTTTCTGTATATCTGACAACGTTTATGCAAAGTTTCATGATAATCGGTCAAGTAGTTAAGACGTCACACAGACAGATTAGCTACATTCATAATCTTCAGTCAATACTAATAATAAATCTGTAAGTGTAGGTATTGTGTGTATGTATGTTCCTCCATAATTCTTAAAAGAATTAACTGATTTTCTTGAAACTTGGTAGATAAACATTTAGTTAGACGTACAGGACACAGGATATGCTACATTTTTCTTCTTCAACACTAACGAAGTCGCCGGCGCCAGCTAGTATTATGAATATGACGTGCAACTATAAATCAGTTTGACCGACGTCTTTAGTGATAAAAAACACTTAGGACATGTTTTAATACCTATATTTTTATTACAGAAGTAAACATTTTTATCTTAATTTTTATTGATATAATGTTATTAATTAGTTAAATAATGGGATGCTTCACACGATTGTTTATAATGAATGAACTCAAAAACTACTGGATATATTTAAAAAAAAAAATCTTCTACTTACCTATATTGAGATATTCAGTTATTGGACTCCTCGTGTTTAATGTATTTTTACAGTAGTTGGAATATCATACTTTACTACTTAATTATTATAAATGCGAAAGTTTGTGAGAGTTAATATTTATTTCACGCAAAAACGGCTCAATAGATTTGGATGAAATTTGGCACACATATAGTTTATTACCTGAATTATCATATAGGACACTTTTATTCCTGAGGGAGTATTTAAAAATATAAAAAAAACTTAGGAACCACCGTCGAGCGTAAACGTACTCGCCAGCGATAAAGATTCAATGCGGGCGAAGTCGCGGGCAACAGCTACTAAGAAATATTTACCAATGTGGTAGTATCGGACATTCCCATACCAAAAGAGAGGTCGTATCTCAAATCTCTCGAAAACATACATGTGTTGGTGATGTCTAACGGACGATACATGATTAACAATCCTTTTCCGGATACTTTTATAAGCCATTGAATAATTATTAATGAAAATATATTAAAAATGCACATTTCAAGTCTCGATAATATTGACAATTTTGTCTTGGCCACATAGATGAATTAATTTGTCGTGACAACTACCATAAATAGGTATTTTTAAAAGGGGTTTGCAAGGAATTTTTATATAGGCTCTTGGCTACCTGAACGGTACAAAATTTAAAGAGAGGTTAACAAAGTGTTTTACAAAATAAAGAAAACACACACACACACACAAACAATTTAGATTATTATTTTTAAACAATTGTTATATTGTATGTTTATCCCTTATCTTGGTTTACAATTACAGCTTTGCTTTGTAATCTATCTCTTTGTTAACCCTCACAATCTGAATGGAATCTCTTACTGAAGTAGGTAAATAAAATATTGTTAACTAGCTGTTGCACGCGACTTCGTCCGCTTAAGTTTGTAAAGTAGATCCTATGTTACTTCCCAAGAGTGAAAGAATTTTTCAAATCGGTCCAGTGGTTTCGGAGCCTATTCAATTGAAACAATCAAATCTTTCCCCTTTATAATATTAGTAAGTATAGACTAGCTGGTGCCCGCGACTTCGTCAGCGTTGAAAAAGTAAAAGTAGTTTATAATGTGTCCTGTACGTCTAAACGTTTGTCTATCAAGTTTCATGAAAATCAGTTAATTCGTTTAAGAGTTATAGAGGAACATACATACATACAGAAAAAAATTCTACAAATGGTAAATTTAGTTTCAGTATCATGTATAGAGCCTATAAATTTATTATTAGTAGTGACCAGATTTATTATTAGTATTGATTAAAACACCTTGTCCTTTTTATGTCTATCTTACAGTGTAACAAATTGGAGTCTCTCACTATAACGTCAATAATTCATTTGCATTTACCGCCTTCGTAACGCTCATTTAGGTTTTTCTTATTATCATATTATGGACGTATTGTATGCACAGTCTGCAGATGACGATATCTTATACGTAGTATGTCCAGCAGTGAATGTCCAGCGGTTGAGGTGATGATGATCATAATAATAGTCACAGGGCGTCATAAACTGGCCACTCGCTTAACAACAATAACTATCCCTTACAGAAAACCAATTTACTGACCTCACCTTTAACGTGAGACTCTTTTTGCATTTACTGTAACTAACTCTTTTTAACAAAAATAAACCTTCAAACCGTTTTCTCATGGATGCCAAACTAGACCAAATTGAAATGGGACCACACGGGAACAGCTTTCAAATAAAAAAAAGAATCATCAAAATCGTTTCACCCAGTCGAAATTTATGAGGTAACAAGCATTAAAAAAAATACAGTCGAATTGAGAATGAGAACCTCCTCATTTGAAAAGTGAAAAATACGTAAGAAAATTAATTGTTAAGACTCTTACAATGGTCAATTCTAGTGCATTTACCAGCAATTATGAGGATACTAGCAAAAAAACTCACAGTTAGATACTCTGGGCTCTTTGGCAATAAAGATAAAGATATAAACAAATATAAAAGATATAAGATATAAGAAGATAAAGATATAAGATATAAATAATCAAATTTTTACTTTTACAGGCATTACAGGCATTCTTAAATTACAAATGATTTCGATCTTTCTTTAGTTGTACAGGTGTTACAAAAAAATAGGCATGAAAAGAGCGTTTGTGGCATGCATTGTTTAAATAATAAACAAAATCAATTCGATCCGTAGACTAAATTGTTATAACTTGCAAGAAATTTTTGTTACATATTATATATGTATAGATGTAGCACAAATTCAAGGTTCCTCTTAACAATGCAAGCGTAAGGTGACTCGTGATCGTGCTTAAATATACATAAATATGCACGATCAGTAGATTAACGAAAAAAGTATGTTGCTGTAGGGTTATACTTTTAAAAGGAATTTTAATTTTAATTTTAATCCAATTTTTTATACTTTTAAAGGGTTTTTAAAAAAAAAAAACGAAATCTGAAACATAGTTTTTAATAATACATTAACATTATAAAGAGTTAAATTTGTAGGGCCAACTTTTTTTCGTTCGTCGGCCAACTTCGTAAACTTCAGTCGTGTGTCGGAGTTGACACACGCACATTTTTATTATACCCTTTTTTATAATTCTACGCCATATACTTAATAATAAAAATAATATACAAAAATGAGCTCAATTTGTTGCAATCTTTCTCACAAAAAAAAAAAACGAAAAGGGACAGGGATCATAACGTTATAATAACAAAGCCATATAGATAAGGTTCCAGATACAATTTAGTGTAACGAATGTTCTTTCACTTCTAACTTCCTTCCAATATCCAAAGAATATAAGTAAGTATAAGTATCTACATTGGTAGTTTAGATCAGAGCCAAAATCCCCTTTACATTGGAACTTTAATCTTGAATGTTTGTTGTAATAATGGCCTGTGATCAAGAAAATTTTACATACAAAAAATACGGAGGCAGTCATGAGGACTGCCGACAGAAGTGAAAACTTAAAACTGAGCGTCTAATGCACACACATACAATCGGGTATATGCAATGTGTTGGCTTGATCGCGTACGTAGACAGCTGCGCGCGTATTAACTGTGAGCATTAGCATGTTGCTGACGCCAACCGATACATTTTTTCCCTACCCCAAAGTCGTATATAACGCGGCTATATAAGTTTTCATTTCAAAAACTATAAGTCTGTTTTAAAATTTCTTGATGAAGATTATTATTATTATTAATTAAACCAAACCAAACGACCCTTTAACGACCCAAACAAGAAGAAAAAAATTTCAAGCGAAAGAAGACAGAATTCTTTTTCTTTAATAGCTAGTGAACTAGATAGCTCAGTTTTATATTTTATTTTATTTTGAAATATATTTTAAATAACTGAGTTATTTCAAAAGAACTGAATTAAACCCTTTTTTCAAGATGGCGGAAAATGCAACCAGGAAATCTTGGTCGAGTTTTTCAAGTTAAGGTTTTCTAGGGCCTCGTAATATCCAAAATTTAGCTTTCCCGGTTCACTTTACTTTAACCCGTAGATTCCGACGTAACGACTGACCTAATTTGACATTTCTTTATTTCAGACGATGGTAATACCGAGAGAGGTCATAGTGAGCGACGCTGTACTCAAACAAC
Organism: Synanthedon vespiformis; assembly: GCA_918317495.1. NCBI lineage: Eukaryota > Metazoa > Arthropoda > Insecta > Lepidoptera > Sesiidae > Synanthedon > Synanthedon vespiformis. Next base: position 2,090,789 of record OU906947.1, read on the forward strand.
CTTCTCAGCAACATTATGGTTACAAACGAGATTTTCGGACGGCCCTACCACAACTCTTGGCTGTTAGCGTTAAAAATTTACTTTTATTAGGTAAGTTAATGAAAGGTTTACCCCATTACCCCCTTCCCTTCCTTATCCCTTATCCTTAATCCTTCTATGGTCAGCAGCGCACTTGTAGCACTTATGGCGTTGCTTGTGTTATAGGCGACGGTAGCCACCTTCCATCAAGTGGACCGTCAGCCTGTCTGTCGACCTTAACATAAAAAAAAAAAAAAAAAAAAAGGTTTTACTTATAAACTAGCTAGCTGGTGCCCGCGACTTCGTCCTATACGTCTAAATGTTTATCTACCAAGTTTCAAGAAAATCCAGTTAATTCGTTAAGAATTATGGAAGAACATACTCTAATACATACAGAAAAAAATTCTAAAAATCGTAAACTTAGTTTCAGTATCATGTATAGAGTATATAAACACGATATCTCTGAAGACAAAGTAACTTACTTCAAGACCAACCCTTATTATTAGTATTGACTAAAACACCTTGTCCTTTTTATGTCTATTTTATCACTTATTAATTTTTTTAGTGTTATTTTTCACCAAATTTTGGCGTTAGTAACTACAGAAGACTACCGTGAAATAATAGCATATGTGCTGTCGTGTTTCAGTGGGTGAGTTAGGCCGGCTTTAGTGGCATCATCATAAGACTTTTTATCTCGTTCTTGGAATTGCTAAAGTGCACTCTGAAAGTTCACGTCACATTCTCAATAGTTGTTAGGTTTATTTGTTTTAAAGTATAATAATATAACTAGCCAATGTTTTTTCCAGGATACGGTATGACATTAGGATTTCCAACAATACTCATAGCTGCACTCAGAGACCCTGTTGGATTTGAACGGCCACCTTTAGACGATTTGCAGGTGTCATGGATAAGTAAGTGTTTAACATTTATTATCTAATGTACCCACACAATAAATACTTATGTAGCAATAAGCTTTTGTCCTTGGGCAGTAAAAATAGTCTCTAATATTCAAAGGTTCTGTGTTCAAGAAGGCTATAATTAAATATCATAAACTGCCCGACTTTCTTATGAGCCTAAACACGCTGTGCCAAGAAATAATATTTTTTAATTAATTTATTGTTAACATATTTTTTCAGGTTCAATAAACCTAATGATGGTTCCATTAGGGTGCGCTCTCTCCGGGGTAGTTACCACCCCTCTGGGCCGTCGTTCAGCTATGCAGGCGGTCAATTTTCCCTTCATGGCTGCGTGGGGTATCTTCTATGTGTCCACAGAAGTGTGGCATCTATACGCTGCCCTGTTTCTAACGGGACTAACGGGAGGTCTCTTAGAAGCACCCGTAAGTCAAACTGAATTCCTTATAACATTATTATGTTCTTATTATCAGTAGTCATGTTTGGTGGCAGCATGAACGCACCTGCAAAAGACCAGAGATTTCGAAGACCAATGTGAAGTTATGTTATGTTATGTTTCGATGCGCGAGAGAGGAAGCAGTACGAAACTTTTTTTTATTTTTTATGTTAAGGTCGACAGACAGGCTGACGGTCCACTTGATGGTAGGTGGCTACCGTCGCCTATAACACAAGCAACGCCCTAAGTGATACAAGTGCGCTGCCGACCATAGAAGGATTAAGGATTAGGGATAAGGAAGGGATGGGGTAATGGGCTCTGGCATCCCTTACTCACTCACCGAAACACAACAGCACGTAAATGCTGTTATTTCACAATAACATTACTTATGATTTTATTTTATTACTACTTTTATTTCTAGTGTCGCGTATCGTTATTCTGACCACTTATCTAATTGACTATGACCACACAAATTCGCTTAAAGAAAGTTAAATGGTGGCTAACATTTCTATAAGAAACTTCAAATGACAATAAACAAGTAATAAGTTAGTCTTATCTATGTACTTCAATAATTGTAAGAAATTATTGAACTTCTAACAAAGCACTCGAAGGATTTTGATACGATTTTCACTATTAGAATGAGCGATAAACGAGGAATGTTTGTGTAAATAATTTTAAAGGAAGTCATAATGGAAAAACAAAAATAAGTATATAACTGTCTCCTAACTAATATCGAAATAATACGCCATTTTCGACTTGAATTCTTTCAATATAAGTAGGTACATATAAGTATGTTATTATACTGTACTGAACTCACAAAAAAATAGACGATGACTTCAAACATAAAAACCATACAAGAGAATCATGAGTTTTTGTCAACTAAAAAGATGTTTCCTTCTATTTGATAGCAAAGCATGTCATTACTTTTTATTTATATAACGATATGACATTGTTATACTTAAATGAATTTATAGACCTTCTAGGTCAATTTATTATATGTCACTTATCAAGCATTAAGATTTATTTATTAATGTTATTGACTCAGTTTTAACTACGTGTATATGTAGGTAAAGACATCCTTTTCCTTATATTTAGATACTAGCTGGTGCCCGCGACTTCGTCCGCGTTGAAAAAGAATAAAAATATGACCTTAATTCTGTGTACCATAGAGTCCATAGATTACGCACAACTTACAATGATAAGTTCGCGCATTTGGACATTTTCCACCTCCCCAAAATATCTTTCAAGCGCAGCGTCGTGAAACTGAAGGAGATAGAACCACACACAAACCCACGCACTCACACACACACACACACACACACACACAAATTGATCAAATCCCAGATCTACCCCAGATCCCTCCCCCATTGTTTAGAATTAATAAATAATTAGTAATCAATTTATACATAATTTTTAAGTCTTTTTAAGTCCTACACAATGAAAACCTGTAATTGGCAATGTAAGTAGTAATAATGTGTTTTGCTGTTGGGTTTATGTTCAAAATATGTAAATAAATAAATCCTCAAAATCGTTTCACCCAGTCGAAAGTTTTGAGGTAACAAACATTTAAAAAAAATACTGTCGCATTGAGAACCTCCTCCTGTTCTATTTTTATGTTTATTTTATGTTAAATAGGAAGTCGCTTGAAAAACGGGAAGCGGTTAAAATATAATATATTGTGTTATATGCCACAGTAAGCACCTACTATCATTACATGTGGACCGTCACCCTGTCTTTCGATCTTGACATAAAGAAAGGTATTATACCCTTACAATGTGAGTCATGAAATGAAAATAAATTGCACTCTAATATGTGTTTATGTGTTTTGTATGAAATTCTCTGTATCTGTAACCATATCTGTAATCAGTATTTTTTTGTGTTCACAGGTGTTGACATACGTTGCTGAAATAACTCAGCCACACTTGCGTGGAGCCTTAACAGCAACCAGTTCGATGTGCATTATAATAGGAGTCTTCACACAATTCCTTTTCGGATTATTTGTCCATTGGCGAACAATTGCACTAATCAATATCACATTCGCGGTAATTTTTATAATTTTTTATCTAACTATATAATTATGTAGAAGAACATATTAAAATTCTCGTGTCACATTGTTTCTAACCAAACTCCTCCAAAACATCTTGACCGATTTTTATGATTTTTTTTCGTATATAATATACTCGTATAGGAACGGTACTCGTTTAAAGGTGTAAAGGTCGATTCATATCTAACGCCAGAACGGTCAAGTAGATAATAAAACATTCAACCTTACACCTCACCTACACATTTGACGCGTTAACACATCATCGGTTGAGTGAGTAAGCTATTTTATTATGTGCTAGCTGGTGCTCGCGACTTCGTCCGCGAAGAAAAGTATAAAACGCCATCTACCGTATTTTGGATAGATGGCGCTATCTACCAGGCCATGTAGTATTTACTTTTATTTTAGATTTCCCGTAGGAATGAAGCATTTTCCCGCGGTAAAAAGTAGCCTATGTTCATCACGGATAATGTCGGCTTCTAATGGTAAAAGAATTTTTCAAATCAGTCCAGTAGTTTCAGAGCATATTCTATACAAACAAACAAATCTTTCCTCTTTCTAATATTACTATAGATTAGATTTAGATCAAACATTTTATGGTACTTGACAGTCTAGTTTGTAGGTGGCCTATCGTCACCTATTAACACAACAAGCAACGCCACTCTCAATTTTTTGTTGTATTTACTTATACTGGTGCCCGCGACTTCGTACGCCTTGTTGCTATAACACATTGGCCAGGCGTTAGTTACAGTCTTATATTTTAGATAATCCCTCTGGAACAGTACTTTTTTCTTGGATGAAAGTTATGTCCTATGTCCTTTCTGGTGTCCCAAACAAAGTGTATGCAAAATTTCATGGTGATTGGTTCAGTAGTTTTTATGTGAAAGCCTAACAAACAAACTCACATTCACATTCATAATATTAGTAAGATGTTTATCTTTTTTAGGTGTTAGCACTAATTGCCCTATGCTTTGTGCCCGAATCTCCGCATTGGCTAGTGTCAAGAAATAACTTTGAAGATGCTAGAAAGGTGAGCAAAAGTTTCGTATTAATTACATTACAAAACTCTATAAACAATGTCCTCGTCCTAATTTTTTTTTATAAAATTTCCTTTCATTATAAAATTTCCTTTCATTTTTCCATTATAAAGGAAAAATAAAAATATTCCACATAAGGTTCGCTTCAGTGGTAGTTATCATAATAAAATATTTTCTTTAGCCATAACAACTAAATTAACAAGAATACTAACGCCACTAAGAAGGGGGAAACAATATTTTAATGAAAATATATTAATGAAAATGAAACAATTCGTGAAAAAGTAAGTCTATAATAATGATCTGAAGCAGTTTAAATAAAAAAAAAACTTATTTCCTAACTTGTTTTTCCTAACTTCCTAAGCAAAGGTTTTGTAAAGTAAAAGTTGGTAGAAAGTGTATATAAATTAATAAAATCATAAAAATAAAATAAAATATGGAGTTGCTCCTAGGACCAAAACCAAAGCAAACTTTTCAAGCAATTTTTATTCCGTTTAATTTATCGATAAATCCATCGAAATTTCACACCCTCTTATCAAAGTAAAAAAACCAAACTTTTCAGAGTTTACAATGGCTACGTGGATGGACGAGCCCAGAGGCTGTTGAAGAAGAATTATTGGATATAGAAGAACTGTTTAAAAAGAAAAAAGGTAATTACTGTTTGTACTACTTAACTAGAGACCCGCTTCCGGCTTTGGTTGTTTGTTCCCTCTTTAAATTAGTGGAAACCGTACCAAAATCCGTTACTGAATTTATTTTATAATCTCTAAACACCGTTTTTTGTGAATAATATGTGAACCCCAACGAACGATATTTTCTTTTATGGTACGCCCAGCGTAAAGAGAGTTTTCCGTATTAATATATATGAAATTTTTCCTCAAAATTATTAGACTATATAATTTTAAGAGGATATTTGCTGATATCATTCTTCTTATTTAAAAAAGTTACGGATTCGTAAATACTTATATTTTATCAATTAATATTTTTTTAACAGGGCAAGCAGAAATTGAAGAAACTCTTAAAGAGAAGTTATCGCCTTACACAAAGCGATCGTTCTTGGTCCCGTTCTTTTTAGTCTCCTATAGTTTCTTCGTGGGTCATTTTAGCGGAATGACTACGTTACAGGTGACTTTTACTTATTGTTTATTGGATTGAGGGTAAATGGAGGGATCTAAATTTAACAAGGATACATTTTTTTTTATTGATATCACATATAATGATGTACTCTCTGAAACTGCCACTTTGGAAGATAAATTTTAAGTCCTGGATCAAAGTGTAACTACAGACCTACGGTTTGCTGATGATATTGTGGTTCTGGCGATGGCCTCAACCGAATTTCCCAAAGTGCCACTGCCTAATGTCAAAGTCCACTGCCAAAGTTACATAGTACAGAGAGCCGACTGCAGCTGGGGCCGGAACAGGACGACCAGATAGACCTGATAAGGGTTGCAAGTCCTATTTTTTGAAGTGAAAACTTCTATAGCCGCGTTATACGACTTTGGGTAGAGAAAAAATATATCGGTTCGCGTCAGCAACATGCTAATGCCCAAATTTATGCCCGCGCAGCTGTCTACGTACGCGATCGCGCCAACACATTGCATTTACCCGATTGTATGTGTGTGCGTTGGACGATCAGTTTTAAGTTTTCACTTCTGTCGGCAGTCCTCATGACTGCCTCCTTCTAATTGAATTTTCATCATAAAACCCTGTCATTGATGCTGCAGACGTATGCAGTGTCTATATTTCAGATGCTAAGGGCACCGATAGACAAGTACTACGCGACGCTCATTCTGGGTCTACTGCAGATTGCTGGTTCCGCCATCTGCGTGGTTCTAGTACACTACACAGGGAAAAGACCATTGACAATCCTCTCTACATTGGGAGCGGGAGTTTGCTGTTTGGTTATATCTGGTTACGAAGGATACATACAAGCGGTGAGTAATGAGAGCAATCAGCTTCGTTTGTTAAGCATTTAAAACGCTGTGAGTCGCTAAATATTTTTTCTAATACCTTAAAATGAGCTAAGCAAATAACATTTTTTTTTTAAATATATATAAACCTCCCTCGTTGCTCCCTCTTTCAATAGGAGAAAACGGTTGGGTGGTTTAAAATAGTTAGCGGAGAAACATACACCAATAGTACGTAGAAAAAATAATATATTTAACGAAAGAAATACTGTTACTGTGAGTCAACCGTAACAACTGTTGAAAATAAGGGTGTGATTAGTATTTTGTATTTATTTAGGTACATGTTACAAAATAATGTCGCTGACCGCCTAATTCTTCTAAACCATCTAACGGAAGTTGATACATATGATAATATGATCCACATTGATAAGTATTGTATTTAATTTTCAAAAATATAATTGCATCATTGCGTCTATGCAAAGCTATTTTATTAATAAACTATAATTATTTATATAAACTTTGAAAAGTTCACTCAACAACTTTGAACAAAGTGTAACAATGCCTTTCGAATTTACTGACTCTTTGCGTTTTGAACGAAAAATTTTAGGCGTACGGTTATCTCTATAGTTTTGTGTCACATGTTTTTCACCGATGAACTCCTAAACTACTGAACCGATTTTAATAAAACTTTGTAACTACGTGTAATTTGATCCAACTTAAAAGATAGGATAGTTTTTATTTTGAACCTGGGCGAAGTCGGGAGCGGGCCACTAGATTTTTATAAATATAAGAAACATTTTTTTTTTTACAGCATCAACAAGCAAACAGCACAGAAGCAGACTGCACATCAATTTTTTTGAAACAAGTCGATCCTGAACAATTGGTAAGTTTATTTGTAAAAAATCGTTAAAACAAGGCGTCTCTGTACTTACATAATTTTGTACATATATATTAATATATATTTGGTTTTTCAGAATAACCCCTTTTCTTGGACACCTACCACTTGCTTGCTACTTTTGGCACTTATCACTCATACTGGAATTAGACTTTTACCTTGGATATTAATTGGAGAGGTGAGTGAGATAAATCTTAATAAAATATACTAGTACTAGCTGTTGCCCGAGACTTCGTCCGCGTTAAAAAAGATAAAAAAGTAGCCTATCACGTGTCCCGTACTTCTAAATGTTTATCTACCAAGTTTCATGAAAATCAGTTAATTCGTTTAAGAGTTATGGAGGAACATACATACATGCAGAAAAAAATTGTAAAAATGGTCAATTTAGTTTCAGTATCATGTATAGAGCCTATATACACGATATTTCTGGAAACAAAGTAAATTACTCCATGACCGACCCCTACAGATTTATTATTAGTATTGATATGAATTAAATTAAATTGAACACCACCGTATTTAGTAACCTACCATCAGGTAGACCGTCAGACTTCACCTTCAAAAAAGAAGACGTAACAAAGAGCATTGCCTATAACAATGTTATCTAACTTGTGTAAGATTGTTTCGGACGCATCATGAGTTAACACGTGATTATATGACCCACGATCAAATCTCATATATAATATTGTTACAAATACTAAGTAATAACACATTATATAAGGATAGCATGTTTTCTAACATACTACATATATAGCTTTAGGCCGCGACTTCGTCCGCTTTGAAAAGAAAGTCCTCTCCGCCGAATTCTGTCTGTTCTGACTGTCTGTCTGTTCGCGATAAACTCAAAAACTACTGCATAGATTTTCATGCTGTTTTCACCAATGGATAGAGAGGTTCTCGAGGAAGGTTTTAGTATATAAGTTACGCGCGAAGCTGCGGGCAGCAGCTAGTTAAAAATAAAACGCTTGACAAAATATAATAAGCAATAAGTATATGTATTGCCAGGCGCTGGATTTTTGTTTTAGAATCCCTCGAGTTCAGTCCCTTTGTTCTGGATGAAAATTTTATCTGTACTATCCCCAAACTGTAACCCTTACAATATTTTATGTAAAATTTCATGATGAAACCTGAGGGCAACATACCGCGTAGCCTACTTATATTTGTAATTTTGTTCGATATACCTACCGGTAGGGGACCGTGCGCTTGTTCATCGACTTTAACATAAAAAAGAGGACGTAACAAAAAACAAGTGCACATTAAAATAACATAATGTCATCCAACTTGTCTACAAATGTCTCGCTCGGACATCGCTCGGTTCATATTACACACACACCTTACCTACACGTGATAACGTGACTCGAGAAGCAAGTGCAAGTTATATAATATTTAACTTATGTTATGACATATACTAGCGACCCGCTCCTGGCGTCGCTCAAGAAAAACTTAATTATGTTTTATTGTCTACTAGCTGGCGCCCGCGACTTCGTCCTGGTTGAAAAAGAAAAAAGTTCAAAAACACACCCGTTTTTGATTATTACTTTATCACTATTATAAATAATTTAACTTATTATTTTTATTTATACATTCACTCTTAATGCTCATTTAACAGAAAAAAATCCCAATGCCTATCTAAAGCGGTAACGATGATTATGATGATGATGGTGATGATGATGATGATGATGATGATGATGATGATGATGATGATGATGATGATGATGATGATGATGATGATGATGATGATGATGATGATGATGATGATGATGATGATGATGATGAATAAAAATCTTAAATTATTTAACAGGTATTCAACGCGAAGACACGTTCAGGAGCTGCCGGACTGGCCAGCGCTGTCGGCTACATATTTGGTTTCCTCACCAATAAAATTTTCATCACCATGATAGATCACCTTTCTATTTGGGGAACCTATGGAGTCTACGGTATAGTATGGTGGGTATTCACTTTAGACTATTTCATTATTTTTTTACATACGTTACCATTCCTGATTATCCCTTTATCCATAATTGAAGACAGAATTAAAGGCACAAATATAAATAATAATATATAAAGATATAAATCAAAATGAATCCTTAAATGTGTTGCTAAGCGCAAAACTCGAGAACGGCTGCACCGATTTTAATTCTGTCTTCACACATGGATAGAGAAATAATTAGGGAAAAAAAATGGACCCCTGGCGAAGCCGGGAACGGATCGCTAATTAACTACTAATAAAATTCCAGTTTTTTATACTTTAGTTTAATTTTAACTGTGCGATGATCGTCAGTCATGACCAGATTTCAAAATGAATACTTTAGAGTTCATATTTGCCGTGATGATAAGGATAGTGATAAAATGTTTAGATTAGATTGTACCGTTACAGTTTCTTTACTAACTTAGCAGTTATATAGAGTGGGTATATGATCTGTATATGTAAATTCAAATTCAAATTCAAATATTTTATTGCAAACCATAATGTATAAACGATGTTACAATATAAAAATTTAGACATGTACTATGCGTGTCAAATGAGAATAGGACTGGAAATTCGCATTTTGCTCCGCATTTCTCACGAACTTCATTACTGATGTGTATGGAGTTCAAAAAAAAAACAAGCCAAGAATTAATTATTATTTTTGTAATGTGGTTTATTTATTCAGTTAGTTTATTATAAAATCGTATACATTTACCCATAAAAGAATTACTTATCTCGTGGAAGCTGAAAAGATTGTATAAATACGATTGAAATCGTACTGTAATGTGTGTAATTCACACTTATAGTTTAATTACTTAATAGTTATTGTATATACTAGCTGGTGCTGTATATCATCCGTGTTGAACGATGAATGAAAGGTACCCGAAAGCGTAATAAACAAACAAACAAACCAACTCACATTCACATTTATAATATTAGTATGGATATATATATTTATACATATATAATTTTACTAGATAAAAAATATATATATTTATATTTTTGTTATTCGGATTTTTTTGACGACATTACTATGATGACTCCGATCATGTGAAGTTTGCAGCAAACGCGATCCTATTCTCATTTGAAACGCATAGTAAAGCTTGAACATTTACCTATAACATAAGAGAAGGAATGTCTCTTATATTTTACAGAAAATAATAAGGTCGGAAGGATGTCTTCTTCATAGTAGTTAACTACCATCGCCATAGAGATTAAACTTATCTGCCTACCTTAATAGAGTATTTTTAGGGATGGGATAATGGGATAGATCAAGTGGCTTCTAATTTTGTTTCAGTTTGTCCGGTTGTGTAGTGTTCTATTACATATTACCCGAAACGGAAGGTAAGAAATTGAATGAAATACAAGATCATTTTGCTGGCATCAGAAGGCTGACCAATGACGTATATAGATCGATGGTAAGTGACGGGAAGCTGTGGCTAATGATAATCACTTATAGGGGGTGGAATTTTTAGATAATCGAATTGCTATTGGAAGTATTACAAAAAGTGGATTTGAAGAAAACATGCAAGATATGTGTAGGGAATATCTTTGGGAGTTTTAAGATATATAGATAAAAAGTTGCGTTCATTAACATATTTTAATATTTAGTTGGAAATTTATTGATTTTTTTATGAGCCCAGACACGGGGTAGGTCATAGTTGATATTGAAAATTTAATCTGAAAGTAAATCTAATTAAATGAACCAAAACTCGCCATTTATAAATCTCGCGGTCACTTATTATAAAAGTTGACTTAGGACATATGTGTCTGCTCGTTAGAGACAAAGTTAAGTAACCGAAGGCTTTGTTATAGTGATAAAATCAATACTTCTTATGTAATACACAATAGGGAGGTCGTAGAGACAATGTTTACTCACGATTTTGCAATGTTGCAATGTTTCAATTATCAGATCGACTAAGTTTCTGGAAAAGCTCTTCAGTCAGTAGGTGTAGTGTAGTCCAATCAAGGATAGACTAAACAATGTAGAAAGCAATCGATAATTAATTATTATGGATAGACGAATTGACACACAGCGTCAGCTCACACGCGATTCTGCGAACACATTTTAACTTGGGTATCAATACAATGTAGAGAATTTATTTACCACTAGTGGGTGCCTGCGGCTTCGTCTGCGTATCGCTACCAAACTTCACAGGATTACCCGCTGGACTAATCTGAAGGTTGTAAATAAATTACATCAAAATCCGTTCAGCAGTTTTGGAGTCCATAAGGAACATTGCCTTTTATATATTAAGATTTATTTACTGGTAGCTAGTCGTCAATATATTGCCAGACGTCTTTACCTTTTTTGTTTATTTTTAATGTTTTAATTTTAGATGATCCCTCGGGAACACCATATTAGTATGGATAATTGTATTTATAATAAATAGAAAATCTTTTCACGTTAAGAGATTCGATGAAAAATTTCAACATTTCTCAGATATTTTTTTTTTAAACATATGAAAATTTGTTCTAAAATGTTCGGACTTTTTGCCAAAATTCGTAAAACTTCAAAATGCCAACCCTATACTGAATTATCAATTTATTCGGCCTTATTTCGATGGTTAATATTTATCAAATCTGTAGTTTGTTATTTCCTTCAACGCTTCACTCAGAATAAGAAACAAATCAGAAGTGCACCTTATAACTTATAACCGAGACTATACTTTTATTTTAATTATTTATTTTATTTTGATATAACATTTTTAATCGATTGTGTGGTGTTAATAATGTTTGTAAACGATCGCTCGGAAACCTAAATTTTTTAGGATACAAAGTGTCCTATATGTTAATCCAGGTAATAAGCTATCTGTGTGCCAAATTTCATCCAAAGAAATAAGTAGGAAATTATTATAAGAGTAGTTTCTATATTTGCACCTTCTGAATTTTTAAGTATTCTGAGCCGTTTTGTTTCGCAGTATGCAGATGCAAAATATGTTAATTGATGCGCTTGCACTATGTTCGATTTATGGAGCATAGTGATAAGGGTTTTGAAAACATTTATTCTGTTATGAATGAAAGAAGACAGACACGCATCTTTCAATAATTCAAAAGACATGTCTGAGTGCGAGAATTTAAAAAGTCTGTTATTTTGTTTGTCTGCATATGGCAATGTCTATTGTCTATGTATGACTTTAAAAAAGGAAAGGTTTAAAACTCATGAATGACCGACTATAGGAGACTTTTTTTATGTATATGGAAGGTAATCTCCAGAACCGGAGCACCTATTTCAAAAAATATTTCATTATTCCAAATTGACATAGGCTAATATTTATATATTACTAGCTGGTGCCCGAGACTTCGTCCGCTTTGAAAAAAGTAGCCTATCCTGTTGGTCCGTAAGCCACGCACTAATTTCGTCAATGATTTCCTCTCAGTCCATAATTTGTAAAATGCCTGAAAGATTTGTATCATGATGCGTTGTGAACGTCAGCTGCGGCTCCGATGGTGGGTTGAGCAGTGGTAACCCGTTACACTTTCAGAGCATCATCTGACAAGCATTCCACCAAGATATAGCCAGCTGACTTTTTTATTTATTAACAGTAATACATAAACTATCATCTGATAAATTTTCCATTGGGAGGTAATCACTGAACACGTATATATTCGTGTGACCTGTAGACGCATAATCCACCATTTTATAAATAGCTGACAATTTTGTTTCTTCAAAATATTAGGCTAACTATAATTTGATGAATTTTTAATCGGGAATAAATGATTTAAATTTTTTTTTATTATGTGCGTGGGCGGCTACTACTCTACTGCTCAACCTACCATCGGAGCCGCAGCTGACGTTCACAACGCTTCATGATACAACTCTCTCAGTCATTTTACGAGATATCGACTGGGAGGGAATTGGTCACGAAAATCTGTCGCTGGCTCATGGACCATGTGTCCTGGACGTCTAAATGTTTATCTACCAAGTTTCTACCAAGTTTCATGAAAATCAATTAATTCGTTTAAGAGTTACGGAGGAACATACATACATACATACATACATACATACATACATACATAAATACATACATACATACATACTACATACATAAAATACCTACACTTACAGATTTATTATTAGTATTGATTTATTATTGATTGATGATAAATGGATAATGTTGATGAAATTAAACGCTGGTATTGAAGCCAAATTGAAAAGTGATTTATTATTTCATTTTAATATGTACATTTAAAAATATATAAAACAACATATTAACAAAAAAGGTTTTCAACTAAATAGTTTAGTTTCCAACAGATAATATACAGTAGGTATAAGTATATAGGCAGTATAGGCACTCCTTCAATAATAATTGCACCCGAGTGAAGCCGGGGTAACGTCTGTTTAGTCTATAAAAATCGTACGTATATTCTCTGTGGGCTCCAAAACTGCTGAACTATGTGTAACTTGGTCCAACATAAAAGATAGGATAGTTTTTATTTTGAACTCGGGCGAAGCCGGAAGCGTGTAGCTAGTTTATTATAAATCTATTTATTTAAGTATTTTCTTAAGTAAGAGCAGAACTTCTAGTCTTTCTGCCCATGTTATGACAGCAGTAGTAGCCCTGACATAGGTCATCTTCAGTTGATATTCGTAAATGCTAACTAATTCGCATGAATGATCAAATAGCCATCGCTCACCGTTTTAATACCAATAATTCACGTTATATACCTACACTCTGAAATCGCCACTCATAATCTTTACATTAAATACGTTTTTATTACGAAAAACAGTTATAAAACATTGAGTTATTATTTATAAAACAATTTTATTTGTACAACAATAACAATGAAAATCTAACAATCTTTTGTATATAAAAACTAACTGAAGCCCGCGATTTTGCTCGGGTAACTTTGTAAATTATATAGTAAAACATTCCTCGAGAACCATTCTATCTATTGGTGAAAACAGCATGAGAATCGGTGCAGTAGTTTTTGAGTTTATACCGAAAAGGCAGACAGACGCGGCGGAGATATTGTTTTATTTATAATATGTAAAGATAAGGATGTTAAGTTGGTTGTGTACGCTTCAAAAGCTCGAGAATGGGTAGACCGATTTTCATTCGGTTTTCACATATAGAAGGAGGGCTAAACGTAGAAGAATTTTATACATAGAAACGGGAGATTAATCTTTATTCTTTATATATACCAATCCTTTACATAATTTAGTACTTAGTGTTTTGTATAATTTTGATGATGTCACTTTTCGCGTATGTCTGTAATAATTCCTAAACCACGCAACGAAATATGATTCAATTAAATTGGTTTAGAAGGTATAATAAAATGCTAGAAGCGCACTGAGCTTACTATAAGTCTATTATGTATCTAACACATTGGTATAACACTGGTAGATTCCTCTCGACTTTATATAATTTTGCTGTATAACACGTTCACAATAAAATAACTGCAATGTAACAATTTTTATCTAACATGTTTACCATTGTCCCGATCACATTGTTACAACACGTGATGACGTGACTCAATCGCATAGTAGGTTATCTATATAACTTTGTTTTATAATACCCTTTGTCGACTCATATTATAAAACATACTATGTAACAATGTTTTATAACATACTAGCGATCCCAAAAAAGTTTATTAGGGTTTATTATATAATTACGTATGTAAAAGTTCAGTGAAAAATTGTCTAATTGATGGTGAAAACTGCATCAAAATCCGTTGCGTGGCTTAGGAGGAGTTAGCGGCAACTTTTGGAATATTTCAAAATAATCTGTTAAATATAGTCCAATAGCAACTTCAATTTATACTATGTAAAGGCAAAACCTTGCACTTTTTTTTTGAGGAGGGGATAATTTACTATATTATTTGAGACTCTACTAAAACCATCATAGGTGCTGCAAGATTACAGTAGATTTAAATATAAGGAATGGGGAATCGATAAGGAATTTGGGCTCAGAATCCCTTACAGAAACAATAAACAAGTAAATATTAATAAATATACGTAATATGTTCTTTTTCTTCCAGAAGAGACCGGTCAAACAGCCTTCAACTATGGAAAAAGCTACCGCAGATTTAGCGGTCGTGGGAGATTGTTCTAAATTGTAAAATTTATAAATTGAAAAATTAAATTTCCACATTGTAAAATTACATTTTTACACTTGTTACTTTTGCTTACCTAACTATATAATTTTCTTAAAATAAATAACTCTAAATCAAATTTAATTAATTATACCCTTACCTAGTACCTACCTACTTGATTTTTGAAAGACTTTAGTTTTAATACAGTGGACATTTTGTGAGTAGACATAATGTCCACTGTATCTGCACTGCTTCATACAGTGTGAACATTTAGCTACAGTGGACCTAACGCCACTGAACCCTTTACTTTTAAACTTATAAAACACGATTTATAAGTTTCATAAAGGTAAGTTTACAATGTTGATCACAAACATTGTTGATGCCTCACTACCAGTGATGATATCATAATAAAATTGTCATCATTCTTCTGATACAATCTTATGTGCAGGAAGACATACTCGTGATACTCGTATGTATTTTAAAGTAAGTAAAAATCGGCGATTGTTTAACATAGGTAGGTAACAAGGTTTACAAATACCGAATTCTTTTACTGATACTGAACCTCGGCTTTTAAAGAGGAGGTAAAAAAATCATTTTTCGAATAATAGAAATAACGTTTTGTCGTCATCCTCTATTGTGTGTGTTTTTTTCTCGAATCCCTCGGGCAACATGCTATAGCCACTAGCCAGCGTAGCCTATATCTGCTCTCCTCTTACATACCAGTTCTATCATTCACTATAATACTTCTCGTCTATTATAGTTTCATACTAAAATGAACTGGGCAAACGCATGGGTACTAGCACTTTTATATTATTTATCTATATTTACTAATATTATAAAGAGGAAAGATTTGATAGTTTGTTTGAATTGGCTCCGAAACTACTGGACCGATTTGAAAAATTCTTTCATCTATAGAAAGCCTATCGGGGACTAACAAATATAACAAATAAATAGTCGCGTGCAACAGCTAGTATAAATTATTTTTGGAAAACAATATTCATTCGTGCCAGACAGTTTCAGTTGGGCTGTTCAGACGCCGAAGGTAAGTTTTCTAAATACTGAAGATAGGAAAGAAACAAATCTGCACTCAAAGATTTTTTTAAAATAATATTATTAGATAATATTAATAAAAATATTAATATTATAGGTATTTATGATGATTAAATTATATCATTAATAATATATAAAAAATCCCTATTTTAGAGTTGCCCAATGCCCACCCTAGAGGGCTTTCGGGAATGGGGATAAGGGCCTCTTTCACCATCTGTCAAGTAGGCTGATGATGGTGCTGATATAGCTTTATTTGTTACGGTAAAAGTCCCAAACATAAAAAACAAAATAAAAAAAATATCGCCTATCGAAGGATGCAGTAAACCGAGAGCATAATTTAATAAAATTCTAAAAAGTAACTAATCAACACTTTATGTGTAGTTGCTGAAAAAGGCCCTTAGTCTCTTTCAGTACCGAGAAGCGCGACCGTTACTCTAAGAGCCTCTTTCGCCAACTACTAGTAAAGTGTTGATTAGTTACTTTTAGAAATAATCTTATGTTTTATTAAATTATGCACTCCGTTTAGTGCATCCTTCGATAGGCATTTTTTTTTTTAATTTTTTGTTTTTAATGTGGACGTTTACTGTACAAACAAAGGCATGTAAGCTAAATTATTCCCGGTGACAGGTGACTTTAAATGACGGTTAGCCTACTTGACAGATGGTGAAAGAGGCCCTTAATCGGTGACCAGAAGGGCGTGGCCTCTAATTGTTAAATATAGTAAAGTTCCACAAGTTTCTAAGAGGTGGCGGTGTTATTGACACCAAATTTAACATAATTTGCAATTACATAATGTTGCGTTATTATAATTATAATTAGGTATAAAACAGCATTCATACTTGAAATTTCAACAATTTTAAAATCACGTAGGCCTGAAGCCTCATAGGATCTTGCTCTATTAACTGATTTCTTTGAAAATTTATATATATACAAAAATTAACTGTATTACTTACCCTTAAGGTATATTTTTCATTGCGCCTACAAAGGTCGGACGTTATGAGTCTCTTTCTTGCCAGCCTAAAAAATATCGTCGATTACAAATACTATGTTGACGCTAAATTTGTAGCGATGTGGATGTGGCTATAATATATATTATAATTATGTCATGGATCTAATAATAATAAGCAGGATTTATTACTTGCAGCTAAAAAGCAGACTGAGCCAACATTAATGAAACAAATTTAAATGTTGCTGTTAAATTAATGAATGTTTAAGCTTCAGAGCGAAATTATATAACTGGCAACCCAGATCCGCAGCTCCTAGTCTATGCTAAACAAAAAATAAAATTGACTTGCTCTGTCTGGCAACTGGCAAGTCGTGAATCGTGATGTATAAAATATTTGGTGATGTATCAATGTATTGCATGCGGTGTCTGACGTGAGGGCAGACGTATAGTGACAGATTAACTTATTTATTTTTCCCAAATTATTTATACAATATTTTATTAATGAAAAACCATAATAGAAATCTGTGATGAAATAGTAATTGCAAAGTGTTCGAAGAATATTAAGGAAAATCTACTGGTGACATTCACGTTTGTTTATTGGTTAACATCCGCCATTTTGTACTGTCGATTGTTTAGCGACTAGCGACTAGGTCTCTTTCCCTAGTGATGCTATATAGTTTTCCATCAAATATATATCCTGTTATCGCAAGTGCTCTACAATGTTTGTTGTTGGAATGTTGATTTTAACGAATTCAATTTGATTGTATATATTGTCAATTTGACGTGGTTTTCCAATTAAACACCTCTATTTACCGGATGTGTTAGTAGGTTCGGTTGAGAAATATATGTTTGACCAAAGCCGTTTACGTGTCTGGACACCTATGCTGCCAGGAATATGAGCGGCAACGCAAATCAGGTGCCGTTGGCCCCCAATCAGCGTGTACCTGGACCGTATCCTTTTTATTATTTATTTATTATTATTTTAATGCTTTTATTAAAAATTTACGTAATATATTATGCCACTTCACCATCTAACCCGAGACGATACTTTTGCGAACTTTTAACAACTATCGTCGTGTGCGTGCTTAGTTGCGACTCTAATAAGTTTTATTTGGTATTTTATTTTAAATATTCTAATTAAGCTTGAAGGAAACTGATTTCTAATTTATTCTTACTAGAAATTAATTCGGTTTACGTGTATTTATTATACCCTTTGGGATTTAAAAAAAAAAAAAGTTTAATTAATAAAGTATAACGTTTAACGTTCGTGGTATGGTAAGTACTTTTATATATATATATTTTATTTTAATACTCAATATTAAAAAAAAAATATTTGTTAAAATTCCATAATTTTAAGTTTTCAAATGTTTTTATTACTTTTTGTAGTATATATTTTCTTTTTATTTCAGTCTGGCGTGTGTCTAGTGCATAGTCCATGGAATTTGTACATTTTTACCTTACATCAAAGTAGTTACTATTTTAATTATTTTTTTTTCAAAGTGTAATAATAATACTCGTTGATTAAAATTTGCATTCGTTATCAATTTTAAAAAAGCTGTTTTTTTTTTTCATCTTTTACAATACCTATATATAATATACTTTAATCCGAACATGGTAAAAATTTTGAGTGTTCGGATTATCGAGGACCTATTTCATATAGATTTTTAACTGTCTCACAAATATCTTCGAATTAATTAATTTAGCTAGTAAATTTGAATTTAATAAATTGTGTTACTTATAACCACCAATTACATCAGTCAACAAAAATTTTTTGTTTTTTTGGTTTCTGTTCTAATGCTTAAATTCTGATTCTGGACATCTAAAAATAGTTACATTTTCATTTTTAGCTTTTAAAGTTTGCTTTTGCCTGATTTATGACGATAAGTAAGATACGAGACAGCCCATACAAACAAAAATATTCATTTTTGAACTTAATTTTTCCCTTATTTTACATATATTTCCTGTTGTTTATCAAAAATCTTAAATGACAAAGGCTCTAGTGTTCAACGAAAACTTTTCTAATTGTAATTGAAAATAAAAGTATGGAAATAATGTATGAAT
The DNA here is from genome assembly GCA_918317495.1 of Synanthedon vespiformis. Lineage (NCBI taxonomy): Eukaryota > Metazoa > Arthropoda > Insecta > Lepidoptera > Sesiidae > Synanthedon > Synanthedon vespiformis. The sequence goes on from OU906947.1 coordinate 2,110,093, forward strand.
CTATCGTTTGTCTTAAAAAAATTAAAAAAATATGCTCTAGTTTCTACAAAAGCAAACTTTGATCCCTTATTTTTAACATAGAAGAAATCAAAATTTCATATGCAGAAGCCAGACCCAAAAATCGTGTTGACCCGTGTATTATTGTTATGTGCACACATGCTTTTCAAAAGTATAGTCTAAGACACTTGGGAAAACTTTTTAAAATGTTATGTGTAGTTTAGTTAATTAACATTTAGGTTGAACCACATTTGTACTTAACAAATAGATGACTCAACGCCGTGTTGAAATACCTATGGGTAAGTATTGCAATTATTTTCATCTGTAAATATGCTTATCATATAAAACAAGCCCATATTACGAATATAGTATACATACATATACTTTTTTTAGCAATTGCAGTGTCAAAAAATTTAAAAAACTATTTTACTTCATTTGAAATTAATTTTAAGTTTGAAATTTTTTATAGTATATATTCAACGTTCCACATTATCATGGAAAATATTTTTGGAATTCGTTAAAAGGAGATTTCGTTTGGACTAGATGGAAAAAATAATTTCGATTAACTAGATATGTTTTGTAGTTAAACTTTTTTTCATGTTTTCCATTTTTAATAGAATTTTGGTTGTTAGTAAAACATAAAAGTCCCAAAAATTTAAGGATAATAAAGAGAAAAAAAGGAGCTCAATTGTAAATTGTGATTACTTTGTATGTAATTAGTTATTGGTGCTTTTTAATTATTACAATATGTTTTATCCAAACAATAGTTTCAAAGTATTTTAGGATTACATATGTATATCAAAAGTTTATTGAGCCTCTATAACTGTTCAGCCATTTAACAGTAAAGTGACATTAAGTGCAAATAGTTCAATTTACGAATGATTTTTGACCCCTCATTACTTAATGAACCTTAATTAATTTGTTTTTCACACCCATTTAATTTTTGAATTATTTCTATTAACTAATTATATTTTTATTGGAAAACTTTGCTAATTAAATCCACTTTTAAAGAATGTTAGTTTGGTAAAAGACTCGATAGGCTGACTTTAACTTAGATGCCTAATTTCACTTTTTTAAATTAACATTATTATTAACTGGTCTCCCCCTCCAGAAGCCAAAATGGGAAGGAGACGGTGTTACCCCCGACAAAAGCACATTCAGTGTGACCAAAGATAGAAACCAACGCAATGTCCTGGCCGTATCGAGCAACACAGCCTTCTGCATCTGGGCGGGGGGGGGGGGGGGGGGGGGAACCGCCTCAAGTTATCACTGAGGCAGGTTGTTGGTATAACGACTGCTATGATTTCAGCAGACGCCACAGCCCACATGTCAATGGTCTCGTGGGCCAAGTCGAAGGTATTTCCTCTTCTTTTCGATTTCGGCCTACACGAGACCGTCATGACGCGGGATAGAGTTACGTCCACCAACACAATATCAGGTCCTATTCGCTAGAATAGTCCTGTCCGTGACGATTGGGCGGTTCCAATAGATCTCGGCACTGCCGTTTTTAAAAACTGGTTCTGGTGCATACTTATAATAAGGCGTCCTCTCCTCAACTAAGCCGTATCCTGGTGCAGGATTCTGGCTGCTTGGTTGTGCCTATGCAGATAGATACTGTGTTGGCAAGTCCGGAACAACCGAAAGTTATATGTCGGAGTGTTTCTCCAGGATGTCTTCTGTGCCATCCTTTATCATGTACTTTCGGCAATTCCGCGTCTTGACCACCTGATCTTGTATCGCACAGACATAACCCTCGGTTTCTCCGAAGAGATCACCGAAGTGCAGCCAGTGTACAGAGACTTTACGCTCGATATAAGGCTCGTGGAGAGCCTTTTGTAAGGTTGTATTATACATATTGCGGTTGTGCATGGTCTTAGCACACAATAAGCCTCGACCACCACACTTGCGCGTGATTTAAGTATGTACATACTTTCGACCGATGATTTCGCGTGGCGCATTCTGTGGGAGATCATAGTTGTGCGGACTCTCCAGGGCGTCTAGTTCTAAGCACGTCGAACTTATAGGGGAGAACAGAACAGGCATGACCCAGCCGTTGAAATCTCGGACCATGTTAGCGCCAGACAAATAGCTCCTATGAACTTTTGTATGGCGCTCTCAGAACCAACTTTTATATCCAAAGTTTCGGAGAGTGACTCCATCTGCCCTGGGCCAACTTCTACATCTTCCATCCCTATGGAGTCGCTGAAATCAGTTGTTAATTTCAGCAGGTGATGAGCGTTTAGCGCGAACAGTTTGAGGTAATCCATGTTAGAGAAGATGTGACATGGCCTCCTCTCCGAAATTGGAAGCTCAGTCTCGAATGATTGTTAATTTAAAATGTTAATAGTACGAGTTTTTAAAGAAACATTTTGAACATTTTCACTGCTAATGAATTTAATTGGTTCCATCCCAGGTCTAAGTTCATTTCTAATGGGGGCCAAAGTTCATTTCTAATAATGCATCTGAAGACAGGAGGGTGCTCTATTTTGTAAGCTTGTTTTCTGTTACAATATTGATATCATTATCTATTGCATACATAAGGGAATGTATGTGTGTCTAGCTTGGTGACATAGTGTTCTCGAGATAAGAATAATAGTTTGGTCAAAATACTGCTCCAAGAACAATCTATAAAAAAAATTGTAGTGTTTTAATACTTTTCGTTTTCGGCTTTGATTTCAGCCGAAATTCTTTTCGAATTTTCGAAAAATCGAAGCTTCTTTTTCGGCTGAAAATCCATTTCTGGTCCAAATACATATTTTTTTCTCGTCCTTTGAGACAAGACGATGGCAAAAAATAACTTAATACATGTATGTTGTAACTTAGCTTAAACAACTCTCACTATAATATATGTTGCTGAGACAATTCATAATTAAAATCAAACAAAATACAGTACAAATAGCAACAAGAAAATTTGACGATAATTAATAGCAAACAGTTCCAATATAATTAACCGATTAAAGATAATGTAATGGGTATTTATTGCATTGCAAGTAATTAGTGTTACAATGTTGTCTTCTAGAATGTTTCCATCTAATCAAGTTTTGTATATTTTTATAGTGTCTTACATAAATTTAAACTCGTATGTTACTTTTGATGTTTACGTAACTCAAGTAGACGTCAGATATTTAATTAATAAATATAGGTTACTTAATTAAATGTATAATTTACTACTTTTAAATCGATAGGATTTGGTATTTTTTTTTTTAAAAGTAAAAAAGTTAGAAATACAAAATTGAAGTAGAAAAGGTAAAAGTGCCATATAAAATAGTCCCTCCAACCATTTTTTGGCTTTTGCCTTCAAAGCCCTTCATTTAGCTACTATTATTTAATTATATAATATGAAAAAATAATTCTTGTAATAAAATATTTAAAAAATTCTAAAAACAATTTTTTGACCTAAAACGTGTACATTTTTTTTTATATATATGTATGTATATATATATATACTTAATGTACAGACACGATTACGATTTTATTATAATTATGTATAGACTAGCTATCCTTCCCCGACTTCGCACAATTTTTCCAATTTTTTTTTTTTTTATAAGAACGAATATTTGAAAAAACAAAAAACACTTATTTTTGTCACACTGAATATTTTTTTAAAGGTGATCCCTTGGGAACTGTACATTATTAATGTAAAGTATTTTTTGAGATTTTCTCTTTTTATACCCAACGAACGTAATTCCAAAAAATAATGAATAAAACATTTTGTTTTTTTTTGCTATTTTAGGTATTTCAAATTCGTAACTATGTTTTCGTAATTACCCGTCAAAAACTATTTTCATTATTTCCACTGTCTGTTACCTAGTTTTCTTTGTTCTATCTATACAGACATTTCATTACATTTATTATTATTCATTGAACATAAAATCCAACATAAATAATAAAGTTAACCTCATCGTGACAAAATAATTTTGCTACTAGACTGAGCATGTTGAACATATGAATATTGATCAATCATAAATTATAATATTGATTACATTAATGTTTTTACAAAAGACGTCAGCGCCGTTCCCGAATTAACCCTCTAACGCATAGCAACCCTCCGTTACATTTTCTCCCAAATGAACGTGGTCTTTGAGACGCCCGTTGTCTCGAGACTCAAGTCTGAATATTGGCTAAAGATTTGTGTTTATACGCTGTCCATTGCCGGTCTGCTTTGTTGCGTATTGTGTCAACAAGAGATGGGCGCAGCAATGGATGTACTGTCATTTAGAAAGTCGATAGGGCGACAGTGCTCTGTGCTAGGTGGCGATGGGTGAGCGAGAAGGTCCCGAAACTTGAAAATGAAACCGAGTAAACATACATTTGTCTCGCTCGCACGACATGTCCCCCCTGCAAATATACAATATGAAGAGTACGAAGTGTCCATTCATGCTCGGGAGATTTTGCAACAATTTATAAAATACAAAGTATATTTTGGCGAGAAGTTTTTAATTGTTGTAATCGTGAATTTGTTGTTCGGATTTTGTGTTAACGTTTAACAAGTTAAACGCGCAAGTGTTTTAGATGGCATTAATTTCAACTCTAGTGTAGCCCGTACGTGTAGCCGCGGTGTTTCCTTATCGATTTTCTCTATGCTGCATTAAATTACTACTGGAGTTGTGATTGCGGACTGCAAGAGTTATAGTAAAATGATTTACCTTTGCGTAACGCTTGACACGAGTTAGAGTTTTAGTGTGTAGTGTTCAAAATTTGGTGCTCAAAAGCTGGCTTCTTTTTTAAATGTCGGTGCACTGAAATATAATATTATATAGCAATAAGGGACTCGTAACAGTCTCAAGATCTATAGATTTTTGTAGAAAAAAAATAAAAAATTAAATAAAACGTAATTTATTATGGTATAATAAACGCGCCTTATGCAGACGGTCGTGTCTCCGTTGTTTTGGGAATGGTTCAACGTTTGGCTCGTACAATTTCTGAAGGATTTGTATCATGAAATTAAAATGGTGGCTCTAAGAGGTGCTGGTAGCTCGTTGAATTCCTCGTCGCATCCGTGCGTCCAGGGCCACGGCAACCAAACGCAGTACGGCGGCGGCGATGCGTCCCACAATTTGCAGACGCCACTGAGCATGGCGCAGTCTGTGGCGCAACACATGAACGCCAACCAAATAAACATGCCTTCATTGAACAATATTTCACTGCAGTTTGTCCACCAGACAAATCCGAGTTCCCTAAAACACGAACAAACTTCCACTTCGCGCTACTCCAACCCCAATAATTGCTCTCTGCCCTCGTCACATCACTACAGACTGTTGAATCAAGCCAGTAAGTGTTTTAGGTTTTGTTATAGAAAACCCCCGCTCCTTTAGTCCACGTACGTAAATGGATGTTCATAATCAGCTACGAACACGGATTTTTTTCTCCTATAATTACCGGCCAAGAAAACAGTTAAATTTGTCGTGTTTTTAATCCATTTTCATAACCTCTTTAATATTTCTCTTTTAATAACCGACTTTATTAAAACAGAATTAATTAATTCAATTTATTCCCCGTTTTGATAAAAAAATCCATGTTCGTAGCTGGTTAAGTCCAGTTACGAACGTGGACTAAAGTCCCCTGCTTGTAAATCATCTTCATTACGGTGCTTATCTATCTAATAGCTTAATTAGAATATTAAAATTACTACCAAATTTTTGAACTAATCGATTTTAAATCATTAGAAAAAGTTCGCAATTGATTTTGTAACATTAGTCAAGAAAAAAAAAGTGGTATTTAACTAATACTTGTAATGATTTAATCAAATTGTTTGGAGTACACAATGCTTGATATTTTTTTGTGTTGAAATTTCCATTCAATAGTGAGCTAATAACACAATGCGTTATTAAGATAATGCCCTATGAATTAGGTCCGCTTGTTTCTTTCTATATTTATTTCAGTAGCTCTATTTATTGTAGGTCTGCCAATTAATTGCATAACTGAAAATTAATATTGTGCAATAAAAATAATTTAAAACGATCATTTAAGAGTAATATTTTTTTATTTAAAAATTGTGATTTCCTCAGCAAATAACTCCAGTTATCCAAGGGCAACGACACCGGTTCACAGTAAGTAAACTCGTTTTCAATTTCATGAATGTTGTTTGTACACAATTTCTTTGTCGAGCGGTCATGAATGTCTTTCAATACTCGGGATTTTTAAGAGAGTTTTAAGCCCGTTTTCACCAACAAACACCCTAGAGTTAGGGAACACCCAACCTACTTACCAAAAACGACGAATGCTTTGTGATCAATGTTTATTTCATCACCCAAGTTTTAGAAGTTAAAACACTCGGTTGGATAAGATGTGGCCGCGAGACTTCAGAATTGAAAATATCAAATTCATCTTGACACACATATCCTTAACTAGTGAATAGCCGCTCAATTTACAAGCGAGATTAGTCGCGCATTCTTCGTGCGGGATTCGTGGTTTCATTGTGTATCGATGGTACCTAATTGTTGTAGTATTTTCAGGAACGGAATGTTACCATCCGGCCGGCGTGACCGGTGCTTCAACGTATATGCCAAATACACCGGGCGGTACGCAGTCATCGGCACCGACGGCTCTGCGAGTGCAAACGACTCCGCAACAGCAAGCGCCACCAGCTCCACAGGACATGTCTAAAACGACAATGGTACCTCTCTTATTACATATATTATAATACAAGTTGGTGCTCGCGACTTCGTCCGCGTTGAAAAAGAATAAAAGTAGTCTCTCCTGTGTCCTGTACGTCTAAATGTTAATTCGTTTAAGAGTTATGGAGGAACATACATACATACATACATACAGAAATAAAATCTAAATATGGTCAATTTAGTTTCAGTATCATGTAAAGAGCCTATAAACACAATATCTCTGAATTGAAAACAAAGTGACATACTCCATGACCAACACTTACACATTTATTATTATTAATATTGACAAGTTGGTGCCCGCGACTTAGTCCGCGTTCTAGATAAAAGTTACCCTACATCCTTTCCGGTGTGTCAGACTACGTGTATGCAAAATTTAATGGTGATCGGATCAGTAGTTTCTGCGTGAAAGCGTAACAGACAAACTCACATTCACATTTATAATATTAGTAAAATATTGGAGCCCGATGAAAGAGTTTTGAATGCCTCGCCAGATTAAAATTGGCCTTTAAGTGTGCAAAAGAAACATCATTTCTCGAGATTGTTATATATATATTTATATAAGAAATTTTAACAAAATTAAAATTATTATCCATTTTTCAATGAGATATCATATTCTAGAAATTTATACCTACAACCTTTAGCATCTTTTGAACAACTTGTAGCAAAGTTAATATAAGAAAATATGAAAAAATGTATGAATTTTCAAATAGAAATTCTTTAATAACCGTTTTTGTGTTTCAGTCGGGTCACACGTTCGTTCCCGGACAGAATCCAGGCTCACAAACGCCTAGACCACCATATCAGAGCTTTCAATATAGGCCAACGCAACACGGCACACGGCCTAGCTCACATCCAAGGTGAGTCTAATATAATTTTTATACTAACTGGTGTCCGAGACTTCGTCCGTGAAAAATATTACACCTGATAAAACGTCTGACATCTTTCGCTGTGACGATGGCGCCCCCATTTTTTAAATCCTCATCCATGATAAAAATTATCCTGAATGTTAATCGAAGGTAAGAAAATATAACGTGCGCCAAATTTCATCCGACTCCTTTGTGCCATTTTTGCGCAACTTTCAATCTATCATCACAAACTTTCGAGGCCTAGGCCGAGGGACAAACAGAGGGTCTTCGACGTTATAATTTTTTGTAGTATGGGAGTCATGGGTGAGAAGACAAACAATATCGCATTGAATACCTACGTATCTTTCCTTAGCCAAGGCTGCTGCTAAACTGCTTTTTTAGCTACCTCAAGGATTTCTACATCCACTCCATCCAAGTGTTGCCAATGTGGTGTCTTAAAAAGCTCTTAAAAGCTCTCATTTAAATTTCGCTACATGAACAGTTCGTGTTGAAAACTACGAATGCTGTTAACCAAAATAAATTATGGTAGGATCGCGAGAAATTCACGTTCTCGGCTGTTAGAAATAAGTTTAAGTTTACAAATACGTTGTTATTATGGACTCGTTGTTATTGTTGAATGCTTATTATACATCAGCTAACGTGCGTTGAACTGTGTTTCGTATAAATATTCCCTTTCAGACATTGTAAGTCACTCTACAATTTAACTTTTCCCCTTTTTGATTAAATTTTCAATATGTAAGTATGTTACACTGTTGTTACACATATTACTTTACAACGCTGGGCTCAATGAGGTATGAAAAAATTAATGCTCGGCGTTACTTTGAATACCTTGAAACCCGGCAAATACAATCGCCAGGTTGTCAGAACCCAAAGTAGAAATCTTGTCCTATCTTGTCCTACTGGTCCTGGACCCTGATTCTGCATGCCAAATACGATTCCACACTCTTGGTCTTACTTTTTCAAACCACGTCCAATGTTTTGCCTTGTCGTGTCATTGCATTCTTATGTCTCTATTCTGATGCCCCAAGACAAATTATTATCTATGGCACGTTATGATTTCACAGAATCCACAGTTTACTATTTTATTTATGACGTTTCTTGAAAAAGTAACACATGAGTGTGGAATCGTATTTGGCATACGTTTTGGAAATTTATGGAGGAGGTCACATTGCAATACTGAAGATTGTCTGACGTATCATTTCTATTTTACACGTGAAATGGAGAGTTTTCATAGATGTCGTATTAATTTCAATAAAACCTACAGGCAACAACAAGCGTACATACCGGGCAGTTCGGCGAATGCTTCCGGCCCAGTGATGTATCACCATCATCCAGCACTTGTTTTCCAGCCAACACCTATGGGCCTTCCACAATCGTATCAGGCTCGATCGCAAGGGTTAGTCAATTTCAATTACTATTTACTTGAATTTGGTGTTATGGTTTGCAATAAAATATTTGAATTTGAATTCATAATTGGACCTATTTTATTTTATTTTATTTTATTTGGGAAAAAGAACAATTACACCGTGTAAATGAGAAAAAAGAAATATCCATAAATAGTATGCAATCAACAACATTTTCCTCGATTTTGTAAACTAATTTTAAACAGAGAAATGCTTATACAAATAAAAAAATATATATACACCAAATAACAAAAACAAAGAAAAGCACAAACAATAAGACAGACAAGACCATAAAACTAAATCAATTTAGCAATATTATTTTTATAACCAACTAGCTGTTGCACGTGACTTCGTCCGAGTAACGTTATAAAATATAATACATTCGTGTCTGTGAAACCTTGGAAATACACATACAAAATTTCCACCCAATCGGTCAAGCCGTTTAGAAGTTATGCGAAAAAGATAAGTACAGAAGGATAATTCTTACTACCCGTTGTCCTATTACCCGTTTTCCCGTAGGAATGAAGCATTTTCCCAAGGTAAAAAGTAGCTTATGTCCATCACGGATAATGTCGGCTTCTAATGGTAAAAGAATTTTTCAAATCGGTCCAGTAGTTTCGGAGCCTGTTCTATACAAACAAACAATCAAATCTTTCCTCTTCATAGTATTAGTATAGATGGTAGAATACGAATTTAGGATAGAATATCCTCTTTTTTACATTATTAAACTCATTTTATCTCACATATCGATTGCTGCAATTAGTTGTTAATGTACGAAGTTAATACAAACAAACAAATATTTCCTCTTTATAATATTAGTATAGATAAACAACTTATTGTTTCTCAAACCTACGTACTCACTTGATGTATTTCAATTCTTTTTTTAAAGAACGTAGCTACATAATGTAGAGACACTTTTCTGCAACTCAGTATTTAAACCCCTGTTTAAAGCAGATAGTGGTATACTACTAATCAGCATTAAAGGCCTGCGCAGATAGGTGAGGGACATTCTTCTGACTACTTTTTTGTGTGTCCAAATAGACTGCATTGTGTGGAATAAATACACACGATGTACTAAAAGTACGGCGCACTTATAATAATCGAGAGGACATTGAAAGATCTGGAGAGTACGTGGGTTACCTTAAATACATGGGTTTCCCTTAAATACGTGGGAGTCGCCACAAAAATAGAACTTAAGTGCGTAGGCGACACCAATCAATCAATGTTGATATCGATTCTATATTTAACAAAAGAAGATTTCCAACCCTTTAGGTATTTTTGTCATCAATGGACAAAAGTCTCATAACTCATCTGTTAGAATAGAAACCACTTCTCTTTTCATGAAATAATTATTATTATTTATTAGGACTGAAAGTATTTATTGGGTTTTATTTTTTTTATATTTATTTATTATAATATTAAATTACTAGTTTGGCTAATGAGAGATGATACACATAATTTTCTTTTTTTAAACAGATACTATCCGTACATGACGCCATACATAAACTACAACAACCCTCCGAGTCACACGTCTCCCTGTAAGTATTTCTGTTGTGACATTAATGGTTTATGTTTAACATCGTTTTGCTGCTTTCCGCTGTAAGCTGACTAAGAATAAATAATAATTAAAAAAAAAAAAAAAAAATTGTACAATTATCTTTTGTGTAAATCTGGACCCACTTCAGAATAGCAGCGTACTCTGTAACAATGCAAACATAAATGCGAATAAAAACAAATTTTATTATTTGCTTATTGCCTATCAGCAATTTTTCTTTTTGATTACTTGCCAATCCCTTATAGAAGAATACAACTGATGCTGCGTCCAAATCATCTGGCATGGCATGGGACAGTTCCAACCAGTGAGCATATAAATACTAGAGAAGTAACGTCTTACAATTCTCAGATTCTCAGAAATGCGTAACCACTTGACAGTTCAAAAGACGTAGCTTTGAAACCGATACCTTATGCCAAAGTAAACTATATTTGTCTCGTTTCATCCACTAATTAACGCTACTTAATTAATTAACTTTAACGAACGCGTCACGCTTCCTAAATGTCAAGCAGGCAACTGACGTCAGATATGCCTGCAGGCATCTTCGAAGTGGCAACGCGTCGCTGACGTAAACTGCTAATCTAGTAACATATAATATCATTGGTTCCAACATGCATGGGCTTGATTGAATTGATTGAAAATGTTTTCTCACAGATTATTTCCCGCCGAACGGTCAGCAGCTGCCTTCGCAAAATTTACAAACGAATCAACAAGGCGGTGGTAGAAACAATTCGACGACATTGGTCGGGCCTCAGGGAGCGTCGGCAACGCCAACAGCACCCGCTGTGTCCCTGTCCCATCCCCAGGCGCAGCCAGCGCATATGCACCAATCAATGTCCGGTGAATATTTTTTCTAATTTCTATGAACTACAATGGGCCGAAGGTTTTTTTTTACACATGTGAGAAAGAAATATTATAGAAAAAAAATTGAAGAATACTTGAATTAATAAATTAATTAATAAGACATTATACTTTTGTAACCGTTCTGTTGAAAAAAAAAACCACCTAATTTTTTTTTCGAAAATAAGGCCCTGACAGATCGATTTCTACAACTAAAAAACACCTAACCCTAGATTTTCTTCAAAATCGTTAGAGCCGTTTGCGAGATAGTCGTGGCATACAAGTATTACTCGTTTAGTATTATGAGATACAAATAAATAGTCTTAACGTTTTTGGTTTACGTTAATGAGTTTTTAATATAAGTCTGCCAATGTAAAAAAAAAACAAGACATTCTTCATTTCATTTGTATGACCGAGTGTCAATAAATTAAACTAATTTTCTATTTTTACATCCTTTTTTCTGATTTGATTTATTTCAGAGACAAGTTGCTATTTGATGGGCTCTAATTTAATTTCTGTTTCTCAGGTAATCGTCCTTACACAAAACGTGTCAGTCATAGAATCCCCATTATTGATCCAGTATCAAGTAAGTATAGATTATAAGCATTCTACTAGTTACTTGTTTTTTTTTTTAGTAGGTATTTTGTTCGTGAAACCTCCACCTATCCTATTTTAACTAGTTGCAAAAATTAATTTCTTTAATATTATTTTTGTGACTAGAAGCTATAATTTAATCAGTTACCATCGAAGAATTAATTTGAGTCTCAATTAAAAAGTAATAAATAACACACGTGAGTTTATACACCAAGTTGTATTGTAATAGTGAGTGTCTGTTACATACTCTGTTATGTCGTAACAGCGTAACATCTTTATTATTAACTGGCTGGTGCCCGCGACTTCGTCCGCTTTGAACAATGACAGATACCCTATGTCCTTTCTAGTGTCCCAGACAACGTGTATGCAAAATTTCATTGTGATCGGTTCAGTAGTTTTTGCGTGAAAGCGTAACAAACAAAATCAAAATCAAATCAAATACAAAATATTTATTTATCAATTAGGTTTTTAACATTTATAATATTAGTAAGGATTTAAAAAAAATCACTTCACTTTATTAAATCCCAAAATTTTCTCAATATTTTTGAACGTTTTTTAAAATTTATACACAAAGATAAAATACGGTTTATAAATAGATATAATTTTTGTGTATAAATCCTGTTCTTAGTTTTCGTCATTAAGATACTTATCTTAATGACGAAAACTGAGAACAGGATTTCATTGCGTATTTTATTGAGTTGGCAAAATGTTTTTTGATGGCAAGTTATTAGGAAAAATAACATTTTTCTATCGCAAATAGTTTCGCAACTATAAGTTAATTGGAGTAACGCCCGAAATAACTTGATAGGCTACGACATTCCTGAATGGTATAGGTATACATACATAATGAAATCTTTGGCAATAAGTTATTAATCAATTTTAATACATATTTAGAATTTATTAAATTTAATTACCCCTATTCCGGTGTTCTGGTCATTCTACTAAAAATATTTTGAAATTCGCAGACCGAGAAGTGGTTTCGGAAGAGAACGAAAGTGATTCAAGTGAAAGGCAAACGCCGCAGCCCGTAAGTGTTTTACTACTGTATTTTGGTTTATTATGAACAATAATATACATTATAATATGTATTTTTTTATATATCTTTATTACATAGTATAAAACAATTCGCATCCCACCCTCTCCCTTCGTATACGTGCTTAGATCTTTTAAACTACACGATGGATTTTAATGCGGTTTTAATTAATGGGAAGAGCATTAAAGTAGAGAGGTCTTTATATATAATTTTCAGAAAAAAAAATCCGTGTGAAGCACGAAATAACGAAAAAAATATTATTCCTATCCTTACCTAATGTATGGCTTGTAACATAGACGATGTAGCCACATACCATCAAGCGTAGATAATGATTATATCTACAGTACACTCCATACTGCGTCCAGCATCGCATACGCCGCAGCGAAGCGTGGCTAGTCTAATATATATAATAATATTAATGGTTAACGTATATTTAAATAGGAGACATCGAGCATCGCCGAGGAATTTGCGAGAAGAGTGATCGAGGTCGCGAATCAACCCTCAAATGTCGACCATACGTCGAAAACCAATACATCGTCGAAGAATAATGAAACACCAGCAACCACCGCCAGTTCAATGCAACAGCCATCGAACACAGTAACTAGTACTCACAATAGTTTAGGAAATATAGTGAACGAGACTAAAAACGCTAAGCCCGCCGAAGTTTGCGTAGAACACAATGAAACACCGGTTGTGTCCGCTATATCGAATAGTCCAGTAATAGTGCCTAAGATGCCCCTGAATATAAAGCAGATACAAAAGGGAGCTGAGCCAGCCACCGTCCAACCGCAGCAGGTGGAGACGGGCAAAGTGCTGACGGGCAACAATAAACAGAAGAAGAATAAGCCAGTAGTGCCTCAAACTGAAGGGGAGAAGAGTGCAGACGTTTCGGAGGCGAATGTTGTGACAGCGCCGTCGACAGCGCCAACGGTGAGCGCTCTCTCGTCCGCACCACAACCGCAAAGAATACGCGAGCCGAGGGATAGACACAAGTCTGAAGAGAAATCCAGCGCTCCCAAGGAGACAATTGCTCAGCCGAACAAGGATATTAAGGAGATGGCCGCTACAAACGCGTCCGTAAAAACCAACGGTCCGACCCTGCCAAAAGGTAAGTGCTGCAATTCAGTTTTTTTTTAAGTGAAAACTTCGATATAGCCGCGTTATATACGACTTTGGGTAGGGAAAAAATGTATCGGTTCGCGTCAGCAACATTCTAATGCTCACAGTTATGCGCGCGCAGTTGTCTACGTACGCGATCACGCTAACACATTGCATAAACCCGATTGTATGTGTGTGCGTTGGACGCTCAGTTTTCACTTCTGTCGGCAGTCCTCGTGACTGCCTCCGTTTTTATTTTAATTTTTGGCCTAGTTTACCTTACGCCTTTACATTTACCTTGCGCCTTTTACGCCATTTTACCTTTACGCCAAGTAATTCTATTTTAAACTAGCTGCTGCCTGCGACTTCGCGTTTAAAAATTAAAAAAAAGTAGCCTATCCTGTATCCCGTACGTCTAAATCTAAATGTTTATGTATCAAGTTTCATAAAAATCAGTTAATTCGTTCTTGAACGAGTTATACATATATGCAATACCTACACTTACAGATTTATTATTAGTATTGATTACTGTTAGTACTAGGGATGGAACGAATACGAATACTAATAATTAATTCGCCAAATATTATATTACGACTATTCTATTCGTATAGACGTGGAAATTAGTTGTCTTCTCTTTAATTCATTCAACTTCCTACGTCTATTGGGTCCACCCTTGACTCCAAACGTTTATTTTCAACAGCGGACAAGGCACACACAAACGGACGTCAATATTTCTTACAATTAAAATTAAAAATAGTATACACATGTAGGCGATTTTAATAATTTAATTTAATAAACAAAATTATAACGGACATCTACAATAATAAAATAATGGTGGTACATTTCTTAGAAAATATTATAAAGTATTAAAATTTACCATCACATAATAAGTCCCAACATTTAATTTCCATATTTTATCATCATGTGACTTTTCAAAATGGTTCAAAATGTCTATGTGGTATTTATTACTCAAGCAATACTCTTCACTAAAACACTCGTTCTCCAATGAAGGATGATATTTCATATTATTAGGTTTGAGTACTTAGTAAAGTAATAAAAATATAAAAATAAATAAGAGGCACTCATACACTATAGAAAAAAAACAATGTATCATAATATTTTTTGATTATATTAAAATGGGACTATATTTTATATATAAGGATTTTTATAACTTTATTAACTATATCAAAGACATTAACTGTCTGTAAAATTAAATTCTCTCAAAGGCGAGAAATTGAGCAATGATTCAATTTGAGCACTCATTCAGCTAACATTGAATTTAACTGATAACAATATAACTTGAACTACTTTATCTGGAGTCAAGTAAAAGTCATGTTATAAATTAAAGTAAAGTAGGTTGGGTACAGTGATTCTTAAAAACTTATGGCGTTTCTATCCTAAAATTAGTTCTTTAAACGATCTGAAAAGGAACTTACCTGTTGGTAAAATTTTAACAAAACTCATTACGTTTTTTTTTGTATCGTAAATAATATTGTTCTCAGCTTGCTGTTTTGTGCGAAATAGAACGTATAGAATCCTTTTTGGTCGTAATTAAGATATCGGATCTGAACCAATATTTATATGTGCTCAACTATATTAATATTTTGAAAATTCTTTCACATATAGAAAGCTACATTATCATAAGCTAGATCGAGTAACATAGACTATATTTTATAGATAAATAATTACTAAAGTTATCGAAATTTTCAAGTTATTTTTGTTTTGTCTCATTTAATAGAGAATTGGGAGGACACTCGCTTCGGGTCGACATTTATGTCTATGACGTCATAGGTAGAGGTACTCGGTAGACGCATAAATTTGCATTTGCACATTTATTGCTTTCGTAACGAAAGCACCGAGTGCGCAGCGCATTGCAGGCATTTGTGAATGTGGGGGGGACCCTACAAACCAAACTGTATTATGATGTACGGTCGACCGAACAAAGATCCCGTTCTTTAAGTTTTACCTGCTATCCGTCATACAGCAGGTAGAAAGAAACAACTCAATTGTTGAGGCTTAGCAAATTTACAGGAGGACATTTTGCAATGTCATTTTGAACGTTACATAAAATATAAAGAATATAAAGAAGTTTTTTAATGATACACAAATTATTTTTCGTTAAAATGTATATGTAATATCGTGTATAATTATGTTTGTAATTATAACATTATAAACATACATAATTATATCAGATGTAAATCAATTATATCATGAATAATTTTAACACGTGTACTGTTGGTGTATCCTAAAATAAATAAATAAATAAATAAATTGTAAAAAAATAGTTTTCGTTAAAATGTATATTATCTATAATTATGTTTGTAATTATAACATTATAAACATACATAATTATATCAGATGTAAATCAATTATATCATGAATAATTTTAACACGTGTACTGTTGGTGTATCCTAAAATAAATAAATAAATAAATAAATTGTAAAAAAATAGTTTTCGTTAAAATGTATATTATCTATAATTATGTTTGTAATTATAACATTATAAACATACATAATTATATCAGATGTAAATCAATTATATCATGAATAATTTTAACACGTGTACTGTTGGTGTATCCTAAAATAAATAAATAAATAAATAAATAAATTGTAAAAAAAATAGTTTTCGTTAAAATGTATATTATCTATAATTATGTTTGTAATTATAACATTATAAACATACATAATTATATCAGATGTAAATCAATTATATCATGAATAATTTTAACACGTGTACTGTTGGTGTATCCTAAAATAAATAAATAAATAAATAAATTGTAAAAAAATAGTTTTCGTTAAAATGTATATTATCTATAATTATGTTTGTAATTATAACATTATAAACATACATAATTATATCAGATGTAAATCAATTATATCATGAATAATTTTAACACGTGTACTGTTGGTGTATCCTAAAATAAATAAATAAATAAATAAATAAATTGTAAAAAAAATAGTTTTCGTTAAAATGTATATTATCTATAATTATGTTTGTAATTATAACATTATAAACATACATAATTATATCAGATGTAAATCAATTATATCACGAATAATTTTAACACAACCATGTACTGTTGGTGTATCCCAAAATAAATAAATAAAAAATTGTAACAAAAATAATTTTCGTTAAAATGTATATTCTATAATTATGTTTGTAATTTATAACATTATAAACATAATTATATCAGATGTAAATCATTATTATCATGAATAATTTTAACACGTGTACTGTTGGTGTACCTATCCTAAAATAAATAAATAAAAAAATTGTAACAAAAATAATTTTCCTTAAAATGTATATTATCTATAATTATGTTTGTAATTACGAGTATAACATTATAAACATACATAATTATATCAGATGTAAATCATTTAATCACGAATAATTTTAACACGTGTACTTGTTGGTGTATCCTAAAATAAATAAATAAAAAAAAATTGTAACAAAAATAGTTTTTTAAGCGGTAATTAAAAAAATTAATTTAATGCAAATTTTCCCGCGTGTTTTATACATAAACATAGAGAGATCGATCGATATAGATCGCATAACAAAACAATAGGCGTTCTTTTCACTCCGTGCAGTTGGTAAGACGTTCGGTTCGGTCGAGACATGGCCGTGAATATAGCCGCTGCCGTTTCATGGCCATGCCTCGGCCGAAGCTAAATCTAGCGGTTGATTTTACTATTGCTCACGTATTGTTACACCAAATAGGTGTAACTTTTTTGAACTTTAAAAAAAAAAATTTTAATCACTCCATTTCATATTAACTCGTACTTACATTTGTCCTACCGCGTATATTTTACAGTTGACAGCTCTCTGCTCGAGAACATATAATTTCCTAGTGGTGTGTAGTCGAATATGATCATTGCAAATTAGTGGTGAAACGAAAGTTGTCTTTTTTGCACTTACAAAACCCGGTCACATGTAGTTGATTGTACTGTTGTACTGGAGCTACCACTCGGCTTATTATTTCTTGTCTTGTCTTGTCATATATTACATTATTATATAAGAAATAAATATGTATGTATGACAAAATTTCATGGTTTAATTCAATATCTATTAGTAATTCACTTCTCTATGCCTAAGGTCATTTATGCCTAAGACCAATCAAAACGAGAGAAGCTTTTAATCATTGACCAATGAGCTTTTCATTTTGTGTGAAAATTTAAATTTTATAATCGTTCGTAAGAGTAAACTCCAGTCGTTTGTCGGAGCTGAGACACACATTTTTTTTTATTTGAAAGTTTTTAAAATTTTTTAAAAGTTCATTGTATTAGTTGTCTAGCTGAATAAAGCGCTTTTAGTGGTTTAGTTTACGCAAAGCTCAACGCTCGAT
Source organism: Synanthedon vespiformis (assembly GCA_918317495.1). Taxonomy (NCBI): domain Eukaryota; kingdom Metazoa; phylum Arthropoda; class Insecta; order Lepidoptera; family Sesiidae; genus Synanthedon; species Synanthedon vespiformis. Next base: position 2,128,435 of record OU906947.1, read on the forward strand.
CCAAGTTGGCAACATGCACAAACAAACAACATTCCGCCGATTTTATTCAATATGGCACCTCTGTGCCGTCAGTCAGTCGTTGAGCTTTAGAGTAGAGTGTCTTGTTGCATATTATTATTTTTACACTTCACAACAAACTTAGTTTTTATATAAACTTTGCATTTTACAAATCCTCACAAGTGCACTTTTAGGAATAAATTGACTTGACGCTAGTAAAATACGACATTCTAGACATTTGAGTGACCTTTTGTATGCCTAAAATTATTTCGACAAAATTTGTCGTAAATTTTTGCGTGAATTAAAATGCAATATATTTTTTTGACTGTGATATAATTTTTGTCGGTGCCATAATAATGAAGAAGACTGATTTTAAGGTATTGTATAGTGGTGGGAACACCCACGTGGAAATAACTCACGTCTCTATTTATAGAATTACGAACTTGGAGCACAAAATAAGATAGAACAACGTCTAAGGAGAGATTTTGCTAGAGGTTTTAAGAATAGATTATAAAGAATGTATTAGTGCGTATTATTTATATGCGTTTTATTTAAATACGGGCGAGGGAGAACGTAGTTTTCAGTGAAAGTATCGCTTGTTTTTTATTTTATAGTCTTAACCTTTCTCAGTAGATTATGAGTTGTCCCTGTCACCTTATTGTCTCGTGTTTAATCGCTCTCAATTCAACATGACTGTGATGCCTATAAAAATAAATATTTTTTATAAAAAAGACTTCAGGTCAAAACAAAATTACGATAGGTACTTTTATTATCTTATTACTTTTGATTTGAATGCGATTTTCACTAATGGAAAGAGTGTTAAATGAGGAAGATGTTTTTATATATATATAAATTGCAGAAAGAAATCCGTTCAAAGCCAGGGACGGTCCACTAATAATAAATCTGTAGGGGTCGGTGATGGAGTAATTTACTTTGTTTTCAGAAATATCGTGTATATAGGCTCTATACATGATACTGAAACTAAATTGACCATTTTTACTATTTTTTCTTTATGTATGTATGTTCCTCCGTCACTCTTAAACGAATTAACTGATTTTCATGAAACTTGGTAGATAAACATTTAGATGTACGGCACACAGGATATGCTACTTTTTTCTTTTTCAACGCGGACGAAGTCGCAGGCACCAACTAGTTAAGTAATAAGTGTGTGTCGCGGGAATTGTCAGTTACGCGGGGGTGACGAGATGTCAAACAAATGCACTGTAAATAAAATCAATAAATAAAGCCTTTGATACTCGTATATCAAAGTGAAGGACTTGCAATTTATACATCAAACATTTTTTTTTATTAGATTGTCGTTTATTTAGTGTTAATTTGAAAGCCATTGGCTACACAGTTCTTTTTAATACCTAGTGTTCATTTATTATTACACTTGGATCACATATTTACTTTGGAATTTTTTATTCGCTTTCTAAAAAACAACAGCACAATACTGTTATTTTACAGATTAAAAACTAATACGAAAATTAATTCATTTTGTAATTTTAATATTTTTAATTAAATTAATTAAACTATTTAAAAATGTCATCTTGTATTAGTATTTTTTTTTTATTGAGTTATTATTTTGTCATTGAAACCGTTATAAATAAAATAATATAAAAAGATAGTATTGTAAAATAAATTTCTTTTGTTTACAGTGATTAGTTCAGTTGAAAATATCAACCCCCCTACTAGTCAAAGCAGTCAATGTACTGAAATGCCGAGAAAACAAACACCTCCAAAGCAAACTCCAACAACCGATGCTCCTTCTGTTTCGGAAACAAACCCAGAAATGAGCCAAACCGAGCCGAATATCTCTGGAGGTTCACAGCTGTCCGCGACTGAGCTGTTGGCGGCAAGTATAGAAAAACATACAAAGGAGACTGGAAGTCCACTGGACCCCAAAAACAAGGAGGGCTCCACATTGAGTCAAGCTCAGGCAAAGTTGACACAGAGCATAGCGAGCTGCATTAGAACAATTCCACCAGATCCAAAAATGAAGGATAATGATTCAAACGCCGTGGTCACAGGTTTGTTTAAAATTTTTCATTCTATGATTTAAATAGACTCTTGTTTTTAAACTGATTGGAATGAAATAAAAACTCTATATATATGTCTCCGGATGGACGTCCTGTTACAATACGTCAGTTAAAACCGCATTTACTTAAGATTTTTTTTTATATATGTATTGGAATTGTGAAAAAAAAGAATCATTCATTTGTTTTAGATGCAGACACGGCCAATGGAAACACAGTGGAGTCTGCTAAAGTTGACAACAGCCAAGCCGACGAGAATAAAAATGATAAAAATATAAAAAATTTACAAAACAAAAATAAAAAAGCTGCTAATAAAACTGATGCGGATGCAAAAATAGAGGAGCCAAGCTCGTGTAAAAACGGTAACGATGAGACTGATAAAGTAAGCCAAGCGGAGCCAGAGATTAAGAAGGAAGATTCGCCTTCAGAGAAGGCCGACACTTCGCCGGCTCCTCCGCCATTTGTTCCTAAATACACATATGCAGAAGGTTTGTATTGACTTTTTTTTTTATTTCGAATCACTTCTAAGTGAGGATGCCAATGATGCGAAGAGAGGGCGTCCTTCGCCCATCTGTTTGCTTACATTGTTTAGTTTATGACTACTTACATCTTACATGATCAATGTTTGTGATATATTTTTTTGTAGATCAATGGTCTCCCATAAATAAGACTGGGAAGAAAAGCTATGATCTTACGTTCCTTAAGCAATTGAAAGACAATACTCTTTCAAAGGAAAAACCTAATGTACCACTTTTAGAAGAAATGAATGTATTGCGAGTGAGTATTTTCATTTGATTAAGTATTTTCAGTAACTAACATGTTACTATGTAACAATTCTAAATATATTTATGTATCTTTTGCAGACCACTCCGATGCAAGAGCATTTTATATTCCAACAGATGCTTAGACCAACCAATGACTCCCTATTTCCACCGTTTGTTAAATTACCCGGCATGGGTTCTAGAAGTACTCTACGTGATACAAAGAAAGATGGAAGGAATATGGGTCCCTCTGGAGGTAAATAAGATAGTATTTTGAGAATGTATGCGATTTTTTAAGAGTTTATTGTTTCACCTGTTAGAATAATTGTTTTTCTGTGCACAGGCAAAGCTGGAAGCATGAAGCTAACGCCCAGCGGTGGTAGTAGTAGTCAATATAAACCGGTCATCCACTTGTCCATACCGTCTAGTGAGAACATTAAATTAAATGAGACTGAGAACGCATGGAAACCGTCGAGGCTGAAGCGAGACTGTCTTTCCCAAGAGGAAATCAAAACGCAGGAGTTGTATAACAATTTCAGAGGCATTCTGAACAAATTGACGCCTCAAAAGTTTGATACTTTAATGAAGAAAGTGAAGAATCTAGAAATTAACAACCAGAAACGTCTAGAGGGCGTTATCGATCTGGTATTTGAGAAGGCCATCGATGAGCCCAACTTTTCCGAGACCTACGCAAACATGTGCACGAACCTTGCATTGCTTAAGGTACATTTTCGAGTAAATTTTCTGTGTTTCTCACCTGTACAACATCCGTACCTCAAACAGAGTGAATGTAAGAATTGGCTTGTTTCAGGTGCCCACTGATAATTGTCCGGACCAGTGTGTCAATTTTAGAGCACTCATTATAACCAAATGCCAAAACCAATTTGTGAAGCAGGAGATGGACGAAAAGGTTATAAAATTGGAGAAGGAAATGAATGAATGTACAGACCCAGTAAGTATAGATACATAGCAAAGAATACTTTAGAGACTTCATTACCAGCTCAACTCACTGTTGACACCAGAGCCTTGCTTAGCCACGTTTTTACTTCGATTATTAAACCAAATCACTAACAAAATTCTATCGTTTTTTTATGTTCACTTCACAATGTGCATATAGAAACTGGCGGCCAAGTACGCCTTGAGTTGCGCTGAACGCAATTGCGTGGCACGTATATTATAGTGGAGCGATTACAGTTTCACGACAAAGTTATATTTTTGTTTGAATAAATTCTATAGCTTCTATAGCCGCTTTATACGACTTTGGGTAGGGAAAAAATGTATGGGCGTCAGCAACATGCTAATGCTCACAGTTAATGCAGGCGCAGCTGTCTACGTACGCGATCGCGCCAACACATTGCATATACCCGATTGTATGTGTGTGCGTTGGACGCTCAGTTTTAAGTTTTGCACTTCTGTCGGCAGTCCTCATGACTGCCCCTTTTTTTACCAATATTTCTTGAGAAATGTGTAAAATTGTATGCGAAATTTATTTCAGGTGAAAAAGAAGGAGATTCAGTTGCAATTGAATGAGGAGAATCGTCGGATTAGGATGAGATCAGTGGGCAACGTCAGATTCATTGGTACGAAACAAAGTGTTTTCAAATGTAGATAAACGACAATTTCACTTCCAACAGATCGTTTGTTTGAATATATTTTCATACATTGAATAATGTAGTTCTGTTCACATTTGCTGGCGGTGTATAGCGCTCAATATAATGAATAATGTAATAAGCGACTACCAAGTTGAAGGAGAATGTAATATTTATGTGACCTTATATGTGGCAACTTATACCCTTCAGTGGGATAAATATTGTACAGTGGTACAATGATAGCCTGAACGAAAACAAAAATACATATATATATATTTTATGATTATGATATCTTATTTTTTGCTGTCGTCTTTTTTTTTTAATGTAAATGTGTAATTATACAAAAATTAAACTTAATATGGTGGTTGGATGTTATGCAAAATTTTCAGTTACGTGTATGTTTTAGAATGTGAGTTTTGTTACAATAGGTAAACTTTTACAAGGGATGTTGGTATGTTGGTACACTGAAAAACAAGAGCACACCTACCTGTTGTTTTGGAATGGTTTTCTGTATTGGAATGAGGTTTACTATAAGCCCTAATAGAAATTAAGCGCCTACATAATATAATTCAAGCGGTGTAGCGTAACAATTGCCCAGCCATATTAAAATAATATATTATTTATACTTCGCACAATGTCGCACTGCTTGTGTTAAATAGGCGACGGTGACCACTTACCATCAAGTGGATCGTCACCTTGTCTTGAGGACATTTGTCATTTACATAAAAGCAAAATAGAATGCATTTTTGTTGCCTTTTTTTATTTGGAGAATAAATATATAAAAGTTCGAAATTTATTTATCCATACAAATATTGTAAAGAGGAAAGTTTGTTTGGTTGTACGCGCTAATCTCAGGAACTACTGGTTCGAATTGAAAATTGCTTTTTGTGTTGGATAGTCCATTTATCGAGGAAGGCTATAGGCTATATAGAAAGCGGACGAAGTCGCGGGAACCAGCTAGTATTTGATATTATTTGAAGCTGATTTGGTACGCTATATTGTTTTTACAGGGTCGATATTAGCTGTTGCGTTTTCAGAATGTTTTTATTTTCTTTAGGTTTTTAGATTTTGAACAGAAAATTTTTAAAAGATTTTTTTTTTTTTTCATGATGCAATAATGTATATTATGTAACACAGTTGCGTCCGCCTCGCATTAGAATTACAAAGGTTCGCTTACGCGCTGTATTTCGTACATGTAAAAAAAAATTTCATTTTTTTTTTATTTGTTTTTCAAATAGGTAAAATGAAAAATGTCGTAATGCGATTCGAAATTGCGTTGATTTTTTTTTTTAGACGTTAACCGCCTACATTGAAGGACACCTAAGAACTGTTGAAACATCTTTGTCATGTTTTCTATATTGTTTTAGGTGAACTTTATAAGCTGAAAATGTTGACTTCAAAGATTATGGTCTACTGTATGAATAATTTGATTGACAAGTTAGAGGAGGAGAAGTTGGAATGTCTTTGCAAGTTGTTGACGACAATCGGCCAACAGATTGAGAATGAGGCGAGAGAGCAGTTGGTCAGCGTTTTTAATAAAATGCAGGACATTGTTGACAAGAAGTCGAATAAAATAAGCAGTCGAGTCAGGTTTGAATTTGTTTTCATTTTACTCGACACCTATTATACATTTTTTAATTATTATTTTTTTAAATTTGAATTTGGGATTTAACATAATTGTTTTTCTTTCAGATTTATGATACAAGATGTGATTGTGTTGCGAAAGAAGCAATGGCAAGTGAAGAATGTGGTCGATTCTCAGCCTAAAACAATGGATCAAATACAAAAGGAGGCTGAACAGCAACATCGCCATATCGAGGTAAATTTCCGCCAGTGATTTGTTTGCATAATAATACGAAATACAACATTACCCACAATACGAAACTCTTTTTAGTCCATAGGCGAATACGTAATTCGTTTAGCTCACTAGCCATTCAGTTTAACGTTAGTATACCTGCAAATGTAGGTAAAAGAATTATGATTTTGGAATATATGATTCTACATTCTGAAGTGTATATTTCAAAAAAGGAGGAAGTTCTCTCTTTTTTTATTTGAAAGCTGGTGCTTCCCGTGTGGTCCCATTTCAATACGGTCCAGTTCTGACAATGGGATCCATGAGAAAACGGTTTGAAGTCTATTTTTTTAAAGAGTTTGAAGCTGGTCCTTCCCTTGTCCCCGTTCTTCCGTGGCCCCATTTAAATTTTGGTCCAGTTCTGACAATGGCATCCATGACGAAACGGTTTGAAGTCTATTTTTTTAAAGAGTTTGAAGCTGGTGTTTCCCGTGTCCCCGTTCTACCGTGGTCCCATTTAAATTTGGTCCAGTTCTGACAATGGGATCCATGAGAAAACGGGTTGAAGTCGGTTTTTTTTAAATAAAGAGTTTGAAGCTGGTGCTTCCCGTGGTCCCATTTAAATTTGGTCCAGTTCTGACAATGGTATCCATGGGAAAACGGTTTGAAGTCTGTTTATTTTTGTGTACAGAGTTTATTAGATGGTTCATATTGTTTGTTTCCGGTGTTCAGCTGATGAATTCCAACCCCATGGGCGGTGGGTTCCGCCGCGATGAGGGTGGTCGCGGTAAGCGCGGTGATGGTCGCAGACAGAACAACTCTTTTATGGATAGTCAATGGAAAACTAAGACCAGTTACACAGTGGACACTTCTAAGCTGAAAGCTGCCGCTGGAGCTAAGGTAAGTTTTGTTGTTTCTTGAAGTTGGAAACCTTCTTTAGGCGCGTTGGGCTCTTTTTGTTGGACAAAGGCGTTGAACTCGCGTGACTGCCACGCTTTAGTATTAATAGGTACATATACCGTATATATACATACATACATACGTGTGTATACGAGCTCTGGAAAAAAGGAGAAAGAAATCCAAATCACTGGTTTAAAAAATGGGAAAATCAACATTGGGCAAATATTTTTAGGTATTGTGATCACAAATTTTCCAATGTGACAGTTTTTAATTTTTTTTGTGTAATCCTAATTCAATAATTGATTTAGAATCAAAAGTAAATTGTTGCTACAATAATACTATCAAACAAGACAAACAGCTTTCTGAGAAAAAAATTGTTGACTAAATAAAATGGAACATAGATAATTATATTAACAATACGATAAAATTAACAAATGTTGCATACCATTTGCAATAATCCTGTGTTGTTTTTAAATAATATACATTTTAATTGTAATTTATCTATAGTAATATTATAAAGAGGAAATATTTGTTTGTTTGTTTGTTTACATTGAATAGGCTCCGAAAGTACAGGACCGATTTGAAAAATTCTTTCACTTTTGGGAATCTATATTATCAGCGAGTAACATAGGCTATCCATACTAATATTGTGAATGTCAGTTTGTTTGTTTATTACGCTTTCACGCAAAAACTACTGAACCGATAACTATGAAATTTTGCATACACGTTGTCTGCGACACCAGACAGGGCATAGGGTAGCGTTCATCGTTCAACGCGGGCGAAGTCGCGGGCACCAGCTAGTATTTTATAAAGTTACGCGGACAAAGTCGAGTTCAACAGCCAGTTATGAATAAATGTGTAGATCTCGATAGATTTCGCACACATTTTAATCGATTCATTGTGTGAGCCGTTGATCAGACTTATTGACAAACATAGTCTGTATTCCCGAAAGGTCGCAGACTGGAGGTGACATTTCTATGCTAATTCTATGGTAATAGAAGCACACTTCACCACGTAATTTGTCAGTGCAAATGCAGTGCTGAATATTGTGATAAACTTATCTATTTTCTATCTATATAAATAGAAATGAATCACTAAATGTGTTGCTAAGCGCAAAACTCGAGAACGGCTGGACCGATTTGGCTCATTTCATTTTTGTTGTGTTTGATGAACTCTGAGGAAGGTTCTTATGGAGAGAAAAAGCGTATAACTTTTTCACTGTCATTAGAAAATACAAATCTATAACAGAAACTGTAAAATTTTGTATTCATAAAATCCTAAATTAAATTAATCTAAAAGGTAAGACGACATTTATCTAAAAGGTCAACTAGTGATGCAATATTTTCGTTGTGATGGTTATGAATCGCAATATTAACACAAGTAACTCAAAGTTAATATTTCCTAATTAATAAGGAGTTTCGTTAATTTATTTCTAGGGAATTGCATTTACTCCGTAAATTGTGGTGATAATAAAACGTTCTCACATCCTGTTGCAAAATTTTCATTGCGGGGACGGAAGTGTGTGAAATTTGATACACTAAAATTTATCTCTTGCACGCGACTTTGTCCGCGTAAATTTATAAAAATAACGTATGTTACTCTCTGATAAATTAGCTTTCTATGGGTGAAAGAATTTATTAAATGGGCCCAGCAGTTTTTGAGCTAATTCATTACAAAGATACACAAACAAATCTTATCTCTTTTAAATACATACTAGCTGTTGCACGCGACTTTGTCCGCGTAACTTTATAAAATATAATACATTCGTGTCTGTAATGTCGGCTTCAAATGGTAAAAGAATTTTTCAAATCGGTCCCAATAGTGTCGGAGCCTATTCTATACGAACAAACAATCAAATCTTTCCTCTTTATAATATTAGTATAGCTGATATAGATTAGTAGAGATGCATTAGAAATACATTAAATTAGTTATAAATAGCACAACACCACGTGTTTGACAGACTCTTGTTTTTATGGTCGCATTTCGACTATTAGTAGGTACCTACTATATATAATTGTATCCTATCTTTGTTTCAGAACATAACTTCCATCAAATTGGCTCCACAAAACTGTGGTTGGAACCATGGCTCGGGCACAAAGAATACTGCACAAGCTGCCACTAACTCTATGAATAGTCTTACTAAAAGTAATATATTTAGTGTCCTAGAAAATGTACAGACTGATCCCACAACCCTTAGAGGTAAGAAGTACTGTATAAATATTTACACTAGTGTTGAGAAAATATATTATTTTAATGTGATTTTTTTAATATGATTATACATAAAAAAATATCAAAATATTTTAGGAAATAAAGAGTCGTCGCCAAGTTACCATTCGAAAGGCGCGTCTATTGAACGGTCTACATTTAATTCTAGAGGCGATTTTAGTGAGTAGCAGTATCATAATTATATAGTAGTTGCAAATTTAACTGAAGCTTCTTAAAGGTGTTAGTGAAATTTTCTAACAGATGAACACAAATTGATTTGATTTTTTGATTGTTTTTTTGTTTGACTCTTGAGATTGAACAGCTTTTATGTTTCCTTCCGAACAATCCCATCATTTAAACTAAATTGTCAATAACTTTGAGTTCACAATATCATTTTGCATCTTCACTCTAAATGTAATGTGTTGAGGAGGATTAAATGAAAAACATTACAATCAACAGCACACAGCACTTAGTGGCGGTTTTTTATATATCCTTAAATGAAAAAGAGTTTCATATATACTGAATAAATCTCAATACATGCAACTTATGGTACTCAATAATACACGAAAGATTTTTCACTTCATTAACTTCATATAAAATTACCTCCACTTTGTTACCAGTTACTAATTTTCGAAAAATACACTAAGTACCTCTCACAATCGCTATTTAGGATAAACTTTTTATCACACGTATTATTTTTAATGAGTGCTACCCGCTTCAGTTTGATTATTTATTTATTTACGCATTATATAGGCACGAATAAATATAGAGCACACTGTAGGGACAGCGTGGCATAAACTTGAAAAATACATTTATAATCCAGTCCATTTTATTTTGAAAAGTTTTTTTTTTTCTAATAATTATTATCCAGTTATAAACTTACTTCAAAATTATACATAAATTATACATTTGAAAATAAAAAATGTAAAATTACAAAACTAACAGATGCTGTAAAGAGTCACCATTTACGATTGACTGGGTTATAAAAATAGAATTTTGTTTTTATTTAGTCATACATGCATGATACAGGTTTATCAATTCAAGAGGATCAGTGAGGGTAAATTTGAAATCATGAGAGTTACGAAAAATTGTTCTTAGGAAGCAGCAAGGCTACGATTTTTATATTAAGAAAAATTGCATTCAAATTTTTTTTTTAACAAAAAACAAACCGACTTCAAACCGTTTTCTCAAGGATGCCATTGTCAAAACTGGACCAAATTTAAATGGGACCACACGGGAAGCACCAGCTTTCAAATAAAAAAAAAGAATTATCAAAATCGTTTCACCCAGTCGAAAGTTATGAGGTAACAAACATAAAAAAAATGCAGCCCCTTTATTGGAAGTTGGTTGAAAAACAGAAATATTCCATTTTAATATTTATGTTCAATATAAATGTAAATTTGAAAAGGTCACATGTGCATTTATTACATCTTTAGGATTGTAAGGACACTGTCTTTACATACATACGCATTATAATTCTTGTGTTTTTGTATTTTGTATACACTTGTAGCGTTTGTATTAGATAGTGTAACGAGTATAACAAATTCTAATGATGAACATTTAGCTTCATTGCACCTACTACTTTTAATTATGATAAAAACTCAACGCGACATAAATATTGTGACTTTTGATATAATTGATTCGTTACAACGAACTGATAACGATATTAATATTTTGACATTTATTAAAATTGTAAACATTTCTGTTTATTATTTATACAAGGTACGATAGCGAAAATCATTTCTTATGACCTACGGTAATAATATAAGAACTACGACCTACGGTCTAAAAATAGATGCAATTTTTTTTACAGAATTTTGACCGAGTACGATTCCTGTTTGCATATGAGCGTAATTTAAGTGTAAAAAATTAGAATGCAGTTTTCAACCGACTTCCAAAAAGGAGGAGGTTCTCAATACCGCTGTATTTTATTTTATTTTTTTAATGTTTGTTACCATTCAAATGGGACCGTGTGGTCCCATTTCAATTTGGTCCAGTTCTGACAATGGCATCCATGAGAGAACGGTATAAAGTCGATTTTTTTGTTAAAGAGTTATTACCTTAATTCAAAAAGCGATGTCTGTCACTACTAAGAATAAATTTTCGTACGTTTCACTTTTGTCGGACCCGTTTGGATAGATCAGCCTGTATACCTATAAAAAAGAATTGATAGAAGTAGCCTTAATAATATGGCATGTCCACCACTCCAGGCCTTGAATCTCTTTGAACCAAATTACCTAAAAGTAGTTTTTTTTTTTAAAATAATTAACAAAAAAAAAATAGCGAATGCCTCTTGCTTAATAATACAAAAGTATGTTTTGAAAAATTTGTCCAATGAAATTGAATGTTGAATGTTTGATTGGAGTGTTAACGTTCCACTTTAAATGTTCTTCTATTTTATTACCTACGATTGAAAAGAAAATTATTTATTCTTTAAAAAACGAGAAAATAAATAAATATTTTGGTTGTTATGCATTTTGTCATGTCAGTTGTGTACATCGTGCTTACCTTGTTTAGCGATTCCAATTATAAATGTTACGGGGGTTATCACAAGTAAACATCATTACAAAGTCCTAATTCAATAAAATGCTCAACGTAAACAAGCAAATGTCTTTGAAAATTCAGATCAATATTTGTTGATTTAATATCGATAAACACAATGGTTAGTGGCTTCATTTTGGTGACCTAATTAGAGGTTATATTAATTAGCTTACTTGTTTGTAATATATAATTAATAGTGATAAAGTCTTAAATGAAAATCATGTCTAAATATTTAGATTTTCGTGATTTTTTTTTAATTTGATTAGTTAAAAATTATTAAGACAACCCAACAATGACTCCATTGTTCCATATCAGTTTATAGGCCGATTTATGTTTTCGCGTTCAAAGTTTATTGACGATTTCACTACATAATTATACAGGCAGACATAACGATACGCATAAAACATAATGTCCGACTTTGACAGATATTGTGAGGCAAATGTGTCAAAATTCTACCTGACCCCGAGTAACGGGGATGAGAGGCGTATCTACTCTTGAACACGGAAATTTTACCAAATCAGTAGTTTAATTTTGAAATGATTTGTGTTTTTTGAGCACAGAAATCTTAGGCAGGTTTTAGAGCTCTTCTGACGTCGGTCTTGACGATACGCACGACCGACCGCGGTATCAATAAACGCGTGCGTACGGTCGGTCGGTCGAGCTCTGAAACGATTTCGAATTTTCATACAAATGACAAGCGCGACCGACGTATGGCACCGACCGTCAGGAGATGTCAACATTACTTGTAAAATTTTGAAATTGACAGGATATTCTACAGTGATCTTTGTGTTTAGGTTCTGGAAGCGGCGGTGGTCGTTCAGGGTCTATGGGTGTTGAGCGCAACACGAGTGCGCCTTCCAGGAAACTGCCGACACCGCCACCGGAAACACCCCAAGCGCCTCCCGCGACAGTCGCTCAAGAGCCACTGCCCGAAGCCAAGAAGAAATCGGTCAAGTCAATGATCGATCTGTCTCTGATTAATCCCGATGACAAGGAACTCGCCCAAGAGTTTAAGCATCTTTTCTTGCCTCAGCACCACGCTGGTGTTGTGTTCGAAATACTCAACTTAGCCTTGGAGAAGTAAGCTTTTTTTTTCGTAACGATCGAGGAACGCGTTTGTTTCGTATTTTTTTGAAGTGAAAACTTCAATAGCCGCGTTATACGACTTTGGGTAGGGGAAAAATGCATGGGTTCGCGTCAGCAACATGCTAATGATCACAGTTAATGCGCGAGCAGCTATCTACGTACGCGATCACGCCAACACATTGCATATATCCGATTGTATTTGTGTGCGTTGGACGCTCAGTTTTAAGTTTTCACTTCTGTCGGCAGTCTTCACGACTGCCTCTTTATATATTTTGTTTCTTCCATCTAGGTTACAAGTCGTTAATTGGCAAATTTCTGTGTTACAGGTCATCGAATGAACTGAACATGATTGCCAAATCATTATTACATTTAGTCGCGTCAAATACAATCAGTGCTGATATATTTTTGGGCGGTTTGAGTGAAGTGTTGGAGTTTGCGCCGGACTTGTACATTGACGTGCCAATGTTGTACGACAATCTGGGTCGCTTTATTGCACCGCAAATTGAGAAGAAGGTTCATATTACATTCGTTACATATTTCGTTTTGAATCTTTCCTTATAATGGTTTTATATGACTATTTAATTGAGTTTCTAAAATTTTATAATGTAACGGTGACCAATGAAATAAAAAATAAGTACTTATTTGAATAATGTCCAATTGATTCAAATCTATTTTTATTTTTTCAGCATGTCTCATTTGGACAGATTTTAAGACCTAGCAAAATGGTCATATCTTCAGACCAAGGGCATCTACTGCTGAAGGCCATAATTAAGGAACTTAAGAGTAGTATGGGTCCTTCGTTTGTAAAGAATAAATGGCAAGAGTCTGGACTGAAACTTAATCAATGGATGAAGGAAGATCAAGTTAGTGTTTTAATGGTTAATTTTTAACACATTTAATTATCCCAGTAGGTGTTGCACGCGACATCGTCCGCTTAACTTTATAAAATACTAACTGATGCCCGTGACTTCGCCCGCGTAAATGTGTAAATTATATACTAAAACCTTCCTCGAGAACTACTCTATCCATTGGTCAAAACAGCATGAAAATCGGTGCAGTAGTTTTTGAGTTTATCGCGAACATATACAGACACGCGGCGGAGGACTTTAAAATTGATGATTAATTTCTGAGTTTATTTATTACAACCATATAAAAGTCTTTCATAATATTAGTATAGTATAGATTTATATATAAATCTAACAATAAATGTATTCTTAAAATTTCTATATTGTTTATTGCTTTTAATAAAACTCACTTGAATGAAAATATAAATGGTACATTCAATTGGTTACTTAATACTTTTTTCTTATAGGTTCCAAAGTGGTTAGAGGATAATCAGTTTGACTTCTTAGAGGGCATAGTTGCGTCCGATGACACGAAGAAGATACTAACCCCAACTGAGACACAGAATAAATTATTACTTTTAATGAACACCGATGAGAGCAAAGAAATTATTAAGGGGTGGATACAGGTTTGTAATTGATTCATTGCATTTTTCAACCGACTTCCAAAAAGGAGGTTCTCAATTCGACTGTATTTCTTTTTTGTGTTTGTTACCTCATACTTTCGACTGGGTGAAACGATTTTGATGATTTTATTTTATTTTATTTGAAAGCTGGTGCTTCCCGTGTGGTCCCATTTCAATTTGGTCCAGTTCTGACAATGGCATTCATGAGAAAAGACCATGAGCCGGTTTGAAGTCGTTTTATTTTTTGTTAAAAAAGTTATTTTTTATGTATATGTCGAGTCCTTCTTTGGCTCAAGAATAGCCAAAAAGGCAAAACTATGCACAACTAGTGATTGCTGCTAGAGCCGTACGTCCAACTAATTGATGAACATATATTCCCTCCAAGGCATCACTTAGTGAGACGAAGAAACGGCATCTGACCATAAATTAAAGAGTTTACACATTACGTACAGTTGTGGGAGATAAAGATTGCACATCAACTTTTGGCTAGTTTCGGCTTCGTAGAGCTAATAGAATAGAATAGAATAGAAAACATTTATTTGCATACACATGACACACACGAATACAACTAAAGTTAACAAAACAGATAAAAAACATACTTTTTTTTTTACACTTAAAAGAGAATATAATCCCATTGAGTGTGCGCCATGGCAGCAAAAAGGTATCTGGCTCAGCATAAGCTGATGCAAAGCACAGCGCTGATTTTACGCCAGTCCTACTTAATTAATATATATCTGTCACACTGTACCTACATGACGTTCGTGCTTCGAGCGAAAACTAGCCGATCATCTCTCTCTAAAAGTCGATTTGCAATCTTTATCACCTACAACAGTATGTGCGTGTTCACACTCCTTCGTCTGCGCAATATTTTTAAATAGGGATCAGAAATTCTGTGCATTTTTGCTTTTATCTACTGTGATTTCTGTCATTTAACAAATGTGACTGACGATCCGCTTTCAGGACAATTTTGGTAAAGCCACAAACGAAGACTGGTTTATGCGCGCGTTGACGCAAGCAATGAGCGAGCACGCCCTCTTTGGCGCGGAGGGTAGAGACGTGCCGCACTTTTCGCAGGATCGAATGGGGAAATATTCCGAGCTGCTGTTGCTGTTTGGCGGCGAAACCAAGGAGGAGAGAGAAGCCAGTTGCCTGTTTGGCATACAACAGCTCATTCACCGGCTAGAGCATCCTCAAGGTGAGTCATTCCAATGCTTCAATGCCTGCAGCGCCAAGCCGGCTCGACAGGCCGTGGGAAGTAAAACTTCTATAGCCGCGTTATACGACTTTGGGTAGGGGAAAAATTCATGGGTTTGCGTCAGCAACATGCTAATGCACACAGTTATGCGCGCGCAGCTGTCTACGTACGCGATCACGCCAACGCATTGCATATACCCGATTGTATGTGTGTGCGTTGGACGCTTAGTTTTAAGTTTTCACTTCTGTCGGCAGTCCTCATGACTGCCTCCGTTTTTTTTATTATTATCTTTTTATATTTTAGGTTTCTCACCTTACGAACGAATGTCCCATCATCCCCTAAACTAATGACATAATATGACTAATCGTAAAATGTTTATTGATCCCCTAACCTAATAACATATTATTAGCTTAGGTTTGTTCTGCTTAGTATCTGATTGTTGGTATACATATTTACGACCATACATTGCGTACATATTTATGAACTTTTATATGGCTTAGGTATATTCGTGTTAATGATGACATTTTATAAGACAGTGGGGTGTATATGCATTTTTTTGGCCTTCAACTGTACAATCAGACAAATAATATTTTAGTATTCAAGAGTCTCACGCATAACTAAGTTAACTATAGTCCGGCCGTTGTTAACTTTACATGAACTTGTACATGAATATTGGGAATAATATATTATGTCTGTGTGGTTTCAGGTCTGACATTAGAATTATTCCAGTATCTTCACGAACAATATATAATATCTGTAGAGGGATTCATAGCGTGGGAAGAAACCGACAAGGAGCCCGAAGGCAAAGGTAAAAAAAAACATTCATTGATGATTGAAACTCTGAGTAGCTTCGGTTTTCCGAGACGTCCACCTTTTTCCTCTGCGAAAATTCTAGATAGAGGTACTAAAGTGGTTAGCAGCCGTAAACAAGAGTAGGACTGAGAAAACGTACCACTCAATTTGTAGGACCATTTTATTATACAAATGTTGGGCGTTTCGGCAAACTGAAAAACTACTCACGAAGATTCAGTCTGTTAGTAATCAGAAAAAAATACATTCATAAAATAAAATAAATGGACAGTAAACGACAGAACTTAAAGGATTCACATAGGCCAATGACATTGACGATTTGACCATACATTTAGACAATTCAACAGGCCTGACAATTGTGGTTTTTTTGTATTTACCATTAAATCAATATAAAAAACATACATTTCTTTTAACTGACATTGCCTTATCAATCGGTGCAGGAAACATTTGCGCGCAATAAGCCGTTTTCGAAACAATTTTGGACGTTGTTAACTTAGGAAAATGTTTTTCCCCAACCAAACATTGTTGTGACTAACGCGTAATGAATCTGTTGCAGCTGTGATGCTGAAGGCTCTGACCTCGTTCTTCACGAATATCAAAGAGGCGGACAACGAGGAGTCTGGCAGCGAAGACTGACGCGGGCCCAGCGCGGTTCTCACGCCGCCTCAGCCCGACCTCAATCCCCTCGATTTTGATATTTTCTATATTTTTATATATTAGCCTCGCGCCTCTAACTAAGGACTACCGCTACGACACTCGCGCACCGCGCCGACTGACGCGCCCGTAGCCCCGCCGGTCACTGGGCAAACTTGTATCATATTTTTTACGTGCTACTCGCTGAAATGGCATAATTTAAAATTAAATACTATATTATATTTTATGTATGTATCCTCCCGATTTATCGTTTGGGTATGATCATTTTGACTAAGTTTATTCTGTTGGAAAGTTATGATTGTAAATTTTATTCGGTGTCCTATTTGCACGTTCGGTTTCTCTGTAAAATAATATAATGAGTTAGTTGTAAAGAATTGTTTATCTTACACATCACATTTTTTTTTTCTTAGGTTAATAACAACAATATTTCAGTGAATCGTTGTAATCTGCAAATAATTTTTTTATTTTTTATTAAATCATTTTTTTTGCATGTAGGTATGACATTTATATATATATTGGGTACATTCAATCAATGTTTAATTTTGTTCTTTGAGCAGTTCAATTGTATGATTTTTTTTTAATGTCATTTTTGTTGACAATAAAAGCCCATTTTAGAAGCGTGACACCAAATCAAAATAATTTTAATATAGGGCAAAAAGATAAAAAGATGTTTTAAATAGACATGCTTGTAATAAATGGTTATAATAAACCTATGTTATTACACAATAAATAATAATAATAATAATAATATTATATAATTTATTATTTTATTCTGAGAGGAATCAATAATTATGTATTTTTTTTTCTTAGGTTAATAACAAGATTTCATCACTGAACATCACTATTGTCTCTGCTAATAAACTTTTATGAATCTGAAGAGAATATTTTCTTTTGCATATATGACATTTATATTTATATATATATGGGTAAATTCACACAATGTTTAAAGAATGTTGTTCTTTGAGCAGTTCGATTGCATGATTGTTTTAATTATATATATATATTTTTGACATCAATGCCCATTTTAGAAGCATGACACCAAAACAAAGTAATTTTAATATAGGGCAAAAAGATAATAATTTTTTAAATAGATATATGCTTATAATAAATGGTCATAATAAACATATATTATTACATAATAAATAATAATGATATACGAAAAGCATTAAAAAACTTGATAAATATAAATGATTTATTATTTTATTCCGAAAAACTAAAATAGATATGAAGGGAAAAGCTCATATTAAATAGAAATAATAAACAATCATGATATATATATAATCGAGAACGCTATTATATTATAAAAAAAAGAATAAAGAATACTTTTTTCTTTTGTTAGATTTATTCACTTTTGTAATTTAGATATAGTTAAATATTTGTCTCGGCTCGAGGTGGCCATCCGGTTCAATGGCGATGTTACAGGTCATCTGCTGGGTTCATACTTATTATAGTTTATAAACACACTATGTATAAAATGTTGATGTATGTAAATAAAATTTATATGAAAAAATGTGTGTTTGTATATGATACTAAACAGCCGTTCCCTTGATCTGGCTTTGATTTAGTTTGATGAACTGAAAATCGTATGTAACAAAGATATTTGGCCCGAGATTGAATGGTATTTTAACACTCTGTTTTGTAGGAGTTGACTAGCGTTTGATTCGTATTTTTTTTTTTGACATGAAAACTTCTATAGCCGCGTAATACGACTTTGGGTAGGGAAAAATGTATCGGTTCGCGTCAGCAACATGCTAATGCTCACAGTTATGCGCGCGCGCAGCTGTCTACGTACGCGATCACGCCAACACATTGCATATACCCGATTGTATGTGTGTGCGTTGGACGCTCAGTTTTAAGTTTTCACTTCTGTCGGCAGTCCTCATGACTGCCTCCGTTTTTTTTCTTTTTTTTTTTTAATAAACATACAAGTAGAAGAATTCATATATACGCCAAGCTACATAGATTTTGACATGTAAAACGTATTAGATATTTTACATTAGTATTAGCGCTATTGTTTGGAGAATAGTTTCATATGATTATATTGACATGTTTTTCACTCGACTTCATTATTTATAATATTGTTTTTTAGTTTTTGTACCCCGAAGTAAGTTTGAGTACTTCGGAAACGAAGAGAGAACGCCAAGAGAAGCGTCTACATCTTAGCTAGGGGCCACGAAGACCTAGTGCGAGTTTTACTCGATCAAAAGCGTCGAACGCGTTAACGTCAATCGCTAGTGGCTATGCGTTTGATCGAGTAAAACTCGCAGTCTGCCCTTGCGCATTAGCAATTTGCAGGGATTAATTAGACTACTTTCTGGGCGATATTTTCATTAATAACAAAAAATACAGATTTTGCTGAATGTCTAGGTAAATGTCAAGCAGAAATATTAAATATATTATTTAAAAAAAAGAAGCATTTATTTCGTCAAAATACTTTAATGGAACATTTGATAAACTCAATACTTAATTAACAATGGAACTCGGCACAGCGCGTTCGAGCTGTACGACAAGTCCAAGGCACGACTTTAAGTATATTCAACAAATACGTATAAAACTAATTAGGTATAAAAATATTATTTAATATTTTTTATAATCTATGAATTCATTCAAATTCGTCCAGCCATAAGGTCCCCACTTCGTTGTATGGCGATTGCAGCTCCGCCACTTCTGGTTGTTTCTTTTCTGTGTCTTCCTGCAGGTCACAAAAATATACGTTACTACTGAAACCTTCCTCGAGAACCAACTCTACCCATTGGTGTAAACAGCATGATAATCGGTGCAGTAGTTTCTCGAGTTTATCGCGAACGGACAGACAGACAGACAGACGCGGCTAAGGACTTGGTTTTATAAGTCCAGCGGTGGGAGACCGGCTGGCCTATGTCCGCCACCTTATTACCTTAAGACCCCTCAAATTTTCATATTTTACACAAAATTTAAGAAAATCCTTCCAATTTTAACCGAACAGGGGTTAACTCCGAAGAGCTACAAAAATTTGTTGCGCAATATTGCACCTTAATTCATAGTATATAAGGTTGCAATCATTTCGGTAAAAATTGTGTTCAGTTCAGTCTGAGGTTAGTTCTTACCTTAAACATGGATTGTACTTTCTGAGTTGGGTTACTAAAACAGTTTGCAGACCTATATTTAACAGTTATTTTCAATCAAATAAAATATTCGTGAAAAATGATTTAGGAAGTGAACAAAATTGAATTAATATGTCTTTAAATCGAAACAATAATAAATACTAGTGAAATAACTCTGTGTTGAAAAGCTAAGTGGACGAACGGCGTCAAACTCCAATCATACTTATAATTATATTGATTTATTTAACCTGTATATTCTTGCGAAGCAGCATTCCTTTCTTCCTAAAAGTAACGAGAGTAATAGGCTTCGCTCGTTTCTCGAATGGCTCAAAATAATCCTGAAATTAATTGCACAATTATTTTCTCTATGTAATTAAATTTATATATATGTTCAGCATAAGTATATTTTTTACGTGCCCAAATAAATTGGACTTGAATTAAGAGTTGTTAATTGGGGTTAATTTTCTTTTTAAAGTGAAATATGAACACCAGAACATACCTTATTGAAATATGGATCTGCGCCCAAAATAAGAGACTTCCTCAATCTCGTTAAATATTGCACCGGTTTCGAATTGTGATATGACAGCTCCTGCGGTTGAATGGATAGCTGAAAAGTATTTAATTTTTGAAATTTTTTTGGTAACACACACCTATCTTAATATTAATTGCGTTGGTGTTATTGTAATAACTTGTCGCATAAAAAAAAAATTATCCTTTATACCTTCTTTTACTCAAACACATATTATCTACTAGCTGTTGCCCGCGACTTCGTTCGCGTTAAAAAAGATAAAAAGTAGCCTATCACGTTTCCCGTACTTCTAAATGTTTATCTACAAAGTTTAATGAAAATCAGTTAATTCGTTTAAGAGTTATGGAGGAACATACATACATACATACAGAAAAAAATTGTAAAAATGGTCAAATTAGTTTCAGTATCATGTTTAGAGCCTATATACACGATATTTCTGAAAACAAAGTAGATCCCCTATAGATTTATTATTAGTACTGATTAACTGTAAATTTTGTAAATAAACATAATAAAAAAAAATAGAAAATCTCTACACGTACATACATTAATTTAAATAACTCACATCATTTGCTCTAGAAATTGGGCGATAAACCCAAAAAGAATTCTTATTTGCCGTGTCCACATCAGTTGTGGAGTATGCTTCTATTGGTATTTTTGTGGAGGCCTTTTGCATGCTGTCTTTGGATGTTTCTTTCGAGCCTAAAATCATTAAAATAAATTGAGTATTAATAATTAACTACTAACTAAACTAGGTTCATTATATTATTTCTTAAATTAACTTTTAATATTTACAGTATTTTGGATCGCATACCTTTATATAACTTACTAGCTGGTGCTCGCGACTTCGTCCGCGTAGAAAAGTATAAAACGCCATCTACCGTATTTTGGATAGATGGCGCTACCTCCCGGGCCAAGCTGCTAATATTTACTTTTATTTTAAATTTCCCGTAGGAATGAAGCATTTTCCCGCGGTAAAAAGTAGCCTGTGTTCATTACAAATAATGTCGGCTTCTAATGGTAAAAGAATTTTTCAAATCGGTTTAGTAGTTTCGGAGCCTATTCTATACAAACAAACAATCAAATCATTCCTCTTTATAATGTGAGTATAGATATTACGAAAAAAAAATCATGTCCTAATCATGCTACTCGCGAGTTATGAACATAAGTTACAAGCGAAACGAATGGGTGTAATAAATATGACATATTTTTAATAAGCTTCTATATATCGCATCGCACCTTCGGCAAGACAAGGGCACAACTGCACTTTTTTTAATTTTACAGGAGAGCCATTTAAAGTCATTTTTTTGCATTCAATATCGTATTCTTCTGTTTATATTGTTTTTAAAAAATTCTTCATGAAATAAGTGTCGTCAATTTTTTTTTTATTTAATAATGTTTTTAAGACATTTCTGCATATATTTTAAGTTTAACTCATTTAAAAAAAAAAAAAATTGTTAGTTATGCCCTTGTCTTACCAGAGGTACTATAAGCATATAATATGCATATTATCCTTCAGTTTCAATTTTGAGAAAGATGTTTCAGGACCAAAAAAATACACACAAAGCTTGCTCATTTATCGCTCATTCAATTAATGAAAATCCGAAGGTTTATTTCAATTGAATCTTTTATATTTATAATATTTGAATTGAATCTTTTATTCAATTCAAATAAACCTCCAAACGGATTTTCATTAAATGAATGAGCGATAAATGAGCAACAAGCTTTGCGTATATTTTTTCGGTCCTGAAACATCTTTCTCAAAATTGAAACTGTAGGTATTTACTTATTCTATCATCATACTTACTGTCACAGGATGTCAACCGAATGATCAGAAAATAATATGTTATCTTCAATAAATGCAACTGATAAAATGCTGAATTCATAGTTGTAAGCTTAGTTATGTGCACCTTACCACTACTCGAAGCAAAATACAACAGACTCGGTCGTTCTACCAAACACACCAACTTTCCGAGAATGTTAAAGAATTGTGTTGACTTTCTTTGTAAAGGATTCTTAGTAATGTTATAAGACACTTAGTTGATATTACTTTTTTATTAGAAAAACTAACTGGCGCCCGCGACTTCGTCCGCGTTGAAAAAGAAAAAATCCCATACGTCTAAATGTATATCTACCAAGTTTCATGAAAATTAGTTAATTCGTTTAAGAGTTATGGAGGAACATACATACATAAACATAGATATATATACATTACCTACACTTACAGATTTATTATTAGTATTATTATAGATTTACCATTGCGACCAAATACAAAAAAAACTAGATCGTTTAGTAAAAACTTTATTTGTATATATTGAAGACAGACTCCTCTTTTTCTTTAAGTGAACCTTATGGTCCATGAGCCAGCGACAGATTTTCATGACCAATTTCCTCCCAGTCGATAACTCGTAAAATGACTGAGAGAGTTGTATCATGAAGCGTTGTGAACGTCAGCTGCGGCTCCGATGGTGGGTTGAGCAGTAGAGTGGTAGCCGCCCACGCACATAATAAAAAAAAATTTTAATCATTTATTTCCGATTAAAAATTCATCAAATTATGTTAGCCTAATATTTTGAAGAAACAAAATTGTCAGCTATTTATAAAACGGTGGATTATGCGTCTGCAGGTCACACGAATATATACGTGTTCAGTGATTACCTCCCAATAGAAAATATATCAGATGTTAGTTTATGTATTACTGTTAATAAATAAAAAAGTCAGCTGGCTATATCTTGGTGGAATGCTCGTCAGCTGATGCTCTGAAAGTGTAACGGGCTACCACTGCTCAACCCACCATCGGAGCCGCAGCTGACGTTCACAACGCAACATGATACAACTCTCTCAGGTTTAGAAGATGTTAGAGGAGGATAAGTTAGCAGTCAGAAGCGGAAAGCGACATAATAAGTATGTTCAAAATTCATAACCTTTTTATTCAGTTTCGAAATCCTTTGTGAGTGTATGGAATATGCAAGGCGCCCGTTTACATGGTCGCTTCTGTTCTTCCTTTTCACCAGGAGCGCATTTGCCACCTACGCATACTCTCAGCCGAGTAATCGAACCTTCGCCGCAGCTAACTGTACATTTGCCCCATTTGCTCCAGCGACTCCACACTTTCCGCTTCTTCATTGCTTCAGCATCGTCGGCGACATCTTCTATGCGTTAACATGCCATTCTTATATAAATTATTGGCCTCGCTGCTCTCGACTAGATACGGCCCTACATAAAAGCTATAGCTCCGTGAATGCGGCATCTTTTTATTGTAGTGTGTGTAAAACATCGTCACTATTTATCACTTTTTACACAGTTTCACTACGCAAATTGGCAGTTTCAAGTGCCTTTAGGCTGGTTTCAGTGCTCTCCTGACGGTCAGTACTGACGATACGCACTCCTGACCGTACGACCGACGCGCTTTTTCATTTGTATGAAAATTCACAAGTCGTTACAGAGCTAGCCTGACCGTACGCACGCATATTTATGTTTTATGTTTTACTTTTATGTATATGTATAATGTGTATCGAGATATTGTATGTTTCCCAAATATAAATAAATAAATAAATAAATATTGCTACCGGGGTCGGACGTGCGTATCGTCAGGCCTGACCGTCAGGAGAGCACTGAAACCTGCTTTAGCTAGTCTAGTCCTCTTTAGCTAAGTGGTCAGCCCTCTCGTGAGCATATTGTAACTCAGATGTAAATAGGCGAGGACACCGTAAAATACAAAGATCGAATTACTTATAGGGGTCACTACGCAAATTGGCATTTTATCATGCCCAAAATTTAATAAAATATTCGGCACGTACACATCACAGACAGTTTGCAGTGTGACTAGCTCGGGTACGCCGAATTCTCGGCGTAGTATTTGTTGCCGCATTAGTCAAGTACGTAGGCTGTATCTAGTCGAGCGCAGTGAGACCAATCAAATATCTTTGATGCAATTACTGTTCATCTCACGTCATTTAAGGCTGGCCAGTGGCCACAATGAACAAATCTTTTACATTTGACGGGCATTTTTACGTAACGTCTTTCGGATTAAGTCCTTTTTTAGTCACTATTTAACGCTAATAATTTGTTACCTGTGAAAGTGACCTCTTCATTCTTTTCAGAACCACTATTATCTAAATTCGAATAATCTAAGTCCTTATCGTTGCTATTTTTAACATGTTCTTCTAAAATGAAATCTATGATATCGATTGGTTCTAAAATGAGTTTGTTGTCATTTTCGTTTTGTAAAGAGGCTAAGGATAAAATTAAATCGGCGATTATTAAGAACCTTAAAATCATTACAATATAATAAACTGTATTTATGATATATTAAACTGCCATTATTATATTAATATACATCTCCATAATATTATAAAACGAGCCTCGATCGAAATTGAACTGTCACAAATTATAACACTATAATTAATCAAATGACACTATAATGCAAAAAAAAATTGACCGATTTTTTTCTTGTCTATTACTTTTAGAGGTAGACTGCAATTATTTTTTTCAGTTTAATCTATGATGACTAGTTATGAAACAATGAAGAAAATATCTGTTTTCGTATCTGGGAATTGGACATTCGCAGGAAGCGACTGGATGCGAAGGTACCACGACCGCGCGTGGTGGTGAGCCTTGGGAGAAGCCTACACTCAGCACTGGATGCTTTGATTTCGTCATCATACTAGCTGTAAGGCGTAGGCCTCCATAATATTCCAATAGGACCTGGGCCCCTAGCCATGAGCACACCAATTCCACGCTCCCTTACGAAGTTAGAGAACGATAGAAAATAAAGCCCGATGATTGGTCAAAATTTTATGTGGGCGTTACAACAACCAATCACCGGGCTTTATTTTCTGTCATTTCGTCAATCTACAACGCTCCCGTTTGCACTGGGTGCTCTTGGCTAAGGGCCCTAGATTGGTCAGAAGCAGCCTGGATCCACCGTCGACCCGGAACCGTATCATGGTCTGCCAAGATGAAAATGCTGTGTGCTTTGTTGCGAAAGAGAGAACGCTAAGAGAAGACGCTACGATTGGTTGTTGTAACGTCAAACGTTTATTTTGACGTTGCAACGGCCAATTGCCGGGCTTTTTCTTAGCGTAAACGGCTGCAATAGATTGTAGAAAGCTGTACTTTCTACAGTCCCAAAGATCTCTGTCTGTACTACAGTCTAATGAGGGTAATACGAATACGAATGGTAAATAAAAGAAAACATTAAATTTAAATGACTTTATTGAACAGGCTGTTCACAAATATGATAAGATCTTTTTTTTATATTTAGTTACAATTTCATAAAGGCCGTGATTAATAATTACGTCAATATGTTTAAACAATATTAAAAGATTTTACTTTAAGCTAAATTTCAATGCTAACACAACATGAGAATATAATTCTGCACGAAACATACATGTAATTTATTTAAAAACATAGTTTTTTTTTAGAATTCAAAAATCAGGTCTAACTGTAGGATTTTAAACACGAATAAACAATCTGACTGGAAATTTAGTAATTAATATGGTATTTAATGTCTAGAAATTGTAATAAGATACAAAATATTTGGTTACAGTTTTATTAGTCTGCTGTGAAATTCATGCATTTTAATTTAAAATATATCCCGATTTTTATTCTAAATATTGTGTCGATTAAATTAGAAACAACAGAAAAGCAACAGCTTAGCAAAATACGGATGAATAAAAAAACGATTAAAAACATCTGCTAAATTGTTGCTATTCAAGCGACCGCTGCGTATCTATACATATATTTATAGAATAAATATAAAATAATTTAGTATAATAAATTTTAAACGTTACCAAATTAATTCAAAATATTTCATACACAAGCTAATTACATTTTAAAAACTAAATTATTCCGCACGAAATTCCAAAAATGTCCAAAAAAATTTTAATGAACCTCTAACAAGGCGGAAGGATCGATCGATGTCAATTGTACAATGTTGCACTTGGCCACAGTCTCGCTCCTTACATATTGTCCATAATGTAATGAAGTCATAATGAGTTTCAAGTGCCTTTAGGCTGGTTTCAGTGCTCTCCTGACGGTCAGTACTGACGATACGCACTCCTGACCGTGCGACCGACGCGCTTGTCATTTGTATGAAAATTCACAAGTCGTTACAGAGCTAGCCTGACCGTACGCACGCATATTGCTACCGCGGTCGGTCGTGTGTATCGTCAGGCCTGACCGTCAGGAGAGCACTGAAACCGGCTTTAGCTAGTCTAGTCCTCTTTAGCTAAGTGGTCAGCCCTCTCGTGAGCATATTGTACCCCACAAGGCATATTGTAACTCAGATGTAAACAGGCGAGGACACCGTAAAATACAAAGATCGAATTACTTATAGGGGTCGATTTGTGATTACAATACAATCCTTACTAAAATAATAAATGTGAGTTTGTTTGTTTGTTACGCTTTCACGCCAAAACTACTGAACCGATCACCATGAAATATTGCATACACCAGAACAGGACACCAGAAAGGACATAGGGCACCTTTCATCTAGAACACGGACGAAGTCGCGGGCACCAGCTAGTATTGTAATAAAAATTTAATTGCAACGATTTGATTAAAATTTTTGTTTTAGAATAATGTCGAATATGTATCTCACGAATTTATTAATAAACTCTGAATTAATTGCAAAGATTTTCTTTAGATTAGGCCAGTAAATCGTTTGAAATTTGTAAATTTTACGTTACAAATATTATACTGGTTTAATACGATGACTTCTAAACGAATTCTACTAAATGTGCAGCGCAAGCGCACACTTGAATACAACGAAAATTTGACTACTGAATTCTATTTTAAATGTATTGTGAATTTCATATTTTAAATCTATTCACAAATGTCAATCTGAGTAACGCGCTCAAATCTTTTCGACTTGCTCTAATGACGTCACGCCTCATACCAACTGTATGCAGCGCGACTATGAGAAAGAGACTGCAACGTGCTGTATGACGTCAGCGTGCTGCCGTTTCATCGCTTTACACTTTATGTAAAACAAAATTGAATGGAAGATTTTTTTAACAACAATTAATCAACAAAAACGTTTTAAAAAGCGATTGAGACTGTTGCGACCGTTTTTATTTATTTAAATTAAATGTGTTAATTTTCGCAATTTACATTTTCAAAAGTAATTATTTACTGCATTTTTAAATGAATATTAATTATTTAAAAATAACGAAAAGTGTAGTCAAGAATTTTTCTTTACTGTCTACAAGAAAAACATACCTACGTACTTATACACCCGGATTGTAATTCACGCCTATTACCTATATATAATAACTCATTAGTTTGAACCCTTAACTACTTCAGCACTACACTGGACGAAATATAACCAATGGAATGGAAATATATGGAGAGATACATTAATTAGAAATAAGTAAACTGGAACACTTTGGTACCCGGTAGTGTTGCCTAGCTAACCTGTGACCTTTATTAACTATAATACATATATAAGATGCTTTAAAAGCACTATTAGGTACATGCAATTAACACCTACGTAATGTATATTTTGAAATCTAGAACTACATTTAACCAATTCTATTTACATAGGACGCTGCATCCCATCGTGTAAATTCAGACTTTTAAACATTTTGTAGGGAAATATTATTAACCTTCGATCAAATATATCGGTTTAGAAACCCGATTTTAGAATGTTTCAGTTTAAATATTACATTTGTTTATAAATTTATGTAAATAGTATGAGAACAGAACATATATCTATTATATGTACTAACTAAACCATTACAATAATTATACAATATGTGTTAAAACGTACATCAATTACAATATTTTTCTCGTCTCTATGACATTTTTGGAAAAACAGATCGTTTTTTAATATATGAAAAATTTCCATTTTAATCGAACGGGTATAAAATATAGACTTCAATATACATCATATTAATTTTCCATAGTGCATTGCAAACTATATCATCACTTATCTTAAATATATTGAAACATGTATCAACAAAAAAAAAATGGGACATACTTATTATTGACAGTTTATATATGTGCACATTTATGAGTATATTTGATCGAAGGATTTATTATCTAATGTTGATATACAACTAACTATATTTATATTATAAAAAAAGGTAAAAATTGCCTTAAAAGACATGGATTGCAATTAAGTGATTCCTTAGTAATCAGTGTTCGTTTGGGCAGTGAGCAAATTTTATATTTAAATTGATTTTTGATTAGGTATAATAACATTTTAAAATTTCACACTGCAAGCTTTTTATTAATATTTTTTTTTTAATAAATACAGACAATATTTTCAATATTTCAATTTGTAGGTATTAATACTAAAGTGAACTATATTGTATCATTTAATTTAGTTACTATGTCTTTTGAATTGTGATTCAGAATTTTATTAATATTGTTATAATTCTAACGATTAAAACATTCACTGTATACAATTAATTTTTACTAAAAAATATTTGAAAAATAATAAAAATGTTAATTTGGTGTTATTTTATATTTTTAATGCGTTTTCACGCTTTTAAAACAGTTTAAAGGAGAAACAGTGGGGAAAAAACTCGTATTTTTATACCTATTGATTAATCTTAGATATAAAAATAAAATAAAAATGTATGGGGGAAAAAGTGAAGTAAAAAAATTACATATGTTAATTTAGAAGGGGTCTTATTTTTTAAAATAGTGAAAACTCTAGAAAAAGGGGCAAGCGTTTGTCACAAATGTGGGAAAAGCATAAAATTAATTGGGAATCAATGGTTTTAGTGAAACAACTGGCAAAACCTCTATACTTACTTTGTAGATATTTATTCTAAATACTATTCAAAAGAGGAAAATACTGACGAGATATTTAATTTTATTTTAATATTATATTTTTTTATTGGTGTCTTAGTGTAAGTAGCACGCATTAAAGATGCTGAATTTTTTTTTTTAATGCAGGAACAAAAATGTGACAGTAAACTTTTCCCAACATCTCCGATATCCCCATATAAATTATATTTTCATTCAGGGTACCTTTTTACATTAATTTATTACTTACTTTACAATTTTTATTAAGTGTCTTAATGTTTATGTAATAATTAATTTTTCGATATACTTATAAATTTTACTAACCGAGAAAAAAATTATTAATTATTCTATTATTATTTTTTTATTTGAACGCACCATTCTCTGTAACTAGGAGAAAAAATGTATGAACGAACAGAGATATCAACGAGATTCGAATTATTCGGATATAGGTATCGCAAAACTTGAAGGGCTCTGACCTTGAATGGCTCTGATCTTTCGTTTGCGTACGTAGAATTGTGAACAATACAGCGGACCTGCTTTCTCTCGTACGAAATGTTATCATTGCGTCTCGCTCGTTCCCTGGCTCCCCCATCCCCGCGTCGCTATAACTCACAAACAGTCCCAAAATTGGTTACTGCGCATATTTGACACGTGACATCGCCAAATCCCATATCAAGTTCTGCGATTACGATAAGCGCCTGTTTCACAAACGTCAAGTATGACCTACTTGACGTAACTGTCATTTAAAGTCACCAGTAACCGGGGATAACGGAGCTATTATACCTTTATTTGTACGGTAAACGTCAAATATCGCCTATCGAATGATGCAGTAAAACGAGTGCATAATTCAATAAAACAGAAAATGATTTCTAAAAGTAACTAATCAACACTTTACATGACGTTGGTGAAAGAGGCGCTAACATAAAATTATTTCTAAAAGTAACTAATCAACACTTTACTTGTAATTGGTGAAAATGGCCCTAAGTTAGTTAATAAGCGTTTTAATGATTAATTAAGAAATGATTGAAAAAACTGTGTTGTTTAATGACGATTATAAATTTTTCGTTACTTTTATAACAAACAAAAAAATATTAATATCACATTTATCAAATATTTATCTGATTTTTAAGAAACTCCCGTTGAAATCATAATTTGGTGTGAATCTTTAAAAAGAATTTTCTAATAACAATCTAACGTAATTAAATATAATATCGAACTTAAAATTGTTCGAACATAGTTCACATCCGACACAAACTTACTGGACCGATAAAATTTAATTGTTTATAAATAACAACAAAAAAGTATTGCCATTTCTTTTTTAATTAATTAAACAAAATCTTCTTTAGATATTTAATATTATTCGGCAGTACTGCATGCCATTATAGTGACTGGTGATATTGATATCCTACATTGTTTCCAAAGATGCCTGACGTAGATTTTTAATTGTCTTCAGGCCAATTGAAGACATGAGTGGATGACGATATTATGTCGATTTTTTGGGATTTTTCGTTGTTTTTTTTTTGCGTTGATGAACGTAATATGTCCACATGAATGATTACAGACCTTAAGATCGTGATTTAAGAAATTTTTGGAAAATAAAAAGTTGAAAAAAGCAAACTGTGCAGAAAAGTTTACTTTTGTTAATGGAAGAGGCAGCTATGTTCACATTTTTTTTTTTGTAAATTAAATAATAGAAGTGTTTACTTGCTATTATAATACCATTAATATTTTAGGTTGATTACACAACTTTGAGTATCAAAAATTAAAAGTAAACTTTAACCTCGATTTATTCAAAACTAGCTGGTGCCCGCTACTTCCCGATAAATTAAAAATATAAAAGAAATTATAACGCTTGCCAACTTGTTGCTATAACACATTGGCCAGGCGTTAGTTACAGTTTTATATTTTAGATAATACCTCGGGAACAGTACTTTTTTCCTCGATAAAAAGTACCCTATGTCCTTTCTGGTATATCAAATAATGTGTATGCAAAATTTCACGGTGATCGGTTCAGTAGTTTTTGCGTGAAAGCGTAACAAACAAACAAACTTACGTTCACATTTATAATTTTAGTAAGGATTAGAATTATGCGACATATCGCCTTCATCCACTCACGTCTTCAATTTATTTGACAAGTCTCTGTGCCATAAGTCATCACTGGGAACAGACAATGATTTTAAGACTATATTTAAGGCACTAAGGTATTGCCATGGTTGAATTTGATATTTGATTGTAGTACGTTTTTTTACATAATTACTAAGTATTAGTCAATAATTAATTTTATTAACATTTAAGTGATAAGTTTTAAACATCTGATCCAGTGAAGGTTGTGACTGACGTTGGTAACTTAGCGTCCTAACTAATTTATCAAATAACCCACATCGAAAATAATTTTCCGAACTTCACACTAATAGATATGCTAATATATTCGCGAATAATCAAATAGAAAATATATATAATACGCTAATTGCAATAAAAATAGCATTTACTTAATTTACTCGGGAGGCAATTCATAGTACAACATTACATGAACACAATGAACACAAGTGAACACTACATAATTATAATAAGTCCAAACCGCATAACATTTCCTTACTTATATTAATTTAATTATTACGTGTTTTTGAAAAAGTACATCAATTTTAGTATTTAATAAAAATCATGATAAATGGGCTTGTAAAATGATTTAACTAATGGCGAACTATTCTCTTTAATTTAAACTAATTGTACTAAATTATTGAGTAATTCACATATATTCTTAAAAGTTATAAAGGGAATCAAAATTGGCAAAGGTACAACAATTAAGAATAATAAATTAAATAATAGATTAAGTACTTTATAAATTATTATAAGGGTAAGTTACAAAATGTCAAAATTTTTAGTTCAAAGTACAATACTGTGGCCATTTAGATTTCTCTTTGAATTAAGTTTCACAGCACTCGTTGAAAAACAAATCAATAATGTTACATCTACACTATTAAACATATTAAATACATTGACTAGTTAAGATAAATCGGTAGGTACACAGTTTTGACTAGACTAAGGTTTTTGGGTTTGAACGTGGTACGAACGAGGATAACCTCTCTTCAACTAACAAAATATTTTGTAGTACAGTCGGCCGCATAAGTCGATTATAACACATTCAAAAGTGCAAAACAACTGAACACTCAACGCGCCATAAGCCGTTGTCACGACTAGAGAATAAAATAAAATTCATGTACAAACGATAGTAAAAAGCTTCAGTAAGTTAGTAAGTAAGTTGAGTGTTCAGTTATTTTGCACTTTTGAATGTGTCAATCGACTTATTTGGCCGACTATACATAAAAGGGTCTAGCTAGGACATATACGCTTTGCGATAAGTATCAGACAGTCATATGAAAAGTCATATACCCTGGTTAATATCCTTACTAATATTATAAATGTGAATGTGTGTTTGTTTGTTTGTTACGCTTTCACGCAAAAACTACTGAACCGATCACCATGAAATATTGCATACATATTGTCTGGGACACCAGAGAGGACATAGGGTACCTTTCATCGTTCAACGCGGACGAAGTCGCGGACACCAGCAAGTCAATCAATACTAATAATAAATCTGTATGTGTAGGTATTGTATGTATGCATTTTCCTCCATAACTCTTAAACAAATTAACCGATTTTCATGAAACTTGGTAGATAAACATTTAAACGTGTAGGACACAGGATAGTCTACTTTTTTCTTTTTCAACGCGGACGAAGTCGCGTGCAACAGCTAGTAAAAGGCTATCATTATTCTAAATGTAGGGCTCTCTGATGATAGATTTTTCGCAGTGATAACCAAATTACTTAACATTTCACTACAAAAACTGACTTTGGGAAAAATTTCTAACGACATTTCCTAGAGAAAAAAAAATACACCAAGTTCGTACCACGTGAGTATTGGCTAAATAAAAATTGGTTTCCCTTACTGGACCCAAGAGGCTGGCACCCAAAGCGGTTCCGACTGAACTTTCCACGCGGTCTTCAAGAGCTGAGTGAGCGCCGTCGCCAAGTCTTCATTCACTATTTCTTCATCAAACATATAACCGTAGAGGAAGTTGATGCGATTTGATGAACGTATTATCTCTGTGAATTCCTCCTCCTGAAAAACAAATCGCTTATGTAAATTAAATAATCACTAAATTCCATTAAGTAAATTAAATTTTAGACTAGGGTTACCCCTAATTATTCACAAAATCCGCAATGAAGAAACGTGGAAAAAAACTTCCACTGAGCCTGTCTCCTCACTACGTAGTAAAAGTTGCAAAAAAAAACAGCAGGCTTTAACGATATTTTCCTTCAACATTAATGATGAATTTAATCATTTTAATGTTAATAATTAAATTTGAAGTGATCCATATTACCGGGTGTTCCAAGACTATGCGACATGAAGGGAAAGTACCTTAAATATCGTAGATAGGATATTTAGCTGAAAGAAGCATTTATGTTATTTTTCAAAGATTTTCTAAAATTTATTTACTTTGTCTGAGAATCAACAGACTTAAATGTGAAAAAAAATGAACACCCGTATTTTTATGATACCAATGCAAAGAATGTACAAAAAATAATAATTCTTCTTAAGTAACATAGTATCTTAAAAGAAAGGAATAACGTAAAATGTTTGATTCAAATTTCAAGAATATTTGTTTATTGCCGGCGACGCGACGACGTAATTTTTAGAAAATCTTTGAATATTACTAACTTTCAAAAATTACATAAAAGCCTTCTTTCAGCAAAATAATCTATCTACGATATTTAAGGTACTTTCCCTTCTTGTCGCATAGTCTTGGAATACCCGGTAACATGGATCACTTCAAATTTAATTATTAACATTAATGTTGAAGGAAAATATCGTTAAACCCTGCTGTTTTTTTGCAACTTTTACTACGTAGTGAGGAGACAGGCTCAGTGGAAGTTTTTCTCCACGTTTCCTCATTGAGGATAAGGTAATGTACACATACAGTGAACGCTCTCGAGCTGTCTTTGTCGAAGGTAGATCTCGCATGCGCCGCAGTACGAGTGTCGACCAATCGTTCGTATGGCGGCGGCCGCACGAACACTATGTAAGGACGAAGGCGCGCCGTACGAAGCATTTTCAACGCTTGCCAATGTGGACTCAAAACGCACACGCGACCTGAAATATCCATAATAGTGATGACCTCGCATTAAATGAAAACTGTGGGAACCAGTTCTTATATTTGGTCTGAGTAAATTACGAATAAAAATTAAACATAATCTGTGAAACTACGTTACGTAATAATAGATTCTTGTGAAATGTATTTATTAAATACGTATATAAAAAATAGATAAAAACTTATGTTATATATACACTTGGTAGGTCTGAAAATCGGTTAAGCCGTTTTGGAGGAGTATGGCAACTACGAGTAACACTGTGACACGAGAATTTTATATATTAGATATATTTATCGTTCATAAGGAGTAAACTCCAGTCCAGTCGGAGCTAGCATACACACTTTTTTAGCAACACTTTTTCTTATTGCAGTCAGCAATAAAAAAAAGTATATAATTACTAGATGACGCCCGCGACTTCGTCCGCGTAAAAAAAGGAAAAAAGCAGAAGACCTACCATCATATAATATAACAGCATGTATGCTGTTGTGTTTCGGCGAGTGAATAAGGAATGGCCAATGCTCATATTACTCCGTCTTTACCTAATTATATGGTCGACAGTTCACTTGCAGCACATATGGCGTTGCTTGTGTTATAGGCGACGGTAGCCACTTACCGTCGAGTGAACCGTCAGCCTGACGGTGTCGACTTTAACTTTAAAAAAATGTACGTACCGGAATTAATAATACTCTCCACGCTCTCAGCTGATGTCCCATACAAGTTGCCTTTGTACTCGCCGTGCTCAATAAACTTTCCTTCAGCAATTTCCTGTTCCATTTTCTCGCGAGTGACGAACAAATATTCTTTTCCGTTTTGTTCGCTGGACTTTTGAGGCCGTGATGTATCTATAAATAAAAACTTTTTTGGAAGTCACCACGATAAGATGTCACACACTTTGTCATGTGTTACACTGAAGCCGCAGCGGTGCCTGTTATGCGTGATTAAAT
This sequence comes from Synanthedon vespiformis, assembly GCA_918317495.1. Taxonomy (NCBI): domain Eukaryota; kingdom Metazoa; phylum Arthropoda; class Insecta; order Lepidoptera; family Sesiidae; genus Synanthedon; species Synanthedon vespiformis. Next base: position 2,163,933 of record OU906947.1, read on the forward strand.
GAAAAATTAACTTACAAGCAACCGGTGTGAAATATTTCTCTGGGTCCGTCGCTATCAGTCTCCTGCGCAACTCGTTTCTGCCGACGCCCGGTGCCCCGACCAACACTATTGGCCTGACGAGACCCGGCCTCGGATACAAGCGAGCCACTTCTTCGTAAGTCGGTATCATTTCACGATCGAAGTCATCGTTCTCCGTAATGTCGTATATGATCTTCTTGACTTTGGGCGTGGACTTGCAGGGCAGCAGAGCTGTCGCCGAGGGCGTCGGTGAACAAGGCGTCTTCTGGGAGCAATCCGAATTCTTGGCGGTAGGACTGCATAGAGCTGGTTTACCTGTAATTATGGGGAGTATTGAAAAAAAAAACTAGGGACATACTCTAAAAATATCACAATTAATTAGTAATTATCTATAGTTTCATGTAACCTTGAGCATGTGTACACTTTCCCATGTGACCACTATTTTACAGATACCTCAAGTCGGGTAGATCTTGACTTGATCCTCAAATCTCTTGCTCTTCAAATTTGCTTTAATTTTGGGAAACAAAAAATAATTACAACGTGCTAAGTGAAGGACATATGGAAAAAATAATTACTTTGTAACAGTCTTACTAGGGTATTGAGTATAAAAATGTATACTCATCGATATTTAGTAGTGCAGGAATAAAAAAGAAAGTTGTAACATAAAAAAAACGAACCATCCATAGTTTGAGGGTCCGTCTGTCTCTCATGTATAATCCGACCTTCTTGTAAAGCTCTTGAAGGTATTAACCCAGCTCTCATCACCCTATCTCCTTCGCGCCTCGCTTGCCACCTGAAAATAATACCTCTGAAATCGTGTCTGTGAAACCATGGATATACACATACAAAATTTCAACCCAATCGGTTCAGCCGTTCAGAAGTTATGTGAAAAAGATAATTCTTACTACCCGTTGTCCTATTACCCGTTTTCCCGTAGGAATGAAGCATTTTCCCGAGGTAAAAAGTAGCCTATGTTCATCACGGATAATGTCGGCTTCTAATGGTAAAAGAATTTTTCAAATCGGTCCAGTAGTTATAATATTAGTTTAGAAGTATAAATTACTTACCAGTACGCATCGTCCTGGGATACAATGTGTAAAACATCGCCTTTTTTGAAATTGAGTCCCGCCTCCTTGCACGGAATGTAAGGATCCTCAGATGAGTTATAGTTGAAGAGAGCTCGTACTCTCACTTTACTCTCCCGCGAACCTCCCTTCCCGAGGGATGGAATCAGTTTGAATGTTATTGTGCCTTCGGAGCTTTGCTGTGGGAAAAGTACATCTTGTTAAATTGATTTTTTTTTTCTAGTAGATGACATTTTCCTTTCTCTTATTTTGTATAAATATAGGCCTTTTTTTGTATTATATATTAATTTATATGTTGTATTTAATTTTTACTGTTTTATTTTTGAAAATAATACATTATTTGAAATTGTATATTGAACATCAATACTAATAATAAATCTGTAAGAGTTTGTCATGGAGTAAGTTACTTTATTTTCAGAGATATCGTGTTTATAGGCTCTATACATGAAACTGAAACTAAGTATGTATGTTCCTCAATAACTCTTAAACGAATTAACAGATTTTCATGAAACTTGGTAGATAAACAGTTAGACGTACAGCACACAGGATAGACTACTTTTTCTTTTTGAACGCGGACGAAGTCGCGGGCGCCAGCTAGTAATATAATAAAATTTGAAAAAAATTACTATGAAAAATAAATATTTTGCCATGGATTCTTACCAAAATGGATAGGACATCTGCTGGTGTTTTATTTTCGACGCTGATAGCATTGACTTCAATGACTTCGTCGCCAGCATGGATCAGTCCCGACCTGTCTGCGGCACCGCCGTGCATTACTCGTGCTATCACTATTTTCCCTGTCTCCTCATCGCACTTGATCGTCGCTCCCTAAGATAAAACATTGTAACTATTATAGAACGCTTATTATAGGTACAAATTGCAGAGCGTCAACAAATTGCTCAACAATTTTCGAAATGAAAACTTATTTAAATGAGTTTCTTTTTACTCAGAAGTGAACATAAATGAACCACCAATTTAACCAAATGTGAACACATTTTTTTTTAATTACTAATTTTATTTAGTATGTAATAATATTTGCACTAATGATTATGAGCGCATGGCCGCTTTTTGAATAACAATTTTGAATGGTTTTTTTTTTTTTAATAATGCTAAAAACTTTAAACATGGGCTTTAGATTGTGATATATATACATATATTACGTCAATTATTTTTATATACTCAAATAACATTTGTTTTTGATACTACAAAATACTTATACGCCTGACAGACAGAAATAACCGAAAAAATAGAATGGTGTACAAATTTTAAGTACTTGTAAATACTATACTTACTAATATATAAGCTGAATAGTTTGTTTGTTTGGTTGTACGCGCTAATCTCAGGAACTACTGGTTCGAATTGAAAAAATATTTTTGTGTTGAATAGCCCATTTATCGAGGAAGGCTATATAACATTTTGAACGCGGACGAAGTCGCGGGGACCAGCTAGTTTACAATAAACTGTTTGCTTGGGTAAATAAAAACAATCATAAGCAATTGTGTAAAAGTAAAGGTGTAAAAACAGTTTGATAAACGTAATTAACAAAAAACAAAACAAACGAAAATGGTGTATGGCAAGACAACAACATACGGATATAATTATAATAAATATATTATGTTTAGAAATATATTTATTCTCAATAAGAATTACAAATTAACTTATGTGAGAACTTAAATAAATACTAGTTAACAACAACATAATTCACTTTGCAAGCAACATAGTAAACAAAATTAACAACAAAAGTAAGAAAACGCTCAAATATAACGCCTATAAAACTTATACCAAATAAAATACATAATTTAAAAAAAGTGGGTAGAATTTGCAGAGCACAAAATAAGCGGCAGTCAAACGAAACATTGATATACAACTCTGGAAGGGACATCACATTCACATCGTGTACAAAATTAGCAACAAAAGTAAGAAAACGCTTAAATATAACGCCTATAAAATTTATAATAAATAAAATACATAATTTAAAAAAAGTGGGTAGAATTTACAGAGAGCGAAATAAGCGGCAGTCAAACGAAACATTGATATACAACTCTGGAAGGGACATCACATTCACATCGTGTACAAAATTAACAACAAATGTAAGAAAACGCTTAAATATAACACCTATAAAACTTATAATAAATAAAATACATAATTAAAAAAAAATGTGGGTAGAATTTACAGAGAGCGAAATAAGCGGCAGTCAAACGAAACATTGATATACAACTCTGGAAGGGACATCACATTCACATCGTGTACAAAATTAACAACAAATGTAAGAAAACGCTTAAATATAACACCTATAAAACTTATAATAAATAAAATACATAATTAAAAAAAAATGTGGGTAGAATTTACAGAGAGCGAAATAAGCGGCAGTCAAACGAAACATTGATATACAACTCTGGAAGGGACATCACATTCACATCGTGTACAAAATTAACAACAAATGTAAGAAAACGCTTAAATATAACACCTATAAAATTTATAATAAATAAAATACATAATTAAAAAAAGAAGTGGGTAGAATTTACAGAGAGCGAAATAAGCGGCAGTCAAACGAAACATTGATATACAACTCTGGAAGGGACATCACATTCACATCGTGTACAAAATTAACAACAAATGTAAGAAAACGCTTAAATATAACACCTATAAAACTTATAATAAATAAAATACATAATTAAAAAAAAATGTGGGTAGAATTTACAGAGAGCGAAATAAGCGGCAGTCAAACGAAACATTGATATACAACTCTGGAAGGGACATCACATTCACATCGTGTACAAAATTAACAACAAATGTAAGAAAACGCTTAAATATAACACCTATAAAACTTATAATAAATAAAATACATAATTAAAAAAAAATGTGGGTAGAATTTACAGAGAGCGAAATAAGCGGCAGTCAAACGAAACATTGATATACAACTCTGGAAGGGACATCACATTCACATCGTGTACAAAATTAACAACAAATGTAAGAAAACGCTTAAATATAACACCTATAAAATTTATAATAAATAAAATACATAATTAAAAAAAGAAGTGGGTAGAATTTACAGAGAGCGAAATAAGCGGCAGTCAAACGAAACATTGATATACAACTCTGGAAGGGACATCACATTCACATCGTGTACAAAATTAACAACAAATGTAAGAAAACGCTTAAATATAACACCTATAAAACTTATAATAAATAAAATACATAATTAAAAAAAAATGTGGGTAGAATTTACAGAGAGCGAAATAAGCGGCAGTCAAACGAAACATTGATATACAACTCTGGAAGGGACATCACATTCACATCGTGTACAAAATTAACAACAAATGTAAGAAAACGCTTAAATATAACACCTATAAAACTTATAATAAATAAAATACATAATTAAAAAAAAATGTGGGTAGAATTTACAGAGAGCGAAATAAGCGGCAGTCAAACGAAACATTGATATACAACTCTGGAAGGGACATCACATTCACATCGTGTACAAAATTAACAACAAATGTAAGAAAACGCTTAAATATAACACCTATAAAACTTATAATAAATAAAATACATAATTAAAAAAAAATGTGGGTAGAATTTACAGAGAGCGAAATAAGCGGCAGTCAAACGAAACATTGATATACAACTCTGGAAGGGACATCACATTCACATCGTGTACAAAATTAACAACAAATGTAAGAAAACGCTTAAATATAACACCTATAAAACTTATAATAAATAAAATACATAATTAAAAAAAAATGTGGGTAGAATTTACAGAGAGCGAAATAAGCGGCAGTCAAACGAAACATTGATATACAACACTGGAAGGACATCACATCGTGTATTAGGAAATTATTATTATTTATTTATTTATTTTGCGTTTGACATCTAGAGATAGCAGCTAATAAACTTTAAAACTGTAAGTAGGACCATATGATGAATGATAGAAGAAATCGGTAAAAAAAAATGTCAAAAGGTATACACAAGATAATTTATGTGAGCGGGTAACTGAATGTAAGCATTCATATTTTTATCTAATAGCAAAATATTTACTCGATTATACACTTACCACTATAGGCTCTGCACCCTGAGCTCCACCCTTTCAAGGACAAAAAAGTTTTCAATACCCCACAGATATTAAAACTATAGACATTAACACATCTCGAGGCAACATTCCCTATCTCTTATCCTTACTAATAGTTTGTTTGTTTGTTACGCTTTCACGCAAAAACTACTGAACCGATCACCACAAAATTTTGCATACACGTTTTTTGTGACATCAGGAAGAACATAGGTTACCTTTTATCCAAGAAAAAAGTGCTGTTCCCGAGGGATTATCTAAAATATAGAGCAGTAACTAATGCCTGGCCAATGTGTTATAGCAACAAGGCATGAAGCGTTATAATTGCTTTTATATTTTTAATTTATCATCGCGTACACGCTGTGGCATTGCTTGTGTTAGTGGTGACGTTTGCCACCTACCATCTAGTGAACCGTCAATCTGATTGCCAACCTTAAAAAAAGTGTGTGTCAGCTCTGAAGCAACGACTGGAGTTTACTCCTTACGAACGATAAATACATAATTTAATAAAGACTAACGAATAAAAAAATATCAGCGCCATCTCTGTTCGCAAGGATGTATCATTACGTAACATATTCTAGTTTCAGTGATATTGTGTAGATGGCACAATATCTCTGAAACTTCAGAGATATTCGAAAATAGAACGTAACGCATTCCGTGTGACAATTTTGGTTTTACACCCATAAATTTATATACGAAAATCGATTATTAAGGAGTAGATAAACTCCAAAAAACAAGAATAAGAATAAATTGTTAATAAGCGTAATATAAAATATTAAATATCTAATATCACGAATCATATAATAATACATACAATAAAACAATGCATCAAAAAATTAAGAGTTAGCTGCTATTTCTAAATGATGAATAATTTAAATGCTTCTTTCTCATTTTAGACATTAAAAAAAAATCTATTTATATTTTCTATGGTGTGTAATTGGTAATAATTAATTAAATCATAATCAATATTCAATAGATGATTAATCAGAGTTATTGTAACCTATAATATATATAATTGATAAATATTTTTTTCGAAATTAATATCGCCTTAAAGATTAAATAAATAAGTTATCACAGAACATGCAATTCCAGAAGCAAAATTTTTATAGTCCACATATATATTACTAAAATTTATTTAAATTTATTTAACAGTTTTTGTGTTTTACAAAAGCTATTGCCAATTGTTTTGGTTTGGTTTAGGGTCATTGTTTTGTAATTTGTGAAGAATTGGGGGTGAGTAAAGGGGCAATAGATCACCTTCGTCGAGCTCGAGACCTTTCAAATGATACCCAACAGTTTCGACGACAGCTCGACGCTTTAACAATCTATACTAATATTACAAAGAGGAAAGATTTGATTGATTGTTTGTTTGTTTGTATTGAATAGGCTCCGAAACTACTGGACCGATTTGAAAAATTATTTTACCATTAGAAGCCGACATTATCCCTAATGAACATAGGCTACTTTTTATCGCGGGAAAATGCATCATTCCTACGGGAAATCTAAAATAAAAGTAAATATTAGCGGTTTGGCCCGGGATACACTTGACAGCGCCATCTATCCAGAATCAGGGGAAGCGACTAACATGACAACTGCTTGGTAATACTTTTCAACGCGGACGAAGTCGCAAGAACCTGCTAGTTTTGAATATTTTTCACACATGTCGCGACACCTACATGTCGATCGCGGCCGAAAGTCGTTAGGTGGTCACGTGATCGATCGAGCTACTGACTGCTAGTGCGCGTGCGCAGAACAGTGTGGGAGCGAGACAGCGCGTTACAAATTTACAATAGTTTGGACAACTTTGGAAACGTTTACATCAACGATAAGTAGATTTTGGTGGAAGTTTTTTTTTTATCATATTAAAACTTCCTTATTTAGGTTCATGTAAAACATTTTTTTTATAATTAATTGTACATAATATATTATTATGTGAGGTACAGAGTAAAACTCGGTATGTTAAATAATACTTTTTCGTAACCAATATTGGAACCCTTATCACAAATAAGACTGAAGGGAAAACGTACCTACCCCCTAATAAGTATATGAAATTATTTTGTATTTCTATAATAAATAATAATTATGTTTGTAATAAAAATTTAGCAACACGAAACTCGTCACATACCAGAGGCTCATCACTTTTGACCAGTTGAACAATTTTGACAGTTTCTTCCTCTTCGTCCGTGTCCAGAGGTACATCGGGCAGATGTGGATAGTAATCCTTCTGAGCGACCGCATCGTGAGTACATAGTATAGCCTACAAAACAGTCACAATCATGAAAATCTTATAACACAATTATGTAAGACGTTGTATATATTCAGTATATGAAGTTCAGGGCACTATGAGACGCAAAGAAAAAGTAAAAAAAAAAATTGTTGGTAGAAAAAAAATTTTTAGGACAAAATTTTTGAATTCTAAAAAAATTTTTCGTTTTTCTTTTGTTGACGCTACGTATCGGGGGCGACGATACAAATGCTTCTTCGTCGGACGCTTAGAATCAGAGTTATGTTGAATAGCGGAGATGGTTTCTCAAAAAAATTAATATGACAAAAGTTACCCCCACCCGATTGAATTATAAAAAAGGGACTTTAAAATTAAAATTTTTTGTTCGAAATTTTTCTAAGTGTTGCGCCCCTGACGCTACTCCAAGTTGATGGACTTAGAAAAATTTTAAGACATTTACAATTTTTTTTTCATATTTTTTTTTTGTTGGCGCTACGTATTGCGGCCGACCATACAAACACTTTTGGTCATTGACGTTTTTTCGGGTTACTCGCATAATGACTGATTTCTTTCACGCATATTGACTGACATTATACACTTATTGATTTATTGACATATTGACGTTACATTGCGTGTATGTCAATATGTCAATTGCGTATTGATATACACAAATATTGTACACACAACAACCCCTTTGGAGGTCCTAGCCTCACGTCTCAGGGGAATGTTTGTACCACCAATAGAACAAGTTTATTTAATTGTAGTTTAAGTTAAGTTTACTCACTTGAAAGTGTGGTTTGTGCAGCAAATTCAACAGTTCTTGGTAGTCATGGGACGCTGATACAACTTCACCTAGTAACTCTAAAACTTCTAAAGTCACTTGCATAGCGTTGGACAGCAGCGGATAGAACTTATCATCTTTTCCTTTTGCAACAATTTTGTTGTGAACTTGAACTAAAGCGTTGAGCTGTCTTGATTGTAAAAGTTCACTCAGGAAAGCTACATCTTCACCACCAGGCTTAACTTCTTTTAATGAGCTTAGCAGCCGAGTAAGTGCTGGAGAGAATATAAATAAATAAATATCTTGCACACATTGCACACAGCACCGTCTAGTTCAATACTAAAGGGCAAAGATATTTAATTGGTATCGCTGCGCTCGACTAGATACAGCCACTGTGTAAGTTTCTAGTTGTGCATTGCAACAAATTAGTTCACTTTTAATTAAATAATATTAGGTTGCTGTCATAATATCCAAAACTTATGTGACTTGTGTAAAAGACAAGGCAAATCAGAGAGAAACACGTGTTAAGAGAGTTTATTAGAATTAATAGCTACTTGGCTAGAAAATACAGCATACTTGGCTAGACTTTTTCACTGAGGAATTTGGTCCAAAATTTAACATTTACAATATTTTAATGTGATAATAAAAAATAAATTACGTACCAGGATCCCAGTTTTCAAAAGATGTGTCCATAATTACATTATAAAAAGAAAACAACTTATAAATATTTCCGTATAGGCATTTCAAGTTATTTTTTGAAATATTTTTACTCTTTGCAGATTAGACGTTATTTAAAATTGCAAATAAAAATGGCTGAAAAAATTAATTTAGAGGTTCACAGATATTTTTAACGAATCGGATATAACTTCTAAACATCTAAAATTTGCTACCACATAATTTTTTTCAAGGCAAAATCATATTCATGAGGTATTTTGCGCGATTATCGTATAAATCAAATCAATAGTCATTATATTATATTATTATGTTGGTCCGATAGATCGAATTGGGACACAGCAATCAGACAGTGTTACTGTTGATTCTAATTTTGAATACTAAAAATCAATATCTACTACCACAGAGTAAAATAACCCACATAACCACATTACAAGTAACCTTAATGTTGTTGTCTATTGCAATATACCAGAATATTTTTATATTTAAACAAACAAAAAATATGTAAGTAAATTGACCTAATATTTAAAAAAATATATATTAATAATAGTGTTTAATGTTGGTATGTCGCTACTATGTCACTAAATAAATACTTACTATTTCACAATAGTCAGTTTTTTGTCTGGTCTTTTCTCATGGATGCCATTGTCAGAACTGGACCAAATTGAAATGGGACCACACGGGAAGCAGTTAGCTTTCAAATAAAAAAAGAATCATCAAAATCGTTTCACCCAGTCGAAAGTTATGAGGTAACAAACATAAAAAAAAGAATACAGTCGAATTGAGAACCTCCTTCTTTTTGGAAGTCGTTCAAATAACATTGTGAAAACAGTGGAAATGTTTTTTATTGTTTTTTAACAATAAAAAACATTTTAAAAAATTACCATATACACAAACTATATAGTAGATACTAACGTATCAGACGGACATCTGCAGTGCAAATGCTCTGGACATGGGAAAGCTCACCTGATTGGTCATAGCAAGATAGAACATGACATTTGAGTTCCCCCGCCCCTCTCACCCCTTTGTTTTTTTACGGGATTCTTGAATTTATTTTTAAATGGATGTCATCACATAATTAAAACACAGTTAAATAATAGGTACATATTTATTTTTGAGGATATAAACAAACATAACATGGACTTAATATACGACTTAAATACAAACTAGAATTGAAATACACCATAAAACATATTATATTGTATTAATGATAAACATTTATAGGCATGTAGAACAAGAACACAAACACTAAGTACCACTCTTCTCCGATTCTTGAAACAGCGATGGATATGCTGTTAAGATTTCTTTGGAGTCACAAAACGAGTTGTGGAAGATGGGGAATTCACTTTTTCTATTCCGTAAAGAATCATCATTTTTCGAGTCTTTTTTTGCACATTGTATATTATCCTGGTACACAGCACTTATAATACATACTTAGTATGTATGTATCCAAAGATTTTTGTTTATAAATGATTATAAAAATGCGGAAATTAATCTACGCAACAATAAATAACAATCATGTTGCAAAACAAAATGGCTTTTCTCTCTTATTAGAAGGGTGAGAGACATGGTCAAATGTCATGTTCTATTTTGCTATTACCACAGGCCAATAAATTCATATGTCTAGTGATTTTTCCTTGAAGATTACCAGCCGTGACTATATATTCAAACAAAACCAATACAGAACTACGGAGAAAACGTTGGCAACATTATTTTAAAATTTGACATTAGCACCTGTCAAATTACTGCATCGAATCCAACAAGAATCGAATTAGTATGGAACACACGAAATTGTCATATTGTCAAATTGTGAATCCTTTATTAAAAATATTTCAATTTTCAATTTATTTTTAATCAAATTACTTTGTGACGAAGTGGTATTTCTGTGTGCAGTGTGTTTATTGTTTAATTAGTTCTCAATTGAAATTACAACGACACTTTTTCTGGTATGAAAGCAACATTTATCTCTAATAAAGGAGTAGGCAAGTTGCTGTTTATTATACTTGTATTTGATCGCCCTATCAATACACGAGATCCACGCATTTCCACAAGTTAAGTGAAAATTGTGTTTTTAACTTGTACAAATTGAGGAATAATAATTATTTATTTGACGAGTATACAATAATTGTTTTGTAAAATTATTTTCTGTATATTATATTGGCTGTTGCCCGCGACTTCGCCCGCGTAACATTGTGAATGATATATTAAAATCTTCCTCGAGAACCACTCTATCCATTGGTGAAAACAGCATGAAAATCGGTGCAGTAGTTTTTCAGTTTATTGCGAACAGACAGACAGACGCGGCGGAGGACTGTTTTATATTATGTAGTGAGTGATAATATCTTTTAATGGAGTTCCGTATGATAATATTTTAAACTGTTTCATGAAAATCAGTTAATTCTTTTAAGAGGAACATACATACAGAAAAAAATTGTAAAAATGGTCAAATTAGTTTCAGTATCATGTATAGAGCCTATAAACATGGTATCTCTGAAAATAAAGTACATAACTTACTCCATGGCCAACCCTTACAGATTTTAATTATTATTATGATTTTATTTTTAGAAAAGTTGTTTCATTCATTCATTTTATTTACTAGGTTTTGCCCGCTACTTCCTCCGCGTCTGATCGCTACCAAACTTCACAGCATTACCCGCTGGACTAATCTGAAGATTGTCTGAAAATTTCATCAAAATCGATTCAGCGGTTTTCGAGTCCATAGGGAACATACATCCATACACACATTTTCATACATAGATTTGTTGTATTATAAAAAAAATACAGCGCAGTCCGATTATTATTTAATCGGAGCAACAGGAGAAAAGTGATCAGTCGAATGAAGCAGTCGGACCATTCTGTCTCTGAGGTTATTTTTTCTATTTGTTTTGTTTAATATTAAAAATACCCACTTAATCTTTTAATAATATTTCAATGATTTTGGTGTATGATAAAAACTTGAATTATGTTGCACCTTAACTGTGAGTACCAATGTAATTTTATTGTGAAAATAAATTTTAAAAAGTAACTATACACCTTTTTCATATTAATATTTAACAATTACTATTTCTATATAATTAAACTTTGTTCGTGTTTTTGACATTTTACAGTGCTAAAATGGATAAATCTGGCAATGGAAACACCGGGATCTCTCTGGCCGATATACTAAAAATAACAGGACCAGAAACGGTATGTCGAAATGAATTAATTCCCAATGACCAGCATGGTGATGTATTAAATTTATTACGAAATAGATTAGATGGTATAACAAAAATATCAAACAAAGTTGAAACCAAAGACAAAATAGAACCCAATCGTAACAATATGGAAAGTTTCAAGAGCCGTACTACGCAACAGTTCTATGTGGATCTTTCCGGTATACCAGAACCGGAACTGCCTGAACCAGATAATGAGACAAAGAAGAATATGTTTCCAATTTACATAAACCTTAATGATAACAAACATAACACACAGAAAAAACCAATTCCGTCAAGGTTCTCGTGCGGATTAAACAGCAGCTGTGAAGTAGTGAAAGAGACCTTGAATAGTTTCGATACAACGTTCGAGCAATTGGAGGCTCTGTGCGAAAAGGCGGATTGGCCTGGCCCAAAAGTTATTGACAAAAATTTATCAAGTCTAGAAAAATTTAAGAAAAAACAAGTGAATAGAGTTGACGCCGAGAAGAAGGAAGAACCGAGCACAAGCCGATCTCTAAATGGTATGGAATTTAACCTGTTTTTGTTGACACTTATTAAGGGACTAGCTGTTGCACGCGACTTCTTCCGCGTAACTTTATAAAATATAATACATTCGTGTCTGTGAAACCATGTAAATACACATACAAAATTTCAACCCAATCGGTCAAGTCGTTTAGTAGTTGACATACCGACAGCAGCGCCACCTACCGGGTCCAATTGTATTTTTGAATCATCCAGGAAATACCCATATAAAATTTCAACCCAATCTGTTCAGCCGTTTAGAAGTTATGTGAAAAAGATATATTATATATGTACGGAAGGATAATTCTTACTACCCGTTGTCCTATTACCCGTTTACCCGTAGGAATCAAGCATTTTCCCGCTGTAAAAAGTAGCCACTGTTCATCACGGATAATGTCTGCTTCTAATGGTAAAAGAATTTTTCAAATCGGTCCAGTAGTTTCGGAGCCTATTCTATTCAAACAAACAATCAAATCTTTCCTCTTTATAATATTAGTATAGATTTACTTAGTAGGCAAATCACATTCACGATTTGATCTTAAATGTGTTTAATTTAAGCGCCAGTATTCTCTATCTGTGGTTTTGCTGTGGTTATCGGCCGGTTATAGAGTCAACAATTGTCTTACTTTGGTATTCACTAGCACATGTCAAAATGTCTATTACGTTTTTACCGTGGTTATACTCATGTTGACGAATGAATTTCATTGGCGCATTGGAGACGGTACGTTTTAAAAACCACTGATAGAGAATTAGGCCCGGCCTCTAGCTCCATAATTATGATTTTTTTTTGTTTTATCACTAGAGCAATACACAAAAAAAAAAATACAATTTTTTAAATTGACATTAAACATGTTAAATTTGCAGTTGACAGCATTTCCCTTAATATTTTGAATGAGCCCAAAACATTTGGTCATAGCAAGTCGTTATCGGATGTGCACGATATGTCCCAGACGTGGTTAGACGAGAGTAGAAGGGACCAAGTGACCGATGTCGCTGTGGAGGCCGCTGGCAGAAAAATCAGAGCGCACAAGTTTATACTGACTTCAAGGTGATTTTTTTTTTTCTCAATTTTTATCAGTCTGTAGTAGACTATGAGCAGATATGATCGGCCCAGTAGTTTTTGAGTTTATTCATTACAAATCTTTTCTCTCTTATAATATTAGTATAGATTTTATATGACTTGAAAATTTTTTTTAGTGGTTTTTTTATAGCAAGACTGTTTTCCGAAATTCTAGTACTATTAGCTTATGTCACGATTAGATGTTTTTTCTTGAAATCCTAAATATTTGGCCGGTTTTAGAGCTCTCCTGGCGTCGGTTTTGACGCGTGTATACGGTCGGTCGAGCTGTGTAACGATTTCGAATTTTCATACAAATGACAAGCGCGACCGACATACGCACCGACCGTCAGGAGAGCTCTAAATAGTCTAAAACCGGCCTTATTACGTTTATTGCTTTTTTTTTTTCAGATGCCCCTATTTTGCGCGAATATTCACTAGACAAAACGCAGGCAATGTCATCGCTATTCCCTCGTGAGTTGTTTTAATTTAGAACTAAGCTGTATGACGTTAATCAATCAACAGGTATTTTATTTGCACTTTAAAATACAAAATAAAAAGAAAATCACGTGGGTAGATACAAAAAAGTTTACCATTTTTTGTAAATAATTTATGATTTCATGGTTTTCCTTTCATTTAATTTATCAAGTTTGTTAGAGAGATTTCATCCTTATAATTTACCCTAACGATAGATGCAATAAAAGTACAGGCTGCAATTTTTATAGATTTTAGTCGGTTGGATTCCCGGCTGTGGCAAGAGAATTTCCGAAAATCTTTGAATGCAGTTTTCTTTCTATTCAAAAATAAAGGAATGTTTTCTTTGAGTAAAACTTTCTATCTACAGTATTAAGAGTACTTTCCCTCCAGGTGGCATTACAAAATTCCACCCTGTAATTGAAATACTTGCATGCGACTTCGTCCGCGTAACTTTTTAAAAAATAAAGCCTATGTTACTCGCTGATAATATGGTTTTCTATAGACGAAAGAATTTTCAAAACTGGTTTTTCAGTTTATTCATTATAAACATACAAATTTTCTCTCCTTTTATAATATTAGATAATTATACTTAGATTTTAATCCGAGTTTTCTTTTTGTTCGGGACAGTTATGAATAGTGGCTGTGAATAATTGTATAGTGATTAAATATTCTTGGTATTACAGTTTTATTATATTTGTAATTTTTAGCAAATATTTTTTATCAAGTTTGAAAATAATAATTGATTGATTGACTAGTAATAAACTAATAGTAAAGTGGCTAGTAGTAAACGTTAGCTGTTAACTAAACGGTCGCGGGTTCGAAACCCGCTAGGGGCAAATGTTTTAACATTTTATGGATGTTGTTTTTTGTATTTATTATGTGTATGTATTTAAAAAAAAAAGCTATGGTATCCACATTACAAGCATTATTTGCTTAGTTTGGAACTGGACGGTGCTGTATGGAATTTGTGAAGGTATCATTTATTTACTAGCTGGTGCCTGCGACTTCGTCGGCGTTGAAAAAGAAAAAGAAAACCTATATTCTGTGTCCCGTACGTCTAAATGTTTATCTACCAAGTTTCATAAAAATCAGTCAATTCGTTTAAGAGTTATGGAGGAAATAACATACATAAATGCAATACCTACACTTAAAGATTTATCAATTGGTATTGATTAAATTGTTCCTAACACGTTTCAGGTTCTCTTATGGTGCTGTTTCCTTTGCAATACACTATATTTATTCTGGTTGCTCCTCAATCCCACATACCTTGAGCATTGCAGAGTTATTAGCACTTGCAGAACTATTGGATTTGGAAGGTTTGAGGCATGTTATCGTGAAGACTTTAAAAAAGGAATGCTGCCACGATTTTCACGAGGTGAACACAAAAAAAAATATCTGACGCACGACTGGAGTTTACTCCTTGCGAACGATAAATAAATAATTTAATAAATACATAGAAAACATAATTCAAGACGTGAGTGGATGAAGGTGATATGTCGCATTTTTGGGATTTTTCGTTTTTCGTTTATGTTGAAAGTAATAGTAAGTTGAAAGTCTATATGAATGTTTACAGACATTAAGATCGTCGATTTAAGACATTTTTGGAACATAAAAAGGTGTTACGTACAGTTAATTTTAAAAAGCAAAGAGTGCAGAAAAGTTTACATTTGTTAATGGACGAGAGAGAGCTATGTTCACTTCTTTTTTAATTAAATTAATACTAGTGTTTACTGGCTATCATACAATTAATATTTTAGGTTGTTTACACAAGTTTTCATCATAATTTAGTACAAAAAACAGTTCCGTGGCGACTTATCTCAAAAATTTAGTGTAAAACTTTCACCTCGATTTATTCGAAATTGGAATAATGCGACATATCACCTTCATCCACTCACGTCTTCAATTATATTTATTAAATCATACGCGTAACGTGCGACATGTGACATTTAATTTTACTCCAATAAGTTTTCATAGCCGGGGATTAACGGGGAGTAAGCTCCAAAAAAAATTATCGAACAAATTGTTTCTTTACAATAATAAAAAATTGTAATTCGTGTCGTTTCGTTTCAGCCATGCTTCGGGTGCCCTGCTGGCGTATTGGAGTGTTTCCGTCTTTCAACAATATACGGGTTGGGTAACTTGCACAGAGATTGTCTCAGGTGGATAACAAAAAACTTCGCTATTGTATGGAGGACAATAACGTTTGCCAGTCTCCCGAAGGAATTGCTCGATGTGTGTTATCGAGAACACGAATCAAAATTGAGCCTCGACAATTTTGCTGACGTCATAATTGGATGCGCAAACTACAGTAAGTTTTTTTTTCAAAGCATAACTAAAGAACACAATAACAAAGTGTTCTCCCCTTAATAGAGACAAAAGGAATCGTGTTAATGGACATTTATTCTTAGTAAATATTACAGTTAGTAGTTTAGGTTATATTAAAATTACTCATTAGTCTTAGACTAGATTGTAATCTTATAAGGATGCACTTTTCCAGGTACACCCTAAAAAAAAAGCACAACACTGACTCATAAGGTTTTACACGACCCGATAAGGGTCAAGGGTCGATCAGTCCTATTTGAAAGTTATGGTGGGGAGGCCTATGTAAAGTAGTAGTGTAGTGGTCAGTGACTCGAGTAACTTTGTTCACTAAAATCGCACAAAAAAACAATTCCCGCGAACTGACTAACTGAACGTAACTATTAAATTAGATTTTTATAAGAAATTGATACTATGTGACGGGTTGGCTAGTTTATAAATTAAAAAAAAAAAACCCAGAATAATTTGAGAAAGGAACGACCGATTTGGCTCAATTCGACTGTTTTTTTAATGTAACAAATACCTCATAACTTTCGACTGGGTGGAGCGATTTTGATGATTCTTTTTTTATTTGAAAGCTGGTGCTTCCCGTGTGGTCCCATTTCAATTTGGTTCAGTTCTGATAATGGCATCCATGAGAAAACGGCTCGAAGTCTGTTTTTTTTTTGTTAAAAATAGTTATTTCTTTATTGTATTCGTAATTGTTAGCATAAGGTTTGTAGTTATTTTTTAATTAGCCCGTCTATTGGTCGAAATATCTAAGCAGCTAATGTCTAATTGAACCGTGATACCGTTGGTCTTTTTTTATTTGTTTCTTTATGATAATTGTAAATTTGGTTTGCAGTGGAATCGTCCCAATGTTCTGCCAGTTGGTCTTTGGAAGTAACTGGCCTATGTAAACGTGTGCTGGCAGCCGCGTCTAATTTTATGGCACGACGACTGACGTTAGCGCTGCAAGAGATTTGTCTAATCATTCACGAAGTGAGGCCATCGGCGATTAAGACTTTAGATAGCTGCGTCATTTTGGCCATTGAAGGCGCGTCCACAGACGAAGTTTGTCGATCCTACACATACCTAATCGAGTCAGAGAGAAAAGTAAACTTGTCGTCAAGTCAAACCAATTCATCTATAATATTGGCACACTCGTACACTTGGCGTATAACATGTGAAAAGGCATTGTTTAAAGCTGCCCCGAGGGTGGTGGTGAGCGAAGCACTGAAAGATTTGCCACCAAACTTTGTTAAAAAACTGTTTGAGATCGCCTCAATGACGAGCTCAAAAGATAAGAACACCGGCCCCTTAAAAGAAAGCAGAGAAGACAAATTGACATCGTCGCGTAGTATTGAGCTGTTGAAAAAATCTTTCGTGCCATATTGTCCGGTGCCGGTGGCAGTCGCGGCGATAAAAACTATAACAAAAGAGCAAAAGGGCAAAAGCGAAACGCACAAAGGCAAGAAAATTGCATCGGTAACGGTGCGGCCAACGAAGGCTCAGCTCGAACGTATAAAGTATAACCTGCAAAAAAAAAATTCAAAGCCCACAGAACGCACCAATTCAAAAACGCATACAAATGATGCATATGCGAACACAAAACCTCGATACCTGGAACCGCGTTGCAAAGAGAACAATGTGAAGCCCAGAAAAGCGTTGCCTATAAATGTTGATTTTTCGTCCAACGAGTCGTCGCGTAATTCCAGTCCGATCCAAAGGAAGTACTTGAATGGAACGAATCACTCGAAGTCGACTCAATTGGCCAGAGGGCGGTTGGGCCACGCAGTTTCACAGTACTGTCTCGCGAGCAGTTTGAATTCATCTCGGCTGGGCTACGCCATTTCCATTGACAGTCTTTCGTCCACTTCTCGACCACACACCGCAGAGCCACCTACAGACTCTCAAACGCAGTCGCTAAAGGACATTTACAGTAACGGTAAGTCATTGATTATTTATTTGAGTTTACTCCTTATGGATCGATATTCATATATATGTATATCAAAGCCCGGGGTATGAAAACTTATGGGGGTAAAATTTATGTGAGTCACACCACACGTCACAGGCTACAATATGCTTCAATACATATAGCCTGTAAACACTATATCTCTGAATACAAAGTAACTTACTCCATATTAGTACTAGCTGTTGCCCGCGACTTCGTCTGCAGTAAAAAAAGATAAAAAGGAGCCTATCACGTGTCCCGTACGTCTAAATGTTTGTCTACCAAATTTAATGAAAATCAGTTAATTCGTTTAAGAGTTATGGAGGAACATACATACATACATATATACAGAAAAAAATTGTAAAAATCGTCAATTTAGTTTCAGTGTCATGTGTAGAGCCCATATACACGATATTTCTGAAAACAAAGTAACTTACTCCATGGTCATGACCAATCCTTACAGATTTATTATTAGTATTGATAAAATTACATAAAATAAATAGATATTTTTTATGTTTATTCCAGTGGTGCAAGAAGAGAATCAGCCAAGACCAAACGCGACAAGTAAATTCAAATCTAAGCTGCCAGTATACCGTTTCCAGAATGGCGCGTCCTGTTCGCGTTCATTAATGAACGCCACCAAGTCGAGCTCCGCCAAGGTCGTAACGAAAAAAGTTGTCGATAGAAAAACCAAGAATACTAGAATGGACATTATTTCGGAATCGCCAATCTGCCATGTTCCGGAGAAACCTAAATCGCCGATACCTGTCATGGAACGCTCGGCAACATTCTCTAAGGATGACAAAAATATTAACATTGACAAAGATTAATCTCAAAATTCATTTCGATGAAACTTGGTCCAAACTTCTTTCACCAACGGAAAATGTTTCAGTTTTACTCAAGTTTTGGTATTGTCCAAAACATCTTATCTCTCTATTTTCTTTCTTATTTTATTAGTCCAGGTTATCTTTGACAAAATAGACAATGTAGATGACGAAACCTTCTTTATTAAATTAAAAAAATAGGTTAGTTAGGTCGTAAGCGTAGCGTAGTGTAGTCGATTTCGTTGTACATAAAATTATGTTCCATGTGATCTCCAATTTATATACATATTCATTTAATCCCTTAAACGGCTTATCTTCCAACCGACTTCCAAAAATGGAGGATTTTCTCAATTCGATTTTTTTTTAATGTTTGTTACCTCATAACTTTCGACTGGGTGAATCGATTTTGATGATTCCATTTTTATTTGAAAGCCGGCGCTTCCCGTGTGGTCCCATTTAAATTTGGTCCAGTTCTGACAATGGCATCCATGAGAAAAGACCATGAGTTTGAAGTCGGTTTATATTTTGTTAAAAAGAGTTATTTAGGAGTTGTTAGCGCTTGACTCGATTTTTTTTTTATTATATTTAAGGAATGCAATAATTAAAAAATAAACATACAAGTAGAAGAATTTGTCTGATAAATCAGACTGGCGGTTAAAGAATTAATCGTACACGTATTTATTTAGGCTTTATTCTTTTACACATTATTAATATTATACAACGTCACTAGTCATTTATTTACTTTAATAGGTTTTTTTTTATTAATTACGAGGGTGAATCTCATTCAAATTAATTAAAAAAAAAAGAGTCTTTGAAATTGAATTTCGATCCTTCTCGAAAACTATTTAGTAAAAATGAAGGAAAAAAATACCTATGTACTTAATTTTCTAATAAAATGAATGAATGAAATTCTAAGATAATTTTGATTTTTTTGATTCACCCTAGTATATATGTATTTTTGTTGTAGATTGACATAATTTTTGTTTAACGTAACTTTTAAGTGTTATGTAATTTGTAGGATTGATATTTGGACATTTATTTATTGTTTATTTATTTCGTAGATCTGATTTCCATATTATATTTATATAATAATTTCTATATATTATTTACATTTATTTTTACATTCTAAGACTGAACAATTTGTTTAGATATATTTTTTCTATGCCATACAACAAGCGTAAATGGAGATTATTATTATTAGTATTAATAATATAGGTAGCTATAGTTGTTAATAAAGGTTCTTCTGTAATTTTTAAAGTGGCCTGTTCCGTTTAAAAGTCAACAATACCTAAGACCGTAATCGACCGTTAGTGTTTATAAAAATTCAGGTCACGTAGACAATTATTAATATTGATAACAGTTTTCAAACACACGCAACGCGTGACGCCGAGAAGTTTAGGACTCTCATTGCTAAACTTATTTGATTTTGTACGGGAAATCAATAGATCCCCGAGTCACGCGTTTCGTTGCCCAGGCCTTTGTATGTACAGTCGGCCGCAAAAGTCTATTATCACATCCAAAAGTACAAAACAACTGAACACTCAACGCGCCATAACATAAGTCGTTGTCACGACTTGAGAACAAAATAAACTTCACGTACAAACGATCGTAAAAAAGCTTCAATGAGTAAGTATGTAAGTTGAGTTTTCAGTTGCTTTGCACTTTTGAATGTGTCAATCGACCTATGCGGCCGACTGTACAAATATAAAATCAAAAGACTACTCAGCAAACCTATTGAAAGCCTTATACGTGTTAGATGATTTAAAAAACGGGTGCATACCGACAGAATGGTCTGTTTCAGTGACCATAGTAATTTTTCCTTTCTCTTCAACGCTGTCCAATCGCTACTACTACTATCTGAGTTATCAGGGTTAATAATTGACGTTTTCAATGCCATCATCTTTTTATCAGAAATTAACGAGAAAGTGATGGCATGCATAAAAAAATCCAGTGGACACTTTTTTGCAGTGATTTTGCTTGAGACCCTGAATCGAAGTGTATCCTCTATCAAAGAAATTATGTGTGTGACTTTGCAGCTGTCATTTCCGTCTCCATTTGATGAAATATTTTACAAGAAGTGACTCATCCTCTCCTTCATCATTGCTATCAATGAGCAATAGTTTTGGTGGTTTTTTTCTTAATCCGATCTACTTTCCGAGGCGTCTTTCTTTTTCCTAAATGCTGGCCTAGCCCATTCTTCTCCCTCTTCAGAATCCGTAGGTGAAATATGAATTGGGACAATTCAAAATCACGCTTGTTTATAGATGTCTCGGTTGTTTTACCGCGTGATTTTACGCAAATAACAAAATGAAATGTCGGAGGAATTGGTAATATTAAATGAATACATTATATTAACATACGTTAGATTTATATTTATTTTCTGTACATATAATTTTATAAGAGTTGTCGTAATGTCACATTATATTTACAAAAAATCGTTCGGTTTGGTATTATTGATATTTGACGGACCTTTTTGTGTTAAAAAGGAGACAATATAATAAAGGCGGAAATGTCTTACGCTTAAATAAGTGTGCATTTTCTTTTAAATAAAAAAGTACATTGAAGTTCATTTTTGGTTTTATTTTTTATTAAATAAAATTGCAAGCTGGAGTGTACCTTCAATTTTAGAAGCACGCGAGCAACATTACATTACTGTTCCATAATTCGAAGGAATAATTTGACAGCTCCTTTTTTTATGTTAAAGTCGACAGACAGGCTGACGGTCCACTTGATGGTAGGTGGCTACCGTCGCCTATAACACAAGCAACGCCATAAGTGTTACAAGTACGCTGCCGACTATAGAAGGAAGAAAATTGTAAAAATGGTCAATTTAGTTTCAGTATCATGTATAGAGCCTATAAACACGATATCTCTGATAACAAAGTAAATCACTCCACGACCGACCCCTACAAATTTATTATTAGTATTGAATACTTACGGACATTTCTTTTTAATTAATTTATTACTCAGATGTGTTTTTGTCATTCACTTTGTGATGGTGAAGTTTGACACTATACACAACAACTTTTCATTTATACGGAGATAGATCATTTTGGGTCATTTGCTTTTTAAGAAATAAGTCGTAAATAAATTAAGTCTTTTATTTCAGAAAACGATACAAGTAGCGTAATAGTTTAACAACAATACCATAAGGAAACTTTTATATCTATTGTTAGAAATTAATTTGCGAGTTAGAGAAACATCGACTTTTTAAAGCGTTTTACAAGACGAAGGCTATAACAGAACAATTATTATTAATATAATTAATGTAATTTGGGTTAAACAAAACACAATTTTCGTATATAAAATTTAAAGAAGAGAACACAATAATGTTGAAATGTATTTAAAAAATATTGACATCAACATTATGGCGTCGCCAATTGTTAGAAAAGTCGATGTTGCTCGTATTTGTTGCCTTTTCAATTCTAACTCTTAGCCGTCGTAAATAATACATAATAAAAACACAAATATTGGAACTTTAAATAAGCCCTACATTTCATTACAGGGCCATGGACGCTTTTTATTTAATTTAACCGTACATATTTTGAATGTGTCTCTATACTTACCTACTACGAAAAAGTTCAATTTAAGTGCACAAATGAATAAAAAAATTTCATATAACTAATTATGCAATACAAAACAACAAAAAAATAATAATAATTAAAGAGAAAAAATAACGGTTTTTAATGTACACTCCATTTTTATGAAAATAAAATAAGAAATGTCATTAGAAATATTAATTACATTTTTTATTCAAAGTGCATTTTAAATTGAAATTTTCTGAATGAAAAATCTACACTGCGCTTTTAAAGTTTTTCTTTTTTAAAGGCGTATTATATAAAAAAAAAAAAAAACTATAAACGCCCACGACCCTTTTCAGCAAACACAAAGGACATAGGGCCGCCTTATTAAAGACCAAAAAAACATTTAAGATAAGTTTGATAAGTCGTTGCAATATTTTCTCACTACTATGCACTCAATTAGAAATTAATGTTGGGCGTTATGTAAAAACTGTCATTAGTATCCAAAATTTGATCAATTTTCCATTTTTTTTTTATTAAATTCAAAGAGGGTAGTACAATTTTATAACACATTAAAAATTAAAATTAATCTAACGAGAGCTTTAACATTAAAATCAAACTAAAAATGAAATACCCAACGAAATCACAAAACACATAACATAAGAGACAAAGTCTTATGCCGCGTCTGTCTGTTCGCGATAAATTCAAAAACTACTGCACCGATTTTCATGCCGTTTTCACCAATGGATAGAGTGGTTCTCGTCGAAGGTTTTAGTATATCCTTACTAATATTATAAATGCGAAAGTAACTCTGTCTGTCTGTATCGCTTTCACGCCAAAACTACTGAACCGATTTAAATGAAATTTTGCATACACATTGTTTGCGACACCGGAAAGGACATAGGGTACCTTTCATCCAGGTAAAATGTACTGTTACCGAGGGATCTTCTAAAATAGAAAACTGTAACTGACGCGTGGCCAATGTGTTATAGCAACAAGTTGTCAAGCGTTGTAATTGCTTTTATATTTTTAATTTGTATATTTTACAACAAAGTTACACAAGCAAAGAAACTACTAAACGAAATTTCTAATCAATTGCATAGTAAACGAAAATAACGACCACGTTTAACGAAAAACCTCTCCCACCCCAACCCCCGTATTATATTATAATAATATAATTATTATTTTTTTGCATTTTTTCCTTCATATTCGCATGTAATCCATAAAAAACTTAATGATTCAAGTCATTTGTACTAATTGATTTCGTGACGTACACGAATGACTTGTGTTCCCTGTGTCACAAAAAAAAAAAAAAAACTTATCTCGGCCCCAGTACATCAATAGCTTAGTTTCGTTATATATGTGTATATATATATATATATATATATAAAACTAAAATAATCCACCGAAATTATTTTAAATACACAAATTTAAAATTAAAAAATGCAATAAGTATAAGGATATCTCTTCTAATTATATCGACACAATTTCTACGATTATAAGTGCTATGAATGAAGTGGTTTTTTTTTTTTTTTTTTTAGAGTAGCCGTGTCGTCAAACAACTTCACGATTGAAAACATATTTATTTTTATTATTTAAATACACACCGCACCGTCACGACATACATATATATATTGTAATAATATATATATCGACACCAATTTTTTATTATTGTGTTCGGAGACCCATAACTAGCACACGCACATTTTACCAATACATTTTTTTATACACAGCTTCCTAATCTTACACAATATGTAATAATAGTATATAAATAAGACCGAAACTAACCAGACAGTTTTTAGACCAGCGGTAAACAATTGTTTGTAGTTAAAATATCTACAATCTACAAATTCATTTGTTTTGAAACATGGTGTTGTATAAATAAATTTTAAAAAAAATTGACAAAACTACAAGCGAAATAAACTTCGTCACACAATGCAAGGTTCGCCCAGAGATAGCAATCGGGGTATTAGTGCGCACAGGGTGACAACGACGACTTTGTAAAACATCTTTTCCAAAATAGACAACTTATAGTTATAGTTCGTGCAGCGAATAAAGACTTCTCGGCAAATGTGCGCAGAATTCTATTTTTAGGTGTTTGAGGGGGCAGAGGAGCGTGAGCGGCTGAGTCTACCAATAGCGTGTGCCGACACGTTATTGGTAGACTCATGCGCTACACACCTCCCGCACTTTGTTCGCGCGTCTCGAGTCTCTTGGGTACTGTTGCGTACAGATTGTTTTATCGTATTAGTAATACTAATACGTCATGGTGAATAAATGCCTAAAAAAAAAACGTTCTTCTTCGACATCGCACGATGATTTTATGGAAGGAATATCAAAACTGCACGTAATGTTAAGTTAGTGAGGTAAAAAATTACGAAATAAGAAAAAAAAAATGTCATTTTCCTTAGCAATTTTGTGCGCAATTGTACACATGCGCCGATTGCCCCCACAAGTGTCGCCTTCAAACCTTAATATACCTAATAATTCAGGTATACTAAGCTATGAGCTTGCTTATATATTATACAAGTAGCGAATCGAGAGAAAATTAAAGAAATCGTACACTAAAAATATCGGCACAAAATAATCTTGTCAAGTTAGATGAATGTCCAAGTATAAAAATGAGTACTAATTTTACCCCGGCGGACCGGAGAATTCATTTAATAATTTGTCGTTTTAGGACGTTGACATTCTAAAAAGTTGTCGTTTAGGACGTTGACAATCAAAAAAAAAGTTGTCGTTTAGGACGTTGACATTCTAAAAAAGTCGTCGTTTAGGACGTTGACATTCTAAAAAAGTTGTCGTTTAGGACGTTGACAATCAAAAAAAAAGTTGTCGTTTAGGACGTTGACATTCTAAAAAAGTCGTCGTTTAGGACGTTGACATTCTAAAAAAGTTGTCGTTTAGGACGTTGACATTCTAAAAAAAGTTGTCGTTTAGGATGTTGATATTCTCTAAAAGGTTGTCGTTGTCAGTGTGAGAGGAATAGTGGATATATTTCCTGTCTTATTTTACTATCTATTTACTGTCATGCGGTTACGTGCCGATAATAAATCGGTAAAACGATTCTCTTTCTAATTGCATGAAAAGGAGGAGAAATGGTACGTGATAAATTCAAAATTAAATATAACAGTCAGTTATAAAATAGAAAATAAATGGGATTCACTTTTCTCATTTATGGTAGAAAAAAAAATCATAATAATTTCAAAGTAACCTACACTTACTTATCTCTTGTTACAATAATGCCCTACATTTCTTTGTAAGTCGTGTATATAGAGAGCTATGTTAGCATTTATTAAAAAAAAAAAGAAACATTAAAAATATACAACCAGAATTTTGAAAGCTTTTCTATGTTACAATTAATATCATGCAATTTCATACTAATTTATTTATTTACAATTATATTTCATAAATAATTAAAAATTAAAATTTCATACCTAAACATAATTTTAATAATAATAAAAATATTTTATATATTTTCATTACTTTGTTAATGTAATGAACTAAACCACAGACAGCTGTTTCAAAAATAAAACGTTACATTTCCCTTCCCTTTACGAGTGTGGAAAATTAAACTTATGCGGTTGCATTCTCTGGGTAAGTTTGCTTTAGTGTTTTATACCCCGTTTACATATATGGTCCACTATCACGGCCAGGTGTGCATTGGAAATAAAATGGGCAACGCGAGTATGTAAACAGGTCGCTTCCCTTACCCGGGTTTTTCTTACGGACATCAAAGGGGCCGGGGCAACGCGAGAGCGAGAGTGTTTACAGGCCTCTCTCTCGCTCACTTGCTCTCGAACGCGAGCGAGTGTTTACAGGCCGCTCTCTCGCTCACCTGCTCTCGAACGCGCCAACGGATTGCAACGCGAGCAGCGGCCATGCCAATATATGTAAACGGGTAAAATTACAAATAAGTGTTTGGGTGTAAAGAAATGAAGCTGCCTTGTGCGCGAGGGGGGGATGGGCGAAGAGCGATGTTTCTTTTTTGTTTGGTGTCCGAACGGTGTACGGGCGCGTCAGTTTACAGGAGGAACTTGCCGATGATGACGCCAACGATGGTCATGGCTAACGCGTACACCGCCCACGGCATCAGACCGGACTGTCCGGTCCGCTCGGGGCCGTACGAGTGACGGCGAGCCGCCGCGCGACCCTCGCCCACCGCCTGATGCAGGCGAAGCAACTCCTCCTATAATATAACAAATATTATTATAACTATATATTATCATATAATTTGGGCATTATGTTAATATATTTGAAGCAAATAACTTACTTTTAATTGCAGATTTTCATGTCTTAATTTGGTCTCTTCCTCTCGCAAAATAACAATTTCCGAACTTGCCTTCTGCGAATCATTCTCCACATTGTCTGACTTTGGGAAAGTGAGAGTCTGAAACGTAAAACAGAAAAAAAACTGTGTTTTTCTTTTGCAATGTTTCATACACGAAACGTCTCTCTGTTTCTCTGTATGAAGTTTATTTTTAAAAATAAAATTAGAACTATTATTTGGGGAGTGTATCTAAGAAAGTGCATCTTTTTAACATTTAAATCTTATTTGTAAGGGCCTTTTTCACCAACTACATGTAAAGTGTTGATTTGTTCATTTTAGAAATAATTTCTATCGATAGGCGATTTTTTTTTATTGACGATTGGTCTACTTGACATATGGTGAAAGAGGCCCTACGACAAATAGTAATTCAACTTAATCTCTGTGGCCTATTATCACAATATTTATTGTTCTTAATAGAGGAGGTAAGTACATTTTTAAACGTTTTTGATCCATCCAATTTATATATATTACTTAAAATCATGTTTGGAACTTAGATGTTTATTTAAATCATT
Source organism: Synanthedon vespiformis (assembly GCA_918317495.1). NCBI lineage: Eukaryota > Metazoa > Arthropoda > Insecta > Lepidoptera > Sesiidae > Synanthedon > Synanthedon vespiformis. The sequence continues at coordinate 2,191,465 of OU906947.1, forward strand.
CCTTTTACCTAATGCTAACAATATAATTATGTATTGTTATAGATTTTTAATTACGTGACAATATTATTCCCAGAATTTTGTTAAAATATGAATATCATTGTACAATATGCAAATTTAATAAGAGACTCTGACCCTTGTGACCGAATGTTATTAAGAAAACATTTATTTAATTCGAATAGCCATGTCAAAGTTTTACTGTACAGAGGTTTCAAAATTTAAAAGCACTCACAAATACTTTGATGTGCAGAAAAATACATACAATACATACAAAACTTATAAAGGCGAAGGAGCCAATGAAAACCACAAAATTATTGTACAACTTAATTGGGTGCAATGTGCGAATGCAAACATTAAAACAAGCATGCAGCAAAATTAAAATGACTAATATTATAAATGTGAAGTCGCGAGCACCAGTTAGTGGTAGATAAAGCATAAATTGAAATAGATAAATAAAAAAACTATAAAGAAACCAAAAGCAAGGATTCACCCAACTTTATATATATGTAGGAGTATTAATTGTGTCATTTGAAGCATACGATTTTTAATTTGCGAGAAAATTACAAATAGTTTTTAATTACAATTTTTTAAATATTATTTTTAACACAATAATTTAATAGGCAAGTTATTTTATGTTAACATATATCAAATACGTATTGTCAAGTTTATATTTAAAAAAAATACTTTATGGTAAAAAATATTATTTAGACATATTATACAGGAACAATAATAACAAAAAGAAATTTAACAAAAAAAAAATACATCAAGAAAACAATTCTGATCTTTTTAAAAATGGATATAATCCTATTTGAATGAAGCTTTAATTTTTTTGTATGTTGATTTTTAAATTATTCGATTATTGGTTTCGAAAAATTACACTATTTTTAAGGTTTATTGTAAATTAAAAAAAAAATCTGTTTGTAAAAAAAAAAAAACGTAAATATTACATATATGTATGTAAGTAAAAAGGTACCGTTTTCGCTACAGACGGTGTGTGCTCGTCACTCTTCTTTTTTCCATCAGCTTTGATACCTTCTACAGCATCCTGGAATACAATTACAACGACATGCCAAAGCTCGGTACGATTTCGAATCCAATTTATACTCCCTAGTACAAATGAATGCCAATTGAAATTCTATCTCTGTTGCAACAAGTGTTGTGCCTCTTTAAAAAAAAAACCCAATTAATTTTGAAGAGAAAGAAACCCAATTAATTTTGAAGAGAAAAAACCCAATTAATAATGAAGACAAAAAAATAACATTTAATGCTATTTATTGCAAACATAACGTCACGAATGAATATATGACTTGAGTTCAAGCGTTTGTATGTATGTAGGTTTAGTTTTCAAGGATTTATGGGCAAACAAAAAAGTGAAAAATGCATCTAAGATGATAATATAGGTATTGTATAGTTTAGACAAAACATATTTCGATAGACATTAACACGTATATTTTATATATTTTACTAGATAATATTTTTAAATTGACAGGACAATAAATTTAATATAAAAATACCGACATTTCCTGTCGATTTCCTGCCTATTTAATAATTAAATTTTTGTATTTATATAACGACCACATTTTTTATTTAAACATTCATTGAAGTTCGAGAAAATTTCTTTGTTAAGAGAAAAATTTCGAAAAATTGCCCGGAAAAAAATTATTTTTGCCGTTTAAAAATTTCAATCAAGTATTGATGTCAAACATACATCAATGTCCTTATTTTATTACTTGTCATTGACATGTACTCGATAATAGTTGACAAAACACATTGTCACAGCAATCGGTTTTGTTGTTTAGTAGTTTTAGCGTTTGAAAATATTAAATCAAAATATATTTCGTCCTTTATGTTCTCGTTATCATTTATGTCTCCCTGGTGATTTAAAAAAATATGTTTCCAATTATTTATTTATTTATTTATTTTTTAGTCACTACCACTGAATAATGGTAATGTTAATTGCATGCATGGATGGAAAAACACTCGGATGACGTGCCACGTGAGCATTGAATTTGACACACATTATTTATTAGATATTAACATTTAATAGTGATTTGATGAAATAGATAGAGCTATAATAATATAATATTGTGAACAAACTCACCCTCGGAGGCTTCGCTTCGTCCGCGACGGCAACTCGTCTTCTGTTGGCGTCGTTCTGCGCGGCATTGTCACCCGCATCCTGAAAGTAATTTACTCTTTCCAAGGATAACTCTTTTTAACAACCGACTTCAACCCGTCTCGTGGTCTCTTCTCATGGACGCCATTGTCAGAACTGGACCAAATTGAAATGGGACCACACGGGAAGCGCCAGCTTTCAAATAAAAAAGGAATCATCAAAAATCGTTTCACCCGGTCGACAGTTATGAGGTAACAAACATTAAAAAAATACAGTCCAATTTGAGAACGATATATTATTCGATGGTGGATTCTCTAAATTAAAAAATAGATTAAGAGCAATATTTAAGTAGTAATTAAGAAATCATTACAAATTAAGAATTAATTAAGTATTTAAGACAATTAGTAGTCAAGTTAAACGTGTCAATGTACACTGTTTAGAAGTGCAATTTAGCATTTTATCCATACACATGTATTTATAGTTTTCATGTACCTACATAATATTATGTATGTTCCTCCATAACTCTTAAACGAATTGACTGATTTCCATGAAACTTAGTAGATAAACATTTAGACGTACGGGACACGGGATAGGCTACCTATTTTTTTTCAATGCGGACGAAGTCGCGGGCGTCAGCTAGTATAACAACTTACAAGACATGTTTACTTACGTTGAGATTGGTGCCGCGCGGTGTTTCGAAAACGCATTTTAGCTTGTAGTCCATCAGTTGATCGGGACTTATTTCCTTCCACTGAAAAAAAAAAAAAAAATGAAAAAAAATTTTTTTTTTTGAAACTATAAAATCACAACATAAAAGTATATATCAAATGTCACCAGAACTTACGACTTGATCTATGTTAGTTTTTCCCTCGGGCGCAATGACGCTCTGAACCATAAACTTATGTTTGTGCTTTTCGCCGGGATCAACGAAAACAGGTTGCGGTGTAACTGAAATTTCCCATCATTGTTACAATATATTTATACTGCATTCAAAGATATTACATTTTTTTTTTAAATATTAATAAGCATTATGAAGCAAAGACGAGACCTATAACGGAGCTAGTTCACCCAGAAGATGTCTATTCAAACGAACTTTTGGCCCCAAAGCCAATAATTGGGAATCTATACTAATATTATAAAGAAAAATTGTATTTCTGTTTGTAATAAAAAAAACTCAAAACCTACTGGACAGATTTAAAAAAAAAATTCACGAAAGATATAAGGACCAATCCACATAAGTAATGGACTAAGTAGCGGTCCAATAGGAAAAGGATAAAAACTATGAGTAAGGCTATGTTCATTTTAGGCTAAATTAATTTAAATCTTTCTAAATCAACTTTATCTTAATTTACAAACAGTTTTAACATAATAATTTTCAAATTATTTGAACAATGTGTTCAAATTATTTCGTATATCTAGGTCCTTAGGCGAATCGAATAGGACATGCATATATGTCATTTAATTTCTTGTTAAAATACAATGAAAATGTCAATTTTGCAAGAACGTCATTCACATGACATCATGTTGTAACTGAACATGAAAACATTCCAATATATCTGGACACCTGGCTTAATTAAAAACGCGTTTGAATGGAGATCAATAACTGATGGACAACAAAAATATTTGTTAACAAAGCTAAAGTTTAAGGTAAGTTATAATACCTGGTGTTTCGCAATTATTATTATAATAATAATAATGCTTATTTTATTAACTTATTAATGATTGTACAATTAAATATTTATAAAACTAGGCCAAATGACAAGTTCAATGACTTCTATCTTCCTAACACCCGTTCCTTCTATAGCGACTTGTGGCTTTACATGTGTTATAGAGGCGACGGTAGCCACTTACCATCAAGCGGACAGTCAGCCTGTATATCAATCTTAACATACAGAAGTATTGCATCTTAACATACAGAAAGTAGAAACATTCGGAGCGCTCAGTTTTAAAATTGAATGTCACATAATAATAATGTATATAACACAGTTAAATGAATGAAGAAAAGGATTGAAAAAGACACTCCTATTTTCCTCTCACTCAGTTGCAAAAATTCAAATATTACTCAAAAATATCCCTAACACGATTTGAAAAAAAAAAAAAAAAAAAAAAAAAAAAAAAAAAATTAAAAAAAAAATCTTCATCTGATTGACTGGTTTTCACTGCATGTAACATGCAACAGATTTTGTATAATATCTACTTAAATCTATACCAATATATGAAGCTTAAATTCTTTTCGTGTTTGAGTGTTGAGTCCATTTATCGAGATAGGCTACGGGCTATAGTCGCGCTGTAGACGAAGTCGCGATCACCGGCTTGTATTTTATGCAAAGAAAACACAAGTAGATACTCACTTGCTATATCAATTTTGGAAGCGGCCTCCAAAACTCCAGAGTTTGGGCGCACGCAATACTTCTTTGGCGCCGTTGTCTTTATCTTGAAGAGGACTGTTTCGTTGGTTGGATTTTCGAGGCGCATGTAAGTGGTACACCCTTGCTCGAATATACCGGAAAAGTCAACTAAAAAAAAATACAATTACTATATGTATGTCACAATATTATAAGACGTTTATGTTTGTATGTCACAACTCTAATGCGATTTTTTTAAAAATCTTTCACCAATAGTGAAATATTCCACAATCAGGCTGTCAGGCTGAGACGCGGACACCAGCCATCAAAGAATAAAGATAACAAAAGTAGACAAAAGTATAACATCAGGGCGGACGAAGTCGTGGGTACCAGCTAGTCTATACTTACTTTACTAATACCTACTATAAAGAGGAAACATTTGATTGTTTGTTTGAATTGAATAGGCTCCGCGACACTACTGGACCGATTTGAAAAAATCTTTCAATGTTGAGATGCTATATTATCAGCGAGCCACATAGGCTGTCTGTCTCTATCTGTCACTATCTGTCTCCGTCTATCTCTTCACTGAACTTCTTAACCACCGAATGGAAGGTTGGTGTATATAGTATATTATTTGGAGAAATAATATATCCATCAATAGTATCCCACTTCCCAAGCAACACAGAATGGCTGAATATTCTTTGCCGTTATCAGCCGCTATCCAAGCAATTTGGGCACAAAATAAATTGCTTTAAGCTGTATAGTAGCAACATAATAGCTGAATAAGCAACAAGAAGCCCATAATAGCCCAAAAATCATTCAATACAGCATTTGCCTATCTTGTCAGCTCTAATACCCTTATAAACAAAGCTTTAAACTGAATAATTTGTGAATTTCATACTGTTATCTGGCTTATGTGTTGCCTGGGTTCTATCCTTACTAATATTATAAATGCAACAATTTGTATGGATGTTTGTTACTATTTCACACAAAAACTAATGAATGGATTTCAATGAAACTTTACAATAATATAGCTTATACATCAGAATAAGACATAATATATAGGCTAGGTATATAAGACATAAAAAGCGGACCAAGTCGCGGCCACCACAGCTAGTATTAAAGAAAATAAATTGACTGGGTCTGTCTATCTCTTGGCTGACTTCTTAACCAGTTCAAAATTTTAATTTTGATAAAGTTTTCACTAAAGAAACAAGAAATATAATGTGTATATATACATGTATACGTGTAGGGAAGCTGTGTGTGGGCCGTTTTCAACTTATTACAAAACAGTGGGTCGATTGTGGATATTTAGTCTCGTTCATTGTGTGTTGTTTTGAGGTCTTTGTAATTTAAACAATGCAAACACATAAATCCAATTTGTTACTAATAACATAAATTCTCTTTGCAGACTATAATTATAATGTTGTACGTTTTTAGAAAACTGTCCTCCAACAAATTAGCTAAAAAAATTAAGTGCCAAGGAGTGTAATGATATTACTTAAATTATAAATTAAAATTTTGGAATATCTATACTAATATTATAAACTAGCTGTTGCTCACGACTTCATCCGCATTAAAAAAGATAAAAGTAGCCTATCACATGTCCCGTACGTATTTCTAAATGTTTATCTACCAAGTTTCATGAGAATCAGTCAATTCGTTTAAGAGTTATGGAGGAAAATACATACATACATATGTTCCGCAAAAAATTCTAAAAACCGTCGAATCTAGTTTCAGTATCATGTATAGAGCCTACTAAACAAAGTAAATTACTCCATGACCCACCTCTACAGATTTATTATTAGTATTGATGTGAAAGTAACTTTGTCTGTCATACACATTGTCAGTGACACAAAAAAGGACACAGACATTTTATTTTATTTGGGATTTTTTTTTAATCTTGTAAGTATTTTTTTGGTGTTTTAAAGCTAAATTAGTTAGGAATGGTTATTAGAGATGGGTTTGCTCTCTCGGCCAACATTCAGCATTCATGTGAAGCGAAGATGAGGCCTACGATGGAGCGAGCTCACACAGAAGGTGCCTATTCACTCGAACTTTGAAAAGATTAGAGCTATATGAGTTCGGAAATACAGATGGCCTGCAGGGAGTTCCAATCCTTGGCAGTGCTCATTATAAATGATGTTTCAAAGCGCTTGGTCCAAATAACTCCTTTTAACAAAAGAAAACCGTTTTCACATTGATGCCATTTTCAGAATTGGACCAAATTGAAATGGGACCACACGGGAAGCACCAGATTTCATATAAAAAAAGAATCATCAAAATCGTTTCACCCAGTCTAAAGTTATGAGGTAACAAATATAAAAAAAATACAGTAGAATTGAGAACCTCCTCCTCTTTTGTAAGTCGGTTGAAAAGAGGGATTTCCACAAGAGGATAATGGTAACCAGCCGTACGTCTGTATGTCTGTCCGAAGGAAGGCGGTACGAGCTCATGAAGCTCCTGGAGCACATAGGCTACCTCTCATCCAGAAAAAAGTACTGTTCCTGAGGGATCGTCTAATATTAACTTAGCGTTATATTGCTTGAACATATTTTTATTTTTCAACGCGGACAAAGTCACCGGCACCAACTAGTTAATCTTCATAAAAGGGCGTTAAATTTGAAAAAATATTTTAACCAAATATTTTGCAAAAATATGTCCACATTACGAGTGTAAGTCTTATCTGTACTAATGTACGAAAGGGAGTTGGCGTATTATGTATGTTTGTTTATATGTGGGTGTTAATCTGTGGTTGTTCCGAATTCCTTTCACTATTTGAAAGGTATATTAATCTAGACGAACATAGGATGTCCACAATTGTGCCCAAGTGAAGCCGGGACGCGTCATTATAGTTACAGTGTAAAGTGAAAGTGCATGTTGTATCCATTCAAATCAATTTTGTGGTACTTTAGTTTGCAAAATCAGCTTAATAGCAATGTGGCCATGTGGAATGTGAAATGCAATATGAATTTATTGATTTAACTGTAATTATATATGTGTAAGTAATTTGTTTGTTAATTAGTTATAAAAAATTCATGTTAACAATTTTATTTTGGCAAACAAAAATGTTGTATGTAAGGAAATTGGCATTTTTTTTTGTCCATGTCAATATTTTTATATGCAGATTAAAAACTTCTGGCGATGTGAATTTTTGGAAAATCACTGTCCGATAAATGATGAGTGGAGCGGTCACCGCAACAGCAAAGAAGTGATCGCCAAATGACGAATGTACAATATGTCGAAAAACCAATTGAATCTCGAGTACAAACATCAAATATTTAATAATAAAAAATGGTATAAGATCCCGAAGAAAAAGCAAAAAACCGCACCCCGATAAAATAGCGATATCTGGAAATAGAAACTCCATTTGTCAGCAGCTAGCTCACGGCCTATGCCTATGTATGTTGCCCATTTCGATGCAGTGTTTTATTTTACTATAGACATATAAAAAATGAGAACGCCACTTACCTTTGAATTTGAGTTCATGTTGTGGCTCTATACTTAGAACTTGGTTAGGCATTGTGTATTATTTTGTGGAAATCTGGTTGGCAATAATCAGCAAATTTATTGAGAAAACGATTTATTCACGATGTCGGCCAATGCGAACGGAACGAACGGCAAACGAACGATGAATGACGAATTCAATTCAATATACGCAATGCGCTTGCGTTCTCAAAGGGTACTATTCTCATTCATAAAAGTTACCAACCAGAAAAATAAGAAATAAACTGTCCTATGTTTTTTTGTTCAAAAATTATTTTAAAAAAAACATTACATTTTAAATGCATACTAAAAATAATACAATACAAATAATAATACAATACAACAAATACTAAAAATATTTGTACAAATACAAGTATAATGTTAAGAAGAATAATTAGTAACAAATTTATGCAATATTAATAACAATTTTTCAGTAGGCGGTAAATTCTTTGACAGTAACTCTAACCACAGATATAAGGAGGGTAGAGATAAGGAGGACAATCTTATATGGGTGTTAAACTAAAAAAGTGGCAACTAAAATCGACAAATTAAGATGGCGCTGGTGTGTCTAGAACACTGTTGAGAGTAAGGAGAGTATGAAATGAATGTAGCAGTTGTTGACGGAGTGAAGTGCGCGCTGAGTTGGTTTACTATCACTAGCTGCACCAGCGCCATCAGTCTCTCGTCTTTCAACGGAGTGTCCGTTAATATACAGAGCTTGCACTCCTTTATCTATCCTCCTTGCACAGACAGCTTCGGCTTTGAAATGTAGCAGAAGAATAAATAGTCGCGCTAGACTTGAGAGTAATTATTCTTTGAACTGTAATTATATACTTTGAACTGTAGTATCTATTATATATAGTTAAAAATTATATTTTATAAAAGTATATGCAAAAGAAAAAACACACCCATTTATCTGTCTTAATTTTTTCATTATTTATCGTCATACGGCCGAATGTTTAATGATTTAAAAGAGGGTCCAAAAAGCTTTACTATATCAAAACAAAATTAATAGAGAGATGAGTAACAATAGTAAGAATATAGTATTGTCTATATTAAACTTTTATGGATAGATAATGGCGCCATCTACGTGTAAGCAAAGCAATTGAATTAGGTTATGAGAATAGGACCTCTACTTTGAGTGTACCGTGCAATTTTTATGCTCTGTGTTTTACACTCTATGTTAAAATTAAAAAAAAAAAACTTTTTTTGACAATGACCAAAATGACAGTGACAGGACAGGATAAATTGATTTGTGGTTCTCAGACCTCAGTTCAAGTCAGTTCTAAATCAGTTCACTTGTTTATGTACCTTACCTATCAATTTTACGTTTTTCTTTACTTACATAATTCTAAATTTCAATACTGCCCCAATCGTTGACTGAATCGATTCTAATTTAAGTTTTCTCGTGTCTTCTCTTTAGTTGCAAATACTTTATATGATTGCATAAATTCATAACATGCAGTAATAACCTCGGCAAAAATGAATCTTAACGTATTTTTGCACACTTGTTTAAATTTATCCCCCAGTTTCCTACAGAAATTGACAAATAAATGTTATCCGTACAGTAAGATTTGCTGTCTGAAGCCTTCACAGTATCCACGTGCTTTTCATTCATCGACACAAGAGTTCAACGATCAAAAAGATGGTGCCGGCGTTCTACTATCACCCCAGGAGGTAATAATCACATTAAAACCTATGTACTTATGTAGATATGGGGTATTAATAATATTTTTAAAGTGAAAACTTCTTTAGGCGCTTTGGGAATTTTTGAGATGGGAAAAACCATTGAACTCGCGACCTGTTACAGTAACCGTCTAACCGACACCTCTTATCATTTATTATTAACAAAATGATTATTCAAAATGACCACATATGTAATCAGATAGTTTATGAACATAAAACTTGCAAAATAAAAAATAATAATTAATTACTTTATGCCAAAAATTTCCATTTTCCAAAAGTGACGGGTAGGACAGCAAAGTCACCCACCCATCTGAGTAGAGAGTTTTACCATTAAAATCAAGACAAACTAGAAACATTTTGTTAAGAGGATTTTTAGTATATGTTGCTTCTAGTATGCGTTAATACAATTTTAAAACTTTAGTAGTATTATTATTGTGATAGAATTTATAAAATATATTTTTAAGTTGTGACGGGTGGGACAGCATTTTGTGACGGGTGGGACGAGTCACAATTGTATGTGAATAAAATACATAGTATGCATATCTATTATATACTTTTAATTAAAATATATTTAAAACAATGAAATTAAAGAATATTTGAAACAATAAAATGGAAATATAGACTATTCTTCTGAAACATGAACAGCCAAAGATATTTGACAATCTCGCTCCGTAGCGGACCAATCTTTATTCTATGATCAACAGCATTAGAAAATTCGTAAAACAACCGATGACCACTTGTCTTCATGACAGGATTGGGCAGAATATTCAAAATTTTAGCTTTTTCTTTTACCTAATTTTTCATTATTTTGTTTTAATTCTACCCTAGACTTTCTCTTTCTAGACTTTCATTTTCTCTTATGATAAATTAGTTCATTGGCTTTATTGTACTGAAAGATACAATAACAAATTATAGATTTAATTTTTTTTGCCTGAGGTGACATCTTCGCTGGAATATATAGCCACTTACTGATAATTACGGTCAGTGTTTCTTTGTACAAGAATATACCTACAACTTTACAACATCCTATTAGCCCAACATCTAAAAATAAGACTTCATATTCATTTGAAGTCCTATGAAGAGAAAAATTCGGAAAATTGCCTAGATAAAAATGACTATTATTTTTCCCATCCAAAGTTCTTTTTTTACCTTTAGTTTGTTTCAATTCAAGCCTTGGACTTTAACTAAACTCTAAACACGACAATGAATAATTTATCTTATCAGGATTATGATTTACCTGCCTATTAATTTATCTGGTTTCCGGTGGGTAGTATATTCTGTGTTGCCTAAAAATAAAGCTATTACCTACATAGCTGTAACTTTATAAAATAGAGCCCAAGTTACTCGCGGATAATATATATATAGCTTCTGAACAGTGAAAGAATTTTTCAAATCGGTCCAATAGTTTCGGAGCCTATTCAATTCAAACAAAAAAAAAATAACAAATGCCATTTTCAGCTCACAGGTAGATGTTGATATCTTCCAAATAGAAATTTTAATTTCTTTTTATTTTAGGTTACAGTTATTTTACGAAAGAACGAGTTCAGCGTGGAGTTCAATTCGGGCACTGTGAAGTCGTACGATACAAATCAATTGGCTTCCAATAACCCCATAGAGGACACAAGGACTGAAGCCAAATGCAAGCTCACATCAGGTATGTTTATTTATCATACAATCATCAAACTACTACCTTTATGAAGTGACATATGCATTGAGCAAGGGGTATCAAACTGATTTTTCTAAAGGGCCATTTATAAAAAAAAATAAGTATTTGTATAAATATATTATATATTTTAATGTTATTTATATGTTAATAATAATGTACCTACATATTTTAATATTTTATAAACTAGACACGGTGTGCGGTGAAACTCTAATGAGTTTATGTTTACACCATTGTTAATTTAAATGTAAACATTACTGTATAACAAATAGAGAAATAAATAAAATAATAAGATTAAAATTTAAAACTAACACAGATTTTTAGATTTTCTTACAAACGTAAAAAAGGGTGAAGTTGATTATCTTGAGTTTGAAGATGCAAAAAAAAAAAAAATTGCTTTATTAAAATATTAATATTGATTTATGAGTAAAACCATGAGATAAAATTGTAACAAAATAATTTTTCTTTAACAAAGATATTTGATTGGTCTGCTGCGCTCTATAGATATGTACAGCCGCCTACAATGCCTGACCGCCTACTTGACAAATGCGACAACAAATACTACACCGAACTTGGCGTACAGGCGAAAAATGCGAAAAATTTGTGCAATATCACATTAAATCGTTAATTTTTACGCAAACTACACTAGTGTTATGAGCTACGTGATACCAATAACACGATTTAGTGTGATATTGCACAAATTTTTCGCCTGTCGCTTAGCAGAGGCATTTACATAATAAGCCTGCCGAGCTATTCACACTGCAAACTGTCGGTTTTATTAAAATTTGGGCATGATAAAATGCCAATTTCCATAGTGAAACTGTGTAAAAATATAATTTTACACACACACTACAATAAAAAGTTGCCGCATTCACAGAGCTATTGCTTTTAGGTAACATAGGGCCGTATCTAGTCGACCGCAGCGAGAGTCGAGACCAATCATTTATCTATGTTCTTTGATTAATTTCAGGAATGTTGCTTGGAGTGTTTGATGGGCACGGTGGTCCAGCTTGTGCCCAAGTGATATCTAAAAGGCTCTTGAATTACGTAGCAGCTGCATTGCTGCCTCCCGACTTGTTAGAGAAATACATGAAACAAAAGCCCAATGAAAGTTTGCTCGAGACATACAACGATAAAGTAAGTGATTGTCTATTCCACTCTTACCCAAGTAGTATAATGGTTAGCCTGGTCCTTAGTAGGTTAGTCTAACTAGCCAAAGATATTGGAAGATTATTAATTATTATATTTATAAAGTCAAATTTAATCGAAAAAGGATTTTGACGAGGAATCTTCATAGAAGACAGTTAAGTGTTTTTACTAAAATGTTTTTTTTGGTAATCGATCTGTACTAATATTATATTTGTTACTCTTTCATGCAAGAACTACTGAATGGATTTCAATGAAACTGTACAATACAATAATAATATAGCTTATACATAAGAATACATACAGCAACACCGTACCGATTAAATTTTAATGAAATGAAATTAACTTAAATTCATGGGTGTTGATTTTTGTGAGTTCGAAATGGATAAATGAATTAGTTCATTCAAATATTTACATATTGGAACAAAATTAGTATAGTCTAGCTAGTGCATTAATTAGAATTCATTTATTTTTAAGATGTTTATAACATTACTAGTTGGTGCCTGCGACTTCGTCCACATTGAAAAAGAAAAAAAGTTGAGTTTTCTGTGGTACGTCTAAATGTTTATCTACCAAGTTTCATGAAAATCAGTTAATTCCTTTAAGAGTTATGGAGGAACATACATACATACATACATACATACATACATACATACAATACCTACACTTACAGATTTATTATTAGTATTGATCATAGCCTTTCATAATAGCGCCCTCCAGCGATTTGAACGATAAACTGCTATAGCACTTTTTTATTTTATTTCAGGTTGAACTTGTAGAAGAACTGAAGATTATTTATGAAAACAGTTTTGATCAGTATCTGTCCGAGTTGAAAAAATCTGGAAGTCACTCGGACGACGTGAAGGCCGCACTGGAGAGCGCCATATTGAAATTGGACGAGGACTTGTCGACAGAAGTGTTGGAGCAATTCAAAACTAATAAAAACGTGAATTCCAAAACGCTATCGGTCGCGTTGTCCGGCGCTGTCGCTTGCGTTACACACATAGAAGGACCACACTTGCACATTGCCAACGTTGGTGATTGTAACGCCGTCATAGGAACACTTAAGAACGGCAAAGAGTGGGCGGTCAATAAAATAACCAAAGAGCACAACGCTGAGAATTTCGATGAAATAAAGAGAATATGGAACGAACACCCCAACAATGAAAGGAAAACAGTGATCAGGAGAGACAGACTTCTAGGCGAGTTGGCGCCACTGCGTAGTTTGGGCGATTACAGATATAAATGGTCAAGTGAAGTTCTGTCGACAGTGGCCGTGCCTCTAATTGGCGATAAAGCAATACCCGCCAACTATCTAACGCCACCTTACTTGACCGCCAAACCGGACGTGTACTATCACCGTTTGACACCGAACGACAAGTTCCTAATAATAGCGTCTGATGGACTGTGGGACATGATAACGCCTTTGCAATCAGTGAGACTTGTAGGCGAGCACATGAAGGGCAAAGTGTTCTTCAATCCACTGAAACTGCCCAGTAAGAATATACAATTGGGCGATATAAATCAGCTGTTGCTACACAGACGGGAGAGTTTGAAGAGTAAACCGAAAGACAGGAACGCCGCAACTCATCTAATAAGACACGCGATTGGTGGCACAGAGTACGGTGTCGACCATTCGAGATTGGCTCACCTGTTGAGTCTGGCGCCGGACGTGAGCAGAATGTTCAGGGACGATATTACAGTTACCGTTGTATTTTTTGACTCTGAATTTATAAGGCAATGTCCGGCGTAATTTGTGTGTGCGTGTGTGTGAAGACTTGTGTAAAAACGAAACATTTGTGCCTTGTGTTTTTGGTTTTTTTTTTTTTTTTTAAAAACGCATAAACGATACAAAGTTTGGGGTTAAAAAAAAAAAACACCCATATATAGCAAGTAGGTCAATGTGATGTTAGATTAATTAACGTCAAGTTAAGTCACCAATGGTCCCAGCCTAGATAGGTTTTAAATTGGTATGTATGATTGTAGCAATTTTCAATTAATAATAATTCCTTTTCCTTTCCGTCTAATGCAGACAATTTTGTCTTCGTTCAATTTTGAGTATTGATTTTTTGAGTATAGTAATTCATTAATTAGCTTTGTTGAGTATAATTTGTACGATTAACGGCCTCTTTAAACCCACCTGACAAGTAGGTTAACTGTCGTTTAAAGTCACCGGTAAACAGGGGATAACGGGAGCTGATATTCATTCTGTTTGTACGTTAAAAGTCCCAAACGTTAAATAGAAAATAATAAAAAAAAATCCTAAAAAAATAAAATTATTTCTCAAAGTAACTATACTTGTACACTTTACTTGTAGTTGGTGAAAGAGGCCCTAATAGTAGTTTCTTTATTCATGAGAGAGAATTTGGTTTCTTAGACTGTGATTGATTTTTTTTTTCAGATTTTAATAAAAGTAATTTTCTATTATAAGTAATTTTTATTAGTAGTAAAAAATAGTTATTTTTAAATATCTATTATTCTCGGCCAGATATTTTTACCAGATGTCCGTTTTATCTCTATGGTCAATAAAAAACGTTGTAAAAAATTATTTTCTTACATTTAAATGTAAGAAAATAATTTTGTAGCTTTGTAAATGTTGAGTTTCTCACATTTACAAAGTTTCATGTGTCGCTGCTTGAGTTCAAAAGTACATCATATCAAAATTACTTACACTTTTCTATAGGAAAACTTCACTTTTCTTCTTCAACTTTCACTTTTCTTTTCTATTTGAAAATAAAAAATATATTATTTTTTGCCTATTTTTTTCTTATTAGACATAAATATATCTACAAATATATGCATATTATAAATACTTTTAATACTTTAAAAAATAAACTGAATACCAGAGGAGATATAAATTAATTTTTTTATAAAAAAAAATAATTAAAATTTACTAAATATGTAATAAAACAACAAAAAAAATAAGTCTTTTTGTTACATACAATATGAAGGATTGTGATTTTGGAATTTTTAGATTTGTGGTACTTTTGAATTTAAGCAGCAATGTCTCCTTTCTGCCGAATGTTCAATTTGTGACATGTAAAACTTGTGAACTTTGTGAAAATTCATTTTCTGACATTTTCTGAAACTTTGTAAATGTGTTCTATCCGCCATATTATGAAACTTTGTCAAATGTACATGTACTTTTGAATGTCCTTTCTTATTGTTATTATGAAATATTTTCTCAGTTAAATTTCATCAATAACCAGTTCTTGCCGAACAATAGAGATCTATGTTTTAAATAATTGTGATTGTATTTAAAAAAAAAGTAAAAACAAAAAATGTATTGTGCCATCAAGAATGCAACATTCATTTTACCTAATATTGGGGTTGGTAATACAGTAATTTCGTTTTTTTTTATAGTTAGTTTGAAATAGTACTCAATTTGGTCTATACAAAAAATATACCTAAATAAATTGTGTGCGATACATTTAATTGTGTTGCAATCTCTCGCACTGTGACGATTAAATTTAAATTATGACCGTCACGTTGTCATCATCAATGTCAGTAGGTAAAACAGCAAAAGCATTTATTATGACAAATCTTAAAAGAAAGGAAATATAAAAGAAAATAATGATAATGAATAATGAATCAGTGCTAACCGAAATCACTTTGCTGCCAACCCCAATATAAATCACTTTGCCCTTTAACGCTCACAAAGTGTGTTAGCGAACTTTACTTTTATGTCATACAGTTTATATTTGTGAATCTTTCTTTCTATAAAATACATCGAGACTTGTAATTGAGATATTGAATTATGATATATTAAAATGAATGAGAATAAAGAGCATTTTTTTTTATAGAAATTTATTTAAAATTACTATGCGTGTCAAATGAGAATAGGACTGGAAATTGGCATTTTGCTCCGCATTTCTCACGAACTTCATTACTGATGTGTACGGAGTGCAAAAAAAACAAGTCAAGAAATAATTATTATTTTTGTAATGTGATTTATTTATTCAGGTAGTTTATTATAAAATCGTATACATTACCCACAAAAGAATTACTTATCTCGTGGAGACGCGTTAGCAAACTTAAGGGCTTTGCTATGTGAAGTTTGCAGGAAGTGCGATCCTATTCTCGTTTGAAACGCATAGTATGTCCATTAAAAATAAGCGAAAATGTGTTACCCCTTAATATCACGATAACTGACGTAGCTCAACCTTAAGAATGGTCGAGATTCTTGTTTTACATTCCCACTGGACGCCCCCTAAAGGTGGGTGAAAAGAATTCGCTACCGGGAATTAATGTAATAGATTGAGATCCCAGTCGCCCCAGACTTACGTCATTTTAGAAAAGCTGAAATTTTCAAGATCAGTAGTATAACATAAGCTTAAAAAGGAATGGATTTGGATACTCGCTAAGCTGAAAGCGGGGCCGATTTTCTCTATGGACAGTAACGTTAAACGTGCGTCTTAGGGCCACTTTCACCATCTGTCAAGTACGCTAACCGTCATTTAAAGTTACCGATCACCGGGGATAATAGATAGAGCTGAAGCTGATACCTTTGTTTGTACTGTAAAAGTCCCAAACAAAAGGAAAAAATTATTTTAATAAAGTACGTTTATATATCATTTCTCAAGCGGGGGTCGAGTTTGTTTTTAAAGGGGATCGCAGTCTGTTGAAAAATAATAAATACAAACTACCTACATTTATTTAGTGTACTGATTAAGATATAATCCCCCCCCCCCGCCCCCAATTAGAGCTGCCTCTGGTGGATCTTTTTTAAATCTTCCGAGAAAAGATCAGGTGGGTTTGTCGCTTTCCGGTCCCAGGGTGTAACATTCCTACGCATTTTCAGTAGAGACTTCATTCGTTACGTGGACTCTGTAGTTATCGGTTTTGTCGTAGCGCCCCTGAGTGATAATAAATTAGCTAATTAAATACCTCTCATTCATTTGCTCAGTTTGTCTTTAAACTGTTGTCTAGTTCGGTGCTAAGCTTTGTATTGTTGAAATATGTATAGGTGGACTATAAACAGTGACTTTACAGTTCAAAAAATAGTTATTACATGAGATATTTTTTGGGTGGTTCAAGATGATCGTGGCCAGCGGCCGAATTGCCGAGTATGCCAGTAAGTCTTTTTCTAAACTAATGTTTATATTTTTCGAGCTCTTTGTGATTTTTGTAATATAATAAACGGTTTAAAATAATATAATTTGTCATGAAAAAAAATCGAATTTTACATTTATATGAAGGACCTCATAAGTTCGTGGGGACACCAGAAAGAACATCACGCCTTAGCTCTTAACTACTCAACCGACCGATCATAGTGAAATTTTGCATAATTATGTCGTCGCCCCGTCGTTTAACTGGGCCGATCGAGATCTGCCTGGGCACATCATGTTACGGCGCCATTTCTTGATTTGACCGAGTATTTCATGATGTGCCCAGTATAAATTTGGGCTGATCGATGAGAGCAACCTATTCGTCGATTTTCCCTTCTAGTCACTTGGCCACATCGAGATATGGCTGTGCGCATCGTAATGTAATTCCGCTTCGCGACTCTTGTAGCGCTGTTTACGCTCTGTCAGCTGTCTCTTTACGTGCAATAAAGATGGTGGTGTCACAAGAAATTGATAACTGTGTCAATAAAAGCAGTAACAGTGAGGCGATTTCAGAAAAAAGTGAATTACGGGGATCAGTTGCGGGATTTTTATGTGAGTCACGCAAATTCAACGCACAGTGTAAAAAACCATGGACTAAATTTTATAGGATAGTTTTGCATCAACAAATGCATCTAAACTAAATGTGTTGTGCTAATTATAACAATAAATCATGATAACATACGGTTTTGATTTCTTTTTTTATGTTATATAGATGGGTGAGAGATTTATAACAAAATATTTAGTTGTTTTAGATTATCGACCAAAAAGTAGGGTGTCGTTGCAACGGGATTCCTCTAGACTATTATTATGATTATTATTGTGATGTTCCTTTCTGTGAGTGTTGCATATTGTGATTAAGTATGTCTTCAGTTAGTAAGTCTTTTCAAATAAATATAGAATAACTGGAGTTCTAAAAATGATATATGAAATTTCAGGCTAAGACTTTTTAAAATTCAAAAAGAATCCCACGGTTCACATAATCTCGGTAGATGATTATTTCACTATTTTAACGGAAGTGAACAAGGGTCTTGGACATGGTGGTAGGGAAATTTATTTTATTTGCGTGTACTTTGGTCACCCTACAAATCGATTTGCACAAACATGGTCAGGCAAATCGTCAAACGTTATGCTTTTAACGATATGGCGGTTATTAGAGCGGCATATCAAGAATTGCCGCCGTATCGTGATGTGCCCAGGCAGATCTCGATCGGCCCAGTTAAAGGATCCGCCGACGACATATACACGTTATTAGAGATACAATACAAGAAAGGACAGGGGGTGTCTCATTCAGGAAAAAGTACTGTTCCTAAGGGATCACCTGAATTGAAATAAAAAACTTACGTCTGGCCAAAGTGTTAGGTATAGCAGCAAGGCGTCAAGCGTTATAATTGCTTTTATATTTTTTAATTTATCATCGCGTACTAAGTCGCAGGCACTAGCTAGTATTATAAAAAGTTTGCAACAGAATAAAACCTATTTAGTTATGTTGGTTCACCTTTCGTAGGTATATGTACGTAAGTATAACGTAGGTACCAACCTACCTACGGCCGGTATAACCCCATGTGCTGGACATCTGCTGGTCGCTTAGAAGAATTAAGAGACGAAGCCAAGAGGTTGGTGAGTGCAGTTGTTTTGAGACCGTTAAGACGAGCTGTGATTTTTATTCGCTCGTCCCAATGTTCTCAAAGGAACTGGCTCCACTATATTCTTCGTTGGAAAGAAAGCTGCATTTTTTCAAGACGAAGCAACAGCAACACTTTTCTTATAAAAAATAAAAGCTGTCCTTCAATCACAGACTTAGTACATTTTATTTTTATCATTTACTAGCTAGTGCTCGCGACTTCGTCCGCGTAGAAAAGTATAAAACGCCATCTACCGTATTTTGGATAGATGGCGCTATCTCCCGGGCCAAGCCGCTAGTATTTACTTTTATTTTAGATTTCCCGTAGGAATGAAGCATTTTCCCGCGGTAAAAAGTAGCCTATGTTCATCACAGATAATATCGGCTTCTAATGGTAAAATAATTTTTCAAATCGGTCCAGTAGTTTCGGAGCCTATTCTATACAAACAAACAAATCTTTCCTCTTTATAATATTAGTAAGTATGGATTTCATTAGGTAAGACCACGCCGGTTTATTTCATCCAGTGACGAAATAAATGGCACATTTGTGATATACCTGACAGAAAGCGCCTTTTGTATTCTGGTTTTCAAATGGCGGTTTCTGCTGGGTATGTCACGGGTGTCCCTTCGCATCTGTATAGCATCAAATACAAACCTGGCGCTGAAACTCGAAAATCTGGTTCTGCACTTCGGCTTTCTAAATTTGAAAATGTAAGTATTAAATGTGGACATGGAAGAAACTAAAGACACATGTGATTACCCTTTAGGTTCGGGTTTTGTTGTGTTATATTTCTCAAAAAAGCTCGTCTCTAATGGGTATCTCACGAGTGTCCTTTGCATCACGAGTCTCCAATGGCAGACGGAGACGAAAATTATTAATTTTTGAGTCCACTAAAAACCTATTGTTAATGTATGTAATGTATATCTATACTAATATTATAAAGAGGAAAGATTTGTTTGTTTGTTTGCATTGAATAGGCTTCAAAACTACTGGACCGATTTGAAAACTTGTTTCACTGTTTGGAAGCCATATTATCAGCAAGTAACATAGGCTATATTTTATAAAGTTGTAACGTAGGTACCAACCTACCTACGGCCGGTATAACCCCATGTGCTGGACATCTGTTCGCTTAGAAGATTTAAGAGACGAAGCCAAGAGGTTGGTGAGTGCAGTTGACTTGAGACCGTTAAGACGAGCTGTGATTTTTATTCGCTCGTCCCAATGTTCTCAAAGTGAACTGGCTCCACTATATTCTTCGTTGGAAAGCTGCATTTTTTCAAGACAAAGCAACAGCAACATTTTTCTTATAAGTACCTTTCTAAAGTAAAATATTTTACTTTTAGTTGTTTTCCTAATACAATGCTATTGAAATTTTCTTTCGCGCCTTACTTCTCTTCAAAGATTAGTAGTGTATTAACAAATAATAACTTGTAATCTCAAAGAAACTAAATACATCTATGTTGAAGGATATTTCTTTGCTGAAATTTAAGGCCAGTGGCTATATAGTTACTTACGGTGTAATTTAACGAATAATGTTATTTTTTTATATGAATACTGTACTTTTAAAGTGTTTACTTTATATTGCGAGCTAAAATCTATGCTAGTTTATGTATACTCTAATATTATAATGCTCAATATATGTATTTTCTCAGGGCTTACTTTTTTCATTTCCTAAGCGAACGAAGTCGCGGTTACTTAGATGCTAGTAATGTTATAAATGTAAAAGTAACTCTGTCTATCTATAACCTTTACACTTCACCGATCATCATGAAATTTTGGATGCATGATGTCAGGGATACAATACAAGAAACCTGTGAGCAACTGCTTCTATCGCCTCTAAGTTCTATATAATGTACGTGATTACCTTAGTGTCAAATCAGCGCTGCAGATGCTTGTCCAGCGTCTCAGCACAATGCTGAGCCAGTATCCGATTCACTGCCGCGAGGACACACAGTCACACACATCTTACCTGCCTGTCTTTTATTAATTTAATTGTGTCATGTTGTTTCTTATATATAATGTCATGTTAATGTCCTTCTTGCAGTGAATAAATGTCTTTCTTTCTTTCCATATAGAAAAAACCCTGTTCCAAAGGGCCAAAGTGAAAAGTGTCATAGCAACAAAAGGTCAACTTTATATCGTTTATAATAATAATAATAATAATCATTTATTTTCAGATTAACATCCATAACTAACTACAACAGATTAAACTATTTACAAAATTAACTAATATTAACTATTTACATAAATGTGGATTATATATATTATATTATAAAATATTATAAATACGAATGTGAGTTTGTTAATTTGTTACGCTTTCACTTTACTTTACGTTATAATTTTACTTTATTTTTGAACGCGGACGAAGTCGTGGGCACTGTTTGACTTCACATGCAAAATTGTGTATTGTTTTTTTATTTATTCCAAATCGTCTTGGTCATTAATTAGTAAGTTAATTAAGTGTGTTGTGTTGCAAGGAGACTATGTAGAAAAATAAAAATAAATTTGAAGAAAAAATGTCTTGTGTCTTTGTTAAGTCGCAAACTTTTCAGATCACCCACGTAGTTCTTATTTTCAACTGAATGTTTATCTGTAAATTGTTATTCTTGGCTTTCTCTCTAATGAAGGATTAATTAGGGGTAACATTTTTCTAGAAATAATTGTTTTTCTTACCCTCTCTCTGTTTACCATTGCCTCGACGTTACTGTAAACAATTTTTTAGCTAGGCTAAATAGTCTAAACATCTTATTTTAGCTATCATAATTAGTAGATAAGTAACAATAAGAAACTCTAACACAAACTGATAAACTCATTTGGTATTGTCGAAAGGTCTCTATGAAGCGAAGTGGTTTGAGGAGCTTTTGGTTTACACATTGTACGATTTGAAATGTTAACGAGGACTTTAAAAATATTT
Organism: Synanthedon vespiformis; assembly: GCA_918317495.1. Classification (NCBI taxonomy): domain Eukaryota; kingdom Metazoa; phylum Arthropoda; class Insecta; order Lepidoptera; family Sesiidae; genus Synanthedon; species Synanthedon vespiformis. The sequence continues at coordinate 2,213,548 of OU906947.1, forward strand.
AATAATAATTATGTTAAAAATATATATAGTAAGTAGATAAGTGAAAAATATTTTTTCAACGGAATATTGTTCCAAAGTGTTAAATTATTATTTTTAAATTATAAAAAATATGGATGTATTAATATTTAAAAGTGACATTCTGATCTTTATTTATACCAATATACCAATGAAGGGTTTGTTTGTTTGGTTGTACGCGCTAATCTCAGGAACTACTGGTTTGAATTGAAAAATTATTTTTGTGTTAGATAGTCCATTTATCGAGCAAGGCTAAAAGGCTATAGAGAACGCGGACGAAGTCGCGGTCACCAGCTAGTCTTTGATCATAACGACTTGTCTAAAATCATCAAGTCAATTCAATGCAAATGTACTCGTATATGTCCTAATAACTCATTTAAAAAATAAAAGCTGTCCTTCAATCACAGACTTAGAACATTTTATTTTTATCATTTACTAGCTGGTGTTCGCGACTTCGTCAGCGTAGAAAAGTATAAGACGCCATCTACCGTATTTTGGATGGATGGCGCTATCTCCAGGGCCAAGCCGCTAGTATTTATGAAGTGTTTGGTGATAAATAATGCACAATAACTTGACGGCTATGACTTTATTTTAAGACTAAATAATTACATATTGCTTTTTAACTTGTACCTACTCTTTACTAATTACCCTCATACATTACACCCCCACACTAAAACAACAACTAAGTACTTGAAGATTAGTAAATATATTTAAATAATTTAATAATCAAATCAAATCAAATCAAAATATTTATTTATCAATTAGGTTTCTACAAGAAACTCTTTTGATCGTCATTATAAATTTAAATTTACCAGGGTTTCGGAAAAAAAAACCAAGATGACGATCCTGAGAAGAAACCCCGAAAGAAACTCAGGATACTATTCTTTTTGTCATCATTAAAATGTAAAATAGTACAATACACATTACTTAATATTAACAAACTTAAAGTATATATATACAAATTATAGTTTTATAATACAAAACATAGTACGAACTCCGAATAGCTTAAATCCAGGCTTCTTTGTCGCTCAAATAATCAGTGATTTTATAATAGCCTTTCGAGAGGAGTTTAGTTTTAATGACACATTTAAATTTATTTATAGATAAGGCTCTGATTATTTGAGGCAGTTTATTATAAAACCGGACACTTTGACCCATAAAAGAATTACTTATCTTATGTAGTCGTGTTTTATGAAGATTTAAATCACTTTTGGACCTAGTATTGATATTGTGTACATCACATTTTTTATTAAATTGACTAATATTTTTGTGCACATAAATTAAATTTTCACAAATATATTGACATGCAACAGTCAAAATCTTTATTTCTTTGAACTTTTCTCTGAGGGAAGACTGCGGATCTAGTTGATAGATGGCTCTAATGGCCCTTTTTTGTAAAATAAAAATAGTTTTTATGTCCGCAGCGCTACCCCAAAGAAGAATCCCATAACACATTATACTGTGGAAATAACTAAAATAGACAATCCTAGCTGTATCTACGTCTGTTAGGCGTCTAATCTGCTTAACTGCATAAGCCGCAGAGCTAAGCCTTTTACTTAGTTTCTCAATATGTGGACCCCATTGTAATTTAGAATCTATGGTAATACCTAAAAATACGGTCGATTCCACGGGTTCCAATTTTTCACTACCCAAAATCACATTCGTTCCAATATTTTTAACATTAGGGGTACTGAATTTAACAAGTTTAGTTTTGGTGGCATTTAAAAGAAGATTATTTACACTAAACCAATGTACTATGTTAGAAAGTGCATAATTTACCTCATTATAGCATCCAAGTTGTCTTTTAATCTTAAATATTAATGATGTGTCATCAGCAAACAATACAATATTATGATTACTCACAGAATGAGGTAAATCATTAATATAAACCAGGAACAAAAACGGACCGAGAATCGAGCCTTGAGGGACGCCCATTTTAACTAGAGAACCCGGAGATTTCTTACCATTAACATCGACCCTCTGAATTCTATGGCTGAGATAAGAAGTTAAAAGATCGAGAGCCTTGTTCCTAATTCCATAGTGGCATAATTTCTTTATTAGAGTGTCATGCTGGACGCAGTCAAAGGCTTTAGACAAATCGCAAAAAACACCCAGAGCGTCCTGCGAGTTCTCCCATGCCTCAAAAATATTTTTCAATTTTTCAACACCAGCGTCCGTAGTAGAGCGCCCTTTCGTGAAACCAAACTGCTTATTAAAAAGTAAATTATGATTATTAAAGTGTTTAAGTAGTTGACTCAAAATAATTTTTTCAAATATTTTACTAAGGGTCGGAAGTACTGAAATTGGTCTATAATTCGCGGGATTAGTTTTATCATCCGACTTAAATAAAGGCACAACCCTACTAATTTTCATTAGATTAGGAAATTCACCACATGTAACACAGCAATTGAACACAGTTGCCAAATGAGGTGCAATTATATTTATTACAGAGGCAACTGTTTTCACCGACATGCCCCAGAGATCTGCAGTTTTTTTTATTTCAATAGTCTTAAAGAAACTCAGAATATCATCTGGGCCAACAAATGCAAATTCAAATGGCGCAACACACTCCTTTACACTCTTCTTGAGCAGACTTTCAGCAGCAACCGACGACGAGTCTAGTGACCGAGTGAGGTTAACCGGAACACTGGAAAAGAAACTCTCAAACTCCGCCGCCACATCCACATCCGACTCAAGGTCCCGACCATCTATCTTCAAACTAAAGCCGCCATCCCGAGCCCGCCCCCTTCCAGTTTCTTCGTTAATGATGCGCCATGTAGTTTGAATTTTATTTGCGGCATTCTTAATTCTGTTCTTTACATGAATGGATTTGGCCATAAAACAGACTTTTTTAAACAATTTTGAATATTTCTTAACATATTCTCTAAAGTCCAAATTATGATTGTACTGTTTCTGGCCATACAACTCATAAAGCTTATTTCTACTTGTGTAGATGCCATGAGTTGCCCATCCATTAAATAACATAAAGTTACCAACTAAACGCGACCTTATCGTAAAGACCTTACCGAATTCATCACTAATTAATTTAAATAAAGAACCATACATTTCGTTAAGACTATCAAAATATGGCAACCTAGGTAATTTATTAATTATATTAGCCCTAAATTGTTGAATGCGATTCTGAGTAATTGGAACAAAATTAATGTGCTTTCGTTGATACCGACTTATATTTGAATGAAATGACACAAGCAAACCACAGTGGTCAGAGTCTAGGACATCTAGAACTGATCTTTTATATAATTTTACATTACAAAATATGTTATCAATACAGGTGCCACTTGTGGCAGTTATCCTTGTCGGTTCAAAGAAAACGTTGTACAAGTTAAAGGACCTAAACAGATTTACAAAATCAGTTGTAGTTGTAGAAGCATCTAAAATGTTGACATTAAAATCTCCACAAATTACGAGACCTTTATGGGATGTGCATACCCTTAACAATACACTTTCCATTATGTTTAAAAAGTTATCAAAAGGTGCGCTTGGAGGTCTGTATGCGCAAACTACTATAGTCTGTTCAAATTCAATACATGACAGCTCAGCAACTCCTTCAACAGATAGATGCAGAATATCTTTCCTTTCCTTACATTTAAACTGCTTCTTAGTAATAATCAAAGAACCTCCTCTCATCATATTTATTCTATTAAAAGAGCTTACAACCTTGTGTTTACTGAAACCGTACATGTACTGATGATTTTTCAACCAATGCTCTGTAATGCACAAAATATCAACATTATAATGATTCATAAATATATCTACCTCGAGTTCTTTTCCTGTTAAGCCTTGTATGTTCTGGTGAACTAGAGAAAGACTGCAAGAGGGTTCCTCCATTGTCTGAGATGTTAATTTAAATTAAGCGGATCGGAGCTACATGTATTTGTATTACAATTTATTATATTTGACTGTCTAATAGAGACAGTCCTGTCAATACATGGCTGTTCAATAGAAACTGCCATGGTTAAAGGTTGACTTAAGTCAACATATGGCTGTTCAATAGAAGCAGCAATAGTTGAAATTAAGTCCACATTATACCGTTCCACAGGAATGGTATCGTTTTTAATACAATATAGTAGCGAACTAGCTATATTACGTCTGTAATAATCAGAAATGTTAAAATTATTTATTGAAAAATTGAAAAATTTGCTGTAACTGAATGCGTTACTGTCAATTATTCTACATTTATTATTATAAACAGACAAAGTGTGTAATTTTAAATTGCACTTATGTCTGTAATTGTTTTCATTAGATGTCAATAATTTACTGTAGGGAAAGGCAAACATAATTATATTTTTAACATTTAGATTTAACAATTTGTCAAAGTATTTCTTTATATGCCTTGAATTTGCATTTCCCCTTCTCCCAATGAAAATTACCAGTGTAGTATCCGGAGTATACTTCATGCTTATAATACGATCAACAATTTGTATAAAATTTGCTCCTGGATAACAAAAACTAGTAAACTGAGCACCAGATGTTCGTAGTATGTGACTCATATTTTTTCCTATTTCATCACTAAACATTATAAAACTATTTGAATTTTTTGCACAATTTTTCACCATCGAAGACTGTGGTAAGTGAATGGACTCTTTACCGGCTGGCTCAGTCAGTTCACTCATTGACAACGGGCCTTCGCTCTGAAATGAAATTTGTGCATGAGATTGCGAGTAATCCTGGATGTTAATTTGGGCTGTGTTAAACTTAACCGTAATATCGAACAAATTTTTATTAAGAGATTCAACTTCTGATTGAAGTTGATGTATCTGTGTGTCATAATGGCTAATATAATGTGCTAATTTCTGTTTGTTTCTAGCTAATTCGCTAGTTAATTTTTGCTTTTCATTAATTAGATTTTTGGTTTTGGTGTATAGTTTTCTTTTCAAAACAGTTAATAATTTTAACTTTTTTTTGTTGGACTTTACAATTTTTTTATATTTCCTTTTACTTAAATTGAAAGAGTGACTGGGCATGTTAATGGTACCATAACTCAAATTAATGTCATTAGAACAGCCACAGTCTCGGAAGTCAGAGCTAGTAATCAGCTCGTCATACAGGGACTGTGTCTGCGATAACTCAAATGTTGCAATGTGACTTTTAAGCTGAGATATTTGGCTATGCGCACTCCTAAGCTCAATTTCCAAATCATCAGCACGCTTGAGATTATTCTCAAACATACTAATGTCCTGCTGATACTTATCGAGTTTTCCCTGAAGGTCATCTCTGTCCTCCCGGATGCTTGTCAGCTCAACATGCATTTTGGACATCTCGCTTTTGAGCAAGGAGTTTTGCTTCACCAAATCTTCTATACCGGCCTCACTATCAGTCCTCTCTTTCATCAATTGCTCACAGGTAGCTTGTGAAGATTTTAGCTCCTGTAATGCAGTTTTTAACTGTGCATCAATATCTTTAAGATATGCACTTCTGGTCATAATCTTGTTGGGATACATATTTAGGTAATTAAAAATTATTTTCAAAATAACTAATAAAATAAAATAGTATTAATATTAAGTAGGTAAGTACCTACATGAATAATTGAAATTTATATTAAAAAATACTTTTATCAATAACAATGTAAACAAAAGAAAAGAAAACAATACTCTCCAGGATATGTCCAAGTATTTAGGTTAAGGTGGCAGCGAAATTATAGAAATATCCTAATTATTTAATAGAATTAACTAAATTAAAGCGAAATTAATTATAAAGTATTAATAAATAATATTCAAGTGGGTAATTTTAATCAAGTCAGTATGAACACTTGTTGATAATTTTTAACATTGCAAAGTTTACAGCATAGTCACATCGTCACGAACACTGGTACACGAAAATCCTTTTATAATAATCAATTAAAACCTTATTACAAGCTAAATATACAAAATTAAACATTATTTAAATATAATTTTATACGATAATTTAATAACTATATATTTTATCAGAATATATATTTAATATATATTTGATATATTGAATCTAAAATAAGCATTAATAACATAAATAACAAACATGAATACAAAATGAATGACAACATAAAAAATTAAGGTGTATACCGATTAGGGGGCTTAATGACGCGACCCGACCGGCTCACCTGCAAGCCTGTGGTAGGATTCTGTGCCGGTCCTGATCCTACTAAACTCGCCCGCTGACTCGCCACGCCATTACCAACCCCTGCATCGACCGTCCCACTGGGCCACCACGCCCATGACCTAACTCGACCTTTAATGTGATCTACGTGTCTCTTAATCGAGCTACCATCGTCCTTTTTTATTATATAATTACGAGAGCCCACCGTGTCACTGATTGTGCCTTTAATCCAGCGATCGGGCTGTGCGTGTACGCGAACCCATACTTCCTCCCCAACCTTAAATTGTCGTGAGGTACCACCCGCCGCGACTGTTTGTTTTTGTTGTTCCTTCTGAACATGTTCTTCCAAAGACCTCGTCGTTCGGAGTAAATCAAGCCGAGACCTAAGAGTACGCCTTTGTAACAGTGAGGCTGGTGTCTCCCCCGTCGTGCTGTGTACTGAATTTCTATACGCCATAAGATAAGCCTGTAACGCTGCATCTAAATCGCCTTTCCCCCTTTTTGCCTTTTTTAAGGCCTTCTTGCATAATTTGACCGCATTCTCGGCAGCTCCATTAGACGCCGGGTGATAAGCTGATGCAAAGACATGCCTAATTCCATTGTTACGCATGAAATTATCTACCTCTTGACTAGTGAACGGAGGCCCGTTGTCAGACACAACTACTCTTGGAAGACCGAACCGCGCAAAAGTCTCCCTTAACACCTTAATAACCGCCGACGATTTGGTTGATGCCATCCTAAAAGCCTCGATCCATTTCGTCGTCGAGTCCACCAATATTAAAAAAACTTCCCCATCTAACGGTCCCAAGAAGTCTATATGCAGCCTAGTCCAGGGCTCCGATGTATATGGCCAAGACTGAGGTACTGCGCGGGGCGGCGCATCACTCTCGGCCATGCACACTTCACACTGTTTGCCTGTCGCCTCTACGTCTCCGTCGATACCCGCCCACCAGACATAACTGCGAGCTAATGACTTCATTTTAACTATTCCCATATGACCGACATGAAGTTCCCTTAATATCGCTGTTTGTAAAGTCGACGGTATCACCATCCTATATCCCCAAAATATACACTTCCCTTCTAAATACAACTCATTGCGTCTCATAAAGAAGGGTTTAAGGTCCTCATCCGTACAATGTGCTGGCCACCCAGAAATTATATATTTTACAACTCGCTGCAATGTTCTATCTTTCTGCGTGGCTACCTCGACATCCTCTTTACTAATGGGTAAAAAATCTTGTACGAAATTTAAATACGTTACTTCTGCGTGCTCCTCTCTTTGATTATCGCATGGCAACCGCGATAATGCGTCGGCTCCATTTTGACTGCTGGTAACGTATTCTATGTCATATACATACCCCGATAACATTAGCGCCCACCGCTGAAGTCTACTGGCGGCCATAATTGGTATGCCGTGTTTGTTACCAAAAATGGCTACTAAAGGCTTATGGTCTGTCCTTAATGTAAATTTGCGTGCGTACAAATATTGGTGGAATTTTTTAATGCCATAAATAATGGCAAGTGCTTCCCTCTCAATTTGCGAGTACGCCTTCTCCGCTGCGGTGAGCACCCGCGACGCGTATGCTATAGGTCGCTCGCCGTCATGGGTCAGGTGGGATATGACCGCGCCCACTCCCACGCTGCTCGCGTCTGTCGTCAGTACCAGCGGCAGCTCTGCGGAGTAATGCGTCAGCACCTCACTGCTTACAAGCAAATGTTTTATTTTAATAAATGCTTCTTGACACTTGTCTGTCCAAGTAAATTCCGTCCCCTTTTTCAGCAACTCGTACCATGGAGATAAAACTGTACTAATGTTTTTAACGAATTTACCATAATACATTATCATGCCGATTAACGATCTCAACTCGGTAATATTTGTCGGTACCGGTACATTTTGTATAGCCTCGATTTTTTTTGAACAAGTCTCGATCCCCCGACGCGAGATAACGTACCCAAAATATGTTACTGTGTCTGCGAAGAAGGTACATTTTTCTTTCTTTATTCTTAATCCGAATCTTTGTAGCCTATCGAAGACCTTATGTAACGTATCCAGGTGCTCTTCATCGTTTTTACCAGTCAAAATCAAATCATCAAGAAACACACCTACTGTTGGTAAATCGGCAAACATTTGCTCCAGCGTCCGTTGGAAAATACCAGGGCTTGTAGAAAGACCATAAATTAACCTATTATACATGAAGAGCCCCTTATGGGTGTTTATAGTTGTATATTTTCGTGATTCATCTGTCTCGTTCAAAACCAATTGTGCATAGGCCTGACTAAGGTCCAATTTAGTAAATTTCTCTCCTCCCCCTAACTTTACTAGCAGATCGTCAATCCTAGGCACTGGATACCTATCGACCTCCAAGTACTTATTTAAAGTGAGTTTGTAGTCCCCACAAATTCGAATGGTCCCATCCGCCTTAACGACCGGTACTATCGGGGTGGCCCAGTCAGAGGTTTCAACAGGGGTAATAATGCCGTCTCTTACCATTTGTTCGAGTGCGCTTTCCACCGGTGCCCTGAGTGCATATGGCAAGGGTCGCGCACGCAAGTATACCGGTCGCGTTCCTGGACGCACGCACAGACGCACAGGCTTGCCCGTGAACCGACCGAGCCCATCCGCAAACACACTACTGTATCTGGAACTGAGATACGTAAAAATGTTATTTTTAAAATCACAATTTATATTATACATAGTTGAAAAGTGCGATAAACGAATACCTAACTCTTCTATCCACTGACGGCCGACCAGTGCTGTCCTAGCATTTTTTATAACAAACAAATCTAAAGCCTTAGTAATATGTCCTAGCTTGACTACTGGCTTAATTCTACCTAAAACCTTAACTTGCTCGCCAGTGTAATATCGTAAAAATAGGTTCGATTGTAATAAACAAATATCTTTAAACAATTTTTTATAACATTCTTCGCTTATACAAGAAATAGTGCTGCCCGTATCTATTTCCATATTAATTCGCTTTTTGTTCACTTCTATTGTTAAAATATACGGCTTATAACGCTCAAAAGAATTAACAATGTTATTACAGACTATAACTACCTCGTTTAACCCGTCGCCCTCCGCCTCCAGTGTACTATAATGTGCCTCTCGCCTTTGACCCCTGAGATTCGGACACATCTTCTTCAGATGACCCTGCTTATTGCATACTCTGCATACGTACAATGCAAATCGACAGGTCGCCGTAAGGTGCGGGCCGCCACATGACAAGCACTGACTGCACTTTGGCCGCGCCTCACTATCTCGTCGACTCCAAGCGCGCGCCGCCAGCCCGCCTGCGCCCGCTCCGCAGCTTGTCTGCCCGTCGACGTCGCTTTGTTTTTGTCTCGATATGAACGTAGTGCGCCCTTTCGCGCCGCCTCGCCGTCCACTCGTAATTATAGACTCGCACGTTTGCGCGTCTAGTAAATCTTCATATTTTTTACTATTTATTGTCCCCTTTTCTACCGCCGCTGCATTTCTCTCGGCTGCTTCCAAAGCCTGCGCTAAGTTGAGCGCCTTTGTGTAACTCAAGTCTTCTTCTGCAAACAGTCTTTGCCTTATACCGTCATTCTTCAAGCCGCACACTAACTGGTCCCGCAAACTTTCGCTTAATCCCTCACGAAAATTACAGTCTTTGGACAATCTCCTCAAATCAGCTGCAAATTCTGATATTGATTCTCCAGGCGTCTGTTTCCGCTGGCGAAATTTATATCTCTCCGCCAACACACTAGGTTGCGGCTGTAAATGATCGCGCATTATTTTTATTAAGTCCGCGTATTTACAATCTGCTGGCCTCCGTGGAGTGCATAAGGTGAATAATAATTCGTAAGCTGGTCCACCCATCATGGTGATTAATGTGGGCACTTTCGTCTCATCCTTGATTACGTTTACAATGAAATACTGTTCCAACCTGTCCACATAACTGGCCCAGTTGCCGGCCGTTATATCGAAGGGCTCGATTTTGCCGATTGACATCTTGAATTTTCCACAAAGCCACGAACAATACACGGAATAACACACAAGGTCCTTTTTCTCGTCGCCAGTTGAAGTGTTTGGTGATAAATAATGCACAATAACTTGACGGCTATGACTTTATTTTAAGACTAAATAATTACATATTGCTTTTTAACTTGTACCTACTCTTTACTAATTACCCTCATACATTACAATTTACTTTTATTTTAGATTTCCCGTAGGAATGAAGCATTTTCCCGCGTGAAAAGTAGCCTATGTTCATCACGGATAATGTCAGCTTCTAATGGTAAAAGAATTTTTCATATCGGTCCAGTAGTTTCGGAGTCTATTCTATACAAACAAACAAATCTTTCCTCTTTATAATATTAGTAAGTATAGATTTCATTAGGTAAGACCACGCCGGTTTATTTCATCCAGTGACGAAATAAGCGATTTCATTCGAACTTTTCGAGTGGACTGGAGCCATCGAGTTTTAAATCCGATTCTAAGGCTCTTCTCCATCTCTAAAATTACAAATGACCGTACGACTCGACAGGAAGAATGAATAGCTGTGAATATTTGCAATTATACTGGATCTCTCTTTACCTATCTACCTATACTTAAGTAAATTTATTTCCTGCGTAATATTGTGTTAGGAAATGTAATTTTATGTTCACTGAAGAAAATTCGGAAAATTTCAAAATGAAAATTGTTCCGTCTGTAAAAAAAATGGCACATTTGTGACATTCCTGTCAGGAAGCGCTTTTTTGTATTCAGGTTTTCAAATGGCGGTTTCTGCTGGGTATGTCACGGGTGTTCCCTCGCATCTGTAGAGCATCGTATACAAACCTGGCACTGAAACTCGAAAATCTGTTTCTGCACTTCGGCTTTCAAAATTTAAAAATGTAAGTATGAAATGTGTACATTTTCGTGAATATGATAGTAAAAACTTGGAATTTATTGTTAGTATGTATTTATTGTATTATTAAGGATCGATAATGATGTTGAATGCCGTGTATATAGGTCATGCAGCGAATAAAGACTTCTCGGCAAATGTGCGCAGAATCCTATTTTTAGGTCTTTGAGGGGGCAGAGGAAAGTGAGGGGCGGGTACATGTCGGTGTGCCGACACGTTATTGGTAGACTCAGTCGCTACACACCTCCCGCACTTCGTTCGCGCGTCTCGAGTCTCTTAGGTACTGTTGCGTACAGATTGTTTTAGCGTATTAGTAAATACGTCATGGTGAATGAATGCCTAGAAAACGTTCTTCTTCGACATCGCACGATTATGTTATGGAAGGAATATCAACACTGCCTGTAATGTTAAGTTAGTGAGGTGAAAAATTACGAAATAAGATAAAAAATGACATTTTTCTTAACAATTTTGTGCGCAATTGTACACATGCGCTGATTCCCCCACAAGTCCCGCCTTCAAACCTTAATATAATAATTCACCTATACCTGTCATTGGAATTCACATCAGACTAGGACGGAATGTATAAATTGTATTATTGTGTTTATTGTTGTGTCTTCTGTTGGTGTACCTTAAATAAATAAATAAATAAATGTGGACATACTCGTAGAAGAAACTAAAGACACATGTGATTACCCTTTAGGTTCGGCTTTTGTTGTGTTATATTTCTCAAAAAAGCTCGTCTCTAATGGGTATCTCACGAGTGTCCTTTGCATCACGAGTCTCCAATGGAAGACGGAGACGAAAATTATTAATTTTTGAGTCCACTAAAAACCTATTGTTAATGTATGTAATGTATATCTACACTAATATTATAAAGAGGAAAGATTTGTTTGTTTGCATTGAATAGGCTCCAAAACTACTGGACCGATTTGAAAACTTCTTTCACTGTTTGGAAGCCATAATATATTATCAGCGAGTAACATAGGCTATATTTTATAAAGTTACTCGGACGAAGTCGCGTGCAACAGCTAGTCCATTATATTTTATGTTCAAAAAAACTGTGGTCCCTGAAAAAATTTGGAAATACCTAGGTTTTATTTTGATTAATAACATGTTTTTTATAGAACAACTAGCGACCTGTTCCCGGCTTCTCACGGATGTAAATTATATTCCAAAACCTTCCTCGAGAACCACTCTATCCATTGGTGGAAACAGCATAAAAATCGGTGCAGTAGTTTTTGAGTTCATCGCGAACAGACAGACAGACGCGGCGGAGGGCTTTGTTTTATAATAAATGTAGTGAAGGGTGTAAGTTCCACAAGTTTCTAACAGATGGCGGTGTAAGTTAGTTGGCTACGTTTAACATACTTTGTTCATCGATATATCTCTGCGAGCATTATGTTGGGTAGCAGGTTGACAACATAGATGGCGCTACAATCTTGTAAAATTTTTTTTTTCGAGTTCGGGCAGGACAACGTCTGTTGGGTCCGCCAGTATAATAATAAAACACTGTAATATTAATGGTTAAACTGTAACAACTGCAAATCAATCAATAATATTGTTTTTGTTGTTACATTGTGTTATGTAATAATAAAAAAATACGATATTGATCGATATTTTTTAGTGTATTAAATACAAAGATTTAAATCACAGATGCGCCCTTGCGTATTGGCGAAAATGTGTCATCTTTGGAAAGAGTGAGCTCACTCTTCCCGTCTTAGCGGCTCTTTCACAAACGTCATGTAAAGTGTTGATTAGTTACTTTTAGAAATCATTTTCTGTTTTATTGAATTATGCACTCGGTTTAGTGCATCCATCGATAGCCGATTTTTTATTCAATGTTTGGGACGTTTACCGTACAAACAAAGATATACTATATCAGCTCCATTATCCCCGGTTACTGGTGACTTTAAATTACAGTTTGGCCTACTTGACGTTTGTGGAACAGGCGCTTATAATCGAATTTTTAACTAGATGGACTAAAAGACAGCTGAAATCGGCCTTTTATATTTTTAATGTTGCAAGCATGAAGCTTAGTGTTGTAGTATGACTCATTTATAACCGAGTTCGATCATTATGGTCAAGTTGTACGTTATAGAAGAGAACAAAATAATAAAACTCAGCCGCCTTATTAATGGACTAAAATGACAGCTAGCAACAACTTAAAAACTTATTAAAATAATAAGTTCAACTAACAAACTTATTGTAAAATAAAAAAGATTGAATCACGACTCTTACCTAATACTCGATTACTCAGGACACAACACTATTTTTACATTACAATAAAATGGTAACCCACCAAATGTCATTTTATGGTCCGTAAGCCAGCGCCAGATTTTCATGACCAATTTCCTCTCAGTGGATAACTCGTAAAATGACTGAGAGAGTTGTATCATGAAGCGTTGTGAACGTCAGCTGCGGCTCCGATGGTGGGTTGAGCATTAGAGTGGTAGCCGCCCACGCACATAATAAAAACAATTTTTAATCATTTATTCCCGATTAAAAATTCATCAATTTATAGTTAGCCTAATATTTCGAGGAAACAAAATTGTCAGCTATTTATAAAATGGTGGATTATACGTCAGCAGGTCACACATATATATACGTGTTCAGTGATTACCTCCCAATAGAAAATTTATCAGATGATAGTTTATGTATTACTGTTAATAAATAAAAGAGTCAGCTGGCTATATCTTGGTGGAATGCTTGTCAGCTGATGCTCTGAAAGTGTAACGGGCTACCACTGCTCAACCCACCATCGGAGCCGTAGCTGACCGTAGAGAAGAAATCATTGACGAAATTAGTGCCTGGCTTACGGACCATTAGTTCATCTAATTAAAAATCCGACTATAGTCGCTTTACTTACTTGTAGAAAGCAGTGAGCGGTTCACGTTGCATACAGACATATTTACGTGGACAGTTTTCAGGCACAGGGCGCATCTATGATTTTAAATCTTTGATTAAATATGTTTATTATTGATATTTAAAATGTGGATTTATTCTTTTATGGCGCCTGCGACTTGGTCCGCGTTGAAAAAGAAGAAAGTTAGCCTATCCTGTGTCCTGTACGTCTAAATGTTTATCTACCAAGTTTCATGAAAATCGTTTAAGAGTTATGAAGGAACATACATACATACAACATACATACATACAATACCTACACTACAGATTTATTATTAGTATTGGTAACATAATGTTTTAAGCATAATATTGTGTTCTATTTAATTTTGTATTATATGAATTTTTATCGCTGCACATGACTATATCGTAAGAAAATTATAATTTGTTGTTTTACTTTACTCGATTATTACTTAATGTTGTTACTTATCAATACTAATAATAAATCTGTAGGGGTCGGTCATGGAGTAATTTACTTTGTTTTCAGAAATATCGTGTATATAGGCTCTATACATACTGAAACTAAATTGACGATTTTTAGAATTTTTTTCTGTATGTATGTATGTTCCTCCATCACTCTTAAACGAATTAACCGATTTTCATGAAACTTGGTAGATAAACATTTAGAAGTACGAGACACATGATAGGCTACTTTTTATCTTTTTTAACGAGGACGAAGTTTTAACGCGGGCAACAGCTAGTGTGACATAAAAGTACTGACACAATACATAGATACTGCCAAGGAACCCAAAAGGAACGGATCATGGCAGCTATTCGCCCACAGTTCAGGTTGTGATTTGCTGTACAGATTCGGTGAATTGCGTTCAACAGCAATCATCGCTTTTGTATAGTAGTTCACTGATGAAATACTTCAGGCAGTTTTGATCAGCGGCGGCCTTACCCATGGCGAGGCTCCGGGCGGCAGGTCTTTGCGAGGCCCTTTGCCCTTCGTGAAAAATATATGATGCGAAAGTAGGTCTGGTTGTTTGGTTTAGTTATTTGTTATGTTTGACGAGAAATGCTAAAGATATACAAAAAAATTAAAATTGTGTTTTAAAATATTTTACATTTACAAAATTAATAAGATAAATTTTAAAGTTGATGTTTGCGGCTTTTCCTAAGACTAAAATCTTTAATTAAAGCACATTTACATAATGAATTTTTCAATTAAGTATGTTTTCAATTAATGAACTAGTTAACTACCTTTATTTTAATTTACTGCTATGTTATAACCTGAATAAATAAATAATTAAGTATCAAAATCAAAAGTTTTAAATAAAAAAAAATATAGTTGAAAACATCTATATATTTTTTAATTTGCTTGGGTTGTTGCGCGAGGCCCCTGCAAGAGCGAGGCCCCTGCAAGAGCGAGGCCCCGGGCGATTGCCCCGTTCGCCACGCCCTGAAGCCGCCACTGGTTTTGATTTACCTAATGGAATTGCCATGGAATGCGCCAGTTACCAAAAGGAAAGAGCTTCATTGTTGCATAAATATAAAACAGTCAAAAAGCACCCCTATAGGCGCTTTTAGATGTGCTAGCGAAGCCGCATTGTGATATTAGCTGTTGCACGCGACTTCGCCCACTTATATTTTATAAAACATAGCCTATGTTACTCGCTGAAAATAATAATAAATCTGTAAGTGGAGGTATTGTATGTATGTATGTTCCTCCATAACTCCAAACTAAGTAACTGGTTTTCAATAAACTTTTTAGATTATTATTAAATTTATTATTTAAATATAAATAATATAAATGTAAATATGTTTAATTTAAATAAAATAAAATTCTTTTATATTTATATAAATATTTATATGTATATATATGCTTCCTCTCTCCTAGTCCCTAAGTTGCATGCCCAACAGGGTCCATAACACTGGTCTAAATTTTTATATTGTAACATCGTTTATACATTATGGTTTGCAATAAAATATTTGAATTTGAATTTGAATTTGAATTAGATATTATAAACATTTAGACGTACAGGAAACAGGATAGGGTACTATTTTCTTTTTCAACTAGGACGAAGTCGCGGGCGCCAGCTAGTTAACTTATAAGATTTAGCTATAATAATCCATTTAAAATTTCTTATTTCCAAAATGTAACAATAATACTAGTGGATGCCCGCGACTTCGTTCGCGTTGAAAAAGAAAATATATGCTAGCTTGACCCGGGCAAACGTTATTTTGCAACTATCACTTAATTACCGAAAAAAATTGACAATTTTAGACAAAATACATCAATGATGTTTCACAGCTTTTTGAAAATGATTTCTTAAAGTAACTAATCAACACTTTATACTTGTAGTTGGTGAAAGAGGCGCTTAATGTCATGTTTTCTCAGAATCAGTGTCTGAGAAATTAATTCTGAAATTATAAAAAAAATCTTCATTAAGACGCGAGTGGATGAAGGTGGTATGTCGCATAATTCCAATTTCGAATAAATCGAGGTTACCGTTTTAATTTTTGAGATAAATCGCCACGAATCTGATTTTTGTACTAAATGACGATGCAAAGTTGTGTAAACAACTTAAAATATTTATGTTATGATAGCAATTAAACACTTCTATTATTTAATTTAAAAAAAAGTGAACATAGCTCTCTCTTCCATTAACAAAAGTAAACTTTCCTGCACTCTTTGCTTTTTAAAATTAACTGTACTACATAACGCCTTTTTCAACTTTTTATTTTCCAAAAATGTCTTAAAACGACGATCTTAAGGTCTGTAATCATTCATATGGACATATTACCTTCATCAACGAAAAAACCCAAAAATGCGACATAACACCTTCATCCACTCACGTCTTGATTTCTCAAATAAATAGCGATTGGAAATGAACACAAGGGTGTAAAGTTCGACAAGTTTCTAACAGATGGCGGTGTATGTTAGTTTGTTGATAAAAAATTTAACATCACATTTTGTTACTAGCTGGTGTCTGCGACTTCGTCCGAGTTGAAGTAGAAACAAATAATTTACTGTCCAAAAACGAGAAACAAGACACCGCACTCAGGCCTGCTTGAAAATTGCATAACCGACTTCAAACCGTCTCATGGTCTTTTCTCATGGATGCCATTGTCAGAACTGGACCAAATTGAGATGGGACCACACGGGTACCACCAGCTTTCAAATAAAAAAAGAATCATCAAAATCGTTTCACCCAGTCGAAAGTTATGAGGTAACAAACATAATAAAAGAAAAACATATGCGTAGAATTGAGAACCTCCTTTTTTTGGAAGTCGGTTGAAAATTCAAATGGCCACAGATCAAAAACTAAAACTATCAAAAACTTTAAAATGAATAAGTAAATAAAATAACACAAAATGTAATTGTGAACATACAAAGGAAGGCTAATAAATTATGAATTGTGAAATCAGCAGTAACATTATCGGTTCACGTTTCGTGCGACGTTTGATTTATTTACTGAACAATTTAATTCCTCGAATGAAATATGAACCGTAGACAGGATGTTATTGTAAGCTTAAACAATGTCGCTTTAATATTGAAAATTAAAATATTTGCTCACTCCACTTGAATCGTCAGTTAAAAATATTAAGTGACATTAATTTGACCATAAATATGTAAAAATTATGGTCTAGCTAGAAGACTAGAAGCTGTTTGACTAATAATAATATATTAGCGACTCGCTCCCGGCTTCGTCCGAGCTTGATCGCTACCAAACTTCACAGGATTACCCGCTGTACTAAACTGAAGATTGTCTGAAAGTTTCATCAAAATCGGTTCAGTGGTTCAATCATGGCTATTATTGTAAACGATTTTACTAGCTGTTTTTTAAACGTATCAACTGATTTTCATAAAAAATAATAGATAAACATTTAGATGTGAAAGACACAGGATAGACAACTTTTTTCTTTTTCAACGCGGACGAACTCGCGGGCGCCAGCTTGTAATAAATAATATAACAATTTAAAGAACTTCTTTGTTGCAACTGCTCGATGTT
Organism: Synanthedon vespiformis; assembly: GCA_918317495.1. Classification (NCBI taxonomy): domain Eukaryota; kingdom Metazoa; phylum Arthropoda; class Insecta; order Lepidoptera; family Sesiidae; genus Synanthedon; species Synanthedon vespiformis. The sequence goes on from OU906947.1 coordinate 2,231,375, forward strand.
TTCCAGTAGTGTGATACCATGCCGATTGAGTACTTTTTATAATAAACAAAATGCTCGGTTCGTGCTTCCCACGGCGACAAAGTCGTATCCTGTTCTTCAGTAGGCAGCGTCCGAAGATTCTTCGAACTGTGGTTGAACTGATGACACATGCTCTCTCTCGATTTCAATTTCTACGAGAGAGATACATATTTCAACAGTTAAACCACAGACGAAACCAATAAATTGAAGAAAGTCAATGTTCTTAAAACAATATCAATCAATACTAATAATAACAAATATGTAAAACGGCAATCACACCATACAATTTGAACGTTTCCTATTTAGGAATCTAAGTAGAGAGCTCGTGATCACACTACGCTAAATTGATTTCTAAATCGAAGATATAGAGTTGAAAATGGATAAACTCTCAATTGAATCCAATCTGTTCTAACTGCGATCACACGTTTCGATTTCCTAAATTGGATACGTTCAAATTGTATGGCGTGGTAACCCTTTAAGTGTAAGTGTAGGTATTGTATGTATGTATATTCATTCATAACTCTGATTTTCATGAAACTTAATAAACAACATTTAGACGTACAAGACACAGGATAGACTACTTTTTTTCTATTTCAACGCGGACGAAGTCGCGGGGGCCAGCTAGTAATAAATAATACAACAATTTAAAGAACTTCTTTGTTGCAACTGCTCGATGTTTTCCCGTAGTGGGACACCATGACAATTGAGTATTTTCAACACAAAATGCTCGGTTTGTGCTTCCCACGGCGACAGAGTCGTATCCTGTTCTTCAGTAGGCAGCGACCGAAGATTCTTCGAACTGTGGTTGAACTGATGACCCATGATCTCTCTCGATTTCAATTTCTACGAGAGAGATACATATCAACAGTTGAAACCACAGACGAAACCAATAAATTGAAGAAAGTCTATATTCTTAAAACAATAAAATAACAATTCAAAGAACTTCTCTGTTGCAACTGCTCGATGTTTTCCAGTAGTGTGACACCATGCCGATTGAGTATTTTCTTTACAAAATGCTCGGTTTGTGTTTCCCACGGCGACAGAGTCGTATCCTGTTCTTCAGTAGGCAGCGACCGAAGATTCTTCGAACTGTGGTTGAACTGATGACCCATGATCTCTCTCGATTTCAATTTCTACGAGAAAGATACATATCAACAGTTAAACCACAGACGAAACCAATAAATTGAAGAAAGTCAATGTTCTTAAAACAATATCAATCAATACTAATAATAACAAATATGTAAAACGGCAATCACACCATACAATTTGAACGTTTCCTATTTAGGAATCTAAGTAGAGAGCTCGTGATCACACTACGCTAAATTGATTTCTAAATCGAAGATATAGAGTTGAAAATGGATAAACTCTCAATTGAATCCAATCTGTTCTAACTGCGATCACACGTTTCGATTTCCTAAATTGGATACGTTCAAATTGTATGGCGTGGTAACCCTTTAAGTGTAAGTGTAGGTATTGTATGTATGTATATTCATTCATAACTCTGATTTTCATGAAACTTAATAAACAACATTTAGACGTACAAGACACAGGATAGACTACTTTTTTTCTATTTCAACGCGGACGAAGTCGCGGGGGCCAGCTAGTAATAAATAATACAACAATTTAAAGAACTTCTTTGTTGCAACTGCTCGATGTTTTCCCGTAGTGGGACACCATGACAATTGAGTATTTTCAACACAAAATGCTCGGTTTGTGCTTCCCACGGCGACAGAGTCGTATCCTGTTCTTCAGTAGGCAGCGACCGAAGATTCTTCGAACTGTGGTTGAACTGATGACCCATGATCTCTCTCGATTTCAATTTCTACGAGAAAGATACATATCAACAGTTAAACCACAGACGAAACCAATAAATTGAAGAAAGTCAATGTTCTTAAAACAATATCAATCAATACTAATAATAATGGTTATACAATTTTATTTAACATTGTGTAAAGATGTAAGATATTTTTACATAAGTAAAAATAACGTTATGTTAATCTACAATGTCAACATAGTTAAGTACTCTTTTTAATAATTATTATATTAAAGTAAACCTTTATTATTTATTTATTAACATAACAATAATAAATATGTAAGTGTAGGTATTGTCAGAGGACGCAATTTTATTTTTTAAATATGAAGGGGGGTTGGTTTAAAGTTAAATCCAAATTTGTGGGGTTTCAACCCTTATCCCACGACCGCCATCTTGGAAAAAAGGGTTGACCATAAATAAAAAAGTTATAAGCGAAAATCCATAAAAATAAAAATTTCTATTTGTCGATATAACTTCTTTTCTAATCATTTTACAATCATATTTAAAAAATAAAATTGCGTCCTCTGACAAACGCAAGTAAGCCCCTAAAAAATGTAACATTTCAATGGATCAAATAGCGCAGTTGGTTTTCTTCTAAGACTTTTTACATATCAAAACCTATAAGTATTATCGCTGTAGCATGGTGCGGGAGACAGCTGTCAGTATTACGTTGACAACTGTCATTACTACGTGACTAGGGATGGGACGTTACGCAATTCATTTTTATCGCTATTGATACTCTTAACATAAACCTCTTTATTGTTATGAAAATGATATTAACCTCCATGGCATGGCACTGCTCTGACCATAGCGATATAATGTTAATTGTAGTGTCATAACATGTCAAAATGTCAATCTATTTATGTTTATCTGTCTTATTATTATGAAACATGTACAATTTTTATGTTGAATAAAAGCTAAATCATCTAGGTTTTGATGTGTTATTACATTGTTGTTTGTTCTATTTGTGGTTATTACCATGCCTAAGCATACGAAAAAAACTGTTTTGGGCCAGGCCAGGGAGCTTGTTGTTCACTTCCGAGAATACTTTGAAAGAGAACGACAAAATAATAGGCCGTTGTTACCACTGAATCGAGTTGTAGAACGAGTAGCCGAAGCTCTTGATGTTGGCCGCAATATTGTTTCGCGTATAACAGGTGAGAAAATTGGCCAAGAAGGGATGTCTGAAAATAAATTATCGTCACGCAAAAAAAGTGGACCAATGTGAAGCCAATCACACCACCACTGTTATTATGTAATTACCTGTAAATTTCCTTATAAATAAATAAAATAAATAAAAATATCGACTATCCATCGTATCAGTACATCTCATCACTAAATACATCTTTGGCGTTACGTTATACGCTTAATTTTTCTTTCAATTTGATTTTATTTGTAGACTAGAACATTCTGATTGGTTTTAATTTAATTTACTACTACAATTATTAATGATTTAATGTATTACGAATGTGGTGCAGCTGAAATACAAAGTCATAATTGTAAATCGCGGCAACTTTCAAGAGTGAAACCTCCTTGGTTGGTTGGTCCTTTGAGTGAAACGAAATGGTCGTAACTGTCACACGCACCATGCTACAGCGAAAACAGTATAGGTAGCTTGATCTAACGGGTAATTTTTGTACAACTAACCGGCAACTAACTAAACTACATTTCTGAATTGTATTAAGCTAATCTAATTTACCCATTATACGAATACATTAGACACTTAAACCTAAAATACACATTTTATACATCTCGCACTAATGTAAATTTTGCAAGTTTAATACATATTTTGTCAATAACATTTTTGCTTTAATTAATAATAATAATTAATGTTTTAAGTCAATTAATCGCCCTCATGTACACATCGAGGGCGAGCTGTTTATTAAAATTTATATCTTCATATTATCTTCAACATCTTCACGACCTCATTGGTGAATAAGTCAAGTGATGTTTGCTTAGGTATTGTCTCCACGAAGAAATATTTATCACTCTTCGCAAAGACATTCCCATACAAAAAAGCACTTACTTGAGAATATGTATTAAGAAAATGTCTTCGATTTTAACTCACCACCACACTACTCGCGAAGTTCCTCGACGAAGTTCCTCGACATAATATATTTATTTGTAACTTACGGCCTTGCCGGGCTTCCGTGAAGCCAACCATCAGGTCCCCCAGTAGAAGATCAGCACTGTATGTAACTCGTTGCACACACAGCATATTATAATGCTGAGTTGAGTGCCTATTTGGGTCGATACATTGGTGCATACACTGGCAAATATGACAGTATTGCAAGTATGGCGAGTACTGCCAATATGAGTGTTTTCTTGTTGCTTTTGTGCTTGTGCTTGTGCTACTTGTATTTTGTCTATACTAATATTATAAAGAAGAAAGATTTGATTGATTGTTTGTTTGTTTGTACAGAATAAGCTCCGAAACTACTGGACCGATTTGAAAAATTATTTTATCATTAAAAGCCGACATTATAAGTGATGAACATAGGATACTTTGTACCGCGGAAAATGCTTCATTCCTACGGGAAATCTAAAATAAAAGTAAATACTAGCGGCTTGGCCCGGGATAGAGCCATCTATCCAAAATACGGTAGATGGCGTTTTATACTTTTCTACGCTGACGAAGTCGCGAGCACCAGCTAGTATTCAATAAAGTTTCTTTTCTTTCTTTCTTTCAAAGTATTCGGGAAAGTTAACCGAAGTATGAAGTGCGTCGCTAACACTCGTTCGAGGTAAGGCGAAGTGCCCGTCACACTCTCTCGTATTCGCTTCGCCTCGGCCAACTTCGCGAGTAGTGTAGAGGCGGGGTTAAGTTTTTCCTGAAATGAAACACACGCACACAGACACACACACAACAAAACAAAAAAGATTTTTTATTATTGTGTTATAAGATTATCATTTGTTTTTTATCAAATCTTTACTATAATCGAATTTTTAATTAGATGGACTAAAATGACATCTGAAATCGGCCTTTTATTTTTTTAATGTTGCAAGCATGAAGCGTAGTGTTGTAGCATGACTCATTTATAACCGAGTTAGATCATTATGGTCAAGTTGTAAGTATCGATCGCGTTATAGAAAAGAACAAAATAATGGAACTCAGCCGCCTTATTAATGGACTAAAATGACAGCTAGCAACAACTAAAAAACTCATTAAAATAATAAGTTCAACTAATAAACTTATTATAAAATAAAAAAGATTGAATCACGACTCTTACCTAATACTCGATTACTCAGGACACAACACTATTTTTACATTACAATAAAATGGTAACCCACCAAATGTCATTTTAGTTCATCTAACTAAAAATCCGACTATACGTTTACAAATCTTAAGACTTATGTAGTTACTAGTTTACTAGACCTAAAACACATATTTTATCCATCTCACACTAATGTAAATTTTGTAAGTTTTAATACATATTTTGTCAATTACATTTTTTGCTTTAATTAATAATAATAAAATTAATGCTGTCAATTAATATTATTAAATTTTTTCTTCACATCTTCAACATCTTCACGACTTCATTGGTGAATAAGTCAAGTGATATTTGTTTAGGCATTGTCTCCATGAAGAAAATAATTTTTATTCTTCACAAAGAAAATGCCTTACAAAATGCACTTACATGGGAATATATTTGTCTTCGTTCTCCTGAAATGAAACACACACGCACACAAAAGATATTGTAAGTTTAGGTACATCGTTGGTTTTTTATCAAATCCATTTTAAATTCGTTAAACTTGAACAATATTTTCAGAATGATTTAATCCTCGAGGCTCTGGGTAGGCTAAAAGGGTTAATTTAGAGACGGTATTGACATTCTTTTACGGCCGCCGAGGACCTACTTGGTAGGTAACAGATGTCTGATATACTAAGTATATAGTAACAAATGCGGCCAACCCTCCTCCTTTCACATCCGGGCTTGGGACCGGCAACGGCGGAGTTAAAAGTTAACTTTTTAACAAAAAATAAAACCGCCGAAAAAACTGAAAAGCATAAAATAATCTTATTATTTTACCTAAGTAATTTTGAGTCGGCGCCAAACAAGCAAAAATTACGTAAAGAGTGATGCGCGGCGGCGACTCAAAATTACTTCTAAGGTAAAATAATAAGATTATTTTATGCTTTTCAGTTTTTTCGGCGGTTTTACCTGTTTTCTGTTAAAAAGTTTTATTTTATATTTTTGTGGCTATATTCTAATATTTACTACATGCTTAATTTTTAATTTTCCCACCCTTAGGAATTAGGTGGATTTATTTTTCCAAATTTATACGAGACCAACTTCGAGGTATATCCATTAAAAAAAGAATTATCAAAATCGGATTACTCTGTAAAAAGTTATGCGTGGTTATACGCTACAATCGGTGAGTGAACAATCAATCATCCCCTGTTTTCCTACCCTTAGGGTTGGAATATTTTTTCCAAATTAAAATGGGATCCCCTTGGGGGTGCACCCTTTTAAATAAAAAAAGAATTTACTGTGGGAACACGGAATGCACAGTAAGCGAATTCCGCCCGCCGCGAAGCGATCGCCAAGCGACGCCATAGTCAGTCGCGCTCGCCCTTTCTTACTGTAACACCGCGTTTAGTTTTTATTAGTAATATTTGTTAATTCGTTCAATTGTAACCTTGTCTAAACCTCGAGTCATTGTGATTAAAATATAGATTATCTTGGAAGTCAGTGTTTAATTCGCAGTCTCAACAACCCGCCATCAGGGCCTAAATAAAGTAGCATCACATCCGCTACAAATTATCAAAATCGGACCACCCTGTCAAAAGTTATGCGTAAAAAAAAGCAAATATATATATATACGCGTCGAATTGAGAACCTCCTCCGTTTTTGTTTTTTCGTTTTCGTCGGTTGACAAATTATTTTGGTAATGTTTTATGGTATGATTTTCCAAACATTTCACCTATAGGCAGGCAATAAGATCGAACGCGCGACTTGTAGAGTGTTATAAAATGTTGATTAAACTCTTGTAATACAAGCCTTGTATATAAAACAATTAATTTCTAAACACGCCAATGTAAAGTACAAAAAATGTACGGAATAGAATTTTATTTTTTTACCTATTTCATTAAATTAAAAACGGTATGAAGGGAAATTTATTGATAATTTTTATTATCATTAAGTCAAGCGATAAATTGTCTGATTCGATCACTAAAACAAATATTTGATTCATTGTTCCTTAATGACTTACCGCCGAAATTAATAATGTATCTACAATCCGATCTTAAAATCAATCTCGAGTTTGTTTCTATCGGCCGATCGATCTCCGATCTGCGTGCCAATATTAATTTGTGTGCATGCGATTGGATACTAACGATAGATTGGTAGGCAATCCATTCCCTCCCACGCCGATTCTTTTCATGCAATAAAAAAAATAATTTAAATTTAAATTTCTAATTTTATGCTTAAATTTAAAATGTGAAAATAATGAATTAGCTACAATTACAAGAAAAAGTAATTAAAGCTATAATTTATATATATTTATTTATAAGCGTACTGCATAATTTTTCTTTTAATCATAATATACATATATGTATATACAACATACATTTTTCTCAATAGCAAAGGAACTATGTTGACAATTCATTCAATTCAATGTTCCTTTTGTGTTCCATCGGTATATTGTATTTAGTGTGTTAAATTTTCATTAAGTATAGTTATTAAACTAGGGCACGTCGTCGTGCTATTTCCTCGTCCAAAATATCGTCACTATCAGAATCAGAATCAGATGATTCAGATGACAAAGCCAGATCTACATCACTGTCACTAGATGACAACGCCAATGCCATATTTCAAATAATTTTTATTTTAAATTCAAATAATTTTAAATTCTTGTATTTTTTTAGCTTATAAATCTTATAATCCATGAAATTAGTGGGATTGCAACGCTAGATCGATTGCGCTATTAAACTAAACGTCAAAGTGTATGGATTGAATATTGGGACACCCAAACTGTCAATTACGAACAGAGGACGATCTTGAATCTGAGATCTGTCCTCCAAAAGATAGTTTCATTTTTTAGATTGAAATATCAATGCGTGGATTCGTTATTGACACACTTCACACACAAAATCCTAGATTTCATTAATCCTAGATGGGTAAAAACGGATCAGGATAGGTTATTAATTTCGGCCGTTAGTCACACAAAATGCGATTATTAGTTCCGTGGCGGAACTAGAGGCCTTTATTTCCAATTCCGCCGGACAATTATCAATTAAAATCTAGCATAAAAGGACTGAAATACTATCTTGACCTCTACTTTACTGTAGTAAAGTGTTAATAGTACTGGAATAAAATTATTTCGTGAATTTAGAATATTTATTACCTCATATCCGTAAGCAGAATGAAAGAATTCTGTCTATAACTTTAAGCATACTTGGGAATTGTGCTTAGAGAAAATATTCGGATGCTTTAACAAAATGCTCCAAATTGAATATGAAAAGAAAAGAAATGTTTAGTGACATTGGTATCAACTATAAAGAAAACTATAATGTAGTCATAGCAATGTCGACTACTCCAGAAATATCAGTTTCTGTAACATTTGAAAATTAGAGTTAAAATTGTTTAAAACCCACAATTTTATTGATTGAAAAAATGTCGTGGGTAAACTTATCCAAAAAAGCTTTAGGTACTTTTGGTGTAATAATAGGTATATAACTGATAAATAATGATATATCATAATTATAATAACTGACAATGAACCTCATTCTGTATTAGCTGCATGGTATTTTTTTAAATCCATACCTAAACACTTTCAAATAATAAATGTTGTAATTGAGGTTATTTATTTATTTATTTATTTATTTTTTCTTTATCACAAACCCAACAGCAAAACAAAAAAATTACATAAACAGGTACAATTCACCTGTTTTGCCAATTATAGGGTTCTACTGTGTAAGACTTAAAAATTATAAAAGACTTGAAAATTATATATAAGTTGAGTAATTAATTCTAAACAAAACAAAGCAAAACAAAGGGGGAGGGGATCTGGGGTAGGGTTTGATAAGTTTGTGTGTGTTATATCAAGAAAAGTCCAACTTTTCGATGGAAACACTCCAGTGTTGCCACAGCTCAATTCTAATAAAATGAAAATGTTGCATAATGTTTGCATTTTCAATAAGTATTTGAAAATGATCCTATATTGACACGTTTTATGTATCATCGGTGTTTATTCTTTTAAAAGGTGAAAAGAAGAGATGTCATCAAAAAGGTTTATGACAAAAAGAAAGAGGTAGTGCTCAACAACAAACTGACGCTTCAGGTAACAAGCATAGCAAAGCAGCAGTAATTATTGCATTTATAATTTCACTAGCTGTTTCACGCGACTTTTTCCGCGTAACTTATTAAATTATAATTATATTAATATTGGACACTTGACGGTACGTGGTCACCATCGTCTCTTAACACAAACAACGCCACATGTGCTGCCATTGTGCTGCCATTGTGCTGTACCTTAGTAAGAATAAGAAATTGGCATTGATTGTAAAATATTAACATTTGTAAGTGGATGAAGTTTTGTTCTGTATGTAGTAAAGATTTATTTTTTCATTTTAAATGAAAACACATTACAAAATAATAAGCTCAACATTGTTTGTACGAATTAGTCATGAATCATGAACTATTCAACTGTAAACATAACAACATAACAACTGTAAACTGTAACAAAAGTAGCGACCTACTTATAAGCACAAATTTATATATGTTATTTATTAAGTGTACTTTTTTTATTATAGTGATAAATACGCTTAGAAAGGAATATTTGATTTTGCAGATAACGCGATTAAATCCGAAGAAATATAGGAAGAATTATAATAGTCATAACGGAAATAAAATCGTCCGCGAGTCATGCGTTTCTTGACTCAGGCTTTTGACTTCTTGAAGCAAAAAATCTATGGGTGGACAAACAGGACAAGTGTGGACAAATTTCATCAGAATCGCCTCTTCCAAAGTGACCACAGGAAGGTATTACAGACTATGGGATGGAACCGATAATTTTCGGTGTAAAATGAATCTAACAACCTGGTTGAAAACACAAAATTGTTTTTTAATGTGGATCGCCCAACTCGCGGTTGAGAGTTTCGGCAAGCCCAATAAAATAGATGCGCTGATTGGAGCCGCTCTCTTCCCACATCTCCTCCCTGACGTAATGGAGAATTTTCACTAATTTTAATTTTTAACTCTTCGTATTCTCTATTGAAAATAATAAATATCTATGAAAAAAATGTTTTGATACATCGTTTAGTTTCTGAGATATGGCGTTTTAAAAAGGAGATCGCGACGCGGGATGTCACGGGCCTGCGCTCGGTGCGATGACGTCATAATCCAACGATCTCTCGGTCAGTTCGCGCGCTCCCCCCATGTTGGAGCGAGCCGACGCGACCGTTGGAATGTGACGTTACGCAGGCGCCCAGCGCCTGCTAGAGGTCTTGATATTTAAGAGAACTTTATGTCTGTAAAATCACAACTACTGGGTCTTTTTGAAAAAACAAAAATTAGTGTGCTTGTATACATATAAGGTCTAGTAAGACAAAGTTTCAGACATTTGGCATACCTATTAACATTCTCCATTCACGCCCCGTGTGACTCATAGGATAGTTCATAGGACTTTTACAACTCAAATTAGTACAACAATGGAAGAAATCAAAGATTGTCGGACTTGCCAATTTGTAACCAACCTCGCACAAAGTCCTCTCGAGCCACCTGTGCCTCTGTATGTACGCTCAGATGTTTTTAAAATAAAAATGTTTAGGAAAATAAAACATTAGGAAAATTAGGAAATAAGGAAAATAATTTTCCTAAACACAAAATTTTCCTAATTATTAAAAAATGCAATTTAACTAAATAGAAAAAAGCATATGAAGAAAATAGCAATTTTTCTATCACTTTTAATTGGACGGACGAAAACATCGGCAAAACCAACCACTGTTCAACCTTCAACAACCCTCCGCTCTGCCAGAGCTATGAATCCTCCGGTACGTAGATTATACGTCTACTGAATTGAAGATATGTATTGAACCCTGAATACTTAGTGTATGTTAGAGTTCATTACAACACTTGAATATAGAGATTGATGTATTAATTGGAAATCGAAAAAATGTGCTTAGGTAGGTATATTATGTGTTTGTGTACAGTAAGCGTTGTCAAGATGGCCAAGATGGTCGCAAGCCTTCGCAGAGAAGTGGCTCGCTCAGAAGAAGAACGTTTCTGAGAAAAATTAAAAGCCGCGCGGAGTTGACGTCACTTGTATCCGTTTTCCGCGGAATAAGTTAATTGTGCAATTCTATGGAATTGATCCAGAAATAATGGCTGAAGCGGCATACGATAATATTTTCTTATTGTAGTAAAACTTCATTCAATACACTCGGTAGTCTTGTGATTTAGATAAGGGACGGACAAACGTTTTCACTCGGTGTAAATATAACATGATCCATACATGTTTCCTGTAGTGTACCGAGTTAGTTTCATTTTACCATTGTTGCGAACTGCCAAATCCGCCAAGAGGCTCGGGTACGCCGAGGTTTCGATACTGTGGATAGTCTGAGACGCGATATCCTGTCATAACATCCCCGCGAACTCGTCCATGTTGGAAAATGAAAAAGAAAAAAATGGACCACAAATGGAACAACATCGTCGTGCGCCGCCGTCATGAAACGTTCCGTGTGGGAATAAAACCGATCACTAATGCTACCTTCAACAACTACAAATTGCTTCAAATTCCAGGCTGAGCAGAAAAGAAGAGATGCCATAAAAAAAGGTTATGACTCTGAAAGAGTTAGTGCCCACATGCCAACAACAACAAACTGATGCTTCAGGATACAAGCTTGGCAAAGCAGCAGTAATTATTGCATTTATAATTTCACTAGCTGTTCCACGCGATTTTGTCCGCGTAACTTCGCTATCTATAGATATGGTAATATTGGACTTATGATAATGGGTACTGCGCAATCACCTAGCGACTTCGTCCATGTTGGAAAATAAAAAAGAAAAAATTGGACTACAAATGGAACATCAAAACGTCGTCGTGCGGAAACAAAACCGATCACTGTTCTACCTTCAACAACTCTCCGCTCTGCCAGAGCTATGAATCCTCCGATGCATAGGTTATACGTCTATTGAATTGAAGATTTGTATTGAACCCGGAATACTTAATGTTAGAATGTTAGAGTTCATTAGAACATTAGCCCGGTGGGCTCGAGTACGCCGAGGTTCCGGCAAAGATAAAATAATTTTGAACGTCGCCGTGCGGAAACAAAACCGATCACTGTTCTACCTTCAACAATTCTCCGCTCTGCCAGAGCTATGAATCCTCCGATGCATAGATTATACGTCTATTGAATTGAAGATTTGTAATGAACCCGGAATACTTAATGTTAGAATGTTAGAGTTCATTACAACATTAGCCCGGTGGGCTCGAGTACGCCGAGGTTCCGGCAAAGATAAAATAATTTTGAACGTCGCCGTGCGGAAACAAAACCGATCACTGTTCTACCTTCAACAACTCTCCGCTCTGCCAGAGCTATGAATCCTCCGATGCATAGATTATACGTCTATTGAATTGAAGATTTGTATTGAACCCGGAATACTTAATGTTAGAATGTTAGAGTTCATTAGAACATTAGCCCGGTGGGCTCGAGTACGCCGAGGTTCCGGCAAAGATAAAATAATTTTGCAAGTCGCCGTACGGAAACAAAACCGATCACTGTTCTACCTTCAACAACTCTCCGCTCTGCCAGAGCTATGAATCCTCCGATGCATAGATTATACGTCTATTGAATTGAAGATTTGTATTGAACCCGGAATACTTAATGTTAGAATGTTAGAGTTCATTAGAACATTAGCCCGGTGGGCTCGAGTACGCCGAGGTTCCGGCAAAGATAAAATAATTTTGCAAGTCGCCGTGCGGAAACAAAACCGATCACTGTTCTACCTTCAACAACTCTCCGCTCTGCCAGAGCTATGAATCCTCCGATGCATAGATTATACGTCTATTGAATTGAAGATTTGTATTGAACCCGGAATACTTAATGTTAGAATGTTAGAGTTCATTAGAACATTAGCCCGGTGGGCTCGAGTACGCCGAGGTTCCGGCAAAGATAAAATAATTTTGCAAGTCGCCGTGCGGAAACAAAACCGATCACTGTTCTACCTTCAACAACTCTCCGCTCTGCCAGAGCTATGAATCCTCCGATGCATAGATTATACGTCTATTGAATTGAAGATTTGTATTGAACCCGGAATACTTAATGTTAGAATGTTAGAGTTCATTAGAACATTAGCCCGGTGGGCTCGAGTACGCCGAGGTTCCGGCAAAGATAAAATAATTTTGAACGTCGCCGTGCGGAAACAAAACCGACCACTATTCTACCTTCAACAACTCTCCGCTCTGCCAGAGCTATGAATCCTCCGATGCATAGATTATACGTCTATTGAATTGAAGATTTGTATTGAACCCGGAATACTTAATGTTAGAATGTTAGAGTTCATTAGAACATTAGCCCGGTGGGCTCGAGTACGCCGAGGTTCCGGCAAAGATAAAATAATTTCGAACGTCGCCGTGCGGAAACAAAACCGATCACTGTTCTACCTTCAACAACTCTCCGCTCTGCCAGAGCTATGAATCCTCCGATGCATAGATTATACGTCTATTGAATTGAAGATTTGTATTGAACCCGGAATACTTAATGTTAGAATGTTAGAGTTCATTAGAACATTAGCCCGGTGGGCTCGAGTACGCCGAGGTTCCGGCAAAGATAAAATAATTTTGAACGTCGCCGTGCGGAAACAAAACCAATCACTGTTCTACCTTCAACAACTCTCCGCTCTGCCAGAGCTATGAATCCTCCGATGCATAGATTATACGTCTATTGAATTGAAGATTTGTATTGAACCCGGAATACTTAATGTTAGAATGTTAGAGTTCATTAGAACATTAGCCCGGTGGGCTCGAGTACGCCGAGGTTCCGGCAAAGATAAAATAATTTTGAACGTCGCCGTGCGGAAACAAAACCAATCACTGTTCTACCTTCAACAACTCTCCGCTCTGCCAGAGCTATGAATCCTCCGATGCATAGATTATACGTCTATTGAATTGAAGATTTGTATTGAACCCGGAATACTTAATATTAGAATGTTAGAGTTCATTAGAACATTAGCCCGGTGGGCTCGGGAAATGGAACAAAACCAAAACGTCGCCGTGCGGAAACAAAACCGACAATTTTTCCACGTTCAACAACCCCCCGCTCTGCCAGAGCTATCTATAAATATGGTAATACTGAACTTATGATAATACTGCAATCACCTAGTGACTTCGTCCATGTTGGAAAATGAAAAAGAAAGAATTGGACTACAAATGGAACATCAAAACGTCGCCGTGCGGAAACAAAACCGGCCACTTTTCTACGTTGAACAACCCTCCGCTCTGCCAAAGCTATGAATCCTCCTATGCATAGATTATACGTCTATTGAATTGAAGATTTGTATTGAAACCGGAATACTTAGTGTATGTTAGAATGTTAGAGTTCATTAGAACACTTGAATATAGTGGTTGAAGTATTCAGAGATAATTCTGTCACTTCACTCAATTTACTCGGTAGTATTGTGATTTAGGCAAGAGACGGACAGAGGTTTTTAATTCTGAACTAATGATAATATTCAATCACCTAGCGACTTCGTCGGTGTTGGAAAATGGAAAACAAAATTGGGCCACAAATTCTACAACACCAAAACGTCGCCGTGCGAAAACAAAACTGATCACTGCTCTACTTTCAACAACCCTCCGCTCTGCCAGAGCTATGAATTCTCCTGTGCGTAGATTATACGTCTATTGAATTGAAGAATTCTATTGAACTTAGTAGTTAGAGTTCATTAGAACACTTGAATATAGTGATTGATGTATTAATTGGAGATCGCAAAAATGCGAGCATATATGGGTGTTTGTATACAGGAAGCGTTGTAGGTACGAGTACATATAGTTTTTAAAATGACGATATGTTTATAGCTCTAGAGACATATTTAACTGGGGAGACCACCTTAGAATAGAATCTCTATCTGGAACCGTGTTAAGGGAAACCTCACCGTATAAAAAGTGACCCGATTGAATATAATGCCCCGATTTTATTTCTTTTATGTAGCAAAAGATTACAAAAAGGTCAACTTGCGGTCTCATATATTAATTAAAAAAAAAGATGTTATAGAGCACATACATATTATGTTCGAGCGAATTTATTATACTTTTATGGCCCCGTTTATATTCGTTAAAAACAGCAAAAAACAAGAATTAATAAAAGACAATATTTTTATTTTATATTATTAATACTTTTCTGTTATCAATATGAATATTATTTTTACTACATAAATAATATTAATATAATTAATACTATTATAGTAACTTAACGCATTACATATTTGTTTGCATATTTGCATTAACATAATAAATATACAATTATTAAATTTAAAGGAGTTTTCTTTGTTTTAGATAAAAACTATATACATTAATATGGAGTTTACTTTCTTAAAAAAAAAAAAACTAGATATTTATTACATAAAATCTCAGTTTCAATAGAAAGATGAACTTTTTATAATGACCATGATTACTTGTATTACAACATATATTTTTAATTGTTCATATTAATAGCAAATTTACAACATTTGATCGTCAAAGCAACTTCAAAAAATAATAAACATGATATTGGTTAAAAGAATAAACACAGTTAAAGAAAATAATAAATATATTGCTAATTAATTTATTGCAAAACAGTGAAACTATTATAGTTGTGACATTTGTTGTTTTGCTGTAGAATATTTTTTATAAAGATCACAAGCAATATCAAAACAATAGTTTATTATTTAAATAAAAATGTACAATCATTGAAATATTAGCTTTTAAATCGAACAATATAAATATTAGGATAAAATGACATTCATTAATGAGCTTCTTATTGCGAGCTAATAAAACAAAGTTAACAATTTTATTATAAGAAAAAAAAATAAGCATAGAATAAATAAACTACATAATATTACTATTTCCAAAATCCGGAAGAAAAATCTTGATTATTATCCTTAGATCCATTTTAGTTTCAATATTGTTTCCAAGAGATTATTGTAAAATATCTGAATCTGCTGTTAGCGTTTACAAAACTGATAAACTGGTGTAAATGCATACGTTAACGTTAGTTTAGGTATCTTACTCTCCAGTCGAATAGTCATTTCTGATGATTTTGGTTCGGATCGGATTGATCCTAGAAAGTAAAGATGCGGCCATTCGAACATTTGCTTCGAGCGTATTTGGTACAAACTGTCTCATGGTTTTTTCTCATGGTCGCCATTGTCAGAACTGGACCAAATTGAAATGGGACCACACGGGAAGTACCAGCTTTCTAATAAAAAAAGTATCATCAAAACCGGTTCACCCAACAAACATAAAAAAGTACAGTCGAATTGAGAACCTCCTTTTTTGGAAGTCTATTTAAGATACTACTTTCTTTACTTCTACAGATCTGGTACATGGGCCGATCTCTGTGTCTCGGTGACTAAGCTGTCTGGTGTCACTTTCCGATTTTGACACCGGCGCGTCGGTGCCACGTAGCAGGAGCATTAGCCTTGTCCTTACGAAGTAATATAATATGTCAATGGTTCTGGCAAATGTATAAGAACAGGTGGTTTCACTCGATTATTTTTTCCTTCGTTGGTGATATTATAAGTTAGGCTTGTTCTTCATTAATGTAGTTAATGATACGTTCCCAATGGATCAAGCCCGCCGGGTGAGACCCCAAGGGAGGCCCAGCGAACGATCTTTCGTAAATAATCTCTTTACAAGAGATTAGTGGCTTCAACATGAATGAACTCAGTATATAGTTGATGTTGATTTTCAATCTTCCTATTTATGTACTTCTTTTCCTCGATGTTTTTCTTCTGATGCTTGAGATTGGTACTAAAATGATATTTTTTTGTAATTTCTTTTTTTTTTAATATTTTTTCTTTTTTTTTCTTTTTTAATTTTTTTTATACTTTTTTATTTTTAATTTTTTCTTTTTTTATTTTTTTTTTATACTTCTTTTATTTTTTTTATACTTTTTTCTTTTTTTAATTATTTTTCTTTTTTTTAATAAAATTTTCTTTTTTTTTTACTTATTCTTTTAATTTTTTTTTTTACTTTTTTATTCCTTTTTTTTTTTCTTTTTTTTTTAAGCATCATGTACAATAATACAATATGACAATGGACATTTAAATAGTATTTATGTAGTAAAGATATTATTCCTAAAATGTTTTAGGTACTTAATAATTTTTTAATGATACTCTATAATCGCGAAAGACACAAATACCTATCACATAAAGTAAAGTTTATTAAATCTAATTTTCAAAATTTTATTTTATTTTATAACAGTTAAAAAAAACAAATATACGCGTCGAATTTGAAAACCTCTTCCGTTTTTGTTTTTTCGTTTCCGTCGGTTGAAAAATAAACCATATTTTTATGAATATATTGGATGAGACCGACAAATTGACCTTATGTGACATAAAAATTACTATATGAAATGTAAAATCATACCATACATTATCGGTTGAAAAAGTTATCGGTTATCGGGTCTACCTGATAACTTACACATGATATCGATGATATTTATGATATCGACGGGATTACACGTCGATGGAACTTTTGGTGGGTCTAGGTGGGTCTAGAGATTTAAATACTCCTGATTACTCCTGTTTCAGTTTTGATAATGAAGTGACCACAATTTTTCAGAGCATATTTAATAACATGTAATTCTTTTTAACGAAAAATAAAAAGATTTCAAACCGTTTTCCCGTTAATGCCATTGTCAGAACTGGACCAAATTGAAATGGGCCCACACGGGAAGCACCACAGCTTTAAAAAAAAAAGAATCATTAAATTCGTTTCACTCAGTCGAAAGTTATGAGGTAACAAACATAAAAAAATTGCAGTCGCCAACTTGAAAACAAATTTGCAGAAATTTAATCAGCGGTACCTGTAACAAGTACAATACGTGCAAATTCGCACACATCCTAGATAAGGGTATCAATACAACCCTAATTTCACCCCTTGTGCATAAAAATTAAAAAGTATTCTTTGACGAAAAAGAAGTCTGGGACACAAGTCAGACATTCTATGATGAAAAAGGGGAAGCTTTTATGTACAAAAAAGTTACGAAAATAAATTATGCATAAAACTTATTGGTTGCGCCGTGATCGAACAGTCTGTCTAGACCTTTATTTGTCCTTCATGTGTGTACCCACTTTCCTAAATGATTAGCCCTCACACATTTTTCCCTTTACCCGCTTACCTAAATAATGCACTATCACCGATGACCGCGTCTCGAGAAGAGGTGAAAGAAGCTAAAAAAACCGCGCCCGCGCTTGAACGGTGTTTCGAGTTTATATGAAGTTTCCGCGCCTTTTGTGAGCTATCCGCGCCTTAATTAGTTCCCGAAGGTGAAGAAATACATCCGCGCCTTGTCGAAGAAAGTCGACATACGTGTGAACAGAGGTGTCTGCCAGTTTGGACATTTAGTGGTTCCTGCAGGAGCGCGCACCAGAGCACCGGTATAAGGTACGTGCATTTCCTTCTGCTACCTATCCTGTCCTTCAGGCAGTCATACTGTTCGCACAGCCGCAACCAGCTATTATACAGTCCACTAAAATCGCTAATAGGGATTCATGGCGTGATTCTGTCGCAATCCCGCCGCAACGAAATTTAGTTTTCGTCCATCCCTTAAGAGGGGTTTCACCGCGCCCCCACTTATGATGAAAAAAAATTGCTAGAACACAATAGTCTCGAAAATAGTCCTTTTTCGTCAATCGTAAAATGTTTTCTACATTTGGATTGGACAACCTATTTGTTCCTCTTTCAACAACCCTGCGCTCTGCCAGAGATAAGTATATGAATACGGTAGACGTCTACTGAATTGAAGATTTGTATTGCGGGTTCAATGTACAAGTATGTAAGTACGAAAACCTTCGTCAGTTTTCAAATTCATTCCTTTATCAAAATCGTAGTCTTTAGTACCTTTTGAAACTAAAGCACTAAGCAGACAACTAACAGACGTTTGAAATGAAATTTTGACATGACTTGACATTTGCCCTGGTGCAAGCAAATTTCAACTTTAAGGTGACTAACCTTTTTTTACCCCGACTGTACAACTGAATACTCAGTCTACAAGTATGCAAGAGTTCATTAGAATACTTTCATATAGTGATAGGAGATCGCAAAAATGTGCTCATCTATATGTGTTTGTATACAGTAAGCTTTGTCAATATGGCCTACACCGAATACAGGGAAACATAGAATATACCTGCCCGGTATCAAACGAGTGCGAAACAAACAAGCGACGCAGGATAGCGTGAGAAGCGTGCCGCTTTCGGAAATGCCTGCCCACACTGCGAGAAGAAGTGCGATTGGTTAGACCGCGTCGGAGGAGGCCGTCAGAAGTACAGGAGCCAATATAAGTCGTATTGTAATTATAAACTCGCATATAGTTTTATTTATCAGCGTCGTTGGTAAAGATAGTCAAAATTGCCATCTTTACAAAAGAAATGGATAAGCAAAGTATTTTATGATGAAAGAAAATTGTTGGAACACAAGTCTCGAAAATAGTCTTTTTTCGTCAATCGTAAAATGTTTTCTACATTTGGATTAGACAACCTATTTGTTCCACTTTCAACAACCCTGCGCTCTGCCAGAGATAAGTATATGAATACGGTATACGTCTACTGAATTGAAGATTTGTATTGAACCCGGAATACTCAGTCTACAAGTATGCAAGAGTTCATTAGAATACTTTAATATAGTGATAGGAGATCGCAAAAATGTGCTCATCTATAGTTTGTATATATACAGTAAGCTTTGTCAATATGGCCTACACCGAATACAGGGAAACATAGAATATACTTGCCCAGCATCAAACGAGTGCGAAACAAACAAGCGACGCAGGATAGCGTGAGAAGCGTGCCGCTTTCGGAAATACCTGCCCACACTGCGAGAAGGAGTGCGATTGGTTAGACCGCGTCGGAGGAGGCCGTCAGAAGTACAGGAGCCAATATAAGTCGTATTGTAATTATAAACTCGCATATAGTTTTATTTATCAGCGTCGTTGGTAAAGATAGTCAAAATTGCCATCTTTACATAAGCAATGGATAAGCAATGGACCAGAATAAAGACAAGGTGGTAATTGCCCAAACTAACCTCTATAAAGGTTATTATATGTATAAATCTTTATAAAATAAACTATAATTTTATAACTGTATATGGTAATAACCAAACGGCGTTTAATAATTTTTGGAATTTTTGGAAATGTCATATCGAAAGGGTCAGGAAACGTTTAAGCAAACAAGCATATGCCCTTAAGTAATAAGTAAAGTCCCTTAAGGAATTAAGTAACACTTTAAGCATTGACGCACTCTTATTAGCATATTACTTACTTGTTGAATCTGTGTTAAGGTATGGGCTTCTATTCTGGGTAACTCGACAGACAGAAATTTGGTTTTTAAGGCACAAAAGAAAGAGGTGTATTAGAGCCATGTTTAAATTAAAAGTTATAGATAGTTGTATGCAATTCTTTAAAAAGTATAAAATTCCATCGCTTTTTATATATGAGGTCATTATATATGTTAAAGCCAACCCCAACCTATTTAAGCGAGTCTCTGAACATAGTAAAAGAGCACAAAGAGATCCGGATAGATTACGCCCTGCAGCCCTGATGCACAAGAAAATATTAATTATTCAAGAAGAAAATGAAACAATTACTCGTTGACAAATGTTATTATAGTGTAAAAGATTATTCAGACTGATAATTTATTGTAATAATAATTAGTAATATTAATTATTGTTTTATGTAGGTATACTTAAAATATTTGCACACCCTCGAAGGATAGAATGTAGCGCGACTTATCTATTGTAAAACCATTGTAACCTATATTCATAAATTATTATGATTGCAAAATGGATTTACTCACACTCTACACTTTCACCCTACAGTTCAAATAACTACAACAACCCCAATGGAAGAAAATTAATATTGGCGTATTTGTAAGATTTGTAAAATTTGTGCCTCCTACAAAGACAAATCCGGGTTATGAGGAAAAATGAGTATGTAACTCCGACATCTAGGCATTTCTCAAACTCAAAGTCATGATGAATAAATCAAAATATAGCACTAAAAATAAACACAAAACACAGGTGCCAAAATTATGCCTATTTATAGATAAGTAAGTACAAAGTTAGTTTTGTCATAAAATGTTCCGTGTATATGTAAAGACTGTATATTAGGCTTAAATATACATATTTAAGCAATGAACCAAGTGACGGCTACTTTTAGTGTTCTAAGTTTTGGTTTTGTATCCTCAATGATGGTGGGAGAGAAGTTTTCTGCCAAATTAATATAGAAATATAAGATTTGTATGTATAAACTGTGCTGATTTTTCACATTTTCAGCGGATAGAAATCCCGCATATCCTGCCAGCGGCCCATTGCTGACAGTGAATCAGGATCGCTGATTTCCCCACGTTAAAAAAAGGTGGCAAAATTACAGGAAACAATTTTTAAACGATCAACCAAAACTCATATATGCCTCCATGTATATAGATATATAAATGTGTATCGTGATATTGTATGTTTCCCGAATATAAATAAAATAAAAATTTAAAATAAAAGAGACAGACGGCGGGAAGCGACTTTGTTTTATAATATACTAGCTGCTGCCGGCGACTTCGGCCGCGTAACTTTGTAAATTATATACTAAAACGTTCCTCGAGAACCACAGTATCCATTGGTGAAAACATCCTTTGTATTATAATATGTATACAAAAGACAAACTTTCAAAGGACAATGGGTACATTTTCCCTACGTGAACCACGTGGATAAAAGTTACGTCCTGCACCACGTGGGGTTTCTTGGACCCCACATCAAATTCATCTTTTTATAAGTAGTATATTCTATATATTTATATTTTATGTATTATTATTGTTTATGGACTATTAGAGGATGAAATTAAAATAAATTTGTCAAATATAATAAACCATTTTAATATCTTTAGGATTAACCATTTTAATCAATCATTTTATTTCTTTTAAATATCAAATATTTAAAAGAAATAAATAACAAAATAAAAAAATATATTTAGAAATAGTCATATTTTAACATAATATCATACTGCTTACCTTTTAAACGACGTCCCGAACTACGTGGGGTGTGTGACACCCCAGCCGCACTTTGCCGGCGTCTGCGACGCTAGTGATTTGGCAATGTCACAACTCCAGCTATACGAAGTTTCGAGGTGTTCGCGTGGACGTTGAAAAAAAGATGCAGCGATTTTTGTTCCGTTGGGGTTTGTTTAGTTTTCAACTAAATTTCATCTGTCTATCGCAGTCACACACACACGCTCTCTCACTCTCACTAGTACTCACAACTGCACAGCGTACACGCTAACAAACTTTTATCTGTAATTTTAATATAAGTAGCAAATCGATTAATAAAGTGTCCGAAGAAAACAAAAGACCATTATTTCCCTGGAACCAGCGATAAATATCAAACATTAATGGTCCTTCGAGAGGTTTTCAAGGGAAATAAAAGGAATTGGAAAAATCTTCAGGACGCCATTGCAGACAAGGTATTACCCGACCGGAATCGCTAGTTATAGACCGACGTTGCATCGCATCGCGCCGTCCCTCTCGCACTCGGGGCACTGGCAACTTGGCGCGGGCGAGAGGAGCAATCTGTAATGACAGATAGCACGACACTTTTACACGGAAGCATTCACATTTTATTCAAGAAAAGGAAGCCAACTATTTTACATATCACCTGCACTTTCGAAAAATAATTTACAAATTTCATTATTTTCACTAAATAAAATCATAAAAAAAGGACTACACAATGACAACAAAGGAAGAGGAAGCGATTGCGATCCCGATCAATAGCGGCACACAAAAATCAATGGCGATTAACGCCGAATTACAGAGGTTGAAAACGCAGCGTGCTACACTGAAAGGTAAAATCACAAGAATTTTAAATTTTGTGCAAGGCTATGACCCTGAAACCCAATCTATGTCGGAAGTAACAGTACGAGCACACGAATTAGACGAACTATTAAGAAAATTTGAGGAACTACAAGACAGACTTGAGGAAATAGCAACAACGCCGGAAGAAAAATCACTCCAGGAATTAGAGCGCTCCGCCATGGAAGAACGCTATTATACAATAAAAAGCGAAATAAATACGCTGCTTCACGGGCCTGGAACACCGTTGCCGACTCATCATTCAAGCATGTACGACACCATCCAAATCCAATCTACAAAACCCCGGGTGAAGCTACCCCCATTGGAAATTCCAAAATTTTCGGGAAACGTGCGCGATTGGCCTGCATTCAAAAACGTGTTTACAAGTGCCGTAGACGTAGTGTCCGTACCGAAAATACAAAGGT
This sequence comes from Synanthedon vespiformis, assembly GCA_918317495.1. NCBI lineage: Eukaryota > Metazoa > Arthropoda > Insecta > Lepidoptera > Sesiidae > Synanthedon > Synanthedon vespiformis. The sequence continues at coordinate 2,254,660 of OU906947.1, forward strand.
TACAATATCTACAAACCTCACTCACAGGTGAAGCCAAAAGTCTTATCAGCTCATTACTCCTAACAGAGGATAATTATTCTAAGGCAATGGACATTTTAAGTAAAAGGTATGAAAACGTTACTATAATCATCAATCATCATTTAAAATCTATAATTAATATTCAAACAATAAATAAATTTAACCTCAAGCAATACTTAGTAACATTACAACAAAGTTTAGACTCTTTACAAGCTATCAAATTACCTGTTAACAGTTGGGATGTCATTTTAGTGTTTTTAATTACCCAAAAATTAGACAACTCCTTACGCGCAGCGTGGGAACTAAATAGAAAAGATAACACAGTGTCATCGTTGTCAGAACTTTTGGAATTTTTACAACTGCGAACGACAGCTTTTGAACTTTTAAACGATTACAGTAACAACAATAATTACAATAAGTTTAATAATAATAAAGTTTCTTATACAATTGCTTTAAACAACCTAACTTGTATTTTGTGTCAAAATAATCACGCTTTGCATAAGTGTCCTAACTACTTAGAAATGGATGTACCTAAAAGAATTGAATTTGTTAAATGTAAATCACTATGTTTTAACTGTTTACAGCCTTATAAAGCACAACATAAATGCTCTAAATCGAGATGTTTTAAATGCAATGGACGGCACCACACCTCCATTCACCAGGATACTTATCCTAAGAAGGTAACTACACCAGTTGCGCTTCACGGTCTATATGATGGCAATAATTCTGCATACACTACTTCCTACAATCACCAACAACCGCATTCACACAATCAACGGGCACACTGGACTCATCCCGCTTCCGACTACACACAACATACAAATACCGCTACAATTACACAGAATACCGACACTGATCAAAAGTCATACTTTACTACACAACCAAACAGACAAAATAACCACTATATTCCACATAATAATAATATATTATCGAACTCACATCACAGTACTCACAGCGAACACGCTCAAACCATAAATTCTACTTCATTACAACCAAACAAAAAAGATACAAAACATGCTTCTACTCTGGCTAACCCTTCTGCTGTTCTTCTTACTAACTCAAAACCCAATACCAATAAAGTCCTGCTATCCACCGCAATAGTCAAAATACAAGACTCACAAGGAAGATGGATTCCTGCTCGAGCGCTGCTCGACAGCGGCAGTGAAGTTTCTATTATCTCACAGAGACTCGCTACACAACTTAATCACAAATATAACTACAATTCATGTAACATTCAAGGTATTTCTTCTATATCACACACAACACAGCTTTCTACAAACATTAAGGTAAAATCTCGCTTTAATCAATTTAATGCTCACTTATCACCCGTAGTCATGGAAAATATTACCATACCGCTTCCCCACAATTATATTAATACAGACACATGGCATATTCCATTTGATATTACTAACTATTTAGCAGACCCAACATTTAACATTCCAAACCAAATAGATTTACTCATAGGTGCTGAACTATTTTATTCAATTTTACTTCAGGGACATGTACACTTAGGTCCAAAATTACCACATCTTATAGAAACACAGTTCGGTTGGATCATTTCAGGCAATTTTTATACTGACATACAAACAGACACAAACATTAGTTTATTTGCTTCTACAAGCCCTTCTACTGATACACTACTGACCCGATTTTGGGAACAAGAACACAACATACAGACAGAGAAATAAAAATATTATAGATTAGGATTTTACAATTTCAGCAAAGTTGCATCAAATTTGGTTTAGCTTTTTTCAAAATTTACATTATTTAAAGAACATTCAAATACCACGAAATTACTTTGCACACATTACTTCCAAAGTTATTTTGATTGGATTTTGTGACACATCCATCAAATCATACGGAGCTTGTTTGTATATAAAAGCCTTATATGCAAATAAAGAACCTACTTCAACAGTAAACAAAAAACTTAAACTTCATAGTACTTACCTATTTACAGATTCCTCTATTGTACTGAATTGGGTAAAATCTCCCTACAAAAAGTTAGATACATATATAACACACCGTTTAATGGACATACTGGAACTCACAGACAACCAAACATGGTACTATATAAATACAAAACACAATCCAGCAGACATGCTATCACGCGGTGTAAACCCACAGGACTTACCACACAGCACTGTCTGGTGGCATGGACCCTCGTGGATTCTACAGGAAGAACACACCTGGCCTATCTCAACCCCAGAAATTAACAAAGACCTCTCCGATCCCCACACAGACTCCACAACTACTAAGACACATCAAGTACTTACAACAGTCCAAACTTCTTCTAACTCACACTTACTAGATACTTACAATTATTTTTACAATTGGTTCTGTAGACAATCCAACTATAGACGTTTACTTAGATCTGTAGCATATATGTTCAGGTATTTACATAATCTTAAAAATAAATCACTAAAATGGGTTCATCAATATTTCTCAGTCGATGAGTATAATAAAGCTCATAATTTCATAATCCGTGTAATACAATATATTTCATATTATAAAGAAATTACCGAATTACAAGCAATTAAAAATAACTTAAACTCAAACAACACACACATTCACTCAAACTCATATACTTCAAAGTCCTATTTATTCAAGTATAGTTCACTCAAAAAACTTAATCCATTTTTAGATAATAATGATTTGCTTCGAATAGGAGGTCGGATAAGACACTCGGATAATATTCCATACTCTCAAGCACACCCTCTTATATTGCCTCTTAAAAATCATATAACCACACTGATAATTAAATATTACCACACAAAACTTCTTCACTCTGGCATTCAAAACACACTCGCAAACATTCGTCTCAAATACTGGCCTATAAAGTGCAGAAATGAAATTAAAAAAGTAATACATTCCTGCACACACTGCATACGGTTCAGAGCACAGGTTTGCAGACAACTGATGGCAGATCTTCCACTACCTAGAGTATCACTCACCCGAGCCTTTACACATGTAGGTATAGATTACAGTGGAGCTATTGCTATCAGAAGTTCAATGACCCGCAACTGTAGGTACTCAAAGGGCTACATCTGCCTATTTGTATGCCTAGCTACCAGAGCAATTCACTTGGAATTGGTTACTGATCTTAGTACCCAAGCTTTTATTTGTGCTTTAAAAAGATTTATTTCTAGACGAGGTTTATGTACTAATATTTATTCTGATAATGCCACTAATTTCAGAGGTTCGAAGACCGAACTACATAATTTATATCAAATGTTCAAAAATGAAAGCTCATACAGTGAAATTATTAACTTTTGTACTGTGAATTCTATACAATTCAATTTTCAAATTCCTCTAGCTAGTCATATGGGAGGAATGTATGAAGCTAGCATAAAATCTGTAAAGACTTTGTTAAAAAGACATCTTTTAAATACTAAACTTACATATGAACTTTTATATACTGTTCTAGTGCAGACAGAGGGAATCTTAAACTCAAGACCCTTATGCCCATTAACAGATGAGCCTAACGACCTAACTTGTTTGACTCCAGCTCATTTCATTATAGGATCACCTATTACTGATATACCAGAACCTACTTTGTTAAGTTTGAATGAGAATAGATTAAGTATTTATCAAAAATTAGTGCTTTTGAAACAAAGATTTTGGAAACAATTTTATTCAAATTATTTGTCAGAACTGCAACCAAGAAACAAATGGCTGCAAGCTCACTATAATTTAAACATAAATGACTTAGTATTAATTAAAGAGGATGTCACTCCGCCCACCTGTTGGCCGCTTGGCAGAATAATTTCTGTAAACAGAAACAAAACTGATAACTTAGTAAGGTCAGTGACTGTCCGTACTAATAAAGGCGAATATGTCAGACCTATACATAAATTGATTTTGTTGCCCAAAAATATATAACATCGTTTTGCATATGTCACATAGTTCATAAGTTAGTTCATAAGTTCATAATTCATAAGTCACATAGTTATTTAAGTTATAGGACAATTAATAATAAGCTTATACTGTAATAAAATACATACTTATACTACCTACTTAATACTTAGATTTATAAAATTAACAGTAAAACTGTAAACAGAAACAAAACTGATAACTTAGTAAGGTCAGTGACTGTCCGTACTAATAAAGGCGAATATGTCAGACCTATACATAAATTGATTTTGTTGCCCAAAAATATATAACATCGTTTTGCATATGTCACATAGTTCATAAGTTAGTTCATAAGTTCATAATTCATAAGTCACATAGTTATTTAAGTTATAGGACAATTAATAATAAGCTTATACTGTAATAAAATACATACTTATACTACCTACTTAATACTTAGATTTATAAAATTGTTATTTACACAAATACACAAATATTTAAAAAATTGTTATCTACACACATACACAAATATTTAAAAAATTGTTATCTACACACATACACAAATATTTAAAAAAATTGTTTTTTACACATATACACAAATATTTAAAAATGTACTAAGAAATATTAGAGACATACATCCTAATTTTCCAAACTTGTGGCTGGCGAGAATGTTTAGTTTTCAACTAAATTTCATCTGTCTATCGCAGTCACACACACACGCTCTCTCACTCTCACTAGTACTCACAACTGCACAGCGTACACGCTAACAAACTTTTATCTGTAATTTTAATATAAGTAGCAAATCGATTAATAAAGTGTCCGAAGAAAACAAAAGACCATTATTTCCCTGGAACCAGCGATAAATATCAAACAGGGTTTATTAAACCCCACGTGGTGCACGGAGGGTTAAGCCCTGATATTCCACAAAGGGGTAGCTAATTTTTAGTATACCTACATGTAGTCAGATATGTATATCGTCATTAATTTTGTGAGGCCAGTTTTAATAACCAGCAATGGAAACCATCCAATGAACAGCTACGCACGTATCAAGTATTCGAGCGATAAGCTCCTCCCTCAAACGGAATGCATCACGCCATACAGCCGGCGGGGGGAGCGTAGGTAGAGGGGTATCCTGTGATCTGGGGGTACCCTGTGATCTGGGGTCAATAAGAATACAGTCACGGCCTATCCTCTGCCTGTCGTATGAGGCGACTAAAAGGGGTTCCGTTGATTGGTCTACCGTTGGGGTTAGTTAATTAGTTAAGCATTGACATGAAAAATATTAGTAAGGATTATTCGATCAATACAAACCAAAGAAATAGTGCAAATTATGCCAAAAATTTAAACTATAATTAAAATAATAATTCAAACTACAGTGAAAATCGGTTATAGCGACCTTCAAGGGAACACAAAAATTGGTCGTAATAAACGGATAGTCATTATAAGCAATATTAAATCGCTATAGGAATTCAACAGGGACCTTGTCATTTGGTCGTTTTAACCGATAAGTTGTTATAACCGAAGTCGTTATATTCGGTTTCTACTGTAATACATAGGTAATGTAAAAGTTATGAAATCATTACCTACACGTGTCGCGGCCGTTGACCTACATTGCAAAAAGTGCGTTATTAGACAAAGAATGTCCGATAAACAAAAATTACTTTAGTGTGTAATTAGCAATTTTAATAACTGTTTAATAAACGATGACGTAAGTTTTTACCTACTTTGGATTTCACAATACTTCATTACCTACACTATAATACTAAAGTTATGGAAACGGGCTAGGAAAAAGCGTTGGCTGTGATTGGTGGAGATAACCGACAATGTGAGTGTACACAGCACATGCACTTTTTGAAGTGAAAACTTATTTAACATCGTTGTGATTTGAAAGTCGATGAAACGAAAAAGCGACAGTAAAAAGTGAGAGACACATAAATTCATAAGATTTAACGTGGGAGAAAATGAGATAAGAAGTATTATATTCTTATATTCGTTGTTCAATACTAAAACCTGCAATTATCCTCTTCCCGAAATTTTACTTGAAGCCAAAATTTTCATTTCACCAATAGCACACGTGATTTTTTTTTTTCCTTGCTTAGTGGTAGCGGGTTACATTTTTACTCTTCGAAATATCGTTGGAGACGCTATTTAATATTTATTTGTATTTAAAGTTTTGTTAGGTAATAATGCTACCTCTACGGTTTAAAATTAATATAGTATAAAGTAGCTTGGGCTTGTCAATATGACTTGGCATTCATTAAAGAGACGTAAAAACTTAACTGTGTTATATTTATATATTTTTACTGCGACCCGGCTTATGTATTGGATTCTGTGATTGATTGCTCTTTCTAGTATAAAGACAACGACGTGCTTTTTCATCCACAGAAAAGACAGAGAAATGCGAAACCTTCAACTTCCAATAATGAAATTATTAAGGCCGTTGCAGGAAAAAAAAGATAATGGCATTCTTAAATCGCCAAAAAAAAAACGAAGACACGTGAAACAATTTTTTAAAAATTGATGATTTTAGTAAGAACTGTTGAAATGTAGTGAAACCTAATTGATAAATAAATATTTTGATTTTGATTATGTACCTAGGTATTGTTACTGTAATATTTTCTCATACTTTACAAAACTAAAAGCAGCTGTAACGGGCCCCCCTAATGAAAATATTTTTTAAAAGATTATGAAAGATGAAAATGAAAGACGATAATGAGGAATGAAGCTACGCGGCTAAAACTGCTACGTGGGGTGCTTCACCCTCTACGCCTAAAACCTTCGGTACTACAGCGCTACGTAGCACAGCTCTACGCTGAAGTCTACGTAGCTTTCCTGAAACACCTTCCTTTCTTCACACACACATACTTGCATACTTATAATAGTTACTTATAAGAATATTCACTAATTTTCTTAATACAAATTAAGATGTATTTTATTGGCATTGTGATCGTCTAATAGTGGCAGTGCTCTACGTTATGTTCAATAGTAACCCTTTGATTCTTTGTAGAGGTACGTACGTACTTTGTGCTAAACTGTTTAATGAATTTAGTGGGTGAATTTAATGAATTTAAAGAATTTAATGAACTTAATGAATTTAATGAATTTAATGAATTTAGTACTCTAGCATGAATCTTCTAAATGTTAATAAACTACTGAGATTTATATAAATATTAAATCAGTTAATGATAAGGGATTATATAAAGTAGGGTTAGGTAGGTTTCACTATATTGACTAGTGAATCTTTAAGCCATCAGGCTAAAGGAATTTAAGTAGGAACCCATTCTTTAACGAAAGGGTTAAGGATACTCGCGAGCCCCAACCATTCGCCCCGAGCCGTGAAAGTCATCCACAGTCTCCTTTCTCCGTTAGACAGGAAAGGTTATAGTTGCGTCACTTAGACGATAAATGGTAGGATGTAAGGAATCCTCCAATCCCATATAGTTGTATTTCAATATTTACCAGAGAGTATCTCTAGGTCAATCAACACCATCATCATGATGTTAAGGTTGCAGGAACATGGTTGTCGCTTTGAATGATCTGTAGCAGGTCATGTACTTAGATTGCTTGCAAGCGCTCTGTAGTGCTACGGTTAGTAGTACGGAACTACAATGGCCTCGACTGTTGTTCACCTCCCCTCGCGGCTCCTTCCGCGTAAGATCGTCAGTAAATCAACATCTAATCCAAAGTGTCCCAATTCTGTTGGTACTACCTCCCGAATTACGCCATACTTATTGAGTCACTTCAGCCGAAGAAGAACACGTATGTTCGAAGCACTGCCTGTTTCCAGTCACTCAAAAGGACGATATTTTAATTCAGTAATATAAATTCGTTGGGTGGGGACCACTAGATGGTCGTGTTAGCTGACCACGAGCTTCTCCATGTGAAGTAATCAAATAATCATAATAATTCCAATTCAATATAGAGATTGGAGTGGATTGGTGAGTACTCACAGTAGGAAGGTTTCATAGTTCTGCAAGCATATGCTTGGCAGATATGTTGTTTTGGTAAATAATAAGACTGTCTGATTAGAACAGTCTTGCATAGTAGATGATAGCTGGAACAAGGCAATCCAATGTCGCCAGTGTATAAATTATATAATAATATTTTTATAAATAAACAGCCCAGTTGAGTCTGCTGGTATTATTCATGAACAGTTTAAAATGAATATGTACAATAAAGATGTAACTTTTAGCATGTTTGCTGCAATGTTGATTTAGGAAACTGCAACAAGTCTGTACTTGTGAGGTTTCTACACACATATAAATACTAGAGAAGACTTAAAGCTTCCGTGGGACAGTAGAACAGCCTTTCGGTCATTCTCTGGACCACTTGTGTACGCTGAGAAGCTAGAAGAATTACATCTCATGTAAATACAGCGGTAAAGAGATAGATATTTACGGGTAAATATCTACCTGTAGCTCACCTAGCACATCCTAGGCACAGATATCTCTAAGGACGCTGATTTTACTATTAATTTTAAAACAGGCAGTCGGTTGTTTTACAACCAGATCTGCGACCAAATTCAATATTTAGAATTCCATGTTATTATAGTCATATATAACTACAACTTCACTAATCATTCACCAAATATTCAGGAAGTATTAACAATTACTGCAAGGGTCATTGGTTCATATAAGAGACGACAAGCCATTGTGTATTATTTTATTGTAATGGCTAGCTGTCTGATATTTGTAACATTTTATTATTTAAATATTAAAATTCATTATATAATACTTAAATGTAATAGACTCATAAATCAGAGGCTTATTATGCCTTTAAGTTTGATCAAGAGTCTTCCTACAAAATCTCAATTTAATATATAACAAATGTACATGGGATTGTACTCAGTTTGAGTTACAATTTCCATATAAATAAATACTATTAAACCACAATGCAAAACACCGCACACTATCGGATCATCACACCAAATGTTACCTCATCACTCATTATAAGCTTAGAGTTATGTAGTTAGCTAATTTATGACATAGGTTGTGCCTAGCCCACACCTCACTAGCTAACTCCACTTATGTACTCATAGCAACTTTGCACTATTTATACTTATTTTCTTACTCGTACTACAGTTATCTACTGAAACTTCTGTTATGTCACGAAAACTCCACCTACTACAGAGGTATCTCTCTTGTACTATTAACTCCTCCTAACATTGCTTGTGTACTACAATTGTCTACTGAAACTTCTGTTATGTCATGAAAACCCCAACTACTACAGAGGTACCTCTCTTGTACTATTAACTCCTCCTAACATGGCTTGTGTATATTTACCTAACCTCACTCACATATTTATAACTCTTATAAGGGTTTTCCCTCAACATCACCAATCTGTATTCTAAACCCTTGTCATTAAATACTTATTACGCTTACGCACTAATTAGTAACCTAACATATCTATCATTTAATGTATTGACAGCATAACTGCCACAGTTTCTTCACTCACACCCCTACGTTAGCTATTTGCCACTTGCCCCTTGATCCACAAACATAATAAATTACTCCTTCTGACATTACTTGTGTTTATCTCCTTACTTTACTCACGTATTTCTACCTCCTTACAGTTCTACCTTAACGTTGCTAGCATCTACATCTTAAAACTTTGATATAAAGGTACCTATTACTCTTATTTACTAATTAATAAATTATCGCACAGTTTAGTTATCAAACCTTCCTTCAAGCAATACCTAAATTTAACCTTACGCACATAAAAACTTACTCACTCTCATACGTTAGCTATTTGCCCTTTATTTTATATAATCTGCTCTGTCTCCACTATATACTCCACCATCATATTAAATTATTTCTACTGTATTTATATTACGCTTATTCAGTATTTAATAAATTTAACACCCCTTTAACTTCATGTATTGACAGAACATCTGTCAAAGTTTCCTTATTCACACACGTACTTTAGCTAATTGCCCTTCGTCTTTACATAATCTGCTCTGTCTCCACTATATACTCCACCATCATATTAAATTATTTCTACTGTATTTATATTACGCTTATTCAGTATTTAATAAATTTAACACCCCTTTAACTTCATGTATTGACAGAACATCTGTCAAAGTTTCCTTATTCACACACGTACTTTAGCTAATTGCCCTTCGTCTTTACATAATCTGCTCTGTCTCCACTATATACTCCACCATCATATTAAATTATTTCTACTGTATTTATATTACGCTTATTCAGTATTTAATAAATTTAACACCCCTTTAACTTCATGTATTGACAGAACATCTGTCAAAGTTTCCTTATTCACACACGTACTTTAGCTAATTGCCCTTCGTCTTTACATAATCTGCTCTGTCTCCACTATATACTCCACCATCATATTAAATTATTTCTACTGTAATTATATTTACTTATTCAGTATTTAATAAATTTAACACCCCTTTAACTTCATGTATTGACAGAACATCTGTCAAAGTTTCCTTATTCACACACGTACTTTAGCTAATTGCCCTTCGTCTTTACATAATCTGCTCTGTCTCCACTATATACTCCACCATCATATTAAATTATTTCTCCTGTATTTATATTACGCTTATTCAGTATTTAATAAATTTAACACCCCTTTAACTTCATGTATTGACAGAACATCTGTCAAAGTTTCCTTATTCACACACGTACTTTAGCTAATTGCCCTTCGTCTTTACATAATCTGCTCTGTCTCCACTATATACTCCACCATCATATTAAATTATTTCTACTGTATTTATATTACGCTTATTCAGTATTTAATAAATTTAACACCCCTTTAACTTCATGTATTGACAGAACATCTGTCAAAGTTTCCTTATTCACACACGTACTTTAGCTAATTGCCCTTCGTCTTTACATAATCTGCTCTGTCTCCACTATATACTCCACCATCATATTAAATTATTTCTACTGTATTTATATTACGCTTATTCAGTATTTAATAAATTTAACACCCCTTTAACTTCATGTATTGACAGAACATCTGTCAAAGTTTCCTTATTCACACACGTACTTTAGCTAATTGCCCTTCGTCTTTACATAATCTGCTCTGTCTCCACTATATACTCCACCATCATATTAAATTATTTCTACTGTATTTATATTACGCTTATTCAGTATTTAATAAATTTAACACCCCTTTAACTTCATGTATTGACAGAACATCTGTCAAAGTTTCCTTATTCACACACGTACTTTAGCTAATTGCCCTTCGTCTTTACATAATCTGCTCTGTCTCCACTATATACTCCACCATCATATTAAATTATTTCTACTGTAATTATATTTACTTATTCAGTATTTAATAAATTTAACACCCCTTTAACTTCATGTATTGACAGAACATCTGTCAAAGTTTCCTTATTCACACACGTACTTTAGCTAATTGCCCTTCGTCTTTACATAATCTGCTCTGTCTCCACTATATACTCCACCATCATATTAAATTATTTCTACTGTATTTATATTACGCTTATTCAGTATTTAATAAATTTAACACCCCTTTAACTTCATGTATTGACAGAACATCTGTCAAAGTTTCCTTATTCACACACGTACTTTAGCTAATTGCCCTTCGTCTTTACATAATCTGCTCTGTCTCCACTATATACTCCACCATCATATTAAATTATTTCTACTGTATTTATATTACGCTTATTCAGTATTTAATAAATTTAACACCCCTTTAACTTCATGTATTGACAGAACATCTGTCAAAGTTTCCTTATTCACACACGTACTTTAGCTAATTGCCCTTCGTCTTTACATAATCTGCTCTGTCTCCACTATATACTCCACCATCATATTAAATTATTTCTACTGTATTTATATTACGCTTATTCAGTATTTAATAAATTTAACACCCCTTTAACTTCATGTATTGACAGAACATCTGTCAAAGTTTCCTTATTCACACACGTACTTTAGCTAATTGCCCTTCGTCTTTACATAATCTGCTCTGTCTCCACTATATACTCCACCATCATATTAAATTATTTCTACTGTAATTATATTTACTTATTCAGTATTTAATAAATTTAACACCCCTTTAACTTCATGTATTGACAGAACATCTGTCAAAGTTTCCTTATTCACACACGTACTTTAGCTAATTGCCCTTCGTCTTTACATAATCTGCTCTGTCTCCACTATATACTCCACCATCATATTAAATTATTTCTACTGTATTTATATTACGCTTATTCAGTATTTAATAAATTTAACACCCCTTTAACTTCATGTATTGACAGAACATCTGTCAAAGTTTCCTTATTCACACACGTACTTTAGCTAATTGCCCTTCGTCTTTACATAATCTGCTCTGTCTCCACTATATACTCCACCATCATATTAAATTATTTCTACTGTATTTATATTACGCTTATTCAGTATTTAATAAATTTAACACCCCTTTAACTTCATGTATTGACAGAACATCTGTCAAAGTTTCCTTATTCACACACGTACTTTAGCTAATTGCCCTTCGTCTTTACATAATCTGCTCTGTCTCCACTATATACTCCACCATCATATTAAATTATTTCTACTGTATTTATATTACGCTTATTCAGTATTTAATAAATTTAACACCCCTTTAACTTCATGTATTGACAGAACATCTGTCAAAGTTTCCTTATTCACACACGTACCTTAGCTAATTGCCCTTCGTCTTTACATAATCTGCTCTGTCTCCACTATATACTCCACCATCATATTAAACTATTTCTACTGTATTTATATTACGCTTATTCAGTATTTAATAAATTTAACACCCCTTTAACTTCATGTATTGACAGAACATCTGTCAAAGTTTCCTTATTCACACACGTACTTTAGCTAATTGCCCTTCGTCTTTACATAATCTGCTCTGTCTCCACTATATACTCCACCATCATATTAAATTATTTCTACTGTATTTATATTACGCTTATTCAGTATTTAATAAATTTAACACCCCTTTAACTTCATGTATTGACAGAACATCTGTCAAAGTTTCCTTATTCACACACGTACTTTAGCTAATTGCCCTTCGTCTTTACATAATCTGCTCTGTCTCCACTATATACTCCACCATCATATTAAATTATTTCTACTGTAATTATATTTACTTATTCAGTATTTAATAAATTTAACACCCCTTTAACTTCATGTATTGACAGAACATCTGTCAAAGTTTCCTTATTCACACACGTACTTTAGCTAATTGCCCTTCGTCTTTACATAATCTGCTCTGTCTCCACTATATACTCCACCATCATATTAAATTATTTCTACTGTATTTATATTACGCTTATTCAGTATTTAATAAATTTAACACCCCTTTAACTTCATGTATTGACAGAACATCTGTCAAAGTTTCCTTATTCACACACGTACTTTAGCTAATTGCCCTTCGTCTTTACATAATCTGCTCTGTCTCCACTATATACTCCACCATCATATTAAATTATTTCTACTGTATTTATATTACGCTTATTCAGTATTTAATAAATTTAACACCCCTTTAACTTCATGTATTGACAGAACATCTGTCAAAGTTTCCTTATTCACACACGTACTTTAGCTAATTGCCCTTCGTCTTTACATAATCTGCTCTGTCTCCACTATATACTCCACCATCATATTAAATTATTTCTACTGTAATTATATTTACTTATTCAGTATTTAATAAATTTAACACCCCTTTAACTTCATGTATTGACAGAACATCTGTCAAAGTTTCCTTATTCACACACGTACTTTAGCTAATTGCCCTTCGTCTTTACATAATCTGCTCTGTCTCCACTATATACTCCACCATCATATTAAATTATTTCTCCTGTATTTATATTACGCTTATTCAGTATTTAATAAATTTAACACCCCTTTAACTTCATGTATTGACAGAACATCTGTCAAAGTTTCCTTATTCACACACGTACTTTAGCTAATTGCCCTTCGTCTTTACATAATCTGCTCTGTCTCCACTATATACTCCACCATCATATTAAATTATTTCTACTGTATTTATATTACGCTTATTCAGTATTTAATAAATTTAACACCCCTTTAACTTCATGTATTGACAGAACATCTGTCAAAGTTTCCTTATTCACACACGTACTTTAGCTAATTGCCCTTCGTCTTTACATAATCTGCTCTGTCTCCACTATATACTCCACCATCATATTAAATTATTTCTACTGTATTTATATTACGCTTATTCAGTATTTAATAAATTTAACACCCCTTTAACTTCATGTATTGACAGAACATCTGTCAAAGTTTCCTTATTCACACACGTACTTTAGCTAATTGCCCTTCGTCTTTACATAATCTGCTCTGTCTCCACTATATACTCCACCATCATATTAAATTATTTCTCCTGTATTTATATTACGCTTATTCAGTATTTAATAAATTTAACACCCCTTTAACTTCATGTATTGACAGAACATCTGTCAAAGTTTCCTTATTCACACACGTACTTTAGCTAATTGCCCTTCGTCTTTACATAATCTGCTCTGTCTCCACTATATACTCCACCATCATATTAAATTATTTCTACTGTAATTATATTTACTTATTCAGTATTTAATAAATTTAACACCCCTTTAACTTCATGTATTGACAGAACATCTGTCAAAGTTTCCTTATTCACACACGTACTTTAGCTAATTGCCCTTCGTCTTTACATAATCTGCTCTGTCTCCACTATATACTCCACCATCATATTAAATTATTTCTACTGTATTTATATTACGCTTATTCAGTATTTAATAAATTTAACACCCCTTTAACTTCATGTATTGACAGAACATCTGTCAAAGTTTCCTTATTCACACACGTACTTTAGCTAATTGCCCTTCGTCTTTACATAATCTGCTCTGTCTCCACTATATACTCCACCATCATATTAAATTATTTCTACTGTATTTATATTACGCTTATTCAGTATTTAATAAATTTAACACCCCTTTAACTTCATGTATTGACAGAACATCTGTCAAAGTTTCCTTATTCACACACGTACTTTAGCTAATTGCCCTTCGTCTTTACATAATCTGCTCTGTCTCCACTATATACTCCACCATCATATTAAATTATTTCTACTGTATTTATATTACGCTTATTCAGTATTTAATAAATTTAACACCCCTTTAACTTCATGTATTGACAGAACATCTGTCAAAGTTTCCTTATTCACACACGTACCTTAGCTAATTGCCCTTCGTCTTTACATAATCTGCTCTGTCTCCACTATATACTCCACCATCATATTAAACTATTTCTACTGTATTTATATTACGCTTATTCAGTATTTAATAAATTTAACACCCCTTTAACTTCATGTATTGACAGAACATCTGTCAAAGTTTCCTTATTCACACACGTACTTTAGCTAATTGCCCTTCGTCTTTACATAATCTGCTCTGTCTCCACTATATACTCCACCATCATATTAAATTATTTCTACTGTATTTATATTACGCTTATTCAGTATTTAATAAATTTAACACCCCTTTAACTTCATGTATTGACAGAACATCTGTCAAAGTTTCCTTATTCACACACGTACTTTAGCTAATTGCCCTTCGTCTTTACATAATCTGCTCTGTCTCCACTATATACTCCACCATCATATTAAATTATTTCTACTGTAATTATATTTACTTATTCAGTATTTAATAAATTTAACACCCCTTTAACTTCATGTATTGACAGAACATCTGTCAAAGTTTCCTTATTCACACACGTACTTTAGCTAATTGCCCTTCGTCTTTACATAATCTGCTCTGTCTCCACTATATACTCCACCATCATATTAAATTATTTCTACTGTATTTATATTACGCTTATTCAGTATTTAATAAATTTAACACCCCTTTAACTTCATGTATTGACAGAACATCTGTCAAAGTTTCCTTATTCACACACGTACTTTAGCTAATTGCCCTTCGTCTTTACATAATCTGCTCTGTCTCCACTATATACTCCACCATCATATTAAATTATTTCTACTGTATTTATATTACGCTTATTCAGTATTTAATAAATTTAACACCCCTTTAACTTCATGTATTGACAGAACATCTGTCAAAGTTTCCTTATTCACACACGTACTTTAGCTAATTGCCCTTCGTCTTTACATAATCTGCTCTGTCTCCACTATATACTCCACTATCATATTAAATTATTTCTACTGTATTTATATTACGCTTATTCAGTATTTAATAAATTTAACACCCCTTTAACTTCATGTATTGACAGAACATCTGTCAAAGTTTCCTTATTCACACACGTACTTTAGCTAATTGCCCTTCGTCTTTACATAATCTGCTCTGTCTCCACTATATACTCCACCATCATATTAAATTATTTCTACTGTAATTATATTTACTTATTCAGTATTTAATAAATTTAACACCCCTTTAACTTCATGTATTGACAGAACATCTGTCAAAGTTTCCTTATTCACACACGTACTTTAGCTAATTGCCCTTCGTCTTTACATAATCTGCTCTGTCTCCACTATATACTCCACCATCATATTAAATTATTTCTACTGTATTTATATTACGCTTATTCAGTATTTAATAAATTTAACACCCCTTTAACTTCATGTATTGACAGAACATCTGTCAAAGTTTCCTTATTCACACACGTACTTTAGCTAATTGCCCTTCGTCTTTACATAATCTGCTCTGTCTCCACTATATACTCCACCATCATATTAAATTATTTCTACTGTATTTATATTACGCTTATTCAGTATTTAATAAATTTAACACCCCTTTAACTTCATGTATTGACAGAACATCTGTCAAAGTTTCCTTATTCACACACGTACTTTAGCTAATTGCCCTTCGTCTTTACATAATCTGCTCTGTCTCCACTATATACTCCACCATCATATTAAATTATTTCTACTGTATTTATATTACGCTTATTCAGTATTTAATAAATTTAACACCCCTTTAACTTCATGTATTGACAGAACATCTGTCAAAGTTTCCTTATTCACACACGTACCTTAGCTAATTGCCCTTCGTCTTTACATAATCTGCTCTGTCTCCACTATATACTCCACCATCATATTAAACTATTTCTACTGTATTTATATTACGCTTATTCAGTATTTAATAAATTTAACACCCCTTTAACTTCATGTATTGACAGAACATCTGTCAAAGTTTCCTTATTCACACACGTACTTTAGCTAATTGCCCTTCGTCTTTACATAATCTGCTCTGTCTCCACTATATACTCCACCATCATATTAAATTATTTCTACTGTATTTATATTACGCTTATTCAGTATTTAATAAATTTAACACCCCTTTAACTTCATGTATTGACAGAACATCTGTCAAAGTTTCCTTATTCACACACGTACTTTAGCTAATTGCCCTTCGTCTTTACATAATCTGCTCTGTCTCCACTATATACTCCACCATCATATTAAATTATTTCTACTGTATTTATATTACGCTTATTCAGTATTTAATAAATTTAACACCCCTTTAACTTCATGTATTGACAGAACATCTGTCAAAGTTTCCTTATTCACACACGTACTTTAGCTAATTGCCCTTCGTCTTTACATAATCTGCTCTGTCTCCACTATATACTCCACCATCATATTAAATTATTTCTACTGTAATTATATTTACTTATTCAGTATTTAATAAATTTAACACCCCTTTAACTTCATGTATTGACAGAACATCTGTCAAAGTTTCCTTATTCACACACGTACTTTAGCTAATTGCCCTTCGTCTTTACATAATCTGCTCTGTCTCCACTATATACTCCACCATCATATTAAATTATTTCTACTGTATTTATATTACGCTTATTCAGTATTTAATAAATTTAACACCCCTTTAACTTCATGTATTGACAGAACATCTGTCAAAGTTTCCTTATTCACACACGTACTTTAGCTAATTGCCCTTCGTCTTTACATAATCTGCTCTGTCTCCACTATATACTCCACCATCATATTAAATTATTTCTACTGTATTTATATTACGCTTATTCAGTATTTAATAAATTTAACACCCCTTTAACTTCATGTATTGACAGAACATCTGTCAAAGTTTCCTTATTCACACACGTACTTTAGCTAATTGCCCTTCGTCTTTACATAATCTGCTCTGTCTCCACTATATACTCCACTATCATATTAAATTATTTCTACTGTATTATGAACTCTCTCTGACATCGCTTGTGCTTGTTTCCCTACTCTTGCTCACGTATTTTTACCTCCTTCCCTCACTCATACGTACAGGTAGACATTCGCACTCATGACCTCATATGAGATACGCTGTTTGTGTTAAATAGACTTAATTATATTATAATACTTGAATTATAACTCTTATCTAACAAACCTCACACACTCATAATAAAATATATTCATATTTACTCCCGAACGTTAGCTATTTACCCACCTAGGTCTACGTATAGCAGAAGATTACCTATTTCCTAGTCCTTTTCCTACATTGGTGGTATACACATGTAACTAGTAACGGTTTGTAAATATTTAGTAGTTCACCATATTCTAATAGGAATAACCGGTTCAAAGTTTAAGAATTAAACAATTACCTATCTCCCAATATTAAACACTATTACACACGAAGGCATTCACCTATTCCAGTATCAATTCCTATTCCTAATTATAAATTTATGTCCCTAATCACCGCGTCGCGGTAGAATAAAAGCGTAATTCCTTACTAGCTTGCCCTCCTAGCCTACTATTCCTAACATATGTCACAAATAAATCCTCCTTTAAATACCTATTACGACTACGTACCCTAGTAAATCTGTCAAAATAGTCTAGATAGTCGCTAAATCCGTACACAGAATATTGCACCTGTAGTTTATAAAATAATGAAATTCAAACTAAATTTCAACATGTAAATAAAATCCTAACTCTTTCAATATAATTATGGTTCTGAGCCTAAAGTAAACCCCTTTCAATAAATGAACATACAAACACAGTCAATAATAACCTACAAACTATAACGATAGTAATTAGTAATAACCATGCTCACTAACCTCGAGGTCACTTATATGACCTACCCTTATACCCTTCAGCTTTGCAGGTGTTGAACTCGTACCGCCAGACCGCCTCATTGGATGCTCACTTTTCACTCGCGACTAACACACTTAAAGCTATACCTAATTTCTTACAAAAGTCACACCAATAAAATTAATTATGTCACACAATTACTACTTTTAAATACTATGTAAACTTTAAATACTATTTTACTTTAAATGCTAAATGCTACCTAACTCACTGATTCTAATAATAAAATTCAACACTTGATATCGACAAGAGAATAAAAATGCAATTAACCCGACATACAAAGAGTTACGGCCTCTCAGTATTTCCCCGCGTACTCTGGCTTTCTTGGCTTCGCGTAATTAATTCCCTTCCTACTTCTATCAGAGCCCGGATGCCAGTCCTCGTATCCTGTTCCTATTCCTTCCAAGAGACCTCTCTGTTTCGCGCGCTTTTTAACCGCGTCACCAATTTCAACCAATCGACGTGTGTCCAGCCTGTCCCCACGCCGATCTATCCCCAAGATCGATCCCACCAATTTCAAATCACGCCCATCTCCCCTGTTTTAATGCAAACCCTATATGCATCTCTCTTGCACTCATATTACAACCCTTAACCTTAAAATCAACACTATCTACATCCCTTTCGCACTCATCGTACTTCCCTTAGTTTTGACATAAAAAAATATTGAAGTTATTAGAGACCCCTGGACCAAGCGTTTCAATTTTTATATTAATATTTTATTGTATGGAGAAAACTATTATTTATTTCTACACTAATATTTACCGATAAATCTTCATAGTGAGAATAATTTTATTTTGCGTTAATCCAATATTATTCCTTCAAACTATATTACCTAATCGCTCCTACTATAGTCTAGATAAGGCCTAATATACTAACTATTAGTGAGATTCGGTCTAAGCTATATTCGCCCTACATTAAATTTCTAAACGAATATGTACATAATAAAATAAAACTATTATTTTTATTACCTACGGAACCAAATACTTCACACATATTCTCAGTATGCTTTCTCTTTTTTTTCTTTCCCACGTTTGGCGACACTTCGATGGTGAAACAGCTCTCGAACGTATTGTAAGCAATAAATTACAGAACTTAATTGTTTAAAGTTTCTAACAAAAAAATCAAAATTCTTGGCGACATTCGTACAGCTCTCAAACAGCCTCGTATTGCAAGCAAAAAATTGTAGATTCTAATTGTTTAAAATTTCTAACAAAAAATTAAAAAACTCTCGTGGTTAATTGCCAACACTTTTGTATTTCAATTTCAAAGAAGGACACGCAACGTATGACATTTTGGTTTATTTATTGCTTGCAGCTGTTATTTTAGGCGCGCAAGTCGTCAATGGTCAATTTTTGGAAACAATAACTTAACATTTCTATGAAATCCCTTTTTTTTTCTGCCGGTCGTTCCGTCCGTGCATTCCCACGCAAGGCAATTTTAATAATATAATTATTTAAATAATTTCGATAATCTAATGCGACGCAAGGTCGTTCCGTTACACAGCGTAATGTGAACGTTCACCTTTTATTGTAAACGCCCACTCAAGATTTGCTGTCCTTGTCTTTTGTATGGAATTGCTCAAAAACAGAAAAAAACGAAAATTGGATATTTTTAATAGTTTCAAATTAAATTAAGTAATTCAAGGATATTGTTGGAATTTGTTCTCCAAATATATACCTATGGGACCGCCTTCGGGGTACACCCTTTCAAATGAAAAAAGGTTAATGCGTGATCATAGGTACATAAAAAATAAAAAAAATACCCGTCGAATTGAGAACCTGTTCCGTTCTTTCGTTTGCGTCGGTTGAAAAGATATAAAAATGTCAATGGTACCAAAATATCACTCGAGAGTGTAAAAAAAGCGTTCCGTTGTCAATGCAGCAAAAGTTACAAAACGGCCCAAGGCCTCGAGAGCAACTCACGCATAGGGTTACCATATGGAAAATTGTAAAGTTCTGACATAAAGCTAAAGCCCGATTTCCATAGAAAAGTCCTGAGATTTCGTCGCAAACGTAATTATCAACTCCTCCGTTTTTTCGTTTGAAAAGATATGAAAATGTCAATGGTATCAAAATATCACTCCTCCGTGATTAAAACTCCGAACTCTAAAAAAAATATTAATTTCACAAATTAATGAAAGTATTAAATGGTAATACTATTAAGTACGGTGCAGTATTATTTCTGCAAATCACATAATATTAAAATTTATGTTTTTAAATTATGTTTATGTTAATTACGTTGATTTGTGATATTATCCAAAGAAGATTATGTTTTTGTTTTGGTGGATTGAAATTTTCTAATAAAAAAAACTGAAAGTATTGATTAGCGACAATTGGATTTTGTGAGGCCAGTTTTAATAACCAGCAATGGAAACCGTCCAATGAACAGCATCGCACGTATCAAGTATTCGAACGATAAGCTCCTCCCTCAAACGGAATGTATCATGCCATACAGCCGGAGGGGGGAGCGTAGGTAGCGGGGTATTCTGTGATCTGGGGTCAATAAGAATACAGTCACGGTATCCTCTGCCTGTCGTAAGAGGAGACTAAAAGTTGGCCTACCCACAGCTACTCACGATGTATTCGTAAAAAATGGTGCTACAGGGACCGCGGGCAATACGAGAGAGGCACCACGGTTCCCGAAAGGTGCAGCTGGCGACAAACAGGCGGGTTTTTAGTGAGTAAGAATCTCACATAACCCGGCGTTTCTAAGCCGGGTACCTATAGGTTTTTACCTCTGGTCGTGATAAAAAGAAATGGTAGCGGGGTATATATATTGCGTTTATTCAAAGTATTATCCACACAAGCAACCACACTTCTCAAAAAATTAAGAGCAAAAAAAGAAATCCAAATTTTTAGGTTATTTTCAACCTTGAAGACCTTGAAGACGAATTGGTCGTACAGAACCTTCTTAAAAAAAAATCAAATTGTAGCTACAAGTATCTAGTTTTTGGATAATGGCTCCTCCAGGGAAATGTTACCTTAGTGGATAAGGTCAAAACTGTAAATAGGATAAGAGAATCGTACACAATTATCTGCATTTAGCTCCAGCTGTCTCCCGAAGGTGATGATGACAGTCGGGAAACTGAACTGAACTGAAATAGGATGATGAAACTGAAATTTTGACATGACTTGACATTTGCCCTGGTGCAAGCAAATGTCGACTTTAAGGTGACTAACCTTTTTTTACCCCGACTGTACAACTGAATACTCAGTGTACAAGTATGCAAGAGTTCATTAGAATACTTTAATATGGTGATAGGAGATCGCAAAAATGTGCTCATCTATATGTGTTTGTGTACAGTAAGCTTTGTCAATATGGCCTACACCGAATACAGGGAAACATAGAATACACTTGCCCCGCATCTAACGAATGCGAAACAAACAAGCGACGCAGGATAGCGTGAGAAGCGTGCCGCTTTCGGAAATACCTGCCCACACTGCGAGAAGGAGTGCGATTGGTTAGACCGCGTCGGAGGAGGCCGTCAGAAGTACAGGAGCCAATATAAGTCGTATTGTAATTATAAACTCGCATATAGTTTTATTTATCAGCGTCGTTGGTAAAGATAGTCAAAATTGCCATCTTTACAAAAGCAATGGATCAGAATAAAGACGGACAAGGTGGTAATTGCCCAAACTAACCTCTATAAAGGTTATTATATGTATAAATCTTTATAAAATAAACTATAATTTTATAACTCTATATGGTAATAGCCAAACGGCGTTTAATAATTTTTGGAATTTTTGGAAATGTCATATCGAAAGGGTCAGAAAACGTTTAAGCGTTTTTAAAACGTGAACGTTTTTCCACGTTCAACAACCCTCCGCTCTACCAGAGCTATGAATCCTCCGATACATAGATTATACGTCTATTGAATTGAAGATTTGTATTGAACCCGGAATACTTAGTGTATGTTAGAATGTTAGAGTTCATTAGAACACTTGAATATAGTGGTTGAAGTATTCAGAGATAATTCTGTCACTTCACTCAATTTACTCGGTAGTATTGTGATTTAGGCAAGAGACGGACAGAGGTTTTTAATTCTGAACTAATGATAATATTCAATCACCTAGCGACTTCGTCGGTGTTGGAAAATGGAAAACAAAATTGGGCCACAAATTCTACAACACCAAAACGTCGCCGTGCGAAAACAAAACTGATGACTGCTCTACTTTCAACAACCCTCCGCTCTGCCAGAGCTATGAATTCTCCTGTGCGTAGATTATACGTCTATTGAATTGAAGAATTCTATTGAACTTAGAAGTTAGAGTTCATTAGAACACTTGAATATAGTGATTGATGTATTAATTGGAGATCGCAAAAATGCGAGCATATATGGGTGTTTGTATACAGGAAGCGTTGTAGGTACGAGTACATATAGTTTTTAAAATGACGATATGTTTATAGCTCTAGAGACATATTTAACTGGGGCGACCACATTAGAATAGAATCTCTATCTGGAACCGTGTTAAGGGAAACCTCACCGTATAAAAAGTGACCCGATTGAATATAATGCCCCGATTTTATTTCTTTTATGTAGCAAAAGATTACAAAAAGGTCAACTTGCGGTCTCATATATTAATTAAAAAAAAAAGATGTTATAGAGCACATACATATTATGTTCGAGCGAATTTATTATACTTTTATGGCCCCGTTTATATTCGTTAAAAACAGCAAAAAACAAGAATTAATAAAAGACAATATTTTTATTTTATATTATTAATACTTTTCTGTTATCAATATGAATATTATTTTTACTACATAAATAATATTAACATAATTAATACTATTATAGTAACTTAATGCATTACATATTTGTTTGCATATTTGCATTAACATAATAAATATACAATTATTATTTAAAGGAGTTTTCTTTGTTTTAGATAAAAACTATATACTAACATTAATATGGAGTTTACTTTCTTAAAAAAAAAAAAAAAAACTAGATATTTATTACATAAAATCTCAGTTTCAATAGAAAGATGAACTTTTTATAATGACCATGATTACTTGTATTACAACATATATTTTTAATTGTTCATATTAATAGCAAATTTACAACATTTGATCGTCAAAGCAACTTCAAAAAATAATAAACATGATATTGGTTAAAAGAATAAACACAGTTAAAGAAAATAATAAATATATTGCTAATTAATTTATTGCAAAACAGTGAAACTATTATAGTTGTGACATTTGTTGTTTTGCTGTAGAATATTTTTTATAAAGATCACAAGCAATATCAAAACAATAGTCTATTATTTAAATAAAAATGTACAATCATTGAAATATTAGCTTTTAAATCGAACAATATAAATATTAGGATAAAATGACATTCATTAATGAGCTTCTTATTGCGAGCTAATAAAACAAAGTTAACAATTTTATTATAAGAAAAAAAATATAAGCATAGAATAAATAAACTACATAATATTAATATTTCCAAAATCCGGAAGCTTGTCTTGATTATTATCCTTAGATCAATTTTAGTTTCAATATTGTTTCCAAGAGATTATTGTAAAATATCTGAATCTGCTATTGATTGCTATCTGATTTTCAATCTTCCTATTTATGTACTTCTTTTCCTCGATGTTTTTCTTCTGATGCTTGAGATTGGTACTAAAATGATATTTTTTTGTAATTTCTTTTTTTTTAATATTTTTTTTTTCTTTTTTAATTTTTTTTTATACTTTTTTTATTTTTAATTTTTTCTTTTTTTATACTTCTTTTATTTTTTTTATACTTTTTTTTCTTTTTTTAATAATTTTTCTTTTTTTTAATAAATTTTCTTTTTTTTTTACTTATTCTTTTAATTTTTTTTTTACTTTTTTATTGGTTTTTTTTTTTTCTTTTTTTTAAGCATCATGTACAATAATACAATATGACAATAGACATTTTAATAGTATTTATGTAGTAAAGATATTATTCCTAAAATGTTTTAGGTACTTCATAATTTTTTAATGATACTCTATAATCGCGAAAGACACAAATACCTAAAGTAAAGTTTATTAAATGTAATTTTCAAAATATAATTTTATTTTATAACAGTTAAAAAAAAACAAATATACGAGTCGAATTTGAGAACCTCTTCCGTTTTTGTTTTTTCGTTTTCGTCGGTTGAAAAATAAATCATATTTTTATGAATATATGGGTGAGACCGACAAATTGACCTTATGTGACATAAAAATTACTATAATAAAATGTAAAATCATACCATACATTGCCATAAATACGGAAAAGTTGAAAAAGTAATCGGGTTATCGGGTCTACCTGATAACTTACACATGATATCCATGATATTAATGATATCGACGGGCTTACACGTCGATGGAAATTTTGGTGGGTCTAGGTGGGTCTAGAGATTTAAATACTCCTGATTACCAATGGAAATCATTCATGCCATTGACACGAACATGGATGGATGGATGGGGGAATATACTAAAAACTCGCCGTGCAGAAACAAAACCGACAATTTTTCCACGTTCAACAACCCTCCGCTCTGCCAGAGCTATCTATAAATATGGTAATACTGAACTTATGATAATACTGCAATCACCTAGTGACTTCGTCCATGTTGGAAGATGAAAAAGAAAGAATTGGACTACAAATGGAACATCAAAACGTCGCCGTGCAGAAACAAAACCGACCATTTTTCCACGTTCAACAACCCTCCGCTCTGCCAGAGCTATCTATAAATATGGTAATACTGAACTTATGATAATACTGCAATCACCTAGTGACTTCGTCCATGTTGGAAGATGAAAAAGAAAGAATTGGACTACAAATGGAACATCAAAACGTCGCCGTGCAGAAACAAAACCGACCATTTTTCCACGTTCAACAACCCCCCGCTCTGCCAGAGCTATCTACAAATATGGTAATACTGAACTTATAATAATACTGTAATCACCTAGTGACTTCGTCCATGTTGGAAAATGAAAAAGAAAGAATTGGACTACAAATGGAACATCAAAACGTCGCCGTGCGGAAACAAAACCGGCACTTATTATTATACTTAGTATTATTTATTATACTTTTATGGCCCCGTTTATATTCGTTAAAAACAGCAAAAAACAAGAATTAATAAAAGACAATATTTTTATTTTATATTATTAATACTTTTCTGTTATCAATATGAATATTATTTTTACTACATAAATAATATTAACATAATTAATACTATTATAGTAACTTAATGCATTACATATTTGTTTGCATATTTGCATTAACATAATAAATATACAATTATTATTTAAAGGAGTTTTCTTTGTTTTAGATAAAAACTATATACTAACATTAATATGGAGTTTACTTTCTTAAAAAAAAAAAAAAAACTAGATATTTATTACATAAAATCTCAGTTTCAATAGAAAGATGAACTTTTTATAATGACCATGATTACTTGTATTACAACATATATTTTTAATTGTTCATATTAATAGCAAATTTACAACATTTGATCGTCAAAGCAACTTCAAAAAATAATAAACATGATATTGGTTAAAAGAATAAACACAGTTAAAGAAAATAATAAATATATTGCTAATTAATTTATTGCAAAACAGTGAAACTATTATAGTTGTGACATTTGTTGTTTTGCTGTAGAATATTTTTTATAAAGATCACAAGCAATATCAAAACAATAGTCTATTATTTAAATAAAAATGTACAATCATTGAAATATTAGCTTTTAAATCGAACAATATAAATATTAGGATAAAATGACATTCATTAATGAGCTTCTTATTGCGAGCTAATAAAACAAAGTTAACAATTTTATTATAAGAAAAAAAAAACAAGCATAGAATAAATAAACTACATAATATTACTATTTCCAAAATCCGGAAGAAAAATCTTGATTATTATCCTTAGATCCATTTTAGTTTCAATATTGTTTCCAAGAGATTATTGTAAAATATCTGAATCTGCTATTGATTGCTATCTGATTTTCAATCTTCCTATTTATGTACTTCTTTTCCTCGATGTTTTTCTTCTGATGCTTGAGATTGGTACTAACATGATATTTTTTTCTAATTTCTTTTTTTTTAATATTTTTTTTCTTTTTTAATTTTTTTTATACTTTTTTTATTTTTTATTATTTCTTTTTTTTATTTTTTTTTATACTTTTATTTTTGTTATACTTTTTTTTCTTTTTTTAATAATTTTTCTTTTTTTTAATAAAATTTTCTTTTTTTTTTACTTATTCTTTTAATTTTTTTTTTACTTTTTTATTGGTTTTTTTTCTTTTTTCTTTTTTTTTAAGCATCATGTACAATAATACAATATGACAATAGACATTTTAATAGTATTTATGTAGTAAAGATATTATTCCTAAAATGTTTTAGGTACTTCATAATTTTTTAATGATACTCTATAATCGCGAAAGACACAAATACCTAAAGTAAAGTTTATTAAATGTAATTTTCAAAATATAATTTTATTTTATAACAGTTAAAAAAAACAAATATACGAGTCGAATTTGAGAACCTCTTCCGTTTTTGTTTTTTCGTTTTCGTCGGTTGAAAAATAAATCATATTTTTATGAATATATGGGTGAGACCGACAAATTGACCTTATGTGACATAAAAATTACTATAATGAAATGTAAAATCATACCATACATTGCTATAAATACGGAAAAGTTGAAAAAGTAATCGGGTTATCGGGTCTACCTGATAACTTACACATGATATCCATGATATTAATGATATCGACGGGCTTACACGTCGATGAAAATTTTGGTGGGTCTAGGTGGGTCTAAAGATTTAAATACTCCTGATTACCAATGGAAATCATTCACGCCATTGACACGAACATGGATGGATGCGGGAATATACTAAAAACTCGTTTTAGTTTTGATAATGAAGTGACCACAGTTTTTCAGAGCATATTTAATAACATTTATTTAACAACTCTTTTTAACGAAAAATAAAAAGACTTCAAACCGTTTTCCCATTAATGCCATTGTCAGAACTGGACCAAATTGAAATGGGCCCACACGGGAAGCACCACAGCTTTCAAAAAGAAAGAATCATTAAATTCGTTTCACTCAGTCGAAAGTTATGAGGTAACAAACATAAAAAAATTGCAGTCGCCAACTGGAAAACAAATTTGCAGAAATTTAATCAGCGGTACCTGTAACAAGAACAATACGTGCAAATTTGCACACATCCTAGATAAGGGTATCAATCAATACAACCCTAATTTCACCCCTTGTGCATAAAAATTAAAAAGTATTCTTTGACGAAAAAGAAGTCTGGGACACAAGTCAGACATTCTATGATGAAAAAGGGGAAGCTTTTATGTACAAAAAAGTTACGAAAATAAATTATGCATAAAACTTATGATGAAAAAAAATTGCTAGAACACAATAGTCTCGAAAATAGTCCTTTTTCGTCAATCGTAAAATGTTTTCTACATTTGGATTGGACAACCTATTTGTTCCTCTTTCAACAACCCTGCGCTCTGCCAGAGATAAGTATATGAATACGGTATACGTCTACTGAATTGAAGATTTGTATTGCGGGTTCAATGTACAAGTATGTAAAGTCGGGGTACGAAAACCTTCGTCAGTTTTCAAATTCATTCCTTTATCAAAATCGTAGTCTTTAGTACATTTTGAAACTAAAGCACTAAGCAGACAACTAACAGACGTTTGAAATGAAATTTTGACATGACTTGACATTTGCCCTGGTGCAAGCAAATGTCGACTTTAAGGTGACTAACCTTTTTTTACCCCGACTGTACAACTGAATACTCAGTGTACAAGTATGCAAGAGTTCATTAGAATACTTTAATATGGTGATAGGAGATCGCAAAAATGTACTCATCTATATGTGTTTGTGTACAGTAAGCTTTGTCAATATGGCCTACACCGAATACAGGGAAACATAGAATACACTTGCCCCGCATCTAACGAATGCGAAACAAACAAGCGACGCAGGATAGCGTGCCAAGCGTGCCGCTTTCGAAAATGTCTGCCTACACTGCGAGAAGGAGTGCGATTGGTTAGACCGCGTCGGAGGAGGCCGTCAGAAGTACAGGAGCCAATATAAGTCGTATTGTAATTATAAACTCGCATATAGTTTTATTTATCAGCGTCGTTGGTAAAGATAGTCAAAATTGCCATCTTTACAAAAGCAATGGATCAGAATAAAGACGGACAAGGTGGTAATTGCCCAAACTAACCTCTATAAAGGTTATTATATGTATAAATCTTTATAAAATAAACTATAATTTTATAACTCTATATGGTAATAGCCAAACGGCGTTTAATAATTTTTGGAATTTTTGGAAATGTCATATCGAAAGGGTCAGAAAACGTTTAAGCGTTTTTAAAACGTGAACGTTTTTCCACGTTCAACAACCCTCCGCTCTACCAGAGCTATGAATCCTCCGATACATAGATTATACGTCTATTGAATTGAAGATTTGTATTGAACCCGGAATACTTAGTGTATGTTAGAATGTTAGAGTTCATTAGAACACTTGAATATAGTGGTTGAAGTATTCAGAGATAATTCTGTCACTTCACTCAATTTACTCGGTAGTATTGTGATTTAGGCAAGAGACGGACAGAGGTTTTTAATTCTGAACTAATGATAATATTCAATCACCTAGAGACTTCGTCGGTGTTGGAAAATGGAAAACAAAATTGGGCTACAAATGGAACAACACCAAAACGTCGCCGTGCGAAAACAAAACTGATCACTGCTCTACCTTCAACAACCCTCCGCTCTGCCAGAGCTATGAATTCTCCTGTGCGTGGATTATACGTCTACTGAATTAAAGAATTCTATTGAACTTAGAAGTTAGAGTTCATTAGAACACTTGAATATAGTGATTGATGTATAAATTGGAGATCGCAAAAATGCGAGCATATATGGGTGTTTGTATACAGGAAGCGTTGTAGGTACGAGTACATATAGTTTTTAAAATGACGATATGTTTATAGCTCTAGAGACATATTTAACTGGGGAGACCACCTTAGAATAGAATCTCTATCTGGAACCGTGTTAAGGGAAACCTCACCGTATAAAAAGTGACCCGATTGAATATAATGCCCCGATTAAGGTTGACAGACAGGCTGACTTTTTTATGTATTTATGTCTTTTATGTCCACTTTATTTCTTTTATGTAGTAAAAGATTACAAAAAGGTCAACTTGCGGTCTCATATATTAATTAAAAAAAAGATGTTATAAAGCACATACATATTATGTTCGAGCGATTTTATTATACTTTTATGGCCCCGTTTGTATTCGTTAAAAACAGCAAAAAACAAGAATTAATAAAAGACAATATTTTTATTTTATATTATTAATACTATTCTGTTATCAATACGAATATTATTTTTACTACATAAATAATATTAACATAATTAATACTATTATAGTAACTTAATGCATTACATATTTGTTTGCATATTTGCATTAACATAATAAATATACAATTATTATTTAAAGGAGTTTTCTTTGTTTTAGATAAAAACTATATACTTACATTAATATGGAGTTTACTTTCTTAAAAAAAAAAAAACTAGATATTTATTACATAAAATCTCAGTTTCAATAGAAAGATGAACTTTTTATAATGACCATGATTACTTGTATTACAACATATATTTTTAATTGTTCATATTAATAGCAAATTTACAACATTTGATCGTCAAAGCAACTTCAAAAAATAATAAACATGATATTGGTTAAAAGAATAAACACAGTTAAAGAAAATAATAAATATATTGCTAATTAATTTATTACAAAACAGTGAAACTATTATAGTTGTGACATTTGTTGTTTTGCTGTAGAATATTTTTTATAAAGATCACAAGCAATATCAAAACAATAGTCTATTATTTAAATAAAAATGTACAATCATTGAAATATTAGCTTTTAAATCGAACAATAAATATTAGGATAAAATGACATTCATTAATGAGCTTCTTATTGCGAGCTAATAAAACAAAGTTAACAATTTTATTATAAGAAAAAAAAAATAAGCATAGAATAAATAAACTACATAATATTACTATTTCCAAAATCCGGAAGAAAAATCTTGATTATTATCCTTAGATCCATTTTAGTTTCAATATTGTTTCCAAGAGATTATTGTAAAATATCTGAATCTGCTATTGATTGCTATCTGATTTTCAATCTTCCTATTTATGTACTTCTTTTCCTCGATGTTTTTCTTCTGATGCTTGAGATTGGTACTAACATGATATTTTTTTGTAATTTCTTTTTTTTTTATATTTTTTTTCTTTTTTAATTTTTTTTATACTTTTTATTTTTTATTTTTTTTATTTTTTTTTATACTTTTATTTTTTTTATACTTTTTTTTCTTTTTTTAATTATTTTTCTTTTTTTTAATAAAATTTTCTTTTTTTTTTACTTATTCTTTTAATTTTTTTTTTACTTTTTTATTGGTTTTTTTTTTTTTCTTTTTTTTTTAAGCATCATGTACAATAATACAATATGGACAATAGACATTTTAATAGTATTTATGTAGTAAAGATATTATTCCTAAAATGTTTTAGGTACTTCATAATTTTTTAATGATACTCTATAATCGCGAAAGACACAAATACCTAAAGTAAAGTTTATTAAATGTAATTTTCAAAATATAATTTCATTTTATAACAGTTAAAAAAAACAAATATACGAGTCGAATTTGAGAACCTCTTCCGTTTTTGTTTTTTCGTTTTCGTCGGTTGAAAAATAAATCATATTTTTATGAATATATGGGTGAGACCGACAAATTGACCTTATGTGACATAAAAATTACTATAATAAAATGTAAAATCATACCATACATTGCCATAAATACGGAAAAGTTGAAAAAGTAATCGGGTTATCGGGTCTACCTGATAACTTACACATGATATCCATGATATTAATGATATCGACGGGCTTACACGTCGATGGAAATTTTGGTGGGTCTAGGTGGGTCTAGAGTTTTAAATACTCCTGATTACCAATGGAAATCATTCATGCCATTGACACGAACATGGATGGATGGATGGGGGAATATACTAAAAACTCGCCGTGCAGAAACAAAACCGACAATTTTTCCACGTTCAACAACCCTCCGCTCTGCCAGAGCTATCTATAAATATGGTAATACTGAACTTATGATAATACTGCAATCACCTAGTGACTTCGTCCATGTTGGAAGATGAAAAAGAAAGAATTGGACTACAAATGGAACATCAAATCGTCGCCGTGCAGAAACAAAACCGACCATTTTTCCACGTTCAACAACCCTCCGCTCTGCCAGAGCTATCTATAAATATGGTAATACTGAACTTATGATAATACTGCAATCACCTAGTGACTTCGTCCATGTTGGAAGATGAAAAAGAAAGAATTGGACTACAAATGGAACATCAAAACGTCGCCGTGCAGAAACAAAACCGACCATTTTTCCACGTTCAACAACCCCCCGCTCTGCCAGAGCTATCTACAAATATGGTAATACTGAACTTATAATAATACTGTAATCACCTAGTGACTTCGTCCATGTTGGAAAATGAAAAAGAAAGAATTGGACTACAAATGGAACATCAAAACGTCGCCGTGCGGAAACAAAACCGGCACTTATTATTATACTTAGTATTATTTATTATACTTTTATGGCCCCGTTTATATTCGTTAAAAACAGCAAAAAAACAAGAATTAATAAAATACAATATTTTTATTTTATATTATTAATACTTTTCTGTTATCAATATGAATATTATTTTTACTACATAAATAATATTAACATAATTAATACTATTATAGTAACTTAATGCATTACATATTTGTTTGCATATTTGCATTAACATAATAAATATACAATTATTATTTAAAGGAGTTTTCTTTGTTTTAGATAAAAACTATATACTTACATTAATATGGAGTATACTTTCTTAAAAAAAAAAAAAAACTAGATATTTATTACATAAAATCTCAGTTTCAATAGAAAGATGAACTTTTTATAATGACCATGATTACTTGTATTACAACATATATTTTTAATTGTTCATATTAATAGCAAATTTACAACATTTGATCGTCAAAGCAACTTCAAAAAATAATAAACATGATATTGGTTAAAAGAATAAACACAGTTAAAGAAAATAATAAATATATTGCTAATTAATTTATTGCAAAACAGTGAAACTATTATAGTTGTGACATTTGTTGTTTTGCTGTAGAATATTTTTTATAAAGATCACAAGCAATATCAAAACAATAGTCTATTATTTAAATAAAAATGTACAATCATTGAAATATTAGCTTTTAAATCGAACAATATAAATATTAGGATAAAATGACATTCATTAATGAGCTTCTTATTGCGAGCTAATAAAACAAAGTTAACAATTTTATTATAAGAAAAAAAAAACAAGCATAGAATAAATAAACTACATAATATTACTATTTCCAAAATCCGGAAGAAAAATCTTGATTATTATCCTTAGATCCATTTTAGTTTCAATATTGTTTCCAAGAGATTATTGTAAAATATCTGAATCTGCTATTGATTGCTATCTGATTTTCAATCTTCCTATTTATGTACTTCTTTTCCTCGATGTTTTTCTTCTGATGCTTGAGATTGGTACTAACATGATATTTTTTTCTAATTTCTTTTTTTTTAATATTTTTTTTCTTTTTTAATTTTTTTTATACTTTTTTTATTTTTTATTATTTCTTTTTTTTATACTTTTATTTTTTTTATACTTTTTTTCTTTTTTTAATTATTTTTCTTTTTTTCAATAAAATTTTCTTTTTTTTTACTTATTCTTTTAATTTTTTTTTTTTACTTTTTTATTGGTTTTTTTTCTTTTTTCTTTTTTTTTTAAGCATCATGTACAATAATACAATATGACAATAGACATTTTAATAGTATTTATGTAGTAAAGATATTATTCCTAAAATGTTTTAGGTACTTCATAATTTTTTAATGATACTCTATAATCGCGAAAGACACAAATACCTAAAGTAAAGTTTATTAAATGTAATTTTCAAAATATAATTTTATTTTATAACAGTTAAAAAAAACAAATATACGAGTCGAATTTGAGAACCTCTTCCGTTTTTGTTTTTTCGTTTTCGTCGGTTGAAAAATAAATCATATTTTTATGAATATATGGGTGAGACCGACAAATTGACCTTATGTGACATAAAAATTACTATAATGAAATGTAAAATCATACCATACATTGCTATAAATACGGAAAAGTTGAAAAAGTAATCGGGTTATCGGGTCTACCTGATAACTTACACATGATATCCATGATATTAATGATATCGACGGGCTTACACGTCGATGAAAATTTTGGTGGGTCTAGGTGGGTCTAAAGATTTAAATACTCCTGATTACCAATGGAAATCATTCACGCCATTGACACGAACATGGATGGATGCGGGAATATACTAAAAACTCGTTTTAGTTTTGATAATGAAGTGACCACAGTTTTTCAGAGCATATTTAATAACATTTATTTAACAACTCTTTTTAACGAAAAATAAAAAGACTTCAAACCGTTTTCCCATTAATGCCATTGTCAGAACTGGACCAAATTGAAATGGGCCCACACGGGAAGCACCACAGCTTTCAAAAAGAAAGAATCATTAAATTCGTTTCACTCAGTCGAAAGTTATGAGGTAACAAACATAAAAAAATTGCAGTCGCCAACTGGAAAACAAATTTGCAGAAATTTAATCAGCGGTACCTGTAACAAGAACAATACGTGCAAATTTGCACACATCCTAGATAAGGGTATCAATCAATACAACCCTAATTTCACCCCTTGTGCATAAAAATTAAAAAGTATTCTTTGACGAAAAAGAAGTCTGGGACACAAGTCAGACATTCTATGATGAAAAAGGGGAAGCTTTTATGTACAAAAAAGTTACGAAAATAAATTATGCATAAAACTTATGATGAAAAAAAATTGCTAGAACACAATAGTCTCGAAAATAGTCCTTTTTCGTCAATCGTAAAATGTTTTCTACATTTGGATTGGACAACCTATTTGTTCCTCTTTCAACAACCCTGCGCTCTGCCAGAGATAAGTATATGAATACGGTATACGTCTACTGAATTGAAGATTTGTATTGCGGGTTCAATGTACAAGTATGTAAAGTCGGGGTACGAAAACCTTCGTCAGTTTTCAAATTCATTCCTTTATCAAAATCGTAGTATTTAGTACATTTTGAAACTAAAGCACTAAGCAGACAACTAACAGACGTTTGAAATGAAATTTTGACATGACTTGACATTTGCCCTGGTGCAAGCAAATGTCGACTTTAAGGTGACTAACCTTTTTTTACCCCGACTGTACAACTGAATACTCAGTGTACAAGTATGCAAGAGTTCATTAGAATACTTTAATATGGTGATAGGAGATCGCAAAAATGTACTCATCTATATGTGTTTGTGTACAGTAAGCTTTGTCAATATGGCCTACACCGAATACAGGGAAACATAGAATACACTTGCCCCGCATCTAACGAATGCGAAACAAACAAGCGACGCAGGATAGCGTGCCAAGCGTGCCGCTTTCGAAAATGTCTGCCTACACTGCGAGAAGGAGTGCGATTGGTTAGACCGCGTCGGAGGAGGCCGTCAGAAGTACAGGAGCCAATATAAGTCGTATTGTAATTATAAACTCGCATATAGTTTTATTTATCAGCGTCGTTGGTAAAGATAGTCAAAATTGCCATCTTTACAAAAGCAATGGATCAGAATAAAGACGGACAAGGTGGTAATTGCCCAAACTAACCTCTATAAAGGTTATTATATGTATAAATCTTTATAAAATAAACTATAATTTTATAACTCTATATGGTAATAGCCAAACGGCGTTTAATAATTTTTGGAATTTTTGGAAATGTCATATCGAAAGGGTCAGAAAACGTTTAAGCGTTTTTAAAACGTGAACGTTTTTCCACGTTCAACAACCCTCCGCTCTACCAGAGCTATGAATCCTCCGAAACATAGATTATACGTCTATTGAATTGAAGATTTGTATTGAACCCGGAATACTTAGTGTATGTTAGAATGTTAGAGTTCATTAGAACACTTGAATATAGTGGTTGAAGTATTCAGAGATAATTCTGTCACTTCACTCAATTTACTCGGTAGTATTGTGATTTAGGCAAGAGACGGACAGAGGTTTTTAATTCTGAACTAATGATAATATTCAATCACCTAGAGACTTCGTCGGTGTTGGAAAATGGAAAACAAAATTGGGCTACAAATGGAACAACACCAAAACGTCGCCGTGCGAAAACAAAACTGATCACTGCTCTACCTTCAACAACCCTCCGCTCTGCCAGAGCTATGAATTCTCCTGTGCGTGGATTATACGTCTACTGAATTAAAGAATTCTATTGAACTTAGAAGTTAGAGTTCATTAGAACACTTGAATATAGTGATTGATGTATAAATTGGAGATCGCAAAAATGCGAGCATATATGGGTGTTTGTATACAGGAAGCGTTGTAGGTACGAGTACATATAGTTTTTAAAATGACGATATGTTTATAGCTCTAGAGACATATTTAACTGGGGAGACCACCTTAGAATAGAATCTCTATCTGGAACCGTGTTAAGGGAAACCTCACCGTATAAAAAGTGACCCGATTGAATATAATGCCCCGATTAAGGTTGACAGACAGGCTGACTTTTTTATGTATTTATGTCTTTTATGTCCACTTTATTTCTTTTATGTAGTAAAAGATTACAAAAAGGTCAACTTGCGGTCTCATATATTAATTAAAAAAAAGATGTTATAAAGCACATACATATTATGTTCGAGCGAATTTATTATACTTTTATGGCCCCGTTTGTATTCGTTAAAAACAGCAAAAAACAAGAATTAATAAAAGACAATATTTTTATTTTATATTATTAATACTTTTCTGTTATCAATACGAATATTATTTTTACTACATAAATAATATTAACATAATTAATACTATTATAGTAACTTAATGCATTACATATTTGTTTGCATATTTGCATTAACATAATAAATATACAATTATTATTTAAAGGAGTTTTCTTTGTTTTAGATAAAAACTATATACTTACATTAATATGGAGTTTACTTTCTTAAAAAAAAAAAACTAGATATTTATTACATAAAATCTCAGTTTCAATAGAAAGATGAACTTTTTATAATGACCATGATTACTTGTATTACAACATATATTTTTAATTGTTCATATTAATAGCAAATTTACAACATTTGATCGTCAAAGCAACTTCAAAAAATAATAAACATGATATTGGTTAAAAGAATAAACACAGTTAAAGAAAATAATAAATATATTGCTAATTAATTTATTGCAAAACAGTGAAACTATTATAGTTGTGACATTTGTTGTTTTGCTGTAGAATATTTTTTATAGAGATCACAAGCAATATCAAAACAAAAGTCTATTATTTAAATAAAAATGTACAATCATTGAAATATTAGCTTTTAAATCGAACAATATAAATATTAGGATAAAATGACATTCATTAATGAGCTTCTTATTGCGAGCTAATAAAACAAAGTTAACAATTTTATTATAACAAAAAAAAATAAGCATAGAATAAATAAACTACATAATATTACTATTTCCAAAATCCGGAAGAAAAATCTTGTTTATTATCCTTAGATCCATTTTAGTTTCAATATTGTTTCCAAGAGATTATTGTAAAATATCTGAATCTGCTATTGATTGCTATCTGATTTTCAATCTTCCTATTTATGTACTTCTTTTCCTCGATGTTTTTCTTCTGATGCTTGAGATTGGTACTAACATGATATTTTTTTGTAATTTTTTTTTTTTAATATTTTTTTTCTTTTTTAATTTTTTTTATACTTTTTTTTTTTATTATTATTTTTCTTTTTTTAATTATTTTTCTTTTTTTTCATAAAATTTTCTTTTTTTTTTACTTATTCTTTTAATTTTTTTTTTTACTTTTTTATTGGTTTTTTTTTTTTTTTTTAAGCATCATGTACAATAATACAATATGACAATAGACATTTTAATAGTATTTATGTAGTAAAGATATTATTCCTAAAATGTTTTAGGTACTTCATAATTTTTTAATGATACTCTATAATCGCGAAAGACACAAATACCTAAAGTAAAGTTTATTAAATGTAAGTTTCAAAATATAATTTTATTTTATAACAGTTAAAAAAAAACAAATATACGAGTCGAATTTGAGAACCTCTTCCGTTTTTGTTTTTTCGTTTTCGTCGGTTGAAAAATAAATCATATTTTTATGAATATATGGGTGAGACCGACAAATTGACCTTATGTGACATAAAAATTACTATAATAAAATGTAAAATCATACCATACATTGCCATAAATACGGAAAAGTTGAAAAAGTAATCGGGTTATCGGGTCTACCTGATAACTTACACATGATATCCATGATATTAATGATATCGACGGGCTTACACGTCGATGGAAATTTTGGTGGGTCTAGGTGGGTCTAGAGATTTAAATACTCCTGATTACCAATGGAAATCATTCATGCCATTGACACGAACATGGATGGATGGATGGGGGAATATACTAAAAACTCGCCGTGCAGAAACAAAACCGACAATTTTTCCACGTTCAACAACCCCTCGCTCTGCCAGAGCTATCTATAAATATGGTAATACTGAACTTATGATAATACTGCAATCACCTAGTGACTTCGTCCATGTTGGAAGATGAAAAAGAAAGAATTGGACTACAAATGGAACATCAAAACGTCGCCGTGCGGAAACAAAACCGACCATTTTTCCACGTTCAACAACCCCCCGCTCTGCCAGAGCTATCTATAAATATGGTAATACTGAACTTATGATAATACTGCAATCACCTAGTGACTTCGTCCATGTTGGAAGATGAAAAAGAAAGAATTGGACTACAAATGGAACATCAAAACGTCGCCGTGCAGAAACAAATCGACCATTTTTCCACGTTCAACAACCCCCCGCTCTGCCAGAGCTATCTACAAATATGGTAATACTGAACTTATAATAATACTGTAATCACCTAGTGACTTCGTCCATGTTGGAAAATGAAAAAGAAAGAATTGGACTACAAATGGAACATCAAAACGTCGCCGTGCGGAAACAAAACCGGCACTTATTATTATACTTAGTATTATTTATTATACTTTTATGGCCCCGTTTATATTCGTTAAAAACAGCAAAAAACAAGAATTAATAAAAGACAATATTTTTATTTTATATTATTAATACTTTTCTGTTATCAATATGAATATTATTTTTACTACATAAATAATATTAACATAATTAATACTATTATAGTAACTTAATGCATTACATATTTGTTTGCATATTTGCATTAACATAATAAATATA
Source organism: Synanthedon vespiformis (assembly GCA_918317495.1). NCBI lineage: Eukaryota > Metazoa > Arthropoda > Insecta > Lepidoptera > Sesiidae > Synanthedon > Synanthedon vespiformis. The sequence continues at coordinate 2,293,967 of OU906947.1, forward strand.
CAATTATTATTTAAAGGAGTTTTCTTTGTTTTAGATAAAAACTATATACTTACATTAATATGGAGTTTACTTTCTTAAAAAAAAAAAAACTAGATATTTATTACATAAAATCTCAGTTTCAATAGAAAGATGAACTTTTTATAATGACCATGATTACTTGTATTACAACATATATTTTTAATTGTTCATATTAATAGCAAATTTACAACATTTGATCGTCAAAGCAACTTCAAAAAATAATAAACATGATATTGGTTAAAAGAATAAACACAGTTAAAGAAAATAGTAAATATATTGCTAATTAATTTATTGCAAAACAGTGAAACTATTATAGTTGTGATATTTGTTGTTTTGCTGTAGAATATTTTTTATAAAGATCACAAGCAATATCAAAACAATAGTCTATTATTTAAATAAAAATGTACAATCATTGAAATATTAGCTTTTAAATCGAACAATATAAATATTAGGATAAAATGACATTCATTAATGAGCTTCTTATTGCGAGCTAATAAAACAAAGTTAACAATTTTATTATAAGAAAAAAAAATAAGCATAGAATAAATAAACTACATAATATTACTATTTCCAAAATCCGGAAGAAAAATCTTGATTATTATCCTTAGATCCATTTTAGTTTCAATATTGTTTCCAAGAGATTATTGTAAAATATCTGAATGTGCTATTGATTGCTATCTGATTTTCAATCTTCCTATTTATGTACTTCTTTTCCTCGATGTTTTTCTTCTGATGCTTGAGATTGGTACTAACATGATATTTTTTTCTAATTTCTTTTTTTTTAATATTTTTTTTCTTTTTTAATTTTTTTTATACTTTTTTTATTTTTTATTATTTCTTTTTTTTATTTTTTTTTTATACTTTTATTTTTTTTATACTTTTTTTTCTTTTTTTAATTATTTTTCTTTTTTTCAATAAAATTTTCTTTTTTTTTACTTATTCTTTTAATTTTTTTTTTTACTTTTTTATTGGTTTTTTTTCTTTTTTCTTTTTTTTTTAAGCATCATGTACAATAATACAATATGACAATAGACATTTTAATAGTATTTATGTAGTAAAGATATTATTCCTAAAATGTTTTAGGTACTTCATAATTTTTTAATGATACTCTATAATCGCGAAAGACACAAATACCTAAAGTAAAGTTTATTAAATGTAATTTTCAAAATATAATTTTATTTTATAACAGTTAAAAAAAACAAATATACGAGTCGAATTTGAGAACCTCTTCCGTTTTTGTTTTTTCGTTTTCGTCGGTTGAAAAATAAATCATATTTTTATGAATATATGGGTGAGACCGACAAATTGACCTTATGTGACATAAAAATTACTATAATGAAATGTAAAATCATACCATACATTGCTATAAATACGGAAAAGTTGAAAAAGTAATCGGGTTATCGGGTCTACCTGATAACTTACACATGATATCCATGATATTAATGATATCGACGGGCTTACACGTCGATGAAAATTTTGGTGGGTCTAGGTGGGTCTAAAGATTTAAATACTCCTGATTACCAATGGAAATCATTCACGCCATTGACACGAACATGGATGGATGCGGGAATATACTAAAAACTCGTTTTAGTTTTGATAATGAAGTGACCACAGTTTTTCAGAGCATATTTAATAACATTTATTTAACAACTCTTTTTAACGAAAAATAAAAAGACTTCAAACCGTTTTCCCATTAATGCCATTGTCAGAACTGGACCAAATTGAAATGGGCCCACACGGGAAGCACCACAGCTTTCAAAAAGAAAGAATCATTAAATTCGTTTCACTCAGTCGAAAGTTATGAGGTAACAAACATAAAAAAATTGCAGTCGCCAACTGGAAAACAAATTTGCAGAAATTTAATCAGCGGTACCTGTAACAAGAACAATACGTGCAAATTTGCACACATCCTAGATAAGGGTATCAATCAATACAACCCTAATTTCACCCCTTGTGCATAAAAATTAAAAAGTATTCTTTGACGAAAAAGAAGTCTGGGACACAAGTCAGACATTCTATGATGAAAAAGGGGAAGCTTTTATGTACAAAAAAGTTACGAAAATAAATTATGCATAAAACTTATGATGAAAAAAAATTGCTAGAACACAATAGTCTCGAAAATAGTCCTTTTTCGTCAATCGTAAAATGTTTTCTACATTTGGATTGGACAACCTATTTGTTCCTCTTTCAACAACCCTGCGCTCTGCCAGAGATAAGTATATGAATACGGTATACGTCTACTGAATTGAAGATTTGTATTGCGGGTTCAATGTACAAGTATGTAAAGTCGGGGTACGAAAACCTTCGTCAGTTTTCAAATTCATTTCTTTATCAAAATCGTAGTCTTTAGTACATTTTGAAACTAAAGCACTAAGCAGACAACTAACAGACGTTTGAAATGAAATTTTGACATGACTTGACATTTGCCCTGGTGCAAGCAAATGTCGACTTTAAGGTGACTAACCTTTTTTTACCCGACTGTACAACTGAATACTCAGTGTACAAGTATGCAAGAGTTCATTAGAATACTTTAATATGGTGATAGGAGATCGCAACCAAAACTCATATATGCCTCCATGTAGATACATAAATTTATATCGTGATATTGTATGTTTCCCGAATATAAATAAAATAAAAATTAAAAATTAAAAGAGACAGACGGCGGGAAGCGACTTTGTTTTATAATATACTAGCTGCTGCCGGCGACTTCGCCCGCGTAACTTTGTGAATTATATACTAAAACGTTCCTCGAGAACCACAGTATCCATTTTGCCGGCGTCTGCGACGCTAGTGGTTAGGCAATGTCACAACTCCAGCTATACGAAGTTTCGAGGTGTTCGCGTGGATGTTGAAAAAGATATAGCGATTTTTGTTCCGTTGGGGTTTATTAAACCCCACGTGGTGCACGGAGGATTAAGCCCTGATATTCCACAAAGGGGTAGCTAATTTTTAGTATACCTACATGTAGCCAGATATGTATATCTTCATTAAGTATTGATTGGCGACAGTTGGATTTTGTGAGGCCAGTTTTAATAATCAGCAATGGAAACCATCCAATGAACACCTACGCACGTATCAAGTATTCGAACGATAAGCTCCTCCCTCAAACGGAATGCATCACGCCATACAGCCGGAGGGGGGAGCGTAGGTAGCGGGGTATCCTGTGATCTGGGGGTACCCTGTGATCTGGGGTCAATAAGTATCCTCTGCCTGTCGTATGAGGCGACTAAAAGGGGTTCCGTTGATTGGTCTACCCACACCTACCCACGACGTATTCGAAAAGAATGGTGCTACAGGGACCGCGGGCAATACGCAAGGAGGCACGACGGTTCCCGAAAGGTGCAGCTGGCGACAAACAGGCGGGTTTTTACTGAGTAAGAATCTCACATAACCCGGGTCCGTAATAAACGGATAGTCATTATAACCAATATTAAATCGTTATAGGAATTCAACAGGGGCCTTGTCATTTGGTCGTTGTAACCGATATGTTGTTATAACCGAATAGTGCTCAGGTACCGCGGGCAATACGGAAGGAGGCACCACGGTTCCCGAAAGGTGCAGCTGGCGACAAACAGGCGGGTTTTTACTGAGTAAGAATCTCACATAACCCGGGTCCGTAATAAACGGATAGTCATTATAAGCAATATTAAATCGTTATAGGAATTCAACAGGGGCCTTGTCATTTGGTCGTTGTAACCGATATGTTGTTATAACCGAATGGTGCTCAGGTACCGCGGGCAATACGGAAGGAGGCACCACGGTTCCCGAAAGTTGCAGCTGGCGACAAACAGGCGGGTTTTTACTGAGTAAGAATCTCACATAACCCGGGTCCGTAATAAACGGATAGTCATTATAACCAATATTAAATCGTTATAGGAATTCAACAGGGGCCTTGTCATTTAGTCGTTGTAACCGATATGTTGTTATAACCGAATGGTGCTCAGGTACCGCGGGCAATACGGAAGGAGGCACCACGGTTCCCGAAAGGTGCAGCTGGCGACAAACAGGCGGGTTTTTACTGAGTAAAAATCTCACATAACCCGGGTCCGTAATAAACGGATAGTCATTATAACCAATATTAAATCGTTATAGGAATTCAACAGGGACCTTGTCATTTGGTCGTTTTAACCGATATGTTGTTATAACCGAAGTCGTTATATTCGGTTTCTACTGTAATACATAGGTAATGTAAAAATTATGAAATCATTACCTACACGTGTCGCGGCCGTTGACCTACATTGCAAAAAGTGCGTCATTAGACAAAGAATGTCCGATAAACAAAATTACTTTAGTGTGTAATTAGCAATTTTAATAACCTACTTTATATTTCACAATACTTCATTACCTACACTATAATACTAAAGTTATGGAAACGGGCTAGGAAAAAGCGTTGGCTGTGATTGGTGGAGATAACCGACAATGTGAGTGTACACAGCACATGCACTTTTTGAAGTGAAAACTTATTTAACATCGTTGTGATTTGATAGTCGATGAAACGAAAAAGCGACAGTAAAAAGAGACAGACACATAAATTCATAAGATTTAACGTGGGAGAAAATGAGATAAGAAGCATTATATTCTTATATTCGTTGTTCAATACTAAAACCTGCAATTATCCTCTTCCCCAAATTTTACTTGAAGCCAAAATTTTTGAAGTTTTCACTTCTACCACGTGTAAACATAGCGGTAGCGGGTTACATGTTGACTCTTTTCGAAATATCGTTGGAGACGCTATTTAATATCTGTTACTGTTTTGTTTGTATTTAAAGTTTTGTCAGGTATAATGCAACCTCTACGGTTTAAAATTAATATATTATAAAGTAGCTTGGGCTTTTAAAGAGACGTAAAAACTGAACTGTGTTATATTTATATATTTTTACTGCGACCAGGCTTATGTATTGGATTCTGTGATTGATTGCTCTTTCTAGTATAAAAGACAACGACGTGCTTTTTCATTCACAGAAAAGACAGAGAAATGCGAAACCTTCAACTTCCAATAATGAAATTTTTAAAGCCGTTGCAGGAAAAAAAAGATAATGGCATTCTTAAATCGCCAAAAAAAACGAAGACACGTGAAACAATTTTTTAAAAATTGATGATTTTAGTAAGTTTTGTTTCCTATTGTTATTAAACTGTTGAAATGTAATGAAACCTAATTGATAAATAAATATTTTAAATTTTTATTATGTACATAGGCATTGTTACTATAATATTTTCTCATACTTTACAAAACTAAAAGCAGCGTAATGTGAACGTTCACCTATTATTGTAAACGCCCACTCAAGATTTGCTGTCCTTGTCTTTTGTATGGAATTGCTCAAAAACAGAAAAAACGAAAATTAAATTAAGTAATTCAAGGATATTGTTGGAATTTGTTTTCCAAATATATACCTATGGGACCGCCTTCGGAGTACACTCTTTCAAATAAAAAAAGGTACTGCGTGATCATAGGTACATAAAAAATAAAAAAATACCCGTCGAATTGAGAACCTGCTCTGTTCTTTCGTTTGCGTCGGTTGAAAAAATATAAAAATGTCAATGGTATGAAAATATCACTCGAGAGTGTAAAAAAAGCGTTCCGTTGCCAATGCAGTAAAAGTTACAAAACGGCCCAAGGCCTCAAGACAACTCACGCATATGGAAAATTGTAAATTCCTGACATAAAGCTAAAGCCCGATTTCCATTGAAAAGTCCTGAGATTTCGTCGCAAATGTAATTAATAACACTAAAAAAAATTATTAATTTCACAAATTAATGAAAGTATTTATTATTTCTGCAAATCACTTAATATGAAAATTGATTTTAAAGACCAAAGAAGGTGAATTATTTTATGTTTTAGATTATGTTTTTTTTTTTGGTTGATTGAAATTTTCTAATTAAAAAAATCTAAAAAAATTACTACATTTTATTGAAAATCGAAAATTCTGAGATTTCCGAAATCCGGCCGCAATCCTGTCAGTACTCTAAAACTAAAAATCCTGAAATCTCAGGACAAATCCGGAGATATGGTAACCTTACTCACGCAGCATATTTCATCTCCCTCCACAAAACTCACAAACCACCAACACGAAAGCCCGATCTTGTATCACCTCAGATCCAAGTCCAGAAATTGCAAAAAATTGCCACAGAAGGAAACATTACCAAGCGGTACAGTTTAGCATGCATTTACTGTTTGAAGGATAATATTCTGACGCCGTGAAATAAAATGTCTTATTATCGCAAAGACTCTTTACGATGAAGATCCAAGTAAAATAACGCAACAGGAACTAGTGGTACTTTGGACATATGACATAAAGGGAGAAGTTGGATAATAAGATTGAAAGAATGGTACGTGCTGGTAACAAAGCAGTGACTGAGAAAACGCGTAATAGCGACAACAACCCTTGTCCCCTGCAGTTTCACCGAATTTCTAAAAGAAAGAGGCAGGAACGGGGGCAGCTAATAGGACGCCAGGCCTTGACATAGTATTTGTTTTTGGCGTGAGAGCATAGGTTTTTATAGCGTTAAAAAAATAACTATGTTACTATGTTAAAGGATTGGTCTAAAAGCAATGGCAACTTTTTATTGTAGTGTGTCACATTTTATCACTTTTTACACAGTTTAATTATATTTTTAGCAAACATAGTTTCGCGCAAATTGGCATTTTATAATGCCCAAAATTCAATAAAACGCCGCCAAAAATTAATTAGTATTTGCAGCCGCACTTTTCAAATCTACGAACCAGCGCAGCGAAACCAATCAAATGATTGTATAAGTATACCACGTGTATTAAACCCCACGTGGTGCACGGAGGGTTAAGCCCTGATATTCCACAAAGGGGTAGCTAATTTTTAGTATACCTACATGTAGTCAGATATGTATATCTTCATTAAGTATTGATTGGCGGCAATTGGCAATGGAAACCATCCAATGAACAGTAACCCGGGTCCGTAATAAACGGATAGTCATTATAACCAATATTAAATCGTTATAGGAATTCAACAGGCGCCTTGTCATTTGGTCGTTTTAACCGATATGTTGTTATAACCGAAGTATAAACTTATATTCGGTTTCTACTGTAATACATAGGTAATGTAAAAGTTATGAAATCATTACCTACACGTGTCGCGGCCGTTGACCTACATTGCAAAAAGTGCGTCATTAGACAAAGAATATCCGATAAACAAAAATTACTTTAGTGTGTAATTAGCAATTTTAATAACTGTTTAATAAACGATGACGTAAGTTTTTACCTACTTTGGATTTCACAATACTTCATTACCTACACTATAATACTAAAGTTATGGAAACGGGCTAGGAAAAAGCGTTGGCTGTTGATTGGTGGAGATAACCGACAATGTGAGTGTACACAGTACATGCACTTTTTGAAGTGAAAACTTATTTAACATCGTTGTGATTTGATAGTCGATGAAACGAAAAAGCGACAGTAAAAAGAGACAGACACATAAATTCATAAGATTTAACGTGGGAGAAAATGAGATAAGAAGCATTATATTCTTATATTCGTTGTTCAATACTAAAACCTGCAATTATCCTCTTCCCCAAATTTTACTTGAAGCCAAAATTTTTGAAGTTTTCATTTCTACCACGTGTGAATAGCACACGTGATTTTTTTTTTTTCCTTGCTTAGTGGTAGCGGGTTACATGTTGACTCTTTTCGAAATATCGTTGGAGACGCTATTTAATATCTGTTACTGTTTTGTTTGTGTTTAAAGTTTTGTTAGTTATAATGCAACCTCTTCGGTTTAAAATTTATATATTAAAAAATAGCATGGGCTTGTCAATATGACTTGGCATTCATTAAAGAGACGTAAAAACTGAACTGTGTTATATTTATATATTTTTACTGCGATCCCGCTTATGTTATTGGATTCTGTGATTGATTGCTCTCTCTAGTAAAAAGACAACGACGTGCTTTTTCATCCACAGAAAAGACTTATGATATTAAATATGTTTCATTCAATGAGAAATGCAAAACCTTCAACTTCCAATAACGAAATTTTTAAAGCCGGTGCAGGAAAAAAAAGATAATGGCATTCTTAAATCGTCAAAAAAAACGAAAGACACGTGAAACAATTTTAAAAAAATTGATGATAATAATAATAATATTATTATTTGGGGAAACCGAAGGGTTTGTCTGTGCAATTGCGGACGAAGTTATTAAGACGAACAATTACCGGAAATATATCCTGAAGGACGGTACGGTCGACATCTGTCGGGCATGCCACCGTCCTGGAGAGACACTCAGGCATATTATTTCCGGTTGTGCTCATGTTGCTAACGGCGAGTATTTGCACAGACATAACCAAGTAGCCAGAATCATACATCAGTAACTTGCTCTTCGATACGGTCTTATCGAATCTGAGGTGCCGTACTACAAGTACGTGCCTACGTCCGTTCTCGAAAATGGTCATGCCACGCTCTATTGGGATCGCCCCATAATCACGGACAGGACTATTGTCGCCAATAATCCTGACATCGTGGTTATTGATCGATCCCAACGCCGGACGATGCTTGTTGACATTACTGTCCCACATGACGAAAACCTCGTGAAAGCCGAAAAAGATAAGCTAAGTAAATATTTAGACTTGGCTCACGAAGTGACCGTCATGTGGGATGTTGATTCGACCATCATCGTCCCGATAGTCGTGTCGGCGAACGGTCTTATAGCGAAGAGCCTCGACCAACACCTCAAGAGGCTCTCACTAGATGGCTGGATCAAGGCTCAGATACAGAAAGCGGTACTTCTGGACACGGCACGAATTGTCAGGAGGTTCCTCAATCTGCAGCCCTAACCACTGGTAGCTTGGGCCTTGCCCCACTACCTGCGGAATTCTAGTTTTAAGTTTTTTACGATATTTATTGTTTGTTTTTTTTTAATAATATTTATTGTAAAAAATTTAGAATTAAGATAGAAAATAAATATCCGTGTATAATAAATCATTTATTCGACGTAAGTTTTTACAAAATATTTATCTTCGTCAACATTCAAGGATATTGTTGGAAATTGTTTTCCAAATATATACCTATGGGACCGCCTTCGGGGTACACTCTTTCAAATAAAAAAAGGTAATGCGTGATCATAGGTACATAAAAAATAAAAAAATTCCCGTCGAATTGAGAACCTGCTCCGTTCTTTCGTTTGCGTCGGTTGAAAAAATATAAAAATGTCAATGGTATGAAAATATCACTCGAGAGTGTAAAAAAAGCGTTCCGTTGCCAATGCAGTAAAAGTTACAAAACGGTCCAAGGCCTCAAGACAACTCACGCATATGGAAAATTGTAAATTCCTGACATAAAGCTAAAGCCCGATTTCCATTGAAAAGTCCTGAGATTTCGTCGCAAATGTAATTAAGGCGAGGACTTAGCTGAAAAGCGTTATTTTTCGTCGCCTAGTTTGACTTCTTAGAGTAAAATCACAAGTTAGATAAAAATACAGTGCATAATAGACTATATGGGAAAAAGTTTGAATCGGGCAAATTTTACGAAAAAAGAAATTAGTAAAATACTGCTAAAAATAAACTTACTGTTCACAGTACTAAAAAAATTCCGTGACAACTACTTTTGTTTTTAGGCTCATTAATTAACTTACGTTCTACACTAAAGTTTGAATCGGCTACTTTTATTTCTTTTTTCATATTTTACACAATATTTAAGAAAAACCTTCCAATTTTAAATCTGTTCGGTTATCTCCGAAGAGCTACAAAAATTTGTTGCGCAATATTGCACCTTAATTCATAGCGCATTAGATTGCGGTCATTTTGGTAAAAATTGTGTTCGGTCTGAGGTTAGTCCTTGCCTTAACAACACTAAAAAAAATTATTAATTTCACAAATTAATGAAAGTATTTATTATTTCTGCAAATCACTTAATATGAAAATTGATTTTAAAAACCAAAGAAGGTGAATTATTTTATGTTTTAGATTATGTTTTTTTTTGGTTGATTGAAATTTTCTAATTAAAAAAATCCAAAAAAATTACTACATTTTATTGAAAATCGAAAATTCTGAGATTTCCGAAATCCGGCCGCAATCCTGTCAGTACTCTAAAACTAAAAATCCTGAAATCTCAGGACAAATTCGGAGATATGGTAACCCTACTCACGCAGCATATTTCATCTCCCTCCATAGAACCCACAAACCACCATCAGGTAAGCCCGATCTTGTATCACCTCAAAATTGCCACAGAAGGAAACATTACCAAGCGGTACAATTTAGTATACATTTACTGTTTGAAGGATAATATTCTGACGCCGTGAAATAAAATGTCTTATTATCGCAAAGACTCTTTACGATGAAGATCCAAGTGAAATAACGCAACAGGAACTAGTGGTACTTTGGACATATGACATAAAGGGAGAAGTTGGATAATAAGATTGAAAGAATGGTACGTGCTGGTAACAAAGCAGTGACTGAGAAAACGCGACATAGCGACAACAACCCTTGTCCCCTGCAGTTTCACCGAATTTCTAAAAGAAAGAGGCAGGAACGGGGGCAGCTAATAGGATGCCAGGCCTTGACATAGTATTTGTTTTTGGCCCGAGAGCATAGATTTTTAGTGTTAAAAAAAAAAACTATAAGTACTATGTTAAAGGATTGGTCTAAAAGCAATGGGCAACTTTTTAGGGTTGTTTCAAACTGTCATACTATTTGTTCTACGATAGAACAGTTAGGACAAAAAATTTCCAACTAGTTCTACTACACAGTATGACAGATTTGGACTCGAATAATTTTAATGAAATATGTCCAAACTGTTCTACTATTTTTATAATAGCACAAAATAATTAAAAAAACTTGCAATGAGTTCTACAGGTGACTGGTGAGTATGCGATATTATCTTTTCCTTACTAATATTATAAACTAGCTGTTGCCCGCGACTTCGTCCGCGTTAAAAAAGATAAAAAGCCTGGCGTCCTATTAGCTGCCCCCGTTCCTGCCTCTTTCTTTTAGAAATTCGGTGAAACTGCAGGGGACAAGGGTTGTTGTCGCTATGTCGCGTTTTCTCAGTCACTGCTTTGTTACCAGCACGTACCATTCTTTCAATCTTATTATCCAACTTCTCCCTTTATGTCATATGTCCAAAGTACCACTAGTTCCTGTTGCGTTATTTCACTTGGATCTTCATCGTAAAGAGTCTTTGCGATAATAAGATATTTTATTTCACGGCGTCAGAATATTATCCTTCAAACAGTTCAATTATTCCTTCTGTGGAAATTTTTTACAGTTTCTGGACTTGTATCTGAGGTGATACTAGTGTCATACTAGTTGGAAATTTTTTGTCCTAACTGTTCTATCGTAGAATAGTATGACAGTTTGAAACAACCGACTTTTTATTGTAGTGTGTCACAATAAAAATTTAATTATATTTTTACCAAACATAGTTTCACGTAAATTGGCATTTTATAATGCCCAAAATTTAATAAAACGCCGAATTCGGCGTAGTACCTATTTGCAGCCGCAGTCTACGGCGCGGCGGCCGTATCTAAGTCGAGCGCAGCGAAACCAATCAAATGATTGTATAAGATAAGTAATATTAGACAGAAATTAAGCTCATCCGCATTTTGCAGTTCGGGTCAAAAACTATTTGAAAAACCTTTATTGGGAAGTGTTACACACCCGACAAATTCATCAGACATTGCTCCGTCCGAGTATTACTAGGTATCATTTATTTCGATCGATATGGATGGCACATGGTCTGTCTAACAATACTTTAGCAAAAATTGGGTTTATTCAAAAATATGATGAAGAGTTCTTCAAACGTGGTATCCGAATGGTAAAAATCCGCACCGTTCTTCGACTCTCTAAACACACCAGAGCGTGGTATACATTTTTAAAACATTACCCTGGACGGTGGAGCACTTGGCTCGCGAATGAAGAACGCAATTAACTGCACGTCATAGTGTGAACTGCAGGGTCTGCAGGAGTCCTGCAGTTAACTGCAATTTAACAAAGTTCTCTTGCCTTCAGTGATCAAAAAATTGTCAGGCTCATATCAAAATGAGTGATCGCGACAAACAAGATCTTTGTTAAAGTATACATTTTTTTCAGTGTAGCGAATCAGTCGATCCTTTTTTTTCGAGGAGAAATCCGTTCACAGATTCCCTACCGCTGGCTAGACGGTAGGGGTAGGTATGTGGGGGTCAGCCGGCGCTCTGCCCTATGCTAGTCATAGCGGGCCCGGCCATACCCACTAAAACTCTCCGGTGCCTCCTTGCCCTTTGTGCGGGGGTGGACCGGGCTCTGCCGAGGCAACAACTCCGATCCCCCCCAGGGCAACCTAGCCATTACTGGCTAGGCTGACGCCGATGGGGGATTGCCCGGAGACACCGGAGCAATCCCCAGATGTGGGAACCTTGTGCAGGCACACACAGCTAGCCAGCTGTGCGTGCAGGTCCCCTAGGACATTTGAAGACGTGCCTTCTCCTGCCCAACCGCCTGCGTCTGAGGGAAGCGAGACCTGGAGTCAGTCGATCCTAAGCTCAAGGAGAGATCTTTTGTCGATGTGACGTGTTTATTTCAATATAATTGACGTCCATTGAGCGAAAGGGAATCTGGTTCCTATTCCAGCGGCAGCGAAACCGTTTCAATAATCGTTCCTTCCATGTCAAAGCGAGTGTTCGACGGGGAATCCAAAGTGGCCTGAAGACGTCGCCGCGAAGTCCGGGAAGTAACTAACATTAAAATCGTACACACGTAAGTACTATGCGTTTCAAATGAGAATAGGACTGGAAATTCGCATTTTGCCCCGCTTTTCTCACGAACTTCATTAGTGAAGTGTACGGAGTGCAAAAAAGACAAGCCAAGAATTAATTATTATTTTTGTAATGTGATTTATTTATTCAGGTAGTTTATTATAAAATCGTACACATTGACCCATAAAGGAATTACCTACTTATCTCGTGAAGACGCTTTAGCAAACTTAAGGGCTTTGCTATATAGAGCCAACGCCGAAAAGATCTTATAAATACGATTTAAATCGTACTGTAATTTACACTTATAGTTTAATTACTTAATAGTTATTATATACTAGCTGGTGCCCGCGATTTCGTCCGCGTTGAACGATGAAAGGTACCCTATGTCCTTTCTGGTGTCCCAGACAACGTGTATGTAAAATTTAATGGTGATCGGTTCAGTAGTTTTTGCATGAAAGCGTAATAAACAAACAAACAAACAAACTCATATTCACATTTATAATATTAGTAAGGATGTATATTTATACATATATAATTTTATTAGATAAAAATTTTTTATATTTTTGTTATTCGGATTTTTTGACGACATTACTATGATGACTCGGATCATGTGAAGTTTGCAGCAAGCGCGATCCTATTCTCATTTGAAACGCATAGTACTTATATTATTGACTTACTTATTTAGGACTTACCAATTTCTGCTACAACTTCGGGCGCTGGAGTCAGTCTCGATCATCTTGAATTACTTACACAAAAATGTCTTTTAGTCTTTTAGGATAATTGTTTTTGTCACTGTTTAAAGTCTGTCTCTAACGGCTTGCACCCTACGGTGGTGCTGGTCTACCGTTTGGTTAGAAGAGACCGAGATAGAATTTTTTTAAAAAAATATTACTTTAAAAACACAATAACTTATTTAAACTAAATTTATAACTGGTATATATATGGTAGAAACTGATCGCATTTGAAACAGAGTAAGTAAATTAAAAGTGCAAGAACTGCAAAATTCCGGCGGCCGGTCGCACATTGAAGAATCGCAATACAAAGTAAGTAAAGCGAAACACGCGACGCACAACTGTGGCGAAAGAAGTCTCACCGGTGAGTGAATGTGAAATTTATGCGGCTGGCGGGAGTAGCGGGTGGAGGGGCGGCTGGCGACGTTGCGGCGCAGCGCGGGAGTTCCTAGCGATGCTCGATACGTATCGATATTTTGATTTATCGATACAAAATGAATGCGATATAACGATATTTTTAGCCTACTTCAAAAAAGGAGGACATTTTCAATTAGACTCAATGTTTTTTATGATTGTTTCCTCCGAACTTTCGATTGGGTGAAACGATTTTGATGATTCTTTTTCAAGCGACTTCCAAAAAACGAAGAGGTTCTCAATTCGACTGTATTTTTTTTATATTTGTAAGCTGGTGCTTCCCGTGTGGTCCAGTTCTGACAATGGCATCCATGAGAAAACGGTTTTACGTCGGTTTTTTTTGTATCGATTCACTTCACCGGAATATCGCATCAAAAATATCTAATCAAAAACTAACCAAACCAAGCTAATTCGATACGTAAACAAATCTTTTTATGCATACTTGTAGGTACGGCCTACGCTTTTGTAAAACGATTCTGGTAACGTAAAATATGTAATGATCTAAATTATAAACTGTGCTTTGTGTGTTTACTCAAATCTTTTAACCTTGGTTCTTTTCGCTGCCCTGTGTGGTAAGGCAACACCACAAATTTGTAAGTTCAATTAAAAATACACCGTGGAGTTCTCTCAAAAAATAATTTTATTTTATCTCTTGTAATAACTGGTATTATTATTAATATTACATACAAATTTTAAACATACTTGAAGATTAATATGATAGATATTATCATCATCATTAATAAAAAATCCGTAAGTGTAGGTATTGTATGTATGTATGGTTGCTCTCGACTTCGCCCGTGTAAATTATATACTAAAACCTTCCACTCTATCCATTGGAGAAAACAGCATTAAAATCGGTGCAGTAGTTTTTGAGTTTATCGCGAACAGGCAGACAGACAGACGTGAAGGAGGATAAAATATGTAATATGTAGTGATAAATAGTGCTAACTACAGTAACTATATATTTAGTCATTAATTTAATACGATATCGATACAAAAGCATACGATATCGATACAAAAGCATACGATATAATATATCGTGTATCGGTAGAATTATTAGTTACGATACGATTTATCGATACAAAGCGGGCATCCCTACTTCTTCGCTGCCCGCTGCCCGCTGCCCGCTCCCCGCTCCCCGCTCCCCGCTCCCCGTTCCCCGCTCCCCGCTCCCCGCTCCTCACTCCCCGCTCCCCCCCTCCGCCTGTAGCGTGATGCGCTGCCGCCGCCCGCCGCGCGCCGGCGCCATTCCATTTGAGGGAGGAGCTTATCGTTCGAATACTCTATTATGTGTATCTCCAATATACCAATAAAAGTACATGCACCGTAATTTGGGTTTTATCTACCGTCACGGTAATAATGTATTACTGCATAATGTATAATATGAATCAAGTGAAACGTATGAAATTTGATTTTTAAATTAACTAAGTAATTAAATCTGTAATTTTGAACATTTTGAACAAAGAAATTGTTCAAAATGTTGTTTTTTCCTTTGAAAAATTATACGGTTTACACGGTACCTACACTTTTAGCAGATACACCGTAATTTTGTCTAGAAACACCGTATTTTTACCCTTGCAACACGGTAATTCTAGATTTACAATGGAGACACTAGCTATTTATGGGATGGTATGCTATGCTGGTTACTAAACTGGCCTCCCACAAAATCCAATTGTCCCTAAAGATAAGTATATCTGACACATGTAAAGATAAAAATTATCTAACCATTTGTGGAATATATCAGGGCTTAAAAAAGTCCTGTCCTTTGAAAGTCCTTGTCTTTTGTCTAATCTTCTTTACAATACTTACACATTATAAAGCAAAGTCTGTCTATCTGTCTGTCTGATATTCGCGATAAACTCAAAAACTACGTCACCGATTTTTATGCTGTTTTCACCAATGGTAATGTTTTAAAACTATATTATAAAGAGTTAACTAATATTATGAAGAGGAAAGATTTCTTTGTTTGTTTGTTTGTTATTGAATAGGCTCCGAAACACCTGAACTGATTTAAAAAATTCTTTCACTGTTAGGAAGCTATATATCAGCGAGTGATATAGTCTATATTTTATAAAGTTACGCAGACGAAGTCGCGTGCAACAGCTAGTAGTATATAATTTACAAAGTTACGCGGGCGAAGTCGCAGGCAGCAGCTAGTATTTATATTAAAAAACAAAGTCACTTCCCGTCGTCGTCTGTCTGTCTGTCTTTATGTAAGTACGTTTATATATTTTTAACTACGCAATGCGGTTTTTGTTAATTATAAAGCAATCTTACATTCGAATTGATTTGATTGAATTGAGAATCATTTTTGTTGCGGCTCAAGAACTTTCCCAAGAAAAGGTCATAAGACCTAATAATAATAATAATAATAATAATAATAATAATAATAATAATAACCAAGTAGCCAGAATTATTCACCAACAACTTGCTCTTCAATATCACTTTGTTGAATTTGAAGTAGGTACCATATTACAAATATATGCCTGCGCCCGTTCTCGAAAATGGTCATGCCACGCTCTATTGGGATCGCTCCATAATCACGGACAGGACTATTGTCGCCAATAAGCCTGACATCGTGGTTATTGAACGATTCCAACGCCGGACGATGCTTGTTGACATTACTGTCCCACATGACGAAAACCTCGTTGAACTTTCCAAGACTTGGTTCACGAGGTGACCGCCATGTGGGATGTCGATTCGACAATCATCGTCCCCGATAGTCGTATCGGCGAACGATCTTATAGCGAAGAGTCTCGACCAACACCTTAAGAGTCTCTCGCTAGATGGATGGATCAAGGACCAGATACAGAAGGCGGTACTTCTGGCCACGGTAGCTTGGGCCTAGCCCCGCTACTAGCGGATGTCTAGTTTTAAGTTTTTTATATACATATTTTATATTGTTTTTTGTATACATATTTAAATGGACAATGGGACGTTTTGGAACCTATGTTAAATGATTGCTTTTAGGCTATAATTCATTTTATACTATGGCAGCTAAGTTGAAATCAAGCGCGAACATAGTGTTTTCGTAGATTTTAAAACTAAAAAAAATGAAATCATTCATAATAATTTAAAAAAAAATCAAGTGTGGACCCTTTCTTTGTGTACATACATTTGCCTATTGATTTTTATTTATATAGATACTAAGACAAATGTAATAATTTTATCATTAGTTTATCTGGATGACGTTACAGTTTGTATATTATTAATTAAAATATTTTAATTATGAGTATTGAAATAAAAAATGTTTAAAAGATCTATATACATCAAAATCAATCATGATAAATCAATATATAAACATGTTTTTTTTTTTAATATAAAACACAATATGCTACTAACTCCCGAAGTACTTTTATATTATTGAGAGCTCCAAAACACAATATTCGCGCTAGATTTTGACTTGTCTGTCATAGTATAAATTAAATAAAACTCCAAAAGCTTTCAAATGGCCTGAGTTTTATCACTGTTGAGCATTGGTCCAGACTCCATACTAAGTAATTTGCACATGCTCCTTTATATTGTAAAAAAATTAAAATTAAGAAAATAAAATAAATAAGTGCATAGTAATAATAATATTAGCGGATGTCTAGTTTTTAAGTTTTTTATAATATATATTGTTTTTTGTATATATACATATGTATATTTTTTATTTTATTTATTTATCTATTTGTTATACAGTAATGTTTACATTTACATTAACAATGGTGTAAACATAAACTCATTAGAGTTTCACCGCACACCATGTTTAGGTTATAATCATTAAAATATGTAGGTACATTATTATTTACATAATATAAATAATATTAAAATATATACATTTATATATACAAACAAATACTTATTATAATTTATTCCGATTACCCTTGATTAAACCTTTTGTTGACGCTCACATAAATTTACTATTCTTAAGAATCACCCATAAGATCATTTTTATCATCAATATAAATTTATATTGAAAAAAAATTTAAAATAAAGAAAATAAAATAAATAAGTGCATAATAATAATAATAATCAATAAAGATCTAAGTTTTTTTTTTTTTTTTTTTTTTTCTTTTTTTTCTTTTCCTGTGTTTAAATTAATCTTATAATGAATGTAAAATTCGGAAATAAAGGCTTATTATTATTATAATGATCTAAGTACAGAATGTCTAAAAAATATTCAGCCAGTTTATAATTAAACAATGCGCAATATTTTTCAATTTGTACTACGAAGTCGACAAGTAGGTAAGTATTTGTTCGTGAGACCGCACCGATTGGCACCGAGAGCTCGAGTTTCTTCGAGTTCCTAAAACTATGATCAGCATTATTATTGATTGTTACTAACTGCGAACGGAAACCGGTCACTATGCGGTGGTATATTGTTTACAAGGAATGTTTTTTTAAAATTATTATGAAACTAGTGGTGCCCGCGACTTCGTCCGCGTTGACATACCTACATACAATACCTACACTTACAGATTTAATACAAGACGACGGAATTTCGAGATGGAGTGATTGCTTTTGTTGACCTTTGCAGATCCTTGAGGATTTATGCAGATCTATCATCAATCAATACTAATAATAAGTAAATCTGTAAGTGTAGGTATTGTATGGATGTATGTATGTATGTATGTTCCTCCGATTTTCATGAAACTTGGTAGATAAACATTTAGACGTACAGAACACAGGATACTTTAAAATAAAGTATCAAGTTATCCGCATATAAGCGGATAACTTATATATCTGATATACTTATATAAAATTATCTGCGAACACACATAAAAAAATATATTTTGATGTTTGTTCGCGTATAACTTCGTCGTTTATGAACCGAATTTGATAATTCGTTTTTTATTGTGGTAAGGCTATATCACGAAGTTTGTCCCATATAAATTTGGAAAAAAAATCTACCCTAAGGGTAGGAAAATAGGGGTCATTTATTGTTCACTGACAGATTTTAATGTGGAGTTGTGTTTTACAAATAAAAAAAGTAATTAAAAACTAAGCATACAGTAATTACTTAGTAGATTATAGCCACAAAAAATTATAAAATAAAAACTTTGTAACAAAAAATTAAACCCGCCCAAAAAACTGAAAAGCAAAAAATTATTTTATTTAACCTTAATGACTAAGTTCTTAAACTAGTGTAAGTACACCTAAGTAATTTTGAGTGGACGCTAAACAAGCAAATTAATTAATTAATATTAGTTTAATGTTACTTATATAAGCGCCTGTTTCACCAACGTCAAGTAAAGTGTTGATTAGTTACTTTTAGAAATCATTTTCTGTTTTATTGAATTATGCACTCGGTTTAGTGCATCCATCGATAGCCGATTTTTTATTCAATGTTTGGGACGTTTACCGTACAAACAAATACATCAAGCTACAGAGATTTGGTAGTATGCAATGAATGTAAAAAGTTTTAGAAGAAAACCAACTGCGCTATTGTGTGGAGAATAGTTTAATTTGCTATACTGACATGTTTTTCACTCGAGTTTATTATTTATATAATTGTTATTAACAATTTTATGGAAAAAATCGCTGTGTTTTTAGATTTTTCCTTATAAAATTGAAACTATCGGGGCAATCACGATGATGTTGCCAGACAATTTGTAGAGAACGAAAACACGAAGAAAATGAGAGTGGAATCACTCGATCAGATCGTTAGTTTAGGAGAAAATCGGGAAAAATCGGCCAAATTGCAGTTTTTTTCTAAACTTTATAACTCGGTTATTTTTTGACTTGCAGCGTAGATATTCCGGCCAGTTATAGTTATCAATATAAGCTTTATATGTGCAAAAAGTAGGCACTGCCCGATGCATAGTTTTTGATCTGTGACCATTTAAATTTTTTACTATGCAATTTTCCAGCAGGCCTGTATGCGACAGGTATGGTCTGATTTCAATTTACAAAAACAATTTCGAAAGTAGAATTTTCATACTTCAAAACGTATATCTCGGATTTGCATTATAACACTGAAAAGTATGTTAGAACTGAAGCTGAACATCAGGACAAACGGTCGAGCGCGCGAGTATCGGTTGAGGGTATATAACATTGTGTGTATTTTTTAACATTGTATATATATATATATATATTTATTATTACTTTTTTTTATGAAATCTCATAATACCTACAAAAGCTTTTCATTACAAGGCGTTCTTTCAAAATTGGGGGTCCTCTCTTGCGTACACTTCATGAATCGTGCTGCCTTGAAATAAGACTCATTTTCCATCTATACCACCTGATTTGAGTTGACGGCGAAATGTACCTGCCCTTTGGGTGGAGCTAACTGACAGATATTAATGATGCATCTGTTCTATCGTAGGACTAATATAATAGAACAGTTTGGAACCATTGAAATATATCTCTGAACAACTCTTTCGTTGGGTGAGTTCTTTTGTCGATACTAATATGGAGTTTAATTTCTACCCTATATGGGAAGATATTATAGACGACTACTTAGCTGTTACTTACTGAGAATAGTTCAACAGTTCAGTAGTTTCGGAGCCTATTCAATTCAAATAAACATACAATCAAATCTTTCCTGTTTATAATATACTAGCTGTTGTACGCGACTTCGTCTGCGTAACTTTATAAAATATAGTCTATGTTACTCGCTGATAATGTAGCTTCCCAACAGTGAAAGAATTTTTCAAATCGGTCCAATAGTTTCGGAGCCTATTCAATACAAACAAACAAACAAATCTTTCCTCTTTATAATATTAGTATAGATAGCCTATGTTACTCGCTGATAATGTAGCTTACCAACAGTGAAAGAATTTTTTAAATCGGTCCAATTGTTTCGGAGCCTATTCAATACAAACAAACAAACAAGTCTTTCCTCTTTATAATATTAGTATAGATAGCCTATGTTACTCGCTGATAATGTAGCTTCCCAACAGTGAAAGAATTTTTCAAATCGGTCCAGTAGTTTCGGAGCCTATTCAATACAAACAAACAAATCTTTCCTCTTTATAATATTAGCATAGATATAGTCACCACGTGGACGTAAATAAATGTAATGGACCGCTGGTGAAAGGGAACGAGGTGTTGCATGAAATGGAGGTGGCGAGGCGACCATAGAAGGATTAAGGATAAGGGATAAGGGAGGGATGGGGTAATGGGCTCTGGCATCCCTTATTCACTCACCGAAACACAACAGCACATATGCTGTTATTTCACGGTGGTATTCTGTAATGTGGTGGTTACTGCCGCCAGACGGGCTGCCCAAATGACTGCGAAACGCAGTGTGCCCTACCACTACTTTTCAAATCCAGACCAGTCAATTTTGAAAATTATATAAAAAATTCCAAAATTCCAAACCCCGCCGGGAACCGAACCCGGGGCCCCTGAGACGTTACGGAGGCACTCTTGCCAACGGTCTCGTCCAACGGTCTCGTAACTAATTGCACTTTTAGCACTTGGACATCTCGTAGATGTTCCCTCTTCTCTAGTAATCCCATTTTATCAAAATCCCTCTTTTACGGATCAAACGCTTTTCAAACGAAGGATTGTAACTAACTCCCTTCCGGCGGGCGTCGGTTTTTAAAGTTCCCAATGTATTTAAAGTTCTATTGAATCGGCATCTTCTGGATGAACTAGCTCTTTCCATCGTTGCCCATCGACTTTGCTGCTCGGCTAGAGCTAATACATTATTAATAAAAACTGGTTACTTACTTACTACAAGTACAAGGACATCCCTTCCTTACCCGTGGTCCACCTCACATCAACAACGAATGGAATTGCCTTTGACTTTAAATCTTCTCGTGAAATATAACTTACAAAAAAAGCCCATAGGCCACCTTGTCCGATCGATCGGACGACGAATATTTTTTTTTACTGTTGTGTGTGTGTGTCAACTCCGACACATGACTGGAGTTTAACTCCTTACGAACGTTAAATAATTACATAATTTAATGTCATAATATGTATTATATTAAATTAATACAAGCTGGTGCCCACGACTTCGTCCGTGTTGAACGATGAAAGGCACCCTACATCACGTACGAAAGTAGGTACGAAAGTCATCGATATTTTTTGTACACAATAACTGTGGCATCCACTTTTCTTTAATTTTAACTGCCTGTATGAGTTTCGCAGTCATTTGGGCAGCACATCTAGCATAACCACCGTGAAATAACAGCATATGTGCTGCTGTGTTTCGGAGAGTCAGCAAGGGATTAAATTAAATAGATTAAGGATTAATGTGCGGTTATTATCGCATTCAATTTCAAATATAAATTTTATTGTATTGTATACGAGTACAAAAAGATAAAATATAAAATTAAATGATTTGCCATATCTATCGACCCCGCCAGGATTTGAACCTGGAATCTTCTGATCCGTAGTCAGACGCGTTATCCGTTGCGCCACGGGGCCTTGAAGAAAGTATTGCGAATTTTCCTAGTCTTACGATAAAATTAATAACAAAATAAGCAAATAAGCAAAATAATACGTACCTAATAAACCAACTGAGTGCTGCACTCATACATTTGACATACTTACCAACTAATATTATAAAGATTTATATGTTTGTAATGAATAATCTCAAGAACTACTGGACCGATTTTGAAAATTCTTTCACCTATAGAAAGCTACATTATCAGCGAATAACATAGCCTATCTGTAATAATATTATAAATGCGAAAAATTGTATGGATGTGGATGTTTGTTACTCTTTCATGCAAAAACTACTGAAGAGATCACCAT
Organism: Synanthedon vespiformis; assembly: GCA_918317495.1. NCBI lineage: Eukaryota > Metazoa > Arthropoda > Insecta > Lepidoptera > Sesiidae > Synanthedon > Synanthedon vespiformis. The sequence goes on from OU906947.1 coordinate 2,316,512, forward strand.
GACATTTTGCATACACGTTGTCTGGGACACCAGAAAGGACATAGGGCACTTTTCATTGTTCATCGCGGACGAAGTCGCGGGCACCAGCTAGTACTAATAATAAATCTGTAAGAGTAAATTACTTTGTTTTTAGAGGTATCCTGTTTATATAGGCTCTATACATGATACTGAAACTATATTGACGATTTTTTGAATATTTTTCTGTATGTATAGGTATACAGGATGGAATTTTGTAATGCCACCTGGAGGGAATGTACTCTTAATACTTTAGATAGAAAGTCTTACTCAAAGAAAACATTCCTTTATTTTTGAATAGAAAGAAAACTGCATTCAAAAAATTTCGAAATTTCGCTTGACACACCCGGGAATCGAACCGGCTAAAATCTGTAAAAGTTACACCCTTTACTTTTATTGCATCGATCGTTAGGGTCAATTATAAGGATGAAATCTCTCTAACAAACTTGATAAATTAAATGAAAGGAAAACCATGAAATCTTAAATTGTTTTAATTATTTAAAAGAAATGGTAAAAAGAAGTGGCTCCATTTTCTTGGATACACAAATTTAATCTTCTAACGAATTCATTTCTAGTATTACAACATTACAAATAGAATGCAAATTGCAATCGTCTTATCTAAATAGTAATTCGTCATTTTTAAAAGATAAATGAAGTCAATGATAATTATTAATTACTAACATAAGTAAACAGGTGGATTTTTGAGAAAGAGCTTTAACTTGATTTATTGAATTTATAAGTCCAGATTTCATGGTTTTCCTTTCATTTAATTTATAAAGTTTGTTAGAGATATTTCATCCTTATAATTTACCCTAACGATCGATGCAATAAAAGTACAGGCTGCAATTTTTATAGATTTTAGTCGGTTCGATTCCCGGGTGTGTCAAGTGAATTTTCGAAAATCTTTGAATGCAGTTTTCTTTCTATTCAAAAATAAAGGAATGTTTTCTTTGAGTAAAACTTTCTATCTACAGTATTAAGAGTACTTTCCCTCCAGGTGGCATTACAAAATTCCAACCTGTATATTCCTCCATGACTCTTAAACGAATTAACAGATTTTCATGAAACTTGGTAGATAAACATTTAGACGTACGGGACACGTGATAGGCTATTTTTTTCTTTTTCAACGCGGACGAAGTCGTGGGCACCAGCTAGTAAGTATATTACATAAATATATTTATACACCTTCATTTGGAATTCGAAATAAAACAAGAATGTCATTTCAATATTATTTATTAATAATTATATTTTATAATAAAAGTTATAACTAATTACTAGTAAGAATAGGCGAATTGTAAATTATCTTATAAATAGACGAATAGTTAGAAAAATAAAGAAGAAAAATAAAAACAATGGATTAAAAACATTTTTACTCTAAACAACAATTTTGTTATACGTATATTATTTAAAAACACATAAACTACAATGTTTTGACACCAACTAATAATTAATGATCCACTGAAATGTTACATTTTTTAGGGGGTTACCTTGCGTTTGTCAGAGGACGCAATTTTATTTTTTAGATATGAAGGGGGGGTTGGTGTAAAGTTAAATTCAAATTTGTGGCGTTGCAACCCTTGTCCCACGGCCGCCATCTTGGAAAGAAGGGTTAAATGGTTTTTACGGTTTATCTGCCAAACTATAGGTCTCACAAAAAAAATTATTTAACATTTTTTGTTGCAAATAAAATTATCTACAACTTTTGTCCAGTAACTTTTAGTCGTAGAACCATAAATAAAAAAGTTATAAGCAAAAATCCATAAAAATAAAAATTTCTATTTGTCGATATAACTTTTTTTCTAATCATTTTACAAAAAAATTACATCAGACCATTTTTATATATGGTGTTTTAAGGAACAATTTTCATTATAAACATTTTTAAATTTATTCATTAATTATGGTTTTGCAAACCATTTAACCCTTTTTTCCAAGATGGCGGCGGTGGAACATGGGTGGCAACCCCAAAAATTTGGATTTAACTTTACACCAACCCTCCCTTCATATCTAAAAAATAAAATTGCGTCCTCTGACTAACGCGACCCCAAATGTAACTTTTCAATGGAGTATAAGTAGATGTTACTTTATTAAACTACAATAACGGTGACACTTATAGCTGGTGGGTAATACATACACCGAGGGAAACGCATTCACAGTAACAATTATTTGTCCTACAGTTTGTATAAAAATTATTATATATATCCCACTACTCTATTGGAAATAAAAGTAGTTTCTGGTTGAATAGGTATATGTCTATAATTGCAAAATAATTTACTTATGGTAATTATTTTTTTTTATATATATGTATATGTTCTTGTATTTTGGCAATAAATAGTTTAAATTTGCGACAGGCTCATACGATAGACGCGTTTTATGTTATTGTGATGCATTCTGATATATAAGAGGATGTATATATACGTGTCAGCGGCCGATCGTACCTATATTTCGGTAGTTCATGATATGCCTAGCCTAGGCAGGTGCCTAGGCGCGGTCTCATGAAGTTGCTAACAAATATTAATCAGATCGTTCGAAGTACGACGATTTGGTTGCTCATTGTAGGCATAGCCTATATCGTTCATGTTTTTGTTTAAATATAATTGTATATAAGCACTTTTTTAATCACTTTGCAACTTCATGAAACATTGCAATATCGCAATAAAACCTGAGTAGGCACATCGCGAACGGTCAGATTACGAAGCATTTTATTAGTTTCTTGAGTTGTGTTTTTGCGCTGTGTAGGTATGTGTGTGGTGACGTCATATTTAAGGCAAAACTTTACGAATTAATTTATAACAAGTATTAGGTATGTTGAATGAAGATTCTGCCCCTATTCTTTTTTCACAAAATATAATTGATTTTTGTGAAATATTCTACAGATTTGCTCATACAACATTTATATCACAACATTTTTAGCCGTATAGAGCGCTACCTCACCAGGACGCCACGGCCATGTCGCTGGCGACGTAGTTGGCTACCCACGGTCGCCAAATTGAGTAGCCAGTGGCGTCTTGGCTACTGTTTGTCAGTCAGTTCTGTCAGTTTTCGTATAGAGAATTTTCAACAATGAATCTCCGATATCGAAACCCATTCTCTTTACTATAAAATCACACAAAAAGACATTTTAAATTTGGAACACGCGTGGCCACCAGTTTGGACACTGAGTGAGTGAGACTCTGTTTACTCGCATACATTTTACTGGTGACGTCGTCGTCGCGTTGCTAGAGTCTCCAGTGGCCACGCTTCCAAACAAGCGACGCTTCCAAGCCGTCGCCAAGTGCGTTATCTGTCATACGTCATACATGTCAATATAAATTGTTGGCCACGTCGTCGGCCACGTGGCCTTGGCGTCCCAGTGAGGTAAGACGCTTAGACACAGGAAATTATAGTCAACGACGCCAAAACATTGGCGAATCGGTATGGCAAAACTTTACATGGCTTACACACGGGTTTCATCTCGATTTATTTCTTCGCCCTCAGAACAAGCTGTAACAATTTTTTAAAAATACTTCAAATCGAAATAACTTAGTTATTGAATTAAGATTGACATGAAATAAATCATTCACATACTTAAATAGCAACAGATATGAAAATCCAATTTCACTACAATATACTTATTAAGGTGACGAACGCAAAGTTAAAAAACGAGTTGAAAAAAGTAAAAAAGTTGGCAAACCGCCAAAAGCAAGGATGACAAAAAACATTCATTGATAATAATGATTTATGACTTGACCAAAAAATTGAGTTTGTAAACGTGGCAACTATTACCGGATCACCGCAATCATTTGAACTTCTTTATATTTCCCTTTTAAATATTTATATTATCACATCAAAAAACACATATATATATACAGACAAACGGGATTAATTGGACTTCCAGGGGAACATTGACACATCCCGTTTCTGGGCTACTTTGACAATAAGTATCTACTACAGGTCTGTTCTGTACGTGTCTTTAAAAGTTGGCTGGCAAAGAAAGAAAATTCGAACTTATCTTCTAGGTATATGCAAATGCGACTATATTTCTATTGGCTTAGGTATGTCAAAATAGCCCCTCACTCTGGGTAACTTACCCTATCCTACCCTACCTATCCTACCCGCCCCTACCCTATCCGCAAAAATCATTAAAAAACAATAGATGAAGATTTTTTTTTTTCATATAGCCAAAGCCATATATAGCCAAATAAATAGCATTAAATATCTCAGAAACGCGTCGAAAGAACAATAAACCCTCAAGACTATGTCGAATTAGCCCCTATGTTGTTAGTATGTTAAATTAGTAACTATGTGTATAGTAATTTATACAGATATACTAACAGACTCGACGAACTTAGTCTATTAATAACACCCGTACACATGAGATCAGATCGATTTGACAATTTCTGATGACTGTGAAAAAGTGGGTCCGTGGTATACGCACATGTGTGTACGCACATGTGGTGTACGCACATGTGGTGTACGCACATGTGGTGTACGCACTTGTGGAGTTCGCCCCCGATTCGAATAAATTAAATATAATATTATCAACGACGGTTGCTAAGTGACACGTACGTTTTGTTTTGATTGACGTTAAATGTTTGGTAGCTGGAGACAGAGTGGAAAAGAAAATTGTTATTTTTAATTTTTTCTCCTATTTTTTTTACGTTTTTTCTCTCCATAAGAACATTTCTCAGACTCAGACTTCATTAAACACAAAAAGAAATCAGCCAAATCGGTCCAACCGTTCTCTAGTTTTGCGCTTAGCAACATATTTAGTAATTCATTTTTATTTATATAGATAGACAATGTATATTATATTGTGAAATGATGCTTGGTTTTTTTATGGTATTATACAAAATTATATTTCTCTGAGCGACATCTATTGCCGTCAGTTAGCAATCGTTAAAGATGGTATCATACAAAATAACACCTTTTTGCGGTAAGCAGCGACGCTTAGCGGTGAAACGTAACACTAACACGATTGTCTAGATGTCATAGCTATATTTGTTTCTAATCTATTCTAATAGATGGCGCTGTTTACGTACAAATGCAGCGTGCCGATTTTGCATTCTCTATTCAGCGATTTTTGGGATTGTAAGTTGAATTAAAAACTTTCTTAAGCACATACCTTTATTCTGTTTTTCTGTATTTACTTATAATATTATTTTGTAACAAACTTGACATATTTTTTTAATGAAATATCCCTAACGATTCAAAAAATGTATAAAAATGTAAGAAATTAAAATGGTTCTCGTTAATTTTTTTCTCACACGATCTTAATATTCATTTTTTTATAGGAATATAAAGACTAATTTGTTTTTAGAGACTTGAAAATATTGTTTTGTTAAGTAGCTAAGTAATAGTTGGCAATGGCTGGATTTTATGCGAAAAACATTGCTAAGCAATTATTTCAGGCGCCTTGTAATTTATATTAACAACCATTTGCAAAAGCGTATCTATTTCAAGTTGCGGTGAAATAATGTTTTTAACTTATTTTTGTTAATAATATTAAAACTGTGAAATAAAGAATGTAAGATTATAAGAAATTATGATAGGTACTTAGACAATTTAAAAATTAATTTAAAAGTTACAATGAAAGACATATTTTAATTATTGGATCTGTATACGGAAAAAGAAACTATTGACTTTCCTGAATCTACTGCAGAAACGAACAATTCACTGTACTGTCTGGAATCTGTTAAGAAGTGGGAAAAACTACTTAGTTGTGTGTTCTTGTGGCAATTAATAATAGTTACAAAGGAAGATAACTCCGATTTTGCGCCTGGTTGCGAAACTTAATATAAAAAAAGCCAGTCACCGCCAATTATAACGTATATAGGTAACTAAGATTTATATATCTCAACCGTAGGTTATTGATCTCTGCTGATAAAAATGGCCAATAGATGGCGCTAAACGAAAATTAATTTTGTTCTTAATTTATAGAGATATTTTATGGTCAGCAAATAAGTTATAGGAACGGCCTGAAAGTTTGACCTTTTCTGAATTTTAGACTTAAGTATTTGAAAAAAAATATATCACGTTTTATTTATCCAAAATTGGGAATTATTATTTGTTGGTACGCGTGTAACAATACGTAATAACAATATATATAATAATATGGTAGATTTTAGAATATCGGGGAAATCCATGTGAATGTTATGTTAATACAAATAATTTTAGTTTAGCAACATATTTTAATATGCTAACAGTAAATCTTACTTTTTATTCGTGAAAATTTGGAAATATTTTTCGTTCCACCTCTTCTTTATAATAATGCTTAGGTAAAACCTAATATACAACACTTTAAAAATAGCTATATTGTTAAAGAACTAATAACATATATATGTTGTGCAAGGCGACTCTGCAATTTGTACATTATCATTAAAATATTGGAAATGATCGTTATTTCATCATGTAATTATATTTTTGATGCATTTTTATATATTTATAAATTATTTTGTATTAGTTTTCAAAATTTTTAAAGTGCTTTTTCGTAGAATGTTGTTGATGAAACTACATATTGAAATAAAAACTTAGAAATATATATTTGTTTTATTTTTCAAACTCACTAACTTAGCTAAAATTATTTAGGTATTAATAGTGACTACCGCGGAAAACATTAATAACTAGGAAATCATAAGTACCTAGCGTGGAAATGCTTCTACAATAGAAAAACAAATAAATAAATATAGCCATGAAATAATAGAAGAAGAAAGATGACGCCACGTTTATTTAATAAGAATAAGTTTATTGTTTTTAACAAAATTATCGACACGACCAATTAATTATTGAGATATTGAAACAAGAAACAAGGTGTAGGGTAGGTAGGTTTTATAATAATTTTATAATTAATTCAATTGAGTTAATAAACAGACTATATATAATCAGCAGCGCCGGTCTTTCAAGAGACTGTGCGAAGCCAAATTTCTCATTAATAACAAGCATTTGATATAACAATTTCAAGTCCAAACTTTCAGCCACTTAATCTATACGAAATGCACAGCCCGCAACGTTATCCCTACTCTAGTTCGTTTTCAAAAACACTTAACACCTACGAAGACTGTCAAAAGACAAATTGACATGTCATTCGACACTACCACATAAGATTCAATCCACTTGCCCCAATCAATGAAATGCGATCATTAACGCATGGACTATACAATAAGTCGAAAATGGAAATATATAAATTTTCATACAATAGAAGTACGTTACAAGTATATCATAAGAAAGTTTACTTTATAAGCAATTTATTAAGTTTATAGGTGCGTCGCATAAAGCCATTAATTGAATTTAAGTCTAAACACTTTTAAACATTATAAGATGAAAGTTGCTAACGGAAATATCCAAAAAGACTTCCAAAATATATGATTCAATTGTATACAGGGAAAGAGATGAATAGAGGATTATTAAATAGTACGTACACTAGATTTGGCAAAGACATTGTAAAGAATAGTGCTTTTCGTATGAAAACTTTGAAACGCCCGGATGGCTTCGAGCCAATGGCGGTGCGCGTCGATCGATCGTCAAAACAAAGTGAAAATATGTGCCACAATTGAAATACTACGTTCCTCGATAACTACATGCACTTTTAAACACTACACCTAAATCGCGGGTTTTGTTTGTGAAAAAAGTCAATGGTGTAATAGCAGAAAGAGGTAGATGCGTTAAATGTACGCCCTGTATAAGACATTCATACTGTTGCCACTTGTATTGTATTATAAATACAATTAATAGTATTTTATAATGGTATACTATACATACTTCAAAGTCGTGCCACATTTAAAAGATGGAAGATGCATTTTAATGGTGAATTTAACAATGAAATGTCAAATATATACATGTAATAAGAGCAATAAATTAAAATATAGACCCTCTAACAAATCAGTAATTTATTCCAAATGGTTTCAATTAATTAAAATGACAAACTGTTATTTTCTAACAAAATTAATCGAGCCAGCAATGTACTACTACAGACATAATGTGTCCAGTCGAAGTATTTGTAACTTGACATTGACATTTACGTTCTCGCGCCAGTACCCTGTACCAAGATATCTAACGACTGATAACCGAAAATTTAGCGGATCATGAAATTCATTGATTAAGTATTGTAGCTTTGGATTGCTATTTATCAATTATATATTATTCCTATTATAGCATTATGAATAGCTTAAGGTATTCATATTAGCGTATACTCTATAAAATCATTGTTTAAATTTATTGCTCTTATTACAAGCCACACTCTGTAATATGTAGGTAGGTAGGTTTTTCATTGATATTGTATTTGTCGTTTACTTTCAAAAGGTCAGACTTTCAAATGGTCAGTTTTTTGCAACAGAAATAAGTTTTATGATAATCCACTGTGGTAAAACTATAAGTAATGCATCTACCTCTTTTCACTGTAACATCATTGGCAGAAGTTACATATTAAACAACTTTGTTAACAGATTAACTTCTCAAAAATCGATTGATAGAAAGTTGGCGTTTGTTGTAACATAATATATTATATAAGTTGTATATAACATACTATAATATTGCGCACAGTATAAATTACATGTGCGTTATTTTCCCACAACAATCTTTCATAGACCCCGCTACTTATGACTACTCTTTAACCATTGCTACAATTTATCGAAACAGTCAAATATCACTATCTGATTGCTTTTAATTTAATTAGCAAAAATTAAAATTTTCTACTAATCGTGTGACGTTCACAATATCTTAGTTTCATAAAGTTACAAATTTTCATAAGTAGAAGAATTATCTCTCAAATCCATAGATTTAATTTATACGTCTAGATTTTAGATCGTCGTACAGAGTCTCTGGGCCTGAGTGTATTTGTGATTTAGTAGATTAATCAGTAACGAGTTAGATATCGTTTAAAAAATTAACAGTCACTGTAAGTATTATTCGAGACCTGTATCTAGTAGTATAACACTAAATCTATGCTGTTAAAATTATTAAAAAATTCGTATTAAAACTTTTTCAACAAAAAATTGTCCTCAAAGGCTTTTCCAGCCACGGACAACTTCAACATTTTTATATATATACATATTTATGACATCACAAAACTTTTATATTGTCACATAATACGACTTTGTATGTTATGGGGCCTATTTCTTAAAGAACTAATAAAAATTTATCAACAATAACAGCAATGAAATGCTTCGGTTATCCCTGCCGGAAGCTTAACCCTCCAGTAACAACTCAGCCCACAGCCCACTTAACCCGCGGGCTAACTTCGAATCATTTTTTAAATGGTCAAGTCAGCCATCAATGCTGTCACCTAACTCACGGGTTCAGTTAGATTGAATTTAAGACTTAAAATTGATCCTAAAGGCTGACGCTGTCTGACATTATGGCATGGCATGGCAAAACATTTTTCCTGAACATATTATTTTTAACCAAATATATTTGATTGGTCTCGCTGCCCTTTAAAAATGCGCCGTACTTGAAAAATGCGGCAACAAATACTACGCCGAATTCGGCGTAACCGAGCTAGTCACACTGCAAACTGTCTATGATGTGTAAGTGCCGAATGTTTTATTAAATTTGGACATAATAAAATGCCAATTTTCGCAGTGAAACTGTGTAAAAATATAAACAAACCGTGTAAAAGTGATAAATATGTGACGATGTTTTACACACATTACAAAAAAAAGTTGCCACATACATTCATGGAGCTATTGCTTTTAGGTAGGGCCGTATCTAGTAGAGCGCAGCGAGACCAATCATTTATCTATGTTTTTAACCTTATTTAAAGGCCGTAACGTTCCGCGTCATGTCACGTGAACGTGATGCTCGACACGTCACAGCATGCAAAGGAGTGTGAGTACTAAAATCATTGCAATAAGGTTAAAAATAATATGTTTCTAATCACGACGTGGCGATGCTGACAACATTGCTGACAACTGAAGCGTGCCTTGCCGTGCTATACGCTGTCAGTCAGCGTCCACCCCTATTTCATTCACAAGACGTCTAATTAGTGGGGCAGATAATTCTTTATGAATTACATTTAAAAATTTTATATTAATAGCCGTGCATTAACTGGTTATTTAAATCTTTTAAGAAAATATGAGTTGAATATGTGATGGAAAGCGTGAGTGTAATAAAGTGTAAGAGTTTCAGGCGTATTGTTTGTACAGATGTTTAGTGATTGAGAAATGAAGTATCTCTCGCGCGGTATTGTGCTTGTATACGTGTGCGTTGTAGTCAACTGTTGACCAAAACTTCCTCTTCCCTATTAGGCAACCGCAGATAAAATAAGAACTATAGATAGAGCTCTGTTGACGACAGAGTGAAGCCGGTGAAACTACGCCTTCGTCGGTCACTAATGCAATCAACTAAGCCTTACCTTTAAAATATTCAGTGCTGAATTTCGTAGTAAGGAGTGTGTTGCGAACTCCTTGTGGGATTGTATTTTTTAAATAATTTTGGTTTGTATTGCTTTTGAAGGACTCTTTTTAACAAAAAATAAACCGTTTTCTCATGGATGCCATTGTCAGAACTGAACCAAATTGAAATGGGACCACACGGGAAGCATGAAGCATTTGGTCCAGTTCTGACAATGGCATCCATGAGAAAAGACCATGAGTTTGAAGTCGGTTTATTTTTTGTTAACAAGAGTTATTTGGAAGTTGGTTGAACAATAAAAAATAAATTGCTCTTTTACTGTCACATATTTTTGTATAATCGATAACGAAACATCATCCATAGAACATGTAATATGTATTTTCAATTGTAAAATTTTTAATATACTCGTTGTAAATACAGTTCATTTGTCTCATTGCTCTTCAGAGTGTAATTTTATCAGTCTTTAAAAAATAAAAAGCAGAAATGACTCACAGGAAAACAAAATCTGACTGTAAAAGGCGTGTTTATAAAACCGGCTTCACTATATTGTCCGCAAAATTCTGTCTACAGTTATTATTTGGTCTGAGTTCACAACATTGTTAAACTGTTCGCGTCATTCAAAACAACACACAGATTTAGCAAGCACAAGAAGCTGTTTTCTTCATTTACCTTAAATAGAGCATTTAATTTGCCAACACGAAACCTATAGCAAAAATTCGTCAGATTTGTTCTTTTTTATATATTTCGTGACTTGACACAAAAAAAAAATAGAAAAAAATTCCAACACTATTTACTGCCACATATATATTATTTATATAAAATAATAACATATTGAAATCGATTTATTTATATATTTTTAAGACATTACTTACATATATATTCGTGCATCTGATTCATGCATAGTAACGCTTTGAACTGTTATTCGATTAAATGAACAGTAATTATATGGTTAAACACAAATAATTATTATACATAAAATATCCAATGTTGCGTCTGTTTGTATTACGTCTGTCCGTATGTCATTTAATATCGCGGTGATGTTCATTTTATATTACGCTTTGGGATATTAATTTAAAATAATATGTGGAATGCGGTTCAATTCGTACTGGCCAGAATGAAATATGAAATTAATACGAATTCAGTTCAAATCTTGTAGTTCAGTCAATCTATCAATGGAGTGGTGAAAAAAATTGGTGATGGGTGAAAGTTGATTTTTCTGTGAAATAAAAAAAAAAAAAAATACTATGTTCAATAAAATAAAAAACTATGTTACTATAAAATAAAAACCTGTGACTATGTTTCAATAAAATAAAAAAAAAAAAAAAAAAAAAAAAAATGCTTACATTTTGAGAAAAATGCATTTAAATTTTTTTTTCACTTTTTCAACGAATAAAACAACTTTCACCGATCCGAAAATTTTTTCAGTCAACCTATTTATTTTATGAGAGATTGACTGAACTATTGAGGGCTCGAGATTACCTACATTTAAATGGAGACACTAAAAAAATAATACTATTTTTTTTTACCTGCTACAAACACTTTTTTTTTCATAACACAATTGAAATTATCTGAAACATTTGTTTCAGTTATGGAGATTGAAACAAAAGTACATAAATATATACGCATGCAATAAGTAGGTAGGGTACACTGAAATGCAATATATAATTTTAACTTAGCCCAACAACATATGTTATCTTTAATTATTTTAAGCTAACAAATACTTAAAAACTATAAAAAATATCTTAATATTAAACATGGATACCACTAACTTAAATAAGTATATATTTTTTTTGCAAACTATTTCTTTATTTAAAGAAAAACCCTTGTTTTGCATTTTCATATTGGCAAATGTCATTAAAAATAAGTTTAATATGCAATAGCCGTCACGTGTGTTTTGTTCATAATACACGCCTGATGGTATGTGGTCACCGTTCCCTAAGGACATACAAGCGATTTAAGGTGGTATGCCGATCCGCTGTTCGTTGTTCACCTTAATAAATTATTTATTTATTTAATGGTATTTGTAAATGACCTGTTTTTTTTTTACATATAATATGTTATTTTGTATATCTATAACTAGTAGCTATCAGTAATTTTATTGTGGTCGCTTTTGAAAATGTGCAAAAAGTACGCCTTTCCTAAATCGTCCAAATATTAAAATGTCTTAGTCCCAGAATTCACAGATTACTTCCCTATAAAGTATTTTCCATTTTTTTCTATTTTTCATTTGTATGCGGTAAGTGAAGGTGAGGACGAAGATGGAGTTCACTTGCCCTTAATAGCCTATTCACTCTGTACTTAAAACACTGAAGATATGCGCATTATAAAAGATGTCGACCACGTAATGGTAAATTTATCCTTCCCAAGCCTAGTAGTTCAATGACGAAATGGAAATGGAGGAACTAAGTCATGAAATTCCTCTCAAAAATGTTTCATATGGAAAAACAAATAGTTGATTTTAGCTGGTTTGGATTTCAATAATTTTATCTAAATAATTTTTATAGTTACGGTGAAAAATGTCACCCGTTCGCTATACATTTGAATAAAAATATAAATAGGTGCACGAAGCTTTATACGGAGGCATTAGTCACACACGTGACGGCTTACAGTGGCTCTCTTAAGTAAATGTGAAGTCCGGCGAGAGTATGAGTGTCGATTAATCGCCTCCGAGCGAGAGAGCCTGTACGATGCGCGGATCTGCTTTGCTACCCTCGCGGAATTCTTCGAGCGTTAGCCGGTCGTCGTGATTTTTGTCCATTTGGTCGAAGATCTTGTCTACGCGTTTTTGTGGAGTGTTCTCGTCCTCCGGTTGCGGCGTCTGACCCTGAAAACATTAACACCAATTTTATTAACAACTAGCTGGTGCCCGCGACTTCGTCTTTTTTTTACTACTTTTACACTCTTTTCTTGTAAAAGAAAAAATTTTTCTTGTCTCTTTTCTTGTCAAGAAATCTTACTTTTTTCTTAAATGTTGCAAACCTTGGTTGAAAACCTCTTTTGTTCATTTTATAATAGTAAAAAATGTATATGAAAGAAAATAATTGACTTCAGATTTTGACCGTATATTCTTTGTATTATCAACAAAAATAAGAGAAACACTTATTATACGATTTTTCACAAGGCTAGGGTAGAGTGACGTTTGATAATAAGTAATGGTATGGAAATTAACTGTTGTTTAATTTTTGTTTCTAAATACTATTCTAAAATCGATACAAATTCATGTTCAAACCATTAAATTTGTCCTGTACCAGTGTACATGGATGTATAACCAAATTTTATAAATACATATTATCATGTGGTTATAAAACATTCCAGCATGTGCTATCATATTTGTTGTGTAAAAAATATTTATGTTAGACGCTAAACACAATTAAAATAATTTACACTCAATTAACAATAATTGTACATAAAAAATACTCCCAAAATTTCAGTAAGTACGGTACATATATAAAAAAATATTTAAATCTGGACTGATTTGAAAAATTCTTTCACTGTTGGGAAGCTACTTAAGTATAGTCGCGTGCAACAGCTAGTATAAGATAATTAAATCTAAATTTTATATGGATTTCCTCGGCGCTAAGTCTCGAGCACTTCAATACTTATTTGCCAATGCTATGTGAAAAATAGTCACATCAATCTCTGTTTTCTCGCTACTTTTACTATGTCGTACTACGTCGTAGCACAAATAAGTGCATTTACGGCCACTAAGTTTCACCGCAGTCTCCCAGGTAATTTCTACGAGTCATGTGGCCTGATTATAGACCAATTTTCTCTTCTTTCTCGCAGGGAAATCTTCTATAGTTCACTCGAGTAACCTCGGCGAGACGTTAGTAAAACGTCTGGAAAAATTACGCCATTCGAAATGGCGTGATTTTAATCCGAAGTAGCTAAGTTATTTAGGTCTTTCTTAAGTCTATAAAATCCAACTTGGAACCACAAAAGAGAAGTCTAAATTGCCGGGAATCGAACCCGTGGCTCAGGAGTCAGAGTGCTAAGCCAAAGAACTCGTCAATAATAAAGTGGGCACACAAAAAAAAAATTACTCCTATTGGTTTTATTTGAAGGATACCTTAAGTTTCGAATAATAAATTAAAACAACAATTCAAACTTCTATATGTCAAAAACAAATTGGCATATAGAATTAAAGTTTCCTTACCACCATCTGATATATCGCATCCACTATGTTGTACATTTCGTCTCTGGTTATGTAACCGTCGTTGTCCACGTCATATAGTCGAAAGGCCCCTGAGATAAAACAATAATTTTATATTAATTTCAAAACATAAAACAACAAAACACATTTATAATAACACTCGCTGGTGCCCGCGACTTCGTACGCGATGATAAATTAAAAATATAAAAGCAATTACAACGCTTGACAACTGGTTGCTATAACACATTGGCCAGGCGTTAGTTACATTTTTATATTTTAGACTAGCCGGTGCTCGCGACTTCGCGTAGTAAAGTATAAAACGCCATCTACCATATTTTGGATAGATGGCGCTATCTCCCGGCCCAAGCAGCTAGTATTTAAGCTAGTATTTACTTTTATTTAAGCAGCGGTAAAAAGTAGCCTATGTTCATCACGGATAATGTCGGCTTCTAATGGTAAAAGAATCTTTCAAATCGGTCCAGTAGTTTCGGAGCCTATTCTATACAAACAAACAAACAATCAAATCTTTCCTCTTTATAATATTAGTATAGATAGAGAATACCTCGGGAACATTACATTTTTCTTGGATGAAGTGTATCCTATGTCATTTCTGGTGTCCCAGACAACTTGTATGCAAAATTTCATGGTGATCGGTTCAGTGGTTTTGGCGTGAAAGCGAGACAGTATAATAGTATATAGTATATATAGTAAGAAGTAAGGATTGATAAGAACTTACTTGGTGTATTTTCTGTTATAAATAGTTTTTCAAAATGAATTAAAAAAACTGACAGGAGATAAGTACCGAAAAAAAATAGGTATTTTTAAATTTCAGAAAACTTACAGTGTAACTTTTCGTCCAGATTTCCTCGTGACGTAACCGATAGCGCCCGTATGAACTCCTCAAATTCTATGGAACCATCCTGTAACAAATTGTTTTATTTCATACATACATACATTCCACAATATACCCATTTAGAAGTTGCACGGGCACACTGCGTTTTGATACTCATAACTTTCGACTGGGTGAAAAGATTTTGGTGATTCTTTTTTTATTTGAAAGCTGGTGCTTCCCGTGTGGTCCCATTTAAATTTGGTTCAGTTCTAAAAATGGCATCCATGAGAAAAGACCATGAGACGTTTGGAAGTCGCTTGACGATTACGTGTCACGTTGTTTGACGCCAATGATCTCCTAAACTACTGAACCAATTTTAATAAAACCTTGTAAGTATGTGTAATTTGGTCCAACTTAAAAGATAGGATAGTTTTTATTTTGGACCGTCATTATAGTCTGTAGATTCGCTCTGTAAAAGGCGCAGTAAATTTTTGAGGCTTCGTAATGAAATAAGGGAGATTAACTTACATTGTTTTCATCGAAGACCCGAAACACTAAAGACGCGAACTTGCTGGGGTCGCCTTGCGGGAAAAACTGCTTATAGATCTTTATGAATCCCTGAGAAAAAAACATGTAACAGAGAAAGTATATTACATAAAACTTTTTAACCAGAAATTAAATCGCCGAAAAGACTGAATATCAAAAAATAATTAACCTTAATAACTAAGTTCTTAAACTAATATAAGTATATCTAAGTAATTTTGAGTCGGCTTTTAATTTTTTTCGGCGGTTTAATTTTTTCGTTAAAAGTTTCATTTTATAATTTTTTGTGGCTAATATAATCTACTACATGCTTAATTTTTGATTACTTTTAAAATAGCTACATAACTCAGCATTTAAAAATATCAGTGAGTGAACAATAAATCATCCCTATTTTACCACCCTTATAGGGTTGAATTTGTGTTCCAAAAATTGAACTACTCTGTAAAAAGTTTTTGTTTTTTCATTGGTTTTTAGAGCTTTTATAATATAAAACGACTGATTATCATAAATTTCTTTTGTACTAGGTAGGTAATATTTAAAGTTAGGGCAACATAGTCACCATTTGCACTGTTAAATCGTAATAACTGTAGTGCTTAAAGCAAATTGTATCACATTAAATACATGCACTAAATAATGCTTTCCTTTTCATTGTCATGCTTAAGCATCGTATTTAATTAAATAATTTACAGTTTTTCTAGGATAGGTCCTACACAAGCCATATTAGGTATTTAATTTAAATTCGTTATTTTGATTTGAGATGATTGAGGTCTTGTGGTCAATGTTTTACCTCTAACTCACTCCCACGCCGGATTCCAATGCGTATGAATATTAATAATGGCGACATAAGTCAATTTACATAAAATATAAGAAAAACGCATATTTATTAAAAACAACGTATGATAAAATTGGAAGTGTAAAGCAATAATATTTAATGATCGTCTTATGTGAATGAGGCTCATACCTACCTTTGTTTGTACGATAAAAGTCCCAAATATTAAAAATAAAATAATAAAAAAAATCGCCTATCGGTTAAAAAGGGAGTGCATAATTTAATAAAACATAAAATTATTTAAAAAAAAAAGTAACCAATCCATACTTTACTTGCAGTTATAGAAATCATGTAGATAAAGAACTTAAGTAGAAGAAAGATGTAGATAAAGAAAAAAGATAAGATGTAGATTTTATAAACAAAAGAGCTGAATTTAGAACTTTTGTTCTAAATTGTGTAGTTATAAAAAAATCTTTTAGGTAACTGCAGTAAAGTGCAATAAGAATGTTTTTTACATACATTTTTATTAAACTTAATTAAATCTTTTCAAAATTTGAAAATTTCTATGTTCGATGTATAGTCGGGATTGCACTTTTTTAAACTTACATTATACATAATCCGTAGTATGTTAGGTCAAACAAAATAAGCTGACTAATTTGCGCAGTAATAAATTACTTGCACAGTAAAATCGTAATGAAAATACAGTCTTTGATGCAACGATTGTAATATCGTTACATCAAAGACTGTATTTATTAGGTTAATTAAATTAAAATCTACCATTTACCATGCTGTCTAAATATCTAAGGTTTAACTAAGTGTTGGCTTCAAATACAAATCTAGATTTTATTGCCAATTATATGCACTGTTAGTATAGCAAAATTATAGCAAAACATGTTAGTTGCTGAAAGGTCAAACGGTTTCGTTTGATAGGTTCACTGTGCTGCAAGTATTCGTTTGAGTCGAAAAAGCTCAACTATATTACTTGTAAGATCTGTTTTAAGTTGCAAAATATACAAATAAAACAGATCCCATTAATTAGCGTTCTGTAATTAGCAAGCAATTGTTCAGTACAATTCCTAAACTTGGTTTCACGTACCTGTTCGGTTAGTAATCCATTAGGACAATCTTTTAGGAACCCCTTGTGCCTAGAAGCATGTAAATTATTATGATTAATTAAGACATGATAAATTTTGTTTAAGAAAATTGTTAAGTCAGGATAATTTGGCTTACCACAGTCGAATTTCCTTCTCGGTGACTGAAACAAACAGAAATAATATTGATTAGTATCATCAGCACACTTTACTTATCACAATATCAATTAGGTAAAAGCTTAAAATAGAGAAGTGTGTTCACATTTTATGAATTAGAGATAAAATGAATGCAAAAGTGTGTTCATTTGTGTGTTCATTCACGCCTAAACCTTGAGGCCTTGAGTCACCTGGATACTGGATGCCTGGATACTTTTTACTCCAATAAAAAAGTACTGTTCCGAGTAATTATTTAAAGATAAAAAAAATTCAGTCCTGATGATTCTTGATCGTACGGCGTAAAAGGAATGGCTTTTCAATTAACCTGATTTCAGCTTAGTCGTGCAAATATGTAACTCAAATCTAGATTCTTATAATATTTGAAACTTACGATGCTCATACGACACTTACGACGCTCTATAACTAATAGTGATAGAGCATCGTAAGTGGTTTTGCATGAAGGCAAATAGCTCGGAAGTTTCACCGACCTAGCGCTCTAAGTATATGCTGCGAACTGTGCGAACTGTCAGGGGTAGTTATTAAATCGAGCACTTAGTATCAACACGTTCGCGTTTACCCACAATTTGTGCTCATAAAGTTAGCAGCGAGCTCATAAGGTGCTCACAATGTTTTTATGGGGAAATACTTTTTATTATTTTATCAATATCAATACTTAAAATCTGTAGGGGTCGGTCATGGAGTAATTTACTTTGTTTTCAGAGATATCGCGTGTATAGGCTCTATACATGATACTGAAACTAAATTGACCATTTTTACAATTTTTTTCTGTATGTATGTATGTACGTATGTATGTATGTATGTATGTATGTATGTATGTATGTATGTATGTATGTACGTATGTATGTATGTATGTATGTATGTATGTATGTATGTATGTATGTATGTATGTACGTATGTATGTATGTATGTATGTATGTATGTATGTATGTATGTATGTATGTATGTATGTATGTATGTATGTATGTATGTATGTATGTATGTATGTATGTATGTATGTATGTATGTATGTTCCTCCATTACTCTTAAACGAATTAAATGATTTTCATGAAACTTGGTAGATAAACATTTAGAAGTACGGGACACGTGATAGGCTACTTTTTATCTTTTTTAACGCGGACGAAGTCGCGGGCAACAGCTAGTTTTAAATAAAATGGTAACAAATTGGCAACAGCTGCAATGTCGCAAGTGAATCAAAAACGCTGCCTAACATAAAGAATAATGGATTTGCAATGGATGCGTATATATATGGGCTCTTATATGCCTTACTTGTAACTCAACACCATACATGCATAATGCTGACGTTAGAATGCCCAGTTCTTGTCTGTGTACAAAAATATATTAAGAGTATACCATAAATTTATGAGAGCGCTACGCGCTGGTAAACAGACCGAAACAACAGGTGGTATTGCATGACCAGATACCATCTAAGCCTGAAGTGTTCTATGTAAAGTACAAGGACAACTTGAGTAGGTAATATCGCCACCAAAATAAATTATGACCTGCAAGCATCGACTACTTTGAAACCAGTCCGTGTCAATGATGTGACGTTAATTTTATAAATCTCTTAACTTAGCTTTTGTTCGCGACTTTGTCTGCTTACATTTCTTATAAGGTGTTTAAATGTTATAGGATCACTCATGTAGAGTAACTCTCTTTGTGGATGAAAGGGATCGACAAAAGCGTAATAGATTAACTCATTTTCTCACACGTTTATTAATTTTTTTTTTATTATAATTATTTTAAGTGTTAATTTTATTAGTAATGTAGTTTTTATAGACATATAGACTTATGCCCAATTGGCCCGCAAGATTCGCCCGAATATTTTTTTTCCCAACTGGCCCGAAAAAGTATGTCCCATTCGCCCGAATATTAAATTGTTAACTAATTTTCCCTACTCGCCCGAATTTGTGGGGTCAACTCGCCCGCCAATGCATTTTGATATCGATAGCAGAAACTACGTGTGCACTAAGTTTACATAATATGAATAACACTTGTTATGTCTGTTAATAAAAAAAAATGCTAGCAATAGTATGTTTATAACATACTATTGTTAACACAAAGTCACATTGATGCAAAGTTCTAGATATTTTATTAAACTTAATAAAAAAAACGTGTCATGCTTATAGCAAACATATTTAACATAAAAAGTCTAGTCCACAAATTTTATCAAACATCAAACATGTCTATAACCGTATCAAGCTAAGAATCTAATTTTGATAATCTTAATTTATATGTACTACATGATTTAGTCCGAAAATCATGTTTACTAAATTAAAAAAAAAATGTGGCGTTTAACAATTTTATTATTCATAACTTTTCAGTTTAAACAAAAAATTCATAGACAACATATATTTATACATACGTCGAAAAAAAAATTCAACAAGTAGCAAATGGATGAATCAAACCAATGTATTATTTTCACGAATAATTTCACTTTCAACGGGATAAGTGCTTACGTTTTTAGATTACACAAGAGTTATCTGTGTAATTTCTATTTTTATACCGTACCTAAATGAAAGACCATTAGATAAGTAAAGTCTGACTGTTTTTTCATTCATATCTAATGGATTGTGTTAAATTTTTTTGGGAAGGTTTCGAGTGTGGGTTATGTAAATTTTAGATCAATTTAACACCTATTAGTTATTATTTATTAGTTAGTATTTTCACTAATTTCATTCTCATTAATATACGAAGTCAGATTTTATAATCAAAACTTTTCTGCAGTAGGTATTTCGTCTCGAAAGCATATTTTATTTTATATTTAGTTGACGTATGACAAAATGCAGTGTGCACATGTGGCTGTATGTATTCGGGCGACCGCACGTCACTAAGATTTAAATTGAAAACGCAAAGTCAGATCTATCTTTTTTTTATATTAGAGATGGGTTTGCTCTTGGCCAACAACCAGCTGGGTAGCAAGGGAGAGGCCTAAGATGGAGCGAGCTCACCCAGAAGATGTCTATTCACTCGAACTTTGAAAAGATTAGGGTTATATGAACTCGGAAACACAGACGCAGGCAGGGAGTTCCAAACCTTGGCGGTGCGCATTATAAAGGATGTTTTAAAGCGCTTGGTTCGAAAAGGGGGGATTTCGACAAGATGAGGATGGTAACCAGCCGTACGTCTGTATGTCCGATGGAAGAAAGGGGAAGGCGGTATGAGCTCATGGAGCCCCTGAGCACACTCACCGAAGTACATCTTATAAAAGACACATAGACTGGCACAAGTCTAGAGAAGACGAAGAGAAAAAGCGTTTGTGATTGAACCAAAGATTGGCATTAAAAATACTAAATCGTGTGAAGGCTCAGAACTCTCTACAGATATATGTGGAAAAACTAAATTCTTCATAACCGTTTTTTCGTAAACTAAACAGTTTCTTGTAAACAGGTTACAATTTTCACTAGTGGAATTTTCCATAAAATAATCCATAGGAATGCGTGCGATAAACAAGAAAGGTGTATGTACAATAATTGCTTAGTCAGAGGCGGGTCGCTATATAGTACATATTATATAATTAATATTATATTACTTCTTACGATATGAGGAAATAATAATTAGGAAGTTCGATATAAAAATCTTTGTATTATTAATTAAGACTCTCAAATTTAGTTTAAAAAAAACGTACATCTATAAACTTATAAAACAAGTTCGTCTGTGTGATTTTTCTCTAACTTCTCCGGGGCACACTAAACGGATTTCGATATGGTTTCACAATTAGAAGGTTTTTAATAAAACTGAAACCTGCGAGGTGTCAACTGGAAGAAAGCTGCTACACAAACTTGAAATTCCCTTGAATGTATTTTGAGTGCAATTCACTAAACTATTGTAATTAAGGTCCAGATTCCTGGCGTGACAACATGTCTTAGCGACAACGCAATCTTGTAAATGACTTGGCAATTTTAGTTACTCGTAAAGCTCGCGTCCTGGTCACTGCCAAATCAAATGTAATGAAAACTTTTGTTTTTAAGGAATTTAGGCCTTTAACTGTGCAATTTAACTTAAAAGAATTTTTAAAATCGATCCGGTAATTTTTAAATTTATTTATTACTAGGCTGTTGCCCGCGACTTCGTCCGCGTTAAAAAAGATAAAAGTAGCCTATCACGTGTCCCGTACTTCTAAATGTTTATCTACCAAGTTTCATGGAAATCGGTTAATTCGCTTAAGAGTTATGGAGGAACATACATACATACAGAAAAAAATTGTAAAAATGGTCAATTTAGTTTCAGTATCATGTATAGAGCCTATATACACGATATTTCTGAAAACAAAGTAAATTACTCCATGACCGACCCCTACAGATTTATTATTAGTATTGATGACTAGCTGGTGCCCACGACTTCGTACGCGATGATAAATTAAAAATATAAAAGCAATTACAACGCTTGACAACTTGTTGCTATAACACATTGGCCAGGCGTTAGTTACAGTTTTATATTTTAGATAATCCCTCGGGAACATTACTTTTTTCTTGGATTAAAAGTAACCTATGTCCTTTCTGGTGTCGCAGACAACGTTTATGCAAAATTTCATGGTGATCGGTTCAGTAGTTTTGGCGTGAAAGCGAGACAGACAGAGTTACTTTCGCATTTATAATATTAGTAAGTAAGGACTAGTTGGTGCCCGCGACTTTTTATGTTGCCGTTGTAAGTACTAGTCTAATATACTAAATACCATCCCATATTAATCAATTTCTTTTTTTACTACATTATCTTCACTCCATGGAAAGTTTTATGGAATTCTTCTTTGGGGTAACGCTGCGTGCATAAATACTACCGTAATTTAAAACTATCTTTAGAGCCATATATAGGTACTAACCAAGTATTCCCCCCGAGAAAAAAATCAAAGAATGTTTACAAAATTAATAGCGTTTCCAACAAATGAAATCACAAAATGTGCGACATATTTAGATTTTATGAAAGAAATGAAATGAGAATATTTGATGCCGATATCAAGGTAACAGACTAGAAACGGTCCTCGCGCTATTGTGATGAATTCGTATAGATTAATTTAAGTGGAAAAACTTTTTTATATTAAATTTCGTGTTTCGTTAGGCGTGGAAGCTTGGAAGTGAGTTTCTGCCACGTGTAAAAAATCAAGACGTGACAACTACTTAAATATTTTATTGAAGATCTTCTATTTTCTGCTCTAACATGATTCGATTTTAATATTTTTCAATTAAACTGGTTATGCTCCGAAGAAAACTTCATTTACTAATACATACTAATACAATACATATACTAATACATTTCTAGCGACCCGCTCGCTCCCCTTCGCACGGATGCATTTTTAATTTTAATTTTATTTTCCTGAATCCCTCAAGCAGTGGCGGCCTTAGGGATGGCGAACGGGGCAATCGCCCTGGGCCTCGCTCTTGCAGGGGCCTCGCGCAACAACCCAAGCAAATTTGAAAAAATATAGATGTTTCAACTATATATTTTTTATTTAATACATTTGATTTTGATATCTAATTATTTATGCAGGTTTAATTGAGAAATTCATTATGTAATTGTGCTTTAATTAAAGATTTTAGTCTTAGGAAAAGCCGCAAACATCAATTTTAAAATTTATCATCTCTTTATTTGTTAATTTTGTAAATGTAAAATATTTTAAAACTCAAATTTTTTTTGTATAACTTTAGCATTTCTCGTCAAACATAACAAATACCTAAACCAAACAACCAGACCTACTTTACAGGGCCTCGCAATGGGTAAGGCCGCCACTGCCCTCAGGATCAGTACTTTTCTGTGTGAAGGTACCTTTCTTAGTAGGTACTTGTAATAACGTGTATGCACTAAGTATCTCTAAATATATAAAAATTACGTGTCACGTTGTTTTATGCCAAATATGTGTAATTTGGGTGGTCCAACTTAAAAGATAGGATAGTTTTTATTTTAAACCTGGGCGAAGCCGGGAGCGTGTAGCTAGTAAAATATAAAATACCAGTTTACACAGTTCAGATAGCATCAACAGAAATTTGATATTCATTTCCTATTTTTATTAAATACTAGCTGGTGCCCGCGACTTCGTTCGCGTTGAACGATGAAAGATACCCTATGTCCTTTCTGGTGTCCTAGACAACGTGTATGCAAAATTTCATTGTGATCGGTTCAGTAGTTTTTGCATGAAAGCGTAACAAACTAACATGTCCTTTTCCTTATCCCTGACAATGTATAATATGCAAAATTTTATAACGTCTGATTGATTAGTTAAAGCGTGAACGAGTAGGAAACTAACAAATTCACATTCATAGTAATTTAATTTAGGATTCATTTACATGAATTTCATGAAAATGTTCATACTTCTAAAAATTATAGAAACTAATATTTTATTTATTTGCAATATCATTAATTCCTCCCTTATTTTATTATATTGTACTAGCGACCCGCTTCGGTTATCGGTTCAGCGGATTTGGATTCCATAGGGAACATACCCTCACACATCGCCTTTTATATATTAAGATTTTATTAATACTAGGATTAAGGAAAAGTTGTCAATTTAAGTAGATTTTTCATTTACTTGTAAACTATATTTCTCATCGCGCTTGCGACCTTTTCTTCGTATAAAAACAACTTTAAAAGGGTATGTATATATATATATATCAACTTCATTTCTATTCGAGTACGCGCAGTGTTCCAATTTAAAGTTGGGAACAACATTATCTGAACTAAACCTGCACAAGAGGATTGTTATAGCTGTCCTAAATATCGCTATACAGTGCTCGCTAGAGAATCTTGTTTTTAAAAATAGTAGTAAAAAGTAAAATATTTTTACATTTTTTTTTAATTTTTTGTTTTGTCCTCCTCTATATGTTTGTCTGTCAGGTTCTTCTAAACAAACCAACGGTTTTTGATACACTTTTCACTATGAATAAAAGGGATAAGCGTAGAACTAAGGTTTGTGTACCTATATAATGTGCAGAAATGAATACATCTGTACGATTATATGTGAAACAAACAAAAAAGCTAATATCTGTCTGACAACTTGACTTTGAAAATTTATTTTACTAAAGAAGGTTTTAGTAATATATAAATGTGAAATTTAATATTAATTTGAGGTGCTTAATATTCATTTATTTAGCAACATTTGTGAAAAAGAAATATGTATACAATGTCATGGTTGGTCATGGAGTAAGTTACTTTGTTTTCAGAGATATCGTGTTTATATAAACATAGATCATCATCATCATTCAGTATCATCATCATTTCAGTATCATGTAAAGAGCCTATGCTCTTTACATGATACTGAAACTAAATTGACCATTTTTAGAATTATTTTCCGTATGTATGTATGTATGTTCCTCCATAACTCTTTAAATGTAACTTATTTTCATGAAATTTGGTAGATAAACATTTAGACGTACAAGACACAGGATATACTTTGTTTTAGTAAAAAATATACTGTTTATTCTTAAAGATTTTACGTTAAATAAGCGTACAGATTAGATGTCGAGTCAATGTCGTAGAAAAATAGCGCATAGGAAAACAAAGACCGACATAATTATGTTCTGAACCAGTTTTCTTTTCTTTTCACACTCCTCGTCTCGACTTCGCTCCGTAGTTTTTTTTAAAAAAAATAAAATCTATCAAGTAGCATTTTGTGGTTCAGTAAACGTATTACTGCAATAATAATTTAAAAGTTATTTTAAAAATCAACAATCATTATATTCCGTTTCAAATTTGGTCCCCGGACTTTAAATATGGTCATTACTTTTACGACCGTAATTAGTCAGCAATCCCACTTTCCACACAATCGATTTGTCGTATTTTACTAGCGACCCGTCCTCGGCTTCTGACGGATTCGAATTTTTATAGCAATGTTTACCATGGTTATTTTAAATACTTATTTATATAAATCGTTCAAGTTGAAGTTACCAGCTGTGAGCGATAATAAATTTCAGGAAGGAGTATGTAATATCAATCAAATACACTTGTAATTTTTGTAGACTGTACCAAATCTGACCAGTTGTAATTCTGCAATTGTGACCATTTGGAAAACTGACCATCTGAAAGTCTGACCTTCTGAAAGAAAAGGATTAATACATATATATTATAATTTATACAAATTTTCTTAAGAACTAGTTGGTGCCCGCGACTTCGTCCGCGTTTAAAAAGAAAAAAGTAGCCTATCCTGTGTCCTGTACTTCTAAATGTTTATCTACTAAGTTTAATGAAAATCAGATAATTCGTTTAAGAGTTATGGAGGAACAAACATACATACAGAAAAACATTCTAAAAATCGTCAGTTTAGTTTCTGAAAAGTAACTTACTCCATGACCAACCCATACAGATTTATTATTAGTATTAATGATGTTAGTAAAATATGTGATAATACACAATATGTATTAATATAACTTGCGATTGTTTGGTGGAAATACAGTAAAGGGACTCTTTTTAAAAGAACTCGTTTCCACAAGATGTCGTTGCCACGGATCAATATTATCTCTAGACTATTTTACGAGAGCTTCATTACTTTCTGCTGACTAAAAACATTCACTGAATCTGAACTTTGAAAGATTGAACTTTACAATGCCATATAAACCTGCAGAAATGTCTATAATTTAAACGGTATGCGTCATAACTTTATTATAGGAGAAAAGTTCACTTTATAGCAACTTGTGTTCGAAGAGACATTAAAACGTCGTATCAGTTTCACTTCGTAACCGTAAAACAAAAGAGGCAAGTCTGATAGAATCTTCAAACGTCTTAACAGCTTATGATGTTGAGCCGTTGATGTTGAGGTCGCGGGGACGTTATGACACGACGTCGGTGCTCCGCCACGGCTCTCCAGCGCGGGCTACGCTCCCTGTCGGAACCTGGGCGTACCCGAAAGTGGAGGTACGCCGGCCATCTCGGGGGACATTACGACGGTCCAACGACGCCTAGGTCCCGCAGGCTTATTATCTAAATTCCTCTGCTGAGAGACAGGCGAAAAATTTGTGCAATATCACACTAAATCGTATCAAGTAGTTCATAACACTAGTGTGGTTTGCGTAAAAATTAGCGATTTAGTTTGATATTGTACAAATTTTTCGCATTTTTCGCCTGTCGCTCAGCAGAGGCATTTAGATATTTTTTTTTATGTTAAGGTCGACAGACAGGCTGACGGTCCACTTGATGGTAGGTGGGCTACCGTCGCCTATAACACAAGCAACGCCATAAGTGTTACAAGTGCGCTGCTACAAGTGCTACCGTACAAGGATTAAGGATAAGGCATAAGGGAAGGATGGGGTAATGGGCTCTGGCATCCCTTACTCACTCACCGAAACACAACAGCATTTATAATGCTGTTATTTCACGGTGGTATTCTGTAAGGTGGTGGTTACTGCCGCCAGACGGGCTGCCCAAATGACTGCGAAACGCAGTGTGCCCTACCACTACTAAGTCTAATAATAATAAGCCTGCGCCTGCGCCCGAAGCACATGTTTCAAAACCTACGAATACGAATAAAAAATATTCCAGAGAGAAGCCCCGTTAAAATGATTGACCATATACGTGTAGGTCCATAGTAAAAGTTTCATAAGTTGCCAGTAAAGGTAAAGTTAGAAAATATATGGATAAGCGTTGGACACTGCAATATTATCCCATCTGAATAATAAAGATCGTTATTATTACTGTTACTTTATGACATTATTATTATTGATATTATATTAAAATTTGGAGTTGGCAGCAAAGAAGACTGTGAAAGATCTGTTTAAAATTATTTTCAAATTCTTTGAAATGTTTGTAAGTCTCATTTAATGAGGTAGAAACGTACTTATCTGAGTGTAGGCTTAAGCTTCTTCGTGACCTACAAATAAGTATGTAGGTAGAGCTTTTTCTGTATATGAACTCAATGTAAAAATACACATTTTCATACATTCAAGAGAAAGATTAAGAAAAAGCGACAGCCTTTTATCGTCGCCTCGCTTTTAAGCTTTTAACCGTTAGGTTACGTTATCATTTTATGATTCTTTAGGTCGTCTATTTTCATAACGCTTGTTGATTCTTCTCTAGCCCTCACGGATACAGTTTCATTGTTATCGTTGTTTCCGTGGGAACTTGTGTACACAAGTGAATAGGAAAACTTAAGCCTAAAGGATAACAGTTCACAATAGATAAGGGAATTAGAGGATAAAATTTCTCGAGTCCAATGAAAATTATAAACAATATAATACCTATTAATATAAAATTCAAAGAGCGATTGACGAATGTTTGTGTCATATAACTTGCGGCAATATATTGTATTTTTTTACATTAAAACTGTTTAAATATGTATATAATGTCAATCGTTGGATTGCACGTCAGAAGTGAACACTATAAGCTTCACAAAATTACATTCACTGCAGACTTTAATCCTTCCTAAAGTATAAAAAAATGAATTGTTTTTTAAAAAAAATTAATGTCGACCTAACAGTACCCTTATTGCAATTTTCTTGCATTAAGGGTATCAAACTTTATTGCAATTTTCTTAATTGAAAAGCGCTCTTTGTCAGATCCATTATGTTTTACTCTTTTTTGCGTGTAAAATGTAAAATGAACTTTAGCTTGAACTTAAGCCCCATGTTAAGCCTACAATGTCGTGTTTCCAGAGAATTGTTAGTTCCGTGTATTTTATTACAACAAGATTTCAAATGGATTTCTCCAGTGTAATCTATTTAGTATTTTTGAAAACATATCTTAACACGAAATCCTTTCAAAATGCATATGTAATATGAGATTTTTCAAGAGGTAAGAGGTAATAGTTTTTAATTTCGTAAGCGTTAAGCATCAATGTTAATGGCGAGTATATCACTCACCTTCGGTTTGCCGATGATATTGTGATCTTGGCGGGATCGATGGGAGACCTCGGTACGATGCTCGAAGACCTCAACCAAGTTTCTCAAAGGGTGGGCCTTAAGATGAATATGGACAAGACAAAAGTTATGTCAAATGTCCATGTTGTGCCTACCCCAGTAACAGTTGGGAACTCAACTCTCGAAGTTGTTGACGAATACGTATACCTAGGACAAGTAGTCCAATTAGGTAGAGCCAACTTCGAGAGGGAGGTCAATCGTCGAATCCAGCTCGGATGGGCAGCGTTCGGGAAGCTCCGAGACATCTTCTCGTCCAAAATTCCTGTGTCTCAAGACAAAAGTGTTCGACCAATGTGTGTTGCCAGTGATGACATATGGCGCTGAAACGTGGTCTCTAACTATGGGTCTCGTAAGGAAGCTCATTGTCGCTCAACGAGCTATGGAAAGGGCTATGCTCGGGGTTACACTGCGAGATCGAATCAGAAATGAGGAGATCCGTAGACGTACGAAAGTTACCGACATAAGCCGTCGTTGAAGTGGCAGTGGGCAGGGCACATAGTACGAAGAGCCGACGGCCGCTGGGGCCGGAAGGTTCTCGAGTGGAGGCCACGGACCAGCAAGCGCAGCGTAGTACGTCCACCCACAAGGTGGACAGACGACCTAATAAGGGCCGCGGGTCGACGGTGGATCCAGGCTGCTTCTGACCGGTCCAATTGGAAAATTTTGGGGGAGGCCTATATCCAGCAGTGGACGTCCTACGGCTGAGATGATGATGCTGATGATGATGAAGCTGTGTTTTATTAATTTATTTATCTTCGCACGGATGCAACGAATGAACTGATTTTCAAGAAGCTTGGTAGATAAACATTTAGCCGTATCTACGGGACACAGGATAGGATATTCTACTTTATCTTTTTTAAAGCGGACGAAGTCGCTGGCGCCAGCTAGTCCACAATAAAATTAAAATACGGACACGTATCCTGTGATTACGACCGCTTTATTCAAAAATCACTAAATCACACACAACAAGACGTATATTCCTGTGAGGCAATTTGGTTGGAAATCATCAAAATATATTCAAAGACCCTCAAGCAAGCACAATTCTCACTGTCAATTTGTATTTGACATAGTGAAAAATATAGATATTTTTATGAAAAATACAATTGAATTTAGGTAAAACGGAATGTGAAAACCCAACCCTCATCATAAATCGTCTAAGCGAAAGTCGGATATCGATTGGATTTTATAAATTGGCAGGGACAATATTGTTCTCCTATAATAAATCAGATTACGCCTCGAACGAATTTCTACCCTCATCGCGATAAAATAAAGTTTGAATTTGGGAATCTAGAAAAATGTTATCTCGTTTGTCGGAACAGTTTTACTTTTATATCTAAATCGTATCAAAAGTTATTATAGGTTATACTTAAGTGTTATTTGAGTGATGTTATTTAAAAAGCTCTACATTCTATGGAGTAATGGCAGCGCACACTTCGTTTCGCAGTCATTTAGGCAATTTGTTAGTAGCAATAAAATTACTATTTCTTTACAAAAGACACTGAATAGTGAATACCCCTGAAATAAGTAGCGGTACTTCGAACTGAACTTCGAGGTATACCCTATCAATTAAAAAAGAATTATCAAAATCGGATTACTCTGTAAAAAGTTATGCGTGGTTATACGCTACAATCGGTAAGTGAACAATCAATCATCCCCTGTTTTCCTACCCTTAGGATTGGAATTTTTTTTCCAAATTAAAATGAGACCCCCTTGGGGGTGCACCCTTTCAAATAAAAAAAAGTTACGAGTGATCATACATAAAAAATAATAATAATAAATAATATGTATATACGCGTCGAATTGAGAACCTCCTCCGTTTTTATTTTTTCGTTTTCGTCGGTTGAAAAGATGTGTTATAGTAGTTAAAACCGTTTAAAAACAACGTCCCGAAAAATAAATCAATTGACTTTGAAATCAAATAGGTATGCAGATATTAAAACGAAAACTACAACTATTTTGAATAGTGCAATAGCATTAAAAAAGTTGAATTCGTAAATATCTGCAGTGTGCATTGTCAAGATGTCAGCAGTCAGTGAGTCAGTTACCAATCAAATTTCGTCAATCACCGGATGAATATCGAATTGGAGTATCTTCAACCGAATGGCAGATACTAAATTGATAAACGTTTCATTCGGAAGGACGCATTTATAGATCGACAGACTGCAACTAAATTTAATTTTTACATTTTTCTCGCTTTTTATTTTAATTACTATAGCTGGTGCACGCAACTTCGTCCGCGTTGAAAAAGAAAAAGTAACCTATCTTGTGTCCCGTACGTCTAAATGTTTATGTACCAAGTTTCATGAAAATTCGTTTAAGAGTTATGCTTAAACTTTCCTCGAGAACCACTCTATCCATTGGTGCAAACAGTATGAAAATCGGTGCAGTAGTTTTTGAGTTAATCACAAACAGACAGACAGACATTTTATAATAATATGTAAGGGTGATATGCTTCTCTACCGATAGAAGCCCGTATGTGTACAGTGAGAGAAAAGCGTTCTGCACGAGATTTGAGAGGAAGACAAATGAGACATAAAAAGGCTGTTAAGAAAGTTTATTCCGTTCAGGTTAAGACAACATCAACTTTATGTTCGGGCATTATATTAAAAGACTCCAACAATTGCTGTTTACTGTTACTGATATAATCCGTACTAATATTTGTAAATGCGAAAGTTTGTACTTATGGATGTTTGTTACTTTCACACAAAAACTACTGAACCGATCACCATGAAATTTGCATTCACGTTGTCTGAGTCGTTGCAGAAAGGACATAGGGTACTTTTCATAGTTCAACGCGGACGAAGTCGCGGTCACCAGCTATCTATACTAATATTATAAAGAGGAGAGACTTGATTGTTTGTTTGTATTGAATAGGCTCCGAAACTACTGAACCGATTTGAAAAATTCTGTTACCATTAGAAGCCGACATTATCTGTGATGAACATAGGCTACTTTTTACCGCGGGAAAATGCTTCATTCCTACGGGAAATCTAAAATAAAAGTAAATACTAGCGGCTTCACCCGGGATACACTTGACAGCGCCATCTATTCAGAATCGGTGAAACGACTAACATGACAAGTGCTTGGTGATATTTTTAGCGATCCATTCCACGGTAGATGGCGTTTTATACTTTTCAACGCGGACGAAGTCGCGAGCACTAGCTAGTTATAATATATATATATTTGCTTGCGAAAATGCGCCTTTGAAATTTGAAGGAGCATTTTCGCAATACAGCAATACAGCAATAAAGCAATACAGCAATAAAGCAATACAGCAATACAAGCAATACAGAAACAATTTTTTGTTAAATTAAGGATATCAAAGAGCATATTATAATGGGCAACACGATCGAGTTCGAGTGAATAGGCGTCTTCTATTTGAGCTCCATCCATCATAGACCTCATCCTAGCTACACAGCTTGTTGTTGGCCATGAGCAAACCTATCAATACTAATAATAAATATTTGTAACGATTGGTCATGGAGTAAGTTACTTTGTTTTCAGAGATATCATGATACTGAAACTAAATTGACGATTTTTAGATTTTTTTCTGTACGTATGTATAATGTATGTATGTATTTGTATGTTTCTCCATAACTCTTAAACGAATTAACTGATTTTCATGAACTATGGTAGATTTATAGGCTACTTTTAACTTTTTCAACGCGGACGAAGTCGCGGGCGCCAGCTAGTCTCTAAAAAAATAAAAATAAAATTATCTACTTATCTTCTGGTAAACAGATGGATCAAAAATCTCTTCGGATCTTAGCCCTTATGTACATATATATTAGAAGCAAATATACATGTTTTTCTAACTTTAAATACATGTTTTTTAACGTTCTTAATTCCCCTCTGTTTGTAAAGTTGTATTGTTACAGCGCTCGACTTTATTACACAAGCAATATCTTTAATCCGTCTACCATAAAAATTCTGGGAAGTTTAATACAGTTTCGTATAATTTATTTCTTAAGTACGGTTATATTAGGATCCCGAAAAATAATATAAAAAATTTATTACCAAATATATTATTACAGGCAAATACATACACCGTTCCTTCCATTTATCGCAGCAAACAGCTTTAAACTACAAATGTTACAGGAACATTTTAAGTGCATCAATATTTTCAATAGCTAGTGTACGGTGTGTCGACAAGCCGAGACACTCAGACAAACCTACTTCAAATTTAAGTGTTCTTAGTGATAGCGAACAAGTGAGTATATTATTGTATCGACATAACAATGTACTTCAACTATTTCTATTTGCTTTACTCGTTCTCGAATTAGAAACACAGCTCTTGTGTTGAGAAGTCGCACACTTAGTTTAAGAAAATTATTGTTTTATTTATTTACTAGCTGGTGCCTGCGACTTCGTCCGCGTTGAAAAGAAAAAAGTAGCCTATCCTGTGTCCCGTACGTCTAAATGTCTACCAAGTTTCATGAAAATCAGTCAACACATACTTATGTATACTTGGTGTGTTTATACACACACACACACACACACACACACACACACACATACATACATACATACATACATACATACACACACACACACATACATACATACATAAATAAATAAATACGAACATACAAATGCACAATGTAATGATATAGATAATTATTTTGGTACATTAAGATAGTAGACACAGATTTGTATTATGCAACATTCACAACATAAAGAAAATTACAAATTAATATTAAAAAATTGCTAATTAAATTTATATTAAAAAATACATAACGACATAAATACAAACCGATTTCAAGATACAATAATTGAGCACAATAATCCTTACTAATATTATAAATGTAAATGTGAATTTGTTTGTTACGCTTTCACGCAAAAACTACTGAACAGATCACCATGAAACCATGCATACACGTTGTCTGGGACTCCAGAAAGGACATAGGGTACTTTTCATCCAGGAAAAAAGTACTGTTCCCGAGGGATTATCTAAAATATAAAACTGTAAGTAACTCCTGGCCAATTTGTTATAGCAACAAGGCGTCAAGCGTTACAATTGCGTTTATATTTTTAATTTACCATCGCGTACGAAGTCGCGGGCACCAGCTAGTACATGTATAAGCTGTTCCTGTCTGTATGTCTTTTCGCGATAAACTCAAAAAATACTGCACCGATTTTCATGCTGTTTTCGTCAATGGATAGAGTGGTTCTCGACAAATGTTTTAATATATAATTTACAAAGTAACGTGGGCGAAGTCGCGGGTTTCAGTAGTCTATATAAAGCTGAAGAGTTTGTTTGTTTGGTTGTACACGCTAATCTCAGGAACTAGAAAAAATATTTTTGTGTTGAATAGTCCATTTATCGAGGAAGGCTATAGAAAAAGAAGTCGCGGACACCAGCTAGTTCATAATAAAACAAATTTTATAACATATTAACAATAACAATTAACAATTAATAACAATATATTAACAAATTGTTTATGTAACTAGTGACAACATAAAAATAATACAATAGGAACATTCGAAATATGTCTCCAAGGCCCTGTGGCGTAATGGGAACGCATCTGACTACCGGTCAGATGATTCCAGGTTCAAATCCTGGCAGGGCTAGATCTTCGTCGTCGACTTCCTTTTTTTGATTTATATTTTTTTACTCGTATACATGTTTATTGTTTTATTATTTTAAAATCATAATTTTTTAAGATATTCTAAAAAATATTATTATATAAAAATAACTACAAATCAAAGCCATTTTCAACCGACTTCCATTTTTTTAAATGTTTGTTACCTCATAACTTTCGACTGGGTGAAACGATTTTGATGATTCTTTTTTTATTGGAAAGCTGGTGATTCCCGTGTGGTCCCATTTCAATTTGGTCCAGTTCTGACATTGGCATCCATGAGAAAAGACCATGAGACCGTTTAAAGTCGGTTTTTTTTTTGTTAAAAAGAGTTATTGTCTACACAAATGTTTGGAAAATAGGGAGCATCAGTTAGCTCAAAATATATGTTAGTCAAAATGAGTAATGTGTTTCCAGTTAATGAAGACGTAATCGAGCAGACCTCATGTCTGTGTGGAAGATTAATAATAATCTTCGGCAATAAAGTTTCCGAAAGATGTTTCAGTTAATAGCCAGAGAGGTACTCTTCTAATTCTTCTTAATCGATACACGGCTCTAGACCTAAATAGGAATCGAATCGATAAACCTTTTACGGGTATATCAACTGAACAACTGAGCTATTGTTTTCGCTAAACAAAAGGTATTAGTGGCGTCGAGCGATGAAACATTAAATCAAAAGATACATAACGTAACCTAATTCGTTTGTATCAAACAAACCTTTTGATATGAGCTCTGTGTCTATTGTTTTGATACAAAGTTTTCAAACTCTCTCCTGAAATTTGCATTTGACAGTATTTCGCTGCCGAAATTCGAACGGTTCAATAATATGAGATATTAAATTACATATGTAATTCCACATTATTAATATAGTTATTAATAGTAATATATCTTAAAGCATCTAAAGGCACCTAACGAAAACTCTACTACCACCAAAAATTGGCAAACCGAGTAGTATTCTTATAATTGGTAGGTATATTTGCAAATCGCTTTTCATCTGGCAATTTATATTGTAAAATAACGAATTCTTATTTTAATTTTGATATTCAAATTCACAGACCAAGGTCGTCAAGAAGAAATAAATCCTTACATATTTATAAAACCATCCACCGCCGCGTATGTTCGCGATAAATTCAAAAATTACTGCACCGATTTTAATGCTGTTTTCACCAATGGATAGAGTGGTTTCCGAGGTAGGTTTTAGTATATAATTTGCAAAGTTATACGCGGGCGAAGTCGCGGGCAGCTGCTAGTTTAAAAATATGACTGAGTGGTTAGAAACCACCAACTTATTCAACCCAATAATTAAGCAACCCACAGTATAACAACACGTTTTAAGGTGTCAGCGATTTTGCCGGTATAATAACCCCGCCTGATAACCGACGAGGCCTTGACGACCGAACAATATTACGGTATAAATAACCATAACTCAATCACAATTAAAACACCGCGGTTAGATTTATTCAGATTAGGAACTCAAGTCAAATTATTCCAAAAAAATTGTGTAGACAGGTGAAGGTCCTCGTGATGGTAAGTGGCTACCGTCGCCTGTAACACAAGCAACGTCACAGCTGTCACAAGAGCGCTGCTGACCACGAGAATGGATAGGAAAGCTTTGGCATCCTTTACTCACTCACTGAAACCCAACAGCACAAGTGCTGTTTTTCACGGTGGAGTTATATTTGCCCAGTAAGAAATTAATACTCCAGATTGCAGTGTGATCTGAGCAGTGGTCGTGTCGCTGAAATCTATATGTACCAATATACATATATAGCTGAAGAGTTTGTTTGTTTGTACGCGATAATCTGAGGAACTACTGGTTCGTATTGAAAAATTATTTTTGTGTTGGATAGTCCATTTATCGAGGAAGGCTATAGGCTATAGAGAACGCGGACGAAGTCGCAGGCACCAGCTAGTTTCTAATAACAAGATTTTTAAAATAAGTAACCGGTACCATTTGCAAGAAAAATTCTAATGAACGTAGAGAAGAGAAAATCTACTACAACCATAAGTCATTAATCAAAAGTATTATGATAAAAATGCCGCAGAATTGCTTCATTTCTTCATTAATCCTACAATGAATTCCAACATGGTATGTGTAAAATAAATTATACTTTATTATTACAGCGATAATAAAATTTATAAGAGTAGGCAAATCAACAATGCAGATAGTGCTGATATCATATTCATATTTTATGAATGAGTATGCGAAGGTAACGCGAAATTCCTTTTTTTTTTTTTTTTTTTTTTTATGTTAAGGTCGACAGACAGGCTGACGGTCCACTTGATGGAAGGTGGCTACCGTCGCCTATAACACAAGCAACGCCATAAGTGCTACAAGTGCGCTGCTGACCATAGAAGGATTAAGGATAAGGGATAAGGAAGGGAAGGGGGTAATGGGCTCTGGCATCCCTTACTCACTCACCGAAACACAACAGCACATATGCTGTTATTTCACGGTGGTATTCTGTAAGGGGGTGGTTACTGCCGCCAGACGGGCTGCCCAAATGACTGCGAAACGCAGTGTGCCCTACCACTACTTTAGAAAAAAAATACGTCAAACTAAAAACATTCAAAAATAAAATGCTATTTCATATTTATAAAAATACTAGTGGGTGACCGCGACTTCGTTCGCGTTGAAAATGAAAATATATGCTAGCTTGACCCGGGCAAATGTTATTTTGCAACTATCACTTACCTACCGAAAAAAATTCTTAAAAATCGGTCTTAGAGATCGGACCTCATACTACAACAAAATTCTGAACGCACCTATAAATATTTGACAAGCAAGTGACAATTTTAATGACATCAATAATGTTTCACAGCTAGGAACATTTTGTGTAATGTTATCTCATGTCATCTTATATCGCTGTGCGCTGTCATCTTATAGCGCCCAATTATTTATGTTTTTATATGATCCCTCGGGAATACTTAGTCCTTTTTTTCTGGATGAAAGGTACCCTATGTCCTTTCTGGTGTCCCAGACAACGTGTATGCAAAATTTCATGGTGATCGGTTCAGTAGTTTTTGCGTGAAAGCGAGACAGACAGAGTTACTTTCGCATTTATAATGTTAGTATAGATATAGATTTCAGAGTGGAACAAGGTATGTTAATAAATTTAAAATTCAAAAAGTAACAATTGGGGTATCAGCTTCGTAAAGACACATTATTAATGATCTCTCTTAATGAATAAATCTCCAGATGACACCTAAAATTTCTAGCTGGCAAACGTTCCAGATGGTTTATAATTTTGTATTGTTTCACACTGTGCGAAGGTTAATGAAAGCGGTACGGTGTAATCGTATTAATACGCCCCTTATTTAATTATTGTTAATGGTCGTTTTCGCTTAACATTTTCACAAAGATCGACAATTTCAACTAATATTTAACCTTCGGCTTTCTTGAATAAATAAATTGTTTATTGTAGGTACACTTACTTAACATTTTTTCCTTATTGGATATTATAATATGGCTCGTTAACTTCAGTTCTATTGATTGTTAAATCGTAATATTCAAAAGGAACGTTCAATAAAACGGCATATTTTGTCTTTATATAGAAACGTCAATGTATATCAAGCCTAATATATAAAAGTTATGCCTACTATAACTTTTATTTTTGGAGCCGCCGAAGTGGCGGGACCAGCTAGTATCAATTAATTATAAAATCGTTTGCCTTGTCATGTAAGGCATCGGAAGTATCAAGATTCTAGAGCGACCCATTGACACCCTCAACACTTGAAACTTGAACCTTATGTCAGTCAACAAACCGGCTGACATTCCGTTCATTCCAATTATATATTATGGGGCTGCCTAAATAACTGCACAAAGCAGTGTGCCCTACCACTACTTTCCAGATTCGAACCACTTATCCAAAGGACAAGTTATTTACAAATTTGATATAATATATAAAGTTTGCAAATACACGAAATTTAAAAAAATATAGATACTCTCAAGAGTGTATGACGTCCGATGTGTATAGCCTTGGTAACTTGGCTCGATACAGAAGTAGTGTATGCCAAAAATTTCCTATTTCATATTTGCGTCGGAAACTATTAGCTACATATGTGTGGAGATTATTTCTTTTATAGATAATATAGTTTATAATGGAGAAATGGAAATATTTTGCATTATTTTGGGTATATTTTGCATTCTTAAAGTATAAAAATTAAGAGACGTCTCCTTGATAATAAAGAAATTAATCAGTATTATTCTTATTCATCAGTGTTCCAAAGTAGTATTAAAATACTTGAAGATTTCTTATGTATGTGCTATATTAAAGTAAATAAATTATACATATAAGCTAAAGCCTAAATATACAGCAAGTAAAGCCTAAATTACCTAAATATACCAAGTACATTAAACTAGATCAATATAATCTGCAGCTCTTTTAATTGTAAACTAAAATTTGTAAGCAAAAATTTATATTTGCATATTTTAACATATTCTTTATGATATTTTCAACGTATTAAGTAAGCCAATAGCGATCACAAACTAGAAATAATGAATCTGTGAAACGTTTGCTGCCCGTCAAAATCAGCTCATAGGACAATTTCCGTTTCGCTGCCGTCTAGTCTAGATGATGGCTTTTTAAGTTTATATCCATTTTTAGTTTTAAATTATACACTTTAAAAACTCAGATTATTTAACTTTAAAAAAAAATTGCAAATGGGTTAGTGTCTTAAGTTTCTTAATAGATTTGAGTGACCATGAAAGAAGATTAATCGACAAATATTTCGGTGTTGTAACCACGCCATTAGTTTCTTGATCATTAATTAAATTGTGATTTGAAAATTGAATTGACATTGAAAATATCAATTGAACGAGCAAATTGACAATTGAAGAAGATGATGAACTTAGCGGGGCGCCTCTTGCTTCCAATACTTATAAAATACTAGCTGTTGCACGCGACTTTGTCCGCGTTTCTTTATAAAATATAGCCTACGTAACTCAATTTTTTAAATCGGTCCCGTAGTTTCAGAGCCTATTCTTTCCTCTTTATAATATTAGTAAGTATAGATATAATCTGCTGCCAATTAGAATCAGCAATAATATTATGTTCGTCATGATCGAAGACAGTTAAATGAACCAAATCAGTGGCGTTATACAAGTTTAAAAATATACTATTAAAAAAAAACAGCACTTCTAGATCCACTCTTAATTGCAAATAAGGGACCTTGTTTATTATTCTTTCCATTAGTGAAAACCGTACCAAAATCTGTTGGATGGTTTAGAAGTAATTGGCGGAGAAAGAAACACAGGCAGACAGCGACTTTATAACAAAGTACACTATCGACCCGCTCTCGGCTGCAAAACTGATGCAATTTTTGTATCCAAATATAAATTATATAATAAAGGCCCTTCCACGTTTATCGCTCTTTCATAGCGCAGACATTTTCACTACTTGAAAATAGTAACGAGAATACTAAGTACCGTCTATAATTTTCTACCGCCCGTATTAAATCTTTTTCATGTTGCTGCGAACCTTTATCGATTGCACGTAGCCTTCAATCTAGTCTACCATATTGGATGTGGATAGCATAGCCAGGTCACATGAGGGGAATATTTAAAGTGCAATAGTTCTTATAAATATTTAGGTATCTTTCAATACTCTTGTGGAGCTAATGACTGATTGAAATTATGTGTACTGAAACATCAATACTAATAATAAATCTGTAGGTAGGGGTCGGTCATTTACTTGTTTATTTTACTTTGTTTTCAGAAATACCGTGTATACATATAGCCTCTATACCTACGCGATTTTTAGAATTATTATTTTTTATGTATGTATGTATTTTCATGTTTAAGTAAGGGACACGTGATAGGCCACTTTTTATCTTTTATAACGCGGACGAAGTCGCGGGCAACAGCTAGTACTTAATTTTTTTTTTGTAATTTAAGCTTGATGTACAGGCTAACGATCCATTTGATAGTGGGATAGGGAAATTGGCTCATTCTGCTTGGTATAGAACCTGGAACGCCTGAGACAGAGCATCCAACGGGCTCGTCAACTGTGATATTTTCCACTAGTTGGTGCACGCGACTTCGTCCGCGTTGTAAATTTTATAAATGGATAAATGGACTATCCAACACAAAAATAAAATCCAAACACAAGTTCCTGTTAACGCGTTCAAACAAAAATTTCATCTTTATAATATTAGTAAAAGTAAAGTGAAGTAAGTATAGATAGTAACTATTTGTTAAACATTAGCACTTTTTCTAAAAGATTTTATACGTCTAAAATATTCTATATGTACCATGATAAATAAGTAGTAGGTAGGTACTCAACGAGTCTATATTAAATTGATTATGCAGGGAGGTTGTGGGGAGATAGCAAAAAGCTGTAAGGGGGAGCTAGATAGAGAGTTATTTAGAACCGATCTGATCTATTAAAAGCTAATTAAAAGCCAAAGCCTGTTTATTTTCATCGTAGACTTCGCGATTTTAATAAAACCTATATAATACTTAATTCAGAAATTATTTAGTTTGGTATTTATTTATTTAATAGCTAACCTTACAGCATTTAATATTTAACAAATATATAAAACAGATTATATTTTTATATAGCCTATTACAAGGTTAGGCATCTTAAATTTTCTAAGTACAAAATAAAAGTGCTAGTACATAATTAAAAAAAATAAAATAAATGATAACAATATACATACAATACACATCTATAAATTATATAAACATATT
Source organism: Synanthedon vespiformis (assembly GCA_918317495.1). NCBI lineage: Eukaryota > Metazoa > Arthropoda > Insecta > Lepidoptera > Sesiidae > Synanthedon > Synanthedon vespiformis. The sequence goes on from OU906947.1 coordinate 2,357,520, forward strand.
ATACATTCATTATTGTGTGTGTGTGTGTGTGCGTGTGCGTGTGTGTATTGTAAGAGTATTGTATTTATGGTAAGAGCTTGGCTCTCTTGGATTATCAGAGCTTCGTATAAGTATCTTAGAAGATTATTCTGTAAGGACTTTTCTCAATATTCCCATAAACGAATTTAAATATCTATACTAATTTTATAAAGAGGAAAGATTTGATTGTTTGTTTGTTTGTATTGAATAGGCTCCGAAACTACTGGGCCGATTTGAAAAATTCTTTTACCATTAGAAGGCCACATTATTCCTGATGAACATAGGCTACTTTTTACCGCGGGAAAATGCTTCATTCCTACGGGAAATCTAAAATTAAAGTAAATACTAGCGGCTTGGCCCATGATACACTTAATAGAACTGCTTGGTGATATTTTTAGCGATACCGTGGAGATACCGGAGTCTACCGGTATCTTGATAACGCCATCGATTTATACTTTTCAACGCGGACGAAGTCGCGAGCACCAGCTAGTTTACATTACATTAAAAATCCTCATCACCGAGTTTGGACACCTGATACAATAAACAGTTTAAAATCCTAAACTATTTATAATCTATTTACAGTCTGTGTGTCTATATGTATAGTAATGTCATTAAAATAAGTGTTCTCCATACATTTTTGTTTACCAAGTAAACTTCTCCTTCTAAGAAAATAACTAGGATTTAAATTAGAATCGTAAACAGTTACATAGTAGGTACAATTAATTAATCTCGGTCCCATTATTGAGTGCAGTGAAAAGGCACTCACTATAAAATAGGTTTATAATAACGAAAGTACCTAAGCCTTAAATGGAAATAAGAAATTAATGGAAATCCAAATGAAAGAATGGAAATTTCATCTGCTTTAATTCACTAGGAAAGTATGAATTCTATGTAGTTTTTTTCTGTTCCATTTATTCCTCAGCCAGCAAAAGGTTACTCAAGGGAAACATTATTATGTGAACACCTCATACAAAATTAATAACTTTTACTTTTTCCGCCTTACGTACAGTCGGGGTACGAAAACCTTTCCAATTCGGACTTTCATCAAGTTTTTACTCTTTTAGTAACTTTTGAAACTTAACCAGAAAGCAGATGTTTGAAATTAAATTATCGCACTACTGATAATTGAGCCCTGGTACAAGCAAATGTCGACTTTAGTTGACGAACTTTTTCTTTCCCCGACTGTACATTCACGTTGTGAACCAAAGCAGTTTCTAATTAAAGTTTACTAATTCAATTACACGTATGAACTGTTATTGGAACAGTCATTTTACGTAAACTTCCATGACAATTGTGTGGTTATGTTATGTTTGGGAAACAAAATGAGCAGTGACAATCAAGTTCTGTTACTATTTCAGTGTGAAATTAACCTTTGTCGCTGATAGAGTAGTATATTAAAAAAGTAATCTTTTACATGGATCGTGTAAGTTATTATTTATAAATAATTATTTATTATTATTATTATTATGCACTTATTTATTTTATTATCTTAATTTATTATTATTATTGTTATTTATTATTATTATTTATTATTATTATTATTATTATTATTATTATTATTATTATTATTATTGGTTTTGCACGAAAGACCTACATAATAATTATCTTACATTAAAATTATTTTTAGATCACGTTTGTAACGGTAATGTGTTGGATGCAAATTGTATTAAGTTTTCCCATAGACAACGGGCTAACTGTGAAGTTTTTCCCAATATTGAGTAAAGAGGAGATGAAACAGAAGGAGTTCGGCGCTTTGTTTGCAAAACTCCCTCAAGACACAGATCACGGTGAGGAAATTTTATCACAAATGCAATTTCCTCATAAACCGAATTTGGGCTTGGGGTGCACGAATCAAATAGTGCGAGTGATTTTACCAGAAAACAATACTTCCGTGGCCGTCAATGAGTCTGACGCAAACAACAATGGAAACAGGAGTATACCACTAATAAAGCAACCTTACAGCGAATATAAAGTTTTACTTGTCTCGGCGCCACCTGGCTTTAAATTAGGCAAAGGCGACGATGCAAAGCCTTTTGTAATATACATAATGTTTGCGGACGATAAAATTAATGACACCAATTACGTTGATATACCGACAGTTTACTTCGTGAGAGAGTGTGACAAAGGAAAAAATTATCGGAAAAAGGAAGAAAATGATCCAATATTTATTGTCGACAGCAATAGAACTGTTACAGGTTTGTCAAGTAAAGAAGTGTCAAAGCTAATTAAATTTAGAAATAAATTAATAAGAGAATTAAACTAAAAAGTGTCACGTATGCATAGAAAATGTTCTAGAACGTAACTCTCGCAAAATTAATTTAATTTAATTTTAATTAATAAAATTGTACATTTTAGCTTAAAATTATTTAAGCTAAAATCTTTGTAACTTTGTAGGTACTTGAATGCCTATTAAATATTGATTCTATCAAAACCTGTGGTTGATTTTAATAATAATTAAATTTTGTTAATTCTAAATAAATAAAAACAACTTCGCAATCTAAACGTGTTATATAACGTTTTTTTTTTTTTTCATAAAGTGAAAATGTATTTAATGTTAATTTTTTAGCATTACATTTAAGTATTTAATTTTAAAAAAAAAAAAAACAAATAAAAAAAAATAGTTTATTATCATGTTTTTTTTTCACACTATTATTATTGTGTAAAATTAATTTTTTTGGAACGAATTCTTGTAGTAACCTACTAAGTCTTACAAGAAATATCTGGTATTGATTTGGTTCAAAGAGTCTATAAAGTTCTCAAAGCAGACTCAGACTCGTTGAATCCTAAAGCGAGAACTTCCTGAAACTCCTTCAGCGATTTCGGTTACTATAGTTATACTAATAAGCTTACTATTGGAAAATTTCATAAACTAAACATAACTCGATCCATGTCTATTTTAGGGCTGTAATTATTATAAATCTATACTTCTATACTAATATTATAAATGCGAAAGTAACTCTACCTGTCTCGCTTTCACTCCAAAACTACTGAACCAATTTAAATGAAATTTATTACACAGGTAGTCTAGAGCCTGAGAAAGGACATAGGCTACTTTTTAATCCGAAAAAAGGGTTGTGAGGGGTTGAAAGGGGAGATAAAAGGTTGTGTGAAAATAAATAAATGTTATTGCGAAAAAAGGGTTGTAAGGGATTGAAAAGGGGAGTCTGTCTGTCTGTCTGTCACCTTTTCACGTCTTAACTACTCAACCAATCATCATGAAACTTTTCATACAAGTTGTCAGGGATACAAGAGAGGTACTTTTCATAAAGAAAAAAATTACTGTCTGCAAAGGGATAATCTAAAATAAATTAAAAACTAACGCCTGGCCAAAGTGTTATAGCAACAATAGGTTAAGCGTTATACTGCTTACATTTTGTTTATTTTTCAACGCGGACAAAGTCGCGGGCACCAGCTAATATATACATAAGTAATTTATTGATTACCGCGAAGTTTCTCATACATAAATGTTGTCAGCGGTATAAAAAAAGGAAAAGAAAATACAAATAGTGCATTCGTAAATGGGGTCAAGCAACATTTGGTCAACTATTCAGAAAAGATGAGGTCAATGTTTGTGAATGTGGGGTCCACGGTAACTAAAGTAGCTCAGAGTTTGTATGCTGAATTTTTATGTTGAGCGAATTCATGAAAAGATCCCGAACATATATCAAACTAGATGGACATTTATAATATGACATGCGTTCATTCGACCGTTTGAAAAATATTGTTAACAATCCACCGGAAAGAACTTTTACTTCGTGCTTTTTTCGAGAAAAAGGGACAAATATGCAATAAAATCTTTTGGATATATTTTAGGTAATAAGTTAAATTTTATTTTACATTTATTTATTTTTTATTAAATGCGCTCACATTCCACTGCCACGTTCCACAGCACAAGTCTGAATCACTCGTTAAAATTAATTTCATAATCCAATAATTACATATATAATGCCAGGTTTATTTGTGTTTCTTCTGGTGTTATTAAAAATGAAGGTCTTTGTACAGAAAATATATTTACTTAGCGATTGAGCGGCTAATTTACCAGACTCATAACTTAAGTTTTTATCAGCATACAGATTCTTATCCGTATAATGTATTGTTATTGTTACAAATACTTATAGATGTATCTGTTTTAGTTTTCATGGCGGTTTCGATATGTTTTTCTGTTCAAACTAACCTTAATTTTTACATCAAAATGTCATGTTAGAAAAACATATTGACTACGTATCGTAAATAAGGTCGGCATCGCCGCCAGTGCCATAAAACATGTGTACTAAAATTGGTATATGAAAAATAATATAAGTAATATCATAAATATTCAACACGCTAAGAGTGCAGAGTGAAGAGGGTCTTAGGAGAACACAAATGGTGCATGTTTTATCATATTTTAATAAGCGATGTTGGTGTCATGGCCAATAAGAAATTTGTTATGCTAAATAGATAAACATCGTATTTTTAATTTACCTAATAACATGTTTAATCGTCATTTTATTATTAGGTAAACATATTATAAATGTACAATTATTGCATAAAATTTTAATGAATAAATTTAAAAAGTAAATGCCTGTTTTTACCTTACATTATTATGATGTGTTTGTTTGTTTGGTTGTACGCGCTAATCTCAGGAACTACTGGTTCGAATTGAAAAATTATTTTTGTGTTGAATAGTCCATTTATTGGGGAAGGCTATTATAGGCTATAGAGAACACGGACGAAGTCGCGGACACCAGCTAGCTCCTAATAAATTGACAATGTGATTGATTCCTTTAGGTTATTGTTACGTAAGCAAGAAGAATAATATCTACTCTGATATAAGAACTAAAAGCATACTGGTCACAATATAGTGCCGACTTATCCTTACTAATATTACAAATGTGAATGTGAGTTTGTTTGTTCGTTACGCTTTCACGCAAAAACTACTGAACCGATCACCATGAAATTTTGCATACACGTTGTCTGGGACATCAGAAATGACATAGGATACCTTTCATAAAAAAGTACTCACTGTTCCCGAGGAGATTATATAAAATAAAATATATTACTAACGCCTAGCTAAAGTATTATAGCAACCATGTATCAAGCGTTTTCATTGCTTTTATTTTTTTAATTTATCATCGCGTACGAAGTCGCGGGCACCAGCTAGTTTTTAATAAAGGTATCTAGTCTAAAAATATGTACTCTATGTATTTTATATTTTTATTTAATATCTTAAAGCTATCATCAAAGCTATATACAGTTTTTATTAATATGATAATAATTAAGATTTCGTTGGTTTGTTATGCTTTTACGTGATCATCTTGAGATTTTGCATACTTGTTTTTAAAGGTACGAAAAGAACATAGGGTACCCTTTCATCCAGACAAAGTAGTACTGTTCCCGTGGGATCATTCCCGCACACAGACAAGACATACAAATTAACTTACATGCTTAGTTTAGCTTGGAGCAACTAGCCCGAGGGACGGTTTGCGTAATCGTGGAAGTGAAACGACTGGGGTAGAAAGAGTCTTCATGAGATGAGGTCGTTCTCGAAGAGAGGTGCTCAGGTATCGCGACAGGTTTGAAAGATGCGACCAGCTATATTGATGTACTAGCTGGTGCCTACGACTTCGTCCACTTTGAAAATAGTAGCCTACCTTGTGTCCTGTACATCTAAATGTTTATCTACCAAGTTTCATGAAAATCGGTTAATTCGTTTAAGAGTTATGGAGGAACATACATACATACAATACCTACAATCTACATACATACATATAATAATGATTCTTTATAGATGGAACAACTCAAATAAAAACAACAAAGGCGAGATTGCGTTTCTGTAAAAACAAAAGTTTATTTAAAAAATATTTTCACAATTTAATCAATAATAATATTATTATGATAATTTTATATAATTTACTAACCTGTAAAAACAAAAGAAACAACATTCAAAGCCTTTAGTATGTCTCTTTACAAAATTATCACTTATTTCGAACGTTTGTTGTTAAATAATTTACCTCACACATTCGTTTGGTTATTTTAATATACCCAAACATTATTCCTTTATTCATATCTAAGTGGTCAGTTGTGAAAATATCGTTAGGCAATTTAAATTTAAAAAAAAGGCGGCAAATTCAAACTAAAGACAACACTACGAAGTGGTGGTGTTCTTTACATCTCCCCCCCTTAGATAGGAACAATTGTAAGTGACAATGTAATCAATTGTTCATTTTCTAACAAACACTGGAGAGAGTTTTGTAATGTGGTAAAGGTTTGATTCTGCTTTCTTATGTCCGACATCAACTTCATAAATTGAATTGGAAATCTTCTTCAGAATTTTGTATGGTCCAATTCTTAATTCATCCATTTTCTTTCTATTTAGTCGATTTCCATTTTCCACATAGACTTTGTCTCCCACTTCAAATTTATGTTCTTCTCTATGCAAGTCGAATATATTTTTGTTATAGTTGTGAGATTTTATTGTGTTTTCAAAGGCTAGTTTCCTATCTCTTTTCAGATCTTCTTTTGTACATCTTGACTTCAATTCAAGTGGTAGAATATTCACGTTTTCGCCTTCTAGAAGGTATTTTGGAGCAAACTTCGTAACAGTATGTTCTGTTTCATTATATTTTTCTACACATTTCTTTGCAATAGTAGTCCATGCTGTTTTATTAGAATTTTCATTTATTTTACATCTTATCTTATTGACTAAAGTTTGGTTTAGCCTTTCATTAAGTCCATTTGAAAATGGTGCGTCCACAGCAGTGAAAATTATTGTTATATTTTCCTTTTTTAGAAATTCTTTAAATTCTTTAGAATTTATGCCAGGGTATTGGTCCGTTAATAGCATATCGATACTGTAGCTTTGTGTCACATTTTTTAATAGTTTGATAAAATCACTAGTGCTTTGATTTTTTGATGTGGAAATATATGCATATCTTGTGAAATGATCCACTAGAAGATGTAAGTATCTTTTTGTTGACCGTGATCCTCCAAATCCTCCAATGGTATCGATAGATATAATTTCAAATGGGCGTGTCGCCGGACCTAAATGTGACATTAAACCGTATTTTGGTTTTCTCCTTGATTTATTTTTTATGCAAATTTCACATTCATCACAAATTTTTTTAATGTTTGCAATGATATTCTTTGCTGTGTAGAATGGTGTTATTTTATTTATAATCTGGGTTCTCCCAATGTGGCAGTATGTATCGTGGACACATCTTATAAGAATTTTGCTAAGGTCTTCTGACAGTATGATTTTCTTCTTTCCTTTATTCTTTTTGTAGTAAATTTCATGCTCCAATATAAATTTTCCATTTTGTAGATCTAAATTTGTGTGTTGGTCATTTTTTATATCTTCTAGATTTAATAAATTTACTACTTTTAAAAAATCATCACTATTTTCATAAGGTTCCAGAACTGGGTTTCTGCTTAAACAGTCTGCTTCTTGGTTCGATTTTCCTGGGTTATATTTTATTTTAAAGTTATATTGGGATAAATAATACATCAAATCCCCTAGTTCCTCATCAGTTCTAGCCTTGATGTTCATATTTTCTAAGGGTTTATGATCCGAATATACTATAAATTGTTTTCCCATAAGCCAGTGTTGCCAATATTTTACAGCCTCTTTTATTGCGAGACATTCCAAATATATTGCCTTTTTCTTTTTCTGAGCCTCAGTTAATTTTTTTGAAAAGTAGGCAACTGGCCTACTGTCTCCATTTTCTTCTTCATGTTTCAATACCGCTCCCAATCCTTTGATACTAGCATCCGTGTAAATATTTATTGGCAGTTCAGGGTCAAAGATTTTCAGAATTGGTTCAGAACATAACAATGTTTTTATTTGATTGAATGATTCCTGACATTCTGTAGACCATATGAATTTCACATCTTTCCGTAATAGATTGTGTAGTGGGTCCAGGATAATTGCTCTGTGTGGTACAAATTTATGATAAAAATTTATTTTTCCTAGAAATTGACGTATATTCTTTTTTGTTTCTGGAACTGGAAAATTTTTGACAGCTGTTAAATAATCTTTCAGAGGTCTGACCGAATTATTTTCTATAATGTGACCTAAATATTTGGCGTAATTACTTGCAAAAGTACATTTTGAAAATTTTAGTCTAAAGCCTTCTGATAGTATTGCCTCTAGTAAAGCTGATAAATGTAGTATATGTTCCTCAAAAGTTTTCGAAAAAATTAAGATGTCGTCTATAAAATTCACTGCAAAACTGGAGAGTTTGTATTTTCTTATGATGTTGCTTAGTATTCTTTGGAAAATGGCTGGTGCAGTCTTTAGTCCGAAAGGGAGACACGTCCATTGAAAATGGCCTTCCTGTGTAACAAAAGCAGTCTTGTATCTATCTTGGATTTTCAAAGGAATAGACCAAAACGCCGAATTTATGTCTAGAGTGGAGAAATAATTACAATTTACAGTTTTCACCATTAAATCCTCAATCAATGGAAAAGGTTGTGATTGAGGAACGACGATTTTGTTCAATTCTCTGAAATCTATACATAACCTTGTTTTCTTTTCATCTTCTTTTTTGTATGCTAGAGTTACTGGAGCAGCAAATGGACTATACGATTCCTCAATCAAATTCTTCTGTAATAATTTTGATATTTGGTTTTCTATTTCTCTTCTATCTTCAGCCGTACATCTGTATGGACGTTTGCAACAGTATTTATCCGACATTAAGTCAATATGAGCTTCATAATCTCTTACAGTACCGACGTCATATTTATCCTTAGCGAAAACTGGTTTATATTTTTCTATCAACTTATCGATTTCGGATTGTTTATATAAATCTAGGTGGTTTATTAATATTTCAAATTCATCCTGGTTTATATGTTCATTGAAATTTATTGCATATTTGTTCAAGTGTTTCGTTTCTTGTTTTGATACCTCAGAGTGTATAAAAAATTCTTCATTTTTGTCACCTAGTACATCAGGAATTTTGACATTTGTTAAATTGGAGGTATTATTTTGTGGGTATTTTTTGTTATTTTTATTCTCTTCGTTTGAGATTTCTTTGTTTTCTTTTGAATGGTTACATTGTATGACCTTTAATTCTTCATTTTGTATTAATTTGAATTTTTTTATACAGTCCAAACCAATTAGAAAATCGTAATTAAAATTTATATTGTCTACAACAAAAATATCCATATTTTTTTCAATATTGTAGATTTTTATTTTCAGTGTTACCATACCTTTTGTTTTCTTCTCACCATTAATAGTCTTCAAGTTTACCATTTGTATATCACTTTTAACTTCTTTTTGTTGTATCTTCAGTAATTTTGCATTAATTAATGACACATTTGAACCGGAATCATAAATTCCAGAAATTTTTAAAGTATCATTTAATAGTAACTTGACTTTTATTAATGGTGGCACTTCTAGTTTTTTGGGTTCTTTTCATTTAGTTCAACTTCCAATTCTGAGTTATTTACTGTTTTCACAACTTCTTTTTGATTTTTCTCTTTAAACCAGCAATTTTCCTCAGGATGGTAACGTTTCCCTTTCTTGTTATTAACACAGATTTGGCATAGTTTTTTCTCCTCACTATTTTTCTTCGATTTTGTGTCCGAATATATATTTTTTTTATCATATTTATTTTTCTGAACAAGATATTCCAAATTTCCGATTTCATTGTAAAGATCTTCTGTTCCTTGTAAAGTTTCTCTGTCAATTTTATCAGCCACATAATTAGGTAATCCAAATGCTATAAGGTCCATAAGTGTTCCAGTGTCGATTGATTTCCTTTCTTGCAGCAACAATTTTTCTTTTTTTAGAGCATACTCAAGTAACGAACCCGATTGATATTTGAAGGCAAGAGCATATCTAATAGGTGACCATCCTTTGTTAGCAAATGTCTGACAAAAATTTTGCTCCCATTTTTTCCATTCTGATTCCACTGTATGTTTCATTAGCATGCAGCTGTACCAATCTACACTGGAGTATTCCAGAAAGTTTTTTAAAATTTCTATTTTCTGTTTGTCTTCCTTAATTTGGAATCGTTCACATTCCTTATTAAAATCCTTTATCCACTGGTGAGCATTTGTGTTTCTGCCAGTGAATTTCTCAATCATAAAATCTTTTGCAACTTTTCCTAAATTTTGAGTTTCGGATTTTGTTTGTTTATCTTCAAGGAATTTCATTAACAGATTTTCCAATGTTGAGCTTGAGCCACTAGATATAGATTCGGCATTATCTGATTTTTCCAAAATTTCTTCCAGGTAAAAATCATTAAACTGTAAGTTTTGTTCTTTATCCAAATATATTTTAGATATATTCTCTGTCAAGGTTATCCATATTTTTCTTGAATTATGTCTTTTATTTAATGACTTTTTTACCTTAGCATAGTTTGGACTATTCATAATTTCTTGGTGTTGATTTGCAGATTGGTACTCGGCCGGTATTCCAAAAATTTTTCCATCAGGGGTAGCTATTGAAGTTATGCATATGATGTTTGATTTTCCATCTGCTGATTGTTTCACAACAAAATCAAATCTCAACTTTTCCATGTTTCTTCAAATTTTTGCGGAGAATGTTGTTTTATAATAATGATTCTTTATAGATGGAACAACTCAAATAAAAACAACAAAGGCGAGATTGCGTTTCTGTAAAAACAAAAGTTTATTTAAAAAATATTTTCACAATTTAATCAATAATAATATTATTATGATAATTTTATATAATTTACTAACCTGTAAAAACAAAAGAAACAACATTCAAAGCCTTTAGTATGTCTCTTTACAAAATTATCACTTATTTCGAACGTTTGTTGTTAAATAATTTACCTCACACATTCGTTTGGTTATTTTAATATACCCAAACATTATTCCTTTATTCATATCTAAGTGGTCAGTTGTGAAAATATCGTTAGGCAATTTAAATTTAAAAAAAAGGCGGCAAATTCAAACTAAAGACAACACTACGAAGTGGTGGTGTTCTTTACATACATTTACAGATTTATTATTAGTATTGATTATGGAGGAACATACATGCATACATACATACACTTACAGATTTATTATAGTATTGATTTAGTTGCTGATTAGAAAGGGGAATATCGCTTATCAATTCTTAATAATATGAAAAAAATGAAGACTTAAAAATGTGTAGAATTTTTTTGTAAATATAGGATAAAAAGTCGTCTTTTGTTTTCGCCTGTCTGTCGAGCTTAACTTGAAATAAAACAGAAAATAGTAAAAATTTAAAACTACAAACATCTTATTTAATTAAACCCTGTAGCCCCGAAATAGCGTAATCATTTAGCTAATGCTTCTAAAACGCAATTCACGGTTGGTTATGCATTATCGGACATTAGTTACTGAATGATTGATTAAGTGGAGGTCCAGTGTAGCGGAATAAAAAGCTTTAGAGTGGACTTATCGAGTTGTAATGCTACTTAAACATTGGACTATGATAGAGCTTAGACCTGAATGTGCCGGGAACATTTATGCAGGGCTCTCACAGAGGCCTTGAACATTTGAAATACTAAGTAGGTATTTGAATCTTTATTCCACATATTAATAAATAAAATAGTAATTCAGAATTAACCAGAGATGCGATAAAGGAGAGCAAGCTGCAATACTTCGGACATAAAATATATGCGAAAGAATTTTCAACTAGTAGTAAGAAAAAATAAGGGTATAACGCTGAACTGATTTTGATGAAACTTTCAGACAATCTTCAGTATAGTAGATCAACTAGCTGGTGCCCGCGACTTCGTCCGCGTTGAAAGGAAAAACGTGCTGTAACGCCGGACATCGTTATCGCTGTGACGACCAAATATCTTTTTTAATCTTTTTATTTATTTAATAAAGTATACAGATATAATGCAATTATGTACATGAATTCAAAAAAATATGTATGGTAATCACACCATAATTATTTAATATTGAATTAATTATTTTTATCTTTTTTATTATATGTCTTATATAGCCATATTATTGTATCTTTTATCTAATGTTGTTATCTATGTTATATCAAACTGAATTTCTATAGTAGAAAATTCGCTTCCGGAATATGAATCTGAATAATTTTGGCACTAGTTGTGCATCGTGGTTTCCTTCAAATTGGCGAGCGTTAAACACCTTTAAGAAAATATCATAACCTACTTTCAGGATGACTTAGGATATATTAAGGTCTATTTTTGTATAGATAAGTAACATTCAAGGTTCGATAAAAAGAACCTAATTCACAACAAAACATAACTTAAAATAGTATGCATTACAAAGTATTTTATCTACATGGTAAAATAATAAATTAAGTAATACATTATAATTATTTACATCATATTCACACACAATATTATTAACTTTACATATATTTTTAAAATATATTTCTACGGTAATACTACAGCTTAAATTTTTTTGAATTTTTAAGCAGTATTTTTGTATATTTTCTACCAACTATTATGTTCATCTGGTTCATTTTGTTAAAAGCAAACTCAAGTGTAAGTAGGTGTATTTTTATTTGTCTCAAATGATTTGCAGTGGCAATCTAAAGTTTCGAAGCGTTGAAAAATCTTTTTTCTTTTTAAAAGCACTTTCTTTCAAAGTGGCGAGGGAGAAACTGCAGCCAACCGACTAGAAAACGAGACAATAACGTTTTCTATCCGCAAAGTCTTTCAAGCCTTATATATTATTAATAATTTCATAACTGAATTCTCTATGATCGACGTTTTCAAAAAGTATTTTTATAGAAACTAATGGTCTAACTAACGGTAATACATTTAACTTTTAAGTACTTTTACTAATATTAATCTCTTCACAATTTGACCAGAAAATTTGACCATAAACAAAAGAAGAGATTACTTTAATTAATTTAATGTATTTCTAATGCATATTAAGTAAAAATATTAACTTTTTACAGTCCTTATCTATAAGCAATTTACTAAGGGCCTCTTTCACCATCTGTCAAGTAGGCTAACTGTCATTTAAATTCACCGGTAACCCGGTAACAGGGGGATAATGAAGCTGATATACCTTTGTTTGTAAAAGTTCCAAACATTTAAAAGAAAATAATTTAAAAAAAAATCGCCCATAGTGCATAATTCAATAAAACATATAATTATTTAAAAAAGTAACTAATCCACACTTTACTTCTACTTGGTGAAAGAGGCCAGCCCTAAGTGTATCAAATATAATAACAATTAAAAAGAAAACGACTTTAAACCACTTTAACTTGACACTTGACTTCAACTTTTCTCATGGATGCCATTGTCAGAACTGGACCAAATTGAAATGGGACCACACGGGAAGCACCAGCTTTTAAATAAAAAAAGAATCATCAAAATCGCTTCACCCAGTCGAAAGTTATGAGGTAACAAACATAAAAAAAAATACAATCGAATCCTTTTTTGGAAGTCGGTTGTAAATCATCCGAATGGAACCAAAATTATCGCTTCACATATTAACATTAACATAATATATATAGAAACTGCAAAAAGTTCGAGTTTTAACCCACACCTTCGCGCTCTGTTGATAACAATAGTCGGTTTAGTAATGACGAAACAATAATATATCTCGGCTTCAACTCGTTAATGGAAATACAATTACACAATGATTTCGTAAAGTTAGTACCAATAACTGTGCGTTAAGTTAAACTCCAACGGCGAAGGCGAAGTAACTTACAGTGATAGTAAATACAAAATGCATAATTGTAGTTGCAAGTGAAAGGAGCTATATTTTTTTTATTGTTATTTGTGCTACATCTGACAGATGCGGTGCATCTGGTTGTGTAACAGACATACAACCAGACAACACAAATGTCTGGTTGGATCCGTTTGAGATGATAAAATTATAGAATTTCTCCTAATTTAGAAGAATTTGTTTTAGTCTGAAATGTTTTAAATAAAATTCTCTTTTGATATAATGTAAATTTCATTTGTTATATAACTACACATTCTATATATTATATTTTTATGTTCTATATATTGCAGTGAGGTATTGTAAGAATATATTTTATAAGGAGCGTTAGTTTAAGAAATTAAATTCAAATAGATATTTAATTATGAATTGATCAGAAAAGGTATACTGAAATATTTTTATAAACAAACTAGCTGCTGCCCGCGACTTCGCCCGCGTAACTTTGTAAATTATATGCTAAAAACTTCCTCGAGAACTACTCAATGCATTGGTGAAAACAGCATGAAAATCGGTGCAGTAGTTTTTGAGGTAATATTCGGTGAGGAGTAATAAATACTTCGATCATAATGTCCTTTTCATTTCATTGCTAGGATGTTTTCATTGGAAAACATTATTGGCTTTCAATCAATAAGCGAAAATGTGACAATTTCTGCACATTTTAAAAATTATAGATATGAAATAAATTTCAGTTGTTTTGTTTTGTTTCGATGCAAACCTTCAAATTATGTCTCGGAAAAGTCATGTTTTTTCATGTGTTACTACGACCAATAACTAATGAGTAACTAATGTAAATACGTAGTATGGAATTGGTAAGACGCTCGAGTTGGAAAGTGGCCTCTTGAAAGAACAACTCTAAAGAATAACAGACATTTTTCTTTAGGATCTCTAGAGAAAAATTTTCGCAGTCAACTTATGCAAAGACAGATTAAGAACCAGCGAAGACGACACAGGGTAGACTGTCGACGAAAGGCCAGTGAATATGCCTTCGCTACTTCGGTTTGCATTTCTGAGATTTGTTTTCATCATAATTATCTTCTTTACATAGTGTAAAACAAATTAATTCTCTTCCTGCCGTCTGTCTCTATGGAGACATAGAGCATATAGGCATTTTAATTTGGTTTTCACTAATGGGAAGTGTGTTAAACGAGGAAGGTTTTTTGAAGTGAAAACTTCTATAGCCGCGTTATACAAATATGGGTAGGGAAAAATGTATGGGTTCGCGTCAGCAACATGCTGCTCACAGTTATGCGCGCGCAGCTGTCTACGTACGCGATCGCGCCAACACATTGCATATCATTGCATTGCATATGTTGCGTTGGACGCTCAGTTTTAAGTTTTCACTTCTGTCGGCAGTCCTCATGACTGCCTCTGTTTGGTTTTTTTTTAATATATAATTTCTAGAAAAAAATCTGTGCATAGCTGGCTGGGAGCACCTCCCTAGTAAGCCAATGTCCAATGAATTAGATTACGATGATAGATTTTTTGTGGGTGACTTCTTGTTTAAGCTGTACACATTTAATTGATGAATTTATTGCATTTAATTGCATTGGAGCATTGTATCTCAGTTATGTATACCTAATGGTGTAACTAACACGACTTTTTATATGCTTGAATGTACTCGTAGTTCTAGCAATCTCGCACTAAGGTCTGCCTTGGCTGAGTTCGACTCGTGGCGGACTAGCCATCAATTCATGCTATGGTCACGAACAAATTTGCACCTGTGAAAAATACATCGATGTGCGCCACCAAATGGAAAGATCCATTTACGGGAATTACGATGTGACGTGTGAAATTCACCGAGAGAATTGCGTCTGCGACCGAAGATGCGGCGAGCAATTGAAACAATAGCATTAAATATTCTGTGCATGCAGTAGAGTTCTGAGTCTGTGACGTGAGGTGTGAACGTGTTCTGCGAAATATCGCAGTAATTTATTTTATACTAGCTGGCGGCCGCGACTTCGTCCGCGTTGGAAAAGATAAAGTCTAATGTTTATCTACCAGATTTCATGAAAATCATTTATTCGTTTAAGAGTTGTGGAGGAACATACATACATACAATACCTACACTTACAGATTTATTATCACTTACTTTCCACTCTTTCTTTTTTTCTTTTTTTTTTTTTTATTATTATTAGCTGAATTGAATTCAATTTCTTATGAATAAATTATGAATTCTCGAAATTAATTAAGTTCTGAAATTAAAATATATAGATTTAATTCTGATTTATGTACACTGTACTAAACTTAATCTGACGTATTAAAAAAAAAATAATTGCGAGAATTTGTGCACAGAGATAGTTTATTACCTGGACTACCTAGTATATATGGAAACATGTTGAGTTCCTGAGGGATCGTCTGATAAATAAATAAGTGTCATATATTTTTTCATTTTTCACCACTATTTAAGTCGGGGGGCCAGTTACTTGTGAATTATTTAGTACAGTTACAGTTACTTGTAAATTGTATGACATTCTCTTTATGATTTTATTTGTCTTTGTTTACTATGTATGCTATTGATGCGTTTGTTATTAAAAACTGTTACTTTTAAGACAAAAGAGAAGTGGAATGTGGTCTTGAAGTCGCAATCGCAAAGTGAGCGTTTCGTAGCCAATCTGATAGCGTACACCTAGCTAGACAGTAGACAGGCCGATAGTTCTATCGGTTCACCGCTACTTCGCCCGCTAGCACTGACCCACTGACATTATTATTATTGTAGACTTCTATGGATATATTTCTTAAACAGCCCTTAACTTTTAAATGTGAACTACATATTTTTGAGTATTTATTTTTTATTTTTATATAATTAAAAAAAAATATCTATACTAACATTGTAAAGAGGAAAGATTTGATTGTTTGTTTGTATAGAATAGGCTCCGAAACTAGTGGACCGATTTCAAAAATTCTTTTACCATTAGAAGCCGACATTATTTGTGATGAACATAGGATACTTTTTACCGCGGGAAAATGCTTCATTCCTACGGGAAATCTAAAATAAAAGTAAATACTAGCGGCTTGGCCCGGGAGATAGCGCCATCTATCCAAAATACGGTAGATGACGTTTTATACTTTTCTACGCGGACGAAGTCGCGAGCACCAGCTAGTATAATATAAATTACGTGTCACGTGTTCGTGATGAACTTCTAAACTACTGAATCGATTATGATAAAACTTTGTAACTCTATGTAATTTGGTCTAACTTAAAAGATGGAGAGCGTGTAGCTAGAGCATTTATAGTTACGAGAATATATATTATATTAATCCTAATCTATACTAATAAAAGCTGAGAGGTTTGTTTGTTCAGGAACTACTAGTTTGAATTGATTTTTTTTTGTGTTGGATAGTCCATTTATTGAGGAAGACTATAAGGCTATAGAGAAGGCGGGACGAAGTCACGGGCACCAGTTAGTCCCTTATAATTTGTTGACGTTGCTAGTTTTATAGGCGAAGGTACTATCAAGTACACCGTCAGCCTTTCTCAAGTCTGACTAACTTTATACATAAATAAATAATACTGGTTAAGTAATATATTATCGATGGTGTAACTAACTGAAAAAACAACCGACTCCAAACAGTTTTCTCATGGATTACATTGTCAAAACTGGACTAAATTTAAATGGGACCACACGGGAAGCATTTTGATGATTCCTTATTTTCAAATTTTAAAAAGTTAAAATTTATCGTTTCACCCAGTCAAAAGTTATGAGGTAATGAACATTTAAAAAAATATATAGTCGAATTGAGAACCTCCAAAATTTTTGGAAGTCCGTTAAAAATAAGTGTTGATATTATTAAATTTGTATGAAATCGTGACTCCAAATATTGCTTGAACTAGAAACATGATGCAATATTGTATACAATTATTTGATTTACTTGGAGGAGCACTTGACAGCGTATGAGCGTACTTGTCCACAATTTAAATCACAGATCATTAGTGGTCAACTCGAAGAAGCAATAAGGTTAACAGATTAACCCACGATTTGGAGTGTTTAATTTAAGAATGTGAAACATCTTGTAAACAGTGATTTGTACACGAAATACCTTGGACTATAAATCAGATAACATCGAAAATGCAATAACATAACGACCTTCACTGCTCATGATTTACAACAGTTTTAGGTATTGACGTAACAAAGAAAATACCTTCTTTAATATAGCTGTCGAAAACTCACCACTTTCAGATATAATGTTTCGTAGACACTGTAAATTCGAATTCGAAGCATTTAGACTTAAATTTTCCATAATTTGATCCCGTAATGTTCAGTTTTATGGGAAAATTTAAATATAAAAAGACTAAGATAGACTAAGATAAAAATATAAAGAATGAACAAATAAAAATAAAAATTACCCCGTAACTCCCATTTCAGAAATGGAAAAAATGTGTCCCTTTATGCGTCGGCCGGGAATCGAACCCGGATCAACTGCTTGGAAGGCAACTATGCTGACCATTACACCACCGACGCTCGGTAGCCACTGTTGCAAAATGTAGCAATATACTGAGAAATGTGACGTCACAAAATGGCTGATCTTACATTATGGTTGTTATTATCTAAACATGTTATATTATGCCCATTACAAAAAAGGGATTCTTAAAAGTATCATCACAAAAATTTCCTTTATATTGCATATTATTAAACAACCGTATTATTGATATCTACGCATGTTGATATGTTTTTACCTACATATGAAAATTGATTTTTGAGGAGTAAACTCCAAAAACATATACAACTTAGAAAGAAACGTTCTAAATAAGTGTTTTTTCGAAATAAGCCGACAAACAGATGCGGACAGCGTCAAAATATTTAGAGGAAATTCGGAATGAGGTGAAGGAAGGTCGAATGCGCGCACTCGTGTGCTTAAATAAATTATTCCAAGCGGTCACAAAATATCACCCCAGGTTTATGTTCCTTCCCCTTATTTAGTAGTCATAAAAGGAAGGTCCGCATGTGTCTTTTAACAGTTGGCTGTATATGTATATACAGATAAATATTAACTTTACGTAATTATTTTCCTCTTTACGTGTCAAATTTTAATTTTATTTGATTTGTCAAATTTTTGAATAATAAGGGCCTCTTTCACCAACTGCAACAAGTTTACTCTTAGAAATAATTTTATGTTTCATTAAATTATGCACTCGGTTTACTGCATAATTCAATATGCGATTTTTTTTTCAATATTTTCTTTTTAATGTTTGGGACTTTTATCGTACAAACAAAGGTAGGTATATCAAGTCCATTATCCCCGGTAACTGGTGACTTAAAATGACGGTTAGCCTACTTGACATATGGTGAAAGAGGCCCTAAGTCTCAAGTTACGTCACTCATGAGTTAAAATGGTTCACATATTATAATAATACGTGAAAGAAAGCGCAGGCAGTTGAAGATTGTAAGTATTTTGAATTTAGAACATTTTTCGTTACTATGCGTCTAGTTCTATAATTTTATAAACAATCTAGTTTGTGCTCGCAACTTCGTCTGCGTTGAAAATTATTGTAAAAAGTATATAAGCAATATAACGCCTGATATCTGCATTGCTATTACACTTTTTCCAGGCGTTAGTTTTTATTTTAGACTAGCTGGCGCCCGCGACTTGGTCCACGTTGAAAAAGAAAAACCTATCTTATCCTGTGTCGTGTATGTCTAAATATTATATACCAAGAATCATGAAAATCAGTTAATTCCTTTAAGAGATGGAGGAACATACATACTACATACATATACAGAAAAAAAATCTAAAATACATGAACCAAAAATAAAACAGAAAACCAATTAAAAAGAAAGGTGATTGATTGTGTCTACTACTACTTACAAATGAATTAAATAAAAATAAATAAAACTTTCATATAAAGATTATAAGGAATTAAGACGAAATATTTCACATAATTGTTCTCAATGGAAATTATAATAAAATCCGATCGCTGTGAACTTTATTGCCATACCAATCATACTTTTTTATTCCTAAGAAGATATTATACCTTTTCCGTACCCCGTCGTATTAAAGTTAAACTCAAGTAAATATATCTTTAGGTTTACCTACTGATTATCACTCAAATAAGTCGTTAAAGTTGTTAGCTAACATTAAGATTGTTTGAAGATATTTAGATAGTGTATTGTATAAAATATTGAAATGAAACCTTCTCATTATCATTCAAATAAATTCGTTGAAGTTGCTAGCTAATTAGTAATATTGTCTGAAGCATGTCTGAAGCGGTTTCGCGTTCATTAAAAATGTCTATTTTAAATTTTTCTTTAAGAATCTTTTCAATTTTATCCAATAGAAAAAGCGTAAGTGCTTTAAGAGGATAATTAAGGGCTTATATCTATACTAATATTATAAAGAGGAAAGATTTGATTGGGTTGTTTGTTTGTATAGAATAGGCTCCGAAACTACTGGACCGATTTGAAAAATTCTTTCATTGTTGGGAAGCTACATTATCAGCGAGTAACATAGGCTACTTTTTATCGCTGGAAAATGCTTCATTTCTACGGGAAATCTAAAATAAAAGTAAATACTAGCCGGGCTTGGCCCGGGAGATAGTGCCTGTATCCAAAATACGGTAGATGGCGTTTTATATTTTTCTACGCGGACGAAGTCGCGTTCGCCGGCTAGTTCACTATAAAAATACGCATCGTGCATTAACTTACAACTTTAGATAGCATCAAAGAAATTACATATCTATATGTCTTACTTTTATTTAATATAAGTGCATAGTGATTTTGCTTTTATTTTTTTTAATAGAAATTGAATCGAAAGCAAAGTGGTCTTGTGGGTGCTCGCTCTACTTCGTCCGAAGTAACCACTATTTGTGTCCAACTGACAGCTTTTTATAATTGGCCTCTTAAAGACGACCGTATGAAAGCAGTAACGCCATTGAATTTCAGTATGAATGTATAAAATTAATATGTAGGTCATTCTGCTATCAAGATAGTCAAGACTATCCTCGCATTATTCACGTTTTAGAAGGCATCTATGGTCGTATAGTCCTCTCCTTCCCATAGAGCGGTCGAAGCCCACATCCTGTTATCCTGTAACTTTAACTATGTCGCCATACAACCTCGTACAGGAAAGAGGGGACGTCGAGCAGCATTATCGTCGTTGTTATCAAAATCTGCTACATGTGCCAAAAGTATACCTTACCTTTGCGATATTGACAATATAGTTTTCCTGAAAATTTTCAAATCTCTAAAAAAGGAGGAGGAGGACAATTCGACTGTATTTTTTTATATGTTTGTATATAACTTTCGACTGGATGAAACGATTTTGATGATTCTTTTTTTATTTGAAAGCTGGTGCTTCCCGTGTGGTCCCATTTCAATTTGGTCCAGTTCTAACAATGGCATCCATGAGAAAATTGTTTGAAGGCGGTTTTATTTTTTGTTAAAAAGCTTTATTATTATTTTATTTGAAACTTTATTATTTTGTTGATAGAGTGAACTTTGCACATGTAACATACACATAGCATGTTTTATGAAGAGGTTTTTTTTTTATAAAAAGAACGTCGGTGCACAAACTATTCACTGCGGTCAAAATGTTGGAATACTCAACAAAGTGCAGAATTTGGTTTGGCAGCGACGATATGTTACACAAATTATTACTCTCGGTTGCCGAGCGCTATTCCTGTGTATGCTATTATTCCTCAGCTTTATCTGGGACACAAAAGTCACAACAAGCCTAGAAATATTTTAACTCCAAACGGCTACATCAGACAAAAATAAGTTTTTTTTATTTTAGTTTACACTTCTCAACGCTGAAAGTTGATTGCTTGCTCGTGTAATAGAACTTTCACACAGAGAACATTCACAGACAGAAGATGATCGATGAGACTGTACTTTTAAGGATAAATACTGAAGTTTCGTTATCCGCTGACTTCCACTCTGACTCGAAATTCTTATATTTCTGAAAGAAGCTACTTTGTGTGAGTAGTTCGAGACAATATTGGCAACATATCTATCTATATGTATATATCCTAACCAAAATGGTCTGTTTGTTACGCTTTTACGCCTTAACTATTCAACCAATCATTTAATTCGTTTAAGAGTTATGGAGGAACATACATACAATATTGGCAACATATCTATATGTATATATCCTAACCAAAATGGTTTGTTTGTTACGCTTTCACGCCTTAACTATTCAACCAATCATTTAATTCGTTTAAGAGTTATGGAGGAACATGCATACATACATACAATACCCACACATTTATTGACTGCGACTACTCTAAATATATAATACTGGAGAAACAGAAGACTCTTTGTGTATACTATTACTTTTTGGTATTTCTTTATAATTTTCGTAATATATAATAATTAATTATTTTTTATGTAACTGTGAACCAAATGAGGCACATAAATGTCTCAAATCAAGTGACATTCATTCACCAAGAGTTACACAAGCTTGCGAACTTGTCATTCATGCAAGGAAGCCTACTTTTAACGGTCCTTTTAAAGATATTACAAAATACCTTTACCTTAAGGGTTAAAGACTTAAAGACCCTCTTGTGCTGGGGGTAAGGGGCGCTGACTTCTGACCGGTCGTAGTGGAAAGTTATAAGGGGTCTATGTCTAGCAGTGGATGTTCTACGGTTGAAATGATAATAATGTAGGATCCTCAAATTATTGAACTACTTGCCTCATCATATACAACATTGAAAAGTTCATTGCCAAAGTTGACACTGCCGGGAAGGGAACCCTGAGAGAACACAGTAAGGCGAGCACCTGAACCACTCGACCAATAGGTACCAAAAATTTCGTGTCACGTGTTTGTGCCCGATGAACTCCTAAACTATACTGTACCGATTTTGTTAAATTTACGTAACTATGTGTATTATTTTTCCAACTTAAAAGATAGGATATATATAAATTGCACCCCCGGGAGCGGGTCACTAGTGAAACATGTTATTCAACGAAAATATTATTCATAACGTACACGTACTGTTCACAAAAACAAAAGGCCATGTCCACGACACACCTTTTCTTATTTGGATTTTACATTTTGTATCCATGAAATAAACCATACATATTTCTAACGTGACATATTAGTAGTTAGAGCATTACGTTTACGTAATGCCTATCTGTCTATGTTCTGTTCTGACATAGAAGTGTTGCAAAGTGATTATGATCTATTCGGTCACTGTGACACATTGGAATAAGGCCATTGATTAATCTTGAAAGCCTGTCTTATATATTTTTTATAAAACAACTAGTGACCCGCTCCCGGCTTCACCCGGTGTGCACAATTTAAATCTTTTAAGTTGGACCAAATTACACATCGTTACGCAAATTTTATCAAAAATTAGAAGTTCATTGGCCTCAAACAATGTGACACGTAATTTTTATATAATATAAATTGAATGTATCAAGGACACGTCTACACTCATATTTGTTTCAATCGATTATCCCGTTGCCAATAAACACTGTGTAAACAGTTAGTAATTTCAGAATTTTAGGTGAATAATTGAGATTACCTAATTCGCGATGTAACAAGATTAACACATAATTACTTGTTACCGCAACACGATGAGTGAAATGTAGTCAAAATATCTGAATAAATAGGGTTAGTGTGCGGTCAGCTGAGAGGAGAGTGAAAGTGGATTCGCCACATGTTGGAAAGCAGTTTTTTGGTCCGAAATAGCTTCTACGATTGATCGCAGCGGCTTAATGATGACTTCTGCTTGTCTTAGATTATCTAAAAGATAAATGCGGACGACTATAGTTACAATGTACGACGTCCCAATGAAAGTAATCATAGTGAATGCTGATTGTCCGCGATTTCAATTATTTTTTGCCCAATCTGAGCTTGAGATCCACTTGATGATCATGCTGTACTTGAGCACTTGACGATATTGCTCGTGTCAAGCAACGCCTCAGGTGCTGCAAGTGCATACTAATTTTATCATTAGTAATAATAAATCTGTAAGGATCGGTCATGGAGTAAATTACTTTGATTTCAGAAATATCGTGCATATAGGCTCTATACATGATACTGAAACTAAATTGACCATTTTTACAATTTTTTTCTGTATGTATGTAGGTATGTATGTTCCTCCATAAATTTTAAACGAATGAACTGATTTTCATGCAACTTGGTAGATAAACATTTAGAAGTACGGGACACGTGATAGACTACTTTTGTTTTAACGCAGACGAAGTCGCAGGCAACAGCTAGTACTAATAATAAATCTGTAAGGGTCGGTCATGGAGCAAGTTACCTTGTTTTCAGTAATATCGTGTTTATAGGCTCTATATATGATACTGAAACTAAATTGACCATTTCATTAAACTTGGTAGATAAACATGTAGACGTACAAGAACAGGATACTTATTTATTTTTCAACGCGGACGAAGTCGCGGGCACCAGCTAGCGAAGGAATAAGAACATGGACTCTAGCATCCCTTACTCACACAGAGGCACATATAATAATATATGCTGTTATTTCATTGTGGTTTTCTAAGGGTGGTTGCTGCAAATGACTGCGAAACGCAGTGTGCCCTCTGCCAATACTATTCAGATTGAGATCAGTGCAAACTTAATAAAGTTCATTACCTAAGTTGACCCTGCCGCGCGTGAATCGATTACAGGACCCCTGAGACAGAGCGTTAAGAGGGCGTATAAAGGTACACTAGCGCCACTCATTTAAAAAAATATTATCTCGTGACTGAGAAGGAATTATTTAAGACGGCTACTCAAAGCCCTCGGTAAGTATGTCTACAATTTTTTAAGACCTTTTATAAAGTTTCAAATTTAGACATGAAGCAACAAAATACGATTTAGAGGAATGTGGCCGCTTTTCTTTAGATCGAGTTTTATTGCTTCGTGTCTACATATGAAACTTTATAAAAGGTATTAAAAAATTGTAGACATACTTACCGAGGGCATTGAGTAGCCGTTTTTAATAATTCCTTCTCAGTCACGAGATAATATTTTTTTAAGTGAGTAGCGCTAGTGTGCCTTTATACCCGCTCTTAAGGCAAACACCCTACTCGTCCAACGTCAAAGAATACGCGATGACGTATTATCGATGTTTTCTAAACAGACATATTGCCTAACAGTAATAAACACAATTTTATAATTACCATGCATCGCACGATGTTATTGCGACTTGTACGGTAATTTTGAAAGGGGTTTTAGTCGGTCGCTGGTCACATTGTGTGAAATATGTAAATTACAATCTACATACATTACAATGAAATTGGAATCGTAGATTAGTTTCAGTTTCTTGCTCATTTCGAGTCCTCAATCGAAATGTTTTACCTTCATCTTAAGATGAAAGTCTAATTATGATCTTTCCATTGAATACAAAAAGATTAAGCCGAAGTAATCATTTAAACGAAGAAAGTTTAAAACGTAAATATTTACAGTTATCATTTCCTAATGCACCCAAGCTTATCCTTTGAACTGATTGGTGCATTAGATTCCACTCTTTGTAATGAAATACTTTACACGTTCAGTGGATTTATGAAATAGTGAAACAATACTACATATTTAACAAGAAAAACACTATCCACATATATAAATAACTTAATTTGACAGTCATACAGTAGCGAAACTTAGAAAGAAAGATACCATGATATTGTTTTTGAATTTAATTCAATATTGTATAAAATGAAATTAAAACAATGCAATATAACCTACATTAAAATTTAAACAAAACTTTTAACAATGGTATTTAAAGAAAACTTATTTTACAGTAATTACGAAACATAAAATACAAAAAAATTAAATTTAAACAAACAAGATATTCACGAAGCATGAGAAGCATTGTACGAAGAACTGTTAGCATTTACAGACGTTGAATTAAATCTTGGAAATTTCGGAGTCAAACAGCTCTAAGCTCGGAAGCGCGTTAATTTTTGAGCACAGACAAACTTAATTGTTCATTTAACCGGAATAACAACTCGTAACGAAGCACTGCGCTTAAATAATAGAAAAGTTTTAAGTGCAATGTTTGAACCCCAGTGAACCATCAACGATCATGCAGTATAAAATTTTAAACCACTACGAACGACGTTCAAACAATTATTGTTTCATCGAACTCGCTCGACTTTAACCCGATTTATCAAAAGGTAGTCAGTCAATCAAATATGCATAAATAAAACACAGGCTACAAGAACGAACGTCTAAAAAATTGCAGTTTCTAAAAATATAACATGTATCTATTCTTAAAGAAGCTTTTCATTTCTTACTAGCTGTTGCACGCGACTTCGTCCGCGTAACTTTTTAAAATATAATACATTCGTGTCTGTACACATACAAAATTTCAAGCCAATCGGCCAAGCCGTTTAGTAGTTGACATGCCGACAGTAGCGCCACCTACCGGGTCCAATTTTATTTTTAAATCATCCAGGAAACCATCGAAATACCCATATAAAATTTCAACCCAATCGGTTCAGCCGTTTAGAAGTTATGTGAAAAAAAGGTAAGTACGGAAGGATTCTTAGTACCCGTTGTCCTATTACCCGTTTTTCCGTAGGAATGAAGTTTTTTCCCGCGGTAAAAAGTAGCCTATGTTCATCACGGATAATGTCGGCTTCTAATGGTAAAAGAATTTTTCAAATCGGTCCAGTAGTTTTCTAACCTATTCTATACAAACAAACAAACCATCAAATCTTTCCTCTTTATAATATTAGTATAGATATAGACTAACTGGCGTCCGCGACTTTGTCCGCGTTGAAAAAGAAAAATGTAGCCAATCCTGTGTCCTGTACGTCTAAATGTTTATGACACTACATCGGTGCCCCGATCTTGTGACATCGGTCTTGTGTTAATAGACGAAAGTAACCATCAATTGAATCGTCAGCCTTTCTTTCTTACATTCTCTACAATACAAGAAGATGTAATCCTCAAATTTGTACTGACGAATTGTCTGCAGTGAACAACGCATTAGTGGATATCGAAATATCCTAATGGAAGGGAAATCGGGAACACACAACACATAACTCAGTTCCAACGGTTCCAGATAAAAAAAATATAAGAATTATGTACGTGTTTGCATGACAATGATTTATAGCGCCCGACTAGCCAACTTGAAAACAACTTTATTAGTAATAAATTCATAATACATTACAGTTACTATTTCTTCTTTTTTTTGTACAAAATATTTTTAACGTTAAGTAAATTAAGTTACAGAATGTGAAATATGCCTATATATAGTAATTTTTTTATAAGATTTTGGGGCGCAGCAACTTAAAAATTAAACTCAAACAATAAGTAACCCAATAATTCTAATTTATTGCCATTTTTTTCTGTGAGTTATTTACACAAATTTTCCTCGTTTATCACTCTTTCGAAATTTGGAATTGGTGGTTTGGAAGTTTATCAGAGAAAGCTGTGCTTTCGACTTCGCATGGGTTTTTGTTTGTAAATCGATTCGAATGAAACAAAACACTAAATGTTACGGGAAGTTTGCTTCAATGCATCAGTGACACTGACAATCGCATTGACAGTTTCTGAGATTAGCAAGCATAAACCCTCAAACAAACAGACAAAAATTCTAATAACCATTTATTTTATTTTTCAAATCGAGTTTAAGTATCTAAAACGACCCCTAGAGATAAGCGTGGAAGATTTAAAGAATTGCATCCCGGGCGAAGTAGGGAGCAGATCACTAGTAAATAATAAATTTGAATAACCCGTCTTATAATTTAAAAAAAAGGGTAATTTTCAACCATCTTCCAAAAGGAGGAGGTTCGTATTTTTTTATGTTTGTTACCTCATAACTTTCGACTGGCTGCTTCCCGTGTGGTCCCATTTCAATTTGGTCCAGTTCTGACAATGGCATCCACGAGAAAAGACCATGAGACTGTTTGAAGTCGGTTTATTTTTTGTTAAAAAGAGTTTTATAATTCATCATATTAAAAGAGAGACACCAAATTGTTTGATACGTTAAAGAAATGATATTTGAAAGGAGCAATAACTTGCCTTTTCAATTTATCGGTTTGTAAGAGTTGTGAGTAGTCAATTTTGTGATGTCTGTAAGCTGCTTATCCTAAGTTGTACTGCCTCAAAGGGAATGTATTTTTATTCCAAGATTTCTGTCTATGGCAATTTTCTTTCTTCTGTCGCTTTAGTTAATAATTTCGAACACTTTTTCACCTTTACAAGAATTGTGTTAATTTCTCACAATAATAATTGTTATACATATTGCTTTAATATTTTACAAATAGCAAGTATTGCCCTTGGTATAGCTTTACTAAACGAGTATCAATCCTACTAATATATAAATACAAAAATTTGTAGGTAATCATGTTTGTTACTCTGTCAACAAAAATGACTTGACGAATTGGCATGAATAATTATATTACCTAGATTACTTAACGTATGGAATACATATTTTATTTTGGTAAAATGTTCAGTTCCCTAGGGATCATCTACAATTTTAAAAATGTGCAACAACGCATTTCAATGCGAACTTTGTAGCGGGCAAAAGCAAGTTCTTTAATATTTTTTTGAAAATACTAACACAGGTTGTTAGTATTTTCAATTTTGATATATAAAAACCTTCCCCATTTATCCTTTGCGAATTAAAATAGCACTAGCCATTCTCAAAGTTTTTAAAGATTCGTTTAAGAGTTATGGAGGAACATACATACAATACCTACACTTACAGATTTATTATTAGTATTGATGATCTATTACATGCTGTTGACTTATGTCTGTTTGATTTCATCCACTTAACTCATATCGATAAGTCTCAAAGGGCTTACAATACAAGGGAATCAGCAATATAACAGATTTAATCTCCTTGTGTTAGCTTGATTGCATTGCAATATGACTTTCAGCTGATATCAGTGCATTAAATCCACATTTACAATGAAATTACATCCAAATTTATATGTGACCACCTTGAACGCATACCCTATCTATTAAAGAAATAATTATCAAAATCGATAATTATTTCTTTATTCTCTAAAAAGTTATGCGTTGTCTTGTCATTGTCACTGTCATTGTCACTACAATCAGCGAGTAAATAATCAATCATCCCCTGTTTTCATACCCTTAGTGTTGGAATTTTTTTTCCAAATTTAAATGGGACCACCTTGGGG
The DNA here is from genome assembly GCA_918317495.1 of Synanthedon vespiformis. Classification (NCBI taxonomy): domain Eukaryota; kingdom Metazoa; phylum Arthropoda; class Insecta; order Lepidoptera; family Sesiidae; genus Synanthedon; species Synanthedon vespiformis. Next base: position 2,386,211 of record OU906947.1, read on the forward strand.
TTACACCCTTTCAAATAAAAAAAGAATTATCAAAATCGGACTACTCTGTAAAAAGTTATTCGTGATCATACATAAAAAATATATACGCGTCGAAAAAGTTTCTCAAACCTCCTGCGTTTTTGTTTTTACGTTTTCGTTGGTTAAAAAAATGAACAATATTGTTCTTTCGGCGTGTTCGAAATTGTGATAATTTTATAATCATTCGTAATAAAACTAAAGTCGCGTTTCGGAGCTGACACACACAATTTTTTTTAGCAGTCTGCAACGCTCCCGCAATGTATTTTGTTTCGTTTATAAAGCATTCGCTCCAGTGCACAATCGGAACTTTTATTTTGTTTTGCGAACTTTGTTGAAATGCCTTTAATATAGAATTGTACAGTGTTGTCATTTATATCTTCTTTCAAAGTACACACATGTAAACTCTAAAAGCTTTCCACTTTTAGAGAAACTCTATAGAACAGCTTACTTGACGTCTTAACAGTAAAAGTACTTGCGTCTCAAAAGTCTTTAGTATCTTTGCCTAGGCTAGTACCCTAATCTTTGATTCTAGTCGGAGGCAATTCACAATTAACTAAGTGATCGATTCTCATGCTATCCCTTTTTGTCTTATTAAATCTTTCATTTACCTTCTCACTCACTCGTAGTTACACTCTTACTTTTCTAGATAATCCACTTGCTGACTTGAGTTTGTTTTGCATTGGTCTTATTTTTATCTATCTACTATTATTCACTCTATTGTCTCTTTACTAAAGATTAATATAATATTATTTCTGAAATTCTCTTGATTTTTGATCGTCCGGTAAAATTGCTTTTACTTACCGTCTCAGGAACTCGTGCTCTACTTTACATTATGCGAATATCTCGTTACTGTGATCTTACATAAGTTATAAATCGGTTGTCAATTTAAATCTATTATTCATGGCTTACTTGTTTTTTTGGACAAACATTTACAAACCCATATAATACGGTATAAGTTGGGTATAAGTAATAGTAGCAAGTTCTTTAAACTCCACATTCGTTCCAATTAAAAAATATATAACATAATGCATAATTAATTATACATGATCGGATGAGATAAATATAACGATGATTCGAACAAAACTAAGAATTCGCGGAATAGTTTGAAAAGTAAAAGTAATAAGTAATGAGAACTGGTTGAACGTAAAAATAGCTAAGAATAACCCTGAGTCCCTGACGATTGCCAATCCATAACATTCTTATTTTATTAATAGTAAATTGATAATCAGTTATAATGTATGAGGATTTATTAAACTTTTATGTACAGCCATTTATTTAATATTGTAAAAAACATTGCACACCGATGAACCTTAGTTTGCATTGCATTTTGATTTAGTGTCAAGGATACAAATGTTGTAGTTTAAATCCTTACTTTACTAATATTATAAATGCGAAAGTTACTCTGTCTGTCTGTTTCGCTTTCACGCCAAAACTACTGAACCGATCACCATGAAATTTTGCATACACATTGTCTGGGACACCAGAAAGGACATAGGGTACCTTACATCCAGGAAAAAAGTACTGTTCCCGAGGGATTATCTAAAATATAAAACTGTAACTAACGCCTGGTCAATGTGTTGGAGCAACGAGTTGTCAAGCGTTGTAATTTTGCTTTTATATTTTTAATCGCGTACGAAGTCGCGGGAACCAGCTAGTTTTAAATAAACTAAAAATAATCCGCTGGTTGAACCGCTTAGTTGAATCTATCGAACTAAATATATTTTGAACTTCTTTCTCTACTTGTTTTATTTCAAAATCGGACGACGCGGACTAAATTAATCCCGGGTCAAGTGATGGACGTTCAATATATGAAAGGTGGTTGACATATTGAAATTTTGTGATGGATTTGTTGTTTATATATTTTTTTTAATGAATAAATGAATAGATTAACTATCAAACTGGTTTGCAATGTTTGAACTATGATTTATATATTTTAAAATTATGGTAAAAAACTAATTAAACCTGTCTGACAACCTTATTCGGTGAGTGTATAAGAGATGTCAGAGCCCACTTCGTTTTGACCTTTATTTTAACTTCTATTAAGTTCGTAACGCATTAGTTTACAATGTGACGCCTGCTTAAACCATTTTGAATAGAGCTACCTATTAAAAATTTCAATGAAAACATTTAGTAAGCCTGCATATTAATTTTAATAATATACAACATTCCATTCGACGTATGAATACAACACAAATCCTCTGCGGAATCAATGTGGTTTTGATGATTAGCAAAACTATCGTCGCCTTGAACTATAATGTAAGGCGAAGGGTCACGTGTTATAGTAATCTCTGGTGAATTAAATACAAATGTAACTGAATTAATCGTTTAATTTTCCCCTCGCAAGCTTCTCATTATGGCGTGGAGGTCGTGCCGTTGCTTAACCGAGATAGTTCGTGTATCTACAACGGGTCGTCTACTAAGTCGAGGAACCTTGACGCGACCTTTCCAATATCTTCCACTCATCTAACGATATAATTTGTGACTATATATTAATAAGCTTAAATTCCGTTTGGGAATTATAAAAAAAAATTAACGTGGCGACTTTGGAAGCGTCTCTTTTTTTAGAAATTATAAAAATAGTATACATTTTATTTAATATTTAATATTTAATATTTAATATTTAATATTTAATATTTAATATTTAATATTTAATATTTAATATTTAATATTTAATATTTAATATTTAATATTTAATATTTTATTTTATTTATTTAATATTGGTCACTAGCTGTTTCCACGCGACTTCGTCCGCGTAATTTTTAAAATCGGTCCAGTACCGAAATCGGTGGTTTCGGAGCATATTCAATGCAAACAAACAAACCTTTCCTCTTTATAATATTAGTAAGTATAGATTTATTCAAATTTTTTGAAGCCTTAAATAAATCAATCAATACTAATAATAAATCTGTAAGTGTGTGTGTTTTATGTATGTATGTTCCTCCATCACTCTTAATCGAATTAAGTGATTTTCATGAAACTTGGTAGATAAACATTTAGACGTACAGGACACAGGATAGACTACTTTTTCTTTTTCAATGCGGACAAAGTCGCAGGCACGAGATAGTCTTTAATATATATCTTTAATATATATTTTTGGTTTTAGTATTAATTTTTAAATTATCGGAATTTATCCTTTTCTGTACCCCTGACAACGTGTATGTAAAATTTCACGGTGTTCGGTCGAGTAGTTAAGGCGTCATAGCTTAGCAAAAAACAAACTCAATTACGCATTTATAATGTTAGTAAGGATAAAATGCCTGGGAAAATGTCACAGTGTCCCCGTTTCGTAGCTATAATAAATTAAATGCTCTTGACAAAGAATAACAAGAGCATAAATTTGTTTATTTCGTGTATAACCTAAAAAAAATTGGGTAAACGCTTGAGTAATATTCCTAAAATGTATGTAAATGGATAAGTACAGTCATAATGAATGTCTCAAATGTGTTCTGTTAATTGTTATGCCAGTTAAAACTTGAACCACGTGGCTTAGCAATTTTCGCTAATTGTTTAAAATAAACCTCAATGAATTTCAATTATAAAATTATTACTTTTTTATTTAAGTTTTAAAACTATATAAAAAAGGTATTTTTAAAACTTTAATAAATTTCATATATTTTGACCATTCGTAATCACGTGATGTTTCTATAATATACACTGCAATCAGTTCGCGAAAAGAAAAGTTGTTGGATCAACTTGTGTAAGTAGTTAGGTAATATATTTATGAAAAAAAAAAAAATTGGTCGTTTCTATATAGTGCAATAATTGATCTATATTATACCTTCCCCGTTTCACGCTTTTTCCATGAGTCAATATCGCATTAAAATATGTATTATGTAAATAAGTCTTTTTAACAAAATAATAACCGACTTCAAACAATTTTTTCATGGATGCCATTGTTAGAACTGGACCAAATTGAAATGGGACCACACGGGAAGCACCAGCTTTCACTTAAAAAAAGAATCATCAAAATTGGTTCATCCAGTCGAAAGTTATGAGGTGACAAACATAAAAAAAATACAGTCAAATTGAGAACCTCCTGTTTTTTGGAAGTTGATTTAAAAGATTAATGTTATCATGATTTACACAGTACTAATATACTATGTCACTACAAATTCTTATCAAAGAATTCGTAGTTATATTGCACAGTGCGTTTCGCAGGCATAAAGTGGGCAGACAGACTATCGAGGTACAGTAAATCCCCTCTTCGCAAAAGACCAGCGTGAAATTAAAGCACATTATTTGTATATTGTGTTATTGTATTATTGTTTCCGAGCTCATGGTCCATGAGCCAGCGACAGATCTTCATGACTAATTTCCTCCCAGTCGATAACTCGTAAAATGACTGAGAAAGTTGTATAATGAAGCGTTGTGAACGTCAGCTGCGGCTCCGATGGTGGGTTGAGCAGTAGAGTGGTAGCCGCCCACGCACATAATAAAATTTTTTTTTAATCATTTATTTCCTATTAAAAATTCATCAAATTATAGTTAGCCTAATATTTTGAAGAAACAAAATTGTCAGCTATTTATAAAATGGTGATTATAGGTCAGCAGGTCACACGAATATATACGTGTTTAGTGATTACCTCCCAATAGAAAATTTATCAGATGATAGTTTATGTATTGCTGTTAATAAATAAAAAAGTCAGCTGGCTATATCTTGGTGGAAAGCTTGTCAGCTGATGCTCTGAAAGTGGAACGGGCTACCACTGCTCAACCCACCATCGGAGCCGCAGCTGACGTTCACAACGCATCATGAATCATGATACAATTCTCTCAGGCATTTTACAAATTATGGACTGAGAGGAAATCATTGACGAAATTAGTGCCTGGCTTACGGACCATCATATAACCCTAATCTTTTCAAAGTTCGAGTGAATAGACATCTTCTGGGTGAGCTCGCTCCATCTTAGGCCTCTCCCTTGCTACCCAGCTGGTTGTTGGCCAAGAGCAAACCCATCTCTAAAAAAAAATATATGAAAATTTCGTGTCACGTTGTGTCTCTTAAACTACTGACCGATGTGATAAAATTTCGTTCAACTTTTAGTAGTGGTAGGGCATCATCAATACTAATAATAAATCTGTAGGGGTCGGTCATGGAGTATTTTACTTTGTTTTCAGAAATATCGTGTATATAGACTCTATACATGATACTGAAACTAAATTGACCATTTTTAGAATTTTTTTCTGTGTGTATGTATGTTCCTCCATCACTCTTAAACGAATTGACTGATTTTCATGAAATTTGTTAGATAAACATTTAGAAGTACGGGACACGTGAGGCTACTTTTTATCTTTTTTAACGCGGACGAAGTCGCGGGCAAAAACCAGTTGTATAAATATAGCTTTCATATGCTTTTATGTGGAAACAGAAAAGTTTTTATAAAATATGTACAATAATTATAGAATTTATTATTCTACTAGCTGTTTCCCGCGACTTCGTCCGCGTTAAAAAAGGTAAAAAGTAGCCTATAACGTGTCCCGTACTTCTAAATGTTTATCTACCAAGTTTCAAGGAAATTAGTTAATTCGTTTAAGAGTGATGGAGGAACATACATACATACATAAATACAGAAAAAAATTCTAAAAATCGTAAATTTAGTTTCAGTATCATGTATAGAGCCTATATACACGATATTTTTGAAAACAAAGTAAATTACTCCATGACCGACCCCTACAGATTTATTATTAGTATTGATATTTAAGACTGATATTAATATAATGGTCAAAATGCATGCTAAGTTATGCATTTGGTATAATTAGTATCTAAGTACACGTGTTAACGATACACACCAAAACCGGATATTATTCTGTGAACAGGTTTCTTCGAATATATCGGGTTTAAGACAATCACTTTACTTTACTCTCTCCTTCCTTTCCACTCGATGTTCCACAACTGATGACGTGGGGTTCGGATTAAATAATTCGTTTTATAACACATCACGTTACCTACTTACCTAATACATATGCATATGTTTTTAAGCGATAACTGATTATATTAATTGATTGTACAGATTATAATAATTGTGAAGCTTGCACCAAGCTAATGAAGAATGATTATGTAAGACGATTAGAAGGGTGTCGTGTCATATTAAAGACCTAAATACACTAAATTAACGCAGATTATGTAAATATTTACCTTTGTACCCGAGTCGTGGATGTTTTGTATTTAATAGTATGTATGTATTTACAAAAGAAAAGTAATTAATCTATGTCTACCTACATATATCAACTGTCTGGTATCCATAATACAAGCATTAGTTACTTACTGTGGAACTAGATGGTGTGGTGTGGAGATATTTATTTATTATTTATATATTTTATTACGAATATAAATCAAGATGCGAGTGGATGAAGGTGTTATGTCGCATTTTTGGGTTTTTTCGTTTTTTTGCGTTAATAAAGGTAATATGTCCATATGAATGATTACAAACCTTAAGATTGTCGATTAAGGTTAAGACATTTTTGGAAAATAAAAACTTGAAAAAGGTGTTAAGTACAGTTAGTTTTAAAAATCAAAGAGTGCAGAAAAGTTTACTATTGTCAATAGAAGAGGGAGCTATGTTCACTTTTTTTTTAAATTAAATAATAGAAGTGTTTAATTGCTATCATACGATTAATATTTTAGTTTGTTTACACAACTTTGCATCATAGTTTAGTACAAAAATCATTAGTTCCGTGGCGACTTATCTCAAAAATTAAAAGTAAAACTTTAACCTCGATTTATTTGAAATTGGAATTAAGCAACATATCACTTTCATCCACTCACGTTTTCAAATATTTTTACTGAAAACTAGCCGCGGACTGGTGTGTCCCGGACTTCGTACGCTTTGAAAAATAAAAAAAAAATACGACACCTGAGAAAAACGTCTAACACCTGATTTAATGTTTTTAGATTTTTTGGTACCCTATCTACTACTGTACCTATCCCTAAAAAAGTGTATGCAAAATTTATAATAATAATCGGTTGAGTAGGTTAATTATCTCCTACATAATATATAGAAACTTAGTATACTTCCACTCCAAGACCCATTACTTTTTAAAGGGAGAAGTATAAAAAACCAATAACACCAAAATGAACTCACCATCAGTTGTGAAGCAAATATTACAATAGATATTACAAATACGCAAAACGAACAATAGGAATACGAGGACAAGTAAATAATGAGAATCCTGTATTTTCCACATTGTGCAGGGAAAAAATATTATTTATTCGTTATTTATTATTTAAAATAAACTGTCAAGTTCAAATGCTTATTAGTTTAAAAATGAAGCAACGATTATATTATACATTTGTGAGGTCAAATAATTTACAAAGGCGTTACTGACGCTTGACCTTGTTGGAGCTGACCCGACTCATGTCATCTATCACTAATAAACAATGCTGGTTACACTCGACGAAATGTTTAAAGGACAGCAATTAATTTACGAGAACATAATTAAACTGAGTGCCAAATTATTAAGCAATTCACTTTAATGGAAATTGAAATTTCCGATAACGAAGCAGTCATCCTACTGGTATCCTACTTAAGTGTGTATGTATGTATAGCAAATTAACCGCAATCAGTTAATTCGTTTAAGAGTTATGGAGGAACATACCTACATACATAAACTTACAGTTTTTCTTACAATTTTTTCTTTAAATATTATATTTTTTTGAAAAACTCAAACAAATCGAAATACATTCTACGAGTCCCTGGTGTGTAGACATAATCATTGTCATGGAAAATTTTTTATTTGCCTTTTTATGCCTCCGTTCCTTTGATATAATAAAAAGCTGTTGAAGAGAATATCCGACGATTGAAGAGAAATGGAATATTTTGTGGTTATTTATAGAATTTTGGCGAGCCATATTTTATACATGAATACGCAACAAATATAGTGTTGAATTGAAAAAGAAATTGATATGCGAACCATTTTCAGTGGAGCTTTAAATGTAAAAATTCGCAATAGAAAAATATGTTTTAACAATATGGACAAAACCTCCCAATAGTTTGTCTTGTTAAATATATTAATGCATCAATTAATTTATATATTTATTGTTAAGTTACTCTATAGGTAAGTATATTTTGTATTTTCAAACTTGTTATTAACTATTTTTCATACAATTGTTTTATTTTATAGCAACCAAGAATACTTGTTAGCTTGTCAATACTAATAATAAATCTGTATGGGTCGGTCATGGAGTAATTTACTGTGTTTTCAGAAATATCGTGTATATAGGCTCTATACATGATAAAGAAACTAAACTGACCATTTTTAGAATTTTTTCAGTATGTATGTATGTATGTATGGTCCTCCTTTGACCGATTTGATAAAATTTCGTAACTAAAATTTGGTTCAACTTAAAAGATAGGGTAGTATTTATTTAGAACCCGTGCGAAGCCGGGAGCTGGCCACTAGTAATTTATATGCTATATAACATAGTATTGCCTTGCTTTTCGAAAAGTGTTAATAGGTACTAATAATAACTCTTAAACGAGTTTAGGCTACTTTTTTTCATTATCAACGCGGACGAAGTCGCGGGCGCCAGCTAGTTCTATTCACAGAAAGATTTTTTTCTTTTGTACGTACTTATATTGGTTTGTCAGTTTCTAGTGTAACTGAAAACTGAAACCGTTCCGTTTGTTATTAGTTTTTTAGAAGCCGGAATAGAGCCCTTTGTAAGGTTCATATGACCGTGACAAGCCATATTGTAGTTGCAGTTGTTTGTCTGCGAAATAGACTTTTTTAATCGGCGAGGGCTCGAGAATTCATGAAAAATAAAATGGGTCAACCTATCAACCCTATCTAAAAAAAACTTGATGGAAAAAGTTCAATATCACACGTTATATTGCTTTATATATTTTTTCAGGAGTTATTTTTATATATTACTAGCGACCCGCTCCCGGCTTCGCCCGCGTCCGATCGCTACCAAACTACACAGGATTACCGGCTGGACTAATCTGAAGATTGTCTGAAAGTTTCATCAAAATCAACTCAGCGGTTAAATAAGATTTCAACTTGGACGTTCATAAATGAGGAAAATGCTGCATTTGATCAAAATCAGAGAGGTTTTCCACATAAATATTACTATTTCTGTTAACCAATAACCACGGTCCGCATTAATTTATACGGTTATTGCCTCTATAAGCTTAGAATTTAGGTAGGATTACATGTAGGTATTGTGATATACAAGGCTATACGGCAAAGTGACTTTATTGCAAATGCCTGGCAAGCCGACCTGGCAATTCAGCGCGGTTCATTTCTAGGTAGGCAGCAAAGCGAGACAATAGGCGGTAATTAGTGCCACTTGCTGCATCTCTAGATAGTAGTTTTAAAGCTACATGGTTCATTACTAGAATTTACCAAACGTAGGAAACACTTGCTAACCACATAGCGCTTACGGTTATGCGTTGCAAATTTTGCATTTCTCCACTTGGTTGCTCGCAGCTTGCTTCAGTTAAAGATACGTAAAATTAAACTAATATTATCTAATATATAAAAAGTTGTGTTGGATTGTGTATTACTCAAAAACTCTAAAACTAGCCCAAGTACTGACTTGAAATTTTTACATAACATTGCATTTAAACAGAGGAAAGGAAGGTATATACTTTTCTCCCCAAAATTCCAACGGACGGAATAAACATAATTTTCATACGTTGACAGTTGTTAAGGCAACCATGGAACGTTGCTGACCGAGCCACAGCAAAGCGTGGCCGGGTTCAACTAGTAGTTTATATTAATTTACTAGCTGTTGCACGCGACTTCGACCGCGTTAAAAAAGATAAAAAGTAGCCTATGACGTGTCCCGTACTTCTAAATGTTTATCTACCAAGTTTCATGAGAATCGGTTAATTCGTTTAAGAGTTATGGAGGAACATACATACATACATACATACATACAGAAATTAAGTTTCAGTATCATGTATAGAGCCTATATACACGATATTTCTGAAAACAACGTAAATTACTCAGAACCCTACAGATTTATTAATAGTATTGATATTATTGCGTATTTTTTCTTTTAAAAGTTGTTAATTATAAGCAGTGATATTCTAGTAATGCGCAGAATGGACAGCTAAAACTACTAAATCAAAGGCAAGCACTTTAACCACTCGACTAATGGGTTTAGTATTATTCAGCTTAAAAAGTCTGTAGTTTATACATTTCGTAACACATGATCAAACTTTACTCTTATGTTTATTTTGGAGGGAAAAAACACAGAGGTGTGTACCTTTGACTTCTACATCCAAATCTCAATTAGCAAAGCTCGATACTCGATAGCAAAGCATCCAGATTTTTTTGGTGTATTATCTAAAAGAAAATATTAATCATAACGTACACATGAAACACACAGCCACATTCCATTTTTATTTATTGCGGTCTATTGCAATCATTATAATATTGCAAACAAAATTAATTGTTTCAATAAATTTAGATAATTAAAACATGCTATTTCTATTATTTACGCTATATAATATGTCCAAACAATATACACGAATTAAAGTTGCACAAAACTCTTTGATACTAACCATACTAACCTTTAGTATGGTTTTAAGGATTATTCTCACTTTAAAATCTAACTCACTTGCCGAGCGCTTAGCAAAAAGCTTTTCAACTCACTTAGCGGTTATTTTGTGGAGAATAATCGTTTAGCATATTATTGCCACCACAAGTCACTCTCAGTCACTTGCAAAAGAAGTATTTGCCTTTTCAGACAATGCATAATTGAGACCTATATTGCTGCCCGTTGAATCTAAAACAAGGTGACTTTGATGCTATCATATTTTTAAAAGTTACTCTAAGTTCACCACTTAGAGGGTAACACCAAAATTGAGAATATTTTTTTATTGACTCAAGTTATAATAAAATCATATTGACAAAGCCGTAAAACATGCCCTGAAGATATCGTAGTTACAAAGAACAACCAACGTATCTCCAGTTTATTGTCAAAGTGCTCCAAACAGAAGTAATATCAAAAGCACGTTTGCTAAAACGGCGAGGATTACGACTGACTGCGTGCAGTCGGAATATTTTGTTCTGTAATCCTTATCAGCTCGCGCCTAGTTCAAATGTCAAGGGCATAAAAATCAGAAAAAATACCTTCGCCATTTCTGTAGAATTTAGTATAAATTTTTAATTAATTTATTGAATGCAAACCTTAGTGGCAAATATTTAACAGAGTTGAAAGACGCGAGCGGTGGTCACTAAGGCAGCGTATCGAATGCGTTACTCCGAATGTTGCCCGCGTCAGACCTCGCCGAAAAGAAAGGACCGCATAGTTGTTAAATAATGACGATAGTTGCAAGTTACTGAGTGAAATGCTCGGAGGGATGGAGTGTTCTGACGAGATGAGCCACCTTGGTATTTAAGAGCGAGACGGCATAGCGAATATCATCAGTTAACACAAGCTCACAGACACAAGAACATCTCCAGCAAGTGGGACTGTTCTTATTCCTTAGTGTATTAAGGTCTTCTCTACACTCCGACCGTCTTCCCAAGCACAATATGCGCGCATTCATTGTAAGTATGCTTGCGGATTATATTTAAAAAAAGCTATTTGGCACATTCCGTGATAATTTTTTTATTAGAAATTAAATAGTTTTTCTTAATAATACAAATTTCTGTTTTTGTGAACAATTCCGCAGTGTGCCAAATAGTGAATTAATGTGATATGTGACTTAAAAAGTGAGTTTGTGGACTATCAAAATTTAGTGCTACACTCAAGTGTTTTCTAAGATAAAATGTCTCTTGACTAACTTGGGATACTTAATCGTATCAATAAAGAATTTAAAAAAAATACAGTCTGCAATTTGTGTTCCTATCGGAGTTGCAAAATAAATGGACATGCCATTGCAACACGGGTGAATTTAAAAGTGATACGTCGTCGATCTAAATTCCGTGTAACAGTGCGAATGAGCGACGATCGAAATTCAAAGTATTTACCCCTCTTGCATAATACGAATCATTTCTCAAATTGCTGACGGCATACGGAGTAACCTGTCTTACGTCATACTCCTCCGATTGTATTAGTGTACTGTCAATTATTATTTTAGTGCAGTCTCACTTTCATATTCCGTTACTTTATTGCAACACCTTAATAATGTAGTTCGCAAAAATATATTTGTTGTTTCATGTCATTTTACATTGATATTGCGTGGCGAATTGAAGTTATATGTGGCTGCGCTTTTTTGGCTGTGCTTCTATGTTCAACTTGGATTTTATTTTCGTGTCGAAATCACTTTATGTTACAGTAATTATGACTAGAAACGTTAACAGTAACTATATTTTGTCTGAGTTAGATTTTTATTAAATGCTATTTTCTTTTTTTACAGGTACTCGCCTGTGTGGCGTTAGCCTACGGCCGCCCCGAACCGCCAGTCGGTTATAGCTACTCCGCACCTAGTGCAAGATACTCTGCTCCTTCCGGAAGCTATGGAGCTCCATCTCTTGGAGGACACTCTAGTGGAGGTCTATCCCTTGGAGGACACTCAGGAGGCGGAATCTCTCTGGGTGGACACTCTGGCGGTCTGTCTCTCGGAGGAGGCCATTCTTCGGGCGGACTTTCCCTTGGTGGCGGTCACTCCTCGGGTGGATTCGGACTTGGCGGAGGCAGTGGACTGAGCTTCGGTGGCGACTCAGGATTTGGAGGTGGTTACGCTGGTGGCTACTCCGGTGCTCCCTTGGTACAGAAGCACATCTACGTACACGTACCTCCCCCGGAACAGGCTGAATTCAGAGCACCACGTATCCCTGAAGTAGCGCCTCCTCAGAAACACTACAAGATCATTTTCATCAAGGCCCCGACTCCTCCTACTCCAGTTGCGCCCATCATCCCTGTTCAGCCACAAAACGAAGAAAAGACCCTCGTCTACGTGTTGGTCAAGAAGCCCGAAGATCAACCCGACATTGTCATCCCCACGCCCGCTCCTACTCAGCCTTCCAAACCCGAAGTTTACTTCATCAAATACCAGACCCAGAAGGAATCTGGTGGTGCTATCGGAGGCGGTGCTATCGGCGGTGGTGCTATTGGTGGAGGTATTGGCGGCGGTGACTTGGGCATTGGCGGTGGTGCTGGTATCGGCGGTGGTTCTGGAATCGGCGGTGGTTCTGGAATCGGCGGTGGTTCTGGATTCGGTGGTGGTTCTGGAATCGGCGGTGGCAACGGAGGACACGGTGGTGTTGAAATCAACGCTGACTTCGGAACCAGCGGTGGTGATGATAGCGGTGCCGACGCAGGACACGGTGGCGCTACCAGTTCTCAATACGGACCCCCCGGCCACGTTGCTGGACCTCTTCATTAAAAGAAAATCTGTCTAATAATTTAGGTGGTAGGATATTGCGTCGAGTTATTTATTTGCTTAGCAAACGAACTCTTGTGGTCCCCTCTGTTATAGGATGCGATAGGGTCTTAAATTCATTTTCGAAATCTGCCACCAAAAAGTAGTCAGCGGTCGATCGCCATGTAAATAGTCATCGTCTAGCGTTCGCCCGCAAACTCATACCACACCACATCATCGCCACTCATCTATCTACTTGTTATTAGTGCACAGTGTTAATGTTGTTCGAATGGAGGCATTTTACTGCGACTGTTGTGTTATCTATTAAAAATAGCTTTTTATTTTTATAATAAAATTTTTGTATTTGATGCACAATTGTTTATTTATGTTAACGATAGTTTATGTATCACTTCACGAGGCAGTTACATCACATAGGTATGTGATAATGACATTAGGTAAAAGTAAGTACGAGATCAATATTTTAGAATGTATTGAACCTTATGTGTAGGCACTTTGGATTGTGGTTGCGTAACGAGAATGTAAAGTAATTTGAGAGAGGAAGTGCTCGTATTTGGTGCATTGGCCGTGACAGGCCACCACATGTGCCCCTCCACAGCTTTCGGCCACAACGCGCTCTCATTAATGACCGCCTTAATGGATCATACGAGTAATTACACTTTCATATATAATGTAACTTAGTGGCAACGAGACTATTACGTAAAACGACCGTGTCTTAAGATTTGTTAATGCGTTTCTTAAATTGGGCCAAAGTATCTAACATAAAAACCTAACATATTATATTTAAGTGTGTATGTTTTGTATATAGGAGATAATCTTTGAAACTACTGATCCGATTTCAAAAATTTCTTTAACCTATGATTACCCCTTTCCAATCCATTATCCTTAAACCTAATATAGTAGGCAGCACAATTGCAGCACCTGTGATGATATTTGTGTTATAAGATTGATTATTTATTCTTGTTATATTGATTATTCAACGATGATTGATCAATCGTGATTGATTATTCCTACTGCGTATTCCAGAAACAGCAACAAATTTTTCAAAAATACAATATGTTCAATAATTTTTTGAAGAATTTCAAAAGTCTCGAAAAAGTCTTCAAAAGGCCTTGTGTCGATTTTAGCACTTTTAGCATCATTTTTAACACTTTATATTCTGATGATATGAATAAAACAAGAACAAATAAGAAAATCAATAGACCTTATACTTGATAAATATATACAAATTTTTTATAAGACATTTTGGTAACTGAAATTTCCGAAATCGGGATTCCTTTGGCAATTACGGAGTTCCTAACGTTTGGCAATTACAATGAATTCCTAACACGACAGCAAGCAGTGCATTTAATATAGTATTGGAACACAAGTGCCATTTATGGGTCTCGATGTGAATATTTTAATATATGTACCGCGGAGAAAATGAGACTTATGATATCACACGAAAAGAAGACAACATATATAGTGTGTTTACTTACGTTTTATAATCAGTGGACATCAGGCGATTTTTACAACAATACATCAGGCCTCTATCAAAAGTATAAAATAAATACTCCAAATTCAAAGTCAAAGAAATTGCTGCTTTTTGATTGCTTAAAAAAATCCTATTACCTATGTATTTTATTAATGCGAAAGTGAGTTTGTTACACTTTCACACCTTAACCCACTCACCTATTATCATGAAATTTTGCATGTACTTGTCACGAATGTAGAAAAGGACTTAAGAGATAGTATTTTTTTAATATGACGCGGTCGAAGTCTCGTGCACAAGTTAGTTACGTAATTTATTGAAGCCAAGATAATCTTTCAACAATAATAATCTTCACCAGAATACATTACATGAATTTCTGGTGTTTTCCAAAGAAAAACAAGAAAAGAAATGAATTTACTGGCATATACATATAATTCTGTATATAGATATAGAATTTGATATTGGCATTGCGCCAAAAAAATTTACGCTCTCTGGCACGTAAACTATCTGTTGTTAGCCAATTCCCTTGATGTGCTTAATTTGATTATTTACAAACTTCATTATTATAATTATTTTGAAACGAATTTGTCAACAGCCAAATTTATATTTATAGGGAATTTCTTTCGAGTGGTGATCCAAAGGTAATAAGTTTCTAAGGTAATAATTCACAATATTCATAGGATAAAATACAAATTGTATATGAACGTAGACTCCTGATAAATCAATTGCGTTGTTCCATTTCTCTTCTTTTTTCGAAAAAAGAAATTATTCTGATTCCCGAAAATGCTTTTACAGTAGCCATAACATATAAACATTTGCTCCTGGCAGGATTGGAACCAGCGACCGTTTGGTTAACAGGGTTTACTATATAGCCACTAGACCGTCTATATTGTGCAGATATATTTGAGCGGATATTACGAATTTGAATTTCTTCGGTGTCGGTGAGAACGGTCGTTTCCAAGTGATCAATTTGTTGTTTTATCTCAAGGCCAAAATGATGGATCCAGGTCTCGTTCCTTATCACAAATCGAGTCAAAGCTCTGTCGCGGGATTGAATAGGTAATATTCAAAGATTTGATCTTGAAATGTCGATTTGTTTCTTCTTTTGTTCGGCGTTTAACGTTTTGGGTATCCAAAGTCACGGATATCTTGTTTATGGTATCTAAAGTTCTCTGAAATTGAACTCTGAACCCAGCCATATGAGATTCTTGTGAGCTCAGCTAAATTCCTGATAGTCACTCTTTGGTCAGTAAAAACTTTTTGGATTATCGGATTAAGGTTATTTAAGTAAGTACGTTTTTATTCGTAAGTAATGAGGGTTTAAGCTCGCTACAGTATTTTTTTCGTCTAGAAATATCCGATTTATCGATTACTTTTGGATCACCATATTATGTAAGTATATAAAAAAATTCGTTATCGAATCTTTAAGTTAAATAATATATTTGTAAATAATTTAGATTAGTAATTAATAAATTTATCATAAACTAGTGACCCGGCTCCCGGTTTTGCCCGGGGTGCAATTTTATCAAAATCGGTTCAGTAGTTAAGGAGTTTTAAATATACTTTATCAATATAGAAACGATAAAAATCGAGTCATTAAAGTCTAATCAAGACGTTTTATTAATAAAAGTAGACATTTTAATAAATTATGGAGAATGTAAATTACTATACTATACCTACCAATACATATATTACTGTAAACGCTCAAACTGCGGCAAATCCTAAGATTTTCCAGTAAATCCTAAGATTTATCTACTTACTCTTAGGTAGTGGTTAAAGTTCGAACTGATGTATGATCATTGTTAATTTCTAACTTCTACCACCACTCACTCGGTAAATCTTAGGTTTAACCACAGATAGACGGTAAATGCTGAAATTAGACATGTTGGTGAAGGCTTTATAAAGATAGTAATTGTTAAATGAAGCTTTTTTGTAACTGTTACCGTGACTTTTTTTCCATCCCTTCACACAGTGATATTTTTATACATAGTAGTTCTAGAAAGTCATATCAATAATGTCCCCGAGGCTCCGAGGACTCAATTTTGTTAATAAATATTCCTAGATTATACGGTTTGATTTAATTTTGGCCTGCTTTGATATGTGTGTATTGATTTATGTATTAGGAACAACTTCACAAAGTTATTCCTATTCACATCACACCACAAATAGGGCAGATATTTAATGTTGTCGCACAGTTCTAGGTTTCGTTAGCGGTTAAACTATACTAATATTATAAAGTGGTAGCATTTGATTTTTGTTTTTGTTCGAATTGAATAGGCTCCGAAATCACTGGACCGATTTGAAAAATTCTTTCGCCTATACAAAGCCACGTTATCAGTGAGTACCCAATGTAGGTGTAAAAAGTTAAGCGGACGAAGTCGTGTACCTAAAACAGCTAGTAACAAATATGAGGCATTTTTGTCATGCAAGACTTCGCACCTAGCAAGAACAATAGCGAATGTAAGTACGTGATTGCAAATTTGTTTTCTCTTAATTCGAGAAATACATCTGAGCATGTAAATAGAAGATTATTTAGTTGTGGAATCGAGCAATACCGCGTGATAAGAATGGATAACGAAAGACTGTCGTGATGTGAACACAAATCGTGAAGGGAAAATGAAAGTGAATTTTTTATAGGTATTCGAGTAATGTAAACTACTACTAACAATAAAATGGTCTTTAACATAAGAACAGTGAGTATAAGGTAAGGTAAGTTTAACTTCTTCGTTTAACACTAACGGGTTAAGACAGTTGCAAGTAAAGGGATTTTTTTTTATTTATTTAATAGCTAACCTTACAGCATTCATTAATGATTAATACATAAAAAAAATTATATAGCCTATTACAATAGCTTATACAATATCACGAATTTCGGGAAATGATGTACCACAGTGCGTAGATGTTGGTAAAATATGTAATCATAAAAAAACAAGTCATTTTATGTCACGCCACATTGATTTCCATACATGGCAGTATAAAAGATCCGACGCCGCAATGTCTGGCTTACATATTTGAACGAATGATAGGGTATAAGCTCATGTTACCTTTGAAATCTAAATTAGTATACGAAAGCAAATATTTATTTACCTTTTCAAGATATTAATGCGTGTAAATATCATGGGTTTTTTTTTAATGTTAAGCTTGACTGACATGCTGACGGTTCACTTTGTAAAAGCTCATTTTACGTTAAATTCCTTAAAGCTTAATTTGCTACATCAAATTGATTGTACTACTTACTGAAAATAAATAATTTACAGTAAACTTGAATTACTGGAATTTTTTGGAAATTTAATTCATTATTACACATGTAATAATACATTATGTACACGGACCTGAAGCATCTATTTCATCATCTATATATGATTATACAAACTTTACTTCTTTATAATATTAGTATACATAATAATGTATGTCGCATGTAATAATATTATATTAGTATTTAAATATTAACATTTCTGCTTTAAGTTATTTATTATCAATAATAAAACATATTATTTCATTCCTTTTACAAAGGATCGACGAATATGACTAGTAAACTTACATATACGAGATCTACACTGAATTTTTAGTTTATAATCATCACTGAAGTAATTAATAGTAGATAATATAATCTCGCTAATCTATCTTGAAATATTAAAAAATCCAAAGGAGGAAAATATGACCATTAAAAAGTAATATTTGCTTTATTACTTCAACAAAGCTTCGGGTATAGTAATACCTATTTTATTATGATGTATTTTTAAACCGTTTAAGTGTTCTAAACATGATGGATTATAAGAGAGGCCTGGGCGAGGGCAATTCAATGACAACATAACACCCTTGTCAAACTCTACCTACTTACATCTATTGCAGTGGGTGTCTTTTGTGATAAGCTTCAAAGAAAAGTTTCAAGTGTTTACGAACCTAAGGTAATTATCCATCATTTTATTTATTTATTTATTTAATAGCTAACCTTACAGCATTTAATATTTAACAAATATATAAAATAGATTATATTTTTATATAGCCTATTACAAGGTTAGGCATCTTAAATTTTCTAAGTACAAAAAAAAGTGCTAGTACCTAATTAAAAAAAATAAATTATAACAAATATACATACAATACACATCTATAAATTATATGAACATATTATACATTCATCATAAACTATAATTAAAATTTTATTATCAACTAACCTCCGACTTTCTATCAAGCCCAAGTACGCTCTATCATCTGCTGTAAGTTGCTGGGTAGTTGTGTGTCCCATCGCCCAGGCAACACATAGGCCAGATAACAGTATGAAATTCACAAATTATTCAGTTTAAAGCTTTGTTATAAGGGTATTAGAGCTGACAAGACAGGCAAATGCTGTATTGAATGATTTTTGGGCTATTATAACACTATGGGATATTATGGGCTTCTTGTTGCTTATTCAGCTACTATTCAGCTATTATGTTGCTACTATATAGCTTAAAGCAATTTATTTTGTGCCCAAATTGCTTGAATAACGGCTGTATAAATGCATTTATTCAAAGAATATTCAGCCATTCTGTGTTGCTTGGGCGACTGCTAAGGTCATACAAGTACTAAGAAATTTTCAATATGAAAAATCCACGAAAATATTTTTATCCACTATCGTTTCTTAATACTAATAATAAATCTGTAAGGGTTGGTCATTCATGGTATAAGTTACTCTGTTTTATAGATAACTAAATTGACAATTTTTAGAATTTTCACATTAGAAATGTCTTCGTTCGCTTCAGTATAGGCCTCGATTTCACTTATATCTCTGAGAGTTGTGAAGATATGATATTCAAAAATGGGTAGGCTCAAAAGACGCGTATTCATGAGAGCTGTAAGGTGCAAAAATAATTATTTGAAAAAGTTAAAAACTAAGAAAGTTATGGCCGAAATAGTGAAAAAGAATATCGATATTTTGGAAACGAAGATAGACCACCTTCTTTTTCAACGCGGACGAAGTCGCGGGGCACCAGCTAGTAATAGAATAAAATGTTCCTGATACAATGCAACCCCACAATCAAGTTAATATTTATTTGTAATGTTGTAACGAGAAGTATAAGGTGTATTACTCTCTTCGAGACTCGGTGTGGCAGCCCGAACGGCGCCGACTAACAAACTTCTTCACTTAACTCCCTAATAAAGCAGAGTTCGCTACTTATTCAGATCCCTTCAATTACTCGAAAGCAAATGTTTCACTGCAAATAATATTTTCTTTATCTGAATTGATTTACTTTGTGTAAGTGATTATTGGCGAATATAAATAACATTGTAACATTATATTTAATATTGTCTCGTCGGCAAAATAGGTATTGTTTGAATTCCGTCCCACATTGTATTATTTTGAAAACAGCACATTGCTTGGTTCTCAAATATTATCTTATAACTAGCTGGCGCCCGCGACATGTCCGCGTTGAAAAAGAAAAAAGTAGCTTATTCTGTGTCCTGTACGTCTAAATGTTTATCTACCAAGTTTCATGAAAATCAGTTAATTCGTTTAAGAGTTATGAACGAACATACATACATACATACATATGATACTAAACGAGGAATTCTTGTATGCCACAACGATCTCGCAAACGGCTCTAATGATTTTGACGAAAATCTAGGGTTAGGGGTTTTTTAGGTCTAGAAATCGATCTATCAGGGTCTTATATTCGAGAAAATTCGTTTTAGGTAAGTAGTTCTTTAATGGAACGTTTACACTTGCATTCTATTGTACACATGTGTAACAATGACCAAACATAAAAATTAATTTTGAACAGTCAAATCTGCAGTCAATAAAATGATAAATTTTCTTTACATTAGAGTCCCGTTACGTCATTGTCTAGTTTTCATTTCCATTACGTCGAGTGTTATTATATACGTAGTGCAATAAGAAATTAAAGTTAAATGCATTAAATTTTCAAGTTCACCTTTTTTTTTATGTAATCAAGCAGCGCTTGGCCGCGATCTCACTTGATGTTAGGTGCAGATGCGGCCAAAGATGGACCACGCTTACCTAGTAAGTGCCCATTGACCCTAGACTTGAAGACCCCGAGGTTGTAATTTTGGGGAAACACGGACGCAGGCAATGAGTTCCACTCCTTAGCAGTTCGGACAAGGAAGGTGGAACTATAACGCTTCGTGCGTGACCGGGGAACATCAACCACGAAGGGATGAAACCCCCGCCCGCGCCTCGTGTTCCGCAAGTGGAACCTGAAAACTGTTTTGACATTTCGTTCGAAAAATAAAATATTGTTGTTTAAAAGGCCCTTTACCTTTGTCCAAATATTTGTTTGAATACTTTGTCGCCATAGCAATGTTATAACGTATCAAAGGAAGAAATCGGCACCTATAAAGATAAACACCAAGATAGCGTAAAGAATAAAGGGCGAATTTATTACATGAAAGAATCTTTATCTCTTCAATTCAAGAATTATTTCAGTTAGAAGTTAGTAAACAACCTCACCAGTATATTTGTAAAGGCAATAAATGGAATATATTTTTTTAATAAATCTACTATTATTATATAAATAAAAATGAACCACTAAATGTGTTGCTAAGCGCAAAACTAGAGAACGTCTAGACCGACTTGGCTGATTTCTTTTCTGTTCTGTTTGATGAAATCTGAGGAAGGTTCTTTAGGAGAGAGAAAAAATAAAAAAAAATACGAGGAAAAAGTAAAACCAACAATTTTCTTTTCCCATACAAACCACTCTGTTCCCAGCCGTCAAAAATTCGACGTCAATCATAACAAAACAAAGGCGCGTTACTATGTTACTGTATAGTAGATTTTAATTCTGTCTTCACTCATGGATAGAGGGATAATCAGGGAAGGTTTGTACGTAAAAAAATGCACCCCGGGCGAAGCCGGGAGCGGGTCGATAGTACAAAATAAAAAGTACTTACAATAAGTGGCGCTCGTAAGCCTGTCGATGGTGTCTTGCTTCAATTTGGAGTTCTTCTTACCCATTCTGGCTGGTTTCTATTTATCTCGAGCACCAAGTATATTATTGTATGCCACTCGCTATCGCGAATTACATAATTCTATAACCTTTCTTGTATTTTTCACCTGCAAGTAAAGACGACACGTGTTATTGTATGACAATATTATGTTGTGTATATTGTATTTCTTATTAGCAATCCTTACTATCCTTACTAATATTATAAATGCTTAAGTAACTCTGTCTGTCGCGCTTTCACGCAAAAACTACTGAACCGATCACGATGAAATTTTGCATACACGTTGTCTGGGACACCAGAAAGGACATAGAGTACCTTTCATCCAGAACGCGGACGAAGTCGGGGGCACCAGCTAGTATTGTATATCTCAAGCTTCGTATCTACATCACTCGATATTTAAGCGGATATACTTCCTGTAATTTTCAGTTTGGAAGACAAATAATATATATTACTATTTTAGGAACTGGAAATTTTAAGCCTAAAAAATATTAAGGCAAATTAAAATAAAAGTGAGCTAGTGGTTTTTTAATTAAAATAGTTTTTTCACCACCACCAGTGACGTCATTATATCCCTAGAGTAATCCCAACGCATAGAGATGTAAATATAATGTTTTTGTCAGTATCTAATACTAGCTGGTGCCCGCGACTTCGTCCGCGTTGTATATAGCCTACCTATATAGCCTTCCTCGATAAATGAGCTATCTAACACAAAAATAATTTTTCAATTCGAACCAGTAGTTCCTGATATTATCGCGTACAACCAAACAAACAAAAAAATTATCAGTTTTATATATCGGTATAGATATAGATTCTTTTTTTATATTAATAGTAAGGGATAAGGGATGTAGCGCCTGTCGAAATGTGTAAAGCAATATAACGCCTGACATCTTTATTGCTGTTACACATATGCCAAGCGTTGGATTTTTATTTTTAGAAGATACCTGGTGCCCGCAGCTTCCTGAAATTCTAGACTAGATCGTGATTTCTTTTTTTTTCAAATCAGATGAGTAGTTTTTAAAGTTTACCTCCTACATACAAACAAACATACAAATTTTACGTCTTTATAGATAGAAGTATTGAAAAACAAATTAGACAAGAAGGAAACTATGCAACGCTTTTTTTGTCAAATGTCTATTTTGTTACCGTATTACACTTTTAAATAAACCTAATTTATAATTTTCATAATTGGGTCACTCACATAGAAGTAACCATTTAAGCTATGTAAACATAATTTCAACAAAACTGCGTCAACCAAGTCCCCTGCCTTTTTCTGTCTTTGTCTTTTCCATCGTATGCGCTATCTCTATCTCATCCTACATGAGTTATAGCTGTTTTCCTTCTCCTGAATATTGTAGAACGACCGACGAAGGGTGGCGCGACGTAAACGAAATACTTATTTTGGCTGTATCTTTGGCGAAAACAAGACATTTATAAGATAGTGAAGTGATACTGATAAATCAAGAGATTTTTCAAATCTATTCTTTGAATGCGAGATGAGTCTAATGAAGGCGAAATTTTAAAAGCAAAAGAAAAAGTTTCATTGTCTATGTGAGTAACAGAGGGTCTGTTCGATTCGGTCTGTTTCCAGAATTGATGTTACATTCAATGTAAATTGGGACTATTTTATTCCTATTACGTATTATAGTGATATTTTTCGTCCATATCTTTCTCAGTTTTTCCAACGATTTGACATAAGAATTTTTACTTTATCATAGCCGTAGACTCTTAGTACCTTTTGAAACTAACGCACAAAGCAAACAGACACACATACGTTTGAAACGAAGTTTTGGCATGAGTTTTGCAAACAAATGTCGACTTTACTTTGACGTTTTCTTACCCCGATTGTACTACTGGTAACAGACCAAATATTCCTTTTTTTAGTGCAATCATTATAACATTAAATAGATTTATCTTGTGACACTACATAGCTCTTTTAAGTAAAATACATATTTATTACCTTCTTAATTACTTTTTATCTATCCTCCGGCACGAAAAAATGTCATCCATTTCGCATGCCACTAATTCAATATTAGCTTGCACTGATATTTCTACAACTTATTCTTAATTTATATCACGATTTTTTTCTATCTGAAACGAGCAGAAAATTTCCGGTTACTATTGTCAGTAAAAGTAATTTCGCATGGCAATTATTTGTATTATTTATATTTCCGTAATAACTTTAGCCACCCCTTTTTAATCTAAATTTACTGGAAAGACATTTACGTATAGGCAGGTTTACAAATCAATTTTGATTACAAAAACATCGGAGACTACTTAAATGTTAAAATGGGATTATTTTTATTATATTATTATATTTTCCCTGACCGTAAATATCTTCTTTAGTGGCGCCAATAGTACTGAGTACATATAGCTAATGATAAAATAATAGCTATCGCTTCAATGCATAGTTCATGTCACAGAAAATTCGCAATAGCAAATGGGTCGATCGATCTTTACTCACAAATCAAAGGTTATGGCTACAATCGCAAGCAATAAATGTCCGCCCTGGGGTAGTAGGGAATTCTCGATATTTATATATCGATCTTAAAATTCTGGGGAAAGAGGTCTGGAAGAAAGCAATATGCGAAACACGAACGAATAATGGAATTATGAAAGAAAAATAGTCCAGTAACAATTTGAATATATCCTCAATAAATCAAGATAAATGTAATAGAAAAAACTGTACAAAAAATTACAAATTTTAACTTTTACATTCTTTATTACTAAATTTGTTAGTTTAGTATCTGTTTAACAATTTAATATACACATTAACTCCATAGTAACTATTAGCTACTAGCAGTAAAATACTTAGAAAATTGTGTTTATGCCTGAAAGAGAGTCTTCCAGGAAATTTCCTTAACTTCTCTAATATTAACTTCATAGCTTTCGATTCCAGCGCTGCTTTCGAGAACTGAGTAAGCTCTAAGTAAGTTATTTAGTATAAATTCAAACAACGCACTCTGAAACAAAGGTCTGAAGAGTGATATAATATGCTCTCTAAAAGGATCCTCTCCGGATAAATTACAATATAATATTTTCCTAGAACTTGCGAATAAATTTAGATGAAAATCTCCTTCACACTACAGAATATTCTGTAGAAAATCTTTCGAGATAGCAACTTAGTATGGATCGAAAACTAGACCTGCTAAAGTATGCAGTAAGAATTCCAATAACAACTATGCCACATCATTGCGTTTGCATTGTTAAATTTATTTATCGTCACATTACTATCTGTAGTTTACCCTTGGTTTATTGATTATCCTACTTTGCATGTTGAACGCGATGCGTTTAGACCACTACTATACTCTCACTAACAAATAATACAGTTTATTTGTTTTATAGTTTCGGAATTCTACTCAATACAAATGTAATACACTTAATTTTAAAGTCTGGAGTAACTCTGGTAACTCGCTAGGTAAGTACCTGTTCACAAACAACTCGTTTAATTTTGTTAAGAGCCTCTTTCACCATCTCTAAGTAAAATGACAAATAGGCTAACCGCCATTTAAAATAGAAGATAATCGCCGTAAGAAAGCGTACGAGTTTCAATGAAATTGACACAAGATAGATACTCGTAACATTTACTCGCCTATTATCGTTACTGAGATCAATAGTTAAAAAATAAAAAAATGCTAGTGTACCTACTATATTTTGACGAAAAATAAGCACGAAAAATAATACACGAATTTTTCTTTGACTGACAACTTTTATTGACAATTATTGTAAGTTATATTTGATCCTATTTCTACTTAGTATTACGATTGAATATTTACTACAGTACGAAAGTATCCATTTTTATGTTAGTATACACAGAAAAAACTGAGATTATAGTTAAGACTTTAACTATTACAATTACATTTTACAACATTTGTAATTAGTAAAATCCCATAAAGTATAAAATAAAATAAAAATGTAACAAATGTGTTATTTGTTAGTGAAAGTAATGTTCTGCAGTTAGCATGGCGTTCAACAAGCAAAGTGCTGAAATAGAGGGTTGTTATTCGAGCCGTTAAAACACGCGATATTTCTTCGCACGCCAACTTTATTTTGACATAAGAAACACTAAGATTTTCTTTGAAAGTACCTAAGTCAATATATAAATAAATATTTTATGTTCAATACTTTGTTTGTCTATATTTTTATTAAACATTTTCTAATCCAATACTAAATATTTAATACCTTTAATACTTTAATAATGAAAGTATTATTAAAGTATGTCTGTTACCTTTTCACGCCTTAACTACTCGACCGATTATCATGAAATTTTGCATACACGTTTTCAGGGAATTCAAATGGATTATTTTGGGTTGCAAATCTTACTCTACTATGATAAAATACGTAATTTCTATGTTTACAAAAATTAGATTACTTAAGCTCGCGACTTAAGGTGACACAAGTCAGATTTCCTCCATACAAACGTTTAAAGATTATTACTTCGCTATTTTACAAATGTAAGCATGATACCGATTTATCTCGTCATTAATTATGTTCGTTTTTATAAAAACTTAAAAAAAAAGTATTAATTTAAAAGATATGATCTTTGAAACATCCATATTTTAACACAAGTTTTAATGCAACTTTGAGAGTGAATAGGTCACTCTAGTGCACACAAGCTCCAAAATACTTTGCCTACAAACTAGGCCTGAGTCGTTACGTGATTTTCGCGAAACGTAACGTAACCAGTTATGAAATAGCCGTCACCAGTTTTCAAAACTAGTGATTTTAGTAACTAGTTATTTTTCAACCGAAGAAAACGAAAAAACAAAAACGGAGGAGGTACTCAATTCGACGCGTATATTTTTTTTTATAATTTTTTTTTAAGTATCGTTTTGTTATTACTTATACAGATACTATACTATACATACAGTTGAGTTAAAAACCACACTATTTACACTTTAAATCTTTAATTTTCCATTATCCAATTCAATTTAATCCAAATAACAAAAAATATATACACGTAGTATGCAACTTTCACAATAATTAATTTTAAAATGAAATTCGTCAACGAACTAAAATAATACGTATTTGAATTTGTAACTCTTCCCACCACTTCCCAAGAACTGTTGAGATAATTTAAAAACAAAAACCAGTTTTTAGTCTCTAAGTTTTCAGCAATACGTATCAAAATTATATGAATTATAATAACAGACTCTTACTCTGTTTTGGTTTTGGTAGACGTGCAAAGCGCGTTCGGATAGTTCGGATCGGATTATTCTCTAGAAAATAATCCGCGTTCGGATTGTTCACTCACTTGGGAAGCCGACTCGCAGAACCACAGAACCCTACATACCACAGACATGCTAGCGTATAACAAAACAATGCCATTTTGGCGCTTTCGAAATTTTAAAGTCAATAAGGGCTGTAAATTTAGTATACTAAAATAGTAGTAGTCTGCAAAAATAGACAAAGTAAATGGCAAATTGATTTTTTTTTGGTAACCGTATTTGGACAATCCTACCCAAAGTAAATATTCTTCTTTTGTTTGTTATATAACGAATAAAGTTGAATTTAGAATTAAAAAACTTCGAAATTAAAAGTGACAAAAGAAACAAAATACACAGAGCACTCGCAAAATATTACGAAAATCACTAGATCACTAGTTTTTCGTTCGAAGTTCCGTCACTTAGTGTTCTGTGATTCGACGTCAAGAAAATCACAATATGAAATTGTAGCTTGTAGCTCAATCAGAGTAAATAATCTATGTAGTGAACTAGTGACAAAAATCACTAGTTTGTCGTTTGACTTGAAACTGGTGAATCGGTTTCTTGTCTCGTAGCCAGTTATTGTAAATAGTGACGTGAAATAACGCCCACCACTACTACAAACATTGATTAGTTATTCAAGAGTTTAAATAACTTTACACGAAATAGATATATGCAGTAGTTTTATCAAAAAGAGTATACGCCCAAGGGTCTGTTGGTATGAATCATTGTGCATTTTACTCGACTGCTCTTCCCGCGCATTGTGCTGTGTGAGACAGAATGAATTTTACTTACACGCACGGATGAGTTCGAGCCGCCGACTAGTTCTGCCTTAATACACCTTTTTTATTATTTTTTTGATATATAAATTCAAAATTCCGCTTGAATCGGGTCAGGCATTTATGAAATAGGTTACCGATGTCAAAGGCAGCACAGATTGATTAAACTGTTTGTTGACCCAGATAAAACTGTACAAAGGACATTATGTATAATCTAACAAAAGACATAGCCAAGACACCCTTCAACTGTATTCACCTGCTTACACGATATTCTGACATTTTCAATGGAGTGTTTATATAGTACCTACCAAAATCAATGACGACGATGTCGTTGTCGCTGCATTTTATTTATTATTCATAGTCGATATCGATGGCTTTTATTGGCTACCACGCATTCATTTACTTTTTCATTAAAAAAAAATACTATTAGAATTTCATTTCCTGCTTTTCTTGCCTTTAAGCCTAATATGACTGCATATTTTGTAGTCTAATTATTGTGATCATTATTATCATTGATAATATTCAATTATTATCGTTCAGTGATTCCTATTGTTGTTTTTCATTATGCTTAAGTGATTCCAATTGCGATTTTCTCTCCGTGTACTAAAAGCAGTAGGATTTAGATATATAGGACGCACTCAAATGTCGTTTTGGTTAGATGCTAACCGAGAGGGTGACGTAATTGGTAATTGGAGTTTACGTACAAGCCCAGCACAAACACTAACAGAGCAAATAGGATAGTGTCCTTAAAATAGAGCCTAGATACTTAACACTGCCTCATTTTGGCTTATGGAGGGGGAGACGAGTTAAATTGAGATAATAATAATATTTATTTCAAATAATTTATGCATAGTTAATTTTAATTTTAATAGTTAATACCTTTTGTCATATCATATGCGGCACCTTAAATTTAAATATAATATTAAGATTATAAATAATAAACAAAGTCATTATTTCCGTGGAACTTCCTGCTTGATATTATTATATAACCTTGTGAACGTCTTTGTTTCTTTTACGGCTTTAGAACTGGTATAACATAAAATGAACAATACTTATGCAATATATATTATATAGTATATTATGTTATGTATTTTGATTATTTAATATTGTTTATTGAAATGTAATAAAGCCTTTCTATCCGATATAAAAATTAAAACGCATATGTGTTTCCTCATATGTTTTTAAAATGTAAACAAAAATTTCTAATTTCTAAAGACTCTTTGTGTAACTTTTATTTGACTGATAATAAAAAGAATGACAATCAGAATGACATCATATATGCAAAAATTGGGAATATATTATGTCAGATAATATGCAAAAACAAATGGTCCATTCAACTGTGTTTCGGTGATATCATTGTTAGCACAGGATTTGCTTTTTTGTCTGATGGACAAGGAAGTTTGAATTATTTGGAACCTTTACTTTATATAAGAGTGTAAAAAAATCCAAGAATTTTTATTACAAAAATAAACAAATGAATCTTGTAGAATGTAGGTAATATCTCTAATGTATAAAAATTACATGTCACGTTGTTTGACGCCAATGAACTCCTAAACTACTGAAATGATTTTGATCTAATTTTGATCAATTTAAAATATAGGATACTAGCTGGTGCCCGCGACTTCGTCCACGTAATACGGTGTAATTATGTGATAATATTTTTAGATTACCCCTTTCGTCATCGAAAACAATATAAACGCTTGATGTATTGTTGCTATAACGCTTTCGCCAGGCGTTAGTTTTTTTATTTTATTATTCTTGATCCCTCGGGAACAGTAACTTTTTCTGGATGAAAAGTTCTCTATGTCCTTTCCCAGGCTCTAGACTACCTGTATATCAAATTTCATTTCAATCGGTTCAGTAGTTTTCGTGTGAAAGCGAGACAGTTACTTTCTCATTTATAAAATTAGTAAGGATATTTTATAAAGTTACGCGGACGAAATCGCGTGCGTCAGATAGTTGCATATTTATATTGCGATTGCTGCAATCCGGTTCGTTCCAATGAATTCCTTTGATCTCGAAGCAAATCATACAGTGAGTAAAATTATATCTATTTACTGTTAAATTGAAATCCTAGGAAAAGGGAGAGAAGCATCTCTTATTGATGCTATGCTAGGGAAAATGATATATTTCACGTTTATGAGGAATTTTGTATTTTTCAAAAATGTTTACTAGGGGCAGGGGACTAAAAACAGTGTTTCACAGTAATTCCTTTATCTCTATTATTATATACTAGCTGGTGCTCGCGACTTCGCCATCTACCGTATTTTGGATAGATGGCGCTATATCCCGGGCCAAGCCGCTAGAATTTACTTTTATTTTAGATTTCACGTAAGAATGAAGCATTTCCCTGCGGTAAAAAGTATCCTGTATTAATCACAGATAATGTCGGCTTCTAATGGTAAAAGAATTTTTCAAATCGGTCCAGTAGTTTCGGAGCCTATTCTATACAAACAAACAAACAAATCTTTCCTCTTTATAATTTTAGTATAGACTAGCTGTTGCACGCGATCTTGCCCGCGAAACTTGTTATAAAATATAGCCTATGTTTCTCGCCCATAATGGAGCTTTCTAGGTGTAAATTTTTTTTAATAAAGGTCCAGTAGTTTTTGAAATTATTTATTACAAACATTTGTATGTTACACAGAGAGAGGATTTGATCTTTTAATACATGCATAGATTTTAAAAAATACGATTAAAATATTAAGAAACGAAATTATAACAAACAAAATAATAAAAAACTACTGTCACTACTAGTTCTTGTGAATAAGAAAGGTTTTTTCGTAACTAGTCACGTACTTTCCTACCAACAGTGTCGTGATAAGAATAAAAGAGCATTAACTTCCTAAAGGATTTTACGAATGCTTGTAATTTATGGAAACATAACTATTTACACGCTATTCAAGACAGAAAATGTTAAACAAAATGTTAAAAATTTCTTGCATATTAGCTCGAAGAGATCAATAAACAAATCAAAGGCAATGTAGATGATAAATAATAGCAGTTATCTAACCAAAGATAATGAGATATAATACTAATAAATCTGTAAGTGTAGGTATTGTATGTATGTATGTATACAAGCGTATCTTGTCTAGAAGAATTCTGTGTGAACTTGTTTTTATAGCGGAAAAAGTTGTCTAGTAGATAAATAAATCCTACGAAACATTTTGATTGCATTTGGCATAAAATTTTAGTGGACTTGCTCGCTTTAATAAAACTATAAAATATTTATGAGGATTAAAGTCAAGATATTATTACATACATAGTTGTTGCCCGCGACTACGTCCGCGTTAAAAAAGATAAAAGTAGCCTTTTTTACGTGTCCCGTACTTCTAAACGTTTATCTACCAAGTTTCATGAAAATCAGATAATTCGTTTAAGAGTGATGGAGGAACATACATACATACATACTGAAAAAAATTCTAAAAATCGTCAGTTTAGTTTCAGTATCATGTATAGAGCTTTTATACACGATATTTCTGAAAACAAAGTAAATTACTCCATGACCGACCAATGCAGATTTATTATTATATTATCAGTTCGTTCAAAATTGTTAAAAGCTTGTTTCAAAATTGTTTCAATATATATATAAAAGCTCGCTCACTGTTGAATATGTACAATGTAAAACCACTTACATTAAGGTAGGTGCATCAATCGATCACTCTACGAGGCTCATAATTCACGAACCACAAAAGAAGATTATCTCAACGGTTCCTCTTTCAAACAATAAATTGAATTGGCTACGTATGTTTCACAAGAAACTGTTTCGGTTTATCTATAATCAATATATTATAAAACAAAGACCTTTCATGCTGTTTTCACTAATGAATAGAGTGGTTCTCGAGAAAGGTTTTAGTATATAATTTACCAAGTTACGCGGGCGAAGTCGCGGGCAGCAGCTTGTTTAACATAAACAGAATTAAACTTTCCCTTTCCACGCCATTTGCACACACGTTAGGGTAACTTACGGCCAGAAAAAAAGGACAGTTCTTGGAGGCTCATCTAAAACATGTGTTTCAATGATTTCAAATATAATGGTTCGCTAAAATTAACTAACAAGACGACGGCAAGCGTGTTAAAAAGTAGCTTATTGCTTTGTTAGTGACAGAACACGCATAGACGGTCGCGCCCATAAAGTGAGCCAGTCATAATTTTAGACTTGGCCGCGCCCTGAACCAACGACAAAAACTCTTGGCGCCTGTTTCACAAACGTCAAGTAGGCCAAACTGTCATTTAAAGTCACCGGTAACCGGGGATAATGGAGCTGGTATACCTTGTATACGTTTGTACGGTAAACGTCCCAAACATTGAATAGAAAATAATAATGAAAAATCAGCTTTCGATGGATGCACTAAACCGAGTGAATAATTCAATAAAACAGAAAATGATTTCTAAAAGTAACTAATCAACACTTTACTTGTAGTTGGTGAAAGAGGCGCTTAAAATTACAATAGCTCGTATATCGTGTATGCAGAGAATAAAAAATGTTGAAGTTTAGAATCGCATGAGAAGGGGAATGACACTTAAATAGAATGCCAAAAATGCCGAATTTTTCAGTAAGTGTTGACGAGGAAAATACAGGAAAAGCTTAGCAAGTGGTAGGAAAAAGACAACCTGGGGGAAGAATTTAAGAGAGCGGTCAAGATAACTAACTGTCTTTTTTAAGAAGACGATAGGACAAAGTAGCTAATCTCAGAAAGGCTTAACCGAATTTTCCCTTATCTTAGGAACTACTGGTTCGAATTGAAAAATTCTTTGTGTGTTGGATAGTCGATAAATATCGAGAAAGGCTATAGAGAACCCGGACGAAGTCGCGGGCACCAGCTAGTATATAGATATATTCTCTTATCATTTAGTGTTTGTATCAATCTAATTGGTATTCCTATAACTACATGAACGAAGTCACGAGCACAGCTAGTCCTATCTATACTAAGTGTAGATGCAAAGAGAAAGAGAATTTAAAAAATTATCTTTGCATTTGTTAGAAAAGTATAATCAACGTAAAAAAGTGAATAAACAAAATTCTGGTTTATCATAAATTCATAATAATATACAAGGGTGTGCAAATGCAAATTGAGCTTTTAAAAAATTTCGAGACTGTCTTGGAACACAAAACCTTAACAGTATAAGTCGTGCATGTACAGTTATTGAATAAAACGGTAACGCCCAATAAAATGCAGGAAAGCGTCAACCATGTCTTCTCTGAAAATAGTTCGGCAAAGATTCTGATATATGCTGAACTGAATAGGTTTAACCAAAATGGTCCAGTGCTGCCTTAATATGAAAATACGTTTATATTATGTGTGGATTATAAGAGAAACAGGAGGGTTTTAATTCGATAAAAAGTCGAGTGAACTTAACCCGGTTTTAGAATTGCCAAGGGCGTTGAATATGAAAATAAAAAAGTTTAACAGAGATAAGAGAATATAAACAAGAGGCAATTTGCGTCGCATTCGCTCATCGTCCTTGACAGACAAACGAGCTCTATATAAAGTGGTACTCACAATTTAACTTCTTACAGTTTTGAGTTATTGTGCATTGCATTGCACTATTAATACTAAAAATGAAAAATATAACACCTGGTAAAACAACGGGTATTATTATCGGGTACCATACCTACTAAATATTTCGAATACTGCAGATAG
Organism: Synanthedon vespiformis; assembly: GCA_918317495.1. Lineage (NCBI taxonomy): Eukaryota > Metazoa > Arthropoda > Insecta > Lepidoptera > Sesiidae > Synanthedon > Synanthedon vespiformis. The sequence continues at coordinate 2,419,544 of OU906947.1, forward strand.
GGATGTCTACCAGGCGGCAGTCGTTATTTACGACTTCATCTTTCGTGTAACAAAATAACACAATATAGTTGTAATCCGCAAAAGAAATGCTGGAACATTTCGGCGCGTCGCGTCGTCGAAAATAAATAATTCTCTTGTATTTACAGTATGAGGCGAAATTCCAAAAAATCCAAAGTTTCCAGTGGATATAACTTAGTTTTTTTTTTTTTTCAATTTTATTCACGAACGCACACGTATCCCGTTCGTGAATCGTTTGATTGTTTCCGAATAGGAATATAAAAAACCTGTGCGCCATATAGAATTTTATGACGTGCTTGAATTCAGTAAGTTGTTCGTATACACAAGAAAACAAATGCCTAAATCAAAATAGAAATATTTATGTGGCCGGCCTTAAGTGTTTTGCATTTACTTAAACTTATTACAAAACAGTATACTTTATTTTACAGTCAATAATTTGTTTAATTTTGTAATCTCTATGTACTTTGCTTTAGACCTGTTCTCGACAGGAACGGGTTACTCTTTTTTTAATGTGTATAAGTAAGTATACGTAGATAGTATAATAGTATAAATATGTATTGATAAAATCCTTCAGGGAATGACGTTACTTACTTTCTTTTCTCTTGGATATGTACTTATTTCAAAATGGGTTCAATCGACTAAAACATTTACTATCACTTTTTACATGAGACTTACATACTTTTTCCAGTTTCAAAAGAGCCCTAATTGGTGTTTACTTTATGCAATGGAAAAAATGAAAGCCCTTTTCAGGCAAGCTCACGTAAATACATTCATGGGGATATTGCATGATTTTTTTTTTTCTATCTTTCTAAAGAAATGTATGGAGTTCTGTAGGTGGGTTAGTTATGATGATGTGACGAATTATAAATGAAAGTAGCACAACGATAAAAAACACTTTTCAATGTAACAAATATAGATGGATTTATTACCGTCAAACGGGGTTAATAAGACAGGTTTTTGAGGTTTCTTTTTGTTCCTACGACGCGTTTCTACGATATTTGATTTTTTTTTATCTCTATAGTACAATAATTAGTCCTTCAGTTATACATACTAATGCACAAATGGGGCAAAATGACTTTCAGTGCATTTCAGCTAAATTAATCCATTAGAAACTTAAATCAATAAGCTTTCTACAAAAATAAGAAGCAATATTCATCATTTTGAGTGAAAATTTTATAAAACAATTTTTGTTTCGTACCATTCACCCCCAACATCTTTGTGGAAACACAGTGCATGCATCGCTGTGATTTTCGGGAACTTTCTGTCGTTATAAAGACACCAACAGATCTGTTTTAAACTATTAATAAAATTGTCAATGTAGCCCCAAAATGTGTCAATGTTCCCCTGAAAACGAAAGTAACCCCGTTTGAGGGTAGCATACAAAAAGCTGGTCAGATTTGGCTGCCCACAGACAATCTAAAACCCATCTGAGTTACCTAATAGCTAGTTATAGGCTTACAGGTAGGTATGAAAATGGGATAGGCAATGGAGTTGTAGCCATAAGTATTAAGGGCTGAATCTAGACTGTATCTAATTATTTTTTCACAAAAAATAGCACGGAAAAATACCATTATTGAATTACCCGCAATATGATTATATTGCCTCGTTGAGCTTTTTCTTCGTCTTCGGCGCGGATAGATATTTTAAGATAGTTTGGGTATCTGGGTAAATTCGTCGTTTAAATCAAATTTCCAAGGGCATTCATTTGTCAGGTCTACTCAGTGATTTCTCGATATACTCGTATGTATACTTATACCCATATTATACCTTTCCTCAAGAATTGGACTATTAAATGCACATATAAACTTTAGAATCTGAAAATAAAAACAATAAAAACTCTTCACCTTAGTTTTATAGCTTAGTAAATCTATTTTTCAAGATTGAACTAACCTTTTGAGATTCAGTTCGTGACTTCAGTATTCGAGATTCGTTTACCAGGTTATTACAAGTACACGTCATGGTAATCGCGGTCTTTGTGTAAATTAAATATTTTTGGTTTCAATAGAAATGTAACACGTAAAATATTATACCTATAGATAGAGTGTAAAGTTTCATATGGGTTTTTCAAAATATTCCGAACTAGCTGGTGCTCGCGACTTCGTCCGCGTAGAAAAGTATAAAACGCCATCTACCGTATTTTGGATAGATGGCGCTATCTACCAGGCCATGTAGTATTTACTTTTATTTTAGATTTCCCGTAGGAATGAAGCTCTTTCCCGCGGTAAAAAGTAGCCTATGTTCATCACGGATAATGTCGGCTTCTAATGGTAAAAGAATTTTTCAAATCGGTCCAGTAGTTTCGGAGCTTATTCTATACAAACAAACAAACAATCAAATCTTTCCTCTTTATAATATTAGTATAGATGAGGAGGAGGCACTGTGCACTTTTGGTACAAAAATAATTGTTTCCCCAGGCAGTGCCGTGTTATTCCCACCGTGCGTAGGTCGGGCCACTCATTCATACACCATTTTGTTTACTTATTTGCACGACCGTGTCCGCGTATGTAGCGAGTGTCTATTCCTTTTGATTCTTTTTTAATTTATTTTGACGTGAATGCGTTTTTCAATTTTGCTTCCACAGTGGGAGGCAATTCAAAAAAGCGATGATGACAAAATTGGGGAACACCGTTTGATACTATTAGCGTTATGAACTGAAAAAGCTGTAGAGATAGATAGACTGGTCGAAACTATCCTTATCCTTAATCCTTCTATGGTCAGCAGCGCACTTGTAGCACTTATGGCGTTGCTTGTGTTATAGGCGACGGTAGCCACCTACCATCAAGTGTACCGTCAGCCTGTCTGTCGACCTTAACATAAAAAAATAAAAATAAAAAAAAACTGTGGGCGAAAAACTTCTGTGGGCTGTGACAACCGGAAATTCTAACAGGATGTATTTATTTAAGTTATGGACGAATAAAGGTTAATGAGTAATGATATATTTATATATAATCGATTTTTCTGTTACAACCTAAATATATCAGCCTGTAAACGTATGAAAATATCACGTCCCACTGCAGTGAGAGTAGGACTATTTCTGATTAATCTAAGGACGTCTGTCTGCCTCTGTAATTCCATAAATAATTATACTTATTAGCCGAAGAGACCAACAAACATAATTATGTAGTTACTTGTAGATTTTTATTACAGTCAAACTAAGTCTCCATAGGAATGGAAATAATATATCTGTGCCTTAAGGCCACAAAAGTTACTGCCTTTTACCATCGACGCGCTAAGGCACGCTTTTGGCATTTTTGACGCAAAATCCATACTTGTAGTAGGTACTTAGTGATGGCAGCAACAGAAATGATATTTTTTTTATTTATATAAAAATGTTACGTTGATTTTCAGATAACGTGATAAAGCTAATTTAGGTATGTTAAAAGTATGGAAGTAAGTGGCCCGTCTGGCAGTAATTATCCCGTAACATAAGACCATCAGCGTTACACAATGGCCTAATTAGTGTTGTTATTCGATGCGTGAATAAGATCCCTCCCTACTTTTTGCTTGTCGTAACTCTATCATAATCATATCAAATTGTGCGTTTGTTCACGATAATTTCAGGAACGGCATTACCTATTATCTAGTAGCTAGTAGCAATTTTCCCGTAAAAATTTGTTTTGCTTCATTCCAATCGGTTTACAAGCAAAATACTTATACCAAATAGGTACGGAAATAACAAGCGTATGAATTCGCGGGCACAACTAGTGCTCATAGCACCGTGTCACAAAGCCAGAAGCGTTCTGAATTCTAGGCTGAAGAAAATTTTTTGACTTGTCCAGGGAATTCACCGGACATGACCCATCGGTCATGTTAATTCGCCAAACGGGCGATGCCGAAAGAACTGATCTGACGAATAGCGCTTATTTCAGCAAAGGGAGGCATTTTTGTTGTTTTTATGATCCCAATAAAATGCAGATACAAATAAAAAATACATAAGAAACCTACAACCAATCATTTGTTAGAGAAATCCAATTAAGTAGATAAGAAAATTTAAAAATCTCAACAGCTCTGTCCCTAATAATATGGCCACCCACTGTATATTTCATTATATTCTCACAAAAATAATGGGCCTGACACTTCTTAACATGACGGAACGTTCATCAGTATCACGGTTGGTTTTATTGTAAGCTTTAAAACAAAAGGCAATCGCGATGTGCCGGTAGCCCGGCCGTGTTTGAATGGGGGATATGGAAAGAGGTATTGGGCGGTTGCGGGCTGAGTGCGGGGTCCGTATAATTAGGCCGGTGACTAGGTCAACCTTTCACCCATCTGTCGGTCCTATTCTCTTTTGAAGCCTTTCGTTGCGTAACATTTTTCATATTAATACCCCAACCGCCATCAGAAAGCTTATTACGGTTTCCATCATTGGACATACAGACTCAGTTAAATGGCATTTTGCATTTAGGACAAAAGATTGCTTTTGTAACAGTTTTGTCGTTTACATTATTTAGTTCCGGAGTTTATAATAGTGTGCCCTGCGTCTTTCCCACGTGCATTTGATTTCTCCTAGTCAAACCACTCCTCGTAACTAACATACAATTGAATTAAATTCAGTTGCAGTTTTAATAAAAAAAATTAAATCGGTTAGTCCGTTTTCGTAATTGCAGTTTCGTAATTGGCTACGAAAGAGGAATACTTTTCGCTGTTTCGTAATTAGCTAAATATCAAACAAGAATTTATTATCTGAATTTTTACATCTACTCATGATTAATCTTTTGTAGTGGGTTTGTTGGACATGCTATACAAATACAACGCATAAGAAAGGTAACCCTGCAGACCCAGACGAGAGGGAACTTTGAAAAGTTCATTTCAAAGTTTACCCTACTGGGAATCGCGAGCCGGGGACCTAAAGCAGAGTTGAGAGCTAAGGTAAGCCTTTAACCACCTACCAAGGGCCTCTCATCAATAGTATAGAGTCGAAGTATAAGTATAAGTCGAATAGTATCAAAATCAGTTCAGTAGTTTAGGAGTTCATCGAGGACACACAATTTGACAAGTATGTTTATATATATAAACATACTTGTCATAACATATATATATATAGATATTGTGGGTTAGTAGATAACTATTGGGAATGGCGATACAAGAACATAACAAGTAGGAACGGAGGTTTTTATTTTTAAGTTTTTGTTAAATGTATCAAAGTTATTGATACCTCTACTCGACCCTGCAGACGTTGTAAACTATTTTTATTGTCCCGATGTGTTATTGCTAGTTATTTTTTAATAGGCGTTATGTTTTTCATAGTGATCCATCAATGTTTCAGTATCGGATGATGATTTTTCTTATTGGTGAAAGTTTGATAACAATTTTTATGGTGTCAATATAACATTAGGTATGTTAAAACCAACTTTATAACACGTAAATTTTAGGTATTACTATTATGAACTATCTGTGTACACGCAGTTTTCGTACGCTTGGTATTTTGGTGTTCAGTTCATTATACCTTTTTTTATTTGCATTCAAATTCGGTTAAGCCTTTTCTGAGATTAACGTGCACAGACAAACAGACAAATAGACGAAAATTCTAAAATCTCTTTTTTTGACCTCGGTTATCATTACACCGTCCACAAAATGTTTTTTGAAAATTTACACTGTTATTACTCATGGATGTTGGATATTATTTTTCTCTGTTTCTCTACATATTATAATATTAATAACAGTCATTGTACTGTGTCATTAAAAATAAAAAGTTAGATTATATATATAGGTACCTAAAAATTCATTTCATTCATTCTAATACGTTTTTATATCTTCCAGTGGCAAGCAATAGATAAAAGCGATGATAACAAATGCAGGGTATAATATAATGCTGTAGCCATCATATATTTTTTTATGCATTATAAAAAGTATATTTTTGTTTCCGCATTAGTCCTCTGTACTTGAAAAAATAAAATGTTATTACAGGACAAAACTCCTGGGCGACTACATATTTAGCATATAATATATCGGCAAAGGTAAGTATACCCATTTCACTTAACTTTGGCATTAAACTGTTACGACACGCGATGATGTTCACGAATTACTTAGTAAATAGCCACATGTAGAAGAAAACAAAAAATGATAGACATCCACATGTTTAAACGGTTGTCAGATATGAATGAATATACTTGGAATATACATATAGTTTACATAGGTTGCATGTTATGGAGCTATTTTAGTAACTCATGTCGCGTGTTCCCTTTATATCAATCCAAATCGCATTCACAGATATTTCAGGTGGAACTCCCTTTAATACTTAGGCTAAGTTCACATGACCGCGCGGTACCGAGCGGAATTACTAACCGCGCGGTACAAGATCAAATTAAACAGTGTTTATTGTTTACATAAGCGACCCGCGCGCAAGATCTTGTACCGCACGTCAGCGGGCGGTCACGCGCGGTATGATTCCGGCACGTAAGTTGGCAAAAATGGCGAAATGCGCCATTTTTCCTTTGCCTTTGCCTCAAGCGAGGCAAAGGGGCAAGATAACATAGATCCGACCGCGCGATTGGTTCGCTACTCGCCCCGTGCCTCTCGCACCTTGCACATGTCCCGCTCACTCCTTCGTACACTTGCGGTAGTTTTATCTCACGTCCGCAAACTTTCTCCCACTACGTTAAAATCTTGCCAAGTTATGTGCCGGTTATTATACAAGTTCTACAAACATGTATGAACCTGATCAGTTGATCCGCGCAATTTGAGACAGACAGACGCATAGATCGAAGATTAATGAGTAGCGAAGATGCCATACTGCCGTGCGTACATATGCTGTCATGTGAAAGCTTCCATTTCCAGCTGTGAAGATCATGTGAACTTAGCCTTAAATACATTTCAAAAGAACAAAAAAAAACCATTTAAATTAATTTCTTAGTTCATGGAAATTTAATTGAATGTCAAAGGTTAGTGCCATTTATGTCAGATTTAATAAATAGGTGGTGGCGTCAACCATCTGAACTATAAATGCTCAGTTGACTTCAGAAATCGAGACGGTTATCCACCTCCAAAATAGCTTGAGCTTCTACTGATTTTAATTTACTCGGTGCAGGAGCTCAATCTATATTGGAAATTTTGCGACTCCACTTTCTATAAGGTACATCTTGATTTAAATCTTTGGTCGCAGTCATTAGGTTGTCTTTTTGTATGTAAGCGAAACACTTTACTAACATGCCCTATTCATATGGATTCATGTGGTAAAATCTGCAATATTGAAGTCTGTAAGTTAGAGGGAGATATATATCTTATAAGTTAGATGGATATTATATCTTTAATCTTATATCTTAAATGTGAATGCGAATTTGTTTGTTTGTTACACTTTCACGCAAAAACTACTGAACCGATCACAATGAAATTTTGCACACACGTTGTCTGGAACACCAGAAAGGATATAGGGTACCTTTCATCCAGAACGCGGACGAAGTCGCGGGCACCAGCTAGTATCTAATAAAATGATAATATGTGTCCTTTTAAAACATGAGGCAAACAATTTGTTTTCAGAAATATCGTGTATATAGGCTCTATACATGATACTGAAACTAAATTGACCATTTTTAGAATTTTTTTCTGTATGTATGTATGTATGTTCCTCCATCACTATTAAACGAATTAACTGATTTTCATAAAACTTGGTTTGGTAGATAAACATTTAGACGTACAGGACACAGAATATATTACTTTTTTCTTTTACATCGCCGACGAAGTCGCGGGCAAAAGGTAAGGTAGCTATGGCAATTGAAAACTTCTTTACGTCTGTCAAGCTATTCACTACAAAGCTCTTCATACTAGCCACCTGCCGCATTCACTCCTCTAAAGTAAAGTGTACACTGGTGCATAATATTTTGCAGTAAAACCACTACATCTAATAATTAAAATAAAAAACGAAGATTTATCAACTCCTTTATATTGGACTAGCTGTTGCCCGCGACTTCGTCCGCGTTAAAAAAGATAAAAAGTAGCCTATCACGTGTCCCGTAATCTAAATATTTATCTACCAAGTTTCATGAAAATCAGTTAATTCGTTTAAGAGTTATACATACATACATACATACATACATACATACATACATACAGAAAAAAAATTGTAAAAATGGTAAATTTAGTTTCAGTATATCATGTATAGAGCCTATATACACGATATTTCTGAAAACAAAGTAAATTACTCCATGACCGACCTCTACAGATTTATTATTAGTATTGATGACCTCCTTTACATGAGATAGTTTCAACGGAATTTATGTATCCCGCCCTAAGGGAACACAATACATTTTATGATGCTCTAGAAATATTTTGTGACCTAATATTGACTAAAAATATTACTAAAAGTTATGTTATGAGAAAACGAGTCTCACTTTAATTCAATACTGCGACGTAACTTACTTTGGTTATTTGAAATCATAATATTTTAATATCAGAATTCATAGATTAGGTTACTTTAAAAGATTTACTTGTTATCGCTAATATAGTAGGTAATTTTAGTAGTAGAGGGTACATTGCGGTTCGCAGTCATAAATTAGGAGCCAGACGTTATGTTTTGCTGAGTAAGTAAGAAATGTCAGACCCCATTTCCCTATACTTTCCTAATCCTTTATCCTTAAGCCCTATTAAAGTCTGCAGAGCACTTGCAGGAGTTATGGCTTGATCGTTTTAATAGACGACGATAGCCAACTCTACCTCACAAGCCAATTCTACCAAAAAGGTCAGGAATTGCTCCAGAATCCTCTTCTTATTTATATATTTTTACTAGCTGTTGCACGCCAGTTCGTCCGTGTAACTTTATAAAATATAGCCTATGTTACTAACTGATAATATAAAAGTATTCGGCCTGACCAAGAAAATAAACACTTATAAAATTAATTATATTTTTATTTTTCTACGTAATCATCATCAAGTTCAATACACTTCTGTCAGCTACCCTGCAAAGCACTTATGCCGTTGAAAAAAAATTATTCTTCCTTAGAATCAAAATAGGCGTCCACTGCTGCTTTGACTTCGTCGTTTGTCGAAAATTTCTGACCTCCCAAGTGTTTTTTTAAGTTAGAGAACAAAAAAAAGTCGGATGGTGCTAAATCAGGTGAATAAGGTGGACAGTTCAAAGCCACAGTTGTGAATTTCAGACATTGATTGCACACATGTGTGAACGCGCGCATTATCTTGATGAAAAAGAACTTTTCGTCTGAGCTTTCCAGGGCGTTTTTCTTTAATTTTCTCCGGTAAACGACGTAGCAAGATGCAGTAGTAATCAGAGTTTATATTACGGCCTTTTTCAAGATAATCAACCATAATCACACCCTTTGAGTCCCAAAACACTGAAGCCATCACCTTATTTGCCGACAAAATCTACTTAGCCTTTTTAGGGGGTGGCGAACCGGGTCTTCTCCACTGTTTTGATTGTTGTTTTGGTTCTAGTGTACTGTAGTGAACCCATGTTTCGTCCATAGTAACAAAACGATGCAAAAAATCATCTGAATCAGCTTCAAATAACTCCAGGCAGTCGCGTGAAACAGTCAATCGCGTTCTTTTTTGCTCCACTGAAAGCAGCCGCGGGACCCACCTCGCTGACACCTCGTGGAAACCCAATTCGTTAACTATGACATTTTGTGTACGTTCATAGGGCATGCTTATAGTCTTGGCTATCTCTCTAATTTTTAATCTGCGGTCTGCCATAACTAAATCCAGTACCTTTTCAATATTTTCATCAGTAGTGGAGGTTAAAGGCCTCCCAGAGCGGGGTTCGTCTTTTACGCTCTCCCTACCACGCTTGAATTCAGCTATCCATTTTTTGACCGATGAATATGATAGAGCGGAATCCTCTAAAGTACTCACCATTTCGTCATGGATAGCTTTCGGTGATAACCCCTTCTTATGGAGGTACTTAATCACAGCACGCTGCTCAATTTTATCCATTTGCAGAAATCACGTCGTATTGTTTGACAAATGAATTAATAAAAATACAACTAATTATCGCACACGTTTCAAACTTCGCACACGTTTCAAACTTCGCACAGTAAACAAGTATGAACTGAACTAAGTAATGTGGTCAGTTTTAATTTTAAGTACTGAGTGGATCTATGTTAGGCCGAATACTTTTCAATCCACCCAGGTAGCTTCCCATATGTGAAAGAATTTTCAAAATGGTTTCAGTACTTTAGGACTTCAACGCACACAAACATGTGACACGTAATTTATATATACATATAGAGATTTGTTGATATAAAAATCTATCTCTGCAATTTTCTCGTCTTTCTTGAAGTGACCATTAGCTTCCTGAATTTCTTGAAGGTTATTCGACGCAGCGAATACCGGTCCACACCCGGATGTTGTGCAGTCACAATTTCCTCCTTCGCCCAAAGTGTCTCTTCAATTTCACTTTGCCCCACACAATCAAATCAAGCAGATTATATCTATCTTTGTCAAAGCACCTAGCCAAACTATTCTAATATTTCACGGTTTAGAAACATGTATGATCTCAACGAAACATGGATCATTTTCAAGAATTTTGTGTTCAACTTGTTTGCTGAAGTGATTTGGTTTATCAAAAATGTGTACATATTACTTATTTCTTACTAAGTCAGAACACAACTAAAAAGTCCAATTTATAAGGCTTCTTGTATGAAACAAAGAGTAGGTAGATATTCTCATATTGTCATAAACTTAACATTTAAATGTGAGAACTGTGAGAAGAACATTTGACGATACGAAAGATAACTGCTAAGATAAAAGTTATAAGATAAAACATTCTTAACTAGTGGCATATTTAATAAAGACATATCTAAAAGACTTTCTGTCTGTTTTCTTTCACCATAAAAAATTATGAAGGTTTGTATCGATGCTGACAAGTATGACTATGTCCTTAGCCCGGACGTAAGTCGTTTGCGCGAGTCCCTAGGTAGCAGAACGGAAGGAGGTGTTCCGTTTTCATTTCCATATACGTATAGATGTGTGGAGTTACAAAAGCCTATTGTGGAATATACGATTATACGTGTGTTTATAAAAACAAAAGTAAATATTTTCAGTTACAAGTGAGTCGTTTTTTTTTTTGTTAATCCTTCGCTTGACGCGCTACAATGTTTTGTGGTAAATCGCCCGTTGTAAAAGTTGAAACTAGAGCGCAATTTACACAGAAACTTTTAATATTGGAGCCGGTCGATTAATAACATTCAACACTTTGTTTCAGAGCAATGTACCTCATTATTTTATATTGATATATTAATAGAAAATAATAGCATAAATAGATATAACTACTGTGGAAATCACGACAGATAAAAGAAGAGCAGAGCTTCCTGCGTCCAGAAATAACCCGGTCTTTAACTACATGTCTAATCCATGTTTAAGATCATTATCATTAACATCTCAACCCTAGAACTTCCACTGCTGTACATAGACCTCCTCTATAATTTTCTATTAGCACCGGTCAGAAGCAATCTGAATCTCAAGTCATCATTAGCTTGCAGTCTAATGATTACAAAGTTAAATACGATATCTACATGGCCCAGTAAAACAATTATTCGAGAACCAAGTTAAGTTAGTTCACAAGTACTACCAATTTTCCGTTGTGGTGTTTCACCGTAATTGATTATTTAATAATTTTTTTGTGCGTTCACCCAGATCAAGTCCGGCCACCCAAACTCCATTCAAAAGTTCACGACCCTCTCGTAAACCTATACAAAACTTTGTACCCCAACGCCAACTTCGATAACATTGATATCTGAGCTTACCAGATATCGTTCCCGGAACATTGAAACATAGAACTTCAACTATAAATACTCACAGACTGGTCCGTAAGCCAGGCACTAATTTCGTCAATGATTTCCTCTCAGTCGCTAATTTGTAAAATGCCTGAGAGAGTTGTATCATTATGCGTTGTGAACGTCAGCTGCGGCTCCGATGGTGGGTTGAGCAGTGGTAGCCCGTTACACTTTCAGAGCATCAGCTGACAAGCATTCCACCAAGATATAGCCAGGTGGCTTTTTTATTTATTAACAGTAATACATAAACTATCATCTGATAAATTTTCTATTGGGAGGTAATCACTGAACACGTATATATTCGTGTGACCTGCTGACGTATAATCCACCATTTTATAAATAGCTGACAATTTTGTTTCTTCAAAATATTAGGCTAACTTTAATTTGATGAATTTTTAATCGGGAATAAATGATTAAAAAACATTTTTATTATGTGCGTGGGCGGTTACCACTCTACTGCTCAACCCACCATCGGAGCCGCAGCTGACGTTCACAACGCTTCATGATACAACTCTCTCAGTCATTTTACGAGTTATCGACTGGGAGGAAATTGGTCATGAAAATCTGTCGCTGGCTCACGGACCAGACAAAGATCGTCAAAAAATACTAGAGTTATCTAAGTCTTAACTCACTAGCCTCTTTCCATTCAAGTCTGCTTTTCACAGAAATCATTTGAATGAAATTAAAATGTCACACGGTTTCTTTGTAGCAATAGAATAAAAAGTGTGGGTAAGTTTCTTTCCGGGTGTCGGCGTGATTGGCGGCGAATGTGCGAGCGAGCGGACGACAAAGTGAACAGACAGACAGTAATACGGTGATTTGTATGCAACACTGTTTGCTTTCGGGGGTCCCTGATGATACCCACTACCTCCGAATTGGTTATATTCTCTTCTCCCACCACTCCTCACCCTCTCGTTCGTATAAGAAAAGAACGCAATAAAGATAATATATTTTAATACTATAGCCCGCGACTTGACCTCTTGTTTTTTTTTCTAAATGTTCTTTACCGAAACCTCGACTCGACATTTTTGAGCAAAATTTCACGATGATCCGTGAAGTAGTTAAGGAGTGAAAGCCTCGCCAACAAAAGAACTCACTTTATTTCAAAACAAATTCTTATCACTCTTCCTTTTACTTACCTACACTATTGTTAAAGTGTAAACATGTCAAATGACCATTTATTGCAACGATATTAACGCTGAATTTCATTTGTTAGCAATTCTGTGGCAGAAATATGTAAATTGAATCCTTTTTGTGTGCCAATATTGTACAAGTATATATGAATAATTTATAGAAAAAAGATTTTACTGGATACGGACCGTTTGGGGGACACGGCTACTTGAATTTTTATAAGATAATTGAAGTTATTAGATTATGTTAGAAGTTCTCTTTATTCGTTTGAAAGCTGATTAAAATAATTTCACTCAACAATGTTACATAAAAGACATGCTACGAGTATAACGTCGCTTTATAGAAGGGAATGTTTAATGCTCTAAACCCAAATAAAGTATAATTGTAATTATAATTAAAAAATACCACTTTCCAAGTTAAGTAAGTTAAGTTAACAAAAAATAAACCGAGACTTCACACCTTTTTCTCATGGATGACTGCAGTCAAAACTGGACCAAATTGAAATGGGACCGTTCAGCATCTGTCATTTAAAGTCACCGGTAACCGGGGATAATGGAGCTGATATACCTTTCTTTGTACGGTAAAAGTGGTAAAAGTGGTAAAAGTCCCAAACATTAAAAAAATAATAATAATAAAAATTCGCAAACCGAAGGATGCAGTAAACCGAGTGCATAATTTAATAAAACATAAAATTATATCTAAAAGTAACTAATCAACACTTTACTTGTAGTTGGTGAAAGAGGCCCTTACATAACAAACATTAACAAACATTACAGTCAACAAAAACATGACATACTTACATAATAATTTGTATGGGCTGGATCTCAAAGAAATCTATAAAATTAATATCAGCTATTCTATACGTCTGATGAAGAGGAAACACTTGTTCGTTTGTTTGTTTGTTTGCATTGAATAGGCTCCGAAACAACTGTTGCAATTTGAAAAATTATTTCACTGTTCCGAAGCTATATTATCAGCGAGTAACATAGGCTATATTTTATAAAGATAAGTGGACAAAGTCGCGTGCAACAGCTAGTTGTTCGTAAGTCGGTGTGTGGAATTTTACAGTCGTCTATTGTAAGACCTTCAACAGCACTCAAGCACTCTCCTACAGAAAAATATCGAAGTAATATTGACTAAAAGAGTTCATTCCTTTATAAGACTGCCCTTTTGTGTTTTGTTTGTGTTTTTAATAATAAGGAAGCTATTCGTCGAGTAAGTTTGTCTGGCTTCATATAAAAATACTTTATTATCCAATTTTATCTCGAGTTTCCCACGAAAACATTTGGAAGACCTATAGATAGATGTTTTCGGTTTACGACTCATCTATGTAACACAAAAGGCCTATTTTTCTCCTGGCAATATCGATCGTCGGGGCGTGAGTCGACAAGTCCCTTCTGTGCGTGCCTTTAGTTTGTGGACTAGTCGGACGACCAGTCTTCATGAGTGGAGTGTTTTAAATACTAGCTGGCGCCCGCGACTTCGTCCGCGTTGAACAATGAAAGGTACCCTATGTCCTTTCTGGTGTCCCAGACAACGAGTGTGCAAAATTTCATGGTGATCGGTTCAGTAGTTTTTGCGTGAAAGCGTAACAAACAAACAAATTCACATTCTCATTTATAATATTTGTAAGGATTTGAATTTATATTATTTTTAGAAAATAATTTAAACGTATTTTTTTATTATTCTTGTTTGAAATGACGCATTTTTTTAATAGAAAATAATTCGTCATTAGGTAATAATAAAATGCTCTGAACGTTTTCCTATTTTGTGTATGTAAAATAAATTTCCGATGGTTTTTTTTTGAAACTGAAATACCTAAAAAAATCACCATTAGTTTCAATGGGTAATAACGTGAAGTTTGTCTACAAATTTTTTGTTATTAAATATACTTGTGCAACATCCTCTAGCCGGTGGTCATGTGGACGCATTGATATACCTACCACAAATGGCTTGGATTACAATGTTAAATTGATCACAATGGCAATGACAATTGCCGACCACACTGGTTATTAGGGTATGAACATCTTAATGCATTTCATATGAAGCAACGCCAGTTTGAATTTCTCTGCATTGCACTATTTTTTTTTTTCTATAATTTGACATTTCCATTTAAATACTAGCTAGAAGATCCACGTTATATTAAACTACATGCAATTTTGATAATTATTTAAATTCCTCGTTTGTTGCTCTCTCCATTAGTGAAAACTGTATCGAAATTCGTTGGGTTCGTTGGGATTTAATAAATAAGTCTTTATTTTAGAACTAGTGACCCGCTCCCGGCTTCGCCCGGTTTCTAAACAAAACTATCCTATCTTCTAAGTTGGACTAAATTACACATAGTTACGAAGTTTCATCAAAATCCGTTCAGTAATTTTGGAGTTCATCGCGCACAAACACGTCACATGTAATTTTTATATATACAGACATATGCTAGCTGTTGTACGCAGCTTCGTCCGCGTAACTTACTAAAATATAATAAAGCCCATGTTGCTCGCTGATAATGTAGCTTTCTATAGGTTAAAGAATTTTCAAAATCGGTCCAATAGTTATTTAGTTTATTCATTACAAACATCTTCTTCATTACAATCATCTTGTCTCTTTATAATATTATATTAGTGTAGATATGGATGATATTTATTAAAAGAAAGAATTGAGTTAGTTAAGTCTCTCAATTAATCTCATGAATTTAACCAAAAAAAGAATCAAGAAACACTAAGTCAGCGGAAACCAAATCTTTTTCTTTGATAAGAATCGCACGGTGTTATCAGCTTCTAACTTGCATTTATATGGACTACTCGAGTAGAGGCAAAGTCCGTACGAATAAAATGAGTCCGTTCAGTCATTATACTTTTAAAAGGAATTTTAAAGGTCATGTTGAAATTGCAGATTCTATATCAACGTGCCTACTACACCTACGTCACTGTTACAGAAAATAATCAATACTCACAGACTCACTGTTAGCTGTTAGAAATGAGGTAAGCACCTACTAATTTTACGCAAGTCCTTTATGGGAGTTTCGTAAGCTGATCTTTTTAAACATGTTAGTATTTAAATGTGAGTACCTTATGCTTGTTTTTATTCTAAAACTAGCAGGTGCCCGCGACTTCGTCCGCGTTGAAAAAGAAAAAGAAAAAAAAAACCTATCCTGTGTCATGTACAGTCGGGGTAAGAAAAGGTTCGTCACCTTAAAGTCGAAATTTGCTTGCACCAAGGCAAATGTCAGTCATGCCAAAATTTCATTTCAAATGTCTGTCAGTTGTCTGCTATGCTTTAGTTTCAAAAGGTACTAACAGTCTACGATTTTGATAAAGGAATGAATTTGAAAACTGACAAAGGTTTTCCTACCCTGACTTTACGTCTAAATGTTCATCTACCAAGTTTCATGACAATCAGTTAATTCGTTTAAGAATTATGGACAAACATACATACATACATACATACAATACCTACAATTACAGATTTTTTATTAGTATTGATGATGGTATTTGTTAATTTTTATTTTGGCATTACAATTTAAATGTTATTGCAATGTCTTGAATAAATCGTTAAAATTAAAATTAAATTAATATATAAAAGGTATTTTAATATTTTTTTATTTTTGAAACGTCAAAGGTGAATAGCCCCTCGAGAGAAGATAATTATTGGTTAATTTTGCACAACATGGCTGCCGTGCCTCCGTAGACCTTTCTTGTCGCACGAATGATCTCGAGGAGGAGCTCGAGGTATGTCCATTTCCAGACCTTTTTATACCTTTTTTTCTACTGTTACATCTAAATATAAGTAATATATATGTGACTATAATAAGGGCCTCTTTCACCAACTACAAGTAGAATGTTGATTTAGAAATAATGTTAGGTTTTATTAAATTATGCACTCGTTTAGTGCATCCTTCGATATACGATTTTATCAGCTCCATTGTCTCCGTTACCGGTGACTTTAAATGACATTTAGGGCCTCTTTCACCACCTGTCAAGTAGGCTAACCGTCATTTAAATAATTTAGCTGATATATCTTTGTTTGTACGTTAAAAGTCCCAAACACTAAAAACAAAATAATAAAAAAAAATCGCCCATCGAAGGATGCTCTAAGCCGAGTGCATAAATCAATAAAACATAAAATTATTTCTCAAAGTAACTAATCAACACTTTACTTGTTGTTGGTGAAAGAGGCCCTAAGTGTTCGTTGATTCGGTTTTTTAAAGTGCTTTTGTTTTGTTCTTGTAATAATAATTGTTTTAACTGTTTAATTCTACTATGCAGCGAATTGTAATATCATTTTCTAATTGAGTTGTAATGATCATCGTGCACCCTTTTACCGTGCCACATAGATAAGCTCCAAGCTCCAATTGATGATCAATGATCGTGAAATTACTAACGAGCACAGGCAGAACACAATGCGTAGGTAGATAGGTACGTACGTAGGTATAGACAGTGTGTGTGCAGCAGTGATTACTCCCTGGCAAAAGATGACCGTGAAATGAGCATTTATTCGTGTGGGTTTTCAACATAATAACTCCAGACTAAACACACCTTTAACCACTCGACAAATATCATATAACTCTCAGATTTAACCTGTATTGGTCACTTCAGTTAACATCAAGAGAGGACTGTTTTTTGATCACAAGTTCTAAAATAAATGTTTGTCACTACATACTAAAAGGCAACAAGTTATCGAACAAAATGACACAATATATATACAGGGTGGAATTTTGTAATGCCACCTGAAGGGAAAGTACTCTTAATACTGTAGATAGAAAATTTTACTCAAAGAAAACATTCCTTTATTTTTGAATAGAAAGAAAACTGCATTCAAAGATTTTCGAAAATTCGCATGCCACACCCGGGAATCGAAGCGGCTAAAATCTGTAAAAGTTACAAGCTTTAACTACTGAACCGATTTTGATAAAATTTAGTAACTATGCCCACCCTAAAACATAGGACATAAATAAATTGCACCCCGGGCGAAGCCGGGAGCGGTTCACTAGTGTCTATATAAATAAAAATTAATTGTTAGGCGCAAAATTCGAATTTGATGTCTCTACCAATTTGACTAATATTTTTTTCTTCAGATTCGGTGAAGCCCAAAAAAGGTTTTTATATGAGGAAAATTGCCCGGAAAAAGTAAAGATCACATATTTCTTTTTCTCGTCCAAAGATCCTAGGAGACATTAATTATTATTATGGTTCGTGAGCCAGCGACAGATTTTCATGACCAATTTCCTCCCAGTCGATAACTCGTAAAATGACTGAGAGAGTTGTATCATGAAGTGTTGTGAACGTCAGCTGCGTCTCCGATGGTGGGTTGAGCAGTAGAGTGGTAGCCGCCCACGCACATAATAAAAAAAATTTTTAATCATTTATTTCCGATTAAAAATTCATCAAATTAAAGTTAGCCTAATATTTTGAAGAAACAAAATTGTCAGCTATTTATAAAATGGTGGATTATGCATCTGCAGGTCACACGATTATATACGTGTTCAGTGATTACCTCCCAATAGAAAATTTATCAGATGATAGTTTATGTATTACTGTTAATAAATAAAAAAGTCAGCTGGCTATATCTTGGTGGAATGCTTGTCAACTGATGCTTTGAAAGTGGAACGGGCTACCACTGCTCAACCCACCATCGGAGCCGCAGCTGACGTTCACAACGCATCATGATACAACTCTCTCAGGCATTTTACAAATTATGGACTGAGAGGAAATCATTGACGAAATTAGTGCCTGGCTTACGGACCATTATTGTAGCTGCTAAACGAAAACGACGTTTTTGCGAAAACTAAATGAAATCTTTTAATTCTGCTGCATTATTCTTTTCTGAAATTAAATAGTATTTTTCAAGCTAAATAATGAAATAAAAATGTGTGAGTGCAGATGTGTGTTTTCAGAATAAATTAGTTTTTATATGGCTTTCACTAAAAGCGGTAAAAATGGATATAAGTAGCATACAATTTGGCCGCGCGTGGCTCGCTGTATGTATCCTTTTTTTACTAACAATTTGTATGCAGGGCGAATCAAGTGTCGATATATATAACTATAAAGGTTCAATTTGAAAGTTTCGAGTTACGTGAGAGCCACACGAAAGGGTGAATCAAAAATAACTACCTAATTTGTTCATTAGATCTTACGTCATATTGTTAAGGATTGAACGTAACAATTTAATTGTAAATAAATTCTATTAGTAGACTAGGACGGAATAATTTTCGTGAAAATTTGTTATCCAACAGAAATACGTTTAAATATTATTTGCGATGTTATTTACGTAACGATTTTATTGAATAACTTAATTGAAAAGAAGCGAATATTTTATTGAAAATGTAAAATATATTGAATATCTCGAATTCATGGGTTGCTGAAGCCAGACTAATTACAAATAAACGTTGTTTCCTAATGAGATATTATGTGACAACAAATTAAAAGCTAGTTAAAAATGAAAATGTATTTGAAAGTGAATTTATATCTTATCTTTCATTATAAACCGTTGAAATATTGTCCAATGGTGACGTTTTTATGGGAACATTTACAATTTTACCCCTTGAGCCACTCCCTCGTACACAAGGCCATTGGATGTTGAAATGGCTTCGTAATAAATGGTTATAAGGTTCATGAGATTCATAGATTACAATTTCATATTAGAATTCGATTACTAGAAAGAAATAGACGCGTAAATTCACAGTTTCAACATTCAACATTAATGGAAGTGGGTGAATTGAATTCGTGTTTAAAAGTCAAATCTAGAAACATCTTTCGTAACAACATTTGAAAAGAATAACATTTATACTTACAAGAAAATGTAGGTGCAGTTACCAACCAGTAATTGGTACACAAATATAAACGTGTATGTATAACTTATGTATCTGACTTGGCTATAAATGTGCTATTGGTATTTGGATTAAATAAAATAAATCAATACTAATAATAAATCTGTAGGGGTCGGTGATGGAGTAATTTACTTTGTTTTCAGATATATCGTGTATATAGGCTCTATACGTGATACTGAAACTAAATTGTCGATTTTTAGATTTTTTTTTCTGTATGTCTGTATTTATGTATGTTCCTCCATCACTCTTAAACGAATTAACTGATTTTCATGAAACTTGGTAGATAAACATTTAGAAGTACGGGACACGTGATAGGCTACTTTTTATCTTTTTTAACGCGGACGAAGTCGCGGGCAACAGCTAGTTAAAAATAAAATAAAAGAATCTCGAGTTGATTCGTTACTTTTCATACTGCGTGCAGTTAATATTTATTTGCGTGTGAATACATAGCGGAATGTAAGAGTAATATTGTAGTTTATGAGTCCCAGTGGAGAAGAACTGTGGTAAAACTTCAAACATTATACACATCTGAAAGTTTGCACTCTGCTACTATGACTATATTTTATCTATGTGTCTCTTGTTATATGTATTTCGAAGTTTCGCTTCGTCTTATGCTAAATACTTTGAGTATCAGTATGCTTCTTTATTTTAAAGACATATTTTCATTAGTAATGGCTAGGAAAACCACCATGAAATATAAGCATTTGTGCTGCTGTGTTTCGGTGAGTAAGTAAGGGATGCCAGAGACCATATCTTTATATCCTTAATTCAATTATGATTGCACTTGCAGCTCCAGGCGTCGGTAGCGACGTAGGTAGGTAAATACGTACAAAAATATGTTATACCAGCTGGCGTTGAATAAGAAAAAAGTAGCCTATCCTGTGTCCTGTACGTCTAAATGTTTATCTATCAAGTTTCATAAAAATCAGTTGATTCGTTTAAGAGTTATGGAGGAACATATTATAAGATTTTTTTTAAAAACGGTCAATTTAGTTTCAGTATCATGTATAGAGCCTATAAACACGATATCCCTGAAAACAAAGTAACTTTCTCCATGACAAACCCTTACATATTATTATATAAATTATTATATGATTATATAAATATATAATGACCGTCTTATTGGAGATAATGATGATATACATGATTATTTGACATAACACTGTTTGCGATTCAGAGTTCAGAGTTGATTTGGAGCTTTGTATAGATAGATAGAGGATTTTAAAATAAAATAAAAAAATAAAAATGTTTATTAACAATCAGAATTTCGTTTACAATAACAGTGATTGAAGACTCCTTTTAGGCGGAAGCCTGTGCCAGGAGTCTTCGCTCTTCCATAAAAGCTAAATATTTTTTTTTTCAATTTTTTACAAGATAAACTATAAGAAGATAAAAGAATAAATGAAAACAAGAAAATACTTTTTTTTTTTTTTTTTGTTGCGCTCGTGCGTGCGTGCGTGCGTGTGTGTGTGTGTGTGTGTGTGTGTGTGTGTGTGTGTGTGTGTTTATATTGTAATTGTATTATGACTAAAAACTATGACGAAGCAGGTCTTCTACTTCGTCATAGTTTCTAGTCCCAAGCCAATCCGTGATAAGTTTTTTACATTTGAAGTACAATTTGTCATATATATAAATTTCTTTATTAACTTTATTATATAAAAATGATGACCTAATATAGTATTGCATTTGAGCAAATTTAGTTTTAACCTTTATCATTTTAATTATTTTATCTCTTCTTCTTCTTAAAACTGTCCTAGGATCAAAGATAAGTGTTTTATGTTTTTTTAGTATACAGTTTAGGATGTATAATTTTCTGACTGATAGGATATTAGACTGTTTATAAAGTGTATCAGTGGAAAATATCCTCTTCTTAAAATACATTATTTTAATCAGAGAACGCTGTGCTCTTTCTAGATCAAGAAAACGGGTCTTTGCTGCTCCTCCCCATACCACGATACAATAAATTATTACAGACTGAGCCAAAGAGATATATATGTAATTTAGTAGATTGTTATAAGAGGTCTGAGTGTTTGTTTGTTTGGGTGCTACATGTCGCAATTGTTTAAAGATCCAAGATAATTTTCGAATTCTATTGCTAACGTGTTCCAGGTGAGGGTACCACGAAAGTCTCTGGTCTACCATTACACCCAAATATTTAACACAACTGACTCTGTCGATCGTAGGACAACTACATCTCGAATCGTCAGAATGGCAGCAGGAGTGTATCTTTATGGAGTAGTTCATATCAGGTTGGGAACGCGAATCAATGCTGAAACACACGAAGTTTGTCTTTGAGGTGTTAAGTGTAAGGAGATTGCCTCTTAACCACTTGGCTATATGAGCCATAGCTTTCTCAGTGTGCGCTTTAACATCATCCCAAGAGTCACCAGCGAGGACGATAGCAGTGTCGTCAGCGTAAGAAAAAATTTTAGCATTAGGAATGGACATGTTGCAAAGATCATTTATATAAATTAGAAATAGTGTAGGGCCTAGGACACTGCCTTGGGGCACGCCATATGACACGCCCACACCCCCACTGATACATTGTTCTACTTTCACTAATTGTTCTCGGTTGCTTAAATAGTCCCGAAACAAGTCCAGAGCCACTCCACGAATCCCTATACACTCTAATTTGCGTAAAAGCGTTGAGTGAGACACAGTATCGAACGCTTTTTTTAAGTCCAGGAAAACCGTAACACATTTTTTACCTCCATCCAAATATTCGGCAACTAAGGAGCTTAAGGCAATAACTGCGTCTTCAGTCGATTTCCCTCGTCTGAACCCAAACTGTGCAGAGGAAAGCAAGCCAAACTTGTCCAAGTAGTTGATAAGTCTAGAGTTCAATAGCTTTTCCACAATCTTAGAAATTGCCGGTAAGACTGAGATTGGTCTGTAATTACTCACATCGCTCCGGTCCCCACTCTTGTAAACAGGAGTTATAAGAGAGCGCTTCAAAGGAGCTGGGAAAACCCCTTTTAAAAAACAGAGTATCACACATTGGTAATTACAATGTGTAAATATGAGGTTTCTTTCGTTATTCTTTATCACCGAATCGTGGTTTCCATTGTAATTGAAAGGACATGTTAATATTATACTATGTAATCTGACTGAATTACGACTTCACGAGAACATGTTGATAGCAACTGTTATTGATGTGATGTCTCATTATGTGGAACTCATTATTAATAACTCCTGAGTATTAAATTTTGTTAATGAAATTATTAAATTGAATTCCAAAAATAATTTTAATAATAAAATAAAATGTAAAATGTGATTAAAAATTAAAATTAACACAATTTGAATAACGAAAAAGTTGAATGAAAACATTTGCGAATTTAACTTTGGGGTGACGTGGTATGTTATTAATTGCTTAACTTATTAAAATTCAGTTTGATAAAATATATTTCCATTTTCATAGTGGACTCATTGAAACGTGTTATAATCCTGCTAGAACGGGGTAGGTGCTTATTGGTACGATAACCCGCTAAAAGCATGTTTATCGCTAGCGTAATTTATATTACAAAGTGTACCACTTTCATTTGATTAAACAATATTTGCCATTTCACTATTTAGTAGTTAACCAATCACATACTTACCTACTACAATTTTATCGTCAAATTAGTTGCAATAAATTTATATATATTATAAAATAATATGATTTGTTTTTATCCCAACACTAGCTGTGGCCTGCGACTTTGTCCGCGTTCTCTATAGCCTAAACTTTCCTCGATAAGTGGACTATTCAACACAAAAATATTTTTTCTATTCGAACTAGTAGTTCCTGAGATTATTGGCTAGAACAAACAAACAAACAAACTCTTCAGCTTTATTATTAGTATATATGATAAATTTAATCTTGAGAATTCATTGCTCAAATAACAACGATTAGAACGATTTTAGAGTTACCACAGTACTGAGCAGTAGATGAGGAGTTCGTGTGCATTACTTGGATTGGATAAGTTTCCGTTAATGCACTATTCGAATAAGTAGAGACTTAATCGCCTGGACACGCGAACATTGTAGCAATATTACAAATAAATTTTCGTTTGGGGTGTGAAGCCAATGAAAGGTTCAGTGGTCAAATTACGGTTTGAGAGACGACTGCTATCGAAAGGTAAGATTTTTATCAATCGACTTCCAATTTCGTCGGTTAACAAAAAAGGAGGATGTATTTTTTATATATGTTTGTTACCTCATAACTTTCGACTGGGTGAAACGATTTTGATTATTCTTTTTTATTTGGAATTTAAATATTGGTCCAGTTCTGACAATGGCATTCATGAGAAAACTGTTTGAAGTCGTCTTTTTTTGTTAAAAAGAGTTATTTCATATCAACTTCAGTTTTTGTACCAACTAAAATAAATGAGCTATGTAATATTTTAAATAACCAATCGAAACATAATCCATTTGGAATATTATGTAACATGATCTTCGTAAATCCTAAATACGAAGGATAAATTGTGTGTACCCTTTGTGTACTATCATATATCAATAGACATGCAGAGATGTTGATTACTTAGAATGAACTAATCAATAGATGGATGCCGTAACAAGATCGTACCCTATGTATAAGAGAATACAAAGCTTGTATACCGTAATATGGAAATGCTGAAATTCCGAATGCAATGTGCGGGCCTAATACCGCTCGTACAAATAACGGAATCTCGTGCCGATTTGTGGGATTCAAAAGTAACGATGTCCTTTGGTGTTTGATAAAGAAAAACCGTCTAGAAGCTGTAGGACCTACCTATATTGTTTGATTTTATTTCGTAACTATGTGTAATTTGGTCCAATAAAAAGATAGGATAGCTATTAGTGTAGATCTGTGTAGTCACAGGGATGTTATTAGTAGCTACTAATAACATCCCTGTGACTACACAGATGTTATTAGTAGCTACTAATAACATCCCTGTGACTACACAGATGTAAACTGTATCCTGTATGTAAATAAATGTAATGTAATGTAATAATTTATTTCTATATGTAAATAGGAAACACTCCTTGTATTATCCTATTCTGTGACAATTATCAAACTCGCCGCGTGTTAATGGACATTGAAATAAATTTTCAATTTATTTTTAACACGTTCCTTATGTGACGCCCAAAGCTTACGAGTATTTTTATTCCGTGACCCATTATGTCCTCTATCTATTCGGGATACATTTTCTCCCTTCATATATTTTTACCGTCCTTTAGGATTTTACTACTTTCCTGTTTACCAATCCATTGTTGGAAATCGGAAAGAGCGACAACATTTCTTAGCCTTTTTCCGTTCTTATTTTCCGCAAAGAAATAATCCAACACTATAGAATTTCATAAGTTAATCCCACTATAGAAGTTAGTAGTTAATCCCACTCAATAACCGTTAGGCGTGACAAGACTGTTTCAGCCAATTATACTTTACGCCCACTGCCGGATGTCTGCTGGCTCATTCGTCTATCTGTTACAGCATCATGTTAGAGAAAAACATTTATATAACAAAATACCTAGAAATAAATGACACATTATTATATTTTTATCGCCAATCTTTGAATATTTTTACATTACAGAAGATGTGAGTGGATGGAGGTGATATGTCGCATAAATGCAATTTTGAATAAATCGAGGTTAAAGTTTTACTTGTAATTCAGTAACTTTAGACGAAAAAAGGGGAATGACTTCGGAAAAACTCCAACCAAGATGAAAATTTGTATGGACGTACCTGTTAGCTCCCCAAATAACCCCTGAAAAGTCCCATGAGTCCAGGGGTGGGCATAACTTTTGACAGCCAAAAAACGGTGAAAAAAATTAACTTTTTTCGGTTTTTTGCCTATATCTTTGTTCCTGTCGATCTTACCGCTATGACGTATACTTATGAAAAAAAAGAATGGAAAATTCTATACAAAAACGGTGATATAAAGTTTATTGATAAGACTAATAGTTTTTATATAATCGGGCATTGAAGTGCCGTTTCATGATCTAATTTTACCATTTTTTATTGGAATTGAGGGATGAACAATGATGGTTTACTTCAGTGAACAAAAGTTATTATTTGTTTATTTAGATTACAGATATATTTATATAATTATATTTCTTTTTCTTAATATATAAATGGCAATGTGTGTGTGTATGTTCCCTATGGACTCCAAAACCGCTGAACCAATTTTGATGTAACTTTCAGATAATCTTCAGATTAGCCCAACAGTACACAAATTTTCAGCTTGGTTGAAACTTTTCCGAAGTGAAATGCTAAAGTACCTGGATTATTATAACTTTTGAGATAAGTCGCCACGGAAATGATTTTTGTACTAAATTATTATGCAAAGTTGTGTAAAGCTTTTTAAAATTAACTGTACATAGCACCCTTTTTCAACTTTTTACTTTCCAAAAATGTCTCAAATTGATTATCTTAAGGTCTGTAATCATTTATTACCTTCATCAACGCAAAAAAACGAAAAATCCCAAAAATGCGACATATCACCTTCATCCACTCATGAGTCTTCAATACAGAAGACTGTTATTTAGTTAATTTCATACATATACTTAGGTGCAAACCTGCATCTGCCTTATCGGCAGCCGCTACTACAATTTATTGGGAGAAGGGTAATAATAAAAGTTATTATTATTGCTGTTAGTGACAAAAATACTGTTTTTGACCTCATTAACATAAGTATATAACGTGTCTAATTTGCTTTTTGAAAAAATATTTCAAGTACAGACACGGCACGGCTTGTTTACGATTTTATTATAATGAATACCGTATCAAACAAACATGAGAACTAACAGGCAGATAGCCAATTTGTTAAATCTATTAGTGGCAAAAGACAATGAGTTTCACATACATAAACTGGATATTACTACCGATCTAACTACTCGGATACAATAGAACAACGTAATTAGGACTGTTGTGTTTCTCTGCGTAAATGCCAGGCCCTACTACCCTATTCCCATCCCATCGTGTCGCTTAACCCTTATCCCGGATAGCGAGTTTAGCAGAGCACTTGAAAGTCTTGAAACCACCCCTTGGAAGCTTGTGTTCATCGCCATTTTGTAAAAACTTAACGTTTATAATTTACGTCCGCCCATCTGTGCAAAGAATTAAAATTCTCTTCGTATTTCTAATACGACACGGTACAGTTGGAATATCTAAAAGTTTTACAATCAACTTTTTTATTTAAAGAGGGGATCAAGACGGGCACGCCAAAGGAATAACAATAAATTTGGGCCGAATAATTTTAACCGAACTCTTTGTCAAAATACGTCCGAGCGGGGAAATAGAGAGAATCGATATTATTATTTTAAAATGTTCTAGCGTCTCAACCCGTCGTCGTACATGTAATATTTTTTAAGCCTTCATTCAGCGAATTGGTTGTATAGACATAGACATAGACATAGATATCGACTGATAAACCGAACGTTACTGAAACTGCTGAAACGGCTAATGCAAATACTGATTTGGTTGGACCACCTCTGAAACGTTTTAAATTTAATCTGTGGATTAGAAAGTATCTCCCGATAGAACTGTGAGATAAAACATCAAGAGGAAACCTGTCCTGAAAAAAGTTAGTCTGCGAAGACACGTGAAGAGTTGTGGAGATAAATACCATATCTCCATATGGTATTTATCTCCACAACTCTTATATACATATATATATATATCCTTATGTAGAGCAGAGGTTGTAATATTTTGACAAATCATGCCATTTCTCGTTCAAAATACCTAAGAACAAACCAATGTATTCATAAGAAAGCTCAACGTTCCTCAACAAGCTATTATAAGGAGAGCGTTACATTGCAAGATCGATTCAAGAATAAGGAGATCCGTAGACAAATTGAAGTCACCGATATAACCCAACAGCATGTTGAAGTGGCAGTGGGCGCTTTGACGGGAAGGCAAGGACCGACAAATACGGCGTCGGTCTTACGACCTACAGGGTGGACAGACGATCTGATAAAGACTGCGAATCAACGGTAGATCCAGTTTTTTTTTTGTTTTTTTTTTTTATAAAATCGAGGCAGCGCTTGGCCACGATCTCACTTGATCTTAGGTGCAGTGCGGCCAAAAATGGACCACGCTTACCTAGTAAGTGCCCATTTACCCTAGACTTGAAAACTCCGAGGTTGTAATTTTGGGGAAACACGGACTCCTTAGCAGTTGCTTCTGAGGGGATGTTCAGATATTACGTAACGCAATTTAGAGGGGGGAGGGTTTTGTAAAACGTTAAGATGCTTTACAGGGGTGGGAGGGGAAACCCTCGAGTGTATTGTACGTAATTTTTATTTGATTCTTCCAATTTGGCAACCATTTTCTTAGTAAAAATGGTCACTTGGTAAACTTGGTCCTAAACGTAACGTTTAGAGAGGGTACGTAAAATATTATGACGCAAAAATCTGACCGGGCCTAGCAAATGGGAGGGTGAGGCTTAAATTCAGAAAGAATACTTATTTTAATTAGATAAATTCTTTACAGTATTTACACTAAATATTTGTAAGTAATATTACTTTTAAACAGTTGCAACAGTATAGAAGTCTGATAAGAAGAGTCAATTTGAAATATTATACCTACTTTGATCGAGACCTAGTTATTAGGGTAATCATGTCATCTCGTTTTAAGTAAAAAAGGTTGTGTTAAAATTCGCTTTCTCAAACGTCGACACTTTTTGGCTTGTCTATTACGGTTTTTTTTACTAATACTGTTCAATTGTTTTATAAATTACTGACATTTTTCCAAAACGATTATAGAAATCTACCGGCCTACATTAAATTAAAATTTCGTAACGTTAGTATAATTTGAAACAGTATACGTTGAATAATGACGATTTGCGAAACGCCTAATGGCTTCTGAAATAAGGGGATACCTTTTAGCTTCGAATAGAATGTGACGTCTTGCAGACATTAATCAAAGAGTCGACCTTCATAGCAGAAACATTAATATATTATATAAAAGGCATATTTGTTTTCTTATCAGCACTTGCGAATGAGTTATACAAGTTTATGGAAAACAACTTAGTAAGATGTAAGGTTTCTTTTCTAACTAATTACGTATTTGTAACCGCTGCTGCCTTATAACAAACTACCCAGAAATAAAAACACGTGAGTTTAGGTATTTCAACGTGCAAGAGTGGGATGCCTAGTTCAAGTTTTTCGTACCCTAAAGGCCAAAACTTAATAACAGATTCTCTTTCTGTACGTAACACTTTTACAAAAGACTGCACGTCAAAAGTGAAAAATTCTTAGCTTCACAAACTTGTAAACATTATTTTTGGGTTGTTAAAAGTATTTTTTATTAGAAGTTATTTTTATAGACTGGGTAACCCAGAATTTCTCGTAGAGAGTAAATTATGACTTTACTAGAGCTGTTGGACGCGATTTCGTCGGTGTACTTTATAAAATATAGCCTGTTATGTAGCTTTTGATAGGTGAAAGAACTTTAAAAATCTGTCCAGCAGTTTTTGAGTTCATTCATTAAAAACATATAAAAATAGAAATCTTTCTCTTTATAATTTTAATAAAGTAATAAAGATTGGAGTAATATAATACATACAAAACATACATGACTCAGGTACAAAGGTAAAATGTTAACATATAAACATTTGCCCCTAGCGGGATTCGAACCCGCGACCGTTTGGTTAACAGCTAGGCTTACTACCCACTAGACCAAACGTGTCGTCATAAAATAAATAATTTTATAATAATAAATAATTTTTATTATTTTTAATCTATAGGTATTAAGTTCCGAGGGTGACGGTTACGCGAGTTCAGTGCTTTTTTTCCCCATACAAAAGTTACCAACGCGCCTAAGAACTTCGCAATAAATCAACGATTATAAAATATTTTTTTAAATTTATATCCCGTATTCCTCGAAGCCAGGTGTTATCATAACAAACTTAGTAATTCAAAAGTGTACAACATTATTTGCATCTCGTTTTGAATACAAAAGAGCCCTCGGCGTATAAAAGGCTTGACTACAAGTATTTAATTCCGTTCGCTGTAATTTTCAGACTGCGGCGGCGACGAAGTGAAGAGACGTTGCTACAAGCTCGTGACCGCGTAGCACCGTAGCACCGTAGCACCGTAGCAGCGACAGTCTTTTCACAAGAACACTATTTTTCTAAATTGTATTTCTTATTTACACACTTTGCTAATGGAATTGTTATACTTTGGATTATATTATAACTTTATTTTATATTATACTTTGTTGTTCACATCTAAACTCATGACTCCAATATTTTACGTCATTGTTTTGTTCATAGAATGTCTAAATCTAAAAATTGACTTTAAAATGCTTTTAATAACGTTATTATTTCAGTTTTAGAATTATTTTGTAAGGGAATATTTTTTTTGTACATTTACTTTTATAGTCGATTAATATCAATCCAACTTTACGGTTAAATAACCGTAAAGTTAACACAATACAATTAACATTCTCACATAAGTCTTCGGAATAAATACTTATGGACGAACACAACCTTTATATTGTTATATAAAGTGAAAAAAATTGTCAATGCGAATCCATTGTAAAAATATTTTAATTACATAAAAGTTGCTACCACTTCAAGACTTACTTAGTATAATGTCACGTTGTCGCTCCGTAGGTTCCGTCGGAAAACACATTTTACGAGAGTTTTCAAACTTACGCCAATTAAGTACATTTTGCCGTTGAATATTTTATATAATAGACATGTTACACAATCGCATTGCTTTCTTGTAAAAGAAAATATATGTAAAGTAAGCGAAAACGTTAACCATTACATAACAGCAAAGCAGAGTTTAGCTTATTGTAACAAAATTATTGTAAACAAAGAATCTTACCAAGTTTCCTGGTTGGATAGCTTCTCGTGTAACGGTAGCTAGTTCGAAAGGTTATTTGAGAGGACGCGTGGCGGGAGTATTTGGTGTGCCGCGCCGTACCCGTATCTACCGCTACTGTAGGAGTTAATTTGCGATGCGAGAGGGAGAAAATTGAAAAGGCGCGCGAGGTACGTGCGATCGCGACCGACAGGTCCGCTTCCGATTGCGGCTCCAGTAGGAATGAGTAGGAATCGGCGTCACCCTCCACTAGAGTTACGTAACACGCGCGGAGCAGCGCAGCGCTGTTTCAACCCCCGCCACCCCTCTTTCAGGGAAAAGATGAATGAGTAAAGTTTCCAAAAGCCTTTGGCACACATCCGACGAAGTGGTGCGGACTTGCGACACCAACGACGACTTCATTATATACAGGAGATTACCCCTAAACTCAATGGATCTTGCCAATAGATCAGCTCACATCAACATCCGTCACTTCACTAATATACATATTTTTCTATGACTCACCAAATATTCGACCATCTAAAATGTCTTAAATGTCGTGAAGTTTTGGGAGACCTCATTCCTATTAAAGTAATCTGCTTGGATCCTTTTGAAACATTAGTTGAGCCATACTTGTTTCAAATTTACTCGCCCTGCATATTTTAGATTAGATGGATGGGGTCAAGCCCCTTTAGTCCATGTAAATGTAACACTCCATGTAAATGTAACCTTAGTAAAAATTCTCATAGATCCGCTCGTCAGATATGTGCGAACCCTTTACAAATGTTAATGCATAGAAGTTTTGGTATCTGCTAGCGTTCGCTACGTCGGACATGTGCCACCGCTTTAAGAACGTTATTCTACGGATCAGGCTGGATTCATATATGCTCGCGTAACCATCGCCCGGTCGAACATGTGCCAAACCCTTTACGGACATTAGATCATGGATCACACTGGTTTCGGATCGGCTCGCAGTTACATAAAATGGCACATGCGCGATACCGGTCAGACACCGCTTCAGGTCGAATAGATCGCCCGCGCCGCTAGCTCGTTCCAAATTTGACTGATTACACTACGCGTACAAACAAACATTACCTTATAAATTATTCATATTGGGTCGGTAATGTTCTAGTAGTCATTAGGCGCTTTATTCATAAATCTATTCGTATACATAGCATCTAATCCCTTTCATGGACGCCCTTGAAGTTGAAGTATTTCGGCACGAGGGAACTGCGATTTATTCCAATGTTGACTTGATTCGATAGCTAACGACAGATAGTAAACAATCGCGATAATATAATCTTTTGAGTTTATTAAACAATCATCAATTTTATTATACACACTAGAAGTATGATATTAAAAATATACGGTATATAAATATACATATATACATTAGAAGGGTAAGTTGGTCGTTTGCGTGACCGCTGTGTGTAATAGTGATGCAAACAAAGAAAGTAGAAGGATGATTCACATAAGTATAACTAAAACCATCCTACTGAAAATATTGAGGTAAAATAGGGCAGAAGGCAACCTTCACCTGGCCGAAATTGTTAAATATAATTAACGGGCCTTTGTATCAACCGCCTCAAAAAGAAAATGGTCGTTTGTCAGACGCGGTCGTTATATTTTTCTGTGCACTAACTGTGTCCCGCCACTTTGTCCGTCTACCAATCTGTTACGTCTTTTATTCAACCGACTTCCAAAAAAGGAGGTTCTCAATTCGACTGTATTTTTTTTTAATGTTTGTTACCTCATAACTTTCGACTGGGTGGACCGATTTTGATGATTCTTTTTTTATTTGAAAGTTGATGCTTCCCGTGTAGTCCCATTTCAATTTGGTCCAGTTCAGACCATGGCACCTATGAAAAAACGGTTAGAAGTCGTTTTTTTTTTTTTTGTTAAAAAGCGTTATTGTAATATATTTTGTAGTATTTAGCTTATCTGTATACTGGTTGTTTCAGAGATTAATATGATTATTATTAATAAGCCATAAATACATGTTATAAATTAATATGTACGCAATAAATAATCTCTGAAAAAAAATCCAATTTCCAAAAACTAATGTAAGGTTAAATAAGATTAGATACAGAAGCTTGTATAATTATTTATTTATTTATTTACTAAAAGGTACACCAACAGCACAAACAAAAAACTTACAATAGCCTACTTGTCATTCTTAATAATATAAAAAATAATAATTCATGCGCCGACCGGGATTTGAACTCGGATCAACATAACTGCTTAGAAAACAACTGTGCTATGGCACAATTAAGCAATATAATGATCAAGTTAGAAAATGTTTTATTATAAATACTCGAACTCGAACTAGAAAAAAATGTCACCAATATTTGTATTTTGGTTTGTAATGAATAACTCAAAAACTATTGGACCGATTTTAAAAATTCTTTCACCTATAGAAAGCCACATTATCAGCGAGTAACATAAGCTATATTTTATAAAGTTAAACGGACGAAGTCGCGTGCAACAGCTAGTATATTAACCCAACCGCGTGGGCACCCGTTAAGCGATGAGGTGCGTGTTATATCAGTTTTCTTTGAGGCGCGGCACGTGATGTACCTGTTACACGAAGCGGAATCACGCAACCTTATAAAAAAGCGCCACACAACTACGCATACTTGGCACAGACTTCAACCGAAATGAGATTAGCGTTGAAAAGTTTAAAAGTTAGGCAGAAATAATTTATTCTTAGCCCGAAAGAGTTTCAGGACGTGACTTTTATTATAAAGACTAATTTTTTGTGACGCTTTTGTGACAAAACAAATTTAGTGAAATACGGAAATGAACATGAGATGGGATGCCTATCATTCAAAAATATACTACTGTTCCTGGGGAACTATTTAGATATATATTTTTTATATTTTTAAATATAAAAACCATGAAATCCAATGAAAATTTGCAACTATTTATATTTTATTCTTACGCTACTTAAAATCGGGAACCGTGGCTTGCGTTTTTACCCCTTTAGGCGTGGAAATTCCAAAAAAACCTTATTTAATTGATGTTTACCTACATACTACATCAATACTAATAATAAATCTGTAAGTGTAGGTATAGTATGTATGTATGTATGTACCTCCATAACTCTTAAACGAATTAATTGTCATGAAACTTGGTAGATAAACATTTAGACGTACGAGACACAGGATAGGATTTTTATGATTTACTTTTTAATGCGAAGTCGCAGGCACCAGCCAGTAATAAATAGATCAATTGCTTTAGTACTTACTTCTATCAACTTAGTCTTATTTGTTCCCTGAAAAAATGTGTTAGAAGTATTTTGTTCTTATAAATAAGCATAAAATATTAAGAAAAATTACATATTCTATAGTCAAATGACAGTTGGATCCATTAGCACAGGATTCTTCGATAATAATATGTCATCGATCCAAGGCTTTACAACTATTGATGAATATGTAGATGAGACTTGAGACCATCGGCTTATTACAAAGTATGCCACTTAATTCACACTGCGCAACATTATGACGTATATTGGATGCGGACATTTTCTCTTTTTAATAAAAGTAGATTTAAACTACTTCCATTACCAATATTAAGATTTTCATTGTATAAAATAAATAAATTTCCACCCTTTTATGACAGGCTTTTTTGATTAAAAATAATTGCAACAATAGCGCCCTCTGTTATCAAGGAAATCTCTGTTAAAAAATGTAGATATTGAAAATGAATGTTACAAATGACAGGCAAGGGCAAGGTCTGGGGTTAAAAGTTACTAAGTCTCCGATGTACACAAAGAGATGGCGCTTAACTTGAAATATATGCAGCCAAAATATAATTTCTATAGGTATAATATGCCTATAGGATATTATATCTATAGAACTTCTAAACTACTGAACTGAAATTGATAAAACTTCGTAACTATGTGTAATTTGGTCCAACTTAAAAGATAAGATATAAGTTCCATATCACAATTTGTTTTTGCAAATTATATAATACAAGCTGCTGCCCGTGATTTCGCCCGCATAACTTTGTAAAATTATATAACAAAACCTTCCTCGACAACCATTCTATCCATTGATGATAACCGCATGAAAATCGGTGCAGTAGTTTTTGAGTATATCGCGAACAGACAGACGCGGCGGAGGATTTTGTTTCATAATATTATGGAAGGGTTATTAACATAGCGCCATCTGTTGGATACTTATGAGTGTCCAACAATTATTTGTTATAATGTTTTAATTATTTATCTGTGCGTTCTATTAGAATCTAACAGATGGCGGTTTAAGCTAATTTATCGGCTGGATTGAATAAAAAAATGCACTCGTGCGAAGCCGGGAGCGGACTACTAGTAGTATATTAATATATAACGAGAAAATCACAATTTTCGGGTGTGCATTAGTTTAATATAACCTTAATAAATTATAGAGGAAAGATTTGATTGTTTGTTTGTTTGTATAGAATAGGCTCCGAAACTACTGGACCTATTTGAAAAATTCTTTTACCATTAGAAGCCGACATTATCTGTGATGAACATAGGCTACTTTTTACCGCGGGAAATTGCTTCATTCCTAGAAGCGCCATCTATCCAAAATACGGTAGATGGCGTTTTATACTTTTCTACGCGGACGAAGTCGCGAGCACCAGCTAGTCATTTATATGTAAGGACTTCTCTATCGTTTAGGCCGTTTTCTGTTTTCCTATACTCATTTAAATTTTGCACCTCCATACATGAAATAATAATTGGAACTCTATGACTTATTAAAAATACGTCGTACTCAAAATAAATTTTAAAGGTACAGAATATTTATCGAAATTCGAATAGTAGGTACACTATTTGGAGCCTTAAATTTTTCTATTGTCTCTTTATCGAGGATAATATTGAAAACAAATAAAACACTTATAACTTTTAATTGTTTTATTAATACTTCCAGCTTACAGAAACCATTTCTTCTTCAACAAATACACCTTATGATAAAAACTTATAGCTTTAAACAGCACTATAACAATTTACTGAATAGGGAACATTAAGATTATACTTCATTTATGTACTAAAATAAAATTTCATTTAAAACGCAACTATTTTCTAACAACTAATAAAAAAAAAAGAGTGGCTTCGACTTTTCGAATTACGAATTTTACTTCGAGTTCTGGATAAAATTCGAAATTTGAAATTCAATGAAAACGCACGTCAAAGAAACACGTGGATATATGGCATTATGCTAAAACATAACGTATGCTATCACATTATCATAAATGCAATTTCATGATGCGCTCCCTATGGCAGTGACGTGTTGTTATTGAGAACACAACACATTTTGTATATTTCATGCGACCGATTGAATTATTTATCCTTTCAAAATATTCAACCGCTACTAGCAACGTATGAAAAATTAACGTTTTAAGAATACGAAAATCAACATAAATCTAATTATTGCGCTACTCATATCATATAGCCCGGTTTCTTTAAATTGTTTGTTTGTTTTTTTTTTTTTGCTCCGTTCACATCAATCAATTTATTAAAGCGCAGTCACAGACGTGGCTATAATATTCCAAAATATAAAACATATATTACTATAGCAATCTATCCACACATAGTGTACGTATGATTATGGTTTGACTACGACGATCGATATATTTAAATACATACATACATATACATACAATACCTACACTTACAAATTTATTATTAGTATTGAAAATATTGATATAAAAATTACGTGCAACTTTGTGTCTGCGCGATGAACTCCTAAACAACTGAACTGATAAAATTGATAAAATTTCGTAACTATGTTTAATTTGGTCCAACTTAAAAGTTCAGGATAATTTAATGTAACTCTAGTATTAATATATATATACATAATATATTATTATAGCCACGTCTACGCTGTACTCAAACACTAAAAGTTTAACATTAATAGTAGAAAATTGTGCGTAACACTCCCTCTTAGTTACATTTATGTTACAAACTAGATAAATGTAAATATACACATTCGTTTAAATTTAAAATATACGAAAATTACATTAAAAATAAACTGTCATGTTTTTTTTTTACATACATATATCTATATAATATTTATTTAAGCCTTAAAATATCTGAAACGCTACAACACCTTACAAGATAAAATGTGTCAAATATATTGTTGCTTAAAATAGAATTTGGTTTATGTAATGTAATTAAGCCGTTAAATCTGTGTTTTGGTTTAGTGTCGAAAATTCGGATTTTTAAGACCACTTCCTTCTTCAATGTTTAAACATATATCGAAAACCTAATAATAATATGTCTTAAAACACCTTGCTGGGTGTTTATTATGTGCTATATAATATAATCGGCGAAACGAAAAGTTGGAACAAAATGTGCGATTGAAGATTTCTTGTTGACGTGTTTAAAATATTATAATATAACAAACAGTGCCAAGTAACGCATATTTATTGAGATTAAAAAGAGAGCCGAATATGTTGCAAGATTATTTAAAAAAATTATATATATAAATTATTTTTTTTTAATATAAAATTATGTAATTGTTTAGGGTCGATTTATTATGTCTTCAATGGAATTAGATTTATTTTAGAGCAATCATTTTTTAATTTGTATATTAAGGTCTTCACATTTTATGTAATATGATACTGGCGTTTTGAAGAACTGACAATTTTGGTCTCAGATATCTGGCATTTGAAAAATTCCAGATATTCTCGCTCAAACGTTTTTTTTTTTTAAAAGGAATCAATGAACTACCTGTGAGATGTATTTGTTTTTTTTTTTTTTTTTCATATCAAAACCAAACAAGGTATAATCGAATTTTTAATTAGATGGACTAAAATGACACCTGAAATCGGACTTTTATTTTTTTTTAATGTTGCAAGCATGAAGCGTAGTGTTGTAGTATGACTCATATATAACCGAGTTCGATCATTATGGTCAAGTTGTAAATATCGATCGCGTTATAGACGAGAACAAAATAATGGCACTCAGCCGCCTTATTAATGGACTAAAATGAGAGCTAGCAACAACTAAAAAACTTATTATTATAATAAGTTTAACTAACAAACTTATTGTAAAATAAAAAAAGATTGAATCACTACTCTTACCTAATACTCGATTACTCGGGACACAACACTATTTTTACATTACAATAAAATGGTAACCCACCAAATGTCATTTTAGTTCATCTAATTAAAAACTAAGACTATAACTATAAAAGAAATATGAGAAAATTATGGTTCTGTGTGGCATTTCGACAAAGATAAACAGTAAGCAACATTGGCAACAATAATTGATAATAATAATAATAACACATTTGTAACAAGAGAAGTTAAAATTGGAAGACATGGGGTGCTCGTGGCATAATAAAATTATATACAATTGCACTTTGAATACTTTTTCAAGAAAATACTTTAAAGAAGCACTGGCCATTTTACATTACGCCTTCCGGTTGACCTAACTAAAGTATCAGTCAATTTTGATGATTCAAAATTCTCTTACGAGTACTTAACGATCTTAGATGAACGATTGTGGTCTATAGTGAAAATGTTACATCTCAAAGAAATAAAATTCTAAAAACCAGCAACTTTTCCCAGAACTATACTTACAACATCATACATACGGTTAGTATTTATTAATACTATATTATATTAATTATATTATATTAATTATTTATATTAATTAAAATATATATTATTATATAAGTAGATATAAAAATCTATTATTATTACTATTATTATTATTAGATATTAAATATCATAACTTTTAATACTATTAATTAGAATATTATTAAGTACATACGTTCTGCGGATTTAAATTATTAATTCCTAAAAATGTGTTACGTAAAGAATTGG
Organism: Synanthedon vespiformis; assembly: GCA_918317495.1. Classification (NCBI taxonomy): domain Eukaryota; kingdom Metazoa; phylum Arthropoda; class Insecta; order Lepidoptera; family Sesiidae; genus Synanthedon; species Synanthedon vespiformis. The sequence goes on from OU906947.1 coordinate 2,457,818, forward strand.
GTAAAATCTCATCATCATCAAAACACTAACTCATCACTGTATGAAAAAATAAATAACTGCATTGATCGGTTAGTTAAACTAAAAATTTATTCGTGAAGGAATGCAGGAATCGATTTCTTTGTGCACTTTTCTTTAACCAAAAAGACTGATTTCTTCACAAATCACCGACCTCGATGTCATAGTACATTTTTGGAGTTTACCCCTTAAGAATCGATTTGCATATAAGTATTATTATAAGCCCACGGTATAAAAAATTATGAGAGTAAAGTCAAAATAATTGTCACACGGAATGCGTTACATACTATTTTCGAATATTTTAGAATATCTCTGAAGTTTCAGATAATATATTGCGCCATCTACACAATAAAACTGAAACTAGAATATGTTACGTAATAAATACATCCCTGCGAACTGAGATGGCGCTGATATTAATTCGTTATGAAATGTAATTTTTATTACGTATTTTAAAATCTTTCGTAAGGAGTTACCTCCAGTCGCCGAGCACACACACACACACACTTTTTTAAATGAATTATCTTGATAATCCAAATTTAAAATCACTGCACTGAAAATTTTAATTTTACATCAGCTGTGTTTTACACCGCGACACGAAAAGATTGTTTTATTTGAGACAAATTAAAAACGTTTACAATAGACGCAAAATCATTTACAAGAACTTTTTAAACCAATCATTTATTTATGTGTATGTATTATACATTATACTCATTTCATTGAAAGTTTATAATTTATAAATACACGTTTCAACAAAATGTTAACATACAAGTAATTTCATTAATAATTTTGTTCATGAATTTAAAAAAAAAAGAGGCAAACAAAATTGAGTAGGTACACCAAAAAAACCAAACAACTTTTCGTGATAAAAATAACAATGTTAAATCAATTTTTGTTAGCACAGATTCTAATTTTAGGCCTTTTTGTTGGATATAAACATACACAAGAAAAGGAATTGCTTCGATACATTTGCGTTTTTAACCGTGTAACTCGATAACAATTAATACAACAACATAAAATTCTTATTGCATTTTATTGAAATCCCATTATTTTCCAAATTTTAGTTAAATATTAAATTTAATTTAGAAAAAGAATTCAAGAAACAAATAGAAACGTGTATATTCTTAAAAGCTACTATATATACTACATCTAAATAAAATCATTCTTCTTAGACATATGTAATTTTTAAGAAACTCATTAGGAAAATGGTAACCAGTGAACTTTAAACTATTTTAAAAATAATATACGATTAAATTTTACGTTTAAAATACACGGGTAGATAATATATTGGAAATATAAAATGTAAACAAATGCTTCTTTCAAAACATTAAATTCTCCTCCGCAAATAAGTAACGGTTGTTTTCGTTTTCGAGCAAAGTTGAACGGCTAGAAAACTTCACGCGTTATCGACTCTTAGGCTGAGGTTATGAAAAACAGCGGAGCGTGGCTGGGCTGCAAGGGGGCGGGGCGGAAAGGGACGGGCAAGAGGCGGCAAAGGGACGGCTAAGAGAGAGGCCGCAAAGGGGCGGCAAATGGCGAGGTGGTAGAAGGGACGGCTAAGAGAGGCCGCAAAGGGGCGTCAAATGGCGAGGTCGTAAAAGAGACGCCAAAGAGGCAGCAAAGGGGCGGCAAATGGCGAGGTGGTAGAAGGGACGGCTAAGAGAGGCCGCAAAGGGGCGGCAAATGGCGAAGTGGTAGAAGGGACGGCTAAGAGAGGCCGCAAAGGGGCGGCAAATGGCGAGGTGGTAAAAGAGAAGGCTAAGAGAGAGGCAGCATAGGGGCGACAAATGGCGAGGTGGTAAAAGAGAAGGCTAAGAGAGGCCGCAAAGGGGCAACAAACGGCGAGGCAGCAAAAAGGCGGGAAGGAACGAGGGCAGCAAGAGGCGGGCGGAAAGATGTGTAGGGTGGCATTGACAAAGCGGCGGCAGGGGGTGAGGCAAAAGGGGGTTATGAATGTTGTTTGATGTTGAGCGGGAGAAACATACTAATTTGAGAGAGAGGTCGCCCCGCTTCATCCGCTGTCGTCGTCTCGCTCCGCTGGTTTAGTGGTTGGTCCGCAGCCTTAATTTCAGTGGTTTACAGTCACTGTAAACTCACTGAAATTTCACTGCTGATTCACTGTAAACTCAATTCAGAATTTTACAGTGAAATTTCACAGACTTCTTTACTGATTGATATTCAAATGAATATGTATTCAGTCTTAACTCAAATGCTTGAATTGCAAGAGTATGTTTGAAATAGTATCGCATTACCGCAGAATGTTAAGATTTCTGTCCCTCATATGATGCTTTAGTGATCAAACAATGTGAATATTCCTTTTTATAGGCAAGTCTTACCTTGTAAAAGACAACCTTTAAGTATATGATGATTGTATAATAGAATTTTAGGTTGGACTCGGAACTCAGACGTCAACGTCCTTTATTTTGTTCTTTATATGATTTTTATAGAGTATATTATTTAAAAAAAATATATACAACAATAAAAACTCGGTTATAAGATTGTCTATAAAGAAAGTATTTAGTGAGGTAAATAATACTGCAATACAAAATGTATCAAAAATCATTATGGCATCGAAACGAACGATAAGTACACACCGGTGTGGCGAGAGCTTTGGAGAATTTAGCGTTTTGAAAGAACTTTATTAAAAAAAAATAGCACAAACAATTCAATATTGAATGCTTCGTGAAGCCTCCGCATCTTGTCTTGTTATATTGAACGCCTCTGTCTTCAGAAAATCAACAGTCTTGTATGGGTTATCTGTATCTGCAGCGGAATATGATTTTCCATGTGACACTTTCTTCACGCGAGACTGTTCATCAGACTACAAAAAAATTAAAAAAACAAACATTAAATATTAATAAACAATGGGATTCTACAAAAAAAAAGTACCCACTGAATTTGTCATAGATAGAAATGCAGTAAAACATTTTACAGTTTACAAACTGTAAATAATGTTCAAATGTTTATTATGAGTTTATTATTTAAACCCAATTTGTAAAATTTATTAATTGTGTTTAGTTAATTAAATTAATTTTTTTGTAAATTAATTGCCAAGTCGGTTTGGAATGAATAAAAAAATAATTCGCAATTTATATGTGTAAAGTCAAATAAATAAAAAATATTAAAAAATAATGCATTACATATTTTGTGATAATTTTACGTCACCTATGAAGAAAATGTTGTCATCATAAAATTACGTATAATAAACGAAAAAAATCACGACTTATAGAACAGACTTAGGAAAAAATACAATTGAAACAATTAAATAATTTATAATTAATATTAAATCTAAAGTGATTAATGTTATATAAATCCGTACCTAAGTTTTTTCAATTAGTTCGATTAAGTGACATCACTATTTTTGTATGGTCAAAATTTCAAATTACTCCTTCCCAGTATAAAAAAAAACGCAGTATAGTTTTACCTTTGATGGCGACGGTGGTTTAAACACGTGCAGGTCCAAGTCCAAATATTGAAGAACATCAGGCTTTGACTCATCTCCGTATCTCTGTAGATGTAGAGGATTATTTTTTATATATAAAAATTTTAATTACATGCATCAATTACGTAACATTATAGTTTGAGCTCTAGTGGCATGTGAATCGTATTGAATTAGGGCTCTAGTTATTATAGTCCCTGAACAATGACTGTCTCTCTATTATGATCGAAGGATTGAATCAGTAATTTTTGGACACATTTTCATGCTTCAGTTTTCACCAATGGATAGAGTTGGTTCTCGAGGAAGGTTTCAGTGTATAATTTATCTTCTTTAATATAATTATTATTTTTTAACTTTTGCCTAATTAAACTATTATAGAATCCGCTGTAAGTGTGTGTCCTCAGTTATGGCGTATCGCAGAAGCGGAATAATATTTGCTATTATTTCGGAATAAACTTAAAAATCTGATAAAAACGTGAAAAAAGAAGAAAAATTTCAAAATGCTACACGTCATAAACTCACGAAAGAGTGACATCTATCGACCCAGCCAAATTCCACTAGAATTAATTTATATGACAGTACAATTACTGACAAAAAAAATTGAAAGAATAACAATAAAAGAGCAAATATGAGGTTTCTCGTCACAACTTCTATACAGAAAATCTGTTGAAAACTGTTTATAAATATAAAATGAATGGATTGTTTTTATTTGTTATTTAATTATTTATAATTTAAGCTTCTCTTAAATGAATATTATATTTGCAGATATATAATTTCTGTAAGACAACCATTAAAACATGCAATAAACAAAAACAATCAAATGATTTAAACAAGTGTGCTTTAACAAGATACATTCAAAATACGAAACTTCAGTGATATTCTAAAACATTCGAAAATAGAACGTTACGCATACCGTGTGACAATTTTGATTATAATCCCATAAATTTCTATACCCCGGGCTTACTCGTATATTATGAAAATCAATTCTTAAGGAGTAAACTCCAAGAAAAGAGCGTGGGCCACTTTAAGGCTCTCCGGAGTAAGAAAACTACAAATACTTACGTGTCGGCTAAAGCTGTGTATAAGTCCAATGCTGTGGCTGGAGTAGCGAGGTTTCAGAGCTCTATCGACAGCAGGTGGCAAGTTGAAATTGCGAAGGTTATAATACTGCGTCGCCTGCTGGAAAGTACATACATAATGATCAATGAACTCGTATTAATTTATAAGCATTTTGCTAGAGAGCAACATCCTAACCGGAACCGCTCCGGAGCGTGTTAGAGCATTATTGAATATCTCCGCGCGTAACATAAACCCATGTGTTAGTACTCATTTAAAAGGTAATTTTTTGGCATAGACTACATTTCGAAATTTAACAGTCATTAGGCCATGGGCAACGGTACCAGGTGGACATACCGTGTTTTGTGTCATTTGAAAGGTCCTAACGAGGATAATAAAATGGACTATTAACCTGTGTAATTTAAGTTCAATGTTTGGACTAACTCCCCCCTCACCTAACCCCTAATCCTTACGTAAAACACAAAGACAAACCAACACCAACACCAATACACAACACCAATACACAACACAAAACCAACACCAAACAAAACTAATTCATAATATCCAAAAATCACCACAACAGCCCCACGCGATCCTTTAGTAACTAAAGTTGAATTAACCACTGAATAAGTTTGTTCGGAATAAAATAAACATCATGATACGACCCTTATTCACTGCAGGATATAGGCCTTACCCGCAATTTTAAAATAGGACCGCTTAGATATAAAACATCTAGCTAGCTAGAAGAAAATGTTTTTAGCACACGAAATTTTTAAAGTTAATATTTGTGTAAAAGGAAAAATACTCACACAGTCACAAGGAATGGAGAACTGTAAGTGAAAAAATAATTTGGGCTGACACCCGTGTTCACAAACGTCATAGTCATAGTGAGAAACGCTATTTCCCTGTGCGTTCCTCGTACTCCAGTATCCCTCACCTGGATTTTTTTCTGATTTATACTAACAGGCTGAAACTCCGTGAGTAGCTTCGTAATCAGCTGGTTAGTAATCCCATCCCACCCAAAAAAAACCACTCCCAATATATCACAATAAGTAGGTCATAAAAAGTATTAATAAACAGCTGATTATCTGCAGCTTAGTAAACATTTGTATAATAAAATGGCCGCATAGTCCTAGAAATTGAGTGGTACGTTTTCCCAGTCCTACGCTTGTAGGTTTTTAAGGCTGCTAACTCCTTTAGCTACTATCTCTATCGAGAATTTTCGCAGAGGAAAAAGGTGGACGTCTCGCCAAAGCGAAGCCTGTTAGTAATAATAAAAAAATTCAGGTGAAGGATACTGGACCATCATAGCAAGCCATCCCATTCGAAAACAATAACACTCAAGCATTTCTTTACTATGAGACCTCACTGCGTTGATTACGGCCCTGTGATTGGTTAATTTGTTGCGGCATACTTCACTCTAGTATTTGACAATTGATATTACAGATGTTAACTACATAATAATACAACCTGTCATATGACTGAGAATCATATAAACTGAGATAACTGACGACAATTCAAACTCCAACTCTTATTAAAACAATAATTATAAGCAATTTGACATAAGCCTAACCGAGTTATTTCCATTTTTCAAATTTGCTTTCCCAAAATACCTTTACTGGTGACTCGCGATCGAATATTGAGTGGGCCCTGAATAATAGGACTAAAAATAGCCTCGGCTAACAGACAGACGACTGACTATGCACCGACGACGCCAAGCGTGGGGGCGCTCGGTCAACCTCGGTCTGTGAACTTCCGTCTGTGACTTCATTGATTTATTAAGAGACTAGCTGACGCCCGCGACTTCGTCCGCGTTGAAAAAGAAAAAAAGTAGCCTATCCTGTGTCCTGTACGTCTAAATGTTTATCTATCAAGTTTCATGGAAATCAGTTAATTCGTTTAATAGTTATGGAGAAACATACATACATACAGAAAAAAATTCTAAAAATCGTTAATTTAGTTTCAGTATCATGTATAGAGCCTCTATATACACGATATTTCTGAAAACAAAGTAAATTACTCCATGACCAGCCCTCACAGATTTATTATTAGTATTGATTCATACCTCACTGAAAATAAGTTTCAAACGTAAAGCTGTTAACGAAAAAATTTGCTCTCAGGTGTTGACAGCTATTCTTCTCTGTTTAATGAAACTACGAGTCTCATTTCCTTCATAACCTCATAGCTATGTATGTGAAACGTGATTTTCTTCTATGGTTAATATTAAAACTAAATACCGAAATAATTTTCATGAATCCAACTCATTGAGATTAAGAGTAAATAAAATTTCCCTATCCTGTAAAATTTCCACTATCGGGTGGTGTATTAAATTTTGGATCTAGAAGATAGATGATAGATAGATGATGATAAAGTGTATATACCCCCAATTTTGTCATCATCTGTTTTTCTAAATTGCCTAGAGCACTTTGGAAGTAAATTTAAATGTTAAGTCATAAATTTGTTTTACTATTATGACCGTGTTCGTTTTTGTCAAGTTTTTCTATATTGAATATGGACCTGTTCTGTTATGTCTACTGTTTGATTGCCTGGTGATAATAACGAACTTTTGCAGTGAACTTCGACACTTATTGATAACTTGTTGTTCGTTCGATTTGTACTTATCTATTTGTACTCGTGATTAAAGGAAATTACACTCGGTGCCGACTTCGGTGGGATTAAGGATAAGGTGCACTTTTTATTGATTAATATACAAAACGATTACTAAAATGAGAGTTTTTATACTTACACAAGTCTCGTTAATTTCCACTGGTTCCTGTATTATGGGACCTTGGAGTTTCTCCCTAGCCTCTCGGGTCATTGCAAAGGTTTTGGGTGGACGAGGCGGTGGCGGTGGTCCTTTTAAAAGAAATAAACAATTTTTACAATGCACTTTAATAATAATAAACAATTCATTCATATACCTTAGAAAGAAAGAAGTATATTAAATTTTTCTAATAAACTAAAATCACTAATTTATTTCATAAAAATATGGTCGTTTTAAAACTGTGATATTCATAATTGTAATACTAGAAATAGGCTCTGATCCACTCAATGCTAAAGAAAATAGATTTTAAATCATTTAAAGGATTTTATTTTTAAATACTAATAATATTTAATCATTATAGCCTCTATTAAAAAAAATCACTCACCAACTTCAGAATCGCCGTTACATTTTTGACTGATGGACAATTTTGTGAAGGATTTAGCTGCAGACCAGTCTCCTGGAAAATTAAATATTCTCAGTTAGTTGAATTAAATACATTAATTTAATTCTCACTTTTTAAAACTTTTCTCATATCTATGAACATTATTTAATTAAAGTTTACAAAATTTTCCTTAATCTAAAATTTACGTAGCAAATTTTAACTTTAGCCTTTTGATGATAGGTGGCTACCATCGTATAGGTATAACACAAGCAACCGGCTGCAAGTGCGCCACCGACTACAGTAAGATCCAATTCAAACTGAAATCTGACTGATTTGAAAATCTGACTTTTGGAAAGTAAAGGAGAAAAACACTCACTTATATTGCTTTGACTGCCCGTCAATGACTTGCTTTCTTCTTCACTAAGATTGGACTCGTTCTCCGATAACTCGGTATTGATCACCTTTATCTGGGGTTGACTTCTATAAATTTGCTGGCTTCGATTGGTCGCATTCATGTTAAGCGGTGCTCCAGCACCACTGACAATGTTATTGGAATCGAACGAAAACCTCTGACCGTCCTGAAATTTTATGTATAACTAAATGAATCTTATAATACTAAAAAAAAACGAGGAATTCTTGTATGCAACGAACGATTTTGACGAAAATCTAGGGATGGGAATTTTATAGGTCTAGAAATCGATTTGTCACCTTCGAGAAAATTCGGTTTAGGTAGTTTTTTTTTATTAATGGAATGGTTACAAAAGTAATACCGCTTGCTCGTTTTATAATATTTAAATTGAATTATTAATTATTAATTCAAGTATTCTTGAAATTTTTTTCTATATATATTTTTCTCATTTTTTAGCGCAAGTCTCATTTCATTTTTGAATAAACTCGTAAAGATGAATGGACAATTACGCATCATTTGTTATTTAAAATCTGAATTATGGTGAATTAAAATGGTTACTTTCTAAGAACTGATTAAAATTGCGAGTGGCAGGAATACAGCCTTGGAAAGAAAAGGTCAAGGCTCCAAAAGAAGAGGCACTCTCTACACGGGTTAATGCAACCCATCAGATTATACTTCTTCTAATCTAATCAAAGGATATTGATTTGCACGGATTTGCACGGATTTTATTGCAAATTTCAAACAAAAACCTGCTGATCGCGCTATTGCCAAAAGTGAAAACCGAATTATTATTTTTGGGTGGTTTAGAAGAAGTTAACGGAGGAACAGATAGACGAGCAGATTTTCGGCGACTTGGTTGCGCAAACATGTTGTTATATTTTTTCCACTTACATAAAGACATAATTAGGTCTTATTATATAAATAGGGATGAAACGGGGGTAGCTGTTTAGCCGGATATCGGATACTGAATATTCGGCGAACCTTAAAGCCGGGATATCCGGTCGCCATATATTCCGACGCAATTTGCCGAAGAAGCAAATGAAACAAATGTCTCATCGAAATAATATATGTTATAAACAAGTGACGTCAACACGGTCATGTAATAGGTAGGTGTCGGCGTTTTGAAACGAAATTTGAAACGGAATTTAAAATACCTATACGATTTTAAACAGTTTAATTTTATTGAAAGGTGATATTAAATAGTTTCGAGTATTTAGGTACGACATTTATGAAATACATGATTTCAAAATATTTCCCAAAAGTAGTCAATATCCTAGCTAGACCTAATATAGTGTGTTGACTATCTATCTATGTATGTCTAAAGAAAAATCGTTATTTTGTTATGATCTGTCATATAATTTAAATATAGTGATACCGTCATTTTCTAATCTAAACAAACGCGCTCCAAACCGGCGTATAGCTATTGTAAAAATAACATTAATGACAATAAAATTTTAAATTTTAAATCCAAATATGCATGTGCATGTAAGTAGCGTAGGTATATTGTATAAGTTATTATCGTGTTAAGAATGTAAGTTCGGACTTCTCCTTACACAGGTTTAACTTAAGATCAGTTCAGAAAATCTGGTCGTGATAAATAAATAAAAATATGTATAAGGTATGATTTTGTTCTTGTCACTTCGCAGTAGTTGGATTAGACTTAACCTCTTAAACTGTATGCTTCAGATTGTTCAGTGTGTAACCGTTACTGACGTCCGATTACATTACTGAAAAGGACAAAATGTCAACTGGGGGCAAACAAGTGCAAAAGGGTAACCAAGGCCAAGTCGGTCAGTCTGGATAATGGCTATAAATAAGAACAAAAAAGGACACCACACCAAACATTATTCCCTCATATCATTTGCAAATCATTTCAACAGCATTCATGTAAACGGTAAATGAAAAGGTATATATTTACCTGTGCACGAATTCCGGTTACGCATTCAGAAATGGGTATGTACGGCCCGGTACCATCGGATGTCTCATTACGATTAGCTCGCAAATTATTAGGGTAAGCATCTAGAAATTAAAGAAACTTATAAAAAAAAAACATTTCATCACATGTGTAAACGCGCGGGGATTTACAGTAACATCTTCCACAGCGTAGAATAGATTTTATTCAAACAGTAGGTACACTTTTTATTCAAACAGTAGGTACACTTTATATTCAAACAGTAGGTACACTTTATATTCAAACAGTAGGTACACTGTTACAGAAGAACAGAGGCTATTTTATTGCGTAGGTACTATCTGGCGCCTGCGACTTCGTCCGTATATCCTGACAACACACTTTTTCCAAGCGTTGGATCTTAGTAATTAGTGTAAGAAATTTTTTTTAAGTATTTTTAAGTAATTTTAAGACCCAGGGGTGGGCAATGTTGAAAATTTTTGAAATCGACAACCGGCTGAAAATAGATTAATTTATGTATTTGAGGTGTTAAAAGCGGAGATCATTAAAATAATTCATGCAAAGTAATTTATGCACAGAATAAATACATAATCTCCTTAATACATAATTTGTTTCACATGAATATGTCGCCACATCTTTATGACGCAAATACAATACAAAAACTATTCTCTCTCACTATTTGAGCAAAGATATAAAATAGCATATAAAATACTATATACTTGACCTACCTGTTGTACTCAAAAAAATATCTGAAACTCGATTGACTATAAAACATTCAATTGTGAATCTAAATCATCCCGATCATAAATACACACAAAAAATTTCTTCAAAACCGGTCCAGCAGTTTATGAGGAATTCAGTCACGTGTATAGAAGAATTTTGTTATTCTACTAATATTATAAATGTGAAAGTTTGTGAGGATGGATGTTTGTTACTGCTTCGCGTTACTAAAACAGCTTAACTAACTAACATATTTGGATGAAATTTTGGACAAATTACCTGGATTAACATTTATATAGGATACTTTTTATAATCGAAATATGTTAAGGTTACCGAGGGAACGTGTAAAAATATATTTAAAAAAAATGTCGCCCCTTTCAGAGTCTTTAAAAAAGTCCCTGACATGGTCCAATCGGTTGGACGATATTTTCATTTCCAATGCGAACAATGTCGCGGGCACCAGTTAGTAATATATGGAAATATATTTAATAAGTATAAAATATATATTTTTAAATATAATTTGTCTTCTTGCTGCATACACTTAGTAACATTCATTCTTTAGTGATATTATCTCAAACATTGTAAGGATATTTTGGCGATAAAGTTAACATACATTTAAGATATTTTTTTTCGGTATACAAGTTGCTGGGGCCTCGGTTATTGTATGCATAGTTATGAAAAAAAAAAAACTTAAAAACGCAACGAGAAATACATATAAGAAACTCTATATATATATACAAATATTAGAGTTTCAAAGATGTTTTGGCAAGTACACTTTGTCGAAGTATCATAAATCATAATTCAATATAAAAATAAAGTTTTAAAATGTGCAGATAAAAATTAATGTTGAATAAAGAAATGGATGTGACGTAAATCACAACAAAAGCTAATGGTTGCTTACTCCTAACAATGTGTCAGATGTCTTTCCCACTCTCACAGTGAGATAGGATAGGTAGTTTCAAATTACACTTTCAGGGAGTTACGAGGACATAATATGCACTTGACAATAGCAACATCATCTTACAATGTTGCAATTCTTATCTATACCAATATATAAAACTAAAAGAGTTTGTTTGTTTGGTTGTACGCGCTAATCTCAGGAACTAAGTACTGGTTCAAATTGGAAAATTCTTTATGTGTTGGATAGTTCCATTTATCGAGGAAGGCTATAGGCCATAGAGAACGCGGGTGAAGTCGCGTGCACCAGCTAGTGTTTAATATTAAGCGTAATATTTGCTAGCTTTTGACTTTTGTTCAGCGCCCGCTTTTCTTAGGTGTTATATTTATTTTATCTTTATTTTATTTTTTTGTTGAAAGTTGAATTTTTTATTCATATTTTTAAACGATATTTCGAACATTTTTCGAGGATAGTAGGTACTTTCCTTTTCCATATCGCTGACAACGTGTATTGAAAATTTTAATGATGTACGGTTCAATAGTTACGCCGTGAAAGCGTATTAAACAAACATCCTCGCTGATTTTTTCATACGTGTTTATAATATAAAATATTTTTGTCAGGCATTAATTTCTTTATTTTTATTTTCCCTTGGGAAAATTACGTTTTTTTATGAAAAAGGTAGTCTGTGCCGTATCCCTGACATTGTGTATGGAATAGATAAGATATGAAAGCGTAACAACCTGACAAACAAACTCAATTTCACATTTATATTAGGTATTAGGATACAAAAATTTTCAATTTACGTTCTGTATCTGAAACTTCACAATTCATACAAAAAAATACAAAAATATATATATTTCAAAACACATATATTTAAAAATAAAAGGTGATATTTACTCTTTTTTTGTGGAAGACATATTTTTGTTGAATTCTTTTTGAATGTTTCGAAAATTTCTTATGGATTCCTTTTTGAATGCAATAGAGGTTTCAAAAAATTTACAGTTCAAACAGACAGTCTAAAAATTTCTCTCCTCCCATGATGAACTCCCATAGAAGCATTCTGGGATAATTCTAATGCATTTTGACTTAAATGGAATAGTTGGTGGAGTATTTTAAAAGGTCTCGACTTAAAGGATACTATATTAAACCTGCCTGTGATCCGCACTACTGAGAAAAGGTGTCACTGTGCACAGTCCGATCGGTAGAAACTTTTGTAGTTTCCACCTAGACCTAGAGGGTGAAGCAATTCCTAAAAATTCAGCAGTGCACCAGCACCCATGGAGTTCCTTGTGTTCTTAGGTGACGGTAGCCACCTACCATCAAGTGAACCGTCAGCCTGTTTGCCACCATATAAATATTGAAAAAAAAAAAAGTAAAATCAATTTCTTTTTCAACTGTCAAAATAAAAATAAATTGATGACTTGATCTCCGTACAAGACTTTTCAGTCCTCTTTTACTCTCACCGCCACAATGAATATTCAGTAATCTTGAGTAATATTGTTTGGTACCTAAATTAAATTATAATAATAGCCATTTATTTCCGAACTGTTACATATTTTTACTAATACTTTACAAAATGTCATTCAATTTGGTGTGCCTTTGGGCATAGGCCTCCTCCAACTGCCTCCATTGTTCTCTATCTAGAGCCACTCTCCGCCAATATGGTCCCAAGGTCATACGAATATCGTCTTCCCATCTTCTTATTGAACGCCCCTGTCTTCTAAACTCTGTCTCTTGGATACCATTCCGTGACTTGCTTGCTCCATTTATTTATGCTGTTCCTTAAAATATGCCCTGCCCAAAATTAAATTAAATAAAATTAAAAAAAACACACCTTCATCAATGGCAGACTCCTCGGCAGGCCTCAGACCGCATACACGGCAAATTGCCTCTACCCACTTGGCCATATCTGCTTCACAGTCTGCTTCCAAGTGATAAGTTCTTGATTGTGTTTGTATTGTGAACACCGAGCCTCTTAACTTTGGATCTAATGTACCATTACCACGTTCCATGTGCAACCCAGCGTCCACCTATGAAACAATAAAATAGTCCTTACATATGTATTAAAAAAACCAAGTCCTCCGGCGCGTCTGTCCAATTCACCAAGGACGGTTTTAGCATATAATTTACAAAGTTACACGGGCGAAGTCGCGGGCAGCAGCTATTATCAATCAATAGTAGTAATAATTCTGTAGGGGTTGATCTTGGAGTAATTTACTTTGTTTTCAGAAATATCGTGTATATAGGCTCTATACATGATACTGAAACTAAATTGACCATTTTTAGAATTTATGTTTCTCCATAAAACTCTTAAACGAATTAACCGATTTTCATGAAACTTGGTAGATAAACATTTAGACGTACAGGACACAGGATAGACTACCTACCTTTTTCTTTTTCAACGCGGACGAGGTTGCGTGCGCCAGCTAGTATATATGACTTATATAAAAATGTTATGTTGGTTTGTGTATAACTCATACACTGGAAAACTAGATGACGGATTGACATAAAAAATGGATGCCAATTTTTTTTTATATATATAAAAACCAACATAATTTTTAGCTGACTGAGCCACAGTGAAGCGTGTGGCCGAGTTCAACTAATAGTATTATAATATAAAAAAAAAACACAATTCTCATTTATAGTACAATTACTAAGAAGTGAACAGTGCTGTATTGTTTTAAAGTTACCTAACAATTTATCAACTTTTAGTTTCGTATTGACGGAAATGAAATAATAATAATATATGAGATCAATAAATTTTAAATATATACATATATTTATAAGAGTGATCAAAGTGGCGTTACAAAGGAAATCGATATTTCTTTAGTCATTTAAATTTTATTAATTATACCTATTTAGTGCTTAGTAAACTGAAAATGAAACAATATGTAACATTATTACTTTAGTTATGATCAAGTTACTCACTCGTGTTAATTGGTTGGATATAATTTAGTATACATACATTGGAATTGTTACGCAACATATTTAAAAACTAGCCGCGCCCGCGACTTCGCACGCGCTGTAGTTCGATTTTTCTTTTTTTTTTTTAATCCCACAGAAACCTAACATTTTTCCAGGAAAAAAAATCATCCTAATTCCTATATCGCACCTTCGGTGTGGTTGTATTATGATTTCATTCTTTTCCATTGACACGACACCATTAATTTCAAGGTACAACATAACAAAGTTTCCATGGAACCACTTCATAGAGCTTAATAAGCTTTTAAGTATGTTTATGTTTAGTCTAGAGACATATGTTAATCCAAATAATAAAATAACTGTGTGCCAATAAATTTTATCAAAATATGATAAAATTTATTGGCACTAATCACAGAAAGGGCTTAACCCTTTCTGTGATTGGTAGCGTGCAAAAAAAACAAAAATTCCAAAAACAGTTTCTCAGACCTATAGATGTACAATGTATAAACATAATTGGTTTTTAGAACAAATATTATTTTTAAAATTTTTTAAAAATTATATGTATACTAGCTGGCGCCCGCGACTTAGTCTGCATTGAAAAAGAAAAAAGTAGCCTATATACCGTGTCCTGTACGTCTAAATGTTTATCTACCAAGTTTCATGAAAATTGGTTAATTTGTTTAAGTTATGGAGATGCAATACTCATACAATACCTACACTTGCAGATTTATTATTAGTACTAGCTGTTGCTATTATTATTAGTGCCCGCGTCCGCGTTAAAAAAGATAAAAAGTAGCCTATCACGTGTCCCATACTTCTAAATGTTTATCTACCAAGTTTCATGAAAATCAGTTAATTCGTTTAAGAGTGATGGAGGAACATACATACATACAAAAAATTGGTCATTTTAGTTTCAGTATCATGTATAGAGCCTATATACACGATATTTCTGAAAACAAAGTAAATTACTCCATGACCGACCCTTACAGATTTATTATTAGTATTGATGTAGAAGACAGATTATGTAGATACAACACTTTTTTGAATTTCCTTCCATTTGTGGAAGCAAATTCAGTTTATTATTACTTGCAAGTTTTGCAAAATTGTTGTTGTATCTATAATAATATGTAAAATTAATCTCTCATGTTTTTAGGCGCAATGCACTCCTCGTGCTAAATTTTTAAAAATATTTAACAACTTGTACATTAATATAGAATCTGGCATATGCCCTAAAATTTAAGTGAAATTGTTAATAACATAATATGGTGATAATTTTTAATTATGATGGTATCGAAGCTCCTTTACATCTAAACATTAAAAAAAAAAAAAAAAAGTCACAGTCGTCCGTCCGGCTTTTCTGGAGTTTTTTCGTAGTTTCGAAACACATTTAACTATTCATATTTATTTAAAAAATATGTCAGTAACAATTTTTAGAATTTGAAAATAGTAAATGTATGACACGAAAAAATCAAACACTATAAACACTGTAAAAAAAAGTAAAAGAAAAAAGTTTTTTTTATGTTGTTTCCCCATAATTATTAACTTCTGTAGAAAAACCTACATTTTGTAATACCTAACTGCATTAATAGTGTAACTAGAACCCCAGGAAATATTTATATGAAATTCTCTAGTGAAAATATTTCTATTAAAACAATATTAACTGTTGTCCATCTGGATAAAATTCCCGATGCAATTTTTTTTTTATTTCATTTCTATTTGTTGATTTAGATTTTAAAGGAAGTGTTAAAAATTAGAAAAACAAATACCATTTATAATCTTATTTATCAAAAAAATAAATGACTAGCATATTTAAGTTTAATAAAAATTTCTGTAAAACCATGTGTCCGTTCGCTTTACCAAAAGAGTCGACATGTTGATTTTATTATGAGACCACTAGTTCTGAAACTTTTTTTTAATTATTATTTTTTTATTAATAACACGGCTTTTTTATTGAATTTCACATGTACAACAGAAAAAAATTATATAAAGATAAAAAAAAATTTAAGATATTTTTAAATGATCAAAACAAAATATTTACGTACCTGTTCGCATAAATCTAAGTTGATAGTGCCCTTCAGACGTCTACAGTTGCGGTCGGCGAAGTAGTCGAGCAAATACTGACCAGGAAGTTCGCCCGACTGTCGCAAAGCGAACCACCTCCTCCGCCATTTCTAATCATGCAAACAAATAAAAACTCAATATATATTTCCATCATAATTATCACCCAATAATAACATTAACAATCAACCAACCCGATTACATTTAAATTTTTTACAAAGTATTGCAATACAATTGTCAACAAAG
Organism: Synanthedon vespiformis; assembly: GCA_918317495.1. NCBI lineage: Eukaryota > Metazoa > Arthropoda > Insecta > Lepidoptera > Sesiidae > Synanthedon > Synanthedon vespiformis. Next base: position 2,474,633 of record OU906947.1, read on the forward strand.
GTGAACGCAAATGTTTAGAAGAACTTACCGTCCTCCAGATACGTTTTGAAGGTGGTGATTTTGTTAACCAGCCCTCGAATACAATGTTTTTAGACATAATTAATTGTTTAACACTTAACAAAGAGACGTTAGTCGATAAATTTCAGTCGAAAAGGTGCACTTTTTCAACAAAAAACTAAATAAAATAATAGAAAAGAAAATTTGTAGAGTGGTTGATAGGGAAAACTTCGCTCACTTCACATAATAAACCACAGTCCATAATAATTTGACCACAGAACTGCAGACCTACCAATCGCACACTCTGTGATAATTATCACTGGGCACAGAATATATATTATAGACAGTGTCTATTTGTTAAATATATATATAGTCTGTGTGACTACAACCATATTTTTTAAAATTATAAAAATATTAGCCGCCCGCTCTCGGCTTCGCACGGGTGCAATTTTTTATTCAATCCAGCCGATAAATTATCTTACACCGCCATCTATTAAATTCCAAAAATTTACCAAAAAAAATGAGATATAAACTATTCTATCTTTTAAGTTGGATGGACCAAATTACACACAGTTACGAAGTTTTTTGATAGGGTTGTACTTGAGTTTTAAATATATAACTTATTTAACTCACTTTTTTAAAATTCTTTATAAATTCATAATGAAGGTTTCATTTGGCTGCAATACCTAATACAATATTATAATGATTATTACTTGTTAGCCGCGGCGTTCATGCCGGCCCCAAGGGCTCGCGAGGCAGCCTCGAGCCTCGAGGTATTGGCTCGCGAGTCGCGCGTCAGCCTTTTTGTAACTAATCTGTATCACGAGACGGACCTTGGGACTCTTGGCAGGCTGAGCAAGAAACTCTCGAACAACGAATAAACATCATTTTTTTTTAAATTACGATTTTAAAAAAAAGGGCAAGTTTTAAAACCAACACCAGAGCTTTATGAGCATCAAGCCATCAACTTGAATTTGTTGGTTGTAGTAGATAGCCTTGTAAAAGCAGCGCGTCACTGTTTTTCTGGACGGTGCATTTGAGTTTACTCCTTAAGAATCGATTCCATATTATAAAACCGGGGTATGAAAATTTACGGGAGTAAAATCAAAATCGTTGTCACATGGTATGCTAATATGCTTTACGCGTTAGTATTAATTTTAGAATCTGTTACGTAATAATACATCCTCTCGACAATTAGATGGCGCTGGTCATCATTCCAGGAGAGATGGCGCTGATATCAATTTGTTATGATAATGTGTTTTATAATTTTTATTGTGCGTTTTATAATCGTTCGTAAGGGGTGAACTCCAATCGTGCGTCGGAGCTGAAATAAAAACGTTCTGGACTAGTCCTATTTATTTATTTAAATATTTTTTTATACATAAGGAGGTACATTAGATACACACAGGACTTTTTTCGCGACCTGGCTAGAGTATGGATCTTGTTAAAACTATGCACAAAAAAAAGTTTGATACCTAAGCACACAAAGCCAGGGTTAAACATGGATACGTCAGGAATAACAAAAAAATTGTGCTAATTAAATTATGTCTTATTTTAATACAAAAATTGCTATAATTGTATATTATAAATATATGTTTACAAATAATAAAAAGGCAATAGATGGCCTATTTTCTAACAATTAAATATTGGTTTGGAGAATCTGATATTTTTCTTACTTATTACTATGAAAGGGAACCCCCTTTTTTTTAAGAAAGGGACTTAACAATAAATACATTTGGGTACAATTCCTTTTTTGTTTATCAATTCAAATTATTTATTTGTCAAATAGGTTTCTGCGAGAAACTCATATGATCATCTTTATAAATTTAAAATGAGTGTTTTGGAAAAAAAAGAGATGATCACAATCCTGAGAAGAAACCCAAAAGAAACTTGGCTTCTTTTTGTCATAAAAAAAAGTAATAAAAGTATTTTTACAGGATTATAAATCTAAACTCCTATATATTTGGTATGTCTGCCTGTTGCTAATACTTCATTTTTGTCTTTATTTCGAACTTCCACTTCAAGGAATGCTATTTTCTTTCCAGTTTTTCGTGTTATTGCCTCAATTTCTATGTTGTCTCCCTCTCTGGCGGCTGACATATAACTGAAAGTATAATGTTTTTCTATACTAATATTATAAAGAGGAAAGATTTGATTGTTTGTTTGTTTGTATAGAATAGGCTCCGAAACTACTGGACCGATTTGAAAGATTCTTTTACCATTAGAAGCCGACATTATCCGTGATGAACTTAGGCTACTTTTTACCGCGGGAAAATGCTTCATTCCTACAGGAAATCTAAAATAAAAGTAAATACTAGCGGCTTGGCCCGGGAGATAGCGCCATCTATCCAAAATACGATACACAGGGTTTTATTTTATACTTTTCTACGCTGACGAAGTTGCGAGCACCAGCTAGTCTAATACAGAGATATTTAAATTAAAAGAATAACATTCCATTATGTAATCAGTTGCATTGCACTTTTTATTTTATGACTATTTACAGACATACCTACCTCACACTGAGATTAATTGAGACACCTCTTGTATCAACATGATCATTTGCAGTCAGTGCATAAGTGGACACGGCATCAACTAGATGAGCAATGAAACCTCCATGGAGTGTTCCTCTTTGATTAAGATGCTCCGGTCCAACTTGAAACTCGGTGACCATCCGCCCATTCTCGCAGCAAACCACTTTTAACTAAAAAAAACATAACATTATCATTAAGAACAATAATTTATTTGAAAGAGAAAAAAAAACACATTTAAAAATGTAAACCTTTCGAAGATTGTGATCAAAACAACGTGTAGTGGAGACAGCTTTTGCAAATAATTCGGCAACTTTGGCTCCTTTACTAGACATCTTTATGGCATTAAATTATGGCGTTTCAAAATTACAATAACCATTACGTACAAAAACCATAACGGTTCATAATATAATAATTGGATAAATAATGTTATTGAATTATGTAAAATGTATGTAGGAAAACTTGAAATGAAAATAAGGTTGAAACACGCCGATGTCAATGTCACTCACTGACAGACCTTTCACTGTCATTTATTTGATAGTGTCCTAGTTGTTCAACTTGTACACAGACTACTGCTAATTCATCTTTTGTTTTTGTAGTAGAATCACCACTAAACCTTACTATACTCTTTGAAGAGGTATCAATTAAATAATATAGGAAATTAAAAAATATTTAAAAATTCAGAATATCACAAATATATTTTTTTTATATAGAGAATGCTCAAACCGTGTGCATTAAAACCTAACAATGTAGGAACGTGCATTGTAGTAACAAACGATTCCATTGGATATTTAGAATATCATCACTGAAAGTACTGAAGTTTGTTATTACAGCACTCGTTACAGCTTATCAGGTTAAGATAAGTTATATTTATTTATATTTTATCTAACTAAAAAGCACACAAGAGAAGAGACAACGCAATCTCATCGTCCTTCGGGTGTTTTATTGTGTGCGACCTTATCCTTAGCAAAGATATAACTAGGTACTCCTAAAATCCGGATGTTTTTTTAATAAAAAATAATACATTTAATAACCGACCTTTTCACAGTATAAGAAGTTGTTAAACAATCACCAAATATGTTTGACTGGAAATAATTTTTTTAAGGCAATATGCTTTTTGTATTCTTCTGTTTTGTCAGTTATTGTCAAAATTGTAAGTATGATAAATTGACTCGTTAAAATTCAGAAAAATTAAATACTTATTCCCATCCCCGATCCAAATTCACAATGTCGAAACATGACGACGGTCTCTTCCTTCTGGAGGTTCTTGTGGATAAAGTCGTTTTGGTAAAAGCTCCTTGTTTTTCTGATAAAGATTTCAGAACATGTGTGAACATAGAATGCCCTTCGGTCGAACCCCTTGAGATATGCGACGATGATCCAAATGTTGCTAAAAGTGGAGGTGCTTTTGTCAAGACATTTAACACCGGAAGATCATGCCTTTTCTCCCTCAAAGAATCCGAAATTGGTAAAGCCATGAGCAACTTTCCAGTAAAAGTTACAGTATATAAAATACTTCCTTGTGGGTGCCTTCCAACTAAAATAGTGTTGGGCGAAGCAACTATTGACATGACAAAAGAATTTGTTCAAGCGCGTAACAGATTCTTAGAAGATCCTACAAATGCCAGCTATCAAGCTTTGAAGGATTCGTTCAGAATTATGGGACCAGATGGGACTGAGAATGGAGAAATCGTCATGTTTTTACGTATATCGTGCTTTGGTAAATTAATAATAACTAGATTTCAAGGAGGTGGGACTCCAACGTTAGGAAGTGGCGGAGTTTCAGGAGGAATAGTAGATCGATCTTGCAGTCCACAACGACAACTTCAAACCCAACAAGATCCGTGTGCTTGCGGCGCTGCACGAGGAGCATTCGGTGGCACCATTAGGGGAAGTGGGGCTGGTAGAGGCGCAGGAGGTCCTTGTCCAGAAAGTACGGTTATAAAAATTTTCCTCATAATTTAGCACTTCTAAGCTCTGTTTAACCGCTCTCTCTTCTTTATACAGCCAGAGACCCATACAATAGTACGCCTTGCGACGGTCTAGATCCAGACGAACCCTGCTATTGCTCAGGCCCTAAGCCAGGTGGCAAAGTGCCAATGGTCTGCAGAAACACAGATCAGTACTGCCTTCACGTACCTAAAGGTGAGTTTTCTTACAATATTTTAATTTAAAATTACCTACGTATTATTATACTATTTATACACTGCGACATATTTTTGATCACATTTCTACGGGTTTTGTGTAAGTAAATTTGAAAATTTCTAATGAAATCATAAATAACTGCAAAACACAAAAATGAAAAATATTTTAAAAAATTGGTACTTGAGTTTTTGGAAGTTAGGCATAATATTTTTATGGTTCAGTTGTTACTTTCGTCGCATCCATGAGATACAATTTGTTGATGGCCAGGTCGGAGTAATCAATTCGAAGAAGTAGGAACGAATCTGGGCGGCAACGAGCTCAAGATTAAAGTGCCGGCCAGTGCGTCCATAATTAAGAAGATTAGTCAAACTCATTGTGCAATGCAACGTCCGGACCCTACTCTTGGAAAAGAAGGCGGCCCGTGCGTACCACCTTGTGGAAAGAATCAAATAAGTTTAGCTTTACCAAGTGAAGCTACTTGTTGTCGTGGAGCACAGCCGGCCACTACCCAATTTACTTGCACCACAGAAGGATGTACGCAAGCCTCTAAGCATGGGTCCGCAGCACGCGGAGACGCATGCAAGCAACCAGAGCTTCCGAATAAAGGAGTTTTTGTTTTACGAGTAGCAAAGACTGCAATGCAAGGTGATAGGAAATGCAAACTAGAACTGGAACTTGTTACACCGAAAGGACCCGATAAAAAAATGCCCATACAAAAAAACAATGTCAGAATGCAATCTGACTTAGACTGCGAATGTTGTGTTAGGAGATTAAAAAGACAAAAGAAAATTAAAAAAAATTAGTATATTTATGAATTGTAACAAATCAAAAATATGTGGCAAGTATAAATGAAACGATTGTGTGTTGATATCTATATGCAAAGAGACTTTTATGCAAATCATTATACATTGTACAGATTGCTGCCCGACGGGGAACAAAGTAGTATTTCAAATGCCTTCTGATTCGTGTGGCACGGGTCACAAACAGCGATCCCATTTTAACTTCAGTTCAGATGGAGTCGGAGATGTAGCTAGAGACGACCCGGATCAATGGATGCCAACAACTGCCGAAGGATATCCGGGTGTTGTCTACGACTTACCGCCACAGGTGATCAAGCTCCGCATTGGAAAAACTATCGAAATGCCTGGACGAAAGTCGAAACTGGAATATCAATTTATAACACCTGTGGTAACGCACGAGAAAATTGTTCCAGTGGTTGATACTCGCACAGCTCAATGTATATCTCGCTGTCCGGATTGTGGTTGTACTAGACGTTAATACATGTAATGATGTGTAATATGTAACTTTCCATTAAATAAATTAAACGTATGAAATGAACTGTACTTTCATTTGTAGTACCTAATATTAGAAATAATTTACATGAAAGCATTGTCCAGTTGATAAAAATAGCCTGATGTTGCTTGTGTTTTAAGGATCTAAAGAAAAATAATTGTCAGTAATTGTTTTTCCAAATTGGTGCTTTGTGTGTGTACTTACTACGTAACTAAAAACTATAAACAAAGATTTCTATGTTTGTAATGAAAAAACTCAAAAACTACCGGACCGATTTTTAAAAACAAATTCTTTCACCTATAGAAAGCTACGTATCAACGAATAGCATAGGGTATATTTTATAAAATTACGCAGGCGAAGTCGCGTGCAACAGTATGCGAAAAGTGAAGAATATTTTGTATTCAAAAGTTGTTTCAATATCATTTTGCTTTTACGAAAATGCCAAATAAATATATCGACCAAAATTATTATTACAATTACTATTATGTACTTTTTATAATTTTCTTAATTTATACTTTAATAAATCACAATCTAATCCCAGGTACACGACAAAAATTTCCATTAAACCAAGATTGCAGAGATGACCTGAGATCATATAAAGTAAACAACGATCGACAACAGATTTATGAGCCGCAAGACAACTTCATCACATCTTTTAGCGAACACCTTCAGTTTACCCAGAAACAAATTCGATTGTATGAAAATTATAGAGGGATCGCTAAGCCCATTACATTTGGAAATAGAATACTAATGGTATATATGACACTATTCGACAAGAATATTTTGCATCGCTCATCAGGAACTCAGGCTACAGCATCGATAAATAAATGCTTACAAGTTACTGCAAATAATAGATATCTTATGCCTAGTATACGAGACTTTGCATACGATTCCTCTTGTACCATGTCCTCTGTAACTTGTGGTGAATATAAAAAAAACATTTGTCACGGTGTTCGCTATCAGGATGTATATTTTTTTGGAAAGAAAAAAAATGATGATGATAAAAAAAAGAGATCACCGGGGATGGGAAAATCCGATTCAAAAACTGTTGTATGCGCTGCAAAAACATTATCAGGAAAGGAATCACGTATTTCACAAGCTAGATCTACACAAGCCCAATACCAAAGTTGTTGCTCTGCTGCACAAACGAAAGGATCTAGAGGGTCTTCCGTTGCTACAAGTACAGGGAAAGCAGTGTCTATTAAAGACGAAAACCCATGTCCTGCCATGGCTGGAGGTGGAAAGAGTGACATGGTCGCCACTGTTTCACACATTAGAATTGGTCCCAAAGAAGCGTGCCCCGTACACGGAAAAGAACCATGTCAAGGACCAAAATGTATTGCAGCATCGTCATCAGGTCAACAAGCGCCTGTTAAAGTAACTACAGCAACAAATCCTAGGAGAGGAGTATTTGAATTGGTTGTAAGAAGAATTAATGGTGCACCATTAGCAAGAAATGAATTAATGTTAGAATGGACTCCGCCACCAAGCAGACCACCACCTATGTGCAGTTCACCATGTGCACTACCGCCATGTTCGTTACCCTGCCGCATACCGAAGTGCAGGCCAAGTGTATGTCGTCAATCACATTTTAAAAATAAACCTAAAAAGGGATTTAAAAAATCTTCTAGTAAAAAATCTTGCAGACCGTGCAATCCTTGCAGACCATGTCCACCTGTAATTTGTAACCCCTGTTTACCAGTTTCTTGCAGGCCTTGTCCACCTTTGCCTTGCGAGCCTTGTCCGCCATTACCTTGCAGATTTTTTCCACCGTTACCTTGTAGAAGCTGCAGGCGTTGTGGCTCACCTTCTGGGCCTTGTAAGCCAGTTTGTTCTTCGTCCCGCGGACCGTGCTCTCTATTATGTGGACGGCCATGCTCTCCCCCATGTTCAACGCGTTGCAGGCGACCATGCTCTCCTATATGCAGACGGCCTTGTTCGTCTCCTATATGCAGACGGCCTTGCCCTCCACCGTGTAGACGACCTTGTTCCCCACCGTGTAGACGACCTTGTTCCCCACCGTGTAGACGACCTTGTTCTCCACCATGTAGACGACCTTGTTCTCCACCGTGTAGACGACCTTGTTCTCCACCGTGCAATAGACCCTGCTCTCCTATTGTATGTAGGCGCCCATGTTCTCCATCTCCACCTTGTGGTCGACCTGCATGTTCACCTCCTTGCAGGCGTCCATGTTCACCTCCCCCTTGCACATCTCCAAGTCCTCCTTGTAGCCCTCCTCCATGTTCAAAATCATGTTGCACAAGACCGTGTCCTGTAGGACGGCCTAAAAAAATGCGACGATCTCGTAGCCACCCCCCAGTGAAGCCACATAAAAAACCCAAATCCCCGTGCTACAATCGGTCTAAAACTTGCCCTATAGTGCGTTGTCGTAGCATGCCCGGAGCATGCTGTCCAACGCGCTGTTAGATTTCCCTGTATAGTGATATTTATCACATTCAGCTGACTAATTTTAATATGCAGGTAGGAAGTAGTTGAAATCAGTTCGGTTTTTTTTTCAATCTTTAAATCAAATAAGGGTTCTAGACACCTCACTATGAAGCCAACAATAATGTAAGTTAAAACTTGATTTTAGGTATAAGAAGATTGTCTACTTACTTATTTTGGTGATCAATACCACAAGTGAGTTCAAGTGACCATTGACCAGTGACCCTTTGTAAAGCGTTATTCGGATAAAAACTATTTCCAATATCTATCTGCATAAGTATGTACCTAAAACTATGTACCTAATTATATCTGATAATTTCATTACAAGAAATGGGCTTCGGTTCTTTAAAATTAATCATTTCTTCACCTACCTACTTATATTTTCTTGTTATAGAACATTTGTAAAATTGTAAAAGTAATTCTTTAAATATATTTCGATAACACCTACATAATTTGTCAGTACAAAATAATGATTCCTTAATAAATGAAACATAACAAATATTTTGGAATTTTAATTACATGATCCTTACGAAGGCCACTTACTTACATCGTCAATTTCTTATTCCCATCTTTTAGCAATTAAAAATACGAAATACTTAGACATTTTTTTATTTATGCTCATTATTATGAATTCCAGCCAGGAAGTAGAATTCCAGAAGTCTCTCAATGTTAACAATGTTTTTAGTGAAGGTTCATCTACTTACTACAGAAAACCAAAGTTAGCTCAAGAAATTCTTAGATTTGATTAACTCAAGTTTATTAAACCATTTTGAGAACAAAATAGGTTTTTAATAAACCAAGTGGCTTTTTAAAAATATTATTTTAAAGTGAAACTTTCGTCCTTATTTCGCATGTCGCATTAATATAAACATCACTATTAATTGGTAGTATTGTTTTATTATTACCCATATTATTACCCACCGTCCACCGTACCACTGGGGGTATGCTCGGTGGTACGATAGGTCAGAAGCGCATTATAGTAGGAGAGCCCAAGAGGGGATTTTGGGATTTACTCAAGCGCGTGAGATATTGCCAATGTATATTCCTAAACTCTCTCCGATAAAGGATATGTATTCTGCTGGTTTGGTTGGTGAGGGTTCAAAATTCAAATTAAAGTTAAGTATCTATCTATTAACCTTACCTAACCTATTTAACATCTATCTATAACTTTTATCAACGCAGACTTTTTTATTTTTGACAAGTGTAATGTCAATTATTTAGAACAGAAATATGGAAATGCATATATGAATTTTTTTTAAAATACTCATAATGAGCAACAAAAACGCAAAGGGCACTCAAGCAACACCAACACGAAAACGGGCCATGATAGAAAGTGCGCCGTGCCCGTGGCTATGTAATTTAGTACCCAACAACGTACCCGGGCCTGGACTGGCTCAAGCTGTCCTACATCCAGGAAAAGATGTATTTGTTTTGAAGGTAAAACTAAATCCAAAGTACTCGTAGATTTAGCTGAGGTTAGAAAGTTTTCGAGTAGCTTCGAGAGTTGAGGCCATAGGCCGGAAATCGAAGTTTAGGACTCGCAAGTTGTGAAAAGACGACCTAATAGGGACCGGTTCTAATGGAAGTTATGGAGGGGGCCTACTATATCCAGCAGGGGCGTACCCCGGCTGATAATTATGCTCGTAAATCGTCTTAATTTTCTTTATTTTATCACAAATTTGGCCATTTTCATTCTGGTAAGAGAAAAATACTTATATATCTATGGATTATTAAGTATCAAATAAAGACTTTTCTGATGGAAAAGACGGCAGTCAGGCAGACGGTCCACTTGTCTATGATACAAGCAATACCATTGAAATGTGCTGCCAACCCTGATAGGGAAAATGTAAAGGACAAAGATTTTACATGTCTGACGGGCCTTAATAATAAATTTATTTTCCTTAAGGTCGCAAAAATCGGTCCTAATGGCGATCGATACTGTAAAATGGAGCTGGAGTTAGTTACCCCTAAAGGTCCAGAGAAAAAGATGCCCAGTCGAGTAGACACGAGGGAAACGCAGTTCGAGGCTGAATGCTCCTGTTGTTGTAGAAAACCGAAAAAAACGAAGTAAAGACGAATAAAATGTATCCTATGAACTCTACATAAATTCCAAGTGACTATAATATTTATTAAAATTTGTTTTTAAAAGTTTTGGTAAAAGAAAAGGTTGAGTATTTAAAAATGTGCGATTGAAATAAAAAATAACAAAAAAAATATTATTTTATATTTACCTACTACTTAGCCGTTTCACGCGGCTATAGGTGAAAGATTTTTTAAATCTTTTCTCTTTATAATATTAGTAAGTATAGGTATAGTTATTTTTCAGATGTTGTTCAGACAGTAAGATATTTTGGTTTTTTATTTTTAGTTCATTGCTATTACTTTGTTTTGGTTTTATTTGTTTTCTTTTAATTAGTTTAATTTTAATTTTTAAATTAAGATCGCTAAAAACCAAAAAGACGCTATTTTTTTGTTTTTATCTAGGAACCTTACCCTCCTTAGTTTTCATACTGGTTAATTACTATTTACTCTATAGTTTTCATCATTTCGCACATTGATTGACATTGACAGTCTCCACGAATTCAATTGGTCTATGTCGACAAGGTACTCTATGTTGAATGCTTCTTTTATGTTCAATCCAAATTCAATCGTATGTAGTTTAAAAAAAGTGGGCGGTTCTTGTTTATTGCAAACTTTAAATAGCAGAGGCGTTTTTATAAAAGTTATTTCACAATGGAATAATTTGTTTGCAGTTAACTAAAAAAATTTGCGTTTAAAATAAGTGTTCACTTAATTTGCGAAGTCGCTGTTTTTTTTTTAAATTCGTATTTCCATGCTCTACGACGTGACGTACATACGTCAAGTCAATTCAATCAATCAATTATTCTAATAGCGTCTGAGAAATAGTGAGAAAAGTTTTAGGGCGTGAGTGATGTGATTTTAGATAGAATATAATAAGAGAGACAGACAGGTCTGAAACATTACAATGCGAACACTCAAACCTTAGCCCGATTGTGATTGATAGTTGTCGTATTTGTAGGTCGGTGGTGGCAAAAGTTTTTTGGGGTCGAGTAAATATTTCGGTATGTGGCACACTTAGGCCGTGTTATGAATGAGGAGGCACTGTTGGCAAGGGCTTCCGAAGAGCGGGAGCGTATCTTCCAGAGGTACGAGAGGGGCCGCGAGAATCTCACCGGACAAATAGACCCATGGGAGGACCCAGAGTTTGAGGAGTACCACAAAACCGACAGGTGAGTTGTACACATTAATTAATTTTTTTATTAGCTAGCTGGCGCCCGCGACTTCGTCCGCGTTAAAAAAGATAAAAAGTAGCCTATCACGTGTCCCGTACTTCTAAATGTTTATCTACCTACCAAGTTTCATGAAAATTAGTAAATTCAGAAAAAAATTCTAAAAATGGTCAATTTAGTTTCAGTATCATGTATAGAGCCTTTAAACACGATATTTCTGAAAACAAAGTAAATTACTCCATGACCGACCCCTACAGATTTATTATTAGTATTGATGACTAGATGAAACAAAGTCCTCCGCCACGCCCGACCAACAGCCGTTGCTCTGTCCATATTCTTTTCTTTTATATATCAATACTAATAATAAAACTAAGTGTAGGTATTGTATATGTACATGTATGTGCCTCCACAACTCTTAAACAAATTAATTGATTTTCATGAAACTTGGTAGATAAACATTTAGACGTACGGGACACAGGGTAGGCTATTTTTTTTTTTTTTTTTTCAGTTTCGACGCGGACGAAGTCGCCAGCTAGTAGGTATTATATAAAAAATAATGTTATTTTTTGTACACTACACTTCAAAAACTTGGAGAAACAGTAGACCAATTTTAATTTAAGATTAAGTTTTAAGTTTAATTTTAATTTAAGTTTAATATCAATTTTAAGATTTTTATATTTAAATTGCACCCCGGGCAAAGTAGGTAGCTGCTATTTTCATATAACCGTTGTGCTCTTTTCAAGTGATGCGCTGTCATACATGTGGCAATTGATTTTGATAGCTTATAATTGAAGACGTGAGTGGATGAATGTGATATGTCGCATTTTTGGTTTTTCGTTTTTTTTTTTGCATTGTGAAGGTAATATGTCCACATAAATTACTAGCCGGTGCCCGCGACTTCGTCCGCGTTCTCTATAGCCTATATCCTTCCTCACAGACAGACAGACAGATGTGGCAGAGGACTTTGTTTTATAATATGTATTGAATGAAGCATATTGTAGCCAGTAATGCGTAAAATGTGAAATGTGACATTTGATTATACTCTCCTAAATTTGAATATGAACATATGAAATTATACTCCAAAAATATGAAAGCAAGTCACGCCTTAAAGTCGGCATCAATTTATAACTCTATTCTCAACCCGTCTCATGGTCTTTTCTCATTGACGCCATTGTTAGAACTGGACCAAATTGAAATGGGACCACACGGGAAGCACCAGCTTTCAAATAAAAAAAGAATCATCAAAATTGTTTCACCCAGTCGCAAGTTATGAGGTAACAAACTAAAAAAACATACACATTGAATTGAGAACCTCCTCCTTTCCTAAAAGTCGGTTGAAAATACAGTGTTCTAACATCCTTATAAATATTAATAAATATTAAACATCCTTTATAATGCGCACCGCCAAGGTTTGGAACTCCCTGCCTGCGTCTGTGTTTCCGAGTTCATATAACCCTAATCTTTTCAAAGTTCGAGTGAATAGACATCTTCTGGGTGAGCTCGCTCCATCTTAGGCCTCTCCCTTGCTACCCAGCTGGTTTTTGGCCAAGAGCAAACCCATCTCTAATAAAAAAAAAAAAAATACATTATTTCTATCACATGGTTACAATAGTTCTTTCATTACTGTCCAGTTCCACTAACTGATTTCTGGAACAGCCAGCGTTTTTGGGGAAGTCCCCGAAAAGCTTATAAGACAGGTTGACGGTCAACTTGATGATAGGTGGCTACCATCGCCTATCATGTCCTAAATGCACTTAATTACCCACTCACCGATATACAACATGTTGTTAAAATATCATACACAAATAAATTAAAAACAAAAAATATTACACATATAATTTTTTATCGTTTGCTTAAATTATATGCGGATATAAACTTCCGGCATCTAACTAAGTAAATGTGTATAAATAATAAAATCATTCAGAAATAATAGAGACCCATTTAGAAATGAATATCGTTCGCTGTTCATTTTATTGTAATAATATTTTGCTGTTTATTTTTCATTTAAAATTAAAATATTTCCTACACTTTTACATACGTATAAGTAATACTTCCTTCCTCCTTGGAATTATTATACAGATATTAGTTAGTGGGATTATTAAGTAGGATTTTGATGATGGCATTACAATTCTTAAGACACGGAGGTAAAATTGGCGTAAAAGTGTTTTACAAGTGTAGTAGAAAAATGGCGCGAATTGCGGCTTTTCAGTCTTCTCCCGTTCGTCATACGCGAAGGTCGTTTTCAAAGTGTCCGATTTTGAATCGCCAGCAGATTATAATTATATGGAATTGATTAGGTAAGTTTCATGTTTTATTTTTTATTTGTTTTACTGAAATTTCATTGATAATTATTTTTGGATTTCCTGAGGTTTTGATGATATTAAGGTACCACCTATATATAGCATGGCAAAATTTAAACTTTCGATTTACTCATTTTTACTTATATGATAGAAAACGTAAATTTTGATTTTATTTTTGGATTGTTGATTGAATGTTGTTATTTTTTGTTATTTTTTATTTTTTTATTGTTATTTTTTTATTTGTTTAAAATTAAATATAAATTTCATAAAGGAGATATTATTTATGAAATTTTATGTATGTGATATAATTTTTTTTTTGAGTATATTTTACATATAGCACAGTATATTTTTAGGACAATGAAAAACCGAGGAAAACTCGTGTTGGAAATGATTTATCATAATGCAGTAATGGAAAGTAGTGACCAGCCAGCAGCATTGGACGCTTCGGGATCATTACAATTGCCTGTCACAGAAATGTTAAAAAGTGTAAAATATCCTGAGTTTCTTCTAGCTGAAGGTATAAGGTCAGTTTCTTTTAAACCGACTTCCAAAAAAAGGAGGACGTTCTCATTTCGACTGTATTCTTTTTTTTAATGTTTGTTATCTCATAACTTTCGACTGGGTGAAACGATTTTGATGATTCCATTTTTTTAGTTGAAAGCTGGTGCTTCCCGTGTGGTCCCATTTCAATTTGGCAATGGCATCCATGAGAAAACGGTTTGCAGTCGGTTTTCTTTTTGCATTCGGTCGGTCGCAGAGCTGAAAAACGATGACGAGTTCTCAAATGTTATTATGATGTTCACACAAATTCACAACGGAGTTCGAAACTACATAGAATAAGTTTTCCGAGAATCAAGCAACAATAGTTATATGTATTTAACTAGATTTAAGTTTTATTTATAAGAGATAAAATAATGTAAGTCATGTACTGTTTTAATAAAGGTCAATTTTAAAATACTGAATACTGATTTTTATGTTTGTACCACACCAAACTAGTGATTAGTGTTCCTTTTAATTAATTAATTATTTTTAATTAGTACTTAATAAAAATAAAATAAAATAATTTTAATTCAACTAGTAATTTCATAGCATAAGTCAAAAAACACAAATGAAATGTTATCTTATTGTGGAGGACAAAATATAAGTGGTTTTGTTTGTTTATAATGTGAGATAAGATGTTTGAGACATGATTATTATAATTTTATTATTAGTGCATAGATTCAATAGAAGGTACTTATGAAACTTTTTATGAATTGAATTTTTCAAAACCTATTTGATTGTTTACGTCGTGATTCATTCAAGGGAAGGTCTGACTCCCTTATTAACTGAGGCTTTTTTGTTTGATTTTGTCTAAAAAATTATGTAGGTATAGGTACTACTGCAACAGCCCTTGTTGTGACCTTGTTTCTAAATATACAAAAAAAAAACGTAAAAATATAATGAAAGCTATTTTATGTTCATGAGAAAACGTATATGTATATATGCAACATTTCAAAATGATCATTTGAGTAGTTAAGGCATGAAAGATTAACAGATAGGCAGACTTTGATATCTAAATATAAATAAAAATCAACTTCCACATATAATACCATTATGACAGAGCTTCACTTGAAAACGGCATGACCTCACATGACCTATTTTTGCTGACTTTTTGTTCTTGTCTACCTACTCATGTAATTGTCAGGACGAAGTTTAAATGTTTAAAATTTTTTTGAAAAATCCACTTATCCTGAGTTAGAAATTTAGAAAAAAAATTATATGAATTTGACAGGGCAACGATTGTCGGTCGTGTCAGTTAGTTTATATAGCTATTGCACGGGACTTCGTCCGCGTAACTTATCTTTATAAAATATATCTTCCCAACAGTGAAAGAATTTTTCAAATTGGTCCTGTAGTTTCAGAGCTTATTCAATTCAAACAAACAAACTATAATATTGGTGTATAGATTAGTAGAGATTTGTTACAATAATAATGAAAATCAATTATGATTTCAGATATGGATTCATCCACGATGAGAGGTTGCCACAAAAAACGGCACCGCAAAAGATCAACATTGAAGTGGAAAGAGAGAAGAAGTGGGTCAAGATGCTCGGCGACTGGGACTCGTCTCACACTAAAGAAAAATTGCACAGACGAATATACAAAGGCATTCCGAACTCGCTCAGAATAAAAATATGGTGTAAACTGCTCGATGTGAATCGAATAAAGTCAGAAACGCCCGGCAAATATCAGGAGATGTTGATGTTGGCTAAGCAATGGTCGACCGACGTGCGTCAGATTGATTCGGATGTCAATCGTCAGTTCCGCGAACATCAATTCTACAGGGAACGGTATTCGGAGAAGCAGTGTTCCCTGTTCAACGTGCTGTGCGCATACAGCATGTACAATTCGGAGGTCGGTTACTGCCAGGGCATGTCGGGTCTGGCCGGAGTATTGCTCATGTACATGGACGAGGAAGACGCCTTCTGGGCGCTAACGATACTGCTCGCAGATAAGAAATACGCAATGCACGGACTCTATATAGAGGGGTTTCCGAAGCTGACACGTTTCCTGGAACACCACGACAGGATTTTGTTGAAATTCATGCCCAAATTGAAACAGCACTTTGACAGATTCGGCTTAGACGCAATACTTTATTCGTTGAAATGGTTTTTTGTGTGTTTCGTTGAGCGCGTGCCGTTCAGTCTATGTTTGCGAGTGTGGGATATATATTTACACGACGGGGAAAGGGTCATTACAGCGATGGCTTATACAATACTCAAACTGCATAAGAAGGCGATAATGAAGTTAAATGATATGGATCTTATTGTTAATTACATTCAGGTATGACGTGTTTGTATTTTAAATGAGTTTTTAATTTTTTAAAGAATGTATCCTTTCACACTAGAAGAAACAGTTTCGATCGAAATATGGATTCACGTTTCCAAAATTGTAATAAATATTTTAAATTTGTTTTCAGGTTAAGTTACATAAAGATTTCGGTTATGACGATGACGTGGTTATATATCATTTGGAACGTGCTATGGACGAACTGAAGCGGGTTAAACTGGATTATCCCGGACCTCCGCCTCCAAATGAGCTTCCGAAGAGAGCACTTGGTATTTTTGTGGAGCCTGATAAAAAGTCAAAGATTGGACAGCGAGCGGAAGATTTCACAGAGACTGAGAAACAGGCCAGAGCTACTGTGATATTAAGGTAACTTATTAACAAATATGTTTTTTTTTTAATGAAATTATTAATGGAATATATTTGTTTTAAGCTGAGTAACCATCAGCTGGTTGTTTTTTGTGTTTTGCAATTTTTTTCTTTCTCAAACATAAGAAACAACAGAATGTTTATCAATAAGTGTTAGGTAAGTCTAGTGATTTTAAAATAATGAATTATTTACATGATTTAGATGTTCGACATTTATAGTGAACCAATAAGAAAAAGGGAATGTTACAAAATTCGTTACAATCCTTTCACACTAGAAGAAACAGAGTTTCGATCGAAATATAGATTCATGTTTCCAAAATTGTAGAATTAGTGAAAAGTGAAATAGTACAACATTCTCATTATGAAATCTTTTAGATAATCTTTCAAAAAAGCCTGAAAACAAATGTTTCCTATTAAAATCGTCTTGAAACTAACCCTGTATTGTTTTCCAAATCACATATTTTCCTATCTTTTCTGTAGAAAGATAAATCAAATCAAATCATTTATTTGAATAATCATGATTCAATAATTATGAAATTTGCCACACACAGTGCCAAATTTCATGTGTACGAAATCCGAATTCGTTCAGAAGTGTTTACGTGAAAAAGTCGCATTTATAATATTAAGTAGAATTAGTCTACTGTGTCTGAACTGAACTATTGTTTATTTCAGACGTGAAAAGGCAGCACTGGAACTTCACGAGCTTCGAGTGTCCCAAAGCGATACAGTATCAGGTAACTTAGAGGCGCCTTCTCTTCTCAACTCACGCACTACTTCAGACGAGAGTGTCGTTTCAAATCAGATCACGCATCTATGAAATAGTCTTGTGCGATGGCATCTGCTTTTTATCTTAGTGAACCCATACACATCACCATAGAGACAGATTCGATCGTCATTCATTATGGAACTTGCGTCCCCAAAGGAGTAGCGTAATTAAATTTTAATATAGACGGAGTCTTATCTCGCTTTGGTCCACATTTCAATATGATTTAAATTAGTTATTGTTATGTATAAATATCAACATCACTTTAGCTTGGTCAAAACTGTGTGAAATAGGCGGCTACCGTCTCCTAACACAAGTAAACAAGTGCAAGTGCGCTGCCGACTACATTATACCGTGTGTCCTAAAACTATGCGACATGAAGGGAAAGTACCTTAAATATCATAGATAGGACATTTTGCTGAAAGAAGACTTTATGTTATTTTTAGAAGTTAGTAATATTGCGTTCAAAGATTTTCTAAAAATTACTTGCTTCGTCTGGAATCGAACCGACTTAAATGTGAAAAAAATAAGCACCCGTATTTTTGTGATCCCAATCGAAAGAATGGACAAAAAATAATAACTCTGCTTAAGTAACATAGTACATATCTTAATTAAAAGAAAGGAATAACCTAAAATGTTTGATTTAAATTTCAAGTTAGAAAATCTTCGACGACTTAGTTTTTCAAGTCGGTCAAGTCGACCGACGTGCGTCAGATTGATTCGGATGTCAATCGTCAGTTCCGCGAACATCAATTCTACAGGGAACGGTATTCGGAGAAGCAGTGTTCCCTGTTCAACGTGCTGTGCGCATACAGCATGTACAATTCGGAGGTCGGTTACTGCCAGGGCATGTCGGGTCTGGCCGGAGTATTGCTCATGTACATGGACGAGGAAGACGCCTTCTGGGCGCTAACGATACTGCTCGCAGATAAGAAATACGCAATGCACGGACTCTATATAGAGGGGTTTCCGAAGCTGACACGTTTCCTGGAACACCACGACAGGATTTTGTTGAAATTCATGCCCAAATTGAAACAGCACTTTGACAGATTCGGCTTAGACGCAATACTTTATTCGTTGAAATGGTTTTTTGTGTGTTTCGTTGAGCGCGTGCCGTTCAGTCTATGTTTGCGAGTGTGGGATATATATTTACACGACGGGGAAAGGGTCATTACAGCGATGGCTTATACAATACTCAAACTGCATAAGAAGGCGATAATGAAGTTAAATGATATGGATCTTATTGTTAATTACATTCAGGTATGACGTGTTTGTATTTTAAATGAGTTTTTAATTTTTTAAAGAATGTATCCTTTCACACTAGAAGAAACAGTTTCGATCGAAATATGGATTCACGTTTCCAAAATTGTAATAAATATTTTAAATTTGTTTTCAGGTTAAGTTACATAAAGATTTCGGTTATGACGATGACTTAAATGAGTTAATGAATTAAATCTTCGACGACTTAGTTTTTTAGAAAATCTTTGAATGCAATATTACTAACTTTTAAAAATAACATAAAGTCTTCTTTCAGCAAAATATCCAATCTACGATATTTAAGATATTTTCCCTTCATGTCGCATAGTTTTGGGACGACCTGTATAGGATCAAGGTTTAGGAAAATCCGCGAAATAAGAGCATATTATGTTTGCTATTTGTGTTTCGGTGAGGAGTTAAGGGACGCGCCGCAGCGTCTATTTTCCCTAAACACTTCCAACCATCTCTTTCTATGTCAGCATTCTAAGTCGGCAGTTCACTTGCATCATCAATGGCGTTGCTTGTGTTATATAGGCGATATTCAAGCAGCCTTCATGCCGAGCTTTACATAATTAAATATCTTTCTTTTTTCGTTTTTATTTAATATATTTTGAGCTTATTCCAAAAAAGTCTCTTAAAAACAATATATTAACTTTAAAAATTAAATTTTTAGAGATTTTTTTTTGTTTTGATTCCAATGTGATTTTGATAGTTATATATATATATATATATATATATATATATCTATTTATTAGAGACATTTTTCATTGCGTCTCAAAAAAAAGTCAATTTGTCTTTTCATTGCCTAAACTCATTTTTAGTACTTATAGTCAAGAGGACCTAGTTTTTGGTATTATCTCGTTGAGTTTAATGTTTGATTTGTGAATGCCTTAAAATATAATTATACACATTCAAATTTGAAATATTCAAATAATAAAATTTATTTGAGTGCAATAAGGTGAAATAAAAAAATTCCAGTTTAATTAAACTGGAATATTTATAATTTTTTTTTATACATTCTATTAGGTTATTGCATGTTTACAATTTTGTAGTATAGGTTTGATTTTTTTTTTGTTGAATTGAATAATTATGTGTTGCCAGCATTTACTTTTATTTTAAATAATAAATTGATAATTGCCAATCGTATAAAAAATGTTTAATTGTAGGTTCAGATCTTGAAAGACGTTACGCTTATTGTAGTTATATTTGTAAGGATTATTTAGAAAGTGAATGACATTCCGTTCATATTTAATCTATTTATTTTTAACTTAATATTATTACATTATTATACAATGATTACATAATTAAAATAATAATTATTGTTATTTTCTATAAATATTTTCATTTGAAATGTCAAAATTGCAATTTCAATTTCTTTTCTGAAAAATTGAAATTAAATAGCTATTCGTGAAAATATAAGATAAAATTATAAAAAAAAAAATTTTGTATTCAAATGCATACAGAATTTAGTTTATAGTTGTCTCCACTTAATTTTTTAAATTAAGGTTAATTTAAACGTTTATCTTTACATTATTTATGTGTTTTACGCCAAGAAATCATTGAAAAAATGGCAAACACTAAAATAACTTATACACTATTTTACCAATCAGGCGGGGGAGGGGTATTTATTCACAAAGTAATTTAAGTTTTAATTTAGTTATGAAATAAATAAAAAAAAAATACAAAACAAATCAAAACCACTGCCAACTTTTTTTCATTTTATTTAATATCATAACATTAGTATTTTGGTCTTGAATAGATGACGCTTTTAAATTTTATCTGTGATCACTTCACGAGTTTCGCTGTTTTGAACTATTTTATTATTATCTCTTGCCATTCGTGATTCTTTATGTTAAAGAAATATTGGTGAGTTTGGTTTGTACGAAATGAAATCTTGTTAGGTCGGCCGCATATTATTGTATGTTAGAAAATTTCGGTCTTCCGCCAATACCACCCCGCACCTATTATGGCAAAAACTCCGGCGAGTGTCGGCTTTTTTCGTATGCTGTTTGGTATTAAAAAAAAAAAAAATCATCGATACTTAAATACGTCGTTTGAAATTCCACAATTGCGAGACATTTTTCTGAATTTTTCGATCCCACAGACTTGAGACAATTCAGAATTCTATTGTAGTGTGGGGTCTTAAACAAAAGTGTTATACAAACGTATAAGTGTTAGATATTTTTCTTATCAGAAAAAAATCTTACAATGTGCGGACGGCCTTGAAAGGACTTCAAGTTTTATTAATGTTTGGCAGATTCGGGGTCAGATTAGAAATTCACAAAGCATGCGCGCGTAATAATAATATGTCGAGACAATACCCAGTACAAGACAGTAAAATGAACGAACGAATGAATTTTCTAGGTCACATCACTCGAGCGAACGCTTATGTAAAGTAGACTTCAAAGCTTAACTCGGTTCGATTAAGTCTAGTGTGAAAATGTCGTTTCCAATATCCAATATTGCTTGACAACCGTTATTTTCATACAAAATTTTATGCTTTGTTAGTTTTTAATTCGAGAAAAACCTATTTCGCGTCTAAATTATCTCCGATCTGTTTGTGAATCAAATTGAAATTTTTGCTTGCTGTTTTTTTTTTTTCAATGAGCCTCTTACTATTTTTTTTTGTAATTACACTCATCACAAGCATGTCTTCTTTGTGGTACGGCGGTGGGTTTATGGTTAACATTAGGGTTTCATGCATTTAACATACCTTCCGTTAAGGTTCGAGGGTGGTTCGTCACGCGAAGACATCCTCCTACCTCAACGTCATATACTTACGCTTTCTGCAATGATTTTTTTTAAATCTAACAACACTAGTTTTTAGTTTAGTTCTACACTTATCGGTCCGTCACTTTTCACTAAAAGCACTTGACAAAGTCACACTCGGTCACCGCAATCGAATTTATTTTTGAATCTACCCTCTTTTAATCGATGTACGGAAAAAGTCTCTGTTTGTGGTCAATTAGTTTTTTTTTTTTTTACATAAACCCACCCCACCATCATGTTATGGTTTTTGTTGTCGAATGTATAATTATGTGCATCAATGTTGGATTGTTTCATAGTTTTAAGTATTTACGCCATGAAATTTGGCGAATGAGGTAATAAAAAGTCAATAAATAATTTTGTAAAAAATCTCTGGAATTTTATTAGATTTTTCACTTTTCTTAATGCCTCAAGTAAAATAAAATTAATTGCGTATGGTTTGTTTTTTAGTTTTGCCGCCCGTGATGGTGTGATGGATACAAAAATTTAAAAAAAAACATACACATTGTCAAAGCAAAGATGGTATGTTTTAGGTGTAAAATGTTAGCTGATATATGTTAAATGCAAATATAGAAATAGCAAATCACATGTTCTCGTTGTCGCTTGAGTTGTTTATTTTGATTTTAACGTGCAGCGCAGGTCCATCTTACTTTGTTCATATATGTAATAATATACATTCATTACAATAGACACGTCCTGGTTTCTCAGGTGTAATTCTTACTCAGAGACAATTAAATCTCAATGAGTAAGTATAGAGCACATATTAAGCTTAGGGTCCTAAACGTCGTTTTTTGTTAAGTATTCGTAAAATTGAATTAAATTGTGTTTTACACATAAATCTGTCCAAATAATGACTTTTTTGTACCTTTTTGACTAGAAGTTTTTTTTTATAGAAAGATGAAAAGTATTTAAATACAGTGCTGAATTATCCTCGATAGGAGTTGAGCTGTAAAAATGGAAGAAATATCCGTGACAAAATAAAACATAGCTTTCTAATGAAAAAGTATAACTTGACATAGGAACATTTCTCTCAACAGATGCCCAAGAAAATGTCCAACATGGTGTCCCACTTCGCTCTTCCCATGCTACGGTCGACATCCATATGCACCATAAACCTCCTCCCAACAGCGAATCCCTAAGTTACCTGATAGTATCAAACAAATCGAAAAAGCATAGAAAAAAGAAGCATTAAAGTTACGATAGCTTTACTTAGTCTCCTTACTTTATGTTGGTACAATCGAACTTTGCGTGCAACGTTAGAAATATTCACATACAAACTTCGTTGGGCTTAATCTCAAAAATATGCACTAATTTAATCATCTATATAAACTTTTAAAAATATTCTTAGATCGTCATCAAACATTACACACATACATCATAGCCGATTCTATCTCCATAGTGTTTCTATTCAAATAAATAGTACTTGGCCGTATTGGGTATTTTTAAGACGACGACGTGAACTTGAACCTTCCGGGTGGTTAGGTCTGAATGTCAAAATGTACTGATCTTCATAACGTACGTACTTCAAAAAGAACTTTTCCCAAAATGACTGATTTTCTATATGTCTCATTATTAAATGTCTGAAATCCGTAAAGCCTGACACAAAAGGTACATTCAGCTACATTATCTTTAAGTACGGGAATTATAAATTCATTGTTTAGTGGTGCTACTAGACTACGGCGTGAAATTTTATTTGACAAGAGCTATAAAAACAGTTCAATGAGTTGCAATCCGGTGAAATAACTGAAATCCATTTTTAGAAAATGTCACTACTTTAAAAAAGCGTTTACACTAAACTAGCATCACATTAGTTTAAGGATAATATAGGATTCGTATTTTTGTTTCGTTTGCCTATTATAGAATGTGATTTTATTTTAATATCTTAAAAATAATAGGGTGACTGTACATACATTTGACAGTTTCATATCCGACATTTAACAGTTTCATTTCCGACATTTAACAGTGAAGACCTATATCAGTCATTTCGGGAAAAGTTCTTTTTGAAGTACGTACGTTATGTAGATCAGTACATTTTGACATTCAGACCTAACCACCCGGACAGAACTTGAATTGTCACATTTGACATAGCAACCGATGTCGGTTAAATAAATTAAAATTGCATTGCTACTATTAAATGTAAGCCGAACATATATATACTTATATAGGCGTCATCTTATGAAAGTTTGAGATAACTTGTAAAAACACTTTTTGTGTATCCTAAAATTGCATTTTTAGAAGAAATACAATTTTGTAGTTAATATTTCTAAAAACATATTTTACAGGTATGCGTAGATATTTTCAGCCTTCGACAATAACTCGTGAATTACATATTAATTCCTTAAATTTAGACGATACATACATACCTCTCTGTAGTTAATGTAAATCACAAGTTTTTTGAGATTATTTCCAACGAAGATTGTACCCTCAAAGTCGCACTAGCGTTTTAGATTTAGAACAGTAAATGACAAGGTGCAGTTCAAATATCGAGTTTAGAACAGAGATTTTTTCACTACATCACGAATTTGCATGGACCTTTTTATGCAAAATCCATAGTTTGTTTGCTTTGTTGTGACATTTTGAATGCAAAAAAGTAAGTATTTAGATTACTGTTTATTATTTGCCTGCTGTTTATTTTTTGCTGAAATTAGTCCATAGTATGTGTGATTCGTGTAGATTTAAATACACTTAGACAATTTGTAGCTATTTTTTAGTGTATTTAGACTTTGACTTAGAAAAACACAATTCCACCAAGTAAGTATAAAAAGCACACCAATTACATAATCCATTTTTTATTTGTGACGTGTTCAGAGCTGCCTCGGAATTGTCTAATTCGACAATTCAATCACGTGTTTCGTCACGAACAACAAGCGAGCGAACAAATGCTATTGGTCCGGTAATTGTGTGCGTGCAAGTGTGTATGTGCTATTTGTACGTGAACGTGCGTAATATTAGTAACACGGTTGTTTCTTCTAATATTCCATATCTAGCGGGTCGCCCGGCCGCGCGCATTTCCGAAGATTTGTGCCAATTATTCCTAATTCTATGATCGGCAGCGCACATGCATCACCTATGGCTTTGCTTGTGTTATAGGCGACGGTAGCCCGTCTACCGACCTTAACATAGGAATAGTAGAAAGCACGTGTTCTATTTCGTCACATAACTAATATCGGTAAAGATTAGTGGCATAGTTTATTGAATATTTTTGAATATTGATCGACAGAGCACAGCGGCGCGGGCGGCGGTGGGAAATGCGACGACTCAGTGTCGGCTCTCGGGTCGCGCCGTTCCCTCGCCGACACGAGTGTCACGAGTACGGCGGACCTGAGTGTGTTCTCCAGCGGTCGCTCCCACGCGCCCGACAACTCTCTGGACACGCACAGCAACGTCAGTGACGGCACTGGGTCAGATGGGTGAGCTGTTCTATGTAGACATGTTGGAAAACCATTTTATTTCCACACTGGCCTCCGCTCATTCAGAGGTCGCGAGTTCGAATTGTGCTCGAGACAAACATTTGTTTGTCTTGGTCTGGGTGTTTTCTATCTATGTATTCCATTCTATACTGTACATTTATTTTTTTAAAATACGCATTATGTATTTTAAAAAGAAGTCTTGTGATTTCAATGGTTTTCCAACATTTTAGATGTGTTTGCTTGTTTAATTTCATAGTAACGTTTAAAATTTATTTAGTACAGTTGCTATAAGCATAGTTAAATTAAAAAAAAAAAACAGTCGTAATAATGCACGTCATAAGTGAGAACTACGCCATCTGTTTAACCCTGTTTAACATCTTAACAAAGTAGGACACTGATACTGATTCGGGTAGATGGCTCAAGTTAACTGTTTTTTCTACCATCCTAATAGTGCCCAACGTGCCTAAAGGATTGAAAGTATTGAAAATATTGACATATTTTTAAAATTACTCTTCTTCTTCTTAGGTTTAAATGGCAATACGGCTCATTTTAAAATGGCCATTATCTGCCAGTGTCAAGTTAATGTCGCAGTGTCATTAGTAAAAATAACAATTGGTAATAGAAATCAAAATCAAAAGTAGCAGAGTGAAGTCTAGTCAGTCAAGTCTATAATTTTCTCATGCTAGTGTTCCAAAACAGATCCGTCAAGTCCAAAGCAGTCAGGTCACGTCCCAAAATTACTCTTACAGATCAGGAATCTGCGGTTTGAGCATTCAGAGGGCGCCCTCAACTACCCTCTCGACACCCAGGGCCACGCCACACCCGCCATCAGCGTCGCCTCTCTCCGACGACGTAGTGCGTATCCACGTCACATACAACCCAATAGCGGCGAGTCCGTCGCACTTGCATCCGATAAGTCCATCCAAGTACAAGGGATACACAGAGGACCATCACAAGCCCGTGTCGCTTGGCTTCTACACAAGCAACGGCTCGAATCTACCCTCAGACAATAGGATAAGGATACAAGTGCCCTCTGAAGAGTTACTCACGCCGGTTGTCGATTCCGGCAGGATTATCACACAGCATTACATTGAATCTCGATCTGATTTGTACGATCTGAAGTAGTGGGTAGGTACGTACGTTCAAAAGTCAATAAATTGTTACGTATAGTTCGTTTCTTTACACTAACCAATGCCTAGGTAGACTGAAAAGGTAATCTGTATGAAGATTTATATTATATGTATGTATGTATGTATATATTTGTAGTGTTAAATTCGTCAAAGTATGTAGGTACATTTCGGTATTGGAATCTCTCAAAGACACGTCATATTGAAAAAAAGTTAGTTAAAATAATTATTTTTTATTAGTTTCTTCATATAAACAAAGTGACTGATTGAAATTCTTGTCACACGCATTATTTTGGTTTTTTTTTAAATTTTTTTTTTTAAATAAAATCATGTTTTTAGTTCACTTGATAATAGGTATTCGCCGTCGCCTTTATGTACAGTCGAGACTAGAAAATACTCGTCATTTGCTTGCACCAGGGCGATTTATCAGTCATGCCAAAATTTCATTTCAAACGTCTGTCTTAGTGCTTCAGTTCCAAAATGTCTCTAAGACTTAATAGAGGTATAAATTTGAAAACTGACGAAGGTTTTCGTACCCCGATAATCCCGATTCTCCCGATAATCCGATAATCCCACTAGAAGAAATGCTATTGCATGGCTTCTTATCCTGGAAAGGTTATAGGGAAAAATATATTTTATTATAATATTCTTGCAGTTCTGTAGAAATGATTTTTTTTTGTTTTACATAAATGTTGCGTTTACACACACACACACACACACATTGTCATTGTAACAATGTAAATTTGTAAATCTACTCTCTCTTTCCATATTTTGCAACGTCTAATCGGACCTCAAGTGAGATTATAGTATTTAAAATGTTTAGAATCGGCACGTTCATTAGATCTGTATTGAAATTAGTTTAACAGCATTTATCGTAATCACGTTTAGAGAGAATAATAAAAAAAAATCTTAACAAAAATGTAGAGTTTAGTCGGGGCCAAGCCCAAAGTTACTTTCGTCTTAGAGTCGTCATTTTCATGAAATAAAATAAATGTCACTGAGAGTGTAGAAAATAAGCGTCCTTGCGTTACAGATTATAATTTAATTGTATAATAAAATTTACAATTAAATTATAATCTGTAACACAAGTTAGTAAATAATTTTAATTTTTATCTTTTTAAATATTCTTTTTTTTTTTTAAATATTACGATTTAGTTGCCGGCCATTTTGTATAAATAATAAGTGTGGGCATTAAATTTTACATTCGATAATGTATTTAGATAAGTTTTATGTTTATGTAACAAATAATGCATTTTATTTTTTAATTTAGTCGTTACTTTAAACTGAGCAATTCCAAAAGCAATATTATTCATCTTGTTGCGGTTGTTTTGACTTGTATGTTGTTTTTCTTGTGTTATATTCAGGGAATGCAGTCCCGTTTGCTTAATTTTCAATCATGGCATTGTGTAAATGTGTCTATTAAAAAAAAAAACAATTGCTTATTTATTACAAAATAATTACAAAATCAACTATAAATTCGCGATTCCTCCTTTGTATATGTATTCTAGTATTGCATTCCCTCTAGTTGTACCCTGCTTAAAATTACCTATGTATAAGCTCACGGGCCCTTCGAACACGAAGCTACGAAGAAGTCCTTATATAAAAGTATGGCTAGTGCGAAAAACCGAATCATTTACCACAACAGAAGTTGTTCAATAAAAGAAAAATAATTTAAACATAACAGAGAAATTGTATTAAAGTAATATTGTGTTCAACGATGTGATTATGAATCTCCATTTAGCGAAACTTAGTGATCGCTAACAATTAGTTACAAGTGTCTAGTCGACATTTGACTTAAGTTTGGGTGGTATTATTATTTTTATAACCTACGATTTGAATTGGCCTTATGTTTTTTCGATAAAAAAAAATATGTGTGTCGGATCCGACGCACGATTGGAGTTTACTCCTTACGAACGATTATAAGAAATTTAATTAAATAAATACATAAATGTTCAAATTATACATGATTATCCTACGTTTTCCAAGGATGTATTTATTACGTAACATATTCCAGTGTCACAGATGCCGCAATATTTTGAAACTTCAGAAATATTCTAATATATGCGAAAATGGAATAATGACAATTTTGATTTTACTCCCATAAATTTTCATACGTTAGCTTATATAATATGCAAATCGTTTCTTATGGAGTAAACTCCAAAAATATCTTTAATTCGTTAACGAGAACTGCTCTTTCGAAACCCCATAAATGTATGTTTATAATAATAATGTGTAAACAGCTAATGAAAAGTTTGTAATAAAACTAGAAGTGAGAAATGCAATAACGTTGGACTTAGCGTCTGTGTACACTTTAAAAAAAGTATGTGGTAGGTTGTAAAACTTTATTAGGTAAACCCGTTACTTAGCGTTAGTATATAATATCTCATAGAGCAGCTCTGTCTGTGAGTGCTATATTTTGTTATTCGTCATATAAATAAATACTAGATAAGCCCACTTTGAACAGCTTTTACAATAAAATGAAAAATATTCGAGACTCAACTTGAACTAAAATTAAATGAATAAATACTTGTGATTGCACAGAATTACCTTTTACAACGCGATTGAAAAAAAAAAAAAACAATTATCATCAAAAAATGGAGGTAACGGAAAATGTTGTTCAAAATAAACCTAAAAACGAAATTAGGCATTTTTTTTTTGTTGAACATACTACAGATTTCACTGTAAGACATAATTCAACTATAACTGATAGCAAACTTGAATCAGTTACATGGAAATACAAAATATCGCGTGAAACTTAAACTTGAAATATCAACTGTTCAGAGTAAGCTTTAATGTCTTAATATGCAAATTTTTTTATAATAATGAGTGATATAACAATTATAAAAGCTTGGTTACAGTCACAGAGCAATGAATCTCTGCGCCGCCCTCTACTAGAGATGGCATGGTTGCACTTTCCATACAATACTTAATTTAAGTTTAAGATTGTAATTGTAGGAAAATCTCGACTCGCATTTTTTTAAAGTTAAAAATTGCATTTACCCGTTATACCAAATCACAACAAAATGAAGCATTTCTATAGTTTTCTTTGATAATGTTACTCCTCAAGGTACAATTAGAAACTGTCTGCTAAATCCGCCCCGAGTTGCGCTTGTATATTTTATTTATTTCACAAGCCGGTGCCCGCGACTTCGCCCGCGCAATTTATATAGCTTATGTCTTATTGTGATGTATAAGCCGTAGTATTGTAAAGTTTCATTGAAATCCATTCAGTAGTTTTTGCGTGAAAGTGTAACAAACATCCAATAACTTTCGCATTCATAATATTAGTACGGATTGATTACAATCACTATGGTAGGTGACGACGCCGCGATTCTTTGCTCTTTGGGTTACATTGGAGTAACAATTTGAACTTGTCAATTAAAGTTGGCCAAATTAATGACCAGTTTTGTCAGTTGCGATCTCTTAACCGTTTAACCGCTTTATTTTTAGTGCCCCTAGCGCCTGACTCGGTTTTTTTTAATAGAAGCAACTCAATGGTTCAAAATAAACATCATACAAGTAGAGGAATTTGTTGTATAATAAGCTCTGGCGTAATGGACACGAAAATAACTGTCGGATAAATCCGACTCTGGTGGCTAAAGGGTTAATGTATCTATTATAGTATTTTATTTACCATAATGAGGTGAAATTGAATAAATTTCAGTAGTACCTATGTTTAATCGGTTCTGCATTTGATAAGATGCGAATGAGATGTATTTTTTTTATATAAAAATGTTATGTATGTATGTTCTGTATGTTTGACGTGTATATTTGTCTTATTATCCGAAGACCTCTATTTCTACCTCTATGTTGCAACTGTCAAAACGGATATGTTATACATATATATTATTATTTTTTTTCAAATTGTAAATCTGTTCAGGCGTTCGCCAACTGTATACTATATTGTCTTTCTTTGAGGATAGTCCTTAACTAAGTAATAGTAGGTTAAATTGAAAAAAAAAAATGTAATTTTTATATTAGATATTTAAAATACATATTGTATATCTGAAGAAGTAGGCCTTAAATGATTAGATAGTGAATGTTTCACTTGAAAGTAAGTCAATGAATATGTAGCCTATATTTGCTCACTTTTAAGGCGTGATTCACATTTCAGTAATTTAAGTAAAACCCCTACATAATTTCTTAAAAAAAACCCCTAAAGTGGGAATCGCGTTAAAAGCTAGAGAGACCTAGATTACTATTAGATTTTGCCACTGTTAATACTGAAATGAAAATCGGCCTTAAACGAGTGTCCATTTGTGGACATATTCTGTTGTATTAATATCTATATTGTTATAACTTTTGCTACCACCATTAGGTATTGTAATAGTGTTATATAAAGACATTGTTAATAATAAATATCACGATGCACAAATACGACATTACGTCCAAATTTTCGTTAAAAAATTGTGCCATCTTAAATTATTAGGGTATAAAATTTTTTTGTCAACAAATTATAATTGTGTATCGAAAAAATAGGTTATTGTCGATGAAGAACATTATAACAATTTATTAATTAATTACTATAGTATTGATTCGACATTGTGCAATAGTTACATTGAAAAAATATATATGTATTTAATATTATTTAATTAATTCAGTATTTAGGCTATAATCATATTTGTTAGATCAATAGTTATTTGAAACAACGATTATATGAGTAATAGATTTTTTGTCTCGATTTTAATATTATATTTTTATACGGACGGACACAGGCTCATTGGTAGTATATTTAGACCGGTAAGGTCGAGTTGGTTCAGAGTTCAGACCTGGGTGTAAACTTTCTGCAAATTTAAATTTATACGTGCGAGTTAAAAAATAAATAGTATTTACGTTGCACAAAGCGCAGATTTATTTATATAGTACGTTTAATTTAAATATTAGGTAGACGTCCGTCCTCTTTACTTTTCATTGATAGACTACGCAGTTATGTTGTGCTTGTCTCATCGTTGACATGATTATAGTATTACGTTTTATGAGCAAAAACCATTAATATCAGAAACAATTAATTGTGTTTGTAAAGCTTTTGGCTTCGATTAGCTTTCCCCTTTGATTAAAACTTAAACCATTGGTTTGACTAAACGGTGATTTAATTTTTTTTTACACGTGGCTATTAATTTCCGCTATTAGATTTTTTTTTATATGTAAAAAAGTATTACAGTACATATTTTAAAAACGATTAGTGCCGATCATACTACGCCTTGTAGAGACGCTAGGCTCATTAAGACATGTTCGCTCTGATTGGAGGGTGACGGGTTCGCGTTCCGCCAGCGCCAAGTTTTAGGAACAAGCCTTTCCGAGCTGGTTCTGATCTAGATTTAATAATATTAAATTGTTATTGAATTAACACGAATGATTAATCAGATAGTGTTACTGCAATTTTTTTATAGTATGTTCACCCGCACTGTGAACGAAACAATAGACGATATTAAGCTCCAAAGAATTGTCATAATGCCTTACAGCCTCAAACAGCCTTTAGTAGGATATAATATTATGGTGTAATATGGATTTTTCAATTATTTTTAATATAAATATATGAGTTGTCCACCGTCCAGCCGCGAAGCAAAAAGGAGGGTGATGATGGATTCACTGGCACTTTAAAAATATTTGGGTTATGTGAATTCGGAAACACAACGCCGGCGAGGAGTTTAAATCCTTCTAATATGGGATTCTTAGGCTAGTCTCAGGTGGTGCTACTCAATTAGTCTACTCTCAAACGACGCGACTACTCTAATCAGCGAGTTACTCGTCACAATGAAAACTATTGTTTTAACCTTTGATAAAGGAACGCTAGATTCTAGGTTGCTTCACTAAAAGTGGTATTGTAGAATATCACCGCACTCACAGCTTGTGGTGATATTTCAAATTAGTTTTACAACGTTGTCCTTACGGTGAACACGTGTTACAACTTGAACCATTATTATTAAATGTTAAGGTTGAAGTCAGTCAGGCAGCATTTACATTATTCATCTTTTTATCAGAAATTAACGAGAGAAAATGGTAGCATCCAGTGGACTCTTTTTCGCAGTGATTTTGTTCGAGACCCTGAATCTAAAGTATCCTTTATCAAAGGTTTTAACCTTTTATTTCGATTCACTTGTCATGTATGCATCTCTGTGTGTATAGTGACCGGCACATAACTTGGCAAGATTTTAACGTAGTGGGAGAAAGTTTGCGCACGTGAAATAAAACTAACGCAAGTGCGAGTGGCGAACCAATCGCGCGGTCGGATCTATGACTATCTTGCCCCTTTGCCCCGCTTGATACCCGATCAGGATCCAAAAAACGACTTCTGCGCATCTCGCCATTCCTGCCAACTTATGGAATTATAATAGAAGTGACCAAAATGACGCAACTTGAGTAGCGTCGTTTCGTTTGCGAGGTTTCAAACTGGTTTGTGATTTGGTTTCGTGATTTTTGAAATAGCTCCATGTGAGACGAGCCTCAAATAAAATTATTGTAATACGGTTGGTGGGTCATGTAAAAAGAATTGAATTTGTGTAAAAAGAATTAATTATATATAACGTAGCCTAACATTTGAAGTTATCGATCAACCGAAATATGTACCTAAAGATAGCTAAAATTAAAGTCAACTTAAATTTTAAGCTAACCGATAGAGATGAAGCTAACCAAAAGTTAAAGCTAATTGTAAGTTGAA
This sequence comes from Synanthedon vespiformis, assembly GCA_918317495.1. Classification (NCBI taxonomy): domain Eukaryota; kingdom Metazoa; phylum Arthropoda; class Insecta; order Lepidoptera; family Sesiidae; genus Synanthedon; species Synanthedon vespiformis. Next base: position 2,507,768 of record OU906947.1, read on the forward strand.
CTTGAAATGTGTTGAAAGTTTGAAGTGTCAATACGTCATTATAGTGAGATATTTGAGTGCTTTATATTGAAGCAATTCTATCGTCGATTAAACTTTTTGCTTTAAATATGTGGTGCTATGTCCACGGATATAATATTGTGTTAATTAGTTGTCTTGATCTTGCTAAACACAGCTCTATGTATGTATTAAGGCGCTTAGTGCAGTCAAATGGGTACTTCCTTAAGCCTACTCCTCGTTTGTGCCTAGACAAAATTTGGTAGGCACTTTTTTACATAACTTCTATATATTTAAAAAAGTGTTAAGTATACAGTTTTTTTGGCTTGAATTTACTGTTCCAAACTGGCTATAGGAAATATTTACACGCTAAGAAATAAAGAATTTGTTATATATTTTAACACAACATAGATTATGTAAAAGTCAATGACGAATCCAAGCGCCTTAATGGGAAAGTTAAAAACATCTAGCGGTTGTATGAATATACATAGTTGTAGAGATTAATACGATTGTTTAGATTTTCTTGCTCATGTATTGAATACTCAATTGATTTGTAATTTACAAAAACGTTATTTTACGGTGATGATTTAAGTTCAAAAAATTCACAGCAAATTAATTTCAACTGGACGATTATGATGTTATTTTTAATTAATGTATAGAGGTACTTTTCAGTGTAATTATTAGTATTGCTAGGTTATGATTTTATTTTCTTGTGTGCTATACATTCTTTACCATGTTTCCAGAAAAATGTAAAATAACATTGAATAAACTTTGAAACACTAATGTGACATTTTTATTTATAACATCTATACGCCTTCTTAGCCGTGTTAATTCTAAACAAAACATGTCCTATACATCATTTTGATTAGCTTGAAAACCTATACTCTGAAAAACTTCTATACTTTGAAAACTAGCTAATAACTTGAAAACACGTTAAATTCTAAACAAAATATGTTCTATACACTATTTTGATTAGCTTGACGATTTTCAAGCTATAGCAAGTTTTTGAACCAACTTTCAACGTTTAATAAGTTTCAAAGTTTTAAAGATACAAAAAAGTTTCAAAGACATAAATTATCCTCATCAAATTCTTAACACAATATATTCTATATACTATTTTGATTACCTTGACGGTTTTCAAATTATAGCTAGTTTTCCAACTATGAAATTTTGTTTGAAAACTGACTGTAGCTTGAAAATCGTCAAGATAATCGAAAAATGTATGGCACATATTTGTTAAGAATTTAATAGGGGTAATTTTTGCCTTTAACACTTCTTTTGTATCTTTTTTCTTTTGTATTAAATTTTTCGCAAAATACTTAAAAAACCATTCACGGGGACAAACTTTGTGATGTGGGGGGATGAAGCGGCAAGTGGAAAGGGGGGGAGAGTTGTGGATCTTGATCAGCAGACCCAAAGGTATAACCCACATAAGTTTCAAAACTTTATTAATTTGTTTGCTTCCCCCATACATTGCCTACACAGAATGTTTAACTCTATATGTGACAGACAGGCAGCGAATTGTTGCTAGTCGTGCGAATTTGTGTATTGGATAGTCCATTTATCGTGAACCCGTGAAGCTAAGCTTAGATATGTATAAGATAAGTATGAGATAATAAAATAAAACCAGCCATTATAATAGTAGAGCTTGTACGTTTTATATTTCATAAAAGAACAATGATTTTAATACAAGATTTATCGACATTTGCAATAAAATAGCTTGTCTTGTATATAACCTTATAAAAACTGATAATAATAATCAAATTATTCATAAATAATATAAATGTACATTTTGGGGCAAATAGGAACTTCTGTAGCGTTCATTTATTTTAACATAATTATATAATACATTAAAAAGTCTTGCCCGTATTTATCTTGTATTTAATAACCTACATAATTATTATATCAGATCAAATTGTTTATTATGCATCAGTGATTCTTTTTCCTAATATTGCACCTTTGGTACTATTAAAATGTATAATTTCAAAAATGGTAGGTATATATATGGTCTTCATTGCAAATATATAATAAGGCACGTGTATATATTATACATATGTATACTTGTTTTAATAATAAAAAAATAACTTACATTTGAATTTATATATTTTTTTATATGGACGCACCTTTTTAATATATTTTTATAATCGTCGCTTAGCTTTTGCGCTCACATTGTATACAAAATTATTAATAAGTTAAAAAATCTAAGTAATAATAAATATTTAAATTTTTTGTAAACATTCTTATTATTTTACATTGAAATAATATAGGATAACAAATGCATTGAAAATGTAAACGAATTCGAGATCGTTTACAGGTATTGCATTTTACTGGAAAAAAATTGCATAAGAAATTACCTACGACGTCATGGTGACAAAATTACTTTGATCTCACAGCAGCTTAAACTGATCTAATAAATAATTAATTAATGTCTTATCAAGGCACTGTGGAATGTGATTATTTTTAAGCAACCTAATAGTGCAAAGGTGACAGTTCGCAGCGCGATCACCGAGACACCAACTTGACAAAGATTTAAATAACAGATGCGCCCTTGCCTTGTGTCATCGTTGGGAAAAGTGAGCTCACTCTTCCAGCCTTAGTCGCTTGTAGAAAGCAGGGAGCAGTTCACGTTGCATACGTGGACAGTTTTCAACACAGGGCGCATCTGTGATCTAAATCTTTGCTACTTGACTTGCCTGCGAACGAGACCGAAGACCGTCTCCCTGTCTCTTTCGAGATAATCTAGGTATAAGTACCTTATTAAGGTAAATGCCGACTTTACGAATACTATAGAGGGTTGAAAATTTAAAAGACAAGTGAATTCTTTAAATTTCTAATTTATAATCGTTAATTTTGATCCAAATATTTTGATTTTGGTTGTCCAGACATAGAGATAAGTGTCGCGGTCTCCTGTTTTCAGTCTCGGCAGGGACGCGAGGCCACCTTACAATGAATATCCAGATTATAACGTAGTAGTGTCAAGAAAACCTACATCATGGTTTATACTACAACTCGTGATAACCGACAAATATTGGTATTTACAATGTGCGGCAGCTCGCTCACATTTTTGTAGGTTTCACGCTATTTATTAAAAAAAAAAATACTGGCACTCTAACTGTCTACTAGATCTCATATTAATTGTTATATAAAGATTTTTAATGTATAAAATATTCTACATAAAATAAGTAACTGATAATAATATATGTATAATGTGAGTCTAATATTTCCCACAAATATATAACGTCCTTTTGGTATTGGTTATTCTTAATTATTTATATACATATACATATTTATGAATGTAAATATTATTATTTCTAAATTATAATTAATTAAGAAGAATCGATGAAAACGTGTGAAAATAGTCTTTAATTACTGTTTTATTATTAGCGATAAACTCGAAGATACAATACCATTTCATCCGATCCTTCTCTGTATACATAGGTAAGTAATTGAAGACGTGAGTGGATGAAGGTGGTATGTCGCATAATTCCAATTTTGAATAAATCGAGGTTAAAGTTTTACTATTAATTTTTGAGATACGAGTAAGTCGCCACGGAACTGTTTTTTGTACTAAATCATGATGCAAAGTTGTATAAACAACCTAAAATATTAATGGTATGTTAAACACTTCTATTATTTAATTAAAAAAAAAAAGTGAACATAGCTCCCTCTTCCATTAACAAAAGTAAATTTTTCTGCACTCTTTGCTTTTTAAAATTAACTGTATGTACATTGTTATGTACATACAGTTTTCAACTTTTTATTTTGCAAAAATGTCTTTAATCGACGATCTTAATGTCTGTTAAACTTTCATATGGACATATTTCCTTCATCAACGCAAAAAAGCGAAAAAACCCAAAATAACGCCTTCATCCACTCATGTCTTGAATTATTATGTTGGTAATTATATATTTTCTATTTAAGTTCACAATTCCAATTGTTATAAGTAACTGTAGGTACCCAAAGTTTAAGAAAGTGTAGTTTACGTTAAAATATGTGTTCTTTGGAAGGCGATCTTAACAGTGTACTCCAGTGAATAAACATGATTATCAATATATATATACGTGAGCGACACTACGGCGAATTGGAAATGCGAACTTTATCTTTAAAACAATAATAAAAAAACCTTAATATAAAACCCACTTTCACTAAATAATTAACACACGATTTTCTGTACCCGGGCTGGGAATGCAAACGAAATTTTCAATATATAATCTAGCCCAGATATCAGACAAACAAACCCTAAACATCTTGCTGAGGCAATTATCTAACTTGTCATAATATAAGTCGTAATGTCCAGTTATTTTGTTCAAATTAATTCGATAAGTTATGTTGACAAGATAGATAATAATCTCAGAATATTAAAAATTAATTTACAGCCAGTTCTCAATTATATACCTAGACTCTAATGGTTTATCTTATATCAAGTTCATATTGAAATATCACCGTCAATAGAACAGTGTTTGAAATTCATTTGAAAAAATTGGTCTAGTGGATTTTAAACATAACTTACTAATATAAATATCGCTAAACCCTTACATAGCCAACTATCACACGCTATGCTCTTAATACAAGCCAAAAAATGCACCCAAGAATACAATAACAATATTATTAATTAATTTAAAAAGTTTTTTTAGCGTCGATGTACCTGTTTATGAACTCATAAGATCTAAAATGGCATTGTACGTACCAAACACTAAAGCGAAAATACCAAATATAACTACTAACACATTCTTCCAGATGAGATATTTGCAAGGACCGAAACCTATGTCCCAGAAGGTTATGATTTCAATAAACGCAGGCGCTAACAGACCCAGTATGGAGAAGCAGAACGCCCCAATGACTCCCATGAATGGGGCAATTTCAGGTACAGCGACAGCCAGTAACACGCACAGGGTGACCATGATAGTTCTGGTGATATAATCGGCGAGATCTGGACGATTCGGGAACTTATCTTTGATGTAGTTCCATGCGATATCGACGCACACGAAAAATTGGAGGCCAAAAGTGCAGTACACAGCGACGGCGATGGAGATCTTCACTATTTGCGCTGGACTGCAAAAGTAAACGATTATAACTTTAGTACAAGCTCAGAATAGTATAATAATCAATTTATTTTTACATACAAACCATTCCTGATTATCTCTCTATCCATATATGAAGACAGAATTAAAATCGGTCCAGCCGTTTAGGAAGGAGTTCAGTGACACACACACGCACAGAAGAAATATATATCTAGACTAGTACAAGTTTTATCGCTAACTTGTACAACACATTGGGTTGAGGCTAAAATTTCTAAAACCCCTAGATTATGATTGTACCCATCAACTGGTACGCCAGACTTGTAATAAACTTATAGTGTAAAAAAGTTCTATTAATCTTACATAAATATTACTACTTACATCTCCGTTATTTCCAGATTCAAAGTGATAGAATCTCCAACAGCGTCGCCGTATCTTAGGTAGCCTAGAAGGCCAAGCAGAATGTAGACTAAAGTCACTCCTGACATTCCCTTATTGAGTACACCGCATATGCCGAGCATAGAGCGTGGAGTCTTCATAGCATTCTCGAGAGGCATCACTACTCCGATAGCTTCCATTGCGAAAATTGTCAGCGAGAAGAACTCTGGCCACTCGCTTGGGTGCGTTATCATCTTGACGTTGTCTAGGCTAATGTTACCGGTGCCCACTAAATAGTAGAACGTTATTCCAAGACCAAGACCCATGAACAAGTTGGCAATCATAGACACAGGAGCCAAATATTTGAGATTCCTTATCCACGCCATCAAAATAAGTGGAATCAGAAGAGATATGGTGTAGATTCTTTCATCGATGTCGCCTTTTTGAAAACCCATGTGGTGGTCCACAACCTGAAAATGTATAACTCTCTATAACAAAAAATAAATAGACTTCAAACCGTCTTATGGTCTTTTCTCATAGACGCCATTGTCAGAACTGAACCAAATTGAAATGGGACCACACGGGAAGCACCAGCTTTCAAATAAAAATAGAATCATCAAAATTGGTTCACCCAGTCGAATGTTATGAGGTAACAAACATAAAAAAATACAGTCGAATTGAGAACCTCCTCCTTTTTTGGATGTCGGTTGAAAAATTAAAATGTTAATTAATTTTAAAAAAGAAATCTCGACTACTTCGACTACTTAGGTACCTATTGTCTGCAATTCTCGACCCATTCTTCAAAATCATTTGTTTGAATAATTTACAGGCTGGTCATTAATTATTTCATTTTAATTTATACCTACTTTAATTAAATATTTTGTGCCCGCTTTGTACCGTTCCCAGCTTAGCACAGATGCATTTTTTCTGCATTTTATAAACACAAACCTTCAACGTTTATTGCTCTTTAAAACATTATTGAAAACCATTATATAATTAGTTGGGTGGTTCAGAAGAAGTAAGTGGAGGCAGAAGCGAAAGCGAAAAAATGTAGCCTATCCTTTGTCCTGTACGTCTAAATGTTACCAAGTCTACCAAGTTTCATGAAAATCAGTTAATTCGTTTAAGAGTTATGGAGGAATATACATCAATTTAGTTTCAGTATCATGTATATAGTCTATAAACACGATATCTCTGAAAACGAAGTAACTTACTCCATGACCAATCCTTATAGATTTATTATTATAAAACAGGCAGAAGACGTTTTCAATTCTAATATTTTTTGTACAGACATTTGGAATATTCTGTATCACAGTTAAAAGCTATTTCGCTAGTCTGGCCGCAGTTTGTATTTTCTTTCTCGTTACTAGTTACTAAATACCAGCATGAAACCTATATATTTTCATGTTTCGGTGGGTGAGTTATATAATGATAATCTGGTCATTTCCTGGTGTTACGTAGGCCTCGATATCCACATAGTATGACACATAGTAGAGAGCTGTATTGACACCAGTAACGACCTCACGACCACAGTGAGGTACATACTCGTACATAATAATAAAAGATAAAACATGTTGACGAAATAATCAATTTACCTGCTGTAAATTTTTCACTATGATGACGGTGTATACAGAACACGTCCCGAAGTAGGTGAGAAACAGACTAACGAGGACAAAGATTCTGAAAATAAAATTAAACATATTAAAGATTTCAAAATAATCAATACTAATAATAAATCTGTAAGTGTATGTATCTCTGTGTGTATGTATGTATGTATGTATGTATGTATGTATGTATGTATGTATGTATGTATGTATGTATGTGTGTGTGTGTGTGTGTGTGTATGTATGTTCCTCCATAACTCTTAAAAGAATTAACTGGTTTTCATGAAACTTGGTAGATAAACATTTAGACGTACAGGACACAGGATAGGCGGACGAAGTCGCGATATAAAGTGCAAGTACCTATGTAATGAAAACTCTCCAGTGCGTCAGCTTGATTATAATATATGTAGTTATCTATAATAAAACAGACAAAAAATGTATTTGAATTTGATTTTTTATTTTTAATATTAAATAACTTTCTATAGGTTAAATAAAGGAGTTTCTCACCCAAAGGCGTTGCCCCATCGTCGAATCCACTGCGGTCCATTCTCTAGAGACGCCCTTGCCACTTGTGGGAAAGTCATGGTGGTTTTCTTCGTTTTCTTATACAAAACATGTGCGCATTTTATCTGTGGAATTCAAACATAATACCATTGAATCGCTTCTTTTTATTTTATTTTATTCATCTGTTTTTGAGAGTGTTTTTTATTCGACGCGAATTAAAAAATAAAGTAGGTATAGGTGGACAACGGACAATACATTTTATGTAATATATTTATATAAAATCACTGCAGAACGCGCATATTAAAAATATATCCTTATCCTTACATATTATAAAACATTTTTTGTCCCTCCGCCGCGTCTGTCTGTCTGTTAGCGATAAACTCAAAAACTACTGCACCGATTTTCATGCTGTTTTCACCAATGGATAGACTGGTTCTCGAGAAAGGTTTTAGTATATAATTTTCAACGCGGGCGAAGTCGCAGGCACCAGCTAGTTAATATATAAAATATGTTAATTTCAACACATACCACGGAGCGAAGTAAAAGTTAACAACAAATATAATGCGCTTCGCCATAATTTATCATAATCGTCAATAGCTGTAATATAGTGCATTTCAATATAAAAGATTTGCGCTTAAATACAAGCTCATTCTACATTCTCTCTGGCGTAGGTATATAAATAATATACGATAGAGACTTTCAGGCGTATTTCAGTTCTTCAGAATATACAGGATTATATTAGAAGATTACCTTGATAACCAGTGTAATTAATCTTATCCTTTATCCGATTTTTACCAGTATAGTTTATTTATTGATCGATTAACTTATATAATTGCGGTGTCTCGGTGTCATTTCGTCGCACATTCTTTGCCGCCATAAAAGCGATTTACGAGCAATTATAGAGTTTACACTGGCGAACCTTCGGAATTTATTTTATACTAGCTAGTACCCGCGATTTCGCCCGCCTAACTTTGTAAATGATATACTAAAACCTTCCTCGAGAACTACTTTATCCATTGGCGAAAACAGCATGAAAATCGGTGCAGTAGTTTTTGCTACTGCACAGGACAGAAAAAAAAGTAGTTTTTGCGTTTATCGCGAACAGACAGACCGACGCGGTAAAACTGAAAATGTAACTATATTGAGACAGATTAAGATAAGATATAGGGTAAAATGACCTAATGTTGGCAATTGCTAATACTAAACAGTCAAATGATTTAAACATTGTCAAACTTTCAAATTTTATTTGAGTTGAACAAATAGGTCGAAAGGTGCCAATAAATGGTCGTATTTCTTAGTGCCAATAATTGGGTATTTTCCCCTATTACGCTTCTTATAAATTCGCAATTGTACATATGCATCTTATAATAAGTAGGTAGGTAGGTATACGCGAAGAAACTGCAGTATGCATTTTATGGCTTCAACGATTTTATTTATATCCAATGGCTTCAAATACGTATGAACGGATTAAATTCGAGATGATTTGTTTTCGAAAGAGGTCAATTCGATTTGCATCGCAACTGATAATAAATATTTGCTTCGATAAAATATTGCAAAGTAATATTGTTTATTAAACATTATATAATTATGTATAATATGATAATTATTATTTTTTTTATTTTGCGCTATTCAGCCATGTTTATATAATTATAATAAATACTTATACCTACTAAATGTGGTAGAATTGCAAATATCCAATCGTAAAAGCAATAAGGGTTGTTCCAAACAGTTCTACTATTCTACGATAGAACTGTTTGGCCAAAAAAAAACAAATTAGGTCTACTGCACAGTGTGACATATTGGACTCGAATAAATTTAATGGAACACATCCAAAATGTTCTAATAGTTTTATAATAGAACAAAATCGCTATAAATTTGAACTACCTTAAGAATGATTTTATTTAGTGTATGACGTTCAATAATGATCGAATGATACTTAGTCCAATTTTGGAGGATTATAATTAAGTGAATAATGATATACTTACGAGAATATAGGAGCAGTGTGTGCACACTACTGCAACGAGGATAGTGAAGAAAACTCCCGATACGAGACCGGCACGTTTAAACGCTTTGGGCATAGCCAGGATTCCGGTACCGAGAGACGCCTTTAGCAGATGGGTCAGTGTGTCCATGTTTCTGTAAATCAATTGCTAATTTCCTTAATTTTACTCGTAAAGTGAGAGTAAATCCTTTGTGGAAAAAATCAAAGGGAAACCAATGTTTATGTTGAACCGACAGACTTCATTCTGTCAAAAGCAAGTGTTAGGAGTAATTTAACAAAAAATTAGGTACTACAATTTTTATCTTCAGAATAAATCTAAATTTTTCTCGTAATTAAAGGAATATGCGCAAAAAAAAAATTGAAGAATTTTCGAATTTTGCGCTTAGATTAGCTTAGAAAAAATAAAATATTTTTAATTATAATTCGATTGGCTTATTCGAAGTTACTTATTCCAGTGGTACATGCGAAGGGGTCATTGCGTTAATTAGTAGCTAGATACAAAGCTTTTACTTTGATTACTTTTTGTACTATGATAATGCACTTATTCACTCTCTATAATGAGCCTACCTAACGTTGAAGGAAAATATTGACAAGAATACTAGACTATAGTACAGAGAGAAGGCCGGTGGGCAACAGTGTGAACTTTTAGTTAGACTGAAGTTGAATTTAAAAAATTTAAAAAATCGGCTAATAGCTAATGAATAATCACAAGCAAAGCCTTTAGGAAGAGACGTCAAGAAAATTCTTGTACCTAGATCTTTCACCAGCAATCAGCCTTATATTATACTTAATATTAAAAAAAATTGTTGACATTATGACCTCATTCCGAAGTGTTATGATAGGCCCTTCTAATCCTTACTAAAATTATAAATGTGAATGTGAATTGATCACCATGAAATTTTGCATACACGTTGTCTGGGACACCAGAAAGGACCTAGGATACCTTTCTTCGTTCAACGCGGACGAAGTCGCGGGCACCAGCTAGTTTTACATAGAAGAACATAGCATCTCACAAGCTCGCATCATAAATAATATATATATGTCGGAGATGGGTCCCATGGACTATCCTCATACACCTACTACAGTTTATATCTCATTGATTATCTGTTATTGATTGTTAATTAATACTTTGCTTATGTAACCTAGTTATTAACTAGTGATTAAGCAGTTCTTATTATCTAATGGGTAACATGTTATCTACCCTACTTTGGTTTGTAAACACGTTGCGCGCATTATTATTTAGTGGGTTAGTTGTGAAAAGTAATCTACCCACATTTAGCTTGTATAGTGTGCACAATGGACTGGGTTGTTGGTTCATGTGTGCGTACACTGAGTTGCCTATAAAAGGACGGAGCTTCGCTCCGTATCTTCAGTCTAGTTTCGGCTTAGACTCAGTGAGCTCATGCTCCCGACAAACCAGTCGGTTTACTTCCTTACAGCCTCTATTGGCTGATATAACCCATGGTGGTTACTATGCCTATCGGCATTCCGCTTTAAGGGCCGTTACTCTGCCCAATTATTATTATTATCCTTTAAATTGTATTGCCTAATCTTATTTGTTCGCTTATTGTGCATTATCTAGTGTGTCTGTAAATAAATTAAGATTTAACAGTTTACAATCTTATTACTCATAATAAGGGCTATGCCCAAACTCAATCCTGACAATCTGACCATCTTAAACGCCCACACCGCTCACAGGCCATACGTGCCATACTGCTATACCATTCCTGATCCGATATATATATATATGCACTTCATATAATAACATAATAAGTACTAAAGAATTGCACTAGGCAACGCAACGCATAAATTAGCGGTCAGTATTTTATTAAGTGAACCATCATACGCGTTCGATCGAGTAACACTCACACTTGGCCTATTTAGGACTGAAGAGACGCTGTCTATCAATTATGTGGTGTTTATAATCTGTTCGATAGTTTAAGAGAATAATCATCAAAATTTCAAAAACATGTTTTGTTTAAAAACAAAAATATGTAAATACATATTATGTATGATATTTAATATTGGGATTATGTTAATATACATATATTACGTATTTAACATAAAAATTACACAGCTGTTATCGGAAGGTCAAAATATTTATTCATTCTAATAGGAATAATTGGTGTTGGTCGCAAAGCATTCAGGGCGAAAATTCATTCCAAAATTCCAAGTTTATCATCCCCTCACAACAGGGTGGATACCATGAAATAATAGTACACGTGCACTAATGATTCGGCTCGTGACTAACTGATGCTTGCCTAACGTATTTCTTAAAACAATAATTTCACATAGAAACGCTGCAAGAGATTGCTTATTCCTCAAAAAGAAATCATAGGAAAGTCAAAAAGTGCGCTTCAACTGCGTTTCAACAAAAAATATTATCTATGTAAAATGTTCGCACAGCAACAACAGAAATATGTATATTATTTTTATTCTCAACTGGCCTCAAACAAAATTGATACCACATTATACGATAGAATCACGAATCACGAATATTTCTATTTGTCTATATATTAGCATAATATTATAGTGTATAAAGTGTAGACAATTTTAAAGTTGGAGTTTCACGATAGTGGTTAGCTATAATGTTAACAATTTCGCTTAGGTATATTTCTAAGGGCCTCTTTCACCAACTACAAGTAAAGTGATGATTATTTTTAGAAATAATTTTAGGTTTTATTCAATTATGCTCTCGGTTTACTGCATCATTTGATTGCTGGTAACTTTAAATGACAGTTAGCCTACTTGACAGATGGTGAAAGATGCCCTTAATGGAACTAAATCACTTACATGTATAGTAAGTATGTACAAGACTTTTCATAGAAGTGAAAATGTACTTACGAAGTAGGATTGTCGACTTTCCTTTCTGCGAAAGGATCGAAGTCAGCTGATTCCACATCTTTTGATTTGCTGAGGTTATGACTGAAATTAAAATTAAAATTAAATATAATACTATTAGGAAAAGTTAAAGTTAAATTTACAAGTAATTTAGGGTAACATAAAATATAAAAGAATAGAAAACATAAAGAAAATCTCTGCTTATGTGATTTTTTTAAACATTTATCAACGTGTATGTTAATTTTCATTTTATATTGACTTCTGTAAACTGAATTTCTATTAGGTATATTACATCTACTTACGTATTTTTTGAATGGGACATTTACGGAAATGTTTCTTATGTTTTCTTCTTATGTAAGCAATAATACAACATTTGTTCATATTTTTAGATATTTTAGATGGCTTAAAATTTACGAATAGCTTGGAAACGTCTGCAAAAAGCTATTATTTTCATACAACTGTGTGGTATCGACATCATCATCTCAGCCGGAGTTTTCACCGTTCACTACTGGGCATAGGACATAGGCATAGGACCGGTTAGAAGCAGAATTCAGATGTTCTTTTACTACCAAGTTAATCTAAATAACCACATATTATGAAGTAGTTACGTAAATAGGTAATGCAATCACCTGCTGACGATTTTTTCTTTGTTCTTTTCATCTTGAGGCAGAAAAGATTCAAGCTCGTGTTGTTGCGCAACGCCATTAGATTCCTGTTAAAAAGAAATATAAAACCTACATATACGTAAAGAACACTTCAACTATTTCTCTTCAAAGATGCTCTAAAAAAACTTCCATTAAGTCATAAAAGATATAAAATAAAATAATCTTAGGAGATCATAAAAGATTAAATGACTCCACAGAATAAATAAGATTATTTTTTAAAGCATGTAGGTATTAAATGTACCTAAACCGTATTAGGTACTCCTTATTATAATTAAATTTTGGCCTATTGCCCATAGGCCAAAATTAGATTTTTATCAATCTCTAATTGCGTCTCTAAAGTGTTTCTAAAGTAATCCCATAAAGGGCTGAAGCAATTAATTTCTTGGGTAAAAACAATAAATTAATTCCTTGAAAAGTATTTTAAACATATTAAAATTAAGAAAAAAAATCATATAATTACGTAAGTACTGTTGTAATTTTATTCAAAATCAAATCAAAATCAAAATATTTATTTATCAATTAGGTTTTTTAAAGAAACTCTTATTTATACGTCATAATAAATTTAAATTGACCAGGGTTTCGGAAAAAAAGACGAGATGACGATATGACTGAGTAGAAAACCCGAAAGAAACTCAGGATACTATTCTTTTTGTCATCTTTGTCATCTTTAAAAAATAAAATTAGAACAATTAGGGCCTCTTTCACCATCTGTCAAGTAGGCAAACCGTCATTTAAAGTCACCGCGGCCACCGGGGATGATGGTGCTGATAATAATAATAATTATGCTTTTGTTTGCACGGTAATAATCCCAAATATTAAAAAGAAAATAATAAAAAAAACTCGCCCATCGAAAGATGCAGTCGAGTGCATAATTTAATGAAACATAAGATTATTTCTGAAAGTGACTAATAACATTTTACTTGCACTTGGTGAAAGAGGCCTTATAAACAAAATCAAAGTATACCTATATATTAAACATCCAACTAACAACTAAACACTGGCTTTAAATCCAGGTTCCAAAGATTGTAATAAGGATGATTACAGATAAAGTTTTACAGGATTTTTATAATAATAAATCGGCAGACTGCCGTCACCTTGTAACACAAGCAACGCCATAAGGATTTCAAGTATGCTGTTTACATTATTACGTTAAAAAAAAAGATAAGGAATGATAAGGTGTGGCATTCCTGTTCCACTGACCGAACTACAGAAGGCCTTTGTAAATGACGTGGTTACTGCCCTTTACTATTTATCAATTTGATAGAAATACTTATAATACAATTTGTCGTATACTTACGCTAACCATTTTGATGAGTAACGGCTAACTTTTCAACAACTCTGAACCTGGAACGAAAGATATTTTACTTTCAATAAGAATAAAGCAATCTGGAAATTATTACTATCTTCTATTCTATAATATACTAATATTATAAAGAGGTAAATCTTCGAAATACTTTTCATACGATTTAAAAAATCTTTCACCAATAGTATCGAATTTCAGGATGAACAATGGAAATGGGTTAAATATTACACGCGGGCAAAGCTGCGGGCATCAGCTTTCGAAAATAAAGATCTAACCTTAGATGAAATTGGTCTCGCTGCGCTGACTAGATACCGCTGGCGTACTTGTCAAATGCGACAATAAATACCACGCCGATGTCGGCGTAGCCGAGCCAGTCACACTGCGAGCTGTCTGTGACGTGTACGTGCCGAATGTTTTATTAAATTTTGGGCATAATAAAATGACAGTTTTCGTAGTGAAACTGTGTAAAAATAAAATGTAACTATGATAAAAAGTGACGAAGTACACACACTATAATAATGAATTGAGTTGCCACATTTACAGAAGATAGCGCGGTATCTAGCCGAGTGCAGCGAGACCAATCATTGATCTAAGGATATAACGCTTGGCATTTGCCATTTGTTAGTCGTCAATGTGGCTACCATGTCGGGCCTTTATATCTTTTCGGACGAAGTCGCAGGCACCAGCTAGTTATTAAATAAAATGTTGTCTGCTAATGTTTGTTTTAATCTAATCCTCCCAACTGCTTTTGCATTGGATCGCAATTAAGAATAGATAGCGAGCGGATCTGTAAGTTAGTTTATAATGTAGATTAATTTCCGGAACCATTTTACCTATTTAAAAATAATTATTTTAAAGGAGTTTGATTGAATTTTTCATTGTTTCAAAGGCACAATCGCACCCAGGCTAAAGGATTACTTAAAAGTGGGCATTGTACCTACTCAGATCCTTATCTACGTGCAGGCTTCTTAAACCTATTAAAACGCGTGAGGCTGAACAAAATACAGTATTATGCAACACAAGTCTGTACTGCATAAGTTATTTATTTATTTTATTCTAAGGAAATTTACAGGTAATAACAGTGGTGAGTAAATGCTAAAACCTAATAAAAAAAATTCCACTTGTAGATAGCAAACTAGTTTAATAACAACGATAATAAGAGTGTTTAAAGTGGGCTATTCAAAAATTTATTGGCCAAAATATATCAATACAAAGCCTAGAACATTATACAGGATTTCAATAGCGACGGAGCCCCTTAAATATTTAGGTACAGATCGGTTTCACTCGTGTATTACAAACAATATGGTATGTTAAACTTATTGAAATAGACGACCTTCGAATTTAAATGTCCAAAATGTAATCACTGAAACACAAAGTTTAAAAACAAATTTAATTAATTTTTTTTGTACATAATTTCTAGTTATTAATAACAATTTATATAATAAGTAAGTATAATATGTTAACAGAACTAGAAATTGAACTAGTGGCCTATACTATACTTTTATCCAACTCTAACATCATGGCATAGCGTCGTCGGCCTAATTCGTTAACCTGGTAAGTCCATTTTTGGGCAATTTCACTTTTTTTACTTTTCGACAAGTTTAGACGATTATCAAACTGAAAAAGTGAGAATTTTCTTGAATGAAAAACTGCATACTGACTATAATAGCAAAAGAAAACCTGCTAAATCCTAAGGTTCGTACTGATAATGTCGCTCATTTCACATGCCTAATGCGACGCACAACATTTTGTCATTTCGTTTTTTCTTCCTCCTGAAAACTATGCAAAATGTGACTTATAAGGTTAACGAGTTACGCCGACGATAGGTGAATCAACGACTCAATATAATGATCAGTAGAATATTAATTATTTGGTATTTGACCTAATTTGTTAAGTAGGTATTCGGTCGAGTACCGAACAGTGAACTTTTAAGGTATATAAAATACTAGGTTTTGCCCGCGACTTCGTCCACGACTTCGTCGTTTTCTTACTTTAAATATTTTTGTTGTTTAATTAATATCAAAATAAAGCCCCAATTTCATTGTAAAAAAAAACGATTGTAAATGAATGAAAGAATATTTTTTCATTTGTTAAATTTACCTTGATGGTGTAATAGTTACGATGCGTTTATCTACATTTTAACGTTCACACGTAGATAAAACATTTAAAATTTTATTCGCCTGGTGGTCGTATTATATATGTACCAGGAAACAGTAGATAACGTTTTATTTTTTAACAACTGTTAAAATATACTGTTTTCATTTCTCTTTCATTCTTGTTTAAAAAGGATGAATATGAAAAAAAAATACCCATTAGTTGATGTACTACTAATAAACTTAAACTTAACTAGGAAATGGGCTAATGGTATTGAAACGCCTAAACGTATCTTCATAAATTATAGCTAAGGAGATTCCTGCTCATGCCAGAAAAATAAAAGTATAGATATAGAGATATCTAATACTTATATAGCACTAGCTGGTGCCAGCGACTTCGTCCGCGTTGAAAAATAAAATAATATACAGCGTTAGTTTATTTCTATTTTAGATGATCCCACGGGAACAGTACTTTTTTTCTGGATGTGAGGTACCCTATGTCCTTTCTTGTATCCCTGACAAAGTGAATGCAAAATTTCATGATAATCGGTTAAGTAGTTAAGGCGTGAAAAGATCACAAACAGACAGAGTTACTTTCACGTTGTTAGACGCCAATGAACTCCTGGACTACTGAACCGATTTTGATTAAACTACGTAACTATGTGTAATTTGATCCAACTTTAAAGACAGGATAGTTTCTATTTTGAACTCAGGCGAAGCCGGGAGTGTGTAGCTAGTATTAGTATAGATATATTAGTAAATATATTGAGAAATAATGAGGACAGCAAGGTAACGCAGTTAGCCAACTCGGACGT
Organism: Synanthedon vespiformis; assembly: GCA_918317495.1. Lineage (NCBI taxonomy): Eukaryota > Metazoa > Arthropoda > Insecta > Lepidoptera > Sesiidae > Synanthedon > Synanthedon vespiformis. The sequence goes on from OU906947.1 coordinate 2,524,985, forward strand.
GCCTTGTGCAGTTATTAGTAGGTAGGTGCATAAAGTAATGTATAAAATGGATGCACTTTTAGCTTGTCCGTACGTTGTTGTTATTCCAAACACAGGTAATCGATCGTTAGCTGTTGATACATAGGTAATTGACTACAAAAGACTTGGTCACAATGACACGTGCCGTTAAGAGGCCAATTTATAACATAATTCCAAAGATTTAAATCACAGATGCGCCGTTGCCATACTTCAGGCGGCCGAAAATGTTACATCGTTGGGAAGAGTGAGCTCACTCTTTTCCCGTCTAAGGCCGGTTTCAGTGCTCTCCTGACACTTTCTCCTGTTTCTTTGCCCTAATCCTATTAATATATATATAATATTATGAATGCGAAGGTTTTTGAGGACGTATGTGTCGTCGCCCCATCGTTTAACTGGGCCCATCGAGATCTGCCTCGGCACATCATGTTACGGCGCCATTTCTTGATTTGACCGATTATTACACGATGTGCCCAGTATAAAGTTGGGCTGATCGATGAAAGCAACCTATTCGTCGATTTTTCCTTCTAGTCATATGACCACATCGAGATATGGCTGGACGCATCGTAATGTAGTTCCGTTTCGAACTCTTGTGGCACTGTTTACGCTCCGTCATCTGTTTTTGCGTTGCAATGCGATGGCGGCGCCACAAGAAATTAAAAATTGTGTTAATAAAAGCACTAACAGTGAATCAATTGCAGAAAAAGTGCTTTCCAAGTAAATTACGAGGGGCAGTTACGGGATTTTTATGCGAGTCACGCAAATTCAACGCACTGTGTATAATACCATGGACCGAATTTTATAGGTTAGTTTTTGTTATGTAAAGAAATGCATCTAAACTAAATGTATTGTGCTAATTATAACAATAAATCATGATTACATACAGTTTTGTTTTCTTTATGTTATATAGGTGGGTGAAACATTTATAACAAAATATTTAATTGTTTTAGATTATCGAGCATATAAAAAATTAGGGTGTCCTTGCAACGGGATTCCTCTGACTATTATGATTATTATTGTTATGTTCTTTCTGTGAGTGTTGTATATTTCAGTTAATAAGCCTTTTCAAATAAATAAATAAATGACTGGAGCTCTAAATATTACATAATTTAAATTTCAGGCTAAGAATTTTAATATTCAAAAAGAATCCCACAGTTAACATAATCTTGGTAGATTATGTTATTTCACTATTTTAGCGGAAGTGCACAAGGGTCTTGGGCGTGGTGGTAGGGAAAAAAAACCATAGGTACATAATATTAAAAATATAGTCCACATTTCTAGGAAAGCAATTGAAATATAGAGCTTGCGAAATGAAGAGATCTTTAATCTAGTAAAAAAATATCTAAACTTCATTTTACTTAGGTACGTTTACTTGGGTCACCCTACAAATCGATTTGACCAAACATGGCCAGGCAAATCGTCAAAAGTTATGCTTTGAACGATATGGCGGTTATTAGAGCGGCATATCAAGAAATGCCGCTGAATCGTGATGTGCCGAGGCAGATCTCGATCGGCCCAGTTAAAGGATCCGCCGACGACATATGAATGTTGATAACTATTTTAGGCAGTTTGTAACCGCTTAAAAAAGAATTTTTGGCACACATATTTCATTACCTGAATTTAACATACAGAATACTTTTTAACATGAAAACCATTTAGGTTCACGAGGAATCACAATTTTTTGCCTTAGTATATTTAAAAGAAACCAAAAAAAAATAACCATCATGACGCATTCTAATTTGTGAAGACAGGAGAACTTGCAGAAATTACTGTATCCGTTTACAAAATCATATATGTAAGAAACTTTCGTGGTAATTAATATGGCAATTACATATTTTTTGTTTGTCTGAAGCATTGTGTGATTTATTTTAAAAACTTCCTCAAAGATAACATCGTCTGGTCTAATAATATATCATCAATACTAATATCATAATACTAATAATAATCAGGATCGTCATCTTGGCTTTTTTCGATGACGATCAAAAGAGTTTCTTGTAGAAACCTAATTGATAAACAAATATTTTGATTTTGATTTTGAATAATAAATCTGTAACTTGGTAGATAAACATTTAGACGTACGGGACACAGTAGGCTACATTTTTCTTTTTCAACGCGGACGAAGTCGCGGTCGCCAGCTAGTACAAACATATACATTACATAAATTACAAACGGCCCACCCCCGGCTTTGCATGGATGCCATTTTATTTTATTAGTGAAAACGTTATCAAAATCAGATATGAAGAATTTAGCAAAGAAACAGAGAGATGTGGACAGCGCCTTCAATTGTAGACATTTAAAAATCGGCAGACAAAAAGTGTAACGGACCTCTGCCGACAAATAAATATAACCGCGGCTGTCCGTTCGTTAGTAATTTGTTAACTTGACAGGTCAGTACTTTTGTAGACAGCTTTGAGGTAGCGGTACACGTTTTTGCTAATAACACTGTCTCTGGGCAATTTAAGGACATTTGTATAAAAGAAATTCGTTATTTTAGATGTGTCTTATATTGATGGAATGGAAACGAATGGAAAATTACTAGCACCATTTATAAAATAAAGATTTTAAATATAGAAATCTCACCAAAACTTCACCAAGAAATATTGCTAAAATGGAACAAGCTATTGAAATACATCAAGCGTTTTTTGTCGCATCACTGAAGTAACATAAACATTTCACGGTCTACAGATTGATTTCTGAACTTGGTCTCTGAATAAAAATACAGCTTTCGCCACGAGACCGACAAATTTAATGTCGCATTGTCCCGTACACAATAAAGAGATAATGTTTTTCTTTAGGTGAACTTTAAAAAAGAGAAAAATAGATTTTATATTGGAAATTTTAAGGTTTAAGAAATAAGTTCCATTGTGTGTTTTATAAATTATTTATTACTAGCTGGCGCCCGCGACTTCGTCCGCGTTGAAAAACAAAAAGTAGCCCGTACGTCTAAATGTTTATTTATCAAGTTTCATGAAAATCAATTAATTATTATTCGTTTTAGCGCCTCTTTCACCAACTACAAGTAAAGTGTTGATTAGTTACTTTTAGAAATATTTTTATGTTTTATTAAATTATGCACTCCATTTAGTGCATCCTTCAATAGGCGATTTTTTTTTTATATTACAAACAAAGGTATATAAGCTAAATTATTCCCGGTGACCAGTGACTTTAAATGATGGTTAGCCTACTTGACAGATGGTGAAAGAGGCGCTTAGAATTATGGAGGAACATACATACATACATACAATACCTACACTTAAAGATTCATTATTAGTATTGATTGATTGATTGATAATATTATTGTTACAAGTATTATTACTTGAAATGCTACAATATCAATTATACTGCCACAAGAGATAGACAGCTACTTTCCAACTCTTACCAATTAATAATTACTACATATAAACTGAAATAGCGTATGCTATCGATCTATATTATAATGTATGTTAATGATGTCTTAAGAAGCGTGATTTTCATGGGAAATTATTATATATTTATAGGGCGACGAAACACGCTTGAGTGGATGGATAATCGTTGTCAGTAAAAATAGCGTTAATGAATATCATTCTGTCTTTACATTTGTAAGTTCGCGCAAAAACTATACTGACCGGTTTTTTGCGGTTTTCACTAATGGAAAGAGCATTCGTTGTACTGGGGAGGAATATTTGCAGAAAAGAGCCACCCATTGTGCGGATAGCTAGTTTAAAATAGATTACAAATATTACAATACACTTATACAATATTTCTGTCGACTATACTTAACATCACGTTAACTGATAAGTCGCTTATCACGATGACATGAGACGACACGACACCCTGACAACGGGGGCATAGAAGTGTGAAGGATCAAGTTGACAGCATAAAATAAACATCCACACCATTCAATACAGCATTAAATGTTGTTTAATTGACTCTCATACTCTGCGGATACTGTTGTTTCATTGACCATCAGCTAGTGTTGTTGACATGACATCTAACCTTCCACACGAATGAGATAAGAAACAGCTCTGAGGAGGGAATGTGAAAAGAAATGACTCAATGACGCAAAAGTACTTCATAAAAACAATGGACTCCAATAAAAGTACCATGTTTGCGTAAAAAAGAAATGACAAACAATGCCGAGCCTTCTAGTTTCAGTTACTGATCATAAATTACTTCGTAGTGGTTGCTTTGCTAGCATAGGTTTGAATTTGATTAACTAATGAGAGATGTTTTTCTTTGTTTAGTACTCGTTTGAATATTAAAATTAGGATATGGTCTCTAACTATGGGCCACCCTGTATTTATGGCCGAGACAAACATTGGAGTTAACCGTTAGCAATTTTGAAAAATTAAGGTTAAGAAAATTCAACGAGTTACACTTTGAAATCGGATCGAAAATTACAGACATAATACGACGTATCAGTAAGTGGAAGTGGCATAAAGCCTTGTAACAAACGTAGCTACAATATATATTAATATACCGTGCTATAATAATTATTTTGCCTTCATTTCAATTGGTCGTAATACCATAATATGCAATAATATAAGTTACGGTATATGTTGGTGACGTCATAGAAATATATATTATAGCTGCGTGTGTTTCACTTCAATATTTGTATAGTATAGATAATATATCGTAAAATAATATGACTTGCTATAATTTACATTAATATATATTATATTTATTCTCCAGTGTACTTGTAATTCATACCAGTTCAAAACTGCTTAAAGCAGTCTTGAACTCACGATATATTGTAATACGTATACCTAAGTTATAATTGTATTATAAAATGTAATATAATTGTAAGATAAAATGCAATAAACAATAATAATATAATTATTGCTCCTTTATTCAATCACAACAACAACAGGAAACTTAGTTTACTGAGTAATATATAAAGTAAATAAATAAATAAATGTATATTATAAGCAATTGCAAAATTTTAAAAATTCGGTTTATTTGTAACACTTGAGATTTGGAAATAAAAGGCTTTATTATTATTATTATTATTATTATTCAATCACAACAACAAACTGGGGTTATCGTATGAAATAATTATTTTATTAACAATAAGGGGTGCGTGACACCACATTCGTGATATTACTTTTCAAAGATGTAATTCATTTCTTATCAGTTCATAAGTACCTAACTGTGGAGGACATCTCAAAATTTTACAAGGTTTGAAATTATTTGATAATTCATCAATTCTTTTCTGTATTTTTTTTTTAGAATTCTTTTCTGTATTTTTTTTCTGTAGGAATCCTAAGGGGTTGTTTTATGGCGTGAATCTATACTAATATTATAAAGAGGAAAGATTTCATTGTTTGTTTGTATAGAATAGGCTCCGAAACTACTGGACCGATTTGAAAAATTATTTTACCATTAGAAGCCGACATTATCTGTGATGAACATAGGATACTTTTTACCGCGGGAAAATGCTTCATTCCTACGGGAAATCTAAAATAAAAGTAAATACTAGAGCGGCCTGGCCCGGGAGATAGCGCCATCTATCCAAAATACGGTAGATGGCGTTTTATACTTTTCTACGCGGACGAAGTCGCGAGCACCAGCTAGTAAATAATAAATAAAGCAAAAGTAAATTTTATAATCAATACAAGGGGAAGTAGTATATAGTTAGTGATTAGGTCACTTTAATGGCTTCCGCGACCAGAGGACGCGGCGAAACTCAATACCACGACTGCGGTATCATGATAACACGTCACACTATTATATCATTAAAACACTACCTATATATTATGATTATGACTGATTGCTGAGAAAAAAGTAACTGATTTATTTAGAGTATGTATGTACTAGCTACATACATACTCTAAGTGTAAAGTAGCCAATCCTGTGTCCTGTACGTCTTATGTTTATTTATCAAGTTTCATGAAAATCAATTAATTATTATTCGTTTTAGCGCCGCTTTCACCAACTACAAGTAAAGTATTGATTAGTTACTTTTAGAAATAATTTTATGTTTTATTAAATCATGCACTCCGTTTAATGCATCCTTCGATAGGCGATTTTTTTTAAATTTCTTTTTAATGTGTGGGACTTTTACCGTATAAACAAATGTATATCAGCTCCATTATTCCCGGTTACCGGTGTCTTTAAATGACCGTTAGCTTACTTGACAGATGGTGAAAGAGGCGCTAAGTGTCGTGTACGTTTAAATGTTTATTTACAAAGTTTCATGAAAATCGGTTAATTTGTTTAAGAGTTATGGAGGAACATACATTCATACAATACCTACACTTGCAGATTTGGTTTGTGTACGCTTGAAAAACTCGAGAATTTGTAAAGTGATTTTAATTCGGTTTTCAGATATGGAAAGAGGAATAAAATAAACCACGTGTGAAGCCGGGAGCGGGTCGCTAATTTGTCAGAGTTATGAAATAAATAATATATTGTTAAGTTTATACTGTTCATGTTAATGTGTTGCTTGGTACGCTTATCGTGTTTCATAATAATATTATGTTAAAACATTAAATTTTTATTACATAATAGTCAATATACCTATTATTGTGATTTAATTATTGTAGTAGTTTATTTTTGGCAAGGCATCTATATTTTATTCTTAATTTTATTATACTAAACGGAATAAAAACTAAACAACGATAAGCTTGGTTGAGTTCAACTATGTTGTAATTACTTATTCATATAATTATTTTTAATCAAATAAAAATATTCTGACGAAATAAGATAAAGTAACGACAAAGAACTTAGTCTCTTGTTCAAGAGTTTGCATTGCTCTTGTTCAACATTGCAAGATATTTGTGGTTTCGTTGCAAATTGAATAACAGAAAATTACATTTATAATTTCTAAGAAAAAAACATAAGATATGCGTTTGCCAAATCTATACGTCTTATATTATAAAGAGGAAAGATTTGATTGTAAATTTCACACATAGTGTGAAATATATCGCACCATCGGTGGCACAAGGGCCTAACTTACAAAAATTCGAAAAATTAGTTAAATATTTATTATTAAAATTTTTCATGAGTACCTTTTTTTTAATAGAAAATGGGATAATAATTTCTGACTGATTAAAAACAAAGATTTGTATAACGGTGATGTTGTCGCTAATTTTAGAATTTTTTTTGTTCAATAGAGTTTTGCTGGAGATTTTTAAGTTTATTTAACGTAAGTTCCTAATGAAGGCTTTACATTATAAAATAAAACATGTATTTGCCAAAAAATAAACTTGTTTTTTATTTCAAATTCATAAAAAAGTAAGGCTAAATATGGTCATAATTACAAAATGATTTAAATGTTGGTGGAACAAGGCCATAAATATACACGTTTGCTTTAAAAAATAAATTAATGGAAAATATATTTTAATCCAAAATCTACATTCACAAGAGTATGGGGCTTTTTTAATGCAAAAATTAATTATTTCAAAGCAATATAAGTAGAGGAATACGATATTGAATGCAAAAAAAACTTGAAATGGCTCTCCTGTGAAGTTACAAAAAGTGCAGTTAGGCCCTTGTGCCACCGACGGTCACACGAAAGCGAATTAATTTATAGCACTTACCTTTCTCGTTTAAATTTCCCTTTCCATTAGTAAACCATATCAAAATCACTCAATATATTCTGTTTGACTGTCTTATTTTAACGTTAGTTTTCCAATATATAATTTTATAGTTTATATAAATAATTACGTGGTATACGTGCCCAAAAAGAAAATACACCCGAAGGTTATGAAATATTTCTGGTATGAAATGTAACTAAAACTGTTTTGCGTGATTTTAGTTTAATATTTTAGTTAGATAAACTAAAATCTTAAACGTGCTCATTCACCATACAAACTTGCTTTATTTTAATAATAAGTATTATAAAATACCTACGCGAATACTGTTCCATTATTGACAACTTGTTGAAATTTAAAACTTATATGAGAATAAATGTTTTAAAAACTGAGAAAATAGCGCAGACGAAGTCGCGCGCGAAAGCTACTTTCAAATAAAAAGAAAAGTCATTCAACAATGATGTGGTTTGATAAATTTTACGGATTTAACAAAACTAGGTAAGTGTATTATCGTGCTATCGCAAATTCTCAAAATAGTATCAAGTCTAAATCAATGATTTTTATTTAAACCCGTGATTTTGCAATTTTGTACTTTATCGCATATCATGTGCTATAGTAATCGTGATTATGAACGATGATGTTATAATCTGTCACTTTATTGACTATTAACAATCAAAAGTGACATATCTTTATCTTCTTCTTTATATATGTATGAGCCGACCCGGTTTCGCAGAGAATTGAAACATTTTCAAAAATTCTTTCTTGACGGATTTATAACAAACCTACTTAATTTCAGCTTTCTAGACAGCTTTGGCTGTATAAAGGCTGTATATCAATAGAATCAATTTTATAAGTATCGACTTCTTCTGTCCGTCTGTGTGTATGTGAACTCCTGGACCGGCTGGACCGATTTTGATAAATTTTTTGGTACAATTTGGGTAGGTTTCAGTTAAGTCTGTGAATGGTTATTTAGATTAGAATTGGACCCGCTGCAATCTGATTTTTCTGGTTAAAATTTAGAATAAAGTCACTTCCCGCCGTATTTCCCTCTGTATGTACGCTTAGATCTTTTAAATTACGTAATGGATTTTAATGCAATTTGCACCAGTGGAAAAAGCGTTAAAAGAGGAAAGTTTTATATATAATTTTCAGAACAAAAAAATGCACCTGTTTGAAGCCGGCAGCGGATCGCTAGTTAGTTTATAATATTCTTTTATCAACATATTACCAAAAATAAACGCGTTGCAAGAGTATAATGTCAGGAGTTATGTCTTTTACTTGTTTTTCAATGTGTACGTACTACTTGGTACTACGTAGTAGCTTTAGTGGCGTCAAAACGACGTATATGTAATTAACACGATTCGATTTCATTTCTTAGATTTGTCGTTTTATATTTGACGGTCATTGAAAACACATGCAAGTCACGTTATAGCTTCTAATTCTGACTATGACTGTTTCAGTGTGACGTTCGGTTCGGTGACGACACAGTATTTTATCAGCCAGTCACCGCGAGATATCAGTGAATTTTCAAACTGTTAATTCATTGCCCAATCGGCGGTATAACAGTACAAATTTTAACTCGGATTAAATAACCAAATGTTCAAAGATAATGATATTTGTCCTTCATTATCATTGGCTATGTAAACACGCCTGCACACTTTATGACGTGTTTCTGTATTTAAGTAAATATTTTGTATTTACAAACAATAATGGCTACAAAACATATTATATTCGTTGAAGTTTTCCGATAAATAATATTTATTTTGAATTAGTGTGTTATCATTTATTAATTTTTTTTTTTAAAAAAACCTAAATAAGACATATTTTCTTCATACCTATGACACGTTATTTTGGGTTTTATTGTTATTTAGGGACACAGATAGTAAATTACCGTAGCGATAGAAATCTATTAATAAAGAAATCAATATTGATAAACTGAGCTCTACTAATGATATTACAGTATCGACGATACATATATGCGAGTATGTACACTTCGCTGCATATTAAATGTAGCAATATACGTGATCGTTTATAATATTAACATAAATTATAAAATAACTGTATGTATATTACAATCGCGGAAACGGAATGTTTATCGGTTTAAAGGTCAGCTTATATTTGCCAATATCTTTGTTGGACGTATTTGAACTACGTTATGTTATACGTATACTTAAATCTGTGCTTTAGTTAAACAGGCAAATATTCCCTTTCAGTCATATCCTTATCTCTATGACAGATGGTGTAAAATAGATCAATAGTTTTTAAAATTACTAGATATTAAACTTGGATAAAATAGTATCTCCTTTGCTTCATTTCAAAGGTGTCTTTTGTAGTTGTCAAGGAGTTTCTGGTCACTACTAGTTCAGATGAATATCCCCACATAACGTTAAATAGTCCAGTATCCCTCACCTGGATTTTTTTTCTGATTACTAACACGCTAAAACTCCGTGAATAGCTTCAGTTAGCCAAGATGAACAACTTTTTCCTCTGCGAAAATTATCGATAAAGGTAGCTATAGGAGCTAGCAGCCGTAAAAAACTTCCAAGCGTAGGACTGGGAAAACGTACCACTCAATTTGTAGGACTATGCGGCCATTTTGTTATGCAAATGTTTACTAAGCTGCAGACAAAAAATCAGCCTATAAATTGTTAAGAATTTTGATGACCTATTTATTGTGATATATTGGGAGTGTTTTTTTGGGAGGAATAGGATTACTAATCAGCTGATTTTTTGTCTGCTTTTTAGTAAACATTTGTATAATAAAATGGCCGCATAGTCCTACAAATTGAGTGGTCCTACAAATTGAGTTGTTTACGGCTGCGCACTACTTTAGCTACCTCTATCGAGAATTTTCGTAGACTATATAGGATCCACAACCAATTTCACGACCATTACAACTCACTACTAACCTAATTATCTCATTAGATGGTTAACTAAAGCCGACAAGCATTTATAACTATACGATTACAATAATTGAACGTATCCGGGTTTTGTCAGTTTGTACATCTTTGTATGTAATATAAAACTGACAATGCACAATGAGCATTAACGACATAAGATTATTAAATAATAATTACTTGTCTCGCGTTCATTGTGGTGTGCAATTTTATAATTATTTATATAATTAACTGTTCAAAACAAGTATGTTTATGTAATATACTTGTTTGCTTTTTAGAAGTAATTATTAGGCCATTGGCGACTATTGGGCAAACACTAGGTTCTCACAATACGCCAGTCATTACGTCGGAATCTAAGGGTTAGAAAAGAAAGATATCACGATAACTATGAGCGGTAGGTGAAAATGTTTAAGGGGTAAATTATAGAGCATAGTCAGAGAGGGGAAAGCTTGGAAAAATGGAAACTGAAATGAAAACTTTATTTTATATTTCACAAGCAATTTAAAAGTCCTTTTTAATTTTTCACCCGGCCAGGCCGTGCAACTTTTTTTAGGCAGATAAAAAAAGTGGTACCTACCCTTGACCCTAAATTAAAAGTGTAAAATGTGCTCTATGGTGACATTAGAATAAGAATAAAACGCTTTGATAAAACACCTATTAACTAATTTATTATAGCGTAAAACTACATACTTAAATTGAAATGACGTTGAGTTACTAGCGCAAGTAATCATCATGGCTCTATAATCTCAATAATTTCATAAGTGTGTTCAAGTGCATGAAATCATGATTTACACACTGATAACGCTAAGAGTTGTTGTATGAGTTGTTAAAAGACGTATTATATGTAGTTTTTGTGTGGTACATATGAACGATGAAAGGTCCCTATGTCCTTTATGGTGTCCCAGACAACGTGTATGCAAAATTTCATTGTGAAATTAGTTTTTGCGGTTCAGTGGTTCAGTAGATTTTGCGGGGCAAACATATAAAAAAAATACAGTCGAATTGGGATCCTCTCCTTTTTTGAAAGTCGGTTGATAACTAATTAGATGTAGGATGTGGTAACAATTAACAATTTGAAATGAATGTTTAACACGTTCATTGCCGCATAACGCGACGTCGCGTGAAGCGGCCTTTTATGATATGGCCGACAACGCTCCGTCACGTGTACGTGCCATAAAATAGCGTATTGGCTTCTGGTATTTGTTTTGGCCTTTAGGGAAATATTTCGATTTTCAATGATTTTATTACTTCGGCCATCTACGTATTAGAATATATATAATATAATAAATATGTATTAGAAATTAAATAATAATTTTTTTACGAAATATTATTACTTTTTGTTTCTTTGAATTACTTGCTTCCTTTGTAACGGAATTGTTTTATGTAACAATTTACATTAGAAATTGTTCTTATCTATGAGAAACTATAAGGCCATATTTGTAAAATAATATTATTAATTGTGACAAATTTTTACTGACAATTTTAAAGGCGACCTGAATTTTTTATTATGACCTAAAGACGTGACAAAATAATTCCTTCATTAATAATAATAAAGATATGATCATATTTTCTTTAATAACTCTTCACGTACTTATTACAATAGGTTATAATTTTGTTAAAAATTAATACGTGATTTCGCAACATTGTTATGAATGCTGCAGACACAGAGATTCTTGGATCGCCTGTTGTATCTAGGTGAATATTAATATTTCATTTAAAGAAATAACTCAGCAATTAATAATGTGTGCAAATTACGACACATAGAGCACAAAAAAAGTGGGCCAGTAAGTACTTGGGTAGATTGATGGGTGAGGTGTTACAATCGTATGAAAGTCAATGAACTCCCGCTAGCATTGTCTGCGGTCTAAGCTATCAAGAAGACTTTCTTCATTTAATTGCATATAATTAAAAAATTGTATTGTTGTCAAGTCAAGCGAGTGCTATGAACAATATTAATTTACGCATTATGCGGCGAAATATCATAAATACTATAATATTATAAGAAGGAAAGATATGTTTATTTGTTTGAATTAAATAGGCACGGAAACTACTGATGGACCGATTTGAAAAAAATAATTTGACTGTTGAGGAAGCTATATAAAATAAAATTGCTTCGGTATGGATCTCCATACATTTCTTCTACCCCTACACACAGTTGATTTTGATATGGTTCATGGAATATACTTACACTGGACCGCAAAGAAAAATGGTTGGTTAGAAAATCTTCAATATCTTCAAAAGTTGACCTAGCTTTATGAAATAAAGGCTTTTTTAATGTGCTTAATTTAAAATAAAATTTATTTAGTTTAGCTTTCTTTATTTCATAAAGCTAGGTCAAATACTTTTGAAGATATTGAAGATTTTCTAACCAACCATTTTTCTTTGCGGTCCAGTGTAGGCAATATAATATATGAACTAGGTACATATTTGCATTGCGTATTGCGTATAATTTGCAGACGAAAATGCATCCGTCCGAAGACGCGAGCGGGTCGCTAGTGTAAAAAAAGTCGCTTCCCGCCACTTGTCCCTCTGTGTATACATATACGCTTCGATCTTTGAAACTACTTAACGGGTCTTAATGCGGTTTTCAGTAATGGAAAGAGCGTTAAACGAGGAAGGTTTTATATATGTATAATTTCCAGAAAGAAAATGCACCGGTTGTGAAGTCGGGAGTGGATTGCTAGTATATGATGCTTATGACAGACGATTACGCCTCTGCCGTTCGACTCAATTCAATTTTTTTTTTGTGATCTATGAGACATATAGAGCAGGTAAAATAGGGTTGATTGGCTTGTTGTTGTTTTCCCACACTTTTGTATTTCCATACATTGAAATATAATTTTATTAAATATTATTTTTATTCTTGTTTTGGTTTCTCTGCTGTCTGTACAGAAAAAAACTACTGTGGCAAAAGAAAATGCAAAATAAATTCATTAAATTTACCTTATAAAAATAGAACTGTGGCAAAACAACACATTTTTTGTGACGAATCTACAATGTGGCAAAACAACAACAAGCCGGCTATTCTTATCTTTTTTTTTAAATTTTTGCCTTTATTTCCTGGATTTGCGAGGCAATATTATAAACATAACTGTGATTGATAATAACTAAATAATACATGAAAAAGTTTTACTTTTATAACTCTTTTTTAAAAAATAAACCGACTTCAAACCGTTATCTCATGAATGCCATTGTCAGAACTGGACCAAATTGAAATGGGACCACACGGGAAGCACCAGCTTTTAAATAAAAAAAGAATCACCAAAATCGTTTCACCCAGTCGAAAGTTATGAGGTAACAAACATATTAAAAAAATATAGTCGAATTGAGAACTAATTCTTCCTTTTTTGAAAGTCGGTTGAAAATTTAGTTTAAAATTATTTATGAATGCAAATATTGGGGACGCTGAACAAATACACATTTTTTAACAAAGCCCTGGAACACCCCTGCCTCTGTTGGTGATTTTTTCTGCCCCGTCTGAGCCGAGGTAAACCGAGGGTCGACTTATATGACCTTTATTCTGTTCTGTTCATTGTCTGACCGGTTCGCTTCGCTTTTTGCACAAATTTTAACAGACCACACAAGCGCACGAATAAAAGCTTGATACTAAACTTCATGTCTGCATGCATAGCTAATTAATGTCACATCCCATATGACACGTATCACTTACAGAAATACAAATGCAATAGGAAATGTTAACAGTGCGCTACGTACTGAGCAATATTCTATTCGATTCGTGACGTATGGGTGTTTCATGGTGTTATTTATTCTAATCTATAGGAGCTAAAATAAAATATTATTCAGAGTATATTTTCACGTATGAAATTCATGAATAATTAAAATTTCTTAACAATCTCATTCATAAAACCGTAAAAAATTGTAAAAAAATAATCGTACCTTCCATTAAAAAAAACTATTTGAAATGACAATTCGTTTTTAAAATAAATACAATAGAAAACTGACGTCGCGACGCTAATAATACTTTACTGAATTTATTTTATTTTAGGACGATCTTTGACATATTATGTTAGAAAATATGTCGAAAAACACTCACCTGAATAGATGTTACGCCCGATTGGAATGACTGCGGGTATTCTTGCGAATTTTATTTTAATGGTTATGTAGGCCGTAAGAGCACACAGCCACGTGCTTTATAAATACGTACGACAGGACGCGATGCGATCGGCCAACGCGCTAGTTAAAATCGGAATGACTGAACTGGCTGAGACCGTTTGAGCGAGCCAACAAACCGGCCATCAACGCCAAGCAATCCAACCAAAGTGAGTATGTCGGCTTGCGATAGCAAAGCGGTGTTGCTTGTAGTCCCGTACAAAATATAGTACTATCATACTATGTCATGGCATGGAGCAAGCGTAGATAATTGTATATGCAACCGAACGATGAAAAAGCAAAAGCAATTTTATCGATTCTTGCGTCAATTTTTAGGGCGATCGAACGCAAGCAATTTTACAACGAATATTTAAGAAAACTTTTTAAAAATTTTCACTTAACAGGTACACCAACGACCACCGGTGAATCTGTTAATTGCTGTGGAATTTTTGAAGTAAACTCCTTACAGCGATAGCGAATTCAGAGCTCGAATATTTTATTTATTGTGTTATAACTTGTTTATAACACTTATAACCGTCAGCTGATACCTATATGTACTTAAAATGTCTGTGATAAAAAATGTACTTACGAAATTTACAGGAAGCATCACATGTTATTATTTTTAATCTCTTTTTAACTCTTTTTAACAAAAAGAAACTGATTTCAAACCGTTTTCTCACGGATGCCATTGTCAGAACTGGACCAAATTTAAATGGGACCACACGGGAAGAACCAGCTTTCAAATAAAACAAGAATCATCAAAATCGTTTCACCTAGTCGAAAGTTATGAACATTAAAAAAAATAAGAAAAAATATACAGTCGAATTGAGAACCTCCTCCTTTTTTGGAAGTCGGTTGAAAAGTAGAGTTTTACCTAATAAAAGTAGATAGATACTATCGACTGACTGACTGTGTGTAGGTTGCCTAAGAGCACTTTAACATAACGGTATAGTGTGAGAGGCGTGTATAGGCGCGTCTGCGATACCGTCTCCTTTACACGAAACATGCTACACACGTGTTGAGAACAATTACTTAATAATTACGCGACAAATACACACTGCATTGAAACATACAATTGACACTAATTTTATGGCTTCATATTGAAACCTTCAAAATATTGTTATAGTAGGTACAGCAACAGAATGCAAGTCGTAAACTCAAATTTAGAATCTTGAATTTTTTTTCTATTGACGCGTAGTCGTTATGGAAACGACTAGTGTACGTAAAACAGTTTTAGAAAAATGATTCACTTTGTTGAACGTAATTTTCACTGCGAACTAAAAATAGATGAGTGACATAATTATGTTTCACAGCGTAAAGAAAACTCGTGTGACACTGAGAGTTCAATATAACATTTGTAATAGTTACATATATATTGATTTTTTCAGTGGTGCAAGTGCCCCTGTGAATTGCGACCACGCCCCATTTTGAGGCCATTTCCATCGTATTGCTAGTAATGGAGAGAGGCGCTTGCGTGGGAAGTGGCGGCTGGATTTGCCGCGAAATCATGAAACTTTTGAAACTTCTTGCATCATTCTGGCCATTTCTATTGCATCATTCATTCATGAATGCACGTTCTTGACATTCCTGTCCTCGTCATTGACAGTAACTTGTCGCCTTTAAATTTCGCCCACACGCGGCCAAATTACATATATACTAACGCAAAAATAAAAAGGGATATATAAAAACATCCAAATTTTTAGGTGATTTTCAACAGACTGTACTTAACTTCGAAGAAAATGGTCGTACAGAGCTCATTAAAAAAGTAAATTGTAGCTTTAAGTCTCTAGTTTTTGAATCCGATGTCAAATATTTTTTCCGTTAGTGGTTTATGAGTAATCGTCAAAAAACCATTAAAAAAGAAATTTTGAATATTTTTTTCTTTTCTTGAAAACTTTGACAATCGATTACTTGGGCAGTAGTGGTCCTTCAGAAAATTAAAGTAAGTTTTGTAAACTGCAAAACATTTCCTACATCTACAAGGTGCTTGAACTGGATTTTGATAAAAAAAATTTTTCAAACCGAAAATATTGATCGAAGAAAAGGTAAAAAATTACAAATTTAAGGATATTTGGATAACTTGCAATAACTTTGTAAATATACCTAATAATGCAGATACGAAGGATATTTTCTATTGCTTTCAACCTCAAAGTGTCCTGAAAAAACGTGAAAGTTTCAAAGTGCTCCTCTATGTTTAAAATTATCTTTTTGCTGAAAATCAAGATAACTGGCAATTATTCATTTTTTATCCCTTAGTTTGAGTTTATTTTTATTTTTAATGATTAAAGATTTCCTCTTAATATAGCGTCTACAAACTTTTGAACGTCTGTTGAACGTCTTTTGAACGGTTACCCACCCACTGTTGAAAAGGTCATAATATAGCCTTTTATTTTCCTACCATCTAATTTTGAAAATCCATCAATCCAATAGGTCCCCACGACGTTGGAGTAATTCCACATTTAGCATCGTGAGCTCAACTACCACTACCACTAAGTCACTAGGGAGTCTCCTGAGCTACATACAGCTCTATGTATATGTAAACTGTATATCTAGATAGATAGAAACATTGATCCTAGAAAGTTAAGATGCCGCCATTCGAACATTTGCTTCGAACGGATTTGATACAGAAAAAAACTAACGCCATCTATTACAACTTTAAGATACTACTTCTGTAAGTAAAGGCTTACTTCTGCAGCTCTGGTACATGGGCCGGTATCTGTCATAGAGTAACTTATAATATTTGGTATCTGTGTCTCGGTGACTTTAGCTGTCATTGGTGTCACTTTCCGATTTTGACACCGGCGCGTCTGTGCCACGTACTAGGAGCATTACCCTTGTCCTTACGAAGTAATATAATAATTATTTCAATGGATAGAAATAGGAATTTATTAAAATTTTAGTGAAGTTTAGTTACTTCAGTAAAAAGGGAATTGGATATGAAATGTGATGATGAGTGTACCGAGTCTTTAACCGGTGCCTACCTCAACCAAATAGAAAACGAAACGAAGATAGCGCAATGCCGACACGACGCCATCTGTTCGATATATTTTGAACACATATCAAACACAAGTGATGTAGCACAAATTCTAAACAACAGATGTCGATGTAATTATAATGTTAATGAAAAAAAAACTCATTACGAACGATTATATTATAAATGGCGCCCGCGACTTCGTCCGCGTTGAAAAAGAAGAAAGTAGCCTATCATGTGTCCTGTACGTTTTTCTAACAAGTTTCATGAAAATCAGTTAATTCGTTTAAGAGTTATGGAGGAACATATTAACATACATACAGAAAAAAAAATCTAAAAATCATCAATTCAGTTTCAGTACCATGTATAAATCCTATAAACACGATATCTCTGAAAACAAAGTGACTTACTCCATGACCAACCCTTACAGATTTATGATTAGTATTGATGATGATGTGAATGTGAGTTTGTTTGTTACGTTTTCACGCAAAATCTACTGAACCGATCACCATGAAATTTTGCATAAACGTTGTCCGAGACACCAGAAAGGACATACATACCTTTCATCCAATAAAAATAACTGTTCCCGAGGGATTATCTCAAATATAAAACTGTAACGCCTGGCCAATGTGTTATAGCAACAAGCCCTCAAGCGTTATAATTGCTTTTATATTTTTAATTTATCATCGGCACCAGCTAGTATATCTATATCTACTTATATAAATAAAAATGAATCCCTAAATGTGTTGATAAGCGCAAAACTCGAGAACGGCTGGACCGATTTGGCTGATTTCTTTTTGTTGTTTTTGGCTGAAGTCTGAGGAAGGTTCTTATGAAGAGAAAAAACGTAAAAAAAATACGAGGCAAAATTAAAAGCAGCAATTTACTTTTCCCATAAAAAACCACTAGCACTAGGACTAGCACTAGCTACAAACATAAGAAAATCATAAGATGCGATAGAATACAAGAAATATAAGCTAAAAAAGAAATATTAAATCAAATGTAAATAAGCTAAGAAATAAATTTTGCACGGCGCCTTGCAGTCTTCTTAAGACTCGCTTACAAGCTTGTCTCCTCTTCGTTGCTTGTCTCCATACAATGTACCAACTGTTGTTCTTCTTGTTCGCCCTCCTTTATAGAATCTTTTTTTAAATAAAAATATTTCTTTAGCGACGAAAAACATTTTTTGAAATTTCGCTTCGACGGCTGTGGTTTTGTCGTATTTACTTTTAGACCCTCGAAGCCGTCTGCAAGGTTATTATAATCAACTGATACTGTATTTTCTTGGTCAATTATTGAAGGGATTTCGATGCATATATTTTTTTCCGCCTGTACGCCGTACGCCGATTTCTTGGTATAATCATTTTCATTACATATCTTTGCTTGAGAGCCACAGATCTCTTGGGCCACGGAGATCGCTTGAGGCACTTGATTTAGCGTAGAGTGAATATTCTTTACGTCTTCCATAGAAGACGTGGGCAATGTTTGGTATTTTGAGTCCGTAACAACTTTTTCCATTTCTATTGTGACAAAAGAAGTCGTTTCGTAACCAACGTAACAACGTTGGTCACGATCTGAGTTAATTTTTCCACCCAGCTTACGATTATTGGTCTCATGTCCATCAAATTCTGTAAATTAATTTTCAAAGTCATCATATTATAGTTTTAAATAGAGTTGTAAAAGTAAATTAACTACAGTTGTTAAGTACACCATGTTAAACCAATGATGATTGTTTCGTTATAGGTTTAATCTAGAGTTTGTAGAAATCTGACTACATGCTGTTAATTCACAGTGTTTTTTGTAAGGGCCAATGTTTTAGTGGTTTGCCCTACCATTTCTAAAACTTTGAAAACTCCATTTCTAAACTTTTCTTTGCTGGGACTCGCACCCGCGATCCTTGAAGCAGAGCGCACCTTTTATCCACATGACCAATGAGTTCGTCAATTGTAACTAAAGCAATTGATTTTATTATCAGTATTGTATTTAATTAATAATTGCTTATTTCAGACTGTAATTATTTCATATATTTAAAAATATTTTAACGTTACGGTTCACATTGCTTTAGTTAGACGACTAGTGAATCTGTTCAATGTTCATGCAACGTTATGCAATGTTATGTATGACTAGCTGGTACCCGCGACTTCGTCCGCGTTGAAAAAGAAAAAAAAAAGCTTATCCTGTGTCCTGTACGTATAAATTTTTATCTACCAATTTTCATGAAAATCTATCAAGTTATGGAAGAACATACATACATACAGAAAAAAAATCTAAAAATGGTCAATTTAGTTTCAGTATCATTTGTATATAGAGCCTATAAACACGATATCTCTGAAAACAAAGTAAATTACTCCATTACCAAGCTTTACAGTTTCATTATTAGTATTGATGTCATGAGGCATCATATGTTTTATAGGCCTCGAATTATGCCGTAGGTATGTAATTTTGAATAAATAATTATGTCCTATCTTACCGTGAGTCTTATCAGCACGCTTATAACTCTGCTGCCCCGAAAATGAACCTCCAATACCACTCTCTACATCGTTAAACTTATCCGCTAACTCCGACAACTGTTTCAGATACGAAGTTGTCCGTGTTAAAGGCATATTTGGCTTCGCAAATGGTGTCCGTTTTACAGCTTCTGAAACAGAATATGAATATCCTTTTATAATTAACTGCCCGCTGCCCGCGACTTCTCCCGTGTAACTTTGTAAATTATATATTAAAACCTTTCTCGAGCGAGAACACTGAAAACAGCATGAAAATCGATTAGTTCATGACGGTTTCAAAAACTACCGAATGGATTTTCTTACGGCTTTCACTAGTGGAAAAAGCGTTAAACGTGGAAGGTCTATAATTAAAAATTGCACCTGTCATTTTCACGTGGAAAATATATTTTACTTCCCATACTACCGAATAATTATGAAGATAAAATTGTCAAAATTAAGTGTAATTGTCGCAATTTTATTAAATTTTAGAAATGACAAAAAGAATAGTATCCTGAGTTTCTTTCGGGGTTTCTTCTCAGGAACGTCATCTTGGCTTTTTTTCAAGGCTTTTTTCCAAGGCTACAAGAGTTTCTTGTGGAGACCTAATTTTGATACTATGCTGATAAAACTAATTGGAAATATTAATTAAAGATATGTAATTTAGAACACATACCCGAAGACGCAGCTGTCTCGTCTAAACTATCCGATGATACACGTACTTTAGGGAAGAACATTTAACTTTCAAGATTTCAAAATAACAATTAAATTAATAGTAAGATCTTAAAAAAAAAGAAATCACTGTCCCACTTAGAACACTCTTTATATTATATGCGATTTTCCTATAATAGCGATATAATAAATGGTATTAACTGTGCAAGTAAACCGTCACTTCAAAAAACACAAACTTAATAATTCTTACACGTTCTATAGATAATTAAGTTTAGGTTATGATCTGTGAGAAGCTTGTAACTAAATCTTTTGCAATAACTGAAAAGGCGAATCGCAATAAAATTCCCAGAACGCTGTGTAGGCATATTAGGCACTCAGAACTCTAGGTAAGCGAGGCTTATAGAACTGGTATTAAAATATTAAATTTAAATTAAAACAATATTCTTTAAATTGTATCTAATTAATAGTTAGATTTTAATAATAAATACAAAAAATCATAACACGAGATTAAATCTCAGTTGGTTCTCTGGTTTTTAGTGTTATCATTTTACATGTATTTTAAAAATTAAAAATTGTTAAAATTATAAATAAATCAAATGACGGGCTTATTTTTTATGAAAAAGAGCGATAGACAGTCAGATTTATTTTGACTAGGGATCCACTATACAAGATTTCTCTGTTGTAAGAGATAAGTTAAAATCATAAGCGAATATAATCTGGCATTTTTGAGAAGTATTAGGGCCTCTTTCACTAACTACATGTAAAGTGTTGATTAGTTACTTTTCAAGTAACGCTAATTGGTGAGTAATAGTGGCAGTTAGCCTATTTGACACTTACAAATTTAAAAAGCTGTCCTCTTTATTTAAAGCTAACTGCTTCTAAACCATCCAACGGATTTTGATACGGTTTTCACCAAGAACGATAAGAGAGGAAAATTCATATGTATACTTAGGTACTCTAGCTACACGCTTCCGGCTTCGCCTGGGTGCAAAATAAAAACTATCCTATGTTTTACGTTGGACCAAATTACACATAGTTACGAAGTTGTATCAAAATCTGTCAGTAGTTTAGGAGTTCACTGACCTCTAACAACGTGACACATAAATATAAATATTTTTCCAGGATGAAATGTATCCTATAGTTCAGGTAATCATCATACATCAGTGAAAACCTCATTCAAATCAATTAAGCTGTCTAAGCTGTTTCTGCACTAACGCACACTAACGCACTAACGCACAGACAAAAATTCTAAAAAATATATTTTAAACCTCGTGTACAAATTGTATTTTTTTTTGGCTTATGATTTTTATACATACGTATAGTCTAGCTGGTACCCGCGACTTCGTCTGCGTCCTTTCTGGTGTCCCAGACAACATGTATGCAACATTTCATGGCGATCGGTTCAGTAGTTTTTGCGTGAAAGCGTAAAAAATAAAAAACGAACAAACTCACATTATTCCCATTTATAATATTAGTAAGGATAGTAAGGATTTGTAGGATAAATTTCATCCGCGCAACGCTAATGAGATATAAAATGCATTTAAAAATATAAAATTCTTACCAATTGTCTTCAATTAAATCGTGTTGTGTAACAGGTAAGCGTCGTACCACTCACATCGACGAACGAAATATGACAACATAACAAAATAATGTTATAGTCCATGAGCCAGCGACAGATTTTCATGACCAGTCCTACCAGTCGATAACTTGTAAAATGACTGAGAGAGTTGTATCATGAAGCGTTGTGAACGTCAGCTGCGGCTCCGAAGGTGGGTTGAGCAGTAGAGTGGTAGCCGCCCAGGCACATAATAAAAAAAAATTAATCATTTATTTCCGATTAAAAATTCATCAAATTATAGTTAGCCTAATATTTTGAAGAAACAAAATTGTCTGCAGGTCACACGAATATATATGTGTTCAGTGATTACATCCCAATAGAAAATTTATCAGATGATAGTTTATGCATTACTTTTAATAAATAAAAAAGTCAGCTGGCTATATCTAGGTGGAATGCTTGTCAGCTGATGCTCTGAAAGTGTAACGGGCTACCACTGCTCAACCCACCATCGGAGCCGCAGCTGACGTTCACAACGCATCATGATACAACTCTCTCAGGCATTTTGCAAATTATCGATTATCAAAAAAAAAAAAAAAAAAGAGGAAATCATTGACAAAAATTAGTACCTGGCTTACGGACCATTAGTTCAACATGCCTAAACATTCTGCGAATTATATGACATACATATTATTTTATAAATTATTATAAATTATTTTTACCAATAATCAGCAAATCGATTGTTGCGGTATTGCTTCACAATTATTATATTTCGGTTACCAATTAGGTACTTAAGTAAAATTTACAGTAGGTATGTTATTGAATTCATTATTACAGCATACTAGCTGGTGCCCGCGATTTCGTCTGCGTTCTCTATGGCCTTCCTCGATAAATGGACTGTCCAACACAAAAAGTATTTTTCCCAGACATAGTCCCATAACTTTCCAATATCACCGTTCAGATGTGTCCGGTCCATTACAACCAATTCCCAAATTGACTGAAATGTGAATACGCCTGGATCCAAAATAGACTGAATCTGAAATCGACTAAATCCTACAAAGACTGATTCCCAATTCGCCTGAATTCCAAATTGCCTTAACTTTTAATTACACTAGGTAAGATGCAGTCGCCCGGGCTCAAAATAAAAACTATCCTATCTTTTAAGTTGGACCAAATTACACATAGTTAGAAAGTTTTATCAAAATCAGTTCAGCTGTTTAAGAGTTCATTGGCGTCAAACATGTGACACGAAATTCAATAGGTATAAGATTATAAAGAGGAAAGATTTGTTTATTTAATTGAATAGACTACTGGCCCGATTTGAATAATTCTTTCACTGTTGGGAAGCTATATTATTCAGCGAGTAACATAGGCTAGCTATACTTTATAAAAAATATTGACTACAACTTAGGTTAAAATTAAAAGTACGTAAGTGACGGTTTTCGTTTTATTTTCCAATTTTTCTCCAAAATATGTTAACAAAAGAGGACAGAGAGAGGTACTTGTTGGCATTTAAAATTTACACGTTTACGTGCAGCACCTTGGTCGTTTAGTTCTTCGTTTTCTTGGCATGACAGCGCGACATGTCCTGCATGGCATGCAACATGGCAGGTCTTCTTCTTCGCACTGAATTTGCTTACAAGAATGAGCGGCCGGTTTTGGTTTCGCAGGAACCCTAGGTGTTACCAGTTCCACCTGAAATATATAAGTTTAGGGGAAAAAAATGTAGTAACAGGGCGCACTGCGTTTTGCTGTAATTTGCTAAAATAACAACATATATGCTGTTGTGTTTCGGTGAATGAGTAAGGGATGCCAGAGCTCTCCCTTCCCTTAGCGTTAATTTTTCTATAGTCGATAGCATACTTGAAGTATATCAAAATGGCTGACAAAAATTATGTAATTCTTATAATTCTATTTCTTTTTCTAATGAGTACGATTAACGAAGAAAGATACATACTATAGTTCAAACATGTACCGTAATCTAGTTAAGAAACTAGATCAAAATTGATGCTCTGATGAAACCACTCATAGTGAATTATAATCATGGAATTGCAATTACTTGGAACTTAATCCCAACTGAAATTGAATTATTATATTATATATTAAACTGAAATTATTATACATACCTCAATATTACCAGTTCTGTTCGGCTCATCTGTTTGTTTGCCAATTTTCAAAATGAAAACATCTTTATCTGGATGAAGTACTTTCTGGGCTTGTACACCTTTGGGTGCGTCTTTCGGTGTGACGTTACAAATATTACATAATGTATTATGAGCTTCTTTTTTGCTGTAGGTCAGTTCGGAGTTAAGTGCAGTTCTGTTAGTTAACGCCTCGCAGATATCATCTGGTATCTGTGAAAAGTTTAATATTTAAACCACTTTTTACGTAACTTTTGGTAGACTATCAAAATGATGGTAAGGGGCTGTGGCCTTTTGAAACCCACATCGCCATTGCCGACGTTGATAAGTTAGGGAACGTTCAAGTATTACGTAACGCAATTTGAGTTCTTGTAAAACGTTACGATCATCATCATCATCATCATCATCATCTCAGCCGTAGGACGTCCACTGCTGGACCGGTCAGAAGCAGCCTGGATCCACCGCCGACCCGCGGCCCTTATTAGGTCATCTGTCCACCTTGTGGGTGGACGTCCTACGCTGCGTTTGCTGGTCCGTGGCCTCCACTCGAGAACCTTCCGGCCCCAGCGGCTGTCGGCTCTTCGTACTATGTGCCCTGCCCACTGCAACTTCAACTTCAACTTACTAATGCGACGGCTTATGTCAGTAACTTTCGTACGTCTACGGATCTCCTCATTTCTGATTCGATCTCGCAGTGTAACCCCGAGCATAGCCCTTTCCATAGCTCGTTGAGCGACATTGAGCTTCCTTACGAGGCCCATAACACATTGGTCGAACACTTTTGTCTTGAGACACTGAGAAATTTTGAGTCGGCGCCAAACAAGCAAAAATTGCGTAAAGAGTGATGCGCGGCGGCGACTCAAAATTACTTAGGTAAAATAATAAGATTATTTTATGCTTTTCAGTTTTTTCGGCTGTTTTATTTTTTGTTAAAAAGTTTTATTGACATAATAAAATGCCAATATGCGTAGTGAAACTGTGTAAAATTATAAATAGTGACAATGTTTTACAAACACTACAATAAAAACTTGCCGCATTCACGGAGCTATTGCTTTCAGGTAGGGCCGTATCTAGTCGAGTGCAGCGAGACCAATCATTTTATCTATGTTATGTTATCACATTACCAGTGAGCCTACCTCGTTTATATTGATGTCATGTCAAACAATTATGGATGTAAAATGATATATCAAAATTGTTTCTTATGTGCCTACTTATTAGGTTCTTATGGAGCGAGGTATAAACAAAAGAATTGAACTCGTAATTTAGTTTTAATAAAAAAAAATCACATACATTACATACATATATCATAAACTTGTGTAATGACTTGACAATTTATTATTGAAAGTATAATATTTATTTTCTTTCTTAATTTAAGTTTTTTTATGTAATCTTTACTCTATAGTATTTTTATAAAAATTATTTAAGATTTAATATTATTTTATTTGGTTGATTTTGGCAGAGAGATAGTTTATTACCTGGTAACATATAGGATACTTGTGTTATTATTTACTTATATATTTTCATAGTCATATTTGTATTTTTGAATTGAAAACCTTTCTAAGCGCGTTTGGCTTTTTTGAGACGGGAAATTCTTTATATAAGTAAGTATGTACTTTCCTGACAATTCAAAAAATACACACGTACGTAATTGTTCAAGTTTTCACTTCTGTCGGCACTGTTTTTTATTGTGTATAATATGATGTATGTACAGTCGGGGGAAGAAAAGGTTCGTCACCTTAAAGTCGATTTTTGCTTGCACCAGGGCAAATGTCAGTCATGTCAAAATTTCATTTCAAACGTCTGTCAGTTGTCTGCTTAGTGCTTTAGTTTCAAAAGGTACTAAGAGTCTACGATTTTGATAAAGGAAAAGGAATGAATTTGAAAACTGACGAAGGTTTTCGTACCCAGACTTTACCTATATGATTACTGGCCAGCTAGACAAACACTTTCGTTATATTTCAGAGCGCGCGCTCTAGTGGCGTACCATAGAGGCGTTTTTCAAGAATTACTTAGGTAAAATAATAAGATTATTTAAGTCCTTATAGGACTTTCTATTAAGTATGAAAACTTTGGTGAAAGTAATACTGGTGTAGAAGATTGGAAGCTGTATCCTTACACACGCACGTGCTTAAATGATAGGACAGTTTTTACTTTGAATACGAACGAGCCGGGAGCTTGTAAAGTTTAGGTTGGTTTGTGTATACATATATGCTTCAATAATTCGAGAATGGGTAGACCGATTTTAATTAGGTTTTTACACATGAAAAGAGGGATAAGAGCGGTACCCAGAGCGAAACCGGGAGCGGGTCGCTAGTTAATTTATGTAATCTCATTTTAATAATGACTAAATATAAATCTACGGAGCGAACAAACTTTGAAGGTTTTAGTGCAAGAGCGCGGCAGCAGCCATCGCACTCCTTCCAGCCTTACCCCGTATTGTGCCGAAAGGTGCCGTATTGTGCATGAGTAAATCGAGGTTTCGTATTCCCCTGTTTTCTCCTCTAAAAATTGAGCCTATCGAATAATTTTTACATAAACATTTTCAGGAAGAACGAATTTATGCCGCTATCATTTCTTTTTATCTTAAAAGTCTTCCAAATTTGTTTTATAGTCGTCTGATTAGGGTGACATAATAGGGCCATTTATTACGATTTTTGAGAAGTCATATATTCTTATGTAATTAGTTGGTGGAAAAAAATAAATGATAGGGGCATAGCTTTAGCAGCCCTAGATTTTATAACAAAAAATTTTTGCTCTAGATGGATTATCCAGAGAGAGAACAGGGGATTACATTTGTATGGAAAAACGCTGGTAGCGTTCCCTGTTAAGGAGACTTTGAGATTCCATATTATTTATGTAATTTCACTTTTAGTTACCTGAAAATTAAGCAAGTTTTCTCCACCCACGTCCGCCTCGTCGGGAAAACCACAAGTTTCAGAGCACACGGAGTCCCCTTCATCGCACGTACATTGTTGCTGTAGTTTCATTTGGGACGGGGTTAATTTTGGTGGTTTAGAAGTACTCTTCGGAACACGTATTTTCACCTATCGTTTGTAGGATAAAAACAAAAAATAATGTAAAATTTTAAAATATGGAATACCGCTTAACCTTATACTTATCTCATACTAACTGGTACCCGTAAATGTACTATAAAATACAAAATATTTTTTAACTTCGTACCAGTAGTTCCTGAGATTAGCGCGTACAGTCGGCCGCATAAGTCGAGTGACACATTCAAAAGTGCAAAACAACTGAATACTCAATTTACTTACACATTTACTTACCTACTGAAGCTTTTTACGTTTTGCAGTTATGAATGTGTTAATCGACCGTGTTGCAGTTATGAATGTGTTAGGTTCATTTATTTTTACCAACAATGTTTTAATTAGATGGTCCTCAATTAATATATTCCAAGTCCAAAACTGTTTCTTTGCTCTATAGTTTTGCGCGAGCAAGACAGTGGGTTTTGGAAGGATGGCAATCCGGCGGCGAGAGGTCGCTCTCTTGCTGCTCGTACGTGGCCGACGACGGATCGAGTTGGTGGAAATAAAAGGATATATGAATTGAGAGACCAGAGTGCGATAAAAGTATGGTTGCATGTACGACAATTAATGTATGGAATGTAAGAAGTGAAAATATACATTGAGTTGAGAAGTTTACACCTGCATTTCATTGAGAGCCCACCCTGACAGAAGGAATGCTACAAATGTTTGCGGCCGACTGTACAACAACAAAAATTTCGTGTCACACGTGTGACGCCAATGAACTCTTGTGTAACTTGGTCAAACTTAAAACATAGGATAGTTTTTATTTTGAACCCGGGCGAATCGGAGAGCATGTAGCCTAGTACCTACTATAAAATCGTAAACGAGACGTGTCGGTATCTACATTAAATATTTTATCAAAAAACTGTTTTTTATTAGAGATAGGTTTGCTCTTGGCCAACAACCAGCTGAGTAGCAAGGATGAGGCCTATGATGGAGCGAGCTCACCCAGAATATGCCTATTCACTCGAACTCTGAAAAGATTAGGGTTATATGAGCTCAGAAATACAGACGCCGGGAGGGAGTTCCAAACCTTGGCAGTGCGCATTATAAAGGATGTTTCAAAGCGCTTAGTCCGAAAAGGAGGGATTTCGACTAGATGAGGATGACTAGACTAGATAGGTTTTCAAAAAACCAACTACAGCGCGTACGCAGTTGCAGGCACCAGATAGTTTCTAATTTAGGTAAATGTGTAGGTATACTTGTGGTTTCTCAATTAAGGAGGTCATTCATTTTGTCAATTAACAATAACAATATTGTAAAATGTAAAATTTGCGAAAGCATATTTCGCAGAAGTTGTCATAATAGTTTCTCAGAAATACGCGTGCATTGCAATCGGCGCACAAATCATACTTACATACGCAAACATTAATATAACCTTATTTATATCTTATTTTTCCATAAATCTTAAAATAGCTCTCCTGTAAAATTTGCTTTTTTTATTATAGTGACTGTATTTTTTTTTTATGTTAAGGTCGACAGACAGGCTGACGGTCTGAACACAAGCAACGCCATAAGTGCTACAAGTGCGCTGCCGACCATAGAAGGATTAAGGATAAGGGATAAGGGATAAGGGAGGGATGGGGTAATGGGCTCTGGCATCCCTTATTCACTCACCGAAACACAACAGCACATAATGCTGTAATTTCACGGTGGTATTCTGTAAGGTGGTGGTTATTGCCGCCAGACGGGCTGCCCAAATGACTGCGAAACGCAGTGTGCCCTGCCACTACTTTCAAATCCAGACCAGTCAATTTTGAAAATTATATTAAAATTTCCAAAGATGACCCCGCCGGGAATCGAACCCAGGGCGCCTGAAACGTTAGGCAAGCACCCTTGCCACTCGTCCAATGGGCTCGTCAGAATTGGAATAAAGGTGCGATGTATGTGCGATATGTTGCCATTCTGACCAACATTTGGGAAATTTGGAGCCTGGTCCATTTATGAGACCTAGATCAATTGATGCAATAAAAGACAAGGACGTATTTTTTTTGTATTTTAGCTAATTCGATTCCCGGATGTGTGGCAAGTGTATTTTCAAAAATCTTTTAATACGGTCTTTCTATAGCTTTTCTAAAGGAAAAGCTAAGGTGAAAGAATTTTTAAAATCCTATTAGCTTCTGAGTTTATTATAGTGTTTGAAACATTACAAAATACAAACATTGTCATGTTAAAAACAAGATGGCTAAAAGACTTAAAAGACTTAATAATATAGACTATACCTACCAGTGCTATTTCCTTACCTCATTTCCATTGAAAATTGCGCCGATCTCTTCGTAAGGACGTCTACTCCCTTTGCGTACTGCACTGTCTGGAGATTTCCCCATGTTACATTAATTACATGAATGAATTGCAACAAAAATTTTGTGATAAGTGCTTTTCAAAAAAACCTACATTAATATAGGTGACACGCTTCAAGTACCTCTAACAGCTTGTCACTCTTCTGTGACAGATCATTTATTCTTTTTTCCTTTACTTTATTCAAAAGCCAACCCTTAAAAGTTAGTAATACCTTCTGCATTTAAAGATTTTTCTAAAAATTACGTCGTCGTCGGCAATAAATAATATTCTTGAAATTTGAATCAAACATTTTATGCTTTTATTTGCTTTGCTTTGCTTTTAATGTTACTTGTTACTCAAGAAGAAATATTATTTTTTGTCCATTGTTTCGATTGGCATCATAAAAGTCCGGGTGATTTTTTTTCACATTTAAGTCAATTCGATTCCCAGACGAAGCAAGTAATTTTTAGAAAATCTATGAATGCAATATTACTAACTTTTAAAATTTAATTTTATATTTAAATATTTGTAATTTTTTATAAACATTAACTTGTAAGTAATAATAAGATCACAGATTGATATCTGTGAGAATTCACATTCTTAGCAGGTATTTCTAAACATTACTAGAGTAGAGCCCTACAAACTTCTGTCTCGTAACATATGCATTGTATTTATAGGTATAATACATATACGATTTATATGTAATAATCAGGTATAATTAGGTAAAAATGGTTCTGCTCGCGTGTAGTCCCCGCCGTATCGATACACGTGGCTCAGATTGTAATTGCTTTTTATTAAATCCTTTGAGCGGTATTTCATCCTGTCCGACAATTGATTTAATTTTGATATCTCTAAAAGTTTCTGAAATATTATTCTTAAGTTAATGCAAGATAAAACGCAGGTAATGATGAGGCATCTAAATTGGTTTTCTAAATTAGACGTTTTTAAGGGAAAATGAGGATATCCAGTTTATGTTTCGTTTTTGTTGGGTTTCTAAGGGCCTAAAATAAAAAGTTCACCTACTTAATGAAAATTGCCGCTTTTTGTATGAGCATTATACAATTATTATGTTTTCACACGTATGTAAAAGTTATCGTGCGCTGGAATATACCAGGCAACGGACTTTGATGCGGTTTTCACTATCAGATAGATAATATTCCACGAAACCCTAATTTCCGCTAACTAGGTACTTCTAAGCCACCCAATGGATCTTGATACGGTTTTCTCTAATGGAAAGACGAGTAAACAGGGAAGGTTTGTGCCAATAATTTTTTTCTCGGCCATCTTAGTAGTTTTTGGGAAAAAAAGATTTTTATAACATAATTGCTGTAAGGGCCCTCTTTCATCATCTCGGAGTATAGTGTAAAATAGTTTAACCTACGTTTAAAGCCACCGGTAAGGAAGCGTACGCTTTTCACCATCTTCAAGTAGCATTACTCAAGGGTAATCTCAATGAAATTGAAACAAGATACTCGTAACATAACGATAATTGGCTATAAGTAAGTAATCAAATTTTACTCGTAGTTGGTGAAGGAGGCCCTTGAGAGTTCTAGACCTAAATTTAAGCAACAAGAAACCTACATTACCCTGTTTTGTTCCGTATAATCATTCGGACGACTCGCTGGTAATGGTCTTATCATCATTTTAGTTTTTGAAAGTGGAAAATTGGGGCCTTTAAACGACACCCAATATATGGATTGACCACGATTTTCCTCTGCTGTAGATGCGTATTTTCCATTTAGATTACTGCAAATAATAATGTAAATTGAAAATATATATTTTTTTCATTTAATCTAAGTTTTAATTCATTTACGTTTCTGCTTTTATGCTAAACCTTTTATCGCATTCTTTGTACCACCAAGCGCCTCCGTGTTCAGCTGTACAAGCGCCGTCTTTCCATTCGTCGTTGTCAACATCTACAGTAGAAAACTTTTGACCAGCGTGATATGATAATGAATCACCTGAAAATGTCTCAAAGAATATATTTTGATATAACTTTTAATGCTTCGTAACTAAAGCCAATGTTTCTATGTAGATTATTCGGACACATTGTTGCTATTTCAATAAGTTTCATTTGAGAAAATTTAAACTGTTGATTAGATATAAATTATAAAAAAAAACATGTTTGGAGCAATTTCCTATTGGACCATGTTTGGCTACTTTTTCAGAAAAATAAATAATATTTTAAAGAACCTTGAAGAAACGAGATAAGAATTCTATATATATGTGAATATACAATATCATACTACTAAATTTCACAGGAACACCCGCTACACCTACACTAATCTGAAGATTGTCTGAAAATTTCATCAAAAGCGGTTTTGGAGTCTATAGAGACATACGGAGACTATCCGAGACATTCATACACACTTCGCCTTTTATATATTAAGAAGACTAGTGGGTTCCCAGTCACGCGACTTCGACCGCGACCAATTTTTTTTACATATAAAACATTCCTGACTATCCCTCCTCTATCCATAAGTGAAGACAGAATTAAAATCGGTGAAGCCGATTTGTTTTCTGATATAATATGATTAGTTTTAGAGGGTTTTTGCAAAGTCACCGCTGTACACTGTACTATACCTGCATTCCCATGGAATGTGCCGAGCGTACTGATCCTGTATCCCTCATGCTCAGGTCCGATTGTGAAAACAGAATATGCTGCGTACGCCTCCAATCCGCGTGGACTTTCCATTTCGATTCTCAGTTCGTACAGCTTTTGATTGGTGAGATAATGAAGCTTTTCTAATCCAAGCCAAAATTCTCCAGCCAAATTTCCAAAGCCATGTTTATAGTCGATCCAGTTTCTAAAGAAGTCTTGGGACCCGTCGAAACGATTTTGAAATACCTTAGTCAAAAGAAATAAAAAATAATTAGTACCATTTTTTTATTATACAAATAAGCTTACCTGATTTACTTTAGATATTGAAAAATTGTTATCACATTTTTTGTTGCATGACCTAAATGAGATACTGATGCATTCTAGGAATTATAATAAGAACGTTATTAAGATTATTTTAGTGATCGAATACAAAGTTGTTTAATTAGGTGCAGACGATAATTTGTGACTTATTAGTTGATAACAACTTCAGTTTCCTTTTTTGTGCATAAACACAATTTGTCTGTCTAAGTACCTATCTGATGCTAAGTGGCTACCGTAAATAACTTTCCACTATGAAAGCTATTTTAATTGATAAAGATAATATACACGTCAAAATAAGAGTGTAAT
Source organism: Synanthedon vespiformis (assembly GCA_918317495.1). Classification (NCBI taxonomy): domain Eukaryota; kingdom Metazoa; phylum Arthropoda; class Insecta; order Lepidoptera; family Sesiidae; genus Synanthedon; species Synanthedon vespiformis. The sequence goes on from OU906947.1 coordinate 2,557,896, forward strand.
TTCGTATACTTTGAAAACTTTAATCTATTCAAAGTTAGGTTTTATTTCAAGCCACTTACAGTCCATTCTCCACCGCTAGTTGAAAGATCACAAAGCACATAGAACGGTTCCATCTCGTCCGGCTTTATTTTGTATATTCCAGAAATGTTGAAGCCTTGTAATTGTATCTCGTGGCAGTCTGTAGGGTATCTTTCCGAGCGGTCTACTCGTCCTATGTTAGTTCTGATAATAAAATTATAATAGTCCAGGAAAATTAGCTAACAAATCACAATTCGAGTCCCTGAGGGGCATCCGTCGTCTACCTATTCTAGAAAATTATATCTAAAATGCCCATAAAGAACTCAAATTTTGATTTGTCAGTAAAATACATTTTCCTAGACCTTCGTTTACAGTTTCATATTTCAAATAAAAATATTTTTAAATTCGATCTAGTTCCATACAAGACTTAGGGCCCCTTTCACTATCTGTCAAGTAGGCTAACCGTCATTTAAAGTCACCTGTCACCGGGATTAATTTAGCTGATTACCTTTGTTTGTACGGTAAAGTCCCAAACATTAAAAAGAAAAAAAAATCGCCTATCGAAGGATACAGTAAAACGAGTGCATAATTAAATAAAACATAAAATTATATGTAAAAGTAACTTTACTTGTATAGTTAGTGAAAGAGGCCCTTACAATTATTACTTCCACGATGGTTTGATTATATTTATTTAATTAGTCCTAGTCAGGTCATTATTGGTGTTAAGATGTTTTGATAGGATCACTATACTATCAACAGTATTCCGAGGTTTGTAAATGCACAGAAAAAAATTAGTAAATTGAATATTAACACTCACCTGCAATCACATTTCTCTGCTTTTTGCTCGTAAAGTGTTCTCTTGAATTCATTTATTAATGTGACCAAGTCAGTTGAGCCAATCGCGTCTGTGGATCTGTACTTACCGAACAACAAACACTTAATTTATTCACAATTCATTCTACATATTTCATGAAGTCTGGCCGCCGCAGCGAAAAAAAATTAAAAAAGAAAATGTGAATACCCATTTTTTTTTTCATAAAAAGACAGTAGATATGCTGACTTTCCCATTATTTGTTGATAACAACTACCGTCAACAGAAGCCACTCTTGGGATATGTAAGTGCAATGGAGGCCCCTTAACAATAAGTGGGGGTTGTCTCTGACCTAAAACGGAGTGTACACATTTGAGTGTACAAAAATGTGTCTTTTATTTTAAAAAAATTACTCCGCTCTTACTACTCACTGAGTAGTACTCAGCAAACTCGTATTGACAGTAGCTGGTGATAAAAAAAAAATAGGATACAATTTCCGTAAATTTTTGTTTTTTTCAGTGAATTAAATTGGAAACATCCATCTAGCACTTAATGCCTGTAACGCTGAAAGTATATTCAAGTATGCCTACCTACTAGTGCTTCATAGAAGTAAGTCTAAGATTTTAAAAAAGTCTAGATAGAAATATAAGTAATATAAGTATGAGCCTAAAAATCTATCTAGTGTATTATACCTAGCATGTCTCTAGCAGCATTATCAAAATTATCAAAATGATTGATGGCTTAGAAGTCAGGCTATCATTCCACTTTGTGGGACGTTGATATCGACGCACATAAACGCAAACAGCACTTAGAGGCATCTGAATGCACTCTTGACCCTAATAGACCTCACTAGGTAAGGATAGGGGGAATTGTCTCAAGCATCTTCCAAGAACTGAAAATTGAAAAAGTTCTCAAGAAAATTTAAGTCATATCAGCAATAATTTCTGAATGTAGAAAAAGAAATAATTGATAATCAAAAATGCTAACCTGCCGGTTGATGAGGTTTTCGCGTTATACTGTCGATTCTTCACTTCCGATATTGTTGACACTATGGAGTCGACTCCTACGGCAATATTCTTCATTTGTTCTTCCAAATGCGACAGACGTACATCCATTTTTGAGTCCACATAATAATCTCGAGAGTCAGCTACAAATAAAACAAAATTTTACAATTAAACATTTTTCTTGGTGAATTTGGTGTTACACTGTTAAATTTGTGGTAATCAATTGCGATTCATTCTTGAAATATACATCATCATCATTATCATAATCGTCATTTCAGCCTTAGGACATATATTGCTGGACAGAGGCGTCCCCCATAATTTTCCAAAAGGATAAGTCATAAGCAGCCTGTGACTCGCGGCCCTTATCAGGCTATCTGTCCACCTTGTCGGTGGAGGTCCTACGTCATGTTTGCCGGTCCGTGGCTTCCACTGGAGAACCTTCAAAACCTAGCGACCGTCGGCTATTCCTACTATGTGTCCTGCCCACTATAACTTACTAATCCGGTGGGTTATGTCGGTAATTTTCCTTCGTCTACGGCCTGTCCTCATTCCTGATTCGATTTCGCAGTGTAACCATAGCTCGTTGAGCAACATTGAGCTTCTTACGAGGTTAGAGACTACGTTTCAGCTCCATATGTCATCACTGGCAGCACACATTGGTCGAAAACTTTTGTTTAAAGGCACTGAAGACTTTTAAACGAGAAAATATCTCGGAGCTTCCCGAACGAGCTAGATTCGATGATGGACCTCTCTTTCTCTATCTCTCTCTCTCGAAGTTGGCTTACCTAGTTGGGTATACGTATGTATCTAAGTATCTATGATTCGTCACCTAATTAATTCGAACATTATAATGTAGGTATTACCATCGTTGAAGCTCCTTTGTGATTTGTGTAACATAATTTTCAGATCATTTAGAGCCTTATTCATATTCTGCACAGTTTCATCTAATTTCTCATGTGTTTCTGAACTTTGTATAAGCTTCATGTTCTCCTTAAAACTTCTAATTATAACATTTGTTTTCTCGTGAAACTCTGTATCCAACCTGTTCAGTTTAAAGTCGATACTGTCCAAAACTTTCATGTGCTGTTCACTTGATATCAATGTGTCTAATAACTTTTGTAAAACCTCGTCGTCTGTTACGTGTGACGAAAATATCGTGTGATTCTCATGTTTCCTTGCAAGCATAGCGTTTTCAAGCTCATCTTCATATTCTTGTTTCCATAGTGCTTTGTTGGGGTTCTTATTGGGTTTTATCCTTTTTTGTTTTAAGCTATCACAGGTTACAATGTATAATAGGAAAAATAATTTCAATGTTATTTGTTTTGCGATCATCTCGTAATGCGAACAGCGAGTATCCGTCGAAGCAACTGGTACATTATTCGCGACGTTCTCACACGCATTTAGTTTACACAGTTCAGATCAAATAATAAAAAACATAAACATAAAATAATTTCCCACTGATTGTATATTCACTGGGATTGTATACAAAGTGTATTATTGTAAATAAATAATAGAACCATTATGTCGCAGCTAATTTTTCAAAATGTTTACACATACCTTCCTCCTAGTATTTAAAATATAAATGGGTAAATAATATTAACTCGTATATTGATTGATTTGTAGTACATTTTACGCGAAGCCATTGTATGAAACTCTGTAGTAAAAGGAAGGTCGTGAATAAATCGGAAATTCATTTTAAGAAGCCAAATTTAATTTAACTATATGGTATTTATTTTAGTACCTAATCGTATCTGTCTTTAGTTAGTTAGTACATCATTATTTTTTATTACTTACTAGCAACTAGAAAACAAATTAGTTAAAAATATTTTTTTCTGCAAATTGTACTTTATCTATACTTCTACACTAATATTATAAATAGGAATGATTTGATTGTTTGTATAGAATAGGCTCCGAAAGTACTGGACCGATTTGAAAAATTCTTTTACCATTAGAAGCTGACATTATCCGTGATGAACATAGGCTACTTTTTACCGCGGGAAAATGCTTCATTCCTACGGGAAATCTAAAATAAAAGTAAATACTAGCGGCTTGGCCCGGGATACACTGATAGCGCCATCTATCGGATTTTGGTAGAGCTGCTTGGGGTTATTTTTAGCGATCCCCTCCACAGTAGATACCGTGGAGCTATAATTTTATACTTTTCAACGCGGACGGAGTCGCGAGCACCAGCTAGTATCTAATATTCAGGTACTCTAATTTTTTACTGTAGATTCATGTTCTTCTAAACCTTGCTTCTAAACCTTCTAACCCGTAGTAATGAAAATGCTTCAGTACTACGGGAAAACGGGTAATAGGACAACGGGTAGTAAGAATTATCCTTCCATACTTATCTTTTTCACATAACTTCTAAACGGCTGAACCGATTGGGTTGAAATTTTATATGGGTATTTCGATGATTTCCTGGATGATTTAAAAATACAATTGGACCTGGTAGGTGGCGCTGCTGTTGGTATGTCAACTACTAAACGGCTTGACCGATTGGGTTGGAATTTTGTATATGTATTTACACAGACACGAATGTATTATATTTTATAAAGTTATGCGGACGAAGTCCCATGCAACAGCTAGTACATACTATTTAGATGAGTACATTAATTGAACATCAAATAAAGATGATAGGTTGTATTTTTGCTCTTCATTTTGGTCCGTATTAATTTGATTTTCCTATCATTAAGATCATTATCATCATTATTATTATCAGTATTATTATCATTAAGATCCATTTAATATGGCTGACACAATGGTAATAACTTGGTTCAGCTAACAACTTTAATATCATACTAGGTTCTACCCGCGTCTTCGACCGCGTCCAATCGCTACCAAACTTCACACGAACACGAAACGCTGGACTAATCTGAAGATTGTTTGAAATTTCGTCAAAATCTGTTCAGCGGTTTTGGAGTCCATAGGGAACATATATAATATTAGACACATTGCCTTTTATATATAGGTGTTACGGATCGTATTTCTGATAGGAGACCCCTTTGTTTGTTTTTTCTCGATAAAATTTAGCTCACAACCAACGAAATACTATCCCTAATACACTTAGATAGACAGCATATGTTGCTCCAATTTGTTAGTTCCATCAACAGGCCTTGTTAGCTCAGTGGCTAGAGCGTCGCTTCTCAACGCGAAGGTCGTGGGTTCGAATCCCACATGGGCCGATGTAAGCCTCCAAAGCTTCTTTTTTAAGTTTATTTTTACTTACTTACTGTGTGTATGTAACTATGTATTAACGCACATAAATAAAATCATTATAAAAGCAAATCATATACTAATTTCATCCGTGTTTTTATAAATTACTAGCTGTTGCACGTGACTTGATCTACAGCTTTGTATATAAATATATAATATATTTCTTCTGTGCGTGTGTATGTCACTGAACTCCTCCTAAACGGCTGGACCGATTTTAATTCTGTCTTCACTTATGGATAGAGGGATAATCAGGAATGGTTTGTATGTAAAAAATTGGTCGCTGACGAAGTGTGAGGGTTGGTCATGGAGTAAGTTACTTTGTTTTTAGAGATATCGTGTTTATAGACTCTACATACATACATGATACTGAAACTAAATTGACCATTTTTACAATTTTTTTCTGTATGTATTGTATGTTGACTCTTAACTCTTAAACGAATTGCCTGATTTTCATTAAACTTGGTAGATAAACATTTAGACGTACAGGACACAGGATAGGCTACTTTTTTCTTTTTCAACGCGGACGAAGTCGCGGGCACCCAGCTAGTCTAAAATAAAGTAAAAGAATAACGACTGACCAAAGTGTTATCTCGTAGCAACAAGAGGTCAAATATTATATTGGTTATTTATTTTTATTTTACAACGCGGTCACTAGCTAGTTAAATAATAAAATGACTTACCTCGCATATTAGTCACCGGATCTAAACGGGTCGCCAATGAAGTCTTCAACTTGTCCAAATCACTTTTAACGCCTTTCAAGGCGTCTTCTAATTCATTTGCTGCGGAATTCTTCACTATCCTCAACATCTCGGAGAGATATTTAATTATCGTGTTTGTGCGTTCGTGAAAAGTAGCGTCTAAATGGTTCAATTTTATCTCCACAGTCTCCATCATTTTGAGATATCTTTCGCTGGACATTAATGTTTCGACGAACTTCTCCACAACCATTTCTCCTTTCGCCGGCCCCATTGTTGTCGTCAAACGGTCATAATTCATATTTTTATATGGCTCATCACCAATAACTTCCTCGCTGCTTTCTTCGGCATTTTTTCTATATTTTTTCTGTTTGGCTACTACAGCCGCAAAGAGAGTTAAAATTATATAATATTTTTTGAGCAGCATTTCAGTCAGGTCCTCCAGCTCTCACGACAGCGGTGATAATAGCCTCTATTTAATTAACTTATGTTTAACTTAAAGGTAAAGATATAAAAATATTGATAGTTCACGATTATGATCACTTTCCATTGTTAAAAGTGAATACAATAATATTATACGTTCTTTGTTAAATTTAAACGATTATCGAAACGTTTTCTTCGTTGCGATAATTATACACAATTTTTTTAGGTACCTATCTTTAATTCTTTCATTCATCAGATTTGAAACGGATGATGTCGATAAGAGCCAGTAAAACATATTTATTAAAGGAGTTTGTTGTATTTTTATAGTTTGTGCAACATTTGCAATGTGTATGTAAATTTTTGCAACGTAATGCAGATATTTTCGTCTGTGAAATGCTACTTATATTATTAGATCATGTTCCCCTTGTGGTTTTGTTCACCTGGATGGACCAGGGTTAATGATTAGAAAAGGCATTTGAGGCAAACTGTAAATTTTTCCTATTGAAAATTTGACTTGGCTGGGGAGTAGTGGTGCAAATATAATATTATGCTCACAACCCGCTAAATCAACCCTTATATTTTGGGCTTCCTAATTTTATTTGTTCCTCAGTTGAAGTATAGATTTCCAAATTATTTAATTACAAAAATTATATTAAAATTGTTATTACAAAACGCCTACAGTAAAATAAATTGTAGGCCATTTACATATTAAAAGTACTGACTATAATTAAAGTGAAATAAATTACATAAAATTAAACTTACAAAGACTAGCTGGTGCCCGCGACTTCGCACTGTTCCTATGGCCTATAGCCTTCCTCGATAAATGGACTATCCAACACAAAAATAATTTTTAATTCGAACCAGTAGTACCTGAGATTTGCGCGTACAACCAAACAAACAAACTCCTCAGCTTTATATAGATAAATCTATAGCTTATATTATATAGAATCTATAGCTTATATAGAGCTTATATAGCTTAGATAGATAGCTTTATATAGAATCTGCCACAATTTGATACCGAGCCTTTAAAATATTATTGGGTATTATGTACGAATATTATTAATGTGTGAAGGATTGACTAAGAAACTTTAAAAAAAAAGAAAAGAAAAGAAATATTTCTTTTTATTTATTTTATTATTTAAACATAAATAATTGTCATACATCATAAACTGGCACAGTTGGCAGCGAAATATTTTCAGATATTTTATTGGGCGGGTCGTGAGCTTGCGGCAGTATCTTAGTAGCCGATGTGTTGTCTACGTTACGATATCGGAAATTAGGCAATATTTTTTTGGCTTCATCCACCGCATTTCTCAGGGTGAGTGCAGCAACTCGCGGTGCGTCGGTAGCATCTTCTTTACACTCAACGACAAGACTCTTCATATCGTCTTCAGTCATAGGGGTAATCATATCGGACGCTTTTTCGTGGTGACGTTTCAGGTCATTGTTGATGCGAAGTAACTTTTCATTGTTCGTGTGTGTGCGCCAAGGTCTCTTCGGATCTGCCCCTGACTCTAGCAAAGCTTCCAGAGATTCCTTCTTTGCGATTGAGAGATTGAGAATAGAAAACGAAAAAAATTAATAGAAATTAAAATTTAATTGTAGTCTGCGCAGCTGAATTCTTTGAACGTTTATTTTATGTCTTGTGTTCTTTCTGAAAATAAAAAGAAAATAGGCGTAAATATAATAGACTAGCTGGTGCTCGCGACTTCGTCCGCGTTGAAAAGTATAAAACGCCATGTACCGTGGAATATCACCAAGCAGTTATCATGTTAGTTGTTTCACCCATCGAAATTATATATCTCTGCGAGGTTTCACCTGATTTGGATAGATGGCGCTATCTCCCGGGCCAAGCCGCTAGTATTTACTTTTATTTTAAGTTTCCCGTAGGAATGAAGCATTTTCCCGCGGTAAAAAGTATCCTATGTTCATCACAGATAATGTCGGCTTCTAATGGTAAAATAATTTTTCAAATCGGTCCAGTAGTTTCGGAGCCTATTCTATACAAACAAACAATCAAATCTTTTCTCTTTATAATATTAGTATTAGCATAGAGTAAATAGTTACTTAACCAGTAATAGAGGGACAGACACAGTAATAGAGACACAAAAAATGTCGAAAATGTCGATAAAATGTAGATGGCCCCTATGTAGATTACGATTATGAGTTGCCATTAAAAATCCGTCAAAGGCGCCCAAGTCGATTACGAGTTTCTATAAAAATCCGTCTAACTCAAAGGTCGCTGTAGTCAGTCAATTCGTATCATGCACATGTTATATGGCGACATCTAGTGAGCAAAAAAAGAAACCGCACGGATTCTATAAATATTTTCATAGACACTAGTATACTACGTAATAGACGCACAGACTCCCCGTTTTCCGCATGACGAAAACTGAAATGTCTACGAGTGCGTAATTATATAAGTGTGAGTGAGTAACAAAGAGCTAATGGGCGAGTTATAATGTTTTTTTATTGATACATATCTATTATTTCACTAGACAACTCGTTTACAATAGGTAATTCTGTTCAGTTGAACATAAAAACTTAAAGTGGAAACTAGATGTTGCTTTGAAATGAAACAAGTTGTTGGTATAAATTGCATTATTAAAAATCAATAACATTTATATTAACAAAAATGAAATATCATATTAGACAAATATTACTTATGCCACCAAGTGAAATTGAAATTTTGATAAGTACTATCTAAGCCACAACATTAGTATAGGTACACAAATGATCTGGTTTACCGTTTAAGTTATTAGGCGCCCTTCATTTATCACGTAAGATGATTTTTGACAAGTATACCCCCTCCCACACCATATTTATTACGCAAGTCTAAAGTAAAAAACATTTACACGTTTGGATTGTTTTAATTTTTATGTTTCTAAGAAAACATTTTAGGAACGATTATTTGTACAAAGGTACTAGTGATTTTTATTTTTTGGTTCAATAATAATGGTTCAATAATCAAATTATTATGTATAACAATTTAAATCTACCTGCCAAAGCTAAAAGATAATAAACTAAAACACTATTAGTTTTTTTCTCTATAAAACAGCTAAACCAAGCATTAATCAACGACATTATAGTAAATCATCAGAGCTACGTTTATATATTAAAATTTTAAGAGATATAATTTTAGTGCGAATAATTTTATTACCTATTAATTTAATCGATATCGATGATTCAAATACTCAATCACTACGTAAATTATGGCAATTTTCACAGACACAATATCTTTTTTTTTTATTTATGAAAGTGAGAAATATATATAAAACACAAAACTACGTGATATCTTACATTTATTACACAATTTACCATATTCCTTAAACCTAATTTTCATTGAAAATAAGGCGTTTAAAATTGATAGTATGTGGATCATATTTGACTGTAAAATGTCTCATTATTTGGATTATTCCTGTGATTCACTTCACAACCAGGCACTGAACAACACCCCATGTTGATTTTAACAATAATTTTAGGAAATTTAAAAGGATTTCTTGAAAAATTACACAAAAACTGAAAGACGCCATTCGCAGCGTTCTTATATGTTACTCTAGCTCTCTCAAAACCAGTCATATTTTCTCATTGTTTCCTGTCTCTTTTGCACTCGTATTCGTGTCATAAGAGACTGCCTTCTCGCTTGCACGCTCTGTGGGTCTATTACGTAGTATACTAGTGTCTATGAATATTTTATTGTTATATGACGACATCTAGTGAGCCATAAAGAAAGTAAAAATGGTGTCAATATGAATAACATCAAATTCGACATTACTCGACAATTCGACATTCGACAGCCATAAAGAAAATAGAGCCGGAAGTTTCATGTTTAAAACGGAGCTCGCCCCTCTATTACTGGTTAAGTAACTATTTACTCTATGGTATTAGTAAGTATAGATAAGAAGTGATCTTGCATACCTATAGCACAGTATAATAATGAGTACGCCTGTAGTGATTTGCCGGATCGTTAAAAAACTTTTTAACAAAACATAAATAATAATTTAACAAAACACATAACCGCCGAAAAAACTGAAAAGCATAAAATAATCTTATTATCATTTTACCTAAGTAATTTTGAGTCGCCGCCGCGAATCACTCTTTAAGTCTTTACGTAATTTTTGCTTGTTTGGCGCCGACTTTTTGACCGACAAAAAACTATACCATAGAGTAACTTATAAATATAATGCACTATATAAATATATTAAAAGTAGCCTATGTCAAAGAAACAGAACTGAATGATGACACAGAGTACTAATATTAAATGAATAAACACTATTTATTACTCTATGTCTGATATACTGTAAATAATAATAAACAATTTCAGGATTCGTTTTAAAATTTTATAAAACTAATTTTGAATGAATTTCGTCACCATAAAAACTATATTTTTTAAAATTAACATCTCTTGCTAAATAATCTCGCTGCCAAACACTTTATAAGCCTTCTATACTACTGGTACGTACATATTTATTGTATTGTAAACACATTTGAGGTTATGTTTTAAAATGTTTATAAAATTAATCGTGTATTTCCGCGAAGTAAAAACTATATTTTAATAAAACTAACATCCATTCCTAACTAATTTAGCCTAAAGACACTCTAAAAAACTTACAAAATTTTAAAGCCCGATTTGATTTGATCTACTCTACAGTCTACTTCAATCTACTTATTCTGTGTACTGAGATACTGATATGTTATTTCAATTTTCAATTTAATCGTAATCGTAATTTCGTATTCGTTTTATTTTATTATATCTCTTTGCTACTTTGCTAGTCTCATGTTTAGGTCGTCGATTATAAGTGAAGAAACATTTTTTTTATTTTCATTACTTATAAATTAAATACGGTTACTTTGTTTAAAATCCGATAAAAATATCGTCCAATTTCTTTGTACAAAGCTACAAATAAATCAAGACAAACATGAACCCCATTGTTCAGGTAAAATATTTTTTATTACCTAGCTTGTTTTATGTTCTTTTTATAACTACTATATTATTAAGTAGTGATTTGCTAAAATATACCATTTTTATTTATAAAAGTGGCGCATATTGAATTTAACGAAATGACTACAAAACTGTTGCATATGGTGTCCAAAGTTCATTTATTTGTACTTTACCCCGATACCACTTTCATTGTGTTTTTACAAATATATAATGCTGTTATATATTCGTAATGTTATAAAATGATATTCATTTAACAGATTATAATAGTCTATCTAAGTCTAGTTAAATTTTGAATTACATAAGAAAAAAAACGCGTCCGGTCCATTACAACCAAATCGCAAATTGCCTGATTCCCATTTCGCCTGAAATTTGAAATGCCTTAGTACCAAATTGGCTGAAAATTTGAATATTGAAAATATTATTAGATATTATATGCATGTTTATTGTTTATCAGAGCCAACTTTATTATTTGTAAAGTTGCAATTGCAAAAAAGTTAACATATGAATAAAAAAAATGTGGGGCTTAAGGCTTAGTAATTAAATATTAAGGCAATTTGGAATTCAGGCGAATTGGGAATCAGTCTTTTTAGGATTTAGTCGATTTCAGATTCAGTCTATTTAGGATTCAGGCGTATTCACATTTCAGGCAATTTGGGAATTGGTTGTAATGGACCAGATGGAAAAAAATTAACTATATATACATGTTTATTACAGATGATACGTGCAACTCAACCAATCTACAGAAAACTTTCCACCACTGCTTGCTTAGCGTCTGTTAAACCTATACCACCGACCGGCCTCTGTTTTGGTAAGGATATTACATTTATAAATTACCTATTGTGATAACTAATGGCAAAGTTCTTAGTAAAAAACATTGATAAATGGATTAATGTTGTATGTTCTCCAGTTGTGTTTATTACCATGATATTTAGGCAACAGATAAGATTATGCTTTGGAAAGATTAAATTTAGCCAAATGTAGTGAGTGCAGTATCACTGAAAAATTTCAAATTGAAATTTTTATTATTTTAAGTTACAATTATTATTTTTTTAATTAAAATTGATCGAAGATAATTATTATGTATGTACATAAGCGCCTCTTTCACAAACGTCAAGTAGGCTAAACCGTCACTTAAAGTCACCTCTCACTGGGAATAATTTAGCTGATATACCTACCTTTGTTTGTACGGTAAACGTCCCAAACATTAAATAGAAAATAATTAAAAAAAATCGCCTATCGAATGATGCAGTAAAAGGAGTGCATAATTCAATAAGACATATGATTTCTAAAAGTAACTAATCAAGTAAAGTAACTTGTAGTCAGTGAAAGATGCGCTAAGTAAAGTGAATGTTGAAAATTTCAGAGCTGAACGATGAGCAGAAGGCCCTACAGGACCTGGCTCGTAAGTTCACCAGGGAAGAAATCGTTCCGGTGGCCGCACAGTACGACAAGACCGGTGAATATCCGTGGCCCATTGTCAAGAAGGCCTGGGAAGTTGGCCTAATGAATGGACACGTTCCGGAACACTGCGGTAATGTTATCCCAAATCTTATATTTATTACTCTGAACATAATTTCAGTGAAAATCATAAAGAGATCATTTCTTTATAAAATTTGATGCTCTACTACTTTTATTTAAACTTTTTTTCTAGTCCTTACAGTTTCCCCAAAATTTGAAAATCACACTTTAATTTTTTTTTCAGCCCTTCTCTGGGGTGATTTTAAAAAAAACTTTCACAGTTCGTTTTCCAATCATTCAAAGAAACATATCAAAATTCAAGTATTTACCTCAAATTTTTATGTAGAGCTTATAAAATTATTATTATATTATATTTAATTTTAATATAATCATATTACTATTTATTTTAACCTTTTGACAGTGTGTAATAAATGTTGTTTTAATTACTGTTATTAGTAAGGATAGTTTTCATCTAATAACTCTTTTAAACAAAAAAAAAAAAACTGACTTCAAACCGTTTTCTCATGGATGCCATTGTCAGAACTGGACCAAATTTAAATGGGACCACACGGGAAACACCAACTTTCAAATAAAAAAAAGTATCAGCAAAATCGTTTCACCCAGTCGAAAGTTATGAGGAAACTTAAAAAAAAAATACAGTTGAATTGAGAACCTTCCTTTTTTTGAAAGTCGGTTGAAAGTGAAGCATTACCGAGACAATTATTTTAGTAGCTTGAAATAATAAAAAAACAGATTAAACACATTATCGTTTCAGGCGGTATGGGGTTAGATGTGTTTGATGATTGTATTATTTGCGAGGCACTTGCATATGGTTGCGCCGGTATTAAGGCAGCCTTGATGGTCACTAATATAGGAGTAAGTTTTTTTTTTAAATAAAGGGGTAACGTGTCTTGTTATGATTTCGTAATTTGCTTATTGATATTGTGCCAAATAATAAATGAGTCTTCATGGAGCTGTCATTTTTATTGTAGTGACCTTTGTCCGCCGCTAATTTTGTTTCTACTAAAACGCGATAGTGTCTTTTGAATATAAGAACATCAACAGCATATAAAGATTATATATATTATTTGTTTTACAAACATAAGACAGCCATGCCCCATTTTTCTTAGTTAGAACTCTCAAGCAAATAACTGCACTATCAACTGCGCAGTTATTAAAATTTCTTTGTATGGGGGTTTACACATCCATGAAGCAAAAAACCTTATTCACAGGAGGTCTTGGGTTAGGTGTTCTTGAAGGTAGTCTAGTTGCCGAAGAGTTTGCATACGGTTGCTCGGGCATTATGGCCGCCCTTTGTATCACCGAAGTAGGAGTAAGCACACATGACATTTTGAAATTAAGTTTGAGTGTTTTTGGTGCTGGTGTTTTACACATTCAAAATCAACTATATATCGCATTTCACAATTGTTGGTTCACGAGTTTCGAAGTGCCAAAGAGCTCTTAAATATGAGTTTATTCTTTGAGCCAAAATGTAGGAATGTGGTCGCACATTTAAACTGGTAGGGAATAATGTGACCAATTTAGTTTATTTAATAAAAATTTAAACTACATATTTAATTTTTTTGGTATGGGATGAAGTACCTGTACAACTGTTCGTATATTTGGGTTAAATTTTCAAATTCAGACTTAATTTTAGACTTACTAGACTAATAAATACATATATTATAGTTTATTATATGATAAAGGTTCTATGTTCTATGATAAAAAAATTGTAAACTTTAGGAAAGTCCATAGGGCGATAAATGTGTAAATTCTTGTCTGAATTTGAGAGGCATTTCAGGCGGAATGGGAAGTACCTTTGGAGTAACCGAGGAGTGCCTGATTGCTGAAGAGTTTGCGTTCGGTTGCACTGGTATCACGACCGCAATCGGTGGTACTGGTCTTGGAGTGAGTTCATAGAATTTTATTGTATACTATACACTCTTGTACAGGGCTGCTATTGGGATAAATTCGAAATAACGTACCTACCCTAAATAATGTAATATATATTTTATACAAAAATGTTTTAGTCACAATTTTTACTGTTCAAAGGTTTTGATATTGAGGTTCATTAATTTTTTGTTAAACATGAAGACTTATTTTAGTAATAATTCAAAAGTAAAATATACAATGAATTTAGAAGCAAAAAGTTTCAAAATTTACATTGTGTTGGGGTCTCGGCCTCGAAAGCAGTGTTGTTAGAGGGACACAGTCGGTATTACGTCATCTTACAGTTCGCTTTTTTATTATTACCCATAGAACTAATAATATAACACTAATAAATATAGCCATGATGAATGTACTTATGTTACTGATAATTCTTTTAAACTTTGAAATTCGCACAGATAGCAGCCCTTTCACGTGTAGTCATTATCGCGTCCTGCCGATGACCAACATAATTATATATTAAATTGTATCACATTATAATCAGCTGGTCACCTCTCATACTTTTGCTGTTGTCTGATGCTTGTATTGGTCACAAATTATTTTCATTGTTCTGTAAGTACTTGTTGTAAATGTAGGGGAATATCATTCAAAATGTTGTATATGTTATGTTAATATATATTAGTACACAATTTAACGTATATAAATACTAGGCCTGGCTAGGTGGATGGTTCTCTGGTTAGCCTTTACAATAATTAAAGACAATTTGCCAAGACAAGAAGGAATTCGTGTAGTTTTGAAATTTGGTACAGTTAACCTTGCGGTATCCAAGGTATCCATGGACATAAGTAGTAGGGTTTTTGGTCATATCGCGAATATATCTACGAATAGCTAGTTATGTTAGTTAGTTATGATTACTCCTGACAAAAGTTTCTAGATAAAATTTTCTACAAATTTGGATATATTCACTTTTACAGGCTGTGTAAGTTAACAGTTGACAAGCCAGGTAAAGGGAAAGTGGAACCCAAGATATTTTCGTTAGCACACATTGACCGCCATATAAACCAAGATTTATTATATGACGGTCAACGTGTGTTGGTTTAAATTATTGTTTATAATACATTTCACTCACCTTTCACATCATTTCGACTACACAGGTGGTATGGATATGGGTGTGTTTGATGGGTGTCTCATAGCGGAGGAGCTAGCTTACGGTTGTACTGGTATCATGACTGCCATGGAAGCCAGTGGATTGGGTGTAAGTGGGGAAAAATTATGTAATAATTTGTACATACACTTTTGTTAAATTTTATTTTTGTAACATATTGTTCGAGTAGAGTAGAGTAGAAATGCACGAATCTTCAAATAATCTTGAAAAAAAATTTAATTAATTAACAAACTACTAAACAGCTTCAGTAAAACAACAATACAATGGTGAAAGGATCGATTAATTGAAAAAAAAAAAGCAAATTTATTTTCATAGAAAATATATCGAACAGTATTTTTAACATGTTCAGAAGTTGTAAGTGGCTCTGTTCCTCTCGATTTACATTCGAGTTTACTCATTCTTTAAGAAAAAGATAGAAATGGACGTGATTGTAGTTAATCATAGTCGGTTTACTTTATTATATGTATAACTTATTTCTTATTTTAGTCAGACATTTATTGTTTATTGGCCTTTGGTGCTGCAGACAATGAACCTGTCGCACAAAGGTACGAGTCATACAAATTCATTCCCGCATTATTTAATTTTATAAATAGATTTTTTAATACAGAATCTAGTTATAAATATCAGTATCTCATATTAATTACCTAAATATCGTTTTTTTTTTTTTTTTTTTTTTTTTTTTTCGATTTCCATCCACCTCCAACCAATTCTTCGGAGTAAAAATCAGGTGTTTGTGTTCAGCATGAGTCGCTATATATATTTTATTGTGTCCTATATTAACGCCATTTGTAACATTATTGTTTGTTTCTATGATTTCTTGTGACTATTATTTGTACCTAATAACAATGCTCCATGAAGACCGAAGCATTTATTAAGACTTAATAATCAAACAACGAAATTTATACTATGAAAATGAACTGTAATTTTTTCTATGTCGTAAACTTTAAATAAATATCTCATTAGGTTTTCATAGTACATAAGTGAGTATTGAAATTAATCACTGAAAAATGATTAATGATTATAGTTATTTTTTTTCCAATTTTGTTGTTTGGTTACATTATATTTATCATATGAAATTGTTGTCGCTTACTGCATTTCTCTCTTAATAGTTGCAAATGGAATGATAAATAATAGTTAAACACATCGACCGCCACATTAAAGATCACAGTAATTCAATTCCGACAAAAAATAGTTTTTTTAGTATTTCTTTGTAGAAAAGTAATTAAAAATAAACCTTAAAATAAGCTACCAAAATGCTGTCGGTTGCAGAATTTTGGTTGCAATCGGTTGCACTGGTTAAATTCATTAAGTCGACAATATGACCCCACGTAAAGAAATGTCTTTTTATAAAAGTTATTTTAGACAAATAAATTTTTTTATTATATAATCTGACAATATACAATGTATCATGTAATTGTCTATTTAATTAGTTTTAATGGCGAAAAAGCGTTGACGGGTCCCATTATTTAGCTTCCATTGTAACCTATTGCAATGTGCATGCAATGTTCACGGTATGGTAATGCATGAATTAATCCTTTATAGTTTGCACGTTTAATTATAAGATATAGGAAAGTTTGATTTTTATTAGTTTTATAATTACTTGATATTGAATGATTTTTTAGAAATATTAATAATTGAAAAATGATATTTAAAAAATGAAATCAATTACTTTTACACAGTGAAATTAGTTACCTATGTAAAATGATTGTCATTCGTAATGCACAATATCAATTCCTATATTATAATGATTTTTCTATTAATATTTTAGCAAACTCCAGTTATTATCGCCGGTAACAAGGAACAACAAAAGAAATATCTGGGGAGGCTGATTGACGAACCTATTGTTGCGGTAAGTATCGTGAAAGATGATTATTTTATTAATTAACTTTACCAATAAATTTGTTATTTTATTGTTAGATACTAAAATTTTAGAACACTAGCTGCTGAACGCAACTACGCCCGTGTAACTTTGTAAATTATATATTAAAACCTTCCTCGCGAACCACTCTATCCATTGGTGAAAACAGCATGGAAATCGGTGCAATGGTTTTTGAGTTTATCGCGAACAGACAGACAGACGCGGCGGAGGACTTGTTTTATAATATGTAAGGATGTAAGGACGCTACCAAACTTCACAGGAACACCCGCTGCACTAATCTAAATATTGTCTGAAAGTTTCATCAAAATGGGTTCAGCGATTTTGGAGTCTATAGGAGACAGACGGGGACATACATAGACACACCGCCTTTTATATACAAGAAGATGTTTGTGTGTCTCTTGAGCAATGGAAGTAAGTGATTTGGAATGGTTCAAATTTCAGGCTTACGGTGTCACCGAACCCGGAGCCGGGTCAGACGTTGCCGGCATCAAAACAAGGGCCGAGAAGAAAGGTGACGAATGGATTCTCAATGGTCAAAAAATGTGGATCACCAACGGTGGAGTCGCCAACTGGTATGTATATTTACTGTACTAGCTGTTGCCCGCGACTTCGTCCGCGTTAAAAAAGATAAAAAGTAGCCTATCACGTGTCCCGTACTTCTAAATGTTTATCTACCAAGTTTCATGGAAATCAGTTAATTCGTTTAAGAGTGATGGAGGAACATACATACATAAAGAAAAAAATTCTAAAAATCGTCAATTTAGTTTCAATATCATGTATAGAGCCTATATACACGTTATTTCTGAAAACAAAGTAAATTACTCCACGACCGACCCCTACAGATTTATTATTAGTATTGATTAGAAACGAGGTTTAAAATTATTGATGCATTACTAAGAGCCGGTGCAACTCGCGGCGGCATTGTATGGAAAGGTATCCTTTGTCAATAAACTGTGTAGGCGAAAATGCTCATACTTTAGCTGTCTATTATATATAATGGTATATTCGATAGGTACTTTGTGTTGGCTCGCACGAATCCCGACCCAAAGTGTCCAGCATCCAAAGCTTTCACTGGATTTATTGTGGAGAGAGAATGGGCCGGCGTTACACCCGGACGCAAGGTAAGCGATTTGTTGCCAACTAGCTGGCGCCCGCGACTTCGTCCGCGTTGAAAAAGAAAAAGTAGCCTATCCTGTGTCCTGTACGTCTGAATGTTTATCTACCAAGTTTCATGAAAATCAGTTAATTCGTTTAGGAGTTATGGAGGAACATACATACATACAATACCCACACTTAGAGATTTATTATTAGTATACATTTTGTCTCGTAGAATTTTTTTTCATTTTTTCATAAACTTTTTTATTATTATTAAAAAGATTCATATTATAATAAAATTCATATATTGACATAATTTTTTTTTCTCAGGAAATGAACATGGGTCAAAAAGCGTCTGATACTCGAGGCATCACATTTGAGGACGTACGCATACCGAAGGAAAACGTGTTGATTGGCGAAGGTGCCGGATTCAAAATCGCTATGGGCGCCTTCGACAAAACAAGACCTCCGGTAAGTTGAATGCACGCAAACAGTAAAGACTTTTTCGAATGTGGTTTACCACATTTACCTATACCTTAAAACAACAGCAACAGGACAAATTACCTAAAAACAACAGGATATATACTTTTTAAATACCTGTAAAAATGCTAGGATGTTAAGATTTTAAGGATTTATTAAAATATTTTCTTTTGTTTTGTATAATTTGGTTTTTTGTTTTGGTTTTATTAGTTTTATTTTGTAAAAAAAAAAAAAAACAGAAAATGTCTTGTGTTCGTTTTTAATGCTTGCTGAGTTAGTGGTCCGTAAGCCAGGTACTAATTTCGTCAATGATTTCCTCTCAGTCCATAATTTGTAAAATGCCTGAGAGAGTTGTATCATGATGCGTTGTGAACGTCAGCTGCGGCTCCGATGGTGGGTTGAGCAGTGGTAGCCCGTTCCACTTTCAAAGCATCAGTTGACAAGCATTCCACCAAGATATAGCCAGCTGACTTTTTTATTTATTACCAGTAATACATAAACTATCATCTGATAATTTTTTTATTGGCAGGTAATCACTGAACACGTATATATTCGTGTGACCTGCTGACGTATAATCCACCATTTTATAAATAGCTGAAAATTTTGTTTCTTCAAAATATTTGGCTAACTATAAATTTTGATGAATTTTTAATCGGGAATAAATTATTAAAAAAAAATTTTATTATGTGCGTGGGCAGCTACCACTCTACTGCTCAAACCACCATCGGAGCCGCAGCTGACGTTCACAACGTTTCAAAACAACTACAGAGTACGTAGTTGCTCGTAAAAAAAAAGAATAGATATACTTCACATTTTATAGAAAAATCAAATCTCTTTTAGGTGGCAGCAGGAGCGACTGGTCTCGCTCAGAGAGCATTGTACGAGGCAACTAAATACTCTTTGGAGCGTAAAACTTTTGGTGTACCCATCGCTAAACACCAGGCGGTTGCTTTCATGTTGGCCGACATGTCAATCGGCGTGGAGACCGCTCGTTTGGCCTGGCAGAAGGCAGCCTGGATGGTCGATCATGGTGAGACATAATTTACAGTTCGGTTAAGTACTCACTAAGCGTCTATTATTTTATTGCCCACCACCTTACATAATCCCACTGCGTTATAGTAGGCGACGGTAGGCCTCCTCTACAATCAAATGTAATAATATTTTTATTGCTGTGGCGATTCCTCTTTCCGCAATCTGTTAAATGAAAAATTGCTCAAATCATTGTCTATAGAAAAGAGTCTAACGATCGTGTAGTATCGACAAAATTCTTTTAACAGTTCAAGACATGAGTGGATGAAGGCGTTATGTCGCATTTTTGGGTTTCTTCGTTTTTTTTTTTGCGTTGATAAGGGTAATATATCCATATGAATGTTTACAGACCTTAAGATAGTCGATTTAAGACATTATTGAAATATAAAAAGTTGAAAAAGGTGTTATGTACAGTTAATTTTAAAAAGCAAAGAGTGCAGAAAAGTTTACATTTGTTAATGGTCGAGAGAGCTATGTACACTTTTTTTAAATTAAATTAATACTAGTGTTTACTGGCTATCACACCATTAATATTTTAGGTTGCTTACACAACTTTTCATCATAATTTAGTACAAAAAACTGTTCGTGGCGGAGATAAGTCTCAAAATTTCTATGTAAAACTTTAACCTCAATTTCGATTAGAATAATGCGACATATCACCTTCATCCGCTCACGTCTTCAATTGTTTTCTTAATTTTCAAATTTATTATCTCTATTATTTTGTCTATGCTGAAGATCCTCAACTGGCTAAGGTCATTATCTGCTCAGCTAAGCTTTAGCTAAGGGCTAAAGGCATCATACCTATATTCTATATAAGGTAGTAATGAAACATTTTGTTTCGCAGGCCAAAAGAACACGGTGTTGGCGTCAGTGGCCAAATGTCACGCTTCCGAGATCGCCAACAAGGCGGCGTCCGATGCTGTTCAGATATTCGGCGGAAATGGTTTCAACTCGGACTATCCGGTTGAGAAATTGATGCGCGATGCGAAGATATATCAGATTTACGAAGGCACCTCCCAGATCCAACGACTCATCATTTCTAGGGAATTGTTGTCTGCCGCAGCTCAATCAAACTAACGCCTAACGTTCTTTCAACTATGTATGTAGTTATATTTAATATAACATAAAAAATATAAAAGAACATACAATTTTATTAGTAATTAGGATTATACTATTTTATATTAATGTAATATTTACTGACATTTTACAAAAATGAAATCAATTTTAAACCAATATTTTGATCGTATTTGTATATAATATACCATATGTGTAATATATTTTGAGGCATATTTTAAAGTTTTTTAAAAACATTTTATAGTAATTATTGCATAAATATTAAACACGATTTGATGGGTTATTTTATTTCTATGAATGGGTATAATTGTGTAAGCAAATAAATAAGAATATATACAAATTATTTGACTTTTATTTTTAGCTTTGCGAATATTTCGTCACAACTGTTTTTATTTGTATGTTTTTTGTAGTGGATAAACTATAAAACTGTTTAACCGATTTTAAAAAATTAATATACGGTTGTATTTTATGGACTCACTGTTTCATTTTATATTCCCCTCGATATTTTTGAAGTATTTTTTTTTTACAAAAAATTGACAACAGGTAAACCCCCAAGTCTACCCAAACATGCTGTCAAAACGAAAATCTGTCCATATGGCAATAACTCGTCTACTTACTAAGACTACTAATCTTTCCTAAATCTCCATCCATACGCGATCTTTCCCACACGACTACAGCCAGGTTCAGGATAATAGATAGCTGAGAAAACAAGGAGATTATTTAGTTAATTGTTTTTTAAGAAAAGTTTCATACATTTAAACGATGATAATCACATTTGTATGAAAAAAAAATAGTACCTTATTGAAAAAGATGAAAACAAAGTACAAATATGAATTTCCGGTATATATACCTATTATACACGTCGATGGTTATACTAGTTATTTTTTTACAGTCTTAAAGCAATAAATCCGGATAATCTCTGAAATATTTTCAAATTCGATTTTCTCGAAAATTGTTAATTTTGAGCCCTATGCGACTGGTGTTAAATTACTCCAGTTTATACATCGTCTCCCGAGAGGAATACGAACAATTTCCCGGTCAACCTCTATATACCTATTTATTGTACACAAAGATATCCTCCCAGGAATACAATAAGGCAATTAGTTAGTGGCGCTATTTTAGTCTAATCAACAAACTCATATTCGTGTTAAATGGAATGGTGATAAAGCTCCTAAAAATATGAGCGATAGCTCATTGGATTCGGAATGGCGTCTAACAAAAAGAATTCGAAGGATTTTTCAGCACGAAAAAAATTGCAAAAGTTATTAACAATTAAAGATAAACAAAAAAAGCATTTCGTTTTTTGTTAATAACTCTAAAACTAATAATGTTTAAGAAATAAAAAGAAACATTCTTAAAGAGGAGGAAATTTCCAGTAAAAAACTGAACTCCTGGAATTATCTCTAATATTTATAATTTTAATTTAACGCTGAAAATAGGCTTCAAATTGAATAGTGTGATAACCGCTTTAATAATCCTTATCCTTACATCTTATAAAACAAAGTCCTCCGCTCCGGTGCATTTTTTTTTACCTATAAAACAAACCTTCCCTGATTATTCCTCTATCCATGAGTGTAGACAGAATTAAAATCTACTATATATGGCCCAGTATCCCTCAAAGGAATTTTGTTTCCGACTTTTTTCACGAAGATTTAGCTTTTGAGGGCTGAATCTTCGTGAGTAGCTTCAGTTTGCCGAGATGAACAACTTTTTCCTCTGCGAAAATTATCGACTATGGAGTTAGCAGCCGTACAAAACTTCCAAGCGCAATAAAGGACTGGGAAAACGTACCACTCAATTTGTAGGACTATGCGGCCATTTTATTATACAAATATTTACTAACCTGCAGATAAAAAATCAAATCAGCTGGTTATTAAAATCAAACGTAAATAAATTATTTATTTATTTTTAAGGAAAACTTACAGTGATATTTATAATAGCTAAATGACAGAATAATTTTACACCATTTACAAGTTTCCGCATATTGAATCTAAGTATATAATATAAAAAAAAAGCGTTTCAAACCATATCAGTAATAGGAAACAAATTACTACTAAAAAAGTACAGCTTTTTTGAACTTACTTAAATAAAATAATTTGAGAAAAGAAAAAAAAATGAACAATCATAGCAAAGAGGAAAAAGAAAAGTCTAAAGTATCAAAAATCAAGATAAAAAAAAATTATTGAATTTTTATATAAAATGTGAAAAAACTATTTTCCCGGCATATTATGACACACTTAGGTAAGTATCTATAGTACATTCATTAACATCGAACGAGCGTAGGTATTGGTAACTTGCTGAGTCGTAGTTTCAGGAACAAGCCACCTGCGGTTGGTACGGGCTCGGGCGCCAACGAACGCGACGAAAGAACAAAGACAGTTTACCATCGACTGTTTAAGTGATAAGTTAATTTCAGTTAATTATTATTATTAATTATTAGGAAAACAAAACCACTTTTGTAACCATAAGTTTTAATTAGTGATAATTTTTATGTTCCACCAAGTTATATTATAAAACCTAATCGTTTTTAAAAACATATACCTGAGCGTATCTAGCATAAAAATTGCACAAAAATTTCTTCGCTTTACAGGAATCGTCAAATGTTCCAACAAGGGGACGACAAGAGACGTATATCGCTACCAAGACAGCAGCTTACAATAGAAACGATGAGACCAGGGTGGATGGTGAGTGACCTCTTCGTTATCCTTCTCTATCCGTCTTTTTCACGTTCGCTGTTAATTAGTACACGATAGATAGTCACGTGACCACCGCGAAGCTTTTTGTATGCGATAGTTGATAATAAAAATAAAAATATGGTACTTAATTGACCTTTTTTATAAAATCTGTTGTACAACATTCACATTGTAATATATAAATTTGAATTGTTTTAGATTTAATCCATACGTAAATTTTAATTAGTAAAATTTAGTAGATAAATTCAGTCCAACTCGAGCATTTTTCTAATTCCATACTACGTAATCCCCTAATAGTTATTGGTCGATGCATAACAAACAAGACATTTCGGAGACATAATAGAAGGTTGATTCAGAACTGAAAAACTGATATTAATTTCATGTCTAGTATTTGTAATTAATTTCTAAAATGTGCAGATTTTGAGGAATTCTTGTAATTATTGAATATATTTTTTTTATTAGAGATTTATTAAATTATTTTTTATTATTAAATTATTTTTATTTTTTATTATTAATTGTTTTTTTTATTAAATTTATATTTAAAAATTCTAAAATATTGTAATTTCTGGCGTATGTTATATTATTTTCACGAGTTAAATGAGTAACGCGATTATTTTGCGTCCCATCTCTCTTCGGCTATCGTATTATAGTAGCCTGAGAGAGAAAATCTCCCAAATACCTACCTGCAAAGATAATAATATGTTATTTCAATATCTCTTACTGACTTCCCACGCTTGTAGAGAGCAAAAACGGGCTTTAAGACAAGTTGCACTGAAATATCTACCTAATATACAAACTTAAAGTAAAAAGTTCAAAATGATATTTTTATTTTTAAAGGACAATCAACGTTTTGATTTTTGAATTTTTGCTTTGATTTTAATGCTAGTTTGTTTAATAATGCGGTTTCTTCGTAACAACATACAAAAAAAAACAGACAGTTGAATTGAAAACTTCCTCCTTTTTTGAAGTCGGTTGATTTCGTCCAGCAACTCTTTGGTTACAATATTCTAACTAAAACGATAAAATTAAGTGTCCTTACGTTTTCGGTATAAACTGTTATAATGATATACAACCTACGAATGATATTATATATGTTATTAAGTGTCGTCATCTTCATCTCAGCCGCAGCATGTCCACTGCTGGACATAGGCCTCCCCCACAAATTTCCAATAAGACCGGTCAGAAGCAGCCTTATAAATTCGACGGATTCAAATCCTTACTAATCTATACTAATATTATAAAGAGGAAAGATTTGATTGTTTGTTTGTTTGTTTGTATAGAATAGGCTCCGAAACTACTGGACCGATTTGAAAAATTCTTTTACCATTAGAAGCCGACATTATCTGTGACGAACATTGGATACTTTTTACAGCGGAAAAATGCTTCATTCCTACAGGAAAATGGGTAAAAGGACAACGGGTAGTAAGAATTATCCTTCGGTACTTAACTTCTTTTTCACATAACTTCTAAACGGCTGAACCGATTGGGTTGAAATTTTGTATGGGTATTTCGATGGTTTCCTGGATGATTTAAAAATACAATTGGACCCGGTAGGTGGCGCTGCTGTCGGTATGTCAACTACTAAACGGCTTGACCTATTGGGTTGAAATTTTGTATGTGTATTTCCATGGTTTCACAGACACGAATGTATTATATTTAATAAAGTTACGCGGACGAATATTTTATAAATGCGAAAGTTTGTATGGATGTTTGTTAGTCTTTCACTCAAAAACTACTGAATGGGTTTCAATGAAACCTTACAAGAATAAGACATAAAACGCGGACGAACTCGCGAGCACCAGTTAGTTTCAAACAAATTTCTTTATTTTTTATCGATTTCAAAGAGGGAAGTAGAATTACTTTAACAATCGCTTGTCGCATAGCAATTGTACTTCGTCCATTTCGTATAATGAATGCCCATTAGAGTTGGTTAATGTATACAATACATTATGTGGGCCAATAATGAACCGCGAGTTCAGAATGTTAAAATAATAATGCAATTGTAGTCCCTGTGCACCCAAAGCTTTTTGGCTACCTGAATTTCAGTGCCATAATAGCCTAATAGAAGCCAACCTATTAGTTCTTCGTTTCAAATTTTCAATACATCTGAAATATTAAAAAACTACGGAGCTATATGAGTTAAGCCAACGAAATTCCTTCACTGTAAGAACTAACCATATGTCAATTAGCTTGTAGTTCTATACCCTATTAGGCCGCAAGGCAATAGGATATCAACCTCATAAAGTTTAATACAATTTCCAGGAATATAAAAATTAATGACGACCATTAAGCAGCCCAAAGACAAAGAGGGAAAGTGATTTAGAGATGGACTATGCTTATTCAACGGTAAGTTTTTCATTTTAAATAATAATAATAATAATAATATAACATTTATTTGCAACTTAGTAACACAACACAAGTAACATAAACATAGTAACAGTAAGTAACATAACACAACGACATGGATACTACATGACTACATGACATGGGATATTAATAAGTATAGACGACATTTGCCGCACAGAGAAACATTCGTAGTGGGAATCTAATAAAATCGATCAATTAAATCGATTCCAGTATTTAGTATCGAAGCATATGACCTCAGTGGCCCAGCATCCATTGAGAAATATTAGCAATTGACTTCCAGGAGTATAATTACAAAAGCTAGCTTAAAATAGCTTAGTCAATATTAATAATAAATCTGTAGGGGGTCGGTCATGGAGTAATTTACTTTGTTTTCAGAAATAACGTGTATGTATATAGGCTCTATACATGATACAGAAACTAAATTGACCATTTTTAGAATATTTTTCTGTATGTATGTATGGATGTATGTATGTATGTATGTATGTATGTATGTATGTTTGTATGTATGAATGTATGTTTGTATGTATGTTTGTATGTATGAATGTATGTTTGTATGTATGTATGTATGTATGTATGTATGTATGTATGTATGTATGTATGTATGTATGTATGTATGTATGTATGTATGTATGTATGTATGTATGTATGTATGTATGTATGTATGTATGTATGTTTGTATGTATGTTTGTATGTATGTATGTTTGTATGTATGAATGTATGTTTGTATGTATGTTTGTATGTATGTATGTATGTATGTATGTATGTATGTATGTATGTATGTATGTATGTATGTATGTATGTATGTATGTATGTATGTATGTATGTATGTATGTTTGTATGTATGTATGTATGTATGTATGTATGTATGAATGTATGTATGAATGTATGTATGTCGCAGGCACCAGCTAGTCAAAAATAAATCTGTCTCAATGTAACCAGTAGATCGAGAGACTTTCTCTTTTTACAGTAGCTATTTGTTTCATACAGGAATCTTTTTTGACTTTGAGCTTCAGAGACAGTTCTGTTCTAACTGTGCCCCTTATACTAGTAAATACGAACACACCTTTTTAACTATACTAAAAAGTGAATAAAAATTCCATCTTTCATTGCTTTCCATAACCCAATAGAATATAGGTGAGATTGAATTGTAGCCGAAACAACTACAAGATATAATTTAAAATTAAAACATTTTCGTAAAGATCTTTCTAAACAATTTCAACAACTTATAAGAACGGGATGATGTAAAGCTTCCACAAATGTTAGTTACCTATATTTACGTTGTAATTATGTATGTTGTTATTTTATTACATATGAGACTCACGTACATTGCGGCCCAAGAGAAGAGTTTCAGCAATACGTAGCGCGTGAAAATGACAATGCATTTGTTACCACACAGCTGACAGAATTCTAATTAAATTCGCCTCTGTTACAATCTTGCAATAGTTTTGGCAAATGAGTGCTTAACGGAAAGTAGTAAGAGGTAGGTATATGAGAAAATATTAAAGACCAGAACAACGATACCAAATACTGATCTAAGAGAAGCTAACAGGTTAAATGCTGGGCTGTTTCAGCCCTAACACGTCTTAGGTATGAATTTTTAAACCTTGATTCCAATTTGTTTAAAATACAACTCGCTGCTTAAAAACTAAAGAAACTCTTTCTATGGTCAGCAGCGCACTTGTAGCACTTATGGGGTTGCTTGTGTTATAGGCGACGGTAGCCACCTACCATCAAGTGGACCGTCAGCCTGTCTGTCGACCTTAACATAAAAAAATTAAAAAAAACTAAAGAGCCATAAGATTTAGATATATGTTGCCGCTTTTCAGTAAGTTTAAAATACAACTCGCTGCTTAAAAACTAAAGAAACTCCTTCTATAATCAGCAGCGCACTTGTAGCACTTATGGTAGCCACCTACAATCAAGTGGACCGTCAGCCTGTCTGTCGACCTTAACATAAAAAATATTAAAAAAAACTAAAGAGCCATAAGATCTAAATCTTATATGTTCTTTAGATCGAAATTTTGTTGCTTCGTGTCTAAATATTAAACTTTATAAAAGATATTAAAAAACTGTTAATACTTACCGAGGACGTTGTCGAGCCGTTATTAATAATTCCTTCTCAGTCACGCTCACGAGAAAATATTTTTTTTAAATGAGTGGCTCTCGTACGCGCTACCTATGTTTCATATTGCACTAACAGATGGAGCTGGTAGTAGCATAGCTGTTGGCTGTAAACTTTGATAAACTTTGACTAGAACACCGAAACCGAGACAAAAAATTCGAGACAATTTCTTTTAGAGTTTATGATTTATTTTTATCCCATAAAGCGCCGTTGTGGTGTTGTTATGGAAAGTCCTTAGGGCAATTGTATCCGTGCAACGCCGCGGGCGAGTTGCTGTACTTTATAAAATTTTAATTTTTAAGAAATACTAGTTCTGTTTTATTAATGACAACTGGGGCACCTTTTAGTAATCAAAATCAAAATCTTTTTTCAGTTAATTAATATTATAATTTCGTCATTTCTACAATGTAATACTCAAGATTAAACATCTCATAGTTTATATTATTTACAAATATTAATACAAAGTTTGCCTTCTACCCTTGGCACGAAGATAAACAGGATTGGTAACCAATTAAAATGTTTGTTATTTATGACTGTACTCAAACAAATATCGGATTGATTGCGAATACTGGAAGGCCAAATGACTAGGTACTAAGAATGTTGTTTATTCCACGAAATTTATTTCTAAATTAACTCTTGTAGTGTTTGCAACTTTGTCCATACCAATACTATTTAATATTTTAATTTTTGGGACTTTTACCTTACAAAGATATTGTCAGATATATCATTGAGTCATTTGCCGCATCACAAAAAGATAATATGTTTTGCCTTTGTATGTTATATTTATGGATCAATGAAGCTCTTTCCTTTTAGTACTACATTGCGCAATCCATGAGCAAGTGATTGGACATCTTCTATGCACCCGCAAACTTCGCAATCGGGGGACTAAACAAATACTAATGAAGTAGATACTTGTCATACATTTTATAACATCCGACGAATATTATAAATACGAAAGTTTGTGAAGATAGTTTGTATGGATACTCTTTCACGCAAAAACAATGAATTCGCCAGACATAATTTTTACCTGGTTTAACATAATAGAATTTTTTATCCTAAAAAAAATTTAGGTTCTCAAGTGATCGTTTAAAAATATACAAAAATGGGCGCCACTATCGCCTGAGTGGCGCCACCGTTGTCACAGCGATAAAAATGTGCGTTTTATTACTCATATGTTTCTTCAGGTGTTATATTTTTGATATGTGTACCTATGTATTATGTCTGCATATATGTAATATATGTATGTCCATTCTTATATTCACATTTATACTGTTGTAATTAATTGCTTCTATTTAGTGCCATCTACTGAACAGAGCAAGAAACAGTTAGCGCAAAGCTGTGTAGGTGGAGCCACTGTCCGCCGGATGTGAGGTTATGAAGTATTATTTTTGATTCTTTTTAATTTATTGCTCAAATTATCTCTTTAAAATTTTGTAAAGTAGTTGAGGTATGATTTTAAAATATTAATTTTTATAAATTTTTTATTATATTACTTTTGCAAATAGGAGTGATTCGATTATTGCCTACAATCATACTCATAAAGATTGACCTACATTCAGAGCCCTTGTGAAAGGATTGTGTAATAGAAACGGTCATTTATTACACAACATGCCGTATCTACAAGCAAATGCAGCCTTTTGGAGAATTTTACACTGATTTTACATGATAAAATATACTCCAAAAGGCTGCATGAATTTGACAGCCAAAATGTGTGTCAAGAGGCTTACACGCCAATATAAATCCTTTTTGTTTTTTTCAGTTATTCCTCAAGGGAAAAATTATACGAAAAATATAAAACTATTTTTAAAATTCGATCGCCGGTATACTTTCTATTGTTTTTCATATATGGGTCATGACACAGATTTAATATCGAAATAGGTTAATTTCCCACTGCCCTTTACCGACTTATTTCAATGTCAGTCGTGAGTACAGTATTTTCATTGAGCCGAGTTATGTCGGGCGGAATATCAAAGTGTAAGTGAAGTGGCCTAGAGACCTACATTTTGTTTTTAAAAGTAATTATCGCTTCTAATAGCGATTTTTATATTAGAATAACTGTTGAGAGGACCCGAGTGGCTAAATAGTAAGCGCGAAGCACTTTTCCGTCGCCTCGTTTGGTGATTCCGTGTACAATGCACGAAGACGCTCCTAAAATGAGCGCAGCGCCGAGTTTGGCAACCACTGCGAACCCACCCAAGAACGAACTCGTCATGGAGGTCGAATACGATTTAAGCTCAACTGAACACAAACCTGAAACTGTTCAAATAGATCTTCAGGTTGCCTATGTGGACCCTTCTAATGGTAAGTACTAACTCACGGCTAGTGTTCCGTGGCTATAATTAGTTCTACACGTAATTATATGTCCTGGATTGGAAAGGATTCGTCTAAAGTATATCTCTTGTTCACTTCCTTCACTTTAAATCAAGTGTCAATCCTATCCATTATATGTAATCATTTATCGTTTTAAGATTTTAAGTCTTTTCTTTCAGTTAGAAAAATTCCTATAAAATGAAATGCAATTATTAATGAAATTTAATTTCATACATGAGGACATGAGGCCTGAGGAAACAACGAAAAATTATATGAATGTAATTATTCAAAGGAGACAAGTGTTGTATAATAATACATATATCTACATAATATCGTTTGTATAGTGGAGGCTACCTGCTCTCTTACGCTCGGTTGCACGGTGTGGCAACGTCGCATTGTTTTTTCGCGCTATCCTGCAATGGAATTGGTTGTGAGTTGTGTGAAACACAATTTTAACTGAATAGTAGAGTAGCTAGGCAGAGCTACGACTATTCGCGGAACATGTTACGAGAAAACCTACTATGATTTTGTATGAGTTGTTTGTTTCTATCTCGCGGTGAACGTGAGTTTAACAGGTAATGTAACCTACAGCGGATTCGTGTGGTGATGTTTTGTATTCAGTGGGTGGTGCGTCGAGGCTTTTTGATTTCGTTTGGTGTCAGTAGGACATGTTTGCTCGGATGCGGGTTGCAGTAGCTACAATATACGTACGGCCACACGACACCACGTCGTCCGACTACACTGTCCGTGCCGTGTGATGAAGTAACCGTCCTGACGTAAGAGTACAGCCACAGTAACAGGCATAGAGCAGAGTATTTTGTGGTGGTATATACAGATTGAGCCTACTTAGACACGTTTTGATGTTTCGCAGGCCTCTGCTGTCATAACGACGCGTTGTTGCATTGCAAATGGTCTGAGTATTTTCGGAAGTAGGACGAACGATGAATATGTTTGGAATCTGACAAGTGGGTTGCGTTGCGTTGAATATATTGGATTAACCTATAAGAGTGCGCAACAATATTGTCTATACAATAAAAAACGTATCAAATATTTGTTGGTTGTTACTCAACGGATTACGTTTTACGCAACGGATTTGAATGATACATTTTATCCTGGAAAAATGTTAGGTTCCAGAGGGATCATCATAAAATATAAAAAAATCGTGAAACACTGTTCGTGTGGCGGCGCCACCGGCGTCACATCGACAAATATATATTATGACATCTTATAAGATAAAGATATTACACAATAAGATGAATCTGTTTTTAACAAAAAAAAAATCGACTTCAAACCGTTTTCTCATAGATGCCATTGTTACAACTGGACCAAATTGAAATGGGACCACACGGAAAGCACCAGCTTTCAAATAAAAAAAGAATCATCAAAATCGTTTCACCCAGTCGAAAGTTATGAGGTAACAAACATAAAAAAATTCAGTCGAATTGAGAACCTCCTCCTTTTGGAAGGAAGTCATAATGCAATACAAGTTTGTAACCCCTTTACTTTACACCTTTATCGAACACATTGGGCGGTTTTCCATTAGCCACGGCATGGCATACATTTTTGCTTCTGTGCCGGTGCCAGGGATGCAAAAATGTATGAAAATGTATGCCGTGTCGGGCCGTGCCGTGGCTAATGGAAAACCGCCCATTGGGTAGGTATATGAAAAGTGAAAACCAAAATGTCTCAAAAATATTTACTAAAGCGTCATACCTTGATGACAGACAGGCTATGAAAATCGTAAATTATATTTATCAACTAACTGGTGCTTGCGGCTTCGTCTGTGTTGAAAAAGTAAAAAGTAGCCTATCCTGAGTCCTGTACATCTAAATCTTTATAAGTATTGATGAATTATTTTTCTGGACAGTGGCAGTCAAAATTAAGTTTAAATTTTAAAATTTTATCAAATTATAATTTTTTATCGTCTGCTTGAAGACAAATGTTGGTTATGCAGATTATAAACAATGGTAGAGAAAGATGTAAACCAATATTAGACAGTAAAATATAAGTTTAGTAAGTTATTACGTTTCTTTTAGTACTCACTAGAAATAGATACTAGAAATAGTTAAGTACGCTTTGTACTAACATTCTAAATTGTTTCCTGTTTCCGATAATAACTCATTTTGAAAGCATACGTATATGGTATTGAATTTAATTATACCTTATATCAACAAACTAATGACTATTAATGACAAGCGGTCAACAATAGTGTTTAGTGGCAGTTTACATTTCGTCATGTATTTTTAAGATGTAACCACCTCAACTATAGAAGACCAAAATCAAAATCAAAATATTTATTTATCAATTAGGTTTCTACAAGAAACTCTATTCTAAACTATCAGCCAGTGTGTATTTCTACAATACACAGGTCTCTACAAGAAACTCTATTCTAAACTATCAGCAAGTGTGTATGAAGCACGTTAATGAGTAGAGTAAAGAATGCACAGTTCATTGTGTCTTATCCTCGGTTACGATCACAATTTTTACGCACTAACAACCGGCTGGGTGTTTAAAAAGGTGCTATATTAGGTAGCAAATTTTTATAGCTTCTCGCTGAAAACCGAATAGATTTAAAATTAAAAGTTTTTTTCTAAAATAAAATAAAATAAGGCTTGGAGTTGCGACTCACTCACGAATAAAATATTATTACGACACCAATGGCGAAATTAACAAATTCTATCGTAGAACTGTTTGGACTAATACATTTTAATACAGATCTGATGTTAATTACGAGTAATATGTAACAGTATTTTACATTTTTTATCTCACGAAAATATAATATTCCCAGTTTC
Organism: Synanthedon vespiformis; assembly: GCA_918317495.1. Classification (NCBI taxonomy): domain Eukaryota; kingdom Metazoa; phylum Arthropoda; class Insecta; order Lepidoptera; family Sesiidae; genus Synanthedon; species Synanthedon vespiformis. The sequence continues at coordinate 2,591,356 of OU906947.1, forward strand.
AAACTTTTTTAAATATAATATTTTATACACTGTATTCTTATGGAACTATATTGTCAGTATAGGCGACAAAAAGTCTAATCTGTCTCGCCTCCTCGCAACAGTGTCGCCATAACATTGTAGTCAAAGCCCTTACTTACATCCCACTCGTATTGTGCAATAGACTGTGGGGGATTATAACATAAAATTTATAGTTAAAGAGAAACTACTCATGCCATTATTTACAATAATTGAATTCTTAGAAGGTCAGACTCCTCTAAAGATCGTAGACTTTATCGAAAGGAAAATTTAATTTTTATTTTAAATAAATTAAAATATAAATTGTCTCTAATCGGAAAATATCAATGATCTTTGTGTTTGTCTACGACATATATAAATAAATTGAGGCCAAAAAGGTTGCATTTCGTGTATTTTCATTATAATTGTAATCTTGAATCTGGAGCAAGGTCGGTTTGCTCGAGTATCGTTAAAATAGAACAAACAGCTTGAAACACGCACACCTACTGTTTGTAAAACATTATTGTTATTGCTTCGCTGCCCAATTGCCTATAGTAGCTTTTGAAATGTTTAATCACGGTCACAAAAATACGCTTTTTTGTTTAACTTGTTGATATTTTATGAAAGAATTGATGCAGTAAAAGATTTACATTTTGATGAAATAATAGAAATGATTTTATTTAATTCTGAAGCCTTGTAAAATGGAGCAAATGACGCAATCAGGACGAACGCGGTTGGTGATTGCATTACAATCCCATTCGGTTCTATTGTAAGCCAATGACGTTCAATATTAGTTGCTTTTTTCAAATGAAATTATAACATTTCTCTTTGAAAAATTACTTTGCCAAAAATGAAATATGAATATGAAATGAAAAATAAATATAAAAATAATCGAAGGATTTCAAGATACCAATAGTTACCAGAGTACAATTTTTTTTTTACTTTCTTTTGCGACAATGACTGACAGAAATACCTTTATTGTTTCATAGGTATTTTCAATGTACATCGTTTTTATCGTCATTTATAAAGATATAATATTATTATAGAAGTGAATTTATCTCCTCTCCAATAATGCTTACACATTCAGGTGTATAATACGTTACTATATTATTAATTATAACGTATTTTGTTTAATATAATTATACGTTTCTCTAACTATTGATTTTTAATTTTATTCTCCCATAAAAATTTTACCTTTATTTTCCTTACTTACTTCTACTTTTTTTACTTCTTTGAAACTAAAGTTTTAAAATAAATCCTGAGGTCCACTACCTCACTGTACAAGTGTGACGGAAAAATTGCTAAAAATCACTCCAAATAAAGATCGAGTCAAAGCGCTTACAAGAAACTTGATAGATAAACATTTAGACGTACAGGACACAGGATAGCTTACTTTTTTCTTTTTCAACGCGGGCGAAGTCGCGGGCACGAGCTAGTAGTTAATATTTTCCTAATAATTATATAGAATAAAAATATAAATTTAAAAAGTGGTAAGTTCCAAAAAGTTATCATGATTTTTAATCCACACAATACGATATTGAAAACTACTCACAAGTCCAGCCTGGATTACCGGGATATCGCTGCTCTAAGATTTTCAATAAAATAACTTAAAAATGCAGCAGTGTTATTAGCTTCGTTTTTTCAACAGTGAAAGGATTTAATTTATTCGTTTTTTTTAGTTTAACAGAGACCCAGCCTCCGGCTAACCGTGGGCGGTTTAGAAGAACTTAAAGGAGAAACAGATAAAGACAGCGATTTTATTTGATGATATCTATTTTATATATATCAACATTAAATACATCAATAAGATAAATAAAATAATAATAACCGGTAAACATTTCGTAACTCGCTTTATTATATATAACATATTGTTCCTTCCTTTATAATTTCTTCCCACTACTTAATATTAAAGGAATAGTATTATAAATTCTTGTTTCCTATATTATTTTATTTTATTAATATTATAGGAAACAAAAATAAACAAAAAAATATATTAAAACATAAGAGAATAGGGCGGTTAACGTGACATAAATGTTAACTGAACCATGCAACCAATTTATTCCACTACTTTGCTTGGCAAACGTGATGGCTGTCCCTTCCAGAATAAAAAAAATCTTCAGAATTTATCAAATACATTGTATACCACGAGTACAGGATTAGGTAAAGACGAAATGTGGTTCACGAGCATTGAGATAATGTACTAGAGAAGCTATCTCAAGCAAAAGTTTTAGTGCACTTGCAAAAAGCAAAAGTGTGTACTTGAAGGTGAAAGGTGATTCCTTGGGCTTTATTTGTATTTCCTGAGTTGTTTGAACAGTACCTCAGCACACATGAAGGCATATTTAATTAAAAAGAACACAGAACACAAGCGTATTCGCCTGTAGCGCTAACCAAACTAAAGTAGTTGGTGCCAGCTGGCTCTAACTCGTGTTGCAAAAAATCTGTTTGCCATGTCTTCTCTAGTGCGTAGTACATATTATCTCAATGTTCACGAGTACTTTAAATAAGAAAGCAGTGTGTGTTAGTTAGAACTGATAATAACTGTAACCTAAGGATCAGTAGTTTCTGAAATTAGTGCGTACTAACAAACAAACTTCAGCTTTATATATTGGTATAGATAACAACTATAACATATTTGACATAATATACCGTGTGGTCCCGTTTAAATTTGGTCCAGTTCTGACAATACATCTGCTTATAGTTTAGAACCGATTGCATGATTGGCACAGAAAAAAAAAAAGTTCTGACAATGGCAATCCATGAGAAAACAGTTTGAATCATTTTATTTTTTGTTAAAAAGAGTTATTTTATATTTTTAAAAGATCCCCCGGGTACCTAAATTTTTTTCCAGCATAAAGAGTATCTTGTACGTTAATCCATGTAATAAACTATCTGTTACCAAAATCCGACGAGTCATTTTTGCGTAAAAGAGTAAAAAACGTCACCCTCAAAAACTTTATTCACTGTTCACTAAATGATAGTTAGTTGGCTAACGTCACCAATAAATAATAAATAGTGGAATAATCAAATGAATATAATTAAGGGTCACGACTATACTGCCGACCTCAACAAGATAAGGGATAAGACGAGATTTGTATTTGCTAACATTCACGCGCTAACGGAAACATAAAAGCAGATTGTATACTGCAGAATTTCACAATAGTTTCTTAGAAAGGAATACTCGTTATTACCCCATCCTTACCCGAATAATTTTATTAAATTAAATCCTCAAGACTTAAGCACAGACTATGATGGTAATTTTGATGTGTCATCGTTTTTTTAGTGATATATAGTGACAATTATATGGATAAAAAATTTATTTGTGTCAGCTCGAGTTTACTCCTACGAACGATTATAAAATTTAAATTTTCACAATTCAAACAAGCCGAAAGAACTAATCCTTATTCACTGAAACGAACTTATATTATAGGGAGATAAAGCGTTCGGCTGTGAGTGGTGGAGATAACAGACAATGTGAGTGTACACAGTACATGTACTTTAACTTGTTAGTCTGTTCGTAGAACTCTCACTGTTCAGACGCTCTCACTGTTTTTATACTGCGTTTTTTTTTAATTTTAATTCGTATTATTATTTTAAGGTTTGAATTTCGTTTGACTAACATTTAACGTATATTTTTCATTTTATGATTATACTAGCTGGTGCCCGCGACTTCGTCCGCGTATAATACGGTGTAATTATGTGATAATATTTTTAGATGACCCCTTTCGTCAGCGAAAGCAATATAAAACGCTTGATGTATTGCTGCTATAACGCATTCGCCAGGCGTTAGTTTTTTTATTTTATTATTCTTGATCCCTCGGGAACTTTCCCTTTCCCAGGGTCTAGACTACTTGTATACCAAATTTCATTTAAATCGGTTCAGTAGTTTTGGCGTGAAAGCGAGACAGACAGACAGACAGAGTTACTTTCGCATTTATAATATTAGTAAGAATTAGGAACCAAAATGTATATTATCTTAATTAATAAATAATTCACAACTTCATGGCTAGAATAGTTTATACAATATAAAAAGTGAAGGGTTGTGGGTAAGTACGTAGGTATTACTATAAATTTTATTACAGTTTACAAAGCTGTAAGTAGCATAGAATGAACGTTCACCTATTATTGCTCACTCTTGATTTGCTGTCTTTGTCTTTTGTATGGAATTGAGTGAAAGAGAAAGCGCCATATTAGCTCGTTTCGATGAACCAATGTACACTGTTCTTTTTTAAAATAATATTTGATCTCTGAATATTGATATTCTAAATTATTCAAATAAATATAACGCATAAACATAACATTCGTGTAACAATTTTAATTTTACTCCCATAAATTTTCATACCACGGGCCACCAGTTAATTAAACTGAACTAATAACTAACTTATATAACTAGCTGGCGCCCGCGACTTCATCCGCGTTGAAAAAGAAAATTAGCTTATCCTATATCCTGTACTTCTAAATGTTTATCAACCAAGTTTCATGAAAATCGGATAATTCATTTAAACGTTATGGAAGAACATACATACATACCTATACTTATTATTAGTAATGATAATGATACCAATATGCAAATCGATTGTTAAGGAGTGAACTCCAAAATGTTTCCCAAAAAGTCTAGACATTAAAATAGATAATACGTAGTATTGTAACACCGCAAATTCTCTAAGGGCCATTTTCCTCCAAGAATTTTATTATGAACTTTCAAAGCCACTGCACGAAACAGGAAGCTCCACTCGCTTAAATTTTTCAAATAAGATCTCCTCCGACCTCCAATACTTTATTTAATATACTCAACTTTTCTCATTTCTAGTATTTCGACCTCTGTCTAACTTTCCATTGCCATCCAAACATTATATCGCTCCTTAAAAACTAAAGGGCCACAAATCAAAATTACACTTTTTACAGAAGAACTAATCGAAAAAAATTAAATTATTTTTTGACAATTTTTTTCTTATTAGATACATATAAAATATATGCATATTATACATCGTTAGAAGCGTATTTTTAAGTAGCATTAAATGTTTTAAGTACTGAATACTAGAATACTAGAAGAGATATAAGCATATAAGTTATTACTTTTGAATATATAAAAAATGATCAAAATACTTATACTAAATATGGAATAAAACAACCATAAGTCTTTTTTCAACATACAAAATGTTTTTTTAATAAAAACATTTTTGGATATTATTTGTTTTATGGCGCTTTAGTTTTTAAGGAGCGATAATTAACAATTTTACGTACATGACCTACTGCTTAGTTATATTTACTGTGTTAGGTAATTATGAGTATCATAAACATGTAAAACATTATTTTATGTATCATCAATAGTTGTCGCAGTGTACCTTGTGTTACATTATTGTATAATTTACGTAAAGATCTCTATTATTTTTTTAAAGAAAATCCATCATAAGTAATCCGCTGGAATAGGTAGCGAAGTATGTATGTAGCTTTTTATAGGTACCAAAAACCATAATATACAAAGTATGTTCTGTTCGTTACATATATATAGTAATAATGTCTACTGTTGAGTCATTGTCTATACTAATATTATAACGAGGAAAGATTTGATTGTTTGTTTGTTTGTATAGAATAGGCTCCGAAACTACTGGACCGATTTGAAAAATTCTTTTACCATTAGAAGCCGACATTATCCGTGATGAACATAGGCTACTTTTTACCGCGTGAAAATGCTTCATTCCTACGGGAAATCTAAAATAAAAGTAAATACTAGCGGCTTGGCCCGGGAGATAGCGCCATCTATCCAAAATACGGTAGATGGCGGCCGAAGTCGCGAGCACCAGCTAGTTATAGTATAAGCAGAAAACATAATTAGGACACTAAAATGGTAACAAGCTACTCATCTATCTACCTTATAGTTACAAAAAAGCATCATAAAATATAGGCATGCAAATCACCGCGTTTAAAAAAACAGGTATAGGCACGCCTCTAACAATGAAGATTCTAGAATTTTCGTAACAAAGTCTATACATAATGCGCTTGCGGAATGGGTTTCAGGAGAAACAGGGCGTTACAGTTTATGTATGTAAACATGAACTCTCTTGACAAGATTGACGAACTGAAATTCATTGAATTTCAAAAGAGTGTGTATGCAATAGGATTGAATTATGCATTTAGTACAACTCGATTCCGTAAAAGTTGTAAAAATAATTCCACAAACAACAGTCACGTTAAACGGACATGTGCATTCTATCGTCATTGCACACCTATTTTATATACTTAGATTTTTTCTTACTCCATTAAAACTAGTTGTCTTGTTGGTCCGAGTGTGGCATAACTACCTATATACTTCTAAAACAATTCACATAACTTTTTAGATAACCACGAACATTATAAAACGCTTCATGAAAAATCGCTACATGAAAAAAGACGAATAAATAATTAAATTTGCGATCATGAAAGAACGCGATGTGAAAATTCGCTACTATGAAAAAATGATTTTGTGAAATATGTCGCACAGATCCAATTAAGATTATATTATATTCACATTTAAAAAGTTTGTATATAAGCATCTGAAGCCATCATCGTCCATAATAATGACAAGAAATGAGGTTGAAATCTTTGGCGGACGTGACGAAATATAAGCGGCACGAGAGACAGATCTTTAAAGCAATACGTCTCGAAATACATTACAACACTGCGCATTACAAAGAGGCGATGCAGAGGGATTAGGGCTCCCAAGTGTTCTTTCGAGTAGAGACTACTGACCTTTACTTTTTTCAAATTGGTAATAGTAATTTATTCCTTACCATCTTTTTGAAATTTGTCACAGAAAAGGATATAGGGTAGGGTACCTTACATCCAGAAAATAAACTTTTCCGAGAGATTATGTATATTGAAATATTAGGATAACTCTTTTTAACAAAAAATAAAACGACTTCAAACCGTCTCATGGTCTTTTCTCACAGATGCCATTGTCAGAACTGGACCAAATTGAAATGGGACCGCACGGGAAGCACCAGCTTTCAAATAAAGAAAGAATCATCAAAATCGTTTCACCCAGTCGAAAGTTATGAGGTAACAAACATAAAAAAAACATACGCGTCGAATTGAGAACCCTCCTCCTTTTTTGGAAATCGGTTGAAAATTAACTAAAAATTTCAACGCCTGACAAAAATTAATTATTAATATACCATTAAATAATTTTAATAACATTTCTAAACAATGTCATATCTAATGTTTATATAAATGATACAGTTAATATAAAGTAACATTACGTAGCGTATAAAATAAACATTATATTTATAACATGTAACAAATAAAATATTTTGCATAGGTGAAAATAATAGTCTTTTTATGTAAGTAAGCCTGAATGAATGAATAACTTAAGCCATGTATCGGTATGGAAAAGAAAAAGGTTCAACAAAACCTTTAAAAAAAATTACAACACCAATTTTCAAAATTCGTAGTCACCATTTCATATTTTTTTTTCCAGTAACATTTTACTATTTTGTTAAAATAGAATTGGGTAAACTAGCCGACATTTTTTTGTGAGACTTCGCGGTGGAGAAAATTATTCAAATACTAGCTGGCGCCCGCGACTTCGTCCGCGTTGAAAAAAAAATGTAGCCTATCTTGTATGTCTAAATGTTTATTTACCAAGTTTCATGAAAATCAGTTCAGTTAATTCGTTTAAGAGTTATGGAGGAATATACATACATACAGACAGACATACAGAAAAAAATCTAAAAATTGTCAATTGAGTTTCAGTATCATGTATAGAGCCTATCTATATATACATATATTTCTGAAAACAAAGTATTATTAGTATTGATTTATTATTAGTATTGATAATAATCAAAAGTGCGACCAGCGAAAGAATGCGATCCGCAGGCTTATTATCTAAATGCGTCTGCTGAGCGACAGGCGAAAAATGCGAAAAATTTGTGCAATATCACACGTACATCATAAATACTTATGTGGTTTGCGTAAAAGTTATCGATTTATTGTGATTCGGTCTGTCGGTGGGTCATGAGTAAGTAGTAATGGAAATTAACTAACAAATTAAAAAGTTTCATTACCTACTTGTTTGTCTGGATTTTTAGATATTAGATATATCAAATCCTATGTCACTTCAAAGTTATGCCGTCCATTGGATCACGATCTGTCAGGATCGCATTCTTTCGCTGGCCGTACTATAGTGTTGCGAGTCGCACTGCGTTCTACAGTCTCGTAAAATGGAAGACCCAATTTTCGGCCTTAATAGGGTTATTTACTGTCGCATCGCTGAATGAGTAAGGGATACAAGAACCCTTGTCGAGGTTTGCGGTTTGTGTTTATAGCTCCACCTACCATCATGGACGGTAAATAAATAAGAAATTTAATATAAAACTAAATAAATTTTAAATGTTCAAAATAATTTATTAAAAAAATGGTATATCTACCTAAGTAATGGTAATGTTCTTTTGTGAAATCAGCCAAACATGGCCCATATTTTACCGCGCTAAAGCTTTACCTACTTTAGCTAGTCGCGAAATCGCGAAATCCTATTTGATCCTATTGACTTTTTGATCGATCGATCCTATCGATAAATATTTTTGGGTGAACAACTGTAGGTATGAATAATATATATGTCAATTATAAATAAATATTTAAATGTTGAAATCAATAATTCAATTCATATTATGCCACGACAAAACATAAGACACATAATACATGGTTTTGCAAACAAAGAAATATATATTTCGATGCCTGCCATATAAATAAATACATCTCTGATGGACCCTGCAAATTGTATGTAAAACTTGTAGGTACATGTTTTGCAAATATTAAACGTTTTTCTCCATTATTATACAATATATATATAGAAATACACGTGGCATAATATACTTATAAACATAGAGTTTAGAAAAAACATGTTACTATCATCGATATCGTCTATGACCCACTGACCTACTTGCGTTTCAAAGTAACAAGCATTTTCCTATATAAACTCGTGTATTTTTATTACCTAACACAATTTCATTGTAATAGGTTTAACATGGATTGGAGGGACGCGGTCGGTCCCTATCGGTGGCACCGCATATTAATTAGATTCTAGCTAATTTTCATAAAATACTTCAGTATTTTAGTGCTAAAATTCTGCAGAATGTTGTAAATGTTGTAATCACATTTTATTGCGATGTAGCGACACGCTCCGAGCATCGCTATAATGTAATTTTTCTGCAAATCCTTTACCTTCAGATTATACCTAGCTTTCCTCCTGGTTATAGTTTCATTTTATTTTTTAGTTACATAATAGATTTAAAGGTAAAATTTTTGTAATATTATTCTAAGCTGTGCAGTAGCGGTCGTAAATATTACAAGTAAATGTTTAAACCTATACCTATAACTATAACTGTACAATTTCTCTTTATGAGTGCCATTGTGTTGTAAGTCAGGAACTAGTGATAATTTATTAATCGTTTTGTGGGTCGATATATACAAGTCGAACATAGCCGGTTCTATCATAAAAAATATTAAGCATTTTTTTTATTTATAAAAGAAAATATACCAGGTTCTTAGTAAGGTATCGAAGTTTTAGGATTGGCATATTTAAAATAACATATATAATACTCGTAGAATCAATATAGAATTTGACCTGGCCAAAAAAATTCATTTATTTCTTATATTTTTTAATATTTAAAATTATGCACTGTAAAAAATATTAACTTATTATTACATTATGTTGAAAAACATCATAACTTTATGTCCTCAACAACTCAGCTTTCGTTATATAATATATACTAGCTGGTGCTCGCGCCTTCTTCCGTGTTCTCTATAGCCTATTGCCTTCTTCGATAAATGGACTATCGAACTTAAAAATAGTAATTTTTCAATTCGAATCAGTAGTTCCTGACATTAGCGCGTACGACCAAACAAACACACTATTTATCTTTATATACTGGTAAAGACAACATGTAATATATTGATTGTTTATAACGCTCGAAGGCACTGTAGGATTCGCATTGTGATCTTCATGCGCCACTAGTAATGCCTCGTGACATCGCCTACTTAGTTTTACGTAAAAGAAAATACATACGCTACCCTGCAACCTTCTTCCTACACCGAGAGGAATTACTTTGAAAAATATGTTACGTGAAATATTACACATACAGGCTGGATTTCTATGATAGCATATTAAATGCTGGAGATAGCAAATTTTACTCAAAGAATTATTTTAAGAAGCAAAACTTCATTCAAAGATTTTTGAAAGTACACTTGAGAATCGAATTCGGCTAAAATACGAAAAAATAACCCTGTAGGTACTTTTAATGGATTCATAGATAAAAACTAATGTGATACATAGTGTATATTACAGTTTCAGTAGTTCCAGAAATTACCTCTTCATTCATATTTACAAGTAATAATTTTCAGTATACTTACGTTAGTATAGATACTAAACGTTAATAGAAATACTTGACATTGTGACAAAATGTTTATATCATGTGAATTGTATGAGAATACTCTTTTCTCACACTTCAGACCGCTTGAGACTTAGGAGAACAATTACCTCTGATAATTAAAAAAATAAAAAATTCCCGAAAGACGAAATTCTCCAGTTAATATTTTATTTCAAATAAATGAATATGGTTTGCTCATTTGTTCAAGTAATCTGTGTATTTTATACACGAAGAAGATAGTCTTGAAACACATAAAAGAAAAAAGATTAAAGTATGTAGGCACTTCAGATGTCTTCGCAGACAATATAATTTCTGAGAAGAGGGCTTAATGTCTGTTTATTGAGAGCATTGAAAATCACTTATATTCTTATTCTCTTACTCGTTCTGGAAAATATAAATCTATTGGAGAAAAAACATATTTCATTTGGAATTTAAGTTAGTAACCAAATGTTTATAAAATTTCAAATTGTGTGTTGAATGTTGAACTGTATACTTATTATAAAATAAAACTAGCTGTTGCACACGACTTCGTCCGCGTACTTTTTAAAATATTAGCCTATGTTACTCGCTGATTATATAGCTTCCCAAAACAGTGAAGAAATTTTGTGTAGTTATGTAATTTACAGAAAAAAATCGCATCCTTGCGAATCTGAGGGCGGGTAGCTACTTTCATATAAATAACTATTATTTATTACATCAGTCAACAAAAAAAAAAATATTTTTTTTTGGGTTTCTGTTCTAATGCTTAAATTCTGTAGTTACATTTTCATTTTTAGCTTTTAAAGTTTGCTTTTGTCTGATTTATGACGATATGTAAGATACGTGACAGCGACAGCCCATACAAACATAAGAGAAACACTAAAAATATTCATTTTAATATTTTTAGTTTTAATAATTTGAACTTAATTTTTCCGTTATTTTACATATATTTCCTGTTGTTTATCAAAAATCTTAAATGACAAAGGCTCTAGTGTTCAACAAAAACATTTCTAATTATAATTGAAAATAAGTATGGAAATAATGTATGAATATCATTTGTCTTAAAAAAATAAAAATAAATGCTCTAGTTTCTACAAAAGCAAACTTTGATCAAAAAAATTATTTATTCCCTTATTTTTAACATAGAAGAAATCAAAATTTCATATGCAGAAGCCAGACCCAAAAATCGTGTTGACCTGTGTTATTTAAAATAATAATATATATATTTTTTTAAATTATTTTATTTAAATTTTTTAAATTCATGTTTGGGACTTCATTGTTCCATAAGTACATTGTACCAGTTTTAGGCACAGAATGGGGTAAATTAACATATAAAATGTATTTTAGGATTGGCCACATTTTCTTGATTTATAAAAATAATTCGAATGACGCCCAGCCCAGCCCTGGTGACCTGACACACATCGCAACTCGCGCCAACAACAGCGACATAACATACGTATAAATTATTAAAGAAAGAAAGAAAAAATAAGTCGATAGTTAGATTTGCTTTGTTTTTAATCGCAAATAATAATTCATATTTTTAATTGTAAAATCCTTCAAGGTCAACAGTAAAACTTTCAGGGTTGTTTATAGATTTCCTACTAAATGTCGGTACATGTTGGTAAATAAATCTAAACAATTATAAACTTATTAGGATGGTTTTACACACTGTGAAAAGTTTGTACTTATTTTTTTATAGTCGGTTGAAATTTTGCGAATACAATCTAACTAAACTATAATAATTATGTCATATAGTTAATAAACCATCTTCCCGTATAACTTTAGGAATTATCAAAGTTTCTTACATAATAATATTATACCTAGGTATATAGATTTTCCAGTAAATTATATTTAACTAGTTGTTGCATGCGACTTCGTCCGCGTAACTTTAGCATATTATATTTACTCCCTGATAATGTAGCTTTCTATAGGTGAAAGAATTGTAGTTTTTGAGTTTATTTATCGAAAACAAAAATACAAGTATTTTCTCTATGTAATAAGATATATAGGTTATAAATATTTTATAACACAGAAACATTTCACTTTGTAATTATGAATTATTATTTTTTGGATATATCCCTTATACAAAATTCTCGTATCACAGTGTTCTCGTATCACACCAAAAAACTCCTCCGGAATTTTTTGGTAGGTAAACAATTTTTTTTGGTACAACGTATTCGGGTTCAGCTAGTATATATTAAATACAATTTTAATCCTTAATTAAAAATCTTACGTAATTTTTTTAATAATTTTGTGCTGGTAAATAATTCTAAAGTTTACCTACAATCCCATAATTACAATAAAAAAAGAGTAACTCCCCGCTTCTGTGTTTTTCTGCTAATTCTATATAGCGGAATAGCACACTGAAAGTATATCAAAGCAAACCAACGGATTTTGATACGTTATCACTAACGTAAACATTTGCATCCGTGCGAATCCGGGACGAATTCGCTAGTAAATCATAACAAAAAGTCTTCCAAAGAGCATTTTTGAAATATGAAAATAATCACCCCTGAAAATGACATCAGGTAGCATTTGTTATATAATATAAAATTTTCCCCGTTACATGTAACAACTTGTAGGTAGCCATTCGAGGAGAATGTATTACCACCTTTACTGTCGCAGACTACCTACGTACGTACTTGTAAGTCTTCCCACTGTAACGAGAGCCAACGTCCTTGATATTTCGTAATCAGAGACTCGTGTACCCAGGACTGGTTTTGTCCTCATATCGAAACCCATAAGCTTTGTATCGATACACCTTACATCTTGATTGTATGGGCGTAGCTCGTGTCATGATTCCAATGCCGTAGCATACGTAACTTCACGGTCGGGATGGGACGATTTCCTCAACGTGTAATTGTTATTATATAAAATAAGGGCTAACACACAAAACTGCGAATCGGCGAGCGAATTCGCAACGCAACGTGAGTATTACTAAGATGCGGTTTCATCGCACATCGCACACTCGAATCAAATTCATAAAGGTCAGCTCACACCGAGAGGGTTCCCTACGCTGCACGCACACTTTAAGTATCCACCTTCACAAAATACATAATATTTTTGAAATATGAAGGTTTTGATGGTAACAAAAAACTGAAATAAATTTCTAAAATGTGCAGAATTTGTGACATTTTTGCAGATTGAATTCATGTAATATCTGTTGTTGTTCCCGTCAACAATGCTATTCCCTGAAAACGCTCTAACTACTTATAATGTACATTTAAAATTGGGTAGTCAATAGTTACCGTCTACCTATAAATAAGGTACCAATAACCTATAATTTTTTTTCTAAAATATTGGAATTTCTGGCGTGTGTTTATTATTTTGCGAGTTCACATTAGTGGTGCTAATGTGTTGAGTCGTATTCTGTCTTCAGAATTACGCTTTCTACCAAACACCTATTTCTGAGTATTCCAACGTAGCAATTCAATATTGTAAATCTAATTTACTACAAAGATAGGTATATACTACAGTGAGTACGTGTTTCATCTCTTATCGCGGTGCGTCGGCGCGCACGTAATCACTGAACTGCGTAACATTGTATGTAGTGAATAAGTCCTCCTATATTACATTGCTACTTTAAAATTTGCGCGTCTCGCCATTCGTTGTGAATTGACGATTTTGCGTTCTGAGGAGTCGTAGACTTTTGTGGCCCGCATCAGTGCGTCATGGCATCCAAAGGCATGCCTTAACACGCAGCCGTGTCTGAAAACAGACGCTCTTTTCAATCGACTAATACTTATTAAAATTGCGTTACATAATTTTGTGTCTGACCCTTTCCCCTCTCAACTTCAATCTGACGCGTCATGTCATGGCTTGCAACAAAATGCCATATTCTGAAGAAGACATATTATCATGGCATGACCCGTGTCGCTACGATACGACACCTTAGTATTGAAAAAAGGAATCATAAGGCTAAAATCAATTAGGTTAAAAGTTAATATGTTCAGTTTGTAATCCTTTGAAATGTTGTGCCATGCCATATACATGTACCATCAGTCTGCGCCGGCCCTTATTATGCAGCGCCGCGCCGTCACGTTACGTATGTTTTAAATAAAACCACGTTTTCATCACGAACGAGGCGTACGACGTCCCTGTCTCATCCGAGCCATTACCTTTCCGTGTGTGTGTAAAATGTTATTTGCTTTTATATACATATGAAATTAAATATAACATGAATTATAAAAATAATTGGGTATTCAAATAATATTAATACGCATTAGGTTCTCATATGTTTCATGCTATAGGAAGATAAAATATATTTTTATTTATAGTATCTAAATATACATATATGTAGGTATATAAAACGATGCGGGCATATTACCGTGTCGATTGCTTTGTTACGCAATACGAATACACGTGTGAACTCTCTTTATTGGGCGTACGTGCTTTGTTTGATGTCAAAGAATAATCGCAAACTTAACAATTCCTTAAAAGATTGTTTAAGTTTGTTCATTGTTCATTCAATAAATTTTTATTGATTATTTAGATTGGCAGTTTATTCTGTATTTATGAATCAATTAATCAATCTTAATCATTAATGCAAAAACATTAATGTTTCTAAGTAATTCTTTATATTATGCTTACGTCTTGCCCTCGTTCTTAATTTTTTTGCATCGTCATTATTCTTGTATTTTGTTTTCGCTGAGTTTACTGACACCATTCTAATATACTAAAACACTTCAACTTCAAACAAAAGGAAACATGAATGAAATCGGTCCAACCGTTTGTTCATAGATATAATACACAGATAACACCCTCTTTTGCAGATAAGTTAAATAGGATAAAATATTGTAGGTTACATTGTCCGCCATATTATAATTTCTAAATTATGATTTATTATGGTGTTTTCTGCATCAAAATCCGTTGCATGATTTAGGAGGAGCTTGCAGCCATACAGACAAACGCAGAAAGCTACTTCAAATTATATGTATCAATAAATATGTATAGTATATATTTTTAACTATAGGTACCCACATACTTTAAGAGACATATATTTTTCCTTGCATTGCTAAGTTTTGTGTCTGAGTTGGCACAATAATTGTTGCGTGTTGATACGAGTTTACAAGAGTCTTTAAAATAGTGGAGGCAGCGTCCGGTTTTTGTGTATTCAAAACGACAGTTTGAGTAGTATCTGTGTCAAGGTGTGGATCGACTCTTGCGCAAAGCGTTTTTTAATACTGCGCTCGGTTGCGAGGTAATTAATTCGATTCAGGGTGTCGCAATAACACCACACTACACGTTAGTTTTCAATACAGAATACAATCCACTAAAATTATTTCAATCTACGTATTTGTTTACGGGACTGAATATTATTTTGTCAGTATGAAGGATTCTGAGTATGAACGTGACTTCACAGGGTCTTACAATAATACATTGTTAAGAAATCATAAACACTTTTGTGTTGGAGTTCTAGTGTAAATTTTCAAGTCTTTTCAGTTTATTTGACAGCCGCTTTACGATCGTGTTTAAGTTGTAGTATACACAAAAGAGACAAATCTTTGTGAGACCAGTCTACAAGTTGTTATCTGTCAGATATGTGTCAAACCCTAAAGTATCAAAATCAAATCATAATTTCATTATTGACAAATGTAAACGGAATTAGTTACGCACTTTTACTGTATAATTTTGATTTTAACATGTATCCCGCTAATAAATCCCGCGCATCCCTTCATTTCATATTCATTACTAACTCGTCGCTGGTAATCAGAGTGTTGATTATTTATTTTTCATTTATTTCTGTTGTGGACAAATGATCATTTTGAAATAATTAGTTTACGCACTTTACACACTTAGATCAAAACTACTATAAAGTTTATAAAGCTGAAATTCGAAACATCGGTTTAAGTATTTTATAACGTCCGCTAAGAATGGAATTTTAAAAAATCTCAACTCCATGTGAATCCGGGATCGGGTCTCTTGTAATATAGGATGAATATAGGTAATAAATACACAGACATGCCAGTTACAAAAGCACTTACCGATAAAAGGGTCTATCATATCACCTTTCTTTAACAAAGCTTCAGTCGATTTAAAAAAGGTAATCAACAATGTCCCCTTAAGAGCCTGGTGGCCCTGCTCTCGATCTCTCTCCTTAGATGGCACACTACTAGAGTAGGTCGAGGAGAACAACTCTGATGTCAGTGTCATAACATGCTCAACTATTCCAAATTACATACGGAACGCACTACATTGCTGGCTCACAAAACTATAGCCGAGTTCGTGTCATTACCTAAGCGTCAATGAACGAGTGCCATTTCTATAAAGGCGAATTAATTCTCACATTTTGTAGAAGGTTTGTTGTGTGGTCAGCCGTACTGTAACGTATGATTGACTTTATAATCACATGAATATCTAATATTTAAGGACTTGTGCAAGCTTATTATAAACTTACCTACAAATTGCACGTGTATTTGTAATATTCAAATAAATTTCGTATAGACTTAACTTCAAGTATTTATTATTCGTATATTAATTATTTTGGTATGTTAATACAATTTGTACATAGTCAGATAAATAAATCGTACAACATATTATTACACTAAAACTTTAAAAACTGCAGTTGTTATGCTGGTAAAACTTTTTAACAAAAAATAAAACCGCCGAAAGAACTGAAAAGCATAAAATAATCTTATTATTTTACCTAAGTAATTTTGAGTGGCCGCCGCGCATCACTCTTTACGTAATTATTGCTTGTTTGGCGCCGACTCAAAATTACTTAGGTAAAATGATAATAAGATTATTTTATGCTTTTCAGTTTCTTCGGCGGTTTTATTTTTTGTTAAAAAGTTTTATTTTATATTTTTTTGTGGCTATAATCTAATATTTACTACATGCTTAATTTTTAATTTTACCATCCCCATTTTCCCACCCTTAGGGTAGGAATTATATTTCCAATTTTATACGCGACCAACTTCGAGGTCCTATCCATTGAAAAAAGAATTATCAAAATCGGACTACTCTTTAAAAAGTTATGCGTGGTTATACGCTACAATCGGTGAGTGAACAATCAATCATCCCCTGTTTTCCTACCCTTAGGGTTGGAATTATTTTTCCAAATTAAAATGGGACCCCCTCGGGGGTGCACCCTTTCAAATAAAAAAAGAAAATCGGACTACCCTGTCAAAAATTATGCGTGATTATACATAAAAAAAAAAAAAAAAATTAAAATATACGCGTCGAATTGAGTACCTCCTCCGTTTTTGTTTTTTCGTTTTCGTCGTTCGAAAAGAGAGAAGCATAGTATAGGTTAGTGTTTAAAATGTATAAAATTACTAATCAAGTAGAAATAATCAAAGTACAAGTCAAAGTTGTAAGTTCGAGTCGTAACTTAACCCTAATTGATGTGGTGTTGCAATAGCTCGACGATGTGGCCACGAGGAATATTGTTCAAGCGACAACAGGGCTGCGTGACCGTGTTATGGGGTTTCTTTGCTTCTTAGAGAGAATCTTTGTTTGCTTAATTGGAGAATATTTCTCCTTGCAACAGCGTAGGAGTGAAGGGCACGGGCAAAAACTATACGAGGTTATACAATTTGCAAAGGCTTGTTACAGAGCTTCTCTTATGACATTCTAAAAGAAATGTAAGAACTAACAGTCGGCTAATAGTCAGAAAAAATTATATAAGTACAATT
The DNA here is from genome assembly GCA_918317495.1 of Synanthedon vespiformis. Taxonomy (NCBI): domain Eukaryota; kingdom Metazoa; phylum Arthropoda; class Insecta; order Lepidoptera; family Sesiidae; genus Synanthedon; species Synanthedon vespiformis. The sequence goes on from OU906947.1 coordinate 2,609,369, forward strand.
TTATAATTGTAATTAATTTTCCGTTCTTCCATCGGACATACAGACGTACGGCTGGTTACCATCCTCATCTTGTCGAAATCCTTTTCGAACCAAGCTGTTTGGAACATCCTTTATAATGCGCACCGCCAAGGTTTGGAACTCCCTGCCTGCGTTTTTGTTTCCTAGCTCATATAACCCTAATCTTTTCAAAGTTCGAGTGAATAGGCATCTTCTCGGTGAGCTCGCTCCATCTTAGGCCTCTCTCTTGCTACCCAGCTGGTTGTTGGCCAAGAGCAAACCCATCTCTAACAAAAAAAAAACCAAATTTTTCTGTCTTAAATACGCTACAATTACATTTTTGAATACGTCTTTAAATTTGCTACCATACAGGGGCAGTCCAAAAAATCTAATGATAACAAAATCTGGAAATACAGTTCGGCGTTGTGGTTTCGAATCTTTGCTCTACATCAAAAATAAAATAGCTGGATAGCTAAAGGATCAAAGAATTTATTTTTTTGTTTTATGCACGGGGAGAAGGAAGGAAATAGCATGAATTCACGTCAGTTCGATATTGTCAAACATATATATCTTAGTTGATATCGATTTAAAATATTATGTAAAATTTTCGTAGTCAGCTTTTTTTTCTCGACATATTTGTCCATTAAAAGTTTACAGTATTGATATTTCGAGATATCGAATCATTTTATGCATTGTGCATCTGAAATGGATAAACCAGTAGGTACTAACTATACTATAGCTAGCTAGATTGATAGAATGAAGTAGCCTTTTCTGCACCCACGCCTCGCAGGTCAAATAATACAAACACCCTTTAGTTTTTAACCTGCTAGCTAAATAGGAAATATAGCGAAGATGCAAACATTGCAGTTAAAACCAATTTTTCTATCTGCCTTTAATTTTTTAATAAAAACTACCTAATAATAATTTTTTAATACTATTTTTAAAATTACCTTTTTATATTATGTTAGCAAGCCTTAGCAAACCTCTCCCGGCTATGTACGGTTTCAATATTTTTCTGCAAATAATATATAAAAATCTTCCTAGTTTAACGCTCTTTCCATTAGTTAAATCGCAAATAGTTATCGCAAATATAAACCAGATCGCAGACAGATAAACCCTGAGGCACGTGTATAAAAATTAACTAAAGTGGATTTTTTTTTCAGTGATTATAATATCAAAACTTTTATAATTGTGTATACTTCACACTTCAAAAATAAATAATACACACTAGCTACAAGCTCCCGGCTTCACCCGGTTTCACAATAAAAACTATCCTAACTTTTAAGTTGGACTAAATTACACATAGTTACGATGTTTTATCAAAATCAGTTCAGTAGTTTAGGAGTTCATTGGCGTCAAACAACGTGATACGAAATTATGTATAGAGATAATAAAAAAATATCTTGATACCAAACATTACATTTTATTTTATAACATTGTAAACACAAATTACGTTTTATTGCAGCGAGAAATGGTTTCTTGTCATCATTATGTGACCTGTGACATAAGTCATAGCTGATATCGAGTTGTGTTTTCTTATCCTTTCCTTCCCGATAGTGGTCTAATCACGTTTTAATCAAAGGTTACTTGTATGTCTCGCACACGTACTTCTGTAGTTTTTTTCATACAATTTCTATACATTTTATCGAAGATTATTTTTCATTTTTGTTAAAAAATTTTTTTTTTAATTAATTTGGATTAACTACGGATATTTAGGTAAATAAAATTCACCATTACTGCGTGACGAGTTATAATTTGACGGGGTTGTTATTAATTAATTGCTTGTCAAATTGTCAAAAAAAGGAAAAACGAAACAATGTTTTCGTATAAAAAAGACATTTTTAAAGAAACAAAAATGGTCAAAAAACAAAGATGCTATAACTAGTCAAATACTATAAAAAAATGAGAATTTTTTTTAAAAGAAATTAGATATAATAACCTTATCACGAAAATGTCCATAGAACTATATTGTCATGTTTCTTTGTTGTTAAATAATTTTGTTTTTAAATAACAAGAATACTCCGTGGGGTTCCGCTTTTTTTGCTCCGTTGCCACGTGGTACACTATTTTTTTTTAAATATCTACATAAATTTGAAAAATTCTTTTACCATTAGAAGCCGACATTATCTGTGATGAACATAGTATACTTTTTACCGCGGAAAAATGCTTCATTCCTACGGGAAATCTAAAATAAAAGTAAATATTGGCCCGGGAGATAGCGTCATCTATCCAAAATACGGTAGATGGCGTTTTATACTTTTCTACGCGGACGAAGTCGCGAGCACCAGCTAGTTATCAATAAAACTGTAAGCGTAGGTATTGTATGTATGTATGTTTCTCCTTATTAACCCTTAAACGAATCAACTGATTTTCATGAAACTTGGTAGACAAACATTTAGACGTACAGGACACAGGATAGGCTATTTTTTTTTTAATTCAACGCAGACGAAGTCGCGGGCACCAGCTCACTAGTACTTAATAAATAAGCTCAAAGAAAATATTACTCGTAACGAACACATATTTGGCTGTGGTTACACGGTTACACCCCATATTTTTAAACATACTTACATTCATAAAAAGTATAGATATTTATTATTTACAAAAACAACTCTACAAAGGGGCGAAGTCGGCACTATTTTTAATTTAAACAAAAACAGAAAACGACTCTTTCAAAGTCTGGTAAAGTGGTAACAGCAATATGTAGGTACCAATGCCTACCTGATAATACGAACATTAATATTCAATAGCATGGGATGTGTACGTACATTGTTAATTTTCTTTAAAGGCAGTGTTTAGTATTCCTTAATAGAAAGTCAAGTTCCAAATCAGGTGGCGATTTGGCACAGCTTGTATTATGAAAAATATTTAAATTTTAATGTATTATGGGTACAATCCTCTTTGTGCCTGTTGTTGCCTTTTGCCTATACTCTCGTATATAATTATTATTTTGTACATTTTGTTTACAATAATTTCTGTTTCTGAACTTTTTCTGAAGGTGTTTACTGCGACTACTAAAAATATATTAAAATTTAAAGTTGGCTATTCCCACAAATTTTGTACGAAATAACATCGTGCGAGATGACTACTAAACTTGATGTTTCATCTTATAGGTATAAAAAAATCTTTTGTTCACATTATATTCTTATATCAATCGATTACAATATTATTAATTGATTATGTATAGTTTCAATCGTATACAATATATTAAATAGATTAAACAGTTTACGAATAGTACATAATATTGAAAAATATAAAAATGCGCAAATCGAGATGGTAACAACTACGCTGATTACGCTAAAAGGTTATTAAAAAGAAACAGGATATACAAACAGAAGATAGGAGTATATCAGAGTATGTATTCCTTACTCAAGCACTTTATAAGGATACTGAAATTTATTTCCATTGTGAAAGAGTGTCTATTATTCGAAGTTAAAAACTAAGTACATTTATATGTATTAAGTGATGACGAAAACATAGTTTGCGTACAATATTTAATGATTATATTTAAAGTTTATGAAACAAAAACTAGACAAATTAACCTTGCTGCGATTGCGCAACTCTTTTTAGTTGCCGACAATTACTTGTTCATTGTTCGAGCGGTTGTGGCTCGGCCTCACTCGCTCGACGGCACATTTTTGTGCTGTTTTTAACTCGCTACTCACTTTCATGACAAAAGAAATATGAAAAAAGTGGCGATCCCGTTGGGCGGAGGCGAGGAAGCATTCTGAGTCCTGCGAATATAGTTGAATATTCGAATATATGTAGTTAAATATTCAATTCTTTCTTCATATTAACTGAATATTTCGGGAAATTAACCTTTTGCAGTTTAAGGCTTTTAATATGAATAAATGTCTTTAGCTAACCTTTTTTTTGCGTGGGTAAATAAATCTGCAATCCAGATCCCCACCGATACAGGGGGGTATGTGGGAACTTCTACCCACTAAAAACCCACAGTGTTTTTTCGTCGGCTAACTATGGGAGGTTATGAGACGTTAAGCTAGCCTTAAGCCTAGCTTAGTTTTATAGAAATACTTAGGTAGTAAAACATCGATGGTAGTAAAAACAAATAGGATTCTTATGGCTATATTGACTTATATTTTCAAAATGTTGGCATTCTACTTCTACTTACAGATTACACAAAAAAGTGTTAACATAACATATTAATCAAACTATACAAGTTTCGAAAAAAAAAATCTTAAAAAATTATATAAAAGTTATTTAAAAGGTTTAATTGATTATAAAAAGAAAAGTATTACTAAAGTATTTTTTTGCAAAAATATTGAATACCTACGCGTCTCGACGCCCTCGTTATTTCTGAGAATTTCTGATTCTGAACTCCTTTGAACTGAACCCTTATGTAATATTCTGCGCCCCTAAGTAGTTAAGTTGAGAAAGTGTAACAAACAAATTTTTTTAAAGCATTTAGGTATAATGATTATTTATGGCAGAAAATTAAAATAGAACCGCCGTTTTATTGAAGAACAATTTTTTGTCGTCTTCGTCTGCGTAGGTATATAAATTTATAGCCTGCATGGTATTCTGATGAAAACCTTATATTGCGTGAAAGAATAAAATACATCCTTACATTGCTTCGCATTTATGATATTATTAGGAAGCAGGTATCTTTCAATAAAACAGGTATCAATCTTATTTAGTGAAGTATCATAAGAATGGACAACATCATTACCAGGGCAGGGGCATGTAACAGCAACAGTTTATCTCCTGATATAGCGTCAGCATGTTAACGCCGACTACAATGGCGTTTGTTTGACCTTCGCCTACTTACTCACTCGCTTAGACCGAGCCAGCCACTCAGAGGCTCTTAAAACATCATTTAAACATTATCTTTTCAATACATTTTATTATATTAACTAAATTGTTAAATACGTTGTGTATAGATAATTTATTAATTCGATTGCAAAGTGACGTAGGTAAAATGGGGCTGACAGCCCAAGCAACACAGAATGGCTGAATATTCTTTGAATAAATGCATTTATACAGCCGTTATTCAAGCAATTTGGGCACAAAATAAATTGCTTTAAGCTGTATAGTAGCAACATAATAGCTGAATAGTAGCTGAATAAGCAACAAGAAGCCCATAATAGCCCATAGTGTTATAATAGCCCAAAAATCATTCAATACAGCATTTGCCTATCTTGTCAGCTCTAATACCCTTATAACAAAGCTTTAAACTGAATAATTTGTGAATTTCATACTTTTATCTGGCCTATGTGTTGCCTGGTAGGCAGGCTTATTATCTAAATGCATCTGCTGAGCGACAGGCGAAAAATGCGAAAAAATTGTGCAATATCACACTAAATCGTATCACGTAGCTCATAACACTAGTGTGGTTTGCGTAAAAATTAACGATTGTCGCTCAGCAGAAGCATTTAGATAATAAGCCTGAGGATTTGGGGCTATCTCAGGAACCACCTCGTGTCACTAATATTCTAAATACTAAAGTTTGTGAGAAATGGATGTATGGACATTTGTTACTCGACTGATTTGGATTAAATTTGGTACAGACATAGTTTATTATTTGAATAAATATATAAGATACTTTTCATCCTGAAAAAATGTTGGGTACGTTTAAAAATATAGAAAATACTAGCTGGTGCTCGCGACTTCGTCCGCGTAGAAAAGTATAAAACGCAATCTACCGTATTTTGGATGGCGTAGATGGCGCTATTCCCGGGCTAAGCCGCTAGTATATACTTTTATTTTAGATTTCCCGTAGGAATGAAGCATTAAAAAGTAGCCTATGTTCATCACGGATAATGTTGGCTTCTAATGGTAAAAAAATTTTTCAAATCGGTCCAGTAGTTTCGGATCCTATTCTATACAATCAATTCTTTCCTTTTTATAATATTAGTATAGATGACGACGCGATCGGCGAAGACGCGGTTATAAACATCGCAAAACTTGATGGGCTCTGGCGATGTCACGTGTCAAATATGCGCAGTAACCGATTTTGGGATAGTTTGTGAGGTATTGCGACGCGGGGATGGGGGAACCAGCGAATGAGCGAGACGCAATAATAACATTTTATACGAGGGAAAGCAGTTCTGCCGTATTGTTCGCAATTCTACATGCGCAAACGAAAAATACCCGCTCAAGGTCAGAGCCCATCAAGTTTTGCGATGATTACTAGCTACTAAGTTTTAAAAAACCTTATTTCAACATTACCAAGCATAAAGTTGCTTATTCTATCTTAAGTGCAAGGCTGTACTTATAGAAAATTCCCTTCTTTAGATACTTGAATAAAAAAAATTGTATACAATAAAACATATATGTATTACTCGTGTTATTGTTACGGTTATTTGCATAACAACAAGTACAAATTTATATGAGCAGAATTGTATTTAATGAGTGACCTACTTGTAGTGTCAACTGCAGGTATGTTATCCTCTGTCCTGGTTTCATGTAAACTTGACCTACTTGCGAACACATTAATGTATAATCTATATAAGAAACATACATGAATGCACTATTAAGCGTTGCCAACACGGTCATGGGTATGTAGTTTGAGTGCATGAGACGAACTCACGGCTACATCAAGAGAGGACTGATGCACCACCAGCATAGGCAATTAATGTTCGCGTTTATGGAAAAAACTTAAACATTAATCGTCATAACTAAAAATTAACAAGGCGATAAGCTAGCTAAGGAAATACAAGTGATACCATACTAAATAATGTTTGCCACTGTCAAAAGTAAGAAAGAAATATTTGCAATTTTTTGTTTGAAGAATATATCATTATCAATCATCAATCAATCAATACTAATAATAAATCTGTAGGGGTCGGTCATTGAGTAATTTTCTTTGTTTTCAGAAATATCGTGTACATACATACTATACATGTTACTGAAACTAAATTGACGATTTTTAGATTTCTTTTCTGTATGTATGTATATTCCTCCATAACTCATAAAACGAATTAACTGATTTTTATAAAACTTGGTAGATAAACATTTGGAAGTACGGGACAAGTGATAGGTTACTTTTTATCTTTTTTCACGCGGACGAAGTCGCGGGCGCCAGCTAGTACTTAAAATAAATCTGTAAGTGTAGGTATTGTATGTATGTATGTACTCGTATGTTCCTCCATGGAGTCCATAGGGAACATATATAATATTACACACATTGCCTTTTATATATAGGTGTTACGGATCGTATTTCTGATAGGAGACCCCTTTGTATGTTTTTTCTCGATAAAATTTAGCTCACAACCAACGAAATACTATCCCTAATACACTTAGATAGACAGCATATGTTGCTCCAATTTGTTAGTTTCATCAACAGGCCTTGTTAGCTCAGTGGCTAGAGCGTCGCTTCTCAACGCGAAGGTCGTGGGTTCGAATCCCACATAGGCCGATGTAAGCCTCCAAAGCTTCTTTTTTAAGTTTATTTTTACTTACTTACTGTGTGTATGTAACTATGTATTAACGCACATAAATAAAATCATTATAAAAGCAAATCATATACTAATTTCATCCGTGTTTTTATAAATTACTAGCTGTTGCACGTGACTTGATCTACAGCTTTATATATAAATATATAATATATTTCTTCTGTGCGTGTGTATGTCACTGAACTCCTCCTAAACGGCTGGACCGATTTTAATTCTGTCTTCACTTATGGATAGAGGGATAATCAGGAATGGTTTGTATGTAAAAAATTGGTCGCTGACGAAGTGTGAGGGTTGGTCATGGAGTAAGTTACTTTGTTTTTAGAGATATCGTGTTTATAGACTCTACATACATACATGATACTGAAACTAAATTGACCATTTTTACAATTTTTTTCTGTATGTATTGTATGTTGACTCTTAACTCTTAAACGAATTACATGATTTTCATGAAACATGGTAGATAAACATTTAGACGTACAGGACACAGGATAGCTACTTTTTTCTTTTTCAACGCGGATGAAGTCGCGGGCGGCAGTTAGTATTCGTATATATCTGTATACCGGAAGCAAACTATTCTAAGTCAATAATATTTTATTTTGTAAACATGTAGGTATTTTTAGAGCAGGAGTGTTGACAATTTCATCTCAATTTTATCTGCTCGAGGGAGCGCAGAAATAAAATAAGTAATCCTGAATAAAAATTATTTTTAATGACAGGCTTATGTGAGCAAGTTCAACGTCCAATCATCGACAAGTTCAATGATCGAAATATATATGTTATCTTTTTATTAGCCTTTTTAGTTGCTATGTCTTCGGCGGAACTGATATTTCCTTGAATCGCGTAATATTTTTAAAGGTATTTTTTATCCATTACCTATGTATGGAAAAATATAAAACCCATTAATATATAGAAAACGTTTACTTAAATAAGTACATGGATCGTGAAATACATATGACATGATAATTTTTTTTAAAGATCTTTATGCTCTAACTTTCTTGTTTCTAGACATAATGATTTAGAACAGTGAAGAATTAGTGTTAATGTTTAAGCGATCGAATACTATAACACAGTGGCTCTATTTCTTAACACTATTATATTCTGATGACGTCAAACGACGTCTAAGGGCCGACACAAAAGAAGATCGGAAAAGTATTAATTTTTTAAAGGCTTTTAATATAATTCAAACTGCACGCCACTTCGCCCGCATAACTTTGTAAATTATATACTAAAACCTTCCTCGAGAACCACTCTAACCATTGGTGAAAACAGCATGGAAATCGGTGCAGTAGTTTTTGAGTTTATCGTGAACAGACAGACGCGGCGGAGGACTAGCTGCTGCCCGCGACTTCGCCCGCGTAACTTTGTAAATTATATACTAAAACCTTACTCGAACACCATCTATCACGAACAGACAGACGCGGCTGAGGATTTTGTTTTATTATAATATGTAAGGATGTAAAATTTGAAAACCGTTCTCTTAATTTTCTTCCTACTTTTCCATAACCCAAATTATTTTTTCAAAGTTGGTTATGGTCTGGACGTGGCAGTATATTGGCCTGCTGCCCAATTGCGTCGACATTTCGGAGGCCTATAAGGGGGTGGTCCTTCCTTCCTTACAGAAGACTTCTTATCAGCTTCCGCACGGGGCTTTAATTTAACACGAGCTTGAACTGTTTTTATATACATTTTATTAAAATATTATTTTATTATTAAGCTAGGAAAAGCTTTGAAGGAAAAAGCAAAGAAAGGGTGAGGATAATTCGCCCCCACTTGCTATATTGCGCAGTAGAAAATGGGAAGGGGCGGAGGAGGAATGAATGCGCTTCTATGTGACCTATTTCTTTCTCTGATCTTGACCCGCTTAAGTCAGATCGTTACATATTGCACTCGTGTTATCCAGGATGTAATAATATTAAATCAACTCTTTATAAAATATAGTGTTTACAGTTTCATTTTATAAATAAATGCATATAATATATATACTTACACACCGGTACCATAGGTAGGTAGTATTTATTAACTTTAGTAGGATTTTAGTGAGAAGCTTTAATATAAAATTGTATTACTCTTTTTTAAAAAATTACATACAAACCCCTTTTTCACTCATCAGATTTTGAGCGATAAACGAGGATCTTTCTAATCATTATTTCAACTAATTTAAAAATAAAGTATCAAGTATTCATAAAACTTTTTAACAAAAAATAAAACCGCCGAAAAAACTGAAAAGTATAAAATAGTCTTATTATTTTACCTAAGTAATTTTGAGTCGCCGCCGCGCATCACAATATATAATTTTCGCATGTTTGGCGCCTACTCAAAATTACTTAGGTAAAATAATAAGATTATTTTATGCTTTTCAGTTTTTTCGGCGGTTTTATTTTTTGTGAAAAAGTTTTATTTTATATTTTTTGTGGCTATAATCTAATCTAATTAGGGTAGGATTTTTTTTCCAAATTTATATGAGACCAACTTCGAGGTATCCCTATCCATTAAAAAAAGAATTATCAAAATCGGACTACTCTGTCCTCTTGGGGGTGCACCCTTTCAAATAAAAAAAGAATTATCAAAATCGGACTACCCTGTCAAAAGTTATGCCTGATCATACATAAAAAAAAAAACATACGCGTCGAATTGAGTACTTCCTCCGTTTTTGTTTTTTTCGTTTTCGTCGGTTGAAAAGTAGAAGAGAAGTAACATAAGTTAAAATTTTAGGATTTTTAATACTAAAGTTTTTCAGAGAGCATAAATAATTTATTAGTTTCGAAACGCGAGATACAGAAATATCCGCTGAGAAACGATGAATACATCCCAGTAGTTTAAATCCCCCTGACCTATATTCGCGCGAACTTGGCCCATTTTCCCCCTTCGTATAGAGTAGACTGCTCGAACATGCATTAACATAAGAATAATCACCTAACTACATCTACATGGTTCTAGTCATCAAGTCTTCATATCTATATATAAATTAAATCGCAAATCAGTAAATAATATGATACCGAGATAAAAAAAATAGTTTTCAATTTTTTTATTTCATTTGAATGTGGTTTTCACTGATGTAAGGTCAGTGAAGCTTTTCCTAACACTTATTAAATCGGTTTGCAGAGAAAAAAAGCTACCGAAAACAGAAATACCAAGCGTACAGGAAAACGGCGCTTACGATGTGGTTAGTTATTTAATAAAAATGAAGCAGACATGAAAAAATACGTATTCAGCTTTCTGTATACATTTTTGTTAATAAAGAAATGTTCAGTCGTTTTGGAAACGCCTTTCGGATTTTTTCAGTTTGTAATGTACTGATTTTTACCTTCTTTATTCTTCCATACAATGTCATGACATGACGATGCATTACTATTGCTACAATGTTTGACAAAATTAACTATATTATAATACTTCGATATTATAAACACACCCAAAGAATTATGATAAAGAACTACAATGATATAATTAGAGAAATTTTCTATTTACATACAAATCAAGTTTTTAATGGAAGCAAAAAATCAACTATTTAACCTTTACAAAAGGTCGAAGCTAAAACAATAGTAAAATTAAATAGAGCCTTTTTCATTATTAGTTTCATGGGTATTTAACAAGGTATGTCTTGGGCCTTGGCACAGTCTTGGATGGATGCAGATCGCAAGGGAAATACTTCAAGGAAATTATAGTTTACAATTAAAACAAACAACTTTAGTGGCCGACAAGCCTTGCTATTGTGAAATCTGTTCACGCAGAACGAATAAATTTGTATAAAGAAAATATTTAATTTTTATGGTTGTATTATAATTTTTATAATTGCATTTCATTCACTTTTATCGACACGACACTATTAATTTCAAGGTACAGTCGGCCGCATAAGTCGATTAACATATTCAAAAGTGCAAAACAACTGAACGCTCGACTTACTTACTTACTGAAGCTTTTACGATCGTTTGTACATGAAGTACATGACTTATAGTGCTTTAAGTGTTTAGTTGTTTTGCACTTATGAATGTGTTAATCGACTTATGCGGCCGACTGTACAACATAACAAAGTTTTCATGGAACCACTTCATAGAGCTTAATAAGCCTAAGTATGTTTATGTTTAGTCTAGAGACATATAATAATCGTACGCAATGGCTTACGAGAAATAATAAATTATACCGGCATGAAATCTGACACATGTTTAAATTGTATATAATATACTGATTGAGTCACGTTGGTTTCTTGTGATGGAATATACTTTCTATGCTTAATACATCCGTTTTTGATTCAAGTGAATATCAACGTTGACCTTGTAACTTATTGCCACTGTTAAGTAGAGTACTTCTGTTCTCACGGAAACGTCGCGAACATAAGGAATACCTAAAGTACTTCCTATTTTTATTTGTAGTTTAAAAGAAAACTTTATCCTGTAGATATTTTATTGCTTTTTTAATAAAGGATTTCTAGATTAGTTTCGATATTATCCTCTTAGCCCATTTTAAGATAAAGTAGGCTTAGGCCGGTTTTATTACATTACTAGCTGGTGCCCGCGACTTCGTCCGCGTTGTACAATGAAAGGTACCCTATGTCCTTTCTGGTGTACCAGACAACGTGTGTGCAAAATTTCACTGTGATCGGTTCAGTAGTTTTTGCGTGAAAGCGTAACAAACAAACAAACTCATATTCACATAAGGATTAATTGTTGCTACTGTTCTTTATCCGGCAACTTCATACGCTTGGTATTTCGATATTCGGTTTGTAAACCGATTGGAATGAAACAAATACTGAATGTTACGTAAAGCTTTCCTGCTTCAGTGAAAATCGAATTCAAATTGGTAAGTCTTTTCTGACAAAAATCTACAAACTTTTTTACTTGAGTAAAATTTTTGAAATAAGTTTTTGAAACACCTCATTTACGATTTTATAATATTCATTATTTCATGTTATGCATAATGCATTTTTCCTTTCATCTGTGCACAAGACAAGAGGCGAGACCTTGATATGAGCTAATTCATAGAAATTGAGAGCGGGTTGACCGCAGACCACTAAAATATTTTTTTATTATTATTTATTGACAGTTAAAAAAACTCAGCGTGAGTGGAAACTTTAACTTGCTTACGCGTGAACGGTGAAAAACTCCTTTTTTTGTTTTAAGATCGGCAGACATGCTGACGCTCCACTTGACAGTGGGTCCCCACCTTCGCCTAAATAAGTATAAACGCCATATGTGCTGAAAATAGGTTGCCGACTGTAATAGGATTAATGATAAGGACAGGACAGAGAAATGGGCTCTGTTTGTTTCTATCCTGATTTCAGTTATAATATAGGGCTCAATTACAGGTCCTTATAAATATTGAGAATTAATTTGACAGTCTCCTTTTTCGAATATGCCTTTACCTACCTTTAAATCAACAATTATCTATGGTAATCAATACTAATAATAAATCTGTAGGGTTGGTCGTGGATATAGTGTGTGGATACATGATACTGAAAGTAAATTGACGATTTAAAAAATAAATAAATCTGTATGTATGTCTGTATGTTCCTTCGTAACTCTGAAACGAATTAACTGATTTTTATGAAACTTGGTAGATAAAAATTTAGACGTACGGGACACAAGCTAATCTACTTCTTTCTTTTTAATTACGAAACGCCAGCTAGTGTAATAATAGTTTTGGGTTTTTTTTTCTTGGCTTTGTACATTTATTTATGTATAAATACATATGTTTGTTTTCATATATACCTACATATATATGTACATGAAAACATATAGTTAACGTAGGACGCATCGTAGCGACCTCGTCGTACCAAAAGCAGTACCAGTGTCAGTGGGTAAGTGTGTCAGTGTGCCAGTAGGGCGCGCGTCATCCGCGACCATGCCTCTCCTCTCCCTCCTGTGTACTCTCCTCTGTTTTCCGTCCGCACCAAGGTCCCAACAAACTGCAGCTAAATCTTATTTGTGTACACCTATCTGTACCTACAAAGGCATGGAATAGGGTTTCTAAGCAAATTCATCTTACACTTTTGCACACTCGCAAGACGCAATATATACTTTGGTAACATTTCCCAAAAATATTACCTAACCCGAAATTATATAGTCGTTGTAAATAAAACCTATGTACGTAAAATATGCTGTGTAAAATTTTTGAGATTCCAATATTTTTGACCTTAGTGTATATTCCTAAGGCCTGCCTTATGTGCTGAGTGCTTATGAGTACTATTAGTCTAAATACCTAGCGATAAATCTGCTTATATAAAGCAAAATAATCTATAAACTATGAAATTCCCAAAAATATTAACCCGAAATTTAATCGTCGTTGTAAAACTTACGTATATGTAAAATATACTGTGTAAACTTTTTGAGATTCCAATATTTTGACCTTAGTGTATATTCTAATGCGTGCCTTATGTGCTGAGTGCTTATGAGTACTATAAGTCTAAATACCTAGCGATAAATATGCTTATATAAAGCAATATAACGTATAAACTATGAAATTTTATGTTAAAAAAAAAACAAATAAATTTACCCATATAGCAACCATAAAAGTTTTAAATATATATATTTTTTAAATATTATAAACTTCCATTTAAAAATTTTATCAATAGCAGATTTTAATTTGACAACGACGATATTCTCCGGATTCAATAACAAACATAAAGCTATATATCGTTCTCCCCTACAACGATAACGATTGTGATTTCCTCGCATTGGAGTAAAATGAAATAAATTTTCATTTCATTGGAATCTCATTTGATTTGTCTTACGCATATATATATTTAATTCCAAAACGAACTCGTGTAAACTGAAAATACGCTTTGAATTTAAATTTTTAACAAATGATGAAACTCAACTTTTTTAAAATTGAATTAAAATAAATAAAATACTCAATTATATACAATAGATATTAATTAATTAACATGAAATCGTTCTGAAGATATTCTAAAACTAAAGCAGTTATTACACTATTCAATTTGTAGGAAACCAATTTTATTTAGGAGACCAATTTAAGAAATCGCAAGGTGTAATCGCAGTTAGAACAGATTGGATCCAATTTAGATTCTATTATCTATTTTCAACTCTATATCTTCGATTTAGATCTCAATTTACTGTAGTGTGATCAACTAGTTCACTACTTAAGTATGTTCCTAAATTGGTTACCTAATTGGTTTCTGCAACCTTTGAAGTCCACCTAGCTAAATAGTAAAAACAATATCGCCTAATTAAATTAAAATATTAAAAATAGAATCTCTCACCAACACTATTGTAGGTACAATGATTTTCTAAAATATCTAAAATAAATATTTGATTTAAAGATATATATGTATATTATATTTATTTCTAACTAGCTGTTGCCCGCGACTTTGTCCGCGTTAAAAAAGATAAAAAGTAGCCCATCACCCGTACTTCTAAATGTTTATCTACCAAGTTTCATGAAAATCAGTTAATTCGTTTAAGAGTGATGGAGGAACATACATACAATAGATACAGAAAAAAATTGGTCAATTTAGTTTCAGTATCATGTATAGAGCCTATATACACGTTATTTCTGAAAACAAAGTAAATTACTCCATGACCGACCCCTACAGATTTATTATTAGTATTGATATAGACTTTATATTTATATTTATTTATTTACATATTAGGTAAGAACAACGTCGCAATTAATAGTTCATTTTGTATGTATGTATTGTATACCTACCTATATTCACTGGACTGCTCACGCAACCTACTTAAGTGTTTGCACAATTAAAGTGTTTTTTTACTTACTTATCTTTTAAAAACAAAATGTCAAGGGAAATGTCTACATTTTAATTTCATAAATAATATATTTTTCTTTTGAGTAACAAATTTGGTATGTGTAGTTATAAATAACTTGCTAGTACATGCGACTGCGTCCGCGTTGAAAAATAAAAAGTAGCCTATCCTGTGTCCTGTACGTCCAAATATTTATCTACCAAGTTTCATGAAAATCAGTTAAGAGTTACGTTTAAGAGTTATGGAGGAACACACATACATACATACATACATACATACATACAGAAAAAAATTCTAAAAATGGTCAATAAAGTTTCAGTATCATGTATAGAGCCTATATACACGATATTTCTGAAAACAAAGTAAATTACTCCATGACCGATCCCTACAGATTTATTATTAGTATTGATGTATCTTTGAAGTCGGTTTATTTTGAGCAGCTGTAGATTAAGTTTTGATGAGATAACAACTAAATTTATGAAACAAAAACACTCATCAATACTATTAATAAATCCGTAAGTTTAGGTTTAAGCTAAGTACTTTTTCTTTTTCAACGCGGACGAAGTCGCGGGCGCCAGCTAGTTTAACATAACATCAGTAAGTTCTCTATTGGGGGCATCATTGACGTTCCTTCGGGCGAGTATGTGCATGTACATCATGCTAAACTCAACATGAAAAATGTATAGATACACAGTATAATCTCAATAGAAAAATCAACTGACCCACTTCTGCTGTGACTATCAATATCTACTTATACATTTTTCATTTGGCCCGTGGCGTAATCTACGAGCGAAAGCGATTTACAAGAAGCTCTTCGCAAAATATTCTATCGTAACTTTTATTTATGCATATGTTGGCTTTTCGTTTTTAATTCTTTAAAGTAACAATTTGTGCAACACTCGTACTTATCATACCTTTTAATAGCTGATTTTAAAAGAAAATTTTATGTATTATCCTATCGACGACGGTATTATCAACCGACTTAGGAGGTTCTCAATTCGACTGTATTTTTTTTATGTTTGTTTGACATAAAAAACCTCAGTTAAAAGTATAGTTACCTCAGACATAAAGTTTACCTCAGAACTTTTGACTGGGTGAAATGATTGTGATGATTCTTTTATTATTTGCAAGCTGGTGTATCCCCTGTGGTCCCATTTCAATTTGGTCCAGTTCTTACAATAAGCATCCATGAGAAAACACTTTGAAGTCGGTTACGGTTACCATTGATTTTTTTTTAAATTGAGTATTAACTAGATTGGATTTTAATTATATTAAAATTGTCATAAAATTAAATGTAAATATTATAATGTCAGATTGCCGATTGTAATGTGAAGCCCACAACTCTCAACTGTACTGTACACGTATTTGTATAACGAATTGCTGGCAAGTAGGTAGGTAGTAGGGCACAAAGAATAATCATTTTATTTGAACGAGAAATCCAATTTACTGGGATCAATTTCTAGTTTATTTACCCTTGTTTCATTCTACTAACTAAAATGTTGGTACTGACACACCAAGGTCAAACAGTATTGATCCTATTTGTTTTGTATATTGCATTAAGCGGTTACTATGAAAACAAAGCACCATTAAAAACATCAAAACTATGAAATATTATGATCGTTAGAATTGGAATTCGTTATTCTTCTAATAAACCCTGGCGGTTATCACGTAACCACTGTATCTGTACGATTTCGACAATATATTGGAAGCCTAGTGTTCTTAAAGATCCGGGCGGACCTGTTTCACTTTTATATTAAGACTGGTTGCTGCTCGCGACTGCGCCCGCGTACCTTTTAAAATTATATACTAAAACCTTCCTCGAGAACTACTCTAACCATTGGTGAAAACAGCATGAAAATCGGTGCAGTAGTTTTTGAGTTTATCGCGAAAAGACAGAAGAGGTGGAGGACTTGGTTTCGTCAGTCAGTCGTCGGTTTACACACTGCACACTTTTAATTCTCCGTCTTGTGTAAGTGGTGGTCTGTCAGAGTGAATTCAAATCTCCAAAGTTGTCCCTGTCGGCAGGCGAACCTCAAAAGCAGAAGGCTTTTTTTATGCAAGCGTCGACTAAGGGGCGCGTTATTAAATTTAACGCTGAATAAAAATATCCACTAAAATGGAAGTCAGCTCTTTGCCTGTCAACTACCAGAAGATGAACATTTAGGTATTCTCAACTCAATAACAAACCTTTTTAATACAAAGTACTTTAATGAACATTTTAGAAAACATTCAAAGTAAAATCGAGCAACGAAAATCTAGTAAAATCATTAATCAATAAGTTTTTTGCAGTTGTTAACCCTTTAAATATGAGATTGAGATATTTTAATCGGAAGCTCATAAATTCCGCATCTTTGCTTGCTTTGCTACTCTTATCAATTTTATAGACTGAGACGTTGTACATCTAAATATAGAAGCTGGAGAAATTTATATGGGTAGGTTTATTTGTAGATTAAAAACGTAAGCTCCACTACAGGCTGGTCCTGAGTTTTGATATTTGTTTATGGCTGCTCAGATAACTTACGTAACTTTATAAAATATCCTATGTCCTTTCTGGTGTCCCAGACAACGTGTATGCAAAATTTTATGATGGTCGGTTCAGTAGTTTTTGCGTGAAAGCGTAACAAACATCCATACAACTTTCGCATTTATAAAATATTAGTACGGATTTAACGAATCAAGTAATTGACAATTTTAGGTTTTGATCAAAGCCTAATTTGACAAATCAAAGATTTGTCTTGATTTGTCGAATCGTACAAAAGACAGTCTGTTAACTTTATTAGGTACTTATCAGGGTTGTCAGTGCACTTTTATTACTTCTAGTGTTACTTTTGCTTATTGGCAATGGAAGTCAAATGTAATCAAAGTGGACGTTTATATCAAAAAATAAATAAATAACGAATCTGGTTTTATGAACACCAACAAACTAATGATTCCTAATTTCAATATGGCGGCCGAGCGTGGGCAAACTTATGCGTTTCTTTTCTATTTCGAAGGTTATTTATTTCAGTTTTGCAACCGTTTGCTCGTTAAGCCTTTGACAGGACGATATTTTTTAAATACTCAATAGGTATATCTCATCATTTTTTTTAAATGTCGTAATACAAACACTTAAACTCGCTGTAAGTGCGTAAAGTGGCTTCTTTATAAATAGGTCTTATTCAAATTGTTCATGTATAATTTATTGAAAATTATTTATAACATCGCTTTCTAAATTGTAGTTTAAGTCGATATATCTCGTCGTTTAGTATTCTGACTCGGCGTACACAAGTGTTGCCCTTTGGCGAAATTGAATTTCAATTTATCTTGGTAAGTAGGACACGCCGCGCGCGCGCATGTTGCAATCCTGCGTACCAATGAGTGTGTTTCACTGAGATCTCACTTCGTTTGACGTGAAAAAAGGTAATCGCACATTGTGTATTGTAATCAAGTCAATTTTATCACCATTTTTGAATTGTCCTCCTTTAAGCTGCTTGTTTACTTATCTACTTGGAAATCTTTTTAAGTACCTACCACATTGGAGGAAAATTGATATTTTACTTCATATCATATTTATGCGAAGAGATGAGATGTCAAATTAAGATCTGTTAGAAATTTGCAGTAAGTAGCGCAGTTAATAATGCAAAATGTTTAGTATACATAATACATATAATATTAATAAATCTGTAGGGGTTGGTCATGGAGTAATTTACTTTGTTTTCAGAAATATCGTGTATATAGGCTCTATACATGATACTGAAACTAAATTTACCATTTTTGGATTTTTTTCTGTATGTATGTTCCTCCACTCTTAAACGAATTAACTGATTTTCATGAAAATTGGTAGATAAACATTTAGAAGTACGGGACACGTGATAGGCTACTTTTTATCTTTTTTAAAACGGACGAATTCGCGGGCAACAGCTATAGTTAAGTATAAAACAAAACGGACAAGATAGAGATAAGTACCCGAATGCAGTATAGAATTTCTTACGTCACTTGAAGGGGTGATATATAATGTTATCAAATGAGTTGCCCTGTCTGAAGTTCAGAACGCAGTGTGCCCAGTCACACCCAGTAATAATTTGTATCGAGTAACCGCACGAATAATCGATATCTGCATAGGCGATGCCGTCGTTTGGTGCAATAATAGAACACGATAAAACTACCTATGTATGTACCATAATATTGGACGATAGGCTAATATGATGACAAGTTTTATATCTCCAATTAGACATAAAACAAAATTTATTTTTATAAATCTATTTATATAATTATCTATTTATAAATACTACAATTAATATCTGTGTTACATTAGATTATCAATTTTGTGTGTCTTACATTTTATTACCCAATCATACACTGTCTGACCTTGCAGAGTTGAGCAATGCATGCGAGAGCGCCAACAAAATTTTGTTCAAATATTTTTTTAACAATCCATATGCTAATTGCTTAGTTTGATTTTTTTTTAATTTTTTTTAAATTCCAAAATCATTTGGGCATCATAAATCACCACCATTATCGTGTAGGAGACTATGCGAGTCGTGCCAACATGATGCCGAAATGATTTACTTCTCAATTTTCCCTTGAATTTGTTATTTTTATACGATAAAACGAGTCGAGTGTAGGGTTTCTTTGTTAAGTTGTCTATTAGGGAAATGAAAGGGAAGGAGAATAAGGTAATTCATATAATTGTAGGGATTTGTTGTAGGGGTCTAACCAAACCTACACGTGAGGAAATATAAGAACCGTCTCATGGTCTAGCTACAACTAGCTGGTGCTCGCGATTTCGTCCGCGTAGAAAAGTATAAAACGCCATCTACCGTATTTTGGATAGATGGCGCTATCTCTCGGGCCTAGCCGCTAGTATTTACTTTTATTTTAGATTTCCCGTAGTTTTGTAAGCATATTCCCGCGGTAAAAAGTATCCTATGTTCATCACGGATAATGTCTTCTTCTAATGGTAAAAGAATTTCTTAAATCGGTCCAGTAGTTTCGGAGCCTATTCTATACAAACAAACAATCAAATCTTTCCTCTTTATAATATTAGTATAGATTATAGTAAGCATCACTGTTATTAACTTACTGTGTTGCGGATAGGACATAGGCCGTGTGTTTTATTACATGCATTACCTTACAAGTAATATTTCCTTTGAGCGAATTATGTAGGTATATATTTCGTCAATTTTCTGAATTGCCTACCACTATAGAAACAAATTTAAAAACATTATCACATTACATAATTGTTATTCCACATATCTATATTTGTTTGCTCCTAATAGATTGTGAACTACATACAAAGTATTGACAGATTTGCGTTCTAATCTACTTATCAAATTAACACAATTATTTTATTTATATGATCAAATACATTCATAAAGCATTATCTGTTTGGTCGTGCGAAATAAACAACCTAATTGCAGTTAAGTGTTTTGCCCGAGCGACCTGACTTAAGATAACGAATCGTTAGTGCAGATACAAAGTTTGGGGTTGTTCTGTGCCACTAAACTATTGAACTGTAGGTATCTAAATTTGATCGTAAAATATTAGGTCGACATCGGATTGAAATGTAAAATATTATTGTGTAACATCCCACACAGTTACAAATTAATTGTGCTATAGTTGTCAATTTCAATAATATAAGTAGGTTAAACGAGAAATTCCTTGTCCCATTATCGCAGTAACTCTAAGTGTTACTGCATTACTGTTGCTAATATTTCTAGACGATAGCATTAAATGAACGTCAGTTTTCCTGCATGTCTGTTATATATTTTCAATATTTTAACTACTCAAATGTTGAGAGAAATTGCCTAAGATTTTAGGCCCGCCAGATATAACTTATTTTCTGAAGGATAAAATAAAATGTGGGCAATCGAGTAGTGTTCCTATGTTCACGTATCTAATAAATTGGCCAATTTACAGATAAAATCAGTGGAGAAAAATATATAGGATAATTCCTCTTATTTTGTAAAGGCCGATTTCTATATAATATATATACTTATATATTTTTCTAGAATATTTATTATTCAGCTCTGCCAGACGCTTCCTATGGGCCATATTTTGTAATAATATCCTGCAAAAGATATTATATAAAAATCAGCATTTGGAAAATAAGTGAAGTTAACCTTTCTCAAATGATAAATTCCATTCCACACATTTTGTCTTTTTCCAAAACACATACAACTATATTAAACTATTTAAGTGATATAAGGGACACATATAATTATAATTTAATATTTTTTTTAATAAATCTGTTCCTCTAAAAAACCCTGTTCCTGTTAAAAGAACCTCCTCCGGTTCTCAATTCGATTGTATTTTTTTTAATGTTTGTTAGATCAGAACTTTAGACTGGGTGAAACGATTTTTTTTATTTGAAATCTGGTGCTTCCCGTGTGGTCCCATTTCAATTTGGTCCAGTTCTGACAATGGCATCCATGAGAAAAGACCATGAGACGGTTTTAAGTCGGTATAATTTTTGTTCAAAAGAGTTATCTACTTATGGTTTCATAAAATATTTTTCTCCTACCTGGTACAGTCACCCCAATTTAATTTTACAATATGTTTTCTTGGATTAAAAATAATCCAAACGTAAAATTTCATTGAAAAAATTAATGTTTTTTTTTATGACACTTTACAAATTGCCTTCAGAGGCATTAATGATTGCTATGCGACCGTTTCAAAATTATGAACTCTCAGGTAAATCACCAGTTTCCGCCTGTTTCCGTACCATCCGCGCCGCCGCCGTTTCTACAAACAGCCTTGTGCTACTTCCAAGTATTGTAATGTGTACATACATATGAGCCTGCGCATTTCGTTTTGATTATCTCTCTATAATAGAACTATATTTGTAAGTATTGAAAGAAGCGTTGGAAAAATTGTCATACAGTCTTGGTGCAAGAAGCAAATTCTTTATATTATACTATACTTATATTATATTATACTTTACCTTCCCTAGTAAAATTACGCTGAGCACAATGTGAGGCGAGTTTGTTGTTTTTTTGATAAAAAAAAACAATTATACTATAAATATATATGCAAATATATATTATTTTTAAATATAAAACATGTCATAAATATATTTTAAACACGAATATTTTTTTTGCCTTTCATTGTATATCTTTAAAATCTAAAATTTTAATTTTTAATTAAATTATAACTATTAAATAATTTAGAAAAGAATATTGTAGAACTGTGTCTGTCGGCAGTCAATTACAGAAGATCACCGTGAAATATTAATACGTGAGCTGTTGTGTATAAGTGTGTGAATAAAGATAGATAGATAGAAAGGATGCCATGCCAGGGGACATTTCAATATCCCCTCCTAATTTGTTTTTAAGTTTGAAGCTCCTAAACAATTAAGTTTTGTTATACAAGGTGAATTTTTCTATTTTGTGCAACTATGCTAACTTCAGTTAAATGCTAACTAGTGAAATGCTAACTTCAGTAGCCAATTTAGTATTGTAACTTTTTAAGAACTTCTTATAGAACTTTAATCAGATTTGGAAGAAAGAAATAAGAAAGAAATTAAAAAAAAAATGTGTGTCAGCTCACAGCTCCGACACACGTCTGGAGTTTACTCCTTACGAACGATTATAAAATTTCCTTTTTTTAAATAATATTGTGTAGATGGCGTTTTGTAGTAGTTTGCGGTTTGATCGCTGAGATGGCGCTATATCTATGAAACTTCAGATATTGTAAAATATTAAAAAAAAATCAAAAAATAGAACGAAACTATAATAATATAACGCATTCATGTATATTTTGTTCGAAACACAAATAAGACATGCAATACAAGTTTAAAGAGAGCAATCTTAATCGTATTTTCAATAGTACCCAGAGATATATTATTTCGATGACCAGGTGCCAATGCATGCACCAGTGTCTCGACCCAAATAGGCATACAGCGTTTTGAGTGTTAATTTTAAGTGTCGCGATACGAGTAGTATACAATTTTAATATTGTTAAAGGCCTCTTTCACCAACTACAAGTAAAGTGTAGATTAGTTACTTTCAGACATAATTTTTCAACCGACTTCCAAAAAAGGGAAGGATCTCAATTCGACTGTTTATTTTATTTTTATGTTTGTTACCTCATAACTTTCGACTGGATGAAGCGATTTTGATGATTCTTTTTTATTTGAAAGCCGGTGCTTCCCGGCTTTCAAATAAATTGGTCCAGTTCTGACAATGGCATCCACGAGAAAAGATCATGAGACCGTTTGAAGTCGGTTTATTTTTTGTTAAAACGAGTTACATGTTTTAATTAAATTATGCACTCGGTTTACTGCATCCTTCGATAGGCGATTTATTTTTATTATTTTCTTTTTAATGTTTGGGACTTTTATCGTACAAACAAAGGTCCATTATCCATGGTGCCCGGTGAATTTAATTGACGGTTACCCTACTTGACAGATGGTGAAAGAGGATCTTAATTTGCTCTCCAATAGTTTCCACATTCCAAAATCTTAGCAATTATATTAGGCAATAATGTATAATTTTTTTATCTGTCCGCCAAATTGAAAATTTCACCCATATTTCGAGACGATTAAATATAGCCTTCAATGAATGTTTTTAAGAACCAGTTTTTTCGGGGTCTTCAATATGACTGTGCTGGGCTGTTTGAAAGCAAGGTTGTGAATGAGTGTAAGTCAGTGGCGGATTTACGAGAAGGCTGAGTAGGCTGGAGAGTGCGGCAGATTTTAGGGGGCGACAAATTTTTTGGCAAAAAATAATGTTTGTCTTACAGAAATAAAAATAAAAAATTAATATACAAGTGACCCAGAAATTGCTCGCATTCCTCTCGGGAGCTGATACTGTGGCTAAATTGGAGTACCTTATTACATCAGTTTTTTTTTTTTTTTTTTTTTTTTTTTCATATTAATATGATTTTGAACTAGGTTATAGAATTGTAGGGGTCTATAGGGGCAAATGTGTAAATCCGCCACTGGTGTAAGTAGTGATCACGAACTGATGCACTCACTTCAAAGTTATTTTATAAATGCAAATTATATTTTTTAATTAATAATTTAAAAATTGAATTTATTTGAATTCATACATAATATAAATATTTATTTCGATTTTTAATATTTTTTATCTTTAAATTTGTATAATAATAAATGTTATTACAACATAACATAATTTTAAACGTGACGACCAATAAAATTTCAAATTTATTTTATAATAAATAAAATAAATTTGAAATTTTATTTTATGAGTAATATGAGTAATAATATTTATAAATTTTATAAATTTACAAATATTTATAATTTTCTAATATTATCTAATATATAAAATTCTCGTGTCACAGTGTTAGTTAATTGCCATACTCCTCTGAAACGGCTTAACCGATTTTGATGAAATTTTAATATGTACACTTGGTAGATCTGAAAATAGGTTTTTATACGCGGTAGATCTGAAAATCTATTAATTTTTTATATGCGGGCGAAGTCGCGGGCAGCAGCTAGTGTAATATAAAATTTAAAAAACAAATTAATGTTTATAAAAAACTAGTGTATTACCTACTTACATATTTTATACATTGCTTATAATATTTTTTATACAAAAAAATTAACTTTTATAAAATAGGTGTAATTAGTAATAATTCTTTTTTAAAATATAATAAATTTATTTTATGAAGTTTGCGTTTAATTAAGTACGGTACATTGATTGAGTTTAAGGCGTCGTCGCTGTGGCGTTTTGGACGCTGTGTGCAAGTGGCGACCGTTGTGGATATATGTGTGTGTTTTGAGCGCCGCATCACTCGGTTATTTTGTAATACCGCTTAAATCGTGGTAACCAGGCCAAGGCTTCACTTATTTACATATGTACGTGAGAAATAGCGTTCTCACTGTGTAAATGTTATGGATTTCTTTACAAAACGTATGAAGCATTCTTAATTTTATTTCAGTTTACCACCGAAGAGGGTACAGTTAATCGCATTTTCTTCGCACACCTAATTGAATTTAAAAAAAAACGTGATATAACTTTTCTTTCAGTTTACCAGTAAAGCACAAAGTGACTCATGTCATGGCCGCAAACAGAATTCACGTTAGTCTTTGCTCGCGTTTTTCTATAATATTTTTTTAGTACATCAATAAAATAGGTGAAAAATAGGGCTTTTAATAGGTGAAAAATATACCCAGTAATTTTTGATTTTTTTCATTACATTCAAAAATACGAACATTCCATGATCAACCCTAACAGATTTATTATTAGTATTGACTAGGCCCTGCCCGCCCGCGTAACTTTATAAGTTTAAATATGCTAAAAACCTTCCTCGAGAACCACTCTATCCATTGGTGAAAACAGCATGAAAATCGGTGCAGTAGTTTTTGAGTTTATCGCGAACAGACAAAGGATAATTAAACTAAATGAACCCCGCAAACGTTGTTTTGCCAAAAAAATTTTGTTTTTCGACCGATGAAAAGGAAAAGCAAAAAGGAGGAGGTACTCAATTCGACGCGTATATATATATATTTTTTTAATGTATGATCACGCATAACTTTTGACAGGGTGGTCCGATTTTGATAATTCTTTTTTTATTTGAATGGGTGAACCCATTTTAATTTGAAAAAAAAATTTCCTACCCTAAGGGTAGGAAAACAGGGGATGATTGATTGTTCACTCACCGATTGTAGCGTATAACCACGCATAACTTTTTACAGAGTAGTCCGATTTTGACCATTCTTTCTTTAATGGATAGGGTATACCTCGAAGTTGGTCTTGTATAAATTTGAAAAAAAAAAATCCTACCCTAAGGGTAGGAAAACAGGGGATGATTGATTGTTCACTCACCGATTGTAGCGTATAACCACGCATAACTTTTTACAGAGTAGTCCGATTTTGACCATTCTTTCTTTAATGGATAGGGTATACCTCGAAGTTGGTCTTGTATAAATTTGAAAAAAAAAATTCCTACCCTAAGGGTAGGAAAACAGGGGATGATTGATTGTTCACTCACCGATTGTAGCGTATAACCACGCATAACTTTTTACAGAGTAGTCCGATTTTGACCATTCTTTCTTTAATGGATAGGGTATACCTCGAAGTTGGTCTTGTATAAATTTGGAAAAAAAAAATCCTATCCTACCCTTAGGGGTGGGAAAATTAAAAATTAAGCATGTAGTAAATATTAGATTATAGCCACAAAAAATATAAAATAAAACTTTTTAACAAAAAACAAAACCGCCGAAAAAACTGAAAAGCATAAAATAATCTTATTATTATTTTACCTAAGTAATTTTGAGTCGGCGCCCAACAAGCAAAAATTACGTAAAGAGTGATGCTCGGCCGCCACTCAAAATTACTTAGGTAAAATGATAATAAGATTATTTTATGCTTTTCAGTTTTTTCGGCGGTTTTGTTTTTTGTTAAAAAGTTTTATAAAGGATATAGTTTATTTATCATATCTACCGAATGAATACACGAAAATTTAATAAAAATCGGTCAAGCTGTTGCAGAGGAGTTTTGTTACGAAAATTGTGACACGAGGATTTTATAATAGGATAGATAAAGTGTAACAAATATGGCATAGGATCAATTGTTTAGATAATCTAGGTTAGCAAGCCTTATGTCACCTTCGGAGATAATTCGAGACAATACAAAAGAGTCTTGTGGATATTAAATTTCAATAGACTAGTATGTCACGACTATAATGGAGTGTTAGTCTATACAGTCGACCTATGACATGTATTCTTTATCTTTAAACTAGGTTTTGCCCGCGACTTTGTCGGCGTCCGATCGCTACCAAACTTCACAGGATTACCCGCTGGACTAACTAATCTGAAAATTGTCTGAAAATTTCATCAAAATCGGTTCAGCGCTTTTGGAGTCCATGGGGAACATACATACATACATACATACACATTGCCTTTTCAACCGACTTCCAAAAAAGGAGGAGGTTCTCAATTCGACTGTATTTTTTTTAATGTTTGTTACCTCATAACTTTCGACTGGGTGAAGCGTATTTGATTATTCTTTTTATATTTGAAAGCTGGTGCTTCCCGTGTGGTCCCATTTAAATTTGGTCCAGTTCTGACAATGGAATCCATGAGAAAAGACCATAAGACCGTTTGAAGTCGGTTTATTTTTTGTTAAAAAGAGTCATTTATTTATTGATAATATAATTTGAAGTCATTTTCCGCGCCGTCTGTCTGTACGGCCGCTAAACTCCTAAACCACGCAAGGTTGCATTTTGATGAGGCTTCCACCATCATTTGGATAATTTGTCACATTTTTTTTAATGTATAATTAAACCTAATTAACTATCTGTGCGAACCTATAAATCTAAATATAAAATATATAAAAATTATCTGTTGGACAAACAGACATACAAGTTTTTTTTTTGTAAGTACTTTGATATTTTTGTAAAAGGCTGCAATTTTGACATTACAAATAGACTTTTCATTAGTAAAAATTGAGTAAAAATGACAGAGTAAAATTTCACACCTAAGAAATGGAGTTTGAATGAAGTCGCGGGTACAAGTCAGTACATAAAATAATAATGAAATGCCTGTATATTAATTTGAAAATGGCGTTGGCGCAGGTGTGTGACGTGTTGTGTATGCACAGAGGCGAGTGGGTGTGAGCGGTTTGAGCCAGCGCACCACGCGTATCATATCGAACAGAACTCTGATAAAAAAGTAGGTCACTGCCTAATTATACCCAATGTTTTGCAAACTTATGCGTTACATTACAATATAGTTTCTGATGAATTCAAAATACGACACTGATGTGTTTCATAAATCATTCATTTATGTATTCATATATACATAAAGTTATTTTCGTCTTTCGCAACGTGTCCTATTTTCTGATTTCATCTTTATTTTTCTCATCATTTAATCGCAAATCGCACAAGCGATGATAGGTCAGCGGGTCGAAAGTTTAGCTGCCTGCACAGTGGATGCGGGTTGAATACAGATCGGGCCTGAACCTAGGGCCTCCTAGAAAAAAAGGCCAGTCATACTCTATAATATATTGTCAAAATTATAGTTAAAATCGCTTTTCTATCTGTTTCTTCGTTAATTTCCCCATTTTTGAAACACATCTGATTTTAATCATGTAAAAAAATCTGATAAAGTATTTTTGTCATTCATTTGAAGGATCTGCGACATCTTTTTTTATTTATTTATTCACAAATATTTTATTGCTATTATTATATTTTTTTATTATACAATAATGTGCGCTAAATATAACTCTTTAGTTACTATACAAGAGTCAGTAGGCAGGCCAACTGTAAACATTAGGCACTATGAAATTTTAGAACACTTTATCAATGTTTGATTATATCTTAACAGTAATCGGATTTTGTCCCACTGATATGGTTTGATAACATTGTACGAACATATAAAGCATTTTACTAAAATAAATAAGCGATTCGTTTTCACTATTTCATTGAATTTTATACTGCTAAGATGTTTGCGGATTTTTCACGCTTTCTTTTCTTTATTTTCATTATTTTGTTCATTAGTCTTCTGACATAAAAGTTTTTTTTATAATATTTCATTGTCTTTGTATAATTAAATTTGTAAAAAAAATTAAAACTAAGAATGAAAATAAATATATATGAAAATAATATTAATAAGGTGTGCAAATATTTTGAGAATATTACATAGCACTAATCTAATGACTAACTAATCTATCTATCCTATCTAACCTTTCCACTAAAAAATAATTTATTAGAAAATTTTAAAATTTTAATTGGATATGTGACACACAATAATTTATAAAATGACGGAGTTAACCTAACTAACCTCCAAATGAATTAACATATTATATGAACCTACGAACAATGATGCGACAGGCAAGTTTTTCTAAACAGAAATTACCTTTAGCACCTCTTGTAGGTATGTATTATTCTTTACTTGAAACGTGTGTTTACAAGGTTTGATGAGGTTGTTACAACTTGGGATTTTTTTTAAATATATTTTACTCATGCCTAAGTATTGAGTATCCTTCAGTTCTATCCATACTAATATTATAAATGCGAAAGTTACTCTGTCTGTCTGTCTGTCTCGCTTTCACGCAAAAACTACTGAACCGATCACCATGAAATTTTGCATACACGTTGTCTGGGACACCAGAAAGGATATAGGGTACCTTTCATCCAGAAAAAAAGGACTAAGTATTCCCGAGGGATCATAAAAACATAAATAATTGGTCGCTACTGTCGCATGGCGGCGCCATCGTCGTCACAGCGATATAAGATGACATGAGATGACATTACACAAAATGTTCCTAGCTGTGAAACATTATTGATGTATTTTGTCTAAAATTGTCACTTGGTTGTCAAATATTTATAGGTGTGTTCAGAATTTTGTAGTATGAGGTCCGATCTCTAAGACCGATTTTTAAGAATTTTTTTCGGTAGGTAAGTGATAGTTGCAAAATAACGTTTGCCCGGGTCAACGCGAACGAAGTGGGGCACCCACTAGTATTAGTATTATAAATATATTATAAAATATTATTAAACTAAAATTAATGAGTAAATAATAGCGACCCGCCACGAGCTTTGCATGGATGCAATTATTTATGCTATTTATATAACATATAAACCTTCCTCGCTTATCGCTGTTTTCATATTAGTTAAATTGGCTTAGTAGTCAATTTCGATTGTTCACTCACTGATAGTAGTGTATGACCACGCATAAATTTTTACAGAGTAGTCCGATTTTGATAATTCTTTTTTTAATGGATAGGGTTTACCTAGAAGTTGGTCCCATATAAATTTGGAAAAAAACTTCCTACCCTAAGGGTGGGAAAATAGGGGTGATTTATTGTTTACCCACATATTTCAATGCTGAGTATTACAATTTTAATAAAAGTAATCAAAAATTTAGCACGTAGTAATTAATAGATTATAGCCACAAAAATTATAAAATAAAAAACTTTTTAACAAAAAATTAAACTACAGAAAAATCTGAAATGCTAAAAATAATTTTATTTAACTAAGTTCTTAAACTAATTAGCGCCGACTCAAAATTACTTAGGTGTACTTATATTTGTTTAAGAACTTGTTATTAAGGTTAAATAAAATTATTTTATGCTTTTCAGTTTTTTCTGCGGTTTAATATTTTGTTAAAAAGTTTTTATAATTCTATTAAAATGATATTCTTGCGTTTATTTTTCCAAAGGCGCATATGCTTCAGTTTCCGCATCCTTTTTTAAACAAAAGCGCTCGGAACTGGTTTTCCGGGCCATTAACTTTTGTCATAGGTATTGCCGATGAGGGACGACGTTATGTCACGTAAACGCATAAAAATATAGTTACACAGAATTTTACTAAACACATTAAATATAACATTATAAATAACAGAATAATAACTTCAAAATATTAAAACATAACAGAATAATAATTTCAAAATATTAAAAGATTAAAAAAAATCCTATTTAAACAGTTCTCAAATAACATAATTTGTAAGTGTTTTTAAGTCGTGCTTAACTGAACAGAACCATAAAATATTTTTAACTTTCTTAAAACATTTTTTCATTGTGAAATACTGTTTGGGGAAGGGACTAATATAGCACGAAAAAATATAAACAAATTTATTTCGAGCAATTGTTTATGAAAACCTTCGGTTTCAATTTCTTTTCCGGTAGGTATTGTTTTTGAAAGTACGAAATAATAACACGTAAAGTAAAAAGTATAAATAACATGTATTTGGAAACTATAGTAGGTACCTATACGTATTGAGTATATGCCCCCGGCTTAGAACGGAGTTGGAATTTTCAAAAAAAAATTTCTTAGTGGATGCTAAGTTATAAAATAAACCTATTTTCCTAATTTCGACTTTCTAGACTTACTTACTTATGTACTTACTTAGTAGGCTTACTTACCTGTGTTTTATGATTAAGTATTCGGAACAATCTTTGTCACGAGAATGGGCATCATTACCAGGCCAAAGGCACTTAACTAGCTACACGCTCCCGACTTCGCCTGGGTTCAAAATAAAACTATCCTAACTTTTAAGTTGGACCAAATTGCACGTTGTTACGAAGTTTTCAAAATCGGTACAGTAGTGTATGTCATAGATTAGGAGTATATTTAGACGTATAGAATTATTAAGTATACATTTTACTGGTGTTTTGTCTCATAATGACATCCAAATAAAGAGTTGAGGACGAGGAAAAGTATTTCAAGTCAGCCGTTCCGCGTGCAGTGCTCGTCGACCTTCAGAGTCTCGCAAGTCTAAAGCCTGCATTGCATTTGCTCTCAGTACCAATTTGAACTTAAATAATTTCATTGTATCAAACCTACATACTCATGCTCTAAAGAATCACTTTTCGTTTAATTACATACACGCATGAAGTAATAAAATACCAGTAGGTCGTAAATCCAGGTCGGGTTTGCATTTCAAGTGTTTTTATATTTCATGTGTCTTAGATTTTCGATTGTATGTTTAATTAAATTTTCTACGAAATTTTTACAAAAATTATGTATGTATGTATGTATGTATGTATGTATGTTCCTCAATAACTCCAACGAATTAACTGATTTTCATGAAACTTGGTACATAAACATTTAGACGCATTATAGACTGTATGTATTATATATACGACGCATTTATATAACAACACATGATAGGAACTTTTTTCTTTTACAACGCGGAAGTCGCCGGCGCCAGCTAGTATATAATTATATAAAACTGAAGAGTTTGTTTGTTTGTTTGGTTGCACGCGCTAATCTCAGGAACTAGTGGTGCGAATTGACAAAATCTTTTTGTGTTGAATAGTCCATTTATCGAGAACGCGGACGAAGTCGCGGGCACCAGCTAGTCCTAAATAAAACGTAAAATAAAATCAAGTATCTTTAGAAATAAAATACTTTAATCAGAAGTTATCTGAACACGAATTCTAATGGTAACTTATTTATTTTAAAAATCATATTTATTTTGTCTGTCCTTCATTGCGTTTCTCCTATTAATATCAAAATCCCAAGTTTTATATATATTATATATGGACACAAAACTAAATATAACATTTTTGATCCAAAAATAACAAGTATTTCTATTTTTGCCTTTAGTGCATCACGTTTTTCTTTATAAAGTCGTACCTATTAATATAAAATAATCACGATTGTTTACCCAGTCTTGCGGAACGATATCGCGAACCTAATTGCGGAATAAGACGTATTATAATATACTCGTGCGATCTTTCCGGTTTGAGTTTTATATTGGCTTCTTACAATTTTATCTTTGTCACTTCGGAGACTTGATATGTCGCTCTTTCGATTACCTTTTTACTTTTTATCTATCAGCTCAGTTATATTTTATAGTGAAAAACTAATTAATGATAAAATTATTTGAAATTTTAACATTAAAATCAATTCAAAAAAGGCAGCTGACCATAGAATGATTCATAAGGAATAGATCAATAAATGCATGGTATATCCCTTTCGGGATTTCACGGTGGACGGTGGGTAAGGGGGTGTTTACTGCTTTGAAACGGGATCCCCAAAATAACTGCAAACGCAGTGTGCCCTGCCATTACTTATAGCAAAAACGTGACCTAAAAAAAGTGTCTACATACATTCCAAAAAAATTAAAAAGCAGAATTTCTTTTTTCACAGTCAGTATATATTTCGGGTGTCATAGATTATATAAAAACTAAAATTTATCATTTTCGTGACATGCTGTATTTTTTTTTTCTAATTTTTATCTATATTTTATGTAGATATAAAGCTGAAGAGTTTCTTTATTTGTTTGGTTGTACGCGCTAATCTCAGGAACTACTGGTTCGAATTCAAAAAAATATTTTTATATTGGATAGTCCATTTATCGAGGAAGGCTATAGACTATAGAGAACGCGGACGAAGTCGCAGGCTCCAGCTATTTTGATACAAACTGGTAAAACTTAACAAATTGTACGAAAATTATCAATTTTGATACTTTTTACTTCTTAACGTTTTTTGACTTGATATTTTTTATTGGCCACATTTTCACGTTCTATCTGACATCATCGTTGAGGTTTTTGGTGACTGTTTAACATCGTATACGCAACCACAAACCAATTTAGTAAACATTGTAATCTGGTGACGTCACGTGACTTTTTAGCGCTTTCGGGTTCAAACTTTTCCACTATGAAAGCTGCATAAATTTAATCGATCTATAGAAGTTAGACGATGAAGGGACCACTATATTTCCGCCCCTATAAATTTTAATATATATAAAGCTATAAAATATTAAGTTATCACAGCTATAAAAGATGTCGGATTCTCAGCTGGTGTTTCATATTTTCCATTTCCATTATAGACGTAACTAACGATGTTTTGTGTAAAAAATCATGTTGTAGAGTAGAACCACACAAGAAACATAAAATTAGAAGCTATTCATCGCGATAAACAACTTAAAGGTAGAAAAGGTATGAAAAGCAAGTAAATTGGATAATTTCGAGACAGAGAAAGACTTGTTTATTTAGGTCTAGGTTTGAACAACAAATTAGATCTAAATGTGAATAAACAAGAAAGGAGACTGATTACTCATAAATTACCGCAATTAAATAAGTGGGACAGAAAATTTCAGTATATTTATTCGAATATGATAAAAAGGCCTGGGTGTATTACCTTCGAACGGTAGTTCGGGGTATATATCTATATTTCCAGACGTTTTTAATGAACAACTGGTAAGCATGTGATTATAAATCTTTACAAAATGTAAAAGTCCTTACCGCGTCTGTCTGTGTGGCCGTTAACTCCTCTTAAAGAACCTAGATTTTGATGTCGTTTTCACCATCAGTGAGATAATTTTTCAGAAGAGTTTTACATATAGGTAAGAATATAAATAAACCAAGAATTTGAAAAACACTTTTTCTGCATATCGCATTTTACTTGTTAGGGAATAATTAAATTTAGACTAAGAAGTTCTCTTAAAAATCTAGTAAATTATAAAAGCTAGTAGCTTTTTATAAATAAATTATACATAGCTACAAGAACCCAAAAGCAATTGAGTTTCATCAAAATATGACGTGTGCGATATATGCAAACTCCAAATAATCATACTCTACAAAACTTGTGGCAAAACATTTTAGTTTCATCACATTAATAAGGTCATTGTTAGATTACAAACTTATATTTGCAGTTGAAGAGTGGAGTTGAAGAGTTATGCTATTGGGAAAAAAATACAACGTGATTAATTATTATCAAGTTATCAAGATTATAAAGTTTGTTCTTGTATTCATTTACGGAGACTTTTTTATTTTATTTTTCCTTAAGTCGTTATTTCTTTTTGATTTCTAATAAATACTACTGATACTGTAAAATTAGATAAAATATCTACTTAATTAAAATTTTAGTAGTGGACGGACATTCCATTTTGCAGTTATTTGGACAGCCTCACTCCATACAATAGATCACCATAACAAAATATGTCCTTTTCAGTGTATGTATGTAAGATATTCAAAGCCTATTTCCCTATTCCTTCCTATCCCTTATCCTAGGATTACCTACTATGGTCAGCAACGCATTTGCAACACCTGGTCCGTTGCTTATATTATGGCGACGGTAGCCATCAAGTCAAGTAAACAGTTTCTATGACAACTTTAATATAAAAATGAGCACAGAAATTTTTGCTCGTTATAATAAAATGCGTATTAACTTAACAAGTAGCAATGTTATTTCTGCATCATAGCTAAAAGAAATAATGAGCTCCGAGAATTTTATTTTAGAATTTATTCTATAAAGTGAAGTTAAATATAACTAAATTCCGTATAAAGAGCACTAGTGAACACTAACGAGATTGTTTTATTTCTCGGTACAGGAAATAAGAAGGACAGGACACGACAGGGGTGCTGCAAAGGGTGTTTGCATTTAGGTCAAATCATGTCACCCGCATAAAATTAGGTCAAGAGAACTGATTTAGAACAGTCCTTTTTGGGTTAACAGTTTAGTTTAACTAATAATGCTAATAACTAAACTACTTTGCCATATTTCTTTACACAAGAGGATATACGACCTTAAACTAAATTCATACATTGAAGCTATTGCTAATACGTATTCGCAAAAAGTATATATTTAAACTTCTGTTATGTACGATTAAACTTACATGAGAGCAACTTTTAAAAAAGCTCAGATTTATTTAATAAACAATGAAAACATAGTTCGCATAATTGGAAGTAACAATGAAGATATTGTGTTAACGATTTATAAGCTGATATTGTTTCCCGGGCAATTGAGATAGAATCGAACTAAACAATAATTTTATATTCTTAAAGTAAAAACTCTTATCAATAACAAAGCGGCTTCAGAGCATATGTGCTCTAAGTGTGAAGCATGTACAAAGATTTGGATTCGCCTCTTTGTTAAATAATAGTTAAAATGCTATATATATTTATTTTTTTAGCCTTTTAGGCCACATTGAATAGGCTAAAGCCTTCCTCGATAAATGGACTATCCAACACGAAATCACAATTTACCTTAAATGAAAAAATTCACAGATTTCGTGACTCACACGACTATCGAGTACAGTGGAAATGAATTTACGGAATTCGAAAAAATATGTTGTTCTGACTTGTTGATTACTTTCAAAAATTTAGGCTCAAATTGTAGTTTGCTAAATTGTCCAGAGGAGTTTTTCTCAAATTTTTGATATCATTCTTCATTTCCAAAATATTCAGCGCCAAATTTTTTTCATTATTTCAGCCATAACTTTTTCGTTTTTGATTTTTTCGAAAAATCCTTTTTGCACCTTACAGCTCTAATGAATACGCGTCCTTTGAGCTCTTTTTGAATATCATAAGCGCGCACTTTTTCGTGAAATCGGAGCCTATACTGAAGCGAAAGAAAACATTTCCAAAGTCAAAAGTATACTGTAAAATATGTAAAATAAACAAAGTATGAATCACATAAAGAATCCCGCTTAGCAAAGTAATTTTCGTAAGTAAGGTCTAGACGCTGATGAATACAACTTTTTAATTGTCTTGTTATATTTGTTATGGAGAAACAAAATACTGATTACAAACATGAGACCTTTATTTATAAACATTGCTTCCTCGAATACATATCGCTTGGTCAAACGGACCGTCAACTCAAATAGTCAGAGGTTATTAATATATTTTCTTAATAAGAAAATTTATTATTAAAATTTAACGGTATTCACTCATATTAATTTTGATTTTGATACACTTTATCTGTTTATAGCAGTTTTAATAATCTTTACTTTCAAAATAAGGTATCTCTCAATTGATTCGGTGTGCTATTTTGAGATAAATGTATATCGATTCGATTCGAAATTATACATATATGCACTTTTGGAACTTTTTAGACTAAATCATTCCAGAAATTTGTTCTGAAAATTTCCAGAAATGCACATGAGTTAGAAAAGGACAGATATATATTTTTTCATATTTTCTGCCACCAACTCCAACTCCCAACTTTCACCCCTCCCTCACTTTCACCAGGAGACCAAGGGGTGTTCACCACCCCAACGGGAAGTTGATTGGAGTTGATGGTCATAGAGAAAACCATGTCTTCGTGTACTAACATAGCATTTTATATAATATATTATTGACAATATATAATAAAACTTATTGGCAACGACACCCTTGTGGAGTCTCAGCTTCAAAGCCTGCAGCATCGTCGTAAAGTAGCATGCCTATCGGTTTTCTATCGTCTACACCATGTAGAATGCTGAGCCGTTCCACTTGCGGAACACGAGGCGCGGGCGGGGGTTTCATCCCTTCGTGGTTGATGTTCCCCGGTCACGCACGAAGCGTTATAGTTCCACCTTCCTTGTCCGAACTGCTAAGGAGTGGAACTCATTGCCTGCGTCCGTGTTTCCCCAAAATTACAACCTCGGGGTCTTCAAGTCTAGGGTCAATGGGCACTTACTAGGTAAGCGTGGTTCATCTTTGGCCGCATCTGCACCTAACATCAAGTGAGATCGCGGCCAAGCGCTGCCTTGATTACATAAAAAAAAGATTAGATTACATTTACAAAGTTACGTGTTCGAAGTCGCGGGCAACAGCTAGTATTAATATAGATGTAGATACATATATTTCAAAAATTGTATTATTAGTGGCAGGGAACCCTAATAATACAATACGTGTTAGATAGCCGTGGCGGGGAACCGAAGTCGTGTAACAACGACCCCACGACTCCTCCCATCAACGGTCGCGTTAGATAGAAAGTCGCTGGGTTTTAGTCTGTAGGACTATACTATGTCTGTGGGACGTCCGGCATAACGCCGCAGTGTCCCCTTCATTGCCGGGTATACATGAGGATTTCCCAACGTAAAAAAAGGGCACCCTGTGTGTTAGGTGAGGTCTCCGAGGTGGGCGGTGTACCTACACATTCGGATGTACGACAATAAGGAACCGATAGATATCGTGTCGTAATATTTCTGCGACTCCGCCCATCTTAGTTATTCAAATTCATTTATTTGCAGGCAACTAGACCCATATTTTTACATTTTTATACATTTAATTATAATATATACAGTTCCTATTTCAACGGTCAGGCGACGGTCAGCCTGTTTGACAACCTTAACAAAAAATTGTAGTCTACACTTGTTTCAGCACTTAAAATGTAGGAAACTAGAAGTGCTCTCAACTACGTAAATGCGGTTGTTGTACCCTTGGTATTTCAGTATTCGCTTAACTTTTTTGTTTGTAATACGGTTGGAATGAAAAACAAACACACTAGATATTACGCGAAGCTTGTTACCAAATAAAAAAAAAATTAAACACTATTTTTAAAAAAAGCTCCAAGTCTTATAATATTTATAGATAACTACGAAAGGTACCCCATGTCCCTTCTGGTGTCCCAGACAACGTGTATGCAAAAATATTTTTTTTTTTTTTTTTTTTTTTTTTCTTATAAGGAGAGGAAATCCATCATTGGACACTTAGCCCCTGACTTAGCAGCTAAGTAGTGCCGGACTCCTACCGGCTAAAACCTCTCCTGTCTCCCAGTTATACATGTACCCGCCATTAAAGCCTAGACCATGGTAACTGTGTTAGCCTTACAAATTCGCTTTTTCGTCTACCTCCTTTGATTTAATTACCAACTCCAGAAACTCTTGGACGCTCTGCCAGGTCTCCTTATTTTTTACCATCGCGCTTATTAGATTATCTGGAGTTAACAATCCTGTCTCCAGAAACAGCTCCTTTCTCTCGTTCTCCCATTTCTTACACACAAAGACAGTGTGTTCTGCATCATCTGCATCACATTCACAATACATGCAACGCGCGCTTTGCCTTTTTCCAATTTTGGCTAAGTATTTCATAAATACCCCGTGCCCACTGAAACACTGTATCATGCGAAATGTTGTACACCCGTGCCTTCTGTTCGTCCAGTCCTGCAAGTCACTTATGAGACGGTATGTCCATCGTCCCTTGGTGGATGCATCCCATTCTTTCTGCCAGTGCTCGATCGTTTTCGCTCTAAGTTGAGACCTAATTCGGGAGATTTTAATTCCTCGCATGTCCACTCTCTCTTTAGCAAGCAAGTTTATCGGCACCAGGTTGGCCAATACCAATGCTGCATCCGTAGATACTGTTCTGTACGCCGAGCAAACCCGCAAAGCCATTGTCCTCTGTGCAGACAAAACTTTTTTTTTATTTTTTGCTATGCTCAGAGATGGTTCCCAGATCGGTGCAGCGTACAGAACGATGGACTGCACAGCAAATGCCATAACTCGCCGCCTCTGAGCACTAGGACCTTTAGTGTTGGGTAATAGAAGTCCAAGCCTAGCAATCGTCTTTTGGGCCTTTTCACATACTCCTTTTATATGATTGCTAAAAGTTAGAGCTCTATCTAAGGTCACTCCAAGGTACTTCACGCTATTAAAAGGCTTAACGGTAGCTTCACCACAAATAAAATTGATTTTGTTAGCCGATCTTCTTCTATTGAATACAATGGCGGTTGTCTTCTCAGGCGCTATGAACAGCCTATGTCGTTGCATCCACAGATTGATACAATGAAGGGATTCGTTAGCTTTAAGTACTAGTTCGTGCGCAGAACTTGCAGTTACAGATATGGCTAAATCATCTGCATAGCAAACAAGTTGCACTCCATCGGGAACTTCGATTGACATTACTTCGTCATATAAAATGTTCCATAAGGTTGGGCCAAGAACAGAACCCTGTGGAACTCCTCCCCCAATGTCAAATTTCGCTCCCTTTCCTAGTTGTATAGACCTATTTCTGAAGTAATCTATCAGTACATTCGTTAAACAGCCGTTCACTCTTCTGGTTTTCAGTTTTGAAATTATTATTGACCAGGATGCTGTATTGAATGCGTTTCTGACGTCAACCAAGATAAGCGAGTTCCAATAACCTTTTTGTTTTGCCTCCTTCGCAATATCTATAACCCTCTCTACGGCGTCAGATGTTGACCTGCCAGCTCTAAATCCATATTGATTTTCGTTGAAATCCCCATCCTTTTTTATTTCAGATAACAGTCTATTATTAATGATACGCTCATAAACCTTTGCAATAACATTAATTAGACAGATAGGTCTATATTTTGTTTCTTCTTCTGGTGACTTTTTAGGTTTTTCAATTAAGACTAGTTTGGCAGATTTCCATCTCTCCGGAAAAACACCCTGCTCAAGTAGACCGTTAAAGAGACATGTAAAATATTTCGTGCGATTTAATATGGCTGCCTTAACAACCTCCGGTGGCAGGGAGTCAGGTCCTGGTGCCTTTTGTACTTTTATTTGTTTTGCTGCATCAGACACCTCTTTATCGGTAACCATCACAAGTTCACAAGGTTCTGTTATAATTTCTCCATCCAGATCTTTGCCCTTTTCCACAATGAACAGAGTCCTAAAAACTTTAAACTTTTCTTCGAGTGTTAGGATAGTCGAGGGGTTTGGCAATTGGAGTTGGCTTTTAACAATTTTGTATGCCTCACCAAAGATATCAGTCTCAAGATTAGTGCATAAGTCATCCCATGCTTTAGCTTTGGCTACAGTCAGAATTTTCTTTAATTCCTTTTTACTAACACGGTAGTCTTCCTTTAATGATAGCCTCTTCGTCTGCTCTTTGGCTCTTTGGAAAAGTCTACGCTTCTTTTTAGTATTTCTAATAGCTTCTTGTACGTCATCTGTCCACCAATATGGGAGTTGGTAATAGTTATCACACCTTACACGTGGTGTACAAAGTTTAAACGCATTTTCTAAACCTTTCTAACAATTTATAATATTTACTTCTTTCCCATCTGTAAATTTTTTGAATGTCTCTGTAAATGTCACGATATTTGTCTTTCCGTACTTATATTTCGATATTTGTTTTATTTTGTCGTTGTGCGCTGTACTTATAAGGATGAATCTATGGTCACTCATCGATTCTTCGTCCTCTAAAACACACCACACAGGACACTCTTTAGCTATGTTATCACACACCATTGTAACATCAATATAAGAGACCCCATTAGGGCGAATACAAGTAGGCGATTTTCCGTCATTAATCACATTAAGATTTAGAGAATTCGCCCATTCAAACAGATCACTGCCCTTCTTTGTTGTTAACGATCCTCCCCAAATTCTATTCTTAGCATTAAAATCACCTGCCACAAATATTTTTTTCTTTTCATCGACATTACTATGTATATCTTGTTGTATACTTTCAAGGTGTTTTTTAAAATTCTCAGATGTATTTTTGTTAGGACTTAGGTAAACACTATAAATTACTAGGTCGTCGGTTTCAATACACACGTAACAGTCTGCGCTACGGTAACATCTAATTGCAAATTTTCTACTAAAATTAATTATCATAGCGTCCATATTTCTACTAACATAACTGTGATCCGTATTTATTTTACATTTTTTTATATTAGGTTCGCTAATTACAACAAAATCGCATTTTCTTTTAGCAGCCACCACAGTAGCCAGGTCGTGAGCAACTGCACTTCTATTTGTGTTTAATTGAAGAATCGTGAATTTTTTTCTTGTATAGTTTCTCTTCTTCGTCTGGTTCTAGCTATCTCCAGTGCCTCGTGCATCTGACTGCACTTATTATTACCAGCAGAATGACCCGATTTATGACATAGAGGACAATACGGTTCATTTTTACAGCCTTTTGCTTTGTGACCCCCCTCGCCACAATTGTGACAGTTTTGGCTTCTGTCTTCTCCTTTACAATGTACAGCCTTGTGGTTATATGCCCAACAACGATAGCATTTTAGGATCTCTAGTCGTTCCAGGACTGGACATATACTCAATCCAATTCTTATTTTCCCTATCGCTAGTAGGCTCTTGGCTTCATCTTCTTCAATCGCGACTGTTGCAATTTGGGTATCAAAACTTGTCGGCCGAATTGATTTCACTTCGAAATTGCTATCGCAGCGTACCAAATTTGTGTGTTTAATTCCCATTTCTATCTCTTCTTTATCAGCGGTAATATCTATCTCCTTTATATGTAGAATCCTACGTTTCTTGTTTCCCAGTTTTATAACTTTCTTGTCCTGCATTACTTCAGTAATCGTTTTAGAAACTTCCTCTACGTTATCCCTAACTCTAATAAGTACTTGGCCCTTGTTCGTCTTTCTAACTCCCTTTATTTGTTCCAAAGCATCTCGACCTTTCATTCCTTCTTTAAGTTTCTTCACAGTTTCTGCGTATGTGCTTGCCTCTCCATCAATAACTATTACTTCCTCTTTTTGTCGATTTTTCTTAGTGCTTTTATTATCCTGTTTTTCTTTTGTATTTCTTAAAAATAAGTTACAATCAGTGTCATGAAATATTACTTCCAGTAATTTCCTCATGATGTTACTTTCTATTCCATGAGGTTTTATTATAGTTACTGCCTTGTCCTTGGAGTCTTTTAGAATATTTTTTATTTCACAGCAGATATCAAAAACATCACGCAAACTTCTACCGTCTTGTTTCGAAGGATCAAAGAAAGCTATTATAACACTAGTTATCTTTGTATGTACTCCCGTCATGGATTTATAAGATGTA
The DNA here is from genome assembly GCA_918317495.1 of Synanthedon vespiformis. Lineage (NCBI taxonomy): Eukaryota > Metazoa > Arthropoda > Insecta > Lepidoptera > Sesiidae > Synanthedon > Synanthedon vespiformis. The sequence goes on from OU906947.1 coordinate 2,651,362, forward strand.
GACTGCTCAATAGTAACATATCTACCACCCCTGCAGTCTATCTTTTCCATTTCAGAAACAATCGGGTATCTATTTAAAACTCTTTTGCTCACCCGCGATGATTGCGGTTTTTGCTGTTCATCGCAGAAATATACCACATTACTCGAAACTTTGTTAAAAATATCACCATTGTCCAAGACAGTTTTCTTAAAGCTATCCGTTGTCCATTCAAAGTCAGCCACTTCAGTGAACTCGTCAAAACAGCTAATTTTCTTCTCATTTAAATTATAAATCTTTTTATTTTCCATATTTCCTCTATTATACTTTGTACTTAATTCTTCAACTTTACGTTCTAATTCTGCATATTTCTTTTCTTGTAGTCTTCTATATTCTTCGGACTCTCGTTGTATTTCTCTAAACTGCTCTGCATCATATTTATACCTTTCTATGACTTGTCTAAAAAGACTAGACATTTCTCCTGCAAACTTTTTTATTTCTTTATGTGTGTTTCTATTATCTTTAGTATACTGTGAAAACTCATCTACTTTACTGCGTAATTTTAATAGCTCCATCGGTGGTTCTACGATAGCTTGTTGTGCAGTTGTTGGACTTGACAACTTCCTCCTTTTTTGTGGTCTTGTATTCTTTTTAATACTATCATCGGTGCTTTGATTACCCAACTTAAATATTTCGAAAACATCCTTCGGTTTATCTGTAACTGGAACCCTCATTTGTCCCGGTGGTGTTCTCTTAACCGGTCCACTACTTTTAAATGGATCTTCTGGTTCTCCTCGTTGGTCTGTTTGATCAGGAAGTGCTCCTGACTCGCTAGATTCATTGCGACGAATGTTGCTCCCCCCAGAATACGTGGAGCTGACTGAAACTAATGCTTCAGTGAGGGATTCTCCACTTGGTTCGCAAGTGGTACCCTCCTGGGGTAGTATATTTTTACAGTCCGCCATCATGAATTAAATGCTGATAGTACAGCTTCCCTTTTTCTGTCGGGGTGTAGTCCCTTAGGCCGAGTCTAAATAGACTAAAGGCACGCCCATGCCTACTAGTTTTGGTTCGCGCCAGTTAATTGATTTCCCTGGTACCTCTCATACATAATATGAGAGGCATTCCCCAATCCACCACCTGGGGACGCGCCCGATGGGAGGTCTAGCAACTCCGCACGGGGATGGGAGGTCTAGCAACTCCGCACGGGAAAAATATGCAAAAATATAATACCTGCTTTAACGTATATATATATACGAGTATAATACTAGGCTTCAAGTCATGTTCATTAATGCACAGCATGACCGACCGGCTTTGGGAGAAGCTATCATTGACCCACTAACCCAATGCACTTGACTCTAAAACCCCAAAAACCTCCCCCTAAATGTGGAGCGTTCGGCAGGCTTGCCTCACATCCCTCCTCTTTGTCGCCCTCTTTTTCCTCGGGTAAGTACACTTAATTGTACGCTTGTACCATTTTCATGGCCTTTTGTTATTTTCTCGTTAACTTTCTTAGCATTGGACTTTCGATTGAAACTTTGTTACACAAATAAAACGAACGCAATTTATTTTAACGACGAAAATCATTTCACGTTATTTACTTAAATCATATATTTATTGTTTAATTAGAGACCGTCTCCCAGCTTCGCAAGAGTGAGAATTTTTTTCTACGACTTATAAAAACCTTCTTCGTATAGGTAACGTTTTTTTCTATTACTTAGTGAAAATCGCATTAAAATCCGTCGCCTAGTTTATGCTATGTAAAATTTATGCTATGTAAAAGATTATGTATAGGAAATTGTCTTCGCCTGTGATAACGTGTAGTCTATGTTAATCTCAAAATCCCGCCTTAAATCAGATACAAACTTTTATATAACTTTTCCACAAGACTGGAGTCAGATCCTGTATGAGACAAATTTTTCCTTCTTAAAGGAGTCCAATCATGGTTATTGTAAAAACGATTTTTTTCAACTGTTAATAAACATTTTTTTATTGCCTGGTTCGCATCCACGCTAGCCGATGCCTTTCAGATCGTCTGAAAGCATTTGGTCGTAGTGGTTCCCACGCTGCGTCTTCTAAATCGTGGTCTTCATTGAAAATAATGTCTTAGTGTTACTACAAATAAATTCTTAACTATCAGTCATCGGCGAATACAATTAAAACAAATACGAGACACAACATTGATGGTTACGTTGTTGTAATATTACATCAACGTACGTCACCGCAACGGACGTGGAGAAAGTATGACATCACATTGCGAGTGTGCACGCAAAGAAAGTTGCGCGTGCGGCTACGAAAGCACTCTTGCTTTCGCAGGAGGTCACGGCGTCTGCGTGATAGCGAAAATGACATACTTAATGTAATAGGTACGTCTGCTGTCGCTTTTAGTCCCGGCATTCAAGTGTTGATTATGAAATCGAAACTTATTGAGTCACTCGACTACACCTCATTATGCGCAACATGTTCTTCGTTTTCGTGATCACGACCTGGACATGGCATCTTATTCTTTTGACAATTTCACTTACAATTAATGACACAGTTTTTTGATGTTTTAGTCGGGTTGGAATCATTAGACATGTTTTAGTCGGGTTAAAACCGACACGTTTCCTAAAACATTTTTTATTATTATATTTTTTTTTTGACATAAACAAATATTTTTGTTTCCAAAAATAATAGAATGTTATTTTAGCTCCACTTATTAACAGATGTTTACTTTCATTATATAAAAAAAATTAAGACAAAATGAAAAAAAAAAATATTAAAAAAAAAATCATTCTTTCTAGATTTCATTCTTGTATAAATTATTACTCTGCTTATAAAAGGATATCCATATTTTAGTCTTCTGATTGTCCGTTAAACGAGAAATTAATATCAAAATTTCATTAATAAAGTCAGTAGAAATGTGTTGCAAGTATATCAATGTTTCTTTGTTCGAAGGATTTCTAGGATAAACAGATTCTGAAATTTGTTTTCCATCTTTATAATTTTAATTAAATGTATTTTTATAAGAAGATGTACCGTAGTTTAATACTTCAGGACACGTCAAAGGAGACGCATTCAATACAAGTTAGTACAAGGTTGACTCAAACAGTCACTTGTTCATGACCCATTGACTGATTTGTCCAAAACCAGGTCAAGATCTTTAATTTATACCGCTTTTAATATTAAATGACATTTGTAATTTTAGATTTGGTATTTTTGCAATGATGTCAATTAATTAAGAGGCATTCATTATACAACCTATTATAATTTATAAATAGATTTTAAACGCCCTTAACATTTTAAAGTATGTGTAATGTGTATGTAGGTAATGCTTATTTTGTTTTAAAGTTTTTATAGTTGTGGCAGGGCACACTGATTTTCGCTGTAATTAATTATAGAAGACCACCGTGAAATAACAGCATATGTGCTGCTGTGTTTCAGTGAGTGAGTAAGCGATGCCAATGGAGTTGCTTGTGTTACATGCGATATACACTTGATGGTTACCATCAAGTGGACAGTCGGCCTGTGTTTAACATAAAAAAATATCATAATTGCATATATTGCCTAAATTCCAGCCATTTTGCTTTAATTTTATTTATTTCATATAAAGTGAACATGTAACACCTCTTTAGAACGTTGCATGTTCACTTTTTAAAATAATATTTTAATATTGAATTTTGTCTAATTTTTTTCTGGTTGAGACATAATTTTCTGTGTGTAGCTGAACATTACTAAATTTCGTCGGTTTAGTTGTCATCAATTAATAAATAATCATAAAAACCTAAATTTATATTTATAACTAGCTGGCACCCGCGACTACGTCCGTGTTGAAAAAGAAAAAAAGTAGCCTATCCTGTGTCCTGTACGTCTAAATGTTTATCTACCAAATTTAATGAAAATCAGTTAAATCGTTTAAGAGTTATGGGGGAACATACATTCATCAATACCTTTTTTTTTTTTTTTTTTTTTTGTGGAGGGGAAATCGCATTTACGGACTGACCTCCCCCGCCAGCATAGGACGTGCCGTCAAGGGAGAGTGTGGGGCTCGACCGGCAGAGGTGCCGGTAATACCCACTAAAACCCCCCCATGCTCCACCATCAGCGGTGATGTGCAGGTCCGAATAACAGCCAGGCCATGTCTGCGGAACCCGCACACACATTCATCAATACCTACACTTACAGATTTGTTATTAGTATTGATAGATTATTACAATGTTGCTAAACAAACTTCCTGCTAGTAGTTTAAACAAACAATATTGCTAGAGGCTTTATATTTCATACGAAATTAAATTTCGGAGAACCCATTAGGTATTACTTGTAGGCATAGTGTTCAATACGCTGAAGAACAAAGGGCATTGAAATGTTTTTTAATTGAGAAAATGACAGCAGCCGATTGTTGCAAAGGCTGCTTTTGAAGATGTTTGGAACGTAAACATGAGGTGTCAGATCGCGGCAACCCTGCCCTGCTGCGGCAGTGCGCGCAACTGGGTCAGTGGGCCGCCCCCCGCACCGTCCCCCGACCGTGCGGTGGCGCAACAGCTCGAACGCGCACTAACATAGACCTGGATCGCGGGAAAGTGGGTCACCGACTCACTTTCACTTATTACATGGGCTCCTAATCGTTTTCCATTGTGCGAGCGGGCGGGGGCTAGCGGGTAGCGGTAGAGCGCGCATGCGGGAGGCGCCGGCACGCGCGCCGCTGTCGCCGGCTGCCAGTCGATCACGGACCGTCTCTGAAGCGGTACGCGCGCCGCCCATTTTACTGCTCCGCACACTCGTCGCGATCGCAACATTACGCGTACGCGCCGCGACTTTTCAAACAGTTGTCGCAACAACTGATTGCCGCGTCAAAGTTGCGACTTCGGGACGGCGCACTTAATCTATTCCTCACTGAACCTACGACAACATGTGTTGGATTTATGTGCCTCTTACTAAAGTGCTTGAACAGGTGCAGCCCGCGAGCGGCAGATAGTGTTTTGCGGCCAGACCGCTAGTGAACTCGGTGACTGTGCGAACGTTGTCGCGGTTGAACGCCGCTCTAGGGATTTGTAACAAATTGCCGCTGCGTGCGGCCGAGCATGACGATGGATCAGCAGTCAGGCCTCATGTCCCTCAACATGTCCCCATTTGACCTGAGCCCAGGGCCGGAAGGTTCTGGTTCCGGCAGTGGTCCTTCGGGCACAACACAAGCTTACGTGCCTCAAGGAGCTGCCTATCAATGTCAATCTGAACAACAATCTTTTGGTTACGCCAACTTGGATGCATCATATTTGTTTCCGACAGGCGCTGGTGGTGAACCCGGCGCGTACTTGCCCGCAGCAGGCAACGTTTGTGACCAAACAGACACCAAGGATGTAATAGAGGAACTGTGTCCTGTGTGTGGAGACAAAGTTAGTGGCTACCACTATGGATTGCTGACCTGCGAGTCCTGCAAGGGTTTTTTCAAGAGGACTGTCCAAAACAAGAAAGTGTACACTTGCGTCGCTGAACGGGCCTGCCACATAGATAAAACACAACGAAAACGCTGCCCATTTTGCCGATTTCAAAAGTGTCTGGATGTTGGAATGAAGTTAGAAGGTGAGTGATATTATTTTGTAAGTTAGCATATAACTTAAGTATATATTTGGAAAATATTGAAGGTTGTAGGGATAGGGCCAGTATTATTTTTGAGCACATCAGGGCGCTTCGCGTCACCGTTACACATGTAGGTCACACGATCGCTCACGGCCCAGATGGGATTACATCACCAACGTCAATAAAAATGCAGCAGAAATTATAAAGTTGTTAGCTTGGAACCAGGGAACTGAAACTTGCAAATATTTAGGTATTAGAACTTCAATCATTAAAAATTTAGTTGAAACGGCAGAGTCGTGATGCAATTTTACTGAAATTACCAAAGTAGTTAATTAGAATTCGTCCATGTCTTGTCTAAATTTTACTTTACCAGCTTTTGTTTGATTATTTTTCTCCTGGGATACGCTGTAGGTACTTGTTTACTAATCTAATCTACGCTCTATGTCCAAAGAAATTGCATCTTCAATGGACTAGACCAACTTGTTTTTCATGTTAAAGTAAGCAATTGAAAATCTATTTTGGTAACCCATTATTAATTCCAACGAAAATTAGATTTTACCTATTTACGTTGGTAAAACGATAACATTAAAAAGATCTTTTTATTAGAATATAAATGGTTTCTTGAAAGCCTTCTACCTCATTTTGGATATGTGTCCTATTTTATGCCACTTTTGAAAATATTCGTTGAATATTAAAAATGTTACTTAAACTAAACATCATATGAAAAACTGATAATCCTTTATTATTGTTCTGCAATAAATAATCAGTATTAACATTGCAAGGAACTCCAAAATTTACTTTTTTATTAACGTATTCTTTGGAGTAGTTAGTATCGTACAGAATTTTAGTCCGTTCCGTTTTATTTCCATATCCTATAGCCTACATGTAATTAATATACGAGTAATAAAACATCTACATAGCGATCTATTGGATCGCCTTTTTTAGTTTTATAAAAATCAAACCTTTGACTTTGTTTAGTGAAACTTTTATACCCAACTAAATTCTAGGAGGTATTTCAATCATAACTTTTTTTCTCAACCTGGATAGATTCAATAGATTGCACAAATAATACTTTAAAATCTGTTACTATCCCGCCTCGGTTTAGTTATAGAGGTTACCACACATAATCGCATCAAAAGCTGACAAGAAATTCTTATACCTACTGATTATGTAGTAAAAAATGTATTTGGTACAATAGTTACTCATTCCGGGATATATAGATCAAAATGAAAATAGCGAATCTATATAATATAGAATGTACAGTCGGTCGCATAAGTTGATTAACACATTAAAAAGTGTAAAACAACTGAACACTCAACGCATCATAAGCGGTTGTTACGACTAGAGGACAAAATAAACTTCACGCAAAAGCGATCGTAAAAAGCCTCGGTAAGTAAGTAAGTCGAGTATTCAGTTGCTTTGCACTTTTGTATGTGTTAATCGACTTATGCGGCCGACTGTACCACTTATATTCGTACATCAAGTATAAATCCTACATTTAGCAATTTTTGATTAAACAAATTATGTGACTAAAAGCTTGAGATTTGAATCTTTTGAATATCATCATCATCATCATCATCTCAGCCATAAGACGTCTACTGCTGAACAGCCTCCCTGATAATTGATCTAAAAGGACCAGTCAGCAGCCTGGATCTACCGTCGACCAGCGGTCCTTATCAGGTCGTCTGTCCACCTTGTGGGTGGACTTGCTACCCCTGCTTGCCGGTCCGTGGCCTCCAATTTAGAGCTTTTTGGCCCCAACAACATTCGGCTCTGCGTTCTATGTTTCCTACTATCCTAAACTACTGGGACTTTTATCCGCCGGGTTATGTTGGTAACTTTTGTTCGACTACGGATCTCCTCGTTTCTCATTCGATCTTGCAATGTAACCGCCAGTATAGACCTCTCTAAGCTTAGATCGTTTAGCGATGTTGAGCTTTCTTCCGAGGTTCATAGTTAGAGACCACGTTTCAGTATCATAATGTCATCACTGGCAGCACACATTGGTCGAAAACTTTTGTTTATAGAATGCTAAAGAATTTTGGACGAGAAGATGTTTCAGAGCTTCTCCAACGCGATCCGAGTTGACTTTACCTATTAAGACTGTCTGACCTATATAGATCCTGTTGAGTTCTCTCATCGCCTTCGCCAGGATCACAATCGTCGATGTATCAGAGCTGAGTGATATAGCCTTTAATAGTGATAACAAGTCCTTGCCATTCCAGGAGCTCAAATGCATAAAGCGGCAATGAACTTGAATATTTTTTTAGTTTATTCAAGTAAGCACTTAAGTGGCTATTGAATTAACTTTTAAAATTAAGTAAATTGGTGTTAGCTTTGAAAAGAATCTGGCAGGTTCTCCACGGTTACTTAATTTTCAAAATTTCGTCCACTATTTGGTTTTCATAGTTCAAGCCTCGTGACAGCAGCTGCTGCACTGTATACAAGTCTTCCACCAACCATTAAATATAACTAGGCTTTGTTGTTCATTCATAGATTTACAAGTGTATTTATAGGTTAGAGAACGCAGTAACAAAATACGCAACTTCAAATTCCACATGGTATGCCAAAAAAACTAGCCAGATGAACAGATGAATAAATTTCATAATTTGATAAAAGATTTTATAATTTGATAATAATAAAGATTCACCAGTTATCCAGTGCAACGAGACAGCGTTGCGACCCCAATGAATCGTGGGTAGTTTTTGATTCTTATTGATTCGGCTCATATCCGGCGTAGCGAGACGGTAACGTTGCAACGCCAACGTCAAATCGTGGGTATATATACTTCCGATCACTCCTATGTTCAATATATAAAAATATATTCTGGATTGAAGTTACCTTAGGAACCTAGCACTTTTAGGAAATGTGATGCGGTATGGGAAGGAGTTTGACGCACGGATCTTAAAAATATATTACCTACCGATATTAAAAAGATTTCAAGGGATTGTATATTCTATAGGTGATGCATTTGAAGCAGTATGGGGAGGAGCTTGACGCGGGATTCTTAGAAATGTATTACCGAGATTGAAATGGTCTTAGGGGATTGCATATTCTGTAGGTAATGCATTTGAAGCAGTATAGCGAGGAGTTTGACGCGGGATTCTTAAAAATATATTACCGAGATTGAAATGATCTTAGGGGATTGCATATTGCATTTGAAGCAGTATGGGGAGGAGTTTGACGCCGGTTTCTTAAAAATATATTACCGAGATTGAAATGATCTTAGGGGATTGCATATTGCATTTGAAGCAGAATGGGGAGGAGCTTGACACGGGATTCTTAAAAATATATTACCGAGATTGAAATGATCTTAGGGGATTGCATATTGCATTTGAAGCAGTATGGGGAGGAGTTTGACGCCGGATTCTTAAAAATATATTACCGAGATTGAAATGATCTTAGGGGATTGCATATTGCATTTGAAGCAGTATGGGGAGGAGCTTGACGCGGGATTCTTAAAAATATATTACCGAGATTGAAATGGTCTTAGGGGATTGCATATTCTATAGGTAATGCATTTGAAGCAGTATAGCGAGGAGTTTGACGCGGGATTCTTAAAAATATATTACCGAGATTGAAATGATCTTAGGGGATTGCATATTGCATTTGAAGCAGTATGGGGAGGAGTTTGACGCCGGATTCTTAAAAATATATTACCGAGATTGAAATGATCTTAGGGGATTGCATATTGCATTTGAAGCAGTATGGGGAGGAGCTTGACACGGGATTCTTAAAAATATATTACCGAGATTGAAATGATCTTAGGGGATTGCATATTGCATTTGAAGCAGTATGGGGAGGAGCTTGACGCGGGATTCTTAAAAATATATTACCGAGATTGAAATGATCTTAGGGGATTGCATATTCTATAGGTAATGCATGTGAAGCAGTATGGGGAGGAGCGTAAAGCGCGGATCGTTCTAAATTTATAACGCGCGCGGCCGCAGAGCGCCCTGACCTACATGCGAGCGGGGCCGCGATGCGGCGCGCTCGCATCTAACTTGTATGCGTGTACGCAACACGGCCTCTTCAACGTGTGAGTGAGTCGCCATTCCGCATTTTGTTAATGTTGTATTTGCGACACAACTCTTGGGAAACAAAAACATTATGTACACGTCTTTAGGCAGACACGACCACATTTAAAAAAAATGTAGTAACCTTTGCTGAATTTATTAAAAATATTCTTATAAGAGTCTACTAGGAACAGTATAAGTTTTTCATACTTCGTGGACTATTCGAATTGCAGTTTGTCGCATGCCAACTGTAATTGCAGTAGGTAGTCTTCATTTGTATTCTTAATGACCGTTAAACGATAGTAATTGTAAGTGCAATATACAATTAACCAATATCTGGATTGAAACCAGGTGTTATTTTTATGAGGCAAAACGCTGAAACATCGTACAATCAGGTGATACGATTTGAACAAATCGTTGGGTGACCTGAATAAATAGTTGGGTGAAATAGCCGCCATCGTCGCAGTCGCAGCGAGCCTTGTGCAATGCCAGCCACCACTACCGTCACTCTAATACGCACACTAACAAGTGAAAACCTGTGAACTCACTTTAACCAGTACAAATAGCAAAATCTTTGAATATAAATTAACATTTTAGTTACACTTGTTTTGAAGTCGAAGTGTAAGCCAGAGAATTTTTGGGATGCAATAAATATTTTGTTAAGTTAACTAGCGACCCCTCCCGGCTTGTTCTTTAATTAGGTTTTATTATATATACGAAAATCCCGAGAAAAATTATCTAACTGATGGTGAAAACTGCATCAAAATCCGTTACGTGGTTTAGGAGGAGTTAACGGCCATACGGACAGACGCGGAAAGGTACTTCAAATTGAAGAAGTATTTTAGGTGTAGCTAGTCGTGAAATCTTCCTTCCTTTGATAACAAAACAATTCAGCAGCTACTGTGACTGACTCGTGCAGCAAACGATACATAATTGGTTCATTTACTAAGCGCTATCGGCGCGAAATTACCCATATTACGTAAGCGACTTCTGCCATTATTTGCAACAATGTCGCATTTGGGGTACAGCTAGCTGAAAGGAGCGGTCGAGAACAAATCTTACAAATGTTAATTTTCCCTGACAACTTTTCGAAAGTGAATATTAATTATGATGGCGTTGTTTAGGCTGACACCGGGCGGGGTTGGTTGGTTATTTGGTTGTATTGTGCTTATGAATCGGGCGTACTGCGACGACTACGCGGCGACTGTATCGCGTGTTTCGACACAATCGACCGTCAGTGGTGTACGCTGCGCAAGCGCCGTTTCACAAGACGGTTCGGCCGGCCTGTCGCAACGGACTACCCAAATGTGAACTCAACACGTATCGCATTACATGTTCACGAGTACGAACACTGAATCTACAAATGTAACTTAACGAAACGTTAAGCTATATTCGATGAATTTTTCAGCTGAGCCCATTTAAAGAAAATCTTTGGAAATGGATGGTTGAAATAAAGGGAAAGAATTAAGCAATACTTAGCAATTGTTTCGTTTATAGGAAGTACAATAATAAGTCTTGTAATCTTTTGAAATCAATCCAATGATGCACGCCACGGGTATGTTAAAATAAAAAAAAAATACATTAATAGCTGCTTGTGAATCAATATTTAAAGTTGGCTTGAAGGAATTGCATTTGAGCTTAGAACAGAGGCAGCGCGTCGTTGCTGGGGCGGATACTTGGGCGGGCGAATAAATAAATCATTGTTGTAAGTTGTTATACGGACCGCTGAACTGCTAGCACTATGCACGCTACCTTACGTAATCAAATGATACACCATCGCTGTATAAGTACCGCATAATGTTAGTCCCACACCCGCACGATTGAAATTGCTTCAACCTAGTAAAACCGCGATGCGCATGGTGTCATCTCTATGTTATGTACTGTATATTAATAGGCATAAGTTTTAATTTCGCAAGCTATTCAATAGGTTATGGTTTATTTATGCAAACCGTCAAAGTGCAAACAATATACGACTTGGTAAAAGTTGGCGCCCCAATTTACTCGAATGCGGTCCCGCCTGTTTTATAACAACCAATGACGTCATGACTTTTCTACTGTTTATTGGAAGCTATGTGGGTTTCCACATTTTTACTTACTAACTGCTTACTAAACGATTTATTAGGGCGAAAATATGGTGCAAATTTGGAGAAGTTTCTTGGTAAATGTTATTTTTTGGTCCAATCAACAGTTACGAAAAATTGCTTGAATTAATAATTATATTCAATACATTCAACATCGTTGAAAATTGTCATTCATTAGGGCATCATGAAATTCCAATAAAATGTCTTATTTACAATTCGACACGTAACATTAAGGGAAAAAAATCTTTCGTGTAACTGAGTTTTGAAGTGAATTCTTATTGGACTTGTTATTACATAGGCATGGAAATTGCACGAGGGGTCTGGTCTCTGGACAATATAGGCGGCCGTATGCCGTGACCGCGACAGATGTTAGATCAAGTTAGATCACAATAAAAACGCGCGCGCCAGCAGACTATTTCGGCGTGCTGCCTTGACCCGAATCGAGTGTTTCGACAGAGCGGCCTCGCACACCGGGCCTTTCTATTTTTTAGGCATTACCTGTCATATTATTACAACTGTTGCACGAGCACCGCCATCTTGTAAGGATTTCGGTGGGCAAGCTCTTCAGGTTCGAGTCAGTCGCGCAAAAACCGGTTTCACGTATAAAATCTAGCATGTCGGCTGGGGTCGTGTGACTGTGTGTTACTTTTCCACTATCGAAATACCTATATGAAAACACAATTAAATAAACTCCTTTAGAAAAGAAAATTCCTTGCGATATAACCAGATTTAACTTTTGAAATATGCTCGTATTGATAAAGATCTTCTTAAGTCTTTAGAAATTATTGTAAATAATAACGTCTAAATAAAGACGAGATCTTGACACAGTTTAGTGGATCATCGTGAATGATGATTTATCTCGGTTGTGTAATGATCGGCCAGTGCTATCTGGGCGCGCGATCGTGTGCGTGCGAGCGCTCGGAAAAGTTCGGCCAAGTCCGGAGGCAATCGTCGCCGCATGAAGTGGCTTGGGGGGGAAGAGGGGCAGCCTTGACCAAGTTTCACCGGCTCGTCGTCGGTACAAGGAGCGATCCCCACTTCTTCCCGTCCTTTCGGTACACACTATTTTTTTTCTCGGCAACACGGTTGTCGATTACGCCGCTCGTTAAATTTAAAAGGGCTCTTTTCAAACGCACTGTCGGCCTCGGAATTATTCAGTTTATAGGGTTATTGGTTGCAATAACTTAATAGGAGTTTGTCGCGAGGCATCCCCGTGGCCCGTTTGAAAAGGTCGACCTTGACCTATCTGTATCAAAGTGGGTCACGCAGCTGCAAATAGCTATAGAATGCGAGGTGAACTCAAACGTACACGTATCTATTTCTGCACACCGCCTGTTTGTCACCAAGATGTGTGTGTTTTTGATTTGTTAGAATGACCTTGACCTTGATCTAGTTTTGCCATGCAGCTAACACGCCTGACCTCGTTTACCGCATTATCGGCTACTATTATTGCGTGTTGATTATAATAACATTAGATGCATTGGTACCATAACAATTTTATAACATAAATTATTCGACAACACTCAACTGACTCAACTCTGTCAACCTTTTCTTACGACCGCACATCGAAGAAATGGAACATACAATACACAATTTATTTTACACCAGACGTTTAAGTATTTTTATTTATTTTTATGCATTTATTTCGTCTTAAACAAAATTATTTACAACCGTATTATAAACTCGAGATTATAATGCAGAAATCTAATAATTTCGTCGCCGCCAAAATCTCAACTGTACGAATTTTTATAACATCTAACTTTTTTCATTGTTACAAGAGTAAATGTCTTTATTTTTCAAGTAATGTTTCTGTTAAAACTAATATATAACCACATTGTACATTCTGATCTGAATAAAGAAAGCTACACTGGACCCTGCTAAGTGATTACCAATCATCAAGCAAAAATAATACAAATTAAATCCCTGTCATTCATAAATTGTCTTTATAAACAAGCCTTATCAAAATACGTAAGTTGGCGGAGAAACAGACAGAAGCGTCAAAAAATTCAAAAAAAAAATATATCAAAAATTCCTTAAAACCCTGAAGACAGAATGAAGCTGTCGAAATGCGGGTTTGTCAACTTACCTAAGTCTAGTGACAATGTAATAAAATTGACGAAGAATTTTGTATAAAAAATAGTATTTAAATACCTACTTATATAGATTAGCTGGTGGCCGCAACTTCGTACGTGCTGTAATTGATTTTTTTGAAAATACTAAAGTAGGCAACCTGACATTTTTCCTGAATAAAAAAATAAATCCTATATGAGTAGTTTAATCCTGGTATTCATCAATACATCATTGAAAATCGAATTGAAATCGATTAAGGCCAGATATATTGTTTTAATCCATATCATGGATCATATTACTTATACTAACTGTCTGTCTGTTACGTGTTCACACCCTAATTAACTAACGCCTAGCAAAGTGTTAATAGCAATGCAGATATTATTTTAATTTTGAACGCGGACATAATCGCGGGCACCAGCTAGTCAAGATCTATCACTATGTCGCTAATTTATATCTATCACTATGCTTTGTTTAAATACATTATTAAACCTGTTTCAAGAGGGTCGACCCCCTGAACTTAATTGACGTACGTAATTAAGATATTGTTAAATTTATTACTATGATTAGGAACTTATAGTCTCAGGACGCGCTTGTATTATTAATTTTATATAATAACGTCGCTTGATATGAAATCCATGTTTTTAAAGAATACATTTTTAAGTTTTTCATTTAAAAAAAAATTACATGCACTTCTCGTGTGTTTAAAAAAAATATATCAAAGTAGTTCTGCTGTTATTTTATTACCCGCTGGAGGAGACAGTTAGCAACACTAGAAATAGTACTAATTGTATTGAAAATTGCAAACAGGTAATAAATTTGCATACTAAACATGTTTCTTTTTAATTCGGATATATATTCTCCTAGTTACACAAATAAGTATATAAAAATTTCAGTTGCAATCTTAATCTTCAAAACCGGCTGAAAAGGAATTCGTAAATAATTGCGATGTTACTTAAAAAAAAAACACGTTTACAACAATAGCTTGAACCAGGCAGACAAGATTTCAATTTGGCGTGTTTTCTCGGCACTTCGATTTCTTTTTACTGAGAAATATTTTACAAAATGCATTGTAAAGGCGGCTGGAGCGTAAAAGTCATTAAAAAAATCAATGGAATCGCTTGCACACAGCACTCCTTAATTCGTTCTGTACGTCATATAACCCTTTTTAAACCGGATAACGCTGTCCTTATCGCACACAAATGCTCTAGGTACAACTTCAACAAAACTAGAGTTATTTTTAACTCGTGGGCAGGGCAGCTCGGCTACTCATTGAATAATGTTTTCCTTTACAGTTTCAGTCAGCGCTTCATATTTACAGGAACATTAAATATTTCTTTCTCTAGAGTTGAAGTTTATACACATTATAAAGTTATTCTACACGAACATGGAGTGTAATCAGATTCCAATAAGAATATTGGGTGTGCCCTACATTTGAATGAAACGTAGTTTGGTTGCTTGATGATAGATTTATTGATAAAAACTAGCTGTAGCCCGCGACTTTGTCCGCGTTAAAAAAGATAAAAAGTAGCCTATCACGTGTCCCGTACTTCTAAATGTTTAACTACCAAGTGTCATGAAAATCAGTTAATTCGTTTAAGAGTTATGGACAAACATACATACATACATACAGAAAAAAATTCTAAAAATGCTCAATTTAGTTTCAGTATCATGTATAGAGCCTATATACACGATATTTCTGAAAACAAAGTAAATTACTCCATGACCGACCCCTACAGATTTATTATTAGTATTGATTGATAAGTAAAAAGGTGAACGTAATGATGATAACAGGTAGCTGCTGAGAAATGCATAGATTTTTTTTGCAGCGAAGCATTTTTTTTTTGTAATTTTCCTGGAAACTTTTCCAATTTTTCCCTTTGCAAGTTAATTTTTCTACTATTTTAAGTCTGGATATTTAAAAAATATTCTAATTAGACCAGCTGTTCACGAGTTTTGCGCCGAAAAACTCGTGCACGAGTGAAATCAAATCTATTTGCCTTCTTTAATCAAGCCTACCTTTTAAATATTAAGAGCATACGTATATATATACGATCTCCTATCGTTAGAATCGAGTGTATAGAATTTGGAATTCAGCCAGAATAATATAAGTGTAGTCGAGACCGCATGCGTTATGGGGCCGCTGGCCTATATTTCAGGCTAAATTATTAAACATTTATTGAACAGCGCATAATCATTCACACGATTGAAACTTGCTGTGTAAATTTTTGTGATAATTCTTTTTTTTTTTCAAAAGACACAACGACACTTAATGTAACCACTTTCGATAATTTTCAAGCTCATTCTTGTAGAGCTATGAAAAATGATCGATTTGTTGCTCAAAGTACGCAAGTCACTTTTAAATAATATTTTTATTAAAATTTCAAGTTTTAAAATAATAAATAATGTACAGAAGACTGTTAATATTTAAACGCTTTTGAAGAGTAGTATAAAATAAATAATTTACTTTTACATAGTAGATAGAAGCTGTCGGACCACGCGGTCTCGGCTGTATGCAGATCTTTTACACTATGTAACGGATTTTAATGAGGTTTTCAATATGGAAAGAGCGTTAAACGAAAAAGGTTTTTATACATGTATAATTTGCAGAAAAAAAATTGCACCCGTGTTAAACCGGGAAAGGATCGCTAAAAAATATCACCAGAGTTTTACCTAAATCCGATAGATGTGTAACCCTCTTCTATCGCTTCAACAATATCAGGTGTTATATTTTTTATTTTTCTACTCGAACGAGTCGAGCTAGCTAGTTAATCATAATATGATAAAAAGAAACGGAATATAATATATAGTTTGATAAAATCTATTCATGTAATCCATATGTTAATTCACAAGTACAAAATTTTCTCTTTTCAAGTAACTTTAAAAGTCAATAATTTAATTATGTTTATGTAATTCTTCGCCGTAATAACCGAGGAGTAACCCAAATCTTAATATGTAGTAAAAAAAAATAACTCTTCTTTGATGTTATTTAGATTTTCCAAGTTTAACATGTGTATTTCTCTTCAACCTTCACAATCTTGAAGTTGTTGTTTATAGGAAATTCTAGTTCATTGTAATGTTTACATCACACACAAATATTATTATTTATACTTCCCTGTTCATGTGAATTTTACCGTATTTAGCAAAACAAAATGTGATGTTTCAACGTTCAATTGTTTAAATGAGCTATTTATTTGTTTTCAGCTGTACGTGCTGACAGGATGCGCGGTGGGCGGAACAAATTCGGCCCGATGTACAAACGGGATCGCGCCCGAAAACTGCAGATGATGCGACAACGACAAATCGCTGTCCAAACTCTGCGCGGTTCCCTCGGCGACAGTGGTCTCGTGTTGGGCTTTGGTTCGCACTACGCGTCCGTGCCAGTAAAGCAAGAGATTCAGATCCCGCAAGTGTCATCGCTTACATCTTCGCCTGAATCGTCGCCAGGCCCAGCGTTGCTGGCCGCACAACCACAGCCGCAGCAAGCTCCGCCTCCACTAACACACGACAAATGGGAAGCTCATTCGCCGCATTCGGCTTCCCCGGATGCCTTCGCTTTTGACACTCAGAACACAGCCACGGCAACGCCGTCTAGCACCGCCGAGGCCACCAGCACCGAAACTCTGCGTGTTTCGCCCATGATACGAGAGTTTGTGCAGACAATTGACGATCGCGAATGGCAGAACTCGCTCTTCGGACTCTTGCAGAGCCAAACTTACAACCAGTGCGAGGTTGATCTCTTTGAGTTAATGTGCAAAGTGTTAGACCAAAACTTGTTCTCTCAGGTGGACTGGGCGAGAAACACCGTGTTCTTTAAGTATTTAAAGGTGAATTTCCAGATAAGTATGAATCTCCTGACCCGAATCCTTTAACCCCATATCCTGGTGTACACCAACTGCTGGCGTTGAAATAAAAAGCACTGCATTGCAATGCGACATACTTGTTGAACTGTCAAGTTTAACTTAATTACGGCTTTGCGCACAGATTTCGTCTACTTCATTGAACGTAGGCACCCCGTATGATGTGATTGTGTGAGTAATAGCGTGTGTGACTATAGTTTGAAATGACGCAGCAGGCGACGCGGTGCCGGTCGGAATCGATACACCGCGCCGCCCGCTCCGCGCCTCACCAACTAGGTCAAGATCCCACAACAAGCGTTCCACTATTATACCTAGTTGCTGCTTCCATTTTTCATCAATCTACTGTTGCCTCAATTAGATTCTTTTCTAACGAACTTTTGAAGCCATATGAACATAACATCTTGCTTCCGAGCCATTCACTGGTCGTGGACTAGGTGCAGCTGATACGGTACGCATAAGTCGTAGTTAGAATCGTATACATTTTGATGAGCGGAAACTCAATCAATCAGTCAAAGAGAGGAGAACCGGCGGGAAGCAGCGGCCGCCCGACGACCACACTGCGGTTGGCGTACGCTTACGCAAGAGCTTCTACCGATCACGTGGGCGCGCGACGTTGCCACACTGAACGCAATGTGCCGTCTCATTCTCCCCGAAACAGTCTCCGATGCGCAACTACCAATTTTCGTTTCTGCTAAAACGAGACGATTTGTTTACGACCCATTCTCGGAATTGGGATGAGCGACGACGTAGAACGTAGATATTGTGGTTATCTCTTTACGTGGTGACGCGTTCGGCTGTATATTTTTTTTGGGAAATCTTTTTCACCATTTCTTTCACATTTCTGTAGGTCCGTAAATTTTGATAGGGGGGCAACGATTATGAAATCGTGGGACAGGACAGGATAGGACGAATGAGATGCTTTCCCCGGACGATGTGATGTAATGGTGTGTGAGAGAAGGGAGAGAGGAGGGGCGGTGCGGCAACGTTGCACTTTCGTCGACGCACTTGACACACTGCCCGTGGCCGAGTTGCCGCGAGAAAGCACTTTTTACCGCGCACCAGACGGACGGTAACGGAACAAAACGGGTTGCGCGATCTTTCTTCGCTTTCTCTTACGTAACGTATATTACCAGTTACGATTAGTCGCATAACAACTCGATGAACTTGAGCGGTCGATGACGCCTTGTTTTCATTGAGCATTCTTATATTTTGTTTTTAAATGGCAAAATATCACAATTCTATTCAATTGAGAACATTTCCGAATTAGATTTTTTTTAAGGTTTAACCAGGATTTCGTTCCATATGTTTATTAGTAAACCCATTTTAGTCCAACATTCGGTAGTCATTAATGTAATTATTATGTCATCAATATAGATTTGGACAATTTTTAATTTTTAAAATTTAATATAGAGTATTAACGAGCGACGAGCCAACAAAGTTACGTCATATTTTAACGAAACAGATGTTAGAAAAGTAATCGCTATGTTTAATTTGTGTTTTATTTTACTTTGATCACCTTTTAATATACAGAAATTTTATCAGACAATCTGTCAACAAACATGTCCAAATTTAACGCTCTAAAAAATTTTATATCATAACATCTAATTTATTAAATACTCTATTACTTTTTTAAAAATCCCACAACAATCCTAACTTTTTTCTATGGTAGTACCCTAATTTTTTAAGTAGGTTAAGTACCCTATATTGTAATCCTTGTAAGTGAAAACCGCAGTCAAATCAGTTTTAAGCCATTTCTGAGATTAGCCTAAACTCTAAAAACTTTTTTTTTTGGCCTTTATGTTAAAACGTACAAATTGATTTTTTTTATTTTATTCTATGCATAGACACGGTTCGTTAACGATTTTACTATATGTATAAGAATTTAGACATAAAAACTGGATATTTAATTTGAAAATAGTTGTAATATACAACTTACATGCAACGTTTTAAAATATTCTTAAAAGTTAGTATTATATTCGGCCATTCGGTTTCTCCCCTCGCTAACCGCTTCCGAGTTATAACAGGATTATGTCGTATGCGAGTCCGCATGTTATGCATATGTACATGTAAGTACATATCTAGTTCTAGACCGTAACTAAGTTAGTAATGTTGTCTCTTTCTTGCCTTTGCTTTGCTCTAATTCTAAACTTCTCCCCTCAGCACCATTCTGAAAAGTGCTTCTAAAAAAAACCATAGCGTAATATAAAAAAATAACTTAGTTAAAAAACACATTTTATCATATAACTTAGCTTAGGGCTAAGCTAGTCGACGCGACTTTGACCTACTTTGCTCACTACCGATTATACTGACAGCTAGCCAAGATGGCTGACTAAAGGAATGTTAGCAGCTGCCCCCAAGAGTATCACGCCCTATTTCAAAATAAACTTTAGCGTTAACGAATAAAGACACATTTTCCTATGAAATCTTAGCAATAAAACTAATAATATTTATTGAAGTTTGATAAGATAGGTGCGTACATATATTTAAGAGTTTTCTTAAATAAACGTACGTTGTTCTTTTAATCAACTTTTAGTTACGAATATTGAATATAGATTTTTTTATTAGATACAAACCTATTCTCGGGACTAGTTATCAGTTATAACGTAATCTAGGTATTATGACGAAGTACTTAAAGTAATTTTCAATTTACATCTAAATTTTCATTAAGTTCGTTTATTCGTTCGTTTAAGAATTACTAGTATCTTACGGGAATGCATTGCGCATGGTGTAAACAAAAAAAAAATAGGAATGGCTTAGTAAAATAATTTCAAGTGTCACGATTGCAATGTTATTAGGTATCATAAGAATACCTCAATTGATAGAACCGTCTGATTTTGTCGGCCCGATCTCGATTCATCGCGTTGAGCAACCGCCGTATAGTGTGGCAACAACTTCGAGCTCTAAAATTCAGTTGTAACATTTCGTAAACGGCAAATTTAACGTTCACGAGCACCGCCTAGTGTTTTCTAATGCAATAAATGTAGGTCGCTAAACAACTATGATTGTTTGGCAGCCGCAACTGAGCCGTCACTTACATCAATAATAGTTAGATATTTAGCAACGGATCCTACGAAAGAAAAATTAAGAGAAATAATTGGAAAACATAGATATGTAGGAAAACATAGACGTCCCAAACAGCAAGTAGTATTTGTACGTGTTCAAATTCAAACTACGTCACTCAACTCTTGACATTACACAATCATATCTCTCCAATTTTGCCGTACGTCTGTAATGTAAAGTAAAGCTTACTAAAGCCGAATTTGAAACTTGTCTGAGTCGAACTAACAGGCTACATAGAAACGGGGTAGTTGCCAATTTTAATTGGAATGTTGTATAACCAAATTTTGTCAGCGACTAATTACTAACTTTTGGTTTGAAGCTTGCGCTCTGACACAACACAATTGCTCCGTTACTAGTTAGTCTCGACGAGGCGACGGCAGAACTTCTCCTCAAGTGTTTTTGTACGCCAATCTCACTGTACTGCAGTTTTCTTGTGTCGCAATGTTTTACCTCTTTTGTTTTAGGTCGACGATCAAATGAAACTATTGCAACATTCGTGGTCCGACATGCTGGTATTAGATCATTTGCACCAGCGAATGCATAATGGTCTGCCTGATGAGACTACCCTGCACAATGGCCAGAAATTTGATCTGCTCTGCCTAGGTCTACTGGGCGTGCCTGGCCTCGCGGACCACTTCAATGAATTACAAAATAAATTAGCCGAACTGAAGTTCGACGTGCCGGACTACATTTGCGTTAAATTCTTACTTCTTCTCAATCCCGGTAAGCAATTTTCTTTTTACACATCTTACTACTTAATGCTTTCGATGCGAATGATTTTATTTTCTCAATGTTATCATTTTGTTGTTTATTTTATTACTTATATGTGTTTTGTGTTGTTTTAAAAATGATATCTTACAAAATGTCATAAATTTTGGTGTTTATTTTGAAGTAGAATTTTGCGTTTCAGAGGTAAGGGGTATAGTCAATGTGAAGTGTGTGCGGGACGGCTACCAGACCGTGCAAGCGGCTCTCCTGGATTACACACTCACCTGTTACCCAACAATACAGGCAAGTGTTTCATTATCAATTTACTGGATTATTGGATGTTATTATTCGATACAAGCCCCTGTCGATCATTGTATAGATAAATAAAATTTGCTTTATAAACTTATTTAGTTGTTATTTAGATTATTTAGATGTTCAATAAATAATAAATAATCTATATACTATTCTATATAGATTATTTATTAGATACGCGCTAATCTCAGGAACTATTGATTCGAATTGAAAAATTATTTTTGTTGCATAGTCCATTTATAGCGAAAGGCTATAGGTTATAGAAAACGCAGACAAAGTCGCGGGCACCAGTTAGTAATAAATAAATATCTTCACATATTCCACACAGTTCCACATCTAGTTCCACAGTAATCAACTAATGCTTGGTTAAGGTTACTTTACTAGCCACTAGCAAGTTAATGTCAATAATATTCTTAAGTCAAAAACTTATCATTTTAGGAGAAATTTGGTAAATTGGTGAGCGTGGTTCCCGAAATCCACGCGCTGGCTTCTCGAGGGGAAGAGCATTTGTACCAGAGACATTGTGCTGGACAGGCACCAACTCAAACACTTCTGATGGAGATGCTGCACGCTAAACGCAAGTAAGTATGCTTTTTACTATGTAAAAAAAAAACTAAGTGAAAAAAAGTTAGGTACAGTCAGGGCAGAAAAGTTTTTTCACCTTAAAGTCAACATTTGATTGCATCAAGTAATTTTATCATATCAGTCATGCCAACGTTTATTTAAAATATAATATTGACCTTTAATGTACCTACTAAGAGTTTACAACTTGATATAGGAATTATTTTGTAAACTGACGATGGTTTTCGTACTACGACTGTACCTAAAAACTCAGTGAAAATTGTTAGTAATTTATAATAAAATTTGCACGGAATTCACGGAGAAAAAGCAGAATCGCCTTCTACCATTACCATAAGTAAACATAAAAAAATTTACTTGCTCGTTTCATATAGCATATTTTATTTAAATTCTGCTGCAAAATTGCCCTTAGACTTGCAAATAAACAGAATGTGATAACATATTTTCATATATAACAAGTTCAATCACATGAATCAAATCAATCACACTATGGAATTCCATGTTATCGTATCCTATGGATACAGTCACGAGTCATAATTGCACTTTTAACTAGAAATGAACACGATTTCTGGTTAGTAGTTTATTTTAAATGTAACACACACGATGTAAGATGGTATAATATATGTTGTCACTAGTGGGTGCCCGCGACTTCGTCCGCGACCAATTTTTTTTTACATACAAAACCATTCTCGATTATCCCTCTATCCATAAGTGAAGACAGAATTAATATCGGTTCAGCTGAACTGAACCAGAGTTCAGTGACATACAAACGCACAGAATAAATATATTTGGTATGGGTTGTGACGTAATAAAAGTGTAAATTTATAGGTGTGTGTGCATTCACTCAAAAATACCTACTATAGAAAAATATTCGATGCTATAACATAGATAGAACTTCTGTGCTAGGCTTTAGGCGATATTAGCAACTTACCAACAAGGGGACGGTCAAAATATCCCTTTGATTTGATAAAGTACAAAAAATAATAATTCTGCACCTTGCTTTATTATATTGTATAATGTATTATATAACGTGGATTACTTAGATTTTAAATACTAAGAAAAATTAATATAACATTTTCATGAAATACTGTATTTCTCCGATTGTATGTGTTGTCACATTTTATATTGTGCACATTGTAGTAATGTGTGAACATAATTCATGGGAATGAGTGCAAGCCATATATTTATATGAATTTACTTTTTTACACAACATTTTTCGGTTGCAATACCCACGCTAAACTGTATTTTGAAAGACAAGTTGTTGATTGTTCTACAAGCATATCTCTATCTATATACTCGTACCTATATAAAAATTTCGTGTCACATGTTTGAGGCGAATGTACTCGTAAACTACTGTACCGATTTTTATAAAAAATCGTAACTACGTGTAATTTGGTCCAACTTAAAATATAGGATAGTTTTTATTTTGAACCCGGACGAAGCCGGGAGCGTGTAGCTAGTAACTTATATGTAAACGAAATCTTGTTCCAGGCCGAATGGAGGCGAAATGGTTAACCGGAGTGCTGAGCACACATCGTCGACCCTAGACAGATTGTATGTCACTTTGAATGATATGCGATTATCATAAGTATTAAACTATGTTTCCTCACATTACTTATAAAACATATTATATAATATCATTAACAAAATCATAACGGAGTTGCCAGATTCAACAAATCACTCACAGCTTCTAATGACTCTTTATAGCTAAGCTCTGTCAACTGTCACACTGGTTAGGGGAGTAACTAAACTTATTCAGCCCAATTAAGCTTTTGTTCATGAAAACATCCGTTTTGTAGAGTAAGGAGATGCAATGCGTATAAATGTGATATATTTAAATTAGATTCAATTCTATATGTTAAATAATTTTTTCTCTCGCTTGCTTGGAAATGGATTCATTATTGGAAAAAGAGTACGTCAATCGAGTCTTCGGTCCGCACCCAGGAAATGTCCAAAAGGACAGTTTTAAGGCTGGGATATTCGAAGTCAACCGGTTTTTTTGAATCAACAGTTAAATATCCTTGATTTTGATCGGAAAAAAATATATGCTATAGTTTAATAAACGTACCTACTTGATGATTTTACGATACTGATATTTACAACTTAACGTAAAGTATTCCGAAAATTGGTAGATTTTAATCGTTTGTCTGATTGTATAATAATAATTAAAATATATCTACTTTTAATAATTTAAAATAATCTTAATTAAATATACTTTTAATCAAGAAAAAAATATCAAAAGAAGTACTGATGTTTAGAAGAATAGGCCTATATATTATCGAAACAGACTTTTTTAAACTTTTTTATATTTTACTAGCTGGTGTCCGCGCGTTAAAAAAGAAAAAAGTAGCATATCTACCTTAACATTAAACCTTAACATCTGTCTACCTTAATAAACATTAAAAAAAAAATAACTAAAAACACATTGTTTAAGCGTTTTGCTACATTAATCGTAATTCACTTTTTAAACTGTATGAAGTAATTTACTTAAATATACTTTATACTAGCTGGCGCCCGCGACTTCGTGCGCATTGAAAAAGAAAAAAGTAGCATATCATGTGTCCTGTACGTCTAAATGTTTATCTCCAAGTTTTCATGAAAATCGGTTAATTCGTTTAAGAGATATGGAGGAACAAAAAAAAATACATACAGGAAAAAAATTGTAAAAATGATCAATTTATTTTCAGTATCATGTATAGAGCCTATAAACACGATATCTCTGAAAACAAAGTAAATTACTCCATGACCGACCCTTACAGATTTATTATTAGTATTGATGAAATAGTTCGAGCGCCTATTGCCTACTGCGTTCGAATATCCGGCCCTAAACTTGGACCAACTAGATCAGAAAAAGACTATGCCACCATTTTGTTTAAACTGAATTAACGAATATTTTCAACATTTATAAACATTTAGAAGTTGTTTTATAATAAATAAATAAAAAAATAAAAAAAATTTCCTCGCAAGTTAGAGAAACGTACTTATACGAGTCTCGTACGAAATAGCAATTGACGGCCCCGTCTCTTTAAAAAAGGCCTCAGCTAACGACCTTTTAAATTCACTTCCACTATTACCTACTCGACCGACAATTGCTTTATTTTCGGCCTGGACAAAAGAGTACTGTTATATCCCGTTTAGGTTTTAATTGTTTATTGCTTTAATATAGAGAACTACATAGAGAAGAAGCTTAATAGAAACCAAATAGAAATAGGTCCGTTGCACAACATGAGGGCTGATCAAAAAATATCTGAATATTGAAATTAAGTATTTAAAATTACATAACAGTAATTTTTTTTAATCATCGGTACGCGTGATTAGAAAAGATTGGATGTACATACATCTGACAATACGTAATTATTTTGAAAGGATTAATATAAATAACTACTCACAATTTTTTGGATATTTTTTTGGTCAGTTCACGCACTTAAGCACAATTTATCCAAGTTTAAAACATTTAAAACTGTAATGGACCGTTTTTAAAGAGGTCCTAAAGCCGATTGTAATAAAAAAAAATTGAATGTTTTGTTGCACGAAAAATATAAAAAAAAAAAAAAAAAAAAAAAAAAACAATTCGATAGATGTCTATACAGGTTTCCGATATATCTAATTTCATTATTTATTAACAATTTGTGATTTTTACTCTTAAAATATAAAAATAACATGAAATGACGAACGAATTTTAAACTTATCATAATATTTGGAACGAGGGAAATAATGAATTCATATTTTTCATAGCATAGGTACTTATTATATATAATATTTACTTATTAAATTATTTCAAATCAATAATTTATGTTTATGTTAAAATAATTTATTTTATGACTACTTAGTACAAAACTTTTGTCAACTTCATCGTATGTTTAAAGTTATTTATGATTATCTAATAATATCATAAAAGAATGAAGCTATAGACCATCATCTGTTTCGAAACTGGTTTCATTCAAATTTAATATTTTTTTAGAAACAAAAACAACTACATTAAAATTTTTCAATAAAATCTAGCTTCATTTTTTTGAACATTGCAAAGTTAGATAATTGCACATATAATTAAGTGGAATAAGTTTCGTTCGTGTCTATCCTAACGAGTGAATAGATCACACAGAGCTTTTCAGCCACTACATAGGACTTACAAGGCTTTAGCCGGAGACACATTTTGAAGAGTCCAAATTAAAGACTACGTTTATTGAGAGCCGCAAGTGACGAGTTCGTTACGGTCATGCCACGGTCCTAGGCAGTGGGCGGAGACCTATATTGTGATAGGTAATTTTAGTAAAAAAAAAAATACCTAAACGAAGTAAAATTCCTAAAAGAAATATTGCTAAAACATTTGCTTCTTGTAAACATTCTGTTGCTCTTTCTGTAACCTGTTTCTTTACATGAAATCCTGAGGACACAGTCCTTAAAAGTATTATTATTTAATATATTATAATGTATTTTTATTTAGTTTATATACCTAATTTATTTATGTATTTTATATATGTAACGAGTGGTTGTCCTGTGTGTGTCAGGTGCGGATTCCTGCCAAGCGACACGATTGAGCCGCATTCTCCAATCTAGAGTAAGCATCATTGTCAATATAAGATATAAGATCACATATTTGTTGCACTTGCACAGTTTGTAAACATTCAGCACCAATAACACCATTTCTTATATTTTGTTATATTATATTTATTATTATTATTATTATTAACAAAATGTAAATATATCCTTGAGATCGTCGTGCATGAATAAACTTTGATAAGAATGCGGCTAAATCGTCAACTCTGTTCTGAAGTAACTTTTGACTAACGCGTTTCAATCGTTAGTTAAAAATTACATAAAATAATACCTACTGGTGATATTTTTGATCATCTAATAAGTGTTTCTTAATAATGCATTGCCGGTTTCTCGGTTGTAGATTTTACCGGTTTTAATCTGGCAATTTTCTTTCCTGTATATAACCGGTAGTAAAAGTCGTTACTGGTAAATTATTTATCACCAACGAATACTTTCATAGAAAAAGTTCAATACTCAGTTGACAAAGTCCTCATAAAGTTATGTTTTATATTTTTCATATAAAAAAGCTTTTGATTATTTACTAATATTATGATACTTATATTTTATTCTAATACTGTTAGAATCACCATAAAATTGACACGTCAAAGTAATTAATGTATTAGGTTTTTGTTATCCATTTTTTGTAGTTCAGTGTGTGATATTTTTTTCGCTTTTTTCAAAATCAATATTTTTTGCCAACTAACGCTTCTCGTTTCTTTTTTGCATTTTTTTAGTAATATTTTTTTTAAGTAGTCACTCATTGCATAGGACCCAATTTCAGTCACTTAAAATTGTTATTAATTTCATAAGCAGAGTCTTAAAAGTCAACCGTCAAAGTCAAGATTACCTCTGTTCGCATTAGATACTCATTACAAAACAAAATACGATAAGTAAATTTCTGTTTCCAGATCTTGAAATACCAGTGAAGAGTAATGCGAAGAGTGAAGAAGCGCCAAGCGCTCACGACACCGCATCACATGTTTAATTTTAAACAAATTTACTTATTAGTTAGGTTTAGTTCGTAATTTGGTGTGTTAATGTTATAGTTATCGCGTCGAGCGCTACGCGTGCCTAGTCCCAAATACAGTTTAAACAAATATTTATCTACTTTCTGTAAAATATTTTACACAAAATATACACCAGTCTGCGTAGCAACAGTTTTTAATTTATTTAGCAGTGTACATCGTTTTATTCAAAATAAGTACATTTTTTTTTTTTTTAATTTTACCTAAGTACTTTGAAACATTATTTTTATTATTATTTTGTAATGTCGTTATAATATTCATTCAATCAAGTAGTGAAAGAAATGTTACATACTTTAGGAAAGCGTCTGTGATGATAAATGATGAAATTCGATGAGAAATATTTTATTAAAGTTAGTTAACAATATAAAAATATAATTATAATTATAAAAGTTTTAGTTTTTAAAGCGATGAGGGTTGGGCTACTCGCCGCTCGCAATGTTTACAATTCGAAGCTATATACTTACTGTATTGACTAATCACTGTACAATTGTAAATGTAAAATTATGTCTTCACTGTATAATGTTGTGTTCTCTTACTGTTACGAACGTATGTTTTTAGTGATAGCTTAAAATGTTCTATTCTACGATGATCTATAGCGTATAGTATAAATGTGAAATGAAATCAAGTGTTTGTTGTATCTTTTGTGTGAGGACGATTATTTTACGAGGTGAAATGGGCTTGTAAAGTTTTAAATTTTATGATAAGTTGACATATTAAATTTAATTAAAAAAAAGATATCATTATTTATGTTAAATATACTTTACTTACGTTTATTTGCAACATCATAAAATTCACAAATGTTAAATATTTATCGGCTAAATCAGTACAAATTGATACTATTATTGTAAATAAGTAAAAATCATTTTAGCAAATGTTATCTCTACAGTGATTTATTCTATTTATACATTGTAATATATTATGTACTTCATAACACGGATAACGCCTTAAAAATCATAGATTTTTAAAGAAATCAAGATGGGGTACTAGGAATCTACTGGCGTAGGTCGAAGTAGATGTGTATTTTTATAAAAAACATTCTTTTTTTATTAACATATATAATATGTTAAATGAAGTGCATGATTTCGTATTTTTCTATAAAGAATTAGGATACGCGAAGAACATTAATGATCAACTTATAAAGTGGATACGGTTATATATATATTTAAATATATATATTAATATAATTATTCAAGTGTTTACATCTATTATAAAGGGTTGCAAATTTGATTTGGAACGTTTTATCTCTTATTAGTTTTGTCGTTATATGAATTTCATTGGTGTGGAACGTGTGTACCTAAGGCAGTTTTTTTACAACTGCATTGATATGCCGATTATATTCATATGTCGATGTCATTTACTAATCGTGATCGTCGGTTTGTGTTAATTACAAATTAATATTTATAGTTATTAGTATATTAAATGTTAGTATCATGTCATGGCACCAAGTGCGAATGGTGGTATACCTATCAACGATTCTATAGAAAATTGTTATGAATGTAAAAAAAAAATACATTGTTTCGAATAAGCTACATTTTGTATGTTCATTTTATATTTAAATTATGATGGCACCATAATTTGTCTGTAATACCGTCCAGTTAAAACTGTACATCACATGGAATTTATTAAATTTATTATTATACATCACACAAAATCAACAGCGTGTGAATAGTCAAACTGTTCACAAGCATATTTTGAATATTTTAAAAGTTTACTAAATCACAAAGTGAACACCAAAATGCTCTTGAAATCACAATTGAAGCATCACACACGCGAACGGTGTCTCTGAAATTTTATTTACAACAGCTTGTTATTTATAACCTTTATATTAATATCACAATCATAAAAGTTTATTTATACAATTTTTTTTCTTTACGCAAAAATTACAAGCTGTATACGCGCTTATACACTGTATAAAATAAATTAATTAATTTAATTTTAGTAAATAGTGTATAGTTTGAAGCTACGTGTTTCATGTAGGCGTTACATTTTGATATTCACCGAAGGGGGGCCTATTTTGTTAGCCTCTACGGTGTGCGATATTTCGCAGTTACACATATATATACTTAGACGTGGACGCTTTATTGAAAGCAAAGCTAATCTGTGATGGTATGACATAGTTAGGTACATTAGGCTGTGTCGGTCTTTTTGTGGGTTATTGTAGGGCACGACGACAGTATTAGAGAATGCAATCCCGTAACATAATTCCGGTATTTACTGTGATCTGTGATGCGGGGTCCCACAGATACCGCAAATTCTGTAATGTTTCGTAACGTATTAGGTAGTCAAAATGGAACAAATTCACAAATTTTATTAAATTGTTGAGATAAATCACGCAGACATGGTATCAGCGGTTTGAAAACATCTTAGGTAGATATTTGAAACTAAATCAAATAAAAACAAATCATTTATTTGCCTGTACATAAAATGCAAATGTAGACGCACCAGCGCAACCTGGTCAGTCTATTTAATAAATAAATGTACGAATAACAAATGAAACAAGTGAAAAACTTATGTCTACAAATACTTCTCAATTTTTTTTGCTTAATTTTAAACTCATACTTTAAGCGGAATTCTGAATTTATAATGTATCTATCGGTATTGCATTCCCTAAACAGGATTAGAATACATTATATATACCCGTAAAAGCTAACAGCTCCATTTGTCGCCTTTGTTTTTGGGAACGTTGATAAATTTATAATGAAAAATTAGCAGGGATGTTATGGATATAATTTTTCGGATCCGAATACAGATACGAATATAGGAGTAAATATCAGTTTTAGACACAGTTACGGATATGGAATTATTTCGCATCATCGCATAGTTTCGGTTGCGGATTAATAGATTTTTAAAGAATATTAAAAGTGAAATACAAATTGAAACATAAATAAATTTGATTTTATTCTAGATTATCATTAGGTCTTTCTTAATCTGAAATTATTCGAATTTTTTGTATCGGTTATGGATTTTTATTTCGTTTATCCTATAGTTCCGGTACGGTTACGGTCACGAAAATCCATAACATCCCTGACAAATTAGTTAGCAGCAATTTCAATATATTTCGTCCGGTTCTAAATGCGACCCACGCTGGTCCCAGTTGTTTAAACCGGAAAGTGGCAACCCTGAACACTTGCGGGGACATTATACTTAGAATGCGTCGAATGCCAAGTTACCTACTTAATTGATCACTTCTATTAGCCACGCGACGACAATTTACCAAATATGTTACCATTAAACCCAGTATTTCTATATATCTACATAAATATACAGTCACATTTACATTTAATATTGTTGAAACTAGCTTGTCTCGTTTCTAATAGAAGGTGTCAGTAAAATTCTGAGATGACTACGCAGGTATCAACTTTATTTTTTTACCGTTTTCTAACAATTCATGTATTTTTATGTTAATAAAAATAAATACAAAAAATACATAAGGTGCTGTGTAGTTGTCACGTCAATGTAGTAATGCTGATAAAGGTTCCGTCACAGAGAGAGCGTGGTTATAGAGAGCACTTGTTGTTATCATTTTATTCTAAAATTTAGTTTCTAAATACTAAAAAAAATCTGAGTTTTAAGTCTACATACAACCTATGTCTACAAACAATTCTGTGTGACCTAGATCAATGGTTTTTTTTAATGTCAAGACATCAAAAATTATTCTCTATCGCCACGCTGACTGTGTGAAGGCGCTTTGATAGTTACAGTCATGTGCCATTAGATTTTGTGATTGTACAGGGTTTGCTACTGTGGAAGACGGGTACATATGTTGCAGCAATATTTTTGTAAAAAAAGCCTACAAAAAACGATATAATTTGATTCGAGTCGATTTCTTATTGGCCTCATATAAGTGGTTTTCAAAATATTCAGTTTGCACTGAACAGGCGTAACTTTTTTTATGTACAGGCTGATTAATTATCCATTTAAATTTAAAGTTATGTATGTGAGTATATACCTAATTATTAAAATCGAATTTTACTCTAGAATAGTAGGAATTAAGAGATATACGTCTTATTTATTATTATTTCTGTTTAGTACCATTAAGGTCTTATTAGTTAGACAATCGCGTATAAGAATCCTTATAGACGAGTGCTTTAAAGCTCTGTCTCAAGGGATCTGGGGTCGATTCCCGGCGGGTCCAAGTTTGGAACTAAATTTTTCATAGCAAAAGTGACTTCGCTGTCATTTGGGCACTCGGACTGGCCTTTTCTACAGACTATTCTGGCCTTACTTTTTCCCAGTGGAGTTGTTTGTATTATAAGGTTACCCAAACCACACACAAGTGGACTGTCAGCCTGTCTAACAACGTTAACAAAAAAGCGAAATAAAAAATGCATTCACGCAAGATATTCACACAATTTTTTAACAAACATGCATTATTTAAAAAAAAAAATAGGAAGCATACAATATTGCTGCAACATTATACTCCATCTGACATGTCTCAAGTACAAGAATACGCGTTGAGCGCTAATTTTATAAATAACTGTTCTCCTTCTCTTGACACAACAAAGAAATTAGACAATAAATAGTTCTGTGTTAAGGTGCCAGTGTTCATAAATTATTTTTTAACATTATTTGTTAACTTCCATTGCGTCACACGTTTTAGCTTTTTAATTTTCATTTAAGTATATTAGAAACCAACACATCTATAAATTATACATACTATCTACATGTAAGTTTAGGTTGTAATATATAGTATATAAAAAAAACTAAACGTAAGTTTATAGTATCTATATTTATGAAAATAAATTAATTAATTATATAAAAAAATGATGAATTGTATTATTACAAAAAACATTCTCACAGTTCAAGTGATATTTTACTTTCATGAGTTCACGGTATAACGAATCGAATTGAATTTGTAATGCTTTATAACAAATATAATTTGTTATTCATTAAAATTATATCAAACGCTTGGCCTGATCACACTTATCACATTACATACTTAAGAACAATTTAATATATTTAAAATAAATCAAAAACTTTATGGTCTCAGACAATTATAAAACAACATTACAACTTTTTCGATCATTAATAGTGATAAAATTACAATTACATGAAATAAAAAAGTGTGACGGGTTCAAGGCCCATAGTCAACGCGATATTTCAGGCAAAAGTGTCTTAAGTTTTTTTTTTCGCATTCGATAATTACGAAGTACCAGATAATTTCACTCTAAAATTTTTCGTAATCAAATTAAACCACATTAAATGCGAATTGCGTTTTCGCAATTAAAAAGTACATAAACATACACTTTTAACAGATTATCGCGTTTGCTATGGCCCTGAAGCATAGTAGAATGGTGTTTAATTGTTTGTTTACAAATGTACATTTTTTTCTTTCATTTATCTAGACATAAGGGTTGTAGTTAGTAGTAGGGATTAGACTAGGGCGCTGTTACTTCGCTCAGATTCTCACGCAGTTGACGTTGCGCTACGACAGGCCGCACCCACTGTATAGTAGGGTCGCACACATTCCAAAATAACTGTACAGTTAAAGTTAAGTGAAGCGCAGGTTTGTAAGTTAACCACTTTGTTGTTCATTAACGATAAGTTAGATTTAATCTCAATCAATGTGTTGTTTAACCTTAGTCTGTGTATAGTATTTTCTCGGTTAAGTTTACGTGAGGATGCGAATTTGAGCGGATCGACAGGCCTCAGCCTGAATGGTTCATTTAGTTTTAAGTCTAAGTACCTAATCGTAAATTAATTATTACCGTTGCACCTAACTATATTTCTTGAGCCGTGTTTAGTATATTCTATTAATTGTAAATATAGATAGGTCGAAGGTAAAAAAAAACTATATAAAATAAATATGATCGGTCATATGAATCTGATAATGTGGGGGCTGAAATACAGATGGTTATCGCATTTGGTGTTAATTAAAATTTAATAAGTGTTTCAAACCACCATTATAGTTGTATTCTATGTTCACTGTTTAGTGCGTGGCAAGGTACCAAATGTACCTAAACCTCCACACAATGAGTGGAACAAACCCTCGCATCTACATATATAATATATATTTATATATTATAATAAAGATTTAAGTACACCTGTTAAGTTCTGCCATAAAGGCTTGTTGTGAGGCTGCTCCAATTTTATTGTAAACGCATCCTAATGTCACCAGCTATGTACAGGCTGATGTTATAGTTGGATCGGAGCGACCGACAGTAACTAGTTTACCACAGCCACATTTGTACCGTGTCATTACCTCACATTACATCTTTTATTTTTACATTAAAATCTTATAGTTATATTGTTGATGCTAAATCATTAAAACCTATTTTTATTGTCAATATTGTTTAGTGGTGTCATTAAATTAATTTAAAACACAATGATCTATATTTAAGAACAGCAACATAGATTATAGATACATGGATGGCGGTGTGCATCGTCAGTGTATTTATTTACGTGGTGATTATTTGTGAGACGCACTTATAGACCGACTGCAGTCGGTTACGCTGTAGAAATAAACTTATTTTCGTTTAATTGTGTCTTTACTTGTCCACACGACATCATTCATCTACAGGGGGATTTTTTTTTCTATGAAGAGCAGCATTTTTTAATATGGAATACAAAGACGTATTTACAATTAGGATGAATCAAAAACCTAATAAGTATGTTGTAATTTAAAAATAATTGTTGTTTCTTCAGGTAGGTACACAAGGTTATAATAGTGCGACGCGTCTTTGCAACTAAATTATTTTTATTCACATTTTTTAAAATTTTATGCCTAATATATAGAAAAAATATTTTTATAAGTAAATATATTTAAAGTTAATTTTCACATGCACGCATAACCTACAGATTCCCTCCCGGCCTCCACTTTGATATCTTTATATTCTGATGAGTGTAATATTATAATAATGAATATAACAGTATAAACAAGAAACGCCACGGGTGCTGCAAGTTAAAGTTATTTGGGGGATAATAATAAAATTCACTTCCTTACACAGTCTTACCTATTTTCAGTCATGTCTTACGAATGTCGTTTGTCTTCAAGGTAAGGTCAAGTTTATTGGTTTGTATTTTTAGTTCTTTGATTTACTTAATAGAAGACAATGTTTTGACTGTTACGAAAATCCATGAGTATGTACGCAATGTAAAGAATGCGGATAGGGGTTGAATGTAGCGGGTTTCCGAAAGCTTCAAAGATGGAAAACGGCCATTTTTCGAGGCAATCAAAATCAAAATTCCTCGTCGTTAATAATGGCCGATTTACCTTTTTTGGGTTTTTGGAAAGCCGCTACGTTGGTACAAAAAAGAGGAAAGTACAAACGAGTATCTACTTCTGAGGCCCAAACGTATGCATTTAAAAAAATCCACTTCTTCATGTCGGGTTCCAGGGTCACACAGTTTTTGATTTTTATGAACTCCAAAACTGTTGAGCCGATTTTGATATAGCTTCATAACTATGTGTAATTTGGTCAAACTTAAAAGATAGGATAGTTTTTATTTTGAAGCCGGGAGCGTGTAGCTAGAATTTTAGTAGTTAAAATAGCATTTAATATGCTATTAAAAAAAAGTAAAAATATACAAAGTTATATCAATCAATACTAATAATAAATCTGGTAGGGGTCGGTCATTGAGTAATTTACTTTGTTTTCAGAAATATCGTGTATATAGGCTGTATATATATGATACTGAAACTAAATTGACGATTTTTAGATTTTTTTTCTGTATGTATGTATGTTCCTCCATCACTCTTAAACGAATTAACTGATTTTCATGAAACTTGGTAGATAAACATTTGGAAGTACGGGACACGTGATAGGCTACTTTTTATCTTTTTTAACGCCGACGAAGACGCGGGCAACAGCTAGTTTTAAATAAATTAATAGCGTTGGGACCCCACGGACCCAGAGATTTGACACCGAAGGGAACGAATATATGTAGCTTAAACTCTTAAACGAATTAGATAAACATTTAGACGTACGAGGGAACAGACTTTATTCTTTTTCAACGCGTACGAAGCCGCGGACATCAGCTAGTAAATATAATAAAAACAATAAAAAATTATCAACTCTTCAAATTTGGTGCTCTTGTGGCCCCGTATAAAGTTGTTGTTACTTTTCTTGTTTGTTATTATATCTAGCAATTAAAGCTTGTGTGAAATTAAACACGTAACAGCAAATAGTATTGTATGGTTTCTTTTAAGTCAATGTGACGTTTAACTAAAATATGACGTTGCCGTGGCAACGGTCTATAGTTTGTTAAACATGGCTACCGATGACGAGAAATCGCGGATCGAAAAATTACTTAGTAATTTAGAAATACCCGATATAAAGCTATCGGAACGCTCTTCAAATCTAGTAAAGGAGTTCAATAAAAAATTAGACGAACAATCTGAAAACGAAGAAGAGATATCGATGTCGGCTGAAGAGAAACACGAAAATCCTTACATCCCGGACAAACATTTACTGGGCGACGTTGATAAAAAGTTGCATGAATTACACTGTTTAAACAAATGGTAAGCATTTTCTTGAACTATACGGTTCTTAACCTACGATTCTTAATAGAGTACCATGTACCTTTTTTTTATTAGAAATGGGTTTGCTCTTGGCCAACAACCAGCTGAGTAGCAAGGATGAGGCCTATGATGGAGAGAGCTCACTCAGAAGATGCCTATTCACTCGAACTTTAGAAAGATTTCGATTATATGAGCTCGGAAATACAGTATACCTATTACCGATGAATGAACTTATGAGACTTTTTCGTCTTAGTAGTTCGAAGATATCAGAAAATCGGATTAGTGAGCCGTTTAGAACAATATTAATTCGAATTTCTGTCTATTACTGAAGTGTTAGTAATTGACCTCGCTGCTATCTTGAGGTCACAAGTGGTAGGGAGAGTTGTGAGGCTGGGCCTGAAATGCAAGACTCCTACTTAACTCTTACCCTTAACGACATATACTTATGTATCCCGCCCATTTCCACTTCACCTAACTGATTCTTTGGCCTTTGTCGGCTACTTTTTATTATTTGAATTGGAACTTGCAAAGAAATTAGTTACATTGCCATCGTCATTATCATTTCTGCCACAGAACGCACACTGTTGGACATTGGCCTCCCCATTGGGCATTGGTACACATACACAGTTGTTATTTTATAAAAAAAAATAAGGTTTTGTTGGTAAATTTCATATCACCTTTTTTCATATTACAATTGATGATAATATAATCTTTTATGAACAATAATCTTTGATTAATAATGAAATAAATAAAACCACGTGTTAGTACACGTGTTTTTCGTAGTTTCAGAAATCTGCTTGGATTACACACCTTCAAGTTTTATCAGTTATCATATCCATTTACTATATCAATGTATGTAGGTAATTTAAAAATTTAAGTAGGTATCTACAGCACTTCAAACATTAAAGTAAAAGGCGGGTAATTTTTCATGTGGGTACCTATTATGTATGTTGATCTCTATGTAGGCTAAATATTATCTACTCTCTAAATGGACTAAATGGTTTAAGCTAATGGAAAGAAATTGAGAATGCTAAGAATTTTTTTAATGATTACATTTTTCATAGTTAATAATAATATAAGATTTATGAGAATATATACATTTGATTGTGAATAAATTTTAGCGCAAAGAAGAAATCTCTGGAAGCTTTGCTAGAGTCAGGGGCAGATCCGAAGAGACCTTGGCGCACACACACGAACAATGAAAAGTTACTTCGCATCAACAATGACCTGAAACGTCACCACGAAAAAGCGTCCGATATGATTACCCCTATGACTGAAGACGATATGAAGAGTCTTGTCGTTGAGTGTAAAGAAGATGCTACCGACGCACCGCGAGTTGCTGCACTCACCCTGAGAAATGCGGTGGATGAAGCCAAAAAAATATTGCCTAATTTCCGATATCGTAACGTAGACAACACATCGGCTACTAAGATACTGCCGCAAGCTCACGACCCGCCCAATAAAATATCTGAAAATATTTCGCTGCCAACTGTGCCAGTTTATGATGTGTAATTATTTATGTAGAAATAATAAAATAAATAAAAAGAAATATTTCTTTTCTTTTCTTTTTTTTTAAAGTTTCTTAGTCAATCCTTCACACATTAATAATATTCGTACATAATACCCAATAATATTTTAAAGGCTCGGTATCAAATTGTGGCAGATTCTATATAAAGCTATCTATCTAAGCTATATAAGCTCTATATAAGCTATAGATTCTATATAATATAAGCTTTAGATTTATCTATATAAAGCTGAGGAGTTTGTTTGTTTGGTTGTACGCGCAAATCTCAGGAACTACTGGTTCGAATTAAAAATTATTTTTGTGTTGGATAGTCCATTTATCGAGGAAGGCTATAGGCCATAGGAACAGTGCGAAGTCGCGGGCACCAGCTAGTCTTTGTAAGTTTAATTTTATGTAATTTATTTCACTTTAATTATAGTCAGTACTTTTAATATGTAAATGGCCTACAATTTATTTTACTGTAGGCGTTTTGTAATAACAATTTTAATATAATTTTTGTAATTAAATAATTTGGAAATCTATACTTCAACTGAGGAACAAATAAAATTAGGAAGCCCAAAATATAAGGGTTGATTTAGCGGGTTGTGAGCATAATATTATATTTGCACCACTACTCCCCAGCCAAGTCAAATTTTCAATAGGAAAAATTTACAGTTTGCCTCAAATGCCTTTTCTAATCATTAACCCTGGTCCATCCAGGTGAACAAAACCACAAGGGGAACATGATCTAATAATATAAGTAGCATTTCACAGACGAAAATATCTGCATTACGTTGCAAAAATTTACATACACATTGCAAATGTTGCACAAACTATAAAAATACAACAAACTCCTTTAATAAATATGTTTTACTGGCTCTTATCGACATCATCCGTTTCAAATCTGATGAATGAAAGAATTAAAGATAGGTACCTAAAAAAATTGTGACGACGAAACGACGAAACGACAACGAAGAAAACGTTTCGATAATCGTTTAAATTTAACAAAGAACGTATAATATTATTGTATTCACTTTTAACAATGGAAAGTGATCATAATCGTGAACTATCAATATTTTTATATCTTTACCTTTAAGTTAAACATAAGTTAATTAAATAGAGGCTATTATCACCGCTGTCGTGAGAGCTGGAGGACCTGACTGAAATGCTGCTCAAAAAATATTATATAATTTTAACTCTCTTTGCGGCTGTAGTAGCCAAACAGAAAAAATATAGAAAAAATGCCGAAGAAAGCAGCGAGGAAGTTATTGGTGATGAGCCATATAAAAATATGAATTATGACCGTTTGACGACAACAATGGGGCCGGCGAAAGGAGAAATGGTTGTGGAGAAGTTCGTCGAAACATTAATGTCCAGCGAAAGATATCTCAAAATGATGGAGACTGTGGAGATAAAATTGAACCATTTAGACGCTACTTTTCACGAACGCACAAACACGATAATTAAATATCTCTCCGAGATGTTGAGGATAGTGAAGAATTCCGCAGCAAATGAATTAGAAGACGCCTTGAAAGGCGTTAAAAGTGATTTGGACAAGTTGAAGACTTCATTGGCGACCCGTTTAGATCCGGTGACTAATATGCGAGGTAAGTCATTTTATTATTTAACTAGCTAGTGACCGCGTTGTAAAATAAAAATAAAAATAAAAATAAAAATAACCAATATAATATTTGACCTCTTGTTGCTACGAGATAACACTTTGGTCAGTCGTTATTCTTTTACTTTATTTTAGACTAGCTGGGTGCCCGCGACTTCGTCCGCGTTGAAAAAGAAAAAAGTAGCCTATCCTGTGTCCTGTACGTCTAAATGTTTATCTACCAAGTTTAATGAAAATCAGGCAATTCGTTTAAGAGTTAAGAGTCAACATACAATACATACAGAAAAAAATTGTA
Organism: Synanthedon vespiformis; assembly: GCA_918317495.1. NCBI lineage: Eukaryota > Metazoa > Arthropoda > Insecta > Lepidoptera > Sesiidae > Synanthedon > Synanthedon vespiformis. The sequence goes on from OU906947.1 coordinate 2,691,016, forward strand.
AAAATGGTCAATTTAGTTTCAGTATCATGTATGTATGTAGAGTCTATAAACACGATATCTCTAAAAACAAAGTAACTTACTCCATGACCAACCCTCACACTTCGTCAGCGACCAATTTTTTACATACAAACCATTCCTGATTATCCCTCTATCCATAAGTGAAGACAGAATTAAAATCGGTCCAGCCGTTTAGGAGGAGTTCAGTGACATACACACGCACAGAAGAAATATATTATATATTTATATATAAAGCTGTAGATCAAGTCACGTGCAACAGCTAGTAATTTATAAAAACACGGATGAAATTAGTATATGATTTGCTTTTATAATGATTTTATTTATGTGCGTTAATACATAGTTACATACACACAGTAAGTAAGTAAAAATAAACTTAAAAAAGAAGCTTTGGAGGCTTACATCGGCCCATGTGGGATTCGAACCCACGACCTTCGCGTTGAGAAGCGACGCTCTAGCCACTGAGCTAACAAAGCCTGTTGATGGAACTAACAAATTGGAGCAACATATGCTGTCTATCTAAGTGTATTAGGGATAGTATTTCGTTGGTTGTGAGCTAAATTTTATCGAGAAAAAACATACAAAGGGGTCTCCTATCAGAAATACGATCCGTAACACCTATATATAAAAGGCAATGTGTCTAATATTATATATGTTCCCTATGGACTCCAAAACCGCTGAACAGATTTTGACGAAATTTCAAACAATCTTCAGATTAGTCCAGCGTTTCGTGTTCGTGTGAAGTTTGGTAGCGATTGGACGCGGTCGAAGACGCGGGTGGAACCTAGTATGATATTAAAGTTGTTAGCTGAACCAAGTTATTACCATTGTGTCAGCCATATTAAATGGATCTTAATGATAATAATAATGATGATAATGATCTTAATGATAGGAAAATCAAATTAATACGGACCAAAATGAAGAGCAAAAATACAACCTATCATCTTTATTTGATGTTCAATTAATGTACTCATCTAAATAGTATGTACTAGCTGTTGCATGGGACTTCGTCCGCGTAACTTTATAAAATATAATACATTCGTGTCTGTGTAAATACATATACAAAATTCCAACCCAATCGGTCAAGCCGTTTAGTAGTTGACATACCAACAGCAGCGCCACCTACCAGGTCCAATTGTATTTTTAAATCATCCAGGAAATCATCGAAATACCCATATAAAATTTCAACCCAATCGGTTCAGCCGTTTAGAAGTTATGTGAAAAAGATAAGTATGGAAGGATAATTCTTACTACCCGTTGTCCTATTACCCGTTTTCCCGTAGTACTGAAGCATTTTCATTACTACGGGTTAGAAGGTTTAGAAGCAAGGTTTAGAAGAACATGAATCTACAGTAAAAAATTAGAGTACCTGAATATTAGATACTAGCTGGTGCTCGCGACTCCGTCCGCGTTGAAAAGTATAAAATTATAGCTCCACGGTATCTACTGTGGAGGGGATCGCTAAAAATAACCCCAAGCAGCTCTACCAAAATCCGATAGATGGCGCTATCAGTGTATCCCGGGCCAAGCCGCTAGTATTTACTTTTATTTTAGATTTCCCGTAGGAATGAAGCATTTTCCCGCGGTAAAAAGTAGCCTATGTTCATCACGGATAATGTCAGCTTCTAATGGTAAAAGAATTTTTCAAATCGGTCCAGTACTTTCGGAGCCTATTCTATACAAACAATCAAATCATTCCTATTTATAATATTAGTGTAGAAGTATAGATAAAGTACAATTTGCAGAAAAAAATATTTTTAACTAATTTGTTTTCTAGTTGCTAGTAAGTAATAAAAAATAATGATGTACTAACTAACTAAAGACAGATACGATTAGGTACTAAAATAAATACCATATAGTTAAATTAAATTTGGCTTCTTAAAATGAATTTCCGATTTATTCACGACCTTCCTTTTACTACAGAGTTTCATACAATGGCTTCGCGTAAAATGTACTACAAATCAATGAATATACGAGTTAATATTATTTACCCATTTATATTTTAAATACTAGGAGGAAGGTATGTGTAAACATTTTGAAAAATTAGCTGCGACATAATGGTTCTATTATTTATTTACAATAATACACTTTGTATACAATCCCAGTGAATATACAATCAGTGGGAAATTATTTTATGTTTATGTTTTTTATTATTTGATCTGAACTGTGTAAACTAAATGCGTGTGAGAACGTCGCGAATAATGTACCAGTTGCTTCGACGGATACTCGCTGTTCGCATTACGAGATGATCGCAAAACAAATAACATTGAAATTATTTTTCCTATTATACATTGTAACCTGTGATAGCTTAAAACAAAAAAGGATAAAACCCAATAAGAACCCCAACAAAGCACTATGGAAACAAGAATATGAAGATGAGCTTGAAAACGCTATGCTTGCAAGGAAACATGAGAATCACACGATATTTTCGTCACACGTAACAGACGACGAGGTTTTACAAAAGTTATTAGACACATTGATATCAAGTGAACAGCACATGAAAGTTTTGGACAGTATCGACTTTAAACTGAACAGATTGGATACAGAGTTTCACGAGAAAACAAATGTTATAATTAGAAGTTTTAAGGAGAACATGAAGCTTATACAAAGTTCAGAAACACATGAGAAATTAGATGAAACTGTGCAGAATATGAATAAGGCTCTAAATGATCTGAAAATTATGTTACACAAATCACAAAGGAGCTTCAACGATGGTAATACCTACATTATAATGTTCGAATTAATTAGGTTGACGAATCATAGATACTTAGATACATACGTATACCCAACTAGGTAAGCCAACTTCGAGAGAGAGAGATAGAGAAAGAGAGGTCCATCATCGAATCTAGCTCGTTCGGGAAGCTCCGAGATATTTTCTCGTTTAAAAGTCTTCAGTGCCTTTAAACAAAAGTTTTCGACCAATGTGTGCTGCCAGTGATGACATATGGAGCTGAAACGTAGTCTCTAACCTCGTAAGAAGCTCAATGTTGCTCAACGAGCTATGGTTACACTGCGAAATCGAATCAGGAATGAGGACAGGCCGTAGACGAAGGAAAATTACCGACATAACCCACCGGATTAGTAAGTTATAGTAGGCAGGACACATAGTAGGAATAGCCGACGGTCGCTGGGTTTTGAAGGTTCTCCAGTGGAAGCCACGGACCGGCAAACATGACGTAGGACCTCCACCGACAAGGTGGACAGATAGCCTGATAAGGGCCGCGAGTCACAGGCTGCTTATGACTTATCCTTTTGGATTATGGGGGACGCCTCTGTCCAGCAATATATGTCCTAAGGCTGAAATGACGATTATGATAATGATGATGATGTATATTTCAAGAATGAATCGCAATTGATTACCACAAATTTAACAGTGTAACACCAAATTCACCAAGAAAAATGTTTAATTGTAAAATTTTGTTTTATTTGTAGCTGACTCTCGAGATTATTATGTGGACTCAAAAATGGATGTACGTCTGTCGCATTTGGAAGAACAAATGAAGAATATTGCCGTAGGAGTCGACTCCATAGTGTCAACAATATCGGAAGTGAAGAATCGACAGTATAACGCGAAAACCTCATCAACCGGCAGGTTAGCATTTTTGATTATCAATTATTTCTTTTTCTACATTCAGAAATTATTGCTGATATGACTTAAAGAGTAAAGGTACCTAGCGAAACTTTTTCATATAAATATTTTCTGTATTTGAAATTATTTTTGTTATTAATAATACTTGTATATTTCCGAATTAAATTTAAAAGAATCAAAAATTAAACGATGGTTCAATTTTCAGTTCTTGGAAGATGCTTGAGACAATTCCCCCTATCCTTACCTAGTGAGGTCTATTAGGGTCAAGAGTGCATTCAGATGCCTCTAAGTGCTGTTTGCGTTTATGTGCGTCGATATCAACGTCCCACAAAGTGGAATGATAGCCTGACTTCTAAGCCATCAATCATTTTGATAATTTTGATAATGCTGCTAGAGACATGCTAGGTATAATACACTAGATAGATTTTTAGGCTCATACTTATATTACTTATATTTCTATCTAGACTTTTTTAAAATCTTAGACTTACTTCTATGAAGCACTAGTAGGTAGGCATACTTGAATATACTTTCAGCGTTACAGGCATTAAGTGCTAGATGGATGTTTCCAATTTAATTCACTGAAAAAAACAAAAATTTACGGAAATTGTATCCTATTTTATTTTATCACCAGCTACTGTCAATACGAGTTTGCTGAGTACTACTCAGTGAGTAGTAAGAGCTGAGTAATTTTTTTAAAATAAAAGACACATTTTTGTACACTCAAATGTGTACACTCCGTTTTAGGTCAGAGACAACCCCCACTTATTGTTAAGGGGCCTCCATTGCACTTACATATCCCAAGAGTGGCTTCTGTTGACGGTAGTTGTTATCAACAAATAATGGGAAAGTCAGCATATCTACTGTCTTTTTATGAAAAAAAAAAATGGTTATTCACATTTTCTTTTTAAATTTTTTTTGCTGCGGCGGCCAGACTTCATGAAGTCTTCATTTTATTTCATGAAATATGTAGAATGAATTGTGAATAAATTAAGTGTTTGTTGTTCGGTAAGTACAGATCCACAGACGCGATTGGCTCAACTGACTTGGTCACATTAATAAATGAATTCAAGAGAACACTTTACGAGCAAAAAGCAAAGAAATGTGATTGCAGGTGAGTGTTAATATTCAATTTACTAATTTTTTTCTGTGCATTTACAAACCTCGGAATACTGTTGATAGTATAGTGATCCTATCAAAACATCTTAACACCAATAATGACCTGACTAGGACTAATTAAATAAATATAATCAAACCATCGTGGAAGTAATAATTGTAAGGGCCTCTTTCACTAACTATACAAGTAAAGTTACTTTTACATATAATTTTATGTTTTATTTAATTATGCACTCGTTTTACTGTATCCTTCGATAGGCGATTTTTTTTTTCTTTTTAATGTTTGGGACTTTACCGTACAAACAAAGGTAATCAGCTAAATTAATCCCGGTGACAGGTGACTTTAAATGACGGTTAGCCTACTTGACAGATAGTGAAAGGGGCCCTAAGTCTTGTATGGAACTAGATCGAATTTAAAAATATTTTTATTTGAAATATGAAACTGTAAACGAAGGTCTAGGAAAATGTATTTTACTGACAAATCAAAATTTGAGTTCTTTATGGGCATTTTAGATATAATTTTCTAGAATAGGTAGACGACGGATGCCCCTCAGGGACTCGAATTGTGATTTGTTAGCTAATTTTCCTGGACTATTATAATTTTATTATCAGAACTAACATAGGACGAGTAGACCGCTCGGAAAGATACCCTACAGACTGCCACGAGATACAATTACAAGGCTTCAACATTTCTGGAATATACAAAATAAAGCCGGACGAGATGGAACCGTTCTATGTGCTTTGTGATCTTTCAACTAGCGGTGGAGAATGGACTGTAAGTGGCTTGAAATAAAACCTAACTTTGAATAGATTAAAGTTTTCAAAGTATACGAAATTACACTCTTATTTTGACGTGTATATTATCTTTAAAAATTAAATTTGCTTTCGTAGTGGAAAGTTATTTACGGTAGCCACTTAGCATCAGATAGGTACTTAGACAGACAAATTGTGTTTATGCACAAAAAAGGAAACTGAAGTTGTTATCAACTAATAAGTTACAAATTATCGTCTGCACCTAATTAAACAACTTTGTATTCGATCACTAAAATAATCTTAATGACGTTCTTATTATAATTCCTAGAATGCATCAGTATCTCAATTAGGTCATGCAATAAAAAATGTGATAACAATTTTTCAATAACTAAAGTAAATCAGGTAAGCTTATTTGTATAATAAAAAAATGGTACTAATTATTTTTTATTTCTTTTGACTAAGGTATTTCAAAATCGTTTCGACGGGTCCCAAGACTTCTTTAGAAACTGGATCGACTATAAACATGGCTTTGGAAATTTGGCTGGAGAATTTTGGCTTGGATTAGAAAAGCTTCATTATCTCACCAATCAAAAGCTGTACGAACTGAGAATCGAAATGGAAAGTCCACGCGGATTGGAGGCGTACGCAGCATATTCTGTTTTCACAATCGGACCTGAGCATGAGGGATACAGGATCAGTACGCTCGGCACATTCCATGGGAATGCAGGTATAGTACAGTGTACAGCGGTGACTTTGCAAAAACCCTCTAAAACTAATCATATTATATCAGAAAACAAATCGGCTTCACCGATTTTAATTCTGTCTTCACTTATGGATAGAGGAGGGATAGTCAGGAATGTTTTATATGTAAAAAAAATTGGTCGCGGTCGAAGTCGCGTGACTGGGAACCCACTAGTCTTCTTAATATATAAAAGGCGAAGTGTGTATGAATGTCTCGGATAGTCTCCGTATGTCTCTATAGACTCCAAAACCGCTTTTGATGAAATTTTCAGACAATCTTCAGATTAGTGTAGGTGTAGCGGGTGTTCCTGTGAAATTTAGTAGTATGATATTGTATATTCACATATATATATAGAATTCTTATCTCGTTTCTTCAAGGTTCTTTAAAATATTATTTATTTTTCTGAAAAAGTAGCCAAACATGGTCCAATAGGAAATTGCTCCAAACATGTTTTTTTTTATAATTTATATCTAATCAACAGTTTAAATTTTCTCAAATGAAACTTATTGAAATAGCAACAATGTGTCCGAATAATCTACATAGAAACATTGGCTTTAGTTACGAAGCATTAAAAGTTATATCAAAATATATTCTTTGAGACATTTTCAGGTGATTCATTATCATATCACGCTGGTCAAAAGTTTTCTACTGTAGATGTTGACAACGACGAATGGAAAGACGGCGCTTGTACAGCTGAACACGGAGGCGCTTGGTGGTACAAAGAATGCGATAAAAGGTTTAGCATAAAATCAGAAACGTAAATGAATTAAAACTTAGATTAAATGAAAAAAATATATATTTTCAATTTACATTATTATTTGCAGTAATCTAAATGGAAAATACGCATCTACAGCAGAGGAATATCGTGGTCAATCCATATATTGGGTGTCGTTTAAAGGCCCCAATTTTCCACTTTCAAAAACTAAAATGATGATAAGACCATTACCAGCGAGTCGTCCGAATGATTATACGGAACAAAACAGGGTAATGTAGGTTTCTTGTTTCTTAAATTTAGGTCTAGAACTCTCAAGGGCCTCCTTCACCAACTACGAGTAAAATTTGATTACTTACTTATAGCCAATTATCGTTATGTTACGAGTATCTTGTTTCAATTTCATTGAGATTACCCTTGAGTAATGCTACTTGAAGATGGTGAAAAGCGTACGCTTTCTTACCGGTGGCTTTAAACGTAGGTTAAACTATTTTACACTATACTCCGAGATGATGAAAGAGGGCCCTTACAGCAATTATGTTATAAAAATCTTTTTTTCCCAAAAACTATTAAGATGGTCGAGAAAAAAAAACATGGAAGGTTTGTGCCAAACAAACCTTCCATGTTTACTCGTGTTTCCATTAGAGAAAACCGTATCAAGATCCATTGGGTGGCTTAGAAGTACCTAGTTACCGGAAAGAATTGTTTTTTTTTTTTTGCTTATGTAATAAAATATGTAACCCTATGTAATTAGGGTTTCGTGGAATATTATCTATCTGATAGTGAAAACCGCATCAAAATTCCAGCGCACGATAACTTTTACATACGTGTGAAAACATAATAATTGTATAATGCTCATACAAAAAGCGGCAATTTTCATTAAGTAGGTGAACTTTTTATTTTAGGCCCTTAGAAACCCAACAAAAACGAAACATAAACTGGATATCCTCATTTTCCCTTAAAAACGTCTAATTTAGAAAACCAATTTAGATGCCTCATCATTACCTGCGTTTTATCTTGCATTAACTTAAGAATAATATTTCAGAAACTTTTAGAGATATCAAAATTAAATCAATTGTCGGACAGGATGAAATACCGCTCAAAGGATTTAATAAAAAGCAATTACAATCTGAGCCACGTGTATCGATACGGCGGGGACTACACGCGAGCAGAACCATTTTTACCTAATTATACCTGATTATTACATATAAATCGTATATGTATTATACCTATAAATACAATGCATATGTTACGAGACAGAAGTTTGTAGGGCTCTACTCTAGTAATGTTTAGAAATACCTGCTAAGAATGTGAATTCTCACAGATATCAATCTGTGATCTTATTATTACTTACAAGTTAATGTTTATAAAAAATTACAAATATTTAAATATAAAATTAAATTTTAAAAGTTAGTAATATTGCATTTTAAGATTTTTTACTTTTTTTTTCTTTTTTTTAAACTCCGACTATGTTATTACGACTTCAGCGGCATAGTAGTTGATTGTTCTGCACTATTGTAATATTAAGTTTTTATTGACAGTAGTGATTACATTGGTAATTAATTATTAGATTCCTAACCTTAAATAAAATAGAAATTTAATTGTGAGACTCATTTAAAAATAAGCAAACCATTCCATTCCAACATATGCCCTGCGAATTTCTTTCGGTAACTCATTACTATATTATCATATTATAATATTATCTCATGTATGCAAATAACTGTTAAGTTTGAAACCATTCGGTTAACATGCATACATGAGATGATCCAAACATTTTCTTTAATGTGTTCTAAATGTTTTATTATACCAATGTAATATATCTTTAATCACCAAAGAAATATCTTTTGAAAGAATTGTTATTTTAAGTAGATATAAGCCTCCAATGTGTTTGTGACAGCGTTTATTTCAATAGTAATTTTGAGCACATAAAGTAGTAATGGTTTTCTATTTAAAAAGTTGTTTTATTTGTTCAAATGTAATTAAAAAAATAAGTGGGTATTTAAGTAATAAAACCAAGTTTTATCAGTCTCAATCAATATATTGTTTTATACTATGTAGTGATATAACAAAAACAATCTACGGTTGCGCATAATGGCAGTGCCAAAGCCGTTTGAAGAATTACTTCTTAATGTACAACACCACATTCACTACAAATAATCACTATAAAATATGTATTCCTTACAATTTACACCATAATATAGCCTACCTTATAAAATCGTAAGTAATTTTTTTTTACAAAACATCCAATAGTGTTTTCAAGAAACGAAATTTTTTTAAAAACACCTGTTAAAACCGATTATAGATTGATTTTATATAATTATATATGAAAAGAAATTGAGACATACTGACCAGTTTTTGGTATTATATTATTTATCATTTTAAAGCGGTGTGCACACATTGCAATGAGTAATGAATGTCTCAAATCGATTTGAAACAATTTTCAATGTGAGAACACGACTTTATTTAGAAAAAACCCATCTTACTGCTAAATAATTTGTATCTTTGAACGATTGCCCTGTTGCGAGCGATACATTAACTTTAAAAATAAAATATAAAAAAAAATGTGTCGATACTTTCTAATATTAATAATTACTTTAAGTCCACCGAGCGAGTGTGAACTTGTGTACCGCCTTAAACGAGGCCGTAAGGTGGGTTTTGTGGGAAACTCTTAACACACAAATAATATGTACGCTAAGTAGCACCATAGACCGTTTTGTTATATATAGACATCTTACATAAACACACAGACGCCATAAAACCTGATCAACCTGTAATCGCTACATCTATGCTCTATAATTGTCCTGCGAGACGACGACGACAGATTTTTTACTCATAAATTATTCAATAAAAAATTTAAAAAATAACATCCAAAATATACGTACTAGCTTTTAAGAACCTATGTCTTATGATATTTTGATGGTTATATTTTGACTATTTTTTTTTTCTATTTGAATTAACAATATCAAGCATATGTCTTCAAAAAACACAATTTTGAGTTATAAATTAAATAATCATTTCACTCATATATAACTGCAACTTTTTTCATTTAGCTTTTGCAGGAGTATGTGCTGGTGTGGTGACAAATAAAATTAAAAAAAAAATTAAAATAATCAAAACAAATTTTAAATAACAAAAGAAATAACTAAACAAAGAAAAAAAATTAAAAACAAAAATTAATAAAAATAAATCAATCGGTCTTCCGACGTTTGTTGCGAAAGATCAACAGCTGATCAAAAGATTTAGCGATTAAACAGTGAAATTTGATTTATTAACGGTCCAAATCTTTTCAGCTCCACAAATACAAATTGCACTCAATTCTCTTAAAAAATATTACAACCTAATAATACGAATATGTTTTCGTTCCTATCTAACATTTAGTCTTAGACATTAATAAACATACATCTTATAAGTAAACTTTAGCCGAGGAAAACTCAAATAAACTCAGTACCTAGAGATCAGCATCGCACGTGTTACTTTCACGTTTGTCTAAAACAAGAACAACTATGGTATTGATTGTTGATATGATACCAATCAGAGCGTCCACCGAACAGTCCGAAATATGAATATGAAAATGGGAGCTTAGTTTGTGTTGAAATTTTTACCCCAACAATGACCATCCAAATCGGCACATTGACACAATATATTGACGTTAACGGAGACACGTGGGCAATAATATACATTGGCAATATCTGACGCGCTCGAGTAAATCCCAAAATCCCCTCTGGGGCTCCCCTACTATAACAAAATTGTAATAGAATTCAATGTTTTTTTTTAATTACACTACAAAATAATTAAATTAATCTTATAATAATTAGGTAGGCGGACCATCGACATGTCCCGGATGCGACCAAGTACAAATAAACGATAAATATATAACTAATATATTTTAGATATTATATTTTAGTGATGAAGGTTGCAAAAGTAACTTTTTTCAGTGAGTAAAAGATTTTCAGATTTTAAAGTTTTACGCGATGTCTCTAAGGAAATGATTAGTTTGGACTGATTAGAGCGTGATTTTCAATAAAATCATATACTGCCTATAAAAGGTCTAATAATTTTTATATATTGAATCAAAAGGGAGAACATTTAAAGAAATTACAAAATTAAAAACATGTACCTTCTTTCAAATAACAAAATAAGAGGTTTTAATTAAACATGCGTTAAATTTACATAATATTACATTTGTAATTAACTGATACATATGTCATATTATGACTATGGAACACACGGCGATACTAATTATCTAAATTGTCCATTTTTTTTTATTCATTGATTTTAGTCATTTAAAGGCAAGAAAATGACAAAGGCAATATTATTTCAAATGATCGTTTTATAAAAATGTATTATAATAATAGGTAGGTACATGTTAGAGATATTTTTTAGTGGTTTACACATTATATAATAATAATCATAATCACATACTAATCTTAATAATATTTTTATCAATGAGCTTAAGTTACGTATTATACCTATCACTAAAATAATCCTTACGTATTTAAAAGGGTGTCGCCGCAAAGATGCGACATTTATCTATCTAATTATAGAAAACTTACGATTTAAACCACTTAAAACTAAGTACACATACAACAACGTCTATAGGGCATAATTGAACACAAAATTTTCATTGTCCTGTTTTGAAATCCTCACTGAGCGCCTTAACATTGAACTGAAACAATAATAACTCTTTTTAACAAAAAATAAACCGACTTCAAACCGTTTTCTGGTTTGAACTGGACCGAATTGAAATGGGACCACACGGGAAGCACCAGTTTTCAAATAAAAAAAGAATCATCAAAATCGCTTTTTCACTCAGTCGAAAGTTATGAGGTAACAAATATTTAAAAAAAAATCGAATTGAGAACCTTCTCCTTTTTTGGAAGTCGGTTGAAAAAATAACTGCGGTAACTGGTGGGTGGCTACCGTCGCCTATAACACAAGCAATGCTATAGAAGGATTAAGGGTAAGGGATAATGAAGGAATACGGTGTCTGGCATCACTTGCTCACTCATTGAAGCACAGCTGCACATATTATGGTGGTATTTTGTAAGCGGGTGGTTATTGCTGCGAAACGCAGTCTACCATGCCAATTTCCACTACTTTCCAAATCCAGAACAGGGCTACCTTTGAAAGGTTCATTTCCAAAGTTGACCCCGCCGGGAAAAGAACTCTGTAACGTTACCATTCATCAAACAGGTCGCCAGTAAAGTCAACTTCGAGAAGGAGGCCAATATAGTATTTGAATACAGCTCGGATGGGCAGCGTTCAGAAGCACCGAGACATGAGAATTCTTTTCATCAAAAATTCCTCAGTAACTCAAATGTGTACTGAAACGTTGGCTCTAACAAATAGGTCTCGTAAGAAATCTGAATGCCGCTCAACGAGCTATGGGGATAGGGCTATGCTAGGGGGTTACAGTGCGATATCGAATCAGGGATGAGGAAATCGGACAAAGAATTCAAGAAAAGGAAAAAGAAACAAGTACCTTAGTCGTGGTCCCCATTGTTTTGTTCACTCTCTGGGCGTAGAGAATCTATGCACGCGACAATCTTGAGGGCCGGCCCCAGCTTCATGGAGAGTGCCATCACCAGATGCTCAGGCCTGATGAGCAGAAGCGCCTCGCCGTCCACCTCCTGCATGTGAAAGTCGTCCGCGTAGCCCGCGCATCCGGGAATGTTGCGGATGAATTCGCACACCTCACTCACCTAAAAGTCAATGAAAGTTGAGGTGTTGTATGTTTAACACTAGACCAATTTTTTTTTAATGTCTCATGCCTTTAAATCACTCACTGCACTCAGTAGTCTACATTAAAATCACTCTCTATGCTCGTGATTCAATTCTAGACTACTTCACTAGTTCGTGATTAAAAGTCGGCACTCGCAGCAAAAAAAAAAATACTCTCTTGTTGAACAATTAACTCTATTATTTGTACCACAAGACATGTTGAACAAGTTCAATACTTTGGTTTACATCCTTACTAATATTATAAATGTAATTTTGTTTGTTTGTTTAATTTGTTACGCTTTCACGCAATAACTACTGAACCGATCACCATGAAATTTTGCATACACATTGTCTAGAACATCAGAAAGGACTTTCATCCAGAAAAAAAGTACTGTTCCCGAGGGGATCATCTAAAATAAAATATATTACTAATACCTAGCTACAGTGTTATAACAAAAATGCATAAATCGTTATATTACTTTCATCGCTGACGAAAAGGGCCATATAAAAATATTATCGCGCGGCGAAGTCGCAGGCACCAGCTAGTATAAGTATATTTTGTACACTGACCGTCCATTTCTGAACATCAGACAGCGACCTCGCAGCGGTATCTTCACCCACTCGATTGTCATCCGACGCTCCTGGCAGCATTTTTAAACTGCCAAGACCGCTGCCCTCGCTCACACTCTCATTTGTTGAAGTAATGCGTACGTGACTGCCACTGCCGTCAAGCATCTGCTTTTTACCTATTTATAAGCAGAAATAAATAACTCTTTTTAACAAAAAAAAAATGACTTCAAACCGGACCAAATTTAATTTAAATTTAATAAAAAAAAACAGTCGAATTCAGAACCTCCTCCTTTTTTGGAAATCGGTTGAAAAGTCAGTCACCGCATCATTCAGTAAACTGCTCTTGTGTTAGGGAAACTCTAAGAATTGAGAATATCAAGACAAAAGCTAAAAGGAGCTGAATAAATGTGGTGGTCCTAATGGTAGAAATGGTAAATTTGGAGAGAAGGAGAATATTAGCCCACAATGGAACAGTTTAATAATATACTAATAAAATCAATTATTACTTACGCGGTGGTTCATCCGAAGTCGGTGATTTATTTTCCTTATCTTCCTTATCTGCTGTCCACTCTCGTAATGGACGGTTAACCTTTACACAAAAATATAATTAATTTCAAATACCTTATATTTCAAATATATGTTGTTATTTTTTCTCTAAAGACTTATGTTAAGTTACTTCTATGCTTTTTGATTTCATAAATTATTTTAATATCTTTAATTAACAATGCAATGTCTTAGGTCCATTTAAATATCTCAATCTTTTCACAATAAGTGGTTAAGTTAATCAGTGAGTGTGACCACTTACCAACATGTACTTAGCCCTTTTAAACTATAACTATAATTATAACAAACAACTTACAGCGAAAGGTTCTCCTGCTTCCTGAATAACGTAACCCTCGATAACGTGTGTAAGGATGTTGGGCTTAACCATTGCCTTCGGCAGTCCTTTATCTGGGAATTTTATAAAAAACACATTGTTGCACTTATTAAGATGGACTGTAATGACATTTGATGGGTCTAACAGCTATAAAATCTTTTAACGTTTTCAACGTATGAATAAAAAGAAAGTGTTGATCATTACCGTGCGCAGCCGTCTGTCCGATGTGTTTGTTGGGACCGTTGAACATAGACGTGGTGTTCGTTGTGGTCGTTGTCACGGGCGAAGTAATAGCGGTGGTCGTTGTTACCGCTGCTGAGGTCACGGCTGCAACTGTCGATACCACCTGTGCGTGCAATACCACGATATCAATCAATACTTATAATAATACAAGCAATGGAATGTGTGTCATATTTATTTATTTATTTCACACAAATATATTAATAATAAATCTGGTCATGGAGTAATTTACTTTGTTTTCAGAAATATCGTGTATATAGACTCTATACATAATATTGAAACTAAATTGACCACTTTTACAATTTTTTTCGGTATGTATACGTATGTATGTTCCTCCATAACTTCTGAACGAATTAATTGATTTTCATGAAACTTGGTAGATAAACATTTAAACGTACGTAACACAGGATAGGCTACTTATTTCTTTTTTAACGAGGACGAAGTCGCGGGCACCAGCTAGTATTACACATAATATGGCGTCGCAATTTTTGCAACCTTTGGTCAAAGGCAGTAAATGTGTAATCTACTTATACCACTTTATGTAAGTGGGAAATATGCGTGAGTAAGACATATTGCGTATACAAATGTATGATAACTCTACACCAGGAACAAACTCAAATTTAAACTAAAAGTTGAAACAAACAATTCCAGATTGTTTTTAAGGAATGATTGGTGCTTACTTGTGGTACAAGTGGCGTTATCAGTTGTGTGTTGCTAGGACACGGTGCGCTGGTAGTGACCGTCGTTGATGCAACAGGCGCTTCGCTGGCACTTGCCGGTGGCGGAAATTCACTCTTCACTTGGTTTAATTTAGACTCTATGGACAGACATAACCATTGAATGTATTATAATTCTTTATTGGGGGCTGCATTAATATAATTTAATGAATTTTAATTTTAAAACATTATTTTAGGGTCGACAGACAGGGTCATTTGATTTTAGGTGCTGCCGACGATAGAAAGGGTAAGGAATAAGGAATGGGGCAACGGACTCTGGAATCCCTTAGTCAGTCACTGCAGTCCACAGTCTGCAGAAGCAAGAAATAACGCACATGCTGGCATATCGAACCCTGATAGCCTCATAAATACTAATCTTGCGACCAGAGAAGGGTGGGATAGCGGAGCGACGATGCTTCGTGCTATAATGTCCAAACAAATTCAAGATAAGATGAACCGTCGAAGCCTCTAAATTGGAATGACAGGACCTCTAAGCCTTCCGATAGGGATAAAGGGGAGGTTTTTGGTCCGTAGGACACTGGAGTCCCAGTGGAGTCGGGCATACTGATGCAAAGCTCAGAACATCAGTGTCTATGATGGATTTCCTCCTCGTACACAGAAAAATAAAATCCCTTACTCACTCTCTGAAACACAACAATGCATATTCTAGTATTTCACAGTGGTCTTCTGTAAGGGTATGATTACTGTGCGAAATGATTACATTGTTGAAAAGGTGTAGTGTATGTTAATACTGAATAGAAACAAATTTAATGTAATATCTAACCGGTGGCAATGGTGTTCGTAGAAACGGGTGCGTGGGCCGACGTAGCGGTGGTGACAGTCGCCGGGGAGCTTGATGTCATCGCTGTAGAAGTGAAAGCGTTGGAGACTTTGGTCTCTGGATGCGCAGTGGAATCGGCCGCGGGGAGTGACTGTGACGACAACTGTTGAACGCCCTGTGCCTGTTTCAAAAAGTAATAAAAAAAACTCATCATTTTTAGTTTTTCAAATTGATTTTTGCAGTCTTTAAACCCAGTGAGAATTCCTTGCCTAGTTGTCTAGTGAATTGAAATTGAAAATCATCACGAGAGAGCCCCACAACGACAGAAAATACCGCGAGTAGTTTGCCACGATTAGTTTATATTTATTTTATATCTCGTAATGCACACTACACTAGCCGTTGTATTAAACACCAACTGCACCAACTCTGTGCGGGTCGCTAGTTATGAACATGGGAAGATATATAGTTATGTTGAAACATATGTAACTTAGGGATAAAATAGCTAACATCCTTCGAGCTACTCATAGGTTATATTGAAACACGGTTAAAAAATAGACTCGGCTTACCGGTGGCGGCATCTTTTTCTCATCATCGGTCTTGGAGTGCGTCACCAATGGGGATACAGAATTTTGTATGGGCAGCACAGAGCCCTGTACCGGGGCCGCAATCAGACCAACAGTGCCCTGTGTAGCTTGCAACGTCAGCTGCGGTGAACTCAGATTGTTTGCGTTCACCTACAAAACACCAAACGTATACATAGGGTCAACCTGGCAAATTCGAAACAGGGGTAATTATAAACAGTTATCATAAATTCCTCTCTGTCTATGAAAAGAATGAATTTGCTTCAACAAACGGAAGGCTACTTTGCCATAATATTTTATTTGCTATGATTGCAGCTTTCAAAATTCAATTATGCGTCCATCAATGTACTAAAACTATGGATTTCGCACGCCATACAAAACTTTATGATACATTTTATGTCACATAAAAAGTGACATAATATGCGTAGAGAATTAACTCTGTCATCTGTCATACATTGGAGTTTAAAATCAATAATGGTACTTGGTCGTTGCTACCTTTTACCGTTGACGCGCGAAAGAAAGACTCCGCCATAATTACTTTTAGGCGTATTTTTTATGTGCCGCTTTGGCATTTGTCACGCAAATTCCATAATTCCGTACTTCGATGGATGAGTTCAGTCCAACATAACATTCCCCCTGATATGATGTTTCCAATTGTCTAGCCCAAAAATTAAAATATGCACATATATTGATGGGTACCTAATTGTGAACAGAGATTTAGGGATCATTTTAATCAATCAATTGATTTCGGTGATTATTGAATCACAATATTGCTAAAATATCATATAATGATAATGCGACTTTTTTAAGATTAAAATAAAAAAATATATATTTATAGTTATTAAGGTAGCAAAACAATCATGTTTTAACAATTATTTACTTCTTAGTGTGTTACAAAAAAAAACCTACAAAAAGAGAATTTTTATATCCAATAAATCGAAATAGAAAAAAAAAACAATTTATAAACTTTATACCTAATTATAAAACACTTTAAAATTCAAATTACATTACCCTACGTATTAGAATAATAACAATAAGACTTCACTTCTTTCGATAACATCATTAATCACATCGTTACCGCAGAGAAAAGGGATAGTTTAAAGTTCAATATAGGTTACACATAAATATGCATACAAATGTGCATACAACTGTATTTATACATAAATGTGCATACAAATTTAAAAATATATGTTGAATAACACGACCAATCACTAAGACACGTCAGTCCATCGCGTCAAATAGACTGACGTGAAGCCAAAATTTGATCGTGAATGGTAAAATCCGTTGGCTTGATGTCAAACACTGGAGTAAGGACTCACCTTTAGACGTTTAACAAATATTCAAAAACAGAGATGTCATGCCCTTTTACTAAAGTAAGTTTACCACTCTAAATGGTTAAAATATCCCCTTTCTCTGGCCGCACGTACATACTACAAATGACATTGATAATATTTATTACAAGTCATGCATTTCTATGCGAAATAGACTCGAAGTTGGCTAACACAGTGGCTCAAATTTTATTTGTACATAATAAAAAAATGTGCTCTCTAAACATGCATCTATAAAGAATTTCTATTAATAATGTGAGTTTCAGAACTTAATCAAAAGTTATACACAGAGTCTGTCACAAATGAACATGTATAGTTTATCTACACTAAGAAAAAATAAAGAAAATTTAATTTTAGTGTTATAAAGGATGCAACTCAAAACGAATGACATTTTTTTTGTTATTTTTGTCATGACAAAGTACTTAAATTCACCATGTCTCACGGCGAAGACATTGGTCAATGAATAATAATCTTAAGTGATAATACCTACCTATATATCCAAGTAAATATAAGAAAGTCACAATTACAATTACAACATTTTTGAATACAATAGCGACCATAATTTATATAAATCTTAATGTTTGCTGGACTTGTTGTTGCAAGTTTCTTATGATAATTTATTATTTAGTTAGTTATTTTCCATCAAATTTTCCTGAATTAACACAGAATGAATACAGCACTATTGTTAATCGAAATTTGAATTTTTAAGTAAAATTTCCAATGCGTTTAGGCGTTAACCGCATCGAAATACTACAATGGAATTGCGTCACAGATGCCAAAACTGCACATAAAAGAATCATGGCGGACTTTTCGTCTTCGCGCGTCAATAGAAAAAAAAAAGGCAGTAACGACCAATTTCTACTATTCATTTTAAACTCCAATGTAAAGTACAGTCACATTAAGTACGTAAAGTCACATTTTCTTTGAGACATAATTGGTTTTAAATGACAGCAAGCGGGTTCCATGTTGTAGTAGTTTGATGGTTGACCGATTGATGGATAACATGAGCTTCAGAAAATAACAATAAACTTATTGTAAGATAATCTACTTACTAAAGAGTTATTCATTGCAAAAATAAAGACTACCTCTATTAATTAAAAAAAAAAATGTGTCGCATGCTACTGTTTGGCAGTTTCAAGACAACAAATTATTGATATTTTATAATTAATAAAATCATTGATAAAGTAACATATAGATTAATCAGGTCACAATTTGATAAAAAATACCTTAAATCTTTAAGATTAAAAATCAAAACATTTAGATAAAAGGAAATTGTATAATATATTGTGGCTCCCTAACGTGCACGATGCACCCATTTAAGAGACATAATATCGACATGTATTAATTGGATAAATGATTTTAAAAAAAGCTCTTTACGGTAGGTCTAAACTTTACGTGCGATTTGCGAAGTTCGTTTCTCTTACAATGAGTAGAAAATTTGCCAAAAAAATCAGTAACAGATCTTTGTTTCGGAGATATTGCGACATCTACACAATATCACTGAAACTAGAATGTGTCACGTAATAATATGTACATCCTTGCGAACATTGATGGTTGATGGCACCATTTTATTTATTCGTTCGATCGCTCGTTTGTATTTATTAAATTGCCTTGCGTTGCCTATCACGTGATAAAAAGATAAAAGATAAAAAGTAGCCTATCACGTGTCCCGTACTTCAAAATATTCATCTACCACATTTCATGAAAATCAGTTAATTCGTTTAAGAGTTATGGACAAACATACATACATACATACATACAGAAAAAAATTCTAAAAATCGTCAATTTAGTTTCAGTATCATGTATAGAGCCTATATACACGACATTTCTGAAAACAAAGTAAATTACTCCATGACCGACCCCTATTACAGATTTATTATTAGTATTGATAGGTACTCCCTAAACTTTCTAGTAATTGTCCATTTAGTAAACATTTAATTATCATTTATCCATTTAGCACATGTAAACGACGCGTAAAGCCCGTAAGAATTATCAAACTTCTCAATAGTTTGAAAGGAATAGCGAGTAATTAATCGTAATTATCTATCTTCGTCTTCATCATGATCGAATATGTATTGTCATAATTATTACGAGGTTTAATTTTAGAATCGCGCTAACGAAAAGTACTCGTTTTGGTATACAACTATACATATATAGATAATATCACTCAAAGAGAGAGAAGACCTACTTTTATATAGAATAACACATAAGGAATAATTTATAAGGATTAAGGATACATGGACTTATTTACTCAGACAATCAGTTTGATAGGAATTTTACCTAATTGTTTTGTGTACGAGTACGTTTAGTTCGATGCGATATTATAATATTTTAAGATTGCTCTACATCTAATAAAACATTATCAACACGAATGGAAGCCATTTTATGTGACATTTCTTAATCAGAAAACAACTTGTTCTTGAAAAATTTACATTATGCGTGTAAGTATATTATTGTCCTTACACATTTAGAACTCAGTATATTAAGTGTAGTTATACACATTAACTATGAGTATATTAAACAGCTCTTCCGTTCGCGTCAACGCATTTTATGTCTATATCAAGAGAGGGTTGAAATCATGTAAATTCGAATAAATCATTTAAATCGAAATGTCTGTTAAGTAAGTTAATAAAAAATGCCACTTCTGTTAATTGGGGTTTTGTACAATTGGATAAAAACCGCATTGCAAAAATATCTCCAATTTGATTTACATAATTTCCAACTTCTCGTGACGGGACCGAGTATTTTTTCTATATTGGGAGGTTTGTTGTGATGTACCTCTTGTTGTAATATCGCCGATGACACTTGTACCAGAGGCGCCGTCAATAGTGAAGTGCCGTCGAGTGTAAGGCCCTGTGATTGTTATTCATGACTTATCCAACTAATTTGGATAATATTTCACAAAATATGTACTACATATCTCTATATATGTAAAAATTCACCGATTTTGATTTCGAGACTATAAATGTAATTTGGTCCAACTTAAAAGATTTTATGTTGAACCCCGACGAAGCCGGGGGCGTGTAGCTAAGTGTATTATATATTTACGCTTATGTATACGGTATAGAGTTATCATTTACCGTTTGCATTGTAGCGGGATGATTCAAATTTTGCTGCTGTTGAACGGCCATTCCCACCGACGTCTGAACTAGGCCGCTGCCAACCAATGTCTGGAAAATAAATTGGAAAGTTTCACTTCCACACTTAACAGGACACAGGAACATAGGAAGAAAAAACTTAAACTGAAATGAATAATTAAAACCGTATGAGACTTGTGTGCGAAAATTGTAGACAACAAAGGAAAGAAAAAGAAACAAACATTAATTGGGCTTGTAGAGGGCCCAAGAAATGGGTTCTCCTTTCGTATTAAGATTTTTCTAATAAGTGTAAAGTGAACATCTAATTTTTAAAAAATAACGGCAAAGCAAAGGATAGGGCAAAGCATAATCTTAAATATGAGCATAACTCTTTTCTTTTCTTTCTTTTTTTAATATATATTTTACCTGGTGCTGCGGTATCTGTTGAATTTGAGATAGTGCCTGGTTTTGGGATTGTTGAGTGGAATTCATTTGGCTCACTAGTGTTCCTGGTTGTGGCATTCCACTTAACTGTAAATAGAAAAAGTAATTTCTTAGGGTTTCTTTCACAATTTCCTAGTAAAGTCCCGATTTGGATTAGTTTCAAGCCATATCAAAAAGACAAGACGCCGCAAAGGTACGGACGTACCTGATGTATTTGTTGTACCATCGATATGGTCTGAGGCATTCCGGCCATGGGCAGTGTTTGCGAAACTGATCCCACCGGCAAAGTTCCTTGTTGCATACCGAGCGTCATTCCTGCAACACACATAGTATGTTCATTAGTAGGTACTAAAATGTACATTCCTATATTTTGGGTAATTTTTTTCCAAATTTATATATGGGTATCCATCAAAATCGGACTACTATGCGTGGTCCAACATAAAAAAATTGTGATGTGGCTGTATCATAATTATAATTTGGTATAATTTAAATTTGATGTAGAGCATAGATTCGAAACTACAACGTCAAACTGTATCCCCCGATTTCGTTGTCATTAGATTTTTTGGATTGCGCCCGTATGGTAGCAAATTTAAAGGGTCCGTGGTGTTCGCCCACAGTGGTGTTAGCACCCGTGGTGTTTGCCCACGATTTGAATAAATTAAATTTCATACTTTTTTTGTGCTTTTCGACTTACAGTAAACCATAATTTAAATTACACAAAACGTTAGTGAATTTTGTTAATAAAATATTTAAAGATGTATTCACGTCAAAAAAAATATATCGGATCTACGATTCGAATTAATAACCTTGTCCGTTGAAAGAATTTCATTAATATCAAATTAAGAATTGTCATAAATTTCACTATTCTAAATCAAAAATATTTGTTGTTAAGTTTTGTTACCTTGAGGATAGTGTTGGACAAGTTGTGAAGTTTGTTGCTGATGAAGCAACTGTTGTTGTTGCTGTTGTTGCTGTTGTTGTTGTTGTTGTTGCTGCTGCTGCTGCTGCTGCTGCTGTTGTTGCTGTTGCTGGTAACAAAAATTTAAAAAAAAATTGCATCAGATCTGTGTAAAAAATCTTTTTATGTACTATGCGTGTCAAATAAGAATAGGATCTCACTTGCTGAAAACTTCCCAATGATCCGTGTAATCATAGTACCGTTGTCAAAAAAATCCAAATAACAAAAATATAAATATTTTTTATTTATCTAATTAATAAATATATATAAATTATAAATTAAATATACATAAAATTATATATAATGTAGCAAAGCCGTTAAGTTTGCTTTTCTGTTAAGTTCAAAGTTCATTTAAGAGTTTTATTTCGCTTTAACTTGCTTTATATTATGAAAATATAATTTATACGCATAAAATCAATGTAATAAATATAATAAACTACCTGAATAAATAAATCACATTACAATAATAATAAAAAATAATAATTATAAAGAATAAATTCTTGGTTTGTTTTTTTTTTTGGCACACCGTACACATCACTAATGAATGTCGCGAGAAATGCGGAGCAGTCCTATTCTCATTTGACACGCAATTATTAAATAAAATCACTTCACTTTTAATCGTTTTAATTATTATCGTTTAAAATTTGCCTCAATATGTGTATAAAAATATGTACATAAATAAAATTTACCGTTATTCCTTGTATGACTTGTGACTGAATTAAAGATTGTTGCTGCATAGTCTTGGATTTGTCCACGCCCGTGATTTGCGCCATAGAACCACCAGTGTTCATCAGCAACAATCTGCAATTTATGTAAAAAAAAATTTTAATTTCTTTCAACGCTTTCAACAAATAGAAGAAAAATTTGTATTTTATTTTCTTTTGTTTTTTTTTTTTATGTTTGTTACCTCATAACTTTCGACTGGGTGAACAGATTTTGATGATTCTTTTTTTATTTGAAATCTGGTGCTTCCCGTGCGGTCCCATTTCAATATGGCCCAGTTCTGACAATGGCATCCACGAGAAAAGACCATGAGACGTTTTGGAGTCGGTTTATTTTTTGTTAAAAAGAGTTATTTTAATATTGTCACTTACGACTGTTTCGGTTGTTGCTGAATCTGTTGATGCTGAATCTTATTCTGCGTCTGGTTCGCTGCGTCCTGTTTTGAGGCTGGGGCTGGTGAACGCACTCCAGCTTTGCCGCGATTTTTCGCCTGAATTTATTTCATATTTAAAATATTTAGGTATTAACTTTCTTATAATCCTCAACTCCGTCAAAAGAGAATATTTTCATTAAAACTAAATAATTTGCCAAAATTAGGTAACCTGAAATCCTATCACGTGTTTATTAATGTCAACTTTTGTCTTGCCGAAATCTATAATGACTCTGAAAGTCAGCGAGGTCGCGGACTTAATTTGAAGAAATTAAAATAAAATTAATAAATTTAAATATTTATATTATACTAGCGACCCGCTCCCGGCGTAGTCCGAGATGCATTTTTTTTTAAGTAAAAACCTTCCCCGATTATCCCTCTATCCATGAGTGAAGACGGAATTAAAATCGGTCCAGCCTTTCTCGAGTTTTGCGCTTAGCAACACATTTAGGGATTCATTTTTATTTATATAGATAGACTAGCTGTGTCTGCGACGCTTTAGTAGCTTACAAGGCACTTTCGCTTGTAATATGGAAGTGGACCACAAATCAATATTTACCTGATTAGCTTGATTTGCGCTGGTCTGTGTGGAGACAGAGGAAGCAGGTCTTATTCCACCGGAGGGCAGTATATTAGAGAGTGGTCGCGGCCCTTTCGACAACCCGTCGGAAGTCGCGCGAGGTTTCCCCGCAGTCCCCGTCGCACACGTCATATTCGTATCTGGAAACGAGACGTTGACAGAACTTTTACTATAGCTTTCTTTGACACTTACTAAAGGAGGCAGTCATGAGGACTGCCGACAGAAGTGAAAACTTAAAACTGAGCGTCCAACGCACACACACACGTACAATCGGGTATATGCAATATGTTGGTGCGATCGCGTACGTAGACAGCTGCGCGCGCATAACTGTGAGCATTAGCATGTTGCTGACGCGAACCCATACATTTTTTCCCTACCCAAAGTCACTTCATTTCACACTTTTGAAGTTTTCACTTCAAAATCTAGCTTTTGGCCGCGACTTCGTCCGCTTGGAATGAAAAGTAGGTACCCTATGTACTTTTCTGAAACCCTGTATGCAAAAATTTCATGGTGATCGGTTGAGCGATTTTGGCGCACATAGGGAACCATACAAACACACATCGACTTTTATTAGTTTAGCGTCATATAACTTTTATTACTAGCGGCCAGCCCCCGACCTAGCACGGATTTATTTATATAATTAATACTAATAATAAATATGTAAGCGTAGGTATTGTAAGTATGTATGTTATTTACAGATTAAACAACTTATTTTACGGGCAAATGGTAGCTTATTGATTTTTGTGTAAATGCATAATTGTGTTTATCATAAGCGCTTCATATTCATAGCCTTGTTTTCATGTTTATTGTTTGGGTCAAATCGTAATTCGCAATGCGTGTAGGTTCATATGTATTCATCATTAGGCCTCCCGAACGTTCGCTACAGAACAAAATCATGTAATAATTAATAAATATTAATATTCTCTATATAAGTATAAAAAAATTTGGTTAAAACTCAAGAATGAGTACATTTTTATATACAAAAATTGCACAAAGCGGGATGCCCTAGATTGCCACCGCCAATAGCATAATGTAAACTTAATATTAAAAACATGGACGCAGTGCTATAATATATTGTCAAACATAGCTATTGCACGCGGCTTCGTCCGTGTATTTTTATAAAATATAGCTTCACAACAGTGAAAGCAATATTCAATGCAAACAAACAAACAAAACGTTTCGTCTTTAAAATATTAATAGTATAGATGAAAATTAAAATGCATTTGCATAAATGCAGATAATCTGTTTTTCTGTACAAAATTTATACAATAAATACTATTTATTGTTCACCAGGGGTTCAATTTATTTATACCCACAAAACGTCCTCGTTTATTTCTCTTTCCACAAGTGAAAACTAAATAAAAATAAGTTGCGCGGTCTTACATTGATTTTTATTAATATAGGTATATAGTATTAATAAATATAAAAAAAAAACCCTTAATAATGTGTAACCAAATATTTTGGACACTACAGCCCTAACGTATCTAAACGAATAGAAAAAGTTATTTGATATAAGCACAGCATGACACATTCTTCAATCACCCCCTTATTTTTGCACTAGCGTTTTCTCGCGGCTCCGCTTGGGCCATACATTATAATACACATTGCAAGCAAATATTTGTTTACCAAGTTTCAATCAAATGCCTTTCAAAAACAACTGTATGTGGCAACCGTCGCGTCGCCTATACTTAGGTATAACGTAAACAACGGCACAATAAGATTTAAGGATAATAAGGAATTATTGGAAAATGGGCTTTTATGATACTTATATAATAGTATAGATCGGTAATTTCTAATATTAAAAAAAAATGACACTAACTGTTATGTTGTTGTATGTTCTGCGGGGAATGTTGTATGAACATCGACGGTGGAGCGTCCGGTTGCGTTCCCCTGATGAATATTGGTGGGTTGGGCGTTAGAAGACCTCCAGCCGGCAATGCCCCGGCCGGTATACCACCGGCCCAAACTTGAGGTAAAGCACCGGATATCTGCCAAGGGGCAAACTGCATCGCTTGACCGCCGGTCTGTGGAGGAACCGTTTAATTAGGAGGCTAATAAAATTAACGGAACGACCATTTCATCTATAACCGTAGTTCCTAATAAACTTATCGAGAAGTGCTCCAACTATTGAGAAGTTTCAAATAATCGTTACAATTATAGTTAGTATATTACAGCCCTGGCTTACAGCCCTAGTTATTTTATAATTTTGATCTTGCGAAAAAATATAACATTTCTCTGTTGCCAGAGGAAGCGATTTCTTTTTTAGTTTTTATTTGATAATGACACTAAAATAGTACCTACAATAATATTAAAATCCCTTATTAAAGAACTAATGTAGTCACTCACTACCAGAAAATATCCACAAAGCAATGTTTGGTCTTCTTAACTTTAAGGATACGGAATAAATGATTTTTATTCATTATTTCCCATATTTTTTTTTTAATTTCTCTCGTAATAGTGAATCCTCACTCACTGTTTTTTTTCGGCGTGTGAGTAAGGGATGCCAGAGCCCATCCCTTCTTTATCGCTTATTTTTAATGCTTCTACTAGGGCATGCTGGTATAATTCAAATGAAACCCTTATATCGAGACTTATGTCGAGGAGACAATTAAAAAAAATAACAAAAAATTATAATCTAATGATAGATAGCTTGGCAAGGAACCTCGTGGTGAAGCCAGGAGTGGCCCGAAGATTTCAATAGACCACAAGACTCTTGCCTACATACAGAAAATTTCGATGATTGACATAAGAATTACTGAATATCCCGGAGGCGACAGATCGTAATATAACAGTTTAGTTTTATATGAGGTTGCTATAGTTGCCCATTGTCACATCACAAGCCTACCATAGGCGGTGCAAGTACACTGCCAACCTTAGTACATAGGACATATAGGGTAAGAGATTATAGAAGGATATAGGAAAATGATATCAAGCAACACAGAAACGCAAGCAAAAAAATTGATTAAGACACATTCATGCTCGCAAAGCACAATTAGTTATAATTTTAATAGATTTTCGCTACAACATGGGTAAAACTAAGCTTGGATGTATAAAAAAATATGGAAGGGAACTTTTGTGCCCTCTTCTAATCTATTGATAAAAGACCTAACTAAGATCGTTTAAGATAACAAGTGGGTACGTAGATCATACCCACATAATATCAAGAGTACCTAAAGTACATAGATATATATAACACTTAAGTTATCATCATAATGTGTGTTTACGCAATATTGAAATTTAATAAGAAATTCCAATTCTAGTATAAGAGCACATTCAGTTGAAAATTGCTGCACGTAACATTTCGTAAGACATATTCACGTAACAAACATTTTACCTGTAACGGACTGATGATCTGCGCTTGAGCTGGTTGTTGTCCAAGAACATTCTGTGATACTTGAACGCATTGTGCTTGCACCGGCACACTTTGCGTATTTCCCGTATTCGTGTTGCCGACTTTACCGCCGGAAACTTTGCCGCCGGTTATTCCCTGAAAACGACATTAAAAAGATTTTCAATACACATTTTTAGTTTAGTCCTTTACTTTTCAACCGACTTCAAAATAACTATTTTTAACAAAAAAATAACCGACTTCAAACCAAGAAGTATCTTGGCTATTGTTATGATCAGATTATAACCATTGTTATAACCAAGATGTTATGATCTTGGTTTAGTATGATATATTTAGTAAAGAGATGATCTTTTGATGGACTTTATTTAAATTGAAGGTGAAAAGACAACCTGGTCCTTTTGGAAAATTATGGGTGATGCCTTTGTCAGCCTAAGGGTGAGATGATGATGGTGGTTAGGAGTGGTTTAGTTAGACATTACATATACGCTTTAGTTTTATTCGTGTGTGTGTGGATTTCGAACTATTTATATATAACTCACCTTATGCATGTCACCAGTTTTTTGTTGCTGGTTCATTGCGGAGACTGTGGCTTGCGAATGTGCCGGCAGAATGCTCGATTGTGAATTGATGACACCGACGGGGCTGAACACAAACGCTTGATTTTGCGTTGTGGGTATCGCCGGTATTGTAGTGTACCCGGGGAATGGGCCTGTTCCAAATTTAAATGTAAAAGTTATTTTATTCATTATTTTCTTTGCTTAATTAAGGCTTAAGGGCCTCTTTCACCATTTGTCAAGTAGGCTAACCGTCATTTAAAGGATATCATGTCATTTAGAGGAACCGGTCACCAGGGATAGTGGAGCTGATATACATTTGTTTGTACGGCAAAAGAAAATAATTAAAAAAAAATCGCATATTGAAGGATGCACGAAGCCGAGTGCATAATTTAAAAAAACGTAAAATTATTTCTAAAAGTAACTAATCAACACTTTACTTGTAGTCAGTGAAAGAGGCCTCAAGATGTACAAACATATGGCCAATACGGTAATTGACTATCGAGTCATAATAACATACAACCGTCATACAACATACATATTAAACATCGTAACGAAAACTTTGTAAGACATAATCAAATGCCATGTAAAGTTTTGCACAAGACTATTATTAATTTGTGATTTTTTAATTGTTACAATACTTTCGGCAGGCAACGCCAACACTTGGGCACACTTTAGCCAACACTTGGACGGAACTAATATGTATTTTTTTTTAATAAATAATAATTTATGAATGAACTTTTTCGTCCCGCGATGTTGAGAAAATGAGATTTATTTTTTTTACTGACCAAGTCGACTACCGTAAAGTTATATGGCCTCATCGTCACTTTTTTTTGAATTCAAATAGGACAACGCGATTTGTACAATGATTTTTTTTAAATCAAACTTAACGAAGCCAAATTCACAATATTTACACTCACAAAGTCGATACTTGGTATGAATATAAAAACACTGAACCACTAATTCCCAAGACTGTACGTATGTACACGTGCATTTCAAACTGTATTTTTTTTAAATAATGAAAATGCAATTTTAAAAAAATATTCTAAAAAACAAGTGTGAAGCATAAACCGATAAGAAAGCTTGTTTTGCTTGAACAGTTGTGTGGTTGATCTTAAAATAATAAATAAAAAAGCTGTCTGCACTTAAAACAAACAATGATTCCGGAAAAAGCTTTAAATTTCAAATGCCAATTAAAACTAAAATCACCAAATAATATAATATAGTCTGAACTGATTTTACATGATTAAATATGGAATTTTTCTATGCAAAATTTATTTTTATTTGTCATGTTTAAATAAAAGAAATCCGACAATAACATTATTGTTTTAATTAAATTAAAACAATAATATTGTTTGCACTCAAAGCCATAAAATGACCCATGTAAAATTGCTCATGTACTTGTGTGTAACTGAAATAATTCCCTCAATAAAAATTAATTAAGGCACATCCACAAATGTCAGCCAATTATGAAAAAAATAAACAAACAATTATATTCAATCAATTTTAGAAGTTTGTATAAACCTTGATCCGGATACGCTAGACCTGTAAAATTCACTGCAAACACTAAATAGTGTGGAAGTTCTTTTTTGCACTATTTGCACCAAATACAAGGTGAATTTATTGGTTATAACATTTTATTGTACTTAAATGGATCCTCTGCATTGGTTAGATTAGACTCCCCCTTAAAGGACTTGAATTTTTTTTAAGTGTGACTGAAGTCTTTTTTAGAGTGTGAGCGGATGACAAAACAAAATATTCGGGTATTGGTCTACTAGCATACATCATGACTGTGTTTGGTTTGCATGTAAGTTATTAACGTCATAATATTTGTACTTTTATAATCTAGTGCATGGTGGATAAATATTTTAAAATATTGGGACAATTTTTCTCATTGGAACAGTTTTTAAACTACCGATCGACGGTCTACGCGGAAGCGAAATAATAGAAAAATTATATGCGACAAACTTATAAAAATATTGATTTTCAAAAATGCATATCATTTATTAGCGCTTGATGGATAAAATCATACGATTTCTGTAAATTTTCATTCAAGAAAAGTATAATCAAAAGTGTCACTTTTAGTAACTTTTCGTGATATTAAACGTCTTACTTTGGGATCAAATTCGAGATATTTCTGTTTTTCTTCGACCTAGTACATATGTATGTGAAGTCATTTATGTTCTAAAATAGGTATTATTTTATATATTTTTTTGTAGGTATATTTATCTGATGCGTAGGCCGTCGACCGCTAGTTTTAAAAAGGGCTGTACTTAAAATGTTCTAACGAGAATTCATTTTAAAATATTTTGCAGATATACAGTACCTACTAGATTAAAAAACTACAAATAATATGACGTTAACATCTTATCTGCAAACTAAGTACTAAAAAATCTGATGCAAAAAGGCAGTGACTCCAGTGTGATTACAAAAAGGCATTTATGAATGCCTACAATTTTTAAGAATTATTGCCCGAGGTCCACCTCTTTATTAATATTTAACATACAAGAAGTTCCAAATAGATGCCTACATAAATTTTATTGTGCTAGGTGCGTACTAAGAGTGAATTTAAAAAGCAAATTAAGAAATGAATTCCTAATATATCTAGGTTACAAATTACAAAGGAGATCAATCACTGTTGTGTATGGATATCAGGATATCCGTTTATTTTCGTTTTAACGGCTAAAATTCGTGCCATTTATCATCATTTTAAAAATGATATTATTATCATATATAATTTTTATAAATTTGAAAAATTTACAGGAAATTACTGAAAAGAAAGACTTTTACTAGGTACCAGATATTTCCAAAGTGTCCTACCTAATTTATCATTTTATTTTTGAAACGTTTTATATGACGTGATAAAATCGCCTGGTATCAGTAGTAGGTACGGTTGCTAGTCCGATTGACCGTACTAATAAGACTTTTCAGTCTCAGTAGTCGGTTATTCACGTCACCCGAACTGTTGAGCCTCCTCTTGTATCATAGGCCAGTCATATAAGACAAAATAGTCGATTTTTTTGGAATGTTGTTAGGATGGCTTTATACTACTGGTATCTATCCTAACATCAAGTCAGTGCAATTTATTGCGACCTAAGATGTCTTGATTGACCTAACAGTAGTTCGACGCTGGTGAAAAACTTTTCACTTTTTTGTTTTCTCAAGTACTGTATGTACACATAAACATAAGGCTCTTATAATAATATCAAGGAACTTCACTAAGTTTTATTAATATCTGGAGTGTTATTGCACTCCAGAGAAGTGTGGAAGGGTGAAATTTTAAAATAAATTTTCTATTAAAAAAACGACCCACAGAAAGGGAATGCACATTTGCAATTGACGTGTCATAACCGTGCATAAAATTGCCTTATTTATTAGTATAGTAGGTATTTACTTTGAAATGTAAAACAATCGTCTTGTGTGTACATACATCAGTACCTAAAACCGCTATCACACTATTCAATTTGAAGGAAACCAGTTTAGGAAATCGGAAGGTGTAGCTAATAGCAGTTAGAACAGATTGGATCCAATTTAGATTTTAGATTCTATTATCTATTTTCAACTATATATCTTTGATTTAGAAATCAATTTAGTGTAGTGAGATCAACTATTTCACTAATTAGGTTCCTAAATTGGTTTCCTTCAAATTGAATAGTGTGATAACCGCTTTAGAAAACAAAAGTACTGCAACCGCAAACGCAACCGCAACCGCCAACGTACTACTGATACCATGCGGATAAAATATATGCAATCAAAAAAATAATATAATCTATAGTTTACATTGAGTTATTATTACTACGTAATAGTTTACGCATTAATACATAGCTACGTGTGCGTAGTTTAGGGTAACCACACTTTATTCGCAACTAGCGACCCTCCCGGCTTTTCACGGGCGGATGCACTTTTTTAATCTGCAATTCTTTACATAGTCACAGATCATATAATAGTTAACTACGTAACAGAATTGAACAGATACATCAATCACTCATATACAAGAACTAAAATACCTACGTAAAATATATTAGCTTACAAAAAACGCTACAAGAAAAAGTACTCTACTAACGAACGCAGCGCGAGTGTGAATACGCGAGCATCGAGCAAATTTGGCACAGATAGTTTATTACCTAAATTCAAAGATCACATAGAATGCTTTCTAACCTGGAAAAATATTACGTTCCGAGGTATCGTCTAAAATAAAAATATAAGAAATTCGGCGGCTCTATACTACAGTCACACAAAGCGTTACGTTTCACGGCGTACTCAACTCATGCATGTCATATAATATTTGTCAATTGTCAGATCACACAGGTAGGTTAGGTGTTATATTTTTCATTTTTCGCGTTAATTAGACTATTTGAGTAATAAAGAAGAATATGAAGATAGGCATAGATGAAGAACATTTACCTCTATCTATTTCAAAAAATAATAAGGATGTTATCTACTTCAGTAGGTAGATAGATGGCGGCACATATATGGTACTTTTTTCATTGCAGCGTTTCGTTAGATGCAGTTAAGTTTGACAATAATTTTTGATTAAAAATTGTTAATAAATTTATAAAAAAGTATTCAAATTTAACGTAAAAATGTTAATGAAACAAAGTAAGTAAATCGTATAAATTGTATACAATATATGTACCTATAGCTAGTAATAAAAATAATTATGTACATTCTTCATAGTAACTTTTTACACCGTGGGAACTCTTATAGGTTTTCTCGATGCTGTCAGAGCTTCATAATTCTTCTAACTTTAATACTACATATTTACTTGGACCCATTTATTATGTTAAATAAGTAAGACTTTCCTTCATTCTCTATAATTTTCTTATTGCTTCATATCTTCACTTTATTCTCTATAATTTTCTTGTACATTTACGAGATATAAGCTACTGCGAAACTTTCCACCTACAATATTTCAGAAACGGCTGCGTGTTTACACCTAATCTCTGACACTTTTCTCTAAAGTATAGTAGTCCATTAAAACATCGCTTTGTTCATTTGTTATGCAAATTTTATATACCGTGATATTAGCTACAATTATATGAGTTAGAGAGTCACAGGGAGACGAGATTATTATTGTCAGAGATATATAGAATTACCCCAACAATATACCTACAGCCTCAACGGCACGTAATTGAATGATCTCTTATTAATATGTGAGTATTAGCATTTAGGTAATTGCGCTTATTAAAAATTCGCAAAAATATATAAAATGAAAATTAAATCGGCATAATAATGGTGAAGTGAAGATCGAATACAAACTAAAAGCACCAGATTCAAATGATTTAAACTGTTTACAATTCTATTTTTTTTATGTGGCTGTTACCGCGCTTTGAACAAAACCAAATACGAAAGAAAAGATACAAGACCATTGTACTCGAAGTAGGTACCTTTTTCTTAAACTTTTTTTTTACTGTCTCCTTGTGATTTGAGGGGTAATAAATTATTATTTTCAAACCACTGGTTTGTAGGTAGATGTTAAAATAACAGGTTAAAAAATACTTTTTTATTTATGAGTCCATTCATTCAAGAAGAAAAGCCCATTGTTAATAAAAAAAAAATTCGATAGAAACTTACTGTCTACTCGTTTCATTCATACTAAAATTAAAGATTAATTATTAATAATGTTGAACATATTACCAGCTTGCCCTTGAAGCACAGGCTTGCCCTGAGTCGTGAGCATATGAGGCGTCAGCTGATTGCTCTGAAACGGCTTACCGGCCGTAATCACCTGGTGATGAAATGAACAAATGAATATATATTTATTTCGCATGAGAATAACTTTACCTATTTCAAGTTTAAAAGAGATTTTTAAAATTTTATCACTTACTTGAATTCCCTGTGTATTTAGACCAGAATGCAATGCAATGTTTCCTGGCATTAAAAGCTGGCCTTGTGTGTTGTACAATTGCTGGATGTATGTGTTGTTTTGCATCGGCTGCTGAATAACCTGCACACGGCTATGTCCCCACTCCGTGCTGGAAATTATAATCAACATTTTCAAAAATCACTTCATTTTTCAACCGACTTCCAAAAAGGAGGAGGTTCTCAATCCGACTGTTTTCTTTTAATGTTTGTTACCTCGTAACTTTCGACTGGATTAAACAATTTTGATGATTCTTTTTTTATTTGAAATCTAGTGCTTCCCATGTGGTCCCATTTCAATTTGGTCGAGTTCTGACAATGTCATCCATGAGAAAACGGTTTGAAGCCGATTTATGTTTTGTTAAATAGAGTTATTATAATTATAATAACTTAGTTGCTGTTTACTTTACAATACCTTAAAAACAATAAGGTATTGTAGTAGGTATGTCATCCTCTATCCATGAAACATGCTCAATATGTACTGAAGATTAGCGGAGAACTTATCCGCCTGTTAATCAATATAACATAAATTCTTATGCAGGTACATGATTGAAGTTGGATTAAAAGAAAAAAAAAACCACTTGTCATACCTTATTTGCTGCGGATGCTGTGTGTTTGGTGGCAAACTTTGCAATGGAGGCATTGTGTTCATCGCAGCACCTGCCTGCTGCTGTATAGCCGAAGTCTGCTGTTGCTGTAAACATATTTACATAATATTTTATTGAAGTCATGGGATCTGATATGATATCTACCTACCAAGTGTAGATATAAAATTTCATCAAAATCGGTTAAGCCGCTTCGGAGGAGTATAGCAGCTAACACTGTTACACGAGAATTTTATAATAATGTATTAAATTCACCCTAGCCAATGGGTACTAAGCCATTTTAAGTACTAATATGAACGCTATTTTGATGTCTTAACATCCCGGTGTACAAAATTCAAACAATAAAATCTGCAGGGCCTCATACAAAAGTCAAAATAATTCTGTTGTCTAAAGTGGTTTTGGACCTTTGGTTTTTGACCAAAGCGGTCGAAGCGAATATAGTTAACTTACGGATTAACAGAAAGTATTAAATTGAAATAAAACAGAGTTTTCATCCAATGTTACGATTAAATCTTAATTTTATATTGTACCATGAACCATCGTCATCTTGTCGAAATCCCTCTTTTTAGGACCAAGCGCTTTAAAACATCCTTTAATGCGCACTGCCAAGGTTTGGAACTCCCTGTAGGCGTTTATATTTCTGAGCTTATATAACCCAAATCTTTTCAAAGTTCTAGTGATTAGGCATATCTTCTGGGTGAGCTCGCGCCACAGTTGGTCTAATATGAAAAAAAACCTACCTGATGTTGTGCCATACTGCTTGGCATCGATGAAACCACCGTCACAGTCTGATGGTGGGGCTGAGTAGACTCGTGTTGCGACATGTTGTGCGTCTGTACCACTTGTGATTGACCTTCAACTATCTATAAACGGGAGAGTGATAATGTCAATCTATGCAG
Source organism: Synanthedon vespiformis (assembly GCA_918317495.1). Classification (NCBI taxonomy): domain Eukaryota; kingdom Metazoa; phylum Arthropoda; class Insecta; order Lepidoptera; family Sesiidae; genus Synanthedon; species Synanthedon vespiformis. The sequence continues at coordinate 2,726,235 of OU906947.1, forward strand.
TAATAATAAAATGCGTAAAAATTAATGATTTAGTCTGACATTGCACAAGTTTTTCGCATTTTTCGCTTGTCGCTCAGCATTTAGATAATAACTTTCGTACGACTACGGATCTCCTCATTTCTGATTCGATCTCGCAGTGTAACCTCGAGCCTAAACCCTTTCCATAGCTCGTTGAGCGACATTGAGCCTCGGCCTATAGTTAGAGACCACGTTTCAGGCTCAGCGCCAAATGTCATCACTGGCAACACACATTGGTCGAAGATTTTTGTCTTGAGACACTGAGGAATTTTGGACAAGAAGATGTCTAGGAGCTTCCCGAACGCTGCCAATTCGAGTTCGATTCGACGATTGACCTCCCTCTCGAAGTTGTCTCTACCTAACTAACTGGACTATTTGTGCCAGGTATATTTACTCGTCAACAACTTCGAAAGTTGAGTACCCAACTGTTACTGGGGTAGGCACAACATGGACATTACATTTTGACATAACTTTCGTCTTGTCCGTATTCACCCTTTGAGAAACTCGGTTGAGGTCTTCGAGCATCGTGCCGAGGTCTCTCATCGACCCCGCCAACATCACAAAAAGCAATAATACCTACATTGTATTCTAAAGTCATATTTATATGTAAAGGCATTTCATTTTTATGTAGACCATTATTTATTTTTAACTATACTTACTTAAATAATAATCATTGTTTCTCTCGCGGGAGGTCTTGTTATTGTAATTTAATAACTGTAGCAATTGAATGTAATACTGAGAACTAAGAAATGCTTAAAAGTCACGTCGCTCGAAATGCATAAGCATTTATTTCAACTAAGGTAAAATTCTCAGAATAAAATCGCGAACATATTATATTCCGAGAGATGGTTATACATTTATATCGGGATACAGATATCCTGTAAAAATTTCAACTTGCCACAAATAGGTATCATATATTATTTCGATATTTTTTTTCGAAACACGGGCCTGGTAAACTTAAAGACCCTACTAAATAATTTGGCTTAAGTATGTTTTTTTACTCTTTAAATTTCAAGGTATTAAAATTTCAGATTGGCTCAAGGACACTTTTTTTTTAAACAAAAATACCGCAACATCAATCAATACTAATAATAGATCTGTAAGTGTAGGTATTGTGAGTAAGTATGTATGTTCCTCCATAACTCTTAAACGGATTAACTTGGTAGATAACGGATCATGAAACTTGGTAGATAAACATTTAGACGTACAAAACAAGATAGGCTACTTTTTCTTTTTCAACGCGGACGAAGTCACGGGCGCCAGCTAGTAGTAATAATAAATTTGTAAGTGTGGTATTATATGTTGGGATGTTATGGATATAACATTTCGGTTACGGATACGGATACTGATACGGATACGGATTTAAGAATAATATTATATCGGTTTCGGATATGTAATTATTTCGAATTATCCGTTAGTTTCGGATAATTTCGGTAACGGAGATTCGAATTAAATACGCGTAAATATAAAATTGTAAGTAATATAATCCCACAATGTAGGCACAACTCTTATGTTTGGTCCGTAAGCCAGGCACTAATTCCGTCAATGATTTCCTCTCAGTCAATAATTTGTAAAATGCCTGAGAGAGTTGTATCATGATGCGTTGTGAACGTCAGCTGCGGCTCCGATGGCGGGTTGAGTAGTGGTAGCCCGTTACACTTTCAGAGCATCAGCTGACAAGCATTCCACCAAGATCTAGCCAGCTGGCTTTTTTATTTATTAACAGTAATACATAAACTATCATCTGATAAATTATCTATTGGGAGGTAATCACTGAACACGTATATATTCGTGTGACCTGCTGACGTATAATCCACCATTTTATAAATAGCTGACAATTTTGTTTCTTCAAAATATTAGGCTTACTATAATTTGATGAATTTTTAATCGGAAATAAATGATTATATTTTTTTTTTATTATGTGCGTGGGCGGCTACCACTCTACTGCTCAACCCACCATCGGAGCCGCAGCTGACGTTCACAACGCTTCATGATACAACTCTCTCAGTCATTTTACGAGTTATCGACTGAGAGGAAATTAGTCATGAAAATCTGTCGCTGGCTCACGGACCAGTTCCTCCATAACTCTTAACTCTTATAAACGAATTAACTGATTTTCATGAAACTTGGTACATATATTAAACATAGACGTACAGGACACAGGATAGGCTACTTTTTAATTTTTCAATGCGGACGAAGTCGCGGGCGGCAGCTAGTTGAAAATATAAGAGTTGTACACTACACCCCAGCCAGGTCTGTAGTTTTTTGTTAGGGTTGTTATAAAAGAGTTGTAGGGCAAGTTATCTTTCAGCATGCCATACACGAAAATGTCTACTATTTCTCGGACCATTAGTATTATACAAAATGATGACTGATCAGAAATATAAGACAATGAAATATCTTGCCGATATGGTTGCGATGATTCACAAGTAGGCAAGGAATGTAAGGTACATATTAACTTTTGCTTGATCGATTGTCTTTTTTTTATTAATTTACTGTGTCCTGTGTCCTGTACGTCTAAATGTTTATTTACCAAGTTTCATGAAAATCAGTTAATTCGCTTAAGAGTTATGGAGATTTATTATTAGTATTAATTGATAACCTATTCATATAAATATGTATTTTCCTAAATTTAATTATAATATGTATGATGCATTCTGTGGTGCCCTTAGGTATGTTGAAGTACCTACTTGTAGTGAAATTGCATCCAATTAAAATTTTCAATCAATCTATACTTACTTACTAATATTATAAGGAGAAAATATTTATATTTTTTTGTAATGAATAAACTCAAAAACTAATTGACCGATTTTGAAAATTATTTCAACTATAGAAAGCTACATTATCGGCGAGTATTTAAGGTAATATTTAAATAAAGTTGAGCGGATGAAGTCGCGTGCAAGGGCTTAAAGGTTTAGTACCATTTTGACACATAAAATATTTGTTAGTGTCTTTGATATAGGGCATTTTTTCAGTCACTTATAATGAACATTTTTTGTTAAATTAATAGAAATGGTTTGGGTACTCACTTGCTGCTGTTTGATCTCTCCGGGCATGCCGGTCTTCTGGTTTTTGTCAAAGAGCAAGTTGACGTTTTGTTGTGGTGTCAAAAAACTTAAATTTATTTCGCCTATCCCAGGCACGTTAAATTGTTGCGTGTGCAGAGGTTGGTTATTCGAAACCTGATAGAATAAAAAAAAATTTTTTTTTTAATAAAGCCAACTGAAAACATTTTTGAAATTGAATAATAAAGTCTAATCACTTATATTTGTAGATAGTATTATTTTAAGCTTGGTGCCCGCTACTTGAACAAACAAAATATATACTTACATAAAATGTACCTAATATAAAACAAATTCGTTAAAAGGAGGAACTTTGTATAAACCTAATTACCTTGTGCGCGGCCTTTTTTGACATTTTTTTACGTTTTTCATTATATTTAAGTGGATTAGTTAAGCACAAGCTTCTCTTCATATCGAAAATAAGGAGCACCGTATTAAGTCCGATGCAATTTCAATGTTTTACGAAACTCAGGAGTACCTCGGATTTTATAGCTAAAGATACGTGCGACCGCGACCGCGAATTAATACCGTCCGTATGACGGATTCATTCGAGCGAACGCGACGCGCGACCGGTAAACGACGTGCGCACTTTCCCCCCAACACTAGCTATCCCATATAACACTAGATCCCATTATACTTAAGGGGGTTGGGGGCCCATACAATTATTGGTTTGAAACTTTAACTTGGCCATACATGACACTAATTGAAAGCTGTACCTACACTCTCGTCTCTTATGTTTTACCTAACTATACTACCGTATATATATGTACATAGGTAATATGTTCAGGAATAACATAGGAATAAATAAAATGATCGAATCAACATCAATACTAATAATAAATCTGTAAGTGTATTGTATGTACCTCCATAACTCTTAAACGAATTAAGTGATTTTCATGAAACTTGGTAGATAAACATTTAGACGTACAAGACACGGAATAGGCCACTTTTTTTTCTTTTTCGACGAAGTCGCAGGCACTAGCTAGTATATTAATAAGCTACGGAAAGTTTATCTTCTAATACCTATGTGCGTTTATTTTTAATTTTGTTATTTGCTTTTTAAAGCGTTTGGTTGTAGGTATTCAAAAACTTATCAAACGTATTACATAGACGAAGTCGCGAGCACCAGCTAGTGCATAATATAAATGTAGTTGTCATTACCAGGGAATCATCCATTGATTATATGAGCACTGTCACTAATAATTTGGCTACCGATGGTACATACCTACTGCGAGTATTAAAAAAAACTATCAGAAATTCGACCTTTAAAAAAATAAGAGCCAGATATATGCTTTACCTGCAGATACTTCTGCTGCTGGTGATCAGATTGCACCGGTTGAATTTCAACTTTTTGCTGTTGGGTTTGTTGCTGTTGCTGCTGTTGCTGCTGTTGCTGCTGCTGCTGTTGCTGTTGTTGCTGTTGAAACTGCTTTTGTAACTGAAATAAAAGTTTTCTAGCTATGGTTTGTGTGGTTATTTAAACCTTAAGGAAGTTACGTGACTAGACTACCGTCACCCAGATCAGACCTGTTTATCTTTCATTAAGCTCTGGTGTAGTTTATTTATAAGAAAAACCTGTTATCTATTTAATTAATTTATAAAGAACAAAAAATGTATTAAAAGAAATAAAATTTTCTTTTTATCGCCATGAGTAGGTAGGTTAGAGAAATATTGTAGTTGGGTATTAGTTTTATTTTTATTTTATGATTTATTGTAATTAATTCACTTTACCTACTGAAATTTGAATTAGGTATTGGGTATATTTATATGATTGTACATTGACCAAATGAAACTCTAACATTTTGAAACTCTAACGTTATGGGACCAAACGCTATAACTTCAGAGATAAAAATTAGTTAATTGTTCACATCTCACCAGCTCCTGGTCCTGTTGAGTTTTAATTTGATGCTGTATAACTTGTTGTCTCTGCAAAGCTTGTTGTTGCAATTGTTGCAACTGTTGCTGTTGCAATTGTTGCAGCTGTTGCTGTTGCAGTTGAAACTGCTGTTGCTGCTGTATTAGTTGCTGTTGTATCTGTTTAATATAAATGAAATTATTGCAGTTACAATATTGAAACGGTTAGGATTTTCATAAAACTTCTTATGTATAAAACTTTGGAGGGTCTTTGACTTCTTTGTGTATGATAAAAAGGTCAATTTTTGGGGTCGTTCAGCGTTCATCAGCTGTCAATGGGTGAATAATGAGCATAAGTAGCCCCTAGCCAAACATGCACCTAAAATATTGCTTAGCTGAATTTTTTCAACTCCAATCATTGGTTTTAGTTTGGTCACCATATGGTGTTTACATTTTCATATTTTGTGTTTGTTTTTTACAGATTTAGGGTGTGGTAGAAATGAAAGTAAGGCGAAACCTTAACGCAAGGACTAACCTCAGACCGAACACAATTTTTACCAAAATGACCGCAACCCAATATCATTTAAATTAAGGTGCAATATCGCGCAACAAATTTTTGTAGCTCTCCGGAGATAACCGCGAACAGATTTAAAATTGAAAGGTTTTTCAATATTGTGTAAAACATGAAGAAAGAAATAAAAGTAGACGATTCAAACTTTTTTCAATGTAGTTCTATTATGCACTGTATTTTTATCTAACTTGTGATTTTACTCTAAGAAGTCAAACTAGGCGACGAAAATAACGCTTTTCAGCTAAGTTCTCGCCTTAAGTCTGTTAAAATTTACTGTAGTACCTGAGTTTGTATTTATTGGGTGCATTTTTTGACGTAAAAACCTTCCCTGATTATCTCTCTATCCATGAGTGAAGACAGAATTAAAATCGATCCAGCCGTTGTCGAGTTTTGCGCTTAGTTAGCAACACATTTAGGGATTAATTTTTATTTATATAGAAGAAGATATTATGTATTGTATTTACGAAAAAAAAGTAATCGATGTAGTATCTACTGTCTGGTTTATTGCTCAGTTAGTTTCATTTTTGAAGATATTTATTTATTTATTATAAGAACACATTTTCGAAGTTCAAATACATTAATCAATAAATTGCTGTAAACATATACTAATTGCCGATAAAAGCTAATGGGTTCATTATCTGAGTTCAATTTTTATACATATAAATAAACTGACCTGCAAATTATCTTCCTCCGCCTTCTTATTCCTGTACTGATAGTCATTACTCTGATTATCTTCTTCCGCCTTCGGCTGTTTCAACTCTGGACATTGATAGTTAGTATTCTGTTTGTCTAGTGCGAGTAAAGTGTTCGCCACGTCATACTTCTCTTCGAAGGTGATGCCCGCTTTTTCAGCTAATGTCTCCAGACACTGCAATGGCCTTTTTGCTGTCTTGGGCGATGTCTTATTTTTTTCAATGTGACCATTCCCTGTGGAAGGTTTAATGACTGTTCTTGTTATAGTTATGCTATTCTTATTACACTTGTCTTTTTTGTCATTCTTGGGTTCGAGAGTGAAATAGTTTTTTGCGTAATTGTTATCTTTGTTCTTGTCTTCGTTAGTATTATTGTTCTCTATCAAAGTTATGGTAGTAGAATTTGCCAATTTTATAGATTTGTCTTTAGTGTCATCTTTAGCTGTAACTACTTGACCTTGTATAAGCTGTTGTGTGGGCACCTGTTGATTTACAACCGAGGAAGCATTCTGTATCTCCTGCGAATGCAATGATTTTTCATTGGATTTCAGCAAAGATTGCTGCTGAACACCGGGACTTTGTGGTTCCTTTTCCTGTTCCTTCTTCTTTAAATTATTTAGTATTTCCGATCTGTAAAGAAAATATTGAATTAGGAACCTGGCTAAAATGTCTCATAAAAAGTTTTTAATTAGAGGGATGAGTTAAAAGTTTCGTAATTTTTAAGAGCTGCAGTCAAGTTACATCGTTAACCAGTTAAATTAAAGCTTTACAATATAATTATAATAGTCCTTTACAATTTTGATGCGTATGTTTGTTTATACATACTTTTTTTTTTAATTTTCTTCAAAGTAGGTTATTCACTTATTAATATAGTCTAAGGGTTCCGGTTCTGTGATGACATAATTAGGACTTAGAGCAGAATTGTATTTTCCAGGCATAATTAGGTAATAATAATTTTTGAAAATATAACTACACCACGTTAGGTGGTTGGGGACTAATATTGGGACTATTGAAGTAATTTATTGAAAAATAAAAATTAGCCTGACCATAAGCACCTAAAATACAATGAAATATTTTTGATACTACGATAAAACCTATCTTTATATAGTGTTAAATGATAAGCTTATTTAATTGTTTTAAATAGAAATATTAAATTCATAAATAGCCCTAATCTCATATTCCTTTCAAGGATGTCATTATGCCAAATAATGTAATGCATTTTATTAGCACAATTAAAGGGACTAAATATTTAATAAGTAAACCAGATTACTTAGTTTTGCATGCAGTTATGTAGGTACGTTTTCTGGGAGATGCCTTTGCAGAGATAACTCTGATAACTCTGAAAATTATGTACCTAGTTAAATACCTACTCTTTAAAATAAGATACCTGTAGGCTATATACATTTTACATCTACATTGAGCTTACATATTATAGGTCGATTTTCATCCAGATAACCTTTATGCCAGACGAAGAGTTTTTATTCATTTCCAACTTTATTTTAAACATTATAAACTTTATTATTAAAACTTTATTTTTAACTTTATAAAAAACATTGGATTAAAGCAGTTCCATTAGAAATATTATGTTCAGCTTAATATTTTAAAAATGAAAATTTCTTTTACCTAAAAAAAATATCGAATTTAACCCTAAAATAATGATTAATTAATATATTATTATTTAAATATAATAAATTCGATTATAGATATTAAATTCCGAACATTTTAGTTAAAAAAATAATTAAATTTTATTACACCACAAATGATTGTTGACTGTTGCATGAAACATCCCCGCTTGACAGCCATAAACTTTCTGAATGTGACGTCACACGCATTGACCAATGACCGCACTTTTACAAAATTTATTTATAAACTAGCTGACCAGGCGAACTTCGTACCGCCTCACAGTCAATAAATGTCGTGTTACCTTTTAGGATAAACTTAATTTAGAAATTATGAACTTATGCAAAATTTTACAGTTTCTGTTATATATTTGTATTTTCTAATGACAGTGAAAAAGTTATCAACAACGGTTGCTGGTGACACGTACGTTTTGTTTTGATTAACGTCAAAATATGTTTGATAGCTGGGCACAGAAAATTATTGTTTTTAATTTTCCTCGTATTTTTTTTACGTTTTTTCGCACCATAAGAACCTTCCTCAGACTTCATCAAACACAACAAAAAAGGTATCAGCCAAATCGGTCTAGCCGTTCTCGAGTTTTGCGCTTAGCAACACATTTAGGTATTCATTTTTATTTATAGGTATAGTATACATTGGCGTAAGTAAAAGTTGCAGCGACCGAGACAATATGCTGGCATTAAAATTTCTTTTTAAGCGCTGATAGTTTGAGGGTATTTATTTATATTTATATTATTTTGGCGTCGACCACTGACAGTACTTATACCTACTAGTATGAAGAGATTTGTTCGGGTCCTGATTGTTGACTTAATTTTTTTCGATATCTAAATTGTGTAGAGCATTAAAAATTCCTACATGTTTCAAACATACATTATTTGAATCACATTTCCCTCATAAACATACTTGGTAACCAATATCCTTACATAATATTATGAAACAAAGTCCTCCGCCGCACTCTGTCTGTTCGCGATAAACTCAAAAACTACTGCACCGATTTTCATGCTGTTTTCACCAATGGATAGAGTGGTTCTCGAGGAAGGTTTTAGTATATAATTTACAAAGTTACGCGGGCGAAGTTCAATATAAATAAAGCAGCTAGTGTTCAATATAAATAAACAAAAATTGAGCTTGGAACCCTACTACCACCTACTACCCTGTGCCGTAGTAGGTACAACATGTACAAATTAGACACATAAGTATTGTCTACAACCACGGCACAGTGTACTAACTTAATACTAATATTTTTTTACAGTAGGTTTATGTAGGCACTTACGCATAATTAGTATACCTACACGACCCACAGGTAGGTATAAAAAAGTTGTAATAATAATATCATCGGTTTGTGTTAACAATAGGTACTATACTATGGCAACACCTCTTCTATGTATAGTCATCTAATGTGAATTAATTACAGAGGCGTTACAAATTTATATGAATTAAAAAATTATGTTGGACGGTTAAATCTACAAAATTGGAACCCTATAAAGTTTTATAAAAAAGGTACAGTTGTTGCGCGCGTGACGCTGTGTTTGCGTATGCGGTGTGACCTTGTAAATATGTAATTGCGTCCGTGAGAGGGACGCGTCAGTATTCGTTTCTACATTGTGAGAATTCCATTAGATAGGCATTTGGATTATTCTAAAACTTATAGAAAACGACCACACATACATACACACACTCATAAATAAGTACCTAGTAGGTATACTAGTAATTTCCAGCAAGAGGTCTTTAGAATTTAAATTAATGCGATCATTGGAAAATAATACGTAAGGGGCAGAAATAAAAATTTTATTTAGCATGGCTCTTTGAGATTTGCAGAGGTGGAAGGAGAAGAGAGGAGGGGGGGAGGGACACCGCATGCCGCCATCTTAGTTTTAACTTTGGTTTTGATGGCAAAAAAAGATTTCTTTTCGAGGTAAGGTCGTAACTATTAATTCTACAAAAATTTTACAAATGGCATTACTTATACATATCTACATACACAGTTATACTGAACGCACTCCTGGCACACTGGGCCATAAATCATTCAAGCGCTAAAGGCTGTAAATTGTGTTAAGTAAATAAATAAATATGATTAAAAAATATAGTAAAACATATATTTTTGTAATAAAACAAAAGTTTTATTCATATGATTAATACCTACGCTTTCTTTCTTTCTTTTTAAGTATTCCGATTGCCATGCCAACGTTTTATGGCCTAGTGTGCCAACAGCGTTGGCGCATTCTATAGTTTATTTACATAAAAGTATGAATTAATAAATTAATCACAATAAATAACTTAGTGTATGTATCTATATTTTAAAATGTGCTAAAAGTTTTTAGTATTTTAGTGATTAACAGTTAAAGAATGGACATAACTCCTTGCAGACATAGATATAGTAGGTAGATATTAATACAGAAATTGTTAATTAAAAATTTTAAACATTCTTTAATACTTACCATTTCACTTACAGATATAGATATAATGTACATTGTACTATAGATTATTTAGGAACGGGTATCTAAAGAAAAAACGACCTGTCTGGCATTATTTCACCAGGGGGAAGCAAAAAAATAACGAAAACGTGCGAGCGGGAGGGTGCAATGCGGACGCGTATGGCGCTAGAAAGAGATGAATACATCTCACTAGGGGAGTTTGAACGCGAACCGGTTCAAACTCCCCTAGTGTGCAAGCAGAGCCTGCATGTGTGCAGGCAAGAGCCAGACGGCGCTGGCTGAGCGTTCTCCCTCCCCTCGGCTGTCGACCCTCAAGTATGAGGGCCTTCACACACTGTCGGCTTTACCCCAAACGATTGCACTAATAATATTCTAGCTTGTAACACTTCACACAATACAATGGCTCATTTACTTGGGCACAATAACTATTATTACATGAGTCATGTTCTTCATTTAACATAAAGCGTTCTTTCTCCTTCGCAAACGTGTCGATGTTGGTAATAATCATTGGCAATTTAATGCCCACGATGTGTGCAATGAAACACACCGCCACACGCAATGCACTTCCCCACACCAGATCGCAATCATAAAGTAAAAAAATAACATAAAATACCTTTTGGTGTAAAAACCATAAGAACAACGTTCCATCGTTTCAAAATAAATGGTTAACTGAAAGTTAAGCACCGTCTCATGCGGCAATGATTAAAAGTAAAAAACAAATAAAAAGGTAAGGAACGAGACATTCGCACAGGTGAAAGTAAACACAACACTCATTATCGACGAAAACGACATACAAACACACTTTATCGATAGTACGATGCCCGTCTCATTGCAACGATAACCTTCTTGCGAGCGGTAAAATAGGACTGAACTGTGAAATGTTAATACTGCGGGCCGCAAACAGAGAAGCGGAGCGCGCGGCTGTAGTGCCACACCCGTACCCCGCACCGCCCCGCAACATACCGTTTTCCCGTCACCAATAGAACGGCTGCTCTCGAGCCTAGCCTACCATTGGCGAATTTATTTTATGACCGTTCCACATACAAAACCGGTTGCCATGAACAACACAAAAGGACGCGAGGGACGCATTTTGCGTTGGGGAGATTGCCATGAGCCATTGCTTGCTTTGCTTGCTTGCTATACTATCTATATCTATACCTAGCTAATATCACATGCTTCTCCCTTTCAAACTCGATGTGCGTGGAAGAGACCATTTCTAAAGTGTATCTAGTTACTTTTGTACGTACCTAACTTCTCTTTACCAATCACTTAAACAATTAACTGGCGTTGTTGTTTGTATTACAGGCGACGGTAGCCACACAATAAGATCACACACAAGTTCATGTAATATTCATAAACAGTTTCTTTTAAAAAATATATTTAATACTATCTGTTGCACGCGACTTCGCACGCGTTACTTCATAAAATATAGCCAATGCTGATAATGTTAGCTTTCTATAGCTTTCAAAATCTTCCCTCTTTATTATATCAGTATAGACATAGGTAATAAATAGGTATACTTATATAGTAGATTTAATGTTTCATAAATACATTATTTGACTCATCGGAAAACAATCCTTAGTTTACCTACTTGTATGATATTATTATTATTACGAAATTTCGCACGGTATCACAATAGCCCAACCCAAGCTGGCAGCCATATTAACAATGGCGCCGCCTTTGTAAAAAAAGGGGCTGCTTTTTTTTGCTCCATTATATTTAAAAAAAAAAAACAGTAAACCCAAATCCCACATTGACAATTTTTTAGTAAAATTTATAGTATAGTAATTTTTTAGTAAGTAGGTACCAATTAAAATATAATTTCCTGGAAGCAACAATAGGTACTTAATGAAAAAGCAGTGATTAGCACACGAATCAAAATGTGAATCATAACTTGATCGTGTTAAATCGAAACTCGTTTTCCATCGTTTCAATGGGCACACCTAAGGCCAAAATGAAAAGGGATTTAGTTTTTTACACACGATACTAGTGACATTCAAGACATTTAAGACTATTGGTGATTTTTTTTACCACACTAGGTTTGTAAGACCTGGTTACCGGACAAGGGCTTTGCTTAAAAGTACTGCGCCTTGTACGGGCAGGAAAAACTTACAAGTGTGAAAGTATTTGCTATGCTATCGGGCGCAGGCAGAGCTGGAAAATAAATGCAAAGTAAATTGATCCATGGCGCTATATAAATAAGGAGCACAGTCGTATTTGCAAATGAAGTATTTTTTTCTTGATACTATTATGCTCATTATTCCTTATAACTATATTATAATTATAACTAAAGTATAGATAATCGTACTAAAATAAATAAAAAATTAAATCTTGTGCGATTGAATCCCATTGGCCCGTGAGACGGCACACATTCACACACACACACGCACGCATACACACGCACACGCACGCACATACACACACGTTTGGTCTAGTGGCTAAGTAACCTTAGCTGTTAACCAAACGGTCGCGGGTTCGAATCCCGGTAGGGGCAAACGTATATTATGTGTTAACATTTTACCTTTGTATCTGAGTCATGGATGTTTTATATGGATGTCTATGTAGTAAGTATATGAATGTAGTATGGATACCAATCCATAATACAATCATAAATAGTTGCTTACTGTGGAACTAGATGGTGCTGTGTGAAATTTGTGAGTGAAATGGTTACTTTATAGGTATAGATTTTAGTATTTGACCGTCTCTGTCAAAATATCAAAAGTCAAAATTATACAGTTTTTTCCTATTAGTAAATTTTTCTAAATTTTGGACTTCAAATATGGGAAACAAAAAATGTCCCTTACTGCCAGAGCAGTTAGTGGTAACGCTAAACGCTACACAATTTCAAAATATAAATCTTTCAAAAACAGTTACTTTACTGTCCGGCTTTTGAGTTTGTTGACGCTCTACGGTTGGCGGCAAGGTCACGCTTCAAGTCCATACAAAAAGGCTTTCTATTTAGAATGCGTGGCCTTATTAAAAAAAGTTGCTTCGACCCTTTTTCTTATAGGTACAATAAAAGCTCCTTATTCGATCTCGTGGGGTATAGATTGTACCTAGGTGTCAAAATAAAAGTTTGTAACAATATTGATTCATTATAATTAGGCAAGGGTTTAAAGAACTTAGTGAAACCGATTTCTTCATGTTATGCAGGTTTTAACAATTTTCCTTTTAATAAAAATATAAGACTTCGTTCCATAGACGGATCAACTTTCATGAAAAAATTATAATTCTCGTCAGCTATCCGTTAAACCTTCGCTCATATTTAATTTTGTCGGGACTATAACATGTGGTTAAATATTGGCGAAATACTTTTATAACTATACTTTATGGCAAAATATTTACAACTATTTAGGTGTATGGGATGGGCCATAACCTGTAGTGAATAAACAAACTGTTTCATGCCCAGAAATCTTCAAAAATTGCGTTAGGTACGTAATATCGAGTCTTTTCACTTCTTACAAGAGAGGATTAGGGTACTTTTTATCCAGAAAAAAATATTGTTAGAAAGGGATCATCAAAAATAAAATGAAAAACTAACGCCTGGCAAAAGCGTTTTATAATAGCAACAATATAGAAGGTCAAGCGTTATATTGCTTACTAGCTGTTCACGCGACTTCGTCCGCGTAACTTTATAAAATAAAATACATTCGTGTCTGTGCAACCATGGAAATACATATACAAAATTTCAACCCAATCGGTCAAGCCGTTTAGTAGTTGACATACCGACAGCAGCGCCACCTACCGGGTCCAATTGTATTTTTAAATCATCCAGGATACCATCGAAATAGCCATATAAAATTTCAACCCAATCGGTTCAGCCGTTTAGAACTTATGTGAAAAAGAAGTTAAGTACGGAAGGATAAATCCTTACTACCCGTTGTCCCTTTACCCGTCTTCCCGTAGGAATGAAGCATTTTCCCGCGGTAAAAAGTATCCTATGTTCATCACAGATAATGTCGGCTTCTAATGGTAAATATTTTTTTTAAATCGGTCCAGTAGTTTCGGAGCCTATTCTATACAAACAAACAATTAATTCTTTTTTCTTTATAATATTAAGTATAGATTTCGTAAATTTCGTAAGAAAAGCCAGGATGAAAAGTATATTAAGCTAATTAGCTTATCAAGCAGATGGAACTAGCCACAACCAAGCAACGTAAAGTCACGTAGGAGTGTTTATTTTATTTTAATCAGGTTAGTAAATAACAGGTTAGTAATTTCAATAAACGCACGTTTTAGTAGATAAATTTAGTTTAAGATATTTTTTTATAAAAATATTCACGATTGGAATGTGGAAACGTGACAATAAGAGAGTTAAGAAATATAATATTATCTATGAGGAAATTTATGTAGAAAATAATTAGTGTTCACCAAAATCAAAATATTTATCCATCAAGTAAGTTTTTCCAAGAAACTCTTATATGATCGTCATTATAAATTTTGAATTTACTAAACAGTAAAGTTGTTAGTCTTCTTGGTGCCTCTTTCACCAACTGTCAAGTAGCCTAACTGTCATTTAAAGTGACCGGTAACCGGGAATAATGGAGCTGATATTCCTTTGTTTGTACGGTAAAAGTCCCAAACAACATAGAAAATAATAAAAAAAATTCGGCTATCTATGGATGCACTAAACCGAGTGAATAATTAAATAAAACAGAAAATGATTTCTAAAAGTAACTAATCAACACTTTACTTGTAGTTGGTGAGAGGCGCTTAGACGAGTAGGTATACAATCAAGTTAAACCTTGATTTTTTGGGTCACTCAATTAATTATAAGTGTCATTAGTAAATTAATAATCTTCAAGAAGAAATTGGTTCAATTTGCATCCCTAGTGTTAATGTCAACGAGTTAACAAGTCTACGTAAACAATTTTTGGAGTTTACTCCATTTGCATATTACAAATATTATTAGGCCCGTGGTATGAAAATTGTCACACGAATGTGTTATAGGTTATAGACACTTCAGGTAAAGTTGGGGTACGAAAACCTTCGTCAGTTTTCAAATTATTCCTTTATCAAAATCGTAGACTCTTAGTTCCCTTTGAAACTAAAGCACTAAGCAGACAACTGACAATACGTTTGAAATGAAAATTTGGAATGACTGACAATTGCCCTGGTGTAAGCAAAAATCGACTTTAAGGTGACGAACCTTTTCTTACCCCGACTGTACTTGGTTACGTTCTATTTTTTTTTAATATTTTAGAATATCTAGTTTAATACGGTAGTACCTAATACTAGATCTATGAGTTTCATACATATAGAGCGCCATCTACACAATGTTATTAAAAAAGAAAGAAACTTGTTCTTTCGGCGTGTTCGAATTGTGAAAATTTAAATTTTATAATCGTTCCTAGGGATCAAACTCCAGTCGTGTGTCAGAGGACACACACAATTCTTTTTTTTTTCATTCGCAACTCACGTCAGTGAATTCTTTCTAAAAGGCTTCACCGGTTAAAATATTATTGTCTATTGAGGTGTTAAATATTTTTGAGGTGTATTGTCTATTGAGGAGAAATTTTGTATTTCTTGTAAGATTTTGCACAAAAAAGTTTTTATCTCTTTATCTCTACTATATTTATTAAAGCGCCATCTGCTGCCCGAGTAACGATGGCGCTTGCATTGTTGCCGATGCATTGTTGTATAACTCAAAATTTTGTGAGATGGCGCTATATGAATATGAATAACCAATAATTGTGATGACGTAAAAAGATTATGTGCCTCTTTAACCAACTAAAAGTAAAGTGTTGATTAGTTACTTTAAGAAATAGAAATAAAAAGTAGCCTATCCTGTGTCCCGTACGTCTAAATGTTTATCTACCAAGTTACATAAAAATCAATTAATTCGTTTAAGAGTTATGGAGGATCATACATACTTACATACAATACATACACTTACAGATTTATATTATTAGTATTGATGCACTCGGTTTAATGCATCATTCGATAGGCGATTTTTTTTTTACCTAATGTTTGGGACTTTTACTGTACAAACAAAGTTATATTAACACCTCATCCCCGGTGAACGGTGACTAAATGGCTTAATTATGTTATTATGACAAATTAACCGAATTTTAAATTAAAAGAATGAAAAATTAAAAGATAAGAGAATAAAAAATCTTATTAGAACGCATTGGGAATTCTCTGTTAAAGTTTTGCTAATTAAGTAGCATTAATTAATTAAAATTAAATGCCACTCCATCTAATCGACTCTAAAATCGTAAGAAACAAAGTAGTGATAAAAGAATCAGCTAGGTATATGCGTTATTTATAAGGTTATATTGGAGGCATTTCATCGTCTACGTGTGTAATATTTATTTAATAACTGCTTTTAACAAAAAATAAACCTACTACAAACCGTCTCATGGTTTTTCTGATGGATACCGTTGTCAGAACTGGACCAAATTGAAATGGGACCACAAGGGAAGCACCAGATTTCAAATAAAAAAGTAATCGTCAAAATTGTTTAATCCAGTCGAAAGTTATGAGGTAACAAACATATTTAAAAAAAACAGTCGAATTGGGAACCTCCTTTTTGAAGTCGGTTGAATAATTGGTTTATATGCGTAAAGTAACGAGCAGCAAGTGCCTTAACACACTTTATTTTTTTTAAATATTATGTTCGTTAGACATACTGTCGGCCCACTTGATGATAGGTGGCTACCGTCGCTTATAACACAAGCAACGCCGCTGTAGGAGGATTAAGTTCTACAGTAAGATTTATAATTCTAGTAGTAGCAGGAACACTGCCTTTCGGAGTTAATTAGGCAGCCCATTGGCAAGAAGATCACCGTGATATCTCCTAACCCCTTATTAATCCCACTATGGTCGTGGAAGCAACTAAGCCGTTGCTTATTGGCGACGGTAACCACCTACCATCAATTGGACCATCTGCCTTTATGACGCGCTTACATAAAAAAACGTATTATCTTCTCTTATCTTTTTATTAATTCTTCTGTGCGTGTGTCTGTCACTGAGCTCCTCCTAAATGGGTGGACAGATTTTAATTCTATCTTCACTTATGGATAGAGGGATAATCAGGACTGATTTGAGGGTAAAAAAATTGGTCGCGAAGTCGCGGACACCTATTAGTAAGTATATAAAAATCAATTTCTGTTCGTTTGTCTCGTTCAAACTCGAGAACCGACCGATTTTATTTCTATCTTCACTTATGGATAGAGGGATATTCAGGGAAGGATTGTACATAAACACAAATTGGTCGCCGGGCGAAGCCGGGTGCGGTTACCAGTTTTTAATAAAAATGAATAGGTCCTTTTTATATGTCTGTACTGTATCTATTGCGCTAATCTCAGCGGGAAGTTGTGAACGAATTTTTATGTGTGACGCATTTGTATCGATCGCAAGAGCAATTTCTGAGAAATGTTTTATGTGTATTATTTTATTATGTGTATGTAAGAACCTATTCGAACTAAAAAGTCCCAATACTTAGTTCAATCAATTGAGCTCCTAATTGCCAAAGACCAAAATTGCCACGGTACGTCGTGGCCGGGTTCGACGTTACCTACTTGAGGATTTTCTTGCTTACGATTTCGTGTGTCTTTATTAATTATTTATTAAATAATTATCTAATAATTATTACGAAATTTTATTGAAACCTTTTCGGTGGTTTATAACTAGCTAACTAGTAAACATTTGTATAATAAAATGGATGCATACTTAGTCCTACAAATTGAGTGGTACGTTTTCCCAGTTATTATTAAATAATTAAATTAATGTGACAATAATAATTGTCATATTTTTTGATAATTTGTTGATAAGTATCTAAATTCGACTGATATTAATAACGGAATTAAAATCTTACTGAAATGGACTGTAGATAATTCGAATTCAGTCTTCATCGCGAAGACGCTGAATTTAGTCTTCAGGATATTAGGATCTTTGGGTCCTATATGTGAATTTTGGTGTAAATGTATTTTCGGTATCGAGGGGATATACTAATAATTACTCTAATTTATTAATTAATGATATGAAAATAAAAGTCGGTATATAAAAAATATATAGTCGGTATATGGTATAAAAGCTGGGCATCCTAAACAGGGTGAAGCGATACTTCTCACCTGGACAGCTCTTATCTTTGTATAAGGCGCAAGTCCGATCTTGTATGGAGTATTGCTCCCACCTCTGGGATGGCTCAGCCAAATAGCAACTTGCCGCACTCGACTCAGTGGAACGCAGAGCTAGAGGACTCATAGGCGACAGTACCCTTTTAAAATCTGGGATGCAGAGCCTGGCACATAGACGCAAAATTGCCTGTCTATGTGTCTTTTATAAGATGTACTTCGGAGAGTGTGCACAGGAGCTGCAGGAGCTCATACCGCCTTCTCCTTTCTTCCATCGGACATACAGACGTACGGCTGGTTACCATCCGCATCTTGTCGAAATCCCTCCTTTTCGGACTAAGCGCTTTGAAACATACTTTATAATGCGCACTGCCAAGGTTTGGAACTCCCTCCCGGCGTCTGTATTTCCGAGCTCATATAACCCTAATCTTTTCAAAGTTCGAGTGAATAGGCATATTCTGGGTGAGCTCGCTCCGTCATAGGCCTCATCCTTGCTCTCAGCTGGTTGTTGGCCAAGAGCAAACCCATCTCTAATAAAAAAAAAAAATATTTACAGGTGTCAATGTATGTACGCCAGGCGTTTTCAATGCCTAATTATCTGTTATTTTTTAAACGAAGTTGCAGGCTGCAGCTAGTCTGTTTTAAAGCTGTGACAGCCAACTGAACCGTTTCTCATGTGGATTATATATAATTATGACATGATCTATAACGCAGTTCGTAAAGCAAGAAATCCTGTGCGAGCTCGAAATATTATGTAGTAACAATATTCGATGACATATTTACTAACCAAGTAGCAACAAGCAACAACGCTTCTGTCTACTCTGGGCCCGTATTCTCTATGTGTGGTTTTGCTGTGGTTATCGACTCGATGTGGTTATAGACTCGACAATTGTCTACTTTGGTATTCACTAAGCACATGTCAAAATATCTACGACGTTTTTTCGATAGTTATACATGTCGATGAAGTTGTTGGCGCGTTATTGTGTGGTTTTAAGTTTGACAAAGTACTATATTTCTTATTTAATGTCGACTTTGAGGTCGACACGTTTTTAAAAACCACAGATAGAGAATAGGCCCGTGAAGTGACTCTGAGAATAATAAATCTGTATTAAATAAATCTTTAATAGTAATCTGGTTGGTCATGGTGTAAGTGACTTTGTTTTCAGAGATATCGTGTTTATAGGCTCTATGCATGATACTGAAACTAAATTGACCATTTTTACAATTTTTTTCTGTATGTATGAACTCTTAAACGAATTAACTGATTTTCATGAAACTTGTTAAATAAATATTTAGACGTACAGGATGTGTCCTACACGTCTGTAGGACAGGCTATTTTCTTTTTCAACGCGGACGAAGTCGCGGGCGCCAGCTAGATGTATCATAAGGGTGATGTCCTACTGATAAAAATATTCACAGCTTTCCAATAAAACTGCGTATCATTTTTCAGAAGTATTTCAAAGAAGTAGTCTTATCTATACTAATATTATAAAGAGGAAAGATTTGATTGTTTGTTTGTATAGGATAGGCTCCGAAACTACTGGACCGATTTGAAAAATTCTTTTACCATTAGAAGCCGACATTATCCGTGATGAACATAGGCTACTTTTTACCGCGGGAAAATGCTTCATTCCTACCGGAAATCTAAAATAAAAGTAAATACTAGCGGCTTGGCCCGGGATACACTGATAGCGCCATCTATCGGATTTTGGTAGAGCTGCTTGGGGTTATTTTTAGCGATCCCCTCCACAGTAGATACCGTGGAGCTATAATTTTATACTTTTCAACGCGGACGAAGTCGCGAGCACCAGCTAGTATCTAATATTCAGGTACTCTAATTTTTTACTGTAGATTCATGTTCTTCTAAACCTTTGCAATTAGTTTAAGTATTATTTTGAATCTAACATTACTCTCTTCAACAATGTTGCTTGCTAGGGCAATAGGGAGAGACAACCGAATCGATCGTGGGGTTGTCCCCTGCCTCGTTCCACTGAGCCTCCGAGGTGGAGTTTATCTTTATAACTGTTTGCGAAGATGCGAAACGTATTTTCGATTAATTTTCTTTGATTTCTGTATTATTAAGAAAATTAAAAATACGAATAGTTTTCGTCGTAGGACTAATTTATAATTTGAAACTTAGTACTTAATTAACTAAATAAGTACTCTATTAAAAAAACATTAGGTACACTTATTATTTATAAATTTATAGTTTTTGACCTGATAATTTTTATCTTTTGCTTTTTCTGAAATGTGCTTGATATTTCGTCTTTTGGTTTTGTCAATATTTTGTAAGTATGTCAAGTTTGAAATCAAAACATTTATGAAAATCAAACAGATTTAAATTACCTAGTACCTATTATCAGCTACATAATTATCAGCTTTCCTCAGTCCAATAACTTTTGGCGGGACGACGTCAGTAAGATCGGCTATTTTTCTATTGCATTATTTTTTCATTTTCGTATTCATATTATTATGTACTATAATCATATAAAGTTGTCTACTATAGTAGTAAACTAGAGTTATGTAATAATATAACAGCAAAATCCCTCTGGAACCTTTAGGAGCCAAGTAAAAAGAAAAAGTCAGAACGAAAAGAAATAAGGCAAAACCAACCTAATAGCGCGGAAGTGAGTATTAATTTGTATTGTGGTGGGTCAGTGCAGTGACCGAGAAAATCTAACTTACTTATAGTAGAGTAAGAGAGAGAATTCGATTTATTTTAACCTAGCTGGCGCCCGCGATTTCGTCAGCGCAGAAAAAGAAAAAAGTAGTCTATCCTGTGTCCTGTACGTCTAAATGTTTATGTCCCAAGTTTCATGAAAATCGGTTAATTCGTTTAAGAGTTATGAAGGAACATACATACCTACAGAAAAAAATACAGATTTATTAATAGTATTGATTGATGATTGATTAAACGGTAGATGAAACCGCATTTCGCATCCAGTTACCTACTATATATCTTTACTTATCTATACTAATATTATAAAGAAGAAAGATTTGTTTGTTTGTATAGAATAGGCTCCGAAATTACTGAACCGATTTGAAAAATTCTTTTACCATTAGAAGCATAGGCTACTTTTTACCGCGGGGAAATGCTTCATTCCTACGGGAAATCTAAAGTAAAAGTAAATACTAGCAGCTTGGCCCGGGATACACTTGACAACGCCATCTATCCAGAATCCGATAAAGCGACTAACATGACAACTGCTTGGTGATATTTTTAGCGATCCATTCCACGATAGATGGCGTTTTATACTTATCAACGCGGACGATGTCGCGAGCACCAGCTAGTAATATTATAAAGAGGAAGAGGAAATATTTGATTATTTGTTTCTTTTTTTTTAATTGAATAGGCTTCGAAACTACTGGACCGAATGGAAAAAATGTTTCACTGTTGCAAAACTATATTTTATCAAGTTACGCGGACGAAGTCGCGTGCAACAGCTAGTAGTGTATAAGCACATAAAATGTTTTTTAAATAGAAAATAAACCAAGGATCTAACACATATTTTTAAATATCCAACTCAACTCAAACCAAATAGGTATTCAAATAATATTATATTTTCGCACCTAATATCGAATAAATGTCGAAATTTTGACATCCTACTTCATTATAAACCCACCGCAGATGCTCCCCGGATATTACGCGAATTACGTATACCCAGCTATACCTACCTACCTACTAAATGACGCTCAGGACATTGACCTAGGTAAGCAGACGACTTTGAAAGTTTACTGGATCGGTTTTAGGGTTGAATATGCGTGTTCGTTTTGCCTCTCTCAAACTTGTTACTAACTAATTGCCTCTAATTTTATTTCTGTCCTCTATTGTTAAGGCATATAGAATAACTCTTTTTTAACAATAACAAAAAAAAACAGTCGAATGGAAGTCCTCCTCCTTTTTTGGAAGTCGGTTGAAAAGGAGGAGGTTCTCCATTCGACTGTTTTTTTTATGTTTGGTACCTCATAACTTTCGACTGGGTGAAACGATTTTGATGATTCTTTTTTTATTTGAAAGCTGGTGCTTCCCGTGTGGTCCCATTTTAATTTGGTCCAGACAATGGCATCCATGATAAAAGACCATAAGACGGTTTGAAGTCGGTTTATTTATTGTTAAAAAGAGTTATTTGAAAGTCATCTGTCAGTATTTACCAGTATGAGTATGATATACCAGTATCTATCAGTAAGTATCACTATCGGACTGCTATTATATAACGATGTTGTGCAATCAGGAGGGAAGTAGTGGAAAAAATCAAGCAACCATGAATCGTGTCGAGATGTGATGAACCCCATTGTTTTGTCCAGTCCTATATAAGTAATTTGACTTAATGAACAAACAAGGCTAACGTAATATTTTTATTCAGTGAAGCCTCCGACTATTTATGCATCAAGTTAGACGAAAAGCTGCGCTCGAATTCGTTATAAAAAGTTGCATTAGGTAAACATTCCTCACTTTGGATACCTAACTCCTTTAAAAACAAATGCTTATGCAAATATGGAATTATGTTCGGTGGTAGGTAGGGTACTGCCACATAGTTATTTTGGGACCAAACAAAGCAATGTTCTATAATAATTCAATGTTTCCCATTTATGTTTCCAAAACAAACTGGACTTGCTAGTTCCACGCTCGCTGGTAATAAGAAACGATTATTTTGTCGTGAGTTGAAAGGCTGAAAATGAAGTCTGTCCATCTGACCCCAAGTTCGCGGAAGTACACTGCTAGCTTGATGTAAAGCTAGCAGAACTTTTATTTTTCGGTTATTTTTAGAGCGTCAAATTTTATTTCTTGCCACTAAATGATAAGCTAAAATGAGGTTATTAGGCCCATAGGTGATAGTAGGACGCTACTATACATAGAGTTACGAACTGTTACTGTCTACTATAGCTTTACAGACGTCACAACAGAAACGTTGAATGGTTGCATTATCTTTGTAAAGCTGCGACCTCCTGGTGTCTGTTGCTGCAGTAGTTTAAAAGTTATCTATAGTAATCTTATAAAGAGGAAAGATTTGATTGTTTGTTTGTTTGTATAGAATAGGCTCCGAAACTACTGGACCGATTTGAAAAATTATTTTACCATTAGAAGCCGACATTATCTGTGATGAATATAGGCTACTTTTTACCGCGGAAAAATGCTTCATTCCTACGGGAAATCTAAAATAAAAGTAAGTACTAGCGGCTTGGCCCGGGAGATAGCGCCATCTATCCAAACCGGGTGAAACGTCGTAGAGATATATTATTTCGTTGTGTGAAACATGACAATGGCGATGGCGTTTTATACTTTTCAACGCGGACGAAGTTGCGAGCACCAGCTAGTCAAATATAAAATGAAGTCCCTTTAGCTTTACTTAAAGTAAACACATATCTCAGATTAAGTATATGAAACAAACACGCAATCCTTGCTTATTATTTTCAATAGTTAGGTAGGTATTTAGAGAATTATTTCAAGACTTATAGTTATAGCTATTATAACATCCTTATATATATAAAAACTAACTGGTGCCGCGACTTCGCCCGCGTTCTCTATAGCCTATAGCCTTCCTCGATAAATGGACTATCCAATATAAAAATAATTTTCCAATTCGAACCAGTAGTTCCTGAGGTTAGCGCGTAGGAACCAAACAAACAAACAACCTCTTTAGCTTTATATATTAGTAAGTTATAGATTACGTGTCACGTTGTTTGAGACCAATGGACTTCTAAACTAGGTACTGAACCGATGATGATAAAACTTCATAACTATGTGTGATTTAGTCCAACTTAAAAGATAGCATAGTTTTCATTTTGAACCCGGGCGAAGCCGGGGGCGTGTAGCTATATATATAGTCCTTAACAAACTCACGTTAATTAACAAAATTTTTAAAACCTCATTTTAAAATTGGTTCTTCAAAATCTGTAAATGTAGGACTGTAGGTATTGTATGTATGTATGTTCCTCCACAACTCTTATACGAATTAACAGATTTTCATCAAACTTGGTAGATAAACATTTAGACGTACGGCACACAGGATAGGCTTTTTTTTCTTTTTCAACGCGGACGAAGTCACAGGCACCAGCTAGTTTTTAGTAAAACTAGTGAAATTTATGTGCGGAGGGAGAGTCATCGTGTTTCTTGATTGAGTTGTGCTGTGATTAAAGTTTGGATCACCCCAAAAATCTACTTTAGAATCACCATACTTTGCAGCAGGTAAAAAAGGGACGGCATTGGAGGGACGCATCGACACAAATCCAAATTCTAGCCACTAAATGTTGTACACGATTTGGCAACGTCGCTGTCACAGAGCAACGCTGCAGGGGTGTGAACTGTGAAGTGTGGCAACGTTCGTTCGTCGCCTGACGCTGTTTCCATTAGTCACAACGTCCGAATATACCCAAATAAGTAGTACGGTCTGTCTGTTGCATACGCATCAGTCCTCAGTCAGGCCGGTTTATAGTTAGGTTGCTTTTCGTTGGAAACTCGAAACCCAGTTTGATTAAACTCGGATTAGGGTCAAGCTTCTATTTCGGCTTCTAAATTCAAATGTCAGATTATTATTTTCAGATTTCATCTATTATTTAATACACTATATCCAATCAAGTCAATCTATTCAATCAATCTTGAACAGACTTTAAAGTTACCTACTGTTTACATAGTCCTGTGAAAAAGCAATATCTTATTCTATCAATTATAGTTATACCTAGTAAAGTTTTAACCAGTTTTTTTTTTTTTCAAAATTCCTCGTTCCAGATCTGGCAGATCGTTCTAGATCTGCCATTTCCAGAATCTACCGTTGAGCGAATACTTAACCGTTCATGCACAACTCCAATAATAAAAACGTAACAGCACTCCTATGAGTAGGTAATAAATGAATCTCGTCTTGAATGTTATTATAATTTTTACACACCAAACATTATTGGTTAATTTTCTATTGTCTTAATAAAAGGTATGTTCAGATAATTTGATTAAATCTTGTTATTACGGCAAACTTCATAATATAACAAACTATTAATCGTCAATACGTTCGTTTACATTACAAAATTCTAATCGCGAAGAATATCTTTGGTCTTTAATGGGTACATACTAAGAAAGTACTTTAACAATAATTTAATCACTCATACTCACCATTCAAGGAATGCTAATTAATTGTGTGATTACTACTCATATGAAATCCTTGGCGCTTTCATTATTTTGAAGTTCAATCAAATAAAATGAAAATTGAAAGAAAAAATTTAAAATTGAAAATTGGATTACTCAAGGCTGGGGCTGGCGTGGGGGCTGGGGGGTTGAAGGTACCCCCTTTTCAGGTGTTGACATTGGAAATGTCTTTTCCTTCGCTTCAGTAATACATAGGCCCCGATTTCACGATAAAGTGCGATCCCCTTATATCTCGAAGAGTTGTGAGGATAGGATATTCAAAAAGGACTCAAAAGATGCGTATTCATGAGAGCTGTAAGGTGCAAAAATAATTTTTCGAAAAAGTCAAAAACGAAAAAAGTTAAGGCCGAAATTGTGAAAAAAAAATTTGGAAATGAAGAATGATATCAAAAATTTGAGAAAATCTCTTCTGGACAATTCGTCAGCTACAATTGGAGCATAAAATAAAGACGATAGGGTTAAGGGTTTGCCCTGTAGCTTAACCTTTTTAAAAGAAGTCAACAAGTCAGAACAACATATTTTTTCGAATTCCGTAGATTCATTTCCAATGTGCTCGATAGTCGTGTGAGGCACGAAATCTGATACCCTTTTTCTGAACGAATAGCATTAAGCATGATATGACGACTTTTGACGAAAGTAGAAAACACGGGAAAACAAGATATTTTCGTCACAAGATCCACCATACCAAAGTGTTATCTTTATAAAATAATCGCTGATATTACCAATATTTATTTTGTCATTTATTTTCTTAATATTAACTAAATATTGTCATTGTTAATCAATCAATTTAGCTAACATAGGATGCAACAGCTAACAAAGGATGCAATGCAATGCAATGCAATGTAATTGCAAACTCAAACTGAGTTATAAAAGGTGGATATTGTTACTCAACATTTCTTCTTGGAAGTCCCTACTTATGCAGAAAGTGTGTATGATATTGTTTTGTGTACTTCTACACGGTCACATTGTTAGCCGTAACGAAACAATATGTAAAGAAAGAATAAGATACACATGCCACATCCATTATTTTGATATATTTCTAAAAAAAATATGCAATTTCTTGTTATAATATAATCAGTCATATTTTTATAAAATGGGTTTATATAATTTTGTTTTCTAACACAATATCGTCCACACTTATAAAATATGTTATATAACTATGTTTTATGTCGAGAGCTCGTGAAAATATACCTACTGTGCAAGTAAAATGGAAATAAAATAAATGTAATTATTATTACGAGTATTAATCGTTTATTCACAAGTACATATCTAATATTAAGTGTATTTTTACTTATGGATGTTTGAAGTGTTTTATTATTAGCCTTCTCTAGTCTAGCCCTTTTTTTATTGTCGGGAAATAGATACCAGGCAGTGTAGGGGACACCATGGGACCGGTGGGACCGTGGGACCAGCTAAAGCGTTGATGGGTACGGTCGCGGGGACGCTATGACACGACTTTGGTGCCAGTATTTTTTACACAGTCCATAGCAATTATTTATGGTCTTAAATTCTTATTTAATGCCCTAAATATTAACACTAAGCCCAAAATGAAAATGTGTTAGTCTAGTAACAGTCTATTTAATATAACTATTCTTCGATAAAAAAAATTATTGAGACATTTCCGAAAAATTGTTAACGTTAGGTTAAAAAGATAATTTGGTTAAATACCAGATTTGCACGTAGATATTATATATTTGTTTATAGGACCTTATAAACTTTTGACTGCCGGAATTTAAAAGTGGAATAATTTAACAATATATTTCATCATCAGGTAACACTAACTAAAACAAGTCAATTAACTGAACGCTATTAAGGGACTAATGGGTTTAATACTGGTTTAAATATGATTTCGAAACAATATTACAATTAAAAGCTTTTATATTTTTTTTACTTTTCAGCAATTTGAATTCTTACAAAAAGAAAATTGGCGAATTACTTTTAAAAAAATAATTTTTATCACATAGAATTTGTCTTCTTTTTCTTTTTTTGGTTTTATATATATTTTTTAATTAATAGATAAATGTAAATATATAATTTGACGTATAATATAATTCTTTAGCCCTATTTGTATATAATCTATAATATATATTTTTAAATTTATGGCTGTATGTAATCTTAATAAATAAATTTAAAAAAATAATAATAATAACCGTCTCCCCCTCATTTTGGCTTTTGCCCCCTCCAACTAATAATTATAATTTTTTTAAGTATATAATAATATATTTTTTTCCAAACAATTAACTTACAATAGCCTTAAGTTATCGTTGACCCCGACAATAAACTTTGCTTGTATCATGGGAGTCTACTGCAAATCCCAATATAGGTACAATAATAAATATAAAACAAAATTATACCTATACAATTTGTGATAAATACAGAACAACACATTTTAGCTTAATAAGGAAACATCGTCAACAATCAATATCATCAATCAATCAATACTAATAATAAATCTGTAGGGGTCGGTCATGGAGTGACTTACTTTGTTTTCAGAAATGTGTGTGTCTGAGTGTGTGTATGTGTGTGTATGTGTATGTGTATGTGTATGTGTATGTGTATGTGTATGTGTATGTGTATGTGTGTGTATGTATGTTCCTCCATAACTCTTAAACGAATTAACCGATTTTCATGAAACTTGATAGATATACATTTAGACGTACGGGGCACAGGATAGGCTACTTTTTCTTTTTTAACGTGGACAAAGTCGCAGGCTTGTAATATATAAAAATATAAAATTTATTACAACTTTGTATACCTACCTATATTACAAACTTCAAAACTGTTAACTTAGAGGAAGATGTTACCTCTAAGTTGTGTTTATATTGCCTATAATTCAGTCAAATTACTACTTAGGACATAATTAATTTATTGTTTAGATTATATTGTATTTTTTTTTTAATTAAGATATTTTTCACTTATTCTAATGCAACATTAATGGGCTCAATGTGTTAACAATTCTTTTCAACTATACCTATATTACTTAGTTCGTTTTCTTAATTCTTTTATTCCTTTTACTTAAATTATTTCAGAACCATTTATTTGTGTATGAGTTACCTATGTAGGTAGTATAGTGGCCTATACCGCCTAAACGTGATCTATTCTAGAAAGTTCAACTTGACTTGAAGTGCAACTATTATTATATTAGGTATATCAATATATGCAGAAATATTGGAAAAAATATTCCCCTTATTTCAACTTTTTGAACGGTAAAAATAAGTCTCCTGTGGTAGGTAGGTACTTACCAGTGCCACCGATAGTTCCATGTATTTTTTTATTACAACTTACCTAAGCGGTAGTCAATCAACGGAAAACCAAAAAAGTTCTAATAAAATGTCGTTCCGCCGGTCGACGTGATCGTCCGTAATATTAGAGTAGGTATCGTTCTTTCAACATTCCTTTTTTTGTCTACAATTAATAAGATATTAAGTACCAATCTGCTTACACAACACCAATATTTGTATCTTTGTAAGCGTTTATAAGTAATTTTTTCTAATAGAAAGCGTAGGTATAAAGGCTTCTTTATGTATAAACATAAAGTGTTAGCAACTCGATGAAAATTCATAAACCTGTGCATGTCCAACCATTTTAACGCGTAGATAGGTTGGAACTTACTTAATAAAGTTGGCATAACTTATATAGGTAATACACATTAGGCGATTCTTGTTCTGTCTTATAAGAAATAGTAGAACTAGTCGGACTAACAAACTTGTAATAAAAGAATCTTTATGGAAGCCGCTGCTCGTTCTACTTTTTGTTAATATATCCAGTTTTAACTGTCTGTCCAAATTATTATATAGTTATTATTTTTATATATTTATTATATTGAAATGAATGAAATTTCTATATATTTACTACATTAACAACAACTTAACAAGTATAGATAAGTATGTCACGTACTTCGCTGTGCGCTGTTGTCATTGAGCCTCGACGGTTTTATTCCGTTCCGTCGGTAAAACACTCGTACTTATCAGGTTACAGTTATACGCGTTTGTCATTTCAACATTTTGCTTTAAATAAAATGAAATAAAATGAGTGTTTCAAAAGATATTTTGTTCGAAAAAAAACACAGTTAATGAATGCATTAGAATCTGATAAAGGTCGATACACAGTGCACACTGCAATCACGTAACACTGAGGTTCAATGACACCAACACCACCATTCAAGGGACACCTACCGCCATCTTTTATCGCACAGCTGCAACATCAATTAAGAATATTTACAGTGATAAAAAAGTACTTACGTAAAATAGCTCTCAGCATACGTGACAAATCGCGTGTATCTCCGCGAAGTGCACTTTTAAAAAAACATTTGTTGACAAACACAGGCCACGGCGACGTCGCATTCAACCCGAGTCGGGATGCGGTCCTACAAGGGCCCGTCACAGCGCGGACTGTTTATAGATAGACAGTCTGTCCGTTCGTTGCGCGGTTCGGGCTTTCAGAGTTCGAGCGTCAGACAGACTCCGCTCGGTCCCTTTCGTGCTTAGGGCATACAATCCGACAATTCTCTCATTGGCTGTAGCGTTAACCAATCAGACCGCTCGATGGTCTTCTTTGCCACTGGCTGCTTATCTAGAGAGCTGAATGGCAGTGGGGAAACGAGTGACGAATTCGCTAAAAACAGCAAACACTTCTTCAGGCTGCCATTCGTATTAACACACAAATTGGCCTTCGAGGCCACACCGCTCTAAATAGAGACGCCAATAGGAATTTGCCTTTTCACTAGACATAATGCTCAATGATAATAAATTAATACTATTAAACGATAAAGATATCATCATTTTGTGTTTGCTCAATTTTAAGCCTAGTTGGGACGCGCTTCGTCTCACTTTTGCAATTACTGTCTTTATTTTCAATTAATAACCAATGACTTAGTTCATTTGGCTTCATCCATATTCGTAACTTACCTAACTAAGTTTTATCAATAGTAGATATAACATTTAAAATGTAAACAGTCCTAAATTTGGACTTCATTATGTATCTATTAATAATTTAAAAATAAATAACAATAATTATCATACCAGACGTTACAGCCGATAAATTATGGAGTAACACGTATTCATCTTGAAATATCAATCTTATTGTTAGTGGGATAAAGTTCAAACACAAACCAGAACCACATCTGATTCTATTTACGCGAGCGTTGCTTTTTCAACCATACAATGAGCTTAATAAGGCTCATTTCGTTTTGTACTCTATGGAACTTCCTCTCGTGATAGGATTAAGGAAATGCTTAAACAAAAAAGTAACGTTTGAATTTTCGACAGCTGTTCATGGGATACAAGAAGATATCCATAGTCCCTTAAAACTTTTAATTTTAGACATTGATAACAAGCCACCTATAGATTTAATCATAGTGCCAAAGAACCTATATATTTATCTTTTATTTTACCTATGTAAAACTCAACGCCTGGTAACGTGCCTCTCCCGGTACCCCTCTTAAAACTATTAGCTATTAGGTACCTATCCGGTAGATATGCAGATTTATACCGCACCGCACGCTAATTGTATATTATGTAGTTCGACCCGATACAAACTTTACAGAGGAGTAGGGTACCCATAATAATATATTATTTGTATTATTGTAGAACTTAGCTATAGGTACCTATGTATGTAGGTATGAGTTAAAACCGACGCGATGTGTAGGTATGTGGATCGAACGTAACGTAACGTTTTTTTTAATCTACTTAGCTGTTTTTTATAACGTTGGGAATGGGAATACTCTTGATACCCGGCAGTGTTTAGGAACACTGCGGAGTTACGCCGGATTCCTACCGGCTAAAACCCAACGTCTTTCTAGCGTTGTTGGGCGGAGTCGCGGGGACGTTATGACACGACATCGGTGCCCCGCCACAGCAATCCAGCGCGGGGAGTTGGAGGGCTACGCTCCCTTTCAAAACTTCGAACGTACGTCTACTTAGCGCTCAAGTTTCTGCAAAGTCCTACCTGCCTAATAGCCAGAACCTACAATAAAAATTTAATACCTACAAATAACATTTTTTCCTTTCATTAAGAGTACGTAATATGCCTTATGATGAATTTATTGAGAGACTAAAACTAACAATGATATTTAGGCCAAGGCGAAAAGAAAGTTGCCGCCCTAGGCTCCAGCTACGGTAGTATTGTAGGGAAAAATAATTACCCACCGTACCACTGGGGATATGGTCGGTGGTACGGTGGGTCAGAAGGGCTCCAGCCTACTCAGCCTTCTGGTAAATCCTAACTGCTTTCTATACATCATCCTCCTAGGCACGTAGGTAAGTGCCTAGGTAGATGATAAGGCCTAGGTCCACATAAAATGCAATAGTTAACGTAATACAGGATTGCGATCCATTGTTAAACAAATTTGTTCGTCGAATTTGTTTAATTCGTGGTGTTCGACAACTATATACCTTAAAGCGTCACAATAAAAATTAAATTGTATAATGACCGAGACGTGGTTTTATTAATTTGCATTGGCATATAACGCTTTCCGTCGAAATTCCACAGAAACTCACGTCTCTTGCACTAATATTTATAAACAAAGTATAATTTGTTGCTCGAGTGAAAATACCCGATTGTTTAACATATCGATAATAAAACAGCATTTAACGTTTCCAAAGACGCAATTTTGCTTACCCGATTTTAAGTAAAAGTTCACCTAAATTTTGTATAAAGAACAGATACAAATTAGATTAGATATGCACAAAAATTTATAACTGGTTATAAATTAGATATCTGATTTCGATAATATTGATAAAGATTGTGTTGGTGTGATAACTTTTTAAGCTGTAGTTGTTTATTTTATGAAATTTAAATAAACTCGTTTGCATACAAAAATATATTTATTTTACTTTAAATACTTTTTCCATTACTTTTAGCTACACACAGAGTGGTTATATATGGAAAAGGTGGACAAAACCGTGGGATAGCATCATATAATACATTTGTTTATTTATTGGCAATTGGCATACCTACCCACGGCCTGACATAAAATATATGAATACAATAAACCAGATACTTAATTTATTAGGTCATACAGCATGCCTACAGTTTATTATATTGGTAAGATAAGAAAGAAATTACCTATTACGTTATATAGGTAGTAAGATTCAGTTATTTTCTTCATTATCACAAGATTTTTTGTTTTCGTTGCAGACACATTTCATCTTTCTTCTTTCAGTCTTTGTGACTGCTTCACCTGCAACCGCATTCATCTCCCACCAAATAGCACCTCCAAGAAGATTCTTGAAGTATGGAGGCACACTTCCCTCTCGAAGTAAATATCTGCAGATAATATGATAATAAATAGATGAATAGATGATCAATAATAAGTAACAAAAGTTCAATTCATTAAAATGGAATTTCATAACTTTTTTTATATAGAACAATTCAACTTACAAGTAGAATTGCTCTTCATTGTACTCTTCTTCACGTCTCCGCCAATATCTTCTCAAATTGGGGCTCATCTGATCCGCTTCATCTATTTCTTTCAGTATACTTTCATGCTCTGACATCTTCGTGTTCAAAGATTCTTCTGGAAAGAAGGAGGAATGTTAATTCATGTATGTATAATCGAATTTAATATATATAATTATCTACTAAGGACTGCACTGTAAGTATATAATATATAAAAAAATAGTGTTCGTTTATTTAAAACCACAAAAATCTGCGTAATTTTGCATAGGTGGTAGGTATTGTCAGTGGTATAAAAGAGTATCTACTGTTAGGTTCATTTATTTTTACCAACAATGTTTTAATTAGATGGTCCTCAATTGATATATTCCAAGTCCAAAACTGTTCTGTTGCTCTATGGTTTTGCGCGAGCAACAGAGTGGGCTTTTGGAAGGATGGCAATCCGGCGGCGAGAGGTCGCTCTCTTGCTTCTCGGACGTGACCGACGACGGATCGAGTTGGTGGAAATAAAAGGATATATGAATTGAGAGACCAGAGTGCGAGAAAAGTACGGTTTTAAGTACGACAATTAATGTATGGAATGTATACCAATTAATTAATTAATTAATCAATTAATTATGTATTAATTATGGAATACCCTATAATTGGCAATATATGTAGTGAATTGTACCTGTTTATGTTATTTTTTTGTTTTGCTGTTGGGTTCGTGATCAAGAAAAATAAAATAAAATAAAATAAATGTAAGAAGTGAAAATATACATTGAGTTGAGAAGTTTACTCCTGCTTTTCATTGAGAGCCCACCCTGACAGAAGGAATGCTACACTACATAATATGAAATTTTTTCCTCAGAAAAAATACTGTCTCCCAAAAAATTATATGATAATTTAGAAAATAATTAAATAAAAAATTAGTTACAAAGATAAGTCTAAGCCTGAGAAAAAGAGAAGCGGAGGAAGTGGCGGGCAAAACCTATACATACTCCTATACTGCATTTAAATTTGAGTCAACATCAAATCTGTGTTATAACCTCAAAACTTGTTTAAAAAGAATTTTATAAGAAACTTTTAAGATAAGATTTTAAGTGCTAAAGATATTACTAGAAGCAATTTATTTACGCTGAGATTGCACTTTGTGGCACCTAAGTAGAAAGCTACTGTTCGCCTATAATTCCTAATATGTAAAAAAGATCCAGTATTTAATCCGGTCGACTGTTAGTACTTTTCTGTCAAATTAAGAATCCGACTAATCAAGAATCTGTCTAATGCCAAAATAACCACTACAAGCAATATTTTAATAATTAAAAAAGCTATAACTAGGCATATCGAATTGTGCCTAGTAACACTAAGTTACCTTCCTCTGTTTCTAATTCCACAGACATTTCTGGAACACGTAGAGGTTTTGTGGTAATTGTTGCTTTCGCCCGCGCGTGTATATCATCTGCCAGACGAACTCGGAGGTCCTCATATGTCCTACAAATTTACATTAATTCATTATTGATACGAATATGACAGATTCAGTTACAGTGTTTACAAGTATAAGTGCACCAAACGAGATCACCTTAGCATAAGTTGATACGCACTTGCTAATATAAAACAAGACAAACAAATTTCATACGCCATCATAAGAATTTCAAAATTGTGTGTTCTGTAATTCAAAAACGAACTATTGTATTCATTGTTCTATTTATTGCGAATTCAATTCATGTACCTAGAGGCATTGGGTTCCGTAGTAACAAACGGGGCAGTTTATTTAATTACAAGCTTACCAGTACGTTTTAGTTCAGCACGTGTGCTTTTGTGTCTTGAGAAATGAATAAGGCCAGAAATATTACTTTGCCTTTTACACTTTTTCAACTGACATTTTCTAAACAGCAGGTAATGTCTTTTTTATATGAATACTCGGTCACTTACATATACCTATTAACAGTCGGACCACTAGAAATAAATCATTTATATAACCATATACCATCAATTGAAAAATCAAACCATCTCGACACTCTATTAATATTTTAATATTAACTTTACTATAAGTAAAGTTAATATTAAAATTGTTAAAATGTCGAACCCCTTATCCTTATACTTTTGACCAATTTTTAGACTAGGTAGACTAAATTATGCTCACTACGACAATATATATTAGGTAAGTACCTACTAGACGTTTGAGGGACGACGATTAATTTAATTATTGATAGTTAATGAAAATCTGTGATTAC
Source organism: Synanthedon vespiformis (assembly GCA_918317495.1). Classification (NCBI taxonomy): domain Eukaryota; kingdom Metazoa; phylum Arthropoda; class Insecta; order Lepidoptera; family Sesiidae; genus Synanthedon; species Synanthedon vespiformis. The sequence continues at coordinate 2,761,326 of OU906947.1, forward strand.
AATTTCTTTTTTATAGACAGACAGGATGACAGTCCACTTGATGGTAGGTGGCTACCGACACCTATTAATACAAGCAACGCCACTGGTGCTACCAACCATAAATGGGCTCTAGCATAATGGTAATTAAATTTTGTTCAAAAAAAATTAACTATTGAAAGACCAGCTTATGCCTGCGACTTCGTGCGCGGCTTCTTTCACAGATTTGAGATTATTATTGCTGATGTAGGTATTCAAGCGTGTACATTTTTATTTAGGGAATGTATACATAATTATACATTCAGAAGCTGTACCTACGTTTATATTTTAGAATAATGTGTGTGTGTGCTTTAATGTGTGGCTGTTGGTGTGTCAATAAATAAATAAATGTAATAAAATACGATTTCTTCATACCGATGAGCTATAGCTTGTACGATGTCATCAATTCGCCTTTCATCTTCAGATCTCGAATCCGATATGGACACATTTAGTATTGATTCCGTGTCATTCTCTACTGTTTGACGGTATTTTAATATAGCCATTAATAACTCTTTAGCACCTTGGAGATCTTCTATTTTGTCATCGCTCCATTGCTGCTCCAATGTTCTGTCAAACACACTTTCCAATTACGTTTCCAATTATGCACAGCCAACTTCGACAAGGAGGTCGATTGTCGAATCCAGCGCGGATATGGTTGCTAGCGATGACGTGTTTTTGATAGGTAAAAGTAGGGATAATAACCTCAAAACGAAAGCCCTAGGAAGTCTTGGTGGCAGCACGTTGGCTGGCTTCATGGGTTTTGGTTCGAACCTCTTGTAAGGTCGCATCCAGTGGTAAAATCCTTTGCCGCAATCTTTCTTCAGGTCCTTGTATTGTAAATGTTTTGGTTTACCAGCCAATTTTGAATCCATTAGCCATTTCTATAAACATTTTTAAACTAGATATGTAATAGTCCTTGAACATGCCTATTTCCTACGTAATATTTAAGGTTTTAATAATTAGGTTCAATTAGGAGTTCAATTATCTCTGCACTAGTTTCTTTAGGGGATAGGGTACCATGGCCTGGACTCACCACTAACAAAACTGAGGTTTTAACATGAAGGATATTAGAAACTTGATTTTTCAATACTTAATACCTTTTATATATAAATTACTGGAAGGAGTGTTTTAGCTTCGTTTTTAAATCGCATATTTCCTTTTAGCGACGAATTATAGCGCGTATCTTCATAAATTATAGCCTGAGTGTTAATCTGATGTATAAATTATATGACTGAAAATTTTCGTCCCCATCCGTGGGGGTGCAGTGAGCAGTCGTCCCCAACCACTGCACGGATGGGGACGTAACAAACCTCTTTACATCCATACAAAACTTAGCATTTAAAATCTTACTGCAAGTTAAATGTAGATTATAACCGAATACAGTATCTACTAAAGTTTTAAAACGAACCTCGGTTTCTGTGTGATGAATCGGCGTCAGCATTGATACCAGACTTCTGTAGTCACCAAAGGTATCATGGTTCTCTATAGAGCACCACGGCTGCCAACAGCAGGCTCGCTTGTACAATTCTACTAAGGATTTGTGCACTAACTCCGAGCATGTCAAGTCACTGAAATAAAATAAATTTGAATTTGAATAATAAAAAACAAATATCCACATTATCTTTTCTGCTATAAACAACTGTAAACATATTATTACCGCCTCAAAACAATGAATCTTAAAGTATTTTCGACATGAACAGAGCTGCATTTTGTATTAGGTAGTTTGGCTTCATGAGTAGACTTATCGAAATCGTTTTTAAAGTCACCGCTGAGAGATTCTAAAATCGGTGCATTCTGTTCTTCTTCGAATACAAGTTCCTCTGAATGATCAGTTTCTATTAAACTTATGCCGCCTTCTTCATTCACAATTACTTCCTTGCCAAAGGAATCCTTCATTCTTAAAAAGTTTTGATGAAATTTTGTCACACTACACAGGTCGTCCGAAGTAATTTTTATGTCACAAGTTGTTTTTGATTTACATTCTGAACATGCGTCATAATCTATATGTAGTTTTTCTCCATCAAAATGAGCAGTGGTTGCGTTATCCAATAATAAATCATATTCGTTATTTTTATCAACAACTAAACTTGTATTATTGATAGAATCAATAGTAATTTTGCCATTGGACTTGTTTACAGAAACAGTTGTAAAATTAGGATGTTCAATAGTATAAATAATGTTTACAGATATATATCCATCCATTCTTTTTTCTTCTTCATGGGCTTCTTCTCCCTTACTAGGAATAGTGGAATCAGTGTTAATGTTATGGTCCGATTCCGCATCGCCATTACTTCTTTGCGATTTCAATGTGTTACATTCCAACATATCTAACTCGAAAGTTTCGAAGTATTCTTTCTCTTCGTCAGTCCATTCTGGATAAATTTCGTTTTCTTCTATTATGAAGTAAGTAACAATTCTAGTACTGTCCGGAAAAGTAACTGTTTGTACTCCATCTTTGTTAAGCAGTATATTTACACCATCCATACGCCTTGAAAAAATTTCTTGTAAGTTATAGTTAGTAGCAGTTCTAATTAACAATTTTTCTATTACATTAACATTTTCGTTTACATATTTTTTTCTCAGACCACTAGTTTCAGTTACTTCAAAATCATCAATAATCAATTCATAATTTAAAGGTTTCATAACATTTTCGTCCTCGTTATCTGCAGTTTTTGGTGTTGGCACTGAAGATGTCCCTTTGCTGAACTTATTCTTTTCTTTCCCTTTACCTTTCTTACCCTTGTCTGAACTCAACTCACTAGCAACTTCTTCAGTTGTTTCAGACCTAAATATAGATTTTTTGCAATTAATGACTTTTATATAGGATCCGTCAGGCCTAAGTACTTCGATGAGACCTATGGGTCGAAAGATAATTACTTCACCATTTAAACTTACGCAGCGCATATCCTCATTGAGATGTACCATTGGCGTTACATAGTACTGTTTTATATGTGATATTTCCGGAGAATTTTCAACATGAACGCTTTCAGTTATAAGACCATTGGGCCATGTAACGTAGAATGAGTGGAAGTATTTAGTTTCGAATATTTGCGGTAGTGTGGATTTCTCAGATTCCCTCACATTTTCAACTACAGAAGCCATCAATACAGACATTGGTTCTTGGTAAGTTTGTTTTTTAATATTTATAATTACTTGATCAGCCGTGGTGACTCGAAATGACTCACACATGCGAAGTATTTCTGTTGAAACAAATTCACCAATTGCTCGGTGTACCCAAAAACTATTGTTATTATTTCCAGGTACAACATTCAAAATAATATATTCCAAGTTCATGGGTATTATGAGAGTATACATACTGGTAATTTTAGTACCTTCTTCAGAATAAAACATTGAATCTTTTCCAAATGCTTCTATCCTTCGATCTCCTAAATCATATCCAAAAAAAGGTTTTTTTACTATATCCTGTGTCTCAGAAATTTCAATATTTGTTAAAGATTTCCTTACATTTTTTGGTGTCGATACAGCAGGAGATTTAGGTTTTATACTACTTTTTGAATCTAAATCAGTTTGAGATAGAGTCGTTGGAGTTTTCTTCGAAGGAGAATCGATATCTTTAATCTCAGATGTGACTTCATCCTGTTGTGCTGTAACCTTGCCAAATTTTAGTGAACCTTCCATTAGCAATTCTGACTCCATGTCAGTTTGTTCAACACACAATTTAGCAGCTGAAGGATCAATCCAAACTTTACTTTCAGACTGATATTTTAATAGCATCTTTTCGTCGTACAGATCTTCTTCTTTTTGAATCCAGTCGTAATGTTCTTCTAAAACAAAATCAAAGAAATCCTGCAGGCATAGAGGAGTAGGTAAGTGACACCGCCAATTTTGTCGTGTTAAGCCATCCTTGTCATGGCTATTGTAAAATAATAATATAATACTGTCAGTCACGGAACAATATTTGTAGTCAACGCAATTAAAATTATTATAAGCATCAAGGATAATCTGAAATGCACCTATACCTGTGAAATCTTCAAAGAAATTATAATCTTCTATAATATTACTTATGGGTTTTCCTGAGTCAATCTCAGCTACCGAGACAAGTTCACTAATATCAGGACAATCAAACAAAAATTTAACCCGGCTAATTTCAGGGCCGTCCTCATAAGTTTCATCTAATGTATTTTCACTTTTTGTGATTGATGGAAAGGAGTGAGATTTAGAACTGGTGGTTTGCAATATAGTTCTCGACTCCTTGCTCAGAGGTTTAGCCAAAACACTACGTTTCAAATATACCTTCTTAAATTCAGTTATAGTGGAAAGTGGCAAAAGAACATTTTTCAAAGAACTTCTATTATTGTATAATTTACGGCACGACAATATGTGCAAGAGACGGTTTAGTTCAGCAGTTTCGACATCTTTCCTTTCAAAGCAAGACAATAGTAGGTTAACATGAAAGTTAATTTTAGCTTCAATTTCTCCCGTTGGTGCGTCGATAAATTTCCACAAACGGTGTATAGGCATTCCATATAAAGAAGACCATACGATATTGTCTAAATTAATGTTTCCTAAATGGAAGGTGTTATATTTTGCTTTATCACCATAATTAATAACAATCGGATTTTTGAAATCTTCGTATTCCTCGCCATACGTTATACGATATTTTTTAATATTATCAGGACAAAGTTTGTTAAATATTTCAGTCACAAGCGCCTCAGCCTTTTCTACTTTTGTTTGTTCGCTTAAATTGTGTTGAGTATCCGAGATGGTCGGGTCGCTATATTCCTTTTCTAATTTATGACTCTGGCTAACCGTCCGTAATATGCCATCAATAACTGAGTATACTGTTACACATTCCAAAGGCAGTCCATCTAATTGTAGATTATAGGATTTCGTATAACGCCAGTCTTCTGTGTCTTCAGGTACATGGATAATATTCATGTTGTCTATAAAATGTAAATGTTGTCTACTCAAATCTTGAATATCATACATGAGATAGCACAATTCATCATATATTTTATCAGGATTTCCTGTTAGCATTTCAGTATCCCAATAAGGGGGGGAGAATACGATAAAGGCTGTGTGTTTGAAATCATCAGTGGTATCTCTTTGAATCCTTAGCTGTTGTATGTCGGTCCAGAATTTCTGAGATTTATCTATTAAGATATCTGTTTGACTCTGACCTCTTTTAGAGACACGTAATAAACTTGATGGTATTTTAGAATCATCTTGATTTATTCGTACTTGAACAATAGCTGTAAGAGGTATGCCAATCTTAACTAAACAGATTCCAAGATAAGGCTCCTGAAAACCAGTCACTGCGATATAAAGGTTTGGACCATCTTTTGGATAATCGTCTACGTATACTTTATCTCTCCATTCTTCGCCCCTTACTCTAAGTGCAGTATTGTATTTTTTTCCTTCATTTGATACTGGAAATTCTGATTCAGTGGGAACCGGTTCAACTTTTTTAGTCTTGCTTTTGGGAGAGATTTCAGAAACCTCCGGAGGCTCTGGTGGTGGTACATTAACAGTGCCACGCACTTCAGTTCTATCAATCATTGTAGCCGACTCCCTTTTCATACCTTCTCTAACTGCTAGTCTTTGCCGTTTAATATAAAGATATTCATCTTTCATTTTTAGGATAAGGTGTTTAATAATTAGTGCAAGTATGTCGGGGGGAATATCCTTTTTCTCTTTAAGGTAACTTTGACCTTCTTCGAAGACTCGCAAGTTTTCATCTTTCACTTTCTTCTCGCCACCTAATTGATTGACCATAAATATAGTTTCAGTTTTGCATATGTTTTTAATAACAAAACGTTTTTCCTGTGCAGCAGATATTTCAAATTTGTTAAGGTACATGCGATCTTGATCACTGCCAGCTACTTCTATTAATATAACTTTTACTTTGAAATTATCATCGTCCAATGGAGCAGTTTCAATACAAGTCCGCCAATAGTTTTCATCGGGAACCAACTCTTTTCCTTTTTTAGGTGCCATTTGTAATTGGATCCCTAATCTGCAGTTTTTATTAATATTAATTGCTATATTGCATGGGTTTCACGTTTAATTAAGCATAAAATAAAAGACACAAATAATATCCCTTATGTAAGAAATAAGATAATGTCAAACTAACACATTAATTCGAAAGTCAAAATGAAGGAATTCGTTTTTTCTAAAATTTATTACACCAGTTATTAATGTGTTCACATAGCTCCTCTGAGTATTACTAATAACCTGGAGGGGTTTTGTGTAATGTAAAGCATGTCAAGTAACATTTTAAATTTGCCGCCTTACATCCAGAGGAGGCTTTTGTCCAAGGAACATATATACTCTTTAGCGTGAGCTTTCGTCACAAAACATTTTATCAGATAAATTCAGAAAGTTCACTAAAAGCATTGGAACTTTAATTGGTATAGGAATACCAACATAACCAACTAAAAACTAAAGTATTTATACCAACTACTCAATATGTTATTAATGCGGGTGAATATTCACTGGTTTGGCCAGGTTATTTATTGACATGATATTTTTTTTATGTGATTTTAAAGTTTACTGGATTATTTTTTTTATATTCTCCTGAATTACCTGGTATCTAATTATTAGATACCAGATAAAACTGAAATGTCTCCGTAAATGATTAAACTAGAAACCAATTTCTTTAAATGGAAGAAACAGTCGCTAAATGCAATATAAAAATTACTAACAATACAATAATAATATTTAACTATGCAATATATACTTTTAGTTTATAAGCCAACATAAAAAACATATTAATTTTAATATGCAAGTCTCCTTTTGATTTTTTTTTTCGCATTATTAGCTGAATTTTTATTAAGTAATATTAGATAACTACAATATCATTTTACCGTCAAATAATAATTTAATTAATTGCAATATACAAGCACATAAAATTACTAATAAAACTTAACTAAATAAAACTAAACTAAACTAAAATCTAAAACTAAATAAAACCTAAAAAATATCTAAAAAATTGTGAGCCCGCGACATGGTACCGAGGATGCTGGCAGCATTTCCTCGCTGAATTGCAATGCTAATGCGTTGCGCGAGGAAGCTGCCAGCTCGTCGGTCACCAGTGGTGTTGGCAAGTCTTTTTGACAAAGTTTAAAAGTCTTTTTGACTCTTTTAAAAGTTGGCGAGCGCTGGGACCCCATGGACCAAGGGTCTCGACTCCGAACGGCATAAAAGTGTATCCGGAACCGAGACCCCTGTATTTCGCGGACTTTAATTTTTCGGCGGCTTTAGCAGCCCCACTTCCCTACTCGTTCCTTGAATGTGGGAAGAAGCCAGTGTGTCCACGCAAGTAGCGTCCCACACTAGAACCCTTCCCACACTCCAAGGAATCAGGGACATGATTTTGAATTGAAATTGTCTGTGGTTCTTAACTGTCATGTGTCATTTGCAGTTGACATTTTGTTATACACTTCTCTGTTCTGTGGTAATTTGTGACTGACAGAATGCAAGATTATTATTTATTTTAATATTCCTTCATCCTTCATTATTGAAATTTTTACTTAACATTTATAAAAGCAATTTCAATATACATGCCGCGGAAGAAGGAAAGGTTAAATAATAGATTAAACGATGGACAATTTAAATAATAAGTTTGATCTATAAAAATCATGTTGATGACCCGTTTGTTCATCTCGACTGCGCTGATAATTTCCTCGGGATGTATATATTTTTCGGTGTCGGGTAGTGAAGGCGAATTTAATGTTGATAATTCGTGTAATCTCACTGAATCATCTGCTGCCAAGTTTGAATTCGATACTCATGTCGTCGGAAGTGAGCACATAGTAACATTTAATGGGTACTTTTTAAAATCTACAAGGGAAAAATATGTTAGTGCGGCGCTTAAGAATGCAGGGGTAAGTTTTTTTTTTTGTTGCAGTATTTACACTGAATTTTATATTTGTACCATATCTTCCTCTTGTGTAAAAATTTCAACACAAATTTTGTATATGAAATTTTATACACATACTTTTTTTAATATTTTTAAAAAAAGTATGTGTAGGTAACTATTAAAATTAGCCCATCACTTTTTGAGTTAGGTAATTTTGATAATATAATGTTATTAAAACATAAATGTATTAACAAAAAATAAAACCGCCGAAAAAACTGAAAAGCATAAAATAATCTTATTATTTTACCTAAGTAGTTTTGAGTGGCCGCCGCGCATCACTCTTTACGTAATTTTTGCTTGTTTGGCGCCGACTCAAAATTACTTAGGTAAAATGATAATAAGATTATTTTATGCTTTTCAGTTTCTTCGGCGGTTTTATTTTTTGTTAAAAAGTTTTATTTTATATTTTTTTGTGGCTATAATCTAATATTTACTACATGCTTAATTTTTAATTTTACCACCCCCATTTTCCCACCCTTAGGGTAGGAATTATATTTCCAATTTTATATGCGACCAACTTCGAGGTCCTATCTATTGAAAAAAGAATTATCAAAATCGGACTATTTTCCTTATAATTTTTTTTTATTGAAATATAGTTATATTAAAATTAGCTGGTGCCCGCGACTTAGTCCATGTTGAACAATGAAAAATACCCTATATCTTTTCTGGTGTCCCAGACAATGTGTATGCAAAATTTCATGGTGATCGGTTCAGTAGTTTTTGCATGAAAACGTAACTAAACAAACAAAGAAATTGACATTTATAATATTAGTAAGGATTTCAATCTAAATACCTACCCTCTAAATGTTTTTCTAAATATTTCTTTAACAATTATGAATATTAAAATTTCGTACTATTGATTTTTTTTTATATTTAGGGAAAAATATAATTTTTAAACAATATATAATTTAATTTATATGTTTGTTACCTCATAACTTTCGACTGGGTGAAACAATTTTGATGATTCTTTTTTTATTTGAAAGCTGGTGCTTTCCGTGTGGTCCCATTTCAATTTGGTCCAGTTCTGACAATGGCATCCATGAGAAAAGACCATGAGACGGTTTAAATGTGGTTTATTTTTTGTTAAAAAGAGCTATTTGTGTACTTTATGTAAAGTTATATACTATCTCATACTTCTTATCTCATTAAATGAAGCACAAAAACAAACATATTATGATGACATGTCTTTTAGATTGATGCCAAGGAATTGCAATGACAGTTTGCTAACGCAAATCATTACAATTTCTGAGTGTGACCCACATTATCTTATGAATTGCAAAACACATGTTGAGATCCTTCATGAGTAAAATTTATTTTTACAGGTATCAAACTGGACAATCGTTCAACGCAATAATCCAGCTAACGAGTATCCCAGTGATTTTGATGTGATAATAGTTAATGAAGATGCGAGGCGGGCGCTCGATGTGTTGCGCGATCATCCAGCGGTCCGTCGAGTCACTGCTCAGAGGCTTGTACAACGCACAATCAAATATGTAAAAGATGTGAGTAGTTGTAAAAGACATTTACTACATAAAGAAGATAAGGGTAGCCTTTTATTTATAGAAATCGGAATTACATGGACAATTAGGTATCATCTTGAATGTGAAAATCAGTGAAAAATGGTTAAAGCGACTTTGAAATTTGCATACAGAGCGAAAACTATTAAGGATACTCAAAGTATCTACTACCTACATGTTTGCAGTAATTATCATTACCCACAATAACATTTTTTTGTTAAAATTATTTATTGAAAACGTGGGTAGAATGGAAAGGTGATGCCATTCACCTTTCCATTCTATATATCTATAGTTGTATCAATCCTTATCCTAATAAAATAGTTCCATAAACAAAGTATAATGCATATAATAGACTAGCTGGTGCCCGCGACTTTGGCCAGGGGTTAGTTACAGTTTTATATTTTGGATAATCCCTCTGGAACATTACTTTTTTCTTGGGTGAAAGATATCCTATGTCCTTTCTGGTATGCAAAATTTCATGGTGATCAGTAGTTTTGACGTGAAATGCAGACAGACAAAGTTACTTTCGTATTTATCATATTAGTAAGGATAAGTAAGGATTAACAGTAGGCCTTCTCTATACTGTACTTTATCCTTCGATTTCCTTGTCCATGTTACTCCTGCTATCTTCTATGGTTCGACTATGCTATCTATGCTGCTATTTGTTTCTTGTTTTTAGGCTTCAAATTCTTAACGTTCCTCAAATTACCTAATATACATAACGATTAAAAATTTGCCAAAAAGATTGGTCACAAGTGGCCTGAAATGATGATTATAACATGCCCTGAAATTATTATGTACATAATTATATAAATGTTTTGGCTCTTTAGCAACTGGACAAATTGTCAAGTAGAAAGATTGTCAACTGGACATATTCACAACTGGACAGATTAGTAAATGCACCATTGTGCAGACATTCTCAACTGGACATATTCACAACTGGACAGATTAGTAAATGCACCATTGTGCAGACATTCTCAACTGGACATATTCACAACTGGACAGATTAGTAAATGCACCATTGTGCAGACATTCTAATTTAAAATAATCTTATGATCGTGAATTATTTGTTGGTGTTCTTTTAAATATGTCAATTTTCTTTATCCATAAATTTTTAAATAGATATATGCACAAAGAGCTTTCACATTGGTTGCCATTTGATTTATTGATAAATTATCATTAGTGTTGCGTTTTATTTGGTCTTGTATTTATTTCTCAACAATTATATAAATAGAAGGGAAATACATAACAGGATGTCGTCCGATTTATTTCACGTTAACTTGTTTCCTCGTTAACGTGTCTTTAGAAAATATTGCTTTTCCCCTAACAGAGCATTCACTTTCGTAGAAATCACACGATTCTATTATCGCACTTCCGCTTCAGCCTCCATCAAGATCCAATTACTACCTACACTACACGTCTTCAATATGTCAAGCGTACGGTGTCTTTATCCTCATAACTTCCTCAATTAGTTATTTATTCTTATGATATTTCTATTTATTTTAGCACTACTCTGCACTAATCTTTATTAATCTTTATTAATCTATAATTAATTATATAAAAGGTTAAAGGGCAAAGCAGTTCAATACATATTTCTTATCTGTCAATCTATATTTGTTTTGTTTTGTTTAAGTAGCTATCAATGAATTTTATTTAAATAAAATAAAATAATAAAAAAATAAAATTAATTTATTTTCGATAAAACTACCCGTGGGCGAACAGTAGCCACTAAAAAATATACATAACTTTATTTGGGTGTATATAAAGTTTTTTTTAACTTGATTTTTAGGTTTTGTTCATTTATTCATTCTTGTCAGTCTGCATTTTTTATTTCTAGTATTATTTGGTTTTAACTATATCTATATGTATTTATTATTATGTATATAACAAAACTAATTATTGTTTTATCTATTATTTCAGGACATTTGCGGTCCCTCGGGATGCCTTTACGCTGGATGGCGTAATCATCGTGCACGCGCCCTTCGTTCGTTAAAACAACGCGAGGTAAGTTAAGTATTATTATTTTTTCTTAAATTCAATGAAATTACCATTTTCTGCTTCTGCAACAAAAAGGATAAGAGTGAGAATAGGGCAAGGCATTGGCCATTGCTTTCTTCACTCCCCCTGCCCAATCGGATATTTAAAAATAAATGTATATTTGTCATTCAGGTTTTCTTTTTCACTTTTTATTTTCAGAATGGAGGAGGTTACGCATCCAGAAAACTTTTGAGGACTGTTCCGCGTCAGATCACGTCGGTGTTGAAAGCGGACGTTCTGTGGTCTTTAGGAGTTACTGGTGAGTTTTTATTCGTTACATAAATATTCTTAAGGTGCCCTTTTGATCGAGAAACTTATATAAGTTTACACAAATTTTTGAAGGTAGGTTATTTTGGAATGAGGGGTCGATGTTTTTTCTGGGCAGGCGAACAAAGCATTTATACCTCATTTAACAGCTTGCTGTATATTTGTAGGTGAAGGAATAAAAGTGGCCGTATTCGATACGGGACTGGCAAGACACCATCCACACTTCGGCCGAATTCGCGAACGAACCGATTGGACCGGCGAGAATACGTTGGACGACGCTCTCGGCCACGGTACATTCGTCGCTGGTGTGATAGCGTCGCGAGCTGATTGCTTAGGCTTCGCGCCCGACGCGGACCTTCACATATTTAGAGTCTTCACTGACAATCAGGTGTGTCTCCTTTTGTTTATCCACCGACAACAAAAGGGACTTCCAAGTAATACGTAACGGAATTTATGAAAATTTTTACGTTTCCTCTAAACGTTACGTTTAGGATGTGACCATTTTTACCAATTTTTAAGGTCTTCAAATTTGCTTCCAAATTTGCAATTTTCAAATTGGAAGCAATTCAATAAAACCGATGTTGATAAACTTATCAAAATCGAGAATTTTTGGTATATTCATATAGATAGATGCACATAATAAATAACAGTCAAAGAAAATATTACATTTTTGGCCATATCTTTGGTCAAAAATCTTGAGTTTTTGATCATATTGCGACAGGAATTTGAATATTTCTAATAATTTTAATTTTTTTATGTTAATAAATTAACAGACTAAAAGTCCTTATTTTTTTTTAATAATAGCATAAAATATCCAATACAAGCCACCTTAACAAAACGACTTGAGGTGATTTTAAACTTATTTTTTAATCCATTTTTAAATGAGCACTTTTGTTATTCGTTCATCTAGTGATATTATTACAAATAACAGGCATGAGTTAACACAGTTGATGAATTTTCCAGGTCTCGTACACTTCATGGTTTTTGGACGCGTTCAACTATGCCATCATGCGCAAAATTAATGTCCTCAATCTTAGCATAGGTGGACCGGATTTTATGGACCATCCGTTCGTCGATAAAGTTTGGGAACTCAGTGCGAATAAGGTAGCGTGTATTAACTTTGAATAAATTTATGGTGACATTCACACATTGGGCCGAGCCATTATTACTGCTTAAATTATAATATTATAATATTACTTTCGCATTTATAATATATATAATATTATAAATGCGAAAGTAACTCTGTCTGTCTGTCTGTCTCGCTTTTACGCCAAAACTACTGAACCGATCACCATGAAATTTTGCATACACGTTGTCTGGGACACCAGAAAGGACATAGGATATCTTTCATTCAAGATAAAAGTAATGTTCCCGAGGGATTATCTAAAATATTAAACTGTAACTAATGCCAGGCCAATGTGTCAAGCCACAAGTTGTCAAGTGTTGTAATTGCTTTTTTATTTTTAATTTATCATCGCGTACGAAGTCGCGAACACCAGCTAATATGTTTATACAAAAGTTTTTTTTTTTAGGTCATCATGGTATCGGCTATAGGCAATGACGGACCATTGTACGGAACTTTAAACAATCCAGCAGACCAAATGGACGTGATCGGTGTCGGAGGCATTGGTTTCGATGATCGTATAGCTAAATTTTCATCCAGAGGCATGACTACATGGGAGTTGCCTCACGTTAGTATCAAACATTTTAATCCCACTGTCTGTACGATGCAAAAAAAATGTAATACAGATGGTGTTTTGATGGGTTTCTTTTTTATTTTTTGTTATAGGGCTATGGCCGAATGAAACCAGATATTGTGACATACGGTAGTGGAGTAAGAGGTTCCAGTGTCAACGGTGGTTGCAGGTCTCTTAGTGGTAAGTGAAAATACATCTTAAAGCTAAGTTGAATACTCAATTTTTTTTTAATAATTTCACAAAAATAAATAGGTACAGTCGGCCGCATAAGTTGATTAATACATTCATAACTGCAAAACAACAAAACACTTAACGCGCCGTAAGTCGTTGTCACAAATAGAGAATAAAATAAACTTCACGTACAAGCGATCGTAAAAAGCTTCAGTAAGTAAGTAAGTTGAGTGTTCAGCTGTTTTGCACTTTTGAATGCGTTAATCGACTTAGGCGGCCGACTGTACACTGATAGTAAATTAATGTTACCAGATTCAGTGACTATTAATTTTGGTCACATTCAATATTTCCTACGGTCTGAAATATCAAGAGGGATTTTTTGTTTATTAAATTGTATGTATTATGGCCTCTGTGGCGTAGCGTATGTGATGTCAGTCAAGACAGGACAGACTACAGTTACATAAAAACTGCTTTTTTCATTTCATTTTCACTGATCTGATTTGAAAAATGAACTTTCCATTTATAGGTACTTCTGTAGCGTCGCCAGTGGTGGCTGGAGCCATCGCACTGTTGGCTAGCGGAGTGCCACGTCAGAATTTAACACCGGCGTCTGTTAAACAGGCACTATGTATCACAGCCAGACGATTGCCGGTCGCTAACATGTTCGAACAGGGACACGGAAAATTGGATCTTATTAGCGCTTACAAGGTGCGATTTTTGTCGGACACAGAAAGTGTTACTTATCAATGTGTTTATTCATTTGACACAATTTAAATAGGTACCTAATGATTTATTACTTTCACAGTTCCTGCGTGAATATGAGCCGCAGGCGACCCTCAGTCCGGCTTACATAGATTTGACTGAATGCCAGTACATGTGGCCTTATTGCACTCAACCATTGTACTACAGCGCCCAACCAACAATAGCGAATGTGACAGTTATCAACGGTCTTGGCGTTTCCGGAAAAGTGGTATGCCTTTTTTTTACCTCTTATTACTATGTGAAAGTGACTGTATGATGTATGTATGTATTGTATGTTAAAAATAAAATAGAAATGTATGTCAAAAATCACAAGGAAGCGGAAATCTACAGATTAATCTCACCTTTTTAAACATCACCACTCTGAGGTGAAAAATAACTTCCATTTTTTTTTTATACATAAAGGTCGTCAGGCTAAGGGAATTAAGAAGAGATAGGGAAATGGGCTCTGGCACTACTAAAAATAATACATTTTTATATGAATGTCGGTGTACTTGCTGCAAGGACAAGGGATTAGGAAGGATAAGAGAAAATGTTTGTCAAAGTATGTGAGACTAGCTCAGTATTTCCTTTCTGCACTGAAAGTTGCTATGGTAAGATTTGGTGTATTATTTTCCCACAGATGGAAGTTATTTGGCATCCACATTTGCCTCACGGCGTATTGTTATCGGTATCAACTGAGTACAGTCAGGTTTTGTGGCCTTGGTCGGGATGGTTGGCCCTTAGCTTCACTGTGACGGAAAATGGAGCGGACTTTGAAGGAATCATCGAGGTTAGAAATTTCATACATTTTCATGCAAAATTGTTTCTTTTTCTTTTTCTCGCTATATTTATAACTAGAAGGTTTAACTGTCAGTTTTCATTTGCATAACTAATCTATAAAAACTATATTTTTCATAATTCGATTAATGTCTAAACATGCTGTAGAAACATATTTGAAGAATCGTTTAATTTCCAGGGTCACCTAAATGTTACCATAGAGAGTCACGACGAAAGCAGCGAGGTGGGAACCAGAAACGCCACACTAATGTTGCCAATAAGGTAAGACTTGTTTAATTTAAACAAGGCGTTTATCGCTCTCTTTTCATTAGTGAAATTCATTGAGTGGATTAGAAGAAATCAATGGAGAGAAACAGGCTTAAGTGATTTTTATCTTATAACTAGGCATTGTGTAAATCCCGGCTTCGCCCTGGTACAAAATAAAAACTATCCTTATATTTTAAGTTGGACCAAATTACACATAGTACTAAGGCGTTTTATCAATATCGGTTCATAAATTTAGGAGTTCATTTGCTTCAATCAAACATGTGACACGAAATTTTTATATAATATATATTCAATAGATCAAGTATGCAGGTTAAGAGTAACCCAGAGGTTACGCGGTCAAGAGATATATTATATGCATTGACGTATCTACATACATATTATATACAATTTGTTACGTCAAACAAGTCACTCCTTGACATCACAATGCAACGAAGATAAAATTTTGCACTAACTAAAGTGTAGGTATAATCGTAGTCAGTAAGTAACTCGCTACTTGCCAATTGAACACATCACTGTTTCCAGAGCCAGAGTAATACCAGTGCCAGTTCGATCGCGACGTCTCCTGTGGGATCAGTTCCACAGTCTGCGTTATCCCGGCGGTTACTTTCCGAGGGACGACCTTCGCGCCAAACACGACCCATTAGACTGGCACGCTGACCACGTGCACACAAATTTCAGAGACATGTATAGAAGACTTCGAGAGCATGGTTATTATCTGGAAGTAATGGGTGAGTATTATTATTATAATTTATACACCAATACACCAACAAGACGACCTGATAATAAAAGTCTACTGTGCATGCAGGCTTTTTTTTATTTTTATGTTAAGGTCGACAGACAGGCTGACAGTCCACTCGGTGATAGGTGGCTACGGTCGCCTATAACGCAAGCAACGCCATAAGTGCTACAAGTGCGCTGCCGACCAAAGAAGGATAAGGGAGGGATGGGGTAATGGGCTCTGGCATCCCTTACTCACTCACCGAAACACAACAGCACATAATGCTGTTATTTCACGGTGGCATTCTGTAAGGTCGTGGTTACTGTCGCCAGACGGGCTGCCAAAATGACTGCGAAACGCAGTGTGCCCTTCCACTACTTTTCAAATCCAGACCAGAGTCAATTTTGAAAATTATATTAAAATTTCCAAAGTTGACCCCGCCGGGAATCGAACCCGGGGCCCCTGAAACGTTGGGCAAGCACCCTTGCCACTCGTCCAACGGGTCCACCCTTGCCCGGCTGCATCTGGTTGGTCCTATTGGAAAATTATAGCGAAGGCCTATGTCCAGCAGTGAAAGATTATTATAATTTAATAAGAGCTTCTTTATATATATATTTTTTTTATATATTTTCTTAAGTGTTCTGTGAGCTGAACCGATTTGACGGGACTTTCACTTCGACCTTGATGGTCTTATTAAAAATAAGGCATAATTAAGGAGAGGAATAGATAGAGGAATTGGGCTTTTACTAATTTACTGAAACACATTGTCAAATAAGTTTTTATTTTACATTGGTGTTCTTTAAGGGGTTGGTCACTGTCCATTTAAGATCTCGTGAAGCTGTGTATTATGCGCTGATTTATTTGTTCCACCGATTATAATGGATAAAGTGTCTGTACAGGAACCCCACTGACTTGTGTCGACATGTCCTTGTACGGAGCTTTGCTACTGGTGGATCCGGAGGACGAATACTTCCCCGAGGAGATGGCATCCTTGAAGGAAGCCGTGGACTCTGGTCTATCGCTTGTAGTCTTCGCTGATTGGTACAACGCCTCGTTGTTGCGACACGTGAAATTTTATGATGAAAACACGCGGCAGTGGTAAGGGTGTCGTTTTATTATTAATCAAAATTGAAGAACTCTGTCGGCTAAATGGGATAAAAATTATTATTAACTGTAAAAAAATTATAAAATAAAAAAAAAATATTTTTTTAAGCTAACACAAATTTCAATTTTTTAATTTAATACTAAAATTTCAACTTCAACTTTTTGGTATTTTACAGGTGGATTCCGGAAACAGGTGGTGCTAATATTCCAGCATTGAACGATCTACTCAGTATATATCAGGTATTAAAATCATTGATTTTTCTTTATGTTTATTCAGTATAAGTAAAGATAAAAGTAATATTTAACATAAATTCGCGTTTTTATTTTTGCAGGTGGCTTTAGGCGATCGCGTTTTCGAAGGCGCTTTCAAATTGGGCGGCCACGCTATGTACTACGCGAGTGGAACACATATACACAGTTTTCCCGAACACGGAGTGTTGATTTCTGCTAATTTGAACGATCAAGGCCACCAGGTAAAACCTTCGTACCTACACACTCACTGTTACGGTCTAGTGATCCAATTTTGTGACAAATATAGTGTCCTACATTCTACATTCTACACTATTAGTAGTAATAATTCACATTTGTAAAGAATTTTCTTCTGATAAATGATTTAAAATTTATTTTTTACAAATGTTCTGTAAAGATACGTAGATTACTTCTGGATCACAAATATTGTATTTATGATATCATATTAAAGTGTATCGAATTATATTCAGATAATGTCTGGGGAAAAGTCTGGAGGGGGAAGTGGAGCTTCGAACAGTGCAAAGACGACAGTTGACGTTCCAATATTGGGCTTGCTTCAAACAGATGGCGAAACTCGTGACTATGCCAACGATACCATTGATAAGTTGCCTAAGGTAATCAATACTAATAATAAATCTGTAACGGTTGGTCATGGAGTAAGTTACTTTGTTTTCAGAGATATCGTGTTCATAGGCTCTATACATGATACTGAAACTAAATTGACGACTTTTAGAATTTTTTTCTGTATGTATGTCTATGTATGTTCCTCCATAACTCTTAAACGAATTAACTGATTTTCATGAAACTTGGTAAATAAACATTTAGAAGTACGGGACACATGATAGGCTGCCTTTTTTTTTCTTTTTACACGCGGACGAAGTCGCGGGCGTCAGCTAGTGTTTTTATAAAAAAAAATATATTATGTTCGTATGGAGTTTCATATCGGTTTTCGTTTATAAAATGTTTGGACGAATATGATTTAAGACGCAAGTGGATGAAGGGTTTTTTCGTTTTTTTTGGGTTAATGAAGGTAATATGTCGTCATGAATCATTATTACAGACCTTAAGATAGTCGATTTATCGATCGCATAATTCGGAATTATGCGACATACCACCTTCATCCACTCACGTCTTCGATTATTTGTTACAGGCCGGTCGTCTCGTGGTGTACGGGGATTCGTCGTGCTTGGAAGGGGGAGCAGTCAAGTCCTGCACTTGGCTCCTTCTGGCCGCTCTGCAGTACGCCCTCGTCGGTCATCTGCCGACCACTCTCAAAGAAGCGGCCACACCACACCAGAACAGATTGCGCGATGTCCACATTATACCTTCTGGTAATTATATATTTCGTTTAAACGACACACTAACTATTGTACTAGTAACATGTTTGAACTAACCATGTAGTAACACATTAACAACCAATAAAAAAAAATCCACCACCTATTTATTTGATTTATTATATTAGTATTGACTCTGACTATTTTTTTTTTGTAAAAGCAAACTGACCGATGACGATTTTATATTAAAAAAAAAACTTGGGACACATTGTGTAAAACGGTGACATTAATTTATCTCTTCAGCAAAAAAAATCCTTAACATACATTGAATTTAGGATAAAACTAAATTAAAAAAAAAAAAACACATTAAATTGCTTTAATAGTTATTAAATTACACTATAAATAGCTAATAATTATGACATTTAGTTAAATGTCGGATCAATAAAATAGGTCTCACAAAAATTAAAAATCATTAATAAATAAAAATTTACATAATACAAATACCTATACAATTTGTGTTTTTTCACTTATTGATAATATTTTGTGTACTCTTTGAGACTTCTGATGACCAAAAGGTTACTTATTGTTCTAAAAATGCTGTTTATTTTTAGAAATTCCCAAATAGTTAAAAAAAAAAATTGAAACGATATTACTCTCAACTTTAAAATGTTTCACTTGCTACTATTGTATGATTGGGTGTAGGTATTTTGCATGGGTCTTGCTTTACTTCTTATTCTATGGCCTCTTATCTTTTAACATTCACACTAATTATTTTTTTCGCACTACATATTTTATTAATTTTCTCTCCTATCTTACTTTTAACCCGCGTGTGTTACTACTCTGTTTTGAAATGATGAAAAAACAAACTGCTTTGATAGCATAATAACGCCTAACAAAATTATGCATGATAACGAAATGTTTTGAGGGACCTGAGCAAAGGACATGCGGTATGCGGTATTATAATCCCATAAAATAGAGTGTAAGGTTGTGATTGTGAATGTTTTATGTTTGCAAGAGTTGCCGAGGCGTGCCGAAGGCGGAAGGTTGCACGCATATTCGCGCGTGCTCTCCGCGGACGGTAGCGGAACGAGGCCGGTGCCGCAGTGCGCCTCCCCGCCGACACTGGAGCCACGCCCTGTGCACGCTCCGCCAGCAGCGAGAACATTGGCCCCGCGGCACACGCCAACCGATCCAAAAAGCATTGGTAAGCCATAAGCCAGTCTGTTTTCTTTCAACCGGCTACCAAAAAGGATATACGTGTGTATATAACTTCTATAGTCGCGTTATACGACTTTGGGTAGGGACAAAATGTATGGGTTCGCGTCAGCAACATGCTAATGCTCACAGTTATGCGCGCGCAGCTGTCTACGTACGCGATCGCGCCAACAAATTGCATATACCCGATTGATTGTGTGTGTGTGCGTTGGACGTTAAGTTTTCACTTCTGTCGGCAGTCCTCATGACTGCCTCCGTTTTTAAACGGAGGCAACCATGATAAAAACCCATGAGACTGTTTGAAGTCAGTTTATTTTCTTGTTAAAACGCTTACACTTACAGATTTATTATTAGTATATTGATTTTTTTTTTTTTTATTTATCTATTTGTTATACAGTAATGTTTACATTTAAATTAACAATGGTGTAAACATAAACTCATTAGAGTTTCTCCGCACACCATGTTTAGGTTATAGTCATTAAAATATATAGGTACATTATTATTTACATAATATAAATAATATTAAAATATATACATTTATATATACAAATACTTATTATAATTTATTGTGATTACCCTTGATTAAACCTTTTGTTGACGCTCACAAACATTTACTATTCTTAAGAATCACCCATTTTAAAAATTGATTGATTGATTGATATAATTATGTCTGGTATCCATAATATGTACAAGCATTAATTTTGCTTACTGTGGAACTAGATGGTGCTGTATGGAATCTGTGAAGATATTTATATATTTTTTAATTTTTTTTTTTTTAATTTAAGGAGCTCCCGAAATGGATGGAACCGAAGCGGCGCCGAGGGCTTGGCGCGGTGCGGGCGCGGCGCCCTCCCGCTTTCACTACGTCTACGAGAACCAACCACCGACGCTGATGAGTCGTGTGGTTACGCTGTCTGCTCTAGCCGCGGTCGTGTACTGCCTGACGACTCTGTGGAGACGCTGCGGAAGGAAAATAAGACGGAGAAGACTCGTCCCCTTGGCCACTTAGCGTAAGTGTGTAAGGACTAAAAAGTGATCGACGCCTAGACGACCGGATGATCTCTGTTTGACGATATAGTCCTACAGTATTAGTTAGGACACTTTTAAAGTGTTTATCTTTTTTGGGAGGGGTTTGTTAAAAACAGTCGTCTAAGTGTCTTCGTATACTCATCACTTTTGGTTAATTCAAAATTTAAGAAAAAAATATTTCAAAGTTTATTTTCGCATTTGTTACGATAGATGAATTTAACAATATTTTTTGTTACTATTACCAAACTATTAGTTTAGTAAGTATTTAGAAACGGATACGTAGGGTAAAATGATAGGACTTTAAATTAAAAAAAAAAGAATATTTAGCATACTTTCAATGATTACCAAATTGGTTTAATAAAAAAAAAACACAAGTATTAAGTGTGATTATCCATTTATTCTTAGAATAGTTCGATAATTACGAGACTGGTTAAAGCATCACATTTTACACGAGTTATTGTATAATAATATCTACAATTTTAGAAAGTGAAATTGATTGAACTTTTCTAAAAACTAATATATAAGTAATTAAATATTTTTATATAGAATTGCGAAAATTCTAATTAGAAATTACCCTTTCAGAAAGGGTTTTCATTTTGGCTTTATTTTTACCATAACTATAAAAAAGACACACATTAAAATATGTGATTATGTTCCTGTCTTTGTTAAAGCAATTTTTCGACCTTTTAGCTTGATTGATACATGATACAACTTAGTTGGTATCTGTTAAGTTTGAACAAGCAGTTTTATGGTGCGGCCAATGGCCATAGTTAGATCCCCAATATACATAGGTTTATAAGGAAATACATCACACACTTGGTTCATCACAAATCAATAAATCACATCACAAGAAATTCATAAATTGGTTCATCACAAAGTTTGCATCACAATTTAGTAATGAAAGAAATACAACGTATTTAAATAATATTTAGATTATTAAGAAAGGGAAATAAAGCGATATAAAATACATAAAATGTAATCTAATTTATTTTTTCTGTACTAAAACTACCAATGCTTACATGTTTATAGTGTGTCTAAACATACTTGTCTTTATCAGTAAACAAACAGGACTCGTATTACAATTATTTTGTTTCTTACCAAGTAAAAAAATAAACTGACTTCAAAACGTTTTTTCTCATGGATGCCATTGTCAAAACTGGACCAAATTTAAATGGGACCACACGGGAAGCGCCAGCTTTCAAATAAAAAAAGAATCTTAAAAATCGTTTCACCCAATCGAAAGTTACGAGGTTAACAAACATCTAAAAAATACAGTCTAATTTAGAACCTCCTTTTTGTGTAGTCGGTTGAAAAAAATCTGGATTTGTCCGACATAATTCCACGTCGTATCGATATAATTCTCGACGTGATTATCGACTGTATGAATTGTTTGTTTACTACTTATGACAAGTATGTCTAGACACACTATAGTATGGACAACTACCAGTTGCCAAAAGTTTATGAAAATATGTATGTAAAATGTGTGTATAAAAATGAAAATATGTATGTATCAATAAACATTAAAAAGTAACTAAACGTTACCTATTAAAATATGCATTATATGTAATTAAAATGTTCTTCAACACTTCCAAAACTGTTTTGACAACTAATTTTTTTTATGAATTAGTTTTTTAATTTTTTTTTTTGAAGTCATAGTCAAATTCACATTAATGGTGATTTTTTTGAGAATTTATTTATTTAATTGGGAGTGCATACTATATATAATTGTATTATTATTTTTTTTATATTACATCCGCCTTTACTAACATTTATAAAAGACTCTGTGGTATTTTTTTTACATTTTGTGGTTATAAATTATTACTATATAAGAATACATAATAATTGATTATATTATAAGTAGTGAAGGGCACACTGGATTAAAAAAATAACACCGAGTAGTAGTAGCTGTGAGTAAAAGCTTACTGTTGCCAGTGTCCAATTTCCTATCCCACACTTAATACCTTATCCCTTATCCTCAATCCTGTCTGACTATCTTTACAAAAATTAAACTTTGATTTAACATTCTCTTCATTTATAACTAATTATGAAACGTACAGTTGTAGGCGATAAAGATTGCACATCGACTTTTAGAGAGAGACGATCGGCTAGTTTCGGCTTTGTCATATTTGTAGAGCGTTATCTCTGTCGCACATAGGTACTATACGAAGCCGAAACTAGTCATTCATCTCTCTCTAAAAGTCGATGTGCAATCTTTATCGCCCACAACTGTAGTTATGAATCTGGTGAAAATTGGCTCGATTCACAATAATTGGTTTATGAAAAAACAGTTAATAGAATTCAATTTTCGTTAACTGATTATGAAAAATGGTTACCCTATATGGACCAAAGGAAAATGAATCTAATTTAGACCGCTGTAAAATAGCAGAAATTAGCAAAAAGATAAGAAACTAAAAAAGCAAAATACATAAAAAAACAAACAAAACATGAACCGAACCGACGCAAATCATCTTCTTGTTAAACAGCGTTCACTCATTTATTTTAAATTTTAAGATTTGAAACTGTCATTCATTACATAGAACTACTGTTGATTGTGATATTATAGTCAATTTAATTTTCACTCATTTGAACGTTAAGAATTCCTGTTTATAAAGTTTCATGTGTCTAATATAATTATAGTCCAGTATACCTCGCCTCGATTTTTTTTTATCTGATTACTAACAGGCTGAAAGTATCCCTCCCAAAATATCGAAATAACTAGCTCATAAAAATTATTACTAACCAGCTGATTTTTTGTCTGCAGCTTAGTAAAACATTTGTATAATAAAATGGCCGCATAGTCCTACAAATTGAGTGGCACGTTTTCCCAGTCCTACGCTTGGAAGTTTTTTACGGCTGCTAACTCCTTTAGCTACCTCTATCGAGAAACTGAAGCTACTCACGAAGATTCAGCCTGTTAGTAATTAGAAAAAAAATTCAGGCGAGGGATACTGAATTATTAATAATTAAAGTAATTATTGTTTTACCATAATTATGGTTTCGAGTCTGTATGAACCTTGAAAGTTCTACAGATACGGCTCTCTAACAAGTCCCTGAGCCTTTCGTTAGTCAAGTTTACAATAATTATGTAAAACAGTAAATTTCTTTAAAAGAGATGGTTATTTTACTGATAAAATACTTAAAGTTCATAACATTTTCGTATAGTGTTTGCAACACAAATAAATAATTGAAGATTATTGTTAATCTTGCCGTGTTTTCTCTCTAGTGAAATCTGTATTCTAAACCAGTGATTCTGTTTGTAATTGTAAATACCAGTGACTAAAATTAGGTTTTTGCATTAATTTATTATTATTACTTTATTATTCTAAATAAATATTATTAAAATTAATGTCAAGTTGTTTCATTTCTTTTTATTTTTCCGATTAAATTATGAAAAGAAGTAATACTAATACCTGCCCTTACCTAAGTTTATTCAATGTAGTAGCGTTCGGAAAGTTACGAGACATCTTGTACAAAATTTTTCGGTTCGAAATATGTTTTCGTCTAATATGTTTTGCCAGTGGCGACTTACACCACTGAAACGTGGAAAAATAACTAATAAGAAAGAAATCTGTGCTATAGAGAAAGATATGCTTGGTGTTATTCAGTAATCAGAAATGACGAAATTCGTAGAAATGCGACAAGTCATCGGATTCGAGAGTGTCCAAGCCTATCCCTGGTTCCTACTGGATAAAATCTCCCGTGGTACTAGCAAACCGTAAACATTTTAGGTAAAAATGTCGTGTATTGCCCATGGTCCATCTACTTTGTTCACGTGGGTGGACCACGGGCAATAAAAAGTCCACCTATGTACACCTAGGTGATTAAACGTGGCACTACTAGTTATGACAGCGTTAAGTAAAGGCCTGTGTTCACTCAACATGGAAAATTATGGACGTCCTACGGCTGAGATGAAAATAATAACGCCTCTACGACAAAATCCCAATTTTTATAGAAACCTCATAAAATAAAAATAAAAACTTTAGCAAAGTTGGTTCCGTCGCCCATAAATATAAACAGAAATATCAAGTTTTCGTCTTATCAGAAATATAAAGCAACGTTATAGGTGCTGTAAGTGTAGGTAGACAGCGGTCTATAGTATAAGATTAAGGGATAAGGAAATGAGCTTTGGCGTCCACAAAACAGCATAAATGCTGTTATTTTACGGTGTTCTTCTGTAAGGAGGTGGTTACTGATGAGAGACAGGTTTCCCAAATGACTGCGAAACGCAGTGTGTCCTACTACCGCTTATAAGTCTAGGCCAGAGACAAATTTGAAAAAATAATTCCCAAAAGTTGAAATTGGAATTGAACCCAGGACCCTTGGAACAGTTCTGACTGTGTGTATATAGTAAAGTATACGCGATTCTCAGGTGAGCCACGTGCTGTGTTATTACGAAGTTTATTAGAGTAGTTATCCGCTTTGCTTTTTAGTTATTTGGGTGTCCACCAGGTACAGGCAGGTACGCCGAGCGTGCCTCCCCTCGTTCGTGCCGCTCGCTATCTTTACCCTCAACTACCCCCTTTCTTTGCATCCGAATAAAATTACTCCTCTAATTTGCCTTTACTTTTCTTTGCTTTCATTTAATAAATGTTAAAACGTCCCCGAACCGTAACAGTAATATGTATCAGTTGTTTTTTGCCATCGTTTCGCAGCGGTTTTCTTATTTCCGCCGCGCCCTTGCCACTAATTAAGTTGACAGTTTTCATTGTTTGCAATTTGTTTTTTTTTTACAAAATGGATGATAGGGAGACGAACACCACGCAACTCACCGAGGAAGAAATTAATAGAGTAAGTTGGTTTTAGAGTCCCATCCACCGCCCCCTGCCCCATTGTTTAGGTATCTATAAAGTAAGGCGGCGTACTATGACATAATTATGACATGCTATTTATAAAGTAAGCTATGACTTGACTGTCCACGACTTAACTCATCTGCGGACATGCAGAACCTCACGTAGCTTTGAAAATCTTTAGTCTTCTCGAAAAAGCTGGTTCCTTAAAAGGAAGCTTCCTTCACAGTGTGATTTTTATGTAATCCACACATTGATGGATCAAAATTAATCTAGAGACGTCCGCCCAACCGGATATCGTACTTATACCTACCTACTTTGATCTTTCTCCCTTTGAACTATTTTAGTTTTTGAGTAGGCGACACTTGATCGATTAATGTAAGTAGGTAAAAGAGTATAGAAAGTGCTATCTTCGCACATTTTCTTACATTTACTTTTATAGGTTTATTCAAAACCAAAAATGCACCTAAAATGCACCACTCACATGCTTTGAAAAAAACTAGCAAAATTTATAAAAATACTAGCGACCAGCTCCCAGCTTCGCCTGGGGTGCAATATTTATCATCAATACTAATAATAAATCTGTAAGTGTAGGTATTGTATGTATGTATGTTCCTCCATAACTCTTAAACGAATTAACTGATTTTCCTGAAACTTGGTAGATAAATATTTAGACGTATACAGGACACACGATAGGCTACTTTTTCCTTTTCAATGCGGGCGCCAGCTAGTATATAATAAAAAACTTCCGCGTTTCCTCTTTCCATATGTGAAAACAGAAAAATCTGGGATTAAAATCGGTCTACTCACTCTCAAGTTTTTGAGCGTACACAAACCAACTTATCATTTTTATATTATAACTAGCTGCTGCCCGCGACTTCGCCCGCGTATAAAAAATAGATTAGAACCTATTCTCAGACCTACCAAGTGTTAAAAAATTTCATCAAAATCGGTTAAGCCGTTTCGGAGGAGTATGGCAACTGACACTGTGACACGAGAATTTTATATCGACGGTGAAGTGACAATACCTCCTAACACAGGCAAAATTTTGCCTATTTTACACAAAGTGAAAAAAACGTTGTTTCCTGAAAACTTCATAATCTATTTGTATAGAGAATACGGATAGGAGGTTTTATCAAAACACCCAGAAATAGATCTTAGAGGAAATTGCATATATAAGAATGTAATTATTACCAAAATTGTTAGTTAGGAAGTATTATCACTTCGCCGTCGATATTAGTCTGCCGACTACAGTAGGATTAAGGATAAGGGATAGGGAAAGGATAGAAAAAAAAGAATGGCATCCAGATAGGCTACCCAAAAATTACTGCGAATTCTTAGTTAGTTATAGATACCTTAAAGAGAAATGTTTATTTTATGTAGCCTTTTCTTAATTGTTGTTGAAAGTGATCTTTATTACAAAATCGGACCCGACCGAGAAGAAACCTGCGTCTGCCTTTGGCATTTTTTACCAATAGGCTATCACTGCTTGCAAAAGCTTTCGACTGCTTTATGTCAGAATGACACGGAAAAAAATGCAAAAGTTTTGTCAGTGAAAAGAGATTGTTATGCAAGTTGCGAGGCGTAAGTTTTAGTCGATGTCAATGACGGTATCTAAGGGGTTGTTTCTTAGCACTTGATCGTGAAAGCGTAATTATAGCGGCGCAAAGTGTGGAATGAGCGACCTATCAACACTTGACTTGTTTTGTCGATAAATTCACACTCGCCCTTCGTGGCGATCGCGCTTAAAGAACGAAGTGTTTTTTTGAATCAAAATGCAACGGATAGGAGTCGCTATTGCTGAAGAAAAGAGGAAGGCTCGTGAACAGTTTGAAGATCAACTGCGTCTGGCCTTTGTCAAATCTGACAATGTGGATGAAGATGATGACGACACTGAGGTAATCCTATAAAATGTATATATGCATTTGCATGTAGTATACATAAAAGTGCCAACTAAAGGCTATCTGTATACAGGAGTTAAGATTACTAGCATCTCAATAGTTCAAGTAATATTGAATGATTGTATTGCTTAAGTCGTCAAGTACAAAGTTCAATTGACTGTAGTATTTATTCATCAGCGACAGAACGTCCACTTCACTACCGGATATAAGGCTTCCCACATAAATTTCCAATAGGCTCATTTAAAAGTCTGGATCCACCTATATCCTATATCAGATCGTCTGTCCACCACTCAAGAACCTTCCGACCCCAGGCTTTGACACCTTTTGTCTTTATTTTAACTGTGTTTATTCGTGAAGAAATTATTCGTATGCACGCTTCGGTTACATTTTAAAATCAGATGAGATTTTTTATTTAAAATTTAAATCACAATAAGCTTCTGAAAAGGAATTTATGTATAAACTTCTGTGAGACGATATCGCGATTGGTTCTCAAGTAGCGACCCGCCCTCGACTTCGCTATTTTCTTCTATAAATTAAGTAGTGTACACAAACCTTTGTCTTTTATCCCTCTTTCCATTAGTGGAAACCGTATCAAAATCCTTTGGGTAGTTTAAAACAAGTTAACGGAGAAACAGACAAGCGGATAGCGACTTTATTTTACTTAATTAACTTTGTCAATTATATATTAAAACCTTCCTTGAGAAGCACTATCCATTGGTGAAAACAGCATGAAAATCGGTGCAGTAGTTTTTTAGTTTATCGCGAACAGACAGACAGACGCGGCGTAAGACTTTGTTTTATAATATGTAAGGACTAGCGTAACAGGCCCAACCTGCCTTCGCACAGGATGCAATTTTTATATATTCAAACCTCTTATATGTATATTAAATTTTTATATTTTTCTCGTTTATTCCTCTTTGAATTTGCGTATCAAGAGAAGATTACTAACATATTATGAGGTGTATCATTCATTATCTCAATAGTAGGACGTCCGCTGCTAGACATTGTCCTGCCCCATAATATTCCAACTTGACCGGTTAGAAGTAGCCTGTATCTAATGTCGACCCGCGGCCCTTAACGTCGTCTGTTCACCTTGTGGCAGGACGTCCTTCCGGAACGGTAGTAATACAAAATCTATGGTCCCAGCGGTCGTCGGCTGTCCGTACGATGTGTCCTGCCTACTGACTTGTGCAACTTTCGTACGTCTACAGAGCTAGAACTCGTTGAGCTCTCTGACGAGGCCCAAAGTTAGAGACCATATTATGTCGTCACTGGCAAGTGGCAACACATGAGAGGGTGTATGAAGGCGACGAACAATGCTGACGTAAAAATGTTTAACAGACTGAGCATCTATATGAAAATATTTTATTACATGAGCACTTTTTATCGAACAGTGTAGGGTTCGTGTTGAAAGCTAATAAAATACGAGTGAGTACTTACGAAAGCGTACAAATAAATGAGAAATTTCGATATGTGCCATCACGTGTGCCCATGAAGAGGTTGTATGCGTGTTAGTTCACGCAACTGTGTCTCCGGCAGACAGCAGTCAGCCAACGTGCGTGAGTTAGCAGCGACGATTTTATCACCTTAAAACCTTTCTGCATAAACGCAACGGCGAATTAAAAGTAAAACAAAATGGATATCTCGATGGTCGGCAAAGTGATCAGTAATTTTGTAAGTAAAACATACTACATAATGTTAAGAAGACGTTAGAAGACTTCTGGCTTAAAGGTTTTCAAATATAATTTAAACTATTTGTAGTGCAATCCTATCGATAAACCTATAAAATGTCAAGGTGTAGTGCATTTTACTCAGCGCGAGATTACCCTTGAGTGACAGAGAGACTGTCAGACTAAGCAGATCTTTGAATCCGCTTCAAAAATTCAAATTACACATTCATAATGAAATAGCCTATAATAGTGTGTCATTGACAACTATATTTTGTTAAAATTTATGCCTTGAATTACCGTTAAAAATTGATTTAATAAATTAATTAAATTTAAGATAACATTTGCTTTCTTAACAAATGCTTATTTTTAATAATTTCTATACATTTTATTATGTCGGTACTGAAAAGGAATAATAAGTTGCCAGTGATGACATATGGCGCTGAAACATGGTCTCTAACTATGATGCTAATGAGCTTCGTACGAAAGCTCAACGTAACAAGCTATTTATTTATTTTCAAGGAAAACTTACATAAAAATTTACTTAAAAACTAAAAGACAGATTATTTTGACACTACTTATTTACAAGTTTCCGCATATTGAATCTACGAACAAAGGTATATCAGCTCCATTATTCCCGGTTACCGGTGACTTTAAATGACAGTTAGCCTACTTGCCAGATGGTGAAAGAGGTCCTAAGTGTAGGTATTATATATACATATGTATAATATGTGTGTTCCTCCATAAATCTTAAACGAATTAACTGATTTTCATGAAACTGGCTAGATAAACATTTAGGGTCTAGGACAATTCGCCGCCGCCAATTCGTCGCCGCCCTTTCACCGCCGCCATTTCGCCGCAGGCCATTTCGACGTCGGCCGATTCGACGCCGGCCATTTCATCGCCGTTTAATTTAGTTTCAGTTATCCACTTATTGTGAACAAAATGTTGAAACAATTTACCTCTAATATCTACTGATGTGATAATTTTACGCTATAAATAATTGGGATATTATTAATTGCACATCAAATAAAATAATCACCTATCAATTTATTTTCATCATTTATATACCTTTGCACATCAAATAAGTTATTTCGCTACAAATAAACTAAATGTTTAACAAAACTAGTACTGCAGACAATTCGAAAATATACATCAACACTACATTACTTTTTTCCTCTAATGCGAAACAAATAAATTCCTTTAGGTACAAAAATAATACAATCTCAACAGAAATACTGACTGCACAGCAAATTAATCACACCGTGCATAGATAATACTCATTCTCATAGCAAAATAACTATCCGAGAAGCATATATCCTAATAAGCACCTTAAAACTTGCTTATCATATTTGTCTTAATTTCTAAGAACATATGCTCAGCAAAATAAGTATAGCAATAATTTTTTTATCTGATTTCGCGCGCTTTTTTGTCACTAAGTAAATTGTACCCTTTTTTTTAATGTTAAGGTCGACAGACAGGCTGACGGTCCACTAGATGGTAGGTGGCTACCGTCGCCTATAACACAAGCAACGCCATAAGTGCTACAAGTGCACTGCCGACCATAGAAGGATTAGGGATAAGGGATAAGGGATAAGGGGTTTCATGTCACCTGTGTAAATATTCTCATAATAAAAATTATAATAATCGAAAAGATAGCTAAAATTTAGATTATGGACTGTCGAGTTGGCTGACCGTGAGTTTAAAGGGGTTGTATAACAATTACTTTATACTAGAAAATACTTATTTTTATTAGAAAAAAGAGTTAGGTTAGGTTCTAGGAATGTATATGAAATGTGAGCGAAGTGAGCACACCCGGGTAAAAATTTTAGGCAAAAGGTGTATATTATTATTTGGACATGGTTTATTAAATACATACCTCGGAGTAGGAGTTTAATTAGTTTAATATTAATTCTAAACTAATTAATGTTCTATAAAGCATTGATTACGGTTTTATAAAAAGGTAAAACGGACGTTTGTGTTTGTCTGTAACTTATAATAAGAAGAAAAATATGTCAAATAAAATGCTGTTTTATTTAGATAAATTGCTGTATGTTATATAAAAATAGAAGCTATATTTAGAAAAAAAAGCGTTAATAGGTATAATGTGCGTTAGTCATTATTAGCTGTGCATTAATAAAAAAGCTATACATTAAGATAAATAGCGGTACGCCACGAATATAAATTGTAGTGTATTTAGTAATATTTTGAGGTGAGGTATGCACGCTTCGGTTACATTTTAAAATCAGATGAGATTTTTTATTTAAAATTTAAATCACAATAAGCTTCTGAAAAGGAATTTATGTATAAACTTCTGTGAGACGATATCGCGATTGGTTCTCAAGTAGCGACCCGCCCTCGACTTCGCTATTTTCTTCTATAAATTAAGTAGTGTACACAAACCTTTGTCTTTTATCCCTCTTTCCATTAGTGGAAACCGTATCAAAATCCTTTGGGTAGTTTAAAACAAGTTAACGGAGAAACAGACAAGCGGATAGCGACTTTATTTTACTTAATTAACTTTGTCAATTATATATTAAAACCTTCCTTGAGAAGCACTATCCATTGGTGAAAACAGCATGAAAATCGGTGCAGTAGTTTTTTAGTTTATCGCGAACAGACAGACAGACGCGGCGTAAGACTTTGTTTTATAATATGTAAGGACTAGCGTAACAGGCCCAACCTGCCTTCGCACAGGATGCAATTTTTATATATTCAAACCTCTTATATGTATATTAAATTTTTATATTTTTCTCGTTTATTCCTCTTTGAATTTGCGTATCAAGAGAAGATTACTAACATATTATGAGGTGTATCATTCATTATCTCAATAGTAGGACGTCCGCTGCTAGACATTGTCCTGCCCCATAATATTCCAACTTGACCGGTTAGAAGTAGCCTGTATCTAATGTCGACCCGCGGCCCTTAACGTCGTCTGTTCACCTTGTGGCAGGACGTCCTTCCGGAACGGTAGTAATACAAAATCTATGGTCCCAGCGGTCGTCGGCTGTCCGTACGATGTGTCCTGCCTACTGACTTGTGCAACTTTCGTACGTCTACAGAGCTAGAACTCGTTGAGCTCTCTGACGAGGCCCAAAGTTAGAGACCATATTATGTCGTCACTGGCAAGTGGCAACACATGAGAGGGTGTATGAAGGCGACGAACAATGCTGACGTAAAAATGTTTAACAGACTGAGCATCTATATGAAAATATTTTATTACATGAGCACTTTTTATCGAACAGTGTAGGGTTCGTGTTGAAAGCTAATAAAATACGAGTGAGTACTTACGAAAGCGTACAAATAAATGAGAAATTTCGATATGTGCCATCACGTGTGCCCATGAAGAGGTTGTATGCGTGTTAGTTCACGCAACTGTGTCTCCGGCAGACAGCAGTCAGCCAACGTGCGTGAGTTAGCAGCGACGATTTTATCACCTTAAAACCTTTCTGCATAAACGCAACGGCGAATTAAAAGTAAAACAAAATGGATATCTCGATGGTCGGCAAAGTGATCAGTAATTTTGTAAGTAAAACATACTACATAATGTTAAGAAGACGTTAGAAGACTTCTGGCTTAAAGGTTTTCAAATATAATTTAAACTATTTGTAGTGCAATCCTATCGATAAACCTATAAAATGTCAAGGTGTAGTGCATTTTACTCAGCGCGAGATTACCCTTGAGTGACAGAGAGACTGTCAGACTAAGCAGATCTTTGAATCCGCTTCAAAAATTCAAATTACACATTCATAATGAAATAGCCTATAATAGTGTGTCATTGACAACTATATTTTGTTAAAATTTATGCCTTGAATTACCGTTAAAAATTGATTTAATAAATTAATTAAATTTAAGATAACATTTGCTTTCTTAACAAATGCTTATTTTTAATAATTTCTATACATTTTATTATGTCGGTACTGAAAAGGAATAATAAGTTGCCAGTGATGACATATGGCGCTGAAACATGGTCTCTAACTATGATGCTAATGAGCTTCGTACGAAAGCTCAACGTAACAAGCTATTTATTTATTTTCAAGGAAAACTTACATAAAAATTTACTTAAAAACTAAAAGACAGATTATTTTGACACTACTTATTTACAAGTTTCCGCATATTGAATCTACGAACAAAGGTATATCAGCTCCATTATTCCCGGTTACCGGTGACTTTAAATGACAGTTAGCCTACTTGCCAGATGGTGAAAGAGGTCCTAAGTGTAGGTATTATATATACATATGTATAATATGTGTGTTCCTCCATAAATCTTAAACGAATTAACTGATTTTCATGAAACTGGCTAGATAAACATTTAGGGTCTAGGACAATTCGCCGCCGCCAATTCGTCGCCGCCCTTTCACCGCCGCCATTTCGCCGCAGGCCATTTCGACGTCGGCCGATTCGACGCCGGCCATTTCATCGCCGTTTAATTTAGTTTCAGTTATCCACTTATTGTGAACAAAATGTTGAAACAATTTACCTCTAATATCTACTGATGTGATAATTTTACGCTATAAATAATTGGGATATTATTAATTGCACATCAAATAAAATAATCACCTATCAATTTATTTTCATCATTTATATACCTTTGCACATCAAATAAGTTATTTCGCTACAAATAAACTAAATGTTTAACAAAACTAGTACTGCAGACAATTCGAAAATATACATCAACACTACATTACTTTTTTCCTCTAATGCGAAACAAATAAATTCCTTTAGGTACAAAAATAATACAATCTCAACAGAAATACTGACTGCACAGCAAATTAATCACACCGTGCATAGATAATACTCATTCTCATAGCAAAATAACTATCCGAGAAGCATATATCCTAATAAGCACCTTAAAACTTGCTTATCATATTTGTCTTAATTTCTAAGAACATATGCTCAGCAAAATAAGTATAGCAATAATTTTTTTATCTGATTTCGCGCGCTTTTTTGTCACTAAGTAAATTGTACCCTTTTTTTTAATGTTAAGGTCGACAGACAGGCTGACGGTCCACTAGATGGTAGGTGGCTACCGTCGCCTATAACACAAGCAACGCCATAAGTGCTACAAGTGCACTGCCGACCATAGAAGGATTAGGGATAAGGGATAAGGGATAAGGGGTTTCATGTCACCTGTGTAAATATTCTCATAATAAAAATTATAATAATCGAAAAGATAGCTAAAATTTAGATTATGGACTGTCGAGTTGGCTGACCGTGAGTTTAAAGGGGTTGTATAACAATTACTTTATACTAGAAAATACTTATTTTTATTAGAAAAAAGAGTTAGGTTAGGTTCTAGGAATGTATATGAAATGTGAGCGAAGTGAGCACACCCGGGTAAAAATTTTAGGCAAAAGGTGTATATTATTATTTGGACATGGTTTATTAAATACATACCTCGGAGTAGGAGTTTAATTAGTTTAATATTAATTCTAAACTAATTAATGTTCTATAAAGCATTGATTACGGTTTTATAAAAAGGTAAAACGGACGTTTGTGTTTGTCTGTAACTTATAATAAGAAGAAAAATATGTCAAATAAAATGCTGTTTTATTTAGATAAATTGCTGTATGTTATATAAAAATAGAAGCTATATTTAGAAAAAAAAGCGTTAATAGGTATAATGTGCGTTAGTCATTATTAGCTGTGCATTAATAAAAAAGCTATACATTAAGATAAATAGCGGTACGCCACGAATATAAATTGTAGTGTATTTAGTAATATTTTGAGGTGAGTGTGCAAGTGAGGTGTGCAAATCATTAATTTTGATGTGAATTCGGATTATTTTTGCATACAAAAAGTACTTTTTTTGATATGCTTTTAAATACCACCCTAAATAATTTATAATGGAAGTTCTATTCTAGGGGTTTCATGAATTTGGTCGGTATAAAAAGTAACTTATATTAATTTCTGCCTTAATTATTCCTTTACAAAAAATAAAATAGATCAATTCGTTTTGTCGCTTAGGCCATGAAGGGTAGACAAACTCAGAAACATACTTTTACATTTAAACATGCTATATGTTATATGTTTCGATAGCTAAAAAAACAACAGACCATTAAATGTCGAACTTTTCTGATAAAACATCTATTATACTGGTAGTAATTCTTTTGCTTTCTACAATCTGCGCTTAATAAACAAAAGATAACAACGAATGGCGACAAAATGGCCGGCGTCGAATTGGCCGGCGCTGAATTGGCTTGGCGCTGAATCGGCCGCGACGAATCGTCCCATCCCGAAACATTTAGACGTACAGGACACGATAGCCCATAGATTTTTTCTTTTTCAACGCGGACTACGCGCTAGTATAAAATAAAATAAAATGTTTTTAGTTACTTATATATTTCTAACCAAATATATAAGTAATTAAAAACAAACTACGAAAAAATACCGAGTAGGTATCTACAAGCTTTTTTTAATAAGATATAATTAAAAAGAAGTAAACAAATAAAGTATAAATGAAAAAGAAAAAGTCTACAGTGAAGAGCGAAAACCATCAAACCGTGATATTGAAAGTAACTCTCTTATTTTGTAAATTTTATTACGAGGTTACACTGCGAGATCGAATCTGGAATTATCGACAAACCGTACGAAAGTTACTAAGTACTGTCCATCACTAAGTTAACTCGGCGGAGTCATTTGGGCCGTGACTATTCTTACCACCGTGAAATAACAGCATGTGTGCTGTTGTGTTTCGGTGAGTATGTAAGGGATGCCAGAGCCCATTATCCTACTACACCTTCCCAATCAGTTATCCTTAATCCTTATAATTAATCCTTACATTGATGTTATGTTTATTTATGTTATAATTTTCAAGGTAGTGGCAGTTCTATGTTATACGAGTATGTATGTATATATTTAATGTGTGATTTTTATAGTTTGTTTAGTTTGTAGAGAATCGTTCTGTATTTTTTTTTTGTATAAATGTATTGGCTGTAGGGTGTGTTTTTGTTTTTGTCAGTAATTTTTTATGTGGAGAGCTGTGGATTTTGATATAAATAAATCCTACTAAAGTCTGCGGCGCGTCTTTCAGCTGATTGAACATTAATCCAATCGGCTGAAAAGGTTTTACAGATTGGAGGGATAGAAAATTATAATTAAAGAGTGATTTCTATATTTTCCACTTTCATATATGCTATTGATTTTGGTTTATCTAGGGCATATTCAATGATATTGTGCTATTTTTGTCTCTATAACAGTAAAACTGGGTGAAACACATACCAACGCTTGCTACGGCATCGTCTTGACAACACGTCACGAATGCAACTGTCACATTTTACGGCTCACTTACAAAACTTTGAAACAATTTATCGATATTGATGCACTCCGTATAATATTTCTTCCTTGGAGGTCGTCCATTATTTTAAAAAGTGTAGTATCAAGGGCGCCCATTGCCACCAGTCCCCGTGCCCTTCCCAACAATCAATTGTAGACGTCGCGTGTCTTTGTCTATGACAGTGTTAGTACAACCTCTACCGCCGAAATCCGTCCGTTTAATTTGCATTTATTACATTAGTTGCGGGCCGACAATTCAAACTGGTAGCGCTGGTGGCGATGAGATGGTGCCCCAACATACAGCACCGACTTACAATTCCTATTGTGCACGCAAATACTTTGAAAGTTTGGCGGCTTTATGTCTTGTGTGAAATGCAATTTTGGTTCACACAGTTCGACTCAGTTGCAAAAGTACACTGAAGCTTTGAACATCGCAAGATATTTGTTCAAATAGAAATAATGTTCGTGTACGGAGTACGAGCCGCGTCAAGCGAAGATGAGCAGGATGAGGAGGACCTCATGGATGTCTTGCAGGTCTTCAGAAATTTCAAGCGAAACTGATATTTTTAAACTACTGCAAGAATTCATAATAATATGTTAAAATGAATCGGATAAATTTGTGTACCGATATCTATTGACGAGTTATATATAGTGTTACTTATCAATAAAAACGGGCTAAACACAAGTTAAAAATAATTAATTTAAGTAGAACATTTTGTGTATTTAATCTTTCCCGTGAGAACTTTAAATAAATAAGAACGTTAATAACGTAAGAACGTTTAAAATTAACGTTAAATAAATAAATTAATTTAATGTTAATTTTATTTTAATTGTCATTAAGAACATAGAGTGATTTTTACCTAGTAATTCTTAACACTAACTAATTAATTTAACAATTTATAGAAACCGTTGTAACTAACATAAGCGATCAAAATAAAACTATTAACAACTATAGCTTAATAATTAACTTAAAAAGAATCTACTTTTCAGAGTCAGAAATAGCTAAACATGATTTTGACTTTGCATTAAACAAATGAAGCTCTGGAAAGGCAACCAGATTTTTGAAAGATTAATATTGTTCATTTTTCACAAACGTAAATTGTTCATAAGAGAAACCACGTTTGTCTAATGATCGCAGAAACGGCGAGAAGAATGCGAGCGGAAGGCGAGAAGAGGCGAGATGGACCCGCGGCTGGAATTCACCTTCCAGCTGCTCATCGATGGTACGGGTCTGCCTCGGCACGCCATCATGGACCACGTCTTCGAGGGGAACATGTTAGATGATATTAATCAACTTTTTCTACCACATATGAAAAACAAGCTTCTATGGTATTATCAAGAAGTCGAAGAAGTCGAGCAGAGACCGCAGCCCGAAGGGTCAAAGCCGCGACAGCAGGGCCAGGTGAAACAACCGCCGCCTCAGGTCACCATAAAGAAGAAACTGTTCCTGTCTGACGGTTGGGATGTGCGATTCACCGGTATTTGCATTTACATGTTCAGAATCAACGTCAGCAAACAACTCCCGGAAGAGGGATTTCACAAAGATTTGTGAGTGTAAAATATACAATCATTTAGTTAGTTATGTTAGCAGGATTAGCAGTATAAAAACTATCAGTTTGTTAAAAGGTTTTGTGGCATACTCAACGCAGAAAAAGTTGGCCTAGTGACAGCCATCGAGAGAGTAATGGAATACGTGTACATGGGAGCACTCGCCCATCCCAGTTCTGATGGAGACGAAGACGAAACGCGATTTCCAATCGTCAAGAATCAGTTGCTACCCGGGCTCCGATCTTTCTGTAGTGCACTAAAAGGTGAGTTCACATTAGCGATGTGCCAGATGTCCGTATCCGTATCCATGACCGTATCCGTATCCGTTACTTTTTGGCCGATCTCTTTACCGATTTTTTAACTTTATTAATTTTTAATTAATAGGTAATTATTAATAGGTGATTAGGTATCAATGAAAAACTATTAAATTCCATTCAGATTATTTTTTATTTCTTAAAATTCACGTTGGCGGATATACATTTTTAACCACCCAGAATATCACTAGTTCACATTAAGGATAATAATTGTGTTCTGGGATAAACTAGATCAAAATTCTTTATCGCTTCTATATTAAACTGTTTCTTCTATTTGTTTGTTTATGTCAGTGTGCGAAGAGGTGTGTAATGAAACGAACTTGTTCGACGACAATCAAGTATTGATGGCCACCGTGACTGATCATGCTGAACTCAAAGAAATGACCAAAAATCCGACCACTGTCACAATGCTTGAAGAAAGAGTTGATGAATGGATAAAAAAAGTTATGGAGGTAAAATTGTGAAATTCAAACAATTTCAAACACATTTCAACATTCAACAACATTTCACAACGAAATGTTTACATATGTGCTCGTTTCATCAATGATACCATGTTTTTGTTTTAGATATTAAGTGAGAGTGAACAACTTAGGCGTGAAGTAGACACCAGTGGACCTCAAGACGAACTCGAGTATTGGAAAAAACGTGGTGCTCAGTTCTCCCAACTTGTATCATATTTACAGGTAGGAATTAATCTCATTTAATTGTTTTAAATACACCCAATGTAAACTGATTACACAAATTTTCCTTAGGATAATGAAGTCCAACTGACCCTGAGCTGTCTCCAACTCGCCAATTCGAAAGTCATAAAAGTTTGGCGCGATACTGACCACAAAATCACGTTCTGCTACAACGAGGCCAAGGACAACGCCAAATTTATACAGGCAATGGAGAAATGCTGCCATTCTCTGTACCTAGACGACCCTGTCAAAATTAAGGATTCTATTCTGAGTCTACTACAAACAGTTAGACTTATACACAGTGTCTCGCAATTCTACAATACATCCGAAAGAATATCGTCATTAATGGTAAAGGTGAGTGAGTCCATTTGTGTATAGGTACATTTTAAATATTAAAGTATACTTTTAATCATTGTTGGCGTTAATTGTTTAGATCACCAATCAAATGATCGAAACTTGCAAGCAGTACATCACTTGCCGTTTTAAAGAAACCATCTGGTCTCAAGAACGACCAGTCGTCCGCCAGAAGCTAATTCATTGCATCAACTTGAACAAAACCTATAGAGAGACCTATATCTTTGTGAAAAACCAAAAATTTATACCGACCACAGAACAATTTAGTTTCTCTGAAAACTATGTGTTTGGAAAATTCGATACGTTCTGTAAGCGCCTGTACAAAATAATATCTATGTTCGATTTGATGGACGATTATAAAAATCTTTTTGAGAAGAGGATGGAAGGACTTTTACTGGGAGAAGGTAAATATAAATTTTAACGCAAAATTTAATATGTATTAAAAATTAATTACATAAAATAATTTTAACTGTAATATTTATCAGATTTAGAAGAGGCCATTCACATCTTCGAAGAAGCAAAGAAATCAGTAACCACCTGCCAATATGATTATTTGGATTATAGAAATAGTGAATTTGACAAGGACTACGAAGCATTTGAAGAAAAAACAAACGCCCTGCGTGAGTCTATCGGCAACACTATTGAAGAGAATTTCGCCAGCGTTTGGGAAACGCCTCAGGGCATTAAATTCCTTACGAGATTTGAAAAGGTTTGTTTAGGAAATTGGTTCTAATGCAACAGTGGAACCTACATATGTATACCTATTTAATCTATCTTTTCTCCATACAGGTCAGTGAGAAGATACAGATTACTAAGCTGAGTGAAAAATATGAGCGCGTTCTCAAATATTGCGAGAAAGAAGTGGACAAGATTACGAAGATGTTTAAAAAGCAGAAGGGGGATCCTCCCTTGCCTCGGAACTTCTCGCCGGTGGCGGGACGTATAAAGTGGTCGCGGTGCTTGATGCACAACATGCGTGAGACAGTGGAAGCGGTTTCAGCGCATCCAGTGCTAAGAGCATTGCCAACCGCCGCAGACTTGATGCGCAAGTACGCTAATACGCGAGCGCTGATACACCACTATGAGGACACCATGCGTGCTGTGTGGATCAATCAAAACGTAATGTCTTTCATTCAAATTCAACACTCACTATCAAACTACATAATGCTGACATCTATATATAGATAGATAGACAATTAAATAATGATAACATTTAATCCTGCACACTAAATATCTCTCCATCAATTTATTTCACTTCTATAACAGTTAATAAATAATTACGATATAATCTTAAGAAAAAGTGTTTTGTAAGATTACGTGAATCTTATTTTCAGTAATTAAAGATTGACCGACTCAATATTGTTGCAAGCGATACCCGTAAGCATCAATAGAAAGAAACCAGAAATCCGTATCTTCTTGAGATGAGAATCTTACGTAGCTGATGGAACAGCAGAACTGTTAAAACAGTTGAAATTGTAGTTAATATAGGTATTTAATGTACTTACTTTCATAAATATTGTTTTGTTTCGAATCCGTGTAGTTTTGGGACGTGGATGACAGTTTAAACAGTACCGTACTAAAAATCGACGAGACGGGACACATAGTTGTAAACCTCGATCACACCATCAAATTGCTCATCAGAGAATCGGATTGTCTAGTGAAGATGGGGATAGAACTGCCGATAGTGTGCCACTCGCTGTACGCGAAGAAAAATCATTTCACCATTGTTAATGATTCACTAGAGGTGAGGTCTTATTATATAGCTCTTGTAAGTAACGTCTAAGTACTTACTATTCGCATGCAAATAAATTATACCGGTTCTTGGGCATTTGTAACTAAGTTACAAAACCTTTTGTTAGTTTCTTTTGGAGGACTACTTGCGCACCGTGCGTCGAGTAAAATTGGAGGTGCGCCCTCTCTTCTTGCCCCAAGTGGTCCGCTTGTCTTTCTTACTGCTGCCTGGTTTGCGCTCGGTGGCCTGGACTAGCGACGACTGGCGCCTTTTCATCGATCGCGCTAATGACGCCATCAAAAGCTTCGATGTACTTGTCACCAGAGTGCACGACATATACACAAACAGAATTATTTATGTTCTGTCCGGAATGCAGGAAGTCACGCTAATAACGCTGCCAGGTAAGTATTCTAGAGAAATGCAACATGTGTAGGTAATTTGCATTGCACAATAAAATAATTTTATCAAACATTTGATTAATTGATGTTTAGTTTGATTGCCGTTTATTTTGTTCTTTATAAATTCTAATAAACTAAGTACCCATTTTTTTTATTATGTATTTTATGTTTTGTTCATTTTGTTTACTATGTTGCTTGCCAATATGAATTATGTTGTTTTTAACTAATTATTAATTTAAGTTCTCATGTAAGTGAATTTGTAATTCTCTGTCAGAATAAATATATTTCTAAAGCTAATTAATTTTAATAAACAATTACATCGAAATAATACATAGATATATCTTTTTTGCTGCTTTCTATCTACGATAAATTTAATATTTGCTAAAAAAATATATATATATTTTTTTTTTATAAATTTACTTAAACTTACAATAGTTATATTTGAAACTTAGTTCTAATTTCTTTTAGAAGTGACTCCTTGGTCAATGGAAGAGTTTTTGGAGAATGTGGAGACGGGATGTAGGTAATTACGTATTCTTAAGTATACAGTGTGTAGAATTAATCTGTTATAATATTTCGATGTACTATAGAGTGATAATTTTGTTATTATAGAAACGCGTGTGTAGAATTAAATAGGAAGAGTATAATGGTGGAAGAAGCCGTGGAGGAGGTACTAGAACTAGTGAAGAAAGCAGCTCATCAAATAACGCCCACTGAAATCAACCCAGATTTTGAGTTTCTCATAGCTGAAGGTAATAATTGTTTTTTTTTTTATTATTTTCATTATTTTCATTCATAGATGCCATTGTCAGAACTCGACCCAATTGAAATGGGACCAGCTTTCAAATAAAAAAAGAATCGATTAGGACTTGACCTGACTGCTTTGGACTTGACGGACCTTTTTTGGAATACTAACAAGAGAAAATTAGACTTGACTGACTTGACTGACTAGACTTGAGCTACTTTTGATTTTGATTTAAAAAGAGGCTATTACAAATTGCTATTTTAACTTGACACTGGCAGATAATGGCCATTTTAAAATGAGCCGCATTGCCATTTAACCTAAAAAAAAAAAAAAAAAGAATCATCAAAAATCGTTTCACCCAGTCGAAAGTTATGTGGTAACAAACATAAAAAAAAACATACGCATCGAATTGAGAACCTCCTCCTTTTGTGTAAGTCGGTTGAAAAATAACGTATGAAATTATAAATTTATCATCTACTCTATTTAATAGTATTTCTGATCTAGATTATAATTTTGGATACCTTTATTAGATGAGGGCGAGACAGATAGTGGCGTCGGTGCGGCTTCATCAATGAATGAGTCCACAAGTTCAAGTGGTCAACAGGATTGGTCGGCGGTATGGGAGTGTTTTGAAGACCCGCACAGACTCATCTCAATGCCCGCTGGTGGTCTCTCAAAAAGCATGCAGGTATACCTAATACATATACATACCTATACTATATACTAGCTGAGCCCGACCACGTTTCGCTTCCAATGCAGAGGTGACTCAGTATTCTAATCGATGCAGAATAATTTTGACTAACATCTAATAGTGATAAGATAAAACAAAATTTATAAAAAACCTTAATGAAGATTCTTCACCGTGTACCCATATACTAAGTTTTTTCGTAATTGGGTATTTTCTAATTATTCGTAACCGTAATTATAAATAGCCGAAAAAAATATGACCATTTCATAAATTTACGTGATACAGGAAATGGTGAAGAATGCTGTAAGTGAGATGCGTCGTTACTACAGCAGAAAGGTGATAGACGTACTAATCAAGGTGACCAGGAGAACACTCGATTTGATCATCAAACAATTTGCCCACGACAATGAAATAATACTCAACGAGGAGGGTAAACGAAATCATTATATTACGACATTGAAGTATACCACATACAATATTATATTATAAGGATTTTTCTTACTTAGCTGTCCCGAGGAGACCATTATTTCTGTTAAACGCGACACTGATGATACCGAATGTGTCTGTCAAACCGACACTTGAAGAGATTCAAGAAGCTCTAGTAGCTGCTGGAAAACACATTTCAGGACTCTCAAAGGGAGTTGCTCAGTGGACCGGCGGGAAAGGCAATGCCGCCACGGTATTCACATATTTTTGGAAATTATTCAAATAGTAGTAACCCAAAAATTCAAATAAAGATAATAACTTATATCTATTATTTTGGTACAGGAAAAAACGAGTTGTAAAGTAAGCGAAAATTACTTTTGATTTTTGTTGATGAAATTACCACCTTTCACAATGAATGCTCTCGTATTATGGTCCATGAGCCAGCGACAGATTTTCATGACCAATTTCCTCCCAGTCGATAACTCGTAAAATGACTGAGAGAGTT
This sequence comes from Synanthedon vespiformis, assembly GCA_918317495.1. Classification (NCBI taxonomy): domain Eukaryota; kingdom Metazoa; phylum Arthropoda; class Insecta; order Lepidoptera; family Sesiidae; genus Synanthedon; species Synanthedon vespiformis. Next base: position 2,805,327 of record OU906947.1, read on the forward strand.
ATATCATGAAGCGTTGTGAACGTCAGCTGCGGCTCCGATGGTGGGTTGAACAGTAGAGTGGTAGCCGCCCACGCACATAATAAAAAAATTTTTAATCATTTATTTCCGATTAAAAATTCATCAAATTATAGTTAGCCTAATATTTTGAAGAAACAAAATTGTCAGCTATTTATAAAATGGTGGATTATGCGTCTGCAGGTCACACGAATATATACGTGTTAAGTGATTACCTCCCAATAGAAAATTTATCAGATGATAGTTTATGTATTATTGTTAATAAATAAAAAAGTCAGCTTACTATATCTTGGTGGAATGCTTGTCAGCTGATGCTCTGAAAGTGTAACGGGCTACCACTGCTCAACCCACCATCGGAGCTGCAGCTGACGTTCACAACGCATCATGATACAACTCTCTCAGACATTTTACAAATTATGGACTGAGAGGAAATCATTGACGAAATTAGTGCCTGGCTTACGGACCATTATAAGTTAATCGGTGCGTTTCCTTGCTTGTTTTTTCCTTTTCCTGTGTGGTGTTAAATATATTCTATGTAATGTTTATCACTTGCATGTGTGTTTGTTTTGTGTATACGTGTGTTACTCGTTTGCATAACTATTTTAATTTCATTATTTGTGCTCAATGCTCACGCTCAACACTCGATGTGGCTTGCTTGCGAGCATCTTGTTTGTATGGCGCACGTTATCCGCTGCATCCCGTTACCCCGCACGCTGAGTCCTATCGGTTCAGGTGAGCTGGAAGAAGCTGGCGGGCCACCAGTCCACCCAGCAGCTATTAGAGGTTGTGACCAGGCTTGACGAACAGGTCCACTTGTCAGCACCGTTGGCGATGGCGCAGAAGTCTTTAAAAATAATGGAGGCAGCAAAAACAAAGCGAAGGAAGCACTACAGATTGGAGTCAGAAGAAAAGCCAACTTTCCCTTACCAGCAAAAGAACTTTTATAATCATATAATGGAGAATAAAGAAATAGTGAAGACGCTGTCTTTATTGTCAACCTGCACCCAAAACATTAAAACGGTATTATATTTTATTCAATTCATTAAGCAAAATATATATTAATTTATTTTATATAACTACAGATACATATATTCTTTTATTTTTATAGGAATTAAATACATTGGTAAAGCGTTGGCGACCATATCATTATTTGTGGAAGTGTGAGAAAACTCTTAGACAGCTATTAGCATGGACTCTGAATGATTTTGAAGTGGCTTTAAAGAAACATAGCGAATTGGAATCGAAACTCACCACCGAACCCGATCTACTTATTATTGGAAACTGTTTAGCAGTGTCCACAGAAAAACTTAAACTGGGACTGACTACAGAACTGAAAAGTACCTGAAAAGTTATTTATGCGAGGAATAATATAAGAGGAGTTGTTAGGATTCAAATCTGTGTTTTATTTGCAGATGGAACCCATAGAATAGGTCAAGCGATGCGCAAAAAATACAAACGCGAAATGGACTATGTGTATGCCATTATGAATGACCTAGAGAGGAAGTTAGAGAGACCGATTAGGGACCTTGATGACGTGAGGACGGTTATGGAAACCCTCAAGAAAATCAGGGAACAAGAAGTTGATATGGAGCTTAAAATTGATCCCGTTGAGGTTCTAACGTGCTCATAGTTGCCTATTGTTAACGCCTTTGCAATGTCTTACCTAAATATTGTAAAATTCTGGTATTTGTAGGAGGCGTTCAACGTAATCACTCGCTACGAGTTGTCTGTAAGTCAAGAAGACCTGGAGCAGGTGGACAACCTCAGATACACATGGCAGCAGTTGCAAGCTACGGCCCTAGCGTCGCATGTACATCTACTCAAAATGCAACCGCAATTTGAGGAGGATTTGAACAGCAATTTGGATAAGTTTAGAGACGATAACACCGATTATTGCCATGAGTACAGACATGCGGGCCCTATGCAGCCAGGACTCAGCCCCAGGGAAGCTTCAGACAGATTAATACTATTCCAAGTATGTATATCTCTATATATTGTACAAATTTCGTGTCACGTTGTTTGACGCCAATGAACTCCTAATCTACTGAAACGATTTTGATAAAACTTCGTAACTATATGTAATTTGATCCAACTTAACAGGTATGATACTTTTTATTTCGCTCCCGGCTTCGCCCGGGACTCTCAGGATCAGACGTCTTGTATTACACTAAATATTGTTTTTTTTTTAATATATTTAGAATCGTTTCGATGGCATGTGGCGCAAGTTGCAAACTTACCAAAACGGGGAGGAGTTGTTCGGTCTGCCGCACACGGAGTATCCAGAACTGGCGCAAATAAGGAAAGAACTAAATTTGCTCCAGAAATTGTACAAGTTATATAACGACGTTATAGACCGTGTCAGCAGTTACTACGACATACCCTGGGGAGACGTCAATATTGAAGAAATCAATAATGAACTTATGGAATTTCAGAATAGATGTAGAAAATTACCGAAGGGGTTTGTAGAGGTCTTTTACGTTCCTCGTCAAATTCTCCCAATAATAATATTCATTTCTTATAATCCGTACTACTTAATACATAATAATATTATAAATGTGAATTTGTTTGTTTGTTACGCAAAAACTAACTGAACCGATCACCATGAAATTTTGCATACACGTTGTCTGGGACCCCAAAAAGGACATCAGCTATTAAAAATTTCTATTTGTATTGTATACATAAATCTTCGTTTACAGAATTTATTAAAAATGATCTGTAATATTGTAGATTAAAAGAGTGGCCGGCGTTCTTCGCATTGAAGAAAACAATAGACGACTTTAATGACATGTGCCCCCTTCTCGAACTGATGGCGAATAAAGCTATGAAACCGCGACACTGGCAGCGTATAATGGAAGTTACGCAATATAACTTCGAATTGGACAATGAAGATTTTTGTCTTAAGAATATTTTGGAAGCCCCGTTGCTTCAAAACAAAGAGGACATTGAAGTAAGAATCAACCTATTAATTGTTAACACAATTCTTCATCTGTGAATAATACTTATATAATAGAGATTTTTTTGTGACATCAGGACATTTGTATATCGGCAATGAAAGAGAAAGACATTGAAGCCAAGCTTCGGCAGGTGACTAATGAGTGGTCCGTGCATGAGCTCACGTTCCAGACTTTCAACAACCGCGGTGAGCTTCTGCTGCGAGGCGACACCACCGCTGAGACGATCGGACAGCTCGAAGACAGCCTTATGATACTCGGCTCCTTGTTATCCAATCGGTATCTAATAACAATAATAATTCAATGCAATCAATCAATACTAATAATAAATCTGTAAGTGTATGTATGAAACTTGGTAGATAAACATTTAGAAGTAACATGACACAGGAAAGGCCACTTTTTTTCTTTTTCAACACTTACGAAGTCGCGGGCATTAGCTAGTATTTAATATATTTTATTGAGACACAATTTTCAAGTTGCAAAAAAATCTGTTCATCAGGTACAACGCACCTTTCCGTAAACAGATACAACAGTGGTTGTATGATTTGCAAAACACAAATGAGATACTCGAACGGTGGCTGCTAGTACAGAACATGTGGGTGTACCTAGAAGCGGTATTTGTAGGCGGCGACATCGCCAAGCAGTTACCAAAAGAAGCAAAACGTTTCTCAAAGATCGATAAATCATGGCAAAAGATAATGCAAAGGGCGCACGAAACTCCTGGAGTAGTCTCCTGTTGTGTAGGTGATGATCTTTTGAGGCAACTTCTGCCGCACTTGCAAGAACAATTGGAGCTTTGTCAAAAATCGCTTAGTGGCTACTTGGAGAAGAAGAGAACTATGTTTCCTAGATTTTTTTTCGTCTCTGATCCAGCTCTCCTCGAAATCTTGGGTCAAGCATCGGACTCTCATACAATACAAAATCACTTGCTTTCAATTTTCGACAACATTCGTTACGTCAAGTTTCACGATATAGGTAAATACATATGTTATGTATAAATTATGTGTAACACAATTAATTACATAAGACTTGACATGTGTATTTTTTTGGTTTATGTTTGAAGAATACAACAAAATGATAGCAATAGTATCATCAGAAGGAGAAGAGATAAAATTGGAGCGCGCGGTACGCGCTGAAGGCTCAGTGGAGACGTGGCTCACTTCCTTATTGCAATCAGCTCAGGGCAGCCTTCACTCCATAATTCGCAATGCTGTCTCTATACTCAACGATCCTACTTTTAACCTTCTTTTATTTCTGGACAAAATGCCTGCGCAGGTCAGTTAAAATTTTCCTATTTAGGACATTATTAAGATTTAAATTAAAAATTAAAATTTGACTATTATGATTATTTAACAGATTGGTCTATTGGGAATACAAATAATTTGGACCCGCGACGCTGAACTGGCCCTCATGCAAGCTAGACAAGACAAAAAGATCATGATGGAAACAAATAATAAATTCCTTGAATTACTTAATACACTCATTGATCAGACAACCAGGGATTTGCTCAAGATTGAAAGAATCAAATTCGAAACTCTTATAACGATACATGTTCATCAACGTGATATCTTTGATATGCTAGTAAGTCTTCTGAATAATAATTGCATTGTACCATATAAAAAAGTTGATATTAATGCATTGGTTACATTTTAGTGCCGGTTAAGTGTGCGATCTGCGACAGATTTTGAATGGTTGAAGCAATGCCGATTTTACTTCAAAGAAGATGCAGATAAGACCTGGATTTCAGTCACTGATGTCACATTCGCCTATCAAAACGAGTATCTCGGTTGTACTGAAAGATTGGTAATCACACCATTAACAGATAGGTGTGTTCTCTAACTAATACATTAAAAAAAATTGTATGTTTGTAATAAAACTGCTGGAACCATTTCAAAATTCTTTAACTTATAGAAAGCTAAACTATTAGCGAGTAACATAGGCTATCAATACTAATAATAAATCTGTAGGAGTCGGTCATGGAGTAATTTATTTTGTTTTCAGAAATATCGTGTATATAGGCTCTATACATGATAATGAAACTAAATTGACCATTTTTACAATTTTTTTCTGTATGTATGTAAGTTCCTCCATCACTCTTAAACGAATTATCTGATTTTCATGGTAGATAAACATTTAGAAGTACGGGACACGTGATAGGCTACTTTTTATTTTTTTTAACGCGGACGAAGTCGCTGGCAACAGCTAGTATGTTATAAAGTTACGAGGACGAATTACACAATAATCTTAATATGTGTGGAGAATGGTGTTTTTTTATTTGCAGGTGCTACATAACATTGGCCCAAGCGTTAGCAATGAGCATGGGCGGAGCTCCGTGTGGGCCAGCTGGCACAGGAAAAACTGAAACTGTAAAAGATATGGGCAAGACACTCGCCAAATACGTTGTCGTCTTCAATTGTTCTGACCAAATGGATTACCGGTAAATGTTACTATTTATGAGCTTAGTAATCTATATACTAATATTATAAAGAGAAAATATTTGATTGTTTGTTTGTTTGTATAGAATAGGCTCCGAAACTACTGGACCGATTTGAAAAATTCTTTTACCATTAGAAGCCGACATTATCCGTGATGAACATAGGCTACTTTTTACCGCGGGAAAATGCTTCATTCCTACGAGAAATCTAAAATAAAAGTAAATACTAGCGGCTTGGCCCGGGAGATAGCGCTATCTATCCAAATCAGGCGAAACGACTACCTAGCATAACATGACAACTGCTTGGTGATATTTTTAGCGATCCATTCCACGGTAGATGGCGTTTTATACTTTTAAACTCGGACGCAGTCGCGAGCACCAGATAGTTAATATATATTCCCACTATCTTACACAATATATGGTAGGTACAATTTTATACGACATCGAATAACGCCCACGACATTAAGTCCCACGACAATTTCCTTGAGCGTAAAACTAACAAACACATAACTTAGGTGTTTAGATAATGCTACTTCACGTAACACATTCACACACACACATATGCACATTCACACACGAACACATACTTACACATTTTATTTTATGGTACCACCAACTCATATATTATTACTATTTCTTTTTTTGTATTCTAAATTAGCCTAAGATTAAATTAGGTGATGGAGGAGCGGGGGCCTCCTGATACAAATATTTTTATACTTAATAGGAGCTCTCCTACACCCGTTTTGTACAAATTATTTGTATTTGTATTGTATTATTTGTAGAACTAAGCTTATTTGCTTATTCATCGAAAAAGAGAAATACAGGCCTACCTAAATAGGGTTGGGCGACCCATTGGCCAAAGTATATTTTACTCAACATAATGCTTTTATATCATAGGGGTTTAGGGCGCATCTACAAAGGCCTCGCTCAATCCGGCTCCTGGGGCTGCTTTGACGAGTTCAACCGAATCGAGCTGCCAGTACTTTCCGTAGCCGCACAGCAGGTCGCTGTTGTTCTCGCCGCCAAAAAGGAAAAAAAGAAGAACTTCGTGTTTACCGACGGTGATACATCGGACATGTGTCCAGAGTTCGGTATCTTTATAACAATGGTAAGTGATGAGAAATTTTGTAATAAGTACAGATGACTGCCTACATTTGAAACCTTATAATTTCATTTAATAGAATCCAGGGTACGCCGGGCGAAAGGAGTTGCCTGAGAATTTGAAGATACAATTCAGGACTGTGGCGATGATGGTGCCCGACCGACAAATAATTATTAGAGTCAAGCTAGCGTCTTGTGGTTTCCTAGAAAATATTACATTGGCCAGGAAATTCTATACGCTGTACAAACTATGCGAAGAGCAGCTCACTAAACAGGTAACAATTACGTGACATATCGTGACGTGACTTATGCTTCTTATAGCGCTAATCACTAAAACCAAATTCGAATTTCATATATTCTTTTTTATTTTAGTAACTCATATCTTGAGGTAGATATAAGCTTTAACACCAGGCTACGACCTTGAAAATAGAGGATAGAAAAAGAAAAGAAAAAAAGCGAAACGAAAAACCGAGACAGAGAATTCGATTTCTTTTAAATAAGACGGCGATTTAATTACATTTATTTAATAAATGTAGTAAATATTTCAGGTTCACTACGACTTTGGTCTTCGCAACATCCTGTCAGTGCTGAGGACTCTCGGTGCCGTGAAGCGCGTCAATTCCAAAGACAACGAGAGCACAATTGTCATGCGAGTGCTTCGAGATATGAACCTCTCCAAACTCATAGATGAGGACGAGCCGCTGTTTATTTCGCTCGTTGCCGATCTCTTCCCTAATCAAGCTTTGGAAAAAACAACATACCCCGAGCTAGAGGAGGCTGTGAAACATCAAGTCGAGCAAACAGGTCTTATATATCACGCTCCTTGGATTTTAAAAATTGTTCAGGTAATTCGTAAGAAATTTTCACATCCCTATAATATCGTGAAGATTAAAATATGTACGAGTATGATGTGTATCCGAAATATTATTTTAGTTGTACGAGACACAACGCGTCCGTCATGGAATTATGACTCTGGGACCACCAGGAGCCGGTAAAACGACCTGCATACATACTTTAATGAATGCTTTGTCTGTTATTGAGGAAGTACACAGGTAATGGATTAAATTAAATTAGTTACAAACAGGTGTTTGGCAAAAACAAGGACTGCCCTTGAAAAAAAAACGTAATCAAAAAATTTTGGAAATAAAAAAAAAATTAAAGAGAAGCTTGACAGCGTCAACCTTACCGTTATATATATGAAAAAATATATATATACAAAAACGTTAAATATGCAGAATAATTTTGCACTTTCTTAAAATATCTATTATATTCGTAATTAATTGAAATTGAAAATATCCATAAGAGTACATTAGTAAAAGTCCAGTACTTGTCAAACCTGTAAAATCAATAATGCATATTTTACGTTATTAATTATATCACATAAAACTGTTAATTTTTAAATACTTATATCTCAGATCTAACAAAAACGATACCTTTAAATTTTGTTTGAGTATTACGTTTAAATAAAATGTTTAATATTTATCCACAGTTTTCGAAATAAATCTATTTTGATGAAAGGCACGCACGGCGGCTTATTATTGAGAGGAATAGTAAACAGCTTAACAGCGGAAAACGACCATTGAGTAATAAATAAATACTTTGTAATGTTCCCTTTTCCCTGTAATTTTTTCTCATAAAGTTCATAAAGTTTCATGACAATATCTTCTTCGTAGAAAATAAAAAAAGGCAAAGTTATATGATAAGTAGTAACGGAGCTACTGACATATCCACACATAATACCTGTATGAGATATCAAATTCGTCCACTGTATGAGTAAATGACCATTTATACAATATTAATTAATAAACTATTCGTTTATTTTATGTATTTTTTTAGAGAAATGCGTATGAACCCTAAAGCTATAACTGCAGCACAAATGTTTGGTCGTCTCGATGTGGCCACAAACGATTGGACGGATGGTATATTTTCTGCTTTGTGGAGAAAAACCCTCAAAATAAAAACCGGGGAGCATATTTGGCTGGTTCTCGATGGTCCGGTTGACAGTATTTGGATAGAAAATCTCAATTCAGTTCTCGACGATAATAAAACTTTAACGTTGGCTAACGGGGATCGTCTAACTATGGCACCGACTTCTAAAATAATATTTGAGCCCGAAAATATTGATAACGCTTCACCGGCAACTGTATCGAGAAACGGAATGGTTTATATGAGCTCCTCGGGTCTCGATTGGGAACCTGGTAAAAATATTTCTTAGATTGTATCGTACAAGTTTCATTATAGGTTCATTCACCTTTTATTGTATATGTACTGTGTATTTAATTAATACTGTATTTTTTTAGTGTTGCGAGCTTGGCTTAAGACACGATCACCACGGGAAATTGAAGTTTTCAGTTCTCTATTTGAACAAACATTTCTGAACGTTTATACTTGGTGTACACAGAACCTTACGTTCAGCATGCGAGTGCTACAAAGCAATGTTATACTGCAAATGCTCAATCTCTTAGAAGGTTTAGTTCCTCCTCAAATAGAAGAAACTGAAGACACTTCAGCCAGTAAATCAGTAAACGGCGATATAGATGAAGAGGAAGAGAAAGAAAAAACCGAAGAAATAATATTGTTCACACACGAACACTTACATAAAATTTACGTGTTTACTTTGATTTGGGCCTTTGGTTCATTTTTGGAAACAGACGATCGTGTAAGATTCGATATGTACTTAAAACAAAATTTCTCCGAGACGATTGATTTGCCCAAACATATGAATAACAAGCAGTCAATTGTTTTTGATTTTTACGTGAAGCACCCCGGCAAATGGGAGCCCTGGGAAGATATGGTTCCAAACTATCAATATCCGGATACAGCCTCACCAGACTATGCGAGTATATTGGTGCCGATCGTGGACAATGTGAGGATAAATTACTTGATACATTGTATTGCAAAACAAGGGAAAGCTGTATTGTTGTTAGGTGAACAAGGTTCAGCAAAAACTGTTATGATGAAAGCATATATGAAAAATGCCAATCCGGAACAATTCATGGGGCGCTCGTTCAATTTTTCGTCTGCTACCAGCCCATATCAGTTCCAAAAAACAATTGAAAGTTACGTCGAAAAACGTAGTGGAATGACATTCGGACCGCCCGGAGGTAAAAAGATGTTAGTTTTTATCGATGACATAAATCTTCCCCAAATAAATGAGTGGGGAGATCAAATTACCAATGAAATTGTTAGACAGACAATGAGCATGGGTGGTTTCTATAGTTTAGAAAAGCCAGGTGATTTCACTACCATTATTGACATACATTTCTTAGCAGCGATGGGTCAACCAGGTATATACCAAGTACCATAATCATACTTTTGTGCTATTTAAAGAAAAATCATAATATTCATGAACTTGTTTTATAGGTGGTGGCAGAAACGATATACCATCAAGATTAAAACGACAGTTTGCTATATTTAACTGTCCTTTGCCTAATAATGATTCCATTGATAAAATATTCAAAGTGATCGGTGAGGGGCACTACAATGCCAAACGAGGATTTACTGTGGAAGTTAGAGGCCTCATTAAGAAAATTATACCTCTGACACGGGAACTTTGGATGAAAACAAGACTCAATTTATTACCAACCCCAGCTAAATTTCACTATGTATTTTCATTACGAGATTTATCTAGAGTTTGGCAAGGAATGGTAGGTACTTTACCTACCGTAATTGAATCGGAAAAATGCTTGATGTTGTTGTGGAAGCACGAATGTTCTAGAGTATTTTCCGACAGATTTACTTATCAATGTGATAAGGACTGGTTTAATAAAGAACTGTATAGCTTGACCGAAGAGATTTTAGGAAATGAGTTCAAAAAAATGATGCAAAGTGAACCGGTATTTGTTGATTTTATGCGGTAAGAAATATTTAATTTTATTTTTATATTTTAACACTTGCAATAATAAACAATTGAGTATATTTTTACTACAGTGACGCCCCTGAGCCAACAGGTGAAGAAGGAGAAGATGCAGATATGGAGTTGCCAAAAGTGTATGAACCTGTTTTTGATTATTCTGAACTACGCGAACGTCTAGAAATGTTCCTTTCACAGTTCAATGAAATGGTGCGGGGATCCGGCATGGATTTGGTTTTCTTCCCAGATGCCATGCTACATTTAGTGAAAATATCAAGAGTAATAAGACATCCACGGGGAAATGTAATGTTAGTGGGTGTCGGAGGTTCCGGAAAGCAGTCACTGACTAAATTATCTACATTCATAGCAGGATATCGTTCATTTCAAATTGCTCTTACGAGGTCCTATAATGTTGGAAACTTCTTGGAAGATTTGAAACTTTTGTATCGAAGTTGTGGTGTTCAAGGAAAAGGGACAACATTCATTTTTACTGATTTAGACATTAAAGAAGAAGGATTTTTGGAATACCTTAACAATATACTTTCGTCTGGTGTAATATCTAATTTATTCACCAAAGATGAACAACAAGAAATCATCTCAGAGCTAACTCCGATCATGAAACGTGAAAACCAAAAAAGAACACTAACTAATGAACTAGTTATGGAATATTTTCTTAACAGGACATGTCAAAATCTTCATGTTGTGTTATGTTTTTCACCTGTAAGTTTTTTTAGAATCCTTAAACATATAATAAATCTTTTCATTCTGTCGTAGTGTTCAGAAAAAATAATATAACTTATTTTTTTTTAGGTAAGCGAAGCTTTTAGATACAGAGCATTACGCTTCCCGGCCCTAATATCTGGATGCACAATTGATTGGTTCCAACCGTGGCCAAAAGATGCGCTCGTTTCTGTGGCTGATCACTTCCTAGCTGAATTTGAAATAGAATGTAGTGACAGTGTAAAGAAAGAGCTTGTTACGGTATTAGGAACTATTCAAGATGAAGTATCTAAAGTATCTACGGAATATTTTCAAAGATTCCGCCGTTCGTCTCACGTGACGCCAAAATCTTATCTAAATTTCATAGGAGGCTATAAAATAATTTATCAAATGAAACAAAAAGAACTAGGCGATGGAGCTTTGAGAATGGATACTGGATTAGAAAAATTAAGAGAAGCGTCAATATCTGTTGAAGTATTAAAAAAAGATTTAGCTGTTATGGAACAGGATTTAGCTTTAGCATCCGAAAAAGCTGGTCGCGTACTGACAGAAGTAACAGAAAGAGCAATGCAAGCAGAAATAGTAAAAAACCAGGTTCAAATAGTAAAAGAAAAGGCCGAAGCATTAGTTGCATACATTGCCGAAGAAAAGGAAAAGGCTGAAATAAAATTAGAAGCCGCTAAACCTGCCCTTGAAGAAGCTGAAGCTGCATTAAATACTATAAAACCTGCCCATATAGCTACAGTCAGAAAGTTAGGCCGGCCACCGCATCTTATAATGAGAATCATGGACTGTGTACTTATTCTGTTTCAAAGGAGACTGCATCCAGTAATATCAGATACCGCTGCACCTTGTCCGAAGCCCTCCTGGACAGAGTCATTAAAGGTTTCTTTCTAATATTTAGAAACGTTTCTGATATTTAGAAATTTTATTTTAATAGTTGTAAACATTGTGATTTTCATTTTTTAAAATTAAAATTTTCAGATGATGGCCAGCACCACATTTTTACTTCAATTGCAAAATTATCCTAAAGATATAATTAATAACGAAATGGTAGAACATCTCCTCCCATATTTTGAAATGGAGGACTACAATATGGATACTGCTAAACGAGTGTGCGGTGATGTTGCTGGTCTCTTATCTTGGACCAAAGCCATGGCTTTTTTCCACAGTGTGAACAAAGAAGTGTTGCCATTGAAAGCGAATTTGCTATTACAAGAAGCTAGATTAAAAGTTTGTTAAACTTAAATAAATAATATTAGTTTAAATAACATTTAATTATTTACTTATAGTGTTATCATTACAGGTCGCCATGGAAGACTTAGCTTCGGCTGAAAGGCAACTTGAAGAGAGGGAAATGTCTCTACGTAAAGTAAAGGAACAATATGAAGCTGCCGTTTCGGAAAAACAACAATTAACCGATGCTGCTAACGTTTGCCTAAGAAAAATGACAGCAGCAACTGCATTAATAAACGGATTAGGAGGTGAAAAAATAAGATGGACTCAACAAAGTAAAGACTTTAAAGAACAGCTAGGACGATTAGTTGGAGATGTTGTTTTAGCTACTGGCTTCTTATCTTATTGTGGTCCTTATAACCAAGAGTTTAGAAACAGTTTACTCAGCACATGGATGGGTATTTTGAAAAATAAAGAGATACCTGTTACAGATAGCTTAAACATAACAAATATGTTAGTCGAAAATGCCACCATATCAGAATGGACCTTACAAGGTTTACCAAACGACGACCTTTCCGTTCAGAATGCTCTAATAGTAACAAAGTCCAGTTCTTATCCTCTATTAGTAGATCCACAAAGCCAAGGTAAAAATTGGATCAAAAATAAAGAAAGTTCCAACGAACTACAAATAACGTCGCTTAATCATAAATATTTCCGCACACATTTAGAAGACAGTTTATCTTTAGGTAGACCACTATTGATTGAAGATGTTGGTGTTGAATTAGACCCTGTTATAGATAACGTTTTAGAGAAAAACTTTATAAAATCTGGCTCTATAGAGAAAGTTATTGTAGGCGACAAAGAGTGTGACGTAATGCCAGGATTTATGCTGTACATTACCACTAAATTACCTAACCCAGCTTATTCACCGGAAATTAGTGCTAAAACTTCTATTATTGATTTTACTGTTACTATGCAAGGCCTGGAAGATCAGTTACTTGGACGTGTTATATTAATGGAGAAATCAGATCTAGAGGAAGAACGTGTGGCTTTATTCGAATCTGTCATGAAAAATCAAAGGAGTATGAAGGAACTGGAAAGTAATCTTTTGTGTCGTTTAACATCTTCTGAGGGATCACTTGTAGACGACGAAGCGCTAATTCAAGTGCTCCAAATAACCAAAACCACCGCTGAAGAAGTTAACGAAAAATTGAAAGTAGCAGAAGTAACCGAGAAAAAAATTATAAAAGCCAGAGAAGAATTCCGTGCGGTTGCAGCAAGGGGATCTATATTATATTTTTTAATAGTCGAAATGAGTAACGTGAATTTAATGTATCAGAATTCATTAAAACAATTTCTAACTATTTTTGATAATTCAATAACAAAATCGACCAAAAGTAATGTCGCTGAAGAGCGCATAAACATTATTTTGAAACATCTCACTCATGAAGTATGGGCTTTCACTTTACGTAGCTTGTACGAAAGACATAAGGCGTTATTCACGTTAATGCTTGCTATGAAAATCGACTGCCAACGAGCATTGATATCTCACGATGAGTTCATGGCCTTCGTTAAGGGTGGGGCATCACTTGATTTAAACGCTGTTACTCCTAAACCATTCAAATGGATCTTAGATATCACATGGCTAAATTTGGTTGAAATAAGTAAACTAAAAACGTTTTCCGACGTGCTAAACAGGGTTAGTTGATCTTCTAAACATATTGTAATAATAATAATGGAGGCTTTGTAACAGAAAATTCCACTTTCAGATATCGACAAACGAGAAGGAATGGCGTCATTGGTACGAGAAGGCAAAGCCTGAGGAAGAAACGATACCAAGTGGCTATCAAGAGAGTCTCGACGTCTTTCGTAAACTTCTTCTCATTCGTTCTTGGAGTCCAGACCGCACTCTATCTCAGGCTAGAAAATATATTGTTGGTAATTAAAACTTTATCTCAGTAAAACATTTTATTTTATTTTATGGCAATAGTAGGTTGTAACTAAGACTTCGATAACAAATAAAAAAAAATATGTATATTGATATTTTTTTTCACTTCCGCTAGATTCCCTTGGTCCAGAGTACGGAGAAGGTTGTATTCTGAACTTGGAAGCTACATGGGAAGAGTCTGAACCTCGCACACCATTAATATGTATCCTTTCTATAGGATCAGATCCATCTACACAAATAGCTGCGTTGGCCAAGTCTAAGGAGATTTGTAAGTTTTTTAGTAAGATTTATTAGTTCCATGTGCAGTTGAAAAATCCCAACTCGCTGTAAATTAATATATAGATTGAGAATCTTCTGTTTTTTTATAGCTATGAAAGCCGTATCTATGGGGCAAGGTCAAGAAATTGTAGCGCGAAAGATGATATCAGATTCAATGAATGATGGTGGATGGGTTCTGCTTCAAAACATACACCTGTCTCTGCCATTTTGTGTGGAAGCTATGGATGCACTCATAGAAACGGAACATATTCACGAGAGCTTTCGTCTTTGGCTGACTACTGAAGTACATTCAGATTTTCCTATTGGACTATTGCAAATGGCAATCAAATTCACCAATGAACCACCTCAAGGTATCCGAGCAAGTATGAAGAGAACGTACCAGAATATCACGCAGGACACATTGGACTATTCGTCCCTGTCTCAGTGGCCTCCACTATTGTACGCTGTTGCATTCTTACACACCATAGTACAAGAACGGAGAAAGTTTGGCCCTCTCGGCTGGAATATTCCTTACGAGTTCAATCAGGCCGATTACGCTGCCAGCGTACAATTTATTCAGAATCACTTAGACGAGATAGATCCTAAAAAAGGTATATCTTGGCCCACTATTTGTTATATGCTCGGAGAAGTGCAGTACGGCGGGCGTGTTACAGATGACTTTGACAAACGCTTGCTCACAACTTTCACAAACGTATGGTTCTGTGATGTCCTCCTTAGACCCGGTTTCGAGTTTTACAAAGGATACAAAGTACCTCAGACGAGAAACTTACAAGGCTACGTCGATTACATCAATCAATTACCTCTAACTGATACTCCTGAGGTGTTTGGGTTGCACGGTAATGCAGACATAACGTATCAAATAAACAGCGCGAAAGATATACTGGATACTATACTGAGCGTACAGCCAAAAGAGGGGGGCAGTCAGGGTGGGGAAACTAGGGAGAGCATCGTTTATCGTTTAGCCGAAGATATGTTGGAGAAATTACCTAAACAATATGTTGTATTTGAAGTTAGAGAGGCTCTGCAAAAGATGGGCGCTTTTCTTCCTATGAATATATTCTTGCGGTACGTTTTCATGTTTCCCTAACCGTCATCGAGTAATAAATAACTATTTAGTAGTTAATTATATATGTGTCTGTTAATTAGGCAAGAAATCGATAGGATACAGCGCGTGATAAAAACAGTATATTCTACACTATGCGACTTGAAATTGGCGATCGATGGAACAATTGTAATGAGCCAAGGTCTACGGGAATCATTGGATGCCATGTACGACGCACGAATTCCCCAGAAATGGCTAAAGGTTAGCAAAATCAAAACAAGTTTCTTTTTTATGGAAAACTTAAAACTATTATAAGTAAAATTAGACTTCATAAATGAAGTGATGAAGTATGTACTTACCTACTGCTATTTTAATGGTATATAACATAAGTAGGTACTGATCTGAATTGTACACCTCCTGAGGTTTCTTCTTTTTACGGAAATTATTAGGTACTAGCAACCCGCTCCCGGCTTCGCCCGGGGTGCATATTTTACGTAAAAACCTTCCCTGATTATCCTTCTATTCATGAGTGAAGACAGAATTAAAATTTATAAGGATTAATAGTATGTTATTACCATTATATTACCCCATTAGTTTCAGAAGAAAGACCAATCTTATGCAAATAAAACTTAGAAATGTCATGATAAACAGAGCAAACTATTATATTAGATAAGTTTTTAATTTATTTATTTAATATTTTATTGTGTTTATAGGTTTCCTGGGAGTCAGCTACTCTTGGCTTCTGGTATACAGAGCTCCTGGAAAGAGAGCAACAATATCGCATTTGGTTACGAAATGGAAGACCGCATGCATTTTGGATGACAGGTTTCTTCAATCCACAAGGATTCCTTACGGCTATGAGACAGGTTAGAACGACGAAGTTTTCTTTTGCTCTATTTTGGTGAATTGTTATTGTAATGAATAAATTTTTAAGGAGGTGACACGAAGTCATAAGGGTTGGGCTTTGGACTCAGTCGTGCTTCAGAATCACATTACTAAATTAAATCGGGAGGATGTTCACGAAGGGCCAGCCGAAGGTGTTTACGTCAACGGATTATTCCTTGAAGGTATTGTCACCTTATGTTTATGATTTCTAAAGGCTTTTCTAAGGTAACGCATTTACATGAAATCTTAGATACTTTTAAATTAATAAATTATTTTTTCAGGTGCATCACTTGACAGAAAATCTGGAAAACTAATTGAATCAAAGGCAAAAGTTTTGTACGAACAAATGCCTGTGATTTATATTTTCGCAATAAATACAACCGCAGGGAAAGATCCTAGACTGTACGAATGTCCTATATATAGAAAACCACAGAGAACAGACGCAAAATACGTGGGCTCTATTGATTTTGAAACCGATAGCAATCCTCGTCACTGGACGCTCCGAGGCGTGGCATTGTTGTGCGATATCAAATAGAAACTGTCACCATCATATTACCTACCTGACAACCATACATACGAACGTCTGAAATAAAAGATAATAAATATCCTTAAAACACATTTTATTTGTTTTTACCATCGATGGTTTTTACATACAAATCCTATAATTTACTAAGCCGTGTTAACAATAAGCCTTATAGTTTCGTTTTATTAAATAATCTCTTAATATACCTACTCTTTAAAAATATTTCCTAAAATATTATATCAATAAGGCCGTTTAGAGCTCTCCTAACGTCGGTCCTGACGATACGCACGACCGACCGCGGTGTCAATAAACTTGCGGTCGGTCGAGTTCTGTAACGATTTTCATACAAATGACAAGCGCGACCGACGTACGCACTGACCGTCAGGAGAGCTCTAAAACCGGCCTAATGTTTAATTACAATATCAAGGAAAACGATAATGTTGACATTCAGTAATGGTGACGGAAATTAAGTACCTAATGCTTGTTTTGTTTACAATAACGAATACACGCAACGCCTGATGTCAAGTAGTAAGGTAGAAGCCCATACATACTGAAAAGTGCCAGAGACCTCTGGCGTGCCTCACAGAAGCACAGGTGCTGTTATTTCACGATGTTACTCGCTGATAATGTAGCTTTCTATAGGTGAAAAAATTTCAAAATCGGTCATACGAACATACAAAATTTCTCTCTTTATATTTATATCTATATAAAAAGTGTAGATACAAACATAGATTAACCAAACACAGATTAAACGAGTGATTAGTTCTAACAAATTAACCTCACATTTGGAACAATTATGTCATTACTGATTTATTTGAGTCACAAATTACTGATTGTTGGAAAATGTTGCCGTACACGCTGCTTGTAATGTTTGCCTCTGTTTTCTGTAAACAGAGTTATCAAATTGTTAACTTAAGCAATCTTAACAATTTATCCTGTTGTATTGAAAACCATGCACATAAGTACTACAGAGAGAAGAGTAAGTTAACATTTGTCGATATGGACTTTGACGATGAGGAAGTTTTGAAAGCTATACATCAACAAAAGTATGTGAGCGTCGTCTCCAGAAATCCCTTTAAAAATATACCAGGTCGTAATGAGGGATACTTCATAATGGCGGCCAATGTGTCGACTTTCGTCGAAAATGTTGGTTTTCTCAGACGAGATTCTCAATGGGGGCCACAAGAGATTCACGTGATTATCATAAAAGATCTGCACAATCAGTATATCCAATACGTGTTCAATAAGTTATTAGCACTTCACATATTTCGAGTTATTCTCGTGAACGGAACCAACGATGCGAACATGTTTTCTTACAATCCGTTCGATAACAACGGCTGCGGTAAACGTTACGACAAGATTATCAGTCTTGGCAAATGTCTCGATATCAAGTACGAATATATACCTAAAGTAAAAAGAAATGCTTTACACAATTGTACTGTTAACGTAATATTACCCCAATGGCCTCCATACAGCATACAGAACGGCTCAAAAGGGCGAATTGGCATAGACCAATTTGTGCTTTCTATGATGGGACAACTGGAAGGGTTCATTGTGAATTACACATTCATTGATTTCGCCAATGATACGGCAACAGTATCGCCCAATATGACAGCGACTCGTCCTCTGAATTACTTGCAAAATAACGAAGCTGACGTTGTGATGGGTGGGCTTCTACTGGAAGAGGCGCGGGCTGCAGCATTCAACTATCTATGCGGTCATCTAGCGTACACAGACGAGATGATCATCTTGGTACGCAGTGCTGGCTTCGTGCCGCTCTCCGTGAACCTCTACCTAGAGTTTAGCCCGTCCGTTTGGATATTACTGCTCGTCACATTCCTTTTATACACCGCCTTAGTATTAGCTTTGTTTCGCTTCAAACACATTGGCTCTCTCATATTGAAGCTATGGGACAACTTATTCCTTCACGGCTCCTTCATTCAATGCAAATTTATTGTAAAATGTGTGTTGATAGCTTGGGTTTGGTTCACATATTTGATCAATACTTACTACCAGACTGGACTGATGAGCCTCACTACGAATCCCTATAAAGATTATCAAATCTCGAATGAAGAGGATCTGTTAAGGTATAATATAAAACCTTGCATCAGTTCAACTATATCCAAGTTCCTGTTGATGCAGTCGAAGCAATCCATATACGAGGTAGGCAAGGATGAGAGATGTAGCGAGATCGTAAGCGCTTTAGAGGTCGTAACCAGCGACGACTATCCCGCCAAAGTGTTCACCGTAGCACCGCAATCTATTTACTCATACAACCAATATCAGTTCAACGAAGATATTAGCAAACCCAATCTGTACACGTTTGAAAAGCCCCTGTTTAAAATGATAGATGCGATATATTTATATAAAGGATTCCCTTTACAGGGATACTTAAATTTACATACGTTGAGGCTCAGGGAGAACGGACTGGTGGATCATGCTCTGGACGAACTATTCTATAAACAATATTTATACACTTCGTCGCGCAAGGAAAGCAAACAAAAAAAATATAGGGTGATAATACCATGGTTAGTTCTTGTAATAGGATGCTCTTTGTCTATTTTTGCATTCGTATTTGAACTGCTTGCAAAGTCCAAATTTTTACTTAGGCTTACGGCATGTTGTAAAAAATAATTATCTTCGCTTTTGAACATTGTTCCATGTAAACGCTTGAGTATTTCAAACCACTTTGAATTTCGTGAAATTGCAAATTTTAGGTATTACTTAATCACTTGTTTAAAACACCCTAAACTTTGAAACACCAGTGGATTTAAAAATAATAATTTTGGAGTTGATTGCTCAATTCTTTAGGTAGATTCACGCTATGACTCAGGAGCTGATCAAAAAGGAAAAAAAGAAGAAAATGTCAGATAAAACCGAAAATTGGTTTTATATGAAATAATAAATTATATAATATATTAAATTGTTTCCTTACGATCCTTATGGATGGATTAATGGGTTCATCAATTAGTTTCTTGAGATTTCTTCCGGCATTCCACCAAAATGTTATCTCGGCCCCTTCCCTTCATCGCTGTTCATACTTTATATAAAGTTTTACGTGAAAGAATATCAAACGTCCATCCATACTCACAAACTTCCGCATTTATAATATTAGTAAATAAGTTACTTAGGAATATTAGCATTTACTCATTTGTATCGTAGATTCCCTTTCTCGAGAACCTATCAAGGCTATCAAAAGCAAAATGAATTTTTATAATTTGTGCAGTAGTTCCAGTCCAGATATTTAAACCAAAGATGTCTTATTTAAACCAAAGAGACATTTAAATTTTTATTCCATTTTATACAATTTTTATTCCCGTATCCTGTGTCCCGTACTTCTAAATGTTTATCTACCAAGTTTCATGAAAATCAGTTAATTCTTTTAAGAGTTATGGAGGAACATACATACATACATGCATACATACATACATACAATACCTATAGATTTATTATTAGTACCTATTGATGATGAGATTTTTTGGACTCATTGTTTTAAATTTTATTTTCTTTCTTCACAGTATTTCCTTCTACTAAAATTGCTAAACTTTTTAAAAAAATATTATTACGGCCATAAATGCGTTCATATTTTTGTTTACATTAGATTTAAAATAAATTAAATTTTTTGCATTTTAACAATTTATTCTGTGACTATTCTAAGTGATAGTCCAAAATCTTTATTATATATATTTTTTTTTTAATATAGCCTATGTTACTCGCTGATAACGTAGCTTTATATAGGTGAAAAAAAAAGAAGTTTCTGAATCTGTTTTTGAGTCATTATAAAAATACAAATCTTTCTTTATAATATTAGTATAATGTACTCTGTGTGCATTATAAACATATTCCAGTCTCTTGTCATTGTCAAATAAATTTAAGTGTTCTGTGTATGACATTTTTTCCTCCACCACCCGCCAAAAGAAAGAAAAGACAGATACGATCGATTTAAAATCTCAGTCAGTACAGTAGTCAGTCTCACTAATTAAAGATAGGATTAATAAATTTAATTTAGAGTAAGTAAAATATTTAAACAAGTATTTTAAAATCTCAGTGCTGCGTTAACGCGGCAAACATAGCTAAGTTTAAAACAAAAATTTTACTCAAAATTAACTCTGTTAGATTAGTTCCTGTTTTTAATTCGTAGGCGGTAAAATAAAATGCAACCATGCAATGTTAAAACATCAATAGTGTACAATAAATCACATTCCAATGGTGATTTTAGTGAAAGCAAGTCTCTCGTGACATTTCGCAAATAAATAATCTGAATAATTGTTTATAATATTTGTGATTGTTTTATAATAGCTTAACAATATGTCGCGTCATTACAAGCGATACACCCGAGAAGATGTTATGCAGGGAATAGTACATATTTCTGGTACGTTATGTGATTTTGAGTGTGTGATAGTGGGAAACTATCCTCAACAACATAAAGGTAAGTGTTTTATGAAGGGACATGGTTTATGTTAATTTGTTGCTAAGTATGTTCGCAAATGGTTGCAATATTATCGCAACTCTGACCCACATCTATGAGTTGCAACTAACCTTTGCTCTATGCAAACTACGTTGTAAGCTTCTTATCATTGCAGACAAACCAAAGAAAATATAAAGTAAACAACGTTCATTTCTATTTATAGAAAAACTACCCCATTTTTGTTCTTAATAATTCTTTGACATCCAAAACCTCTCTCTCTCCTCTTATTATAAAAAGAATATTCGTCCATTTTTGTTCTAAAGTTTTCTGCTTAACTATAATTTGCCACCTACCCACAAGCAGTATGTCGATGTTGGGTAATTACCTAATTACCTCGATATCAAAAGGTCGAAGGTTAAATAAAACACACACACATTCAGTTCAATATAGTGCAATTTCATTTATATTGTTTAGAATTTTTTTACCAAATACAATCAACTGATTCAATCCTTACTATCCTTACTAATATTATAAATGCGAAAGTAACTCTGTCTGTCTGTCTCGCTTTCACGCCAAAACTACTGAACCGATTTAAATGAAATTTGGTACACAGGTAGTCCAGAACCTCAGAAAGGACATAGGCTACTTTTTAATGCGAAAAAAGAGTTGTAAGGGGTTGAAAGGGGAGATAAAAGTTTGTATGGAAATATCGTCATTTGTATGGAAACTCTTTGCGCTCGGGGTTTTGAAAGATGATTAGTGTACCCGTTACATTGTCGATAATACGACTATTGTCGGCTTTAGAATGTTCTTATTGGAGTTAATAAGTATTTTTATTGTAAACTAGCTGTGCCCGCAACTAAAATGTCCTAAAAATGACTAGAAAGCACTAAAATGTGTCTAATTTGTAAAATAAAAAGCCTATATAATTAAAAATGCTACCCAAAGTCACTATTTCACGCGGACGAAGTCGCGGGCACTGCTAGTTTACTATAATAAATTGCGATTACTGCGATTCGAATTTCAATTTGATTTCATTATGGAAATTCATGGACAAGTTGGAAATGTCAAACTTAATAAGATGTGAGAATTGCAGAAACGGTTAGTTGAACAAATTGGGCGTTCGGAATATTAAATCTAATAATACCATAGACACATATATGATTGGTCTCACTGTGATCTACTAGATACGGCCCTGCCTAAAACTTATTTATCACTTTTTACACAGTTTAATTATATTGCTTGGCAAGGCTCCTTTGACACGAGCCTTGCACAACCTAAATAAATAATTTCCGAGCTCATATAACCCTAATCTTTTCAAAGTTCGAGTGAATAGGCATATTCTGGGTGAGCTCGCTCCATCATAGGCCTCATCCTTGCTACTCAGCGGATTGTTGGCCAAGAGCAAACCCATCTCTAATAAAAAAATATATATAGAAATATCAAAATTAATTGACCTGTTCCATTGCACACTGAATGAATTGAATACGGTGGGACTATTTGTGATATCTAAATTTTAATAAAACATTCGGCACATACACTTCACAGACAGTTTGCAGTGTGACTAGCTCGGGTACGCCGAGCGTAGTATTTGTTGCCGCATTTGTCAAGTACGACGACTGTATCTAGTAGAGCGCAGCGAGACCAATCAAATATCTTTGTTCTCCATGTTTATCCTTATACGTGAACAACAATAAAAATTGGTTATTAGCACCAAAAAGGTTAATTATAGGTTATTCAAGGGCTCACAAAAAATGGTTGTATTTTTTTTTATTCTTTTATGTTAAGGTCGACAGACAAGCTGACGGTCCACTTGATGGTAGGTGGCTACCGTCGCCAAAAACACAAGCAACGCCATAAGTGCTACAAGTGCGCTGCCGACCATAGAAGGATTAAGGATTAGGGATAAGGGAGGGATGGGGTAATGGGCTCTGGCATCTCTTACTCACTCACCATAAACAAAATATCTGTAATATACAGATTTTAGCAATGTTAATTTGTTATAGGGATTCGGTGGAAACTTTTATATTTAGTCGTTATATCCGGTTTTTACTGTATGTGGTATCAAAATTGATATAATTGTAATTGTAACACTGTTAATAAAAATTTGTGTAAAAAATGAAACATTAAATTAATTATTTATTTTCAGTTGATGATGGCATTTACACAATTGATTACAAAAGAACAATGACATTGAAACAAATGTTAAGAATGGAAATGGTATGTATGATCACTCTTCATAGTTTTAGACATATTTTTTAATATTATTCTGTACATGATAATTTTTATTATCTTTGTTTATTGACTGGTACTTTTTATAAATTTCAAGAAATTAACATTATAATTTTTTTTTTCAACATACAATCATATAGTTTGATAGGCCAGTATTCCATTGAGAGTCGATTATCGCCATTACAGTAATTAAATTTAAGTCTTAATTTTTGTATATAAAAATTGATGTCTCTATGTATGTTCTCTATGGATTCCAAAACCATTCAACTGATTTTCATTAAAGTTGCATGCAATCTTCAGATTAGGCCAGCAGGTGTTCGTATGAACTGAAAGAAATTTTGTGAGGAATTCTCTTACCTCATAAAATTAATTATCAATAAATTATTAAAATTTTGATTTTGGTAAATATCTTTTCAACCGACTTCAAAAAAATCTCTGTATTTTTTTTTGTTAAATCCACTGTATTTTTTTATGTTTGTTACCTCAAAACCTTCGTCTGGGTTAAAGATTTTGATGATTCTTTTTTTATTTGAAGTCGGTTTTTTTTTTTTGTTAAAGTGACTCGACAACTTCTTGCTTTTATTCTAAAAGTTATATAACTCATTGATGCAACTGTTATTATTCATAGTGTTACAATTACATGTCATTTTCAGGTTGAAACCAGACGAGACAAAAACGTTGTCAGAATGGGTCAACAGAACATAGATGCTATTAGCAATTTCAACTCGAATACGAGTGATTTAGTGAAGTTCATAGATTGGGCCCTTAACTATTTGAAACACTGTAACTGTGAAGAGCTTTATGAGCCTATGAGAGTGGATAGAGCTGTTATAGCCTCCATTGAGAAAGTAAATGATTGGTTCGATGTTTTAGAAGCCAAAGGTGTATCGATCTTTGAAAGACCGGAGCTGTGCGAGCCTTTCACTCCACCACCAGGAACTCTGTATGCAAATCAATCCATATGCACTGAAGAGTTGTTCAGAGAATATAGGAGGCGCATGGGGATGGTTAATATTCAAAATGCAAATGCAGATTACAATGATAATATGGTTAATATTCAAAATGTCTACAGAGATTATCACAATATGGTTAATATTCAAAATGTCTACAGAGATTATCACAATATGGTTAATATTCAAAATGTCTACAAAGACTATAACAACATGGTTAATATTCGAAATGTGTACGCAGATTATAAGATGGTTAATTTTCAAAATGTTTATGCAGATTATAAAAATATGGTTAATATTCAAAATGCATGTGCAGATTTCAATAAAATGGTTAATAATGTGGTTTCAGGGTACAATCCTTCGATTCACAATGTCCTAGGTGCATACAAGTACATGTGAATTGAATGATAAACTTATAGTTTTCTTTATTATATGTTCATTTAAATATGTCTTTATTCCTCTTTGTGGAAACATATTTTGTCCAGTGATTTGGGAATCCTCAGATTCTTCACGGAGAGAAGCTTCTTTTCTTCCAGTTCATATCTTAGTGTAAAATGCATGAAGTTTAATGCATGAAATTTATCGCGAGTGGTCTCCGCTCAAAATGATTCAATTGCATGTAATTTAATTCTTGGAAAATTTCAAGTATAATAAATGAAATTTAATATAAAAATATGATTATTATATTAAATGTATGTTTAAAGTATAATGGATATTATTTATATTACAAATATAGCTTTAATGTGAAATGAGTCCATTTGATATTTATATATTTGCCAATATATATTATATATATCTATATATCTATATATATATAATAATAGGGCCTAGTGAACATGAAAGTAAATGTTACACATTAGGTCAAAAATGAGAGGCAACCTATTTATGAAATATATTTGAAAAATAAATATTTAAGGTGTCATTAGATAAATTAATTTGATTTTTGTATGAATTTTAATTGATATTTCTAGTTTTTGTATTAATTTTTCCCCACGCGAGCTCCAACCACAACGTTAGATACAATTTTCAACTGATTTCAAAAAAGGGATATGCCTTTACATAATTTTCAAAATAAGGGTTGGGTTTCGCGCGTGGAATGCGACTAAATAGTTAGGAAATTAAAAAAACAAATGTGATAAAAATATTTATAAATGTTAATTATACGTTGTACCCTACGTGAAATAAATGTGTACTACGCATTGTTATAACTTAATTGATTTTAATTATATTTAGTTTATTTGCAAATTCTTGTCAAATGTTTCAAATTTTTTGTTTTCTTTATATTGATGTTTAATAAATAAGTGAAGATGATGTTTCTTGTTTTTTTTTTATGAATGATGATCAATAAGTAAAGTTTATGCACAAAAAATGCAATTTTTTATTTTTCCCTTGAAATGAGAGCACGAGTAAGTACTTATTGTGTGTCGGTGAGTGAGTAAGGGATGCCAGAGCCCATCACCTTATTTATACCTTACCTTACCCTTAATGTTGTTTGTGTTATAGGCGACTAGTATGTCGATCTTGAAATTTGAATAACATTTTAACAAAAAATAAACCGACTTCAAACCGTCTCATGGTCTTTTCTCATGGATGTCATTGTCAGAATTAGACCAAATTGAAATGGGACCACACAGGGAGTACCAGCTTTCAAATAAAAAAAGAATAATCAAAATCGTTTCACCCAGTCGGAAGTTATGAGGTAATAAATATTAAAAAAAAAAACAGTCGAATTGAGAACCTCCTCCTTTTTTGGAAGTCAGTTGAAAAAGGCTACCATTAAAGTCAATTAGGCAATATACAGGTATCCTAAGACTATGCGACACGAAGGGAAAGTACCTTAAATATCATAGATAGGATATTTTGCTGAAAGAAGAATATGTTATTTTCAACCGACTTCCAAAAAAGGTTTGAAGTCGGTTTATTTTTTGTTAAAAAGAGTTATTTAAAGATTTTCTAAAAATTACGTCGTCGGCAATAAATAATCTTGAAATTTCAATCAAACATTGTTAAGTACGTATTCTTTCGATTGGTATCATAAAAATACAGGTGATTTTTAAACGATTTTCATGAAACTTGGTAGATAAACATAGGATAGGCTATTTTTTTCTTTTTCAACGCGGACGAAGTCTCGGGCACCAGGTAGTATAGAATAAATTTCAATCCATCTGCTATCTATTTAAATATTTCATTTATTAGACACCAGATAGAGTGATGGTCCAATATTTATTTTATTTTGCATACCTCGGATCAAGGCCTAGTTTCTTTTGTTTATTAAAATTAAATAACAACATATTTATTTTGGATATGTAAATTTTATTGTCAATTAATACTCGTATTTATGTACAAATATTTTCACTTAAAACTACTTTAACGTCATAAATGTTACGTTACATCATAATTCATACTCTTCATCGATGAAGGATTGCATTGGATTAAATTTCAGTCAGGTATTGTAATATTCAAATATAAAATTTATGTAAATAATTATTACGAAAAAATTTTTATACATGGAATGATGAAATTATAACCTGAATTAATGGGCACAGTTTCTTATATAAAATTAATACGTAGGTATTTTTGTACCGATCATCAATTTATTGATTTTAAAGTATAGATCTCTCAAAAGAATATAAATGATGTTTACAATATGGCTTAATCTTAATAATTCATTTGACTTAAGATATTATACCACATAAAAAGAAAGTGAAAAGAATAATTACAATTTTGTTTCACTAATAAAGAGATCAGAGAAGTGATGATTTTAATAAATTAATAAACAAAAAAATATTTCCACTGAGAGACAAACTCAATTTTATACATAAAATAAATGGTTCCTATTTTTCTCTACCTGCATGTATACACAAATATTTAATTTATATATATAAAAAAAACACGAGTTTATAATACTTATACACATTGAGACATCTGATAATTTTTAATTAAAGGAATCAAATAAAATTTTACAAAAACATCTCTATGAATAACGTAAAGAAAATATCTTATTTCCACCAAATGCAAACATGTAATGTATTAACTTTCACATCCAATGAAGCTTTGGCATTGATTTGATTATGAATATTTTAGACATAAACACATGTAAGGACTAGGGCCTAGGGGCTAGGTGACGACAAGTCTTGGCGTGGGCAAGATGTGATGGTGCGCGGCGAAGGTGAGAGCAGTCGCCCAACGCAGGCGATCATCGACCACCGCGCCGGCCAGAGTGTGACCGAACCACGGACGTTCCTTTGAGCGCTTCTGTTTGTCTTTGTGCACGAATGTGATCGCCCATCGCGCGTGTGGATTGCGACGCGGCTCGTAGCCCTCGTACCACACCATGTCCGCTACACGCCACGAGTCCACCATCAAAGAGCCCTGCTTGTCTTTGTAGTAGCACAAGTTGCCGTCTTGCACTTCAAACCAGTGCAGCTTGAAGGCCTTCGCGGCGTCGCTGGCGAACCGCAGTTCGCCACAAATCGACGCAGCGTTCCGCCTCGCCGCCTCCATTTCGTGCAACACCTCGTTCCCTTTCACCAGCAGGTAGTTATCTTTGCGGTCTTCCTCGTCCCAGTAGCCCCACCGCAGCACCACATCTAAAACCACTTCGTCCACGTGGATGATCCTACGCATCGATTCGCCGCATATCACCTCCTCTATGGTCAACAAGTGCGAATCCATTTTAGCGCGTTCGCTCAGCTCTATGCAAATGTCCGCGCAAGTCTTGCTAGGCGTCAATGCGAGCTGATGGCAAGTGGTCTTGTCGAAGAGGTAGAACCAGACGCGCAGATCGCCGGCGGGGGGCGCTCGCGCTGTTTGCGCGGCCAACACGCGAGACAGCACTGCTCGCACGGCCGTCTCGCGGCGCCGCTCCGCTTCGCTGGGCTTCCACACACGCTCGTACTGCTCGATTAGCTCGTATACCACGCGCACCTCGCGGGATGACCACGAGGCCGACACGCTGTCGCCACTCAGCGGCGCCGGCATCAGCGTCGGAGCCCACACGGCCGCCAAGTTCAGCGCTGGCATTCTATTAGCGTGTGACATCGTATGCACAAAGTGCAAGTGCGCGAAAAGTTTCCGCGCAGTAGCACCGGCCACTGGAGCCGGCGGCAACGAAGCGAGCACTCGCCGGTACTCGGCGTAGCGTTCTTCTTCTGCAGTCAGATCTAGCGCAGCGACGAGCGCTCGCCGCTCAGCAGTCGCTACCAGAGGAGAGGGCAGGTCACGCAGAAAGCGTTTGAGCACGCCGGCAACTTCATGCTCTGAGTGCTGCGCTGGACTCAGTTGCACCGCCCAAGCGTCGCGTCTGAACCGCGCCAGTAACTCGCCTAGGGCCGACGCGCTACCGGCGCGCCGATAAATGCCTTCCGAGAGGGTACCGTGCGCGTATATGAAGCTGATGCATTTATCCACCACCGTGGGCACGTCCTCCTTGGTGAGTTGCTGGTGATGTATTTGCGCTCCGTTGTTGTGCGCCGCAAGCTTTATCATGTACCGCCACCCCTTCAGCTCCTTCTCATGAGAGAATCTAAGATAGAGTGTAGCGTGTGGGCAGTCGAGTACCAGGCTGCCATTGCACTCTCCCGGACACAACTTCTTAGTCTCCTCGTCTGCTTCTTGAGTCACTGAAACAAGTGAAAGTGCAATTAGATTGAGACAGAAAAGGAAGCTGTGGTGATCTGGTAAGGAGCCGCGATTTGACGGTGGAACCAGGCTGCTTCTAACTGGTCATATTGAAAAATTTATGGGACAGCTGTGGATGTCCTAGGCTAGCTGCGAAGTAATATTATACTATTATGCTCACCGACGCATCTCGTCTTTCTCAAGTCAACAGCACACAGTTCCAAGTCCTCAGTAGACTCAGTGGCCTCTAGGTTGTACACTAGGACACGTCGTATCAGCATGATCCACACACCACGCCAAGCGCCACTCACGCCCTCCTTTTTTTAAATAAAAATAATCCATTACATTAAACTCATCAAAAAAGATAATACATTTTGTTCATATTTTGAAAAAATTCACTAAACATATACATAGACAAGAAACACTCATATAATTTATAACAGCCTGTTTTTGAATCGGGTGTAGGGAGTTAAAAATAAAAATTCCTTCAGTTGAAGCATGGCAACTATAATAATATTTTCAAATTGCTTTCCGGTAAATACTTATTTTAGTTACAGGATATGAGTCAATAGTGAACTAGTGTGAGGAACAAATGATTTTAAACACACAAATGACTCACCTTCATGTAACACCAACCACATCTTGTGAACTCCGAGGTGTACTTGGTTGGGAATCCGGTGATGTGTTCAGCTATTTTCTGTGCCCAGTTCCTTCTGTCTGATGCACTCTGACTACTGAACGTAATTTTACGAGGTGTGCCTCGAACACCGCCATTGGATACCACTATATCAAAGCAGTATGAATTGGGGGTGGTGCTGGTAATAACAAAAGAAAAAAATAAAAATAAATAAAAAGCAAAAAAATGTTAAAGCAAAATTCTAAGCAAAACATACAAACAGTAAAAAAAGCTACATGAAAACTTAAAAGACTGTATATTCTAAATAGGGTGTAGAATTGTACAGTTCATGGAAAAATAAATAATTAAAAAATTAGTAGTTAATGGACACAGAAATCTGGGATCATTATCTGTGTATTTTTTTTAAATTATAATTACTAAAGTTCATATATTTATTTATATTGGCTGTCTGTACAAGCTTTGAATTTGTGATGTCTGATGCAATGTACTAACTAATTAATAATAAATTACATACAAACTATGTTACCTGGATGAAAGTGGCAAGACAATTTGTACAGAGTAGATATTTTCCAATAAGTAGGCTTCTTTGAGTATTGTGTTTGTTGGGTCAGTGTAACACATGATTTTTTGATTAGACAATACACAGTATCTTATTTGTGAGTTTTTGAACAAGTCATCGACACCGCCGGTGATTATCCGTGACAGAATGCCACTGAAGTATGGCATCGGCAACTTATTTACTTGAGGTCTCTCAACAACATTCACCTTTGAGACAGGTTGTTTAGCTGGTTTGTTCAAAACACTGTCCAATTTCAATATGTTGGAAAACTTTTGGATAACCGAGTTTGATGGACGTACCTCCTCTTCACTGAGAGGTTTGATTGTGCAATCGCCAGTCACAAACCAATTTGAGTTCCTGTCTTTGTCTTTTGCGTTGTCTATAGTGGATGCTTCGACTTTCACATCTGTTTCACTAGGAAATAAACTGTCAGACCTCTCTGGCGGTGTGGGCGGATTGAAATAATCACTCTCACCAAAATCATAACTTTCTTCATTACTGTCCGTCGAAACAATCGTACCGTACATGTCTCCAACCAAAAAAGATTCTAGCAGTAACAATTCATTGCTTACACCCTCATATTTCTCAACAGATGAACTTGTATTCAGTGGGTCAAATTCATATATAGTACTCTTGCTTGGTCTCTCCTTGCTTACTTCACTTGGAGGGTTCCAATTTTCATACAAAGAATTGTTTCTCATATAAACCACATCCATAGAACTTCTTTTCTTCCTTCTCTCAGGTATTTCTGGAGCGGATGAAGTGCTGATTACACTGTTCTTTCTTGATTGTTTTGGGGTGTCATAAGTCAGTTGTTCACTCAATTGATCAAATTCTCTGCTGTCGTCGTGTGAAAAATTACTTAATGTGTCAGTGTTTGAGTCAGAATTACTCGAAAATAACGAAACATTGTCCAAATGAGACGAGTTTAGGTTGAGAGATGGGAGGTCTTGTTGATTCTGGTTGTTATGACTCCTTTTTTGTTCTAAAAGTGGTGAATTAAATTGTATATTGTCAAATAAGCCAACGTCGACCACTGGCATGGAAACACATCTCTGAGTAGTTTCAATGTCATCCATGCTTTCATTCTTCTTTGCCCTCCTGAGCCTCAGGCCAGCTGTTTTAGTGCTCTCGATGACAGATTTGGTTACAGAATCCCTCATGGCTCGAGACGTTGTGAGTGTCTTCTCGAGTGTCCCTTTGGCAAATTTCGAGCCATCCATTATTGACTTTTCGATTTTTTCATTAGCTGATTTGGCAGACATGCTAACCTTTAAAGCCACATCTTCTGTTATTTGTCTGGCTGAAGTACTAACTTTCAGAGCAACATCCTCGGTTAATTGTTTTGATACTGTGCCTATTGAACGAAATATTTCTGAAGCGGTAATCCTGTCGTTATTTGTTGGCACTTTGGTCCTTGGCAATGGTACTGGTGTTTTGGAAGGATCGTTTTGTGGAATGAATGCACTCCTGGGCTTCGGTATTGGAGGTGAATCAGTCATTATTGTTTAATTTACGATTAGTTGACCAATTTAGCTAAGAAGTAGGTGATAACATTGTTCATAACAAGTGAATGACTCACTGTACAACTCACAATGAATGAGAACACAAACGCGGCAGGCTTCCTTAATAAATACAATAAGCTGACCTAATTTTAAAGCACAAATATTTAAGATACAGCTATTCAATTAAAGCCAATAATAATCAAAGTTAAATTGTTATTTATTATGGTCTAAGCTAATCAGATAATTATAAAGAAAAACAGCACTTGAATACAACAGTAGAGGTGAGGCAAGCAAAAGCAATAGATTAGTTAGGGCGACTAAAGCCACAGATTACTAATAAACCATATTTTAATTACTGGTCTGTGGCAAAGCTGACACAAGTAGGTATATATGTCAATTTAATGTCAAAATATTATTTGCACATACATAGAGTATAATTCAATATGTACATTTCTATAATTTCTATACAAAAAGAAAAATAAGACTACATATCTATGATATCAACATACAATGTATTTCTTTTTAATCAATCATTAATAAAATCGTAATCATTCAAATACATTGTATTTTTGCAATGTAATTATTAATCAAAGACAGTATAGTATAACAAACTTTAAATTTAAGCAAAATAATAAATTACAATTTCAAATTATGTACATATTAGGTACTCTTTTTAGGCAAGTGCCACAAACTAAATAGTAGATACTAACGTATCAGACGGACATCTGCAGTACAAATGCTCTGGACATGGGCAAGCTCACCTGATTGGTCATAGCAAGATAGAACATGACATTTGACTTACCCCGCCCCCCTCACCCCTTTGTTTTTTTACGGGCTTTAATAAGGATTCTTGAATTTATTTTTAAATGGATATCATCACATAATTAAAACACAGTAAATAATGGGTACATATTTATTTTTAGGATATACACAAACATAACATGAACTTAATATACGATTTAAATACAAACTAGAATTGAAATACACCATAAAACATTATTGTATTAATGATAAACATTTATAGGCATGTAGAACAAGAATACAAACACTACCACTTTTCAAAGAGTTCAACGGGATGAACGGGATGCCACTCTTCTCCGATGGAAACAGCGATGGATATACTGTTAAGATTTCTTTGGAGTCACAAAACGAGTTGTGGCAGATGGGTGATTTCACTTTTTCTATTCCGTAAAGAATCATTTTTCGAGTCCTTTTTTGCACATTGTATATTATCCTGGTACACAGCACTTGTAATACATACTTAGTATGTATGTATCCAAAGATTTTTGTTTTTAAGTGATTATAAAAATGCGGAAATTAATCTACGCAACAATAAACAACAATCATGTTTCAAAACAAAATGGCTTCTCTCTCTTATTAGAAGGGTGAGAGTTAAGGTCAAATGTCATGTTCTATTTTGCTATTACCACAGGCCAATAAATTCATATGTCTAGTGATTTTTCCTTGAAGATTACCACACAAACTATATAGTAGATACTAACGTATCAGACGGACATCTGCAGTACAAATGCTCTGGACATGGGAAAGCTCACCTGATTGGTCATAGCAAGATAGAACATGACATTTGAGTTCCCCCGCCCCTCTCACCCCTTTGTTTTTTTACGGGCTTTAGGGATTATTGAATTTATTTTTAAATGGATATCATCACACAATTAAAACACAGTTAAATAATAGGTACATATTTATTTTTGAGGATATACACAAACATAACTTGGACTTAATATACGACTTAAATACAAACTAGAATTGAAATACACCATAAAACATATTATATTGTATTAACGATAAACATTTATAGGCATGTAGAAAAAGAACACAAACACTAAGTACCACTCTTCTCCGATTCTTGAAACAGCGATAGATATGCTGTTAAGATTTCTTTGGAGTCACAAAACGAGTTGTGGCAGATGGGAGAATTCACTTTTTCTATTCCGTAAAGAATCATCATTTTTCGAGTCTTTTTTTGCACATTGTATATTATCCTGGTACACAGCACTTGTAATACATACTTAGTATGTATGTATCCAAAGATTTTGTTTATAAATGATTATAAAAATGCGGAAATTAATCTACGCAACAATAAACAACAATCATGTTGCAAAACAAAATGGCTTCTCTCTACTATTAGAAGGGTGAGAGGCAAGGTCAAATGTCATGTTCTATTTTGCTATTACCATAGGCCAATAAATTCATATGTCTAGTGATTTTTCTTTGAAGATTACCAGCCGTGGATTACCAGCCGTGGCAAGTGCTAAAATAATCTTAATATGTTTTAATTTAAATCAGTACTGAATTATATGCAGTATATTTTCTTTATATGCAAATTATGTAAACAATAGCCGGCTTTATAAATTTAGAGATATCAATTTATAAGAAATAAACATACTTAGTTCACTGGTTGAAGTTTTGCATCCTTTCTGCTTTTCTAAACCAGCTTGGATTTCAGAAACGAATAAAAAACAAATAAATAATTCAGAATGTTTATTTAATCACATAAGTATTATGCACTTAAAAAGTAAATACTTAATCACAAATTGTATATAAGCAGTCATGATGTCCAACAAACAATTTTGACATAAATGAATAAAAGAGAATTTTTAGTCCCGATGGTTTGTGCGTTGAGTAAATTGATTATGACATTGTGGAAACAGGTGTAAGACACAAAACGATTGAAATCCTGCAGTGAGCATGATCAGTCATCAGACCCCGAACCTAGCCTTTGTTCTCAAAACGCCTCTATCACTCCATAGTCCATACGTAACGTACATCTAATACAATGACTACATTTTAATTATTATATATTTATACTCATAAAACCCTAATTGTTCTGATTTTTCTATACAAATCAGATACAAAACATACAGTTACATTTATACCTAGTATTACATAATTAATATTATTTGACTGTAGCGTTTAAAAACGCAACGTATCTAGTGTATAGTATATCAAAATCATTTTAACATAAAATTAAATAACAGAAGTATATTTACAATTTAAATATAAATTACTATTAAAAAATAAAAATAAAAATTTGTCTAATAATAAAGTATAAAGGTTGACAGAGTCTGCTGCGAAGCAAAAAGATTAAAAACAATAGTTTCATTTGGAATGGAATAAAGTAATGATACTGCAGCAGAACAGCGGCACAAGGACTTCGGACGTGTCTTGTTACAAGACAAATAAATACATACATAAATATTAATAATATAAACAATAATAAAAAGGACACTAATGCCTTAAATATAAACAAAGGATACAAATAGTTATTAAAAATGCACATGATTACGTCTTACGAAGGATATATTGCAATTCATATAAATTAGCCTTAAAAACTACGGTATACGTAAACGATACATAATAATCGAGTCGACATTGTTGGCTACAAACCTCGTATAGTCATTCTACACAAGTCGCAACATTCACACAACACGAACACTCGCTCACATATTGTACGCGATGTAGATGGCGTCGATCTGGTCGGAGAGGAAGCCGTCGCGCAAGTGCATGCGCTGCTTCTCGCCGCGCGAGTTGATGGGCACCACGCCCGGATCCACCACCACCACTACGCCCACGATCAGGTGGTGCTCTTCTAGCACCGCGTTCGTCACCAGCGGCACCAGGTTGAGCGCTTCGCTGTCACTGCCGTCCAGCTCTACCACAACCACCAGCAGGTTGGTCCACGTGAACACGGCGCACTCGGCCACCTTCTTGTGGCAGCGGAGTACGGAGTTCTCGATGTCGATGGGGTGATAGCGCATGCCGCGCAGCATCACGGTCTCGTCCAGCGCGCCCACCACGAACACCGCGTCATGTGCGTCACGTGCAGAGTCGGGCGGTGCTGTGTCCGACGACGCCAGTGACGCCAGCGAGGTCGCGTCTGCGTCGGACGCGTCGTCAGACGCCGCCACGGCCGCGCTCGTAGCGGGCTCGGTGCGTCGCAAGAATCCCAGGTAGCCGGTGCGCGCGTACACCTCGCCCGAGTCGCCCGTGACGAGGCGCGCGCCAAAGTGATCCCCGCACTCGCCCTCCTCTCCGTAGATAGTGAAGTAGCCGCTGGCGTTGTGCGGCGATTGCACCCAAATCTCGCCCAGATGCGAGTCACCGCACTGGCCGCGAGTCTCTGGGTTGGCCGTGATGACGCGCACGCCCGGCAACAGCTTGCCCGACTCCATGAGACAAAGCGAGTGCGGCGCGCCGCGCTCCACCAGCGATACGCGGTCGTTGCGTAGAGCGCGCAGATCTACGTATACCGTGGAAGGCTCGGGGCTGGATGCGCCCTGTAGGCACACTGCTACGTTCACGCGGCAGCCGAACGATGTGGATACAGCGCGTGGGCTCAGGCCTAGTGCGGAGAACAACTTGGAGAAGGAGTTGCTGAGGCCGATGCGCGGCCTCTCCTCGGCGACGACGACGCACGTGCGTACGCACGCGAGATTCACGCCTTTAGCCTTCAACTGCTGCACGGAGCCGCCGAGACCCTTAGTGCAAAGCTCCATTACGCCGTACGAGCAAAACGTGTCTCGCACCTTGTATTGCGACACGGCCGTCAGCCACAGTGCTGGGTTGCTTTCCACTTCGGACGGCGGAATCAACACCGAGTGGTGGCCCGAGTACACACTGCTGAGACACCACAACGCGAAGCCTAGTCCGCAGTAGGGATCGAGGCACAGTGCAATGTGCCGCGAAGGGTACAACTCGCAAGCGATCTTCATCGAGCGGCACAGCGAAGTGACCGCCGCGTGCGACATCTTGATGCCGGCCAGCATGCCCGTCGTCGAGACGCTGAAGTCCAAGTAGGCTAGCATCTCGGCGGTGGGTGCGCGGTAAACTATAGGCAGTCTCTTCTTGGGAACGTCGTCCGTGTCGAGGGTGGGCGGCCACGATTTTCCGTCGAGCACGTTGCTTGCCTCCTTCGAGCGCAACAATTTCATCACGGACTGATTGGATAGCACGAGCGTCGCCTTGCTCACGTCGACGATCATACGCACGGTCGGCAGCGTCGTATGGAGGTTCTGTGGGTGAGGCGGCCTGATGGTGACGGGCACCGCGCCCACGTAAAGGCACCCGTAAAACGCGCACACCAGGTCAAGCCCCGGTGGAAAGATTAACGCTACGTGATCGCCCGTATTCACCCGGCCCTTCTCGAGAAGCAAGTTGCCGATCCTTTCCGCCTTCTTGTGCAGCTCGGCGCAGGTGAGCACCTTGGACACTGCCCCCTTCGCGTTGAGCAGTGTGAACACCACGTGGTCGGAGGTGCTCTGGGCTCGCCACCTCAGGATCTGCGATATGAATTGGTACTGAAAAGAGAAAAAGGCGATAAGTATAGTGGCATTAGTGTTTACCTTAAATATGCTATATATACTCTTTAGGACTGCAATTTAGCAATTGGGCTTCATTTTTAAAATTTGGTGGTTTTGATTTAATTAAATAAATAATGAAGTCTCACCTTGCGAGCGGCGTCCGAGTCGTCCGAGTAGCCCATATCTCGACCTTGCGCTGACGCCAAACGATTGCCCTGGACCAGGTTGCCTACGATCACGGAGGCTGGGCCTACATCCGAGTGTATCTCCCTCGGTTTGGGTAGGTTGGTGACGCAGGTGTGCGGGCACATGAGAACGTTGGCCGGATGCAGTGTGCCCTCAAGGAAGCGCCGCTTGCACTCGCTGAGGTGTATACCGCCCAATGGCGTCTTCGGCAGGTAGTTGGGCTGCACGAGCGCCAGACAGTAAATGCCCACTTGGTGAATGGAATCGACTGCCTGCAATACGCGCGACATCCACTGGAAGGACTCCTCTTCGCCGCAATCCGGTCGCTGCTCGGCGACAATGCAGATGCGCTCATCCCGCAGTACTCGCACTGAAAAGACGGCGATGCGGCCGCGATAGATGAACTTCATGGGCTCAACCGCGAGCACGGTGGCGATGATGTCATCCACGTTGTGTTTGCGGCCCGTCACCGTCATGAGGCCGTCGCGTGAGCCGCACACGAATACGAGTCCGCCGGGGCCCAGAAAGCCTAATAGCCCGCTACGTACGTAGTGCTCCTCGCCGATTGGCTCGCCGTCGGCGTCAAGCGGCCGCACGCGGAACACTGCAGCCGTGAGCCCGGCCAGCCCCCAGTACCCGGAGCCTGTCGCGCCAGAGAGCACACAGATCTCGCCTACCTCGTCCGTTTTGCACAGGTACGCCGGGCCCTCCATCTTCACAACAACGATCACACCTGTAATAAGAAAAAAGGTTGTGTGAACAAGTGAGTGCCGGGTGGCTTTAATTAGTTAGGTTTACTATTAGGTTGGCAAGGTTAAACTCACACGAGGGCACCACCTGGCCGCAGTCCTGCAAGGTGAGCGAAGTGAGCGAGTTCTCGGCGTCTACGCGAACCACGCCGTAAGAGAGGCCAGCCATGGAGAGAACGCCTCGTCCGGCGGCGGCGGCGCCTCGGCCCGCGCGCCGCACGCACACGGTCAGCGACTCGCTGCTGCACGCACACGGGCAAATGGCGTCACCACGCACGCCCTTACTCTGGAACACCGACAGGAACTGGTCGCAGGAGGAGAGCGACCACGGATTGGCGCCGTCGGCCACCAGCAGCATGCGCAGAGAACTTAGCGATATCTCTTTGTGGTCTCGCGTTGCCAGTAGGCCCCAGTGTAGATCGCGCGACTTCACCACGGCGACAGACGCGCGATACTTGGTAATCATGTGCATCCAAGAGGCGGGGCTGACCTTCATGAGCGCATACGGTATAAAGATGACGTGCATACCGTTCAGCACGCTGGTCAACACCGCATGCCACAGGCCTGTCTCACGTTTGAAGTCCAACACGCACACCATGTGTTCGCCCTCGGTATAACCGCAAGCAGCCGACAGCATGCGACAGTGCGCCACCATCGCGGCGCGCGTTACCACCACGCCCATGGCAGCCCCGTCGGCCGCCGACGTTGGTTCCACGTGCGCTGGCGCGTCGTCCGCAGGACGCGGCGGCGGGATCCAGTCTCGCGGCGGACGTGACAATTTCTCCGTTGACACCCACTGGAGGGCTGGCCAGCCACGGAACGACACCACCTCGCCCGACGACGTTTTCGGCAA
The DNA here is from genome assembly GCA_918317495.1 of Synanthedon vespiformis. NCBI lineage: Eukaryota > Metazoa > Arthropoda > Insecta > Lepidoptera > Sesiidae > Synanthedon > Synanthedon vespiformis. The sequence goes on from OU906947.1 coordinate 2,844,274, forward strand.
ACCCTTGAGACAAGCGTCTGACGTGAGCGCGTACTGCACGGAGCAAGACCCGAGCAGGAAACCCACCTGCTGCAGGCCGGCGTCACGGCGCGTGAGCGGCACTTCGATGGGCACTGGCACTACGCCGGCCTGCAAGCATCCGTACATGGCGCACACGAAATTAATGGGGTCGTTGTTCGGGTATACGAGCGCTACACGATCTCCGGGTTTGATGGCACCGTCGCAGCCCGCGCTGCCGCCGCCATCGCTGCTCCGACTGGAGAATGTTCTGTTCAGTAGTGCGTGTGCAATCTTTAGGGAGCGGCTGAGCAGTTTTCCGTATGTTAGCGAATTAGACAGCTTCCCGTTGGGGTCGAGGACGGTGGCCACGTTGGCCTTAAAAGACGCGGTGCCGTATCGCTGCAGCGCCGCCTCCAGATTCCTGGGCAGACCGGCGGGCACTACCAATTGCTCGCCGACAGCCGGCGTCATGGTGCCGCCTTCGGGTTTGGGAGCATTCGGATCCTTCGGGTTAGCAGCGATTTCGAGCTCGATATCGTCATCCTCGTAGAACTCCGGCAGAGGTCTACGCTTCGGTCTCTTGAGCGTGTTCAGTAGCTGTTGTATCTTGGCCGACACTTTCCACCGGCCTGTGCCAGTACCGGTGCCCGTATCTTCGCCGGGATAACACTGCACGCGATCTGCAACGTGCGCGCCGCCTCCTCCGCGTCGCGCCCCTACGCTCGTGTGAGTCACATCGGGCGGTATATCTAAAAAAAAACAAAAGTGACATAACTAAATCGAATCGGGGTCTCACGAATTTCGAATAGAATGGATCCGTTGACTACTTACACTGTGGCATGTGTGCCGCCAATTCGGTGAGATCTATCTCGGTCCTGTCCCTCGGGCCGTGCTTTTTGTCCCGCTGGTGCTGATGGTGTTGGTGCGGTGGCGGGTGTATGTGTGGGTGTGGATGAGGGTGTGGGTGGGGGTGCGGCGGGGGCGCGGCTGCGGCGCGGGGGTGTGGTGCGGCTGGGCGACGTGCGGGCGGCGAGCCCAGCTCGGGCGGAGGCGGTAATTCTGTGTCACCGGCGCACGAATCCTCATCAGAACTGGAAGCTACACGGGGAGAGATGCGTTCGCTACAATATTCACATGATATGTAGTCACTCCACCAAAATTTACCGTCGTAATATTTTTTAATATAAAGAGACATTAAAAGCTTTAAAAATCGTGTATTTTAATTTCGTTTTAACACTTATCATGTGAACCGTTCACTTGTTCCTGAACGGTGAGGGTGAGGGCTATTCTGGAATTGGTTTCGACAATTTGAAATCTGTCTTTTTTTCAATGCTACCTTGCCATCATATCTGTCGAGCGCCGAAAGGTCACCTCGTTCGTAGTCTCTATATTAAGCTAATTGGTTATCATATCATGACCTAATTAACAGGAGGCAATAACATCGGAGTAAGTACAAATACGCTTTTAATTGCGATTTAATAAAGAGTAACAACGTGATTCAATAGTAGAATGACGTTAACATCACGCACCAATACTCAACGACACATGGGCAGTTATTTAACGGAAAGGTGTGTGAGGTTCAATGATTCATATAATAGATATCTGTAATTTTTTATACTTAAGGCCTACTAAGTATACTAAAACATTACTTTTTGAAAAATTATAAGGCCGTAAACTGAAACGTTTTTTATGACATATTATCTCTTCTTTATTACGCCGTTAGTTTCATTGTTAGTTTGGAAAAATCTAGCTTCTTACTTAAGTAAATCAAATAAACAATTTAAGTATACAAGGCAGCGCACTTGTAGCACTTATGGCGTTGCTTGTGTTATAGGCGACGGTAGCCACCTACCATCAAGTGGACCGTCAGCCTGTCTGTCGACCTTAACATAAAAAAAAAAAAAAAAAAAAAGTATACAAGGTGATTCACTTACAAAGGTCATGTCTCTCCCTGTCAGGACTCTTGGCCATCATTGAGGTTCTTTTTGAAGGCATTGGCAGCGACGGTTTGGGCCTACTCTGCATCTCGGCGAGCGCTTGCTGTACAGCCTCTTGTCTCACCTCTGCGAACGCAAATGAACACGTGTCACTCAATGCAACTGTGCTCTCGTAGACTTCACTATAATAAATGAACTAAATAATATAATTATTATCATGTTACAACAAATTGGTTTAATTAAATTACACAAATAAATTTTATAAGCACGTATGACAGGCATCCAAATAATTGCATTAACATCAATGCGTGTGTATTGTAAACAAAGCATCAAGTTACAAGATGAAAACGTGCAGGTAAGCAATTTTTATTTGAACATGCAATGCAAAACAATGCGTAACGCGGGCGTGCTGCGTCGCATTGTCGAAAGTGAAACTGAAAAAAAAAAAAACATTATGATCGTAAGGCGACACTCAAAATTAACACCAGCGACATGCCTCTGTAGGTACATACCCGATACTTTCATTGTGCGTTGCGATTTACGTAACAGTGACCTATTTCTGTGCAACAGACGCTATTTTATTTTACCAACACGACAAGAGTTGGGTTCAGGTTTTTTTTTGTCTCTAATGAAAACCGCTATAATTGAACGCTAAGAGAAAAAAAGAGAACGAGACGAAACATTTCTATTGATAAGTAGGAAAAAAGTCGAATGATTTGATTGCATATGCATAAGTTTGCGTGACGCGTGCGGCGTGAACGACCGCAAAGACGTTTCACCGCATCGTACATAGTAGGAGAGCTGTTAAACATTTTTGTATTCGAATTACCGTAAAAATTTATATGATATATTAATACTTCTATAAAATATAAAAATTTATAAAACCGCTGACCTGGCCGAGAGGTAGTTGGCAGTTTACATTTTTATATTTGTGAAATATGCTGAAAACATATTCTAGAGGCATTTTGTAGGTAATCTTTAATTAAGTATATACAAATTATACAGTTGAAAAAGTAAAAACTATTTAGTTGGGTCTAAAATTTTGCTAGGTTCCAATTAATGCCTTTTTCCCTCCAGTTTTTACCACAGCACTGCTCGCCACAGATGCGGAGTTCGTTTGAATGATTTAAAGAAGGTGCCGCTGTGCGCAGTGAGGATTTGTTTGAAACTTTATTCTGCCGACGTGAAATCTCTGGGAGGTGTTTCCTGTTTTCCACCTGGCTATATTGGCTTCTTCAAGTGAGCCGTAAAGGAATTTCAGCAGGGCCGGGAGCGGACAAAAGTGGGCCGTCAGCCACTTTTTGCATAGGTATTGTAATAAAAAAGAAAAAAAAATCGAAAATATTTTTTGGGGGCACGATTTTTACAATATCTAGTACAAGCCTACTAGGTTTTGTATTCCGATATACGTACCTAACTAAAGAAATATTTCGCTAATTTTCACGTTGCCTCAAATAACTCTACCAAAAAAATGTCTCCCAGCTCCTAAACTAACAAAGTGACACAGGTACGGCGGACCGTAAAAGGATCGGAAAGGAATCACTTTATTTTATTATTAGTTCAGTAGACACTAGCTTTACTTTAGACACATTGACCTTTTTTTATATTAGACCAGAACAGAACATTCCTATTGATTTCATAAGTAATAAAAACTAGTAAAATGTAACTACGAGAGATTCTTTGGATGAACCACTGTCGTGTTAACACTATTACAGTACAGGTCCATTAGAATGAAGAAGAGGAAATGTATATATATACATTTAGAGATGTTACGGATAATATTATAAAGTTAATAAAAGCACCTGAAAATATCTCCCAAGCCAAATTAAATTTAATACTTATACAGACCGCTATGAATGGAAGAAATAAGATGAAAAGTTAAGCTCGGTTGAAAGCTGGTGAGTTTTTCAATTGATCGCTAAGTCAGTGATACTGAAATAAATTGTTTTCATCGGTATCATTAATTAAGAGTTCTTTTCAATCAAACGCATTTATCTACCTTTATCAAAGGCGAAGTCTCGTGGTATTTTTGAATGAATATTTTAATCATAATTATCTTAAAAAGTAATATAAGTAGGTGGAGATTTCAGCAACAATAATAAACAGCGTATTTACGTATATTGAAAATAATAACAATTTTATTAAAAATTCTAAATAATTTTCATAATAAACGTCGACGGTGATAAATAATGCAAGTGTAGAGGGCCTCTTAACGAGGCTCAGCAATTTTGATTGAGATGCAAATGATTTAGCTACTTCAGCTGCTAGGCTCGAACTGGGTTGAATCCGGGTTGAAATTTAAAAGCTTTTAAAAACCTTGCTCGTTTTTCATTAGTGAAAGAAAACCTTATTAAAATACGTTGGGGTTACGATAAAGATATACCTACTCGTAGATATTAGATAAGATAAGATATAGATTTACTATAAGTGAAATTTATTATTAAAAAAGACTAATATCCTGTTCTTGTGTTTTTTTCCTATTGACTCGGTATCAAAAAAATAGTAATCTAAAATTTAATGTATAATGAACGCAACAACCAACAACCCACTCCGAATATTCGCCAGATTTTACCAAGTACGAGTAGGTATATTTATGTTGGTGACAACGACCGCAGTGCAGTGTATTTTAAATACTGTTTACAATTCCAGTTACTGGTCTGGCACCTAAATATTTTCAAGGGTCGTCGCGACTCGGGACGGTGCCAAAATTTTCTCTGCTTTCACGATACAATATTTCATCTTTCACAATTTTTCCCACAATAATTTATATGTAGGTATTTATTCTATTTGATTGGCATTTAATCACGAAAAAAATTATTGTCACTTAGATTTTCACAACGAGCAAATAATATCTAGACAAATCTAGAGTTTTATATAACTATAATAAATCAAGTTTTTTATTGCTATAATAACTCCGGTTGCATTATAACATCGCCGCGAAAATAATTTAACATGGAGATAATAATTTTATTATTTTCAAGACAAATATATTTGTTACATGTCTCTAATCTAAAAGTTTATTTTTGAGCAAAAGATAACAAGCGAACGAAATAAGCAAATATTATAAGCCTGTAGGTAGAGAGTACCTACTTAGTTTTTAGCGCAGTATTAACTCGCAACCAGCTAGAAACTACTATTGTACTCGCATTCCAATTATCTTGTTGCGGGCAGCTTAGGTCAGGGTTTTAGAAAATGACGTTTAATTATAATAATAATAATAATAAATAAATCATTTATTCGACGTAAGTTTTTACAAAACATTTGTCTTCGTCAACATTCTTTACAAGCTACCACCGGTTCGGAAAGCTGTTTCTAGGGGGAAGAACTCGGCAAGAAACCCCCTAGTTGCTCTTTTCATAAATTAATTACAAGGTAATACGTAACAATACATAGCAATCTACAAACACAATAATCAACTATATTTGACTCCAAGGACAGTCATCATTTATGTAATCTAATATCCTATAATAACCCTTTTTGCACAGGGTTTTCTTAATATAAACTTTAAATTTATTTATAGATAATTGTTGTATATTAGCTGGAAGCCTGTTGTAGAAGCGCACACATTGTCCCATAAAGGAGTTGCTAACCCTGTGGAGACGAGTTTTATTTGGTTGAAGTCTATGCTTGTTTCTAGTATTTAAATTATGAACATCACTATTTCTACTAAAAGTGCTAATATTTTTGTGAGCAAACAAAAGATTTTCAAAAATGTATTGTGATGCTACAGTAAGTATATTTATTTCTTTAAATTGATCTTTTAGCGAGACTCTGGGACCGAGCTTGTAGATGGCACGAATAGCCCTTTTCTGTAACACAAATATAGTGTTTATATCCGCAGCATTACCCCAAAGTAAAATACCGTACGTCATTACACTATGGAAATAGCTAAAATATACTATCCTCGCGGTATTTACGTCAGTTAGCTCGCGAATTCTTTTAACAGCGTAAGCAGCCGAACTTAATTTAATGGCTAGTTTATTAATGTGTGGTCCCCATTGTAGCTTAGAATCTACATTTATACCTAGGAATACAGTCGACTCAACCAGCTCAATGTCTTCACCATTTACGTGAACATTATGATCAATTTGTTTGACATTAGGTAAAGTGAATTTAATACATTTTGTCTTTTTATTGTTCAACAAAAGATTATTAACATTAAACCAATCAATAACCTTAGACATCGCCGAGTTAACATGATCATGATTACTTCTACGGTTAACTTTAAAAAGCAATGACGTATCATCTGCGAATAAAACAATATCATGATCATTAATATGGTAAGGAAGGTCATTTATATAAACAAGGAAGAGAAACGGACCCAAAATAGAGCCCTGTGGGACACCCATAGTCACTAATGATCCCTGTGATCTAGTCCCACCTACATCTACACTCTGAATTCTATCACTCAAATATGATTTCAAGAGATCCAAAGCTATACCTCTAATACCGTAGTGGGAAAGTTTTCCGAATAAATTATCATATTTAACACAGTCAAAAGCTTTGGACAGGTCGCAAAAAATACCCAGAGCATCCTGTCTATCCTCCCAAGCTTCATAAATAAACTTAAGCAATTTTACTCCAGCATCAATAGTGGAGCGACCCCTTGTGAAACCGAATTGCTTATTACACATAAGGTTATTCGTTGAAAAGTGAGAGTACATTTGATTAAACAGGATTTTTTCGAATATTTTACTAAGAACCGGTAACACTGAAATCGGGCGAAAATTTGAGGGGTCCGTAGTACTACCAGACTTAAATAGAGGTATCACTCTGCTCAATTTCATCTGATTAGGGAATATGCCTGTAGTAATACAACAATTAAACACAGCCGCTAAATGAGGAGCTATAATATTAATTACTGAACTTATTGTTTTAACAGATAGTCCCCATAGATCTGTCGTATTTTTCTGTTTTAAAGATTTAAATGCACTTACTATATCAATGGGCCCTATAGTTTTAAATTTAAAATCAGTAGTACATTCCGGTACACTCGCTTTTAAGAACGATAATGCGACACCAGGGGAGGAGTTAAGGTGCCTTGTAGTAACCAACGGTACAGAAGTAAAGTAATTTTCAAATGCCGTGGCTACCTCCACCTCTGTTTGTAACCTACACCCATTCACAATTAGTTCCAAATCCTGTTTGCTTTTTACTGACTTTCCCGTTTCACTATTAATGATACTCCAAATAGTTTTAATCTTGTTTGAGGACATTATTATTTTATGTTTCAAATAGATCGATTTTGCATCGATACATACTCGTCTAAATAATTTTGAATATGTTTTAACAAATTCATGAAAGTCTGCACTTTTATTATAATTTCTTTCTTCGTACAGTTCAAATAAGCGTCGTCTACTTTTATTTATACCTGTAGTAGCCCAATCACTAAAATTCATACGACCCTTTAAAACTACTTTTTTTGGTGTGAAAATTTTCTTAAATTCTGCAATAAGTATGTCAAAAACTTGGTTAAACATATTATTCGCTTCCTCATCCAGACTAGCTGTAGAAAGTTTATCATATAAACTATTTTTAAAAGTATTTAGTCTTTTTTTAGTAACCGGTACTAACGTCAGTTCATTTTTACTATGGGTAATCATGTACCTTTCAAAAGTTACTAATTGACCAGAGTGATCCGAATCCAAATTATTAATTATTGATTTATTAACTGGAATTATGTTAGAAAAGATGTTATCAATACAAGTAGCACTAGATGCAGCAATCCTAGTCGGCTCACAAAATATATTATTCAAATTATATGATTTAAATAAAGCAAGCAACCTAGTAGATTGACTAGTGCTTTCCAGGATATTTATATTAAAGTCTCCACAAAAAATAACAGTTTTGTTCAATCTGCATACTTTGCTTAGCACAACATCTACAACTCCTTCAAAGCAATCATATATAGCACAGGGCGGTTTGTATACACTTACAACAACAAAACCTTCCAGCTCCACACAGGCCAGCTCAGCAATCCGCTCAACAGAGAGACTCACAATGTCTTTTCGTTCCTTATATTTTAAGTGTTTACTAACTAAAATTAGAGAGCCACCTCGAATACCATTAACTCTGCTGAAAGAACTGCCTACTAGGTGGTTATTGAAATTAAACATAAACTGGTGACTTTGCAACCAATGTTCTGTAATACAAAAAATGTCAATATTATTATAGTTCATGAACAATTCAATCTCCAACTCTTTGTGTGACATTGAATCTCGTGGTCACTTTTACGTGACCAGTACCTAAATAATTTAAATATTCGACTTTTAGAGCAACGACTAAGACTTGTGGTCTAATTTGGTGTTTGTGTTTAGGGATAGTTTAAAAAATCTTCCTTGCGCAATCAATAGAAATGAGGTTGCTCAACTGCTTCTACCTGAGTAATCGACTATTCTCGAAATATTGCACACAATGTTTGCACAGACGTTGCACAATATCAATCGCATCTGTGGAAGCTATAAATAGCGTCCAATTGAACGTTTTTCACATTGAGTAGCGTGAAAAGCACGTGGTTGCCGGGCGCAGTTGCAGACAGAGACATACACCACATAAATTGTTAATGAGCCGCAGCTGTCTGCTACACATTGAAAGAGTCTAATGAACTTTCCTTTTTAGCAACATTCATTTAATATAGATGAGCCAAACGTGTTATCGTGTGACATCGTTTATTTATCATTAGGCACAATATTTTTGCTTTGAACGTTAGAAAGCTTACTGGACCCGTTCCGCAGGTTCAGAAACATGTCTTCACTCCGTATAATACTCGTATTAGCTACAGGGCCCGATATCGCTAGAGATAGGCAGTGTTTAGTGAGGGGCGTGCGATGCGTGAGGTGTGAGGGAGGTATGACTCACCCGAGTGGTAGCGGGTCTCGTTCCGAGTGAGTCGCCTGTTGGTGCGTCCGCGGCCGCGGTTTGGCCCGGCCGGCCGCGCACACGGTGCTGCTGCACCACGATAACACACGCACACATAACATACACTATACACACATACGACCACAGAGAACGCAATCACAATGGCAATCCCGCGGAATTGGGATCCTGCACTGTTGGTGTTGATAACCTAATCTTAAAAGCGAGATGGTACAAATCAGTAGCAAGAGTTTTGTTTGAGGAACCTACATTACGACAAAACATAACGCTGGTTCAGTCACCAGCAACTCGTCGAGAACCGTCAGCCCCGTTGTCGTACATGTGTCGAGAACCTTTTAAGTATCAACTTTATCTAAACATTGGAAAACATTGTTTTTTAATCCGACATACTGCACGCAGGATCCCAACTCTCCCGTATACTGGAATGTATTGCGTTCCCTATGTACAACTCTCAAATATCATTATTAAAAATCTTATTCCTAAAAGTATTAAGCTATCCCTTATCCACTGGAAGACTGGGTTAATAGTTCCAAAAATGTCAAACTTATGAATAGGTTACGATTATCTACGCTAACCGCAGAGACTATTCTCGAGTTGGACAGCCGAAATACAGAGGGTATTTGTCCAGTTAATGCTAAAGGCATACGTTATTATAATACTTATATAGGTACGCATTTATAAATACTATAATGTACGCTTATATATATACACATTATATACTTTATGTTGGTATTGTATGAAATCCACGGATGATACTTGAGTCGTGAAAATTTTGAACATCAAAACTTTATCGAAAACTATGAACTTAGTGGATTTCCTGTCCTCGCCTCAAAGGCGTCTTGTATTTCACAGTAAAATAATAATTTGTTTCACCATTGAACGTTCTGTACCCACACATACACACAAACATTCATATACTATACCACATTTTATCGACGCAACGACGCGACTCGAGTGCATTTCTTTCATTGTTTTAACCGTTTTTCTTCTTAAAACAATTTATATCCGCGATCAACATGTGCACGAAATTAATTATGTAGCTGGCCAACTAAATTATTTCTAACTGCAATTACATTTTGAACTTTTTATTTAGCTGTCACTTGCGAGGGAAAAAATGACATCTATTTTTTTTCACATTGACGGTTTTTTTGTTTGACAACACGCGTACATCATAATCTTTAAAGTAAATATATAATTTTTTTTTCATTATGAGTGACTATGAATTTAAAGCGACGGTGGAGGTGAGCGTGGAAAGACTTGACGTGGAAACGGTAGACGACGAATTGACCTCTACCGCTATGGTGCTGCACGAGATAATGAGCGCCAGTGCTAGCGGACAGGGCGAAGTTTGTCCACATTGCGGAAAGCTCTACAAGACAGCGAGCACCCTACAATCGCACTGTCAACTTAAGCACCCGACGTCCGTAACGAGAGCCAGTGCGGAAGTTCAGTGTCCCGTCTGTGACAAAATTTATCCGTCGCTTCTGAGCTTGCACAAGCATTCGCGTTACATGCACCGCTACGAAAACAAATGCAAAGCGTGCTATAGAAACTTCGCGACTCGTCTGGAGCTCGAAGATCACACAACCAGTTGCGTCAGGACCGAAACGCCATGCGGGATTTGCGGAAGGGTGTACGGTTCACGGATGGCGCTTAAGAACCACACGAAATACATGCACCCGGAGGAAAGCAACCACTGGTGCGCGATTTGCCGTAGGGCGTTCACAAACGAACGAGGTCTCGCCAATCACATGACAGGCATACACCCAGAAAACGCGACCACGTGTGCTTGGTGTGGCCGAGTCTTCTCCTCCAGGCCGGCTCTGGAGAGCCACGTAGTCGGCAAGCACATAAAGAGCAGCGCCGGCGGCGCTAGTGCCGCACTCAAGCACATCTGCGGTCTATGCAATAGGAAATTTCTACGGACCGCCGAACTGGTTCAACACGCTCTTCGAGAACACGCTTCTAAATAAATTCATTTCATATTGACGCATTTATTTCATAAATTAAATAAGCGACTTCATTTGTGAGTAAATATAAGTTTGAAATTTCAATTAGGTTGTAATAATTTTAGTAGGCACTTGACGAGGATAAAAACAGGCGAAATTTCACATTTCGACAGTTAAATATTAGACCACATTGATAGTTGCACGCCATTTTAGGGGTTTCAGTATTCGACAAATTCGTTTTTGTAAGATTCTAACGAATTACGAATTTGTCGAATACTGAAACCCCTAAAATGGCGTGCAACTATCAATGTGGTCTAATATTTAACTGTCGAAATGTGAAATTTCGCCTGTTTTTATCCTCGTCAAGTGCCTACTAAAATTAGTCAGCAATTTTGATTGAGATGCAATTCGGTATTCGACAAATTCGTTTTTGTAAGATTCTAACGAATTACGAATTTGTCGAATACAAAAACAACCATATTAGATTGATAAAACACCCCTAACCCGTAGAATGGAGGTGAGTCTCGGTAGATGGAGGGGTTAGGCCGTCTCGCTCTACACTCTAACTAAACGTACACCACAACACAGCAGTCTACCAACTGGAGGGTACATGCTGCATACTGTACGTACATGCCATAATTCCATCAATACTACATACGACTACATATAATATATGATGAACTAGACTGCGATCGATTTTGTTCTCGTCCGCTCAGTATATCAGCTTTTCAATCAATTTACTTGTTTTTAAATAGATGTTTCATCAGAACACGTTTTAGAGACATGGGGCAAACTTGTAGTTGTCCCATGTCCAGTTGTCCTAAAATTAAACTCATTTACTTTGAAATTACTTGAAGCGTAAATGGTATTACCTATAATATTTATATAAAAAATGAATGTGTTAGTGTTTGTTGATTGAACAAAGTCCCTGAACTAAATTGTTGGATAGATACACGTCACCGCTCACCGCTACCCGGAAAAAATATTTCAATTTTCTTCATTAAGAAAGTAATTTTCATTTTATAGCGAGACGAACCCAGTCATTTGCTAGCTTGTTACGGGAACTAGCCACTAGAAATATTTTGTATAAGCTCAGTTAATTACACAATATTGCAAGTAATAACGTCGACATTAGAGTTCACTTGATACATGTCTTTGACAAAGTAAAGGAAATGAAGGAAGTAAAGGAAACGAACATTTTTGTTAGAGAAAACAAAATTTTTAATATTATAATTGGCAATTGATTGCATTTAGTTATAATATGATTAAAATTTCAATAAACGGCTAAGTTTTGCACCGTCTAAGGACCCCGGTGGCCTGGCTAAAGATAAAATCTAATGATCTGACACTATTTCAGGACAAAAAAATCTACGTTCAAGAGAGTATGGAAAACAAAGCGAATTTCTGACCACTGCAACATTAAAAACAAACCTATTTTTGCGGTAACAAATTTACAGTCGGAGTAAGAAAAGTTTCGTCAACTTAAAGTCGACATTTGCTTGCACATTCCAAAATTTCATTTTAAACGTCAGTCATTTGTCTGCTTATAGTGCTTTAGTTTCAAATGGTACTAAGAGTGTACGACTTTGATATAGGAATGAATACGAAGGTTTTCGTATCCCGACTTTACCTATACATATAATGATTCATATTTCTAATAGTGACCGTTTGTAAATGACGTAACCGATTTGGTATATAGGCTCCAAAGCAATATATGTATGTATGTATAACTCTATAGAATAGAGCAATTTGGCCGTAAGGGTAGCAACGCTCATGCGCATTGGTATGGAATATACACAAGTTAAGTATTCTCTGGGAGTTTATACCATAGTCTTTATTTATATACATTTAATTTACACATTATGAAAACGATAAGCGGCATATACTTAAATTAAAAAAAAATTGGTTGCGCTGGTTTTCAATCTAATAAGTCTATTCTGTGGTAATTAATAGCCTCAGTTGAAAATACTAGCCAATACATAACACAGGTCAACACGATTTTTGAGTCTGGCTTCTGCATATGAAATTTTGATTTCTTCTATGTTAAAAGTAAGGGAATAAATAACATTTTTTTTATTTTTTTAAGACATTTGATAGATTCATACATTAATTCCATACTTTTATTTTCAATTACAATTAGAAAAATTTTTGTTTGAACACTAGAGCCTTTGTTATTTAAGATTTTTGATAAACAACAGGAAATATATGTAAAATAACGGAAAAATTAAGTTCAAAAATGAATATTTTTAGTGTTTCTCTTGTGTTTGTATGGGATGTCTCGTATCTTACTTATCGTCATAAATCAGGCAAAAGCAAACTTTAAAAGCTAAAAATGAAAATGTAACTATTTTTAGATGTCTAGAATCAGAATTGAAGCGTTAGAACAGAAACCAAAAGAAAAAAATTTTTTTTGTTGACTGATGTAAACATATTCTTTTGAATTTATCAAAGTGAAATTTTTACTGAGACAAGTAATATTATGTAATTTACTTCACAATTAAAAGAACAAAAGTATACTAACTTTATAATATCAGAAAAATAAAACACGCTACGTATATTATATTCGTTTTAGGTATTACGTGAAAATGGTAATGATAAAGAGATTTTAATACAATAACCGTAAATTAAATGATAAATAGTCTGTAATTAACAGTGATGTCACAACTTGACACAATTTCACATAAATGTGTTCGTGCAAATCTATTTTATAAGGAATTTTATTGTTTTGTAGTTTGTCGCCTGACTCGTATTTTTTTTTAAAGAGAAAGCAACTCAATGATTTAAAAATAAACATTGTACATGCTGAGGAATATGTTGTACATATTTTAGGCTCTGGCTAAATTTTGACACGAAAATAATTGTCGGATAAATCCGTCTCTGGCGGCTAAAGGGTTCATCACGTGTTGACTGTTGAAGATTGGCGAGGTTACTTGAAGCAGCAGAAAGCAAGCGTTAATTTAACTAGATGCAGCATAAACTACGAGTTCACATTAGATGATCAGTGGCGAGTAAGTTATAGCCATGTAATATTTTCACTTTTCGTATTCGACTGTAGAGCATACAATTTTCTCTTATCCATAGACTGTTACAATAATAACGAATAAGTGAAAATATCAGATAAATCTATTGAATGTATACGTTGTGCGTCAAGTGTGCGATAATCATGAGGACAATGGCGTAGCCTTGACGGCAATTTAATGAGGCATCGCCTTCGCTCTTCGCTATGTCATGTTTATGATCACGCAAGTTTTTATATTTATATATGTGAATGTATTCTAGATACTATATCATTACATACATGTGTCCGAGATATAGATCCACAAAAGATAGCAGTACATTTAAGTGGTGACATTAGTTAAAAGAAAGAGAATTCTCGTTTAGCTCGTTTAGTGCTTAGTGATGAAAAAAGCGACGACGCTTTGTAATTTGTAAAAAAAATACATCAGGATCAGTACCTCTACAAGACGAATTTAGAAATATTTATTATGATACTTTAATAAGTAGGTACTTTTTCTTAAACACTTGGTAGGTATCAAAATAAAAAGTCGACAGGCACCGTTGTCCAAAAAAAAAAGACTTTAATGCACAAATTCTGTTCTTATTAATGAAAATTATTTATGACACGAACACTTATGTTGACAAAATTACTTTACGTGTCGACCGAAAAACGTCAATCAATATATTACATTTCTATGATTATATTGGCGAGCAACAAGTACACAGCTGCTCCAGTGAAACCTAGTTCAACCGTACACAGAATAATTGGGCCGACACCTAATTACACACATAGACAAATGTTGAATTGCGGAAGTTGACATCCGGCCGTATTGCCTACCGCCACACCGAATGTACCTGCGCCACCTGTATTACGCGATTATATATACGCGATTTTCCAATAATAAACTGTATACCCCATACGCTAAACGCTACCTACGCCGGTTTTCACGGTATCTACTTAAGGGTAGCCACAATATAGGTATAAAAACGGGTCGACCGACCCTCATCGGACGGACGTAAGTGTAACATGACCGACGGAAGATGCGGTTGAGGTAACCTTAGACATTAGGTGGTCAGTGTGTACAGACTACCGAGCAAGCTTCCTTAAAAAAACAACCGTGCATCTACTCTATTGTAATCTATGCCGATATATACTAAAAGCTGAAGAATTTGTTTGGTCGTAATAGGCGCTAATCTCAGGAACTACTGGTGCGTATTGAAAAATTATATTTGTGTTGGATAGTCCATTTATCGAAGAAGGCTATAGAGAACGCGGACCGAGTCGCGGGCACCAGCTAGTTAAAAATATACAGAATGTTCCCTTTGCGTCTCAATAAAGTCGCGTCATCGTCGACTTAATAGGCTGCATGATTAGTCATGAAGACACAAAAGAATGCATACATACTAAAGTAATTAAAAATGTACGCAATGGTTTTTAATGCGGTTTTCACTCATGGAAAGAGCGTTAAACGAGGAAGGTTAACTAATATATAATTTAACACGGACGAAGTCGCGGGCACCAAGTTAGATTCCTATCAGATATGAATAAAAATATATAGGTTCTTTGTTCTTAAAATTGGTGTTTTAATGTTAAACACCAAACAATGAGAATTAATAATTACTTAGGTAATTGAAATAGTATGTACAGATTTCTAGCTAAGTACAGATATTCTAACAAATCAAACTGGACGGCGTGCGAGCATCGAAATAATATATTATCTCTGCGAGCGTGCGAGGCGTCACGTACAGTGAGTGTGTTATAATAATAACTGCAACCGTAATATAAAGTAGAACACTAACAATCTACAATACAACGATGAACAATTTATCACATTTCATCGGGATAATAAAAAAAAAACTATATACCAATTTTTAACTATAATATTACTATTACTATTACATTTACATGTAGAAAGAAAATTTGTTCTGAGGTTGGGTATTATTGTCAAAGAGGTCGCTGTTAAGAAATTCCATATAAATCACCTGCGCGTTTTTTCATTGAACTTGGTAGTGCGACTGAATTCCACATAATACTATACTAGGCTGCTGCCCGCGACTTCGTCCGCGCAACTTTGTAAATTATATACTAAAAGCTTCCTCGAGAACCACTCTATCCATTGGTGAAAACAGCATGAAAATCGGTGCAGCAGTCTTAGAGTTTATCGCGAACAGACAGACAGACGCGGCGGAGGACTTTGTTTTAGGTATAGTATGTAGTGCTAGTGATGATACTTGAAGCATTTCGTTTTGAAAAACACCTGCGATGTTCCTGCAAATTATTATATATATTTTTTGCAATTTCACAGCTTCGTTAGTAGGAATAGGAAACCGGCTAGCCGTTTGATTATTATACGATTATGTTAAACTATTTTAACAACAAGAGAAAACCGTGGATAAAACTTTACACACAGATACGCTGCGTTCTAGATATAAAGAAGGATACATTCAATCAAAGGCAATTTCGTCCACGTAGTATAATAATAGTTCACTTCTTCTAACGTTACTTTATAGCAATTTACTACTGAACTTATCAATAAGTGACGCGAGTGGCGCCGCGAGCGGTGGCCAGATTAAAAGAAAATATTATGCACATATACTCACCTTAAAACTCACATTAAAATTTATTCCTCGTTAGACCTATATTTAACTAAATTATCAAAGTAACTCTCTAGCCACATGCGAAATTTCTAGCTACTTACTGTAGGTAGGTACCGCTCTCGATACGAACCACGAATCAATCTACTAATCAAGACGTGTCTACTACAAGTGTTCAAAAAAACATGCAGAACCTCATCTACAATAAAAGTATCCCATAAAATTCTAACAATTGACATCATTTCATATTTGCTACTTAAGTAGAAAGTCTCCGATAGAGAAAAAAGTTCTAATTTGAACTGTACTTACTCGTAGGTCTTGTGAAGAAAGTTTGCATTGAAAGCTTACTCAAACATTTAAGTAACTAAGTGTGTGACAAATAAATAAGAAGGTTTGATATTATTTCTCACACAATACTTAGGTACTTGAAACGAGGACAATAAAATTGTTTACACAATATTTTTTCCTGTATTCATTTTGCTTTTCTGAATTCACATGATGGTACTAAATATATTTTCAAATATAAATATATTTTTCTGTGATCACGTGTGTAATAAATATTAATATTATGATTACAAATTGTTTCTTTCTCTCTCTCTCTCTATTGTGTTCATTAAAGACGTATTCAAAATTACAAATTAAAAAGTGTCAAGATTAGATAGATCCTTTCCATTTTTAGAAAAAATGAACTGACCAGAATTGACAACAGCATTTGTATAATTGAGAAAAATTATCGCAAATTTCCGTCTAGTAGCAGTAGTTGTTAAACTGTTCCGCAAAAGCATATCATGTCTCTCAATAGAGTAAGTTAACCTACTAATAAGTTGGTTGCGATAAACCTGAAAACCAGCGTCTCTATTATAGAAAAAAAAAAACATAAAACAGTAAATGCAATGGTGACGTCACAGTTACGGTGACGTAGTGTACTTCATTGTGACAAAGTAACTACATGATACATCAAGTGGGTAAATGTCAAATAATTTTACTTTAATAAAGACCTAAACCTATGTATGACCTAAACATTTATAGACACTAAAATACACTTATTAATTAAACATTAAAGATGACATTAAAATTTTGTCGAAAATACTTTTAGCCTTCGAATAATCCTAAATTCCGTACGGGGATAATCACATTAGACATCTGACTTCGACTAGTTGTAATATGAAACGTTGTCAATTGTAAGAATATTTACGAATATCCTGTGCTGAGTATGAACGAGCGCTGTGTCGTGGAATTGGTGGGCGCAGGCGCAAACGCAGCTCGGCCTCTCATAGCGTGTAATCGTGTGTATATAATGATCGTGGCTCGCGTCGACTAAATGCATGCATTTTATCTATCTCCCAAACACAATAGCATCCTTATTAAGGGACTCGTCGTATCTTACTTATCTCACGCAATGCACTTACGCATATTTAAATACCCGACATTGACAGTAGCCACGGCTTCCACGACAGGGTTATTATTCGGTGACAATAGTACAATGTCGTAGCTGAGGTCTTAAACGCATCAACTTATCAAAATTTGTTGAAGACTTTATTTAATTTGTTGAGTGTCCATTACATTTATATTTTTTTTATTGTTAGTAAATGTTTTTGTTTAAAAAGATGCTTGTATATTTTATATTTATTGACATTGAAATCCTTTTATTTAAGCGTTTAGAATTAACGTGTTATGATATAATTTCAGAATAATATAAATCGAGCTTGCATAGTAATTTATTTACAAATCAGCTTACAATCTCAAGCCTATATGATTGCTTGGAGACCATTCGTTCTTTAGACGCCTGGTTAATGGGGGTCAATTTGTTGCAAATGACCTATAAAATGATTCACATAAAGGTCGTCTTCTAATATCGCTCAAGTTAGTGGGTTATCAAGTAGTAGAAATAATTTATCCCAAATTTTCTTATCTTCTTGTGAGCTCTATTCTCGCGAATGTCCTACTTGGTCGATAGTTTAATGACGTGTTCGGTTTATGGGTTGTAAGGGAGTGTCAAGTGTGACTACATTCATTCAGCTCAATTCAGTGTTTTGTCCATAGAAAACACCGGTTTTGTATGGAGATGCGATCTATCCCCCAGCTACGACTCTTCACGGTGAAGATGGGCTACCATCAATTGCACAGGCACCCATTAAGGTAAGTTAAGATAACCTGAATGGTATCGCTTCTCATTGTGCGTGACCCGACGATGCGTGCGTCGATTCCTCGTGTGCTGTCGACTGCTCCCGCCGTCGCCTCGAGGACCGCGAGCCGATTGACCAGCTGCACTCATTGCCCAACAACAGATCACATTTTACAACATATTATTTCATTCGGGGTTATCGAACCCGCGTGTGTACGACTGATAACGTGTGAGGTGAACCCGCCACTCTCATATTCAACTAACCAATCTGTCACACAGCCAACGTATGCTAGCTACAATCTAACTACCCTGTATAAATGCAGGATTTGTGAACCATTTACAAGTCTCCGATCTATCTTAATTGTTTTAGACACTTTTTTAACACAAAAACACATTCGTAGTATTGGTTGTTCGTTTAATAAATAAATAAGTGTTTTAACTAAATATAAGTTCAGAGTTTTTCATTATGTAACATATACTTTGTAATGCAATAGACATGATATATCGATTATATCGATTTAATTAGTTTATTTGCATATTTATAGGTCTACTTTTGGAATGTAATGAACGGCTTAAATAAACCAGATAAATTATTACATTACATATGAATTTATGCAGTAGTTATAATTATAACCGAACAATTTTCTAAAAGTTTCCTGTTACAATTTACTGACAGTTAATTAAAACGATATTAAAGTAATGTATACTAATGTCATTACACTCATTGTAAAAAGATTTCTACACAATATTTCTATTTTCTACAACTAATAATACAATTTTTCCAAATAAAATATTTTTTATTCATTTTTTTTATTTTTAATGCTCGACTCGGGCGGGCGTGCATTATTTTAAACTTTAAAAAAATATATATTATAATGATTTACAGCTAAAAATTAAAATTATTATTGTCCCTTTGCACGGCCAATATTAAAAAAAAACCTAAAAAATATTGCAACTAAAGTAATACATACCATTTATAGTATAGATTTTTAAAGGTTACCTACTAACTTTACTAACGTGTTTAAGAGCAGATAATATACTGTAGACATCTATTTGTAATTGTTTCTATTACTCTAATATTGCGTTCTGGGCACCTTGTTGAACTGGGTTCAGTCAGAGTCGCCATTAAGTTTGATTCGAACCATACCTCGTTACAATGAGAAGAGAAGAACCCATCTCCCACTATCCCGTTCGTACCCCACAGTCGTCATATCGGTTAAGCGGACTGAAGCGTGGCGAAATCACGTCATCGGCGCGAGGTGCCGAGTTGACTTGACCGAATTATGCTCATAACATACGTACGAGTCGTATGGAAAACTTTCTCACTAGTGTAAACAGTGAAAAAAAAAAATGGTAGGGAAACAAACAGTGCATGTAATTAATGTCATCACAAATCAAGCGAAGAAGTTGCAATAAAAAAAAACGTAACTATCAATTTAATAAACAAAAAAACGTGTAAGACCAAAGTCAATATGTACATGATGCGTGCAAGTATGATTTCATTAACCTGAAAATTTGTACAATATTAAAAAAAAAATAATAAAGTTTATAACGATTCAGAATTACTTATATTGTTTGAGGGTGTTGAACTGTATTAAGGCGATATAATATTTAAAACTAATAAGTCGAGGATACGAAGGTTCGCTAGATGTCGCGTTGCACTGTTTGAACAAAGTATGATTGTGTAATAGGTGAGCTCGCTCCATCTTAGGCCTCTCCCTTGCTACCCAGCTGGTTGTTGGCCAAGAGCAAACCCATCTCTAATAAAAAAATAAATAAAAAAAAAATGTATTATGTTTAACAAATATGTATGAAAATTAATTAAATAAATTGAGATCAGTCACCAGGTGTTCACCGTGTTTTATTAGTGATAGTCCCACCGGTGTTTTTTTCATATCAACTGCGAGTACACGCGTAATTTTACAGAGGGTTATGTGACCAATGACGTTACAAGTGTCCAGAGTTTGTTTTAATATAGGTATGGGTTTTTATTTGTTTGTCTTTTTTTTTAAGTTTAAAAATAATATTTTATTGATATTTTTGCAATAAATATTATCTATACTAATATTATAAAGAGGAAATATTTGATTGTTTGTTTGTTTGTATAGAATAGGCTCCGGAACTACTGGACCGATTTGAAAATTTCTTTTACCATTAGAAGCCGACACTATCCGTGATGAACATAGGCTACTTTTTACCGCGGTAAAATGCTTCATTCCTACAGGAAAAATAAAATAAAAGTAAATACCAGCGGCTTGGCCCGGCAGATAGCGCGCCATCTATCCAAAATACGGTAGATGGCGTTTTATACTTTTTACGGGGACGAAGTCGCGAGCACCAGCTAGTTATTTATAATAATTGTTAAAATTGGTCTTTAAATCGAGCAATATGTCGCCTGTTCAAAGTCACGTGGACACAATATGTACCTAAAGTCACTAAGTGTATAAGACGATAATTTTATACTAAAATCAAGGTTGGAGGGTCACGAATGGATTAAAAATGTAAGGGAATACAGAACCGGTAGCGTGTCCCCCAATATCGTCGTAGCTCGGGTTATAACAGAAAGAAGATCAGAACCGTGAAGAAAAAGAAAGAATACGATGGCAAAAAGTTTACTATTGAATAAATGTGACACACAATATTGGTAAGGGTGCGTCTGAGCCACAAATAAAACCCAACCCTATCTAACCCCAAATAACCAAAATCTTTTCAAAGTTCGAATAAATAGACATCTTCTGGATGAGCTCGCTCTATCACAGGCCTCATCCTTGCTACACGGCTGGTTGTTGGCCAAGAGCAAACAAATCTGTTATAAAAAAAAATTGCGTGTGTCAGCCCCGACAACGACTGGGGTTTACTTCGAAAGAACAACATTGTTCTTCTTTAAATAACATTGTGTAGATCCTCGGCGCAATATCTTCTACAATTTACTCCAACCAGACCGAAAAGTCAATAGGGAATTAACTTTTCATATTTTTCTTAAATATTACATTTTCTTAAATACAGTTGGCCTTTATTATTTTTGGCGTATTTAAAAAAATATATCAAAACAACATTAATTTAAGATTATGATTTGGATCACTAGCGGAAATCACTGGTTTCGTATTACGAGTAATAATGGCTAAAACTGCTTTGAGTTTTTGAGTTTTAGTTTTAATTAACTAAACGTTAACGATTTTGTAGGTAATTATCAGAAAATTTCAAGTAATGAAATAAAAAATATACCACTTATTTATACCTATTTAAAAATATCCTTAATTTTATGAAAAAAAAAAAATGATCCTAGTTTAAGATTTAGTTTAAGACCTCAACCATAAATATGATTGAGCAAGTGGAGTGCACTTAAAAGCACTTTAAAAGCATGTTCAAACAATTAACCTTTTTATAAAGGTATAAAAACATTATACATAATATAATATTAACATATACTTAGTTACAACGCTTATGTAAAGTACACATAATTTTATAGCACCGCGGTCAAAACACTTTCAAACAATTAAACTGACAGCATTTTTTCTATCGGCCAAGGTTCTGTTCTGACAGATTTGTAATTGCATTGCGGACAAAAAGCTGGTTGATACCTATTGATGTTGATATAGTAGGCGAGGTATATATATATATATATATATTACATTCCCAACGCAATAGCCACGAACCGAAATGTGCTCGACTTTTGAACCGTTGCGTGTTGTGATAAAGTATGGTTTATGTGCTCGCTTGTGTGGGTACACGTATGAGTTAATAACGATACAAAATAAAGGGGAAAAAAATATCGCTTTAATGCAAATATGAAGTCGTCGTCGATGGCCGCCGTAAAGCTCTTATTTTCGTGCGATTAGATTGAACATTTCTTTATTATCTAAACGAGCGAATGGAGATCTCCCTCCCTATTAGCTTTCGAGGATAATATTCAGAAAATCTCTTGATTCGATGGTGAAACCATGCCGGGGTGATTACAGTGAAACTTTAACTGTCTGCTATATTAAATATACACTCAATTTACTGATATTAGTATATTAAAAATTCACAAAACATTAACAAAGTAAATAATAAACTAAAGTTAAGTTTATCTAAGTGACTATTTTATGTGATTGCTAACCAATCACTTCCAAGAACACAATTATTAGCAAATATTTTAGGGACTTAACATAAAAATAATTCTAATAATAATAATATAATATAATATAATATAATATAATATAATATAATATAATATAATATAATATAATATAATATAATATATAATATAATAATATATATAATTCTGTCTGTCGACTTCAACATAAAAAAAAAAAAAAATTTTAGGGTAATATTGTCGCCTAAGGAAATTTCATAGAAAAACTAAATGTGGAGTTAATAATACCTACTTTACTATTGAAATTTGGCAGTCAACAATTATAGGTAATGTGACAGCCGCTCCTAGGGCGGGCGGCGCGGCGGGTCAATATTTGCCTTGTTATTACTTCTCATTTTAGCATTGAATTCTTGGTATATGAAGCAAAAATGTAATTTTATTTTACAAAACAAAGAAGCATAAAGTTTCGATTGTAACTAGAAATTTCATTGTATTTATAAAGGCACTAGATGTGCCCCGCGTCACTTCTACCGCCTAAAAATTTCTTCGGTGAAAAATACACAGACAATAAAATTAGTCAAACGTTGTGTTAGATTTTATGAATATGAAATATACTCATACGTTAAATTTATAGTAAATTAATAACTTTACAAATTATCCAGAGTTGTATCGAGGTCTCATAATAATCCAACTTTATTGCGGCCAGTCCACTCGTATTACAAATATTAAAATAGTCGATATATCAGACAGTTAAAATTATTATCAGTGTTTAATACCAATATATCCCCCCAAGTGTTTAGAGTTTCAGTCCCACTCTGTTAACAAATAATCCGCCAATTATTTGGATAAAGTAAATGCACCGTCAAAGCCCAGCCAGTGTGAATTCGACCCTCGATCAAGACACCGACTTACAAATTGGTTCAATGCACGAGCGCTCTATTTCGATTCCAGATTGGTGATGATGGCCCCACCGATTGACCCTAGTTGCGAAATCGGGTCGCGACGAGCGAACACTTGCCCGCAGTATTAATATTTCGCGATCCTCAGGACGATCATCGACGGCGGCGATCATTTGACATTTGACGTCAAATACACAAAACTTGTAATATTACTTTAATAATCATAAAAGTTACCATGTAGTTTATTTTGTTTATATGTATTCTATCGTTGATTTTCACTAAAACTAAGTTTTTTTTATTATTTTTCTTTTATTTCAACACAAATGGAGCAACCCCAATTCGATGTTGGTATCAGTTCTTATTGTCATTGTTTACACCGAACTAGTTAAACTATGTATATTATCGTTAACTAGCTAATAAACTAATGATATTAATTAGTTGACGATCTTTTGTGTGTTTGACGTTTTCAATTGACGTACAATGTAAATTAATAATGAATACCATAATGATGTATCTATCTATCTATCCCCTTTGTGTGCCCTTAGACTCCACGGTCTTCTGGCGTGTAGTTATGTCGCAAACAGCGAAGCTTTGTATTAGTTAACATTAGTGCTAGCTAGACTGCCTTATTTTTATCTTTATCGTGCTAGTCTCATCATAATGTGGTTTACAATGGGAAGCAGGCAGATTGAAGTTACGCTTTGTCTTATCAATTACTTTATTTTTATTTTCAAAACATTTTAAGACACTTTTGACTTCAATAACACAGTTAATCGAAAATGTTTACCTGATCAACTAATATAATAATTATATTTATATGCAGAATCTAAACTGAAAGATAATTTTTATTTTTACATCTAAGAAAATTTGCATTTTAACAATTGCAGCGTACTAAATCTTCGTCGAGCTGTAATAATCTGCGGCTGGTTTGTTTTGGTGACATTTTCGATCAACTCACGGTGTACCCAAAAGGATATAAATTAAGACAAATTTAATGTAGACCCCAACGAAGTTTTGCAGTGTGGCGTGAGTGGCTTACCTTGTGTTTGATGCGGTGTGATGAACGGGGCGAGGAGACGCAACCGCTTCTTCTCGTACCCCTTCTGTGTGATGTCACCTGTCAGCAGATCAGATTCACTTTAGTAAAAATAAAAATCTCCAAATATAAAGAACTATTACCCTGACGTATACCGCATTTACGCCTTACCCACTCAACCGATCGTCATTCACGTAAATGACATACATAATATTTAAAATTATTTTAGCAGTGGGCATAGAAAGTAGGAATATATAATATATTCAGTAGTAACAGTAACAGTTCGTAACTCTATGGCAGTGGGAGTGCACACCGCGTTCTGCAGTCGTAAATTGGGCAGCTCGTTTCGAGGCAGTAAAGTGTTAACCACCCACCTCCTTACACTAAATAACAGTTGGTGTGTTGTTTTGTATGCTTTACAGCACAAAATATCGGCTACAAGATATCAGCAGATATCGGCAGCATATAAGATGATATGCGGGCGAAACCGCGAGCAAGATATCTTGCTATGCATTTTATAAAATGAAAGACTGTGTGTCCCTTCCCTTTGTATGTACGTTTAGATATTTTACAACGCAACGGATTTCAATGCGGTTTACACAAATATAAAGAGCATTAATAGAGGAAGGTTTTTATTTGTAATTT
Source organism: Synanthedon vespiformis (assembly GCA_918317495.1). NCBI lineage: Eukaryota > Metazoa > Arthropoda > Insecta > Lepidoptera > Sesiidae > Synanthedon > Synanthedon vespiformis. Next base: position 2,869,408 of record OU906947.1, read on the forward strand.
GCCATAATTTGCAGAAAAAAATTGCATCCGCGCGAAGCCGGTAGTAGGTCGCTATACTGAACGCAAACGCTTCTGGCATAAATCATATTGAAAATGTTACAAGATTTTTCTTCGCTTTTAGTATGAATATGATGTTTCATCGTTTAAATGATTTTTGGCTGTGGATTTTGTTAATTAAATAAATAATTATATAATAAAACATAAATAATAATAAAAAAGTTTTATGTTATATAATCGAGATTGCGATGCGCTCGTCATCACTATTCCGATGACGAAGCTGCTCCAACAAAATTCACCAAAATTTCATAGAAATCGGTTGAAGTCGTTTTGGAGATTCGCGTGACCGAACATAGTGACAGGAGATTATTTTATATATGTATGTATGTATTAATATATAAAATGTTTTCATATCATATCGAAATCATGTTTGTAAATCAAGATGGACGTTGCAATATAGATATTTGTGCAGCATATCTAAATAGAGGTACCTACCTACTTTAGTCCTATCTGGTATTAGTCATTAAGCGGATGGATAACTTATTTTATGCCGCGATAGCCAATCTCGGACAGTAATCAGAAGAAAAAAAGTAAAATAATAATGGTTTGTGAACATTGTAATAAAATTTTAAACCAACAATTAAACTATGTTCACCTTAACTATACAATAGAACAATGACAGCGCGTGATGTCATCTGTAAAGCATAAGCAAATTGCAGTCTTATTTTATATTGTAATGTAATTTGTTAACTAAATTTACCCGAAATTACCAACGTACGAAAACCAGATGCACACTACAAATTATTTATTTTTATTTTTTTAATAAAACTATTCTCATTTATCGGTTATTCTACCAAAGAAAAAGTTTAGTTGGGGAGTCGAATGATTATTATCTGCCGAAAAGGCCGATCGAATCCTAATCTAATCGGGCCAGCACTTGTGAATTGAATACCTACTAATTTAACATGGGTAAATGTAGTTTTATGTATCTATAATATTTATTATTATAATATTTAATTATATATTAATTATAATATTTAATTTTGGAGGAGGCCTATGTCCAGCAGTGGACGTCGTGCGGCTGAGATGATGATGATGATGATGATGATGATGATGATGATGATGATAATGATGAATATTTATTATGTTATCCGTAAAAGGATCCTATTTAATTTATTTAGTGCATCCTTACTAATATTATAAATGTGAATGTGAGTTTGTTTGTTTGTTACGCTTTCACGCAAAAACTGCTGAACCGATCTATCTCCATGAAATTTTGCATACACGTTGTCTGAGACACCAGAAAGGACATAGGATACCTTTCATCCAGAACGCGGTCGAAGTCGCGGGCACCAGGTAGTACTAAATAAATTAAACTATTACTCCTCAAAATTTTAGTTTTTCTAAAATAACGTTGTTAATTTGAGAGTTCTCTGACTGTGTGATCTTGAAGTACTAAATCGAGATTGTTTTCATTAACATGAACACCAGCTGCTAGATTTTTTTAAATGTAAGTTTGGATAAAAATCCTTTAGGTACTTTTAGTAACAATAAAATACTTATTATATGCTGATAGCAATAAAGTGTCGTATTTTTTATACTTATACTTGTCATATACTTAGAATTTTAGTCTACAGTAGCTGTTAACTTACTACTAAAAATAAGTCATTTGTGTAAAGTAGATACGTAAAAAATATATGAATAGATATTATATTAAAATGTTTGTATACTATAAAAAAAGAGAAGCGAAACTGTAGTATTATTTTTTTTCAAGTCAAGGTCGCCAAACAAGCTTGCAATTGTTGGCTACCTTCGCCTATATAACAAAATCAACGCCAAAGATGTTGCAAGTGTGCTGCTGATAAATTAAGGATAAGGGATAAGGGATAAAGGAAAATGACGAAACACAACAGCACACCTGGTTTTCTATGAACACACAATATGTGCCCTCAGACTAATTAAATAATTCATTGTAGTCCATAACTCAAGAACGGGTTCCCAATTCCCGTCGTCTCATTTTATTGGGAACAAAGACATGCTCTTCTGCCCACGCCACATCGCTTCGTCTTGAATTGAGCTGATACATCAATTAACTGTCCGATGTATGTCTAAGTAATTTTATAGAGCAACAACTGTGGCAGATGTCACCTACCAAAATAGGTACCGTAGAAGATTTACGCCACGGTAAAGCATACTATGTTTAACGCTGTTCAGTCTAACTAAATTAAAGTTTAAATTTTAAAAAATCTTTAACCTATAGAAAGCTACATTATCAGCGAGTAACATAGGCTATATATTTTATAAAATTACGCAGACGAATACGCGTGCAACAGCTAGTAAATCAGCACAGACTGATAAATGATATGGATGATTATGGAGAACGTATAAAGAAATTTCTAAGAGATAATAAATCACACTTATTGTGTCTGATTAGATGTCGTATTGTCCTAATTATTATAGGTGCTTATAAATTTCTTTCAATTATTTCACAGTAAGTTCTTACTAAGTTCTAAGTTCTTATCTATACTAATCTTTACTTATATTATAAAGCGAAAATACTTGTATTTTTGTAATTATTTTTGTAATTAATAAACTCAAAAACTGCTGGACCGATTTTAAAAATTCTTTCACCTACAGAAAGCTACACTATCAGCGAGTAACATAGGCGATATTTTATGAAGTTATGCAGACGAACTCGCATGCAAAAGCTAGTAGGTAAGCTATATTATATAATCATAACACTAATAGTAATAACGAAATCGCTGACAAAACTAGTACAATATAAAATATAAACACCCGTATATTTATTATAAATCTACCAACGATTCTAACAATATTTATTATAACTTGTAAATGGTGTAAAATTACAATGTGTAATGTCATTTAGCTATTAAAATAAATAAATAAAATAAGAAGTTGTAAGTTAGTAGCCAAATGAATTAGGTATTAAAATAAACAATGGGATATGTTTGCGTTTAAAAATACACATAATATAAACACAAACGCCAGAACCATTGCCATTAATATAACACTTATACTGGACTACTCTTCAATATTGTGTAATCTGAGAATGTAAATAAACGGAATTTAATCGGAGACACTTAAGCGTGCCTTGGGATAAACATTGGCGTGTGCCTCGGTAATACAAAGCTACTGGAAACTTGAGTGGTCTGCACTGCACTTCAAGCTGTAGTTAATAAATATATGAGAGTTTTAATGTCGATGTTATATGAGACAATTTGTTGTGTACAATTGTCGGATCGCCGCGGCCTCATTGTATGCAAAGATTTAAATCGAGAGATGTGCCCTTACTAGTGAAACTGTGTTACAAAGTAGAAAATAAATGTACTAAAGACAATATTATAAAATAAAATACATGGGCCGGTTTCAGTGCTCTCCTGACGGTCAGTACTGACGATACGCACGACCGACCGCGGTAGCAATACGCGTGCGTACGGTCAGGCTAGCTCTGTAGCACTACCATGAGTTTATGACGACCGAAATCGCTAGCGAGGGATGAGCGAGAACGTAAAATATTTGTATGAAAAATTGTATAGCGCCTCTAGCGGTCACTCAAAGAACTAAAACCGGTACCATGAGTTACAAATTTGACTGATGCTCTCGAGAAATACCGTAACGTTAGTAGTTAAATCATTCACGTGCACATTGAAAGGTTCGTTATCGACAGAAGTAAACTAACGTAAGATTTCGATAGCAACTCATGGTAGGGGCCGGTTTCAGTGCTCTCCTGACGGTCAGTACTGACGATACGCACGACCGACCGCGGTAGCAATACGCGTGCGTACGGTCAGGCTAGCTCTGTAGCACTACCATGAGTTTATGACGACCGAAATCGCTAGCGAGGGATGAGCGAGAACGTAAAATATTTGTATGAAAAATTGTATAGCGCCTCTAGCGGTCACTCAAAGAACTAAAACCGGTACCATGAGTTACAAATTTGACTGATGCTCTCGAGAAATACCGTAACGTTAGTAGTTAAATCATTCACGTGCACATTGAAAGGTTCGTTATCGACAGAAGTAAACTAACGTAAGATTTCGATAGCAACTCATGGTAGTGCTACTGTAACGGACTTGTGAATATAAATGACAAGCGCGTCGATCGGTCGATCCGCACGACTCGTGCGTATCGTCAGTACTGACCGTCAGGAGAGCACTGAAACCAGCCATACACTTTTGTCTAAACATACTTTTAAACACAGATAACACATTCACTCACTGTAGCTAGCTGGCGTGCAACTGCGCTCATCCCATTGTTAACAATGTTCGATGCGTTTTTAGTATGGCGCTAGGAGATTAGGGCGTATCTTCGATTTAAATCTTTTATTGCATGTAATGTATATAGTGTAGTCAGTCGCGACTTGCTACTTAGTCATCGCATCACACAACACAACGGCGGGCGGGGCGGTGGCGGCGGCGCGCGAACAGGTTCTCTGGATGCGTCATTACAACATTATGCACGCTCGTTTCTTAGTAAAAAAAAAGACGATAGTAAAGTTATAGACCTTTCCTTGTATATCCCATACTCATTGTACTAATCTTTAGTAAATGTAATTAAGGAAGAAATGTTCTTTTAATTGTAGCTATTGTATGAGACATTGGATATTTTTTCGTGCCATTTCATAGATATTTAAGCTGAAAATACGAGTAATGTTAAAAAATTGTGGTAAACTCCAAGACAGCTGTTACGTTATGAGAACTGACTAGCATCATTCGTTATTATGGCAAGGGTTTAAATGAAATTTGACTAATCTTCCTTGTATTTTAAAACTAATTAGGGCCTCTTTTACCATATGTCAAGTAGGTAACCGCCATTTAAAGTCACCGGTCACCGGGGATAATGGAGCTAATATATATATCTTTGTTTGTCCCAGTAAAAGTCCCAAACATTAAAAAGAAAATAATAAAAAATAATTAAATTGAAACAACATATTTACACAACAAAATGTATGTTGTTTCAATTTAGAAGCACTCCGTCATATTTCGTGTTATCAAACTATAGGGAGACCCTCCGTCATCATAAAGAAAAACCTATCGCATCTGGCAACTACACTATCAGCACGCATGTTAAATATGTAACTTACTATACTATCCTACTAATATAGAAAGCTACATTACCAGCTATCTATACTAATATTATAAACTGGAAAGATTTGATTGTTTGTTTGTTTGTTTGAATAAAATAGGCTCCGAAACTACTGGACCGATTTGAAAAATTCTTTTACCATTAGAAGCCGACATTATCTGTGATGAATATAGGCTACTTTTTACCGGGGGAAAATGCTTCATTCCTACGGGAAATCTAAAATAAAAGTAATAATAATATTCCGGCTTGGCCCGGAATACACTTGACGGCGCCATCTATCCAGACTCGGTGAAACGACTGACATGACAACTGTTTGGTGATATTTTTAGCGACCCATTCCACGGTTTTTAGATGGCGTTTTATACTTTTCAACGCGGACGAAGTCGCGAGCACCAGCTAGTATTTTATAAAGTTACGCGAGCTAAGTCGCGTGCAATAGCTAGTCGTAAATAAATGAAAATCTTTATGAACGAAAGAATACAATTAGATAGGAAGTAGATACCAATTTATTGAGCATTCTTAAAGATTTAATTCGCAATGAAAATGAAGCGTAATGATTCACGGGACATCTGGTTAATTCCAGCGAAAAACATTTACTTACGTGAAGGTCACATGCCTGAAAGACATTAGTGCGAAATACGTACTTTTTTATGATAAGGTGGCTACTGTCGCGGTTATGTTACTCATTATTCCTTATGAAAGGCACCCTATGTCCTTTCTGGTGTCCCAGACAACGTGTATGCAAAATTTCATGGTGATCGGTTCAGTAGTTTTGGCGTAAAAGCGAGACAGACAGACAGACAGAGTTACTTTCGCATTTATAATATTAGTAAGGATTAAACTAAATGTATCCCTAATAACATATTATGCAGATATATCGTTACTAATATTATAAAAATGTGAATGTGAGTTTGTTTGTTACGCTTTCACGCAACATCTATATTGTAAAGAGGAAAGATTTGTTTGTTTGTTTGTATAGAATAGGCTCCGAAACTACTGGACCGATTTGAAAAATTCTTTTACCATTAGAAGCCGACATTATCTGTGATGAACATAGGCTACTTTTTACCACTGGAAAAATGCTTCATTCCTACGGGAAATCTAAAATAAAAGTAAATACTAGCGGCTTGGCCCGGGAGATAGCGTCATCTATCCAAAATACGGTAGATGGCGTTTTATACTTTTCTACGCGGACGAAGTCGCGAGCACCAGCTAGTATAGGATACCTACTTTTTCTTCTGAAAAATATAAGGTGCTGTGGAAATTTCAAAAAACAAACTACAGCGCGTACGATATTGGGGGCACCAGCTATTTATGAGTAATTTATGAGTGTGCAATGTATTACATATTTGCTTTGCGTCACTTCAGAGAAGTTGGTGCAGGGGAGCATAGACAATGCAGATAGTCTAAGGATCCGGCATTACATTGATAAATTGCGAATGGGTTGCCTAATTAAATCGCGTGCCGACGGTGTTAAATAAGATAAATAAAAGATAGTTAACTCTCGCCATCCCTTTCTTTCTATCTATGTTTTTATGTAGTTTTGGGAAAATTTTAGTTTTGGAGAACAATAGATTTGGACCTGGTGGTAATAAGCCGTTTTAGATGGACACATCCCAAAGCTGAAAAACTAACTAGTTATTGTCCACTTTAAAAATCTCGTAAAATAATTTAATTTAGCCTGCAAACCGCAGTTTTGGCACACAGAAAATTGATCTTTATTTTGTACGCACATAGTTACATTTTCTCTTGCACACAAACCCACTCTTTTTTAATTTTGTAAAAATGACTCATTACTTTGGGATCCCAAGTCGATGCTTATCAAGACAGTTCTTACGTTTCCGCTGCAAATGGTGTGACGGTCGAACAATGTCATAAGCAATAAAAAATAATCGTACGAATAACTACCCTCTGGTGAACCACTGGACGAATTACTTGTTACAATACATATCTACTACACCCAGGGGTGCGTCAATAGACTCTAATGGACTGGCATTTCAATTAAATGAACTGACGGTTATCTGTATTAAATGCGAATAATGAAAATATCGGCAATATTGTATAGTTAGGTACTCATTTTATACATTAAGCGATCTATAGAATTATTGATGTCTCATCAAACTCATAGGTGGGCTTAGATAATAAGAGGCATTTCGTCCTTATGTCGTGTCAGCTATGTAGCTGACACTAAGTAATTTAATTTAATATTGATAAACAAAGTTTAGTTTAGATTAGTCAACAAACCGGGGAAGATAAAGAAATTATAAACATTTTGTTTGTAAATATATAACATTAGGTACACATCAAAATGGGGTTTAGTTTTACAAAGGGATCTTTGAACCAGTCTAATACTTTTTTTTTTAGTTTGTTTTAGTTTGGTTTTTTTGCCGACTCTAGTCTCCTCCACCGCAGTTAAAAAGTTGGATCTTAGGAATTTTTTTTAAAAAAAATGTGTAGTTACTCAACGTTTTGAAAGACAATATGCACTTTTATGTTCCAACAGACTGAGTGGGATATTAAATTAAAAATTAAATTAGACAACGCAACGTCCAAAATACCTACTATAAGTACCTACAGAACAAGAAAATGTATGTTGTTTCAATTTAGAAGTACTCCGTCATTATTTCGTGTTATCAAACTTCAAACTACAGGGAGTCCCTCCGCCATCATAAAAAAAAAACCTATCGCATCTGGCAACTACACGCGTGTTAAATATGTAACTTAAAAAAAACCCTAATTTATATGCTACCCTTATCATTATCTATACTACTAATATTATAGAAAAAGAAGATATTATGTTTTTAATGAATAACCTGAAAAACTACTGAACAAATTTGGAAAATTCTTTCACATAACTATATGTTATCAGCGAGTAACATAGGCTATATTTTATAAAGTTACGCGGACAAAGCCACGGGCAACAGCCAGTCTATACTAATATTATAAAGAGGAAAGATTTGACTGTTTGTTTGTATAAATAACATATAAGCTCCTTAACTACCTACTGGACCGATTTGAAAATTACGCGGACAAAGTCACGTGAAAAGGCTAGTTCATAATAATTTTATCTTATTTTACTGAACCTAAGAGACGCGGAAAATGCCGCAGCCAAAATATAGTTGTGAATCTATACTAATATAATAAAAAAATATATATATATATATATCTCTGTTAATAAAACTCAAAAATTACTGACCATCTGGGTGTAACATAGGGAATAAGGTTAAAAGGACATAGGGTACCATCCAGAATAATTACTTTTTCTGAGGGACGCAGATGAAGGCGCAGGCATAATCTAATCATAATATAATGTTATATAAATTATATAGTATACTTATGGATTGATATCATAAATTTGTGCAACGCGTATACATGAATATAACAAGACAGAATAATATTATTAAACATATTACATACAAATATTAAACATAAATTACACAATATAATAATATCAACAATACAATAAAATCTCGCACAGCAGATATTTTTTAACATATAAAATGTGTGTAACAAATTAATACAGTACAAAATCATTATTAAACTTAATGAATGCAACCTCGCTTGTGCTTTGTTCGAGTGGTTAAGGTGTTTGTATTAAAGCTTTGTCTCGGGGGTTTGATACCTGGCAGAGGCACACTTTGAAAATGAATCTCCTGTATCTCCGAGCTCATATAACCCAAATCTCTTCAAAGTTCGAGTGAATAGGCATCTTCTCGGTGAGCTCGCTCCATCATAGTTCTCATCCTCATCTTCGCTACACAGCTAGAGCAAAGCTATAATTATTATACTAATAATAAATGTGTAGGGGTCGGTCATGGAGTAATTTACTTTGTTTTCAGAAATATCGTGTATATAGGCTCTATACATGATACTGAAAATAAATTGACCATTTTTAGATTTTTTTTCTGCATGTATGTATCTGATATTCATGAAACTTGGTAGATAAACTGGACAGGCTACTTTTTTCTTTTCCAACGCGGACAAAGTCGCGGGCGCCAGCTAGTCTCTAATCAATTAAAAAAAGAAAAACATGTTGCATTGCTTGTGTTGTAGACGATGGTAAGCCACATAGAATCAAATACTGTCAGCGCCTGTCTAATAATCCTTGGTTCCTCACTAATATAAATGTGAGTTTGTTTGTTTATTTGTTACGCTTTCAAACAAAAACTACTGAACCGATCACCATGAAATTTTGCATACACCTTTTTTTGCGACACCAGAAACGACATAATAATAGAGATCCTTTCATCCAAGAAAAAAGTACTGTTCCTGGAGGATTTTGTCTAAAATATAAAACTGTCACTAACGCCTGGCCAATGTGTTAATAGCAACAAGTTGTCAAGCGTTATAATTGCTTTTATATTTTCAATTTATCATCGCGTACCAAGTCGCGGGCACCGGCTAGTTATTAACATTAAAACACGCATTGTGAGCAGTGCACTTTAGTGACGCAGAAGCAGTTTACGTTCAGTGTACTGAACCAGTATGCAATGATGAGAAAAGAAGTACTTTTCCAGAGTGATCATCTAAAATTTGCATTTTTGCCAATCATAGAGAAATCTAATGATTGGCAAAAGTGTCGAAAAGCGGATGAAGTCGTGGGCACCAGCCAGTATTATATAAAAACAATGATTTCTGTACATGATGTGTGTTCAAAAAGACTACAATATAAATATAATAAAACCCAACACAGACTTAGCTATAACTAATAAATTATAGTAACATATTACAATATATTTTATGTAGGTAATATATTTTTTGAGTGACGACTACACAACTTTAAATTAATATTTTTTTTTACTGTAATTATACTGAAATATAATATGCTAACACATATTATGGCAACATGACCTTAGTAGGACAGTTGTAAAGTTGCGAAAACAAAATATATATATTTTAATTAGCATAATTATTAATATGTAGCAATGTCTGTGCTAGGTTTAATAAATATAAAAAATAATTATATATCTAACTAGAACTAGGTATTACATAGTATTTTATCATCAAATCAATCAATACTAATAATAAATCTGTAGGGGTCGGTCATGGAGTAATTTACTTTGTTTTCAGAAATATTGTGTATATAGGGCTCTATACATGACACTGAAACTAAATTGACCATTTTCACAATTTTTTTTTGTATGTATGTATGTTCCTCCATAACTCTTAAACGAATCAACCGATTTTCATGAAACTTGGTAGATAACATTTAGACGTGCAGGACACAGGATGGGCTACTATTTTTTTTTTATCAACGCGGACGAAGTCGAGGGCGCCAGCTAGTAAATAGATAAAACTAAATATTGACCATGCTTCAACAGTTTGGCAGATTTTCTGTGATTTATTCAGAGCCACAAAGGACCGGGAGCTTAATGGTAATTCATAATTGAAGTCGAGATGGATCCATGACCATCCTTGATTTAAGAATTTCTAAATCCAGAAGATTTATGAGTAGGAAGGGAAAAGACGCGCTCAGCAAAGGAAAGAAGTCATCGTTGAGAAACATTGGGGAGTGGTCAGTGGATTATATCTATATACTTTATACTATTTATTTATTTGTATTTATATTTATTTATACTTTATATACTTTTTTATTTATAGTAGACTATATATCTATATATACTGTATACTATTTTTTATTTATAGTGGACTATATACTGTACCTATACTATTTTTCATACATAGTGGACTATATTCTAATACTATTCTTTATTTATAGTGGACTATATACTGTACCTATACTATTTTTCATACATAGTGGACTATACTCTAATACTATTCTTTATTTATAGTGGACTATATATACTGTACCTATACTATTTTTCATACATAGTGGACTATACTCTAATACTATTCTTTATTTATAGTGGACTATATACCGTATACTATTTTTTTTATTCATAGTGGACTATATACTGTACCTATACTATTTTTCATACATAGTGGACATATACTGTATACTATTTTTTTTTATCACATAATAAATTTTGAATTGTTTTTTTACTCATCCCAAATCGACCTACTCATTAATACCTAATAATGTTTTAAACGAAATTCAATTAACAATAATACTATTGTTAAATCAATAAAATAAGATAAAAATTATTTTTACTGTAAAATACTTATTAAAAAAATACGATATTAGTACAGCAAGAGCAAGTGAGAAAAAGCTGGTAACACTATTTAAAAAAAAATACTTTAGGGCCTGTCGATTCACTTCAAAATCTTCAAATATTATGAACCGAATTGCCATTTATACCTAAGAAGAAGAAAAAATATTATGAAACACATAAAATACAATATACCTAATAATTTGTTTTGTACATGGTAAATAAAGATTTTTTTATGTCTACTCTTTTTTTAAATAAAAATGAGTTTACTACTAGAAGGATATAGAATTTAGTATTTACGTCACCGACCGATATCATTATCAGAATCCTAATAGTCGATATCAATAAATGAACACGAAGTGTCCGATATATTAATTATTTACATAGAATTTGACCGTAATTTATTGAATTAACTATAATTAGGAAGCGCATATATTTAAAGAGTTAGCAATTACTTAAAAAGAAAACAAACAACTTCCCCGAAAACAATTTGTGTACATGAAATAAAATTGATAAAATAATGAAAATTAACGAGTTATCGATCTAAAAGAAAGGATTGTAAAATCAGGTCTTACCTTCAGACAACTCCAAGTCTAATTCGGCCAATTTATCTTTTACATCGTCCGGTAACTTTGCGATATCTATCACTGACTCAGCCATAGCGGACAACACTATTTTCACTTAATAAATTCGAGTTAACAAACACACTTTAAGACACCATCATGACATATAGCCATCTTGAATTTTCAACAGAGCTCTGGCTCAGCAATTTGTCTGTCCGTCCGTCTCTCGTCTCTTTGTCCACACTACAGTACTACAGTCTACAACAACGTAAAACGATGCGGTCTGCGCGAGGCGTCACGTAGTACGTAGTTACCATAGAGTAACTTATAATATTGGTAGTCACTGTGAAAGGTGACATAGCTGTTCTGTACCCTTTTTGCCTTTTTGCGGAGGGCAGGGAGGCAGGGAGGGGGGGTAAGTAACAATCTCCCATTGGTTAATTTTGGTACGTTGTTCACACTGACACACTGTCAGTGTCATGTCAGTGTCATACATTGTCATACATGACAACATAGACACTAATATACTACGTATTAGTGTCTATGCATGACAACGACGAAAGAGACGGCAATAAGCAGACAGCATGTTCGAGCGAGTGAGTAAGCTGAAAACGTCCACTGACAGATTTCAGTTGCTGACATAGTGTTTGAAAACTAGTGTTGAAACTTGAAGTCTTTGAAATTCAAGTCCAAAAATTATTCGAAATATTACATTTCGTAAGATTACAAGCCTCCTGTTGAGAGCGCAATCTATGTTGAAGACGTCCCTTCGGTTCGATGGCTCTTGCATGTTGTAATTTCTAACAAGCATGATATTAATTAATGTAATTATTAAATAAAATAGTGCATCTATGACAAACACAATGTCATATTTTTGATTATTAAGATTTTACAGCAAAATACTGAATAGTTCAGTATTTTTATCGCACGGCTGTAACCGTACGCATCTAGATTTGGTCTATTGAGAAAACCATAAACGACCTGAAATAGTTTTATATGAAGTGGTTAACCACAAGGGAGTAGACTTTTCGAAAGGGGTATGAGTTACGAGTTACAATTGACGAAGGCGTCTCTCACAGAACATTATCGCTCAGTGAGCTCAGCTTTTTTACCCGAAAGTATTACTTTTTGTTTTTGGTTCATAATATTAGCTTATCTTCGTCAATAGTTTGTCAACATGTTAACAGATGGCGTAGTTTTCACTGTGACAGCATTTTTACCCTTTGCATCGTCATGAAATACTTTTGATTTTTTTTAATAAGATAACTTTACAATGAAAATAAATATTTGCATCTAATAATATTTGAAGGGCAAAGTTAAGTAACCAAGCTATGTCTTAATAAAAAAAAATGCTAGGTGGCGCCAGTTTCACAATTTAATTCAATGCTGAGCTGAGGTGAGGCCTGCCGCCTGAGCTAAATCAATCTGCTCTGTGGTTTCTTCCATTCCAGTCATTTTCGTCATTCGGAAGTTTTTTTACACATTACACACGGTTCATACAGGTTCATAGTTTAGTTAGTTGATGTAAAATAATTCTCGTAATGGCTGCCGTGCTCCAAGTTTAGTTATTAGTTGCTGTGCGTACGTAGAATCAGTGTTTGAACGTACGTAGTTAAAAATTCACAAGTGCAACAAGTGTACGGTACTGAACAGTGTTCGCTTGAAAGGAGTTTAATTCTGATTCTCCGTAGAACGTTTCTTCTTTCATGTTTCCTTTTATGGCAACATTGATTGTGGCCAATGTTTGGAGAGTGCTCTCGGCTCTCGTGTGCTGTACAGCAATAAAAACGTAATCTATGCGCCGCGATAGGTGTACATAGGGACCATACTGTGTGCAACAAAATGACTGATACTAGGTCGTCGGCCCTGTTCAAGCGGGCCGAGCAGTTGAAGAGATGGGAGGAATCCGACACCAACAAGCAGTCCACACTGCCGAAGCGCTCCTCGCGGGTGCAGTTCTCCCCCGGGATCGTGTTCCTAGCCGCGTGCACCGCCGGGGATAAGGACGAGGTCCAGAAGTTACTCAAGAAGGGAGCAGACATCAACACCGCCAACGTCGACGGCCTCACGGCTCTACATCAGGTACGACTCTTTCACTATCTTAACTGCAATGCTTAATCCGTACTAATATTACTAATTACTAATGCGAAAGTTTGTATATTACTCTTTCACGTAAAAACTACTGAACCGATCACCATGAAATTTTGCATACACGTTGTCTCTGACACTAGAAAGGACTTTATAAAGTTACGCGGGCGAAGTCGCGTGCAGCAGCTAGTATATAAATTATTATTTTCCATTTACAATTCTAAAACTATGGGGAATTTCGTCTCTGTTTAGTGGGATATATGAATATTTAGGTAAAAAAAAAGTAATTTTTTGGTGGGAAATTACAGTCAAAAAATTATTTTGAATAACAACATCTTAATACAGTGTTACAGGACATTGTATGTCCTCATTTTGTTCCTCAATTATCCCACTCCTATTATCGCCTCATAACACTACTAAACGAAATATATAAGAAGGCTCCAACCTTCAGCATTGTCGTTGGTTTTAGTGTCATATTTTCGTGTATACTTAGTTGAAGATTTTTATTGATATAAATGGCCTAGCTGGCGCCCGCGACTTCGTCCGCGTTGAATAAGAAAAAGTAGCCTATACTGTGTCCTGTACGTCTAAATGTTTATCTACCAAGTTTCATGAAAATCAGTTAATTCGTTTAAGAGTTATGGAGGAACATACATACATGCATACACAAAAAAATTCTAAAAATTGTCAATTCAGTTTCAGTATCATGTATAGAGCCTATATACACGATATTTCTGAAAACAAAGTAACTTACTCCATGACCAACCCTTACATATTTATTATCATTATTGATGATTGATGACATCAAAAAGGAGATTGAATAGGATGTCAAAGCCAATAGAAGTAAAATTGGACAAACATATAAACAGACAAGGATTCAATGTCAATTCCAGTAATAATATTTCTTTTAGCCTCACTCTACCAAACGAAATAATAAAAAGGCTTCAAGCACTTTTAGTTTGTACTTATTTTGTTTTAGTATCATATTTTTGTAATTTTACAGTATTTTTTATTAAGTATTGAAGAATGCTCATTTCATTTACCAATTTTGATAATTAATTTTATGATTTAGTTAGATATAAAATTTAAAAACGAAATTAACAAAAAACAAATCCACTCCTTACTAATATTATAAATGCGAAAGTAACTATGTCTCTCTGTCTCACTCTCACGCCAAAACTACTGAACCGATTACCATCAAATTTTGCATACGCGTTGTCTGGGACATCAGAAAGGACATGGGGTACCTTTCATCCAAGAAAAAAGTAATGATCCCGAGGGATTATCCAAAATATAAAACTGTAATTAACGCCTTGCCAATGTGTTCTCTATAGTCTATATATATAGCCTTCCTCAATAAATGGACAACAAAAAGAATTTTTCAATTCGAACCAGTACTTAGTTCCTGAGATTAGCACGTACAAACAAACAAACTCTTCATCCTATACATAATAGTATTAGAATTAAAAAAAAATATCTTTCAGTAGAATCTTTCGTTTTCTCATTGGTGACACTGTCAGAGCTGGACCAAATTGAAATGGGACCACACGGGAAGCACAGCTTTCAAATACAAAGAAGAATCATCAAAATCGTTTCACCCAGTCTAAAGTTACGAGGTTTAACAAATATTAAAAAAAAATACAGTCCAATTAAGAACCTCCTCCTTTTTTGGAAGTCTGTTGAAAAAACAATTTCATTGAATAAATTACAAGTCTTAAAATGAATGAAAATATTATTCTCATACTCGTTTATAATAATATTATTGTTTTGTAATCTAACACCTTACAATCCAGAACTTGATACAGGGACAATATAGATTGTGCAAATGCTTGCATAAATGCGGCCTTGAATATGATCTCTTATAATAATTATTATGTGAAATGCAAAATTATCTATACACATTTATATTTAACTAGCTACACGTTACCGGCTTCGCCCGTATTATTACCTACGTAATCAAAATCGGTTCAGTGGTTTAGGAGTTCATCGCGAACAAACATGTATTGTGATATGAAATTTATATATAACATATTATACTAGCCGCCGCCCGCGACTTCGCCCGCGTAATTTACAAAATTAAAACCTTCCTCGAGAAACACTCCATCCATTGGTGGAAACAACATGAAAATCGGTGCAGTATTTTTTGAGTTTATTGTGAACGGACAGACAGACATACGGACGCGGCGGAGGACTTTGTTTTATATAATATGTAAGGACTAAGTGAGCCGCTTCTGGCTTCGGCCGGGGTGCAGTTTATATATCCTATCTTTTAAGTTGGACCAAATTACACATAGTGACGAAGTTTTATCAAAATCGGTTCAGTAGTTTAGGAGTTCATAGAGAACAACATAAACAGTTTATATGTATACCTACTGTCTGTGAGTTTGCTCACTCTTATTTCAGAAACGGACTGAGCGATTTTAATGCGGTTTTCACTGATGTTTCCATGATTAACTATATGATAATTTTATCCTTGTAATGAACTTGCAGTTTACATTAAAGTTAAGTTAATTTTTATCAACCGACTTTCAAAAAAGGAGGGTATTCTCAATTTGACTGTATTTTTTTAAATGTTTGTTATAACTTTTGACCGGGTGAAACGATTTTAATGATTCTTTTTTTTATTTGAAAGCTGGTGCTTCCCGTGTGGTCCCATTTCAATTTGGTCCAGTTTTGACAATGGCATCCATGAGAAAAAACCATGAGACGGTTTGAACTTGTTATATTTTTTGTTAAAAAGTCCAACTGATTTTGATACGGGTTTCACTTATGGAAAGAGGAATCGACGATAGAAAAACAAAGAAAAAGAAAAGAGAAAGATAAAGAAAAAAACAACGAAAATAAACAACGAAGATAAAGACGTATATAAAGAAAAAAAAGATGCACTAGGCGTAGTTATAGCACTCTTCCAACATTCAGATTCATCTAAAACCAATCAATTTGCAAAAGATCATGCAAACAATTTTAAGAAGAATTTAAGATTACTTTGCTATCTGTTTTAACAGTTTAAAATTCTCTTAAATATAAAAGATCTAAATAATATCACCTAAGGTACAAAATGACATTTGAAAATCTACAAAAACTCGATCTGTTTTCGTTTTAACTACCCTTTGTAGAAATTGGTCTTGGGATAAAATTTTAGGCTCGCGTGTAGTAGAGTGTTGGGCATTTGTGGACTAAGCCCCTGCCGGTCGGGTCCATGTTTTACTGTCACATATCCACCGGCCACAGAACTCCGATGCCACGCACGAAACGTTGCATGCACTTCGCCTAGCCCCTTCGCTGTGCCAATGTGGACCTTAAAATGTCGATGTAGAAGTGGAATTAATTTGAATCGTTTCGGCGCATGTCACAGGTTGGATTTTAGCACTCCGAATAACTTTTGATTGTGTCGACGAGACGCCGCTGAACGTCACCGGTACAGAATTAGATTCGGCCGCTCATCGATGTCTGCCGCGGTGGTCGCGTGTTTCTTTTACCATTACCGCCTAACATAATATGTTGTGCGCTAACGAATGTTGTTTACGCGAGCGATGTACGACGAACTATTCGGTAGAGTCGAGCTGAACCGCCCGCTGGCGCTTGTAGGGCGGTTCCGGAGATTTTTCTCTCTCGGACACCATTAAGATTATTGTGCCAAACACACGTCGCGGCCGGCGTTGGTAACGCACGAGAACTCATGCGCAAACGTATTGAGGACACGAGTTACGATCTACGATTCGAACAGAGTTAGACATGTTAGTATTTGATACCCCAGATCTCAAGTCTTTAGGAGAATTTTTCAAATACATTAAACAACATTAAACAAAAATAATTATAAACAAATAGGATAGAATGTTATATATAAAAAAAAAAAAAAAACTTTTCATGTCCAATATTTTCATGACAATAAAAAATAGAAGATTCCCTAAAATCTTGCTTTTTTTAAAATTTTGATCACAGTTTTTTGAGAGATATTTTTTTTATTGAATAAGTAATTTTGAAATATCCAATTTGTTAAAAATTACTTTAATTTTAGCACAAACAATGTTATTATAATTGCATGTTAAGGATTTTGTATCATTCTTATTTCTTATCTGTAAATATCTAATTACTTACTATCTTCGAACTTAAGTTAATGTTCTAAAATTAATGTCCTTTTTTTTCATAAATTAGTGACTTCTACTGCTTAATTGACTTTCAAAGCTTCCTGTTCATCATTTGATAAGTACAACAAGGAAATATATGTCTAAAACCTATTATTTAGTTATTAGTGTTCATTGTAGTCTTTTTTGTAAATTTAGTTTTATAGTGCTCTACATATATTTTGGTTATTGTTAACTTGATCTGCTCCTTAACCTGAACCAATAATTGAACGAAATGATCGCTTCATTGTACTCGGTAATTGTTATAATTATGATACAGCAGGCGCGGTAAATGTCGTAAAATACCTCCTGTTTGAGTACAAGTAATATAATCATTATCTAATATAGTATTTTCAAAAATTGTCATAGCAACATTTTCACCAAAAATCATCCCTGTTTTCTTTGCCTGAGGCATTGAACGCATTAAATTTGCGATTTTGTTGATGCATATTAATCCGGTCGAACATTTGATGTCTTCGAATAATCTTGCTTATCGCGGGAACGATAGTTTCGTTAGGAGAAATTACTGCAAATAAAAAATCAACTAAGACTCAGTGTCAGTTCAATCTTCATCGGTTATGTGCTGTTAGAGATTTGTTCCCCACACTTACGTTACAAGTTCTATTGTTCCCATTTCCCATGGTTCAATTTAAGGGATAGACTCCCATCGTGCCGATAGATTGCCCCTATGGGAATAAATACTCAGTGTTGAAATTTTTATGCAATTTTTACCTTGTTTTATGCATTTTTATGCACCTCTTTCGCCTCGTGAGAGTTTTAAATTAAGCAAGTTAAATCAGAAAAATGTAATTTTTTATGTCCATATTATATAATTTCGTGATTCGACCTCCGAAATTCTAAAAAAATTTAGGTACATAATTATTTTAATCAATAATAATTTTTAATAATTTTCATTAATAATAGCGTTAATAAAATTATCTATACTTTAAACATTACTGATATTCTGAAAAGTTAAGTAATATGCGTCAGTTAATCTCTTGACAGTTTTAAACGTAAGTTATATACTAATGTGTGTTTAACATAGACTATGTCCGTCCGGATAGGCACAGGTCGCAGTTATTAATTTGTCACTAATATTTCTCGTTCAATAGATTCATGTAAGTACTTATAATTACGTAATAAACGATAATAATTCACAATAAATGACAAGCGTCCTTTCAACACTAATTTTAATTTGTATAATTTGATTTATTAATAGTTCAATGTCAATTTTGCAAACATCTATGTGGTCGGAAATACAGTACAATATATGAGCAACCTTGGTTTATAAATAAAATTATAGTAGCAAATGTTGCGGGAGCAATATACTGATCTGGAAACTCATTATCATCAGCAGCTTACGGCTTCTATCCGTATTTAATTTACGTAACACTGGAGCATTACGCCTATGTTAACTTCTCATTGGAAAGGGTTTAAAAGGACCTTGAAATAAAATTATAAATGGATCGAGTTACGTTTTCATCTGTGCCAATAGATTATAGTTAATAATAATATTAGCTGTAACTGGCCCTACAGATTCGCGCCTGTTTTAAATTTGTTAAAATTACATCTTAGATATTTTTTATACAAAGTTAAGTTATTATTTTAGTTACGTGTTTTGTTTCTTGTGATATTATCGTAATTAATTAGCTGGTACTTCGCTTTTTTATATATATAATATGAACACTTCCTCCATAGGTATGCTGTTGCTAAATCCTTCGATTTATGGTTTCAAACTTATATTATAGTGGAAGTACCTAAGGGATTACTTACAGCTAAAGTCACTTTAAAATATATTATAGTAATGTATTAGACACGGATAATGTTGCTTCATGCATAATTGTGAAGGAATTTTTGAAAATCACAACAAACAAATGCACATTTTTATATGTTTTATAGTAATTAACGTAGACTAGACATTCAACTGTACAAGGTTTTAAACATCATCCCGACCACCTCTTGATCAGCTCAGCAGTTCAGCTAAGTCTCGGATGTGTGCCGAACCCTTACGCATTATTGGTCGAATTTTAATCCCAAAATAAATTTTGTACCAAGGTACACTATGCCCTATTCCGAAGCACATACGCAAAACTGTATTGCGTCAGTTTTCTACTTTGTTAAACTGCTGTTGGTGAATGATGATTTTATGCTTGTGTGGTGTATAGGCAGAGCGACAAACTGTTTCATACTCCAACACGTTACGCATCTGGATTGGTGGTGTGGCCTATTTATAAAGTGCGGTTTGTTGCCTTAGATCAGTATACCAAATAGAAGCGGTGCTCATTTGCTAGTAGCACATTAGTAAATTGGGCTCATATATTATCGGCCGCATTACGTCTCAGCCGGCGTTGTTAAATTATAACATTGTTATCTATGGACTATTTTATAATAATATATTCTAATCACGAACTTTATGTTCTGTGTCTGTCAGTGTTTTTTGGTTTTAGTTTAATTACCTATATTATGCTGATATTATGTAACAAATATTGTATTATATAACAAACTATATAGCTGCTGCACGTGACTTCGCCCGCGTAACTTTAAAATATATACCATATGTCCTTTCTGGTTTCCCAGACAACGTTTATGCAAAATTTCATGGTGATCGGTTCAGTAGTTTTTACGTGAAAGAGTTTTACGTTTTTACGTGTTTAATAAACAAACATTCAATCCATACAAATTTAATTGCATTTATAATATTAGTACGGATATATTACAGACGACCGTCGTAAAATAATGACACAGGGGTGGTGTTGTGTAGGCAAATTTCCCTATCCCATCCTAATCGCTTGTTTTCTAGTGATCTAGAAATTAGGTCAGGCTTTATTAAAAAGTATTAAAAGTATTTATTAAAAGTAAAAATAACCGTTCCACAGTGAAATTTATGTTGAATATTAAAAAAAAAATCTTTTAAAATTTTATACAGTCTAGACCTAAAATCAGCAAAATCAAAATACCAAAATTAGGCCAAATAGAATCTCGTATGTAAGCGCTGTCATTGACCGACCTACATAATATTGTAAAGTTTAGAAAATGATGTATTACTTGAATGACAGTGTGTGGGGTAATTTTAGAATCGGACTAGAGAAGCTTTTTCGAGGTCACTTGATACACCATTTTTACGTCAGTACCAACATAACTTTGGGATATTCTTACGCCGCATCGTCAGTCTATATTTTTAAATTATTATATTATTATTTTTTTTCAAAATGCCTGCTTTGCGGAAACAAAAGGGTAGTCAATTGCACGACGATTTTAGCATCCGGACGATAAATGGCGATTGGTCCGCTGGCGACGATATCATAACTGACAATATTAACAAAAATGAATATATTATGTCATTGTTTTACTTTTTTTACTAACTAACTACTAACGATTTTTGCCTGCGTTCAAAATGAAGCACTCGTTCTTTTTGAAGGTTTATTATAAATTTCAAATTCACTAAGACGTATTTATGTAGAGTTTAAAATGACAAAAATACTATTTTAATGTTTCTAATAAAATTAAAATACATATAATAAATCAAAATATATATATAACAATAGAACTAATTGAACACTAACACGAAGCGTAAAAACACAATGTCAGAATGTTATGTTAAATAAAATTCAATCTTAACTTGATTAAATGAACGATAAATTAAATATTGTCAATTATGATTTCTTGGAAGTGAACTTGAGGCGTTCATTCATACCTGATACTATAGTGGAATACCTGGAATCCGACTCGATGGTTTGTTTATAAAATTCGCTTGCCTTGCGACTCTCTGTTATAGGACGTAATATGAAGAGTGGTATGTCTGGGAATTATACAAGGTAGCAGTTCTCGGCAGACGTCAACGATCATGCCACTGACCCTTCAGTAATTTCCAACTATTGCGAAATGCATCGATGAGCTCTATTGTTATGTTTTAGTATATATGCAAATTTTTCATATAAAACTAGCTGTGTCTCGCGGCTTCGCGCGCGCCTTTTAAAATGGTTTACCGCCGTCCCCATCCACACGCATTCTTCACATAACACTCATATAACATCGTCAGCCTATTGATACGTAGTTTCAAGTTGAAATAGGACGAAAATAGTGTTAATTCCCGCAATAAATATCATCATCATAATTTCAAAAGCAGCCCAGGCAACACATAGGCCAGATAACAGTATGAAATTCACAAATTATTCAGTTTAAAGCTTTGTTATAAGGAGCTGACAAGATAGGCAAATGCTGTATTGAATGATTTTTCGGCTATTATAACCTATGGGCTATTATGGGCTATTCAGCTACTATTCAGCTATTATGTTGCTACTATACATCTTAAAGCAATTTATTTTGTGCCCAAATTGCTTGGATAACGGCTGTATAAATGCATTTATTCAAAGAATATTCAGCCATTCTGTGTTGCTTGGGAGGACGACCACTGTTCGACATGAGCCTCCCCCATAATTTTCCAATAGGACCAGTCAGAAGCAACCTGGATTCACCTTCGACCCGCGGCCTCCACTCGAGAACCTTCCGGCGCCAGCGGTCGTCGGCTATGTGTCCTGTCCACTGCCACTGATCCGGCAACTTTTGCACTCCTACAAATCTCCTTATTCCTGATTTGATCTCACAGTGTAAACCCGAGCATAGCTCTCTTCATATCTCGTTGAGCGACGTTAGACTTTTTTACGATACCCAAGTTAGAGACCACGTTTCAGCGACATAATTATGTAATCACTGGCGACATACATTGGTCGAAAACTTTTGTTTTGAGACACTGAGGAATATCGGACGAGAAGACGTCTCGTAGCTTCCCGTATACGCTGTTCACCCGTGCTTGTTTCTACGATCGACCTCCTTCTCGAAGTTGGCTCTATACCCAATGACTATTTGACCCAAATATTAGTTTAGTAATAAATATAGAGAAATATTTTCTTGAATTATAGCTACAATATAAAATTAAACTCTTTAAAAATTGTTTCTTTCCCTGACGGTTTGATAACGGCCACGATGAATTCGTCGGGACTTTTATGTATACATAAAAGTGTATTGATAACACATTTTTTTGCGTGATCTTGAAATAAAAAAATACTAGTTAATAAAAAACTGTCCAGTCTATTTTTTAAATTATTCTCCCTCCGATTAAACGCCACATAATTATCTAATACATACCTACATTCAAATTAACACAAATTATATGCTTCTAGTTGAAAAGCTGTGTGTTGCGAATTAAAATAATGTGCTATTTTATTTAACACTGAATTACATAATTACCTACATACCTATTAGGTATGTCTTTAAAAAAAGTTCCGGAAACAACAATGGGCCTAAATGAAAATGAGAAAACTGTGCACTAATTAATAAATTATTATAGTAATCAATGTATTATACGATTATATGGACTTCTTCGAATTTATTTTATCGGTATAATATTGACATCATCTGGACAGCTAGACACCCATCATCAAGTCGAGAGTTAAAAATGAAAAGCATAATTGTAAAATTTTCATTTTATTTTATATTTATATTAAACTAGCGACCCGCTCGCGGCATGGCACGGTTGTATTTTATTTCACAAATTATGTATATATATGAAAGCGACTTCAAATTATACTATGTAAAGAGGAAGATGTGTAAAGATGTAATATGTTGTAAGGACGATATGTGAATGGTGCAATCTTTCAGGCGTGCATCGACGACAATCTGGAAATGGTCGAGTATCTGGTGGCGAACGGCGCCGACGTGAACCGCGGAGATAACGAGGGGTGGACTCCTCTTCACGCGACCGCTTCGTGCGGATTCCTCAGCATAGCAAGGTACGGCACTGTTTGTCAAATATCACTTTTGTATGGAGTTTTTTATTATTTTCGGTATAACGCTTCAAACTTGTATCGTGTAATAATATATTGTAGTCTCATAGAACTTAAGATTGAAAGTATAAAAAGTTTGTATCGAATATTTTACAAAATCTGAAATATTCACAAGAAATAGTTAAAAAAAACATTGGCCTGGTTTTGGTACGATGTAATTTGCCTATAACTTTCTTTGAAAGAGATCAAAATATTTAATTCGCAAAATATAGTATTAAAAAATGGCCAATGCATGAATTAACAAAAATACCAAAAAAAATTATGAGAAGAGTGCTGTCGACCATATTAGTGGGCTCTCACTCACAGAATCGCAATAGCATACGTGATGTTATTTCACCGTCGTCTTTGGTAAGGGTGTCTGCCCAAATTATTGGGCTAGACCAGGCTCTGGTCTAGATTAGACTCGAGCCTGAGACAGAATAAAACCCTTACTGTTAGATTCGGAGTAGATACCTACTTGAATAAGATTGCGCACGGTCCTTTATCCGTTATCCTCGGACGCGCGAACTTTGGAATAATCTACCTTCTGAGGTGTTTTCACAAAGCTTCGATATGGACCTTTTCAAAAGAGCCGTAAACAGATTCCGGCAGGGTCTGCAGCTCCAGCGTGCTGTAATTTAATTGTCACAAGCATGCATTTCATATATGGGTGCACATATATATATATAATATGATAGGAAATTAATGATTGTTCACTGTTTGTTTGTCGCGTGAATGGTGGTGATTCAACTATTACCTACTAATGAAATTATCAATGGAATTGACGTCACTATTTCGTTCATAACGCAACTAATTTTATTTATTTTATTGAGTATACAGCAGAAATTATATGTATACAAACTATACAAATGAAATTTATAATGTCGTATTTTGTTCTATTTTATGTTAACACTTCTATTTTATTTTTATATATATATGTAGGTCTAGCTTTTCATCACTAGTAATCTTTAGTATTTATGTCAGCGTGTAATTATTCTCTAAATGTAAATTTGAACATCGCCTCCTATATATTATACTAGCGACCCGCTCCCGGCTTCTCCCGCGTCCGATCCTAACAGGATTTCCCCCTGGACTAATCTGAAGATTGTATGAAAGTTTCATCAAAATCGGTTCAGCGGTTTTAGAGTCCATAGGGAATATACAAACACACATCGCCTCTTAGGTAAAATTACGATATTAAGATAAAATTGTGATGTATGACTGAGTTGTGAATGATTAACTTATTAGTTATGAATGAAATCTGGAACGCTGAATACAAAATTAGCATTTAGCTGACCGTTCATACTTCCTCCACAAAACAATGTTAAGTCTAATTTACGAGAATATCTATAAATATGCTGGATTGTGTCCGGTTGGCGAAGTTACTTAAACAAATATATATTAGTAGTGGCACGGCACGATGTTATTCGCAGAAGAACACGGTGAAATAACAGCACGTAACCACCTACCATCAAGTGGACCGTCATCAATATGCTGGATTGTGTCCGGTTGGCGAAGTTACTTAACCAAATATAAATTAGTAGTGGCAGGGCACTGGGCACGATGTTATTCGCAGAAGAACACGGTGAAATAACAGCACATAACCACCTACCATCAAGTGGACCGTCAGCTGTCTGCCATCCTTTATAATATAAAAACTGTGATGGGCAGTCCAAGGGGACTTTCAAGTGTTACGTAAAACGTTACGATGCTTTACAGGGGCGAGAGGGGAAATCCTCGAGTGTATTGTACGTAATTTTTATTCTGTTCTCCCAAGTTGGCAACTCTTTTCGTTGGTGAAAATGTTTATTTTGCTGTTACGTAACGTTTAGGGAGGTGAAGGGAGGGTATAGAAAAACGATACAGCGCGCTACTATTTATGTCGATTTATGAATTATAAATGAATTATGAATGAATGAATTAAAGTGAAAAATGAAAGAGTTTTCATGAACACTTTTTTTTATTAATAATAATTTTATTTGATAATTTTTAACGACGATTTTTTTTTATTTACACAAAAAGGAATAATCAGCGGTACCTACACAGTTTAAGTGTAAAATCCAACATCCAAATATTTTATAAAATACACCTAACGCGTCATAAAATCATCTAGGTACAAAGATTGGGATTGGGAATACATTGAAGGGGATTTTAATCAGTATAGGACCCTTCCCTTGGTCCCTTGGTGGCAAACAACTATTCAGCGAATATAATATATTAATAATAATGTTCCCATTTCAGATTTTTAATTGAGAACGGTGCAAATGTCGATGTGGTGAATCATGATGGCGAACTACCCGTAGATATTGCAGACAGTAATTCTATGACAGAGCTTCTCAAGAAAGTTATCGAAGAAAAGGGTTGGTCGATATTTTTATTATTTGTTTTTTTTTTTTTTTGTAAAGATGAAAATTTAAAAATATGTCTGTCAAAACTTACGAATAAGACATTTTTCCGTATTTTTTGCAGGCGTTGGATTTTCATTTTTAGATGATCCTTGGAAATTTTACTATTTTTTTCTGGATCAAGGAGGTACCACCCTATGTTCTTTTCAGCGTCCCGGAAAACGTGTATGCAAAATTTCACGATGATCTGTTTGATAGTTGGGACGTTAACAGACAGACAGACATGGTTACCTAAATTCACATTTATAATGTTCTTCTTCATCGTCAGTTTTACTCTTGACAGAGTGGTCGTGGTCGTCACTCTTCTCTGATGGCCGCCTTCCTCGTGCATTTCTGTAGTGATCATGAGCCATATATTTACTGCAGCTTTTACCAAATCCGCCCATCTCATAGGCGATCTTCCTCATGGCCTGGTACCCTCAACCTTTCCCCGGACCACAAGTCGCTTAATAACCACCTCCTCCCGGCGGCAGACGTGGCCAAAGAAGGTGACGATACGGACTGTACCAGAGATGACAAATGTTGCTTAATGCAGAGTTCTCGAAGTATAGACTCGTTGGTACGGAATTCAGTCCACGATATTCTGAGAATTCTCCTCCAGCACCACATCTCTAAAGCGCCTATCTTCTTCTTCTCAACTTCCCGCGGCGTCCACGCTTAAATGGTCCACGTACATTAAAATGGGGAATACAAGTGCCCGAACTAGTCGAAATTTTTCGATATCTTTCGCATATCTTCGCAACTTGTCCAATGCAGTCCTCAAGTGTTACTCTCATTATGAGCTCTGTGTAAGCGGGGAAATATTACATCCCTGTGACGGATTCCGGCACTGGGGTGAAAGTGGTTGGATAGGACGTCATCTGCGCGCACTGAGGCTGTGCCGTCTTCATACAGTCTTCGCACAAGGTCTACCAGATGTTTTGGAACACCCATCGCCGTCAATGTTTTCCAAGAGTTTTCGCCACTTGACAGAGTCGAACGCCTTAGAGAATTCTACTTACAAAGCATATGTAAGAGTAGGCTTGTTAAATTCTCGAGCTTTCTCTATAATCTGGTCAGGATTTACTCCCGATTTATAATGTTAGTGGTCTGGTTAATAATGATTTTTCATAGTTAAATTTATCGCAAGCATTGTTTGATTTTTTAATATCAGGCATCGACTGTGAAAAGTCTCGT
Source organism: Synanthedon vespiformis (assembly GCA_918317495.1). NCBI lineage: Eukaryota > Metazoa > Arthropoda > Insecta > Lepidoptera > Sesiidae > Synanthedon > Synanthedon vespiformis. The sequence continues at coordinate 2,896,799 of OU906947.1, forward strand.
ACGGCGGAAGCTGACAGTTTGTTGAACGACGCTCGCAATTGGGCCCAGAACGGTTACGTCGATGTGAGAGATCCGAAGACCGGAGGCACTCCGCTCCACGTCGCTGCGGCAAAGGGCTACCTCAACGTGAGACATTTTGTTACCACTAGACCATTGCTTCTCAACCTGTTTAGTGTCGGACCTATTCAAACAGCCAAAAAGCGGACAACGCAATTTCATAATTGATAAACTTTCAAGCGATGATTTCTATATTCTCAAAATAGATTCATAAATATAAATAAACCATAGGATAGGCATATAAAATTCTCATCGTTGATCGTAATTTATTAATTGAACCTAATTTAATTTATTATTATTAAACAAGCATAATATTTTGTTAAATAACGATTTTTCGTTGCGAATTTTTGTTATTTTCTTTTTTAATTTTAAAATCGACCTTGACATATTTCATACAATTTTTATTGTAGACTAGCTGGCGCCCGCGACTTCGTCCGCGTTGAAATGTTTATCTACCAAGTTTCGTGAAAATCAATTACTTCGTTTAAGAGTTATGGTGGAACATACATACATACATACACTTACAGATTTATTATTAGTATTGATACATGTTTTCAGTGATACTTTTATTTTTTTGTTAAATTTAGTTACGAGAGAGAGTTTTATATTTGCACGTCGAATGTTGAGTTGACATTTCGAAACTATAACAAATAGCGCTTTGTTATATATAGTTCAGCTATTATAATGATCATTCAATTCGTTTCAATCGGGAACACAGCACTGTATGTTTACGAAGACACAATCAGTGGCCAAAGTTGTGCACGGTACACACATTCTCTAATGGGTCGCAGGTATTTTCATTTTCAGGTGTCATGGTATTGGACAACCTTACGCTCTTGTGTGCCATTACGATGTGCAGGTCGCGCAGACGCTTCTCGAAGACTGTCACATGGATTCAGACTGTCTGGATGACGACGGTTGGTCTCCGTTGCACGCGGCCGCGCTATGGGCTCACAAGGACGCCATTTCACTGCTCCTCAAGTATGGAGCGGATCCACTTCTTAAAAATTATGCGGTAAGCTAATGAGAGAGAATACTCCAACATGCTTTTCAATCCACCACCAACCACCACATTAAATGATCCCAAAAGATTAGAGTTTGGAGCATTTATCGTTGTTGTCAAACCAAAATGACTTTTATGATATTCTAATATTTTCAACTTAGTTCACTGCCTTATCCGTCGTATTTAAAAAAAAATCAAAGTGCTTGTCTTATCTCGAAGTTGTTTTTCCAAAATTTACCTACTCCATTATGTACGCAACCGTAGGCCTCCCAGCAGGAAATGCAGTGGAAGCGGAAGATATTCCCTAATGGAGACCACGGTTACGACAATGTCCGCGTTACGCGGATCTGGGGGGGGTTTGGACGCCTGGCTATCAGCCTATGCCGACAGCCAAGAGTCCAGGAGAAAAGTAAATTACTTACCCTAGTCCTGGGTCCTCGCTCGTCAAACCTCGTCTGTCGCACAGACGGCCCACGGCAGGGAAATACTATATATATATGTAGGTAGGGAGTCGGGAATACAGGTTGGGAAATACCGTGATCCTCCAGGCAGCAGCTGGGTTCCCGAAGCAAAACTCCCAGTCACACGCGGTTCAACAAAGCACAGATGTAGTTTCAAAGATATTTTCAAGATTAACCAAATTATTATTATCGAGCTCAAACCCGCCGCGCGTCTCGATCGTTTTCAACTCCCAATACAGACTCCATACTACCCTACGGTTACGTATGCATTACACGAACATAATTGTAACCCTACCCACCATGTTCAAAACGTGTCATTGAATAAAAATAATACCTAACGCCTACACAATATAAATAGCAAAGATGAACCGATGCTTGAAGTATTGCATCGGTTTCAAACATCCACCCGCCCCAGCCGGACCTATCCGGCTGCTAATCAATGGGGAGGCGAGAGAGAGTGGCTACCGCTCTCTTCAAGACAGAGTCACCAACAAAGACTCGAGAGAAACGGGGAATACCGTCCGCTCCTGTTATGAGCTCAATTATGCGTCCCCTACGCCAACGCAACGGAGGTAGATTAGGGTCCTTGACCAGCACCAAGTCACCCACCCGAGGGGGGCTGGTCTTGTCCGTCCACTTAACGCGTTGCTGGAGAATATGCAAGTATTCCATATGCCAACGCTTCCAAAAACTCTGAGTAAGTTGCTGTAACAATTCAAAACGCGACAGTCTCTGTCGCGGAAAATCTTCCCAAGGGAACTCCGGCAAGGCGGTAAGTGGTTGTCCTATCAGAAAGTGCCCAGGTGTGAGGGCCTCCAAGTCATTCGGATCGGAAGACAATGGACACAAGGGACGGGAATTGAGGACGGCCTCAACCTTACAAAACACCGTACTTAACTCCTCAAAGGTTAGAATGGTTTCTCCAATGACACGACGCAAGTGGGTCTTAGCTGATTTCACAACAGATTCAAAAATTCCTCCCCAATGCGGGCAAGCAGGGGGATCAAACCGCCAAGTAATTCCACGACGCGACAAAGCATTTCCTATTGCTACCCTATCACTATCCAAAAACTTAATTACATCCTGAAGATAGCGATCAGCCCCTTGAAAGTTTGTGCCACAGTCCGACCTAACTAAGGTGGGAACACCACGGCGTGACGCAAAACGACCTAGTGCAGCTACAAATGCCTCGGTGGACAAGCTGGAAACAACCTCTAGGTGCACGGCCTTGGTGGACAAGCAAACGAAGACGCACAAATAGGCCTTAAGGGCTCTAGCATTTCGAAGGTGCGACGTCTTCACCATGAAGGGTCCCGCAAAATCTGTTCCAACTCCAGCGAAGGGTCTGGCCTCCCGTACCCTATCTGCAGGCAAGTCTCCCATTTGGGGCTGCATTGTGGGTGCTCGTAAACGATAACAGGGTAGGCAACGAAACAGAACACTTCGAATGGTTCTTCGGGCTGAAAGTATCCAAAATTCTCGTTGTAAAATGGCCAAAAGTGCGTTACAACCGGCGTGAGAATTCTTCAAATGTCTATCCGAGACCAATAAACGTACTAAGTGACCATCTTTGGGCAACAACAACGGGTGCCGGGCCTCCAGGGGCTCATCGGCATGCCTGAGGCGGCCTCCAACGCGCAAAAGTCCTTGCTCATCCAAAAAAGGGTTTAATCTAACTATGGAACCCTTGAGCTTCTCGCGGGCTCGCTGGAGAGTAGGTATTACATCACCAAAGCTCTCCCGTTGCACGTATCCTATCCAAAACAAAAGAGCTTCTTGCCGCTCTTGCGGTGTGAGCACAGGAGATAGTTGTTTTCCATCCCGGCGACGACAATTTAGTGCAAAACGTCGCATCCAAGCGGTCACGTTCAATAACTTGTCGAGTGAGCTGTATCGCTCCAACAGGGCAAGGTCCCCTGGCGATGATGCGTCCAACTCGACAGCGTGTATCCGTAAGTCAGGCAGTTGTGTCTGCCTTCCAATGGAGGTCGTGGGCCAGTGACCTTCATTTCTGGTCAACCATTCTGGTCCCCACCACAACGCGTGATCCACCAATTCCGGGGCCGAAAAGCCACGGGATGCGCAGTCTGCCGGATTCCATTCACCCGGCACGTGCCTCCATACCAAAGTGGTCTGAGAATTTTGTATAAGTGAGACACGGTTTGCTACAAACACTTCTAAAGTGTGAACGGACGCTCGTAACCAACAGAGTACAATTTCACTATCTGTCCAGGCATAGACCGTATCAAATTTTAGCGATTTCCCCAAGGTACTACATACGTGATTTAAGAGCCGAGAACACAAGGCAGCGCCACTTAGCTCCAGCTTCGGAATCGTCAGTCGAGTCCGAAGGGGAGCTACTTTGCTCTTGGCGGTAATCAGCTTTACGTCCGTGCAACCGCGGACGTCCACAGTTCTCAAGTATACCGCAGCCGCGTAACCGCGTTCGGATGCGTCACAAAATCCGTGCAGGCTTATTTTACACTTCCCTTTGGGAAGGAAGTGCCTGGGAATCGCAATCCGATTTAACTCCGCGAGAGTGGAGATATACGCTTCCCACTCCATCCGGAGATCCGGAGGAAGGGGGGCGTCCCATGAAATCCCGGCAGCCCATAGACATTGTAAGAAACATTTCGCATTAAATATGAGTGGGCTGATCCAACCAACGGGATCGAACGTTCGGGCAACAGTAGACAAGACAAGGCGCTTCGTCCATACTTGTGGGAAACTGGACAAGTCTACTTTGTAGGTAAATTCATCCTGGACGGGCCTGTACTGAATTCCCAAAACAGACAAGAGGTTCGGATTGTCTATATTTTCAAACAAATGAGGATCCAGCTGGTGCTCCCCTGGCAAATCTGACAACAGTTGGGGGGAGTTCGACATCCATTTGCGGAGTTCGTATCCACCAGTCCCCAATAGCTCGATGAGCTCATCGCGCAACAAAACAGCCTCAGCAACGTTAGCTGCTCCGCAACAGATGTCGTCGACATATGTCTGTTCGCGGATCACAGCGGCTGCACGCGGAAAGCGTAAACCCTCACGGTCCGCTAACTCCAACAACGAGCGTATCGCAACAAACGGGCTTGAGCGCAAGCCGTACGTATTCGTGTTGAGTTCATACACCAACATGGGGTCGCGCGGACTCTTTCTCCACAATATCAACTGGAATTTCCGGTCGTCAGGATGAATTATAGTCTGACGGAACATCATCCGGATATCCGCAACAAACACGACCGGGTGTTTTCTAAAATTGGTTAAGATATCCGATATGTCATGGTGCAGTTTCGGGCCTGTATGTAGGCACTCATTCAACGAGACGCCATTCGAGGTGGGCGCGGAGCCATCAAACACCACTCGAATTTTGCCGTTGGGCGTCTTCAAAACTGCGTGGTGTGGAAGGAAGTAATGTTCATCTGAACTCCAATCTTGTTTCGATATAGACATATGACCCAGTTCTTCATACTCGCGCATGAAGTCTATATATTTTTCGCGGAGAACCGGGTCCCGAGCCATACGTCTCTCCATGGACAGTAGTCGCTTCTCAGCCAAAGCCCGCGATTCGCCCAAGGTGGGTCGAATAGACAACAGCGGCAGGCGAGTCAAGATCCGCCCACTTGGTAAACGTCCGGTGTTATTCTGATAGAACAACTCGCATTCCTGATGTACCGGATCAATGCGTTCTACCGTGGGGGGCTCTTCTACTTCCCAAAACTTCTGCACTGCATCTGAGAGCGCGGAGTGGACCGAGAGAGGATGGGCCTCTGGGGGCTCACAGTGAGAACCAAACACAGGTCCCAAAATGACCTGTCCCAAAGTGGTTGGTATGGCAACTAGACCACCGGTGAGGGTGGTTTTCCCCGTGCTTAACAATACACGGCTCAGGACGTCTGCCCCTAGAAGCAGATCAATGCGCCCTGGCCGGAAGAATTTAGGGTCCGCCAAATTCAAACGCTTAGCATCGCGTATTATGTTAGAAGACAGCTTCATTTGTGGATGGCTGCCCATTATGTCTTCCAGGACAATTGCATCGATGTGCAGTCGTGAGGTGGAGCCTCGGTCAGGGCAAATTTCGAGGGAGGTCCTGCCTAGCAGACAGGTCACATTCACTCCTCCGATGCCCCGAACAGAACTCGAAGTCTCAGCACGTTTCAAGTCCAATTTTTGTGCAAGCCAGCGCGAAACAATACAGCCTTGTGCCCCAGAATCCAATAAGGCGCGAACAACCGTACAGGCGCCGAGGGGTCCCCACACAAGCACTGAGGCGGTCGGCAGCAAAACCGTCTCAGGTAAGGAGGCTGTCGCACAAGTATCCTATAACCGGTTACGGAGTGGCCCGAGGGGGTCCCAAGCGGATTCATACACCCCTCGACCTCTGCCTCTCGTAGGGGGTCGATAACCCGAGTGGCGTCCAATTGCAGGTGGACGTCGTTCCAAACGCGGGTATTCTGCGAGCGGGGGCGAGAAGCTTTTAAATCCCCTAGTTGGCGTCTGCTTCATTGCAGCCCAATCGCCACCAAGTCTAGGGTGCTGCTCCAAATCAACTCGCGGTGAACCGCAGCGCGCACTTTCAATTCCTCTCTCGGGGGGCGACCGGAGGGTGCGGCTGTCCAATGAACTCGCGCCTGATGTGCGGGCCGAAGTCCTCTTCTTAATTCGGCACCCGCCCGAAGAGAGCCGAAAGGGGTCACGTTGGTCCACACGCTGTGGACTCCAACCGCCGGAGAATTGTGCCATGGTTTGATCCGGACTTCCTTGACGAGGGGCTCCATTGACATTTGCGCACAAAGTCACGTGGTGCCTGCCGCCACAATGCTCGCAGGGTCGAGGACGGGGGCACTCCCGAGAAAAATGGGGGCCCAAACAAAAATAACACCACTGACGCTGTTTGGCCACTGCACGGCGTCCCGGCATTCGCAGCTCCAAGTACCGACGGCACTGCACAATATTATGCCCATCAGTGCCCTTGCAAAACTGGCAAGCCGCGCGGGCGTCCGTAGTCGCATAGTGAATAGGTGGCCTACGCGCAACAGCCGACCTAGAGGGACCAGGGCGCGTCCATTCCGTTTCGCGACCGGTCCGGTTCCGGTTCCGGTTCGCCACAATCTCGTGCGAAGCACGAGGCGAACTCGTGGAGGGAGAAGGGCCCGAGGCCGCCAAATCTCCTCTTATACACTCCGCTTCTAAGAACGCTTGTAGGTCCCCGAAGGGCGGCAAGTGGTCAGTAGTACTGCCTCCATGCACCTGCTCAAACCGCCTCCTCATCTCGTCAGGGATTCTGCGTAATACTATGTGCAGGAGTATAAAGGACCACTGGTCCACTGGTAGATCCAATCGCCTTAATGAATTAAGGGCCCCAAGAAGGGGGTTCAATAGGTCTCCCCTCAAAGCCGAAAGTTGAGCAACTCGCGGGAGATTCAAAATAGTCGCAATATGTGCATCTGCTATATGTCTTATGTTGTGGTACCGCTTGCGCAAAATATTCATGGCCACAGCATAGTTTTCATCGGTAACCGCCAAATGGTTAATCAATAGGTGGGCCTCGCCTCGTAGACAGGAGCTCAAGTACGCCAGCTTCTGAGCTGGGGCCAAGTCTGCACGTGAGTCCACCTGGCTCATGAACAAGTTCTGGAAGCCCATCCATTGCTGCAGTACCCCCTCGAACTGTGGCAGGTCCAAAGTGGGCAAGCGGCCCAACAGTGGGACCGGAGTGGGCACTTTGGATTCAACCTCTGCAGCAGTCACAGTCGCGTTCCTCGAGAGGGCCTTTTCTCTAATGGCACCTTCCATTTCACGGATCTGCTCATAATCCTTTTCAGCACGAGTGCGGATCTCTTCAGTGACGAGGTCACTCTCCTGCTCCCTCAATAAATCTATTACGGACATCGCCTCTTCCAAAATTTCCATATGTCCGTCAAGCGCCCTATATCTATCTTGCAATGCCATCTCGCGATCCACGCGGTTTACAAGACCGTAGGCGGAGTTCATCCACCTCAACACACTAGAGATTCGCTTCCGAGCTATGCCCAAGAGTTCCTTATTAGTAGGCATGGCAACAAAATGTGTACTGAAGGCACTTATTTATTTAATAGCACACAAAAAAAAGAAATAAAAAAATATGTAATAATAAAACCAAAATAAAAGTATGTGTTTGTTTGCGTACAGACAGTCTTAATCCGTCAACAAAACCTAGGCCGAGCCCGTCGGATAGACTGACGCAAATAATTACAAAAATAAAAAATATCAGTATTAAAATTAAATAGTGAGTAAACCCGAATGATAATGTAGTATTTATGAACAAAAGATCCAAAGAAAACCAAAAAATAAAAATATTAATATCAAAATTAAATAGTGAACGCAATCCCAAATGACAGAGTATGTATTTACGTTCGAACAATCTTAACTATCCGTTAACAATTAACAAGCCGCGCTTGAACGGTTACACTGGCGCAAACACACACATAGATAATGTAACAAAAAATAATAATTTAATTTGTAATCGAAGGCACAAACGAACAAGAAACTTATTCCCTTCACATACGTTACAAATTCCTATGTATCGATTTTTCATAGGCACCCACTGTGAATTACGAATTTTAAACTTTATTTTAAAAATCGAAATTTTCAATTTTTAAAAACAAAATTGCAATTTAGAAAACGAAAGCACATTAAATCTACCATATATATATGACAGGTGAATCCAGCTAATACCACAAATCAGACCAACAAGATACAATAGCCCTTCAAAGAGGTAGGAAGAAGATAACCACGCTCTGCTACCAGCAATTTGTACGCAACCGTAGGCCTCCCAGCAGGAAATGCAGTGGAAGCGGAAGATATTCCCTAATGGAGACCACGGTTACGACAATGTCCGCGTTACGCGGATCTGGGGGGGGTTTGGACGCCTGGCTATCAGCCTATGCCGACAGCCAAGAGTCCAGGAGAAAAGTAAATTACTTACCCTAGTCCTGGGTCCTCGCTCGTCAAACCTCGTCTGTCGCACAGACGGCCCACGGCAGGGAAATACTATATATATATGTAGGTAGGGAGTCGGGAATACAGGTTGGGAAATACCGTGATCCTCCAGGCAGCAGCTGGGTTCCCGAAGCAAAACTCCCAGTCACACGCGGTTCAACAAAGCACAGATGTAGTTTCAAAGATATTTTCAAGATTAACCAAATTATTATTATCGAGCTCAAACCCGCCGCGCGTCTCGATCGTTTTCAACTCCCAATACAGACTCCATACTACCCTACGGTTACGTATGCATTACACGAACATAATTGTAACCCTACCCACCATGTTCAAAACGTGTCATTGAATAAAAATAATACCTAACGCCTACACAATATAAATAGCAAAGATGAACCGATGCTTGAAGTATTGCATCGGTTTCAAACACATTATCAAAATAGTAAATAAATAATGAGTTTATGTATACTTAACCACCCTAAGTTTCAAATTAAATATAAACTTTTATGTAAAAATTTATATTTAATTTGACAATGTTCCAACAACGGTTTGCTGACTTTAGCATTTTTACTCTCAAAGATAATAAATAAATACACGTGTTCATGTTAAACGTACGCTTGGGTTGGGACACAGTCAAATCCCCATTATCCACTAATGTAATCTGATCGGTGCAGGGCCAGACGTGTCTCGACCTGGTCGATCCCAGCATATCGGCCTGGTTGAACGAAACTTTGAAGAAGAACCGTATGAATAACAACAATGACGACGAGGAGAAACGTAAGCCCAATCGGCCACAATTGCCACCGCCATCGCCACAGACGCCGCCACAGGCGCAGCCACAAGCGCAGCAAGTGCAAGAGCACAAGCGCGTGCAAGTCCACATCACTGGCCAGACGGACGAAGCCGAGCGAGACACTAATAGTGCTCGGGCGGCGGACGTAGCCGGGGAAGACCGTGACCCTCCCTCGTGGCGGCGCTCTGCATCCTTCCGCAAGCAGCCCGAAGCACAACGAGAGGCTGACCGCTCCCCCGACAATGATACAATACTCAGAAGGGCTCACAGCTTTGAAAATGATAAGACGTAAGTCTTTAATTAAGGGTCTTTAAGATCCTATTGTGGTATTGCCTACAAGGGAATAACTATACGTTTATTCAGCTCAATTCGACTTTTGTACTTCGAAGAAATCAGCTCAGTTCAGATTTTGCTCATGAAAATGGTTTTCTATAGAGAATCAATTAGTAATTCAGCTTTTGATGCGTATGCGCGACCTTATTCAGATCAACACATAGTAAAAATGCGGTTTTGCATAGACAAAAGCTAAATGGCGCCGATTAAGTGTAATTATTCCCTAAAGTTCCACTGCGTTTTAGCAGGATAGCAGGACTAAACAGTCACGTATTCGAATGTTGCTTAGTATCACACTTGAAAATATCACCAGCATTTCTTTACTCATATATTTCGGATACTTCTCGTAGGAATAAGACTGTGTAAACCTATCGCCTATTAACACAAGCAAAGCCATTGGTGGTGCATTTGCGCTACTGATTGATGGTCTTCTGCAAGGTGATTCTTACAGCCCCTCCAATTTTTGTCAGTAAAACGCAGTGTCAGTAAAACTGCCTACTACTAAAACTTTTCCTTATCTTTTACCTACTATTGTTACTAAATAGATACTAATAAGAACGCTTAATCAGTCATGGTTCACGTGATGCTAGGCTTCACTTAACTTCAGTTCTTAACTTTCTAACTAACTTACACGAGTAAAGTTTAACTTTTTTTTAATATCAAATAATTTATCATTTATAAAACATACAATGTGCTTCGACTAAAACAAACTCATTTGTTTTTATTAAAGTAAACTTGAAGCAGCACACATTGAAATAGTTAAATATGTTACGACAATAGTTAGAAATCTAAATATTTTTGAAGACATGATTTAGTGTATTTTTCGATATCCGATCCGAAGTTTTATGAAAATATTTTATGAGTTTCAAAAACTCGGTATCAGCAAAAGCCTGAAAATAAATTTCAATTCGTTAATTGGACTCGTTAATCGTTGAAGTATTTTTTATAACAAATTTTCTTACTGTTTATCGGAATTGTTGGAATTTCTTTTCTAGTTTGAGGTTGTAGGTGTAGTTATAGGGTTATAAAAATATGTTAGTGCATAATGTTTAAAAAATATGTGGTCGAGAGAAGTGGAGGGAGGAATAGAAACAGAGTTGTGAGTGTTGCATGTGGTCACAGTTTCTACCAGCGGTATCGCGACGTAACTGCTCGCATTAAGGCGACGTCGTGCCCCTCGATACCGCCAGCTCCTGCGCCGGTTAAGGACACCGACGATGAAGTTCAGATCAGGTGCTCATTTCTAATCACATTTACTAATTCAATTATTATTATCTTTCAGACATTTAAATGCCATTCGTCATTTTTTAATATGTCATTAAAATAACCGCCGGTTTGTGGTACCTACTGATTTTTTTTGACGGAATTCATTATATGTATGTCTAATACATTTAACAATGCCATAAGGTGATTTGTCAGTGAATTTTTATTTGTGTAAGTACATTAAAAAAAGGCAAAAGTTGATTACGATTCAAGAAGTGAAAGCAATCGATCCAAAATGGACGTTAACAAGTCAGTTAACGTGTGTTGCGTTTGCAGACTGAACCCGATAGACAAGACCAAGAAGGAAAAGGAAGCCAACACGAAGACCACGCCCGCCGCCAATCAGACAGTCAGGAGGTGATTAAAGACACTTTGATTTTCAATAGTAACATTTTGATTACGTTTATGTAACGCCGGCTCTGGTGTTGTTTTTTTAACAGCGCCACGGAGGGCGATCAGAACAGTAACAATTCAACACCGAGCGCTACGACGCCCACAAAACTATCGCCCGGGAATATATTCAAGAATTTCTTCAAGTACATCATCCACAGCTTATTTGTGTGCTGTTTTGTAATGTGTACTGCATGATTAGATTGACTGCGTTTTGAGCTAAGACCAAAAAAATAAAAAAATTGCAGACAACACACAGTAAAGCCGATTTTATAACAGTATTGAAATTTTGTGTTCCAAGCTTTAATCTCAATTTTTGTTTATTTACTCATCCCGCATTTTATCTTTTGATTTTTTGCACCATTTCACGACTCAATTTGATTGCATTTGCGTGTATGTATTAAGTAAGTATATCTACACAGCAAAGGCGTACTTTTACCGGCTTTAATCTATTTGTCCGTCTTCTTTAGTTTTTATTTGCGTGTGTGTGTGTTCACATTGTGTAAACGGTAGGACTGAGTGTGCGATCTTACCGCAGATCGTTCGTGCCGCCGGTTCGCGACGAGGAGAGCGAGACCCAGCGGAAGGCACACGCGAAGCGCGTCCGCGAGACGCGACGCTCCACGCAAGGGGTCACCCTGGACGAGATCAAGTCCGCCGAGCAACTGGTGAACAAGAAACCCACAGACAATCACACGCCCCGCCCAGAAGCGGAAGCGCCCGCCTCCAACGCCACAGTGACCGCACCCGTAACCGCACCGTCCGCGGTCCCCGCTGCCGCTAACGTACGTATCTACTGTTCACTAATTCGTACCCCATTACTTACTAGTTCATTTGCCGATATTAGCTATGGACCTCTCCAAGTAAGAATAAACACTCTAATAGATTCCTTTTTAAGGGTTATATTTTATTATCAAAGAAAAAAGATTCTTAACGCGTCATTGATTCTTCATATTGTAGGTTCCTATATTCTAATGTGGAAACATTACCATTACCGTAATGACGCCTTGAGGGGTGGAATTTCTAAAAATCTTTCCTTAGTGGATTAGAGGATGATTCCTCATCGTAAAATGTAAAATATAATTTTAGGACTTTAAAATAGTCCTAAAATTGAGGTTGCTTAAAGCCTTTGTATTTTTGTTGAACATAAAACGTTGTAATTTTGTTTTGATTATTATATTTCCTAAGTTTATTCCTACTTCGACGGTCGCGCTGTGGTAAATAATTAATTAAACAAAACTCACAGTGTTCTTACAAATTACATATAATAATATTATGTGACTTATAATTATAATTGCTTCATACGATATTGTCTGCTCATCGGATCTTATCTTTGTACATATACCATACCAACCATTATAATATAAGCCAGTGTAACAAACCCATTTTTGATTTGACTCGTACGTCGTAGTTGTAAATATGATGTGGGGTTGAGTTTGTGTGTACGATTGTGTCGAGTGCAGGAGACCGCGGTGACGCCACCAACCGCCGCCGCCACAGCGACCATTGCGACCAACAGCGAGCGCCGGCCGTCGTGGCGGCTGCGGCTCGACCCCGCCAACAAGGTCCACGTCCACTCAGCACGATGATTGTTGGCATGCCGTGTGCTCGTGTGTGTGCTTATCTGTGCGCGTGCTCGACTTGACGCCAACCAACTTAAATATGGCCCGTGTGTTTGCGTACAGTTCGAACTGGAGGATGCAGGCGCGACAACAGTCACGCTGCCACTGAGGCGTCCGCCCTCAGGCGCTCCGCCGCCGCCGGAGGAGAAGGAGTCGCGCGAGAGCAGCACAGAGAGCAAGAGTTCCTCGTCGCCGGCCAGTACGCAGGCGGCGCTCAACGTGATCCAGCGACGGCGACGCCCCAAGCGACGCTCAACAGGATTCGGCAATGTCGACATGGACGTTCGTATTACTCAATGCACTTTAACACTAAACTACGATCGAATAAGAACCACAGTTTACATTGAAATTTTTTAATACTCATACATAAGTTAAAGGCAAACAGTCATCAAAATTGAACCGCAATGGCATAATCAGGTATACATTAATTATTCAGCTTTTGCCCATAGAAATTTAACCAGCAGTTTTGTATAGAAATGCATTCAGATTTTCAAGCACTTTACGCGACTGTTTCTAGTTTCTACCATTAATCACTATGGAGTATCTGTTACTAAAGTCGGTTTTCTTTTTAGGAAATAGTCAACAACGCGGCCGAAGCAGACGGAGAAGTTGCACAGGTTAGTTATTGCCGTAACAAAATCCTGTGTGATATATTATTATGTATTATCTACTAAAACATTTTGAAAGCATTACGACATGAAACTGAGGGTAGAGCTGTAAAAATCGTTTTTATTTTACGACAACTTAACAATTCATCATTTCTATTATTCTCTTCATGTATCGTAAAGATATGTAAATACAAAACAAAAATAAAATAAATAAAATTAAAAGTACTGAAAGTACACTACATTTGAAAATATGAATTATACACATATTAACTGAAGAACGGAAGTTGTAGTTGTACGGATAATATTAATAGTTACTGATTTTTAATTACGAGAATTAATGTCGTTGTAGATGAATTAATGAGTGGAGGTTGATTGATACCCTTTCAAATTGTTTCCTACTTAGCAAATTGCCGAGGCCTACAATAAATTAGTATCGAATATGCTCTTTGATTTGAGAAAATAAATTGAGACCAATTATATAGTCACCAGACAAATAATTCAAAAGATCATTTATTCACGTATTTAAAGCGAATTGGATAATTTTTTATACTTAATCACACATTAAGCAACACTTAACACATTAACATTGTTTTGCAAATTTGCTTATTTTATTTTTAAAATTTTGACAGCAAATTCTCGATGTCACGTTGATATTTTTTCCAAGAAACCTAGGGCGGATGTGTCGACACAGTATTTTCTGCAGAATCAAATGTGTTGGCATTTTAGCTTCCAGCACGTGTTTGTCATTCACTATAATGTATTTATTGTTTAATTAATGTAATTATTGATAATTATAATAAGACTAACTGTTGCACGCGACTTCGTCCGCGTAACTTTTATGTGAAAAAGATAAAAGTACGGAAGGATAATTCTTACTACCCGTTGTCCTATTACCCGTTTTCCCGTAGGAATGAAGCATTTTCCCGCGGTAAAAAGTAGCCTATGTTCATCACGGATAATGTCGGCTTCTAATGGTAAAATATATTTTTAAATCGGTCCAGTAGTTTCGGAGCCTATTCTATACAAACAAACAATCAAATCTTTCCTCTTTATAATATTAGTATAGACTAGATATTTCTTTAATCACGTTTTTAACTGTATTGCGCTCCATAAGTACTGCTAATTAAAATTTAAACATTAAAATTGAATTGATATAAGTAATCTGTTAGTACATTTTTAGATTAGGGTTTTATCTATTGATACATTTTTCTCTTTGACAATTTGTTTGAATTATTACATCCTGTAGTACACCAGGATAACTGTGTACTACAGCGGACCTAATCCTTGTTCACTTAAACGAACTTATAGGGAGATAAAGCGTTCGGCTGTGACTGGTGGAGATAACAGACAATGTGAGTGTAGTACATGTACATGTACTTTTTAGTCTGTTCGTAGAACTCTCACTGTTCAGTCGCTCTCATTGTTATACTGAGTTTTTTAATTTTAGTTTGTATTATTGTTACCCATCCATCCCAAAAAACTACTCTCAATGAACCAGCTGATCTTTTGTCTGCAGCTTAGTAAACATTTGTATAATAAAATGGCCGCATAGTCCTACAATTGAGTGGTACGTTTTCTCAGTCCTACGCTTGGAAGTTTCTTACGGCTGCTAACTCCTTTAGCTACCTCTATTGAGAATTTTCGCAGAGGAAAAAGTTGTTCGTCTCGGCAAACTGAAACTACTCACGAAGTTTCAGCCTGTGAGTAATCAGAAAAAAAATTCCTTTGATGGATATTGAACCATAATGTATAGAACCTATAAACACGATATCTCTGAAAATAAAGTAACTTACTCTATGATCAACCCTTACAGTTATATTATTAGTATTGATTATTCAACATAGTTGCCGTCAAGGGCGTTACAACGATCTTTGATTTGTTTTTAAGAATCTCTATATTTGTATATTAATTTGCTTAGCGACACAAATCACAAAGGGTCCAATCCATTTTCCTACATGGTAATAAATCCATTTTATTACTATTTGTCGAATTCTTGCTGAAGGCCTTGCCTGCTCTCGAAAAGTCTCAAAGCCTCAGTGACGTCCACCACCAGTTGTTTACTTTCAATCATATGCTAAGCCTTTGCTGCCTACCCTCCTGCGAGGATCTTTAAAAGTAGCCGATCTCCAACCACCGCCAGTTTCTCGCAGGGACATGCAGTAACATAGCCCACAGGGAACCACCCTGCGGGCTATGTTACATTCTTAAGTTCTGCAATAACTGAAAAGCTCCTGTTCAGATGGAGACCAACAGCGACATCTATGAACGGACTGAAGCAGTACGTCACTGAACGTCTTGTGTCTTATGTCATTTTTCTACTCACATATAAATAATTTTACTTAATCTGAGAAAATATAACATCCAAAACTAATTCTCGCAAGCAAAATGAACGCCTAGCTCAAACAGATCCCTTATTTTTCATAACATATCGTTCAGAGAAATTTCGTCAAGCTCGGCATAGGTATCGTCATTTGGACAAGATATTTCGTCACTGTCGAAGTCTTAATGTAGGTTTCTTAACCTATACTGAACAAACCAGGGGTTAAACGCTTTGTAAAACTGAACCAGCTTACTGGTGAGTAGTAAGCATGCCGCCAATGCTCACATAATTAAAAATACATTTTATTTTATATATTGTCGTCTCGTGATTGTGAGATTCGAGATGAAATGGGATATTATTTTTTCATTGTTACTTCGTCTTAGCTTAGTAAAATATAATACTGTTGGAAATGTTTACCATTAAATAAAAAAAATTCCTTTAAACACCGTCTTTTGCTTCCATCTATATTTTTATCTAGTATTGCTTTCAAAAGGTAATAGGAGCTTGAAAAATCGTAATGGGAAAATATCTAACTTTTTTTCATGACAGGTGTTCTGTGCCAATTTGGGTTTGTGACAAAATATTACGCGCATGTTCTTAGTAACCTTTACGTACAACTACTAATATTTGTTGAGAGTCACGCTTTGAGTCCTAAAATAGGTTCACGTGTGCCTATTTTCTGATCTGTGATGCTTCACTGTAATCTTTATTAAACGGTACAAAGGACTTACAGAGTAATATAGTCCATGCTATCATGTGCTGGCTGGCTCCCAGACTGTAATGAGTACATTCTAAGAGAGATATATCTTGTTTACACATACGAATCCATATCAATTTTTGAATAGTCGTATTATTTTGTTTATTGTCGACTTCTAAATGTCTAAAGCAGTCTTGGTTTTTTTTGTTTTATTTATTTATATTTTTAACTAGCAAACAGCTCCCGGATTCGCCCGGCTCACGTTTAAACCGTAACAAAGAGAAAACCCGAGGGTTGATCGAGATTGCTGTAATTTTTAAAAATAACTTATTTTATGTAAATATAAGCAGTAATATTAAGAAAGCATCCCTACGCTTCGTTTACCTAAAACAGACGATGATGATGTTATTGTGGTGCCGCGTTTAGTAATAGTACAAATTTAGCTCGTCCGCACAGGCGGCGGCCGTCCAAATACTGGGTGAGGTGGGCTGAGGTACACAATCATAAATAATTTAAATTCGCTCGTAACATTTGTTTACATTTATCATGTACGCACATTGAGCGAATCTTTCGATCTAGGAGAGCGATGTGTTGGCTCGAATCCAATTCAACTTGTTGAACCTTACCGTGTCGCCGTAACTTTGAATAATATTGAATGAAATGTGTAAGATTATCGAATACGTAAACTATTCCAGCGGTCCCCGCGTTACACCGTTGTGAAAGCGGCCGGAGAAATACGCGTAAACTTGAAAATAGATTTTATTTTAAGCATTGAGAGACAATAAGTGGAGCTCGGGTCGGAATTAGCGCGACGCCCGCTCCATTAAGGATGCATCGTATAAATATAGTCGTCCAGTGGTTACCTCGGTGTGTGAAGGATTTCACCTGCACTCCAGAGGCCCGCCTCCGCGCCTGCGTTGGCTCGCGTGACCATCGCCCTCGGGTCTGGTCATCGCTTGTGCGTCACGTCTTACCGGTGTATCGCGTGGGCGTCGTCCATTTCAAACTTGGAAACGGCCAGTGTGTTTTCATGTGGCGCGGCGAACGCTCGTCAGATGAGTCGCAAATCGGACAGGTTCGCGTCGTCTTCGCGACCGCGGAGTCTCACCACGCACTTCGGCTCTTCGCCGAGCGTGTTCGGCTCGGTGTTGGGCGCGTCGCAATACAAGAGTCCCTATGCGAACAACAATTACACTTCTAGCTCGTACAGGAACTATAATCCTTACACGACAGGCTATGGCCGGAGTCCTAATTTGGGCATATACGGCGGCACGAGCTCCGGATACGGAGGGGTTTACTTGAGTGGGGCGTCGTTGGGCTCGTTGAACTTAATGACGCCCGTGTTGAAGAAGTTAGATAAGAAATTGTTGGCGAGCAAGAAAGACTTCAAACCGAGACCGGTACCGCCCGCTAAGGTTGTCGCCGGACCGGCGACTGAACCACCAGCGGTGGTGCCGGAGCCGCCGATTCGCCCGGCAAGAAAGAACCGAGCCAACAAGTTGAACGAGATGAACAAGGAACGCTCTCGTTCGCTTACTTCTCTTGATACTCTCGGCTCCTTGAACTCGCGCTCGTTGAGTCTGACCTCGCTCGCATCTGATGGATATTGTGTACGTTCTCTGGACGTTTGTATGCAGCGACAGCGATGCTAGTGCCAAGTTTATAATGCGCGAATTTGTCATTTCAGTCTGGTAGCGAACGGACGGAGAGCGAAGACA
This sequence comes from Synanthedon vespiformis, assembly GCA_918317495.1. Classification (NCBI taxonomy): domain Eukaryota; kingdom Metazoa; phylum Arthropoda; class Insecta; order Lepidoptera; family Sesiidae; genus Synanthedon; species Synanthedon vespiformis. Next base: position 2,915,036 of record OU906947.1, read on the forward strand.
CTGAAAACCGCGACTACAAAGCGTTGTATGAGGCGTCGATGGTTGAGGTGCGTCGTTTGCGAGCCCTCCTCACTACCTCCGAGCAGCAGCTGCGCGACGCGCGAGGAACCATCACTAAACTCACGCAATTGGTAACTGACTTTTTATTCTATAATAGCTGGGGCCCGCGACTTCGTCCGCGTTGAAAAAGAAAAAAGTAGCCTATCCTGTGTCCTGTGCGTCTAAATGTTTATCTACCAAGTTTCATGAGAATCAGTTAATTCGGTTAAAAGTTATGGAGGAACATACAACATGCAGAAAAAAAATTAAATATCGTCAATTTAATTTCAGTATCATGTATAGAGCATATAAACAAAGTACTCTGAAAACAAAGTACTCCATGACCAACTCTTACAGATTTATTTATTAGTATTGATTGATGATACATAAATGGAACATATTATTATGCCGAGACGCAGACGATGCTGTTCCACGCAGAGCAGGGCAGAGCACAGTTTGTAATTCAAAAGCGTCCTTTGAGCTGTGTAAGGCGTTACGCCCACATGAAAAGTCGAGGCGCGTCGAGACGCGTTGCGGTGCAGACGAGGCGTGAAGAGTTGAGGCGGAGGCGGCTATGCTTTCTTTACATAGTCAACTTCACTTACCAATTTCGTTTAATTGTTGCTCTATTTCACCCCATTTTTGGTCCTGTTTGTTTCGATGATTTTTATATTTAGATCTAGATCGTCTGACATTTTACTTTTATTTAATAAATACACGACCGACCACGTCTAAACAAGCCCACAAACAAAATGTAAGGACAAAATGGCGGTGGAGTTGCGGTGCGCCCTCGCCGCGCTTCGCTTCGCCTTGTCACCGCTTCTCCAGTATGTGAGCGCAAAACCATTGAAGCTAGAGGCGGCGCGCCCGTTCCTCGACGCGACGCGACGCGACTCTTGTGTGGACGTCGCGCCTAACACATGTGCCTCGTTCGTTCGTCTATACCTACGTACCATTCAGTCTTCACGTCTGAATCCCACCACTTGTTTGTTTTAGAATCAGAACCCCCTGTCCGAAATCGACAAAAGAGAGAAGAGGGCGCTCGAACGAAAACTATCCGAGATGGAGGAGGAACTCAAGGTAAGAGCACTTTGTATTGTAGTTTTATTTTTAATGTAATCGGTACGCAGGTTGGCGATTCAGGTAGTAATGTTGGTGTTCGTTTTGTAGCAATTGCAAAAGCTAAAAGCCGAGAACGAAAGGCTGAGGGCCGAGAATCGCGCCCTAACGCGGGTCGTAAGCAAATTGACCAACTCAACCGCCAAATAGGTAAAATTGTGTTTGAGGTCGAGTGGCTCGCGCGCGCTCGTGCCCTTTCGTGCCCACCATTGCCCACCATTGCCCACCATTGCCCACAGTTGCCCACCGTTGCCCACCGGTGTTTGAACATGAGACTGACGCACTCGAAACACTCGATACATGTTAATAATACATTAACCGTGTGTGGAAGGAACGTTTCTAACTTGCGCTATCATATCTGTGTGTTGCATGAATGTCCGTTGGCTCGTAATGCGTCGAGGAGACTCTGTGTGATGACGAATGGCCTCCGTTTGCTTTCAGTACCAGCAGACTCTCCAAACTGAGAACCAGCGGTTGAAGGACGAGAACGGTGCACTCATCCGGGTGATAAGTAAATTGTCCAAGTGAATTGTCGTCCAAACGTCGCTTCGCATTTAATCGAGATATAACTGTGTGACTCGGCTACAATACATAATGCCTACAATATTCATAATGCCTACGTGTTTAATAAATGTAGCATAATTGATTTTTGTCTAAGTGTAAAGTAGATAAGTATTATAGTGAAGTGGGAATGAAATGAAACTTGTGAGACGCAATATCTACAATTTAGCTATATTTATATTATTATATTTGTTGTATAAATAAGTATGTGTACATCTCGAATTACTAAAAAAAAAGTTACGATTTAATTAGATATAGAATATAGTAGAACAATAGTCATTGATTTTTAAATGTGATATTTATAGAAATGATCGTTAATTGGCATCCATTCATACAATCATTCTTTCATTCATTCGAGTCGGCGGCAAATTTTTTACTTCATTTAAAAAGGTCGGACCCTTTTAATATTTATTATGCATAATATTATTATTTAGTTATTTATAAAGTAATTTGTGTACCTAAGTTACATCACATTTAGAAAACAATAAGGCTCCATCACAAGCTATTATTAATTATTTAATGAATTTAATGAAAACAAATTGATTTATATATACCTATTTGAAATTTTTTTTCAAATAAAATATATTATCATCACAAGCAATTCATTGCACGATAATTATAATTAAATTATAAATGTATCTGCGTTATCTTTAATTAAAAAAAAAAATATTGTTTAAAATTATTAATACTCTCTCGATTGCAATATTGATGTGATTATTTTCTCATTCTTAAAAAAAAATTAGTCAAATTTGAAATGTTATTTTTTTTTTGTATTTTTTTTTCTGAGAAAGTGGATTAATTAGAACCATAGAACGTAACAAAGTGTCATGAATAATTATTATGACCATCACAATAATTCGTAGTAAATCAGGTGATTGTTTTTTTTCTATTTATTTCCAGAATAATAGTTAATAAATCCTTTCTAATTTGTTTTTTCTTAGAACGTGGATTAATTAAAACCATAGAACCTAAAGAAGTGTCATGACGCTAATTATTCATAATAATTTAGTCCGCTGATTGATTTTTTTTTAAATTTATTTCCAGATTAAGAGTTAGTGAACTATTCTAATTTGTTTTTTTTTGTTTTTTTTTTTTTTTTTGGACGTGGACTGCTTTAAAACTAAAACGTAACGAAGTAGTCCGCTCATAGAATTTTTTTTTTATTTATTTCCAGGATAAGAGTTAATAAATCCTTTCTAATTTGTTTTTGTTTTTTATTTTTGTTTTTCACCTTTTCTAAATTTCACAAAAGTGCCTTTACGTATGTGTACTGTTTGAGAGTATCGTGATACAATTTTATACCTTTAGTTCACCATATTAATACCATTACAACGCCAAGCTGTCTTAACAACTAGATCTGTACTTTTCTCAAAGAATAATTGGGCTCATTTGACACATTTATTTATGTTTAAAAAACACTGCGCAGTAGTCTTATGTAGGGGTTTTGACGCAGTAAATTTGATAATACACATCAATTTGTAGCCCCCGAGAGAAACATTATAGAGATTATTAGTAGAGGATTTTTACGTAGGCTCTGGTGAAAATAATTGTCGGATAAATCCAACTCTGGCGGCTAAAAGACTAAGGAAGTAACAGTTACTTAAAATATAACCTATATCCGGCTGACTAACTTTCTAAACATGAGCAAATTTTTAAGAAAAACCTGATTAGACTTAGCCTAATTTTAACTCACGATATCAGAAATTCTATTCGTCAGAGTGGGATTTATCAGACAATTATTTTCGTGTCCAATTTCTCCAGAGCCGGATATATACGAAAACATTCTCTACTTGTATAATGTTTATTATTAAATCATTGAGTTCCTTCTCTAAAAAAATATATAAAATCACCTCAAAAAAACATAATCCTTATCAAATACGTAATTCTTTGTTATACTATACGAATTGATGCACAATTAATTTATGGATATATCCAGGTTATGTTTCAATATGCAAACAGCAGACCGATAAAAAAATATAACTTGGTTTTTACGTGGTATTAAAATGCGTGTCTAAAAGTTACCCTTTCCAGCTTTGATTCATTTGTGAATGAATCTTCTACGTTTTTTTATATGTACGTCCTCGGAATATAGAACAAAAATGCATTGCATGCCGTATATCTTGTTTCTAAAAAGAAGATAGCTGCCTAATTAATACTAAAAAATAAGGAAAAAAATCCTAAATAAATTTACCTACACACACACATATCTTAATATTTACCTACACGTCATATTTATACATTTTTGTTCGTCAAAAATGAATAGTTTGTTAATCACGCCTTAACTATACTCAACTAAACGCGGATGAAGTCGCGAGCAAAAGCTAGTAATGATCAAATTATATTTTATTGAACACTGTGACTACAGATGGCAATTGAATTTCTTTACGAGCGATTGCGTCTGCTGTTTTGTTCTATATTCCGAGTGCATAACGACTAAATGGTCAACAAAGGAGAAATTTACACTGCAGACAATATTTATAACTCATTTAAGGCCTAAAATTTTACCAAGGTCTAACTTTCAATAAATTATAGGCTAAAGTAATTTGTAGCCTGACTTATTTGTACCAAAATATTTTTCTCAATTAATTCTGCGCCTTGAAACACTAAATGTTTTTGACATATTAGTGCATTATATTTGTAAGTTTTATGTAAAAAGGGAGGGCTGAGTAAAAAGGATTAGTTGCTGATCAGGTTTAAAGCCAGGTTACGTTAGGATTAAAGCCGGATAAGAAAATAACTTGGCGTTTGTAGACTTACAGGCCCGTTGATGAACATAACTGTTCCAAAGGAAACTTTTGTCTCCTCTCGAAGCAACAAAAGAATAGGACATTTGGTTTGCAAGTTTTTAACTATTGAAAAACATGTACCTAGCTATTGATTAGTTTAAAACTAATGGCTTTAAAATTTCGTGTTTTTCTAGTTTTTAAAAGAAAAATGCATTTGCAGACCAACCAAAATTAAAGATTTGCAGTGTGTTAAGACTTTATTTATTTCCCTTTTATCAAAGATCACTTTAAAACTAACACTTTCTTTTTGATGAAATTCTCGTTTAGGTATTACGTGTGGCTCATCTCTTGTTTTTTACTTACTTAATGTGAAACAGGGACTGTATGTCGCTAGCCCCTAAAATCGTAATAATTTTAGTAGAACAAGCTAATGTAATTTTTATCACGACACTTCTTTATTCAGTTCTCCCTAATATTATGAATGATTTCTTAAATGACTGCATTAGATAAGTTGTTATAATTATAACCAATTTAAAAATTTACTTGAAACGAGCTTTGTAAATCAAGTTTACGAAACATTTTCAGAAGATACAGAAATTGCTGACTGATGTAAAGTTATTTACAATTACAGATACCTACACTACGTATATGTTCACTATGATATCATCATTTGTATTACAGAAAATTAAAACATTAAATAATATTAATAAGTTTTATTCTGGATTACGCTTTCTCAAAATTTTGTAAATTACTCAAGGCCTTCAAAGATTACCTAATAGTTTTAGAAGTGATGTGGATACCGTCGTAATTAAACGACTATTGTGTGCTGTCGTATGATTATGTTTGAGGGTCCGCGACTTTGTCCGCCACCAATTTTTTTTACATACAAACCATCCCTGATTATCCCTCTATCCATAAGTTAAGATATAATTAAAATCGGTCCAGCCGTTTAGGAGGAGTTCAGTAACATACATACGCACAGAATAAATATATAATATGAAGATGTTAACATACGTATTGGAGCTATAGTAGCCGAGAAAATCGCAAGAAACTGATTTTTTGTGACCTTGAATAGTTTACGGCGCAGACACAAGATTTTATGAGACTCTTCACACAACTTTTAGAACACTAAAATGAAGGTGTATACGAGTTTACAGCTTATTATCTCTCATACCGAGGTGAAACCCTAATTTGACTGATTAGATAGATGCGAAGATCCAACTGTTCGACAATACATATATAAAAATTGACATTACTGTTGTCGTATTTTTAGACCAGTTTTGAAAATTATATACATAGTACCTATAAGAATTTAAAATCGTCTTAAATTACTATATTAGTATTTGGTCGATTTGTCGTGAACACAGCTCAGCTTATAGTAGGTACCTAATTTATTAGGAGACCTCGATCTAATTATGAAAATAGGTCGGAATCTTGATGTATCCTATCAGTAACCGAAATATTTATAATTAGACTTCTTTATTTATAGAGAACATTTTTTGGAATTGGTATCACCCAAGACTTTTTAATAAGACCTTTTAATACCACTATTCAGTTGATAGGTACCTCTTAATACCACTATTCAAAGACGTATCCAGAATCGTTATAGAAGTTAGCCAAGGTATTGCTTTCAGGTAATTTGTCAGCGAGTGGAGTTATCTGAATGAAACGGATGCTGGGCATTATTTCAAGATCGTATAAAAAATTATCTATTGCTTTTAACGTCTTCGAAGCGTCATTGACCTGAATTTGTTCGCACGGAATTACGCAGGTAATCGAATTTAGAAGAAAAAAATTAGTAAATTTTTGATTAATTTAATTTTTTTTTAACGATTAGAAAATCTACAAAATGAAAATTAGGTATGTATGTACGCAACCGTCAAGAGTCCAGGATACAAGTAAATTACCCTCGATGGGTCTTCGTTCCTCAAACCCCGTCTGTCGCGCACGGCCCACGGGAGTCGGGAATACAGGTTGGGAAATACCGTGATCCTCTAGACAGCAGCTGGGTTCCCGACGCAAACTCCCTGTCACAAAACAAAGGCTTGCGTCACATGCGGTCAAATGTCTTTTCGAAGATATGAACAAGATTAGCCAATAAATTATCGAGCTCAAAACCGCCGCGTGTCTCGATCGTTACCGATTTTCATCGTTACCGAACTCATAAATAACAACGTAGGTATTACCTTAGATGAAATAATAGTTACTGTCGGTATTACTCAAAAATGTATCAAACTTATTCTCCGTCTACCTAATCGTAATAGTCTATACACTAATCGTGTCGAAGAATAAAAAATAATACCTAACGCCTACACAATTATAATAGCAAAACGAACCGATGCTCTAAACATTGCATCGGTTTCAAACAGTAGTATATGATGTACAAGTGAGCTTTAAATCAAAATGTACTACTATTTATTAAATAATTGAGAAGAACTGACATTTCCTATGTTAACGAAAGAAGTGAAAAAGAAATCGTAAAAGATAACTTTAAATTGGAGTGGACAATAAAATATTATGTAATAAAAACTAAGCGCCTACTCCAAAATACTTGCAATGTTTCGTCATTCGTCATCTTGCAATTTGCATTTGGTATGGCGTATCCATAGATTTAGAATAATGTTCCGTGTCTATGGACGAATCAATCTACTACAACGAGGCGTTATTTTAAAATTGTCATGGTATTTTAAATAGTATACACCATAACAATATCAATATACCTGACATTATTCTATATATAGGTATTAAGTAAGTATAAAAATAAATGAACTTTATAAGTAATGTGATCTTCCTAGCATGTCACTAGCATTGTTTATGTTCATTGTGACGAGGGTACCTCCTTCTGCGGGTTGGTACCAACCCCCTTCAAAAACTACCTCTTTCACAAACCACAAAGTAAAGTGTTGATTAGTTACTTTTAGAAATTAATTTTATGATTTATTGAATTATGCACTCGGTTTACTGCATCCTTCGATAGGCGATTTTTTTTTATTATATTCTTTTTATCGTTTGACCGTTCTAGCCACCTACCATCAAGTGGACGTCAGCCTGTGTGGCGATCTTAGCATTAAAAAAATGCTATCAATACTAATAATAAATCTGTAAGTATTGTATTTATGTATGTTCCTCCATAACTCTTAAACGAATTAACCGATTTTCATGAAACTTGGTAGATAAACATTTAGACGTACAGGACACAGGATAGGCTATTTTTTTCTTATTCAACGCGGACGAAGTCGCGGGCGTCAGCTAGTAGGTAACTTAATAATTCCAAAGGTACATATCAAAAGATGTTTATTTAACAAAAAATAAAACTTACATTAACAATATTCTTGTAAAATGAAGACTCTTAGTAAAGAGAGAAAGAGGGTTAGAAATAATAGTAAGATATAATAGTGGCTTAAGTGTTAAACTGGGAGTGGGAGCATCAATGAGGATTTTCTTATACATAAACGTAACATTTCATTATTTTACAATATTTACAACATAATATTTAACTTATTAAACTAAGTCACACCTCGAAAGGGAACGCCGCTAATTACTCTAAAAGGCAATACATAAATTGTTTTGGCATCAATATCTACTTTAATTAGCAAAACATTAATAATACATAATGTGTTTCAATATTTTCCGCCTATCTATGAATCTAAAATGCTTTAATATCTAAATAAATGTAACTTGAATTCTTTGCCGACATATAATTTAATGTAAATTACGTAAAATCTAATGTAAATATAAGAAATCCATTGGATTAGGAACTAACCAATTACAAATCATTCTACGTGTGCTCCGGCAAAGAATAAAATATTTTGACATAAAATCCAACACATTTATGCAGCATTTATGTACATCTTTGGTACAATTGTCTAGTGAACGTTGGAGACATGATCACTCGAACGATACGATGTAATTTTGCTTTCTTTTGACTCACTATAAACAACGTAAACATAATAACTAGAAACTAGGTATATCTAACGTTGAACACTCGACTATAAATGGTAACCATATTACCATAGATTTTATATGTCACATCACACGTATTATATAAACTAAGGTATCAGCGTACAGCGACTCCATTGATGGTGACGACAGCATTCGGACCAGTTGGCTCGGGCTCATACGCAGAGTCGGTGTCCGACCGTCCGTGGTTGCGACTGCGGCGTCCATAAGCGGCGTTGTCAGCACTACGTTCAGTGTCAACGTCACTGTACGGCGAATCGTACACATTATCGCTCACGTGGTCGTATATATGTCTACCATTTGTATCATGGAGTGTCGCGTAACTCATCACAGCCGCGTTCTGATCTTCCTTCCTCTCGGCGCCTTCTATATTTTCTGTGTTCTTCACGGGAGTCGCTTTACGAAGTCTCAAATAAATCACACCTAACAGCATGAGTAGGAAAAGTACTACGCCGCAACCGACGCCAACGCTGAGAGGCAAGGCTCCAGAGTCAGCTGCTTCGTCTGTTGCTACTTCACAGCTGGGTTCCTCGCCTGACCAGCGTCCTTCTTCCGTGCACTTGCGTAGGAACGGCCCCACGCGCTGGTATTGCGGCAGACAGTGATACTCTATGGAACTACCGAACAGAGTGCTGTTCGATATTATTACGCGTCCATTGTCTATTGTTCCTGGATTTTTGCAATCGATCGCTGAAACCAAGACAAATTATTTATTCGGTTACCCATTCGTACCTACTGAAAAAGAGCTTCACGTAATGTAATGACACTTACGTATGCACAGTGGAGGTGAGCCACTCCATTGTCCTCGCGGTAAGCATGTTCGTGTGTGATTGCCTTTTAAAGCGTAGCCTCTGTCGCAGCGATAATGAGCCTCACCGCCTATACTCAACGTTGACGTTGCCACCGTTAGCCCTGTGCTACCCTTCAGTTGAAGAGATGGGTCCGAGCATGTTATTTCTGCAATCATCACAGGTAATAATGTTTCAAAAACTCCCAATACTCAGTCACAGTATGTAAAAGTTTCATTTCGTTACATGCTAACCTTTACATTCGGGAGGTTCCGAGCTCCAGGTGCCATCGTCCTGACAGAGTCGTCGCGATACACCATCTAACTGCCAGTGTTGGTCGCATTCATATAGAACTGCAGCACCGTAGTATGTAGCGTTTGTCGCTAGAGTCACCTTGCCGTTGATCAAACGACCCGGATTTCCGCATTCCACATCTAGAAAAAATAATATGTTAAAATACACCGTGCTTCACAGATTTCCAAATCTGAGTTTATCGGGGTTATAGTTACATTGACATCGTGGTGTGACTCCGCTCCAGCGTCCATTGTCCTCACAGGTGGACAGACTCTCGCCGATCACTTTGTAGCCCCTCTCGCATCTGTATTTGACCAGGGCACCGATTCTGTAGGTGTTACCGGCGTTGACGGTGACGGATGTACGAATCAATGTACGGCCGTGCATTCTGTCGTTACCAGTCACAGAAACGATGCTATTGTCAGCCACTATTGGCTCTGGACAACGGATTTCTGAAAAATATTTGCTTTAAATTTTCATACGATCATAAATGACTCATTTACCTTTCTAGAATATAATTGCATTTTATCATAGTGCGAGAAACAGAGCCGTTGCGACTCCTTTGGCTGCATGGGTTCTCGAGAATTAATTACAATAATTTAGAGCTTTACCTTCACATCGCGGTGAGGAATCACTCCACAGGCCATCTTGAGTACACATCCTCCTCACTGGTCCAATCAGCCGATAGTTTGTAGTGCAAGAATATTGGATGATGCTGGAGAGATGCGTCGTTCCGTTCACCAGTTCAGCCGAACCGTATGGTAACGGTGGCAGTTTACCACAGTCGACATCTACAATATTAAATATTTTAGAATGATAACGCAGGGCTAGTCGGAATAGTTAGTTATCATAATTTGGCCGTCAAGCGCTAGTAACCTTTTTTAGGACCCCTTTTAGGAGACCATTGTGCCACAATAATGTGCTACTGGCATGAAAAGAAATTACACTGAATTACATGATGGAGAACTTACATTCACACTTGGGCGAGTCTGAAGACCATTCGCCATCAGTTTGACAGGTTAGTGTTTGCTCTCCAATTAATTTGTGCCCTGCTTCACAGTGAAACGTTATACTGGAGTGAACATTATAGTCGTATACTTCGATGTAACCACCAGCAGGCACCTCAGGGTCGGGACACGATATTACTAACAACAAAAACACACATTATGTATCGTCAACTCTGTATGAGAATTACTAAAAAGGGATAAGTATAGACTTACGTTCGCACGATGGTGTGTCGTGGGACCACTTGCCGTCTCGATTACAGGTGAGCTCTTCTGCACCGGAGAGCCAATAATCGGGTTCACAGTTAAACCGGGCTACCGAGCCATAAGTAGTAGTACCATTGAGCAAGCGGAAGGAACCTTTGTGTACTTGAGCTGGTGTGCCGCAATCCACGTATTTACACGAAGGTGGACTGCCGGACCATATGCCGCCGAGTGTGCACGTAACACTAGGTGGTCCGAATAATATGAATCCATTCTGACAGACGTACGTAGCTAGAGAGCCGGCTTTACGGCCACCTACGACGACAGTGGCTCCAGCAACCGGTGGTGGATCTGGACACCAATCGAACAAGCATTTGGGTGACTCGTTACTCCAAACACCTTCGTCACCGCACTCTCTTTCAGCGTCTCCGACGAGGGTGTAATTCTCTCGGCATGAGTAGATAGCCTTCGCACCATGAGTAGTTCGACCGTCTACTAATGTCACCTCGCCGTCTTGTATTGGAGTTAGATTACCACAGTTAACGTCTGAAAAAAAAATCTTCTGTTATATAAAAACCTATGTGTTATGTTATGGTTCTTGTTGTTCTCTATGTTCTCTATGGGCCCCAAAGTCTTTAAAAAAATTGATAAATATTTTTATGGTTTTTTGACAATCAATGCCTGTCAAAAAGATATGAGCAATAAAGATTCAATAAATGTAGTATTTAACGGAGGAAGGGGCGCAAACGAAATCGCTAGTAATGTTAGTGTATATACTTACATTTGCACCCAGGAGGTGCGCCTGACCAGAAGCCGTCCTTCGTGCACTCTCGTGTTTTATCTCCGAGGAGCATGTGGCCGTCGGGACACTGATATGCAATTGATGCGCCCACTTTGTAGTCATTACCGATGATCGTAGTATTCAACAGCTTATCAGGACTGCCGCATGACGGTGGAACTGGTGATCAAATACAATTTTTGTTGACAACATCTAAAACTAGCAGATTTTCGTTTTGGATGGCGTAACACTTTTTTATTTAGGCCTTAATATGGCATTTAGCGACATCGCACAGCAAGAACAAAACTACATTCAAATATTTCATTAAAATATACCTAATAATTAAAAAACTGACTGTCGTAATCAGAGGTGAATACACATATATACACCGAGTGAGCGTCACTGAGCGTGACAATCACGCGAGTTCAGTGTTTTTTCCCCATCACAACACTTTTGTGCCTAATTTTTTTTTCACCTCCACATTAAACGTCACTGAGTTCAATGTTTCTTCCCCATACCAAAAGTGCCCAACGCGCCAAAAGAAGTATTGTATATCGCTGCAGCGCAATTGACAGTTCGCTGTTGCATACTGAATAAGGACGATATGTACCTATGAAGGTGACACTCACGGTACTGGCAGATCCAGTGCAGGTAGTCGAGGTTGCAGCCAACATCGTTCCACAGCCATGACCTGCCGCCATCCAGCACCACGCAGTTTTGTTCACCATTGTAGTTGTTAGGCTGGTCCTTGCCCCACGCTGGCCGCGACACTATTTCACCTGAAACCGCTCTCAAACGTTAGCTACATGACCTTTCCACTATTCCCCTTACCATCTTATTGAAAAACAGCTTACCGTCAACCCACTTCCACGTTCTAGAAGTGATTCCTGGCTCTTTCTGTGCCCCGATCCACACAAGCTGTGTTTTCAATTGTGATTTACGACGTTCCAGCTCTTGTATTAGAAAACTCGATGTAGCACCCTAATAATAATAAAAATGGTTAGAATGCCTCATTGTAATTTACAATACAACTAATGACCCGCTCTCGGCTTCGTCCGGGCCAGGATACGTCTTTTCTGTACTTTTGCCAAGCATTGGATCTTTATTCTTATTTTTACTCGGCTTCGTTCGGGCGGAATATTTAGTTAGTCTATATCCATTCTGAAATTCTATTCCAACTGTTGGTGAAGGTTTTAAATCGGATGAGTAATTTTGAAGAGAATTTCCTACATAAAAACAATAATACAAAACAAGCGCTATTCCCGAAAGTACCTGAAATCCGTGGATCAAATCGCCACCGTGAGCTTGACACTGTTTCCTGGCTTCATCGAAGGCACTGCCCTTGGCCACGTTGAACTCGTAACAGTTTCTGGAGAAAGCAGCGAGTTCTATCTCCGCAGGGGCTCCGGCCGGTGCGCATCGATCGTTCGAAAATTCTACCAGATACACAAAAACCTTAATTTGATAACAAATGTAATATACATACATATGAGAGACTTTCAAGTCTAGTTACCTTCTGTGGTGAAGACTTCGACTTCGCAGAGCGACAACGATCCCTCCACTCCAACCAGCTGCAGAAACACATGTTGCCCGACCAATGGACGTGCACACGTGAATGTTTTCGTTACTCCCTCGTCTAGACGACACAACATTAACAATGGCTGTAAATTTTTATTCAGGTCAATGAAGGGCAGGCGCCCTAAATGTTGATCGTTTACCCGCTGGACATATTTAATAAGCTCCACGTCTAAGTATATCTGCTGTGCTCCTGACACTCTACCATCAGGCTACAGTGGGAAACATCGTGGGGATACGCACCATAGGAAGGTCAAACACGCAATACATACGACCTGACTCTGACAAGAGTGTACGAATTTAATCAATGGAATCTCTCTTTGTATCAATAAAACCTGCTTTGAAGCGCCTGATATATTGCTAGAATTTATGTTTTCCTTATATAACAAATATATTATACCTAGAAATAAACCTTGCAATAAATTATGTCTTGCAACCTTTATGCCAATATAAATTATGTGTACATTTATAAAAACATATTAAATTTTACATTTAATTAGATAGATAGATAGGTTTTATAGATTTGAAATTTTTTTAAGATCATAAAAGTCTATTATGAAAATTAATTAGTATTACATATTATATTATATCGCTAAGGATATTCTTTGTGCTCTGATGTTAGAGGAATAGCAACACGTTTCTGGAGCTTACAAATCTAGAATATAAATGAAAATAATAAAAACTACAAAAAAATAATAAGGTATTTAAACACGTAACATTATTTTGTATTGGTTAAAAACCCAAAACTAAAAGACCGAAAGATAGACAATACTTTATGTTCTAATTGAAAAATTGAAGGGGCTAAATCGTAATTAATTTTGAGATTTACGACATATTTTATTACCTTCTAATGTTATATTAATATCATTAGTATAATGCCAGTCAACGATGAATTGTTATTTGCTAAGCTATAACGATGATTAGACAGATTACGTGCGATGATTGTTTCAAATTGAATGGTTTAACGCTGAATTGCTGACACTTCCGAGTAATTATTGTCGGAGAATAGTTCGCATACCATCCGAGCTTGCAACGCGGCACCGAACTTGCGTCCTCCAGCCTGCAGCGATACAATGGCGGGTTGATTAGTGAGAGCACGCAACGACCTTTAACTTTTAGTTTACTATTAGACAGTGCTGTACACGATTCTTAGCTTTCATTATTTTAGAAGACACCTGTGGGTACCGCAATCGAGACAGCAGTGTTTTAAATTTTCATTTTATTATAACACTATAATAAAGACTAGTTTTCGTAAACGTACAATGAAAATATAGATTGTAGACAACGAAAAATATGGAGATTTCCACCAACGAAATCCAGACAGGAGACGCATCTATCGTAAGAGGAGAAGCCAATAGAAGGAGACGAGTTTAAACCAGATTAAGACAAACACGTATTCCTGCACCCCATCGTGCAGTCGTCCCTATTTTCCCCAAAAACTTGGGGATTTTATTTCAGGAAAGTATAGTAGAAATCTTAGTAGGGTAAGTATTGGGTGAAAATCCGCCACCAGGTATATTTTCCAGTTGTGACATCATGAAGACATTATGACATTATGATTATTTTTTTTTCAGAAACATCAAATCAAATCATGTATTGATTAGTTGTTTCGTAAATAATAAAAAACACATTTAAAGAAACACACCCAGTTTGAGTTCTTCCTGACAGGAAACGACTAAATGATTTTTTCTAAAATATACGACGAATGACTCGTCACATCCTCACATCTAATGATTCGAAATTTTTTCGATAAAGAAATTCGAAAAAAGGCAAATTTAAAAAAGCGCATTTAAAATAATAATAATAATAATACAAATAGAATGGTTGCAGCTACGGAGGAACGGTGTAAGAGGCGAAACGCGAGTCGCGGCTTGCGACGTTATCACTTGATTACAATTGTACTAATATTGAGTGTGGGAATTATTTACAACAATTGAAGAAACCGAGGCCATAAAAAATGTAAGACGAATGTTACTGTCATCACTTTCGCGACGGTGCACCAGTCGTTATACAAAATTATAGCCAATACAATAGTATAATGTAAAAATAATATAAATAATAAGTTTTTCTAGCTAACAATTCTTTGACGGCAGTAAATTACATTTTAGTTAGTCTATCTCAGGACAGTTGCCATGCCTTATTTTCGAAGCCTATTTTTTTTATTAATGCATATTGTAAATAATCTTTTAATTTGATATTTTTTATGCTTCTCAAGAAAGCATAATGATGTTTAAATGTTAGCATATTTTTTAAAGTTCTTCTCTGGGAAGAAAAGCTCTATGATGTTAGTACTGATTCTGGGGTAGGCACAGGTGCAGTTTTTTAAGAAAATTAATTCGACTAAAGCAAACTTGTAAATTTGAATACTATAATTCAAAATTGTGACGTTGTACATGTACATGCAAATTTATTTGTTAGCGGCGTGTGACGAGCATTACGTATGTGCATTGTTAACGTCAGACTCAGACACACATCGCTTCACTGACCACTGTTTTTGCTGCTACTCTCTTAAGACCAATTAAATTCTACGGTAGTAATTACATAATACACCTTAGCTGAGGTGTAATGAGACTATTGTAATTTTTATGTAATACTAACAAACATATCTGACATATTTATTTATATCTGTGTGTCGATGGTGGTTAGGCGCCCATTTTTTTATTTAAACGATACCTCAGGAACCTAACATTTTTACAGCATAAAAAGTTATACATATACATATACATATGTTAATCCAGGTAATAAATCCAGTTGAAACTGTCTGAGTGCCAAATTTCATCCAAAACCGTTGAGCTTTTTTTGCGTGATAGAGTAATAAACATTCATCCACCTTCATAAACTTTTGCATCTATAAATATATTACTTAATAGGATATATATACATATATTGGTCATATACTCTACAACTGGTTAGCTGACAGAATGTCACTCAATGATATCCCAGTAGACTGCAATTGCTAATAATTAAACTGACATTATTGCCAGAAATCAAACACCTAATGCGAGTTACCCTAGAAACATCACATATGTTACGAGCACCAACATTGTTTACTTGATAAAAAGTACACCATATTCAACCAGTGCAACTCCACTATAGATTTCTATTGTTTACTGAACAAATGATTGGCGGTGACGACACGAAGTTCTCATGGGGGCTGAGGCTATAGCGAGCGGCGCGCGGTGTTGGCGAGATGACGTATCGAGAGAGCATGAGAATCTTGCCTTAATTTCCACTTTCTTTTGATTGAGCGATACAACTTGACGATATTCTTGCGATTGTCTTGGGATAATGAATTGAACAGCAGACACAGCAATCTATTGCTTTCTTTTTGACGATACCGAAACAAACAAAATACCTTATTCGTTCACACTACTAAAATGATAATTAAGTTAAGTAAGATTATATTAGTTAGCGATGCACTAATTTACTATTTATACATAGTATATAACATATAATATATAATAGTCATATACATATAACTTGTATAATATGTATGACATGAACATGACATGACATGAAGGCCACAATACTGACAAATCGTATGTGCTATACCGAGTGCAACCTAATGCTAGCCTTAAAATCAGGAATCGAACCACCATAAGATATTAACTAACCACTTGACTAACGAGCTCGGCGTTCTTCCAAACCCTTCCAATTTGTATACATTGTGTTGAAAGTAAAGTAACCTTTATTTTTAGCATTAAACAATATTTTAAAGTATAATGAACAAAGAGCTGTTTTACTATAAATCATGGTATATTTAGAATAAGACACGCCACAAAAACGTCGTTTACTTCACCAAGCAGCGACTCATCGACCTCGTTTTCCAGTCGTAAACATAACACTATCAAGTAGTAAGTGCGAATGCGTAATTTTAAAATGGCTGTAAGTACTTCCACGAGAATATTTGAACTAAATATTTACGCGTTCTTTTTAGAACATTTTGAAAATCCATTCATTGACTCGTGCGAAGTAGGGTAAGGTAAAAATGTTCAAACATTTCAGTGCAGACACTTATAGTGTGCTTGTAAAATTAATTTTTAGTAAGGATGTTACGGTGCGCGTGCGTTCTCATATAATAACTCTTATTTTTAGGAAATCTCCATACTGGTAATAGTCGGCGATGAAGAATATAGGAAAACAACGTATCGATTAGACATAGGCTTAAATTTAGACTTACCAATAGTACCTGGGAACCAGGCACACAAAGGGTTCCGCTGTAAATCACTGCTACTGTTTCCGACTCTTATTTCCAGGTCTTGTAGAGGTTGGTGACCTGTACAATTAAACATATTAAATATTTTTTGTTCAATAGCAGTCAGTGGCAAAGATTAAGAGTCAGGTGTATCCAGAAGCCTTATGAGTCATGCAAACCCTTTGAGAATTTACCCTTTCAGTGCATAATTTTAGTTACGTAATATTGTTTACATAATTGTAGTGTATTTTTGCTGGTTATAATTTTTTTTTGTTTGGCGGCGTAGAGTGTGACCGATGTTGTTTATTTACCCTATTTGAACTTTTATTGGTGCATGTTAAATTAAACTGTGTACGTAGAGATATAATAAGATAAAATCATTGTCACTGGAAGAAACTTGCATCTAGTAAGCTAAAAGTTGGGCCTAGCTTAGACTCGAGTACTCAACATAATTAAAATTAAACATGTATGTAAAATGTGATATATAATGTAATACTTTTTGAATGAGTTTATAAGGTAGGTATGTTAATTTATCAATATTATATTATTATTATAGTAATTCTGTGGCCTCACATAATTACGGTGAAATCTGCCATCTGTCAATATATCAATACTTTTGCTGTTAGCCAACAATTTCGACTCGTTGGAGACAAAAAATGCAGTTACTTAAATTTTAATTAGCGACAATATGTGTAAATGTAATAGCGACCAATGGGTTTGTCAATAAATCTTGTGTCACCGCTTTGGAGTTGCATCACTGGTCACCCGTCACCCGTCACAGCCTGATTGAGTTCCGCAGCAGGTGTGTAATTTCACTTTAGGGGGCTGCTAACTTAAGTGAGTATCGATTAATTGTTGCTAAACAGGAGGGTCTGGTCGGTCGTACGTGTGTGTGTTGTATGCCTGTATTGAATGCAAAAATACATACCACAACAACCTCTAGTTGTGACCCTCACAACTTTAACAGCGTAGTGTCTGAGCAAGTCGACCTGCCACCAAGGTGAAGCCTCTCTCTGAGTCTCTGTGCATCTCTTTCCGTCATGTTCGGTGGTCTTCTCACCGTCGTTACCATTGCCGGCGGGTCCGCCGCGCACAGTCGTCGATTGGTTTGCAGGTTTGCGAAACGCGACATTCGTACCTGTGGATGCATCGATTATATTCTTCAAAACCAGATTAAAACAAGGAATGTAACAGATTAAAACACGATACTGGAACATGGCAATATCACAGTATTGGAAGTATAAATTTTAATAGTAATTGGAAGGAAACTATTGGAAATAGATCTAATTGAGTAAATAGTACTGGCTGGTTAATCTAAAGTTACATACATGCGTTACCTTAGTAACCGTGTAGTTGATAAAATGAAGTAAGAAAGAAAAGTTTGTTATGTACAATCATCTACTGTAATTTGTAAATAAATATATTGTAACTCTGTTAAATAGTGTGTTTATATAAAAGAAACATTAGAAACCATCGTGAAAATATTAGCGTGAATTAAGATCTAGCGATTCCTGGGGAACAGTACATTTTTTTTGGATGAAAAGTCTTTCAATTTATTTTCTGTATCCCTGACAATGTGTTACATGCAAAATTTCGTGCCGATCGGAGTAGTTGACTACTGACGGCTTCGCATTTTAAGATGTTAGAATTCTCTAATTACCACAAAAAGGTGGATCCTTAGTCCAATGTCCACTGAGCGTGCATTCCCTCTGGTGTGCACCGAAGAGTTCGTAACCATCATCGCATTCGTAACTGGCCACCGAGCCTGGTGCCAGGTCAGTCGTGCTTGAATCGGTCGAGGGTGGAGTCAGCTCGACTTTTGCATTCGGCGGCACTGCTGGGTGTCCGCATCGTCGTTCTGCAAAGGAAACTCGGTCACAATTCATTGATTCACATGTATGCGTGTACGCTAAAAGAAACGCGGAACACACAACGGCTACCTTGCATAATGTGCTCATCCTACATTGCTTCCTTGGTAGCAATCATTCACAAAAGCTGACGTTATGTGCCAACGATGGACACGCAATTGCAATAACTTGAATTGCAAGGAAGACATTGTTATTAGATCATCATTTATACAAAGTAGCCATGCAAGCCAAATTTAATCCAAAGTTGGGATTGCATATAAATAACATGAAAGTTTCTCATTGGTTAGATAATGGGTCCTATATGGATTTATGTTACACAATGCGCGGTGTATATGTACGCCTTTAAAATAACAATAGCTCCTAATTCTGTTGACCGGGATCACGCACAACAATTATTACAAAATAGTGCAACAGTTGCATACTTAATTTGACAATATTTACATTTATTTCATTATTTTTTTCTTGTAATGAAACATTTCAGCAATGTGAGACGGATGCGTCTTAAGGTCTTTCGTGTACTTAAGACTACTTGAAAAAACGTTTTTATATATGTTGGAAAATCTATTACAATTAGATGTTACTGAACGGGAATACTGAAGTAAAGTATACTGAAGTAATTTTCATACATAATACATTCAGCATATTTTAATTCAATTTTCACTTATGGTAAGAGAAATAAACGGGGAAGGTTTGTAGGTATATATAAAAACTGCACCCCGGGCGAAGCCGGGAGCGGGTCGCTAGTAAATTTTTCTACACATGAGTTTTATGATCCATTTCCGATATGAATCCTCGTATTTTGCAGTCGGTTTGTTGTAGAAAAGAAACATTTTAATATACCTTAGGTATATCAACACCTCATCATCATAATAAATAATTATCTTAGTCTACTATGACTATAAAATAAATATATAGGGGAAACGAATAAATGAAAACTTTAATCATATCATCATACTTTGAGTATTAACTTTTTGTCACAGCAATTCAAAAAATTATCGCGCAACTAAGTTATCTTTCGCTAAGGCGCATTTAAAGTTTAAAAAGAATTCTAACCGATCTGGGCCACGCACGTAATCGTTTCATGAATCGTGACGAATGTCGACCCGTCACGAAAACGTAACAGTATCGAATATAAAACAACTATTCACACAGAACCGAGAACTCGGAGTACTACACTCCATCGGGTCGTACTCGTGCGACCTTCATGGACGTTGCAGATTCACTTTGGAGAGAATCTAATTGTATGTATGTGTATCAGTTGAACCAAATAAAATTAGTTAGCTGCACTTGCATCGTACGTTCGCCTTGCCACTTAATCTATTTATAGACGGGTAAATAGCATTGTATAGATATATGTCGGTAATGGACTTGTGAAGTTTGTTAGAAGGTCGACGAGTTGCCTAGTGTCGATCAGTTTCCTATTAAACATAGGAGTTCTCAAGTTTGTAATATAGAATGTATATTCAAACTAAACTTCGTAAGATCTATTATGCATCTAGTGAGTATTTTTAATGAAAATCTTCCAATGAAACGGGTTTGATGAGAATTTTATTATTTTATTAGTTGATATTTTATTATATTACTAACCATCGAACTATTAAAAATTTGAGCCTCAGATTAGTAAAACAGATTTTACTAATCTGTTTTACTATGTGTGTTAAACACATGTTGATATTTTTTACTTTGTTCATCTTTGAAAGGGTGTATGGTCACTGCCACCTATTATTCTTATTAATGACTTCATCATTCAATTTTATGTTTCTTTAACCATTTTTAAAGTACAGATCATTTCATAACTCACTTTTGCTGGCTGGCTGTTATCTATACTACTATACTAATCTAATATTACAAAGAGGAGAGATTTGATTGTTTGTTTGTATAGAATAGGCTCCGAAACTACTGGACCGATTTGAAAAATTCTTTTACCATTAGAAGCCGACATTATCTGTGATGAAAACAGGCTACTTTTTACCTTGGGAAAATGCTTCTTTGTTTTATTTTAATTTGTTTTTTAAATTAATTAATGTAAATATATTATTTTTTTTTTAAATTCTTTAGGCCTATTGTATTTAATTTATATATGTATATAATATATAAAAAATGGCTATATGAAATCTTAATAAATAAATAAAAAATAAAATAAATAAATAAAGAATGCAGACCCAGTCAAGTGCAACAGCTAGTAATTTATAAAAACACACGGATGAAATTAGTATAATTTGCTGCTGCTGTTATAATGATTTTATGTGCGTTATTACATGCATTTAGTAAGTAAGTAAAAATAAAAAATAAATATAAAAACACTTGCATAGTGGAAGATGTCGGCCTGTGTGGGATTCGAACCCACGACCTTCGCGTTGAGAAGCGACGCTCTAGCCACTGAGCTAACAAGACCTGTTGATGGGATTGACAAATTTGAGCAACATATCCTGTCTATCTAAGTGTAAGGGATCGTATTTCCGATAGGAGACCCCTTTGTATGTTTTTTCTCGATAAAATTTAGCTTACAACGCATGGGTAAAGTATCGGAAATACCATAGAAAGTAGGAATATGAATAACAGTAACAGTTCGTAACTCTATGGGAAATACGATCCGTAATACGCTTAGATAGACAGGATATATAGCTCCAATTTGTCATTTCCATCAACAGGTCTTGTTAGCTCAGTGGCTAGAGCGTCGCTTCTCAACGCGAAGGTCGTGGGTTCGAATCCCACACAGGCCGACATCTTCAACTATGCAAGTGTTTTTATATTTATTTTTTATTTTTACTTACTTACTAAATGCATGTAATAACGCACATAAAATCATTATAACAGCAGCAGCAAATTATACTAATTTCTTCCGTGTGTTTTTATAAATTACTAGCTGTTGCACGTGACTGGGTCAAAAATCAGTTTATTCGCTTAAGAGTTATGGAGGAACATACATTAAGAGAAAAAAATTCTAAAAATGGTCTATTTAGTTTCAGTATCATGTATAGAGCCTATCTCTGAAAACACAACTTACTTCATGTCCAACCCTTACAGATTTATTTATTAGTATTGATATATTGAATTTTATAAAAAAAAAGTATAAACATTCTCCCATGATGTATGTTATAGTGCAGACGAGCAATGACCAAATACGCATACCGACCAACATTGAGATTCGAAATGCAATTTAAAACTTTGCCTGTTGTTGGATGGTATGCGATCCACGTCTCAGATCCCGCTAGAACAAACCATTCTCCGGCAGATACTTGCACATACAAAAACCTATACACGGAGACATGCGTGCCCTACATTCGTGTGACGTAAGTTTTGAGCGTGAAGCGATAACCGACAAACCTACTCCCAATCTGTCTTGTATTGTCTGTCTTCATAAAATATTGCACTCGTTCTGGGACTGTTTGAATCTTCTATCCGCGATTAGGATTAAAACTAAATTTAGATTACGTTCTCCCCACTCGGGTCCCTTTTCCATCCAAGCGCATAGGAACAACACATCTTATTACAATCCCTTGGTTAGGATGTGTCGAACTTTCAATGATGTGGTGATCAGATCTGAAGAGCTTAATATATTCGACAATAGGTTCTCTTTGTTTAAAAGTAGATTAAGGTTAATATTTAAATAGACTTTATTTAGTGTTTTATTGTTTTAATATTATTGTTAGTTCAGATTATTATTGTTAGTTAAGCTCATTAGTGTTTAGTTAAAATTAAGTTAGTCGAGCTATGTATACTATTTAGGACTGCAATTTAGCAAATTACCTTATACATGTATTTTTTTTTAATGTACATAATTGCAATCTGTTTGTGTACTTTATTAAATAAATAAATAAATAAATAAATAAATGTAAAACTATTTATTTAAATAGTAGAATCCAGACGAGCTAAAGTAATAATACATTTATTACTATACTAGGCTATTGCCCGCGACTTCGTCCGCGTTAAAAAGATAAAAAGTAGCTTATCACGTGTCCCGTACTTCTAAATGTTTATCTACCAAGTTTCATGAAAATCGGTTAATTCGTTTAAGAGTTATGGAGGAACATACATACAGAAAAAAATTCTAAAAATGGTCAATTTAGTTTCAGTATCATGTATAGAGCCTATAAACACGATATTTCTGAAAACAAAGTAAATTACTCCCATGACCGCCCTTACAGATTTATTATTAGTATTGATTTCGTTTAGTGAGAAAAAATTACCAGAACCCGTTCCTCTATCTACATACAAATTCTCCAAATTTTCCGTCATACTTCACTCACTCTATTTAAATACTACTATGTATACTATGTATCTGTCTGTTCGCGATAAACTCCAAAACTACTGCACCGATTTTCATGCATTTTTCACTAATGGATCTCGAGGAAGATTACAAAGTTACGCGACAAGACACGTTCAACATCTAATTTGACAATAAAAACGTTGATAGTACCTACACACAGTTACCATTGCCGTATAGAACTCAACACCAGGGGAAACTTCATGATTTTTTTTTATAGTTAGCATAAAGAGACTCTTGTTGTAGCTGGACGAAAACTCAATAAACAAAAAGTTCTCACATCTGCAGCCAATTTACTACACAATCGAATTAGTAGAATAATAGAACAATAAAGTAGATGATCTTTACCACCAGATGTGCTCCAAAATTTTCGAAATATATTTTTTTATGAAGCTCGGTCTGTTACACACGCCACCGCTTATGTTTTACACCAAATTTTAGCGGTCAAGTAAAGGCGTGCGTTACCTACTTTGATAGAATAGCCAGTAAACCAAGTCAATCGTATATAACGTATCTTGGCGTTATGAGCCCTTAATTGAAAAGCAATTCTAGCATGATCTTGCATTATATTGGTAGATATACTTTATAAAATCTTCACAAAATTTGATACAATGTAAATAAATGTTTTGCTTTTTATGACAATTCTCTGCATTGAATTGAACCCTAGATTCTGTTAGTTTCTGTTTTCTAATTTCAAAAATGTACATATTCAGTGTTTACTATTGTTTCTCATACCTCTCTCTGAATGACTCAAATTCTATTTTCGACACTTTTGTGGGTGAATTTTAATGGGATTCTAATACCTAATAGTAAAACTATCCTAATAGTAAAACTACACCTAACTAGATAGTAGATAGATTACACTATTTTCAATTTTACTAAAACTGTCTGGGATCACTCTGAATAATGAATTAAAAAGCCCCTGATCGGGTCGATTAACTTATACTTATTACATACAATGTGTAGAGTTATGGATTTTTTACTTGAATCGCATATAAGTGATTCATCTTGAGTCATCATAAAGTACGTTTGGTCAACCACCTTTTCGTTTAAATCCTTCGATACCTCATTTAGTAGTACATTCAGAACGCAGTAAGCTAAAAAAGCAATTTATTTGTGCTAAAATAGTAAGCTATTCTATTTCCCAATAGTAGGTATGAAATTGCTCGTAGCCGTGTAATTTGCACAAAAATGCATCTTTACTAAGCATTCCTATTAACCAAGAAATTAAATACCTATGTTTTCAATTTAACGAGCGCGTACCATCGTCTGAAGGTCTAAAATGCAGATTCATTTTTATAATCTAACTTCTGAACTAACTAACTAAACTCGTTAATAAAATTCAAGATTTAATAATCTGAGCTAGACATCTTCATAATTCTTCACACTCTATATCTATCTATATAAATAAAAATAAATCCCTAAATGTGTTGCTAAGCGCAAAACTCGACAAAGGCTGGACCGATTTTAATTCTGTTTTCACTCATGGATAGAGAGATAATCAGGAAAGGTTTATAAGTAAAAAAATTCACCCCGGGCGAAGCCGGCAGCGGCGAAACAACTACTGAAATGTGGCTTGCAACTAATTATCTCATAGTATCAATTTTTTCAGTGACGAGTATCTTATTAATTAAATATGAAGCAATAAAAGTATTTTTAAAGCAATTATATCAGCATAACACTGTTTGTATGAACCGTGGGAAATTCTGTACAATAGACGGTATTACGAAACTGGTTACCCTTGGCGGTTATATCCTATTTAACGACTGCAATCAGTACAGACAAAAGTTTGAAGAATAGGGGCAGAGCCACTGTGTTTTAGTGGGTACCAACTGGCAATATTGGCAGTACTTAATTTACAAGTCCAGTGAGTCTTATTATGCCGTAAGCCGTTTTAATTGCAATGGCCTAGCAAACATTTCTTTATGACTAGCACTTAAAAGTAATAAGTCTGACTGAACCATCTAGGTCAACTCAGGCGGCATACCTAAAATGGATCACAGCTAACGAATAGAGAAACACAGAAACGTTTAGCTTGTTTTTGTTTTAAATACACATGAACTTGATTGTTAACAGAATTTGCTACATACCATAGATACCACAGAACAACTTAATAAGATAATACCTATACTAGCTGTTGCACGCGACTTTGTCCGCGTAAATTTATAAAATATAATACATTCGTGTCTGTGAATCCATGGAAATACACATACAAAATTTCAACCCTATCGATTCAGCCGTTTAGAAGTTACGTGAAAAAGATAAGTACGGAAGGATAATTCTTACTACCCGTTGTCCTTTTACCCGTTTTCCCGTAGGAATTAAGCATTTTTCCGCAGTACTATGTTCATCAGGGATAATGTCGGCTTCTAATGGTAAAAAAAATTTTCAAATCGGTCCAGTAGTTTCGGAGCTTATTCAATATAAACAAACAAACAATCAAATCTTTCCTCTTTATAATATTAGTATAGATAATACCTTTTTGCTGGTATTTTTCTTATTTATAAATTGGTTGTCTTCTTATATAAATTCTTTTATCATTGTAAAATATACCTACACATTAATAAAAATCTTTCATAATATAGTTACTTCCATCATTTTAAATTTTAACATTGATATATTGAAACATTTATTTCTTTGCCATTTTAATGTTTTTTTTAATTTAGTTGGTGACCCTAGGATTGTGCAGAGGCGCAGGCACACGCTGCTCCTAACCGATGTCGTCAAAAGATCTCTTGCCGACTGATTTATTGGACACTTGTGTCGCGACCACTTTTTCTGGCGACGACCCATTTTTATGACCGGAAGGTTTCCACGACTATATAATAGTAGTAACATATGATATAAGTAACAATATGGCAATTTGTGTGGTCCAAAATAAACACTTTTATTATTGTCATTTCGCATATACAAAGCGATTCCGCATGTAATGGTGATAATGTGGTTATGAATATATGAAAATCATTTTTATGTGAATTACTCATATTGCGTCCGGTCCAATACAACCAATTCCCAAATTGCCTGAAATGTCAATACGCCTGAATCCCATATAGAAGGTTTCCCAAGCATTCTACCTGCATTACCTCATTGTAGACCAATTTGCTGACCGAGGTAATAGCCAGCCTCAAGTCGCCATCAGTTATGTCGATCAATAGTTTAGAAAAGAAAATGTCCATTCAAAATTCTAATTTTATTAGATTACTAGCTGATGCCCGCGACTTTGTCCGCGTTGAAAAAGAAAAAAGTAGTCTATCACGTGTCCTGTACGTCTAAATGTTTATCTACCAAGTTTCATGAAAATCAAGTTAATTCGTTTAAGAGTTATGAAGGAACATATATACATACATACATACAGAAAAAAAATTGTAAAAATGGTCAATTTACTTTCAGTATCATGTATAGAGCATGTATAGCATATATATACATGCATAGTATGAGCATGTATAGCATATATATACATGCATAGTATGAGCATGAGTAGTATGTATAGTTGTATGTATGTATGTATGTATGTATCTCTGAAAACAAAGTAACTTACTTACATGACCAATCCTTACAGATTTATTATTATTATTGATTAATATGTCTGTTTGGATAAAAATTAACATAACATTCCACATTGAACTGAACATGTCTCTAGTCTGGTAGTAAGTTACGAGACTTAAAAAAAATACTAACTTAACTTTGAACTAAAACCAAATGTTTATCTACGCACAAGTATTGATTGAAAAAGTGCTCCGGGAAGAATGGTTTGTTTCCAGCGGCGAGACAGCAAGAAAGCCCGAAACAAAAACTCATGGGGCTAATTTAAACAATCGGGTCGTTTAATGAAAAAATCTTTGCACATATGTTACTTGGTAACCTTCTAAGAATAATTTTACAACAACATTCTTACATTCTTACTTCGATCCTACAAAAAAAAGTTCTTTAGACTGGAACCAATAGGTCAGCTTGAAAGAACGTAATAGTTCAGTGTTGATGGTGTTAACACAAATTTTAGGGACTCTTTTAAATCTTCTTGTTGACTGCGTAATATCAGATCTCAGATTATTAAAACAGATCTGTTTTAATAATCTTTTAATAATTTTAATTTTAATAATTATCAGATATTGTCATAATATGTATTTTGTCACGAAATCAGCCTTATTATTATTATTTTTTTATTGAAACAGAGTCACACAGCACTCATCTGACAATAATATAAAAGTAAATACATACATACGCTTATGTATACCTAAGACCTACTGATAATAATGGACTTTTTTTTTTAACATTAGAAAACTATGAACACAATACAAAATAAAATTAAAAAACAATAAGTAAAAGCAAACAAAAGGAAACCAATTAGTAAGTAAACAAAA
Organism: Synanthedon vespiformis; assembly: GCA_918317495.1. Lineage (NCBI taxonomy): Eukaryota > Metazoa > Arthropoda > Insecta > Lepidoptera > Sesiidae > Synanthedon > Synanthedon vespiformis. The sequence continues at coordinate 2,942,775 of OU906947.1, forward strand.
AGAAAACACAATTTCTAAGGAAGAGACGCGTGACATTGGAATGCGTCTTTCCTTTGAATGTTACATCTTCAAGTATTTCATAAAGACGAAACTATTTTCGACTTGAAATAATATAAAAGATAAAATGGACTATAGAGCATCCAGCTACAAAAGTTATAAAGTAATATTTTTTTATCTATTTTATAACTTACTAGCAGCGAACTTGATGCTTCCAAAGATATATTATTTCCATGCTTATTAGCGAGTTAGGGACTCGACCTGGTTTCACACGGATTGATTTTTTTTTAAATCCTTTATTAGCGGATGATAACCTTATAATGAATAAACCTATTTTTCAAATTTACAACTTTCTAGAACGCTTGTGAGCATAAATATTATATTCGCAAATTATTATATTCTCAAAATATGTACTATTCGTAAAATATTACAATTCGTTTAATAAATAAAAATATAAGTTATATAGCCACAACTTATAAATTATATTAAGTCATGAAAGAGATGAGCGACTTTCACAATAAATATTGTTTTATTTCCCGAACATTATTTTAAATAGTAACGTCGAATAAATAATACGGATATGACAGTACGCAAATAAATTCCGCAATGCCTTCTAATGTTGATATTTTATAAAGAAAAGTCAAGGTTCAGTAATCAGTATCGGGTGCAACGCACGTACTTGTTCGCCCACACCACACATTAGTAAGTTCCCCATACTCCGCTATGTGGCCTCTAAAATGTTGCATTCATTGTTTATTTGGAGTCTGACTGATACCGTAGGAATTAAGAATCTACTAAAAAAATAAAAAGAAATCTGCTCACAGACTAGTTAGAAAAAGAGACACGAAATTTTGACTACTTGTTTTAATAACTATATAAGAAATTTTAGTATTAATTTGTTATAACATACTGTCTACACACTGCGTTTACACTTATAAGATGGGCTGTACATAACAATATGGCGACAACGATCATTAGCTTAACCTTACACCACGAAATAAAAGCATTTGTGGCGTTGACTTACATATTAATTGATTTGTGGTGTTTTGAGCGTCTTTTCGAGACTGTCATTTTCATCACATTGAACAAGATTCTTTGTACAGTAGCACGCACAGTAGTAGGTGGCGACAATGATCATTACTTTAACCTTACACCACGAAATAAAAGCATTTGTGGCATTGATATATATTAATTGATTTGGGATTGGGGATGGGGGGATGGGATGACTGTCACTTTCATCACATTGAACAAGATTCTTTGTACAGTAGCACGCACAGTAGTAGGTTATCTGTCGTCGATTATACGGTTGGCCTGCCTACTGATATTTTTTATAACGTTAAAAAAGGAAAACACGAAATTTAGTCTACGGAAAAAAAATTAGCACCATTTTAATGGCTCTAGTTTAAGTCGGCGCGGCGGTTTACGAGTGGGCAAAATAATGCGTGTTCATTGACATAGACGACAAAAAGCTTGATAGTTGGTCGCTCGCTTGTATCTAAACCATAATCTGTATCACGTCTCGTTTTCTTGAGTGTTGCGAGATTATTTTGTACAGCTTCCACAGTCACGGTAACTCGCTTCTTAACAAAAAATACATTTGACCTCCACCATTGATATTTTCTTATAATAAAAGTAGAACAACATTATTGTAAACTAGCAGTCAACTGCACACATAGTTCAATTTCGTAGGTTCTTATTACTTAGGTACTAGTTGTTGTACGCGACTTGTAATTATAAATTAATTAGTAATACTTAATCAAACGTGTCGTCTGTGTTCATCTACTTAATTGGTCAAATTGGACCAATTTTAATGTTTGTCACATCACATGGCGGCTTAATCAGTCTCTGGGAACCAAAGCAATGAGGTCGCGTGTTAGTATAAAGTGTATCAGATCTGAGAATAATATTTATTGAAATTTACTTTTGAAATTAAACTTTCTACAAATCTATTAATTTTTAAGTAATTGTTCAACTTTTTTAAATATTCATTAAAAATAAATTGAATATATCACAAAACCGCACGAAAACTCAAGATAAAACTTCTTATAGTAATATTATAGACAAGGCTATTACACAATGGTTTACATGGGCATTGCCACAAGACCGCGCAAGCAAGAAGATAAAGTGGCCAATGAGGTGGCCAACTAGCGAATTCTATTTTAATGTATGACATATTATTGGAATAACTCCTACAATAAGCAGGCAAACATAAGCTTTGTTTGCAGACTAGTGTCGTTAGTATTCTTAGTTAATTGTTATACCAGCTATCTGTCAAGTGTTCTATATTTTTAGTTGTGACTAATTTAAAAATATTCTGAAAATGTTCATTGTCCTTTTTTTATGTAGGTATTTTTTTAAGCATTTGATGGCAGGTTGATACCGTCACTTCCCTGTTAGGGGCTGATACGACACTAGGAGGTTTAGGGAGCACTGAAGCCATGTATCCGGCATAACCCCGCAGCGCAGTGTCCCTTATACTGTCGGTATACAAGAGGAATTCCCAACGTAAAAAAAGAGGTGATAGGGAAATGGCTTAGAGTGTCGGTCTGAGGGGAAATGGATTCTTTCAACCCTCACTCACTCACTCACTGAATATCTTACTCCTATTACACTGTAGGTAAAACGATTTAATATTGCCTATTGACATTTTTCCATATAAATGTTTCACGGTCTCGCTAGTCTGTCCGATTCTAAATTGCCTTAAGATTATTTATAATATATGCAGTTTGTTTATTGCACAAAATGACAGATCGGAATAGGTCGAGGGACTTCGAGAGGGACCACGGGCAGTAAGCCGTATTTTTAATTTAATTTTTGAAGTAAAGTATTCTAAATAAAAAACCTTCAAAATTAAACTCAGAAGTCTTAACCCACGTGAATTCCAATCTAATGTGGCATTTTTGCTTTCAAGTTCAAGATTAGATTTACACATTTGTAAATGATTATAAACCTTGTTGCAATGTAATAAGGACCCTCAAATTACGAGTACATGAGGTTGGGCTTAGTTGCGTGGGAGTCGATGCGCAGAGGCTTCTTGATCGGTTATCATCAATCATAGATGTGTAAACATTGTGTTGTCTATTGTTTTATACTGTTTAGGTTGACAGTTACAGTAGGTAAGCCTGGTTATCACCTCAAATGTAATAAATAAATAGACATTGTACAGGAATCATCATAGACAAATACAAATTGAGGATGGAACTATAGAATTTCATAGTTATCATTTGTATTTTTGTTAGTAATGAATAAACTTATAAAATTACTGGGCAGATTTTAAAAATTCTTTTACCTATAGAAAGCTACATTATCAGCGAGTAACATAAGCCTATAATATTTTATAAAGTTACGCAGACATTTGTATGTTTGTATGTAAGCGGTAATCTTCGAAAAAATATCCGATTAAAAATTTATTTATTTATTACTTAGTTAGAAAAGAATTTCCGGATGAACTTAGGCTAAATATTCCACGTGAGCAAAACCGCGGTCACTAGCTATCTAAAATAAAATAACTCTTTTTACTAAAAAATAAACCGACTTCAAACCGTCTCATGGTCTTTTCTCATGCATGCTATTGTCAGAACTAGACCAAATTGAAATGGGACCACACGGGATGCACCAGTTTTCAAATAAAAAAAGAATCATCAAAATCAGTTCACCCAGTCGAAAGTTATGGGGTAACAAACATTTTAAAAAAATACAGTCGAATTGAGAACCTCCTCCTTTTTTGGAAGTCGATTGAAAAGAGATCCAACGCTTGGAAAAGTATAATGTTAAGAGTTATTATATTTTTCAACGCGGACGAAGTCGCCTGATTTTGATAATATTATATATCAATGCACATCGATGACATAAAAATGTAGTCCATCGCATCTGTGCCGCTGAATTAAAAGAAGCGATTCAAATGTTATATTAAAAAAAAGAAAAGTGGAACTTGTTTTGGCCTTAACATTTAGGTTTCACCTTTCGGCAAAAAAGTATCTGTTCTCAACAAGATTAATTTGATTTAGCTTAACCCGGTGAGATTGTGGTTGCGAAACGACACCGTTAGCAGAGTTGCCTAGCACAATTCCACTACGAAAATGTTTTGAGCTAGGACCGTAAACTATGCAATATTTTCACATTCTTTTTGCATTCTCTTTGTCCCAGACAACGTGTATTGCAAGTTAAGAAAAAAAGATTATATTAGTAAGACTTTAAAATTGGTTTTTTGTAAGGTTCTTCGGAGGTGAAAAAAAAGAACTTAAGATACGTCAATAATTACTAAAAAAAACCTTTGAAGGAGTAGTAAAAGTTATACATGTTTACGGTAAGTAAAAAAATTATTTTACTAATCTGAGCCTATGTGCTTCTGATAGACCGAAATGATTCGATTGCCGAGCCGAACTATTACAAAAGCAGTAGGTAAATCGCTTGTCAAGTCAGCTAATATCTGTTGGAGTAGGTGTGACATAAGAGTGCTATTACTATATAAGGCAACGACAATACTAGTTCAGTAACACTCGCTCACTTTAGCACATGTCGCGGAAATTGGAGTGGGTGACCTTCGCGCGCAGCGGACCATGGTCGATAAGTCGATGGTCGTTGCGATTGCGTAGACAACTTTTATTTATATTATCTTCAATACTAATAATAAATCTGTAGGGATCGGTCATGGAGTAATTTACTTTGTTTTCAGAAATATTGTGTATATAGACTCTACACATGATACTGAAACAGAATTGACCATTTTTAGATTTTTTTTTCTGTATGTATGTATGTATGTTCCTCCATAACTCTTAAACGAATTAACTGATTTTCATGAAACTTGGTAGATAAACATTTAGAAGTACGGGACACGTGATAGGCTACTGTTTATCTTTTTTAACGCGGACGAAGTCGCGGACAACAGCTAGTAATAAATAAAACAAAGTCATTGTTCCCTTTGAATTTTTCTTTGAACGAATGTAATTTAAAAGAATTTCCTATAGGTTTTTCTGTTATATATAAAATTTGTAAGTAATTAATTCGGTATGATTCGAAACTCTATTTCGGATTTAACTGTGTTATTATTTTTTGAGGTTTATGAATGATTTTTTATGGACAAAATGCTTAAAATAACTAACTTAACAACTTGCAAAATAACTTGACATTATTTTTGTTGTTTTAAATATTAAAAAAACTGTATGTATCTTCGTAGCATGCAAGTGGTATTAATTATTTTTATGTAAATATTTAAGTTTAGTTTAATATAGTTTTTTGTTTATGTAGGTAGTTAAAGCTAGTATTATATAATATGTAAATATATAGGTAATATGACTTAGAATTAAATGAAAAATTTATAAAGATTTGTGAATATAAAAAAAATAAAAAAATAAAATAACTGTTATAAAAATATTTCCTATTTTTAAATATTTTGCCTAAGTATTACAGATTTATAACTGGCTTGAACCGGCGAGGCGAGTTATGTGGTGGGTATCCAAGAGGATTTCCCAACGTTAAAAAAAAAAAAAAAAAAAAAAAAGGTCATATAAATCCAATGATAATACTTACCTACATCGTACATAATTATGGTTAACAATTAAAAATAATAACATTAATTAATATTATATCGATTGAGAAATTATATCAAAATTTGTCATAGAAAAAAAAAATGTGAAAGATTTATCTAGTTCTCGTAAACATTATTTGAGATGCATCTAGAATCATTCAACCGTTAATAAAAGATATTAAAAAGTTCTAACATGGCGAGAATCCGGCTAATGGCGACATAACCGTTTACAATTTGTGTTAAGTAGCGGTATTCCGCTGTTTAGTACTATTAACACCTTCACGCTTGATTACAACCGATTTTTAAGAAAACATGAACAAAAAAATTTACTTATTAGCCAGTCTCACTGTGGGATTTTTTTGAGAAGGACGCCCGCCCATCTTCTATGTAGGTATGTTAGGCAAATTTTTCCTTGACTTTCTCTGGTGCTTGTATCTCAAAACGTTGAATTGACATGACACACTGTCCTGCTAGCTGTATAAGTAAGTGTATGCAGAACATACCAAACCGGTCGCCGCGTGACGTCACTATGTGGGCCGATGGACACGGACAATGTAGGTTTTCCAACAACACTCTCATTTGAGAACGATCGCCATACTTATGGCGCATTGTCGTAGTGTGCACTGTAAGACACAGTGTCACGTGTTGGTTTTGCGACATGCATTTAGGGAAACATGTTTTCTACCACATCGGAAACTAATTTATATATCATTTTTAAAAATAGTTTTTATTTCTTTGACTAATTTAAAACGAATTCCGTATCATTTTCCATAAAAATTGAAGTCAGACATTTTGTTATTTCGAAGTAAACACCGTTTAAAAGAAGAAAAGTAAGGTGCGAGACTTACTTTTGTACCTTGAAAAAGCGACAACTGATTGTAAATAAAAATAAGTAGCCGTCTCATCGTGAGATTTACTTGAGAAGGATTTCTTAGTTGTTGCCTGGAACAACTAAGAAAGTCTCAGTGACGATAAAAGAATTTACTATACATATAAATATGGTATAGGTGCATATTATACCTATAGTTTCTAAAAATAGAAACAAAAGAATGGTTACTATAAAAATAATTGAGTGTAATGTAGGTTAGGATTTCGTGTAATGACGTCATTCTATGAGCTATATAAAAAGCTTGAAAATAAATCGTAGTGTTATTAAGAAGTTAATAGAAATGTTTAAGTTAATATTGAATCGGCCTGTGGTTTTATATTGAACATGTCCCGAGGCTTAGTTTCGGGTCGCGTAACTTTCTCTTGCTCCAACTTCATTACTAGTTTCTTCGCCGGCGTCAAACCGTCATGTTTTTGCATCATTTCCAATCTTCCACTCATTGGAGATATGTGATTTCTAATCTCTAATTACTGGTTGCCGTCCCATATAATTTCATATAGAAATATGGAAAAAGTTATAATGAATTTGTCGTGATTGGAACTCAAATTAATTTAAGTAGAGATCGTAATTGATTGATATTTTTTTTCCTATGTAAAATTTCACATTCAAAGGCTACAAATAGCATTTGAGACCTTCTAGTGAGCGGTATTCGGTCAAGCTTCGGTGGAGGCTAATAAAGTTCAGTCTGACTCCAAAGCGTGTTGTGTCGATAAATTGTGCAATATTCCGATACTTCATAATATTAACTTGAAATGTCAAACGTTGGTCAAACGTAGATATGCAATATTTTGTACAGATTTAAAATACAAATGTTAGCCATCTAAATCTATCTAAATATTATAAAATAGACGTCGACTTCGCCCGCGTATATAAAATAGATAAAAACCTATTCTCAGACCTACCAAGTGTACATATACTAACGAGAATTTTATTTATATTAGATGTTATCTATCATTATCTATTTTTTTTGCTATCTCTCAGGAACACTTATGTAATTTCATGTAAAATTCAAGATTTTGTAGTTAAAACGGAATTAAATACGCAAAAACGTGCATTTTATAATTTTCTAATGAATACCCTGTGTCCTGTAAGTCTAAATGTTTATCTAACAAGTTTACAAAAATCTAATGTTTACCTACACTTATCTAAAAAAGATACATATTTTTGCCAATATTTTAAAAGCATTTATTATAAAAATATATTTTAAAAATGCCAGATTATATGCAAAAAAGAAATACTACTAAAATTAACATAATAAACAAAAATATAGTCGAATTGAAAACCTCCTCGTTTTTTGGAAGTCGATTGAAAATAGAAAAAAAATATTTTTTTAGAAATTTATTTTGCTTTTTACTGTAGAAAATGGCACACGTAGATTATTTGATATTTGATATACAATTTTAGAACCCATAATTTTCACTTGTACGTCTCTTTGATAAAAGAGTAACGAAAAGTCCGGAGTAAAAGTTGTAAGGAACTTGACAAGCTTAAATTTCCTTGCGATTTTGTGATGTACGAAGTACTTACTTACGCAAAAGGCTCGCTCGATGATAAAGTTTTTTTAATTCATGACGGGATCGCGTGTACGATCAGGCAGTTACTTACTTTCACTTATCCTTTGCACGTGTGTGTGTTACTTGTAATTTGTAAACGAATAATATTGATAATTATTATTATTCTCTGTGTAATTTTGCACTGATTATTATATTAATTGTGGTGATTATAATGTGATTATATTAGACGGGTGTAGGCAAACCGGATGAAAGTTTCAGCTCTCATGCTGTTATCAAATTATTTTCTAATTTACACTTTATATAGGTAAGGTTAGGTAAGAATAATTTGTATGAATTTGTAGGTAAGAATATTGTAAAAATATACTTGTAAAGACATGATTGCAGATTTATTTCTTACTGGTTGTTGCAAGCGACTTCGTCCGCGTAACTTTATAAAATATAGCCTATGTTACTTACTCATAGCTGTCCACAGTAAAAGATTTTTTTCAAATCGGTCTAAGTCGTACTTTCGGAGCCTATTTAATTCAAACAAACAAACAAATCTTTCCTCTTTATAAGTCAAATTTATGATAGGTTTGATTTGTTTTGTTTTAGAATATTTTTATATTATTTTAGCATTAATATAAAAATATTCATGGTATTTTTTCAGGAACGGGTAGTAGTGATGTTAATTAAATTAAATATCGTTTGTATTAATATACCTATGTCTAAAAAGCCTATCTAAAAAATACCTATCTAAAAGTATAAATACTTCGCGAGTTCAATAATGTCTGAATTCATTCTGTCTTCGGTTATTTGCATTATACTTATTAGTAAGTTGAGACAACGAATTCTGCCAAATACTGACTTCAGTCGCTTGTACAGTCGGCCGCATAAGTCGATTAACACATTCAAGTGCAAAACAACTGAACACTCAACTTACTTACTGAAGCTTTTTGCGATCGTTTGTACGAGAAGTTGTTTTGCACTTTTGAATGTGTTAATCGACTTTTGCGGCTGACTGTACAGCTTATCCTTCTGATTGCAATAGATCCTTTAAGAGAAGAAGCAACCAAGTCCAAGAACAAGAACAACCAACCGCAAAAGTATGAAATTAATAGCCACCGATTGTGCCTACGCAAGATTTATTTAATAGATAAGCCGAAAATTCAATCTTTCGGTGGTTACAAAAGGTGAGTGTCGTAAGCATCGAACCGTGCACGATTTTTAAATAACGATCTACTTTATTGCAGTAATAAAATTGTATAAATATTACGGCTTTTTTAGAACTTGTCATCTAATAATCAAAATTTTAACAAAAATATAAACGGCTTCAAACCTTTTTCTCATGGATGCAATTGTTATAACTGGACCAAATTGAAATGGGACCACACGGGAAGCACCAGCTTTCAAATAAAAAAAGAATCATCAAAATCAAAAGTTGCTGAGGATGTTGACATATCAGTGGGCTCGTGTCATGCAATTTTTTCGGTTTTTTGGCCAAAAACAACACGACAATCATACCTCAGCCACCATATTCACGCGATTTTTTCCTGTTCCCAAAACTTAAAGGACCTATGAACTTCCGGACATTTGCAACCATTAATGAAATAAAAACTGCATCGCTGGAGGAGCTCAAGGTTATACCAAAAGGTCTTTATGAGAAGTGCTTTGAGTATTGGAAAAAGCGTTGGCACAAGTGCATTGTATCTGAGGGGGATTACTTTGAAAGGGACAATATAAATATTTTTCCATAAACATTTCATCTTCCTAATATTTAAGCTTACTTTTTGAACACACTGCTTAATACTTTTTAAACACTGTTTAAACAATTATTGCAAGTAAGCATTAAACAATTCAAGCCTTGTAATATATGTAATCATGAATAAATTCCTTTAAATTTGGATGCTACAACAGTTTTATTGACAATAGATGGCGTTAAACAATGGTTACATATTATGAATAATAAATAATATGGACATATGGATTCTGATACTTACATGTTAGGTACTTTAGTCACCAATTAAGGACTACTTATGGATTATATATTCGACAGGAATAACAATCGACGTCAAATATGTTTTGCTGGTGTTACAATAGCGAATGGAATGAATCACATTCATGAGTAATTATGAGACTAAACTTAAATAAAGGTTAATATATTATATTCAATTCAATAGTATTGTAACCAACCTTTTATTTCTTATTTGAACTTTATTACAAGATTAAAACTGTGTAGAAATTAATCAACATTATAGGGGAAAATTGAATAAATAGGTCTAGGAATCATCGCGTAATTTAAAAAGTTCAATTTAATTTTTAAATGAATAAACATAAATATAAGTATTTAGACTTCTCGTGTATCTCATCATGCAGATATGACCAAAATTAAATTCATAATAATATGTTCGTACATGTAACATAATATAAAGTGGTCGCGTTCGCGTTATGCACAAGAGGTTTCACGCTTCGCGGATTTTGAGTATTTTTTGCGTCACTCATTAACATAATCATTAATAGACAATGAAGTTGCAGGCAATTAGTTTTCATTGGCGGCTGTTGTCTCTGCGTCGTGTCGGTTATTTTAAATCTGTTTTGTAACATTATTGGGTCAGTGTAAAGTTAGATATTGCGGTTTTCTGTCGCGAATGGAAACTTGCGGGGCGGTCCGGTGAAATGTTCCGCTCAAGGCTTCACTGGTAAAGGGACCGTCCACTAGTTCGGTCTTTCGCGTGAACAAGAAAGGCGCATTGTTCACTCACCTTGGTTTTGAGCCGGGGCGAGGGCAGCGCTCCAAATAACAAGGCACACAACTAACAGCAACATTTTGCAATTGTCTCTCGGAACAAATTAACAAATAATCGTCACTCTTGCATATTAATGGCAACACTCACACACACTCACACATAAACAGCTTTAGTGTTTTGAAAGTAAGAGTTGTTCCTGTGGCGGGCGTTTCGAGTCGAGGAGGCACACACCGGCTGTGACGTAGCAGTGTGTAGCTGACATGCGCTCGCGACTGTCTGTTGGTGACTGCGATGGCTGCCGAGGCGACCCGCCCGACAGCTGCCCCCACCGTGTGTCCGCCTTTCACCGTTACAATTTTGTAGCCCCAAGAGACTGCGGTGAGGTTGAGCAAGGCTACATGACGATTGACAATCCACAACAGCGGCAGCCCGCCCCAGCACCACCAGCGCGGCCGGCATCGATAAAACCATTTTTAAATCTGTGTCTATGTAAATAAAAATCATTAGCCACATTTTGTTCATTTTTTATTGTGTTCGTAATTGTCAGGATACTTAAAGTTAATTTGAAATATTTTTTTCACCATTCAATGTGATTTCTCACGTGTTTTCAACTAAAATTTTCTAGTACATTCATGTTTTCTCATGATAGTATTCTTCATCATTACAGCAAATTATCAAAAACACACTTTAGAAAAGTACTTAAGAGTTGAAGGCCGGAAAGGGTTCCGAACCTGCTCCTGACGTGACGGAAGTCGAACATTTAGACCCACTCAGCTCACACTGATTCTATTTACTGTATGTAAAATTAGATAAATTTATATAATAAATTAAATTCATTGCTAGATATTAATTCAAGTTCACTCATACTAGAGTCCAGTATCCTTCAAGTTCACTAATCCCACCCCTTCCAAAAAACCACTCCCAATATATCACAATAAATAGGTCATAAACATTATTAATAATAATAACCAGATGATTTTTTATCTGCAGCTTAGTAAAAATTTATATAATTAACAAAAAATAAAACCGCCGAAAAAACTGAAAAGCATAAAATAACCATAAATTTTGAGTCGGCGCGGCGCCAAACAAGCAAAAATTACGTAAAGAGTGATGCGCGGCGGCGACTCAAAATTACTTAGGTAAAATGATAATAAGGTTATTTTATGCTTTTCAATTTTTTCGGCGGTTTTATTTTTTGTTAAAAAGTCTTATTTTATATTTTTTTGTGGCTATAATCTAATATTTACTACATGTTTAATTTTTAATTTTTCCATCCTCTTTTTCCCACCTTTAGGTTGGGATTATTTTTTTCCAAATTTATACGAGACCAACATCGAGGTATACCCTATCCATTAAAAAAAGAATTATCACAATCGGACTACTCTGTAAAAAGTTATGCGTGGTTATACGCTACAATCGGTGAGTGAATAATCAATCATCCCCTGTTTTCCTAACCTTAGGGTTAGAATTTTTTTTCCAAATTAAAATGGGACACCCATGGGGGTGCACCCTTTCAAATAAAAAAAGAATTATCAAAATCGGACTACCCTGTCAAAAGTTATGCGTGATCATACATAAAAAAATAAATTAAAAAAATATATATACGCGTCGAATTGAGTACCTCCTCCGTTTTTGTTTTGTCGTTTTCGTCGGTCGATAAAATGGTCGCATAGTGCTACAAATTGAGTGGTACATTTTCCCAATCCTACGCTTGGAAGTTTTTTACGGCTGCTAACTCCTTTAGCTACCTCTATCGAGAATTTTCGCAGAGGAAAAAGGTGGACGTCTCGGCAAACTGAAGCTACTCACGAAGATTCAGACTGTTAGTAATCAGAAAAAAATTCAGGTAAGGGATACTGTGGACCATATTAAAACCACATATTTGCTTCTCACTTTACATTTTTTATTTTTCTCAAAGGTTACATAAAGCAATAGGTACACTATTTGTTTTGATCAAAATTTACATGAATCCAAAATAAAAGTACATTCACGTGTAATTAAATTGTATTTATCGTGTATTACATATATTACATAATTTTAGCTTTGACATTGTGTATACATTTTTTACCCCTTTATGAATACATCATATTTTTATAGGTGACTTATAAGCTTTTTTATAAGCTTAAATACACAATAAAATAATATATCACATTAATAAAATTACACCGAGGATATAGATTTGCGCTTTTAAACCTAATCTGTGAACGATGTTAGTTAAAATAAATTATGGAAATTATTATTAAATTGATCTTAAAGGACATAAATGCTGAGTTATACTAAAGCTTAGTGTAACATGTCAATTTTGAGGCATGTTTCGTTTAAAAATACCATGTTTTAGATAAATATGCTTCCGAAATATATAATTTTGGAATTATAAAAAAGCCTTTAAAAAATTTTAGTCTTTCGATTGCCACAGACAGTAAATTTTCAGTGGAACAATTTAAAAAGTAATTCCACTGTTTCATTAAGCGATAAAAGATCAAACTTGCTCATTAGTGACTGAACAGATTTATTCATGAGCCCATTGGTCCAGTGGTTAACGAGTGGTAGTCAAATAGCTTTGACTCAGGGGTCCCGGATTCGAATCCGGAAATTCCAATTTTATATAATGAAATTTTCAAAGTTAACTCAATTCTTTGTATGGTTATCATAAACACGAGCCTATCATAGTTGTTTACTTTCATAGGTAAGTTTAGTCTTGGCGATTTGTTTATTTATTTATTCATCAGTCGTCTGTGGCTTATGTAAAAATCGCCTTAGCTTAACCGAGAGCACATTTTAAACATCTGAATTACATTGGATAAATATCGTGCTCCTCCGAACGCGATTGCTTGTGCGCTTTATCACTTGCTTAAACAAATATCACACAGTAAACACTAATATTATATTTTCTTATAAGTAAATAATACAAGTCTTTAGATTGTATTTGTAAAAATATTCCAAAAACAGGCGGGTACAGATAGCCACATAGAAATACACTTCTAACACGACACTAGGTAAAATACTTCTAAAGGTGCATTCTCATTTTACAACATTGCTGATCTTTAATTATTTGATTAGATTTTATGCTAAAAAAATATATTATGCAGAACATTTATCTCTTAAAAGCAAACGGAAGGGTTCCTGTTTAAAATTGATTTGAATTTGTATATAATATAAATGTATATATATATATCATTTAAAATTAATTCACTTATTACAGAATGTACGTACAGAATACATCGGCAAAAATGGACGGGACACATTTGAAATGTACCTAATTAAAAATTCAACTAATGTGGCGGAATTAAGAATGGCAATAACATCTATATACCGGGTCAAATGTAATATATTTTGTACCAGTTCTGTTCAGATATAATTTAGAGCCAATTCGATGCAACAACATCAACATCAAATGAACATAACATTTACACATTTACGCGAGACTAACCTCTAAGTACAATAATATTACTAATTCTTGCCATGAAGCTGAATGCACAGATAATAGGTATCAATATTTTAAAACTACGGAATTCTATGTATATAATTCGGTATCATATATTATACATACTTAAATATATATATCTAAATAAAATCGTAACAGTATTTGTGTCTATTGATATAGAATAGAAATAGAAAAGAATTAAAAACGAAAAATTGGAAAAGTGATTAAAATCTATTAGGTTTTATACTTTTGCGTAGACACTGACTACAGTTCGTGCGGCTCTCGGGAGGAAGAGGCGCGTGTCGTGTTCAAAGAATGTAACATTTGATGCATAATGTGGACTCTGACATCGCCGGTAGCGGACTGGTACTCCAATGCTCTGCGGTGTCGGCAAGTGAACGTCCCAGAGAGAGTGTTCTTACAGCAGCAATAATTGAAGAGGTGTGCGAACGCCCTGCGAAAGTTTCTATTGGCGATGCTGTATAGGAAACTTGTAATGACGGAGCGACACACGCCGATCCAAACTGTGTGGTAATACTTAGGGTCGCTGGAAGCGGGATACTCGTGAACTACGATCAGGTAGGGAGTCCACGCAATGACGTACAGCAGATACGAGACCATGTTCAAATATGTCGAGGAAGTGTCTCTGTCGTATTGCTGGGAACGTTTGTAATGCGTCTGTTCACGTGCTTTTCGATGTACTCGGATAGCAGACAGAGTTAGACAGATCGTCGTGACTAAGAATGGTATGGCGTGGAACACGACGGTTGTGATCACCCTAAAGTATACGTTGCCGCGGTGTTGGCGGGTGCAGTAGTCGTAGTCCAGCCGCAGATAGACGCCGAGACCGGATATCCCGAAGCACATGCAGTAGATGAGGAACGCGATCAGGCCGACTCTCAAAGAGATGAACCCGTTGTACTGTTCAGCGGAGCGACAAAGCCTGAAGTACGTTTCCGTGGCGACTAGCTGTGTGCAGTAACATTGAAAACATTAATCAAGTGTACTTACTGTCAATACAGTCGACTTGCAGTAATCAAGCCATAATCTTATTTGGAGCTCTTTGTAAGTTGACATTTTTTATGTTTTTTATTTATGGTCTAATTTTAACACCACTTTATGGTAGGCTCTAGCTTCCCTCGCTCACTCACCGAAACACAAATAGCACACATAGAGATATTTGACGGTGGTTTCTAACAGCAGAAGTTCTATGTCGCAGTATACGATTACAAATAAGTAAATAACTAACTATTATTGTAATTTGTCTTAAATTTCAGTCCAAAATACAAATTCAAGTAAATCCTTCTCAAAAAGAAGCACAGCTGTAGTCGACAAAGTTCCTTCATTGTTATTGCTATGTGTCAACGTAGGAAGTCAAACAAATCAATAGATGTAGAGTTTTATGAACTACCAAGTACGTGATAGGTACCATGAAAAAGAGGCTGTAGCAGTATGTGGAGGTTTGTGTGAGGAAGTGCAGCATCTGGCAGACGTGAACCGTGTCCCACTCGCCAGAGAGGAGCACGACGGCGGCGCACGGTATAACGCCAGTTGTTATTATCAGATCGGCAACGCCCGTGCACGCCAAGTACACATTGCCTGCATAATATTAAAAAAAAAACGTAAATCTTTGTAATAGCATATACGAAGATATCTTAACTCTCGTTTACTTTATGACTACAACCTAAGGCGCCGTGCCATAGTCTGACCGTACCACCTAATTCAATACAAAACTGCATGGCGTCCGTCCACGCCATCTTCATGGACTCACGAGGCAGCCTTGTGCTTATGGCTCGCGAGACATGACTCGCGCGGGGTATATACTAATACCCCGAGGCGGGCCTCTCGAGGCAGGCTGAACCAACAGCTCTCGTATATTCAAAAATGGACAGCCATTTACCTATTGTTTAAAAAAAACAGGAACATTTTATAACAAGACCAAGCTACCAACGATAGCACGGTGGACTAGTAGCGTTCGTGAAGGTGACGCCTTAGTAGTTTAATTTCTACATATAAAATGATTTGTGAGGATTACATTCGGATTACGTCTTATTAGTAATTACATAAGGAAGCGACTACATTGGAAAGAAGCAAGGCAGTGAACGTAATCGACAGGGTTAAGTTAAAAAATGTTAACGTACCGATTTTCTTCAATGTGTGCTCAACAAAAAATGCAGCTACGAAGAATCCGTTCATGGTGGTACCGAGGCACGAGCAAAACAACATGAAGAGGAGCCGACCGAGCCTCGGCCACTCCTGGCTCATTGTCACCGGGGAATAGAGCCGGGTGTGGTTCCCATAATAGCTTCCATGGTACAGGGAACCCCCGCGAACTGCTCCCACCCCACGCATGGGGCGTGCTGGCTCTGCAAAAGCAATGCAGACATTTTGTGATAAATATTAATGCGGTTTTCATTAATGGAAAAAGCGTTAAACGAGGAATTTCATCAGTGCGAAGCCTGGAGCGGGTCGTATATTACATATATATTATCAACTAAAAACGTATATTCGCGGTTAAGGTGCATTTAAAAAAAATCTTCTCGACAGGGAATTTAAAATATTAATGTTTTCCATAATTAAAATTCTTTCGAATAAGAATTTTAATTATGAAATGGAAAACAAAGAATAAACGTTCCTACAAAAATAAAGTGCTTGTAAATAATTCACCTTCTGAAATGGAAATTATGGGACAATTAATTGAAATAATAATAATAATAATAATATGTCTTGAACATCCCTTTAAAAATTTGAATTTGTTGAATCCTAAAAGCTATCAACTGTTTAACTGGATACGCGAAAGAAATTACAACGAAAAAAAAAATTAAAATCTGTGTTTGAAAATAACTAATATTAATAATAAATTAATATTAAAAACTTTTATAGATTATACCATATATAATTCAGGCGCTCCATTTAGACATCAACGCGCCGTGATTTAATATTGGAAGAACTTTGTTTTGCAATTGAAAATTTTCAATGCTAATAACATTTTTTTTTAACAGTGTGACTGACAAGGGAAAAGAGGACTAAATCAGTTGTCGTCGGTACCTAGTATACCTACATCTGGGGCCCTAGCCAAGATTCTAACGCTCGATGCGTTACCTACTTCGGTGACGAAGAGAGAAAGCTTGATAAATTGGTTGTAGTAAAGTCTATATAAAATTTTGACCAAGCGTTTGCATCTTAGCTAGGGCCCAGTAACAACGAACGCACTAGACAAACCAATGTCAAGGTTAAGGGCATCATCGATAACGCAAGAATCAATAAAGATGTACGAGAGAAATATTGTTAGAAAAATGAGAGATGACGATTTTATAATTAAACTAACTGGCGCTCGCGACTTCGTCTACTCTAAATGTTTATTTACCAAGTATCATGAGAATCAGTTAATTCATACATTCATTTACAATACCTACACTTACAGATTTATTATTAGTATTGATGATAAATAAAATTAATTAAAAAAAAAACCAAGTTAAAAGAAATGTTTCTCGTAGGTACGTACATTTCTGATCGGAGTTGAGGGTAGCACGTGTGCACTGAGCTGGTTGAGGGAAATGCGTCCGAATGCATCTGAACTTCCTTTTCCAATGAAATATAGTATAGCTGTGTATGCATGTATATGTGTATAATGCGGTTGGTTGCAAACCAAGCTATACGCGGGGAGGGATGGGGAGGAAAAGAGAGGGGTGATTCTGAAATCATTCGTTTAGAGCAAAGGTTGTACCGAGCTTAGAGCATTCCCTCAATAGTCGGGAAGCTTTCTCAGTTGAGCGCGCAAATGACGGGAGGCAAATTGCATTTTCCAACTATACTCGTCTTTCAGTAAATATTTCTCTACTGATTCATTTGACATAGTTGACTTAAAATAAATAAACTTATTATTACTCATTAAAATAATTCAAATTTTCTCAGAATTAAATTCTGAATCAAAGAAACCATTCCCATATTTTTAAGACTGTTTTAACTATTTTTCTCAGTAAACTCACTTCACGACTAGGCTAAAGTGTATATACGTTCTTACATTTTATTCAACATTTGATTTTGATTGATAAGCACGGATATGTTTTAATGTATCTACTTAAATTAGAATTCGTTATTGCTTATTGCTTTCTTCTTCGTTTATAGCCCTTTTCGCTAAAAACTGATTCCATTGCGTGGTTTAGAAGAAGTGTTAGTAGAGAAATAGATATTTTTAATAAATATTTAAAATATGATACATATGAAATTGATGTTTACCAATTTAATCTATCAATTAGTGTAAATAATAGCAATGTATCAATATGTCTAAAAGTATACCTATTAATTGACTTAAATTTGATTTAAATGTATAATTTTGTTTTAACGCTATAAAAAAAATTACATCCAGCTAACATTATTATCTGTGGCCTTAGGCGTCTAGTTGCTTATTTAGATTTAACTTAGTTCAGCCAAGTTGCTTTGCATCGCTTCGTATTACTTCGCGTCTATTTGTGAAGTACTTATAGTATTTATTTTTAAATCGAAAAATTATCTAGGTACATCGTCATTTATGTAAGACGTGTGAATATAATTGCACATACGAAATCATCTTCAATTAAACGACATACAACATACAAGTATGATTCGTAAGAAAACTCCAATAATAAAATATTAATTAATTAAAAAAAAATTCTTCAAGTTACAACTTTAAGTAACGTTGCAATTAGGTAATATATAAAACATAAATAGGAAATGTGAAACTTACGTTACGGTCCACAATGATGTATACTGTAGTTAAGTTTCACTGGCTGAGAATATTAAGCAGCATTCATCTGAAAAATATACAACATAATATCGGTTTATATTTTATGAAACTCTCCACCCCTTTACCCATTGTCACTACGCCGTATAAAACAACGTCGCATCGTTTACGCTCGACGTAATAACTATGCATCGGATTTTGATGCGGTTTTTTTAATAGATAGAGTGATTCAACAGGAAAGTTTTTAGTATACCATTTACAAAGGCACGAAAATTTACAAGGCACGAAAAATGAAAGATATAACGCCTGAATTTGCCAAGCATTGGACCTTTATTTTTATATAGCAATAGCTTATCTTGAAATCTATACATTCTAAAAATATTGGTGATAGTTTTATTTTAAATCGGATGATATATTAAATATATTAATAAAACTAAAATGCTCAAGTGGCGGTGGACTGGCCACATGATGAGATCGGAAAGAGACAAATGGACGAGAGATGTCACCGAGTGGTATCCCAGAGAAGGAAAGCGTCGAAAGGGCAGACAGTAAGACGTTGGGAGGACGATTTGCCCAGGGACTGGAGGAAAGCGGCTCGGGATAGAGAGTTTTGGAAGAGCCTGGAGGAGGCCTATGTCAAGGGACAGCCTGACTTACAGATTGCCGATGTCAGTATTTAAAATTAATGAAAAAAGTGTATGTATGTAAAATAAAGGCAATGAATGAGGCAATTTCAGTGAATAAAGGCTATTTTTTTTATTTATTTATAATAAAACTAAACGTACAGCTAGTTTTATTAATATATTTATTTATTTGAAAAATACGGCTATAAGCAGTTCTTTATGAAAAATAAATTTCAAAAATAATATAAAATTTTCAAAAGAAAATTATTTTAAGGCCTCTTAAGTGTATATATAGAACTGACATGGACAAAATTATATCAAGGACCTCATTAATGAATGGCATAAAAACAAACAGGACGTCAAATTGCTACAAAATTTATTAAATGGCAAATTAGTTAAAATTCCTCTTGAAAAGTTTCAATTTTTGTTCAGGCTTTATTATTATTATTATTACTATGCATTGAAAAATTTACCCGTCGATTAGCACATTAATATTTTTTTATGAATCTGCGAGTATCGAACGAATAGACAAATACAAGTAGGCACTGACTGATAGATCACACATAAAAGTTTAGCTATTAATTGTCTATTTTTGTGAAAATTTATGACTGCCAGTATTACGACATGTTTTATGAGCAGATGTTGGCGTGATAATTATATTCCAGTTGCGCGTCTATCTAGCGATAAGTTTAAAATTTACGAATTTATAACGAAACAATTACTTATGAAATCGTTCGTCCTGACTGACTATCAAGGCACAGCCAAAAAACTACGAAGTAAACAGCACAAATACGTCTATTTTACGATGTGGCAAGACAAAGGGGTGACCACCACTTAATTGCTATGAGAGCTCTTACTAATGTTGCAGTATGACTCTGGATCTCAAAGACAAGTACAAAAAAAAGTAATAGTAACACATGTTTTTCTCTGAATATTTTTCTGAAGATACGAAACTGCCAGTGTCAACGAATGTTGTATCAGTAGAAGCGACTTGTTAGGAGCCTAGGGCATCAAGGTTCAAACGAATCTTGCTATTATAACACCATGTAATTCAAGATAGTTGAAGGAGGGAAGGCAATGAAGTAGATTAGGTATCGTTTAAAGTGACGTATCGAAAAGCGGCCGGCACAGGAAATGCAACGTTTGTTTTTTCTATATCTAATAGATGAAAATTGATCGCCTAACAAAGGGTGTATCTTTCCAAATCATATTTCTTTTTGGAAAACGTAAAACATATATTATGTCTTTAAATGACTGTCTAGTTTACAAATTTAATGTTTTTGTTTTTATTTAATAAAAGTCATTACATATATTATGTATATAGTCATTAGTTAAATAGACCAACCTGTGAGTTGATGTCACTTCGTGTCGCAAGTTTAACAAGAACTAAAGCATTCTTTCACCTACTTAATGTTTCAAAGTCAATTGAACACAGATAAAGACACAAAACACCAAATGTACTTTATTAGAAAATAGCATTAAAAATACACTATAGTTTATGAACACCGCTAATATAATTTTTTTTTATATAATGTCAAAAAATTGTGCGCGATGTATTTTTTTAACGGATTAAACGATTATTCGCATTTAAATGTTATTTTTTTTCTAGGTTATTTATTGTGATCTGAGTGTTGCTAGGCGTGGTGGGCGGCATGGTGGTTTGGGAAGGGTGATGTTAAGTGCGCTGTTGAATTTATATGTAGCAGTGCGCAGCTACCCCGCACGAGGTTCGCGTTCGTTTGGCGACGTCTAGTCGAGGTAGCCTAGTGTACACGGGTAGAGTAAACGGCAGAATCAACTAGCGTACTGCTCTACCAGTTCCAAGTACTCTACCAGTTTTAGTAGAGTAACTGTTTATACAAGAATTATCAGTTTTTTTTATAGAAACCGGTACATCACACTGTCACTACCCGGTGAAGTATGCGGTAGAGTAGAGTGGACGCAGGGGTGGGGGAAGGCAAGTAGTAGTCGTCAGATTAAGAATCGGGAATTCAGGTTGAACGTCTGTATGAAAATCTGACGCACTCGAGTATTACAAAATGGCAATCGGCAAAAATCTTTTTTGAATTTGCGTTACATCCGAATCGTCTATTTAAATGGGAGCTTAGCTTAGTCTAGGTTCACTTAACATCCCCTCTGAAAATCTGACGCGCTCGAGTTGTAATTAAAAATTTTACCCCAACCCCCGCCAATCCCACCGATAAATACATATCCGTGGGGAATATACTTACATTGGCAATATCTGACGCTCTCGAGTAAATCCAAAAATCCCCTCTTGGACTCCTCTACCATAGAGTGGCTTGCCCGCAATGATAGCTACTCTACACTTCCATATTTTAGTACTCTACTCTATTAATACTGTTTACATTAGTATATATCTATACTAATATTATAAAGAGAAAAGATTTGATTGTTTGTTTGTTTGTATAGAATAGGCTCCGAAGCTACTCGACCGATTTAAAAATTCTTTTACCATTAGAAGCCGACATTATCTGTGATGAACATAGGATACTTTTTACCGCGGGAAAATGCTTCATTCCTACGGGAAAATGGGTAAAAAGACAACGGGTAGTAAGAATTATCCTTCCGTACTTAAATTCTTTTTCACATAACTTCTAAACGGCTGAACCGATTGGGTTGAAATTTTATATGGGTATTTCGATGGTTTCCTGGATGATTTAAAAATACAATTGGACCCGGTAGGTGGCGCTGCTGTCGGTATGTCAACTACTAAACGGCTTGACCGATTGGGTTATATTTTGTATGTGTATTTCCATGGTTTCACAGACACGAATGTATTATATTTTATAAAGTTACGCGGACGAAGTCGCGTGCAACAGCTAGTACTTAATAAGAAAGTTAGTACACTACCATGCTACTATACCGTTTACTGTACCCGTGTACACCGGGCTTTAGCCGAGGCTAGATGATGGCGACCGTGAACTGCCGCTATTTTAATTGCTTTATGATTGGTTAGATCTCAGGGACTCTTCCTTATTAGCCTAATAAGTTCTCTCAAGGAAATCGCAAACACAGTTCAAAACAATAAAAATATATGAAAATCATCAAAAATTGATGACGTCATAACTGAATTATGTACCAGGTAACGGATATCTACCCAAATACTTATTGACTCATACTAAAATTTGCTGAAATAAAATAACTCCACACGCGAACTTCTCCAGGACTAGACTAGCCAAGTTCTAGACTGAAATCGTTTCATCTTTGACTGCGTATCTTTATTTTCATCAATGTCCGTCTATTTTTATTGGCGTCTATTTTTAAATATGTTTATTCTTTTTCGACCGACTTCAAAAAAATGACGAGGTTCTCAATTCGACAGTATATTTTTTAATGTTTGTTACCTCAGAACATTCGACTTGGTGACACGATTTTGATTATAAGTTATAAGTTATTAGCTGTTGCACGCGACTTCGTCCGCGTAACTTTTTATAAATTATTATAGCCTATGTCACCTACTCGCTGATACCAATGTAGCTTTCTATAGTTTTTGAGTTTATTCAATAGAAACATACAAAAATAAGTAGGTACAATAATAATAAAAAATATTTTCTCTTTATAATATTAGTACATTAGTAGATCATCATCGATCAATACTAATAATAAATCTGTAAGTGTAGGTATTGTAGGTATGTATGTTCTTCCATAACTTAAACGAATTAAGTAATTTTCATGAAACTTGATAGATAAACATAGACATACATACAGGATACAGGAAGGCAACTTTTTTCTTTTTCAACGCGGACGAAGTCTCGGGCGCCAGCTAGTAATTTCATATATAATAATATCAGCGCCATCTCTGTTTACAAGGATGTATTATTACCTATCATATATTCTAGATTCAGAAATATTGTGTAGATGGCGCAATATCGCTGAAACTTCAGAGATATACTAAAATATTCGAAAATAGAATGTAAAGCATACCATGTGACAATTTTGATTTTTCTCATAAATTTATGAAAATCGATTCTTAAGGAGTAAACTAAAAAAAAACCAAAATGTTGCTAGTGTTGCTATTAAAATAAAATACACATAAAACGTAAAACCAAGGAACATAGGCGTAAAACGATATACATTTTACGTTACGCCAATTTTATAAATTCAGTAGAAATTCTAGTGTTATTAAATATTTGAAACGTTTTCATATAGGAATGCGCATGACGTAAATTAATGATTATCTCAAAATACTTGCAACACATTCTGTAAAAATAGAGATGTGAGTAACGTGAAAATACTATTCGTTACTTCTCGTTACCTGCTCGTTATTACGATACTTTCTCTTTTTCTACATATTTAAGATACCTACGGTTAAACATTAGGTTATCGTCGAATTGGTTCCTTATTTGTTATTACGATACTTTCTCTTTTTCTACATATTTAAGATACCTACGGTTAAACATTAGGTTATCGTCGAATTGGTTCCTTATTTGTTATTACGATACTTTCTCTTTTTCTACATATTTAAGATACCTACGGTTAAACATTAGGTTATCGTCGAATTGGTTCCTTATTTGTTATTACGATACTTTATTATTTCCAGACATTAAATTCTGCTTCGTGCCTAAAACGTTTTCGAATGTCATTTTAATCTTATCTTATCTTTATTAAAATATTTTAATTAGAAACGTAATATTTTTAAAAATACTTATGTACTGTTTTTGTCAAATTGTTCTTTGTCACTCTTATGTAACAGTGACTTACAAACAGGGCGTAATATTTCAATTTTCAGCTGCACACTAAATGTCAGTAAGGAATCAAAATGTAATAAATTGAATAAATTTAACACACCAGTAAGCTATTTAAAAAAAAATCATATTATTGCAAGAACATTGAATCAAAGTGATCACGTAACGTAAATAGTTCCGTATGACTAATAACGGAATTGGCAATAAAGTTCTTATGTTGTAGGCTGTAGGTATTATTATTATTACTACTTATTATTTATAGCAACGTTCGTTCGATCTAATAGCATATTTTAAATGAACTCTGTAATAGGTTCTGACAATGTATAAATAATACACGCCAGAATTCGAGCAAAATGTGAACTTGACCTAGATGACACCCAGTTTCGATTCCGTAATGCATTTGGAACTAGAGAGGCGTTGCTGGCCGTCAATGTACTACTACAAAAATGTAGAGACCAAAGGAAGGAAATGTTTGCCTGCTTCATAGATTATGAAAAGGCGTTTGACAGAGTTCGACATGCTGACCTGATGGAGATGCTTAGGGAGTGTAATATCGACGGCAAGGCTTTATCATTACTGACAGTCTTGACCCAAATGTAGAGGTGAAGCGCAGAAAAGAGATAGCAGGAACTGCCTTCAATAAAATGAGACAATTACTCTGCAACGACAACTAGTACCTTAAACTTCGCCAGCATATGGTTAAGTGCTACATTTAGTCTGTCTTGTTGTATGGCTCGGAAGCGTGGACCTTAAGAGTAAATACCATGAACCGGTTGGAGGCGTTTGAAATGTGGTTACACAGAAGAATGCTCCGTGTCTCGTGGACTGACAGGGTTTCCAATATGGAAATTCTTAGAAGAGCTCATACTAACAGAGAGCTACTGGCGAATATTAGAGTTCGTAAAGTTGCATATCTGGGTTATATCCTGAGGAGCGAAAAGTACCATGTGCTCGACCTTATCATGGGCGGCAAAATTGAGGGGCGAAGAGGAGTCGGCAGAAGACAAATGTCTTGTCTGAGAAACATCCGTCAATGGACCGGAATTGCGGAAGCTGTTCCAGGTGGCCTGTGACAAGGGTGCTTTTTCAAAGGGGTCAGGGAGACCTGATAGTGTACCTGAAGAAGAAGAAGAATGTATAAAGATTTATTTAAATAACTTGAAAATAGCAGTGCGGTACAGTGACCCGTTCGTTACTCAGTAACTAACCAGTACAACATTTTCTCTCTTTAAATCAATTGATTGCAGTTTGACTTTGACGTTTGTTTGTAATTTAGTTTGTTGGGTTTGTTGGTTGGAAATTTATCTAAATCCAGCCCAGAATTTGTAAATAGTTTTATTGATTTAACTCAAATGGTTTTACTGTATTAAAATATTCGGGAGATATTTCGAAGTGCTGTCGTAATAGTATTCTTAGTTGGTCAATCAATCTAAAGTACCTAAGTACGTTTTTTGTATAGCAGGTATTAACCGGCATTTTTATGCATCTTCGTGGCCTCCGTTAAATAAATCACCGATCGCTCAGTCACCATAAGTGGCAACTTCCCTTTCAATTGATGCCAATTTTAATTTAACTACTCTACTGTGAAAATTTCACGTCTCCCACAGGTTCAGAATGGATGAAACACGTCTGCTACAAATTATAGCGCATTTGCTTAGTACTGCTACTATACTGTCGTGTCTCTTTTTAAAAGTGCCCCAAATTTTAAGCATTAAGAAGAGACAGTCAGCGAAAGGTGTGTACTTGCAAGCGATTATTTTGGAGATCACTGGGTAAGGGCAGCACCCATCTTTATTAGCTAGTAGGTAGTCGTACTAGCTGACTAATATTTGCACTGGATTTACCTAACAATTTCTTTCATAAAGCCATTGGCATTCATTTATAATACTGATGTGCCAACTTGGAAAAAACACAACTCAAGTTAACCCGAGTTGAAATTCACGTAACTCGAGTTAACTGGATGAAACTGAGTAAATTATTGGTTTTCGTAACAATATTTAAAAAATTTGAACAGATTCAGCATAACACTTGGGTGCTTGTTTATAATAAGGTTTTGCCATTATATTTGTATGAATCTGAACACTATTTGCACTTAGCATGTCCATTCACTGGCATTCAAATACATCCCAAACAACACATTTCCTTTTAGGTCCCGGCATTTTTTCTATACAGTACTTAATAATTCGAAAAACTAACAACAATAACAACCGGCACTCCAAACATATGGGCAGAGTATTCAAACTCGAGTTAACTCGAGCTAAGCCCAACTTGAGTTAACTCGAGTTGACACATCACTAATTCATAAAGTGTCATCTCATTCATGCTCTAACAAAAACAAAAATAAAACACCTATGTGACCACTTATTACTATTACTAGCTGGCGCCCGCGACTTCGTCCGCATTGAAAAAGAAAAAGTAGCCTATCCTGTGTCCTGTACGTCTAAATGTTATACCAAGTTTCATGAAAAATCAGTTAATTTGTTTCGGAGTTATGGAGGAACATACATACATACATACAATACCTTCATTTACAGATTTATTATTTACTAGCTGGTGCCTGCGACTTCGTCCGCGTTGAAAAAGGAAAAAGTAGCCTATCCCGTGTCATGAAAATAGTCATGAAAATGAAAATGAAAAGTGTCATGACTACCAAGTTTCATGAAAATCGATTAATTCGTTTAAGAGTGATGGAGGAACATATATACAGAAAAAAATTCTAAAAATGGTCAATTTAGTTTCAGTATCATGTATAGAGCCTATATACACGATATTTCTGAAAACAAAGTAAATTACTCCATGACTGACCCCTACAGATTTATTATTAGTATTGATTAGTATTGATGACTGTGGGGTAATAATAACTAGTAAGAAATCAATTTCAAAATCATATCGGCTAGAACTTGATGGTCTTACATCTTAGGATAGTTTTTATTGTACAATTTTCACGTTTCTTGATTGTACCTTGTTATTGGTGTGATTTCATTCAATCTTTTCTTAAAAGCTGTGTGATCCATGAAGGTGATTAATAATCATAGCACACCATAGTTACTTTTCTCTATCAAATTGTACAACACCAAAACATATCAATAATACAACTTCTTATAATCATCTTTCCAATATCGCTTCTACAAATACATACATAGGAATTAGCGCACTTTATACTTCCCTCTCATTCAGATTGTCTCCTGCTTGACGTTTCCATATAAAGTCATTCGCAAATGTTAATAAATTTAACATTGACTAATAAAATAGGCAAGACTTTAAAATAATTTATTCATCAAAACGATAAAATATAGAACAGTTTCATACAAGTTTATTGCTAACAAGGAGTCTCAATGTTATGTATTTTTCAGTTTTACAATAATGACACTGTACAACTTCACAAATAAATATGGTGTAATGACATATCTGGAGTATCCGATAATATTGTGTCAAATATATGTCCTCATCTACTACACACTGAAGTACAAGAGGATGCTGACTCTTCCTATCATTCCGTTTATTGCTGGCGCCTACGTCGTTACTGTACTGGGGTTCATGTTGGAGTTTATACCAAAACATTTGCTTAACTATTTGGTGGTAAGTGACTTTCCATGTCTGTCTGTCCGTCTGTATATCTGCTAATTTCTCCTAAGACCCAAATTTTCATCCACTATTTTGGCCTCTGCAATAAATCACTTTGTATACTGTCACTTTGAATCCTGTGTTACTGTTAAAATACTTTGAATATTTAAACAAAATACCTACATGTCCTTTCACTTTGCATTGCACCTTGCATTCACGCAAAGCTGGTTGCGGGTAGTTTTAAATATTAATGTTTTATTG
Organism: Synanthedon vespiformis; assembly: GCA_918317495.1. Lineage (NCBI taxonomy): Eukaryota > Metazoa > Arthropoda > Insecta > Lepidoptera > Sesiidae > Synanthedon > Synanthedon vespiformis. Next base: position 2,970,729 of record OU906947.1, read on the forward strand.
ATCTGTGGGTAAGTTCTTGTGTCTGTATGGCCGACCAGAAAAGTGCTTTATCAGTTTTGATTCATTTCAAAATTCGCTAAGGCTTCGATTTGAAATAGGTATTGATTACTGATTGACATAATTGTCACTTTGAATTTTCAAAGGAAAACAGATCTTATCATTCTACAAAATACAAAGAGTGTTCACCTTCATCTTAGAAGGTGATAAAGCACTTTATTTGTCGAGTTTACATAATTAATAGACAAATACATAAATAAGTTAGACGTGTATTATAGAGAATTAGAGACTTCATCATCGCTCCTTAAAAACTAAAGGGCCACAAATCAAAATTACACTTTTTACAGGAGAGCTAATAAAAAAAAATAAAAAAATAGTCTATTTTTTTCTTATTTCTTATTCGTAGCATTAAATGTTTTAAGTATTTTTATAATAAACGGAATACTAGAAGAGATATAAGCATTAGACTCAAAATTACTTAGGTAAAATGATAACAAGATTATTTTATGCTTTTCAGTTTTTTCGGAGGTTTTATTTTTTGTTAAAAAGTTTTACTTTATATTTTTTTGTGGCTATAATCTAATATTTACTACATGCTTAATTTTTAATTTTCCCACCCTTAGGGTAGGATTTTTTTTTCCAAATTTATACAAGACCAACTTCGAGGTATACCCTATCCATTAAAGAAAGAATTATCAAAATCGGACTACTCTGTAAAAAGTTATGCGTAGTTATACGCTACAATCAGTGAGTGAACAATCAATCATCCCCTGTTTTCCTACCCTTAGGGTTGGATTTCTTTTTTCAAATTAAAATGGGACCCCCTTGGAGGTGCACCCTTTCAAGTAAAAAAAGAATTATCAAAATCGGACCACCCTGTCAAAAGTTATGCGTGATCATACATAAAAAAAATATCTACGCGTCGAATTGAGTACCTCCTCCTTTTTGTTTTTTCGTTTTCGTCGGTCGAAAATATACTAAATATGGAATAGAACAACCATAAATCTTTTTGCAACATACAATATGAAGGATTGTGATTATATTTTTGCAATAAAATTTTTTGGACTTTTCGTTTTATGGCCCTTTAGTTTTTAAGGAGCGATATATTGGCGCTAAACATTGCAATTATGCTCAAGTGTGCGTATGTTTTATTTTTCAGCCATTTTGTACACCACTCAGCGGCTTTGCTAAAGTAACATACATTTACGGCATAGTGATGGCAGCTAATGCAGACTCCGTGTCGCTATTGACTTGGATAATTTCTATCGCCACCAATGCAGGTAAAAATTAAATTAAAGAAAATTGCAATTAACAAGGTGCGATCAATATGCGCTATTGATCTAGGAATGCGACTAACCTCGACATGTGATGCTAGCCAAAACGGGGACATATAAAAATAACACTAACTGAAACATTGCACGCACATGTATACCTATACAATGTTCTATTGTCGTTATTTAAATTGTTTGAATTGGATCCTAGCGATTGGACAAATGTTAGGCATTTAATTTTGAATTCAAGTCTTGCCCTGAAGCCCTTAGTTTTTCATGTGTGGCTTAGAAATGATGATAGTTTGCTGAAACACTAATGTTTTTCTGTCATTACACATAACTTGCCTTCAAACATATTATACGAACATATCAGCAAGATGGCCCATTCAATAAAATCTGTAGGAAGTGGACTTTGCTCAGCAGGCTTTTTAAATTTCTATTTTTAATTCTTCTTTGTGCATATTTATTTACATTTGGCAAGTGGCTACGTCGCCTATTAATAAATGCAACGCCACAGACGATGCAAGTGCACACCAGACCTTAGAAGGATAAGGGATTAGTTTAGGAAAATGGATTTTTACATCCCTTGTCTTCAAAAATGTTCCATAATTACCAAACGAGCAATGTCCCCAAAATAGACACTATAACTTTCGAGTATAACAAGGTTTTGTAAAGGGAAGTTTCCCTTTAATTTGAATGAGTTTATACATCATACAGACATCAGTGTATTTATTTTCCATTGTGCAAGTAATATCATCTATATAATTAGGTCTTAGATAACACAGGTCAACACGATTTTTGGGTCTGGCTTCTGCATATGAAATTTTGATTTCTTCTATGTTAAAAATAAGGGAATAAATAATTTTTTTGATCAAAGTTTGCTTTTGTAGAAACTAGAGCATTTTTTTAATTTTTTTAAGACAAATGATAGATTCATACATTATTTCCATACTTTTATTTTCAATTACAATTAGAAAAGTTATTGTTGAACACTAGAGCCTTTGTCATTTAAGATTTTTGATAAACAACAGGAAATATATGTAAAATAACGGAAAAATTAAGTTAAAAAATGAATATTTTTAGTGTTTCACTTATGTTTGTATGGGCTGTCTCGTATCTTACTTATCGTCATAAATCAGGCAAAAGCAAACTTTAAAAGCTAAAAATGAAAATGTAACTATTTTTAGATGTAGAATCAGAATTTAAGCTTTAGAACAGAAAACAAAAAAAAAAATATTTTGTTGACTGCTGTAATCTGAAAAAAATATGTTACCTTGTTATTTGTGTAACCTACATTTGACGTTTTTGGAATTTTTTTTAAGTTTTTTTTGGTTACACCCTCTGTAATAATTTCAATATTGATTTCTAGCTCGTATGTTCACGGTGTACGTCGATTCTGGCGATATGAAGCTTATGATGAACTTCTTCATATCGAGTCTTCTCAGCGCCGGAGTGCTTGGGACAGCTTTCTACTACCAGAACCTAGCGCCTCCCTATCCACCACCCACCAGGAGGAAGTCACCCAGGTTTCATAACCATATGGATTAAATATATTAAAATACAACACCATTATATCCAACACAACAATATTCAATCTAAAATGGTTTTTTTAATAGGTACACACACATAAGTGATCACATTTTACATGACAGAACATTAACTAGAGCATCTAGTTTAGGTTATATGACAAACTAGCTGGTGCCCGCGACTACGTCCGCGTTGAAAAAAAAAAAAGTAGCCTATCCTGTGTCTCGTACGTCTAAATGTTTATGAACAAAGTTTCATGAAAATCGGTTAATTCGTTTAAGAGTTATCGAGGAACATTGATGAACAATACTCTTATTTAATAGGGCCTAATTAAAAGTGGTTTATAGTCAAATTCATTCAATACTAAATGTGATCTCGCGTTCACATTAATTTCCTGTTATATTATTTTTAAATTTATAGGAAATTTATTATGAGTTAAAATGAGTATTGTAAAATATTTATTGATACAAATGTCATTTTGTTATTTATTCAATTAGTCTCAATTTTACAAATTAGATTTTATTTTATATTTTAATAATAATTTAATTCTTTTTTTAAGGATTTGTAGTCTTTTTAACTATAGTGACCTATGACTTATGAGCCATAATAAAATTTATAATATTATGTAGCTTAGTAATATGCGGTGTACCCCTTTATCAATAAATATTAGATGCATTTAAAAATTAAAGACATAATAATTATGTAAATATATAACGCACAAGCGGTCTATAAAATATTGTCGAGGCAGTATAATCTAATAACGTAAAATCATAAATACATCTTAAATGTTTAGTGTCACAAAAAATATTATATACGATGACATATTATTTATTTATGTCTAGAATATATGTACATTAGAATAGTATATAGTGAATGATTCCAATTTTAATAAGAGGTTCGTGTTTTTTTATTTTTTTCCTTATATATATTTGATTATAGAAATGCATATACAATGCAAATGCATTAATCCGTATCATTGAATTATTATCATGGTTAGTTATTATTATTATTTTTTAAATTAATGAACAATCATTATTTATTTCTATAAGTTACTTGAGAATATTTCACATGTACAGACATTATCAATCATAAAATCAGCATTTGTCGAAACGGAATGACTTTGATGTAGTTGAACGTCCAACTTATAATGAATTTTAAACTACGTATTAGCATGAGAGTATGTACCTACATTTTTATTTTAAGACTTAAAGTGGCCATTCACGTCCCTGCAATCAGTGGCAATATTGGGAGGGTAGTAGTGGGGGTAAAACCGGTCACTCACTACTCCACACACGTCCCTGCCAGCCTATCTATTCATTTATTACGAATGTGACCGTGCAACAAAGCGCTTGTCTATTAAAATGCCGCCGACACTCTCATGACACAGCACGAAATCAAATTAAATAAACAAAAATACCTCTTGACCGCGTTGCTCTTGCAGTAATACTGCAGTGCAGTGAAATCGGTCCAACATCGCCACACACGTTGCGTCAACGCTGCCTTGACGATAATTTTTTTTTTTTTTTTATGTTAAGGTCGACAGACAGGCTGACGGTCCACTTGATGGTAGGTGGCTACCGTCGCCTATAACACAAGCAACGCCATAAGTGCTACAAGTGCGCTGCCGACCATAGAAGGATTAAGGATAAGGGATAAGGGGGGGATGGGGTAATAGGCTCTGGCATCCCTTACTCACTCACCGAAACACAACAGCACATAATGCTGTTATTTCACGGTGGTATTCTGTAAGGTGGTGGTTACTGCCGCCAGACGGGCTGCCCAAATGACTGCGAAACGCAGTGTGCCCTACCACTACTAATTGCCGTTGAGTTGTGAGCTCGCCCGACACGATTTTGAAGTCGGATTAATAAGAATAATAATGTTTAAGATTTTCCCACACACAATGCAATCTATGGAGTGATCTAGGAGGATCCCCACCACTGCCCCAATATTGCCACTGATTGCAGGGACGTGTATGGCCACTTTTACTCACAAAAATCTTAATATTTTAAATCTTTAAAATGTTAAGATTAAAATGTTTATATAATGAAAATATGAAAATTGCGTAGATAGGTACTGTTCAAATAATAAAATATAACAATGTCCTTAAAGAAAATTACGCTTTCGGCCCATTGTGTGTGGAGGCAAGTCGGATTCTGCTATGATAAGAAGTAGTCAAAGTTCTGTGTGAATATTAGAGTAAGTATATTTACTTACACTGTAGTCTTTAATTAAGTAGAGAAGCTTAATACCCACCATTATAAATTTATCTACTAAACATAGGGTTGTTAGATAGAAGTCTGAAATTATTTTTGTATAAAAATTGGATACTGTTAGATAACTGGTTGATTTTCAAAATTTTATCTAGTCTACAAAATGATCCGAAGAGAGGTCGTCCATCTGTTTCAACACCTGCTCTTTTTATTTTTAGGTGTTTATTGGAGTTTACTCATTAAGAATCGATTTCATATATATTTACATATATTATTTTCATATTTATTTATATTTAAGCCTGGGCTATGAAAATTTATGAGTGCAAAATCAAATGTCACAATATTACAGGCTACCATTTACTTCAATACATATTAATATAAATATATATATATATATATATATATATATATATTAGTATAACATATTATACTAGCTGTTGCCCGCGACTTCGCCCGCTTTAAAAGTAAGGGATGTCTAGCGTTCTGACTAAATGTGCAAAGCAATATAACGCCTGACATCTTTGCTGTTATAAAATTTTCAGGCGTTGTATCTTTATTTTTAGTAGATAGCTGGTGCTCGTGACTTCGCTCGCGTTGAAAATTATATACTAAAACCTTCCTCGACAATGACTATCCATTGGAGAAAACAGCATGAAAAACGGTGCAGTAGTTTTTGAGTTTATCACGAACAGATAGACAAGCAGACGCGGCGGGGAAATTTCTTTTACAATTTGTAAGGATTAATACGATTTAATTAAATTTATTAAATTATTTATTTATCGTTCATAAGGAGTAAACTCTAGTCGTGCGTCAGAGCTGACACACACACACACACACACACTTTTTTTTAATTCAAACTTCGTAATAACTACGTAGGAAAGTGAGCAGTGTCATTTCTCAATCATGTATTTTATATTTTATTTTTTTTACATAAATTTATATTTAAGGGCTCCTTGTTCTATTCCTTGACCTGTGATGTTATTAATTTTAGGTATCAATTGAATACCTTAGTAGTTAGTTCACAAGTAATATATTATAGGCTAGCAATTTATAATTTTTAAAGTACTATACTATTTGCGTTTTAATATTTTACACAAATTTAACGTGTTCAATCAAGTTAAGATTTTTTTTTACCAAGTTGCCATTCCGCATATTATGGAATGTTTTGAAAAAAAAAAAAAAAAAAAAAATAATCACAAAAACTTTATTTCGTTATACATATTTTTTATTTTACCAAATTATTAAATGTGAATTAAGGTAACCATGTAATAATTATGTAACGGCCATTTAGGCGAGTGTTAATCAATTCGTTAATATTAATGTCGTTGTAAAAGTGTATGGCTGTAAAAAAATTATATCCTTCAATGTTGTGGAATATGAAAACTATTACCTTGTAATCTGGTAGAAAAACTCTATTTATTTCTCTGACTATTATGGTTTTTCTAGAAATATACTATTTAGAATATATTGTAAAACTTATTCACAAGCACAGATTAGAAAATTATTTGTTAAGTTCAATGTTTTGTGCCATTTTTAGAAATAAATTCCTAATGTGCCAAATGAGGCCCTAATGTATACCCTAAGGTATTCCAAATAAAATTATTGAAACATTAATTTTGTAACAAGGTTTTATTTACTGCTTACCCTGCCCTAACATCACTTCATTTGAGAATTAGATATACTAAATATTAGTAGGTAGAATAATTTTTTTAATATGTAATCAAATATCTTCAGTTCTGAGCTGCTGAAATTTTTGCAAAATCTTGTGTGCAGGCGAGCACAATGATGATTTATTAGTAGTCAAATCGGAGCGTGGCTTGAATGATATCTCGTTTGTTCTCGCCAACTTTTTACATCTAGATAACGAGCTATCTATAGACGAACGACGTTTAGATGGTAGTAGGGGCGAGCAGAAAGAAGAAGAAGAAGACGTACACTTTGCTCTCGGAGTCGTGATTGACCCGTGAAGCGGCGAACTAATGTAGCACGGTTCGCATCTGTATACTTCGTGAGTCTGCATTACACAACTCTTTATTTCTGGCAACGCAGGCAGTTCAGGCGAAGAATCTTCAGACGTTGACAATTGATCACGAATCTCCATCAGCCCCTCTGGTTCCTGAGCACCAAAACTCATCCGACTCATCAGCAGTTTCGCCTTGCTTCTCGCTCTGGCTTTAGCTACTCTCATATCACTCTTACATGTAAAATAACAACTATTTTGATCAATATATTTACAAATCTCCTCAGCCTCTTCCTGTGGTGATACACTACGATCTCTAAAAAATCCGAAACCGTTGCGCAAATCATCGACACCCTCAAGGAACAGCCAAGTGAGGGTAGTTATAACAAGTGTCAAGGTTGTAAACACTGCGATAGCCGTTATGGCGTCCGGGCTCGTTATTTTATTTTGAATCTTCCCAATAACGCCATAGGTAACAATATTTATAGTGCGCTTGTTAGCGTGCGCACGGCAAGTATAGAAACCCCTAAGATCATTATCAGCCGCTGCAACCAACTTGAGCACTTTCCCATCGTCAGCTGATCGTACAGATTTGCTTTTAAGTTTTCCATAAACTTCGGTGTCGAGGAATAGCCAATGTGCTGATTGATATGGACTCAACTTTCTGGCATGGAGACACGATAAATTTAGTTGACCAGAAAGGCCCCAAGCTGTTTCACGGTACATGACTGATAAGCTGCCCGTACGCGATGATACTTGAACTCCTTCACTCGTGGAGCGCTCCACACTAAGTTTGTGTAAATCTTGTAGTACACCATTTATATTGAGAGAAGCTATAATTCCATAAAAAGACGTAAAATCTTCTGGTAAAATGTGCTTTATATCCATCGGTACTCCGCCAACGAAAAATTCATCGCTGCACAATGAATATACTGTTGTCTGTTTCTCTGAATCTTGTGCCAATCCTTCAAAGTATAAATCGTTCCTACTTTTGCTTTTGCTGTCGTCGTCTATCAATTCACGTCGTTTCCTTCCAGTCTCATCTTCTGCAATAACATGGAGGCGGTCCCCCATGTTTATAGTGGCTTCAATGGTATTAGTACCTCTTTTTTTATGCAACGTCACGTCGACCCATTCGTCAACCGAATACTCCATGGAACTGTCGCTACACGATACCACATCTCCCGAAACCATTTTCAGTTTGATCTTCATATTATGTAATTTCATGTGAAGCCAACTATTCGTTTTATCGTCTTTAAGAAACAAAATCGTTCCTGAATCTCTTTTAGGTTTAAACGTAAGCTCTATGCGCCATTCATTATACGAATCAAAACAAGGTATTCGTGCGTATTGATCAGTATCTAGAGATAAATAAGCTTCTTCTAAGCCGGCTCTCTCGCAAGCTATATTTAAAGCGGAAGTCGGAATGTAGTCGGTTGGCTTTTGAATATCTCTTTGGACCACCATAATCAATGGCATGAAATTTAATATAACCTCCTGTATTTCCCCGTGTAGTTTTTCACCTATTACGATGTCCATTTTATCATTAGGAAAATCAGGGTCACATGTAAAGGTGCCTCGTATTGGTCTCGGTGCATCATTTAATCTAAGAGTTGCACCCTCATTGGTGACAGTCGCTAAAACTGTATGCCAAACGGCCGGTTCTATTGTCATTGGTGTGCATATTTGTGGCAGACCACACGATCCGTAATCATTTGCATGCAAACAAATACGCCACTTGTGCAAATTGAGTTTTACACGCGAATTATGGGCTGTCCCTCTCCTTACCAAAGTGCCGTGCGGTGAGAACGGCAGGAACCGAATATAAACATGAAACAGGGAGGAACGCTTATGTTCAAAATTGTATTTCAAAGATGATTCTCCGTTCAATACGGCAACAGTGTGAGGGTACACTTCACAGGGAATTAAGTGACATGAAGTAGTAGCAGTTCTAGGTCCAAGGCAAGGAGCTCCCCCACCAGAAGGACTCGGTCTGCTGCAGGATCTGGTCCGAGTTCGCCTGCCGGGGCCACAGGTTTGCGAGCATGCACTCCAGCTTCCCCAACCCGACCAACTTCCATTAAGCACACAATGTTCGTTCTCGCAAATTTTCATCTGGTCATGCTGACCCTGACAGTGGGTTCCCCAATTAGTGGCTGTCAATGGATTTGGTTTTTCATTGCACGTTCTACGGCGACGAGATACTCCCATTCCACAAGACTCTGAGCAAGACGACCACTGTTTCCACTCACCCCATACGTCGCGAACTTCTCCATTTTTGTTTACTTCACATTGGTCGCCTTCACATTCAATGGATTGTAATAGTGTGCCATGACATATAAGTCCGGCATCCGATGGGGGTGGATTGTTGCATCGTCTTAGTCTCCACCGCAGACCGGGTCCGCAGCGGGCCCCACATGCAGACCATTCACCCCAAGGGCTCCATTCGCCGATTACTCGACAACCTACGCTATGCTTTACACATTGTAGGGCGTTCCAAAGAGATTCTATATTAATTTGCCAAGTGTTGTCCGTCGATACGGCCGCTTCAATAGCCTCAAAGGGACACTCCATTTGCAGACATCTTTCTAAAAGGGCCGGAAAGGTCTCTAACATCTTAAACGCTTCGGTTTTGATTGGATCTTTTTCCACAAGTTTACGGTAATCGTGTACAGTGCAGTTTGTGATTTGACATGTTTCGTCTTTCTCATGGGGTCCATCGCATGGAAGGCCGTCTTTAGCAGGCTGAGGGTTAGTGCACCGTCTGCTTGCGAAGCGATGTCCAACGTCGTCACAGGATCCCGAACATGCACTCCAAGCACTCCAACTGGACCATCCTCCGTCAATTGGGCAATCCGGATCGGATATAATACCGAGTTCACACTCCGCACGCCAAATTGCACGCTCCCGACTTAAAGGCTTTACACTTCTTAAAAAGTATAATGCACATATAAATAACAGTAAAGTTAAACACACTACTTCGCCTTTTCTAATTTTATACATTGCATTTCAGTTTTCTTTTTCGGTTACCAACAAATCGTTATCGATATCTTGACAGCTTTTGACATCTTTTTCTCTCAATTTGCTCTCAATTATCGAGTACTGTTTAGTCATAGAGTATTTTTTCTTATTATTCAGTAGAATGTCCTTGATCCAGTCTTTTTTATTTAAATCATAGAGGAGGGTAAATACGAAATCTATAGTCTTGACACGAATGCGTGGACATAATTGGTTTGGTCGATTTTAAGAAATAGAATTAGGCGGCGAAGGGAAACCGGAATTAAGACAATTCTATTAAACCACCCAACGGACTTTGATGCGGTTTTCACTATTGGAAAGAGCGATGAACAGGAATGTTTGTTTAAATTTGCGATCATGAAAGAATGCGATGTGAAAATTCGCTATGAAAAAATGATTTTGTGAAATATGTCGCACAAATATGTGTAAGTATATTATAATAGTTGTATATGTGTATATGGAATGTATATCGTCCGTCAGCTTTGAATACATTTTATTACACTTAGGTACACTTTTAAGTTTTACCAGGTGTTAAATTTCAATTTTAGATGATCACTCGGGAGCAGTATTTTTTTTGAAAGATGAAAGATACCCTATGTCCTTTCCGATATATCTGAGATGGTGTAAGCAAAATTTTATAACGATCGGTTGAATAGTTAATGCGTGAAAAGGTAACAGACAGTTATTTTAGTATGTCGGTAGTCGGCAATAAAGTCGGTAACAACTAGCTCCAGTGTTTTTTTTAGTTTATAAATAGTAAAAGTGCTTATTTCTATCTAAAATATATTGATATCTTACTGTGCAAAATATTAAAGTTATATACTCCAATAAAATATATAAATAACTAAAAACTTTCAGTGAAACGTAATCTAATTACATTCGGACAAGTAACAACCTCACATAAGTATCAAAAATAATTATATGGAAGAAATGTGCAAAGATCAATTAAAATATAGTAAATAATTAGTGAAAAAAAAAAAAAAAAGAAAAAAAAATCAATAATAAAAACTGTGCTAGTGAAATATAAAATCAATAATTAAAATAAAATAAAATTTTAAGATATACCTTATACAACACAATAATTAAATTGCTTTATTTTTAGAAAGAGTTAACGATTTTTAGGTAGTACTCCAAGAGGCCAATTGGTAAGGTATTTTAAACTACGGCTAACATTTGACTGGTGACGGTTCGTATTCTTTGGAAAAGTTGAGGTAATGTTTTTTAATTATATTTTTTTAAGAAATTGTTACATTACATAATATCAGGTATATACAATAAAGAAATACTTGCAAATATAGATAGTATTGCTATAGACAATATAAACATGAATTTCTTGGACAACATTACTTTTCGAAAACGACGAATTCGCACCCAATCTGACTCAACCGTAAACAATGAAAATAAATCCCAGGATGAACCACTAGATGTCACTAGTTTCAGCATTCCAAATGAATCTATAGATGAAGATACGGAATATGTTTCTAGTCTTAAAACACAAATAGAAAAATTAAAGACAGAACTATGTAGTGCTAATAAAGAAATAGAAGTACTAAATGGAGAAATTACTTTATTAAAAAAAAGGAATGAAAATCTTTTAAAAAAACAAGAAATATACAAAAAAATTACGCATAGTCCTACTCTAATGAAATCACCCATAGTAAAACAGAAAGTTAAACAAAACCGACATAAACATACACAAACAAATGAAAACGATAATGTGAATTTAACTAACACGTGTGAAATAAGTGATCAGAACATAAATAATACCAAACTAAAAGCTATTGAAAACACGTCAATTAATATGTCACCACTGACGGAGAAGTCACAAATTGGTTTGCATAAAAGTCATAAACGTAATGACAAGAGAAACATGATAGTCCTGAGTTCTACCATAAATAAAAATAATATCTTACGTTCAACATTATACTATTTTCAAGACAGTTATGAAATATGTCATTACTCAACACCAAATGGGGGAATTAGACAAATGTTATCAGGCCTAGACAAAAAACTTAAATATTTGAATAAGGACGACTATTGTGTGATAATGATAGGAGAAAGCGATTTTGAAATTACGCAGAATTATTTAGATTTAATATTAGAAATAAGACACGCATTACAGAAATACACACATACAAATATATTAATATGCTCACCTACTTATAAATATGGTACCAACACGCACATGTATAATTCTAGAGTTGAACATTTTAATAATCTACTTTACTTAGACCTCTTAACAAATAAATATGCCTATTTTATAGATAGCAATAAAAATCTTAAGTGTGATTTTACTATGTTTAGATACAGTGGAATAATTAACCGTCTAGGAATGAAAATAATATTTAAGGATTTATTTTTTATAATTCAAGACATTAACAACTTTAAAACTTCAAATACAAAAGAGACACAACAAGCAAAGTCAAGTGAATTAAAGAGAAACACTATCAAAGAATCTGAAGAATCCACATCATCAAAACAGGTTTTTCACTAAATAGGCTCCTCATTCTGCATCAGAATATAGCTGGACTTATTAATAAATCAGACCTGCTAACCACTAACCTACAAGTACTTAAAGACAATGGAAAGAATATTGATGTTATATGTATCACGGAACATTTTATGCAGGTTGGATTTGAAGAACTTTGCCACTTACCAAATTATACCATGGCGACCTGCTACAGCCGTAAAAATGTAAAAAGAGGAGGAACATGTATATTTGTAAAAAGGAACTACGCATATAAAAAACTTAAAGATATAGAAAATTTATCAATTTCAGGCATATTTGAATGTTGTGCAATAGAGCTTGTACATTATAAAATAATTATAGTATGCATATACAGAATCCCAAAAACAACAAATTTAAGTACTTTTTTTGAAAAATTCGAGCAATTTTTAATCTTTTTACAAAAACAAAAAAACAAAAATGTCATTATTGCCGGAGACTTTAATGTGGATATTATGAAAAATAATAGCACTACATCTGAGTTTCAATGTCTTTTGCTAAGTTTTGGCCTTAAATTTGAAATTAAAGTACCAACAAGAATAGGAAGCAATACTTGTATAGATAATTTTATTCATGACCTCAAAAAATGCAAGTCTGAAGTAATAGAACTTGCTCTGTCTGACCACACTGCTCAAATTTTGGAAACGCCAGTCCTAGAAAATCGTATATGTAATTTTTGGCGCTTTAAAAAAAGGGACTATTGCAATGAAAATTTAAAAAAGTTCAATAAATATATAAGTGACTGGAATTTTTCAGAAATATATAAAACTGATAATCCTAATACTGCTTATGATATATTTATTGATAATTTTAAAATGCTCTACGAACTGTGTTTTCCATTTAAACTGATAACAATTAAAACAAATTATAAAATCAAATGGCTATCAAAAGGTTTGAAATTATGTAGTAAGAGGAAAAGGAATTTATTAGACATTTATCGAAGAAACCCGAATGAATCAAATAAAAACAAATACAAAAAATATTCTGCATTATTTAAGAAAATCATTAAGTTAACTAAACAGTCTCAAAATAACTATGCTATTATAAATGCTCAAAATAAAAATAAAACAGCCTGGCAAATTATTAATAGAGTAAAGCGAGATCGACCGAGAGAAACTATTACGGAAATTAATCAGGAAAATAAAATAGTAACTGATCCAACACTGATGTCTAACATTTTCAATGATTATTTTGTGGACAGAATTAAGCCGTTGTCAAATATCAAACAAACAAAGTCCAACTTAACTAAAAGCAGTAACTCAATGTTTTTAAATCCCTGCACGCCAATAGAAGTAAATAATATAGTCAATAACTTAAAAAATACAAATAGTGTTGGTTGGGATGGAATTGTTACAAAGGTAGTAAAATACACCATAAAAAATACAGCAGGTCATCTCTGTCATATTATTAATCTGTGTATAAGTGAAGGCTTGTATCCAGAAAAATTAAAGAATGCTATCATAACACCTATTTATAAAAATAAAGGAGATAAAGGACTTTTGATAAACTATAGACCTATAGCACGAATCTCTGTTTTCTCAAAAATATTCGAAAAATATATTTATAAAGCAATAAGTACATACATGGAAAAGTACAATATTTTTACAAGTGAACAACATGGATACAGAAAAAATAAAACAATCAACGAGGCACTTTATAAATTCCTGGATATAATCATGACAAATGTAGACACTAAATCTCCAATATGTGCGGTATACATGGACATGACGCAAGCATTTGATCATGTAGACCATGCAATTCTTCTTGACAAACTCGAAAATTATGGAATAAGAGGTAATATATTAAATCTGATGAAATCATACTTATACAACAGAAAGCAAATTACAGAGATTACTAGAATAAATAGAGGTAATAGAACACAGGAAGCATTTTTATCCAAGGAACGTACTTTGAAATACGGCGTCCCACAAGGTAGTGTTTTGGGACCATTGTTATTTATAATATACATTAATGACTTACCGAAAACTGTTGATCATCCCATGTGTCTTTTTGCGGATGACAGCACAATGATGATAAAATGTAGTGATAAAGATACCTATAGTAATGACATAAACACTGCCTTAAGAAAGATTATATACTGGTTAAATAACAATAATTTAAAAATTAATTTGTTAAAAACAAATGTCATGCATTTTAATCAGAGAGTACGCGATAAACCATATTTAGACATAAATTACGAAGATCAAACGATAACAGAAATTAATATAACAAAATTTTTGGGCCTGGAAATTGACTGTAAATTAAATTGGAAAACTCACATTGATAGTCTCAGAAAACGACTAAGTAAACAAGCGTATGCCCTTCACGAACTATCTAAAACTGTAAGGATTGAAGCTCTCTTATTGGCATATTACGGCCTTGTCGAATCGGTACTAAGATATGGTATTCTATTCTGGGGAAATTCAACTGATAAAAATTTTGTTTTCAAAGCACAAAAGAGGTGTATCAGAGCAATGTTCAAATTAAAAGTAACAGATAGTTGTATGCCCTATTTTAAAAAACACAAAATACTAACACTTCCTTCACTTTTTATATATGAAGTTGTAGTATACGTAAAATCAAATCCTACTTTATTTAGACGAGTTTTAGAAAACAGTAAAAGAGCACAAAGAGATCCGAATAGACTGTGTATTCGCAAAGCACACACAGCCCTTATGCACAAAAGTGTTTTTTGTCAGGCACCAGTCATTTATAACAAGATCCCGAACAATATTAAGCAGCTCAACATTAATATATTTAAGAAGAAAATTAAAGAATTACTAGTTCATAAATGTTACTACGATTTAAAAGACTATATGTGTGATAACTTAGTGGATAGTGGTGATTAGTAGCTTATTTTGTTATGTAGTGTTCTCAGTGTTCTCAAAATATTTGCACACCCCAAAGGGTAGAATGTAGTGAGCCTTATACATTATAATAAAACCATTGTAAACTATGTACCTATATTCAGCAAATAAATTATTATTATTATTATTATTATTATTATGGATTGCAGAAAAAAAGTGGATCTATGATCTTTTTTAAATGTATGTATGTGGCTTGACTAAGTGGCTTAAGCATCTTCAAACTAGCAACCCGCCCCTGACTTTGCACAGAGATGAAATTTTCAAAAATCCTTTCTTAGCGGATGCTTTGAACTCCAATTTCTTGAAGTTAGAGTTCCCAAAAACTAAAATTAAGCGAAATTAAAACACATTATTAATAATCAAAATAATTCATTAATAAATTTATGTTTTACATACATGCATTGTAAAAATATAACAATCAATAACTAAATAAAGGTCTCGAATACATTTTGCAATAAGTACCATTTCAAAAATAACATTTTGGAGCTTTACAAGCTCTCATTTTTAAATCTATCACATCAAATATTTTGGCATTAAAATGAAAAATAACAAGTCGAAATATATTAAGAAAACTAACAGACGTTCTGATCACTGGGCTATAGGAAAAATATTATGGATGGGAAGGGAAGATAGGAAAGGAGGAAATAGGATATTTATTACCTATGACTTATGTACCTGAGCTTAAGGTAGCAGGCGTCAAAAGCGTCATTGACACCTTGGTTGGTGACGCTATTTTTGGATTTTGGATGGCCACGACAGACGCTAACGTTCTATAAATTTTAATAGTGCCACTCTGTCGCGGCGTCACTGACGCTATTGACGTTTGCTTCGAAATCCCACCTTTAGGAGAAGGCACACAAGTAAAGCAAGTGAAGAGCTGCATTGGATTTTGAGGATAATCACATAAAATTTTACAATAAACAAAATACAATATCACAACATAAATCCGCGACAAAAATCATTACAAAACATTACGTTTATTTTCTTTTGAGCCAAAGGTCTCGAACCCCTGAATATCTCTTCACAAATTTATCGTGACGGGGACTATACTTAATGATTATATATACTAATGATTATACATGATTGCAAACTGTGAGCACCGTTTTCATATTAAAATTAATTTAATTAATAAGACGTTTGTAAGATTGGCTCTTAATAATCATAGATAAAATCAAATCAATCAATTGAAAGAGAAGAATAGTGAGAAAGATCCTGTCTCTGTTATTATTATTGATATTAATTAAGAAAGCTTCTACCTTATTTTCTATCTGCGAAGCTCACTTTTAGTGCTAGAAATGAATCAAAATACATGCAAAATACTGAAAATGTTCTTAAAATACAATAACCTCGCAGATATATTACAAGATAGGAGTTTTCTTTTCATAAAAAAAGCAATCTGTATTGGCCTTGATTTAGGAGACAGACTTTTAAATGGGATAGTCACTTCATTGTGTTAAAAAGCCAAACTTTATAATAAAAAAGGGACTAAAACTAAAATAGGTTGCAACAAATACGTTCGTTAATCCCTCGGCCACTTGTTGATTAACCGTATTTGATAATACTTATGTAGTTTGCGTTTTTTAACGTAAAAAACACAAAGACTTGATCGTTTTTATAAAAGAAATTAATAAATTAGTTTCCAATTTTGTGGGTGATTATAGCCTATTAAAATCGGTAAATGGAGAATCAGTGAATACGAAGTTTTATTGACGCATTCTGACACGTCTAGCCATTTTTGTAGCCATATTTTCATGTCCCAATTATTTAAGTGTTGACTGTTCAGGCCCCGTGTGAGACATGCGTTGTGTAGGGCCTCGGTGCTTAGTGATTTCACTCCTCCTTCCCTGATTATGGCTTTGTCCATTTCCAATAGTATAAAAGCTCTGTTTTTCAGTTTCTGCCATCTAAATATGCCTTTATTCATGCCGTGCATCTTTAGTAAGTGCCCCTGTAACAGATTTATTTATATTGAAATGTAAATTGTGATTTTAGAATAATGTTATTCTTTAAGAGAACGACTTTTAAAACTTTTTGTTGAGTGCTTTGACCCAACAAACACCTTGTAGGGTTCAATTCCCGGTGAGTCTAACTTTGGAGATAAACTTCTCATGATTGCCTCTTTTCTGAATCTGGCAAGTGTTCGCAAGGCACAATGTGTTTTGACAACAACCCCCTTACAGAACACCAACGTGAAATACAAGCACATTTGAGTGAGTAAGGGATGCCAGAGCCCACTTCTTCCCTACCCTATCAATTCCTAATTCCTAATTCCTTATCCTACCATGTGATAGGCATTTGCAGCACCTGTGGCGTTTCTTGTGTTAATGGGACGGTAGCCATCAAGTGTGGACTGCCTGTCTTAAAAACACCTTTAAATAAAAAGATAATTACTGGTGACTGATGAAAAAGTATGGTTGAAATTCTGGATTAACTAACAGAGTAAATCTATCTTGAAATCTTGAAAAAAGCCTACAACAGTCCACATGAGAACCAAGATTCTAGATTTCTCTAGGGTTAGAGAGTAAATATTTGAAACTAGCTGGTGCCTGCGACTTCGCCCGCGTTGTCTTTCTGTCTTTCTGGTGTCCCAGACAACGTGTATGCAAAATTTCATGGTGATTGGTCCAGTAGTTTTTGCGTGAAAGAGTAACTAGCATCCATACATCCATTCAAACTTTCGCATTTATAATATAAACTAGCTGGCGCCCGCGACTTCGTCCGCGTTGGAAAAGAAAAAAAGTAGCCTTATCGTGTGTCCTGTACGTTTAAATGATTATCTACCAAGTTTTATGAAAATTGGTTAATTCGTTTAAGAGTTATGGAGGAACATACATACATACAGAAAAAAAATCTAAAAATAGTCAATTTAGTTTTAGTTTAACGTATAGAGCCTATATACACGATATTTCTGAAAACAAAATAAATTACTCCATGAGCAACCCTTGCAGATTTATTATTAGTATTGATAAACTCACCAAGTGTGCAAAAGTCAAGTGCTCCAAGTGATAGGGTTCTTTGGTAAAGAGATCTTTACACAGTATGATATCATTTGGTTTCGGATGTACACCAGAGCTCAGTGAGGCTATAACGCCACACCATATTTCCTTTTGTTTTCCCGCTGGAATGGAATCCACTTTGGACTGCAATGCACGAAACACTGGCTTGTTGTGACGGAGGCGCTCCTTCAGTTCCAACGTTGAGAATTCCGACTTTTGCTGTATAGACCAGAAATGGGAACACAGCAGTGCCCTAGGTTTCATGAAGCTGAAATACAACAAAAAGAAAACTATTTATAATATGTACTCTATTTATGGAGGAATGTTTGTCAAAGTCAGGTAATCTGCTATAAGTACCTACTATGCGTGTCAAATGAGAATAGGACTGGAAATTCGCATTTTGCTCCGCATTTCTCACGAACACATTACTGATGTGTATGGAGTGCAAAAAAAAGACAAGAATTAATTATTATTTTTATTAGCTTTTACTATTTTTGTAATGTGGTTTATTTATTCAGGTAGTTCATTATAAAATCGTATACATTGACCCATAAAAGAATTACTTATCTCGTGGAGACGCGTTAGCAAACTTAAGGGCTTTGCTACATAAAACCAAAGCTGCAAAGATTGTATAAATACGATTGAAATCGTACTGTAATTTACACTTATAGTTTAATTACTTAATAGTTATTATATGTACCAGCTGGTCGCGACTTTGTCCGCGTTGAACGATGAAAGGTACCCTATGTCCTTTCTGGTGTCCCAGACAACGTGTATGTAAAATTTAATGGTGATTGGTTCAGTAGTTTTTGCATGAAAGCGTAATAAACAAACCAACTCACATTCACATTTATAATATTAGTATGGATATATATATTTATAAATATATAATTTTATTAGTTAAAAAAAAATATATATATTTATATTTTTGTTATTCGGATTTTTTTGACGACATTACTATGATGACTCCGATCATGTAAAGTTTGCAGCAAATGCGATCCTATCCTATTCTCATTTGACACGCATAGTACATATGTTTGTATTTTGCAATTTGATTGTATATAATGAATTTTGTAATAATCTCAAATAAAACATTAATCTTGAAGGTATCAAAAAAATTCTTGAATTTGTTCACAATGAAAAAATTTTCGAACTACCCTACTGCACAAAAGTTGCAAATAATGACAGAATAAAAATTTAAATTGTTAATAGTTAAAATAGACACGATCTCTTGATATGCACATTATAAAAGTAAATAATATAAAATAATGATAATCATTAATATTAGAATACAATATACCTATCTAAATAAGAAATAAGAAATTAAATACTAAAAAATATACTCCCTGTTTCAAATACTATGTTACCCTGATAAAGTAGCTGTGTATAGGTGAAAGAATTTTACAAATCAGTCCAGTATTTTTGGAGCCTATTCAATTCAAACAAATCAATTCTTTCTCTTTATAATATTAGTATAGAAGTATAGATTGATTGTATTAATTATTTTCATATTAATATAACTAAATACCCACTAAAAGATTATTTATTAAAAACACTTACGCCAATGGGAATATAATGTAATTTCCGAGAGGTATGGCTGACAATATCAATACTGGTGCAATTTTCCACATGTCTGATGGCATTTTCTGATACAATTTTATTTCTTCGTGACTTAAATTCGCGAAACCTTTGTCTTTAGATATTCTCACCCGCAAAGAAATATATCTTTTCAAGTCATTCAGGAACTCTTTTATGCCAACACTGAACACCTTGTACATTTTCATTGCATTCGGAAACTTTTCAGCAAACATTGTTGTGTAATCTTTAACATATTGAGCGTATTGTGTAATGAAATATTTTCGTAGCTTTTCTTTTTTGGTCTTGAGAACAGTGGTCTGTTTCTTTCTTACACTCATTAGATGCCTGAAATTAAAATAAAAAAAAACGACATTTATATTTTCAAATAATAATATTCAAATAACTCATTATAGGTACTGGTACTGCTCCATATAATTATACATTATTTTTTTTATTTTGAGTCATGCATGCTGCATATTTTGAGATTTCATTATATCACATAGGATAATAGTTTAATAGTGTCATTGGATTTGTGTTTAATTTATTGGTAAATTATCTGAATATTAAACCTAATAATAACACAAAAATATGTACCAAGTATACAGAACAAACATTCGGTGCATCTTTACTAAAAAGGCATATTAATACTAAGTATTTAGTATCGTCTGACCGATGACCAGTTTCTGGCCGAGGTCAAAGCCGAAGTCGATCAATTGGCTATAGCCACAATCTTTGGCCAAAGCCGAAGTCTAAGCTCTAAGAAATTTTGTTCAAGATTGGCTACAAGCAAGCTACAATTAATAATAATTAGAACTTTGATATCGAGGATTTATATTGACTGTCCTGTGTATTACACTCACTTTCTTAATAAAAAATATTGATCAATTAAATACAGTTATGAAAATTTTAAAAAATTCACAAATATAGTGACCATTACGGTAGTTATAAAAAATCAAGTAATTACTGTACAATCAACAAGTTATAATTATAATCATTAGATCACATTAGGTAAGGTTTGCTAAACATATTTGTATTTAGCCTTCTCTCTCAAGAACGTCTTAAATTTGTGGTTCTTAATAATTTCTTAAGGTGTTTTATTGGGCAAAGGAGAAGTTATGTTTAAAGAAATAAATGTATGCTTTGGGATCCTTTCTCACCTTCCGAAACAACAGCATGTGTTCTATCATTTTATAGTAATTCCTCATTGGGAATTATTAACAACAATAAACAACTAATTGTAAACACGTAAATAAAAAGTTAAGAGGGTAATATTAATAGTTAGGCACCTCAGTGCTTTTTTGGCACGAAAACATGTTTACACTGAAACTATAGTGAAAATTAGAAGGCCATTAAAAATATTAATAATTAAGATACATACCCGTGCAACTGGGGTTGAAACCAATAACCATGTGAGCCAACCTTAGCCAGTGGACGGTTGTAAAGCAAGCCTGCCCTGCTCACCGGTATAATTTTCTGTAGAGACATCCTTCTGTTTGCAGTAGCTTCACGAATTCAATAAAGGTTAAGAAACTAAATCTTGTTCACAATATACTCAATAGAATTAAAAGTTTTTACTTAGGCTGTTTGTGAGGTATTTTATTTAAGGTAGGGAAAGGGAGCAAGCGTTATGAAAGTTCAGTTGGTCTGTAGAGAATGGACGTGGAAATTATGATATTAATATGTTTTTAAAAGATTTCGGTTTCAGTTTCAGTAGTGGTGTCAATGTCAATGTCAATGTCACCTGTCTAGTAAGTTATCATTTCAACTGGTTTGTGTTTGTTGTTGTCACAGAACACTATTATTCCTACTGGTATGATCTGCGGTTGTCTGTGGTCTCACATCCTGCACATTAAGGAGGGTAGAGATAAGGAGGACAATCTTATATGGGTGTTAAACTAAAAAAGTGGCAACTAAAATCGACAAATTGAGATGGCGCTGGTGTGTCTAGAGCAGTGATCTAGAGAGTTTGAGAGTATGGATAGTATGAAATGAAACGGAGTGAAGTGCGCGCTGAGTTAAATTGTTTACTATCACTAGCTGCACCAGCGCCATCTGTTCGTCGTCTTTCAACGGACACTTTTAATAAACGGAGCTTGCGCTCCTTTACCTCTATTCTCCTTGGTATGGATAGTATGAAATGAAACGGAGTGAAGTGCGCGCTGAGTTAAATTGTTTACTATCACTAGCTGCACCAGCGCCATCTGTTCGTCGTCTTTCAACGGACACTTTTAATAAACGGAGCTTGCGCTCCTTTACCTCTATTCTCCTTGGTATGGATAGTATGAAATGAAACGGAGTGAAGTGCGCGCTGAGTTAAATTGTTTACTATCACTAGCTGCACCAGCGCCATCTGTTCGTCGTCTTTCAACGGACACTTTTAATAAACGGAGCTTGCGCTCCTTTACCTCTATTCTCCTTGGTATGGATAGTATGAAATGAAACGGAGTGAAGTGCGCGCTGAGTTAAATTGTTTACTATCACTAGCTGCACCAGCGCCATCTGTTCGTCGTCTTTCAACGGACACTTTTAATAAACGGAGCTTGCACTCCTTTACCTCTATTCTCCTTGGTATGGATAGTATGAAATGAAACGGAGTGAAGTGCGCGCTGAGTTAAATTGTTTACTATCACTAGCTGCACCAGCGCCATCTGTTCGTCGTCTTTCAACGGACACTTTTAATAAACGGAGCTTGCGTTCCTTTACCTCTATTCTCCCTGGTATGGATAGTATGAAATGAAACGGAGTGAAGTGCGCGCTGAGTTAAATTGTTTACTATCACTAGCTGCATCAGCGCCATCAGTTCGTCGTCTTTCAACGGACACTTTTAATAAACGGAGCTTGCGCTCCTTTACCTCTATTCTCCTTGCTGCACATAAATGGATTACCTGCTAACTGCTTGGAGCATAGATTAGATTCTAATAGGGAGAGGAGGTTCTCAATTCGACGCTTATGTTTTTTTTAACTTACGACTGGGTGAAGTGGGTGAAACGATGCCTGGTGCCTCCCGTGTGGTCCCATTTCAATTTGGTCTAGTTTTGACAATAGCATCCATGAGAAAAGACCATGAGACGGTTAGAAGTCGGTTTATTTTTGTTAAAAAGAGTCCTTTTGAAAATCTGATCTTTTGAAAGTACCTAATTGGATTTTTTTTTATTGTATATAAGACAATATTTATTTATTTCGGTAATTTATAATCCATATGAAAATAGAAACTAAATTAATGATGTGATATTAACCCTCCATGGTCCATGCTCTGACCATAGAAATATTGTATTGTATGTTTATTGTAGTGACATAACATGTCACATTTTAAATCTATTTTCTATTTGTCTGTCTAATTACCATGTACAATTTTATGTTGAATAAAACCTAATATATCTAGGTTTTGCTGTGTTATTTTTGAAATATTAACTAAAACAATAATATTTACAAACTTACTGGGCGGTTTTCCATTAGCCACTGCACGGCACGGCACTGGCTTCTGTGTCGGTGCCGGGGAAGCAAAAACGTATGAAAATATATGCCGTGCCGCGCCGTCCCGTGGCTAATGGAAAACCGCCCAATTTACTAAGATTGTCCCTTTGGTAGGTTAGGGAAGACCACGATGCTAAATGTGTAGTCACTCGAGCGTCGTTGGGACCTATTGGATTTTGAAGATTAGATTGAAAGAAGACGAAAAGGTTAGGAATATGAAGTTTTTCATTTCATTGAAATACTGAGTCGACAGGCATGTATACGATACGACGTACATTATTACCTACACGGAGATCCTAAATGGATAGAGGCAAGGCGGTACGCTGTTGGTTATACGAATTTATGTCTTACTAGCTGGTGCCCGCGACTTCGTCCGCGTTGAACGATGAAAGGTACTTAATGTCCTTTCTGGTGTCCTTGACAACGTGTATGCAAAATTTGATGGTGATCGGTTCAGTAGTTGTTGCATGAAAGCGTAACAAACAAACCCACGTTCACATTTTTATAACACTAGCTACTGCCCGCGCCTTCGCCCGCGTAATTTATATAGCATATGTCTTATTCTGATGTAAGTAGGCTATAAGCTATATCATTGTAAAGTTTTATTGAAATTCATTTGCGTAAAAAAGTAACATCCATACAAACTTTCGCATTTATAATATTAGTAAGTAAGTATTTTTTCGTTTTAGTACGGAAGTATTTTTTCGTTTACTGTGCAACAAACCTACTTATTGTCTTGCCTTTATTTTTGTAGATATTGGCCATCATAACTTTATTTAAAATAAAAATTACGCTAATGTCATTAAGTAGATTTTCATCAGTATCATTCATCTCACTCCACGAATGTCTTGTTCTGTTCGGTGACTATACTATTATCGCTGTAGGATGGTGCGGGAGACAGCTGTCAGTATTACGTTGACAACTGTCATTACTACGTGACTAGGTCAAGGAGAATAGAGGTAAAGGAGCGCAAGCTCCGTGTATTAAAAGCATAGACACTAGTATACTACGTAATAGACGCACAGACTCCCCGTTTTCCGCGTGACGAAAACTGAAATGTCTAAGAGTGCGTGATTATATAAGTGTGTTAGTGAGTTTTAGAGATGTCCCTTCGTCGTTATCGACAAGTAACAAAGAGTTAATGGGCGAGTTATAATTTTTTATTTATGTTATTATTATTTCACTAGACAACTCGCTCACAATAGTTAATTCTATACAGTTGAACATAAAAACTGAATAAAATGTTAAAGTGGAAACTAGAAATTGCTTTGAAATAAAACCAGTTGTTATATTAAAAATTAATTAACGTTATAAATTGCTATATTAAAAATCAATAACATTAACAAAAATGGAATATCACATTAGAAAAATATTACTAAAAAATAAATAAATGAGATTTAAAAATTGAAATATTGATACTATCTAAGCCACAATATCACTATAGGTGCACAAATGTTTTGGTTTGCGTTATTAGACGCGATTTATTTATTACGTAAAATGATTTTTGATAGTATAACACCCCCCCTCCCCCCTCCCACCTATGTAAGAAAAAAGAAAGGAAAAGGCAGACACTCTGCCCCCTATTTAATATTTATTACGTAAAAATCCAAAGGAAAAAATGAATACACGTGTGGTTTTTTTTTAATTTTAATTTTTCTAAAAAACAATTTTATGTACGTTTATTTGTACAAAGGTACTAGTGATTTTTATTTTTTGGTAATAATCAAATTATCATTGAATAAGAAGTTAAAAGAAAATAAACTAAAACACTATTAGTTAGTTTCTCTATAAAACAGCCAAACCTAGCATTAATCAACGACATTATACATAGTAAATCATCTGAGCTACGTTTATATATTAATTTTAAGAGATATAATTTAAGTGCGAATAATTTTATTACCTATTAATTTAATCGATATCGATGATTCAAATACTCAATCACTACGTAAATTATTGAAATTTTCACAGACACATAATCTTTTTCATTTATTTATGAAAGTGACAAATATATTTAAAACACAAAACTACGTGATATCTTACATTTATTACACAATTTGCCATATTAATTAAACCTAATTTTCCTTGAAAATAAGGCGTTTAAAATTGTCAGTATGTTGATCATATTTACCTGTGAAATGTCTCATTATTTGGATTATTCCTGTGATTCACTTCACAACCAGGCACTGAACAACACCCCATGTTGATTGTAACAATAAATTTATTAAATTTAAAAGGATTCCTTGAAGAAATTACAAAAAAACTGAAAGACGCTATTCGCAGTGTTCTTATATGTTACACTAGTTCTCTCAAAACCAGTCATATTTTCTCATTATTTCCTGTCTCTTTCGCACTCGTATTCGTGTCATAAGAGACTGCCTTCTCGCTTGCACGCTCTGTTGGTCTATTACGTAGTATATTAGTGTCTATGATTAAAAGTGTCCGTTGAAAGACGACGAACTGATGGCGCTGGTTGCAGCTAGTGATAGTAAACAATTCAACTCAGCGCGCACTTCACTCCGTTTCATTTCATACTCTCAAACTCTCTAGATCACTGCCCTAGACACACCAGCGCCATCTCTAGTTGTCGATTTTAGTTGCCATTTTTTTAGTTTAACGCCCATATAAGATTGCGCTCCTGATCTCAACCCTCCTTAGACTAGGTATAGACACAAGTATACTACGTAATAGACCCACAGAGCGTGCAAGCGAGAAGGCAGTCTCTTATGACACGAATACGAGTGCGAAAGAGACAGGAAACAATGAGAAAATATGACTGGTTTTGAGAGAGCTAGAGTAACATATAAGAACGCTGCGAATAGCGTCCTTCAGTTTTTGTGTAATTTCTCAAGAAATCCTTTTAAATTTCCTAAAATTATTGTTAAAATCAACATGGGGTGTTGTTCAGTGCCTGGTTGTGAAGTGAATCACAGGAATAATCCAAATAATGAGACATTTCACAGTCAAATATGATCCACATACTATCAATTTTAAACGCCTTATTTTCAATGAAAATTAGGTTTAAGGAATATGGTAAATTGTGTAATAAATGTAAGATATCACGTAGTTTTGTGTTTTATATATATTTCTCACTTTCATAAATAAAAAAAAAAGATATTGTGTCTGTGAAAATTGCCATAATTTACGTAGTGATTGAGTATTTGAATCATCGATATCGATTAAATTAATAGGTAATAAAATTATTCTCACTAAAATTATATCTCTTAAAATTTTAATATATAAACGTAGCTCAGATGATTTACTATAATGTCGTTGATTAATGCTTGGTTTAGCTGTTTTATAGAGAAAACAACTAATAGTGTTTTAGTTTATTTTTTTTTAGCTTTGACAAGTAGATTTAAATTGTCGCTAATAACTTAAACGGTAAACCAGATCATTTGTGTACCTATACTAATGTTGTGGCTTAGATAGTACTTATCAAAATTTCAATTTTTAAATCCCGTAAGTGGCATAAGTAATATTTGTCTAATATGATATTTCATTTTTGTTAATATAAATGTTATTGATTTTTAATAAAGCAATTTATACCAACAACTTGTTTCATTTCAAAGCAATATCTAGTTTCCACTTTAAGTTTTTATGTTCAACTGAACAGAATTACCTATTGTAAACGAGATGTCTAGTGAAATAATAGATATGTATAAATAAAAAAACATTATAACTCGCCCATTAGCTCTTTGTTACTTGTCGATAACGAAGGGACATCTCTAAAACTCACTCACACACTTATATAATCACGCACTCGTAGACATTTCAGTTTTCGTCACGCGGAAAACGGGGAGTCTGTGCTTCTATTACGTAGTATACTAGTGTCTATGACTACGTGACTAGGCATAGACACAAGTATGTCTATGTGACTAGGGATGAGGCGTTATGCAATTCATTTTTATCGCTATCGATACTCTTAACATAAACCTCTTTATTGTTATGAAAATTATTTTAAAAAGCAAATTTGTTTGATGTGTTATTAACCTCCATGGCATGGCACTGCTTTGACCATAGCGATATAATGTTAATTAGAGATAAAATAATGGACCATTGTTACCACTGATCGAGTTGTAGAACGAGTAGCCGAAGCTCTTGATATTGGCCGCAATATTGTTTCGCGTATAACAGGTGAGAAAATTGGCCAAGAAGGGATGTCTGAAAATAAATTATCGCCACCCAAAAAAAGTGGACCAAAGTGAAGCTAATCACACCACCACTGTTATTATGTAATTATACCTGTTAATTTCCCTATAAATAAATAAAAATATCGACTATCCATCGTATCAGTACATTCCATCACTAAATACATCTTTGGCGTTACATTATACGCTTACTTTTTCTTTCAATTTGATTTTATTTGTAGACTAGAACATTCTGATTGGTTTTAATCTAATTTACTACTACAGTTATTAATGATTTAATGTATTACGAATGTGGTGCAGCTGAAATACAAAGTCATAATTGTAAATCGCGGCAACTTTCAAGAGTGAAACCTCCTTGGTTGGTTGGTCCTTTGAGTGAAACGAAACGGTCGTAACTGTCACACGCAGTTACGACCGTTTCACATCTTAGATTTCGCTGTGCTCGTAATATTATTAATTATGTAGAACGTGGTTTAAAAAATCTGTAAAAAACATTAGATATGGTCTGATGTCGCTAGTGATGAATAAATATTTTTACAGGGCGGAAAAGTTCCGAAAAAAAGTAATTCAAGAATATTACACAATAAAAGTGGCAAGAAAGTGAAGCGGTTTGAGTATGTCCGTGAATTATGTATGTAATTTTACTTTATTTCAAACAATTTCACTTAATTCATTTGATGTAGCTATAAACAGACACGACATAGTTGAGAGACTGTTCATTCTTTGCAGTTGCAGGTCGATATAAAACCAAATGCTGCTTCCACTGCGTTTCTCTAATAAAACGGGTACGCAATCTTATCGATGAAATAACTGATTTAAGAGAAAATGAGATGTGACCACTGTAAGAAGTCAAGAAAAGTAAGTAAATACAATTACTCTTGGGTTTTCAGCAATTTGTAGGTTTGACCATTGATAACTCAAGCTTGAATTACTGCACTTGATAATTGAATTTTGCTTGAATTTCCAGCAGATATTTGTAACGAAAGTAAAAGGCATTGTAATTAAAGAAATTATAAACGCTTAGGTAGATCACTTTTAAGCTCTATTATGCAGAAATAAGCAAGGAAACCGCTTTATAAACAGCTTATATTCAATAACCGCGTCGCCATTACATATAACCTCTAAAAATTATAAACGATATAAATATCTAATGAAATACTGAAATTAGAAAGGGCATACTAAAATTGTCAAAATCGTTAAAAAAATATCGCTTACCCAAGCAGTAGTATTATAAAACCATTGTTTACTTACGGAATACTAGCTTTATCATGTGGCGCTTAAAAATTTTACATTAAAGATATATGTATATTCACAGTAAAGTTAATTCACTTCCATAATTACAAAATGTGGAAAACAATAATGTACTTCATCAAATTATAGTTAGCCTAATATTATAGCAGAAAAAAAGTGGATCTATGATCTTTTTTAAATGTATGTGGCTTAAGCATCTTCAAACTAGCAATCCGCCCCTGACTTTGCACAGAGATGAAATTTTCAAAAATCCTTTCTTAGCGGATGCTTTGAACTCCAATTTCCTGAAGTTAGAGTTCCCAAAAACTAAAATTAAGCGAAATTAAAACACATTATTAATAATCAAAATAAATTTATGTTTTACATACATGCATTGTAAAAATATAACAATCAATAACTAAATAAAGGTCAAATCGAATACATTTTGCAATAAATACCATTTCAAAAATAACAAGCTCTCATTTTTAAATCTATCACATTAAATATTTTGGCATTAAAATGAAAAATAACAAGTCGAAATATACTAAGAAAACTAACAGACGTTCAATAGCGTCACTAACGCTGCGTCATTGACACATTGGTTGGTAACGCTATTTTTGGATTTTGGATGACCACGACAGACGCTAATAAAGTTCTATAAATTTTCATACGTTCAATACGCTATTGACGCTTGCTTCGAAATCCCACCTTTAGGAGAAGGCACACGCACGAGTAAAGCAAGTGACAATCGCATAAAACTTAATAAACAAAATACAATATCACAACATATATCTGTTCACAAATTTATCGTGACGGGGACTATACTTAATGATTATATATACTAATGATTATACATGATTGCAAACTGTGAGCACCGTTTTCATATTAAAATTAATTTAATTAATAAGACGTTTGTAAGATTGGCTCTTAATAATCATAGATAAAATCAAATCAATCAATTGAAAGAGAAGAATAGTGAGAAAGATCCTGTCTCTGTTATTATTATTGATATTAATTAAGAAAGCTTCTACCTTATTTTCTATCTGCGAAGCTCACTTTTAGTGCTAGAAATGAATCAAAATACATGCAAAATACTGAAAATGTTCTTAAAATACAATAGCCTCGCAGATATATTACAAGATAGGAGCTTTCTTTTCATAAAAAAAAAGCAATCTGTATTGGCCTTGATTTAGGAGACAGACTTTTAAATGGGATAGTCACTTCATTGTGTTAAAAAGCCAAACTTTATAATAAAAAAGGGACTAAAACTAAAATCGGTTGCAACAAATACGCTCGTTAATCCCTCGGCCACTTGTTGATTAACCGTATTTGATAATACTTATGTAGTTTAATCGTTCTTATAAAAGAAATTAATCAATTAATTTCCGATTTTGTGGGTGATTATAGCTTATTAAAATCGGTAAATGGAGAATCAGTGAATACGAACTTTTATTGACGCATTCAGAGACGTCTAGCCATTTTTGTAGCCATATTTTCATGTCCGATTTATTTAAGTGTTGACTGTTCAGGCCCCGTGTGAGACATGCGTTGTGTAGGGCCTCGGTGCTTAGTGATTTCACTCCTCCTTCCCTGATTATGGCTTTGTCCATTTCCAATAGTATAAAAGCCCTGTTTTTCAGTTTCTGCCATCTACATACGCCTTTATTCATACCGTGCATCTTTAGTAAGTGCCCCTGTAACAGATTTTGACCATTTTATTTATATTGAACTATAAAATATAAGATTATGTAAATTGTGATTGTGACCTAACGAACACCTCGTTGGGTTCAATTCCCGGTGTGTCTAACTTTGGAGATAAACTTTTCATGGTTGCCTCTTTTCTGAATCTTACAGAACACCAACGTGAAATACGAGCACATTTGAGTGAGTAAGGGATGCCAGAGACCACTTCTTCCCTACCCTATCCATTCCTAATTCCTTATGATAAATAATACCTGTGGCGTTTCTTGTGTTAAAGGGACGGTAGCCGCCTACCAACCTACCATCAATCTTTAAAGAAAATGATAATTATCTTAGTAAATCAATTTAGATTTCTCTAGGATTAGAGAGAAAATATTTGAAACAAACTCACCAAGTGTGCAAAAGTTAAGCGCTCCAAGTGATAGGGTTCTTTGGTAAAGAGTTTTTTACACAGTATGATATCAATTGGTTTGGGATGTACACCAGAGCTCAGTGAGGCTATAACGCCACACCATATTTTCTTTTCTTTTCCCGCTGCAATGGAATCCACTGTGGACTGCAATGCACGAAACACTGGCTTGTTGTGACGGAGGCGCTCCTTCAGATCCAACGTTGAGAATTCTGATTTTTGCTGTATAGACCAGAAATGGGAACACAGCAGTGCCCTAGGTATCATGAAGCTGAAATACAACAAAAAGAAAACTATTTATAATAAATTGTGTTTTGCAATTTGATTGTATATAATTTAAACTTAATGAATTTTGTAATAATCTCAAATAAAACATTAATCTTGAAGGTATCAAAAAAATTCTTGAATTTGTTTATAATCCTAGCAAATAAATTCACAATGAAAAAAATTTCGGACTACTCTACTGCATAAAAGTTGCAAGAGGATCCATTAGGCTAAATATATATATAAAAATATAGCCAATGATAACATAGCTGTCTATAGGTGAAAGAATTTTTCAAATCTGTCCAGTATTTTCACTTCAAACAAATCAATTCTTTCTCTTTATAATATTAGTATAGAAGTATAGATTGATTGTATTAATTATTTTCATATTAATATAATTAATTACACGCTAAAAGATTATTTATTAAAAACACTTACGCCAATGGGAATATAATGTAATTCCCGAGAGGTATCGCTGACAATATCAATACTGGTGCAATTTTCCACATGTCTGATGGCATTTTCTCATAGAATTTTATTTCTTCGTGGCTTAATTTCGCGAAGCCTTTGCCTTTAGATATTCTCACCCGCAAAGAAATATATCTTTTCAAGTCATTCAGGAACTCTTTTATGCCAACACTGAACCCTGTGTACATTTCCATTTCATTCGGAAACTTTTCAGCAAACATTGTTGTGTAATCTTTAACATATTGAGCGTATTGTGTAATGAAATATTTTTGTAGTTTTTCTTTTTTGGTCTCGAGAACAGTGGTCTGCTTCTTTCTTACACTCATTAGATGCCTGAAATTAAAATAAAAAAACAACATTTATCTTTTCAAATATAATATTCAAATAACTCATTATAGGTACATTCTTCCTCTATATAATTTTCCATTTTTTTTTAATTTTAATCACATATTCAATTTTAGTTATCTGAATATTAAGCCTAATAATAACACACAAATATGTACCAAGTATACAGAACAAACATTCGGTGCATCTTTACTAAAAAGGCATATTAATACTAAGTATTTAGTATCGTCTGACCGATGACCAGTTTCTGGCCGAGGTCAAAGCCGAAGTCGATCAATTGGCTATAGCCACAATCTTTGGCCAAAGCCGAAGTCTAAGCTCTAAGAAATTTTGTTCAAGATTGGCTACAAGCAAGCTACAATTAATAATATAAATTATTTCAAAACTTTGATATCGAAGGCTTATATCGACTGTATAATATAGAAAGATAATTTAAATCATCTCTAGAAGTTGATCTAGAGATCTTGCAATTTATTTGTCAAAAATAAAAACACTTCTCAAATTTAAGAATTTAAGAGAAATTTAAGAAGTTCTTGAGAGAAATTTCTTAAGGTGTTTTTTGGGCAAAGGTGACCAAAGCCGAAGCTACCATAGCCTATTAGCATAAGCTTTTCAGGAATTTAAACTCAACTTTAAAGAAGTTATGTTTAAAGAAATAAAGGTATGCTTTCTCACCTTCCGAAACAACAGCATGTTCTATCATTTTATAGTAATTCCTCATTGGGAATTATTAACAACAATAAACAACTAATAGTTAGGCACCTCAGTGCTTTTTTGGCACGAAAACATGGGGTGTAGTTCCGAAAAGCCCATACCTCCAATCAATCTGAATTTTGGTATACACCTGTATTTTGACTCGCTAATTACGAATATCATAAGCAAAATACCCGCAAATTTCATTTTCAAGGTCAAACCTCGAATAAATTAATTGATTTTTGAAAAAAAATAAATTAAAAAAGATAAAATAAAGGAAAATCAACTTATTTCAAAAATAAAAAAAAAATAAAAATAAAAATTAAATAAGTTGTGGCGAATAAATAATTTAATAAGCCCGGCAAAAGCAGCTAAATTGTCGCGCGCGCGCATGTGTGTAACGAAAAATGAAAAAAATGAAAAATCATAGAATGTTATTAAAAAATTTAAATGATCCAACTCCAACCTTCTCGTGGTAAAGTGCGTAAGTAGATTTTAATATCGAAACTAATGGAGTTTGACAAAATATACACCTTTTGACCTTGAAAATGAAATTTGCGGGTGTTTGGCTTATGATATTCTTAATCAGCGAGTCAAAACTTTTTAACAAAAAATAAAACCGCCGAAAAAACTGAAAAGCATAAAATAATCTTATTATCATTTTACCCAAGTAATTTTGAGTCGCCGCCGCGCATAATTCTTTACGTAATTTTTGCTTGTTTGGTTTTAAAAAGCAGTTAAAAAGTTTTATTTTATATTTTTTTGTGGATATAATCTAATATTTACTACATTATTAATTTTTAATTTTCCCACCCTTAGGGTAGGATTTTTCTTTCCAAATTTATACGAGACCAACTTCGAGGTATACCCTACCCTATCCATTAAAAAAAGAATTATCTGACTACTCTGTAAAAAGTTATGCATGACACAATTAATCATCCCCTGTTTTCCTACCCTTAGGGTTGGTATTTTGTTTCCTACCCTTAGGGTTGGTAAAAAAAGATAAAAAAAAGATACGCGTCGAATTGAGTACCTCCTCCGTTTTTTGTTTTTTCGTTTTCGTCGGTTGAAAATACAGGTGTATACGAAAATTCAGATCGATTGGAGGGTATGTGCTTTAAGGAACTTTTTCCAAAACATGTTTACACTGACACTATAGTAAAAATTAGAAGGCCATTAAAAATATTAATAATTAAGATACATACCCGTGCAACTGGGGTTGAAACCAATAACCATGTGAGCCAACCTTAGCCAGTGGACGGTTGTAAAGCAAGCCTGCCCTGCTCACCGGTATAATTTTCTGTAGAGACATCCTTCTGTTTGCAGTAGCTTCACGAATTCAATAAAGGTTAAGAAACTAAATCTTGTTCACAATATACTCAATAGAATTAAAAGTTTTTACTTAGGAGGTAGGCTTAGGCTGTTTGTGAGGTATTTTATTTAAGGTAGGGAAAGGGAGCAAGCGTTATGAACGTTCAGTTGGTCTGTAGAGAATGGACGTGGACGTTATGATATTAATATGTTTTTAAAAGATTTCGGTCTCAGTTTCAGTAGTGGTGTCAATGTCAATGTCAATGTCTAGTAAGTTATCATTTCAACTTGTTGTGTTTGTTGTTGTCACAGAACACTATTATTCCTATTGGTATGATCTGCGGTTGTCTGTGGTCTCACAATTCTCACATCCTGCACATCAAGGAGAATAGAGGTAAAGGAGCGCAAGCTCCGTGAATTAAAAGTGTCCGTTGAAAGACGACGAACTGATGGCGCTGGTGCAGCTAGTGATAGTAAACAATTCAACTCAGCGCGCACTTCACTCCGCCAACAACTGCTACATTCATTTCATACTCTCAATCTCTCTAGATCACTGCCCTAGACACACCAGCGCCATCTCTAGTTGTCGATTTTAGTTGCCACTTTTTTAGTTTAACGCCCATATAAGATTGCGCTCCTGATCT
Source organism: Synanthedon vespiformis (assembly GCA_918317495.1). Lineage (NCBI taxonomy): Eukaryota > Metazoa > Arthropoda > Insecta > Lepidoptera > Sesiidae > Synanthedon > Synanthedon vespiformis. The sequence continues at coordinate 3,005,349 of OU906947.1, forward strand.
CAACCCTCCTTACTGCACATAAATAGATAGAGTAACCTTAACTTCCTTAACCTGCCTGGCAAGGAACATATATACTCTCTAAGCGAGAGAAGAAGTGTAACTCCATACAAAAAAAATGCGCCACTCGTTTATTCCACTAGCGCCATGACGGTTGGTCAAGAAACTAATTTTAGCGGTAAAATTTAAATACAGCTCCAATGCATATTCAAAAATTTATTTTGGGTTTAGTAACCAAAAAGTTGAGAAAGACAAAATAATATATCCAATAACAGCTTATTGGATATTATTTTGTTTCTCACCTTTTTGGTTACTGCAATTCATTCAAAAGAACGGAATATTTCAAATAAAACAATATGTCACTTTTATATCGATTTATTGTAATGTAGAAGCAAATGAAAAAGGAAACGGTATAATAATGTTTACTATTTCGACACGAAAACTTTTATTAAAAAAATAATCACGCTCATTACACATAGGTAATTATAGGTAACTCTCATTACTCATCACATACATCATACATGTAGGTATTTAAAATTACAAAATAACTTCTGCAGTGTTAATTAATTAAAACAATAGATAAAACAATAAGGAACCATTTGTTCATTACTTACATAATACTTCTGTTAATTACTTAAAATAAAATAATTAGGAGCTATTTGTTGGAACATGATAAACAAAAATGGCATTTGCCCCCTCAAGCTATATGTTCGCCCTGGCGCGTCCATCGAATACATTTTTAGCCATTTCATATCGGTTAATGTGCAAACTAACATGTTCGTCTGCGTTGAAAAAGAAGAAGTAGCCTATCCTGTGTCCCGTACGTCTAAATGTTTATCTACCAAGTTTCATGAAAATCAGTTAATTCGTTTAAGAGTTATGGAGGAACATATATTATATACAATACCTAAACTTATAGATTTATTATTAGTATGATTGATTGATTAGATTTACTGGTTTTTTAAAATATATAAAGAAACTATATAACTAACTATAAACTATAAAGAAAACAGATTTCTTAATAAACTCGGTATTGTCTGCCATGTGAATTGAGCATATGTTTCTTTGCTGTCTTGCTGTCTCGATGGTCCTGCTACAGGTGTAATCGGTGGCAAGCTATCCTGAAAAATTCATTTATTTTATTTCATTAAAAGGCAACTGTCGTAAAAGAAGAAGGATAGAAGAAAACTTGCTTAAAAGCATTATTTTTAAACATTTAGTGTCTGTCTATTCAATCCAAACTATATCCGAAGAATTTGGCAGGGTCATGACAGTTCAGTTTGCAGGTTTAAATCCAGATTAACTTTCTTTTTACAACAGATCTTTATAAATAGTTGCAGTACTTTGGATAAAAGTCCTATCATCTATAAATAAATATCAATAATAAATAGTATAAAATTTCATTGAAACAATAAATTTCAAATACAATTGTTCTTTACTTGTTCTGTATTACTTATAATATAATAAAACATAAGATTGAAAATGTATAGAGTGCAGCTTAGATTAATTTTCAGAAAGTTCTTCGCTCATTATGGTTAAACCAGAGATTACATAATATTACACTTTTATGAAGATTACCACATGGCCGGATAATGAAAACAATTATGTACATAAATGCAGTGGTCCAACATACAATTTTGCCTCAAATGCATTTGTACTCATAGCATTAATGATAGCAGAGAAAAATTGCTAAAATGCCATAGGGGTTTTGTTACCATAACCAATAGTACAAAATAATGCTACCACCACTCTATACACTTCCCATATGATTAGGTTGTTACCTGTTGTTCAACCAAAGCCTGCTTTCGAAGAGTATCCATTAGATTCATTACATATTGAGCTGTTCCTGGTACTGAGAATTTACTAATTTTCTTCTTGCTGCTATCAAGAAAGCAGGATTCTTCAAAAAATGCTTTTGCCCTAGAAAATAATAATACATCACAAATTAGCCATTCCTGAAGCTGTAGAGTTTCAGGCAAGTAGTTTCTGTAGAAGACTGGCTAATTATATCTATGACTTGCATGTCAGAGAATTAACAAAATGTGGGACAAGAGTGACCTCAAAGCTTATTTATGAAAATGATAAATACATTTTATTGGATGGTCGGGTCGTATTTTTTTTTTCCAGAAGTTTCCTATTATGATAGGTATTGTACAATACTGAATTCTTGTGATCAATGTCAATACTTCCAATAAATATCATTTCATTTCAATTCTCAATTCTCAATTCGACGCTTATGTTTTTCGTTTTTTTTTTTTTTAACTTTCGACTAGGTGAAACGATTTTGACGATTTTTTTTTTAATTTGAAAGCTGGTGCCTCCCGCGTAGTCCATGAGACTGTTTGAAGTCGGTTTATTTTTTGTTAAAAAGAGTCCTTTTGAAAATTGGATTTTTTTTATTGTATATAAGACAATATTTATTTATTTCGGTAATTTATAATCCTTATTGGGCGGTTTTCCATTAGCCACGGCCCGGCAAGGCACGGCGCCGGCTTCTGTGCCGGTGCCGGGGAAGCAAAAAAGTTATGTGAAATTTTTCATTTGATTGTATACGACGTACATTATTACCTACACTAGACCTACACGGAGATTCTAAATGGATAGAGGCAAGGCGGCACGCTGTTGGTTATACGAATTTATGTCTTACTAGCTGGTAAGCTGAAATGTACTTAATGTCCTTTCTGGTGTCCTTGACAACGTGTATGCAAAATTTGATGGTGATCGGTTCAGTAGTTTTTGCGTGAAAGCGTAACAAACAAACTCACGTTCATATTTTTGTAATACTAGCTACTGCCCGCGCCTTCGCCCGCGTAATTTATATAGCATATGTGTTATTCTGATGTAAGTAGGCTATAAGCTATATCATTGTAAAGTTTTATTGAAATTCATTTGCGTAAAAAAGTAACATCCATACAAACTTTCGCATTTATAATATTAGTAAGTATGGATTGTCTTGCCTTTGTTTTTGTAGATATTGGCCATCATAACTTTAATTAAAATAAAAATTGTCACGCTAATGTCATTAAGTAGATTTTCATCAGTATCATTCATCTCACTCCACGAATGTCTTGTTCTGTTCGATGACTAAACATTATCTTAGATTTCTAGATGCTCGTAAAATTATTAATTATGTAGAACGAGGTTTAAAAAATGTGTAAAAAACATTAGATATGGTCTGATGTCGCTAGTGATGAATAAATATTTTTACAGGGCGGAAAAGTTCCGAAAAAAAGTAATTCAAGAATATTACACAATAAAAGTGGCAAGAAAGTGAAGCGGTTTGAGTATGTCCGTGAATTATGTATGTAATTTTACTTTATTTCAAACAATTTCACTTAATTCATTTGATGTAGCTATAAACAGACACGACATAGTTGAGAGACTGTTCATTCTTTGCAGTTGCAGGTCGATATAAAACCAAATGCTGCTTCCACTGCGTTTCTCTAATAAAACGGGTACGCAATCTTATCGATGAAATAACTGATTTAAGAGAAAATGAGATGTGACCACTGTAAGAAGTCAAGAAAAGTAAGTAAATACAATTACTCTTGGGTTTTCAGCAATTTGTAGGTTTGACCATTGATAACTCAAGCTTGAATTACTGCACTTGATAATTGAATTTTGCTTGAATTTCCAGCAGATATTTGTAACGAAAGTAAAAGGCATTGTAATTAAAGAAATTATAAACGCTTAGGTAGATCACTTTTAAGCTCTATTATGCAGAAATAAGCAAGGAAACCGCTTTATAAACAGCTTATATTCAATAACCGCGTCGCCATTACATATAACCTCTAAAAATTATAAACGATATAAATATCTAATGAAATACTGAAATTAGAAAGGGCATACTAAAATTGTCAAAATCGTTAAAAAAATATCGCTTACCCAAGCAGTAGTATTATAAAACCATTGTTTACTTACGGAATACTAGCTTTATCATGTGGCGCTTAAAAATTTTACATTAAAGATATATGTATATTCACAGTAAAGTTAATTCACTTCCATAATTACAAAATGTGGAAAACAATAATGTACTTCATCAAATTATAGTTAGCCTAATATTATAGCAGAAAAAAAGTGGATCTATGATCTTTTTTAAATGTATGTGGCTTAAGCATCTTCAAACTAGCAATCCGCCCCTGACTTTGCACAGAGATGAAATTTTCAAAAATCCTTTCTTAGCGGATGCTTTGAACTCCAATTTCCTGAAGTTAGAGTTCCCAAAAACTAAAATTAAGCGAAATTAAAACACATTATTAATAATCAAAATAAATTTATGTTTTACATACATGCATTGTAAAAATATAACAATCAATAACTAAATAAAGGTCAAATCGAATACATTTTGCAATAAATACCATTTCAAAAATAACAAGCTCTCATTTTTAAATCTATCACATTAAATATTTTGGCATTAAAATGAAAAATAACAAGTCGAAATATACTAAGAAAACTAACAGACGTTCAATAGCGTCACTAACGCTGCGTCATTGACACATTGGTTGGTAACGCTATTTTTGGATTTTGGATGACCACGACAGACGCTAATAAAGTTCTATAAATTTTCATACGTTCAATACGCTATTGACGCTTGCTTCGAAATCCCACCTTTAGGAGAAGGCACACGCACGAGTAAAGCAAGTGACAATCGCATAAAACTTAATAAACAAAATACAATATCACAACATATATCTGTTCACAAATTTATCGTGACGGGGACTATACTTAATGATTATATATACTAATGATTATACATGATTGCAAACTGTGAGCACCGTTTTCATATTAAAATTAATTTAATTAATAAGACGTTTGTAAGATTGGCTCTTAATAATCATAGATAAAATCAAATCAATCAATTGAAAGAGAAGAATAGTGAGAAAGATCCTGTCTCTGTTATTATTATTGATATTAATTAAGAAAGCTTCTACCTTATTTTCTATCTGCGAAGCTCACTTTTAGTGCTAGAAATGAATCAAAATACATGCAAAATACTGAAAATGTTCTTAAAATACAATAGCCTCGCAGATATATTACAAGATAGGAGCTTTCTTTTCATAAAAAAAAAGCAATCTGTATTGGCCTTGATTTAGGAGACAGACTTTTAAATGGGATAGTCACTTCATTGTGTTAAAAAGCCAAACTTTATAATAAAAAAGGGACTAAAACTAAAATCGGTTGCAACAAATACGCTCGTTAATCCCTCGGCCACTTGTTGATTAACCGTATTTGATAATACTTATGTAGTTTAATCGTTCTTATAAAAGAAATTAATCAATTAATTTCCGATTTTGTGGGTGATTATAGCTTATTAAAATCGGTAAATGGAGAATCAGTGAATACGAACTTTTATTGACGCATTCAGAGACGTCTAGCCATTTTTGTAGCCATATTTTCATGTCCGATTTATTTAAGTGTTGACTGTTCAGGCCCCGTGTGAGACATGCGTTGTGTAGGGCCTCGGTGCTTAGTGATTTCACTCCTCCTTCCCTGATTATGGCTTTGTCCATTTCCAATAGTATAAAAGCCCTGTTTTTCAGTTTCTGCCATCTACATACGCCTTTATTCATACCGTGCATCTTTAGTAAGTGCCCCTGTAACAGATTTTGACCATTTTATTTATATTGAACTATAAAATATAAGATTATGTAAATTGTGATTGTGACCTAACGAACACCTCGTTGGGTTCAATTCCCGGTGTGTCTAACTTTGGAGATAAACTTTTCATGGTTGCCTCTTTTCTGAATCTTACAGAACACCAACGTGAAATACGAGCACATTTGAGTGAGTAAGGGATGCCAGAGACCACTTCTTCCCTACCCTATCCATTCCTAATTCCTTATGATAAATAATACCTGTGGCGTTTCTTGTGTTAAAGGGACGGTAGCCGCCTACCAACCTACCATCAATCTTTAAAGAAAATGATAATTATCTTAGTAAATCAATTTAGATTTCTCTAGGATTAGAGAGAAAATATTTGAAACAAACTCACCAAGTGTGCAAAAGTTAAGCGCTCCAAGTGATAGGGTTCTTTGGTAAAGAGTTTTTTACACAGTATGATATCAATTGGTTTGGGATGTACACCAGAGCTCAGTGAGGCTATAACGCCACACCATATTTTCTTTTCTTTTCCCGCTGCAATGGAATCCACTGTGGACTGCAATGCACGAAACACTGGCTTGTTGTGACGGAGGCGCTCCTTCAGATCCAACGTTGAGAATTCTGATTTTTGCTGTATAGACCAGAAATGGGAACACAGCAGTGCCCTAGGTATCATGAAGCTGAAATACAACAAAAAGAAAACTATTTATAATAAATTGTGTTTTGCAATTTGATTGTATATAATTTAAACTTAATGAATTTTGTAATAATCTCAAATAAAACATTAATCTTGAAGGTATCAAAAAAATTCTTGAATTTGTTTATAATCCTAGCAAATAAATTCACAATGAAAAAAATTTCGGACTACTCTACTGCATAAAAGTTGCAAGAGGATCCATTAGGCTAAATATATATATAAAAATATAGCCAATGATAACATAGCTGTCTATAGGTGAAAGAATTTTTCAAATCTGTCCAGTATTTTCACTTCAAACAAATCAATTCTTTCTCTTTATAATATTAGTATAGAAGTATAGATTGATTGTATTAATTATTTTCATATTAATATAATTAATTACACGCTAAAAGATTATTTATTAAAAACACTTACGCCAATGGGAATATAATGTAATTCCCGAGAGGTATCGCTGACAATATCAATACTGGTGCAATTTTCCACATGTCTGATGGCATTTTCTCATAGAATTTTATTTCTTCGTGGCTTAATTTCGCGAAGCCTTTGCCTTTAGATATTCTCACCCGCAAAGAAATATATCTTTTCAAGTCATTCAGGAACTCTTTTATGCCAACACTGAACCCTGTGTACATTTCCATTTCATTCGGAAACTTTTCAGCAAACATTGTTGTGTAATCTTTAACATATTGAGCGTATTGTGTAATGAAATATTTTTGTAGTTTTTCTTTTTTGGTCTCGAGAACAGTGGTCTGCTTCTTTCTTACACTCATTAGATGCCTGAAATTAAAATAAAAAAACAACATTTATCTTTTCAAATATAATATTCAAATAACTCATTATAGGTACATTCTTCCTCTATATAATTTTCCATTTTTTTTTAATTTTAATCACATATTCAATTTTAGTTATCTGAATATTAAGCCTAATAATAACACACAAATATGTACCAAGTATACAGAACAAACATTCGGTGCATCTTTACTAAAAAGGCATATTAATACTAAGTATTTAGTATCGTCTGACCGATGACCAGTTTCTGGCCGAGGTCAAAGCCGAAGTCGATCAATTGGCTATAGCCACAATCTTTGGCCAAAGCCGAAGTCTAAGCTCTAAGAAATTTTGTTCAAGATTGGCTACAAGCAAGCTACAATTAATAATATAAATTATTTCAAAACTTTGATATCGAAGGCTTATATCGACTGTATAATATAGAAAGATAATTTAAATCATCTCTAGAAGTTGATCTAGAGATCTTGCAATTTATTTGTCAAAAATAAAAACACTTCTCAAATTTAAGAATTTAAGAGAAATTTAAGAAGTTCTTGAGAGAAATTTCTTAAGGTGTTTTTTGGGCAAAGGTGACCAAAGCCGAAGCTACCATAGCCTATTAGCATAAGCTTTTCAGGAATTTAAACTCAACTTTAAAGAAGTTATGTTTAAAGAAATAAAGGTATGCTTTCTCACCTTCCGAAACAACAGCATGTTCTATCATTTTATAGTAATTCCTCATTGGGAATTATTAACAACAATAAACAACTAATAGTTAGGCACCTCAGTGCTTTTTTGGCACGAAAACATGGGGTGTAGTTCCGAAAAGCCCATACCTCCAATCAATCTGAATTTTGGTATACACCTGTATTTTGACTCGCTAATTACGAATATCATAAGCAAAATACCCGCAAATTTCATTTTCAAGGTCAAACCTCGAATAAATTAATTGATTTTTGAAAAAAAATAAATTAAAAAAGATAAAATAAAGGAAAATCAACTTATTTCAAAAATAAAAAAAAAATAAAAATAAAAATTAAATAAGTTGTGGCGAATAAATAATTTAATAAGCCCGGCAAAAGCAGCTAAATTGTCGCGCGCGCGCATGTGTGTAACGAAAAATGAAAAAAATGAAAAATCATAGAATGTTATTAAAAAATTTAAATGATCCAACTCCAACCTTCTCGTGGTAAAGTGCGTAAGTAGATTTTAATATCGAAACTAATGGAGTTTGACAAAATATACACCTTTTGACCTTGAAAATGAAATTTGCGGGTGTTTGGCTTATGATATTCTTAATCAGCGAGTCAAAACTTTTTAACAAAAAATAAAACCGCCGAAAAAACTGAAAAGCATAAAATAATCTTATTATCATTTTACCCAAGTAATTTTGAGTCGCCGCCGCGCATAATTCTTTACGTAATTTTTGCTTGTTTGGTTTTAAAAAGCAGTTAAAAAGTTTTATTTTATATTTTTTTGTGGATATAATCTAATATTTACTACATTATTAATTTTTAATTTTCCCACCCTTAGGGTAGGATTTTTCTTTCCAAATTTATACGAGACCAACTTCGAGGTATACCCTACCCTATCCATTAAAAAAAGAATTATCTGACTACTCTGTAAAAAGTTATGCATGACACAATTAATCATCCCCTGTTTTCCTACCCTTAGGGTTGGTATTTTGTTTCCTACCCTTAGGGTTGGTAAAAAAAGATAAAAAAAAGATACGCGTCGAATTGAGTACCTCCTCCGTTTTTTGTTTTTTCGTTTTCGTCGGTTGAAAATACAGGTGTATACGAAAATTCAGATCGATTGGAGGGTATGTGCTTTAAGGAACTTTTTCCAAAACATGTTTACACTGACACTATAGTAAAAATTAGAAGGCCATTAAAAATATTAATAATTAAGATACATACCCGTGCAACTGGGGTTGAAACCAATAACCATGTGAGCCAACCTTAGCCAGTGGACGGTTGTAAAGCAAGCCTGCCCTGCTCACCGGTATAATTTTCTGTAGAGACATCCTTCTGTTTGCAGTAGCTTCACGAATTCAATAAAGGTTAAGAAACTAAATCTTGTTCACAATATACTCAATAGAATTAAAAGTTTTTACTTAGGAGGTAGGCTTAGGCTGTTTGTGAGGTATTTTATTTAAGGTAGGGAAAGGGAGCAAGCGTTATGAACGTTCAGTTGGTCTGTAGAGAATGGACGTGGACGTTATGATATTAATATGTTTTTAAAAGATTTCGGTCTCAGTTTCAGTAGTGGTGTCAATGTCAATGTCAATGTCTAGTAAGTTATCATTTCAACTTGTTGTGTTTGTTGTTGTCACAGAACACTATTATTCCTATTGGTATGATCTGCGGTTGTCTGTGGTCTCACAATTCTCACATCCTGCACATCAAGGAGAATAGAGGTAAAGGAGCGCAAGCTCCGTGAATTAAAAGTGTCCGTTGAAAGACGACGAACTGATGGCGCTGGTGCAGCTAGTGATAGTAAACAATTCAACTCAGCGCGCACTTCACTCCGCCAACAACTGCTACATTCATTTCATACTCTCAATCTCTCTAGATCACTGCCCTAGACACACCAGCGCCATCTCTAGTTGTCGATTTTAGTTGCCACTTTTTTAGTTTAACGCCCATATAAGATTGCGCTCCTGATCTCAACCCTCCTTACTGCACATAAATAGATAGAGTAACCTTAACTTCCTTAACCTGCCTGGCAAGGAACATATATACTCTCTAAGCGAGAGAAGAAGTGTAACTCCATACAAAAAAAATGCGCCACTCGTTTATTCCACTAGCGCCATGACGGTTGGTCAAGAAACTAATTTTAGCGGTAAAATTTAAATACAGCTCCAATGCATATTCAAAAATTTATTTTGGGTTTAGTAACCAAAAAGTTGAGAAAGACAAAATAATATATCCAATAACAGCTTATTGGATATTATTTTGTTTCTCACCTTTTTGGTTACTGCAATTCATTCAAAAGAACGGAATATTTCAAATAAAACAATATGTCACTTTTATATCGATTTATTGTAATGTAGAAGCAAATGAAAAAGGAAACGGTATAATAATGTTTACTATTTCGACACGAAAACTTTTATTAAAAAAATAATCACGCTCATTACACATAGGTAATTATAGGTAACTCTCATTACTCATCACATACATCATACATGTAGGTATTTAAAATTACAAAATAACTTCTGCAGTGTTAATTAATTAAAACAATAGATAAAACAATAAGGAACCATTTGTTCATTACTTACATAATACTTCTGTTAATTACTTAAAATAAAATAATTAGGAGCTATTTGTTGGAACATGATAAACAAAAATGGCATTTGCCCCCTCAAGCTATATGTTCGCCCTGGCGCGTCCATCGAATACATTTTTAGCCATTTCATATCGGTTAATGTGCAAACTAACATGTTCGTCTGCGTTGAAAAAGAAGAAGTAGCCTATCCTGTGTCCCGTACGTCTAAATGTTTATCTACCAAGTTTCATGAAAATCAGTTAATTCGTTTAAGAGTTATGGAGGAACATATATTATATACAATACCTAAACTTATAGATTTATTATTAGTATGATTGATTGATTAGATTTACTGGTTTTTTAAAATATATAAAGAAACTATATAACTAACTATAAACTATAAAGAAAACAGATTTCTTAATAAACTCGGTATTGTCTGCCATGTGAATTGAGCATATGTTTCTTTGCTGTCTTGCTGTCTCGATGGTCCTGCTACAGGTGTAATCGGTGGCAAGCTATCCTGAAAAATTCATTTATTTTATTTCATTAAAAGGCAACTGTCGTAAAAGAAGAAGGATAGAAGAAAACTTGCTTAAAAGCATTATTTTTAAACATTTAGTGTCTGTCTATTCAATCCAAACTATATCCGAAGAATTTGGCAGGGTCATGACAGTTCAGTTTGCAGGTTTAAATCCAGATTAACTTTCTTTTTACAACAGATCTTTATAAATAGTTGCAGTACTTTGGATAAAAGTCCTATCATCTATAAATAAATATCAATAATAAATAGTATAAAATTTCATTGAAACAATAAATTTCAAATACAATTGTTCTTTACTTGTTCTGTATTACTTATAATATAATAAAACATAAGATTGAAAATGTATAGAGTGCAGCTTAGATTAATTTTCAGAAAGTTCTTCGCTCATTATGGTTAAACCAGAGATTACATAATATTACACTTTTATGAAGATTACCACATGGCCGGATAATGAAAACAATTATGTACATAAATGCAGTGGTCCAACATACAATTTTGCCTCAAATGCATTTGTACTCATAGCATTAATGATAGCAGAGAAAAATTGCTAAAATGCCATAGGGGTTTTGTTACCATAACCAATAGTACAAAATAATGCTACCACCACTCTATACACTTCCCATATGATTAGGTTGTTACCTGTTGTTCAACCAAAGCCTGCTTTCGAAGAGTATCCATTAGATTCATTACATATTGAGCTGTTCCTGGTACTGAGAATTTACTAATTTTCTTCTTGCTGCTATCAAGAAAGCAGGATTCTTCAAAAAATGCTTTTGCCCTAGAAAATAATAATACATCACAAATTAGCCATTCCTGAAGCTGTAGAGTTTCAGGCAAGTAGTTTCTGTAGAAGACTGGCTAATTATATCTATGACTTGCATGTCAGAGAATTAACAAAATGTGGGACAAGAGTGACCTCAAAGCTTATTTATGAAAATGATAAATACATTTTATTGGATGGTCGGGTCGTATTTTTTTTTTCCAGAAGTTTCCTATTATGATAGGTATTGTACAATACTGAATTCTTGTGATCAATGTCAATACTTCCAATAAATATCATTTCATTTCAATTCTCAATTCTCAATTCGACGCTTATGTTTTTCGTTTTTTTTTTTTTTAACTTTCGACTAGGTGAAACGATTTTGACGATTTTTTTTTTAATTTGAAAGCTGGTGCCTCCCGCGTAGTCCATGAGACTGTTTGAAGTCGGTTTATTTTTTGTTAAAAAGAGTCCTTTTGAAAATTGGATTTTTTTTATTGTATATAAGACAATATTTATTTATTTCGGTAATTTATAATCCTTATTGGGCGGTTTTCCATTAGCCACGGCCCGGCAAGGCACGGCGCCGGCTTCTGTGCCGGTGCCGGGGAAGCAAAAAAGTTATGTGAAATTTTTCATTTGATTGTATACGACGTACATTATTACCTACACTAGACCTACACGGAGATTCTAAATGGATAGAGGCAAGGCGGCACGCTGTTGGTTATACGAATTTATGTCTTACTAGCTGGTAAGCTGAAATGTACTTAATGTCCTTTCTGGTGTCCTTGACAACGTGTATGCAAAATTTGATGGTGATCGGTTCAGTAGTTTTTGCGTGAAAGCGTAACAAACAAACTCACGTTCATATTTTTGTAATACTAGCTACTGCCCGCGCCTTCGCCCGCGTAATTTATATAGCATATGTGTTATTCTGATGTAAGTAGGCTATAAGCTATATCATTGTAAAGTTTTATTGAAATTCATTTGCGTAAAAAAGTAACATCCATACAAACTTTCGCATTTATAATATTAGTAAGTATGGATTGTCTTGCCTTTGTTTTTGTAGATATTGGCCATCATAACTTTAATTAAAATAAAAATTGTCACGCTAATGTCATTAAGTAGATTTTCATCAGTATCATTCATCTCACTCCACGAATGTCTTGTTCTGTTCGATGACTAAACATTATCTTAGATTTCTAGATGCTCGTAAAATTATTAATTATGTAGAACGAGGTTTAAAAAATGTGTAAAAAACATTAGATATGGTCTGATGTCGCTAGTGATGAATAAATATTTTTACAGGGCGGAAAAGTTCCGAAAAAAAGTAATTCAAGAATATTACACAATAAAAGTGGCAAGAAAGTGAAGCGGTTTGAGTATGTCCGTGAATTATGTATGTAATTTTACTTTATTTCAAACAATTTCACTTAATTCATTTGATGTAGCTATAAACAGACACGACATAGTTGAGAGACTGTTCATTCTTTGCAGTTGCAGGTCGATATAAAACCAAATGCTGCTTCCACTGCGTTTCTCTAATAAAACGGGTACGCAATCTTATCGATGAAATAACTGATTTAAGAGAAAATGAGATGTGACCACTGTAAGAAGTCAAGAAAAGTAAGTAAATACAATTACTCTTGGGTTTTCAGCAATTTGTAGGTTTGACCATTGATAACTCAAGCTTGAATTACTGCACTTGATAATTGAATTTTGCTTGAATTTCCAGCAGATATTTGTAACGAAAGTAAAAGGCATTGTAATTAAAGAAATTATAAACGCTTAGGTAGATCACTTTTAAGCTCTATTATGCAGAAATAAGCAAGGAAACCGCTTTATAAACAGCTTATATTCAATAACCGCGTCGCCATTACATATAACCTCTAAAAATTATAAACGATATAAATATCTAATGAAATACTGAAATTAGAAAGGGCATACTAAAATTGTCAAAATCGTTAAAAAAATATCGCTTACCCAAGCAGTAGTATTATAAAACCATTGTTTACTTACGGAATACTAGCTTTATCATGTGGCGCTTAAAAATTTTACATTAAAGATATATGTATATTCACAGTAAAGTTAATTCACTTCCATAATTACAAAATGTGGAAAACAATAATGTACTTCATCAAATTATAGTTAGCCTAATATTATAGCAGAAAAAAAGTGGATCTATGATCTTTTTTAAATGTATGTGGCTTAAGCATCTTCAAACTAGCAATCCGCCCCTGACTTTGCACAGAGATGAAATTTTCAAAAATCCTTTCTTAGCGGATGCTTTGAACTCCAATTTCCTGAAGTTAGAGTTCCCAAAAACTAAAATTAAGCGAAATTAAAACACATTATTAATAATCAAAATAAATTTATGTTTTACATACATGCATTGTAAAAATATAACAATCAATAACTAAATAAAGGTCAAATCGAATACATTTTGCAATAAATACCATTTCAAAAATAACAAGCTCTCATTTTTAAATCTATCACATTAAATATTTTGGCATTAAAATGAAAAATAACAAGTCGAAATATACTAAGAAAACTAACAGACGTTCAATAGCGTCACTAACGCTGCGTCATTGACACATTGGTTGGTAACGCTATTTTTGGATTTTGGATGACCACGACAGACGCTAATAAAGTTCTATAAATTTTCATACGTTCAATACGCTATTGACGCTTGCTTCGAAATCCCACCTTTAGGAGAAGGCACACGCACGAGTAAAGCAAGTGACAATCGCATAAAACTTAATAAACAAAATACAATATCACAACATATATCTGTTCACAAATTTATCGTGACGGGGACTATACTTAATGATTATATATACTAATGATTATACATGATTGCAAACTGTGAGCACCGTTTTCATATTAAAATTAATTTAATTAATAAGACGTTTGTAAGATTGGCTCTTAATAATCATAGATAAAATCAAATCAATCAATTGAAAGAGAAGAATAGTGAGAAAGATCCTGTCTCTGTTATTATTATTGATATTAATTAAGAAAGCTTCTACCTTATTTTCTATCTGCGAAGCTCACTTTTAGTGCTAGAAATGAATCAAAATACATGCAAAATACTGAAAATGTTCTTAAAATACAATAGCCTCGCAGATATATTACAAGATAGGAGCTTTCTTTTCATAAAAAAAAAGCAATCTGTATTGGCCTTGATTTAGGAGACAGACTTTTAAATGGGATAGTCACTTCATTGTGTTAAAAAGCCAAACTTTATAATAAAAAAGGGACTAAAACTAAAATCGGTTGCAACAAATACGCTCGTTAATCCCTCGGCCACTTGTTGATTAACCGTATTTGATAATACTTATGTAGTTTAATCGTTCTTATAAAAGAAATTAATCAATTAATTTCCGATTTTGTGGGTGATTATAGCTTATTAAAATCGGTAAATGGAGAATCAGTGAATACGAACTTTTATTGACGCATTCAGAGACGTCTAGCCATTTTTGTAGCCATATTTTCATGTCCGATTTATTTAAGTGTTGACTGTTCAGGCCCCGTGTGAGACATGCGTTGTGTAGGGCCTCGGTGCTTAGTGATTTCACTCCTCCTTCCCTGATTATGGCTTTGTCCATTTCCAATAGTATAAAAGCCCTGTTTTTCAGTTTCTGCCATCTACATACGCCTTTATTCATACCGTGCATCTTTAGTAAGTGCCCCTGTAACAGATTTTGACCATTTTATTTATATTGAACTATAAAATATAAGATTATGTAAATTGTGATTGTGACCTAACGAACACCTCGTTGGGTTCAATTCCCGGTGTGTCTAACTTTGGAGATAAACTTTTCATGGTTGCCTCTTTTCTGAATCTTACAGAACACCAACGTGAAATACGAGCACATTTGAGTGAGTAAGGGATGCCAGAGACCACTTCTTCCCTACCCTATCCATTCCTAATTCCTTATGATAAATAATACCTGTGGCGTTTCTTGTGTTAAAGGGACGGTAGCCGCCTACCAACCTACCATCAATCTTTAAAGAAAATGATAATTATCTTAGTAAATCAATTTAGATTTCTCTAGGATTAGAGAGAAAATATTTGAAACAAACTCACCAAGTGTGCAAAAGTTAAGCGCTCCAAGTGATAGGGTTCTTTGGTAAAGAGTTTTTTACACAGTATGATATCAATTGGTTTGGGATGTACACCAGAGCTCAGTGAGGCTATAACGCCACACCATATTTTCTTTTCTTTTCCCGCTGCAATGGAATCCACTGTGGACTGCAATGCACGAAACACTGGCTTGTTGTGACGGAGGCGCTCCTTCAGATCCAACGTTGAGAATTCTGATTTTTGCTGTATAGACCAGAAATGGGAACACAGCAGTGCCCTAGGTATCATGAAGCTGAAATACAACAAAAAGAAAACTATTTATAATAAATTGTGTTTTGCAATTTGATTGTATATAATTTAAACTTAATGAATTTTGTAATAATCTCAAATAAAACATTAATCTTGAAGGTATCAAAAAAATTCTTGAATTTGTTTATAATCCTAGCAAATAAATTCACAATGAAAAAAATTTCGGACTACTCTACTGCATAAAAGTTGCAAGAGGATCCATTAGGCTAAATATATATATAAAAATATAGCCAATGATAACATAGCTGTCTATAGGTGAAAGAATTTTTCAAATCTGTCCAGTATTTTCACTTCAAACAAATCAATTCTTTCTCTTTATAATATTAGTATAGAAGTATAGATTGATTGTATTAATTATTTTCATATTAATATAATTAATTACACGCTAAAAGATTATTTATTAAAAACACTTACGCCAATGGGAATATAATGTAATTCCCGAGAGGTATCGCTGACAATATCAATACTGGTGCAATTTTCCACATGTCTGATGGCATTTTCTCATAGAATTTTATTTCTTCGTGGCTTAATTTCGCGAAGCCTTTGCCTTTAGATATTCTCACCCGCAAAGAAATATATCTTTTCAAGTCATTCAGGAACTCTTTTATGCCAACACTGAACCCTGTGTACATTTCCATTTCATTCGGAAACTTTTCAGCAAACATTGTTGTGTAATCTTTAACATATTGAGCGTATTGTGTAATGAAATATTTTTGTAGTTTTTCTTTTTTGGTCTCGAGAACAGTGGTCTGCTTCTTTCTTACACTCATTAGATGCCTGAAATTAAAATAAAAAAACAACATTTATCTTTTCAAATATAATATTCAAATAACTCATTATAGGTACATTCTTCCTCTATATAATTTTCCATTTTTTTTTAATTTTAATCACATATTCAATTTTAGTTATCTGAATATTAAGCCTAATAATAACACACAAATATGTACCAAGTATACAGAACAAACATTCGGTGCATCTTTACTAAAAAGGCATATTAATACTAAGTATTTATTATCGTCTGACCGATGACCAGTTTCTGGCCGAGGTCAAAGCCGAAGTCGATCAATTGGCTATAGCCACAATCTTTGGCCAAAGCCGAAGTCTAAGCTCTAAGAAATTTTGTTCAAGATTGGCTACAAGCAAGCTACAATTAATAATATAAATTATTTCAAAACTTTGATATCGAAGGCTTATATCGACTGTATAATATAGAAAGATAATTTAAATCATCTCTAGAAGTTGATCTAGAGATCTTGCAATTTATTTGTCAAAAATAAAAACACTTCTCAAATTTAAGAATTTAAGAGAAATTTAAGAAGTTCTTGAGAGAAATTTCTTAAGGTGTTTTTTGGGCAAAGGTGACCAAAGCCGAAGCTACCATAGCCTATTAGCATAAGCTTTTCAGGAATTTAAACTCAACTTTAAAGAAGTTATGTTTAAAGAAATAAAGGTATGCTTTCTCACCTTCCGAAACAACAGCATGTTCTATCATTTTATAGTAATTCCTCATTGGGAATTATTAACAACAATAAACAACTAATAGTTAGGCACCTCAGTGCTTTTTTGGCACGAAAACATGGGGTGTAGTTCCGAAAAGCCCATACCTCCAATCAATCTGAATTTTGGTATACACCTGTATTTTGACTCGCTAATTACGAATATCATAAGCAAAATACCCGCAAATTTCATTTTCAAGGTCAAACCTCGAATAAATTAATTGATTTTTGAAAAAAAATAAATTAAAAAAGATAAAATAAAGGAAAATCAACTTATTTCAAAAATAAAAAAAAAATAAAAATAAAAATTAAATAAGTTGTGGCGAATAAATAATTTAATAAGCCCGGCAAAAGCAGCTAAATTGTCGCGCGCGCGCATGTGTGTAACGAAAAATGAAAAAAATGAAAAATCATAGAATGTTATTAAAAAATTTAAATGATCCAACTCCAACCTTCTCGTGGTAAAGTGCGTAAGTAGATTTTAATATCGAAACTAATGGAGTTTGACAAAATATACACCTTTTGACCTTGAAAATGAAATTTGCGGGTGTTTGGCTTATGATATTCTTAATCAGCGAGTCAAAACTTTTTAACAAAAAATAAAACCGCCGAAAAAACTGAAAAGCATAAAATAATCTTATTATCATTTTACCCAAGTAATTTTGAGTCGCCGCCGCGCATAATTCTTTACGTAATTTTTGCTTGTTTGGTTTTAAAAAGCAGTTAAAAAGTTTTATTTTATATTTTTTTGTGGATATAATCTAATATTTACTACATTATTAATTTTTAATTTTCCCACCCTTAGGGTAGGATTTTTCTTTCCAAATTTATACGAGACCAACTTCGAGGTATACCCTACCCTATCCATTAAAAAAAGAATTATCTGACTACTCTGTAAAAAGTTATGCATGACACAATTAATCATCCCCTGTTTTCCTACCCTTAGGGTTGGTATTTTGTTTCCTACCCTTAGGGTTGGTAAAAAAAGATAAAAAAAAGATACGCGTCGAATTGAGTACCTCCTCCGTTTTTTGTTTTTTCGTTTTCGTCGGTTGAAAATACAGGTGTATACGAAAATTCAGATCGATTGGAGGGTATGTGCTTTAAGGAACTTTTTCCAAAACATGTTTACACTGACACTATAGTAAAAATTAGAAGGCCATTAAAAATATTAATAATTAAGATACATACCCGTGCAACTGGGGTTGAAACCAATAACCATGTGAGCCAACCTTAGCCAGTGGACGGTTGTAAAGCAAGCCTGCCCTGCTCACCGGTATAATTTTCTGTAGAGACATCCTTCTGTTTGCAGTAGCTTCACGAATTCAATAAAGGTTAAGAAACTAAATCTTGTTCACAATATACTCAATAGAATTAAAAGTTTTTACTTAGGAGGTAGGCTTAGGCTGTTTGTGAGGTATTTTATTTAAGGTAGGGAAAGGGAGCAAGCGTTATGAACGTTCAGTTGGTCTGTAGAGAATGGACGTGGACGTTATGATATTAATATGTTTTTAAAAGATTTCGGTCTCAGTTTCAGTAGTGGTGTCAATGTCAATGTCAATGTCTAGTAAGTTATCATTTCAACTTGTTGTGTTTGTTGTTGTCACAGAACACTATTATTCCTATTGGTATGATCTGCGGTTGTCTGTGGTCTCACAATTCTCACATCCTGCACATCAAGGAGAATAGAGGTAAAGGAGCGCAAGCTCCTTGAATTAAAAGTGTCCGTTGAAAGACGACGAACTGATGGCGCTGGTGCAGCTAGTGATAGTAAACAATTCAACTCAGCGCGCACTTCACTTCGTTTCATTTCATACTCTCAAACTCAAGGAGAATAGAGGTAAAGGAGCGCAAGCTCCGTGTATTAAAAGTGTCCGTTGAAAGACGACGAACTGATGGCGCTGGTGCAGCTAGTGATAGTAAACAATTCAACTCAGCCCGCACTTCACTCCGCTAACAACTGGTACATTCATTTCATACTCTCAATCTCTCTAGATCACTGCCCTAGACACACCAGCGCCATCTCTAGTTGTCGATTTTAGTTGCCACTTTTTTAGTTTAACGCCCATATAAGATTGCGCTCCTGATCTCAACCCTCCTTACTGCACATAAATAGATAGAGTAACCTTAACTTCCTTAACCTGCCTGGACCATAGATTCTAATAAGGAGAGGAGGTTCTCAATTCGACGCTTATGTTTTTTGTTTTTTTTTTAACTTTCGACTGGGTGAAACGATTTTGACGATTCTTTTTTTTATTTGAAAGCTGGTGCCCCCCGTGTGGTCCCATTTCTATTTGGTCTAGTTCTGACAATGGCATCATGAGACGGTTTGAAGTCGGAATTGTATTTTTTGTTAAAAGAGTTATAGTACTTGAGTTTGTAAGTATGTATCGTCAGGACTGACCGTCAGGAGAGCATTGGAACCAGCCTTACTCTTTTATGCAAAAACTACTGAACCGATCACCATGAAATTTTGCATACACGTTTGCTGCGACACTAGGACATAGATTACCTTTCATCCAAGAAAAAGTACTATCATCGCGTACGAAGTCGCGGGCACCAGCTAGTATATTTATTTTATACTAGCTGGTGCCCGCGTCTTCGTCCGCGTTGAAAATAAAAAAAAGCAATTATAACGCTTGACAACTTGTTGCTATAACACTTTAGCCAGGCGTTAGGTACAATTTTATATTTTAGATAATCCCTCGGGAACAGTGTCTTTGTCTTGGATGAAAGGTACCCTATGTCATTTCTGGTGTCCCAGACAACGTGTATACAAAATTTCATGGTGATCGGTTCAGTAGTTTTTGCGTGAAAGCGTAACAAACAAACAAACTCACATTCACATTTATAAGGATACGCACAGTAAACTATGGACTTCGTAGGAAAGCTCAATAGCGCTCAACGAGCTATGGAAAGGGCTATTCTCGGAGTTACACTGCGAGATCGAATCAGAAATGAAGAGATCCGTAGACGTACAAAAGTTACCGACATAAGCCGGCGCGGCGGATCAGTAAGTGGAAGTGGCAGTGGGCAGGGCATGTAGTACGCAGATCAGAGCCAACTGTGAAAAGTTCAATTCCAAAGTTGACCCTGCCGGGAATCGAACCTAGGGCCCCTGACACGTTAGGCAAGCACTCTTACCACTAATCCAAAGGGGTCGTGTACAATATTCGTCGTTTATGTCAATACGCTTATATGCTGGTAAGTCAATATGAGTATAAGTCAATACGCGTATAAGTCAATATGCGTTTAAGTCAATATGCGTGTAAGTCAATATGCGTGAAAGAAATAAGTCATTATGCGAGTAACCCAATTTTTCATTTCATTGAAATATTGAGTCGACAGGCATGTGTACGACATACAGTACCTACACGGAGATTCTAAATGGATAGAGGCAAGGCGGTACGCTGTTGGTTATACGAATTTATGTCTTACTAGCTGGTGCCCGCGACTTCGTCCGCGTTGAACGATGAAATGTACTTAATGTCCTTTCTGGTGTCCTTGACAACATGTATGCAAAATTTGATGGTGATAGGTTCAGTAGTTTTTGCGTGAAGGCGTAACAAACAAACTCACGTTCATATTTTTATAATACTAGCTACTGCCCGCGCCTTCGCCCGCGTAATTTATATAGCATATGTGTTATTCTGATGTAAGTAGGCTATAAGCTATATCATTGTAAAGTTTTATTGAAATTCATTTGCGTAAAAAAGTAACATCCATACATACATCCATACAAACTTTCGCATTTATAATATTAGTAAGTATGGATTAATACGGAAGTATTTTTTTTTTACTGTGCAACAAACCTACTTATTGTCTTGCCTTTATTTTTGTAGATATTGGCCATCATAACTTTAATTAAAATAAAAACTGTCACGCTAATGTCATTAAGTAGATTTTCAACAGTAGTTATATTCTTTGTCTTACATATTTATAATGTTATTCAAGTTATGGAATTAGTAACGTAATATTTGTAATAAAAATATTGTGTATGAATGAAAATATTTAATGTTGCCGAATATTCACTTCGTATCTTATACAATGCCTAATCACGAACGCCATTAAACAAAAATGTCGTAAGTTCTTGTTATTTTAGTTTGTGTTAATTCTTTTTATTTAGAATTGCTCTGAAAATAAATTCGGTATAAATATTATAAATAGTATACCTATAAATAAGTATACCTACTTTGTAATGAAAATGAAAACGCAATTCTGACAATGCTGAACAAACGCCATTTCACATCAGTCGTATTTTAATTAAAAAAAAATAATTAAATTTCTTTAAAATTAAATTAAATTAAATTAATTAAATTTTAATTTTTTTAAGAAATTTTTTTTAAGTATTTTTTCTTTAAAGAGAGTAAAGACATATCTACCTATTGTTTTTTTTTTATTTAGGACTTGCAAAGATTGTCAATCATCATGCACTTTGGGTAATTTTAAGAAAATTGTCGACCTTAAAAACTCTGGTATAACTATTTACGAGTATTCCAATCGCACTAATGAGGTACCTAATATTTTTTTTTTATATTAATTTTTAATAAATCAGCTGGAAATTCTGTATAGTACAGGCTTCCTCCAGTCTCTATATTTTTATGCACCTACCTACCTAAGTTTCCGTTGAAAGTCTATTACTTCCCTTACTTCTTATTCAGGGAAGTCGCTAGTGATGAATAAATATTTTTACAGTGCGGAATAGTTCCGAAAAAAAATAATTCAATAATATTACACAATAAAAGTGGCAAGAAAGTGAAGCGGTTTGAGTATGTCCGTGAATTATGTATGTAATTTTACTTTATTTCAAACAATTTTACTGAATTAATTTGATGTAGCTATAAACAGACACGACGTAGCTGAGATACTGTTCATTTTTTGCAGGTCAATACAAAACCAAATGCTTCCACTGCGTTTCTCTATTAAAACGGGTACGCAATCTTATCGATGAAATAACTGATTTAAGAGAAAATGAGATTTTGACAATATGTGACCACTGTAAAAAGTCAAGAAAAGTAAGTAAATGCAAGCGATGCGAGTATATCCTGTCGACGTTTCGTGCGGAAAATGTGACTCAATATCTGGAGCATCAGCGCCGCCTCGATATGTGGATGTGCAAGACTAAGAGATTGATAGACACATTTGATGAAAGTCCAGTTTGCAAACACAATACACCAGAGAGGCGAGGAACAATAGACGAATTGGAACAGTTATTGCAAGAATTACGTCACTCCACACCAGTATGTGAGCCAGAAATAAATTTCTTTCCCGACTCGCCACTACCGAAACTGCCCAGCGCAGATGACTTTACTGCTAATCAAAGTTTTTTGGAAGAAATGATAACAAAACTTAAAAGAGAATCAACTAGACGACGAATCTCTTCTGACGACAGTCTTTACGCGTCACCATCGAAAGCAGATACACATTGCGTATGTAAATATTTGAAAGAAGTGTTGAAAGAGACTTCATTTTTAGACAATGTGCAAAAAGAAATTCCACTTCCAAAGGAAACGACAAAGGTGAAGGTGGAAGAGAAACAGAAAGAGAAAGAGAAGGAGAAAGAGAAAGAGAAGGGAAAAGTGAAGACTGTTGAAGTAAAAAAGTATACGTCTAAAGAAACTTTAGTTACATCTGCATTGTTAAATGACAAGGAAAACAAACCGGAGAAACACAAGCCCAGTCCCGAATCTGAAATGTTTTTGAAAATGCTACAAGACCGAAACAAATTTAGGGATCAAAAAGAAAAACCTACCCGAGAAAAACCAGTTGTGATACCAAAAATCGATACACTACCTGAGATAGTGGAAAAACCTAAGAGAGTGCTTCCAGAGCTTACGTCGGATAGTGTGATTGAATGTTTTCATGGAGTTAAAAATGTTCGCCAGAAGATGATAAAAGGCACTAATATAGTTCCCTTCGATCCTCGCTACAAAGACTTAAATGAGAGTTCCGAAGCTATTTTATACAAAGTGAATACTATTTTACCTCTTCTCACAGACTCCCATAACGGAACAACAGCTCCTCTCGCTTCTTCAATTACTACAGATAGTAAAAAGAAATCAAAGAAAATTCAAGAGGTAAGAGAATCATTAGATTTTTTGGATTGCCCCTGTATGATACCAAATTTAAAGTCTCTGTCTTTGTTTATCTGAACTATTTTTTTTCCGGCTACTATCTTCGAAACGGTTGGACCGATTTTGACTAGACTTTGTCTGGCAGATACCTGATGTTATAAGAAGACACTAATTTTATTGTGTGTCCTCCTTGTGTTGCTTGTGTCCTAAGGCGACGGTAGCCACCTTGCCATCAAGTGGACCGTTAGCCTGTGTGCCGCCCCTCATCATATATAGTTATTATAATTATATAAAATAACTTTTAGCTTAAATATAACTTTTTGATAATAGCGAAATTTTCAGAATGGGCCTACCCGCGGTTTAATTAGGTATATGTTATCAGACAGACAGTTTATTGATAAAGGTTGGACAAAGTTACCAACGACTAAAGTAATGCGCCGGGTAAGTATAGAAAGTATTTAAATTATATGAGCATGGGAGCCTAAGTGACAAAAAAGTATCCTAGGATCCCACGGGATCCAAGACGTGGGAGCCAAGTGGACGGAGGCCAACGGTGGATCCAGGCTGCTTTTGACCGGTCCTATAGGAAAATTATGGGGGAGGCCTGTAGACAAAAATAAACGCAACGTGTTATTAGTGTACAGAGCAAATTGTTGAAGTAGGTATTTGTGATTGCAGCTGAATATTTATAAGATGGTACCAGCGAAACCCGAATACGATTGGTTCAAAAAACACAAACATGTGAAACGTTTGAATTACGACACTGGCGAATTACTGGCCGAGATAAATGACGATGGAACCGGTCAGTGGTATTATAGGTGTGGCGATGTGGCTTTGGACTATCATTTCGCTTCGGGTTGGTTTGTATTTGTACCTACTTACTTGCTGAATTTACATAGGACTTCGGAGTCAAAAACGTCTTGACAGTCTTGCCTACAAAGAAGTGTAACCCGAGAAATTTTCTCCTTACGGCCATTATCTACCGGAGGTTGGCGACTCCATTGGCCTTATGCTGCAGCATCAAGTAGTCTGCAGGCAACCCAACTCCTCAGCAGCTCAGCAACTTACAATAGATTTAGCTTGTGAATCACCATCGACATCATTTAAATTAGGATCAGCGCAATTTGCCTCGACATTATTAGAAGAGTTACATGTCTAATTATCTGTTCACGAGGACAGTTGTGATATAAAAAGGTTCCATTAGTAGTTAGACAATCACATATGCTTTGATGTACCCATATTAATTTACATCAAATAAATCAATAATCAGTTATCGAGTTATTTAAGTGTAATATTTTTTCTGCACCCGACAGAGGCGAACGCTCAGCACCGGTACGTAGTATACAGTGCTCAGGAACAACATTACCTTGAGCCACGCAAACCCAAGACGGTATTGGGCACTTTCGATTATCTTGGAAACGGAGTGGTCTACGACGAATACGGCCGGGAGAGGTACGTGCATTAATTTATACTGCACTGGTTGGTGTCCGCGACTTTGTTCGCTTTAAAAAAAGAAAATATATATGAGTAATATAACGCCTGAAATCTTGCATTTAAACATTGATTAGTTATTCGAGAGTTCAAATAACTTTACACGAAATAGATAGATAGCAGTAGTTTTATCATAACAAAAAATAAAACCGCCGTAAAAACTGAAAAGCATAAAATAATCTTATTATCATTTTACCTAAATAATTTGGAGTCGCCGCCGCGCATCACACTTTACGTAATTTTTGCTTGTTTGGCGCCGACTCAAAATTACTTAGGTAAAATGATAATAACATTATTTTAAGCTTTTCAGTTTTTTCGGCGGTTTTATTTTTTGTTAAAAAGTTTTATTTTATGTTTTTTTGTGGCTATAATCTAATATTTACTACATGCTTAATTTTTTATTTTCCCATCCCCATTTTCCCACCCTTAGGGTAGGAATTTTTTTTTCAAAATTTATACGAGACCAACTTCGATGTATATCCATTAAAAAAAGAATTATCAAAATCGGACCACTCTGTAAAAAGTTATGCGTGGTTATACGCTACAATCGGTTAGTGAACAATCAATCATCCCCTGTTTTCCTACCTTTAGGGTTGGAATTTTTTTTCCAAATTAAAATGGGACCCCCTCGGAGGTGCACCCTTTCAAATAAAAAAAGGATTTTCAAAATCGGATTACCCTGTAAAAAGTTATGCGTGATCATACATAAAAAAATATTTAAAAAAATATATATAGGCGAATTGAGTACTTCCTCCGTTTTTGTTTTTTCGTTTTCGTCGGTCGAAAAAGAGTATACGCCCAAGGGTCTGTATAATTATGATTTTATTTTTGGTGTGAATGATTGTGCATCTCAGTCGAGTGCTCTTCCCAAGTATTCCCAATGTCCCAATGTAAGCCAAGGTGTAAAAAAATGACCTAAAATATTCCTTACATTTTAGGTCATTTTTTTTATGTCATTTTAGGTCATGCGAAATCTTTGCAGAACACATCTACAAAAAGTGTCGCAACAGCATTTATATCTAACTACAATAAATTATTCGATTCGGACATTCCATTCGAACGATAAAATGTAAGAATTAGAAAAAGGTCGCGTGGCGTGGTTGCCGCTCACCCCAGACTATAAAATGCGATGCAATCGTCACTAATTTGTTAAATACCCGTACGAAGCCGGGGCGTGCTGCTAGACTAGTACTACAATAAATTAGTGATAAAACACTCGCGGCAAAATGTCCGCGTTCGACGAGATCTCGTAATGTGCGTTGCCTAACAACGTCACAATATTATTGTGTACATAATATGTGTGCGCGCTATGTTCTAACTGCTCATCATTGGTCTTTCCCTTTCGCTCAATTTCTGTGTGAAACAGAATGAATTTTAGCTACACGAACCGATGAGTTCGGGCCGCCAACTTGTTTCCCCTTAAGGTTGAAAAGCTGGCAAGAAACTATATTTAATCGTCCTTACTTTCCATATTATAAATGAAAACAATCGCAGTAATCCCCCTCCGTCCACTTGGCTCCCACGTTATGAATCCCATGGGATCCAAAGATAATTTTTTGTCACTTTGGCTCCCATGCTCCTCGAATTTCCCTTGTAATGTTTCGTTCAGACAATAATGAAGTCAAATTTAATTTATTGCCATACCTAATTAGAAAGAGGTGGTCGGGGGCGTGACTATGTAATGTATACGCATTGTAAGAATTCAAACCAAATTTGTAATGAAAGGTTATCTTACTCCGATAAACTACACCAATTGGTCGTTATATAATAGAATATTGAATTGTTTACAGACTGAAATACAATCAATCAGAAGGCGTGGTCATCGACCCTAAGATCGGATCGCCTGGCAAGTGGAGATGGCACACGCTGAACGATCCAGCCGTGCTACAGTCCGTTTTTCAGGACACGTACTTGAAGCAAACGCCTGATTGTTTGATAAAACAACTTCCGAAGACTTCTGAGGAGATCAAAAGGAATCCTGCCAATGACGAAATGTTGGCAATTGAATTCGAGAACTTTATAAAGGAGAAAAAACAAAAACTGTCTCAGAAATTCAATCCTTTTCAAATAAGAATGAAGGCTCTCAAACTGAACGAGTATTTTTCGCTGAGAGTGATCGATCAGTCAAATGTATACTTAATGTTTAGAGACGGACGTGTCAACTTGAAATTAAATTTAGGTATGATCCTTTTGAGCAATGAAATCGTTGATACAGATATGTCCGAATTGGGAGCCATTGCTACCTCTTACGACAAGATTCCAGCTAGATCAGATAGCGTTGCGCAAATCCAGAAAACTCTAACGAACGCTAGAGAGGCGGCGAAACGTACAATCAATGTGTCTACGTCGATATCCAGTGCCGTTTAGTTAGGTACTTTAGGTAATATTATTCAAGTTAAGCAACGATGGTAGAAAAAATTTCGAATATAAAAAGCAGTTTATGTACCTAGGGCATAATTATGTACCTAGGTATTATCTATGTAAAGTTAAATTGAGATAACTAAAATAAAGCAATAAAAAGTCATTAACAAACAGAATTATAGGACATACCTACATACAAACCATTATTTTTTAATTATTTAATTATTATTTATTAAAAATGAATTACTTTTATTTGTTTATTATTAGTTTATATTAGTTTTCTACTTTTTTAAGTTTGATAGTGTAGCAATTTGCAGTCAAGTTAATTTTGTTTTATTACTTATTATTAAAATTAATAAAAATAATTGACTCACAGACTGTATTATTGTATCTATCTATACCCCGCTTTTCTCAATTCTCTCACTTGACAACGTTTGGGGTTTGGGGCAAATTCGAGTACATATATTGTGAGTTATTACCGGGTATTGCCTATGGGATCCAAAGATAATTTTTTGTCACTTTGGCTCCCATGGGATCGTAGGATAATTATTCACAGCTTTTGAATCCCATTTCATTTTAATGATAACAAAAATAAATAATATCAAGTCGTCACTTCGTAAAATGAACAAATGAGCTCTTGTTGACCACTTATCACTGTGGTATAATAATAATAATAATAATAACTTTATTTGTATAGAAATGTGAGTACATACAATGATAGACAATTACGTACAATTTTTTAATTTATTTTTATGTAAGTTCACAATCAATATTATGTCATGTAGGTATAAATTAGTATTACAAATGATAAATCAGTATAGATATTGTAAATCAGTATTATGTCATGTATAAATCAGTATTACAAATTATGAATCAGTATAGGTATTATAAATCAGTATTAAATGTCATTGTACTTACTTAAATGTCAGCTTTAAAAAAAAAAAAAAATTAAAAAATAATGTCAATG
Organism: Synanthedon vespiformis; assembly: GCA_918317495.1. Lineage (NCBI taxonomy): Eukaryota > Metazoa > Arthropoda > Insecta > Lepidoptera > Sesiidae > Synanthedon > Synanthedon vespiformis. The sequence goes on from OU906947.1 coordinate 3,033,765, forward strand.
TTACAATGTCCATTCTAGTAAATTTTTTTTTTATATATATACTATAATTTTTGTTATAATACTGATTTACTTCCGAAGTTAGATTTTTTGTTACATGGACAGGAGAACAATTGCTTAACTATTAACTATTTCATTCTGCGTGATGTATTGTTATAAATAGAAGCATTACACACGTTCCTTTGAATAAAGCTGAGACGGCTGATCGGTTTGCCTTCGTACCCCATAAGTAGGTCTTAGTCCACGCAGGCAACGACATGGGACTTATTGAAAATTGTGACAGTATTGGCACAGGTGTATTGATAATGACGATATAAATTTGTTACTTAGTTACAATATACCTATGTGGTGTCGAATTATTGATAATAATTGTATTGACAACGATAAAAATAATTAATGTGCTATTGTAGTGATGGGTATTATTGTATTATTTATCGATAATTTGTAGTAAACAACGTTGTTGGAAAGATGACCTAATAATGGCAGCAGGTTGACGCTGATGAAGTCCGGTTCCAGAATATACTTTTCGTCATGTAAACAGATTCGTCCATGAACTTCGAAAAATTGTATTAGTGCAGACACGTTTCCAGTCTAAAAACAAGTCAAAATAAATTAAAAACATTTTAGGTTCTTACCTTAATTAATTAATAAATTAATTATGAAATAAGCAAAATGGGCGGAAAATTCGGAAGGTTGTGTGATTTAGCCGCACGACGGGAAACTGAACTGCAAATCCGTATTAAAATGCCAGCTGTTGGACGCGACTTTGTCCGCGTAATTTCACGAAATATAGCCTATATAACATAGCTTCCTATAAATGAAAAAAAAAATTAAAATCGGTCCAGTGGTTTTTCAGTTTATTTATTATAATCAAATATACAAAAAACACAAATCTCTCTTTATAATAATTAGTAGATACACCAAAGTACATTAATAATTGGATTGAAAATGTGCCATAAAAATAAAAAAAGTAACGATAATTCAAATAAAACTTGAGTGTAAACTTACAAATGTGTATAAATTTCGATACATCGTTTTTATGACCTTCACATCCCTTCTCTATGTCTAGTTACTTATAATTTTTACTTACATTTATATCGTTGTGCAGTCTGCAATGGTCTTCATAAGAAGTTGGTGTAATCTTCTTTTAAATATTTAAAAAAACAACATGGTTTTGGAGGTTAGTGACATAATAACTTTTATCAGTAGTTACTAACAGAGATAATAACCAATTTGATTAAGCACATACATATACGTATACGTATATTTATATGCGATTAGTATTAATATTTGCGAATAGATTGTTTGAGAGAAAATTTAAAAGAATTGTAAAGTAGGTACTATACGTATATGTAATGTATCACAGCGAGCGAAGGTGATCAGTCATGGTCACAGTTATTGACTAAATATTGATTGCTTGACTACTAATTTTGACGTTAGCTGCGAAATGTTTAATTTTGTAGGATTTATTACATGTTCGTTTTTTTTACCCACATTTTATAATTTTTCTTTTCATAATAGCTGTCGTTAGACCTTGATAGTTTTCATAAAAAAATATTTTAAGATTTATTTTTGTAATATTTTTTTCTTATCTAGATAAATAGTTCAAGTATAGATACTGATTATAATAGGTATACGTGAATTGCTTAAATTTTTTTATCCCTCCATATTTATAACCACTTGTACTATATACTTAGGTAGCAAAGAGATCACACATATTGATAAGTGTACTAAAACCACGTGTAAGTTGTAAAACCTGTTTTTTTTTACAGTGGTTGGTGCAAACCCATGACATAGGTTTCCTATGGAAATCTCTCCCAACCTATCTGATCTCCCAAAGTGTTTACTTGCTCGCGGGATTGGTAACGTTTGTCCACGGTAATTTTTATTAACTTATTTCAAAGCAATAATTATGTAAGTTGGTTTTGTGATATGTTAGACAGTTTACTTCTTTGTAATTATTTATTTCAAAGCAAAAACAAGAAAGATTTTATTGTTTGTTTGTTTGTATTGAATAGGCTCTGAAACTACTGGACCGGTTTGAAAAATTCTTTTACCATTAGAAGCCGACGTTATCCGTGATGAACATAGGCTACTTTTTACCGCGGGAAAATGCATCATTCCTACGGGAAAACGGGTAATAGGACAACGGGTAGTAAGAATTATGCTTCCGTACTTATCTTTTTCACATAACTTCTAAACGGCTGAACCGATTGGGTTGAAATTTTATGTGGCTATTTCGATGGTTTCCTGGATGATTTTAAAATACAGTTGGACCCGGTAGGTGGCGCTGCTGTCGGTATGTCGACTACTAAACGGCTTGACCGATTGGGTTGAAATTTTGTATGTGTATTTCCATGGTTTCACAAACACGAACGTATTATATTTTATAAAGTTACGCGGACGAAGTCACGTGCAACAGCTAGTAATGTATATTAATTACTATACAATATTTGATACCTACTTCGTAACGTATGTTTTCAGCCTTTCAAAGAGGTGGTCGTTGGCCTTACTTTTGGTTCGCGACAATAATTCACGGTATTTATACGGATAACTTTTGGCACTTCGTGCTACCGGAGTATGACAATTTCTGGCACTCATTAACACCAATTACGCTGCTGGGAGAACGGCTTCCCCTTCACATTATATTTTTGTGTAAGTTTACTAGAACTAATCTATCTACTTCGCTTTGTGAAGGCATAAAATAGACTTGTTAGCTTATTATTTTTTTTACAGATCCCGCATTTATATACCATGCAGCTTACGCTGTTTACAGGCTGAATATACCATTTTACGCTGAGCCATTCGCTGTTGGTCTTCTAACAGTTTTGATCGACATTCCCTATGATATAGTCGCTGTCAAATTTGTGCATTGGACCTGGCACGATACTGATCCAAATATATACGACAGACATTATTGGGTGCCGTGGAACTCTTACTATTTCCACGCCGCATTTGCTGCGTGTTTGTACTTCTGCTTCCATTACACGAGGCAATTGTTAGCGCCGAGATTGAAACAGTGGCAAGCTGCTAAGTAAGTTTCTTTGTAAACTGTCGCACTACTGAAATCGGAGACATTAGCATCATAAAATTGCGTTTGCTTTGCGTCTATTCGCTAATTATGTACGCAGCGTGCGTTGTATTACAATAATGCCAAGCGAGCCATTCTTCGCCTAACTTTTAAAAATTTCAAATAACGCAAATCTGATCCAATACCTGTGACGTCACGTTTATGGAGCGTTTGTTTCGTCTAATGAATTTAAAAATTCGAAATACTTTTGTGTATCTAACGAATTTTGAAGTTAATGAAAAAAATCAGTGTTTTAATTATTCTTCTCGTTATCATTTCTCTATATGAAGAACATATCACAAACGAATATTTTGGTTTGTTTGTATATATACTTACCTGTGTATTTACTTGTTTTCAAACCAATGTTTTGTTTTTCAGTACGAAAACGGAATGGATTTCCATGATAATTGCTTCATTCCTGGGTATGCCAGCAGGCATATTGATGTTTGTTCCCTTTTATCATCCCATGCATGACCTTTTGGGAATACACAGTGAAGTGACTTTCTACATTTTATTTGCCCTGTTCAGTTATTTCATTATAAAAGGTCTCCTGGACAGAAACGACGTGGTCACTGAAAAGTAAGTAATGAAAAGTAATATGAAAACTAAAAATTCTTTATTTATTTAAACAACTGATTATATTATATTCCTCCCTTATCCCTTATCCTTAATCCTTCTATGGTCGGCAGCGCACTTGTAGCACTTATGGCGTTGCTTGTGTTATAGGCGACGGTAGCCACCTACGATCAAGTGGACCATCAGCCTGTCTGTCGACCTTAACATAAAAAAAATAAAAATAAATCTTTTATCTTGTTAATTTATTATCCTGTTAATTTTTTTTTTTATTTTTTTTTTATATACGTCTTGTGGGTTGTTCTTAAATTAATTCTCAATTATATATGAAATTTATATGTATCTTAATTTAGCCTTAAGTACCTATTTAGATTAAAATTTAGACATTTAATTTCATTCCAGATTGAATTATATGGACTATATAATGCTGATTCAATTGGCAATTCACTACTCTATTTATTGGTGCTTCGTCGTATTTTACGATCCCGAACTTCACTTCTCGCATGGGCCTCACGAACCTGTAGGGCCCTGTGATAAATACAGCACCCTTACAACTCCTATTCTTCAGGTAATGACATTATAAATATTCTAGCCTCTAGTGCATAGCACTTCCTCACTGAGTTTTATACATATTTCTCAACGAAAAGCCACAGATATGTAGAAACGCCATAGGTTTTGCCAAAATGCCAACTAAAACACAGCTTAAATTTTCAGGAATTGAAAAAACGAACTTACCTGTGTGTAGACGATTATGATGAAAAATATTTCGACTTCCATTGCACTCGGAAGCCGCAATTTGGAGCTACGCATTATACAATATGTGGAACACCATTCGAGTAAGTTTACGTTGCCTACATATGTGGCAAGGTACCATGTATGTATTGGCAATGATGCACAGAAGCCACTTTTTGCATAACAGAATATAATTTAATTATGCTGTCGTGTCAGTGCGTAAGAAATGTCCCTCATAATCTCTAATTTTAAAAAATAAGATGCAGTGCCTGGCACTTAGACTCACATAGCCTGTCTATGTGACTTTTATAAGATGTTCTTCGAAGAGTGTGCTCAGAAGCTGCATGAGCTCATACCGCCTTCCCCTTTCTTCCATCGGGCATTCAGACGTAGGTACCCTACGGCTAGTTACCATCCTCATCTTGTCGTAATCCCTCTATTTCGAACCAAGCGCTTTAAAAATATTCTTTACTAGCTGGTGCCCGTGACTTCGTCTGCGTTCTCTATAGCCTTCCTCGATAAATGGACTATCCAACACAAAAATATTTTTCAATTCGAACCAGTAGTTCCTGAGATTAGCGCGTACAATCAAACAAACTCTTCAGCTCTATATAATAGTGCTTATAGATAATGCGATCTGGCAAGGTCTGGGACTCCCTGCTGGCATCTGTGTTTCCGAGCTCATAATATAACCCAAATCCTTACAAAGTTCGAGTGAATAGGCATCTTCTGGGTGAGCTCGCTCCATCGTAAGCTAGTCTTCCCTATACGGCTAGATGCTGGCCAAGAGCAAATCCATCTCTAAGAAAAAAAAAAAAAATATTTTTGTCACACTAAGGTCGGCAGCGCACTTGCAGCATCAGGTTGCTTTGCTTGTGTTGTACCTAAAAAAATAACTGTGTCTCTTCTTGCATAACAGAACATATTATGCTATCGTGTGAGTGTATAAGAGAGTTGGTGAAATATGATGTAATAAATAATGTGTTATTTTTTTTTCTTACAGAAATAGAGCAGAATACATAGTAATAATATCGGCTATTTGTGTTATAGCTGCAGGAATTTTCCATGCAATTTATTTTCCTCTACAGCGAAAGAATGTTCGTAACGCCGCAAAGAAGAACAAATAAATAAATTGTTAACCGCATAACTAATCTGATTGTTAAATAATTTGTTATTATATTATAAAAATGAAAATGTTTGTTAAAAAATTTTTATTAAATTAATTCGTTTGATTGCAGTCAAATTCATAGCTATTATTCAATAATTCAAGTATTATTCAATAACTAAATAGTCGCGACATCTAATGTGCCTTTTTTTCTTAGATGTTAAAACATTTAACCGTTTGCTAACAGGCGTTGAATTGGTTTGTTCCACCCAGATTTGGTTAACTTTGATAACTGGTTAACTAGACGCACTATTTCTTCCTCGGAGATAACGAGTTATGTGGATGGAAGTCTAATTCCATATTCTTGACCGAGTTTAGCATTGTTTTGAAGTCATTCCTTTGCAACAGTACTATTAGATTCTCTGAAAAGTATATTTCTCTGTACTTTTGACAGTTTTCTAGTATTATAATCATGAAAACATTTTGACACAGGAATGTATATAGTATATTTTGACGATGAAGCAATAATTTAACCCTTGTACAATCAGACTTTTATCCGCCGCCGAAAGAATCAATAAAATTTAAATTCGTTGAAAAATATCAAGAAACGCACCTGATGAATTTAAATAAAAATTAACAATCTCCGAGATGAAAAAAAAGGAGGAGCTGTTAAAAAGCTTTTCGTTCTGAGGAATTGTTACAAAAAAATAAATAGAAAATAAAAAAACAACCAATTTCAAAAGCGTAATATTTAATCACCATGTAATTTGATATGTTCGTTTCACCATCACTTATAATCCCTTATTGCTAAATTGAGTCTAACATCGGGCATGGTTTTAAATGAAGGGTTAACACACTACAATAAGATAGACATTTCAAATTTATATCAGTACTAAATATTTACTCGTATAAGTTTGTGCATTTGAAAACACTGATATATTGCTACTAAGTACATATTCGATACGACCCAGTAAATATTATTTTAATTTTTAATGAATATCTTTTAAACCAATAAGTATTTTTTTAGTTTATTTTTTAAAAAAAAAAAAAAAATTTTAAAAGCAATTTAACGCACTCCTAATTTATAATTAGGCCAAAAAACGGAACAGTTGAATGCCTAAAAAATATATACTTTTCGTAATTTTTATGCGAAAAATGATAATAAGCTAAACTAAACTTAAAAAATATAATTGCAAGCAATTTAATGTTACATAATCAAATTCGTTTCTAAATTTAAGAGGCATTTATTTCTTTATTGCGCTTAGAAACCCTATATTCTTATGAATAAGAGGCTATGCACACGACGTATCTTACACGCTTCAAAGGTAGTTGAAATACTTTTGTATATAGTGTATGTAGTGTGAGATTGGAGCTTGTATTTTTAATATTATCATCTGTAACTGCTGGATATTATTGCGCGAAAAATACTTCGTGTGCATAGGTCAACACTTGACACACAGCGAGCAGGTTCCGAAGTTTTGGTCATAACATATTGCCAAATTACAACGCTACTTCGATCGAACCCATCAATGAATTAAAACCAAATAATATATAAATAATATTGTTATATAAAAAAATAATTATTATGTCATACATTTAAAAAAAAAACATTAGGAACTAAAAGTAAAAGGTAATATATTCCCCTTGCTATCATCTCACTCGAATTCTGTGTGACAATAAATGACTACTTTCTACAAATAACTCCCATAATATCTATACTAATAAAATATATATTAATTAATAACATTATCACGGTTAAATTTTGGACAAGTTGTCTTGATTTTTAATCATTTTTCTGCATTAGGTAAAATATTAAGAGCATTATCAATTTACCTTATCACGATAATAAAATCTATAGACATTTTAAAGAGAGAAAGGCTTTTCTTTTTGAAAGTCTTTACAGAGCTGCAGTCATTTTTGTGACCTCCAATTATGACCTGTTTTGTGACCAATCGGGAACAGTTATACTTAAATATTTTGTAAAGGGTGCATCACAAAAATGTGCAATACGAATATCATGTAATATATTATATAATTTGTTACGACATCTAATAACATCTAACATTAATAGTGGATCATTTTTCTTAGAACTTCACACAATATGATTAGAATACAGGTAAATATAAATACATATACCTAATAACTTATTTAAGTAGAAAGTAGTAGAGATTAAGTAGAACCCAACTTATTTAAGTATAAAAGTAATAATATCAAATAATAATAATAACAATTATTTTTGTATAAAATAATTGAAATAAAAAAAAAATATTCAGACATGCATTCAACCCCAAAAAAAGACAAATCTGCTAGTGTATTCTACTGAAAAACCTTAATCTAGATTAACGTTAGGTTTACTATTTAAAATAATTTAAGGTACCTAGGATTTTTTAAGTTATAAACAGCTAATGTGGAATATATTTATATTCCACACAGAATAGCTTCTAACTCTATGGAATGAATGAGATAAGGATACAATAAATTACAATAATTAAGAAATAATTAATAATAAAAATTACAAATGATAGTCTTTAATAGTATATCGCTAAAATAAAATAAAAATTGTTGCAATAAATTTTAACAAGAGAAATAGTATTAAAATTTAGTAGATCCGTTGAGACAAAATAATTGTGCTTTTATTTAATTTTGAGCAGTATTAAAATGTTTAATCGCGTTACTTTAAAAAAATATTTGAGCAGTAAATTAAATGAAAATGTTTAAATTAAAAATTTTTTTTACTTAATTTTTTTTTAAAAGTTAATCTTTTTTTTAAATGTTTCTAATACCAAAAAGTATTATTTCATTTGAATAAACAGTATTCAATAATTATATATATGAACACATTATCTATTTGAAAAAGGCGCACATATTCGCATAAAATATCGATATGTGCGTCACTAATATTAGCTTGTCTTCATAATTAAATCTTTATAATATAGTTGCAAATATTTTTTCAGATCCGTTAACAAAAACATGCTATCTAACGCAATAAGATTATTATTTTATAACAAATCTTGTGACAGTAGGTGTTACTGTTTCCATAAATTATATCCGCGTTAAAAGAACAAAACAGTGGCAAACTTTACTAACAAATAAGTCGCGTACATTTAATAAGAGTTTTACTTCTCTATTAATTGAACCATACAATTGAAAGCTAAAATATTTATACTGTCAAACAAAACTTAGATCGAAAGCATCAATATAATATTCCACAAATAAACATCAGTCAAACATACAGGCTCATGTAGACATAATATATGATATTATAAATTGGAAAGCTTTACTCATAAGTTACGATTTCTGATAGGACAACGTCTTATTGAAGAATGGTTAAGCAAAAAGAAAAATATATCCATTTAACGTAACATTTAAATAGCTTGAGTATTTTATATCTTTGTTTTAGCTATTTTTGTTACGTAAAACTGAACATTCTAAAGTTTAATAGAAGATTGATATTATAAAGAGATTGCGGACGGAGCACAAGTGTTGAGGATGTGGTTTAACAGTACCTATAGGGTCAGTAGGAAATGCGCGTTTAGAAGCAGTTTTATGTATTTTTTTTAAAATTTTTTACTTCGGTTTATTCTTGAAAAGCTCGTCGACCACAGATGGATCGGCGATAGTAGACGTGTCGCCAATGTCTGTGTCGCCAATAGCTATCTTTCTCAATATCCTCCTCATAATCTTTCCCGACCTAGTCTTCGGGAGGCCAGGTGCATACTGAATCACATCGGGTACAGCAAACGCACCGATTCTTTGGCGCACGCGTTTTTTAAGCGAATCAACAAGTTTGGCATTAAATTTTGCGTTTTCATTCAGTATTACGAAACAGTAGAGGGACTCGCCCTTCACAGGGTGCGGTTTCGAGACGACTGCGGCCTCGGACACGTCGGGCTCTTCAGTGAGTACACTTTCTACTTCAGAAGTTGACAGTAGATGTCCAGAAACGTTGAGCATGTCATCAATACGACCCGTTACCCAAATGAGGCCGTCCTCGTCACGCCTGGCTCCTGAAAAATCAGGTAAAACAAACCAATTAAATACGACTTGCTAATTATTTTAATAAAACAACATCAATGACGATGATTTCATCCGTTAAATGTTACGTCAATAAATAAACACACACACTTAGCAAACATTTATGTTCACAGTCATATATAATAAAACTTTTTTATTTTTATTTATTTATAAGCGTTTAAACATTTTCTTTCTATACATATGTATTATAAAGAGTTGATTGATTTGAGTTGAGTTGAGAAGGTTAGTATTTCTGTATGTTTGTAATGAATAAACTCAAAAACTAATGAAAAACTCGACGTGATCATTAATTATTTTTTTTAAATTTTTATTTATAGTTCAAATCGGTTAAGCAGTTTCTGAGATTATCGTGCACCAACGCACAAACATACAAAAATTCTAAAATCTATTTTTTCGACCTCGGTACCAAAGAACAACGTGTACAAATTTTTTTTTTAATATTTAATATACTTACAGCACGGCTCGTTTACGATTTTGTTATATGTATAGATTTCTTAAATGTGATAATAAATTATAATACTTAAAGTAGGTAATTTCATCAAAGACGTCAAGAAGTCTTTCTATAAACTGAGATAAACCCGTTACTGATAAGAGTGACAAAGTTGGTAAAAAACTTGGTAACATTACATTAATAAATGTTCTTATCGTATTATTTACACTGACTAGTGGAATTGGCGTGATAAGAGATTTTATTTCATCACGTTAAAATCAGCCCCGTCGCAAACGTGAGCGCAAGGCGTGCACGCTCGCGGGCATTTAGGGGTCGGCGAATTGACCGATCTAGCACGTGATATTACTAGCTGCTGCTAGCGACTTCGTCCGCCTCAAATAAAAATATATTATACGCAATAATAAAGTTTGAATATATAAACCTTTCACGCCTTAATTACTCAACCGGTCTTCATATAATTTTAGATATAGGATACACGTTGTCAGGGATCCAGGAAAGGCCATAGGGTACTGTTCCCAAGGTATCATCAATACTAATAATAAATCTGTAATAGGGGTCGGTCATGGAGTAATTTACTTTGTTTTCAGAAATATCCTATATACACGATATCGCAGGCACCAGCTAGTAAGTAATAAGTCGTCAGGCCAGGCGTATGTATCCTATATCTAAAATTATATGATGATCGGTTGAGTAATTAAGGCGTGAAAGGTTTATAAATTAAATTAATATAAATAATATAACTTTACTAGGCTGCTGCCCGCGACTACGTCCGCGTTAAAAAAGATAAAAAGTAGCCTATCACGTGTTCCGTCCCGTACGTCTAAATGTTTATCTACCAAATTTCATGAAAATCAGTTAACTCGTTTAAGAGTTATGGAGGATCATACATACGTACAGAAAAAAAATCTAAAAATCGTCAATTTAGTTTCAGTATCATGTATAGAGCCTATAAACACGATATCTCTGAAAAAAAAGTAACTTACTCCATGACCGAACCTTACAGATTTATTATTAGTATTGATGATATACTTTTAATTCTTCAACACGAACAAAGTCGCGGTCAGCAGCAAGAAATTTCGGTATATTATGGTTTTTCACGAAAGTCGTCAAAGTCGTCACAATGGTAAACACTCAATTTGACACCAGTTAGAAATGCATGCGTCGTATAGTTTACATTACGTTTGTGAACTTATGACATTGACCAGGCCGCTTGCGGAATTAATTACTTTAATTATGATAAACTATCACAAAATTATAATGACTTTCAAAGTGTGGTGTGTATAATAATTATCGTATTATTATTATTAACTAGCTGCTGCCCGCAACTTCTCCCGTGTAACTTATCCACTCGAGAACCACTCTATCCATTGGTAAAAACAACATGAAAATCGGTGCAGTAGTTTTTGAGAACAGACAGACAGGCAGACGCGGTGGTTGGAGGACTTTGTTTTATAATATGTAAGGATTACGAATCAATGAATATCGATAGCTTTGACGCGCAAATGTTCATCCTTATTATTTTTAGGATTTGTTCCTCATTCTTAACTTATTAAAATATTTCTCCTTCAATATTGCCTTCAACTCCCGGCTTGGTCTATTGTAAGTAAATTATAAAAATATCCCCCGTTTATTCCACTTTCCTTATGTGGAAATCGAATTAGAATCGGTCTGACCTTTCTCGAGAATGTATAGGACTGAGATATGTATAGAAAGAAATAAACTCACCATCTCCAGTACAATAATATCCTGGAAACTTGGAGAAATAAACCTTCTCGTAACGGCTATGGTCTCCGAAGAGAGTCCTCATGATGCCGGGCCAAGGACGACAGAACACCAAGTAGCCTTCACCGGGGCCTTCTATCAATTTGCCTTCTTCGTCGAGTAATTGAGGTTCTACACCAAAGAATGGAAATCCCTGTAACCACATGAACTTTGTAAGTCTGCACTGCAGTCAATAGCTCTGAGGTGTTGGTGGTGCGATCTGGTGTTGCTTATGCGACGCTTACTACCATTAATTTGACCGCTAACCATCAAGTGGTAATCAAGTAATCCTGCTTGCTACTCAAGGCCCGACTTCGTCCACGTTGAATAATAAAGAAATATGTAAGCAATATAACGCTTGACCAGTTGTTGCTATAACACTTAGGTCAGGTGTTAGTTTTTATTTTTATTTTAGACAATGCCTTTTTTTCTATGCAACTATGTAGTTGAGTAGTTAAGGAATGAAAGAGTTACCTTTCAAAACCTAACTTTGACCTTTGTTTGATAAAAAACCCACTCCCTAGAGAAAAGATATTTTCTGTAACAGGGCGTACAGGTGGCTATTTAAAAATAAATTAAATAATTTTTTGGTACCTACCGCTGCGCCTGGTTTCATCGGTGTAGCTCCAGGCAGACTGGTAATAACATGGCCACCTGTTTCTGTCTGCCAGAAGGTATCCGCTATGGAGCATCTCTGATGTCCAACGAGGTTGTAATACCAAAGCCAAGCTTCAGGGTTGATCGGCTCACCGACGCTTCCCAATACTCGAAGAGATTTTAGATCATGCCTGCACAATATAAAAAAAATCGTCATATGAATTGGCCATTGCGTAGGTAATTGATAGATAAAAATTAAATAAATTCCCAATTAAATGTTTATTAGGAAATTGAACTTCTTTTTATATAAACGTTATGTTAATGGACAGGACGTAAGAAAGAGAATCTTTATGCTATCTTATTAAGACGATAAGGAGCGAAGGAAAACTGCATTTAAATCTATACTATTATATAAAATATAATATATAAAACGCCCTAATCTAAAGATAAGAAAAATTATTTTTGTGTTGGATAGTCGATAATAGTATCGAGGAAGGCTTTAGGCTATAGAGAACGAGAACGAAGTCTCGGGCACCAACTAGTCTTTTATATAACTATCAACAAGTTTAACTTTGATTTGAAAAGTGCCTACTGTGTACTATGTTATCGAGTTAGGTTCAAATATCAATGTCAATTCAAGTTCATAGAATTATTGACAAGAAAACATCATATCATAAATTATTTGTTCCACTATTATAATATTACTGTTTGTAATAGAAATGTCCATTAGGCTAAAATAACATGCACATATATAAAGTTATATATAACTTATATAGATGCTAAAGACTTCGTCCGCATTAAAAACTAAAAAATACTACACCTGAAAAAATATATAAGCAACTCGGCTGACTTCTTTATTGCTGTTTCCCTCGGGAACAGTACATTTTCTGGATAAAAGGTAACCCCTGACAATGTGTTTGCAAAATTTTACTATGCTCGGTTGAGTAGTTCAGTCGTGAAATTGTAACAGACGGACAAAGTTACAATTACATTTATAATACTAGCTGGTGCCCGCGACTTCGTCCGCGTTGAAAAAGAAAAAAGTAGTCTATCCTGTGTCTAATACCAAGTTTTATGAAAATCAGTTAATTGGTTTAAGAGTTATGGAGGAACATACATACAGAAAAATATTCTATAAATCGTCAATTTAGTTTCAGTATCATGTATAGAGCCTATTATACACGATATCTCTGAAAACAAAATAACTTACTCCATGACCAACTCTTACAGATGATATATTATTAGTATTGATTAGTACTTATAATAAATAGATGATACATGGCTAAAGGGTCTTTTAATTAGGAAGCTAAGCTAAGCTACTTATGAGGATTTTCTTACATTTTCACTAAATCATCGCCAAATTTCATAAGCGCCCTTAACGCCGTCGGTGCAGTGTAGAACTGTGTCACCTTATACTTGTCAACAAGCGACCAGTAGCGATCATTTCCTGGGTAGAATGGTGTGCCTTCGAACTGTCAAGGAAACATTCATTTTTTTAACAATATTTTAACAGCTTCTGTACTGCACTGAGTCAAACACGAGAGCTCTAGATATAACTCCATTAATTATTTTAGTATAGCATATTCTCAAATTTCACTTGTCGAATATCATTCTTTTATGATTTTATCAAAATTTAATTTAATGAGATCGAAAAAAAAAACAGAGTATTTAGATCTAATAAATATATTATCAAACAAAATTTTTATCATAGATTTTTTGTTTAAAAGGCAAACAGACGGTCTACTTATGGATTTATTAAAAAATTACGATTTCAATTCTATATAGTCTAATTGCCTTTCACGATTTTTTATGTCTAATGTCCAATTAATTTTTAGATATCTATCTGATTGCATATGAGCATAATTTATTTATATTATTATTATATTATCTTATTATAAGATGCGAATAAACGATTTGTAATTTGTATATTGAATGAAAGTAGGTATCACTGGTTGAACGAAAGGTTTAGCTGGACTTGAAATAGCTTCCGTGTCCATAAATTGGGTCAAAGGTTTTAAACTCATATAAATAGAAGGGGGACGTCCTCGACGGGTTGTCATTCCGGTCACGTGACGCTTGTCTCAGACGTCACCAGCGGCAGGTCAACCTTGATACATAGGTACAGTCATACATTCGATTTATATACAGTCACGAATCCATAAAATACCGAGCTCAACGTATCTAATTCCATTTTTAAAAACATTAAACTTGGTTTTTTTTTTTTTCTCTAAAAATCTCAAATTTTCTACTCTTCTGGAAACGTATTCTAGTTCCAGAAAGGGGGTTTGTTAATAGTAAGGTTTCATCCCTATATTCACATGTAGTCAGTTTTATATTCATGTCTTATTTTGTAAAACAAAATCATGTCTATCATCAAAGTTTTTATTTTAAAAATAAGTTCAATAAAATTCAGTAATTTACATAATAATATATATATTTTTTTATTATTTGTTTAATAGCAGTTAATATTTAATAGCAGATGTGAAACATCGAAAAAAATTCTTTATTTTTAAATACATAACATAGGTAAGTAATATTACTTAGTTCCGCCAGTGTTAGCCAGAGGGTTGGCTATAGTTTTGCGAAAGTGTGAGTGTGGCCAAACGTAATTCCATGAGCTATATTTATAACCGCTCATACTTTTAGGAGCTTTAGGTGTCACTATTTAACACGAATTATTATATTTTATTCAATTGGTTATTTTTTTTTATTAATATATTTCTTTAATAACAAAACAATACAAATTATCCTATTCTATATAATACTAGGCTAAACTACATAAAAAATAAAAATTTTGTATAAATATTTTAGTTTAGTATATTTAGTTTAATTTAGGTATGTTTATTTTTTATGTAGTTTAGCCTAGTATTATATAGAACACGAATTGAGAACTAGACTATTGACGTCTTCAACTCAACAGCGCATTTCATCTTCCGCAAAAGATTAAAAAATTGTTTACTCACCAAAACTGATGTCGCCCCGTTTAATAAAGGTGCGTACACGACATAGGTATGTCCCGTGATCCAGCCGACATCTGCTGTGCACCAATAAATGTCTTTGTCGCGGTAATCGAACACATATCGCAAAGTGGCGGTAGCGTACAGCATATAACCAGAAGTTGTATGGAGAACACCTTTAGGTTTGCCAGTGGAACCGCTGCGGACAATACGATATTATATATGATACTTATTCTTCGTTTGTACGAAGTTTGATTAAGCATCCTGTACTAAATCACTAGAAATCATCGATGCTAGAAATATTATTCAGGAGAATTTGTAGTCGAGGATAGAATGCGACGCAAAATATTCACGACTAAACTCGCGCGAAAATAGTAAAACATAAGCTAGCGATTCAAATCTTTTAGAATATACTTTATATAGATGCTGATCACCCAATTTAAAATGTACGTTATTAGCAATAGTCTTAAGAATTCAACCCACAAGAATATCACAAATTTTGCACATTTTAGAAATTACTTTATGCAATTTTTCACATACTATTATTACTAGATATGAAATTAATTTAAGTTTTTTGTTTGCATTCAAACCTTCATATTATATCTCATTAATATAATGTTTTATTATGTATTGCTGCGTCCAATAACTAACAAATAATCATGGAATTACATTACGTAGTATGGAATTAGTATGCAGCTCCTGTTGGCAAG
This sequence comes from Synanthedon vespiformis, assembly GCA_918317495.1. Classification (NCBI taxonomy): domain Eukaryota; kingdom Metazoa; phylum Arthropoda; class Insecta; order Lepidoptera; family Sesiidae; genus Synanthedon; species Synanthedon vespiformis. Next base: position 3,049,753 of record OU906947.1, read on the forward strand.
TGTGCTCTCAAGATCGTGTATTTGTTGACAGTATAACTGCAGGTCTTAAACCAGGTAATTATTTTATATTTTTTTATGCTAAAGTTTTCAACAAACAGTGCACTTTTATTGGATGCATGTAATACTCATACATATGTGATACTTATAGACATGTGAATACTGCTATTCTTTCTAGACACTAATTGAACAGAACAATGTTCATTTTCCTATTGTATACTTTACTCATCATATGCACGACAATCGGTGCATCATTATTCTATTTCTACTAGATACGTAAATTTTCTCTGATATTTGTTTATACAGTATAAAAATAATATACAGAGAAGATGATTGGTTGTTTAGAAAATACACATTTCTTACACACATGTCTAAAACTTCAGAATTCTCGGTGTGTAAAAGTACAACAAAGTATAAGTAAGCTTGTATAAAAGTATGCCTGCCGACCATTACTTGTGAAAAAATAGTCAGTTCCATGTAATAATCAGTATTATAATAAATTATTTCTGTATTACCTGGTGTAAAGCATGAAAAGTGGATCTTCAGCTGCCATCCATTCGGGGGGACAAATGGTAGATTGACCATCGACCATGTCATGCCACCATACATCTCTATCGTCATTCCAATCATACTGGAAACAATTAGGTTTATTTAAAAACATAAATAAGTTTAGAAAATTAGAATTTTTTTAATAACTTTAAATATGTAAAAATTTAGTTGTATAAATACGAAGCAGTATAATTTTTTTTATCTAGATATTATTATTAATTAAATAGATCATGTTTTGGATTATCATATTGTACTTTTGACTTCGAGGATAAAAGTTAGTAGGATAAAATTTGTTGTAATTTTTTGTGTCAGTTAATTTGTTTGAAATTTTAATTTACTGACTTAACTTTCGCCTTAAAGACGAGTTCAAAAACGGCCCTAAGTATTTTGGTTCTTACATATAGATTGAAATTGTCATTGTTTTTTCAATAAATCAAAACATGGGTCATTTGATTTTCTTTTTTCAAATTGAATAATAGTCGAGCACGCTTCAGGTTTACAAGGCGAAGGTATTGTGTGGTTTGTTTAATACATACCAAAGATGTGATATCATCTGGCATGTCCCCACACGGCGTAACTCTGGCCAAGTGAGAAACGACTACGCACATTTTGACGTCATGGTTGTATTTCGTTTTTGCCTTCTCTAAGGCTTCGTCGCAGGTTTTCTTGAGATTCAAAAGCTTCTCACCACGCCAGCCACCGTCAGCCGTCACCAAAACCTTCGCCTTACAATCGGCCATCCTCTCACCTAACGAGTCCGATGAGAAGCCTGCAAACTGAATCACATTCGTTTTATCAATCAATCAATACTAATAATAAATCTGTAAGTGTAGGTATTGGATGTATGTATTCACTCTCCATAACTCTTAAACGAAATTACGAAACATGGTAGCTCTATTTTATAAAATCACTAGCTGGTGCCCGCGACTTCGTCCGCATTGAAAAAAAAAATAGCCTATTCTGTGTCCTGTACGTCTAAATGTTTGTTTGCCAAATTTCATAAAAATCATTTAAATCGTTTAAGAGTTATGGAGGAACATACATACATACAGAAAAAATTTCTAAAAATGGTCAATTTAGTTTCAGTATCATGTATGGAGCCTATAAACACGATATCTCTGAAAACAAAGTGACTTACTCCATGATCAACTCATACAGATTTATTATTAGTATCGATATTACATTCATAACTCTTTAAAAATCTATATGCAATGAGATGCATTTATTGGCTTACCACCACAGAATGTATAGCACCGATTCTTGCACACGCCAGCATACAGACTACGGTCTCTAGTATCATCGGCATGTATATCGATACGCGATCTCCCTTGCCTATTCCTCGGTCTTTGAGGGCGTTGCTGAACTGACACACCATGTCTGTCAGTTTTTTGTACGTAATGCGGCTGTAGTCATCTGCGTTGTTTCCCTCCCTGTAAAGATAAATTGGCTGATTTTATTATTAGTTCAAATATTATAATAGTTTCCATAAGTTCTTTAGTTACTGAGGCATATATTTTTATTCAGTCCAAACGAAATGTTTTTCGTCAAGAAAAGTTGATGTAAGCCGAAACCAAACCCAGTATTGGAGTACAGGAGTTAAATTTCTCGCAAGGTCAATTAAAAATCTTGGACAAAGTCACAGGTGAGTAAGTGTTATAAATCTAGGTGCAACTAATGGTTTCGCCTTCAATATGATATTGCCACAAGAATTCAATTTAAGACAATATTTCTACATTCTATGATATTTTTAAAGAAAAACGCATTTATTGTTGAATGAAACGTATTCTCTTTTATACTAGGTATTTATTCCACTAACATTTGAACGCGACTTCATTCGCCTTCGCAGTCGTCTTCTTGTATGTAGATATAACAGAATTCTATGGACACGAGAGTTATAAACATATTTGAATTTGTTGGATCAGAGATAAATTATTTCGATGGTTGGATATATACTTACAAACACATAGTATAATAAGATAGATCTGCGCTTAGCTTGCTTTATATTCTGACCTATTGTGTATCTGTGTGTGTGTGTGTTTGTGTGTGATTCAGGCTTAAAAGTGCTTGGCTTAAGCCTGAATCAGGTACACATAGATAACGAGTCACATCACATGCAATTTTCGGACAATGACATGTGATGTAAAATAAATATATTTTGGACTCTAGATATACTTAATGTAATTTGTCGAAATAACCCAACAACGAAACACAAATTTCTTAAAAGTCGCACATATACATACTGTTTGCGCAAGCCACCCTTTTCATCCTTGATTTTATCCCATTTCAAATTTCTGTGTATCATTTATTCCTCTGCAATGCGCCCGGTATTGTCAATTAGGCTCTTTGCCAGTCCGCAAACATTAACGTAAAAAATTCTCGCTCAGCCATAATATATTCAATAAACGTCACTTCTGGTGTCATTTTCCACTATTAGCTGGTACCCGCGACTTCGTCCGCATTTAAAAAACAAGCCTGACATCTTTATTGCTATTACACACGTTTGCCAGGCGTTAGTTTTATTAATTTTAGATGAGCCTTCGGGAACAGTACCTACTTTATGAAAGGTATCCCTGAAAACGTTTATACGAAATTTCACGATGATTGTTTGAGTAGTTCTCACGCATAACCTCATTTTCACATTTACAATTAGTATGAACTAGCGACCCGCTCCCGGCTTCACAGGATTATCCGGATTGGACTATTCTGAAGATTGTCTGAAAGAAATCAGTTCAGCGGTTTTGGATTCCTTGGAGAACAAACGCACACACATCGCCTAACACACACACACACACATTAAGAAGATTTGTGTCGGATTTGTGTATTTTGTATTATTTATCAACCGACTTCCAAAAAGAGGAGGTTCTCAATAATTCGACTGTATTTTTTTAAATGTTTGTTACCTCATAACTTTCGACTGGGTGTAACGATTTTGATGATTCTTTTTTTATTTGAAAGCTGGTGCTTCCCATGTGGTCCCATTTCAATTTGGTCCAGTTCTGACAATGGCATCCATGAGAAAACGGTTTGAAGTTGGTTTAATTTTTTTGTTGTTAAAATGAGTTATGTCAGGCGTTTTCTACAAAATAAATGCTGTACTAATATTTTTTGTCAGGATAAAAAGTATCCTATACGATGGTCCATCCCAGGCAACACATAGGCCAGATAACAGTATGAAATTCACAAATTATTCAGTTTAAAGCTTTGTTATAAGGGCATTAGAGCTGACAAGATAGGCAAATGATGTATTGAATAATTTTTGGGCTATTATAACACTATGGGCTATTATGGGCGTCTTGTTGCTTATTCAGCTACTATTCAGCTATTATGTTGCTACTATACAGCATAAAGCAATTTATTTTGTGCCCAAATTGCTTGGATAACGGCTGATAACGGCAAAGAATATTCAGCCATTCTGTGTTGCTTGGGATCTGTGGCATATTTCTCTTCACACAGAGCAGAGTTTGTCGCCTAGTAGTGGAGTTATCCTTTATTACAGAGTGCCAAACTATGACTAGTGAAGACTGAAGTCAGCACTTGAAATGGTCACAGAGAAAGTAAGATTCAACAAATACAAGACTTAATTAGCAACGCACTAATTCGTATACAGCTATTACATAGTAACATAATATTCGCAAGCCATTACCGTATCTGTTTATTCAATTCGTTAAGATAATTAATTATGTGACTGCGTTAAATTATTCTTTTTTTACTGAACTCTTACTTACTAATATTACTATATTTACTGAGTGATCAATAAAAGAAACGTCAAAGATAAAAATAAAAGAAATATTAGATTTTATTCCGCAACATATTTAACTATAGTAAACATATAATCTAGATCTATGACTGTAAAAATATTTGACTGTCATCTATTACAAATGTGACTCATTATACACAAGTTTCAAAAGTAAGAAAAAATATGTTGAATACTAAAGACATGGTTAAATAAGTTGGTACGTCAAGTATACTCATTGAAACGCAACTCTCCTATTATTATCACTGTTATCAGCGCGATGTCAATCACTTTATTGATATTTAGTGTCGTCATTCTATTGTTACTCATATTATATCATATGTATAATACATATAATGTCAAATTAAACAGTTTAATGAGTCTGTTTCTTTGTGTTTGTCAGATTATTGAAAACTAAAGCGCATATTTTACAAGTAACTGGCGCCAACTGAAAATCAGTTGAATACATACATACATACATACAATATTTACACTTACAGATTTATTATTAGTATAGTATATTGATTTCATCTCATGTGGCCACATTTCATGACAAGAACTAGCAAATCAATTCTCAATAAAACAATAGCAAATCAAGACAAGGAGTCGAGGGTTCCTTAACGTCTTACACGATTCCGACTTATGTGTATGTATGTTTTATATGTATACGCTGCACTGTATCCACAGTTAAACTTTTTTATGCAGGTAAAGTCGGAGTACGAAATCCTTTCTTCTATCAAAAATAGACACTTTTTTGAAACTGAAGCTCTAAGAAAACGTCAATTGTTTCGTTTGAAACAAAACATTTAAGTTAAGGTGACGAAACTCTTCAAATATAAGCGACCAAACCCCGACCAAAATCTTCAAATATAAGAACACTATAAAATTCCAAACAAAAGCAACATCTTCGTTTTCCTTGTAACTAATACTGATACTGATTTGTAAGACGTGGAAACTATTGTCTTGTTATGGCTTCGGAATACTTTTATTAACTCGTTCATTCGTTTTTTTAACCAACGATAACGAAAATACAAAAACGGAGGAGGTTCTCAAGTAGTCCGATTTTGATAATTCTTTTTTTGAAAGGGTATCCGAGGATGGTCCCATATAAATTTGGAAAAAAATTCCAACCCTAAGGGTAGTTTCCTACCTACAGGGATTGTTCACTCACTGATTGTAGTGTATGACCACGCATAATTTTTTACAGAGTAGTCCGATTTTGATAATTATTTTTTTAATGGATAGAATAAACCTCCAAGTATGTCCCATATAAATTTTGAAAAAAAATTCTTACCCTAGGGGTGGGAAAATATGGGTGATTGTCAAATCACCCGTTTTCCGAGTGTGTCTATCCAATATGTACGCAACTGATTTTGATGCTTTTTTATCATCAGTTAAACAATTTTTGTATACTAACGACCCGCTACCAGCTTCGCCCGGGTTGCAATTTTTATGTTACATTTTCGTTTCTCCCTCTTTCCGTGAGTGAAAACCTAATTAAAATCCGTTGGATGATTTATAAGTAGTTATCGGAGAAACAAATTGACGGATTTATAATATGTACTTAGAGATTATGGTTTTAATCTGTGAGTCAACCAGATATATATACCTATATATGCCATTTTCTTAGAATTTTTATTTAGAAATTTAGAAGAACTTAGTCTTTTTGGTTTTCATTTGTGAAAATATAAATTAAATCTCTCTCAAGGATTGACCTTGACCTTGAATATTAATCTATACGTACCTCTACTCTTTGACACACATTGCCACTAACAACATTAACAGATAATATTCAACGATGACTGAACATTATTGCTCTCTTATCATTAAAGTAAAAGAAATATACAGTTAGGTACCTACTCTTTATTCTCGAAATCAGCCGTGTGGTTCGGGTGGTATACAATAGTACTGTCATAACTAATCTCCAACTTATAAGTACATATATACTTATTATAAGTTTTAGTTATAATTTACAAAGTTACGCGAGCGAAGTCGCGGACAGCAGCTAGTAAATGATAAATTTAACTTCTGCCTGCAATTATAATTTATCTCACTGGTGAGCCACTGAAATAAATTGTAATTGCATTTGGCATGTAGAAATAAATCCTTGCGGAAAACAAGGGCTAAAGTACTTTCTATTTTTCCAATCAGACAAAGCTTTGGGAAAAGTACGTACTATAAGTATTTGCTTATAAATTTACTCTATCAACCTGTAATTTGGAAATTCATTTTTCTTATTGACTCAAAATATAAGTATTTATATGATTTTAGATATTGTAGATTGAGATTCGTAAAGGTTACAAAAATTTGACATCAATTGTAATAGTAGCAATAAATTTACATTGGGAGATAAAAAAGTTTCAATAGAATAATTAGAGATAAGCCTTTAGAGACAAATGGTTAAGAAAAACATGTCTCGAACTAACCAAGTATTCCTGTAAAGGTCAACTATTGAAATATTATAACAAAAGAATTTGCTGTGTCGAATTTTTGAAACATATTTGTCAATTATATATTCAATTATTATATACTAGGCTACACGCTCCCGGCTTCGCTCGGGTTCAAAATAAAAACTATCCTATCTTTTAAGTTGTACCAAATTACACATAGTTGCGAAGTTTTATCAAAATCGGTTCAGTAGTTTAGGAGTTCATTGGCGTCAAACAATGTGACACGAAATCTCTATAAAAAAAATTACGTGTCACATGTTTGTACGCGATGAACTCCTAAACTACTGAACTATTAAAAACATCGTATCAATATCATTTCAGTAGTTTCATATTTGTATTTTGGTCCAACTTAAAATGAGTTTTGAAAAAAAAAAACCGCACTCTTAAGGTGACGGTAACCACCTACCATCAAGTTAACCGTCAACCCGTTTGACGACGTTAAAATTAAAAAAGAATGTTAATGTTAGTTAACGCTTTTGAACTTTATCATTTGTTATTTATATAAGAAAATTAAGAGGCGTGTTAAATATAATCTCAATCTCAATCCACCACACCTAAGACTGCGTAGGAATAGGAATATGTCAAACTGAGATAAAAAAAACTCATTGAAAGCATGCAAGCGATGATAAGAGCCAGAGGAGGAAATAGGCACGCATTATTGATGTTTTCGTTTCTTGTATTATAAATATGAGGCTATCAATGCAAGACTTGTGCTTTATTCACGGTTTCAACACGTGAGATACATTAATTAATTGCCTTGGGTAATTTACGTAAAAAAAGATAAAATAATTATTTTTGTTATATATTAGCACATAAGTGGCTTCTTCAAACAATTTATTCGTTACTAGCTGTTGCACGCGACTTGGTCCGCGTAATTTTATAAAATACTAGCTGATGCCCGCGACTTCGTCCGCGTTCTGGATGAAATTTGCCCTATGTCCTCTCTGGTGTCTCAGACAAAATTTCATGGTGATCAGTTCAGGAGTTTTTGCGTGAAAACGTAACAAACAAACTCACATTCAAATTTATAATATTAGTGAGGATAGCTTATGTTACTTGCTTATAATATAGCTTCCCAACAGTGAAAGAATCTTTCAAATCAGTTCAGTAGTTTCGGAGACTATTCAATTCAAACAATCAAATCTTTCCTCTTCATAATTTTAGTAATAGATAACAAAGTGATAGGATAATATTATGATAGAATTAATTAGCATAGCTTCCCATTTGTGTCTTAGGACCCACACCATAAATTAGGTATCTATTTATCTATAAAAAAAACTATAGTTCCATCTTTAAGAAAATTGCGGGGACAAAGCAATGGAAATTTGGTACAACTAAAAGAGAATTTACTTGAGAAAGCTAATATTTTTATATGGGTAAATCAATATAGTTTTTAGAACTAAGTACTTAGCGCCTGTTTCACAAACGTAAAGTATGGCCTACTTGACGTAACTGTCATTTAAAGTCACCGGTAACCGAGGATTATGGAACTGGTATACCTTTATTTGTACGGTAAACTTCCCAAATATTGAATAGAAAATAATAAAAAAAATGCAGTAAAACGAGTGCATAATTCAATAAAACAGAAAATGATTTCTAAAAGTAACTAATCAACACTTTACATGACGTTGGTGAAAGAGGCGCTCAGTGTTATAACCTTTTTCGTCACAGATTTTTTTAAAATATAATCTGTAATTTTTCACACCTAATTTCAATTGTTTTAATTTTTTTGTTTCGACGTTATTAATTCTTGTGTAAAAAGAATATTTACTTAAAAAAAATTGTGACATTAATCCGCGGTTGCTTATTGATTAGCATAGCAGAACTTAAAAGAGGCAAATTGACCTGTAATGATGACAATGTGGAAAAAGTGTATTAGAATTACAAGAATTACAATTAAATATTTAGCAAAAACCCTACGCAGTGCACTCTCGGCAGTTTACAATCAGTTTTAACAAATTTATAAGTATAAGGTTCAACAAAGGGCCTCGAATCTTAAGGTGAAACAAGTCGGCGGCCCGAACTCATCACACAGCACAAAGCGCGGGAAGAGCACTCGACTGAGATGCACAATCATTCATACCAAAAATAAAATCATAAACAGACCCTTGGGCGTATACTCTTTTTAACAAAACTACTGCATTTATCTATTTTGTGTAAAGTTATTTAAACTCTTGAATAACTAATCAATGTTTGTAGGCAAAGTATTTTTGAGTTTTTGTACACTGGATTCACCTAATTACCGTCAAAGTTGCATTAAGACTTGTGTTAAAATATGGATTTTTCAAGGGTCAAATGTGAATTCATCTTTTAAATTAATACTTTTTTTTTAAGTTTGTATGCATACAAATCTAGTTAGCAACAAGATAAATCGGTATCATGCTTACTTTTGTAAATTAAACATAAAACAGCGGAATAATTAACATTCTACGTTTGTATGGTGGAAAACTGACTTATATTACCTAAAAATCATTGATTTCAAACTTTTTATTTACTATTTATCTAAAGATAAAACGATTACGGGTGCCTATTACATCCACTTGATCCAAAAGGTAAAGCAATTAAAGAAAAAACGTCGAGAAAAATTGTGGTTAGGTGTGCTCTTCTTCTTCTACCATGACATTGCTAATGCTCATCGATCTCAATTAGCCCTCACAGCAATCCGCCAAGCTGCCTGCTATTAAGATTTTTAACCATTCCAAATTACAGGGTTCCCCAAACTAATTTTTAAAATTCTAAACCTATTTTCTGGTCTTTTAATCCTTACATAGCCTATAATTGGAAGTCGCCTTTCGCCTGTAACTCCTCCTAAACCATCGTCGTTTTTTCATTATAAAATTTCATATAACATGAAATTATAAACTCGTTTTAACAAAAAAAAAACGACTTCAAACCATTGTCAGAATTAGACCAAATTAAAATTGAACCACACGGGAAGCAAAAAAAGAATCATCAAAATCGATTCACCCAATCAGTGGAAAGTTCTTAGGTAACAAACATTAAAAAAAATGCAGTCGAATTGAGAATCTCCTCCTTTTTTGCAAGTAGGTTGATAAAACAAAACCTTTTCTGGGCGAAGCCAGGAACGAATAGATTATCTGAGGTTATATAACCTAATGTTATATAAACCTTAGACCTTAGATAGAATCTTTCATCTAAAAAACTTACGGATATGTATCAAAGAAAATTAGAAGAAAGAAAGAAGTTAAAAAGCAGTTCAAAAGCAATGCTATCTATAATTTTGTTCCCGATTATCAATAAAATTGTTGCACTGTCTAAGTCATTTAATTTTGCGTAAAATGTTTTTAATACTTACATTATTAGCGATAGCTAATAAAAAAATAATTAAAGCAAGATACACAATTTCCCCCAAATTAAATCTCTAGTCACTCAGATACTCCGTAAGTCATAGTAAGTAAGTAAGATTAAAGATTCCATAATAAATGTTTAAGTAGTACAAGAAGAAAATTTATTCTCCTAATTTTTCTAAACATAACTGAAATTACCATTTTATTATGTAATAGGATGCTTCGACTCAAATAAATTAAGTGATCGAACTTGATTAAATATTCTTATATATTGTAATTTAATACAGCCCCATTTGCTAATTAAAAAAAAAAATAACCTATTTCCATCGTGTTGGTACTGAATGGAAATCAAGTGGAGTACACCCGATTAATTAAAATATTAAGTGGTTAAAAGGTCGTATGTTTGTGGGTCACATAACATAATACGATAATTCGCCGTGCATATGCGTGTACGATAAATAATATGAAATTTAAAGTTACATAATAGGGGAAAGACAGTTAAATGATGATAATGTTTGAGGAAAATCAATAAGTCCGCGCGCCGTCTCACTGGTGCATTTTCGCTCAGCTGACTATTGATTCAGCTACGAGTATCATGGGATGATAACAGAAAACCACTTACCAGTAGTATGCGATCTGGTCTCCACGTCCATTTCTTACGTTACGATCGAGAAGGTTGAAGCAGACATTAGTTACGGACCCCTCCATCCATTTAACGAATATGTTCCCCTTGTTTATATCGAAATTGTATGATACGAAATTGCCGGGCTCGGACGGAGTTTGCCAATAGAATTCTTTCGCTATTTCCGACCAGAACGCTTCAGGATCTTGTAGTGATTTTTTGTGCATCTCTTTGTATTTGTCGAAAGATGGTAAGCGCGACTTTTGAACAACATGTTCGGATGGTGTGTAGACGCGAGACATCGCGGTCGAAGCGCTCGTATAGAAAATGTAAGCGGTCTGAATACAGTCGTCCGGACTATTCGCTGTACTCGCGGTAACTGACTTTATTTTACACTGCGCTCTCTGTTATACTAACTGCTGACTCTGTACGTGAACTATTGGATTGAAGTTTGTACTGCGTTGACGTTTCGAAGCAACCGTGCAACGATCGAGTGAAATGTGACGCAACCGGGATCGCGCAGGCGCGACACAGTCGACATTTCGTTCCCGATTTCGCTGAAGGGGAACCAGGAAATGTTAGGGTTGGATTTAAATTAACCTTTCAATTTATAAGAAGGCATAGAAGGCCGAATTATCCAAAGCGCAAAATAAATTCATCGTAATAACTCCATAATAGCCCAAACTTACATTTGTCTAATTACCTATTTTCTCCACTTTACTATTATTCTGTATTTTTCCAGTTTCGCACAAAAAGTTTTTTGCAATTTTTTTACAAAAACCTTCCTCGTTTATCAATTTTTTTATTAGTGAAAACCGCATCAAAATCAGAACCGTTGCCTGGTTTAGTTGGTGTCTGTCTATTAAGGAAATATACAGACAGGTGAAGGTTAAGGTTATCCGAGAGTTTCAGGTGGAAGCGGCCTCCGATTTTTCATAGGTTGTGCTAAAGAGTAGCGGTTATGGGGTGCTTCAGGAGTTTAAGGAGTGAAGCCCCTCGCTGACGCAGCGGCGCATGTCGCTTTGCCGGTCGTCCAGGAGAGGAAGAAATATTACGAAAAAACATTATGAAGAAAATTCATTTTCATACATTTTGTATGGAGGTGGTATGAAGTTCGCCGGGTTTGCTTATGGTCCGTGAGCCAGCGACAGATTTTCATGACCAATTTCCTCCCAGTCGATAACTCGTAAAATGACTGAGACAGTTGTATAATGAAGCGTTGTGAACGTCAGCTGCGGCTCCGATGGTGGGTTGAGAAGTAGAGTGGTAGCCGCCCAAGCACATTTATTCCCGATTGAAAATTCATCAAATTATAGTTAGCCATATTCATCAAATTATTTTGAAGAAACAAAATTGTCAGCTATTTATAAAATGCGTCTGCAGGTCACATGAATATATACGTGTTCAGTGATTACCTCCCAATAGAAAATTTATCACATGATAGTTTATGTATTACTGTTAATAAATAAAAAAGTCAGCTGGCTATATCTTGGTGGAATGTTTGTCAGCTGATGCTCTGAAAGTGTAACGGGCTACCACTACTCAACCCACCATCGGAGCTGCAGCTGACGTTCACAACGCATCATGATACAGCTCTCTCAGGCATTTTACAAATTATGGACTGAGAGGAAATCATTGACGAAATTAGTGCAGGTGTAAAATATATGAATGAAACCGATATTATCATTCTGACTTCTGACACGTCACGACACAACACGTCGCGTAGGCAGGCCCGCCGCAAGCGCGTCAAGAGCAAGGCACGCGGGCGGCACGTCAGGGGCAGTAAATTGAGCGACATACGATAAATAAACTATTGATAAAAAAATATTCAAAATCGTAAAACAAATGTAATGTAGGAAGAATGAAACTCGTACAACACCGGCTCATAATTACTATTTTATTTTACGTATCGAATTATTACCGTCCACCAGATTCAAGATGCGAACAATTTATTATGGAACTAGCTGACGCCCGCGTTGAAAAAAAAAGTAGCCTATCCTGTGTCCCGTACGTCTGAATATTTATCTACCAAGTCTCATGAAAATCAGTTAATTCGTTTAAGAGTTATGGAGGAACATACATACAATACCTACACTTACAGATTTATTATTAGTATTGATAACAGCGAACTAATCGGATTTCGAAGTTCTCTCAATGGCGAGGCACTGTTTTTGTCTAATTTTCTGTTTGTCCGTTGCTCAGAAACGGCTGAACGGATTTGGTTGAGAAAGGCATTTGGATCAATTTGGATCCATAGCTTGGCTATTCCACATACAGATAGCTTATTACCTGGACTGCATTAACTAACATGGTAACATGGTAAGGCTTGTTATATTATAATTATCGGATTCGGGTCTGAATACCTGTGTTATCCTATTTTATCAGTTATCGCGTCATCTATTGAGAAGACTGTACGTTGTACAACATCTGCTCTGCTTTGGCTACGTACTACCAAGGATCTGAGACCTGTTATATTAGGTATATTCATGAAGTATAGATAGCTCTGAATACTAGTTATCCTATTAACAATGTAACAATTTTGTTTCGGCATTCGACAAAAACCATTCGTTTTTGGACAGATTCGTCGTAAATCTTATAAAAAGGCTATCATGAAATCTTAATTTCAATTATCGACAAGTGCATATAAGTATTGTTGGTTATCAATACGAATATATGAGAGATTTGCAAATAAATTCCCTCCGTCCACTTTTCAGAAAAAAATTAGATTGTATTGCTCTATTGGTAGGCGTTGATTAATTTTATCTATTCAACCTTAATTTTTAAGCTAGTAAGTTCATTTATATCTTGTAGAATAATGATTTGGCAATAACGTGTTAGGAGTATTAGGAATAAAACATTAATTCATCTATACTAATATTATACTAATATAAAGAGAAAAGATTTGATTGTTTGTTTGTATAGAATAGGCTCCGAAACTACTGGACCGATTTGAAAAATTCTTTTACCGTTAGAATCCGACATTATCTGTGATGAACATAGGATACTTTTTACCGCGGGAAAATGCTTCATTCCTACGGGAAATCTAAAATAAAAGTAAATACTAGCGGCTTGGCCCGCGATATAGCGCCATCTATCCAAAATACGGTAGATGGCGTTTTATACTTTTCTACGCGGACGAAGTCGCCAGCACCAAATATCATTTATAATATTCATTTATAATATTAGTTAAGATTGTTTATAATACTATAGGCTTTCTTAGAAATGCAGCCAAGTATCAATAAATTTGTTTATGTCTACATTTTGTTTGTAGCATTGTCGCGTCAGAATTCAACGAAGTGTGAGTTGGTTGATTGCAAATTAAATTAGGCCTTATTTAAAAATTTCCTGAATTGCAATCAGTTCTCTATTATAAGTATGAGTATTGTTGCTAAGTGATCGGGGCTTAGTCAAAGTGCAATCGTCAAAACGATAAAGAAACCATAACGAAGTTTGAAAGAATAAAATGTCTTGGGTGAAGGCATAATTTATTTTTATTGTTTTCGAACTTCGTTATCGTTATAACAAAACGTTAACGAAATTTTTGTAATGTTACTTGACTAAGGCCCCAGCAGGGTTTCGTCCGTGTAGACTGCGATTTTTTAAAAGTCATGTAAAGGAGTTAAGTGAATTTTCTATACTAATATTATAAAGAGGAAAGATTTGATTGTTTGTTTGTTTGTATAGAATAGGCTCCGAAACTACTGGACCGATTTGAAAAATTATTTTACCATTAGAAGCCGACATTATCCGTGATGAACATAGGCTACTTTTTACCACGGGAAAATGCTTCATTCCTAAGGGAAATCTAAAGTAAAAGTATATACTAGCAGCTTGGCTCGGGAGATAGCGCCATCTATCCAAAATACGGTAAATGGTGTTTTATACTTTTCTACGCGGACGAAGTCGCGAGCACCAGCTAGTTTTATAATATTATTATAAAACTGTATGAATATTCTTTGGGTAGAACTAAAAGTTGATCTTGTCTACAAAATTTGGCCAAAATAACCGACCTTACTTACCCGGCCCCCCCTCCACTTGCTTTCCCCATGTCTAGGATCCCATGTGATCCTATGATAATTCGTCCGTGGAACTACCGGCACTACTGGTGTCACTCCTAGTAGTGAAATTCCAAACATGGTAATTTTATCATCGTGTCCGTCTATGATGTTTGATTTGATCGGGGCTTCTGGTGCTTTTTTACGAATCTGGTTTTATGCGATTAGGCCAGCGAACTGATTAAACTCTCAAAACAAGAAAGTAGTACGTCAAATCTCGGAAAAAAGGTGATTACAGTTTACGTCCCTTACCTACTATACGCTGCGCGGCAAGTTCTGGTGAAGGCAGCAAGTTGGATTAACTATTAAATCGGGTGTTTTCGGTATTCGACAGATTCTTAGGTTAATTAATGCCGAAAAGATTGATAAAATTGTTGTGAAATTCGTAAATAAGTGCCCCGAATTACTATCATAGGTAAGGAAAACTGAAAAAACATTGCTTTTTCTTATCCGTGGTTTAGTCTCATAACGTCAGAGTTTCGAAACTCCAGAGTATCAGAATGTCAGACTAGGCACTTAATTATAATTAAGATCGAAAGGTACTAAAGTATAATCCATTCTGTTTTCTAAGCTGCAGGAGCCACAGATTTGATAGGCTTAAATTTTGGCTGACTAAAAAATGTGCAAATACTATATATAGTTATATAGGCTGGCTCTATATATAGTTAGGAACTAACAGTCCAAGAAAAACACTAAACGGAAATGAATATTACTGCACAATTATAAAATTTATTAGAAAATACATCACTTTTAGCTTATAATGTAACACACAATACAAGTAGATATATTATTATTTAGTACAAAGTTCAAGTATATCCACAAGTCTAGTAGATCCACTAATACTTGATGTTCGGGTCGCTTTGATATCCGAAACATCCAGAATTGAGTCCGCTTCTGAAATGTTATAAAAGGGTGGTTTAAAACTAGTCTACAATAAAAGCAGCTGAGGCGAAAAGTTTTTTTTATCACACTGAACGTCCTCATAATAATATTGTCCAAGTTAAAAGCCTGAACTCTAGTGTTCTTACGGATCATTTAAAATTTAATTAGATAAAAACGGGTTAGGTTACTACTACTAGACATCTTATATGGCGGCCACTATCTTACAGAAGTTACTACATTTATCTAAGGACCAAGGTTATGTCGCATATTAAAACAAACATCGAACACTAACGCCGGTTTTCAATAAAGTATCTCTTGGTCAGATGATAGTAACCGCATCTTGTATTCAAACTTTATCCCATTGATCCTAAACATCCGCCAACTGCCTATGGTGGTCACGAATAAACATAAAAATGTTGAAATATTATGTTACCTGATTCACCTTTCGATCAATTTTCGCCAGCAATTTCCCTATTTGTAGGTACATTCTCGTATAACCTGAACTGTGCGTCGCTCCCCTTCGAATACACTTAACATCAAACTGTATAGGTAAAAGTATATTCTACAACATTTCTGTAACAAAATTATAATTATATTAACAGTTAGATAATTTTTTTAAATCATAATGTATGAGAAAATATATTTTAGTCACAACTTTTTTTTGTGAGTGTTATACTCACAAAAACTAGTTACAACAGTAAATCTAACAGTGTTATTAACTCGATGTAATATAGATTTACAATTTCTAATCAATTAATTTAGGAGTCGGTGCTAGCCAAGGAAAGTTTAATTAAGTATGTAGTTTCTCCGACTCCGAAATTAACTCATTATATGTATTAGGAGCTCCAATTCCAAAAAAATCGATATCAAAGCAGAAAAAAAGGTTTTTTTTAATCTTTAAAATTCAATATCTCCATAACGGTTAAGTTTAGGTAGGACACCATATTATATGATCAAATCCAATAATAAAATAACGTCCTTTAATATTCAGTACGATTTACTCACCCTGTATATTGTTAATATTGGTATATACTCGTAGGTAATATGTATCAATAATTACATTGATTTATTCTTGCTTTGAAGTAATTAAAAAAATATTTTCTATTTTTTAGTTTTTACTTTAAGTTTGTATACATAGAAGTCGTTTTTTACTTACATCATACATAAAGTATTTATATTTTCATTCGCAAAAATGCTGCACCTTGTATATTATTATTCTATGTTAACTTTAAACAATCCTTTGATGAACTTCGTATAAGTGGTGATTTCGTTTGCAGTTGGTTTCCTGCTGACGGAGGTGATTCAGGGCTTAAGCTTTCCTGTTATCATAACAAAATTAGCCATTAAGTTAACTATTGTTGTTTTCTATGTAAATATTAAAGATACAGTTAATAATTGAGATGTTTCAAATGCGGTATAATTTTTATTAAAAACTTAATAATATGTAACTTAAACATCTCAAATGTAAGACTAATATTTTGTTAATTAATTCACCTCTTTCTTCTCTTGCTTGTTTTCGAAAATCTCCGTATGCAATAATGCCATATTTAATACAAATATCTTGTAAAAAATCCCAGCGCTAAAAGTACTCCATGACATATTGTTATCTTCATTTTCCTAAAAAAATCGAACGCTCATTTGAATAAAGGTACAATAAAATTATTATTACATGTAGTATAGTAATGTCTCGTTAGTATTAAAAGTAATACGTTAGAAATGGTAGAATCTAAGGAGTTTTTCAAATTCAAATTCAAATTCAAAAAATTCAAATTCAAAATCATTTATTTACAAGTACACGGGTTAATATACCAGTTCTTATTGGCTTGAATATGATATGCCGCCTCATGCACTGCCATGTCTGGCGTGTAAAATAATAATGAACATTTAAATTTATAATAATAATAAATAATAAATATGTCAATTTTAAAATAATTATGATCAATTAATGTTAAAATATTCCTTGATTTTATAAAAACATTGGTCCAGTAGCCATTTGGTCAGTCTTCTCCTAAACAAATTTCCCGGCAATTTCAAGTCTCAAGTTCATCTAACGCCCATATATAGTTAACTTACTTCTCCTTCTGACGATTCTAGAACCTCATCCCAACTTAATGTTTCCATCTTGACGTCCTTACTTTCAACATTATCCTTACTCTTTATTAAATCATCGCACTTCTTGTCTGCCAAACTTTCAATATTATCCTTACTCTTTGTTAAATCATCAAACTTATTGTCGAAGTCTTTGAATGCTTTGTCACTCGAGCCCATCTGAGGAAACATGTAATTCTAAATGGCCAGGTAATTAATATCTAAAACTAAATACTTTAAAAATAAAATTATCTACTACTACTTATAGCAAAATATATTATTATTTGGGAGATAATAATTAATATGATAATACAGGTCTTTTGCAGTAAATAAAGTGCGTCGCGCTGTATCTGATTCAAATGAAGACGCCATTGGCATTACCGTCGGATGTGCGTAAAGAGGCGAATACGGATACGAACGTAGATTTTTAGATCACATTACAGATTTTTATTACACAACTTTTAAGTAGAAAATTGAAAATTTTTAAATAAAAAATATATCGTAGAGAAAGAAATACTTATATCTAATTTAGGGTTAGTTTATCAGCAAAAAATTCGCGTAACAGTAACAGTGGATGCCCCCTCAGGGGGACAACGACAACTTCCTAAAACGACAACTTTTTAGAATATCAACGTCCTAAAATGTTTTTTTTTTAATTAGAATGTCCTAAAAGGAAAGCCTTCTAAAACGAAAACTGTTTAAATCGACAAATTCTTAAATTAATTCCCCGATCCGCCTGGGTAAAAAAGCAGTAGACATTTTTATACTTAGACATTCATTTAAGTTGACAAAATTATTTTACTGATATATTTAGTGTACGATTTTAGAAGTCGTCATTTTTATACTTTGACCTTTTTGACATTTCACAACTGAGACAGACAACAGACCCCTATGTGTAAGTTGTCATTTTCGGAAATTGTCATTTTGCGAAAATTGCACTTAATTTTCGGAAATTCTCCTTTTTGGAAATTTTCTATTTGGGAAAAAGACATTTTAGGAAGATGTCGTTTTCAGAAGTTGTCATTTTCGGAAGTTGTCGATGTGACTTTGAGGGGTTAATGCGAATGCGAGTATCCGTGACAACCCTATTCTTTAGATTTGACTTCTATTCTAAGTTGCGATGGATCAAGTATTGGTTGGTGGCAACGGTTTACTTAGTTGAACTAAGTTAAGCATTAGTATTATTTAGAATTGGTAACACAATATTTACTAAGTATTTAAGCTTTAGAATGCACGTAAATACCTACTAGTTAGCTCCTGATATACCTGTGGCAGCGGTTAGACAAAATATGGATATTTTTTCATCTTGTTCATTTAAAATAAATTTATATTTTTTAATCTATATTTGAATGCGATCAAAAGATACGTAATTTGTAGGGGGAGCCCACGATGCTAACCCAAACCGGCAGGCAATATCTGACGCGCTCAAGTAAATTGCAAAATCCCCCTTTGGACTCCCCTACTATTAAATTAAATATAATTTCTATAGTTATACTTTGTTTTTAAAATTTAAACTTACCTTTTTATATCTTTATATCGAGTTAGCACCGAAGAGCAGTGGTCTAGATCACATTGAATGCCTACAAATCAAAATGCAAGTGCATTAGTGATTTTTTATTGAAATTACACGAACATACAAAATGTTATAAATTCTCAGATTTGGTTGCAAACATATTATAACAATCATAGAACAGATTTCAGTTAAGTTTCTCATCATCAACATTTTCTTTCGAAAATTCTGAAACAATTCGGAAAATATTTATTTATCTTTTATGGCTAAACTTACTTTTTATTGTTGAGATTGCTCCAGACTGCACTGGACTAGATTTACATTTAATACCTTGAAATAAAAATGTAAACACGCATTAGTAATTTTAATTTTAATTAAATAAATTCATATGTGAACGAAGATTTCTTATTATTTTTTATCAGATTTGGTTCCATGCATTAGGCATCATATTGTATTTCAGGTAAGTTTTTCATCATCAATATTTCCTTAATAACCTTTGAAATTATAAAATAAACACGACGAAGTTTAGGTAGGTAAAGTCGGGGTACGAAAACCTTCGTCAGTTTTCAAATTCATTCTTTTAAAACTAAAGCACTAAACAGAGTACTGACAGACGTTTAAAATGAAGTTTTTGCAAGACTGACATCGACTTTGCAAGATTGACAAGCAAATATCGACTTTAAGGTGACGAACCTTTTCTTACCCCGACTGTACTACATGAATTTATTTGTAAAAAGTATTTGTATTTTATTTAATTAGAACTGTTCAGTCTTAAAATCTATAGATACAGTTTAAAAAAAAATTCAAAATGTTATTTTAAACTTACGCTTATCTTTTCATGTTGTCATTTTACAGGAAGGAATGCACTGGAGTAGATCCCATTTAATGCCTTAAAATGAAAATGTAGTGACATTAAATAATTTTTATTACAATTACATAAATATAATGATATATCGGATATGTAAACGCAAACTTGTGTTATACATATATCTTTCTCAGATTTGGTTCCATGCACAAACATCACAGTGCATAATATTTCAGGTAAGTTTTTCATCATCAATATTCCCTTAATAGAGTTTTAATTTTTAAGCAAGCAAGCGGCCATAAGTCGTGATGGCTTTATGTGGAACTAGCTGGTGCCCCAACTTCGTCCGTCCTGAAAAAGAAAATCCTGTACATCTAAATGTTTATGTACCAAGTTTCATGAAAATCAGTTAATTCGTTTAAGAGTTATGGAGGAACATACATACATACATACATACATACATACATACATACATATTAATTATTTTAACCAAAACATACCTTATATATCGCTATTGCACCAGAGAACGCTTTGAAATGAAAATGTAAACACGTTAATTAATTTATCATAATCAGATATACCTACACATTATTTCTTTTATCAGATTTGGTTCATGTCACAAGCATCATAATATATTACTTCAGGTAAGTTTTTCATCACCAATATTTCCATACCAACCGTCAACGTTGATACAAGTAAAACGTCATTTTGTCGATAAAGTATACATGTAATAAGTTGACTTGACGTGTATTTAATTTGGGACTGTGAATAAATAAAATTGGACAATTATTTCTTTGTATTTTATTAAAAATAACTTACTTCTTTATAACGACATTGCACCGGACTTCACTTGAGTATAGATCCCGTTTAATACCTTGAAATGAAAGCACATATATTAATCAATGTTATTTCAATTATGTAAATAGGTATAAATAAGACAAACGTGTTTTATTATTTTTTTCAGATTTAGTCCATGACATCATAGTCTTCAGGCAAGTTTCTCATCATAAATTCTAGGTCATCTATACTAATATTATAAAGAGGAAAGATTTCATTGTTTGTTTGTTTGTATAGAAAACATTTAATGCTATTAAAAATACGCTAACGATGTATAATATGCATATATTTGATATGTAAGAAAAAATTTTTTTCGATTAGCTCTCCTGTAAAAGTGTAATTTTGATTTGTGACCCTTTAGTTTTTAAGGAGCGAATTATGGGGGTGGCATAATTATGTCCAACAATGACGACGATGATGAATACACCCTTCAAATCCATTTAAATTTTGAAACTAGCAAGCAATCACTATATCACATGATAGATAGGTAATCAACAAATATTCCATCTAGTGTTGATAACTCAAAATTAAAACAGAACTTCATACTTATAAAAGTTTACATTTCAATAAGTGAATCTATCAATATTGTCAAATAGTTACCTAAGTAGTAGTTATAATAATATAAACTTACTAAACTTTGTTTTTGGCCATTAGATCTTTGCCTTCCTCGACCATGTGAAATTCGGAACCTTAAAACAAAAACAAATTCTTTATTTAAAAATAAAAATACACATTATTTTGGATGTCTCAGGTTCTAAATACTAGGTATATTATTAAAAGCATTCTTATGTCGTCATAGCTTATGGAAATGTGACATAAAAATCTAATACGTATAACAAATTCTATATCAAGAACAAAATTATACAAAATATTAAAATAGCATATTTTTGTTAAAAAGCTTTCTCGATGAAGAAATTAAATAAATGAACTTCTATTAAATATTACAAATAACAAAATACATTCGCTTAAATTTTAACAAAACTCAATATACGTATAACCACAAAACTAATTTCATAAGTCAATCTACTATACCTATATTTTGTTAATTCCTTTTCATAGAGTACAGAGGTACATCTTAATCTATACTAAAATAATAAAAAGAGACTATTTGTATTTCTGTATTCTAGTGGAGCGATTTTAAAAATTTCATCAGCGAGTTCATTGTACGCTATATTTTATAAAGTTAAACGGACAAAGTCGCGTGCTAAGGCTAGTTATAAAAAGACTCAATAGAATTGCTGTAAAAATGTGTTCATATATCGCTTGTTTCTTAAGATTTTTTTAAGATTATTTAATTTTTATAGCTTAGTTTATAAAAATAATAATCTTAAAAAAATCTCGAACATAAAAAAAATATTTTTCATTAATATCTCTATATTAATAATTCCTTTCATTTAACTCGTTAACGCCACAACCACAATAAATTATTTATTAAATATTAATTATAATTATATCCACAAATCTCTTCAAGTTTTCTTCCATATACGAGTATTTCTTCTCTCCACACCACACGTGATGATATTTGGAATGTTAGTCTCACCAGCAGGGCATTACTGATATATAATACTAGTAATGTCGAGATGGTATCAACCTACAAGCCATATAATGTATTTCCTATAGTATAGTTGAAACCGATGTAGATCTTGATATTAACTACGAGTACGTTGTTTCTCGTTCGGACTCCAAAGGCTCCAAATCAATTAAGAAACGCCTTTGAGAGGGACCAACTGGTTAAAAAATATACACAGTTCCTCCTAACAAAAGCGTCTCCAAAATGATTTTGGTATTGTTGTATCTTCTAGGGTGAAATTTTATATTACATCTAGATAAAAAAAAAACAGTGGCACTCCAGGAGTGCCGACAGAAGTGAAGACTTGAACAATTACGTATGTATTTTTTGAATCATCAGGAAAGTACAGTCGGCCGCATAAGTCGATTAACACATTCAAAAGGGCAAAACAACTGAACACTCATCTTACTTACTTACTTACTAACTTACTGAAACCTTTTATGATCGTTTGTACGTGAAGTTCATTCTGTTCTCTAGTCGTGACAACGACTATGGCGCGTAGAGTGTTTAGTCGTTTTGTACTTTTGAATGTGTTAATCGACTTTTGCGGCCGACTGTACATACTTGTACAGTTGTTGACTGTATATACAGTTCGCGAGTTCAATGGTTTCCCCCCATCCCATTAAATTAAAATCAACGCCATCTCTGTACGCATTAATGTGTTATTTCAATTCAATTAATTTTCGCAAGAATGTATTATTGTGTAGATGGCGCAATATGTGAAAATATGTATACAGAGGTGTCGGTTACACGGTTACAGGAACAGATCGCGAATTAAATGATTTTTCCCATCACAAAAATGCCCAACGCGCCTAAATGAGTCTTTACTACAAAAAACATTAGCGTAATTATGATAATGAATTTTTCACGAACTTATAAATATAATTATAATGCTGATTATAATGCAAATTAATTAATTTATTTGAAAAGGCTTACCATCTAGACATAAGTACTAAATCACAACATTAGGTAAGTAGACTTACTATATTTTTAGGTAAATAAATAAAAGCACTCTAGAATATTGACAATTTTAATACTGAAATAGTGAAATCTTAGGTAAATGAATAAAAGCACTAGAATATTAACAATTTTATAATAGAAATGAAGGAATTTAATTAACAAAGGCAACCAAAAATAAAAGAAGCAAGATAGGCCCTAGGCACAAGTGTCGAACGAGCTTGAGGGACGCGCGCGGAGTGTGTGGAGTCTTCGGCTCGCACCTCGAGGACCCCCAGGCGACCGTCTTCCTCGTCCCTCTCGCTCGGACCGACGCGGGATGATTCCTTACAATATAATATCTTAAAACAATATAAGCGCTATAAAATCTATTATATTATCTTAATATATAAGCGCTTTAAAACATCTTTTATAATGCGCACCGCCAAGGTTTGGAACTCCCTGCCTGCGTCTGTATTTCCGAGTTCATATAACCCTAATCTTTTCAAAGTTCGAGTGAATAGGCATCTTCTGGGTGAGCTCGCTCCATCTTAGGCCTCTCCCTTGCTACCAAGCTGGTTGTTGGCCAAGAGCAAACCCATTTCTTATAAAAAATAAAAAAATAAAAAAAATAAAATAAAAATATTATACCAAAAATACGTATAAACCTTTACCAATCAAGTGATGTATTTAAATATTAGACTTAGATGAGTATTTAACTCTATCCAGCATGTCAGTAAATTTGCCTTAATATGCCTTTCACGTTAAAAAATTAAAATAGAAAAATAATTTTGACTTCATGTCGGACATCTTTCCATTCCTGAACATTAAATATTCTTATATTATAAGACAAAAAATAAATGATACAGTTAATTATAATTTTTTTAATTTAATTTTTTTTTTAATTTAAAACACATATATACATAAAAGCATACATACATACCTATTAATAAAATCGTATGTAATCCGATTCACTGGTCTTGTTTACTTATAATTACTTTTAAACAAATTTAATTCACAAATAATAAAATATACATTCATATTTTATTTGACTGATTTCACTGTTCGTTTTCGCATGTCAAACGAAATTCTTCTTTTTTTATTTATTGAACGTGGCGAGTACACATTCAAAAACCAAACAAAAATCATAGATAATAAAACTAAAAATCTTTATTTTCTTCTTATATCCTTAATGTCTGAAAGCCGCAATCACGAATCGAGACAAGTAGATAAGTTAATTAAGTAATTACTTAATTAAATCCTATGTAACTCCAAAAGTCGTCCACTCGTGGTTCATTAAGAACAATTTCATTAACTTACGTATACAACATTTGTTTAAATTTTACTTAGTAATGTGAGAACACGCGAACTGAACCACATTCTGTAAACCTTAGTTCTACGCATATTGGGATGCGTGCGTTGGGAGAGTTAGGGTTGCCACCTCGTTGTTCTTGGTACGGCAGTTTAACGTCACAAAATAAAACTGTTTTTTTTTTTAAATATAGAAAAATGTTTTCCACTTGTTGTTACGATGTTACGATGAAATAACCGACGAAACAAATTATTATACTATAACTGTTATACATTTAATTTTGTTAAGGTGGCTAGCTACCTCCAAATTTATTCCCTCTATATAATACAAGACAAGATCACTGTTTTTTTAAAAAACTCTAATATAATTAGGGGCGAAATAAATGTATGTCATGTAAATATTGAGGATATCATCTGTAATTAGACAGCTTTCGATACACGATTTATAATAGTTCACTCGATATATTTGATTTTTTCTTTTATTTTCTGTATAAAACTTTACAAAAAAATTACTAAAATTATTAATAATTTGACGACACGTTTGGTCTAGTGGATAGTAATCATAGCTGTAAACCAAACACGTCATGGATGTTTGTATTGTATGTTGATATGTATGTATTAACAAAAAAAAATCTACCTATATAGTATATAAACAATACTACAGAATAGTATACAGAATTAGTTGCTTAGTGTAGAACTAGATGGTGCTCTGTGGAATAAATAAAAACACGCGATATTTTGGCAACATAAATGTGTATATGTGGCAATTGTTGCTTACACGAATGTGGCAATTGTTGCACGTCCGGGAAATCTGTATTGCACATGCGCGCGAGTTATCTTTGCGCATAGGTTATCGCGCATACCGCTCGCGACCTTTTTCATCCCCCAGCTACCCCGCTCGCAAGCGTTTAACATCCATAACATAAAGCCCTAACAGATGTTCATTTACTTTGTACGATTATAGGAAATTCGCGAAAATCTGTGCGAGGAGGCAACCCTAACGGAGGTGACGTCATTTGTCAAAAAAGTAATAAAATATTTTCTGTTTGCAAACTAATTTTAAACAATATTTTGATAACAATATTACACTATTTCACATTATTTTCATATATTCATGTTAATTACTAATTATAATTATTATCCATATATAAAAATACAGGGAACATGTCTTTTAACATTTATTGTGTGACGTAATTTCGATGAAATTTAAATTTTACAAATACATACATACGCCAGGACATTTATGATATTTGGATTTAATAAGAACATTACATTGTAATTGTAATACACAATGATATAAATAAATTCTAATGTAACAGTTACATTACTGTAAAATAAAAGTTTCTCCAAACGTTTTCAAAGATAATTTAAAATGCAATTTTGCAAATGTCAACTTAAGTAATAATTAATTTTTGACGTTATAGAATATTAATGGTGTGTTGGATTTATTTATTTACTTATTTATTTTTATCTACATTAATTACAAGCATATAATAATAGGTAACTGGATTATGTATATATATTATAATTATTCATCACAAAGTGCCTCATTCGGAGGTAATATTTAATTCTCAATAATAAACATGACACTCGGTGGACACCATCAAAATCCGAGAGAAATGCTGTGACGACAATTTTATCTATTCGCTGTTTTGTTGATATTCATTAAAGAAAAATAGAAAAATTTTATTAGAAATTATACAAAATATATATCATGCCAAGCGTATTTAAAAATAAAAAACTTGTGTTTGCTAAAAAAAGAACTGAAATTGCAAAAATCCTATATCTAGGTGACGCGCAGGTACACAACATTGACCAAGTTAAAAGTCTCAAACCTGCGCATTGAGAATCGCTTCATGGGTTTTGCGCAGATCGATTGAGCCCAGATGAGCCCAGATTTTCATGCCGGGTTTTCGCTTTAAAAAAATGTACATCCAGACAGCTAGAATTTAAGCGTGCTGAACAAACGGTCTAAGAACATTCAACAAGTAAGTAATATGCGCATAGCACATAAAAGAAAAATTTAGTCAAAGAACACAGCTTAATGTACACACGAAATTAGAAGAACCTAGATAAGAAGAAAACCGAACACTTAACTGCACAGGAGTCATTTTAGAAGTAATGTTAAAACAATAGCACATAAATAATATAAATTAAAAAACAATTTCACACACATATAAATAAATTATAATGAAATAAACAAAGAAAAATAAAACTATTACCTGCGAGTAAAAATTTTAGCGCGCACTACGATATTTTCACAGAAATATTATTTTAAAATTGCATTAATATTTAAAGAGAGTTCATAAATGTTTTATTAAATGAATGAACTATTTAATTTAATACAGTTATTGAAAAAGTAGGGTGCAACGTTAGTAGGTTGCATCAGAAATGAGCGATACGCAAGGAGATCCCGCTCAGACTGTGCTGAGGGCGCTAAATTCCTAGGATAACTAAAGGTAGCCAGGCCAGGGCGGCGCATCCCGGGCGACCTTTGCGAGATCGATACTGCAACCATTTTACCCGATTAAATTCTATATAGGCTACGAATGTAATACAGCCGCAGTGCATACCAACTTTACTGATAAAATACATTGTACCTCACTCACAAGTTAAAGTTTTTTTGTTTCTTTCTATTTTCTCTTACAGTTTTACCGTCAATATTTATTATTACCAGTTGAAAAACTAATAATAAAATAATAATTACCATATACTTTTATGCCTTTACGAAAATTGTTACAGTTATAGATAGGTATAGAACTTAACCGGACCTGAATAATATTGTTAGGTGAAAATACAAATGTTCCAATCCCCGAAGTTTGATGTAGAACTAATTAACGCCCGACACAAAACCCGGGTGTTATAAGTTTGACGTGTGTGTATCTTAATATCTTTCAATTTATAATATACCAGGGACCCACTCCCGGCTTCACCCGGGATGAAATTTTGATAAAGAGGGATAAAAGAGAAAGATTTATGGATAAGAGAATAAGATGGGCATGGATGATCTAAGGACATGTTACATGGACGTAGATGGACATGGAAATGAATAGACGGCGTTCAACTATTACGTATCTCAATTTTCGAAGATTTTTGACCAAGTAACGCGCCATAATGTTTTTCTATAAACGTTACGTTTAGGACCAAGTTTACCAAGTGACCATTTTTACCAAAGAAAAGGCTTGCCAACTTGTGATAACTAAATATAAATGACGTACAATACACTTGAGGGATTACTCTCCCTTAAAAGCATCGTAGCATTTCAAAACAAAGACCCTTCCCCTATTTGAACGTAATATTTGAACGTCCTATGGACACATGCACGTATATGTGCATGAACATGGACATAGACATGGATGGTCATGGATGGACATGGAGATGGACATTGTTTGTTCAAATTTCACTAGGTAATAAGAATAAGATCTTTGAAGTTTATTTAAAAAAAGTGTTTTATTTGAGGAACCAACATAATAAAATAAAACCAGATCAAATATAAAAGTGTTTTATTTGAGAATCAATAAACATTAGGTAGACACATAAAATTTATAATATTCAAGAGGCAATAACAACAATTAAATAGTAATAGATACATACTAATATAAATTCTTAAAACGACCTTTAAATAATGATCATGAATAAAAGATAAGGAAATTATAAAAGAAATAAGTACAAATTAAAAATACATTAAAATAAAGTCGTGTGTGGTGTCGTGTCGTGCATTTAAGAACTCGAGTTTCTGCACAACCTGAAAAATATTAAATAAGTAAATTGTATATATTTTTCTTTATTATTATTCGAAGCCTACTGAGTGTAGTCTCACATTTTCTAATTATTTTGTGGATTAGAAATGATGAGTACGAGTACATGCTGTAACTGTAAAATATATATTTTTGTAGAGATGTGATCGTGTAGACAGAAACACAAAATCACACGCAATGTTATTTCACGGTGGTCTTCTGTAATGACTGCGAAACGCAATTTGCCCTGCCGAGTCCGTCGCTGACACAAAAGACTACATTCATAAAACACCACATTCGCAAAACACGATATTTGCAAAACGCAGATGCATCAGGCACCAATACACAGTACAAATGGTAATATCTATATATGAAACTACTTAGACTCATACTGGCCGGCGAATTATTTCCTCTTATGAGTAACTAGCTGGTGCTTGCGACTTCGCTGACCAGAGCCAATTTTGAAAAGTTCATTTCTAATGTTGAACCAGACGGGAATCGAACCCAGCGCTTGTATTTATAGTACAAACCAATAAACGATCCTGTAGTACCTACCGGCATAGTGTGTTGTCGTTCGAAGCTCGAGGATCCCATCAGCGTACAATGAGGCCGACATCTTCAATTCTTCATGGCCTTCCTTCTCCCCAAAATCTTTCAGCTGCCGCGCCATAACGTTTGGCTTCGCACATGGTTTGATTTTTATATTTCCTGTAAAACAACTGAATATTATTAAACTTTACATGTAACCGCGTATGCCGGATTGTTCAGTGTTGTATTCTACAGTGCGCTATACGCTTTTTTAAATACTTAGGTAAGTCGGAAGTGATTTGGGCAGCTCGGGAAATAAGAGCATTTGTGTTTCGGCGAGTGAGTAAGGGATGCCAGAGCCCATTACCCCATTCCTCCCTTATCCGTTATCCTTAATCCACTTGTAGCACTTATAGCGTTGCTTGTGTTATATGCGACGGTAGCCACCTAACATCAAGTGGACCTGTCTTAAAATGATAGTTGACTCAAAGTAATTGAGAACTCTTAAGTAAGCTGTTTGAGGATTGAGCAGAACTGTTTGTCCTTTTGACCTTCCATGGAATGAGCAACATCCGTCTCCAACACCACATTTCAAAGGCCTTTTGCGCTCCAGAGATCGAATCGTCAGATTCAGCGCCATACAAGAATATGGAGAAAACAGATATTTTGGTTTTTAATATTACTACCTGTAGCAACTCGCAACTTGGTGGCCCGGCTACATTGGGAATTTTTATAACCGATGACGATGATCCACGATTCGAAATAGGCAATAACAATACAATGCACGTACGTACCTTGGACTGCTACTAACACTCGATGATCTCCACCAGATACAGGAATTTCTTGTTGGAAAATGGTAGTTCGCGCGCGCGGCAATCTTTCACCGTTGGGAAACCGATATTCGAAATGTGTTTTCGCTCCAATCTTTTGACGGGAACGACGTGCATGACAACTGATTAGAGCTGTCATTGTCACTGTGCTAATCCGAACGTCAAACATCGTTCATCGGTAGCGCAAAATTTGAATTTGGACGAGAGTCCGTTGCGGTGACGGAACATCCCGCCCACCAAAATGCCTATGGCATTTTCTGGTTAAAAATAAATAAATAAAGAAAACGGTAAAGAAAATAAAACTGTAAAACGATAATGATAAGAATTAACCTAAATAACTAAAATAACGATAACGATACGTAATTTAAACCTAAACTAAAATATGATTAAAGAAAGAAGGAACTGATTCAATTTATATTAGTCCTCTATTGGTAGAGGGCATAATTTAACTAAGGGTCGCTGCATTTGATCACTGGTGGCTGTTTTTAGAACTGCGATCCGAGTCACTCCATCACCACCAGGGATAAGTTTTATCACACGACCGATAGGCCAATGCAGTGGAGTACGATTTTCGTCTTTGATGATTACCATCGACCCCAGGTGCAATGTTTTGGAATCTTTAGTCCATTTGGCGCGCTGTGTGAGTGAGTTTAGATATTCACGTTTCCATCTGGACCAAAAATTCTGATGAAACGCCTGTAACAGCTGCCACCGACTTAGCCGATTTTGATTTATATCTGTGAGATCCTCGTCGGGAACAGCCGCTAGAGGTTCTAATGTCAAAAAATGTCCAGGTGTTAAGACTGACAGGTCGTTGGGATCAGAACTGATTGGACATAAAGGTCTTGAATTTAAGACAGCTTCGATCTGAATAAAAAGAGTTGTAAGCTCTTCAAATGTTAAAACTTGATTGCCAACGACGCGATACAAATGAGACTTTGCCGCTTTGATTTGTATCTCCCATATCCCCCCAAAGTGTGGAGCTGAAGGTGGGTTAAATTTGAATTCAATTTTCTCTGCGTGAGAGGCTTGATTAATAAAAGATAAGAGTTGGTTTCGAGCGCCAGTGAAATTTGTTCCTTGATCAGCGTGAATGACACTACACCGACCCCGGCGTCCAACGAAACGGCGGACAGCAGCGATGAATCCGTCCGCTGATAACGTAGAAACGACCTCCAGATGGACCGCTTTAGTTGCTAGGCAGACAAATAGGCATAAATATGCCTTGTCAATTTTTGCACCGCGGTGCGGACCCAGTTTGATGCGAAACGGCCCACCGAAATCAACGCCTACAATCGAGAACGCCTTCACTTGGTTGACGCGATAAGTCGGTAAATCGCTCATGAAAGGTTGCAATGGCTGAGGGTTTGTTCGATAGCACTGTATGCATTTAGCCAGACTACGACGAACAGCGCGCTTAGCAGAAATAATCCAAAATTGTTGTAACAATAGAAAGTGCGTAGTGTTTATGCCTGGATGGCAATAATGACGGTGGATGAAATCAATAACTAATCCTGTAAGTCGATGGTCAGACGGTAAGAAAGCAGGATGCTTTTGTTCGTATTCAAGACCCGATCGCGAAATCCTGCCGCCCACCCGAAGTATACCTTTATCATCCAAGAAAGGATTGAGTTTACGGAGTGGTTTAAGTATTGGCTTGTTGGCCTTTATGTTGGAGACTTCTTCGGAGAATGCCTGGCTCTGTACATGCTTGACAATGTACATTAACGTATCGTGTCGCTCGACGTTATTTAGAAACTTGTTGCGATTAGCATGAAGTGGACTTCGAGAATTGTTGATAAAGCGATTGATGTAAGTCAGAACACTAATAATTTTCTGTAATGACGAGTAACGATTAAGCAAGTCATCCACGACGCTATCCTCACGCTCATCAACTTGTACACGTTCAGTAACTAAAGCAACCGCCTTGCGTGTTTCCGCTTTAACTATTGTTTCGTCTTCCGGAGATATTGTTCCTCGGTAAGCAGGCCAAGTGTCCCTATCTTCAGATAACCAACGAGGCCCCGCCCACCATAGTGCATTGTTAAGGATCTCACCCGGTAATTGCCCACGTGAACATATGTCTGCCGGATTATCACCCGAAGAAATGTGATGCCAGCATTCGGTGGGAGTGGTATCTTGTATATGACTGACGCGATTAGCGACAAATGTGGCCCATCGGGTGGAAGGGGAACGTATCCACGATAAAGCGACGGTCGAGTCCGACCAGAAGTAGATCGCATTAAATGAAATCTGAGAGAGGCACGTGTCTCGAACGAATAGGTACAAGTCCGACAGAAGAACAGCAGCGCAGAGTTCCAAACGAGGTAGTGATATACGTTTCAATGGTGCTACCCTTGCCTTTGAGCATACAAAAAACACATGAATTTGACCATCTACATCTGTGACGCGCAAGTAAATAACAGCACCATATGCGATCTCGGAACTGTCGGCAAAACCATGCAGTTCATATGATTGGGCACTTTCACGAGTTAGTTTACGCGGAATTCGTAGTTGCGATAATTGTGATAATTGAGTTCGGTGGGTATTCCACGCGCGCACTATCTCGTCCGGTGGAGTTTGGTCCCAACTAACACCGAGTGCCCAAAGTTTCTGAATGAGAGATTTTACTTGGATAGTTATCGGGGACAAGAAACCGAGAGGGTCAAATATCCTCGCGAGTTCACTTAAGATCGATCGCTTTGTGCAACTTTGATCTAACGATTTAATTTCGAAAAGAAATGCGTCGGACACCGGGTCCCATTTCAACCCGAGAACCTTCAAGACTGCCGGGTCTGACTCGTCAAGGGAGACAGAACCGATTAAACAATCTTCTGCGGCAAGATCAGACAAAAGTTCAGAATTGTTGCTGACCCATTTTCTAAGATTGAAGCCTCCTCGATTGAAAAGAGCGATGACTTGCGACTTTGCCATTTGTGCGTTTTCCAATGAGTTACTTCCCGTGACCACGTCGTCGATATAAACGTCCGATAATATAATTCGTTTAGCGATTGGATAGGACTCTCCTTCATCTTCAGCGAGTTGTTTTAATGAGCGACAAGCGAGAAAAGGGGATGAAGCCACACCATACGTCACAGTATTAAGGCGATACTCTTGAAGAGCCTCGTATGGTGAGGCTCTCCAAAAGATACGCTGATAATCGCGATGCTCAGGAGAAATTAGAATTTGTCGGTACATTTGACGGACATCAGCCATGAAAACGATGTTATGTTCCCGAAATCGCAGAAGGATTTCAACGAGATTGAGTTGCAATTTCGGGCCGATCAGTTGAGTATCGTTTAACGAGCGCGAATTAAAATCTTTGGCGGACGCGTCGAACACAACGCGCAGGCGCGTAGTAGCAGATTCGGGACGTAAAACACAGTGGTGAGGAATGTAGTATTTCCCCCCCTTCATTTCATTGTTGGGAACTAGCGACATATGTCCAGTTTTAATGTAATCAGCCATAAAATCGGTGTATTGACTGGACAAGACTCGGTCGCGCGAGAGTCTACGTTCTATTGCGTGAAATCGCCGAAGGGCAACTTCACGTGATCCAACGAACTCAGACTCTGAATCCTCTTTAAAGGGCAAACGTAATATAAAACGTCCACTGTTATCACGTGAGTGATCAGAAATAAATTTCTGCTCACATAATGATTCGTCTGGAGTTAACAGTCGAGCTTTAGGTAAAGACTCCAGGTCCCAAAAACGTTGTACCAGCGAGTTCAAATCCGCGTCCGTTTCTGATGCCGTCAACAACGTGGTCGATGCTAATCGTGTTTTGCCTACAAGGAGCCAGCCGAAAATCGATTTGAAGGCAGTGGGTTGATTTAAGCTTCCTTTTATTTGTTCGCCCAGCAAAGACTCGGCAAATATATCCGCGGCAAACAAAAGATCAATCGGTCCGGGAATATCGAAACCAGGATCGGCTAATGGCAATTCTGCGATATGTGACCATCCTGATGTGTTCAGATTTGCGATAGGTTGATCGCCACATATTTTTGACAACACGTGCAAGTCCAACTCGAACGACGCTCCGTCATTAGTAACGACACTACACTTAACATCTCCCACGACGAAAGCATCTGCCTCTCCAAGTCCACTAACACGTGCAGCTGTCTGTGTACATTTGAGTTTTAAACGGTTAACTGCTGATTCGGTAATAAAGTTGCTTTGGCTACCGGTGTCAAACAACGCACGGAAAGACTGCATACTTCCTGACGCGCCTCTAACCTGCACGATGGCTGTAGCTAGCAGTACAGTTGTGTTCGATGGTGACCTCGAGACTAAAGATGATACGGTTTCGCGAGGTTCAGCGGACGTGTGGCGGTGGAGCAATGAGTGGTGGTTGCGTTTGCAGGTGCGGCAAGAGAAGACACTGTTGCAGTTCTTCAACTGGTGTGAAGATTTTAAGCAGTTAAAGCACCAACCCCTATCAGTTGCAATCTTCATGCGTTCGTCGATTGATCTTTTCAGAAATTCTGGACATAAAGAAATACGGTGAGATTCGTCGCAAAAGGAGCAAACAGACGGCCGTGTTGCGGTTATTAATCTACTCACTTCCGCGAGGCTCTCATCTGATGCTATGAGTGTATGCGACGCAGGTATGCGCTTGGACTGAGCCGATTGAGACGAAATCCTTGGTGAAGGCTTGTTTTGTTTAACTTGTTCGGTAAAATGTGTATCGCGTACTAGCGCCTCGCATTTAGAATGTAGGAATTCTTTGAGCTGTGCATATGAGGGTAGTTCGGTGTTTGAATGCTTCTCTTCAAAATCACGGCGTATGGTTGTGTCTAATTTCGATAAAATATGATACACCAACACGAAGTCCCAATGATTAATCGGTAGATTAACTGATTTTAAAATGCATAAATTTTCTTCGAAAAGGTCAAGTGATTTTCGGAATTCGTAAGCATCCTTAAGGTTAAAGTTCATATTTAGAATCTCCCTCCAGCACGTGAAAGCCAATTCTCGCTTACATTTGTAGCGCGCGATAAGCGCAGCATATGCGTTGCCGTAATGCTCGCTGCTCAGTGGGAAGGGTTTTATTACCATCAACGCATCACCGCTGAGAGAAGAGATCAGGTAATGAAACTTCTCGGTGTCGCTGAGTGAGGTGGCGTTATGTATCAATGCGTTAAAAGTATCGATATATTCGGGAAAACGTTTGAGGTCTCCATCGAAAATGGGTAGCTGTATTTTCGGTAACCGAACATTCGACATTGACCCAGACTGCGGGTGAGACGAGCAAGATTCCTTTTTGGTTAAGCTGCGATAAATTGAGATAACCTTGTAGTACATCTCGTCAAAACGATCCTGCATGTCAGAATCATCGCTTTCCGGGTCATCTAGAATATCCAGAATCGCGAGGTGGGCGTCTTCGAAATTAGAAGCAAATTTCTTAATTTCTTGATGATATGAGAAGAACATGTCCTGTTGAGAACGGTCATTTACAACTGAGATTCCGACCTCCAATGCCTTACACATTCTCTTATAAGCGATCGTACGTTGCCTGCGCAATGATGGTAAGTTCTGTGCGGTGTATTCCACGTCCTGAGACTTCGATCGCGACTTTTTTAAAAGGCTCGATTTGCGAGCGGAATTCTTTTTCAAAAGAGACATTTTACAAACTATTGTACTTTGAGATTAAGCTTTCCAAACTTAAAACCGATAACAAAATACAACTCGATTTATATAAAATAGGTAATTACGTAAACAATTTAAAAGAAAGTCAAAGTCGCAAACATGCAGTGCACCACACAAGTTTTGTTTCAATTTGTATGAAGCAGTATGCGAATTACGGATAAACCTGTTAGATGAACTGTACGCACAGCAATGAAACAGCTAGTATGTACAGCACTCCCCACAAGTTCTCTGAAAACTGTATGAAATGTGCGTCGGTACGCTTGAACTTGTGAGGTGAACTGTACACCCCACAATGAATATCGAAAACAAAGACCATAGAAAAACAGACTTTATTCGTTGAGCAATTAGGTCGATATGATAATGTAAGTCGATTTGAACGTTGAATGATGAAGAGTGTCGAGTGATTCAAACTACGCGTACAACCTACCCCCGGCACTTTTTCCTAAAGTAAAATTATAATGTGAAATTTTTATTTTTACTTAATTTAACGTTAAATATGCGCTGATAATATGTTGTTACGATATGAAAATTAATATAATAAATTAAAAGGTCGAGTCACTGTAAGCCGACTAGAAAATAAACACCGATATGTTGAGATGATTGTTTATTTGTTCCTACAGTAATTCAATACTTTTACGTTGAATACGATGAAATCCCTGTTCGATATGATTCAATCTATGTAGGTACTATCGATAGGTGGATAATTAGGCTATAATGGAGCAACTCAGATCACAAGAACGGAAAATTGTTGAGTTTAAGGACCCGAGCTACGACGATACGTTTAACCAGAAATACCATACACAAATTGATCGGTGAAATAGGTGGAAATCCCGGGTTTCGGCACCATTAAATGTAGCAACTCGCAACTTGGTGGCCCGGCTACATTGGGAATTTTTATAACCGATGACGATGATCCACGATTCGAAATAGGCAATAACAATACAATGCACGTACGTACCTTGGACTGCTACTAACACTCGATGATCTCCACCAGATACAGGAATTTCTTGTTGGAAAATGGTAGTTCGCGCGCGCGGCAATCTTTCACCGTTGGGAAACCGATATTCGAAATGTGTTTTCGCTCCAATCTTTTGACGGGAACGACGTGCATGACAACTGATTAGAGCTGTCATTGTCACTGTGCTAATCCGAACGTCAAACATCGTTCATCGGTAGCGCAAAATTTGAATTTGGACGAGAGTCCGTTGCGGTGACGGAACACTACCTATCTTCAAAATTAAAGTAAATATATATATCCGTTGTTATGTATAGTTCACTAGCGGCCTGTTCCCGCACAGGATGCAAATTATATACTAAAACCTTCCTCGAGAACAACTCTATCCATTGGTGAAAACAGCATGAAAATCGGTACAGTAGTCTTTGAGTTTATCGCGAACAGACAGAAAGACGCGGCGGAGGACTTTGTTTTCAACCGACTTCCAAAAATTATTTTCGACAAGTATTTTCGACTGGGTGCAACGATTTTGAGATTCTTTTATTCCCCGTGTGGTCCCATTTCAATTTGGTCCACTTCTGACAATGGCATCCATGAGAAAACGGTTTGAAGTCGGTTCTTTTTTTTTGTTAAAAAGAGTTATCATATGTAGTGATAGTGTAATTCTTTGTTAACTTAAAGGAGAATGGAGATATTTCCTTCAGTATATATTAAGTGAGATTTCCTCCAAAATTTAAACTTATATATTGCACATGTTGTTCAGACTATCCTATGTACCGTTTAAGTGAAGGTTAATCAAATCTCCAGTAACAAGTGGGGCATGAATTTAAATTGACGTAAGTCCGCGCTACAATCCGCGAAACAACGCATATTTCAATAAAATAGTATGTAACTAGCAAACTATACCCGCGGTCTTACCCCGGTTAATTTTTTCATACAAAAAGGTTACACCCCGTAGCAGCCTGTATCTGTATGTATAATTCAAATTATCCAAAACACTTTCTTATTGCTCACCTACCTACATCACGAAATCTTCCATCCAAAAATGTCGAGTGACGACTGTCGAGTGTGATCTTTCTTACTAATATTAAGGTAAGTAATGTAGTTAGTAGCTAGATAATTAAGTTTTTTAGGTTTAATTAGGTACCTTACAGGTCAGAGCCCCTGCCCCACCGTGGCTACGTCGTTTGGCAAGCCGTCTATTGCAAAGCGATACAGAAATAACAGCATGTGTTTCCAGTGCACTCACTGTACAAGGGATGCCAGAGCCCATTTTCCTAACCCTTAATTTTACCATAGTAGGCACTAGGAGGCAACTGGCGGCGACACCTGTGGCGTTGCTTGTGTTACCTATAACCTATCAGGTTTATTCCGACTATATTTCAATTATTTTACCATAATATTTTAAAATTAAATTTAACAAAATAATTGGTTCATCGCGATTTTTTATCCATTACAACCAAATCCCAAATTGTCTGTTTCCCATTTTGACTGAAATCCGAAATGCCCTATACCAAATTTTGTGATGATTGAAAATATTATTGGATATTATGCATGTTTATTGTTTATCAAGCTACGAGTATGTTTAACATAAATATAGCATGAAAAAAAAAAAAAAAATACAATAATTATTAAATTGAAGGAATTATTATTAAATTTTGGATTCTTTTTAAATTTGCACACCGCTTGTTGGTTGAATATGTGGACTAAATATGTATAACTTTATATTCAGAAATAAATTATTTTAAATTTGAACTTTATTATTTGCAAAGTAGCAATTGCAAAAAAAATATTAAAATTGAATTGAATTTGAAAACAAGTGAAGAAGAAGAAGCCATCTACTATCGAGTGGACCGCCAGCCTGTCTGTCGACCTTAACATGTACGGCTTATATTAACAGTAATTAAAAATTAAGTCAATTTGGCATTCAGGCGAATTGGGAATCAGTCTATTTGGGATTTAGTCGATTTAAAATTCAGTCTGTGCCTGTGACTGTGCTCTGTGCCACGGCTTTACAACTGTTTAATATAGTCATAGTCATAGGGCACATCCCATTTCTTTCTGAATATGTTACAAACAATTCTACTTACACATATATTATTAGACTCTTCACAAATCTCCAATAGCTTTGATCCAAAAGATATTCTTCAACGTAAACCTCCTCCAACATCTCCCGAACATCTTTAATCTCAGCCAAAAGTGCATAAAATTCGGGTTTTATCTCCGGGGGGCTTTCCTTCGGGACGACCTTCGGCACCAGAATGCCACGACAATCTCTCTTCATTATCCTTACTAATATTATAAATGTGAATGTGTGTTTGTTACGCTTTCACGCAAAAGCAACTGAACCGATCACCATGAAATTTTGCATACACGTTGTCTGGGACACCAGAAAAGACATAGGGTACCTTTCATCCAGAACGCGGACGAAGTCGCGGGCAACAGGTAGTATAAAAATAAAACTAGACGAAACGCCACAATTATGTATAGGTTGCGCGTATGATATGTTATCCCCGAGTGATGCGCGCGAACTGACGCTTGTTTTCGCAAATCAATGCACTTATAAAATGCATTTTGAATACATTTCAGGAAGACTAACCACGTTTGCTTTCTACACCTGAGAGGCCCGAGAGCAAACTTGGTTATTGTATGGAAATATCAAATTTCTTCGATAAGTCACGTGTTCGAATCTTATTATTATTTTTTTGCCCATTGCTCCTCTGATCATAAGATCCACTTTTATTAGCCAAGTTAGATTTTTCAACCGACTTCTAAAAAGGAGGAGGTTCTCAATTCGACTGTCTTTTTTTTTAATTATTTTTGTTACCTCATAACTTTCGACTGGGTGAAACGATTTTGATGATTCTTTTTTTTATTTGAAAGCTGTGCTTCCCGTGTGGTCCCATTTCAATTTGGTCTATTTCTGACAATGGCATCCATGAGAAAAGACCACGAGACGGTTTTAAGTCGGTTTATTTTTTGTTAAAAAGAGTTATAGGTACGACTAATATAAATAGTATAGTAGCGGTTCCATATAGCGTTTGAACGTTTGTCTAAGCGAACACCCTATAGCACCTGTAGATTATGAATAGAAATGTAAGTATAATGCAAACATGACCGATATCGAATTAGCTGTTTTCAGTGGGCTTAAAATCGAGTTGCACTTGGCAATCATCAGTTTTTTTTTCTCATTTTATTGAAAGATACTCGGGCTAGTTCAATCCGAGACTTAATTTCTTTTTCAGACTCTGGGGGTGAACCCGACTACTGGGAATGGACCCCATGGACCCTTTCCACAACAAGACCAAGCAAACTTTGAAAACGTGCATTTCATGTAGCGCAACCATAACAAACTTCTCAAGGCTATTCTATGCTTTAATTTATTATTTAGACAATATTATAGTGTACACTTTCCAATGCGGGAAAATAAAAGAATATAATTAATTACTTATATTGATTTACTAGCTGTTGACCGCGACTTCGTCCGCGTTAAAAAAGATAAAAAGTAGCCTATCACGTGTTCCGTACTTCTAAATGTTTTTCTACCAAGTTTCATGAAAATCTGTTAATTCGTTTAAGAGTGATGGAGGAACATACATACATACAGAAAAAATTCTAAAAATCATCAATTTAGTTTCAGTATCATGCATAGCATAGACCCTATAAAATATACACGATATTTCTGAAAACTATAGATCTAGTATTACTACCATTCCGTTAGCTGAAAACAAACTAAATAAAAAAAAACTTTGAAAAAACCCCCATAGAAAAAAAACAGCCATTTCGAAATAAAATCACAGAATTAAACAGAATTTTAAAAATTGTAGCAAATGCTTGACCATTGAGGATGAATATTGTCTATAACGTACTATGATAGATGAACCACTGGACAGGCTGGTGTCAAATTATTTTTATGACTATTTGAAAAACGCCATTTTGGCGCTGTAAGCTATGGAGCGACAGTAATTGGAACTAAGATAATTCCCAGATTCGTATATAAAAGAGATGTCCTCTTTTTAAAACCATTTTGAAGGTAGAAAGTACGGTAACTAATTTTGACGTTTGCTTATTTTTAATCCATAGATAAGTATAATAATGTCTGTTTTATTCTATTTGTTGATGTCTTAGGAACTGTTTAAGTTTATTTGTGTTCGCTTGAGTTTTGAGTTTTGTAAATGTCCCTATCATGCGGACATCACTAGTTTTAGTTCCATGTACTTACACTCCATAGCCTACAGCGCCAAAATGGCGACTTTCAAATAGACATAATAATAATAATTTGACAGCAGTCCATCCAGATGTTTATTAGAGATCAGTGTTAAAACGTCACAGAGCACTTTTCAATCAACTTCAGTCGACAATCGATCGACATAAATGTCATAAATAGCAGACAGTTAGGTTGGTTAGGTTATGTTTACCTATTCATTATCTCTACCCTCCTTTACTATTAATGTTATTCTCAGTAAGCCTTTATTTATAGTTAATTAGGTTTTACTCTTCATGTCGTGAATGCTGAAGTATACGTGCTATTAGTCTACATTTTTTCTCCTGAACTATTATAAGTTTTAATTTAATACAATGTCAAGAATGTTAAGAAGTTTGTGTACAATACAAAGGAGTTTTTCCATTTCTACCAACAATGTTCATATTAATAGTGCATTTTCAAAAATTGTAAGGTCGAAGACCAATCTAGCTTTTGATCGAAGAACAGCCAGTGTCAAAGGTCACCAAAAACAATCTGTAGAATTCATAAAATGGATATTATTGGTAAGTTTAGTATATTTTTGAGCCATTTAACTATTCCCTCTTCATATTATATTGTGCAAATATTTCTTACCGTCCTTTTAATTTTTTGTTAAAAAGTTTTATTTTATATTTTTTTGAGGCTATAATCTAATAAGTATTTACTACATTTTTAATTTTCCTACCCCCATCTTCGCATCCTTAAGGGTAGGATTTTTTTCCAAATTTATACGAAACCAACTTTGAGGTATACCTTATCCATTAAAAAAAGAATTATCAAAATTGGACTACTCTGTAAAAAGTTATGCATGATCATACATAAAATATATATATATTTATCTGTTTTTTCGTTTTCGTCGGTTGAAATACAATACAGGCTGCAATTTTTATAGATTTTAGTTGGTTCGATTCCCAGGTGTGCCAAGCAAATTTTCGAAAATCTTTGAATGTAGTTTTCTTTCTATTCAAAAATAAAACATTCCT
This sequence comes from Synanthedon vespiformis, assembly GCA_918317495.1. Taxonomy (NCBI): domain Eukaryota; kingdom Metazoa; phylum Arthropoda; class Insecta; order Lepidoptera; family Sesiidae; genus Synanthedon; species Synanthedon vespiformis. Next base: position 3,091,331 of record OU906947.1, read on the forward strand.
TTATTCTTTGAGTAAAACTTTCTATCTACAGTATTAAGAGTATGTTATGTACTTTCCCTCCAGGTGGCATTATAAAATTCCACCCTGTATTTACATGTTTATCCTAACTAATGCAATAGTGTAGTTAAATTAAAATTACACTAATTTGTACTTCCTAACTATCAAAGGTTGGCAATTAGCCTGGAACAATCCTGTCTGTTTTTTCTTGTTGGAACAGCTTAATCAATACTAATAATAAATCTATGAGTGTAGGTTTTGTATGTATGTATGTTCCTCCATAACTCTTAAATGTGTTAACTGATTTTCACGAAACTTGGTAGATAAACATTTAGAAGTACGGGCTAATTTTTTCTTTTTCCACTCGGACGAAGTCGCAGGCACCAGCTAGTAAATTAATAAAACAAGTATTTCTCTTACAAAATATTTTGCTAGATTTTGATTATGTTCACATTTCAGGCTATTCCTGTAACATCTTTTGGTCTTGGATGTTGGCAAGCATATCGTTTGCAATGGAAACTTGACTTAATATCAATGATGCAGGCTCAAACAAATTCAACACCTGTAGAAATGCCCACCGAGTAAGTTCACTAATTTAAATCAAATAAAATATAAAAGTAAGAAATGAGGGTGTCATAGCTCCACAGAGTATTATCACAGAGCTTACAGTGAATTTTTTTTTATCTGTTTTTAGCTATAAAGAACTGCAGTCAATGGAATACAGGCCTTTGAAAGTGCGCGGCGAATTCCTTCACGACAAGGAGTTTTTAATTGGACCAAGAGCTCTTATTGAACAACATGCCCAAAGAAGAGGTGGATCTCTTATATCTGACCCAAAGAAAAACCAGGGGTGGCTTGTTATTACACCGTTTAAAATAAAAGAGACAGGGTAAATATAAAGTCTAAGAAACACAGTGTGCCCTAAATATACTGAGATGTGGGTGCGGACTTTAAATTTCTTTGAACACACATATACGTATCCTTGTGATGTTTTCTAAAAACATTAGAGGAAGCAATTCTTCGTTTGCTATATGTAATAACTAGCTGGCGCCCGCGACTTCGTCCGTATATTTTAGCTATTTCCATAGCTTTGGGGTAATTCTGCGGACATAAACACTATAATTTGTGTTACAGAAAAGGGCTATTCGTGCCATTTACAAGCTCGGTACCAGGGTCTCGCTAAAAGATAAGTTTAAGGAAATAAATGTACTGTAGCCTCACAATACATTTTTGAAAATCTTTTGTTTGTTCACAGAAATATTAGCACTTTCAGTAGAAATAGTGATGTTCATAGTTTGAATACTAGAAACAAGCATAGACTTCAACTAAATAGAACTCGTCTCCACAGGGTTAGCAACTCTTTTATGGGACAATGTGTACGCTTCTACAACAGGCTTCCTGCTAATGTATTACAATTATCTATGAATAAATTTAAAGTTTATATTAAGAAAACCCTGTACAAAAAGGGTTGTTACAGGATATTAGATTATATATCATTCACGCAGGCACCGCAAGCCAAATCGGACGTGTCTGTTATAATAGGTATTTAACTGCCTCGCGCTGTGTTGTGTTACCGATGTTGTGTAGTACAAGTTATTGACTGATGGCAGGGACTGTCATAATAAATGAGTTTTTGACTTTCGTCCAAAATAAGATCGACATTTTGGACGAATTGAGTATTATCCAAATCTGTACGACAAATTTTACTGATGCCGAGATAGAAGCCGGGAAGGGTGCGATATATGAAGCTTGCGGCAGCGGTGTGAGAAATGTAAATAGAAAGGGTGATGACAGAAAAAAGAAAAATGTTAAGGATGTGATTAAATTGTTAAAGGAGATTGATCCATCTACTCAACCTACATTTGTAGCAAGAGACTTGAACCGGCTTCCGCCGATATCCTTTGACTATGTAGACGTGACGCATTTACTAAAGGACATGTCCATCATGCGGGCAGAACTTACAAATTTTCAGACGAACGTCACCACTGAACTGACCGAGTTAAGAGCTGTGTTGAACTCACAAGCGAAAGGGTGTGAAACAACGCCCAAGAACTCAGCAGAGGTAAATATTCTAACCTCGCAATCTTTATTAAAATCGCCAACGCTTGTGCGTGTACCACAATCAACGCATGCTAGTGTTCAATCGCCGTCGCTGCACACACCGACCTATCGTGACATTGTTCATAAAGACAAAGCGAAACGTAAAATGAAAAGTGCATCTTTGCGAGACACAAATACGGATGCAATTGCCTTGTCGCTGAGCAGAGGACGTGACTGTTTATTGGTATGTGAGCAATCTCGTCTACCCTCTGAGCGAGATAGTGACAATTTTACCGTCGTTAAATATAAAAAACGTAAGAATAGGCATATGAATATGCGAGGTACTTCGGAGACAAAGGGCTCCGCTATTCAGGTTGCTGAAGCTCAGTGTTATATTTATGTCTCGCGGGCCATGAAGAATGTAACAGAAGCCAATATATGTGATTATATTCATGACAAGGATGAAGAATGTGTTGCTGTCGAGCTATTAAAGCAAAACCGCGAGACCTCATTTAATTCGTTTAAAATAACAGTACTCAGCAGTAGATTAAAAACCTTTTTGAATGCGGAGTTTTGGCCGTCAGGGTTAGTGTACCGACGTTTCCGAGAGTGACATACGAATACAAATACCGCCTCAAATACTAGAAAATAATGGATAGTACAAATATAGGTAACTCTTGTATAAATATGACCTCATTTAATTGCAAATCTTTAAAAATATCTGTTCAATGTGTGAGGGACTTGTGTTTGAGGTCGGACATAGTTGCGCATCAAGAGACTTGGCTCCTGCCACACGACTTGGGCTACGTCTCTGAAATTGATGAGAGCTTTGCCAGCACGGCCAAGTCTTCCGTTGACACAGGAACAGGTATACTCCGTGGTAGACCTTACGGCGGCCTTGCATTATTGTGGCGGAAATCGAGGTTTCCGGTAGTCTCTGTAATTAACTGTTCGAGTGATAGGCTTTGTGCAATTCATGTGAAGGGTGAAAAGTGTTCTTTCATTGTTTTTAGCGTATATATGCCTACTGATACGGAGGAGAATCTCCTAGAGTTCACGGACTGTTTAGCGAAAATAAGTGCTATTGTGGAGGAGGAGGAAATCCCAATGGTTTACGTTCTTGGTGATTTTAATTCTCATCCTAGTGCGCGTTTCGGTAGGGAACTTGCTGTATTTTGTGATGATCAGCAGTTCGTGTGTGCGGATGTCAGAATGTTGGGTGAAACATCAGATACCTTTACCTTCATTAGTGACAGTCATGCTTGTCGTAGGTGGTTGGACCATTGTATAGTGACCCTGTCGGCATGGAACGCAATAGTGTCGGTAAAGGTATTGTATGACATATACAGCTCAGATCATCTGCCGATGGTCGTGACATGCGACATGGGCATGTTGCGGTCTGGTTCGGCCACCTGTGACACTGATGTAAATTGCGGACGTGGTTGTCCTAATGGAGTTAAATGGATATCGCGTGATGCTAGTCAAATTAATAAGTATTATTTATATTGTAATTCTAAGATACAAAGTTTATGTGATAATTTATCTTGTTCTAAATGTAATAATAATGAATATTGCGATCAAATAGTTGACCATTATAATTTTATAGATAAATTGTACGCAAATATCGTTAGTCTACTGCAGACTGGTGCCATATTAAGCTCGAAATTGCGCTCGGGTGAGCACAAGTCTCGAAGGCCTGTGGTTGGGTGGAACTATCATGTAAAAGAGAGCCATCAAATTGCTAGAGATTATTATAAAAGTTGGTTATTGGCCGGCAAACCGTTCTCAGGTGAAGAATACAATAAAATGTATGAAAGTCGTAAAATATTTAAAAATAAATTAAAATTATGTCAGCATAATGAAGAAACTATCAAAATGGATATTTTGGCAACTCATAAAAGAAATAAAAATTTTCAGAAATTTTGGAATTGTACTAAGAAATTAAATTATAAAAATACTTTATTCCTGCAAACCGTCCACGAGAAATTGCTAATTTATTTGCTAAAAAGTTTAAATTAAGACCCCTGTTGTTAAATAATAAAATCGATATCAAAAATTTGAGCTTTGAAATGTGTAATACTATGCAATTTAATGAATAAGATGTCAATAAAGCAATAAAGCAAATTAAACGGGGCAAGTCTCTCCTGGTCACGATGGCTTAAGTATAGAACACATTGTTTATGCCGGAAAAAAATTGTGTATTAAGTTGTGCGCCTTTTTTAACTTGTGCCTAAAGTACCTACTCTTACTTACCGGACGCACTTATGAGGACAGTTGTTGTCCCTATAGTTAAAAATAAAACTGGTGATCTTGGCTCTACGAAAAACTACAGGCCGATTTCTTTGGGAACTGTGATAGGGAAAATACTTGAACAATTGTTGCACCCGGAACTGTTGAAAATAAATATTGACGATGCACAGTTTGGTTTCCGTCGAGATCTCTCAACTGACTCTGCTATTATAAGTCTTAAGCACACGATTGACTACTACGTTAATCGTGAAACAACGATTTACGCTTGCTTTTTGGACTTGAGCAGCGCGTTTGATCTGGTGAATTATAATATTCTTTGGTGCAAACTTCGCGACTCTAAAGTTCCGAATGAGATAATAAGTCTGTTGCGGTTCTGGTACGGAAATCAAACTAATAATGTTAGTTGGGGCGACGCGATTTCTAACGATTATAGGTTAGACTGTGGCGTGCGTCAGGGGGGGCTTACGTCTCCCACCCTTTTCAGCGTATATGTCAACGGTCTGATTGGGGAGCTGAGGAGCGCCAAAATTGGATGTCACCTTGGTAAAGTGTGTGTAAATAATTTAAGTTACGCTGATGATATGGTGCTCCTTAGTCCCTCTGTCGGAGGTCTTAGAAAACTGCTTTCGATTTGTGAGCAATATGCTATTGATCATGGTCTAAAGTATAACGTAGCCAAAACGGAAATGATGATATTTCGCGCTGGAAGGGGTCCGGAGAGGGTGCCTGAGGTATTTTTGAATGGGCGGCCAGTTCAAGTGGTCAATAAATTTAAATACTTAGGTCATGTTCTCACCGATGACCGTAGGGATGACATATCCATGTTCTCACCGATGACCGTAGGGATGACATGGATATCGAGCGTGAGAGGCGGGCGCTGTCCGTTCGATGCAACATGCTCGCTCGCAGATTTGCAAAATGCAGTAAGGAAGTCAAATTAGTTTTGTTTCGCGCTTATTGTCAAAGCTTCTATACTTGCCAATTGTGGACTCGCTTCAAAAAGACGTCTTGGAGTACCCTTAGAGTGCAGTATAATGTACCGCACGTTAATGAGACTACCTCGATACTGCAGTGCGTCGAGTATGTTTGCTGAGGCGGGGGTGCCCGACTTTTTCGCCCTGATTCGAAACAGAACCTTTTCTTTCTGGGAGAAAATCAGAAATTCAGAAAATGGCATTCTTGGGGTCATCGGTGAGGACTACGCTGGTCCCTTTCAAAGGCACTGGCTTAGTGTTCACCAGAGCGCAAATAAAAAATAGTAAATGAATAAATATTATTATTATATTAGCCTTAGAAATTAATAAAATTAGAAATAATGTAAAATAATGTAAAATGTGTAATTATCATCAGTACAATGTAAAATAACTTGTAATAACAACTTGTATATATATATGGACTAACAGTCTGAAATAAAGTTTATTATTATTATTATTATTATATAAATGATGAAGGTCCTTGGAGTTATATATAGTTGAATTATTGAATACTTTGTTATATAGTTTGATACATGTACATTGTTTGTATTGTTACATGTTATTTTTGTAAATTGATTGACTGTTTTATGATAAGAGCTACTAGGGGGTTTCTTGCCGAGTTCTTCACCCTAGAAACAGCTTTCCGAACCGGTGGTAGTTTGTAATTGTAAAGAATGTTTGACAAGAATAAAATGATTTATTATTATTATTTACTTTGTTTTCAGAAATATCGTGTATATAGGCTCTATACATGATACTGAAACTAAATTGACCATTTTTAGAATTTTTTTCTGTATGTATGTTCCTCCATAACTCTTAAACGAATTAACTGATTTTCATGAAACTTGGTACATAAACATTTAGAAGTACAGGACACGTGATAGGCTACTTTTTATCTTTTTTAACGCCGACGAAGTCGCAGGCAACAGCTAGTACATACATATAATAGCTACACTTAGAGATTTATTAGTAGTATTGATTGATTGATATGCATCTAATATTTAATGTTGTTTATGTTGGCAGGGACGTAATACTAATAAATCGTGGATGGGTACCGCAGCGTTTGAAGAGTAAGGAGTCGAGACAGGCCTCGATGCTACAGGGTGAAGTGGAATTGGTTGGCATAGTGAGACTCTCAGAAACTAGACCACCTTTCATGCCTAAAAATATGCCAGAAAAAGGGACCTGGTTTTACAAGTTAGTGTATATATATATATATTTTTTTTTCACCCCTCCCTTCCATGGTAAAACAAGCATGACTTAATACTCAAGTTTCACAATGATGAAATTTACATCAGGCGAGGGTAGTCTGCACTTTTTAATATATTTTTTTTATCTTATTATTGCTAGCTGGCGACTTCGTACGCGATGATAAATTAAAAATATAAAAGAAATTATAATTTATAACGCTTGACAACTTGTTGCTATAACACATTGGCCAGGTGTTAGTTACACTTTTATATTTTAGATAATCGTAATCGGAGACCATAATAATTTATCACAAGGATCAATTATTATTGACAATTATGAGGTAATTGTTATATTATGTCTTAGGGCCTCTTTCACCATCTCTGAGTAAAGTGTCAAATAGGCTAACCGCAATTTAAAGTCACCGGTAAGAAAGCGTATGAGTACAATTACTCAATTATAACATTTACTCACCAATAAGCTTTACTTGAAACTTTACTTTTAGTTGGTGAAAAAGGCACCTATACTACTTATAGTTATTGTATGTTTATAATACTTATATTATAGTAGTGACAGGCTGCAGATTAAGCAGTGGCAGGGCATACTTGCCACGGTGAAATAACACCATGTTGTTTCGTTAAGTAACGGATTCCAGAGCCCATTTCCCTAACTTATACACTTATACAGACAATGGTAACCACCTACCATCAAGCGGACCGTCAGCCTGTGTACCATCCTTAACATAAAAGTGTTTAAATAACCGATAGCCCATATCTCATTGGGTTTTCAACCGACTTCCAAAAAGGAGGAGGTTCTCAATTCGACTGTATTTTTTTTATGTTTGTTACCTCATAACTTTCGACTGAGTGAAACGATTTTGATGATTCTTTTTTTATTTGAAAGCTGGAGCTTCCCTTGTGGTCCCATTTCAATTTGGTCCAGTTCTGACAATGGCATCCATGAGAAAAAACCATGAGACGATTTGAAGTCGGTTTATATTGTGTTAAAAAGAGTTATTTTATTTGCTTACAGGAATCTTGAAGAAATGAGCGCCCACATTGGATGTTTGCCGGTTTGGTTAGACGTTCGCGGTATTTCCGACCCTCCCGAGGGATGGCCTCAACCCAACCAAACAAATATTACGCTCAGGAACGAACATTTTTCATATCTAGTCACCTGGTACCTTCTGGCGATATTCACCGGTGTAATGTGGCATCGTTACTTTATAAAACGTCTACCACTACTATAGGAAAGGGACACTTCTCGACCAAATCTCAATGATCTAAACTAAAATGGACATTGACCCTGCAATGTAGCTACTTATTATCACCATTATATATTTTATTATGTATGTAGTTTTATAATAAAACTTGCGAATTAAATAGCTTTTTATTATTTCCATGGAAGATAGGTTTCTTTGATCCTCTATTGGCGTCTATTACCAACCGACAATCCGCTCTGTCCACCTGGTTGGTCCATAATTTTTGGAGTTTACTCCCATATATAAGACTGGGGTATGAAAATTTATGGGACTAAAATCATAATTCTCACATCACATGTGTTAAGTCTATTTTGTTTAGGTAGCTAATTTGTAGGTTAGGAATAAAAATTACATACCAACCAGGTGGACAGCGTAGTTCGATGGTTGGTAATAGACCCTCTATCGGCTTAGGGTCAGAATGTCTAGTTTTCACAATTTCAAGTTTCAAAAAAATAGGAATAAAATGGATTTGACATTTGACAGCAAATGAATAGGCGCGTCCACACTGAGCGAGGAGCCTTGCGATTAAGTTGATTATCATCGTTATTAAGTTCGTCAAGTTGTAATTGAACTGTTAAGTTTCGTAAGAAAGTATGTATCAAACAGCATGCTGTATCCAGAATCGCTTTCCCCACACTCACCCAGTTCTTTATCATTTTCAACTGACTTCCAAAAAAGGAGGAGCAAAGGAGGTTCTCAATTACTGTATTTTTTTTTTAATGTTTTTTACCTCATAACTTTCGAGTGGGTGAAACGATTTTGATGATTTTTTTTTATTTGAAAGCTAGTGCTTCCCTTGTGCTCCCATTTCAATTTGGTCCAGTTCTGACAGTGGCATCCATGAGGAAACGGTTTGAAGTCGGTTTAAAAAGAGATTATGTTTAAGAAATCTTATGTCTGCAATATTTGAAATGTGGGTTAAATAAAAAACACGATCACAATGAGATCTAGTGATTATATTTTAACTTTTCTTAACTCTACATATAGTTGGTATAACAAAAAGTAAGGTAATAAATAGAAAGGCCGGTGTACACAACATTTTTTAAATACGATTTGGGCGCGTTCGAAACGCGTATTAAAAAATTTAAAACAAACGTTCACATGGTAAAATATATACAAAAAGTAAGGTACGATCAGCGTCTGATAAGTAGATTTTGTTACTATTATATACATATAAACGATTTTAAGAATTGATGTAATGTCGGTCACTTTTAGTTTAGGCCAAATTTTGTAGTATGTCTATGTTATGTGATTATTATCTTAAAAGTATTTAGTTAATATGTTCCGTTTACGGATTTCTTAGTACCCGTAAAGGCCAATATTTAAACTGCTAAAAAAATTTGTATATTCATATATGTAACAGCATTTAGCTATGTTAAAACATTTACTGAGATATAAAAAGAAATAACACATACACTTTTTTTTTGGAGAAAAAGAAATGTAGGAAATATTTACTTGGAAGTGTTCTTTATACGCAGACGACATTTTGAGATTCATCAATACAAATAATAAATCTAAGTGTATGTATTGTATTGTATGTATGTATGTTCCTCCATAACTTTTAAACGAATTAAGTGATTTTTATTAAACTTTTTTTTCAACGCGGACGAAGTCGCGGGCGTCAGCTATTTTATAAAAAATTCACATATATACAAAAATCCCTAAAAATATTTAACTAACTATATCAAGTAACTCACGTGTTTAAAAAATTGTCTTTCATTAAAATTAAAATATAAATAAAAAATTTAAATTTAATATTTTGTACGTTCATAATATAGATAAGACACTGATCGTGTATAAGAAATACAAATTAAAGCTCAAAAATACAAACATGTAATAAATGTAAGTACAAAAAAATTTCGATTTCACTATTAATATTAAATTATTTGATTTAATGATTTAAAATGATTCTTTAAATAGACACGAATTATCAGATATTACCGTCCACATGCAGTTAGTTTAATAAAATACGTGTACAGTGTTACAAATTGGAATCATCATTTACTAAAATGTATAAAAAAATAAGATAACAATTTTAATATTGCGAGACACTAATGAGCGCACGTGTACATGTTTTAAGTCTGATTTTTTTTAAGATGACCCACATTTTTTTAGATACAGATTTCGTTTTTTAAATAAATTCTATGTACCGCGAATAAATGAAAATTTCGACGCGACCTTTTTTACTCACTGATTGTTTTCCTTCTCTTTGTGAGTTATTCATTACCTCGCCAGTACAGTCGACGGCTTGTTATTTTGCTAACAAGATTTTGTTTCAAAACAGAGATTTTCAAAGCCTGAGCGCTCTTGATCCACTGTAACAAAATGCACAAGCAATCGACAACAATACCACATAAACCACAACTACGATTTCCTTTTTTTTTTTTATTATCACAAAGAGAACATTATCCCAAGAGGTAACACTGCAACTCGATGGGATTATATTATACTTAAATCTAAACATCAAATACTACCATGTAAGGGAAGCCACACATTGGCTACTATCCATCGCTTCCGTCTGTCTGCCGCTAGAGCGAACAAACGGTATTCGTGTCTTTGCTCTTATGGTTCAGTATCCCTCAAAGGAATTTTTGTCTGATTACTATAATCGGATTTTTAATTAGATGGACTAAAATGACAGCTGAAATCGGCCTTTTATTTTTTTAATGTTGCAAGCATGAAGCGTAGTGTTGTAGTATGACTCATTTATAACCGAGTTCGATCATTATGGTCAAGTTGTGAGTATCGATCACGTTATAGAAGAGAACAAAATAATGGAACTCAGCCGCCTTATTAATGGACTAAAATGACAGATAGCAACAACTAAAAAACTTATTAAAATAATAAGTTTAACTAACAAACTTATTATAAAATAAAAAAGATTGAATCACGATTCTTACCTAATACTCGATTATACAGGATACAACACTGTTTTTACATTACAATAAAATTGTAACCCACCAAATGTCATTTTAGTTCATCTAATTAAAAATCCGACTATAACAGGCTGAATATTCGTGAGTAGCTTCAGTTTGCCGAGACGTCCACCTTTTTCCTCTACGATAATTCTCGATAGAGGTAGCTAAAGGAGTTAGCAGCCGTAAAAAACTTCCAAGCGTAGGACTGAGAAAACGTACCACTCAATTTGTAGGACTATGCGGCCATTTTATTATACAAATGTTTACTAAGCTGCAGACTAAAAATCAGCTGGTTAGTAATAATTTTTATGACCGCATTATTTTGATTTATTGGGAGGGATAGGGTAGGACGTTTTCCCAGTTCTATTCCAGCTTGGAAGTTTTTTACGGCTGCTAACTCCTTTAGCTACCTCTATCGAGAATTTTCGCAGAGGAAAAAGTTGTTCGTCTCGGCAAACTGAAGCTACTCACGAAGATTCAGCCTGTTAGGTAATAAAAAAAAATCCTTTGAGGGATCCTGGACAGTTATGGAAATGATTCCCACAACCAACACTGTTTCATTTCCTTCATACAATCAGTTGCTCACTGCGCGATAGTAGCCAATGTTCGGTCTCCCTAAGTAGTTTTCTTAATAACTTACATATGCTAAAATATTCTAAAAACAATATTATGATAGACAAGTGACATAGATAGAACAGAAAGTAAATATATAAAAAAAATCAATATCATGCTTAACTTAACCACGTCTGTGACGTTTCAGATAAAGCTAAATAAATAAAAATTTTGTATAACTACGATAAAATTAAAGTGAGAAAGTGTTACGAAACAACTCTTATAGAGATAGAGATTGAAAACAAAAAGTGCCCAACTCGAGGCAAAAACTATATTTTTATTTTCGAGATATAACATGGAATAAAAATTCGAAAAATACCAAAAAATATATTCTCGTATATTATTTACTTAAGAGACAGCGAGTAAAGACGAATTGATTAATTTTCTAAAGCGAAGTCCGACAATGCGATTTACTGTTTTCATATTTTCTTACTTCAGATTTATTATCATAAAAGTTAAAGTCACAAAGTTAAAATAAGTTAAAGTCATAAAGTTAAAATAATTATGTACCGGTAAACTCTTAAGGCGAGTTCACACTGGAACGTGACGCGGTGCGCTCTTTTTTTAGATAGCAAAATAGAACTCATTTACTATACTTATAGACGCAATTACCTGAAATAAATTTGTTTTATTATTGCCTGTATTACATTACACATTTAATGAGAAAATATAACTCAGCTTGTAGGCGAAAAGTGGTTTACGAAGCTGGCCTTCTTTGTGACATAATGGACAAAGTTAATGAGTTGAATCTGAATCTTGAGGTTGATAAATGTATTTAAGACACGTGTCTTTAGACAGTGAGTTCATTGGACTCACGTGTATGAGGTCCATGTGCGGATGGTGCATCACTGATCTTTCTTTTCGCTTTCATCTTCGATTCTATTATGCAATTGCTATCTTAAAAAATGTGCGCGTAACGTCGCGCCTCTATGTGAGCATCTTGTATCACGTACATATATGTATATGAAATTATATATATACGTGATACAAGATAACATAATTTTATTAAAAAAGAAGAAAGAAATAGATTATTTATGAATCATGCAATTAAAATCAGATTAATCAGAGCCACACATTGTAACAACATCAATCACATTACTACACAATTAACATCGATATTCAATATAATGAAAAGATTAAAGCCCAGCACACACATGGCTATAATTTATTTATTAAAGCAACGCATATATTTTTTCTAGTAATTTTTGAATGATAAAATATATTATGATTTTACTGCGTCACAACCTATACTCAAATATATCGTAAGTGTTGTGTGTGAAGGCGACATCTTTATTTTAGCATCATATACTGCGTGATGGTACATTGCTATAATTTATTTATATACTTGGGCATCCTTTCCAAGGTTACTTCACTGCGAGACAGCTTCTCGATTTACACAGAGCACAAGTCCGATCCTGCATGGAGTACTGCTGCCACCTCTGGCATGGTTTTGCCCGTTATCAATTGGTTGCACTGGACTCGATTGAAAGGCGTGCTAAAAAACTTATTGGCAAAGACACCCTTGCGGACTCCTCAGCTTCAAAGCCTGCAGCATCGCCGTAAAGTAGCATGCCTATCGGTTTTCTATCGTCTACACCATGGAGAATGTGCGTCCATCCTATGGGATCTGATCCGGCCAGAGCCGTTCCACTTGCGGAACACGAGGCGCGGGCGGGGGTTTCATCCCTTCGTGGTTGATGTTCCCCGGTCACGCACGAAGCGTTATAGTTCCACCTTCCTTGTCCCAACTGCTAAGGAGTGGAACTCACTGCCTGCGTCCGTGTTTCCCCAAAATTACAACCTCGGAGTCTTCAAGTCTAGGGTAAATGGGCACTTACTAGGTAAGCGGTAAGGTCCATCTTTGGCCGCATCTGCACCTAACATCAAGTGAGAACGCGGCCAAGCGCTGCCTTGATTACATAAAAAAAATACTATATCCATGTCTGTGCCGGGATTTAAGATGCGTCTCGCACTTTTTTATTCGAACCAATTCTCTACTCGCTGTTGTTTCAAATCTCTATATTAAAAAACGACCTCCATTTGTGGACTTTCATTCCACAAACACCTCTTGAGCGCACCAGAGAAGCACCTACGTATACATGCATTAAATTAATCCAATTTAAATGTTTCTAAACAAACTAGTGTGTTTGAAAAAGTAACATAAAACGCCACATGGTCTATCAAATTATTGATAAATTAAATTAGGAGAAAGTATGTGCCTCTCCGGTAGACGATTTTGTATGAGGGGCTTTATGAAGAGACCCCTCAGACAAAATTAAAACCAAAACGTGACCAAAGTGTGGCGAAATAATTAAAAACAGATTTTTTCTTTAAGCATGCTCGTTTGTAAATAATAGATGTAATAGGTTTCAATTTCCATTTGTTTAAGCGGGCAAATCGAAGTTGGCCACATGTATTTGGGGTACATGTGTGGGATCAATCTGTGGCGTGGTCTTGTAGTCACAGAGACCGAGTTCCTTCAGTTTCCATTCCCATTCCATGGTTTGAACCTTGTGCAGTGTCTCCGCTTCAGTGTGTTGGCGACGGAGCATCCCTTCCTGTAAAGAGACCTCCATGATTTTATGTGCCGCTTTGTAGATTTCGATGATTTTTTTTTATGTTAAGGTCGACAAACAGGCTGACGGTCCACTTGATGGTAGGTGGCTACCGTCGCCTATAACACAAGCAACGCCATAAGTGCTACAAGTGCGCTGCCGACCACAGAAGGATTAAGGATAAGGGATAAGGGAGGGATGGGGTAATGGGCTCTGGCATCCCTTACTCACTCACCGAAACACAACAGCACATTATGCTGTTATTTCACGGTGGTATTCTGTAAGGTGGTGGTTACTGTCGCCAGACGGGCTGCCCAAATGACTGCGAAACGCTGTGTGCCCTACCACTACTTTTCTAATGCAGACCAGAGTAAATTTTGAAAATTATATTGAAATTTCCAAAGTTGACCCCCTCGGGAATCGAACCCGGGGCCCCTGAAAAGTTAGGCAAGCACCCTAGCCACTCGCCCAACGGGTCGTTTTTACATAAAAAAGTATTTTAAGTTATTACTGATTTTCTTTATGCACCCTAACTATTTATATTTTAATTTTTTTACTATGTTGCTTGCAATGTGAATTATTTTGTTATCTAAGTATTTATTTAAGTTCTCACGTAAGTGAATTGTAATTCTTTGTGAGAATAAATATATTTCTAAACCTAAACCTAACTATAGGAACCTATGTACAAAAAAGGAATCTCTACTTCGTATAAAAAATCATTTAAAAAAAACCGCGATTACCTTAATGCGTTCCCATTTATCATCGACTTCTTGCAACCACGAATTGATCTGTCGGCCATTGCAACGAGAACGTTGAGCGTTGCGTTTCTCTTCTTGTTCGGGGGCCAGGACGTTGTATACTTCGCGGTCGCGGAGTATCGTGCAAACAGAGAACGGCAGAGCCTAAAATACACACCAATCTCTTGCATTTTTTTTTACGTAAGAACCTTCCCTGATTATCCCTCTATACACGAATAAAGACACAATTAAAAACGGTAAAGTCTCTCTAAGAGTTTTGCGCTTAGCAACACATTTAGTGATTCATTTTTATTTATATAGATATAAGAAAGAGGATGAGAGATACCTACATGCATTCTGTCATAACCTGCACTAATTCGTCCCTTATTTACGGACTCAAATAAAACTTAGTTTTGGAAAGTTTTAAATAAAAATTTATACCTGATTAGCAACAGCCCTCTCAGCTCGTCCGTGAACTCTCAAGATCTCTTGTTCCACAGCCAACACGAGCTTTTCTTTCTCAACCAAATGTTGTATACGCAATTTGGTCCTACACAGAATATAAAATCAGGCACATAAGTTTTGGTGTAACACATTTAATATAAGACAACATATTTTTTTGTCAAAACAGAAGAGCAGAAATCAAAAATTAAAAAAGAAAAATGCGATTACTTTCATATAAATAGTCTATCCTGTGTCCTGTACGTCTAAATATTTATCTACCAAGTTTTATGAAAATCAGTTAATTCGTTTAAGAGTTATGGAGGAACATAAGTACATTACAATACAATACATACATACAATACTACACTTACAAATTTATTATTAGTATTGATTTATTCATCGTTCGTAAGGAGTAAACTCCAGTCCGTTCGTCGGAGCTTTTTTTTTCGGAACACTTTTTTTTTTTACCTTTCCTTCTCTTGCGAAGTGAACTCCTCCACCATTTGTGTGGGCAACGTCGCTGGTATTTCAATCTGTTGTTCAGGATTCACGTTGCCCTGCAGTGTGTAAGTGCAACGGTTCATCAGATACTTGTTGAAGTCCTTCGGCGGTTTCGGCTTCACCGGGAACAGACCGCGTTGGCGACGATCGATCTGTATAACAAATTACACGTATACCTGAATTATTATATTAAGGTTTGAAGGCGACACTTGTGGGGGCAATCGGCGCATGTGTACAATTGCGCACAAAATTGCTAAGGAAAATGACATACTTTTTTTCTTATTTCGTAATTTTTCACCTCACTAACTTAACATTACAGGCAGTGATGATATTCCTTCCATAAAATCATCGTGCGATGTCGAAGAATAAGGTTTTTTTAGGCATTTATTCACCATGACGTATTTACTAATACGATAAAACAATCTGTACGCAACAGTACCTAAGAGCCTCGAGACGCGCGAACGAAGTGCGGGAGGGGAAGAACGACTGAGTCTACCAATAATGTGTCGGCACACGTTATTGGTAGACTCAGCCGCTCACGTTCCTCTGCCCCCTCAAAGACCTAAAAATAGAATTCTGCGCACATTTGCCGAGAAGTCTTTATTCGCTGCACGAACTATACTGAATGAAATACTAAGAACACCTTTCTTTCAAACAAGAAAATTTCTTTAGGCGCAGTTTTGCTGTGGAGTATGTGAACCGTCACGCTCGGGTTCGGTGACGGCTAAATTACAATGATATTTTTAATGTATAAATTGTAAAAAATTTGAAATTTTCATATTAAGCCCCCAGGGAAGATGATATAATCGAGTTTACTTATTTGAAACTTACTATTATTATTATTATTATCCTTCTCTGACACTATCTATACAACTCGTACTAATAATTATTATAAAGAGGAAATATTTGTTGTTTGTTTGTATAGAATATGCTCCGAAACTACTGGACCGATTTGAAAAATTCTTTTACCATTAGAAGCCGACATTATCCGTGATGGACATAAGCTTTTTACCGCGGGAAAATGCTTCATTCCTACGGGAAAACGGGTAATAGGACAACGGGTAGTAAGAATTATCCATCCGTACTTATCTTTTTCACATAACTTCTAAACGGCTGAGCCAATTGGGTTACAATTTTATATGTGTATATCCATGGTTTCACACGCACGAATGTATTATATTTTATAAAGTTACGCGGACGAAGTCGCGTGCAATAGCTAGTAAATAATATAAATGAAACAAATTGAAAATTCAACCACACAGGAGATAAAAAACTAATTTAAAAATTACCTGCTTACGAATGTGAATGTACATTTGATACGGATTGGAATTTGCCACGTTCTGCGACTGTGTGCTCGTTTCCGCCGCATCAGACTTCACCGCCCTGGCTTGACTACTCTGGTCCGACTTTGCTTGATCCTTGGACGCCTTTATTTTACGTTTACGCGGATGAAGTTCCACAGATGGACCCGGCACAGCAACTGAAATTATAATATCATCACAACATTACCATTTTGATAAACAATACGTTTCACATTAAAAACACCAACGATGTCCATATAATATATATATCAGGCAACACTATTACATCCGTATACACAAACAAAATTTGAGTGACGGACAGCACAGTATGCGCTCGTTAAAAACCGACTATTTTAGGCAATGCATAGATTAGTGTCCAATTTTGCGTCAAATTTTGGGTTATGTCAGTTTGAATATGATAAATAAAATATTTTAAGAACGTTAAAATTTTACTAAAGCGGCAGATTATTTATTAAATATAAAAAAACGAAGATAAATAGGGGAAAATATCCAATTATTGGCACTTTAAGAAATAAGATCATTTATTGGCACCTTTCGACCGACGTCCAATCTTGCCTCAAATTTTGGGTTATGTCAGTTTGAATATGATAAATAAAATATTTTAAGAACGTTAAAATTTTACTAAAGCGACAGATTATTTATTAAATATAAAAAAAACGAAGATAAATAGGGGAAAATACCAAATTAATAGCACTTTAAGAAATACGACCATTTATTGGCACCTTTCGTTTGACAATGTTTAAATCATTTGACTGTTTAGTGTTAACAACTCCCATAAATCTAAGATTTATTTCTTTTTTGTGGGAACACAGTTTATGGAATAGTTTTCTTATTTTTTAGTGAAAAGTTTAGGGTGCCAATAAATTGGAGAGGTGCCAACATTAGGTCATTTCACCTTATATATGAAATCTGAAAAACAATTGTGTTATCATAGCCCATATTATTACAGTTAACCCGTTTAACCGCTTTGTTTTGTACTCGCCAAACTCAATTATTTAAAAATAAACATTATACAAATAGAGGAATTTGTCGTATTATATAATACTAGCTGACGCGCCCGCGACTTCGTCCGCGTTGAAAAAGAAAAAAGTAGCCTATACTGTGTCCTGTACGTCTAAATGTTTATCTACCAAGTTTCATGAAAATTAGTTAATTCGTTTAAGAGTTATGGAGGAACATACATACTCGTACATACAATACCTACACTTACAGATTTATTATTAGTATTGAACCCGGCTCTGGCGAAATGGACACGAAAAAATGACGTCTAAAGCGTTAAATAAAGCATAGACAAAAACCCTGTCAATCATTAAATCAGTACACAGTATAAAGCCCTCCATTTTCTCGGTCTGTCTCGGAAAGTTTTAAACGAATTTTGTTCCTAATTGTATCTATGGAAAGTGGAATGAATTGTTTTGTTCGTGAATACCGGTGCTTATTTTATATGTACCCGAAGACTTTCCACGATCTATAGTTCCGTCTTCATATTCTGTTACCTGTACTGTAGTTTAGTTTGAAAACTTTATTTATTCAGTTTAATTAAATCAATCTTCATACAAAGGTTATTGATGTCATATTTAATGTAGCTATTTTCAGGATAGATTGGAGTTGTACGTCGGTAAGCATTGAGTTGAGCGATGTGTTCGTATTTATTTTCATAATGAAAAACATCAGCTGATCGCATAAATGGGTACTATTAAATTTTAATAATATTAATAATACGAAGTGGTATCGAATGCCGTCCATAATCCTCAATAGATAGATTTCTCAATAGAAGGGGCGTATTAAGATAGCTTGAGGGCCGCATGCGGCCCGCGGGCCGTATCTTTGACATGGCCGAAATAGAGAAATAATACAAAACAATAGATTACGTAAATAAAACATTGAATAATCGACATCAATACATTAATCATTGCAGCATAAGAAATAAATGCGATATTTGTTTTAAAAGATCTCAATATCTGTACAATATATGTATATATATTGTACAATATACACATATAGTATAACTGTATACTCATAATAATAAACAAACATTCTCAATTTGAGGATAGTGTGATAAAGGGTTTGTGGAGTTTCTAAATAATCCACAAAGAGACAGAGGAATTTTGTATACAATGAATTTTGTTTCATTGTATAATTCGTCAAAGATCCAATTTTTTCCTACACTATACTAATAATATTCTGTATTTTCACGCTTTAATCACACGTTCCATCCACGTTTAAAATAAAAAAGAACACACGTAGCTGGATGAAAGAAAAAAATCCAAACTTATCATTAGACAACTTGCACTAAACGGCAAATGGTTGGTTGCATCAGTTTTCAAAATATCCACATGAATTTAGTCCAGCTACGTTCTCATACAACAATGAACCAATTTATTTGATGACTACATACATGTTTTGGCACGGTTTCTTGGCCTGCCTGTTAAAAAAAAAGATTAGTGACTGACTGATCCAATATATGCCTGTGCTTTATTATGGACAATACCAAAGAACATATAAACCTTACCAGTCTCGGATCTTCCGCTTGTGCCGGCCGAAGATGTCGACGGCTCACAATCTTGTCCCTACAACAAACAAGTCACAATTGAGGGCGCTGCGTAACACCAATTACTTCAATTTAGAAACCTTATTGATAACATTTATATAATGTATAAATTGTAAATAAATTAATTAAAAAAAAAGGAAACACAGAGGGTCAACGAGGAAAGATGCCGAACAAAATCAATATTTATTTATACATAAAACATTCAACTCTACTTACGTTTCCAAACATATATATATATTTAGAATTTTGCAAATAAAACATTATTGCACAAATAATAAAATAAGCCAGATTGCACAGCAAATCAAGAACCTAAGCACGAATTTCGACGTTCAATATTGTCTTACAGGAAGCCCTCGAGATACATCAGACTATTTTTTTTTATAATTTATCTACTCAAATCCACTGATGGATCGTGTAGGTTTTAAATAGATTACCTAACTGCTAAATTTCGCATCTCCTGAAACGATTTTATACATTGTGTGGCGGTAGATGCTTCTAAACGTTGTGTGGGGTACTCCGTAATATACAACACAACATACAAGGCCAAACATATAACGCTTGTGTGCTGTTTTTAAAAGTATTATATATCATAAGTTCACATAAAAATCTTATATGCAAGACTAACATGCATGGAAAGGTTGAATGTGGTATAAGCATAGACGCATGCGGTTGCCATAAAAGTAATCATTGTCGTCTACACCAGGCATGTTAAACCTTGGGCCCGTTTCAACTTAAAACAGGGCTGAAATATGTAACCGAAACTCGATACAATACTTCGAACGAATTTCCATTAAGCAACCCTGTCGTCCACACACATATTATAATGAAAGTCTCGTCACAGTCATTTACAATCACCGGTGGATTCTAATTAAACTTACATAACCCCGCCCTGTTGTCGGATGCATAAACTTCACGAACAGACACTTATTGTGACTGAGTTTGACACGCCTGTTCTACACAGTTCCCAAGCTTTGTTAGATAAAAGTATATATATATATATATACGTATACATATATTCAACAAACATACAAATAAAGGAGCTTGGATACCTACTATAATTTCTACTAACATTTAAAATATTTGAGGCAGGACTGTCATAATATTGAAAATAATAAAATCAACGTATGCGGCCCCCAATTTTGTTCATAATAGAAATATCAATAAAATAGATTGAGATTTGTTTTTTGTTGAGATATTTTACTACGAAAATTAGTGCCTTTTGATATACTATAACCGCTATTAAATTCAAATGTAACGCCACAGGTTCATCACAATCCGAAAGGACTGTTTGGTTAAACGAAATGTTGTTTCATATACTTTATAATAACCGTTGTGGCAAAGGCAGAACCGGGCGGACACCTTGTATATAAAAAAGGCATATTTCTAGAATGAACATGCCACAACTTCGAGGACTTCCTGTATACGAAAAGTGCATTTATACATGTAACTTACAGAGCCCGATGTTTTCAGGCTCTTGTTGGAACTCAAAGATTTTCCCGTGCCGGAGCGGTTTTCGTTCCGCTTGCAGGGGGATGTTCCACCCCTCTCCTTATTTCCATCATACGTCCTGTGCGAACGGAGGACTCTTTGTCCAGCCTTGGGGAGGAAAAATACTTTATTCAGTGTCGCACGACGACATTTTACAATAGGATAAGTAGAGCTATGATATTATAATAAATAAAATATTGATAATGTTTTTTATTCCCTAGCAGTTCCACAAAGAGAACTGGTATCCTCTTTTGTAGATGTCACTAATAAACCTGTAATGTCTCACCAACTGGATAGTTCCATTTTCACAAGTTGCGCAGTTTTTCATCTTTATAAAGGTCCTTGATGCAATCGAAGAAATTCAATGTTATAAGTGTGAAAAAAATATTCAAATATTCATTATACAAATCATAGGCAATGATTAATATAATTAATGTTCGCTGTCCTTTAATGAATGTATTTAGCAATTTTATATACTAAACAAACCATTTTAGAGTGTGATAAAATTAGTCTTATTAAACCTCAATACAAAATATATTATTAGGTGCAGTCCCCTCTTTTTTTAAATGCCCATGCTATTATTAAAATATTTGTTTTTTTTTTTTTTATGATAAAATATACACAAAAATGATTGTCATATGCATTAAGATGACTCGTGTATCTTAAGTGCGAAACAAATCCTATATGTATATTAAAATATAAGCGTGTCCTGAAACTGGAAAAATAAATGTTAATTGAAATTAGTAAATTACATTTACTTGCGTCCGCGTGACAGAAAAATAAATTGTGAGGTACATTTACTTACGTCCATGTGACAGAAAAACGAATTGTGATTTACATTTACTTGCGTCCGCGTGACAGAAAAATAAATGGTGGTTTACATTTACTTGCGTCCTTGTGATAGAAAAACAAATTGCGAGTTAAATTTACTTGCGTCCGCGTGATAGAAAAACAAATTGCGAGTTAAATTTACTTGCGTCCGCGTGATAGAAAAACGAATTGCGATTTAAATTTACTTGCGTCCGCGTGACGGCAAAACAAAATGTGAGTTACATTTACTATGCGTGTGTTAAAACTAAATATTTATAAATAAATTAAATTTGCTCGTGTTCATGTAAAATGTCGAATAAACCGAAATTACCTTTACTCGCGTCCACATAAAGGTGGATTAAAATGGAATTACATACGCTTGTGGCAACCACCCGTATAAAGGCAAACCAACGTGTGATATTGATATTTAATCAAGGCCGTGTTAACTAAAATCGTTGGTGAATACATTATTCATTACCTTGCTATTGTCTCCTGTCCTTTTATCGTCGAAGTTCCCATCAGAGCTGTCGGATGTGGATGCTTGGGTTGCCTCAGTACTGGTGCAAGGTATTACATACGGAAGTGTCGCAGCGCTGCCACGACCTTTGCCGCCTCCTCTTTGTCCAGAACCACCTTAACGTCATATGTATTTTTAACAATTTAACTATTGCAATCTTTAAGGGGTCAAGTTACAAAATTCAACAAAACCGACGACGCTGACTAATTTATTGTTTAGTGTTTACAAACATTTTATTACCTTCACCCTCCTGCTCGTTTCTATTTCCTGAACCGCTCGCACCACCAGGGATTACAATTTTGAGCGGTGGAACCTTGGGTGCAGCAGATTCTTGGGTCTTTTGTTCTTCCGAATCACCGTCAGGGTCCTTAGATTGGGTCGATTTCGGACTTGTAACTGGACTCTTCCGATCTTGCTTATTAGCTTGAGAGCTCGACGCGCCTTTTGTGCTACCAGAAGATTTGCCCTTTATAAGAAAAAAAACAAAACGATGCTCAATGAAAATACATATATGGTTAAACTAGCTGCCACCCGCGCCTTTGCCCGCGTAACTTCGTAAATTATATACTAAAACCTTCCTCAAGAAACACTCTATCCATTGGTGAAAACAGCATGAAAATCGGTGCAGTAGTTTGTCGCGATGTAAGGATTAAGATACATACTGTAAAAAAGTAATTAAATTTATATAAAGACAATTTCAAACTAGCTTTAAAAACTCATAATTGGACTAATAATAATTTTATTGTAGACACAAAGAGAAGTACCTAATTTTCAAATTTACACTTTTATTTATTCTTAATAGTACTTTTATAATAATATGTCCAAATATAAAATTACACAATTTTTTTTTTAAATATAGGCATAAATTCTATTATTCATTAAAATTTAATTATTAAATAAACAGTCTCCGAGTCTCTCTGTTTAGAAATTTATACTTCATTTAATTAATAATTCTCCTTTATGTTTCCATTTCCAAAAAGTGAAGAAATGAACTGTGCGAGGTTCACCACACCATGTTTACCTGATGTGCACCCTGCGTGCTAGATTTCGCTCCTGCGCCGCCTCCCTTTCCTTGCGATTGTAAATTACCTTTACCGGAGGAGCTACCACCTGTACCGCCTTTAGTATTCTGCGCACTTTTGTTCAACTGTGGCGCACCCGTCTTGCTAGCTGGCCCGGGCGGTTTGTTTCCCGTCAATACGCTAAAAACGAAAGTAAATCAATCAGTTTTGTGTCCTTATCACTTATAACGATTGAATCTTTTACAATAATAATTAGGATAGAGGAAATTATGTTAAGGTCGACAGACAGGCTGACGGTCCACTTGATGGTATGTGGCTACCGTCGCCTATAACACAAGCAACGCCATAAAAGCTACAAGTGCGCTGCCGACCATAGAAGGATTAGGGAAAAGGGAGGGATGGGGTAATGGGCTCTGGCATCCCTTACTCACTCACCGAAACACAACAGCACATAATGCTGTTATTTCACGGTGGTATTCTGTAAGGTGGTGGTTACTGCCGCCAGACGGCAGTATTGTGTAGATAATTGGTGATGGCGATTCGATATATGCACTACTCTGGCTACATTTAAAGATAAGAAGGACAGCCTGGCCAAAACTTACCGGCCAGGTCCACCCCTAGAAACAGGCGCTGGTTTCGCCATTGGTTCTTTTTCTTCAATATCCTTCCTCTTCTTACGTCTGTTTCCATCATCGTCGTTCCCATCATTGTCTTGGCTGTCTTCTGAATAACGCCTCTTGCTATCAGACGCATCGTCCTGCGACGACGAAACTATTCCGCTGCTTAGCTGTGATGTTTCTGTAAAATGAAAGCAGTACAATACAATATTTATATGCACCATAATTAATTAAGGATTATTTTTATTTACCTATATTCATGGAACTTATTTCCAGCCACTCCATTTTTTATTTATATCTACTTTTGTATTTGTCTAAAATATTATACTTATGTAATGTCTTAAATTAATAGTAAAAGTGGTGTTACGCGTTTTTCAATACATATGTATAATTTTTATGTTTGTTGTTACATTTAATCAAAAATGAATCGCTAGAGATGTAGATAATGCTAAGAGCAAAACTCGAGAACGACTGGACCAACAAATTGGTCCAGTTTTGCTCGAAGTTTAATAAGAATACTCAAGGCCTTCTTCGGAGGTATTTTAATAAGCGCTTTCAATATCATAAATAACATCCGCCAGTGGCGTTATTTCTGTGGTATGAGCGTTTGAAAATATTGTCAAAAGCAACTAAAAACAACTGGCATAAAAGTTGAGTGCACGTGGGAGACTCCCATTTGTTATAAAATCAGAAACGTGAGCCAGCTTAATGTACTTGAAGCTAGAATGACAGGTGAAAGGGGTGCGATGGCGTCGAGTCGGGTAGAGGGCGAATGAGGGTTATTTTCACCCTAATTCCAATTCGAGCAGAGAGTGATTGACATTAAATCAATGTTAACGTCTGGAATAAGCTTGCATATAAAAAAAATATTGAGCTTTCTCTCGAAAAATATGGAAATTAAAACAATATTTGAAAAACTTCAACTGTACAAACAAGCCAATAACAACGAAACACAAGTTTTTATGGTAAACTGAAAGTAAATGTATTTTACATTTGGTTATTGTTACATAATAGTTGACTATTTGGCCCGTTAAAACGTTAAACAAAATAAAATAATGATTTTGACACTTTCCCAATACTTCAATACGTAATTATCTATTTATCACTCGCGTTGTTAATCACCCAGTTGGCCCCACAGGCGCCATTTTTATATTGAATAAAAATGTTCCATAACTTTCCTTGTATAAGGTCAACGCTATTTAATATATAACAATGTTATATCTAACACGGCCACAGTTGTCAAAGTGTAGGTTTAAATTAAAAAAAACACTGATATTAAATATCTAAAAATTTATGATCATATTATATTTATTATATAATGCTGTATAAATTACAGCAGTAGTATTGCTGCAACTATAATGCTCTATAGATTGCAGCAGTAGTATTGCTGTAACTATAAATAATGCTACATACATTACAGCAGTAATGTTGTAATAATAATGCTATATAGATTACAGCAGTAGTATTGCTGCAACTATAAATAATGCTATATAAATTACAGCAGTAATGTAACTATAACGCTGTATAGATTACAGCAGTAGTAATTTCTGTAACTATTAATAATGCAACATAAATTACAGCAGTAATGTAGTAACCATAATGCCATATAGATTACAGAAGTAGTAATTGCTGTAACTATAAATAATGCTATATAAATGACAGCAGTAATGATGTAACTTTAAAAATGAAATAATTATCAGGTATATTTTTTTTTACTTAAAACAGGATGATTTGAAGTGAAAGGATTGATTGACAGTTTTTCACAATGATTTACCATCTTTACTCTCAGTAGCGAGTTTCTCCTGGTTAGAAGAATCCTTTGTATCAAAATGTTCACTCTGCACTAGACCATCCATGTTTGTTCTTTTGCTAATGTCACTGTAACTTGCATTGCTACCCTTCTTGGTGCTGTCATCCCTTACCCGATTGTGCTGTGCTGTTCTTGTGTTACTATCTGTTAAATTCAATAAATTTTGTTCCAAATAAAAATTATTTATTTATTTATTTACAGATGTTCCTACATTTTTCCTGTGCATAAATTGTTATACAGCAGTAATGATGAGAAATCACTATTACAAAAATGCTCTATTGCTTTCCGACTTTCAGAATAATAGTGGCAATGCTATCAGCATTTCCATAATCAATAAACTCTTACTATATATATTTTTTTATATGTCATCTAATTGAATTGGACTCTCAAAAGTCAAGATAAGTATTTTTTCAAAAATATTTAATTATGAATTTTCCTGGACACCATCAAGAAAAATATTTATAATATTATTATTATGGTGCAGTTACATTTTAATTGTTCTACCTTACATTTTGTTTTTCAAACAATTGTTTTTTGTTAACTGTCAGAAAGATCTTTAGACACGATATTTTATACGTGAACATTGAATAATTCAAGAATATTTTTAAGGTGCGCCATTTTACCTACAAGTGGAGGGGTGGGGTCGCACACAAAAGTATTTCTAGTTGAATTGTCTTTATATATTTCTACAAGATGATTTCAGAGATGAACTTCAACTGACATTATTCAACACTTTTTGCTTATTAGTAATAAGTTACATATGTATAATTTTTTACCTGGTAACTATTTACATTGTTATTGTAAACAGAAAACATAATATAAAAATAAATCGACTAGAAACAAAGTAATATTTATTATTATACATTAAATATTCGCGTGTAATTAATATATTATTTGTGGACGAACTAGATAACAAGGTAACATGAGTGTTGTACAATTCACTTCATTATATTGCGACATAAAACGTTTGTAATACATTTGCGTGGTTAAATTTAACCGTCATAATATACATACTTACAAACTGGAAACTGTTACTAGGCAAGTAATATACAAAGAAAAATACTATGTGGATTGATATAGATTTTACCTGTTACATATGATATCTAAAAAAAATAGATACAAGCAATGGACACCTTATCACATCACAATTCGCTTTTAATCACACATTTCTAAACGGATTTCACTATTGAAATAATCACATTGTCACGTCAGTCGGGTCATTAGCAGTTGATTTATATTACGTACCTACCTAAGCCTAGGGTCATAGGCACAGACGTAATGCGGCATGCATGCATTTTATTTTAGATAAATTAATGCGAAATAAACAATTATACACTCCCCTTTGTTGTGTGAAGGCGTCTTCCTTTGCATTTCACGTCTTCAAACGTATATAATAAACTGTTATTCGCTGTCCACAAATTATAATAGAAAAAAAACCTTCGCTATATCCGTACAGCAGAACCAACGCGAAGTTAGCGCGGAGAAACGGGGCGATCGGCCATCACAAAATGTGTGAACACGCCCCGGGACGATCCGTTTCACGCAACAACTTTTTTTCCTTGTTCAGTCACTTCACTTCAAACATTCAGAGGGGATGTTAAGTTAATACAAAGTAAGCTCTCATTTACATGAGCAGTTCCGATTTGACTCAATCTCCTGGTAGCTTTTTACAAATTAAAAAAAATCGCCATTTTGAAATATCTACCTACATTTTAAAAAAAAAAAAAATTCTTGATTTTTTTAAATCACTTAATGTGACAAATAAAATTCTCGTAAAATAGCATGCAAATAAAAACAAAACAAAACATTTTCAAATTCTTTCCCAAGTTAATTTTACAATTTTTTAAATTTATTTTGACCAAAAAAAAACAACATCACTAGTGGTCGTCGTAGCAGGCATTAAATTTACAAAATTTAATTCGTAGAACTTAAAATACAACACACCAGCTACAGCGTTGTACACACAACAATAACCATAGCTGGCGAGTGTGAAAGAGTGAAAGATAGAGAAATAGCGAAGGGAAGAGAGAGAGAGACCCGAAGTAGAATATACTTTTCCTTAATGAGCTAAACTTTATTGACGATTTTTGATACTTCGACTTGCGTTATCCATTCATTATTTCCTTTAAGATTAAAATAAAATAAGATTAAATCAGTTTATTAAAATGCACACTTTTCCACCATACTGCCGCGATTGAATAAATCCCAAAATCCGGTATTCGGTGCCATAAATAGTTCAAAATGGTGGCATATTTTTTTAAGATACAAATTTTCTTTTTCTTATAACTGATACCCCAAATGGAAAATAAAATTTTAAAATGAGCGTCGTCTATTGTCTAATATTGTAGTATTCAAGTCAACAAAAAACTACGAAATATTTTTTATTTGTGTGCATCGAGTATTTTTTAAAGTTCATGTAACATTTTGCCGTAAAATGGAACGTAATACATCATCGGTGAGTTTTGAATACAGGATAAATTTTATCATGTTGGAAGGGGACGAGAAAACGAAATCAATACTATCTCTATTATTGGAATCTATTGTGTAATGTGGGAAAAAAAAGAAGTATGAACAGAAAAGGACATACATATTACGAATTATTTTTTAGCCTTATTTGACGTCATAAACACCTACTTCTGATAAATGTTGCTATTCCTTTTCAAATCACGATATAATACATATAGTTCTTACTCGCTCTAACCCGCATGCGCAATATAGATAAACGCCTCCGTATTTATATTTATAGTATTGCTTGTTCGATCCGATGTTGACTCAAGGCCCCTGGAGATGATTACTTGAAGCCCAGTTTACTTGACCTCCAGCTGCATACTAAATGTAGGCAATGAGAGATCTAATGGATGGACTAAGCTATAATGTTTATAAGGCAGCTCAGCCTTAATAATATTTATAGCTAGATAGAGGGCATTTGATATCTTTACTGTAGATACACTATAATAGATAAGCGGCAGATGAGCTCTCAAAAGGACATTTCGCGGATTTATTTTACTAACTAGGTATCAGGGGAGCTTTCCAATAACTTATGTTTATAGTATTTAACTGACCTTACGTAATATTTAACTAGATAAAATTTCAACAAAATAATGATGTTCAAGCTTAAATTAATAAAGACAAATAATGTACAAAATGCGAAATAAAAACACGTCTCACGAGGTACTTACTATTTAAACCCGAATCCTGTTCTTGGTTTTATTTGAATCCCAAGCATTTAGGCGAATACTCCTTTCTAAAATGCATAATTTTTTTAAAGTGTTATCGACGTATTTGAAGTTATTTCTTGCTTTTTTTGTTAGTACATTATTCCGCTTTCTTTAGTTGGTTTTAACTTGCAACGAACAATAGGGACCTACCTACCTAACCTGTTCCTCGTTCGTCCCTTTACCCCTGAATACAAAATTGTCCCTTGTTGCAAATTTAAAGATAATTTATAAGCTTGCAGTGTCCGGAACAATTAAATTATTTTTCAAGAAGGAGGTTCTAAATTCGAATATTTTTTTTGTTACCGACCGACAGGGATTACCGACGACGGGACGGTTGTCGGATTGTATCGGGCATTAAATATATTACTTATGCAATCATCCGTATCCAGAATATTGTTTTACAAAATTTAAATTAAATATTATTCTATCATATACCGTTTTCTCATGGATGCCTTTGTCAGAACTGGACCAAATTGAAATGGGAGCACACGGGAGCACTAGAACTTTCAAATAAATAAAATTATCAAAATCATTCACCCAGTCGAAAGTTCTGAGGTAGCAAACTTTAAAAAAAATACAGTCGAATTGAGAACATCCTCCTTTTTTGGAAGTCGGTTGAAGAGAACTGTTCCCGTGGGTTCGTCTCGAAATAAAATTAAACGATTTAACGCCTAGCAAAAACATTGACCAATTATGATTGAATAAATTTTTCAACGCCTAAGAAAAAGAGACATGGACCAAATATTTAAATCTTTGGCATGGACGAAGTCGCAAAAAAAAGCTTGTATGTACATCTACGAAAATCGCGATAATCGTTCAGGGCTAATATCCGAAACCACGCAACCTAGGTACTTATTTCAATAAAAATATATTAACATGTACCATACATTAAAATTAAAAATTTGGATACTATAATTCATAGAGGTACGCGAACTAAGTCGCGAGCAAAAGCTCTACATACATGTTTTTATACATGTACTATAAAAAGTACAATAAACTGATATGATGGTCAAGTAAGAGCACGTCTTTCACAATTTATTAGATAATTATGAAAAGGCTTTATTTAAAAGCCATTAAAAGCTTTTAAAAGCTCGCCAACCCACAGTTAATTCATGTTTTTAGTTCATCACTGATTAAAGTTAATTAATTAGTGACTGACTAAAACTTCATATCCCATACATTTTAAAACAATGAAATTTGACTATTCCCATGTTAGTACTTAGTAGTACATCGTGTACTAAGAGTTTGATAAAAAAATCCTTATTTTTATATAATATTGTAATGTATGTATGTATATAGATATAATATATGTATATAATATATGTATATAATATAACTGCAATGACAATGTATACAAGTGCAATGCTATAGGTAAGCCGTACAAGAGTAATGATTTAAAAATAATTACTTAGCAAAGAAAAAAAAACAAAGTGGCTGCAAGTTCGTTAAATACATGACCCATGAGTGTGTGTGTTTACCATTATAGAGTAAATAGCACTTCAATGGTTATGTACTATTTGCTCTATGGTACCATTAAAATATTTCTTAGCAATAAGCCTATTGATTTAATAACGTTATATTTTTACAATTAAGTAACTTTAACAGGGAATAACGTATCTAATATAGATTTTTTTTAATTTCAAATAAAGGCTGGTTTATAGGCGTACCGCTAAAGAAACCATCCAAGTCTGAATATACAAGATGTAATTAGTAAAAAAAAAATCTAAAAAATATTGCAATTACCAACAATAGATAGGTAACATACACATATATATTATTAAATAATAAACATTCAGATATACCTTCATTTGCTGAAATAAAAATAATATTACCTGCTCGGAGTGTGTTGATCCTTTTAATCTTCAGGGTGGCTGGCTATTTTACCGTCATTTTGTTTGGAGGAGATCTAATCAAAAAAAAAATGTAAAATAAAAAGAAAACAAAAAAATACACACCTTTTAATGATTGCAGATACTCTAGAATTTGAGGTCCTGCATAATCGATGGGAGTTTTCCCTTTAGCGTTCTTGATAAATGGATTGGCCCCGTGTTCAATAAGGCATTTGACCATTTTAAGAACGCCAGACGTGGCCGCGTCGTGTAGTGGCGTGTCATTGTCTAATCCTTTAGCGTTAACATTCGCTCCACCCTTCACAAGAACTACAACAACTCGGTGCCAACCATAGCTGCACGCCTCATGAAGAGGAGTCCATCCTAAAATACATCAATTAAAACATAGACAACATTCACGCACAGTAACATGCAAATCACTAGGGGCTAAAAAGCGAGTGAATGAATAGAGAAAAAAAAAATACATCCTAAAACAGAAGCTCGAAAATATCGCCTAGTTAGAATAAATCAATGAAGATCACACAAATATCATGTATGTGCAGGTGTATGGGATGATGAGAGTGCGAAACAAAGCCATAAATTAATCACTATTTAAGAACAATGTTAACATTTTTGAAGAAAAATGAATAAAATATTATTCACACGACGTCATCACACGTGAAACATACGGTGCTAAAACTATGTGCAACATAATTCAAACCAATATCTTATTACGTTTCATTTGTGATGAAGTAGGTTAGTGACATATGAAACATGTGAAACATATAAATATATGGTGGCAGCATCAGATCGATTTTTGTAGTTAATTCAGTAAGTAAGAAAAATATTTACTAAACACATTTTTAATTTTAACTGCTGTCGTTCTCATAAGTCACTCGCAGTAAGTTAAAGTAAGTTGGGATACTATAAAAGAATTTTTTTTTTATATCTTGATACATATATGAAACTGTATCTGTAACTTTTGGTATCACTGTTAAAGACACTTCATTTAGTTCAGAGTGTGAGGTGTTATGTGAACACAAGGTTCGCAAATATCCGGATCAGATATAAGCGAGAAACGGCTGGACGAATTCGGCTTTTTTTCTACAAATATTCGTTGATGTTCCCAGAAAATAGATTGCGTGGGAAGCGGGGCCGGTGTCTGCCTACCAGCAACAACAGAGAGGCTTCGACGCTCAACTTAGTGCTCCTGCATCAAATACTAGGGCACCAAAATACAAAAGCACCCTTGAACTTGAAGGTGGTCTGAACAATAATGAGACATATCACTCTCAATAGAGGGTGATAGCTTTGTATGTAAGTATATGTAGGTATAGTATAGTATAGTGCTATACTAATAGAATCTTTGGTCTACGAAAAACCAAAACTTCTAAGTCTAAAATTTTATAACGATTTCTTTTTTTGAAAGTTCAAATTCGTGCGTAGTCGGGAGCGGGTTGCTAGTATAATGTGGACAAGCGTCTGAAATAAAGTCACATTGTAGTGTCACACAAGACTTTAGACACTTTGTGGATAATTGTGAATAATGTTTTTAAATAACTGCAGATTACAGAAAAACAAGAAATTATTAATAAAGTAAAATGATGGTAAAATTAACAAAACATATTGAACAACCGATGAATTAATTTTGTAATAAATAAATGTTTTTTAATTTAAAAATAAAAAAAAGTCCTCCGAAGCATTCTTGAATGTTTTAATATTTTTATTTTTTTTCAAAATAACCTCAAAATTCAAATTAAAATAGTTCAAAATAAGTAGGTGCAAAGCCTAGTTTTATTATAACTGCCTAATTGGTAAGTTGACGTCTAAAAAAATAATGAATTGTTGTTTGCAATTTTATTGACCCCAATGATAAAAATACAGTACCGGGAAATAAGATTATATTATTTATTATATTATAATTCTAAGAATTCTATTATCTAACTAAGCTCCCTCAAATAGAATTCTTAGAATCTCACAAAGCTCCATTCATTCTAACATTACAAAGTTGTTTGTTATAAATGTAGAGGACTATTAATGAAAGTACAGAATCAATTCTAAAAAAATATTGTACCAATAAACAGCTAATTCTTATAAAAAGGATGAAATTTAAAAGAAAGCATTTTCTTTATCCATGTCAACTGACAAAATCCTAATATGTATAGCTTTTATATCCTATTATGTACCACTATCAGATATTATTGCAATATATATTTTATTTGGTATAAAAAATAATTGTAATTACATAAAAAAGTATATCACACTTATAACGACTAAATAGCAACATCCCTGTGGAGTCTATATAGCGAATTAATA
The DNA here is from genome assembly GCA_918317495.1 of Synanthedon vespiformis. Lineage (NCBI taxonomy): Eukaryota > Metazoa > Arthropoda > Insecta > Lepidoptera > Sesiidae > Synanthedon > Synanthedon vespiformis. Next base: position 3,124,308 of record OU906947.1, read on the forward strand.
TCGCTTTGCTTGTAAGGATTATAACCATTATTATTTTCACTGTATATGTAAAAAAAATAAGGCTAACACTAATTTGAAATTGATTTTATTTACAAACGCTTATGGTCCGTAAGCCAGGCACTAATTTCGTCAATGATTTCCTCTCAGTCGATAATTTGTAAAGCCTGAGAGAGTTGTATCATGTTGCGTTGTGAACGTCAGCTGCGGCTCCGATGGTGGGTTGAGCAGTGGTAGCCCGTTACACTTTCAGAGCATCAGCTGACAAGCATTCCACCAAGATATAGCCAGCTGACTTTTTTATTTATTAACAGTAATACATAAACTATCATCTGATAAATTTTATAAATAGCTGACAATTTTGTTTCTTCAAAATATTAGGCTAACTATAATTTGATGAATTTTAATTCGGGAATAAATGATTAAAATTTTTTATTATTATGTGCGTGGGCGGCTACCACTCTACTGCTCAACCCACCATCGGAGCCGCAGCTGACGTTCATAACGCTTCATGATACAACTCTCTCGGTCATTTTACGAGTTATCGACTGGGAGGAAATTGGTCATGAAAATCTGTCGCTGGCTCACGGACCATTAAATGGAATGTATATTATCAATTTACTTTACTTTTTCTATGTACACAACTGATGAAACTTAATGTATCTAAATTCAACCGCAAGGGTTGGAAGATAATAGGAGAACCTAGAAAGTAAAAATTGTGGTGACCTAGTATGTATATGTTACAGGCCAAACCCGATTTCAGGGCAAATTAATTTGGCCTAGGCTAAACTAGTTTGTCCTAAGCCCGTCAGGCCAAATTTGGCCTAGACTAAACTAGTTTGTCCTGATATAAATACGCACATTCCAGAATAAACTCGTACGGCCTAGTCTGAACTCATTATAGAATACCAGTTAATTGTTTATTTAAAAAAACACTTCATTATTTGTTATAATATTATTATGATTGTTTGTATTACCAATTATCCATTAGTTTTAACGACGAATCATTATTGTTATAAGAAAATAATTATTTTTCAAATTACAGAATATTTTATTCATTTTATCTATTTATTTTGGCTTTCTAGGTAGATAATGAGTTCAGACTAGGCTGTACTAGTTTATCCTGGAATGTGCGTATTTATATCAGGACAAACTAGTTTAGCCTAGGCCAAACTAGTCTATCTTGTCAGGCTTAGGACCGTCTAGTTTAGCCTAGGCCAAACTAGTTTGGCCTGAAATCGGGTTTGGCCGGTAACATAAACACAAACAAATAATGTCTTTACATTGTATAATAATTTGCTTTTTGACAGAATAACTAATAGAAGTAATATTCTTTTTAAAAGATTATCTAAAATTTACATAAAAATTATTATATACAAAATAGCAAGGAATGACAATTTTCTAACACTTGCTTGGCAATTGATTCAATTGGTTCTTTACTAGCAATTGAGACATCAATAATGGCAACATATTGTTATGGGGGCAGGTACATACTGTAAGGTTGACTTGAGTGAGAAATACTAAGATATTTGAACATTTATAATGAAATCGTAGACGAATCTTACAAAAAATATTTTAAAAAAATCTGTTATCGAAGTAACTTATGTTAGCGATGTCAAAAAAATTGTTTCTAGAGTTAACTTTTTGTCCACACTCATATTATCAGAAATGAGTTGACTTATTTGAATACTATTTTCAATTAGCAAACTTTTCCTCTTACAAATAATATTAGTTTCATTCCAAACAAGAATGTTGTACTGAATAACGAAATAACAACCTTTCGAGAACCACTCTTACAATGTTGTTGGCACACCTTGTATAATTTATTAGAAATTTGAAATCTAGTAATGTCAAACCTATTGAATATTGATTACCTAAGTATCAAACTAGAATACTGTAAAATAAACTTAAATAATTTTTTCAAATTTTAACATTTATAAAACTTTTAGAGGGCCTTTATTAGTTTCACATTCAACCTTTGAATATATTTAACAACCAGTTCACCTGAATTCAACACTTGTAGGTAGTCGATAAAATTGAATATTGATTGTTCAATTACAAAACTGCGAATACAAATTCAACTGTTAGTTTCTTCTCGTTTGACGATTCTGTATAATAAGACAATTTTTATAAGCAAAATTAAGTCAAGAGGGTACACACCTGCGAAATCTTGGACATCTGGATTTTGTCCTTGCTCGAGAAGCTTCTTCACTTGCTCGTGATCTCCCTTTATGGCGGCTACGTGTAGAGGTGTCTCACCGCGCTCGTTGCGTCTCGTCTTCTTTTTCTCCTCAGCAGTTGGAGGTGGAGGGGCTGTTCACAGAATCAAAGGTAAAATACTTTGTCTAATAGTTGGGACGCATTGGTTTTGCTGCCAAAGTTTACCTGGTGGGGCGTCCTGCGAAGATATCTGCATTACCAGAGCGAGCTGTTGCCTCTCAGAAACTGGTGCTGTGACTTGGGCTCGCTGGTTCCCATCCGGCCCGCGCCCAGACGCTCTCGACCGCGGAGTCGAGGGCATTCTTCACACTTAACAACTCAACTAAAACCAACATAAAACTATATAAACTATGCACAATAAGCGAAAAATTGAAAAAATGCATAGGTCAGCTAATACCCGCCAATAATGATTATCAAGATGTGCACTAAATTTACCTTCGTTATAGCGACTGGATTAGCTGTACTTGTTTGAAAGAAATGTAGATTGGTAGAGATTTAATTTAGCGTTGAAAAACTAAGTAAATTAATGGTTAATGATTACAATTCAACAATTCACTTCGATTACTCTAAAAAAGACTGCTCGCGACGAACATTACGAACAAGCAACTAACAAGTACAGTGTGACCATCTCGAAATTGAAAATTCTGCCCATTTTGGAATGGAAAACTGCCAGTGGCAAACCAAAACGAAAAATGAAAATAAAAAGAAATGAAAATGTATTATTTAGTATAATTTCTACTAATAAAATTAAACTTAATCAAAAAATTAGAATTATATTTATTAACTAGCTGGCCCCCGCGACTTCGTCCGCGTTGAAAAAAAAGTAGCCTGTCGTTTTATGAATTAAGTTAATTCGTTTAAGAGTTACGGAGGAACATACATACATACATACCTACACTTACAGATTTATTATTAGTCTTATGATTACAAGCTTTGATGATTTCTACTAAAATAAATTAATATTATCATTCTTTATTTTTACTATCTTTTTATATTAGATTTAATCATCTGTTTGATCATTTTTTGCCGTTCCATCAATTTTTCTTATTTTTACCAATATCACCCCAAAACTCTTCACATTCACGAAAGCGGTTTACCACACTCACAAAATATGTTTTTGAAAAAACCTTTTATAATAGGGAAAATTATTCTCATAAGTGAAATCTGCCAAACTTATAAACAGTATCTGCCGACGTTAAATTGTGGGTTTAATCTTGCCAAAATGGCAGGATCCTGCCATATATGGTCACACTGAATAAGTAACACAACACAACGAAAACGTTGTGGTTGGTTGGTTGTGGTCCTACCTATTCTGTGCGCTAGCAGCGGCCGCGCATATTTGTCTATGGATTTGTTATTGGCGAATATTTTCAGGGTTGCCATATTGATTTTTAACACTTAATGTGACCTTGCAATAGAGAGAATAGAGAGAAACATTTCTTTCATATCGATATGTATCGATATAATAAAATATCGTCATGACGTCGTATTTTTCGTTATCAATTTAAAGATAGTTACCTATTCGATTAATTTTATAGTATTTAAATCGTGTTCGTGTTAATATATGTTTATTTCACTTGAATAAGCTTTTCAATACTCAAGATGTAATTCCATAATCCAATTTGTCGATTTAATTTCTTGAAATTGAAATTACAATTTCATTTTGATACTGTTCTTATTTTAATTGTTCTTAGCAATTAAAATCGAAATCGAAAACACAAAATAATGAATTGATTTGTCTTTAACTTGTCGACTAATAGAAAGAACAACTAACATGTCTTTCTAATATAATAAACACCTATTATTAGAAAGATGAGAGGTGAAGGAAGGGAAAGGTGAACTCTCTTAGAAGTGGGCGTTCAGACAACTCGACATTCAATATATTGATTGAAAATATTAGGCACCGACTTGCCCTCCTACTCACACTACAATTTTTCAAATAAACTCAAATTAAATCAACCGACTGGACACTTTTAGATCGATATGAAAAACCAGTTATCGATTTTTTGTAATTGATTATTTTTGATAAACCTTTTTATTACAAAATTAGTACTTCAATCAAAGATAGATGAATGTTTTAAGAAAAATCTCTACGGAGGATGTGCTGTACACCTACGTAATAAATAAAATCATTAAAAACAAATGTAAAAAAAAAAACATATTTAATTTTGTAAAATCAATAGACAATTGGAATCATTATTTATTTTCTGTGACAGTGACAGCTGTCAACTTGTAATAGTCAAATGTCAATCAATTTATTATTGCAATTACATCACGTAATAATCACGTTTCGTTTGTGTTGTGTGTTGTCGTCGATTCCATTTCCATTTTCTTTTCATCTGTCTTGGTCTACTAGACTTTTATTGTTGTGAATTTAGTTTTACTTATTGGTTCGCTATTACTGAAGTTATGTGGCGGCCTGCATTTAGCCTATTACGGCGAATTAATATTCCGTCGATTCAAGAGAATGCTTATTCTAAACTATTATATTCTACCAAAACCCGGCCTAGGTCTACAGCCAAACTTACATTGGTCAGCGCCAGTGTTGGTGTTTTAGTAGGCGCCGGTTACGGAGGTTATACTCATTACAAAATTAATATAAAGAAGAATCAACCCGACGACAAGGACGAGTACGCGTTTTTAGAGAAAGCTCCCGAATATAAAGCACATTATAGGGTAAGTTTGTTTTCAATCAAAAAATCTTTCACAAAAATGTTCCACAGTAGAGTCTCGCTATTCCGGACGCAGGTAGCGTAACGTTTTTTTTTTTGGCTTCTTTCCGCTCTTTCGAATGGCGTAAACCGCATTTTGAAATTCGCAATAGTTTTCGAGATATCCACGAAAAACCAATTTTTGGTGCAATTTTTCTAAATTTAGGGTCTCCAAAAAATGATGCGGATTTTGAGGGTGCGTTTACGATTTTCGGATTTCTCGACCCCGAAAACATAAATCCTAATAGATTAAGTCAAGGTCGAGAAGTTTACAGACCGTAGGGCCAACATATTATACATATTTATGTACATATAAACTCAGATGTCAATCCGGACCCCTTGGTAATCTGCCTGTCTGGATTAGCGAGGCTCTACGTAATTTTACTTTATTCTTTACTAGCTGTTGTACCATAGTGCACGTTGGACTGTGAATGTCTTAGTAATAAAATGTTCTAATTTTTCTACAAGAAATTGTTTTGAGGCTTTTAGTTTATAATATTGTTCACTTGAAATCTCAGATTATACTTACTGCTTACAAATGAATTCCATTTTTCAACTATTATTATGCAATCATAGATTGATGGTTGAATGGATCAGTCATAACATTCATCGACAGTAATTGTTACTACCTACAAATGAAAACGGTTGATAGACATTGGATTGATCCATTCTACCATTAATTGGTGTTCAACAAATACACAAAAAATCCCATTTCAATATATATTTTCTTATAACTAACTAGCTGTTGCCTGCGACTTCGTCTGCGTCTTCTTTATACGTCACGTGTCCCGTACTTCTAAATGTTTATCTACCAAGTTTCATGAAAATCAGTTAATTCGTTTAAGAGTGATGGAGGAACATACATACATTACATGCATACAGAAAAAAATTGTAAAAATGGTCAATTTAGTTTCAGTATCATGTATAGAACCTATTATATACACGATATTTCTGAAAACAAAGTAAATTACTCCATGATTATAATTTTTGTTTAAGGTAATCAATGATTCCGACACGAGTAATCTGCGGTTAATTTTGTTTCAATATCGTACATGCCCATTTTGCTGCAAAGTTCGTGCATACCTTGATTCAAAGGGAATAAACTACGAAATTGTTGAGGTTGATGCCGTGCTTCGCCAGGCAATTAAATGGTCAGGCTATAAAAAAGTGCCTATACTGCTGGCAAAGGTCGAAGGTGGATATCAGGTAAGATTTCTTTCTATTCCACTTGTACTATTCAAGTTAATTCAAAATTGTTTTTTTTTTTTATTAACTTTGACAAGCTCTGGCTCGGGGGTCTCTGGTTCCATACCCCGGCAAATTTGGAAAGTAGTATCAGGGTACCCTGCATTTGGGAACATTCAATTATTTTCTTTTTTACGGGAGAGGAATACTTCAAGTGTATTACACGTCATTTTTATTTAGTTATCCCATGTTGGTAACCCGTTTCTTTGGTAAAAGTGGTCACTGGTAAACTTGGTCCTAAACCTAACATTTAGGTAGGGTACAGAAAAACATTACAGAAGACTACTGTGAAATAATAGCATTTGTGCTTACAAGCACCTATGGCGGTGCTTGTGTTATAGGCGACCTTTTTTATGAATGATTTTTCATGAAAATTCGCAATTCGTAAGTGATTTTGTTTAAAAAAAATTATAACCTCAAAACGTGGATTTTACATTTCTGACTGTATCTTAGTGTCAGAGTACAGAGTGTTTGTTATTGCTAAATTGTAACCTGTTTTTTTTTTGTATGTTTCAGCAACTTTTGGATAGCAGTGCGATAATATCGGTTCTGGAGACATATTTACAGGACGGTGATACATCACTGCGGCAGATTATTAAATACTATCCCACGACGAGATATCAAAATGAACAAGGAAAACAAGTGTCGGATATTACTAACAAATATTTTGTTATGCACAAGAGTCAGACAAGCAAAACGACTATAGAAAATGAAAAGTAAGTGAATTGTTTATTTCTTTACTAGATGTTGCCTGTGACTAAAAAAGATAAAAAGTATCCCATACTTCTAAATGTTTATCTACCAAGTTTCATGAAAATCAGTTAATTCGTTTAAGAGTTATGGAGGAACATATACATACATAGGGAAAAAAAATTGTAAAAATGGTCAATTTAGTTTCAGTATCATGTATAGAGCCAATATACACGATATTTCTGAAAACGAAGTAAATTACTCCATGACCGACCCCTACACATTTATTATTAGTATTGATTGACAATATATATTCTTCATCAAACAATGTAACAAATATTTCTGCATATAATTGGTACAGTTGATACCATGAAACTGGTACAGAAGTACCATATTTATATCTGTTTTAATCCCCAATATTGTTTAAAATAATGTATCAGAAAACTATGACCTAAACAAAATAGGATCTTATGAGGAGATATATTGTGCTAAATTAGATCACAATTTTAGTCCATTGTGGAATTGGCTGGTTTGAAGAATGCTACTTTTATCTCGGGAAAATCGGAAATAAGTATGTAATTACCTCACAACAGCAGGCACTCAAGGAGCGAACACTATATTATTTAACAATTCGTTAACAATTGTGGACAGCGCCCTCTTTTTATTCGCAAATTGTAAACTTTCACAAAATATAAACTCCTTAACTTGCCAGCTAGTGCATCTGAATTAAATTAAATTAAAAATAAAAATCAGAATATTTCATTGCATACCTACATTAATTTTCACATTTATTAAATTTAAACTACTATTTGACACACAATAACTCTCAAAGTTTGAAATAAAATAGATTTGTTAAATTTAAAAAGCTCTGGAAAATATACTCCCCTTTGACTTCAATATAATATTGATTTTAAACACGTGCATTGCCAAGGACTCCCCTGGCAATTTCACTAAAATCGCATATGCTACGTGAGTCCAAACTATTTATCAATTTTTCTTCAAAAATACTAGGAATTAATGTAAAACACAACTTATTCATTCAAAAACCACCTCGAAATGTGGAGATATGCAATTCAAAGCGAGTCTATTCTCTTCATTCGTACTGCCGACGACTCACCACCGTGACCAAGTAATCTCAGACAACTGATGTGTAGCTATTTATTGTTTTAGTGAAGAACGCAAGTGGCGACAATGGGCAGACAGTGTCTTAGTGCACACTCTGTCGCCAAACGTGTACCGAACTCCGGTTGAAGCTCTGGAGACGTTCAAATGGTTTGAAGAAGCAGGTGGATGGCGTCAATCTTTTCCCGGTTGGGAGTGTGCGTTGATGGTATATGGTGGTGCTTTAGCAATGTGGATTATCGCCAAGAGACTCAAGGCCAGGTGAATATATTTATGGGAGTTTGTTGTGTTTACAAACATTTTATGGCTCAGTAAAATTATAAAATACAACTTATATTATTATTGTTACATTTATTTGACTGGCGCATAATCAAAACGAAATCACACTTACATTACTAGAGTATAAGAGTACATTACATACTGTAAAATAACAGCATATTATGGTTTTTCGGTGAGTGAGTAAGAAATAGTAGATCTTGTCTGCAACTTGTCCCTTAACTGCTTCTAAAAAAAACTACTAAGTAGCTAGAAAACTGAAACACATACTGACGCCTTGTTGCTATAACACATTGGCCAGGCGTTAGTTACGGTTTTATATTTTAGATAAAATCCTTCGGGAACAGTACTTTTTTTCTGGATGAAAGGTACCCTATGTCCTTTCTGGTGTCCCAGACAACGTGTATGCAAAATTTCATGGTGATCGGTTCGGTTCGCTTTTGCGTGAAAGCGTAACAAACAAACAAGCAAATAAACTCAATAAGAAGCGTAACTAGCTTGCTAGTCTTTAATATCTTTGCTACTCTGTAATAGTCAGTGACTTGTCAATACAGCCTCATTTTTTATTAAGAATTTTAATACATACTAGCTGGTGACTGCGACTTCGTCCGCGTTGAAAAAGAAAAAGGTAGCCCATTCCGTGTCATGTTCGTCTACCAAAAATGAAAGTCAGTTAATTCGTTTAAGAGTTATTAAGGAGGAACATACAATACACTTACATATTTATCATTAGCATTAGCATCTTGAAAGTAAAATAAAATAATAGGGTATATTTTTAAGAGATTAAAACTTAAATTATCAACCTTGCAGACATCACATCAAAGAAGACGCCCGCGAGTCCCTTTATGATGCTGCCAATGTCTGGATGAGTGCTGTAAAGAAGAAGGGCACCCATTTCCTTGGAGGTGACAAGCCAAATCTGGCCGACATAACCGTTTACGGAGTCCTCAGCAGTATCGAGGGCTGCCAAGCCTTCCAGGATCTCCGTAGCAACAGCGACATAGGCATATGGTATGACGACATAAAGAGATCCATAGAAAATAAACAAGGCAAAGTTATTAGTGTCGCATCTCAAATGTGAATCCATTCAAATGTGGGGCACGCCAAAAGTAATAATAATTCGATACCAAATATATTATATTTTCCATAAAAATGCTTATTTTTGTGAGAATCTGGAAGGAATTTTGCTTGCAACAATGAATTTGCTCAGTCGACTTGAATTTCACGCTATGATTTTATTATGATTATTACAAAATGTCTAAAACCCCGTGAATGTTTTAAATTTTTGGTCACTAATTTAGGTGAATCTGCTTGTTCACAAGTAATAGAGGGTAATCTTTGAAGATTAAGAGAGGACACAAAAAAATCGTCACCCGAAAAAACCGTAGATATTAGCAATAAATAATAAATATTATAGTTTTTGAGTATCCAGTATTTTTGGCATACCTCTCGTACTGTCTTAAAAAGTTTGTTATAATATCGTGGGCAATAATACGTGCCTAGAAAAATTACGTTTAAGTAATCTTTTAATTCGTTTTAATTACCTAATAAAACTAACATATAAAATTATTGTTGTCCCCATCAAAATCAACTCTAAATTACTATTTTTAATATTCTCTTTGTCATTTTCTATTTGATAGAAGTACTTTGTTTCTGTATCGTTACATAAGTTGTTTTGTAACAGTACTTATGTTAAAACATTTCTCCGACATCCTGAGTTTTCGTAGACATTTTATTTGTGATTTCAAATTAATATTATTTTTCCTAATTTGTTGTAACATTTTTTTTCTGAAGCTTAACAACATTGCCAGTGTTCATTTAAATAATTAAATAACTCATACATAAACAAAGTATTTTTTCACATTATTGAGATTTTACATTTGTTTGGTTCAGTGTAATATTTCCCTTCATTTCAATTAATACCTAAATAAATGCAAGTTAAATAAGTACACTAAAAGTGAATACAGAAAGTAAGTATGTACTAAGAAATGAAGATTAAAGTCGTCGCTACAGTGATTAAAAGGCGTGTATTATATCTTTTCACAAAATTTTAGATGGGAGCTAAAAAACGATATTTTTCTCGTTGCTACCACATAATTTTGTCGATAGATTCTTCTTTGTTATAATCTTAAATCTGTTCGTTGAAGTTTCACCGTACAGGATACGCAGTTAGGGCCTCAATTTTCTTATTTAATTCATCAACAGACGAAGAACGGCAAAGTAAGTGTTTATGCAACACAAACTTTGGGCGTAAGCGTGTGTAATGTATGCTTTAGTAAACTTTGTCAGCTATTTGCGCCAATTTATCTAACGGTGTACTATCGTTTTGCATCGCAATCATGCTCTGAAGCATCGTTGGCAGCCGGTACGAATGAATTCGTCAGGATAACCAGTGCCAACTAGGCAACAGATATGCCGAAGAAACTAACTAGGTTTTCTATCTCCCAATTCCTCAACTGTCATAAGTTGCTTAAGTTGCTCAGCGAGCGATGCCGATAATCGTGTAATATTCGCAGATACCCCTTATTGTTCATCAGTTGCTTTATTATTTATTATAACATAGATTTTTGAAAATAGAGAATTTCTGTATATAAAATGTATGAGGTTCGCCTTTTAGTCACGGTAGCGACAAAGTGTTTTCGACAAGTTCTAAAAGATACCAAAGTTGTATAATCAATCATTGCCCAGTGTTAATAAATGTTCTAACTTGGTAGTTATAGTAAATATTAGCAAATGTTATAGAGGTGGTCCCTTAATCAATGGTAATCGGCAGTTTATTTGCCTTTAAACCCGACTGACTTGAGTTAAGAGCCCACCCTAAAAAGTTACGTTATTGTAATAAATCTTTTAAAAGTAATTGCGGCGGCATCCGCCAAGTGCATATTAATTTAGATATTGCGACATTGTTTGATGTCTGCCTCGCAAATAAAGTAATGATGTGGAGTCTAAACAGATCTCAAATGTGGAGCAAAAAGAATAGAAAAAAGTATTTCATCTCATTATATTTGTATTCCATAATGCCATGTGTAAAATAAATTTTCTAAATCGTTACTGTTTTTTTTATTTATTCGTATGGAGATTCATATTCTGACGTATGTAAAAAAGACAGACCTCCACACAAGAGAGCGTTCAACGAAAAGGGTTGCCAACTTGGGAGAACAAAATAAAACGTCCCCCAAGTGGATGAAGAGATTTTTCTGTTAGTGTCTTTTATATTGTTACGACTAGGGTATGGAACGTTCTCGAAATAGGGAGAGGGAGTCGAGTTCTCTACTAGGGTATGGAACGTTCTCAATGTAGTTTACTCATCCAGTTATCTACTTATTAGACTTATAGATGATTAGACTGCTTATCTACTGTATTTATAGATTTGTAAAGAAAAAGAATTTAAATTTTATAAAAGTTTAGTTGTTTATTTTCTTGTTTTCAAAAAGGAAATTTTACTAATGATTTATTCTGAGTTTAGCAGGCAATTTGTGTGTAGGTCAGAGAGAATCCGCGATTGGCGACATCTGGTGGTGTAGTTGCAGTAGCACCTTCGTTTGCGTCCGTCACAACGTATAGCACAAACGGTTTTGCTCCCGCTGTAAATGAAAAATAAAAATTAATGAAAAATGTCATGAAAGGCTACACTGCCTGTTGAAACCTCGGCGTACCCGAAAGTGGAGATACGCCAGTCATTTCGAGGTACCTCACGACGGGCGGTAGTCTCCCTCAATAACATCGCCCGAGCCTGCTCGCAAAAAGCATCGCCTGCTACGCAATACGCAATTTGGCCTGGCAATACGCAATATCGCAAATCCGATAGACAGTCTCGGCATGCACGGTTTAATTAATACTTACTTTGCACAGAGACAAAGCCAATGCCACAAAAGCGGTCCGTGCCAACGGCATCACCAGTCGCTACTACGTATGGATTTGGTATATCCACAAAATCTGTAGTACAATCGCCATCGTTTACGGCGCCCACGTCGGTACCCAATACAGTATTATCGGCGCCTTCCACATCTCCTGATACCGTAAACGAATACTGGTCGGCCGCCTGAAAAAAAAATGCAATTTAATTAAGGTGATTATCTAGTTTAAATTCGTAATCGTTAGAAGACTCAGGTAAAAGTGACCTAAAGATCAGCAAAGGTCCGTTTGAAGATAAGTAGCTACTTAACACTAGGAAACAGCAGCACAAGTAGGTATCTCTAATTTAAAAAAATCCTACCTGAGCATAACTTATGGCGCAATAGCCAGCCTCCATTCTTATGCATATGCCGTAATTCAAGTTGACCATTTGTCGGGTTCCAGTTACTAGAGAAGCACTGAGAACTTGATTGGCGGCTGTGCCGTAGTTGAAGCTGTTTATTGTGCCCGTAACTCCAGTGTAATATTGCAAACATCCATTGGGTGCTGAACAAAAAAGTACATATTTACATATACGTATATAAGCAAAAAAAAAATTTTAATCATATTTTCAAGAGAGAGTTATAGTGGGATGGGATGTAACAGGGAAATGAGCGCTGGCATTCCTTACTCACTCAACAAAACACAAAAGTTATTTCACGCTTCCCAGGACCCAGGACTATTGAGATAGTGTGTATTAAAAAAAATGTTAACCACTCGAAAAAGGAGCTCATCAAAAATAAAATAAAAATATTGACAAAATTACATTTGAAATTGAAATAGTCGATCGACGTTTGAAATACTTATAAAAGCCAGTTTTCCCTATTGGTTTTAGTTTTTAGGTGTTTCAGAAGTTGCAGTCAAACTTATTCTTTCTTTTACTATCAATTGTATATTTTTTTATAGCATGGGGATCAAAATTGAATGCATCAAAATCAAAATGAACTGCAGTCAGAAGTGTAACTGCGCCATCTGTGTAATATCCCCACAAACTATTGACGTACTAAAAAAGGTTACAGTGAAGCAAGAAGTTTGTATTAATTCGGGTAGATGGCGCTTATTTCATACAATAACTCTCATGGGGACTCCCAATGGGACCACACGGGAAGCACCAGCTTTCAAATAAAAAAGAATCATGAAAATCGTTTCACCCAGTCGAAAGTTGTGAGATAACAAACATAAAAAAACAGTCGAATTGAGAACCTCAGTTGATAGAGGAGGTTCTCAATTCGACTGTATTTTTTTTATGTTGGGTGAAACGATTTTGATGATTCTTTTTTTATTTGAAAGCTGGTACTTCCCGTGTGGTCCCATTTCAATTTGGTCCAGTTCTCACAATGGCATCCATGAGAAAACGGTTTGAATTAGTAGTCAAATACTGACGCCTACAAACCTATTCCCGGACAGTCACAGCCCAGTTGAATTAACTTAATGTTCCACCTTCTTGAGAACGTCGTTGCTAAGGTGGCTGTGATTGTTATCGTGATTGCGGTGTCTCCGTTGAAATCGACAAATAAGGTTTGTCCAGTGTTGTCCCCGCATATTATAGGCACAATAGTGTTGCCTCCTGTGATTGTAATTGAATCCGTAACGCAGTTTCCATCTCCGTCCGGCTGAGCTAGCACCATATCTAAGAAGTCTATGCGAAGCTGCAAAATTTAAATTGAAAACCTTTACACATTCGATCGCGACTTCGCAAACACCGGCCTCTTAAAAATCAAACTTCATATTATTAATGCATTAAAAATTATTCCTTTATAAAAAAAGTTAGCTCTTGCACTCGACTTCGATCGCGTATTTTTTTTTAAATAAAATAAAGCCTACTTAACCTACTTTGCTTGCTGAAATGTAGCTTTCTATAGGTGAAAGAATTTTTAATATCGGTCCAGTAGTTTTTGTGTTTTTTGTTAACAAACATACATATCTAACTTTCTTTATTCAAACGAAATTTTGTTTTGTATATATTTTGATCTTTTTAATAACATACTAGCTGGTGCTCGCGACTTCGTCCGCGTAGAAAGTATAAAACGCCATCTACCGTATTTTGGATGGATGGCGTTATCTCCCGGGCCAAGCCGCTAGTATTTACTTTTATTTTAGATTTCCCGTAGGAATGAAGCATTTTCCCGCGGTAAAAAGTAGCCTATGTTCATCACGGATAATATCGGCTTCTAATGGTAAAAGAATTTTTCAAATCGGTCCAGTAGTTTCGGAGCCTATTCTATACAAACAAACAAATAATCAAATCTTTCCTCTTTCTTTCTTTCTTTCTTTCTTATGCTACTTGATATTTGGTACAGTCGGCCGCATAAGTCGATTAACACATTCATAAGTGCAAAACAACTGAACACCCAACTTACTTACTTAATTACTTACTTACTGAAGTTTTTAAGATCGTTTGTACGTGAAGTTTATTATGTTCTCTAGTCGTGACTACGACTTACGGTGCGTTAAGTGTTTAGTTGTTTTGTACTTATGAATGTGTTAATCGGCTTATGCGGCCGACTGTACAACATGTATGTTAGAGAGAGTAACTAAGCTACTATCTATACACTCTGATATTACCTGACATATGTTGCTATTGCATCGGTTAACAATAATGCTACACGCAGCGCCGCCCGCGTACGCGGCTGGGTATCCTGGACTCGTGAAATATGTATTGTTCACGTTAGTTGTACTACCACAAGTGCGCGATACTGGAAAAAAAAATCATTAGTATAATTACACATGCACGAATCTAAGAAAAAACAATAAAGTCTTTTTTTATCTTATCTATAGATATATATAAAATCTCGTGTCACAGTGTCACAGTTGCCATACTCCTCCAAAACGTCTTAACCGATTTTGATGAAATTTTTAGTGTAGGTATATTCGGTAAGTCTGAGAATAGATAGTAGATCTATAACTATTTTTATACTCCTAAGTGATAAGGATGGCTCACCCCCATTTTTTTTGGCAAAACAACGTTGGTCCAGCGAGTAAAACCAATAAAATTAAATTTAACGCAAGTACAGTAAATTGTTAAGAAAATTAATTACATTTTCAATAAAGAAAGTCAATAAGTAAGACGAAAACTATAATAATTTCTAAATTGATTTCTAAATTCCAAAATTTACATATGAAATATTCATATCAGTTTTACATTTATTATAAGTTTATATAAAACTAGCCGCTGCACGTGACTTCGTCCGTTTTCTGGATCAAAGGATACCCCATGTCCTTTCTGGTGTCCCAGACAACGTGTATGCAAAATTTCATGGTGATCGGTTCAGCAGTTTTTACGTGAAAGAGTAACAAACATCCATAGTCCATACATCCATACAAACTTTCTCATTTTCATTTATAATATTAGTTCGGATTTCCTAACTGATTCTCAGATTTTATCAGTAGTTATTGTATATTTACTTTGTTATCTGTTAAATAAAATTCTTACCAATACAACACCTTCCTCTTCTAGAAGCGCAAGTGCCGGCTATCGTTCCGTTTAGATTATTACATTCCCTTCTTGCGAGGCATGTACCATTCATTGTGTTCACACTGGAACATTCCGTGTTTGCAAATCTGACTATGCTTACGAATGGGAACACTGCAAATATAAAATGGTTTCTTTTAGAGCCGTTTCGAGGAGTCCAATCGCTTGTATTGGCCGATTTATGTATTTCTTTTATGGTGAAAGAAAATTTATTATAGGGATAAAAATTTCTACTTCCTCTTTAACATACGTGATATCAAAAACGTATTAAAAATACCATTTGACGTTTCCGTTTTGAAACTAAAATTTAGAAACTTTATTTTGAAAGTTAAATAATAAAACTGTTATTTTACTGTCATCTATTATTTTGACAAGAAATAAAAATAAAAATATACTTCGGAACAAACGAAGCATATAAACTGGGACGCAGTTGTTCGTTGTTTTCGCTTATTCCCACTATTTCTGTGTTTTAGTTCTGTACGTAGAACTAGTGAGACTTTTTCTCTCATTAGTTCTGTACACTATAACACTACTCTAGACCCAGGCTCCGGTCGTGACATTGGGACGAACCAGGCATAAATGACAAAAAGAATGGCATCCTGAATTCCTTTTGTCAAGATTACTTACTTACTTACTACTTCTCAAGATCGTCATAATATGTTTGCTGTTTGTTTTCGAAATACTGGTAACATTGGACTCAGGTTTGAAAGTTTTTCTTTGAAACCTATTTAACGAACAATTAACTGTTTTACTCTTTACATCGCACATAATCCGTTCGCACGCTTAGAGCTGTTTTTATATGTTAGAAAATTCGCTTAGTTACCGCCGCAAATAAAGGTATATATAAAATTATATATAAGGTACTCACACAATTTCCCCTGCCTGTATGAATCCGTATCTTCATCTGCTATATCGTTTTCATCATACGCTGAATATGCAGCCACCGCGACAAGATAGACCGCAATAGATATTATAACGACGTATTTTTTAACCATTTTCGAACTGCAGTCGAGAAGTACCAGTCGATAAATTAGGTCAACCCTTTCACCGGAACGTAACTCTTGAAGAAATACTATTGCTCAAATGAGGAACGAGTTGTCAACAAAACTATATATACATAAAGTAGGCGGTAACGGTTTGTCTGTTTGTGCAAATTATTAGGGATCTTACCGTTTTTCATTTAGCGCAATACGTCCGGTCACCAGACTATGGAGTTAACATGGATCTGTTATGTGACTATTCTTCGTGAGATCTGTACCATAATTATGAAATGTAGGTTAGTGTTTTGAATTAAAAAGGCTCATAATATAATCACTATTAAGAATTTTTTTGTAACTATATAGGTACTGTTTTTTTTTTTTTATTAAGACCATATAGGTAAGTACTTGAGAATATTTCGAATGAATAGCTTTAGAGATAAATAACAGTAACGTTAAATTATGATTTGCATGTATGAATTGAAAAAGTTAAATCATCTACTATTGGGTCATCTACTATAAGTCATTTAATAATTACATTTCTTTTATTCATCACATTAAAGTATTTGTTTTAGCGCCATCAATGGTACTGTTAGCAGAGGAAACATTACTAGCTGGTGCCTGCGACTTCGTCCGCGTTGAAAAAGAAAAATGAAGTCTATCCTGTGTCCCGTACGTCTAAATGTTTATCTACCAAGTTTCATCAAATTCGTTACAACATACTTACATTTTGTGTCATTACGAATTCACGTCGTAGTAATATTTATATTAAAAAAACTATATTTATTAAATAAAATTCATAAGTAAAAAAATAAATTAGGTTAAATAAAAAGTCAACTCAATTGTGACTAAATTTAATTTGTTCTGAAATGTGAAATAAGATTAATACATTAGGAGTAATCGTACAGACGTTTATAATAGGCACATTATTGTAGCACTTCGCGTTACAAAGTCGACCCACTTAGCTGTCGGTCAACGGATTTATTAAACGATAAAGTAGATATGTAAAATATGCGATAGGCATCTAAATATAGGCTTATACTTCTCTACAAATATATCTGCTAAGAACTTTTAAAGTTATTACACAAGAGAGCTGGTAAAATTACAAAAATCTATTTGCGACTATTTGGCCATAGATACATTCGTTACGTAAATAAAAATTTTAATGTTTAGTTTTCAAATACAATTTTTAAACTGAAAATTTTAATGACATCCTTGTAACAGATGTAAAAAAAAGATAACCAAGGCTATTAAAATGTTGTCATAAAGAAAGAACAAACTTGATGAACGGAGCGATATAATTTCCCAAACAACTTTATTGAATCAAAAACTGCAGTAGTTTTTTCACAGTGATTAAGAAAAACTATTTTAATATTTTTATTAATTAATTTTTATCTATTTGTATCCATTGTCCCAATATAATTTTGATTTTTTTTTTACGAAAAACTATATAAAAGCAGTTTATACCTACGTTTAAATTGTTTAAAAAATATATTACTATTATTTAGCCAGACGCGAGGATCCAATTAATTATATATCAATTCAAATATTATTACAATTTATTAGAAATTTTGAGATTACAGTTTTTTTTACAACCGTCAGAACGATATCATTAAATTTGGATATAGAAAAAGTAAGACAATTTAGGGAAAGTAGATAATGCACGCGAAATATTACATCCAATATAATGTATACTAATGTTTGGTTAGTTTGACTTAGTTTTCTTATGGCACATCAACTAAGTCGGCGTTTAAAAATCAAACAAATGTATACCAAATAATATTAAGCGATTTTCATGCAGTTTTCGCGGATAATTTTTTATAAATTTACAGGTTCGTGTTTTTTCTTTTTATTTAAAAAAATACTAAATTTACTTTAGAATTATGTACCAATAATGAAAATATTACATAAGATAAGAACGGATACCTATTATAATGTGACTGCACAAAAATCGCTGTTGGTAATAATAAACTACAATTCTAGGTACGTGTACCGGGCAAGTATTAAAATTATCATAAAAACGAAATGTGGCAAATAAAAAAAAACACAACGTTAGTAAATCACACATTTGACAACTCTTAACAATTAAGTACATATTACGTATATAACTACTTCAAATGAGTGTACAATTGGGGCCATAGAAAAAGCGTCTGTAGATCTATACTAATATTATAAAGAGGAAAGATTTGATTGTTTGTTTGTTTGTATAGAATAGGCTCCGAAACTACTGGACCGATTTGAAAAATTCTTTTACCATTAGAAGCCGACATTATTAGTGATGAACATAGGATACTTTTTACCTTGGGAAAATCTTATCTTTTTCACATATTCACTTCTAAACGGCTTGACCGATCGGGTTGAAATTTTGTATGTGTAATTCCATTGTTTCACAGACACGAATGTATTATATTTTATAAAGTTACGCGGACGAAGTCGCGTGAAACAGCTAGTAATAAATAAAATGACTGATAAGATCTGTTTTCAAAAGCACGATGTCATTGTACTACAAAATAGTACAAAAAATAGATTTTGGTATAGTTATGTGTGAATATCGTAGAATACTCGAAGCGTTTCGGCACATAATGAGTCGTTATATCATATAAAATTTAATGTCTTAGGTAATTAGGGTTGGGTGTATGTACGGTGCCCGTACGTCTCCAATAGACTCCAAAACCGCTGAACCGATTTTGATAAAACTTTTTCAGAAAAATATTCAGATTAGTTTAGCATGTTCATGTGAAGATTGATAGCGATCAGTCGTGGGCAAAATGTGTAATAATTGTACAGACATTTAGGATGGCCACAACTGTACATGCCCCAACTTTATACACAAAACTATAAATACAAAAATAATAATAATATAAAAATGAATTTAAAAACATGTCATTGGTAATAAATTATCTCGTGACTTAGTCAACATACTTAATTAAACTTACTATCAAAGGGATGCAAAGTTGGCATATAAATACATATTTATTGTAAATAATAAAAATACTATACAATTGGGCTATGGGTTAATTTAAAATATCACTTTTTAATTAACCCTTAGCTGCCTTTATTATATATGGCAACTTTGCACTAAAGAAAACATAAACAAAAATTATATTTTTAAATAATATTACAATATAACTTTATGTAGGTACAAGGAATAAGTAAAATTATAAGAAATTGAGGTAAGTGTAAATTTGTTTCATACAGAAAGACAACCCTAATAAATTACTATAATATTTTCAAAATAAACTAGATACAGCTAAATTAAGCATCCTTTTAAATATGGCATCTATAGACACGTATGGCAAACTTAAAGTGTAAGTCAAGTTGGCGTTTAACTTAGATCCTAATTATAAAGCAAGGAAACCAAGTAGTTTTAATGGTAATAGCTGTTATCAAGGTTACTAATCTTGTTTGTAAAATGATTTCGGGGGAGAAAGACAAATAAATAGAATCGAGGAATTCTTAAAAATCAGTCTGATTTTGAAGGAAAATTTCACTACGAAATCGAAATGAAAATGATCACTTTTGATAACTCTTTAAGACTAGAAAAATTATGACACTGTTGTTAAGGTTATTATTAAGAAATAACCTAAAGCTGTGTGTATACGTAAGATATTTAAAAGCCGGTATAACAATAGTGGAAATAATCAATATGCTGTTGGCATTAATAATACACAATAAATTTAAATTAAGAGGCCTCACGATTTTGAAAAATGTGTATTATATGGGTACATACATAATATCGTCGTATACACCGAAATTATGTTAGGATGTGTCTCACGTTATATTAGAATTGCTATAGATTCAGGTGGGCAGCAAAAAAATATATTTTGTAGGGTACAATAAAGAAAACATTTCGGCGTCTTTATTGCAAACAGATCTGTTAAGTAAATTGCAATTGCTTTCTTTTTTATATTAAAGTAAGTAAAATATTATGATTATTTTTTATAATATAGGTAACGGAATACTGAATATTGTGTCATGGTAAATCCAAGTAAATGTTATTATTATATTCTAATCTAAACAAATTTTGACAATTATAGTTTTGTTTGTGCATTTTTTTTAGTTAGTCGTGTATTCGTTTTTTTTGCGGTAAGTTACTTTGTTTCAGCTAAAAATGTTAAGAGGAATGTAAGACATTAAATAAACCGTAAAATTGCGTACTTATGTATACTTATGTATATAAGTATACTTATGAAATCACGAAATTGCCATCTGTAGTCAAATACTTAAAAATTTTGACAATAATAATACAATTTATTAATAATAATTTATTGATATATTGATAGATATGGACTATGAAGTACTAATACAGTCCAGTTAGAGTCCTATTCTATTGTATAGTGCGGTACAGATACAGTATATATTAAAATAGTTTAGAAAAGACAGTTGTATGTCTTCCATCAATTAAAAATGAGACAGTCCATGCCAAATAAATCTGCACATGTCTAGAGAAAATGGCGTTTTTTTAGCTTAGTTTTCACTATGTTTTTCAACATTTGAACCACCTGCCTACCATGAAACGCATACAGGCCAAAGTATCAGTTCTATTTGAAGAGGCAAGATACGTAACATATCGACACAACCAAGCAACACTGAGATATTTTGCTAAATTGACGATTTTGAGTTGTCTCACACAAACTATTCCAAAACATGTGTTCTATAAGAGCAACACTGAGTTATGTGCTCAGAGATTTTTGCCTATGTTTTTCAATGAGTTTAAATGTATAGAGAAGACATGGTAACCAGATTGTTTGCAACACGAGTTTGAGCCAGCCAACTCAAACCTTTTTAGTCAAGTTAGCGCTACAGGCGACGATACACTTGTGTTCTGTGGTCTGTATAAATTTAATTTAAATTAAATATGCCTACATGTGTGCTGAGGTATTGTTTAAACAACTCAGTAAATACAAATAAAGCCCAAGAAATCACCTTTCACCTGTAAGTACACACTATATATCGATATATAACATGCAATTGAATAATATTTTGTCAATTAAAGTAGCTAAAAATACGCACCGGCAGCCATGTTCGATAAGGCGTAAGCTTATTGGTCGCGAGAAAACAACACTTTAGAAGCGATCTAGCGCTGCATGTTTGAATGGTATGGTTAGACGGTTAAGGATTGTTGAAGCGCTGCAGCGAAATTTAGTTTTGAATCTTAACCAAAAATGGAATACGACACGACTTTTGTTTGAGATGTCTTCTCTATACGTAGTAATAATAACTCAATGATGTTTTTGCGTACGATATGTAAAACTCACTATTTTATTTTAAAGAAAAAACCGTTTCAAGAAAGCAACAGTGGTTTAGATACGTTGCTACGTCGCGCGTCGCGCCTCTTAGGGGTCGTCCATTAATCACGTGATGTTTTTTTAGGATTTTTTTAATCCCCTCCCCCCTGATGATGATAAAGACTAACCCCTTCTCCCCTACCGAAAATCACGTAATAATTTCAACACCACCTCGTAATATTTAGTGATTTTTTCGAACCTCAATTTCAATGGACGGTCTCGTCTCTTATAGGAAATAACTTGAATAGTAAATTAGTACGTCACATTTAATTTTGTGCAGATTTGTTAAGCATCGTTATAGTGTCCATATATTTTTTTTATTGTAAAGGCACTTTAAAAGGCACAGACGATTTTGCATATCAACAAAAGGTACAGTTTAGATTAGAAGTTTCCTATTTTGTGAGAAGTGAAGACGCCTTATGGTTATTTTAAAACGACTTGTTTATTCATCTATTTTGTAGTAATATTTGTATGTCCCTCTCATTACATATTTTATTGTACATAAACTATTGCCTATAATATTTTCGAGCTGTTTTTTATTGAAAAGCAATAATGTATATTAGTGTACACTTTAAACTATTCTGTTACAAACAAGATTATATAATTGGACGGACACAATAAGGTTTTGTTATGTGCTATAAAAGCATCTAATAGTCAAGTGCAATTAGGTTCTACAGTTATAATGAACGGTATTTAAGTGATTTTTTGTTGGGTTTCTAATGGCCTGAAATTAAAAAATTCCGCTTTTTAATATCTTTTTTGCAGAGGCCAGTAATTCATTTGTTTCATATATTTTTTAATACTAATATTATAAAGAGGAAAGATTTGTCTGTTTGTTTGTTTGAATTGAATAGGCTCCGAAACTACTGGACTGATTTTAAAAATTCTTTCACTGTTATGAAGCTATATTATCAGCGAGTAACATAGGCTATCTTCTTTATTTCTTGTGTGCGTGTGTATATCACTGAACTCCTCCTAAACGGCTGGACCGATTTTAATTCTGTCTTCACTTATGGATAGAGGGATAATCAGGGATGGATCAGGATGCAACAGCTACCATATAATATAAGCAATTGAGCATATACATATTAATATACGTATTATTTTGGTATAATAACATGTATATATGCTCTATGTATACCTATGTATAACTGGATTCTGTCATGATCCTTTAAAACCATCTAATTGCACTGGACTATTAGCATTTCTTACAATTTCATACGTAATTATTTATTATTTTGAATACAATACATATATTCATGCTATTAGTATTTTAAGTAGGTAACAATGAACTGAGGGAAATTAATTCAGACTCAATGGTTCTGTCCCAGACTAGCTTTTTTTATTCAGTGCAGTATTTCAGTACCATTTTCTGACCTGGCTTGAACACGAGATCACATCCCAAGCAACACAGAATGGCTGAATATTCTTTGCCGTTATCAGCCGTTATCCAAGCAATTTGGGCACAAAATAAATTGCTTTAAGCTGTATAGTAGCAACATAATAGCTGAATAGTAGCTGAATAAGCAACAAGAAGCCCATAATAGCCCATAGTGTTATAATAGCCCAAAAATCATTCAATACAGCATTTGCCTACCTTGTCAGCTCTAATACCCTTATAACAAAGCTTTAAACTGAATAATTTGTGAATTTCATACTGTTATCTGGCCTATGTGTTGCCTGGGATAGTACTGTGAAAATTTACTGTAATGTTATTGTTAAATATTTCACCTTTAAAAAAACACCTCAACCATTTTATTTAATTTATATATTATGTTGAAAGGAAAACTAAATGAAACCCATTTAGTCCGCAATAAATAAATAAATAGTTTGAGTTATTAAAATTAAATATTAAAAAAAAATACCGTGTTTTTTAAATAAATAAATTGTTATAATAATATTAAGTATTTTATTCTCACAACTGATTTTTTTTTCTCATATTGAGAATTATCTGCGAATCGTTCTGGAAATAATATATCTTATATATATTCGAATGAAATTAATAGTTATATTTAAAAATTAATATTAAGCTGTTGAAAGTAATATATAATTATTTTCTTAAAATTTTAGATTTGAACTTAAATACCTGAATAAGCTCTTTTGGCATTAATATTTATGGATTTCAATTATGTAGCCTTACAATAAATATTGTTCTGTACAAGAACATTATCTGTTTATGTATATTAGTTGAATGAACTGACACAATGCGCTGAAAGTAAGCCAAGCTTCAATTGAATATGCGGTGAACTATGTTATAATAGAAAGTTATATGTTCGTAAATAATCGAGACTAGAAAAATGTAAAATGCGTTCGAATAAAACGACATTCGAATCGCGACTTGCAATGTGGTGGAAATTACACCTAGGTATACAGAAACATTAATACAAAAAAAACCTGGTTTAATTTTTTAAAAGAAAAAAAAGGGAGATGTATTTTAAAAAGAAATGAAAATATGCACAAACAATAATGGCCCGTAAGCCAGGCACTAATTTCGTCAATGATTTCCTCTCAGTCGATAATTTGTAAAATGCCTGAGAGAGTTGTATCATGATACGTTGTGAACGTCAGCTGCGGCTCCGATGGTGGGTTGAGCAGTGGTAGCCCGTTACACTTTCAGAGCATCAGCTGACAAGCATTCCACCAAGATATAGCCAGCTGATTTTTTTTATTTATTAACAGTAAACATAAAGATCTAAACTATCATCTGATAAATTTTCTATTCAGGAGGTAATCACTGAACACATATATATTCGTGTGACCTGCTGACGGTGTGTATATCCATCATTTTATAAATAGCTGACAATTTTGTTTCTTCAAAATATTAGGCTAACTATAATTTGATGAATTTTAAATCGGGAATAAATGATTAATTTTTTTTTTTATTATGTGCGTGGGCGGCTACCACTCTACTGCTCAACCCACCATCGGAGCCGCAGCTGACGTTCACAACGCTTCATGATACAACTCTCTCAGTCTTTTTACGAGTTATCGACTGAGAGGAAATTGGTCATGAAAATCTGTCGCTGGCTCACGGACCATAAAGTTATGTTTTAATTTGGACCGATCAAAATGGGCATTTGAGTTGTTATTGTGGTGAAATATAAATTGATTTCTTATTAAACTTATGAGAAAAAAATCACATTAAATAAATAACACTTAAATAGACTTAGACAGTCATTACTATAAAATATATTCTTAAAGAGCACTCATTTTAAAGTTTAAAAATGAACGAACAATCCACAGCGTCTTAAGTAAAAATAATATTTATAGCCCCGGTCGTAAGATCCTATTACGCAAGCATATTGTATTGTAATAATTACATATATTTAAAATAACCTGCCTATAATAACATCATATAATTGATAATTTATATAATTACATATATTAATTAACTATAATATCTTGGATATTCTTGCTCTCTTACTTAACCTAATTAATTTAACTTACTTACTAAAAATTATCTAATCATATCTAAAAAATACTTAGAGCTTGAATATCGGGCGCCTACAGGTAACCGTTGCTGTACAGTGAGCAATTAAATTATTACCAAAATTTTTTTTATTTGTGTAAATGTTATTCCTAAAAACACGTGCGATAAATATTTACTTAAATTATTTGATCTGAATTTTACAATGATATAAATTATTTAAATAGTATCGTACTAAGTCTATATAGATAGTGTCATCTGAATTTGTATGGTATGGATCTATATGTAATTTCTAACTAACGTTAATTGCAATTAGCTCAAATTAGGGTTGCCGAAAAAACTTTAAAGGTGTGTAATGATTTTCTTTGAAAAAATATACCCATGAGCAATAACGTCAAAGAAAAAGGGACGAAGATGCATGCAAAATTATAAGTAATAGCGATTTTGACTGAATTCGTTATGAGATAAAGCCAAAGAGCTTTTCAGAATCAGACGAAGATGCAAATCTCTATTGCGCGTACAAATACTCGTTGGTGTTGTTTATTGTATCTAACAATTAATAATTTTATAACCATCCATATAAATAAAATTGTTTTTAGTAATTAACTTATTGCTTGTTATTATAAAACGAGAAAAATTAATCATTAAATACTCCCATTAAATAAATTTTTGGCAACCCTACATTTAAGTCTTGCAGCTTGAATGTACTGTTTTTGATTGAATTTCAGATTTTATTAGATAATTTTATTTACATTCTAGCAACGGCGTCAAGCTGCAATGTTGTCATCCCACTTATAATTAAGTAAACATTTTAAATGTATTTTAATTACATAATCAAAAAATACATAAATCATTTTAGATATTTTCGTAACATGACTTTTTTTCTAACCATAAATGTATACATAAAGCGATTTCCTTGGTAATGCTGTTGAATATTGTTTTGGGTAAAAATGTTATGCCAACCATACAAGTAACGTCTTGTATGGTTTGCATAAGATATAACTGATATTTGCAAAACCCTTAACACTGTGACAAAATTTATATATTATATAAAAATTCAACTTATGTATGTTTGTGTCCACAAAATTTGAGTACTAGCAAATGGATTGTGACTTGAAACTTTTACAAATTAGGGTGTTTTTTTTTGAGCCACAGCGAAGTGTGGCCAGGTTCAGCTATAGTTGATATAAATATTTGGCAATGTGGCGGTGATTCGGTGATGTGAGTTTTACAGGAATTTCTTTGTGCAAATAAGTTTAGAATGAACATATTATATTAGGTACTTATTATTGAATAATTTATTTACAGATAAATTAATAAGTAGAACAAAAATGATTGTGGCAAACAGCCTGTCACATTTTACAGTGGCAGGGTTTTGAAATAAATAAAGGCGAGTACATAAAAACGATATCAAAACACTTTCGGCTTTCGAATATTACACGAGAAGCATTTCTACTACAATATAAATAAACTATTGATTTACAAATTTATTATGATAACATTGAAGTTGAGTATCTGTTTGAAGAGTGTCTGTGTCGATATTCTGTTGCGCCGGTCACAGCACGCTGTACAATGTATCCATAAGACTTGTATCCAATTCGCACTCCAGGAAAATACTTTCGCTGCATTCATCCTAGAATTTAATTAGAACTTTGTATTATAAACAGTATTATAAGTAAAACTTAAGTATTAAAAGTTAGCCTAAACGCCATAACTTAAGTAGGTATGCCAACAATATGCAAATTGGCAACGGTAACGTGCCAACTTATTCTTTTTTGTATGATCTTGGCTACTTAAGCGATTTTTTTAACTATAGACCTTAATCTCAAAATATAATAATGTCTATTCATAGACATTATTATATTTTGAGATTATTTTACTCTTTGCTATCCTAGTCTGTCCTAGTCCCTAAGTTGCATGCCCAACAGGGTCCATAATACTGGTCTAAATTTTTATATTGTAACATCGTTTATACATTATGGTTTGCAATAAAATATTTGAATTTGAATTTGAATTTGAAAACTCTATTGTAACCTATAGGTAAGTATCTATGTCTACTAATGCGAATTAGTCCCTTCACGCGGATGGTACCTATACCCAATTTATTTGTAGTAATTGAGTTACCTGAGCGGCGTGAGGCGCGGATTCTGACTCCCCGCCTCTCCTCGCGTGTCATTTGGACATTTTGGGCAAATGCCGCTTCATGTGTAGCGCAAGATGGTCAGACCTTGCGAAGGAGCGTTCACACACCGAGCATTTGAACGGTTTAGCACCAGTATGCTTGCGGTAATGCCGCGTCAGCTCGTCAGACCTCGCGAATCGCCACTCGCATTCCGGCCATTGGCAAGTGTATGGTTTCTCTCCTAAGAAAAAATTATGTATTACTTAGTTATAAACTCGCATAAATTCACTACCGTATTGTCAATACGGTTGTCTTTCGTGTATTCAATCTATAGTGGAATTCTATGAAATATTTCGCAGGTGCTAGTTTAAACAAACAAATCGCAATGCCAGTAAAATATCGTAAAAGTAAGAAAATAATTAAAAAAAAAAAAGAATTACCTGTATGTATCCGCTGATGCGCTTTCAGATGAGAGCTTTTGGTGTATACCTTCGTACATCCTGTAATATAAGAAAATACGATAGATATTAGAATCTATACTTAGATAAATTAAAGACCACTGAAGTATTTTTTTTTCTAAAAGGCGGTATTACACAGACACAGGATGCGATAGGATTAATAGAAGTTAATTAATAGAATTAATTGGACATTCCTTACAAAGTCCTTGATACTCGTACCTATAAATAAATATTTTTTTGTCTTGAGGTTTACTTGTATAAAAATAAAGATGTAATTATTTTTAGCGATATGGCAATAAAATAATACCTATAAAGTCGCAATGGTGAACCCTTCGCTTTTCGAGTTCGGGATTGTTGCGTCTATTATATTTAACTGATGAAGGCGCAGGAGCCAGCCGCGGGTGTGTGAGGGCTGTATGAGTGAGTGGCCTTTGCGGGGGTTGTATAGGCACCAGCGGTGGCGGTTGAACTAGTTGCTGAAAAATAAAATAAAAAAAACATTCATTTGTCTTTGAATTATATCAGACTAGCTGGTAACGCCGTACATCGTTATCGCTGTGACGACGAAACATATAATATATTTTTTTATCTTTTTACCTTTTTTATGTCTTACATAGCCTATGTTTTACTCTGATGTATAAGCTATATTATTGTAAAGTTTCATTGAAATCCATTCAGTAGAAACTTTGGCATCTATACTATACTATACTTACTAATATATAAAGCTGGAGAGTTCGTTTGTTTGTTTGGTTGTACGCGCTAATCTCAGGAATCTCAGGTTCGAATTGAAAAAATATTTTTGTGTTGAATAGTCCATTTATTTATACATAACGGGGCCGAAGTCGCGGGCACCAGCTAGTGTAAAATACTAGTAAGGATTAATAAGGAAGTTTGGTTTTTTGATATGTTCGCAGTCATATATGGACAGCCTATGTCTGGCAGGCGTATAATCACCACCTTATGAGATGTCATCTATCCCTTATTCTTAATCCTCTTATCCTGCAGCACCTATGGCGTTGCTTGTGTTATAGGCGACGGAAGCCAACCATCACCTACCATCAACTGGACCGTTAGCCCATCTGTCAATGATAACATCAAAAAAATCTGAAAAATATTTACCATTACAATCAGTGTATGAATGAACGAACAGAAATACTTACGGTCATATGAACTGACTGTACATCAGCCATCTGTAATGCAAAAATGACATTTAATAACCTTATTAACAGTGAAATAAGTACCTACATTTATCATATAATTGAGTCGTGTTTAATTTATCTGATATTAACAATTTAAATCAGACACTGAAGTAGTGTCGCTGATAAATGATAATATACGAAATGTGTAGTAAAATTTTACTTCACTAGTACACTGACATTATTGTATGTAGCAAGGAGCCACCACTCAATAAAATATATGTTATACCTGTGGATGATGATGAGTGTGTGGCCCGGCATGCGGAAGAATATGCGGCGGTCGTAGCAATGGCGGTGGATGGTAAGGCGGAGGCGGCGTTCGTCGCGGTCCCGTCTGCAAATGAACACGGAAAGATCGACTCTGCTACCACAATCAAAGTCCTGTAAAAGTCTTCAAAAATCGTAACGCATGGTTTTCTTTTGGAAAAAAATTTCTTTAAAATACTGACCATTCTAGGTATAATGGTCCCTTGCCCTCGGAGATCCATTTTTACCTTCGCTTTTAGTATGGAAGACTCTCACTCGAACTCTATTTTTTTAATAAGCTCTATAATTTATACTTACTTAATATTATAAATGTGAAAGTGACTCTGTGTGTCTATTATCTTTTCACGCGTTAACTACTCAACCGATCATCATGAAATTTTGCATAGGACGTTGTCGGGGATACAGGAAAAGATGACTGGAACAGTCTTTCCTATATCCCTAAAATAAAATAAAAAACTAACGCCTGCCCAAAATGTTACAGCAACAAAAGGTCAAGCGTTATATTACTTATATATATGGCACCAGCTAATCTACAATATTCGAGAACAATATAATAAATCAAATTCGCAAAGCAAGAGATCGTTCGCTTCATCGCAAGCGATCGCAAAACACTCTATGTCCAAAACTCTTATGGATTACCTGCATGGAATTGCCTGGACTGCCTTGATCCGATCCGGGCGGCGTCAACGGAGACATATAGACAAGTCTAGATGGTGGGTACTTGGCAAACGAAGTCGCTGGTTGCGGCTGAGTTTGCTGTTGAGGTGGCTGAGGATGCGTGTACGACGGAGGCGCACAGAGCCTCTCCGTCTTGATCTCCAAAGGGCTGAGTAACGGTGTCGCGCATTCTTCGAGCAGTGCGTCATCAGTCTCAAGTTTAACATGATTGGCGCCCAGAGGAGCCAACATATTTGCATTTTCTGGATCAATATTTCTGATGGAGGAGGCAATGTCCTCCCAGAGGGCGGGACGAAGGAACGCATCGTCACGTGAAGAGGTACCACCATCGAAAAGGTCCATGTGGGCGGGCGCGTGCGCGGCGCCCTCTTGCTTGCAGAGCAGCGATTCTAAATCCGATGTCTGAAAGTCACATAAATTTTTGCTATTAGGTTCACATTCACAATAAACAAAAGTCTTTGATGATTGATAAAATATTCTGTTCGGGAACACCGATTCTGTTCGATTTGCCCTCGGTAGACTTAACAACGTTTTTATCTTGAATTTTTTTTTATTAGAGATGGGTTTGCTCTTGGCCAACAACCAGCTGAGTAGTAAGGATGAGGCCTATGATGGAACGAGCTCACCCAGAATCTATTCACTCGAACTTTGAAAAGATTAGGGTTATAATATGAGCTCGGAAATACAGACGCCGGCAGGGAGTTGTAAACGGAACCAGTTGATTTTTTGTGTTAAATTGCGTAGACTAGTAGAATTGGTAGATTTAAAAAGTAAAACTTTTTGTCCATTGTCGGCTGCTCTGTTGAGGTCCAGGGAGAAGATGGATTACCTCAACGCAGGGGTAAAATATACATAATAGGACAAGTATATAATAATAATTTTATTGATAAATAAACAATCTATTATTAAAATATACAATATTATTATTATAATAATACAATCAATTGTAAAGTTTAAACTTTAAATCTTTCAATGTATGTAATTTATTCTAAGAAATTCAGTCTGTATTTATTATACAAATCCTTTGATCACAACAAAGACCAATCCCGTGGGGCAGCAAATTTCAAGCGGGCATTACATTGGCTTTTACTAAATTCTTATTAACGCAATGATCATCGGAAATGACAGAGTTGCGAATGTGAACTGTACCCTGCACAATTTAAGGATGAAAATTGTTATTTAATATCGCGATTGGAGTCTGAATAAGAATGATGTTGAAGAACGTTTACGGAGATTAGATAAATACTCGATGGACGTCTGATCGACGAGGATCTGTCTTGAGTGACAGTCAAGAGTTGGTAACGCTTGCATCATAACAATTCGGCCAGTAACTGTTATAATTTCAATTGTGACTTATATTGTCAACGCAACACATATTTTATGTTCTATGGGGTCAACTAGAAGCTAAGCTAAGTGCATTTTTTCTAACCAGTATACAAGTTATCTTAAAAATATCGATTTTGGCTCTAAGTTTGTCTACTTATCAGTTAAATAATTTATTTCGGAAGAGTTCCATGTGTATTATAAATTGATATCGCTGTCCCGTCCGTTTGTTTCTCCGTCAATATCTTCTTAACTATTTAAAAGCGTTAAATGAGTAAGCTTTGTGTATATTGCATGCTTTGTGTATGCAGGTTGCTTTAAGGTTTAGTTATATAATATTATAGTATATTATATAATATTATAACTATTACATAACTAGCTATAGTTATATTTGCTATAGTTGTTATATTATCAATCTTTATATAAATATATTGCTTCTGTGCGTCTGTATGTCACTGAACTCCTCCTAAACCTGACCGATAGAGGTTTGTGTGTAAAAAAAATTGCTCGCGGACGAAGTCGCGGGCACCCACTAGTAGTATAATAAGAACACACATGACGTAGGGGTTTTACATACTTAGTTATTCTTTAGGCAATTAATTTTTATCTATCCTTCAATTAGCACAAAATGAACAAAATATTACGCAAACGTCTATTAAACTTCGACTATTAAAATTTCCAGATATTGTGTTTACAAAATAGTTTTTTTTTTAATTGGAACAAATCGGTGTCTCTGCTGACATCCATATTTTGCTTGCTGCAATAAAAAGTGTATAGTGGCTATATAAAAATGATAATAATTTGAGAATGTGGACGAAGTATAGGAAATTGAGAGGTTGTGCGAGCGCCTGGCGCGTTGCATTAACATACAATGGAAGCGAGCCCACGCACGAGACGTCGTCGACGCAGGTGACGCGAGACGTACCTTGCTCATATAAGATGCTTACATAAACTGTCATGTCGGAACAGATTTAATCCAGCTTTGTAATTAGTTTAACCGACTGCCCTGTGACATACACATTTGATATGATTGAACAATGAAATTTGTACAAATATTTAAGCCTTACATTGTAATAGCCTTGATTTTTTTGTATAAACTAGCCTAATGTATAAACCAATAGTTTTAACTTAAAAAGTGTAAGTTGAATTTACAGTAAATTTCAGTTATAAACGGGTTTTTATTCCGAGGCGATACGAAGTTAGCCGGGTCATCTAGTTGTATATTAAATAAATACTTAGTCTACATTCTTATAAATAAAATTTTGAACCTCTAGATTAATTAAAACATAATATTGTCAATATGCGTTTGTACTGTTTATACGTTGCTTGTCTAAATAAATATTTACAAAATATATAACCATGATAAGAAATCGTATAAAAATATCAACACTATACATAGGTATTGGTAGGTATACGCTGATTATGTCTATTGTCTTGTCTTATCAATATTTATTTTGATATTTTTACATACTAATAAGTGGGAGGGTCTATTTCCGTTATACCTATTGCCTACCCACTTTTATGTAGGTATCTATAGTTATTTGTCTTCTATAATAATATTAATAGGTATTGTGAAGAGAAAAGTTTGTATTTTGTATGGACCTACATAAAGTGGACATATATTGCCTGGCAAACTACATAAAAAATATGTAAATAATGTCATGTTAATAACGCAAGAAAAAATATACTCTTTCGAATCACACTCATATGCGTCTATTAATTTTAAATAGTGGCAAATTAATGTATGCCTCTATAAATGGACTATTGAAAACAAAAATATTTTTTCAATTCGAACCAGTAGTTCCTGAGATTATCGCGTACAATCAAACAAACAAACTCTTCAACTTTATATATATTTTTATAGATATGCAAATCGATTCTTAAGCAGTAAACTCCAAAAACGGATGGACCTATTTCTAGTTAAACGAAATCTTGTCGTCTATAATGTTGAGTGAAAGTTCTCTGCATCAACCCCCGAGAGAGTGTGGATAAAGTTAACTCGTAGCTCGAGTACGTGTGCATGGATTGGAACCTCTTTAGTGCAGCGCACAGTGGTGGTGTCGTAACTGTGCCGGACCGCGCGAATTCCTTCCATGACCTTTGCGGATCGAACGATTGCGACAGTGTAGCGCGAGCGCGGCTTCTCTACCGCGCGGCTAGACAAGCTTGAGCAACAACCGCCATAGACTATCTATACAGACACTACAACCATATTTACCCATATCTATATAGTGTTTACAAAAATACTAAACCTTATTATCTAATTAATTATCTAATAGCCTCTGCTGAGCGACAGGCGAAAATGCGAAAAAATTCATACGATTTAGTGTATATTGCACAAATTTTTCGCCTGTCGGCGGATTTGTGTGACAAAAATAAAAAAATAAAAAAATTTATTCAATATATCCAAAGATCTTAGGAACGGTAGTAATACTAAATCTATGAATTTATCAATTAGAATCTTCTATAAGAAATTCTTTGATCGTCATTATAAAAAAAATGCAAAAGCCACTCCATTGTTTTTATAGGTTTGCAGTTCGCTTGCTTTGCTAGCTGACGTTTGGCTTTTTGTACTTATAAGCAAGTCTTCTAGTCTTTATTATTATTTCAAAATAGTTCATACGGCGACTATGGATATGTAGATAGATAGATACAGGAGAAAACGAGATAGCGTCATGCTAACATAAGCTTTGCGATTTCTTCAATTCTTATTTAAATGACAATTTTAAAGTATTTATTGAAATGAATTGTAAAAAAAAATGGAAAAAAAATATTTAGAACTAAACAGAATTGATTATATATTCTGTGCGATCAAACCGACCGCTA
Organism: Synanthedon vespiformis; assembly: GCA_918317495.1. Lineage (NCBI taxonomy): Eukaryota > Metazoa > Arthropoda > Insecta > Lepidoptera > Sesiidae > Synanthedon > Synanthedon vespiformis. The sequence goes on from OU906947.1 coordinate 3,158,497, forward strand.
GGTGTTTTATTCGCTTCAGTTTAACTCATTTACGAAGTCAGCTAAATCAGGCAGCTTATAACGACTAGACAGCTATTGTGAAATTAAAGAACCTCTGTAGTTCGTGAGTGTACATTGAAGTAACTATTCGAATCTACGAACAAAATTTAGACATCGTTAGTCATCGATATTAATTTTTTTTTTCTCACATTTGGATTCTGAGTTTTCAGTTTTGGTGCATGCATATTGTATATTATCAATCTCCCCAGGTAAAATCTCCCCAGGTATGCAAAATATGTATCATTTATATATACATATATTATTTATATGTGTATTTTGCACATATATGAGTCTGCACGTATTAGAGGAAAAGGCAGTCATGAGGACTGCCGACATAAGTGAAAACTTACAACTGAGTGTCCAATGAACACACATACAATCGGGTATATGCAATGTATTGGCGTCATCGCGTACGTAGACGGCTGCGCGCGAATTAACTGTGAGCATTAGCATGTTGCTGACGCGAACCCATACATTTTTTCCCTACCCAAAGTCGTATAACGCGGATATAGAAGTTTACACTTCAAAAATGTCACGCGACCTATGACGCAACAGCCTATAATTCAAAGAAAATAGAAGACGAAGGCAACGATTTCCTTTTCGATACTTGAGCAATTTCGAAATGAATCAACGCGTTAAGCCCTGTTTCGAGTAGTGAAAGACGCACTTGCTTGTACTCAATATAGATTGTATCTCAAATCTCAAGTTATTGCTTCTCTATTTACAGCTATTGTTATTATTAGTTTGACTTGTGAATGAAGCAAACTTATTACAAGTTTCTCTTGTTGTAGGTAACCGTAGGAAAAATAGAACAGATTTTGTGACCTTTTGCAATGGTAATCACAATAATAATGAAACAAAGAAAACTGTAAGCGATGTCTACTTTTATATATTATAATTTTTAGGCGAAGTATCAGAAACATTCGGTACAAAAGTCTACCGAATAGACTAGCTAGCATTGTTCTATTTTGGAACTTCAATGAGAGTTAGGTATACCTATAAAATTATCTGTCGCGAGTGCCTAACAAAAACAAATAGTTCTGATTGGTAGTTGTCATGATAATGATGACGCGTCATGATGACGTGTCCACATATCAATGAGATTGCGTCGTGACGCTCTGCCTCCCAGTCATCAAAAGCGACCAATGGAAATCGACTACGGATAGTCTCGCTTTAGAAAATTAATATCTATTCTATTTGCTCATCAACTGCAAACTTCTTCCTGCAAAATGTTTCATTCCAATTAAGAATTTTATTTATTTATATTACTATCACATGAAAAATATAACACTTGACAAATTAGGTGTTTAAGCTTTCACTGGTAGTCTTCAAGAAAATTAAAAATGTATACTTATACTAGCGACCCGCTCCCGGCTTCGCCAGGGGTGCATTTTTTTTTATGTATAAAAAAAATTCCCTGATTATCCCTCTATCCATAAGTGAAGACAGAATTAAAATCGGTCCAGTTGTTCTCGAGTTTTGCGCTTAGCAACACATTTAGGGATTCATTTTGTTTATATAGATTATTACTGAAGGGGTTGTTAGTTCGATTTGAAAAATTGTTTTTGTGTTGGATAGACCATTTATCGAGAAAGGCTTTAGGGTATTTTATAAAGTTACGCGGGCGAAGTTGCGTGCAGCAGCTAGTTATTACCGTTAGACGATCAATGGATCTTTTGGCAGCTAACGTCCTACTTGTTAAACGACATGTAAGAGAAAAGCTTTAAGAGGATTCAAATGGTCATTGGATATTGCAAACTATCAGCATTGATATAATATTTTAAAAACACAGGCGCGTCTTAAAATAATTTAAAAGAAATGTTAATATGAACATAGAGATTTCTCCTTTATTGCATATAGGGTGTGGTTAAAATTGTCTGCACGCATCAATAAGACTTTGGCCTTTACAGATTGTGTGATAATTAGTGTTAAGGCTGTGGTTAAGGGAACATATTCTGGCTATAGCAAAAACTGATATAGAATGCATTTTATAATTATTATTTCCGATTTGAAAAATTCTTTTACCATTAGAAGCCTACATTATCCGTGATGAACATAGGATACTTTTTACTGCGGGAAAATGCTTCATTCCTACGGGAAATCTAAAATAAATGTAAATACTAGCGGCTTGGCCCTGGCGATAGCGCCATCTATCCAAAATACGGTAGATGGCGTTTTATACTTTTCTACGCAGACGCAGTCGCCAGCACCAGCTAGTCTTTAAGAAGAAGAATGTAATTTTTACTTGAGGTACCACCACTTGAGATCAAACCAATCAATAAAGGACTCAACTCAAATGTAACTTTGAAACTAATATATTTTTATACACACACACACACACACACACTTAAGCTGGTATATATTAGTCTGGAGGTAAGTTTCCATTACCAAAGAGGATGTTGTATAAAAAATTTATACCATCACTATAATATTACGAGGGTTCTTTCCCTTAACAATGCCCCATTTGCAGTGACCTTTTGGATTGGTTTGGATGAAAGGAATTAAAATTGTCGGTACGTCCCGTTATGGCATTGTTTCGACATAAGGCTCTTAAGTATTCCTAACACCCACGTGTTTCACAGTACTGCAAAAAAAAATTAACTTACAACCGACATTTATACTCTGAAAAACACTTCATAATATGGATAGTTTATGTGGGAGCCAGAATTTTTTTGTTATATTTGAAAAAAATGTTATAAGTAATTTGGTTTGAAACTTATCTTACCGAACGGCAGTTATAAGAATAGACTTTATGTAAATATAGCGACCATATTAAAACCGTGGTTGATTTCAGAGAAGTTAGAGGAGAGATGGGCAATCAGCGACTTTATATATGACGACGATATAGATTGATAAATATAAACACATACCTACATTTATCCTTACTCCTTACATAGGTATTATATTCTTCCGCCGCGTCTGTCTGTCTGTTTGTTCGCGATAAACTCAAAAACTACTGAACCAATTTTCACGCTGTTTTCGCAAATGGATAGAGTGGTTCTCGGGAAGGTTTTCAATACTAATAATAAATCTGTAAGTGTATGTATTTTTTCTCCATAACTCTTAAACGAATTAACTAATTTTCATGAAACTTGGTAGATAAATATTTAGACGTACGGGACACAGGATAGGCTACTTTTTTTTTTCTCTTTCACGGTTGATCCAGGCTGCTTCTGACCGGTCCAATTGGAAAATTTTGGGGGAGGCCTATGTCCAGCAGTGGAAGTCCTACGGCTGAGATGATGATGATGACGGGACACAGGATAGGCTACTTTATTCTTTTCCAACGCACACGAAGTCGCGGGCGCCAGCTAGTAGTTAATTTACAAAGTTACGCGGCAGCATAATAATATTTAGTTAAATATCGCTATGGTAATAATAAGGTAAAATTTAATAGGCCGTGAGCATACAGTGAGTCGGGAGCTATGTGTTTCAGGTGGCGTTAGGGCGGAGTTGGGTGGACGGTGTCGGGAGGATCGATATCGCGAACGCCGCCCATCGGCCGCCTACCGCGATAGGCGGCCCATGGTGGAGGCAGACGGTACAGGTGGTCACTGAACATTGCCGTGTGATTTCAGCGTTTTGCTCGTATATTTAAGCGTCTACAACCTTCCATTGTTAAATCAATTTTTCTATAACACACAAAATCTCTAACCCTCCTCACTCCAATGCAAATTCGACAAAATTCAAGTGCTTTATCACCCCAAGATTGAACATTATTTGCATGTTTTAGATTGATAAGGTCTGTTTTTCTTTGACAATTATGTCAATCAATAATATTTCAAATCTAAAGCCTAAGCGCCTCTTTCACAAACGTCAAGTATGGCCTACTGTCGTTTAAAGTCACCGGTAACCGGGGATAATTTAGCTAATATACCTTTGTTTGTACGGTAAACGTCCCAAACATTGAATAGAAAATAATAAAAAAATTGGCTATCGAATGATGCAGTCAAACGAGATTCAATAAAACAGAAAATGATTTCTAAAACTAACTAATCAACACTTTACGTGACGTTGGTGAAAGAGGCGCTAAGCGAAATTTGTAGTGAATGGAATAATAACATTTGTTATCGAAACTGGTAAAGCACTTTTCTGGTCAAATGGTATACATTTTTTTTTAAATGTTAAAGTCACTTAAAGGTAGGTAGGTGGCTGGCTACCATCAAGCCGTGCTGCCTAGAATACTTTGCCATCTAGACCCAGATTACATAGTTAATTAATTCTCTTGCGTCTCCAAAGTGCCTTCAACGCAATGAACTCCTTAAATTCAAACAGCATGATCCGCGATGATGGGAAGATGTGACGGGATGTCGTTGACTCTATTTAATGGCGGTTTTTTGACTACAACGGGCTGCCTAGTATTATGACTGGTATTATTAATATTACTAGCTGGCGCCCGCGACTTCGTCCGCGTTGAAAAAGAAAAAAGTAGTCTATCCTGTGTCCTGTACGTCTAAATTTTTTTTTGATTAAAATGCAGTGTGCAGGCCACTATTAAAATACTATTATGTAAAATCTATACTAATCAAAGATATCACACTACAATAAAAAGTTGCCGCATTCGCGGAGCTATTGCTATTATTTAGGGCCTTATCTAGTGGAGCGTAGCGAGACCAATCATTTATCTATGATACTAATAATATGAAGAGAAAAGATTTGATTGTTTGTTTGTTTGCGTTGAATAGGTTCCAAAAATACTAGACCGATTTGAAAAATTCTTTCACTGTTGGGAAGCTACATTATCAGCGAGTAACAGGCTATTTTATAAAGTATATAAGTATTTTATAAGCTAGTCTATACTAATATTATGAAGAGGTAAGATTTGTTTGTATGTTTATTTGTTTGCATTAAACAGGCTCCTAAACAACTGGACCTAGTTAAAAAAAAATCACTGTTCACTTCTCTGGCAAGCAATATTGAAAGCGAGTAAGCGAGTAACGAGCTACGCGGACATATATTTTATAAAGCTACTCGGAAGAAGTCGCGTGCAACAGCTAGTAGGTACTTAATAAGTTGGCTGACAAATGACAATTATAATGGAGGTTCTTCAAATGGAAACTACGAGTACTTATGTGCATAAGGGTGGCCTTAGATATGTGTTAGAAACTAATTTTATTCAGGAAACGTCGCGTATTTGTGTGTTTTATTGTCCTGTATTAAATTGAACCCATGGGAAGCTCGGGCCAATAAACTATACCTAATGTTTTTCGTGAGCCTACAAAAGCCCCTTGTCGATTGTATTTGTTTAAATTACATTACACTTTTGGGCTATCCATTATAGCATGAGGAAGTTTCTTTTACTAAAAAATAATATGGTTAACATGAAATCTAATATATAAAAGGCGATGTGTGTGTGAATGTTCCCTATAAACTTCAAAACTGCTGAACCAATTTTGACGGAACTTTCAGACAATCTTCAGATTAGTCCAGCGTGTAATCCTGTGAAGTTTGGTAACGATTGGATGCGGGGGAAGCCGGGAGCGGGTCGCTAGCTGTTTTTATAGCTATTAGGATTGTATTTAATCTGATATGAAACCCATTGATGCCAACCCAAATAGGTATTAGTACACATATGTATTTAACGAACCTAACTGCATCTATGGCGTTGCTTGTATTATAGGCGACGGTAGTTACCTACATAAAAAAACTTACATTGTGTTTTGTCCGGTAAGTGTTATTCGTAATTTGAAATAGGGATCGCCGCATAACGTAACTTGAGTAGTGTTTGCTTTTCCCATAATTTCTGGTAAATGTTAGTTCGTGGCACCAAGGGGCCAAAATAGGTGACGAACGAGCCGATTATTTAAATAAAAAGGTCACGGATGTAGTTTTAACAACAGTCAAACATTGTGACGATAAATCATTGTTTTTTATTTAATAAATAATTTGTTAATTGTACTTTTATCACACTAGTTCCCAATCACATCTTCGCCTGCGTACATAAATATCTAGGAAAAAGTATGTAGCACTTATTCTAGAATTCTAGTTTTAAAAATATAGTTAAACAAAGTAGCTTCGCGCCGTCTGTCCGTCTGTATGTATGTTTAGATCTTTTAAATTACGCATCGGATTTTAATGCGGTTTTCACTAGTGAAAAAAGCGTTAAACGAGGAAGATTTTTATTTACGTACTAATAGCTGTTGCCCGCGACTTCGTCCGCTTTAAAAAAGAAAAAAGTAGTCTATCCTGTGTCCTGTACGTCTAAATGTTTATCTAACAAGTTTCATGAAAATCAGTTAATTTGTCTAAGAGTTATGGAGGAACATACATACATACAGAAAAAAAAATGTAAAAATGGTCAATTTAGTTTCAGTGTCATGTATAGCGCCTATATACACGATATTTCTGAAAACAAAGTAAATTACTCCATGACCGACTCCTACAGATTTATTATTAGTATTGACGATGATATTCAGTAACAAATTGCACCCATGCGAAGCCAGGTGCTGATCACTTGTTGGGTATAAAAACAAGTGTTTCATTAAAATAATCTCTTTCAAGTTTGTGGTAATGTTTTGTCACTATAGGTACCTTACTTGTTCCTATGCGAATTTTCTGTAATTTTTGTTTCATGCTTAGTAGTCATAACGTAAAACCTATTTCGAAAAATGGAGCTAAACCAAGTGCTCCCACAGCGTTGGTTACTGCTTCATGCTGCACGCTAACAGTACCAACACACGACAAACTATATTTCTTTTTACATAATTATTCATCTCATTTAATCAACATCAACGTTAGTAGTTTACAGCTGATTCGTAGAAGCATTGAATTAACATATAATAATAGGCAATAGCTGACTTATTTTTATCGGCACTAAACAATAATTTTGTACGTAATACTTACTTAGTTGTCATAAAACGCTGTGAGGAATAAATCGTGAGGAGAAAATATAGGTACTATATGTTTATTTTAATCTACTTGGAATATTGCGCAATGATAACACTTTCTAACAAAAAAAAACTGACTTCAAACCGTTTTCTCATGGATGCCATTGTCAGAATTGGACCAAATTGAAATGGGACCACACGGGAAGCACCAGCTTTCAAATAAAAAAAAAATCATCAAAATCGTTTCACCCAGTCGAAAGTTAGGAGGTAACAAACATAAAAAAAATACAGTCGAATTGAGAACCTCCTCCGTTTTGGAAGTCGGTTGAAAATAGCAGAAAAATGTTTCTCGTTGTCTGATCATAAGAGAGTCGCTTTTGGTTAAAACAACTGATTAATTTGTAGCTAATGAGGTTTTGTAATTAAAAACCTTTGTGGTGGTCTTTTAGGTTTTTGACTAGATGGATATATTTTAACCACTACAGTTCTAAAGCGTCTTATATTATGTATATTCGAAAGTTGAACTTAGTGCGTTCTGACGTGTTCTTTTGTGAATTTACAAAATGCGAACATCTAACGGAAATACTTTGATTGTCACGTTCGCGTTCGTCAGAAAAGTCTCGTATGATTATATTTTATTTCATTCTCGTATCTGTCACGAAATAGAAAATGATTTTTGTAAGAAGTGAAAAAAATCTGAATTTATTTTATAACTTTACAAATAATTTCTAAGAATTCCCACTGAAAGTTTGAATTTTCAAAATAATTATAAATGAAATAATTATTTGATTGTTGACTTTATCAACCGTCTTCCAAAAAAGGAGGAGGTTGTTAATTCGACTGTATGTTTTTTTTAATCTTTGTTACCTCATAATTTTTGAGTGGATGAACCGATTTTGATGATTCTTTTTTTATTTGAAAGCTGGTGCTTCCCGTGTGGTCCCATTTCAATTTGGTCCAGTTCTAACAATGGCATCCATGAGAAAATACCATGAGACGGTTGGAAGTCATCTTTGAAAATTTTAATGTAATTCTTTAAATATTTTAAAGAGTTTTACTCTTATAAACAATCGTGACTCACGTTATAATTCTTTGTTTTAAAACTATATTAATGCACCCCGTCTTTGCCCTATATGTCCTATATTGTATAGAGCCTATGTCAATTTTGGACAATATGTCCGTCAAGTTTCAAAGATGTTTCAATCAGGTGTAATTACAAAATCCAAACAAACTTACAAAACCCTCTCTCTGAATTTAGTCAACATTTTCTAACATTGTAGTGAGATTTAACAAAAAATCAGGGCATAAATATTCATAGGTCATCCCCCTACGTCGCGTCGAAGGGGTGAAAATGTATGACTGTATAGCTTTTATAATAAAAACATATTAGCCGCATCGCATGTCTGTCTTTTCGTGACCGGGCAGTTTTACACCTGGTCAAATGGGGAGATGGGAGGCCACGGGAGCAGGGGAGCATGGGGTTTTATGAGGATAATGGGTAAAGAGAGGGCAGAGGGAGGCAAAGGCACAGTTTGTCAGCGGTTAGCTATTAATGAATGCGTCCATAATGTTTATTGTGCCTGCTGAGTTTTTTGGTAATATCTGTAATTCATCGTTTTCTAAATTGATTGTCATGACCTTCTTCTCTTTCACGTAAATTCATTACTAGATGTAAGGTATATAAATTAACTACTTTTGTATATTGAAAATTGAAAAGTTCTCGATTGAATCTATACAAAATTGCATGTATTTTAATAAATAAAAATATTCAATGAATAAGCGCTTAACAATTCGCTTGAAACTTGACCCAATATAATATTATATCATTTTACACACTTACAACCGAAAGAACCTAGTTTTTACTTAAGACAATATCTAGAAAAAATTGAATTATAAATGCGAAATAGAATATTTAATGGCAACTTTACCATAAGGCACAAAACCATCCTTAGCGGTGCACATACTAGCTGATGCACGCACTTCGTCCGAGTAAAATATAACCTATGACAATGTAGTTTCCAATAGGCGCATGCAGTCACGTGCAACAGCTAGTAATATTATAGTATCTAAGATACCCTGTCTTCCAGCTAGAATCAACTAAGGAGTTCAAGGACCAATTTAAATTGTCGGGCGGTTTCCAAGTCCGCGCATAAAACCGATGTGTGACTTTTATAGAATTGAAAGGTCTCTTTAGATTATAGAAATATTAGAATGTAGTAACCAATTTTTTTGTAAATAAATAGTTGTAATCTCTATTTATTTATATAAAAACTGAACTGGTGTCTGCGACTTCGTTAGCGTTCTGGATGAAAGGTACCCTATGTCATTTCTGATTTCCCAGACAGATTTATAATATTAGTAAGGATAACGTGTCACTGAACTCATTTTCATAAAACTTCGTAACTATGTGTAATTTGGTCCAATTTAAATGACGCCGGGAGCGTGTAGCTAGTGTAATTTTATAAATGTTGAACTGGTTCGTTTGACAGACGTAGGGCACACAATTATCACGTGCCATCGTTTACACATTTGACTCCATTTTATTATAATAATGTAATTATGACAAACACAGGGGGGCAGGTCGCGTGTCGGACGGGTGTCTGGGTCCTTCGCTCCCCGCTAGTACACCCCATTAGATGATCGCGATGCTACAATCGGCTGGGGGTAAGTTTAACTTTTTAATTTGACGACGTACCTACTCGTTTTGCGGTAAAATACTTTTGTATTGTAAAAGGGTGTGATTTTTACGAGTACTTCTATTAGGAAATACGTATTTTTTTGTTTTATGACTTTTTATAGCTCCATTGAAATAAGTTATAGTCAAAACTTAAAACGTAGCATTTCATGTTCTTAATTTGTCTATTGTACTACTATTGTCTATTGTCCTGCATAGGCGACGCAGCCTATGCAGGACATCTAGTTACATTTGGTTAGCTGATAATTATTTTTTTTTTTAAAATTTAGTTATTGCTTATCCGTCAGATTATTTATCTTCAGCTTTCCTAAAAATAATCATTACTTTCGTGCAATTTGGAAAAATCAATGCATTAAATTAACTTTTGCAAAATTTTATTGTATACGTTAATAAATTTTTAAATGTTTTTTATTTTTTTTAATTTCTTTTTATTTTTAGGTAGATTTTTGATTTTCCAAAAAATTGCGTTATAAATTTGTTTACGATTGAAACTTTTTTTAACATTTTTAGAGATGTTTTAGAGACTACATATTTAAATATATAGTAACTATCAAATGTAATATCAAGTCCTTTTAACACAATTTGACTATGTACGAAGTTTGAAATCTTTTTAAATAAATATAAAAAAATCTAGCCCATAAATGAATGTGGAGCATTTATAAAAAGCAATTAACAACCAAAGACGCATCAGTAACAATCTGGTAAGAAGGGGTCGATGGTAGCCGGCTGCTAATTAACTAATGGATGTACAATATCGCCCTGGTTCCTCCCCTCCGTCCGCCTAACCTCACCCCCTTTCCCCTAACGCTAGCCCATAATGGATTGTGGCACGCTCATCGCGTCACTGCGACTCTATCTTGGATTTCGCTTGCTTTCCATTGGACGACTCTAAGTACCTTTACATTAGTTTCAAAGGAAATATAAATAAGTGCCTAATTAATTAACATAAGTAGCCAATTTTTTTTTATTAAAAAAAAAATCAATTACGCACTCTAAACTCACAAACCGATTTATTGGGTTGTTTTCCACATTTGCGATTGTTAATTTTCCTTCATAAAACATGGAAAATATACGTTGTCATAAATTATCCAGGCAGAAGATCCGGGCCACCAACTCACAGAATATATATAAAGTGATATAATAAAATAAAGACTCTTGTTTCGGTGCCTGAGTAATGTTTCTGTATCAGTCTACCAGTACGTATTACTTACTTTCTATCGCAGAGCACACAGCTCTCTCCTCATTACGACGGGACAACCAAGCTAGCCCAACCATTTATTTAGGGTTATTAAAACAAATTATTTAGGCAAATACATTAGTTTACACAATCATTTCTTACAATAAAAATATAATTGTAAGAAGTGGTTGGCTTACTAACTTTCCCTAAAATAATCAAAATTTTTAACAAAAATATAAGTCAACATACAACATGTATGATATCTTACGAAATAAGTAAGAAAGCTTAAGAAAAGCTCCTGAAAGAATCTTAAAATATTTCTTGCTCTAACTTTGGATATGTGGAACGAGGTCGGCGTTTGTATATTCGTTTTAAATTTCGTTCAAAAGTCTACATGAACAAAGCATAAATGAGTATATCGTATGATAAGAATTCAGATAAATAAAATATACACCCTTTGCAATTTTCACCAAATATCACAAATTTAATTTTAACGTATATACTCATGAAGGAAGGAAATGGTGGACATCTGTCACCCTTGAATAAAATCTTGCAATTTTTAATATCTTTTGTAATTCTCAATACGAGAAATATATATGTTTCATAGTGCGTACACCATATTTGTGAAGCATTTTCTATGTTACTGCGCACAAAGGCACAGTATAAATATTAGTACATGTTCGCATTATAAAGCCTAATAAGCCTTTGTTGGCTTTAGATATAAAAATGTATATGTGCCTATCAAAAACTATACGATGGTCATATATTAATACTTAAATCACGATCAATATGAATGAACCCCGTGCAAGAGTCGATCGCAAAAAAGGTAGAACATATTTAATAAGCAGTAAAGGAACATATTCATATCCGCCTGGACGTCCTATTAGTCTTTGATACCTATTATTAATTACTAACTGTTGCACGCGACTTCGTCCGATACTTACAGCCGTTACTCGTTGAAAATGTAGGGACGAGCTTTCTATACCTAAGCTTTCTTTCTAGCTTTCTAAGTGAAAGAAATTTTAAATATGTCCAGTACTTAGTTTTTGAGTTTTTTCATTACAAATAAAGTTTGTATTATTAAAAATACAAAAATACAAATCTTATTTCTGAATTTTATTTTTAGGATTATTATTCCCGACGCAATATTATCTTCTATACTTACTTATATAACCTTGCAAACACAGCCTGAGAATGATTTTAAAAAAGTTTCAAACTGAAAAACACGGCAAATGGCAAATGGTCTATAAGATAAAAAAAATGAGTACAATTGCTCTAGAGCATAATAATGTACACTTTACAGGTACCGTAATATAAAATATGGTATATATTTTTTATATATTCCTAGAATTCATTACTCCCTGTATTTTTTTCTATCAGACAAAACATCTCGTAATAATGGAGCCGTCAGTTTTATAGGCGACTGCAATAAAAAACGCATAAATTGTCGCCCAACATAAATTGAATAGACTCAAGTTAGTTGGAGATGTGGCCAAGTGGTATCGAAATATATTGAGCTTACAGCGAATGACATAAGGTTCATTGTTGGGTACAGTTGAGCGGTTGAGTGGTAAGGGTAGTTGTACTTATATAGAATTGAAGTGAACGTTATGGTAGTATTGCAACGATATTAAACAAGATATCGACCTGTTTGGTTATTGGTAAAATAATAGTCAGGTGGTGTATTTTCAGTGATGGTAGACTACTCCTTAGTTATAGTGGTTAGTTATAGTTATAGTTATTGAGGGGGTTAGATAATACTTACGTTTCGTAACAATGTACAATATTATACAGAGGATAGTTTTTTGTGTTTGTTTGGTTGCGGTAATCTTCGAAAATTATCCGATTTAAAAAAATGCTTTCACCAATATGCACCTAATTAGAATTTCAGGGTGGAAATAGCCTAAATAGAAATCATGTAAAAATAAAGATCCAACGATTGGCGAAAGAACAAATGTCAGGCGTTATGTCGTTTATTTCCCAACGCAAACGAAGTCTTGGACAGCATTTATGTAGTATAGAGCTATAGAAATATAATTAACAGCGAGGGCAGTTTCAAGCTACTCTGTATAAAAATGATTTTGGTGTATGTACTCCTTCTACCAAAATTTCATATTACAAAATGTATATAAATTAATGTTACACTTGGAGCTAAATAAACAAACAAATAGTTATTTGTCTGTTTGATTCCTTTGGTGTCGAATAGGCAAATAAGGCAATTCATTTTTTTAATAAACTTTTTATAGTAAAGAGCGACAGGAAAGTTGATTTTTGATGGTCCATATTTTACCGAGACCGCGTAGTCTGACTTATCGGAAGACGCGAATTTTTATCCCGTTGGCTTGATTGATAGGAAAATGCGGACGTATTTCCTGTTGGTTCGATCACAGGACTTCGAGAATTGGTAGAAAGTTAAAGTAAGATACATAAACAAGACCAAAAGATTTGCTAGCTCTACATTATGCCACCATTATAGGGTTTTGTTTTGCCTAATACGCGAGCTTTAATACTCCAAATGCCACACGAAATGCCAACAGATAATCAGAACGACAAACTAGAAGTTAATGGACATTTCGATACGTAGAAACAAATGAATGAATTCTAAGTGTCTGAATGATATTTTTTTAATTACGTATACAAAGAGGTGCCATAAATAAGTCAATAGAGCTTTTGAGTATTCATTGTATAATAAGATGTTACGTAATCGTGTGTGAGTCACGAAAAAATCCATTATAAATTATCTTCTATTTATATTGGACATACCTAGTGTCTTTTTTAATTTTAAGTATTACCTGTCTATAAATCTACTAGATTTCGTTTTCACGCTATACAATATTATAAATTATTTACATTATGAAAATTTAGTTGATATTTAACTTGCAAAGGTTAGTTGGTTAGTCTGCATAGTAAATTTAATATGAAATTAATAAGATTAATTTAGAGATTCAATTTAGAATTATTTTCGAGATTCAAAGTATTGATATTTTAATTTTTCGCTAAATCATGTCACGCTATACCTAATATGTGATCGTTTTTATTAAAAAACCATAATAAAATCAAAATGTTCTAAACGAAAATGAGCACATTATTTAAATAGAAAAAAAGTGCAGCGTTGGACGATATAAGGTAAATACGATGCGCGCGCATTTACATAGGTATCGATGTATTATTGCTCCCCCTGTAGAAACCGCCCGCCCTACGCTGTGATTGGTGGGCGGAAACAGAGGAAAATTGTGGGAAATTTATAACGTCAAGTTGTAATGAATAATTTAGTGTGACCACCTCAGAAGTCGTAGAGGCTTCCAAAAATTTTACACATACAAGAATTAGGTACTCAAACATTATTAGGGAACTCTGTTAGCTAATTGAACAATTGTGCCACATTTTTTTAACTTATACTTTACTTAGCAAGTAGGGCGATGTCAAAGGCAAAGGTAGTTAGTTCTTTATAAGTTATATACGAATTGTATGTTCGTTTTCGTTGTAACAAAAGAATGACTTGAAATATAGTCAATAGAGAAGTCAATGGGTACCTAATAAGCTATTCAGTTATCGGTCCATAAATAACGTCCGAAATAGAACGTTTAGCTATATTAGCGAAATACAGAACGAAGCCAGTAGCTATTAATGAAATCTAGCGGACAAATTACAATTAGGTAGGTGCCCATAGTTCTATTAGTCAAAGCAAATAATGTCGAAACTTTCATTTGCATTTTTATTGTCAACACAATCAGCATCTAGTTTCTTAGTTTACCTAACATTTGCGAAGAACTTTCTCTCGAGTTTATTTTTTTTTTATATTTTTAATAACTTAATCACAAACACTGTTGCGAATTAAAAACTCAAAATCATAATTGACGAGCATTAATTAAAAGCGTCTCGGGTTCGATTCCCAGCAGGGCCAACATTGGAACTGCGTCTGACCTGGCTAGCATGAACCGACTTTTAAAACGATAACATTTCCAGAAACATAACAGCATACGTGCTTTTAATACACGGCGACGTTTTGTAGGATAGTGATTGCCAATAGGCGAGCTGTCAAACACTGAAAATTATATATTGAAGAAAAGAATTAATGTAGGTACTACGGGAAAAAATCACTTTTGCAGTAAAATCTTTTAGCAGGAAAGCTCTTGCCTTATAATTGAAAACATAAAGCATTTAAACTTAGTAATGCTTTTACTTGCGTCTCTCGCTTACCTATGTTATGTAGGGTATTGAAAAGTACAAATTAGGGTGGTTTCGACAGTCGGTCGGGCGAGCCCGTTTATGGCAACAGGATACCGAATGCCCTCCCACGGGAAATTTAATCATTGTTAATATTATTTTTCTGTTGTGAGTTTTTATTATGTATTGAGAAAAATAATAAATTTTATTTCTATTAGGTTTTTTTTTAATTATTTGACGGACAGACTAGCAATTGCAACCTCGAAAAACAGCTTTATATAATTACCTAAGGTGTTAATAGAAATATGTATGCAAACCTCTTATCAAGGCTCCGAAGCAAAAATGGGGTCATATAAGTTTGATGCGTGTGTCTGTGTATCTGCGTTTTTTTCTATTTAAAAATCATTCTAAGTTAACGACAGTTTTACATTAACTTCCACAGGTTCGATTGACGTATTACTTCGGCGGTATTTCTCTAACATAGTATTAACCTTCATTTAATGATTTAGCATCGAGTAGTCTGCAGAAAAACCAATTCCTGCGAAACTTACAGAAGCTAAGTCGGGGTTTTAATCACACATATCCATAATCTGTAAAGTATTCATCTCAAAAACAGACTTATTAGGAAATAAATGAAAAAGTTGGCCACGATCTAACGGAACGATAGTAATACTAAATCTATGGTCACAATTGTCGCGATTAGACTTTAGCGAATTTAATAATACAACAAAACAAGACACATAAACTACTTCGACGTACGTTAGTATGTATGAATGACTACGCGAAGGAATGTGCTGCGCACGCGACTTGTACACTCACATGTAAGCTAACAACTTTACACCAAACACACACACTAGCGCGTTAAACGAGTTGTTCTAAACACACATGTATAACTTACGTCTGTTATATGTCTGCACTCACACTTTTACAAAGTACATTCGCAAACACAAAATTTATCAGATATCTATCCTAACTTTTATAAAAATAAGTCGTTATGTTGTAGATACAAATGTATTTCTTCTAATTCTAATTTTTTATTTGATAAAAATCCCATTTAATTTCGCCATTAAATTTTTTAAGATCTAACTAACTCAACCTTGACATGTACTCACATTTGAATAGCTAAATTGAATAGTAATAGTACATTTGAATATTACGCTAAAATGTTTGTTTGCATTGAATATTGAATGCAAACAACAAACAAACAACAAACAAACAGAAACTATTGGACCGATTTAAAAAAAAAAAAACACCTATAAAAAGTTACATTATCAGCGAGTAACATAGGCTTTCAATACTAATAATAAATCTGTAGGGGTCGGTCATGGAGTAATTTACTTTGTTTTCAGAAATATCGTGTATATAGGCTTTTAGAATTTTTTTCTGTATGTATGTATGTATATTCCTCCATCACTCTTAAACGAATTAACTGATTTTCGTGAAACTTGGTATTATATTTTAAAAAATTAATACTATTTTTTTACGTGACTGTACCAGGTCTCTTGAATGGCGTTGCCAGGCACAAGATTACTATTTGCCCGTTACTTGCCTCAATGAATGGTGCCTCTGTATCCACTATTCAGTACCCGAAAAGTATAAACATTAATTTCGATTTAAGTAATATAACACATTTGTCGTTAGAAATAAAATTAGTTACACTACAAAAGATTTAATTTTGGCCTTATGCTATAAGGAAGTAAGCCGAGTAAATATGCGAAATGCAAAATTATCTTTTTTTTAAATGGGGTCTGTTGCGAAGTCGAAAGTCGAAGTAACTTTCCGACATTTTTTTGAAGTGAAAACTTCTTTAGGCGCGTTGGGCATTTTTGAGATGGGAAAAAATCATTGAACTCGCGACCTATTACAGTTACCTCTGTTGACAATTATAAAAGAACACAGTAATCTATATAAATAAAAAAATGAATCACTAAATGTGTTGCTAAGCGCAAAACTCGAGAACGACTGGACCGATTTTAATTTTGTCTTCACTCATGGATAGAGGGATAATCAGGGAAGGTTTTTACATAAAAGAAATTCACCCCGGGTGAAGCCTCCCGGCTTCGCCTCCGGGTCGCTAGTTTTAAATAAAAATAGAAAACGGCCAGTGATATTTCAAAAAAGTCATCAACATTTTCAGTATATATTCAAAACATACACACGTAGTTGTTCAAGTTTTCACGTCTGACGTGCAGTCCAAAGACTGACAAGTATTTTTTTGCGTAACTAGTAAATAACTGTAACAGGTTTTGGGACCCTTGTCTATTTGACTTTAACTAATATTTGACTTTATGAAGTTGAAGTAAAAATATATTTTATTTCCAATAACTCAGTAAATAAATACTGAATTAGCTATAAAGAAATAATAGTAGAAATGTTTGGAACAGCCCTACTAAATATTCCGTTATGACTATTGACGAAAACTCTCCTGAGACATACATTTTGTAACATTTAATTTTTAACACTAAATAATAAATATAAGCTATATCTTATGATATATACATATAAATAAAATTACTTTTCATTTTATCAGCGATTAATACATTACATTGGTATTTCGATAAATAATGTATCTTTGGATATAACAAATTCGAATTGCGAATGTCGATGGATTGAGTGCAGAATAACAAACAGTGCAAACGAACATTTCTTATTGAAATTTAGTCTGTATTTAGTACAACGAAGTTAGATGAGATAGTGTGTGAGAAACTGAGAACGGTCCTAATGTAGGCTATGAAATATATAAATTTTATGTTGATATTTAAAAATATTGGACTAAACTCTTTTTAACAAAAAACTCTTTTTAAACCGACTTCTAACCATTTTCTCATGGATGCCATTGTCAGAACTGGACAAAATTTAAATGGGACCACACGGGAAGTACCAGCTAACAAATAAAGAAAGAACCATCAAAATCGTTTCACCCAGTCGAAAGTTATGAGGTAACAAACATAAAAAAATAAATAAAAAAAATACAGTCGAATTGAGAACCTCCTCCTTTTTTGGAAGTCGGTTGAAAAGTGAGTAAAAGGAATACAATTTATTCATGAAGTTGACTGATAATTTTTACAATTTCGTTAGGCAGGTTCGACTGGCAAAATCACGTGTCGTTTTCACGGTAAGCCCCCAAGTTTCGGGCCGGGAAATGAACCCGCGACGCCCACGCGTCGCCGGAAATAACGTATATATGCAGATCCTATCATGCTTGCAAAGTAGGTATGCTGAGCACGACTTCGTCATTAGTGAGATTTGTGCATTTTTATATTTTTTTGAAAAGGTAGCCGAGATTTGGTAAGACTAAAACAAGTGAGGTCATTGACATACCTATAACGTAATACTACCTGATCAACTAAAAAAAAAGATTAATGACAAATTAAAAATTAATTATTATGAAAATACATTATTTGACTTTTCATTCAAATAAAAAAGAAAACACTACACATTATGTTCGTCTGTCTGTTTGTTCGTGATAAGCTCAAAAACTACTGCACCGATTTTCAAGCTGATTTCACTAATGGATAGAGTGTTTCCCGAGGAAGGTTTTAGTATATAACTTACAAAATTACGCACGCGAAGTCGAGGGTAGCAGCTAGTCTCTTAAATATGAACATATTTTTTAATATATGAAGTGTTTGTTCTATTAAAAATTCTATAAGCTTTCGTCTCTTGCACTTGTAAAAAAAATGGTCACAGTGTTTGTTAATATATGTATTAAACATAATCATGTGCCTGTCTGTTTGTGATATCATTACTCACGATCACTACAAATTGATCCTTTAATCACGAAAGTATCTATTTCATGTAGGCTTTGTTCTTTAAGAAAGAATTATTTTTTTATAACTAATTGAACATTCCTAAACTACGTTATGTTATATAATATATAATACTAACGGCCTGTTCCCGGCTTCGCATGGATACAAATTATATACCAAAACGTGAAAATACGAACAGACGGACTACGTGAAAATACGCGACGGAGGACTTTGTTTTATAATATGTAGTGACTGATTTTTAGAGTAATTAAGTGGAGAGAAAGATTATTTGAATATTCAGACAAATTAATATCCCAAATATTTAAAAATTACATTAAAAATTGTATCTCTTTTTAACTAAAAAAAAATCCGACTTCAAACCGTCTTCTCGTGGATGCCATTGTCAGAACTGGATCAAATTTAAATGGGACCACAGGGGAAGTGCCAACTTTCAAATAAAAAAATAATCATCAAAATCGAAACGATTTTCCCATCGAACCCAGTATAAAGTTATGAGGTAACAAACATAAAAAAAATACAATCGAACTGAGAGCCTCATGGCTCCCTTGCTTCTTCTTTCGCGTCACACAAGTATTTAGATTTAGCACAATGATAATGGCAATATTAATGATTTAAACAATATGAATATGTATAATCTAAAATCAAAGGTTAAAAACAAGATATAATAATAGAGTCGGTTAATTTTATATTTAATGACTCATAGTTAGACAACGGACTACGAATCAGATTTAAATAAATATTTAAATATTACATTAGCATCTGTTGCTCATCCAATCAATCCTATTATGTTATCAAACAGTCCACTTTATTTTGATACTGTTT
Organism: Synanthedon vespiformis; assembly: GCA_918317495.1. Lineage (NCBI taxonomy): Eukaryota > Metazoa > Arthropoda > Insecta > Lepidoptera > Sesiidae > Synanthedon > Synanthedon vespiformis. The sequence continues at coordinate 3,177,994 of OU906947.1, forward strand.
TCACTACAATTTAAATAAAAAACTTAAGATTTTAGAATTTTTGATTTTTTTTTTAACAGAAGAAATTTTTTTTTAATCTTTTCCAACCGTCTTCCAAAGAAGGAGGAGGTTCTCAATTCGACTGTATTATTTTTATGTTTGTTACCTCTTTTTTTATTTTTTTTTGTTTCTTTTTTTATTTGAAAGCTGGTACTTCCCGTGTGGTCCCATTTCAATTTGGTCCAATTCTGACAATGGCATCCATGAGAAAACGGTTTGAAATCGGTTTATTTTTTTGTTAAAAAGAGTTATATTCCTTTTATTATCTAGTCAGATTTTTTTCTATGTTGTTTAAGTCTTATTGGCTTGGTTTTAATTTACTGTATGACAACATGTTTTAATGAATATAGGGGTATATTATTAAATTAGAATTAGAATTTTTCATAAAATATGCTTACTAATATTATAACGCTGAATAGTTTGTTTGTTTGTTTGTTTGGTTGAACGCGTTAATCTCAGGAACTACTGGTTCGAATTGAAAAGTTATTTTTGTGTTCGATATATAACATTTTGAAAGCAGACGAAGTCGCGGGCAACAGCTAGTAATTTAAATAAAATAATAGTACAATTTAGTTTAATTGAGTTCACTTCTTCTTGTTCAAGATTTATTGCGACACTAGGCTGTGTTCCGCGGTTTGACCGGTTGATGATAAATAGCTTAACACATTATATAACTTTCCTCGAAGTTTGGTCTATCTATTGCTGGATCGATCAAATCAAATGTTAAATAAATAAATATCTATGACTACCTATTAGATAAGGACAATTAAACACAATAAAACGGAAGTTCAATAGATATGTTTCGCAAACAAACTGATAGATAATTTATTAATCAACACATCGCATTCGGCATCTTCATATTATCTACGGCTTCATTGAGCAATGCCTCAATTGTTTCCAACATTCACAGTGATCGGGTCAAAGGCCACCCCATGGTTCCGAGCTGTTCGATATATCAAACTATCTTAAATCTTTGTTGGCATCAGCTTCCTCGAACGCACGTTAAAAGAAGACAGAGACGGCAACATAACGCCATTATAGTAAATTAAACAGGTTTTAGCATAGTTTATCTCATCTAACTCGCGTTACGGACCCACGAATTTCATTCAACTCTGTCACATTAAACTTTCGTTCGAACCGAACACCAAAAAGCAGTTAGTCAAGCGCAACATTTTACGACCAGAATTGTATTCAATATTTGTCACCATAAAAACTATCACATTTATTGTGCCATTAAACATAACTGTTTGTGGCATTAGGTACGAATTAGGAACCTAGAGCAAAAGTGATAGATTCGGGAAAATGAAACCATTGGGGACTTTATCATCAGCCAGTGAGTTTATAGCCAAAAATGAGATGGATTTCAAATTTCAAGGTTTATATAAAACTGGCTGCAGCCAGCGACTTCGTCTTCCAAATGTTATATAGCCTAAGGCCTTTCTCGATAAATGGACTATCAAAGACAAAAATATTTTTTCAATTAGAACCAGTAGTTCCTGAGACTAACGCGTTCAACCAAACAAACCAATAAACTGTTCAGCTGTATAATATTTTAGCATAGATTAGTTCAAAGCCAGTTCAGTCTTATGGCGTATCAGACTTAGAAGCAAACTTAGACTTAAGTTAAGCGTTAAAGTTAATTGGAGCCTTGTAAAACCTCAAAGCTTCATCTAGTTCAATAAGACTAGATAAAACACTGGAAAACCTGACTACATAATGATAGTAGGTACTATATAACTTTTAAATGTTTTTTAGTATTTAAAATTGAAGAGGTTTATAGCCCGTCTTCTTTCACATACATAGAATGCCCATTTTAAACGAGTTACCCTATAATTGTCTATTTCACTATTAATATTCCTTGTTTATTCTCAGTAATCAAAGTCTAACTAGATCCTATACAAAACCCTGTCGTTAGAACTACTGTGGCATCTCAATGTTACTTCTTTATAATGCGCGATTAAATTTGAATGAATGAGTTGAATTGATGTCAGCCATAATAACGGCACATTATACTTAGAGATATTGATACCCTATTACTTGTAATAAAAACACGTGGGACCTCTAAGTTCGGTGAGATTATAACCACTAATTCACAACGGATTATGATGACTAGTTCATTGAGTTATTGTTGAAGCTTGGAGGCATTAGTTAATGATTGGATGTCATTCTGGATTTTCAAGTTATTTTAAATTTTAAATGAAGCTCAGCTTTGGTAATAATGTAAACAAATTTTTGCAGACGGTGTCGTTTATGGCCCAACATTTGGTCGTCTGTATTTAATTTTAGTGAAGAACTTTTCAACATTAATCTATTATTATTTTTTATGTATTTGTTAACAAACATTGTTAGCAACATCTTTTTTCGCCTGAACTGAATATTCAATTACTAAGTAACTAAGAAAGTGATTTCTTATTTCTTCATTGCCTATAAAATATTGTCTGTGTCTTACAGCTATGAATAAATTCAAATTCATGCTAATAATAAGTTTTAATATAAAATTTGGCCCATTTAAAAGTATGTAATTTAGTTTAGCATGACAATAACAGTACGGCTACGTACATAATGGTGTGGAGTCAAGAATTAACATGACTGCATGATGATGTCAACGTCTTATGTAACGGACGGTCTCGAGGCTTTCATACTTCGAAGGCCACCTTAGTGGAGGTGCACAGTCTTTTTTGTTTTCTATCTTGTATTGTTTACAGATAACATAGTAAGTGAACTGGAAGTTTTTACACGAATATAGACCACCACAGAATCCAATGAGTCGGGGAACATTTAATTTTCTTACGGTCAATTTTTCTAAATTTTCTCTTAGTAAGAACCCTCCTCGAACTTCAAGGAATTTCTCGAGTTTTGCTCGAGATTAGAGAGAAAACATTTAGCGATTATTTTTATATTATTTATCAATACTAATAATAAATCTGTAAGGGTTGGTTATCGAGTAAATTACTTTGTTTTCAGAGATATCGTGTTTATAGGCTCTACACATGAAACTGAAACTAAATTGACGATTTTTACAATTTTTTTTCAGTACATATAACTCTTAAACGAATTGACTGATTTTCATGAAACTTGGTAGATAAACATTTAGACGTACAGGACACAGGATAGGCTACTTTTTTCCGTTTCAACGCGGACGAAGTCGCGGGCACGAGTTAGTATTATAAGTTAAGTGTTTAGATATTATTATGGGTAGGTACTATATCATTGACAGCCGTGCAGCCGGATAAATTTAAATTAGAAATGGTTATATATTTAAATTCATAGATATAAAATTTCTAGAATAAATAATTTACATAACGATGGTGAAAACCGCATAAAACCTGATGCTTAATTCAGAAATCTATATACAAAGCTAACTAACCCACTGATGCTTACTCGTATATTTTTTATATATTATTATAGTGACTATACTGATGTATAGGTAAAGCTATTCACCAATAAATTTATCAATAAATCATCATTGATTTATTGCTATTTGAATATTCAGATAATTTATATGAAAAAATAAACACAAAAGCATTTCTTAGATAACAACATAATAATAAGTTCCTTCTAAAAGAATCTGGATAAGAGAATAATAGATAAGATGTTGTATATGTAGGTGGAAATAGGACACTCTAATCAATCTATTTATACTAATATTATAAAGAGGAAAGAATTCTTTGTTTGTTTGTATGCAGCCCTGAAACTAGTAAACCGATTTGAAAATTCTTTCACTGTTGGGAAGCGATATTATCAGCGAGTAATATAGGCTATATTTTATAAAATTACGCGAACGAAGCCGCGTGCAACAGCTAGAGTACTTTATATTAATATATAAAGAAAAATATATTTATTTTTGTATGTAATGAATAAACTTAAAAAATGCCGGAGCGATTTCCAAAATTCTTTCACCTTTAGAGTAAGTATAATATAGGCTATATTTTATAGGACGAAGTCAAGTTATATAGTATTTTTTATTTGTAACAAATTCTGTTAACTATTTAGATATGAGCACTTTGGTTATTACAAAAAAAAACCGTTTCTTACTTCAAATCCAAGCACAGATTATACTAAACATTGTGTATTGACCGGATTCGTGAGTATTATTGGTGAGACTCTCGACAAATATTGGTCTCGGCCCTCTCTCCATTCAATGGCACTTGAAACTGTGCTCTTGCGTACCTATTACAAAAATCTACAAATTCTCACGGTTTATTATTAATATAATTTTTTTGCATAAAAATATTTTTATATACAAATAAACTGTTTAAAAATAAAGGTTTTCGATTAAAGTGTGTTGAAACGTAGGCTCGTAAGAAAGCTCAAAGTCGATCAGTGATCTACGGAGAAGAGACTGCGAAATCGAATTCAAAGACAAACCAAAGACATGGTGTCTTTGCTTTGTCTTTGAATTCGATTTCAATATATGTATATCGTTGTTTGTTGTTTACAATATATGTATATTGTATTAACAATATATATGCATAAGCTTAGTTAAGCTTAGCATTAGGTAAGTTGCTGAGGAGTAGGCTAATCGCAGACTAATTGACGCTACAGCATCAGGCCAAGGTTTACCAGTCATGGAAGCACAACCTGAGTAACAGTACACCAAATTTCAAATAAATCGGACCCGTAGAGGCTTGTGAGTTCCCTAGGTCAACTAGGAAAAGTGTTGATGATCTCCAAACGCCTTAACAGATCTTCATTAATTATAGAGAATCACCATCTAGGTCACGTCAGCTTTAAAACATAGTCTAACCGGATACACAGACACAGAGGTCAAACTTATAATACAACTTTTGCGTTGAGCGTCGGGGGTTAAAAATTAGGGTCCGTGGTGTTTGTCCACAGTGGTGTTAGCACCTGTGGTGTTTGCCCACGATTTGAATAAATTAAATTTCATACTTTTAAAACCAATATTCCAAGTTGAACAATGGCGAATTGACAAGTGACTGAATCAACATTTAACAGTGCAACCGATTCGTATAAAATTTGGCTTTTAAAAAGAATGTCAGAACAGTCCATTTGTTTAAATTCTATTAGTATAACTGTCGTGGCTGGGAAACGAGAAAAGCGCCCACGCAAGAGCCGGTGCGTTCGTCATTCGTCCACACAAGCAGGTTACTAACAAAACGAGCGGGCAAAACGTAGTATCAAAGATATTACTTTGCGGCAATGACGCGCAAAAATATTTCAATGAATTAATTGAAAAATATCTTAAATGTCAATGCCTAATTAAGGTGTAAAATAAAATTGGTTAACATTTTTTTTTACTTTACTAGCGCATTGTAACTAAAAGGTAATTTTTATCCTATAATAAACGCTCACATTATTTTAAAGATAGCTCAAACGATAAGGCAAAGGCTTCGCACGTTCCATTTCCCTATCTAAGAGCAGAGCTCAGATCCCGTTTCCCTATCCCATCCTATCTTTAAATCTTAGTCTGCAACGCACTGCAACACTTGTGGCTTTGCTTGTGTTATAAGCGACGGTAGTCACCTTCCATCAAATGAACAGTCAGCCTGTCTAATGAAATAAAGCTTTTTTAATTTTGATATTTACAAAACTTTCTAAAGAATCTTTGGGTTTTGTTGGAATCTGTACAGTTAATATGATCGTATACTGTCTACAACTAACGCACAGAATTTACTTTACCGCTTTATGTTAGAGCCCTAATAAGACTAAATCCTTTTCGGTCACATTTAATGACGTACCGTCTCACATAGGCCCATTGATGGATTGTAACTTGAGTCTTGTGCACGATATCTAGAGAACCAATCAACGAATTTAGCTTCCTTTTTGATTTAATTATGTTAGTACATTTAAAAAGGCGGTTTCAGAGCTTAGACCTGAAAGGCTCGTCAAAATGACAAGCGAGAAAAACGAAACTTGTACTAACGATGATGACTCCGAAGACTTCATCGATACTAATCAGTACTAATAATAAATCTGTAAGTATAGGTATGGTATGTATGTATGTTCCTCCATAACTCTTAAACGAATTAACTGATTTTCATGAAACTTGGTAGATAAACTTTTAGACGTACAGGACACAGGATGGACTATTTTGTTCTTTTTAACGCGGACGAAGTTTCGGGCGCCAGCTAGTATGATAATAATACTCTTCAAAGTTTGCTCAAGCTTCAAGTCTGGATCTAGCAAAAGAAAAAAGATCACAAGGAAATAATCGGTTGACGACGACATAGCTCGTTAGTGGGCATTGTTCCAATATAAAAGTTTATTCGACATTTAAACCGAGCTATTTAATTGTTACTGAAAAGAGTCTAAATTGAATTATCGTAATTGCTAATAATGTCGACGGCCCCCTATTATATTATATAGATTGTTAATTAATTTTAGTGTCGAAAGAGTGTTTTTTCACTGGAGCTGACGGAAGTTCAATTAGGACCGTCAATTAATTTCATGTCAATAAAATTTATTGACTGTTATAGATAGGCGCAGTGAATGGATATTTTTTCTTATTTGTTTATTTTATGTATATTTCTAATGTTAGTTTAACTATGTTGTTATTATAAGATCATTTTAAATCATTTTTAAACTACTTTTGCAAAGAAGATGATCATTATAATTATAAGGTAATTATAACTAGAGACCTGCGCTCGGCTTCGCACGGAAGCATTTTTTCTGTAAACAAAGATTTCCTTGTTTATCCATTGATGAAAACCTTTCAAAATATTTTGGGTGTTTTAGTGGTATAGACAATAAAGAATCAGACCGAGGATGACTCGAGGCGATAGATCTATTGATAGATATAGATTTTATTATAATATACACTAACTGTGCCCGCATCTTTTCGTTTTTTTTTAAATCCTACAGGAACCGTACATTTTCCATGCTAAAAAGTGCCGTACATATTAATCCATGTTAAAAATTATTGTATATATGAAGAAAAATTCTAAACCATACAAAGGTTTGTAATTGTTGTAATCCTAGAAATACTAAGCACGGATATTTGATCTGGATTGTATAGAAAATCTGGTTGTGCGCAACAATGGGTAAGCCCAGCATAACAATCTATAATAGATGGTGTCGCTTTTAAATTTAAATCGTTTTAAAATTCCGGGTACCATAAACGCCTCGAAGGTGATGTTTTAAAGCTCGCGTCTATATGAATGAACTGTGTAACAGTAAAATGGTAAAAAGCGGACAATAATGAAGATTTACGATTGGAGTGAACAGGTGGCGAGATTGATCCGGAGATAACGCAGTTATGTCGATGAGTGGAGCGGTCCACTTTTTTTTGTACTTCTAAACTATAGTCTATACAAAATAATATTAGATCAAAATTAAAAGTCCAAAATGTTTTAATCTTTAATTTTTAATATATGTATATATATTATATAAAAAAAAATTGAGGTTATATTAAAAATAAAACAAGTGATCCAGTAAGAACTTTAAAATATGAGTGACTTTTAAAAAGAAGGTGACATTAAGTATACAGAAGTCGTGTGATATTGTGTAATATGAACTTTTAAAAAAAAAATCGCATTAATTTCAGATAATGAAACTCGTAGTCATTGGCTTGTAAAACTTGTAAATTTGACAAAAACCTCCAAAGAAACGAAATTGGTAATTCACTGAACCATTACGATAATGGATGAAACGTATGAAAAAATTGTAAAATATATCCAAAGATCCAAATCGACCGCGATTACCTTAGGCCCCTGCTCAGGCTACAACGCCCTCAGGCGTACCGGACTGTCTGCGAGCCACTTTCTATATGCGGCACGAGTACAATCGGTGTGCTCAGGCTGCTCAGATAATTTCACTCATTAAAGTGCACGCGGAAAGTGCGTGTGTGGTCGTTCGAGAGTGCCTATTGATTAGACTTACATTTTGGTAAGTAAAGGCCCTACTCACGGGATACTTAGGGCCTCTTTCACCAACTATTTTATCAGTTATTTTTAGAAATAATTTTATGTTTTATTGAATTATGCACTCAGTTAGTGCATCATTCGTTAGGCGATTTTTTTATTATTATTTTCTTTTTAAACACAACGGTATATCAGATCCATTATGCCCGGTTACCAGTGACTTTAAATGACAGTTAGCCTAATGGTGAAAGAGGCCCTCACAGGTACAGTCGGCCGCATAAGACGATTAACACATTTAAAAGGGCAAAACAACTGAACACTCAACTTACTAACTTACTTACTGAAGCTTTTTACGATCGTTAGTACGTGAAGCTTATTTTGTTCTCTAGTCGTGACAACGACTTATGGCGCGTTGAGTGTTCAGTTGTTTTGCACTTTTGAATGTGTTAATCGACTCTTGCGGCCGACTGTACAACACTTAAAATCGACATCTAGCGACAAGCGATAATTACTGTATGTAACAGACAGAAAACAGAATTGTTACAATATAATCTTCTATGTTTCCTATGGACTCCAAAACCACTGAACCAATTTTGATAAAGCTTTCAGATAATCTTCAGATTAGTCAAAAACTCATTTCATCATCAAAAAGTAATCATTTTTATATTAAAATTACTTCTATATAAATATTTTATTTTTGAAATTAATAATGTCATTTCCACAAGCATGTGAGAGAAAAAAAATTCTAACACATAATTTTCGCATTTATGATTCTATATGAAATGCCAAGTATAAGTAGGTATGTAGTAATTTCTTCACGTGTAGATAAAATGTTAAATGCACTGTTGCCACAATCTGTCAATCTGACAAATCATCTGTCAACTTATGGAATTTCATTCTTATGGAATTCGAATTGTAGTACCTACCGACGTGAACACAAATTTAAATTTAGAATTAGCATCACGCGCGTTCTTCTATCTGTTCAATCTAAATCGGCTTAACCCTTAACTTTAACAATGGTGCGTAGAATTTATAAAGACGCTTTACACCGCTGCTTGAATTAGACAACTTATGGCACGACAACCACTGTTGCGGCAATGTATTCGATGTTGATATAAATTGTCCCCCGTGAACACAATGTGGGTCTCCGCACAATGATACGCAGAGTTTGAGCTCATTTGTCATCGGAAAGATAATAGTCAATGTTCGTTGAATCGACAATGGGCCATATTTTCTTCTTGTTCTGTTATGCAGAAATGTTTTGTTTAATATTATGAAACTCATTGAGATTTAACCAAGTAGGTTATGTTGCAAGTACATATAATTATTTTACAATTTAAAAATGTGTACGTATGTGTAGTTGGGATAACTTGTAATGTTTATACTAGACATACTTAGGATTTGTAAAATTAAATTTAAAGATAGCAAATGAAATACACATTAAAATAAAATACAACATGGAATCGTGTTTTGAAAATATGGAAATATGAAAACCAAAAACACAAGATCGCATTTGTAAGTGTAGGTATTTTACGAATTGACTGATTTTCATGAAACTTGGTAGATAAACATTTAGACGTACAGGACACAGGATACCCTACTTCTTTTTCAAAGCGGACAAAGTCGCGGGCGCCAGCTAGTAGGCATAATAAAACAGGAAAATATATACCTACCTATTGTAGATGTTTAACTTTTATTATCAAGTGTTTTGCATTATCTAATCTTTAATAATAATATAATAATTTTAATAATATTGGATAATAAATTAATTAATTAGGGTAAAATTACCTAATGTTGGCACCCCTTCAATTTATTGGCAGCCCAAACTTTTTACTAAAAAATAAGAAAACTATTCCATAAACTGTGTTCCCAAAATGAGGAATGCTAACACTAAACATTGTCAAACTTTCAACTTTTATTTGAGTTAAACAAATAGGTCGATAGGTGCCATTAAATGGCCGTATTTCTTAAAGTGCCGATAATTGGGTATTTTCCTCTATATTAAAATACTATTCAAAATATTTGAAATGTTTTAAATGGTTTTTTGGTAATATAGTTTCAAAATATTTTTCCCATCTTTTAATTTTTAATTCTCTATGACATAACTTATTCTGATTGTAGACATTATCAGCATTATTTTTGTAAATAACTGTAATAGTCTTCCCATTATACTCTGCTTCACTGGAATGATCGTTCACACAGCTATTATAATTTATACGATATTGTTTTCAAATGCAGCCATGAATGATGATCGACTTAAATCGTCATATATACGCAGATATGCAATAATCGTAAGTCATTGTTATGGGGCATAAAAATATAAACGCTACCGGTGTTAAGTTCGACTATAAAGTATCAAATTTTATTGTTTGGTTCGTATGAATGTAATTTGGTGGTAATCGAAATGTAACATTTTGTAATTTTTTTTCTTATATCGAATACTTAAGTATTTATATCTGTTAGTTCCTTAAGAGCATACATCCGTCAGAATTACATTGGAGTCAAAATTTATTCCAAGATTTTATTAGTACCATCATTTATTATTTCGTTATCATTCACAGCATAAAATTGAATAAATAATTTGAGGAATTAGTAAAATTGATACACTCCCGTTTACCTAGTAGCTAAACTTATATGTTTATGTCATAGTCTTCATCTCCACTGTTATAAGAGCCTCTACTAATGCTCGCCACAACGCAAGTTCCTATCCTATATGTCATTCGCATTCAGGCGTTTACTGAGATGCCGTTAAGGTTGTCTACTTCAGCTTGCTAATTCTTGATAGCCCACAAACAGTCTACGTGTCTTATAAAAGACATATAAATTGAAAATGTGTCTTTTATAAGATGTATTTCGGAGAGTGTCCTTTCTTCCATAGGACATACAAAAGACGTACGGCTGGTTATCATTCTTATCTTGTCGAAATCCCTCTTTTTGGGAGCGTTTTAAAAAATCCTTTATAATGCTCACTGCCAAGGTTTGGAACTCCTTGCTGGCGTCTATATTTCCGAGCTCATATAAATAACCCAAATCTTTTCAAAGTTCTGGGTGAGCTCGCTCCACCATAGATCCAACCAGATGTGTAGCAAACACATCTGGTTGTTAGCCAGTAAACCCATAAAAAAAATACAATCCAAGTTGCGATTTTATGTACCCAGTCCTACTCTAAGAGGTCACAATCCTTTTAATGACCTTGATCTAAAGACATTTCGGTAGTTGTGACGAGAACAGAGTTCGTAGATACTTAATTTAAGTCCAACGCGATTTCATTTTTCTTTATTTTCTTTCTACTTAAAGAAACGTTTTATTAAAGCATCTTTTGACGATAATACCCTTTACCTATGTATCGCCATTCAGTGAACTATTAGGGAAACAGGGACCGACTCTCATAGGATAGACAGTCAGTAACCAACGAATAAGTTAGGATAAAGAAGACGCTATCCTTACTATGCAAATCATCATTCGTTTGGGAAAAGGGCATTGTCTAGACCTCCAGTTTTTTCAATGAAATCTATATTAAGTGATTAAGGTTCAACAATGGCAAAGGTACAATGGTCTTTTCTTACCATCTTCCATTGCGATAAATGGACAATCTATTTTCTGCTGTAGCTGATCTCTTAAACTTTCTCAATTTTATTTATACCTAGTTTTTAAGGGACTACAATCTATTTCGCCAGCACGCTGCGGAATGACAAAACTTCAAAATTACCTGTAAGATGCAGGCTCGATGGGTTCATAAACATATTATGTATTATGAAATGAATTTTCAGATAGTGTGCTTATAAAAAATGTAAAGATTGTCGAATAGGTAATGCAATTAGCGAGTTTATCACGGTTAGTTATTCGATCTTGCTACTCTAGTTAATTAATGGACTTGTAAGCGAGCCGGCCACATTCACTCGATCGATCCTTTAGGTCATAGGTCGTCACACGTTAGACTAGTACAGCTATAGTTTACACAGCTGCCCCACGTCACTTCACTCGAAATGGCGAATCACGCCTCCGACGTCGGACAAGGATGGCGATATTGATAGTGAAATGTTTAGTAAGATAAGCGGCAATGCAAATAAGTCTTTGACAATACCGTTTAAGGTTTAATTTAGATCTGTCAAACGTTGGTCACGATTTTGTCATTGGCGTTGAGGCAGTCTTTAATATTGGTATTTCATTTTCATTGTGTTTATGCAGATATTTACACAGTCAGTGATTATATTACTTTATAACCAATTAGGATATAATTTAGTGATTCTAAAATAGTTTTTATTATTTTTATTTTTTATGATGATGAGCCATAATAAGTCGACTGACGATAGCATGTCGCCGCTGAACATAAAATAAACAAATAAAATAAATAAACAATAAAAATGTTCATATTAATAGTTAATAAAACACTAAAATCCTAGTGATCTTATTGACTATTATACCAGAAGACATTTATTTTACAATTAGCTGTTGCACGCGACTTCGTCCGCATAATTTTATAAAATATAGCCTATATATGTTACTCGCTGATAAAATGTAGCTTTCTATAGGTAAAAGAATTTTTAAAATCGGTCCAATGCAAACAAACAAACAAACAATCAAATCTTTCTTCCTTATAATATTATTAGTATAGATAGGTACCTACGTAGCTAGGTAACGTAGCCTTTTGTTTTTCAATAGGTACGTTCATAAAGAATAAGAGGCACTTTAATTAAATATTTTTTTAATTTTCAATTTTAATTACATACTAAATAATACTGGGGACCTAAGTATATTGAAATATCTTAATTCTGGATAACATACTGGATACTGGATAACATTCTGGATAACGACTTCTGAATACATATTCTTAAATATTTAATTTATGACTTATTTTTTTATTGTGTATTGTAAGTAGATTATTGTGTACATAAAAGGGGTGTATAGTTATAGATATAGGTAGGTACATTGCTTATCAATAGAATATTCTTTGAAAGTTAATGGGTACCTTTATTAGTTGCTTGCGCCTTTGTTTGCTTGAGTTTTAGGCACTTGGTCGCGTATCAGTCAAAATCAATACCAAGCCGTCGTCGAGGTCTGTTTGCATAAGTAACACTCTCTGATAACAATCCACGATAGTGCTTACTTATAAGGAACACATGAATACCATTAAATTATATGAATATCATGGTGTGATCAAATTTATGAGAACTAAAAATCAAATTAGGTTATCTGAACGTTTAACTAAAATTTGAAATTATTACTAGCTGTTGCACGCGACTTCGTCCGCGTTTAAAAGAGATAAAAAGGAGCCTAAGACGTGTCCTGTACTTCTAAATGTTTATCTACCAAGTTTCATGAAAATCAGTTAATTCGTTTAAGAGTGATGAAGGAACATACATACATATAGAAAAAAATTGTAAAAATGGTCAATTTAGTTTCAGTATCATGTATAGAGGCTATAAACACGATATTTCTGAAAACAAAGTAAATTACTCCATGAAAAAAGTGTTTCATTAAAATATCTTTCAAGTTTATCGTAATGACTATAGGTACCTACTTATTATTAGTATTTTTTAAGTTTGTTGTACGCCTAACTCTCTAGTATTGATAATAAGCATGGAGGTGATATTCAAAAGTTAGAAGGTCCTAAGAATTTCTAACTCTGGAAAGAAATTTGCTAAGTACCATAAAAGCCTACATTTTTTGAACGAAATTTTCAAAATGGAAAGGCAATTTTTTAAATAACAGTAAACAATTTTAAATACCTAGTTAATATTGCATAATAATTATTATTTTCAAGGGCGGTTGGCATAATATTTTAAATATTGCCTAAATTTGCATAAAATTAGAGTAAGATTAGGTATCGTTTTCTAAACAAATAATCTTACTATTTTTTTACTAGATTTTCTTTCTAAATCTATACGATTTTAATAATTTTATTTAGTATAAAATATTAATATTTAGTTATTTACTAACAATCTCTATAATTTAGATATTCGTACCTACTATATATTAAAAAAAGAAAATCAAACTTTAAAAAAAGAAGCCAAGCAGACAAATACAAAAGAAAATACTAATCTCGCATCTTGTTCATGGTTGCAATTTGAATTATGCGTAATTTCTTATTAAGTAATATGTTTATCTACCGCAAAAATTTAACAATGAATCATTTTAAAGTAAAAATAACACTTTTAAGTTATTTCGTTCATGTTAAAGGTTTAACCTAAAAAGATAGCCAAAGAAACGATAGCCTCAAGTGACAACGGCTTATCTATAGGTATATGTTACAGGTACCTAGGTATTGAACGTGAGTCTTATTACATCATACCGTACTTAGTTTACTTAGGGCTTCTTTCACCAATCTGTCAAGTAGGTTAACTGTCATTTAAAGTCACCGGTAACCGGGGATAATGGAGCTGATATACTACCTTTGTTTGTACGGTAAAAGTCCCCAAGCATTAAAAAGAAAATATAATAAAAAATCGCCTATCGAAGCAAAACCTATGCAGCAAAACGAGTGCATAATACAATAAAACATAAAATTATTTCTAAAAGTAACTAATCAACACTTTACTTGTAGTTTGTGAAAGAGAGAGAATGGAATATCTATATTACAGAATATCGACAAATGGTAAGTAAGTATACGCAAAAAAAATAGTCACGAATAAAAGACATATTAATTTGTAATGTAAGATGAAACATACTCGTATATAATAAAATCTGATTTTTTTTATTAAACCATTTCGTTAAATTCTATTTTTAAAAATAAATAGAGTGGGGTTAGTTAAGATAAGATAAGATAATATTTTTAGGCCCGGAGATGAAATTGGTGACTTCAAAATCGTATTTTCACATGATCCATGGATCCAGTCTGCTGTTTAGGTAAATAATTAACAAAAATGCTTCACAAAAAATATTTTTGTATATTTTTTTGTAATTGAGTTTTGAGTTCCTTTTTTTTCAATTGAATGTAAGTATATTTTTGTTAATATACTTACTTATGAAGTTTGTAAAAATACAAGCCTTAATGCAATGGAAGAAATGTGTGTGAATATTTTTTTAATACACAGGCAGACACGCAGTATCTATGCTGTGTATATATTATAAGATATAGTCCTGTGACGTTTTAGAAATTTTCTGCACGATAAGAATGAACAGCGAGGTACTGACCCATCGGTGGGTGACGAAATATATTTTTCCCCCTCATTGCATAGGTTAACATCAATTACTTAATAGAGTATGAAAAAATTATGGGAGTAATAATACGTTTAATTTTTTTTTGAAGTTTCAGAGATATTGCGCCATCTACACAATATTATTTTAAAAAAAATCACCGATTTCGTGCCACACACGACTATCGAGCACATTGAAAATGAATCTACGGAATTCGAAAAAATATGTTCTGACTTTTTGACTTCATTCAAAAACCCGATCGACTTTATTTTATGCTCAAATTGTAGTTGATTAAATTGTCCAGAGGAGTTTTCACAAATTTTTGATATGATTCTTCGTTTACAAAATATCGAGAGCTAAAATCGAAAATTCGGGAGAAAAAATATGTTTTTTTTTTACTATTTCGACCATAACTTTTTCGTTTTTGACTTTTTCGAAAAATTCTTATTGCACCTTACAGCTCTCGTGAATACGCGTCTTTTGAGATTAAACATACACAGTCCACAGAAACAGAAGGTTAATACAAATACATATATATATATATATATATACAAATTGCAACCCGATGGTCCAATTTTCGACGAGTCCTATTATTTCTACAAAATGCCTCAGTTGTATGTAAAAGTGTTCAATGGTGTTTGGTTAATTTATTTTTAATGTGAATATATGTCAACTAACAAAGGTGGGGTCTGCAAAAAGTAGGTTTACGAGTGTTATCTCTGGTTTGGCGTGCTGCAAAAATATTGATTAGATAATGCGGTGACAGTTAAAATGCTTGTGTAAATAATAGATGCATATTTTTCATTGATATCGTACTATCGGCCACTTGTCCGGCGATAACTTTTGCACTTCCTTCAGATTTTACTTAAATTACTTAAATTCGCTAAAAATTACCTAAATTCGTTAAAAATACTTAAAAAAAATCTACCTTAATGAGGCTTACTCCAATATCGAGCGAGGATTTAACTTCTATGTATGGAATATCGTGGGTGCCCGCGAATTCGTCCGCGTTGAAGAAGAAATTTATGCTAGCTTGACCCGGGCAAACGTTGTTTTGCAACTATCACTTACTTATCGAAAAAAATTTCATAAAAATCGGCCAGAGATCGGACCTCAAACTACAACAAAATTCTGAACGCACCTATAAATATTGGACAACCAAGTGACAATTTTAGACAAAATACATCAATAATGTTTCACAGCTAGGAATATTTTGTATTGGAAAATTGTTGTCATTTTTAGTATATTCCGTTACTTATTTATTTATGTTGTCACCGTTTAAACCTTCCCTGGACTTTCACGAATATTGCAAAACCAAAATCTCTTGTAATGTCATCTCATGTCATCTCATATCGCTGTGACGACGATGGCGCCGCCATGCGACAGTGGCCCCCAATTATTTATGTTTTTATATGATCCTTCGGGAATAGCCCTTTTTTTCTGGATGAAAGGTACCCTATGTCCTTTCTGGTGTCCCAGACAACGTGTATGCAAAATTTCATGGTGATCGGTTCAGTAGTTTTTGCGTGAAAGCGAGACAGACAGACAGAGTTACTTTCGCATTTATAATATTAAAAGTATAAAAAGAATAGATAAAATCGTTATCAAAAATATGTATCGAATTAATGTAAGTATAAACGACGACAGAACAGTTATTATTGAAAAATATACAAGAAGAAAATTGTAATAAGGAATACGTGTTAATATACTTACATATTAACACGTATTTATTACGTTGCGAATAACTCGAATTCCATCAAGTTTTCTATAACTAGTATTAACCAGTTTATGAGAGAAAATCATGTGCTATCTTTTAATAAAGTTATCGCAGTGAAATGAATAAACTGTATCGTTTAATATAAAATAGGATAGCTCCGATAGTGTTACGGTGTGTACTAGTATAGAACAAGAAAACCTTGCGGTCCCATTACAAGTATAACAGGTCCTAAGTCTTGTATCGTAGCATATAAAGTGAAACTGCATCGCGGGCTTATCAATTGCAATTTCATTATCTACCAGACACCTGCCTTTGTGCCGACACAATATCTCCACAGTTCTTGGTTCTTCGTAATCAAAATCTAACTAGGTACATACAAATTAAACTTACATACAAACATATTTTAATGTAACTCGTAAGACCTCGACCGTTCTTAGACTGAGCACGGTTTTCTATAACTTGTTTCAAAACAACATTAATATCGTCATATTTTAAGTAATCAAAATAATATTTTTAACACCATAAGAGTCGTAAGAAATCGCTTCCCGAATTCGTAGATATGAATGATTGCTTCACCTAATGTGTAAGGAAATCAGACTATGAAGGCTTAGAAAAAATAAGAATTATCTACCTTTTTATAATAATTTTTATTCCGAACTATGTATAACATGTCTATTTTTATTTTCGGCAGTACAATGACTTTTTGGGATACACCAAAACTAATATTAAACTCAAAAAGCAACGAGACGACCGCGTAGCTTTTTGATAAATCTAGATGGTCGCTGGGTTTTCAAAAAATGACTTAATTTCTATAGACATGTACATTACAATTAAATATGAATAATTCAAAAAATATCAAGTTCCATTGGGATTCGAGGTGGATGTGTCTTATGGTGTTGAATTCTCAAATGTTAAATTTGACTATATCCAATATAATACCAAATATATCTCTGACTGATGGTGGTGCTGGAAACCTGCTCGCTTTTATATTAGTTTTTGTTCTAATCGGAATACCTCTCATTTTCATGGAATTGCATGTAAGTCAATATACAGGACGTAATTGCATTGATATATGGAAGATCCGAAGCTGCATATCTCACATAGGATATATACAAATCTGTTGGCAAGTTTGCATTTTGTTTTATAATCACGCAATAACCTCTTTTTTATTTCATTATTTTCTAATAAGTATTCAGGATCCTATTCCTTACTACCTTTGTGGTAATTGGTCCGATGAAACGTGCAATAGTTTATACAGAAATTACACACTCCACCAGGATTGCATAGTGAAGACAATACCGCTGAGTTATTGCAAGGACCTACACTTCACTTACCCTGAATATCAATATTGGATGTTCCATGTACTGAACTCTAATCAAACTAGTGTATTATGTGTTGCTTGGCATGTGCTTGTTGCTTCTGGATTAGTTTGTATATTCCTTTTTGTCTCGTGCATGAGACTACATAAGACTTTTAAGTGGTCCCTAATATTGCTGACGAGTTATCCTATATCTGCATACTTTATACTAATGGTGGGATCGATGCTGCAGAAGGGAGTTGTTACTATATTTGAAGAAGCCTTTGATACAAAGTTCAGTTTGTTTCGCAAGAGATTCCGCCCGACACAGGTTGTGGAATACGTACTGTACGGCCTTAAAATCGGAACAGGTCTCACCAGCAACGTAGGCGCATCATCGGAATTTCGTTCACCATGCTACTCCAATGCTGTTATATCTATTTTAATTTCAACAACTTTTGCTATACTTTCTATTTGCACAACTGCCATGTTAACTTGCCCATATAACTATGAATACGGCAGCCAACCAAAAATGATGTTGGATGCTGATATGAATTTTCCCTTTGAAAAATTGCCAAGATATTTAAGTGCATTCAGCTACAGGTACTTTTGGATTTTACTAGCATATAGCATTCAAGCTTTTTTAGGTCTTAAAACAAATGTAATTTTATTTTACAATATACTTGGCGTATTAAGGCAAAGATTTACTTTGGTATCAGACTACCCTGGTTTAGTTAGTTTCATTGGATCTGCTATTTTATTTATTGTTACAATTCCATTATTGAGCCGAGTCGGAGTTGACTACATAACATCGGCGTTTAGGGGCTACATACATTTAACATCATGTTGCTTTGCAGTTATCGAATGCCTAATATTTGTTACCTGGTATGGCTCAGATAGATTTTCAACAGACATTCATTTTATGCAAGGGACTAAACCTAAAGCTTACATCAAATTAGTTTGGGTCACTATAAGCGTTGCAGTTACCGTGGCATTTTGTTACGAAGTATATATTAAATTATGTGATTCTAAAACAATGGTACACGATGTACTGGGCTTGGTGTTTTTGTTACTGGCATTTGGTGGTGGACTATTAGTATTGATTATGAAATTATTAATTGCTTCATGTAAACGAAGATTTAAAGAAATGGTTAGAGAGATTCCGGATTGGGGCCCTCAGAGTGATGTGCTGCGGAGGAGTAGAGCAATGTTCACTGCGTACGCAATGACGAAGGAATATTTGTACCGTCAGAACCATTTGCAAGCTAAGATTAAAGAAAGGCAAAAGAGATCTAACATTAGGAACTTGACACTTTAATAAAACTAGGTAATAGAGGAAATTAGGTCTCGAATTCCACTGGGTCATCGCATCGAAACAAAATAAGGCAATCGCCTTGAACTCGGACAAAAGAGCCATATCGAAGATATATTAAGTCATATTATAATAAACTAGCGATTCGCTCCAGGCTTCGCACGGGTGATTTTTTTATAATTTTTTTTTATAATTTTCTACCGACTTCCAAAAAAGAAGGAGGTTCTCAATTCGACTGCATTCTTTAAAATGTTTGTTACCTCATAACTTTCGACTGGGTGAAACGATTTTGATGATTCTTTTTTTTATTTGAAAGATGTGCTTCCCGTGTGGTCCCATTTAAATTTGGTCCAGTTCTGATAATGGCATCCATGAGAAAACGATTAGAAGTCGGTTTATTTTTTGTTAAAAAGAGTTATGTTAATTTGGAAGTCGATTGAAAAAGAGTGTTTCTGTAATAACCTTTCTCGTATTAATGCCCTTTTCATTGGTGCATCTAGTGCATAGAAATTCGGCTTCCGGCTCATTATAACCTAATCCCAAATTGTTTGTTTCCCATTTTTAAATCGACCAAATATTAAAATTATCTTAGTCCCAAAATTACTGAAATCCAAAATGCCCTAGTGCCAAATTGGCAGGCAACAGCAAGTTTTCTAACAGCCTTTTTTAATTTGCTTCATCACCATTGCTAGGCTGGATACTTTATTTGCCTTTTTGTACATTCTTTTTGTAAATAAAAACGTACTCTTAATTAATAGGTCTATTGAACTTCAAAGTTTTTTTTTATGAATCTGTAATCGAATTACGAGCGTAAGTTATAACAAAAAAAAAATCTTTTCCAAATAATAGACATCGTATAATTTATAGCTATAATATAATTAAGTTTTTTCTTATGCCACGTGTGATGTTATAGTTATGACTCATTCTGTCTACTAGTAATATTTCTTATGGCATAAAATCTATCTTTACTATTATTGGATATTGCGTAATAACGTGTCGGGTGACTCAACGCCAAAAATATTGTTATATATTATATAACTATGTGTACAAATGGGAAATGATATTATGCTAAAGTTGTTATTAGGCGCGATAATTTATTCCTAATATCAAGGCGTCTAAATGACTCATATGGTATCACTATAACTAGTTTTTGTCACTCTATTGTATTTTTTTAAGATGAAAAGACACTTAATTATGTATTGAAAATATCTTTAATATTACATACATATGTCTAGTATTTAATTTAATTTTATAATAGAATCAATCATTCAGTATGTATTGGTAAATTTTTATTTTATAGTATTTAGTTATTATTGAAGAAACAGCGTGCTTTGGGATTAATATAATTTGTTTACGTTTGTATTCTAATAGTCCATTATAAAGAAAACGTAAAATGAAATGTTGTGATATTAAAATTATTTGCTCATAATAAATGTTTCTTTATTTAAAATTTTATAATAGTATTTCAGTTCAGTAATTAAAAAATAATCACAATTTGATACATTTGAAGTCTTTCAATCAAAGCATTCCGATGAAGCGGCCTTATTTTACAAATTAGATATTATCAAACATCTTCTGCTAAACAATTGTACCTAAGTTTATTTTAAGTAGATAAATGGGAATACAACTTATGTTTTGTTTATGTAAAGGTAGTCAAACCTTAAGTGCCATTAAGTGCCAAAATTAACCTCTTAAACCCCAAAAGCCCGGACTAAGTCAAACTATTTAGAAGTTACTATATATTTTTTGACACTGCCTGTGAAAATCTAGGGATTAATATAGTCTACAATTTTTTTAAATTATAGGCAGACTAAGACATGAGTAAAGTTTAAATACAGACAGATAAAAAAGCGAACGCGCACGAGTCGTGTTGTATTTATAAGGAAATATATATATATGTTCAGTACAAAATACTGGCACGCTTGACAGGTACACTCATCAAATTTATTACATACTTAGGAGGTTCTAAAAAAGAAAGTCCACCGTTTCCGCCTCGTCCCACTCTGACGTCCGACTTTTGTAAAGGAAAAAGAAATATAGGTATGTAAAAAAGTGGCGCGCCAAGCTGTCTGCGAACGATGTGTCGCAACCTCGCGGGCCGCATCACTTACCTGTCTTTCGACTACTTTTACAATTCTCTGCATCACTTAATTCTTTAGTACGGTTGTTGCTGACACACGCCGCATCACGGAACAGCGATGTACAACAACCACTAGTTCACACTTCTTACAAATCGTGTATTCACGCTTCACGCATAAATGGATAGAATTTGTCGGAACTATACGACGGTGAAGAGGAACACATACTGTTTGATAACAATAACGCGAAAGAAAATAGTACCCTAACTTAACTTAAGTTATGTATTTTTGAAATATAAATTTTAAAGCGTATATTAGAGTCACTTGATATATTTTGATATTTAACAGTTAAGTAAGTAGTAAAATAATGAATAAGCAGTGATACCTACTAATATGAAGAAAACTTTCGGATCCCATTTGGGAATTTCCCATTTGAGCTTTACGGATGCAATCACACGTTTCAATCTGAGTCTTTTAGAATTTTTTATATAGTTTAGGCAGGCTTTTTTATAGGAGGGTATAGGCAGACGGTCCACTTGAAGCTATACTACAGGTCTTAGTTAGACCTTAGACCTTAGTAAAAGAAAGAATAATTTTTAAGACGGGTATGGGGTTAATTACAGCACGATACATGTTGTTATTTCAGTCTATTACTGTCTCTAAATTGGCCGTTCAATTTAGGACTACGAAATGCAGTATGTCTTGCCAGTAGAACATGCCAACACTTGTAACAAGAAAAGTAAATATGTATGAAAACAAGCACTATTCGAAAACATTTTGAGAAAAGAGTCAACTATCTGGGGCTAATTCAGGATGTGCACGACAAGTATAGGCTCAATTTTAGGGGAGTTCCAACTGTAGTTCCATTTTAAAGTGTTCAAATAGTAAATGAAATTAAGGTTGTTCTCAATAATGATACATGGCACATGCACAGAGTGTCAGCAAGACGAGTGCAAATCCAGTTCGAGGCAGATTGCGTCATACAAATGGAACATTTAGAATGTTTGACCCGGCGGCGTCAAGACCGACTACTATCCACATAGCGCGGTGGCACCGACCGACGACCCGACTGAATTCCAACTATTGTCACGATATTACACCTATCAACTATAACCGCTGCTGGCTACGACTAAAACTAGGCATACGTATAGTAGACTCAAAAGCTGCACAGCCACTTGCCCCGTCATAATCTCTGTGTTGGGAAATCTTTCGGTTTCATTTTACGACTTAACATTGCACAGGAGTAAGTATTTGTTATTACATTTGTCTCGTTACGGAGTCACGAAAAACTTCAACGAATTCAACGCCTGTTGCAAATAAACAAAAACATGTGTTGAAAGAAAAATGGCATATATTCCAACCGATTCGTCCACTTTCTCTCTATTTTGGATAGATACTTAGGAGCTCAAAGGCAGGTATGTATAATGTACACGTTATTTACTTTATATCAATAGAAATAAGGCTAGAACATAGGCTTATAAGTGATTCGCGAGCACACATAAAATATAATATATTATATATACGGTCGAATAGAGAACCTCTTCCTTTTTCTAAGTTAAAAAACAAATATTATTTTTGAAATCTGTTTTATATAAAATAACGCCTGCATTAAATAATAATGAAGAAAAATCGTTAATTTATTTTTTAATTTTTAATTGCTTGGAATTTTTAAATATAATTTCGTATTCACTATCTAAGGTCTACTTAGTTTATTGCTATGTATCCAATGAAAACAAAGGCATTGAGATAACTATTTAAAATAAACGATCAACATTCATCAAACGCTATCGTCTACTTGGACAAGTACACTTAAATGTTCAGCAATTTCACAACGCTCTCATTTGCTTTTTGGAAAAAGTGTCCATATCCGACTGTTAAAGATATTAGTTGCATTGGCATAGCGGTGTCTAAAAAGGTTGTTAAGACTTGAATGGTTTTACGATCGGTTGTGTTTATCGGCGCATTAACCTGCAATGCTCCACGCTCCGACTGACCAACATTCAAGAAGTGGTCTCGCATCCGCAGACCACACTAACAAAAAACACTGCCACCTTCTTTTTCGTACCCTACTCCAGGCTTTCTGTCGACACATATGAAAAACACACAGAAAATACACAACTATGTAATTATTTATTATTTGTGAAATAAATATTAGGTTAATGCTTACTAACTATTACTACTCATTAACTTTGCCTTAATATTAAAAAAGATAAAAAGTATTGTCACTAGAATAGATAACGAGCAAGACGTACGTAAAAATCATATAGAAAGTTTTAATTTTTATATTTTATTCAGGAAATTGTAAAAAAAAGAAATTGAAAATAACTACAGTTATTATATTGGTAGATTTTTTTTTATAATAGAAGTCATTAATAAAATCAACAAAAACACGATTAAAACAAGTGCCCGCGACTTCGTTCGCGTTGTAAAAGAAAAAAGTAGCCTATCCTGTGTCCTGAATGTCTTAATGTTTATCTACTGAAAATCATACAGAAAAAAATTCTAAAAATGGTCAATTTAGTTTCAGTATCATGTATAGAGCGTATAAACACGATATCTCTGAAAACTAAGTAACTTACTCCGTGACCAACCCTTACAGATTTATTATTAGTATTGATTATATATCATACACCTACTAGCGACCCCCGGCTTGGCATACTTTATAAAATTTTCTCAAATATCAGATCTCTTTACTTAGTGCGTTGATAGTTAAACAATTTTATAAATACCTACAGATAAGTTTTATTTTCTTTTTTATATACCTACACGATTGAACATCATCATTGATTTACACAGGATTGCACTCTTTACTAATGTTTTGAATAATGGTCCTGTCTATATGCACTTAGGTCTATGGTGCCGATCACTTTCGTCGGCGCGCGCGCAGGTTGTTGTTCCCTCCGCCCACCGCACGCGATAACCCTTCTTTGGCTCAAAATCAAATAGTATCAATAGGCACAGTAGCAATACATTTGTTTAGAACTATGAAAAAAAAATTGATAGATATAAGAAATTATAGTCTGGGGCTAATATTCAAAATCTTTAAAGTATAGCTTTTGAACAGGTGAATATTTAAGTGACACCCGCTATTGTTAAATAGGTTTAATGAGTGGAGGGACTTCAAATGAATTTACTTTTTCCATATAAGGAAGGCTTGCATCCTTTTATTTACTATTGTTCTCTGGCTAAAAGCGTCCTGGATGTTATCTTTTCAACCCTTTTGTTTCGAATCATTAGAGAATTTTACTTCAATATCTTGTAGATACTGTCATTATATGAAATAAGTTGGAGCTAAATCATATATTTTGCAGGTAAGACTGAGAGAAAAACAATCTCAACCAATTTCACTTTGATTTTCAGAAACATTTTTAAATAATTTTCATCTAAAAGTAATAAAAAATTTATATTGACGCGTAATTTTATAATTTTAAAAGCGCAGACGAATTCTTTAAAAAGTGCAAGTTTTAACGAGTTTGAAAAACATACAACTCAATCATGTTTTTATACTGTTAAGCTCTTTATACTGTGACGTAACGGTGTTCTTTGTTAAGAAAAGTCAACACGCACATAATACATTGTAAAACCTTATCATGCTTTAGGTACCTTTTCAGATACTCATTAACAAAATTACTCAATCAACAGGTTAACTTCTCAAATATTGGAAAATATTTTAACATTTAGATCGCCTTTTCCCAAATGAAATAAATGCTACAATTTCAAGGTGTATCTACCACTTCCTCACAAATCAGAACATCACAGCTCATGTGCTTTTATGTTCTTCTATGGAGGGTGTTTTTACTGCTGATAAAGGGTTTTTTACAGCGATGATAAAGTTGTCCAGTTTATAACGGCGGGATGACGTGTGACCTGTCATTATTGTGTATGTAACTAAGTTGCTTCCTATTTCTATAACAATATAATAGCACCAACTAGGCATGTAATGTGTTTTTTTTTTGGAGTTTACTCCTTAAGAATCGATTTCATATATTTGTAAGAAAATTTATGGGAATAAAATCTAATGTCACATATCACACGTTACAAGCTACAATAGGCTCCAATACATATTAATTTAATATAATACATATAATCTACTATATTAATATTATTTATTAATATTAAAATATTAATTAATTTCATGAAAATTCGTGAAGTTGAAATTCATGAAGCAATCACGTTTCAAATTTATTATCCCCAATATTCGATTTTCCACTAAAAAATTATATTTATTAAAATATTAATTTATCGTTCGTTAGGTCGTGCGAAACACACACTTTTTTAAATTTGATGTGTTGTACCAAACATAAATTTTAATTAAAGGAGTTACCATGAATATTAACTAGTCCGGATACAAAAAGCATTGTAGTGTAGCTGAGTATTCGGTTTTCATAGGTTGCCCGACCGATAAGTCGTTTGAACGTGTCAATAAGAGATAACAAGAACAAATAGTGGACGGCGACACGCACGATAACTGCAACCAAGAAATCACTGAAGACTTGTTTCAACTATTTCAAAGCCGCATTTATGTTTGAGTTCATGTTTTAACTCTTCGTGCCAACAAGAGAGTTGTTTCAAAAGAACAGTATTAGACATTCAATTGTTTCATATTTAAAAAAATGTCCCATGAATATTCAGTAGTAATCCAAAATAATTACAAAAAAAAAAGCTATATTTTATAGTGTCGGAGATCATAATACAATAAGAGTGTATGGAATATATCTTTATATGTACTAATATTATAGAAAGAAAATATTTTTATTTGTATTTTGGTTTGTAAAGTATAAACTCAAAAACTATATTATCTGCTGGACCGATTTTAAAATTCTTTCACCTGTAGAAAGCTACATTATCAAAGACTATATTTTATAAAGTTACGCGCACAAAGTCGAGTGCAAAAGCTAGTGGAATATAAAGGCAAGGTTGTGTTTTTATTTTTGGATGTCTCTCCGCGAATGAAATTATTTGTCCCTCAAGTTGTAATAACATTTATTTTGCAAAATTTTCTTCTAATAGGTAGGTATATTGAGAAAACCAAGAAAAAACTATAAGAAAAGTAAGTAAAAATGAATAACAAAAAGATTTATACAGCTCAATTTTATATCATTTCGATAATATTACAAATACTCAAAGAACAATTAGATCCTCTTTCACCATCTGTCGAGTAGGCTAACAGTCATTTAGTCACCTACTGTCACCGGGAATAAATTAGGTGATATTATAATAAATGTTTGTTTGTACTGTAAAAGTCCCAAACATTAAATAGAAAATAAAAAAAAAAATCGCCCATCGAAGGATGTGCACTAAACCGAGTGCTTCAATAATTCAATAAATAAACATAAATTTATTCAACACTTTACCTGTAGTTGGTGAAAGAGGCTTAGTCATAAACATTTTTTTATATCTTCAGACGCTTTTTTTATATTAAGACTTAATTCAAGTTCAAGAGCTGTTCAAAAAAAGTAATTTACGAAGACAACTAGACCTTCTGTTCGATTATATTTATTAGTTTCCCCGTTAGTTGATACTCGTATGTGCTTTTGCCCCGGGCGATCGCAATACTTGCGTAGTACCTAAAGATAGCCTCAGGGTAGAAAGTCGCATCAAGCTGCCGGCGTCGAATGACGTGGACGCCCCACAAATGGGACATATGACCCTTTGGAAACCGTTCCTCGCATTGTGACCATTGCGGTTTGTCACATAAACAATATTATCTAATAAATAACATATTAAACATTTATAACATTATTAAATAACATTTAATAAACAAGAGCTGGCAGCTACCTCGGACAAAGAATTAGTCTAGCTATTCAAAGGGGGAACGCTGCCAGTATCTTTGGAACCTTGCCTAAAGGGACTCCTTTTAATAATTTATTTAAGTTTTTAGTCTTAGATTTTACTTAGATAATATTTTGTAAATATATTGTTATTTCTAAAAAAAAAATAACATATAATTATTACATCAGTCAACAAAAAATTTTTTTTTTGGGTTTCTATTCTAATGCTTAAATTCTGATTCTAGACATCTAAAAATAGTTACATCTAAAATTTTTAGCTTTTAAAGTTTGCTTTTGCCTGATTTATGACGATAAGTAAGATACAAGACAGCCCATACAAAAATAAGAGAAACACTAACAAGGCTCTAGTGTACAACAAAAACTTTTCTAATTGTAATTGAAAATAAAAGTATGGAAATAATGTATGAATCTATCATTTGTCTTAAAAAAATTTAAAAAAATGTTCTAGTTTCTACAAAAGCAAACTTTGATCAAAAAAATTATTTGTTCCCTTATTTTTAACATAGAAGAAATCAAAATTTCATATGCAGAAGCCAGACCCAAAAATCGTGTTGACCTGTGTTATAAATGCGAAAGTAACTCTGTCTATCTCGCTTTCACGCCAAAACTACTGAACCGATCACCATGAAATTTTGCATACACGTTGTCCGATACACCAGAAAGGACATAGGATACATTTCATCCAAGAAAAAAGTAATGTTCCCGAGGGATTATCTAAAATATAAAACTGTAACTAACGGCTGGCAAATGTGTTATAGCAACAAGTTGTCAAGCGTTGTAATTGCTTTTATATTTTCAATTTATCATAGCGTACGAAGTCGCACGCACCAGCTAGTCAATAATAAATCTGTAAGGATGGAATAATCATGGAGTAAGTTACTTTGTTTTCAGAGATATCGTGTTTACAGGCTCTACTTATACATGATACTGAAACTAAATTAACGTTTTTCTGTATGTATGTATGTTCTTCCACAACTCATTAAAGAATTAACCGATTTTCATGAAACTTGGTAGGTAAACATTTAGACGTACGGGACACAGGATAGGCTTTTTTCTTTTTCAACGCTGACGAAGTCGCGGGCGCCAGCTAGTCTTAGTTAGGACTAACTATAAATTGAACTGCTATATGAAAAAAATATTTTTAAAGAACAAGCAATTGAATGTTTCATGTTGTCATTTAATTTCCTCGAAACGTTGAACAAAGATTCGTTTTTATTTCTGCAATAAGGATTATACCTAAACATTTATGAACACCTTTAGATCACCCTTAAGGCGTCAAGTTTGAATTATAAATAAGCGAGAATTAATGATTTCCTCTTTCCAAAAAAAGTACAAAAATGCCAACGGTTCGCAAAGTAAACGTAGAGCTTTCCATTGAATGGAAAAATGCATCGCAGAGCCGGTTCCTTCGTACCTTCCGGATTCCCAACCTGCTACTCTAGGTCAATATCGTCTGTCTCGCTCACTCGTATGGCGGCCAACAGCGAGTACACAATCGATTTGGGGTCGCGTCGCCCTAACCTAGATTGTGTCTGCGTTCAGTGGATTTGTAGCCTGGAACTGATTTTGTATCTTCGCACATAACTGACCTTATGACAGCATTGAACATTTAGTACTGTAAGCGCCTCTTTCACCAACGTCATGTAAAGTGTTGATTAGTTACTTTTAGAAATCATTTTCTGTTTTATTGAATTATGCACTCGTTTTACTGCATCATTCGATAGGCGATTTTTTTTATTATTTTCTATTTAATGTTTGGGACGTTTACCGTACGTTACGTATATCAGCTCCATTATTCCCGGTTACCGGTGGCTTTAAATGACAGTTACGTCAAGTAGGACATACTTGACATTTGTGAAACAGGCGCTAAGCGCCTCTTTCACCGTCTGTCAAGTAAGCTAACTGACATTTAAAGTCACCGGTAACCGGGGATATTGGAGCTTATATACTCTTATTACTTCCGAATAAGGGCTTCATACTTATTGAGCTCTCGATTAGAGGAACAATGTAGATAGGACTGATAACGTTACATTTAAAATACAACCTTTATATGTGTGACATAACAATGTAATTTATTGAGTATAACATAATGCCTAAGTATTGATATAAGAATGAACTCGAAACGAATTAGAAGGCTTATTTTTCATACTAGTTGGTGCCCGCGACTTCATCCGCGTTGAAAAAGAAAATAGTAGCCTATCCTGTGTCCTGTACGTCTAAATGTTTATCTACCAAGTTTCATGAAAATCAATTAATTCGTTTAAGAGTTATGGAGGAACATACATACATACAGAAAAAAATGTAAAAATGGTCAATTTAGTTTCAGTATCATGTATAGAGCCTATAAACACGATATTTCTGAAAACAAAGTAAATTACTCCATGACCGACCCCTACACATTTATTCTTAAGTATTGATTACGAGAATATAAAATCTGTCTCACAATGCGATTCCCGGCAGGATCCAAATTTGCAGTCATTTGGGCAGCTGATATTATAAAGAGTACTTATCTAAACATCGATGTGAGGGAAACATTAGAGTTTTAGTATGTTTGCTTGTTAAGGATTTTATATTAATTATTTAAATTTATAATATTAGTCTATATAATATTTAAAATTAGGTATATACTTAGATGAAGTCTACGCGAAAGAAGTCACGATCAATGGCTAGTATTACAAAAGGAGACCTATGCAATACCAGTTGTGTCGTAGTAGTGATTATGTTGTAATTGTTAAAAACGTGTTCAAGATTAAAGTTAAGCGACAAGATGACAACCACAGAAAGCTCTATCATAATAATATGTTAAGTAGCTATCATAATAATTTTATCAATAATAAGGTGGTTACAAACCCACGGGATGAAATGGAATAAACCATTGTAACCATGTTTGTCCTCTATGAATTCTTTAACCAATTTTAATTCTGTTTTCACCTATGCAAAGGGGGATGAAAGTGAAAAATATGAAAAAAAAAATGTACGGCGAAAAAAGCCTGGTTTAAAATGAATGTAGTTACCATGTTGAAGTTTTTTTAATCAACCTAAATCTATACTAATACTAGAGCTACAAGCTCCCGGCTTCGCCCGAGTTTAAAATAAAAATTATCCTACCTTTTAAGTTGGACCAAATTACACATAGCTACGAAGTTTATCGAAATCGGTTCAGTAGTTTAGGAGTTCATTAGCCTCAAACAACGTGACACGTAATTTTTATACTATAAAGATTATAATGAGGAAAGATCTGTTTTTTTTTTGTTGTTTGAATTGAATAGGCTCCGAAACTACTGGTCCTATTTGAAAAATTCTTTCACCTATAGAAAGCTACGTTATCAGTGAGTAACATAGGCTATATTTTATAAAGTTACGCGGACTAAGTCGCGTGCAACATCTAGCTGTTTATAAGCTGTTATATATCCGTTGCGCGTTTCCTTTTCCGAATGTTAAGAAAGAATCTGCCAGTTGCCTATTTAAATGAGATGTCCAGAAAGAAAGAATGGATACAAAAAAATCTGTGGAGGCTGAAGAATTTTGAGTGTGTCGCCGACCTGCGTGGCCTACTATCACAAATACACGAGACACAGCGGCATCTTTTATCTCGTCATTCAAGTTCGGCTGTTGCCCTAAATTGTTTTCAACATTTTACCAAACAAAATTATGATTAATAGCAATGATGATTGATTGTCATTAAAACTTGGATGGACGAATCAATCATTTTATTGTGTGACCGTAATTATATTATATTATTGTGGTAGCAGCACCTTGCATGCCTGATATAATCCGTATAAAACATTATTAAATAATTCTCGAAACCTACTCAATCGATTCATAAAAAAAGTCTTTCAGAAGTAACAGGTGTTAAATACTCATTTCTTTCTTTAGATAGCAAGTTAAAATCATCCCGTAAGTTTGTTTTCAAATAGAGAGGGGTAAGAGACTATTTGAAAAATTCTTTCACTAATTGTAAAGGTATGTCCGGATAAACATGATTTTTTATCAGATGTGTTATGGACCAAGTGATAAAAGGCTTTGTTTATGGTAACGTATTAATTACATATCTTTTGCCATAGAAAATAGCCGATACCCTCCGCTCCTCTACAGATACAGAGTGGTGTTATTTATTGTATTTTTAATTTGGCATTAATGGAATAAAATAGGTATGTATTGACTGTGACTACTACAGCTAATTTCCAAAAATATTTTAATATTAATTTGCGCATGCAATATATCTAATTATAATAAAAATGAATAGCTAAATGTGTAGCTAAGTACAAAACTGGAACACGACTTGGCCAACTCGGCTAATCTAGGATTTTATGCAGAGAAAAACTTGAAAAAAAAATCCGATTTTTTTTGTTTAAATTACTCATCAGCTGCCAAAAGCCATTACGACTCATATAAAAAAATATTTAATTCTAAAATTTCAATATCAATTAAATAATATACCTACATTACATATATATAAATATGTGTAACAAGGTTTCACATAAACATAGTTGACTATAAAGAGCAATATAATCGATCAGGTATTGAGCACAATCATTGTGTTCATCAGTTGGACCGTGAATCCTGTCACTATCCCCCCTCACTCCATTGGACCCCCTCCCCTCATATGAATCTCATTTACGTGTCGCTTACGCAACCTGGTAGAACCACTGGAGTGTGTAATGTTACCTAATTGATACGAAGGGTTAACCGGATTCGTTTAGATTGCACTACAACAATATACCCACTTAATTGGTGTTTATTTGTTTCTTCATTCATTATATTTTTGATTATTATTATTATTATTTATATATCATTTTGGATGGGACTAAATATGACATATAACAAAATTAAAAAGTAAAGTAAAGTGAAGGCGTAACAAACAAACAAACTCACATTCTTATAATCCACATATATGTAAATAGTTAATCTGTTTTAGTTAGTTATGGATGTTAATCTGAAAATAAATTATTATTATTATTATTATTATTATTTATTTTTGATTTTATTTTTTTTATAGACAATTTTGCTTTTTTTTCTGTGAGGATTTAAAATTTAAAAGTAGCGTGGTGTCGTGTGATGTTTAAACTTATAATACACTAGCTAGACGCTCCCGACTTCGCCCGGGTCCAAAATAATAATTAAAAAAAAATAAGTTGAACCAAATTACACATAGTTACGAAGTTTTATCAAAATAGATTCAGTAGTTTAGGAGTTCATTGCACTCAAAAAACGTGACACGTAATTTTTATAAATCCTCACAACTGTCCTTTGATGTTTTCTCAACCGTTCTCTAGTACATCTAATTATATGGCTGTCCATGTGTCCATCTGAAACTGCTAAAAGAATGCCGTAAGCCTAAAAGAGCTACATTAGTCCTACATAGAGCCTTCGAGATAAAGATTAGGGATTTTTACTATGATTTGATTCCATGAAGATTCATATTGAGATTAAAGTATTTTTTTTTTTCATTAAAAAGCTAGTCAGTTTTTTGACATTTTATTTTACTTTAACCTATAATGTGTACGCAATAAAAAAAACTATCGATTAATAAAAGTAGGAAACAGAGAACAATGGGCGATGTCACAGTGCGCGCAACTCAAATGGTGCGTTAAATATTATTTTACACGCAGTACGGTTAGCAAAAAAGCTTTCATGTAGGTACAGAATATAATTTCTTTTTTAAATGTTCACAGCAATCTTTAAATCTGTTTACGAAAATAAAATTAAAAAATAAAATTAGTTGACATAATATAACATTACAATTTTGAAAAAAATAATAATATTCTGGTACATTGTTGCCATTTTAAATATTTCTTTAAACAACATTAATATTCAGTGTCTACATAAACTGGAGCTTCAGTAAAATAACCATTATTTCTATCAATTAAAGGCTAAAAAGCAAAATTATATTCTACATCCATCTTATAACAGCAGTTTTCATAATAAAACAATTTCCATTCCTAGCACCTTTCTACTCTTTATAAAATTCATCCTCAAAGTGGAAAGTGCCTTAAAGATATGCCTTAATATGGTACATTTAACTCTAAATGAATGTAAAACGATAAATAGATAAACTTATTGTCTGACTGTACCTAATATAAAGAAAACAGGGCGTGGTATTTATTGCAATAGTCATAGTTGTGTGGAAAAGTAGAAATCGACATACAATCAACATCCTATTATCTGCTTGTCAATACGTAATATAAATTTGGATAAAATTATATCGAATTATAAAAAATAAGTTTGTAAACAATTTATTATTTACAATAACATTGCGATTAGTCTTTGTGTCTGGATAGTGTCTGGAAAGAGAAAAGTTGGGCGAAGAAAGAAGATGATATTTTTTAACTCTTATTTGGTAACTAGCTGCCGCCCGCGACTTCGTCCGCGTTGAAAAAGAAAAAAGTAGCCTATCCTGTGGTCCTGTGCGTCTAAATGTTTATCTACCAAGTGTTATGAAAATAATTTAATTAGTGTAAGAGTTATGGAGGAACATACACACATACAATACCTACACTTACAGATTTATTATTAGTATTGACTAGCTGGCGCCCGCGACTTCGTCCGCGTTGAAAAAGAAAAAAAGTAGCCTATCCTGTGGTCCTGTGCGTCTAAATGTTTATCTACCAAGTTTCATGAAAATCAGTTAATTCGTTTAAGAGTTATGGAGGAACATACATACATACATACAGAAAAAAAATCTAAAAAT
Organism: Synanthedon vespiformis; assembly: GCA_918317495.1. Lineage (NCBI taxonomy): Eukaryota > Metazoa > Arthropoda > Insecta > Lepidoptera > Sesiidae > Synanthedon > Synanthedon vespiformis. The sequence goes on from OU906947.1 coordinate 3,211,880, forward strand.
GGTAAATTTAGTTTCAGTATCATGTATAGAGCCTATATACACGATATTTCTGAAAACAAAGTAAATTACTCAATAACCGACCCCTACCAAATTTATTATTAGTATATTGATTGATGATGACAAAAGTTCTAATAGTTTAGTACCTGTAATTACTTTATTAGTTTATTATAATTATATTTATTAATTTATTTTGTACTAGCTGTTGCACTTCCCCTGCGTAACTTAACAAAGTAAGTATAGCCTATGTTACTTGCATCGTTTTTGCTTTAATTCAAGTAAGAGTAAGTTTTTGGGTTTAAAAAATTGCGTATAAAATTAAAATATTTATTATTAAAGTCACTTTTTATAGGTCTTAGGTATGATGCAATTAATTTTAAAAGGTTTCTATCTAGACCGATTTATTTAGCCATGAATACATAAACATAACAGACAGGTAGTCCGAGTTATTTCCGCATTATTTAAATATGGATAATTTTAAATACTAATAATACATTAAACATTAAAAACAAATAATGTTTTCGTTGAAATGTAAATCTTTCAATGAAAATTCACTGCATTCAATCAGCTGTTATAAAATTGAATTAAACGTTTCTTTGGAACTAGAACACTTAGTAGTTAATTACGTACAACACTAGTGTAAAGTATCGATAAAAAGTGTACTATTTCCTATACAGTGATTCCTAGTTAATGTTAACAAAAAAATTCTGAAGCGAACGATGCGAGCAATTAAACACTCATTTAACTGTATTGCGTTTATCAATCACGTATACCTACTACGTATTTGGTTGGCTACAGTGATAACACAAAAGATTTTCCTACTTTCAATGTTGCGATTACTGTTCTTAAAATTTTGTTAGATGAATCATATTTTGAAGTTTACTCCTTAAAAAACGATTTGCATATTATATACTTCGTCCGCGTTAAAAAAGATAAAAAGTAGCCTATCACGTGTTCCGTCCCGTAAGTCTAAATGTTTATGTACCAAGTTTCATGGAAATCAGTTAATTCGTTTAAGAGTGATGGAGGAACATACATACATACAGAAAAAAATTCTAAAAATGGTCAATTTAGTTTCAGTGTCATGTATAGAGCCTATATACACGATATTTCTGAAAACAAAGTAAATTACTCCATGACCGACCCCTACAGATTTATTATTAATATTGATTGACAAGCCAGTGGTATGAAAATTTATGGGAGTAAAATCAGAATGGTCACACGAATGCGTTATGTTATGCGTATAGTTACGTTCAATTTTTTTTGCTCTGTGCTAACTGAATTATATGCTCACTGTCTCTTCAAACTAGCAATTAATTACAGAGATTTGGATACGGTTTTCACTAATGGAAAGAGAACGGGAATGTTTGTGTATATGATTTGCAGACAAAATTGCAACCGTGCGAAACTGGGGCCGGGTCGCTAGGAAGTTTATATACAAATACTAGCTGGCGCCCGCGACTTCGTCTGCGTTGAAAAAGAAGAAAGCCTATCCTGTGTACTGTACATCTAAATGTTTATCTACCAAGTTTTATGAAAATCAGTTAATTCGTTTAGGAGTTATGGAGGAAGATACATGTTTCTCAATCTAACAGGTGTAAATACTTGACGCAGACAGAAAGACATTTCATATCACAAAATTTCGTTCACAAACTTACTCATCGTAACATATAAGGTAGGTACATACTTCCTGTCGACCTAGAATCATGTGACATTTAGCAAGACTCAAGCTCTCGCAATAAAGAATAACTCTTTTTTAACAAAAAATAAACCTACTTGAAGCCGTTTTCTCATGGATGCCATTATCCGAACTGGACCAAATTTAATTGGGACCACACGGGAAGCACCAGCTTTCAAATAAAAAAAGAATCATCAAATATGTTTCACCTAGTCGAAAGTTATGAGGTAACAACCATAAAAAAATACAGCCGAATTGAATTGAGACTCCTTTTTTGGAAGTCGGTTGAATTGAAAAATACACTTACTTGTAGCAGGACCCATAACGCGTTGTATAAAGACATATATGTATGTGAGAGCCTTTCTTCATACACAGTATAAAAAGAAAACTTTTCCCCCACTATGTCTGACTGTATGTTCTTAAGCTTATATCTTTTAAACTACACAACCGAATTTAATGCGTAAAAATCACTGGTCACACAAGTGTCTCTTTCTATTCTGTTCACAATGATCACAGATAAATTTATAAAGTAACGAAAAAAAAATTATAGATGTAATAAATGTATGTCCAAAACTATATAGGCGAATGCAAAATGAAGTAAAAAAAGGCTTCGCATCATTTATTTATTGACTAAATTGTATAGACATAACCTACATTATAATCCGAGAATGTATAATTTTTCTACTCGGCATTTTGTCTGTGTCAATCATTTTTTTGATCTAATTCGACTGGGCTAAAAGAGTATTGTATTTTTGTTTGTATTAAGTAAATAATGGACCGATTTAAAAAATTCTTTATCAGTAATATAGGGTACACTTTATAAAGTTACGCGGACATAGTCGCATGCAACAGCTATATAGTCGTCTATACATGTAACAAAATAGAAAACGAGCCGTGTCTGAACACAAATATCAAAATCTCAGAAACGGCTTAACCTGTTTGAATGCGGTTTTCACTCATGTATTGATGGTTACATGAATTAAGCTATGGGATACTTTTTATCCTGAAAAAATGTTAGGTCCCTATGGGATTTTGAATAAACGAACTACAGCGCGTACGGAGTTTCGAGCAGAAGCTAGAGTTGTTCATTCATATTTTACGACAGCTGTTTTTGTGGAGCACTTCTTTTGAATATCTCATATGTATGACAATTTTCAGCCGACGAAAACAAAAAAAAAAACAAAAACGGAGGAGGTACTCAATTCGAAGCGTATATATTTTTTTTTGTATTTTTTTTAATGTATGATCACGCATAACTTTTGACAGGGTTATCCGATTTTGATACTTCTTTTTTTATTTGAAAGGGTGCACCCCCAAGGGGGTCCCATTTTAATTTGGAAAAAAATTCCAACCCTAAGGGTAGGAAAATTAAAAATTAAGCATGTAGTAAATATTAGATTATAGCCACAAAAAAATATAAAATAAAACTTTTTAACAAATAATAAAACCGCCGAAAAAACTGAAAAGCATGAAATAATTTTATTTATTTTGCCAAACAAGCAAAAATTACGTAGAGTGATGCGCGACGACGACTCAAAATTACTTAGGTAAAATAATAACATTTTTAATTTTGTAGACCGTGTAAATTTTCCTAAAAATAAAAAATATGATTAAAAAATATCAATTGCACATAAAAAAATGAAGAAAAGCAAGCGATGTAGATTCCTACACATGTCACCCTACGAGTATTTCGGCGCCCATCACCCCTCTATACGTAACATTGATTCCCATACGTTTCACGGTTAATGATCAAGCACAATGGTTTACGTACCGTATCATTTACTATAATATAAACATTATTAGTATTTTTATTCAAGACTATTGAAGTGTATAATTTGTATTCCCAATTTGTTAATTGTAGTTTTGTTATAGCAAAGTTTAAGAAAAAAGTTTGTGTGTCAACTCCGATGCACGACTTTAGTTTACTCCTTGTTTACTCATACTTAGTGGGATTAAGGACAGGGATAGCGAAATGGTCTTTTGTAAGGGTCTGCCACAAGAAGGGCTGTCCAAAAATGACTGGAAAACACAGTTTGCCCTGCCACTACTAGGTGCACACGAGTGATCTAACAATCCTATTTTTCAGTTATGATAGAACGCTTGTATGATAAATTACCAAATTCGTTGTTGGTATCTTTTGAACGGATAACTCTAAAATACATAAGGAAATGTACGCAGTGAATCACAGATGAATACAGGTGAATCACAGTCATTGCATCATGTGTAACGATAAGTGCGCCAAAGGCTTATCTGTGCGGATGGACAATTTGTTTACAGTAAAACACATGTATCTATGAGTACTTTCATTAATCGAGAGCCTTTAATCGTCTTCAAATAATGTATGTAATCATCGAAACATCAATGCATATTTAGATTTTTTAATTTTTCATTCAGCTTTTTTTATTGTGTACTAGCCGGTGCTCGCGACTTCGTCCGCGTTGAAAGGTATAAAACGCGATCTACCGTGGAATGGCTCGCTAAAAAATCAGCAAGCAGTTGTCATGTTAGTCGCTTCACCGGATTCTGGATAGATGACGATGTCAAGTGTATCCCGGGGCCAAGCCGCTAGTATTTACTTTTATTTTAGATTTCCCGTAGGAATGAAGCATTTTCCCGCGGTAAAAAGTACTATGTTCATCACAGATAATGCCGGCTTCTAATGGTAACAGAATTTTTCAAATCGGTCCAGTAGTTTCGGAGCCTATTCTATACAAACAAACAATCAAATCTTTCCTCTTTATAAATTTAGTACCGTATAGATTATTAAAATATCAATAAAGACGAGGTTAAAATTCAAATTGTAAAAATAGAATAACAAATGTTCGTAATATAACGTGTGTATTGGCAATTAAATATTCCAAGTGTCAGTCCGGTTGAAGAATTCCATTGCACTTGGTTGCTAAACGACATAGAAGAAATCGTAAACTCACAAATATTATTATTATTAGATTGTATTTAAATAGGTACACATGTCGCATATATGCTACGTGACAATGTCATAATGTACGCGGCATACAAATAAGAGCTCGCCGAAACACGAGCGAGTTAAGAAAATTTAGAAAAAGTAATCGTATATGTGCGGGTGAGAGTTCAAAATCGAATGGCTAAATTATTGTTAATGTTAAAACAAAGTTGTACTTTTTATTCATTAGAGACGTTATCATTCAACTAGTGTATACCAGACGGCTCTTCTTAGTCATGTATCGAATAGTTTTTGAGGATATTGTCAACACTTAAGTTACGTATATGATATTTTTTTCGCTACGGATCACTGACCTAACGAAGATTACTCTTATTTATTATATAATGTTTGTGGAATGATGTGTTTGCCTTTAATCATAGGATTGTTTATGTCATAATTTGAACCACTAGAGTTCGCCTGCTTATTTTCTTCTATTGCCTAATTTAAGTGAATAAGTGCTTTGAAGGTGCAATTTACACGAAAGCAGGTGGTGGAGGGCGGGCGAATATTACATACAAATAGACAGTCAGAAGCTGCTGGGAACTCTACTAGAAGAACTCAGAGGCGCTCTTCAGAGATGCTATTTAGGGACTTTTGTGATCCTACATAATAATATCCTCTTCGCGACGTTGTTTTGCGGGACATGGAAAACCTAGCCTGTTTGCAAAATACAAGAGCTGCTTTCTCCTGAACCTTCGCTTATTAAAGCGAAATTATTTCAAAATATTTAATATATAATAAATTTCAAAATATATAATAAATTTTTCTTTTAATTTTAAATGTACATAGTTATGTTTCTGAATAAAAAGTATATTGATAGGTCAAAAAAAAAATTATTTCAATTCGCCATTACGTCATCTATTTCATATCTTCTTGGTTTATGTAGAACTCATTACCTCTTAAAATGTCGATTAAGTGAAATATGCAAATAATGTTTAATTGTTCTTTATTACGTGTTACTATGAAATATTGACATTAGCCTTTACCTACTTTTTCTATCTGTGACAACATTATTTTGCTAACTTTGTATTATGTCAAGTTGTATCACCTAGATTCCATTAGTAAGTATATTTAGAATAATTTAAAATTAAATTTTAGGCACGCGCGTTTATTTCAAGCAGAATTATTAGTCTGCTGACTCTACGGTCTGTAAACTAATCGACCTTGACTTAATCTATTAGGATTCTGCTTGAAGACTTACTTTATGTTTTCGGGGTCGAGAAATCCGAAAATCGTGATGAAAAGCCCCCTCAAAATCCGCATCAAAGTGGCCCAAAATTGGGAAAATTTGCACCCAAAATTTATTCTTCGCTACTATCTCGAAAACTATTGCGAATTTCAAAATGCGGTTTGCGCCATTCGAAAGAGCGGAAAAAGCCAAAAAGAACCACCTATTACGTTAACCACCTACCTAGCTGCAGTCTTTTGGCCACAAATTGAGGTCAAAACTTTGAGACAATACAAATGAGAAATACAATTGAGGTCTCGGGAACTACTGATTCGGATTCAAAAATTATTTTTGTATTGTATAGTTCATTTATCTAGGAAGGCTATAGAGAACGCAGACGAAGTCACGGGCACCAGTTAGTCGTAAAATAAATGCATATTTGCTGTTGTGTTTCAGCTAGTGAGTAAATGTTCCCTCTCCCCTATTTCCCTATTCCCTCTCGATCCCTTATAATCCTACTGTAGTCAACAGTGAATTTGCAGCAGCTGTGGCTGGCTTTGTTGCTTGTATTATAGGTAATTGTAGCCACCTAGTGGACCATCAGCCTGTCTGCTAACCCTCACTTAGATAAGTGCTACAGTACAAACAAGTTGAAGACTGACCTGCATCTGGAGCCAGGATTCGAGGAGCCCAGTGGCGTGAGGTGCGCCCCAGCGACCGCCGCCAGGGACAATCTATAAAATTATTTAAAGACATTTAGATACAATTATCATTACCATTAGCCGTCATATTATGATCATAGTAAATTCGTCAGATGATCTCTCAATAGACCACATAAAAGCTAAAATACATTAAAAATGAGATTTTAAAAGGAAGAAATATACATAAAAGTTATTTTTTAATTCATTTATAAGTAAAGAATAAAAAAAAAATTATGTAATATCTTTTAATTATTGAATATTAGCACCCTAAGGACTGCGAGGATGCAATTTTTATCTGCAATGTTATCCACAAATATTTCTCGTTCTTCGCTCTTTCCATTAATGGAAACGATATCAAGGGGTGAGCTAGTTTCAAAATAAATTTGAGGATTCTAAGATTATTAGTTTAAAATTGAGGAACTAGATTCTAGAATGAAAATGATGGGGAACGCAAACCTAAGCGCACGCAGCCAGTTAATATGTTAATGAATGTAAAACTATCAAAGACGACATTATGAATACACTTAACTGTATTTCAAATGTTTTATACACAAAACTTGGCCATTCTTTTACACCGATGACAATGTGTCATCATTTTATGACTGTGAAGACTATGTTTAAATTAAAATTATCTTTCTTTATGTTCGTTTGGAGTGTAGAAATTATATTTATTAGTCAATATTCGAACTTTATGTGGTATTTATTTCAAAAAGATACACGTCAAACATATACATAACCGTTAATAATTTAGAATTTGCAGATTCAATTTAAAAGTATTACATTATAATTTGTTATCAAATAAAATAAACCGTCTGTATTGAAAGGATACCGTAGTCTATATCAACGCTATTTTTAAGTATAGTTAAAAAAAACAAGTTGTTCCGTCTGTTTCTCCGCTAATTTCTTTTAAACCAATCAACTGATTTTTATACCGTTTGACTAAATGGAAAGATCGATAACGTTATTTTGGTTTCTGTAGGTGTGAATACAACAATAAAATGGTGTTTCAGGTCAATATGTGATGGAAGAAACACGCTGCAAGGAAGTCGTGGTTGCCAAATATTCAGTAGGCTCATTATTTAAATATCTCTGCTGAGCGACAGGCGAAAAATTTGTGCAATATCACACTAAATCGTATCACGTAGCTCATAACACTAGTGTGGTTTGCGTAAAAATTAACGATATAGTGTGATAATGCACAAATTTTTCGCCTGTCCCTCAGCAGAGGCATTTAGACAATAAGCCTGCTAAGTGGACTGGAATTCCCTCAGTCGACTAATTCCAGCTGGCTCTTGAAAGAGACAAATCCAAAGAGATGACGGCAAACCTTCATAACTTCAAGTGGCACTGAGGTTTGTGTAACCTTACTTACTTACTAATATTATAACTGTGAATGTGAGTTTGTTTGTTACACTTTCACGCAAAAACTACTGAACCGATCACCATGAAATTTTACATACACGTTGCCTGGGACACCAGAAAGGACATAGGGTACCTTTCATAGTTCAACGCTGACGAAGTAGCGGGCACCAGCTATTTATATAATATTTGCAGAAAAAATTGCATCCGTGCGTAGCCAGCTTAAGGGGCGGGTAGTGTTTAATAAATTTATAGCATTTATATTTTTTTTTATTTTTTTTTTTTATGTTAAGGTCGACAGACAGGCTGACGGTCCACTTGATGGAAGGTGGCTACCATCGCCTATAACACAAGCAACGCCATAAGTGCTACAAGTGCGCTGCTGACCATAGAAGGATTAAGGATAAGGGATAAGGAAGGGAAGGGGGTAATGGGCTCTGGCATCCCTTACTCACTCACCGAAACACAACAGCACATATGCTGTTATTTCACGGTGGTATTCTGTAAGGGGGTGGTTACTGCCGCCAGACGGGCTGCCCAAATGACTGCGAAACGCAGTGTGCCCTACCACTACTTTTCAAATCCAGACCAGAGTCAATTTTGAAAATTATATTAAAATTTTTCCAAAGTTGACACCGCCGGGAATCGAACCCGGGGCCCCTGGAACGTTAGGCAAGCACCCTTGCCACTCGTCCAACGGGCTCGTCAAATTATATTTGTATTAACACTCAACAAGATGGCCTCAACTGAATTTCCCAAAGAGTAGACCATAGATGAATATGGCCTTAGGACAAAAGTAATGATTAATGTCCTTGTTGTGCATACCCAAGTAACAATGGGGAATTCAACTCTCGGTGTTATGGACGAGTACCTACATCTACTTGGAACAAACAGTCCAACAAGTTAGAGCCAACTTCGAGACGGAGGTCAACCAATTCAACCATCGAATCCAGCTCGGATGGAATGGGCAGCGTTCGGGAATCTCCGAGACATTTTCTTGTCTAAAATTCCTCAGTGCCTCAAAAGTTTTCTACCAACACATGGAGCTGAAACGTGGTCGCTAACTATGGGCCTCGTATACAACAAGCTATGGAGAGGGCTATGATCGGGGCTACATTACGAAGGCGAAACAAAAATGAGGCGATCCGTAGACATACGAAAGTTGTCTACGAGGGACGAAGTGGGTCTACGAAGTGGGAGAGTTGACTTCCCTGCGTCTGAGATTATAATGATATTTGTATAGTCCAAGCGGCGACCGCAACAAAGGGCGGTGATCCAGAATAAGTACAAAATAATAAAAGTAAATCAATAAAAGTACTTTATAACTTTTTTGATATTAGAGAAATAAGGAACCAACAACGATCTGGCGAGCTGTAACTTGACAAAAAAAATTTAAATATATTTTTTTAATACAAATTTATTGTAAAATTGATGTATAAGGCATAAGTACAATGTTTTACCATTAGAATATAAAAATACAAGTCTGGCACGACGATTCTTGACACAAATGTTTGCCAGACCACCCTCAAAATATTTGTTACAATGATAAATTTTCTATACATATAGGTAAAGTTTAAGAAAAAGTTAAACGTCATTTTTATTTGTTTTTTATCCCTCCTTTAAATAGAATTGATTTGGCACATTAATACTTGACCAAAGTTCTTCCAGACCACGATTAAAAAGTCTTTTGTTGGTAAAAAAAATGGTCAAGTTACAGACCGTTGGTTCCTTATTTGTCTTATATCCAAAAAGTTATAAATTCCATTTTTGTACTTATTCTGGATCACCACCATTTTTACGGTCGCCGCTTGGACTAATACATATTGCGGCGTTGAAAGTGCATCCACACTACGAAACCGTTTATTTGAAAAATGACTCAACTTGGATTGTGTTCTTTAGTCCACTTAAATTGTAATAGTTTCTTTTTCACTGACACATTTTAATTTTAAAATATATTCAATTAATTGATATTTATTTACTTTAGATGTCTGGTCGATATTTCAACACTTTACTTGTCTCAACCCTAGGAACCTATGTGATACACTGTGTATTTTTTCGCGCAATGGTCATACAAATAGGAACGCGCGTCAGTACGCTACATTGCCTTGAATAATAAAATAGTGTTTTATTTACAGAAAGTAGAGCAAAAATTTCCTCTTTACTTTTTTATTTTTTAATAGTCAAGTCTCTTTTACCAGAGTTTCGGGATGACGACAATCTTGAAAATGAACACCTAAATAATCTAAGAACACCATTATTTTTGACACTTTTACGTTTCATTACTACTTATAAGGAAGCACTAAGTACTAAGACACTATTACCTACCTGTACATACAGAACGTACTGAAAAATCACCATAAATGTTTTAGAACTCAACTTCAAAGCTTTTTATAAGTAAACAATAAGAAAAAGCGCGAATACAGAGCCTCTAGTAACTAAATTAATGCATTTATAACGAATAAATGCAGAGAAATAATTTTTTCATACAAAATAATATATTAAAACGTTCTATGTGAGTACCTAATTAAGTTTTTTAATATGCTTAACATTCTTACATATTATAAAAAAAAGTCCTTCGCCGCGTCTGTCTATTCGCGATAAATTCAAAAAGCACTGCACCGATTTTCATGCTATTTTCACCAATGGATAGAGTGGTTCTCGAGGGAGGTTTTAGTATATAATTTACAAAGTTAAGCGGGCGAAGTCGCGGGCAGCAGATAGTTGTTATACAATAAAGGGGTGTATTAAAAGATATGTGTAAACATCGCTAGATAGACTTTAATCGCGCAAATAACAAATGCATCTTCCAGAATTTCTGTATTGGTTAAATCCGTACTAGTATAATAAATGCACAAGTTTGTATGGATGTTTGTTACTCTTTCACGCAAAAACTACTGCATCGATCACCATGAAATTTTGCATACACGTTGTCTGGGACACCAGAAAGGACATAGGGTACCTTTCATCGTTCAACGCGGACGAAATCGCGGGCACCAGCTAGTAATGTATAAACTGAAAATGTAGGCGATGGTTTGCAGTTACTTGCCGTCTTGCCGTCGGCTCTGTTTCGTTGATGTCTTTTCTATTGAAACTGACTCGATACCAATAACCATTTTGTTAGTAAATGTACTGAGATTTCTAAATAGATCTTCTTAAAAATTAATTAAGTATTATATTTATTACGATAGTTATTAATGACACGTGTTTTTTAAAATAAATAATTAATCTAAATATTAAATTTATATTGGAATTTTGTTGTTAAATTTGTTTATTAGTCACAACTAAACTTAACTAACTTACCATCAGAATTAATGTAAGGACAAAATTCTTGTAATAATTTAATTTTGATTAGGTAATTATAAATACATCAAAAATAACTTTTAAAAAAGATCTAAAACATAATATACTTGATTTATGTTTAGGCAATAAATAATATTTAACAGAATAAAAATATTTATTTTTGAAAAAAAAATAATCTTTTGACGTTAATAAAATTATAATTAGTTGATTATATTGACAAGTTAAATCCTTAATAAATTATTTTATGTTTGAGCATATTAAGGTTTTAAATGTTTTTTTTTAATTGAACACAAAAATTCAGCCGAAAAAAATCGCGCGATCTTTCCCGCCGGAACTCTCTTTAGCCTTTCAACTTTAAATCCGCGCCGTGAATTGAAGTGACCTTTTTTAATATTTAATATATTTTTATAAATAAATTAAAAAAAAACACATACTCTGCGTATTTATATAGTACGAGTATTTATATAGTACGAGTATGTGTACATGCGTGTATGGAATATTACAATAATTTACCGATCATACATAAACCACATCAACTCAAAACAACTATTGTAAGTAAACTTTTCAATGATACTTAGTTATTTATTATTGAATTCACAAAAACCACTTGGCCGTAGGACAGGCGATTAGGCCAACAATTTCAGTATGGGAAAGTGCACTGCCGAAACCGATCACACACATACTATGTTGTGTGCAGTGTATCACACACGCGACATATTATAGCACAGTATCACACAGGTGGCCTGTCATCGTACCTGGTCGCCCACAAGGTCCTCGGCAGCTCTGATTGCGCAGCAGGCCTCCATTCCCGGCTATGGCCGGGTGCGACGTCTACTCACTGCGTTGTCACAGAGTCGCGTGTAAGCCTCGGTGCGGTATCATCGCGCACGCCTGCGCGCAACGGCTGCGCGCGTCTTACTAGTTACTGCCACTGGCTGCGTGATAGCGTTCAACGTCTGACCTCCTTCGCAGGGTTGCAATGAAAGTGATTAGGTTCTTGCGCGACTGATAACGAGGGCTAGTGCCGCTACCAAACGGTACACATTATTTACTCCTACTCCTATTGAATACGTTACTCGCAATCCGACTACCCGATCCCGTAAGCCATTATTGATACTTATACTGATTATAAATTTTACTATCAATAATACTTAGGTCAGGGACGACTAAGTACCTAAGTATAGGCCGTTAGGACCCCTGCCGGTCCTTGGTAAATTTTGGAAAAACTGCTCGTGAAGCGGATCATCAGCTGGCACATTCTGCCCTCTATGATCTTGTGGAATATTTAAAAAAAAATTAGAAAAAATAAATAAATGTCATGGTCTCCCTAGATATAGAGGGCGCCTTTGACACAGTGTGCCAGCTGGCCGAAAGAGGATGCCCACAAAAACTGCAATGGTTGGTTGTGACATTACCCCACGGGCAGATCAGTCAGAGGGGCCCATGCGGTCGAAAAATCACCACGACTGCTACTAACGTGTGCAGGTGTCAGTGGGAGGCCCAACATTCTGGGACCTGTTGTTGTAGCCCCTGCTTTGCGAATTAGACGAGCTAAATAAGCGTTCACGGTCAGGTCAAAATTTTAGTTGATGTCGTTCTTGTGTTTACCGGACACCAAATGGAGGATATACAGCCTGGGGCTAACATCGTGCTTACTGTGCATGAGGGGGCGTCAAAAAAGGCAGTTTATTTCTGCGCCTTATTTGACTCCAAAATTAACTAATCAGTATTCAATATACCTACTAATAATAAATATGTAAGGGTTGTTCATGGAGTAAGTTAATTTGTTTTCAGAGATCGTGTTTATAGGCTCTATACATGACACTCAAACTAAATTGACGATTTTTACAATTTTTTTCTGTATGTATGTTTCTCCATATAACTCTTAAACGAATTGACTGATTTTCATGAAACTTGGTAAATAAACATTTAGACGTACAGGACACTGGAATACCTTTGATGTCCTTATAATTTTTAGCTATGGAGAAAAACATCGAGTAAACACATGCGACATTGTTTAAGGACGTAGGATATATTTGTCGTGCAGAAAAAGAGTCTGTTCCTGAAGAATCATTCATCAAAAATATCAATGAACATTCAACTCCTGGAAAGAAGCCATCCCAGCCCAGCCGTGGTAAGAGTCTTATGACTGAGGGCTTAAAAGGAGTCTTCATTCACAGATTTATATTATAAAAAGCGTGTTTTCTGACAGTAATTTTTAATTTTTTTATTTTTAATTTTTTTACGGGCAGAACATTTCATAGGGTGTGGCGACATCTAGTAACTCTAAAAGAAAATAAACCTTGTAACCCAAATCTAACGCCCACGTCCGAAATTCACATTCAACAACGTCTGACAAACGTGTAAAGCAATGACTTAGGATTGATTAAATCGTTGCTTAAATATTAAGGGCAGGCGTTGATTTTTTTTTTCATTGGCCGCTAGCACAAGTTGTTATAGCAAATAATATAGGAAGTAATTAATAGCCGTTGGACCTACTCTTGGGTTCTGATATGGGACGTGATTTTTTGCGCGTATTTCTATTTAGCAGGGGTTTCTTTCGATAGCCTGTCATTGAGCGTGTTTCGTTTTGTCTTACGTCTAGACTGTTTTACAAAATCATCTCTGGGTTTTACACAGTATTATTGTATTGTGGCCCTGTGATGTGAAAAGCAAAAGGTGTCCGTGGCGAATGCGTTTATATATAAATGCGTAATATATAAAGGAATAGGAACGATAAGAGAGGGCCATAGTTCCCTTATTGTTGATTTTATAATCCGGTCAAATTAAACATGCAATTAATTATAAACGAAATATAAAAATTCCCCATCGATCCCGTACCTGCAAAAAAATATCCAGGTCTTTGTGTTGTTCTGCAAAATGTGCAATTAATTTTCTCTAAAATAATATTAATTTAAAAAAAAAATTGTCACTATTAGATTTTCGTAGCTTTTTACTTATAAATTCTCGCAAATAATAACCGATCTGAAATACACATTGCGTATAGTAGTTTAAAATTGTGACAAGACACTTGCAATGATGAGCAAATCAATGTAAAGCAATTGAAATGAGACTGAAAACATTGTTCATAACTCAATACGGTGTCCGTCTCTGCGCGGAACACTCACTATTTTATTTGTCTTAAAAGTTGCATTTAATAAATGTTTAAGATATAAATTTTGGAGGCTTGATTTTAAGATGGGTGCAGATACTGAAAAAATACCGTGAGTAAAATTATTATCTTACTTTGGTACCTTAAGAGCTGCTCATGCGTTTTCGTGAAATTTGTCAAACTGTAAATCTCTTTTTAACCAAAGTTTAATATCTACAGACTAGTACTTACATTTTTTATGTATATTATGTTTTAGGATTTGGAAGTTTTTGTAGTGGGCCTTGAGCTGGTGTGTTTGTAAGGCTACTTTATTATTATAGATTTCGCTATGCGTACCATTTACATGGACAACTAAACTATATAATATTAATAATTATGTATTATAAAAAAATTACGACCCTACCAATTTTCCATGTATTTATTCGATAATATCAACAAAATTTTCATATTACTAATTTTCCTTTACAATTCGACGATGTCTAAAGTCAGCTAATTAGAAAAATATATATTTGAGGATCCCATTAGTCGAGTGCTTGCCTTAGCGTTAGGTATAACTCAGGAATCCCGGGTTCGATTCACGGTTTGATCAAATTTTGGAATGAACTTTTTAAAGTTGGTTCTGGACCCAGTTATTTACCCAGTTCATCACCTTCTTACAAAAGACCACAGTGAAATCTTTTGCCTTATCCTAAATCCAACTATACTAGGCAGCGCACTTGTAGTACCCGTGGCTTTGCTTGTGTTATAGGCGACGGTGGCCACCTACTATCAAGTGCACGACGTTTTCATAAAATAATTTACATAAATAGTTAGCACAAATTACTTTTTCTAAAAGTATATTAATGTTAAGTAGTAGTAGTGGTAGGGCACACTGCGTTTCGCAGTCATTTGGGCAGCCCGTCTGGCGGCAGTAACCACCACCTTACAGAATACCACCGTGAAATAACAGCATTATGTGCTGTTGTGTTTCGGTGAGTGAGTAAGGGATGCCAGAGCCCATTACCCCATCCCTCCCTTATCCCTTATCCTTAATCCTTCTATGGTCGGCAGCGCACTTGTAGCACTTATGGCGTTGCTTGTGTTATAGGCGACGGTAGCCACCTACCATCAAGTGGACCGTCAGCCTGTCTGTCGACCTTAACATAAAAAAAAAAAAAAATGTCGTCAATGTAACACAAAAATTGAAATTTTGTTCATATATTCAAATGTTTTAGTTTAGTTTCACTGATACACAAACTAACTAAATACGACGTCGTTAAGGCATTGATGGTTGTATCTACATCTATCTTATTTTATCTATCTTATTTTAGAGTTTCTTATTCTTTACTTCTAAACCACCCAACGAATTTTGATTCGGATTTCACTAATGAAATCAGCGAAAACGAAAAAAGTTTGCGTATAGGTAAAATTTGCAGAATATTGGTTCGTGCGCTAGTTGTCTTATATGTAGGTACAGGGTTAGTTAGGGATCGATAAATTGTAGCGAATATTTGATCAACAATTGATGAAGATTAAGAGATTTGTTTTATCTTTATGCTTCAGAGAGAAGGAAGACGTACCTACTATATCCTACTTTAAAATTGTAAGTATTCTTTAATATTTTACACTTTTAATTCAGACAATAAACTCAAACTGATTTTATATATATTTTAGACTTCATTTATACAGATTTTATAACTGATTTTTTTTAAAAACTTGATAATTATGACTTCAATGTAATAAATGTATCTAATGTAAGTCCAACATACAAGTGTCTACACTAATATTATAAAGAGGAAAGATTTGATTGTTTGTTTGTTTGTTTGTATAGAATAGGCTCCGAAACTACTGGACCGATTTGAAAAATTCTTTTACCATTAGAAGCCGACATTATCCGTGATGAACATAGGCTACTTTTTACCGCGGGAAAATGCTTCATTCCTACGGGAAATCTAAAATAAAAGTAAATACCGTCTTGGCCCGGGATACACTTGACAGCGCCATCTATCCAAAATACGATAGATGGCGTTTTATACTTTTTTACGCGGACGAAGTCGCGAGCACCAGCTAGTTTGTGATAGAGTGATGAAATTTTCAGTTTCGTTACGCAACATGTCTGGAATTATTCGCTACAGTAATGGGTGTGTTTATTGGATTGTTAAGTGGGTTTGGAGTGTGTTACAACTTGGTGCAGTTCGGTGAACTAAACACCGCTTTTGTTGAACGCACTGTCTATCAAGAGAAACTGTCGAGCAAGATGCCACTGCTGTCGCTTTTTGGCGGTGGGCGACGATTGTAAGTACATACATTTATTATCAACAGACTTCCAAAAAAGGAGGAGGTTCTCAATTCGACTGTATTTTTTTATGTTTGTTACCTCATAACTTTCGACTGGTAGAACTGATTTTGATTATTCTTTTTTTAATTGAAAGCTGGTGCTTCCCGTGTGGTCCCATTTCAATTTGGTCCAGTTCTGACAATGGCATCCACGAGAAAAGACCATGAGACTGTTTGAAGTCGGTTTATTTTTGTTAAAAAGAGTTTAAATACAATATCAACTCGTCTTTAAATAAATAACTCTTTTTAACAAAAAAAATATATTTCCGTTTTCTCATAGATGCCATTATTAAAACTAGACCAAATTTAAATGGGACCACACGGGAAGCACCAGCTTTCAAATAAAAAAATAATCATCAAATACGTTTCACCCAGTCGAAAGTTATGAGGTAAAACAAACATTAAAAAAATACAGTCGAATTGAGAACCTCCTCCTTTTTTGGAAGTCGGTTGAAAAAGGGATAATTAACATCCATACAGAGGATGGATATTTGCTTTCAGGCAAAAACTACTGATCCGATCACAGTGAATTTTTGCATACACGTTGTCTGGGATACCAGAAATGACATATACCTTTCTACAACGCAGACGAAGTCGCGAGCACCAGCTAGTTTTGAATAAAAAAACGGGTAGAAGATGTGTGTGTCAGTGTTTTCAGAAAACACCATTACCTTAATCCTTCTATGGTCAGCAGCGCACTTGTAGCACTTATGGCGTTGCTTGTATTATAGGCGACGGTAGCCACCTACCATCAAGTGGACCGTCAGCCTGTCTGTCGACCTTAACATAAAAAAAAAAAAAAATTACCATAATATAAGTCTATCTAACCTTTTGGATTTCGAAACTAGACAATTACTCTTAATTAAAAAGATATTTTTTTCAGACACAATAGATCACACGAAGAAAACATGAAGGCGTTAATCGAAGATGGATCAGCAATGGCGATAGGATTGTTTGTCAGTACAGTTATCTCGTTAATATTTTGTGTCGTGTCTGTCGCCTTAGTTAACTGGAGTGCGTTAAAACAGGTAAGTAACAAATTCTCCGAATATGTATTTATCTATACTAATATTATAAAGAGGAAAGATTTGATTGTTTGTTTGCATTGAATAGGCTCCGATACTACTGGACTGATTTGAAAAATTCTTGTTTGGAAGCTATGTTATCAGCGAGTAACATAGGCTATATTTTATAAAGTTACGCGGACGAAGTCACTTTCAACAGCAAGTTACTTATATTTTATGAACTCTGAATTAAAAAAAAGCTTCCATCCTAAACGCGTCCTAATACATACATACATGTCAACTAACTAATTCTGATAAATATTTTTAAGTTTACCTAGATACATTAAATGTACATACTTAATTTACACTTAGGTACACTTTTATCGTCAATCCAGAAGGAGGTTTTCGATTCTACTGAATGTTGTATTTTTTAATGTTTTTTAGTTACTAGCTGGCGCCCTCGACTTCGTCCGCCTGAAAAAGATAAAAGTAGCCTATCCTGTGTCCTGTATGTCTAAACGTTTATCTACCAAGTTTCATGAAAATCAATTAATTCGTATAAGAGTTATGGAGGAACATACATACGTCTTCACTTACAGATTTATATTAGTATTGATTACGCGATTTATCTTATTTCCGTCGCCTCATTTGACTTCTTACAAAAAAATTAAAAAATACAGTGCATGTTTATTAAAAAGTTCGAATAGGGCAGATTTACTGCCCAAAAAATCTTTCTCGTCACAGTAATAACAATTTTCATCGCTCATTTTGCTAAAAATTGTGGCTTATGTTATGAGCAACAATAAAAATACAAATCAAAACAACATTACAGTTCAGATCTTTTTTTTGTCAGAATGGAGTTCGTCTAATCACAATAATTCAGTGATGTAGGCCGATAATATTCAACTAAAAACAAGGACAAATGAATAACTGTTCAATGCCGTTTAATATACTTTAATTGAAATATGTCTGCCTGTTACATCACTGATTGAATGTTTTCATTGCTTTTTAAGTATATTGCGTGAACACAAAATCTTGTTTAATATTTGATGACTTACAAAGTTATCATTTTGTGACATATTTTTATCCTTTTACTACTAACATAATGTGGATTTTCTTTATGTAAAGGTCTCTACAGACGGTCCACTTGATGGTAAGCTGGATACGTCGCTTATATACCTAACCAACTCGGGATAGGGAGACCCTACCTAATGGTAGGGATAGGGAAATAGGATCAATTCACTGTGGGGATGGTTACTGCCACTTGTATGCCATGCCATTGCTTAAAATAATATAATGTAACTAGCTGGCGCCCGCGACTTTGTCCGCGTTGAAAAAAAAAGTAGCCTATCCTGTGTCCTGTAAGTTTAAATGTTTATCTACCAAGTTTCATGAAAATCAGTTAATTCGTTTAATGGAGTTATGGACGAACAGAAAAAGTTGTAGAAATGGTCAATTTAATTTCAGTATCATGTATAGAGTAACTTTACTCCATGACCAACCCTTACAGATTTATTATTAGTATTGATAATAATGAATTATTAGCTCAGTAAATAATGAGTTAATAAAGTGCTAATGAAAAGCCCTTTTCAGATTACAAGAATCCGCACTTTATTTCTGAAGGCTGTACTCAGTCAAGATATGTCGTGGTTCGATACTGACTCTGAATTTAATCTAGCTTCAAAGATGTCTGAGTAAGTACTCTTTCTTTATATCATAAGTTTTTCAACAACCTTTATAACTGTTTGTGAACGGCAGGCTTATTATCTAAATGCCTCTGCTGAGCGACAGGCGAAAAATGCGTAATAATTGTGCAATATAACACTAAATCGTTAATTTTATGAGCTGCGTGATACGATTTAGTGTGATATTGCACAAATTTTTCGCTCAGCGGAGGCATTTAGATAATAAGCCTGCAGTACATGTGAGTCTAGCTCGAGTGAGATGATCATACCTGTAGAAGATTGCTGTCAGTGCGCTGCTGAAGGGAAGCATTAAGGATAAGGGATAAGGAAGGGATGGGGCGCTGGTATCCCATACTCACTTACCGACACACAACCGCATATATTTTGTTAATTCACTGTGGTGTGTTCAAGACAGGCTACAGAAATGACTGCGAAACTGTTGATTGATGTATTACAATGCTTTTTTGTAAATACATACATATTATAGAAACAATAAACATCCATGACTCAGGTACAAACATTTGCCCCTAGTGGGATTCGAACCAGCAACCGTTTGGTTAACAGCTAACTACTAGACTATGTCGTCAAGATTGAATATGCGACACATCCCGAATATAGGTCACATTGAATTGATTAATAAATTTCTTTGCAAGATTCGTGACGTGTGTATGTGGGATTGGCCACGGTCTCTAAAATATTGTGCAATATTTTTGAGAACTAGCTTAGGAAGTTGTATACACTAAAATAATATAAAATACGAAGATTTGTATTATTTTTTGTTTGTAATGAATAAACTCAAAAACGAATGGACCGATTTTGAATATTCTTTCTTCTATAGACAGCTACTATACTAATATTATATAATATCTGTTTTGTTGTGACTTTGTGGAGACGTTCTTTCATCTCATATTGATTTCTTTTGCAAACGGCTAAGCTTGCTTTTGTATGAAAGTGCGTCTCTTTTCTTTTCTTTTCTTTTCTTTTGTTTCTTTCTTTTGTCTTGTTCTGCAATTTGTAAGTAACACTGTTTTTGTTTGGACATGCTGTGTACACATGTTTTGGGCCACTGTCCAGCTCACTTCGATGTAATTTATCAATGTAATTCAATGTATTTGTCAGTGTCCTGTTTTGTGTACCTTACTAAATAAAAAAAAAAAAAAAAAAAAAAAAGAGGAAAGATTTGATTGTTCGTTTGTTTGTTTGTATAGAATAGGCTCCGAAACTACTGGACCGATTTGAAAAAATATTTTACTATTAGAAGCCGACATTACGCGTGATGAACAAAGGCTACTTTTTACCCCGGGAAAATGCTTCATTACTAAGGGAAATCTAAAATAAAAGTAAATACTAGCGGCTTGGCCCGGGAGATAGCGTTATCTATCCAAAATACGGTAGATGGCGTTTTATACTTTTCTACGCGGACGAAGTCGCGAGCACCAGCTAGTATTTTATATAGATACGCGGGCGAAGTCGTGTGCGAAATTGAAAGGGAAAATGATATACATATAAACCAAGCTTAAAGTTAAGGCTTTGTTTGTAGAAACATGATGAAAATGAAAGATGGAATGGGTGAGAAACTGGCCGTTGTTGGAAACCTAGTCGGAATAGCCATCATATGCATATGTCAAGCATTTCCTCTGGGATGGGAGTTAACGTTATATTGTTTGAGCGTAGTGCCTTTCTCAATTGGTGCCTCAATCATATTGTCAAATGTAAGTAATTGATTTAAATGCATGAAAATTGTAACAATTTAGATATTCATTGTAATGCTTGAAAACAAATTGGCCAATAAAATGATGCATTAAATAAGTCCTCTAAAATGTGAATGATATTTTAATAATCATTATACCAAAGTGGCGTATACACATTTTGGAAAAAAATTAAAAAGTATAAAATATACATGAAACGGTGCATACCTAACGTGTAAATATTAATTTTAGTACCAAACTAAATCGTCAATTCGTGAAATGGAATCGTACAGTCAAGCCGGAAAACAAGCAGAGGAAGTGTTGAAGTCAGTTAAGACTGTTATAGCGTTTGGAGGAGAAAACAAAGAAGTTGATAGGTAAGTCTATGTATACCTAATATATATTATTATTATTATTTTTTTACTTGAATCCCTCCAGCACTATGCTGAAGCCTATTTTTACTATTTCTTCCATACCAGTTCTCGCTTGCTTACCTCTCGCACTTTCATTCTACATACTTTGTCTTTCTTTCATCCGTCTTTTCTTTCATTCCACTACGGGTGGGATGCCCGTCTGTCTGTGCCTATTCTCTACTATCTATTTATGCATGTCCTTTTTTGCGCTTTTGGGTGTTGGGTAATTAAAAAATTCGACGCATATTTATTATTAAGTTTCCAAAAATATAACAAAACATTAAAATATAAAATTGTACATTAAAAACATTATTTACAGATAAAATATTATAAAATAGTAAACATTAAAATTAAAATTAATACATCAAAACATCACTCCAATAATTCCAATTCACAATTTATTACACTACTACAATTTACAAACTACGTCTTATTCCTCTCTATCACCCTTTCCGCAATTTTAATACAGTAGCTAAGGAACTTGTCCTTCTTGTCGCTCGTTATCATTTTACATAAATTCTCTGCCTTAATTTCCATATCCATTACTACTTCCAGATCTAACCTATCTCTATCATGTACCGGACACTCGGTCAGCAGGTGAGGGACAGTCTCCTCAACACTAGGGTCACAAACGCACGATGGACTCCCCTTACACTTGAAGCGATTCAAGTACTCGGAGAATCCACCGTGCCCCGTGAACACCTGTGTTAAAACTTTATTTACACCTATTTTTCTTATTGTGCGGAAGGCCCCGGCAGCAGTGGGGAAAAACAGTTTTGTGACTGCTGCTGTGTCACCAAGCACGTACCTGCGGTCCCATTCCTCAAGCGAACGTATTATTTATATTACCACTCTATCCATTGGTGAAAATCAGCATGAAAATCGGTGCAGTAGTTTTTGAGTTTATCGCGAACAGAGAGACGCGACAGGGCTTCCGTACTAATATTATAAATGCGATGTTTGTTACTCTTTCACACAAAAACTACTGAACCGATCACCATGAAATTTTGCATACACGTCGTCTGGGACACCAGAAAGGACATAGGGTACCTTTCATCGTTCAACGCGGACGAAGTCGCGGGCACCAGCTAGCTATAATATGTAGTGATGTAAGACAATGTATAACATTACGTTATATCCATTTGCAGTACCTAACTACTTGGTGCTATCATAATGGAAATTTAATATTTTTGCAGATACAAAAAGTTACTGCAGCCAGCAGAACAGTTTGGCCGGAAGAGAGGCTTGTACACTGGACTCGGGTCAGGTTTTAATTGGGTACTTACCTATTCGTTGAACGCGATAGGTGTTGTTTATGGGACAAGATTCGTGTTGAACGATCTTGAATTACCGGCAGACCAAAGGTCATATCAATTCGGGGAAATATTCAGTGTAAGTTTGAATATGTTGCACTATGTTGAGATTTCTTAACAGTAACTTCTTATAAATAACTAATAGACTTTCAAACTTCCTTTTTTGGAATTTCCCGATATTTAAGCCCGGGGTTTGAAAAATTATGGGAGTAAAATCAAATGTCACACGTTACGCGTTACAGGCAGCGAGCGAACTTGGTTACAGGCTACAATATGCTTCAATAAATAAATGATATTAATATGTTTTAATTATATCTATAACATTATTTATTTCTCATTCGTAAGTAAGTAATTCATTAGTAATTCACATACATTTTTTTTTTTCAATTTAATTCAAAACAAAAATCAATATTTCAGATTGTGTTCAGTATTTATATGGCTACACAGTCTATAACTTTCTGCATACCTCATGCTGAAACTTTTGCCAGTGCTCGTGGAGCCGCAGCTAGTATTTTCAAATTATTAGAAAATACACCAGCCATCGATTGTTTAAGCAAAAGTGGTTTGTCGCCAAGGAGAGTTATTGGAAACATTGACTTCGAAGATGTTCACTTCAGTTACCCATCGAGGTCGGATGTTACGGTAAGACACTATGCGTGTCAAATAAGAAATATAGATCAAGCTGCAGAGATTTAGTGTGAGCATTTTGTGTAAAAAGTATTAGAAGAAAACCAACTGCACTATTGTGTGGAGAATAGTTTAATATGATATACTGACATGTTTTTCACTCAATTTTATTATTTACTTATAACATTGTTATTAACAATTTTCTGCAAAAAAATCGCTGCTTTTTTAGTTTTTTTGCTTATAAAATTGAAACTGTCAGGGTAATCACGATAAATTCTTTCACATATAGAAAGTCACATAGGCAGCGAATTTGCAAAAGATACCTATTATTTTATAATGTTACGCATAAGAAGTCGCGTGCAGAAGCTAGTTGAGTAATAAAATTGGAATATTATCATCGCAGGTTCTTAAAGGGCTCAGTCTTCATATAAAAGCTGGTGAATGCGTGGCGTTAGTCGGCAGCTCAGGTTGTGGAAAATCTACAATCTTGCAGTTGCTATTAAGACTATATGATGTTAGTTCCGGTTCTGTTAAACTTGATGGGAAAGATGTGAGAAATCTGAACACAGCTTGGCTAAGATCTTCATTAGGTAAATAAATATACGAACATCTTATACATTTTAATGTTTCTGTGGATATTGTACTGTGCATATACCTGCATGCTGGGTGGTAATTAGTGTAATTTAGTTATTGTATATTAGATATACTGAATTTCAGGTGTAGTAGGACAAGAACCAGTGTTATTTAAAGGGACTATTCAAGAAAATATAGCCATAGGTTGTCCCGAGGCCTCTATGGACGATATACAAAGGGTTGCAGAGATGGCATTTGCTCATGATTTTATAAAAAAATTGCCGAAGGTAATTTGCATGAGACAAAAAAAAATAACATTTGTAGTGCTTCGAATCAGTTGATTTTGTTTTTAGGGCTATGATACAATAATTGGCGAACGCGGTGCATCGCTCTCTGGTGGGCAAAAGCAACGTATTGCCATTGCTCGGTCATTGCTAAGAGAGCCAGCGGTTTTGTTGCTTGATGAGGCGACTTCAGCTTTGGACCCACATTCAGAGAGACAAGTACAAGCAGCTCTTGACAGGGCTAGTGTTGGTAGAACTACTATTATGGTTTCTCATAGGTAATCAAAATGTAATCTGTATCTGTATGTCTGTATGTCTGTATGCATGCATGCATGTATGTATGTATGTATGTATGTATGTATGTATGTATGTATGTATGTATGTATGTATGTATGTATGTATGTATGTGTGTATGTGTGTATGTATGTGTGTATGTATGTATGTATGTATGTATGTATGTATGTATGTATGTATGTATGTATGTATGTATGTATGTATGTATGTATGTATGTATGTATGTATGTATGTATGTATGTATGTATGTATGTATGTATGTATGTATGTATGTATGTATGTATGTATGTATGTATGTATGTATGTATGTATGTATGTATGTATGTATGTATGTATGTAACGACAATGAGTGAGACCAGTATAAAATTAACTACTATAAAATACTAATTTCAGAGATATCGTGTTTATAGGCTCTATCTATACAGGATACTGAAACTAAATTGAGGATTTTTAGAATTTTTTTCTGTATGTAGTATGTTCCTCCATAACTCTTAAACGCATTAACTGATTTTCATGAAACTTGGTAGATAAACATTTAGAAGTACGGGACACGTGATAGGCTACTTTTTATCTTTTTTAACGCGGACGAAGTCGCGGGCAACAGCTAGTGAACAATAAAAATAAGAGTTCGTAAAAAGTATACACCACCATAACAATTTAATTAAATACTTCTTTCACAGAACTTTATACAATTATTTAATCTCATCGTAATCACTGCTGGACAATCTCCATCATAATTTTCCAATAGGTTCTTCAAACTTTTTAATACTAGTACTTATGTAGTTGCTTACAAACTATTAACTAACTGTATATTGGTAAGCACTAACTCAGAAATCACGCACAGAACAAACACATACGAACAAACATACATACATACATACAAACACAAACAGAACACACAAATACCAGTTTTGTAAACAACAAAGATTTTCCATACCATTCTGGTCTTATTTATAAACTAGTTTAATATTTGAACTTAATGTTTTTGAACTTCAGAATTATTTGTTTTAATTATAGATTATCCACAATTGTGAATGCTGATCGCATAATTTGCATGGATCAAGGTGTTATTGTGGAACAGGGGACACATGAAGATCTCATTAAGGCTAAAGGTTCTCTTTGATTTTGTGTAATTCTTTTCCTTACATGCATTGCTGTTTATTTAATTTTTTAATAAATAAAAACGTATAAAGTATCATTAAGTAAGTATGGACAAGTATAGATTAATAATGACATTTTCTAATTACAGGATTTTATCACAAATTAGTAACCACTGGAAATGAAGGCAAAGAACCAGATGTGATTGAATCTGTTCCCGAGGAAAATGAAGGAGAGGCAGAAGTGGCCCTCTCACCAAGACAAGACGTAAAAAGAAAATCAAATCGAAGAGTGCACAGACATCATTCCCTAAAATTAGGTTAGATAATACTGCCGGAATAGAAGGATATTTATTATTTATGTTATATTATAGATCCATACACCAAAAACCGACTAAACCAGTGAACAAAATTTATACCTAGAAACATTGTTTCATAGCTTCATTGTTTCATCACTTGAGTGAGAAATAAAAACATACCAAAACTAGCTGTTGCACGCGACTTCGTCCTAACGTTATATAATATAGCCTATGTTACTCGCTGATAATATGGTCTAGTATCAATATCTTTCCAACAGTGAAAGAATTTTTCAAATCGGTCCAGTAGTTTCGGAGCCTTTATAAAATTAGTATAGATTTATCAATTGAGCTTATCCAATATAAGCGATTGGATCAGACTTACCTCACATCTTTATATTTGTTTCCAAGATTCCCACGACTGGATGACGCCTCGGGGTTCCATCTGTTCAGTGATGTCAACAGGTCTACAGAACTATATTTACAATGCTGACGACTCAGAAGACGAAAATGAGGAGGAAGATGAGGTATCACGCCCTTTCGTTATATTACTAATAATATCCTTTGCAAGAAACTCATTTTATGACTGAATGATATTAAAGACTATTGTACAACCAGTCGAAAGGTTTCTTGGCTACAGATACTGTTGATAGTCCGATACCGGATATGTGGCAAGGGACGAGACGAGGACATGGTGTGGGCGTGGTGGAATGCAGCGCTTACCTCCCAGATCGAGGGGAAGTCTCTACCCAAGCAATATTGGAGAGTAGGGTAAAATGACCTAATGTTGGCACCCCTCCAATTTATTGGCAAAAATAAGAAAACTATTCCATAAACTGTGTTCCCACAAAAAAATAATAATTCTTAAGTTTATGAAAATTGTTAACACTAAACAGTCAAATGATTTAAACATTGTCAAACTTTCAAATTTTATTTGAGTTGAACAAATAGATCGAAAGGTGCCATGCCAATAAATGGTCGTATTTCTTAAAGTGTCAATAATTGGGTATTTTCCCCTATGTGAAATTTCAGGATGTGAAAGCAATTAGTGACTGGCAACTTCTGAAACTCAATGCCCCGGAGTGGCCCCTTATAGTGGTGGGATGCATCGCAGCGTTTGTCCAAGGTGCTTGCTTCCCAGCCTTCGCTCTGCTCTTTGGTTATACTGGTGGTGTAAGTTTTACCTACTGGATGTCTAACTAATCTTTTCATATATTTGTAGCATACTTTAGAATTCAATTTATAACCTTAGTAAAGTAAATAATAGCAAATATAAAAACTAAATCAACCGCAATTAATTTCCTAGTTAATTTGGTTTATTAAAAACAAGCAAAATCCTTGATTGTAATCAAAATGACCAAATTTTATATAACATTAAAATGAATTGTGAATTTATAATCAATATAGAATATTTGTATCTAACATATTCTAAGACCAAAATTTCATTTTATAAAATTTAGAATAAAAAAAATATATATATTAATAATTAAAAATGCTCCAAATGTTTTAGATATTTATGCTAAAAGACACAAACGAAATAAAATATTTGGCGGATTTTTATTCGGGCATGTTTGTGGTGGTGGCTGCGGTCGCTGGCATAACGATGTGTTTGCAAGGTGTCACTTTCACTGTGTCCGGCCTTAAGATGACCACTAGGTTACGAGTACAGTATTTCGCCAGTCTTCTTAAGCAGGTAGTTTATTGTTTTCCAAAGTGCTCTTATTCCATATGAAAAACACAAATATTTTAAAGCCTTGTATACGTTTTTACAGGAGATAGGTTTCTATGATCGTGAGAATAACACGGTGGGAGCACTATGTTCCCGATTGAGTAGCGATGCAGCTGAGATTCAAGGTGCGACAGGTCTCAGAATAGGTCTCATCCTTCAGGGAGTCAGTTCAGTGGTGGTGGGGTTCATAATGGCTATGTGTTACGACTGGAAGTTAACACTTGTTGGGACTGCATTTCTTCCTCTCGTAAGTATTTTATAGGTTGCACTTGGAAATCGGCTGGAAATTCAAAGACTCCAATATGAGTTTATTTATTTAGATGGTGGGAAGTATCTGGCTTGAAGGTATTGTATCTCAGAAGTCGCAATCCGACGAGCGAGCCGCAATGGAGTCAGCCACATCGATCGCTACAGAAGCAGTCATCAGTATTAAAACTGTGCAGAGTTTAGGCAAGTATCTACATGTTTTTTTTAATAATATGATGATACACGCACTCACAGGTTTTATGATCTATGATAAATCTATGATAATCAGGATACGCTATTTTTTGTCTTTGAACGCTTACGAAGTCGCAGGCACCAGCTAGTATAATAAATGTAATACATATTTATTTTAAAAAACTAGGCGTAGAGGAAATATTCCTGCAGAAATTCAAGGACATGTTGAAAGAGTCGTGCGTTGCGGTTACAAAGAAATCTCGGTGGCGTGGATTAGTTCTGGGATTCGGTGTGTACGTACCGTTCATGGCATATTGTAGTGCCACTGTGTATGGTGCATACCTCATTGCTACTGAAGGACTGGAGTACAAAACAGTATTACTGTAAGTATAGAAATGTCAAATTAATTAATCAAATAAAATCCTATAAACATATGACACGTAGTCATATGTTTGTCGCCTATAAACTCCTAAACTAACTGAACCGATTTTTAATAAAACTTTGTAACTATGTGTAATTTGGTGCAACTTAAAAGATAGGTAGGATAGATTTTATTTTGAACCCGGGCGAAGCCGGGAGGAGTTTAATACTAAATTTCTGTAGTTTAATTGTATGAACTATCTACCTGAATCAGTACGTATATCTTAGTTCATTATAAGCTAGATGGCGTAAGTTATCTATTTGTTTTTTTTAAGATAAGTTTTCAGTATTTTATTAAATGTAAAGGTCGGTAGACAGGCGGCTTTAATGTAAATGTAAGGTCGGTAGAAATAGGAAAGATTTTTAAAAAGGTATTATTATACTGGTACCTTACTCAAGATCACACATTACGCGAACCTTAATCACTCGTCGACCCTTGGTAGTCTGATTTTTGTTACAATAAAATGTGTCAGATCAATTGAATTTAAACATTATTGTTTCAGAGTAAACGAAGCAATTATGTATGGAGCGTATATGCTGGGACAATCCTTAGTTTATGCACCCAGTTTCAATTCGGCAAAGGCTTGTGGTGCTAGAGTATTGGCATTAATAAACCGGCAACCGAAAGTAACCACACAAAATGGGTTAAAAGACAGGAAAGATTGGGTAAGGGAACGAGGGTTATTCTATATCATAAATATTATATTTATTCTAGAGAAAGGTTTAGATTATAAGCTAAGATTGGAAAAGGGAGGATTACAAGATAAAATAAAAATGTATGTGTAAGTGTTCATCATAAAAAAAATAATTTTCAAATTGATTTTTAAGCTCCAGAGGCAAGGCAATACCTACTAGTAGCAACTGTTTTTATACACATTTTGTTAAAATCAACTCAATAATCTTTTAATTATGAAAAATAATTAAAATAATGATTTTTTAAGAAATGTTTTTTCTTTTTGTAATGTGCACATCATAATAAATTGCACCTGAGAAACAGAATTTTTTTTTTAACTAAGGAATCGTGTCGTTTAAACTGATTATTTTTTCATACAGGCAGCTACAGGCAAATTCAGCATAAAAGATGTGGAATTCAGCTATCCAACAAGGCCTCAACAGCGAGTGCTTAAGGGCGTGGATCTTAAAACTGAAGCAGGGAAAACCGTTGCCTTAGTGGGCGCCTCAGGTTGCGGTAAATCCACGATATTGCAATTACTGCAAAGATTCTACGATCCTGATGTAGGAAATATTGTTAGTATGTTTTATATATTGCACTTATGATAATTTAAAAATTAAAAAAATAAATAAGCTTCTATTTCTATGTAAGTAAACTGAACTTAGCACTTGTATTCGAGGTAGTTTTTCTAAAACACATATTTTTTCTTTTGATTTACTTAGGAAATGGATGGCCGAGATACGAGAAGCAGCATGACTTTGCCACGGCTTCGTAGACAACTTGGAGTGGTGCAACAGGAGCCAGTCCTATTTGATAGAACCCTCGGTGAAAACATAGCTTACGGTGACAATTTTCGTAAAATCACCATGCACGAAATCGTAACTGCGGCTAAAGCGGCCAACATTCACAGTTTCATTGTTTCTTTGCCTAAGGTACAAACTTATCTTTTTGCATTTTATTGAAATAAAAATTCTGGTGCCCGCGACTTCGTACGCGATGATAAATTAAAAATATAAAAGCAATTATAACGCTTGACAACTTGTTGCTATAACACATTGGCCAGGCGTTAGTTACACTTTTATATTTTAGATAATCCCTCGGGAACAGCACTTTTATCTTAGAAGAAAGGTACCCTATGTCTTTTCTGTTGCTGTCCCAGACAAAGTGTATGCAAAATTTCATGGTGATCGGTTCAGTACCTAGTTTTTGCGTGAAAGCGTAACAAACAAACTCACATTCACATTTATAATATTAGTAAGTAAGGATGCTTATACCAGTAGGTATCTGTCTCGGCGCTTTTTAAAAAAACATGTTATAAACCAGGGGTACGATACAAACCTTGGCGCCAGTGGAGCCCAACTGTCTGGTGGACAGAAACAGCGCGTGTGCATTGCGAGAGCTTTGATAAGACAACCGCGATTGCTCCTTCTGGACGAAGCCACTTCAGCTCTCGACGCTAACAGTGAAAAGGTAACGTCAAGTACATACAGTAAATAGGTGGGCTATTATAAAAATATTTTCCTAATTCGTTGAGTTCAATATCAGCCCATATTCTCTCACCCAATTCTAATAAGTAAACTTTGGGAAATGATTGCATAGTTTATTAAATTATTGAAGTGAAAACTTGTAGAGCCGCGTTAAAATTAAAAAGTTAAAAAAAAAAGATAAAAAGTAGCCTATCACGTGTCCCGTACTTCTAAATGTTTATCTACCAACTTTCTAGAAAATCAGTTAATTCATATATACAGAAAAAACAGAAAAACATATCATACTACATCATGTATAGACATATACACGATATTTCTGAAAACAAAGTAAATTACTCCATGACCGACCCCTACAGATTTATTATTATTATTAGTACAGATTTATAATTAGACTAGCAGGGGCCCACGTCTTTGTCAACAATTTCCGTCCGTTTAAATTATGAATTTCTATTAGGTTGCTGCTTGTGTTATAGGCTTATGGCGTTGCTTGTGTTATAGGCGACGGTAGCCACCTTCCATCAAGTGGACCGTCAGCCTGTCTGTCGACCTTAACATAAAAAAAAAAAAAAAAAAGATATTTTCATGAAGTTGCAGTTATCATAGTATACCATGAAGGTAATTAAAAAAAAATACTAATGATTCACTAATGATAACTGAAATTTATTTTCAGGTGGTATCTGAAGCCCTTGAGAAGGCGTCCAAAGGCCGGACTTGTGTTACGATTGCTCACAGGCTTACCACTGTCAAGGATGCGGATATTATATGTGTTTTAGACAAAGGTAATCTTATCTTATAGGGCGTTATCTTATTTTTACACTAGCTGTTGCACGTGACTTCGTCCGCGTAACTTTATAAAATATAGCCTATGTTACTCGCTTATAATATAGCTTCCCAATAGTGAAAGAATTTTTCAAATCGGTCCAGTAGTTTCGGAGCCTATTCAATGCAAACAAATAAACAAATCTTGTCTCTTTATAATATTAGTAATTATGGCAACCAGAGGCAGCACCAGTGGGTTGTATACACGTTTCGATTTCTCTAGTGACAATATCGTTAAACGTACGTCTTCTTATTATTAAAATAAATAAATACTGTGAATATAAAAATATCATGCCCACTAAGCATTGCGAATTTGCGAATTCCATTTTAATGAGTTTTGAGAAATCAAAACATTCGTACCCTCAGTAGTACCCACAAGTGTTAAATCTTCTGAGTGAATGTATATATTAGTTATATAGTATCCACAGCTGTTAATATAGTAAAGAGGAAATGGCTTTTGTTCACAGGTAAAATAATAGAACGCGGCACTCACTCGGAGCTTTTAAATATCAAAGGCCACTATTGGAAAATGTGTAAAGGACAAAATATGGCTTGACATTCATATAATATTAATTACTAATGTTATAGCTACATATATAGCCAATAATCTAAGTAAGCTTCGCGATTTATCATCCAAACAGAATCTCATTTGAATACGTGCAATTAACTAGGTCACTATGGTGTCAAATTTATCATCGAAGATTCAAGTTAAACAGTATAAAGGACTTTTGATATAATATAAGAATGTAAAAGATTTTTGAAAAAATATATTGTTTGCTTTTCCTTTATATTATGAACTTACAAATTCCTGTTATATGTTAATAAAATTATGTTTTAATATTACGTAAACGTATTTTTTTTAAACCCACATACTAGTGTAATTAGAACCTGTATAGGAGAGCAGTTTACCCATTATATGAAAAACCCTGGAGAAAATTAATAATTATTTTAAATCAGAACATAGTAGGATAGTGTTCTAGTCAGTGCCAGACAATATTTGGAACAAAGTTTAGAAAAATATCTATAAATTACATTTTATTTTGATCGGCACATATTTTGTCATAATCCAATCGATTTATTTCGATCGGCATCGAATAAGTTCTCCGTCTACTCGATCAGCCTCGATCGTTGATACTAGTCGATACTAGTTGATACTACATCCATGGTCACGGGTTTAATACCGATCGATACTGGTGGTATGGTGTGGTATGGTATTATAAAATATTTAGATGTAGCAGCGACAGCGACGCACGATGTGGCACGATCGTCTTTATCGATCGAGATAATATTGTATTGAGTGGACGTCTCGATCGAGGCCAATCGAGTGTGTGGCCAATCGAGACCCTTACTCACTCAGTTTGGGCGGGGTGCCCGAATAACTTTTACATTTATGAAATTAAAAAGAATTACCTAAATATTTTTTACATAGACTGAAGTCGGAGAATATATGACTTAGAGGTGGAGCTTATTGTTAACATTTACTGCGAGCATGTAAAGAGCAGAGTTTCTACGAAGCGTTGAGTAGTGAATGATCAGAGATGGACGTCGTCGAGGTTGGAGCCGGAGTGCGAGGGCAGGTCGTGGTGCACCATGAGAGTGCCGTTTTGCGCGAGGGCGGCGTCGCTCTCCCTGAGTTTGCGCAACTCTCTGCGCAGCTTGTCGAGCACGGCATGGTTGGGGTCGTTGTGGCACGCCTTGGCCTGCAGCAGCGTGCTGCTGCTCCTTCAGTTTCATCTCCTTCTTGCGGCTCTTCACCGAGCCTGAGCCTGAACCTGAACCGTACGTGAGCGAGCTCCACGACCGCACGTGCGGGTGCAGCGCCTACAATGACATGACAATCACAGACGAGATAAAATTGTATAATGCATTACGTAGTTATTATTTTGTAATAATTTTATGTCACCTATGAAAATATAAAAACTACAATAATCGAAAAGAATTGCGACTTATAGAACGGACTTTGCAAAAATATAATATAATTTAAACAATTAAATAATATTAATTCTTAACTAGTTAATCAATACTAATAATAAATCTCTAAGGGAGTAAGTTACTTCGTTTTCAGAGATAATCTGTTTATAGGCTCTATACATGATTTTTAGAATTTTTTTCTGTAGTAAGTATGTATGGTATGCTACTTTTTTCTTTTTCAACGCGGACGAAGTCACGGGCGCCAGCTGGTGTTCTATAATTCTATTTCTATCCTTATGACCCAAATGGGACCTCATTTGGGTCCCAAATAATTGGCTCTGTTTGCAGTGTTTCAAGGCACAACATAATTTCAAATGACCAATTTACACTGCTCGTAATCGTGTCGTGTGTAAATAAAATAATAAAACACGCACTTGTATTCACTACGACTTATCGAAGCGCACTAGAGTCAGCCGAGTAGTGTACTGTAGAAAGGCACTTCGTGTGTGCACTTCGATCTACTTGGAGTCCTTTAACTCGGGCCCAAAAACCGACAACAAATTTTAATGGAAGTCGCCCGAGGTAAGGTAAAGTTGAACGAAGTAAGACGAAGTGCCCGTCCACACTCTCTTATTCGCTTCGCTTCGGCCAACTTCGTGGAGTGCGAGTAGTGTGGAGGCGCAGTTAGCGTTTGCTATTTATGTCATAGACACATGTCGACGGAAGTGTAGTTATGAAGTACTCTGTTACATTACAATATGAGTGAGGTTTGTTGACATTGATGTGACGTTAGAATATAAAAAGTACCTACTCTGTGGCATGCGGTGGCATGATATAATTTGTTTTTTGTGTAAAATGTTGTGATTATTTGGTTTTTAACTTTTAAATACATAAAAGATTTAATTCAGTCATTTGATTTGATTTTGATATAAAATACAAGTAATATTGAACGATGTAACCTTAAAAGTAATTGCCAAAATTGGGATTTTGTGATATTAAACTATAGTTTTGTAATGTTTATATATAAAAATGTAATGTTTAGATGTATCTTCTGTATTCGTTCTTTATGTAAATAATGTAAAGGTCACAATGAAGTACAACAAACAGGAATTATTCGTGTTAGCTTCACAACCATCCCGTTGTTTTGATCGCGAAGGAGTTTTAGTGATAAGAGAAAGACAAGATGGATTCTTTCGCAGATCTGAAGGTAGTATTTTTTGGTATAATAATTTAAATCCTTGTACACATTTCTTAATACTTATCTAATATACATTTTACATAGATCCTCTATTATTGAAATTTTACGATCCAACCAAATAAAATTTAAAACGCTGTACTTACACTGTTATACTTAAGTTTATTTGATAAAAAATTCTGTAGTTGCGATCTGTATTTTCTATAACTAGCTGCTGCCCACGACTTCGCCCGCGTGACTTTGTAAATTATATACTAAAACCTTCCTCGAGAATCACTCTATCCATTGGTGAAAACAGCATGAAAATCGGTGCAGTAGTTTTTGAGTTTATCGCGAACAGACAGACAGACACGGCGGAGGACTTTGCTTTATAATATGTAAAGGATTGGAACACTAACTTTTTACTGTCTTAACAGTTTCACTTCATTGTAACAAAAATAAACTTCTTTGACAATTATAATACATTTTTAGAATAATTCACTGATTTATTTCTCCATGTAGCCATTTTTGAGGTGTTTTATTTGAGACTAGCCGGTGCCCGTGACTTCGTCCTTGTTGAAAAAGAAAAAAGTAGCCTATCCTGTGTCCCGTACGTCTAAATGTTTATCTACCAAGTTTTATGAAAATCAGTTAATTTGTTTAAGAGTTATGGAGGAACATACATACGTACAATACCTACACTTACAGATTTATTATTAGTTTTGATACTAACATATAAGCATTGTAATGTACCTATGAATACAATGGTCAGAATAAGAGTAACACATGACAAAGTAGTTTAAATTAGCAAAATCTGAATCTTAGATCAAAAGATGCTTAAGATTTATGTTCCGTTCAAAGATATTTGATTGGTCTCACTGCGCTCGACTAGATACAGCCGCCGTACTAGAAAAATACGGCAACTTTTAGTACGCCGAATTCGGCGTACCCGAGCTAGTCACACTGCAAACTGTCTGTGATATGTACGTTCCAAATGTTTTATTAAATTTTGGGCATGATAAAATGCCAATTTCTGTAGTGAAACTGTGTAAAAATATAATTAAACTGTGTAAGAAGTGATAAATAGTGACAATGTTTTTACACACACTACAATAAAAAGTTGCCGCAATTTCGGAGCTATTGCTTTTAGGTAAGGCCGTATCTAGTCGAGCGTAGCGAGACCAATCATTTATCTGTGGTTCCGAGATATAAGATTTCAAAATAATCAACGTTCAATCAAGATGACAATGCATCAAGTCTCACAGTTGTTTCAAAATGGTCTTCGGGTCGGGCCGACTAATGCCATTACTATTGAAATTTTATTGCAAAGATGCAGTCTACCAATACCATGTCTAAATGTCTACCAAATGTCGCCCCATGTAGTGAAGTTGCCGATGTCTCGCTCAACCGGGTTTCTTTCTATGCTAACTGAGTTGCATCTTGTATGCGATTCAGTTAGATAGGCATGGCATATTGATCGATAACTTGTAATGTTATAATTATATAAACTGTAACTAGCTACACGAAGCCGGGAGCTTTGTCTGGGTTCAAAATAAAATAATAAAAACTAGCCTACCTTTTAAGGTTTTATCAAAATCGGTTCAGTAGTTTAGGAGTTAATAGGCGACAAACGTGTGACACGTAATTTTTATATAATACTAGCTGCTACCCGCGACTTCGCCCGCGTATTAAAAATAGATAAAAACCTGTTCTCAGACCCACCAATATCAAAATCGGTTAAGCCGATTCGGAGGAGTATGGCAACTAACACTGTGACACGAGAATTTTATATTATTAGATATAGAGATGTTGTTGTGTTGGCGTGAAATAAAATGTCTAGACAAACCTAATAATGGTTTAATACAGACATTGATATTATCTTGTGTGTAAATATGTTTTAGATAATATAATCAATATAATAAATCTGTAGGGGTCGGTCATGTAGTAATTTAATTTGTTTTCAGAAATATCGGGTATATAGGCTCTATACATGATACTGAAATTAAATTTACCATTTTTAGAATTTTTTTCTGTATGTATGTATAACTCCATAACTCTTAAACAAATTAACTGATTTCCATGAAACTTGGTAGATAAACATTTAGAAGTATGGGACACATGATAGGCTACTTTTTATCTTTTTTAACACGGACGAAGTCGCTGGCAACAGCTAGTAAATAAATAAATGATAAACAAAAGAGCTGCCTGCTATTATAGTTAATTTTGTCTACATTTCAGGTACATCTGTGCGCTGGTTCAGGCTCCGTGGCAATCTCTTGTTTTATTTAAAAGGACCAAAGCCATGGTATGAACCAATCGGTGTAATAGTCTTGGGACAACATCAAGTCAAAGTACAACCGCAGGATGAAAACGGACAATGGCCTTTTCTAATAGGTGGGATTTTTGTTTAAAACATTAAAATTAATTGTTCTAAATTTGAAATGTTACAATTTATAAAACAAATATCTAGTATGCAATAAAGCTCAATAAATAAGTAAGCTTTTATGCATGTTTTATGTAGGCACCTACCTACTTTGTGTTTCTAGTTGTCCAAGGACTCGGCTACAGTAGAAAATTCACAATTGAATTTTTTTTGATTGGTTTAAAAAATCTGATTGGAATTTTTTACATTGGAATAAAATATAAATGGACATCATTTGCTCTCAAGGTCTTGTAAACATATTTTTTATATTATTAAGGGAGGCACGCTTGGCAAATTATGTACGGCACACTCGGAGAAGACCGTAATAGTACCTATATATAAGAGAGGCTTTACCAATACAATTTTTTTGAAATGAAAACATACGACTGGGTAGGGAAAAAATGTGGGTTCGCGTCAGCAACATGCTAATGCTCACAGTTATGCGCGCCAACACATTGCATATACCCGATTGTATGTGTGTGCGTTGAACGCTCAGTTTTAAGTTTTCACTTCTGTCGGCAGTCCTCATGACTGCCTCTGTTTGTTTTTTCTTCTTTTAGAAAGCTTTTTTATTATTATTTTTATGATTACACCTTAATGATATTTTAATTTTCAGTTTGGGAGAATGGGGTATTTTATAAGATGTCAACTTTCCACGAATCCGAGAGGAGTTTGTGGTTAAAAGCTATACAGATGGCACCATATGAAAAGCTTAAGTCACAGATAGCTGATCTCAAGGAGCAGTTGAATAGAATTAGACCTGTTACAAACATACAAAGTTATAGGTCGCAAAAGGGTATAATAATAGGTATTTATATTTTTGTTAATATTTCTTTCTGTTCATTTTTTTCTACTTTTTTGCTAGCTCACTTTTAATATTGAACGGAAAATAATAAGTGTCTTGTAACGCAGCAACACAAACTCATTGTGAAAATTGAAGTGGGCTATTTTACATATAAAATAAATGCTAAGTATTAAATTTGTTATTAAATTGCGTTTCAGTAGATTGTAGTGTTTGTTTTTGTGTGTCAGATATGAACGAGGTGCCTATGTGTGAGTTGGCGTTGTCCTGTGATAATTTGCTTTGCGACCCCTACGGCCGACCTCCATCGCCCACAATTGTTGTTTACATTCAACATCCAAATGGAATTTTTGTGAGATACGGTAACACTGAGATTGCCGAGGTAATTAATTTTCATATAGCAAGGGGTTTACTTAAATAGATTATTCCGTCTGATCTGAAAGTTTTTATAAATAATTGTCAACAGAATAAATCTAAAATCAATCTGGTTTAATATTAATTAACTATGTGATTTTCACTTGTAAACAATTTTCATTTTTCGGTAAATTTCAACGTTTTCGAAGAAAAACTCAACATATTCCCAAGCTATTTCAAATTTCCATTTATTAGCCAAATTCAAAATTTTTTCAGTCAATTGCAAGATATTTTTAAAGGCTGAAATTATTTATAATCGGGCCCCTATAAGAATGCTAATTTATTTTTCAATCTACCCCATTTTGATTTTCTATTAATTTCCAACCGACTTCCAAAAAAAGAGGAGGTTCTTTGACTGTATTTTTTTTAAATGTTTGTTACCTCATAACTTTCGACTGGGTGAAACGATTTTGATGATTCTTTTTTTTATTTGAAAACTGGTGCTCCCCGTGTGGTCCCATTTCAATTTGGTCCAGTTCTGACAATGGCATCCATGAGAAAAGACCATGATACGGTTTGAAGTTAGTTTATTTTTTGTCGCATTAAACAATTTTGCCAAATGCAGACAAATGTTGAAATTGGCTGGGAAAATGTTGCATTTGCTTAGGAAAATGTTGAAATTCACCGAAATATATAACTGAAATTATCTCCTGACTGTTCACTGAATATATCAAACAAAGTTCCATTTCATTTCAGCTGTGCAGTAATCCAAGTTTTTCGAAAACGATTTTGTTCCGTGCCAGCGACGGCCTCACCGGTGGTACCGTTGTCAGATTGGTTGTCTATGACATCAAAGAAAGAATCTCAGAGACAAGTGTCCCCATGGGTTTCACTTCTATGCAACTAAGTACAATACAGGTGAGTATTTATTTTTACTTAAATGCAAAACCACAGAGCCAATAACACTTTTCTGAATGGGGCCTCCCACTATGGGAAACTTAAAGATGTATTCATAGAATTTTTACACAACACGGACCAACCATGGAACGTTGCTGACTGAGCCACAGCCAAGCGTAATACTAGCTGGTGCTCGCGACTTCGTCCGCGTAGAAAACTATAAAACGCCATCTACCGTATTTTGGATAGATGGCGATAAGCCGCTAGGTATTTACTTTTATTTTTAGATTTCCCCTAGGAATGAAGCATTTTCCCGCGGTAAAAAGTAGCCTATGTTCTTCACGGATAATGTCGGCTTCTAATGGTAAAATAATTTTTCAAATCGGTCCAGTAGTTTCGGAGCTTATTCTATACAAACAAACAAACAATCAAATCTTTCCTCTTTAGAATATTATATATAATATATAATATTTAACTTTTTAGGAAGCACAAAGATTAAGGATGGCTTTGTCAACGAGAAATAACAAGACTGTCGGTTTTATCACAATAAATGGATGGAGTTTGGAACCGTCTTATATAGGAACAAGCCCTTCTCACACAAACGACGGAAACAGCATAGACATACCGCAGAAGTTGCTGTTGACTCACCGTAGATCACAATCGCTACCACCGAGACTTGGTTTAAAACTGAAGTTTCCATCGTACGGAAGCCTTTTGAAACAAAACTTTGTAAATAGTCACCAAGTTACGTACAGATTTCATTCGGGACTCGGTGGCGATATAACTGTTCACGAGATTGTGGCCGAACCGAAAGTTTGTTATATGATGCCTATACAATTATTGTAAGTAATATTTTCAAAAGACTACACAATCTTTTTAACATTCATAATATATTATGTAGTATGGTTTACTTTACCTAGTAATTTTAACTAAAATTAATACGTTTTATTGTGTGGTCTGGCAGTTTAATGAGATATATGAGTGTATATCGGTATACATTTATTAAAAAAAAATAGGGTAAAATGACCTAATGTTGGCACCACTCCGATTTATTGACACCCTAAACTTTTCACTGAAAAATAAGAAAACTATTCCATAAACTGTGTTCCCACAAAAAATAAATAAATCTTATGTTTATGAGAATTGCTAACACTAAACAGTCAAATCATTTAAACATTGTCAAACTTTCAAATTTTATTTGAATTGAACAAATAAGGTGCCAATAAATGGTCGTATTACTTAAAGTGCCAATAATTGGGTATTTTCCCCTAGATTGTGTAAATGACTTTAAATTACATTTTTTACGTAAGAGGTCAGAGGATTCACAGTTTAGCTATCAGGTACAGTCTGTCTGTCGCTTGAATTTCAGGGACATATTTATACAACGGGAGAAGGAGTTGCTAGAAGAGCTGCTGTCCGTTGGCGAGATATGTGGCCAATTGCAAAATAAACAATTGGACTTGGTCAGCACACATGTCACAGTACTGAAGAGGTATTGCCATGCGAAGAAATGTATGCAGCAGGTCAAAGGCTACTTCAAATCGAGCTGCAGGAAAGGTGAACGC
Source organism: Synanthedon vespiformis (assembly GCA_918317495.1). NCBI lineage: Eukaryota > Metazoa > Arthropoda > Insecta > Lepidoptera > Sesiidae > Synanthedon > Synanthedon vespiformis. The sequence goes on from OU906947.1 coordinate 3,252,438, forward strand.
CGTAAACTCTTTCGTATGCGATATGCATTTTATGCCTGTAAAATATAACTGTATTTTCAACCGTTTGTTACCTCATAACTTTCATAACTTTCGACTGGATGAAACGATTTTGACGGTTCTTTTTTTATTTGAAAGCTGGTGCATCCACGAGAAAAGACCATGAGACGGTTTGAAGTCTTTTTATTTTTTGTTAAAAAGAGTTACATACAATATCAACTCGTCTTTAAATAAATAATCTGACAATGGCATCCATGAGAAAATCCATCCCTCATCCATCCATGAAGAAATCCATCCCACGTCCATCCATGAGAGATTTGAAGCCGGTTTATTTTTTGTTAAAAAAGCTATTTATAACTGCAAGCAGACGAGGCGAGTTTGGAGTTTGCGCCCATCAATCTACACTTGCAACGTATGTGGGTTCACAACGACACATTGAACAAGACGGGTTCTCATGACGTCATCACTGCGGGTGCTTTCGCCGCTCACACGCACAAGTGTGAACGCTCCGGTGGTCTAATCAGGTATTATACCCGGACATATAAAAGGCTGTTGCATTTACATAATATAATAAACTAGCTGCTGCCCGCGACTTTGCCCGCGTAACTTTGTAAATTATATACTAAAAACTTTCCTCGAGAACGAGTCTATCCGTTAGTGAAAACAGCATGAAAATCGGTGCAGTAGTTTTTGAGTTTATCGCGAACATAGACAGACAGACGCGGTGGAGGACTAAATATGTAGTGTTTTATATAGTGACTAGCTGATGCCTGCGACTTCGTCCGCGTTGAAAAAGAAAAAAGTAGCCTATCCTACGTCCCGTAAGTTTAAATGTTTATCTACCAAGTTTCATGAGAATCAGTTAATTCGTTTAAGAGTTATGGATAAACATACAATACCTACACTTACAGATTTTCATATTACTAGTATTGATTACGCCCCACTCGTTTGTCATCGGTGGTCATTAATGTATTGTAAAGTTTCAATTTGTCCATTTTCAGGCTAGTTCAGCAAGTAAAGGACTTGAACAGCGCAAAAGCGGCGATGAATTACGCCACGGCAAACAAAATACAGTCCGAATACGACAACGTTGTGGCTGTGCGGAGGCTTCGCGATGAGATCGTTGTTGACATGGAGTGTATTCTAACGGGTGAACAGGAAAAGACCCTCATTACTAGTGCGCTTGAAGGTAAGAACAACTTATCCACTCGGTAGTCCATCGTATGGTCAGTCAGTGAGCCGGCTTTTCCTTATAAACCAAAATTAAAAAAATTCGTCATACAAAATGTTCAATATTATTACTGTTCACAGGACTAAAAATGTTTCAACACACGCCTATTATTGAACGACAATCAAAAGCTTGTATCATAATACATTTATAACATTAAGCGCCTGTTTCACCAACGTCAAGTAGGCCAAACTGTCATTTAAAATCACCGGTAACCGGGGATAATGGAGCTGATATACTTTTGTTTGTACGGTAAACGTCCCAAACATTGAATAGAAAATAATAATAAAAAATCGGCTATCGATGTATGCAGTAAACCGAGTGCATAATTCAATAAAATAGAAAATGATTTCTAAAAGTAAATAATCAACACTTTACTTGACGTTGGTGAAACAGGCGCTTACTCTAATAAATATGTCGCTCTGTTGTCTTTAAACACATAGTTTTTTTTTTATTTTTTTATTAATATATATTTGTCTTGATTGTGAAAAAAATAATGTTTATTTACTGACAAAGCCTTTGCAAATTTGTTTTTTTTTTACAGTAATCAGGGGTAAAATAAAAAGTGTATTGGCACTCTGGAATCCCGAACAAGTGGAGGAATCTCTGTCGTACATCGGTTGGCCAAACAGGAGTTGTAGTGACGAAGCAGAGAATCAGGTCAGTTTATTCATTACAATACTAGCTGACACCCTATCACGTACTAGTGAAAGTATCCTATCACGTGTCCCGTACTTTTAAATGTTTATCTACCAAAGTTTCATGAAAATGAGTTAATTCCTTTAAGAGTTATGGAGGAACATACATACATACATACAGAAAAAAATTCTAAAAATGGTCAATTTTGTTTCAGTATCATGTATACACGATATTTCTGAAAAAAAAAAAGTAAATTACTCCATGACCGACCCCTACCAGATTTATTATTAGTATTAACCTTCTACAACCATAGGTTTTGGTTCATATTTGGTATCTAGATATAAATAAAATTAAACAACATTTGTTTCTTTGATGTTAGCAATAATATACCTACATTTTAAATTTCAGACCATGTCAACTATAAGACGATTAACAGAACAACTGAGCATGTTCGAGACGACCGGTTTAGAGTGTGATCCGTACCCGTCATCGAGCTCCAGCTCTAAAGACACGTCACCAACAGTGGAACTGCCTTTGGCCTCGATAGTTCCGAGCGTCGATGACAAACTGGAATTCCACAATGACTATTTCAAGAGCGAACGAATGGAGAGATTGAATCATTCCTTCAGACTTACCAGACCGAAGATATTAGTCGACTCTCAAAGTCTTTCGCTAGACTCGAAGAGGAATCTCCATCAGTTTCAAAGCTCGGCGTCACTGGAACAAGTCACATATAAATCTCTCATGAACAATTCCAATAGTGAACAGAAAAAGGTAATAACTTGTGTATTGTTAATATCCTTTTTACTATGTTTAACATCCCATTGCTGGGACATAATCCCTAAAACATAATCCTATTATAATATTCGAGTTCCATTACATAATTGCAACAATAACTTTGCAATTATTTTATCAATATATAATGAACTATCTGGTGCTCGCGACTTCGTCCGCGTAGGAAAATATAAAACGCCATCTACCGTATTTTGGATAGATGGCGCTATCTACCGGGCCAAGCCCTAGTAGTAGCCCTAGTAGTAGCCTAGTATTTACTTTTCTTTTAGATTTCCCGTAGGAATGAAGCATTTTCCCGCGGTAAAAAGTAGCCTATGTTCATATCGGATAATGTCGGCTTCTAATGGTAAAAGAATTTTTCAAATTGGTCCAGTAGTTTCAGACCCTATTCTATACAAACAAACAAACAAATCTTTCCTCTTAAGGGAATAATAAGCTTTGGTGTCCCTTTATTTGGGCCAAAGAAAGCAGTTATTTTTTGTTTTAAATTATTGTATTATTATTTTTTACTAACTTTAAATGTATTCGTTTCAGAATGAAGACGTAAATGAATCAATACCAGGCGTCGAACCAGTGGACCCAACGTTAAGGGAAAGTCACTTGGCTTATTTGAGAGGTTTAGCGACGAACATTGATACAACGCTCAATACGATTGCGGAAAATGTACAACGAAAAGGTATTATAGATATTAGCGGTTTTGTTTATTTATTTACTAGCTGGCGGCCGCGACTTCGTCCGCGTTAAAAAAGAAAAAAGTAGCCTATCTTGTGTCCTGTACGTCTAAATGTTTATCTACCAAGTTTCATGAAAATCAGTTAATTCGTTTAAGAGTTATGGAGGAAAATACAGAAAAAAATAAAAAAATGGTCAATTTAGTTTCAGTATCATATATATATATATGTCGGAGATTAAGGATGGCGCCACCAGTTCGCAAGAATTGGATGTAGTCTATGTGTGGCGACATCGCGTTACAGATAGCTCTATATTCAGTTTTCTATCTGGCAATATTGTTTTTCTTTATTTTCCGTGTTTATTATTTAAAATGGCATCATTATGTTCAATTTTATAAGTTGGTAAAGACCGTATGTTTTTCTGATTGGACGTCAATTAAGATTGTAATGTTGGTTGATTGGAAACTCAAGCGAGGCAGGTACGGATAGCGTTGATTGGCTAAACGATTTGACTTCCGGTTCCGCTTCGCTTGGACATAGCTCTTGGCGGGGATGAAGAAGGGTTTGAGTTGAGAGATTCACTTTTGTTCGGATTCTTGTTCAGGACGCGATTGTTGGCGGTTGTTTGGGAATTCTCCGACCAAAAGACTTGTCGGTTTCCAAGCAACCAATTTTGCAAAATTAAGATTTTCATAGTTGAATTATTTTGTTGTTGTAAACTATTATTTTAACTCAATCGTTGTTATTTACTATTGTCTAATATCTGTATAGAAGCGAATAAACGCTGATTGATTGAACTTGAAGAAATCTTTGATTTTAAGAAGCAAATAAAAGATCATCGCTATGTCCGATACCCGAGATAACGCCCCGATACCCACTTCGGCCCATCCTGATCCGTCATATATATAGGAGCCTATAAACACGATATCTCTGAAAACAAAGTAACTTACTCAATGACCAACCCTTACACATTTATTATTAGTACTTGTCTCACTCATGTATTGTCGTTTTCAAGATGGTAACAAGGAGGTAATCTCGAGCGCGGAGTGTCTCAAGGCGTGCATAGAAGAAGTGGCGCGTTGGTTGCGCGCATCGCACGCGGCCTTACGTCTCCGATGCGAATCGCCATTATGGACGCGAGAGAATGCCGCCTTGCAAACGAGACGCGACGTTTGCTTCTCGCAAGCAGTGAGTACACTTATTTTTAAACCGACTTCCAAAAAGGAGGAGGTTCTCAATTCTTATATTATTAAGGGAGGCACGCTTGGCAAATTGTGTACGGTACACTCGGAGAAGACCGTAATAGTACCTATATAAAAGGGAGGCTTTACCGCTACATTTTTTTTTTGAAGTGAAAAATTCTATAGCCACGTCAGCAACATGCTAATGCTCACAATTATGTGCGCGCAGCTGTCTGCACATTGCATTGCATATACTATACCCGATTGTATGTGTGTGCGTTGGACGCTCAGTTTTAAGTTTTCACTTCTGTCGGCAGTCCTCATGACTGCCTCCGTTTGTTTTTTTTATTTAATGTTTGTTACCTCATAACTTTCGACTGGGTGAAACGATTTTGATGATTCTTTTTTTATTTGAAAGTTGGCGCTTCCCGTGTGTTCCCATTTCAATTTGGTCCAGGTGTGACAAATTATGGTTTCTTTTTCCTCGTTTATCCGTTGGTTGCTATAAAAGAAGTTAACTGACAAAAAGACAGAGATTGCAACTTTATTTTATATAGACACAGTAGGTAGAGATAGTGTTGACGATGTGTCTTGTATTTCAGTTGACGACGGTAACTTCGGGCCTCCTGTGTTGGCTGTGCTCGGCGCCACGCGAGACGCTGGTGAAGTTGCTGAACTCCGGTCTCTCACCGCTGTGTGGCTTCGAAGGTCTGCTCAGTCTGTACTCTACCGAGAAGGCGATGTGGGGTGACATGGTCGTGGCCGTAGAGGATCTTCACACAGTTCTGTTCAAGCTCGTCAAAGTCGGGCACAGGTGAAGCACTTTCTACTCCCCATAATATTGGTTGTACTAAATAAAACTATGGATTTCGCACGCTATACAAAAACACTACGATCTTTGTATGAACTCTGTCATCTTTCATTTAAAACCAACCAAACATCGTCATTTAAAGAAAATGTGACTCTACATCAATTTAAAAACAAGTGCGCTGCCGACCATACAAGGATAAGGGATAAGGGAGGGATGGGGTAATGGGCTCTGGCATCCCTTATTTGGCATCCCTCTGGCATTTGTGACGCAAAACTATACTTTGATGAGGCTACAAAAGAATCTGGTCTTCGATGCTTAGTAACTTGGTCTCACTCTCCCTCTATGTCTATGTGCTTGACACAGTGATTTGAAATGTTTCAGTAACACTGCGACACCGACTGTCAGTGGGACGAGAACATCGACTGTTGTCCATTTGCCTGTGTCTGATTCGTTGCACTCGAAATTATCCCCAAAGGCCTTAACGTTCACGATAACAGCAGTGCTATTCAACGTGGGCATAAATGAGAAGGCCACTTTGGCCGAGGCCCTCGGCGAGACCACGCCGCAGTACCATTCGAACTGCGACAACTTGGACCGACTGAACAAGTACTATCACAAGTACTGCAAAGTGTTCACCGCTGATCAAACATCTGCCGGCAGAGGTGAGACATTATTCACTTTTTTCTTCCACTTCGTCAACTAGGAAATGGAATGATGATCTTCAAACGCCTCAACAGCTAGTCAATACTAATAATAAATCTGTAGGGGTCGTTCATGGAGTAATTTACTTTGTTGTCAGAAATATCGTGTATATAGGTTCTATACATGATACTGAAATTAAATTGACCATTTTAGATTTTTTTTCTGTATGTGTGTATGTATGTATGTTCCTCCATCACTCTTAAACGAATTAACTGATTTTCATGAAACTTGGTAGATAAACATTTAGAAGTACGGGGGGACACGTGATAAACTACTTTTTATCTTTTTTAACGCGGACGAAGTCGCGGGCAACAGCTAGTTATAACTAAAATCCATCGCAATCACGTCAGCTTTCAAACAAAAACATAGGACCAAAAACGTTCCATCCGTTTGGAAGCTACGATTCCACAGACAAATACGCAGATAGACAGATACACACATATACGCGTCAAACCTATAACAGCCCGTTTTTGCGCTGGGCGGCGGAGATTATGCCATATAAATACTACCAATTGATTTAATTTAATTTTACAAAGTGTTTTAATTTATTTTTAGCTTCCTCAAGAACAAAACCCTTGGAAGAGGTGATGGAAAACTTAAAAATCGCTGTACACAAGAAAGTGCCAAAGAACATCGACGTTTTACATTTAGCTGCCCTCGCTACCAGACTTATGAATGGTAAGATTTTTTTACTTCTATTTTTGCGTGACACGTGACATACAGGCAGATATCCTATCATCTGCATCTGCATGTATATTATGTTGGAATATACATGCAGATTGGACAAAATTGGAACATTATTTTGTTACAGGCATACGATTTACCTCGTGCAAAAGTGCCAAAGACAGAACGGCCATGTCTGTCACACTGGAACAGTGCTCCATATTGGCAACAGAGTATCACTTGGCAGAACCGGAAATGAGAAGAGCTCTTAGTATCATGAGAAGGTAACTTTTATTTATTTTATTTTATTACTAGCTGGTGACCGCGACTTCGTCCGCGTTGAACGATGAAAGGTACCCCATGTCCTTTGTGATGTCCCAGACAACGTGTATGCAAAATTTCATGGTGATCAGTTCAGTAGCTTTTGCGTGAAAACGTAACAAACAAACAAACTCACATTCGCATTTATAATATTAGATATCGGTCGATTCACAATTTTGTTTGGGACGTTCAAGTGTTACGTAACGCATCTCCCAAGTTGGCAACCCTTTTCTTTTGTGTGAGCACCCCTGTCTCAACCATCTTGTTAAGTTGCTTAATACTAATGAAAAAAAAGAAAAAAAAAAAAACCCGCCCTGTACAGACAAAACAAAACTAAACGTTGGATTTATCTGTAAAGATCATCTTTTTGAGGTTATCTTTCTCTTTTCATCAGTCATTTTTCACTTTAGTACTATTTTTGAAAAGTGATTTTACGAACAACTGAATTGAAAGCTAATCAAGAAGAAAAAAGATTTTCTTTTTGTATAGAAACACGTAGTTTGTGCTCACAAAATAAGGTCGACAGACAGGCTGACGGTCCACTTGATGGTAGGTGGCTACCGTCGCCTATAACACAAGCAAACGCTATAAGTGCTACAAGTGCGCTGCCGACCATAGAAGGATTAAGGATAAGGGATGAGGGAGGGATGGGGTAATGGGTAATGAATGTAGAAATTGAATCAGTTTTTGTTGAACCTAATAACACGTGCATTTGTCTCTTGCAGTGAAGGATGCCGCCGGGAGAACACTCTGAAGAACATTGGCGTAAGGAAATACGCCTTCACCAAGAAACAGGTTTCAGCCTTACCTCAAGATTACAGACCTCCCGCTGGCACTTATGGTCCTTCGCAAACGTAAATTTCACTAGAGGCTAAGTAAAAAAAAATGGATACAGGCCACCATTGCTCGGGAATCATCATGATTAGTGTTTCAACTGGAAATGGGTTCCAAGATGTGGGTAATTAATAGTTAATCACTTTATTCTAGTTCTAGTTATGTTCATCAATCGAATATTTCATTTGTGTATGTTTGTAAAATTACTACAGATGATATTATTACGAATCGGTTCACATGAGAAATTACAAAAATCAAAATTTGTAAAAAAAAAAAAATTGTGTTGTAAAAAGTTACATTGATTTGATTTCCTTATATAACTTCGTTCATATATTTTATTGTTTAAGAAATGAACGGTTTTAAAATGAAATTTAAAAATGCGACTAGCAATAGATATTTTTGTATATCCAAAGTTAGTAAAATATTATGTTTCTTGAAACAATTGGCCACTGTCAAGGTCGAGCCATAATTTTAAGTGCCAAAAAAAAAAACAAACAATTTGCCAAAAAATAATAATCAATAGTATACTCTATATATATTATCATCCTAAAACTATTTACTGAAATATTTCTGTTCTCTTTATTTGGTGGTGAGTATGACGTAATTTTTTGATTTTTTAATGAAGATCTGTGGGGATAAAAATAAATGAAAAAACCATATTACTATACCTACTCATTTGAACAAGGGATTTTGTGTAAAAAAATTTATAGCATCAAAACGGGTTTAGAGTACTTATTTTACACTGTTTATTTGATGAAAAAAATTATTTATTTGGATATATTCGTAAGTTAAGGTGTTTAATTTTTTGTTAATTTTTCACTTATTTGTTTTAAGTTAACAATGAAATCTCTTGCTCAAATGAAATAGATAACTTTGTATTTTTTTTTTTTTTTAATTTTTCCTTAGTATTTAATTAGATATAGATAAAACTAAGAATCTTCCTTTTTTATATGTATCAATTGAGTGTAGTTTCACATTTCTCTTAATAATCATAATATACATACATTATACACTCGGTGAAATTTTGTCTTTTCAGTGTTTAAGTTGTATAGTTGTACAGTTTTTAATATTTTAAAAGTAACGAAAACTTCAAACGCAACAATAAACATTGTAAGTAACAATAAAATTATTAATAAGTGATACTTTTAAGATTTTTTTTTATAATTGGAAAATCAGTATCTCAAGAAGTGATTGGAATCAGTATCTGAAGAGGTAAGAAATAATTTGATTTTGGAACCTTTATTGACGTAAAATTTATTTCCTTCTAACTGACTAAGGGCCTCTTTCACCATCAGTCTGTCAAGTGGGCTAACTGTCATTTAAATTCACCGGTAACCGGGGATAATTGAGCTGATATATGCCTTTGTTTGTACGGTAAAAGTCCCAAACAATAAAAAGAAAATAATAAAAAAAATCGCCTATCGAAGGATGCTGTTAAACCGAGTACATAATTTAATAAAACTTAAAATTATTTCTTTAAGTAACTAATCAACACTTTACTTGTAGTTTGTGACTTATAAGACAAGAGTTTTAAATTGTTACAAGCTATATACTTTTGGACGTCTTTTTCCGTTTTCCCTCCCTGTCAAAAATGTCGGCCCTTGTTTTACTTGGGGCCTCTTGACCAATTACAAGTAAAGTGTTGATCGGTTACTTTTCATGCAACGCTAATTGGCCAGTAAATGTTACAAGTATTGAGATTATCCTTGAGTAATGCTACTCGAAGATGGTGAAACTCTTACGCTTTTTACTGGTGACTTTAAATGGTGGTTTGCCTATTTTACACTTTACTCAGAGATGGTGAAAGAGGCCCTTAGTGAAGAATATACTATGCGTGTCAAATGAGAATAGGACTGGAAATTCGCATTTTGCTCCGCATTTCTAACGAACTTCATTACTGATGTGTACGGAGTGCAAAAAAAAAAACAAGTCAAGAATTAATCATTATTTTTTATTATTTTTGTAATGTGGTTTATTTATTCAGGTAGTTTATTATAAAATGGTATACATTGACCCATAAAAGAATTACTTATCGTAATGTAATTTACACTTATAGTTTAATTACTTAATAGTTATTATATATACTAGCTGGTGCCCGCGACTTCGTCCGCGTTGAACGATGAAAGGTACCCTAGGTCCTTTCTGGTGTCCCAGACAACGTGTATGTAAAATTTAATGGTGATCGGTTCAGTAGTTTTTGCATGAAAGCGTAATAAACAAACAAACAAACCAACTCACATTCACATTTATAATATTAGTAAGGATATATATATTTATACGTATATAATTTTATTAGATAAAAAATAAATAAAAAATATTTATATTTTTGTTATTAGGATTTTTTTGACGACATTACTATGATGACTCGGATCATGTGTAGTTTGCAGCAAGTGCGATCCTATTCTCATTTGAAACGCATAGTATAGATGTTGTCGGTTTTGTTTTGTTTATGAAGAAATTATTTGCCATAATGTTTTATTTATTACTATTTAAAATAAATATTGTAATATTTTGGAGCCTAGTACTTATTGATTTATATCTATTATTTGAGTGCAATATAAATGAATATTTAAATTGTTTAATTAATGTATGTAGGGCAAGGAGAGGGCGCATCTATTTGTTAAAATAGTATCTAACATAGTAAGCCGACTTTAACTATCTATATGCAAATAGCGTCATCTATACGTTTGATTATTGAATCATGATTCTCAGATTCTCACCTTAGATGCGCTTCACCCGAAGTAGAGGAGTACTTATATATACATATAGTGTAGTTTTGATATGTAGCACATAATATGTAGTTTCTCTAGCTAGGGTATCTTGTACTTATATATACATACATATGAAGTTTAAAAGTTAAAATCACTTACAGTTAAATTATTACTTATATTGGTTTACTTACTTAAATGGTTAATAATTGTAAATTAATATGTAGATAATTATATTAAAGAATTCTTAAAATTGATTTTTATTTTATTTTAATTTGCCTTACTACAGTAACAACTTCTATCTACTGTCACGTTTTCCAATTCAATAAACTACATATAGATCTTACCTATCTATCTATCCATCGGAGGGCTTACTGTTTACTGTGGATAGAATTTTGTATGAGATATCTACTTTGTGCATTTCTATAATGTTTTGACAGTTAACCTTAGATACGTCAAGTTACTGTAGAAGGATTTGCCCTATCCGTAGATTTTTTAGCGATCATACCTTACCTTTGGATCACACAGAAAACTTATAAAATTATGCAAAAATATTGCATTACTAATAAAATTCCGATTTAGTTTTTAATTTCAAAACAATGACGAGCGGTGATGAAAGTGATTCTGGGATTGAATATCAGTAATTTATAATATTAAAATAATAACTGCTGCGTTGAACTGGTCTTTTACGCTGGACCAGGCTTCGTCTTTTAATTTATTATTATTGGCCTTAGTAGCCTTGCTTTTCACAAATAATAAACAACTAACAAATACTTTATTAACAAAATAACATTTATTTAATATATCAAGTTGTAAATTATATAGTGCTTAATAATATATTGGTAACAGTAACAATTTCATATACCTAAGTCCATTTAGTGAGTTTTTTTCTTGCTTCTTAGTAAATATGCAAAGGAACGAACGAGAGGGCTATCGCCTATCGCCTCTTAGCAAAAGATAGATAGGAGCAAACCGGCGCAAGAAATCACATTCTATTATAAAGACATGATTTAAAAAAAACATGCTCTACAGTCTAGTAAGCAGTGCCGCGAAGATAAAATTATTAAACAACTTGACAGTGATACTGGTATAAATATTTAAATTCAGAATAGATTAAATTATGAATCTATTATACCATAAAAGGAGAACATTCGTTGGTGTGATTTATACTAAAATAATTTTTAAACTGGAGAAGCTAGTGCTAATGCAGTGCTAATAAATATAATTGGCCTATACCTAAACACATTATCTACGACATTCTTTTATTGTACCAAAAATTCTATATTGGACCATTGGGAATACATACCAATATAAATAAAACTTAAGAATATCAATATGTACTTACTTACAATAACGTAATGATGAATTAAATGCATTTATTATGAGTAATATCAAAGTGAAACCTTTATAATTATAAATTATGCTAATCGATAGAAAATGCAACAAAGATACTTATACTATGATTAACAATATTATCGTTATATAACAGTAGGACTAATTAAAAAAATAATTGACGTAATATGATAAAAATTGTACAGTAGTACCCAATAGGCTTGCCAATTGCACAGAAGGTGAAATTTTAAAAAGTGGGAAAAGCTCTGCATTGTTTTATGAACCTTATAGACATTGTATGGTATGTAAGGTTAATGGCAAGTTATAAGCTTAGGAGCCATACATTCTTTTCTGCATTCACGACGCGCTTTTTCAAGTGTGTACTTAGTTACTGTAAATTTTGAAGAATCTCAATTACGTAACGAGTGTGTAGACTGAAAGAAAGTGACATACATCCACCCAAGAATAATCTGACTGATGACGTCATACCTAAGAGAATGAAATCGCTTTCCTCTCAGTTAAGTTGAATACTACGAAAACTATTTATTTAATGTGCGTCCGTACATTTGTGCGGTATCGGCTAAGAAAAAGGCAAAGTCATAATATGTAAATATAAACGTGGGCGCAACACATATTTTCGCATAATACATTGCGACTATCTACAAATTTGTATTTTACTCTGCTTTTGTATTTATTTTTTCAACAAATTTTGATAAATTAATAAATTTTTTAAACACAAAAGTTCAGAGTAATTCAAGAATTAGACTTAATATGATAATTATATTTTGACCTTAAAAAGTTGTGTGAGATTTTATAAAATAGGTAAGTACTTAATAATTTGTAGTCGTAAAATTTAAGATTCCTCCTTTGCTTTTATGAAATATGTAAGCAAGTCTATCGGTAGCGGGAACACGATCGTCGAATTTTTTTCAGCGGAAATGGTGTTTAATGTCTGTAAATAGAGAAAGGAAAATAAAATATTGACAGGTGAATAATAGTTAAATGTAATTAAATAAATAAGTCAAGTTAGTGACCTGCAGATATCTGAGTTGTAAGGCGGCGGGACTGTCGCCTATGACTTCGGATGCTTCCCGGAGAGCTCTCGAAGCTTTCTGCTCACCCTCTGCCGCTATTACCTTGGCTCTTGCCTCGCGGGCTGCCTCAGCCTCTGCAGCCATGGCCCGTTGCAGTTGTACCGGTAGACGAACGTCTTTTCTGTTTTAACAAACCAACATTTGCAATTATATCGACATAAGAAATTATGTATTTTTAATTTTTCAACACGTTACAAGAGAGAATATTTCGCTTCTTACCCGTGGTACTACTGGTGGTGCTACTGTTAGTACCAAGGGAATTATTTTTTGCCCGTAGTACTACTATGCGGTGTGGTAGTACCACTGGAGATTTATTTTTACCTCTGGTACTACTTTTGTATGTTGCTAATGTGTAAACTCTTTTATCTACATTATCAGTAACATAGGCTATCCTTACTAATTTTATAAATGTGAATATGAGTTTGTTTGTTACGCTTTCACGCAAAAACTACTGAATCGATCACCATAAAATTTTACATACACGTTTTTTGCGACAGCAGAAAGGACATAGGGTACCTTTAATCAAAGAAAAAAGTTCTGTTCCCGAGGGATTATCTGAAATATAAAAGTGTAACTAACGCCTGACCAATGTGTTATAGCAACAAGGCGTCAAGCGTTATAATTGCTTTTATATTTTCAATTTATCATTGCGTACGAAGTCGCGGGCACCAGCTAGTATTTTATAAAGTTACGCGGGTGAAGCCGCGTGCAATGAATTTTACTTCATTGTCATTACAGCTCTCACTGTCTCATTTAAAATAGTCTACAAACTATAGACAAAGACAACCCATTACATGTAATATTGTCACCGCGTATGTGTCGTGTTAATGTTCGAACGTTATAAATTACAAATCAATAGTGTGGGCGAGTGAACTGTAATTACATTCGTGTTTTTGTTGGTTTTTGTTTATTACATCTATTTGTCGATTCTGTTGTATATTACTTGCTTATGCCGCTTGTTAAATACACAACAGAATGTTTGGATTTTTATGCTAATTGATAATAGCAACACTTATCTGATTTGATGATGACTCTCGGATTTTCTCTGAGTTTAACAGGTTCAACACACAAACGAATGTTCACGATGTAGTGAATAAAAAAAGCATTTCTGCTATTTCATTGCCGGTTCTTCCTCTGTATCTAGCATCTGCTTCTTCTCAAGGATACTACATACATATATACATATATATGTATATATGTATGTATATATGTATATATATACATATATACATACATACATACATACATACATACATACATACATACATACATACATACATACATACATACATACATACATACATACATACAGAAAAGAATTCTATAAATCGTCAATTTAGTTTCAGTATTATGTATATGTAGAGCCTATAAACACGATACCTCCATCCTTGTTCATAATTTCAAAATCGATATTTCACATAGAATAATAAGAATTCAAATGGCCAAGTCAAGTAATCTTATGGCAGAACGGGAAAGTCTCAATCAAAACCAAAATGAGAATCATGAGAACATTGGTCCCTTTCATATTATTTTGCATGGAGCTGAATCTTGATCGATTCAATTTTTCGAGCGCAGAAAGATAGAAGCCTTTGAAATGTACTGCTGGGGACGGATGTTGCGTATTCCCTATTTTTTACAAGAGAGATCATCATGGATGGTAATGTGTAATCCTGCCCTGATGTGGCAGTGGGGTAGACCCACTGACCTACCATCCTAAAGTTGCGATTCGGACAAGACTACGTACTACACGTATATTACGGTGGCATACCCATTTCATAAGCCGGACTTGAAACCTATATGGGAATTTGTTGCTAATTTGTTGCTAATTTGTACCGCAAAAAAAAAAAATTTGTACCTCCATTAGTTTACGAGAAACGACGGGTATGCTGACATAATATTACGCTAGCATACCCATTTACGATATCTTGACAATGGAAGCACCATTCCAACGGCTTATTTTGTTGCTAATTTGTTGCTCTGAGATAGGCTAGTTAGATGTTAAAAAATGTCACCCCTTCACAGGGGGTGAGCTACCCTTACATATAAAAATTTAGAATAGCGAGCTCGTTCTAACGGCTTATTTTAACGTTAATTTGTTGCTCTACGATAGGCTAGTTAGATGTTAAAAATGTTCACCCCTTCAGGGGGATGACGTACTATTACGCTAGCATACCCATATACAGTATCTTGACAAGGAAAGCACCTAGCGACTTTATTCCAACGACTTATTTTGTTGCAAATTTGTTGCTCTGAGATAGGCTAGTTAGATGTTAAAAAATGTCACCCCTTCACGGGGGGTGAGCTACCCTTACATATAAAAATTTAGAATAGCGCGCTCGTTCTAACGGCTTATTTTAACGTTAATTTGTTGCTCTACGATAGGCTAGTTAGATGTTAAAAAATTTCACCCCTTCAGGGGGATGACGTACTATTACGCTAGCATACCCATATACAGTATCTTGACAAGGAAAGCACCTAGCGAGTCCATTCCAACGGCTTATTTTGTTGCTAATTTGTTGCTCTGAGATAGGCTAGTCAGATGTTAAAAAATGTCACCCCTTCAGGGGAGGTGAACTACCCTTACATATAACAATTTGGAATAGCGAGCTCGTTCTAACGGCTTATTTTAACGTTAATTTGTTGCTCTACGATAGGCTAGTTAGATGTTAAAAAATGTCACCCCTTCAGGGGGATGATGTACTATTACGCTAGCATACCCATATACAGTATCTTGACAAGGAAAGCACCTAGCGACTTTATTCCAACGAATTATTTTGTTGCTAATTTGTTGCTCTGAGATAGGCTAGTTAGATGTTAAAAAATGTCACCCCTTCACGGGGGGTGAGCTACCCTTACATATAAAAATTTAGAATAGCGCGCTCGTTCTAACGGCTTATTTTAACGTTAATTTGTTGCTCTACGATAGGCTAGTTAGAGTCGCTAGGTGCTTTCCTTGTCAAGATACTGTATATGGGTATGCTAGCGTAATAGTACGTCATCCCCCTGAAGGGGTGACATTTTTTAACATCTAAGCAACAAATTCCCATACAGGTTTCAAGTCCGACTTATGAAATGGGTATGCCACCGTAATATACGCATCCACTACCTGCTATCAAACAGTAGTGATTTCTAAAATAAATGTCAATTGATTTGAACGCGTCGCAATCGTTATCATCAAAGAAATTAATCATTAGCGACATAACTATAGACAAGATGTAAACTATTTCCATTTCCCATGGATATTGTCAACCGCTGCACAGGCTTGGCATGTTACCGTTGAACGTACGACTTTAACCTTTCACGACGAGGCTTAAAGAGCATTTTTGTTTAAAGTGCTTCATATTAATGGGTTGAAGTGAAGTGGCGGGTCGATTTCTATGAAGCCACACCATGATGCGTGCCTCTTCCATATACTTAGTTCTATAAAATATATGGAAGTTATATACTACTAGCTGTTGCACGCGACTTCGTCCGCGTAACTTTATAAAATAGAATACATTCGTGTCTGTGAAACCATGGAAATACAAATACACACACAATTTCAACCCAATCGGTCAAGCCGTTTAGTAGTTGACAGCAGCGCCACCTACCGGGAAATTGAAGTTAAGTACAGAAGGATAATTCTAACTACCCGTTGTCCTTTTACCCGTTTTCCCGTAGGAATGAAGCATTTTCCCGCAGTAAAAAGTATCCTATGTTCATCACAAATAATGTCGCCTTCTAATGGTAAAAGAATTTTTCAAATCGGTCCAGTAGTTTCGGAGCCTATTCTATACAAACAAACAAACAAACAACCAAATCTTTCCTCTTTATAATATTAGTATAGATATGGAAGATTGGTCTCTTCCATACAGTTCAACTAGTTTTGTTCAACCATAAAAATTAATGTATTTTACTTCCACATAGTTCCACACTTATAAACCTTCCGTGAAAAAATATGTATCTATCTAACTCAAAAATCCCTGGTTTGCTCGCAATGACGAAATACATAGTTACCTAGAAATGCGCACCATAAAGGATGAAATTAGGGAACACACAAGACGCTACGCTAAGCGCTTAGCCGTACACCCAAATCCCTTGGCTATCAAATTGCTTGACTCCTCTCAAGCCGTGAGTAGACTAAAACGAAAGCAAATATCGTTAATATAAGGGTCGGTTGAGGCGATGGCCTCCAAAACCCACATTCCCTAAATAACGCACCTGAACTGATTATAGTCACTAATGACTGATGGCAGTTTATTAAAAAAAAAAAAAAAAAAAAAAAAAAATCTAACTCAAAAATAATCTAGGTGCAATAGAACTCTGGTATTATAGTCCTCTCTTAGACCACGAAAAAAGTGATTGAAGGCTGTTGTTCTTATGCAGAGGAAGTACGATTTTAAGTCAGTCGAGAGACGTTCTGTGAAGATAAGATGAAATATTCTTTACCTGTATATTGTGTACCTGCCTACCAAATATCAAGGTCAAGTAGACCAAGGCCAACTTTGAAAAACTTCGTTTTTATAGATGACCTTGTCAGGATCGAAGATTGAGTCACACTGTAGGTTAAGGCTAACCTTAATCAATCGTCAGTTGAGCTCGTCAATTTTAAATGTGACTCGTTACTATATGTTCTCGCGTGTACTTTGCATAAAATTATATATTAAAAAAATACTTTCTGAATATTTTTCTGAATAGGAAAAGTGGCAGGTCAAAATAGAATTCGCTTATTCAATGTTGACCTCAATGAATCCTAATTACACAAACATTTTACAAATAAAAACCTCATTGAAACCACAGATTGGGTTTATATTTCTTTAGTCTCTCATTAAAGATTCTATTTACATGAGAAATATACCTAATAAAATAACTCATACTGTTATAGAGCGTACCTACTTATGAAGGTGTTACGTCTTTACTGATGAGGTTACTGACTACTGATTTTTATCATAAAAATAAAAACTCAAAAGTAAAGATTACTCACATTTCAACTCGTTCAACTTTAATGCCCCAAGCTTCTGTGGCCTCGTCGAGAGATATCTGCATATTGCCAGAAATAGTTTCCCGTTCGCTGAGTATTTCGTGCAACGGTCGTGTGCCCATTGTGTTCCTGAGGGTGGTCTGCGCGAGAAGTCTGGTGGAGTGATGTGCGTTTTCCACGTTCGCAATTGAAATGGTCGCATTGTGGACTCGATAATAGACAACAGCGTCCACAGACACCGTGACAGAGTCCTTTGTCAGCACCTGTAAAATTTATACGCTTATAAATTCCTCACTTCGTCATAATGTAATACTTATTTTTAGGGAAATTTCATTTTTTTGTTCACTGACTGCTCGAAATACGATCGACTAGTGGCGATGGACGAGTTTCGACTAGTGGCGATTCTAGTTTATAAATAGTTATTTTAAAATTATGTCAGGTTGAAAGAAATACCTATTATAAAAAATTAAATAATTATTTATAATGAATTTTAGAGAAACTACTGGACTGATTTTAAATACAACTAATTTTTCAAATATGGAAATCAAAATATTTTTTAGCGCTAAGCGAAAAAGCTGGATAAATCACAATATTTTATACAAACAATTTTTAATTTGTTATTGTTTGTTGAGAAAAGTTTGAACAACAGATTTGACTGTAACCATAACGTGTATGAAAATTACCTCCTGGGGCGGAACGTCGTATGTCCTCGTTCGTAAATCAACCCGAGCATACGTGTCAATGCAGGGCAGAATGAAGAAGATACCTGACAAATTATATAAATGTATGGTTATTTCACTACAAGGCACCACTAACTTAATGGATCACGCTATAAGTCACCTGGCCCTTTTGCTCCACCGGATAATAAACGTCCAAGGCGAAATATCACTGCTCTCTCGTATTCTTGTACCACCTACAAATCAATATATCAAATTAGAATAGTCATTCAAGTTGTTCGATAGACAGAATGATAAGGACTGTGTCTTTAGGTATATTATACGTATTTTTATTTACTATAACAGCACAACTATAAAAGTCAATTTTAGGCTAACTTTAGGTATATAAAAGTACATGTGTTGTATGTACATGCTGAAACAATTTTGATATTTCAGGACAATCTTTAGATTAGTCCAGTGAGTAATCCTGTGAAGTTTGGTCACGATCGGACTCGGACGAAGTCGCAGGCAAAACCTAGTCTATACTAATATTATAAAGAGGAAATATTTGTATGTTTGTTTGCAATAAACAGGCTCCTAAACGACTAGATCGATTTGTAAAATTCTTTCACTGTTGGGAAGCTATAATATCAGTGAGTAACATAGGCTATATTTTATAAAGTTACGCGGACGAAGTCAGGTGCAATAGCTAGTATACTGTAAATTAAAACTTACACGTTGTTCGTTAAATACTATTCATAGATAAAAGTATACCTTTGTGTATTTTCCTACTAATGTAAATAACCAAAACTTATTCATTCTTAGTTCATATAAACTACGAGTATGTATGTATGTATGTATGTAAATAGAATTAGTATTAAGTATTTTAAAAAATATCGCTTGAAAATATTTTTGAACCTCCAACAAAAACGTTTTTAATAAATATTGGATTAGAGAAAAAAATTATTAAGACCGCACTTTTCTTTGGAAACCTTGAAGTAACATTTTTTCATCGATATTTTTAAGTTTATCTGGATTCTAGAATACAGAGATTGGTCTAGAGCTTTTTTTCTCTTTCTTCGGAAGGAAATAGATTTACTGGACTTATTGGAAAAGAAACAGAAATCTTATATTATAAAATTAATACGTACGTTTTTACTTTTTAACTTACAGGTATAATTTACTGATAATAATAATAACTACTTATAATTTTTATAGAAATCCATAACTTTGTTCACAAAGTAGAACTCTTTGTAGCCTTATTAAATTGCTCGTTAGGTACTTGTTTCATAAAACGCCTCTTTAATACGGAAATATGAAATGAGCGTAATTACACTCCTATGAAATACTTGTGTAATTACGCCCAATTCTTTCAAAATAAATTAATATTTTATAACTTTCCGTATCTAGGTCACATCACTTTCTTTCTTGTATTCTTTTAACTTAACTTCATAGTATTTAATTTTTATATTACTTAAAACATCTGTCCATAAATTGATTACGTTTTTACTAATTAATATCACTTAATTGGATTAAAAATCGCAATGCATTCAATATTTCGCAGCCACAGCAAGTAAATAATATTAGTATATAAAAATTGTATATATGTATTGATTGATTCAATTGAAATTATACGCGAGCAATGAATAATTTAAAAAAAAATAACTAACCTTGAAGCAAACGAATAGTGAGAAAGGCATTGTCACTACAACCAAAATCCAGGACAAAACCACAAGAATTTTCCCACAAGTTTTTGACTCTGAATTTTCATCTTCGTTAGCTAAAACACATATTAAAATATTTTTTAATTTTTTTTTTCAAAGTATATATGTATGTATATATGAAAACAAAAATTTCCTTCAAAAATATTTTACACACATGATGTGATAGTTGGATACAGATTTTGTCTACTAGACATTTCCAGCATAATTTATGTGCGGAATAATAAATATATGAGAAACAAATGCCAAGGTGCGTAATAGTCGAAGGGTGATGGAGTACTGAGTATTGTATTGAGTGACCATCGCGGTAATGGCATTGCTGATAAATTATTAAATCGTGTGAATTGTACAACATGACAACATTTAATACATATTTAATTGTTATTTGTGTATAGATATATAAAGATTTTCACCTCCACTAGCCTCTGTTACGACCATCGTAGTTGAGTCGGAATAGCGAGCCATATTCCTCGGCGTTTAGAATTACACTACCGCACGCGTGTACCGGATCTAAGTCGAAGGCTTACTGTACGAAGGATGTAATGTCAGTTAAATATAAAAAAAACGACGCCTCGCATTGGCCATATACAAAACTTTTACGAATATATGTACTTGATATCCTCCAACAGAGTGTATCGTCCAGATTGATTACACAGGTCAACACGATTTTTGGGTCTGGCTTCTGCATATGAAATTTTGATTTCTTCTATGTTAAAAATAAGGGAGTAAATAATTTTTGATTTTGTAGAAATTAGAGCATTTTTTTTATTTTTAAGACAAATGATAGATTCATACATTATTTCCATACTTTTATTTTCAATTACAATTAGAAAAGTTTTTGTTGTACACTAGAGCCTTGTTAGTGTTTCTCTTGTGTTTGTATGGGCTGACTCGTATCTTACTTATCGTCATAAATCAGGCAAAAGCAAACTTTAAAAGCTAAAAATGAAAATGTAACTATATTTAGATGTCTAGAATCAGAATTTAAGCATTAGAACAGAAACCCAAAAAAATTTTTTTTTTTGTTGACTGATTTATTTATTTACCTATATATTTAAATATATAGTATGTATAAATTTTTTATCTATAAGATCTTTTAGATTTGAGATTTCTTATAGCCATAGAGGACTTTATAGTGTAAATAATTATAAAATAAGATGCTTAGTATGTAAAATATTACCTAAAAAAATGCAGATATAATAAACGATTATAATTTATTATCTTCTTTATAAATTAAAATGAATCCCTAAGTGTGTTGCTAAGCGCAAAACTCGAGAACGGCTGAACCGATTTTAATTCTGTCTTCACTCATGGATACAGTTCTTACGTAAAAAAAAACGCACTAGTATAATATATTTATTCATTTTATTTCTTAATCTGTAGGGGTCCGTCATGGAGTAATTTACTTTGTTTTCAGAAATAACGTGTATATAGGCTCTTCTATACATGATACAGAAACTAAATTGACGATATATAGATTTTTTTTCTGTATGTATGTCAAATGAATTATGTATGTATGTTCCTCCATAACACTTAAACGAATTAATTGATTTTCATGAAACTTGGTAGATAAACATTTAGACGTACAGGACACAGGATAGGCTACTTTTTTTCCTCTTTCAACGCGGACGAAGTCGCGGCCACAAGCTAGTTAAGTAGGTAATAAAACAATGTGTAAAATTAATTATAAATTTTATTACTAAGAACACATAAGACAAACATAGTGACAATTAAAATCAAAGTACGCTATTGGTGCAAGGCTGTTGTACGTAGTTGAGACAGAATCCCCTATTGTCTATATCAATGGGTGCTTCGACGCTGTCCGTGTGGAACCACATGCGAAATGGTTTTACAGTACCTGAAAAAAATATAATAGCCTCTTTTCTGAAAAGAATCAATACCACTTATCCATAAAGTATGATTTTTCATTGTGCAGCTAATCCGCCGATTAGAAAAGAAATTACACTTTTACGTATAATTTATATTATACTATTATAGGCTAAGCTACCTAGGTTTTGACATGTAGAAAGTCTTAGAAGAAAACCAACTGCGCTATTATGTGAAGAATAGTTTCATATGATATACTGTCATTTTTTTTATGTTAAGGTCGACAGACAGGCTGACGGTCCACTAGATGGTAGGTGGCTACCGTCGCCTATAACACAAGCAACACCATAAGTGCTACAAGTGCGCTGCCGACCACAGAAGGATTAAGGATAAGGGATAAGGAAGGGAAGGGGTAATGGGCTCTGGTATCCCTTACTCACTCACCGAAACACAACAGCACATAATGCTGTTATTTCACGGAGGTATTCTGCAAGGTAGTGGTTACTGCCGCCAGACGGGCTGCCCAAATGACTGCGAAACGCAGTGTGCCCTACCACTACAACATGTTTTTCACTCGTCTTTATTATTTATAACATTGTTATTAACAATTTTATGGAAAAGACTTCTTTCTTCTAAGACTTTTTACATTCATTGCATGATACCAAATCTCTGCAGCTTGAGGTATTATATAAAGCTGAAGAGTTTTTTTGTTTGGTTGTACGCCCTAATCTCAGGAACTATTGGTTCGAATTGAAAATTTATTTTTGTGTTTTATAGTCCATTTATCGAGGAAGGCTATAGGACGAAGTCGCGGGTACCAGCTAGTATAATATACTCATAAATAAATAATTTTATGGAATAAAAAATAATTAAAAACATTTAGTTAGTTACATTTCTAGTACCTATTACTAAAGGAATAAATTCTCAATATCAGCTAGCTTAACAGTATTAGGTAGGTAGATTGCCTTATATTATATGTTTGTGAAGTACATATAGTATAATGATACTTTATTCAATATTTCTAAGGTTCCCTTGTATATATGCATTTAACAGATTCAGTATATTTTATTTACTATATACCGTTTCATACGTTTTCAAGGGGTATGAAATCTAGAGTTTGACGCCATTCGTCCACTTAGCTTTTCACCACATTCGCACTTCGTTTTTCGTCACATTCGCCTTTCGTCCTATTTTATGTCATTATTTGAAATGTTAGTTATAGATAATTGAGACGATTATATCATAAGTGCGTATTGAAACAAGCCTTACTGAGAACACTGGACGCTTGCATAGACAGATCAGCGGAAAACGTGCCACCACATAACCTGTCTGTGCACATAGGTTGAGTTGTCTGAAGACGACCAACGTTGGCAGCACACGGGATCAACAGCCAATCGTTGGCGCAATAGTTTGTGCCGGGACCAGAACCGATGATTGAGTTCACCGGCGTATTGCTATTGCCACTTAACGTGAACGCTCGCGATCTATTATTAACTGAAAGGTAACAGTCATTATATATGTTTAATTTGTTAAAAAAAAATATAATGATATCCTTATCCTTATTATAAATGTGAATGTGAGTTTGTTCGTTTGTTACGCTTCCACGCAAAAACTACTGAACCGATCGCCATGAAATTTTGCATACACGTTGTCTGGAACACCAGAAAGGACATAGGGTACCTTTTATCGTTCAAAGCGGGCGAAGTTGCGGACGCCAGCTAGTAATATATAAAATAAAAACTCAAGCTAAAGAGTTTATCTATTTGGTTGAACTACCAAGTCACGGGATTTTTTTTTTTTTAAAAAGTCTAATTAAAAACACAAAGTTTGCCCAAAATGTTGGTCAAAGTTTGGGAAAATGTTATGTTTTGCCAAACCAACAGCCGGTCTCGTCGGCTTCAAAAGGGTTCACATAATAAATTTCACTTTAGATAGCCTTCGATATTCGATCGATTCGATAGCAGAAAAAGTCAGAAATAAAATGGTATACGATGAGAAAAATTACCGAGAAAAGTCTACATGTATTGTACATTGTGCATGACTTTGTCAATTTAAATCAACCGATAGGTAAAATCGCGGGATACAGCTAGCACAACAATATAAAAAAATAATAGATATGGGAGTAAGAATGGTGTCACGGTCGAGTAAGGGTATAAAGTATCCTGTCTTATCATTTCTCCAGAGGAAACTCTTTTATGACAAGTTGGGTCGGCTCTTTGCGATTCACAGTGTAACCGGGTATAACTTTTATGTAACGTCGTTTGGGTCGCAAATTTATTTTCACTTTAAGGATCTATACTGAATGTTGAATACCGAATAAACAATCGTTTTGTTCATATCGTTTTGTTTCGTTGAAATTTTATTGTGATGATTACTTTCTTTCCATAATTATTGTTTGTATGCCAAGTGGAAGTGTAGCTATTGTAGGTATGTATGTAGCTCTCCTCTCCATAATTAATTGATTTTCATACACCTTGGTAGATAAACATTTAGACTTACAGGACACAAGATAGGGTACAGTTTTTAAAAATATTTTTATAAACCCTATACAAGTAATGACGTAGAGTCACGTCACGTGACTCGGCGATAGGTGGCAAAGTGTAATGCTTAAAAGTTCCATTGCGTACCAGTGTCAGGGCAAGCTGTGTACTGAATCCCGCAGAAGTTTCTCTCCATCCTGATGCAAATTCCGTAGTCCTGATTGCTGAGCTGAGCACCGGAGACTGGATCGTAGTTAAACGACTTCAGCTGGCCTGACACACCAGTGTAATATTGGACACAACCCTCCTCAGCTGGAAAAGTAACCTGAATTTCAAGTTAGGGTAAGGGTAGGGCCCTTGAGTAACACGTGCTGGGCTTATACTACTTTCAATATACTATTGGAGTTTGCTCAGCTCACCTACAGTTGTCATGATTGATTACTTCGAAAAAAGCCTGAACTAATTAGATCCATTCGAAATGTTAGCATTATAACATTATTAACAGACGTTTTTTACAAATTATATATAAAAACTTTCGTCCTTTAATGCTCTTTCCATAAGTGAAAACCGCATTAAAATCCGTTGCGTAGTTTAAAAGTGTACCTACAGAAACAGAGGGCGAGAATCGACTCGTTTTATACTATGTAAAGATCTACGATAGAGTGTGTATGAAAGAGCCAGGCTTTGAAAGAGCCGATACTACTTTCTCCCACTCACTAAAATCTTTATAATTAATTTGTAGTCTTTTCGCAGAACGCAGAACTGTCAAATGCCACGTATATAAAGACTACAAATTAATTATGGCTGGATTTTAGTAGGTAATTCAAAGTAACTAGCATCGGCTCTTTCAAAGCCTGACTTTTTCATACACACTCTCCCCTTACAGTATTTTTTATTTATCAAAATATTTATATGTAAATATAATTTTCAATACATACGTGGAATGATTTTTCACTGATATTTCTTTTAGTATTACAGCAAGAAGCAGTAGAAACTAATGGGAGCTATAACGCAAAACATCAATTAAAGCATTGATATGTTGAACATACCTCTATAAACAGTACTGCAAGGTATCTGAGTGACCTTCACTTTCCAGGTTCTTTCGAAGGAGTTGCCACTGGTGACGAATGTAAGCTTAATTGGATTTGTTGTACCAATACCGGCGTCTATGTACACTGGAAGAAAAAGCAATTGGGCACTCTAATTGATTGCGTTGCTCGTCAAGTTGTAAGTAAATACTAACGATTAAGACTCTCCACTTCCATGAACTGACCATTACATCAACTTTATTGATTAGTTAAGTGATTATCTATACCTATACTTTACTTTAGTAATAAAGAAGAGTTTGTTTGTTTGTTGAATCTAAGGAACTATTGGTTTGAATTGAAAAACGCGGGCATAAACACTAATTTACTATAATCATTGTAACACAATATGAAATTTTATTAACTCTAATATATTCATAAAGGCCTAGCTCAAAAAAAATAATACTCAACTGTGACTCCCTTGATTACTACCACAAATAGCGGGCACAGGATTTCCTCCGGACACAATAAACTGATCTTGATTGCACACATGATTCATTTGTTCCGGCCCAGCGATTGTAAACCGATTGAAGTCTAGTCTGAAACATTTTAGGCCATTTTTTATTAATAATTACTATATAAGAAATCTATGGAGTAAGTTAGCCACATATTACCTAATTTGACAAACATCGGGATGAGTTTTAATGACCGTAAGCTCGCAGGATCCAGTACCGTCGTAAGGTGATGGGTACCCTGAATTCACGAAATACGTTCCGTTCTCCGACGTTGAACTGCCACATGACGTCATAACTGTAAGTGGGAGAGTACATTTCATTCGCCATTATCAGGGATAGGGAAGTGACCACATCCCTATCCCCGATGGTTTTAGAGATGTCCCCATTCCTTTCGACGCTAATGTTGTATAGAGGGCGGGGGGGGGGGGGGACTTAGACTTAGGGGGGGAGTCCCCGAAGGGACACAAGTTATTTGCAGTATAAAAAAATGTATGGTTGCGATGAGAATGGGTCGCGATGGGTACCTTTCATCCAAGAAAAAAGTACTGTTCCCGAGGGATTATCTAAAATATAAAAGTGTAACTGTACGCCTGGCCAATGTGTTATAGCAAAAATGCGTCAAGCGTTTATCATCGCGTACGAAATCACGGGCACCAGCTAGTATAATATAAAAATTACGTGTCACGTTGTTTTACGCCAATAATCTCCTAAAATACTGAAACGATTTTGATAAAACTTTGTAACTATGTGTAATTTGGTCCAACTTAAAAGATAGGATAGTTTTAAAACGTAGCCGGGAGCGTGAAGCTAGTTGTTTTATAAAAAAACATCTACATGAATACGAAGGTGTACGTGTTATTCAACCATTTACTCAACACCTTCGATAGCTCAGTTGGTAGAGCGGTGGACTGTAGACGTTTGAATTGAAATCCATAGGTCGCTGGTTCAAATCCGGCTCGAAGGAGATCGTTGTAGCTGTGGTGGTTTTTTAACTCAACAATTGCTTTTTATCTTCAATGAAAACTTTTCTAAATCATCACCAAGTGTTTTTTAAATAAAAAGTTGCCGAAAATAACATAATAACATTTTTAATTTTTGTTTGCTTAAACATGTCCAAGGCATTTGTTATCTGCTTATGTAATTATTAAATGTTTATTCTAACAGTTACTTTTCTTTTCATGGACGTTTTTATGTAAGTAGAAAAAAAAACAATATTTTGCAACAATGTTATTTCATCACACATTTTTATTTTACAAAACACCGCAACATACACTCTTGGTGATACTTTAGTGAATGATTGTTACAAATTCGTAACAGATTGAAAGTTTATACTGAAAATTAACTGGCTGAGTTGACTATTAAATAATTTCTTCTGACTACTTAATAAAAAAAACACGAATACAGTTCGGAAGTACGGTCGAAACTTCCTCAAATCAAAATGTGAGTAAATTGTTCATGACACTTTGCAGTAATGGTGCAGTACTTACAAATGCAACACAAGCCGAAGCCATTGGCACAGTATCCGTTAGCAGAGCCTCCACGGCCTGAGCATTCTCGGGCACTCATGCAAGTGCCGTTGTCCCCTGACGCTCCAGCGCAACCTCCGTTGGGGAACGTTACCACCGTGAATAGCGATAAAACTAAAACACACATTTCCGTTAACCACATACTGTGTATAACATATCTATCATGGAAAAACAATGTTGTAGGGCTCCACGTGCACTAAAAACACCAGGTGCACATTCAAACACTAAAAACTAAGGGTATGCCTTATGAAACTATTATAGTATATCTACAGGGCGTCCCAAGACTATGCGATATGAAGGGACCTTAATAAGGGACGACATGACATTAAATATTGTAGATAGGATATTTTGCTGAATGAAGACTTTATGTTATTTTTAAACGTTAATAATACTGCATTCAAAGATTTTCTAAAAATTACTTGCTTCGTAAATAAAACATGCAAAAGTAGGTAATGATTGCGACACAAAAAAAATCAATTTGCATTTTTAAACATAAAAAACATATTTCAGTATAATACTTGCATTTTATTAATTTTTGCTTAGAATGCTATGCTTAGAAAAGAAAATTCGCTAGCTTTTACATAATTTAAAAAAATCCATGGGAATATTATAATTGTTTTTGTACGGGACTGTGGCCCCGTATCATTTGTTTAGGCCTGGCTGTTATGGCTTACTGAGTGAGTGGGCCCACTGGTCAGCCGTTTAGCGTTCGACGGTTGGTCGAGGAGGAGAGGGCTATATTTTCCAAAACGAGTTTTGTACTAGTATAAGGTCTTTATTTCGCCGGAGCATGAAGAAGACTGATTTTCATAGAAAAACGGCCGTCTTATCATTAATTTTTACACGTACAACTAGTGGCGGCCGTGCCATGAGCTGACAAAGTTTGCACCAATAGCGTGCAAGCATGACACGACCGCCCAAGACTATATCTATCACTTGTTTTTGTCTCTGTCTAACACTATTACTTTATTTGTTCCTTATTATAACACTCTATTCGCGATACGCTAGTTCTATATGTTATTTTTTAATCACTATATTTTCGAACACTATTTTACACAATTTTATATTCACAACTCGTTCCGAACACTGCTAGTAGGCTGTCCCGAACAGTTTTATTGCCATTGCTGCTTTTTTGAAATATAAACCCATCTTTTAAGAGGTAATCGTAAGAATATTTAACTATATTCTTATTACAATCTCTTAACTAGATTTAGTTGTTAGTTTGTTTGTTTGTTACGCTTTCACGCAAAAACTAGTGAACTGATCACCATTAAATTTTGCATACACGTTGTCTGGTACAGCGCAAAGAACATAGGGTACTTTTTATCCTGAAAAAAAGGACTATTCCTGAGGGATCATCTAAACTAAAAGAAAAAACCAACGCCTGGCGAAAGTTGTCAAAAGTTATATTGCTTATTTTTTTTTTATTTTTCAACGCGGGCGAAGTCGCGGGCACCAGCTAGTTTTATAAAATATTTTTCAAAGTATAAAATTTTATATATTTTCACTTACATCGAGTATCCTTCTGAACTTGGGGCCAAAATCTTGGTTCCGGCTTGTTTTGGTGTGCTTCCTTCAATGAATATCTCCGATTCCATTTAGGAAAGGAGACGTCTAAGATTCCTCTGCCATTCACTCTCGCCGTTTGAGGCTCTACACTCATACAAGTTTGTATGTATAACACAAATACTAATAACAACATTGTTGTTTGCATACTCATGGAACTGTGAAATGGCATACAAATGCTCCATAAATATATAATATTTGTGCGGAAGAGGAACACAATGGTGATTTCTCTCACACAATAGGTTTTATAAACGTTTACACCTGACTTTTAAATGTTTCGAGCATGTAGGTACTGCAATTAAATATTGTAACTAGCTGTTGCATGTGGTCTCGCCCGCGTAACTTTATAAAATCCCGCAGAGCCATGTTACTCGACGATAATGTAGCTTTTCTATGGGTGAAAGAATTTTTAAAATAGATCCAGTAGTTTTTGAGTTAACTCATTACAAACATACAAATCTTTTCTCTTTATTAATATAGATATATAGAAATGGATAAACAAATATAATGATTACGTTAATTTACGTTAAATGGGTAGAAAATTTAATATCAATTTTTAAATGGGTAACATAATAAGTTGTTCTAAATAACAATTTCAAGTTGTTCCGTCATATTTTTTTCATTGTTTCTCCTGTTCATGACAGCTTCTGTAATTAGGTAAAGCAATCGATTTTGGTTTGAAAAATTCAGTTGTACGCACTAATTAGCATAAGAGCGCGGTTTTCCGGACTAATACGATTCGTCATAGTCACAAACACAATTTCCTAAGTACTTCCATTTACTCGCCATGGAATTATTATCGAGTTCACACTTTCACCGGATTCGCTTTTCATGTTTTTTCTCATGTACAATCAAAAACAAATTGCCATTAGAATCATAAACACATTTTTGGAGTTATGTCAGTGACTCTCGTACGTCTCCGTATCTCCTCATTTCTGATTCGATCTTGCAGTGTAATCCCGAGCATAGCCCTTTCCATAGCTCGTTGAGCGACATTGAGCTTCCTTACAAGGCCCACAGTTAAAGACCACGTTTCAGCGCCATATGTCATCACTGGCAACACACATTGGTCGAAGACCATTGTCTTGAGACACTGAGGAATTTTTGACGAGAAAATGTCTCGGAGTTTCCCGAACGCTGATTCCAAATAGACTGCGAAGTTTACGAATGCCCAGCGACTACTTTTCAGACTCAGACCAGAGATAATTTAGCATTTGTGTATGTGACTGTATTGCGTTATTATCTGGTGCACTCATATGGGCGCTCGCCACGTAAAGTACCGCTAACGTAAACTAAATATTATAATATGAGCAAATCATCATCACATTGTTCCAAAATTTATACTTATTATTCTTTTGTAACATCTATAAACAAATAGAAAATGTATGTGACTACGTACTTCTTTTAGATTGTATGAGCGAAATGGCTTAACTGTTTTCATACGAGTTTACTAACAAGATAGGTCTATTCAGATTAGAATCTAGGCTAATTTTATTCTGAATATATTTAGAGTACCTGCATACCATCACTAGTAGAAGATTAATTTATTAAATCGCATAACGTTATATGAATGTTTCAATGCGACTTTCGGCTTTTGTTTTCAAATATAGAAACTCCTATACACTACTATAAGGATAGGGCCACTAAAATAAAACGCTCAGATTTTTTAAAATTTTAATAGCTTGTATACTGGTTGTAGACAACACCGATTAATTCAAATTCAAATGTCAAATTGAGTTTGGGTAGTAATACTTTTATTCATACTTTTTAACGCTTAAGGGTCGGACTCCAGTAAAGCGAAGATGTGCGGAGATGTGTTAACTTGGAACACTCTTTTTTGGGCAAAGAAATAAGATTTTTTTATTAGAGAAGGGTTAGCTCTTGGCCAGCATCTAGCCGTGTAGTGAAGATGAGGTTTATGATGAAGCGAGCTCACCCAGAAAATGCCTATTCACTCGAACTTTGAAAGATTTGTGTTATATGAGTTGGGATAAACAGATCCATTGGTTGGAATTGACTGGCATGATGAAATCAGGTGGAGATGAGGAAATAATGAAATTTTATTGGTTGCTTCGTTGCTTCTAACTAACTTATCTCCGCTCAACTTGTCTATAATTTCCGATTTGGTGAAGTCCGCTCCTTAAATACAACCGTAAAGCTCCGTTTTTAACTTAACACTGTATTAAGAATACAAACCGCTGTTTTCATGAATAAACGAATGAAATTCATGAAATGTTGGTCCGTAAATCTTATTAAACAGCATTTTACATTTGTAATTTAAATTTTCTGCCATTTTATGCTTTGATAACGTATTTTAGCAAGAAATTCTAACATCGATTTATAGAACCATTCTATTTCTATTTAGGTACTAAACACTTATAAAGGAAGTCACAGTTATTTCGACAGGTACTTACTTGTATACTTAAAAACTAGACATTTAATGCATTCGATCGAAATAAGTTTCATGTGTATGTTAATGAATGTATAAGCTTATTGAAAAAAAAATTTAAAACGCAAACACACTTTTGACGAGCCCGTTGGACGAGTGGCAAGGGTGCTTGCCTAGCGTTTCAGGGGCCCCGGGTTCGATTCCCGGCGGGGTCCACTTTGGAAATTTTAATATAATTTTCAAAATTGACTCTGGTCTGGATTTGAAAAGTAGTGGTAGGGCACACTGCGTTTCGCAGTCATTTGGGCAGCCCGTCTGGCGGTAATAACCACCACCTTGCAGAATACTACCGTGAAATAACAGCATTATGTGCTGTTGTGTTTCGGTGAGTGAGTAAGGGATGCCAGAGCCCATTACCCCTTCCCTTCCTTATCCCTTATCCTTAATCCTTCTATGTTCAGCAGCGCACTTGTAGCACTTATGGCGTTGCTTGTGTTATAGGCGACGGTAGCCACCTACCATCAAGTGGACCGTCAGCCTGTCTGTCGACCGTAACATAAAAAAAAACACTGGGCTTTAGAATAGAACCCGGAACCCTAGAATACCCTAACCGCTTATCCAAAAGGTTCGTCTAACGGCTAAACTGAAAATATACATTGTGAAAAAATGAAAATATTTTGAAATCAACTTCTTTAAAAGCTTAAATTTTTCTTAATTAACTTGCTTTAAATTTTTCATGTGCGAATAGTCCTCTCTGTAATTTTTTTTCACAGAAAAGACTAATCAATGATACTTTATCAAGAAAAGACTAATTAATGATACTTTATCAAATAGCTTAAACGGAAATCACAACTAGAATGTTGGCAATACCATTAAATATATAATTTCATTTGAAGAATTCATATAACAAACACATGGCACCGAGCGTAAGTTACTTATGCTTTTACAACATTTAATACTGCATTTTTAAGATAAAATTGTATATTTTCTAAACGATCAAACAACTTGGTTTAGATAAGCTTTTTATAAGGCGCATAATCTAACTGCCAATAAAGTTTATGGGTAGGATAAATGCTTTATTGTTTTCTTTTTTTTTTATAAATAACAGACATAATTTTGGAACACGCCTTCTGATTATGTAAAAACCGACCCAGATTTCAGTAACGTTTTATGTAACGTTTCCGAAAATTAAGCCAACAACTGACTAATAACTTTATTGTGTCTCGGACGCAGTAATTTATTAACAAAGAATAAATAATTAAATTTTGAACCAAATATATTTAGGCGTGTAATATTCAATAAAAAATTCTATTAGGTATTAGTCACTTTTTTCGAAAAGTTGTTATAAATTGTTAAAAAAATAGGAAATATCTAAAAATGACTATTAGATTAGGCGCTTTAAGTTTGAAGTACACAATCAGTTACAGGGTGAGAGAGTCACTATTATTATTTTTAACTTATAATTATTTATTACCTAATAAATTGATCATATTTTTTTATTTTTTTGCTCACCATAAATGTATGCTCAAAAAATGTAGGCATTTCAGCTATTTTCTTACTCACCATACAATACCAAAAATTAAATAGTGATTAAAAATTCAATTTTATGTGTACATACTAATGTCACGTATGCTGATCATATCGAAGCATTTTTTATTTATAAAATATCTTAGTATAAAAGAGAGCAGCGTTCATTAACACTGAAACTTAATTAAATACTTTCATTTTGCACCAATAACTTTCCATCCCTTACCTACCTACCCCTATTCAGACAGAACCACCTTCTATTAGGTACTTTAAAACCTCCTTCTACTCTAAACACTGCATGCAGTACATAATATAGTAAATAAATATAACAAAGATGTTTAGACATAAAATCTAAAATACAAGAAGATAGCAATACTTGCATTACAAGAAAAAAACGCTTGTTACGAAAATGTCAATGTCATGGAAGTTTCAAATTCAAGTTTATTGAATTATCTAAGAATTATCTGTATGTCGGCGGCCGATCGTATAATCCGGCATTTCGTGATGTGCCTAGGCAGATAGTGTTATAATGTTATAGTGCTTCATGAAGTTGCAAAGTGATCAAATCTCAATCTCACATCTCAATGGGCAGGCAAATCGTCGAACGATATATTTAGAACGATGTGACTGATATTAGTTAGGAACTTCATGAAACGGCGCTGTATCACGATCTGCCTAGGCACATCACAAAATGCATATTATATAATGTTAACTCACTTTACTTCAAATTAAATGTATCATTTTTTTACTGTTTCCATACTTCCTAATTTAACGTGAGAAGACGTTAACGAAAAATTAACGTTAAAAAATATTTAATGTCTGTATTAGCACGATTAAGATACAAATTTCTTTGGACCTATTTTCAAGAGATATGGCATTGTTTTTCACACTGCAATTTTAACTCGTCAACAAAATTTTATTACATGTTATGTTAAAAGGAACAATTGGGAATAATCTACAAAAGAAGACGCTAAATAAATCAGAATATTTTTGGATGGAAATATTACTATAATATATATACTTTGATAAATAGAATTTGGATAATGAAATATAACTTTAAAGAATGCATTTTTTATAAAACCAGATCCAAAAAGCTTAAATAAAAAAGTGATTATAGCATAAATTAACATTCTTATAGTTTAAACTCCTTTGTTGAAAGACTGTGCAGCTCTCAACTTCTTTCTGATCCTGGGCGAGTTCCAGCGAGGCACAACTCGTGCGTCAGCGGGGCTCACACCTTCGTCGACATCGTCTGATTCGGTCTTTATCTCCATTTTCTGAAACAGTAATCGTCACCTATATATAGGCCATCTTTTTACACCAAAAACTTAATTGTATATTGCATTTATAAACACTAATTTACAGAACTAAATATAATCCTCCCCACCCCTAAATATAAATATAACCACACCCGCCATCACACAATTTTTTTTGCAAATCATATATAGAACTCGCTTTCCATTTGTGAAAACCGCACTAAAATATGTTGCACAGTTTAAAATATTTAACCAATACATACAGAGGCGGGAAATGACTGTGATTTATACTTTTATATGTAAGTCTTGCTTGTTGCTTATTCTCCTAGAAATCTACGCCTACAGTTTGAGGGATATATCTAGATTTACATTTCATATTTAATGTAACACAACATAAGCAAAAGTACAAAGAGGACTTATTTAAGTTTTAATGTTCAACTGTACACAATCACAGTTGCGGGCGAGTTGTCTATAAAAATAATAAATAAAATAAATTCATGACATGACAATTCGGGCGATTTGTCTATTATAATTTAGAAAAAATTGGAAATTTCGCTGCAAGTTAAAATACGACTCACCTGTATGATAAGTCTGATAAATGTGTGCTGTTGTTCGAGCAACTTGTTCATCTCACGAAGACGACGTTTCTGCTTGTCTAGCTCTGTGCTGATGAAATCTTCGTTGCTCTCCAGCACGAGGTCTAATCCTGCTAATGCAAATCTTATGTATTTGACAAAAACATTTGACAAGAAAATTCAGAAAGAAAAAAGAAAAAAAAATTTTTGGAAGGGTTACCAATATCAAACCTGATGTAGGGAAGTCTGATCTTCAGTTGTTTTGCTACGATTTGCTTGAAAATGGATCATACGTTAATTTTAACATCACACTAATAATTTTGTAGTAATATTATCATAAAATACTCCTAATTTCCTAAACATATGGTAAAATATGCTGCTTAATTCACACCACATCACAAAAATTAGTAGACTATAAATAAACATTACCTTTTTAGTGCAATCAATCGT
Source organism: Synanthedon vespiformis (assembly GCA_918317495.1). Classification (NCBI taxonomy): domain Eukaryota; kingdom Metazoa; phylum Arthropoda; class Insecta; order Lepidoptera; family Sesiidae; genus Synanthedon; species Synanthedon vespiformis. The sequence continues at coordinate 3,287,887 of OU906947.1, forward strand.
TAATACAAGTAGATCAATCAAAAAGTAGATGTAAAAGATTTTTTTATTGCAATATACCTACTGCCAATTATATTCATCTCGAAGAATAATGAGCGCCCACTTTTTATGAATGAATGATTATATATTATATACAGGCTGGAATTTTGTAATGCCAAATGGAGGGAAAGTATTATACTCTTAATACTGTAGATAGAAAGTTTTACTCAAAGAAAACATTCTTTTTTTTTGAATAGAAAGAAAACTTTCCCTTCAGGTGGCATCACAAAAGTGCATCCTGTATACACCAAAACGTACCGTCATCAGTGAAAGGATCGCAAAACCATTTTCGAAAAATAAAATCCAAAACTCCTTTCCTCTTGCAGCAATTATTCGGATATTCAATCAGCTCGTCTTTGTCTACTTTCTCTAAGAGGAACGCTGGTAGTTTACGCTCTAATTCAGTATGAAGCACCACCTGATGCATAAATTAATGGGAATTAATTATACGACTGATGAAATGCAAAACACTCATGTACCTAACAGTCATGTTATAAAGCGTCACCTGCATAGCCAAACGTTTCAACTGAGCGTTCCTCCTAACACTCTCTATATCGCCGACAGCTAAACCAATTAGGAGGTTCATCAACAGGATCGGCATTAAAACCATGAAGATTCCAAGTATGAAGAAAGTCGGCATGGGGAAGGGAAGGATCCGGTCTGTTTCTGACTTGTAGTACGGTTGCACATAAGTACCCACGAAGTCTAGTTCACCGAGCATCATAGCAAAAGTCCTCATCAGCGACATGGGAACGCTGTCGAACGACAGATGTTGGCCCTGGAACGTGTTTGTCTTATAAATTATGTTAGTGAGCGAATAAAATTCGCTACAAATTCAATTCGCAATGCAATCAATAGCTAACTCTCGCAATATGCAATTTATTAATTAATTACTTCATGACGTCATGAGCGCATTTCATAAGTAAAATCCATTTTATTAATCATTACATATTACGTCATATTATGCATATATTACAAAAACTATAAAGAAATTTAAAATAGATAAATTATACGAAATTGATGATCCAAAAAGTATGCTACGTAGAACCCACTTTTGATAGTAGGATGTAAAAGGCGAGACCAAACGCGATGATCAGGATTGAGAACACCATTAGAACTTTGATGAGTGTTTGTAGGATCTCGAGAAACATCACTACGTATATGCCGATCTGATCGAATCTTTGTAGAAGAAGCAACAGCTCAAACCAAGACAGGAAGACAGTGATTGCAGCAGCAGAAAACTGGAAAAAATAAATATACAAAATCAAAATATTTATAGTTTCAACTGGGTTTCTCCAAGAAACTTTTATGATCGTCATTATAAATTTAAATTTAGCAGGGTCTCGGAACAAAGCCAAGCTAAAAAAGTACAAGTCGTTAAAAAAATTAATAGGAATGATGTGTATTGTATGTATTGCTCGGATTGCTGAAAATACCTGCGTGTAACATTCGTCGTTAGTAAATGTTGGCAAAACCATCATCGTGGAACTGATGTAGAGCATCCAGGAAACGAAGTTCGAAGGGTCCATCATGTAGTGGAACTTCTGTTGTTTCACGTTATAAGCTTCTCGTACCAAACATATCCCATTGTAGATAAGAATCGCTCCGGTGCTCGTATACATCGTTATCATAGTTTCGAAGTCTGTGTAAGAAGAAAAACTATCGCTGCCATTCATGTTATAACAAATAGAGGTAAGATAATAGATATATCCTAATCCTAACTATCCTAACTATCTATACTAATATTATAAATGCGAAAGTAACTCTGTCTGTCTGTCTCGCTTTCACGCCAAAACTACTGAACCGATCACCTTAAAATTTTGCATACACGTTGTCTGGGACACCAGAAAGGACATAGGGTACCTTTCATCCAAGACAAAAGTAATGTTACCGAGGGATTATCTAAAATATAAAACTGTAACTAACGCCTGGCCAATGTGTTATGGCAACAAGTGGTCAAGCGTTGTAATTGCTTTTATATTTTTAATTTATCATCGCGTACGAAGTCGCGGGCAACAGCTAGTATAAATATTATATTGTTTTGTCAGTTATTCACTGTTGAGTCTACTTATACTTTCAAAACTTACCTCGTTTGAGTATGAACCTTCTTGTTAAAGTTGTTGTATTACTACTTGAATCGACTGAGTTGCCAGAGCCGCATCTTCCATTCAATTCATCGGACATAATTGGGTCAGAGTTCAGCATAAGAATGTAAGTGTAGACAGTTACAAAGGTGAGAAATACGCAGTAGAATAGAAGATCAGCTAGGTGAAAGAATTTTCCATACGAGTTCCATTTCATTTGCAAATACTTTTGACTCAAAGGATGAGCTAACAACTCGACTCTACCGTGAGCTACCATAGCCTGAAAACACAATTATTTTAAGATCATTACGTATAATTTTATAATCACCAGAGATATCGTCATATTGCAGTCCGAAAATAACTATTTACACTAATGGGTGAAATAATTTTAGTTACCTTTTTAGTTAGTTTAAAATACAAAGCAGTGGAAGAATGGTATTTACAATAAATTATTACACCATAGTTGAACAATAAACAAAAACCCATCCACCGTAAACGTTCATGTGATTGTGTAATATGAAGCTGATGTGCTGTTCAGTTTCCTATTTGGACATTTGGCGACATATAGAGAGGCAAGCACATCGTTTGGATGTAGCAGAACAGCACTAGACTCACGTTGATCACAGACAACGGTTCAGGCCTGTACTTTGGGTTGTCCAACGCCAGTCTCAGCGCTTCGATCTCATGCTTCGAGTGTTGGTAGGATCTGAATGAGTACTTAATCTGTGTAAAGCGTGAAATTTTTTTAAAAATTATACACAATGTTTCCACTTACGTTCAAAGCGGGTAACGGAATAGCCTGGGATTTTACGACCGTCTCTTGTTTTCTATTATAATGACCGTGCTCCTCCTCCAAAGTAGTAGTGGGACATAGTGACGCGAAATTGTACTTAATCTAGATTTTCAAATTAAATTAATAAATCAATTTTATTTGCAGGATTTTATTCGAACAGTTAATAAAGGTTTCGAATAAAATTGTTCATTAAAAAGTTTACACTGAAAAATGTACTGAAAAGAAATTATCAACTGCTATTATTCATAACAATAACAATTTAATATTTACGACACAATTAAAATAGTAGAAAATAGTTAAATAGTCCACAATTATGTTCTAAGTTATGGGAATCAGTATTTTATGTTTTCACAGCTTAACCACCGAACTAATTTTGAAGAATTTTCGTGTGATCAAGCTCGTATTTTCGATAAGACATGGATAGATAGATAGGTAGACATTAATATTTTTCTTTCTATACAAATATTATGGTCTTACGTAAAAGCTTTTGGAATCTTTCTTGCAGTTAGCCTTGGTGATGCATTTGTCCTGAACCGCTTCGAATACCCGAGGCATGTTAGCAATAAGAGCTAAAGTAACGCATGGGTGACGATCAGACCGCAAAGCCATCACTTCGTTCGCTCTGAAATCATATTTTATTTACATAAAACTTTATCCTCCATTATTTGGAGTTAAAATTAAATAACTCTTTTTAACAAAAAAATAAATCGACTTCAAACCGTCTCATGGTCTTTTCTCATGGATGCCATTGTCAGAACTGGACCAAATTGAAATGGGACCACACGGGAAGCACCAGCTTTCAAATAAAAAAGAATCATCAAAATCGTTTCACCCAATCGAAAGTTATGTGGTAACAAACATTTAAAAAATACAGTCCAATTGAGAACCTCCCCCTTTTGGAAGTCTGTTGAAAATAAAAAAAGAGTTAAAATAATAAGAAAATTGTCACCTTTGCTCATGAGTGACCATGGCTAGAGCTGCTTCAGGGAACTTATAGTAAATGGCATAGTCAATAGCGCTCATGTCCATGGCGTTGTAGCTGAGCCGACACCCCATGGATAACAGTAGTGCAATAGAATTAGGCTTGTTCTCCATTGTGGCCAGATGTAGAGGCGTATTCTAGAAAAATCACTTTCATCACTTCTTAGTCCAATTTTTATTTTGATATTTTCCAAATGTTGTTCACAAGAGAGAGATAGTTAAATTTTAAATTTCCATAATTTTTATATTATAAATGCGAAAGTTATGGATGTTTGTTACTTTTTCATGCAAAAACTATTAGACATAAAAAGTTTATTTTTCCTTTCAACGCGGACGAAGTCGCGGGCACCAGATAGTTTATTCTATACTTACAAAGAGAAAAGATTTGTATTTTTATTTGTAACTAGCTGGTGCCCGCGACTTCGTCCGCATTGTCCGCAAGTAGCCTATCCTACATACATATCATACATACACACACACACACACACACATACATGCATACATACAATATTAGTATTGAGTATTAATTGATGAAATAATACTCAATACTAATAAGGGAACGATTTTAAACATTCTTGCACCTGTAGAAATCTATATTATCAGGGAGTAACATAGTAACGCGGATGACGACACGTGGTACAGCTAGTATGTTATAAATTTCAACTGACCCCATCCTTGTCCGACTGATCGAGTAAGTGTGAGTGAACGGTGTGCAGCAGTTCAATAGTTTGCGTGTATCCACTCATGGCGGCCAGATGCAGTGGGTTGCGTCCATTGTGATCTCGATGCAATAGAGCGCCACGGTTTAGTAGCAAGTGAACAACCCTCGTGTGACCCTCACGCGACGCAATGTGTAGAGGTGTGAGGCCTTCGCCGTCGCTTTCGTTTATTATGAAAGTGCCTTTATCGGAGTCGAGCAGTTGACATGCTGTATGATAACGACCGAACCTAAAACGAAGACAAATTGCCTAGTATAAAGCACTAGAGTTTTTAAAATATTATACTATATCCCATTAGCGAGTAAAGGCATCTCCTCTATAAGAACTATTATCAATCAGGCTCTTAAGAATACTTAAGAGTACTAGGCTTAATGTTAAATAGGCTAATATTTAATGACATATTAGGTTATAGCGTAGATTCACAACGCATTATTACTTACAATCGACAACCAAAAACACATTTGGATAAAATTTGTATTCATGAATAATCGATTGGGCAGTATTTTCCTTATTGTGTTTTGGACATAGACTGTAACAGTATTAACAAATAAGGGAATGTACCTTGCGGCAAAGTGAAGGGGACTCTCATTATTGTTATTCTTCAAGTTGATACAAGCACCGAGTCTAATTAAGTTCTGCAGAGATCTGATGTGTCCCTCACGACTCGCGTAGTGTAGTGGCGAGCATCCCATTGTATCTTTTTCGTTTAGAAGTTGTGACAAAGTTTTTTCATAACGGTCCTAAAATTTTTATATTTTATATTAGAAGTTCATATTTTCCTTTACCTGAGCATTACAAATATTATGTTCTTTATAATTGAAGTATGTATCCGTCACCTGTTGTCTTACCTTGCACGTAGCAGCAAAGTCTTCCAATCTTCCTCCATTCATTACAACGAGATGCAGCACATTCCTCGAGTTTATGTCTTTCAATTGAATATCGGCACCGAGACGAATCTTTCAAAACACCAACAAAATATCATAAATATATTCCTAATTAGAATGCAATGTATGCAAAGCTTAGTATGCAAAGCTTTAGTACAATATGAACAAAATTCTAGGAAGTTCAAAATCGCACCCCGACATATATTTTTCAATAGAGACGCGATATGCGGAAAATGAACGACTCATCTTTGTATCCCTCATTTAAAGTCCCTCGTTAATATAGACTCTCGCTCGAGCGACATTGGAGCGAGTCGTTTTCTGGGAACTTATTATAAAGCATTATATTGGAAAATGTGAGACGATGATTTGCTGTATTATTATAATAAAAAGAGGAGAAAGAATGACAAGCAACAAAATATTATATAAAACTAATTAACAGCTAAAAAGGATGTTTTTTTTAAAGTAAAAATACTTAAAAAAAAAACATTTATTGTTGGAGGAAAACATGTTCAGGGTGTAGGTAAGACTGTGCTAAAATATTTATTGAATTTATTGCAATGTTGTCGTATTAAGGGTTATCGTCAGTAAATGATGTCATATTTAGAGAATATTAAAAAAAAATATTGTAGAAAAAGTTAATAGTAGACGTTTTTCGCATAAACAGCAAGTAGTCTCGGTCTCAAACAGTATTTGGCTAGCGCGTACTGAGGACTCCCATACGAGTATACTCGTATATTTCATTTGGACTGTTTTGCAATCAATCACCAAACTTCACGTAGACACATCTAGAAGCTATATTATGTCCTTGATCATTGGAATCTGTCAATGACCATCACTTGGAGACTTAACCTTTTTTTGAATACTCAAAGAAAAATTGTGGACTTGACTTGACTGACTAGTCTCGGGATTTTAATTTGAATTTTGCCTTTTTTTAATTTTAAAAAGGCTACTTTAAATTACAATTTTTACATATGACACTGGCAAAATCACGGAGAAGATCTGATAGAGCTAAGACATTAAAAAAGAAAGTTATTTACCAAAATATTAACACTTCTCCAACCAGCTCTCGAAGCGGCTAATAATAGAGGCGACCTTTTCTCTTTATCCAAAGGATTCATGTCAGATCCTTCAGATACCAAATAGTCAACAATATCGGGATGGTCAAACATTGCGGCGCAGTGGATCGGTGTCATTTTTTGAACATCGCACGAATTTAGACATGCCATCTTCTCTTTTGGTTGCATACTAAACATCAATTTAACTATTTCCAAAGCTCCCTGTTGACAATATTTTTATTAGGCAATTGAAAGTGGCAATATTTGATGTTATACTGAAAATTTCTTAATCCTTAATCCTTCTATGGTCGGCAGCGCACTTGTAGCACTTATGGCGTTGCTTGTGTTATAGGCGACGGTAGCCACCTACCATCAAGTGGACCGTCAGCCTGTCTGTCGACCTTAACATAAAAAAAAAAAAAAAAAAATTTTAAGCTCACCTGTGAACAGGCCAAATGCACAGGAGTAGACAAGTCATGCTGCTGGGTTGAAATTTTAGCTCCGGACCGCAAACACAGTTCTACGGCTTTAATGTCACCTCCGTGGACAGCAGAATGCAAGGGAACGTTTCCCTCATTGTCATAGAGAGAAATCATTTGCTCACGAGTGCAACCTCTCGACTCGCCCCATTGAAGGAACACCTCCATAGTTCGAGAGGATGCATTTTTTGCAGCTTCGTGGATGGGATAATATCCATTGTTACATGGGCGTTTACACTTTGCACCCAGATCTGTGATCTGTATAACAAAAAGGAGGTTTCATTATAAATCTAATTTTGATGAAATACTATTATTTAAGTTTTAAGTATCTAGTTTACTCACCAGAATTCTGGCGCACATGTCATGATCATGAATTGCAGCGATATGTAAAGCAGTGCGTCCATGTTCACCACCCAAATCGACATTGAATTGGGTTTTATACTTTGCGAAGATTTTCAGAACGGATACCTAAACAGCATATTATGAGCATAATATTAATTTTATTATATTTTTTTTAACAGATTTATTTATTTATTATATCAATCGTTATCTTTAACATACCAAAAATAAGGTTATTTAAAATAAAATCTAATCCTCAGTTATAATATATATACACATATAGTAATAATTATTAATTAATTATTTATTAATTAGTTATAATATATATATTATAACTTATTGTTGAAGGAGAAAGGTTTTTTAAATATATGTTTAATTTACAAAAAATATCGGCGAAGCCGAGGGCGGCCCCCTAGTATCAAAAAATATTCCCCGAAATTGTGGAAATTAGTATTCACGTAAAAAAATCACAAAATGAAAAATATATGAAAAAATACGTATTATATATGAATAAACTTTTGTTTTTCAAATATAATACGAGTTGCAGAGATGTATTTTCTTGGTAAAATCTTCGTAATTCTTCTATAGTAGGTATTCTTTAGTAAAACGATGAGAAAATTACCACTGCAATTGAAAATCAGTAGCCACATTTAGTATCTGTGTAGCAAACTAATTGAAGAATGCAGACATATTTTAAATTAACATAATCTAAGATATTTGAAATTAACAATCCGACCTTCATTACCTGATTTAACTCGGTTGCATAATGTATTGGAGCTTGAGATTTCTCGTTCAGTATATCAGTTCTGACTTGCCTGTTGGAAGAAAATGTTTCTTAGAAAACACTTAGTATTTTATAAGGGTTTCAGTAAGTTTATTATTTGACTAAATTGATTTCCTAAAAATGTATGAAATATTGATGAAATGAGAAAGTTTATAAAATGCTCTATTACAAACGTTGTGCTCAAAGGCGAAATTTCATTCAAACATTTTATGAAATAAAGTAGGTATTATGTATGTATATGTATTGTTTTTATTAATGAAAGCTCCACTCACTGTTGTAGCAAGAACTCAATAGCTTCCAATGCTTCACATTCTATGGCGATATGCAACGGTGTGTTTCCCTGATTGTCCTGGGCATTTAAGTCTAAAAAGAAGCTTGAAGTTGAAGATTATTTGGGACATTCAATTGAATTCTAATGAAATTTTTACACCACTTACCACCACCGTAGTTGTTGATAAAGTGCAGTATGTTGTGATTGTTTCGTGAAGCGGCCTGATGGGCAGCTGTACGCCCTCTAGCATCAGTCACCCCGAGGCGGGACGGCTCACTTAGATACAGTCGCATGAAATCATCGACATTGCCACTCTCTGCCGCCTTCAAATAGAAATATGGGAAGTTAAAAACAATACTAATAATAAATCTGTAAGTGTTGTATTCGGAGATATCGTGTTTAGCTTCTATACTGAAACTAAATTGACGATTATGTATGTATGTATGTTCCTCCATAACTTTTAAACGAATTAACTGATTTTTATGAAACTTGATAGATACACATTTAGACGTACCTATAGGACACAGGATATGCCACTTTTTGTTCAACGCGGACGAAGTCGCGGGCACCAGCTAGTAATTAATATTTCTCATTGCCAGTGACGACACGTATGGTCTAGTGACTAGTGGCAATCCCCCTGTATTTATAATATGTATATATGTATTTACAAAAAAAAGTAATGTATACTGTCTGTTATCCATAATACAAGCATCGGTTGCTTACTTTGGAACTAGATGGTGCTGTGTGGAATGTATGAAGATATAACATTGTCTTTGAGTATAACTTTGATTATTCTTTATTATATTTTTTTAATATTTTAATTTATTTAATCCGTCAAGTTAAAATTTCAGTTTCAGTTACACTCAAATTAAATAAGATGCCTCCTTTAAAGTAACATATTTTGTCAAATCAATAAATCTTTTTTGAACAAGTTATGTCTTTGTACGGTACCGGATTTTTAGCGGATTTGAAGATTTTTCAATAGTGTTGAGGTAGGTATATTTAATTTAATAAATTTGAAAATGTATACATGAGTGCAAAACATGAACACATACAAAAATATTTTAACCACATTTTATTAAAGTGGACCTCGCTTTCTCTAAAATTTTAGTAGTAATGCAGTAAAATTTCATTAGTATCTTTGCTATTTGCTTAGTCCCGTTTGAGCGCTTTCAAAGGGTTTCATTATTTATTCGAAGTTTTAAAAACACTTTGATGCGTGTGTACGCAAAGTGCAGCACAACACTGTCGGGTTTTATGAGCTTTGCATGAAAATATAAAGTTACAAAAACATAGGAAAAGTATATGTTAAATATATTACACAAGAGCATAGCATTGATTTATGACAATGTAAATGCAATAGGCAATTGAAACTTTTCACATCGTTAATCCAGAAATCCTTTTAATCCAGAAAAAAGTACTGTACCCGAAGGATTATCTCAAATTAAACAAGAGGTCAAGCGTTATTATATTGGTTATTATATTTTTTTATTTTTCAACGCAGACGAAGTTCAGGGCACCAGCTAGTGTTGATATAAGCTAGTAAATGAATTAGGTACAGTCGGCCGCATAAGTCGATTAACACATTCAAAAGTGCAAAGCAACTGAACACTCAATTTACTTACTTACATACTTACTCACTGAAGCTTTTTACGATCGTTTGACAACGACTTATGGCGCGTTGAGTGTTCAGTTGTTTTGCACTTTTGAATGTGTTAATCGACTTATGCGGCCGACTGTACTATGCGAGATTGTAAAAAAAATGTATATCAACATTTCAACTTGACTCGACCTTAATCTGTTGTACCAATTTCTACACAGTGAGGTTCTAACTGTATTATAAAGTTTTGCTAACTTTTGTAGACCATTTATAAACGCTTTTATGAATACTGCGATGTTCTCATTGAGAAGAAAACTTTGTTTGGAAACAGTATATGTTCCAAACAAACCCATAAATTGATTATTTCGATATTTTCTATATTTTATTTATTTATTACCTAACAAGTATTTCTACACACGATAATAACAATGTCTGTAAACCTTTATTAGGTTTGTCTAGACATTTTTATAAATGTTATATATATGTTCCTAACTATTGTATATCTAACATTAAATAATTTTAGATTACCTAAAGTGTTTTTTAAAGATAAATAAACACTAAAGTTGACGAAAGGTGACTTTGTTCGTCAAGGGACATTTTACTCGTATTATTACTAAATTGATTTACTTTTTCTCTCGTACGCCTTTTGTTTGTATGTACTCGAAGGTTGTCTGGAAGAGATTGCTCTAAGTGATATTGTCTATTATGACATTATTTTCTAAGGCATTGAATTATATTGTTTTATTTAAAAAAATATAGCTAAAAAATATCGAGATTCAGGATTAGTGAAAAATTGAAAGCGAAGTAACCTCGTGTTCAGATTAAATTGAATGACTGACCAAAACTAAAAATAAATCACGACAATAATTGTAAGGCAATGACGAAACAGCACAGGGTTTTTTTATGTTACAGTTGGACGGACAAACAAAATAGAGATGTAATGCAACGGTTCAGAAGTAGGTATAGGATGGGAAAATGTATGTAGGGAGCGTCGCAAATAATAATGGCAAGTTTATTTGTAAGAAAAAAATCCCATCGATCAGCAGTGAAGAATACAATGGAAATATGAATGATAAGAGGATAAGGGACGGCACCAATTCGGTATCCCTTCAAATTCTTACTTATAGAAAGATAAAAATTAAAAACATCCACTTCCATTTTGAAAAATATGAAACATTTTTCTACCAAATTAAAATATTCCTCATGCAACATCTAACTTACAGTAATTATTTCTTGATCTGGTGCTGTTTCCAGTCTATCCAATCCCATTATTTGGTTTATATATGTCGGAAATCTGATGGTGCATTGTGAGATGCTATTTGATATAGTTTTGGGATATTTAAAAGAACCCATTGTAGAGGTACCGAATGATAATTATAAACCATATAAGATGTCTTATAATTATAATTACCAAATAAATGGTAAGGTAAATATTCGCGATATTATAATAATATGACATTATTTGTTATAATAGTTCGACGTACGAGTAAAATCAGTTAGATGCACGGAGGGGTCGTAAAGCAGTGCAAACGCGACGCGTAGCGAACTCTGCTACGAAAATGCCACTGAGATGCAACGGCTACGGACCTTGCGGTGTCGACTGCGCGCTACGAACTTGACCATGCTACGGTGAACTTCGTGGGCGATAATTTTCATTTCATACTAGCGACCCACTCCCAACTTCGCCCAGGGTTCATTTTTATTTCGTAAAAACCCTCCCTGATTATCCCTATATACATGAGTGAAGACAGAATTAAAATCGGTACAGCCACTCTCGAGTTTTGCGCTTAGCAACATATTTAGGGATAGATAATTTGGTATGGGAGTTGTCTGGAAATTCTTTTTTAAAATAAAGTGACATTTTTAATATCTCTCAAAGGTAATGTTTCTTTTTAATAAATCTAAAAGTATGCAATTGCAATCTTTTCATTTATTGTTAATCTTTCCTAACTTTTTACGCCTTAACTATTGGAGCGATCATCGTGAAATTTTGAATAACATTCTTAGGGATGCGATAAAGGACATTGTTAAAAACAATGTAGCTCCGCTGTCGTTACAGCAATAAAGATGTCAGGCGTCATATTACTCAAATACTTTCTCAGGTGCAATATATTTTTTAACAAAAAATAAACCGACTTCAAACAGTTTTCTCATGGATGCCATTGTCAGAAATGAAATTGAAATGGACCACACGTGAAGCACCACGTTCAAATAAAAAAAAGAATCATCAAAATCGATTAACCCAGTCGAAAGTTATGAGGTAACAAACATTTAAAAAAATACAGACGAATTGAGAACCTCCTCTTTTTTTGGAAGTCGGTTGAAAAGAGCCACATCTGGAATTAATATACCCTCACATACCTCTTTCAATAAAGCCGGCGAGACAGGTAAGCAGGACACAGTATGCGACCGTCTAAACAACCACATTATTTCACAATTTTTCTCAATATGTCACCATAACCACGTCCGTATCTAATCACATTAAAAATCGTTTACAGCTAAACGCAGTTTCAAAAGCTTCGCTATCAACAATTTAATCTCGGACATTATTACTGCATTATAACTGTTTGTACAAGTGTGTTCAGAGGTTCTAATGTTATGATTTACACGTTAATTCAAATAATAATGTAATTAATGGGACAGTGACATTGTAACTTTATTTGTTGTAAAACCACTTAAGCGATTTAATAAAATTTCACCTCGATGAAGTTGAAAGAAACAACTGTTTTTTAATATTTTATATACTTTAGAAAAAATATAACATCAAGTGGACTTAAGCGGATCCACAGGAAAATAATTCCTGTAGATTAATCTTCTTAACATAAGAAAAGTTTTCTTATACAGTATTTTTACCTAGATATCTGTTACAAGAGATTGGCAATAAAATAAAATAATATTATAGCCAGCTATAATAATATATACGATATAAAAAAATCGTAAATTATTATTATCTGTATAAAGATAACTTAACTAATTTTTATTGTTAACTATTATATAACATTTATAATTTTTTATTATTAATTAATAACTTTTTAAAGAAAACATAACAAATATAGCTTAAAATTTTGCAATATTTTCTTTTTTGAATTGTTGTATTAAAATATTATTAGAAATTCAAATGAAATAGGTATCCTCATTTTCAAACACATTTCTTCAGGACGACGCCAACGTAAAAAATCTTTTTAATGAACGCCTTAAATTATTATTGGTATTGTTTACAAAAATATATACTTACTCTAAGTATTCTGTAGGGGCTTTCCGTCAAAAAGCACACATCTCCCAAGTTTGTTCTTTCAGGAGTAGTATCAGAGAGCATCACCTGCAATTCTCCACCGGGGTCGGCAGTGTGCGCCCTACCATCACCCTTTCGTCCGGTGAACGTTCTCAGCCAATCCTAGTCAAAAATCATAATTAATACGACATAAAATAATACATAACGACCAACCAAAGATATATTATTTCATTGATAAGTACTTAAAATTCCTATTGTACACGTACTTATTTCGTCAAGGTCTGGGCCGTTGTAAAGTTTGTAGTACCTATACAAACAGCGAACACACAAGAGAAACAGTATGCGCATGTGTGACTGTCTTATTTTATTTTAGACTCCCGCGACTTCGTCCGCGTTCTAAATGTTATAATAATAGCCAAGTATTTCTCGATAAATGGACTATCCAACACAAAAATAATTTTTCAATTCAAACTAGGGGCCCTAGCCAAGAGCACAATGTGGGGGGGCTTACCCTCAACAATCCGATGGGGTCGCGGGGGGCCGGTGGTTCTCACCGGCCTTTCCTCGTCCCATGAGATTGTTGTTGGGAACCAACAAGGCCCACGCCCGTGTGCTCCGAGCGGGCTCCGTTCCGCGGAGCTCGTCGCGGAGCGCACTTTGGTGAGATCACCCCGGCGGCTGGGGCGGGACATGTAGCTCTCCATGCATGTTCTCGCCAGCTGTCGTCGGGGTGGTTTGGTGGAGTTCAGGGGAACAGGGAGGCCTGGGGGGGTGGCCCCTGGTCCCTGCTCGGAGATGGCTGGGCAGGAGAAGGCGGGTATCAGCCCGTCTTCAAATGCCCTCGGGGACCTGCGCACACGGCTGGCTGGCTGTGTGTGCCTGCACGGGTCCCCTCCATCTGGGGATTGCTCGGGTGTCTCCGGGCAATCCCCCTCGTTGGCGTCAGCCTAGCCAGAAATGGCTAGGCCGCCCGAGGAGGGTGGGTCGGAGCAGTTGCCTCGGCAGAGCCCGTCCACCCCCCTCTCAAAGGGCAAGGAGACACCGGGGAGTTTTAGTGGGTAGGGGCCAGTTCTGCCTGCACGTGCGCACGCGGAGTATACTGGTCGAGTTCCACATACCCTTACCGCCTAGCCAGCGGTAGGGGATCAATAAGACGATTTCTCCTCGACAAAAAAAAAAAGAGCACAATGCAAACGGGAGCGTTGCGTATATTTACGAATAGAAAATAAACCCCGGTGATTGGTCAAAATTTTATGTGGGCTTTACAACAACCAATCACCAGGCTTTATTTTCTATTGTTTCGTAAATATACGCAACGCTCCCGTTTGCATTGTGCTCTTGGCTAGGGTAGGGCCCCAGTAGTTCCTGAGATTATCGTAATATAGATAAGTAATATAGAAATCAATACTAATAATAAATCTGTAAGTGTAGGACGTAGGCATTGTATGTATGTATGTATGTTCCTCCATAACTCTTAAACGAATTAACAGATTTTCATGAACCTTGGCAGATAAACATTTAGACGTACAGGACACAGGATAGACTACTTTTTTCTTTTTCAACGCGGACGAAGTCGCGGGCGCCAGCTAGTAGTATAATATTTATGTAGCGTGAAGCAGTTAGATGAAGTTTAATCTTTCGATCTGCTAATACTACTGTAAGAGTGTCAGTATAAACTTATAATTGGAATTATAAAATATTTAATTAGGTTTACATACTTTGAAACTAGCTTCAAGTTTTCTGAAGAAAATAAAAATAACTTAACATTGTACAGACATTTAATCACAAAATCTATACCCATACCGTTGGTATTTGATAATTTGATACCTATCTATACTAATATTATAAAGATGAAATATTTGATTGTTTGTTTGTATAGAATAGGCTCCGAAACTACTGGACCGATTTGAAAAATTCTTTTACCATTAGAAGCCGACATTTTCCGTGCTGAACATAGGATACTTTTTACTGCGGGAAAATGCTTCATTCCTACGGGAAATCTAAAATAAAAGTAAATACTAGCGGCTTGGCCCGGGAGATAGCGCCATCTATCAAAAATAGGGTAGATTTCGTTTTATACTTTTCTACTCGGACGAAGTCGCGAGCACCATATACTATATACGAGTATGTACAGGTCAATGCCAGGAAGTATAGGCATAACTACCACGATATCACGAAGTATGATACAATTGTTTAAAAAAATCGATACAAAAACCCTTTCGCGCGATACTGGAAGCTTTGGAAAAGACAAAAGATGAAAATATTGTTTAATTTAAATCGGATTAAAAGCAGTTTGTCCGTTACTTAAATGTTTTTCTTAATTTATAGACATTCCATAAATATGCATAATGCAACAGGCGAAATTTGGAATAATTGAACCCTTTTTTTTTTTTTTTTTTTTTTCTCGAGGAGAAATCCCTTTACCGATTCCCTACCGCTGGCTAGACGGTAGGGGTATGTGGGGGTCAGCCGGCGCACCGCGCTATGTTAGTCATAGCGGGCCCGGCCACTACCCACTAAAACTCCCCGGTGCCTCCATGCCCTTTGTGCGGGGGTGGACCGGGCTCTGCCGAGGCAACAACTCCGATCCACCCCCAGGGCGGCCTAGCCATTACTGGCTAGGCTGACGCCGATGGGGGATTGCCCGGAGACACCGGAGCAATCCCCAGACGGGGGAACCTTGTGCAGGCACACACAGCTAGCCAGCTGTGCGTGCAGGTCCCCTAGGACATTTGAAGACGTGCTAAATATGCCCGCCTTCTCCTGCCCAACCGCCTGCGTCTGAGGGAAGCGAGACCTGCCTCTTCCTCTCGCTCCCTCTCGGCTGCCTCCTTCTGCGACATTACGAATTCGCAGAAGGAAGCAACCGCTTTCCAGGTGGTCACACTGCCAACCATGGCTTCAACCATGCTTGGCAGTGTGACGTCTCCACCCCCCAGCGCCGCTCTTAGTTCCCGGCGCTGGGGACTCCAGGCCGAGCATACTTCAAGCGTATGCTCGGCCGTGTCGTCTGGGTCGCCGCAGTGGTGGCACCGCGGCGACTCCTCTCGTTTGATACGGTGCAGATAATGACCGAAGCACCCGTGCCCGGTCATTATCTGCACCATACGGAAGGTGAGGCCACCTCCTCGGCGCCTCACCCATTCCTCCAACACCGGACGAACCGCGAGGATCGTCCGGTGGCCGGCGGTAGGCTCTCGAAGTGCCTCACTCCAATCATCCATGGCCCTCTCCTGCGCCTCAGCCCGGACCCGTTGCACGTCCTCGGCAACGGGTCTTTCTCCAAGGGCCCTTGCGGCCACCCGATGTCGATGCACCTGGGACAGAACCAGGGCATCGACATCCCACGGGGGGGTGCCTGCTAATACGCAGGCAGCCCCGTGGCTGACCGTGCGATAGGCCCGCACGGCCCGGGTCGCAATGACCCTTTGAGGCCTCCGCAGGAGGGCCCGGGTGCGGGGAGTGAGACACTCCGCCCAGACCGGGGCTCCGTAGAGTGCCATCGACCTTACTACCCCGTGGTAAAGTCGACGGCACGTCGAACTTGGTCCTCCCTGATTCGGGAGGAGACGTCCGAGTGCGGCTGCAGCTTTCGTAAGCCGTGGAGCGAGGAGCTTGAAGTGCTCCTCGAAACTCCAGCGGGGGTCCAGTGTCAGGCCGAGGTACTTGAGATGTCTCTCGACCGGAATCCGGACCCCCTCCACCCGGACACGGAGCCCCGGAGGGATCCTGCGGCGTGGGGGGTGGAAACCCATGGCCCTAGTCTTGTCTAGGGCCACCTCCAACCCGAGCAGTCGAATGCGCCGGACTACCAACGAGGTGCCGACCGACGCTAACCGAGCTGCCTGCTCCCACGTCTGCGCTCTTGCCGCGACTAAAGTGTCGTCGGCAAAGTAGACAATCTCCATTTTGGGAAGGAGATTGCCTCGCAGGACCCAGTTGTACCCCAGGTTCCACAGTAAGGGGCCAAGGACGGCCCCCTGGGGTACGCCAACCGCCATTGGACGAGCCAATACCGTCCCGTCTGCTCCCTCGTAGAGGACTACCCGCCCATCGAGGTAGTCGTCGACGAGAGCGCAGAGGTAGGGCGGCACCCGATGAAACCTAAGTGCCGCCCTGATGCATTCATGGGGGAGGCTGTTGAAGGCGTTGCGGATGTCGAGTGACACCGCAACAACAGCCTCCCCCCTGCCGGTGGCCTCCTCAGTCCAAGTCTTGAGGAGGCCTACCGCATCCATTGTGGACCGACCGGTTCGGAAGCCGAATTGGCGTTCATGCAAGTTCGGCCCCTCGGTCTCCATGGAATAATTGAACCCTAGTCACTAAGGTATTTCCGACGACGAAATTGGAATCTACGAGATCTCAGATTACGAACTAGTTACAATAATTAACTCTAAATCAATAAAATATTAACTCTAAATCATAATTTTGAACAATAGTAGGCTACGTATTTTCGTTGTGGTTTTCTAATAAGACGTTAGTTACTGCTTCTATTGGCTTACCAAGTTTATGACGAAGTCGCTTTGCGTCACAAACATTTCTATTGCACGAATAAAACTTTTACAGTTAGATGGAGATTTAGTTAAGAGATCTAGTCATATGTTTGGCTATTAACCCAAGTAATGTTATAAAACAAAATCCTCCACCGCGTCTGTCTGTGTGTTCGCGATAAACTTAAAAACTATTGCACCGATTTTCATGCTGTTTTCACCAATGGATACAGTGGTTCTCGATGAAGGTTTTAGTATATAATTTACAAAGATACGCGGGCGAAGTCGCGGGCAGCAGCTAGTTTAGTATAATTTGAAGTCGTTTTCAGAGTCTGCCTATCTGTATATCCGCTAACTTTCCACTAAAGGTTTATATATGTTAATAATAAAACCTAAATAGGTTTTTATTTAAGCAGAAAAAAGTATACACCGAACCAAGTCGATGAAATATCCGCATATGTTTGTTTTTCCGCTAACTACTTACTTCGATTTTGATTCAGTTTTCAATAATGGAAAAAGAGATAAACGGGAAAGGTGAGTGCATATAAAAAGTTGAAGTTATCTATAATTATATCATATTAAGCTAACTCACAACATTGTCTTTGTTGATACAGGCAACAGCCAAAATGAATTATGGGATGTTATGGATATGAAATATTTAACTTGAAATAAAATAAAATAAACTTTATTTTATTTTAACTTGAGTCAAAAAATCCAAGGTACAACAACATTTCGAAGAATCGTACAAAAAATTAAATTTTTCCTCTTTGTAATATTAGTGAAGATTTGAGAGATCATTCTAAAGTAATTACGATTTACGCGCACAATTGAAATAAATTACTTACTGTAACACAATTTTCTGAACCTTTTACGAAACAACATAATACAATAAGTAACTCTAATAATAAAAGATAGCTTTTGTTCATATAGAGAAGGGATTAAACATTTTGGTATCTCAATAAAATAAAAATGACAATATATTTTTCCGTTAAAACATTATATTGCTTTCACCCTCCCGTAATTTGATTTCATTCAACAAAGATGAATCAGTCACGTCTTTTATCGTAGTCTATTTAGCAGTAAAAAATTAACTCAAAGTCTCAAATTATTAATCTTACTAAACATTCTTAAAATATTTTATTTAGAATATTTTATGTTATTATTTTCCCACATAAATTTTTAATACCTAAAAAAAATTAATTGATTTGTAAGTAAACCGTATACTGTTAAAATTTATTTTATATTACCTCTTTCCCGCGACTTCGTCCGCTTTCAAAATATTACATAGCCTTCCTCGAGAAATGGACTATCCAACACAAAAAATAATTTTTCAATTCCAACCAGTACTTCCTGAGATTTGCGTGTACAAACAACCAAACAAACAAACTCTTCAAGATTATCTTTAGGTGGGTGGGAGTCACAAAACTGTGAAAAATCATCCTAAGTAATAAATAAATGGCGCTTTACTAGAACTCTGCAACTGAGAGATAATATATTGTTACAAGCATCAGGAAAGACACGAGAATCTTATTTAATTAAATAAACGTTGAACGATGCGCCCTGTAGTATCATTCACAGTGAAATTGCTCCAGTTTTGGGAGGTCAGATTTGCCACAAAACATCTTGGGAAGGCTCCATATTATATACTATCGACCCGCTCCCGGCTTCGCACGTGGGCAATTTCCCTCTTTCCTTATGAGAAAACGAAATTAGAATAGGTCTGCCCTTGAAATTAGAATTCTCAAGTTTTTGAGAATGTATACATATACATAGCTAGTTGTATACATAACAACTTAACATTTTTATGTATACAACTAACTTTACTACGTAACTTTATAAAATATAACACATTCGTGTCTGTGAAACCATGGAAATACACATACAAAATTTCAACCCAATCGGTCAAGCCGTTTAGTAGTTGACATACCGACAGCAGCGCCACCTACCGGGTCCAATTGTATTTTTAAATCATCCAGGAAACAATCGAAATGCCCATATAAAATTTCAACCCAATCGGTTCAGCCGTTTAGAAGTTATATGAAAAAGATAAGTACAATACTTACTACCCGTTGTCCTATTACCCGTTTTCCCGTAGGAATGAAGCATTTTTCCGCAGTAAAAAGTAGCCTATGTTCATCACAGATAATGTCGGCTTCTAATGGTGAAAGAATTTTTCAAATCGGTCCAGTAGTTTCGGAGCCTATTCAATACAAACAAACAATCAAATCTTTCCTCTTGGTAATATTAGTAGTAAAAGATGTATTTTTACCATTAAACCTCTGTTGCTTGTTGGTGTGACCGTGGTGTGGTTATTATGGCTGATGACGTGAATGGATGGGGGCACCGCACCATCACCCGTGGCCAGAATGGAAGGGCCACGCTGCTGCTCTGGTCTTCGTTTAATACCACCGAATAACCACATGCTCGGCATCACATCAGAATCTGCATAGTCAATTTTGAAAAGAATTAGTAAAACGCTGGATTTAAAAAACTAAGTTTTTAATTTTTCATATTTTTTTTTAAATAAATATTTTTTTAAATGCGACTAGATACAGCGAATGATAGATTTTAAGCAATAGTGATAATGCCAAATTATTAGTTCCGTTTCCTCTATTCCCTTCCCTATACCTATGAAAAGAAACACTAGTGCTTAAAATGCCGACTCAATAACTGTAATATATACCGCAACTTTCAATTGTGCTTTTACACATTACTAGCTGGTGCCCGCGATTTCGTCCGCGTTGAACGATTAAATATGTCCTTTTTGGTGTCCCAGACAACGTGTGTTTGGAACAACCGCAAATTTTCATGGTGATCGGTTCACATTCACATTTATAATATTAGCAACGTTATACAAATCCGTTATATTCATCACGTCTTTTACAAATTGCTCATCCATTTCTAATTGCCGCGTTTGTAAACAAAAGCATTACATATTGTTACACTTGACATGTGCGTGTGGGGTCCGACTGCTCGGTTCTCGTAGCCGCGTCGAAGCCTTCGCTTTTGACCGCTGCGCCTACGAAATATACGACTGTACTGCTAGGCGTGCGTCCTACACGCAGTCGCCGCAATCTTTCCTCGTCCCGAGCGCGCGCTCAGACGTCGCGTTGTGTACCATAGTAGGGTAAAATGGCCTAATGTTGGCACCCCTCCAATTTATTGGCAACCTAAACTTTTCACTGAAAAATAAGAAAACTATTCCATAAACTGTGTTCCCACAAAAAATAAATCTTAGGTTTATGAGAATTGCTAACACTAAACAGTCAAATGATTTAAACATTGTCAAACTTTCAAATTTTATTTGGGTCGAAAGGTGCCAATAAATGGTCGTATTTCTTAAATTGCCATTAATTGGGTATTTTCCCTTGCATAAAGGTTGCTCGATGCGGGAGAGATTTTGTGTTTAGTTTTGGGTTTTCGTTTGCCATAGTTGATTTGTTTTGGTTTTGGTTTTGTGTCTTTGTTTTGTCTTTGGAGGTATAAAAAGGAGAGGGGTGTTAAGGGGGAGGGGCAGGGTGGTGCCAATAGATGAGCCTCGTTGAGACCTTTCAAATGTCACCCAAGATGAAGGGTCTACCTGTAACCGTTGACCATGGTTACAGATACTGCGTTTAATCGCCACTGTCAAATTTTGAAATTTAATCTAATCGTCTTTCCGAGACGTCTCCGATGAGCTCAAACACAAAGGTGATAAGTTTTTTACATTTGAAGTATAATTTTGTGATATACTCGTATATAAAATTACATAATATAATATATTATACATAATTAGTTAAGTACAAACTTGATCTCTTTATGAAAAGAAGATCTCTCAGGTATATTCTTTCTCTTTTATCAACAAGATAACATCAAAACGATAGACGAAACATACGATAAGTTATTGACCACTTAAAATATTAATTTCAGATTAATGTGTCACAATCAGAGTAAAATTTCCCCGAAAAAATGTAAATGTAACTTACCTAAATAGAGCTCGAGGGGCGTATTTAACCAATCAACTTGTAAAAATAGAGTCATTACCCTCTCTGTATTGTAAAAACACGTACGTTAATCAATTAAGGTAATTCGATATCGTTATCTGTGGGAACATCGCTCATCGTTCTAATGGACCGCACCTACACACCTGTTTAGTTTAAGAGACTTCCGCTGCAACCGAGTTTTCTCCATTGATTAAATTATGCTCTTGCTTCCAAAGTGAAGGAGGTTTTCGATACACTATATCAACACAATACACCCACTACTTACAAACCTATACCTACGTATATGGTAGCATATTGACAACCCAATTTGAAATGTACAGTCGGCCGCAAAAGTCGATTAACACATTCAAAAGTACAAAACAACCGAACACTCAACGCGCCATAAGTCACTGTCACGACTAGAAAACAAAATAAACTTCACGTACAAACGATAATAAAAAGCTTCAGTAAGTAAGTAAATAAATAAGTAAGTTGAGTATTCAATCGTTTTCCACTTTTGAATGTGTTAATCGACTTATGCGGCCGACTGTACATTAATTATAGTCAGGATGTTTTCATGGAAAAACATTTTTCGCTTTTAGTTTTCGCAAGAATTCACAAATTGTGCACATTTTAGAAATTAATTATAGTGGACATTTTTTAATAATCTATACCAATATACAGGATGGAATTTTGTAATGCCACCTGAAGGGAAAGTACTCTTAATACGTAGATAGAAAATTTTACTCAAAGAAAACATTTCTTTATTTTTGAATAGAAAGAAAACTGTATTCAAACATTTTCGAAAATTCACTTGCCACATCTGGGAATCGAACCGACTAAAATCTGTAAAAATTACACCCTGTACTTTTATTGCATCGATCGTTAGAGCTAGCGCATCGTAGTTTTGTCGAGTTGTGTACTTCTCGTAATTTCCACACAACTGAACATTCGCGGATCGACTGTTTAGTCGATGTATGTGCACATCATAATACAATCAATACAAATTAAGCGTTTGATCGATAGTTGAGCTATTTAATCAAATTGGATACAACTTTTTGACTTTTTTGTCGAGCAACTATCAATATATTCCTATAAACATATGATACACAACAAAATAGTTGTTCAACTAAAAGTTGTATGTATTCACTAGCCTTTAGGGTCAGTTACAAGGATAAAATCTCAAGTATATTATTTAGACATATAAAATATCTATAAGCCTACGTCTCAATGCTGAATACAAGCCTAGATTGGTAGTCTTCGCTGACACTCAGCTCTATTCAACCGGTTGAATTGATTTATCATCACTTCTAGTTTACCTTGTTAGTAACCGAATTGGACCATGACCAATTGATGAGTTCATTTGAATTGGCTGTAGAAATTCTTATGGAGTGAAAATATCGAGAAAATTAGTAACAAAATACGAGTATACGCTAATAACGTCTGCGATTGTGTTTATGGCTTCCCAATCATTGACACTGCTCAATCATGTGAAACTCATTTGAAGACGTGTTTTCGACTGTATGTGTATTTTTTCTCTGAGTGACCAGTACGCACACTAGAACATAGTTATTTTCGAGAAAACTAAATGTTGTGTATTAAGAAAGCACATATACAAACAAGGACATATTTTACTACAATAGCTACAGAGTTTAAGCTAATTTTCTAAGACACCAGTAGAGAACAACCTTTACTTTTAACGATAAGGGTAAAAACGGATTTAACATCTAAAACATGGATTATTTTTCAGATAAGTAAAATAATATTATAGGATTCAAAACGGTCAGAGAATAAGGCAAGTAAATAACACTTTTTAACAAAACATAAAAAGACTTCAAATCGTTTCCTCATAGATGCCATTGTCAGAACTGGACCAAAATGAAATGGGACCACACGGGAAGCAAAATCGTTTCACCCAGTCGAAAGTTATGATGTAACAAACATAAAAAAAATACAGTCGATTTGAGAACCTCCTCCTTTTTTGGATGTCGGTTGAGTTCTAAAAAATAGGGAGAATCAAATCAATCAATATAATTGAAAAAAAAAAAAGTGAAAAAAATAATATTCTGAAAAATACTTTTTTATACTTTAGACTCTTTTAATAAATTTTAATACATGCAAATTTTTTCATTAGGCACTTTTGTTGTTGTATAGCGAACAATATAAACAAGGTCAAGGTATATTTATTAAGCGGTAACTTTTTTAATTAACGCGAACACTGTACTTATAAACTCGTAGCTTTGAAAGCTTCCAATCATCTCCGTGACAAAGTGCGAACTCCAAGTAAAATCTTTGTTGTATCGTTATCGACTTGACGGAAACAAACTACCGACACCGTGGAAAGTAATTTATGCACGTGGAAGTTTATAGACCGTGGATCGAGTGTAGGTTTTACATTGTGCGCAATTAATTGCTCACTTTAAACAAACTATAAGTACTTAATTAAAATTATTATTATATAAACTAACCTTCAACTTTCTATTGAGTTTATCGTACTTCCTGTAAGATTAGGGCTGTAAGATTTTAAGGAGCTGCGTGTTCCGCAAACAACTGGTTACAATATATCAAATTTCACATAAATCGAACATGTGGAAGTTAATGAAATGCGTTCGTTAGGAAATGAGATGATGGTCTTCAAACGTCCAAACATAATTTTCTTCGTAAATTACATACATACATACATACATACATACATACATACATACATACATACATACATACATACATACATACATACATACATACATACATACATACATTTCATTCATACCGATGTATTTGTTTACCTCGAAATATTGTGAAATTTCGCTATATAAAATACATATTAATATGTTCGATTTGCTTCCAAGCAACAATGCTATTATTGCGTTAACCGGCGTCGTCGGTTGCAATATTTGTCTATGTTTGTGTTTTTATAAAAAAGTTGAGTTTTAAATTCTATACGACTGCAATAACATTTGTTTCAAACGAATGAGTTTTGAGAAGAGGAGCGTACAAAGTTTATTGTCGTGAATGTTTTGTCAGAATGATGAATGAGGCAATTTGAGGCCAACCATCCCTCAAATTACTATGCAAGGCGTGCTCTTGTCTCGTATATATACTGCATCTCGTATATATATGTTGTTGCTGTAAGTTTACGAATAAAGATTATAATAGCGCGATGAATAACTCCGAGTTCAGGGTTCATTTACATGTACCTATCTACTTCGTAATTTTGTGCTGACAATGCAGCTTTCTATAGGTGAAAGAATTTTCAAAATCGGTCCAGTACTTTTTGCGCTTATTCATTACAAACAAAAATACAAATATTTTACCTAGGTACTTAGTGACTTGAAGACTTGTGTGGATGAAGGTGATATGTCGCATTTTTGTGTTTTTTCGTTTTTTTGCGTTGATGAAGGTAATAATGTCCATATAAATGATTACATACCTTAAGATCGTCTATTTAAGACATTTTTAGAAAAAAAGAGTTGAAAAATTTTAAAAAGCCAAAAGTGCAGGAAAGTCCATTTGTTAATGAAAGAGGGAGTTATGTTCACTTTTTTGAAATTAAATAATACGAGTGTTTAATTGCTATCATACCATTAATATTTTAGGTTGTTCACACCACTTTACATCATAATTTTGTACAAAAATCAGTTCCATGGCGACTTATTATCAAAAACTAAAAGTCGATACTTTAGCTCGCTTAATTCAAAATTGGAATTATGCGAGATACCACCTTCATCCACTCACGTCTTCACATATCTTTTATCCTATAAAGGTCGGTCTGATTGTTTTGGAGCTTGTATATTAGAGCTTGTCTATTATGGAAGACGGTTGTTGGCAAGGACTATTATTTGATACCTAGCTACGTGTAACCAACAAGCTAAGTATACTTTCTTATAAGAAAAAAATATATAAATAAAGTAAAGGAAAAATATATATAATGAAGAAATAAATAGTGAAGAATAAATAATGTTCAAATATAATATGAGACGTTTCTCGAAGCATGAACATGAACAGTAATGGAATTCGGCAAGCGACAAGCGTTATCCTACTGCATTTTGTGTTTGTTAGGTCAACCATGCCCGAGATTATCGTGCACGTGTGATCAGTTCCCTTGCTTATCTCCATTAGATTATATAGTTGTTTTGTTAGTAATACAGTACGAGTTTAATGAGCATTATGTACAAGGAAATATACATGATGACTCTTTAGGAAAAAAAAGAGTCTTCAATTACCTACTGACGAAGTGGAAATATAATATCCTGAAGGACATCTGAAGGCACCGTAGCTTTTTTATATTATTTACTGTTTTTAAATATTGTAAAAAATTCAGAATCAAGGATGAAAATAATAAATATGAATAATAATATCTTCAAATGAGATTTGAAGATATTATTTTGGCACCTATGTATTTAGTAGTAGTCAGGGGTGATTACCGTTAACTGCAGTAACTGTCTAACTAATACATAACGGTATGAAGATCGCTGAGACAGCTAGTAGAATATATTTAATACTAGTAGGTGCCCGTTACTTCGGTCGCGTTGAAAAAGAAAATATGTGCTAGCTTGACCCGGGCAAACGTTATTTTGCAACTATTACTTACCTACCGAAAAAAAATTCTTAAAAATCGGTCTTAGAGATCGGACCTCATACTACAACAAAATTCTGAACACACCTATAAATATTTGACAACCAAGTGACAATTTTAGACAAAATACATCAATAATGTTTCACAGCTAGGACTTTGTGTAAAGTCGTCTCATGTCATCTTATATCGCTGTGACGACGATGGCGCCGCCATGCGACAGTAGCGCCCAATTATTTATGTTTTTATATGATCCCTCGGGAATACTTAGTCCTTTTTTGTGGATGAAAGGTACCCTATGTCCTTTCTGGTGTCCCAGACAACGTGTATGCAAAATTTCATGGTGATCGGTTCAGTAGTTTTTGCGTGAAAGCAAGACAGACAGACAGACAGAGTTACTTTATAATATTAGTATGGATTGTTTTATAAAAAAATATCTACATGAGTACGAAGGTGTACGTGTTATTCAACCGTTTACTCAACACCTTCGATAGCTCAGTTGGTAGAGCGGTGGACTGTAGACGTTTGAATTGAAATCCATAGGTCGCTGGTTCAAATCCGGCTCGAAGGAGATCGTTGTAGCTGTGGTGGTTTTTTAACTAAACAATTGCTTTTTATCTTCAAAAAAGAGTTTGAGGTATTTATTCACTTAAATAAAAGCTTGTTTTTTTTACCACTAATTTATTTTTTAGCTATGATTGAGGACTAAAAAAGTTTAGTTGTATTAGTTTTTCGTATTCTCCTCAGAAAGTCCTTCTTTCATTTGAAAATGTAAAAACCAAAACTCATAAACGCTAGATTGTTCTAGAATATTCAATTCAATTTTATATAATTGGGTGAAATCCTCAAAGTTATTTTGTACTGCGAGTTTGCTCATTGAAATCTACGAATATTTCTATTTCCACTAAAGGTAGCTTTGAAAGAGATTACACAGGAGTCAATTTAAAGCTATGAAACACTCGGCTACTAATTAGCAAGTCTTTCCCCTTCTCGATTCGATTTTCCCTTTATTTCCAGGAAACACGTCACAATAATCCGGCTGCGAACTTAATTTCTATGCAAGTATTTAGGAAATTTTGTGTCTCACTCGATGCTGATATTCCAGGGAAGTAATCCACATTAATGAGCAGGTAAAAATGTATTTCCTACTAAATACAAATAAAAGAAAAGTCTCCCCATTTGAAGGAACGTTGGTAAGCAGTGCTAGGTAAATAGTTTTATTCGTTAAAATTTTCGCCTATTAAGAATTGAGAAACATTTTTCAACCGACGAAAACGAAAAAACAAAAACGGAGGAAGTTCTCAATTCGAGGCGTATAACCACGCACAACTTTTTACAGAGTAGTCCGATTTTGATATTTCTTTTTTTAATAGGTAGGGTATACCTCGAAGTTGGTGCCGTATAAATTTGGAAAAAAATTCCTACCCTAAGGGTGGGAAAATGGGGGTGAGAAAATTAGATTATAGCCAAAAAATAAAACCGCCAAAAAAACTGAAAAGCATAAAATAGTCTTATTATTTTACCTAAGTAATTTTGAGTCGGCGCCAAACAAGCAAAAATTACGTAAAGAGTGATGCGCGGCGGCGACTCAAAATTACTTAGGTAAAATATATGCTTTTTAGTTTTTTCGGCGGTTTTATTTTTTGTTATTAAAATTATAAAGAGAGAAGATTTGTGGGTATGTTTGTAATAAACTCAAAAACTAACTGTTCCCCGCGTAACTCGCTGATAAGCTTTCCCAACAGTGGATGAATTTTTCAAATAGGTCCAGTAGTTTCGGAGCCTAATCTATAGAAACAAACAAACCAACAAATCTTTCCTCTTTATAATATTAGTATAGATTTCAAAGGGTAAGCTAAATATTCAGTGTTAGCTTCTTTCGCTAAGTAACTGTCCATTAACTATAAGCACTCTGTTGATAATGTCACAAAACATAATCGTGTTTAACGTATCTACTTCCATTATAATGTTTGCACACATGATTAAGGTAGATATCATATTTTATTGGTACTTTAGTTGCACTGTTGGCGGCTTCCTTCTCAAGTTTTCCACCCATGGTTGAATGGCATATAATAAATACTTCCTGAATTGTCGTTTACTACACAGACTCAAGAAGAAAATTTATTATATACCTAGAAAAACTGTCATCACTACTAATAATAAATCTGTAGGGGTCGGTTATGGAGTAATTTTTAATAATTATAATCATTTATTTCAGACAAATTAGTCCATACAAAGCAAGACATAAAAAAATAACATAATTTACTTTGTTTTCAGAAATATCGTGTATATAGGCTCTATACATGATACTGAAACTAAATTGACCATTTTTAGAATTTTTTTTTCTGTATGTATGTATGTATGTTCCTCCATCACTCTTAAACGAATAAACTGATTTTCATGAAACTCTGTAGATAAACATTTAGAAGTACGGGACACGTGATAGGCTACTTTTTATCTTTTTTAACGCGGACGAAGTCGCGTGCAACAGCTAGTGGAACATAAAGTATTCTATATGTTATTTCGGGTAATAAACTATCTGTGTGGCAAATTTTATTCGAATTTTTTACGTGAAACAGTGAACACCTTACAAAACTTTCTTATATAATATTAAGAGGATTTAATTTATCTTACTATGCTTAAGTGTGGCACGCAAGCAAGAAAAGTCCCTCAGCACGGCGATAGCTGAATAGTATCACCAATGTTCTCTTATACCAATATAACTAAAGGTAGCATAATTTTTTTAAACGTACAAATACATACATATAAATATGATAAAGAAGTTATGTAAGTGGCATTAGCGCAAAGCAGAGAAAGGTACTTAGTACATATAATTCGCATATTATATATTTGTAAATTTTCCCTGAACTGGCGTTAAACAGGCGTATTTACAAAAAATACTCTCAAGGTTTTTTATCGTGAAGTGTTTACGGTATTTTTGATGGAATGACATAAAACGTCAAGGGAAATGATATTAATGAAGAATATGTAAAAGCTAAAAGCAATTTTTACACACATTAGCGAACAAACAAAATAAAAGGTACAAATTTCATTTCATGGAAACACTTTAATAAACACTGTTAAGATTTTGGATTCGTTAGAGCTACGAAACACCCTGTTCTATAGTTATCTACATTTTTAAGAATTGGAAATATTATAATATACTTTGTTCAGCATTGAATGAGAATTCAAAATATTAGAAAGATTCAGTGCACGAGCCAAAGTCTAATTCATAATTTCTGTATAAGAAAAATGAACTGCAATGTTCAACTCGTGAACCAATTCATAAACACCCCTTAACTTTATCAGTAATACTGTTTCTCTTTCTCAAACAAGGTATGTCAAAGAATTTCTGATTTTTCATTAGTTCTTCCGCATCGTCGAACGTTTGTGGCATATCTCGCTGAGCAGTTTCCGGTAACCAAATTGTTAGAACTCCTCCGAAACCAGCAATACAACCAACTATGACTAGAGGAATCCATGGAACGTACGTCTCTAAGTACACGATAAAAGGTGATATAACTGTCGCGACGTACCCACAGATATGTACTAATGATACGCCCGAGCCACGCACTGTTGTCGGTAAAATCTCCGCCACCCATTGATAAGCTATATTGATTGCCATATTAACTGCAAACCTAGCTACAACTGCGCACATGACTGAAGATAGCCCACCACCAACAAAGGGTATCAACGCACTAAAAATACAACTAACCATCATAACAGAGAATGAAAGCCACTTCCTTCCAGTCCAGTCTAGAATAAATGATACAATCACCAACGAGGGGAACTCAGTGAAAGACACAAGTGTAAAAGATATGAAGAAATTATATCCCAACTGTCCAAGACTTCTGACAAGTGAATCAAATACTATTAGAGCGCACATGTACTCCACGCTTATACATATCAAGGCCTTGCATAACAACGGCCTTCTAATAATTTCTATCAAACTATTCTTCTCTTCATTCTTTATCTTCAGGGCTGCTAATTTAAATTGTTCTATTAACGGAAGTGGTATTTTTTTCTTGTTAATTCGCCCAATTGTCATTACCTTTTCAATGGCGTCATCAACACGGCCTTTAGACAGCAACCACCTTGGACTCTCTGGTATAAGAAATGGAGCTAGGAGAGCAAGGGCTAAAGGTAAACTTGTTGCTAAAGATATAGTTTTCCAATGAGCGCAAGCTAGCGCCAACCAAGGTAATAATGTTACACCGAATGTATAAAATATGGCAAACGGTAGATTGGCTATAATTGTTCTATACTTAGGTGCTACATATTCGAGAACAAGGAGGTATATCATAATCATACAGTTGTCGTAAGCCATCCCAAGGAAGAAACGACAAATGGAGAATTCGACGAAGTTAGTTGCAAAGATGCTTGCCACTCCCGATATACATCCAATCAAATTGCTCAATACGGCAGCCGGTAGTCGCCCGAACCGGTCACTTATCCATCCAATAAGAAAACCACCAACAATGGATCCCAAGAAAAATATCGACTGTGCAGTTGCTTGATAACTGTCTCTATCACAGACCCAGCCCATAGTGCTAGATATCGTAGGATATGGTATTTCCGTTTTGTTAAACTCCCAACCGTTCTCACAAGGTACAGTCTGCCATGACTCATTGGGCTGCAATCCCTTGTCGAGTACTTCACTCCAGTTTGCGACGTAAGCTAAGCACTGTGAATATCCAAATCTGCTTCCTTTCTCCGGTGGGATCGCTAGACTTCTCCTTTCAATCTCTGTTAGCTTTTCTAATTCTGGTATCCAACACCAGTGGTTTGGTGAGATCTCCGTCATGAAGAGTTGAGAGAAATAAACGAAAACTCCAAAAACGTAAAAGGGGAATGTGGAAATAAAAAGTAATTTCTGATAAAGGCCAAACTCACCGGCTGCGCACAGCAAATCGTCATAATCGATATTTGCTTTACTTTCTGTATTACGTATACCTTGAGGCTTCTCAGGTTCCTTTTTAATTGTCTCGGTAAATGTTTCTTTAGCCATAAATGTTTCTTTAGCCATTTTTATTTCTTCGAGTTTATGTATTATTTAATTCTCTTCAGTCCTACTCACGGCGACTACTAGTTAATGAATAATATGACGTCTATAGAGTGTTTCTCTCTTATGTGATAGAGATAATAAAGTTCTAAACAAATATATATTAATTATATTTAAGTCTTTATTTGTTACGTAAATAACAATGTCAGACGAGAAAATAAACAACAGTATATTAAACATGGATTAAATTTCATTGTTTGCTTAAGACAATTATAGCCTCAATGGGAAGTTCCATCCAACGTATAAAACAGAATTTTATCTCTATACCCGTTAACTTTCTTTTTTATTTTTATAATAATGCCAAGACAAATAGAAATATTGATATTCTAAAAATATAAACCAGTTGTAGTTTTTGTAATTTTAATCGCTACTTTGACTTATCTGTGGTAAATGTTTAATAAAGGATCATATAAATAACGTTGGGAATTTTGAGCGAATTGAAAAACAAAAAACAAATATGACATGGTTTTTTTGTCTTTACCTATGTAAAGGGTCTAATTAGATAACTTTTGTCGAGTCTAATTAGATGAAGAATCGTAACTATTTACCTATATTAGTAGTAGGTACATTAAAAGACACGAGGGACGTAGCCTATGGTGAATTGATGACATAATATTGGAAAGGTTTGGTCAACAAAATTCGCAACAAACTAGTCAAAGTGATTTCAATAATATATTTTGAATTTATTTATATCTGACTGTCTACAAAGTGCTTCTTCTTTACATTGATAAAGCTTCTATTATAATATAGTGATTTTATATGACAATATAATAAGGATGTTTAAATGCGTATTACATTTTATCTCAAAGGAATGATGCAATTTGTTTTTCACATTAAAATTAACCTCATATCAATCAGTAATCGCAGATTCGAATCTTGCCCGCTGCAAGAGGTGAGTATGCGAGAGGGAGAGCCAATAATGGGAGGCGTGCTATGTGTGTCCAACACGTCTCTTCACGCCGCGGACTCCGCGGAGGTCAAATTCGGGGTTGTTCCAAACTGTCATACTATTTGTTCTACGATAGAACAGTTTGGACGAAAAAATTCCAACTAATTCTACTACACAGTATGACAGATTGGACTCGAATGGAGCCCACAAGTTTGCGGTCCTCGTTTGGCGGAGGGTAAGCGTGTCTTACCGCCCATATACGGAGCGAGGAAACACCGTGGGTTTATATCTTTAGTGGGTCGCAAATTTAACATACTGTTGCTTCAGTATTTAGACTTATATAGCTCAGCCATAGAACGTCCACTGTTGGATATAGGTCTCCTCCATAATTTTCCAATAGGACCGGTCGAAAGAAGCCCGAATCCAGCGTCGACTTGAGGCCCTTATTAGATTGTCTGTCATTTGAGCTGAATTCAGCGATTGACTTCTTACTCAAAATTTAATGTAGGCTAAATAGACTGTTTGCCATAAGTAGACGCTCATTAACAAGTTCGAGAGGCTCAATTTTTTTGGGAACAATAGCATTGAAAAGAAATAAAAGTGTGTGTCTCCGACGCACGACTGGAGTTTACTCCTTACGAATGATCATAAAATACATTTACATTTTCACAATTCGAACACGCCGAAGGAACGTTGTTGTTTTTGTTTAAAAAAATATATTGTGTAAATGGCGCAATATTTATGAAACTTCAGAGATATTCAAAAATTCAAAAATAGGTCGTAACGTAAATTTAAATTTTAATACCACGAGCTTATATATGAAAATCGATATTGAGTTTTGCTAAGTGCAATGCAAACACATTATTTAAGATGCATATTATAGTTACTTTTAAAGAGAATTAAAAATACATTAAAAATATTTTTACATTTTCATTGCTTTATTTAAAAAAACTAATTAAAGAAAGAAAATGATAGATGTAGAAAATGTCATATAGAAAAACATGCATGTATGATTTTTTAATGTAAAACTCTTTGAAACACTTATAAAATTGCATGAATTGCGGTGAAAAAATGTCTTAAGTATGTGATTAAATATTATTTACTGAATGTACGTACTGAATGCTCCGAGTGAAGTCTTGAATGAAGAAAGGTATGTGGTGAATGAAATATAAGTTTAGATTGAAACGTCTGATATTTAAAATATTACTAGCTACGGAAACAGCTAAATGTTAAACAATCACTGAAAATACTGAATTTCAGAATGCTCTTTAGCGGGAAAAGCCGACCTAGTTGAATGCATCTGACATTTGACAGCTGACAGTGACAACAAGTAATGTGACAACAAAAAGTAATAATATATTTATTTTCTTTTTTCTATTTGTTTTTGGATATATTAATTCATGTTTACTTTATTTATTCAATAAGTATTTCCTTGACTTTTTCACACAGATTCACATACTCCATCTATGGGTTTTTGTTCACACTACATATTTGCAGTTTATCAAAAGGTTACCATTTGAACTTTTAGTAATATGACGTCTTTATAGTAGATGGCGATTTTGCTGGTTGCTTTCGCTTTTTTTTTTAAATGATAATGTATATTTTCCTTTAGGTACTTTAAATGGTCAGATTTTCAAAAGGTCAGATACTCCATTGAAAAGTTACATTTGGGGTTGCGTTTGTCAGAGGACGCAATTTGATTTTTTAGATATGAAGGGGGGGTTGGTGTAAAGTGAAATCCAAATTTGTGGGGTTGCAACCCTTGTCCCACGGCCGCCATCTTCGAAAAAAGGGTTAAATGGTTTTTACGATTTATCTGCCAAACTATAGGTCTCACAAAAAAAATTATTTAACATTTTTTGTTGCAAATAAAATTATCTACAACTTTTATCCAGTAACTTTTAGTCGTAGAACCATAAATAAAAAAGTTATAAGCGAAAATCCATAAAAATAAAAAATTCTATTTGTCGATATAACTTCTTTTCTAATCATTTTACAAAAAATGAAATCAGACCATTTTTATATATGGTGTTTTAAGGAACAATTTTCATTATAAACATTTTTAAATTTATTCATTAGTTATGGTTTTACAGCGCTGCGATACGAATATTCTTCAGTGTTCATAACTATACATAAATATTAATGATTTGCCACAATCTTGTGATTTTTATTATGATAATCTTTTTAATTATTGATTTGACACTCCATCACAAAACTTTAGAATTATTGATTTTAGAATCTTTCAAATTCAAGACTTTCAGAATTACAAATGGTCAAAGTACAATCTATACTAATAATATTATATAGAGGAAAGATTTGATTGTTTGTTTGTTTGTTTGTAAAGAATAGGTTCCGAAACTACTGGACCGATTTGAAAAATTCTTTTACCATTAGAAGCCGACATTATCCTCGATGAACATAGGCTACTTTTTACCGCGGGAAAATGATTCATTCCTACGGGAAAACGGGTAATAGGACAACGGGTAGTAAGAATTATCCTTCCGTACTTATCTTTTTCACATAACTTCTAAACGGATGAACCGATTGGGTTGAAATTTTATATACCTATTTCGATGGTTTTCTGGATGATTTAAAAATACAATTGGACCCGGTAGGTGGCGCTGCTGTCGGTATGTCAACTACTAAACGGCTTGACCGATAGGGTTGAAATTTTGTATGTGTATTTCCATGGTATCACAGACACGAATGTATTATATTTTATAAAGTTAAAGTCGCGTGCAACAGCAAGTTAAGAATAAAAAGTGAAATTGTATCTATATTTTTATTTTACCTTTCATGCACAAAATTTACCTATAATCTCATCTTGGTTAACATTAACCGTAACATCTCCTTCGCCTGTTATTGAGTGAAGCCTACTCAAAATTCTAGTCATTGCGTTCGTTTTATCTTCCGCAATGTACGAAAACGATTTTTCGTAAATATTAATAGAGAAAAGCCGGGATATAAAGTATGCTTAGACAATTTCGCTTATCAAGCAGATTGAACTATCCATAAGTTGAGAATGCAACGTAAAGACACGTAGGACCGTTTCTCTGATTGTAATCAGATTAATAAGAAAAATGTTTTGATAAATTCACACGTTTAGTGAGTTATGTTTGGAATAATGGAAGACGTGACTATAAGAGAGTTAATAGAGGCACCTTAAATATCGTAGATAGGGTATTTTTCTGAAAGAAGACTTTATGTTATTTTTAAAAGTTAGTAATATTGCATTCAAAGAATTTCTAAAAATTACTTGCTTCGTCAGCGAATCGAACCGATTTAAATGTGAAAAAAATAATCATGTATTTTTATGATGCCAATAGAAAAGTATTGTCAAAAAATAATAGTTCTTCCTTAGTAACATAGTATCTTAAAAGAAAGGAATAATGTAAATAGTCCAGTATCCCTCACTTGGTAGATAGGGAGATGGGTGCCATTTTGGTATATGATTTGTTCGTCTTTCATACTGATAGGGATGAATTTCATTTACTGAACCAAATCTATTTGGTTCAGTAAATGAAAGTCGTATGCCCCTGCGTTTTTGAGTTACAGCGCTTTAAAAATGTAAAATCGATCGTCAGTCCAAGAGGCAGACGCGAACAAATGATTTAGTACCTTTTATTTTTTTACATTTTTAAAGCGCTGTAACTCAAAAACGCAGAGACCTAGACGTCTGCCAACTTCCTTTTTCTATTCTAGGAGTTCTAATGAATCGAATGAAAGCAACGAGAACGACGAACAAATGATTTAGTATAGCTTTTTTTTTAAACAGTTTTACAACTACGTCCCGTGATAAAACAGAGGTCTGGACGTCTGCCTCTTCGATGTTTATCGTCAAATGATTTAACTGACTGTTTTTATTTTTATATTTTTTAAACGCTGTCAATTTAAAACGCAGCGCTACCATGGTGGCAGACTATTTTTCTGTGGTTCTTTACATTGTCATTAATCGAACAATTCAGGTCTGCCAAGCGAACATGTCATATACACATTTTTAAATCATAAAAAAATTAAAAAAAAATTAATTACTTAAAAAGTCAGAGGGCTGGACGTCTGCCTCTTCGATTTTCATCGTTTTGAGGATGAGTCTGACCATCAGTCCAAAAGGCAGACACGAACAAATGATTTAGGACTCCATTTTTTTTATTTACATTTTTGAAACGCTGTCAATTGAAAACGCAGCGCTACCATGGTTGCAGACTATTTTTCTGTGATTCTTTACGTTATCATTAATCGAATAATTCAGGTCTGCCAAGCGAACAAATCATATAGAAATTTTGACAGCCAGCTCCCTAGCCAAGGATTTGAAACGTGGACCTGTTTGATTCAAAGGAGCATGGGCAAATTAGTATGGAGTCTGGACCAATGCTCAACAGTGATAAAACTCATGCCAATTGAAAGCTTTTGGAGTTTTATTTAATTTATACTATGGCAGCCAAGTCAAAATCTAGCGCGAATATTGTGTTTTGGAGCTTTACATAATATAAAAGTACTCTGGGAGTTAGTAGCATATTGTGTTTTATATTAAAAAAAAACATGTTTATCTTGATACATTGATTTATCATGATTGATTTTGATGTACATAGATCTTTTAAACATTTTTTATTTCAATACTCATAACTACAATAACATTTTTAATAATATACAAACCGTAACTTCGTCCATATAAACAAATGATAAAAGTATTACATTTATACATCAATGTGAACATAAAAAAGAACTGTTTAAATAAAAATGAATAGGCGAATGTATCGCTCATTAAAAACTAAAGGGCCATAAAACAAAAAAATCCAAAAATGTTTTACCAAAAATACAGCCACAATCCTTTATATTGTATGTTGCAAAAAGACTTATGCTTGTTTTATTCCATATTTAGTATATTTTGATCATTTTATATATATTCAAAAGTAAGTAATATGATTATAACTCTTCTAGTTTCAGTTTATTATAAAAGTACACCTAAAAATACGCTTCTAACGATGTATAATATGCATATAATATTTGATATATATCTAAGAAGAAAAAATAGACAAAAAAGAATTTTTTTATTTTTATTAGCTCTCTTGTAAAAAGTGTAATTTTGATTTGTGGCCCTTTAGTTTTTAAGCAGCGGTATAAAGAAAGGGTCAAACACTTGATTTTTTTTTAATTAATTATTATGAATGATTTCAATTTTTTTAGTTTTAAAATCTACGAAAACACTATGTTCGCGCTTGATTTCAACTTAGCTGCCATACTATAAAATGAATTATAGACTAAAAGTAATCATTTGGCGTAGGTTCTATCACTGTTGAGGAGTTGGTCCAAAATGTCCCATTGTCCTTTCAAGAATATTTATTTATTGCCGACGATTTCGTAATTTTTTAAAAAAATCTTTGAATGTAGTTTACGAATGTACAAATAACATAAAGTCTTTTTTTCAGAAAAATATCCTATCATATACGATATTTAAGGGTCTTTCCTTTCATGTCGCATAGTTTTGGGACGCCCTGTAAAAGGAAATTTATTTATTTATTTTATTGTAGGGAAATTTAGGTACAATTAAGTACATAATAATAATGTTAGTAAATAACTTAAACCTAATATGTACAAATTTCTTTATATATTACTAGGTACACGCTTTCTTTAATTTGGATTAATTTAATTTATCTTTTAATTTATATCAAATTACACATACATACGAAGTTTTATCAAAATCGGTTCAGTAGTTAAAGAGTCCATAGGCGACAAACGTGTGACACGTAATTTTTATATACTTATATATTGTCGCGACTTTGTCAGCGTTGAAAAAGAAAAAGTAGTCTATTATGTGCTCTATACATCTAAATGTTTATCTACCAAGTTTCATGAAAATCAGTTGATTCGTTTAAGAGTGATGGAGGAACATACATACGTCATACATATAGAAAAAATTCTAAAAATGGTCAATTTAGTTTCAGTATCATGTATAGAGCCTATAAACACGATATCTCTGGAAACAAAGTAAATT
This sequence comes from Synanthedon vespiformis, assembly GCA_918317495.1. Classification (NCBI taxonomy): domain Eukaryota; kingdom Metazoa; phylum Arthropoda; class Insecta; order Lepidoptera; family Sesiidae; genus Synanthedon; species Synanthedon vespiformis. The sequence continues at coordinate 3,326,112 of OU906947.1, forward strand.
ACTCCATGACCGACCCCTACAGAGTTATTATTAGTATTGATGATACTAATAATAAATCTGTAAGTGTAGGTATTGTATGTTATGTATGTTCCTCAGTAACTAATTCACTGATTTTCATGAAACTTGGTAGATATACCAAGTTCAGTCAATTCGTTTAATCTAGACACGCGGCAGCGTGTCAAAGCCAAGTTCAAGCAAAGGACCGCGCCGAGTGTAATATTACACGAACCATTTGGTGCCACTTTTGACCCTTCTATAACTCACAAAACTATTTAACGTAAACACATAAAACTTCGTGTGTTTAATTATATCCACAAAGATATCTAGAAGCCCAAATTTCATGAAGCTAGCTTAAACGGTTATAAAGATATGAAGGTCAAAAAGTCGTAAATTTTAGCACTAACTGACTGACATATAGTACAAAAACCTAACCTACTTCCAGATGACCTAGAAGGATGAAATTTGGAATCCAGCTCGGTAATTGTGTGTAAGCGTAGGAAAATATCTAAAAATAAAAAAAAGTTAAAAAATAGGAGGGGTCCCCATACAAAAAAAATTTTTTAGTACCTAAATCTAACCTACTTCCAGATGACCTAGAAGGATGAAATTTGGAATCCAGCTCGGTAATTGTGTGTAAGCGTAGGAAAATATCTAAAAATAAAAAAAAGTTAAAAAATAGGAGGGGTCCCCATACAAAAAAAATTTTTTAGTACCTAAATCTAACCTACTTCCAGATGACCTAGAAGGATGAAATTTGGAATCCAGCTCGGTAATTGTGTGTAAGCGTAGGAAAATATCTAAAAATAAAAAAAAGTTAAAAAATAGGAGGGGTCCCCATACAAAAAAAATTTTTTAGTACCTAAATCTAACCTACTTCCAGATGACCTAGAAGGATGAAATTTGGAATCCAGCTCGGTAATTGTGTGTAATGGTAGGAAAAAATCTAAAAATAAAAGAAAAGTTAAAAAATAGTGCCCCATGCAAACTGGCCAATTGCCAGTTTTTATCAGAATTAAAAACTTCAATATATAATATAATAACTTTATAATATGACTGATGTAATGAAAACTGGCCAAGTCAAATCTAACCTACTTATAGAACTTGGCACTCATTTAGATCTCCATTATTTTTGCGGCGAAGCCCAACAGCCAAGCATAATTTTTGTATTGAACTTGGCTCTCCTTTTTTACATTTATGTTTTTGGTGGGATTTATTATACATATTTTAGACATTTATATGCTTACTAGCTGGCGCCCGCGACTTCGTCAGAGTTGAAAAAGAAAAAAGTAGCCTATCCTGTGTCCTGTACGTCTAAATGTTTATCTACCAAGTTTCATGAAAATCAGATAATTTGTTTAAGAGTTATGGAGGAACATACATACATACAAATCGTCAATTTAGTTTCAGTATCATGTATAGAGCCTACATACACGATATTTCTGAAAACAAAGTAAGACAGATTTATTATGTACTAGCTGTTGCCCGCGACCTCGTCCGCGTTAAAAAATCAGTTAATTTGTTTACATACGGATTTACTGTGGGACATACATACAATACCTACACTTACAGATTTATTATTAGTATTGATTTAATATTTTTCAGGTTGTGCAGAAACCCGAGTTCTTAAGTGCCACACAGTAGGTACAGTCGGCCGCATAAGTCGATTAACACATTCATAACTGCAAAACAACTGAACACTCAACGCGCCATAAGTCGTTGTCAGGACTAGAGAACAAAATCAACAAAACCAAAACGTACAAACGATCGTAAAAAGCTTCAGTAAGTAAGTAATTAAGTAAGTAAGTTGAGTGTTCAGTTGTTTTGCACTTTTGAACGTGTTAATCGACTTATGCGGCCGACTGTACTCTAAAGATTGACATCAAAGCTTAATTTTATTGATAAATGCACAATAGAGACAAGTAATATAGAATATTAGGATAAAAAAGTCCCTCCCTGATACTCGTCAGGGGAATATGTGACCCCCCCCCCCCCAACCCCCTTAATAATAAGACAATTGACACTGTTAAAATTAAGATTGTAAAAATTGAAATATACGGCCCGTGGGGGTGGGATAACCCCCGGGAGAAAATAATATTTAAAAAAAAAGTAGGTACTCTAAGATCTTGATTTTGATTTCGATTTTTATACCTATTAATAAGAAATGGTGGATATGTTTTAAAATAATATTTAATTATGTTTGGAATTGATTGAGCCACACCTTGACAGAATAAATCACGTAATCACGTTTTAGAATGTGTGCGTGATGATATTTCTTTAATATTTTTATTTGATAACTAGCTGATGCCTGCGACTTCATCCGCGTTGAAAAAAAATAGCAATTATAATGCAAATGGGTTTTTAACCGATTTCCAAAAAATGGAGGTTCTCAATTCGACCGTATATATGTTTTTTTTATGTGTGTTCGCAGATAACTTCGTCGTTTATGAACCAATTTTGATGATTCTTTTTTTGTTAGAAAAGAGATATCCCAAAGGTGGTACCATGATAAGGAAACCATAATCTGATGGTGGCATCCCAGAGAAATCGAGGGGAACCTTCGAAAATCATAGTGGCAACTAGGGCGTTTGTTAATTTTGTCATTAAGTATCTTATTAGTTTCCTGTTTGAAGTCGGTTTTTTTTTGTTGAACAGCAAATCTTGAGTCATTCCTTACTCTGTCACCGAAACACAACAGCACACAATAGGTATTGTTATTTCAATGTGGTCTTCTGTAATGGGGTGAATAATTATAAATAATTCAAATTCAAATTCATTTATTTTCAGGTAACTAGACCCATATTTTGTTTATACATTCATTGTTAATATATAACTAAACAGTTCCTAATTAAATAAAATCAAAGCAAATTTTTATATATGCCTCTCATACTATACATATACAACAGTAATAAGATATTTAATACAAGATGAAAGAAAATAAAAAATAATAAGAAGAAGAATAATTTACAAGTAAATGCCTAAAAACTAGCACCAACATGTTTATCGCAACAATGTCGGATATATATACAATCTAGCCTATTAGCTATCATTGATAAAACTTTGTTAGAGCTATCCCGCACCCGTCTAACAAGTGATGCACATTTTTTACGCATGTTAGCATGAAAACAATCAGTGCTCAACATTGCAAACATCCCTGAAGCACTACAGAAGCGGGGTAGCTCTAACATTGCCCTAAATGCGTTGTTAAATTGGACACGAAGGGAGCTGTAATATTTTTGTGTATAATACGCCCACAAAGCACAGGTATATAACGATGTACAATATGCTTTAAATAATGTAAGCTTTACATTTGTTGAACATTGTGCAAATCTGCTAGCTAGCATATTTGTCCTTATGGACAGAACCCTTCGCTCCCTATCAATGTCGGCATTGTCTTTTAAGTCGGCCGTGACTATGTGCCCTAAATACTTAAAATGGTCCACCTTGTCAAGAGAAATGCCATTTAAACGCACAGGTGGCACTCTATTAGGGCTTTTAACACAAGCCGTTTCAAAGATCATGAACTGACTTTTCGTGACATTACATTTCAGTCCATGCCTACACGCATACCTCTCACAGATGTTCAGGAGTTTACGTAAACCACAGACAGAGGCGCTCAACAACACCATGTCGTCTGCATAGCTAAGGTTATTAACACATACCCCATCAATGTGACAACCAAGACGCTGGTTGTTGAGCTCCTCAATCAGTGCGGTTACGTATATATTGAACAAGGTGGGTGAGGTGATACCGCCCTGTCTCACTCCGCATTCTAATTTGTATGATTCTGACATTGTTCCCGCCCATCCCATGCTATTAACCTGGTACCCATACCAATATTTAAAAATACTAACAATTTCAGATGGTAAGTTAATATTTTCCAACTTTTCCCACATGATATCATAGGCAACCAGATCAAATGCCTTGGACAAGTCGAGGAAACACGCATTTACTGGAGTTTTGCGACAAATATAGTATTGGACAGTATGCTTAATCAAAGTATAGCACTTTCAGTTGATAATCGCCGTCTAAATCCAAATTGATTATCATGCAAAGATACATATTTTTCCAACTGTGTATTAAGCATACTATCACAAACTTTTGCCACAACCGTAGCCAGAGAAATAGGTCTATAGTTATTTTTATCAGACAAATCACCAGTTTTATTCTTAACTATTGGTATTACTACGGTTTTCATCATATCAGAGGGAAGGTAAGAATAGCCCACGCACAGTGAATAGACAGTGAACGCACAGTGGGCCGGCGTATCGAAGATGCTCGATAGCTAGACCATCATGACCTGGAGATTTTCCTCCTGTCATTTTTCTAATAGTTTTTCTTACATCTTTGGCACTAAATTTTACCTCTGCCATTCCGGTTGGCAGCTCATCACAAAGAATATTTCCCACCGGACCCAACGAAGATCGTATTGAAAAAAAATATAATATTAGCGTCCTGTTCCCGACTTCATACGGATGCAAATTATATCCCAAAACCTAAAACTCTATCCATTGATGAAAACAGAATGAAAATCGGTCCAGTAGTTTTTGAGTTTATCGTGAACAGACAGACGCGGACAGACAGACAGACAGACAGACAGAACAGACAGTTTTTGAGTTTATCGTGAACAGACAGACGCGGACAGACAGACAGACAGACAGACAGAACAGACAGTTTTTGAGTTTATCGTGAACAGACAGACGCGGCGGAAGACTTCTTTACATATTATAAAACAAAGTCCCTGTCTGTCTGTTCGCGATAAACTCAAAAACTACTGCACCGATTTTCATACTGATTTCACCAATAGATAGAGTGGTTCTCGAGGAAGGTTTTAGTATATAATTTACAATGTTACGCGCGCGAAGTCGCGGGCACCAGCTAGTTCTTTTCAACCGACGAAAACGAAAAAAAACAAAAACGGAGGAGGTACTCAATTCGATGCGTATATTTGTTTTTTTTTTATGTATGATCACGCATAACTTTTGACAGGGTGGTCCGATTTTGATAATTCTTTTTTTATTTGAAAGGGTGCACCTCCAAGAGGGTCCCATTTTAATTTGGAAAAAAATCCCAACCCTAAGGGTAGGAAAACAGGGGATGATTGATTGTTCACTCACCGATTGTAGCGTATAACCACGCATAACTTTTTACAGAGTAGTCCAATTTTGATAATTCTTTTTTTAATGGATAGGGTACACCTCGAAGTTGGTCTCGTATAAATTTGGAAAAAGAATTCCTACCCTAAAGGTGGGAAAATGGGGGTGGGAAAATTAAAAATTAAGCATGTAGTAAATATTAGATTATAGACACAAAAAAATATAAAATAAAACTTTTTAACAAAAAATAAAACCGCCGAATAAACTGAAAAGCTTAAAATAATGTTATTATCATTTTACCTAAGTAATTTTGAGTCGGCGCCAAACAAGCAAAAATTACGTAAAGAGTGATGCGCGGCGGTGACTCAAAATATGGAGTTCTGGAGGCGCTTATAATATGTAGTAGTGTTAGCTCAATTAAATATAACAAATGTACTTAAACTATTATTATTAATACATATTAGAGCCTGAAACAAAGGATCTAATAAGAACTTTAGATGTTAATTTTAATATTGTACTTTAATATGTATGTTTAACTGTCTAGGTTATTACCTAAGTAGAATAAAATAATATGAAAGCAAAGTCGCCGGCAATAACTTGTATATAAAATTATCGTGTAAGCAAAATTAGAAGCATAAGAATTTTGAACGTGAGAAATTATAAAACAATTGAACTTAGACCAAATAAAAACGAAAGACAGAATGTTGCGAGCAATATAGTGAAGGCTGCTTTAAAAACATAATCCAATATTCGTTGTCTTGAGAAAAATTTCTTAACTATTCAGGTTTTCGATTTATTAAGTAGGTTTCATAATAGCAGTAGGTAACCTATGATTTTATAAAAAAAAAATTCTACAACTGAATATAATAATATGTATACCTATCGTTATATCCGCAAAGTGTGTTCAAAGCATTAAGAATTATTAATGTACCTACGTATTTAATGTAATTCCATCTTTCGTTTCATTATTTGAAGATTAGCTGATTTATAATATACTAGCTGTTGCCCGCGACTTCGTCCGCGTTAAAAAAGATAAAAACCTACGTATTAAATGTTATTCCATCTTTCGTTTTATTATTTGAAGATTAGCTGATTTATAATATACTAGCTGTTGCCCGCGACTTCGTCCGCGTTAAAAAAGATAAAAACCTACGTATTAAATGTTATTCCATCTTTCGTTTTATTATTTGAAGACTAGCTTATTTATAATATACTAGCTGTTGCCCGCGACTTCGTCCGCGTTGATTGATGATACTAATAATAAATTCGCTTCAATAATAATACTCTTTCACTTCGCAATTAGACATTTTTACCAGTAAAGTTTACTAAGGCGAGGCCTAGTTTAATTTCATTTGTATCATACACGAGTTTTACCGGCTTCGCCATGTCATCCACAATGCTCTATCTTTAGTTCTTATTTTATATGAGCTATTGCAACACACTTTTGGGATTGTGTCTACTCAGCAAACGTGTTGACAAGCACGTTTCATATATTCTGAAGATAATATTGAATATCTCAACGATCAGAATTTACTATAAATACCAACGTAGGATCCCAGTAGCTTCACACATCGCAGGATCAGCAAAAAATGAAGGTATTTGTTTTGTTTTTCACTTTAACTGTAGTAGCTGCAGCAGTGGCTACCTCAGATCTAAATAGCGAGAATTTATCACGGACCAATGAAACTTTAGAACCAATCCATGAAAATGAGGCATTGGCTCACGAAGAAGACGAAGAAGCACTGAAGGAACCGTCCGCATCACAAATGAATTCTACGTTGCAAGAAATGGATCAATCCAGAAATTCTCAACATGAGTCGATGGGACCAAAGGATAAATTGGAAGAAAATCATCCCGAACACGATCAAGACTTAATTTCTTTTATGAAAGCATCTGACGAACACAATCTACGCTCCCACTCAACGGATCAAAAAATTCAACACGAGAGTCCTTTGGATTTTCATGGCCTGATGTTGCAGGAAAGATATGCTCAAATGATGAATGCGGCGCATGAGGCGGATGCGGGTATTCTATACAGATGGCATCATATGCGCAGTTCTGGAGGCGCTTATGGACCAAGTTTTGGTCTTGGTATGACGCCACCATATTGGGGTAGTGCTAGCAGTGGCTCGGCAACAACAAGTGAAGGTAGCGGTTCAGGTGCAGTAGCCGTTTTCCCTAACGCCAAGGCCGGGCATTGCGGTGTTCCCGTGTTACTGAGTTGCTCGCCTTCCATGGTGTCCGGCACATTGAAAAAAGCTAACTCGTACTCTGCTCCCGCTTACAGAGCCAAAAGTGAGCACACACATGTGTAAAATAATAAATTTAATAACATAATTATTTATTGTGGAACTTATTATAATATAAAAAAATATGTCTTCAATCCAGAAAAATACATGTGTAGAGTATCATAACTTATACTACTTTTTTGTAATGTAGCTTTTCTAATATATTATTTTTATTAATAAATTTTTTTAAGCAAAATTTGTTTTTACTTTGTAAACCTCTTTCACGAAAATGTAATAAAAAAATTGGGGTGTGGCTGTGTCATGGACAATTGGACACGGCCGTGTTGTACTTGCACGTGAATATTATGTTTATGTAACGGGTTATATTTTTTAAATAAAATGAAACAAGTAATTATTGTGTTACAATATAAATTCTTTGATCCTTTCGCTATACAATGGTATAATTTATTTTTTGATGTAAAGCATAGACTCGAAACTGCAATGCCAAACTGTAACTAACCCCCGATTTGTTATAATTAGATTTAATGGTAGCAAATTTAAAGACATATTCTCGTTAATAATAAAAATATCGTTTTATAGTTTCTATAATATCATGTATACCTATTATCTGGATAGTAAGAGTATGACGGGCTATTTGATCGTAAGTGTATTTGACCACAAGCTTGAGCCGCCATCCCTTATGAGACAATAACACTCTCGTGCACCTAAACTACAAAAGTACACCAATGATGTTATCGTAGAGTGATTATTTCGATGGCAGCTACGTAAACTATCGTATCCAACAAATTGACGATTTTGGGTTTTCAGATCAATAATTCGAATTAAAAATTTATCTTTATTATGGTGTATTCAAAATTAAAATATCTCTTAAAATGACTGATTTTTTTGCCGAATATAATAGTATCTTGGGAATGCCCGCGACGTAAACTAACGTATTGTCTCTTACGATAGAGAAGTAAGCGGGGGCGCATGTCGTAAGAGCAAGATACTACACTTTACGTCGACCGACGGTAAAGAAGCTAATAGTGAAGAAAATAAATCAAGTTTAAGTAAATTGTAGAAAGGTATTATTTATATTATTAATTTTAGGAATTTTAACGACTTTTGAATTAAACTGTGGTATGAGACAGATACGACTGTTTACACTGTTTTTTACTATAGAAATTGTATGGTATGTAGCTCATACGGTTTTTTACGTTGCATCGTATGTGCAACATACCATTCTTTACTAGGCTTGTGTATAAAAGTTACCATCAGTATGTATTACTTACAATTATTTACGTAGTAAAGGAGTGTGTAATCTACAATCGTAAAATCAATTTCAATTAAATGTATTCACATATTCATAATTTCTCCCCATTCTAGGATTTCCTCTGCCCAAAGCAGCTAATTTAAAGGAAATAGAACAACTTGCCATGATGCTTGCCTTGAAAAAGACACACTTGAAATCAATGTTAACAATGATGAATTCGTTGACATTATTACTTATTATTACTAGATTTTCAATTACCTTTAAATTATTTTGCACAACAAGACAATATTACCAACTAGCAACTCCAGTATAAATTCCAGTATTAGAGATAATTCAAATTCTTTAATTATTCCTCACCCTTCCCCTGATTGTTCAAATAACCATTTCAACGACATTTGTTGATATTTTATTGGTAAAATACAAGAGCCATTATCTCAAATGTCTAACTTGTCAGACTATTCAACACCCCAAGTACTATACGTCACTATACTCTTTAAATTAAAATAAAAGAAGAAAATACCATGGAAAGATAATTTCCAATTAATAATATTGAAAACATTTCAGAAACGCTATGACACGACAAACATATAAACTTCAATATTCTAAAAAAATCTGTGCGTGAGCTAAAAATAAAGATAAAAAAGAGGCAATAGTCTCTTATGGTGAGATTGTTGTACTAACTTTCAACTTTCAGAAAGTACTGAAAACACCTTATGGACAGATAAGTGTTTCATACTACAACACTATGTTAAACCTATCCAAAAAAGAAGCCACTTTTTACATGTGGCACGAAGGAGAATGTTAAAGAGGTGCCAACGAAGTAACTAGCTGGAGCAATCGGATTCAGATTTTAGTCTGACATGAAAACAACTGTACTGGTCAAAATAGAAACCTTATTGTGTTTTCCTGTTACTTATTAGTACTTAACACATCACTGTGTAAAACACACGTTTTTAGAAAAAGGACATACAACAAGAAGGAGACAGTGCATGCGTTAATATAAAAATGAAAAAACAAGGCAATTAATAATCCCTTGTGCATTAGTAAGATGAGAAAAACAAGATAGCAACCCTTATATCGTAATAGAAATGGACTAACTAACTTTCTCGACTTTAAAGAAACAATAAACGGTAAAAACTAGTCTAAAAATTTTAAAGGCGATAACCTCCGTAAAATGGCCCAAGATAGAAGAACTGAAGGTTTCTGCCTGAAGACTCCAATAATTTTTATTATAAATAAGATTTAATGTACACAGAATGTACAATAGATATGATTTAATACATTTTTCAATTTGCGGCATGATTTCTAAAGATTTTTTATGCATTTTTTTAAATAAATAATCTGCAGATCCGAATACTACTCAAGTTTCATATAAATCAGATTCGGAGTAACATTTTATGTGTTACATTTCATTGGTCCATATATTTTTGTTAGTTGTTAGTACTAACATATATTTTTTGTTTTTACCTGAACTATCGTTATTATGAAAGATTAATTACGATTTTATAATCGATTCGAAAAATTTCCGATTTCTAATTTTATCAAATAGATAATGATAATTTTGCCACACCAACTATGAACTCTTATTTATTTAAGGCCTCCAAAGCATCTAACAAAATGGTCGTCATCTAAGTCAAGTAACACTTGGCGAGTCAAATTCATCCAAATTTCATGAAATTAGTTTGTGCCCATTATTGCATTTTGCTTATCATTTTTGCAAATACTGTCAAATTAAAAAATAATACTAATAATATTGTCTACAATACAACAGTAAGACGCGAATTGCGAAGCATATTCCATAGAGTTCAACAGGATCTTGTCAAATTTCGCACACAAATTACTTACACGAAAAAAAATGTGAATTATAAATAGTATTTTTAAATGACGTTTTGTAAATATAGTTAAAGCAATAAGATTTAAAAAAATCGTGCAATTTAGACCTCGATAATTTTAATTATAAATTAAATGCTAGGAACTAATTGACTTTCGATGAGAAAACTACGAAAAATTTATAAAGCTTTTACTACTAAACGCGTATTCTAGTCATTGCTTTTATTTTTACTTACATATTCGTAGTCAATTAAAAAAAAATTCTTTTTACCAAAAATGATTGACAACGAATTATACCTAACTGGCAGAAGCGCATATCACCTTTTATTTATACCAAAATAATATACATTTTAAAGAAATTAATTAAGTATTAGATTTCTAATAAAAAAAAATTCTCATTTAGATTGATTTATTTAGATTATACTTACATATACATATTTTTATTTAAAGAAAATTTTTAAACGTCCACAATTTATATTTACATCGCTTAGGGACTCTCTCACCAACTACAAGTAAAGTGTTGATTAGTTACTTTTCAAGTAACGCTAATTGGAGAGTAAATGTTACAAGTATCTTGTGTCAATTTAATTGAAATTATCTTTGAGTAATGCTACTCGAAGATGGTGAAACTCGTACGCTTTTTTACCGGTGACTTTAAATGGCAGTTAGCCTACTTGACACTTTAATCAGAGATGGTGAAAGAGTCCCATAGAAATTACATATTCGCTTTATTAAATATTTCTTTTGTGCTGATTTTAATTACGTTTTTTATAGAATTATTGAAAACTTAATAATATGACCAATATTGTGACCAATATATACTCGTATATATTTTTATAGTGGGACAGTCCAGTTCGGTTTGTGATTGTGTTTAGTTTATATATTTTATGTTTATGTTATTTAAAAAAAATCTAAAAAATATTTTCTTATATACTTCAAAAATGTATTGTTACAATTTAAATGTTTTTTGAATATAAATTTTAGTTTTTGTAAGCTGACGCCAGTACCACTGCAGAGTCATATATTGAAAAGAAAAAAGAAACTGTAATTATTCAAATATTTATTTCAAATGAGAAACTTTTTTTATGATTATGACAATAGATGGATCTGTGGTGGAATTAATATTTCCTCGGAATATTATTTTTGTTATATAATTGTTTATACTTTTTGTAAATAAACGAATTGACCAGTAGACCGACGATTGTAATAACTGTTCACAATAAATAAATGAAGCTATAAGTTTATAAGTAGACATTGGAAATTTCTCATTCTTAATAAATGGAGACGAACTTATTTCAAAAACCAATAAACAATAAATTGAAAAATAGAAATATTAGTAATCGCTTCTGGTTTTATTGTCCCATAATTAAGTGATTGAATAAGAAATGGTTGAAGGTCAGGATTAAGCTTTCGAGCTTTAGACCTAGGTTCAAATCCTGGCATATTCGTATTTGGGTGTACTCGAAGCAAATGAATGTATTAATATTATCTATACTAATATTATAAAGAGAAAAGATTTGTTTGTTTGCATTGAATACCGATACGATTTGAAAAATTGAACGAAATACGATTGAACGGCCCGTGGGGGTGGGATAACCCCCGGGAGAAAATAATATTTAAAAAAAAAATTAGGTACTCTAAGATCTTGATTTTGATTTCGATTTTTATACCTATTAATAAGAAATGGTGGATATGTTTTAAAATAATATTTAATTATGTTTGGAATTGATTGAGCCACACCTTGACAGAATAAATCACGTAATCACGTTTTAGAATGTGTGCGTGATATTTCTTTAATATTTTTATTTGATAACTAGCTGATGCCTGCGACTTCATCCGCGTTGAAAAAAAATAGCAATTATAATGCAAATGGGTTTTTAACCGATTTCCAAAAAATGGAGGTTCTCAATTCGACCGTATATATGTTTTTTTTATGTGTGTTCGCAGATAACTTCGTCGTTTATGAACCAATTTTGATGATTCTTTTTTTGTTAGAAAAGAGATATCCCAAAGGTGGTACCATGATAAGGAAACCATAATCTGATGGTGGCATCCCAGAGAAATCGAGGGGAACCTTCGAAAATCATAGTGGCAACTAGGGCGTTTGTTAATTTTGTCATTAAGTATCTTATTAGTTTCCTGTTTGAAGTCGGTTTTTTTTGTTGGACAGCAAATCTTGAGTCATTCCTTACTCTGTCACCGAAACACAACAGCACACAATAGGTATTGTTATTTCAATGTGGTCTTCTGTAATGGGGTGAATAATTATAAATAATTCAAATTCAAATTCATTTATTTTCAGGTAACTAGACCCATATTTTGTTTATACATTCATTGTTAATATATAACTAAACAGTTCCTAATTAAATAAAATCAAAGCAAATTTTTATATATGCCTCTCATACTATACATATACAACAGTAATAAGATATTTAATACAAGATGAAAGAAAATAAATAATAATAAGAAGAAGAATAATTTACAAGTAAATGCCTAAAAACTAGCACCAACATGTTTATCGCAACAATGTCAGATATATATACAATCTAGCCTATTAGCTATCATTGATAAAACTTTGTTAGAGCTATCCCGCACCCGTCTAACAAGTGATGCACATTTTTTACGCATGTTAGCATGAAAACAATCAGTGCTCAACATTGCAAACATCCCTGAAGCACTACAGAAGCGGGGTTTTGCGACAAATATAGTATTGGACAGTATGCTTAAGACAAAGTATAGCACTTTCAGTTGATAATCGCCGTCTAAATCCAAATTAATTATCATGCAAAGATACATATTTTTCCAACTGTGTATTAAGCATACTATCAAAAACTTTTGCCACAACCGTAGCCAGAGAAATAGGTCTATAGTTATTTTTATCAGACAAATCACCAGTTTTATTCTTAACTATTGGTATTACTACGGTTTTCATCATATCAGAGGGAAGGTAAGAATGGCCCACGCACAGTGAATAGAACGTAGCTAATATTGCAGCCACATGAATCGAAGATGCTCGATAGCTAGACCATCATGACCTGGAGATTTTCCTCCTGTCATTTTTCTAATAGTTTTTCTTACATCTTTGGCACTAAATTTTACCTCTGCCATTCCGGTTGGCAGCTCATCACAAAGAATATTTCCCACCGGACCCAACGAAGATCGTATTGAAAAAAAATATAATATTAGCGTCCTGTTCCCGACTTCATACGGATGCAAATTATATCCCAAAACCTAAAACTCTATCCATTGATGAAAACAGAATGAAAATCGGTCCAGTAGTTTTTGAGTTTATCGTGAACAGACAGACGCGGACAGACAGACAGACAGACAGACAGAACAGACAGTTTTTGAGTTTATCGTGAACAGACAGACGCGGACAGACAGACAGACAGACAGACAGAACAGACAGTTTTTGAGTTTATCGTGAACAGACAGACGCGGCGGAAGACTTCTTTACATATTATAAAACAAAGTCCCTGTCTGTCTGTTCGCGATAAACTCAAAAACTACTGCACCGATTTTCATACTGATTTCACCAATAGATAGAGTGGTTCTCGAGGAAGGTTTTAGTATATAATTTACAATGTTACGCGCGCGAAGTCGCGGGCACCAGCTAGTTGTTTTCAACCGACGAAAACGAAAAAAAACAAAAACGGAGGAGGTACTCAATTCGATGCGTATATTTGTTTTTTTTTATGTATGATCACGCATAACTTTTGACAGGATGGTCCGATTTTGATAATTCTTTTTTTATTTGAAAGGGTGCACCTCCAAGAGGGTCCCATTTTAATTTGGAAAAAAATCCCAACCCTAAGGGTAGGAAAACAGGGGATGATTGATTGTTCACTCACCGATTGTAGCGTATAACCACGCATAACTTTTTACAGAGTAGTCCAATTTTGATAATTCTTTTTTTAATGGATAGGGTACACCTCGAAGTTGGTCTCGTATAAATTTGGAAAAAGAATTCCTACCCTAAAGGTGGGAAAATGGGGGTGGGAAAATTAAAAATTAAGCATGTAGTAAATATTAGATTATAGACACAAAAAAATATAAAATAAAACTTTTTAACAAAAAATAAAACCGCAGAATAAACTGAAAAGCTTAAAATAATGTTATTATCATTTTACCTAAGTAATTTTGAGTCGGCGCCAAACAAGCAAAAATTACGTAAAGAGTGATGCGCGGCGGTGACTCAAAATATGGAGTTCTGGAGGCGCTTATAATATGTAGTAGTGTTAGCTCAATTAAATATAACAAATGTACTTAAACTATTATTATTAACACATATTAGAGCCTGAAACAAAGGATCTAATAAGAACTTTAGATGTTAATTTTAATATTGTACTTTAATATGTATGTTTAACTGTCTAGGTTATTACCTAAGTAGAATAAAATAATATGAAAGCAAAGTCGCCGGCAATAACTTGTATATAAAATTATCGTGTAAGCAAAATTAGAAGCATAAGAATTTTGAACGTGAGAAATTATAAAACAATTGAACTTAGACCAAATAAAAACGAAAGACAGAATGTTGCGAGCAATATAGTGAAGGCTGCTTTAAAAACATAATCCAATATTCGTTGTCTTGAGAAAAATTTGTTAACTATTCAGGTTTTCGATTTATTAAGTAGGTTTCATAATAGCAGTAGGTAACCTATGATTTTATAAAAAAAATTCTACAACTGAATATAATAATATGTATACCTATCGTTATATCCGCAAATTGTGTTCAAAGCTTTAAGAATTATTAATGTACCTACGTATTTAATGTAATTCCATCTTTCGTTTCATTATTTGAAGATTAGCTGATTTATAATATACTAGCTGTTGCCCGCGACTTCGTCCGCGTTAAAAAAGATAAAAACCTACGTATTAAATGTTATTCCATCTTTCGTTTTATTATTTGAAGACTAGCTGATTTATAATATACTAGCTGTTGCCCGCGACTTCGTCCGCGTTAAAAAAGATAAAAACCTACGTATTAAATGTAATTCCATCTTTCGTTTTATTATTTGAAGACTAGCTTATTTATAATATACTAGCTGTTGCCCGCGACTTCGTCCGCGTTAAAAAGATAAAAACCTACGTATTAAATGTAATTCCATCTTTCGTTTTATTATTTGAAGACTAGCTTATTTATAATATACTAGCTGTTGCCCGCGACTTCGTCCGCGTTAAAAAAGATAAAAACCTACGTATTAAATGTAATTCCATCTTTCGTTTTATTATTTGAAGACTAGCTTATTTATAATATACTAGCTGTTGCCCGCGACTTCGTCCGCGTTAAAAAAGATAAAAACCTACGTATTAAATGTAATTCCATCTTTCGTTTTATTATTTGAAGACTAGCTTATTTATAATATACTAGCTGTTGCCCGCGACTTCGTCCGCGTTAAAAAAGATAAAAACCTACGTATTAAATGTAATTCCATCTTTCGTTTTATTATTTGAAGACTAGCTTATTTATAATATACTAGCTGTTGCCCGCGACTTCGTCCGCGTTAAAAAAGATAAAAAGTAGCCTATTATGTGTGCCGTACTTCTAAATGTTTATCTACCAAGTTTCATGAAGTTCATGAAGTTCATGATGGAGGAACATACATACATACATACAGAAAAAATTCTAAAAATCGTCAATTTAGTTTCAGTATCATGTATAGAGCCTATATACACGATATTTCTGAAAACAAAATAAATTACTCCATGACCGACCCCTACACATTTATTATTAGTATATTGATATTGATAAAGAGGAAAGATTTGATTGTTTGCTTGTTTGAATTGAATGCAACTATGTACTGCATTTATTATTAGTATTGATGATACTAATAATAAATTCGCTTCAATAATAATACTCTTTCACTTCGCAATTAGACATTTTTACCAGTAAAGTTTACTAAGGCGAGGCCTAGTTTAATTTCATTTGTATCATACACGACAGGGCGTAGTTTTACCGGCTTCGCCATGCCATCCACAATGCTCTATCTTTAGTTCTTATTTTATCTGAGCTATTGCAACACACTTTTGGGATTGTGTCTACTCAGCAAACGTGTTGACAAGCACGTTTCATATATTCTGAAGATAATATTGAATATCTCAACGATCAGAATTTACTATAAATATCAACGTAGGATCCCAGTAGCTTCACACATCGCAGGATCAGCAAAAAATGAAGGTATTTGTTTTGTTTTTCACTTTAACTGTAGTAGCTGCAGCAGTGGCTACCTCAGATCTAAATAGCGAGAATTTATCACGGACCAATGAAACTTTAGAACCAATCCACGAAAATGAGGCATTGGCTCGCGAAGAAGACGAAGAAGCACTGAAGGAACCGTCCGCACCACAAATGAATTCTACGGTGCAAGAAATGGATCAATCTAGAAATTCTCAACATGAGTCGATGGGACCAAACGATAAATTGGAAGAAAATCATCCCGAACACGATCAAGACTTAATTTCTTTTATGAAAGCATCTGACGAACACAATCTACACTCCCACTCAACGGATCAAAATATTCAACACGAGAGTCCTTTGGATTTTCATGGCCTGATGTTGCAGGAAAGATATGCTCAAATGATGAATGCGGCGCATGAGGCGGATGCGGGTATTCTAAACAGATGGCATCATCTGCGCAGTTCTGGAGGCGCTTATGGACCAAGTTTTGGTCTTGGTATGACGCCACCATATTGGGGTAGTGCTAGCAGTGGCTCGGCAACAACAAGTGGAGGTAGCGGTTCAGGTGCCGTAGCCGTTTTCCCTAACGCCAAGGCCGGGCATTGCGGTGTTCCCGTGTTACTGAGTTGCTCGCCTTCCATAGTGTCCGGCACATTGAAAAAAGCTAACTCGTACTCTGCTCCCGCCTACAGAGCCAAAAGTGAGCACACACATGTGTAAAATAATATTTTCAATACAATAAATTTAATAACATAATTATTTATTTTGGAACTTATTATAATATAAAAAAATATGTCTTCAATCCAGAAAAATACATGTGTAGAGTATCATAACTTATACTACTTTTTTGTAATGTAGCTTTTCTTATATATTATTTTTATTAATAAATTTTTTTAAGCAAAATTTGTTTTTACTTTGTAAACCTCTTTCACGAAAGTGTAATAAAAAATTGGGGTGTGGCTGTGTCATGGACAATTCGACACGGCCGTGTTGTATTTGCACGTGAATATTATGTTTATGTAACGGGTTATATTTTTTAAATAAAATGAAACAAGTAATTATTGTGTTACAATATAAATTCTTTGGTCCTTTAGCTATACAATGGTATAATTTATTTTTTGATGTAAAGCATAGACTCGAAACTGCAATGCCAAACTGTAACTAACCCCCGATTTGTTATAATTAGATTTTTTGGTAGCAAATTTAAAGACGTATTCTCGTTAATAATAAAAATATCGTTTTATAGTTTCTATAATATAATGTATACCTATTATCTGGATAGTAAGAGTATGACGGTCTATTTGATCGTAAGTGTATTTGACCACAAGCTTGAGCCGCCATCCCTTATGAGACAATAACACTCTCGTGCACCTAAACTACAAAAGTACACCAATGATGTTATCGTAGAGTGATTATTTGTAGGTATTGTTGGAATTATACCTTTATGGATGTTATGTTATTTCACGATCACGACAGTATTTTGTACCAAACAGCGGAAAGCAGTCATAATAATAATTGGTTGTAATATTGTAAAGCCAATGGCAATAACAAAATCACTTTTAATAAATTCACTGAAAAATGAGATACGCATTGTCTACATTTTATAATAAACTAACTGAGATAATCAGAGCCTTATCTATAAATAAATTTAAAAGTGTCATTAAATACAAACTTCTCTCGAAAGGTTTTTATAAAATTACTGATTATTTAAGCGACAATGCTCATACTATATTTAGTATTATATATTAGTATTATATTATGTATACTTTGTTTTTTTTTAAATTAAGTGTAACTGTTGTTATTGTATATTTTAAAGATGACAAAAAGAATTGTATCCTGAGTTTCCTTCTTGGTTTAAATTTAAATTTATAATGTAAAAGTTCTTGTAAAAAACTAATTGATAAATAAATATTTTGTTTTTTAAAATACACTTTTTTTTACTTTATATCTTGTTACTCATACCATAGAGTAAATAGTTACTTAACCAGTAATAGAGGGGCGAGCTCCGTTTTAAACATGAAACTTCCGGCTTTATTTTCTTTATGGCTCACTTGATGTCGCTAGTAATGTCGAATTTGATGTTAAATTATGTTATTCATATTGACACCATTTTTACTTTCTTTATGGAGAACTAGATGTCGTCATATAACAATAAAATATTTATAGAATCCGTGAGGTTTCTTTTTTTGCTCACTAGATGTCGCCATATAACATGTGCATGATACGAATTGACTGACTACAGCGACCTTTGAGTTAGACGGATTTTTAATAGAAACTCATAATCGACTTGAGCGCCTTTGACGGATTTTTAATGGCAACTCATAATCGTAATCTACATAGGGGCCATCTATATTTTATCGACTTTTTCAACATTTTTTGTGTCTCTACGTGTCTGTCCCTCTATAAGTAACTATTTACTCTATGGCATTAATTACAGTTGGTAATATGAGGTATTGAGGCAACAGATGACGCCACATTTTAACAGAAGTAATAATACGTAGGTTTTGCAACAGATGTCGCTTTAATAATGAGGCAGTTGAAAAGTTATGAAAATTTCAAATAATTGAATTTAAGATTTATGTTTGAGTCTTATTAACTTCACAATCATCAAGAAGTCACGAAGAAAGAAAGAAATCTTGCACAATGATTTAATAAAAAGCGGCAAAAAGTACAGAGATAGTGAATACTGGCGACGTTATACACTTATTTTAATATTAGTTCAAGACCTAGTGCGATTTCCGAGTCAAAGATTTTTTTAAAAATAAAGCTAGGAAGTTTATTTATTTATTAGGCCGATTTAGTAGCTAAAATTGGCCTAATAAATTTAAAGGTAAAAATTAAATGATCATAACTTGATCATAAAATGTTTATGAAGCGCCGGGAGCGGGTTGCTAGTAAATAATAAAAAGCACGTGGATGCAATGAAAACAATCAAATTATTTTAATGCTTTATTTAAATTTAAGTAAACTTTAAAAAAAATTAATAATTAAAAATATAAAAATTACGAAAAAAGGAAATAATGAATTAAACTTATGCCATGAAAACAATCAAATTATTTTAGTAAATTAATAATTAAAAATATAAAAATTACGAAAAAAGGAAACTAATTAAATTTAAGTAAACTTTAAAAAAAATTAATAATTAAAAATATAAAAATTACGAAAAAAGGAAACTTATGCCATGAAAACAATGAAATTATTTTAGTGAATAAATAATGAAAAATATAAAAATTAGGAAAAAAGGAAACAATGAATGAAAGAAAAAAGGAAAAAAGGAAACTTATGCCATGAAAACAATGAAATTATTTTAGTGAATTAATAATGAAAAATATAAAAATTAGGAAAAAAGGAAACAATGAATGAAAGAAAAAAGGAAAAAAGGAAACTTATGCCATGAAAACAATGAAATTATTTTAGTGAATTAATAATGAAAAATATAAAAATGAGGAAAAAAGGAAATAATTAGAACGAACGTCGTGGGTAAATAATATCAATAGGCGCCGAAGGTGGAGGGCGCTGGAACACCCACTCACTGGAGACATCACTCGGCGTTGTTGAACCGTAGTCTTGTACTTCCTGCAGGCTTTCTTGCTGCCCAAAGCAACACAAAAGCCTTCGCCACCATTTTACGGAACGTTCACCGTTTTGCAGCAATGGTGTTCTGTTAATAAGAAAAACATATTTCATATGAATTCATTGAAATTTTGACGAGTCCCGGGTTCGTTTCCTAGCAGGGTCAATTTTGAAAATGAACTTTGGAACGTTTGATGTGTATAACCACCTCTTTACAAAAGACCACTGTGAAATAGCATTTGTGTGCTGTTTGTGTCTCGGTGAATGAGAAATAAATTTTATTTTAAAATAAAAACTTATAGTAATGTTTCGCGAAAGTTTTTCTCTTGCTGTCCAAATTGTCTTACAGATTGTGTAGGTAAATAAGACCTACATATTATTTTGTATACATATATATAATACAAATAGCTACAAACATATACAGTGTATGTTATAAACAGTGACTAAAATTTAGGCTAGGTTCCACTAACCCGGACGGGTAAACTTGCCGGACGTAAGTTCACATTGAACTGGATGCCGTATCATTGAAGTTTGGTATCAGTATAAAACATACTTGAGCCATGCTGTTAAGCTGAAAGTAACATTATTCATATAAATTGTATCCACTGGACTTTTTAGTAGTTTTACCAACCGTAAATTAGCCGGTCCGGCCTAGTGGGAACACTGTGAACCTAGCGTAAGATGAGAAAAATCCAAGACATTACTAGATATAAGTAATTATTAAACTTGACTTGACATACCGTTCATCGGTCGAAGGCTGCGATGCAGTTGACGAGCTGCCAGTTGAGCTGGAGATGTCGCATCTAATAATAAAGATATATTTATTTCATTAGTGTGTGATTACATAAAGAGGAAATTGATCATTCTATCATTGTGTTCAAAACTTGAACTTTTTATTTTTTTTTATTAGAGATGGGTTTGCTCTTGGCCAACAACCAGCTCGGTAGCAAGGGAGAGTCCTAAGATGGAGCGAGCTCACCCAGAAATAAAATAGACATAAAATGTAATGTAAAGCAAATTGTCTCTTTTATCCTTTAACCGCCCTCTGGCGGATTTATCTGACAATTGAAGACGTGAGTGGATGAAGGTGATATGTCGCATAATTTCAATTTGGAATAAATCAAGGTTAAAGTTTTACTTTTAATTTTTGAGTTCAGTCGCCATGGAGATTTTCGTACTAAATTATAATTTAAAAAACATAAGGCCAGTTTCAGTGCTGTCCTGAAACCACTTCTAGTTCGAACCAGTAGTTCATGAGATTAGCGCGTACAACCAAACAAACAAAACCTTAGCTTTATATAATAGTAAGTATAGATATATACGACAAATTCCTCTACTGTTTATTTTTAAATCATTGCGTTGCATTCTCTTAAAAAGAAAAACAAATACGACGACAACTCCTACAACCCCAAGCGGTTTAAAGGGTTAAAAAAATACTATAAAAAAAATAGGAAAGATTAAGCAAAAGAAATGCAAAAAAGCAACCTAAGAAAACGAAGAAGAATTAATCAAAAGTTTGACATACTCATCGTCTTCGGTTCACTCAGTCGACAGTTATGAAGTAACAGACATAAAAAAAACACATATTTTACGGTAGCATACCCATTTCATAAACCTCACTTGAAAACTACATATATGGGCATTTGTTGCCAATTTGTTGCTAATTTCAATATATAAGGGTATTTCACAAATACCCCCTAAATAAGGGGTGACATTTTTTGACAACATCTAACTAGCCTGTCTCAGAGCAACAAATTAGCAACAATTTTTTTTTAATTTTGAAAAAGACGCACCAAAGTAGCACATGCAAATCGCAAAGGTAGCTTAAGTACATTAATCTTCAACGAATACAACAACTTTCACCCATCTGCAAATTTTTTCACCACTCCATCGACAGATTGACAGACATTAGATTGTTAAGTCTTGATTTGGAAAAATGTAGTTAAATACTAATATACAATACTTACGGTGGTTGCAATACAATTTCGTCCAACTCGAAGTTTCCATTAAAAAAAAAATTAAGTGCAAGACATTCCATTAATTCCATATTATTATGTAGGTATAATCAATTTTGAATTATGCTTACCCTTCCACGTTCGGTTCCTCATGTTCCCCTTGTTGTTCACGTTTAACTGTAGCCCTAAAAGAAAATATTAGATAACAATTAACGAGTCCAGTTGTGAATGTAAACCATCATCTACTGGCCGACGCAAAATCGGTCCAACCACATGGTCAGTTTGTATGTTTGTTACTCTAATCAATTTGGACCAAATCTGCCATACTGATAGTTAGATGGATTAACATAGGTGGGTATAATATATTTGGGATAATTTTTATACTGGAAAAACGTCAGGTTTCTGTGGAATTATCAAAAAACCTACTTACGAAGTAGCGGGCAGGTAAAGTAGAATAACAAAGTCCTGCAAGGGAGAAACAGGGAGAAATAGACGCTGAAGACATTTGTGATAGTGCTGTTGTGATTTCGGTACCGTCAGCATAAAAACATCAGCATAAATCTAGAATATTTCAACAAAAACTCTGTTGTAATAATGTTTACTTACTTCAATTTGGGTGGATCCATTTTGTTTGAATTAAATTGACGCGAAATAGAAAAGTTATAAAGTGACCGAATAAACTGTTTCAAAAACTTTTAGAAATTAATTCGGAAATAGTTAAATTATAAATAATTTCAGAATAAAAAGTTTCACACAATAAAAAGTTTCAGCAATCAGAAAGCGCTAAACGGACATCGATTCAATATGAGTTAATATGCACGACTCTCCCGTAGCCCGTAGAACCTATTTGTTTCAATCCACAATTATTACTGCGAATGATTAGTGTTGCCAACTTGACATCGATTTATGAGGGTAATTCGTAAAGAGTAGGTCTCAAAATAAAGTCACTGTCAACTTGACATCGATTTAAAAAAAAGAACTATCGTATGAGGGTAATTCGTAAAGAGTAGGTCTCAAAATAAAGTCACTGTCAACTTGACAGCTATGACTTTATTGTGCATTATTTATCAACAAACACTTCAACTGTCGACGAGAAAAAGGACCTTGTGTGTTATTCCGTGTATTGTTTGTGGCTTTGTGGAAAATTCAAAATGTCAATCGGCAAAATCGAGCCCTTCGATATAACGGCCGGCAACTGGGCCAGTTATGTGGACAGGTTGGAACAGTATTTCATTGTAAACGTAATCAAGGATGAGACGAAAGTGCCCACATTAATCACCATCATGGGTGGACCAGCTTACGAATTATTATCCACCTTATACACTCCACGGAGGCCAGCAGATTGTAAATACACGGACTTAATAAAAATAATGCGCGATCATTTACAGGCGCAACCTAGTGTGTTGGCGGAAACAGACGCCTGGAGATGTTCATCTCTTCTTGTTCTATAATGGTAAATCCAAGTAATTCTGCTTTTTCCTTAGTAAAACCCAAATCTCTCACTAAAATCCTCGACACAAACATAACATACTTTAAGTATAAGGGACCCGACACTTGTTTTGAACCTTGATTACATATTTCTAAACTGAATTATGCTAAGTAAACTTTTTTTTACAGAGTCAGTAATATTTCTAGGATGTTTTATAATTAAAAAATTACCACAAATATAACAAAAATCGGGAGAATGTTTACAAACATGTCGAAACATTTTTGTTTGTTAGTAAAAATTACATATTAGGTTAAATACTGCAATGTAAGGTTATATTTACTGTAAAAGAAAAAAACGTTGTGTAATTTATAACAACTATCTTCCTAAAAACATGTTTAGAAAATTTTATTTTTATGTTGAAACTAGTTGGTGTCTGCGACTTCGTCCGTTGAGAAAGAAAGAAAGTAGTCCTATCCTGTGTCCCGTACGTCTAAATGTTTATCTACCAAGTTTCATGAAAATCAGTTAAGTAATTCGTTTAAGAATTATGGAGGAGCATACATACATACAATACCATTTACAGATTTATTATTAGTGCAGTGAGAAATTGGTGAGTGATACGATTTTTTTTTATTTATTTCGAAATCAGTACACCAAATTGCATAGAAATAAGTTAAAATTATTGAAAAAGTTATTTCATCGTGGGCCTGTGTTATTAATCTTTTAAATACTATAAATAGCATTTGTCTATGAGTAATTAGCTTCATTTTCTTCAATTAATATATTGAGTTCTTTAGTGGTGTTTTTAAGTCTTAGAATTAGCTCAGAAATTACTAAAATGGCAACCCAGAAGGTCTAACGCACAGAATAAAAAGTATCCTATAATATAGCTCCTTAAAAAGTAAAGGGCCACAAATCAAAATTACACTTTTTACAGGAGAGCTAATCTAAAAAAATAAATTATTTTTTGTCTATTTTTTTCTTACTAGATACATATCAAATATATGCATATTATACATCGTTAGAAGCGTATTTTTAAGTAGCATTAAATGTTTTAAGTACTTTATAATAAACGGAATACTAGAAGAGATATAATCATATAAGTTACTTTTGAATATATAAAAAATGATCAAAATATACTAAATATGGAATAAAACAACCATAAGTCTTTCTGCAACATACAATGTGAAGGATTGTGATTATATTTTTGCAATAAAAACATTTATGGATTTTTTATTTTATGGTCCTTTAGTTTTTAACGAGCGATTATGTTAATCCAAGTAATAGACTATCTGATTGTCAAATTTCATCAAAACCCGTTCAGCCGTTTTTGCGTGATTGAGTAACAAACATCCAAACATACCAACTTTCATATTTATCACATTGTTAAGCTTGAGACTCTGACCGTTAAAACAATATCTAATTTATTTCCAAAAATGACATATTCTAATTAATGTGAACATCCAACGCGTCAAAAATATCTATAAGTACAGTCGAATGTCAATATGTTCTATACGTTCATATTTTCATAATTAGGTAAACAGTTGTCATAAGTCAGATCTAAATAAATGTAATTGAGAAGTCATGAGCGAAAGATTTTTCAAATTTCGAATGGCCCTCGTCTTTTGTTGATGACTAATAGTATATAATTCTATATTCTATACCAATATATAAATCTGAAGTGTTTGTTTGTTTGAACGTGCTAATCTCAGGAACTATTGAGTCGAATTGAAAAATCCTTTTTGTGTTGGTGTTGGATAGACAATTTAATTTTATCGAGGAAGGCTATAGGCTATAGAGAAGGCTATAGAGGTGCCGCAAGTGCGCTGCCAACTACACTAGGATTAAGGATAGATTAGGGAAATGGGCTCCCTATCCCTTCAGTAAGGTATAAGAGTTCAGAACGGTCGTTTCCTTGAATAAAACTCCATATTAGGTGGATTCATTTCAATTGTATATTTAGTCACATTATTCCACCGACATCACCAATAATACTCATATTTATATTCTACTTCGCCTACGGCCGCGCCGTTCAACAACCGCCACCGGGCTGCGACAGCGCGGTTCACCAGGCGCCGTCGGCGTGCGGACGCGGCGTCCAGCATCCACCACCGGGCTGCGACAGCGCGGTTCACCACGCACCGTCGGTGTGCGGACGCGGCGTCCTGCATCCACGACTGGGCCAGGCGCCGTCGATGTGTGTACGCGGCGTCCAGCATCCACCACCGGGCTGCGACAGCGCGGTTCACCACGCACCGTCGGTGTGCGGACGCGGCGTCCAGCATCCACGACCGGGCCAGGCGCCGTCGATGTGTGTACGCGGCGTCCAGCATCCACCACCGGGCTGCGACAGCGCGGTTCGTCAGACGACGTCGATGTGCGGATGCGGCGTCCAGCATCCACCACCGGGCTGCGATAGAGCGGTTCACCAGGCGCCGTCGGTGTGCGGACGCGGCGTCCAGCATCCACCACCGGGCTGCGACAGCGCGGTTCACCAGGCGCCGGCGGTGTGCGTACGCGGCGTCCAGCATCCACGACCGGGCCAGGCGCCATCGATGTGTGTACGCGGCGTCCAGCATCCACCACTGGGCTGCGACAGCGCGGTTCGTCAGACGACGTCGATGTGCGGATGCGGCGTCCAGCATCCACCACCGGGCTGCGATAGCGCGGTTCACCAGGCACCGTCGGTGTGCGGACGCGGCGTCCAGCATCCACCACTGGGCTGCGACAGCGCGGTTCACCAGGCGCCGTCGGTGTGCGGACGCGGCGTCCAGCATCCACCACCGGGCTGCGACAGCGCGGTTCACCAGGCGCCGTCGGTGTGCGGACGCGTCGTCCAGCATGCACCACCGGGCCAGGCGCCGTCGATGACGAGTAGCCGCTCACATACTCCCCCGAGAATGGACGCTGGAACTCCGCCTCTGCGCTCCAGGCACACCTTTCAGCAAGCTCCACCAGGGTGCGACAGTCAGGATCAACAGGCGCTGCCATCGCCCAGCAGGCACCACTCGGCGACGAATAGTCGGGAAAAATCATCGATGTAAAAAAAATAAAGTTTTGAACACATTAATTCCTACAATTCTCTTGTCTTGAGTAAAGCTTATGTCTATTAAAAACATATTGTGTTAAATTTCTCTCTCTTCCCCGCAAAAACAATTACGAGACAGAGGGGATAAAATATTTAATTGCTATAATATGTTATGTATATCTTTTATTTATAAAATTCTACAGTAGAGATTTTTGGTGTATTCTACTACTTTTGTATTCCGTTTGCTATAAAAATAAATATGTAATGTAGGTATTAACTTTAGTTACAAATTTTTGAATGATAAATAAATAAAATAAAAGAAAAAATAAAAAAGCCTTTTATTTATATGGAATAGAAAAAAAAAAGAAAAAAAATGTTTTGATTACAAGATTTTTAAATATAAATAGTTAAAGCATGCAAATTTATAAAAAATATTTAGTTTTAAAAGTTAGTGCATTAAGTTTCTGCAAGAACCCCTCTACAGGTGAAGGCCTCCTCCAAAGCTTGTTTTGACATTAAGTATATGTTAATATGTATAGTTTTCATTTTTGGTTGGTTTTTTCCTTTGGAGGATTATGGTCATAATCTTCCACGGTGACCAGCCGGCTTGGAAGATGCTTTTCGTTCGATGTTAATGGTTTAGGTAAGGTAAGGTAAGTTATCAGTGTTAAGAGTGTTAGGGGGTGGTAGTTGCTATATGTTCTGATTTTTGTTATCCTGCGACTCTGGCGAATTTTTTGTTTTTTTGTTTGTCAAAAAATTTAACATGTTTGGATTTAGGGCTCCATCTGATAGGCTAGCAGATCTTCTAAGCTGTGTCTGGGTTATATTCGCTATTTGGGTTTTATTCTTCTTAGTAGCCTGCGTCCCTGTTCCGTCATGAGTGCTGTATTCAGGAGATATTGAATGCATTCTTTTGTTGTTACCTGGTCTGTTTGTAACTTTGTCTCGTATTGATAATATCGTATCGATAATCGATAATCCTCTGTAATATAATATGCTGTATCTTTTAAGTCCTGTATATCCCTGCTATCCAGCTCTAGAGAAAAGTACTGTTTTACGAAGTTAGTTATTTTGCTTTCCAAGTTTGAATAAGATCTTTCAGTTTCTTCTAGTCCGAAAATAAACTATGTTCCTATTTCTTGCTTGTTTCTCGAGAAAGTAGAGTCTTTTTTCTTGGTTCTCTAGCTTTATTTTCATGTTAACATATTTATCTTCCAATGTTTTGAACTTCTCTTCCAAAATACAATTTATATTTTTAGTTACTGGTTCTGCCACTTTTTCTCTGCTCATTAAGATCGTATTTTTTTGCTCATCAATTTCATTTTGGATTTTACGGAGTGCATTCATAACTTCCTCCATGATTGTGATTAATGTCTCAATTGTTTCCTTTTTGATGTCCTCGTTACCTTAAAGTGGTTTTCTGGTAGGTATTATATTTAATATTTTGTTTTTACACTAATCTTTGCCCACAGTGTAAGTTATAAGTCGCTCATATATTTATAAGTATATTTTCATTTTGTAATATTTGCTTAGTACTTGTGTCGCCCTCTCGTGGTCCGCTTCACCACTTTTTGGTCAGCATTAACATAGAGTAAATAGTTACTTAACCAGTAATAGAGGGGCGAGCTCCGTTTTAAACATGAAACTTCCGGCTCTATTTTCTTTATGGCTCACTTGATGTCGCTAGTAATGTCGAATTTGATGTTAAATTATGTTATTCATATTGACACCATTTTTACTTTCTTTATGGAGAACTAGATGTCGTCATATAACAATAAAATATTTATAGAATCCGTGAGGTTTCTTTTTTTTGCTCACTAGATGTCGCCATATAACATGTGCATGATACGAATTGACTGACTACAGCGACCTTTGAGTTAGACGGATTTTTAATAGAAACTCATAATCGACTTGAGCGCCTTTGACGGATTTTTAATGGCAACTCATAATCGTAATCTACATAGGGGCCATCTATATTTTATCGACTTTTTCGACATTTTTTGTGTCTCTACGTGTCTGTCCCTCTATAAGTAACTATTTACTCTATGCTCATACTAAGGTGCGATAAAATAAAATATTTTTATGAGACATTGGAAGCGATATCTATGCTCAATTAGCAAAACGATTTAGAGTTAGTTGCTTAGGTATCATGAAATAGAACTTAGTTTAAATCATTTCTAATAGATGACGCTTTTGACCGACAAAGTTAGTTCGAGACCGTGTTTTATAGCAATGTGTTCAAGGGGAAACTGGGAAATAATATAAACAGCAAACTGAAAGATATTATCTTTCAATACGCACAAATAGCTTCGAATATCTGTTCGAATAAGTCGTGGACAGAGGCTAAAAAAATAATAAATACTGAAGAATTTTTGGAAAAAGGAAATAAAATAATTTTGTACCAGTACTTTTTAATTTAAAAGACAAATATATTTGTCATATTAGGCTATTCTTTCGGTCGCTTCTTTCCGCTTCGATCGTTCGTTAACCATTTTAATTTGGCACTTGCACATGCCAATTATCACTTGGGTACTCGATATTAAACTCAGAATACTAAACTGAAGTAAAATACTAAACTGTGGAACTTATTTAGAACTAGCTGGTGCCCGCGATTTCGCCCGCGTTGTAAAATAAAAAAAAATGTAAGCAATATAACGCGTAACCTCTTGTTGCTATAACACTTTGGTCAGGCGTTAGTTTTTTTAATTTATTTTAGATGATCCATTTGCGGACAGTATATTTTTCTGGATGGATGATGATGCTTCCATACAACCTTTTATCTCCCCCTTTCAACCCCTTACAACCCTTTTTTCTCATTAAAAATTAGCCTATGTCCTTTCTCATGCTCTAGACTAGCTGTGTACCAAATTTCAATTAAATCGGTTCAGTAGTTTTGGCGTGAAAGCGCGACAGACAGAGTTACTTTCGCATTTATAATATTAGTAAGGATGTAATATGGACAATTTTGGATTATGAACTGTCTATCAATTATTCTTATTAACCAGTAAAGAAATGCTCTCGGCCTACCTTTCTAATGAGTGAAAATAAATTATAGAAAAAGAAGATACGTAATTCAACACAGAGAAAACTAAGGAATAGAATTTTTAATAAGATTGAAAGGGTTGATTTTGGTGAATATTTTCTGAGAAAGTAAGTGAATTTTGTATGAAGATGGGTTTAGGGCACTCGGTATCTCACTTTCAGAAGGGCATAATAATTTCAATATTAGGGAATATGTTGAAAACGTTTCGCTCGTCGAGTCCGGATGCGTTGGAATTTTGGCCAAGCAAGCCAATGTGAAAAATAGGAACATTCTTTATGTTTTTTCATAAACTTTAATCAAAATTAGAATTGTAAGAATATTGAAACAATTTTTCAAATGACAAATAATTTTAAAAAAATTACACAATATTAAAATATATTCTTTTAGATATTTTTTAGGCTTATAGGTTATCGCTCTTCCAGTAGTGAAAACTATATCAAATATTCATTGAGAAAGGAATCGGAGATGCGAATAGAAGCGAGCGACTTTATAATGACGTAATTTTGTATAATATGTTTAAAAATATGACTCAATTAAGTATTTTACTTAACAATCGATTATGTAAACAAAACTGAGATTGCAATGGAAAACTTTGAAGTGTGCATCCAAACAACTGATCGAATGAAGTTCAGAGCACTAATTAATTTCCTAATTGGTACTGATTTCATCAACTTCGGACCTGTACTTTGTTTTCGTTGGTTGATGTGGAATGAGTTAGGCAGTTAATTTTTGAAAATTTTGGAAAAACTTTAGTAGTAGCTGAGTTCAGCTGCAATTGGAAATTATAAACTAAACTAGCGTGCCGCTGTCGGCTTCGCACGGGTGCAATTTCGCATATAATATATTATACTGATACAAATTTGGAAATGATTAAAGATTTTTTTCTTATTATTTATTACTAGCTGTTGCACGCGACTTCGTCCGCGATAAAAAAAGAAAAAAAGTGACCTACCCTTTGTCCTGTATAAATGTATAAATGTTTATCTAGCAAGTTTCATGAAAAACAATAAATTCGTTTAAAAGAGTTAATGGAGGAACACACATACATACAGAATTTTTTTTAAAAATCGTCAATTTAGTTTCAACATCATGTATAGAGCCTATAAACACGATATCTCTGAAATTTATTATTAGTATTGATCAATAAAAAAAAAAGATTTCGAGACAATTTTTCCCCCACTAGTAATTATAAAACTAAGTACATAAAGGTAAACAACATATTGTGTCTTTCAATAAACAAAAAAAAGTCGAGAATAGATTCATAAATAGCGGTTTTCTCGCTTCAAATAAGACACTTTCCTTTACTCCGGAGTCAAGGGATCGCCTGTCACAAATTATATTATACGTAATTTTTAGGTCATTGTTAGAAGATGTTTTGTTTTTCTTACATTGTAATTTAAACACACAGTAATCTATACTAATATTATAAAGAGGAAAGATTTGATTGTTTGTTTGTTTGTATAGAATAGGCTCCGAAACTAGTGGACCGATTTGAAAAATTCTTTTACCATTAGAAGCCGACATTATCCGTGCTGAACATAGGATACTTTTTACCGCGGGAAAATACTTCATTCCTACGGGAAATAGCGCCATCTATCCAAAATACGGTAGATGGCGTTTTATACTTTTCTAAGCGGACGAAGTCGCGAGCACCAGCTAGTTTCTTAATAAATATAGTAAACTTTATTAATTTATTGAAGTTACATTACCAAAATAGTTATAGGTAATTTCAGTTATAAAATTAAAACCTTACATTGGCCCGAGCGAACCTCGGTCACCCAGCCTAGTATTAAAATCCTTAATTAATATTATAAATGTGAATGTGAATTTGTTTGTGAATTCGCTTTCACGCAAAAACTACTAAAGCGATTACCATGAAATTTTGCATACACGTTGTCTGGGACACCAGAAAGGACATAGGGTACCTTTCATCCGACGGTAAAAGTACTGTTCCTGAGGGATCATCTAAAATATAAAAGTGTAACTAACGCCTGGCAAATGTGTTATAGCAACAAGGCGTCAAGCGTTATTATTGCTTTTATATATTTTTTTAATTTATCATCGCGTACGAAGTCGTGGGCCCCAGCTAGTATAATATGTTTTAATTATATTTATTACATAAAATTAATTTATTTATCGTTCGCAACGAGTAAACTCCAGTCGAGCTCACAAACACACTTTTTTACTTCAACAGAGACTGGGATCAATCAATGTCTTTTCGACGGCATTTTAATTATTGTTTGATATACCTAATATATATTTTCTATATCATATATTTATTACATATGATTATGCTTTAGGTCTTACAAACAATTTACGATTCCATAAAAGTTGTTAAAAGTGGTAAAGGTATTAGTGCCTGTAATTCACAAACGCTTTCAGCTCAGGACATATTACAGTGACAAGACCGAGCGTAAGTAAAACATCCTCGAGCAAAAATAACCATGACAAGAAGTTACATATTTTGTGACACAGTTTGTAAAAATACTGTGAAAATAAATAATTATTTTATCTACCTAATTCAATTTGGAATTTTGACCTTTTTCAACCGACTTCCAAAAAAGGAGAAGGTTCTCAATTCGACTGTATTTTTTTAAATGTTTGTTACCTCATAACTTTCGATTGGGTGAACCAATTTTTATTATTCTTTTTTTTATTTGAAAGCTGGTGCTTCCCTTGTGGTCCCGTTTCAATTTGGTCCAGTTCTGACAATAGCATCCATGAGAAAAGACCATGAAACGGTTTGAGGTCTGTTTACTTATTTTTTGTTAAATAGATTTATTTAATAAAATCCATTCGGAGATAATAATTATGTAGGTACCTTTCATCCAGAAAAAAATTACTGTCTGCAAAGGGATAATCTTAAATAAAATAAAAAGCTAAAGTGTGGTCAAAGTGTTATAGCAACAATAGGTTAAGCGTTATATTGCTACCATTTTTTTTTTCAACGCGGACGAAGTCGCGGGCACCAGCTAATAAAATTGTTTTATAATGCGAAGCGCTGCTTTCATTACCCAAACAGCTACCTTTGTACGATGCACGTGGCAGATGGGCGAACAAGCTTCTTCTATTATTCAAATATTAGTCTTCAAGTAAAGCATTATTCTATTACGGCCTTTCTTTGCCTGACGTTCGCATCACTCGAGACCTTTCCATTTTCTACACTTTTACACAGCTAAGTACATTCTTCTCTATAATTTTAGAATCTCTTTGAAACACTTCACCTATTTTCTCCATTTTAATAACAAAATAATTTTAAAAGTAAATGTTTTGCAAAATTATAATTTAATCTTTACACACAAACACATACACTTAACATTTTATATTACATTACTTATTATTATTATTAATATATTTTTTTATGTACACGACCATACCCACATACCATTTGGGTTCAATTTTTATATTAAATTTTATAAGAGTGAAAAATTATTAATTAATACTAATAATAAATCTGAAAGTGTATGTATGTTCCTCCATAACTCTTAAACGAATTAACTGATTTTCATGAAACTTGGTAGATAAACATTTAGACGTACAGGAAACAGGATAGGCTATTTTTTTTCTTTTTGAACGCGGAAGAAGTCGCGGGCGCCAGCTAGTTTGTAATATAACAACTGACCATTATATTATATTCATTATATATATTATATTATATTATATTATATTATATTATATTATATTATATTATATTATATTATATTATATTATATTATATTATATTATATTATATTATATTATATTATATTATATTATATTATATTATATTATATTATATTATATTATATTATATTATATTATATTATATTATATTATATTATATTATATTATATTATATTATATTATATTATATTATATTATATTATATTATATTATATTATATTATATTATATTATTAGCTGGTGCTCGCGACTTGGTCATTACTTTTAATTTAGATTTCCCGTAGGAATGAAGCATTTTCCCGCGGTAAAAAGTAGCCTATGTTCACCGGGGATAATGTCGGCTTCTAATGGTAAAAGAATTTTTCAAATCGGTCCTGTAGTTTCGGAGCCTATTCAATACAAACAAACAATCAATCAAATATTTACTCTTTATAATATTAGTATAGATTTAGAATTTAAATTGCGTACTGTATAATAATATCACACGTGTGAGACGGCTTACCTGAAAACCCGAATATAGATACGTCAAATGTATCTGAATATAGTCTCAAGACTAATATTTATATGCATCATACTAAAATTGTGCAGATATACATCGGTATGACAGGTACCGTATTTAGATCGGGTTCAGTCAACATCTATGCCATTTAGGTGCGGCGTCCCTTCCGCTCGTCACTATAGATTAAATATAGGTAGGTATGCACTAAAAAACTACTGCTCCGATTTTCATGCGGTTTTCATCAATGGATAGAGTAACTGAATTTTAATTATTGTCAAGTTGTTTTAATTATAAGACGTTTGCATTAAATACTAAATTCCTCAATAATAACGAGCCGCATTCCTATTTAAGTACATATTATTTGTAAATAATATGTACTTAAATAAATCACCAATGAATCACATGACATTATTAAATTACATATTAAAAAATAATTTAAGTTAATATTTCCCAAAATATTCTATTAATTTTAGCGTCTAAAGGGCATTTTTTAAAAGTGGTACCTATATAGTACAATTAAATTATTTAAACCAAAAAAGACAGAATTTCCCTAAAAAGATTCATATCACAAGTAAAATAAAAGTATAAATGAAAGTGAATTTTTATTATAGTAGAAGTGAAGTTTAGGCACGGAGTAATGTATCTATACAGAGAGACAGCTCCCTAGAAGCTTAAATTTTATTAGCCTATTCTTGTAGGGCTCCCAAAAATTTATTTTTATTTTTATTTAAGTTTATTACTAGAGATCGGATTATATCGCTGCTTAAAAACTAAACGGCCACAAATCAAAATTACACTTTTTATAGGAGAACTTGAAAATTAAATTATTTTTTGTCTATATTTTTCTTATTTTACAAACTATAAACATCTAACCTAAGTCTCTTTTATATTCTATTTATAATGTTATTTAAATATAACTAATTAATTTATATCTTACATGCAGAAATTAAATAACAATAAACATCCTTTACATTTTTCTTATTAGATATTTATCAGATATACTCGTACCTAAGCATATAAGTTACTTTTGAACAATTATTACTCGATAGCCCTTATATTTTGTGACTATTAATTACATTTAGTTGGAACGCAGGGTGAGTGCACTGCACTCGGAAAAGGAAAAAGTAGCCTATCTAGTGTCATGTATCTAATGACGCGAGTTTTGTGTTTGTAGTACGTAGGTACTCGCGTCATTCGCCTCGCGTGCGTCTGAGTCCCTGTGACATGTACCCTCGGAATTGCCGAGGCCGCCCGAAACATACCTTCGGGTCACGTTCGTGAACCCGTCGGTGAAAGGTCACGCACACATAGCTGCGCATGTAGTGAAGTGCCCGGCGCCGTGCGCTTGTTGAAGCTGTTTCTCAGTACTCAGTGGTTTAGGTATATAAATCGTATTAATTAACGTACGCAAAGTCGAGATTTGGGTAAAAGTGGGACACAAGATCACGTCATCGCTCGCGTGGCAAACGCGAAGAGGTGCCGCGTCATCCGTCCGCGACCCGTCCGGTCCGTATCTGTACACATGGCATAAAATTGATAATGTTGTATACATCTGTCTCTCTCCGTTGCCCTCGGAGTGGGTGCGATAGAGCGAGCCAGCCGTTTAACCCGTACGTTTTGTACCGGTACAGTGGACTGGCAGGCGGCAAACTTTTCCAACTTCCAAGTTGCGAGGGAACAGTTTCGTTCGTTCATACGTATACCGTAAATGTTCAGTTGATTCGCTGCCTTCGTGAGTAACGCTCGTTCTCCATCGGATAAAACTTTACGAAAGTTAGCCATAAATATGCGTTCCATTTATGTGCTGTTCGCCGTAATCGGTGTCATATTCGCCGGTTCAGATGTGACAGAACTCAAAGTAGAAGTCCAGAGTGTACCAGAAGAATGCACCGTAAAATCGAAGCAGGGCGATATGCTCACCATGCACTATACCGGCACGCTCGACGATGGTCACAAGTTTGATTCTAGGTAAGTACGTGGCAATATTTTATGGAATCATAGCAATAATGTGGCTTCGCTTCGGCACACTTTTTTTTTTAATTGAGTAACTAAAACAGTATTAATTTAAAGTGTAAAATCACACTGCTCGCGTGGCGCGTCATCGTGACTGACCTGATAAATATGTAGGTAGGTAAATGTTTGCCGCTATTTCTATGTTTTGGATATTATGTAGCATGTTTTTAAGAGCATAGTATGCAAGTTCAGTTTGAAAAATTATGCTTAACTAGTTGGTGTCTGCGACTTCTTTCGTTCGAAGTAAAAAAAAAAAAAAAAAACACAACGCTTTAGTTCTATTATATTTTTTCTAAATGTTGCATTTAAATTTTAGTTCTACCCTCGAGAAAAGTACTTTTTTTTTGTATGAAAACCCCTTTGTATTTTTGTGTATTCCTCACAATGTATATTTTGTGTATGCAAAATTATGTAGGTAATGGTCAGGCGCTAAAAGCGTAACAGACAGAAACAGACAGAAACAGACAGACAGTTATTTTCACAATTTATCATATATTAGTATGTTTTTTTTATAATTTAAGATACTTATAAAATATATAAAAATGTGTAAAATAATAAAGTTTTTGCAATCTTTTCTTCAAATAATAACTACGAAAATTCTCATTGAAAATCTCTAAGCAATAGAAAATAAGGAAGTTCATTGACATTTTTAATTTTTAGAAAATAATATTAGGTATATTAAATGGGATTAGTGCATCTGCTTTCGTACTAACTCGCAATATCACTTTTGTACGGTACTGTACTTTTGGTTCATGTTTTTTTATGAAAATAATATACGTATAAATAATAAAGTCACTTCTTCGCACAATTCGTACGAAACAAAATTGTGCGACTAGACTCTTAACTCTGCACTGCAGAATTTGTCATACAATTTCAATTTTTCTAAGAAACTCTACTATTTGTAGGTGTAAAAAAATATATGTGAATAAGTATATAGGATATCACCTGTAAAAGACAGCTTTCGATACACGATTTATACCTAATACTTCACTAGATATAATTAAATCCTAAAGTAACCTCTAACACAGAATTTCAAACAAGTTTTGCTCTTATTTTCTGTATGAAAGATTTAAAAAATGAAAATATATAAAATCAAAATATATATTTATTAATTAGTTTTCTATGAGAAACTCTTATGGTTTACCAGAGGTTCGAAAAAAAAGCCAAGATGACGTTCCTGAGAAGAAATCCTGACAGAAACTCAGGACACTATAAAAATAATTTGACAGCTTTAGAATGACTATATATACGAGTAATTATAAACAAATCAAAAACAGATAAAAATTGTCACAATTGGTCGCGATACACTATGAGTGAACGAGATTTAAGACTGAAATAATTGTTTAAAATATGAACAAAAATAAGAGCCAATTAAAACTGTATTCCAGAACTTAAGTTACAATC
This sequence comes from Synanthedon vespiformis, assembly GCA_918317495.1. Taxonomy (NCBI): domain Eukaryota; kingdom Metazoa; phylum Arthropoda; class Insecta; order Lepidoptera; family Sesiidae; genus Synanthedon; species Synanthedon vespiformis. Next base: position 3,363,323 of record OU906947.1, read on the forward strand.
AAATATAGTTGTTGCTGAAAAATTTTATGTAAGGCTTTTTGGGTAGCCATTACTATTACTTTTTTCACAGAAAATAAATTTCTTTAGTATAAATCTGCCTAATAATTCAACCTTTTTATAATGCACTGGGCATTATTATCTTAGTTTTAATTTTACTATAAGAAGTCAAATTAGGCGTCTAAAATAAGTCCTCGCCTTAAGTCTCTAGTCTAATAAATCAAATGCTTCATACATTTTTTCTTCCATCACAAATGTTTAAATGAAAATAAGTAATTCTACAAAAATTGTCTCATATACTTATATCTAGCTTCGTTCGTTCAACTTGCTACCTTCTGTCCTAATCAACTGACTGCGACGACGATGCTTCTAGACAATAATTTGCATTGCTCACAATATTTGAAAAAATATTGCGACTTTGAATTAGTGTTCTAGCTTAAATTCAGAGCAGAGAAGCCTAGGCCATCAGCAAAATTTTTAGTATGATTGTCTTTATTTAATGGAAACCGTCACTGTTTTATTTAAAGTACTAGCTGTTGTCCGCGACTTCGTCCGCGTTAAAAAAAGATAAAAAGTAGCCTATCACGTGTCCCGTACTTCTAAATGTTTATCTAAATGTTTTAAAGTTACTTTGTTTTCAGAGAGATCGTGTTTATAGGCTCTATAGATGACACTGAAACTAAATTGACCATTTTTAGATTATTTTTCTGTATGTTATGTATGTTCCTCCATAACTCTTAAACGAAATAACTGATTTTCATGAAATTTGGTACATAAACATTTAGACGTACGCGAGACAGGATGGGTTACATTTTCTTATTCAACGCGGACAATTCAACGTTTCTGTTATTATTCAACGTTTCTGTATATAAATTTAAAAAAAAAATACATTCGATAAAGCCGGGAGTGGGCCTGTAGTCTGTATGTAGTGGGTCACTATTTAGCAAAAACTACTTTTCATTGTAAGAATGTGTTAATTTTACTCTAAGAAGTCTAAGAAGTCTAAAGAATTTTACTCTAATTGTAACGACACCCTTGTGGAGTCTCAACTTCAAAGCCTGCAGCATCGCCGAAAAGAGGCATGCCTATCAATTTTCTATCGTCTGCATTATGGAGAGTGTGCGTCTATTCTGCACGAACTGATCCTTGTCCGTCCGTCTTGTCACCTTCCTTGTCCGAACTGCTAGGGAGTGGAACTCATTGCCTGCGTCCGTGTTTCCTCAAAATTACAACCTCTGGGTCTTCAAATCAAGGGTAAATGGGCACTTATACTAGGTAAGCGTGGTCCACCTTCGACCGCATCTGCACCTTACATCAAGTGAGATTGCGGTCAAGCGCTGCCTTGATTTAATAAAAAAAAATTTATTTTTTTTTCACCGTGGTCCCATTAATATATCGTCTATTACAGATGTGCAAAATTGTTTGACTATGTCAGATATATTTGGAAGAACCTTAGTTTCCTAGGACATGCAGGTCTCCTCTCGAGTTTTTCCAATCACGTTACATATTTTATTAGTTACATACATGAGAATGAATATTATAGGTTTTAACAAGATACGAATCTGCACGTGACTTGTCGATAGCCAAACTTTAAACCCTTTTGGATTAGGTTATTATCATCAGTATTAAAATACTCAAAACTTGTAAAACAAGTTCAATTATCAACCTAATTACAAATGGCCAAAGGCGGGTCATACTAACGGTATTTTTTCGTTTTCAACTACTATCATCTTGGCACGTTATAGATTCTGGTCGCATTTACGAGTACCGTTATCAAAATATTTTATCTGTACTCGCCACTTGACAAACAATTATAATGGACTATAGTTGCTACTATAAACTGATAGTAGGTCACTATCAGTAACTTATTTATAACTCGAAAAATTATGTAAAATTTATTGTCTCTGTGTTTATTGTATTTAATTGTATACGCCAACTGTACGCGCCTATTAATAGCAACGTTTTGGAACGTAAATTGGAACTGACATCCTTCGCTTATTAGCTATAAGTTACGAACTAATTTAGATTTTTTTTTTGCATTTAGTAACGTTATTAAATATTTATTTAATTTGTTTTTATTTTGAGTTTTTTCATTTCAAACAAAATACAAATTTTCTGCCCTTAATAATATCTAGTATAGATACTTAATACAGTCATAATGTAAGGCCTTTCTTTAGACATTTCTTACGTGCGTAATAAATAATTTATCCACTCGTGTATTTAACCTTTCAATTAAGATAAATCACGTTTCCAAGTCCGAAACGTTTACATAAGTCATATTGGCGTGGGACGAACATCGATAGAGACGAATAAAAGGATCCTGGTGTGACATTATAATAATAATGTATAACATAACTGGAGGCTGGCATTATGGTTATTTTAATAAGCAATTTAACTTAGTTAGTAGTGTATTAAAGTTTAAGACAGCGGCTAGGATATTCGGTAACAATCAATTTTTAAAAACTGACTAAATTGACTAAAAAAAAACCGACTTCAAATCGTTTTCTATTTGATGCCATTGTCATAACTGGACCAAATTGAAAATCACCCAGTCGAAAGTTGTAATATGAAAATCTTCTATATGTGTATTAAAAATAGTATCGTTAGGTATATATATTCCTGCTAAAATTTCAATGTATAAATAAGAGAATTTTATTATGATCACACGATAAATCGAATGCTTTTAAAATACCTGTTTGATAAGTCCGTGCAACTGATTTTAGTATAACATTTGTGGAGCATTACTATCTCATTAACTACGATGCAACCAACGTATATTTGTGGCCCAGACCAATTTAATATAGAATCGTCTATTCTATCGATCTTTGGCTGACAATTACAGTTGAATTTAAGTTTAATTATTTTAATATATACTAGACAGCAAAAAGAAAATTGGCATAGCGTTACCGCTACTTAACTATATCTGCCTTTTACTTACAATACTGAAATTTGCCATGAAAATTGAGTCGAAATAAATTTGAAATCGGATCACTCTCTGATGTTACCCAGCTAAGACAGTGTCCTTCTTTGAAATTTACGTTTCCCTTGTATGTAAAATTATAGTTTATTAGTATAAATTAACTGTTATAAAAGACGGAATTTCGCATGGACGGAAGGTATAGACAAAAATGTATAAACTTCGAAATTTTAAGATATTTTATATACATTGTTTCACTTAAAAAAAGGTTTTTTAAAAATTTTTAAAATGTATAAACTTCGAAATTTTAACATATTTTATATACTTTGTTTCACTTAAAAAAAAAAGTTTTTTTTTTAATTTTTAAAATGAATTTATAAACTTCGGAATTTTAAGATATTTTATATACTGTGTTTCACTAAAAAAAAGGTTTTTTTAAATTTTTAAAATTTATAAATTTTATATACTGTGTTTCGCTTAAAAAAAAGGTTTTTTTTAATTTTTAAAATTTATAAATTTTATATACTGTGTTTCACTTAAAAAAAAAGGTTTTTTTAAAATTTTTAAAATGTATAAACTTCGAAATATTAAGATATTTTATATACTTTGTTTCAATTAAAAAAAAAAAAGTTTTTTTTTTAAATATTCGTAAACATACATCTAATTTAAATACAAAATATATTTCTTAAGCGATAAAAGGATTAGTTTAATTAAACATTTTAAGACAAAAAAAATAGTTGAAACTACAATAGCAACTGTGCTTATTCTCCTCAGGTTTAATACGACAAGAAAAGTGAATTTCAATCAAATATGTGTGAATATTAGAGAGAAAGTCGTGTTTGTTTTACATGGTGTACTCCGTGGAAACGTTTGCAGTACTTATCCATTTACGAGAGTGTGGGAAAAATTAACAATTAAACACATGTTAGTTTTTTTGCAACCAAACTCTCCTTTTTTATAAGTTTAATTATTTTTATCGTGTATAAAATCGTCAATTATTATTTAAGGTAAAGAAACCAGTCATGGTTCGGAACTTTCGGACAGTTCTACTCGTATATACTTTTGTAGAATTTAATAGTACAATACTTGTGTACTTGTTATTGTATTTGTAAATCAATTAGCCCATATAAATAAAGCTATAAATATTTGTAAAAAGTTATAAAAAACATAAAAGTAAATTCAAAACGGGTGCACTAGAGACGGATAGTTTAAAAACCAGCAATGCACATCCAATAATAGAGACACAATTCGCTCCTTAAAAACTAAAGGGCCACAAATCAAAATACACTTTTTACATGATTAAAATTTAAATATTTTTAAATAATAATAATAATAATAATAATAATAATAATAATATTAATATTATTTAAAAAATTTAATATTTTAATATTTTTTTTAATTTTTTTTTTCTAATCGAAAAAAAAAATTGTCTAAATTTTTCTTATTAGATACATATTAAATATATGCATATTATGCATCGTTAGAAGCGTATTTTTAAGTAGCATTAAATGTTTTAAGTACTTTTATAATAAACTGAATACCAGAAGAGATATAAGCATAACAAGTTATTTTTGAATATATAAAAAATTATCAAAATATACTAAATATGGAATAAAACAAACATAAATCTTTTTGCAACATACAATATGAAAGATTGTGATATTTTTGCAATAAAAACATTTTTGGATTTTTTGTTTTATGGCCCTTTAGTTTTTAAGGAGCGACATCTCAAGTCACGGACACCCAAATGTCGACAGTCGAAAGTGGTGATGTAAAGTCTGGGTACGAAAACCTTCGTCAGTTTTCAAATTCATTCCATAATTTTAAAATTTTTATACCTACTTACCTATTATACAAATGTCGTGCACCATGACCAAAACCGGTGCTACTTACTACCTTACATGATGCTATAAATAGTGTGGGATTGAGTTGCGGTTGCGACTTTGCACTCATAATTACAGATTCAGTGAATCGCAATAATGGTGATCGAAGTACGGCTCACTCAATCCTCATTCGCTTGCATCGATCTGATGTCGACTGTACCAGACGCTGCTGTTTAGATTTTGTATTACAAAATAATGGAGGAACCTTGTTCTCGATAAGGGGTAGTAAAATATTCACACGCATTTTCTTTCGCAAGTGTGTATGTTGGATTCTATTCTTATATGCAAGCTTTGACAGACTTAATGCCAGACTCGTGAACTTATTAAATTATTATATACTAGCTGTTGCACGCTACTTCGTCCGCGTAACTTTATAAAATATAATACATTCGTGTCTGTGAAACCATGGCAATACACATACAACATTTCAACCCTACCGGTCAAGCCGTTTAGTAGTTGACATACCGACACAGCGCCACCTACCGGGTCCAATTGTATTTTTAAATCATCCAGGAAACCATCGAAATAGCCAAATAAAATTTCAACCCAATGTTATGTGAAAAAGATAAGTACGGAAGGATAATTCTTACTACCCGTTGTCCTATTACCCGTTTTCCTGTAGGAATGAAGCATTTTCCCGCGGTAAAAAGTAGCCTATGTTCATCACGGATAATGTCGGCTTCTAATGGTAAAAGAATTTTTCAAATCGGTCCAGTAGTTTCGGAGCCTATTCTATACAAACAAACAAACAATCAAATCTTTCCTTTTATAATATAATATTATAGTATAATAGACTAGCCGGCGCTCGCGACTTCGTGTGCGTTGAAACAGAAAAAGTAGTGTCCTGTACGTCATGAAATTTAGTAAATAAACACAGGATAGGCTACTTTTGTCTTTTTCAACGCGGACGAAGTCGCGGGCGCCAGCTAGTTATTTCATAAAAATACCATTAGTATATAATTTACAAAGTTACGCGGGCGAAGTCGCGGACAGCAGCTATAGTTTACTCATAATAGAATCTTTAATTTGGAAGGGTCAACTTATATTTTTTTTTTATTTTTTTTTTATTTATAAAATTTAAATAGTCAGTTATGAGCAGACTTTCTAGTTTAAAATGAACGTGGACGCTGAAATATCACTAGCTCGCGTCCATTGTGTAACTTTTTAATTGTTCATGGGCGCTGAGCAACAAGCATTTGAACCAAGTTATTCTGCGGATACAATTCTTACTTGCAGTTCTAGTTATGTCCACAAAATGTTCTTAGTTCTCAAACATTTTTGACATTATGAATGCAAACAATAACTATTTAGACTTATCTTGCCATAATAGTTACTTATCAATACGAAGCTCTCATACAGACAGTCTTAATTATTTTTTTTACATATTAGTATTAATGTTTGTCTATAAATTTAAAATTTACTTTTTAACGGTTATTCAATAGACCAATAAACTTTTTTAATAAAACACTTTATTTTTAAATATGTATTATAAAGATAACTAAAATAATTTTACAGTTTTTACAAACTGATATCTAAAAACTAAAAACTAAATATTTTAAAAAGTATCTATGTATAAACTAATATAAAATAATTATAGTATAAAAATAATTATAGACCAATAAACTTATTAATAAAACACTTTACTTTTAAATATGTATTATAAAGATAACAAAAATAATTTTACAGTTTTTACAAACTAATATCTAAAAACTAAAAATTTTAAAAAGTATCTATAAACTAAATATAAAATAATGATAGTATAAAAATAATTATAGACCAATAAACTTTTTAATAAAACACTTTATTTTTAAATATGTATTATAAAGATAACAAAAATAATTTTACACTATTTACAAACTAACATCTAAAAACTAAAAACTAAATATTTTAAAAAGTATCTATAAATTAATATAAAATAATGATAGTATAAAAATAATTATAGACCAATAAACTTTTTAATAAAACACTTTATTTTTAAATATGTATTATAAAGATAACAAAAATAATTTTACACTATTTACAAACTAATATCTAAAAACTAAAAACTAAATATTTTAAAAAGTATCTATAAATTAATATAAAATAATTATAGTATAAAAATAATTATAGACCAATAAACTTTTTAATAAAACACTTTATTTTTAAATATGTATTATAAAGATAACAAAAATAATTTTACAGTTTTTACAAACTATCTAAAAACTAAATATTTTAAAAAGTATCTATAAACTAATATAAAATAATTACAGTATAAAAATAATTATAGACCAATAAACTTTTTTAATAAAACACTGTATTTTTAAGTATGTATTATAAAGATAACAAAAATAATTTTACACTATTTACAAACTAATATCTAAAAACTAAAAACTAAATATTTTAAAAAGTATCTCTAAAAATATAAAATAATTATAAAACTGCATGAGCAGACGTATATATGTAGTTGAGTAATAATTTTTTTTAATTAATTTTAAAAATTGTTGAAATGACTTGTATTGAATGAGTGAAACTCAAAATTACGTTCATCTCAAGTTTAATCTATCGAGATTAATGTTATCAAAATGTTAGCGCTTCATATCCGCCGGTTAGCGCTGCTAATTTTAATAGCATTACATCGCAATTTAACTTGCCTACTCCCAGTTAAGTTTCGTAGTTAGTGCGTCAACAACACTTATGCATTATCGATGTTATAACTGGCATCACTCAGTTTTAATGACAGCTACTTCACGTGTCGTGCTCCGTGTTTGCTTAGCTTCGGAACGTTTAACGCTTAAAAGCGAATTTATGCAGATTCTCAATTTAAATTTAAAAGAGTTCTGTCAGCCAGTTAATAGTATATTAATTACTTTTTTAGATGCACCGTTTGACAGTTAGGTCACAAGGCTTTAAGGTATTAAAATTAGGTATATTAACAGTGTTACGTATATTAAATTGGGCATTAACAAATATTGATTTCTTTTATCATAGAGGATTAAAATGTAAATAAAATTACCTAAAATGTTATTAACTGTTTCCTTGTGAATACCCTTAAACCTGGTTATTTTAAATAATAACACACTTAATTATCCTTACTAATATTATAAATGTGAATGCGAGTTTGTTTGTTTGTTACGCTTTCACGTAAAAACTACTGAATCGATCACCGTGAAATTTTGTATATACGTTGTCTGGAACATCAGAAAGGACATAGGGTACCTTTCATCCAGAACGCGGACGAAGTCGCGGGCACCTGCTAGTTAATAATAATTTTCTTCTAAATAACACTTATTAATTAATTAAAATAATTTATTCAGATGCCTGCCTCGTTGGGGGCCTTGTAAAATAAATAAATAAATAAATAAATAAATAAATAAATAAATAAAGTAACAAATGAGATCACGTCCACAACTCATTAGTATTTTTATTGTATTAAGTTCTTCACATCTTAAATTGTACCATAATTTCTTAACAAGCGAAGTAAAGTAACCAAAAAAGATTTAACTAACAAGACAATTAATACCACTTATCTCCAAAGACAAAGTGATAAGGATTCACTATTGTTATGGATCGGTCTGGTTTCATTAACAATTTTGATTACTTTCTATTTGTGTTGTCTTCCGATAGCCGGGGAAACCGATAGAAAATTTAATGAGAAAGTTCACAAAGCGTCTAAAAAGAAAATTAAATGTCGAATGTGGGAGGGATTACCAAAAAGACCCGAGTAATTAATTAAGTAAACACGAATAGAAACAGTACGAGTATTAACGAGGACGAGAGATTGAATTTTGTTCGATACAAATTTCCAATCGAAAATTTTATTAAGTATACTCACACGTCGCAGCGACGACGTCCTGTTTTAGTGTTAGCCATACTCTAGCCAATGTAGGTATATAGTCCAGTCATATTTATTTTTTTTTGGTAAAATTATGATTGATGATCATTGATGGTAAAACATAGAAATACTGTATAATTTTGTCAAACAGCACCGATTTGCATAAAAGTTTGGATGTAGGCTCTACTTATTGTCTACTTATTAATATCTTATCTATGCTAGCTGACCCAGCACACGTTATTTTGGAAAAAAATAGTTTGCAACCTATTCTTAGACCTACCGAATTTACACAAAATAACTCTTTTTAACAAAAAAAAACCGAATTCAAACCGTTTTCTAATGGATGCCATTGTCAGAAGTGGACCAAATTTAAATGGGACCACACGGGAAGCATCACCTTTCCAATAAAAATCCAGACTAAACATTAAAAAAATACAGTCGAATTGAGAACCTCCTTTTTTGGAAGTCGGTTAAAAATCATAAAAATAGGTCAAGCCGTTTCAGAGGAAATTTGTTACAAACAAAATCTGTGTAACGAGAATTTCATATACTATTTATTATATACTAGCGACCCGATCCCGGCTTCGCACCCGTCTTATCGCTACTACACTTCACAGGATTACCTGCTGGACTAATGTGAAGATTGTCTGAAAATTTCCTCAAAATTGGTTCTGCGGTTTAGGAGTTTTTAGGGAACATACACACACACATGGCCTTTTACTTATATATTAGAAGAAAATATAGATAAAAATGTTTGTTTAAATAACTCGAAAATAGGATTTTATACCACGGGTACTATGCAATAAATATTTTTTCATTTTTCAAAAAAAAAATATTCCTAAATGTAAACAAAAAAAAATTGTTATATTAACTCGCCATTAAGTCTCAAGGTTTTCTTCAATATTAAAAATGAGAGACACCATTTTTGTTTTAATGGGAACTTTATTGTAAATGCAACTGAGTTGATGTCGCGATTGCATTATAGATATTTCAATGTGTGTGAATCTTTGCCTGTACATTACAATTCAGTTGCATTGTGCCGAGGGAGATACGGCTTAGGTGCCATTGTTGGCCGCTGAAACAAAAGGCAATACCAGGGTCCATGATAAGTGCAATTACGCTACTGTAAATATTTATCTGATCTGACATTTTCATACACTTCGGAATTTGAGAATGATTTGAAAACATTGTTATGGGCATCTAATTGAAAACTCCTTATGTTGTAAGTTTCTCAGAGCACATAAAATGACGTTTGAAATTCAATAACAAAACACATACGGACGAATATTTATGGAAAAAAGTCTTTCCTTTTCGACATTAGAATTTAGATTTGTGAGAATTTTCTGTGGTAATAAATAACAATGTGTTTCTAAGTTTCTAGCGCGACTAATGGATTTTAAATAGCCATCTGAACTAATCAAATCGATTAGTTTCGAGTTAAGATATAATGTACGTGTACCTATATAGTTCAACTTAAGAGTATACGTGGCCTTACAGTATTGTTTGTAAATATAAGAATTTTGCTCTTAAAATTCAGTGTTCAATGTTTCCATGTCATGGGAAAATTTATAAATCAGTCGTCTTATCGTAAACCATATTAAAATAAACATACCTATTCATTAAATGGGCTTTTTGCCAACTTTACCTATACTAATATCATGAAGAGAAAATACGCCTATTTGGATTTTTGTTTTTAATGAATAAACTCAAAAACAAATGGACAAATTTAACAGACGACGCGACCAACGAGTAGACCGTCACCTTAACATAAAAGAAGTACAAATGATTTTTACTTGTACAAATTACATTTTATAATATAGGTATAAATGCAACTTAGGACTTTTTTGCAGGCTTCCCAGCATTCTCCACAAATACAAAATATAGTAATTGAATTTTTTTTTTTTGAAACATAAACGACGATAAGAAGTTTAATAGCAAATATAAAGCTAATTAATTCATTACACGCTTCTTGTAAATCTTACCGTTCGACGAGAGTAATATTTTTTATGACGTGACATATTTAGTTAAATAAAAACTAGAAACTTAAACATAGTAAGATTTCTCGTTTAAAAATTAAACAAAATAATGTGACCTAGACTGGATTGAACCCATAATACATACACGTCACGGAGGGTCGAATAAACAGTAGCCAACTCTGTAACTTTTTGATTTCATGAGTGGTAATTGTAGTCATAAATCAATTGCTCCAAAATGAAAAAAATCCTCATAGTGAACCAGATCGAATGAGTCCAAACATGGGGGCTTTTGGTCGCACAGTTTTTCGAGTCCATACTGGAGTTGATGGGAGTGACGATTCCAGCGGGTGGACCTTGGGGAGAAACGGTTATCCGCTGAAGTGACCACCTCCCTGTTCCATCCCTATTCCCGATGGTTTTGATCCCCATCCCTTTCGGCAAACGTGCTAATTTTTAAGGGGTTGACCTCTGTCTACCTCTGTAGCTGAAATTTTTAAAAAGTTGTATGAAGTCTCCGATTATGTCGGAGGTGGAGGCTTTAATTCCCCAAACCCCCGTAACTCTGAATTTAATTTTTTTGGTAACTATAAATATATTATATTATTATAAGAAAAAATAATAATAATCGTAACTGTAATTTTATTTTGTAAAATTAATTTAAAATTGTAATTTTTACTTATAATGCCTGCGGGGGTGGCGTAACCCCTGAGGGAAACAACTACAAAAAAAAATAAAAAAAAAGTTGTATGAAGTGTAAAAAAAAATTATGAATGGGATGAGGATGGCTCGCGATGACTCCGATGACTCCGCCTGCAAACCGGGCCCCACTAGTCTTTATAGTTTCCGAGATCTCGTCGCCGACCTTTTACCAGTACGGTATACTGAGTGTTTCAGATTTTTCTGGAAATCACGAGGGAACCCCCTACTCACGACTCAGTAACACGACCCTCTTATATTCCTGGGAGAACAAAGATAGAAATCATAATATGTCAGTAGTATTTCGTCTTTTTCGTATATTAATTGTATATAATTTAGCTAATAATAAGTTACCTAATACATTTATAGAAAATCGCTGAGACAGCTTATAGAACATAACATTGTTTTATAAAAACATCTACATGATTACGATGATGTATACGTGTTATTCAACCATTTGCATAACACCTTCGATAGCTCAGTTGGTAGAGCGGTGGACTGTAGACGTTTGAATTGAAATCCATAGGTCGCTGGTTCAAATCCGGCTCGAAGGAGGTAGCTGTGGTGTTTTTTTTAACAATTGCTTTTTATCTTCAATGAAAACTTTTCTAAATCATCACCAAGTGTTTTTTAAATCATTTTTAATTTTAGTTAGTTTATCTGCTTCTGCATAATTATATAATTAAAACAAGTGTTCAAAAATTAAAACAAGATGTAGAAAATCGATTGACGCGACACTTTACGGCATGTAAATTACTAAAATATAAAGAATGTAAAAACTATCTATCTATAAGTTTATTAGTGTTGAGACATTCTAATATAAAAGTATCTGTGTATACGTGTGGAACTGAACTGTCGGTTGTTATGTTAAAATAACTGTTAATACCAAATGTTTATCAACGTACCTATATTTTGACTGCTTTGGTATTTAAACTATTGTTTTTCGGTGAGTGAGTAAGAGATCCTATAGAGCCCGTTTCCTTATCGCTTCCCAATTCCTTATCCTTTGCACTTGTGACACCTGTGGCGACTGTAGCCATCTATCATCAAGTGGACCGTCAGCCTTAACATAAAAAAATAAGTTTTCTAAGACACGTAGTTACATTCTCCGTTACATGTTTTTTCAAACAGCTATACTGTAGGTATTTTTGTATGTATGTTCCTCCATAACTCGCGCGAAGTCGCGGGCGCTAGCTAGTTAATAATAAAACGAAAAATTGTTTACAATTGTGTTACTATATAATATTGATATCAATTTTTTTATCGTTTTCTTAAAACAATACGTGGCCTTTTGCTACTGGGTTCTCTTCATAGCAATAACGTCAAATGTTTAACACTTCATACCTACGTTTCGCGATAGCGTACGAGTAGGTATATGCTTAATCGAATTTTATTATCATCACCTTACAAGGTGATAAATATAATTGATTACACAATATATGTAGGTATTTTATTTTTTTATAATTTTTCCAAGTTATCTTTTTAAATTATTAGTCTTTCCTTATTGACTAGGTTAGGATGGCAACATGAATACGTACTCCCACGGAAGTTCTGACAATCTGACAATCTTCAAAGCATTGTTAAGAATTTCCGTGACATTGTTCTTCTTGAGAATTAGATTTCGAGTGAAATTTCGGGTATTAAGCTTAATTGAATAGTATAATATGAAATTCATTCTATCAAGCCTTTAATTACACATTTAATTGTTATCAGAATACCAAGTGGGATCCAATTAGTGTATTTTTTATCAGTAAATTTTTTTTAATAATAAATTTTTCGACAAACCTTTTTATCAGTATATGTTATCAAGAGTCAAGGTTGCCACAATCAATTCAGGTGACAGTTTTTATCACTTTACCCAAAGCCAAGATAAGGGTGGCCCACCCCAAAAAAAAATGGCAATACCCCTTCGGCCGCCTACGAAACCAACGCTACGTAACCAGTTACGTGACAAAAATTGATTTTCTTGCTACGAAACCAGTTACGTGACAAGAATTGATTCTCTTGCTACGAAACCAGTTACGTGACAAGAATTGATTTTCTTGCTACGTAACTAGTTACGTGACAAGAATTGATTTTCTTGTTACGTAACCAGTTACGTACAAAGATTTTTTTTTTTCTTTCTACGTAGCTAATAGCCAATAGCAATGCCTGTGTTAACGAAATACAAAAATGTGTTTTGTAATAACATTTGCTCGGTCAGCTATAGCGTAAAAGAACAGTGACGCAATCGACCTAGGGAATGGTTTTAACATCTTCATGAGCAATGCCAGCTTTGTACGAGGTTACGGTTTATCAATGAAAAAAAAAACAATGATAAATAACTCTACTTGTGGCATTGAATTGACTTCGCATTTGCATTATCACTAAAGAATAAGACCTCACACTGGTATAGATTATTGTTACACATTTCTTGCATGAGAGCAAAAAATGGACCTACGCGAAGTGCAGCGTGGCAACATTTTGCATTGTCAGAATAATATGGACTGGACATAGATGTTATACGGCGTTGAAATAAATTAAAAAACAACTATTTTTTTTTTAAATTAATCCAATTTAACTGCTAGGCTTTTGCTAGCGACTGCGTCCGAATTTCTATAGGACAATACTTTATTTTTCTGTATAAAAGATACTCTATGTCGTTTTTTCTATATCCCTTACCTACGAGTGTACGAAAAATTTAATGACGATTTAAGCGAGTTAGCTTAGACGTGAAATAGTGACAAATAAACAAACACTTTCGCATTTATAATAATAATTGTTATGGTGAAGTTATTCAAACTACTTTTAGCACTGTAAAATAAAAACGACCAACCAAGCCATTTCCTAAAAGTACTCTGCGTAACATTTTAAAACCAAAACCAGGGTTTAATCGAGTTAAGTGTTTAAATAAAATTATATATCCACCAAAGCGATAACTTCACTAAGTACTTAGTACTCACAAGAGAGCGCAGCGAGTTAACTACTTGATGTTAGCACATTATGATTGTGTGAATATAAAATTCAAATTTGATTTTCTAAAATAATATTATCGGTACACTTATCGAGTGATTTTTTTGTAAAAATGTTAGGATTTCATATTTAATTATTTTTTAAATTTAATTAATATTTTGGACAAACATAGAAATTAACACAAATTCCAGACAGATTCCAGGATTTATTTATTAACATAGTTAGTAATATAAATAAGGATGAAATGAAATATTGAATTCAAAAACTGTAAAGTTTTTATTGGGAGCTATTTATAGCGTAACTGCGCAAACTAGTTGTAAAAGTTATTTTTAAATTCAATCTTAGTAGAGGTATTTATATACTAACAGCGAAATTTATTTTCTGTTGATTCATTACTCTACTATTCAATATTCATTAATTTACTTAGTAGGATTGTACTCTGTCCTATATACAGATAATAAAAAATGTGTATCACAAACGAATATTACTAGCATCCCGCTCCCTGCTTTGCACGGGTACAATTATTTTCTGCAAATTATATATATATGCAAATAACCTCTTTATAAGCTCTTTCCATTAGTGAAAAATTTTCAAAGATATTTCTAGTCTTCCAAGTCTTGCAAATTTCGTCCCAATATTTTTATTCACAGTCAGTGGCACAGAAGTGCAGGGGTCCGAAATTATGTTATCTCACTTACTTATTAATAACTAGATGTTGCACGCGAATTCGTCCGCGTAACTTTATTAAATATAATACATTCGTGTCTGTGAAACCATGGAAATACACATACAAAATTTCAACTCAATCGGTCAAGCCGTTTAGTAGTTGACATACCGACAGCAGCGCCGCCTACCGGGTCCAATTGTATTTTTATATCATCCAGGAAACCATCGAAATAGCCATATAAAATTTCAACCCAATCAGTTAAGAAGTTATATGTAAAAAAGATAATTACGGAAGGATAATTCTTCCTACCCGTTGTCCTATTACCCGTTTTCCCGTAGGAATGAAGCATTTTCCTGCGGTAATAAGTATACTATGTTCATCGCGAATAATGTCGGCTTCTAATGGTAAAAGAATTTTTCAAATCGGTCCAGTAGTTTCGGAGACTATTTTGTACAAACAAACAAACAATCAAATCTTTCCTCTTTATAATATTAGTATAGAAAACGGCATGCCTCTATCAAAAAGCATACATTACAGCTGGCGTGGCGAAGCGCAAAAGCTGCAATTGCGAACTGAATTGGCTTTGCGTTGTGTTTCAACAATTCAAGATGTATGCTTCTTGTTAGATGGCGCTGGAGCAAGTCCTCACTTTATGCTGTACTTCTGACAGGCTGCCAGTGAAAAAGGTGGGTGTATTATACAATCTAAGCAATAGGATAGCATTAGATAAGTGGAAAAAAAATTCACAGATTTCGTCCCTCACACGACTATCGAGCACATTGGAAATGAATCTATGGAATTCGAAAGAATATGTTGTTCTGACTTGTTGACTTCTTTCAAAAAGGTTAAGCTACAGGGCAAACCCTTAACCCGATCGTCTTTATTTTAGGCTCAAATTGTAGCTGACTAAATTGTCCAGAGAATTTTTTCTCACATTTTTGATATCATTCTTCGTTTCCAAAATATCGAGCGCCAAAATCAAAAATTCGGTTTTTTTTTTTTCACTATTTCGGCCATAACTTTTTTCGTTTTAGACTTTTTCTAAAAAAATATTATTTATTAGCCTTCGTATTAATTAGCCTTGTACGATATCTAGTCAGGAGTATTCTATCGAATAGTTAAATATATTTCCTATTAATATGGAATAAAAATATCCACGACACAAAATATGTATATCTTGTCATAGAAAAACGTGTGTTAATGGTAAGCTAGTATAGAGTTAATTTTGATAAGAGAAAGCTTCTTCTTCTACTTATATTATATTAGTTTTAAAATAATCTGTTCAAAAGTTCAAATTAGGACATGACTTAGCTTTTTAAAACCTCTAAAATAGTTTAATATAATAGTTTACCAACTGATAGACCATTATATTCACCGACGTTCATTGTGAATTGGCAGCCTTCAGCACAGTGAAAACAAAACGCATTGTTTAATAACGAGTAACTTAGATTGAAATTTTTGAGTACTTGAATGTAATCTTATTTGAACGCATTGATGTGTATCAGACGCGTACTCTGAATATTATTCGCATAAAGGTACCTTTTGAATGGGCCGAGCCCTGGGGGTGTTTAAGCCCCGCGTGGTACAGATTGGGTCCGATTTATGTGTGTAGGCTATATGAGTTGAATCTACGGCTTCTTTCACCGAACGCGCATTTCGTTATGTTCCTACCCACGTAAATAGAGTCTTTCTGCGAATTGCACAGTCAGGATTGTTGGAGATGTATCGTTGAGTTTGGCTGTAAGGATGTACGGTATTTTGTTTTCATTTTTTGATAACCCTTAACAGACCACTCGAGTGCATTAAAAACGAAAACCGCATTGCATTTTGTTTTGAGGCTTTTAATTGCGTTTTTTCTTGTTAAGTACTTCGTTATTACAACATTGGGATAAAAGGTGGCTAGTTATATGTAGTTTATACTTTGATGAATGTTGTGCATGAAGTGTATGTGTATAAGTCAGTGGTCTTTTAGGCTGTCGATCAAATTGTTGGTAGGAGATGGTCGCCTATACTATACCTAACACAAGCAACGCGACGTGTATTGCAGTACACTATCGACCATAGCAAGATTAAGAATAAAGATATCTTACGGAAATTTTTAATTATAATGTAGAAAATATACAGAGTCAAACTGCTTTGGATTATCAGCAAAGAGTATTTGGCTCTGGGTTTGCCTTACTCGTATAATAAAAATCAATAATATTACTTAGCTTAAATAATAAATAGAATCACAAATACATTATTTAACTTAAATATTAAATAAATGTTTCCATTTCGGGTTTACCGTAGTGTAAATAATTTTCATTTACACTACACTAAAATCGAAATGAAACGAATTTATTACTTTTTACCCAGATAACGTATGAAATATAAAATCGTCTGAAATTTGAATTGACAAAACGAAATCAGTTCGATATATTGATATGGTTCAAATCTGATTTAGATGGGAAATTTTTTAACGTGGCATTGCATTGTGTTTTAACAATAAAAATAAATTTCTTTTACTTTATCCCGTGGGTCAAGTCCTAAGGTGTCGAATATGACTATTTTGCACATAGGTAATTGAACCATTTGGACGTTCTGTCATGTGAACTGCAATGTCCCGGAACGGAATATTATGGAATTTATAGAGAAAATTCTAATAGTTAATTTTACAACGTCGATTGTTCTGAAACTTTGGTCTGATGGAGGTGACAATGACAAATGAAATATTTTTTTTTAATAAAAACTACAACAATAACTGCCACAAGAACGCAAGGAAGATTAGGGAGTCAAAGTATCGATATTTTAAGTGAGATCACCCAACACTAGCCAATAAAACAAGATTGTCGGTTGCGGGAGCATAGGAAGGCCCAGGTGATACATAGCGGCCGAACTTTATAGCTTAGGCGAGGTTTCCCGCGTTTTAATATTTAATATGAAAAAAAAAAATGAACCGAACCATCGCACTCGAATCCAGACTTGTTTATTGCTTCGTTCTCAATATGCAATACACGGTCCGAGATATAGGAATCTCTAATACGGGTTCTGTTTTCATAAATTGAAAATATTCTTAATAGATACACTTACCTAACATGAAATAATTAGATAGGTTTAAACATAAACTACATTTTAAAATAATTTTGTCTTTTTCGAGTTAGTATTTGTGAGATTTTCTTTGTTTTCGTAGGAAATGCATATTTAAAAGTTTCATTACTATTCAGCCCAAGAAATTCAGGTCTTAGAATCAAGGATTAAAGGAAATCACTGTAAAGTTAGCAAAGTTTGAATAAAATAATCCAATTTTCAGTTATAACTGTCGATAGACTCACTTTAAAATAGTTATCTCCTTTCGGAGGTCGGCTGATCATTGCCATACAATTCGCGGAGTTGCCTTAAACCTGCTGTTTTAAATAATAATAATAACACACAGCACCATCTAGTTTCACACTAAGCAACTAATGCGTGTAATATGGATACCAGACAGTGGATATAACTTAGATTACTTTTTTTACATATTATAAATACAAACATACAAAGGTATAAAAGGACTTAGGTACAAAGGTACGTTAACTATTGTAAACACATAATTGCACCTAGCGGGATTCGAACCCGCGACCGTTTGGTTAAAACTAGCCACTAGACCAAACGTGTCGTCAAAAAACGTGTCTATTCGTTAGGTGTTTATATTAGAATGTGTTAATTACAAATAATTGTAAACTTTTGTGTGGTTATTCACCTTAAACAGTTCGGAAGAAGACGTTAGGTAATTTAGGTCCGTGGCTCACGTGCTTCTTGGCTGAGAACTTGTGAGTAACACTCGTAAACCGTACGAAAACCAGGCCTAATCGTAGACTTAGTTTAAAACTGGAACGGTTTAGGGCCTCTTTCACCAACTACAAGTTAAGTGCTGATAATTTTCTGTTTTATTGAATTATACACTCGATTTACTGCATCATTTGATAGGCGATATTTTTTTATTATTTTCTATTTAATGTTTGGGACGTTTACCGTACAAACAAAGGTAGATAACAGCTCCATTATCCTCGGTTACCGGTGACTTTAAATGACAGTTAGCCTACTTGACAGATAGTGAAACAGGCGCTTTATAATGCAATTTGTGTTTAAATTTAAAATGCTGTAATATTTTCTTATATATTTTTTTAATTAAATTAATTAGCGGACGAATTCGCGTGCAACAGCTAGTGTAATAATATTTAATGGGATTTTATATTATTGTAACATTCAAATGTTTCAACATTCGTTTATCATATTGTAATACTATATCATAGAGTAAATAGTTACTTAACCAGTAATAGAGGGACAGACACGTAGAGACACAAAAAATGGCGAAAAAGTCGATAAAATGTAGATGGCCCCTATGTAGATTACGATTATGAGTTGCCATTAAAAATCCGTCAAAGGCGCCCAAGTCGATTATGAGTTTCTATTAAAAATTCGTCTAACTCAAAGGTCGCTGTAGTCAGTCAATTCGTATCATGCACATGTTATATGGCGACATCTAGTGAGCAAAAAAAAGAAACTGCACGGATTCTATAAATATTTTATTGTTATATGACGACATCTAGTTATCCATAAAGAAAGTAAAAATGGTGTCAATATGAATAACATAATTTAACATCAAATTCGACATTACTAGCGACATCAAGTGAGCCATAAGGAAAATAGAGCAAGAAGTTTCATGTTTAAAACGGAGCTCGCCCCTCTATTACTGGTTAAGTAACTATTTACTCTATGTACTATATGTATAAAAAAAACTAGCAGCGTGTTTCCGGCTTCGCAAATGCGAATTATATACCAAAACCTTTCTCGAGAACCACTCTTATCTTTTGTGAAAACGTCATGAAAATCGGTGCAGTAGTATTTGAGTTTATCACGAACAGACAGACAAACGGACTTTGTTTGTAGTGATAAAATGTTACTTGAAATAACTTTGTAAACATGTGAGTTAGGGACGTTTCCAGCTATTGTTAACCCAATGTAAACAAGAACGTACCGCCCGTCCCAGTAACGATGCGGTTTCCCCCCTTTCTGAATTATTAAAACGTGCCATCCTGAAAGTTGCATCGACAGAATTAAAACTTAGTGAGGCCTTTCATATTTCACCCACTTTACTCACTTTATACTTTCGTATTGTTCCGACTATACTGAAAAAGACTGTCATTATTGTGAATAGTTACTATAGAAAGTTAACAGGCAAATTAATATTTGAAAATTGCACGAAAACAATACACGAACGTAGTTTCAAATGAATTTGATTTGCCTTGTTAACCAAAGGAAGGTGATGGTGATTATTCAATTGCCAATTAGTGGTTATTATTGTAATATATGCAGGGTGGAAGTTTTGGAATATTTATCTAAAGTTGTACCTACACGTGATGAATTTTGTTTAAGGAAGAAAAGGTTGCGTTAAATGTTTCTTACAACAATATTTTCACTTGAACTTTTGGCGCTTTGTGTTACCAACTTCGCCCGGAGGCATCGCGTATTTTTAATTTTCATAAACAACTTTAACCAACTTTCAACCACTACTTTACGAAATAAGATTCGTCCCAATGGCCTCGTAAATAGAAATTTCGCAAGCTTGCTCTCTGCATGCGTAACGCGTAATATTTTACGTTTCGATATCTTAAATGCAAGTGTGTGCTATACGTGACCAACATTATTCACCGCAGTTAGTACTTTCAATATGTTTCAAAGATATCCTTGCTTCCTTTTAATATTTACTATAAAAACCTATTTTTTCATCGTTAAAATGCATCTATCTTTGAAAAGCATGAATCTATACAACCTCTGTACGTATAGGTTTTTATAGGCATACTTTTTGTCCACGACTTTACATTTAATCAATGTGTTATTGATTTCTTTATTAATACGAGGTACTGAATTGTACCCACCTACTTTAACATTATTAAAAAATCCCTCGGGAACAGTAGCTATACTTTTTCTGGAACAAAGATCATACTTCATGTCGTTTTCTACATACCCCTAAATTTCCTAAATTAATAATCCAAAATTTAAAAAGTTGACTAATTAAGGCGTAAAAACAAACAAACACACTTTCGCGTTCAATTTACGCTTTCATTTTTTTTTTAATATTATAAGTATTTTACAAAAATATTTTATTTCTATGAGCATCAATGAAGCATCAATCTCGTGATTCTAACTTGAACAGACAAATTGTACCTATTTTCCATTTAAAATTAAACTCAATAAGACATGAGGGCAGAATAAAGTTTCAAATCTTTCAATGATCAATTACAAGTCTTGTGGCCCCAATAAAAAGAACAGTATCCTAGCGGTTTCCAAGAGCTCAACAGTGAATTGTCAATGGACACATGTGCCCGAATCCTCCACCCACTGAATAATAGACGAACGTTGTTTGCGGCTGCGATCTTCGCCGCTGTTATTGCGGACGATTGGCCACACAGTTTTCCTTTTGGCACCCACGTACCATGTCTCGAGAGGGGGATAAACTCCCTTATCAAGGATCAAATCATTTAAAACCAACAATTTATTACTTGAAATCATAGATAAATGATTGGTGTCGCTGCTCTCTGCCATCAGATACGGCCCTACCTAAAAGCAATAGCTCCGTGAATGCGGCAACTTTTATTGTAGTGTGTGTAAAACATCGTCACTATTTATCACTTTTTACACAGTTTAATTACATTTTTACATAGTTTCACTACGCAAATTGGCATTTTATTATGCCCAAAATTTAATAAAACATTCGGCACATACAAGTCACACATAGTTTGCAGTGTGACTAGCTCGGGTACGCCGAATTCGGCGTACTAAAAGTTGTCGCATATATTTTTACATAGTTTCACTACGCAAATTGGCATTTTATTATGCCCAAAATTTAATAAAACATTCGGCACATACAAGTCACACACAGTTTGCAGTGTGACTAGCTCGGGTACGCCGAATTCGGCGTACTAAAAGTTGTCGCATATATTTTTACATAGTTTCACTACGCAAATTGGCATTTTATTATGCCCAAAATTTAATAAAACATTCGGCACATACAAGTCACACACAGTTTGCAGTGTGACTAGCTCGGGTACGCCGAATTCGGCGTACTAAAAGTTGTCGCATATATTTTTACATAGTTTCACTACGCAAATTGGCATTTTATTATGCCCAAAATTTAATAAAACATTCGGCACATACAAGTCACACACAGTTTGCAGTGTGACTAGCTCGGGTACGCCGAATTCGGCGTACTAAAAGTTGTCGCATATATTTTTACATAGTTTCACTACGCAAATTGGCATTTTATTATGCCCAAAATTTAATAAAACATTCGGCACATACAAGTCACACACAGTTTGCAGTGTGACTAGCTCGGGTACGCCGAATTCGGCGTACTAAAAGTTGTCGCATATATTTTTACATAGTTTCACTACGCAAATTGGCATTTTATTATGCCCAAAATTTAATAAAACATTCGGCACATACAAGTCACACACAGTTTGCAGTGTGACTAGCTCGGGTACGCCGAATTCGGCGTACTAAAAGTTGTCGCATATATTTTTACATAGTTTCACTACGCAAATTGGCATTTTATTATGCCCAAAATTTAATAAAACATTCGGCACATACAAGTCACACACAGTTTGCAGTGTGACTAGCTCGGGTACGCCGAATTCGGCGTACTAAAAGTTGTCGCATATATTTTTACATAGTTTCACTACGCAAATTGGCATTTTATTATGCCCAAAATTTAATAAAACATTCGGCACGTACAAGTCACACACAGTTTGCAGTGTGACTAGCTCGGGTACGCCGAATTCGGCGTACTAAAAGTTGTCGCATATATTTTTACATAGTTTCACTACGCAAATTGGCATTTTATTATGCCCAAAATTTAATAAAACATTCGGCACGTACAAGTCACACACAGTTTGCAGTGTGACTAGCTCGGGTACGCCGAATTAGGCGTACTAAAAGTTGCCGTATTTTTCAAGTACAGCGGCTGTATCTAGTAGAGCGCAGCGTGACCAATCAAATATTTTTGCTTGAAATATAATTAACAACGAAATAGTATCTACTAGGTTAGGTAACTGTGCCACATAAATGAAAAGTAATATATTTTTCATTGTAAAGACAAGTAAGTGTCTGTGGGCTGTGGTAAGACGATGTGGTTCTGTGACGCGTTACAAAGTTGCGCCTGGATACGGTTGCTTTAATAATTAAGTGCACTTTTCCGCGCTGTGTCCTCGTTGAATGTTCTTGTGGCATTTCGCTCGCAAATGCCGCGGTCAGGGAAAACGTCTGCCCTCCTGTATCATTCTGTTGCGCTTATCTACAATGTTATTATATACGACATTCATAAAACACATTTAAAAAGTCAGTAGAAAGTTGTAGTTGTTGTTGATTACATATTAAGTAGGTGTTATCGAAGTCTCAGTGTAAATTTTACATCCTCACATATTATAAAACTATAGCTGGCGCCCGCGACTTCGTCCGCGTTGAAAAAGAAAAATTTGCCTATCCTGTGTCCCGTACGTCTAAATGTTTATCTACCAAGTTTCATGAAAATCAGTTAATTCGATTAAGAGTTATGGAGGAACATACATACATACACTTACAGATTTATTATTATGTCTGTCTCTATGTACTCAATGGATTTTCATGCATAGTCCGTTTGAGATATAAAAAACAATGTATGGTAAGATTGTTTTTCTTTTATAGGTACCTAGGTTTGCTAAAGGTGCTAAAAACTGCTAAAAAGTGTACAATATAGAATGATTATTTTTTTTTTCAGGTCTATTTTAAAAAAATTATTTAAATTCTTTTATCAATTCCGTAGATTGCCTTCCTCCGCAACGTCCAAACTAGCTGCTACCCGCGACTTCGCCTGCGTAACTTTATAAATTACTAGCTGGTGCTCGCGACTTCGTCCGCGTAGAAAAATAATAAAACGCCATCTACTGTATTTTGGATAGATGGCGCTATCTCCCGGGCCAAGCCGCTAGTATTTACTTTTATTTTAGATTTCCCGTAGGAATGAAGCATTTTCCTGCGGTAAAAAGTATACTATGTTCATCAGGGATAATGTCGGCTTCTAATGGTAAAATAATTTTTCAAATCGGTCCAGTACTTTCGGAGCCTATTCTATACAAACAAACAAACAATCAAATCATTATAATATTATAGTATAGATATACTAAAATCTTCCTCGAGAACCACTCTATCCATTGGTGAAAACAGCATGAAAATCGTTATAGTAGTTTTTGAGTTATCACGTACAAACGCAGCGGAGGACTTTGTTTTATTTTTTTTCTGAGAAATTTCAGAATGTTTTCTGAGAATCTGTTCTATTCATATAAATATATTTATTTTATGCCATAAATTATCTTAATGCTTAAAAGAAACATCCTGTGTTATACACATCCTTAGAATTAACTAAAGGTCAGTCAAGGAGGTGAAAAAAATTGAAAAAAAATATTCTTATGACAACGACAGTCCTCAGTGTAATTAATATATTTTAGTTATAACCTTTGGAATAACTTTTATAACCAGTTATATTGTTATGCGAATCTAATTTATGATTGTCACTCAAAATTGTTACTAAAAAGTACACCATAAAAAATTTTGGTCATGGAGTAAGTTACTTTGTTTTCAGAGATATCGTGTTTCTAAACTCTATACATGATACTGAAACTAAATTGACCATTTTTAGAATTTTTTTCTGTATATGTGTATTTTCGTCCATCACACTTAAACGAATTGACTGATTTTCATGAAACTTGGTAGATAAACATTTAGAAGTACAGGACGCGTGATAGGCTACTTTTTATCTTTTTTAACGCGGACGTAGTAATTTAATTTAATAATTCGCTTTAGAAATTTTCGAATGCAAAAATATTATAGTTATCGCTGCTAACGCCTCATTATAAATACAAGAAAAGATATGTTTTCTATCCTTCCTTAAGGAATTGACATTGCTATTCAAAGAAAAACTTAACAACAATTTTATAGTATTCATAAAATAATGTACATTCATAATTTATTAAAACAAAATAAATTGAATATTCTAAAGCGAAATTTGAAGGCTGCCGAGATTGACACCTTTCAGAAAGTGCCCGCAACGTTTAATTAGTGCTCAAACTTTGTTGTATTAAAAACTTATACAGAACTTGAGTGGCTCAAGGTGTGTTTTTTTTTTCATGAAAAGTAAACATCACAAACATGCACATAAAGTGGAGGGGTCGACATTTTTTCATCCGTACGTATTTCCCTACTAAGTTAACGTAAGCCTCTCTTGACAAATGTGGAAGATGAACGGTTATTTTGCACGCTGTTTATATTGTGCTTGTTTTTACAAAACGTATGTTTCTTGCACGTTGGGCTTCAAGAAAGATAAAAAGATATATTGCTTTAGCATACAGACGTAAGCTGTTCCGTAATGACTGGCGTTTTTTCACGAGGTCTTCTTCAAATTTTTGTTAAAATCAAGTGGATACATATCTCTCTGACATTTTTCTTTTGCGGTATGTGTGTGTGTCTTTATATTTTCATTGGGGAAAAATAAAGTCTTTATACTTTCAAAGTTATTCGACGCTATAGTGCGTTCCATAATTCTATGGAGTAATTTGACATTTCCTAATGTCGAACTAGTATCGGTTTTGTTTGAATACTTATGATATTTTAAGGTAAAAATATTTTGGATCTTGTTTTACTGATTTAACATTCGTCTTATTGTTGTTTTAAGGTTTGAATTTCGTTTTAAGTAGGTTTAACTAATGACCAAGTCGATTTGGAATTACTAAAAAAAACAATTCACAATAAATAAAAATCAATAAATAAATAAAAAATAGTATAATGCTATTATTTTGTGATAATTTTATGTCACCTATGAAAATATTCTCAACATAAAAATTATAATAATCAAAAAGAATTGCGACTTTTAGAACGGATTTTACAAAAAAATATTATTTAATTCCTTAACTAATTTTATAAATGCGACAGTGAGTTTGTATGTTGCTTACACAAATTTTGTTGTCAGAGATACAGGAAAGGACATATATAGGGTACATTTTCATTAAAAAAAAAATTAGGTACTCGATAGATTTAAATCTTTGGCATACATTTAATTTTGCATGTTGGAAGTCAATATGAATGCGGGTTTCAAAATAAATTACAAAGCGAACAGTAATCCACATTGCGGTTTTTGCCCGGACCCAATCTGAAAACGTTTTCTATAATTAGTTTTCAAGTTATTATTAAATAGCCGTAAAACATCTATATAACAATAATTATATTATATAAAAAATATGTGTCACGTTGTTTGAGGCTAATGAACTCCTAAACTATTGCACCAATTTTGATAAAACTTCGTAACTATGTGTAATTTTGTCCAACTTAAAAGATAGAATAGAAGCCGGGAGCATGTAGCTAGTAAATTATATACAGCTGGTGCGCGCGACTTCATCCGCGTTGAAAAATATAAAACGACATCTACCGTGGAATGGATCGCTAAAAATATCACCAAGCAGTTGTCATGTTAGTCGCTTCACCGGAAGCTGGGTAGATGGCGCTGTCAAGTGTATCCTGGGCCAAGCTCTTACTTTTATTTTTAGATTTCCCGTAGGAATGAAGCATTTTCCCGCTGTAAAAAGTATCCTATGTTCATCACAGATAATGTCGGCTTCTAATGGTAAAAGAATTTTTCAAATCGGTCCAGTAGTTTCGGAGCCTATTCTATACAAACAAACAAACAAACAAATCTGTCTTCTTTATAATATTAGTATAGAAAAGCTAATTTACTCCATCAAGACACATCTCAAATTTTGGCCCAACGAATCTGTGATATGCAAGTAACTTGTAAGATAATATATGTTTGTATAAAAACAAAATGACCGTGTAAAATTTGGATATAAAATTTTCTAAACTTTTAAACATATTTTACCTGTTTAAAAGTCAACCTGCATGTTATAGCGGCTAACTGAAGCCTAGACTACTAAAGCCACTAAGCCCGAAGCCCACTGGGAGTCTGTGGTACACTAAGTGGGTACATAAAATATATATACAGTTTATATTGGCAATTGAGGAAATATTGCAGTTTGTGTTACTCGAATAGTTAACGTATGAAAAAATTAGGAAGTTAGAAAAAAATAGCCTGCAAAGCTAGTTAAAAAAAATGTATATTCTATTCTACTTAACATAAAAGTTAAATGCAAAATTTTTATTTCCCTATTTTATGAGTCATTCCCGTCTGTGTAACTAACTATATTTAATTGGTCCATGAGCCAGCGACAGATTTTCATGACCAATTTCCTCCCAGTCGATAACTCGTAAGATGACTGAGAGAGTTGTATCATGAAGCGTTGTGAACGTCAGCTGCGGCTCCGATGGTGGGTTGAGCAGTAGACTGGTAGCCGCCCACGCACATAATAAAAAAATCTTTAATCATTCATTTCCGATTAAAAATTCATCAAATTATAGTTAGCCTAATATTTTGAAGAAACAAAATTGTCAGCTATTTATAAAATGGTGGATTATGCGTCTGCAGGTCACACGAATATAAACGTGTTCAGTGATTACCTCCCAATAGAACTTTTATTAGATGATAGTTTATGTATTACTCTTAATAAATAAAAAAAGTCAGCTGGCTATATCTTGGTGGAATGCTTGTCAGCTGATGCTCTGAAAGTGTAACGGGCTACCACTGCTCAACCCACCATCGGAGCCGCAGCTGACGTTCACAACGCATCATGATACAACTCTCTCAGGCATTTTACAAATTATGGACTGAGAGGAAATCATTGACGAAATTAGTGCCTGGCTTACGGACCAAATCGTTTATTCCTTTTGAACCCTTGCAGACATTCCAGTTAAAATTCATTTTGCACAACCCAATCATAACAATTTAGTACTGAAAATATCAAAAGCGTTCAATGTAATGCAATTTTACATTTTGTGCATTTTTAGTAAGCTTTCATTTATGTTTCTAATTTTTATTAGCAAGAAATTTTATTATAGATACACATTATATAATCCTTACATATTATAAAACAAAGTCTTACATATTTTCATGCTGTTTTCACCAACGGATAGAGTGGTTCTCGAAGAACGTTACATTTTATGGATGAAAATTTTATCGATTATCAAAAAAATTTAAAGTAAAAAAAGCAATTTTTTTAGTTTATATTATAATTACAATTATTTAAAAAATACTTGGGAGTTCGCAACAGTGCTTTTTCACGCGAATACCACTGTTTAAAATTGCGACAGTGTTAATTAGTTAACATTAGTTTATTAAGGTACAACTTTCACCCTACTTATATGTAGTTTCCAGTTTACTATACGAGGAGCCGGAAGAGTTGGCTAGTCAGTGCGCGGAACTACTGGTCGAGTAAGTTGAACAAGCTCATTTATTAAAATACAAAGAATCACCACTTACATTTGCTTTGACTCTTGAGGACTCGTTTTCATACAAACTTAAATAAAATATTAATTTAAAAGATAAATTATCCTTGAAAAATCCATATTTTAACACAAGTTTTAATGCAACTTTGACGGTGAATAGGTCACTCTAGTGTACAAAAACTCCAAAATACTTTGCATACAAACATTGATTAGTTATTCAAGAGTTCAAATAACTTTACACGAAATAGATATATGCAGTAGTTTTGTCAAAAAGGGGTATACGCCCAAAGGTCTATTTGTTGGGCATCTCGGTCGACTGCTCTTCATGCGCATTGTGCTGTGTGAGACAGAATGAATTTTAGCTACACGCACCGTTGAGTTTGAGCCGCCGACTTGTGTCACCTTAAGGAGTAAACTCCAATAAAAAGAATCACACTCACGTTTGCTTTGACTCTTGAGGGGGTGAAGAAAGGCTTGAATAATAATAAAATCGTCGCCGCCGTCCGTCGCTCTATTCAGGAAGTAAAGTATTTAGCATATATGCGATAGGATAGAACACTGCTAGCTGTAATGTACTATACGTGTGTGTATATACAGGAAATAATGCATAGAAGGTTTTGTAAGTAAATCCCCAAAACTTGTTACATTTTCTTGTCGATCAAACTTTTAAATGTTCGTTTTTTATGTTAAATCTGACTTGCATCTTTTAAGTTGCTATCCTATTCCTAAGTAATTATTTATTTATACATGGTCTATGATAACGTATGATTCTTGAAGACTTAATTTGATAAAGTAAAAACTCTTAGAAAATGTTATAATATTTTTTCTAATGCAATAAAAATCATTTAAAAAACGTAATGTTTAATTATGCAAATTTGTTTAATCAAGATTTAAGCTATGCTTGAAATCATTTTAGCAGTGAAAACAAAAAGGAGTAAATATTTTTATCCTTGTTTGTTTGTTACAATTTCACGCAAAAACTACTGAATCGATCACCATGAAATTTTGCATACACGTTGTCTGGGACACCGGAAAGGACATAGGGTACCTTTCGTCGTTCAACGCGGACAAAATCGCGGACATTAGCTAGTGTTTTTATATTTTGATAACATTTTTTTGGCGTAACAGGAATCTACTATCTTTACGTACTAGGAATTATCTAACTAGAAACTTAAGTTTTGATATGACATTAAGTAAAAATGTAACACAGGTATTTTCTAGTAAATTCAATTTAAAAAATGGCAAGATCGCGTATAGTAGTTGATGGCACGAGAGCCCGCTCACTTGGTTGATTGATCGCCCACCCTTAAGTCCAATAAATATTAAATAAACTAGAGCAATTTGTCCGTCCCGCTTAGTTACGATGAAATGATATATTAATATAGTAGGAAGATGCATTGGTGTTCAGTTTATAGCTTGGGGTGTACGTGATCACGGCCAGGCCCGAGGAGGGCCGCAGAACAAACCTATCTGTCTAAAAACCTGAGTGATGAGTTTATAACTAACATTGTAAATACGGTAGCAGTTTACTTCGATGATTAGCGTAAATGTACAACTTTAGGTATATTTTCGTTAAGATATAAATTTATAAAACAAAAAAAAATCCTCCGCCGCGTCTGTCTGTTCGCGAAAAACTCAAAAACTACTGCACCCATTTTCATGCTGTTTTCACAAATGGATAGAGTGGTTCTCGAGGAAGGTTTTAGTATATAATATAATATAATATAATCTATACTTAATATTATAAAGAGGAAATATTTGAGTGTTTGTTTGTATTGAATAGGCTCCGAAACTACTGGACCGATTTGAAAATTTCTTTTACCATTAGAAGCCGACATTATCCGTGATGAACACCGTGATGATCATTTACCGCAGGAAAATGCTTCATTCCTATGGGAAAACGGGTAATTGGACAACGGGTAGTAAGAATTATCCTTCTACGTATCTTTTTCACGTAACTCTAAACGGCTGAACCGATTGGGTTGAAATTTTATTTGGCTATTTCGATGGTTTCCTGGATGATTCAAAAATACAATTGGACCCGGTAGGTGGAGCTGCTGTCGGTATGTCAACTACTAAACGGCTTGACCGATTCGGTTGAAATTTTGTATATGTATTTCCATGGTTTCACAGACACGAATGTATTATATTTTACAAAGTTACGCGTGCGAAATCGGGGGCAGCAACTAGTATTTATATGAAAATGTCACATTGGATATTTTTTGATTTAAGTCCCTTTAAAGCCTTTTGTGATGTCTCTTGGTAATACTGTTACGGAGTAAAGGCTTGTGTGCCACAAAGGAATGTCCGAGGCTTGTTGCGCCGTAGGGAGTGAATAGGCTAGCTTCTCAGAAACGAATATATCCGTTCCATACTCAAGGAGGAAACTCAAGCGGAAGCGAACTCATACGAGTATATCTAATTTCGTATTCTTGCTTGTACAATTTACAGAAGCTGCCAGAGAACGATTATAATATCAACTTAAACAGAAAAACATCGATAAAGCTAATATTATAGTTTCCAATAGAGGAACCAAAACAATAGGATAATTTCAAATGGAATAATTATGTCATAATAATCCATACTATAATAAAATCTATAGGGGTCGGTCATGGAGTAATTTACTTTGTTTCCAGAGACATCGTGTTTATAGGCTCTATACATGATACTGAAACTAAATTGACCATTTTTAGAATTTTTTTCTGTATATATGTATTTTCCTCCATCACTCTTAAACGACTTAACTGATTTTCATGAAAGTTGGTAGATAAACATTTAGAAGTACGGGACACGTGATAGGATACTTTTTCTTTTTCAAAGCGGACGAAGTCGCGTGCGCCAGCTAGTTTAAAAAAAGTAGCGCTTGGCCAAAGTATCTCGAGCTCGAGCGTTATTTTGCTTAAATATATTATTTTTATATTTCAACGCGAACGAACTAGTTCTAAATATATTCGCTTATTTAACCAATTTCCATTAGCTGTTCAGAACTTTTCTATCTAACAAATTTAGATTTGAAAACTAATTTCTATTTCCAACAAACGATCAAACTTGAAGGCTGTTTAACGAAGTCGCAATAAAATATTGGAGCACACGGAAACTTGTCCACACACTATCTAGCAACGTTGGTGTCAGCACATAGGTAAACTTATCCCAGTACCTGTACAATACGTTCATGAAGAGCGATCTCAGTCGACATATTTTCATTGAAACTCTTTCAAACAAAAAGCGATAACATTTCCCCCAAGTAAACATAGTCCAATTTTTAGAAATATCGTAGACATTCTAATAACTAGGTCCATACGTTTTTATTTTCAACCGACTTCCAAAAAAGGACTCAATTCGACGCGTATGTTTTTTTTATGTTAGTTTAATAACTTTCGACTGGGTGAAATTCAACTGGTTTTTTTTTTAATGTATGTTACCTAATAACTTTCAATTGGGTGATTTTGATGGTTCCATTTTTATTTGAAATATGGTGCTTCCCGTGTGATCCCATTTCAGTTTGGTCCAGTTCTGACAATGTCATCCAGCATAAGATTTTAAATTTTGAATAAGTTAGGAGTACCTACATTTTCAACCGACTTCCAAAAAAGAGGAGGTTCTCAATTCGACTGTATTATTTTTAAGTTTGTTACCTAATAACTTTCGACTGGGTGAAACGATTTTGATGGTTCCAGTTTTATTTGAAATATGGTGCTTCCCGTGTGGTCCCATTTCAATGGTTCCATTTTTATTTGAAATATGGTGCTTCCCGTGTGGTCCCATTTCAATGGTTCCATTTTTATTTGAAATATGGTGCTTCCCGTGTGGTCCCATTTCAATTTGGTCCAGTTCTGACAATGGCATCTATGAGAAAAGACCATGAGACGGTTTGAAGTCGTTTTTTTTTTGTTAAAAAGAGTTATTATTATAAATTAATAACCTCTCCACAGCCACGTATTTATTTGTAAACGTTAACGAAGGTTCTTAAGGTTAAAATCAAATACTCTTAAGAGTATTTGATTTTTTTTTCTGTATGTAATATTGCAGTCGTGAAAATCATTTACGAAAAAACGGTACGAAAAAATACCATAGAGTTAATACGAAAATATTTTTTAAATAATTGAACTAATGGGGATAAGAATGTTCCAATTTTGTATGTTCACTGATTGTGAATTTCTATATATTTTTTTTTCTTTTCAATAAATGATGACAAGAAAGGGAAATTCAATTACACCTGACGTGCACAATGACAGGACAGAAGTCGCGACATTACACGTCAAAGGGAGGAAGTTCCCATACAAATTTTTGTTTAACTTCGCCATGTCTCATAACGCGAAAAAACAAGGTGTGTTGCTGGCTATAAATATTAAATTTGCCGTATATCTGCGAGTTTGTCGAAAAACACATCTGGTTCCTACACTAACCGAGCGTTTAAAAATTCAACGAGATGTTATCGCCGTGCCAGCCTTTGTCCTGGATTCGATCGGAATTTACCAAGTTAACCTTATACTCGTTGTGGGTACTAAACTCTCTCTAACTTATTTCCCAATAATGTTATTTCCATTTTCGTACTAGCCAATAAAATTATACTGTGACATTACATACTTTTCAACAGACTTCAAAAATAGGAGGAGGTTCTCAATTCGACTGTATTTTTTTTTACGTTTGTTACCTCACAACTTTTGACTGGGTGAAACAATTTTGATGATTCTTTTTTTATTTGAAAGCTAGTGCTTCCCGTGTGGTCCCATTTCAATTTGGTCCATTTCTGACAATGGCATCCATGAGAAATCGGTTTATTTTTTGTTAAAATGAGTTATTTTAATAAAAATGTCAATAGACCACTTTGAATTGGATAACTTAGATTTTGTATAACATACTTGCCCTTGAAATAGATTATAAAAATTAAAATTATAAATACTACGAATACCTAATACTCGACTAACCTATCTGCAAAAAAAAAACCACCTGTTACGCGACTATTGTTTCAAATAACTATTGCACTGCAATTTTATCTTGAGTACTAATAGTTGTTAAAATTTCGAATATGTACTTCCTACGAAAAATGTGGAAAGTTAGGTACAGTAAGTACATAAAAATGACCTTGAAGCAATTTGGTCCAGTTGTGACAATGGAATCCGTGAGAAAACTGTTTGAAGTCGGTTTTTTTTTTGTTAAAAAGAGTTAGTTATCTTTAAAAGACATTATTTATATTATTTTCCAGGTCAGCGAGTATCTGAAGAAACAAATGGTGCCTCAAGATTCTTTTTTTATTTGAAAGCTAGTGCTTCCCGTGTGGTCCCATTTCAATTTGGTCCAGTTCTGACAATGCCATCCATGAGAAAAGACCATGAGACGGTTTGAAGTCGGATTATTTTTGTTAAAAAGAGTTATAATTGTTTGTCTAATCGGCACCACTAAATTTGACTCACACAACATCGCTTTTTTTCTTCACTAAACCTTTTTGCTTTTTATGCAACCATTTTTTTTTATTTTAAATGTTTTCGACCACCATGAAAATTGAAAATTACATGATTACACCTACATCTATAAAAATGTTATGTTGTGTGTATGCTTCAAAAACTCGAGAGTTTAATTTGGCTTCCACATATGGACGGACGGATAAACGGTGAATCTATATCTATACTAATATTATAAAGAGGATAGATTTGTTTGTTTGTTTGTATAGAATAGGCTCCGAAAGTACTGGACCGATTTGAAAAATTATTTTACCATTAGAAGCCGACATTATCCGTGATGAACATAGGATACTTTTTACCGCGGGAAAATGCTTCATTCCTACGGGAAATCTAAAATAAAAGTAAAGGGGCCCGGGAGATAGCGCCATCTATCCAAAATACGGTAGATGGCGTTTTATACTTTTCTACGCGGAAGAAGTTGCGAGACCAGCTAGTATTCTTATATAAAAAATGCACTCCGGGCGAAGCCGGGAACGGACCGCTAGTATAGAAAAGTAGTTGAAAAGATCGAAAAATTATCAGGCTTTTTTTAAGTGTGGCAGTATTTTTGAAAGTTTTCTTTAACGAGCTTAAAATATAGATAGCACTTGGGAGTGCAATGCGAAACTTTGCGTTTTGGTCTCAGCTCAGTTGTCGGAAACCGCCACAGAGTGTCGTCAAATTGGTGATGTCGAATAGCAGTAACGAAACTAACTGGGTTTTATAAGAACTTACACGTTCACAATAGCTTTTAATAAAATTAAAACTGTAGTAATTGTTATTGAGTGAAGTATATCTTATGAATCATTATGATCCAGGCCTCTAACATAAGTACGTAACATCTTAGCTAAATATATACATTTTTATTATTTGTTTACTAATTACTTTATTATTCTGCTGACTAGCTGGCGCCCGCGTCTTCGGCTGCGCCGCGAATAGAAACAAGTAGTCCTGTGTCTCGTACGTCTATAGGGTTATGGAGGAACTTACATACATACAGAAAAAAATCTAAAAATGGACAATTTAGTTTCAGTGTCATGTATAGAGCCTATAAACACGATATTTCTGAAAACATAATAAATTACTTCATGACCGACCCTTACACATTTATTATTAGTATTGATTGATAATAACTTTCGGTATCATCAAATGGACCATGGGCTTGTCTGCCACCTTTAAAATTGTAAAAACGTAATAGGCATTAATATCGATTATACTTGTTGTGGCTCTCTTAATATATTTTATACTAGCTGGTGCCCGCGACTTCGTCCGCGTTCTCTATAGCCTGATATAGCCTCGATAAATGAAGTATCCAACTCAAAAATAATTTTTCAATTCGAAATTACAAAAAGCTTTACTTTTTATTTTAAGTGTCATGTGAAATGCAAATTTTAAAATTTAAAATGTCATATGCATATAAAAAAGCATTTTAGATGCATATGACATTTCAAGATGCAAATAAAGCACAACATTCGTGCTTTATTGGCTTGTTCAATCTTAATATAGAAAGCATGACATTCAAAATAAGGAAAGTTAGATTTCCTAAGAGTCTGATATAACTGGCGATGTCGTAATTTTTCTTTATTGTATTCGCGTACCTAATGCTGTGCTCACATAACATCTGTTGTCACATCGTCTCGAGGTACTCAACGGGGTTATTCTTGTTCTGGTAGAGGAGCCCGCGATGCTAAATGTGGAGTCACTCGAGCGTCGTTGGGATGGGGACCTATTGGACTTTGAAGTTTTGATTGTAAGAAGAAAAATAGGTTATATGAAGTTTTTCATTTTAACGGTGGTTTGAGATTTGAGCGTCTACAGGCGTTCAAAATTTTGTGGGCGCTGTATTTTAAAAAGTTCTCCATATATTATAATCGTCAGATTAAGAATCAGCACGATAAAGAAATCAGGCTGAAAAGTCTGTATTAAAATCTGACGCGCTCGTCGCGTCAGATTTTAATACAGACGCATTTTCAAAAAGCTTACAGAATACCACCGTGAAATAACAGCATATGTGCTGTTGTGTTACGGTGAGTGAGTAAGGGATGCCAGAGCCCATTACCCCTCCCCTCCCTTATCCCTTATCCTTAATCCTTCTATGGTCGGCAGCTCACTTGTAGCACAGGCGTTACTCGTGTTATAGGCGACGGTAGCCACCTACCATCAAGTGGACCGTCAGCCTGTCTGTCGACCTTAACATAAATAAAAAAATAAATAAAGCTGCCGCGAGCTTGCGTTACATCCGAATCGTCTGAATTTTAAATGGGAGCTCAGTTTAGGTTCATTTAACATCCTCTCTGAAAATCTGACGCGCTCGAGTTGTATTTAAAATAAACTTTACCCCGACCCCACCAACCAAACCGTCAGATTAATACATATCCGTAATCGGAGACACGTGGCAATATACATTGGCAAAATCTGACGCGCTCGAGTAAATCAAAAAATCCCCTCTTGGGCTCCCCTACCATTTAAATTAGTCACAAACATAAAACCTGTCACAAGCAGCATGACGATCGCCACTTGTCTTTGAATTGTACGAACACTGTTATCATTTTATCAATGATAACAATTGTTCTATCCCGCTTTGTTTATTGGCTGTTTTGTAAACAACGACAAATGCATACAATGTATTTGATACAATATTATTGATATAATACTATCATCATCGTTCTCTCGTTTCGTGCACTTGTATTCGTATAGTAGTGGTTGCAGTGCAATATAAACAATAAACTTCCCCAGTTGAGCACAAAATACATAATTTTTTAAAGATAACAGTGAAAGAAGGACTTTCATTATTTCAAATTTTAACAATGAGTACAGGTTCATGTTTATTTATATAACATACGATACTTTGGAGACGAAATTTACCCCAACATTATTGCTTTGACCTGTTCGCTTTTTCACTGGTTATGTAATACGTCTGTAGTGCGAGCGATATCATAAAGATGAGTATACATCCGTGGTCCTTAGAGTGTTTAATTAATTTGCTAATAAATTTTATTTCATGTATGTATTAGATAAAAAACACACATTAGTATGAACAACTGGTATTTTGTTCTGCGCACCCAAACATATAATAATATGTAATATAACTATCTTAGTGAAGAGTATCCTATGATCTCTTAGGATATCAGATTGAAAAAAAATCTAAAATTTACTGTATAAATTTACTACATAATTATATAATGAGTGACTTACTGTTTAACTGTATATCTTGACAATAGAGCAGATTTTTATCATTCAATAAATTTAGAAAAAATTACAAGTATTTTACAAAATACAAGTGCCCGCGACTTCGGACGCGTACGATCAATTACAAAAGCAATTATAATGCTTTGACACCTTGTTGCTATAACACATTGGCCAGGCGTTAGTTATAGTTATATATTTTAGATAATCCCTCGGGAACATTACTTTTTTCCTAGATGAAAGGTAAGTACTCTATGTTCTTTCTAGTGTCCCAGACAACGTGTATGCAAAATTTTATAGTGATCGGTTCAGTAGTTTTTGCATGAAAGCGTAACAAACAAACACATTCACATTTATAATATTAGTAAAAATTTTGCATAAAAATAAGAATTTAAAAAATATATGTATTTCAATGTACCAAAAATAAATCCCACGAAATCAATCGTGTGTACTCAGTTTAAAGTGGTTAACTTTCGAACAATTGACCCATTCGTAATATTGAGACATCATGACACGCAACCACTTTCGGCGGGTGATGAATCACTAGGACTTTCCAATGGTGCCACATAGATGTTACCTTTCACAAAACATCTTTTTAATTGTACATTTTTACATAAATACTCGACTTTAATTTTACTACGCCATTTTATTTTTTCATCATATTATTATGAGAGTGGTAATTTAACATTCGTAAACCATTACCATTAAACGTGTTTCTTGAAAGCTTCTGAAGCAAGTTTTTTATGCCAATTCAACTTTTCAATTTATTGCAAATAATTATTATACTTTTGATTTCATAGTTCAATTGTGTTTTAAAAAATAT
Source organism: Synanthedon vespiformis (assembly GCA_918317495.1). Lineage (NCBI taxonomy): Eukaryota > Metazoa > Arthropoda > Insecta > Lepidoptera > Sesiidae > Synanthedon > Synanthedon vespiformis. Next base: position 3,401,052 of record OU906947.1, read on the forward strand.
ATATACTTAAGTTTATATTGTTGACTAGTCTTTTCCCGCAACTTCGTTCGCGCCCACGCCTGACAAAAATATTTGATCAATAAGAAAATCAATAAGCGTATAATATCAGTCAATATGCGTTTAAGTCAATGTGCGTATAAGTCAATACGCGTATGAGTCAATATGTATATGAACCAATATGCGTATGAGTCTATATGCGTATAAGTCAATAAGCGTATAAGTCAAGATGCGTATGAGTCAATGTGAGTATACGTCTATATGCGTATAAGCAAATATGCGTATAAGACGATATGCGTATAAGTCAATATGCGTGAAAGAAATAAGTCATTATGCGAGTAACCCGAAAAAATATGCCATATCAACAGCTTCACAAAGTCAAAATGAACATTCATAAATATTTTCATTTGTTCAGTGTAGCTGGAAACTATATTGACACATACTCCGGAATTTATTATGCCATACGAACAAGAAAGGACATTGCGGATGATTACATACTGCATTTGATTTAAAGAAACAATTGTTATTACAAAAGTAGATACAACAATGCTTGTTTCTTCTTTCGTGGGATAAAAGTTGATTCTGTAAATAAAGTTGAATAGTTGAGTATAAGTTTTGTATGTTTATAATGAATAAACTAAAAAACTACTGGACCAATTCTAAAAATTCTTTCACCTATAGTCATCGAAATAATATATCTTTGTGAGTTCAAGTTCACTCTGTAATTTACATTATCAGCGAGTAACATCACGCGGGCGAAGTCAGTGACAATATTATGTAATGTATGTATGTATGTATGTATGTATGTCGCATGTATGTAACGCGGACGAAGTCGCGGGCACCAGCTAGTACAAAGACAAAAATTTAAGAATGTTCCCGAAACGATTCACATGAATCTTTATCCAATATAGCTGACATACTGGATAAGTCTTAGCTTAGTTAGAGGATGGCTGGAGGCTCGTTGATTATTATTTATGTGAACGTTGTCAATATAAAGTATTTAATAAAAGGATGTGTGGGCATTTTTTTCAATATTATATAATACCTATAGCTGCTCCCCGCGACTTCTCCCGCGTACTTTGTAAATTATTATGTATATAAAACCTTCCTCGAGAACCAATCCATTGGTGAAAACAGCATGAAAATCGGTGCATTAGTTTTTGAGTTTATCGCGAACAGACAGACAGACAGACGGACGCGGTAGAGGACTTTGTTTTATAATATGTAAGGATTAGAAAATTCCATACTAATTGTTGTTTCGTAAATTAAACTAATCTATAACTACACTTGTTCTATAGTTAAGAATTTTTTGTTTTTGTAGTAAGGAACATAAGATTCCGTAAAAGCTTTGTTATTTATTTGATACTAGCTGGTGCTCGCGACTTCGTCCGCGTTGAAAAGTATAAAACGCCATCTACCGTGGGATAGATCGCTAAAAATATCACCAAGCAGTTGTCATGTTAGTCGCTTAACCGGATTCTGGATAGATGGCGCTGTCAAGTGTATCCCGGGCCAAGCCGCTAGTATTTACTTTTATTTTAGATTTCCCGTAGGAATGAAGCATTTTCCCGCGGTAAAAAGTAGCCTATGTTCATCACGGATAATGTCGGCTTCTAATGGTGAAAGAATTTTTCAAATCGGTCCAGTAGTTTCGGAGCCTATTCAATACAAACAAACAATCAAATCTTTCCTCTTTATAATATTAGTATAGAAGATGTATAGTAATATTATATAGCCGTAAATAAAACTCCGAAACGTTCGTAAGTGTGTTTTTACATAATATGTTAAACAAGGCGATCACATATCTCAATGGTGTGTCTGTCTGTGTGTGCACATTAAATACGAGTGAATACGCGGTTGCAAATTTAAACATTTAGTCGCTGGTTCTTCTTCGGTATCAACTTTCTCCGCCAGAGGGAAACTGACTTACTATAAAAGTACATACAGGTCATATAAAAATACTTGCATAATTTGTTCATGTCAACTTTAAATGAGTAATGCCTACTCAATATAAAACTTATACTCAACTTTTACTAACTAAAAGAAAAAAAAATTATACTAACTAAAAAAAAAAGGGAAAAGAAAATAAATAAAGAGGAAAGATTTGATTGTTCGTTTTTTCAACCGACTTCCAAAAAAGGAGGAGTAGGTGCTCAATTGGACTGTTTTTTTTTTTAATGTTTGTTACCTCATAACTTTCGACTGGCTGAAACGATTTTGATGATTTTTTTTTCATTTGAAAGCTAGTGCATATCCCGTGTGGTCCCATTTAAATTTGGTCCAGTTCTCACAATGCTATCCACGAGAAAACGGTTTGAAGTCGGTATTTTTTTTATTTTATTTTTATTTGTTCCAAAACAGTTACAACTACAGATAATTAACTTTTACTGTAACATGGTAAATCTTATTCAGATATATATAATACTAGCTGGTGCTCGCGACTTCGTCCGCGTAGATAAGTATAAAACGCCATCTACCGTATTTTGGATAGATGGCGCTATCTCCTGGGCCAAGCCTATTACTTACTTTACTTTATTTTAGATTTACTTTTATTTTAGATTTCCCGTAGGAATGAAGCATTTTCCCGCGGTAAAAAGTATCCTATGTTCATCACGGATAATGTCGGCTTCTAATGGTAAAAGTATTTTTCAAATCGGTCCATTAGTTTCGGAGCCTATTCAATACAAACAAACAAACAATCGAATCTTTCCTCTTTATAATATTAGTATAGAAGTATATATTGAATATATCGAATATGCTTTTGTGTCTGCTGATATATTTTTGTGAGACTAATACAAGATTGTGTCTTTTAATTTCAACTCGGATACTTCGTGTTGTTGTTAAATGAGATTTAAAAAACGTTGCAAACTTAAATAACCAATATTACCATATAAAGTATAGAGAGAGGAAATTATTCTTGTGTCTAAAAAGCTCAATGGAGGACTTGTTTTTTTTTTGTTATTAATTTTGTATAGTGGAGAATTGAAAACGCTGCTTGACGCTGTGGTTTGTGAACAGGGTTCAATTTAAACAGCGAACAGCTTATGAAAGATTTGAAGTTACGAAGTCCTTTGAAATTTAAATATATATCAATACAAATTATTCAATAAAAAATAAAATAAACAAAGAATGTATTTATGTTATGATCGATAAGTTAGCACCAAGTAATAAGCTACACATAGTAAAAAGATTAAATTCAAAAAGCTGATTGTTCGTCAAATAAACTCATTTGTTCCATTAATAAAATTACTTATTAATGATAACTATGTAATATAGATTATTTTTGCAACAAACGCACCTAGTCAAGTAGCGTATAAATATAAAAATTCCCCGAAGTGCATATACCAGGGCTGTATGATAAATACCTGGCCTAGGCAAGAGATTGCGCTGCTAGTATTTAAAAAGTGTAATTTTTCGTAAATATAACCCCTTTCAATAATACTGTCAAACTGTCAAGTCGCTGCGTGGTTTAGTTTGTAAATGCCAGTCATTTAAATAGAGCAACTTTTGTAATTTTGCAATAATGGAAAAAATTGAATATCGAGCGGTTATAAAATACTTGTTTTTGAAAAAGAAAACAAATAATGAGATTAAAACGGAACTCAGTGAAGTTTATGGGGACTTTGCTCCTTCGTTATCCAGCATAAAATATTGGACAGCTGAATTCAAACGTGGCCGTACAAGCATTTTTGATGATGATCCTTCAGGGCGTCCAAATGAGGTTACCACATCAGAAATGATCGAAAAAATCCACGATATAGTAATAAACGATCGGAGAGTGAAAGTGCGTGAGAATGCTGAGACTGTGGGCATCTCAATTGAACAGGTACAGAATATTTTAACAACTCATTTGGATATGAAAAAGCTTTCCGCAAGATGGGTGCCGCGATTGCTCACAATTGACAATAAACACGCACGTGTGTCAACTTCAAAAGAATGTTGGGCGATCTTAAAACGCAATCGGAATGATTTTTGGCGTCGGTTCATAACTGTTGACGAAATGTGGATTCACCACAGCACATCAGAGACCAAAGAACAGTCCAAACAGTGGGTTTTCCGAGGCGAATCTGCGCCAAAGAAGGCTAAGGCGACATTATCAGCGAATAAAGTCATGGCTACAGTGTTTTGGTATGTACGCGGCATAATTCACGTCGATTATCTTGAAAAAGGCAAAACGATTAATGGAGAATATTATGTCAACTTATTGGATCGTTTCAACCATGTTCTAAAAGAAAAACGTCCACATTTGGCGAAGAAAAAAATCCTATTCCATCAAGACAATGCACGCGTGCACACATGCGTCGTCGCTATGGCAAAATTCCATGAGTTAGGGTACGAATTGTTTCCACATCCACCATATTCGCCAGATTTAGCACCCAGCGATTATTTCCTATATCCAAATTTGAAAAAATGGCTCAGTGGAAAAAAAATTAGCTCTAACGATGAAGTCATTGCTGCAACAAACGCTTATTTTGAAGGGTTGGAGCAATCTTATTTTTTAGAGGGTATATGAAAGATAGAAAAACGCTGGACTAAGTGTGTCGAACTGAAAGGTGATTACGTCGAAAAATAAAATAAATTTTATACATATTTTTTTCATTTTCTTGTCAAGGCCAGGTACTTATCATACAATATCTACAAAGATCTGTATCGATTTTTTTAAAATTATTATTGTTTGGTATTTATTTCGTTTTAAATTTGTCTAACACATAAAATGATTACTGCACGCGGCCATAAAATCAAAAATAAATCTTATTTATATTTAGCAAACAAAACATATTTACAGTAACTGCAGGAAGCACTTCCTGCAGTTCAATATAAATAGTCAGTTGACCAGGCCCTCTGCTGCGCTTCAACTTTGAGTTCAAATATGTACTTGGTGGTATATTCTTTTATAAGTTCCAACAAACGAGATGTTATGTCTAGTGCTTAAAAACACATTGGAAGTTTAATGATAAGAACGAAGCTTCAAGGATATTGTGAAAGTTGTTCGCATGTGCGATCGGTCGGAACGTGAGGTCAGGCAGGTAAAGTGAAAACCATTGTATAAGAACTCTCTCCATGCGCTATTGGTGAACGCTAACTTCCTAATAGAAGTGCACTTTACGATGTGTTGGCTACAACAAACACGTCGCTCCTTTCATGAAATGCTTTCTACTTGCTTGTTCAAATCAATACAAGAACGTTTTAAAGACGATTTCTATGTCACAGCTTAAATTCAGCAAATATACAATCAAGTCAACAGTTTTGAATTTTTTAAAAAAACGAAGTAAAGTTTCAAAAACTGGACAATGGGTGGACCGGTTTTAATTTGGTTTTCACACATGAAAATAGGGATAAATGGGGAAAATTTTATATATAAAAATTTTCAGAAATATTTTAATTGTGCTTACAAAAGTTGATATTAAAAAAAATACAGTCGAATTGAGAACCTCCTCTTTTTTTGGAAGTAAGTTGACAACATCAGTTTTGTTTAACATCGAGTTTACGCGTTGTCCTAATTCAATGCAGGAAGGGTAAATAATTAATTAGGAGAATTTAAATTTAACACACTGTGCATCGGTAAGTACTTACAGTGTTGTTCGATAATGCCTATCTACTGAATTCCTCATACAAGCATATACATATATACAGTCTATACTAGCAAATTTACAAAAGTTTTGTGAATATAGATAATTTAACATTAAACACTTCCTTTCGATGTCTGCTAAAATGTTATAGCGATTTTATTAAATTTCATTATATTAAGTCAAAAGCGTCCCCTTATTCGGTATAATTTATTTCTCAAAATGTAATACATTTTATTCATTTTATATCATTTCATTGTCACAATACTTTATTTTTTTGCTTATTTATTGTCACCAAATATAACTCCTCTTAACAAAATAAACCGACTTCAAACAGTTTTCTCATGGATGCCATTGTCAGAAATTGGTCTGGACCAAATTGAAACGGGACCACACGGGAAGCACCAGCTTTTAAATAAAAAAAGAATCATCAAAATAGTTTCACCCAGTCGAAAGTTATGAGGTAACAAACATTAAAAAAATACAGTCGAATTGAGAACCTCCTCCTTTTTTGGAAGTCTACTTTTACTTAGCTTAGTTTTACTTAGGCTTAGGCTATGACCGATAAATTTAAGACCTTTTTTAAGACCGAATTATGAAGGATATCAAGATTGCTCCCAATAATTATGGCAATGTGTATGCCCCATATATTTGGCCGATATGACTGGAACATCAGATAAACTGCTACGCAGAATAACACTATTACATAGGCCATTGTTCGTTACCAACAGTTTGTTCCGTCCACAAAGGATTATCGGCCGTTAGCTTGTTACTGCAACGGTAAACAAAAACCTCTATCGTTGTGAACATTTTTTTTTATATGAACTATATGCAACATTAAACATTAATATCACTTAGATTCAGGCATCTATATATCCTTACTTCCTTACTAATATTATAACTGCTTTAAACTTCACCAAAACATTTACTTATAGAGAGGCTGTAAGTTAGAGTAAGAAGGCTTTTAGGCTTCAGGAAATCGCTTACCTACAAGACTAGTTGTGTCCAAAGATGATGGAAGTACTTTACAAACAAGAGAAAGTATTTTAACAAGTAAAGTACAAACATACTTTACTTGTTAAAAAGAGTTTGTAATAAAAATGTCAATAGACCATTTTGAATTGGTTAACTATTTTAGATTTTGTATATATTTTTCCAATCGACTATATATTTCATACTTGCCCGTGAAATAGATTATAAAAATTAAAATTATAAATACTACGAATACCTAATACTCGACTAACCTATCTGTAAAAAAAACCACCTGTTACGCGACTAATTGCTTCAAATAACTATTGCACTGCAATTTTATTTGAGTACTAATAGTTGTTAAAATTTCGAATAGGTACTAAGAAAAATATGGAAAGTTTTGTAGGTATAGTAAGTAGTACATAAAAATTACCTTGAATCAACAGAAAATATAAGATTTCGAAAATTATTTTTTGAAAGTTTGAAAGCCTGCATGATTCAAAACGTTATGATTAAGGAGTGTCATAATTATTATCATAATTATTTTGTTTTCTGTTACAGTTTCGATCGTGACCAGCCGTTCACCTTCCAAATTGGTGTGGGTCAGGTTATTAAAGGCTGGGATCAAGGTTTATTGGACATGTGCGTTGGTAAGTGCCTACTAGTTACTCTTTTACATTTTCAATATTTTATCATATTATTTTTGTTTGATAGTTAAGCAAAATTTTTATTAAATCTTACTTGAAACTTTCGTATCTTATTTAGCATTGGCGTAAGTTACTTTGCTAACACCAAAGATTACATTATTACAATAAAAGATAATTCAAATATTGATTAAACTAACTTGGTATATATTTTGACCAAAAAAATAATCTAACTTAAAGATATGAAAATGAAAACATAAAATATCATTATACCGCTGATGGCTAAGTATTCAAAAATTGTAAGGCCTTATTATGGGCTTAAAATTGTCGTGAAACATTTGAACTGTATGATGATTTAATGACATTGTCAGTGGATCGAACCACCAAGGTTAGAAACGTAGGTGGGGCAATTAATAAATAGCGACTAAATTAGATAGGATAGGAGGGGAGTGTCTCGGAGGCCTAACCCTTCTGATTGTGAGTAAACTGTGCCCAAATCGTCTAAGCCTCCTACTGGGCTAATTCCTAAGTCTTTTTTTTATTAGAGATGGGTTTGCTCTTGGCCAACAACCAGCTGAGTAGCAAGTATGAGGGCTATGATGGAGCGAGCTCACCCAGAAGATGTCTATTCACTCGAACTTTGTGTTCTAATTCTGCAAACCATTAGGGTATGGAGAATTGTATGGATTTTTTTTTCAACGTCGGGAAATCCTCTTGGATAGTGTAGGGGACACTGCGGGATTATGCCAGATTCCTATCGGCTAAAACCCAAGGACTTTCTAGCGCGGCCGTTGATACGTTATGACACGACTTCGGTGTCCCGCCACGGCTATCCAGCGCGGAGGATTGTTAATGTCTACATATTATATTAGTTAGCGCCTCTTTCATAAACTTAAGTAGGCCAAACTGTCATTTAAAGTCACCGGTAACCGGGGATAATGGAGCTGATAATACCTTTGTTTGTACGCTAAACGTCCCAAAGATTGAATAGAAAATAATAATAAAAAATCGGCTATCAATGGATGCACTAAACCGAGTGCATAATTCAACAAAACAGAAAATGATTTCTAAAAGTAATTAATCAACACTTTACTTGACGCTTAGTCTTAGATTAATGCTTAGTCCATTGATTGATACTATCGCAATGCAATTTTCAGGTGAAAAACGCAAGCTTACAATTCCTTCATCACTCGGCTACGGCGAGCGTGGAGCCGGAAACGTCATTCCACCTCACGCCACTCTGCACTTCGAAGTTGAGCTCATCAACATCGGTGACTCGCCTCCGACCGCTAACGTGTTCAAGGAAATCGACGCCGACAGGGACAACATGCTATCCCGAGAAGAAGTGAGTATCCGAAGTCTATTCAGAGAAATGGATACGGACGAGAACAAAGAATTGTCTAGAGAGGAGGTCAGTTTCAAGATGAATGCACGCTAGAAGCTGGGATGGTGTTGGTGTCAGCAGTGGTTTACTAATATTATGATGTCAACTCAACATTTTCCTTTCTTAAAGACAAATTTCTTTAAAGTTCTTACATACTCGTACTTCACTTCGTTTCCTTAGACACCTTTTTAGTTGCTGCTTTGAAATGAAGTTGATATATTTATTTATATATTTTCTTTTTGAATTACCCACCTAATTTATGAATAATGAGAATTTAGGTAAATTCTTGCAATCATCGATTTTTATTTTAAAATTTTAATAGATTTCAACTGTATATGATACGTGATGAATTGCCTTATATTTTCTACGAGATTTTTAACCGAATTTTGTGTTACATCGTCATAATCAAAGCTAAATGAATATAAAATTCAAAGCTATTATTATCATAAAATGAAATTTATTATAGCCCGCTCGGACTACGACGTTATATGTAAGGCTGTTTTTAACACTTTTGTTTTTGTGTGTTTGTTTGTAATGGATTAAAAAAACGATTTGAAAATTCTTTTACGTATCAGCTGCTACAATGTCAGCTTGGGCTGCAGTATTTTATTTTTAAAATACAAAAAAAATATTGTTTTTATATATAATATATAATAATGTTACTAGTTATAATACGCAACATTATCCATATAATAGTTTGCGAGGCTTTATTTATGTCTAATTTATTATAGTGAATTTAGAATGACCGTTTTTTGATTAAATTAGTCAATCAAAATACGGGTAGAATCGAAAGAACATGAAAATATATATATGTATCGCGTGATACAAAAGAGATTCATAACCAACTTTGAATCTTTAAATTATTTAATCTTTCGTTTAGTATATATACGAAGGTTATAAAAAATCTTAAAGTAAAAAAAAGGGGACGATACACATTTTATTTTTCTATACTAATATTATAAAGAAGAAAGGTTTGTTTGTTTGTATTGAATAGGCTCCGAAACTACTGGACTGATTTGAAAAATTCTTTCATCTACCTATAGAAAGCGTATCAGATAGTAACATAGGCTATATTTTGCAACATTTCGCTGACAAAGTCGCGTGCGTGCTACTAGCTAGTCGTTTATAAAATTGTATAATATTCATTTCCTGAGATGAAGTCAATTACAAATGTACAAGACTTCTACTTTTCAACTGACTTCCAAAAAAGGAGGAGGTTCTCAATTCGACTGTATTTTTTTTAATGTTGGTTACCTCATAACTTTCGAGTGGGTGAAACGATTTTGATGATACTTTTTTTATTTGAAAGCTGGTACTTCCCATGTGGTCCCATTTCAATTTGGTCCAGTTCTGACAATGGCATCCATGAGAAAACGGTTTGAAATCGGTTTATTTTTTGTTAAAATGAGTTATTTTAATTAAAATGTCAATAGACCACTTTGAATTGGATAACTTAGATTTTGTATAACATACTTGCCCTTGAAATAGATTATAAAAATTAAAATTATAAATACTACGAATACCTAATACTCGACTAACCTATCTGCAAAAAAAACCACCTGTTACGCGACTATTGTTACAAATAACTATTGCACTGCAATTTTATCTTGAGTACTAATAGTTGTTAAAATTTCGAATATGTACTTCCTACGAAAAATGTGGAAAGTTAGGTACAGTAAGTACATAAAAATGACCTTGAAGCAATTTGGTCCAGTTGTGACAATGGAATCCGTGAGAAAACTGTTTGAAGTCGGTTGTTTTTTGTTAAAAAGAGTTAGTTATCTTTAAAAGACATTATTTATATTATTTTCCAGGTCAGCGAGTATCTGAAGAAACAAATGGTGCCTCAAGATGGCGCCGAAATGAGTGAGGACATCAAACAAATGTTAGAAAGTCACGACAAGCTAGTCGAGGAAATATTCCAACACGAAGACAAGGACAAGAACGGATTCATCAGTCACGAAGAATTTTCTGGGCCCAAACATGATGAACTTTAATTTTTTTTTATATAAATATTACGAATAGTTTACATAGCTCATAGGTATATTGCAAAATTGTAAAATTCTCCGGAGCTATGCTCAGTTGTACCTATCGGAATATTCAATGTATTTAAAACAGGTCACAAAAAGATTGTGGATTGTGCAAAAAAATATCATACACCTAAAAGGTTAAAAACCATTTTAATTTTAAGTTTTTATTATTATAATGACTATTAAAGGTCAAATTCCTTGTTTATTTTTTGTACTTAGATCTATCCAATGACTCTATGAAAATTGTTTAAGACATTACTTATTTTAATATTAAATAAGTTTGCTTTTTGCATTTCATTTTGAAATGAAACATTGCATTTTATTTGGAAATGCATTATGTAAATTGCAATCCCATATAGTTGTAAGATTCTACTTCGTTAAACGTTCAACCAACAATGACCTCATCAACTCTTGTAGTAGGTAATCATTTAACAGGAAACGTTTTGGGTGATTCTAATTTCTTTTCAACTAGCTGCTGCCCGCGACTTCGTCCGCGTTGAACGATGAAAGGTACCCTATGTCCTTTCTAGTGTCCCAGACAACGTGTATGCAAAATTTCACTGTGATCAGTTCAGTAGTTTTTGCGTGAAAGAGTAACAAACATCCATACATCAATACAAACTTTCGCATTTATAATATTTGTACGGATTTTATAATTACCATTATTTTTTTAAATTTTATATTATATCTATCTAAGAGCATTTTAATTACCTACTTAGATAAAGATACTTACACAATCAAACATTTTTTTTTAATAATTACATTTAAAAAAAAAAGGTGAAACAGTTCCGCTAATAGAACTTAAAAGGCAAAACTTGAATTTTTCTTATAATTATTATGGTGAGTGTACGAGAACGCTTTTTTATACGCTCTTACCATCAATTTAAACCAGAAAATTTGTAGAGTTGTCTGAATCGCCCACAAGAATCCTCAATCGACAAAAATGAAAAATAATAGAATGTTTTAAAAGTTTTTGAGAGTTAACATTTCACTTTTATTCACTAAGACGAATTTGCTCCATTAAAGATGCCAAACGGCTGATAAAATTGTAATAAATGTTTATAAATAAAATATTATGAGACTTTTATTGTACATCCCTGATAAGAGTTGAATTTACTTCCTTAATGGGAGGCAATTCAGAAAACTGATGATAAAAAAAACGGGGTATAATTACTAAATTGTGCTTAATTATTTTGGACAATGCTAACAGCTGAGGTTTTGTAAATGTATTGTATTATTTTGTACTAGCTGGTGCCCGCGACTTCGTCCGCGTTGAACGATGAAAGGTACCCTATATCCTTTCCGGTGTCCCAGACAACGTGTATGCAAAATTTCATGGTGATCGGTTCAGTGGTTTTTGCGTGAAAGGGTAACAAACATACATGCAAACTTTCGCATTTATAATATTAGTACGGATATTGTATTTTCATTAACTGCTCTAGTCATCAAAAATATCAATATTTCTCAACTCAGCGCACTTTACTCCGTAAACAACTGCTAAATTCTGCTCTCAGAGCTATTCTAGCGCCATTCTAGAGAGATTTGTTTGGATATGTTATTTACAGCCTACAGCTGGACACTTTTCCAACTGTTCCCCCATATGAGAGAGATAGTCCTCCTTACTTAACCCTCCATAGTAGAAAGCATGTAGAAAAAAACATTATTATATCTGCGCTTGCTGTGATACTGCTAGTGACATCTATGAGAAAAGTTGAGCACTATCTATGAGAAAAAGAGTTTAAACAAAATCACAACAGATGGCACAACAAACTTCTACTTATTTATATAAACTATAAGATTATATAAAAGCAATTTATATTTTATTCACTAGAAATATAGAAAATAATTAATTACCTATCATAATCTAGTTTTAGTTATGACCACAGATTACTCTATATACTTACTCAATATATTACCATCTAGGATTACCATCTTTGTCTTACAAGGAAATCCAAGCCTAAGGAGCGTAGAGATAAGGAGAACAATCTTATATGGGTGTTAAACTAAAAAAGTGGCAACTAAAATCGTCGAATTGAGATGGCGCTGGTGTGTCTAGGGCAGTGATCTAGAGAATTTGAGAGTATGAAATGAAACGGAGTGAAGTGCGCGCTGAGTTGAATTGTTTACTATCACTAGCTGCAACCAGCGCCATCAGTTCGTCGTCTTTCAACGGACACTTTTAATGCACGGAGCTTGCGCTCCTTTACCTCTATTCTCCTTGTCCAAGCCCCTTTGCTTTGCCCCATCTATATATCATTATACTCTTTGGCCCCATCTTTGCCCCAACATGGCCCCAACTGGCCCCAACGGTGATATTACTCTTGGTTGGTTAGTTCATTTAAAAGACATAATTATGAAGATGGAAAGAGTTATAATTATGATAAAATGCTATTCTAATTTTTTTTTTATAGTTACAAAATTAGTCATAATTATTATTGTTGCTTGTGAAATGTCAAATTGACGTTACACTTATTTGTTTGTACTGTGATCAATCTGTCACTGTCACAGTCATATGGTTGTTTTAGAGAGAGTTATTTATTTATGTGCTGTAAAAAAAAAGTCGAAACATAAAAAAAAATTGCTGAAAGAAAATATTGAGTTTGTCTTTCATCTGTCTTTTTCATCGCGATTTTACTTGAAAGTAGTTACTGCGTTTGCGCGGTTATGTCGTGTTGCTTCGGGCCCGCATCGTCACAACGCGAACCCTGCCTACGGGATAGCAAGAGACGGAAAATCCAAGTTGAGTTTTGATCGAGCGACGCTTATACATTGCCAATGTATGTATAACTTTGTCGATATTTTGCAGGCTAGTCTGGACTGGACTAACTTGTATACTAAATGAAGTTTAAGTTAATTTTGTTTCCGTAAATGACATCACCACATGAACCAAATTAAGTTAATGTGTTCTCATTCTTGTTTGACATGACTCTGGAAGACCCTTTCTACGTCGTAAAAGAGTAAGTCAAAACGGATTGTTTTTCTTTTTTTTGGTATCTGTACTTAGCTTAGACCATCTTTACTTAATCTGTCAACACATTGAACATAATTGTGTTGTTGGGTTTCCTTATATAAATATCAAATTGGATAGTTTCTATCAATCATTTCTAGCTATTGATTATTAAACATATAAAATCATCTTAAAAAAAAATAGTACAAAATCAAAATATTTATTTATTTACTAGCTATTGCCCGCGACTTCGTCCACGTTAAAAAACATAAAAAGTAGCCTATCACGTGTCCCGTACATCTAAATGTTTATCTACCAACTTTCATGAAAATCAGTTAATTCGTTTAAGAGTTATGGAGGAACATACATACATACACACTTACAGATTTATTAGTAGTATTGATGATTTATTTTCAACCGACTTCCAAAAAAAGAGGAGGCTCTCAATTGGACTGTGTATTTTTTTTTTGGTGGGATTTTTTTTGAATCCTGTAAATGTTTTTTATGGTGTTTTAAAGCTAAATTAGTTAGGAATGGTTGTTAGCTTTATAAAAATATAATTTTTATGTCTAGGAAATCCATTCAAAATTAATTTTATAAACATTACATTATGTTTTATAACACATTTTGAAATGAACCAGAGTCATAAACATTACAAAATCTAACCTATTTTGTTACCAATCGTACTGCTACAACCAGTATTACGGGTGGTACCTCTGTTGACAATTATAAAAGAATAGAGTAATTTCAAATGAAGATAGACAACGGCCAGTGAGGGGTCGTCAACATTTTCAGTATAGAGGAGCTACTGAGAGCTTACTCTTTTTGCTAGTACTGGGTTTGTAGTAGTTAGTAGTTTATAAATCTTCTTCAATACTAATAATAAATGTGTAAGGGTTGGTCATGGAGTAAGTTACTTTGTTTTCAGAAATATCGTGTATATAGGCTCTATACATGATACTGAAACTAAATTGATCATTTTTGGATTTTTTTTCTGTATGTATGTATGTTCCTCCATAACTCTTAAACGAATTGACTGATTTTAATGAAACATGGTAGATAAACATTTAGACGTACAAGACACAGGATCTAGGTTAGGTTTTATTTTTCAACGCGAACGAAGTCGCTGGCACCAAGTTAGTTTACAAATAAAAATGAATCACTAAATATTATGTTTGCTAACCGCAAAACTCGAGAACAGGTGGACCGATTTTAATTCTGTCTTCACTCATGGATAGAGGGATGATCAGGGAAGGTTGTTACGCACACCGGGCGAAGCCGCGAGCTGGTCGCTAGTAATGAATAAAAGATCACTTCAATTAAAAATATTTCCTGACAATTCAAAAAGTAAACACGTAATTGTTCAAGTTTTCACTTCTATCTGCACTCCCACTGGTTTTTTTTTTTTAATTTAGGTTGGTTCTGTATCAATGAATAACAATGTGATATGTTACCAATTACAGTGAAGTCTTCAAAGCACTGAACAAGACTAGAGGGTTATATCTTCGCTGGCAAGAAATTTCCAAAACACCGACCACACCGAGCAGTCCTGAAGTAGAATGGACTTCGACCGAGCTGAAGAATGCACTCCGCAGTATTGAATGGGACCTTGAAGACCTAGAAGATACTATAAATATCCTTTTTAATAAATAGCTGACGACGAGCCCGTTGGACGAGTGGCAAGGGTACTTGTCTAACGTCTCCGGGGCCCCGGGTTCGATTCCCGGCGGGGTCAACTTTGGAAATTTTAATACAATTTTTCAAAATTGACTCCGGTCTAGATTTGAAAAGTAGTGGTAGGGCACACTGCGTTTCGCAGTCATTTGGGCAGCCCGTCTGGCGACAGTAACCACCACCTTACAGAATACCTCCGTGAAATAACAGCATATGTGCTGTTGCGTTTCGGTGAGTGAGTAAGGGATGCCAGAGCCCATTGGGGTAATGGGCTCTGGCATCCCTTACTTATCCCTTCCTTATCCCTTATCCTTAATCCTTCTATGTTCAGCAGCGCACTTGTAGCACTTATGGCGTTGCTTGTGTTATAAGCGACGGTAGCCACATACCATCAAGTGGACCGTCAGCCTGTCTGTCGACCTTAACATAAGAAAATAAATAAAAAAAATAGCTGCTCCCGTTCAGATCAGATTTTATAAAGAGACAGATTTTCAAATATTTATTACAGAAATGGAGATAACTTATTTTGTTAAAATTTCTTTAGTGAGTTTATACAAGTTTTTTAGTATAACCATAAATGTTATAAATAATCTAAATCTAAACTCATGGCCTCGCCCTTGCTACACAGCTGGTTGTTGGCCAAGAGCAAACCGATCTCTAATAAAAATAATAATAATAATATTACAGTAATTTTACAAACAGCTCAGAGATTTTAAAGTTTGCTTATCTATGCCAATTTTGGTGAGGTTATCATTACAATTAGTTAAATGTGCTCACCACATCCGTGTTCTATGCAATCGTGGTCAGTGTAAATTCCTTATCTATCAAATACGCATCGTCGAAAAGAACTCGTCGAAATTTAAAATTGACAATAAGGAAATCAGCGACAGGCGGACATTCATTGAAGCTACTAAACAGGAAGTGAAGGTAATAACAAATTTTCAATACTTAATATATGTTGCTAGCTGGCTGTTGCCCGCGACTTCGTCCGCGTTAAAAAGATAAAAAGTAGCCTGTCACGTGTCCCGTACTTCTAAATGTTTATTCTACCAAGTTTCATGAAAATCAGTCAATTCGTTTAAGAGTGATGCAGGAACATACATGTGTATAGAAAAAATTCTAAAAATGGTCAATTTAGTTTCAGTATCATGTATAGAGCCTATAAATACGATATTTCTGAAAACAAATTAAATTACTCCATGACCGACCCCTACAGTTTATTATTAGTATATTGATAAAAGATTTGATGGTTTGCTTGTTTGAATTGAACGCAACTATGTCCTGCATTCTACAACCAACTAAAGGTTGTCCATATGCTCTGCTGCGCGCGCATAACTGTTAGCATTAGCATGTTGCTGACGCGAACCCATGCATTTTTTCCCTAGCCAAAGTCGTATAACGCGGCTATAGAAGCTTTCACTTCAAAATGTTAATATGTTATATGTTAATGCTTAAGCTAAGCTAAACTAAGCTGTGCGCCAAATTTTATGCAACTAGCAGTTACAGTTATTTGTTTTCGTTACAGGCAATGAAAATAAAAATGAACTCGAACAAGAATCACGACAACGATATATCAGCACGTGAACCGCTACTTAGCGTGAGTAGCCCAGTGATGCCACACTTCGGCATGGGGTTCGCGTCGTCAACACCAAAATATTCAAAGTTGGCGAATCAAGCTGACAGTCCGAACCGTGGCCGCGTAGACTTCTACGACGACGGTAACATGCAAATGCAGGAGAAAATGCTGATGGACCAAGAGGAGCAGCTGCAAGTGATCAATGACTCTGTCGGCTCACTCAAAACCGTTTCTAAGCAGATTTGCATTGAAATCGACGAACAGGCAATGTACGTATGTTTTACAGTCATGTTTGGATAAAGATCAGGGTTTTGGCAACACTCAAATCACCGAAACACACATTGTTTGCCAAGTTGCTCTTATATTATTTACAAGAGTTTTTAATGAGTAGTACCGGAAATACATATAAACAATGCAGTCACCAACTTAAGTGGACTTTAAAGAACAATTTGCAGCTGGAATGCACAACTTTTACTTTGAATAGGTTACAGTTTCATATTTTAGTTAATCCCTCGGGAACAGTACTTTTCTCTTGGATGAAAGGTACCCTATGTCCTTTCTGGTGTCGCAGAAAACGTGTATGCAAAATTTCATGGTGATCGGTTCAGTAGTTTTTGCGTGAAAGCGTAACAAACAAACAAACTCACATTCACATTTATAATATTAGTAAGGATATGGTTTCTCCTTACACCGAATAACAGCTCTTATACAGCTTTTATATGGCTTGTTATGCTACCTGCTTACATAACAGTAAAATTATTTACGTTGTGTTTAAGTGATTGTGTATTAAATACGATCATAAATTTAAATTACAGTATGCTGGATGATCTCAACGTTGAAATGGAAAATACGGATTCAAAGTTAGATTCGAGTATAAAGAAAGTGGCCAAGATTCTACATTTGAATAATGGTATGTATTTCATATGATTTTATTGTTTACATTTTTTTTTTTATGTAATCAAGGCAGCGCTTGGCCGCGTTCTCACTTGATGTTAGGTGCAGATGCGGCCAAAGATGGACCTTACCGCTTACCTAGTAAGTGCCCATTTACCCTAGACTTGAAGACCCCGAGGTTGTAATTTTGGGGAAACACGGACGCAGGCAGTGAGTTCCACTCCTTTTAGCAGTTCGGACAAGGAAGGTGGAACTATAACGCTTCGTATTACATTACGAGCTCTCTTCGTGGACGCGTTCGTTCAACTGTCTGTTACCTTTTTAATATCATTTTTGACGAGCCCGTTGGACGAGTGGCAAGGGTGCTTGCCTAACGTTTCAGGGGCCCCGGGCGGCGGGCGGGGTCAACTTTGGAAATTTTAATATAATTTTCAAAATTGACTCCGGTCTGGTTTTAAAAAGTAGTGGTAGGGCACACTGCGTTTCGCAGTCATTTGGGCAGCCCGTCTGGCGGCAGTAACCACCACCTTACAGAATACCACCGTGAAATAACAGCATATGTGCTGTTGTGGTTCGGTGAGTGAGTAAGGGATGCCGGAGCCCATTACCCCTTCCCTCCCTTATCCCTTATCCTTAATCCTTCTATGGTCAACAGCGCACTTGGAGCACTTATGGCGTTGCTTGTGTTATAGGCGACGGTAGCCACCTACCATCAAGTGGACCGTCAGCCTGTCTGTCGACCTTAACATAAAAAAAAATAAAAAAAAATGTCACCGAATGAATCTGAATGAATGAGCCTCTCTTTTTTAACGTACATTCCGCTTTATGGTCCAGTATCCCTCAAAGGATTTTTTTTTCTGATTACTAACAGGCTGAATCTTCGTGAGTAGCTTTAGTTTGCAGAGACGAACAACTTTTTCCTCTCTCGATAGAGGTACTCGTAGCTAAAGGGGTTAGCAGCCGCAATCATTTTTATGACTTTATTATTATGATTTATTATAACCAGCTGATTTTTTGTAACTGCAGCTTAGTAAACATTTGTATAATAAAATGGCCGCATAGTATTACAAATTTGAGTGCCACGTTTTCCCACTCCTACGCTTGGAAGATTTTTACGGCTGCTAACTCCTTTAGCTTATACCACTTTTTTTTTTTTTTTTTTTTTTGTTGATAATTTGGATTTGCCATCAGTCGGTAGACCATAATCAAATGTGCTGAAAGTAAATTGGCGTTGAATAGAATAGGGCCAGTGCCCCATTCTATACAAAGTTAAGACAACACATTTGCCCTTTTCAGTCTCATGAGTCCTCCGGTCTGCAGCAACTCTTTGGCCAGCGGATTTGGGTGGGAGTTAAGACGATCCTTGTAGCTCGTCCTATAGCGGACTATTTCTTCGGCAATTGTTGGAATTTCGAGGTATGAGTGGATCTCACTGTTCCGAGCATACCAAGGCGCCCCAGCAATTACTCTTAAGATGTTGTTTTGGACTTTCTGTAGGCGCTCGATATTTGTTTTGCTAGCAGTGGACCACATTTGGATTCCATAAGTCCATATTGGCTTCAAAATAGAGCTATAGACAAGTAATTTATTGTGCAAGGAGAGTGCAGACCTCCCCCCCAAAAGCCACAACAAATTTCTAAATTTTATGTTAATTTCATCTCTCTTCTTGTTTATGTGGACACTCCACGTAAGTCGCTGGTCCAAGTGGAAACCCAAGTATTTAATGCAACTGGATTGGGGAAGTTGGTCTTCGCCCAATGTGACGGTTGGGCATGTGCCTTTTCTCAGAGAAAACGTTATGTGGCTAGATTTGGATGCGCTTGCTTTTATTCGCCACTTCTTCAGCCAGAGATATGTGCAATCCAGCTGCTTTTGCAGTTGTCTACTTGCTTCGTGGGGATCGTCACTGCAGGAGAGAAATGCAGTATCATCAGCGAAAGTGGCAATGGATACTGTTGAAGTTAGTTCTGGGAGATCACATGTAAATATATTGTACAGGACGGGACCAAGCACAGAGCCCTGCGGCACTCCAGCTAGGCACTTGTAAAAAGATGATCTATCGTTCCCCTGCTTCACTTGGAAGAATCTGTCAGCGAGATAGGACTTTACCAATGGGAAAATTGAGTGTGGAAGATATGATTTTATTTTACACAATAAGCCCTTGTGCCACACTCTATCAAAGGCCTGCTGCACGTCCAAGAAGGCTGCAGAACAATATTGCCCATTTTCAAAACCCCGACGAATCGTTGAATACACCCTATGCATCTGCTCAGTCGTAGAGTGATGTTTACGAAAGCCAAACTGGTGATGAGGAATAATATCAGCTTCATCCAGGAGCTTGTTGAGCCTTTTTAAGAATATACGCTCCCAGAGCTTAGAGAGCACAGGTGTGAGACTAATGGGTCTGTAGGAAGATGCTTCGCTGGGGGGCTTACCCGGTTTATGAATCATTATAATCTGAGAGATCTTCCACAAGTCCGGAAAGTGATTTAACCTAAAGGTGGCATTAAATAAATTTGTCAGGAACACAAGACATTTTTTAGGTAACTGCTTAAGAACTTGCGGGGTAATGAGATCATATCCCGGGGCTTTTTTAGAGTCCATTTTTACAATCTCCTCAAAAATCTCACGAGGAGTCGTAGTTGGTAAAGGGAAGCACAATTGGAAATCCTGATTTAAAATGTTATCAATTTCTGGGTCTTCCTCGCCAATTAGGTCATTGGGTTGAAAGACAGTTGATAAATGGGCAGCAAACACTTCAGATTTATGGGCGTCTGTTTGACCCCAGGTGGAGCCCGTCTTTATAGGGTGAGCAAACTGCTGTGGCTGATTCAGGTTTTTTGTTATTTTCCATAAATTGTGCTCTCCGCGACCACTGGGAGATAAGAGCTCCAACTTATGCTTCATAGTTTGGTTCGAGGAGTAAACAAGCAAATTCCTAAGGTCCTTGGCAGCTCGATTGAATAAGGTTTTATCTGAAGAGAGGCGTGAAAGCTGCCAGACTCTTCTCAGTCTGCGTTTCTCTGCTAATTTGCGCCTTATTTCTAGAGGTAAGCAAGAACTCGAATGTGGCAGGTGTAACTCTGGAGTACAAGACCATGCAGCTGATTGGATCAGGTTGGTGAAGTAGACTGATGCATCGTCTATGTCATGAGTGTCCTTCAGTGGGACCTTGAGATTAATTGTATCTTCAAGGCATTCTCGAAAAGATTCCCAATCAGTTTTGAAGTTGCAGAGCCTTTCACGATCACCTTTACCTGATAAGACTACATTACTGATTGTCAGAATAATGGGAGTGTGGTCCGAGGATCCATCCAAACATGACTCAACTGAGGAGTACAACCTCCCCACGTTCCTGGCAATAAAGAAATCCAATAAGTCGGGCATTTTACAAGGATCAGTAGGCCAGTATGATGGCCTGCCAGTTGAGACAGTGAGCAGGCGAAGTTTGTCAACACTTTTCTTTAGTTCGCGGCCACGAGTAACAGTAACTCTTGAGCCCCAAAATACATGCTTGGCATTCCAGTCACCGCCCGCAATAAATCGGTTGCCAAGTGTTCCCAGATAATCTGAGAACATAGCTTCATCAATTCTATGCTTAGGTGGACAATAAACGGCTGACAGATTAATGGCACCCGATTTATCTTCAACTCTCACCGTTGTGGCTTGCAGGTAATCAGTAACATAAGGTCTGAGGACACTGTGTTTTATAGAGTTCTTTATAACCACGGCCGTACCAGCATGGGCTCTTCCGTCACGATGAGGAGTGACATAGGTGCTATAGTTAGCTATATTAACGCAGGTTTTCGATGAAGCATGTGATTCAGAAATCAAGACAGCATCCAGTTTGTTTAGCAACATAATTTTTTCCAATTCGTTTTTGTTGGGTGAGAGACCATTTATGTTCCACGTTGCGACACGTAAAGAAGTCATTTGGAAATCTTAGCGATTAGAGTACCTATTAAGCCCTACAAGGTTACTTATTTGTTGAATTATACCACTATCGTGAATTTTCGCAATGGAAAAAGTTGTTCGTCTCGGCAAACTGAAGCTACTCACGAAGACTCAGCCTGTTAGTAATCAGAAAAAAATTCCTTTGAGGGATCTCGGACTATTAATCAATCAACTTCGACTATGTCGACTACATAAATAGCATAAAAGATGTTTCAAAGTGCCTTTTTTTCCAGATCGACGTCAATGGCTTGCAATAGGAGTTCTACTATTCCTTTTAGTGATAATGTTAATATTATATGTAAGCAAATTCTGAGGCTAGTTAGTGTGTTTCCATTCACAAGGTCCTAATTATCTATATTTTAGATTTTTTTTTTTGTTCGGTTTTGGAACTCGTTTGTTGGTCCTGTGAACGAAAAAAAAAATACTTAATTCTGTTTTTGTTAAATAGTATATAATATGTATGTATATACGTTTGTTTTAGCAAATTGAGACTCTGAACAAATACGTGTGTAAATCGTGGACTAGCATTCATTTTCTTTTATTATTTTTCTCTTGAAATGTTGAAATGGACATGAATGTAAATCTACATATAAATCAATTTTAATGCCTCCGTAATAGAAGGTCTATTCAGAAAAATATTCATAGATTTCGTGCGTCACACGACTATCGAGCACATTGGAAATGAATCTACGGAATTCGAAAGAATATGTTGTTCTGACTTGTTGACTTCTTTCAAAAAGGTTAAGCTACAGGGCAAACCCTTAACCCGATCGTCTTTATTTTAGGCTCAAATTGTAGCTGACTAAATTGTCCAGAGGAATTTTTCTCAAATTTTTGATATCATTCTTCGTTTCCAAAATATCGAGCGCCAAAATAAAAAATTTGAGAAATTTTTTTCACTATTTCGGCCATAACTTTTTTCGTTTTTGACTTTTTCGAAAAATTCTTTTTGCACCTACAGCTCTCGTAAATACCCCTTTTGGAATATTATATCTTGACAACTCTCCGAGATATAAGGGGATCGAACTTTTTCGTGAAATATCTTTTCGTTATGTAAACAATTACGTTATGTTACGTTATGTTTACGTTATGTGAACAATTTTGTTCACATAACGTCAAGGTATATCTGGTACTAAGACAGTCAGTACATATGTTAGCGAGCTCCGTAATTAAATATCTTAAACAAGTGCAATAAGTCGAATAAACCGACAGAAACTAGATAAAGTGTAAAACTCTTGGCGGATGGAAAGAATAACTAGAAAAAGTGCAGTGAATAAATAACGATAAACACAAAAATATATAAATATACAACTATACATATATGTGCAGAGTGATATCGATAAAGGAAGTAACGCCATCTAGAGGAATTAGTGAAAAACTTCTTGGTCCGTCAATACCAAGATCCCACGACGAACGCTAATATCTAACCAAACCAACAGAGGGCAGCACAAGTAACAAAATGAACAAATATTTTTGCTAGTATAAAGTAATATCATTCAAACCATGGAAGAAGTTATGAATTTACTCCGAAAAATACAAAACGAACTCGACGAACAAAAATCGACTATCGTCAAATCAGCGGAAAACGTTACAAAACAAGTTACACAAAACATAAACTGCAAACTAGAAGAAAAATTCAAAATAATAGAGGAAAAATGCGAAAACCTAAAAGAAAAGCTGGAAAACCAAGAGAAAAGATTATTCTTCCTAGAGAAACAGTCAAGACAGAGGAACATCGTAATATTTGGCTTGGCGGAGACAGAAACATCTTATGAAAATTTAGAAAAAAACATATTAAATTTCATAAACCGCTATTTTTCTATAGAACTTGAGAGTAGGGACATACAAGAAACAAGGAGAATAGGTAAGAAAGGAGTAAAACCTCGACCGATTACTGTTACATTTACTACATTAGGTACAAAAATAAAAGTTTACAAGCGGAGAAATGTATTAAAAGATACCGCTTACTATATAAAAGAAGACTTTCCACAGCACATTTTGGAAAAAAGAAAAGAATTACAAGAACAAATGAAAATGGAAATAGAGAAAGGAAACTTTGCCACCATTAGGTACGATAAATTGATAATACGCCATATAAATGCAGATGTACCAGGTAATAAGAAAAGAACTCTACCAACATCACCGGAAGATAACGATCCTACACGTACAAAACAAAGAATACAAGTCAACAAAAAGAACAAGACTCAGTCAGGAATACAGAGATCGTCAAGTCTATCAGAGGGAGTTCTTAAACCAGGAATACTTGGTTTTTTAACTAACAAAAACCCTGGAAACTCACCAAACAAACAACTAGACAAAAACTTCAAATCTTAGCAACTAGCGCCCCCCTCTCAAATGAAAAACACACTACATACACAAGCAAATAATAAAATACATCTTCCAAGCCGGCTGGTCACCGAGGAAGATCACGACCAAAACCCTCCAGAGAAAACTAAAACAAATTTTACAAAACACAGTCTTCAAAATACCCTGTATATAGCAACATACAATGTCCGAACGTTGTCAACATATTCACGACTATTGGAATTAACAGAGTGCCTGAAAAACATAAAATTTGACATTATTGGTCTCTCAGAAACAAGAAAACTTGGAAACACAATTGAAGAACATGACAAGTTTATTTTCTACTACATTGGAGAAACGTCTGGATTATATGGAGTGGGCTTCATTGTCAAAAAATATCTGAAAAGATACATCACAAGCTTCACAGGCCTATCAGAAAGGGTGGCGTTATTAAGGATAAATATCAATGGTTTAGAATTGAGCATTATTCAAGTTTACGCTCCAACGGAGACATCGAGCGATGAAGAACTGGAGATTTTTTACAGTACTGTCGACAAAGCCATACACCTCTCAGATAACAATGTTATAGTTATGGGCGACTTTAACGCCAAAATAGGACAAACAAATCACAAAGAAACCATAACTGGCAACTACGGTTACGGCGAAAGAAACTGTAGAGGTAATAGACTCATCGATTTTGCGCACGAGAACAATTTTGTTATTATGAACACCTTTTTCAAAAAAAATAACAAACAAAGATGGACTTGGAGATCGCCTAACGGTAAAATAAAGAACGAAATAGACTACATTTTAACAAACTTACACAGC
Organism: Synanthedon vespiformis; assembly: GCA_918317495.1. Taxonomy (NCBI): domain Eukaryota; kingdom Metazoa; phylum Arthropoda; class Insecta; order Lepidoptera; family Sesiidae; genus Synanthedon; species Synanthedon vespiformis. The sequence goes on from OU906947.1 coordinate 3,425,820, forward strand.
AATATATACAATATACAAGTTTTAAACACAACTTACCCTTCGGACCATAGACCAGTAAGAGCAGCATTAAACATTCTTTCCAAATCTAAAAGCCGTACCAAGTTCGGCCCATGCTCCAGATACCAATTACAGAATGAAGAAGAAACGCAAGCCTACAAACAAACGCTTGATAGCTGCTTAAAAAACCTACTAGAGAACTGGAGTGACGAAGACACCCCCCAGAACCACTATGACGATATATTAAACGCAATAGACACCAGCTTGAAAAAGGCTCATGAGCTTTCATCCAGTACAAATCCAGGGAAAAACCAAATACTATCAGCACACACAAAAGCGCTAATCTGTAGAAGACAAGAACTACAAAAGATTAAACCAAAATCAAGAACCATGAAAAATGAACTTAAAGCACTCTACAAACTCATAAGTAAACGCATAAATTTAGACTATAAAGCGCATCGCACAAGAATCATGGAGAAACATCTTACTACTACAAATAGTGTCAAGAAAGCATACAAAGAACTGAGAACACACAAACTATGGATTGAAGAGCTGAAAGACAAAGGAAAGAATACCCAAAATAGAAGAGAAATACAACAAATAGCAACAGAGTTCTACAAGAAACTTTACAGTGCACCGTATCAATACGCTTACAAAATACCCGACACAAAAAGAGTAGAAACGAGAGCAGTTATAGACGAGTACGAAGTGGTTAAGGGGATTGAATCACTAAAAATGGAGAAAAGTCCAGGCCCCGACAGGATCACAAATGAAGTGATAAAGACTGGTGGTGCATTTCTAGTAAAACCATTAACTCTACTATTTAATCAGATACTGAACAGCTCGTATACTCCTCACCAATGGTCAGAATCAGATATCATTCTGCTCTACAAAAAAGGAGACCCCAATAACATAAGTAATTATAGACCGATAAGTCTGCTATATAAATTCACTATATAAATTGTTCTCCTCAATAATAGAGAAAAAAATAAGAGAAAGCACAGAGAAATTCCAACCTATAGAACAGGCGGGCTTCAGAAGAGGTTTTTCAACTATGGACCACATACACTCGCTAGAAATGCTGATAGAAAAATACCAAGAGTTCCACTCATCAATATGGGAAACTCTACTCTCTCAAGAAGTCCCCCTAGAGTACATAAAAATCATAAAAAATATCTACGACAACAGCACTAGCAGGGTGAAGTTGGAAACTTCGGGGCCACCCATACAAATAAACAAAGGAGTTCGGCAGGGGGACCCACTCTCGCCAACTATCTTCATAGCGGTGTTAGAGGCCACCATTGGCAAACTCAACTGGGAAAAAGTTGGCATAAATATAAATGGACGCTACTTGAGTCACTTAAGATTTGCTGACGACATAGTCCTGCTATCAGAAAGTACTAGACAACTGCAAGTAATGATAAACACTCTTCACGAAGAAAGTCGCAAAGTGGGCTTAGAAATCAACCTAACAAAAACTAATATCATGACGAACCATATCGTAAGACCTATATACCTAGACAACTCATCTTTAACATATGTAGATGCTTATATCTATCTAGGAAAGCAAGTGTCATTCAACCAACAAAACAACGAGGTGGAAGTAGAGAGAAGAGCCAATATTACATGGAAAAAGTTCTGGAGTCTCAAAGAAATACTCAAAAGCGATATGCCCATACGGATGAAAACGAAAGTAATGAATACTTGCATACTCCCCTCACTAACATACGCCTGTCAAACCTGGAAATTTACCAGAAAAGTAAAAAACAAAATTTCATCTTGCCAAAGGAGTATGGAAAGAAGCATTCTGAAAATCAAGAAAATCCAAAAGATCCGCCATACTGACATAAGATTGAAAACCAAAGTCACAGACGCCCTCAGCTACTCGCAAAAACTTAAATGGCGGTGGGCTGGACACGTATCGAGGCTTACTGATAATCGCTGGACTAAGAAGACAACTTCATGGGCAGGCCCACTAGGACAAAGAAAAATAGGGAGACCTAACGCACGTTGGGCAGATGACATCATAAAAGTGGCAGGTACTAAATGGATGCAAGTGGCAGAAGATAGAGACTACTGGTCATCTCTAGAGGAGGCCTTTACCTTTCATTGAGAGGGTTCTTGCTTTATTAAACTTAATTTTATTTATTATATATTTTTTATTTTTTGTATACATTAACTTACTTTTCTATTATTGTCTTAGTATGTACCAAAAACAACAAAAAAATGAATTTAAAATTTGAAACGGTCATATAGTGCATACAATATACTGTTATTGTCATTCTGTAAATTTTAATACGGCTTGAAATAAAAGGCTTTTTTATTTTTATTTTTTTTATTTTTTTTTTATATCTGGACCAGTATATACATATATTATGTTGGTCCTGTAGAAATATATTTTTTAGAAACTTTTAATTTAAAATAGTTTATTTTTTTATTTCAAAAATGTTATGTTTAGGTAAAATTGCAACTTTAATTAAAGGTGTGGCACTAAGTATTGAAGGCCAGTATATTATATTATAGTATTTCAATTATGTATTTAAACTAAGTGAGTTTATTAAATTCTAGTCTATTTTGAAGGAGCTACTTGTAATAAAATGCATGAACATGTGCTTCGGTATATTAAAATAATTTTAATTTTTATCGTGTGGGACTTTTCGTCAAACATTATGATAGAAATGTGGGCTTGTTTGTTGTTCTTAGTTTAAAAAAAAAATAACTAAAAATCTGGTAATCTAAAGCCTCTATTTGAGACTAATCTATTCATGCATTTTATTGAGACTATTTTGTGATTGAACTTAGTAAATCTGAATTATTTGTACCTTTTGTTTTCTAGGAAATAATTTATTGTAAATATTTTAGAAGTAATAAATAATTTATTTCCGCTTAATAATGTATTGTAATTTATATTAAAATTAAGAGAAAATAAGCTAAATGTTTTTTTTTTTTTTTTTTTTTTTTTTAATAAAATATTTATTCTATATGAAATATCAACATTAGTTTCAATTGCATACTGCATATGATTTTAAGCATTTTGATGATTCTTTTTTTATTTTGAAAAGTGGTGCTTCCCGCGTGGTCCCATTCAAATTTGGTCCATTAAAAAGAGTTATTATTTATTGTGGTCGTGGAGTAAAATTCATTAATTTGAGTTAATTATTGCACTTTTCTTTCCAAAGGTTATCTCGACGGAAACAAAGAATAAAACGGCTATCACAAAATTACTAGTTTCCAGGAGAGCGTTTTTAACGCGAACGTTTGATAACTTTTATATGAACAAAGCTAAGCTACTTTCTTCAAATTTGAAATAGTTAATTAATATGGTATTCCGAACAAAATAGTAAAGATCATTTAACAGATTTTTTTCTACTTTGTAAAAATAAAATAACTAACCGAGTCAACTGCCATATATTCGCTTCTACTTAGGACTTTCTATCAGTATAAGATTCATCAAAATGTAGATTAAATGTATTGACGTTGTAGGAATAAATGAGTATGCAAACTCAAAAAAAGTCAACTGACCTGCGACGAAGCGGTCACGCGACTGATACCTGCGAAATTTGTACGACGTACATACGGACAATTGTAGATGTGCGTGTGTACTTCGTTACTTTTTAAAAAATGGTGTAGATGTCTTTATTTACGTAACAAAATACTGATAAAAAATTTCACTAGATAAAATAAAGAATTCTGAATTCATTTATTTAAAGAAGTGAAATTTCGTTAAAATGCAGATATCTTTTTGTTCTTTGTTGCCGTCGATCTGGTTAAAACTTTTATGAATTTCACTACTTAGTACATTATTTATAACGTGCCGCGTTTTGATTGATATCAATTTACAGACGTGGCTTGTTTTTCTGTCAGATAATTAAAATATCTAACGCCATCTAGAGGAATTAGTGAAAAACTTCTTGGTCCGTCAATACCAAGATCCCACGACGAACGCTAATATCTAACCAAACCAACAGAGGGCAGCACAAGTAACAAAATAAACAAATATTTTTGCTAGTATAAAGTAATATCATTCAAACCATGGAAGAAGTTATGAATTTACTCCGAAAAATACAAAACGAACTCGACGAACAAAAATCGACTATCGTCAAATCAGCGGAAAACGTTACAAAACAAGTTACACAAAACATAAACTGCAAACTAGAAGAAAAATTCAAAATAATAGAGGAAAAATGCGAAAACCTAAAAGAAAAGCTGGAAAACCAAGAGAAAAGATTATTCTTCCTAGAGAAACAGTCAAGACAGAGGAACATCGTAATATTTGGCTTGGCGGAGACAGAAACATCTTATGAAAATTTAGAAAAAAACATATTAAATTTCATAAACCGCTATTTTTCTATAGAACTTGAGAGTAGGGAACAAGAAACAAGGAGAATAGGTGAGAAAGGAGTAAAACCTCGACCGATTACTGTTACATTTACTACATTAGGTACAAAAATAAAAGTTTACAAGCGGAGAAATGTATTAAAAGATACCGCTTACTATATAAAAGAAGACTTTCCACAGCACATTTTGGAAAAAAGAAAAGAATTACAAGAACAAGAATAGAGAAAGGAAACTTTTTTTTTTTTTTTTTTTTTTTTTTAAACATGAATCCCTCCAGCATCATGCGCTGAAGCCTATATTCGCTACTCATTCATTCCAGTTCTCTCTTCCTTGCCTCTCGCACTTTTATTCTTCATACTATATCTTTCTTTCATCCATCACTCATTCATACCGTTGCGGGTGGGATTCCCGCCTGTCTGTCCTATTCTATCTATTCCTTATCTTTATTTCCATTTTCCTTAATTCTAAGCAGGGTCAGGGTAAATAAATCGTACACCATATTGATAATATTACACACTAAAACACTTAAAACATTTAAAAAAAAAAGCATTAGATATTACAATTGAATTATTAAATAGTAAATTTACAACATTAAAATTCGTTAAAAATTTATAACATTAAAACATCAAAATATTAAATAACAATAATAACAATAAAGTAAAATATTTGTATCACAGATTTTAGTATTTTCACATGTATATCAATCCTTATTCCTCTTAATCGTCCTTTCTGCTATCTTTATACAATAACTAAGGAATTTGTCTCTATTTTCACTTTTCATTATTTCTTTAAAGCTTTCTTTGGTGATTTCCATGTCTATCTCTAATTCTAATCCTACTCTATCCCTTTCGTTTGCCGGGAAATCGGCCAGCAGGTGAGGGACCGTCTCCGCAACACTAGGGTCACAGACGCACGATGGACTCTCCTTGCACTTGAAGCGATTCAAGTACTCGGAGAATCCACCGTGCCCCGTGAACACCTGTTTTAAAACGTTATTGACACCTATTTTTCTAATTGTGCGGAAGGCCCCGGCGGCAGTGGGGAAAAACAGTTTTGTGACTGCTGCTGTGGCACCCAGCACGTACCTGCGGTCCCATTCCTCAAGCGAACGCATGCGTATGATTCGCCTGACGAATGAGACCGGACACAGGTCGTACTTGGGCTTGGTCTTCGACTTCAGCGCCGCCTCCCTAGCTAGGTGGTCCGCTCGCTCGTTACCCTCTAGGCCGGCGTGGGCTTTTATCCAAAAAATTTTAACTATTTTATTTTTGCCAAAAGCAGTTCTCAAATTTTATGAGCTTCCGCCGCCAGAGGGTGCAAGCAGCTATTCGCCGCGATGGTCTGGAGGGCGGCCATTGAGTCGCTGTAGATTGCAGAGGTTGTTTCGCCACGTCGCAGGATCACCCTCGTCGCCTCACACACCGCCAAGAGCTCGGCCTGGTAGACGGTACAATAGGACGGCATACCAAGTTTGACGGCCGATGTTTCGGCCTCGCCATTCCATATGGATAGCGCGGCCCCAACCCGGCCGTCAATCTTGCTGCCATCCGTGTATATGCGCAGTTGGTAATCGCTATTTTCTTTTAATTGTTCCTCGTCCACCAGTCTTCCGAACTCGAGACTGATGTGTTCGGCGGGATGGGGACCCTCGATTGCTGGGACCATCCGCTCGACATCCCTGTCACACAGCTCCGGCTGAGGTACCCCCCTCTTGGCCTCGTAAAGCGAAGCAGCTTCGCGAACACGCAGGTCAAGGGGGAGCAACCCAGCCAAAAGCAGAGCCGAGTGAAGAGACACCGTGCGGTAGGCCTTACACAATTTTAGGGCGAAACCCCTCTGCACAGCGTTCAAGCGCTTGGCCACCCCCAGTTTGCCGACTGCGGGCGCCCACGCGCTCGCAGCGTATGTGATTATGGGCTCCACCGCGGCGATATAGATTGAGCGAACCACTTCGGGGTGAAGTCCCCAGCTAGTTTTGGCGGCTTTCCCCAACTGCTTATAAATGCCGATGGCCTTCCGACAAACTCTATCGACATGACTATTGAATGTCAATTTTTTGTCAATAGTGAGTCCTAACAATTTTATTTCGTTTTTCATGCCAATGTCAATCCCGCCCATGTTCAGGCGCGGAGTGTCAAATTTAAGCTTTTTGGTTAGCACCATTGCACTTGTTTTGCTTGGTGCAAACCTCAGCTTATTTTTGACACCCCACGCCAAAACACGGGCTAGGGTGGCATTGGCATGTCTTTCTATTTCATGACCGGTACTCCCGTCAAAGACGAGCACCACATAGTCTGCGAAAGCCTGGCAGTAGACACCTCTACCCTCCAGGCTCCGCAGCAATGGGTCGAGTGTCAGGTTCCAGAGCAAAGGGCCGGCTATAGACCCCTGGATGCATCCCCTGCTTGTCATCGTGCTGAATTCCTCACCGCAGTATCTGACGTTTACCGTCCTGTCGGTGAGGTAGCTATCGAAGACTCGCCTGATATTTACCGGGCATCCCGCTTCCGCGAGTCTGACTCTGATCATGGGCCACCAGACGCCGTCGAAGGCTCCCTCTATGTCCAGGGACACAAGTGTCACAAGCTTCTTGTTACCAATCAACTTGCGCACATGCGACACAAGGTCATAAAGGGATTCTTCCGTGCTTTTCTGGGGCACAAAGCCATACTGGCGAGCGCTTATGCCCGGCAGAATGTGATATTTCAGGCGAGCCACGAGCATCTTTTCAAACACTTTGCCAAGCACAGGAAGCAGACCAATGGGCCGGAATGACTTGGGGATGACATAACTATCCCTCCCCGGTTTCCGAAGGACAATCACTGCTGCCTCCTTCCATATGCGCGGGAAGATATGGTTGGCCATGCAGTTGTTTACTAAGTATAAAAATGCGTTAGGGTCACAGCTGATGGCCCTAGAACAAATATCAGCAGTGAGTCCGTCGGCACCGGGGGCCTTCTTCGGGTTGAAGGAGCTCACCGACATCTCGAGCTCGGTCAGAGTGAATGGAGGGTCCCAAGAAGAGTCTTGTTCCCTAACATTCACTCCGTCCGCCGCTATTCTGATTTGGCGGTGAACTTCTTCATCCGAATCGGGAAGGTCTTTCGGGTAGAATGCCTCCGCAAGCCACTCCACCGAGCCCTTCGCGTCCAGAACCACGCCATCTCGCTCCAATGGCGCGTCCTCGTCCCTGGCGGAAGTTCTTCCTATGACCCTGTAAATCCCCTGCCATACGCTTTCGCCGTTCTGCCTCTCGCAGAAAGACTTCCAGGAGTCTATCTGAGCTTGCCTCACCGCCTTCTCGTACTCCTCTTTTTTCGCGAGATACTGCTCAACGACCCACGACCTCCGGATCGGAGCAGCGCTCCTGATCCTGTTCCTCCTGGTGGAGACCTCTTTCTTCATGATGGCCAGATCTTCCGACCACCACGGCAGCGCCAGTCTCTCCTTTGATCCTCTCTTCGGAATGGCGTGGTCACACGCCTCTATTATCAATTTTGTATAATTTTGAATAGCCAAATCAGTTTCTTCCTTATTTAATACAACACCACTGTTGAATTTATATTTTTCTAACAATTCTTTAATTTTGATGCCAAACTTATGCCAATTTGCTTTATTAGTGTTGTATTTTCTGGTCGTTCTGACCACTTCCATTCCTCGAGAAGATTTCAGCTTCAACTTTAGCGCTATGCCGTTGTGGTCGGAGCTCGTGAGATCAGTGAGGATCTTCCAGTCATCCACCAGGTCTAACAGGTCATGTGAACAAGCTGTTAAATCCACATGACTACAGAAACGCTGCCCCCTCCGGATCGTGTCAAAGGTCGGAGTGTCGCCTATGTTGAGCACTTGGAGGCCAAGCTCCTCCAGACTACCTGAAAACTCTTCACCCCTGGTATCGATTTTACTGCTGCCCCACCACGAGCTCTTTGCATTTGCGTCTCCGCCTATCAGCCACCTCCCAGCCCCTAGTTTGGCCTCCACCCGCTTCAGGTGTCCGATATAGGGTTCGATTGGCTGGCTCGGCTCGAAGTAAAAGGAGGTCAGCGTTATCCGCCAGGCCTCCGTCCGAATCCCCACCACCACGATGTTGTTGGTGGTGAGTTCCGGGTACTGTATGACTTTAAGGCTGCTATCGAATACTATAGCAGCCTTAACAGTACCCTCTCCCGGAGTGCGGTTCTGGTAGACTCGCATCCCCCTGTGACCCCGAACCGTTCGAGCCGCCCCTACATAGGGCTCCTGAAGGAGTGCTATGGCCGCTCTCCTCTTCTCTGCTTCCACTAGGAGCTCAGAGGTAGCCAATTTGCTTCGCTGCAAATTTGACTGCAAGAGCCCATAAGTAGGCCTAGCACCAGGGGCGCCTTTAGCAATATTGAGTGGCAGAACGGGCGATTGCATCCCATTTTGCTCTCACGGGGCACACCGAGCTCAGTGCATTGTGCTCCCGGTTCCCGAGCTTCGCCACAGCACAGTTCCGACAGGAGGGCGGCGCCCCTGCCCGCCATTGGGGACATTCCATCTTAAGATGGCCCCCCCCGCAATGGCCACACAGGTCCGCCGCCTCCCCGCAGAACCTTTTGCTGTGGCCGTAGCCCAGGCACCGCGTGCACTGTACTAGGGGCGACTGATCTGAGACTCTGATGCGCTGCAAATCAATATGCAGCGCACCGAGCTCTGTCGCCCTTTTCCAGACCTCCGGGGAGGTGCTCAGGACGATGTGTCCAGTGAGAGGATTCCTGGCCTTCCTCCTATATTTAATTATCAGTCTCTTTCCTTCTTCGCTGAGGCCATCGAACAGGGACCGGTTCTGGTTCCTGAGAGCCTTCAGGACATCCTCGTCGCTGTTAATGGACAGGACGTCCCAAAGGATCAGTAACGGGTCCCTGTTCGCGACCTCACCGCAGACCAGTTTCTTCCCTGATTTCTCAATTTTTTCTTTTATCATTCGTCTTTCCTCCTCTGTTCTACAACTCATTACTATCTTTCTATCTTTTGCTTTCCGAACCCTTTCCACTGTAACCCATCCTTCTTTGGCGTCGACGGCCTCTCTCACCTTGGCCAACACCTCCTCCCCCGTGTCGTTTACGTCCTCGGACGTAACTACAACAGAGTGGAGCGCTGGCCTGCTGATCGCTTTATCCTTCTTTCCTACGGCCCCCGCGTATGTTGTGGCTTTGGGCCCAGTCAACTGTTCCTTTAACTCTTTGTATTCTTCTAGCTTTTTGTTGTTTTCTTCTAATAATTTACTATTTTTCTCCAAGGCTTCTAAGAGGCTCTTGGTTGACTGGGCCTCTTCGTTCTTCTTTGGCCCCTTCCCCGCTCCTCCAGCCTCGGCGACCGCCTCCCCAACCAAGCTGAAGAGGCGGTCGACGGCCTGCAGTATACCCTCTTTTAGATCTGTCTTCAAGTTCTTCGAGCTGCTGAGATAAAGCTTTGCCTTTTTTAGACAGGCTCTGGCCTCAGCAACTTTGTCCTTATATTGGATAGTGAGTGTCTCCCTTTTTGGGGTTTTTTCCTTTTGTGTTTTTGTTGATATCATGGGGGAGACGGAAAGCTTCCCCATCTCCCACTCTCCTATACTCCTCCTGACGCTCGACTGCGGGGGCGGAGACTCCTGGGGGTCGCGGGGTTGGGGTCTCTCTCTTCTCAGTCTTTCTAGCGGGGGACCGAAGCATGGTGCTGGGGGGGTTGGCGTCGTTAGTTTTGATTAAAATATTTAATTAATGTCAGTAGGCTGTATAGGGGCCTTTAGTCAAACTTAAACTAACGATAAGATAAAAATAAATTGGTCAATGTCTACAATAAAAAATAAAAAGTTAAAAATAAATAAATATAGTGAGCTGTATATGGGCTCTGTCGATTTTACAATAATTGTCTCAATAGTTAAAATAATGTAAAGTTCAAAATTTCAAAGTTAAAAAAAAAAAAAATTTACAATTAATAATAATATCAATAAAATGGTGTCAATATTAAAATATGATGAGCTGTATACGGGCTCTGTCAAATAGTCACAATGAGACACAATCACTATATAATAAGGTGAAAATAATATACAAGTCACAAATCAATAGATAATAAAATAATTTACAACTATTTAATACGAGCTGTATATAGGCTCGGTCTATAAAATATAAAACTATGGACAACAAGTCAAATTAAAATAATAGTCAATATTAATTAATACATAAAATTATTGAGCTGTAAAAGGGCTCAGTCACTAATTTAAAATAGAACTTAATTAGTGCTAGTTGAAACAACTAGCCTAACAAGTCTAATAAAATCTTAAAACTAACTTAACTAACTTAACCTAAGCCTCTGTTTGTTTGTCAGAACCTAAACAAGGCCACCGAAACACTCCAGAAGGGGTTGGGGAGGGGAGGGAGATGGCCAAATAAGGAGGCAGGAAGGCTCTTAGGGGAGGGGAATCGGCTTGGGAAAGAATTCAGAAGAAAATTTGAGAACGACTACGTTACTTAGAATAAAGGTTAGGATAATACGTACTACTTAGGATAAAGGAGTTATGACTTTACGGGTGAAGTCGGGTGGGGACAATAGTGTTGTCGCCAAGCTGGGATAAAAGGTGGGCATTTTCTAGATCCGATGACGTGCTTCACTGAATTTTAGCGCCAGTAGTTCCAAAGATATTCGCTTTCAAAGATTAAAATATAAATTCATTGGACACGTCCGGGGGCACTAAATAGTATTAAGTGGTATTGCCACGGATCAACTTATAACGGCTTTCACTATTGTTTTTTCGGTGTGTCTCGGCGTCCAGAGAAGTCCGATTCTGGAGCAGCTTGTGTTTTTATGACAATCCGAGGGTGATGAATCCAGTGGCACCAGTATTTTTCCTGTCCGACGATTGTGGTCTCCAGAATAACAAATAAAAGATGTTTTCACGACCAGTCAACAGGACCCCTAAGTTTGGAGTCCCGTAACTCTGGTCCTGGAGGTCCGATTTAGTCAGTTTTTTCAGTTTTCCCACTTTTTCGCAGGGATCTTTCTGGTGATATGTGTCTTTTTTACAATTTTCCAATTTTCAATAAAAATTTGATTCGTAATCGTAATCGTGAAAACGAAATTGAATTTTCTTCACTTTTTTCCGAACTTTGAAATTTGATTGTGCGTTCAGTTTTCACCCGATTGAAAAAATAAAAGCACCCTCGTGTAGCTCTCGACGAGGCGCGTCGAATGATATATAGCACACGTTTTTTGCGTTTATATTGCACGCACACTCGATTTTTCGCTATTTTTCACTGTGCGGAGCACTTTTTATGGCTTGTGCGCTCGACCGCTCGCTTCCAGTGTTGAACAGAGGATAGAAAGGAAACTTTGCCACCATTAGGTACGATAAATTGATAATACGCCATATAAATGCAGATGTACCAGGTAATAAGAAAAGAACTCTACCAACATCACCGGAAGATAACGATCCTACACGTACAAAACAAAGAATACAAGTCAACAAAAAGAACAAGACTCAGTCAGGAATACAGAGATCGTCAAGTCTATCAGAGGGAGTTCTTAAACCAGGAATACTTGGTTTTTTAACTAACAAAAACCCTGGAAACTCACCAAACGAACAACTAGACAAAAACTTCAAATCTTAGCAACTAGCGCCCCCCTCTCAAATGAAAAACACACTACATACACAAGCAAATAATAAAATACATCTTCCAAGCCGGCTGGTCACCGAGGAAGATCACGACCAAAACCCTCCAGAGAAAACTATAACAAATTTTACAAAACACAGTCTTCAAAATACCCTGTATATAGCAACATACAATGTCTGAACGTTGTCAACATATTCACGACTATTGGAATTAACAGAGTGCCTGAAAAACATAAAATTTGACATTATTGGTCTCTCGGAAACAAGAAAACTTGGAAACACAATTGAAGAACATGACAAGTTTATTTTCTACTAAGTTTATTTCTATAAAAATATCTGAAAAGATACATCACAAGCTTCACAGGCCTATCAGAAAGGGTGGCGTTATTAAGGATAAATATCAATGGTTTAGAATTGAGCATTATTCAAGTTTACGCTCCAACGGAGACATCGAGCGATGAAGAACTGGAGATTTTCTACAGTACTGTCGACAAAGCCATACACCTCTCAGATAACAATGTTATAGTTATGGGCGACTTTAACGCCAAAATAGGACAAACAAATCACAAAGAAACCATAACTGGCAACTACGGTTACGGCGAAAGAAACTGTAGAGGTAATAGACTCATCGATTTTGCGCACGAGAACAATTTTGCTATTATGAACACCTTTTTCAAAAAAAAATAACAAACAAAGATGGACTTGGAGATCGCCTAACGGTAAAATAAAGAACGAAATAGACTACATTTTAACAAACTTACACAGCAATATATACAATATACAAGTTTTAAACACAACTTACCCTTCGGACCATAGACCAGTAAGAGCAGCATTAAACATTCTTTCCAAATCTAAAAGCCGTACCAAGTTCGGCCCATGCTCCAGATACCAATTACAGAACGAAGAAGAAACGCAAGCCTACAAACAAACGCTTGATAGCTGCTTAAAAAACCTACTAGAGAACTGGAGAGACGAAGACACCCAGAACCACTATGACGATATATTAAACGCAATAGACACCAGCTTGAAAAAGGCTCATGAGCTTTCATCCAATACAAATCCAGGGAAAAACCAAATACTATCAGCACACACAAAAGCGCTAATCTGCAGAAGACAAGAACTACAAAAGATTAAACCAAAATCAAGAACCATGAAAAATGAACTTAAAGCACTCTACAAACTCATAAGTAAACGCATAAATTTAGACTATAAAGCGCACCGCACAAGAATCATGGAAAAACATCTTACTACTACAAATAGTGTCAAGAAAGCATACAAAGAACTGAGAACACACAAACTATGGATTGAAGAGCTGAAAGACAAAGGAAAGAATACCCAAAATAGAAGAGAAATACAACAAATAGCAACAGAGTTCTACAAGAAACTTTACAGTGCACCGTATCAATACGCTTACAAAATACCTGACACAAAAAGAGTAGAAACGAGAGCAGTTATAGACGAGTACGAAGTGGTTAAGGGGATTGAATCACTAAAAATGGAGAAAAGTCCAGGCCCCGACAGGATCACAAATGAAGTGATAAAGACTGGTGGTGCATTTCTAGTAAAACCATTAACTCTACTATTTAATCAGATACTGAACAGCTCGTATACTCCTCACCAATGGTCAGAATCAGATATCATCCTGCTCTACAAAAAAGGAGACCCCAATAACATAAGTAATTACAGACCGATAAGTCTGCTACCTTCACTATATAAATTGTTCTCCTCAATAATAGAGAAAAAAATAAGAGAAAGCACAGAGAAATACCAACCTATAGAACAGGCGGGCTTCAGAAGAGGTTTTTCAACTATGGACCACATACACTCGCTAGAAATGCTGATAGAAAAATACCAAGAGTTCAAGAGACCACTTTACATTGCTTATATCGACTACCAAAAAGCATTTGATTCTCTGTTCCACTCATCAATATGGGAAACTCTACTCTCTCAAGAAGTCCCCCTAGAGTACATAAAAATCATAAAAAATATCTACGACAACAGCACTAGCAGGGTGAAGTTGGAAACTTCAGGGCCACCCATACAAATAAACAAAGGAGTTCGGCAGGGGGACCCACTCTCGACAACTATCTTCATAGCGGTATTAGAGGCCACCATTGGCAAACTCAACTGGGAAAAAGTTGGCATAAATATAAATGGACGCTACTTGAGTCACTTAAGATTTGCTGACGACATAGTCCTGCTATCAGAAAGTACTAGACAACTGCAAGTAATGATAAACACTCTTCACGAAGAAAGTCGCAAAGTGGGCTTAGAAATCAACCTAACAAAAACTAATATCATGACGAACCATATCGTAAGACCTATATACCTAGACAACTCATCTTTAACATATGTAGATGCTTATATCTATCTGGGAAAGCAAGTCTCATTCAACCAACAAAACAACGAGGTGGAAGTAGAGAGAAGAGCTAATATTACATGGAAAAAGTTCTGGAGTCACAAAGAAATACTCAAAAGCGATATGCCCATAAGGATGAAAACGAAAGTAATGAATACTTGCATACTCCCCTCACTAACATACGCCTGTCAAACCTGGAAATTTACCAGAAAAGTAAAAAACAAAATTTCATCTTGCCAAAGGAGTATGGAAAGAAGCATTCTGAAAATCAAGAAAATCCAAAAGATCCGCCATACTGACATAAGATTGAAAACCAAAGTCACAGACGCCCTCAGCTACTCGCAAAAACTTAAATGGCGGTGGGCTGGACACGTATCGAGGCTTACTGATAATCGCTGGACTAAGAAGACAACTTCATGGGCAGGCCCACTAGGACAAAGAAAAATAGGGAGACCTAACGCACGTTGGGCAGATGACATCATAAAAGTGGCAGGTACTAAATGGATGCAAGTGGCAGAAGATAGAGACTACTGGTCATCTCTGGAGGAGGCCTTTACCTTTCATTGAGAGGGTTCTTGCTTCATTAAACTTAATTTTATTTATTATATATTTTTTATTTTTTGTATACATTAACTTACTTTTCTATTATTGTTTTAGTATGTACCAAAAACAACAAAAAAAATGAATTTAAAATTTGAAACGGTCATATAGTGCATACAATATACTGTTATTGTCATTCTGTAAATTTTAATACGGCTTGAAATAAAAGGCTTTTTTATTTTTTTTATTTATTTTATTTAATTAAAATAAATGAAATAATGTAAACCTCCAATAGTCAATACAAAATACGTTACTTAGTAATTATTCATGTTAAAGTTGGTCAAGTTAAAGTTTTCACTAACTGCAAGTAAAGTGTTGATTATAGTTACTCGCTCATTGGCGATTAAATGTTACGAGTATCAAGTGTCAATTTTATAGTACCCGTGAGTAATTGAGTAATTCTACTCGTACGCTTTCTTACCGGTGATTTTAAACGGCGGTTAGCCTACATGACACTTTACTCAGAGATGGTGAAAGATACAAGGGCCCTAAAGTATACAAAAAAATGTATTGAAATTGAAAACTCCTGAATAAAAGCTTTATTTAATTATTAGTGCTAGCGAATTAAAAGGGTAAAAGAGAAAGGAATCCGGAGGTACTCACTCGGCGAACAGCGATCTTCGACCTTCCAGTCCCGGGACACCTACACTTCACTCGCGACTTCTGGATATAGCTTTTGCAATGTCCAATTGATCAGCGAACCGCGTGCACTTTAGCGACTTATAGTGGACTGTGTCGAATGTGAATCGCCTTTTTCTGCGAGTGCCGGGGGGTAGGAAAGGGAGAAGGGGAGGGGTATAGATAACGCGCGGAACCATCCTCCCGGCCTTAAAGGGTTGCCTTTAACAAACGATAATCCTAGCGCGGAAATTAGCTAGGCACAGCGACCTACACAAACGTTACATTAAATTATATGAACTGCGAAATTATTAATGCGATTCTTGCAATGAGAAATACACAAATTGCAAGTTGCGAAAAAGAATATATATCTCTAGCTTATAATCTAACTTATAGTCTAACTTATAAAATAGATCACCTTACAAACTAAAACTTACAACTATTGAACGGGAAGAGGACATAGCTTAACGACAGGACGGAGGTAAGCTCCCCTGGCAGTCCTTACAGTTGCAGCGCGTACGATCCCGTCTTTGGAGGGATGAACTTTGTCTACAATAGCTAATGGCCAGGCTAGGGGCGGCACATTATCACTTATGACTATCACTACCGTTCCCGGTGTGATAGGCGCGGTAGGTGTATTCCACTTTTGCCTAACCTGTAAGCTGTGCAGATACTCCATCCTCCAGCGCTTCCAAAACGACTGGACCAGTTTGTCCAGCAGTGAATGTCTGTGAAGCAAGCCGACTTGATCGGACTCGACTTCAGGCGCAGGTAATGAATTTAGCGGAGAAGTGTGTAAAAAATGACTCGGAGTCAGAGCTGAAGGCTCAGCGGGATCAGAGCTTAATACGGTTAGAGGGCGCGAGTTCAGTAAGCACTCAATCTGCGCGAGAACAGTGCAGAGTTCCTCATACGAGAGAAGCTGCTGCCCCAATACGCGGAGAAATGATTTTACACTCTTGACCATGCTCTCCCAAGCGCCTCCAAAATGAGGAGAGTTGGGACAGATGAATCTCCATGTTATTCGACTCTCAGCGCACTCCTGTTCAAGCTTCGGATAATACTCATCCTTGAGAAATTTATATAAATCGCGGAGATACGAAGCGGCTCCTTTAAAGTTGGTTGCGTTGTCCGAATGCAAGTATTGCACTGGTCCTCGACGAGACAGAAAGCGCTTGAGCGCAGCGATAAAACTTGCGGTGCTGAGATCTGTGGCGACTTCAATGTGCACAGCGCGAGTCGTAAGGCATGTGAATATACATAGATAAGCCTTTTCACTACGAATACCGCGGCGGCGCACGGGAGTGTAAAGCACGGGACCGGCATAGTCACAGCCCGTGTGCGTAAACGTTTGGTGATCTGACGTGTGCGGCAGTCAGGTAAGTCAGCCATCAGCGGGTAAGTAGGACGCGGTTTTCGTCGGAAACAGGTATTACACATGTGGACTCTTTGTCTCACAATGCGGCGTGCGGATAGAATCCAGAACTTTTGACGAAGCAGCGAGATTAATAGTTCTGGCCCGGCATGTAGATACTTTACGTGATAGTAGTCAATGATCATGTTCACCACATGATCACTGCGCGGTAAGATGACTGGATGCATGTGCGAAAAGTCCAGCGCGGAGTTGACAAGGCGACCGCCTACACGAATCAGACCGTTGTCAATGAAAGGCCTCAAACGGTTGAAGGCCGGCGAACACGATCTATTATTTTTAATATTATTATATTCCTCCGAAAAGTACTGGCTTTGTAGGGCGCGTAGTATTTTGACTTCAGCGAATTGAAGGTCAACAGCAGTCACTGCAGTAGTGCTGCGGCGTGGCAATAACTTTCCGAATTTACATATGTAGGCAGTGGTGCGTAAAAGCCTGCTCCATGAGGAGTTGCGGAGCGCAAGCTCGTATAAAGCGCAATGCTTTGCAGGCGCCCACACGGGGTGCGCGAAAACCCTCTGTTCTGGTACGTCACTATACGAGTTGTGATCGAACTCCTCGATAGGCCATTCTGCGGGACTAAGTGATGCCCATGGTGGTCCATGGAACCAAAGTGGATGATCGACTAGTTTATTTGGGGTTAAGCCTCGCGATAAACAGTCAGCGGGATTATCAACACCTGCCACGTGATGGAAACAGTTGGCGGGTATGTTGTCAGTTATTTTGACAACGCGATTTGCGACAAATGTTTGCCAACGAGTTGGCGAGCCGCGAATCCAGCAAAGCGCTATTTGGGAGTCAGTGAAGGCGTAAGTCTTATGAATTTTACAGCGAACAGAATAGTTGTCGTATACTAGACGAAGCAATTTAGAGAGTAGCACGGTAGCACATAACTCCAGTCTCGCTATAGAAAGAGGCTTCACTGGCGAAACCTTTGACTTGGCGCACACCAATCTGACTAGGCTACTGCTCTCGTTACTAACGTGTAAGTAGACGACGCCTCCGTAGGCACGCTCACTGGCGTCAGCGAAACCTAGAAGGTTGACAATACTACCTCGCACTACGCCCAAGTGACGCGGTATGCGAATGGAATTAAGCTTCGGGAGTTCGCAGCACAGCTTGTTCCAGCTTTCGACTATATGCGATGGGGGAGTGTCATCCCAGTCACACTTTAGCAGCCAAAGTTCTTTGATAAGAAGTTTAGCATACAAAATGGTGGGAGCCACAAAGCCCATCATGTCCCATACGCGTGCTACTGTAGAAAGCATTAGACGCTTAGTACAAGTTTCTTTAGAGATAGAAACTTGAAAGTAGAAGTAATCCCTAGATATATCCCATCGTAATCCCAAGATCTTTTGCTGTATGGTTTTATCGAATTCGATGTCGGGAGCAGCGCGATGAGATGCGGGAATGGCGGATAGGACCTTTGGCGAGTTGCTGGTCCACTTTACTAGCTCGAGTTGTCCAGCGCAATCAACTCTTTGCAAGTGACTATAGCATGGTTCTCGTCCATGATGCTAAATACAATGTCGTCCATATAAATTGCAGAAGCGACTGTAGCAGCAGCTGGATACTTAAGTCCCTCATCTGTGATAAGCTGTTGTACAACGCGGAGGGCGTGATAGGGACTTGACCGTAGTCCGAAACAAACGCGATTAAATTCGTAGACACGAATCGGTTCTTGCGGATTAAATCTATACAATATGCGTTGAAATCTGCGGTCTTCTTTACGCATGCCGATTTGAAGAAACATCTGCCGGCAATCGGCGGATACAGCGGTAGCGAATAATCTAAAGTTTAAAATTATATTAAAAAGATCACCCTGTAAATTGGGGCCTGTATGTAGGATGTCATTTAGCGAAAGACCAGTATTGGTCTTACAGCTTGCGTCGAGAACAACGCGGAGTTTTGTTGAGGACTTATCCTCGCGGACGACGCCGTGATGCGGGATATGGTAAGTGGTATCTACGGCTTCAGTAAGTGTGACCGGAGACAAGTAGCCCTGGTCGACATACTCGCGGATAACAGCGTTATAAGCTACACGCATATTGGGCGACGCTTCTAGCTTACGTTCTAAACACAGGAAACGTCTGTGCGCGACGTTATAGGAGTCTCCTAAAGAACAGACATCTTTACGAAACGGTAACGCCACAGTATACCTACCACTGTCATCCCGAACAGTGGTGGTGCGAAAGTGGTTCTCACACTCATCGTCTTCTTGTGTGTGGGCGAGCGTGGCGGAGACTTCTTCAAGCTCCCAAAAGCGTTTAAGAAGATCGTTTACAGTATCGTCTGCTACTACTGAGCAGCAGGCGATAGTATTATTATTGCGAGCGCGCGGGAGTGCGGGCACATCTCCCATGATAACATAGCCTAAAATAGTTTGTACAGCGGGCGGTATATTAATATTGTTACTATGTATCATATTAGGCAATAATAAATGCGGAAATATCGAAGCGCCTAATAGTATATCTATAGGACTAGGCGTATAAAATTCACTATCTGCTAACGGTAAATTATGTACATGCGAAAGACCGGACAAGTCGACTGGAGCGGATGGCAAGTTGTCCGTTATGCGATCGACGACTAACGACGACACGTCGAAAAATATATTTAAATTAAATCGAGAATAAAAGCGAAAATTTACTGAACCGGTGCTTTTCTTTTCAGCGCCTCCAATGCCCTTAACTACTAAATGAATATTCTTATTGCTAACTAAACCTAAACGTTTACTACATGCGCTAGTAATAAAATTTGTTTGAGATGCGCTATCCAACAAACAGCGTACAATGTGTTGCTTTCCTTTAATATCAAAAACTATAACTTGTGCAGTTGAAAGCAAAACGGTGCTATTGCTCATACAATTAAAGTCGTGTTTCGTTTGAAGTGAACGTGAGGACGCAAGCGATATGGTGCATAGCGGTGTCTCTGCGTGCGTGACAGGGACGGATGTTTGTGCATCTTGCGACTCACGCGCCTCCCGATTATATTTAATTTGTTTATCAAAATGCAACAAACTATGATGTTTACTATTACATATACGACACCTTGCTTTTGAATTACATAATTGCGTCTTATGTTCTAAGCTGAGACAATTAATACACCCGTTTCTATCCTTTATACAATTGAATCGATCAGCGGGTGATAAGTTATGAAACGAACTGCACTTAAATAGATGCATATGATAAGCGTTATCACAGAGGCATTTGCGAGACGTTTTGCACGGCGATGTACTAGCGACATAAGCGTTCGGGTGGAAGCGATGCGACCACTCGGTTTCTTCGATCTATTATAAATATTATTATCATTACTAGATTGAGCGCTTTTATAAATTTTACTCTGACTTTTAATGAAGTCAATGAGATTCTGAAAGGCTGGCATTTTTACATCACGCGAATGCGCTTCAAATGCGCGAATGGTCTCATCGTCTAACTTCTTTAATCCAATATGTAACAGAATAAAATCTTCCAAATTATCAAGTTTAAGATTTCGAAGAGCGTTTGCAGCGGTTATAAAATTATCAATAAATAATTGGAACTTTAGCGAAGAAGCTGGACCTTGAGATTTAAAGTTTAATATTTGATCTAGGTATGTAGATGCGAGCGTGCGCGTATCTTGATATCTATCGATTAACGAATCCATTATAATTTTATAATTATCAGCGGATGGCGTAATGCCTGCGAAAACTGTTTGGGCCTTAGAGGAGAGCTTACCAAGAAGATAATAAAGCTTTTCTGAATCTGTCAGCGATGGGTTGTCGTGAACTATAGACTTGAAACTAGAATAAAATAATGACCAGTTTCGTATGTCTCCATCGAATGACATTATTTCTATCGGAGGCAAAGTGACGACCCTTTTTGATGCGGTTTCCACCATTGGTTTTTGGATTGACAGTTCAGATTGCACACTTTTAATATGACAAATAAGTTCGTCCATTGAATTCAAAGATTGATAATTAGGAGCTGCGGTCGGATCGATGGTGAGTTGTTTATCGACCCATTCGTCTAAAATATTTTGAAAATTCAAGCGGGTTTCATCAATAGTAGCTATCGATCTGAGAAATTTATCTTTTGCTTCATCATCTTGCTGAGCCTTTTTTGCGTATTGATAGATAGTTTGCACCCGTTCAAATAGGGCATTTCGTTTTGCTTCTAATCTTTTTACTTCGCGTTTGGCCCTTGTATTGCTCCCACCATCGTCCAACGCACCCCCTTGTTGAGACATACTTATTAACTAAATCAGATAACTTATCTAATAATACTATAATTATTTACAATATTAAGTATGTTTGGTTAAACAATAGAATAACCACGAAATACCAATACAGCTTGTTACAATATTTTAAGCATGTGGGTAACTCATTCGTTTGCAAACAACTGCGGTATGTAAGTATGTGAATGTTCGATGTATGAATGCGGTTCAATTAATTGAAGATGAATTAGGTACCCACTATACTTTTATTTTATTATATTTTAATTTTATTATACAATTTAAATGAACAATATTTTTAACTGATTTTAATGCGAATACGGCGTAAGTAAGTACTAAATATGAATATAAATCTAAGTATATATGAAATTAATTTTACAATTTAACGGCGATTTTTAACAGCGATTATAACGAAATTATTAATAGAAATACCTATATATATTTTTATGTAAGGCTACTCTTATAAGGCGGAAGGTCAGTTACGTCCTATAGGACATCTGAGCGAATAGTCCGATTCCGTTAGAATTAATTAAATGACAAGAAGGATGGTAGCTGGGACCATCCGGCTCGATTGGACCAGAAAGATGCTAGCGAATTTAAAGGGTAAAAGAGAAAGGAATCCGGAGGTACTCACTCGGCGAACAGCGATCTTCGACCTTCCAGTCCCGGGACACCTACACTTCACTCGCGACTTCTGGATATAGCTTTTGCAATGTCCAATTGATCAGCGAACCGCGTGCACTTTAGCGACTTATAGTGGACTGTGTCGAATGTGAATCGCCTTTTTCTGCGAGTGCCGGGGGGTAGGAAAGGGAGAAGGGGAGGGGTATAGATAACGCGCGGAACCAATTAGTTTGTTATTTCATAACATATATATACATAAATGTATGTATGTTCCTCCATAACTCTTAAACGAATTAACTGATTTTCATGAAACTTGGTAGATAAACATTTAGACGTACAGGACACAGGATAAACTACTTTTTCTTTTTCAACGCGGACGAAGTCGCAGAAGATGTACTTGTATTAAGCGAGTCAAAACTTGTGTGTCAAAATGGTCCGACATTTTTGTATCCTGGAACAGCTTTTTAGAAATTTAGAGAGGAGTTTTCTCATCGTAAACTTATTGGGAAAGCGTAATTAAACATTAAAATTTTAATTCGAAAAAATATATTTAATATATAAGGTGAAAAAAGTTATACTTCATCGGATGTGCTCACATGATCATACATTCTGTCTAAAACTGGTGGTATGTAATCATAAAATTCCTTTTCCTCGTCGACGTAATCCTTTCTAATTTCTTCCATATCCACTTTCATATCTGGCGCGAAGAACCTCAAATAAATCAATATTAATTACTTTTATTTTGTATCCTTTAGCATAAAGGTTTCATTATGGTCCATGAGCCAGCGACAGATTTTCATGACCAATTTCCTCCCAGTTGATAACTCGTAAAATGACTGAGAGAGTTGTATCATGAAGCGTTGTGAACGTCAGCTGCGGCTCCGATGGTGGGTTGAGCAGTAGACTGGTAGCCGCCCACGCACATAATAAAAAAAAAATTAATCATTTATATCCGATTAAAAATTCATCAAATTATAGTTAGCCTAATATTTTGAAGAAACAAAATTGTCAGCTATTTATAAAATGGTGGATTATGCGTCTGCAGGTCACACGAATATATACGTGTTCGGTGATTGCCTTCCAATAGAAAATTTATCAGATGATAGTGTTAATAAATAAAAAAGTCAGCTGGCTATATCTTGGTGGAATGCTTGTCATCTGATGCTCTGAAAGTGTAACGGGCTACTACTGCTCAACCCACCATCGGAGCCGCAGCTGACGTTCACAACGCAACATGATACAACTCTCTCAGGCATTTTACAAATTATCGACTGAGAGGAAATCATTGACGAAATTAGTGCCTGGCTTACGGACCATTAATGCGGGTGTATGTAAAAGTTTGACAGATGGCGCTATCTCCCGGGCCAAGCTTTACTTTTATTTTAGATTTCCCGTAGGAATGAAGCTTTTTCCCGCGGTAAAAAGTATCCTATGTTCATCACAGATAATGTCGGCTTCTAATGGTAAAATAATTTTTCAAATTAGTCCAGTAGTTTCGGAGCCTATTCTTGATAGATTTAATTGTTTGTGTGTTTGTATAGAATAGGCTCCGAAACTACTGGACCGATTTGAAAAATTCTTTTACAATGGTAATGATAATGATATGATTAGGATACCTCTTACCACGGGAAATCTAATATTTTATAAAGTTACGCGGACGAAGTCGCGTGCAACAGCTAGTATATAATAAAGATATAAGGTAATTTTATATAATTTACTTACTTGCCTACACAATCGAAGAATTTCGTTTGATGTGGCAAATTAAAACGATGAAATATGGCCGTGAAACCGGTACAATTGGTCCACTGGGCGTCTGGGGCATTAAAAAGGCCTACAGCTCTACCCTTGCATATTAGTGGTGCTCCGTACATGCCCTAAAAAATCACAACAACACTAGGTAGAGTGATTATTACTATAGATATCCGCGTCTGCAGAGGGAAAAGCAAAATATTGGAACAGTCTTGTCTAAATTAAAACCCATTGCCGCAACAAAACTCATCCGTATGAGCTTTGTTGGAAACTGTAGTACTGATTGTAGGAAGTAAGTTTAGTAGTATGTATATGAGACTTAGGGCCTCTTTCACCAACTACAAGTAGGTACCTAAAGTGTTAATTAGCTACTTTTAGAAATAATTTTATGTTTTATTAAACTATGCAATCGGTTTACTGCATCCTTCGATAGGCGAATTTTTTCAACCGACTTCCAAATAACTAACAAAAAAAAAAAACTGACTTAAAACCGTCTCATGGTCTTTTCTCATGGATGCTGTGGGGCGCCTATATAGAGGGCTCCCCAGCTGTGGGATGGTTAGATAATGTTCCCACGTATGTACATATATTGGTATGCAAGCTGCAGACTATCCCCGACTTCCACCAGAATGATTCAACTTAGTCAGCAGCCAATGAAACTCAAAATACATTAGCACAGAAAAAGTCAGGTTGAAAAGCAATAGCAGAATGTTTATTTACAAATTTTGGCAGCCCTTATATATTTTCATTTTGACAAGACATTCTATTTCAAATTCAAATCAATCATGGAATTATATTTAAATGTTCGTTCGAATTTTTCATGTTGACGTTTTCGAATCTTCGCTGCCAGCGTTCTATAAAGAGGTTGTATATGCGTGTTTTGTAATGTGGAGTATCGCCACATATTCCCCCTGGCCAGACCATGACTATGGTCGATAGTAGTCTGGAAATCTGACTCGACGACCACTGCGCGACCTCTTCTCTTCAGGCTCGACGTTAGGTACGACGACACGACTTGAAGATGGCTCATAGGTCAGCTCACATCTGTCTTCGTTGAGTTGCGTTGTTTCTCTCATCAGAAATGCCGGTTTCAGCCTGTCGATGGAGATGTTCTGAATCTTGCCGCGGACATCGACGGTAAAGAATTTAGGCTGCCTCTTCACTATCTTGTAGGGTCCAGCGTACGGCGGTTGTAGAGAACTTCTGACATGGTCTTGACGAATGAAGACGTGTGTAGATGTATGCAGGTCTCGGGGTATGTAGAAGGGTGAATTGCTGTGCCATGTGGTAGGTTGTGGAGTCAGCTTCGCCATGTAGGAGCGAAGTCGGTTTGCGACTCGGTGACATCTTTAAAGTTGCAGATGCTCTGGAATGATGCAGACCATGGATAATGTCGAAAACTTGTCTTCGTAGTTGAGGAGTGATGTACGGTCGAGGAAAAATAGAAGTGTCACCGTAGACAGGTAAGTATATTTCCTCTTCTGAAGTTTCAGTGCTGAACCGTTTAGTAGAAGGGCTTGCAGTTCAGGGTCCGATTCCTGAAATCGTGCAAGTTCCTCGTAATCAATTGCAGTTGCAATCTCTTCCTCTCGTGACGGTGCGTGCGTCAGCGACAATGTTTTCTTTCCCAGGCAAGTATCTAATGTCAGTTGTAAATTGTGAAATGAAGTCTAGGTATCTAAACTGACGTGGAGTACATGTGCTTTTGTTCGCGGAAAAAGCAAAAGTCAACGGCTTGTGATCAGTGAACACGACGAATGTTCTGGCTTCCACCATGTATCGGAAGTACTTGACTGCTTCATAAATTGCCAATAGTGCACGGTCGTAAGGGCTGTATTTCTTCTGTGAAGTAGAAATTTGCGTGAGAAAAATGCTAAAGGTTTCCAGTCTTGATTAGGCTTGCAACGTTGTTGAAGTACAGCACCTATAGCAGCGTCTGAAGCGTCCGTGACCAACGCTAATTCTGCAGATAGATCCGGATGGTTGAGAAGGGTAGCTTCTGACAATGAAACTTTACAGTCTTCGAATGCACGTATCAGTTCCGGAGTCATTTCGATATGCTGTGATCCTTTGACTTTGGGTCCGGCAAGCAAGGCATTAAGAGGAGCTTGAATTTGTGCAGCATTCGGCACAAATCGGCGATAAAAGTTAAGCATCCCTAAAAAACGTCGAAGTTCCTTAACAGTTTTAGGAATGGTGTACTCCTGTATAGCTTGAACTTTGGTATTCAGAGGCTTAATACCAGCTGCCAAAGTCTCTGTTCAACGCTAGAAGCGAGCGGTCGAGCGCACAAGCCTTAAAAAGTGCTCCGCAAACTGAAAACTTTTAAGAATCCATCGTGCGTGCATTTTAAATGCGAAAAACGCTTTCTATATACCAAACGACGCAGGAAATTTTGAGGAACCTGACGCTGTTTTCCGCTTGGAAATCCCTTGAAAATAGAAGAAGCTACTGCGGAAAAACCGGCTGAAATTTTCCCCCAAAAACTTTGCGCGCAAACGCCGCGAGTTTTTGTGTGGGAAATTGTATAGTGAAAAGTGCCACGAGGTAGCCTGTACCTTGCTCTAATTTGTGCAAAAAAGTTATAGCGTAAAATAAAATATAAATGTAAATAGTGTTATTTTCGGAAACGTAAATTCAAAATTAAATTGACTACCTTCAAAATTCAAAATTTCGTTTGGGCAATTATACCGGTCGATGTGCAACCGCGAAAAAACGTGAAAACCGAAAAAACCACACAAATCGGGCTTATGGTTATAACGCCGTAAGCCATCAAAGTTTTTTCAAAACCGCACAACTGCTGCTGCTCATCCCGGTGTCTAGGAGCGTCGGATTGAAAAAAAAGAAGCACACCATCGGATTCCTCGCAAAAAACTGGACTAGACAACACAAGCAACTCCAGGATCGGACTCGGTGGAAGCCGGGAAAACCCAGAAAAACAAGTAGTGTTATCGATCGAGGTTGATCTGTGGCATACTATTGCCTGCATTCGGACGTACTCACCGGATCAAATTTGAACATCTTCAAACGCATTTTTTTTATTTTAGCGCTAAAATCGGGCGAGACGCGTCATTAGATACGGAAATTGCAACCTTTTTCCCAACCTGGTGCATAACACTATTTCCCCACCTGGCTTCGCCTGTGAAGAAATTGTAAAACCCAATAACTCCCTTGTCTTTTGTAGTACGTGATCGTGCGGTGCGTCGCTGGATAGGCCTCGACGAGACCTGTCCTGGGACCTATCGCACTTGACTAGGGCTGCACTCGGCTACGTCTGGAAATATTTATTAACTTAATTTTGGCTATAATTACTTAATTCTTCAAAATTTTTCTAAATTCTTTCCTAAGCCGATTCCCCTCCCCCAAGACCCTTCCTCCCCACTTATTTGGCCACCCCTCCCCTCCTAAGAACCCCCTCTGAGGTGTCTCGGTGACCGGGAGTCCGATTTTGGGTACTGACAAACAAACAGAGGCTTAGGTTAAGTTATTATAAGTTATTCTAAGTTAGATTAAGTTATATTAGATTTGTCAAGTTAGTTATTTTAACTAACTTCAAACAGATCTATTTTAATAAATTGACAAGAGCCCATTTACAGCTCCAAATTTTAACTTTGACCTATTATTTTTAATTGATTATTTATTGTTATTGACTTTTTATTTTAAATTTTATTTGTTGACTGTTATTGTAATAATAATTGTTGAGTAAGCCAATATACAGCTCATTGTGTGTGTGTTTAGATATTATTTAATTTTATATTATTTTGTACTTTAATTGTGTTTTTAATTTATTATTGTAAATAATAATTCGAACGAGACCGGCTAAGGCCGGAGAAACCCAGGAGACTCCGCCTCCGCTGCCGAGCGTCAGGAGGAGTATAGGGGAATGGGAGACTGGAAGAGTCTCCATTTCTCCCCTGGCTCCGGCGGCGAGCGGGGCGAGGGCCACGCAGAAAATTGAGTATCCAGACAGGGTCACTGAGGCGAGGGCATGCCTAAACAAGGCAAAGCTCGGCCTCAGTGCCTCTAGAAATTTAAAGAATGAAATAAGAGCGACCATAACTCAGGCCCTCGACCGGCTCTTCGCCTTGGTGAAAAAGGCGGAGGCTCAAGTGAAAACCAGTAAAAAAGTGGGGCTGGGAAGGGAGGAGGTCAAACTTCCTCCCTCCCCGGCTACAAATGCCCAAACAGATAGAACTATATTGGAGGCTTTAGACAAACATGCAGCCCTATTAAAAGAAAATGAGGCAGTGATAAAGGGCCATACGGAACTAATTAAACAGCTCAAAGAAGAAAATACGAAGATAGCAACATCCGTTGGTCCCGCGAGGTCCTACGCGGAGGCCGTAGGACGAAACATGGTGGAAAAACCAACACTGCACTCGGTGGTCGTGACGTCGGAGGACGTTACGGACACCGGGGAGGTGTTGGATAAAATTAGAGAAGCAGTTAACGCAAAGGATGGCTGGGTAAGGGTAGAAAGAGGACAGGAGGAAAATTAAGGAGAAGATTGAAAAGTCAGGAAAGCGACTTCTTTGCGGCGAGGTCGAAAATAGGGACCCTCTGCTGATCCTTTGGGACGTCCTATTGTTAAACAACGATGAGGACGTCCTAAAGGCGATCAGAAATCAGAACAAGTCCCTGTTTGAGGGCCTCGACGAAAAGAAGTCGAGAATGAAAGTTAAGTATAGGAGGAAAGCGAGGAATCCGCTCACGGGGCACATAGTTCTGAGCACCTCCCCGGAGGTGTGGAAAACGGCGACAGAGCTCAGGGTCCTGCACGTTGATTTACAACGTGTTAGGGTCGCGGATCAGTCGCCCTTGGTGCAGTGCTCGAGATGTCTGGGCTATGGCCACAGTAAACGGTTTTGCACGGGGGCGGAGGACCTATGCAGCCATTGTGGGGGACACCATCTGAAGATGGAGTGCCCCGAATGGAAGGCGGGAACTCCGCCAACTTGCCATAACTGTGCTGTGGCTAGGCTCGGAAATCGCGGGCACAACGCACTCAGCCCGACGTGCCCCGTGAGAGTGAAATGGGATGCCATCGCGCGCTCAGCCACTCAGTATTGCTAAGGGCACCCCTGGCGGCAGCTGCACCTATGGGCTCTTTCAGGTCAATTTGCAGCGAAGCCGATTAGCTACCTCCGAGCTCCTAGTGGAAGCAGGAAAGAGGGGAACGGCCGTAGCGCTCCTCCAGGAGCCCTATGTGGGGGCGGCTGGCACGGTTCGGGGTCGGAGGGGGATGCGGGTCTTCCAGAACCCTACTCCAGAAGAGGGTAATGTTAAGGCTGCTATAGTAGTCTTCGATAGCAGCCATAAAATCACACAGTACCCAGAACTCATCACAAATAACATCGTTGTGGTGGGGATACGGATGGGGCGCTGGATGACAACGCTTACCTCCGTCTATTTAGAGCCGAGCCAGCCAATCGAACCTTACATCGGGCACCTGAAGAGAGTGGGGGCTAAACTGGGGGCTGGGAAGTGGCTGGTCGGTGGAGACGCAAACGCAAAGAGTCCATGGTGGGGCAGCGACAAGATTGACCAAAAGGGGGAAGAACTTTCAGGCAGTCTGGAGGAGCTTGGCCTCGAAATTCTGAACGTCGGAGACGCTCCGACCTTCGACTCGGTCCGAGGGGGGCGGCGTTTTTGTAGTCATGTGGACGTGACTGCATGTTCACATGATCTATTGGACCTGGTGGGGGACTGGAAGGTCCTCAATGATTTGACAGGTTCCGACCACAACGGCATCTCATTCAGGCTGAACCTTGGACCTTCCCGAGGAATGGATGTGGTCAGATCGACCAGAAAGTACAACACCCGCAAAGCTGATTGGCAAAAATTTAGATCCAAAATTTTAGAATTTATTGAAAAATACGAGATTAAAGAGGGTGTTGTACTAGATAGGGACCAAACAATTTCGGCTGTACAAAATTATACCAAATTAATAATCGAGGCGTCTGACCATGCCATACCGAGGAAGGGGACAAGGGAAAAGCTGGCGTTGCCGTGGTGGTCGCAAGACCTGGAAATCTTGAAGAAGGAGGTCGCCACCAGGAAAAATAGAATCAGGAACGCCGCACCCGTCCGACGGCCGTGGGTTATAGAGCAATACGTTCAGAAGAAGGCGGAGTACGAGCAAGCCGCGAGGCAGGCTCAGACAGACTCCTGGAAGTCCTTCTGCGGACGGCAGAGTGGCGAAAGCGTATGGGATGGTATCTACAGAGTGATAGGAAGAACGGCAGTCAGAGAGGAGGATCCGCCGCTGGTTCGAGACGGAAGGGTTCTCGATGCGAGGGAATCGGCGGAGTGGCTTGCGGAGGTGTTCTACCCAAAAGACCACGCAGCTTCGGATGAAGGGATTCACCGCCAGATCAGAGCGGAGGCGGACGGGGTGAACGTGGGGGAGCAAGACTCGCCCTGCTACCCCCCGTTCACGCTGACCGAGCTGGAGATGGCGGTGAAGTCCTTCAATCCGAAGAAGGCCTCCGGCTCCGACGGGCTCACTGCCGACATCTGCGCCAGGGCCATCGGCTATAACCCCAAAGTCTTTTTGGGGTTACTTAACAGCTGTATGGCCCACCATGTCTATAAGCAGCTCGGGAGGGCAGCCAAAGTCAGTTGGGGTCTCCATCCCGAGGTTGTTCGCTCCATTTATATCGCCGCGGTGGAACCAATAATCACCTACTCTGCGAGTGCGTGGGCACCTGCGGCCCGCAGAGTGGGGATTATGCGAACCTTGAACGCTGTGCAGCGGGGTTTCGCGCAGAAAATCTGCAGAGCCTACCGAACGGTGTCCCTGAACTCAGCCTTACTACTGGCTGGGATACTCCCCCTTGACTTGCGAGTTCGCGAGGCTGCCTCACTTTACGAGGCCAAGAGGGGAGTACCACAGCCTGAGCTTGCGGACAGGGACATCGAGCGGGTGGTTCTTGCGACCGAGGCTCCCCACCCCGCCGAACTGGTTAACCTTGAGTTCGGAAGCCTGGTGGACGAGGAAGAACTTAATGCAAACAGCGACTACCACCTTCGCATCTTTACGGACGGCAGCAAGATTGACGGTCGGGTTGGCGCCGCTCTATCCTTATGGAAGGGCGACACCGAAACCAGGGCCGTCAAGCTTGGCCTGCCGTCGTATTGCACCGTCTACCAGGCAGAGCTCTTGGCGCTACGTGAGGCGTCGAGGGTTGCCCTCGGACGCAGCGAAACATCCGTTGCAATATATAGCGATTCGAGGGCCGCATTGCAACTAGAACGAACTTGACTAACATCAACAAGCAAGGAAGAATATTGAATCTATTCTGGATTAAGGCTCACGCTGGTCTAAAGGGAAACGAGAGGGCGGACTTCCTCGCGAGGGAGGCCGCACTGAAGTGGAAGCGAAAGCCGACGTACGACCTGTGTCCGGTCTCGTTTGTCAAGCGGTGCATTCGAATGCGCTCGCTTGACGAATGGGCCCAAAGATACAGGGACGGTGCGACGGCTGGAGTTACCAAGCTGTTCTTCCCTGGAGCCATAGACGCTTATAAGACCCTGAAGAACGTGAGACTTGAAGGTGTGATGACCCAGGTCTTGACGGGGCACGGTGGGTTCTCCGAGTACTTGCATCGGTTCAAGCGCAAGGAGAGCCCATCGTGCATTTGTTCCAGCGACAGCGAGGATGTCCCGCACGTTCTGCTGGAGTGCCCGGTCTTCGCCAGGGAAAGAATGGAGCTGGAATATGAGATGGATATGAAAGTGTGCCCAGCCAACCTCAATGCGCTAATAACGAGTAGCCTAAGGAATAAGTTTATTGAATATTGTTTAAAAATAGCAACTAGGGTAATAAAAAGAAACAAAACACAGTGAATAATTGTTAGAAATTTGTAGATAATTTGAATTTAATATTGCTTTTAAAATGTATATAGTTTTTTAATTGCCTGCCGACTGCCCTTCGAGTTTACCGACTCGAAGCTGCATGGTTGGTTGCATTTTCTGGCTTTGTCAGCAAATGTGTAATGGTAATAACAGTGCGGATGATTCGGTGGTCGTTGTCGTGGTCGGGAGCGACTTCGTGAGTAATTTCGGCGCATATTCGTTGTCTGGCGGTAAGTGGCGCGACTATGATCTCTTCCGTTAAGTCTGGCAGTAAGAGCTGATACCAGTTTCTTGAGCTCTGCTATTCGCGCAACAAGATCTTCCGATGCCATTTTCTTCTTAAGTTGACAAAACGCTCTGCTTATAGTGTACCAATTTGTTTTTTCTGAATGAAACTTGAGTTTTCATTGACTCACAACTAACCTGTAAGACGTCGTTGGTCACCAGAATGTGGGGCGCCTGTATAGAGGGCTTCCCAGCTGTGGGATGGTTAGATATAGTTCCCACGTATGTACATATATTGGTATGCAAGCTGCAGACTATCCCCGACTTCCACCAGAATGATTAACAACCCTCAACTTAGTCAGCAGCCAATGAAACTCAAAATACATTTGCATTAGCACAGAAAAAGTCAGGTTGAAAAGCAATAGCAGAATGTTTATTTACAAATTTTGGCAGCCCTTATATATTTTCATTTTGACAAGACATTCTATTTCAAATTCAAATCAATCATGGAATTATATTTAAATGTTCGTTCGAATTTTTCATGTTGACGTTTTCGAATCTTCGCTGCCAGCGTTCTATAAAGAGGTTGTATATGCGTGTTTTGTAATGTGGAGTATCGCCACAATGCCATTGTCAGAACTGGACCAAATTGAAATGGGGCCACACGGGAAGCACCAGCTTTCAAATAAAAAAAAGACTAATCAAAATTGTTAAACCCAGTCGAAAGTTATGAGGTAACAAACATAAAAAAAATTGAGAACCTCCTCCTTTTCAACCGACTTCCAAAAAGGAGGAGGTTCTCAATTCGACTGTATTTTTTTATGTTTTTTCGTTTTTGGTCTGTTTTTTGGTCCAGTTCTGACAATGGCATCCATGAGTCGGTGAAGTCGGTTTTATTGTTAAAAAGAGTTATTTTATTGTTTTCTTTTTAATGTTTGGGACTTTTAGCGTACTAACAAAGGTATATCAATATCACCTGCATTATTCCCAGTGACTTTAAATGACAGTTAGCCTACTTGACTAACGGTAAAAGAGGCCATTAAGCGTAATAAAAAAATATACTGAAAACACACTTACGTGACAAGGTTGTGCTGTCCTGTCTGGCTGAAAGCGGAACTCTAAATAAATTATAATTATAAAAAAAAATTACCATTATCAGCACATAGTGTTTGCACACAAACATTTCTACAAATCAATATCAGACGTTAGATATAATCATAGAAATTAACATTTATAGGAAGTACAAAGTTTAGGAGTCGAACTAACTTTTTGGAGTAGATTTGATATAATGTCACACGTTACGTGTTACAGGCTACAATATGCTTCAATACACATTAATATAATATAATACATAATTATAATATATTACAATAATAATGAAAATTATTTGTATTAAACTAGCTGGTGCCCGCGACTTCGTCCGCGTTGAAAAAGATAAAAAGTAGCCTATCACGTGTCCCATACTTCTAAATGTTCATCTACCAAGTTTCATGGAAATCAGTTAATTCGTTTAAGAGTGATGGAGGAAAATACATACATACAGAAAAAATAGAAAATATAGAGCCAATAAACACGATATTTCTGAAAACAAAGTAACTATAACTCCATGACCGACCTTTACAGATTTATTATTAACATATTGATTATTTATTGAAATAAATTACAGCATGTGTTGTGTTTCGGTGAGTGAGTAAGCCCTCAAATTGGATTTCAGATTCACGTATGTCGGATGACATAATAATATTAATTAAACTTACATCTCTCACACAGATGTGGTAGTCGCTATTATACGTCCCAATGAATCCAAGATTTTGTAGAGCCTTTTGATATTTTGTTAGGAGAGTTTGACAGCCAGCTTCCCTTTGTACTATGTTCATGAATTGGACTCTCAAACTTCTATTAAGTAAAAACTTGTGAATCGGAAATATAGTGTCCTTAAAATAAACGAACACATTTACTTACAGTAACTTTAAAAGTTATCATTAAATATCACAATTCACAATTTCTCTCACAACCAATTTTGAACAGTGTTAATAAAATGAAGAAAAATTGAAATTAATTGTTGAAAAGTTTACAAAAAAATTAAATAAACAAAATTAGCATAAAAATATTTAATTACAAGAAATAATCGACAAAAACTCGGTTATTAAAATCGAATAGTGATCCTGTGCAGAAATGCAACCAGCATTGATATCTGGACACAATTTCTCTGTTAATATTTTATTAAATTTCCTTCCTCGTTTATTCCTCTTTCCATAAGTGAAAACCGAATCAAAATCGGTCAGGCCACTCTTGAGTTTTTGCGAGAACGCACGGCGATTGTTTTTCTTTTATATAATAGGTACTAGCTGTTGGACGTGACTTCGTTCGCGTAAATTTATAAAATATAGCCTATGTTACTCGCTGATAATATAGCTTCCCAACAGTCAAAGATTTTTTCAAATCAGTCCAGGGCCCTTAGCCAAGAGCACCCAGTGCAAACGGGAGCGTT
The DNA here is from genome assembly GCA_918317495.1 of Synanthedon vespiformis. Taxonomy (NCBI): domain Eukaryota; kingdom Metazoa; phylum Arthropoda; class Insecta; order Lepidoptera; family Sesiidae; genus Synanthedon; species Synanthedon vespiformis. The sequence goes on from OU906947.1 coordinate 3,459,931, forward strand.
GTAGATTGACGAAACGACAGAAAATAAAGCCCGATGATTGGTCAAAATTTTATGTGGGCGTTGCAACAACCAATCACCGGGCTTTATTTTCTATAGTTTCGTTAATAAGCGTAACGCTCCCGATTGCATTGTGCTCTTGGCTAAGGGCCCAGTAGTTTGGAAGAAATCTTTCTTCTTTATAATATGTATGTATTATAGCGGTTCGTCCGCGTCCAACCGCTACCAAAATTCACACGATTACCCGCTGGGTATCGTGTGGAGGTTGGTTTTATTAGAGATGGGTTTGCTCTTGGCCAACAACCAGCTGGGTAGCAAGGGAGAGGCCTAAGATGGAGCGAGCTCACCCAGAAGATGCCTATTCACTCGAACTTTGAAAAGATTAGGGTTATATGAACTCGGAAACACAGACGCAGGCAGGGAGTTCCAAACCTTGGCGGTGCGCATTATAAAGGATGTTTTAAAGCGCTTGGTTCGAAAAGGGGGGATTTCGACAAGATGAGGATGGTAACCAGCCGTACGTTTGTATGTCCGATGGAAGAAAGGGGAAGGCGGTATGAGCTCATGGAGCCGCTGAGCACACTCACCGAAGTACATCTTATAAAAGACACATAGACTGGCAATTTTGCGTCTATGTGCCAGGCTCTGCATCTTAGATTTTAAAAAAGTACCGTTGCCTATGAGTCTCTTAGCTCTGCGTTCTACCGAGTCGAGTGCGGCAAGTTGGTATTTGGCCGAGCCATCCCAGAGGTGGGAGCAATACTCCATGCAAGAACGGACTTGCGCCTTATACAAAGATAAGAGCTGTCCAGGCGTAAAGTATCGCTTCACCCTGTTTTGGATGCCTAGCTTTTTGGCTGCTGTTTGGGCTTTGGACTCAATAGATGTGCCGAAGTTGAGATTAGAGCTCAACCTCACGCCAAGAAGTTCGAGATCATTGGCGACAGGTACAGATACACCTCGGAAGGTTGGAGCTAGGTCAAAAGGGCTCCTTTTAGCAGAAAACAGACACGCTTGCGTTTTGGTGGCGTTGAAACTAACCAGGTTCCTGTCACCCCACTGGGATACAAGACCCAAGGTAGAATCAATTCGCTCAACCATTGCCTTCCTCTCGGAATTAATTTCATCGCGACTGGCCCCTGCAGTGGACAGGTATCTCTCTGTGACTGTGCTGTCATCTGCGTACGCAACTACTCCAGGAAGAAGCTAATCATTTATGTGTAGCAGGAAAAGAGTCGCAGAGAGAACAGATCCCTGAGGAACACCGGCATTGATAGCCATGAGATCTGAGGAGCAGCCATCAATGACTACTCGAATCGACCTTTCACTCAGGAAATCAGAAATCCATCTACAGAGGCCAGACGGGATGCCGTATGCTGGAAGTTTGCTTAGCAAACTTGCATGCCAAACCCTGTCAAAAGCCTTCGATATATCAAGAGACACGGCGAGGGCCTCGCCATGTCTCTCGATGGCTTCACCCCAGTAGTGCGTGACATACACAAGAAGGTCCCCAGTTGAACGTCCTTGGCGAAAGCCATATTGACGGTCACTGAGTAAGTCATTAGCTTCAAGATATGCCAGCAGCTTACTGTTCAGTACTTTCTCCATAACCTTGCAGAGTATGGAAGTGATGGCGATTGCAGGGGTCGGCACGACCACCCTTTTTGGGCACTGGTTGTACATTGGCAAGCTTCCAGGATGTCGGTACGGTATTTGTTTTGAGAGAGAGACGTTACAAGCGAGTAAGCACAGGAGACAATTCAGGACCACAGTGCTTCAAGACCCTTGCAGGGATGCCATCAGGCCCACTGGCTTTGTTTACATCAAGGCTCTGTAGCGCTCTTCGAACCTCTTTGTTGTGAATCGAGATCTCTGGCATTGAAAATTCACAACGAGGTAATGGTGGTGGTGGCTGAGAGCTTGTGACGAGGCGTGAGTTAGAAGAAAATTGAGAAGCAAAAAGATTTGCTTTCTCCAACGCAGAGTGAGCCAGAGATCCATCAGGCTTTAGCAAGGGAGGAAGAGTCGGACGGTAGAAATTTGATTCAATAGATTTCGATAAAGCCCAGAATTGCTTACTACCGGGAGGGTAGGCTGCTAACCTGGATCCCACCCGACCAATATGGTCGAAACGAGCCTTGCGGAATACCTTCTTGCACGACCTGGCAGCTGAGTTGAATGCTGTCTTCTCCGAGCGAATCCTCCGATCTCCACACCTGCGGTCGCGAGCGTGAACCCAGGTACGGTAGGCAGACTCTTTACGGGCTGCAGCTCTTGCGCAATCCGCATTGTACCATGGCCGGGTTTTGTAACCATGCGGGATGTCGGAGAATGAAATGAAATATTCCATTCCCTGCTGTATCACATTGGCAATCGCATCAGCAGAGAGCGAGGGATCGTCCAAAGGGAAGCACATCTGACGCCAAGGATAAGAAGCAAAGAAGTGTCGCATCTCATCCCAATCTGCGGACTCGTATCGCCAGATTCTCCTCGTGCCTCTGGGGCTATTATCAGGAGGAGAACGTTTCGACACAGACTTCACCAGACAGTGGTCGGATGTCCCGAGAGGGGCTGAAACCGACACGGAGTGCAGTTCTGGATCAGTGGTTAGCAGCAGGTCGAGGCAGTTGGGTGTGTGTTCATCAACATCAGGTATCCGTGTCGCGACATTTACCAGCTGGGTGAGATCCAGAGTCAGTGCAAATTTACGCGCCTCTCTCCCAGCGTGGTCTGTTTCCTGGTATGGAAACAGCCATTCGCTATGGTGGGCATTAAAGTCGCCCAGGAAAACAAGCTCCGATGTAGGATACTTTTGTTGGGCCAAATCTGCCGTCTCGATAAGGTGGTCGAATAGTTTGGTTGTCTCCTGGTTACCGCTATGCGATCGGTAGATACGGTTTTTTCAATCCCTGTATCCACCAAAAGCCAGATTGTAGAAAACCCAGAATCTTCAAAGCAACGGAGACGCCGACAGCAAATGTCATCGCGTACGTACACACATACCCTAGCATTTTTTCTGAATCTATGTTCAAGCGTGTAACTTGGGTAGCTGAGGTACGAAGTGTACGACGGTGTAACTATCTGTGTCTCCGTGAGAAAGAATAGGTGTGGCTTTTCAGTCTCAAGGTGGTGATGGACCGGGTCGAGATTTGAGTGCACTCTGATGTTTGTCAGATGCACTTTAAGTGGGAGGAAGTGCAGCCGATTTTTACCTATATTTCTTTGTTTGCTATCAATCTATCAAATCTACGATATTTACGATATTTGGTCTATCAAATCTACGATATTTAAGGTACTTTCCCTTCATGTCGCATAGTCTTGGACGAAGATTAAATTAAATTGTATATGTCGTGGGCAGATCGTAGAAATGGGCAGATCGTAAAGTATGAAATCAAAAATCTTTCACCAAAAGTCAAAAATAGGCGCGACGAGGAGCGGAGCGGAGCCGAGCGAAGCGGAGCGGAGTGAGGCGACCCTCTCAGTTTTAACAGAAATATGATCTGCCCAGGTATATCATGATATGCCCAATTCTACGATATGCCGACGCATATTATACAGCATTTGAAAATTGTAACTTACTTGATACTTTTTTCATAATATGTACTTACTCCACGATAGAAAAAATGCCATCCAGGTATAACACATTCCTCCTGTATACTAAGATATTCTTCTCCCTTAAAATCCGTTTCCAATGCGCGTAAAGGTATTAACGCTAAAGTTTCTGGAACCTTACTTTTGAGTAATAAAATTGCGCAAGTCATTTGGAATAATGATGGTTTTTGGGAGGTGTAATTATTAACTGAGGAACATAATTAACGTTTGAGTTTCAATTCGCTGAGGGGATTTTGAAATTAATAAAATAATGTGTGTGTCAGCTCCGACACACGACTGAAATTTACTCCAAAACTATAATTCCATATGAATAGAAGAAGGTTAGGTGGGTACGACATATATGAACCAAAATAAAATGCATCGATAGCTAAAGTAAAATTACGTTAAGTTGGATCCATAAGTTAGTTGAGACACTCTGATATATTTTTATGTTCGAGTATTTAATGTGCGTATAAAATACTACAGTCTACAAATTTTCAGCTCGAATAGTTCAAAAAGCAACAGGTGAAACTTACATGACGGCATTAAAATTTTGGCAACCTGTACTCTTATACCGGTTCGTGGATGCCGGTAATCCACTGAAGTTATCACATTTATTGGTCTTTTATCTGGAATGCCCGATGTCGGATCAGAAACACACATAGCAGCAGTCATTACAGCACTTCGGCTAATCAAAAATCCAAAACATATTCCCCGGTAACGAGATGGAAAATATACCTATCGGAAAACAAAATTGATATAACAAAAAACAAACGACTTCAAACCGTTTTCTCACGGATGCCATTGTCAGAACTGGACCAAATTGAAATGGGACCACATGGGAAGTACCAGCTTTCAAATAAAAAAGTATCATCAAAATTGCGTCACCCAGTCGAAAGTTATGAGGTAACAAACATAAAAAAATACAGTCGAATTGAGAACATTCCTCCAATTCGACTGTATTTTTTTTTTCAGTTAGTTTCGACTGGGTGAAACGTTTTGGTGATTCTTTTTCTATTTGAAAGCTGGTGCTTCCCGTGTGGTGGTCCCATTTCAATTTGGTACAGTTCTGACAGTGGCATCCGTGAGAAAATGGTTTGAAGTCGATTTTTTTTGTTAAAAAGAGTTATTTAAATATCACAGTGCAGTTCGCGATTCGCAATTTCGTCGGACAAACATACGAACGAATGGTGATCAAATACTTATTATAACATATTAGGCGCTGAACCCAAAAAGTGACTGAATTTGCCATTTCATAACCACTTAAAAGCCTTTTAGAACCTGAAACGTAGGTCCACAGAAATTAGGCATAGTAGACAATAAAGAAAACTTGTTTAATGAACTTACAGAGAATGGCAGAGAACCCTTTCGAGGCTTGAACGGCTCTCTTCCTAAAGTTCCCACGCAAAATGTACCTCAAAATAAAAGGAAGCTATTAGGAATTATTTTTTGAATAAATATTTAAAAAAAATCTTTAAATTAATATTTTATTCATTAACACAATTTTTTATTTACTCACAAAATATAAGCAGTTTATAGAACTTATTCATTTTAAATAAAAAAGTACAAGATCAAAAATATCAATCACAGTTTGTGCGGTAATGAAAATGTAACGCTTCGTAAACTCTAGACCATAAACATTAGCTTATTAACATTTTAGCTTGTTTTAGTCTGAAAACAAAACACCAGTATATAGAAAGGTCTAATTTACTTCATGCTAATGTACAAGTCAAATAACGTTTCTTTTCCTTTTTAGATCCAGAGAAATCCTTCAATTTGTTGATTACACAAGGCGAATATAGATTTCAAATGTATATTTATATACTAATTTGTATTTATTTATATAATTTATATATAAATAAATACAAAATAAATTACAATTTGTATCCTAAATGTGGTTTCGACATAAACTGTGTCACTGGGAAGAAAAGTAGAGTCTAACTAATGTTACAAATACGAAAGTGAGTTTTATTTGTTGGTTACACTTTCACGGCATAACTACTGGACCGATCATCATGAAATTTTGCAGATCACCAATGGGAGGCCATTTCCCACACATTACTTTTTCTTCCACTTGCTCGGAAATAGCAAAAAAATACAGACACTAATCGATTTTTTTAAATAAAGAATTTAATAAAATTCGTCTTAAAATCTTCATGGGCAATAGATGGCGTTACTTAATTTCATCGTTGTTTCATTTGTAAAATATGAATGCAATGATTTCAAGTTTGTAAAATACATAATAAATGTAATGATTTCGAGAACAAGCTATATTTATAAAACCATAATCTAGTTACGCTGTATAACATTTTTATACTATTTTGAAAATAATACTGAAATCATTTACCGTTCGCTACTACCATAGAGTAAATAGTTACTTAACCAGTAATAGAGGGGCGAGCTCCGTTTTAAGCATGAAACTTCCGGCTCTATTTTCTTTATGGCTCACTTGATGTCGCTAGTAATGTCGAATTTGATGTTAAATGATGTTATTCATATTGACACCATTTTTACTTTCTTTATGGCTCACTAGATGTCGTCATATAACAATAAAATATTTATAGAATCCGTGCGGTTTCTTCTTTTTGCTCACTAGATGTCGCCATATAACATGTGCATGATACGAATTGACTGACTACAGCGACCTTTGAGTTGGACGGATTTTTAATAGAAACTCATAATCGTAATCTACATAGGGGCCATCTACATTTTATCGACATTTTCGACATTTTTTGTGTCTCTACGTGTCTGTCCCTCTATTACTGGTTAAGTAACTATTTACTCTATGCTACTACTTATTAACTTTTAACTTAGTTAGTAACACTTGCGTTAGATGGCACTGAATTGAGCATTTTGGCTTAACTGAACTTTTGAGTATTTAAATTTTTATTTTATTTTTTATTTGTTTTAATTTCAGCAAGTTATCATTAATTAGTTTAATTAAATAACTACATAGTTACGAAAATATTTTTATTACGTAATTTGTCTGTTTATAACATACTAAATGCAGTTTTAACGTAACTAAACGAGGGTATACGGTTTCGGGGGAAACGATAAATCATGCTTGTAGCCGGCGATGTAGAGACCGCGGGGGAGAGGAGAGGCGTAGGGGGGTGTTAATATGCGTACAGGAATGTTGAGGTTGTTCCCGGGTGCAAGAGCCAGTCAGATCAATAGGAAAGCGTCCTGCTTGTCCGGGCCGAGTGGTACTACGACGCCGTCGCAGCGCGGCATTCGCTATTTCGTTCTCGCCGCGATCGCATCGGTTTTAACGTGGTCCTACACAATCGACTTTGCTCCAACAATATGAATACTCTGAGGATGGAGGTAAGTGATACATTTTATTCCACTTAATATTTCATTTCAATCACTCTCCGCAGTCCATAGAAACTTTAGAAATACATCAAAGAAATCGATCAATGTTTAAAAGACACTCGATTCATTTGTTTTCGCAAATAATTTTTGTTTTAAGGTTTCTTTCATCCGAATGTTGAACTAATCAATATGATTTTTTTCTTGTGCAAGCAATGTACCTACTCGTATATAGAATAATAAATCCCTGTGTTCGTGTTACGACAATGAAATTACTTAATAGGTATATAAATTTTCCAAAATCGTGTGCAGTCTCAAATTAGAAATCTTTGAACAGTTCAATTTCGGTTAATCGGTTACTTTTAAACTTGAATAGCTGAACGGGATATTATAAAAGTGATGTAGGTAAGTAAATATATCCTATATAAGGCCCAGTGCGCAGCATCCACACGGTCAGGGTAAAGATTTGTTATTGTGTGAGTGGTTTCTTGTTGTTCAACGCTGTTTTTCGTTTGTTTGCGTAAACTATGCAATTTAGTCGAACGCTGTCTTACTCTAACACATTGTATGCTCCATCCTTTAGTTAAATTAAACGCTTTAAAGAAGGATAATTGTTCATCAAAGGTTAAAACTTGTTTTTTTGTGGACTGTCCCTTTTTTCATTAGCTTTTTTCTAGTGAAATTACGGACATAGAATATGTTGAAACCAAATTGAATATGATACGGTTCAAATATTTGTTCGTTTTAACTTGTTATGGACGAAGAGAAAAATGTTAAACTAATGTTCATTCATTCACTATATTCCGTAATGTAGTAATAATTTTAGAATCCCTACCGGTAACAACAAAGGTTGTTCAAAGAAAGGATAGATCTAAGGATAGATCCTTTTCTTAAGACATACAATAAGGTGAAGTTTACTTCTGTGTATTATACCCAAATATAAAGAAATTTGTTGTCATTTGAAGCACAACCACGCTCTATTATAGTCTCTATCGAATTATATATTTTTCTCGCAACAAAACAAAATAAAACAAAACGTCGGCAACATAACAAAAAACAAATGAAATTGATATATCTTTAACAAATAACAATTGGCAAGAAATGTTAAAACAATACATAAATAATTAAAACAAAATGAACCACTTTACATCTTCAATATTCCTAAATTATTTGGTGGTTTAATGGACAAAGTTCTGGACGAAGGGTCTCGGGTTCGTTACCAGGGATAAATGATTTTGATCTTAATATTAGCTTTCTGTCTCTTCTAATGTTTGTTTATCTATACTTACTAATATTATAAAGAGGAAATTATTTGGTTGCTTGTTTCAATAGAACAGGCTCCGAAACAACTGAACCGATTTGAAAAATTCTTTCACTATTTGGAAGCTATATTTACAGCGAGTCACATGGGCTATGTTTTATAAAGTTACGCGTACGAAGTCGCGTGCAACAGTTAGTTGTTTATAACTTAGCTCATTAATTTCCCAGTGATGTTTTGTGTTGTTTAGCTCAGTCTATTGCAAAATGCCAGTTGTAGCGATTTTGCAATAATTGCTGTAATTGCGACTGTTGAGTTTAATTAAATAAACGAAAGTGTGAAGCGAATAATAGGTATGTGATTATTCGTTATTAAAGTCTATTTATATTTTTATGAGAATACTCTTGGATATTAATTAATATAGATCAACAGCGATAACAAAATGTTATTGACCTAAGTGTGCGTAATTGCTCGCGGTACTTTTGCTCGTTATGATGTATTACTTTTTATGAATAACAGACATTTTTTTTTAAACTTTACACATTTGAACCTATTGATTTTGTTCATAAAGTAGGCTTGAGATATGAGATATTTTTCACCACAGAGATTTTAACACAAGAAATATCTGTGTTCTGTATCCCCGCTAATAACTTCTAAACCACTCAACGGATTTTCATACAGTTTTTGTGTGTATGATTTTCAGTAAAAATGCATCTGTGCGAAGCCTGGATGGCTGACTAATTAATTTATATAACCGATGGCGAACTTATAATATTTCTTTTAATGTCGCGACATATTTGGCGGTCCACTTGATGGTATGTTGATGGAGGGCTACATTTGGTATATTCCTCTCTGTTGATAATGACGATACTACAGGGTATAATTATGATGGCATTATATTATGTGTAGCGTAATACAAACACCACAGTGATAGAACCCGTTGTTTCTGTCATCGGGAATAACAGTTTAAAGGGCATTCCTTCAGATCAATTTAGCACTAAGCTTGCCAGCATCGACATTATGCTTGCCAGTGATGACACATTGTCATGGAGCTCTAAAACGTGGTCTCTAACGCTAACGAAGTAAGGAGAGGGCTATGTTCTGAGTTTCACTGAGAGATCGAATTAGAAATAAGTAGATCCTTAGACGTAGAGTAAGTTGAAGTGGACAAGAGCCGACGACCACTATGGAAGGACGACCTGTTAAGGCGCGGGTCGACGACGGTAGATTCAGGCTGCTTTTGACCGGTCTTATTGGAAACTAGCTGGCGCCCGCGACTTCGTCCGCATTGAAAACGAAAAAAATAGCCTATCATGTGCCCTGTACGTCTAAATGTTTACCTACCAGGTTTCATGAAAATCAGATAATTCGTTTAAGAGTTATGGAGGAACATACATTCATACAATACCTACTCTTACAGATTTGTTATTAGTACTAGCTTGCGCCTGCGACTTCGTCCGCGTTGAAAAGGAAAAAAATTGCCTATCATGTGCCCTGTACGTCTAAATGTTTACCTACCAGGTTTCATGAAAATCAGATAATTCGTTTAAGAGTTATGGAGGAACATACATTCATACAATACCTACACTTACAGATTTGTTATTAGTACTAGCTTGCGCCTGCGACTTCGTCCGCGTTGAAAAGGAAAATAATTGCCTATCATGTGCCCTGTACGTCTAAATGTTTACCTACCAGGTTTCATGAAAATCAGATAATTCGTTTAAGAGTTATGGAGGAACATACATTCATACAATACCTACACTTACAGATTTGTTATTAGTACTAGCTTGCGCCTGCGACTTCGTCCGCGTTGAAAAGGAAAAAAATTGCCTATCATGTGCCCTGTACGTCTAAATGTTTACCTACCAGGTTTCATGAAAATCAGATAATTCGTTTAAGAGTTATGGAGGAACATACATTCATACAATACCTACACTGGCAGATTTATTATTAGTACTAGCTGGCGCCTGCAACTTCGTCCGCGTTGAAAAAGAAAAAGATAGCCTATAATGTGCTCTGTACGTCTAAATGTTTATCTGCCAAGTTTCTTGAAAATCGGTTAATTCGTTTAAGAGTTATGGAGGAACATACAACACATACAGAAAAAAATTCTAAAAATCGTCAATTTAGTTCCGGTATCATGTATATAGGTCCTATATACACGATATTTCTGAAAACAAAGTAAATTACTCCATGACCGACCCCTACAGATTTATTATTAGTTAGTATTGATACTGGCTGGCGCCTGCGACTTCGTCTGCGTTGAAAAAGATAAAGTAGCCTATCATGTGCCCTGTATGTCTAAATATTTATGTACCAAGTTTCATGAAAATCAGTTAATTCGTTTAAGAGTTATGGAGGAACATACATTCATACAATACCTACATTGATTTGGGAGGCCTATGTGCAGCAATGGACGTCCAGCGCCTGAGAATAAGCTTATGCGTACGTACTCCTACGCATTGGAATTACGCACGCATAAGTCGATTATCAAATTGTAGGTACATTACTGGAAATGACCCGAGACATCGAGTTAATATTGGAATCATCAGTGGCGCCGTGACTAAAGATGTGTAATAAATAAAGTCATTGACTGGCCTTTATCGGTGTATGACACATAAATGCAATATAAGCTTGTTATTTAATAAAACATTCTTTGCTTGCGTCTCTGTTCAAGCGAACGACATTTTATCAAAATTTTAACTAATATTATATTAATTGTTACTCTTTCACGCCTTAATTAATTAGCCGATCATAGTCATATTTTGCGTACACGTAGTCAGGGGATAGAGAATAGAAAATCTGGAATAATAACAAGATAAAAACTAAAAATTCAACGCCTAACAAAAATGTAAGAGCAATAAGAGTATAATGAACAGGATAAAGTCGAGGGAAATATCTAGTACATATAATAATTATAAAGATTTTGAAGCGCCTTGCTAGTGTTTTAGGACAAGAAGATTTTTCACTATTGAAGCGAGTATTTTATTTCTAATCCACACACGAAAAATACTCAGAATAAAAGTCCGACTGTGGACTGACTGGGATTCGAACCTTCATCTACCGTTTCGGCATAAGTGAGTTGTGAGTTGTGAGCTATATCGGGACGAGTTCATTAATACTTATGTATACTTGTACCATTATCTGTAACAAGTTATTAACCCAGTGATTTATGTAACATATGTCCTGTTTATTTAAAATAAACAGCTTCAAGCTTGCTGTGCCGGGTGTTTTTGCAAATTGTACTTACATTTGTATGAATTATGTATAATTTTCCACTGATTGCATTCATTGGGAAGTTTAGAATCTTATTTACCTACTTGTGATATCTAATGAATTTACAAGATGAATACTCGTACATATATTATGGAATACGGAGATTTTCCTTCAATTTAGATGTTAAAATAAAATGAAATTTTGAATTTAACCGTACCACATTTTTTACTCTGTATTTCTACACTTAATGAGGTGACAACATGACTAACTTCCCAATGAATAAATGAGGTGAAGTCCTAAATAGTGATGTGCTTTATGCGTTTACTGAGAATGATAAGCGAATAATACCTAATATACATTTGCGGCGAATGAGTTCTAAATAAAGCTTTTGTTACTGTACTTTTTAACCAGGTCTTAACGTCCACTTGATGCTAAGGAGGCTTCTGTCACCAATAATGCAAGCAATGTCACTATATTAAAATTACCAACCATTCTACAAATGGGATACTGGTCTTCTGTAATCCAGAATAATCCCAAATGACAGCGAAACACTATTTATCTTGCTTTTCAATCGACTTCCAAAAAAGGAGGAGGTTCTCAATTCGACTGTATATTTTTTACGTTTGTTATCTCATAACTTTCGACTGGGTGAAACGATTTTGATGATACTTTTTTTTATTTGCAAGCTGGTGCTTCCCCTGTGGTCCCATTTAAATTTGGTCCAGTTCTGACAATGGCATTCATGAGAAAACGGTTTGAAGTCGGTTTTTTTGTTAAGAAGAGTTATTTTAACTAAATTTTTTTGCGATCTCTCACTTCTGCTTCTTGCGAATGTAAGCGCAATAATTGTGAATTTATAAAAATATTTATAAATCAATTAATGACTGTTATTAGGTGCAAACTGCGTCATGTTTCATAAAAAAGCAAATAGTAAACACTTTTCAATTGAATATTGTGATCGACCGTTAGCAGACATACAAGTGCTTCGATTTCCTGGAACACTTAATTAATTGTAGGACTGGAGAAACGGGACCGCTACTAATACGTCAGAACTTAGTTCTTACATAAAAGTTTCCTTTCACGTTCAACGGTCAGGAGCTAACCGCCACTTTAAATGTGACAGCGGTTATCGTTGGCGAGTTATATGTTTACACTTACGGCAGATAGCGCTGTAAAAAAATTACGCAAAATAATAGATATGATAAAATCCTTATATATATCTATAGACTATAGATATGTATATAAATAGGTGTTCTTTTTTTCGGGTTCCCTGAGACAGAGTGTTAAGTCAAGCACCCTAACCAATTTTCCAAAGAGATGGTCTGTGAGCACTTTGTTACATATTGGATGCAAGGATAATACTTTCCTATTTCAATTTCAAAACATTTATTTACTAAAAGAGTACAAATGATATATAAAAAAAAACTTAAAAACTAAATTTGTTCGTGCACAGCAGTCCTCCATTTAGCTTATCCTTGAAACAGTGGCGAATTTACCAGAAGGCTGAGTAGGTTGGAGCCTAGGGCGGCAAATTTTAGGGGGCGGCAAATTGCCCAACAAATTATTTTTGTCCGAGAGCCTCTTTCACCAAATACGAGTAAAGTCTTGATTAGTTACCTTTAGAAATAATTCTTCTGCCTCATCTAACATGTCTGCCTACAAACAAATAGACTTTTACCGTACAAACAAAGGTGTATCAGCTAAAAAATTCCCGGTGACAGGTGACTTTAAATGACGGTTAGCCTAATTGACAGATGGTGAAAGAGGCCCTTACAGAAATAAAAATATATATATTACTAGCTGTTGCCCGCGACTTCGTCCGCGTTAAAAAAATAAAAAGTAGCCTATCACGTGTCCCGTACTTCTAAATGTTTATGTACCAAGTTTCATGAAAATCAATTAAAACGTTTAAAAGTTATGGAGGAACATACATACATACAATACGTACACATACAGATTTATTCTTGGTACTAGCTGTTGCCCCCGACTTCGTCCGCGTTGAAAAAGAAAAAAATATCCTGTGTCCCGTACTTCTAAATGTTTTTATCTACCAAGTTTCATGAAAATCAGTTAATTCGTTTAAGCGCCTGTTTCACCAACGTCAAGTAAAGTGTTGATTATTTACTTTTAGAAATCATTTTCTGTTTTATTGAATTATGCACTCGGTTTAGTGCATCCATCGATAGCCGATTTTTTATTATTATTTTCTATTCAATGTTTGAGACGTTTACCGTACAAATAAAGGTATACCAGCTCCATTATCCCCGGTTACCGGTAACTTTAAATGACAGTTACGTCAAGTAGGCCAAACTTGACGTTTGTGAAACAGGCGCTAAGAGTTATGGACTAACATACATACATACATACAGAAAAAAAATTCTAAAAATGGTCAATTTAGTTTCAGTATAATGTATAGAGGCTATATACACGATATTTCTGAAAACAAAGTAAATTACTGCATGACCGACCCCTACAGATTTATTATTAGTATTGATTGATGATAATACAAGAGACCCAGAAATTGCTCGCACTGTGGAAGGTCATCTGATCAGCACTACCTACATATTATAAAACAAAGTCCTCCGCCGCGTCTCTCTATTGTCAGTCTCACACAGCACAAAGCGCGGGAACAGCAGTCGACTGAGATGCACAATGATTCATACTAAAAATGAAATCATAAACAGACCCTTGGGCGTATACCGTTTTTGACAAAACTACTGCATATATCTATTTCGTGTAAAGTTATTTGAACTCTCGAATAACTAATCAATGTTTGTATGCAAAGTATTTTGGAGTTTTTGTACACTGGATTGACGTAATCACCCTCAAAGTTGCATTAAAACTTGTGTTAATATATGGATTTTTCAATATCATATCTTATTTTTAAGTTTGTGTGACAAGGAACCATTTTAACGACAATTTATCTTGTCATGCTTACTTTTGTGAATTTAACATCGGTATCATGCTTACTTTTGTGAATTAAACAATAAACAGCGGAGTAATAATCATTCTACGTTTGTATGGAGGAAAGATGACTTGTATCACCTTAACTGCTAATGCTTGTACTTCATATTATTTGTTTTTGTTATAGAATAAACACTGGTTATGGGTGTTGGGCGGTTTGATTCTTCTTTCTGTGTCGTTGGCGTCAGCGGATGGGGAAATATGGGAAGAGAGCGAACACGAAGTCCTTATACGCAGTGAGAGGGGCGCTAAAAATAGAGGTTTGTATTTTAGTATTGGCTGGATAGAGTTTGGACTTGTTTTTTTTTGGACACACCGTTCAAAATACCGAATACATATTTGCAATGTATGTGAAATAAATTCGTTTCTTCCATACAACCGGATAATTTGTTAGACACGCTCAGTCGCGTTGTTGACAACTTAAATTAAATGATCGTGATCTTATAAAAAAATTATAAAATAATAAAAAAATGAATAAAAGAAAATAATTAATTTTACCGAGTAAAGCTGTTTTAATTCGGTCCTGAAAATTTTGAATTGAATTTTGACTTTATTACAAAAAATTAAAAAAAAAATTTTTTTAGTAATTTTTTTTTTAATTTATTTTTTTCCGAGTAAATTAAAATAAAATATTAAAAATATCAATTCTAAAGAATTTACGACTTATGATTTTTTAAAGTTGTCACTATCATCCCCTAGCTTCTATCCGGATAATTTTAATTTTAGCGAAAAACATAAAGAGACATTTCTTTATGAAATTTGATTCACAAATTCTCTACAACTTTTATTTAGACTTTTTTTTTCTAGTCCTTACGGTTTCCCCAAAATTTGAAAATCACACTTTATATTTTTTTTTTCACAACTTCTCGGGGGTTACTTTAAAAAATACTTTCACGGGTCGTTTTCTAATCTTTCAAAGAAACTTATATCAAAAATTCAAGTATTTACCTCACATTTTGATTTAAAGACTTATTTAATTGGACTATAGAAATAGTTACAAATTTAAGTACCAGTCCCAATATATAAAGTTGAAAAGTTTGTTTGGTTGTACGCGCCAATCTCAGTAACTACTGGTTCGAATTGAAAAATTATTTTTGTGTTGGATAGTCCATTTATCGAGGAAGGCTATAGGTTATAGAGAACACGGACGAAGTCGCGGGCACCAGCTAGTATATGAATTTAAAGTTTTTATTTGTATATCGTGAGTAGATCATTCGAAGCTTGATGTTAAACATTACCACGTGCCTTTTGCTTTCTGTTCCAATTCGAGAATGTGCCCGTTAACATAAGCTGAAAATAAACTGGACGGTTTCGTCCATATGTCTCGGCGTTTACTCGTGTAAGAATATGATAAATATGAATATCGCCAATCAGAGGCATCTTACTTTTTTGTTTTATTAAACGACTAGCTGGTGCTCGCGACTTCGTCCGCGTAGAAAAGTAGCCTATGTTCATCACAGATAATGTCCGCTTCTAATGGTAAAAGAATTTTTCAAATCGGTCCTGTAGTTTCGGAGCCTATTCAATACAACCAAACAATCAAATCTTTCCTCTTTATAATATTAGTATAGATTTTGTTAAAAAAACGCATAAAACAAATGCTGACTCAACATACTTACATATACCAAGTAAATATTAGTAAATATGTTACCAACGGAAGTAATTCTTTGAGGAAGACAGAAAATGCACACTTTTGAAAGTAAAATTGAATTGAAAATATAATAAATACTAGCTGGTGCCGGCGACTTCGTACGCGATGATAAATTAAAAATATAAAAGCAATTATAACGCTTGACGCCTTGTTGCTATAACACATTGGCCAGGCGTTAGTTACACTTTTATATTTTAGATGATCCCTCGGGAACAGTACTTTTTTCTTGGATGAAACGTACCCTATGTCCTTCCCAGTATCCCAGACGATGTGTATGCAAAATTTTATGGTGATCGGTTCAGTAGTTTTCGCGTGAATGCGTAACAAACAAACACACTCACGTTCACTTTTATAATATTGGTAAGGATTATGTATCTTGATTTTGTTTAACAGAGTCTTGTCGCTACGTGAAGGGATCGTGGTCTGAATGCGACTCCAAAACTAATATTAGATCTCGTACTCTCACATTGAAGAAAGGTGATCCTGCCACATGTGAGCGTTCCAAAACTATTCAGAAGAAGTGCAAGAAAGGTAAGAATTATTTAAGTCTCCTAATACACTGCTTAGAATATTTATTATCTTTTTTTTGCACATACAATACAAAGAGTGCCTACATTTTTACTTATCATTTCTTTTATGTTACACATTAATAAAGTTAGAGTCAAAAAGGCCTCTTATTTCTATGGGAAGTATAAGCCCATTGATAAAAATATGAAATACTAGCTGGTTCCCGCGACTTCGTCCGCTTTGATAAAAGAAAAAGTAGTCTCTCCTGTGTCCTGTACGTTTATGTTTATATCTATCAAGTTTCATGAAAATCAATTAATTCGTTTAAGAGTTATGGAGGAACATACATACATAGAGAAAAAAATTCTAAAAATGGCCAATTTAGTTTCAGTATCATGTATAGAGCCTATATACACGATATTTTTGAAAACGAAGTAAATTACCCCATGACCGACCCCACAGATTTATTATTAGTACTAGCTGTTGCCCGCGACTTCGTCCGCGTTAAAAAAGATAAAAGTAGCCTATCACGGGTCCCGTACTTCTAAATGTTTATGTATCAAGTTTCATGAAAATCAATTAATTCGTTTAAGAGTTGTGGAGGAACATACATACATACAGAAAAAAAAATCCAAAAATGGCCAATTTAGTTTCAGTATCATGTATAGAGCCTATATAGATACACGATATTTCTGAAAACAAAGTAAATTACTCCATGACCGACTCCTACAGATTTATTATTAGTATATTGATTGATAATAAAGCCTTTATCAATGTTGTTGCAATGTCTTCGCGTATTCGACTTCGGCACATATCCGACGATATGGATGTCCTCGCGGACTCCATCCGTCGGCAGATATGGATATGTGGAGAAAGAATTATACTAAAGTGGACATGACGCAGCTTCAGTGACCCATCGAGGTCGAGTAGTCAGTCCTCTGTTCCGTCGAATAATTGAACAACTCTTTAAGTAACAATTTATCACTTTAATACTTACATGTCGGCATTCTAAGTGATAAGTATATTCCGTACATATTATAAAACAAAGTCCTCCGCCGCGTCTGTCTGTCTGTCTGTTTGTTCACGATAAACTTTAGGCCTATAATGGCCTATAATGGCTGTATGTAATCTTAATCAATACTAATAATAAATTTGTAAGTGTAGGTATTGTATGTATTTATGTATATGTATGTATGTATGTATGTATGTATATGTATGTATGTATGTATGTATGTTCCTCCATTTTTTTTGCTATGTTAAGGTCGACAGACAGGCTGACAGTCCACTTGATGGTAGGTCGCTACCGTCGCATATAACACAAGCAACGACATAAATGCTACAAGTGCGCTGCCGACCATAGAAGGATTAAGGATAAGGGTTAAGGGAGGGATAGGGTAATGGGCTCTGGCATCCCTTACTCAGTCACCGAAACACAACAGCACATATGCTGTTATTTCACGGTGGTATTCTGTAAGGTGGTGGTTATTATTAGCTGCGAATACTAAAAGTTGCATTCTTTTATCCAGGAAAAAATCCAGGTGAAGGATACTGAACTAATAATGATGTTATTTAAATATAATGAATTTCCCTACATTATAAAATGAATCATTTTTTTTTATGTTTAGCTTGTCGCTACGAGAAATCGTCGTGGAGTGAATGCAGCTCTAACGGAGAAATGTCCAGGACTGACATGTTGAAGGCGAACAGCGATCCGTCTTGTGACCAGAGTAGACGCATTACTAAAAAGTGTAATAAGAATAAGCAAGTCAAGGGATCCAAAGATAAGGGTAAAATTAACTTTAGACCATTTTAAAAAAACAACTTCATATATACGAGTATATTAGAAGTTTATAAAAAAAATATTAGCCCTGAATTACCTATGTTGTAACAACAACGCGATATTAATCATATGAAATGAATATGCGTTTGCTGTATCGGCGAAGAAGTGGTGTATATATAACTAGCTGGTGCCCGCGACTTCGTCCGCATTGAACGATGAAAGGTACCCCATGTCCTTTCTGGTGTCCCAGACAACGTGTATGCAAAATTTCATGGTGATCGGTTCAGTAGTTTTTGCGTAAAAGAGTAACAAAGAAACAAACTCACATTCACATTTATAATATTTGTAAGGATTTTTGGTTGATAAAAGATATACGAAAAGTAGCCATGAAAGATTAAATTAGTTCCGAAAGTAAGAAAAAACAACACAACAGCATATTGCTGCTTAAAAACTAAAGAGCCACAAATCAAAATTACACTTTCTACAGAAGATCTAATCGAAAAATTTTCTTATTAATATATATCAAATATGCAATATTATACATAGCGTATTTTTAAGGAGCATTAAATGTTTTAAGCACTTTTATAATAAACTGAATACTAGAGGAGATATAAAAACATTTATCAAAATACATATATACTAAATATTGAATAAAACGACCATAAGTCTTTTTGCAACATACAATATGAAGGATTGTGATTGGATTTTTTGTTTTATGACCCTTTAGTTTTTAAGCGATATATGTCTTTATTTAACAAAGTCCCCTACAGTGAATCTTTTGGATTTATCTTTTGCGAAATCGCTGAATTACTTCAGATGAATGCGTTCAAAAATTATTAAGGTTATTCTTTTATCATTTCAGGTCGCCGAAATCGTCAGTAAATATGTCAATGGAACTTCTGTTTAGAATAATAAAATTTTGATTATTATAAACATGTTTGCTCGTTGATTCCAATTTATGTAATAGTGCCAAATAGAGGTCAGCAATAGATTTTTTTCATATTTAATTATATAAGTCTAGTTATAGTCGACGTATTGGCATGCGTTCGTACGAATACAAAATAACTAAATATTAATTAATTATTATATAAAATTTACCACGTAGAAAGATTGACGAATTAATGTGCTGTTTGACTATCTTTATAACTGTATCTACTCAGTTTATCTTAACTGTGTAGTACATAGAAAATTTTCTAGGTGGGTACTGAACTGACGAACGATGTATAAGCTGAGTATAACAAAGTGATAAATTGCTGCAATTTTATCATCATCACCTTACGTTATTGGCTTGATCTCTGAACAAGTCAGCACCCACCCGGCGCTATTGCGGCTTGTTTTATTTATTTCTAGTACGTATAAAATAAATTAAATAGTTGTGTATTTAGGGAGTTATAGTACAAATATTGTCGCTAACTCGATCATGCTTTTCAATAAATTTTTGGTGCGAATTAGGTACAGAAAGTTGTTGTAAATGTTTTTAATTATAAGTAAGTAATTATATGTCTGTTAGGGGTTTCAGCTAATAATTATTATTCGTAGGAACGCCTTCCATTGGAGCCGACTGGTTACATTTTAAAAGTAGTTGCAACATGAGAACAGATGCTAAGCGAACAAGCCCTAATTTTGTGGATTCGTATGAAAAATACTGAATATTTCGAAGAGGTAAAAATCTGAATATCTGGTGTAAAAAATACCATAAAGCACTGGTTGGACTTATGGTCAATATGTCTTTGACTTTTATTCTATGAAAAAAAAATCGAATGTGAAAAATGCTGTGTTCGCTCTGCATCGATCTTATTAACTTTAATCTAATTTAATTTAAATAAAACTGGTTGAATTTTTCTGTACTACTGTTTAAGAACGATTAATAAATAAGAAAATAATTTATTGTTTCATTTCAATAAAATACCAAAATTTTTCTTCCGGTAGTACGAAATAGGTTTTCAATTGTTATTCAAGCTTAAAAAAAGAATTTCCCATCGCTTATATATTATATACTAGCTGGTGCCCGCGACTTCGTCTGCGTTGAAAAAAGTAGCCTATTCTGTGTCCTGTACGTCTAAATGTTTATCTACCAAGGGAAAAAACTACAGGTAAATAATATTAAAAATAAGAAGTAACGAAAATTAAAATAGACGGAAATGTATACGTTAAAATTTGCGGCGCTTCCGAAATGATGAGATCTTTAATTTAGTAAAAAAAATATATATATAAACTTCATTTTATTTGCGTGTACTTAGGCCTTACAAAACGATTTGCCCATACATGGCCAGGCAAATCTAAACTTCTAGGATCGACAAGAAAGAAGGTGACTTTGTAGGTCACTCTAGTGTGGTTTTTGGAGTTCTTTCGGACAGTGCCGGAAAATCGGAAATTTCCAGATTTCCGGAAATTTTTGATTTAACGCTACTGCTCTATTAGTGGAGCTATCTCGTTGTGGTGTGGCTCGTCTGAAGCCTTTTTCAAGGCTCTTCCGGACTGCCCACGCGAGCTTTTGTTATTGTTATTTGTTACGTTGTTTTTGTTGATTTTTTGTTTTCGTTGTTAAAGTTGCAAAGTTCCAACTTGCGATAACTCCGGTCCTAGTGGCCGGATTTTATCGGGAGTGGACTTAAAAGAGGCCTCTTCTAGGCCTCTGTCGGTGGGTATGCAAAGCTCGAATTTTTTAGGAATTACGGAAATTTTCATTCGCTTGGCGTTTCCGTAATTACGGAATTTTTTCGGTTCTGAGCGGCTTGAAATAAGTCTCTTCGGAAGCTCTTTTAGTCAAACCGGTTGTTGTTGCCTTTTTTAGTTTCGTTGTTATTGCTGTTTTTGTTTTTTCGTTCTGAGATACATAGTAAATTTGTTGTTGATTTTTGTTAATCTTGTTGTTTTTGAGGTGTTACTGCTACCACTTATCAGTGGTAGTCCCAGAACCACCTAGGGGGCCGGCAGGGCCATATCTTGGCCATGTCGGACTCCACTGAAACTAGTGAGCCTAGCCTAAGGGAGAAAGCGGGGGGCTGCAAACAGCTATATTCGAGCGTTCTGACCCGTTCGGCGGCCCGTAAGCGGTCTGCCGCTAAGGAGGCAACCGAAGAGGGGATGTCGGAGGCTTCGCTGTCCTCCAGCAAGTTCTACGGCCTGGTGTCCGGGTCGGAGGCGGAGGAGTTCGTGGAACCTGCCGTTCCGCCAAAATTTTTGAAAGGCCGTAAGGGCCGCGGCGGGAAGCTGTTCGGGAAGGAGAATACCGAGTCCATCCTCGGAGTGCTCGAGGCGGTGGTAGGGCGGAAGTCGTCGAATGAGATTCGGCGACTCAGGGCAGATAATAAACGCCTCCGGGGGCAGATAGATGCCCTAACTGAGGAGGTAACGGCACTCCAGAGGACCTTCGAAAGGCTCTCACCCCCAGCCACTGTCTAGGGCGGAGTTCTCGGAGGCCTTCTCTGCCCTGCAGGCGGAGCTGACGGCCCACGTTGGGGGGGTTGTCAATGCCCACCTAGATGGGTTGGAGGTGGACGGGAGGTTGCTACCGGCTCGCCAGCACCGTCCGCCTCTTAGGGCGGACAAGAAACGGGAGGACCGTGCGGTGGCCTCGCTTCAGGAGCCGGGGTCAACCCTCGCCCCACCGGCGAACCTCCCAAAAAAGGCGAGGCTGGGTCAAGGCGGCCAAACCCCCAGCCTCCAAGGCTCCTGAGCCGCAGGCGGGGCCCTCGTCGGAACCAGCAACATGGACGGAGGTGGTCCGGCGTAAAAAGCGCGCCCCCGTTGCTCCAGCGCCAACGGCGGTGAAGGCGAGTGCCCCCAAGCTCCCCAAGGAGCCAAAGAAGTTGGCCGTTGTGGTGGCCCTCAAGCCTGAGGCTATTGAAAAGGGGGCCACTTATAACAAGGCAATTGCCAAAACGAAGGCCTCAGTTTCGCTTGATGCGTTGAAAATTGGTCCGGCCCAATTCCGGACCGGTGTCACGGGAGCCCGTATACTCGAGCTTCCGAAAGGGACTACGCCCGTCCAGGCCGACCAGTTGGCGGCGCAAATAAGTGCGGTGTTAGGCGATGAGGCGAAGGTCACGCGCCCTGTTAAATCGGTTGACATTCGAGTCAACGGCCTCGACGACTCGGTGTCGGCCGAGGAACTGCAGGCTGCGCTGGCCTTGAGCACGGGCTGCCCCCTCGAGCACTTCAAGGTGGGCAAGGTCCACCCTGGAGCCAGAGGGGTGGGCTCGGCCTTCGCCTCTTGCCCGGTGGAAGCCGCAAGGAAGTTGGCGTCCGGTGGCCGTCTGACGGTGGGTTGGAGTGCCGCCTCCGTCCAACTACTGGAGCATGCGCTGCTATAAGTGTATGGGGCTCGGCCACCCAGTGGTGAGATGCCCGTCCAATAAGGACCGCAGCGGTCTATGCTACCGTTGCGGACTGGATGGACATTCCGCCAATGACTGTGAGGCGGCCTATCGATGCGCCGTTTGTTCGGACGCCGGTCTCCCGGCTAACCACCGTATGGGGGGCATGATGTGCTCCCCTCCAGCCGTCAGGGGCCGCCTCGTAGCGGCCAAGCCGACGGTGAGGACGGGGGCCACTCGCGCCGCAGGTGGGGAGACTATGGACACCACCAATGCCCAATAGGTCCACCACAAGGTTCCTCCAGGCGAATATCAACCACTGCGCTGGGGCACAGGATCTACTGTGCCAATCCATGGCGGAGTGGGAGATTCACCTGGCGGTGGTGGCGGAGCCATACACGGTCCCCCAAAACCCCAACTGGTTGGGAGACCTGGACGATTCCGCTGCTGTGGTGGTGAGGGCTGGTGGTGCGGTTCCTCCCCTTTCCCTCAGGGAAAGAGGTTCGGGTTTCGTGGCAGCAAACTGGGGGGGAATGGTGGTCGTGTCAACCTACTTCTCCCCTAACCGTAGTCGGGCGGATTTTGAGTTCTTTCTGGCTGCGGTGGAGGGGGTGGTGAGGCGCGCGGCCCCACTCCCAGTCTTGGTGGCGGGGGACCTAAACGCCAAATCTTCGGCGTGGGGGTCCCCTCGTACGGACGTGAGGGGTGGTATCCTGGAGTCCTGGGCGTTGGGCCTGGGGCTCCAGGTACTCAACCGTGGTACCACTCCCACGTGCGTACGGTGGCAGGGTACGTCCATCGTTGACGTATCCTTTGCCACTGCCGCCCTTGCTGCCCAAATCCGAAGCTGGCGGGTCGAGGAAGAGGTGGAGACCCTATCGGATCACCTCTATATCCGATATGAGGTCTCTACGCTGGCCCCTAGCGCGTCACAGCGTCGGGACCCAACGGCGAGTGCCGCGTTTCCAAGGTGGGCACTTGCCAAGCTCCGTCCGGATGTGGCGGAGGAGGCAGCGATGGTGAGGGAATGGTCGTCCCTCCCCCCTCACCTCGCAGGGGATCCCGACGGCATGGCCGACCACTTTGCAGACGACCTTCGGGACGTCTGCAATGCCGCCATGCTACTGTGGCGCCCTCCTCCCCGATGGAAGAGGGTTTATTGGTGGGCCCAAGAGGTTGCCACACTGCGCACCGCAAGTCTGGTGGCCAGGCGGGCTCTCCTCCGGTGCCGGAGGAGACGTTCCAGGAGGACGCCGGACGAAGAGGTCCTCCTTCGTCAGGCGTACAGGGAGGCTCACAAAGCCCTGCAGAAAGGCATCTGCAGGGCCAAAGAAGAGGCCCATGAGCGCTTCCTGGCCCTCCTGGACGCCAACCCCTGGGGTCGTCCGTATAGGGTTGTGAGGGGGAAGTTTGCTTCAAGTTCCTCCTCCACAGCCAACCTCGACCCGACGCTGCTCGATGAGGTCGTGGGGACTCTGTTTCCGACCCCCGGCCCATTCGAGCCACCCTCCATGGAGCCTCCGCAACCACTGCCGGAGGCCGAGCTGCGGAAAGGTTCCGGGCGGTACTCGACGCGTGTATCGCCCGGGGCAAATTTCCGGCGAGGTGGAAGGTGGGGCGACTCTGCCTTCTCCGCAAGGATGGTCGCCCTGCCGACTCGGCGACGGGATACCGACCGGTGGTCCTGCTCGACGATTCCGGCAAAGCCTTGGAGAGGATCATGGCCCGTCGGATCGTCGAGCACCTGGAGACGGACGGGCCGAACCTGGATGAATGCCAGTTCGGCTTCCGAACCGGTCGGTCCACGTTGGATGCGGTGAGCCTCCTCAAAAGGTGGACTGAGGAGGCCACCGGCAGGGGGGAGGCTGTTGTTGCGGTGTCACTCGACATCCGCAACGCTTTTAACAGCCTCCCTCATGAGTGCATAAGGGCGGCACTTAAATTCCACAGGGTGCCGCCCTACCTCTGCGCTCTCGTCTTCGACTACCTCTCCGATCGGGTAGTGTTGTACGAGGGCGCAAATGGGAGCGTCTACCGACGGCCAATGGCGGCTGGTGTACCCCAGGGGGCCGTACTCGGCCCCTTATTGTGGAACCTGGGGTACAACTGGGTCCTGCGAGGCAACCTCCTTCCCAAGATGGAGGTTGTCTGCTTCGCCGACGACACGCTGGTCGCGGCGAGGGCAAAGACGTGGGAGGACGCAGCGCGGTTAGCGTCGGTCGGCACCTCTTTGGTCGTCCGGCGTATCCGCCTGCTAGGATTGGAGGTGGCCCTAGACAAAACTAGGGCCATGGGCTTCCATCCCCCACGCCGCAGGATCCCTCCGAGGCTCCGCGTTCGAGTGGAGGGGGTCCGGATCCAGGTCGAGAAACATTTCAAGTACCTCGGCCTGACACTGGACCCCCGCTGGAGTTTCGAGGAGCATTTCAAGCTCCTCGCTCCACGGCTTACGAAAGCTGCGGCCGCACTCGGACGTCTTATCCCGAACCAGGGAGGACCAAGTTCGGCGTGCCGTCGACTTTACTACGGGGTGGTAAGGTCGATGGCACTCTATGGAGCCCCGGTCTGGGCGGAGTGTCTCACTCCTCGCACCCGGGCTCTCCTGCGGAGGCCTCAAAGGGTCATGGCGACCCGGGCCGTGCGAGCCTATCGCACGGTCAGCCACGGGGCAGGCACCCCTCCGCCTAGCCAGCGGTAGGGGATCAATAAAAGGATTTCTCCTCGTCAAAAAAAAAACAAAAAAAAAAAAAAAAAAGGCAAATCGTCAAACGATATGGCGGTTATTAGAACGACCTATCAAGAAATGCCGCCGGCCGTAACGTGATGTGCCCAGGCAGATCTCAATCAACCCAGTTAAAGGATCCGCCGACGACATTTTACTTTCTTTAATCATAAAATAAAACAATTCAAATATATTATTTAAATGTTCTTATTATTTTATCAAAAACTTATACATGATGTAGAATAAATACCGATGAAAACATTCAAGCCTCATACAATTTATCGAATTTGCACCTATATTTAAAACGTCTCTCATAAAATATTGTATGAAACTTAAATTTAGTCATCGGTATTTTTAATTTTGCATTTTAAGTTATTACAAATAAATAAATAAATAAGTTATCGTCTACAATAGTAAGTAATATTTTTAAATATATTTAAAATTCGTGTAAAAACTTTAATAAGAGTATGAGGTTGGACGTACCATTTCAAGTTATATCTAAGTTTATTGGTAGAGTGAGTACATATAGGTACTTTCCGCCAACTACGTACAACATTTGTGTTTAAATATCACAGGTAAAT
This sequence comes from Synanthedon vespiformis, assembly GCA_918317495.1. Lineage (NCBI taxonomy): Eukaryota > Metazoa > Arthropoda > Insecta > Lepidoptera > Sesiidae > Synanthedon > Synanthedon vespiformis. The sequence continues at coordinate 3,485,829 of OU906947.1, forward strand.
GTTTGGATTATGCAATGTGAATTTCACTTGAATAATTGTTTTGCATAGTGCCATATTCTGAAGAAATATTCATCACGCCGCAGCAGTGAACCGCGCGCGTACGAACGAATATCGGCGTCCATATTATGATCGCGGAGCCAAGATGTCGTTGTTTGAGTACTGAAGGATGTTGGCTCCGTCATCTCAGTGTGTTCCCCTGGCTCCTCATCAGCATGCGAATCTGTAGGCATGGTGTGTTCATTGTCAAAAACCTAGCTTTTGCACCAGTGGTGGATTTAACAGAAGGCTGAGTAGGCTGGAGCCTAGGGCGGCAGATTTTAGGGGGCGGCAAATTAGGTCAAAAAATTATTTTTGTCTTACAGAAATAAAAAAAAAATCTAGAGATTATAAAAACATAATTTCGCCGGCCTCACTAAGTCTAGTCGTTAATCTGCTAAGTCACATTTTGCATAGTTTTCAGGAGGAAGAAAAAATGATATGACAAAATGTTGTGCGTCGCATCAGGCATGTGAAATGAGCGACATCATTACGTCAGTACAAAACTTAGGATTTAAAGACTTGCAATTAGTCAAAAAGCAGTTTTCCACTTTTGACTTTACCAAAACGGTAGATAATCGTCTAAACTTGTCGAAAAGAATAAAAATGAAATTGCCTAAAAATTGACTTAGCAGGTTAACGAATTAGGCCGACTATTTACATATTATTGAACCTAAATTTACGTACCTTCTCCAGGAATAACCTTGAAAGGCTCATCAGATTCTAATGGCTCGCTGATACCGATTTCGTTCCTAGCATATATCCTGATCACGTAAGTATGATTTTCGTTCAGATCTCTAATGTTGAATTTAAGAGTGTTTGCATCGACTTTTCCGACTTCCATCCACATGGTTTTAGTGACGTCGCGTATGGCGATGTTGTAGCCGAGCAGAGGAGCACCTCCATCCCATTCGGGGATTCCCCACGACGTCATGACGATATTGTTACCAACACTTCTAATTTCTAAAGGAGCCGTTGGTGGTGTAGGCACAGCTGTAATAATAATAATTATTATTTAACAATACGGAGGAGTACCTTGGGCTTTGTTTCAAAAAAGGTTAAGCTACAGGGCAAACCCTTAACCGGATCGTCTTTATTTTAGTCTCAAATTGTAGCGGACTAAATTGTCCAGAGGAATTTTTCTCAAATTTTTTACATCATTCTTCATTTTCAAAATATCGAGCGCCAAAATCAAAAATTTGGAAAAGAAATCTTTTTTTTTTTACTATTTCCGCAATAACTTTTTTTCGTTTTTGACTTTTTCGAAAAATACTTTTTGCACCTTACAGCTATCGTGAATGCGCATCTTTTGAGCCATTTTTGAATATCATATCTATACAACTCTCCGAGATATAAGATGATCGCACTTTTTCGTGAAATCTGAGCCTATACTGAAGCGATCGAAAAAACATTTCCAATGTCAAAAAAATGCAAGTAATGAAATTAAATATAAAACTCAACTTACTTGCATGCTTCTCCAATCTAACAGAATGAGATTCTGTTGGCAAGCTAACGCCTATGGCATTTTCAGCTGACACTCTAAATATGATTTCATCTTTTTCTTTTATATTTTCAACGCAATGTTCGTATACCGTACCATTGACAGTAACCACCTTTGACCACGATTTTCCTTTGAGTGTTTTGTATTCGATAATGTAATCTGCAAAACATTTTGTAAATATTTATTTAAATTTTCAAAAACTTTGTAAATCTTATAATGTTTTAAACCTATTAACATTGTAACGTCTATATCATAATAGACGTTAATCCTGTTTATAGACATAATATAGGACCTGTATGTTTATGTCTATATGACATTTGTTTATATTATAAAACAAACGATCGTATTTTTTATCAAATAATAAAGATAAATGATTGGTTTCGCTACGCTCGACTAGATACGGCCATATTTAAAAGCTTCCTTAGCTCCGTGAATGCGGCAACTTATTGTGTGTGTAAAAACATCGTCACTATTTATCACTTTTTACACAGTTTCACTATACTAAAAAAATTAAAAATAAAATACCTAGATAAGTGGGACAAGCAGAGGAGTGTTGTGTTAAAATTACATCTACCTACTTCTTCTAAAATGTATTTATTGTATGTACTCTTTTGTTTGTATTTGTTTGTTCAGAATGTATTTTTGTTAATTTAGACAACTCAGGTGTACGGCAAAAACTCAATTGAGTTTATAGTGCACCTAAACTGTGTACATATTGTATATTTTTTTTTATATAAATAAATAAATAAAAGCAAATGGGCATTTTATCATGTCTAAAATTTATTAAAACATTCGGCACGTACACATCAGAGACAGTTTGCAGTGCAACTAGCTCGGGTACGCCGAATTCGGCTTTGTATTTGTTGCCGCATTTGTCAAGTACGCGACTGTATCTAGTCGAGGGCAGTGAGACCAATCATATATAAATTTGATAGGTGATTGGGTGTACTTTTTAAATAAAAACCAAAAGGATCAGATGATCCAGATACAGAGGATACAGATATTGACCAGTTCCACAGTTCTATAGTGAAAACAAGAAATATTATGGCTAGTAAGTTTTTTAGTGACTTTAATCATTAACACCTTTTTATCGTTGTTTTCTTTCCTACAAGTGGAATTTTTATTTTAGGTTTAAGTTATTTACAAACACTATTATGTAATTGTACCTGTAAATTTCCCTACAATAAAATAAATAAAAATAAAAGTGTGAGAAAAGAAGACAGCATATTCGCTGATGAACTTTGTATGTGAATAACTGCTCCCAAATGATTCTTGTTAGAAACTTACTCGTTATGACACTGCCTCCGTCACTTTCTGGTGCCTGCCATTGAAGAGTCACTGATCTTGACGTGGTTTCTTTCATTATGAAGTTACGTGGCTGGGACGGCGGTGCTAGAAACATTATATGATTGAGTTATTTATAGAACATTTTATTTATTAATTCATACAAATATTATAAATGCAAAAGTAACTCTCTCTGTCTGCTATCTTTTCACGCGTTAACTACTCAACCGATCATCATAAAATTTTGCACACATGAGACATTGAGTTCAATCTGTCCTACTGTGCAGAAGAGCTAGTTGGAATTTTTTGTCCAAACAGTTCTATCGTAGAACTAATAGTAGATCCGTTTGGAACAAACCATCGTAAGTATTGTAGTTTTGAATAACTTACATAGAGTCTTTCCTATGGTAACTTTTTCGTCAGATATGTAAGGCAAGCTAGTGCCAATTTCATTCCTTGCACATATCCTGAATTGGTATGTGGTATTAACAGTCAATTTGTCAATTTTAGTCATTGTTTCTGTGACATTGGTTACTTGTTTCCATTTCTTGCCTTCCTGTTTGATTTCGACGCTGTAATCAAGTATCGGAGAGCCACCATTCTTCTCAGAGGGATACCAAGTGATAGTCAACGAGTCGTTGTTAATGCCGTATAAGCCAAGCGGACCAAGTGGCGGAGACGGTACGTCTAAAATTAAACGAAATATATTTTTATACATGTAGATGAGACAGTGTTTTTTTATTATTATTAGAGATGGGTTTTCTCTTGGCCAACAACCAGCTGTGTAGCAAAGTTGAGGCTTATGTTGGAGCCTATGAGCTCACCCAGAAGATGCCTATTCACTCGAACTTTGAATAGATTTGTGTTATATGAGTTAGGAAATATAGACGCTGGCAGGGAGTTCCAAACCTTGACAGTGCGCATAAATTATAAAGGATGTTTCGAAGCTCTTGGTCCTAAGAGGAGGGATTTCGACAAGATGAGGATGGTAACCAGCTGTACGTCTGTATGTCCGATGGAAGAAAAGGGAAGGCGGTATGAGCTCATGCAACTCCTGAACACACTCTCCGAAGTACATCTTATAAAAGACACATAGACTGGCAATTTTGCGTACATTGCGCTTTGCAATGATAAACTGGAAAGCAGTTGTTGTATGGCAGTAACTAAATATTAATTAACAAACTAAATAATAAGTTAAAAGACGTAGTTACCATCATATGTATATTTTGTATAATTGTCCAAAAATGGACTTTATAATAAGGAATAATAATAATATAATAAGGAACTAACAGTCTGTCTACCCGTAACTTGTCTAATTAATTTTTTTTAATTTTTTTTTTCAAATTTGTAAAATTGATGTATAGAGAAGATAGTACATTGTTTTACTATTAGAAGGAATTTTGGTCAATGGAATATAAAAAATTAAGTCTGACACCCCGATTCTTGACATAACTGTGTATAAGCACATATAAAATAAAGGAGCATATTAAGTATTAATAAAAAAAATCTCAATCTTACCTAGCGCTGTCTTAATTATAATTGGTTCACTTTCAAGGGCGTCTGAGACTCCTATAGGGTTTTGCGCTAGAATACGGAACATATATTCACAGTTTTCGTTTAGCCTCTGTATACAGTACGTCTCCACTTCTCTGTCAACATCGGCAACTTTAATCCATTGATTGATTTCGGGTTCATGTTTTTCAATTGCATATTTAGTTAATTCCAAACCTCCGTCATCAACAGGTGGTTTCCATTCGATAGTCACAGATTCCCTACTGATTTCTCGCATTATCACAGGGCCCTCGGGCTTACTAGGTTTATCTGAAAGTAAGCAATTTAATGTGATGTAACTAAATTTGAATATTTTACGAAACATTACATTTACAATTTTTCTTACAATTTACAATCAAATAAGTCATTAGATAGGCAAAGGAAAATATAATTATAAGGATCAATAACTCTTAAAGTGCATTGTATTGTATTTTTATATATTGTGTTTCTGTCATAGTAAGCAAATATAGGAGGTAATCTGTTTGGTTCGTAAAAATATATATAATATATTACTAGCTGGTGCCCGCGACTTCGTCCATTTTCAAATTTCGCGCTACCAATGAACGATGTTTGACGTTCGGATTAACGCAGTGACAATGACAGCTCTAATCAGTTGTCATTCACATCGTTCCTGAAGTTTCTCGAAGTTATTTCTCGAAGTAGGGCGTTAAAATACCATGGATGGTGTAACACTATTCTACAACTTAAGTTACTTACGTAACTTAAAATAATTACCTAGGTACTTTTAATATCTTCTTGCTCGTAAAACAAAATATTTTTAGTGTAAAGCAGAATGCATAAACGCGCGTAAACAGCTCGTAAAAACTACAAAATCATTAACGTAATGCAATATAAAAACCATTAAAGATGATTCGTGAAATGTAGCAATGTAATATAAGACTTACCATATACTTTAAGGGACACATCCACTGTAGTTGTGCCAGCTTTATTCTGAGCTTCAACAGTGTACTTATTAGAATGTGTTCTTTCCAAATGTGATATTAGTATTGTACTTATATTATCCTTGGTAGTAATTTTAATGTCTTCTGATTTTTCTATTTTGATTCCGTTTCTATACCAAATGATTTCTGCTTTTGGTATAGCTACAATTGTAGCAGTCACAGACCATTCATCTCCAACCTTGTGTTTCTGATTAATTTCATCTTCTTGAATATCGATCAATGGTTTTTGTTGAATTTCTAATCTACACGAGGTTTGAACTTCACCATGTTCATTCGATGCAACGCAAGTGTATTGACCTTCCGACGACTCGGACGTTGTTACAGCTAATGTGGCTACTCTGTTCTCGTAAGTAGCTTTAGCAGTCTTCAAAGATTTGTTGTCTTTTATCCATTTGACTTTAGGTTGTGGAGTACCACCGAATATGCAAACTAGTTCTATGTTCTCACTTGGAGTGGCAGTTATATCTCTCAAAGGTTTTTCAACTGTCGGTGGCTGATACGAGACAACTTTTTCAATTCGTATATAATCTGTAATATCTGAAGATTCACTCACGCCTACTTCGTTGATTGCAAAAACTCTAAATCTATATGATGAGCCATTTTTCAAGTTTTCAATATTATAGTGTGTTTTCTTTATGTTCTCAATAGACGTCCATCTACAAAAAAAAAATGCAATTATACTGACTGACCATTTGTGCTGGAAAAACAATTCTAAATTTTCTTTGTTATTATCATGGGGTCACTCTTGATTATGTTTAATATTTAATGTTAAATCTTTAATGTTTAATCTTTGATTATGTTTAATAGATATAAATCTATTAACAATGAACGCGTACAATAATCAATTTTATTATATTGTGCAAGGTCCATAAGAAAATATTTGTTGATGACGGTTGCCTGCAGGCTATATATGTGTATAAATATGTGTAAATGTGTGATATATAATTAAATCTAAGCTACCTGTTTTTATTATTTTGTTATTTTGTATTTAATTGTTTACCGTCAATTTCGAGCGTGTTACTTTAATTGTTAATTTTATTTCTTAATAAATGAGGGTGGACGGAGATGCGGGCGGCAAATCGTTTAACATTTTTGAGTTAGTTACCCACGAACTGCGACAAGACATATACGCGCAACCGAACCGCTCGCATCTCGGACATCGACGTACTAATTGTTATTTCTTTTTCTTTGGCAAACCACGGCCACATCGCATCACCAACAAAAGTGGTTCTTCGAGCCGAATCTGCTGAAGAAAAAACAAAACCTGTGCTGCAGGGATGTCTTTGTTCCGAACACCCCGTTCGGTTTCGACCCGCTCGGTTTCGACCCGTAATCAGCGTAGACGGGAACTGCTGGAGCATGATGAAATCATGCGCGATGTAAAATCAGATACTGCAGAAGAAAAAGTGGAAGAAACCAGAGGAATAAAAGAGGATGTGGGTAGTGAAAAACCCAGCACGCGCACGTCTTCCATTGCTGCACGTCAGCTGCAGCTGGAGTATGAAACTGCTCAAGCCAAAGCAAAAATCGAGAAGGAGCTACTGGATATGAAGCTAGCTGTTGAGGTGGCTAAACTCGGTTCGCTAGTTCAAGATCTAGAAAGTCGTCTGTATCCTGCACGAGTAAAGTTGCTAACTGGTTGGAAAAGTCAGTTGCCGCACCCGGCTCGTCACTGAACGATTGTGAAAATAAATTAGTGACTGCCAACGGCGGAGGTGGCCATCATCACCACCGCACCTTTGATAACGGCAACAGCACGCGAAACAGCCCCAGCAGCCTTGAACTTGACCAAGAGGATAAGCAGACAGCACCCGAGCCGCACAGCGATATCCAATTATTAGCAAGCACCCTTCGTGATGTCGTATCCCAATTATCGACCTCAAAAACGCACAATCAAGAATTGTTAACTAGATTAGCCACATCTAAAGACCTTCCATTATTTTTTGGGGACCCGATGGAGTGGTTGCAGTTTAAGGAAGCATTCAGTGAATCAACCCTCCTTTGTAAGTACAGCGATACAGAGAACATGTGGCGATTACGCAAGTGCTTACGAAGTGAAGCAAGAGAAGCGACATCTTCTTTACTTATCAGCGCCACTTCACCCAGTGATGTCATGAGTACCCTGGAACTAAGATTCGGAAGACCTGAAAATATCATGCGAAAAATATCGTTACAACTGAGGAAGCTGCAGCCGTTGCCACAAGCGTATCACGGCGAGATAGTAAATTTTGCGATTAAAATAAAAAACTGCGTCGCTGCTGTCCGTGCTATAAATCAAAATGATTATTTAAGAAGTCCGGAACTTGTGAGTACAACGGTGACTAAGTTACCGACGGCATTGATTACCAAGTGGGCAGATTACATGCACGAGAAGCGCAACGATGACGTCACACCTAGATTGGAGCTATTGTCTAACTTTCTGTACGAGGAAGCTACTAAAATCGCCAACTCGGGAGTGAGCTACGTGCAAAACACTGGCGAAGTTAAGAAAAAATACGATTACAACAAGAGTAATCAGAGTCAGTCAGTGTTATTGTGTGAGAGTGTAAACAGCACCGCCCCAAGATATAAGTTTTGTCGTATAGAAAAACACGAGTTGATAAACTGCACGAGATTTAAGCGCGCCCTACGGAAAGACAGATGGAGATTCGCGCGCATTAATAAGCTATGTTACAAGTGCTTACAAGAACGTCACAAAGAGATAACAATGTGTTCTGCCGACGAATGTGACGTCGAGGGATGTGGAGGTCCACATCATCGTCTTCTACACTGGACGAAGCCTACCAGTCGTCAAAATACACCCGAGCAACGAGCGGATGAGACTGTGAATCATGTGACCGCGCAACAGTGTCCGAACTAACCTAAGTGCTCGTAAAATTCTTATGCAATTGTGTTCTAATATAGATTTCAATAGATATAATAATTTAAATAATTTTGAATTTTGTAAATGTGATACTGTACCTAAAATATTAATCGGCCAAGATAATTATAATTTGATTTCCCCTAATGTTTGTATAAAAAACACAGGTGGACCGTTCATCACTGAAACCCCATTAGGTTGGTGTGTGCACGGGGCCTTATGTCAGGTAAGTCAGGTGTGATGAAGCGGCCCGCTTCACGGGTCGCTCTCTTACTTAGTAATGATGAGTGTCGTGCCGACACTGGTGGGGAGGATGTTGATGACGGTTGCCTGCAGGCTATATATGTGTATAAATATGTGTAAATGTGTGATATATAATTAAATCTAAGCTACCTGTTTTTATTATTTTGTTATTTTGTATTTAATTGTTTACCGTCAATTTCGAGCGTGTTACAGATCGCGCGGCGAGAGTTTGGCTTTGACCTTCGGGTGGAGGGGATTACTGCGCATGGGTACTGTCACGCATACAATACTTTTCCTTTTTTATGTACCAGGTTGGATATTTGAGTGGGTTTTCAATTTTTTTCAAATCACTTTTTAATATTTAACAAAAAAAACTTAACTGACAAACTTAAACAAACAAACTCAACAAATAATAACAATCGACAACAATAAACAATTAACGAAAATAGCAATTCACTTGTGAACGTGATTGTACAACAGGAGTGCGCGGTACGTCGTGTCGATGCGAGAGGCAGGGAACGACTGGAGCGCCAATCAGAGCACCGCGTGCGCCTTCACACCCGCCCCGCACCCCGCTAATTGCCCGTTGATACCCAATTTCTGATTTCTGCGCAATAACGGTCAAAGCCAAACTCTCGCCGCGCGATCTGTACTTTAATTGTTAATTTTATTTCTTAATAAATGAGGGTGGACGGAGATGCGGGCGGCAAATCGTTTAACATTTTTGAGTTAGTTACCCACGAACTGCGACAAGACATATACGCGCAACCGAACCGCTCGCATTGCGGACATCGACGTACTAATTGTTATTTCTTTTTCTTTGGCAAACCACGGCCACATCGCATCACCAACAATATTCATTGATATTTTTCATTTCAATACCATAAAATTGCGTTTCCTAAAACTCAGATTACCTAACAGCCACTTATATAGTTCAAGTAGTATACTTACACAGAAGTATTTATTTCTTGATACTCAAGGATGTAGCAAACAATAACTGAGTTTCCTTTATTTTCTGGTTCTTCCCAACATAAATTAACTGAACTGTCTTCGACTTCGAGCACGTTTGGTTTTCCAGGTGGCGAGGGAATATCTGCAAAACGTAATATTTTTAATTTAGTTTTTAATTTTCAATAAGAAAATATTCATTGATATTTTCATTTCAATACCAACCTAAAATAATAACTTGTATTTCTACTTCTGCTTCTCCGCAGCTGTTTGTAAGCTTCAATTTGTACAATCCTGCATCAGCGTGTTCAACTTTCTTAATAGTCAAACTGGCAGTATCAGAGTCTATCGACGGTTTAGTGTGTTTGGACTTCTTGATAATTTTTGAGTTCACAATCCATTCATCCTGTGGTTGAGGAATGGCTTCAAATTGAACGAATAGACTAACATCAGTGCCGCGTTTGATTCTGTATTCGTTATCGTATCCGATAATACGTGGTGCTGATTCTGAAACTATAAAAAAGAAAATAATTCTCTATTATTTATACAATCGTATAAAAAACTAATGATATTTGAATGTGAAATAGACTAAAACTTACCTTCTACTATTAATTTAGTTGAACATTTGGCGTCAAGTAGAGCACACGAGTATTCTACCTGATCATCCTCGTTACATTTTCTAATAATAAGTGTTCGTTTCATAATGTCGGATATAAGAGTGTACTTTTCTGAATCTTCAATCTCAACCTTTTTCTTATACCAAATGACATCAAGCGTTTCGTCGGGAATTTCTACAGTTAAATATGCGTCAGTATTTGCAGGTACGATGATAACTTCTGGTAGTCGCAAAGTGAAATCAATCGATGGTTCTTCGACAAAAAGCTTAGCTGTACATCTATCGCTTCCAACATCACAAGTATATTCGCCTGCGTCATTGTCATCACAATCATAAATTTTTAGTTTTTGCTTTTTACCGTTAATAGTGAGTTGTATGTGATTTGAAAATTGAATTTCTTTTCCATCTTTGAACCATTGTACTAGCGCATCACCTTTTGTAAGTTCTATTTCAAAGATAGCTTTATTTCCTTTATTAACTTTTTGGTCATGTAGACGAGATATAATTTCTGGTGGTAATTCTACAACAGTAACTTCTGCCGTACACGAATCATCTCGAAGTATACAAGTATATTCGCCTTCGTCATGTACAGAAGTGTTTCTAATAAATAATTTACGTACATTTCCACGCTTTTCAACTTCATATTTGTTCTTCTTTGGTTTAATTCTCTCACCATCTTTTTCCCAAAATACGTCGGCTGTCTCTGAATTTATTTCGACTTCTAAAATAGCAATATCTTTCTCTTTGACTTCGAAATCTTGAAGTTTTCTTAAAAATTCAGGTATAGTTTCGTGTACAGACAATTTTGTTTTCGTTTCTTGATCTTTAACTACACATTTTATAACTCCATGGTCTGTTAACTTGGTCCTCTTAATTCTGAGCTTGTGAACACGTCCTTCTTGTATTATTTCTCTGTGGTCCATGCCACTTAATTCTTTGTTGTTATGGAACCATTTAGTGGAAACTGTGTGTGATGTTTGGCATTCCAAGACTACCGCTTTTCCTTCTTCTGTTTCATAGGATGATTTTAATTTTTTGACAAATGTAACCTTGTCGACATCTATTGTTACACGAGCACCATGGGAGGCTTTACCTGCGCTGTTTGCAGCTACACATTTGTAATCACCAGAATCAATTTCAGAATCCACATTTACAATTATTAATTCAATATTTTCACCATCGAAGTTTTGTGTGACTGTTTCTGAAGGAGTAATCGTTTGATTGTTGCGATACCACGTTATAATTGGAACTGGATTGCCTGTTACCTTAGCTATCAATTTTATAGTTCCTTTTTCCTTTACAGTAATTTCTTGGAATCTATTTATGAATAATGGTGGCTCTGCATTCTCCTCAGTAGGTTCTGTAAGAAAATAAAAAAAATGCACGTTAATTATTAAAAACATAGTTGAAAAGTTTATTTATACATGGAAATATATTAAGTATGAGAACATAAAAAATATTTAACGATAAAATTAATTGTTTATCGTCTCTACAATAAATTGTATAACTCGTCGTAAATTTATACAATTTATTAGTTTTACATTTCTTTAAAAAACCATCATAATAATCAATTACCTTCTATGGTTATCACAGCGCTAGTTTCTGTTGATCCTTCAGAGTTAACAGCCTTAAGTGTGTATATTCCATCATCTTTTCCTTTCTTTGGCTTAATAATGGTTACCGTATGAGTGTCTCCATCTGATTTTGTTGTTAGTGTTTTCACTGGTTTATTATTTTTATACCATGATACCGTCGGCTGTGGATTGCCGACTACTTGCGTTGCCAGAACGATGCTTTCGCCTTCCCTAATTGTCATATTTTTCAAGGGTTCAATAACCTGAGGTTTCTCCTTTTGTCCTGTTTTGATCTTTAAGACTATTGGTAAACTGGCTTCACCTTCCCTATTAACGGCTAATACTGTGTAAGTACCCTCTTGGCTTTTCTTAACATTTGATATTTTTAGAACGCTACAGTACATGTGCATATCTGATTCTATAACTATAGAAATATTTTCGTCAGGTATTATTTCTTCACCTTTAAAGAACCAAGCAATGTCAGGTTCTGGTATAGCTACCAGTCTACATTCTAGGAATATTTGGGAGCCTTCGTCAACATATTGTGCTTTTGGTTTTTTGGAGAAAGTAGGTGGAATGCCTTCCAAAATGTCTGCCAACGATGACTCACGTGATAAACTCTTCCTAGAGAGAATAGTCATTTCTGAGCCATGATCAGAAAGAGGGGCTTCTACAATTAATTCCGTAGTACTAGAAGCAAAACCTGCAGCATTCTTAGCAACACAAGTGAATGTTCCCGCATCTTCGGGGAATACTTCCCGAATAACCAGGGTAGCTACATTATCGTCATCGTAATACATTTGGAAATCTTGAGACGGTTTGATAATAGCTGTTTGCCTAAACCATGTAATTTGAGGCCTTGGATATCCTTCAACTTGGCATTCAAACTGTACAGTAGACCCATCGGGTGTGTGTTTTGGTCTCAATTTTTCTATGAATATTGGAGCCTTTGCTTCTTCTTCGGAAGCTGGTTCTAAAAACAATACAAATTACATGAAATAAAACATCTATTTATTTACTTGAAATTAAACTTTCATTAATTGGAACTAAAGCGACCGTAAAAATTCAAAGTAGGTATTTTATAACTTACTTTCAAAGACTGGAAGTTTATCGATTTTCTCGTTCAACTTTTTCTGCAAATACAGTGTATAATTTGCTTCGTCCATCAGATATTGTGCGGGAACCCAACCTTTCTCTTCAGTAAGATGTTTACGAACAAACCACCAGTCCTGGTTAGTAGTTTCTGAAAAAATTAATCATAGTAAGATCGTGTTCATATCCAATTACAAGGAATAAAATTGAAAATGAACTTTGAATGTCTATTAAATTCTGTGAACAAAAAATTTTTTATTTAAGTATAACTTTGAAAATAATAATAATAAACTACCTAGTATATAAAGACGTTCGCCTTCTACGAGATTGATGGCTTCATCGGTCTCAGCTACGTAAGAATATACCGCAAATACGGTATCACCACTGCGCACATCAAACGGTGTCTCTGAAATTTGTAACATGCATTTTCAAGATATCAAAATAATTTATTTTTTTATTATTTTATGTTAAGGTCGACAGACGGGCTGACAGTCCACTTGATGGTAGGTGGCTACCGTCGCCTATAACACAAGCAACGCCATAAGTGCTACAAGTGCGCTGCCGACCACACAAGGATTAAGGATAAGGGATAAGGAAGGGATGGGTAAGGGTTCTGGCATCGCTTACTCACTCACCGAAACACAACAGCACATAATGCTGTTATTTCACGGTGGTATTCTGTAAGGTGCTGGTTACTGCCGCCAGACGGGCTGAACAAATGGCTGCGAAACGCAGTGTGCCCTACCACTACTAAAACACATTTAAGCACGTTCTACGAATTTTCTTTTCTAGCCCAGAATACAAGGAATAAAATTGGAATAGTCTACATAAGTATAGTTTTCTTAGCCTAACTTGGTTATCGTGCACCGTAATAATAGACTTTTTAAAACATTTTAAAGTGATAGAAATCGTATTAAAATGTTGCCTGTCTGATTTTCTGCTTAGATCCAAAACGTTTTTGTCTGGAAATTAAAAAAAAATTAAGTCGTTGCCGATAAAAGCGCCTCTTTATAATAAAAAAAATTACCTGGATAGAAATACTATTAAATAATATATTATTTACCTGGAAACTCCTGTTCGCGAGAAATACTCATCGATACTTCAGCTTCTGTAAATTTAGATAGTTGTATTTATTTATTGAACAAACCTCTAATTCTATTGAATTCTAACTCTTGCTTTGAATAAGGAAAAGACAGCATTTACTTTTTAGAAAAGCCTAAAAATATATTGCTATTTAAAATACTTTTATATTCACATAAATTAGTATAAAAGAACCTTACTTTCAAATGTCTTAGGGCTTTTCTGCCGCAGTGTACTTTTATTTTATTTTCTAATTAATATATTTGTCAACGAAAAAAAAATCCTCGAAGGTGACATAAAAATCTAAGCTATCTTCAGTTTTATTATATAAAAACAAAAGGAAATAATAACAATAAACAAAAAGATGGTAAATTATATATAAATTACACTATTTTTCATCATATAAAAGACAATAAAAATGGTGTAATTGACTTCTCGATTTAAAAAAAAAACTTTCAAATTAACCTAAAAAGTTAATCAATGTGAAATAAAAAGTACCACTATACATAATTATAGAAAAAAAAGAAAAATCCGTGATCTAAATTCAATTTAGGTTTATACAAAAGGTTAGGAATAAGTTTTAATTTACAAATATAACTTTATTGCGTTACGTTGAGAGTAAAGTGAATATTTATAATTGTGTAAGAAAGCGCTTTTACCAATTTGAGTTATAATATACCTTGTATTTGTGATGGTTTTCGAGGTTTTCGTTTAGTTGAGATTGTTAATTGTTCCTCTTCATACATGTCTTCATTAATTTTTTTAGGCTTCAGTTCAATACTCAGTTCTTCAACTTCGCTTACTTCGTATGTTGGTTTCTTGGGCTTGCGTTTAATAAACATTTCAATATTGTCATCAGATTCCGTTTCACTTACAATTATTTCTTCTGCTTGACTATCATCTTCAACTTCTTGTGTTAACTGTATTGATGTTTCATCAGCAGCTTCAGATACTGTAATATTTTTCTTCGGTTTTAGTTTGATTTTGCTTGAAAGGGACATTTCTTCATTTGAATATTGGTCGATTTGACGTTTTACATCAAAGGTAACTTGTTCTTGATCATCAATAACATATTTGGGTTTTTGTGCAATGTTGAAACTAACATCTTGCACAGTGTCGGTTGTTTCTTCAGCCTTTGGTTTAGATACAGTAACACTAGATACAATATCCTCTGTGCTTGGCTTTACTTTTTTTGGTTTTTTCAATGGTACCATGACATTAGCCGTTTCGTCATATTCTTCAGTATCACTTTCATTAATTTCTACTATATTTAGTCCACCCTCTTCTTCTTCTTCTTCATAAAATTGAATAGATGTCTCATTAGCTTCTTCATTAAAAGTCGGTTGTCTTTGAGGTTTTAGTTTTACTTTGCTTGACATAGAAATTTCTTCTTCTGCATAAGAATCTAGGTGAATATTAAACTCTTGTTCAACGTCCTCTTTTGTTTTTGTCGTTTTGGGTCTGAATGTCACTGTTTCTGGTTCAGTTATTTCATTCAACGACGATTTTCTTACCGGTTTCAATTTCTTTTTAATGATAACTTCGTCAACTGTTTCTTCGGTTTTCTTCGGCTTTGTCTTCTTAGGCTTTATAGTAAATTGTTCTGGTTCATCAATTACTTCTTCAATGTCTGATTTTTCGGATTCACTTTCTGGCTCTATTAATTTATTCTTAGCTTCAACAATGTCTTCATGACCAAACATGGGTTTCTCCAACTCAGTCTTTTGTGCCTCGGGAAGATTTGGTTCTTTGTAAACTTTCTTTTTTATTTTGGCTGCTTCCTTTATGTTTCTAGACAAAATACCGTTTTGTCTGACACTACCCAAAAAGGAAATAAGAAGCTTTGTAATATCAGGAGGCCAGTCTCTTACATACTTAATACGACTCTTTAATTGAACTTTAGGTAAAGTAACTGTAGATGAATCTTGTTTTGCTTTTGTCGAAGTCTTTTTTAGTTTAAGCTTAGCAAATTGAGGTCCATCAACACTTTCTGCATGCTGAGCTTTATTTATTTCGAGAACTTTTCTTTCGATTTTAATCGGAGTAAGCTTGGGTTTTTTCTTTTGTATAGGAAGCGGTTCAGTTTTCGGTTTATGAGTTTCATCGTCTGTTGGCTTCACAATCTTATCCTTTTTCTTAGGTTTCTTGTCTGAGACTTCGTTTACTTCTGTCACGGGTTCTACTATACTTTCAATTGTTGTGTCAGATTCCTGATCCTTTACAATATCGCTTGGGATTTCAGGCTCTATGACGTCTATTAGATCGGCTTCTTTCTTTTTTATTTTCTTTACTTTTTTTGGTTTATCCTTAATAACTTTCACTTCTTTAGGTGACTCTACTTTTTCCGTAGGTTCTTCCTTTTCCTTATTTTCTAAAGGAATATGCTCTACAATATTTTCATCGTCAGTTGGCGTAATTTTTTCTTTTTTCAGCTTCTTCTGTATTATTTTCTCTGTTTCTTCGGGCATGTCTGGCTTTTCTTCGTTGCTCTCTATTTCTTTAATTTGTACTGGCAATTCCTCAGATGCAATTTCAATTTTATCTTGTGGCTTTGGAACAATACCTTTTGTCTTTTTAGTTTTTTTCACTACTTTAATTTTATTCACCTCGTTAGTGGTTTCTTGAGGGATTGCATCAAACTCTTCAATAGGTTCTTTTGCTTCATCTTTTGTCGTATTGTCTTCAATTTCTTGTGAAACTGTAGAGTCTTCAGGTGTTTCCTTACTAGGTTCATCAGTAACAGATTGTGGTATATTTTCTTTGGGGTGGTCTATCTTAGGATGCATATCTTCAAGTATTTCCTTATTGGGTTCATCAGAAACAGATTGTATTATATTTTCTTTAGGATGGTCTTTTATCTTAGGAGACATATCTTTCTGTTTAGGTGTATCTTCCAATTTTTCAGTTTTTTCGACTGGTTTAGGAGTAAACTCGAATTCTTCAGGTTTTTCTAGTACAGTTTCAAAATCTGGAATTGTGGGAGTTTTTAAAGGTTTTTTCTTTATTTTTGCTGCTTCCTTTATATTACGAGACAGTTCTCCATTCTGTCTAACGCTGCCCAAAAATGTAATAGCTGGTTTATGCTCTTGAGGAGGCCAATCTGTAATATATCGAATACGACTTTTTAGTTGAAACTTTGGTAAAGTAACTGTCGTCTGTTCTTGTTTGGGCCTCTGAGTTGGTTTTTTTAGCTTCAATTTAGTAAATTGTGTACTATCAACACTTTCTGCATGTTGAGCTTTACTTATTTCAGGAGTCACATTTTTAATATCCATTTTTGTCAACTTTAATTTCTTTGGTTTCTTTGTGTCTTCTGGTTTTTCGACATCCTTTTCAATTTTCTCTACAGTTTTCTCCAATGGTTCAGGTTCTTCTATGTTCAAAGTAGTCTTGTCTTCTTTTTTCTTCATCACTTTTGGCTTCTTTCCTTTCCTTATTAAAACATCTGCGTGAAAAACATATGAAAAAAATTAATTGAATAAGCATGAATATATTTGTTGATTATGAAATGAAAAGTTTAAAATTCAATGTACTAATTATTTTGATGACATTTGTACTAAATTTTTAATATATACAATTATAAATTAATATTTAAACAATTATAAAGATTAAAATACTATATATTTTAATGAATCTACTATTTCGAATGTAACATTCGCATAAGACAATAAAAATTTGAATTATTATCAGTAATATTAAGAAAAATTTTAGTTAAGTAATATTTGTATAATACACATATATCTAGTTAACTTAATATGAAAAATAAATTATAAGAATTTGGAAAAACATAATGTAATTATTTTTACAATACATAATCCTTTCTATTATAAAAAATCTGTGATTCAACAAACCTGCAGTTTAGTAACCCAATGTAATAAAATATAATACTGTAATATTTTCCTACGTAAATAGTAATAAAAAATATATCAGTGTTCACGAGGCAAAATTATATTAATGAAATGAAAATACAATATTCTATTCACATCGTAAGACAATTCATTATGGAATGATGGTATTTAGAAATAAAATTATTTTTCTTGTTGTTTTGTAATGAAACTAAGATGTTTCCAAGAAGTTATTTGTTTATCTTCTTATTACTCACAGAAATAAAGTACTTAGCTTGTGTGGAGTTGTAATAAATAATTAGCAACCGCACGAAATAAGAAAAAATTGAGGAAGCTATGTGTCATGGAAACGGCCGTGTGTTTTGCGTAAATACGCGTACGTTACGAGTAATAGTTTCTTTGAACGTATTTTATTAAAGAACTATATTATACGAGTAAGCATAGACACTAATATACTACGTAGTGTATTAGTATATTAGTGTCTATGCGAGTAAGTATAAATCCTACGAATTCCAATATGTACTAAAAAATCTATGAACTTTGGCTATTGAGAGTTAAATTTTGGATAGTAAGTACCGTACAACCTCAGTCTTCCGATTTTGTAATATTTGGTATTGGCTTATCGTCGGCTGAAATTTATTTATTTATGATGGTTTTTTTATTAACCAGAATAAAATTGTCATAAGGCGTACTTGACTCTTCAAGAAATTTAACTTCCTCAAGATTGTGAATGTATGTGAGCCATGTATTTGTGAATGTGATTTCTCCTGTGTGTACATAGATTAATAGCATACCGTTGGTGTACTGATTTTGTTAGAATCGTTCCAACTTTTGACCTACCTTCTTCCGGATATTCTTTTGCTGCGGCTTACAGTCTGATGTGTTACCTTTTTACGAACCTTATCTTTTTCGTTAGGAATTTGATTCCATTTAAGTAGGCATCCATTTCGCGACAAGAGTTATAATAGTGATGATTGAAGCAACACTTTTTCTTATCTACGGTTGAGACTTCACTTCTTCCTTAAGATGGAATATCATTCCCTTAATGACACTTTTAATTTTCAAGATTGGCTTCATGAGTGTTCTCAGTGTGTAACTATGTTAAATCTAATTTTGCCGAGAATGTCATAATTTTAGCAAGATCAATTTCGTGTAAATGTGTGTTGTGTGTAAATGTGTGTCTGTATGTAAATTGGTATGTTTTACTATTTTGACTTAAGTGATTCTTAGTAATACGCTTAGTATTTTTTTTAAATTTAGCTTACCATTTCCTTTTTCATAATCTGGTGTTTTATCAGTATTAATTAGAGTTATTTCTGATGTTGATGTTTCAGATATTAATTCCTTCGGTTCTTCTTTATTTTTATTGACACGTGTAATCTTTACTTTCTTAACCTCTGCTGTTTCAGTGCGCACTTGTGCGACTTCAACATTTTGGAGAGTTTCTTCAAGTAATATAGCTTTGAACGGTTTATGTAAAACATTGAGCGGTGTAATAGTGTCGTCTCTAATTTGTTCTGTTTTGTGTACTGAGCTGATTGGTGTTTCGTTGTCAGTTTGTTCAGATGTTATTTCGGTGGTTTCAATGTTAGAACCTACTTTTTTCTTTATAATAGTAGTAGTCATTTTAATTTGTTTTGGCTTACCGTCTGGTGTTATTTCTTCTTCAACGCTAATTTCTTCGGGAAGTTCAATGACTTCTTCTGGTTTTTCTGCTTTCTCTTCTGGGACCTCTTCTTCAATAATGGTAACAGTAGTGATTGGCGCTTCGCCTTCTTTTTCTATGGACGTTATTTCGGTTACTTCTTCTTTCGGTTCTTTCTTCTTTTTAATGACACGTTTTGTGGTCTTAACTTGTTTAACGTCACCTTCTTTGGTAAAAACTTGGGTGACTTCAAGTTGTTCTGGAGATTCCTCAACTAACTTAGCTTTGAGTGGTTTGTGTAAGTCTTTGAGTGGTGTAAGTGTTTCATCTGTGAATTGTTCTGTTGTGTGTACTGAGATGATTGGTGTTTCGTTGTCAGTTTGTTCGGATGTAATTTCGGCGGTTTCAACTTTAGGACCTACTTTATTCTTAATAATACGCTTAGTAATTTTCTTTTGTTTTGGCTCACCGTCGGGTGTTATTTCTTCTTCAATTCTGGTTTCTTCAGGCAATTCAATTACTTCTTCAGGTTTTTCTTCTTTCTCTTCTGGGACCTCTTCTTCAACTACTGTCACAGTAGTGATTGGCGCTTCTCCTTCCTTTTCCACTGTCGTTATTTCAGTTACTTCTTCTTTCGGTCCTTTCTTCTTTTTAATGACACGTTTTGTGGTTTTTACTTGTTTAACGTCACCTTCTTCGGTGCGAACTTGGGTCACTTCAACTTTTTCTGGAGATTCCTCAACTAACTTAGCTTTAAGTGGTTTGTGTAAGTCTTTGAGTGGTGTAAGTGTTTCATCTGTGAATTGTTCTGTCGTGTGTACTGAGATGATTGGTGTTTCGTTGTCAGTTTGTTCGGATGTAATTTCGGTGGTTTCAACTTTAGGACCTACTTTTTTCTTTATAATACGCTTAGTAATTTTCTTTTGTTTTGGCTTACCGTCGGGTGTTATTTCTTCTTCAATGCTAGTTTCTTCAGGGAGTTCAATGACTTCTTCAGGTTTTTCTTCTTTCTCTTCTGGGATTACTTCTTCAACAACTGTTACCGTAGTGATTGGCGCTTCGCCCTCTTTTTCCACAGTCGTAATTTCAGTTATTTCTTCTTTCGGTCCCTTCTTCTTTTTAATGACACGTTTTGTGGTTTTTACTTGTTTAACGTCACCTTCTTCGGTGCGAACTTGGGTCACTTCAACTTTTTCTGGCGCTTCTTCAATTAACTTAGGTTTGAGTGGATTGTGTAAATCTTTGAGAGGTGTAACGGTGTCGTCTGTGATTTCTTCTGTTGTGTGTACTGAGATGATTGGTGTTTCGTTGTCAGTTTGTTCGGATGTAATTTCGGTAGTTTCAACTTTAGGACCTACTTTTTTCTTTATAATACGCTTAGTAATTTTCTTATGTTTTGGCTTACCCTCGGGTGTTACTTCTTCTTCAATGCTGGTTTCTTCAGGAAGTTCAATTACTTCTTCGGGTTTTTCTTGTATCTCTTCTAGGATTACTTCTTCAACAACTGTTACCGTAGTGATTGGCGCTTCGCCTTCTTTTTCCACAGTCGTAATTTCAGTTACTTCTTCTTTCGGTCCCTGCTTCTTTTTAATGACACGTTTTGTAGTTTTTACTTGTTTAACATCACCTTCTTCGGTGCGAACTTGGGTCACTTCAACTTTTTCTGGCGCTTCTTCAATTAACTTAGGTTTGAGTGGTTTGTGTAAATCTTTGAGAGGTGTAACGGTGTCGTCTGTAATTTCTTCTGTAGTGTGTACTGAGATGATTGGTGTTTCGTTGTCAGTTTGTTCGGATGTAATTTCGGTAGTTTCAACTTTAGGACCTACTTTTTTCTTTATAATACGCTTAGTAATTTTCTTTTGTGTTGGCTTACCGTCGGATGTTATTTCTTCTTCAATTCTGGTTTCTTCAGGCAGTTCAATTACTTCTTCAGGTTTTTCTTCTTTCTCTTCTGGGACCTCTTCTTCAACTACTGTCACAGTAGTGATTGGCGCTTCTCCTTCCTTTTCCACTGTCGTTATTTCAGTTACTTCTTCTTTCGGTCCTTTCTTCTTTTTAATGACACGTTTTGTGATTTTTACTTGTTTAACGTCACCTTCTTCGGTGCGAACTTGGGTCACTTCAACTTTTTCCGGAGATTCCTCAACTAACTTAGCTTTAAGAGGTTTGTGTAAGTCTTTGAGTGGTGTAAGTGTTTCATCTGTGAATTGTTCTGTTGTGTGTACTGAGATGATTGGTGTTTTGTTGTCAGTTTGTTCGGATGTGATTTCGGTGGTTTCAACTTTAGGACCTACTTCTTTCTTTATAATACGCTTAGTAATTTTCTTTTGTTTTGGCTTACCGTCGGGTGTTATTTCTTCTTCAATGCTGGTTTTTTCAGGGAGTTCAATGACTTCTTCAGGTTTTTCTACTTTCTCTTCTGGGACCTCTTCTTCAACTACTGTCACAGTAGTGATTGGCGCTTCTCCTTCCTTTTCCACTGTCGTTATTTCAGTTACTTCTTCTTTCGGTCCCTTCTTCTTTTTAATGACACGTTTTGTGGTTTTTACTTGTTTAACGTCACCTTCTTCGGTGCGAACTTGGGTCACTTCAACTTTTTCCGGAGATTCCTCAACTAACTTAGCTTTAAGTGGTTTGTGTAAGTCTTTGAGTGGTGTAAGTGTTTCATCTGTGAATTCTTCTGTTGTGTGTACTGAGATAGTTGGTGTTTCGTTGTCAGTTTGTTCGGATGTAATTTCGGTGGTTTCAACTTTAGGACCTACTTTTTTCTTTATAATACGCTTAGTAATTTTCTTTTGTTTTGGCTTACCGTCGGGTGTTATTTCTTCTTCAATACTGGTTTCTTCAG
The DNA here is from genome assembly GCA_918317495.1 of Synanthedon vespiformis. Lineage (NCBI taxonomy): Eukaryota > Metazoa > Arthropoda > Insecta > Lepidoptera > Sesiidae > Synanthedon > Synanthedon vespiformis. The sequence continues at coordinate 3,507,914 of OU906947.1, forward strand.
GGAGTTCAATGACTTCTTCAGGTTTTTCTTCTTTCTCTTCTGGGATTACTTCTTCAACAACTGTTACCGTAGTGATTGGCGCTTCGCCCTCTTTTTCCACAGTCGTAATTTCAGTTACTTCTTCTTTCGGTCCCTTCTTCTTTTTAATGACACGTTTTGTGGTTTTTACTTGTTTAACATCACCTTCATCGGTGCGAACTTGGGTAACTTCAACTTTTTCTGGCGCTTCTTCAATTAACTTAGGTTTGAGTGGTTTGTGTAAATCTTTTAGAGGCGTAACGGTGTCGTCTGTAATTTCTTCTGTTTTGTGTACTGAGATTATTGGTGCTTCATTGTCAGTTTGTTCAGATGTTATTTCGGTGGTTTCAACTTTAGGACCTACTTTTTTCTTTATAATACGCTTAGTAATTTTCTTTTGTTTTGTCTTACCGTCGGGTGTTATTTCTTCTTCAATGCTGGTTTCTTCAGGCAGTTCAATGACTTCTTCAGGTTTTTCTACTTTCTCTTCTGGGACCTCTTCTTCAACTACTGTCACAGTAGTGATTGGCGCTTCTCCTTCCTTTTCCACTGTCGTTATTTCAGTTACTTCTTCTTTCGGTCCCTTCTTCTTTTTAATGACACGTTTTGTGGTTTTTACTTGTTTAACGTCACCTTCTTCGGTGCGAACTTGGGTCACTTCAACTTTTTCCGGAGATTCCTCAACTAACTTAGCTTTAAGTGGTTTGTGTAAGTCTTTGAGTGGTGTAAGTGTTTCATCTGTGAATTCTTCTGTTGTGTGTACTGAGATAGTTGGTGTTTCGTTGTCAGTTTGTTCGGATGTAATTTCGGTGGTTTCAACTTTAGGACCTACTTTTTTCTTTATAATACGCTTAGTAATTTTCTTTTGTTTTGGCTTACCGTCGGGTGTTATTTCTTCTTCAATACTGGTTTCTTCAGGGAGTTCAATGACTTCTTCAGGTTTTTCTTCTTTCTCTTCTGGGATTACTTCTTCAACAACTGTTACCGTAGTGATTGGCGCTTCGCCCTCTTTTTCCACAGTCGTAATTTCAGTTACTTCTTCTTTCGGTCCCTTCTTCTTTTTAATGACACGTTTTGTGGTTTTTACTTGTTTAACATCACCTTCTTCGGTGCGAACTTGGGTAACTTCAACTTTTTCTGGAGATTCCTCAACTAAATTAGCTTTGAGTGGTTTGTGTAAGTCTTTGAGTGGTGTAAGTGTTTCGTCTGTGAATTCTTCTGTTTTGTGTACTGAGATAATTGGTGTTTCGTTGTCAGTTTGTTCAGATGTAATTTCGGTGGTTTCAACTTTAGGACCTACTTTTTTCTTTATAATACGCTTAGTAATTTTCTTTTGTTTTGTCTTACCGTCGGGTGTTATTTCTTCTTCAATGCTGGTTTCTTCAGGCAGTTCAATGACTTCTTCAGGTTTTTCTACTTTCTCTTCTGGGACCTCTTCTTCAACTACTGTCACAGTAGTGATTGGCGCTTCTCCTTCCTTTTCCACTGTCGTTATTTCAGTTACTTCTTCTTTCGGTCCCTTCTTCTTTTTAATGACACGTTTTGTGGTTTTTACTTGTTTAACGTCACCTTCTTCGGTGCGAACTTGGGTCACTTCAACTTTTTCCGGAGATTCCTCAACTAACTTAGCTTTAAGTGGTTTGTGTAAGTCTTTGAGTGGTGTAAGTGTTTCATCTGTGAATTCTTCTGTTGTGTGTACTGAGATAGTTGGTGTTTCGTTGTCAGTTTGTTCGGATGTAATTTCGGTGGTTTCAACTTTAGGACCTACTTTTTTCTTTATAATACGCTTAGTAATTTTATTTTGTTTTGGCTTACCGTCGGGTGTTATTTCTTCTTCAATACTGGTTTCTTCAGGGAGTTCAATGACTTCTTCAGGTTTTTCTTCTTTCTCTTCTGGGATTACTTCTTCAACAACTGTTACCGTAGTGATTGGCGCTTCGCCCTCTTTTTCCACAGTCGTAATTTCAGTTACTTCTTCTTTCGGTCCCTTCTTCTTTTTAATGACACGTTTTGTGGTTTTTACTTGTTTAACATCACCTTCTTCGGTGCGAACTTGGGTAACTTCAACTTTTTCTGGAGATTCCTCAACTAAATTAGCTTTGAGTGGTTTGTGTAAGTCTTTGAGTGGTGTAAGTGTTTCGTCTGTGAATTCTTCTGTTTTGTGTACTGAGATAATTGGTGTTTCGTTGTCAGTTTGTTCAGATGTAATTTCGGTGGTTTCAACTTTAGGACCTACTTTTTTCTTTATAATACGCTTAGTAATTTTCTTTTGTTTTGTCTTACCGTCGGGTGTTATTTCTTCTTCAATGCTGGTTTCTTCAGGCAGTTCAATTACTTCTTCAGGTTTTTCTTCTTTCTCTTCTGGGCCATCTTCTTCAACTACTGTCACAGTAGTGATTGGCGCTTCTCCTTCCCTTTCCACTGTCGTTATTTCAGTTAATTCTTCTTTCGGACCTTTCTTCTTTTTAATGACACGTTTTGTGGTCTTAACTTGTTTAACGTCACCTTCTTCGGTGCGAACTTGGGTCACTTCAACTTTTTCTGGTGCTTCTTCAATTAACTTAGGTTTGAGTGGTTTGTGTAAATCTTTTAGAGGCGTAACGGTGTCGTCTGTAATTTCTTCTGTTTTGTGTACTGAGATTATTGGTGCTTCATTGTCAGTTTGTTCAGATGTTATTTCGGTGGTTTCTACCTTAGGGCCTACTTTCTTTTTAATGATACGCTTAGTAATTTTCTTATGTTTTGGCTTACCCTCGGGTGTTACTTCTTCTTCAATTCTGGTTTCCTCAGGAAGTTCAATTACTTCTTCGGGTTTTTCTTGTATCTCTTCTGGGATTACTTCTTCAGCAACTGTTACCGTAGTGATTGGCGCTTCTCCTTCCTTTTCCACTGTTGTTATTTCGGTTACTTCTTCTTTCGGTCCCTTCTTCTTTTTAATGACACGTTTTGTGGTTTTTACTTGTTTAACGTCACCTTCTTCGGTGCGAACTTGGGTCACTTCAACTTTTTCTGGAGATTCCTCAACTAACTTAGCTTTAAGTGGTTTGTGTAAGTCTTTGAGTGGTGTAAGTGTTTCATCTGTGAATTGTTCTGTTGTGTGTACTGAGATGATTGGTGTTTTGTTGTCAGTTTGTTCGGATGTGATTTCGGTGGTTTCAACTTTAGGACCTACTTTTTTCTTTATAATACGCTTAGTAATTTTCTTATGTTTTAGCTTACCCTCGGGTGTTACTTCTTCTTCAATGCTGGTTTCTTCAGGAAGTTCAATTACTTCTTCAGGATTTTCTTCTTTTTCTTCTGGGATTACTTCTTCAACAACTGTTACCGTAGTGATTGGCGCTTCGCCCTCTTTTTCCACAGTCGTAATTTCAGTTATTTCTTCTTTCGGTCCCTTCTTCTTTTTAATGATACGTTTTGTGGTTTTTACTTGTTTAACGTCACCTTCTTCGGTGCGAACTTGGGTCACTTCAACTTTTTCTGGCGCTTCTTCAATTAACTTAGGTTTGAGTGGTTTGTGTAAATCTTTGAGAGGTGTAACGGTGTCGTCTGTAATTTCTTCTGTTGTGTGTACTGAGATGATTGGTGTTTCGTTGTCAGTTTGTTCGGATGTAATTTCGGTAGTTTCAACTTTAGGACCTACTTTTTTCTTAATAATACGCTTAGTAATTTTCTTATGTTTTGGCTTACCCTCGGGTGTTACTTCTTCTTCAATTCTGGTTTCCTCAGGAAGTTCAATTACTTCTTCGGGTTTTTCTTGTATCTCTTCTGGGATTACTTCTTCAACAACTGTTACCGTAGTGATTGGCGCTTCTCCTTCCTTTTCCACTGTTGTTATTTCGGTTACTTCTTCTTTCGGTCCCTTCTTCTTTTTAATGACACGTTTTGTGGTTTTTACTTGTTTAACGTCACCTTCTTCGGTGCGAACTTGGGTAACTTCAACTTTTTCTGGTGCTTCTTCAATTAACTTAGGTTTGAGTGGTTTGTGTAAATCTTTGAGAGGTGTAACGGTGTCGTCTGTAATTTTTTCTGTTGTGTGTACTGAGATGATTGGTGTTTCGTTGTCAGTTTGTTCGGATGTAATTTCGGTAGTTTCAACTTTAGGACCTACTTTTTTCTTTATAATACGCTTAGTAATTTTCTTATGTTTTGGCTTACCCTCGGGTGTTACTTCTTCTTCAATTCTGGTTTCCTCAGGAAGTTCAATTACTTCTTCGGGTTTTTCTTGTATCTCTTCTGGGATTACTTCTTCAACAACTGTTACCGTAGTGATTGGCGCTTCTCCTTCCTTTTCCACTGTTGTTATTTCGGTTACTTCTTCTTTCGGTCCCTTCTTCTTTTTAATGACACGTTTTGTGGTTTTTACTTGTTTAACGTCACCTTCTTCGGTGCGAACTTGGGTAACTTCAACTTTTTCTGGTGCTTCTTCAATTAACTTAGGTTTGAGTGGTTTGTGTAAATCTTTGAGAGGTGTAACGGTGTCGTCTGTAATTTCTTCTGTTGTGTGTACTGAGATGATTGGTGTTTCGTTGTCAGTTTGTTCAGATGTAATTTCGGTGGTTTCGACTTTAGGACCTACTTTTTTCTTAATAATACGCTTAGTAATTTTCTTATGTTTTGGCTTACCCTCGGGTGTTACTTCTTCTTCAATTCTGGTTTCCTCAGGAAGTTCAATTACTTCTTCGGGTTTTTCTTGTATCTCTTCTGGGATTACTTCTTCAACAACTCTTACCGTAGTGATTGGCGCTTCTCCTTCCTTTTCCACTGTTGTTATTTCGGTTACTTCTTCTTTCGGTCCCTTCTTCTTTTTAATGACACGTTTTGTGGTTTTTACTTGTTTAACGTCACCTTCTTCGGTGCGAACTTGGGTAACTTCAACTTTTTCTGGAGATTCCTCAACTAAATTAGCTTTGAGTGGTTTGTGTAAATCTTTGAGAGGTGTAACGGTGTCGTCTGTAATTTCTTCTGTTGTGTGTACTGAGATGATTGGTGTTTCGTTGTCAGTTTGTTCAGATGTTATTTCGGTGGTTTCTACCTTAGGGCCTACTTTCTTTTTAATGATACGCTTAGTAATTTTCTTATGTTTTGGCTTACCCTCGGGTGTTACTTCTTCTTCAATTCTGGTTTCTTCAGGAAGTTCAATTACTTCTTCAGGTTTTTCTTCTTTTTCTTCTGGGATTACTTCTTCAACAACTGTTACCGTAGTGATTGGCGCTTCGCCCTCATTTTCCACAGTCGTAATTTCAGTTATTTCTTCTTTCGGTCCCTTCTTCTTTTTAATGACACGTTTTGTGGTTTTTACTTGTTTAACATCACCTTCTTCGGTGCGAACTTGGGTAACTTCAACTTTTTCTGGAGATTCCTCAACTAAATTAGCTTTGAGTGGTTTGTGTAAATCTTTGAGAGGTGTAACGGTGTCGTCTGTAATTTCTTCTGTTGTGTGTACTGAGATGATTGGTGTTTCGTTGTCAGTTTGTTCAGATGTAATTTCGGTGGTTTCAACTTTAGGACCTACTTTTTTCTTTATAATACGCTTAGTAATTTTCTTATGTTTTGGCTTACCCTCGGGTGTTACTTCTTCTTCAATTCTGGTTTCCTCAGGAAGTTCAATTACTTCTTCGGGTTTTTCTTGTATCTCTTCTGGGATTACTTCTTCAACAACTGTTACCGTAGTGATTGGCGCTTCTCCTTCCTTTTCCACTGTTGTTATTTCGGTTACTTCTTCTTTCGGTCCCTTCTTCTTTTTAATGACACGTTTTGTGATTTTTACTTGTTTAACGTCACCTTCTTCGGTGCGAACTTGGGTCACTTCAACTTTTTCTGGTGCTTCTTCAATTAACTTAGGTTTGAGTGGTTTGTGTAAATCTTTGAGAGGTGTAACGGTGTCGTCTGTAATTTCTTCTGTTGTGTGTACTGAGATGATTGGTGTTTCGTTGTCAGTTTGTTCAGATGTAATTTCGGTGGTTTCGACTTTAGGACCTACTTTTTTCTTAATAATACGCTTAGTAATTTTCTTATGTTTTGGCTTACCCTCGGGTGTTACTTCTTCTTCAATTCTGGTTTCCTCAGGAAGTTCAATTACTTCTTCGGGTTTTTCTTGTATCTCTTCTGGGATTACTTCTTCAACAACTGTTACCGTAGTGATTGGCGCTTCTCCTTCCTTTTCCACTGTTGTTATTTCGGTTACTTCTTCTTTCGGTCCCTTCTTCTTTTTAATGACACGTTTTGTGGTTTTTACTTGTTTAACATCACCTTCTTCGGTGCGAACTTGGGTAACTTCAACTTTTTCTGGAGATTCCTCAACTAAATTAGCTTTGAGTGGTTTGTGTAAATCTTTGAGAGGTGTAACGGTGTCGTCTGTAATTTCTTCTGTTGTGTGTACTGAGATGATTGGTGTTTCGTTGTCAGTTTGTTCAGATGTAATTTCGGTGGTTTCAACTTTAGGACCTACTTTTTTCTTTATAATACGCTTAGTAATTTTCTTATGTTTTGGCTTTCCCTCGGGTGTTACTTCTTCTTCAATTCTGGTTTCCTCAGGAAGTTCAATTACTTCTTCGGGTTTTTCTTGTATCTCTTCTGGGATTACTTCTTCAACAACTGTTACCGTAGTGATTGGCGCTTCTCCTTCCTTTTCCACTGTTGTTATTTCGGTTACTTCTTCTTTCGGTCCCTTCTTCTTTTTAATGACACGTTTTGTGATTTTTACTTGTTTAACGTCACCTTCTTCGGTGCGAACTTGGGTCACTTCAACTTTTTCTGGTGCTTCTTCAATTAACTTAGGTTTGAGTGGTTTGTGTAAATCTTTGAGAGGTGTAACGGTGTCGTCTGTAATTTCTTCTGTTGTGTGTACTGAGATGATTGGTGTTTCGTTGTCAGTTTGTTCAGATGTAATTTCGGTGGTTTCGACTTTAGGACCTACTTTTTTCTTAATAATACGCTTAGTAATTTTCTTATGTTTTGGCTTACCCTCGGGTGTTACTTCTTCTTCAATTCTGGTTTCCTCAGGAAGTTCAATTACTTCTTCGGGTTTTTCTTGTATCTCTTCTGGGATTACTTCTTCAACAACTGTTACCGTAGTGATTGGCGCTTCTCCTTCCTTTTCCACTGTTGTTATTTCGGTTACTTCTTCTTTCGGTCCCTTCTTCTTTTTAATGACACGTTTTGTGGTTTTTACTTGTTTAACGTCACCTTCTTCGGTGCGAACTTGGGCCACTTCAACTTTTTCTGGTGCTTCTTCAATTAACTTAGGTTTGAGTGGTTTGTGTAAATCTTTGAGATGTGTAACGGTGTCGTCTGTAATTTCTTCTGTTGTGTGTACTGAGATGATTGGTGTTTCGTTGTCAGTTTGTTCGGATGTAATTTCGGTGGTTTCAACTTTAGGACCTACTTTTTTCTTAATAATACGCTTAGTAATTTTCTTATGTTTTGGCTTACCCTCGGGTGTTACTTCTTCTTCAATTCTGGTTTCCTCAGGAAGTTCAATTACTTCTTCGGGTTTTTCTTGTAGCTCTTCTGGGATTACTTCTTCAACAACTGTTACCGTAGTGATTGGCGCTTCTCCTTCCTTTTCCACTGTTGTTATTTCGGTTACTTCTTCTTTCGGTCCCTTCTTCTTTTTAATGACACGTTTTGTGGTTTTTACTTGTTTAACGTCACCTTCATCGGTGCGAACTTGGGTCACTTCAACTTTTTCTGGTGCTTCTTCAATTAACTTAGGTTTGAGTGGTTTGTGTAAATCTTTGAGAGGTGTAACGGTGTCGTCTGTAATTTCTTCTGTTGTGTGTACTGAGATGATTGGTGTTTCGTTGTCAGTTTGTTCGGATGTAATTTCGGTGGTTTCAACTTTAGGACCTACTTTTTTCTTAATAATACGCTTAGTAATTTTCTTATGTTTTGGCTTACCCTCGGGTGTTACTTCTTCTTCAATTCTGGTTTCCTCAGGAAGTTCAATTACTTCTTCGGGTTTTTCTTGTATCTCTTCTGGGATTACTTCTTCAACAACTGTTACCGTAGTGATTGGCGCTTCTCCTTCCTTTTCCACTGTTGTTATTTCGGTTACTTCTTCTTTCGGTCCCTTCTTCTTTTTAATGACACGTTTTGTGGTTTTTACTTGTTTAACGTCACCTTCTTCGGTGCGAACTTGGGTCACTTCAACTTTTTCTGGTGCTTCTTCAATTAACTTAGGTTTGAGTGGTTTGTGTAAATCTTTGAGAGGTGTAACGGTGTCGTCTGTGATTTCTTCTGTTGTGTGTACTGAGATGATTGGTGTTTCGTTGTCAGTTTGTTCAGATGTAATTTCGGTGGTTTCAACTTTAGGACCTACTTTTTTCTTAATAATACGCTTAGTAATTTTCTTATGTTTTGGCTTACCCTCGGGTGTTACTTCTTCTTCAATTCTGGTTTCCTCAGGAAGTTCAATTACTTCTTCGGGTTTTTCTTGTATCTCTTCTGGGATTACTTCTTCAACAACTGTTACCGTAGTGATTGGCGCTTCTCCTTCCTTTTCCACTGTTGTTATTTCGGTTACTTCTTCTTTCGGTCCCTTCTTCTTTTTAATGACACGTTTTGTGGTTTTTACTTGTTTAACGTCACCTTCTTCGGTGCGAACTTGGGTCACTTCAACTTTTTCTGGTGCTTCTTCAATTAACTTGGGTTTGAGTGGTTTGTGTAAATCTTTTAGAGGCGTAACGGTGTCGTCTGTAATTTCTTCTGTTTTGTGTACTGAGATTATTGGTGCTTCATTGTCAGTTTGTTCAGATGTTATTTCGGTGGTTTCTACCTTAGGGCCTACTTTCTTTTTAATGATACGCTTAGTAATTTTCTTATGTTTTGGCTTACCCTCAGGTGTTTCAACTTCCTCATTTCTGGTTTCTTCGGGAAGTTCAATTATTTCTTCGGGCTCTTTGGGTTTCTCCTCTTCGACGACTGTCACCGTCGTGATTGGCGCTTCGCCTTCTTTTTCCACAGTCGTAATTTCAGTTACTTCTTCTTTCGGTCCCTTCTTCTTTTTAATGACACGTTTTGTGGTCTTTACTTGCTTAACATCACCTTCTTCGGTACGTACTTGGGTGACTTCCACTTTTTCTGGCGCTTCTTCAATTAACTTAGGTTTGAGTGGTTTGTGTAAATCTTTTAGAGGTGTAACGGTGTCGTCTGCGATTTCTTCTGTTGTGTGTACTGAGATGATTGGTGCTTCATTGTCAGTTTGTTCAGATGTTATTTCGGTGGTTTCTACCTTAGGGCCTACTTTCTTTTTAATGATACGCTTAGTAATTTTCTTATGTTTTGGCTTACCCTCCGGTGTTACTTCTTGTTCAATGCTGGTTTCTTCAGGAAGTTCAATGACTTCTTCAGGTTTTTCTTCTTTCTCTTCTTTGATTACTTCTTCAACAACTGTTACCGTAGTGATTGGCGCTTCGCCCTCTTTTTCCACAGTCGTAATTTCAGTTACTTCTTCTTTCGGTCCTTTCTTCTTTTTAATGACACGTTTTGTGGTCTTTATTTGCTTAACATCACCTTCTTCGGTACGTACTTGGGTGACTTCCACTTTTTCTGGCGCTTCTTCAATTAACTTAGGTTTGAGTGGTTTGTGTAAATCTTTTAGAGGTGTAACGGTGTCGTCTGTGATTTCTTCTGTTGTGTGTACTGAGATGATTGGTGTTTCGTTGTCAGTTTGTTCGGATGTAATTTCGGTGGTTTCAACTTTAGGACCTACTTTTTTCTTAATAATACGCTTAGTAATTTTCTTATGTTTTGGCTTACCCTCGGGTGTTACTTCTTCTTCAATTCTAGTTTCTTCAGGAAGTTCAATTACTTCCTCGGGTTTTTCTTGTTTCTCTTCTGGGATTACTTCTTCAACAACTGTTACCGTAGTGATTGGCGCTTCGCCTTCTTTTTCCACAGTCGTAATTTCAGTAACTTCTTCTTTCGGTCCCTTCTTCTTTTTAATGACACGTTTTGTGGTCTTTACTTGCTTAACATCACCTTCTTCGGTACGTACTTGGGTGACTTCCACTTTTTCTGGCGCTTCTTCAATTAACTTAGGTTTGAGTGGTTTGTGTAAATCTTTTAGAGGTGTAACGGTGTCGTCTGTGATTTCTTCTGTTGTGTGTACTGAGATGATTGGTGCTTCATTGTCAGTTTGTTCAGATGTTATTTCGGTGGTTTCTACCTTAGGGCCTACTTTCTTTTTAATGATACGCTTAGTAATTTTCTTATGTTTTGGCTTACCCTCCGGTGTTACTTCTTCTTCAATGCTGGTTTCTTCAGGAAGTTCAATGACTTCTTCAGGTTTTTCTTCTTTCTCTTCTTTGATTACTTCTTCAACAACTGTTACCGTAGTGATTGGCGCTTCGCCCTCTTTTTCCACAGTCGTAATTTCAGTTACTTCTTCTTTCGGTCCTTTCTTCTTTTTAATGACACGTTTTGTGGTCTTTATTTGCTTAACATCACCTTCTTCGGTACGTACTTGGGTGACCTCCACTTTTTCTGGCGCTTCTTCAATTAACTTAGGTTTGAGTGGTTTGTGTAAATCTTTTAGAGGTGTAACGGTGTCGTCTGTGATTTCTTCTGTTGTGTGTATTGAGATGATTGGTGTTTCGTTGTCAGTTTGTTCAGATGTAATTTCGGTGGTTTCAACTTTAGGACCTACTTTTTTCTTTATAATACGCTTAGTAATTTTCTTATGTTTTGGCTTACCCTCGGGTGTTACTTCTTCTTCAATTCTGGTTTCCTCAGGAAGTTCAATTACTTCTTCGGGTTTTTCTTGTATCTCTTCTGGGATTACTTCTTCAACAACTGTTACCGTAGTGATTGGCGCTTCTCCTTCCTTTTCCACTGTTGTTATTTCGGTTACTTCTTCTTTCGGTCCCTTCTTCTTTTTAATGACACGTTTTGTGGTTTTTACTTGTTTAACATCACCTTCATCGGTGCGAACTTGGGTAACTTCAACTTTTTCTGGCGCTTCTTCAATTAACTTAGGTTTGAGTGGTTTGTGTAAATCTTTTAGAGGCGTAACGGTGTCGTCTGTAATTTCTTCTGTTTTGTGTACTGAGATTATTGGTGCTTCATTGTCAGTTTGTTCAGATGTTATTTCGGTGGTTTCTACCTTAGGGCCTACTTTCTTTTTAATGATACGCTTAGTAATTTTCTTATGTTTTGGCTTACCCTCGGGTGTTACTTCTTCTTCAATTCTGGTTTCCTCAGGAAGTTCAATTACTTCTTCGGGTTTTTCTTGTATCTCTTCTGGGATTACTTCTTCAACAACTGTTACCGTAGTGATTGGCGCTTCTCCTTCTTTTTCCACTGTTGTTATTTCGGTTACTTCTTCTTTCGGTCCCTTCTTCTTTTTAATGACACGTTTTGTGGTTTTTACTTGTTTAACGTCACCTTCTTCGGTGCGAACTTGGGTCACTTCAACTTTTTCTGGTGCTTCTTCAATTAACTTAGGTTTGAGTGGTTTGTGTAAATCTTTGAGAGGTGTAACGGTGTCGTCTGTAATTTCTTCTGTAGTGTGTACTGAGATGATTGGTGTTTCGTTGTCAGTTTGTTCGGATGTAATTTCGGTGGTTTCAACTTTAGGACCTACTTTTTTCTTAATAATACGCTTAGTAATTTTCTTATGTTTTGGCTTACCCTCGGGTGTTACTTCTTCTTCAATTCTGGTTTCTTCAGGAAGTTCAATTACTTCCTCGGGTTTTTCTTGTTTCTCTTCTGGGATTACTTCTTCAACAACTGTTACCGTAGTGATTGGCGCTTCGCCTTCTTTTTCCACAGTCGTAATTTCAGTTACTTCTTCTTTCGGTCCCTTCTTCTTTTTAATGACACGTTTTGTGGTCTTTACTTGCTTAACATCACCTTCTTCGGTACGTACTTGGGTGACTTCCACTTTTTCTGGCGCTTCTTCAATTAACTTAGGTTTGAGTGGTTTGTGTAAATCTTTTAGAGGTGTAACGGTGTCGTCTGTGATTTCTTCTGTTGTGTGTACTGAGATGATTGGTGCTTCATTGTCAGTTTGTTCAGATGTTATTTCGGTGGTTTCTACCTTAGGGCCTACTTTCTTTTTAATGATACGCTTAGTAATTTTCTTATGTTTTGGCTTACCCTCGGGTGTTACTTCTTCTTCAATTCTGGTTTCTTCAGGAAGTTCAATTACTTCTTCGGGTTTTTCTTGTTTCTCTTCTGGGATTACTTTTTCAACAACTGTTACCGTAGTGATTGGCGCTTCGCCTTCTTTTTCCACAGTCGTTATTTCGGTTACTTCTTCTTTCGGTCCCTTCTTCTTTTTAATTACACGTTTTGTGGTCTTTACTTGCTTTACATCACCTTCTTCGGTACGAACTTGGGTGACTTCAACTTTTTCGGGAGCTTCTTCAATTAACTTAGCTTTCAGTGGTTTGTGTAAATCTTTGAGAGGTGTAACGGTGTCGTCTGTAATTTCTTCTGTTTTGTGTACTGAGATTATTGGTGCTTCATTGTCAGTTTGTTCAGATGTTATTTCGGTGGTTTCTACCTTAGGGCCTACTTTCTTTTTAATGATACGCTTAGTAATTTTCTTATGTTTTGGCTTACCCTCGGGTGTTATTTCTTCTTCAATTTTGGTCTCTTCGGGAAGTTCAATTATTTCTTCAAGTTCTTCTTCTTTTTCTTCTGGTTTCTCTTCTTCGACAACTGTCACCGTCGTGATTGGCGCTTCGCCTTCCTTTTCCACTGTTGTTATTTCGGTTACTTCTTCTTTCGGTCCCTTCTTCTTTTTAATGACACGTTTTGTGGTTTTTACTTGTTTAACATCACCTTCTTCGGTGCGAACTTGGGTAACTTCAACTTTTTCTGGCGCTTCTTCAATTAACTTAGGTTTGAGTGGTTTGTGTAAATCTTTTAGATCCGTAACGGTGTCGTCTGTAATTTCTTCTGTTTTGTGTACTGAGATTATTGGTGCTTCATTGTCAGTTTGTTCAGATGTTATTTCGGTGGTTTCTACCTTAGGGCCTACTTTCTTTTTAATGATACGCTTAGTAATTTTCTTATGTTTTGGCTTACCCTCGGGTGTTATTTCTTCTTCAATTCTGGTTTCCTCAGGAAGTTCAATTACTTCTTCGAGTTTTTCTTGTATCTCTTCTGGGATTACTTCTTCAACAACTGTTACCGTAGTGATTGGCGCTTCTCCTTCCTTTTCCACTGTTGTTATTTCGGTTACTTCTTCTTTCGGTCCCTTCTTCTTTTTAATGACACGTTTTGTGGTTTTTACTTGTTTAACATCACCTTCATCGGTGCGAACTTGGGTAACTTCAACTTTTTCTGGCGCTTCTTCAATTAACTTAGGTTTGAGTGGTTTGTGTAAATCTTTTAGAGGCGTAACGGTGTCGTCTGTAATTTCTTCTGTTTTGTGTACTGAGATTATTGGTGCTTCATTGTCAGTTTGTTCAGATGTTATTTCGGTGGTTTCTACCTTAGGGCCTACTTTCTTTTTAATGATACGCTTAGTAATTTTCTTATGTTTTGGCTTACCCTCGGGTGTTACTTCTTCTTCAATTCTGGTTTCCTCAGGAAGTTCAATTACTTCTTCGGGTTTTTCTTGTATCTCTTCTGGGATTACTTCTTCAACAACTGTTACCGTAGTGATTGGCGCTTCTCCTTCCTTTTCCACTGTTGTTATTTCGGTTACTTCTTCTTTCGGTCCCTTCTTCTTTTTAATGACACGTTTTGTGGTTTTTACTTGTTTAACATCACCTTCTTCGGTGCGAACTTGGGTAACTTCAACTTTTTCTGGCGCTTCTTCAATTAACTTAGGTTTGAGTGGTTTGTGTAAATCTTTTAGAGGTGTAACGGTGTCGTCTGTAATTTCTTCTGTTTTGTGTACTGAGATTATTGGTGCTTCATTGTCAGTTTGTTCAGATGTTATTTCGGTGGTTTCTACCTTAGGGCCTACTTTCTTTTTAATGATACGCTTAGTAATTTTCTTATGTTTTGGCTTACCGTCGGGTGTTTCAACTTCCTCAATTCTGGTTTCTTCGGGAAGTTCAATTATTTCTTCGGGCTCTTTGGGTTTCTCCTCTTCGACGACTGTTACCGTCGTGATTGGCGCTTCGCCTTCTTTTTCCACAGTCGTTATTTCGGTTACTTCTTCTTTCGGTCCCTTCTTCTTTTTAATTACACGTTTTGTGGTCTTTACTTGCTTTACATCACCTTCTTCGGTACGAACTTGGGTGACTTCAACTTTTTCGGGAGCTTCTTCAATTAACTTAGCTTTCAGTGGTTTGTGTAAATCTTTGAGAGGTGTAACGGTGTCGTCTGTAATTTCTTCTGTTTTGTGTACTGAGATTATTGGTGCTTCATTGTCAGTTTGTTCAGATGTTATTTCGGTGGTTTCTACCTTAGGGCCTACTTTCTTTTTAATGATACGCTTAGTAATTTTCTTATGTTTTGGCTTACCCTCGGGTGTTATTTCTTCTTCAATTTTGGTCTCTTCGGGAAGTTCAATTATTTCTTCAAGTTCTTCTTCTTTTTCTTCTGGTTTCTCTTCTTCGACAACTGTCACCGTCGTGATTGGCGCTTCGCCTTCCTTTTCCACAGTAGTTATTTCGGTTACTTCTACTTTCGGTCCCTTCTTCTTTTTAATTACACGTTTTGTGGTCTTTACTTGCTTTACATCACCTTCTTCGGTACGAACTTGGGTGACTTCAACTTTTTCGGGAGCTTCTTCAATTAACTTAGCTTTCAGTGGTTTGTGTAAATCTTTGAGAGGTGTAACGGTGTCGTCTGTAATTTCTTCTGTTTTGTGTACTGAGATTATTGGTGCTTCATTGTCAGTTTGTTCAGATGTTATTTCTGTGGTTTCTACCTTAGGGCCTACTTTCTTTTTAATGATACGCTTAGTAATTTTCTTATGTTTTGGCTTACCCTCAGGTGTTTCAACTTCCTCAATTCTGGTTTCTTCGGGAAGTTCAATTATTTCTTCGGGCTCTTTGGGTTTCTCCTTTTCGATGACTGTCACCGTCGTGATTGGCGCTTCGCCTTCTTTTTCCACAGTCGTTATTTCGGTTACTTCTTCTTTCGGTCCCTTCTTCTTTTTAATTACACGTTTTGTGGTCTTTACTTGCTTTACATCACCTTCTTCTGTGCGAACTTGGGTAACTTCAACTTTTTCTGGCACTTCTTCAATTAACTTCGGTTTCATTGGTTTGTGTAAATCTTTGAGAGGTGTAACGGTGTCGTCTGTAATTTCTTCTGTTTTGTGTACTGAGATGATTGGTGTTTCATTGTCAGTTTGTTCGGATGTAATTTCGGTAGTTTCAACTTTAGGGCCTACTTTCTTTTTAATGATACGCTTAGTAATTTTCTTATGTTTTGGCTTACCCTCAGGTGTTATTTCTTCTTCGATTCTGGTTTCCTCAGGAAGTTCAATTACTTCTTCTTGTTTCTCTTCTGGAACTTCTTCTACTACTGTCACCGTAGTAATTGGAGCTTCACCTTCCTTTTCTACTGTTGTTATTTCAGTTACTTCTTCTTTCGGTCCCTTCTTCTTTTTAATGACACGTTTTGTGGTCTTTACTTGCTTTACATCACCTTCTTCGGTGCGAACTTGGGTGACTTCAACTTTTTCTGGAGCTTCTTCAATTATCTTCGGTTTCATTGGTTTGTGTAAATCTTTGAGAGTTGTAACGGTGTCGTCTGTAATTTCTTCTGTTTTGTGTACCGAGATGATTGGTGCTTCATTGTCAGTTTGTTCGGATGTAATTTCAGTGGTTTCAACTTTAGGACCTACTTTTTTCTTTATAATACGCTTAGTAATTTTCTTATGTTTTGGCTTACCCTCAGGTGTTACAACTTCCTCAATTCTGGTTTCTTCGGGAAGTTCAATTACTTCTTCGGGCTTTTCTTCTTTCTCTTCTGGGACCTCTTCTTCAACAACTGTCACCGTAGTGATCGGCGCTTCTCCTTCTTTTTCTACTGTTGTTATTTCCGTTACTTCTTCTTTTGATCCTTTCTTCTTTTTAATTACACGTTTTGTGGTCTTTACTTGCTTTACATCTCCTTCTTTTGTGCGAACTTGAGTCACTTCAACTTTTTCTGGCACTTCTTCAATTAACTTCGGTTTCATTGGCTTGTGTAAATCTTTGAGAGGTGTAACGGTGTCGTCTGTAATTTCTTCTGTTTTGTGTACTGAGATGATTGGTGTTTCGTCGTCAATTTGTTCAGATGTAATTTCGGTGGTTTCTAATGTAGGGCCTACTTTCTTTTTAATGATACGCTTAGTAATCTTCTTACGTTTTGGCTTACCCTCAGGTGTTATTTCTTCCTCAATTCTGGTTTCCTCAGGAAGTTCAATTACTTCTTCTTGTTTCTCTTCTGGAACTTCTTCCACAACTGTCACCGTAGTAATTGGAGCTTCACCTTCCTTTTCTACTGTTGTTATTTCAGTTACTTCTTCTTTCGGTCCTTTCTTCTTTTTAATTACACGTTTTGTGGTCTTTACTTGCTTTACATCACCTTCTTCGGTACGAACTTGGGTGACTTCGACTTTTTCGGGAGCTTCTTTAATTAACTTAGCTTTCAGTGGTTTGTGTAAATCTTTGAGAGGTGTAACGGTGTCGTCTGTAATTTCTTCTGTTTTGTGCACTGAGATTATTGGTGTTTCGTCGTCAATTTGTTCAGATGTAATTTCGGTGGTTTCTACCTTAGGGCCTACTTTCTTTTTAATGATACGCTTAGTAATCTTCTTACGTTTTGGCTTACCCTCAGGTGTTATTTCTTCCTCAATTCTGGTTTCCTCAGGAAGTTCAATTACTTCTTCTTGTTTCTCTTCTGGAACTTCTTCCATAACTGTCACCGTAGTAATTGGAGCTTCACCTTCCTTTTCTACTGTTGTTATTTCAGTTACTTCTTCTTTCGGTCCTTTCTTCTTTTTAATTACACGTTTTGTGGTCTTTACTTGCTTTACATCACCTTCTTCGGTCCGAACTTGGGTGACTTCAACTTTTTCTGGAGCTTCTTCAATTAACTTAGCTTTCAGTGGTTGATGTAAATCTTTGAGAAGTGTAACGGTGTCGTCTGTAATTTCTTCTGTTTTGTGCACTGAGATTATTGGTGTTTCGTCGTCAATTTGTTCAGATGTAATTTCGGTGGTTTCTACCTTAGGGCCTACTTTCTTTTTAATGATACGCTTAGTAATCTTCTTACGTTTTGGCTTACCCTCAGGTGTTATTTCTTCCTCAATTCTGGTTTCCTCAGGAAGTTCAACAACTTCTTCGGGTTTCTCTTCTGGAACTTCTTCCACAACTGTCACCGTAGTAATTGGAGCTTCACCTTCCTTTTCTACTGTTGTTATTTCAGTTACTTCTTCTTTCGGTCCTTTCTTCTTTTTAATTACGCGTTTTGTGGTCTTTACTTGCTTTACATCACCTTCTTCGGTCCGAACTTGGGTGACTACAACTTTTTCTGGGGCTTCTTCAATTAATTTAGCTTTGAGTGGTTTGTGTAAATCTTTGAGGGTTGTTATATTGTCATCCGTAATTTCTTCTGTTTTGTGTACTTGGATTATTGGTGTTTCGTCGTCAATTTGTTCAGATGTTATTTCGGTAGTTTCTACCTTTGGTCCTACTTTCTTTTTAATGATACGTTTAGTAATTTTCTTTTGTTTTTGTTTACCATCGGGTGTTATTTCTTCCTCAATTCCTGTTTCTTCAGGAAGTTCAACAACTTCTTCGGGTTTCTCTTCTTTCTTTTCCGAAACTTCTCTTTCAACAACATTCACCGTAGTAATTGGGGCTTCTCCTTCCTTTTCTACTGTCGTTATTTCTGTTATTTCTTCTTTCGCTCCTTTCTTCTTTTTAATCACTCGTTTTGTTGTCTTTATTACCTGTATATCACCTATTTCTGTCCGAATTTGTGTGAGTTCAACTTTTTCGGGAGTTTCTTCGACTACCTTTGCTTTGAGCGGTTTATGTAATTCCTTTAGCGGCGTGAGAGTGTCGTCTGTTATTTCTTCTGTTTTATGTACTGAGATTATTGGTGCTTCATTGTCAGTTTGTTCGGATGTAATTTCAGTGGTTTCTACCTTAGGGCCTACTTTCTTTTTAATGATACGCTTAGTAATTTTCTTACGTTTTGGCTTACCCTCAGGTGTTATTTCTTCCTCAATTCTGGTTTCCTCAGGAAGTTCAATCACTTCTTCTTGTTTTTCTTCTGGAACTTCTTCCACAACTGTCACCGTAGTAATTGGAGCTTCACCTTCTTTTTCTACTGTTGTTATTTCAGTTACTTCTTCTTTTGGTCCTTTCTTCTTTTTAATTACGCGTTTTGTGGTCTTTACTTGTTTTACATCACCTTCTTCGGTTCGAACTTGGGTGACTTCAACTTTTTCGGGAGCTTCTTTAATTAACTTAGCCTTCAGTGGTTTGTGTAAATCTTTGAGAAGTGTAACGGTGTCGTCTGTAATTTCTTCCGTTTTGTGTACTGAGATTATTGGTGCTTCATTGTCAGTTTGTTCTGACGTTATTTCGGTTGTTTCTACCTTAGGGCCTACTTTCTTTTTAATGATACGCTTAGTAATTTTCTTACGTTTTGGCTTACCCTCAGGTGTTATTTCTTCCTCAATTCTTGTTTCTTCGGGGAGTTCAATGACGTCCTCGGGCTTTTCTTCTTTCTCATCTGGGACCTCTTCTTCAGCTACTGTCACTGTAGTGATTGGCGCTTCTCCATCCTTTTCTACTGTCGTTATTTCCGTTATTTCTTCTTTTGGTCCTTTCTTCTTTTTAATTACACGTTTTGTGGTCTTTACTTGCTTTACATCACCTTCTTCAGTCCGAACTTGGGTGACTTCAACTTTTTCGGGAGCTTCTTCAATTAACATAGCTTTCAGTGGTTTGTGTAAATCTTTGAGAGGTGTAACGGTGTCATCTGTAATTTCTTCTGTTTTGTGTACTGAGATTATTGGTGCTTCATTGTCAGTTTGTTCACATGTTATTTCGGTGGTTTCTACCTTAGGGCCTACTTTCTTTTTAATGATACGCTTAGTAATTTTCTTACGTTTTGGCTTACCCTCAGGTGTTATTTCTTCCTCAATTCTTGTTTCTTCGGGGAGTTCAATGACGTCCTCGGGCTTTTCTTCTTTCTCATCTGAGACCTCTTCTTCAGCTACTGTCACTGTAGTGATTGGCGCTTCTCCATCCTTTTCTACTGTCGTTATTTCCGTTATTTCTTCTTTTGGTCCTTTCTTCTTTTTAATGACACGTTTTGTGGTCTTTACTTGCTTTACATCACCTTCTTCGGTCCGAACTTGGGTGACTTCAACTTTTTCGGGAGCTTCTTCAATTAACTTAGCTTTCAGTGGTTTGTGTAAATCTTTGAGAGGTGTAACGGTGTCATCTGTAATTTCTTCTGTTTTGTGTACTGAGATTATTGGTGCTTCATTGTCAGTTTGTTCACATGTTATTTCGGTGGTTTCTACCTTAGGGCCTACTTTCTTTTTAATGATACGCTTAGTAATTCTCTTATGTTTTTGCTTACCATCCGGTGTTACTTCTTCCTCGATTCTGGTTTCTTCGGGGAGTTCAATTACTTCTTGGGGCTTTTCTTCTGGAACCTCTTCTTCAACAACTGTCACCGTAGTTATTGGCGCTTCTCCTTCTTTTTCTACTGTTGTAATTTCTGTTACTTCTTCTTTTGGTCCTTTCTTCTTTTTAATTACGCGTTTTGTGGTCTTTACTTGCTTTACATCACCTTCTTCGGTCCGAACTTGGGTGACTTCAACTTTTTCGGGAGCTTCTTCAATTAACTTAGCTTTCAGTGGTTTGTGTAATTCTTTGAGAGGTGTAACGGTGTCATCTGTAATTTCTTCTGTTTTGTGTACTGAGATTATTGGTGCTTCATTGTCAGTTTGTTCAGATGTTATTTCGGTGGTTTCTACCTTAGGGCCTACTTTCTTTTTAATGATACGCTTAGTAATTTTCTTATGTTTTGGCTTACCCTCAGGTGTTATTTCTTCCTCAATTCTGGTTTCTTCGGGAAGTTCAATTATTTCTTCGGGTTTTTCTTGTTTTTCTTCTGGGACCACTTCTTCAATAACTGTTACCGTAGTGATTGGCGCCTCGCCTTCTTTTTCCAGAGTTGTAATTTCAGTTACTTCTTCCTTCGGTCCTTTCTTCTTTTTAATGACACGTTTTGTGGTCTTTACTTGCTTAACGTCTCCTGTTTCGGTCCGAACTTGTGTAATTTCAACTTTTTCGGGAGTTTCTTCCACCAACTTTGCTTTAAGAGGTTTGTGTAAGTCTTTGAGAGGTGTAGTAATATCGTCTGTAATTTCATCTGTTTTTTGTACAGATATGATTGGAGCTTCGTCGTCAATTTGTTCGGATGTTATTTCGGTGGTTTCTACCTTAGGCCCTATTTTCTTC
Organism: Synanthedon vespiformis; assembly: GCA_918317495.1. Classification (NCBI taxonomy): domain Eukaryota; kingdom Metazoa; phylum Arthropoda; class Insecta; order Lepidoptera; family Sesiidae; genus Synanthedon; species Synanthedon vespiformis. Next base: position 3,528,322 of record OU906947.1, read on the forward strand.
TTTATGATTCGCTTAGTAATTTTTTTCTGTTTTGGCTTACCCTCAGGTGTTACAACTTTCTCAATTCTGGTTTCTTCAGGAAATTCAATCACTTCTTCTGGTTTTTCTTCTGGAACCACTTCTTCAACAACTGTCACCGTAGTGATTGGAGTTTCGCCTTCTTTTTCTACAGTAGTAATTTCAGTTACTTCCGCTTTCGGTCCTTTCTTCTTTTTAATTACTCGTTTTGTGGTCTTTACTTGCTTAACATCACCTTCTTCGGTGCGAATTTGGGTGACTTCAACTTTTTCGGGAGCTTCTTCAATCAACTTAGCCTTGAGTGGTTTATGTAAGTCTTTGAGGGGTGTTACATTGTCATCTGTAATTTCTTCTGTTTTGTGTACTGAGATTATTGGTGTTTCGTCGTCAATTTGTTCAGATGTTATTTCGGTAGTTTCTATCTTAGGTCCTACTTTCTTTTTAATGACACGCTTAGTAATTTTCTTTCGTTTTGGTTTTCCATCAGGTGTTATATCTTCTTCAATTCTGGTTTCTTCGGGAAGTTCAATTACTTCTTCGGGTTTTTCTTGTTTCTCTTCTGGGACCACTTCTTCAACAACTGTCACCGTAGTGATTGGTGCTTCTCCTTCTTTTTCTACTGTTGTTATTTCGGTTATTTCTTCTTTAGGTCCTTTCTTCTTTTTAATTACACGTTTTGTGGTCTTTACTTGTTTAACATTTCCTTCTTCGGTGCGAATTTGGGTGACTTCAACTTTTTCGGGAGCTTCTTCAATTAAATTAGCTTTGCGTGGTTTTTGTAAGTCTTTGATGGGCGTTACATTGTCATCTGTAATTTCTTCTGTTTTGTATACCGAGATGATTGGAGCTTCTTCGTCAATTTGTTCGGATGTTATTTCGGTGGTTTCTACCTTAGGTCCTACTTTCTTTTTAATGATACGCTTAGTAATCTTCTTACGTTTTGTCTTACCCTCAGGTGTTATTTCTTCCTCAATTCTTGTTTCTTCGGGGAGTTCAATGACTTCCTCGGGCTTTTCTTCTGGAACCTCTTCTTCAACAATTGTCACAGTAGTGATTGGAGCTTCACCTTCCTTTTCTACAATAGTTATTTCAGTTACTTCGTCCTTCTTTCCTTTTTTCTTTTTAATTATACGTTTTGTAGTCTTTACTTGCTTAACATCACCTTCTTCGGTGCGAATTTGGGTGACTTCAACTTTTTCGGGAGCTTCTTCAATCAACTTAGCCTTGAGTGGTTTATGTAAGTCTTTGAGGGGTGTTACATTGTCATCTGTAATTTCTTCTGTTTTGTGTACTGAGATTATTGGTGTTTCGTCGTCAATTTGTTCAGATGTTATTTCGGTAGTTTCTATCTTAGGTCCTACTTTCTTTTTAATGACACGCTTAGTAATTTTCTTTCGTTTTGGTTTTCCATCAGGTGTTATATCTTCTTCAATTCTGGTTTCTTCGGGAAGTTCAATTACTTCTTCGGGTTTTTCTTGTTTCTCTTCTGAGACCTCTTCTTCAACAACTGTCACCGTAGTGATTGGCGCTTCTCCTTCTTTTTCTACTGTCGTTATTTCGGTTACTTCGTCCTTTTTTCCTTTTTTCTTTTTAATTACACGTTTAGTGGTTTTTACTTGCTTAACATCTCCTTCTTCGGTGCGTACTTGGGTCACTTCAACTTTTTCCGGAGTTTCTTCAACTACCTTAGCTTTGTGTGGTTTATGTAAGTCTTTGAGGGGTGTTACATTGTCATCCGTAAATTCTTCTGTTTTGTGTACTGTGATTATTGGTGTTTCGTCATCAATTTGTTCAGATGTTATTTCGGTAGTTTCTACCTTAGGTCCTACTTTCTTTTTAATGATACGTTTAGTAATTTTCTTTTGTTTTGGTTTACCATCGGGTGTTATTTCTTCCTCAATTCTTGTTTCTTCAGGAAGTTCAACAACTTCTTCTTGTTTTTCTTGTTTCTCCTTTGGGACCTCTTCTTCAACAACTGTCACCGTAGTGATTGGCGCTTCTCCTTCTTTTTCTACTGTAGTTATTTCAGTTACTTCGTCTTTCTTTCCTTTTTTCTTTTTAATTACACGTTTTGTAGTCTTTACTTGCTTAACATCTCCTTGTTCGGTGCGTACTTGGGTAACTTCAACTTTTTCCGGAGTTTCTTCAACTACCTTAGCCTTGTGTGGTTTATGTAAGTCTTTGAGGGGTGTTACATTGTCATCCGTAAATTCTTCTGTTTTGTGTACTGTGATTATTGGTGTTTCGTCATCAATTTGTTCAGATGTTATTTCGGTAGTTTCTACCTTAGGTCCTACTTTCTTTTTAATGATACGTTTTGTAATTTTCTTTTGTTTTGGCTTACCATCGGGTGTTATTTCTTCCTCAATTCTTGTTTCTTCAGGAAGTTCAACAACTTCTTCTTGTTTTTCTTGTTTCTCCTTTGGGACCTCTTCTTCAACAACTGTCACCGTAGTGATTGGCGCTTCTCCTTCTTTTTCTACTGTCGTAATTTCGGTTACTTCGTCCTTTTTTCCTTTTTTCTTTTTAATTACACGTTTTGTGGTCTTTACTTGCTTAACATCTCCTTCTTCGGTGCGTACTTGGGTCACTTCAACTTTTTCCGGAGTTTCTTCAACTACCTTAGCTTTGTGTGGTTTATGTAAGTCTTTGAGGGGTGTTACATTGTCATCCGTAAATTCTTCTGTTTTGTGTACTGTGATTATTGGTGTTTCGTCATCAATTTGTTCAGATGTTATTTCGGTAGTTTCTACCTTAGGTCCTACTTTCTTTTTAATGATACGTTTAGTAACTTTCTTTTGTTTTGGCTTACCATCGGGTGTTATTTCTTCCTCAATTCTTGTTTCTTCAGGAAGTTCAACAACTTCTTCGGGTTTTTCTTGTTTCTCTTCTGGGACCTCTTCTTCAACAACTGTCACCGTAGTGATTGGCGCTTCTCCTTCTTTTTCTACTGTCGTTATTTCGGTTACTTCGTCCTTTTTTCCTTTTTTCTTTTTAATTACACGTTTAGTGGTTTTTACTTGCTTAACATCTCCTTCTTCGGTGCGAACTTGGGTGACTTCAACTTTTTCTGGAGCTTCTTCAATTAATTTAGCTTTGAGTGGTTTGTGTAAATCTTTGAGGGTTGTTATATTGTCATCCGTAATTTCTTCTGTTTTGTGTACTTGGATTATTGGTGTTTCGTCGTCAATTTGTTCAGATGTTATTTCGGTAGTTTCTACCTTTGGGCCTACTTTCTTTTTAATGATACGTTTAGTAATTTTCTTTTGTTTTGGCTTACCATCGGGTGTTATTTCTTCCTCAATTCTTGTTTCTTCAGGAAGTTCAACAACTTCTTCGGGTTTTTCTTCTGGGGCCTCTTCTTCAACAACTGCCACAGTAGTGATTGGAGCTTCACCTTCCTTTTCTATCGTTGTTATTTTTGTCACTTCTTCCTTTGGTCCTTTTCTATTTTTAATGATTCGTTTAGTAGTTTTAATTTTTTTCACCTCCCCTGTTTTGGTCCGTACTTGTGTGATTTCGACTTTTTCCGGTAATTCCTCTATTAATTTGGCTCTTTCTGGTTTGAACAAGTCTTTTAGCATTGTTGCAGTATCGTCTGTAATTTCTTCTGTCATGTGTACTGAAATGACTGGCACGTCGTCATTAACTTGTTCGGATGTTATTTCTGTCGTTTCTACTTTGGGACCTACCTTCTTTTTAATAATGCGTTTTGTTATTTTCTTTATTTTGAGCTTACCTTCGTCCGTTACTTCTTCTTCTACTGTGATTTTTTCTGGAAACTCAATAATCTCCATCGGTTCTATCTCGCTTTGCACTTTGTCTTCTACAACCTTTTCTAGGGTGGTAACTCTTTTATGTATCTTGTCTTCTTTCTTTTTCTTAGTGACACGTTTGCTTACAAAACTTTCATCCACTTCGTCTTTATCTTCTTGTTCTTCAGGTAGTTCTATTATTTCTTCGTGTTCAAAGTTCTCTTCAATTTTCTTTTTAACGGTCTTTCCTTTTTTATTTGCTTTTTTTATTCTAGTTACCGGTTTTCCTAAATTTTCGTTCGTATCCGATTCAGTCATTTCTTCAATTTCGACTTGACTTTGCATTTTGGGTATATGTAAATACTCATCTGGCATTTCAACAGTGCTTTTATCTGTATCGTCTGCTACAGACACGTCATCTTCTTTATATTCTTCAATGTTTACATCGTGATATATATCTTGTTGTTTTGGTTTTCTATTGTCATCGTCATCTAATGATTCCTCAATGATTATTACATCGTTGCTTTCGGTCTCTTTTTCTTTTAGTTTATGTTTTTTTCGTAATAGTGTTCGTTTTGTTTTAATTTGGATTGGTTCACCGCTTGGCCCTTGAATGAATTTTGTTATAATTTCTTCTGTTTCTTCTGTGTCGGATGATTTAGGTGATATAGTCTTTTCATGTTTGTTTTCTGAAATGTCAATTTTTCTATTTGATTATAGTGTCTGCATGAAATTTCTTTATCTTATTTGTCAATTAATATGAAATGTCTGGAATATCAATTAATATGAAATGGGTTGAAATTTATTGCTAGATTTTTGTATACTTAGGTGCTGTATGAGTTATTAATTATAGCTACTAAATATTTTTATAGTTTACAAGTAAGTAAGGGTGTTCGAGACCTACAGCGACATCTATTAGCGGACTGAGGCAACGCGTGTGTCTTCTACCCCTCACGAATCTTTTGACCATATGTGTACCCCCTTTTTCTACCTCACATAATAACTATAATTTTGTATTCGCCACATTCATTTTATTCGCATTCGATTTCGCATTGTAAATTTACAACAATTATATACGTCGTTTACCAAAGTCTAATTTTTTATTTCGAATCATCACCCAAGAAGTCAAAAGTCGACCAGGCTCGAACATATTGGCCTTTAGAGCCGAACTATCATATTGATCCTTTTGAGCCAAATTATCATTTTGGTCCAAACCGAAAAATATTCCGAGAAGCAGCACCTCTGGGAAATACTACCGCAACTTTGGAGAAGACAAAGCGCACACGACTTTCTTCTTGGACGAAAAAGAACGACCTGTATGAGCTAGTACGAGCTGTATGACTAGAAGACGGCGATTGGCACGTGAGTACTCTGGCTTTGTTCATATAACCAAAATGGGGCTAGATACCGTAGATGAGAACAAATCGCGCAGTAAATCTCCAGCTAGGCCTATTTGTGACGAAGAAAATGAGCCATTCGTTAGTCAATTAATAAAAAAACGCGGAATAATTAAAGCTAGACTTACAAAGTTCGCAAGTTACCTACAAAATTGTAACGATAATTTAAACGCATTAACGGCTTCCTCTTTAATTGTCACCGAATTAACGAGCCTGTCCACCGAATTTAACGATCTTCAAACGCAAATTGAAACAAATGTCTTTGAATCGAATCTCGATGATCAGTTATGCCAACGTGATCAGTTTGAGGATGGTTACTACGGTGCAATGGCATTGGCCGAGTTCATACTCAACAGTGGTGAGACCGCTCAGAGCCCTTCATGTTTGCAAAATACAATAAATACGATTAAATTGCCTACAATATCGTTGCCTACTTTTGACGGTTCATATGATGACTGGCTTGCATTCAGGGACACTTATGTGTCACTTGTTCATAATTCAAAAGACCTCTGTGACATTCAAAAGTTCCACTACCTCAAGTCTTCGCTAGTGGGGAGTGCATTGTTGGTCATAGACGCCCTCGAACTAACAACGAGTAACTATTCAGTGGCATGGGAGCTCCTTCTTAATCGTTACAACAACAATAGGTTATTGTCGCACAATCATATCAAAGCACTATTTTCGATGCAATCTTTGCCTAAGGAATCTCACATATTTATTAGAAAATTAATTGACACTACACTTAAAAATTTACGCGCTTTAAAAATTCTAGGTGAACCTGTTTCATATTGGGACACTTTAATTATTTATATTTTAGTTTCGAAGCTCGATAGGACTACCGAACGAGAGTGGGAGCAACATAAAAGTAGTCTTACTAGCAGCGATTCTGAAATCAGTATTAAATTGGATGATTTACTGAAATTTCTAAAAAACCGTGCTGACATGTTGGAAACACTACAGGCGTCGCAAAGTACAAGTTGCCGCGATAAATATGAAGTAAACAAAAAACATGCAATGCTTCTCATAGTAACAACAAAATACACTGTAATGTTTCCACCAATTAAACGGAATAAATCACAACGCGTATCGAAATTTATATGTCCAATGTGTAAAACAAATCATCCACTTTATTCTTGTATTAAGTTTCTTGAGATAGATTATGAATCTAAACTAAATTTCATTAAAAATAATAATTTATGTGAGAATTGTTTACGTGCAGGTCATTCTATAGATTCATGTTTGTTCGGACCATGCCGAAAGTGCACTAGTAAACATAATACTATTCTTCATCCACCAGGCGACGATTGCATTCGCACCGCCCCGCGGAACACCTCAGACCCCGCGACTTCTAGCTCAACCGTATCTATCAATGCGCACACGCACACACTAGCAACAGGTGCATCGCAACGCACACCACAATCGCTTATAAAACCGGTTTTGTTATCGACGGCCCTTGTTGAAGTTGCAGATAATAAAAATAATTATCACACCGCGCGCGCACTACTTGACAATGGGAGTCAAAGATGCTTTATAACAAAATCATTAGCTAATTTATTATGCGCGCCATTAGTACAGTCCACTCACGAAATACGCGGTGTAGGTAATTCTGTGACACAGTGTACGCAACACTGTAATGTACAGATAAAATCGCGCATTAATACCTACACAACTAATTTACATTGTTTTGTTTTACCACAAATAACCGCTACTATGCCAACTGTATATGAAAATCGCGCAAGTTTCTGTATTCCAGATAATATACAGTTGGCCGATCCGCAATTTCTTGATTTTCAAGACATCGACATTTTAATAGGTGCCGATAGGTTTTCCCCCCCTGGGTACGCCAGGACCTTGTCGTGGTGGGGGGGCTTACCCTTGGCTTCGGCCTTGGGGACTAAGAAGGCGTACACCCGAGCGTTCCGAGCGGGCTCCCTCGCGGGAACCTGTAGCGGAGCGCTCACGAGTGGAGAACCCTCCAACCCTCCACTCGTGTCCGTTCTGTCCGGACTTTGACGGCGCGCGCATCAGCGCTACGATGGGCCCAGAGATGGGCCAGCGGAGCCTCGGCTCGTGGTGGCGGACCAGTGGTCTGCGGGCGCGGCGCGTGGCTTAGGCCACCGCCGGGCAACCCGTAACCTCACACTCGCGAGGCCGGGGGTCTGGCGCACTGAGCGTCGGGCCGCGTGGAAGAAAACCACTATAAAAAATAACCCGAAACCCAAGGTCAGCGTGCCGATGGGTTGCATGGCCGGGGGGAACCCGGTCCCAAGCGCTCCTGCGGCCTGTTGGGAAAGGGCCGCAGGCTTCCTTCCCAACTAATAATGGAAATGTCGAATACGGATAAGGTTATGTCATGCGATCCCGCTAACACCGGGCGCTCGGGGGGAGCTCGCCCCCCGGGTGTGAAATATGCTACGAGCGGCTTATGCGACCCGCCTAGCCAGCGGCGTCGACCGGTGTCCGGGCCGGTCGATGAGAAATCGACTACCGGCAATTGCGATTGTGGTGAGGAGCGCCAGAATTGCGACTGGTGTGAATTTAGGCGGCAAGCTCTGAGGAAAGCAGGTCTTCCGCTGAAGCAACCTGTCGTACTTCTCGACCGATTGTCGAGCACTTCCCGCTCGCAGACGCGGAAGCGCAATATGGAGGGAGCAGAGGCGCTCGGGTCATCCCGAGCCTCTTCTGTATCTGTCCGATCTGTGGAGGGCCCCGGATCCGAAGAGGAGCCGGTTCCTCCAAAGGTGGTGAAGGGCGCCAAGAGCCGAGCCAAGAAATATGGCCACGACGTCGGCTTGGCCCAAGCCCGACGGGAATTGAGGGAGTGGCAGTCGACCGACTCCAACACGGACGAGGATGTTTCTGAGGCTGAGTACCTGTCGGTGGGGTCCGAATCCCAGGCCGTCGGCTCTATTGAGAAGCTAACCAAACGAGCGGAGGGGTGTGCCTCCACTATCCTGGACGTTGTTCGAAAATCGAGCAATTTGAAGGGATCGTACGTGCGGGACATTAAGAACGCAACCAACTCGCTCGTTGAGGTTATCAAAGCGGTGGCGGAGAGGAAATCCTCCAAGTCCGGGTCTCCCGGAAAGGCGGAGGCTGAGAGGAGACTGTCCGCAGAGGTGCGTCGGCTCCAAGCTGATAACGAGTCCCTCCGGAGTCAGTTGGAGGCAGCATCTCCCTCGAGGACGAGGACTCAGATGTTCTCAGAAGAGATTCGCCGACTGAGGGCTGAAAACAGGGGTCTCAACGAACGATTGCAGACCCTCTTATCGGAGACGGCGGCCCCCAGGGAATCCCTGGATTCCCGCCACGAGCCCTTGGCTGATACGCAGCCACCCATGGAGGCGCCCACGACAGTGGCTGCTAGTCAATCCCTGTCACGGGCCGAATTCATTGCGGCATTCGGGTCGCTCCAGGCCGAACTCATGTGCCACGTGGGTGGCTTAGTGAGCGCCCGCTTGGAGGGCCTGGAAGCGGACGGGAGGCTCCTCCCGGCCCAACAACATCGACCACCGCTAGCGGCGGACCGCAGGAGGGAAGAGCTGGCGGTAGCCTCGCAGCCCACGCCGACGACGCTCACACCCCCGGCCAATTTGCCGAAGAAGGCAAGGGCCGCAAAGGTGAGAAAAAGAGTCAAACCCCCTGTTGCCGATAGAGCCCCAGAGCCGCAGGCCGAGTCGACAACTCTGCCGGGAAGTACCGCTGTTACCTGGACGGAGGTGGTTAGGCGTAATAAGAAGCGCGCTCCTACCTCTGCCCGTCCAGTTTCGTCGGCGACGAAGGCGTCCGCCCCTAAGCTCCCTAGGGTGCCCAAGAGGTTGGCCGTGGTGGTGGTCCTCAAGCCAGAGGCCCTGGCAAAGGGGGCCACGTATAACGCGGCCATTACGAAAACCAAGGCGTTGGTTTCACTGGATGCCCTCGGAATTGGCCCACTCCAGTTCCGCGAGGGCATCACGGGTGCCCGCGTCTTGGAGCTCCCTAGGGAGGCGACGCCCGCCCAGGCGGACATGTTGGCGTCGCAAATTAGTTTGGTTTTGGGGGACGAGGCGAGGGTGACTCGCCCTGTCAAGTCGGTCGACATCCGGGTCGTCGGACTAGATGACTCGGTGTCGGCCGAGGAGCTGAAGGCAGCGCTATCGTCGTGCACTGGCTGCCCCCCTGAGCACTTCAGGGTGGGTAAGGTGCACCCAGGTGCTAGAGGGGTGGGCTCCGCCTTCGCCTCTGTCCCGGCTGAGGCCGCCAGGAGGCTGGTCACCGGTGGTGGTCGACTCACGGTTGGGTGGAGCGCGGCCTCCATCCAACTGTTGGAGCAGCGCCCCATGCGCTGCTTCAGGTGCATGGGGCTCGGCCACCCGAGGGTCACCTGCCCGTCACGAAAGGACCGTAGCGGACTCTGCTTCCGCTGCGGAGCGGACGGGCATTCGGCTTTCGATTGCGAGGCGGCCTACAATTGCGGGGTCTGCGCGGACGCAGGCCTCCCGGCCAACCACCGCATGGGGGGCATCAAATGCTCCCCCCCAGTAGTCAAGGGCCGCCTCGTAGCGGCACCACCGTCAGCCTTGTCAGGGGCTACCCATGCCGAAAGGGAGGAGCCAATGGACACCATTGGTGTCATTGAGTCCTCCCAAATTCAAGCAGATGGCAGGGCAGGAGAAGGCGGGCTTTAGTCCGTCTTCAAATGCCCTAGGGGACCCGCGCACGCAGCTGGCCAGCTGCGTGTGCCTGCACGGGTCCCCCCCCATCTGGGGATTGCTCGGGTGTCTCCGGGCAATCCCCCGTTGGCGTCAGCCTAGCCAGCTATGGCTAGGCCGCCCGAGGGGGGTGGGTCGGAGCAGGTGCCTTGGCAGAGCCCGTCCACCCTTCACTTAATGGGCAAGGAGGCACCGGGGAGTTTTAGTGGGTAGGGGCCAGTTCCGCCTGCACGTGCGCAATCGGAAATACTGGTCGACCCCCACATACCCCTACCGATTAGCCAGCGGTAGGGGATCAATAAAAGGATTTCTCCTCGTCAAAAAAAAAAAAAAAAAAAAAAAAAAAAAAAAAAAAAAAAAAAAAAAAAAAAAAGGTGCCGATAGGTTTTGGGATCTACTTACGCAGGGTAAGATAAGGTTACATAACGGACCTTACTTACTAAATACTAAATTAGGCTGGATAGTATCAGGTCCTATCAATATAAACGCACGCATTGAAGACCATATCCAGTGTAATTTTACACACACAACAGATTCATTATTACGACGGTTCTGGGAGATTGAGGAGTTACCCACGGCTCGGAACGCAATGACTGACGAGGAGAAGGCTTGCGAGGATCATTTCGTACGTAACACTACGCGCAACAGCGACGGAAGGTTCTGCGTCAGCATGCCACTCAAGCAGTCACCCGAGGTGTTGGGAGAAACGTATCCTCAAACTGAACGGCGTTTTCTGGCGCTGGAAAAACGGTTACAGCGTTCAGAAACTTATAAAAAAACGTACACGGACTTTATACACGAGTATGAAGACTTAGGACACATGAGTAAAATTTCATCGTGTGACTCACCACATTTTATTTTGCCCCACCATGGTGTCTTTCGCGAGCATAGCACTACCACGAAACTTCGCGTTGTTTTCGATGGCAGCGCAGCGTCCACATCTGGCAGGTCACTTAATGACCTTCAGATGGTAGGGCCCGCTATCCAAGGTGACTTGTTATCTATTCCTTTACATTTTAGGCAGCATCGATATGTAGCCTGTGCGGATGTGGCCAAGATGTACCGCCAAGTCCTAATAGCTGAACAGCGGCGTGACCTTCAATTAATTCTTTGGCGCGATGGCCCCGAGCTGCCGATCGGTATTTGTTGTTTAAATCGAGTTACTTATGGCACATCGTCGGCGTCTTTCTTGGGTGTTCGTTGTTTAAAACAATTGGCCACAGAATGCACTGAACCCGACCTTAAAGGAATAATTAACGAAGATTTTTGTGTCGACGACATGATTACCGGGTCGCATGATAGATCTGAATTAATTCGGTTGTGCAAAGAAACCGCGCGAACGTTGCAGTTAGGTAGTTTCCCGCTTCGAAAATGGGTAGGGTATTTAACTTTGATGAATCACCGTTAGATTTTCAGTCGGATAAACTATTTTATGCGCAAACGCATCGTACGTTCGATAAAGACTGCAATTCAAAAACACTGGGCATATTATGGAACAATTATTTAGATCATTTTTATTTTAATTCGCAATATAATTTAAATTTAATAAATAATGAAAAGGTAACTAAACGCAGCATCTTATCTCATGTGTCACAAATATACGATACCGTAGGGTTTTTAAGTCCGACATTAATGCAGGCGAACTGCAACGTCTGTGGTAACTAAGTCGACTGGGACAACGAAGTCCCTTCTGACGTCACGCGCGCCTAAACTAAGTACGCCGAGTCGTTATCAGTTAGTTTAGGTACAATATACGTGTACCGCGTTACGTAATTATTATTAGCAATTATATAAACGCGCATAGAATTGCATATATTTACCTACGCGTCACAGGTGCGTACGGTACTTGTAATTATATTCGCAAAATTAATGATGAGTTACAAGTGCCACCGCGCTTATTATTTTCAAATTGTAAAGTATCGCTTTTAAAATCTTTATCAATACCGCTAGCACTGAATTTATAACACTTTCGCATTTTAAAGATTCTCACAGTTCTCGCGCATGTTGCGCGCCGCTTGTTATGTTTTTGAAAATTTATACATTACACGCGCAACTAGCGTACGAGTAACATAGATGTCGAGGAGCTGGGAGAATCAACCAACTTATTAACCGAGGCTGGCTCACTTGGAATCTTTTCCAAATGAGTACCAGCTATTGGTTGATAAGACACACACTCACGCTCTAAATACAAAATTGAGTACATAAGCTAAATTTATTTATCGTTATTTGTATTTAATTATTTATTTATTACATTTATTAATTAATTTATTTAAGCTAAATTAATTTAACTTAACACCGCGTCATGCGAGTCGGCGGTAGCATTGGTTACCGCATCCTATTTTAATAACTAGTAAACATTACTTCACGCTTTTATTATTTCGCTATGAACATAAAAAATTTCTACATGCCGCACCACAAGCTTTACTATTCGAATTACGTAACACTTGGTGGCCTATAGGTGGTAGAAATCTCGCACGAAAGGTTTTTTATGATTGTGTGCTTTGTAAACGATTGAGAGGGAAAACCCTAACTCCACTGATGGGTAATCTACCGGAGGAGAGAATTACGCCTACATTTCCTTTCTTTACTTGTGGCGTAGACTACGCTGGGCCCGTCTTCATATTAAACCGCAAAGGCAAGGGAGCTCGAACGATTAAAGCTTACATTTGTCTATTCGTTTGTTTCGTCACGCGGGCTATTCATTTAGAGCTCGTGAGCGACCTATCTACTGGCGCCTACCTTCTTGCTCTTAAACGCTTTATAGCTTGACGCGGAAAACCGGCAGAGATTTTTTCTGACAACGGGAAGAACTTTGTAGGTCTAATGCATGAGTTTTCTGATTTTCTAGCAAAATGTAGTAACGACATTATCAATTACGCGACTAGTGAAAACATTAAATTTCGTTTCATACCTCCATATGTACCCCATTTTGGTTCTATTTGGGAAGCTGGGGTAAAATCATGTAAGTTTCATCTTCGCCGTGTTGTGGGAAACGCTCATCTCACATTTGAAGAATTCAGCACAGTACTGACGCAAATTGAAGGGATTCTCAATTCACGCCCATTGTCTCCAATGTCGTCTGATGCGCACGATTATCTACCTCTGACACCTGGACACTTCCTGGTCGGCCGTGCTCTGACGTCGCCTGCCTCAGAAGATCTTCAGCAGACGCCTGTGCATCGACTTAATCGGTACCAGATGGTGGAGAAAATACGACAACATTTTTGGGAGCTCTGGGCCAAAGAGTACATTTCCGAGCTCCAAACGCGAACCAAGTGGAGGGTCAATTGTGAAGACGTGCCGCTAAATACGATGGTCCTAATAAAGGATGACAATCTACCTCCTCTTAAATGGCACTTGGGCCGCATAGTCAACACGAGTCCTGGAAGGGATGGCGTTTCAAGAGTAGCGGACATTCAAACTGCATCCGGCATCGTGAGACGCCAAAATCTGCCCTTTGGTGTCACAGCGAGATGGTTCTAGTGGCACCGAAGACAATCAACCCTGTTGAAAGCCAGTTCTTTCAAGGCCGGGGGCATGTTCGAGACCTACAGCGACATCTATTAGCGGACTGAGGCAACGCGTGTGTCTTCTACCCCTCACGAATCTTTTGACCATATGTGTACCCCCTTTTTCTACCTCACATAATAACTATAATTTTGTATTCGCCACATTCATTTTATTCGCATTCGATTTCGCATTGTAAATTTACAACAATTATATACGTCGTTTACCAAAGTCTAATTTTTTATTTCGAATCATCACCCAAGAAGTCAAAAGTCGACCAGGCTCCAACAAAGGGTGATATTCTTCTTATTGTTTTCTTTTTTCTTATATTTTTCTTATATAAGGACATAATAACAACAAGATATGACAAAACAATTTCTGTTACATTTAGGTAAAATTACTAAGAGTATGATTTAAGCTGCCGTCAAATTAATTGGTTCTTGATTTTTTAAATAATAGGTTTTGTCCGCAAAATAGTAGATCTGTCGACAAATTATAGTCGCCAAACAATATGATAACAATCCCATAATAAATCACATATAATCATCGGGATGTATATCCCCTGTATAGGGCGCCCCAAGACTATGCGACATGACATGACTATCTTTAATATCGTAGCTGAAAGAAGACTGCATTCAAAGATTTTCTGAAATTTACATTATTATTAAAAATTATTTTAACAATTATTAAATTTGTATTTATTAAACTAGCTGGTATTATTTATTTGTATTTATTTATTAACTAGCTGAATATACTTCGAAAGGTTTTGGGGCCGACCCAGGAAGCTGACGGAAGGTGGAGAATAAGAAAAAATCAGGAGATTGAAGACCTAGTGGACCGCTGGCTCGGCCACGTGGTAAGGATGGGAGACGATCGCGCAGCGAAGAGAGCATAGTTGGGGAAACCTGATGGCCGTAGGCCCGTGGGGCGCCCTAAGTATCGTTGGGAGGACTAGGTGCAGAGAGTCCTGCGCGAGCTGGTGACGGGTGATTGGCGCGAGGTGGCTCTGGACCGGGATAGATGGAAAATTGTGGTGTCGGAGGCCAAGATCCACTACGGGTCGCTGAGCCAAAGGAGTAAGTAAGTAAACTAGCTGGTGCCCGCGACTTCGTATGCTAAATTCTTATGACTTCGTATGATAAATTAAAAATATAAAAGCAATTATAACGCTTGACGTTATAACACATTGGCCAGGCGTTAGTTATATTTTTATAATCCCTCGGGAACAGTACTTTTTCTTGGATTTCTTCTGGTGTCCCAGATAACGTGTATGCAAAAATGTCATGGTGATTGTTTCAGTAGTTTTTACGTGAAGGCGTGAAGTTTGTAAATAAATAAAAAATAATAAATATTTTTAATATATCATCTCGTACGAAGTCGCAGGCACCAGCTAGTAACAAATAAAAAGAAGTCACAGTTTGCAGATGATAATCGATTTATTTGGCGACAGACTTATTTTGAGTACGAAGCCTATCATTTAAGGGATAAAACCTATTATTTTCACAAAAGAGTTTTATTCATAGGACAAATTACATTTTTTTTTATAACACAATGAAAATATTTCGTGCCGACAAATCTATTTAGATGATAATACAAGTTGATAACAAAATATAAATTTTGCTGACGAAAAATATAGGTCCCATTACATATAATCGGATATAAATATTGGACATACAAAATTTGAATTATTTTTATACTTTTATAAAATAAATGTACTTACCGTATATCTCTGTTGTCGGTGTAGAAATTTGAGCAATATCTTCTCTTTTAGTGACTATAGTTGTTTTAGGTTTTACTGATTCCGGTTTGTATAGTGTATGTTCCGTTACTTGTTCGTTAGCATAATCATCAATTACTTTAATTTCATTAGCTACTATTAGACTTTTTCCTAATTTTTCTTTGTTTATTTCCTTTGTCTTAAATATGTTTTCCTTTTGTAAACAAGTTGTGTCTGTTATTATTAATGGTGAAATTTCTGTTGATGTTAAAGATGTAGTTTTACTTGGTATTGGTTTTAACAAGAACTCATCAACCTGACTGTCTGTAACGTTCTCTGTGCATTGCACTTGATTAAGAGGCAAAAAAGATTCTTCTGCTTTTACACATTTATCTAAACGTGGCGATAAAATGCCTTCCATGTCTTGTTGAGTTATTTCGTAAACCTTTAAGCCTTCAGAGGTGTTGAATTTTGTAAATGCATGTTCCGGTTTCACTTCGTTTTCAAAAGTGGTATTAGTCTCAGTTTCATGTACAGTAATGTCACTTTGAATTAGAGACTGCATTTCAATTGGTTTGGTGGAAACTAGTTTCTTTTGGAAGGCAGTATCGGTGTCCATTTTTGAAGTACTTTCTACAGTAATTATTTCAGTTTGTTCTAACGGCTTATTATCTAACACTTCCCCTGTTATTTGAATTAATTTTCTTTCTTCGGGTAAAATATTTTTTGAAAGTCCATGGGTTACATTTTCTGTAACAGTGTAACTTTTACTAGTTTCTATGTCTAAAGTAACTTTATTTTTCTCTGGTTCCCAATATTCTGGTAAGTCTTTAATACTGTGTAATACCTCTGGTCTCATATTAGACAATTCTTGTAAAAGTATTGGTTTTTGCTGTGCGTGTTCATCTCTTTCTCTGTCTTTATTAAGTAATAACTGCTCTTTTTCAATAGAAATAACCTCGGTCTGCTCTACTGGTTTCAGTTCTTCTATATTACTGTCTGCGTGTAATTTTCCCGCGGTATAATCTGTTATTAGTTCTGAAGCGTTTTCAACAGATTGAGGCTGTTCATTCTGAATCGCCTCTGTAAGTGATTGAGTCTCCTGTGCTTGCCCACTTTTTTCTACTTTGTTTTCTTTTAACTGTGACCCTTCTTCCATGATTACACTTTCGCTAATAATAATGTGGTGCGTAGTTTCTATATCATATTCTTGTTTTTCACTTTTGGGAATAATTTCACTGCATATATTTTTCTCCTTTTCTCTTATTATTGTGTCTATTACTGAAATATGTTGTTGCGCGTTCATCACAAGTTCTGGTTTTTCCTTCTTGGGTATATTTTCTTGTTCCAAATTACTTTCTGACTCTTTTATTATTACCTCCTGAACAAGTAAAGGTAATTTGGTTTCAAATGATACATCCGTTTCTTTGGGACTTTCATGGGGTTTATGATCTATCGAAAGTTCTTTTTCCCGAGTAGTAACTTCCATTACATTTATATGTTTATGTTGATTCAAAGAAAAATCGGGTACTATTTGTTTTGGCACGAAATCAGTTATTAAGGTATCTTCTTTTTCAATTGATGTGTTTTCTAATACATTTAAACACTGTTTTTCGTTCAAACTTATACCAGCATATTTATTTTCTGCAACTTTATCATTACCTTGGAAACTTTCCTCTTTCTCATTCAATGCTATTTCACAAACGTTTACGTAATTATTACTATCTACCGACATATTTATTGTGTCTGGTTTTAAAATTGTCTTACCTTCCAGAGGAATTTCGGTTTCTGTAGATATTGTTTCGGTAACATTAAGTGACTTTTGTTCCTCCATTTTACTTCTTGGTAATTGTTGGGGTACAACATTTTCAGAAAAAGATTTTTCTACTTCCCCTATGAATGGTTCAGATTTTTGGATAGCTTCTTGTAGCCCATGAGTTGTTGACGCGTTAATTAAATCAACTCCACTCACATGTAAATTTTCACTTTCATGACTTATAAACACTTCAGATCTTATCAACGATTGTTGTTCACTGATAGACGAAGAAACTTTATTGTCGGTAAGTTTAAAAGTATTTTGTAGTTCTTTCTCTGTCTCAACAAGTTGAATTTCAGTTATTTCTTTTGCAGATGTTTCTACAATTTGTTGTGTTGCTTCTTGTTCTAATTCCTTCTTATGTAATGTCAAATTAGTTTCCTTTTCTTCATGTTGAACTTCTATTCCTTGTAGATATTTCTCGATATTTTCTTGTGTAACAACAGCATTTAATAAATTGGGCGATGATTCTGGAAAACTTTGAGTAATGTTGCTAATTAATACTTCTGTATTAATTGTACTTCGCAAAGGAACAAATCCTACCATAGCATCCTGTGTAGTTGGCACTGATTTTTCTTGTAGTTCTGTTTCCTTTTGAACGACATCAGTAGTGCTCAATATTACTGCGTGGGTTTCAGTAAAATCAGGAAAAATGTTGGTTGTCAAGGTAGTTGGCTTAGGCATTACGGTTTCTACTTCTCCGGTGATTACTTCTGTCTGTTCAAATGTGTATGAAGGGATAGGAGTCGATTGGAATTTCTGTTCTGCTACATTATCTTTTTTCAAATCTTCCGTATTATGGCTAGGAATAACTTCTTCCGTGTTTGCAGTCTTACCGTAAATTTCATCTAGTTTAGGAAGAGCTTGCTGATAGACAATTTCAGTTTTTCTCATGTCACCAAGATTATCTAATTGCGACAACGTTTCCGATATTTCCACACCATACCGACTGGGTACAGAATAATCCGCCTTTTGATGGTCCGGGGATTGTTGTACTTTTAATATATTTTCGCTGTCATTAGCAATATTTTCATTATATTCTGGTGCTTTGAATGTTAGTACAGATACATTAGGTTTTACTTCAGTGTGTTCCACATTGTTAAGTGTTCCCGCTGTCGAATGTACTAAAGTTTCCTGTTGAATAAATGCTTCAGATGTTATGGTAGCCTCGTTAGCTTGAGCTTGAACTAAATCACGTTGACTTTCAAATTCCTTTGGCAGTATTTCAGATTTATTTTCTACAACAATAATTGCCTGTGCTGAATCAATATTAGGTATAATAGATGTAGTATTTTGTTTATTATTTATTTCTAAATTGCTTTCTTTTTCGTTTGAATCTGGTATAGTAACAACAAGTTCTTTATATGTAATGTTTTCTTCATTTGCTATTGAAGAGAGAGGTGCAGTTTGGTCTTCTGTAAATCCTACACTAGACTCTACTGTTAGCTCTGATAATATTGCAACAGGTAGACCTTTAATATCAGTAGTTGCTGTAAATTGTTCTGGAGACTCTTTTACAACATAATCACTTTCTTGTTCGTGTTGATAAACCTCTGTTATTTTGATTGTATCTTCAGATGATATTATTTCTGGAGTCAAAGACTTGGTATCTGGTAACAAATTCTCACATAAACTACCTTGAGAATCTAAAATACTATTTTCAGATATTTGAATTGACGACATTATATTAGCAGTTAAATTTGCTTCACCAAAGCTAGGAGATGTAATGTCTAAATTACTAAAAGAATCACGTGTATTAACCTCAGATGTTATCGCAATTTTATGATCAGTGTCTATATCAGGCTTGGCAAACTTGTTTTCTATTAATTTCTCGCATTTAAGTATATCTTCTTTTAAACTGGGTACAGTTTCAGTGATATTCAGACTTTCCTTGCCGATGATACCCGTTACAGCCTTATCGTAATGTGTACAACTATCGTCCAATTTTTGAAGTTGCTCTTCAACGCTAGTCTGAAGAACAGTTATTTCTTTATGTAAATCCCGATGTTCTGAAGCAGTTTTTTTGATATTTTCTTTTAGACTTAAGAATTCAATTTGGTCAGCCGTTGTAATTTCTTGTAAAACGGAAGTTTGAAGATGATGACTAGTCATTGGCTTCGCTGAAAACATTTCAGGTTTTTCCTCTGTCATGAGGTTATTTCCACATTCCGATAACTCTATTTCAGAAACGGTTAGCGGTTCTTTTGTTAAAAATGACTGATCAACGGTTTTCAATTTTTCTGTCGAAAAATTTTCAGTTATTTCTTGGTCGTGAATGGTTGGAGCAGTTATAATCTTAGCGTTGGAAGTTATTATAGTTTCTGTTGCCTCTTCTTCATTAGCTTTATCTAAAAGTTTTAGCTTGCCCGTTGAATTCATCTGCATTATTTCTGATGTTAAAATTGATTCAGCTGCTTTAATATCTATATCTGCTTCCACAGCATTATGTTTGTCATCTTTCAAAAAAAGAATTGCTTCGCTTTCATTTATTTCTATTTCTGAAATAAAATTTTTATCTAAAGCTGATATTGATATGTCAGCACGACTACCTGGGTGTTCTTTAATTTGATTAAATATATCTTCAGATTCGTGCACGTTAGTTTCCAAATTAACCTTGTGATGAAGTTCATTAATGCCAATAATTGCCTGCTTCCGTGTCATGGTTTCCGGTACAAATTCAGATTCTTTAATATGAGAGGTTGTAATAGTATTATCTAGACTACTATGAAGTAATAATTCTCTGTCAACTGTATGAACTGATGGATTTTCTTTATCAGGTAGATCAATTTCTTTTTCGTGAATTTCTTCAAGAGATACCGTATATATATCTTTTGAAGTAACGTCAACATTAGCTTCTTGTGTTGGCGGTAATTTAAGACTTTGGAATGATCCTTCCTTTTCTTGGACTTCACACACTTCAGTAGTAATTTGATTTGAAACGAGAACGTCTTTACGAGCTGTTTCAGTTGGAACTATTAGTTCTGGATAATATTTTCCTGATTTATCTTCAACGAATACTTCTCCTACTTCGAGTGGTTCGAATAAATTGAAGTTTAGTTTGGATTTAACGCCTTTATCTTCAGTCTTTAACAATTCTTCTTCTTTAATTTCTTCTTTTGTTTCGGAAACACAAATTCCCAACATTGGCGAAATTGATATTGATGCAACTGATTCCTTGAATTCGGGTTGTTCTAAAGGTGTTTCTGTTACAGCTGGGATTGATTGTGTAATTTTGATTGCATCTTTTAATAGAAGGTGTGGCTTGGCGATTTCCTCGCTTATTTCGTTTAGTTTTAAATTTGATGTTGAACTATTAGTTGTAATTTCAGATGTTATAATACTTTCAGACTGTATCATGCCTTCACTTGCTTTGTTTTCTGTTTTTGTTTGGGTTGTTTGATACTCATCTGCGACATCAGCAACTTCCACTTCTGTTACTTCCAGCGGTTCTATAGCAGAAACCGACGGCCTCACAAAGGCTTCTTTGTTTTCCCTTATTGACAGAATTTCTTCTCTTTGGTGTGTTTGTTGCTCTTCTCGAACAAGTGGGTAGTTAGCATCCTGTTTAACATTAGCTGTCAGTTTATCTTTTTTCTTTCCAGGTACAATGTGTGTCACTTCACTAGCAGAAACTACTTCAATTGTATTTTCATGTACATCAGCTGCAATTGTGCTAATAAAAGGAAAATTATCACTTTCAAGGTTTTGAGTTTCATCTTCTTCTTGGTGTTCAATTTTTTGTTTTGGGTGTAATGTTTTTAGACTTTTAATCGTCTCATTCTCTTCTAGTTGTACAACTTTATTCAGTTCTTTACGTTTGCCTTTTATTCGTTCTCTTTGTTTGACATCTGTGAAATTACAGTTCAGTGAATTAAGTAAGTGTTAAAAAATAAAATAAAACTAGGTTTAAGAAGCTGCGTGTTAAGTTGTGTGCTGTACTCCATGTGTTTAAATCTTTTTATTTTTAATATGTTAACCTGAATAAACGTGACTATGTTATTTTGTGAAACTGTTAAGAAATTAATAATAATAAGTTAAATAAGCTCAGTGTATGTAGTGTGCTGTTACTATTCTATTCGTTTGAAACCAGTTATGTTAAAATAAATAAATAGCTGAATTAGTACTTACTTGCGCATTGAAATTATGTTGTTATTTTGAAGCACTACATGATGCACACACTTATAGGTAGCTCGAAATTTCGTTGATTATTATTTATTAACAAAATAAAAGACATGAAGATAATATGTTTATTATCTGCTGAAAAATATCATTATCAAGTATTATTTTGATTATTATTTTTGCAATTTTTAAGTTATTAAAACCAACATACAATGTAAGTATATAAGTATAAGTACGACTTTTTTTCATTATCAAAACATTGATGTCAAGAGATTTTTGTATTTGATTATATTCTTACAAATGTTGGTTTCTAAAAGGCGATGAGCAAAATATTTTATATTTAAAAAAAAATCTAAAAGCGTTAATGTTGCGTCAAACTGCACATTAATAAGTACATATCTTTATTCAAAGCATGAGTTAAAAAGCGTAAGCTATATATTTCTTCTTAATTAACTGTTACTGATAACATTTTAATACCTACCTTTATCTTGGTCTTCAATTGTAGATGTACCTATTAAAAAAAAAATGCGTTACTCAAAGGACAATAGGACATTTTGGACCAACTTCTCAACAGTGATGGAACCTATGTCAAATGATTGCTTTTAGGCTATAATTCATTTTATAGTATGGCAGCTAAGTTGAAATCAAGCGCGAACATAGTGTTTTCGTAGATTTTAAAACTAAAAAAATTGAAATCATTCATAATAATAAAAAAAAAATATCAAGTGTTTGACCCTTTCTTTGTGTACATACATCCGCCTATTGATTTTTATTTATATAGATACTAAAACAAATGTAACAGTTCTTTTTTTATGTTCACATTGATGTATAAATATAATACTTTTATCATTAGTTTATCTGGATGACGTTACGGTTTGTATATTATTAATTAAAATATTTTAATTATGAGTATTGAAATAAAAAATGTTTAAAAGATCCTAAGTACATTAAAATCAATCATGATAAATCAATGTATCTGGTGGCGCCAAATTAATTAGTTAACAATGGTGCGTTCCCTACTCCTTGAAACCATGCCAACAAACATGCAATTACCGCATCGCAACGCAAGTGGCGCCCTCCGGCGTCCACACGGATGAGACAACGAACGCTCACCGGTTCGAATCGAAACACCGCGCCGCGCGGATTTATAATCAATAATAAATCCGATTAATCCTATACCGCATCGCTGCAGCATTATGCTAGTGTAATTCCCCTTATGGTGTGGTTCCGCGAGTGCAGTTGAGGTGAAAAAAGGACAGTTTGGGGACCAGAACGAGGTGTGCGGCGGGCCAGCATCCGTCTCCATCGTCCTGGAGGATTTGCATCATAACCGGCAGCCGACGAGGTAGGTGTTGCATGTCCTGTCCCACTCTTCTCCTAGCCCCTTGATTTCACGCACCATCAAAATATACAGTCCACTAAATTATCGTCATAAGCCACACCATTTTAGTAGTCCATTACGAGCCTGATCATTTGCATATGGTCCTGTTTGGTCCCATCCAGCCGCCCTTATTAGGATACCATATAGGCCCTAGTAAGAGATTTTAGTTTAATCATTGTGAATATTAATTTCGTCAACCCGCATTCACCTACTGATTTACTAAAATATTCAACTACATATTTATTCATAAACCGCCCGTAACAATTTAAGTTACGTGATTTCCCGCCTAGATATAATATATGTCTATGTAATACATAATATATTTCATAAAAATATTAAGCTAATTAATCATAAAACTCATATTTAAATTAATTAAAAATTTTATATTCTACCTACATACTAATCTACCGCGCTAGCAAAATCGTGTATTATCGTAAATTGTTCGATATTACACGACCGAGTTACGAAGTCACGCGCTTATCATTCGCGTCGTATTGTATTTTCCCGCGTAATACTATCATTCGTGTCGTATTGTATTTTCCCGCATAATATTATCATTCGCGTCGTATTGTATTTTCCCGCGTAATACTATCATTCGTGTCGTATTGTATTTTCCCGCATAATATTATCATTCGCGTCGTATTGTATTTTCCCGCGTAATACTATCATTCGTGTCGTATTGTATTTTCCCGCATAATATTATCATTCGCGTCGTATTGTATTTTCCCGCGTAATACTATCATTCGTGTCGTATTGTATTTTCCCGCATAATATTATCATCCGCGTCGTACTGTATTCTCCCGCGTAATATTTGAATTTATCAATTTTACTAAATTATTCGCTTACATTCGATAATGCCGCCTAAAGAGGATACTCCAGATGCGCAATTAGCTATTGCAAAGGCTAAATATGAAGCTATCTTCGAAATATTACAAAATATATATGATACGTCCTCAGATAAGGAAAGTTTCCTTGGCGCTTCTTCACAGATCGAATCGCTTCGCACTAAGTTCGAAACGAATTTAGATAATTATAATTCTCGCTTATTAGCATTGACTCCTAACGCGAAACCTAACTATAAAGGGCTCGTTGCCTTCGAGCATTTGTATAGTAAAATAAAAGGAGTTCAATTAACATATTTGCCGCCAACTGATAAGCGAGACTCACACGCACATAAGGCTTGTCCCACACTGCCGCCTATACAACTGATGGACTTTTCGGGTGACGTTCGCTCATGGCCATCGTTCTATGCCAGCTTTAAGTCTACCGTTCATGACAACCTATCGCTCACGGACTCCGAAAAGTTGTACTATCTACTAGGTAGGCTGAGGGGCAAGGCTCAATCCGCATGCGCAGGTATATCTCCTTGTGCTGAAAATTACGAACTTCTTTTACAGACGCTGATTGATAAGTATGAAGATCAGCGAATGGTCGCTTCCGCGTATTTAAATCAAATGTTTGAGTTCAAGCCTTTACAATCTGCCACCGCGTCAAACTTTGATTTATTTACAGATAACTTTACGAGTGCAGTGCGCGCTTTAAAGAATCTAAAGTTAGATAATTTGACCGACTTAATCATACTTCATATCGCGCTTGTGATTCCAAAATACCTACGTTCGACAACTTAGTCGATTTTATTACCTCCCGCGCCAAGGTTTTGGAACGCACTCAGCCTAGCTCATCGGGTGCAATTACTCGTCAAAATAATAATAATGTTAATCGTCGCTCTAGTAATAATAATAATAACGCCCCGCCGCCTAAGTACCAAACCTACTTGAGTACAACGGTCGACTCACAGTGCAAGTGTCTTTGCACTAATATAACGCATCAGCATTTATTTAAATGTTCGCAATTTAATAGGATGCCTGCTCATGAGCGTTTCCAATGCGTGAAGGATAACAATGCGTGTGTTAATTGCCTAAGTTTAAAACACCGAGTTTCAAATTGCTCATCTAATTCTAATTGCCGCGTTTATAAACAAAGGCACCACACCATGTTACACTTCAAGCGAGTGGAGTCCGGCAGCGAAGTCCCCGAACCCGCGTCGAAGCCCCCGCGTTCGACCGCTGCTCAAGGTCATACCGATAGGTGCGCGCCCCCCGCGCCGCAACCTACCACCGCACGCTCAGATGTTGCGTTATGTACCTATTCATATTATAACCGATCGATTGATGCGCCCGCGCGTAGTAAGCAAGCTACTATTTTATTATCAACCGCTCAAGTCGTCGCGTATGATATTAAAGGCGATCGACATATTATTCGCGTACTATTAGATTCAGCATCGCAAAGCCACTTTATTACAAAGGAGTGTTGCGATCGGTTAGGAATACAGCTTCATGACACTGAACGTACTATTGTAAAGGGGTTCGGTGGAGCTGAGAAAATTATTAAAACTAACTCAATCGATTTAAAAGTTTATTCGCGCTTTGACAACAACATTAATTTTAATATCTCGCCGCTCGTTGTTGATCAAATCACCGATTTATTACCCACGGCTGTGGTAGACACTACTGTATTATCACACCTATCAGGGGTGCCGCTCGCGGACGAGAGCTTCGGCATACCAAATAAAATAGACGCGCTGATCGGAGCCGAACTCTTTCCGCATCTCTTACTCCCCGACGTAGTTCACGCCCCGCGCGACTCGTCGGTGCCCTCTGCTTTACGCACAGTATTGGGGTATGTTATTATGGGTTCCGTACCCACGATACCCACACTCATTAACAACCAGGCCTTGACATGTTGCCTCGCTCAAGAGCCTGCCGCTATTGACTCACTAGTCAGGCGATTTTGGGAGCTTGAAGAGCTTCCATCC
This sequence comes from Synanthedon vespiformis, assembly GCA_918317495.1. Classification (NCBI taxonomy): domain Eukaryota; kingdom Metazoa; phylum Arthropoda; class Insecta; order Lepidoptera; family Sesiidae; genus Synanthedon; species Synanthedon vespiformis. Next base: position 3,553,538 of record OU906947.1, read on the forward strand.
GCACCGCCCGTTCTTCATCCCGCTGATGTTGAATGCGAAGAATTTTATAAGTCTACTACGACCCGCGATCGCGTTACTGGTAGATACACTGTTGGCCTACCATTTAACGACGATGTTTATTCTCTCGGAGATTCTTTCGAAACCGCACGCAAGCGTTTCTTATGCCTCGAAAGAAAGCTAGAAGCTTCACCTAAATTTAGGTCGGCATATGATGACGTCATTAAAGATTACCTCGCAAAAGATTATATTGCCCCCGCACCGCCGTACGATCTCCATGACCCCACTCCTCTCACCGGCACGGAAACTTGGCCAACACAGAAATTTGCGATAGTTTGCATTTTAATACCTTTTTAACCATAAATATAGACCAGGTGTGTTCAATAAGTGTCTCTTTTAGGTTTTCAATCCTTTTTTAATGACAATTAACCATGTAACTGCCTAACAATAAGGTTTTAATCAAACCAAACGTTTTTACAGTAAATCTTAACTTTCAGCGCTCAACTTTAAAATACTAGGAAATGCAGGATTACTAATTATTCATTATTATTTACACATTTTAATAACAGGTAATTCCTCCCCTAGCCCTGATAACTGCCTGCATTCGATCTGGTATGCTTTAGATAATGCTTTTGACCTCAACTTGCGGTATGTCGTCTCATGCAGACCAAGCAGCATTTCGGACCTCAGTACGTGTCCGTGGGGGATTAAATTTGTTTTTCCTCCCTACACCATTATGGAGCCACCATGAAAACTCACAGTTTGTGTAGTGGTGATGCGTAAAAACCATTATCCTCTGCTTTTCCACGCTCGTTCTCGACCATCTGGTGCACGTAAAGCTATCCTATACTCGTCAGTGAACAAAACCTTGGCCCACTGCTTGTTGGTCCAGTTGGCATGTTCTTGAGCGAAATGAAGCCTTGCTACTCGATGTTGTCTGAGAAGTTCTGGGCCGCGTGCTGGTCTACGGGCTTTTTAATTAACTTCCTCCATATGTCCTCTCACCGTACGCTCGCTAACATTAACACCTCTCGTGATTTAGAGTCGCGAGCGGATTTTAACCGCAGTGAGGAAGCAATTTTGCAGAATGTCAAGGATAATAAAGCGGTTATCCCGGGCTGGTATGCATTTTGCACCTCCACTACTTGGTCTGCAGGTGTAGGCACGCGTCTCCTGTTATCGTTTCTAAGCATATTGCATTGAAGAACGTGGTACGTTAAGCCTTGTAGCCACTTCGCGTTGTGTCAACCTTTTTTTTTTTTTTTTTTTTATTTTCCCCTAAAGGTTACACTACCCTCAGGAGTAGTTTATTTTCATTCATTTTGTTTTACAATAATAAAAAAAAAATTAACAAACAATTAGTACAATATTATCTACATTAATATCATTAATTATTATTATTTATTTGTTTAATTTTTTTTTTTTTTTTTTTATTAATATGATAATAGCCAATTTTATATTTGAGGGTGGAGAGGGGAGTGACCCGTACCCCTAACATAATTAGGGACCTTTTTTATCGATATTAATCTTACTTTTAAATAGATTTATTTAGTTTTATTGTTTTTTCTGCAATCTTTATGCAGTACATTAAAAATTTTTCGCGACGGTCCTTTTCTTGAATAATTTTGCTAATAGTTTCGCTATCTAAATTTTCATCTATTTCAATTTCTAAATTGAGTCGCTCAGCAGCGAACCTGGGGCACTGGAGCAAAAGATGCTCGACACTTTCCTGCACCCCAGGCTCGCAAGGGCAGTCGGAACTGGGCTTCTTCTTGTATTTGTACAGATACTCCGAGAAGCCTCCGTGGCCTGTGAGCACCTGCACCAGAGTAGGCGTCATTTTTATTTTGTGAATCACACTGTACGCCGCTTCAACGTCGGGTAGGAACAGTTTCGTTCCTTTCGCCGTTCCACCTTCGTCATATTGTATTTTCCACTTGGCAATGCTTTCGCTTCTAACTATCCGTTTCACATAGGATATGGGGCATTTGTCATATTTTGATATGGATTTCGACTTCAGTGCCCCTTCCTTTGCCAAGTAATCGGCTCTTTCGTTACCGACAATCCCCACATGGGCTCTAACCCAGAAAAAGCGTACCACCTTGCCTTCTGCATTAATTTCTCGCAAGTTTTGTTTTATTGCGTATACCAGGGGGTGGCACGCGCCACCGTTCTTCAGCAGCTCCAGTGAGGATTTTGAGTCGCTCAGGATGCCGATCACAGTATCCTTGCTGCGTCTTGCTATTATTGTTGCCTCGTGGATGGCGCTAAGTTCCGCCTGAAATACCGTACAGAAGGGCTCCAGCCGGCACTTCTTTGCTTGGATCTCCGAACCGCCCCTCCAGCAGGAAAGTGCGGCACCGACGCGGCCGTCGACTTTGCTACCATCAGTGTATATGGTCAGGCCTGTAATTTTTATTTCACCTTCTGACTCGATGCTCTCAAAATCGACGGCCGCCTCGGTCGCTGGGTGAGGGGATTTCAAGAAAGATACCCTTCCCTCCACTTCCCTGCCTTTTAAATACCACTGTGTCTTACCCTTCTTGGCCTCATATACTATTGCCGCTTCTGCGACTCGTAGGTCTATTGGCAGGAGGCCAGACAGAATTAAAGCGGCATTTAGGGAGACGGTTCGGTAGGCCTTGCAAATTTTCTGAGCAAAGCCCCTCTGCACAACATACAACTGTTTCCTAACGCACCATTTCTTGACAGCAGGAGCCCACACGCTGGCGGCGTACAGTATGATGGGTTCTACAACCGCTGCATACATGGTCCTGATCACCTCCGGATTCAATCCCCATGTCACTTTAGCTGTGCGAGCCAACTGTTGATAGATTTTGGTAGCTTTCCTACATGTTTTTTGAACATGGGAGTTGAAAGTCAGTTTTTTATCTATCGTTAGACCTAAGATTTTAATTTCATTTACTGTTTGTATTTGAGTCCCGCCCATGCGTATGAGTGGTTCGTCATATTTTAATTTTTTCGTAAGCACGATGGCCTGAGTCTTATGTGGTGCAAATTTCAATTTATTTCTTATTCCCCACTCATACACATGCGCGAGTACCTCGTTCGCTTTTCTCTCAATATTTACTATGGCTGTTCCGGAGAAGACCAGGACAATGTCGTCCGCGAATGCCTGACTGTACGCTCCGAGATGATCCACTTCATCAAGTAGTGACTCCAATAACAAATTCCAAAAGGTGGGCCCCCCAATCGATCCCTGCACACATCCTCTTGAGGTATTTACCGAACAATTCCTGCCAGCATAGGTTAATACTGCCACCCTTTCGTCAAAATAATCGGCCACTAATTTTCGTAAATTTGCAGGGCATCCTTTCGCAGCCAGTTGGCACTTTATGGCCGGCCACCAAGCGCTGTCGAAAGCCCCCTCTATGTCTAGAGACACGATAACATTTATCAATTTCTTTTTTATATTATCTTTGACGTGATCCACTAGATCATAGAGAGAGTCCTCCGTACAACGCTGGGGCATAAAGCCGTATTGGCGTGTGTTCATTTTTGGGAGAATGTGCCAATTTATTCTCCGGACTAATAATTTTTCTAATATTTTCCCGAGTACCGATAGTAAGCCTATGGGTCTATACGATTTTGGCGATGTGTAGTTGTCCCTCCCGGGTTTCCTGAGGCCAACCACAGCCGCGCGTTTCCAGATGGAGGGAAAACATGATAGTTCCAGACATTTGTTTAGAATGCTCAGAAAAATCCCTCCCTCCACTGTCACCGCTACGCTGCAGATGTCCGCAGTGAACCCGTCAGGACCTGGTGCCTTCCGGGAGTTGAAGCTTCGCAATGCCCTTTCCAGTTCATAACTGTTGAAGGGCGGATCATCCGCGCTGGGTAGCACACCATCAATGGGCATTTCCGCTAGGGCGCGCGTTTCCGTGTGTGCCTCGTTGTCGAGTGATGGGTCATCTAGGGGAAAGAAAGTCGCCCCCAGGAGTTGGATGGAGTCCTCAGGGCCCAGTGGCACACCATCCTTTTCCAGTAGCTGGTCTTGTTTTCGTTTGGATATTCCCCTGATGACCCTGTAGACTCCGTTCCACAGGCTTTCTCTGTCCTGTCGAGAGCAGAACTCCTTCCAACTTTTTACTTGTGCTTTTTCTACCGCTTCCTCGTATTCCTTCTTTGCACCTAGGTATTCCGCTATCACATACGGGCGACGCTTTGCCGCAGCGCATGTTATGCGTCTCTTTTTCCTCATCATATCCTGTTTCAGATCAGGCAGCGCATCACTCCACCAGGGCAGTTTATGTTTTGGGTTCCTTTTAATTTTTGGGATTGCTTTTTCGCATGCTTGATTAATGAATTCCGAATATTTGCCAATAATTTCTTTTAATTTATTTTTGTTATTAATGTTGCTAATAAAATTCTCGTTTATGTTTTCGTCCATCAAAGTTTTACGAAGATGCTGTCTAAAGAGCGACCAGTTTGCTTTGTTGGTATTATAGATTCTGGTCGCTCCCGTTGCGACATCATCTTTACTGCCTTTTTCCAGATTTATGGTTAGAGTGATGGCGTTGTGATCCGAACTGGTAACTTTTTCATCTACTCTCCAGGAATGAATTCTATGGAGCATAGCTGCGCTGCAAGCACTTACGTCCACGTGGCTTTGAAACACCTTGTTGGATCGTATAGTGAAGAAAGTAGGTGCGTTTCCCTTATTGAGCACTTCCATGGCCATCTCATTTAGCGCGCCGCTAAGCGCTTCACCTCTATAGTCCGTTTTCACGGATCCCCACCAGGTGCTCCACGCGTTGCTATCTCCACCAAGAAGGATCCACGAGACCCCTATTTTTTCGTGCACTAACTTGATGTGGTCCAGGTAAGGTTCAATGTCCAGAGTGTTCTCGAAGTAAAACGACACCACCCCTATTGACCACAGGTCTGTTCTAAGGACTGCGACGGCTATGTTTTCGCTTGTCAATGTGGGATATTCGACTATCTCGACATTGCTCGCGAAAACGACCAACGCGGCCTTGACTGGTTTCGTTCTACTCCGAGTCATCTGCACAATGCGGACCCCAGTGAAATTTCCCATTTCACCTTGGGCCCCCACGTACGGTTCCTGGACCATAGCAAAGTATGCGCCCCTCTTCTGGGACTCCACTATCAGTTCTTGAGTTGCTAATTTTTTCCTTTGTAGGTTGGCTTGCATCACCAGACTATTCATTCTGTCGGAATTGGCCGGTTTATTGTTCAGTTCTGTTTTCCTTGTAGTGCCCTTAGCAGTAGGCAACTGCTGACCTTGCAATCGCATCCCATTTTTGCCGAGTGGGACAAACGTCATCGAACGCGTTGTGGTTCTTCTTATCCAGCCCTACGTTGGTGCAGTTCTTGCACTCTGGCGCTTCGCCTTCCAGCCATGCCTGGCATTTGGCTTTTATATGATGCCTTCCACAATGCAAGCAGCTATCTTCTTTTTCTTTACACCAGCGACGTCCATGTCCGTAAGCGAGGCAACGAGAACATTAAACCAGCGGCGAGTGGTCTTCTACAAAGATCCGCTGTAGGTCGATGTGGAGGTGGCCAGCTTGTGTCAGGCACCGCCACAGAACCGGTGATACCCTTAGGATCACATGGTTCAAATGTGGATTCCTTGTCCTGCGGCGGTACCTAACTTCAGCTTTAGCCTCCTCTTCCGTTATTCCCATAAGCAGATGTCTATTTTGGGTTTTGAGGGCTTTCATAATATCCTCGTCACTGTTAACTGCGAGAACACCTTTCAATATTATTAGGGGATCCTTAGCCCTTAGTCCTTCTACAATGAGTCCCTTGTCTGATTTTATTTTGTCTTTGACTTTCTCCATCTCTTCTCTCGTGGAGCAGCCAATGACCACCTCCTGGTTTCTAATTTTTCGGACCTTTTCCACCCGAACCCCGCCAGCCCTCGCGTCAATCGCCTTCCGGACACGTTCGATGACTGATTCGCTGGTGTCTTTGTCGTCTTCTGACGTGATCTTAATAGAATGTATGGGGCCACTTAAGATGTTCCCACTCTTGCTTACTTTCACACTAGCAGCTACATCAGCATAGCTGCTGCCAACCTTCCAGGGAGGTTGCTCGATACTCTCTTGTATTTTACTTAATTGTTCACCAAAAGAGATCAGTTGAGTTTTTTGCTCTTTTATTTCTTTTAATATTTCTTTCGACACCGGAGCGATATTTTCTTTTCCCTGGGAACCTATACTTTGTTCCTCGAGGGAGCAATTTGAGGCATGATTTTTCCCTTCACTGGCTGCTTTCAGGGCCGCCTCTGACTCTTTTACTAAGTAATACATTCTTTCTATAGCCCGCATTACCTCATTCTTAATTTCTGTTTTAAGGGTCCTCGCTGCGTTCAAGTTCAGTTTTCCTATTTGAAGGCACGCCTTGGCCTCCGTAGTCCTACTTGCATATTTGGAAACACTGGAGTCGGATTTTTCGGGTTTGTCCGGGAGTGTCATAGTTTTATTTTTTACTGCTTCCCATTCCCCTATGCTTCGCCTGACCTTTGAGGGCTGAGTTTGTGAAGGGGAGCCCACCTTCTCGGTCACTTTTGGTGACTGTATTTTGTTGTCAGTTTCTGCTGTTTTGGGGGGGGGGGATACCAATCATTTTGTCAATATTACACCAATTGCAAAGCTTTTCAATTACTTTAGGAATGTGTAAGGTGATAATATATTTATATTTAACTAAATTTACTTAAAAATAAAATATAAAATAAAATTAGGCTGTATAAGGGCCTCGTCATATAAAACTGGCTGTACAGGGGCCTAGTCAATATGTACTTGTAGACTTAAATAGGCCAAAAGGTTAATAGTTGCGCAATAGTAAGTGGCCAATAATGTTGATATAACAAGACTAAACAATACAGGGCAATGCAATAATTTAATTTCAAATTAAAATATGATCGTGAATTGCAAATTAGAGTGTAATGTCAGCTAAACAATGTCAAATCAAATGTCAATTATTTAAATTGTCAATAGGAACAATATACATAATATATATCTATTGTAAAGTCAAGTTATATAAAATAATACTATTAAGTCAGAGTAATTAAAATGAAATCAGATCTGCAGTCAGTAAACCTATATTTTATATATATAAATGTTGATAGGTACGTAAATAATGTGATGATTTAATTACGTAATTAAAATCTAGACTACTGTTGTAATTTAAAGATAATTTCAGATTCATACAATGAAAGAATTACAAAAAAAATAAATAAAAATAATTTTTTATCTATTGAAATGAAGCTACAAACCTAAACTAACAATTAGGTATAAGATTTTTATTTATTTCAAAAGTTTGTCTGTGAAACGATTATAATAGGTATGAACATTGGTTATTATTACTTTCTTTCAACCAGCTCTTCGATGTGGATCATCCGTGGAGGCAGGAGTCCAATAACAAGTACGCCGTAGTAGTGCCCGGGCCTCGAGTAGTGTCTGTCCTTCCCACTTGCTACTCGATAGGATGTGCGATTTGAAAAACTGTTGGGTCTCGCTACCAAAAGTTAAGCGAGTGCTGCAATTATATGCACGGCGGCGTGGATTTGAACCTCGTTACTTCGGGATAGTAGCTAGTCGGCGATCCGCCGCGCCACCGAGCCGATTGTTTACAGTGTTGAAATAGTTGTATACAAAGTTCAATTCGTAACTTTGTAATAATTGTTTCGAGGGTAAATTCAATTAAATTTAATAATCCAACTTCACTGTTAATTTTATACTAATAATTTGAATTATTTTCCAAATTATTTAACACTTTTTTTTTTTTTTTTTCCTTCTTATAAAATGCGATCGGAGTTCATAGAAGAAAGAAACAAGACAGGCGTTCCGATAGCTGTAAACACTGTTATAGGTACATCACCACTCTTAGTGTGCACAAAACACTGTTTTTTATTTTTAAAGAACACTCAATATACAAAGTCACCAACGCTTATACCGATTTGTCCAGTAAAAAATCATTGATTACCACACTTACAACAGCGAAAGACTTTAGAAATATATTATAAGAACTCAAAAACACGGAGCTGATCTAAATCTGCTTTTTACCCCCGGTTGCCTTGTTCTGTGTCAACTCTTGGTTGATTAATGCCACGGCTTGTGCAACCTGAGCTGGTGTTAAGGGATTTTTTTTTTTTTTTTTTCGTTTTTTAACACCGCCATATATTGGATTAGAAGCACAAAATAACAGATGTTTGATAAATGAATAGTACACAATTTTAAAATACGGAGTTTAAAAATTTTAAAGGTCGCTGAAATGACTCGATTCAACTAAAGCTAAAAAGAAATGTCAAATTGCACTCAAACATAATGAATTAGCCTTTTGAACTAATGAGAAGTATTTTTTCGTCTCAACCTCATACCAAAAAATATATTATAAACACTAACAACTTTGTAATCGCAAGATAAGCGCATGGCCAAGATTCCGTGCCGCTGAGTGTATATACATCATACCGCATCATGGAGTCGTGCGCGAAGACAAGACATCTACTCGACTTCGCATGGTTCTGGATGCTAGCAGTAAGACTAGCAGCCGTTCCCGACGATCGCTGAACGACATCTTGCATGCAGGGCCGAACCTGCAAGGCGACTTATTCCAAATTATTTTGGGCTTCCGCTTACATCAAATCGCAATGACCGCTGACTGTCGCCAGCAGTTCCTACAAATCGTTGTCCGCGAACTTGATCGTCGTTATCAGTGTTTCTTGTACCGCTTCCGTCCACAAGACCCTCTCCTATTGTACCAGTTCAATCGTGTGTGCTTTGGTTTAACATCGAGTCCATACCATGCACTGCGCACGGTTCGACAGCTCCTCGACGACGACGGCGCTAAGTTTCCGCTCGCGAGTAGCATTGTGCCTACTTCGTTGTTTATGGACGAGCTCGCCTTCTCGCTTCCTACCGAACGAGAAGCGGTCCACGCGTCTCAGCAACTGATTGATTTATTTAAGGGTGCACAGTGGGAACTTGTTAAGTGGAATAGTAACAGTCGATCCGTCTTAGATAATCTCCCCGTTTCGCATAGACTTCCCCTCTAAGGTGGAGTTTGATAAGGCCGTGCAACACAAAATATTAGGCTTGCACTGGTCCACACATAATATTTCAGCTGACAACTTTTATCATGTCGCGGGCACTGAGAACCCCGCCGACATACTCTCGCGTGGCATTACGCCACATAAATTACTCTCGCACCCTCTGTTGTTCCACGGGCCTCAGTGGGCTAAATCGCATTCATCTGAATGGCCTCTTAAGAACCTTGACGGACAGTCTATTACAGACATACCGGAACAGAAGGTCTACGGGCACCCCGTGTGCACGCCTGTAAAGCATTGCGCTTTATATGAGCTAGCACTCCGCACCTCCTCCTGGAGTAGACTTCTACGTGTCATTACATACGTATGTAAGTTCGCAAAATTACTGCCTCGCCGCAACACTATTACAGTGACCGCCTATGATATTCAGTTCGCTGAAAATAAGATGCTACGCGCCCTGCAAAGCCAGCACTTTGCAGAGGAATATCATAGAATTAAAAGTAATAAATCGTGTTCGCCAGCCTTTAATCGTTTAAAGCACTTCGTTGACGACGGTCTGATCCACGTAGGCGGTCGCCTCGTCAACTCCGCGCTGGAATATGCACACATGCATCCAGCTATTATACCGCGCAATGATCATCTAGTGAATGTGATCATTGATTTACTATTCGCATCTCTTACCACTCGTGCTGTGCATATTAAGGTCGCCACAGACCTAAGCACTGCGAGTTTTCTCGCCGCGTTCGTGCGTTTTCTCTATTATCGAGGACCAGTGCAGTACTTGCACTCGAACGACGCGAGAAAATTTAAAGAACCGCCAGGGGAGCCTACCTTCCCCCCCTCGGTGGGTCATGACCGTGCAGTGGTGGGGGGGCTTAACCCACGGCAATCCGAACGGTTGCAGGGGCCGGTGGGGTCACCGGTCTTTGCTTGGCTGATCGGATTGTCGCGGGGAACAAAGAAGACCCACGTGCGTGTGCTCCGAGCGGGCTCCGACCATCGGAGCTCGTGACGGAGCAACAGTTTGGAGGCTCCAACTGTCCGTTGGAGCTTCACCGGTCACCGCTCGCTGGGCCGAGGAACCGTACTCGGCCCACGCGGGTGTAGGCCGGTGAGAGATGGCACCCCCGGTCCTTGTGCGTCGGACCGAGGTATGGGTCTCGGTTCTGCGTACGAAGACCGGCGCGGGTCGCAGCGGGCGGATTCTCTCGGATAGCTCTGTCGCTTAGTGGTAGTTGGGCAACGCACGCGAAGACGGAGCTCTACGGCAGGGAAGGACCGTCTGACAGAGTACTGCAATCGCGGCTTTGTGGAGGGTGGTGAAGACCCGGTAGCGCGGCCGGCCTAGTAACCACCCTCTGCAGTCGTTCGGAAGAGTGAACACCCGGACTCGCCACCCGGCCTAGTAACTCTTCCGACGACACGAGGTGAAGCCTGTCTCGGGCTGCCGCGATTGATGTGGAAATGTCAGGCGGAAACCCCCTTTGGGCCGCCCACCCTTAATGCCGTAGAGATGAGCGGCCACACGAGCAGGGGTTTTCCGAGAGTTTCAGGTGGAAGCGGTCTCTATCTCTGCGGTAGGTTGTGCCGCAGAGAAGAGGTTATGGGGTGCTTCATGAGTGAAGCCCCTCGCTGACTGCCCGCTGCGAGAGTTGAGAATTGGCGGCTTGTGCCGCTTCGCCCTGGGGCGGCGGACATGGGGTCGTCCGCCGTCATCACAACACCGGGCAACGAGGGGAGACGTGCTGTGTGTTTCCGGTACGTCTCTTCACGGCGCGGAGGTCACACTCCGCGCCTAATCGAGGTGGAGCCCGCGTGCGGGCCTCGTCTGGCGGGGGGACAACGTAGCGTGTCCAAACGTCCCTTGACCCCCGCCCATAGACGGCGCGAAGAAACACCGCGGGGTTTTAGTGGGTAGAAGTCCCACATACCCCACCGATCTCCCCATGGTCGGTGGGGATCTGATTCGCAGATTTCCTCGCGTAATAAAAAAAAAAGGGGAGCCTACCTTCGCCCTGTAGTTAAGTTATGCTAGGTTATTGTTTAGTTATTAGTTTCTCACCGCGTATTTTTTAGTTGTAAGTTTGTATATATCAATACCGCTATATTCATTTTAGATTAATTTATACCGCGTCGCATACCGCATCTATAATTTTTTATTTTTCTTCCGCTTCGCCGTGACTTCGTAGACTTATTGCTAACCCCGCGCGCATTAAGCGCTTTGTCCCGGAGTCATAGGATTTTCTCTTTTCTTATTTTATGTTTGTTTTTTAATGGTGACCCATTAAGGGCGGGTGGATATGGTGGCGCCAAATTAATTAGTTAACTATGGTGCGTTCCCTACTCCTTGAAACCATGCCAACAAACATGCAATCACCGCATCGCAACGCAAGTGGCGCCCTCCGGCGTCCACACGGATGAGACAACGAACGCTCACCGATTCGAATCGAAACACCGCGCCGCGCGGATTTATAATCAATAATAAATCCGATTAATCCTATACCGCATCGCTGCAGCATTATGCTAGTGTAATTCCCCTTATGGTGTGGTTCCGCGAGTGCAGTTGAGGTGAAAAAAGGACAGTTTGGGGACCAGAACGAGGTGTGCGGCGGGCCAGCATCCGTCTCCATCGTCCTGGAGGATTTGCATCATAACCGGCAGCCGACGAGGTAGGTGTTGCATGTCCTGTCCCACTCTTCTCCTAGCCCCTTGATTTCACGCACCATCAAAATATACAGTCCACTAAATTATCGTCATAAGCCACACCAGTATCAAAATAAACATGTTTTTTTTTTAAAATATAAAACACAATATGCTACTAACTCCCAAAGTACTTTTATATTATTGAGAGCTCCAAAACACAATATTCGCGCTAGATTTTGACTTGGCTGCCATAGTATAAATTAAATAAAACTCCAAAAGCTTTCAATTGGCGTGAGTTTTATCACTGTTGAGCATTGGTCCAGACTCCATACTAATTTGCCCATGCTCCAGCCAAATTTTAATAATAAATATTGGACATATTGCCAAAACGGGAGGAGGTTCTCAATTTGTTTGTATTTTTTTATGTTTGTTACGTCATAACTTTCGACTGGGTGAAACGATTTTGATGATTATTTTTTTTTTAATTTGAAAACTGGTGCTTCCCGTGTGGTTCCATTTCAATTTGGTCCAGTTCTGACAGTGGCATCCACGAGGAAACGGTTTGAAATCGATTTATTTTTTGTTAAAAATAGTTATTTATTAAAATTAACTTTTTATAGGAACTTATAAAAAAAATTTACTTATACAATAGATTATCTTAAAATGCAAAAAAAAAATATCTTCGGTCAGGGCTTGAACTTTTGTTTAATTGGTCTTGTGAAAAAGCATTAGTCCGGAAAATGGACTTAGTTTTTTTACCATCTTCTGTAAACCTAGTGCCTAAATTGAGTCATAAAAAATTAAAAACCAGTTACTGAAATCGCAATGTCATTTACTATTAATAATAATTAATTAATTATGCAACTTGCATAATTATTATTTTAGCCTTAGTAAGATATTTTTTTTCAAGATGTTACCTTCGAATATCTGAAGTTTATGCGTTTTTGCCACGTGATCTGCAGAAGTCTCAACGATCACCTAAAAAAGGATAATTTATATTATTATCATTGAAATTCAAAAACTAGAAAACATTAATTCGTTATGTATAAATAAAGTTCTTTATAAATAAGTTCGCGACTTCGTCCGCGTTGAAAAGTATAAAACGCCATCTACCGTGGAGCGGATCGCTAAAAATATCACCAAGCAGTTGTCATGTTAGTCACTTCACCTGTTTCTGGATAGATGGCGCTGCTGTAAAAAGTAGTCCCTGTTCATCAGGGATAATGTCGGCTTCTAATGGTAAAAGAATTTTTCAAATCGGTCCAGTAGTTTCGGGGCCTATTCAATACAAACAATCAAATCTTTCCTCTTTATAATTTTAGTAAGTATAGATAAGGTTTACCTCATGGGCTTCTTTTTGTTCCCAGGTTCGTGGTTTAAAGTCTTCTGGATAAAAATGAGCAATCACTTCTTCAACAGAACTGTGCTTCATTTCAACCATTTTCAAGAACGCACGGAATCCAACTTTAGCTGCAATAATATCTTCATCTTGGGTTGTTTCTTCTGTAAGTATTTCTGTAATTAGTGCCCCATGTCCCTGTCGCTCCACTAATTGCACTAGAGCTGACTGTGATTGTGGTACTCGTAAGGCGGGGAAAAATTCTGAGTCATACAAGCTGTCAATTTGATTTATTGTAACTCCACTTCGTAACATATAACCAATTTTCGCTAATTCTCGTAAAGGTGATTCTCCAGGTCCAAATTCTTTAGCATTTATAACTTCAAGTAGTTCATTTATTTCTGCAACTGCTCGAGAATCCGTATCAACGATATTGACGATACCTTGTTGAGTTTCACTTGTAATATTGTCAAGCAATTCTACAGACTCCCCTTTAACTTGTTGCGAAGAAATTATGTGTTGATGAGGAGTCATCACCAGTTCAGTAGTCTCAGGTGCTGGAATTGATTTTTCTTTTTTGTCCACTTTTTTATATGAAGCAACATCCACTGTTTCAACATGTACAGCTTCATCAATTTTTATTTCCGCTTTAGCCTTTTTAATTGATTTTCTGCTTGTGACTTCACTTAAAGGTTGAACTTCTTTAGTTGATACAGCAGTATCAACTGCTTCTTCCACTATTTCTTCAGCTACATCCTCCTCTAATTCTATTTCTTTCAACTTTTGTGTCTTTTCGACTTTTACTTTTTCTTTGACTTCCTTGGCTTTGACTTTTTTAATTTTTTCTCCAACTTTGAATACTTGTAATTTAGCTTTTGTAATTGCCATGCCTATATCACTAACAGCTTTGCACATGTATGTACCCTCTAATTCTTTTGTTACTTTCTTTACTCTACAAGAGGTCTTGTTATCTTTATTTTCAATTTCAAAGTTGTTGTCTGTGCGTATGACCTTATCATCTTTGTACCATAATATTTCTGAAACAAAATAACTCAAAATTATGAATTTACTTTTACTCTTTTTTACTTACATTTTAATTTAACTTTAATTTAGCTTTACGAATTATGGAATAATTGCGTTTACCCCGACCAGTGGGATACAGTAGTAGAGATAGGTAGAAAAATAATAACGTTACTTTTTACCTATGTAAAATAGTACCTAAAGTCTTAAACGGTATTTTACTTGATTGGATACTATAAAATACGATAAATAAATCTTGTACGATTATTTAGGTTAAATAATAACTGAAGTTGAAATTATATTTTGTAAAATATGAAATACTATTATTTTAGTCTGGATTATACATATATCATATGTATGTATGGGAAATTTACTAAATTCAACTCTGTTTTTTATGTGATTGGTTTAATTTCGTAAAAGGCACCAACCTGGTGTAGGATTTCCACTATAAACTGCTTCGAAAACTACAGTCTCCTCTTCGTGAACTCGTTCACCTAGAATGTCTTTTACGAATGTAGGAACTGACTGCGTCGCTGGAAAAGAAATAGAGGTGAGCACCAAAAATAGTATTAAAATTTAAAACTTCAAATGAAGCTTCGTTACCTTTCAATGCTGCTTGTAATTCTTCCATATGAGTAACCCATTCAGGCTTCCTGTATTCTTTCGTGCCAATAATACCTGTAAATGCAGATATATCATCAACAATATTTTTCGCATTTATAATATTATTATTACACCTGTATCACAAATACAACTTATATGTGTATCAATAGTAACAGTGTTGAGTGAAGTGTGATAAATGAAAATAAAAATTGTGAAACGGTCAAGGATGTGAATTTCTTTGGGATTTTTTGTGGGAACGGTAATGGCTTCCTTCCAAGTAGCAATGCAGTAACTAAAGACTCCATCACTGTAAAAACAGATATGAAATTAGAATACAATATGTAAAAGAAAAGCCTGCACGAGCGAAACATATGAAATATACAAAATTTAATATAATTATATATTTTTTGTTTCTCCTAATCCCATTAGAAAAAAAAACGTGAATGAAAATACATTAATACTTCAAATGAGGTTAGGAGAAAATTGTTTTAACAGTTTTTTGACAAAAATTCAAAAAGATATAAAAAAATTGTTTATGATTCTATATACATATTTATACTCACTTTCAACACTTAACGCTGCAACAGTGTAAGTGGTTCCGAGAGGATTATATGCCTCAAACTTTATTTCTCCCGTATCGTCTTGATAAACTTCTGGGATAATAAGTATTGAAGTTCCGTCCTCTAATTCTTCAATCTGATATTCTTGGGAGTGTTTTATCTCTTGTCCCTGCTTCAGCCAACGTATTTGTGGTTTAGGCATTCCTATAGCTTTTGCCTCTAATCTATATTTGAACAAAGATAGAACAGAAGATTTAGATTTTAAAAATCTTGATAAGAAAAAAATAACAACATTGAAATTCTTTCTTTTTCTTGTGCTAATACTCAATTGTCGTCTTGGGACTCAATTGCTTCTAGTGAACATAGGAAATCAAAGTGCACTTCCAAAGTGCGTATAATTTTATTTACAGGTCCCTTAATGATAATTGTATCGATAAGAAAATTTGTAAACAAGAATCTTCCGGGATTTTGCATATCATTTCATGAGCAAAGCAGTTTTATTACATAGTTCAGTCAAAATCTTTAAAATTCTTGCTTTTTTCAAAATGTGTCGATTTTTCTAAATAATCCTATGATGTATTTTTTCTATCCATTATTTTTTGCAAGAATATGGATCAATTATTGAATATTAATTTCAATTGGTTAGAATAATTCTAAGTCGTAATCACTTAGGCCGATTTCAGAGCTCGACCGACCGTCGGTGTGTACGTGCGTACGTCGGTCGCGCTTGTCATTTGTATAAAAACTCGAAATCGTTAAGAGCTCGACTGTCTATTACTTTGATGGATGTGTAATAAACAGAATATATAATTTACCTTGTCAGTTCACCTTCATTTGTCGATACTACTGTCGGTAAAGCTTTCACAATACGAGGCGCAAACTCTTCGATTTCAGCGGTTTTCTGTAAATAAATTTTTAGTAAAATAGAATATTTTCTAATAACATATTAAAACACTCTACTTAATGTACATAGATCCCTATACATATATTATTATATAATACTAGCTGACAGAAGTTATGGTTAAAACATTCTGGTATCTATTAATAATAATTGTTCTTAAAAGTGTTCATTTTTAATATATTTATAAGTGAGTTTTAAAAGCTTACCTCGTCACTTAAGATATCTTCTTCTGAAGCGTACTCGAAAGCTAAAATAATAAATATAATTTTAATGAAGTGAACAATTGAATAAACTTTGTTATTTTATTTAAATTATATAAATATATATTATGTTGTCTTAACATTTTAATATACTTATATAATTGTAATAAATCTAAATAATAATTTTTTGAATAAACAGGTGCAAATAGTTAACGAAAACGTACACTCACTTGGAGTATATATGCATAATTCTTATTTAGATAAAATCTAGTGTAGTTATTGTTTAATTTATTTTTTTAAATAATTTCGTATTTAATGAGTGCCTCAAATGTTCTACAGATGCATGGCGGTTTAATATTATAAAAAAAAAACATAAAAAAACAATAAATGAATAGATGAAAGTTATTAATTATTTAAGATTTGTCCCATTATCTATAATAACATAGAGCGTGCCGTTAATTGGTTAAAACATGCTTATGCTGCAGTGACAAAGATTCCTCGCTACCTTCAACATTAGCATGGCATTCGGTGTTACAACTGCCATATTCATTTACTGCTGTGCAACTATATGTTCCTGTCATTCCTGGAAATGCTTCTTTAATGAATAATTCACACAAGCCGGATTCTTGTCTGCCAAATATAACATCTCTCGCCGTTTGAATAACTTTCCCGTCGTAAAACCAATTTATTGCTGGATGAGGTTGTCCTAATATTTCACATTTAAGAATTATTGGCTCCCCATCCATTACTGATATCGGCTCTAATGGAGTAATCACAATAGGTGCACTTCCATTTCTCTCAATTGTTTCTGATTCCAATAATATGGAAGCAGAACATGACACCGACCCAGCAAAATTTTCCGCTCTGCATGTTATTACGTCTATGTAATCTTCAGTTAAGTTTTCAATACACAGGCATGAAATGTTGTCTTTACTTGTTACGTATACATTATTTATTTTATTCTCTTTAACATAAGACGTAACCTCTTTCTTCCCAATAAACCATTGAAAGGACGCACTTGGCGTAGATTTCACTTCAACTTCTTCTAGCATGATTTCCCCTAGAGTAACTAATTTGGGTTTAAGTGCTCTAATAAATATTGGAGGGGTGATTTGGTCTTCATCAGAATGTTTTATTAACTTAACAGTACCTGCAGATTTTGCAACAATGTTATTGCATTCGATAATCACTTCATATTTTCCTACTTTAGATTTATTAGCATTCTTTACAGTAATTCTGGATTTCCCAGGCTCGGTGAAAATATTATATTCGTTATTTGACTCAAGCGGCTGATTGTTTTGGTACCAAATTAGTTTGTGGTTGTCTTCTACTTCAAAAGTAACAAGCAATTCGAAATCACTATTTTCACATACGTTCATCGCTCGTATTGGTTCAATTATGATAGGTCCCACTTCTGTAAAACAGTGCGCTGTTAGAAATTATCGTAGCTAATGAGTTTAATCTCCTTCGATTAAATTTGGGGCGTATTTACAAAAAAGTAGGTTGGAAGAAAAAGATAAAGATCATGCAAATTAACAAAAGTAACGAATTTAGACAAGAAAAGCGGGAAATAAGTATGTACAAATTATTACTATGAACAGAGAGAATTATTACCACAAAGGAGAATTATTATATTTTTTTGTTATTTACATTATCTAAACAGATTGCCTGAAAAAGTTGAATTTATTGAGCTTGAGAACAGTAGTTGCATATCTATTAAAGCCATGCATCTGTCTGTACAAAGATTGTATGTGATTTTGGTTATCCCTAACATGTAATTTGAAGGATGTAATTATATTATATCATTAGGTAATGAAATAATTAATTAGAAAATGTTACCCTTTTTATCCTTTCGAATTTTTTTCTTAATAATCTTCTTTTGCGATATCTCAGTAGTTATAACTTGTTCTATATCTTCATCGGGTTTATCGCTGACCTTTTCAATTACTTCAATAACTTCTTTCTCGTCCTTTATAACCTCATCTTTTTGAATTAATTTCTTTTCCTTCTTCTCTGACTTTTCTTCTTCTGGTTCTTTCTGCTTAGGGATAGGCTTAAGTACCACTTCCTCTTTTGGTTGTTCCTCTTTCGGACGGCGCTTACCGGTTGGCCATTTCTTTTCTTCAATTTGTTCTTCTTCAACAGGCTTTTCTTTCTTAACAGGCTTCAATTTTGCTTCTTCTGGCTTTTCTTCTTCTGGTTCTTTCTGTTTAGGGATAGGCTTAAGTACCACTTCCTCTTTAGGTTGCTCTTCCTTTGGACGGCGCTTGCCGGTTGGCCATTTCTTTTCTTCAATCTGTTCTTCCTCGACAGGCTTTTCTTTCTTAACTGGTTTTAATTGTACTTCTTCTGGCTTTTCTTCCTCCGGTTCTTTCTGCTTAGGAATAGGCTTAAGTACTACTTCCTCTTTGGGTTGCTCCTCCTTCGGACGACGTCTGCCGGTAGGCCATTTCTTTTCTTCGATCTGTTGTTCCTCGACAGGCTTTTCTTTCTTAACTGGCTTTAATTGTACTTCTTCCGGCTTCTCTTCCTCTGGTTCTTTCTGCTTAGGAATAGGCTTAAGAACCACTTCCTCTTTCGGTTGTTCTTCCCTCGGACGGCGCCTGCCGGTAGGCCATTTCTTCTCTTCTATCTGTTCTTCCTCGACAGGTTTTTCTTTCTTAACAGGCTTCAGTTGTACTTCTTCCGGCTTCTCTTCCTCTGGTTCTTTCTGCTTAGGAATAGGCTTAAGTACTACTTCCTCTTTCGGTTGTTTTTCCTTCGGACGGCGCCTGCCGGTAGGCCATTTCTTTTCTTCAATCTGTTCTTCCTCTACTGGCTTTTCTTTCTTAACAGGCTTCAATTGTACTTCTTCGGGCTTTTCTTCCTCCGGTTCTTTCTGTTTCGGAATAGGCTTAAGTACTACTTCCTCTTTCGGTTGTTCTTCCTTCGGACGGCGCCTGCCGGTAGGCCATTTCTTTTCTTCAATTTGCTCTTCTTCGACAGGCTTTTCTTTCTTAACAGGCTTCAATTGTACTTCTTCGGGCTTTTCTTCCTCCGGTTCTTTCTGTTTCGGAATAGGCTTAAGTACTACTTCCTCTTTCGGTTGTTCTTCCTTCGGACGGCGCCTGCCGGTAGGCCATTTCTTTTCTTCTATCTGTTCTTCCTCGACAGGCTTTTCTTTCTTAACAGGCTTCAATTGTACTTCTTCGGGCTTTTCTTCCTCCGGTTCTTTCTGTTTCGGAATAGGCTTAAGTACTACTTCCTCTTTCGGTTGTTCTTCCTTCGGACGGCGCCTGCCGGTAGGCCATTTCTTTTCTTCAATTTGCTCTTCTTCGACAGGCTTTTCTTTCTTAACAGGCTTCAATTGTACTTCTTCGGGCTTTTCTTCCTCCGGTTCTTTCTGGTTCGGAATAGGCTTAAGTACTACTTCCTCTTTCGGTTGTTCTTCCTTCGGACGGCGCCTGCCGGTAGGCCATTTCTTTTCTTCAATTTGCTCTTCTTCGACAGGCTTTTCTTTCTTAACAGGCTTCAATTGTACTTCTTCGGGCTTTTCTTCCTCCGGTTCTTTCTGTTTCGGAATAGGCTTAAGTACTACTTCCTCTTTCGGTTTTTCTTCCTGCGGACGGCGCCTGCCGGTAGGCCATTTCTTTTCTTCAATCTGTTCTTCCTCTACTGGCTTTTCTTTCTTAACAGGCTTCAATTGTACTTCTTCGGGCTTTTCTTCCTCCGGTTCTTTCTGTTTCGGAATAGGCTTAAGTACTACTTCCTCTTTCGGTTGTTCTTCCTTCGGACGGCGCCTGCCGGTAGGCCATTTCTTTTCTTCAATTTGCTCTTCTTCGACAGGCTTTTCTTTCTTAACAGGCTTCAATTGTACTTCTTCGGGCTTTTCTTCCTCCGGTTCTTTCTGCTTCGGAATAGGCTTAAGTACTACTTCCTCTTTCGGTTGTTCTTCCTTCGGACGGCGCCTGCCGGTAGGCCATTTCTTTTCTTCAATTTGCTCTTCTTCGACAGGCTTTTCTTTCTTAACAGGCTTCAATTGTACTTCTTCGGGCTTTTCTTCCTCCGGTTCTTTCTGTTTCGGAATAGGCTTAAGTACTACTTCCTCTTTCGGTTTTTCTTCCTGCGGACGGCGCCTGCCAGTAGGCCATTTCTTTTCTTCTATCTGTTCTTCCTCGACAGGTTTTTCTTTCTTAGTAGGCTTCAGTTGTACTTCTTCGGGCTTTTCTTCCTCCGGTTCTTTCTGTTTCGGAATAGGCTTAAGTACTACTTCCTCTTTCGGTTGTTCTTCCTTCGGACGGCGCCTGCCGGTAGGCCATTTCTTTTCTTCAATTTGCTCTTCTTCGACAGGCTTTTCTTTCTTAACAGGCTTCAATTGTACTTCTTCGGGCTTTTCTTCCTCCGGTTCTTTCTGTTTCGGAATAGGCTTAAGTACTACTTCCTCTTTCGGTTGTTCTTCCTTCGGACGGCGCCTGCCGGTAGGCCATTTCTTTTCTTCAATTTGCTCTTCTTCGACAGGCTTTTCTTTCTTAACAGGCTTCAATTGTACTTCTTCGGGCTTTTCTTCCTCCGGTTCTTTCTGCTTCGGAATAGGCTTAAGTACTACTTCCTCTTTCGGTTGTTCTTCCTTCGGACGGCGCCTGCCGGTAGGCCATTTCTTTTCTTCAATTTGCTCTTCTTCGACAGGCTTTTCTTTCTTAACAGGCTTCAATTGTACTTCTTCGGGCTTTTCTTCCTCCGGTTCTTTCTGTTTCGGAATAGGCTTAAGTACTACTTCCTCTTTCGGTTTTTCTTCCTGCGGACGGCGCCTGCCAGTAGGCCATTTCTTTTCTTCTATCTGTTCTTCCTCGACAGGTTTTTCTTTCTTAGTAGGCTTCAGTTGTACTTCTTCCGGCTTTTCTTCCTCCGGTTCTTTGTGCTTAGGAATAGGCTTAAGAACAACTTCCTCTTTCGGTTGTTCCTCTTTCGGACGACGTCTGCCGGTAGGCCATTTCTTTTCTTCTATTTGTTCTTCCTCGACAGGCTTTTCTTTCTTAACTGGCTTTAATTGTACTTCTTCCGGCTTTTCTTCCTCCGGTTCTTTGTGCTTAGGAATAGGCTTAAGAACAACTTCCTCTTTCGGTTGTTCCTCCTTCGGACGACGTCTGCCGGTAGGCCATTTCTTTTCTTCTATCTGTTCTTCCTCGACAGGTTTTTCTTTCTTAACAGGCTTCAGTTGTACTTCTTCCGGCTTTTCTTCCTCTGGTTCTTTGTGCTTAGGAATAGGCTTAAGTACTACTTCCTCTTTGGGTTGTTCCTCCTTCGGATGACGTCTGCCGGTAGGCCATTTCTTTTCTTCTATCTGTTCTTCCTCGACAGGCTTTTCTTTCTTAACTGGCTTTAATTGTACTTCTTCCGGCTTCTCTTCCTCTGGTTCTTTCTGCTTAGGAATAGGCTTAAGTACTACTTCCTCTTTCGGTTGTTCTTCCTTCGGACGGCGCCTGCCGGTAGGCCATTTCTTTTCTTCAATTTGCTCTTCCTCGACAGGTTTTTCTTTCTTAACAGGCTTCAGTTGTACTTCTTCCGGCTTTTCTTCCTCCGGTTCTTTGTGCTTAGGAATAGGCTTAAGAACAACTTCCTCTTTCGGTTGTTCCTCTTTCGGACGACGTCTGCCGGTAGGCCATTTCTTTTCTTCTAGTTGTTCTTCCTCGACAGGCTTTTCTTTCTTAACTGGCTTTAATTGTACTTCTTCTGGCTTTTCTTCCTCCGGTTCTTTGTGCTTAGGAATAGGCTTAAGAACAACTTCCTCTTTCGGTTGTTCCTCTTTCGGACGACGTCTGCCGGTAGGCCATTTCTTTTCTTCTATCTGTTCTTCCTCGACAGGCTTTTCTTTCTTAACTGGCTTTAATTGTACTTCTTCCGGCTTCTCTTCCTCTGGTTCTTTCTGCTTAGGAATAGGCTTAAGTACTACTTCCTCTTTCGGTTGTTCTTCCTTCGGACGGCGCCTGCCGGTAGGCCATTTCTTTTCTTCAATTTGCTCTTCCTCGACAGGTTTTTCTTTCTTAACAGGCTTCAGTTGTACTTCTTCCGGCTTTTCTTCCTCCGGTTCTTTGTGCTTAGGAATAGGCTTAAGAACAACTTCCTCTTTCGGTTGTTCCTCTTTCGGACGACGTCTGCCGGTAGGCCATTTCTTTTCTTCTATTTGTTCTTCCTCGACAGGCTTTTCTTTCTTAACTGGCTTTAATTGTACTTCTTCCGGCTTTTCTTCCTCCGGTTCTTTGTGCTTAGGAATAGGCTTAAGAACAACTTCCTCTTTCGGTTGTTCCTCCTTCGGACGACGTCTGCCGGTAGGCCATTTCTTTTCTTCTATCTGTTCTTCCTCGACAGGTTTTTCTTTCTTAACAGGCTTCAGTTGTACTTCTTCCGGCTTTTCTTCCTCTGGTTCTTTGTGCTTAGGAATAGGCTTAAGAACAACTTCCTCTTTCGGTTGTTCCTCTTTCGGACGACGTCTGCCGGTAGGCCATTTCTTTTCTTCGATCTGTTCTTCCTCGACAGGCTTATCTTTCTTGTCAGGTTTAAGTTCAATTTCTTTCGGCTTTTTAAGTTCTTCTTTCATTGTTTTATCAATTTCTTCTGAGGTTTTTAATTTTAATATCACCGTATCCTCTTCGTGAGTCAATGACTCTTCTATTACAAACATTTCAGTTTTTGGTTCTGTACCTCTTATTACCTGTTTTAAAGTTACATCTTCAATTTTTTCTTTAGCTATAGGAACTTTTTCAACTTTTGTGGGGCGTAGTTTTATATCCTGTTGATTCCATGGAATTGCTTCTGTCTTCTCTTGTATTGGTTTTGATCGTGGTGTTTTTCTTAAGCTTTCACTCATTAACTTCTCATCAACTATTTCGCTTTCATCTTTAAAGGTATGTTCCACACGAGCTTTTCGCCACGATTTAGGCTCCAACGTTTGTTCTTCTATTGATTCTTGAATTAATTGAGATTCATCATGCGACTCCTTTTGTGGTTTTGTTTTTCTCCAGTGCTTTACCTCTGCATTGTCAGCTTTGGTTATTTCTTGATAAGACTCATCAGTGCTCAGTAAAGTTTTGTCTTCAACAGCAATTTTCTTATCCAAAAATGTCGGCTTTTCTTCAAATTTTGGTTTCCTCCATTGCTTAGTCTCGAGAATATCCTGCTTAGTTTCTTCTATATTTTCAGTTTCGGTCACATCAATAGTTTTCGAAGCTTCAGTCTGAGCTTCCGTTCTAAGTTTTCGCCAATGTTTAATTTCAGAGGTTTCGTTTTTGTTTTGCTTATCAAGTTTAGTTTCTTCACTGCTGATCTTTTGGGTGACTTCAAGTATATTCGAATCCTCGGTATCTGTTATCTTCTGTTGAGTTTTAATATCATCTTGGCGGGGCTTTCTCCATTGCTTTACCTCTAATTTCTCATTTACAACTTCTTGTGTTCGACTTATTTTACGCCATGGAACATCGGAAGATACTTTTCTTGTTTGCACGTCTTGAGAATCGCTTAATCTTAAAATATTTGATTCTTCGGTGGACTGATATAAACTTGTGCTTGTTGTTACACCGTCTTTTTCTGTGTCGGCAATATGAACATGTGTCTTTTCTTGGTACCCTTTTCTTGAGACTATTTTTTGGGATTCTGAAAAAGAAAATTAATTACGAGAAATTTAATTTACTTCAATTGATCGCTCTTTTTGTTTTAATATGTCTTATTTTATAAAAAAAAAAGATACCACTAATGAAGCAGAGACAACATAAAATAAAGAAAAATTAGTAAATTACACCATTCGGAAATACGGTAAATTCCGTAAGCAAATTCCTGCACGGCTCCTGGCGTTGCTTGTGTCCTTAGGCAGCGGTAGCCACTTACCATCATGTGGACGGTTGCCTGCTTACCACTCCTTCTCATATAAAAAAAAGTTTTTGGAAAGTATGTTCCAGAAAAATATTATGTAGGTTATTATTTGAGTTCATGCGATTGCACATCATTAATTATTTATTCGTTCATTTTTCTGTAGATCCTTTTTTATATAAAAAATGTTATGTGGTTTTTTTTTTATTACATATTGCTATTCTTGTTTCAATATTAAGCTTAAAGACATCCTTTTTAAATATACACAAAAATACGGAATTAAGTACATATGTTGTATTTAATTTGTACTATATTACATAAATATTTGCATGACATATTTTCAATTATATTAAAAAAAAATCTTGTAATTAAAATCTTAAATAAAAAAATCTTGTATCGTTTTGTACACACATTGCAAAATTTCCGCGGTGTGCCAAATACTTACACTACAGCGAAAAGCGAATGAAATAATCATCAAATATGCCACTATTTAGATAAAATAGAAAATACACTAAGGAAGACTTCGTCGGGTCGGCTGGAAAAGTTAATAATTAAGTAAGGTAAAAAAACGTCTGTTCGGTGTGTGGTGAGAGACATACGAGTCGACATGATTGTAACGAACTTATGATAGGCGAATTTTCCTAGTGCAATTCAATTGACATTTGATGAAAAAACCAGTGCCTTTCAACCAGACTTCCAAAAAGGAGGAGGTTCTCAATTCGACTGTATTTTTTTACGTTTGTTACCTCATAACTTTCGACTGGGTAAAACGATTTTGATGATTCTTTTTTATTTGAAAGCTGGTGCTTCCCGTGTGGTCCCATTTCAATTTGGTCCAGTTCTGACAAGACCATGAGAACGTTTGAAGTCGGTTTATTTTTTGTTAAAAAGAGTTATTCGTTTTATCTTTATTACAAAGTCACTTCTCGCCGTCTATCCCTCTAAACTAGATATTTTAAACTACGCAACGGATTTTAATGTGTTTTCACTAATGTAAAAAGCCAAATATATTTGATTGGTCTCGCTGCGCTCTACTAATAGATACAGCCGCCGTACTTGACAAATGCGGCAACAAATACTACGCCGAATTCGACCTACCCGATCTAGTCACGCTGTAAATTGTCTGTGATGTGTACTTGCCAAATGTTTTAATAAATTTTGGGCATAATAAAATACCAATTTGCGTAGTGAAACTGTGTAAAAATATAATTAAACTGTGTAAAAAGTGAATAGTGACGATGTTACATACACTACAATAAAAAGTTGCCGCATTTACGGAGCTATTGATTTTAGGTAGGGCCGTATCTAGTAGAGCGCAGCGAGACCAATAATTTATCTATGGTAAAGAGCGTTAAATGACATATGGCTTATAAAAGTCATATGTCATTTTTTTTTATTAATAATATAAATTATTAATAAAAAAAAATGAAAAAAAAGTCAAAAATAAAAAAAAAAGTGAATAATCCTTGCTAACATTTCGTCAGAGTTGATGGAAAAGTGATCATGTATGTAATATGTTGACGGCTATTTTTGACGGATAATTTTTCACATAATAATTACTAACACTTTGTTGAATTGGTCACAATTTTCAAATTAGTTTTCTGGATTCCAGGATAATTTATTTTTAACATTGTTCCGACCAGTTATTTCTTGACAACCGTATAAATTAAATTAATGTATTTTTTCTTAATTTGAACAATCCAAATATATTCTATTCCTTTTTTAGTTTTCTAACAATATAACTAAAAAAATATCAGATACAATATTCTAGAGATGACACAATTTGAGTATAAAAATAAAATAATATCGATTTTTTTTAACATAGTCTACCTTGTCTTTCGATACAAATTAGGTGACATTTTCCAAATTTTTATTGCTTCATAAGTCAGCTTTTTTCTTCGCAAAACTTCTATAAAAAATTAAAAACCATCACTGGAAATAAGTGGTGAAAAATCTCAAAACCAGCTTTGCTGTAAAGGCCGATGAGGAGCATTGTCGTATTGTAGAACATGAAAGGATACTTCAGGCGGAGGCTATATGAACTTTATTCTATCGGCACGAGAGCCCAAGAGGGGATTTTTGGATTTACTCGAGCGCGTCAGATATTGCCAATGTATATTCCCCACGTGTCTCCCATAACGGGTATGTATTAATCTGACGGCTTGGTTGGTGGAGTTTGGGGTAAAATTTTAAATGCCATTTTGTAATACTCGAGCGCGTCAGATTTTCATACAGACGGTTGAATTCCTGATCGTGCTGAATCTTAATTTGACGATTATAAATATATGGAGGATTTTTTAAAATACAGCGGATACAAAATTTTAAACGCCTGTAGACTCTCACCCCACCGCTAAAATGAAAAACGTCATATAAGCTTTTTTTCTTCTTGCCATCCAATCTTCAAAGTCCAATAGGTCCCCACGACGTATTTAGCATCGTGGGCTCCCTGCCAATATGTCGATGTTTTGTGTCAATGGACCATTTGCTATGTGGGCCATATATGCTCATAAATCCACACCCAATGAAAATTTTCCTCTGCGTTGGTCTTTAAATGCTTGACGCACTATTGGTATCAATTGGGTGATCAATAATAAGCACCCGTAATCATTTTACCTTTATTTAAATGGTCTATAAAAAGTATTTCGTGCATTTTTACAAAAGGCTGATAAAAATCATCTTGATCATCTCGCTAGGAGACTGGCCACAAAAAATATAGCGACATATTATTTCGTTTAAAGCAAAAAATCATGACAATTAAAATGACATAAATATATTGGTTTTTTTTAACATCTACTTATATTTCTGGCCAACTTTTGGGCCCTCTTTTGGCTACCATTTTCATATAGACACAAGATAACATAACAATCAATAAAACAGAGTAATCCTGTAATGCGCGCTTCTTGTTGCCTTTGTCATAAATAATAATTTTATTCAATTTGTTTTTAATTTGTCAAAAAACAATTTTATACTATAAAACTTTATTCAGAAAAATATTTCTTTATATTTTTCTACACGGATAACTAATTTGTTTACGTTTTAAAACTAAAATTCAACACATTTCTGGTGAAAGAGGAAATGCCATACAAATAATATCTTAACCAGAGTCAACAATATAATATAAGTTGTCCGTAAAATAAGGTTCGCAACTCTAATATTCTCAATGAAAAACGTATTTATTGGCATTAAATAATACCTTTTTTAAAGGGTTGACTTTCAGCTATTTTGCTACATAATCGCCGTTGAGATCAATGCATTTTTGCATACGGTAGACCATCTTTCTTTGTGCCTGAATTGTAGAACTCTCCCGTTGCTCGTTGCTGTTTGTGATCTTCCGTAAGCACTCTCTGAACTCACTTTGCCCAAAACTTGGCATACCCCCTAAATGTTCTGTCAAAATTTTGTCAAAATCCGTCAGCCTTTGAGCTTTCGGCATTGTTTCTTCCATTATCGCATTCGTTTTGTCCGTAACCGAGTGTAGGCCTTCAAGAACGCTGTTCGTCGTGGACGTTTGAGCACGTTTTGTAAGCTCGAATACACTTTTCAGCGTACATTTAATGCAGTTGAGAATATCCACAGAGGCAGTGTTTATTATGCACTGAAAGACTGAAAAACTAATAACTGACGGGAGAGGCGATTGGGAGCTACATCTCTAGTGTCAAGCCAAGACTGAGCGTCGCAGACAGCTTGAGCCCGCTTAACAACATTCCTCGCTATACTATTTAAGTACTTTACTTTTTTTTAATTTATAAGAATAGTCTTATTTAGAAATAGTCTAATCACTGAATTTAACGCTTGGTAAAATTTGTCATCTGAAGACTTATACTAAAAGCAGCATTTAAGAATCATAAAGAAGAAATTAAGCATTACCAGTGCAAGTCTAAAATTATATCAGAGGGTTTAAGAACTATTTTGTCCTCAATTTTACCACTTTATTGTGAATTTTCATGGGTCTTGATGATGAAATGTTCTCAATATTAATCGTCCATAGAACTAGTTATTCAAATAACAAATTTGAGCATAATTAAAATGTGGGTTGGCTTGCTATATCCATAGTGCAGCGTGCAAGTGTCATAGCTTGCTCGTCGGACACATAGTCCTACTTATATTATGTCGCATGCTTTCATGGCGTGTTCAGTCACGAGATTATTTTTCAAAAAGATATTTTCGACTCTAAACCAGAAAAAAAATACTAAATAATCTCCAATAATCTTTTTGGAGTCAACAGAGACAACGGATATTACTGTACTTATGATTTTACATAATCATACATTCAAAATAATGAGCTTAGTCTCTCTAAACTTCTATTATTATAAGTTTGTTAAATTTTTCAGTCAATTGTTTTGTTTCATAAACATTGGCTTATAATTTCATGTCTCTAATTAATTATTATTTTATATTTATAATAACATTACAAAAGCAGTCGTCGGTTTTTTTTAATTTTTGTTAATATCTCTTTATTGTTGAAATAAAGAGATTCGAATTCCTTATGTATGCTCCATCACGAAACCTAGATATTTTCCTCAGCAACACTCCCTTTTAATCTCCTCGGTGTCGACAAATGAATTCGTTTATATTGACTGCCTAATGTTGATGTTGATCCATCGGTCAGGTGTATTTTGCCTCATGAATATTTGAATAGAAATGATTCGTCGTTCTCTCATACCGATTGACATTGCACGGCAGACTGGTATGTTGCTGGTTTCATGAAGTATTGGCCAACTTCACTATTCATGTTAATACCGGATTGGATGTATTTCCTTTCTATACCGAACTCAGATAAAAACTTATAGTTTTTACGACAACTGAAGACTTCAGCATTTGGTAACTCGTTCAACTTACTACACAATTGTCATCTTAAGAATTCTAATGCCTAGTTCACATTAGTAGACATGTTGCGCCATTTTGTCTAAGGTTGTCTAAGTAGACATGTCTATAGACCAAGGGTGGTCAAGCTCCTTGATAGTCCGAGCCATTTGAAATTTTTCGCGAGCCGCAATTAAATACGCATTTGTGGCGATACTCTACATTACAAAACACCTCTTCATAACCTCTTCATACAACCTCTTCATAGAACGCTGGCAGAGAAAATTCGAAAACGTCGACTTGAAAAATTCGAACGAACATTTAAATTTAATTCCATGATTGATTTGAATTTGAAATAGAATGTCTTGTCAAAATGTAGATATATAAGGGTTGCCAAAAATTGTAAATAAACATTCTGCTATTGCTTTTCAACCTGACTTTTTCTGTGCTAATGCAAATGTATTTTGAGTTTCATTGGCTGCTGACTAAGTTGTGGATTGATAAACATTTTGTTGGAAGTCGGGGATAGTCTGCAGCTTGCATACTAATATATGTACACATACGTGGGAACATTATCTAAACCATCCCACAGCTGGGGAGCCCTCTATACTGGCGACCCACACATTTATTTAAAATGTATGCAAAAAAGGTAATATTGCTTTTTTACATTGAATAAATTATTTTACATGTTCCGAGTATTGAAATAATTCGACAAGCAGCCTTATTTAATTCAAGAGAGGATTTAAAATATACAATATCGAATCAATAGTTAGTGAGAGTTTATCTGAGAACTTTAGAAACCTGGAAATTTAAAAGACATTTTGAAACACAAAAATGAAAAGGGAACACGGGTACATTTATTGAGAGCCACAAATAATCCTGCAAAGAGCCGCAAGTGGCTCGCGAGCCGCAGGTTGGCCACTCCTGCTATAGACTAATTCCCGTGTATGGGCCTGTTGCGAAATCAAAAATTGCAGGTCTAATGTCTACCGATCGGGTAGAAGATGGCATGCATGCATGCAACGTTAGACATGTTGCTCAAAATTTTAACTGTGTATATTGCCTTCTATAGGCGAGACACGACTCAGTCACTCAGTCTGTATCCAGGTACTGAGTGGTGTGATTCGGTTGTTTCAGATTTTTTGTTTTGTTAAACATGTTTTAAAATTAGTTGAAAATTACGAGTCCCTACTACAAAAACCGGGTAAAAAGAACCGGGCCTTGGAATGTCTGGCTGTAAATCAAAATGTGACACCGACAAGTGGGACGAAACTCACATCGTAGTGCGCTAAACTAGACACAAGTGTCTCTAGACAAATCGTGCAACATGATCTACAAGTGTGTACTAGGCATAACCAACGGACCTAGGCTATAGGTGCAATTCCTCAATCTCGCCATAGATTTTGTAGATTTGGTTAATTATTTCTCATTTTTAACTGTCTCCTACATCAGATGTATTCATAATATTTCCCCTAATATAGCAGGACTGCATTTTCAATATTATAACACTTTCTCTCATAATTTCTCCATGGAAATTAATTCAGTTTTTCATTGTTCGCTTACCTTATTTGTATACTTACTTTCCGCTTGCGTCTTCTTATAATCACTCTCTTTTTATAAACTTTTATTTCCTCCACAAATTTTATGTGCATGTGTGTTTTAGGTGTTTTGTGTAATTGGATATTGTAAGTAGTAACTCTTCTTATCTTTAATTAATTAATAATAAATGCTCACATTTCTAATTGG
The DNA here is from genome assembly GCA_918317495.1 of Synanthedon vespiformis. Taxonomy (NCBI): domain Eukaryota; kingdom Metazoa; phylum Arthropoda; class Insecta; order Lepidoptera; family Sesiidae; genus Synanthedon; species Synanthedon vespiformis. The sequence goes on from OU906947.1 coordinate 3,584,226, forward strand.
CCTAATTAAAATAATTGTGAAATTCTTTTCCTCTCATTATGTCTTTTATCATTAATAATTGAGCAGGTTTTTATAATGAATTTTGTTAAGTAGTTATTTTCATTGGCTCTGATCTCATATATTAGAAACTATAGTTAATCAACTGTTTTGTTATTACAGTAGCAAAAAATGACATTATAAGTAGATAATGATGGTAATGTCAAACCAAAATTCAAGTTTATAATGACATGAAGGAAAATAGTAGTTTAGCTAGAAGTGAGAAGTGTTCGAGTCGATGAAGATAAGCAAAATCAGTGGCTGGCCATCCATCAACTGTTGAGATATTCTAAAGTTGAAAGCGCAAATAGAATCTTTATTTAAAAATTGATTTTGTACTTGATGGACGGCTGGCACTCATTGTCAGTGCTTTTCTGTAATGTAGTGAATGTGTGGGTATTTTATTTACGTAATGCAGGATAACAACTACCCGTACTGATCTAATTACTTTTCTGTCTGATCTATATATTCCATAATGTGATTTCGAAGATCGAAGTTTAAATTGTGTGTAGAAAAATGCGAAAAGTTTTTTTATAAATTTATAGCGTTTATTAAACAATTTTCACATAAAGGTAACATACAAAAGATTAATTTCTAATAATTGTATTAAATATTGATAATTACTAAAATATATACTGCCACGCCTAAAAACTTAATACATTTAGGTGAACATTAAAAACACAATTAAATTTCAACAATGTCGTGCACTTAAAACAAACTAAGTTAAGGATCACTGTAACGTTAAACTATAAATCTCATTCACTTCAGATTTGTACTTGCATAAAAAAACGTAAGGTCATCAACAACGGCAGTGTTTGTCAAAACATAGAAACTGGCAAGGCAAGTAGTGCGTGCGTACTTTTAGTATCGTGCGTCGTCACTGCTCTTACGCTCGACTGGCACTGGATATTTTCAGTTATTATGTTTCTTTGTCAGGGAGATAGAATAGATAGAGCGGAAACAATCGCACCAAACGCGACAACCACGAGTAACTTTGAACTTCGTAAGAACGACCGATCGCGCGACCAAGTCCGCGGCACCTACAAACGCGGACCCTTCCCGTACAACGACACTTCATAGGCAACAGATAGTACGGCGCGGCGTGCCACTGACAAAGTTAGTCGCAGCTATTAGGTGACGCCGCAACACACACCGCAGCTACGTGCAACAATGTTAGATTTAGGTAAGAAATATCTTGCCGATAAGCCAAAGAGTGGACATTACAAATACAAACATGCTTATAGGATAAAGCTGAAGCGGGGACTTGTCTCCGGATTTGTTCCGTCTTAGTCTCATTTACTAATCAAATGAAATTATCGTTAACAATAAACAGCAAGTCCCAGTTTCATGAACATAATACAACTTAGTAATTCATTACAGTATCGAGATCACCATTTGTAATACGTTTTATAGATCTCATTAAAAAGCGTATAATTGACATTTATTTCTTACGGTTAATAAGGCCAAAGAAATCATTAACTCTAAGCGCAGGCTTAAAATTATTTCAAAAGAGTATTGGGTGAAAAATACATTTGATATTATGCCAAAGACGCGTTCTGGGTATGTAATATTTGTAACTCTATTTTACAATGTAGTCGAAGAAATACTTCATTTAGTAAACATCGTAGCGGTAAAAGCAAAACAAAACAGTCGGAGACGTTTCGTGTTTGTGTTAATCACATGTTACGTGTCCTTTAGGCTCCTTTCTCGCTGCTCGCAGATCGCCCGGAGTCGCCTGCCTCGTCGAAAGACTAGGACTATTTACACAAAAAGCTTAAATGTACAGCATTGTTAGATGCGGAAATTCGCCCAAATAATAATACTACTGAGTTAAGCTTACAATTGAGTTCACTTGCAAATATATGAAACATGTTAGAGTGTAGCGCCGTGCGTCCGCGCTGTCTAACTACCTTGGTGCCTACATAATGGTCGTCCATGGTTATAACAATGGTTGCTTTTACGAAGTAGTTCCAAGTATTTATGAAGCGGGCGAAGTCGTTATTGCGGTAACCGCTACGATTGTTACGTCGTTAAATATATCGCTCATCAACTTTTAAGATTTTACAGTAGTTTTCACCCGATCTCATTGTGGAATTTTTGTGAAACAAAGAAACACTCTACGAATGTATTAAAAGTGCGCGACGCGAGCTCGCTGCCTGTGTCTATGTCTTACTTTTGACGACTAGTTTGGCCGAAGTCTCGACTTGACCGGCGGTGGTGGTGGCACGACACGTGAACGTGCCAGTATCTTCCTCATACGTGTTGCCAATCAGAAGCACAGCGTTGTTGCCTTCGTGGATCATCTGAAAAGTAAGTAGTACACCATTTTTAATCATTATTTATTTCAAAGTATCGCATTTAATCAGTTTGGGACACTAATGCGTAATAAATTATGTGTAAATCCATGACATTTTCTAACTCATTATTGAGTAAGACGCTAAAAGATCTTTACTATTACTAAGTGGAACTAATATATTTTATTATTTGTAAGTTATCATTGCTTAAAAACATTTTGCATTAAGAAATTGTTTTAAAATAAATCTTACTTGGAAATCTGGAGTTTCGGGTATAAGAGCTCCTTCACGCAGCCATTGAATGGTTGGCTTGACTTTGCCTGTGATATGCGTCTTGAACTGCGCCGGTTGGCCTTCGTTCACCACGATATCCCGAAGAGGTGTAAGCGTTGGCAAGTTATCAGCTTGGTCCGGCTGGGTAACCTTCAATTTTGCAGCGACCGTCACTCGTCCGGCTGAATTGTAAGTTACACATTTGTAATCACCTTCGTCTTCAGGAAAAGCCTCTGAAATGCGCAAAGTGTATTCTTCTGCTGTTCTGGACATCTGGAAGTACTTAGATGGCTTGATTAATTTCTCGCCTTTGTACCATTGGACAGTAGGTGTTGGTTTTCCAACGATCTTGCAACTGAACTCTATTGCTTGACCCTCTGTAACAGTTTTATCTTTAAGAGGTTCAATGACTTCTGGTGGGGCATTCATAGCCTTAGTTTGAGGCTTTGGTTTATCTTTAGTTGCAGGAGCATTAACAAAGCATTCAGCATCACATCTTGCTTCACCAGCGCTATTAATTGCAACACACTCATATTTGCCAGAGTCTTGTGGATAGGCTTCTAAAATAAGTAAAGTGTAAGTACCATCTTCGTCCAATATTTTGTTCCTAATATCTGGTTGAACTTTCTTTCCATTTTTCAACCAATAAACATCAATAGGTTTCGTGCCAGTAACCTTTGTGTCAAATCTCATCAACTGACCTGCAGTTACATTCACATTATTAGCAGTTAATGTGAAGCTAGGTGGGATGACTCCACCTCTGCCCTGACGTTTTCTTTCTTCTACAACCAAATTAGCACTGCATTTAGCTGTACCGCCTCTATTCTCAGCTACCGCAGCAAATACCGCTGAGTCTTCAATGAAAACTTGTCTTATGATAAGAATAGACTTGGTACTGAAGGTGTGAATTTGGAAGTCAGGCGAGTTTTTAATTGGGAAGTTCTCTCGATACCACTTCACAGTCGGCAATGGGTCTCCATCGAATTCAACTTCGAATCTCGCTTGTTCATGTTCGAAAACACGACAAGGTTGCATTTTCTTAGTAAAGACAGGAGGATTACTTGGCTTAACTGGGCCTTCAACTACTCTCTCATGAGTCTGTGCTTTGTGTTCCATTTCAGTAGTTTCAGTTGACGTGATTTTGCGCGTTATCTCAGTATCTCCTACAACTTCTTTTTGAATTTGTTTTTGTTTTGCAACGTGTACTTCCTTTCCATGAACAGCAGATTCAGTGGGATCCGGAATTCTAGGCTTCTGTGTGATTTTCTTCTGCGTGTGTTGTTCAGTGATTTCTTCAGTTTGTTCTCTGTAATTAAAATTGTATTTCAATTAAAAATTAAAACTTATACATTCTGTTTTTTTTTAGGGTTTTTATTTTATTTATACTTACAAGCTATCTTCATATCTTTGCGCCATGCCTTTAGCAACAGAGCTGCTTATTATCTTTTCCCCAGGAATTGCATATTGATGAGTAGATTCTCTCATCCTGCTTTCTTTGACAACCTGTTCGTTTTCCAATTCCTGAAGTTTGTTGTAATACTCCTCACTCTTCTTCTTCTTAACACTTTGTTGCCATTCAGTGTCGGGCTCTCTGATAACTTTAGGTTTCAATTCAGGCCTATGGTCAATGACACCCTGTCGTTGCAGAACTTGACGCTCCTCAAAGGTTTTTTCCAATTCGGTTTCATTTCGTTGAAATTGTGTTGTTTCATCATACCAAGCTGAACATAATAAAAAAGAATTAATATTTTTAGGGTAACTGTTAAGAGAACTGGAATATTATAGAACATACCTTCAAAAACTCCGACGTTAAGCCGCAAGAAGCAGGTGATTTAGCTGTAGTTCAATTGGCGGAGTGAATAGGAATGATCAAGGAAGCAAAGGGGTTTGTGCGTAAGCGTTTTGAAGTGTGGGTGAGTTGACAATGTGTATTAACAGCATTTAAAATAAAGCTTACCGGAATGAATTCATACAAAAAGCATATATTTTTGCAATGCCACTTTTAAAGCTGTGGGATTCCTCACTTGAACAAAATAAATATACTCACGGCGTGGCGCATTCCTCAGTACTCCTCTATAATCGTCATGTCTCGGAATAACTTTCAGTTCGGTCGTAGCCAGAGCTTCACCCGCGGAACTTCTAGCAATTACTTCAATTTTTCCCGTATCGTATTGTCGAGTCTTGGGTATGTCAAAATGATACATGCCGTCATATATTAATTTATATCTTGAACCCTGCAATGAATGACAGTTATTTGAATGACAGACCTAAAATATCGCTAAAATAATAAAACTATATATTGTGGACCCATACATTTACGATCGTGCTTCCGTTTATTAACCACATAACACGTGGCTTAGGATGACCAGTGACACGACAACAGAAACGTGCCCATTCGCCTTCTTCAACTGTAACAGGTTCAGGTCTGCTAACGAATACTGGTGCTGAGCGAGCCTTTGATTCATCAATAACTTGCTCAGGTGCCCTGAAATAATTTACACTTAACAATTACTTTCACAATTACTTAACAAAATTGAATTAGATTAGAGGCAACAATATAATTTTTTATTTAATTTTTATATGTTACTTACACTTGCCAAGACGCTTCCATTTCACGGATTTTCTCGATACTCTTCATATGTTTAGGAAGCTGAGAATCATAAACAATGCCAGGTTTACCAGCTGTCTTAATAACGGCTCGAGTTTCATCCATGCCATACAAATTCGTAGCACGGCATACGTATTCTCCGCTGTCTTCAGGATACACCCATCCAAAGTTCATGGCCACATATCCAAAATCGTATATAGGAAGGAAGCGGTTTTCTGAAGAAGAAAAAATAAAAAATCATATAAATTCTTGGAACAATCAAATTTAAGGGAAAATATCTGTGACACCGACACTCATTCGTAAAAGAACCAACAATTTATTTTTTTTATTTTTAAACTATAAAATTTTTTTATATATAAGTAAATGTAATTCGTTGTGTTCATTGAATTTTAAAAACTACTTACTGTGTAACAATGGTTTTCCATTGAAGAACCATTCAACCTTCATGTTTGGATCTCCCACCGGAGCCAGTTGGCATTCAAATTTCGTCGTTTCCATTTCAACCAAGGTAGTCTGACTCTGAATTTGAGTTACAAATCGAGGTGGTTGTTTCTTATCAACGTCATAAAGATCGTCTTCAGTTAAGAATATTTCAGATGTATATTTTTTGATAGTAGCTTCCATTTGTGTCAAAGCTTCAGATCTCTTCATGCCTCTGGGTACTTGATTTTGTAATATAATATCAGGAAGGCCTGCAAAATATACATTTTTTTAATTGATACACATATTCTGTAGGTAAACAAAACAAAACGTCAATAATATTTATTTACTTACTCTTGCATGATATTGTACCCTTCGTGAAGTCTTCGCCAAAATCATTTACAGCCCTACACACATATTCGCCAGAATCTTCGGCGTAGACATACAATATGTCCAATGAGACAAAACCCATATCGTAAACTGTGCGATATCGATGTCCAGATGGTAAAAGCTTGCCGTTTCGGTACCATTCAATACGGAGTTTCGGATCCTCTTTTGGTTCAACACGGCATTCAAAACGCACGCCCTCTGATTCTTCAACTGTATGTGACTGTATTTGTGTAATAAATTTAGGCGGAGTACTAACTACCGGTTCCTCTTTAGGAACGTCACTTACTTTACCCCTTTCAAGTTCTTTGATTTTCTCACCACTCATACCTTGTGGCAGTTGTGATTCGAGCACAATATCACGTTTAGCACTACAAGTAATCTTGGCAGTAGTAGTTGCCGAACCCCACTTATTTGTTGCTCGGCATGTGTACTCGCCAGAATCTCGTGCGTAGATGTAATCAATATCTAAAGCAATAAATCCAAAGTCATTTAACATGTGGACACGAGATCCAGTTGCAAAGGGTCTTCCATTATGGAACCAATCGATTCTCATGCTTGGATCGCCAACTGGTTCAACTCTACAGTCGAAGTGAATTGGACCTCCTTCCGGTACATCTAAATTATCTTTAATCTCCACTATGAATTTGGGAGGATTAGGTTTTTCATCTTCAATTGTAATTTCTTCACGTTTGTGTAAAGTTTCCTCCAATTTTTGTATACTTTCTGTGCCAGATTTGAAATGAGATGGTAACTGCGGCTCTAGGATTATACCTTGCCTACCTTTGACTTGTAATTTACAAGACACAGTTGCTTCGCCATGGCGATTTGTAGCTTTACATGTGTAAAGTCCAGCATCTCTTTGATAAACACCACCAACCTCTAAGATCACAAAACCAAAATCATTAATGGTTTTCACTCTTGATCCTGTTAAAAGTGGTTTGCCGTTATGGAACCATTCTACCCTCATACTTGAATCATTTACTGGAACTAAGCGGCATTCGAAATGAGCTGAAGAATTCTCAGATAAAATGAGATCAGATGGTGTTGTAATGAATTCGGGCGGATTTCCACTTTCTACTTCGGGTGATAATGGATCAGCAGTGCCTGAATATCCTTCAAGAATCGCTATCTTGTCAATAGTGCCTTCCATGCCTTTGGGCAATTGAGACTCTAAAATAATATTCCGTTTTCCTTGCACTTTCATTGTTGCTGTTGTTACTGCTTCTCCATAATGATTGTATGCTCTACACATATATTCGCCCGAATCTTCTGGATAAGTTGGAGATATTTCAAGAATAACAAAACCGAAATCGCAGAACGTTCTAAACCTTGATCCAGCTTTAAGTGATTTCCCGTTCCAATACCATTCAACCTAAAAGTAATTTAAAAAAATTAACCATAATTCTTAACCATACTTTACCTTAACTCATCTATTATTTTAGTATCTCTTACTTTAAGATTTGGATCATCCGTTGGTGTAAGTCGCGCTTCAAAGTGAGCATTTTCACCCTCCCTGAGATTGTCGATGTTTGATAAAGGAACTGTAAACACAGGTGCTTTACCGTGCTCTTCTTCAACTGCGGTATCTTTTCTGCGTATCATAGAGTCTTCCAAAGTCTGTAACTTTTCCAAACCTCCTTCCATGCCCTAAAACATTGATTTAGTGACACAATTTAATTACTTTGCAAAGTATTAGATTTAAAATAAAAAAATCATCATTTTATATAGTACTAGTTTAAAATTACGTGTGTTAGTGCATGGTAATATATTAATACTTACCCGCGGGAGCTGCGAGTCCAGGATCAAATTTTCCTTTGAGGTACATTTTAATGTTGCTTTTGTGGAGTCTGTACCCAACTTGTTGGTTGCAATACATTCATATACACCTGAATTTTCTTCATAGCAATACAATATATCTAAAATAACAATACCAAAATCGTGGAAAGTTCTATATCTATGTCCATGTGGTAATTTCTTGCCATTGTAGAACCATTCTACTTTCAGTTCTGGATCGTCAACTGGCACCAATCGGGCTTCGAAATGAGCGCTTTGACCTTCCACTAGTTTTGTGACGTCTTGAATTTGTGTTATAAATTTAGGAGGTACTGCAGAAGGAGTAGCAGGTGCTTGTTGTTGCATTCCTTGCAAGCTTTCTAACTCACGAATCTTAGCCAACGAATCAGGCTGTAAACTATCCAAATAAACTCCACTTCTTCCATAGCATGCAATTGTTGCTTTAGTAAAATCTTCGCCATACTTATTATATGCTCTACAAACATATTCACCGGTGTCGTGATTTTGAGTATAAGCAATATCGAGTACTACAAAGCCGAAATCTGATACAGTTTTTATTCTCGTAGAGTGTCGCATAGGTTGACCGTTATGATACCATTCAATCTTCATGTCAGGATCATCAACTGGAATAACAGTACATTCGAAATGAGCTGCTTGACCGTCCTTTAGTCCCTCAATACTTTGTATATGTGTAGTGAATGTTGGTTTTTGTCCTTTGCTCTTATCTACGCAATTAAGTTTACAGCTTATCTCAGCAGTTCCCCATCTATTTGTAGCGCGACATGAGTATGTTCCAGAATCAGAAGTTTTGGTACCAAGGATTTCAAGAACTACCATGCCAAAGGCATACACCGTACGAATTCGATGACTTGCTTCAATTGTTTTGCCATTATAAAACCACTCAATAACCATACTTTGGTCACCAGTAGGAATAAGAGATGCTTCATAGTGAGCAATTTGTCCTTCGCTAATGTCTAAAATGTCTTGGAATACCGTTGTGAACTCGGGAGGTCTACCAGTATCGTCATCCAACAATTGTCCTGGTTCCCTGCGTAAGGACTCTTCAAGGTTTTGAATTTTCTCCAATCCTTCTGTACCTTTGGGGTGTTGAGTTCTTTCAATAAGATTTTCTTTACTGATGCAGAATATAGTAGACGAAGTAAAGGCTTCGCCTCTTTTATTGTAGGCTTTGCAAGTATAAATTCCACTATCTCGTTCATAAACATCAATTAGATCCAAAGTAACGAAACCAAAATCGCTCGTAAGTTTAAACCTTGAACCTTGTTCCAAAACTTTTCCGTTGAAATACCACTCGATTTTCAAATTAGGATCGTTCTTAGGCTCGACTTGTCCTTCCAAATGAAGAGCCTGCCCTTCAAGCAGTTGATGTTCGGGCGCTACTGGTACTATCCATTCTGGTTTAGGATACTCTGCATCAGGAACGGATGCTCGTCTTGATTTAGAAATCCTAGCTTCCTCAGCTTGTTCTACAGCTTCTAGGCCAGCTTTACCTTGGGGATGTTGAGTGTCAAAGAAAATATTCTTATCCCCGGTACATCTAAGCGAACCAGAAGTAGTAGCATAGCCTTTGCTATTAGTAGCCTTGCAGGTATAAATACCGGAATCTTCTTCGTAAGTATGAACTATGTCCAAAGAAACATAACTAAAATCATGTGTGCTCTTGTATCTAGCACCTGAAGGTAAGGGTTTGTTATTGAAAAACCATTCGATTCTTAGGGTAGGATCTCGAGAAGGTTCAACATTACATTCGAAGTGTATGTTGTCACCTTCTTTGCATATTATATTATTTAAGTGAGATATGAATACCGGTGTTTCGTAAGTAGGTTCCGGTGCTTCGGGTTTTCCTGGCTTTGGTTGTTCCAATGCACCAATTCTATCTAAAGACTCTGGATGGAGAGTTTCACCGAGCAACCAGTGACGATCTTCGATCTTTATAGATGCGGTAGATACAGCTTCTCCCATAAGATTTGTTGCTTTGCATGTATAAATACCGGAGTCATCATTTCTCAATCCGTTTATGGATAGTGTTACCAAACCAAAATCGAATGTACTTTTCAATCTTGAACCAGTTGTAAGGGTTACACCGTTCTTGAACCACTCTATTCGTAAATTAGGATCTGTTCGTGGCTCTACTTGTGCTTCTAGATACACATGTTGACCTTCAACTAACTTGTCATAACTTTGAAGATGTGTAGTGAAAATGGGTGCTTGTTGAACTCCAGTATCAACAAACATTTCTGGAACTTTGTTCATAGCAGCTTCCTTCAGCTGAATTTGTTCCCATGATTCCGGCCTCATAGCCTGATCAACAATAGTCGATTTAGTTTTCACTTTGAGAGATGTTGAGGAAACAGTACTTCCTGCTCTATTGATTGCTTTACACATGTACAATCCAGCATCAGCAGATACAACTGAATTTATGTCTAACGTGACAAACCCAAAGTCATGAGTCGTGCGGAATCTAGAACCTGAAAATATAAAAGAATACATTAATTTAACCATAGACCGTACGTATACTGTATTAACCTACTGTTTTTAAAGTGTAATTATAACATACCCATTTTCAGCTCTACTCCATTAATATACCATTCGAATCGTAAGCTAGGGTCACCCACGGGTACGACACGAGCTTCATAATGTGCATGTTGCCCTTCCCAGAGCTCCGAAGGTCCTGTCAGTACTTGAGTAAAGATAGGTTTTTCAAACTCGCGATCAGGTTCATCTGGTTTCTGCGCATGAGGTTGTTCCAATCGCTGAATCTTTTTCATGCCTTCTGGATGTTGTGTGTCCATTTGGATTGCCGCTTTTGCTAAATTAAAAATAAATTTTTAATTTAAATAATAAATCTTCTGTATATTTATTAAATGGCAATTTATTTATATGAAGAAGGTATTTTTACGTTTGTATCCTAATTTTAAAATTAAATTTACTTGACTTTTGAGTATATATTTCGGTCAGAAATTTTATACTGAAGTGCATATTTTTAGTATTACTATTTTCATATAATCAGAAACCCATACAGAACTAAAACTAACAAATCAAGTGAATAGTATGTCATTATGTCATTATTCTGTTTTTCTGCAAATTACTGAGGGGGAAGTCGATTCGCCCGAACTCTTATCCCGTGTTAACTTTAGTGTTCCTCGACGAGCCCCTCGGCCGGGCAGATATACACCTTTCCAGCTGAACCATTTCAGAACAAACTTGGGCCGTTTTTCACCGTTGAATCGAATTATGGGTCATGCGAACTCCCTAAGGCACGAGATTGACCCCTGTAGCGATACATTCTCGAAAATTAAGAGAGTCATCCTCGTCCGTGGTTCCGACACCTGACATTTTAATTTTAATTTGATTTTAATTTTGATTTTGATTTTAATTTTAATTTTAATTTTAATTTTAATTTGATTTTAATTTTAATTTGATTTTAATTTTAATTTTAATTTGATTTTAATTTTGATTTAATTTTAATTTTATTTTTAATTTTATTTGTGTGACTATTTGATTATTTTTTATTTGATGCTGTGTATGTTTCAATTATTGATTTGGATTTAGATGAAAAGATAGATTATAGTAGGTACGGATGTTGCTTGTAGCTCTTATTGGTGAATGTTGAGCTTCCTGTAATTGCGGCGGCATCCGCCATGAGCTCATTTGTATGAACTGTGTTATGTTTAGATGCCTGCCTCGTTGGGGGCCTTGTATAATAAATAAATAAATAAATAACATAAATGTTAAACGTGGACATTCTATATAAAAACAAAGCTCTATCACATGTTTTACATTCAAAACTTCCGGCAATGCAGTTCCGTTGACTTATTATTGTTTGTTTATCACTACATATTATAAAACATAGTACTCCGCCGCCTCTGTCTGTCTGTCTGTTCGCGATAAACTCAAAAAACTACCGCACCTATTTTAGTATATACTTAATTTACAAAGTTACGCGGGCAAAGTCGCCGCCAGCAGCTAGTTATTATATAAATTATTACAATTGCTTGACATTATTTAGTCTCATTATTGAATTGATTTTTACAAAAAGTAAATAAATTTAGTTTTAGTGTTAAAATCAGATAAGAATCTATACGTTGCGTGAAAAAAGAGCTGGCGCGCCGGTCGCCCGATTTCTTCATTACAAAAATAAGGAACCGTGATATATTATAATATTATTTTACTATTACTAGAAGAATACTTCAACAATGAATTGAAAAACGTTAAAATAGCTAATCCCAACAAAATAAATACACGAAGCAGCAAATATGAAAAACTAGAACTACCAAAATATAATAACTTATATGGTAAACGTAGATTGAGTTTTTTAGTACCTTACCTTATTAATAATTTACCAACAGATTTAAAAAATAATTTAAACATAAAAAATATTAAATACAAATTAAGGAAATACTTTCTCCAAACTAAGTAGTGTAGCGCAAGTAGGTATATATTCATGAGTGTGTATGTGTATGTGTGAGTATGTATATGTGTGTGTATATATATATGTATGTGTATGTATGTATGTGTATGTGCATGTGTGTATATATTTATATATAAGTGATAGCAATAAATAAAATGAATATTAAGAATAAAAAAATAAAAAATAAAAAAATAACATCATCCTGTAGAAAGTGTGCAAAGTCAACAAGGATGCACTTATGCGAGCCGGCTAAAGGTTGGAGTGGGACAAGCGGGTGCGTTGGATGTATTAAAGATGTAATAATATTAATAGCTGCCAACTAATTATGTACTTATTGTTTTTGTAGTATTTCTGTGTTATGTTTGTAATTATATATGATGTATTTTCTTTTATTATGGACAACTCAGGTGTACGCTAGAAACTTAACCGAGTTTATAGTGCACCTTATCTGTATACCATTTATTGTTTTGTGTAAATAAATAAATAAAAAAAATAAAAATTTATATAAAAAAAAAACTTACTGCTTATTCTCATAGCGGCAGTCGTAACAGCCTCTCCCAATAAGTTAGATGCCCTACACATGTAAACCCCTTCATCTTCATCACGCACATGAGTTATAGTCATAGATACATAACCAAAATCGTGCGTCTTTGTTATTCTGGAACTGTCTTCAATCAACTTTTCATTTCTGAACCATTCAACTTTGAGAGTTGGATCACCAACTGGGATCAAACGGCAATCAAAGTGTGCAGTTTGACCTTCTTGAATATTATCAATGTTTTGCAATGGTTGTGTGAAAACAGGTCTCTGTCTGGTCACTGGTTCCGGTATTTCTGGTCTCCTAAATGGTTCGGCTGACTCCAATTCTCGGATCTTCTCTAGGCCTTCAGGACGTTGAGATTCCGAAATAATGCTGCCTTTTGCGGTTACTGTCATAGATTTAGCCGATATACAGTGGCCGAGAGCGTTAATTGCCTTAACCGAATATTCACCCGCATCTTCAGGAACGCAGTGTTGAATATCCAATGACACGTAACCAAAATCAAAAGTGATATGGAACCGAGAGGCGGATTGCAGGGCTTTTCCATTATGATAAAATTCGATTCGCAAGTTGGGATCGTGTACAGGTTCAACTTGGCACTCGAAATGAGCTGTTTGTCCTTCAAACACATGTGAAGGTCCTCTTAGTTCGGTAACAAATCTAGGCGGAGTAACCGTGGGCTCTTCCACTTCCATTCTCGTGTGGTGGCCCTGTGCTTCCAATTGTCTTATTTTTTCTAAGCCATTTGGATGTTGAGTATCATAAATAACACTTCTGTGCCCTGTGGAAAAAAGTTACTTATTTAACAAATTTAATTACTTTACGAGGATATAATTATGTCTGAATATATTGAATATATGTAATAATCTCCGAATTTCCAAAATGATTTAAAAGCTACAATATCGACGAACTCTATGAGCTCTATATTAGTTTTGATTTGATAAATATTGGTTTTCAATGCAAAATCACAATATTTTTAAACTAGGTGGGAAAAGTGTGTATAGGTGTGTAAAAGGGTGTACAAAAGAAAATACTTGCCTGCAACCTTCAACGTGCATGTGTTAACGGCTTCACCGAGTTTATTGGTGGCTTTGCACATATAGGTGCCAGAATCTTCAGCATATGTGTACAAGATATCTAATGAAACATAACCGAAATCATGTACAGTTCGATATCTATGACCTGCTCTTATTTTCTTTCCATTAAGGAACCATTCAATTGTTAGATCGGAGTCATTTATAGGTTCAACTCTGCACTCAAAGTGTGCATGATCGCCTTCTTTCAAATTTTCCAGACTGGTCAATGCAGTTAGGAATACGGGCCTTTGACCTGGTTGTTCTATTTCCGCCGCCTTAGGTCTTTCGAATCTTTCCAATTCCTGGATTTTCTTTAATCTTTGTTCATCCAATGTGTCTAGGTAAAGCCCAGCCTTAGCTAAAAAAATATTAAACGTTATCAATTGTTCAATATACATTATAAGTAAATATATTTAGATTGGCTATGTTAACATTAATAAAATTAAGAAGAAATTAAAATTATTACCATCTACTTTCACAGAGCTTGTTGTCACAGCTTCACCTACAGCGTTGGTAGCCTTACACATGTAAGTGCCAGTATCTTCTGAGTATGCGTACAGTATATCTAATGCCACATATCCAAAATCATAAGTAGTTTTGAATCTGTGTCCAGTCTGGATAGGTCTTCCATTGCAATACCATTCAACTCGCATGGTTGGATCATTAACTGGAGTTAAAGTAGCTTCTAAATGTACTGGTAGGCCTTCAGCTACTTGGGCATTCTTGAGAGGCTTTCCGAACTGTGGTTTTTCAGCAATGAAACTTTCATCCCGTACTATACGTTTATATCGGCTATCGTCTTCCAAATATTGAATTTTCTCTAAAGCACTTTCATGCTGCGTGTCTCTTATAATGGATTCCTTAGCTGCAAGGATAAATAATGAATAAAATAAGTACATAGATTTATTTCATTTATTTAATTTTTTAAATATTTTAAATTATTTAAAGACAGTTTTCACAATATTTTATTATAGTTTATAATAGTTTCTATTTAACCGCCAGCGTTACTATCATCTTATTTTGCTATAGTATGCCACTCATTGAATATAACAGCATAATGTGTAAATTATTGACGAGCCCGTTGGACGAGTGGCAAGGGTGCTTGCCTAACGTTCCAGGGGCCCCGGGTTCGATTCCCGGCGGGGTCAACTTTGGAAATTTTAATATAATTTTCAAAATTGACTCTGGTCTGGATTTGAAAAGTAGTGGTAGGGCACACTGCGTTTCGCAGTCATTTGGGCAGCCCGTCTGGCGGTAGTAACCACCCCCTTACAGAATACCACCGTGAAATAACAGCATATGTGGTGTTGTGTTTCGGTGAGTGAGTAAGGGATGCCAGAGCCCATTACCCCCTTCCTTATCCCTTATCCTTAATCCTTCTATGGTCAGCAGCGCACTTGTAGCACTTATGGCGTTGCTTGTGTTATAGGCGACGGTAGCCACCTTCCATCAAGTGGACCGCCAGCCTGTCTGTCGACCTTAATAAAACAAAAAAAAAAAATTATATAAATAAATTTTTATTACATTACTTGACATACTCACATTGAACATTCAACTTGATCGAAGATGTCGCTTGTCCTAAATTATTTATAACTTTACAAGTATATTCTCCAGAATCTTCTCCATAAACAGTGAGAATATCAAGAGCTGCAAATCCAAAGTCGTAAGCGGTACGGTAACGATGTCCGCTTTGTAAAACTTTTCCATTAAAATACCACTCTACGCGCATGTTGGGATCGGGGTAAGGTTCTATACGACATTCGTAATGGGCACTCTGTCCCTCAATTAGTCTTGAAGGACCATTCAATTGAGTAACAAAACGTGGCGCTTGATTAACAGCAATTTCAACATCTTCTCGTCGCTGATAGCGCGATGTATCTTCCAATTGTTGAATTTTTTCCAAGGCACTTTCATGTTGTGATTCCAGTTGTAGCGATGCTTTAGCTGGTGAAAAATATTGTTAGAATTGTATAATATGAATAATGAATTATCATCACTCAATAGCTTTTTATTTAAAAGTCAGCAGATGGGCTAACCAAAGTTTATAAAAAAAAACGCAAAGGAGGAACAAAGTGCGCTAGTATCTTAAGAGTTTAAGATTTTATCTATTACTCACACACCGAAACACAAAAGCAAACTAATGAATTACTAGTAAGCAATTGAATTAGTATTACTAGTTACTAATAGATTCTCCCGGCCAACCACCGCATGGGGGGCATCAAATGCTCACCCCCAGTCGTCAAGGGCCGCCGCCTCGCAGCGGCACCACCGACAGCCTCAGCAGGGGCTACCCATGTCGAAAGGGAGGAGCCAATGGACATCTTGGTGTCCATTGAGTCCTCCCATACTCAAGCAGATGGTAGGGTAGGAGAAGGCGGGCCTTAGCCTGTCCTTCAAATGCCCTAGGGGACCTGCGCACGCAGCTGGCCAGCTGTGTGTGCCTGCACGGGTCCCCGCCATCTGGGGATTGCTCGGGTGTCTCCGGGCAATCCCCCGTTGACGTCAGCCTAGCTAGCAATGGCTAGGCCGCCCGTGGTGGGGTGGGTCGGAGCAGGTGCCTCGGCAGAGCCCGTCCACCCCCCACTTAATGGGCAAGAGGCACCGGGGAGTTTTAGTGGGTAGGGGCCAGTTCCGCCTGCACGTGCGCACGCGGAGTATGCTGGTCGACCCCCACATACCCCTGCCGCCTAGCCAGCGGTAGGGGATCAATAAAAGGATTTCTCCTCGAGAAAAAAAAAAAAAAAAAGTTACTAATAGATACGTATACTTACATTGTACGAATAGAGTTGAAGAAGTAACAGCTTCTCCAAGTTCATTTATAGCTCGGCAAGTGTATGTACCTGAATCTTCGGGGTTGACATACTTCATATTAAGAGCGACATATCCAAAATCATGCATTGTAGTTAAACGATTTGCTGTAAAACAATAAAAAAATTATTTATTTATTAATTTAATAAAATTTATCAACGTCTTAAAGAATATCACAAACCACACTTACAAGCTTCAATGGGTACACCATTACGTAACCATTCCACTCGAAGTTTCGGATCTCCAACAGGAATCAATCTAGCTTCAAAATGTGCTGCTTGATTTTCTGCTACTTTAATATCCTTCATTGGCATTGTGAATACTGGTGCTTGAGTAACAATTTCATCTTGAACACTATGTTTTTGATATCTAGAAGTGTCCTCAAGCTGATTAAGCCTATTTAAAGCTCCTTCATGTTGTGATTCTAAGTATATAGATTTTTTAGACTGCACAATTGCAATTCCTGATGTGACAGCTTCACCAAGAGCATTAATTGCTCTGCAGGTGTAAGTTCCAGAATCTTCTGGCAAACAAGCCATGATGTCAAGAGCGACGAAACCGAAATTATTTGTTTCTGTGAACCGGGATCCACTTTTAAGTGGTCTGTTGTTGTGATACCATTCAACTTTCATAGTCGGATCACATACAGGAATAAGTCTGCATTCAAAGTGCGCGCGTTGGTTTTCCTTGATTTCAACATTTTTCAAGGAGGTTGTAAATATCGGTGCCTGAGTTGTCACTTCATCCACATACTCGCTTCTCTGATATCTGGATTTGTCTTCCAAAACCTGTATTTGTTCTAATCCAGCTTCGTTCTGACTTGCTCTTACAATGTCGGCCGTTCCACGACAAGTTAACCGACAGCTTACTTCATCAGTGCCCATAAGATTTACCGCTCTACAAGTGTAAACACCTGAATCTTCAGCTATCAAATCAATAATATCAAGAGCAACATAACCAAAATCATGGATGGGTCTGAATCTATGACCAATTGTTACTGGTTGGCCATTTTTGAACCATTCAACCTTCAAATTTGAATCGGTTACTGGTTCTAATTTACATTCGAAGTGTACATGCTGTCTTTCAACAACATTTTCAATTGATTTCGGTTTGGTGATGAATCGTGGTTTAATGTTCATAGTTTCATCTACAACTTCCGTCTTCTTGTAACGTGACGCATCTTCTAAATATTGTATCTTTTCTAGTCCTGATGGGTGTTGTGATTCAAAAATTAAATCTTTTTTCGCAATTACGCGCAAAGCACAAGATGTTACAGCTTCACCAAGTTGATTTGTAGCTTGACATGTATATACACCAGAATCCTCTGGATAAACACTCAATAAATCAAGTGCAACATAATCGAACTCATAAGCTGGTCTAAATCTGTGGCCTGTTTTTACAGGTCTGCCATTACAGAACCATTCAACTCTCATCGTAGCATCACCAACTGGTTGTAACCTACATTCCATGTGAACATTAGTACCTTCTACAGTTTCGACATTGTGCAAAGCTCTTGTGAATTGAGGTGCTTGCATGACGGTTATATCTTCTTGCACTTGTCTAGTTCTTCTAGCAGCATCTTCAAGCATTTGGATCTGTTCAACGGCCTGTTCATTTTGAGTGTCAGTCAGAATACCAGATCTTTCAATAACTCGAACCATTGCTGATGTATGAGCGGAACCTAAATGGTTTACAGCTCTTACAGTGTATTCCCCTGAATCTACAGAGGTGGCATGTATAATGTCTAAAGCGACAAATCCGAAATCATAATAAGTTTTAAAGCGAGAACCTACAGTTACAGGTCTGCCATTATGAAACCATTCAACGCGCATTGTGGGGTCACCCATTGGTTCTAAACGGCATTCAAGATGTATATTTTTGCCTTCAGAAACCGGCTGAGGATCTGATAATGGCTGTACAAATACGGGTTTTGATTTAGATATTTCTTCAATTTGATACATAGGCTCTACGAACTTTGTTTCTTCAAATTGACGAGTTTTCTCGTACAACCCACGATGAATACTCGAAGTATCTATACTTGATCGGGCTGTGAAAAAATAATATACATAAATTTATTATTTGCTTTTCTTGAAAAAAATTATATAATCTAAAGGGCAAACAATAATATATTAATTACTTTATGGATTTTATATGTTTGGAATATAGTTTTCTTTTATAATGTTTAAATTTACTTGGAAGTCTTACTTGGAAGCCGCATATCGAGAAAATTAGATCTAAATTATCTTCCCTAACAGGAGCAATACGACCCATCGCGGGATGTCTACCTGAGCAAGTGCGATATGTTATTTATAACACGCTCATTAAGCCTCATATAGACTACCTAATCGAAATCTGGGGTTCAGCTGCTAAAACTAATCTAAATTTAATCCAAATTGCACAAAATAAATTAATTAAATCACTATTTCACTATGATTTCTTGGCACCTACTAGCAAAATCTACAAAGAGACTAAAATAATGAATGTCAATCATACATATATATATTTTACTTGTCTATTAATTCGGAAAATACTTAATAAAGAAATATTTACAAATATTAGTTTTACAAAAAAGGGAAGTGTACAAAAAATTAAACTGAGAAATGCGCAGCTGTACAACAAACTTCCAAAAAATATTAAAGATGCTAAATCAACTAATATTTTCAAAAAACTTATTAAAATATACCTTCTAAAATGATATTCAATGTATGTACATTAAAAATAATAATTAAATAAATAATAATAATTTCCTAATACACGATGTCCCTTCCAGTGTTGTATATCAATGTTTCGTTTGACTACTGCTTATTTTGTTCTCTGTAAATTCTACCCACTTTTATTTTATTTTTTAAATTATTTATTTTATTTGTTATAGGTTTTGTAGGTGTATAGTATATAATTATAAGCGTTTTCTTCATGTTTTCTTACTTTTGTTATTAATTTTTTTTTTTTTTTTTTTTTACTTTGTTGCTTGCAATGTGAATTATTTTGTTATCTAAGTATTTATTTAAGTTCTCACGTAAGTGAATTGTAATTCTTTGTGAGAATAAATATATTTCTAAACCTAAACCTAAATTTAATAAAGCAATACTTACTTTCAACTGTCATTGAGGTGCTCAGTTGTGCTTCACCAGCTGCATTACGAGCAACTACTGTATATGTACCAGAATCTTCAGCACGAACATTAGTTATGTCCAAAGCAACGTATCCAAAATCATGATAGGTTTGGATACGATTAGCGCTTTTAATTTGTTTACCATTGAAATACCACTCAACTGACATGGTTAAATCACTTTGCGGTTCAACTCTTGCTTCAAAGTGAGCGCTTTGTCCCTCTACAATCTTATTGGTTCCTTTTAGGGGACCTAAAAATCTAGGTTTCTGTGTAACTTTTACTTCTTCGTCTAAACGTCTTGAGAATTTACTAGAGTCTTCAAGGTGTTGAATTTTTTCTAGGCCTCCTGGGTGCTGTGACTCCGCAATGATATCTTTTTTAGTAACAATCGTAAGATTAGCATTTGTCGTAGCCTGGCCAATAGCATTGTAAGCCCGACATGTATAATGTCCAGCATCGTGTATCGTTACAGACTTAATAGTTAGTGCGACATATCCAAAGTTAAAGAACGTTGTAATTCTTGAACTTGCCTCGACGGGTCGTCCATCTTTCAACCATTCCACTCTTAATGTTGAATCTCCGATTGGTTCCAGGCGTGCCTCAAAGTGTGCAAAACCTCCTTCTTTAACGCCAAGTTGATCTTTAATAGGCGTTTTAAATTCAGGTTTTTGAGTACTCTCAGGTATTTCCTGGTAGTATTTTTGATGTTGTTGTTGTTGATAAGCTTCTAACTGCTCAGTCTTTTCAATGTATCGACGCTGTTCTGGTATACCAAGATCAGCAGTGACAGTACTTCTAGCTGCAACTCTTATAGTAGCGGTACTTACGGCTTCACCTAATTTATTCACAGCCCTCACTGTGTACGAACCTGCATCTTCAGCCCGTAGGTGCATGATGTTAAGAGAGACGTAACCGAAGTTGAAGATTGACGTGATTCGCGAACTGGCTGTGATTGGTCTACCGTCTTTATACCATTCTACTCTCATGGTAGGGTCACTAACAGGAGTGAGTTGAGCTTCAAAGTGAGCATTTCTGCCTTCTTGTAATTCACCGAGATCTTGTAAAGGTCTTATAAATTGTGGTCTTTGCGAAGTTTGCTCTTCTATTGATTCTTGATGTTGATATTTAGAGTAATCTTCCAACTGTTGTATGTATTGCAAACTTTCAGGATGTTGACTTGTTCTCTCGATAGTGGCCCTTGGTGTTACTTGTAACATAGCTTTGGTTTCGGCAAAGCCAGTGGCACTTACAGCACGGCAAGTATACTCTCCACTATCTTGGATATTAAGACTGAGCATATCAAGAGAAATGTAACCAAAACGGAAAATTGACGTAAACCGGGAACCTGAAAAAAAAAATGGGCTCATAAATGCTATTTTACTAATATATTATTATTATTTCAATAGCGATAGTACAAAAAAAAAAAATAGTTATATAATTATGCAACTTTTGGAAAAATTTAAAACACTTTTATACATTTGTTCAATCATAAATTTTAAATCTTACAGATTTATTTACAATAATAATTATCATTTCTTTATTGTTTCATGTATTAAATATTTCCGCACTTTAATCGAAAAATATTATAGAAATATCTTTACTATTTTAAACTTATTTTTAAAATACTTACTGGCTTCGATACTCTGTCCATTCTTTAACCATTCAATTTTCATCGATGGGTCGCCAACCGGTTCTATCCTCGTTTCAAAGTGTATTTTGCCACCCTCGATCTGTGTTACACTCTTCAGTGGCACAATAAACTGTGGTGGAGGATAGACACGGTCTTCCTCACCTGGAGGAACATAGGGTCGTGCCCTTTCCACGTGCCTTAAATATATAATTTCCGGTCCAGGCGCAGGCCTTAAAGAAAAAGAAACAGATAAATTAATAATATAATCAACAAAGTAATAAACATAAGGTCAATTAAATAATAACAATTAGACCGCTCTTTCTACGGTTGTACAAGGACAAGAGCCCCTGCTATATTAACTAGTGAAGTCCTCTTTGAAACGGTTACTCGCTAATATTAAAATAGCTTATTTAAAGTCATAAGACAGAATTGATAGTATACTCACTCTGGCTCGATAATTTTCGTAGGCCGGGGCAAGTGCAGACGCTTCTGCTCAGGCGGAGGCTCTTTGGGAACTTCGACGTAGAGCCTCGCCCGAGTTGCGGTGGAACCTGCGACGTTCTGGGCGGTGCATTGATACCATGCCGCATCCGACGCCTTGGCTCGCGGAATGTCCAGTGTCGAGGCCCCACCGTCGGTATTAATTCGTAACTCTGGATTGGGTATAACCTGAACGCCGTCCTTCTGCCATGTGATACGTGGTGTGGGAGTGCCAACGGCACGTGCATTTAAAGCAACCGGTTCTCCTTCACGAACGCTTAATGTGCTGAAGCGTTCTACAAACTTCGGAGCGACCACTTGTTCTTTTTCGATAACATTTAAACGACATTGGAAAGACGTTTCCCCTGTCTTGTTGCGTGCCACACATGTGACCACACCACTGTCACTACGATCGACGTTTGTAATCATAAGTGCATGATTACCAGATTCGTTTACTAAAATCTTATGATTATAATCGTCTCGAATTTGTTTATCGTTAATGAACCACGTGACTTCTGGGTAAGGTCTGCCTGTAACGCGGCAATCGAATCGCGTCATTTTGCCTTCTGTGACATCACGATCTTGACAGACTCTTACGAATTGCGGAGCGAGAGCTTTTTCATTTATTTCCATTCTTTCTTCAGTCTCAATCTGCTGAGTATCTGTTATGTACTGTGACGACTTGTTATCCTGCGCATAGGTTTCCTGTGGACTCTCTACAGCAAGATATGCAGAAGTAACAATACATCCATTCGGATTCTCCGCCAATAATGTGTAATGACCTGAATCAGACTTTTGTGTATGTTTTATCCTAAGTGTAGTTTGATTATTGGATGTTACAATTTCGTGTTTGTTAGAACTTACAATCCTCTGGCCGTTTCTGAACCACGTGATACGCGGTCTAGGATTACCCGACAATTGAACTTGGAACTGTGCGTCAGCTCCTTCCTGCAGTTTGGAATTTCTGGGTTTGTGTGATATTTTTGGTGGTGCAGCTATTCCAAGAGACTTATCAATTTCAGTGCTAATTTGTACGTCGCTTTCGCCGACATACCGCTTTGTAATGGTTTCTCTAAACGACACTTCTCTGAGAAGTCTGTATTCAAAAGTATCCACCTTAAAGTCTTCTATTGAAGAGTAATCAGAGCCGTTGGTGTAGGCTACTTTTTGAGATTGCTGGGATTGTTCAGTCGTGTAGCCTTGTGTGCCATAGGATTTATGTTCGACGCTCTCACTCACGTGTTTATAGCTCTGTTGTTGCGAAGCCTGTTGAGCGGGCAATGCTACGCCTTCTGGCTGTATGTACACCGAACAAATAGCCTCACCATATTGGTTACGCGCCGTGCAAGTGTACTCGCCCTCGTCTCCAGGCCCAATCTGTTTTATTAGAAGTGATACGTCTCCAGTCTGTTCGTTGTAACTCATACTATACTTATTACATTCTACCAGTGGTGCTTTCTTTCTTGTCCATAATACAACGGGCGTTGGGTTTCCTCTCAGTTTCCCCTCGAATTTGGCATTGCCGCCTTGCGCAAACCTCGCATTTTTGAAGATTTGCTCGAATATAGGCGGAGATGGATCACCAGGCCTGCCTGAAGTGATAGGCAGGCGCTCGCCACCGCTCTCCACTGCAAAGCAAAAAAAATGCATTTTAAAAGACCAAAAATAATATCGATAATGATTGCGCGCGTCAATGAATAATTTTGAGAAACACAGCAATTAAATAAGAAGTACATAAAATATCCTTACTTTATTACTAATATTATAAATGTGAATTTGAGTTTGTACGCAAAAACTACTGAACCGATCGCCATGAAATTTTGCATATACGCGTTCTCTGGGACACCAGAAACCTTTCATCCAGAACGCGGACGAAGTCGCGGGCACCAGCTAGCTTTATAATAATTAAAAGGATTGTCTAAGCATTTACAAAATCTAAGCATATATCGCTTCATATAATCTAGACTCAACATTTATTCATTGCATTAGCAGAAAAATAGATAGGTTTTATAAAAAGTTAGTGTAGGGAAGCAATAAATGAGGGTTGTGTCTGAATTTAACGCAGTGATGTGGATAAGATCTCTAAACTTGTTGGACGTGTGAGTCATGAATGTGATGGTTTGAGCTCTTTTCGCGATTCTATTTTCGTGCGCACTACGCAGATCTTATTACAATCGCCATTTAGGTGATTTGTTGATATGAGTGCTGAAAATTTTGAAATCAATTTTTATCTAATGTATAATTATAAATATAACATGTTATTTAAAATGGTAGTTCTTGTAAACCGTTGTGTATACTTTTGAAATTATGATTTTTTTAAAACGTTAATAAACGGGGCTCATAAATATGTAGTGTTTTATAATAAAATCATCAATCAATACTAATAATAAATCTGTAAGTGTAGGTATTGTATTGTATATATGTATGTTCCTCCATATCTTAAACGAGTTAAATGATTTTAATGAAACTTGGTAGATAAACATTTAGACGTACAGAACACAAGATAGGCTACCATTTCTTTTTCAATGCGGACGAAGACGCGGGCGCAAGCTAGTATTTAATAAATATTATAATATTTAAGCGCCTCCTTCACAATTTGTCAAGTAGGCTAACTGTCATTTAAAGTCACCAGTAACCGGGTATAATGAAGCTTATTTATACGGAAAAAGTCGCAAACATTGATAAGAAAATAATAAAAAAAAAAACGCCTATCGAATGATGCGACCGATACGTAATTCAATAAAACAGAAAATTATTTCTAAAAGTAACTAATCAACACTTAGTTGTAGTTGGTAAAAGAGGCCCTTAACCATGTAATGTACGAAAACCTTTTCAAATTCATTCCTTTATCAAAATCGTAGACTTTTGAAACTAAAGCACTAAGTATACAAATGACAGACGTTTGAAATGGAATTTGGCATGACTGACATTTGCCCTGGTGCAAGCAAATTTCGACTTTAAGGTTTTTTCAACCGACTTCCAAAAAAGGAGGAGATTCTCAATTCGACTGTATTTTTTTCATGTTTTTTACGTCATGTCATAACTTTCGTCTGGGTGAAACTTGATTTTGATGATTCTATTTTTATTTGAAATTTGTTCTTTCCCTGTGGTCCCATTTAAATTTGGTCCAGTTCTGATAATGACATCCACGTTTGAAGTCAGTTTTTTTTTAGTTGTTAAAAAGAGTTATTTTACCCCGATTGTACACATAATTATATTCGATTTAATAATTTTCATGTATAGGTTCCTTCTACACTTATTCCCTATTGCATGTAAATACGAGTATATTAGGCGACAGAGAGTTGAAACTTGGCACGCTTTCAAATATTTCCAATTGAGGCCGACCGCGTTTAAAAGTTATGAAATAACATGCGATGTCCTGAGTTTGGGGCTTATTTTAATTTTATTTAAAACTAATTTTAATTTGTCTTATTTTAAATAAGTCAAAATTTTTACATAGTCTGTACATCTGTACAAATATTATAAAGAGGAAATATTTGTTTGTCTGTTTGTTTGCGTTAAATAGGCTCCAAAACTACTTGACCAATGTGAAAAATTCTTTCACTGTTGGGAAGCTATATTATCAACGAGTAACATAGGCTATCAATCATCAATCAATACTAATAATAAATATGTAAATGTAGGTATTGTATGTGTGTATGTTCCTCCATAACTCTTAAACGAATTAACTGATTTTCATGAAACTTGGTACATTAACATTTAGACATACAAGGCATAGGATAGGCTACTTTTTCTTTTTCAACGCGGACGAAGTCGCGGGCGCCAGCTAGTAAATATACAAAAATAAATGCACTCATGCGGTTTTCCATATAAGATTATATATTTTAGACACGAGACATACCCTATATACTTAGTTATATTTATAATAGGTAATAGTGAGATAATATAAAAATATAAATTAATAATTTATTCATTTTGTTTATATAAATATTAGACACAAAAATAGATATAAATGCCGAAAAATCTTTGACAGTGAAAAATTATTCATCGTGACTTTCCTAATTAATTAAAATTCAAAGCCTGTCAAAAATATAATATGAGCAATAATAAATCTTTTTAACTTCAACTTCAAACCGTTTTCTAATGGATGCCATTGTCAGAACTGGACCAAATTGAAATGGGACCACACGGGAAGCACCAGCTTTCAAATTAAAAAATAATCATCAAAATCGTTTCACCCAGTCGAAAGTTTTGAGGTAACAAACATAAAAAAAATTACAGTCGAATTGAGAAACTCCTCCTTTTTTGGAAGTCGGTTGAAAATTTAATAAAATGGGCGCGGACGTACTCAGACTCGCAGCAATATACTAGTAGGATTACAAAATTTAATCATAAGAAATTATCAATAATTGTAGAGATTTAAATTTATTTGAATGTTCCTAACTAACAGTACATTTAACAGATGGTGTGAATAATTGCTTACATATTAGGATTCACAGTGTTATAGAGGGCCAGTGACCATATGGTGTTTTCTTACTTTACAACACACAAGCGGTGGACCGTATACGATTGTCCGTTACCTAATCTGCTTCTATATTCCATTTTTAGCTTTAGAGTGAAGACTATTAATTTGTTTATTTAAAAGTGTATTTCACATTCAAAATTTGTATTTTTTTAACAAAAACAAACCGACTTCAAACCTTTTTCTCGTGGATGCCATTGTTAGAACTATACCAAATTTAAATGAGACCATACGGGAAGCCCAGTCAAAAGTTCCGAGTAACAAACATAAAAAATAAAAAAATACAGTCGAATTGGGAATCTCCTCCTTTTTTGGAAGTCGGTTGAAGATCGAAAAAAATATGTCCATATTACGCGCAGCAATGGTTGGGTTTCGAGTAAAATGTTAAATAAACAGTCATTGATAATTTAATATAATTATTACCCTATATATAAGATTATTAAATAAAAGTCTAACCAAGCAATGAAAATTACAGAAAATCCAAGTATCTATTATATTTTGTTAGAAAGAAATAATATATATAATAGTATATACTATTATATAATATTTAACGCCTTAGAAGTTATAACAAAATTAGTAAAAAAGCCCAATTTAATGAACTTGTTATGTTAGGCAAATGTGTTTTTATTCCTCTTTGAAATCTCACTTTGCGATCTGCTTATTGTCGACAATCTAATTAGATCTTCGCAATTATCAAGACATGTAAAAACCACTTGTTGTTTTTCAAACGATTGCGTACGATGATAATTACGGTTTCGGAATCAGAAATTAAAACGGTACTTGATTGGATTGTTTTAAAGAGTATAGGAGAGTAATGGGTAAATTGATTGGCCAAATGAATAATTGACCCTTTTCTATTGTTGATTCACAAAAATAAAATAATTTTCGATTTTCAATAAAATACAGTCAATTTTTTAGATTTTTTTTATTAGAAAATTTCAATCAACCAAAATAAAAACGTAATCTCCTTTGTATCACAAATCAACGTAATTAACATTAAACATAATTTATAAATATAAAATAATTCACCTTCTTTTGTTTTAAGTGATTTGCAAAAATAATAAATACTTTCATTAATTTGTGAAACTAATCTTTTTTTAGAACTTTTCTGTGGAAATCAGGCTTTATGTCAATCTTTAGAATTTTCCATATGGTAACCCTATGCAAAGCAATTTTTAACTTGTAAAACGTAATGTATTTGACGTTAAAAAATAAACGTAACGTTTAAGGAGGGTATAGAAAAGTTTTTGGCGCTTTTCATGAAGCGAAAGGGAATCAAAAATCATCCAAAAATGCATTACGTGATACTTGAACTTATATACATACTTAAAGTAATATTATTAATTTCTGAAAACCCGTTTAACGGACACTACATATCAATAGGTAAGTTTTTTATTTATTTTTTATTAAAAAAGCGTTCCTATGTTATTTTATTAGCGTCATTTTATGACTTTTAAATGAAAATATTGATAGTAAATTTTATGTAGGTAATTAAGTAATTGACGACTAATTTTTATTATTATTATTATTTTTTTGTTAAGGTTAAGGTTTTTTTTGTCAAGGTCTGACGGTTCACTTGATAACCGTAGTTTAGAATTCAAGCAATATGACAAGCGCACGTTGATTTATTTATTTATTTATTTATTATAAGATAAGGGCTTATAATTTATAAACAAAAGGATAATGTCTTAAACCTTTAAAGGGTGTCTCCACACAATGAGACATCGTTGTGCACGATACGATACGATGCAATAACACAGATCAACACGATTTTTGGGTCTGGCTTCTGCATAAGAAATTTTGATTTCTTTTATGTTAAAAATAAGGGAATAAATTATTTTTTTGATCAAAGTTTGCTTTTGTAGAAACTAGAACGTTTTTTTTATTTTTTTAAGACAAATGATAGATTCATACATTATTTCCATACTTTTATTTTCAATTACAATTAGAAAAGTTTTTGTTGAACACTAGAGCCTTTGTCATTTAAGATTTTTGATAAACAACAGGAAATATGTATATGTAAAATAACGGAAAAATTAAGTTCAAAAATGAATCTTTTTAGTGTTTCACTTATGTTTGTATGGGCTGTCGCTGTCTCGTATCTTACTTATCGTCATAAATCAGGCAAAAGCAAACTTTAAAAGCTAAAAATGAAAATGTAACTATGTTTAGATGTCTAGAATCAGAATAAGCATTAGAACAGAAATCCAAAAAAAAAATTTTTTTGTTTACTGATGTAATCTTAACATTTGAGTAGTTTTAAAGTCAAGATATATAAGGTCTATGATTATTATGCATTCATCTAAAAATAATAAAAATGAAAAATAATAAAATAATAATAGAAAAATAAGCTACAATATGGGACAACCTTTGTAAAAATATGAATAAATTAAATTAAAAAAAAAATGTCGCCATTTCGTGACCATTCAATGAACAACCTTACACTGATCACATCTGTTTACACACGTAATTAAATTATCTGCAATCTTCGTTCAAACAACACGAAACTTTTCATCAATTCATAATTTTTTGTTAAGCATTGTATGCTCATTGTGTTTCACAAAACGGTCTTTTACATCCCAATCATCAATCAATCAATACTAATAATAAATGTGTAGGGGTCGGTCATGGAGTAATTTAGTTTGTTTTCAGAAATATCGTATTTATAGGCTCTATACTCAATGATACTGAAACTAAATTGACCATTTTTAGATTTTTTTTTCTGTATGTATGTATGTTCCTCATAACTCTTAAACGAATTAACTGATTTTTATTAAACTTGGTAGATAAACATTTAGACGTACGGGACACAAGATAGGCTACTTTTTCTTTTACAACGCGAACGAAGTCGCGGGCGCCAGCTAGTAAAGAATAAAACATAAAGCAAGCTTATTCACGTGAAGAATTATTTATAAATGTGTTGAACAAGCGTGGAACAAATAACACTTAGGGCCTCTTTCACCATCTCTGAGTAAAGGGTCAATTAGGCTAACCGCCATTTTAAAGTCACTGGTAAGAAAGAGTACGAGTTTCACCATCTTCGAGTAGCATTCATTACTCAAGGGTAATTTCAATGAAATTGGCCCAAGATACTCGTAACATTTACTCACCAATTAGCGTTACTTAAAAAGTAATTAATCAGGAATTTACTTGTAATTGGTGAAAGAGTTTTAGCTAACAAAGTAGTGTTAAAGGGATGTGTGATATATCATAAAAAAAGGTTTATTTGCTTCATAGTGTGAGGCAAATCAGAAAAGTGATGTTTATCTACTTACTCGTACATCTAAAATTTAATTAAACCACTCGATAGCTGAAGGATAAAATATTTTTTGGCATATATGGTATTACCGAATTCATTAGATACCTATATATAATATACATATAATACACTCAAAGAAATATTACTCGTAATGTACACGTATTACTTACGTACGCAATTTTCAGAATAGGACAATTAGTTTCAGAGATAACCTACTTATAAACAATAAAAAATTTTCTTCAATTAGAAAAATAAGTAATTGACCTGGTCATACAGTTTTTTTAATATATTGTAATTAAAAAAATATATATTTAACTTAGTATTGCTCAAAGATAATATTACCTACTCGTAAAGTACACGTGTTGACGTGTCTTTTCGAGAATCTGTCTTTTAACGATTATGTCTTAAGGGCTAACCTCAGACCGAACACAATTTTTACCAAAATTACCGCAACCTAATATCCTATGCATTAAGGTGCAATATTGCGCAACAAATTTTTGTAGTGCTCGGAGGTTGGAAGGTTTTTCTTAAATATTGTGTAAAATATGAAAAAAGAAATAGAAGTAGCCGATTCAAACTTTATAGTATAGAACGTAAACTAATTAATAAGCCTAAATACAAAAGTAGTTGTCACTGAAAATTTTGACTGTAAAGTTTTTTTAGCACTATTTTACTATTTTTTTTTCAGAAAATAATTTTTTTTTTATAAATCTGCCCTATTCAAACTTTTTCCCATATAGTCTATTATGCACTGTATTTTTATCTAATTTGTGATATTACTCTAAGAAGTCTAACTAGGCGACGAAAATGGGCGACGCTTTTCAGCTACATAGGTCCTCGCCTTAATGCGAAAAAACCGATATTACAGTAGGCACGGGGACGGAGAGCTATCAATCATAGCTGTGACGTCATGGTCGCAATGTGAACTACTGTTTTCATGACCGGTAAATACTTAACGGGAGACGAGACGGCCGGCTGCTGAGCGTTTCTCGTCAAGTCACGCGCGTTTAACATTCCATATTTAAGCCTCCGTCACACTTACACACACACACACACACACACACACACACACACACACACACACACACACAATGCCAATATACCACTACAAACTTGTGCCTTCATCAGATGATAACTATGTTATTGCGCGTTTATTCACGAGTTCCATCTATCATACTGTCAATGTAAGTAGGTTAAAAATACTGTGAAAAATATTCCAAACTATTGGAATAACGCAAGTAAATTATATTTGAGTGCGACCAAATGTAATAAATATATTTTTTCTTATTAAGTCTGCCTTACAATTAATTCGATAAATACGTCCTAATTTTGTAGAATATTTTTTTTTATTTCAATAAATTACGTATAATTTTTTTTCATGGAAACAAAAGTAAAAATTAATTTAACAAAGTAAAAAAATATAAAAAAGTTACTGCCCTTAAAACATGTTTTGTTACATTTAATTTGTTTTAAAATTTTCAAATTTAGCCTTCCAATTTTTTTTTTAAAAATGATTTTAATAGATAAATTCATTTGGAGGCATGAATTATAATAATATTTCCTAAAACGAAAATTTTAAAAATTACATTATTACTCTCTGGCAAATAGGTAAAGTCGGGGTAAGAAAAGATTCGTCACCTTAAACTTGCTTGCACCAAGGCAAGCTGCTTGCTTAGTGCTTTAGTTTCAAAAGGTACTAAGAGTCTATGATTTTGATAAAGGAATGAATTTGAAAATTGAAGTTTTTCTTACCCCGACTTTATTTAAAAAAAACACATATGAAACTTCAAGTTTTAATAAAAAAATTAATAAAAACATTAGAACAAATGTGGTAGACTGCGCTAACATGGGCAACAGTAGCCCCACACGCAACGATCTATAGTGGTTATAAATAAAAATACATACAGACAGACCACCAGTAAAAAATAAATCGTTGCGTTACTGGTTTCATTTGTAAAGATCGCTTCACACTGCAGTAATTATTATGTTAATCTTATTGCTATATGTTTAGCAATCAAAATCAACATCAGCTTATGTATATGTTTCGTATAAAAAAATTAGGTATAATTACACTAAACCATTTTTTGTGGCCAAATAATCCATTTCTCTTAGATTTGTCACAATGAAATAATATTTTTAAATACGATTACTGTGTCAAAATAATAGTTTTCATGGTTTAACCAATTTTAAATTTTTTTCTTATTGTGATAGCTTGAAACCTAAAGAAGAAACAATAGATGTAATGTACGTTTATTAGTTAAACTAGCTGGTTCCTGCGACTTCGTCCGCGTTGAAAAAGAAAAAAGTAGCCTATCCAGTGTCCTGTACGTCTATGTGTTTATCTACCAAGTTTCATGAAAATCAATTAATTCGTTTAAGAGTTATGGAGGAACGTACATACATATATACTTACAATACCTACACTTACGGATTTATTATTATTGATTGATAAAATATTAACTGTACTTAAATGTATAACGATTTTATTAATAAAGATAAAAAAAATATTAATAAAATTATAATAATTTCTAATAAGCTATATTATGCCAAAATACCAATATATATATAAAATTGTATGAATGTAATAACTTTCATAAATACAATACAGATTTGCAATATTTTTAATTAATATTGTTATTGATGGTGTGGGAATGCCTTAAAATTATGGACCCGCTTAAGTTCAACGTGTGTCCAGTGATGCAGTTCGAAACCGGCCATTTATTATTCAATTCGACTGCACTTCTTACTCCAAGTGAGGTATTTTATTTATTTATTTATTTTATGTTTAGAAAGACGCTTTAAATTAAAAAAAAAATACAGTCAACGTTTTCCAATAAGAAACTGATTAGAGTTTTAACAACGACATTGAACTTTTGAAGTGAACACGTTTCTTTAGGCGCGTTGGTCATTTTTGAGATGGTAAATAAAAAACCATTGAACTCGCGACACTGTCATGTAATGTAATGTAATATAACGTAACCGAAACCTCTGTATATTTTCAGATATTAAGTTTAAAAAAGAAAAAAGAAATAGATGGGAAAAACCATTGAACTCGCGACACTGTCATCTAATGTGATGTAATTTTGTGAAGCTTACTTAGTTTTCACTTGTTCCAACGACTGACATGTTTTTTTGCATATCTTTTATGTGCAATGTTTGTTAATTTTGCAGTAAATCGCCGTGGATAGGCTGACGGTCCAAATTGTTAGCAGGTAGATAAGTGCTTTGGAAGTTAGGGAAGTATGTGGAATTAATTTCGTTTTTATATAAATTTCAATTTTTATTTAAATTTTTATTTTTTTTATATTATTTTTATATAATGTGTTTCCCTATTTTAAAGAAATCGTGTACAAACTGCAAGTGACAGGTAAAGTTATCAAGAATTTGAAGAGAGCTATTATAAGTGAAACGCCTCATAGAATGAAACTCTCGCGAGACAGCGGAATACTATAAAATGTTTATGAGAAACGCAACTCATTTGAAACTTTTGCCTTAATTTCAACGGTTACAGTGAAATTTTAACTTAGTCATTTCTACTATAAAGTCTACAAAACGTCAGGTCGTCTTATGAAAGAATTTCTAATCATAGCAGCAAAGTAAGCGGGATTTCTTTGCAAATAGTAAGACCGTTTATTCGCTTTCTAATGTATTTTAGCTGGACAATGATTCGGCAATATTGTAATGGATTATTTATTTTCCTATTGAACATGTGTATTGTACTTAAAATTGAATAATAGTTAACATATATAGAGTTAACACTGCAAACATATCTGGTTATTTCTTATATTTTTTTTTATAAAATATATAAAAAAATCGTTTTTTGAACCGGCTTCCAATAACCTCCTCCGGTTTTCAATTCGACTGTTTATGTTTGTTACCTCATAACTTTCGACTGGGTGAAACTTTTTTATGATTCTTTTTTTATTTGAACTGACTTTAATGCCAGTTCTGACAATGGCATCCATGAGAAAAGAGTTATTTTTAATTATATTTTAACAACTTCATTATTAAATGAAAAGCGATTATTCATTATTCATTTAAGCGAGTACCTAGTTCAAATATCTCTATTTTCTGCCAATACCACAATACTTTTACCACATAGTATAATGAATAATAAATAGGTATCCTAAGAGACAAGTAATTAGTCCCACTAAATTTTTTATTAGGTTAAGCTATATATTTATTCAAACTGTTATTATTATGTATACCTGTAAGTTTCCCTAAAAAAAATGTATCTAATATTTTCGCATATTTAGCCTTTAGGACATGATTGTGTTGTCTGTAAAAAAATTACTATTAATTTTGATTTACTCCTCGCTATACAGATAACTTGTGCACAGCTTGAAAATTTGACTTACACTTTCATTTAAAACTTGTTGTCAATGTGAACCCGTTGAACTTTTAATACAGCTGCGTTGCGAACATTGTGCACTGTCGTGTTCAGTACAGTGTGTTTTTGTCGTGAACTCTAAATCCTTGTAGTTTGATTTAAAAAAATGAATTTTTAATTAAAATAAAAATAAATAATTAAGTGTTTCATTAACTAAAACTGTCCATGCAATTTTTTCTGCAAACAAACACAAACCGTATCGATCCGTTACGTGGTTTAAAAGAAGTTAGCGGCGAAACAGATTAAATTGGATGTATAGGTATAGATTAGTTGCGCGACGGCTCCGTGCTCAATTTATCATATATCTACACAGTACTGATAATTTGACAGTACTGGTAATACACAATACTGGTACTGGCAGTACCGGTAATTGTTTTTATCATGCAAATACCTGGTGACTGCGAGTTCGTCCGCGTTCACAAAAACACCCAAGAAAATATTTGTCATATAATATTTATCGTTATAACGACGGCGCCACCGATGTCTAATCTAAGGTTAATCGATTCCTCTCATGCTCAACATTTTTTTCAGGATAAAAAGTATCATAAATGTTAATTTAGGTAATGAAATATGTATGTCAAATTTCATCCAAATCTGTTCTACTATTTACGTGAAAAAGTAATAAACATGCATCCTCACATTACATCAATACGATTTTCACATGCTGTTGAGGAAGTTGGACTAATTTCATTACTTCCTACCCTATCCACTTAAAGAGAGCTAGGATTCGCTGTTATTAGTCTGGAGACTATGTTAAGGTTTACTTAGGATAATTTACCTCATATTACCTAGAGATTTATATGGGTCTTAGATATTATGTAGCAGTAATATGCCAATAAAATAATAATTGGTATATGTGTAGGTAAATTTTGTATGCACTTTCCATGTGTTAAGATTATTCTTGTGTTTCTAGTTCGAAGATAAGCCGAACGCAAGAACCGCAACGTTCTACAGTTAACGGCGAGTTTAGAGCAGTTGTTCGTCACACGAAACCGTGCCGCAGAACCGACAGATGACCATCAAGCTGTATCGACCAACATCTAAATCATATATGGCATAAATTAACTCATTTATAACAAAAAAATCTTTTGTATTTAGCTTTGTGCTCACTAAATGTATGTAATCTAATCTAATATATACCAAACCTGAAGAGTTTGTTTGTTTGTACCCGCTAATCTCCGGAACTGCTGGTTCGAATTGAAAAATTATTTTTGTGTTAGATAGTCCATTTATCGAGGAAGGCTATAGGCTATAGAGTACGCGGACAAAGTCGCAGGCACCAGCTAGTTTCCCTTTGTACCTGAGTCATGGATGTTTTCTAATATTTGTTTTGTATGTCATGGATCTTTGGATGGATATATAATATGTATGCATTTACGAAAAAAAGGAATATATCCATAATTAGTATGGAACTAGATGTTTCTGTGTGGAATTTGTGAAATTTAGTAAATTTAAAACTGTAAAATATCTGATAATAATAAATTATTTTGAATTTTTTTGGATTTTTTTTATTTACTACCGACCCGCTCTCGGCTTCGCCCGGTGTGCATTTTTTTATAACTTCCCTGATTATCCCTCTATCCATGAGTGAAGACAGAATTAAAATCGGTCAAGCCGTTCGCGAGTTTTGCGCTTAGCAACACATTTAGGGATTCATTTTTATTTATATAGATTTATGTTCAAAAGAACGAGGACTTCTTTGTGGGGGTTGTTCAACAACCCCAACTTAAGCTTTCTATGGATGTGGGGGTTTGCGTAAAGAGTCCTTTGTTTGCGAACGAATTCTTACTAATATTATAACATGAATGTCTGTTTCTTTGTTTGTTACGCTTTCACGCAAAAATTACTGCACCGATCACCATGAAATTTTGCATACACGTTGCCTGGGACACCAGGAAGGACATAGGGTACCTTTCATCGTTCAACGCGGACGAAGTCACGGGCACCAAGCTAGTACAAATTCGAAGAATAACCAGATTTTATCCGCATCTTCATCTGCGTGTAACTTAGAAAAAATACTTATTTCCTATTTCATTTTTTAGAGTTATTTACAACAGACTATCGTCACAACAAATTACATCAAAATGTTCAATTAATTAAACCGAGGAAATATAAAAGGCAAATAATTCCGTGATGAAATAATTTATTTTTTTATGAAATATTAGCACATATGCTAATATTTCACAATGGTCTTCTGTATGAGGGTGGTTAGGTATACGAGCTGCCGAAATAGTGTATGTATTTTAACTATTAAGTTTAATAAGTGACAAATTGAGAGATAATCTGTTACAATGATTGTTGATTGTTGAATATATAAATGGCACACAATTGATCGTCGATCGTGAAGAGTGAAAACGTTGTTGGAGTGATTTTGTTGTTTTTCGCGTGGAAGTCTAATGGCGCTATTATATTGCAGTTCTCGTGGTACGAAATAGAAAACAGATAATTAGATCGATAGAGCGCAAAAACACACCACTATATTCTGCTACTTGATTTGGAATCATGAAAGAGAGGAAATTAATGGCATTTAATCCTTACTAATATTATAAACTAGCACCAGCTCGCGACTTAGTCCGCGTAGAAAAGTATAAAACGCCATCTATGCCATTTTGTAGTATATCGCCGCCATTTTGGATAGACGGCGCTATCTCCCTAGCCAAGCCGCTTACTTTTATTTTAGATTTCCCGTAGGAATGAAGCATTTTCCCGCGGTAAAAAGTAGCCTATGTTCATCACGGATAATGTCGGCTTGTAATGGTAAAAGAATTTTTCAAATCGATCCAGTAGTTTCGGAGCATATTCTATACAAACAAACAATCAAATCTTTCCTCTTTATAATATTAGTATAGAGTATAGATGTGAATGTGAGTTTGTTTGTTACGCTTTCACGCAAATACTACTGAAACGATAACCATGAAATTTTGCATAAACGTTGTCTGGGACAGCAGAAAGGACATAGGGTACCTTTCATCCAGAACGCGGACGAAGTCACCGGCCACGGCTAGTATAATAGTAGTATTTCACATGCTTTCAATGATAATTGAAATAAGCTTTGTTTTGAGGAGATTTTGGCCCAAGTATTCGGAAATATTTATTACTATATTATGTATAAACAATGTCTTTTCTCCAATGTGGACATCGCTTCCTATTTTTGATCGCTATTTTTGATGGGGAAAAACAAAACAATAATAATAATAATGTAACGAAAAAAGAAATTAGGTTTGATAACAATTACTGAATTATTTTAATTCATAGGTATTTATATAATTTTAATTACTTATATGCGTTTAGGAAACTTTCTATCGTATAATTGAAGGTAGATAAAAAGAGAAATGGAGTATTTGTTTCTTAGTAGTTAAATATTTTGAAAAAAAAAATAATAATAATGATAAATAGGTAAAGTTATTCACCCAAAACAAATTGAAAATGATCTGGGAATCCCCAGGTACAAAAAGAAAGAAAAAGATGGCTATTTAAAGTCACTGGTTTGTTACGAATTTGAAAACAATTCCTTCTAAATAGTGTAAAAGAAAATCTTTCATATGAAAAATTATGGAATGTTTTAGTTTATACAACTGTCTGTTAGAATTAATTGCAAATAAACGTAACGTGTAATATACCTGCAATAACAAATATTACGTAAGTCTAATTTTAATTAGTATAAAAGAAAAATGGCTCTAAAATCATTTGGGAATTTTTTTTTTCAATCACCAAAAAAATTAAATATCTCCAATGTAACTTTAATTGCGTATTTTTCTTATTTTCTCGCATTGTAACAACTTTCAACATTTGAAAGTGTAGTGAATAATGTTTATGTAATTTAATACAATTTTCATATTTACATTTCAATAGAACCACTTTGAAATCGATATTTACATAAAGATGTCTATTTTAACACTTAAGTCAACACATTCCTCCAGTGTCTGCGTTTTCTACTCAGTTTATATTGTTCTTTTTATGCGAAACTCATTTGCGATGCGTCGCACGCAACAATGGTGTATATCTCTTCGATTTCAAATTTTCATTTCTTCTTCATAAAACTATCCATCCTCGAAACACTAATTAGCTACCGTTTTTATAATATTTACTTCGTTAAAACGTCAGCTGTCTTCTATATTTTTTTTAAATAATATATACTTGGAGCATTAATATCCGACCTAGTTTCTTGTTTCGTAACCTTTAATATTGAGAAAAGTTAATCCTTGAATGGAAACGTATTTGTTCAGATACCATGTAAGGTTACAACTTTACGCCATATAAGTAAACATGTTCTTTTAATATGTGATTTCGCGCAGCAATCTTATTACTAGTAAGCCTACTACATCACGACGTAGCAGATTGTGCTTATGTGAGTTTTAAAATTGCATAAAGAGACCCAGTATTGAGGTCACATGTCTGAACAGCGTTAATCCAACCGCTTTTGGATTAATATTAGCTGTGTTGTGGTGAGTGGAGCCGGCGAGTTGATCCGTTGAAATGTAAAGTGTGAAAAGTGTGAGGGAGTATCAGGAGCGCATTCCTGTGGCGGCGAGACGCGAGGCGGGCGATGATGTCGATCGGTGCGCGCCCACGCACTCCCAAGAATAGCAGCCCTATCTCGCTCGCGGTGGAAAAGCGCTATGCACAAATAAAGTTACGCACCAGGAAGAAACCAAACACTCGCGGGCAGATCGCCGGCTCTTCTTCTATGCCAGCCGGGATCAAACTTATGAATGATTTTTTTTCATGATGATCAATGATACTTCGCCAATGCTGTTTAGGTGTTGTTAAGCCACATTTTTAAGCCTTTATTACTGATGTGTTTAAAGTTAGATAAAGGGTTAGTGGTGGTAAGAGATGAAAAGGTATACTGACCTCGTTGGGAGAGGGTCTGGCGGGTGTAGTGGTGTTCAGTGCGTTGCACGCGCTCCTGTTGTTGCACGACCTGTTCATGCCGCTCGGAGCGCTGTTCCGAATGTTGCTCGGAGCGCTGCTCGGAGCGCTGCTCCGTCCACCTGGACTGCTTCTCCATTACGCCGCCAAAGCAGCACACGCACAAAAAACTGTCACTCGATGCTACTGTTCTTTACAGAAAATAAGGTCGGTACGACGTTCGCCCAAAAAGAAATAAATACGCCACTGCAAAAAACTTATACTAGTCCACGGGTTCATTTAGCAGAAGTCAAGTCATTATAACCCAAGTCCAACAACCAAGACGTCGGTCGATTGCGAATAGTTAGCGGGTAGTGCGGAGTTGGAGCGCGCAGCGTTGCGCCGGCGGCGGCGGCGCGGGCGCAGCGGAGTCGGCGGGGGGCAGCGCGACCGAAATACGACGGGTTATTTCGAGAACGCGCCTCCACTCTACCGACGACCAGCGAGAACGGACCGTCCGTACACTACACTACACCATCCCCGCGTCCCCACCTCTCCCTCGCACACTGACACGCTCATTTCGCATACCAAAACCCTTTACTTTCTCACTCAATGCCTCTAAACTCAAAACAATAGCTCTCAAAGTGTCCAAACAACTACTCCTTGGCCTTGAAAATTTTCTAACGGACTAGGCGAGATTTACATGAACAAGACCGCCTGTTCCCGAGTCACCTGGTTGACTTATACTTGAAACATTTCATTCTCTTTTTGGATTATTCCCATATAATTTAGTTCGAAAAATAAAACAGTTCTCTTTGCGAAAATTACCTAAAACCTAAATATACTTAAATATAAATATTACTTCACATGTTCAATAATTTCTAAACAAACATGAAAGAAATAGGTTATTAGGCAAGTAGCCTTTTAAACTGAATCAATGGGATGAATAGGAATAGTTTAATTTTATATTATATTTTCCCTATCTTTTTGCAATCCCCTATCGTTAATCTCACTTGTATGTGGTCTGCAACGCATCTACCATCAATGGTACTTAATGGTAGCCACCTACCATCAAGTTTACAGTCAATCTTTCTGTCGACCTTGACATAAAAAATAAATAAATTGTAATAATCAGATCGGGTTCAATTTATAAGTTCTAAAATGTAATTAATATTTCCAAAAGTAAGTTGACTTCGAGTGTACAGAAATTTGTCACCACCATCTTAAGAAGGCAGAAATAACATAAGATCTCCACACACGTATGCACATCGTTATCCCCTTCATTGCTCCTGCATTTCAGTATAAAAATAAATGCGCGAATATGCGTCATGCGTATGACTGATCCAGAGATCACTTTATGAAGATAATTTTGTTGCGACATTTAGAGCCGGTGAATCAATCTAATTGAATCACAGTGAATTTTGATTCATGTGTAATCAATACTAATAATAAATGTGTAAGGGATGGTCACGGAGTAAGTTACTTTGTTTTCAGAGATATCGTGTATATAGGCTCTATACATGATACTGAAATGAAATTGACCATTTTTAGAATTTTTTTCTGTACTAGCTGACGCCTGC
Organism: Synanthedon vespiformis; assembly: GCA_918317495.1. NCBI lineage: Eukaryota > Metazoa > Arthropoda > Insecta > Lepidoptera > Sesiidae > Synanthedon > Synanthedon vespiformis. Next base: position 3,624,683 of record OU906947.1, read on the forward strand.
GACTTCGTCCGCTTTGAAAAAGAAAAAGTAGTCTATCCTGTGTCCCGTACGTCTAAATGTTTATATACCAAGTTTCACGAAAATCAGTCAATTCGTTTAAGAGTTATGGAGGAACATACATACATACAGAACAAAATTGTAAAAATGGTCAATTTAGTTTCAGTATCATGTAAGCCTATAAACACGATATTTCTGAAAACAAAGTAACTTACTCCGTGACCATCCCTTACACATTTATTATTAGTATTAAATTAATGATATTGGATGGATGGATGAATGGAACAGCATTTTTTTCTGAATGAAAGATGCCCTATGTCCTTCCCTGAATCCCTAACGTCTATGCAAATTTCATTATGATCGGTTGAATAGGTAAGGCGTTAAAATACAATAGACATACAGAGTTACTTTCACATTTACGATATTACTATGAATTTTCAAGTAAATAATGTATTTAATTTTTTTTTCTTATAGAGCTAACTGAAATAGTAGCTGGACTGAAATTCCAGTTCTCTCTCGGATGTTTCGCAACCACGATTTGTTTTTTCAAAAGTCTTCCAAAAAAGGAGGAGGTTCCGCGTTCCAAAAAAGATAAAAAGTAGCCTATCACGTGTCCCGTACTTCTAAATGTTTATCTACCAAGTTTCATGAAAATCAGTTAATTCGTTTAAGAGTGATGGAGGAACATACCATACAGAAAAAAATTGTAAAAATTGTCAATTTAGTTTCAGTATCACGATAGCCTATATACACGATATTTCTGAAAACAAAGTAAATTACTCCATGACCGACCCCTACACATTTATTATTAGTATTGATGATTGATGATATGAGAATTTTTTACCGAATCCCAAAACAATTGACATTCCCTTTTACTCAATTTCTGTTGCAGATCGGTACAGCTACGTGTAGTGTAGAATTGCTATTAAACCGCATGGATTTCGTAACATCCTGACTGTTACGAATGAAAACTAGATCAAATACATACCGTACGTTATCTAGTCACATAATTCTCAATTCTTTAAATAGAACAAAATGTATAGATGTCGGTAAATGTTACGCCCTCAATAACATACGGTTATGAGACGAGTCGTCAGTTACGGGATATTTTCGTAATCTAAAGATAGACTAAACCGACGATGGTTTTCGACACTAAAATTTAGCAGCTTATTTTTACCTGCATTATTTGTTATTGTTCATCACTGTAATCTATATTTAAGAATTCATGCGCAAATACCTAGTTGTAATTTTTTTATTAATTCTTAACTTATAATGAACTAGCGATCCGTTCCCGGTTTTGTACGAATACTTAAAGTTTTTTCTGCAAATTACATATTATGCATATAGACAAACTTGCTCGTTTTAATAATAATAATAGAAATAATAATAATAAGATAATATAAAATAGAAAAATAATAGAAATAATATTAATATAATATTAGAATACTATTAGAATATTTTCATAATAGAAAGAGCATTTCAAAATCAGTGAAAGGCTTAGCAGAAGTTAGTTGAAAAATTTACAGATTTCGTGCCTCACACGACTATCGAGCACATTGGAAATGAATCTACGGAATTTGAAAAAATATGTTGTTCTGACTTGTTGACTTCTTTCAAAAAAGTTAAGCTACAGGGCAAACCCTTAACCTGATCCTTCATTTTAGACTCAAATTGTAGCTGACTAAATTGTCTAGAAAAGTTTTTCCTCAAATTTTTGATATCATTCTTCGTTTCCAAAATATCGAGCGCCAAAATCAAAAATTCGGATAATATGATATTTTTTTCACTATTTCTGCCATATCTTTTTTCGTTTTTGACTTTTAGAAAAATTTCTTACAGCTATCATAAATACGCGTCTTTTGAGCCCTATTTGAACATCGAACAACCCTATTGATATAAGGGGATCGCACTTTTTCGTGAAATCGTGGTCTATACTGAAGCGAACGAAAAGACTTTTCCAATATCAAAGCAGATAGAGGCGGAGATCGACCTTATCTTATACTAGCTGTTGCATGCGACGTCGACCGCTAAAATCTATAAGATATAGCCTATGTTACTCGCTGATAACGTAGCATTCTATAAGTGAATTTCTTTTTAAAATCGGTCTACTAGTTTTTGTGTTTATTTATTACAAACATACAAACCTTTCTCTCTTTCTCTTTGTACTAATAAGTATAGCTATGTCTGTATATATTATCTATATAATTTGTTATTATCTTCGTCTTAGCGCACATGATTAGTTAAAATGTTATCTATATTTTTCCTAAGGATTTTCAACCGACTTCCAAAAAAGGAGGTTCTCAATTCGACTGTATTTTTTTTTAATGTTTGTTACCTCATAGCTTTCGACTGGATGAAACGATTTTGAAGATTCTTTTTTTATTTGAAAGCTGGTGCTTCCCGTGTGGTCCAATTTCAATTTGGTCCAGTTCTGACAATGGAATCCATGAGAAAACGGTTTATTTTTTGTTAAAAAGATTTATATTCATACACCATCTACTAACCATTATTACACCCTTACGAATCATGTGTGATGACTAACATATATTCTGTTTTCGTGTCCAAATTACATCAATTAATGAATCAATCCTCAGTTGAAAGGACGCCTAATCAACGCAGACCTTCGTGAGAAAGTTTGGCTGCAACCCAGCGTTCAATGCTAGCTAGATATGCTGTAAACCCTATGTTTAGTTTTATGTACTCATAAAAAGTGTGACTACAGTGTGACTAGTGCCAACAATGAAAAAAAAGTTGGTCATCAAATCACAATGGTAACAGGAGATATATGTTTTTGTGTGTTGCGTTCTCCTGTGCTATTTTGGAGTGCGGCCGTTCTCGGGTTGCACAGGTAGACACGAAATTATGCTATGCCGCGAGTTACTAAGTGAGCCGCGTATTAATAAAATCACACGGCTATATTAAACCACGCTGGATTCACAAGATAGCATCATGTTACATATTTCTTTTCTTTCTGTGGGCATGGCCTTCCTTCCTTAGTGTCTTCACATGTCTTCAACAAGATGTAATTAAAATTATTAACTGCGAATCACTATCGAGCCGAAACACGCTATATCCACTGTAAGTTTCTGAGGAGTTGGGTGTCCAGCAGCACCATACCACCGAAATAACAATCTACCAAATCGAAAACATCATTCGAACATTTTAAAGTTAGGTAGTGAAGCTTTTAACCTATTAAACTGGATCAAAGTCGGTCTACCGTTTGGGAGCTACGATGCTTGCTACAGACAGATTACACACAAGGTTTTTACAAGATTTTCACCACTGTAATAAGTGTTGCTAGACCCATAAATTGGGCAGCTCGTTCGGCGGCCGTAAAAGCTCGTAAAAAGTCCCTTGCGTCCGTTGAGTCGCTGGAGTAAGGGAAGCCAGTTTCGGTATTTCCTCCTTAATCTCTATTATTATTGTATTAAGATCGGCAGTCCAATTAATAGCCTCTGTTAATAGGCGACAGTGGCCACCTAACGCCAGCCCGTCTATCGATTTTCACATTAAAAAAAAACTTTGCACGGATTTGAATGAAACTTGGCACATAATGTGTCTACTTTTCTGTTCCCGTGGGACAAATGTTCTATTTTTATATTTAGATATTGTCTTATCTAATACATAGTTACTTAAATGTTTGATACTTAAAAAGGGCTAAGAAGGGCTGAAAAGAACTAAACAAAAAGTATATACGAGGTGTATTTATTCAGGTATTTTCATACATTGAGATGTAGTACGAACGTCGAGAAGGTATGCGGTGAAAATGTGAGGACACAACACAGGTGTATTGCGCAAATTTGTTACTCACTAAATACCAAACGGCTGTAGTCAGCAGCGATCGTGGGCGATGTGAGCTGTTTTTCTATTTTTCCGCCCAGAAATATCGACCACCTACAGGGACAAGTTGGCAATGCGATACATGTTAATCCGCGATGCATGCAATTCAATACCTTTATGTTATACTAGCTGGCGAACGCGACTTCGTCCGCGTTGAAAAGTATAACTCTTTTTAACAAAAAATAAACCGACCTCAAATCGTCTCATGGTCTTTTCTCATGGATGCCATTGTCAGTACTGGACCAAATTGAAATGGGATCACACGGGAAGCACAAGCTTTCAAATAAAAAAAGAATTATCAAAATTGTTACACCCAGTCGAAAGTTATGAGGTAACAAACATAAAAAAATACAGTCGAATTGAGAACCGCCTCGTTTTTGGTCGGTTGAAAAGTAGAGAAGATACAAGAAGATCTGTGTATACCTTAAAATTGCCTTATGTTACTCATACCTATTGTAAGTTTTTTGTTGGTGTACCTATTGGGAAATAAATAAATTAATCAATACTAATAATAAATGTGTAAGGGTTGGTCATGTAGTAAGTTAACTTTGTTTTCAGAAATATCGTGTATATATATTACATACATGATACTGAAACTAAACTTTGCTCCATAACTCTTAAACGAATTAACTGATTTTCATAAAACTTGGTAAATAAACATTTAGAAGTACGGGACACATTTAGAAGATAGGCTACTTTTTTCTTTTTGATGCTATGTACCTAAATATAAATAGATTCGAGCATAATTTGTAAATTAGATTTTATGATTTCGATTTATGTTTCCTGCTCCATGTTAGGAAATAACCTCCATTTTAAGAGCATGCGCTAATCCAAATCTCTTGAAGGGTGTATTAAATATTTAAATATAAATAAGTAATAATTATTAAATAGTAAGTAATTTTAATATAATAAGTAAAATATTTAAAATATTTAGTAAGTAATAAAGTAATAATCCAGTGGTAATAAAATATTTCGCATGTTTAATACGACAATCTTTTTAAATTTTTATTGTAATTACCTATTTATTTATGTTACGATGAAGATAATTTTAGCACGTTGAAAAATTTTGTTACCAAAAAAATGTTTGGGATTTGAATTCCATTTTTACCTACAAAAAGAGTGAATGTGTCGTCTCCATATTCCACTCAACCAAAAACCATTTGGGACGCTAGATAGTTTGGTCATTCTCAATTTTGTTCGCGGTCAAGATCAATTTTTCAAAAGTATTGTTTGTTTTTATTTAGTAAACTATAGTATCTCTCGTATTCTAGGATCTAGACCGTTTTCACTAATAGAAACAGGGAAAAACGAGAAAGGTTTGTTTGTATATTTAAAAAATTGCATCCCGGGCGAAGCCGTGAGTGGGTCGCTAGTCTATACTCATATTAAAAAGAGGAAATATTTGTTTGTTTGTAAAGAATAGGCTCCGAAACTACTGGACCGATTTGAAAAATTATTTTACCATTAGAAGCCGACATTATCCGTGATGAACATAGGCTACTTTTTACCGCGGGAAAATGCTTCATTCCTACGGGAAAACGGGTAATAGGACAACGGGTAGTAAGAATTATCCTTCCGTACTTATCTTTTTCACATAACTTCTAAACGGCTGAAACGATTGGGTTGAAATTTTGTATGTGTATTTCTATGGTTTCACAGACACGAATGTATTATATTTTACAAAGTTACGCGGACTAAGTCGCGTGCAACAGCTAGTATAAATGTATAAAGTAGTATAAATGCGAAAGTTTATGAGGATGAATGTATATAATTTTCTGTAATAAAAGTCTATCTTTTTTACAAAATAAAATACAATTTTTCAACGTGCTAAAATACAGGATATATCTTTGGTAGGTATAAGAATTTGAAGAATTCATTTTCCTTGTGTTTAGTTAAAAAGATGCTGATTACTTGTTTTCACTTCGTGTGTTTTAATGATATGTAAAATGTGTTAAACCTGGAAAAACATCCGCTTTGTGCATCAAGGCTAAACAATTCCAATGAAAAATAGCATATGATATATATGATATAAAAAAAACCAAGCATAAACTTTTGCTCGGTCGACCGATGACGCGAGCTTGGTAATTTTACCTCGGCTACTGAAATCATAATGCATTGGAATGACCTTATTTATAGAACAGTTGAAAAATTCCACTCTGAAAACTCTGATGGAGATGTGACAGGATTGTAATTTTTGAAGTGAAAATTTTAGGCGCATATTGACTTATATTATGCGCTTATTGACATACACGACGTATATTAATTAATTAATAAATTACGTTTTCACTTCTTACGACTGACATGTATTTTTTTATATTGATTCATTTGAAATCATATATACATACTATGTCTATTATATTAAACAATCGAAAAAAAAAACAAATTATTGACATTTTTAGTAAGTAATTCTATTTATTAAGGACCTCTTTCACCAACTACAAGTAAAATGCTGAATAATTACTTTTAGAAATAATTTTATGTTCTATTAAATTATGCACTCGGTTTAATGCATCTTTCGATAGGCGATTTTTTTTTATTATTTTCTTCTTTTTACCGTACAAACAAAGGTAAGCTCCATTATACCCGGTTACCGGTGACTTTAAATGACAGTTGGCCTACTTGACAGATGGTGAAAGAGGCCCTAAATATTTTTTAATTAAATAAACAATATTTTGCAATAAAGTCGCTGAACTTGTCCGCGTCTGTTTGTTTCTCCGCTGACTACGTCTTAACCACCCAACAGATTTTGATATGGTTTTCACTAGTGGATAGAGAGATAAACGAGGAAAGTTTGTGTATATAAGAAATTGAATCCCGTACGAAGCCGGGAGCGGTCGTCACATTGCTAGTAGTTTATAACTGCGAAATGCCTGTCACTACTAAATACGACCTCTGTAATACCTCTTTGTTGAGATTGAGATACTTTGCACCAACAGTGTGAATAATAGTTACCAAAATAGAAATAGCACATATGTTTGTGAGTTCGGATTTCTTAGTTCAGTTCCGTCAAAACAAATAGATCTTTCAATTATTGTGAATAATTGCATTGTGAATTTCAATTATAATATAGAACATGCAACTTTCGTGTAATTAAAGTATAAAAATATATATAATTATATCTTTTTCTCAATTACCCTTTTTTCTTTTTTTTTTTTTTTAACGTTGGGAAATCCTCTTGGATACCCGGCAGTAAAGGGGGACTGCGGGGTTATGCCGGATTCCTACCGGCTAAAACCCACCGACTTTCTATCTGTCGCGGCCGTTGATGGGCGGGGTCGTGGGGACGTTATGACACGACTTCGGTGCCCCGCCACGGCTATCCAACGCGGGGAGCCTGTGCTGTCAGAACCTTGACGTACCCGAAAGTAGAGGTACGCCGGCCTACTCGGGGGACCTTACGACGGGCGGCAGTCTCCCCCAAGACTACCGCCCAGGTCCCGGTCAGGGTGGAAGGCGACGGATATAGGCTACCCGCCTGCGCCCGAGCCTTCTCCGGCGGATTGGCTGGGAGAGAGGATCCTCTTCCCGCTGCCTTTCCGCCGCTTCCTTACGTGACATAACGTGCTCACAGAACGTGAGCATCGCTTGCCACGCAAGGTCACTGCCAACCATCGATTTCACGACGGCCGGCAGCGAGAGATCGGCGCCCACGACGAGAGACAGAGCGGCGCGCTGCTCTGCCCATTCGGGGCATTCAGCCAAAGTGTGCTGCGCAGTGTCAACCGCGCAGCCACAATGGTGACATTCCTCGGTCGGCTCTCTCACGGCCACCCGGTGAAGATAATGCCCGAAGCAACCATGCCCCGAGAGCACTTGCACCAGACGGAACGTGAGGGCCCCGCGCCACTTTGCCAGCCATCCCTCTAGAGAGGGACGAATGGCCTCAATCGTCAGGCGGCCCGCGCTAGGCTCCGCCAGCCTTTCCTTCCATTCTTGGAGGAGGATCGTCTGGGAGTGCCTCCTCAACCTGATGACCTCCTCTGATTAACAATTGACTTTTTGATTATTTTTGTATTTTACTTTTTTGACATTCTTCTTCTTGAAATTTGACATAATTTGACATACATTGTAATTTCTTTGTTTGTAACTAATTTTATTTTTGGACTATGATATTTACTTTCTATTTTGTTTTGATTTTGTATAATATTTTTTTTTCTTTTGTTTTGTTTTTGTTTTTGATGTACCAAATTGAATTACGTACTCAGCTGTAATTGGCTTGCACACTGGACCCTGATGTAGAACGATGAATGTTAATGTTAAGTGTGCTAGGCTGTTGCTGTTTTACCAAATAAATAAATAAATAAATAACCAAGCCGCGCGATCGCGCGTCCGCAACTTCACGGTACACCGTCGCCAACACTGCGGCATCCAGCTCCCACGGAGGGGTGCCTGCCAGTACACACGCCGCACTATGGGACGAAAACGTGATTTGCGTCTCATAAATCTGTAACTTTTTTTCTACTACACCAAGGGATACGAAATTTCGCATACAGAATCTTATATATATAGGCTATGAAATGGTACCACTAACATCATATATTTAATTTATTACGACATATAAATAAACATACAAATTTAAGAAATGCCACTTTTTCATTTTAATTTTTTTTTTTCAAACTAAAATTTGCTTATTTCGTGAATATTTATTTTTATTTACTTCAGTGTGAGATTACCTATCTATGATGTTCACGTGGGAACAAAATAATGTTATCAACGAAAAATGGAAAAATGAAATTTTTAGACACCGATAAGTAAAATGAATTTTTTTTTTCGTATTAGACGCGAATTAAGTGATTACTTTTAATAAAAATACCCATACTAATGTAAAAATTATTGGAAAAAATTAAAATCTAATGGATCTTATCAAGAAATTAAACTAACATGTAATTCCAAAAGTTTGGAATTGTCTCCTTTTTTCCAATAATACGACTCATCCCAAATGGAGCAAATATGAGCAGAATTTTTTTTTTGCCCTATAATATACAAATACTGAGGTATCCGATACAGGTGAAATGAGAGTGGAGGCAAGTGGAGGTAACTGTCAAAACTCTATTTAAAATTTTCAGTCACGGAAAATCACAGTCTTGCGGAAAAAAATAGATTGTGTTTTTCTGGTTAATGTTTTTAACCTAATTATTATTTTAGTCGTTACTCTATTTAATTGCCTTTCCAACAATATAGAAGACTAATATGATTTAATACAAAAAAATAGAAATATACTCATGTAAACATCAAGTATTTTTGTCTATTTAAATAGCACCGTATACAACTTAAAGTTCAAAGTCAAGTACTAGTACCAATGAGTATATTCTAGTCGATTTTATTAGTCTTATATGATGTATTGGTCATTCAGTTACACATTTAAATAGTAAAATCATGCAGATCTGGGTATTGTAAAAATGATTTTCGAGACGCAAATCACGTTTACGTCCCATAGTGCGCCGCCTCAAAAGAGATGGTACGGTACCCTCTCACAATCCTGACCGCCATGGCCTTTTGCGCGCCTCGCAAAAGTGGCCTAATACGGGCGGTCAGGCGGTCCGCCCAGATGGGGGCCCCATACAAGGCCATGGACCGTACCGCACCAGCGTAGAGGCGGCGACTGGCCGTATTCGGCCCACGACAAAAATATAGACATAGACGCAAAATTGCCAGTCTATGTGTCTTTTATAAGATGTACTTCGGTGAGTGTGCTCAGGGGCTCCATGAGCTCATACCGCCTTCCCCTTTCTTCCATCGGACATACAGACGTACGGCTGGTTACCATCCTCATCTTGTCGAAATCCCCCCTTTTCGAACCAAGCGCTTTAAAACATCCTTTATAATGCGCACCGCCAAGGTTTGGAACTCCCTGCCTGCGTCTGTATTTCCGAGTTCATATAACCCTGGTCTTTTCAAGGTTCGAGTGAATAGGCATCTTCTGGGTGAGCTCGCTCCATCTTAGGCCTCTCCCTTGCTACCAAGCTGGTTGTTGGCCAAGAGCAAACCCATCTCTAATAAAAAAAAAAAAAAAAAAAAAGGTTGGGGAGTATTTTCCCCAGTGCGGCGGCGGCTCCGATGAGTCGTGGCGCCAATTGGCGGAAATGACTGTCAAATTTTCATCGACTGTCGAGGACGAGGCCAAGATACCTCATTGTTGACCCAACATCGATGGAAACGCCTGTAACCACGAGATGGCTATCGAGCGGCGGCCTGTTCCGAGGGCCGTGGAAACACAGCGCCTCGGACTTCTCGAGGGCCACCGACAAGCCCAGCCGCCGCATCCTCACAACCACGTGGGCTACGCCAGCCGTGGCGAGGATTTTTGCCCTCCGGTGGGAGGCTGCTCTGGCCGTTACCAGCGTATCATCTGCGTAACAGACCAGGGAGACACCCCTCAGCTTCGTCCCCCGCAGAACCCAGTCAAACCCGATGTTCCACAGAAGCGGTCCAAGCACCGAACCCTGAGGAACACCGCGCGACATTTCTTTACGACCCCACGAGTTTCCACAAGTAGGGTACGTAACCGTCCGATCGGTCAGGTATGAATCCACTATGCGATGCAGGTAGCACGGGACACCGTGGTATCCGAGCGCTTCTCGGATACAGCTCCAGGGGAGCGAGTTGAATGCGTTGGCGATGTCGAGCGACACCGCCAACAGAACCTCTCCCTGGGCTACTGCCTCCTCGCTCATGGCCCGCACGCTGGATATCGCATCCAGCGTAGAGCGGCTACGACGAAAGCCGAACTGATTGGCGCTCAGATTCGGTCCCACCCCTTCAAGGTGCCTGACGAGACGGGATGCGATCACTCTCTCGAGTAATTTCCCTATCTCGTCCAAAAGCACGATCGGACGGTAAGCCGAGGGCGAGTCGGCGGGGCGTCCTTCCTTACTAATTAGGACGAGCCTATCCGTCTTCCATCGGCGTGGGAAATGGCCTTGTGCCAGACAGCGGCTGAAGAGCCGCCTCACGTCCGGCTCCAAGGGGCCTAATGCGAGATCCCACGCACGACCAGGAACACCATCAAGACCTGGCGCGGTCTTGCCTTTGGCGCGCAGCCGCAGCAGAGCCGCCCCTAGTTCCTCCTGCGTAACGACGGGAGGCTCGTCAATGTCAGCTCCATTAGAGGCCACAGCTCGTGTAGTCATAGGCGGTGGAAAGAAATCGGGTTCCTGTTCAGGGAACAGGGCCTCCACCACCTGCTCTAGAAACTCTGGTCGGAGTGTTTCCGTGAGAGGGGGCGCCCAGGGGCGAAGCTTTCGCCTCGCTGACCTGTACGGCCGCCCCCACGGATCCCGATCCAGAGTCCCAAGCATTTCCTCCCACGTCTTTGCCTTGCTATCGGCAATAGCCACAGGTAGGGCTTTCGCGCGTTCCCTGTATGTCGCGTATAGACCTGCTTCAAGGGCCTCATCGCGACATCTCGTGTACTGGCGTCTCGCTTTTACGCATCCTTTACGCAGACTCGCGAGGTCAGGAGACCACCAGTACACTTGCCGACGAGGGGACGGATGAGAGGGAATGCGGGGCATGGCAAAGTCGTGACATGCTATCTACAAGCCGCACCGCTTCACTCTCCACGTCCGAAGGTTCGACCGGGCACGAGAGAAAGGTCTGTCACAGAGCAGCCTCAACGAGTAGGTCCGGGTCTAGGCGCTTCAACGCCCAGCGCGGGCCTTCACACCGAGAGGATCGGTTTTGCACAGGGGGGACGGAGACGCTGAATCGAATGTACCTGTGATCTGATAGCATCTCGACGTCCTCCAAAACTCTCCAGTCGCGGACACGGCGCGCCAAGGACAGGCTAGCGAATGATACATCCACTATCGATCCGCCTTGTTGCCGCACGCACGTGTTGACCGATCCCTGGTTCAAGACCGCGAGACCAGACCCAACAACCCACTCCTCGAGCAGCCGACCGCGAACGCTCGTGGCCGGACATCCCCACACCGTGGATTTCGCGTTGAAATCCCCGGCCACGAGAACAGGGAACCGTGTGTCCTGTCCAATCGCTACCTCCATGTCCGATAGGAATTGCTCGAACTCTGCAGTGCTCCTATTCGGGGAAAAATACGTCGCCACTAAAACGACGTCCCGCAGCAGCACGATGACGAATCCGCGGCCCCTGGAGAGAATCTTCAGGGGTGAGATGCCGCAGAACTGATAACGATGGCAACCGTTTCGTCCAGATCCCCGACCCAGTTGTCCCGGGGGGGGATCACGTATGGCTCTGCCACTATTGCCACGTGTATCAACCACTCCGCCATACTCTGGGACAGCAAGTCCTGAGCTCTAGCTGAGTGGTTGATATTCGCCTGAAGAAAGCGAAGGGCCATTATTGGACGTCGGTTACCATCTCCGTCGCGCCGGCCTGCGGAAGGCTGCGAGGAGACCCTGAGGCCATCGCGAGCCTTTCTACCTCTACGGTTCCTACCGGAGCGGTAGCGGGGTCGAGAGTCGACGCAACCGCCTCCACCCAGGACGTGACCAGCAGGTTTCTGTGCTTCAGCGCACAGCACGCAGTGGGGTGCTTCTGAGCACTGGGCCGCCTTGTGCCCGGACTGACCGCAACGGTAGCACAGTTGACTTCGGTCAACCGCTGCCGTGCAACGTTCCCGCGCGTGTCCAGTCTCCAGGCAGCGGAAACACCGCATGGGCCTGGGCTGCAAGACTCGAACCTGGGCGGATACCCACCCGACAAGCAGGCGGCCACCCTGAGACAGCATCTTCGCCACCTCGATGGGACAACGAGCAAATATCGTGCCGAGACCAGTCACAGCACCGCGACGGATTTCGCCGCACTTGACTGTCTCGGCAGAGCAGCTACCGGCCTTAACAATGGCGGCGGCCACTTCTTCTGGTGTGACCGAGTCGTCCAGACCGGTGATGCGCATCTCTGCGCATTTCACCGGCCTGTAAATCCGAACACAGTTTTCGTCGAGTACCTCTCGTAGTTTGACGGCGAGGGCGTCAGCTTTATCACCACTGGTGGCGCCCGGGACCTCAATTAATCGTCCGCCGGTAGCCGACTTTTTGATCACAACAGATGGGATCCCTTTTTTTTTTTTTTTTTTACGTGGGGAAATCAGCGATCCTGATTCACTGCCAGCAATGGGGTGCTGGCAGGATATGCGGGATTTCTACCCGCTAAAACCCCACGGTGTTCCTTGGCCACGCACGCATGTGGGGCGGGAGAGAGGTGTCAACGCGAGTATTTCGTCCTGCTCTCCCGCCTGCGTTAGCCCAGATCGGGCACCTCAATGAGGTCATCGGTAGGAGGAGGGATGGTAGGCTCCCTCCTCCCCGGGTGTATGGGAAGACGTGCCGGAACACGAGCACGTCTTTCACCAGGGCCAGGTTGGTAAGCGAGCGGATCCCCATATCCACCCACCCTCCGGCTGATCACGGGAGCGCTTGGAGTCGGCCGTACAGCCTCCTCCGCCTCCCGGGTCGTTTACGACGGATGTCGTCAGCGAAGGCGGCATCCTCCCTCGTTCGCTCCGCCGCCTCCTTCAGCAAGAGAACTTCCTCGCTGAACGCCCTCCAGCACGCCCCAATCGCGGACACGATTGGCGATGGCCCGACTAGCGAACGATATGTCCACTATCGAGCCACCGTTATGCCGAACGCAGGTATTAACCGTGCCGCGATTGAGGAGCACTAGCCCTGCGGAGGCTAGAAAATCCACGACGGCGTCGCCTCGTGCGCCCGAAACGGGACAGCCCCACGCCGTGGACTTCGCGTTAAGATCCCCCAGGACCAGAGCAGGGAGTCGCGAACGCAGGATTGCTGTCTCCAAGTTGCCGAGAAAGACGACTCCCGCTAGGGAGCCCGCTCGGAACGCTCGGTTGTACGCCTTCTTGGTCCCCAAGGCCGAAGCCAAGGGTAAGCCCCCCCACCACGACAAGGTCATGGCGTACCTAGGGGGGGAACAGATGGGATCCCTAAGTCAACTATATTAATCCTACTGCGGGCCTCGGTGATCAACTTATTGAAATCGACCTCCTTATCCTTGGCCCCTGGCTGCAAGGACAGCACCACCGCTGTCGTGCGAGGAGTCCTTATCTTGGGAGACTTTGCTTTCTTCTTCTTGGCAGGCTGATGAGCAGCCTGCGTCGTCACCTTGACACCTCGCCGAACCACCTTATTCCAACCGACGTCCATGGATGCCGGTGCTGGTGTTAGAGGGCGAGGCGATGTTGTGGTGGGCGCCGTCAGCTTGGGCACGCCATTCTTTTTTCCCCGTGTGCCCTTTCCCTTCCCGACGGCAGGTGCAGGCGGGCGAACGGGCGCTGAGGTCTTCAGTGGCGCCTGTACCGGTTGGGCCGACGCCTGCTCTCCTCAGGCAGAGGGCCTCCAACCAACGCCTTCAGCCTCTCACTCACCATTGTTCCAACTTCGTCCATGATTGTCCTCAGGACCATCTGCAGGTTTTCCTGCGACCTGGGATGCCGAGGAGAGGGAAGTTGGGCCGCCAGAAACTCCGCACGCATAGCCGCCATCTCCTGGCGGAGGGCGGTGATCTCGGCCTGGAGGCGGGTGTTCTCGGCCCGGAGCCATCGTTTCTTCTCCTTGGTGGAAGAAGACTTTTCCATATCACTTGCCGCCTCGTCAAAGGAGGCAACCTCTTTCTCTCCCTGTGTTTTTTTCAGGAAGGCCGGCCTAGATTTTGATGGGCAAGCCCCCCGGCTTCCCTTGCCCCTCTTGGATGGTTCGGGGCGCGCTAAGATTAGAGCTTCGTCCGAGCTGGAGGCCGAATTTGACTTCGGTTCCAGCGGTTGTCCGCTTCTTTTCCGGGCTGCCCATAGCTTTCCGGAATGACTTGGAGAGAGAGGTAACTCCGAGTCCATGGAGCATGCGGAGCCATACTCTGACTCCGCGCTCCTACTTGTAGGGCCTTTACTGCCCCGTGGCAACGCTGGTGGCGTCGCTACACTATTGAGCAGGGCCCCCGTGGTAAGAGCCCCACTGCTCACTGTTTCGGCGGTGTCACTAGCTTCACTAGCTGAACTCGCCGGGTTTAACCTCGCGGAACGCCGCACGCGTTGCACGTTTGGCGTTGATCGCTCCCCCCCATTTTCCCCTTTACTGATATGTGAATCCATATAGCGCTAGTATAAAAGTCGTCGCTGTGCCTCTCCACCCGCCACGGAGTCCTCAATGGGGATGTCTCAAAGAGACACCAGAGATAGCACACACGATTTAGCACCCCAGGGCAGACAATCTACGAGCTGAATCCCGCCAGACACGAAAGTACGCAGCAAATCGTACTCCGGGCGGGCGGAACAGACTGCAAACCACCTTGTCCCAGGGCACTCGCCTGACGGCCGGTTTGCCGGACGCCGCCGCCGATTGATCCCCACTGGCTAGGTGGGGACCGCCCGTTTGAGGAGAAATTCAGGCCAAAGTGGCGTGTTGGCGCAACAAGTTCGCAGACCTGCTGCCGCCTCAGACACCAGGATCCCTTCATCCTCCCGTACGGGTCACCGCGCACGGCACAAACACGCAGGAGACCAAAAGGGAGTGCAATTCACGACGTGGACCCAACATCGTGACCCCGGATGTAATTTTTTACAGAGGTTGTCTTCCTCGCGACCCCGTCTCTCTACAGAAGGAGCCCTCGTTCCCCGAAGGGGTTACGAGCTTACCGCTCACGACACGAAGCTCTGATAAACAGAGCCCGCACGGAGCGGCGCTGTGTGTCTTCTTAGTTCCCTACGATAATCCGATCAGTCATGGGAAAGACCGCAAGATCGCTCGGACTACCGAGGGTTAAGCCCCCTCACCTCGACACGGTCCTGACACACCTAGAGGGGGTTTCTCAATTACCCTACGGTACAATCTAATATCCAATCTAATAAAGAACGATAGTCTAGGTAAGTTGAATCCGTGGAAAGATAGGATACTATATCTGGGTTGCTAGTCTATACTAATATTATAAATAGGAAAGACTTGTTTGTTTGTTTGAATTGAATAGACTCCGAAACTACTGGACCTATTTGCTTTATAATCAGCGAGTAACATAGGCTAAAAATATTAAATCAATACTAATAATAAATCTGTAAGTGTAGGCATTGTATGGTATGTATGTATGTTCCTCCATAACATTATGGCACAGTTCCATAGTTAAAACAAAAAACATTATGGCTGGTAATTTTTTCAATGGTCTATTTTTTTTTTATTCAGTAATTTTTTCAGTTGTTTTTGTTATCTATAAGTGGAAATTTTTTATTAGGTTAAGTTTGTTTATTCACCACTAACTCACTATTAAGTAATTATACCTGTAAACCCTAAAATAAAATAAATAAATAAATAACTCTTAAACGAATTAACTGATTTTCATGAAACTTGGTAGATAGACGTACAGGACACAAGATTACTTTTTATCTTTTTCAACGCGGAGGAAGTCGCGGGCACCAGCTAGTATTTTATAATTTGATAAGGAATTGGGTGATCTCAAATATACCTTGATTTTTCTTATACCATTCAAATTAAACATGATCTACATCTGTGTCATTGATGAACATAGCTCAATGGGGATTGACCTGACTGACTTTATAAGTTTTCCCACACGATCCCAAACGATTCGCACGATTAACTAAATCATTTTCGTGTTAAAAATTTCGCATGGATATTTAAAATAATGTTAGATTCCTGAAGGATTTAAAAAAATAGAACTACAGCCCGTATGAACTACAGCAGTTGATTATAATGTTAATACTAGCTGTTGCTGTTGCTTCGTCCGCGCTCGAAATGTTATATAGCCTAAAGCCTTCCTCGATATTGAACACAAAAAGAATCTTTCAATTCGAACCAGTAGTTCCTGAGATTATCGCGTACAACCAAACAAACAAAAAATCTCTTCAGCTTTACATATTGGTAAAGATTATAATGAAGATGCAATTAAAAGGTGCAACGGGCTGCTAGCCTACACTACTAAACGTTATATCTACACGTACACGTGTTTTTTTACCCTGATTATGAGGTTAGAAATCTGTAAATATGTTTTCAATTTATGTCTCTACGGTTTATTTAGAGTATTCAGAGTGAAAGACTCGTTTCGCTTGTCCAGTAAAATTTCACAATAAATTAAAATCTCACTCGCTGTGTATATAATTGCCATTATATTGGCATTAGTTCAAAACTGTTCTGCGTTGTTCGCGAATAATTTTCTAAAATAATTTCACCGTTTCGTCACGGTCATTTGGCGGACTCTTGTGTTTTACAAAAAAATAAAGATACAATACGTGCAATGGAGGCAAACAATATTTAATGCCAGTTCCAAGCGAGAAATGTATATGTATATTTACCTTTATTTAATTACAATCATGTTTTGCTCATCAATCTATACTATGTTACACTTTTTCTGCGGTAAAGGGGCAGACAAGTGCACAATTAATAAAAAGAAAGTAAAAAAAAAAATAAAAATAAATAAAAAACCCTTTTTAGACACAATAATATTGTTTATTTACAAAAAAGGACTTTATACAATTTAAATGCAGTTTTATAAAAAGCTAAACAGTTTTTGATAAAGTTTGTACCATAAAATTAGAGACTAAATTACACTAAATTACAGTACATTAAACAGGGACTTTTGGGAAGCTTGAGTTAATGAAACAGTAAGAACCAGAACCACCTGGAGGAAAGCCGTCGACTGTTCCTAATAATTTAAACGATACCGTATTACTATAGGAATCTAAAATAAATGCTAATCGGATGCTACTGCTACGCGCACGAAATATAAAAAGGAAACCGACAAACTTGTACGTGCGGTCCCTCCGCACGGATGGTGACCGTCGATGACCGTCGGCTACCACGTCGACAGCGAATACACGGAGTGCGTATTGCTCGGCTTCGCCCGTCGCTGGGGCGGCGGCGAATCGTCGGACCAATTCGTAGGTAGATTGAAACGTAGGACGTCCCGCAAAACGTAGGACGCCTCGTACAAAACGTAGCCGTACAAACAGATTGCACGTCGAAACAGATGTCAGGTCGAAACGGCCCCGTACAAACAGGATGTCCCGTACAAGCAGGATGCCCCGTACAAACAGGATGCCCCGTACAAACAGCTCCGATGCTTCGCAAGGGAGGTAATTATATTATTGGACTATTTAATAACCAAAATTGTCTAACGATGCGTTAGATACGATAGGATAAAGTAATTAAAAATGGCCAAAACAGCTTGAAGACCGGTGCGACTTCCCTCCACGGCTGCTCGTGAAAAATGCACGAGAAAATGGCGGCCTGTGCACCTCGAGGCAATGACTATGTGAACCCCGCTACCATTTCAACTACCAATAGGAATGCAGCACCGAACTCCAATCAATCGATCGGAAAATCGACGACGATTTTAGATATACAATGCAACCTCTGTTGCGCGCGAAATTTTGAATAGCAAGTTAATAGAAAGCTGGACGACCGGCACAATTAACTATACTAAAGGACACGTTAAAAATATATATGTGACAATACCCCCCTAGCCGTTAGAATTTTTCTCCGGCGGAGGAAAATTCGACCTGGTCCCCAGGTCCTTCCGCACGGGAGAACAGCTGAAGAATATTGTCACGACCGCAACAAAAACAATCAATGTGTCTAAAAAAAAAACTTAATCTACAATTTGGTTCGGAGGAGACCCGCCCACTGGAGGAACCGGCTGGCAAAGGTCCTCCCCTTACTCGGTACTTTTCGATTCGCCAGCGATCCCGAATGGAGTACAACTGACTGCGGCTGGGAGCTCTTGCGATGCGCTCCTTTACATAAGCGAAGGCAGCGCGCGAACGCACCAACCGAGCAGCATACACCACCCGAGAGGCACCAGACAAACCTCAAAGACCTCGCAAAAGGTTTTCCCCGGCCAGTGGAACCACCAATGTCAGGCTCCCTACCGAAATAAAAAAAAACTTACAACCTAACTACAACTAACTAAACCTAAATAAAAAAGAAGCTTACAACCTAACTAACCTAAGAAAAGAAAAAAAAAACGCCCCTGGAGTTATAAACATACATAAATAAAAGACATAAAATAGATAAATAAAGAAGAAGATATAATATATAAAATATTGTATAATAAACTAAAATGATACGCTCTTGTTGCAGGATACCGCTATAGATAGCGCGGTATACTGGTACCAAGAAACGCACAGAAGACAGATAGATAAACATAAATACTATACATAAAAATAACAGAGTCAGAATATAATACATGCGAATACACAGAGTTTATATACGGAAGAGAGTAGCAAAAAGGCTTATTTTTACAGAGTTGCAAGCCGCTCTGAGTGGGGGTTAGTACATGAGTAGGCGTTTTAAAAATAAATGCACAAAAGTGCACAATTGCACAAAAATGCACACTTGCACAAAACTGCGCACACTTGCACAAAAACTGCGCAATATCACCCTATCACGTCAAAAAAAGGTGTTCTGCACACATCGTGTACAAGAACAAAAGAAACGCCTACCACTCATGCACTACCATGGCTTTGGATTAAAGGAGTCACCAACCGCCCCTGTTAGAAAGAGTAGAAGAAGGAACTGCGAGGGCTTATTTAAGGAGTCGCGATCCGCTCCTGGTCGAGGCTTATTTAACGAGTCACCAACCGCTCGAAAGGTTATTAGGAAATATATACATTGATAAAAATAAATTTACATACTATACATAGAATAACTCCACCTATTACCCTGCGATGGTGAACGGTAACAGTTCCCTAACCCTGGGAAAGTAGCGGGCTGACTATTTGCAACGGTGAAACTTTGTCACCGTTGGGCGATGGGTTCGTCATTTCCCTACGCCAACTGTGTACCTCAGATGGTAAGTGGTAACACAAGATCCTTAACCCTAGGAAAGTGACAGGTTAACTGATTGCAACGGTGAAACTTTGTCACCGTTGCGATGGGTTCGTCATCCTCCTACGCCAACTGTGTATGTCCTAAAGAGACAACAAAACAAATGGAACGAAAAAAAATAAAAATAAAAAAGCTAACTATAAAAAATATATTTGTGGACTTTAAGTTTTTAAGTGTTGGACATGCCAAGAACCTATATGTTTATCATCGGAGACTCTCTCCAACTGGTAAACTAACGGAGAAGATTTACCTACTACGCGACATTTTTCATATTTAGGGGCCAGCTTCGCCATGAAAAAGTTTGCAGCATTACTTAACGGAAAAGTGCGTTTCCAAACGACATCTCCCACTTGAAATTCAACTGGTCTGCGCCCCTGGTTGTAGTATCGCTGACTGCGACTGTGGGCCTTTGCGATGGCCTCCTTTACTTTTGCGAAGACCACGCGCAAGCCACCCAGACGAGTAGCGTACTCCTCCCGAGAAGCACAAGACAATTCCAGCGGATCGGTGTCGGTGGAAGCACTTCCCTGATAAGCAGAGCCACAGGTAACTGGTTCCCTACCATACAACAAAAAGAAAGGGGTGAATTTTGTAGTTTCATTAACAACGGAGTTTAATGCAAATTGAATTTTGTACATCTCTGTACATCTTAGGCCAAAAATAAGATTGAGCTAATCGTTTATAGGTTTTAAAAATTCCAAAATGAGGAGATAACGAACCACAATGATTCAATTTAATTAATTCGTTACGACGCTCTAAGGGAACTACTTCTTTCCAATCGAACTCGTCTGAGAGATGGAATTTATTTCTTGAATAACGAAACAAACGGTTATCCTGTATCTGATAATTTGGACAAGATCCTGGCGAACGAGTACAACGGTCAACGATTTTCGAGTACCAGGGGTCATTGGAGACAATGTCAACCGAAAGGACCGGGACAGCGCGCGATAACGCATCCGGTACGACATTCTCTTTCCCCTTACGGTGCTCGATCACGAAGTTATACGGTGACAGTCGACATCCCCACCTTGCCAAACGACCGGTAGGATTCGTTAGATTGAAAAACCACCTTAAGCTCGAATGGTCTGTTATGACCTTGAACTGCGGACCACCTTCTAAATAAGGACGGAAATGCTCGATAGAGAAGACGACAGCCAAGGCCTCCCGCTCGGTCGCTGAATAATTCTGCTCAGCCTTGTTGAGCGACCGGCTAGCAAATGCCACAGGGTGCTCCTGACCATCATCTCCCATCTGCATTAAGGCGCCTGCGATTCCGTAGTTCGACGCGTCACAGTGTACCGAAAAAGTTTTATCAAAATTCGGGCAAGCCAAAATTGGTGCCGAAACTAATGCTAATTTAAGCTGATTAAATGCTACTTCTGCCTCCTCACTCCATTTAAATGGCGGCGCGTTCTTACGCGTGCTCGTCAATGCATTTAAAGGGGCAGCGATTGAACTAAAATTTTTGACAAATCTCCTGTAATAGGATGCCGTGCCTAAAAACATTTTAACACCTTTACGACAAGTAGGCGTTGGAAAATTTACAATGGCCTCCACCTTTGAAGGGTCAGTTCGCAATCCTCTTTCATCGACTACGTAACCGAGATATTTTAACTCCCTCCTAAAAAATTGAGACTTTGCTAAATTAATGGTGAGGTGGGCCTGCTCAAGACGCTTCTTGACACGCCTTAAGAGGTCCACATGCTCCTCAAAAGTAGAACCAACTAATATAATATCGTCCAAATATACAAAAACTCGGGAGTCAAACTCCGGTCCAAATAAAGAATCCATTAGACGTTGCTGCGTTGCTGGCGCACCAGTTAAGCCAAAACACATAACCTTAAACTGAAAAAGGCCCCGTCCGGGGACAGTAAAAACCGTTTTCTCTTTGGAATTAGTCTTGTCATCCAAGCAAATTTGCCAAAATGCACTTTTTAAATCTATCGAGGATAAGAAGCTAGCGTCACGAAGGCTATCAAGAATGCGAGAGATGTAAGGAAGGGGGTACGCGTCACGTTTACTGATGTTGTTTAATTTGCGGCTATCTAAACAAAATCTCAATTCGCCGTTGGATTTTGGAACGAACAGGATGGGATTGTTCCAAGCACTAGTGCTAGGTTCAACCACATCCTGCTCCAGCATTTCGTCCAACTGCTTATTGAGCTCCCTTAGTCTAGCCGGGGACATACAGTAATAACGTTGTTTAATGGGCGCCGCATCACCAGTGTCAATCACGTGGGTGACCAGGTGAGTGCGACCCAATCCTTTCCTCTCAGAAGAAACCTCCTGAAACTGCTCGATCAATGAATCTGCCACCAGCCGTTGGTCCGGCGACAAACTATCAAAAGGGTGCAAACGTTTAATTTCGTTAGCCCGAGGGCTCACGGAACGACAAGACCTAAAAGACAATTTATTAAAAATTTTGGGAGCTAAATTAAAAGTCCTCCAGAAGTCCACACCAAAAATTAAAGGTGTTGAAATTTCAGGAATAATATAAAATTTAATTAGACGAGTTACGCCGTCAAAAATAACGGGAAGCGTTAAATAACCGCGAACCCTAATAAGCGCGTCGTTCGCAGCCGAAACATCCACATGACGTTCAATACCTAAATTTAAAAAATAATCAGCGGTGTCGGAGCCCAAAATAGATACTACAGAACCGGAATCTAATAAACCATAAAAATCCTTATCCAAAATTGTAACATTTAAAAAAGGTCTATCATCCCCTAACGGACCACTACGAATCGAGGCCAATCTACAGAAAGATAAAAACGATTTTAAGCGTTGCAAGTGCAACTGCCATTCTTCCGAATCAAAGTAGGGATGAAGCTTTGACTCCTGGCCACGATCCGTCGAAACTAGTTTTTTTGAATAGGTTTCCCAGGCTTAGTGGGTCGACAAGTAGGACAGCGAGCCTTAGTGACTCCCTGCCTACCACACGAAAAGCAGTATAGTTCCTTTGATCTACAAGTACTTAAGTTATGACCGGAGGTTCTACAGCGAACACAAAAAGAAGAGCTGCTAGGCCCTGCCTCCTGCACTGCTTCTACTCGGTGAACACTTTTTCCTTTATACGCTAATTCAGGAACTAAGGTTGCGGGTCCGACTCTGGGCGGATCCTTATAAGTTGAAGCTTTTAAAAGACCACCTTCTAACAAACGACACTTCGCTTTTAAAACTTCTAATGATGGAATGTCTTCCAGAGCTAAACCTGTGACGAACCTCGGATGAAGGTTATCCTTAATAGTTTTCAAAATTAGATCCTCCGGTACTTTCTCCGACATCCTGTAAAAGTAGTTTAACATAGTGGAAATAAAAGAAGAACAGGACTCAGCTGCTCCTTGAGTCCGACTCCGAATCTCTCCCCACATACGGTCATCATAGTCTGGCGGCGAGAATTCCTGTGTAAGTTGGCGACTCAAATCCTCCCAGTCCACCAAGGAATCTCGAACACTACGAAACCAAGTAAGAGCCTGATCCGAGAAAAGTTCGACGGCCGAACGGAACAACGACTCCGAAGAAATATTTCTAGATTGGCGCAACTCTTCTAACCTAATTATAAAGGAACGAACACAAGTAGTGCCGTTATACGTTAAGTTCAACTTCTGGACCCCCCTATCATTAAACTGGAAATTATCCTTACTAAAAACTACACGTGGAGAGTCCGACCCAACTACTTCTGGTTGAGGCTCCGGAACTCCCTCATTAGTTGCCTCAAACGATGTTCTAAAGGACCCGAACAACCGATCTATTTTACATAAAATTGTGTCAAGCTCTCTTTGCAAAAGATGGATGGTACTATCATCCGGTAAATCCACTCGGCTTAACCGATGAAAAACGTGGTGCGCTATAGGCCTAGCCCTACCGAAAACCTTAAATGGAGGGGTACCATCTAATAAAGACCCTAACTCCTTAATCTTAGATTCTATAACGACTAATTCCTCTTTAGGATCAAACGAGGTCTCTAAAATCTCATCGGCTGGAATCAACCGCGAAAGTTCTCTTATCTGTACCCTAAGCTGTTCTACTGTGTTTAATGGCGTAGCATCCCTTATGGAAACCTCATACCTAAGCTCATCCTTCCTAAGCAGATTGAAAGCAATAGGCCTTTCCATATTGCTGTCAAAAAAGGTTGAAACACGAAGGGAAAAAGCGTCCTTCGGAACAACAAAATAATTAAAAGATTGAATCACGAAGGGAAAAAGCGTCCTCCGGATCAATAAAAGAATACTAATAAAATAAATTTAAGAAGGTGAGAAAAAAAACGAGTCACTAAGGCACAAGTCGAGAAAAAAAGAAATTTAAAAAAAAGAATAAAAGACCACGATCTACAAAACGAGAATCTAAATAAACAAAAGTAGCTAAGGCTAAGTCACGCTAAAAGAAAGAGAGCAGAAAAAATTGTTTACGGGAAAAAAAAAAAAAAAATAATTAATATAATTCAAATAAGCCAAGCCGCAAACAACCGATTGTTCAGAAAAAAAAAAAAAAAAAGTAAAATATAACTCCGTTAAAAAAATTTAGTTGGCTTCGCAACTATAATCCTCAAAAAAAATTTTAAAGTTAAAACCCCCTAAGTTAAGAAAGTGTACGTACCTAAAAAAAATCTAAGTCGCAAAAAAAGTTACGTAGGTAAACGAAAAAATTCTAAGTCGCGAACTAAGTCGGTTAAGTTAACGTAAAAGAAACAAAGTCGCGAACAACGTTAAAGTTAAATTACGATAATAAAAAAATAAACGCAATAAAAAGGTTTGCTTTTACGCAAGTGGTTCAGGTTCCTGTAAAGAGTCCATACACAAAAAAAAACAATTCCAATTAAAAGAAACACACAAAAAAAATATGTTAAAAAAAAAGTCCACAAAAAAAAAAATATTTAAAAAATGTTATGCAAAAAAAAATTTATGTTAAATCAACTATAATTAAAAGAAAAAAAAATTCATTATCAAACAACGTTACTAAGAAAAAATTAATGAAAGTAAATTACGAACAAAAGTTGTTTAATAAAAGTTAATAAAGATAATAAATTATTCCAAAAGTTATTTATAAGTGGGGAAGAATAGTTTATATAAAAAAGAAAAAGAATTATGCAATCAGAAGTACCTAATAAATAAACATAAAATAAAACTAAGTTAAAACAAATTGGAAAAATTGTTCAAGTTTAAGGGCTTAAAAAAACATTGAACAACACTAAATATACAATTAATTCTCGGTACCACTAATAAAACATAAAACATAAATGAAATGCAATGCCCTAATTACATTTCATATTGGGAGCAGTTGCGCTTTTGTTATGCACTTAATTTATTTAATACCCCCAAGAGAAAAAAGTGAATTTAATTATAAAAAAAAACTATTCCCCCAAAATAACTATAAGGTTGGAATAAAGGAAAAGGAAAGGTAAGGAAAGGAATGTGTTAGGAAAAGGACAATGTGGGATAAGGATAAGGATGCGCGGCACGTACCTACCGAACTATTAAGTCGGCTTAATAGGCACGCGCGCGGGATAGGATGGGATAAGGAAAGGGAACTTTGGAACTCGTATCCACCGGGCTATAACAAAGCCGGCTGATCGGATATGAGCGTGGTAATTTCACCAAAGACGAGACTTAGGACTAGTCCCTACCACTGTCTTGCGCAACAAAAACCTAACAACTCCCTAGCTTTCCCTCAGGGTTAATAAAAAGAGGAATTGTATCCTATAAAAAAAGAAGTTAACGCGCAAAAGAAAGTGAGGGTAGGGAGAAAAAAAAAAAAAATTAATAATAAAAAATATTAATTATTAAAAATGAAAATAAAATTTAGATGGTTCTTTCTGTTTCCTCAATTAATTGCTTAAGCAAATGCCTAAACAACCTTCCCAAAAATTACCGAAAGTCCCTTGGTCGGGCGCCAATAATTGTTACACTTTTTCTGCGGTAAAGGGGCAGACAAGTGCACAATTAATAAAAAGAAAGTAAAAAAAAAAATAAAAATAAATAAAAAACCCTTTTTAGACACAATAATATTGTTTATTTACAAAAAAGGACTTTATACAATTTAAATGCAGTTTTATAAAAAGCTAAACAGTTTTTGATAAAGTTTGTACCATAAAATTAGAGACTAAATTACACTAAATTACAGTACATTAAACAGGGACTTTTGGGAAGCTTGAGTTAATGAAACAGTAAGAACCAGAACCACCTGGAGGAAAGCCGTCGACTGTTCCTAATAATTTAAACGATACCGTATTACTATAGGAATCTAAAATAAATGCTAATCGGATGCTACTGCTACGCGCACGAAATATAAAAAGGAAACCGACAAACTTGTACGTGCGGTCCCTCCGCACGGATGGTGACCGTCGATGACCGTCGGCTACCACGTCGACAGCGAATACACGGAGTGCGTATTGCTCGGCTTCGCCCGTCGCTGGGGCGGCGGCGAATCGTCGGACCAATTCGTAGGTAGATTGAAACGTAGGACGTCCCGCAAAACGTAGGACGCCTCGTACAAAACGTAGCCGTACAAACAGATTGCACGTCGAAACAGATGTCAGGTCGAAACGGCCCCGTACAAACAGGATGTCCCGTACAAGCAGGATGCCCCGTACAAACAGGATGCCCCGTACAAACAGCTCCGATGCTTCGCAAGGGAGGTAATTATATTATTGGACTATTTAATAACCAAAATTGTCTAACGATGCGTTAGATACGATAGGATAAAGTAATTAAAAATGGCCAAAACAGCTTGAAGACCGGTGCGACTTCCCTCCACGGCTGCTCGTGAAAAATGCACGAGAAAATGGCGGCCTGTGCACCTCGAGGCAATGACTATGTGAACCCCGCTACCATTTCAACTACCAATAGGAATGCAGCACCGAACTCCAATCAATCGATCGGAAAATCGACGACGATTTTAGATATACAATGCAACCTCTGTTGC
Organism: Synanthedon vespiformis; assembly: GCA_918317495.1. Lineage (NCBI taxonomy): Eukaryota > Metazoa > Arthropoda > Insecta > Lepidoptera > Sesiidae > Synanthedon > Synanthedon vespiformis. The sequence goes on from OU906947.1 coordinate 3,651,266, forward strand.
GCGCGAAATTTTGAATAGCAAGTTAATAGAAAGCTGGACGACCGGCACAATTAACTATACTAAAGGACACGTTAAAAATATATATGTGACAACTAATATTATAAAGAGGAAAGATTTGATTGTTTGTTTGTTTGTATTGAATAGGCTCCGAAACTACTGGACCGATTTGAAAAATTCTTTTACCATTAGAAGCCGACATTATTCGTGATGAACATAGGATACTTTTTACCACGGGAAAATGCTTCATTCCTACGGGAATTCTAAAATAAAAGTAAATACTAGCGGCTTAGCGCCATCTATCCAAAATACGGTAGATGGCGTTTTATACTTTTCTACGCGGACGAAGTCGCGAACACCAGCTAGTGTTGTAATAACTAAATTTGTCAACATTGACATATATTATTGCGTATTTTTGGAAGCCTCGTAGCTTGATAATTTGATAAAACTTTTTCAAAGAAAATACCACCTAAAACCAACAACAGGGGTTTAACGTTTGGGTTAAGATATGCCCTGAGGTGGTTCAACGGTTAAATCCAAAATGACGTGGCATAAAATGAGATTATTCCAGCTGAAAATTTTTCTTCAAATATGTAAACTCAAATTCAACGTTTGAAGACATTTCGTCACTGAGCATTTCTATATTTAGACCAAATATTTATCATGATGTATGCGTAGGTATATATATATTTCAAATAAGAACTGATTTTCACATTTTTACTTTCAGAAGAATTAATTTCAGTCAGAATTTAAGCACTAAAAACAAATTTACGGTCAAGTAAATCCTTTTCTTTTCAACCGACTTCTAAAAAACGAGGAGGATCTCAATTCGACTGTTGAAAAATATTGAGAAAATCAAACGGCTGGTTCGAGGTCAAAATCTGAAGTCATTTATTTTCTTTCATATATATTTTACTATTATAAAAACATGACATATAAAAAGAACAAAAGAGGTTTTCAATCAAGGTTTGCAACATTCTCCCATTTTAAGAGAAAAAGTAAAAAGAAATATAAAAACTAATAAATAACTTTTGCAATATATACAATAAAATTACAGACACAGGTAGTAATAAAATATTAAATATTAAACCTCTAACGGAATTAATTTACGTACCGGCCTTCGTAACACCCCGGCCGATGTAGTCACATTCACGACTCTAACGACCCCGTCCTTTCCTGGATACAATGACGTTATTTTTCCTTTAGGCCATGTCCCACGTGGTAAATTCCCATCAGCAATAATAACTATATCGCCCAATTTCACATTGTGATGACAGGTATTCTGGGTCTCTCGACGTGGCTGTAACGTTGGTAGATATTCGACGACCCAACGAGCCCAAAAATGATCTGCGAGACGTACGGCTTTCCTCCAATTAGTGTCTGTTAAATCTCTGTCTGTTAAAATAGCGGGTATTGCTCTTCCTGAAGATGAACCCAAAATAAAGTGGAATGGGGTTAGCGCCTCCGGACAAGCATCTTCAGTCGAGACATGAGTGAGAGGGCGGGAGTTTACTAACGCTTCCGCCTCCAACAAAAGCGTAACGAGGACCTCATCAGTAGGTGTTCGTTCTCGCATGGTTACGCTTAGTGCAGTCTTGATACTACGGACCAGACGTTCCCAGGCGTCTCCCATAAAAGGTGCAGATGGAGGAATAAAGCGCCAAGAAATCTTCTCACCCGCAGCGAATTCTTCGATAGAAGTGCTATACAGCTGTCGAAGCTGGCTTTTCACTCCGACAAACGAAGTTCCATTGTCCGAATAAATGGTTGGTGTTCCACGACGTGCGATGAATCTACGCAGGCTCATGAGAGCGGCATCAGAGGAGAGACTGTGAACAACTTCGATATGTACCGCTCTGGTGACCAGGCATGTGTACAGTGCAATCCATCTTTTTTCGCGGCGACGACCAACAGCGACTGATACTGGTCCGAAATAATCCAAACCAGAAAAGGTAAAAGGTCGATGATGATGCGCAAGTCTTGCTTTCGGTAGAACTCCCATTGGGGGACGCATAGTGGTAGTTCGACGTATTCTACAGAATTGACAACGATGAGCGACGGATTTGATGGTATTTCTAAGACTTAGGATCTAATAAAGTTGTCGCAGTTCGTTCAATACCATTTCCGTATTAGCATGTCCAGCCCATTTATGATATTTTTCCACCAATAAACGTACAGCTGCATGCTTTCCGTGCAAAATAATGGGATTTTTTAGACTATCGTTCACTTCTTCAACAGCTGCAATACGTCCGCATAAACGTATACGTCCAAAATCATCCAATACGGGCGACAAACGGCATAGTTTACTCTTCCTGGACAGAGATTTATTATTAATAATATCTCGTATTTCATCTGCAAAATCGTCCATCTGACTCTTTCTCAAAATGTGATTTTCAGCCACTTGCAAGTTCTCAGCACAGAGAGTACGAAGGCCGGTATGAAACACACGAATATTTGCCCTGATGGGGGTTTTGTACTGAAACTAATTGTACACGAACAGCCTCTCTAGCAATACCATGTAAAGAATTGCTTAGACGTGCTAAGTTTTCGGGTACGGAATAATAGTGTTTTAATTTGCTCATACACACGCTTGAAACCTAACCAGTCAATTGTTGACTTACCATCAAAATTAGGCAATTTTATTGATACGCCATTACTCTTTGACATGACAGATTTCGTAAGAGCTTCTAATGTTTGTACTAAAGCTTTGGTACCTGAACTTATCTCTGGTAAATCGCACTTATTTTCCGTTTTAAAATTGCTAGGCAAATTCGGCAATTCCTGGTCGTGTTCAGCTGACCTAAAATTAAATTTATTATTATTATTTAGCCATTCACTTATGCGACGACTGCCGCTACTATGACGACTTGAGTGACGCGACGACTCCTCAGCGTCCAGCGCGGCTAACTTTGCACGCAGCTCCAAGTCCGCTACTTTACGTTCTTGTTCTGCCACCAATCGTGCATGCTCCGCCTCAATGGCAAGCCGCTTGGCCACAATTGTCGCTGAAGAATTGCGACTTCTTTGAGACGATAAAGTTCCAGATTTATTGCAAAGCTGTGCTTCCTTTACATTGTGGGACTGACAGGCCGCTACAACATTTGCGTCGTCGGGCACAACTTCTCCCGCCTGCAAGGATTGCGATGCTTTCGCCATTATATTATCTTCGCTTTTTTGTCGCCTCGTTTTCGACCTCGTTTCCATGTTTATTTACCGGTGAAGGACCAAAATGTTGAAAAATATTGAGAAAATCAAACGGCTGGTTCGAGGTCAAAATCTGAAGTCTTTTATTTTCTTTCATATATATTTTACTATTATAAAAACATGACATATAAAAAGAACAAAAGAGGTTTTCAATCAAGGTTTGCAACAACTAATTGCCAATGGTTTTAAAAATGAGCTTCACCTGCCAAATAAGCTAACCAAGCGTATAATATTATCATATTTAATGCGTATTTATGATCCATTAGGTATTCTAGCTCCTATCGTAATTAGAGGTCGAATTATGTTTCAACGTATATGGCGAAAAGATTTGAATTGGGACTCAGATTTATCACACGATGATGAGGTAACCTGGAGAAATTGGTTTAAGCAGGTGTTATCTGTCTCTCAATTACGAATACCACGCTATTATCTAAGCAGTTCCTGCAATCATAATATAGTAAAGCGCGAGCTTCACACCTTTTGCGATGCAAGCGAATCAGCTTATGCCACTGTTGCGTACTGGCGATTTGTGTGTAGCGAGGGCGATGTGAGTCTAGCACTAATCACTAGTAAATCACGCGTAGCACCATTGAAATCATCATCCATTCCTATATTAGAGCTTCAAGGAGCTTTTATAGCTACACGCTTAGCTAATTCGATTTGCGAGGCTGTGAGATCCAAACCAAGAGGGCGTTTCTTTTGGACTGATTCCCTCAATGTGCTCTGTTGGCTGCGTAATGATACGCGTAAATATAAACCTTTTGTTGCTCACAGACTCAGCGAAATTCAGGATGGATCAGATACTAAAGAGTGGCGGTGGGTTCCAGGAAAATTTAATGTCGCTGATGACGCAACAAAAATTAAACGCGATATTTTAACATTGGATTCACGATGGATTACTGGTCCAAGTTTTTTACTTTTGGCTGAGTCACAGTGGCCGTCGGAACCTAGCGACACTAACTCTTACGGTAAAGTAGAACTCAAAAAAGAACATACTTTAATTCATTTCACTGTTATAGAAACATTAGCCAAAATGTTGAAAAATATTGAGAAAATCAAACGGCTGGTTCGAGGTCAAAATCTGAAGTCATTTATTTTCTTTCATATATATTTTACTATTATAAAAACATGACATATAAAAAGAACAAAAGAGGTTTTCAATCAAGGTTTGCAACATCGACTGTATTTTTTTATGTTTGTTACCTCATAACTGTCGACTGGGTGAAACGATTTTGATCATTCTTTTTTTATTTGAAAGCTGACTGTGCTTCCCATGTGGTCCCATTTAAATTTGGTCCATTTCTGACAATGGCATCCATGAGAAAACGATTTGAAGTCGCTTTATTTTTTGTTAAAATGAGTTATTCTTATTAGAGATAGTTTTTCTCCTATGATGGAGCGAGTTCACCCAGAAGATGCCTATTCCCTCGAACTTTGAAAAGATTAGGGTTTATAATAAGCTCGGAAATACAGACACTGGCAGGGAGTTCCAAATCTTGGCAGTGCGCATTATAAAGGACGTTTTAAAGGGATTTCGACAAGACGAGTCATGCAGCTCCTGAGCACACTCGTGCTTCGTTCGAGAATTACAAACTAAACTAACCATAGAAGGATTAAGTATAAGGGTATCCCTTACTCACTCGTCATCTCATCTCTGTGCTATTATTTCACTTTGGTCTTCTGTAAGGGGGTGATTACGCCAAATGTGCTATTATGTCAAATGATGCGAACCATCAAGACGCACAAGATTTAATATAATATCTTAGCCACTTGCTAAATGATGACAGATTTATTTAATATTTCCCTTCCATCATACTTCACTTAATCATGATGCAAGTAAAGAGTTGATTGATATTGCCCAAGTCAAGTGCTTGTTCAAGTTGACGACCAACCTTGCAAGGACAGAATCCCAAAACAAGTAGTAGTATCTTCTTAACCTTGCCTAAAGGGACTCCTTTTAATAATATATTTTAGTTTTTAGTCTTAGATTTTACTTAGATAATATTTTGTAAATAAAGCCTATACTTATAATTAATTAATAAATAAATAAATATTGTATTTTTCTAAACTGCACTTGACTGCAGCGACTAAATTTTGATTTTAGCTAATTTCATCGATGAAAATCTGCACAATGTTCAACATGCCTTTTAGATTGAGGAGAGACAATCTCGTCGTATCTTACTTTATGATAAAATCATACTTTTATGGTAGAATGTGATGAGTATGTATAAATTAAAATAGAATTTATATCAATATCAATCAATCAATCAATACTAATAATAAATGTGTAAGGGTTGGTCATGAGTGAGTTACTTTTTTCAGAGAAATCGTGTTTATTGACTCTATACATGATACTGAAACTAAATTGACCGTTTTTAGAATTTTTTTCTTTATGTATGTATGTTCCTCCATAACTCTTAAACGAATTGACTGATTTTCATGAAACTTGGTAGATAAACATTTAGACGTACGGGACACAGGATAGGCTACTTTTTGTTTTTCAACGCGGACGAAGTCGCGGGCGCCAGCTAGTTAAACATATTACTAATATTTAAAAAAAATGTATTTCACTAGGTATTCGATTATCGAACTGGTCTCAAAAAAAAATACATTCTCTCATTACGAACTCATCTCACTGAAGTATTTATGCGCTGGCGTCGATCCAGAGAGATGTAGGTCGACTTTGCGCAGTGCTTACCCATCACTGTACATTTTAAGCACTTTATTCGCTTATCCTCTTGTAATTTAGATCCCGCCAACAATATATTTGCCGTCGTTTTACGATGTTATTATTTTATTAATTTAAAAGGACTCGACATTTTAAAGAAAACATCATTCTCTAACGGCATATCGTTGTTAAAAATATTTACTTTACAAGATCATGACGTGTCTCAATATATGAAATCATTTCAAAGATTAAATGTTTTACGACTATTTTTTGAGTATTTTTTGAGATAGAAATATCTGTAATATAAAGTAGTTATTTCCACATTAAAAGAGTAAAATAAAAGCACATCGATTTTTTTTATTTGTAAAGTCAGCAAAGGCCTTCTATTCATTTTTAGTTATGTATCTTTATATTTTCCTTTCTTACGCCAAGACTCAGTGCTAATTTCTTTCGTTGTCTTTTTTATAGCATTCTATAATAAGTATACATTATTGTCGATATATAAAAAAGGAAATCCAAAACTCAACCATCATAGCTCAGTTTCGACCAAGAGATATTATTTAATAAGTATTATATATTTTTTTAGAAGACGTATAGGTATAGCTTTAACAAGGAATGCTTGACAAAGTGACAAAAATGGCCTGTTTCAGCTAGTTAAGTTCAGATATTATTTGGACAATTATATTAATTACAGATATATTAATTACAAAGATATTATTTGGACTAGCTGTTGCCCGCGACTTCGTCCGCGTTAAAAAAGATAAAAAGTAGCCTATCACGTGTCTCATACTTCTAAAGGTTTATCTACCAAGTTTCATGAAAATCAGTTGTTTCGTTTAAGAGTGATGGAGGAACATACATACATATAGAATAAAATTGTAAAAATGGTCAATTTAGTTTCAGTATCATGTATAGAGCCTATATACACGATATTTCTGAAAACAAAGTAAATTATTTATTATTAGTATTGATAAGTTTAGTATGGTAATTGTAAAGGACCCAAGATCAATAAAATTTGCAAATACCTAAAAATTCATATTCTGAAATGAACCATCTGTGTAAATATAATCATTTCTCGTAACACGAGCTCCATCAGGATGTTAGCGAGTGGTACGATACGATTCCAGAAAATTGACATAAAATATAATGTCGTACATAGACGAGCTCATTACACGGATGCAATTTACACAGAAGCTGAGAGATTGTTTGTATTGGCGTCGGAAGTACGATACACTACTTATAGTAGGAGAGCCCAAGAGGGGATTTAGGGATTTACTTGAGCGCGTCATATATTTGCCAATGTATAATTCCCAATGTGACTCCGACATGTGTTAATCTGCCGGTTTGGATGGGGTTGGGGTAAAAATTAAAATACTATTCGAGGGCGTCAGATTTTCAGAGGATGTTAATAAAGTACAGACGATTCGGATATAACGCAAGCTCGTGGCAGCTTTTTAAAATGCAAAAAAGCAATTATTCATTATTTCCATAAAAAATAATGCAATGCAAACAGTTTTGTTGCTACAACACTATAATATAAAAATACAAAGACTCCTTAGATGAGAATTTATGTAGGTTATTCTGTGAAAAAACGTGTCATACATCACGTTCATGCAATGGAATTTTGTTTATGGTTTAAAATAGACTGAACGAATGGGAATAACAATTTCTTTGTTTACAAAACGCAGTCAAGTGACGAGAACATTTAATTTTAAATTCATGTTTCATATAATATTAACTAGTGACTCGTTCTGGCGTTGCATGGATGCAATAATTGATTAAAGAAATTTTTTTCATAATCAGTATTTTCAGTATCCACATAAGAACCTACTAGAATGTAATTAGTACTCTTCCAAAGAAGTGGATTCTGATTACATCCTACTTAGCACTCGGCTTAAAAATTACAGGTCCATTCATTTCAACCTTGCAACACACGTCTACAAGTAGTTTTCAAGGGTTATTGAAAAGCGACTTGTATGCAATTTGGACGACTTCCAACTAGTTCGAAAGGTTTCAGTATCAAAAACTACATAAGCTAATGGTTATCACGCAAAAGTTCGTAGATAACAATGCGGGGAGATAACAAGTTACAGGCGAAAAATGCGAAAAAATTGTGCAATATCACACTAAATACGCTACGTAATACGATTTAGTGTGATATTGCACAAATTTTTCGCCTGATAATAAGCCTGTGGGCTTTAAGACTGGCGCTTGTGGAGACCAGGCCTATACCAGACCAGGGCCCTGATTCTGTATGCCAAATACGATTCCACACTCTTGGTCTTACTTTTTTAAACCACGTCTAATGTTTTGCCTTGTCATGTCATTGCATTCTTATGTCTCTATTCTGATTCCCCAAGACAAATTATATATGGCACGTGTACACTTACGCGTGTACTCGCAAAATGATATCAAACCACTGGTGGGACTGTCGCTAATACAAACGCAATGTTTTGACATCTGGTGACTGATCTCGATTTATTTAATTAATTTTCATACATACTTGTTCAACACTGATACAATCATACTTAGTTCACACAATGACAAGAGACAGATGTCTCTAGTTGCGCTTTCCGCTTTGGATGAACATAACAAACCACTAGCGCCATCTAGCGAACCCTATCAACATAGATATATTATTTTAAATATTATTCCCGCCATAATACAGTTCAACATTCCGCCCACCTAGAACTACGTTCAATAGTTCTAAAACATAATTTCTTTATAACATTTATTTAACTAATTACCGCCCACCATAGCGTGACCCGATAAACAAAGTGCATAATCTACATAGTTACCACCATAAACAATCAAAAAAAGACAAGAATATTCAAGATACATATTGCCGTGGCACTTCAAAATAAATGTGTACACAATTAAAAATCCACAAACTAATCTGAAGCTATGGGTAACACACAAATTTTGCTTAAAGGTCGTTTAATAACTGAATTCTTTGTTTGCAAAGAGACAACACGTGTAATTCCGTCCGGACCCAGATGCTTTGACACTATTCTACCGTATAACCAATGACAAGGGGGTAAATCAATTTCTCTTATTACAACTACATCACCGATATCGGGTTCCGGAATACCCGATTTCCACTTATATGTTTGGAAGAAACGTCTTAGATACTCTTCCGACCACTTTCGCCAAAAATCTTGCAACATCCTCTGAGTGTATTGCCATCTACGTAACGAGCCAATGTTACCTGATTCAAAATTTCGATCGGGAACCGATACAAGTGCTTCGCCGACAAGGAAATGCCCTGGGGTTAAAATATTCCTATCGTCAGCGACATCGCTCAATCTTGACAATGGTCGTGAATTAAGGCATGACTCTATTTGGGCTAACACTGTGGCCATTTCTTCATATGTAAGAGTGGATTCACCAACCACTCTCTTTAAGTGAAACTTCACTGATTTTACTCCCGCCTCCCACAACCCGCCAAAATTAGGTGCGTGAGGTGGAATAAAATGCCAAGTTGTACCGTTATTTGCCAATGATTCAGCTACTTCTGAGAGCATATAGGACTTCTCAAAATTGAACAATTGGATCAATTCCCTTGATGCACCCACGAAATTAGTCCCATTATCACTCCAAAGGTCTTGGCAGTGGCCTCTTCGGGCAACAAAACGTTTAAATGCTTGTAGGAAGCCTTTACTTGTGAGCTCCGATACAACCTCCAAATGTATTGCTCTTGTGGACATACATACAAAGAGACAAATATATCCCTTATAAGATCGCTGTCCTCGACCCTTTGAGACTCTCAATTGAATTGGACCTGCATAATCCACCCCGCTGCTTTTAAACGGTCGGGCTGGAGTTACTCGAGAAGCTGGTAATTGACCCATTCTTTGGGCCCTTGCCGCTATTGTATTTTTCACACAAGTTACACATTTATTTACACAGCCTTTTATTAATTGTTTCAATCCAAATATCCAATATGACGAATTTATAAATGTCAACATCAATTGCGGACCACCGTGCATTGTTTTGTAGTGAGCAAGCATCACTGACTAACAATTTAGTGATTGGAGAATCCCTAGGCATGATGATGGGGTGTTTTTGTGCTATTGACAACTGCGACTGCCCTAAACGCCCACCTACGCGCAGTATATTATGATCGTCCAAAAATGGATCCAAGGCATAAAGCTTGCTTTTCTTAATTACATCCTTGCCTTTCTTCAATCTTTCCATGTCGTCTCCGAAGTGCTCCGACTGACACATTTTTATAATATTTTCGAGCGCCACTCTTAACTCTTCATCATAAGGTAACTAGTGTGGTGGCGTTTGGAAGACTTTCTTAATCCTAAAACCCTTCGAATGTATGCCACAATTCTTATCAGTTTTGTTAAGGACGAGTATCTCTCCCACAATGACCCGCCAACCAAAGTACCGGTGTGAACTTTTACGACCTCCAATTCCGTATTTAAATTCCTTGGTTTCTCATATTTAATATAGTTCTTTTGAAGAAACTCAGGACCGAACAACCATAATTTATTTTTTGACAATTCTTGAGGATTTAAACCCCTTGATGCAATATCTGCAGGATTTTGAGGAGAACGTACATGAAACCACTGACAAGAATCCGTCAAGGTTAAAATTTCAGATACTCGATTAGCTATAAAAGTCTTCCAGCGTCCTGGATGACTACTCAACCAAGCGAGAACCACCGTGGAATCTGTCCATGCATACCAGTCTGTTTTGTTAATTTTCATAACTGTTCCTATTTCTGAGAGCAATTTAGAGAGTAGAACAGCTCCACATAGTTCCATTCTAGGTATGGAAACTTGTTTAATCGGCGCTACTTTTGTTTTTGCCGTGACAAGTGAAACCCTAACATTGCCCAAACAGTCAATCATCCGAAGGTAAATTACTGCAGCGTATGCCACTTGAGAGGCATCACAAAACCCATGCAATTCTAACTGATTATCATTTGAACTTGTGCCTAACCATCTAGGAATTTTAAATTCCGATAAATGTGGTAGTTCGGTTCTATAATTTAGCCATTCCCTGGCTAACTCTTCCGGTACCTCCTGATCCCAACCTATACCTGCAAGCCAAAGCTTTTGTATCATCACTTTGGCTAATATTACACTGGGTGCAACCCATCCCAATGGATCAAATAGGCGACAAATATCTGACACAATCTTTCTTTTAGTTAGAGGTTTCTGTAGATTCGGTATTGTGACAGTGTAATGGAAGGTGTCGGTGCTCCGGTTCCATGTAAGTCCCAGTATTTTTATTACTTTGTCCATTTTTATTTCCATTCTCTTAGACTCATCATCATTCTTCGGTTCCTTTCCCTCATTGATTTCTTGTAGAAGTCTGTCACTATTGCTTGTCCATTTCTGAACCTCAAATCCAAATTTTCCTAACATTTCATTGGTTAACTTATAAATTTTCTTTCCTTCTTCTATATTATCACAACCAGTCATAAAATCATCCATATAAAAATCATTTCGTATTCTTTCAGAAACAAGCTGGTATTCCTTCTTGTCAGCGTATTCTTGAGCTACTTGTTGTAAAGACCTTACTGCTAAGTAAGGGGCGCAAGCGGTGCCAAATGTTACTCGTAACAAACGATAGTCTCTAATTTCAGATGACGGATCATCTCGCCATAATACTCTTTGATAATCCACATCCGCAACATTCACCTTTACTTGACGATACATTTTGACGATGTCCGCTGCCATACAGATTGCTGGTAGCCTCCAGCGCAAAATTATATCCGATCATTAATTCATCATTTAAGGACACTCCATTTCTTCCTTTACAAGACGCATCGAATACCACCCTTAACCTTGTGGTATCCTTCATATTGTGTTCGGAAACTAGTTCGAAAACATATGATTTAACTGTAAATATTCTTCTATCACTTGTTTATATCTCTGTTTAAATTCTGCATTTCTTTCAAACTTTTTCTCTAACATCAAAAGTCTCCTAGCAGCTATCTCCCTGGAACTTCCATATCTGCAAGTCGGATCTTCGTTTCTAAACGGTAATCTAACTACAAATCTACCATCTTCGTCCCGGTAAGTAGTAGTGGCATATAAATTTTCACACCTTTTTTCCTCATCCGTTAGTAAAGGCTTGATGAACGCCGGCTCCGATTCAAGTTCCCAAAACCTTTTAATCAACTCATTATCTTCCATCCGAGCATGACACGTAATTATGTCGGCTGATGGTGAAATTGAACTATTTACACCGCCTGATAGAATCCATCCCAATGATGTGGACTGCGCTACTATCATCCCATTGTCATCCCTTTTTATACCTTCTTTTAAGACTTGGCTATAAATGTCTCCTCCTAGTAATAAGTCAATTTTGCTAGGTCTATTGTATCCTGGATCCGCTAATTCTATACCTCGAAAATCAACACCTTCTATGGGCGGGAATTCTTGAGCCGGCAAAAGCGATGTGATCAGTTTTAATACATAAGCCTTTACTGTAATCACTACCCCTGGATCCATTCTGGAACGTACCTCGAGGATAACCATAGCCCTTGAAATGATGTTACAATTTCCTCCGACACCCGAAACATTTCCCTTAATTGGTATTTTCTTAAGTCCCAAAAATTGAACCACCGATTCCGTAACGAATGATGCCTGTGAGCCTTGGTCTAGTAAGGCTCTCAGAGGATAAAATGATCCGTTTTTAGAACGAGCTTGTATCAAGGCTGTAGCCAGTAAAACTTGGTTGTAGGTTCTACCTGCTGACAAGCATGAAAGGAGTTTATGTTCCGAATTTGTATTCGACGTGCCTTCGCCTATGCTACAATTATTATCTTTGTTAAGTGGCGTAGTGGTTAGAAGAGTATCAGACTCCTGATGCAATGACGTATGGTGTCGCTTTTTACAACGAAGACACTTGACAAATTTCTTACAAAATCTCGCGGTATGAGAGCTTCCTAAGCAATTAAAACACAATTGTTTGTCCCGTACGAAATTACGACGCGCGTCTACCGTTTCATTTAAAAACATTTTACACACACTCAATGCATGTGCATCCGAACAAAATGAACATTTTAAATTAACTACATGTAGGACTTTAGCTTTTAACAAAGGTTTCACATTTGACACATTTAATTTAGGTTCCAGTGCTTCTAAAGCTCGAGATCTATTGAATAAAAACTCTTTAAATTCCGTATATGTTGATAATGTCTCGGACGAGCTATTGTTACTCGTAAACTCCCACTGTCTTTTTGTTTCTGGATCAAGTTTAGTTGTCAAAATATAAATAACAATACGTATATTACGGTGGCATACCCATTTCATAAGCCGGACTTGAAACCTATATGGGAATTTGTTGCTAATTTGTTGCTAATTTGTACCGCAAAAAGAAAATTTGTACCTCCATTAGTTTACGAGAAACGACGGGTATGCTGACGTAATATTACGCTAGCATACCCATTTACGATATCTTGACAATGGAAGCACCATTCCAACGGCTTATTTTGTTGCTAATTTGTTGCTCTGAGATAGGCTAGTTAGATGTTAAAAAATGTCACCCCTTCACGGGGGGTGAGCTACCCTTACATATAAAAATTTAGAATAGCGAGCTCGTTCTAACGGCTTATTTTAACGTTAATTTGTTGCTCTACAATAGGCTAGTTAGATGTTCAAAAATTTCACCCCTTCAGGGGGATGATGTACTATTACGCTAGCATATCCATATACAGTATCTTGACAAGGAAAGCACCTAGCGACTTCATTCCAACGGCTTATTTTGTTGCTAATTTGTTGCTCTGAGATAGGCTAGTTAGATGTTAAAAAATGTTACCCCTTCACGGGGGGTGAGCTACCCTTACATATAAAAATTTAGAATAGCGAGCTCGTTCTAACGGCTTATTTTAACGTTAATTTGTTGCTCTACCATAGGTTAGTTAGATGTTAAAAAATTTCACCCCTTCAGGGGGATGACGTACTATTACGCTAGCATACCCATATACAGTATCTTGACAAGGAAAGCACCTAGCGAGTCCATTCCAACGACTTATTTTGTTGCTAATTTGTTGCTCTGAGATAGGCTAGTCAGATGTAAAAAAATGTTACCCCTTCACGGGGGGTGAGCTACCCTTACATATAAAAATTTAGAATAGCGAGCTCGTTCTAACGGCTTATTTTAACGTTAATTTGTTGCTCTACCATAGGCTAGTTAGATGTTAAAAAATTTCACCCCTTCAGGGATGACGTACTATTACGCTAGCATACCCATATACAGTATCTTGACAAGGAAAGCACCTAGCGAGTCCATTCCAACGACTTATTTTGTTGCTAATTTGTTGCTCTGAGATAGGCTAGTCAGATGTAAAAAAATTTCACCCCTTCAGGGGGGGTGAACTACCCTTACATATAAAAAGTTGGAATAGCGAGCTCGTTCTAACGGCTTATTTTAACGTTAATTTGTTGCTCTACGATAGGCTAGTTAGATGTTCAAAAATTTCACCCCTTCAGGGGGATGACGTACTATTACGCTAGCATACCCATATACAGTATCTTGACAAGGAAAGCACCTAGCGAGTCCATTCCAACGACTTATTTTGTTGCTAATTTGTTGCTCTGAGATAGGCTAGTCAGATGTAAAAAAATGTCACCCCTTCAGGGGGGGTGAACTACCCTTACATATAAAAAGTTGGAATAGCGAGCTCGTTCTAACGGCTTATTTTAACGTTAATTTGTTGCTCTACGATAGGCTAGTTAGATGTTCAAAAATTTCACCCCTTCAGGGGGATGACGTACTATTACGCTAGCATACCCATATACAGTATCTTGACAAGGAAAGCACCTAGCGAGTCCATTCCAACGACTTATTTTGTTGCTAATTTGTTGCTCTGAGATAGGCTAGTCAGATGTAAAAAAATGTCACCCCTTCAGGGGGGGTGAACTACCCTTACATATAAAAAGTTGGAATAGCGAGCTCGTTCTAACGGCTTATTTTAACGTTAATTTGTTGCTCTACGATAGGCTAGTTAGATGTTCAAAAATTTCACCCCTTCAGGGGGATGACGTACTATTACGCTAGCATACCCATATACAGTATCTTGACAAGGAAAGCACCTAGCGAGTCCATTCCAACGACTTATTTTGTTGCTAATTTGTTGCTCTGAGATAGGCTAGTCAGATGTAAAAAAATGTCACCCCTTCAGGGGGGGTGAACTACCATTACATATAAAAAGTTGGAATAGCGAGCTCGTTCTAACGGCTTATTTTAACGTTAATTTGTTGCTCTACGATAGGCTAGTTAGATGTTCAAAAATTTCACCCCTTCAGGGGGATGACGTACTATTACGCTAGCATACCCATATACAGTATCTTGACAAGGAAAGCACCTAGCGAGTCCATTCCAACGACTTATTTTGTTGCTAATTTGTTGCTCTGAGATAGGCTAGTCAGATGTAAAAAAATGTCACCCCTTCAGGGGGGGTGAACTACCCTTACATATAAAAAGTTGGAATAGCGAGCTCGTTCTAACGGCTTATTTTAACGTTAATTTGTTGCTCTACGATAGGCTAGTTAGATGTTAAAAAATTTCACCCCTTCAGGGGGATGACGTACTATTACGCTAGCATACCCATATACAGTATCTTGACAAGGAAAGCACCTAGCGAGTCCATTCCAACGGCTTATTTTGTTGCTAATTTGTTGCTCTGAGATAGGCTAGTCAGATGTTCAAAAATTTCACCCCTTCAGGGGGATGACGTACTATTACGCTAGCATACCCATATACAGTATCTTGCCAAGGAAAGCACCTAGCGAGTCCATTCCAACGACTTATTTTGTTGCTAATTTGTTGCTCTGAGATAGGCTAGTCAGATGTAAAAAAATGTCACCCCTTCAGGGGGGGTGAACTACCCTTACATATAAAAAGTTGGAATAGCGAGCTCGTTCTAACGGCTTATTTTAACGTTAATTTGTTGCTCTACGATAGGCTAGTTAGATGTTAAAAAATTTCACCCCTTCAGGGGGATGACGTACTATTACGCTAGCATACCCATATACAGTATCTTGACAAGGAAAGCACCTAGCGAGTCCATTCCAACGGCTTATTTTGTTGCTAATTTGTTGCTCTGAGATAGGCTAGTCAGATGTTCAAAAATTTCACCCCTTCAGGGGGATGACGTACTATTACGCTAGCATACCCATATACAGTATCTTGCCAAGGAAAGCACCTAGCGAGTCCATTCCAACGACTTATTTTGTTGCTAATTTGTTGCTCTGAGATAGGCTAGTCAGATGTAAAAAAATGTCACCCCTTCAGGGGGGGTGAACTACCCTTACATATAAAAAGTTGGAATAGCGAGCTCGTTCTAACGGCTTATTTTAACGTTAATTTGTTGCTCTACGATAGGCTAGTTAGATGTTAAAAAATTTCACCCCTTCAGGGGGACGACGTACTATTACGCTAGCATACCCATATACTGTAACTTGACAAGGAAAGCACCTAGCGAGTCCATTCCAACGGCTTATTTTGTTGCTAATTTGTTGCTCTGAGATAGGCTAGTCAGATGTTAAAAAATGTCACCCCTTCAGGGGGGGTGAACTACCCTTACATATAAAAAGTTGGAATAGCGAGCTCGTTCTAACGGCTTATTTTAACGTTAATTTGTTGCTCTACGATAGGCTAGTTAGATGTTAAAAAATTTCACCCCTTCAGGGGGATGACATCTGACTAGCCTATCTCAGAGCAACAAATTAGCAACAAAATAAGTCGTTGGATTGGAATCGCTAGGTGCTTTCCTTGTCAAGATACTGTATATGGGTATGCTAGCGTAATAGTACGTCATCCCCCTGAAGGGGTGAAATTTTTTAACATCTAACTAGCTTATCGTAGAGCAACAAATTAACTTTAAAATAAGCCGTTAGAACGAGCTCGCTATTCCAACTTTTTATATGTAAGGGTAGTTCACCCCCCCTGAAGGGGTGTCATTTTTTAACATCTAACTAGCCTATATTAGAGCAACAAATTAGCAACAAAATAAGCCGTTGGAATGGACTCACTAGGTGCTTTCCTTGTCAAGTTACTGTATATGGGTATGCCAGCGTAATAGTACGTCATCCCCCTGAAGGGGTGAAATTTTTTAACATCTAACTAGCCTATCGTAGAGCAACAAATTAACGTTAAAATAAGCCGTTAGAACGAGCTCGCTATTCCAACTTTTTATATGTAAGGGTAGTTCACCCCCCCTGAAGGGGTGTCATTTTTTAACATCTAACTAGCCTATATTAGAGCAACAAATTAGCAACAAAATAAGCCGTTGGAATGGACTCGCTAGGTGCTTTCCTTGTCAAGATACTGTATATGGGTATGCTAGCGTAATAGTACATCTTCCCCCTGAAGGGGTGAAATTATTTAACATCTAACTAGCCTATCGTAGAGCAACAAATTAACGTTAAAATAAGCCGTTAGAACGAGCTCGATATTCCAAATTTTTATATATAAGGGTAGTTCACCCTCCTTGAAGGGGTGACATTTTTTAACATCTAACTAGCCTATCTCAGAGCAACAAATTAGCAACAAAATAAGCCGTTGGAATGGTGCCTCCATTGTCAAGATATCGTAAATGGGTATGCTAGCGTAATATTACGTCAGCATACCCGTCGTTTCTCGTAAACTAATGGAGGTACAATTTTTTTTTTTGCGGTACAAATTAGCAACAAATTAGCAACAAATTCCCATATAAGTTTCAAGTCCGGCTTATGAAATGGGTATGCCACCGTAATATACGTAATAACAATAGTGTCCCAGTCGGACACGTTCACACCTAAATTCGTCAATCCATTAAGACAATCGCATGTGGTGTCTACCAAATCCTTCAAATGTTGTGCAGATTCATATGTCAAAGACCTTTGACCAAACAAACGTTGCAATGTTTTTTTTGTTAAAAACTTTTTATTATTGTAGCGATTTGTTAACATTGTCCATGTCTTTTCATAATTTTGCTCCGATATAGGAATCTGCCTCACCAACTGTTCCGCTTCTCCAGCCAAATATCCTTTCAAATAGTGCATCTTTTGAACATTGTCTAAATTCGTGGAGTTGTGCACCAATGACGTAAACAGATCTCTGAAGGTAATCCATTCCGTATAGCTTCCCAAGAAAATGGGTATTACTTTGGTAATTTTACCTGCGACGTAGAAGCCACATTCTGCTCAGAATTACATGAATTATCGCTACTCTTATAATTTCCTAAATTTGTTACTAATGCCATTTTGTACTCCAAATAACATTCTTCGCTCGTATCAAACCTATTTGTGCTACCGTATGTACTGGCCTTTAGTTCCTCTGACGCCGTTTCTGAGATTAAGCTATCGTGGTTTTTTTCGAACTGTTGCCAGAGCTTCTCTAAACTCGACAACCTTACTTCTACATATGGCTGCGTGAGTCTTTCCTTTGGCGATTTTTTAAAATTTGTATTTGCCTTACATATATAAATATAATATAAAAAGCCTTTAATTCCTTAATCATTACAAATTTTTACATAATATATAATTTTTTTCTTTTAATCTAGTTGTTAAGGACCTCTCGACGAGTGAAGGCCTCCTCCATCTTCCTCCATATTTCTCTGTCTTGGGCTATCCCAATCCAATCGCCACCTACTAGTTTTTTAAGCTCGTCTTCCCACCTTTCAATGGGACGTCCTCTCTTTCTTTTTCCGAGGGGACCAGCCCATGCAGTGATTTTTCTGGTCCATTTCTCTTTGTCCTGACGTGCAATGTGACCGGCCCATTTCCACTTAAGTTTCTTGCAGTGAGTTAACGCATCAATAACTTTTGTCTTTTCTCTTATTGTATTTTCTTTTTTTGTTTTTGTCTTTTTTCCATGTCGTTTCTTGTCTTTTAATTTCAAATTGAGAATGCTTCTCTCCATGGCTTTCTGGCATGTTTCAATTTTTCTGCTCGTATAGGTATTATAGATCCAGGTTTGGCTTGCATATGATAGACAAGGCAAGAGACATGAGTCTAGAACCTTCTTTTTTAGTTTAATAGGTAAATCAGATTTTAGTACCTCTTTGTGGCTCCAGAACTTATTCCATGTCATGTTGACACGTCTCTTTAATTCGTCACTGTGTCTAGATTTTGAGAAGGATATCATCTTACCTAAATATACGTAATCCTGAACATATTCCAGCTGTCGATTACCCACGAGTATAGGTCTTTGAGCTTTGTTGGACATGACTTTAGTTTTTTCTGTATTTAGTTCCAGACCGATACCGTGGCTGACGTTGTTAAGCTCGTTAATCATTTCTTCCAGTTCTGATGCGGTTTCCGAGAATAACACGATATCATCCGCAAAACGGAGATTGCCAAGATAACTTCCTTTAATATTTATGCCTTTCTTTGACCAGTCAAGTTGTTTCATGATGTCCTGTAAAACAGTTATAAATAATGCAGGGGATAAGGGGTCGCCTTGTCTTATACCTCTGCAAATGTCTATCTCAGGGCCGGTTTTGTCTAATTTTACTCGGCTAACGCTTTTCTTATAGATGTCTTGTAGTAGTTCTATTGTTTCTAATGGTATTCCACATTCTTGTAAGGCTTTCCATATACTAGCGTGAGAGATTGTATCAAAAGCTTTGGCGTAGTCTATGAATGCTAAGTATAGGGTGCGCCTTTGTTCTTCGTATTTTTCTATTATTTGTTCAAGAACATGAATATGATCCATTGTTGAGAAGGATCTTCTGAACCCCGCCTGTTCTACTGGTTGGAATTCTTCAATCATTTTAGATATGCGCCCTTTTAAACATGAGGCAAACAATTTGTAGAGGCATGGTTGTAAGCTTATTGGTCGATAATTGGCAATGTTTGTAGGATCTCCCTTTTTATATAGTAAAATAATGTCAGATTTTGCCCATTCATTTGGAATTTGTTTAGTGTTCAGTACTTCATTGAAGAGTGTCGTTAAATAGGGTGTTAGAATTAATATTCCCGCTATGATTATTTCGTTGGGTATGTTGTCAGGTCCACTACTTTTTCCTTTTTTTAAAGTTTCTATTGTCTTAAGTTCTATTTCTATATTTGTAAATCTTTGAAGTGGTGAAGATGTTCCGTTTATTGTCATTTCGTTTAAATGTATATTTGAGTGGTTGTTTTTTCTAGAATATAAGTCTTTGTAGAAGTTAGTGGTAGTATCTATTATTTTTGATCTCGAAGATATTTCTTTGTCGGTTGATTTTGCTTTCACAGTCGGTATCCAAGTTTTTGTCCAATTTAGCTCTTTGTATCCTTTTTTCAGGCTTCCAGTGTCTATTAGATGTTTTTCTATTATCTTTACTCTATGGGCTTTGTACTCTTCTTTAATCCTTTTGTGTATATTTTTATATATGTAGATTACTAAGTTCATTTTTTTCATCTTTTGTCCGGGATTTTTTATTTTTTAGTTCCATCCTCCTACTTAAGAGTACTCTTGTGTTTTCTGATATAATATGTCTTGATTTATTGCTTGTTTTCTTTATGACTTTTATAGAGTCAGTAATAGATTTTTTTAAATTTGAATAATAAAGCTCGATATTTGTGCATGTCAAAAAATCTATCTTTTCCAGACCATTTTTTAGATTTTGCAGGAACAGATTTTCATCTTCTGGTGTTTTTAAAGTAAAATTTGGTAGACTATATTTGACTCTACTTTTCTTTGCCGTTGTTAATTTAAACGCACTTCTTATAAGTCGGTGATCGCTTGGAAAATTGACCTGATTTAAAATCTCAAAGTTCGTAAACCTTACTTTTGTATTAGACATAATATAGTCGATTTGATATTTTTCTCCTTTTGGCGATAGCCATGTCCACATATTTTTAGTTTTCTTTTTGAAAATGCTATTCATTACTGTAAGATTGTTCTGGAGTGCAAATTGTACTAGTTTTTCGCCTCTTATATTCCGATTGCCGTAACAGAACGACCCTAGCGCTCTTCTTTCTTCAGGAAGTCTTTGTCCAATACAAGCATTGAAGTCGCCCATCACGATGACGCTTTTGTAGCTTTTTTCTAAAGCTTCTTGCAGGTGGTCATAGAAACAATCAGATTCATCGTCGGTTGCCGCACTAGTAGGCGCGTAAGCCTGTATAATCGAGAGATCTGTTCTTTCCAACCTTAAATTTAGTATGCAGACTCGCTCTGAAATTGCAATGAAGCTTTCGATGTCTGCTTTAAGATGTTTTTTCAACAAAAATCCAACGCCGTGAAGACCCTTGGTCTCGCCGTAGTAGCAAAATATATGATCTTTGTCTTCTAGTATTTTGTAGCCTGTTCTGCGTACTTCGGCGAGCCCAATAATATCATAATTGACTTTTGAAATTGCCTCTTTGAACTCCAGAAGCCGTTCGCATGACAATAGGGATCGTGCGTTGTATGTACATAATATGTAGATTGGGTTGACTGGAGGGTTGAGTGGAGGGTTGTGGTCGTTAGTCCCCACGGTGACCGGCCGTGTTGGGGGCTTGATATTGTGTGGAGAGGTCCGCTTATATCAATTTTTGGTATTTAAGCGCGATGGTGAGAGCATAGTAGAAGAGTTATCTATGTCGGAGACAGTTGAAAGCATGTCTTTGTTCTGATTGGAGGTTTTCACCATAAATTGCTGGATATTTGAATTCTGTCTTTTCGGAGGGTTTTGGGTTTTATTTTTTCTTAAGTTTCCCTGAGAAACCTCTGGTGATTCCGATAGGTTCCTTTTATTAGACATTTGGTTATGTTGTGTTCTTTGAGTTGGATGATTTTTTTGCTCCTCCGGAATTATAATAAGTTTATTATATTTTAAAAAGGCTTTACGACCTTTGTTTCTTTCCTCTTGCAATTGGGCTTTTAATTTCTTGCGTTCTTCTAGTACTTCCGGAGGGAAGTCTTCTTTAATATAATAAGGTGTATCGTCGAGTTTTTTCTTGTTTTTCACTGTGTATATTTTTATGCCTAGCGTAATGAAGGTTACAACAATAAGTCTTATCTTTCCATCTTTCCTTGTTCCCATGCGTCTTACTTCTTCTATATTCACCTCACCGTAGTTTAAACCCATTTTTTGTTTTAAAATATCTAGTATGCTCTGCTGTAAATCGAAATAGTTTTTTTCATTTTCTTCAATCCCGAAGAAAATTAAGTTCTTTTTCCTAATTTTTCGCTCTAATTGTTGTATGCGCTGACCCTGTTCATCCACAGATTTTTGGAGTGTGTTGTATTTAAGTTCTAGGTTTGCGAATTTTGTATCGATGTTATTGTTTATAATTTGTGGAATGCTTTGCTTCATGTCGCGTATTTCATTTGTTTGTTCGTCGAGTTTTGATTGCAGGTTCCTAATTAAGTTTGATAGTTCTTCCATTGTTATTTTAGTTTTTTAGATATTTTTATAATTATTTATATTATCGTGCCCTCTTGTGGTGGGCCGAACTTGTTTAGATTTAGACAATATTGGTTTAGTGAACGTAATAGTTCTAAAAATATACGCTAGATGTCGCTTTTTTGTGATCCTTTAGTTTCACTAAATTTTCAATTTTTATTATATTAAATTAAAATGTAGGACCCAGAGTTCAATCACTAATTATTTTTAGTTCAACACAATATAACAGTTCTTACACTTTACACTCTGATGGCGTTGATAGTTATTTAAATTTTTGTTGACAGTTATTATTATTTGATTTTTTGCGCCCTCTCGCGGTGAGTAGCCAAACGTTTATAGGTTTAGGTAATCGATTTAAATTTTAAAAGATCGTAATAGTTCTGAGACTATACACTAGATGGCGTTGATTCCTTACGTGAAAACGACGTCAATTGCTTATATTGTTACGACATCTTATTCTCTATGACATATTGCACGATATGAACGGATAAGGGCACGATTTGAACTGTCAAAAATTCCACGCTTTTAAACTACGCGGAATCGTGTGGAATCGTATGAAATAAGTGCATTACATAGTTATTTACTCTGTTTGTCTGCAAATTTTAATAAAATAAACACCAACATTAAGAAATAACTTTTTATAGATAATTATAAAAGTAATATAAAACATCAAAGTTTCTTTAGGTACTTACAATTACCTCTACTTACAATTAGGTACTTTTATAAATGATTTTACTCTCCAAAAATGAGAAATAAAATACCGCACATACACACAATCCTTCACCCGATATACTTACAAATTGATTATGAATGATAACATACTTTATTTAGACAATAGTTTGGTTGGAATTAAAATGTAAACAAACAAAACAAGCTGACTGACTGACTGAGCACACCGACATCTAGCGTCGCATTTGGCAACTGCTATTTACATAATATTTAAATGATAAAACACCTAAACAATACTAATATCATATTATTATAAGGATTTGATAATTAAAACGTTATTTACTCACTTTATTTAATTTAAAATATTAATAAAAGTGAAACATTGCCGAGGTAACATAATGTTATCTGTGCATCAGTGGAATTGTTAAATACATACAATAGTATACTGTGGTTTCTGTGAAGTCATAACGTGCCATAGATAATTTGTCTTGAGGCATACCAAAGAATTCCATGACACGACAAGGCAAGACCAAGGACGTGGTTTGGAAAAGTAAGACAAGAGTGTGAAATCGTAGTTGTCATACAGAATCAGGGCCCAGGGGCCCTAGACAAAGTGACATAACGAAGACGATAACGAAGTTCGAAAACAACAAAATGTATGGGAAGTATCACGTGGCTTAACGAAGGCATATGTCAATCCCATACATTTTATTGTTTTCGAACTTCGTTATCGTCTTCGTCATGTCACTTTGTCTAAGGCCCCAGAACTGGATTCTATTTTTATTTGAAAGCTGGTGCTTCCCGTGTGGTCCGATTTCAATTTAGTCTAGTTTTGACAATGGCATCCATGAGAAAACGTGTTGAAATCGTATTTGGAAGTCGGTTGAAAAACACATAACTTTGGTTTAGTTATCGCGGGTACCAACAACCCACCAAATAATATTTACAATATTCCAATAGATGGCAATATTAATTAATTAGTCCTAACAATATCTCAAAACTACACCAAGCCATGATAGAGCCTCTATCACTATGATGAGTATTTATGATAGGGGTGGGTGCTCCAAGATCTAATGTTACGCGTCCAATGCCATCTACACAGGTTTGTGAGAATTAAATAAATGCTACGTTTCTACATTTCTATTTGTGTGATTCTGAATACGTACAACTTATCGTGTTCGCATAGTGTAGAGTCCAATTGTTAGATGGCATAAGTATCGCATATATAAAAAATAAACGTACTTTTCGTGCAATCTATCTAAATATAATATAATATTATGTTATAATAGGTACATTCAGCGAACTTAATTTAATGAATCTAATACATGATGTAGATGAAATGTACAGAAATAATTTGGCTATGATGATATTGTGTCTGATTTATGATGTGATCGACGGTTTTGCCAAAGGTCGTAACCCGACAGACGATCGTTAATGAAAATGTATCGATAAACGGATCAAGATCGCATCCGGGCAGGCGGGCTGCGTGAGCGCCGCGGGTGCGGGGCTGGTGAACGTGGAGTTATTCCGAGCGCGACGCAACGGACGACGGCGGCGGGGCGCGGGGTGGCGGGCGGGGGTGAGCGGACGCCGAGTTCAGTGTGTCGGCGCGCGCCGCCGCCGCTATGGGCAACCAACACTCCGCCTCACACGCTCAGCTCAAGCCCAAGAAGAACGTGCACTGGAAGTCGGCAGGTAAATTGCCTCGGCTCGTCTCCATCCAACCGAATGTCCACTCCACTTCACAAACTCCACATTCACCCGCCGTCGACGTAGGCCCCTGTCTATAAGTCTATTTTTAAAAAGATTGCGTGCTGCGATTCCTAAAGCGTGGTACAACAAAACAAATCGTAACAGTCTGCGTTCATGTAGGCAACGATTATCACACGTCTAATTTTGTAAGGAGTTTTATGCCAAATGACTCTCAAGTCGACGAGACAATGATAGGACAACGATTGACATAACACGTTATAATATTACATAAATACTCATTACATCAATTAACGTCGAACCCAGTTATTTGTGGCGTTACAAATCGATTGCTTTGTGTTTTCAGGAAGACCGGCGGTGCCCGGTAAACCGGATATTATTCCGATACTGTCAGACGATGAACCAAACGCGATTACACTGCGATGGCAGCCCTCGACGCACGATGGCGGCGCACCACTGCAAGGCTACCAGGTAGAATGCAATCGGCTCGGCTCACCGGAATGGATTCGTACAGCACCTCCGATTGTGGTCCGCCCTGAGCTAGTGCTCAGCGGCCTTGAGCCACCTCATCGATATCAGTTCCGTGTAGCAGCAGTTAATGTAGTCGGACGGTCTGAATACAGCGAACTCTCCGACGTCCTCACCGTAAGTTCCGAGCGCGGTCTGCAAGAGCCGCCTCTATTCCTTCTTCATTTGGAAGACATTACTGCTCTTGAAAATGACAAAACAGAGTTTCATGTCACTTTTTCGGGTACACCTCCACCGACAATAGCTTGGTTCAAAGACGACTACGAAATATTCAGTAGTAGACGTACGGCGATCACCACGAACGATTCGTCCAGTATCCTCGTTTTTCATCAAACGCTATCAAGTGATGAGGGCGAAATTAAATGCACTGCGACAAATCGCGCTGGTCATGCTGTTACCAAAGCACGATTGTCGCTCGAAGCGACTCCTAAGCTACGCTATCCGCGACAGTACGAGGATGGGCTACTTTACGAAATAAACGAAACAGTATTTTTGAAAACTTCAATTGTCGGCAAACCGACACCGACTATAGAATGGCGGCATGATGGCCAGCCAATAGTAACTAATGAACGTGTAGAGATAACAAATACGCCCAAATTTTCTATGTTGAAAATACATTCGGCACAACGCAGTGACCGTGGCGAATATCAGATACATGCAAGTAATATTATTGGAGAAGACACAGCCGCCTTTCTGGTCACCATAACTGCGCCTCCCGATCCTCCGCGAAACGTATCCGTGACGAGACAAGTAGACAAGTCAGTGACTTTGGATTGGGAACCTCCCTTAGATGATGGCGGATGTCGTATCGGCAACTATGTCGTCGAGTATTACCGTAACGGATGGAATGTGTGGCTAAAGGCGACTACCAGTCGGAAGACAAACGTAACGTTGTTTGATTTAATAGAAGGTAGCGAGTACATGTTTCGGGTAAAAGCCGAGAGCCCTTATGGTATGAGCGCTCCCAGTTATGAATCTGCACCGGTGCGAATCCCTGGCAGGCCTGTCGATATGGAATTCTTGGCGGTAGAGTCTAAGATAATAAATGAAATGTTAACGCGTGAGGACGGTGAAGACGAACACATATCGCCTGCGCCAAGGCGTAAGCGTAATCAGTCAGCTTCGCCCTCGTCTATAGCACCTGATACTCCACAGCGACGTCCACGTCTCTCGCCCAGCCGGGATCACGCTGGCAGCAACGAGTTTATGCTCGTCCTTTATCCGGACAAGGAGAAGGACATTGAAAAGGAAGGTGAGCACATTCCCTTCATTGAATTTTTTACTTGGTTTTCTATATTTTTTTATTGATGTTACGAAATAGTGCCTCAATATTAACAACACAATTTAAAATTTTTTCAAACGACATTATAAATATCCTGAAGACAAAATTATGTTACCATTTTGCTTGCGCTATGATATCTCATAAACAAAACAAATTTGTATAGATACATGTGTTATATCAAGAATAACTACGTATTGTGGTTTAGTGTCGGAACAGTTGTGCGCGCACCTAAAAATAAAAGCGGACGGCTTAGCTACTAGTTGTCTAAACCATTCTATCTAACTCCCGCTAAACTAAACAATAAGAGTTTTATACTGAATGACCTGTTACTGTTATTAATGATTTCTAATTAATTCCAAATTATTTTCAATTGTGCTAATGCAAAATTGTCAAAAGCAAAGCGAATAATTTTAATTAAATTATATGTGTTTTATAATTTAATAACTACGCGAAGTAGCATTAAAAATAAACCAGAATAATTTCAAATGTTTGGTGTTTATAATTTCAGATAAAAGAAAGTCATTCCAGCTTGACTTAGAAGACGCAATCTCGCCACCGCCTATATCGTTGTCTGCACCAGAGCTAAGCTCAAGATGTGTAATGCCGTTCAAGTCTCTCCGTAACGCCGTCAGTTCAACTGAGCTCCTTCACGAGTGGGCCATGGCTCGGTTCTATAAAGCTGTAGCCATGAAGGAGGAACACGACAAGCAAAAGGATAACAAAACAAACAAACTCGAACACAACAATGACATTCCGTATAAATCTAGCCCTTATAAACCTACAATCAACGAAATAAAAATAGTCTCACCCAATGAACCAATAATGACAAATATAAAGAAGCCAGAAATATTTATAAAAACAGATTCCCTAGATAACAAACTATACCGATATGATTCTCAATTTAGTTCTTCCTTAGAATCAGAAACACCAAAATATAATTTAAAACAAACTTCTTTAGATTCGTCATTGTCGAAGCAGAATTCGAGGCAAACTTCTATTGATGCAGAGACAGTAAAGCCCAAATTGAGACAAGCGTCTACAGAATCAGAACCAGTGAAACAAAATGCGAAACAAATCTCTGAAGATTCCGAAACATCCAAATTCAGTTCAAAACAAACCTCATTTGATTCGGATACTTCAAAATTGAATTCCAGGCAAATTTCTGTTGATTCAGAATCTTCAGATGTTAATAGATGGCAAAGCACGTCATTTGATGAAGACTACACCGCTAGTACAGTGTCTACTGATGGAGAATACTCGGACGAAGGCAGTTTGAATGAAGACATGGATAGAAGAAATCAATATTTGAATGACGAAGAGACTTATCACCCTAGAGATAAACAAGCTCGCCCTTCACCACTAAAAGAAGCTTTAGGGGAAGAAGAAGAAGAGTCAGAAAGAGAAATATTGAAACCACTTCCACTTCCAGACCCTAATTTTATCCCCAAACCAATATTAAAGCGAAGGGAACATGATATAGTTGAAAGTAAGCCAAATTTTGACACCAAGCTCAAGTCTGAAGGAAATCCTAAGTCAGAAGAATACCCTAAACTTGAAGAAAAGCCAAAAAAAGAAGAGAAGTTAACTATATTCAAGAAAATAACAAAAATGCCCGTTCAAAAATCATTCCCATTCCCAAGATTACTTCAGAAGAAAGAGCCTGAAAAACCTAAAAAGCTTATCGAGGAGAATGAAATTCCTACAAAAACGACCGAGACCGGTGCTATTGAAGATAAATTAACTGACGAAGGTCAAACTGTCATAGATTATTACGGAAATATTGTCAAAGAATTCGGAAGTCAGAAAAAGCCTCATACACCACTATACTTAAACACTGAAGAGTTAAAAAATGTAGCTGAAAAACAACAAAAAGAAAAGAACGTAGTAGCTGTAGCCAAGAAAGTGAGTAAATCAAAGAAGTCCGTAGAAACTAAAGCTGTTAACACTAAAAAGGTTCCTGAACGAACAAAAGAGTTAAATAGTGCTAAAAAAACTAAACAAAAGAAATCTCAAAACAGTACTGAAAAAACAAAAGAAAGACCGCAAGAGAAAGCCAATAAGAACCAAGATAAGTGTATTCAACAAGTGGTCCTCAAAACAGCTGAACGTGCGACTATCGTTATACCAATAGATTATAAGAAACTAGAAGAGACAGCCAAAGTGAACGTGAGATCTGCTATTGATTACATGGTCGACATGTGCCTATTGATGCTGGCGTTCTGGGTGTACTTTTTCAAAGATGAGCGACTTGCTATACCTTTTCTCATATTAATTATATATCGTCAGCTGCAAGAAACACTAACAATAAATGTTCCAGAATGGAAGCAACGCTACACTCCTAGGTGGCTTAAAAGGAAAGCTTCTTGACCATTTCCATACAAAAGACATATTGAGCGATGATTGTATTGTGAACATTGCGTGTTGTGTGAAATTGTGATCTTCTTATTTAAATGTGATTTTAACTTATATTTTAATATACAAACTCATAATATAAATTTGTTCTAAAAAAACAATCAAAACTAGTAGGCTATGCAGTCATATAAAAACATATACCAATGTTTTTAATTAAAGTATAATTTGGTCCAAAATTGAAAATGTTGAACATAATTAAATCCATACAATTTCTTGCCCCGAAAACATATGTACGTTTCATATCACAGTTTAAAATTGAGCGCAGTGACTGCATTCCACCAGTCCCCCGTGTTCATATAAAAGATAAGTACCAGTGCACGCGAAGAGAGGAGGGCCTAGTTCTAGGTGTTTACTATAATGAACACATGCCTGAAAGCGATAAAGCCATTCTAACTGCTAGTGCAAAGAAATATGATCAAGAAAATGGTGGTAAACTCTGGAA
Organism: Synanthedon vespiformis; assembly: GCA_918317495.1. NCBI lineage: Eukaryota > Metazoa > Arthropoda > Insecta > Lepidoptera > Sesiidae > Synanthedon > Synanthedon vespiformis. The sequence goes on from OU906947.1 coordinate 3,680,502, forward strand.
AGTGTTAAATTTATCGCCGATACCAAAACTTGGTGAATGCAGAGTGTTTTACGATCTAGATCCGTTTTATGCATTCGTTGCCGTCGCCGGTCTTGGTACGGAGTGTTTGGCGTATGACAAAGTAGAGAAACTCGATGAAAGTAAAGAAGCTATACGTATAGCGGCGGGTACCGGTGCAAAAGCTTTGCGAAATTTACTTCCAAAGGTCATACACGTAGAATCCTTTGGAAATGCAGAGGCAGCGGCCGAAGGGGCAACACTTGCAACGTGGCAGTTCCAGGAGTACAAGAGCGTTGCTAAACATTTAGTTATACCACAACCCGCTTTACGATTGCATGACGACTGCGATGAAAATGGTTGGAATGTTGGTAAATTAAAAGCGGAATCACAAAATTTGGCGCGGTATCTTCAAGAAATGCCACCAAACATTTTATATCCCACATCTTTTGCTAAGGTAGCAGTCGAACTTCTCTGTGAACTAGATATTAATGTAGAAGTGAAAACACAAGGCTGGGCAGCAGGCCATGAGATGGGTGGATTTGTAGCTATAGGAAAATCATCAGTGCAGCCTCCACTTTATGTGGAATTAAGCTATTACGGCGCAAACGAGTGTACTCGTCCGATTGTACTAATAGGTAAAGGCGTTACTTTTAACAGTGGAAGTTTGGACTTGAAACCGCCCAGCGAACTGAAATACATGAAAGGAGATATGGCTGGTGCTGCGTGTGTTTTGGCTATAGTCAGAGCTGCAGCATTGCTCAAACTACCAATCAACATAAGAGGCATACTGCCTCTATGCGAGGTGATGCCGAATTGTAACAGTCCAAGATTTGGAGACGTGGTGTGCACCGCTAATGGAAAATCAGTTAGCATAAGATTACCATCGCGCGAAGGTCGCCTTCTTCTAGCAGACAGTCTCGTTTACGCTCGTCATTTTTGGCCAAAGTTCATAGTCGACGTGGGAACTATGTCTAAGGAGCTAGTGTACGCCTTAGGCGGAGCTGCTTGCGGCTGCTATACAAATTCCGAAGAATTATTTCAATACTTAGAGAAAGCAAGTACACACACCGGTGACAGAATTTGGAGGATGCCTCTTTGGAATTTTTATACCGAACGAATAAAGAATAGTCAATTAGCTGATTTAGCGAATACTGGACGACACAGGTACGGCGACTCGCCCAATGCAGCCGCTTTTCTTAGAGAATTCGTATGCGACAGTCAATGGATACACCTTGACACTTACAACGTAGCTTACACGAAGGGCATCGACTTTCCTTACTTACAGCGAGGCATGACTGGGCGTCCGACTAGAACTCTGATAGAACTCATTTACCAATTAATGGCAGATTCCAAATTATAAATGTAGAAATTTAAAAAAAAAAACAATGTACAAAATACCACTTCCTAATATTCTATTTCTTACTAAAAACAGATATAAATGTTGGTAACTTTGATATTAAAAATGTGTACTTGACATATTTGTGTTTGATCTATTAATATTTTAAGATGCATATTATGTTAAAAAATTAATTTTTGTTGTTATGTGGGCCTAACGTTTGTAGTTTTGTCATTAAATTCAACAGCCGCTAGTATTTTCAATAAAACTCAGTTATGTGAATAGAGATTTTCATTTATCTTTAGGATCATACAGAACCATGAAAAGTTTAACTTCTTCGCTACCCTCTAGGTAGATGTCTGCGGGAACATTGCTTAAACTGCTCAACGATTTCTAAACAAGATAAAGGATCTTTTGCGTGCGATCTGTAGCAGTTTAGAACTGCATTTTGTTCATAGAGGCAGCACGCCAACGGACACTTAATTTTCTCTTCAAAATAATCAGCCATCGAGTCTATGGATTTCATGCAGCCGTTCAATTCGCGATAATGTTCCTTCAGTTTTAAACTGACATCGTTGACCATATCTTTATTACTCTCATTAACCGTTTTCTTGCATATCTTCTTAGAGAACTTTTCAAATACACTATCATTTTTATAAAAGTTACACATTAAATTTATTACACCTAAAAATTGACAAAAATGTGAGACAGACAGAAGTATCAAAAAAGATTTCACAAATCAATGTGGTTTAATATTCGTTAGGTGACAGTAAAATCAAACAAAAATACATACTTTTAAATAATAAATTTATTAATATCATAGACAAAATATGGCAAAAATTCGCAGTCAACAATTATCTAATTTCATTAACAATTATTATTATCCAATAATGTCTAATAGGAAAAACAAATGGCACTTAATATAAACACATTTAATAAGTAGATATGACTATTATAATATTTTTATAGAGTGATTTTTTATAAAAAATATTGATATAATTATGAACTTTATAAAAAAATAAAAACTATTATAAGTTACCAAAATCATAGGGTTCATAATAATTATATTACATAATATAATTATATTACGTTTTGTACATTTGTGTCTCTTACAAAATATAAATTCGATTACATATTATTATATAAAAATTATGACTTATTATTTCACCTATTATAAAAATGCTGAATGGCTAAATCTCATTTTTTTTTCTTATTTAACTTATAAAATAAAACTTAAAAATCTTTGGTGATTTGTATTGTATGTCACTTTAGAACACTTACTCTAAATTTCTTCAGAGCCCGATAATAATTTTTTTTTTTTTTTAATTAATTTGGTACAACTCATGTGGCTTCGACAATCAAAAAAATCTTTATGAGGATAACTAACTTAAAGCTACATAATATAATATAATATAAAATAATTTTTATTAAAACTTTCGAACGTTCAAAAAACATAAAAAATAATCAACATCATATCTGACGTGACAATCAAACTAACAGTAATGATACCCTCATTGTTAATATAAATTTTTCAATGAGTCACACCAACACCTCAAAATGCTCAAAATCTGTGCTAACATAATCATAGTATCAATATCAATACTAATAATAAATGTGTAAGGTTCGGTCATGGAGTAAGTTACTTTGTTTTCAGAGATATCTCGTCGTGTTTATAAGCTCTATACATGATACTGAAACCATCGAAATACAGAACCATCGCCGCGACCTGATACACTCGCGGCGATGACGTCACACCGCGAGTGTCAGGTCCGCCGCTAGCGAGAGCTACGAGCCAAAGTATAATATGTATTGTCTATTTTTTATTAGAACTTGTCGATAATGTAAACAATCCGCCATATTGTATTGGCTTTGTTAATAGTTGGATTAAGAAAACTAGTGATGTGAGAACTATTGCAAACTTTTATATGAAAAAAAATTTATATCTGTGTTTTTTTTTAGACATGCTCACAACAAATATATCTTTTTAACAAAAAAAAAATCGGAGGCAGTCATGAGGACTGCCGACAGAAGTGAAAACTTAAAACTGAGCGTCCAACGCACACACATACAATCGGGTATATGCAATGTGTTGGCGTGATCGCTTACGTAGACAGCTGCGCGCGCATAACTGTTAGCATTTGCATGTTGCTGACGTGAACCCATACATTTTATTTTACTTCAAAATGTTTTCTGATGAACTGGACCAAATTGAAATGGGACCACATGGGAAGGACCAGCTTTTAAATAAAAAAACAATCATCTAAAATCGTTTCACCCATACGAAAGTTATGAGGTAACCTCCTCCTTTTTTGGTGAAACATTGGTGTGACTCACTACTTGATAGTTCAACTTTTGTTATTATGTTATTAAACATTCAAAGTTCAACCTTAGCTGACGTCGTGTGATTTTGGATGATTGTTGAATCCTCTGTGTCTGATATATAGCCAGGCTGGCCGGTGTAGTGTGTCGGGTGTATGAGAAGAGGTGCCGCCGAATAAGCTTGAAGGTCACGATTCTTGTAATAAGACTTCCAAGTGTCACTGGAACCAATTAAAGTTATTTGAACGAAATTAAGTTCATAGCATAATTATTGTAAAAAAAAAATCGAGACACGAAATAATACAGCGAAACACATTCATCCAATTAATGTGTTGGAATTACAACTCCTATATTTTTGTTTAAAAAAAAATCAAAGCTGATAATATTCAGTTAAATAGAAACTATTCTTGAGATTACTTAAATCTATTAGTCAAAATATTCTTCCAAAAATATATTTTCCCTATAATAACAATAGATGGCGTTAAAAATAATAATAATAAAAATATTTCTTACTTTAAGAGATTCATTTGCCCAAGATTTCTACGATAATTACTCGACAATTTAGTCATGTTTTATTAACTCATTACAATAACCTAGGATTTAGCCGTAACGTGGGAAAAAAAACGGAGGCAGTCATGAGGACTGCCGACCGACGTGAAAACTTAAAACTGAGCGTCCAACGCACACACATACACAACGTCCAACGGGTATATGCAATGTGTTGGCGCGATCGCGTATAGTAGAAAGCTGCGCGTGCATAACTGTGAGCATTTGCATGTTGCTGACGCGCGAACCCATGCATTTTTTTCATACCCAAAGTCGTATTGGCTATAAAAGGTTTCACTTCAAAATTGTAAACATCTTACTTGGGATGTTCATTGAACATAATTGGCAGAAATTCATCGACGGGTAGCATATTCTCCAATGGTCTTGAATCAATTAGCTTGCGAGCTCCGTTCGCGGTGAGCATGTAGCCGAGAGTCCAGTAAGAATAGAGTGGCCTACTGACATACGAACCGAACATCTCCTCCTCTGAATCAAGTAAAATCTTTCTACCAAGATACCTGAAAATGAAAAGCGTCTAAATTAACATTGTTATCAAACACAAAGAAAATCAATGACTCAATACTAATAATAAATCTGTAGGGGTCGCTCAGAAATAAGGATCTTTACAAAAATATCAATTTGTTTAGGATGATTAGTAAACGCTGATTGGTCGACGATGTTAGCATCTCTGTTCTGGTTGGTCAATCAGCGTATACGTCAGTAATTAACGTTCATTTGGACCAATCAGCACCGACTTATGACAGTTGAACGTTTATCCGCGACTTACCTAAAACTAGTCGGATTTTTGCAAAGATCCTGAAAGTAACCTCGGATGATTACAAAATTAGTTGTCAGTTTCTTATCAGGTCCGTTGCAATCGAGTAACTAGGATTTTTGTAACAATACGTTTCTTCCTATTATACTGCGACATCTATACTATAATATTATAAAGAGGAAAGATTCGATTGTTTGTTTGTTTGTATAGAATATGCTCCGAAACTACTGGAGCGATTTGAAAAATTCTTTTACCATTAGAAGCCGACATTATCTGTGATGAACATGGGCTTCTTTTTACCGCGGGAAAAAGCTTCATTCCTACGGGGAAATCTAAAATAATGGTATGTCCAAAATCAGGTGAAGCGACTAACATGACAACTGCTAGGTGATATTTTTAGCGATCCGCTACGGTAGATGGCGTTTTATAATTTTCAACGCGGACGAAGTCGCGAGCACCAGCTAGTATTATATAAAATCAAAACTAACGTACATGAGCTCCCAATCGATTTCTTTCATCTCCCTTAACAAGAGTTCAAACTTGTGTTTGAAATATGGCACGAATTTGATGTCATCTTCGAGAATTAAGGCGACGTCGTGATTCTTTTCAACGATCTGAAATAGGAACAAAGTTTTTATTTGTGACACTATACAGTAGTACGATTTTGACAACATAGGCATTGTACGGCATTGAATGCAATCGAGGTAGAGCCTAATAAAAGGTGACTAAAGTTTTGTAAAGTTGAGCGTACGTAACTCAATTTATGAAGATTTTTGAGTCTAACACACCTGGACTCCGCGCGCGAAAGAGACAAAGACAATACTAGCCGATACCCGCGACTTCGTCCGCGTTGAATAAGAAAAAAGTCTAAATTTTTATCTACCAAGTTTCATGAAAATCGGTTAATTCGTTTAAGAGTTATGGAGGAACATACATACACAGAGATAAAAATTGTAAAAATGGTCAATTTAGTATCAGTATCATGTATAGAGCCTATATACACGATATTTCTGAAAACAAAGTAATTCACTCCATGACCAACCCTTAAACATTTATTATTAGTATTGATTGATGACGCCATTGTCATGCGCCTCATTACACAAGCGCAAAAATGTAAATGAACTTTGGTTAACTTGCATATAACTTGCCATACTTACATCTTCCCATATCCTGTAATGGCTTAGGAAACAACCGATCTCGCCAGCTTTCATTGGCCTGTAATGGCAAAATGGGAACATTTGTTACAAGACGGCAAGTTCTACTAATTAATACATTACTAGCTGTTGCACGCGACTTCGTCCGCGTTGAAAAGTATAAAATTATAACACTTGATAACTCCATCGATAGATGGCGTCTCCGGTATCAAGTGTATCCCAAGCCAAGCCGCTAGTATTTACTTTTATTTTAGATTTCCCCTAGGAATGAAGCACTTTCCAGCGGTAAAAAGTAGCCTATGTTCATCACGGATAATGTCGGCTTCTAATTTGTAAAAGAATTTTTCAAATCGGTCCAGTAGTTTCGGAGCCTATTCAATACAAACAAACAAACAAACAAACAAATCTTTCCTCTTTATAATATTAGTATAAAGACAGCGCCATCTATCGAGAATCAGTGGAAGCTACTAACATGACAACTGCTTGGTGATATTTTTAGCGATCCGCTCCACGGTAGATGGCGTTTTATACTTTTCAACGCGGAGGAAGTCGCGAGCACCAGCTAGTATACTAATATAAAGATACATAGTGATGTGATTAAATTTAGAAACTGTATCCCATTAGGAATTTTTTTCTGAATTGCCTCTCCAGTATAATCTAACAAGAAGACTTGCTTAATTGATGATGAGATTACCTTTTACTATAAGGATCTTCGTAGTTTGGCATCAATCTAATGCCTTGATGGTGTAAATTGTCCAAATCCAAATTTCTACAACAACAAAAAACAAATTAATAAAAAATTTATTTAAAAAATGTAATTTTTGACTTAAGAAATCGATAATACTCACTTGCCATCGACAGCAAATATTGTAGTCACCTCCATTCCAAGTTCCTTGAAACTTAGCTCCATGAGATTCCTCCTTTCAATTCTACGCTCCAAATTGATCATATAAATTTCATTGCAACCATATTTACTTGGTTCCGGATATTTCACATATTTCCTTAAATCCAAACTGATAGGCAGAGGAGTCCCTCTACTTATTGCTTCCATCTTAACGTTCAGTAACTGTTCAAGGTCTTTCCTCGGATCGTCTTCTTCTTGAAGCGGTATAGTCACGAATCCGTGCAGTTTTTCATTGCATATAAACATGGGTATGTCTGAAATATAATATAAAGTTTGATTTTACAATATCATAGGCGAATTATTATATTAAGGTTTGAATGCGACACTTGTGGGGGAATCGGCGCATGTGTACAATTGCGCACAAAATTGCTAAGGAAAATGAAATTTGTTCTTCTTATTTCGTAATTTTTCACCTCACTAACTTAACATTAAAGGCAGTGTTGATATTCCTTCCATAAAATCATCGTGCGATGTCGAAGGACAACGTTTTTTAAGCATTTATTCACCATGACGTATTTACTAATACGATAAAACAATCTGTACGCAACAGTACCTAAGAGACTCGAGACGCGCGAACGAAGTGCGGGAGGGGAAGAGCGACTGAGTCTACCAAACCGACCAACGTGTCGGCATATGTTATTGGTAGACTCAGCCCCTCACGTTCCGCTGCCCCCTCAAACACCTAAAAATAGAGTTCTGCGCACATTTGCCGAGAAGTCTTTATTCGCTGCACGACCTATACTTGCAATAAATAATAGAAAAAAATAAATCTAACAAAGGTTTAAGGCGTACGCAAACCCCCTGTCATAAGACCACCGTGAATGAAAATAATATAAATGCTACATAATCGTGTCAAGGACATACTGGACATAGTATAAATTTTGATAAACAGAAAAAAATCATACTCACTAATTACCTTTTTAAAGCTTACGTACTATAATAAACACATTAAATTTTTCATACACTAATAATAAATCTGTAGAGGTCGGTCATGGAGTAATTTACTTTGTTTTCAGAAATATCGTGTATATAGGCTCTATACATGATACTGAAACTAAATTGACCATTTTTAGAATTTTTTCTGTATGTATGTTCCTCCATCACTCTTAAACGAATTAACCGATTTTCATGAAACTTGGTAGATAAACATTTAGACGTACAGGACACAGAAAAGGCTACTTTTTCACTTTCAACGCGAACGAAGTCACGGGCACCGGCTAGTTCACAATAAAAAGTAATGTTCGAGAGATACGCGACGCTGACGAAGTCGCTGCCAAAAAACTGTAAAACTATGTATGTACAGGTAGTTAGAAACATTTATACCTTTCATTTTAGCATTGACAGCGAATGTTATTATGTCATCTCTAGGTCCACTGTAGTCTTGTACATTTTTAGGATCGTAAGTTAACAGATCAGACTTTGATCTCTTGAGTGAAATGAGAACAGCTGTGTTCACCATGGGAACTTCAAAACAGCCAGTCTTTTCTCTGTCAAGAATTGGCCTGTAGTCTTCGGTTCTCTTGTAATAGAAGCCTTCTGTCATTGCACACCTGTCAAAAATGTAATAAGGTCTACAATCTATACTAATATTATAAATGCGAAAGTAACTCTGTCTGTCTGTCTCGCTTTCACGCCAAAATTATTGAACCGATTTAAATGAAATTTGGTACACAGGTAGTCTAGAACCTCAGAAAGGACATAGGCTACTTTTTAATGCGAAAAAAGGGTTGTAAGGGGTTGAAAGGGGAGATAAAAGTTTGTATGGAAACTCTTTGCGCTCGAGGTTTTGAAAGATGATTAGTGTCACGGGTGACATACGACTATTGTCGGCTTTAGAATGTTCTTTTGGAGTTAATAAGTATTTTTATTGTAAACTAGCTGTGCCCGCGACTTCGTCCGCGTGAAATAGTGACTTTGGGTAGCATTTATAATTATTTAGGCTTTTTATTTTACAAATTAGACACATTTTAGTGCTTCACAATGTATAAGCAAAGCACAAACACAAGCCTAAACAATTAAAAATACTACCCAATCACTATTTCACGCGGACGAAGTCGCGGGCACAGCTAGTAATCTATAATCTTATAGTTATAATTATCTGTGAGTAAAATAAGATTCTAACAGATGGCAGTGTAAGTATCGACTACATTGAGTAAGTATATAATAGATGCGGCTATGTTAATCATAATATTATTATTATAACTTACAAAAAAAAAAATTGCACTCGTAGTAGCCAGGTAGCTTCAAAACATGTATTAATAAAAGTTGCCTATTGCAATTTTGAGGTTAGAGAAATCAAAAACTTCATAGAGCCACTTATCATATTAAAAAAACATGCTATCTTTTAAATTATTGGTTAAATGGTATGTTTGGCTTTTATATTGTATCTTTACATTAATTAAGTGTGGCATAATCTGTACAAACCTGTAAAAATACGAAAGTATATGTGACGCTATAATAACGCAGTCATGTGCCAAAGTGTATTCTCACTGTTTTCAGTGAGAATGTTATGTATTTAGTAAATAATACGTGATATAATAGTAAAATTCTCTAAATTTTCCCGGACGATCAGTTAGTAGGCTTTGTTTTATAAAGTTACGCGGACGAAATCGCGCGCAACAGCTAGTATAATTAATAAATGGTAATAAATAGGTGTCATGTCAGACAATTTAGAGCACATTGTATGAGCAGAGCAATAAAGTTAATGAAAATTTGAGCACCTTTTCAACATGCATCATGCAAAGCACTTATGCATGACAAATCAAAGTCTAACCAGTAATTGGAATAGAGTCCATCGGATATCAACAATGGAGCCGCAACAGGGAGGTCTCGCTGTACCAGATCTTTCAAAGTCGAACTTTCAACTATGAATGCGTCGGCGTCAATCATCTGGAAAATATAAATTAATCTAATTAACTTTCTCTAATCTTAATTAATTAATTGAAAGCTATCACTCATATAACTTACAATTTATCATATAATTTACAAAGTTACGCGGGCTGAACGCTGAAACGTGGTGTCTTACTATGGGCCTCGTAAGGAAGCTCAATGTCACTCAACGAGTTATGGAAAGGGCTATGCTCGGGGTTACACTGCGAGATCGAATCAGAAATGAGGAGATCCATAGTCGTACGAAAGTTACCTATATAAGCCGACGGATCAGTAAGTTGAAGTAGCAGTGGGCAGGGGATATAGTATGGAGAACCGACGGCTGCTGAGGCCGGAAGGTCCTCGAGTGGAGGCCACGGACCAGCAAGCGCAGCGTAGGACGTCCACCCACAAGGTGGACAGACGACCTAATAAAGGCCTCTTCTGACCGGGTCAACGGTGGATCCAGGCAGCTTCTGACCGGTCCTATTGGAAAATTTTGGGGGAGGCCTATGTCCAGCAGTGACGATGAAGAGACCCCCATCAATTTTAAGTTTAAATAACAAACTTACCAGTAGAAAATCAGCCCACATTTTTCTGGCAAAACTCAATGCCTCCTCTCTTAAATGTATTATATGGTTGAAGTGACTTTCACTCCATTGTATTGGAGTCATTCCATTTTCAGTCAAATGATCCAATGTACTGTTGGCATTTATTATCACAGTATTATAATCTAATAGACGTTGGCTTGCCCAATCATCAATGATTTCTATACTATTGTCATCATTATAGTCACTGGTAATCCTGTAAATGAAAGATTTTCTTCAATAACATTACCAAACTAATTTTTGATCTAAAGATGTAATCTTTTGAATATTAAATAGGCTGTAGTATTAAACCACTACCTCGCAAAATACCACAGTGAAAAAAAGCACATATGCTGTTGTGAGTAAAGATAGATACCAGATACCATTTGCTCTATAAACTAAAGGACTTACTAAAGTCAACAATTCAATGGTAGCACTTGTGCTTGTTTATAGACTTGACCCACCTATCATCAAGTAAACTTTCCCACCTTCCTTCTTGCCATTTATTACATACTAGCTGTTGCACACGGCTTCATGAACATAACTTTATAACTATAGCCTATGTAACTCTCTGATAACAGCTTTGTATAGGTGAAAGAATTTTTCAAATCGGTTCAGTAGTTATGAAGCCTATTCAAACAAACAAATCCTTCCTTTTTTTATGTTAAGATCGACAGACAGGCTGACAGTCCACTTGGTGGTAGGTGGCTACCGTCGCCTATAATACAAGCAACGCCGTAAGTGCTACAAGTGTTTCCTTTTTATAATAGTAGTATAGATATTATATATTTTTGTTGACAGGTTATATGCCTGAGGTTACATATAGGTTATGAAACTTACCAAATGTAAAGCCGATCTTTAGGATAATCTAAATTATCTAAACATCCCAGAAAGAAAGGGAGTGTATGTGCTTTGTTACGCACTAACACAGATATCCCAACAGTGGGCCATTTGAATGAATCATCTACTTCACTAAAACACTGTTCTAAAGTGCCTATTACAATGAAGTATAATATGATAGACTTCGCAAAAGTAGTCATTGTAAACACATAAATTCACACAATATTCTTACATGAAAGAAGATATTGTTGCAATAACAAGAAAAAAAGTAAAAAAAAAAAAAATGCTTTGTTTGTTTATGTTGTGTTGTCGGACATATTATAATATGATGTTGATGTCATCAATTCATATTTCATTTCCACAGACTATACAAGTAAAGTAAACCGATTTACTATTTCAAGTCAAACGACAAACCATAGTTATTTGGCCGGATGAAGTTACAAATAATGCAAAAGCGAAAGCATAAATCTATGTAAAATTAATTGCTTCATTTTAATATGAATTTGCAAAAATTGCTCCAGCTTATAAATAATGATAATCGCAATAAAATAAACTGGACCATTGCAACGCACATTATATTAAGAAATACGTATAATTTCCTTGTCTAGGTTGCGCGAAAAAACTACTTCGGAGCTGGAAAAAATTGCTCCACTATTATCATTCAAAAACAATTAATGATACAGTCTGTCTGTGTTCGGGATAAACTCAAAAACTAGTGGTTATCGAGGAAGGTCTGGATATATAATTTGCATCCGTGCAAAGCCGGGAACAGGCCTCTAGTTCGTTATATAACAAACAGAGAATGAAATCCAAATATGGTTACTAAACAAAACAAATCAATTTGCCGTTCACTTTGTCTATTTTTCCTGACTAGTGATGAATTTCTTTTCCTCTTCTCTGTCCAATGGTACTAGAGTAACTACAACTCAACGGGGTTGCGTCAGAAGCATTATAAAGAGGAAAGATTTGATTGTTTGTTTGTATTGAATAGGCCCCGAAACTAGTGGACCGATTTGAAAAATTCTTTTACCATTAGAAGCCGACATTATCCGTGATGAACATAGGCTACTTTTTACTGCGGCAAAATGCTTCATTCCTACGGGAAATCTAAAATAAAAGTAAGTACTAGCGTCTTGGCCCGGGAGATAGCGCCATCTATCCAAAATACGGTAGATGGCGTTTTATACTTTTCTACGCGGGCAACAGCTAGTTCTTTTATATATTTTTTTATTAGTAAGGCTAAACGCCTGTTTCACCAACGTCAAGTAAAGTGTTGATTAGTTACTTTTAGAAATCATTTTCTGTTTTATAGAATTATGCACTCGGTTTAGTGCATTCATCGATAGCCGATTTTTTATTACTATTTTCTATTCAATGTTTGGGACGTTTACCGTACAAAAAAACGTATATCAGCTGAATTATTCCCGGTTACCGGTGACTTTAAATGACAGTTACGTCAAGTAGGCCATACTTGACGTTTGTGAAACAGGCGCTTAGTATTTAGACAGCCTCTGTCTAATGGAAGTCAGATGCTTATAGGAAGGATCGGGAGTTTTGCGATGTGGTAGGTGTAATAAGAAAAAAAAACTACGCGCGTTTTTTTAGAATAGAAGGTCCTTTAATTCCATGTACTTAACACAACTTAATCTGAAGTATCACATGAATTTTTGTAATTAAATCGAAACGAACTAAGTTTAAGGGGAAGATAAATATTTAAGCTACCTAATAGTAATAGTGTTGAAACACTTCTAACTTGTACATTTACGTTTTTTTTTTTTGAGATTATTTAATAAATGCCATTAATGTCTATTACTAAGTTAAATTTACAACACATTTCCCCAAATTTTATTGATATTATATAGTTAATACAATACATTCTCATAATAATACAACTGTCCGACCTAAAACATTTCCTCGCCGAGTCCATCCATTGTTTATACTTAACAGTATTATTGAGACAGGCCATACACGGCGCAATCTCAAACCAACAAACAAACTACATACGATTTTTTAAGTGATATGAGAACGTGAGTTTCCAACATACAACGGTACGACATTTTTTATTTCAATATTTATTAATAATGAGATCTTTGAAGAACCAATTGTTGAAAGAAACCACGTTGATGTAATTTATCATCCATTACATATTACATATATAAGCATTTATTCCCAGTAGTAGGTGCCATTGAAGTGTTGCAACAATAGCATACTTTAATCGTCCACTTTGTTAGTCTGTTAACAAATTAAAAACAACTTTTTATACATACTTACTTAATTTAATTCCATCGAATATTGGTTATGAATATAATCTGAAGTTAAAAAAAAAACATTGCCACCCGTATCTTTACGTGTGAAAATTACAATTAATTTAATTAATTATATTAATATTAAATGAAAATATTTATAATGTGTATCAAGATCTAGACTGACTTTAACATGGGCTGTTATACAAAATGATTTCAAATAAGAAATGTTTCTCAAAGTGTGCAATGCTTCAATGAAATTTCCCACAAAAGGCGTTAATGGAACTATTGAAAAAAAAAATTGTCTCATTGGAGTTCTGCCACGGAACTCCTTTAGCGGTACTACTGGGATTAAAATTATACAGGAACACATATGTAGCGAAAATAGTAACATTTTTTTTACATCAGGACATCGGCATTTCAATGCAGGGCCCTTATTTTCTATCTGTGGTTTTTCTGTAGTTATCGTCTCGGACAAAAATGTCTACTATGGTATTCACTAAGCACCTATGTCAAAAATGTCTATGAGGTTTTTACAGTGGTTATAAATGTCGATGAAGCTATTCGCGTGTTATTGTGTGTCTTTTTTTTTAAAGTGAAAACTTCTATAGCCGCTTTATACGACTTTGGGTAGGGAAAAAATGTATCTGTTCGCGCGTCAGCAACACGCTAATGCTCACAGTTAATGCGCGCGCAGCTGTCTACTATACGCGATCGCGCAACACATTGCATACACCCGATTGTATGTGTGTGCGTTGGACGCTCAGTTTTAAGTTTTTTTTCACTTCTGTCGGCAGTCCTCGTGACTGCCTCCGATTTTTTTTGACAAAGTATTATTTCCAATTTCAATGTCGACATTGGAGTCGATAGATTTCAAAAACCACAGATAGATAATGGGCCCGGTGGGCATCTAAAGTCACAACCCCGACAGCGAAACGAGAAATATGTATTAATAACCAACGTACAAGTGGATTATACTTTTAAACGCACTGTTTCATGTTCTACAAATTACTCAATAAATACTTATATGCGTTACTTAAATTTATTCATTCTTTCAGTAACGTAAGTAATCTTTGACTAAGTCAAGTGTACACTTAATTATTATTAAAACTGCTTGTGCTTTCGCCTATATACAACGCGTAATAACTGCATGTTGATATTTTATATTTAGATACTTATTAACTATAATACACTTAATAATTTTATATACAATTACATATTCACTGGGAAAAAATATTATGTTTACTTACTTTTTTTTTTTGACAGAAAGTGATTTTTTCTTATGTATGTGGGATAAACGCCTCGAGTGAATGTAACAATTTCGTCATAAGTATTTTTATATTAATTTTTGAAACAACACATCGTACGAAGTCTTCAAAGTACAAGGCTTCCTCAATCTTTTTTTTTATAATATTCCTATCTATATAATTTTTTTTTTCCTATTCATTCATTCTTCCCGTATAATATAACTATATTTTTTTCTATGAATTTTTGTTAAATATTGGTCTGAATATATATATACAGAATAACACTGCTACTTATTTTCATAAGCAAAAAATAATAAAATAAAACATAACAGTAAAATTAGCATAGTTTATCGTCACAGTACAAAATAAGAATCACTTTGATTCAGTCCACGACGACTACGGATGAAAGCTGTACTTAATGAATAAGCATTTTATCTAATGAATACGATTACCTATTACTATTTACTTTGTCATCAATGTGCCACCATAAAACATCTGATAATATTTCAATACCATTTACTCAATACTTTATTATTTATTTAATGTATTATGTATCACTTAATTTAACATTCATTTAACACGAAATAGTGATGTGAACAAAAAAAAAATACAAAAGAAGCCTTTTTTATTGTGATTTTGAAACTGTTACCTAAACGTGTCGAAAAGTCAAAGATACTTAGATTAGGTTATTTTAAATAATTTAAAAAGGTAAAAAGAAAAAAACGAAAAGGCCAGTCGGAGAAAATTATTTTTTCATTTATTTAACATTATTTAAAGTATTTAGTTTAACTTCACTACACTTCTATTATTTATTTATGGTCACAAGTCATATTATACAAGCGTTACTACAACTACTACTATTATACTGATATAAATAAAGAAGAATAGTATTAAAAGAGGAAGTTAAGTACATACAAAAAAATTGTATTAGATTTTATAATGACTGTTTGATTGATGAATGAATGAATAATAGGTCTATTGCCTAAATATTCGGTCTCGTGAAATTTGCAAAAATTTTCCAAGAAATTCATTTTATTTTATTTCGTGATAAATGTAAAGAGAATTTCAACTATACGCGTAGTGAAAGATTGAAATTTGGTTTTAATGCAATAAACTAACAGTTTTGATATTATTTTTTTTTTTATCTTAAATTTAAAAAAGAAACTACATTTTACAGAAGACATTATTGATGACAATTTTTACAAATGGTTTTAACAAATTCATTTTAGGACTATATAATTATATAATAAAATTTATTTATTTTCTGAACATTAGGTTATTAGTGGTTTTACAATCTATATATTATATTATATACTAATATATAAAGGTGAAGAATTTGTTTGTTTGTTTGGTTGCACGCGCTAACCTCGGGAAGTACTGATTCGAATTGAAAATTTTTATTTTTGCATTGGATATAGTACATTTATTGAGGAAGGCTATATAAGCTATAAGAGAACGCGGACGATGTCGCGGGCGCCAGCTAGTATTCATTTAATGTTAGCGATATCTTCCACTTTATAAAGGCGGTATATTCGAGTATTTTACAAATCTATTATACACAAAAGAAATTCGTGTTTTATAACTCGAGAACGACACAATTCATAACTCGAGAACGACGCAATTAATAACTCGAGAACGACACAATTTATAACTCGAGAACGACGCAATTTATAACTCGAGAACGACGCAATTTATAACTCGAGAACGACGCAATTTATAACTCGAGAACGACACAATTTATAACTCGAGAACGACACAATTTATAACTCGAGAACGGATGCACTGATTTCAATTTCATCTTTGTTTTTTTTTTTACATCTTCGTTACAAACACTTTACAAATTCCTCTTAAATAGTAAAAAAAAATTCTGTTGAACAAAACCCAATAGACAGAAAGACAAGACTGTGATTATTTTTAACGATTTCACCTAATACCATATTATATTATCTAATGGAGTTTCATTTTTACATCAAACCACAACATTTTAAATGATAAATCCCCAATAGAGAGTGAACGAAAAGCTATCAAGAAAGCGAACACAGTTTTATAATATTGCTCATTATGGACAAGTCACTCGATTTTTTTTTTCCGATGATTTTTTTTCTAGTAGACACTTAAGTTTTATTTGCTAAAGTTATCTCACTATGTTTAATTAATTTTTTTTTTTAACAAACTAACAGCGTACGCCCTTAGTGAATAGGCTAGGCATTATTTTTATTGCTACTAAAGGCTAATTAATGAGGCGTCGTCTAAAAGTTTCAAAAAGGCTAAAAGGATCTAAAAGGCCAAAATTTTTTTGTATAGCTAGAAAATGTTAAAAGAGCAGAGACACCCTCCATGAAATAGGGAACACAACGGCGTGACATTATTTGATATGTTTGTTTAAAATTTCAGAACAATTTCTTCTTCAGTACAACAAGCATTTTGACAACATAGCTTATTTAGTTCAAGCGATTATTACAAAAAATAAAAAAATACAAAAAATGATATATGGGATGCATAGAAATTGCATAATTTCATGCAAAGTATTTTTAGTTTCTTTATTACTTTTATTTTAAAATACACTCGCGAGCAAAAGTGTGTAATCACTTACTTGAAATTGGTTCCGCGCGTTCTTGAGTGCTGAATAATTTGTTAATAATAATAATAATAATGAAAATGGCTTCATTTTAAATGTTTTAAAGTTAAACTTAAAAATGGTTTAAAATGGTGCCATTTTTAAAATTATTAAAAAATTATTCAGTACTCAAGAACGCGCGGAACCAATTTCAAGTAAACGATTCCACACTTTTGCTCGCGAGTGTACATCAATAGCGATGGGGAAAAAAATAATTCATACGCTTATTTTGGTAATGTAAGTAGGTACATGTTACAGTATTCACGGGATGAACTTGTATTGATAAAATTTAATTGAAACCAATTGTATAGGCCACTGCATTAAATAAAAAAAAAAAAAAACAGGAAAAATATCACAGTTGTAGTTTAGACTTCAGTAAAAGTGTATAATTTCATGTGATTTTTGTTTAAAAATTGTGTGGTTGTTTAGCCGTTCGAGAAAATTATAAAATCGTATAAATATTTTATGTGTACAAAAAAAAAACTCATATGAAAATTCAAAAAAACATCTTTGGCACTAAAAAAAAAAACTAATATGAAAACGCGCTTTGTTTAAAAATCACGTTCACGCCTCACCCGAACATGTATCTACAGAGTAATTCAATCAATTACATAGGTAAAAAGTGCTGCTTATATATAATACTAATAATAATAATAATAATAGATAAAACTTTAAAACTAATTAAACCTAAAGTTGAAAGAAGAAAATAACTTAAATAACTAAATTTTCAGAAATAAAACTTAAGTTTCAAGTTTTATTTTTTACATACTTATTTACATTTACAAACAGTTAGTAAATTTCATTTTATCAACAGACTGCTCTAATGTAAAAACATCAATTTTTTATTTAAAAAAAAAAAAAAAATATAAAAAGAAATCATTCATACATTCATTCATTCATCTGCAATGAATGAAACTCATCAAGACAAAACGGACGTAAATAAACGTAACGTAAACGGATGTCACAGTAAATAAGATGTGTGTCACGGAAAATGCTACCCTACACAAAAAAAGCGAATTTTTAGAAAAACAAGGAAAAATTGAAAGTTCACTGAAATTTATAACTCTTTTTAATAAAAAATAAACCGACTTCAAACCGTTTCCTCGTGGATGCCATCGTCAGAACTGGACCAAACTGAAATGGGACCACGCGGGAAGCACCATCGGCTTTCAAATAAAAAAAGAATCATCAAAATCGTTTCAGCCAGATGAAAGTTATGAGGTCCTCCTCCTTTTTTGGAAGTCGGTTGAAAAATAAATTTCATCAAAATTGATAGAGTTTAACGGACAACAAAAGGCAATTAACAAAAACCAATATAATTACTGCACCCGAGCTGATGGTAACTTTTCCGGAACACATCACTGTAATCACAATAAAAATCAAATTCAGAATCGTCTTTGACTCTGATTTCGCGAATCAGACAACGATTTTAATTGTGTAATCTGAACATATTTTAAAAACAATTTTACTTCACTTTACTAATATTTATAAAGAGGAAAGATTTGTTTGTTTGTTTGCATTGAATTTGGCGCCGAAACTACTCAACCGATTTGAAAAATTCTTTCACTGTTTTGGAAGCAACACTAGCTTTTGAAGTATGTATGTATGTATGTGTGTGTGTGTGTGTATGTGTGTGTGTGTGTGTGTGTGTGCATTTGTAAAATTGTACAAGTAAAATATTGTGTAAATATTGCTTTTTGTAGTGCAAATAATATGTGTGATGTATGTAATAACATTTTTGTGTATATAATAAACATTGAAATTCATTAGAGGAAAAAAATAATAAACAAATAACAAACTCTTAAATAACTTAAAAGAAAATAATATTTACTGTTATTTCATTGGCTTAATATCTAACAACGATTTCATTATTGGCGTGTAAATAGGTGAATTAAAAAAAAAAATTAACAAATAATTTCATATGTAAATACTAACATAGGAGTCAAAAATGACAATTTTATTGAAGACGTGAGTGGATGAAGGCGTTAAGTCGCATTTTTGGGTTTTTTCGTTTTTTTTTTTTTTTTGCGTTGATGAAGGTAATAAATATAATCATTCATAAAATGATTATGTCAGACCTTAAGATCGTCGATTTAAGACATTTTTGGAAAATAAAATGTTTAAAAACGTGTTATGTACGGTTAATTTTAAAAAGCAAAGAGTGCAGAAAAACTAAGTTTACTTTTGTCAATGGAAGAGGGAGTTATGTTCACTTTTTTTTAATTAAATTATACAAGTGTTTATATTGCTATCGTACCATTAATATTTCAGCTTGTTTTCACACAACTTTTCATCATAATTTAGTACAAAAATCAGTTCCGTGGCGACTTATCAAAAAAAAAATCAAAAATTGAAAGTAAAACTTTCAACCTCGATTTCATACCACCTTCATCCACTCGCCGTCTTCAATTATGCTGTGACCAAATGAAAATATTGATGCTCAGTTTTTATCAAAAGTGAGTTGAGTATATATATAATATAAACCTAGATAAAATAACAACTTTTTCGTAATTCACCCACGCATACAAACATGATTCTCCAAGCTTAAATGTAATTGTATCCTATGAAAAATATAAACAAGCAACTACGTAGTAAGTTTTTTTATACTTACCGTTTCATTATCGTACATTATTTAATTTAAGATAAAACCATACTATATATTCCACTTTCTTATAAGATAGTATGTATAAACAATTATCGATTGAAGTGAATTGTAGACATTAAAACTAGAAAAACAGATACAGTACGGTATTTATATACATTAGGTACAAATGCGTGTAACGCAAAAAAAAATCATGGACACAAAAAAGTCTTATCATTGAAACGTGGTGTGAAAGCCAAGGTTCCATTGTTGTGCCTTGTATATATATATAAATTTATAAAATTAATTTAGTGTTTTCGATCGCTTCGATCGCTTCAAAACTTTAGTGCTCCTCACCCAAGGCGGCGCGAAATCACTGGAAATTTAAAAAAAAAATAGTCAGATTTCCTCTGTAAGTAGTCTGTTGGCCCTACGGTCTGTAAACTATTCGACCTTGACTTAATCTATTAGGCTTATCGCCCATTAGGCAGCCGGGCTGCGCCAAAATATTTGCGCAGCCAGTTATAGTAGCCAAATCGACGGCCAGTTGTCACCCAAACGTCAAGCGACATGAAAAAGTTTTGGAACATACGTCTGGCTGCTACGACAGCACATACATTCGCCTAGTCCTAAACTACTCGGTCTGGCTGCGCGCAGCCAACGGGCTGCCGTGCAATCAGACGCACTTTTTTGGCTGCCGCAGCAGGTGATTTGTGGCTGCCTAGTGGGCGATAGGCCTTAGGATTCCGCTTGAGATCTTACCGATTTTCGGATTTCTCGACCCCGAAAACTTTATGTTTCTAAAATCGTGATCTTGCCCCCTCGAAATGTGCATCAAAGTGGCCCAAAATTGGGAAAAATTGCACCCAAAATTTGTTTGGGCGCTCACAAACGGCGCAAACCGCACTTTGAAATTCGCAATAGTTTTCGAGATGTTAGCGAAAAAGAAATTTTTGGTGCAATTTTTCCCAATTTTGGGCCACTTTAATGCACATTTCAAGGGGGCGAACACGATTTTCGAATTTCTCGACCCCGAAAACATAATTATAAGGTAAGCCCTCAAGCGGAATCCCAATAGATTAAGTCAAGGTGACATCCGTAGGGCCAATGGACTATTGGTCATGTAGAGGGTAGAGCTAAGGCGGATTGACTCTTAGATGTTAATAAAAATTTGTCCCAGAAACCCACTGAACTAGGATGGCGCTTGTGTGTAGCATTGCGGAGCAAATTAGACAAGGATAGATAGATGGAAGACATGCTACATTAGCGCCATTGTGGCCACTTTTGGAAGCCAATAGATGTGTTGAGAGACTGTTGAAGTCAGTAGACTGAAAAGGGCAGATGTATTATATTGCCTTAATTATAAATAGAATAGGGCACTATAAACAGAATGGCCTTATTATTAAACCGCTATCACACTATTCAATTTAAAGTAAACCAGTTTAGGAAATCGAAAGGTGTAATCGCAGTTAGAACCGATTAGATCCAATTTAATTTTTGAATTATTATTCTATTATCTATTTTCAACCGACTTCCAAAAAAGGAGGAGGCTCTCAATTCGACTGTATTTTTTTTATGTTTGTTACCTCATAACTTTCGACTGGGTGAAACTGTTTTTTTACGATTCTTTTTTTTAGCTAGTGCTTCAAGTGTGGTCCCGTTTCAATTTTGTCCAGGGCCCGTATTCTCTAAGTGTGGTTTTGCTGTGGTTATCGACTCGATGCTGTTATAGACTCGACAATTGTCTACTTTGGCATTCACTAAGCACATGTCAAAATGTCGATGAAGTTATTGGCGCGTTATTGTGTGGCTTTTAGTTTGACAAAATATTATTTCTTATTTAATGTCGACTTTGAAGTCGACACTTTTTAAAAACCACAGATAGAGAATAGGCCCGCAGTACTGACTTCTGACAATTGCATCCATGTGAAAACAATTTGAAGTCGATTAATTTTTTTGTTAAAAAGAGTTATCACAACCTCTTATCTCTATATTACTTAAGGCTCCTAAATTGGTTTCCTTCAAATTGAAACGGTGCGTTTAACACTTACGTTGCGGGCAGATCGGGTATGGTGTCGCCGAGCGCCGTGACGGGGAGCGTGTCGGTGATTTCAATGAAGCGCAGGTCCCGCTGTGGGTCCGGCCACACCGTGTAGTCGCTCGGCTGTTGCGATGTGCTCGCATAGTTCGAATCCTTCTGGCGTTGTCGCAAACGCTCCACCTGCTTCTGCTCGCGTACGCGCCGGTTGTGCCATCTGAAAATCGACAAAGGGGAAATATATTTAGTTTAAATTATAAACACGATAACTGAGGGCCTAGTGCGAGTTTTACTCTATCAAACTCGTCGAACGCGTAAATGTCAATTTGTATGGGAATGAAGCAGCGCTACCTGGTGGCTAACGTGTAGCACTACTTCATTTCCATACAAATTGACATTTACGCGTTCGACGAGTTTGATAGAGTAAAACTCGCACTAGGCCCTCTGGAAAGTTAAATTTTGAATGATGCATAAGTTTTTTTCCGTCGGTAGAATTTAAGTAGACAGACTTTAGGTGAAACAAGTCGACGGCCCGAACTCATCGGTCTCATGCCTAAAATGCGTCGACTGAGATGCACAATGATTCATACCAAAAATAAA
Organism: Synanthedon vespiformis; assembly: GCA_918317495.1. Classification (NCBI taxonomy): domain Eukaryota; kingdom Metazoa; phylum Arthropoda; class Insecta; order Lepidoptera; family Sesiidae; genus Synanthedon; species Synanthedon vespiformis. Next base: position 3,703,157 of record OU906947.1, read on the forward strand.
ATCATAAACAGACCCTTGGGCGTATACTCTTTTTGACAAAACTACTGCATTATATATATTTCGTATAAAGCTATTTGAACTCTTGAATAACTAATCAATGTTTGTATGCAAAGTATTTTGGAGTTTTTGTACACTGGATTAACCTAATCACCCTCAAAGTTGCATTAAAACTTGTGTTAAAATATGGATTTTTCAAGGGTCATCTCTTTTAAATACATTTTTTTTTTAAATTTTGAATGCACTCATACTTACTTTTGTAATTTACAAACATAAAACAGCGTAGTAATTAACATTCTACGTTTGTATGGAGGAAAACTGACTTGTATTACCTAGAAGACTTAAGATGACGTCGTATCAAAAATATTAATTTCCTTAAAAAATTCCATATTTTAACATAAATTTTAATGCAACTTTGAGGGTGAATTGAATAGGTCATCTTACTCGACTGCTCTTCCCGCGCATTGTGCTGTGTGAGACAGAATTAATTTTAGCTACATTCTGCCTTAGGCCTATCGCCCACTAGGCAGGCACTAGGCCTATTGAACATATGCGGCAGCCAATAAAACGCGTCTGATTGCACGACAGCCCGTTGGCTGCGCGCAGCCAGACCGAGTAGTTTAGCGAGTCGGCGAATGTATGTGGCTGCCGTCAGTCTCCGAGCACTTGTCGTAGCAACCATATGTATGTTCCAAAACTTTTTTATGTCGCTTGACGTTTGGGTCGTCGATTTGGCTGCTATAACTGGATGCGCAAATATTTTGGCTGCCGCAGCCTGGCTGCCTAGTAGGCCTTAAAGTAAAACTAGTCGGTGGTCCGAACTCATCGGTGTGTGTGGCTTCTACGTTTGCATGGAAGAAAGCTGACTTTATATCACCTTAAGCTGAAGAAGGGTGTCTAAATAAAGCTATTTAAGTACCCACCTCAATTGTCGTTTCTCTTCGGCCTCATATTTCTGATGCCTCTTCTCAAACACTTTGTCGTCCAAGTCTTCTGTGCCCTCTAGTGTGTAAGAACACGTATACACCTTCTCACGCCATCTCGGAACCTAAATTGAAATGCGACAATGTTATTTTAACACCACTTAAATTATATATTTTTAGAAATTGTCTACAATGTAAAGTCTTAATTTCTACATGCATTAGACGTCTTTAATTAGATGTTCAGTAAGAAAAAAGTATCAACTTTCTTACTACATTTAACTGAGTTAAAAGAAAATTTATTCATTAAAACTAATTAATCTATACAGTATGTATAATATATATCATTGGCAATCTTGCTTTTAACGACATTCAAACGTTAAAATAACAATAATGCAAATGTTAAATGAATCTGAATCAAAAAAGAAAAATCACTCCTTCCAATTTATGGAAAAATAGATGTAAAAATCCTAGACAAATGATTGGTCGCTGCGCTCTACTAGATACGGCCCTATTAAAAGCAATAGCTCCGAAAATGCGGATTTTTTTATTGTAGTGTGTGTAAAACATCGTCTTTTTGCAAACTTTTTACAGTTTCATTATATTTTTACACAGTTTCACTACTCAAATTGGCATTTTATCATGCCCAAAATTTAATAAGACATTCGGCACATACACAATACACATCACAGACAGTTTGCACTGTGACTAGCTCGGGTACGCCGAATATATTCGGCGTAGTTGTCGCATTTTTCAAGTACTGCGGCTATATCTAAGTAGAGCGCAGCGAGACCAATCAAATCAATCTTAAGTAAAAATAAATATTAACTACCTCAACCTCGGTTGTGGGAAATTTATCCTTATGCATATCCTCGATCGCATTGACAGGACTGAAACGCCACGAGTCGTTGTTCCCGGTCATCGTGTAATACGACTTTTTAGTCTCCAGTCCAGGCACCGGCGACATTCTCTTTCCGCGGTTGGCAGCTGAATACATGTTTTTAAAATATTTAATTCAAAACACACGCGATCTAATAGTAAAAAAAATTAATCGTAACATAAGAGTTCAAAGTTAGAAATAGAATTGAAAATAATCAAAGAGGGTAGAAATCATACTAAAAACAAGGTGTCAAAATTGTGGTGCCACAGACTATCAATTTACTTTGGCCACAGAATAGATATTCATGCAGTAATTTCAACCTACCCTCATATCACCATCAATATAGAATGACTCCAAAACCTATCTGTGCACAATGCACTAAAAGAATAAGCCGAAAAAGTTTCTTGACTTGCTCATTGTGTAAACAATCATATGACCTACAATGCGTGAATAGAGAAAAACTTTTTTCTTTTTTTTTTTATTTATTTAGGATACACCAACAGTACACGTGTTACAATTATTCATGATATAATGGTTTACATAGTTGGTTTACATAGTGCGAATAACGAAATCGCAAATTTGTTATTAGAAAACAATGAATTAAGAAAGCAATTATCGAACTATACTCTTAAAATTAAACAACTTCAAGTCCTGTGTAAATCTACACCGCCCAAGTCTACACCAAAGTCTACACAAAAAATGTACAAAAAGAATACAAAATAATGAAAGCACTTATTACAATCTAGAAGATAATCCAGTCGACGATTCTAAGGATGAAGCAATAAAACAAGGAAATTTAACCAACCATCACTTAAGCAAAAAAGAGGATGCCGTCCAAGTAATTAATGGAACCGCAGATATTTCGGATAGCTGTAATAAATTGTCAAACACAATATACATACGGGGTGGAAAACAATACAGTGGGATGGCTTCGGCTTTGCAGGAATCCAGAGAAAACACAAAATACGGAAAATACCGAATAACAGCCACTGTCATGCCAAATGCACGCTGTGAAGAGATTCTCAAAACATCAGAAGCATCAAATGCTGGTGCAGACGACATAGTTATTATTAGTATAGGAGAATCAGACAGAAACCCACATAATTAAGTCATTTTCTAAAATCACACTCTAAGCCAACGGTAATTGTACTTGGTGTTAAAAATAGCATATATTTAAATGAGAGTAGATTGAATAAAACTATAAAATTGTATTGTAACTTGTTTAATAATTGTAAGTTTTTAGATTTAGCTAACTTAGATTTTAATGACAAAAATTATAATTACAAGTTATGTTTTAAAATAAACCTTCTCATTGACTCCATGTATTACGATAAAAAGTGTCTGAGTTACAACAAGCGCGTAAAAATAAATTCAAATGTGTTTCCTCACAGTGCGCCGCAGGCGTGCGCGGTAGGCTGTAGAAATAGACTCGTTCAGTCGCTAATCACGAGCTACTTTCCAAAATGCAGAAAAGACACTATACATATAAGAAATTTAGAACCAATTTTTTTTCGAGGCCAGTGAATCATTTGCTGTCTTTCATCAAAACATAGCGGGTTTACTTAATAAAACACACCTAATACATTTAGCACTGTCAGAATTAAAGCAAAAGAGTAGACATTTTGATACACTCTGTTTTACTGAGACATTTGTAAAGGCTGGTAGCGAGTGTAGCATAAACATCGCGGGGTACCATCTAGTGACTTCATACTCGAGACCACATCAAAAAAGAGGCGGCGCTTGTATACTATGCAGCAACAGTCTACAAAGCTCGAGAATTTGAGTTTTTGAAAGAAATCGCTGAAACTTTTGTTTTTGAATGTTGCGGCGTGGAAATTGTTTCAATGAAGTGCATTGTGATATGCTTATATAGAACACCGACTTCTGATAAAAGAATATTCTTTCAGAAATTTAGACAACTTATGAAAAAACTAAATCATAAAACTAAACACAAAATTATTATAGCTGGCGACATTAATATTAATATACTAAAGACAACACGCGACTCAAATGAACTTCTAAGAACTGCCGCAAACAATAATTTGACATTACACATAAAATGCCCCACCCGTAATAAATCATGTTTAGATCAAATAATTAGGAACATACCCAAAGTAAAAAGTGAGATATTTAATTTGGGACTATCTGATCACGAAACGGCCCAAGCAATTAATTTCCCGGTACTCAAGAAGTCACAACTCCCAAAATATTGGTTTGCAAAAAGACGGGATTATGACTTAGAAAATATATCAAAGTTTCGTGATTGCTTAAATAAACTTTCCTGGGGCCCTAGACAAAGTGACATGACGAAGACGATAACGAAGTTCGCCAAAAATATAATGTATGGGATTGACATTTATCACGTGGTACGTCGTATTCGATAACGAAGTTGGTAGACAAAGTTACATTTCGAATCGAAATGATTAGCGAATGAATGGGTTCTAGCGCTATTCCCATACATATGCGTAGCCAAACAGCACTTTTGCCGATCGTTTTCGATTTCGTTTTCGTCTTCGTCTTCGACAATGTAACGAAGTCCAAGATGCTGTAGATATCGGCACAATTCAATTCGTTAAGTGTTATTTTTCGTGTTAAAGTTATTAAAAATGCATTTTCTACGTTTATGTGAGCTGCAAAAAATAAAACTGCCTGGTTGAGGCGCCAAAGGCTTAAATTGTGACGACAAATGGAAAAAAATACATGATATGCCGGAACTCATTGACTTATATATTCCTCCGGAACTAATTATTTATACAATATTTTAAGGACCTAGAAATTTATGTGACGACCTAAAATCTCATAGCGGTTTAAAAGGTCTGAAGAAATTCCCCTTGAAACAAAGGTAAGAAATTTCACATTATTATACCTACCTATATTACAGGCAGCTAAAGTGATAATGTCATAACCAAAGCAGTGCCAGCTTATATAAAACATAGTCGTCTTTTTAACCTGTTATAAGAATGTTAATTTTATTGTAATGATAGGTAATTAGGTACGTATTATTATGATATTATTAACTGCAACAAATTAAGTAATAAACTATCATCAATACTAATAATAAATCTGTAAGTGTAGGTAAGTATTGTATGTATGTATGTTCCTCCATAACTCTTAAACGAATTAACAGATTTTCATGAAACTTGATAAATTTTAGACATACGGGACACACACAGGATAGGCTACTTTTTTCTTTTTCAAAGCAGACGAAGTCGCGGGCGCCAGCTAGTAACATATAAACTTAGTTTTAGTGCCTATTAAATTTTGCCTTTTGTATTTTTCAGGGCCCAATGTCTTACGCAAAGGACTTGTCTCTGCATCAGAGAGGTTGTTAACGCCCTCAACCATAATTGTACGGGTAGCAGGTGGATAGTGTTTCCACAAACACCACTAGAGAGATCCCAAATCAAGGAGAATCGGTTATCAAACTTGGAGATATTATGACTTGCAGACCCATGTGTGTGTCATGTGTAATGAAATGTGAAGTTCACAATTTTATATTATTGTTACATATTTGTACATTTTCTTTGCATTTTAATAAAAATATTTAAAAAATGTTATTTGTTTTTGGGTACAATTTAAAACAAAACTATATAGGTATAGGGGGAATCATCAATCAATCAATACAAATAACAAATCTGTAAGTGTAGCTATTGTGTGTAATGTATGTATGTTCCTCGGTGCCCCCATAACTCAAATTAACTGATTTTCATGAAACTTGATAAATAAACATTTAGCAGGACACAGGATAGGCGCCAGCTAGTGTAATTATAAGAGCCAGGGTAAATAAAATTATGATATAAGTATAGACAAATTTTTATTACTTGAAACATACAATTTTCATGGTAAAAATCACTTCTCAATTTTAATATTTAAGATATTAATCAGTTAGTAAGTATTTGCTAAATACATTGACAGGGCTAAATATAAGTCTAAATAACTATCTATCATTGAAATAAATCTCAGTCAATACTACCTTTGGTTAATCTATCTTTGTTAAATGTGTGCAAAATTTGAAAAGAACATAATCCTGTCGTAACATTGTCAGTCTTAATGGATTAAACTACATATTATTATATTAGCAACTCATTACACACAACACCAAGCTGCCAAATAAAAACAGGAGATATTTCCATGAATATTTGGCTTAGAGCTTTAGATGTTTTGGAATTTAGAGTCATTCTAAACGATGGGATAGTGTTTTTTGTTTGTTTTGTTCTCTTAAAATTTTAAAAACAAGTCCGCTTATGGGCACATTTGACACTGACAGCTAAATTTGACTTCGCGGCCATAGCCAATTATCGATATTTAGAACGAATGAAACGAATGACCCATTCGTCACAACGATAACGAACATAGTGACACTTTGGCTAGGAAATTGTTTTCGCTATCGCACAAACGATTGACGAACGACTTAGCGAATCGCTACTTAGCGAATGCAACTTGTCTAGAGCCCCTGGTCCAATGTCTATGAAGATAAAAACATGCAAACTGCATTCAAAAATAAAAACCACCTATATACAATTCATAAATAAAAACGGCAAAAAGCATCCATTGACCATTTCCTACAATGACCAGACTATTGACGAATCTTGTAAGACCACTTTCCTGGGCATCTTGATCGATGATAAATGTAGTTGGAGTGATCATATAAACAAGGTGTGCAATAAAGTAAATTCGTTTGCTTATGCACTATGGCGACTTGTGAGAGTAAGTAACAGAAAAACGGCTATTCAGGCATATCATGTCTATATATGCTCACAGCTTAGATATGGCATTCTTTTTTGGGGAAACTCACCACACGTAAGTCGTGCGCTCACTGCACAGAAACAATGTATCAGAGCAATTTGTGGTGTAGATTCTGGGACTTCTTGTAGAACTCTCTTCAAAAAGTTGAAATTAAAAACTGTCCCTTGCTTATATATTTTCGAAATTTGCATATTTGTAAAGACACACGGTCACCTCTTTAGAGAAAAAAGGGAGTTATGCAGTTTTAACACAAGACATCCTAGTAGGCTTGTGGCGCCTGTGAGAACTACTTCGCTGTACAGCAGAAATGCGCTGTGCATGGCAGTAAACAGATCTACCCATAAAGCTATTCAAGGCCAAACTAAAAGATTGGCTAATCGTAAATAGTTTCTATTCTGTCCGAGAGTATTTTGAATGTTCCGGCTGGGTGTGACTCAAATATTTTTTGTATTTTTTATAATAATATTCTACATGGAATATTCTTTTGATATTTTGATTAATTGACTGGGCATGTATTAACTAATTGACATTAATTATACCAATTGTATTAATTTTACATAATGATTTGATTATTACCTAATTATACATATACCTAATTTTGCATGCCAGATTCCTGATAAAAAAGTGCGGAATGTACTCGTATCATTTATTTATACCATCAATTGTACCGCTTTTTTTAGCAAAATAAATGAGTTTGAGTTTGAAATAATTAATATTAAGAAAACCCTGTGCAAAAAGGGTTATTATAGGATATTAGATTACATAAATGATGACTGTCCTTGGAGTCAAATATAGTTGATTATTGTGTTATGTAGATTGCTATGTATTGTTACGTATTACTTTGTAATTAATTTATGAAAAGAGCAACTAGGGGGTTTCTTGCCGAGTTCTTCCCCCTAGAAACAGCTTTCCGAACCGGTGGTAGCTTGTAAAGAATGTTGACGAAGATAAATGTTTTGTAAAAACTTACGTCGAATAAATGATTTATTATTATTATTATAATAAATCGCCTCTTCCCCCTCTGCGGCTCAGAATGCTAATAAAGAATTTTTATTATGTGCATATGAATTTAAGCGATACACAAGTACATGTTTTTGCATATCAAAACAACAGATAACGTCATCATGCGCATACACAACATCACATACATTAACTCTTTTCACCGAAACCTCATATTTTTTCATTGCTTCATGGAAACGCAACAAAGTTTCTCGTGAACAGTTAAAACCATTGAAGCTAATCTTTTTAACGCTAAAATATAAAATTGTCACTACTAGTTTAATAATAAATAACAAAGTCACTTTCAAGGGTTTCATAAAACAATGTAGTGGTCGCATGAAAGATAGAACTTCCTTTAAAACTGGTAAGCCACAAATAAATAAATTAAAAAAAAAAAACTGCACATTTTATACAGCTTTTCAATGTGATATATCATTATTCGTTTTTACTCATAATACATATATTTTAAGACGAGTCTTCCTTCTCACTCTATTTCTTCTGTGTAATGTAATTTTTCACTATTGTCAGACTTTTGTCTTAAAGTGACCTTAAATGTCACATGTTTGACGCCAATGAACTCCTAAACTACTGAACCGATTTTGATAAAACTTCGTAAAACTACGGTCGTAATATGGTCCAACTTAAATGATGGGATAGTTTTTATTTTGTACTCGGACGAAGCCGGGAGCTTGTCTCGTAGCTAACTCCTCCTAAACCACGCGAGAGATTTTGATGCGGTTTTGACCATCAGTTAGACATTTTATGTTTCAGTCAGACAGAGTTAAGTTGCCTATTAAGTTTATTTTATGGAATGAACACATAGAAAGGGGCATAAACGAGGAGGCCGCGAGCGGTCCGCTAGTATTAGATAAATCAATTTGTATAGACTATAGACTAAAAAGAAAACATACCTCTTCCTCTGGGCGCCCTTGGCTTCGGTGAGGGTTTGGCATTTTTCAATTTTCCGATTCCAGTCGTCGAAGACGCGCGTTTCCTTCCACGCTTACCTTGGCCTTTGTTTTTGCCACCTGGACCTTCCTCCTTGTCCTGAAAGTACGTTTTCAATTTATTTAGCTGACCTTATTCTAATTATTCGCTTCGCTTTCATAGGGCACATTTAAAAAAAAATGTTTTAGAAATATATATCGCTGCGCTCAACTTTAAAAAAAAAAAAAAAAAAAAAAAACTCACCTCAGTGTTTTGAAACACCTCTGCCATACTCGCGGTGGTAGCCGAACGTTTGGTTAGATTCTCTGGCTCGGGAGAAGTCAACGATTTGTCCGGCATCAGGTGGTAATCGAGCGGTTCAAAGTTCAATAGCGTCGCATCGCCGCCGAACAGGTCTTGAAAGCTGACCGGATCCAGGGGCGGTAGTATGTTCGAACCTAGATTGGACGACGTTTCTGTGAAGGTGAAATCGCAAAGGCTCGCCTCCGCCGGCTCCTCTGGTATCCTCCAATCTATTTCCGTTTCCGTCTTGATCATGTCCAAGTCCGGATCGTCCACCATTATCGTGTGCTTCGTTTCCTGTTTCACTTCGACGGGCGGCTCGTATGAGTTTGTCGCTTTCGTTGCGTTGTTCTTGTTGGACTTCTTGCTCACCTTTTGCGTTTTGGGCTCGGACAAATCGTAAATATTGAACGATGGCGATAGCGATTCTTCCACTCTGCAAAACTTCATGCCACCGTGGTTCGTCTTTTGCAACATTAGCTTGGGTATAGGAGACTGTTCCCTCATCTCCGCTTCACCAATCTGATAAGGATCCTCGCCGGTGGGCGTCGTATCAATCAGCTGAAGTCTATCAGACAGTGAACCAAACTGATTGGTTTTCTTAGAGTTAGTCTTCGTTTTGCCATATGTATTTATCATTTTAGACTTCTTGTTAGCGTTAAACGAATCCTCGAGTGGTTTGGCTAAAACATTTATCAAAACAATATTATTGAAACGTCAATGGAAAGTTAAATTATTCATCGTTACTGAATATACTAACAATCGGTGACTTCTTTGTTAGAAGTCGAAGTTTTATTCATTCTATTTAATGCGCCGATGCCTGTAGAAGATCTCCGTTTATTCCTCTGTATTTTTTGTATCACTGGATTGCCACTGCAATTTGAAAACACAACAATTTAACATACGCACTTAAATGAAGCTATAACACACTTGATATACATAACTAAACATATTTAAAAGGAAATTATATATTTCACAGAACATTGGTTTCCCATACATTTTTTCCCTACCCAAAGTCGTATGACGCGGCTATGGAAGTTTTCACTTCAATAAACCGACTTCGAACCGTTTTCTCATGGACGCCATTGTCAGAACTGGACCAAATTGAAATAGGACCACACGGGAAGCACCATCAGCTTTCAAATAAAAAAAGAATTATCAAGAACTATCGTTTCACCCAGTCGAAAGTTATGAGGTAACAAACATAAAAGTAAATAAAAAATACAGTCGAATTGAGAAGCTCATCCTTTTATGGAAGTCAGTTGAAAATTAATTAAAATTTCATACCTTGTTGAGGTTATTGTGTAAAGTGGCTCCGTACGCTTTTCGGGCTTCGTTTCTTTCTTGGCTGCTGTACGCTTATTCTCAATCATTTTGAAATTAGTATTAATATTACTCGTGTCCAAAGTGTTGTGATCGTTTTTTGGCAAATTTGAAACTCCTGTAAATTTACATACATTAAAATTTGTGTATTTAGTTTTTTCTAGTTTTAATAAGAGACCAAACTATATGTATTTGTTTTCATTTTCATTTTGTAGAGGTTTTAATCGTAATATCTTAATAAATAAGACTTATAAAACTTACCAGTGTCTGTGCTCCTTGACGGTGTATATGGCTCTTGCTTACTCTTCTTTTTATTTTTGGCATCACCATCAAATGAAATAAATGGACTAGGCTTTTTTGGCGGCAATAGAAGTTCCTTAAAACTATTCAACATTACCTGAAATTAAAAATGTTACTCTTATTTACTTCAAAAGATTGGAAAAACACAAAACTTATATTCTAACCGGAATGGATTCTATAAGTAGTTTCGATTCATAATATGTATATTAATTTTTGGATTATTTTATAATAGTTATGTTACATATATATATATATATATATATATATATATATGTCGGAGATTAAGGATGGCGCCTCCAGTTCGCAAGGATTGGATGTAGTCTATGTGTGGCGACATCGCGTTACAGATAGCTCTATATTCAGTTTTCTATCTGGCAATATTATTGTTATTGTGTTTATTATTTAAAATGGCATCATTATGTTCAATTTTATAAGTTGGTCAAGACCGTATGTTTTTCTGATTGGACGTCAATTAAGATTGAAATGTTGGTTGTTTGGAAACTCAAGCAAGGCAGGTACGGACAGCGTTGATTGGCTAAACGATTTGATTTCCGGTTCCGCTTCGCTTGGACATGGCTCTTGGCAGGGATGAAGAAGGGTTTGAGTTGAGAGATTCACTTTTGTTCGGATTCTTGTTCAGGACGCGATTGTTGACGGTTGTTTGGGAATTCTCTAACCAAAAGACTTGTCGGTTTCCAAGCAACCAATTTTGCAAAATTAAGATTTTCATAGTTGAATTATTTTGTTATTGTAAACTATTATTTTAACTCAATCATTGTAAATAACTACTGTCTAATATCTGTCTGGAAGCGAATAAACGCTGATTGATTTTACTCTAAAGAAATCTTTGATTTAAAGAAGCAGTTAATACATCATCGCTATGTCCGATACCCGAAATAACGCCCCGATACCCACTTCGGCCCATCCTGATCCGTCATATATATATATTCTAAATGTTAAAGATAAAGATAAAGATTGCGAGGAATTAAAAAATACAGAAAAATTAACATGCTACATTTATATGTATTACTTAAATTAGAAAAAAATCTCTTTTATTATTCTTCCTCGCCTGTCACACGACATAGGGCGGTTTTTCATTAGCCACGGCACGGCACGGCATACATTTTCATACATTTTTTCTTCCCCGGCACCGGCACAGAAGCAAAAATGTATGAAAATGTATGCCGTGCCGTGCCGTGGCTAATGGAAAACCGCCCAATACGCCTCCTCTAAGTTTCTAAATGTTAGTGAGAGTCAATTGATAATGGTTCCAATATACCTGTTGATTGGGTTCACTCTTGACTACTGTTGCTGTGACAGGTGTAGACACTGGTTTAGGCGTTCGCAGATGCAACAAAGGTGACGGTTGAACTGTTGGTCTTTGATTTGCCCCTGATAATTTTTTGTCCACGCGAATTAGCTTCGACTTAAGCTGTAATTAAACATGATTAACAGATAAATTTACGTATTAATTTATGTGTACTGTAATAGTTACCTGCGTTGAAACTCGATTTGTTTTACTTGAAAAACTGTGGGCACTTTGTAAATTTGCCAAATGTCTTGTGAAACTATCTTTGTTCTTGTTATCAATGGATACCGTATATATACTGGAGTATGAGAAAACAAGAATAATCCTATTCATGATAGTATAAATATTATTTCATGTGTATCCAATGACACATTTAGCGGTTTTTTTAGTATAGGTAGTTCGAGCTTGACTGACTCCACTAGATAACTGGCCACGAAGCAAATAAGTACCGTAGATTCGGGTTACTTTAGCTATAGGGGGTAACTTTGGCTTAAAGCAAAAAAAAAAAATAATTTCCCGCTTCTTTGCAGATATGACAATAAACAATAAATTTCGCTTTAGATTTATGTTAGATGGTGTTAGTGGTGCTTGTTTTTTGTTGGTTGCACGAGTATTTACTTGGTTCAAACTGTTTTTGTTTTGAGCCAAAGTTACCCCCTAGAGCTAAGTAACCTGGATCTATCTGTACTCTCAAATAAAGTATTTTTTTCATTCAATTAAATATAATAATATATTATTTAAGGTGTATCCAATGTTGACAATGACATATTTAGTGGTTTTTGGTCCACGTGGTGATCCATGTAGATTCGGGTTACTTTAGCTATAGGGGGTAACTTTGGCTTAAAACAAAAAAAACTTTGAATTTCCCGCTTCTTTGCAAATAAGACAGTAAACAATAAAGTTCGCTTCAGATATTATGTTAGATGGTGTTAGTGGCGCTTGTTTTTTGTTGGTTACACAAGTATTTACTTGGTTCAAACTGTTTTTGTTTTGAGCCAATATTACCCCCTAGAGCTAAAGTAACCCGGATCTACCGGTACTCTAAAATAAAGAATTTTTTTACTCAATTAAAATTAGTACTTTTAAAATGAGGAAACCATAACGCTCCGAGTTAACTACCGCAGTTGACACAGCATCTATAAAATCAATATTATAATACTATGTATATGGAAAAGGCAGCAATTTAACGACCAAGCAGCATACAAAGCTTTTGGAAAAAATTCCATTATCTAAAATGATTGCTCACTCGCATACATACATGTCTTTACACATTACTTTAAGACTTTGAAAATGTTCATTATAAAATTTAATTTATTAATCTTTTTTATTTATTATATTTCAGAAAATATGGAGGTGGATTGAGTATTGGAGTGAAATCGACAAAGACACGGTGGCAATCATTCTAGAAAAATATATAACAAAAAATAGTCGCTACAAGCTTATATTGCACTACATCAACAATGGTTAGTTTTGACAACGAGTATAACAAGTAGCTATTGTTTTTTCACAAAGTCTGGAGCCAAGTGTATTTCTTATACACTTGGAGCCAAACGATTGGCAAAGCTTTCACTCGGACCCGGATAGAGTCAAGTGTTACACTCTCGATGTCAGAGTATACACTATGAAGAAGGTCAGTTATCAATCCTTACTAATATTATAATTGTGAATGTGAGTTTGTTTGTTTGTTACGCTTTCACGCAAAAACTACTGAACCAATTGCCATGAAATTTTGCATAAACGTTGTCTGGGACACCAGAAAGGACATAGGGTACCTTTCATCGTTTAATGTGGATGAAGTCGCGGACACCAGCTAGTTATTTATCTAAATGCCTATATGCATGTCATTTAATGACCAGAAAAAACTAACAAAAAAATTTGACAGAGATTACTGACAAGCATAATTTTTGTTTCACATACTATTTACAAATATACAAAGTGTCAACAAAAAAATAATTAATCGTTTGTTAATTTTTAATTTCTGATATTATTTTTATTATTTAAAAATTCATACTTCTTCTTAAACCTGACAAAGAATAGACATTTTTTAATGAATGATCTCATTAAAAATAGTCTCCTATATAAAAAACATTTAAAGTTCAAGAGATAGTGGCAATTAATAATATCATTTATATGTGAAATAAAAAAGATTATTATCATAAATCTATATATTATATGCATTGACTTTTTATAACAAAATATAAAAATACATTTAACAATATCTCCATAGTAAAACAACATTCTTATTTCACTTCTACAAATAAATATTACATCAACATTCATATCAAAGTATTTTTAACCTAACATACATGCCAGTGTAGCAGTAGATAGCACATAGATTTAGCTACTAATGATCACCAATTATTATTGATCAATCATCGATCAATACCATCGATCAATCGTAGAACGGATTGATGGCATCCATCAACAATCAATCAATTTTTGCTGTTACACTCTAACTACTACCAACGAGGAAACAATTTTATGATGTAACCGATAAATAGTCGGATAATCATATAGTTATGTTTAATGCTTCATTATAAACCACTTTATTAATATTGTAAATGCGAAATTAACTCTTATTCTCTGTTACATAAAACCACTTTTTAAATTTTAACCAAGTCAAAGATTAAAATTTTGAATTCTATTGAAATTATTATTTTAAGAAAATGCATATTAAAAAAAAAAACATCTCAGAAAGAACCGATTTTTATTATTAAAATTTATATATTACATAAAACCGTTTCATCATTGGCATTTTTATTTTATTTTTTTATTTTAAGGTCGACAGACAGGTCAGACGGTCCACTTAGTTAATACAAAGAGAAATCAGACATGCCTTCAAACATAAACACAAATACATAAATCATAAGAAAAATCTAAAGCCTTATTCATATTCAAGTTCAGTTATACTTGAGTTAAGGTTAGGTAGTTACTTTTTAATTTGTGTACAATCCTTAGTTACTAATATTATAAATGTGAATTTGTTTGTTACATGTTTACGCAAAAAATTACAAGTCAATCCGCCCTCTTGTTTTTGAGCTTTTGAAGCATGTAACACGAACCAAGACAACATTTTTCTATATTATGTATGTATATTTTTATTGTATAAAAGTGAACTTCAATAACAAGGTTTAGACTCCAAATTAACTCCATTTCAATGAAACTTTCATATAAATCTTTACTAATATTATAAATGTGAATTTGAGTTTGTTTGTTTGTTACGCTTTCACGCAAAAGCTACTGAACCGATCACCGTGAAATTTTGCATACACGTTGTCTGCGACACCAGAAAGGACATAGGGTACCTTTCAATCCGAGAAAAATTACTGTTCCAGAGGGATTATCTCAACACGTCAAGAAAGCAAACACATTGCTCGGGGGCGCATCCTGTCTTGTTTAACATATCACTGACACCAAAACCTTCCTCGAGAACCACTCTACCCATTGGTGAAAACAGCATGAAAATCGGTGCAGTAATTTTTGAGTTTATCACAAACAGACACACAGACAGACAGACAAACGCGGCGGAGGACTTTGTTTTTATAATATAGTTATGGTGATTATTATAAACTTAAAAACAACAACGAACCTTAAGAACGCCCAGCAAACTGTACACAATGACATGTATAATTATTTGCATTTAAATAATTAATTCAATTATATATATATTGTTTTAAATTGTAAAATCTTGCACAGCGTTACAACTACGAATATAATTTAAAAAAAAAAATTGAACTTCAAAACTGTATCTGGAAAAATCATCACGTTCGGATGGCAGTATACGTTTAGATTGTCTTTGTCCTTCTTTTTTTTTTTAAAAAAAATAAACACTTACTGTTTCATTCTCCTCTTTTAAAGATTGATTCGACTTTTCCGTTTTAGTGACACTCTCATTCTGTTGTTGTATCAAGTCTAAATGAAACAGAACCAAGTCTTTCAATCTTTTGTTTTGACACTCCAAGTACTTCAAGCGGTCTCTCAGTTGATTGATTTCGACTTCGGCATTGTTGTCCACCACAATCTCCTTCTCACTTGAAAGGATGCACTGTGTGCTGATCTCGACTTCTTTATCGAGCTGTATCGTCTGTCTTACGGGACCGTCGGCGTGACATGCATACAAGTGATCGAATGGAAAACTAATCAAAGTCTCCTTAGCCTCCAACTGGTTCAAAGTGGTTAGATCCCTTGTGAAATTCACCAAATTTGTCTCCTTTACACTACCACGACTGTTCATTTTTATGGAAACTCTTTCGATAGTATTGCAACTACACCGCCGGTCGTTAGAATCTAGCTGTTCAACAACACCACGCTGGTTCGTCTCATAACCGCTGATTCATAACATTGTTTAAATTTTTAATTTAAAACCCACTTTCTTTATAAACTAAACAATAAAATTAGGTTTTCCTATGATAAAACATTCGGCGATACATTGTCAAAACAATGACAGCTCGATCCCCGTATTCCGTCTGATATTTTCTTTCTTCCTTCACCTCTTTCACACGCACGTAAAACGATAAAACACACATACTACGTTTCCTACTTTGCCGAGCACATTTATTAATGTATCAATAAAAAATAAATTCATTTCATCTGTTGACTTAGAACAAATCAATATCAGATATTATAATGTGTCGTATGACAATTACAATTTTGTATTGTAAATCTCAATATGAAATTGAAAATCAGACAAGCTAGCGTCAATTCGATATAGTCTATAGCCCAAGCGTCAACCATAAATAAACAACTCTAGGTTAGGTTGTGTTGTCAACATCAGAAATGTTTTTCATACTGAAAATTTTTATTTATCTATTATTAATGATGAAATAAAATGCATAAGCAAATGTGTTCCTCGAATTTAAATGTCAAATTTTTTTCATTAAAAAATACCTATATTTATTATTATTATTTTTAATGAAAAAAAAAGTATTTTAAAACATTGTTTTTATTGATTTTAGACTGAAATAAATAATGTGAAATAATGAAATTCCCTAGTTTCAATGCGTATCCATAGGTCTGTGTCAAATGTCAAACTATTTTACGTTTCCGCTAGTTCGTAAAATATAGCTTGATCCCTGTGACATATGTCAGAGTGACATACCTAGTGCTGGTCAACATATTTTCACGTGTTTATACTTATTGATATTTTTAGTACAATATTCTCAATATTGTACTAAAATTTTAATAAAATAAAACAGGTAGGTGCCATTAATATAATGGCTTATAACCGAAATAATCGTTGGTATAGAACGGATTTTTAAATGTTATTCAAACGACTAAAAACAATAAATAATAGAAATGTTATATTAGTTTAAATTAACTAGTTTTATTCACATGATCGATCAAGTCGATGGACGTCACTAAGTGGGCGTTCCCAACAATAAAGTACGACATTATTGTCCATTGTATATGTATTGTCATCAAACAGCTGTCACAGGGAATAGACCCACTTAAGCCTATTCCTGCAACACTTCACCCGAGACTATTTATTTCCTTAAACCGCATAATTTGTTCCTGACAAGATTTTATCATCTTGGCATATGTTTTTATCTTTTGAATCAGCCAACTCTTGGCCAGCTGACTAATGTGGCATTGTCCAATGATGAGTCATTCGAAATCAAATTAATTTTACCGCCAAAAAGATACTGCTGTCAAACTCAAATTCTGACAGGAGCTGTTAAAATGTCGTCCAACCAGCACCTTCGAACAAATTTTAATCTAGCTCGTGAATTATGTCCAAGTGACGTTTAATTGTATGAAACAACCGCCATCTACCTGAATTAGTACATACTTCTTGGTTTGTGAATAGTTTGTTAAAATGTTAACAGATGGCATAGTTGTTTTTTGTGACGCTAACTTTTCACTTACGACTTGTTAAATATGGGCAAGTAAGAAGGTTTTTTCGAAAAACTTACGTTAATGACTACACAATATTTTATTTTGTAGTTTGATTAAATATAAGCTAGTAAATACCATTTTCGAATTTTTGACAAAATTAAGTATAAACTTTTTTTTACTTGATATTTTTAATTTGAAATGAGATTAAATACTATACGGACGTCTTTTTTTTTATTAAAAAATGACCCATTTAGTTAATATTTCATTTATATACCTACCTAATATAATATTTTTACTTGTAACCTCAGAAATTATTAATTAACAATTTGTCGTATTACTATTTCCTTAACTATTTACTAATTTTTACCAAGAGATATTAAGTTGGCAACAAAGGTTGCCATACGAAGTCCATTTTATTAATTTTTATACCTATTTGCGCAACTGTGTCAAAGAAGGAAAGCCAAAGGACGTCGAAATAGTCTGATTTTTTTACTACTATACTAATTATTAATTAAGATTCAATTAAGAGGGTGATAAGCAAAGCAGACAATAAAATAGATAATGTTTTTTTATGGTTTATCTTGTCAATGGTTGATATAATGTGTTCTATGTTCCGGACGCACTTTGATATTGGTTACGTTCCTTTTCACGATTATAAATTTATTAGAATTTTATTGTAAACATTATTTTTTAATTTCTTAATTTAACTATATTTATAGGTATTAGATATTCTCGTCATATATAATTTATCTAAAAATTGTGTAAAAAAATATTTTTCTGTCATCACTATTATTTGTATTGAGAGTTAACATGTTTCGATATACTTATTTTAATTATTTATTATTTATTAAAAATAATCAAAGAATTATTAGGTAGAAAAATAAAAATATAATTACACGCGAGGTACACACTTGGTCTAAAACGATTAATTAACAAATGTTCGTGTTTAAAAATTCACAGATTTCGTGCCTCACACGACTATCGAGCACATTGGAAATGAATCTACGGAATTTGAAAAAATATGTTGTTCTGACTTGTTAACTTCTTTCAAAAAAGTTAAGCTACAGGGCAAACCCTTAAACCGATCGTCTTTATTTTAAGCTCAAATTGTAGCTGATTAAATTGTCCAGAGGAGTTTTTCTCAAATTTTCGATATTATTCTTCGTTTCCAAAATATTGAGCGCCAAAATAAAAAAATCGAAAAATATAAATTTTTTTCACTATTTCGGCCATAACTTTTTTGTTTTTGACATTTTCGTAAAATTCTTTTTGCACCTTACTTACAGCTCTCATAAATACGCGTCTTTTGAGCCCTTTTCGAATATCATATCTTCACAACTCTGCGAGATATAATAGGATCGCACTTTTTTGTGAAATCGGGGTCTATACTGAAATTAATACTGAAGCGAACAGGAACATTTGTTGGGTGGACTGTATTTTTTTAACAAGACAGTATGTCCGCCTTCAATTATCAAAATATTTTTAAAAACATAAATATATCAACTACAAATATTTTGTTGTTTTGTTTATTATGTACCTACGTTTATTTATAACGTGGTGACCTCTTACTCTTTGATAATATGTGGTTGTAAGTACTAATTTAATGCTTAGGTACTACACCTAAGCATTTCGGATAAATCTAAATCAAAATATTGGTTATTTTTTGAACAAGGCATCATGTAAATAAAACCTGGTTTACCTACAGCGCATTCGGTTTGTTTTCATTCTTTAGTCAGTCATACGGAGGCAGAGATTTACTTATACATAAATCAACCCAACCCACTGTTTACTTGTTGCTGCTATAGCGAATTTTATTCAAACTTAGCCAGAAAACTAATATTTTAATCCAAATTATGTAATATAGAAAAAACCTACACATGCATATATAGTGATTTACCTATTTATTTATTAAAAAAAAACTGTCATAAGTATACATTTATGTATGTATATGGTTATGTTTTTAATAAACTGTAACATGTAAGTTTCATTATATTGATGCAAATCGGAAAAAGTCGGAAAAAAAATCGAAAAAAAATAGCATCGGAAATTCCTGAATTAAGTTAAGGCACAAACAAGCCTTTATTGACCAAAAAATTCAGAGAAAAATTGCCTCGAAACGACTTATCAATAAACGTGCGTTGCTATTAAAGTTCTAGTAGGAAATGTAAGAGATAATAAAATTCCATTATTATTTAATATTTTCATTTTTAACAAAACAGTTATCGAGATTATTTGAAAAATATGTTTTGTCCATTTTCAAAGGTTTTCCTTCAATCAATTATTACCTTCATACATCCAAATCGTGTGAAATTTGGGTAATCACAACTTTTTGGAGCAATGCCAAGTGTGTTTCATACACATCTTCTCGCTATAGCCATGAAAATAAACATCTATGAATAAATTCTAACAGTTTACACGGGATCCGGCATACGTTCAGATCTCAGGTTAAAGTTATATGTTTTTTTTATTATAAGCTGTAACGTAATTATCGCCAAGCTGGCTCATCAGTTTTGGATATCATATCATCCGCCTACTGGTAAATATGATTTCGTTTTTAATTCTTACCGCCCAGAATCGCTTGTGATGATGTCATTATAAGATTGTATGTTAAACAATAATTTTATCATTTTTTTTTACGTTGGTTAAGGGGCTAAGCACACCTCCAGTGGGGATGAAACGCCACCTATACCTGAAGAAGAATTGGAGCAACAGAAAATCGAACATGAACGTCAGGTGCAAAAGGTAATATACTTATAACATTTAGCAGCAACAGATATGTAAATTAACATTTAATAATCTGTTCTGACGTCATTCACAATTTGTAGCCATTAAGGAAACGAACATTGCTCTCTCCTACATTTATTATAATTATAGTAAAATGATATATTTGTACACAATTAAGCATGTACATACAAAAGATGATAAAAAAAAGACATTAAAATGACGCAGTTCAAAACACATTCTAAACATGCATAAATTTTACTAGGAATACTGAAAATTAATTTTGTACAGTATTTAATATAGTCTGCCTGGAAAATGTCTTTATTTTTTTTTTGTTTTATCAAACACGTTGAGAATAATTATATAGAGTAACTCAGCCATACTTTTGCGCTCAACTTTTTAACGAGTTCATTGAAAATACGTCGTTAGAAACTTTCGAAGTAGTTTCCTTCGCTCTTTTCTTAGTGAAATAATGACAATGTCAATTAAAAATTAATACAATAAAGTCTTAAACAAGCTGTGTCTGTATATTAAACATAAAAAAAATCTACACGTTGTTACGCGGGGGAAAAAAAATTAAAATTTTTAAAATTGTCGTCTGTTTGTCTGTGCACGCTAATCTCAGAAACGACTTTGTCGATTTACCCTTTAAATTTTTTTAAATTTTTTTTTGTTTGTAATGAATAAACTCAAAAACTAATGGACCGATTTGAAAAATTCTCTCACCTATTGAAATTAATATTACTTACATTATCAGCGACTACACCTAAGCTTATTACAAAGAGGAAAGATTTGATTGTTATTTTGAATTTTGGCTCCGAAACCTATTTGAAAAAATCTTGGGAACCTATATATATCATTAGCGAGGCTAAAATTTTATAAAATTACGCGGACGAGGTCGCGTGCAATAGCTGTACTCAATATAATTGCACTCAATGTAATTAATTTAAAGGAAAAAGTGTCTCAAGCAAGAGAAGCCGAAGAAGTTAGGAAGTTGGACATTGAGTTGCTCCATCAGCGAGCCATCGAAGCCGAAGATGAACAGAAACGAGAGGTAATCAATCATAGCAACTGCTTAATTAGTTAACAACATTAATTTGTTTATGAGCATTTTGATTTACGAAGCACACTCATAATACAAACATTGATTGTTAACGAAGAAATACATTCATAACTTTTTAATTAACTATACATACCTCATTAGTTACCTTTCCTTCCTTAATCCGGCCCTTACGGACCTTCTGAAAATGTCAAAGTTTACATGTAGGTGGGCATCTAGTTATTAAAATGTATGAAGGGTCTCCTGGGGAATCTACAGTAATAATTTCTGGGGAACATCTTTAGTTCGAAATGAATGTCTACGTTATTTATACAGGTTTCTATAGGCACACATGTCATTGATAGAATTAAAAATATCAAGGAGCTCTCTATAATATGCACACGCACAAGAAAGTCTTCTTGTGGTCTTGTTTGTTTAGAATTTAGTCTCCCAAACAGTTACGACTTAGCGATCGATATTATCAACTTATTGACAATTTTTTCAATATTTTGTATGTATGATAATATCACGCCTGTCTGAGGATAAATTTAAAATGTGATGGTATCGAACGATAAGTGGCATCTGATCGGTACAAGTTACTTTATTTAATATACTCGTAGGAGGACTTAATGTAATTGGGGTTTCACAAAAATTCGCACCGATATTTTGGCGATTTTACTATCAGACATACACGTACACAAAACTTAATTACTTATACCATTAGAGACGTACAAATGAATAAATTAATTGGAGTACTCTCAGGTCGTCATCAGACTTAGGAACAGCAGGTAATTGGGAAGTGAGCCGAGTAACGCTATTGTACTCGATTCATTATCAATTAATGTATCATAACCATAGAATCAATTCAAGTAGCATATATGCTACTATTATCAGCGAATATAATCTAAGTATATTACGTGAAATCTGGTCACAAACACACACACAATCACATGAATATAATTTATACAAATGAGTTTACCACACTAAAAATGCATGGGGTCTGTCAACAATACTTAGCAAACATCTTAGTAAGTAGGTTTTTATTTTCGTAGTGACACTTTTAAACTTTTTAATTTTTAATTTAATTTAATTTTGCTTTTTTTTTATTTTTCAAAGTTTTATAAGATAATTTACAAATTTGGTATTTCCTAAATGGTGTGATTGAATTTAGTAATTAGTAATTATTTAGTAATTATATGTAATGTATTTAGTAATTCTAATTACCAAATGAATTATTTTAAAATCTAAACTAAGTAAGTAATTACGAATAAATTTCACTGGGCAGGTAGCTAAATTTAAAAAAGATTTAATTATTTTATTTAACAAAATTTAAAAACATATTTTAATTTGATATAATTTACTATATATATTTTTTAAATTTATTTATAGACCCTCACGATACAAGCACAGCTTAGTGTGGGAGTCAGCGTTAGCTTGTGACCACTGATTGTTTGGAAATAAATTGAAGAAGTGATTGGATGAAGGTGATATGTCGCATAATTCAAATTTTGAATAAATCGATGTTAAAGTTTTGCTTTTAATTTTTGAGTTAAGTAGCGACGGTACAGATTTTTGTACTAAATTATGATGCAAAGTTGTGTAAACAACCTAAAATATTAATGGTATGATAGCAAGTAAACACTTCTATTAGCAAAAGTAAACTTTTCTGCACTATTTGCTTTTTAAATTAACTGTACATAACAACTTTTTCAAATTTTTAATTCCGAAGAATGTCTTAAGTCGATCTTAAGGTCTGTAATCATTCATATGGACATAAGACAAACGAAGAAACGCAAAAATGTGTCATAATATCACCTTCATCCACTCACGTCTTTAATTATTATTATTTATTATTATTAATTGGTATCGAGATTATATTTGGCTACAATAAAACCAGTAAGATTTGCAAATTTCACGTGTTACAGATAGCGGAGGCCGTTGAAGAGATGCGCGTCCTGAATACGTCATGGTCACACCATAGATTGTGTGATTTGCAACGACAAGCCGCAAGGTGGAGAAACAGCCGTCCCTCAATACAGGACTCGTCTAAACATTACAGGGTCTGTTGTTCCCTTGAAAAAGTTACCTTGTATTTTTTAACACCACTAAGTATAATGTTGGTTAGAAAATGGTAAATGAAAGAAGTTGGATAAAAAGATAAATTATAAAAAATACATAAAGATAAACATTACACGGTCTGTTGTTCCCTAGAAAAAGTTACCTTGTATTTTTTAACACCACTAAGTATAATGTTGGTTAGAAAATGGTAAATGAAAGAAGTTGGATAAAAAGATAAATTATAAAAAATACATAAAGATAAACATTACACGGTCTGTTGTTCCCTAGAAAAAGTTACCTTGTATTTTTTAACACCACTAAGTATAATGTTGGTTAGAAAATGGTAAATGAAAGAAGTTGGATAAAAAGATAAATTATAAAAAATACATAAAGATAAACATTACACGGTCTGTTGTTCCCTAGAAAAAGTTACCTTGTATTTTTTAACACCACTAAGTATAATGTTGGTTAGAAAATGGTAAATGAAAGAAGTTGGATAAAAAGATAAATTATAAAAAATACATAAAGATAAACATTACACGGTCTGTTGTTCCCTAGAAAAAGTTACCTTGTATTTTTTAACACCACTAAGTATAATGTTGGTTAGAAAATGGTAAATGAAAGAAGTTGGATAAAAAGATAAATTATAAAAAATACATAAAGATAAACATTACACGGTCTGTTGTTCCCTAGAAAAAGTTACCTTGTATTTTTTAACACCACTAAGTAAAATGTTGGTTAGAAAATGGAAAATAAAAGAAATTGGTTAAAAAGATAAATAATAAAAAATACATAAAGATTAACATTACAGGGTCCGTTGTTCCCTTCAAAAAGTTACCTTATATTTTTTAACACCACTATATAAGTATAATGTTGGTTACAAAATGGAAAAATTAACGAAATGAAAAAGATAAATTACAAAAAAACATAAAGGTAAATTATAAATGATACAGGACTCGTTTAAACATTACAGGTTATAAATTGGAAAATTAAAGAAATTGAATATTAATATATGAATGATCGTAATTTTTTATCACTAACTACTTATCAACATTTGTTTTGAGCAGACAAATTTGCGTAAATATTTGTTCAAAAATATATCTGTTTATCGTTAAAAACAAATTTTATTAGTGTTTAATTAACAGTTATTTATGTTTACATGAAGTAAACAAGTACGAAGCAATCATATTTCTCTAGCATATTCTTAAGCTGTGCTATAATGCAATAATGTATGTATGTATGTATGATAACTCTTAAACGAATTAACTGATTTTCATGAAGTTTGGTAGATAAGTTCAGATTAACTTTCATAAATAGCATATAGCATAATAGTGTAAACCGTTTTAGTGCTAGAAGTTTATCGTTTTTGTGGGTTTAGCTCAACGACCCAGTAAGCCTCTTAACGGCATTGGGGGAGGTCAGGGAAACGTAACCTTGACTTTAGCTGCGTGCCAAATTTTCCGATTAAATTTATTTTACCGGAGGCTATGATTTTGGGTCTAGATTTTTTAACGATATATTTAAGAAAAATTTTAAAATATAAAAATAATTGTTTTAAGCATCCCATTTCACTTGTTGTTTGTTAATCACTAAGTTAAGCAAGCACTTAGTTTGTTAAGCACTACTTTGTTAATCAACAGATCCTGTTTTTGACGTATAATTAGGTCTTTAACAAATTAGGGAAATAAAGTTTTGTGATGTAGCTACATATATTATGTATATCGTAACATATACATCCACTACTCGATAGCAAAATGGTCAAAGATTTTTGTGGTATATTTAAGTACAATACGTTCAAAGTAAATATTAATATTTTTGTACCTACTTACTCGTATTCAAATTCATTATTCGTAGCTTATTACACTTAAATTAAATTAAATTAAATTAAATTAAAATAAATTAATTAAATTAAATTAAATTAAATTAAATTAAATTAAATTAAATTAAATTAAATTAAATTAAATTAAATTAAATTAAATTAAATTAAATTAAATTAAATTAAATTAAATTAAATTAAATTAAATTAAATGAAATTAAATTAAATTAAATTAAATTAAATTAAATTAAATTAAATTAAATTAAATTAAATTAAATTAAATTAAATTAAATTATTAAATTAAACTTACTTACTCTTAATTTATTCATAGCTTTTAATGTGCTTTGAAAAAATATAAAAATAACTTTTCTTCCCCCCCGATAGGAATTTAGTAATTTAGTCAACACTCTACTTGTAGTTGATGAAAAAGGCTCTAAATGTAATTAATAATTGAAAAGTAATAAATTTGTTGCTTTTAAATCCTTCATAGAGGGTTACATGGCTTACGACCTTATTATTATTTTTTCATGATTTTTTATAACATGAATATAACTTATAGATTATTATTGAGATATAGTTAATTTATTAGATATGAAATCATTTATGAGCAGTCGCTTCGCCCGGTAAACAGTTAGCATTACAAATAAATTTTACTCATAAGATGATAGATTATAAGATGATGATTTTCCTAACAAATCAGACGCCATTTTCAAATTTCGAGTGAAACTTCAAGCACTTATTCGACTCGTAACATACCAAATAAATTGACCATGTCAATTAGATGCATGTTTTTAGAACATGAGCATTTTCAAAATTTATGTTTTTCTGCACATTAGATTGAATAAAATAAACACACGAGCGTGCCTACCTGAAATAAATTTCTTTTACTTAAAATGAAAAACCTAATTGACATAAATCGAGTTTTTATACTTTTTACACAAAATTAGTTAACTACAATTTAAAAAAAAAAAAAAAAAAAAATTATAGTAATATTTTTTTTTATCGAAACTTTTAAATAAAACATTCCCATATTCCAGAGCATGTTGAAAAAAGCTTGCAGCACTCAACTCAGCAAGCCCCACTCTAGTCAAAGCATCAACGAAAGTGAAGGCATATTTATCAACATGTCTCGCATGAAAGGTTTGAACGAATATAAATTCGATTTTTTCACATTTAATATTTATTCATAATGAGGTCCCTACCTCTATACCTAATTATCTATCTATGCCTAATTTCTAATGATGTGCACACTAATTTACTAATAAAAAAATATGGTATCAACTTTTCACTATACAACGCAAAACTACGCAATAGATTTTACACCGCTTCTATTTTTATCTCATCTCGTTAAAAGCTTTCCATTGGTTTTTAATATAATAGAATAAAAAGCCATTTTCTTTTAAATAAAACCCGTATTCCTTGTTTTTCTAATTAAAATATCAATTTTACACTAGGTATATACAACGCAAATAGATTTTACACCGCATCTATTGTGTTTTCATTTCATCTCGTTAAAAGCCTTTCCATCTTATTCGCATTTAATTGTTCGTTTGTTTCGTAAAGCGACAGAAAAATTTTGGATTCCCATAAACAAATAGAACCAAATATATACTGCGATGTATTTTGACAGGGGATTCCGTTTGCGAGGAATGCGGTGAGACTGATACAGCACACGAATTCGGTCAAAGAAAGGGGTGGCGCGCTTCATCTAACGACGTCAGCCATAGTCGCACTGAGCTAATCAGAGCCCCATCTTGCCCAGGGTAAGTTGTTTTTGGTGTTGTTATTTTGACATATGGACTTCCAGCAACAGTTGGCACAACCGGATTTAAAAGAAAAACACTAGAGGTAAGACGACTTTAAATTTTGTGAGGATAATGTTTAATATTATTCGCTTTCGAGTATGTAAATAATAACCTTATGGCGTGTAGTTGTGAAGCAATGTGTTAAATTGATATGAAAATTTTAAAGCTAAAATTTCTATAAAAGGAAAATTGCGTCTATATAAATAGATAAGTATAGTTAAATATATTCAACAAGGCATCGTGAATTCGTTACACATTCACGCAACAAGTGGTTTCATTTTCTCCACCGACGACAAAGACATGTTCGAACATTATTACAAAACGAACCTTCTTTAAGAAGAATTCCTCTCCACCCCACATTTTAACTTCACTATTTAATTTATTTCAACGTGAATTGTCTTAAAAACAACAATTTTTTTCACAATTGGATATAATTATTATAACTTTTTTTTTATTGAAAAACACAATGTTTAGACACCGTTACGTAAAGATTTCTGCGTCGTATATTTTTCCGAATGAGTTCGTCTCCGGTGCTCGCCGGGCCGCAGCTGCATGTAGACTGCACTTTGCCTATATAGGTAACTATTCCCAATTCTCGTTTATATAAAGACATATGAAATATATTTGCGATGTCCCTTTTTTATTTTTAAACTAGACGCCTGCGTACCTAGAAATAAATCCATCAATAAATCCATAGTTTTCTCCCTCATAAAACTACAAAATAATCGCGCATTCTATATCGAGTGCAAGCTGCAAAAATATAATCGAATTTAATACATCTCGTTTTTACTCGCACATCTCTACTCTGTGGCGTGTTAACGCAGCCTCCTAGGACACATTTACCTTCATCGATTTACATGCAAAAGTATTGCGTAATACATGAATGATTGGCGTTCGAACGAAGCGACGTCTTTGTTTATGTACATCGATTTTACAGGCATTGGGTCTATTTTTTTTATCACGGAGGCATCATGTAAGGAAGCTCCGTTGGATGGTATTTAGATAAATTGGCAGTGATATTGTAACAGATGTAAAGATTAAAGAAGCCCGGGCAGTTCAAAGAAATAGGTCAAATCGGTACAGAGGTTTGTTATACGCTTGCGTCGTCGCTGGTTACCGCGCAGCGCAACCACCCTGCGCTACCCCACACTCCAAGCGAGTCCGATCCGCCCGACGACCCACAGCCGCAATACAGTACACAAAGCTCAGCGCCGCGACGTTTTATTCCTACGGCCATCATCATCAACTCGACCAATGATGAACAAATAGAAAGCAAAAGCCTCGGTGAGTGCTTCAAAACGCGCTGCGATCGTGCTAAACCTTCCGTGTCTTACGACTGTTGTGTGTATATTTGTTTCTTCGTTTCTATCGTGTTTCTTAGACTTTTAGAAAATTAATATCAATAAATCTATTTAGATATTTAGTGTTAGGATAATGATGATGCACGCTTTTCTAAATGTCTAAATTTTAACGTGTGTTTTTGTTTTATTTACATTTTCATTGGTGCTGCAACCCGTTATGGTTCTCAGGTAGGGTCGGGTGGTGGTGCGTGGCTGTGATCGTTTTACAAATAAGACGTTTGTAGGATGTTGAGATGCCGATAAGCGTAGGAGCGGCATGAGGCGGCACGAGCATAGCAGGCCGGAGGGTGGCGGTGGTCACGAGGATTCCCAGATGTCTCGCAGCGAATCAACGATCAGCCGCTGCACGCCCCATACTCCCATCGGACCTCCGGACAGCGCCAGCGTAGACTCCAATCCAATGCCCACAATATATCGGTAACTGGACAACTCCGTCCCAAATCCGCTAGGGAGAAGACGTACCTATATGCATTACTCTCAACAGGCGTGGGCGGTGTGGGCGTTCATGCGAACCTTCTAGGTTTAGTGCACTGTAGAGAACACAGCGCTGTGTGTCATCTCATGTAACCCCCGACCGGCGCCTGCGCAACTATACATAAAATGTCTGATGTGCGCATGCGCTGCAAAGATATTGCGATTTTGCGCTGTAACAACCTCAATTGCTGCAATGAACGCAGCATTTAATATTGGACTGTACGCAAACATGATATTTATTTAACTTATTTTAATTTAAAAACCTTATTTTAATTTAAAAAATACCACGTTAAATACTTTGATAAGTTTTTTGAATTCATAAAGTTTGCTTCTAAAGTTCCCTAATACACTTGTTGCGTACACAAAAATCAGCAAGTGACAATTTTGAAAGAGTCTACCTAAGCCTTCTTCGCCCGCGCCTGAACCGTTACCATCAATTGCCTGTCATTACACCATTGCAAGTTACCAGTACTTACCTAATAAATTTTACCTAATAATTGTATCACATGAAGGACAAAATATTGCAAGTACGGTTGGTGCAAATGATCTTTTAGACAGCGTTATGTCTTCTCCCACTGGCGAAGTAAAGCAGAGACAGCACCCCACTGCATCGTGCACCGC
The DNA here is from genome assembly GCA_918317495.1 of Synanthedon vespiformis. Classification (NCBI taxonomy): domain Eukaryota; kingdom Metazoa; phylum Arthropoda; class Insecta; order Lepidoptera; family Sesiidae; genus Synanthedon; species Synanthedon vespiformis. The sequence goes on from OU906947.1 coordinate 3,732,591, forward strand.
GATCGTCGCATGCAACTAGGTAATGCTGACAACTACTGACAATAAGCGGTTGACGAGTCCACATTGCGTTATAGTTCACAAAAAATAACTCTGTTTAACAAAAAATAAACCGACTTCAAACCGTTTCCTCGTGGATGCAATTGTCAGAACTGGACCAAATTGAAATGGGTCCACACGGGAAGCACCAGCTTTTAAATAGAAAAAAGAATCATCAAAATCGGTTCACCCAGTCGAAAGTTATGAGGTGAGATAGAAAAATATATATACGCGTCGAATTGAGAACCTCCTCCTTTTTTGGAAGTCGGTTGAAAATACAGTCGAATTGAGAACCTCCTCCTTTTTTGGAAGTCGGTTGAAAATACAGTCGAATTGAGAACCTCCTCTTTTTTTGGAAGTCGGTTGAAAATACAGTTGAATTGAGAACCTCCTCCTTTTTTGGAAGTCGGTTGAAAATACAGTCGAATTGAGAACCTCCTCCTTTTTTGGAAGTCGGTTGAAAATACAACCGAATTAAGAACCTCCTCCTTTTTTGGAAGTCGGTTGAAAATACAGTCGAATTGAGAACCTCCTCCTTTTTTGGAAGTCGGTTGAAAATACAATCGAATTAAGAACCTCCTCCTTTTTTGGAAGTCGGTTGAAAATACAATCGAATTAAGAACCTCCTCCTTTTTTGGAAGTCGGTTGAAAATACAGTCGAAATGAGAACCTCCTCCTTTTTTGGAAGTCGGTTGAAAACATGGTATGTAATGATGTCTTTGGCAACCGCTTATGGTGTAAGTAGCATAAAGCCAGCTTCGCTTTTCTCATGCTGAACCATCAGGATCCGAGGACACCAGAATCCGACTGGACGACCAAAGGTACGAATGTCGTGTCACGCCTGCACGTCTTCACCTATTTATAAATCACTATACCTACCTACATGTGTTTGTTCATCAGTCTGTTAATTTAGCTATAGTAGATTAAAGGATTTTTATAACATTCTTTTAGAAAATAGTATAATCTCTCGTTGCTCACACAAATATGTTACATATTATACAAGTAAACTTGAATTAGAGATTCAGTTGAACAACTAGTTTATTATATTTAATATAGAACACACGCATAGATAAATATTTACTTTTTATTTCAAGTTAAAAAAGCTCTAGTTATCTTTTATATTAGAATTTATTTGTAGTGTTACAATTAAATATACAAGAAAAAGTAACCGTCAATAGTTTAGTATAATTTGATGAATTAGAAAATTAATTATAGTTAGTTATCTAGAACAAATAGAAGAAAATTAATTTTATTTCTTAACGCAATTTGTGTATTATTTATTTCAATATAATAATATATTTTGAATAAATTAAATTCTACAAAAAAAAAAATTTTTTTTTTTTTCAAAAATAAAGATGACGTGAAGAGTTTATTTTGTTCTTTGGACAGATGTCGAGCTCCGATTGCATCGTTGGACTGTATGGACGATTTTAGTGCGGCTTCTCAACAAATGCTAGATCAAGGTGAGAGCTGGGCCCTCACTTAATTAATCCCTATGCGACGAGGCAAACGTGTCATCTTTATGATAAAAGGCTTTGCGTTCTGTTTCGTTTTAAATTGCACTTTTTAATAGCTGGCGCCATCTTGATAGAATTTTTCAAAGTGGGTATGTTCAAAGGTTTAAATCACATAATAATTGTAAGAATATTTTTTTTACTTGACACCGCTATGTTCTTTGTGCTAAAACAAATTCAAAAGTCGGTTTTGGAATGTACTTGTATAAATGCGAAATAAATGTTTTTGTGTACGTGTAGTGTACTCATTACCCCCAAATAGGTAGTTGAAAAAAAGTGTCAAAAACTGAATTTTGACCTTACTAAAACGCTTTGCCACATTATTATTATTATTATAGGTATTATACAACCTGCTTTGTACTTAATGTTCTACTGAGACACTTTTAGCATAAATATTTTTGAGCTAACTATATTTTTTCGAAATATAAGTACCCATTAAATATGATAGTAATTTCAAAATTTCAAACGTCTCGTCTATATTGCTTTAGTTAGACGTTTGAAATTTTGAATATTCCGTTCCGTATAGGGAAAGGCTTCTCCTTCTGGTTTCGTTTGTTTTATAAATAAGCGTAGCGTTCCAACTACTCAATCGTGCCTGTCGCTTATTTATTTTTTTCAATAAATTAAAATAACCGTGTTTTTAATTCTTCCTAACAGCTGGCGAAATCACGATGTCGCGGCACATGTCTACGTACATGGGCAACCATACAACAATGCCATCTATGGTCACACCTGGCCTCCGTTACAAGAACCTTGGCAAGTCTGGCTTAAGAGTACCCAACATAGGTCTCGGTGTTTGGAGCCTCCTCAATGAGGAATGTGCTGAAGATATAGTCATGACAGCTTTGGAGAATGGAATCAATTTATTTGATCTGTCTGAAGCCCATTGTGGTAAGCAAAAAAAAAATGGAATAATATTTTTGGTATAAAGTGCTTTTAATTTATTTAATAAATATTAAATTATTATTATTTATATATTTTTTTTAATAATAAATCCTCAAGGTCCTTCCTAAATTGTACTGAAAGGAGACTTTTGAAGACTTTTTTAAAGACACCAAACATTTTTTTATTATTATTACATTCTATATTCCAATTAAAACATAAGAATATTTTTTTCTACCCAGGTAAAGGCGAAGCTGAACTGGGTAGGATTCTCAAGAAGAGAAATGTGAGACGTACGAGTATTATTATTACGACCAAAATTTATTGGAGCACCAAGTGAGTGGTACAATGTTATGTTGGCATTTGTAATTGAGCTTTATAGCCATTTGAGCTATAATTTTGACATGTGCAATGCATATTGTAATATTTATTATGTGAAATAAATTCGTAAGATTTACTAAATTTTATAATTCGACTCATGTATGTATGCTTTCTTATTGCTTGTAACAGCTTTTATGGTTGAAAACCTGTTTGGTTGTATTGCTTTAGGCGAACTAGTGAAATAACACGATAACCTTATTATTAGGTTTGCTCATGCTAATCACAGGTCGGACGAAAGAGGTCTCTCCCGAAAACACATTGTGGAGAGTATAAAGGCGTCTTTGGCAAGGCTTCAAGTCGACTACATAGACGTTGTCATGTTGCACAAGGTGGACCCAGTGTGTCCCATGGAAGGTTAGTTCTAAATGAGTATTCGTGGATTTAATTAAATAAAACGTTATGTGTATATTCAAAATGGATTTTACAAATAACTTTTAATCCCATATGCTTATAGGTACAATAAAAATATCACTACAGATGATTAAATTGTGGATATGATTAAATATTTAAATTCAAATAACGATATTGTAACGATTAAATAATTTTTTTTTGCTGATATTTATTTATTTATAATTTTAACAATTTTAAAGCTATTAATATAAGAAAATACAGTACCTACATATTACTAACTAACTAAGAAATAAACAAACAAAAATAAGAATTAAAAACAAAAATAATTAAACTTGCACGAAGGCAGGCTTGTGGAGGAAACTAATATTCCAAAAAAAAAATAACTCGTCTAGCTCAGCCGAATCCTGCGTAGTACCAAGATTAATTAAATTAAATTAAAAGTTTAATTAAAAATTCGTAAAATTAAAGATAAAATAATGTTAACAATAAATACATAATTGCCTAATAAACAACTTTACATAATACGCTTAAAAGTTTTGAAGTGAAGACTTCTTTTAGGCGCGTTTTTTTATTTTTTTTATTTTTTTTTTTATTAGAGATGGGTTTGCTCTTGGCCAACAACCAGCTTGGTAGCAAGGGAGAGGCCTAAGATGGAGCGAGCTCACCCAGAAGATGCCTACTCACTCGAACTTTGAAAAGATTAGGGTTATATGAACTCGGAAATACAGACGCAGGCAGGGAGTTCCAAACCTTGGCGGTGCGCATTATAAAGGATGTTTTAAAGCGCTTGGTTCGAAAAGGGGGGATTAGCACTTTTAGGAAAAAACAAAAAAACTCGAGCGCGAAACCCTCAGTGAGTTTTAATTGCATGAAATGGGCGCCATCTACCCGAATTAGTACGTACTTCTTGGTTCATGTTAAGCTTAATTTCATCAATCGTCTTTTAAGATGTTCACTTCTGACATGTAGTCTTACTACTAAAAGTTTTTTTTATTTCATATTTTCCGCCATTAAATATAGTATTGAATACAAAGTGGACTTGAGGTGGACACTAGACAACATGGGATTTTATTTGGCTTTAACAAAAAAACTTGACACCATTTAATGTTTTTTTTTTCTTCAGAATTAGTCAGAGCCATGACGTTTGTTATAAACCAAGGTTGGGTTATGTATTGGGGTACGGCGCGCTGGTCTCCAGTTGAGGTATTGTGTATGCATGTCTTTGTAAATATTTTAAGATATCCTTAATTATATTTAAGGCCAGATCTTACTTCTACATAATTGAAGACGTGAGTGGATGAAGGTGATAATTATGTCGCATACTTCCAATTTTGAGTAAATCGAGGTTAAAGTTTTACTTTTAATTTTTGAAATAAATCGCCACGAAATTGATTTTTGTAGAATTGACTTCTACAAATATTAATTTTATAATAGCAATTAAACACTTGTATTATTTTTTTAAATAAACTTTTCTCCTTTTTCTATTAACGAAAGTAAACTTTTCTGCATTTTTTGCTTTTTAAAAATAACTGTACATAACAACATTCTATTTTCCAAAATATGACTGTTTTAAATCGACGATCTTAAGGTCTTTAATCATTTATATGAACATTTTACCTTCATCAACCCAAAAAGGCAAAAAAATCAATAAATGCGACATATCACCTTTATCCACTCACGTCTTCAATTATATTACTTTAACATAATGTTTTTGCGTAATTTCTTGCATTCTAAGCAATTAAATTTCCAATCTTTTTGTATCTGCGCTGCGATAATGAAAAAGTTATTTGTTTTAGATAATGGACGCCTACACAAATTGTAGACAATTCAACTGCATTACGCCAATTGTAGAACAGACGGAGTATCATATGTTTTGTAGGGAGAAAGCGGAACTGTATATGCCTGAGCTATACCATAAAATAGGCGTGGGTGAGTTTCTTTTCTCACATTTTTCACCATCAACACTAATAATAAATCTGTAGGGGTCGGTCATGGAGTAATTTACTTGTTTTCAGTTTTCAGAAAATTAATTGATTTTCATGAAACTTGGTAGATAAACATTTAGACGTACAGGACACAGGGTAGGCTACCTTTTTCTTTTTCAACGCGGGCAGCAGCTAGTAATGAAAATATATTTCTAGACTTTTTACGTGATAAATAGTAATTTCTTTCTTTATAATAAACGATGTTCAAGAGCTAGCTCGCAGGTATAGGTTCACATCGCGTATAGGTAGATATTAATAAATTAGATGTGCATCGTAATAGGTATTCTATAAACACGTTAAATTCATAAGGTGTTTTAAAAAAAATGTCAAATCGTAGCTAATAAAATCTTGGTTTATTTATTAGAGACTAACTGTTGCCCGCGACTTCGTCCGCGTTAAAAAAGATAAAAAGTAGCCTATCACGTGTCCCGTACTTCTAAATGTTTATCTACCAAGTTTCATGAAACTCAGTCAATTCGTTTAAGAGTTATGGAGGAACATACATACATACAGAAAAAAATTGTAAAAATGGTAAATTTAGTTTCAGTATCATGTATAGAGCCTATATACACGATATTTCTGAAAACAAAATAAATTACTCCATGACCGACCCTTACAGATTTATTATTATTATTATTAGTATTGCTGATTAATCAATAACATAACTTTTTGAAGGCATGATCGTGTGGTCCGCTATAACAACCGGCAAGGGATTGGGCCGCGAAGAAATCACAGGACTATTTGCTAAGTCAAGGTTCAACAGGAAATACAGTACATTCAGTTGGTGCGAAGAGGACATCGGTGGACCGGAAGTAAGTTTCTTTGTTTTATCAATACTAATAATAAATCTATAAGTGTGGGTATTGTATGAATGTATGTTCATTAACCGATTTTCATGAAACTTGGTAGATAAACATTTTTTCTTTTTCCATGCGGACGAAGTTAATTTTAGATTCGTTTCGTTTATTAAATTTATATGGGGAGTTGGGGACTTACTACCCATATAAATTTTAAACAACTATTTCACCCTCTTATGAAAGAGATTTTTAACTAGGTATATTACGTATTTATTAATTTCTAACCAGAAGCTTTTATATGATAATCAAAGTTATGAAAAGACGAGTTTCCATACAACCTTTCATCCCTTATTTTATCCCTTTAGAGATGGAATTTCAAAAAATCATTGATGATTCACTCACGACAAACGATTTTATATATATATACTAGCGCGCGTAAATTTATAAAATACTAGCTGGTGCTCGCGATTTCGTACGCGATGATAAATTTAAAATATATAAAAGCAATTGTAACGCTTGACGCCTTGTTGCTATAACACTTACAGTTTTATATCTTAGAGAATCCCTCGGGAACAGTACTTTTTTCCTGGATGAAAGGTACCCTATGTCCTTTCTGTTGTCGCAGACAACGTGTATGCAAAATTTCATGGTGATCGGTTCAGTAGTTTTTGCGTGAAATCGTAACAAACAAACAAACTCACATTCACATTTATAATATTAGTAAAGAGCGATAGCCTATGTTTCTCGTTGATAACGTAGCTGTCTATAGGGGAAATAATTTTTAAAATCGGTCCAGTAGTTTTTGAGTTTATTCATATAAATGTACATTGTAAATGTTGCTGAAGGCTTCATGTGATGGGGCGTGACAGGTATTGTGAACTTGTTGGAAGGCTTCATCGCCAGGGCATCGCGTCGCGTAATGGATGTTATTATTGTCTTAATGGACCTTATAAATGGATAAAAGGGTTCCATCGACGTATATCATCATGATACGTGACATACGTCGAACACTTTTATCCCATTAACATCTATTGTACTTATCCATTAACACTGGCGCCAGAGATTAATCCATTGTTAGCAAAAATAGCATTTCAGCGGTTTCATCAGGTCATATGTGCACTTAACGTGTAATGTAATAACTCTTTTTAACAAAAAAAACCGTTTTCTCATGGATGCCATTGTCAGAATTGGTCCAAATTTAAATGGGACCACACGGGAAACGGGAAGCACCAGATTTCAAATAAAAAAAATGAATCATCAAAATCATTTCACCCAGTCGAAAATTATGAGGTAACAAACATAAAAAAATACAGTCGAATTGAGAACCTCTCCTCCTTTTTTGGAAGTCAGTTGAAAAGGTACTATTGGGTGCTTATTGTTATTTCTATATCATACATACAACCTTTTTGTATTAGAGTCGTATTACTAAGCAATTTTTAACACATGTTTATCATGTTCTACTTAACGCCTCTTTCACTAACGCCAAGTGGGCCAAACTGTCATTTAAAGTGACCGGTAACCGGGGATAATGGAGCTGATATACCTTTGTTTGTACGGTAAACGTCCCAAACATTAAATAGAAAATAATAAAAAAATCCCCTATCGAATGATGCAGTAAACCGAGTGCATAATTCAATAAAACAGAAAATGATTTCTATAAGTAACTAATCAACACTTTACTTGTAGTTGGTGAAAGAGGCGCTTAGTCTTGTAGTTTTTAGTAATATGATATTTCCAATGCAACAGGTTGGCAGCGCCGACAGTAAGGAGCAAGTGACTGGCGAAGAACCACGAACTTATGGCGAAAAACTACGCGATCTCTCTAACCTTGCCAACTCTTTAAGTGCGTATACTTTTTATAGAATTCTTATCATATTTTATACTTTATACTTTCCATTTTTTTTGTAGAATTTTCGAATTTAAACAGTTGAAACAAATATTTCCGATTTTTAATAGTAAGTAGTTTCCTTCTTACCTATCTAAACGAATGAATAAAATTATAAAATGAAAATTTTCTGGTAATAAAGTAATATATTTATCTGAGGAGGCAACCACTCCTAAGTATTTAATGTAAGTACCATCTTAATAAATTAATAATACCTCTTTCCTATAAATATGTAATTCATTTCTAGAACCTAATAACTTACCCTTAATAAATCATTACTAATATTATAAATGTGAATGTGTGTTTGTTATGCTTTCACACAAAAACTACTGAACCGATCACCATGAAATTTTGCATACACATTGTCTGGGACACCAGAGAGGTCATAGGGTACCTCTCATCCAAGAAAAAAGCACTGTTCCCGAGTGATTATCTAAAATATAAAAGTGTAACTAAAGCCTGGCCAATGTGTTATAGCAACAAGTTGTTAAGCGTTATAATTGCTTTTATATATTTCAATTTATCATCGCGTACGAAGTCGCGGGCACCAGCTAGTTTAGAATAAAAAATTCCTTAATATTAATTGGTTATTTATTATTATATTTTATTCGTCCGTTTAGTGAATGACTAAACACTTTGTAACTAAAACGCTCAACGTAAATTAACACCAACATTTCTTTATTCGTGCTAGATTGCTCAATGAGTCAACTGGCAGTGGCGTGGTGCCTCAAAAATGAGTCGGTGAATTGCCTTCTATTGGGGACAACAAGTGTGGAACAGTTTAAGGAGAACATACACGCATTGCAGGTAAATACTTGTAAATGGAAATTAAAAAAAATTTAAAAAAATCTACAGCTTGATAATCAACTATATGAAAATATTATTTGTGAAAATTGTTTATTTGATTGGGTTACAATCTATTTTTCTTATTAAATAAAACATAACTCATTGCTTTCATCAATAATAATAATAAATAGTGTAGGTATTGTATGTACAGTCAGCCGCATAAGTCGATTAACACTTAACGCGCCATAAGTCGTTGTCACGACTACAGAACAAAATAAACTTCACATACAAACGATCGTAAAAAACTTCAGTAAGTAAGTAAGTCTAGTGTTGCACTTTTGAATGTGTTAATCGACTTATGCGGCCGACTTATAATTTTTTTCTGTATGGTATGTTCCTCCATAACTCTTAAACGAATTAACTGATTTTCATGAAACTTGGTAGATAAACATTTAGACGTACGTGACACACGATAGGCTACTTTTTTTCTTTTTCAACGCGGACGAAGTCGCCGGCGCCAGCTAGTATTAAATAATGTTTGTACATTTTTTAAAATGTTTTTAGATAGTGCCCCAATTATCACCATCAGTGATGATTGAGATAGAGAGGGTCCTGGCAAACAAACCACAGAGGCCACCCATGGTTTCAACTTTAGCCATGCGAAACCAACAAAACACTGTGCGAGTTGATATGACGTATGTATATTAATTTCATTTATTTTTATTTGTTTGTTTTATAATGCCACTAATATTATAAATGCGAAACGCTGTGAAGGTGTATGGATGGTTGTTCCTTAATAACGCGAAAACGGTTGAAAATTTGACACACAGATAGTTTTATTACCTGGACTAACTAACATATAGGATATGTTTTTGTTCTGAAAAAAATGTTAGGTTTTTGAGGAATCGTATAAAAATAGAAAAAAATTGGCCCAGCCGTTTCGTCGGGACAGCTAGGTTTTTTATACATAAAGATGGCCATTTTACCTTCTTGAGTGGGTTTAATTCCTTACTAATATTATAAATGTGATTGTGAGTTTGTTTGTTTGTGATGCTTTCACGCAAAAATTACTGAACCGATCACCATGAAATTTTGTATACATACACGTTGTCTGGGACACCAAAAAGGACATAGGGTACAGGCGGCCGCATAAGTCGATTAACACATTCAAAAGTGCAAAACAACTAAACACTCAACTTACTTACTATTACTGAAGCTTTTTACGATCGTTTGTACGTAAAGTTTATTTCATCGTTCAACGCGAACGAAGTCTCAGGCACCAGCTAGTAGTGAATAAATAAATGTTTATTTAATGACCAGTGGTGCTGAAAGTGGATCACCGAAGCCCGAGGGTGATGTGGAAGGTGAGGTGTCCACACCCGGGAAGGAGACTGGTCGCTTTTGCGAGATTCAGTGACCGTGGTGGCGCGGAAGCACTGACTCTGCTTCCAAAACTAGTAAATCTAAGGTAAAGTCATTGTGCTTATATTTTAGGAGTTTACTCAACTGACTTTGGTTATCTGCTTCGACAGGACATCGAACAGGATTTAAAATTGAGGTTTTTAATTTTTAATTTTTAGGAATCACCTAAAGATGGAAAGGACAAAGATAAGGAATCCAAACCGAAATTCTTTTTAAACAATGCTGGTGAAGTCATCAAACGTATTGGTAACTTTGATATTCATTTTTATTTAGATAGATAGATCAGATCACCATTTTTTTTTTGCCAATTTTTATATTTACTACAACCTGATTTTGTGATGGTTTGGTTTATCAAGAAAGTAGGAATGTAATACACATTTTGCTTTTTCAGAACAAGACGGCGTCTCCACAGACGTGGTAATATCCGTATCGACATTAAAAGGTAAACAGCCAGCCAGTGGAGGCAGCAAAGTGAAGAAATCCAAATCGGACAATTCGCGGCCCAGATCATCGTCCCTACAAAGGTCCTCCTCGGGACAGCTGGCGGGAACTAGAGACCGTAGACGATCAAGACTTGAACTCGGCTCTCCGGCTGACTTGTAAACTGAGAACTGTGACAGCGACGTACACTCGATTGAAGATTAAAATACACTTTACTTGCCTACTCATTATATTATGATAATATGTGTTGTAGTAGATGCCGATGCTCGCGGCAAATGGTTTTATCTTATCTTAATTGTGTAAAAAAATTGCGTAAAAAATATGTCACTTAATTCAAGCTAAATTATGTATATTTTTTGCAAATTATATGAAAAAAAAATCACAATTTTTGAAATGTTATCTTGGCGCCTAAACGCCCTGTGACTGGTTGCAACTCTGATGACGTCATGCGCTAGTAAACATATCAGACATAGAATAATTAATAGTGTTTATTCACTTAATACTAGTTCTATGTGTCATCGTTCAGTTCTGTTTGTTTACTAGCGTGTGACGTCACACGTATCAAAGACCAGCGCCTTTGATACGTGTGACGCCTTTGATATTTAACTAATTTTTCTAAAATTAGTTAAATAGCGGATTGCGCGTGAGTTGAATTTTTGAAATCGTACAAAATGGAAAATTAACTTGTCGGTTAACTACAGATTCCTCAAGCGAAATGGCAAGTGGAGCATTAACGTTGAGTTTCAGGTCACACTGAAACCCGAAGAACTTACTTACTATGTGAGCTCTCGCAGTTACCTAGGGAAACTCCACAAAGTGATAATAGTCTAGAATTCTAGATTCATCACGTCGCCCTAAGTAATAACAACATTTGTGTTTTGATTAAAAAAGAAATAGAAATACCTATGATGATCATTTTGTTGCGAGCGTTGGCATTAGTGGTAGATGGTAATAATTGGTGTCCAACATAAACAAGTAAATAAATTATATAATTATTAGCTCGCGTAATATTGTAAATTATTTCTTATTGCCTGTACTTGCTTAGAAAAGCCGTGTTATTTTGAAATTCGGAGTGAAATATTAGAGTTCAGGTGTGGTGAATAAATACCAGAAAACACGTCTTGTGAATATTTTAATTTGAAAATTGACCCTTAAAAGGCGTCATTTTTTTTTTTTCAAAATAATATTTTAGTCTTTTTAATTGTAAACCAGTCATCAATAAAAATAAAACTGACAATTTCGTTCATACAGTACAACAATACAGTTAGATGTATAGAAAATGCTAAGAATATTTAAAATCCAAAGATGTGTGTTATGTCCGATGTTTTATGTTAAGCCAGTAAATCAGTCCGAATTTCAAATTAGTCGAATACACTTTGATTAATTATTAATTTTGTCTAATTATATATATGTATGTAATGTATGTAGTATATGTATATATAGAGAGGTATTATTTTGATGTGATAGATAAGTTTATATGAGAAATTTGCCTTGCTGTGATGACTTAGATATTGCATTGATGACTGTGAATAGAAAAGGTAAGGTAATTAATGTTTCGGACGAACGACGTAGATTACTTCAAGGTGCTCCCTCACCGGGAGCATTCACGTGTAATGTAACATTATAGATTCGACTTTGAGCATTACATTACAATACTACCTCCCTGGCCGACGAGTATTCACGTGTAATGTAACAGTATATATTCGACTTTGAGCATTACATTACAATACTACTTCCCTGACTGACGAGTATTCACGTGTAATGTAACATTATAGATTCGACTTTGAGCATTACATTACAATACTACCTCCCTGACCGACGAGTATTCACGTGTAATGTAACATTATAGATTCAACTTTGCGAGAATTCACAAGTGAAGCGCATTCATGTTACAAGTTGTATCAAGATTAATATTTTATTACACATGGTATCATTATAAGGTGCGCATTGTAATGCTCGGTTCTCCTACTTCACCGATGTAATGCTCAAATCTGTAACGTTACATTACATGCGAATGCTCCCGGTGAGGGAGCACCTTTTCACTTATTAGGAATGAAATTTTATTAAAGTGGACTTATTGAAATTAAGGGTCTGTGATGATTGTCAAGTGACGGTTCGTTGAAATGAAGCTCAATACCTCTCTATGTATTAGTTTTTTTAATATATTATAGTATTTTTAAAATATGTTTAGATAAAAAATTAGTTGACGCCATGACTGTATTTAAGAAGTTAGGCGAAAAATCTAGAATGAGAATTGATTATTAGATAGTGTACTTAGTACTCGAAGACCTACTTACTGTCTTAGTATACTAAACTTAGTTTGATATATCTAAATGGATGTCTCTCTTGATGGACGTGGAGTTTTTAACCTGTCTTAAGGTAGGAATTAGGATAGAAAGAACCTGTAGACTTTGTTCAATGTTGAAATCGATATTAGTCTTATCGATATGGTAAATAAACTAAGATTCCTTTGTATATTACTAAACTGAGAAGCGGAGTCCTAATTATATTTAAAAAAAATCGCCAATCGCTTCAATTACACGCATATCTCTAAAATAGATCAGTTGCAAATTATAAGATTAAATTTTCTTTGATGGTTTCTCGAAAAAATGCAAAAGTATTTCGTGTCTAGTATCCTGCACAACCTAGATAATTATAAGTCGCTGTATTCATGTTCTTCATGGTTTTTCATGTGCTCGCCAAATAATAATAGCACAAAACCGGTAACCATAGTATTTTGCGAGTTATAAAGAAATCAGCCAAGAAAATGTCTTATATGTACACCCGGGCTATATCAGACGGCTTAAACATAATATTCGTATTCTACTAACACTTTTTAATACGTAGATAAATCATACTTCTTCTTACTTTTATAAATTATCCATCAATTAAGAAGATTAGATATTTATTTATATATTTTTTTAATATTGTGGAATTTACATCGATAGGTATTTTATTTCTCTTATTCCATATTGTTTTCAGTTGCTATGACTTATAGTGTAGGTCAGAATCAATGGCTATTTAAATGAAGCGTTATGCTTATGTGGCCTATGGTGGACTTTTGATTAGTTTGAGTACAAAGTAAACAATCCAAAGAAAGTGTGAACAAACAAGATGCGGAGAGTACCTATTACGTCATAGGGAGTAACCTTTTATTCAGCTCCATTCAGTGTTTCGCTGGACGATTTTTGTTACACTTAAGGCCGACGCAGACTGACATTGGAGTAACGCAATGCTAAGCTAACGTCAGCCAGCGCCGGCCCTTATACAGTTCCGCTTCTACCAGCCGCGTACAAGAACTGTTTAACTGAGAATCTAGGCAAGTAACATATCGCATATAACAGCGTTGAAAGCGATTAGCTATAACGCATATAACAGTTAGCTAAACGAACGCCTACGCATTCCCATAACTGCTAAATATGCTGCTACTATAGACAAAAGCCGAATTGAGAATAAATGTAGTTACTCCCATAAGAGTATCTTGCTGATGCAGAATACTCAAACTCAGAAATTACAACATCTAAAAGTCTGTTTCGTTATGTGGTAATAAGATGAACTGATCAGATAGCGAGCAAACACCAATAAAAACAAGAAAACAACAAATTTGTACGAGTACAATGCAAGTTTTACTATAGCAAAATTCGTATTTTGTTACATAATACGTGTGAGTAGAGTGATGCTCAATAGATTACATGAAGGACAGAAGATACGACGGAAACTGGCAGACAGATGAGACAGCACCTCCTACACCAAAAGGCCATTAAAATATATTTGGCGGACAAAAAGTCTGTTGTCTGCAGAGCTCTTCTGATGGTCGGTGCGTACGTCGTTCGCGGTTATTGATACCGCGGTCGGTCGTGCGTATCGTCAGGACCGATGTCAGGAGAGCTCTAAAACTGGCCTTAGTGTTAATGTTTTAGTATATTTTTTCGAAAAACTAAGATAAAGAGGTCAGTTTTAAAACATAGTTGTTCGTCTCAAGATGAGTGATAATGTGAGTCGTTATTATGGGAATAAATCAAAGACACATAAGTATTTTAGGTGTCTGAATAATTGGAAATGAAAGGTGAAATAAATATAAAAAGATTTTCATACACTTTTTAATTGGCATAAATAAGTAAAAATTCAGCTATTCTAATTGCGAAAAATTGTAAACGAAAGGTTGAGTACATTTAATAAGATTTTCAGACTGATAATCAAGCCAAAGAAAAAATGTTACTTTATAATATCGTGTGTATTGTATTATATTTTGGTGTTGATCAGAGTCAATCGTACCTGTTAGGTGTTGAAATGAAATGTGTGTAATGGAGCAAGACTAAATGTAGGTACATAATGTAATAAAGGCATATATAGTACTATGTAGTAAACATGAAAGGTTTGTCCTCCGTAGCACAAAAGCAAGTCTAATAGATTGAACTCAACTCAACCAATGCGTCGATATTGAAACTCTCGTCTATAAGGGCCTCTTCACATTAGACTGCAACAGTCGTTTCTACAATTTCTATACAAAAAACTTCTATATATAGGTCGTGCAATATTTTCAGGTCAGAAGGCGAAACTAGTGGGGGCGATCGGCGCATGTGTACAATTGCGCATAAAATTGCTAAGGCGCATAAAATCGCAAAGATGTTTCTCACTAAAATCCCCTCGGGCCACCATCTGCGGTGATGTGTGGGTCCGAGACGACAGCCGAGGCCTTATTCCCACCCACCGCTGTGTTGTCTTCAAACCCAGCTCAGGGCGATGGCTTCGCCTCACTTTAGCCCCTACATTTGCCAAAAAGTCTTAATCCACCGCGCGACCATACAAACGGCCTATTTCTATACAAAAAAGAGCAGCGCAACAGCCACGTAAGATTATACATCTTGTAACCAGTTTCGCAAGCATCGTTCCGCTGTAGTCGTAATAAACCCTTAGGCCACCTGGTCCGATCGGCTTGTCCGATCGATCGGACGATAGGCATCCGTTGCATCCGCGCTGCTTGCGACCTAATGTGAACGCCCCCTTAAATAGATTCACTCAAAGGCCACAAGGATAAATAGGTTCCATTAACTCTTACAAAAAGAGTATACTCATACGCTATTCTCATTGTAATATAATATATATTATGTATAATTCATTAGATGTTTATAATATCATATTATATCTACGTGCTAAGTGTATCATCAAATCACATAATGTTTTAATTCTATAACATTAGATAAATAGATTCATACAATTAATAGCCGCATGTCTGTATGTCCATTCATTCTTTTAATATTTAAGCAGGAAATAAATAAACTATAATATTAATTTGTGTTTTAATTTTTCGTTTCCATCTGACTTTTTAATTAAATTTTAATTTAAGGAATTGCAAAATGCATTATTCCTGAGGTAGCGAAGTTTTCGTACTACATATTTGTTAATAACTTATCATAAGAAAAGTGTAGCACTTAATTTGTACTCGATCTAAAGATGTAGGTACTAGGTAAAGTTGGAGTTTAATTATAATTCCAATACCTGTGTAATATAACTCTATAACCACATATAAATATTATGGAAGTTAATAAAGTTACATAAATGTTCCAAAAGTTTCCATCTTGGAACCCGCAAACAAATATCTACATAATTCCTCGTTTACACGCTAATGTCAAACATTTAATATAAGCATCCTACGCTCTAGACTAGACACACACGGATACTTAAACACTTTTATTATCTATACGTTTACCAAAATCGTAAACGAGCCGTGTCTGTACATATATCAAATATTTTTTCAAAGGTCATTTTTAAATTTTATTTGTTACTGTGAGGCAATTCTACTAGAATAGGTGTAGCTTTCTGGCTCGTAAGTTTGTATACTAAAAGTTGTATACATTTAACATTTTTTCTTATTTATCTATAGCCGATATAGAAAACCACTATTTTTTTTGCTGAAACTAACCAGTCAAGAAACTCATGGTCAATCCTGGCACACAATTGCATCTAAAATTAGATAAATCGGTGTTGTGAAGTCGCTAATCATGACGGTCGGTGTGATGTTACGAGGCGCGTCGGGACTCGAGACCGGTAACTAGTAAATTAGTTAACCTCATCCCTCCAATGGGCCTGTCCGAGATCCTTCCAAGGATAAATATAGCATCGTCCAGATACGAGTTCCGCTCGGTAAATGTCTATTGTAACTCCGAGATGGAGTGCAAGTGTTACTGTGGACGGACGCACTTTAAAGTATTTGAGACAGCAATATAGGGCAACATGACGGTAGTATATTTCGACTGGTTGGATTATTTCGTTTTCGGAGGCATGCTTCTACTCTCTGCCCTGATCGGAGTGTATTTCGCATTTTTCGCTTCCAAGAAGCAAAATACTGCAGATGAATATCTCATGGGCGGAAAAACAATGGGAATGTTCCCTATATCGATGTCGCTCATTGCCAGGTACATAGTCAGACATTTATCCATTGACGAGTTAGTTAATTTTTTGAGTACAGCTCGCGAATTGCAGACTGGCGAATTTATGATTTTTTTTACAGTTATATATCGGGTATATCGCTGCTCGGGCTACCGGCAGAAATGTACACATACGGTACACAACTATGGGCTGTAGTTCTGTCCGAATGGGCAGTATCGCTCACTATTGCCATCGTCTATCTGCCAGTCTTCTATAATTTACAAATCACATCAACATACGAGGTACGAGTTTTTAATGCACATAAAAAAAAACAATAATAAATTCATAGTGTTATAAACGTTCCTAATTGAATTGATTTAGTTATAATTTCGCACGTTATCGATTTGCATATTTATCGAGTTGCAGTTACTTTTCATTTTCATGACCATCTACGAATTAATGTTTAATTCATTACTCACTATAAATTCTCAATAGAATGCAATATTTGTATTGTATATGAAAATATTTCATTATTATTAAGTCTCTCTATAAGGAAATATTTCTTTAGTAGAAAACTTAGAAAAAATAGTGTTATATGTATAAAACCAGAAAAAAATGTGTTTTAATATTAATTTATACAGTTTTTGAAGAAACTTAGTTCTAGCAAAATGTAGCCACATAGTATAGCTTCAACTACTTATTATTTTTTTTACCTTTATGCCTTCAGTAAAGTATTGTGATATATTTAAGCAATATGAGCATGTTTTAAATTATGAATATATTCATGATTATGATTATGTTCAATAACAGATTTAATAGTTTTTAAGGTTTCTTTAGTATTGATCATTTTATTATAATCTTATACTTGAAGATTTTCAACAGCCTTATTTGTTTTTTATTATTCCAGTATTTGCGGTTACGGTTCAGTCAAAATGTAAGGTTACTCGGATCAATAATATTCATTATCAAAATGTTATTATACATACCAATTGTCATCTACGTACCGGCTCTAGCGTTTAGCCAAGGTATAGTTTTTTTTTTTAGTATATGATTCCTTCTTTTAACGGAAATAATTAGCTACAAACTTCACTTTCAGTAACTGGAATAAATCTACACCTCATAACACCAATTGTGTGCATTGTTTGTATTTTCTACACTACATTGGTGAGTATGTATAAATCTCGTAATAATCCTTACTAATATTATAAATGTGAATGTGAGTTTGTTTGTTTGTTACGCTTTCACGCAAAAACTACTGAACCGATCACTATGAAATTTTGCAAACTCGTTGTCTACGACCCCAGACAGGACATAGGGTACCTTTCATCTAGGAAAAAAGTACTTTTCCCGAGGGATTATCTAAAATATAAAAGTGTAACTAACGCCTGGCCAATGTGTTATAGCAACAAGGCGTCAAGTGTTATAATTGCTTTTATATTTTTAATTTAATTTAATTTATTAAAAAATGGTTTTATTTTGAACCCGGTCGAAACCGGAAGCGTGTACGGACTACTGAGACGAAAAAGTCTCATTAGTCCGATCATCGGACTGAGTAGTCGGACTACTGATACTAGGCGGTGTAGCTAGTACCTACATTGTATTAGTTTTCAAACAGCAATTTGTAATTGCATCTTTATTAGCTAATCTAACCCTTCGCTGTAGCGAATCATCATCTAGTTACGGAGGTCAAATAAAATGTACATCTCACTCTTTTGAGATTAATTTTACATACATATATATGTATTTAACATTTTCTTAAATTTCTTAATTCTAATAGAAATTGCAGTAAGTATCTTATACTATTACATTATAATTAGAAATCCAAATCGGTTTACACTAGTCTGATATTATTATCTGCAAAAATTGTATGTGGACTTGTTTTTACCTAAATAAAGAATTGTTCACAAGTCCTCAACAATTTAAACAAAAAATTAAAAGTGAGGGCAGCCACAAGTTAGTAGAGTCGACTACTAAATTTCTGAACTGTATTTTCAGCATTCAAAAATTTAAAACTTGTGACGTAACTATGTGACCTTAAAAAATGACAAACTCTAAGACCTAAACACAACAGCACAAGTATTTCACAGCACAAACACAAGCTAGCTCTGCAAGCTAGAAGTACCTAGTTAGGTTAGTAGTACTATTTTGAGCTTCTCCTACTTTATATTTTTGCACTATATATACACTTGTTTTAAGTAACGGCAATAACATGATTATTACATGCATAAAATGCAATTAAGTCGGGTCGGGACCTCGGTTTCGCGAGGATGCATTTATCGTGTTATCCTGTTTACGCTGTTTCCATTAGCGAAAATTATATTAAAATCTGTTAGGTGGTTCACAAGCGTGGAAAGAGACATAGGCTGACAGCGTTATTATTTTATACTACTTCGCTGGTGCCCGCGACTTCGTCCGCCTTCAGAATGTTATATACCCCAAGGCCTTTCTCGATAAATGGACTATACAATACAAAAAGAATTTTTCAATTCGAACCAGATTAACGCGTTCAATCAAACAAACTCTTCAGATTTATAATCAAAGATGTTTGATTGGTCTCGCTGCGCTCGACTAGATACACCCGCCGTACTTGAAAAATGCGACAACAAATACTACGCCGAATTCGGCGTAGCTGAAATAGTCACACTGCAAACTGTCTGTGATGTGTACGTGCCGAATGTTTTATAATATTTTGGGCATAATAAAATGCCAATTTGCGTAGTGAAATTATTTAAAAAAATGTGATAAATAGTGACACATACTACTATAAAAAGTTGCTGCATTTACGGAGCTGTTGGTTTTACGTAGGGCCGTATCTAGTCGAGCGCAGCGAGACCAATCATTTATCTATGTTTATAATATTAGTCTAGATTTTGTATAGATACAGTTATATTCCTATACCTACTGAATGGCAGATGAGTTGCGATAAACGACTACGAATATAAACCGATGTAAATATTTGTAGGGTGGAATAAAGGCTGTTGTTTGGACAGATACACTTCAAACAATCCTCATGTACTTCGGCGTCATATTTGTTTTGGGCTATGGCACTTTAAGGCTCGGTGGAATTGACGAGGTCCTGAGAATAAACAAGGAAGGAGATCGGCTGGAGTTTTTCAAGTAAAGTGGAGTGTACCAGAATCTCGTGGAAAATTGGAAAATAAATAAAAAATTGTTGGATATGGCAATATGGAAAATAGGACTAAACTATCTTGATAGTCTTGATACACTTTAATTTTTATTTTTCATTAATAGGAGTCGGCATATTAGTATTTATACGAGTATATTTATTTTTTAATGCCATCAGATTCTGGTGATCTGGTGATATATAACGTAAATGAAGCTTATGGATAGAAGAAAATTGAAACAGTTGTAAAATAATATTTCTTTAATTTGTATTCTAGTATGGATCCGGATCCGACAATTCGTCATACATTCTGGACTACGGTGTATGGTAATTACTTCAGCTGGTTGGCATCGTGTTCAGTAAATCAGGCAATGGTTCAGAGATGTCTTGCTTTATCCTCATTGAAAAGAGCTCGCATGTGAGTATTTTTTTTATTAACGCTCGTCTCATTGTTTCTTGTAATGCTCGAGACTTAAATCATGCTTTGTTTTTCAACCGACTTCAAACTGTTTTCTTATGAATGCCATTGTCAGAACTGGACTATCGAAATCGTTTCACCCAGTCGAAAGTTATGAGGTGACAAACATAAAAAAAAATACAGTGGAATTGAGAACCTTCTCTTTTTTTGAAAGTCGGTTAAAAAGCCCCTTTTTAACCGATTAATCCTGGATCGACTGGATGAAACGATTTTGATGATTTTGTTTTCATTTGAAAGCTGGTCCTTCTGGTGTGGTCCCATTTCAATTTGGCCCAGTTCTGACAATGGCATCCATGAGAAAACAGTTTGTTTTGTTAAAATTTTGATTATGTCAAATTAGCGATGGTTACAACGTATATAATATATGTATTTTATTTACAAGTCAATAATTTATGATGCTTATATATGTATGTAAATATCTGAAATTAAACTCCTCAGTTTCTTTTAGAACAATTTTCATTATGGCCGCTGGTATATTTATCATGGTGTCACTGTGTTGCTACACCGGCTTAGTTATTTATGCGACATTTGCAAATTGCGACCCATTGACGACCGGATCCATAAGAAAAAGCGATCAATTGTTGCCATATTTTGTGATGACAATCACCGGTGCCATTCCAGCACTTCCTGGGATATTCATGAGCGGAGTGTTTAGTGCAGCTTTGAGGTAATATTAATAATATTAAAAATGTCATAGATTTTTGTACCATAGCACATGGAGCTGTAGCAGACTGAGTACTTCCTCATCGGCAATCGATATTCTCATGCTATCGCTCTTGGATTGGATCATACAAATAAAAGCCAATAAAAAAAACGTGTCTACGTCGTAGCAAAACTGATAAATTATCGGTTTTAATATTATTTTACAGAAACCTTGTTTTTTCTTATAAAATTTGTAAAAAACATTGCTTTTTATATCGACAAAACCCTTCAAGTAAATAAAATATTTCAGTACCATGTCAACTGGCCTTAATTCATTGTGCGGAGTTATTTTTGAGGATCTCATCAAACCGGCATACAAGAAACCTATTTCAGAGAAAAACGGAAGTTTCATAATGAAAATCATAGTGGCAGTTATGGGTCTGTGGAATTTGTAATTATATATTTTGTCTTTGTTAAGAATATATTTAAATGTACTAATTAAATTTGCTTCATTTCGTAGGAGCAATATGTGTAGCTCTTGTATTCTTAGTAGAACACATGGGAGCATTAATACAAGCTGGGAAAAGTTTAGCAGGAATAACAGCTGGAAGCTTGCTTGGTCTGTTTACTATGGGTCTGTTTTTACCATGGACAAATTCTACAGTAAGTGATCGTTATGAATGAAAACCACTTTTTTTTCTCTATAAGCTTGAGTCTCATCAGCTCTTTAGTAATTTAGACTTTGAACTGAATTTAGTTACTGAAACACAAGATTAAACTGTTAAGATGGTTACAACTTGTCAAAGTTGTATTATTATGCATTTTGCAGCACTAAGTACTTAATGATTTTTTATATTTTCAGGGCGCATTAGTTGGGGGAATAACGTCGACCCTTTTTGTCGGTTGGATATCCATAGGCACTCAGGCTGCCATGTTGCGTAAAGAGATTATCATCACACCGAAGCCGGTGTCTGTTGCAGGCTGTCCAGACAATTTTACATTACCTACAGCACAAACGCCTTTCGAGAACAACATCGAGTTTGATAGGTAAATTTTAACATTTTTTTTTTAACTGCACCTATCACCAAAAAGCAACGCGACCGTCTTTTAACAACCGCGTTGGTTTTAAGCCTGTAGAGAACGAAATAAATTATAATTTTATGGTTTCTATAAAACTTATTATAAACACTTTTATCATGACCGCTGTGTGCGATGCCGCCATGCCACGTGCCGGGTCACGTCCGAACCGAAGGCAGGTGCACTGGTGGTGCGAAGAAGTGGCAGACCTTCGTGCCGCGTGCGTAGCCGCCCGTCGCATGTATGCCAGATGCCGCAGGCGCAGGGTCAAGGACCTCGAGCTGGAGGCGCGCCTCTACGACGCCTATAAAGGGGCCCGGAAAGCGCTTACAATCGCAATCCGGGAGGCAAAAGTACGGTCGCGCGAGCGGATGCTCGAGTCCCTCGACCAAGACCCGTGGGGCCGCCCTTATCGCGCAGTCAGGGCTAAGCTCGGCTCACATGGTCCACCTGTGGCTGAAACGTTGGACCCAGAGTTCCTGCGGACTGTGCTTTACACATTGTTCCCTGAACAGAGACAGCACACTCCACCGCCTATGGGAGGTCAATCGACCGCCGAAGCCGGAATCGAAGAAAGAGCTCCACCCGTCACCAGCGAGGAACTCGGGGAGGCCATAGGCCGTCTTCGCAGGAAAAACACTGCTCCCGGTCCGGACGGAATACCCGGCCGCGCCTGGGTGCTGGCGTCGGGCGAGCTGGGAGACCGATGGCGAGCCACATTTGACTCTGCCCTGCGAGCGGGGTCCTTTCCCAGGATTTGGAAGGTGGGCAAACTGGTCCTGTTAAGGAAGGAGGGACGTCCTACGGACTCTTCTTCTGGATACAGGCCAATTGTGCTGCTCGACGAGGCGGGCAAGTTATTCGAAAGAATAATTGCCCGCCGTATCACCGGACACCTGACCTCGGTGGGACCAGATCTCTCCGACAATCAGTTCGGTTTTCGCGCCGGGCGATCGACGATCGACGCAATCCTGCGCCTCAAGGCCATTGCGCAGGACACCGTAGCGAGAGGGGGGGTGGCGTTGGCGGTGTCTCTGGACATCTCCAATGCTTTTAACACCCTCCCCTTCAGCTGTATACAGGAGGCGCTTCGGTTCCATCGATTGCCCGCCTACCTCCAGCTGATTGTCGGAGATTATCTGAAGGATCGCAAGATCCTATGCCGTCGCCGAGACGGGACCGTCCTCGAGAGGACAATGTCTTGCGGCGTTCCACAAGGATCGGTCCTAGGACCGCTCCTGTGGAACATTGGATTTGACTGGGCGCTGAGAGGCGCCCTCCCACCGGACGTACACGTCGTGTGCTACGCCGACGACACATTGGTCGTTGCGTGTGCAGACGACTATAAGGATGTGTCGAGCCTGGCCACGGTGAGCGTCGCTCTTGTGGCCAAGCGCATTGAGTTGCTGGGCTTGCGGGTGGCACCCGAAAAATCCGAGGCCATGCTTTTCCATGGTCCACGGAAGGGTCCACCGCAGCAAGCTAGCATCAAGGTCGGGAACGTGGATGTCGGTGTCGGAGTGCACATGCGCTACCTGGGGCTCACCTTGGACTCCAGGTGGCGATTCTATGAGCACTTCCGGCGGCTATGCCCTAAATTGATGGCGGCCACCTCGGCGTTGGGTAGCCTCCTCCCAAATCTGGGCGGACCGAGTGTTGGCTGCCGCCGACTTTTCACGGGGGTGGTGCGCTCCATGGCGCTTTACGGCGCGCCTGTGTGGGCGGACGCCCTGACTCGCCGCAACGTCACGCTCCTGAGAAGACCTCAGCGAGTGATGGCGAACAGGGTGATACGCGGATACCGCACGATTTCGTGTGACGCCGCGTGCGTTTTGGCGGGAACTCCCCCGTGGGAACTGGAGGCCGAGGTTCTGTCCTCGGTCTACGAAAGTCGAGCGGCAGCTCGCAGTCGGGGCGTTGCTGGTCCCCTGCCGGAGGAAGTGCGCCGCACGGCGCAAAGAGTTGCAATGGCTCGGTGGGCTGAGAAGCTCGCTGAACCTATCGCCGGCGCTCACACCATCCGGGCTATTAGGCCCGTCCTAGAGCAGTGGTGCCGACGCAGGAAGGGCGTGATTACGTTCAGACTTGCACAGATTCTGTCGGGGCATGGTTGCTTCGGCAGATATCTGTGCAACATTGCTAGAAGAGAGGCGACGCCTTCTTGCCACCACTGCGGTAGCCCGGAGGATACCTCCCAGCATACGCTGGCAGAATGTCCGGCATGGGACCAGCAGCGGAGGCACCTACTCTCCGCTGTCGGAGGAGACCTCTCGCTGCCGGCCGTGGTTCTGTCCATGGTCGGCAGCAAAGAGGCCTGGCAGGCCATGATCTCCTTCAGCGAGGAAGTCCTCTCGCTGAAGGAGGCGGCGGAGCGGGCGAGGGAGGATGCCGCCCCCGTTAACGACATCCGCCGAAAACGAACCGGGAGGCGGAGGAGGCTTTACGGCCGACTCCAGGCACCCGCATGATTAGCCGGAGGGTGAGCGGATATGGGGATCTGCTCACCTACCAACCCGGCCCTGGGGAAAGACGTGTCTGTGTTCCGGCACGTCTTCCCACACTTGCCATCCGGGGAGGAAGGATTCTACCATCCTCCTCCTACCGATGAACCCTTGAGGCGCCCGGTTTGGGGTTAACGCAGGCGGGAGAGCAGGACGAAATGCTCGCGCTGACACCTCTCTCCCGTCGCACGTGCGTGCGTGGAAAAGGAACACCGTAGGGTTTTAGCGGGTAGAAATCCCGCATATCCTGCCAGCACCCCATTGCTGGCAGTGAATCAGGATCGCTGATTTCCCTACGTTAAAAAAAAAAAAAAAAAAAAAGGTAAATTTTAACATTTTTTTTTTAACTGCACCTATCACCAAAAAGCAACGCGACCGTCTTTTAACAACCGCGTTGGTTTTAAGCCTGTAGAGAACGAAATAAATTATAATTTTATGGTTTCTATAAAACTTATTATAAACACTTTTATCTGGCCACTCAGAAAGCTAGACGTAAACTAAAACTGTCGTAGTTAACATATTAACAAACTATTGACGAAGTTAAGCTTATTATGAAGCAAGAAGTACGTTACCAAGAAGAAGTATTCGGGTAGATGGCGCTTATTTCATACAATTAGACGTCACTGGGAGTGTCGCTTATAGACACTCACAGAGCGTGACGGTGCGAGTACCTACACTGTTTTTTCTCCTATACTAAATGTGCCCAATGCACTTAAGTACGAGATAACCGCTGATTAATAAAAAATATTATTAGGTATTTTTATTAAATGGAGAACGTGCTATGTGAGAAATTAAATAGCTAATGATATACGCAAATGTTGAAGACCACATCGAATGCCAATGCCAACTCAACTTTCAGCTCTTCCAAAAAAGCATAGGCACACTGGTGAAAAGAAACATTTAATATTTTGTAAGTATAGATTTTGTGAGTAATTGAGATTTTAGATTTTTTATGTTTTCAGGTCTGGCACATTTTTTTTGTATCGGCTAAGTTATCTGTACTACACGCTCGTGGGAATGATTGTATGCATCTTTGTAGGACTGATTGTGTCTTACTTCACACAGCTTAACGACCCCGCTATGGTAAGAACCAACTTTCAATTGCGTGTTTAATACTCAGCCAAAAACCATTGAAGACTTAATTTTAGTTCGAATATTCTCTCAATAACCAATCACCAGCAAAAGGTTAACTTAAGTCGATATTTTATGTAAGCATAAATAACGTTTCAATTTCCACAAAATGAATTTGCACTTATAATACCTTCTAATGTTCCTTGTAATTGATATTTGTATATTAAGCGGTCTATAAATTGCATATTTTGTTTTTTATTATTTTATTTAGGTTACTATAGTCGAAGGTGATTTCTTATAAGTGGCCTTATACTAATCTAAAAATTGTTTATAATTATCAATCATTAATTTAATACTAATAATAAATCTGTAATGTGTAAGTGTAGGTATTGTATGTATGTATGTATATTCCTCCATAACTCTTAAACGAATTAATTGATTTTCATGAAACTTGGTAGATAAACATTTAAACGTACAGGACACATGATAGGCGATTTTTTTTTCAACGCGGACGAAGTCGCGGGCGCCCAGCTAGTTTCGTAATAAATATATAAAGAAAAGGAAACATAAGTATGAAGTGCGATGGTTAGTAGTTTATTAGAGACTTAAGTGGTTGATTTGTATACGATTGCTTATGCAGGTACATCGTGACCTCTTAACCCCTGTGATCCATCGCTGGTTGCCGACGCAACATCCGCATTGTCGCCGACGACTCACACAACACGACATAGAGTTGCATGCTAGAGAATCGGAGCAAATATTTAACACGGTGAGTTCATATCCAAACGCACTAAGTGTCTAAAACATTCCCAATTTGGTAAAGCATCTTAAACTGACGTAATCCCTAAACATGCGAAAGTTTGTGGGACAGATATATTACGCAAATGTTTTTTCGAAAATTTTACAGGCACCTAACATTTTTCTATGATAAATAAAGAACTAATTGTTGTATATTAACTTTTCTCAAATAAAATGCCAATAATGAATAATATCAAATGTTGATCTGTTTGTAAGTAGGTGACCAAAAGTTGTATTTATACTTATTGATTGTAAGAACAAAAAACTGGTAACATGTGAAAATGTTGACGACCTTTTGGAATATTTTTTTCTGTATGTATGTATGTATATATATGTATGTATGTTCCTCCATGACACTTAAACGAATTAACTGATTTTCATGAAACTTGGTAGATAAACATTTAGAAGTACGGGACACGTGATAGGCTACTTTTCATCTTTTTTATCGCGGACGAAGTCGCAGGCAACAGATAGTTTTAAATATAATCGTTCCTAAGGAGTAAACTCCAGTCGTGCATCGGAGCTGACACACACACTTCCTCTTTTTAAGGCTTCCGCTTTTCTTTCCTCCTTTTTTCTTCCTCTTTTTAAGTCATTTTAAAATATTACAAAAATATTTAAAAAGTTGGTCATGGGGTATTTTGTTATGCAATTGTCCACTTGATGGTAGGTGGCTACGATCGCCTATAATATAGGTAATGTATGTTACAAAAAATAAACTGGTTCAATTATATTTAATTATTTTCAGAAACCACACAGACATGACGGCAGGAATTGCGGACTTCGCTCACAACAAAATAACGCGAGTTCAAGCAACAAACGAGGATAATATTTACTACTCTTGAAATAGTGCAATAATATAGGAGTGTTTTTGAAGGCTTACAAAAATATTATTTAGTAGCTTTTTCACGCGACTTCGTCCACATAAGTTTAGATAAAATAATGCCTATTTTACCCGCTGATAATGTAGCTTCCTATAAGTGAAAGAATTTTTAAAATCGGTCCAGTAGTTTTGAAATAATTCAATGATAAACAAAAATATATCTATTTTCTCTTTATGATATTAAATGTTAATAGATAATGACTCTATTAAAATTAGGATTTAGTTCAAATAACACATTTTTTTTAAATAATAATAGTATTTTATTTAACTTAAAATTATCGCGAAAAATCTATGAGAGAGAAGAGTAGAGAAAAGAGAATGGTTTTTTGTAAATACAAAGTTAATAACTTGTAGATATTCTGTATGTAACTTGTAGTTCGTTTTTATTGTATATAATATATGAAATTTAAATTGAATTTGGGGTTTTATTAAACCGTTACTGCTTACCTTTGTGCATTTTTCATAAAATAACACAAAAATTTGTTATTTTGTTTTTGAAAATATTGTATTGTATTGAAATATTTATCAAATGCATACTTTATTAGATAATTTGATATTATTTTTTACGAATTTTTCAGAGAGAATTCTTTCATATTAATTACAAATAAAATGAAACTGAAGATTTTGATGGTGCTGATTTTTCAAATTATCCCCACCACTTATCAATTACATTATCAATAAAACAAGCTTGGTAAATAAGAATCTATATATTTAATTACAAATAAAATGTCATACAATTATTTACAACGTCACTGAGATTCTGAAGAGAGTAATTTTAATTTTGTATGGTGCTGTACCACAATTTTTCCTTCATTTCAAACTTTTAAATGAATCGAATTGGAATACTCAGAAATATTTTTCAGTATTCAAAATCAATGTCTGTAATGCCAAAAAAAATTATAAAAAAATTTATGAACCAGTGCTGGTTAAAAATAAACTTATATAACATTATCTAATCACGATTGTCTAAGAATATAAAACTAAAACAATGGAGACATAAGATCGTCAGGCACATTTGTGGGGCACATGCACACATTGGATCAGAGAAACAAATTACTGAGGCACTATGTCCGCCGTTATACACTTTGTTGCATAGTTAGGTCCAGACACTGGCCTAGGATTTAAGTTCACTTCTCTTGCACGTGCGTACGTTGACAGGGAAGAAAACGTTTAGCTCAATGAGTGTCGCTAGCACCAGGAAACCCGCGTACATGGCGAGACAGGCCCGGCCGACAGCCGCATCCAATTTGAACTTATTGAACCAAAACGTCAAATACAGCAACAGCAACGTCGATAGCAACGATATAGCCGAATATTCTAATCCCATTGAATTTATCTTCACCTGTTAACACAATCTCGATATAAATACAAGTACATTATTGTATAAAGTGTATAAAATGCACGCATTTTCGCTCGGCAAATTAATAACGCTAGCGTAAGTATAGACAAAATAACATTCGCAAAGTTCGTAAGCTTGATTGTTAAAAATAAATTGCGCTAATAAATAAATAGGTAATAATAGAATAGTTTTATTAAAATACTTATTAAATTCTAACCCAATAGTGGCCTGGTTCAGCGGGTGTAAGTGAAGCCTTAATCAGCCAAGGTAGTCCAAGACATAATAGAATGTCGAACGTATTGGAACCAATTGAGTTGCTGATTCCCATCGATCCATGTCCTGTAATCATAGAATGTTTTTAAGACAGGCAATTGTTACTCTATTTTGATTTCAATCTACTTCCAAAAAGGAGGAGGTTTTCAATTCGACTGTATTTTTTTTTAATGTTTGTTACCCCATAACTTTTGACTGGGTGAAACGATTTTGATGATTAATTTTTATTTGAAAGTTGGTGCTTCCCGAGTGGTCCCATTTCAATTTGGTCCAGTTCTGACAATGGCATCAATGAGAAAAGACCATGAGACGGTTTGAAGTCGGTTTATTTTTTGTTAAAAGAGTTATATAGATGTTAAAAGCACATAGTAATATATGCTTAAACTATATCATTGGTAAATTACAGCACATATTGACCGTTTAGTCCTGGACCTAATTGCAGTCCTGTGAGAAAGTTTGTATATGGAGATTTTTTTTTCAGGAAAGTTTAGTAGAAGTCTCACTAAGTATTTTGGACTTGGTTAGATATCCGCCGTCTGGTACATTTTCCAAGTATGACGACTTCAATTTTTTTGCCATCGAGTGGAGTTGTAAATGAACGATATTCTTAAATTAAAAACTACAATTAATTTTGACATCCACTTGAAAGAAAAACAAATTTCTTTTAAAATTTTAAATTTATAGTGTCGTCAAGTCTAACTTCGTACTATTGGGAACTTTTACAAATCCTAGTAATAATTTATTTTTTTTACCTTGCTTAGCAACTATAACGCTCGATACGGCTTCAGGAACAGATGTCCCGGCTGCTAGGAATGTTATGCCCATTACAGAATCCGGTATCATTAGAGTGTCTCCTACAAGCCACAAAAATACAAATTAATTAATGTTCCTACGGACAGACTGACATTTTATGTCATTGTAAGCTAGAGGATTTATTGTTCAATTTGTGGACAACATATTATTTCAAATTGTGCAACACTTCGGTGGGGCCAAGTTTACTCTTGTACGCATTGTAACCAAATATAACGAACCATCACTCACCAATTATAGTTATCATCCAGGCGACCACATAGGACAAGGATCCTATCCAGACAATGCACATGAAAAATGTTAATGGAAACCAATTTCTAAATCTAGGTTTCTCGCAGTCTGGAATAGTAAACAGATAAACCAAA
This sequence comes from Synanthedon vespiformis, assembly GCA_918317495.1. Lineage (NCBI taxonomy): Eukaryota > Metazoa > Arthropoda > Insecta > Lepidoptera > Sesiidae > Synanthedon > Synanthedon vespiformis. The sequence goes on from OU906947.1 coordinate 3,762,801, forward strand.
TGGATTGGCCAGGTGACGATCCAGGTTGTCTGAAATGGTAAGGTTCAAATGAGAATACTTGAAAATGAAAATGTTACTTGAACTGCTAACATGGTTTTATAAAAAAACCTTTAAGATTTTTTTTGTCTGTTCTGGTTAATATTCGAAACGGCAATGATAGTGCAACTTATCTACGAAGGTTGGCGAAGCTACTGAACTAATAAAGTGCGAGTGTTCATACTAAACCGTCTTAGGTTATTCAATCTTTTAAGTTTTTCAATCAGGAAGCCTTTCTCCTGCCGCGACTAATAAATATTCAAGTTGTTTAAGAAATATATTTTCATTGTACCTTAACGAAACAGCTGCGACCGGTAGGCCATTTCCACAGTGAAAATTCGTAATCATCTCCAGTCTTACTAGGCTCTTCTTCCGGATTCGCTTCGTTCACCTTAATTTCCTCCGTGATGCCCTCTGCAATATCAACCTCACTGGTTTTATTTTCAATATCAACATTCACAATATGTTTGCTCTCGTCCTCAGCTGAGACTTTCTCGGTTTGTAAAGAACTTTTAATATTTCCATTGTGCTGATGGTGATCCATTTGAGTATCTTTTTCGTTTGAAAGGGCTTTTGAATCTTTTATTTCTGAAATAATTCGTTAATGCCTCTTAAAAGCTTGAACAAAAATAAATGAAATTAATGTAAATATATGAGTAGAAATTACCTAGAACATCTTGTTTCACGTCTTGTTTCTTGAATGTATTAGAGATGCACGCCCAACTGGCTGGAAAGCAAATTGTCATTGATGACACTGGATTCAAAACAACCTCGAACTCAAGTTTTGAATTAGATCTTAGATTACACTCTCATATTAAAATATAATGTATCTCAGTTTAAATCAATTACTTTGTTTTCAGAGATATAGTGTTTATAGGATGATACATTAGGATTAGGATGATATACATGATACTGAAACTAAATTGACCATTTTTAGATTTTTTTCTTTATGTATGTTACTCCATCTCTTAAACTAATTAACTCATTGTCATGAAACTTGGCAGATAAACATTTGGACGTACAAGACTCAGGATTTTATTTTTCAACGCGGACGAAGTCGCGGGCACCAGCTAGTAAACAAACTAGTAAAACAGCGGACCACACAGTTTCAGAGAAAAAAATCATATGATTTAATTAACATCTCTAGAATTTCGGCTTTTCACGTGTTTGTTTTTTGAAATGGAAATCATCCAAATGATTTTTTACTTACTTCTTGCAAAGTTTTGGATTGATTTATCATAATACATTATACAAATGTATACACCATAAAGCAGGACGAGCAGAAACGCCTCATACCATTGCACATATTCATCGTGCATTATACAAATCAGAATCGATACTGTGATTCCATAGGCAAGACAATCTCTTGTCAACGGCCACCAATCTAAAGGCACTACCTGTAATACAAAATTATTATTGTCATTGTTTTTAGGTAGTCTTTAAATCCTTATTATAAATGTCAATGTGAGTTTGTTTCTTTGTTACGCTTTCACGCAAAAACTACAGAACCGATCACAATGAAATTTTGCATACACGTTTTTTGCGACACCAGAAAAGACACCTTTCATCTAAGAAAAAAGTACTTTTCCCGAGGGATTATCTAAAATATAAAAGTGTAACTAACGCCTGGCCAATGTGTTATAGCAACAAGGCGTCAAGCGGTATAATTGCTTATATATTTTTAATTTATCATAGCGTACGAAGTCGCGGGCACCAGCTAGTAATAAAATATAAATGTTTTGAATTTAACTTTCTCACCATTCCCGCCCCTATTCCACAGCAAGCGGCGACGGCGAGTATATTAAAAACTGCCGATCCAACAATTGTTCCAACGCCAATGTCACCTTCCGTAATGAATGTTCCAATTACGTTCACAAACAACTCTGGTGCAGATGTCGCTGCTGCCATGAATGTAGCTCCTGCTACGTCGTTTGTCATGTTTAGTGCTACAAAATAGACATTTCAGTTTATTATTTAATAAACTGTCAGAATAGAATCCTTCTTAACTTTTCAATTATATTATTTTTTAACCTCGTTTCGATATTTCTCTCAATTTTTCAGAGCTACCGAAAGACTAAGCTATACCAGCTCAAAGCGTCAAAGCGTGACTTTTACATGAGTTTTTGCCCCATAAAAAAGTGCCCAAAAATATGATGTAATAAAAAAGAAATACAAAGAAATAAATTTACCATGGCATATTCTATCTACAGCTGGTACGAAGAATTTGTCACAAACGACTGCAAGTGCGATGAAAAGGTAAATGGAGATGAGGGCGTGTATGACTATCGCCCCGTGTTGACGCTGCAACTCAGTGAACAGGCCTGCCGGGAAGTCATCTATGGCAGGCGGAGTACAGTTACGCTGAAAACCTTCTGAAATGTGCAGAGAAAGACACATTACAATATTATATCTATTATACTAGCCTCCGCCTCCAAACCTGCCTCTTTTATCCCTCTTTCCATAAATGAAAATCGAAATAAAATGGTTAGAAATAGCTAGAGGAGAGGAGACAGGGATAGTTTAGGCGACTTGGTGACAAAATATTGTTTCTACCTAAATTAATTAAAACTTATACATTATTATTGTGAATCTACGTTTTCACATCTTACGTGAGTCCAACGACTTACATGATTTTTGATCAAGCAATGTAATGAGGAAATAAAGAGAAAATTTGAAAATTTTTCACAGAAAAATGAATTTGTTATAAAGGCGTTATCTATACTAAAATTATAAATAGGAAAGATTTGATTGTTTGAAAAATTCTTTCACCTATAGAAAGCTACGTTATCAGGGAGTAACATAGGCAATATTTTACAAAGTTATGCGGACAAAACCGGTTGCGTTGGTTTAGAGGAGTTAACGGATATACACAGACAGACAAACACTAAAAGCGACTTTGTTTTATTTCATGTAAAGATAAGATAGGAATAATCGTATCCTAAATGAGTACATTATATCAGTATATATGGAACGTACGAAGTAACATGATTTTTTGTTAGACAAATTTTCCCATATTTTTTTATTTGTTTGTTATGTAAAGAATTATGAAGAGAAACATTAGAACATTTTTTATAACTCTTTTAAAAAAAACCGACTTCAAACCGGACCACACGGGAAGCATCAGCTTTCAAATAAAAAAATAATCATCGATTTCGTTTCACCCAGACGAAAGTTATGAGGTAACAAACATAAAAAAAAATACAGTCGAATTGAGAACCTCCTTCTTTTTTGGATGTTGAAAAAAGACTACGTGCGTTCATTTTACAATATGTTTTTATACATAAACCTTCCTCATTCTTTCCTCTTTCCAGTAATGAAAACCGTATCGAATTCGATGGTAAAAAAAATTGGTATAAAAGACTTTTTTAGGAAACGACTTTATTTTAGAAAAATAAATTGTCGAGTTTAAATATTATATCTTAAACCAGAAATTATTATTTTGTAGCTTTTTTATTTTAAGCTCAACAATCAGGCTGACGGTCCACTGTTGAGAATTAGTTGATTTTTTTTGTTGTGTTCGTAATTTTCAAGACTAGGTTTGTATGAGAGATTTTTTTTAGAAAATACTAGTCAATAATCAGAAAATTTGTTGGTATTTTCATATGAAATCGACAGGGCAACGACTGTCAGGTTCACCTAGTACTGAAAAGTTTGTTACATTTTGTGTTTCCCGACGACGTGCGGTATTGTTACATATATCATGAAAACAGTGCTCGTATACGTTCATTATGTTATAATGTTACATATGTGAATTAATGGAATTGTATTGTAGCAGTTAGTTAAGTGTCGACGACAAAGTCAATTATCTTTGTTAAATCTTGAAAAACGAATCCTTTTATACATGAAAAAGATAATCCATTACATTTAACTAAGGCACAGACTAGGAATTTAGTGGTTAGTGGGAATCGACATATAGGATTTACGTTTTGCCACAGACCCAGAGGCCATTTTATTATTATTTTATTATTAGCTGAATTTTGAACTCTAAAATGTACATAATATAGGTGAATTTAAAAGTTTTCACTGAAACGTAACAACAGGCATGATTTTGGATTTTCGTAAAAAAGTTGCAAATTATCGATTAGTTTAAACGAAAAACAATGAATGAATGAATAAGATTTAAAAAATGCATAAGGTCCCTTGTTATGCAAAGGAAAGAACATATTTATATATAAAAAAAACATATAGAGGTGTGCTCTTAGTTTTTAAAAAGTTGATAATTTTTAAAAGCAATTAACCTACCATTTATCTAATGATTTATCTTATTTATTCAATCAATCGTTGCATTTGTTTACTGAAATTTCAAATAGTTGATCTGATTGCTCATAAGGGACATTAAGGTCTTTTGACCTCTTATTTAACCCATAATAGGTTCAATTGATTTACTATCGACATTCGACACCGTGACCACTTGATTCTAACCTGATAATAGTACTTAATAAATAAAATCTAATTCAGTGGTGGTAATAAAAAATTTACAACCTGACTTTGTATTTGTTAAAGCTGTTTAACAATGTTACAAAGTTGCATAATCTGTTATATCTAAATATAATACTTATCTTTAGCGAAGTGTTTGATTTCTTACGTTATTTATTCACTTTTACGAGGGGACGATAAATGTTATCGCTAATTTTCCAAGATAAGATGCGAAAACATTTAAATCATTCATAAATAATTGCATTACAAAGTAGTAGAGGAAATAAAAATTCGTTGAAAATATGAATCCTTATAATGTAAACCTAATTTTTTTGCCAACAAGAAAAATTACGTCTTGATTAGAAGCAAAAAATATTTTTAAACTAAAATACAAATCATAATTCAATTTCTTTCTTAATTTTCTTAATTAATTCTTCTTAATTAGAAAATGAAAAGGAAAATGAGCTGTGGCGTTTTAACAAGGGCGAAATACTCACATATTTATCTCTTACAACCTAACTCTCTCAGTGTACTTCCTATTTATATAATATATAATATAATTATCTGTACTTCTATACTAATATTATACAGAGGAAAGATTTGATTGTTTGTTTGTTTTTATAGAATAGGCTCCGAAACTACTGGACAGATTTGAAAAATTCTTTTACCTTTAGAAGCCGAAATTATCCGTGATGTACATAGGCTACTTTTTAACGCGGGAAAATCCTTCATTCCTACGGGAAATCTAAAATAAAAGTAAGTACTACGGCTTGGCCCTGGAGATAGTGCCCTGGAGATGGCGTTTTATACTTTTCTACACAGACGAAGTCGCGAGCACCTCTATGTAGTTGGTTCCTTGAAAATCCCAAAGTAACCTAACATTTTTCTAGGATAAATAGTATAATTTTTTTTATGTTAATCCACGTAATAAACTTATTTTGAGGACTTTACTAATTCGTAGCCTTTAAAGATAATATAAGACTTCTGAATTCAACAAGTACAAGGCAAATAGGGGGAATTAGGAGACAAAATAAGTCAACAGTACTGTCGACAAATTGTCTCAAATGACCAGAGCAATAACGTGTTAAACCACATTAAGTGTTTTTAGGAATACCAAGTGTCGGAGTCCAGCTTTTATGCTAAATTGTGCGTGTCACTTCTGTTTAAAACACTCGCACATCACCGAGTGCACTATCAAGGAAATTGACAGATCAAAGAGGACAGGAAGTCCGCATTAGCGCCGCATAAGTCCTCTTTCGATCTGCTCTTTCTATTACTTAACAGGCAGTGTGACAATGGATTAGCTACTAGTGAAACGTTCATTCCATTTAGACGTTTTATGAACGTTTTAAAATATTTCTCACTTTACTATTCTGTAATATATTTTAACGTTTACATGGTTACGCTCTATGTGGGCAGTAGGTGTTATGAAAGTATTTTTTTCTTAGGATGTCGTCATGAGCAGATCACGTGCATATCTCGACAACCTTGTTAGTTGACAGCCCTAAGCGGTGAGCCTCCTCCCCCCACTGCGTCGCACTGCTGCCAATTGTCAATTTGCGCGAGGACTGACCGGATGAGGCGCCGAGTCGGAGCTCATGACGCCCCCTTCACAAACTTTGAGATCGTCAGCCTAACTGCGATCTAAAACGTTTTACCTCAATCGTCTTTTGTGCACTAATTTTCATAAAAACGGCTTAAGCTACTACATATTTGAATGCGATATGCACTGATCTATTGAAGAAATCTGGCCGTTTTCTATTTAAATGCTGACAAAAGTAATTATATCCCAAGATAGTTATAATCTTGGCTATTTTTTTTTCAAAGCTCTAGTATAAATAGATAAAACCCTGGTAAAAATTGATTAGATCCTGGTAAAACCTATAAAATTAATAAATTACTGTTTAACATTTGGTTTTTCCTAATTCCAAGAGGTTCCAAATACTACGCGTACAAAGTCGCGGGCGAAGCTAGTATCAACTATATGACTGTGTATAACTCAATAATCTCATGTAGGTACCTAAGTGCGTATGAAGCAGTTGTTTTTCTCCTGAGAAGTTCTAAATTATCTAAATGCTTATTCGTATATTGTCGAAGAGTCACTATAAATAGTCGGACATCTATTCGAGTTTCCTTCAATTAACTGTACTGGGGACAAGATTGATATGATCCTCTGACGTATTGAACGTTACATTTATCACACAGCAATTGGAAATTGATTGGGCTTCGTTAACAGTATTTTGTACATGTTACGAATACAACATTTCCATTTAAACATATTTTTCTATGTTCAAAACACTGTGTTGACTTCCAATAGTGAATTAGACCTTGCATAGCCCAACCCGTTTTTCATCAATAGATTTTCAACAAAAAGATCACTTTTGTGGCCAGTTGTTTTTTTTTTATACGCAATCGTAATTTGCTACAACCTCTGCGCGACACTTTCAAGTTGGATGAATATTGAAGCGCAATCCATCATTTATTTTACCTTACCTTACGAACGGCAGATCGATGACCGGATCAGCCTGATACCAGTAGGTACTTACTCACAAGCCGATTGCCTACCGATGTGGTTTAAAAAAAAAATTGAGCACGCATTGCTGATTCGCGAAACACTACAATCACTGAACATCAATGGGGCACTTAGCACGATCTTCCTTCGCTCCTTCATTCAAATCACTTCGCAACAAGTGACCAGGGTGTTCACTTAGAATTGAACGCACTTTTAACCTACTCCGAAGCAAGCACTAAACCTAGACTTTCTTTCGGCTGGATGAAAATAATTTTGTTTGAAAATTGATGATTAAAATGTATATGTGTTTCGTACCTCTATCGGAGGTATTCATATTGAGATGTGGTTTTGCAGAGCGCGGCACAGGCGACCGGGAACGTCGCCACTGGCGTCCGAATGCCGCCGTTCGCGTTCAAATGGTCATAATAGGCCGGAGAGCTCGTCAAAAGAAGAATACGGGTCCAATTATGTATTACCATACAATACACGTACGTCGGGTGACGCTCGGACTCAGTGCGGGAGTGAGTTGGAAATCGCGATCCTGTTACGCTCCATGTACCCACTAGTAGAGTACCGAGCCCATACTATGTCCCGCTAATTACGCAAGCAATTGTGCGCCTATAATGGATATAGGCAAATAGAACAAGTAGTAAAAGAAATACTTGTTCCAAATGATACTGTAAAATCAAGTTTCTTTAAACTTTTCATAAAATTTTAACAGTTAACTCGGTGATCAAAAATTCTAGGCAACTAATGAACTCGGCGCCGCAATTCTTACGCAGGGGTGCAATGCTACGTAACTGTAGGGTAAACGAAGTTAATTTCAAGGTTAAACTAGATAATTAGTCATGTTTAGCTCTCTTCTGAAAATTATTTTTTCTCTAACATTGATTTTTCAGAAGAAATCTTCCAAATACCAGTGATAGGTACAGAATTGCGTGTATGGCGAGTATGGCCTCTATGGGAATCGATGCAGCGGAAATTTCAAGGTAAACTTATTAAATTGTAATAAACGTGTATTAAAAAGAGTTGTAAAAGATGGCAGGAAAGCAGACGGTCCACTTGATGGTGGCCTTTCAACGCACAAATTGAACTGATGCAAGTGCACTAACGATCTTAGTAGGTTTATGGATCCTATTAAGAGATTAGGCCTGGATACAAAAATGGGCTCTGACATAAGCATTCCTTGATCTTTTAACTATCGAGTGGTTAAATCAAATATTGGATTCAAATGATAGATATGTTAGCAGATGCAGACGAGGTCGTCTGCAACAGCTGTTCGCCCTTACATTCCCTATATTATTTAATAAGAATTATTTTTAAGAATTTTAATTCAAAGGACTTCAAGGAGGAGGTTCCCAATTCGATTGTTTTTTTGTTTATGTTTTTTACCTCATAACTTTTGAAGTTTTCCGCCACTGAAAATGAGCATATCATAATGTAGGGTACACCTATATATGTCGTGCGTATTGTAGCAATAATACGATTGAGGCGCATCGTGATGTAATTTCAGCCGGGCTCCGTCCAGTAGTGATTTTAATAATCCTTTAGGTCAAACGTCAATTTATGGTGCGTTCTGTGGCCGGGCTCGTCCTCTCCACGGTCGGCACATGTTTTTAAACAATTACGGTTCATTAAGAGATTTGAACACGAACACGTTTAATTTAATAACTTCTGAACCGTGACTCATTCGGGTCCGTTTCATGTGGTAATTACACCTGAGATAGGATTTGTATAGTATAAATAATCTATAGTTTAAGTTAGGCGGTTCGAGCGGTGGAGGATATCAGGTAGTTAATATTATAAGTGGGAAAGCAAATTGGTGCTTCCCAGTGCCTGCCTCAATTGCGCAGTCAACTTTTAAGATTCGATTACAGAACAGTCATATTTCTCTACTATTTAAGTGTCTAAAATTTAAGAATACTTAAATACAAATAAATAGACATTTTTTATTTATTTATTTATTTATTTACTAGCTGTTGCCCGCGACTTCGTCCGCGTTAAAAAAAGATAAAAAGTAGCCTCTCACGTGTCTCGCATTTCTAAATGTTTATCTACCAAGTTTCATGAAAAAGTGTAATGGAGGAACATACATACATACATACATACAGAAAAAAAATTGTAAAAATGGTCAATTTAGTTTCAGTATCATGTATAGAGCCTATATACACGATATTTCTGAAAACAAAGTAAATTATTATTAGTATTGATTTATTATCCACAAGGCCTCCAACGAGGCAGGCAACAGAAAAAGTCAAGTAACACTTGGGGAGATGCCGCCGCAATTGACAGTACCAATAAAAGTACCAAATATGTAGTTTTTCTTCTAACCCAATTAAAATTAAACTAGGTAAATAAAATAAATATATTCTAACTAAAAATTAAAAAATCAACGCCTGAAAAAGTTATAGGTATGAGCAATAAACTATATTTGAGATAACGTGATTAATAGGTAACAATTTATGAACTTCAATTTATCAACATGAAACTTCAGATTTTCTAAAAATATTCAAAAAAATACCACGTAAGTAACTATAACGCATAAGCATAACAATTCTGCTTTTACTCCCATAAATTTTCATACCACGGGCTTATTACTTTTAGGTAATATGCAAATCGAATAGCTTATGACTATTATGGGGTCTAAATATGTATGTATTCAAGACAATCACAAATTTGTTCACCAAAACTTACTATCATGCATTTTGTTACCTGAGCAGCAATTACATATAAGTTATCTAACATTGTTTACTTACCTGTTTACAAAGCTATACTGCACTCGATGGCTCGCATGTGTATACATTTAACAAACAACGGAAAGTTACTTGTCCACTCGATATCTCTTGTAATCTATAGATTATAATTTTTTTTAATGGAATTATTTACCTGACCGACAAGCGGGTCCAATTTGTTCAAAACTTCTCCTTGACACCTGCCTTGAAAGCGTATTAAATAGTACTTCTTATCTTTGCAATCTAGGGCGAGTTAATTATATTATTTTAGGTATTTTATATACACATATCTACGTCGTTGATAAAATTATTAATTCAATTAGATAGGTATTAATAGGTTCAATTGTTTATAAATTCTGATAGGCTAACATCAGTTCTGTGTCGTTTTAACTTGTGTTTAAAAAAATTCTATAAATTATACTAAAAAGACAATATTCCTTAAAAATAAACATTTAGGTAGAAATCGTCATATAAATGTCAAAATTATGTTTTGTCATAAATGTCTCGGTCTCACGTTTTGTAGGTAGGTATATTTTATACTTTTAGTAATACTTTTATTAATTACTTCAAAGCATACCAGCATTATAGGACAGTCAATGAAATATGGATACATATATACCTACTAGCTGTTGTACGCGACTTCATCCGCGTTGAACGATGAAAGGTACCCTGTGTCCTTTCTGGTGTCCCAGACAACGAGTATGCAAAAATTCATCGGTTCAGTAATTTTTGCGTGAAAGCTTAACAAACTCACATTTACATTTATAATATTAGTAAGTTACTCGTTGATAAAGCTTCCCAGCAGTGAAAGAATTTTTCAAATCGGTCCATCGGTCAAAGAGGTACATATAAACAATTATTTATTAGATGGGTATAGTATACATATTTACAATTTATAACGGACGTGCTAGCCAAGAACAGTTTAATTGTGAGGTGTCTGTAATTTCGTTGATTGTCCTTTAATGTTTTTTTTAAATCAGACCGATATATCAACACTACAATTTTGTCTAGGTAAGATTCGTAGACATACGGACTTCTCGGACGCGTTCATGACACATACCTAAATCCCTTTTTTTTTTTCATTTTTAGTCCCTTATACTTACTACTAATATTATAAAGCTGCCAAAGTTTGTTTGGTTGAACGCGTTAATCTCAGGAACTACTGGTTCGAATTTAAAAATTATTTAGTCTATTTATCGAGGAAGGCTTTAAGGCTATATATATAACATTTCGTCTTATGTTATCTAGTTAATTTTGTATTTTAATGAAACTAAAGCTACTAGAACACAACGCCATCTAGAAATTTGATGCGTAAACAAGTAGGGTAAAGTTTAAAAAAAATAAAAAAAAAAAAAAAATAGGTATTAGTAAAAAAATCGTAGATTTTAAAATCGCCCGCAGCGCCATTCCACTTTATACGAAGTAGCTATGATGTTTACACTCTATAAAAGCTAACATACGATAAGGACGATACGAACTCATCTATCCCGCTGTAATGTAATATTTATCGATAAATTATTTATTTTCTTTGCATTGAGGAACGACAAAAAGATCTCACGTTTAGTTAGTATTCAGAAGCCACAAGACGACGTCATTGTTCTAAAACACATTACGTTATTTTTAGCACGTAAATATTAGTGTTGTATTAGAAGAAAATTTAAATTATTAAGAAATAATTAAATTTTGAAGTTTCTGTTTATTTTTGTATAATAATTTTTAAAAAATGGAAAAAACTGCTAAAAACAGTCTCCGACTGCAAAAACTTATTCGGACTTATTTTCTGTGCGGTTTTTTTACAATAGTATTAATGTACACTTTTATCTTGTGTGTTGGTGATTTTTTAAATGACAATGTGTACCGGGATTCGGATCCTGAAATCACAGGTAATTTAAACTTTAATCTGTTGTATTGACGTGTATAAATATATGAAATACGGGTGATTTTTTTTTTTTCAATTTTTGTTCGGTTCGATTCCAGATGAAGCAAGTAATTTTTAGAAAATCTTTGAATGCAGTATTACTAATTTTAAAAATAACATAAAGTCTTCTTTTGGTCCGTGAGCCAGCGACAGATTTTCATGACCAATTTCCTCTCAGTCGATAACTCGTAAAATGACTGAGAGAGTTGTATCATGAAGCGTTGTGAACGTCAGCTGCGGCTCCGATGGTGGGTTGAGCAGTAGAGTGGTAGCAGCCCACGCACATAATCAAAAATTATAGTTAGCCTAATATTTTGAACAAACAAAATAGTCAGCTATTTATAAAATGGTGGATTATACGTCAGCAGGTCACACGAATATATACGTGTTCAGTGATTACCTCCCAATAGAAAATTTATCAGATGATAGTTTATGTATTACTGTTAATAAATAAAAAAGTCAGCTGGCTATATCTTGGTGGAATGCTTGTCAGCTGATGCTCTGAAAGTGTAACGGGCTGCCACTGCTCAACCCACCATCGGAGCTGCAGCTGACGTTCACAACGCATCATGATACAACTCTCTCAGGCATTTTACAAATTATCGACTGAGAGGAAATCATTGACGAAATTAGTGCCTGGCTTACGGACCATTTCAGCAAAATATCCTATCTACGACATTCCCTTTACTTCCGACATGAAGGGAAGACATTCCGTACTTTCCCTTCATGTCGCATAGTCTTGGGACACCCGGTATATAAAAGTTGGAAAAACAACAAAGTTAGTGAGTACGTCAATGCTCCAGAAGTGTAGGTCTTCTGGCTCAGATGATGTTATTGAGGATATCAATACTAATAATAATTCTGTACTGTAGAGGTCGGTCATGGAGTATTTTACTTTGTTTTCAGAAATATCGCGTATATAGGCTCTATACATGATACTGAAACTAAATTGATGATTTTTAGAATTTTTTTCTGTATGTATGTATGTATGTTCGTCCATCACTCTTAAATGAATTAACTGAGTTTCATGAAACTTGATAGATAAACATTTAGAAGTACGGGATACGTGATAGACTACTTTTTATCTTTTTTAACGCGGACGAAGTCGCGGGCAACAGCTAGTATCTAATAAACATTAATTTTGTCAAATGATTTGTTCTCAACGGGCTAACGTCTTTATTTTTATATAGTAACAACTTTGTACATTATGGTTTCGCAATAAATATATGAATTTGAATTATTTTTTAGGTTACCATAATATTGAAAAATTTTCGCCTCGCCAACTACTACAAATAGAAAATGAACGTCTCAAGACTAATTGTACCCCAGCAGCGATCCTTGAATTTCCGTCTGATGGTTTCACACGCTCCCAGAGACAAAAAGTAAGTATTATACATTACTAGCTGGTGCTCGCGACTTCGTCCGTGTTGAAAAGTGTAAAATTACTAGCTGATGCACGCGACTTCGTCGGCGTAACTTTATAAAATATAATACATTCGTTCGTGTCTGTGAAACCATGGAAATACACATACAAAATTTCAACCCAATCGGTGAAGCCGTTTAGTAGTTGATATACCGACAGCAGCGCCCCCTACCGGGTCCAATTGTATTTTTAAATCACCCAGAAAACCATCGAAATACCCATATAAAATTTCAACCCAATCGGTTCAGCCGTTTAGAAGTTATGTTAAAAAGATAAATACGGAAGGATAATTCCTCTACCTGTTGTCCTATTACCCGTTTTCCCGAATGAATAAAGCATTTTCCCGCGGTAAAAAGTAGCCTATGTTCATAAGGGATAATGTCGGCTTCTAATGGTAAAAGAATTCTTCAAATCGGTCCAGTAGTTCGGAGCCTATTCAATACAAACAAACAAACAATCACATCTTTCCTCTTTATAATATTAGTATAGATATTCTTTTGTGTAAAGATCGTTAGCTGATTGTCGACTAGATGGTAGATGGTTATAGCAAGGTTATCGCTTGTGTTAACAAGCATCGCAACAGGTGCTGCAGTTGAAAAGGGTCCAGAAGCTTTCTTCTTCCTTTGAAGAAAGAAAGGTTTAAAGAAGATTAGGGAGGTATAGAGGGTAAGATTTTTTTTTATTAAATCAAGGCAGCGCTTGGCATACCAGACAGTTGATATACTAACAGTCTAACATAGATTGCTTTTTTTGTAAATACACATATTATAAATACGAAACTGAGGTATTGTAATACACGACTGAGATATAAAGGTAAAATGTTAACACATAAATATTTGCCCCTAATCGAGATTCGAACCCGCGACCGTTTCGTTAACAGCTAGGGTTACTAGCCACTAGACCTAGCGTGTTGTCAAAATATATCAGCATTGATGAAATAAATCTGTCGTTTCCACTTTCAGGGGTACATTCTTATTCACTGCGCATTGGCGCTGATATGCTTCTCGATGCTCGCCATAGTGTGTGAAGATTACTTCGTGCCTTCCGTTGAAATAATGTCTGAACGTAAGAGAACTTAGCAAATTAACCTGTAATTAAATATCTAATCCTTCAAATACATTGTAAACATCGCTTTGACAAACATCACATCGTCACTATAAAAACAATAGAACGAGCCAGTAAGTAACTCAAGTGTTCTTTCTGGGTTCGAATCTGTGCAAGGTAACTTTTATACGTATTTTCCATAAATATGTTCTCTAATGTAGTTTTTATTATTTCAATGAATGGAATATATATAAGTATCTTTAATCTATGAGACAATCGAAGTTGATTTTATTTTTATAAAACAAAAAAGCCATAATTCTCCGATACTAAATATATACTAATTGTAGACCACCAAAGTAAACTTTACTGAATTTTCTCCTACTACGAAAACCGAAACTCGTATTCACGTCAAAACAAGGAACTACTTTGCCCCACTCGTGCGCAACTTGCAACTTTGTAGGTAGATATATCGCTTTAGAAGGTAACCTTCTATGTGTAGAAGAAAACATGATACTCGAGCTATATGTATATAGCTTGGTGCAAAATCTATTTGTTTATATCTTTGGCGTCGAAGTTCCTGTCAGATATAAAGCATCTTGACTTAAAAATCTTCGCGAGTGCTTCCTGGTGAGCAAACCCGGTGGGAGATGGTAATAAGAAGACTGCTCTATATATGTCAAAATTATTTATTCAGGTCTAAATTTGCCAGAAGACATAGCAGGAGCGACATTTATGGCAGCTGCCAGCTCAAGTCCGGAACTATTCATTAACTGCATTGGAACTTTTGTAACGCAAAGTGACCTTGGCGTGGGTGCTGTGGTCGGATCAGCTGTGTTCAATGTTCTTGCTGTTCCTGGATTCTGTGGTCTGATGGCCAGTAGGGTTAGTTAAGTACACATATTTTTAATAATAATCCATAGTAATAATAAATCTGTAAGTAGGTATTGTATGTTACTCCATAACTCTTCGATTTTATTGCTTGTTTGTTTGTTTGTATAGAATAGGCACTGAAACTACTGGACCGATTTGAAAACCATTGGAAGCCGACATTATCCGTGATGAACATAGGCTACTTTTCTACCCGGGAAAATGCTTCATTCCTACGGGAAATCTAATATAAAAGTAAATACTAGCGGCTTGGCCCGGGATACACTTGACAGCGCCGTCTATCCAGAATCAGGTGAAGCGACTAACATGACAACTGCTTGGTGATATTTTTAGCGATCCTCTCCACGGTAGATGGCTTTTTATATGAAGTCGCGAGCACCAGCTAGTTGTCGATAAAGTAGTCGTCAGTGGATCCAAATGGAAACAGTGGAGAAGTCAAATAAATAACATTTTTGATAAGAAATACTATTTTTGCAGAAAATAGAGTTGGACTGTTGGCCCGTGAGCCGAGACTGCTTGATGTATGCTGTGGCTGTAGTCGCTCTTATACTTACAATGTTGGACAACAGAATATATTGGTATGAAGCACTTATATTAGTGGCTATGTATTCGCTTTACATTATATGTAAGTATTATTTACATACCTATATTTATTTTTCTAAATTTTTTTACAATAAATTAAAAAAAAAAAAAAACTTAATTCTAATAGTCCCCAGGCAACAGGCTTATCTTATCTTATCTCATCTCATCTTATCTCATCTCATGGTTTTTAGTAGTCAATGAATATGTGAGCCAAATATAATTTATTTTCTTACTAGGCTGTTGCCCGCGACTTCGTCCGCGTTAAAAAAAGACAAAAAGTAGCCTATCACGTGTCCCGTACTTCTAAATGTTTATCTACCAAGTTTCATGAAAATCAGTTAATTCTTTTAAGAGTTATGGAGGAACATACATACATACATACATACATACATACATACATACATACATACATACATACATACATACATACATACATACATACATACATACATACATACATACATACATACATACATACATACATACATACATACATACATACACACACACATACATACATACATACATACATACATACAGAAAAAAATTCTAAAAATGGTCAATTTAGTTTCAGTATCATGTATACGATATTTCTGAAAACAAAGTAAATTACTCCATGACCGATCCCTACAGATTTATTATTAGTATTGATTCATATTTTTGTCGAATCACTTTAATGTCTACGCGTATGCGTATGCGATTTCATTTTATTTAAACATTTTTTTTCCAGTAATGCTAAGCAGTGGGAAGTTAAAGAGTTTCTTTAGAAACAAATGTTGTATCCCAAACAATTATTATTTGTTGGGAGGAAAAACCAGTATCAAGCCAGAATCGATTACGAACGGTATACCAACGAATCAAAATTTTTTTTTACTAACTAATATTTCTTATTGTAATATTTATTTTCATTATATTCATACATCTATCGAAAAATACTAAAATTTGTTTGAAAATACTAAAATTTGTTTTGAATTTGAATTTGAATTTGTAATAAGTAAAATTCGTCATAAACATTTATTGGATAGTTGCATGACTCAGTAGTCTTGATGCTTTTAAAATTGGAGAGTAATTTTTTTATTATTATTTTTTCAGGAAAGAATAATATTTTGAGAAATGATTATATGCCAATCACCGGTGACGTTGAACAAGCAAAAGAAGTAGATGGAAACACCAACATTACTACAACGTTATGTAAGTTAAGGTCGCCAAGCATGTTTTATTTTTAACTGAAATTTTAAATAAATAATAAAATAAAAATTAAGAAAAATTTGGAAAACATTTACAAGAAACTTAAACTTTTAATAATTTATTTCTTGTCAGATTCACACAACTCAGGTGTAAGCATGGTGACATTCATGAATAATTTAAAATGGATTGTATTGGGACCTATTAAGGTCGTTTTCTGGTTGACTGTGCCAGATACCCGCAAATATCCTGCCCTATATCCGCTTACGTTTATCATATGCATTTTATGGATCGGCAGCATATCCTATCTTGTGGCGTGGATTATAACAGCGATTGGTAAGGAATTTTAATAAAAAAATTCTATTCTGATCCCCAGATATATTTTCTTTTCAACCAACTTCCAAAAAAGGAGGAGAGGTTCTCAACTCGACTGTATTTTTTTTTATGTTTGTTACCTCAAACTTTCGACTGGGTGAAACGATTCTGTTGATTCTTTTTTTATTTGAAATGGTGCTTCCCGTGTGGTCCCATTTCTATTTGGTCTAGTTAAAAGACCATGAGACGGTTTGAAGTCGGTTTATTTTTTGTTAAAAAGAGTTATTAATTTTCCATTGTGCTTTTATTACAGTTTAAAACTTAGACAGAAACCAAAATTGGCATTGCTTATGTTACATTAAACGCGACGGTAGCTATCTACTATCAATTATTAGACTCAGGCCCTGTTTCACCAACGTCAAGTAAAGTGTTGATTAGTTACTTTTAGAAATCATTTTCTGTTTTATTGAATTATGCACTCGATTTAGTGCATCCATCGATAGCCGATTATTTATTATTATTTTTTATTCAATGTTTGGGACGTTTACCGTACAAACAAAGGTATACCAGCTCCATTATCCCCGGTTACCGGTGACTTTAAATGACAGTTACGTCAAGCAGGCCATACTTGACGTTTG
The DNA here is from genome assembly GCA_918317495.1 of Synanthedon vespiformis. NCBI lineage: Eukaryota > Metazoa > Arthropoda > Insecta > Lepidoptera > Sesiidae > Synanthedon > Synanthedon vespiformis. The sequence goes on from OU906947.1 coordinate 3,780,490, forward strand.
TGAAACAGGCGCTCAGGGCCACATTCACCATCTCTGAGTAAAGTGTCAAGTATTCTAACCGCCAATCCTACTGTAGTCGGCAGCCCTCTTGCAACACCTGCTTGTGTACTAGGTGACGGCATCGGTAGCCCGCTCTAGTCATTATAAGTAATTTAAATATGATGTGATTTGTACAATATATTTTTTTTATATTCACAGGTGACACACTCGACATTCCTGATAGCATCACTGGCCTGACGATCCTGGCAGCTGGCACAAGTTTACCTGAAGCAGTTACTAGTGTTATAGTCTCAAACCAAGGTAAGAAATGTAGTTACTAATTGGAGAAATAGCATATATTAAAAAACGTTAATAAGAGATATTATATAATTAAAATATCATATTATAATAATATACGGCTTTTGTTATTTTATCCAATTTCATCAACATCATATCCGATCATATCATATCTCTAATCCGATCCGATCGTGAATAAATATTATAAAACAAAGTCCCCCGCCGCGTCTGTCTGTCTGTCTGTTTGTTCGCTATAAACTCAAAAATTACTGCACCGATTTTAATGCTGTTTCCACCAATGAATAGAGTGGTTCTCGAGAAAGGTTTTAGTATATAATTTACAAAGTTACGCGGGCAAAGTCGCGGGCAGCAGCTAGTCTTTACTATAAAACAGAGTCGTTTCCCGCCGTCTGTCCTTCTGTATGTAAGTACGCTTAAAGAGAGACATTGTATCTTTATAAGAAATTGATTAAATTATGAAAACTTACGACAGGTCATGGCACAATGGGCATCAGCAACTCCATAGGCTCCAACACGTTTGATATTCTTCTATGTTTGGGATTTCCATGGTTAATAAAGTCCCTATTCTATCCCACTTCGCCAGGAAATTACTGGGTAAGCACATGCAGTTAATAAAACCAATTATAAGGTACATATGTTTGTAGCTATTGACTATTTTGATTCGCTTTTAAGTATAATTCACTCTTTTTATTCTAAGATATTAATGGTATTATAGCAATTAAGCACTTGTATTATTTAATAAAAAAAAAGTGAACATAGCTCCCTATTCCATTAACAAAAGTAAACATTTTTGCACTCTTTGCTTTTTAAAATTAACTGTACAATTACACCTTTTTCAACTTTTTATTTTCTAAAAATGTCTTAAATTGACGATCTTAAGGTCTGTAATCATTCATATGGACATTTTACCTTCATCAACGCAAAAAAAAAAAAATACGAAAAAACCCAGAAATGCGACTTACCACCTTCATCTTCAACTGTCATCTTCAATTGCCACTTACGTCTTCAACTGTCATTTTCAGCCAAAGTTTAGTTTCACGACCCGATCGATAGCTATTGATTATAATCACATGATTCTCTGTCCCAAGTTTTGCCACAGCAACTTACCAAACTAGTTTCTTTAAGCAGTAGTATTTAACTTGGTAACTTTTCTTATTTTAACCGTAACATAAATTGAGTATTACAGACTTGACGTAAAACGTCTCTTTTTCGTTACAGGTGGCAATAAACTCAGCCGGTTTATCCTACAACACAATTTCTCTCCTCTCTACACTGTGTATGCTCTACGTATGCTTCGTGGTCAATAAATTTCAATTGCACCGTAACGTTGGCATTGTTTGTTTGTTAATGTATGTGGCATTCATTTTTTTGGCAGTATTGATAGAGAAGAATGTTTTCTCCGTTGTCAATTTGCCAATATGCTCTCATGACTAAGTGTAAAGTGACCAATTGTAAGTGTGTTCGTGTTGTAATTGTGAATTTCTAAACGTTACATTGTATATTTTAATGTTTCATTTAGTTATTTATATAAAAATTATACATACGTACATATTATAATAGTTTATGTAATGCAAAATAAACCATAAGATAATAATATTAATATTATTCACATAGGTATGTTTATTTTCATCCTTAATTATAAGTTTTTCACGATAAGTATATAAAAAAAAACCTAATATGTACTAGAATTCCGCAAATAGCGGTTCAAGGCTACCAGTGAAGCTTCTAATAATAATTTATTATTATTTTAATAATAAAAGACATATCCCTAAATATTTTAGTATAAAGTGACATGCCTTTAAAAGCGTTAAAAATGTTTATGTTATTTATTGTGAACTCATTGTATTTTTTTTAAATAAATTAAGTATATTTTTTTTTTTGAATTTTTTTGTATATAATAGGTATTCGCCTTAATCAATAAACATAACACATTGTCACATATAATTTTCATTTTGTAAACATTTTTAATGAATTCATAAAAACAGTCCACACGTTCTCATTGTTTCTTCATAATACATATGTATTAACTGCAATTTTTTTTTACAGTATTTAAAATAATTTTTAGTGGGCTCTAAAATACCTAGGCTAGGTACTATATTAACTAGAGAACCTTAAAATTGACAGACTAGAGAACTTAATTGATCCGTGTTAGAGTGGCAAATACAAATGGAAAATTAATGAGAAATGCCACGAGTTTACACATTCATGACATAACACTTTAATGTAATTATTTCGTCATAATCATAACACATGAGACGTTCAACTTTTCTATTCCGACGCGTAAAAGTGTAAAAAAAACTAGACAATACAGAGACCGTATCGATAATTATTGGTTAGGCACGCAAGAGACACTTGTGCACGCCAACAACATATACATATATGTATATAGGTACTTACATACATTATGTGCGCACTAACTAGCTTAGAAGTAAATGGCATAATCATAGATTCCACCGAACACAGTGCGAGCTAACAATGGGAAGATAATACTTCCCATATCGCTTAAACATAAGGAAATTTACATAACATATTACCGTAATGTCATTAGAAGGAAAAGAGTCTTACACATTCTTGTACAATCATGTAGAGTAACGTAAAAATGATTTTTTTTTGTGTCTGTCCAAATATGTAATTGAGATTTTTGTGTTAAATATTATGAAAGTCTATGAAAGCATTTTATTTACAAATAGAATGTACCGCATGAGCAAAAATGTAGCTATTTTATTATCAGAGTCGTTTAGAGCTCTCAAACTACTCGATCGATGAGGTACAAATAGATTTTCAGTTTTCATAAAACAAAAACTGTATTTGGTTTTCCAAAACATTTAATTACAACATTGTCATTGTCAAATTTATCTAGGTATACTTCTATACTAATATTATAAAGAGGAAAGATTTGATTGTTTGTTTGTTTGTATACAATAGCCTCCGAACTCCGAACTACGAAAAATTCTATTACCATTTGAAGCCGACATTATCCGTGATAAATATAGGCTACTTTTTACCGAGGGAAAATGCTTCATTCCTACGGGAAATCTGAAATAAAAGTAAATACTAGCGCCTTGGCCCGGGAATAGCGTCATCTATCTAAAACAGGTGAAGCGACTAAAATGACAAGTGCTTGGTGATATTTTTAGCGATCCACTACGGTAGATGGCGTTTTATACTTTTCAACGCGGACGAAGTCGCGAGCAATAGCTAGTATTTAATATTTCTACAAATTTCACATGTGATACGGTGACAAATATGTATTTGAAAACTCACAATGTGAACTCTTTCTATGAAATGAAAAACACAGTACGCAACATTGACTATTTTACAAATTTATCATTTTATTACATTCCTTACTGAAATTTGTACATGAACGGAGTACTGTAAAAACAATAGAGATTATAATAGATATACAGATAACAGTTGTACACGCTAATCTCATGAACTACTGGTTCGAAATGAAAAATCTTTTAGTCCATTTAAGGCCATAGAGAAAGTCGACGAAGTCGCGAGCACCAGCTAGTACTTAATATAAGTTTGTCTAAAATACTAATTCAAACACTTAACAACAAAGAACTTATATAGGCTTGTCATTTATCTCCTAAAAATAAAATTACATTAAAATTACAAAATCATTAAAATCATTTTTTTATAGTGAAATAAAACAAATATGAGATTTGTATTGAAATCATACATTTGTTGTATGAAATCTTGAACGGAGAGAGTAGCAGCTTGAGCCACCTTAATGCACTTTTTAAACCGACTTCCAAATAACTCTTTTTAACAATAAAACCGACTTCAAACCCCTTTTCTCGTGGAAGCCATTTTCAGAACTGGACCAAATTTGAATGGGACCACACGGGAAGCACAAGCCTTTAAATAAAAAAAGAATCATCAAAATCGTTTCACCCAGTCGAAAGTTCTGAGGTAAAACGGCAATCACACCATACAATTTGAAAGGAACCGTTCAGGAAGGAATTTAGGAATCTAAGTAGAGAGCTCGTGATCACACTACGCTAAATTGATTTCTAAGTCGAAGATATAGAGTTGAAAATGGATAAACTCTCAATTGAATCCAATCTGTTCTAACTGCGATCACACCTTTCGATTTCCTAAATTGGATACGTTCAAATTGTATGGTGTGGTAGCCCTTTAACAAATATAAAAAATACGACTTATTTGAAATTTTGTGCTTTCCGTGTGGTCCCATTTCAATTTGGTCCAGTTCAGACAATGGCATCTATGACAAAACGGTTTGAAGTCGGTTTTTTTTTTTTAAAAAGATTTTATTAAGCTACATTTTATACCTAAGTTTTAAGTAACTGCAACTAGGACATTTTATAAGCTATTATAACCAGGCATTAGAGACTTGAGTAGTCTCTGCAGTAAGCTTTGCTTTCGAGCCGTCGAATACATTGTTGGCATAGAAGTCATGCAGAACTTTATCGGTTTCCTAGTCTTCGTTTGTAACAGGTAACTGTAAGGATGCTTCAGTAACGGAGACACTGATGTTCCAACCAAACTGATCGTAGGCTTCGGGAAAACGAGTGGCTTACTTTTGACAATTTGCCGTTGACTTGCACCCCCGAGAAGTAATATCGGAATCGGCTTAGTTGTCTTAGCTGGGGATATAGTCGTCGATAAAGGCCTCGGTGTTGTGCTGGTTGTAGACGACGTCTCTATAATCTCGTTAAAAATAGAGTCCTCGTAATCTCTGTGGTCATCGAAGAAGGGAGCGACAAATACAAGTTGCCTCAATCCGTTAATGTCCTGCACAAGTTTGGCGTGTTCTTTCACAATATCGGTCTCCCCGAGAAGCATTCTATCCATCCTGGGTGATATTTCGTTAGTGTTTAGCATGGCTCCGGAAGAATACGAAGGCGTTGTTATTAATGGTGTTGGTGACACTAACTTTTTTGGTTGACGCCATCCTGTATTTAAAATAATTTGTTATTTTAATACACAGTAAAATAATTTTACCTATTCAAAATTACATATAGGTATTTGTAACTCATATGTAAATCTATACCTATATAAAAGTTTGTTTGTTTGGTTGTACGCGCTAATCTCAGGAACTTACTGGTTCGAATTGAAAAATTATTTTTGTGTTGGATAGTCCATTATCGAGAACGCGGGCAAAGTCACGGGCATCAGCTAGTAAATAATATAAAATAATTTATATCCTGCCAATTATAATTTAATATCGAATGATCGATTTAAGCATGAAATCGCAATAGATTAAATGAACTTAGGAATTTGTAAAAATGCTTACCTTCCATAAATGATTTTCCAATGACTGCAGTTGTAAATTTAGGTGGTTCGTAACAGTTGACCTAAAAGCAAACGATAGTGTCATATTTACAACCTACAACCTACAACCAAATTTATTTAATATTAGCTGTTGCCCGCGACTTCGTCCGCGTTGAAAAAGAAAAAGTAGCCCATCCTGTGTCCTGTACGTCTAAATATTTATCTACCAAGTTTCATGAAAATCCGTCAATTCGTTTAAGAGTTATGGAGGAACATACATACATACAGAAAAAACATCTGAAAATTGTCAATTTAGTTTCAATATCATGTATGGAGCCTATAAACACGATATCTCTGAAAACAAAGTAAATTACTCTATGACCGAATTTTACATATTTATTATTATTATTGATTACAATCTCCAAATAAAATATGTTGGTTATTTTACTTTCTTTCTAATTACTATGCGTGTCAAATGAGAATAGGACTGGAAATTCGCATTTTGCTCCGCATTTCTCATGTACGGAGTGCAAGAAAAAACAAGCCAAGAATTAATTATTATTTTTTATTATTTTTGTAATGTGGTTTATTTATTCAGGTAGTTTATTATAAAATCGTATACATTGACCCATAAAAGAATTACTTATCTCGTGGAGACGCGTTAGCAAACTTAAGGGCTTTGCTACATAGAACCAAAGCCGAAAAGATCGTATAAATACGATTTAAATTGTAATGTAATTTACACTTATTGTTTAATTACTTAATAGTTAATAATATTAGTAAGGATTAATCATATTGGTATCAATAATATTAGTATATTTATACATATATAATTTTATTAGATAAAAAATAAATAAAAAATATTTATATTTGTTATTCGGATTTTTTTGGCGACATTACTATGATGACTTCGATCATGTGAAGTTTGCAGCAAGTGCGATCCTATTCTTATTTGAAACGCATAGTACACTGCATTTCGCAATTGTACCACAATTGTCCCTTATATTTAGAAGACCACCGTGAAATAATAGTTAGTTCTCCTGTATAAAAGTGTATCTAATCTACCTAATTTTGATTTGTGGTACTTTTGAATTTAAGCAAAGGTTAGATATACGAGTATACATTTTCATTTCATTGTGCCTTAATCGCTTATCATGTCTGTCGACGTTATACAATAGGATACAGAAAGAATAAAAACGACTTGTCCATTTCAGATTTTCCTTAAAAGTCTTTAGTAAGGGGAGTTCTTTGTATTGTAGTACAGCCAAATGTATTTTATATTAGGCGTATCATTGCAATAATGTGTACGTACCTACGTACATACGTGAAGCTATTAAACAGCAGTAATTAAAGTAATTAAGGAATTGCATTTGTTGTGTTCCAGGAAAAGAATTTTCGCTGCAATGATATGAACACGCAATTATGTAGATAATAAATTACTTAGTACAATAAACATTGAATTTCACACGCACGTATAAAAATATGAAAAGACGTTTTTTAAATAAATTTAATTATACTAAGCGCCTCTTTCACCAACTACAAGTAAAGCGTTGATTAGTTAATTTTAGAAATAATTTTCTGTTTTATTGAATTATGCACTCGGTTTACTGCATCATTCTATAGGCGAGTTTATTTTATTATTTTCTGTTTAATGTTTGGGACGTTTACCGTACAAAAAAAAGGTATATCAGCTAAATTATTCCCGGTGACAGGTGACTTTAAGTGACGGTTTAGCCTACTTGACGTTGGTGAAAGAGGCGCTTAATTGAATTTAGGTGAATGTTACGTGACACGGAAGTACGACCGTTTTTATTTGTCACTTTAACAAAACAATACTATACATTTTTAATGTTCAACATTTTTCATTTTCACGTAGGTAAAGTCGGGGTAGAAAATCTCTGTCACTTTTCAAATTCATTCCTTTGTCAAAATCTTAGATTCTTAGTACTTTTTTGAAACTAAACCACTAAGCAGATAACTGACAGCTGACAGTCGTTTGAAATGAAATTGTGGCAACACTGACTTTTGCCCTGGTGCAAGCAAATTTCGACTTTAAGGTGACGAAGGTTTTTGTTTTTTCATTTTCGTCGGTTGAAAAATAATCTATTCAATTATTTCATTATAGTTTGAAGTGCATTTAAAATTAATCTCCCGTCGTACTTTTTGAATAGGTATTCAAAAGGTGGTGTTCATTTAGTTTTAGTATAGAATATAATTTTAAAACTAAATGAACACCAAGAGATTAATTTTAAATGCACCTCAAACTATAATTAAAGAATTGAATATATTATTTTAATTTAAATCTAATTTATACGCTATACATTTATTGTTGTTAATGCCCATTAAATTTTATATATTTAGGCATTAAAATTAACTTAAATTTTACATATCAAATGGTTGAGTCAGTGCAAAATTTTTTGCCCCTACACTGTGTTTAGGTAATATTTTTTCGCACAGCTTTACAAACTTATATTTTTTTGTCCAGTACTATTTTTTTTATTTTTATTTTTTTAAATAAATAATTTCCGTGGAAAACAAATTGAAACGAAAACAAAAACTGTCGCCAGGCCACCTTTTATTTTATACGCATTTATTATTAATTAAGATTCGAGAATAAAATCGGTATGTATGACATAATATTATTATTAAAAAAAATAGTGTAAAAAAACCTACCTGTGTTGTGGGCACATTATTAAACCTTGGGTTGAAGAATCTGAAGTCGATTGTACAGCCGACATTAAGTATTGAAGACACGTGCCACAATAGAACCAACCGCCACATTTTCTCATCACTGAATGCTCTCTCCAATATTATTTTCTTTACCACTACTTAAAACTGCATACGCCACTGCAATGGGGGGACAATGTACTGTCAATTAACAATATCGTTGAAGTTATATTGAAACACCAACAGCACACAGAATCATCCAGGTCATATACACAAGTCACACATTACACGTTTACATCTGTGCGCCAATTAAAGGTATACAGCTATATTATACAATATTGTCTCTGTTAAGTAACAATTTAGAAAAAAAATAGAATAATAATAATTAAATCAGAACAATAAAAATTCAAGCACATTAGCATACAATTTTTATACAAGTCAAAGTAATAATAATAAAAACTTAATATAAATCCAGATCAAAAATTCATAATTACATTATTATCATTATTAATATTATTTGAATAAAATGTCAAAATGAAAGCAGTCAATCAACACTTTTAAGCATTGAGAGTTTCCTTTTAAAACGATTCAGGCTGTCATGAAAAATATCCAACTCCAAATCAGTCTGGAGAGAATGGAAATTGGAAATCATACGATTGACCGAGGAGAACTTGCCCAAGTTTGTGCGTATTATGTCACAAGAAAATACCCTCGTAAGAGGATATCTAGGTATAGCACGGGGCACCGCCACAGATAGGAGATTCAAGACATCAGGTGCCGAGATAATTCCATTAGCTATTTTATGCAAGGTAACCGCATCTGTAATCTCGCTGTAAGGACTGAGGTTTAAAATGTAGTAATCTAGAATTGTAATCCAGAGAAGGGGAACATTGTTTATCCTTATGAGTCAAGTATCTTGTAAAACTGCGTTGAATACAAATTTTCTGATATGAATTAATAATTTTATTGCGAGAAAAATTAATCATTTTATTAACGACTAACTGCTGCACTCGTCTTCGACCGAGAACTTTAAAATATATATGTATAATAACCTAGCTGAAAACGGTTTTATACACGTTGTCAGGGATAAAAGAAAGGTCATAGGTTACCTTTCAACCAGAAAAAAGTACTGTACTGTTCCCGCGGGATCAACTTAAAAAACAAAACAAAAAAAAAACTAACGCCTGGCCAAAATGTTATAGCAACAAGGCGTCAAGGGTTAAGTATATTGCTTTTATTATAAATCAAGAAATTCATGAAATTTTGCATACACATTTTCAGGTATACAGGAAAGGACATAGGGTAGGTATCTAACATCCAGAAAAAAGAACTGTTCCCGTCCCGAGAGGTCATCAAAAATATTAAAAATGTATATCATATTTTCTTAATCATATCATATTTAGTCAAGTCATACATTTTCTTAGGTACATTTCAACGTGGATGATACACCCTTTTTACTTTAAGTCGCGTGTAGTGTACCAGATAGTATATGAGTAAAGTAAAAGCACGTAAAAAGGAATGAAAATGAAAGGACGATTCTCAGATAAAAATGTTTTTTATATTTCTACATAGTCTCCCTTTGACTTCAACACACTTGGTACAGAGTTACTCAAACTCTATCAGTATTTCTTTCCGCAAGTGAGTCTGAAAAGCTGTGAAAATATTCATCCAAGTATAGTCCTCTTAAATTCCCAGAAACAAATTCGATGCTCTAAACAAGGGGAATAGGAGCAAATCGTACTCTAAATTCTGAAGTTTCCCTTGATGATTCTGAAGCGAAGCCGTGAGGGCAAGGAGAATAGAGGTAAAGGAGCCCAAGCTCCGTGTATTAAAAGTGTCCGTTGAAAGACGACAAACTGATGGCGCTGGTTGCAGCTAGTGATAGTAAACAATTCAACTCAGCGCGCACTTCACTCCGTTTCATTTCATACTCTCAAACTCTCTAGATCACTGCCCTAGACACACCAGCGCCATCTCAATTCGACGATTTTAGTTGCCACTTTTTTAGTTTAACACCCATATAAGATTGTTCTCCTTATCTCTACGCTCCTTACGTGAGGGGCTCGTAAAATCATGAGAAAGTGTCCTACTGTCTAGGTCTAGGTCTAGAAAATAGGAGGCGCTGTAGTCGCATTGGAATATAGCATTTTAGTATTTACGGTGGTTTCGTGAACTATGCAACAATCAATTACTTTAAAATTACTTATGGTAATTATATTTTGTATGTGATTTTCATGTGATTTCTCATTGACTAGTGACTTTCCATAGCTACAAATTTTGTGGTCTGTATTTAATATATTAATATTTGTCTATGGTACCAAATTTGAGTTTGACATGTCTTTGACATTGACAACTTTATCTGATTTGGTTTGCTGAGGTGTAGGATGTAGGTTGGTGGGTTTGTGGCAGGAGAAATTGTATTTATTTTCAATTTTTTCCCAATGAGAAATCCTTTATAAGAATTGTCTTCACAGTAAGCAATTGACTGTGTCTAACATTTTATAAAATTATTCATATTAATTAATCCATTCCTAATTTATAGTTTATCTGTGTATGCCTTAAAGATTGCCTTGTGTTACCTATACCTATTGTAGTTTATTTTTGTTTGTACTATTGGTGCATCTTTTGGTAAATAAATAAATAAAAGTGTACCTACTACACCTTTAGCGATTTAATTATATTATCGATATTTATTTTTGTTCAGTGATAGAATGGCATATCGTGTTTTACTAGTTTTAATTTTGGCAATAATATCTGTAAGTACTGAAGATGAATCTGGCACTTCGCATATGTCCGCTGAAGAAAGATTAAGTCTTAGGTATGTGTGTTGGTAATGGACATCTTAAACATTTTTACAATTTAATCTAATTTATATAAAAAAATCGTTATCAGGGAGGAGGCCAGGCAAATGTTCTACCATGCGTACAATGCGTATATGGATAATGCATATCCTGCAGATGAGCTGATGCCCTTAAGTTGTAAGGGAAGGTGGAAAGGTGTAACACCCACTAGAGGTGATATGGACGACGCACTTGGGAAGTAAGTAAAAATTTCAATATGGACAATTTTTTTAATACTTTCCAATGCACCTTTTTCTCATAACACACCTAGAGTTATCTTATCTTATATTTTTATAAATTGTTGCTTATATGTTATTCTAATCTATACTTAATTCTATTAATATATTTAATGTATATTTGTAATGAATTAACACAAAAACTACTGGACCGATTTGGAAAATTCATTCACCTATAGAAAGATACATTATCAGCGAGTAACATGGGACATATTTTATAAAGGTACTTGGGCGAAGTCACATGCAACAGCTACTAAATATTATATGAAATCGTTTATGCTATGGAGGTTAAAAAATTGAAATTTTACCCCGCGGCTTTACACAGAGATTCTCAAAGATCCTCTCTTAACGGATGCTTAAATTATTATAAAAGAAACCAATGTTTGAAATTTCATCTGTTCAGATTAATTAGTTTTGGCTTTAAATATATTGGATTGATATCCTAATTTTTTTTTAATATCAATCAATTTTATGTTTTTACTCATAATTAAATGACTTTAAAAGTTTCAGAAGTTTAATCACTCTATAATCATAATCATAACGTATAATCTCGAAGAGTCAAAAAGAGAATTATTTGCAAGAATCTCTCAAAACTTAAACCACTTCCATCCTGTTAGTCATAGTCATAGTCTAAACTTTATAAAACATCAAATATCTGAAGACGGTCTACACTGATAATGTAGCTTTCTATAGGTGAAAGAATTTTTAAAATCAGTCCACAAGTTTTCACTTTATTCACTACAAACAAAAATACAAATCTTCTCTCCTCTTATGTTTCTATTCGATACATAATTGCGAAAAAACTGTCTAAGTGACTAAAGTATTCTCCATTTGCTTTGATGCCAGCCATGTGTGCATCCTACTGGGTTATTGCGGCTTATCTTCCGGAAAGGTCAAATATGAAAACAAATTTTACAAAGTCTGCCTTTAATCTGGTTTGATTTCATTTACTAGTATGATAATGATACAGATAAAACAAGTTTACTTTGATAATATTTAATGTAGTGATTGTACAGAAATCATTATTATTATTAATTAGTTCTCTTTTAACTCAGTGAAACATCGAATTTTTTTTTATCATCTCTAGATAAATCAACTTACGTGGTGATGATTTAAATTACCTTTCTATATGTATACAGTCAATATTAAATTAACCTTCAATATTAAAGTCATGCATATTATTAATTGTAGCTTGTAACAAATCGTGAACAAAATTTCTTAGAGCTTTTATAATAAGGCTTCGGCCTAAAGTTGAGTGAATAATCAACTTAACCAGAAATTGACTAACGGTCGAACACATTGTACATATTTTAATAACAACTAGCTCGTGCTTGCGACTTCGTCTGCATTGAAAAGTATAAAACGACATCTACCGTGTAATGGATCGCTAAAAATATCACCAAGCAGTCGTCATGTTAGTCGTTTCACTCACCCATCGAAATAATATATCTCTGCGAGGTTTCACCTGATTTGGATAGATGGCGCTGTGGCGATACTCCACACCTTCATAGAACGCTGGCAACGAAGATTCGAAAACGTCAACTTGAAAAATTCGAACGAACATTTAAATTTAATTCCATGATTGATTTGAATTTGAAATAGAATGATTCTTGTCAAAATGAAAATATATAAGGGTTGCCAGAAATTGTAAATAAACATTCTGCTATTGCTTTTCAACCTGACTTTTTCTGTGCTAATGCAAATGTATTTTGAGTTTCATTGGCTGCTGACTAAGTTGAGGGTTGTTAATAATTTTGGTGGAAGTCGTCGATAGTATACAGCTGGCATACTAATATATGTACATACGTGGGAACATTATTTAACAATCCCACAGCTGGGGAGCCCTCTATACAGGCGACCCACAGCGCTATCACCCGGGCCAAGCTGCTAGTATTTACTTTTATTTTAAATTTCCCGTAGGAATGAAGCATTTTCCCACGGTAAATAGTAGCCTATGTTCATCACGGATAATGTGGGCTTCTAATGGTAAAAGAATTTTTCAAATCGGTCTAGTAGTTTCGGAGCATATTCTATACAAACAAACAAACAATCAAATCTTTCCTCTTTAAAATATTAGTTTAGATGATTAACAATGAATATGTTGTATAACTAAGTTGTTTAGGTAAATCTTATTTGATTCTTTCAGTTTTTCATTGACCTTGGTGGATAGTTTGGATACATTGGTGGTGATGGGAGACTTCTCGGAATTCAGCAGAGCCATCAAACTCGTTATTGAAAATGTGGTGTTCAATAATGACCTCGTTGTGTCCGTGTTTGAAACCAACATCAGAGTTCTCGGGTAAGCGTTGGATATTTTTCATAAGTTGATTAAATTTAAATATTTGTCATAAATGGAACTGTACGTCGGTATGCACTCACATGCTTTACTTGTGTTTCAATTTGTAGTTTTGTTTTTATTTTTATTATATACTAGCTTGACCCGGGCAAACGTTATTTTGCAACTATCACTTACCTACCAAAAAAATTCTTAAAAATCGGTCTTAGAGATCGGACCTCATACTACAACAAAATTCTGAACGCACCTATAAATATTTGACAACCAATTGACAATTTTAAACAAAATACATCAATACTTAATGTTTCACAGCTAGGAACATTTTGTGTAATGTCATCTCATGTCATCTTATATCGCTGTGACGACGACGCCATGCGACAGTAGCGCCCAATTATTTATGTTTTTATATGATCCCCCGGAATTTTATTTGGAATACGTGGAAAAATATATATACCTAGGGAAAAGAATAAGTTTTGACAAAAACAATAACATGCTAGAAGTAGAAAGAAGAACACAGCAAACCTGGAATAAATACTGGAGCCTTAAAGAAATTTTTAAAAGTAACTTACCGACAACCATCAAAACAAAAGTAATGGATACATGTCTCCTACCCAGCCTGACGTATGGGTGTCAGATGTGGAAATTCTCTACCAAAGTCATTAACAAAATTAATACCTGCCAAAGAGGTCTAGAGCGAAGCATGCTCAAAATAAAGATAATGGACAAAATAAGACACACCAAGATTAGAGAAATAACCAAAGCAACTAACGCCTTGAGTTACGCACAAAAGCTTAAATGGAAGTGGGCGGGCCATATCGCAAGACTGACAGACCAGAGATGGACCAAGAAAGTGACTTGGTGGAATGGCCCGACAGGCAAGAGAAGTAAAGGAAGACCACTGAGTCGCTGGGAGGATGACATCAAACGAACAGCTGGCACAAACTGGAGACTAATAGCACAAGATAGAGACAAATGCCAATCGTTGGAGGAGGCCTTTACCGGGTTCTTACTAATAAGATCAACATAGAAGAATAACACTTACTAACATTAAAAAAAAAAAAAAAAAAAAGTACTAACTTACTAAACAGTTAATAAGTATAAAATAGTAAAATTGTTAAATTATAAAATGTGTAACTTTGTATCAAGTAAGAAATTAAAAGGCTTTATTATTATTATTATTATGATCCCTCGGGAATACTTAGTCCTTTTTTCTGGATGAAAGGTACCCTATGTCCTTTCTGGTGTCCCAGACAACGTGTATGCAAAATTTCATGGTGATCGGTTCAGTAGTTTTTGCGTGAAAGCGAGATAGACAGACAGAGTTACTTTCGCATTTATAATATTAGTATGGATATATATATATATATATGTATGGTATATGAATATGAATAGTGTTATCTTTTATATAATATCTTATATTATGTCATCTATTGTTATGTTATGATTAGAGTGTGTTTTTGTGAATATATTGGTTGAAAACTATTGTTTCTGAAAATGTTGTACGAGACAATGTCTCTGAGCTTCCCGAATGCTGTCCATCCGAGCTGGATTTGACGATTGACCTCCTTCTCGAAGTTTGCATTAATAACATTTACATTTCAGTGGTCTCCTGTCTGCTCACGTTCTCGCAAACGTTTTAAAACCTGACGTTCCAGTTCTGAACTGGTACAACGGAGAGCTGTTATCTATGGCCGAGGACTTGGGGAGGAGGCTGCTTCCGGCCTTCAACACTTCAACGGGCATACCTCAC
Organism: Synanthedon vespiformis; assembly: GCA_918317495.1. Classification (NCBI taxonomy): domain Eukaryota; kingdom Metazoa; phylum Arthropoda; class Insecta; order Lepidoptera; family Sesiidae; genus Synanthedon; species Synanthedon vespiformis. The sequence continues at coordinate 3,795,817 of OU906947.1, forward strand.
GGCAGAGTAAATATACTAATTTATTTTCATGAAACACCACAGGATCTCATATGAAGATTGGTTCATGATGGGTAATAACTGTACTGTACCTGACATGAAAGTTACATTGTATGAGAAACTAGCTGCTGTACGCGACTTCGTTCGCATAAATATAGCCTATGTTACTCGTCGATAATGTTGTTTTCTTTAAGTGAAAGAATTTTTAAAATTTGTCTAGTAGTTTTTCAGTTTATACATTACAAAGAAGATTTCGGTTAAGGATGCTGGTCGATCTGGTTTGGGGACGTTCAAATATTACGTAAAACAATTTTTTCTTGTAAAAAGTTACGATGATTTACAGGAGCGGGAGGGGAATCTCGCGAGTGTATTATACATCATTTTTATTTTATTCTCCGAAGTTGGCAACCATTTGCATTAGTTGGCAACCATTTGCATTAGTTGGCAATCATTTGCATTAGTTGGCAACTATTTGCATTAGTTGGCAACCATTTGCATTAGTTGGCATAGTCACTAAGTGATGGTTGCCAATTGACTAAGTATTAGTCAATCTTCAAAAATTGCGTTACATAGGTAATAATTGAACACCCCCCCTTTCTTAAAAGATTTAACAGTTTCTATCGAACTATGTTAATCTCAAGTATAACTTTTATACACAGACACATTAAATGTTGTAACCTTTTTTTTTATAGATTAACCTCCGTTACGGGATACAGGGGATGTCAGCATCGAGGGAGACTTGTACTGCCTGTGCTGGAACGATGATATTAGAAATGGCTGCTCTATCACGTCTCACAGGCAATCCTATATACGAGCAGAAGGCGCACAAATCCATGGACAGATTGTGGAAAATAAGACACAGGTGCCCACTTTATTAATTCTAGATTATATTTTATTTTATACTTTACTAGCTGAGCCCTTGCACTCTTCGCTGTGGTTTTCTTTCTCGTTCAACTGCCACTTAAAAAACTTAAAAAAACGGTTATCGTTGGCGAACTCCTCGCTTTCGGCAGAAGGCGCAGCAAAAAAGCTATTTTTCTCGCGATTACGTAAAAAAAATTATACTATTACGCAAAATATAGATCAGATCAATCCTTGAAGCGCATTGCATATTGTGTAAAAATTTCAAGTGGTAATTATTTGATTGATCATCATCTCAGCCATTGGATGTTCACTGATGGACATAGAGGCCTCCCCCATTACTTTCCAATAGGACCTGCCGGAAGCAGCCTGGTTCAAATTCTTCTTTAAGTAGCCTATCAGGTCTCCCCGACGTTGGCGATCACCCTCGAAAAGGCCTCTTTTTGATCGACTGTCTACCTTTATTGGAAGGTAAGTCTATCTTACGGGTAGATTTCCACGCCTTTGAATATTCCTTTAAATTAATTTAATTTCAGGACATCGGATTTAATGGGCACCGTAATCAACATTCACTCGGGAGACTGGGTCAGGAAAGACTCGGGTGTCGGTGCGGGCATAGACTCCTACTACGAGTATTGCCTGAAGGCGTACATACTTCTCGGCGACGAGAAGTACTTGGCCAGATTCAATAGACACTACAATGCTGTGATGAAGTACATAAGCCGAGGTCCCGTTATGCTGGCTGTACATATGCACAGGTATGTCAATTTACTTAATGATTGGTTCATTTTCAACCGACGAAAACGAAAAAACAAAAACGGAGGAGGTTCTCAATTCGACGCGTATATTTGTTTTTTTTTTTTTATGTATGATCACTCATATCTTTTGACAGGGTGGTCCGATTTTGATAATTCTTTTTTTATTTGAAATGGTGCACCCCCAAGGGGGTCCCATTTTAATTTGGAAAATAAATTCCAACCCTAAGGGTAGGAAAACAGGGGATGATTGATTGTTCACTCACCGATTGTAGTGCGTATAACGTTTTTTAAAGAGATTTTCAATAAAATCACAAAAGTCCTCCCTTTTTGGAAGTCAGTTGATAAAAGTGTTCTCCTCCGATTTAAGTATATTACACCAATTGTCGTTATTTTTCCAGGCCACATCTTCAATCAAGGAATTTCATGGACGCCTTGTTAGCCTTTTGGCCAGGGTTGCAAGTGTTACTGGGCGACGTTCGTCCCGCAGTTGAGACCCACGAAATGCTCTATCAAGTAATGCAAAGGCACACGTTCATACCGGAGGCGTTTACATCCGACTTTCAAGTGAGTTTACCATTTTTTTTCAAAAGCTGACGTGATATAATATGATACTTAGCCATAATTTATGAAGATCTGTTGAGGCGTTTTCAAAACATCAACGCATTTCCTAGTTGACGAAATTATTTTACTATAATAACTTTGGATTTTACTGTAACAAGAATAACTTTGGTAGGTATGCTGTTACTTCGACAGTATTTCCACGACACGGTAACCTTGACCTTATATGCTTACAGCATCTTGTAATCTGAGGGATAACTTTATACTTACCAATTTATTATGTGCTATAACGTGTTTGGACTCAATAGAAAGCCGGAAGTAGGGGGCTTTCAAGTATTACGTAACGCAATTTTTAAAGATTTTTGACACTCCCCCCCCCCCCCCTATTATGTAACTCGCCGTAACGTGTTTTTTTACCCTCCCTAAACGTTACGTTTAGGACCATTTACGTACAATTATACGTACAACGTACAATACACTCGAGGGATTACATAGTAATGTTTTACAAGAAAATTGCGTTACGTAATATTTGAACGTCAACTTAGTTTATTTTAAGCTAGTTTAAGTTTTGTTATTAAATGTTATGTTCTCTTAACGTGAGATGTGTTGTGTTGATTGTTTCAGGTACACTGGGGACAACATCCGCTTCGTCCAGAGTTTCTGGAATCAACGTATTTCCTACACCGCGCTACCGGGGACGACCATTACTTGTACGTTGGAAAGACTGTGCTCAAGGCTCTACAGCAATACACAAAAGTTCCCTGTGGTTACGCAGCCGTCAACGACGTCAGAACTAGGTTGCACGAGGACAGAATGGATTCGTTTGTTCTGTCTGAAACGTTCAAATACTTGTTCATGCTATTTGGGGACGACAAGGATTTGCCGGTGAAGTTGGAGGACTATGTGCTCACTACCGAGGCACATTTTCTGCCCCTGTCTCTGGCGACGGCCGGTAAAAACAATTCGTATTTCAAATTGAAGATAAACGATGACGACGAAGATAAATACAGGAAGTGAGTGTAGTGTTCTTATTGTCTATGTATAAGTTTAACCCCTCAAGGGATGGTCATGAAATTTTGCGTACCTACACGTTATCAGGAATACAGGAAAGGGCCTTTCATCTATTGTTTTGATTGTTTGTTTGTATAGAATAGGCTGCGAAACTACTGGACCGATTTGAAAAATTCTTTTACTATTAGAAGCCGACATTATCCGTGATGAACATAGGCTACTTTTTACTGCGGGAAAATGCTTCATTCCTACGGGAAAACGGGTAATAGGTTAATAAATTAGTCTCGACAAAATGATAGGGAGGATTTTAAAGAACTATTAGAAACGGCATTTCCCAATGTCCACGCACGAATTAAAGTAACATAATTTGACGACATGTTTGGTCTAGTGGCTACTAGTAACACTAGCTGTTAACCAAACGGTCGCGGGTTCGAATTTACAAAAAGTTGTGTATGTAGTATATCAACTGTCTGTGATATCCATAATACAAGTATTAGTTGCTTACTGTGGAACTAGATCGTGCTGTGTGGGACGTGTGAAGATATTTATTATAACTAGCTGGCGCCGGCGACTTCGTCCGCGTTGAAAAAAAGTAGCCTATCCTGTGTCCTGTACGTCTAAATGTTTATCTACCAAGTTTCATGAAAATTAGTGAATTCGTTTAAGAGTTATGGCGGAACATACATACATTCAGAAAAAAATTCTAAAAATGGTCAATTTAGTTTCAGTATCATGTGTAGAGCCTATATACACGATATTTCTGAAAACAAAGTAAATTACTCCATGACCGACCCCTACAGATTTATTATTAGTATTGATAAAATTAGAACAAAGACGAAAACCCAGAGTCTTAATCAAGACATGTTCAAAAATATTGGATTCGTTTGTTCGCAGAACGTGTCCAAATACGGCGTCCCTGGTCGTGGAGAAGGTTCGCCAGCCGATGCGTCAACTGCTCGGCACGACCGCGGCTCGGCCACCGGCAAGACTGAGGCCGCTGAACGACCCGCGACAAGTGAACGCCCTCGCCGACATGGGCATATCGGTGCTCACATTGCCCGATGGACGCGTGCAACTCTTGTACACAACCTCTACGGTCAGTGCGATGATAATAAAGTAAAAATAACAAGGTCGAATATTGTGTGACGCTTCAGTGAAATGATCATGCAATATGTACGCTTTTTGTAACGTTTCTACCGCTCACTACAATCATATTTCATCGCCAAAGAAGTCTCAATTCTGACACACATATTCGTAAATGTGTATGTTTTTTATTTTATTAATTATAAGCAAATCATCATTATTGGTCTCTCCTAGGTCATTGTATCTTCATTAGTACTAAAAGTTTCTCTATCTATATTTCGGCGGCACATCGTAGAATTGGACATATCATGATATTCCTGGGCAGATCATATTTCTGTTAAAACTGAAAGGGTCGCCTCCGCTCCGCTTCGCTCGGCTCCCCAAATTTATTTCCATGTAAACCTAACACGCTCCTCCTCGCTTTGCTTCGCTCCGCTCCTCGTAGCACCTATTTCTGACTTTATGGTGAAAGATTTTTGATTTCATACTTTGCGATCTGTCCAATTCTACGATCTGCCCACGACATATACAAAATCCGTTCTATAATATTTGTGAAAATTTTGTTTAATTTTAATCGCAAACCTTTTTGTATATTACATATCTTTACTTATTAGTGTTTTTCCCAATATGTTTTTATTTACAATTACAGGCGAAATCGGCGAAGGACGCAGCGGAGGGGTTGACCTTTATGCGTGAAATGTCCAAATGGAACTCGTTGAGCGACATGGAGAACGGCGTGATACCGGTCGGCGTCAGCGTGAACGGGAAAGTACTGCCGGCTGGCCCCGGACACTTTGGCAAAGAGATCACCGGCGACGACCGCTATACTAACAGTTTGGCTTTTGTCACTCCACTGGACGCGTGCACCACTATAGTGAACGGGCCGTCCGTCGAGGGGAAATTCGGTATAGCGAAACGCGGTCAGTGCACGTTCGCCCAGAAAGTGAGGAACATGCAAGCGGCCGGAGTCAATCTTGCCGTAATTTTGGATAACGTGCCTGAGTCCTCTCACGAGAACACGGCCATGTTCGCGATGTCCGGCGACGGCAAGGACGACATTGAGATACCGGCGGTTTTCCTCTTCAGTAGGGACGGCCAACATTTGTTTCGAGCCATGGACGAGAACGCTGCCGTGACGGTGACCGTTGGTGAACTGAAATCGCTGAAGCGCCAATACGAGAGTGTATGCGAGAGTGGTTCGTGCGAAAGCGCCTTGGAGACGGCACACGTCTCCTCGGATAGAGAGTCGTTCGATCACCTAAAGAAAGTGCTCAGCCAACTCGTAGCTCAGTTCGAGTTGTCGCTGTCCAATGACGATGGTAATTTGCAACAGAAATCTTGCGACGATGACATCAAAGAGATACTCATAAAGAACGACAAGTTCACGAGTAAAGATATGCATTTGGATGTGAGTGTGTGTGAATCGGAAAGTGATGTGGATAGTAACGTTGACGCGCATAAACCTGACGTTGTTTGACATCTGTAGACCGACAAGCCGTTTTCCCATTTGTAAATAATTAAGAATTAGTGCTGTATGTATATATAAGGTGCTGAAAGTGTAAAAGTTGTAAATATTTCTACTCAGTAAGAATAACTAATAACTGATAACAATTTGGTGCCTTTGTAAAAAAATATCTTACATAATATTTTATTTATTATGACTTTTATTGTTTGAATTTTACACCATCAGTAGGTCTGACCGATGGGTTTGAAAATTACTATAAAACATACATAATATAAGAGCTATTGGTTATGTACATGTGAATAGTTTTTGTTTCATCAAAATCGATGCAATATTTCCGAAATTATTGACACCGACACCGGTCGCTACTTAAATTTTTAATTACACCCTCGCTAAGTTTAAAAATTTTTAAAAATTCTTTCATCAGCGAGTATCATATAAGCTATACATTTTAAAGTTACGCGGACGAAGTCGCGTGAAAACAGCTAGTTGATTATAAATGATAACTCTTTTTAACAAAAAGTAAACCGACTTCAAACCGTCTCATGGTCTTTTCTCATGGATGCCATTGTCAGAACTGGATTAAATTGAAGTGGGACCACACGGGAAGAACCAGCTTTCAAATAAAAAAAGGATCATCAGAAAATCGGTGCAGTAGTTTTTGAATTTATCGCGAACAGACAGACGCGGCGGGGGACTTAAATTTCTTTTATAATATAGGATGCCATCGCGAACTTTTCTGTAGGCACATATAAGTTATACAATTCCACCATAAATTGATACATACTACATAAACTTTCGGACCTCCCGATTTATGGGGTCACTGCCGTATTTGTCTAGTGATATTTTGGGGATATCATTAACTAAAACCGTTGGTCAGACTCATTGTACAGTAATTTTAGCGAGATAATGTCGTGGCGAGTCATTAACTTAATTTAACAATATGAAACATGCATGAGTTTTTACCTTCACAGTTTTAAATATAAATTAAAATGAAATTTTGCTTGAAAATGTTTTTCATTGATTTTTACCTCAAATTGTATTATAATCGAATTTTTAATTAGACGTACTAAAATGACAGCTGAAATCGGCCTTTAATTTTTTTAATGTTGCAAGCATGAAGCGTAGTGTTGTAGTATGACTCATTTATAACCGAGTTCGATCATTATGGTCAAGTTGTAAGTATCGATCACGTTATAGTAGAGAACAAAATAATGGAACTCAGCCGCCTTATTAATGGACTAAAATGACAGCTAGCAGCAACTAAAAAACTTATTAAAATAATAAGTTCAACTAACAAACTTATTATAAAATAAAAAAGATTGAATCACGATTCTTACCCAATACTCGATTATTCAGGATACAACACTATTTTTACATTACAATAAAATGGTAACCCACCAAATGTCATTTTATTTCATCTAATTAAAAATCCGACTATTATATTGAAATCTGAAGGAAATACTTTGAATTCTTTAGTACTTTCCTTTATTTTTTCTAAAAATGTTGTATTGTCGTTACAAAACGAAAATCTGCTAAGACAACACTTATTATCAACATCAATGTTTATATTTGTTGATCTGTTATAGTGTTATTATGTGCGTTGGTAAAGTAAATATACTTATTAGCACGACGCTCTAACTGAGCGAATTTACAAATTACAGGAACATAACATTATCATGTTGCCAGGCGAATCATATAGGTAAATGGTTTTTATACGATCTTAAGGTGAAACAAGTCGGCGACCCGAACTCATCGGTCTCATGTCTAAAATGCGTACTGTCTCACACAGCACAAAGCGCGGGAAGAGCACTCGACTGAGATGCACAATCATTCATACCAAAAATAAAATCATAAACAGACCCTTGGACGTAAACTCTTTTTGACAAAACTACTGCATATATCTATTTTGTGTAGAGTTGTTTGAACTCTTGAATAACTTATCAATGTTTGTATGCAAAGTATTTTGGAGTTTTTGTACACTGGATTGACCTAATCACCCTCAAAGTTGCATTAAAACTTGTGTTAATGGATTTTTCTAGGGTCATATCTTTTAAATTAATACTTTTTTTTATTATTTTGAATGCATACAAACCTAGTTAAAAACAAGATAAATCGGTATCATGCTTACTTTTGTAAATTAAACATAAAACAGCGAAGTAATTAACATTCTACGTTTGTATGAAGGAAAACTGACTTGTATTACCTTAATTGTAAATTGCGATGGGATTGGTAGACCAATGTTTAGTTAATATTTACCTCTACACGTAAATATAAATTCTCAATTCATACGTTGCGGAGGCATATGAACTTTTCATGTGCGCGAATGTATTGATTTGTTTTTGTTTTTGTACGATATGTACAAATATGGATAGGTACTTGTGGTGTATTACAAAACGAAAGACCACCATCCTAATTTCCTAATCCTACGTATTAATGGTATCAGTTAGAGGTGTGTCAAAGGTGCTGTAACCGTTACTTTGGAATAGTTACTTCATTGGTGCCATTGTAATCGGTACTGATCATTCCAGATACACTCATTTCGTACTCTGTACGCTGGACTCGTATTCAGTAATCATCAAAAGTATTCGTAATATTGAGTATCCGCTGCACTCACTTTTTCGCGTAGTAGCCGTAACCAACTCGGAATCGGTCGGAATATTAATTCGATGGTCGGAATGGAATAGATAGAAGCTAAAACCATTCGATTTTTAAACTGCGTTTCGTTATTTGACAGGTCCTAATGTAAAATTTTGAAATAATTGTTACCGTCGCTTTTTCCATAGTGATTTTAATTAAGTAAATAGTTATATTTTACGGTTAAATTTTTAAATGAATTCAAGTTACTTGTAATTGGTACTTTAATATTATATGATTCCATCTTGTAAACTGGAACCGCGAGTAACTGTAATCAGTATTTGTAATCAGTACTTCAGAGTAAATGGAATCGTTGTCACGGTTACAAGTTTACAACAAAGTAATCATTTGGCACACCTCTAATTCCCAGACTCCTCAGCAGCTAGTCAGCTGAGTCAGCCTGGGGCCTAGACAAAGTAACCAATCGAAAACGATAACGAAGTTCGAAAACAATAAAATGTATGGGATTGACATAAGCCTTCGCTAAATCGCGTGATACTTCCCATAAATTTTAACGATAACGAACTTCGTTATCGTTTTCGATTGTTACTTTGTCTAGGGCCCAGTGTCTCCATATGTAAATCGAGAATTACCGTGTTGCAAGGGTAAAAATACGGTGTTTTTAGAAAAAATTACGGTGAAACTTCTAAAAATGTACCGTGTAATTTTTTAAAGGAAAAAACAACATTTTGAACCATTTCTTTGTTAAAAAATCGTATACACATTTAAATAGTTAATTTAAAAATCAAATTTCAGCCTCTCTCTCTTTCTCGTTGGCTTAGGAACAATGATAAATTAGCAATGATCTGTACCAATTGTGTCATAACTCATACTACCATACAAAATTATACTCTTTTCTTGGAATTCTCGGCAACCAGGAACAGTGCTGCCATTAAAAAATCTACCCTCAAGGTAATACCCCCCTTGACGGTAAATAAAAGCCAAATTACGGTGCATCTACGGTAATTACCGTGTATTATTTTATTTGATCGTTTAGGTAAACAAACAACACACACTGTAGATTGTAGTTTGTAGAAAACGTAAAAATTTCGTCGACTAGATGGCGACACCGGTATGTGGATTGTACGGTGACCGTAATGACGCCTGCGGTGCCTCAAGAAGTTTTCTTGTATGTGCATTACGAACTTTTCACTAACATACATCTAATAAAATATAGTTTTTTACCTAACTTATAAGCATTTAAAATGTCCACATTCGACAGTTAAAACAGTATGAGTCTATCTACAGTTATATACTATCTAATATTGCATTGAACCGCCTCTAATCTGTGAATAAACTTTTATATTGTGCATCGTTTACGTCGCGTAAGCGGGGTCCGATTCGAAAGTGATTTTTCTTTATAAAACATTGATTTTCTTAAACTTTATCTATTTACACACATTCATCAATACATCGTTTTTACAATGTACCAAAAATTTTAACGATCAACTGTCTTTAATCGACCACAATAGCGTCCGTAATGTTGACTGACGTAAAACATTCACCTCCGTTAGTAACACTTTTCGGACGTATACGATCGGTGTGGAGGCTATTTTGTTACATAAATTAATTTATATTATATTTTAGGACGTGAATTTATAATATTTCATAATTATAACATTCCAGTGATACACATAAAAGGAGATAACACCCATACGCACCATTACAATGGCGGTACGCAAGAGCGCAACAACGACGTAGTTAGGGTACCTCTATGTATTGTAAAGCAATATTGTGATTTGTGATCAACTACTAACTAATATCGGTCTTTGTAGAGAATTCTTAAAATCATCAGTATCAGTATACTAGGTGTATGTTTAATTTGGTTGTGAGAATGTGCATTTGACTGCGTCTCCCACTCAGTCATCGGTTAGGCTCAGGCTCAGGTCAGGTATAAACTATAATATGGTTATGGTATGTACGTTTTACATGGAAACTGGAATGAAAGCGACGAATATTATTATCATTGGAAAAATTTGCGGCCCTGAAAAGGACCTTTTGATAGTGACAATATTGCTGGTAAACAGCTTATATTGCTGTTTAACCACCGAAACCGTACAAAGTGCGTCCTTGACGTTTGAGCGCGTAGACCACATCCATAGCGGTTACAGTTTTCCTCTTGGCGTGCTCGGTGTACATGACTGCATCCCTGATGACGTTCTCGAGGAACACCTTCAGAACACCACGAGTTTCTTCGTAGATCAAGCCGGATATACGCTTCACACCACCCCTGCGCGCCAAACGACGAATAGCCGGTTTCGTGATACCTTGGATGTTATCGCGAAGAACTTTCCTGTGACGTTTCGCGCCACCTTTTCCCAGACCTTTGCCTCCCTTTCCGCGACCGGTCATCTTTCAGATATATTGATTGAAGAACAAACGAAATATAACGATAAGAACAGCACAGCACAGCTCGAGTTCGACCGTAATTTTGATCGTGCCGCAGAATTTCACATCTATTTATTGACTCACGCTCTCCCCTCCATTTAAGCGAGTGGAGGGGTATAGTTTCCGATAATTTAATTTTTTTAGTATTTTATTCGTCATGAACTCATGATCAAACCAAACATTATTATTATTACTAACCACCTAATAGAAGAGCGTGTGAGTCTCATTTGAGATGTTAAAAACCATATTATTATATTTTTATGTTAAGGTCGGCAGCGACAGACAGGCTGCCCAAATGACTGCGAAACGCAGTGTTGCCCTACCAGTGACTTTTCAAATACAGACCAGAGTCAAATTTTCAAAGTTGACCCCGCCGGGAATCGAACCCGGGGCCACTGAGACTAAGCGGCAAGCACCCTTGCCACTCATCCAACGGGTTCGTCAAAAAAAATTATTAATACTTTTGTGGCGACCTCCTTTTAATTTATATAGAGTGTAAAATGTGTCAATTAATTAATTTATTTATTTTCAAGATGAATAATATTTCTAAATAAAAGGAATTGTCACTTTGATTGAGTAGAGTAGAGTAGAGTAGAGTAGAGTATAGTAGAGAGAGCTAATGTAAATAGGTAAATAAATGTGCACTTTAGATTAATAAAAATTGGAATCGTATTGTGGCCCTTAGAAGGGCCTTTTCAATTGAATGTAGAGACGACTCGTTTTCTTAAGCCTTCTTCTCGGTCTTCTTTGGCAGAAGCACCGCTTGAATGTTAGGCAGCACACCGCCCTGAGCGATCGTAACACCAGATAGGAGTTTGTTCAACTCTTCGTCGTTACGGATCGCGAGCTGGAGATGTCTAGGTATAATTCTGGTCTTCTTGTTGTCGCGTGCGGCGTTACCGGCCAATTCGAGCACTTCAGCGGCTAGATACTCCATAACGGCCGCCAGATAGACTGGTGCACCGGCACCTACGCGCTCCGCGTAGTTACCCTTGCGCAGCAATCTGTGTATACGTCACACGGGAAACTGGAGTCCAGCGCGATTGGAACGCGACTTTGCCTTTCCCTTCACTTTGCCACCTTTGCCGCGTCCGGACATTGTTTACGTTTATGTTATTTCACTTGTTCGAATCGAAACGACAGAGAATTCTTTTTTTTGCATCCAGCGCCAATTTGTACGCTATATATAAAATTTTGTACACGTAAAACGGCAATCACACCATACAATTTGAACGTTTCCTATTTAGGAATCTAAGTAGAGAGCTCGTGATCACACTACGCTAAATTGATTTCTAAATCGAAGATATAGAGTTGAAAATGGATAAACTCTCAATTGAATCCAATCTGTTCTAACTGCGATCACACCTTTCGATTTCCTAAATTGGATACGTTCAAATTGTATGGTGTGGTAGCCCTTTAAACGTAGACAGTGTCACGGAGTGTGGTGTTACTTTTCGGCCAATGGCTGTTTGATTGTTTTATCACTCTCTCTCTCTCTAGTCGCGTCGCTGTCTAGCTGTCTCTGTCGCTCGCTCCCCGGTTGATTCGGTTGACTGGATGGATTTATTTTATTTAATTTAATTTTATTACTAGCTGGTGGTGGTTGAAAAAGAAAAAGAAAAAGTAGCCGTACGTCTAAATGTTTTCAGAGACAATATGGAATGAGTTAAGAATGATAAGTTTTAAAACTTTTCGTTCTAACTGACGGTGAAAACCGCATCATAGCCGACATACATACATACAGACAGTATGTATACTAAAACCAAACCTTCCTCGAGAACCACTCTATCCATTGGTGAAAACAAAACATTGTGTGAATATTTTAGGTGCTACTATCCCAATTCGTATTTCGTAGTAAGTAATATTTGCCATGCCATGCTGAAAACAGCATGAAAATGCAGTAATTTTTGAACAGATAATAGGTATCACACACAGTCAAGTGTGAATAAAAATGGGAAAAATATGTCAGCCCTTAAAAGGGCTGTTAGGTGCGGCGCGCCGCCGTAACCGTCGACCGCCTTTGTATCGGTCGTCGACGGTCGCCGAAGTAAGTGTTGAGGTAAAGTTTCAACGTACGACGACGAACGAGCTCACTTCTTGGAGGCAGCTGCACCGCCGGACCTCTTGCCGGAGGTTTTGGCCGCTGTGGCCTTCTTCGGTTTCGGCGCCTTCGGCTTCTTGGTGGGAGGTTTAGCAGTTTTCTTTGCCTTCGGTGCGGCGCTCTTGGAAGACTTCGCCGGGGCGGAGGCCCTCTTAGTCGTGGCGGGCTTCTTCTTGGCGGCCGCTGCCTTCTTGTCCTTGGCGGCTCCGGAGGATTTGGCGGGAGAGGAGGCGGAAGCTGCGCCACCTTTCTTACCCTTGCCGGCTGCCGTCGCGGCGCCAGCCCTCTTGCCGCCCTTACCGGCCGCCGAAGATCTCGCGCCGCCCGCCGCCTTGGAGGAGGCCGTAGTCGGTTTCTTGGAGCTTGTAGACTTGGACTCCAGTTTAAACGATCCTGAGGCTCCCTTACCTTTGGTCTGAATCAACGCACCGGATTCGACGGCGCTCTTGAGATACTTCCTAATGAACGGCGCCAACTTCTCGGCGTCGACTTTGTACTGAGCGGCTATATATTTGTTAATGGCTTGCAACGAAGATCCGCTGCGTTCCTTCAGCTCCGTGATAGCGCTATTCACCATTTCAGATGTTTTCGGGTGAGTCGGCTTCGCTTTGGGCTTCTTCGCAGCACCACCACCGGCCGAAGATTTTGGCTTCTTCGCTGGCGTAGCGGGCGCGGAATTCTATTCTCGGAGGCGACGGCTGTATCTGCCTGCATTATTATTTAATTTATTAACCGTGTATATGGAGAGTTGGAGTGGAGAGTGGAGCTGGTGACTAGGGCCCCTGGTCTGCGGCGCTGCAGAGTGTGCCTGTGCAGACTGCAGGCACTAGGCAGGCACCAGCACAGCCAGTACATTTATTTCTTAGTTTTTTGGTGTGATGTAACATTGTGATGTCGTTACTTCACTTCCTTAAAAAAGGAAAGTGATTGTGATGTAGTTGTACCGTGAAGTTTAACCGATGTCTTGCCCCTACTAAATGGAAAAACGAAACGATAGCGCGATATACCTGCCAGCACAGCGCCTTCTGTTCGACATTCACACATATCAAAAGTGACGATACATATCAAAAGTGACGATACATATCAAAAGTGAGTGACATTCACACATAGAACAATTGCAAACAACAGATGTCGTTGTATGATGTTGACCCGTTACGTATGTATGTATGTTCATCTCTTCCTTCATAACTAACTTTAGACTATTATTACCACTTTAGCTATTACTTTTAGAAAATAATATTTTAATTACTACAAATTGAAGGACAATCAACGAAATCATATTATCAGTTAATTTTGACTAAATAGTTTGAAAAAAATGTTCAAGAATAACAAAAAAAGAACCATTTATTTGCCATTTATTGAACTCATTTATCTGTTTTAGCGCCTCTTTCACCAACTGTCAAGTATGCTAATAATAATAAGAAGATAATTTAGCTGATATACCTTTGTTTGTACGGTAATAATATAAAAATCGTCTATCGAATGATGCAGTAAACTGAGTGCATAATTCAATAAAACAGATATAACTTTTTAACAAAAAGTAAAACCGCCAAAAAAACTGAAAAGCATAAAATAATCTTATTATTTTACCTAAGTAATATTGAGTCGCTGCCGCGCATCATCACTCTACGTAATTTTTGTTTGTTTGGCGCCGATTCAAAATTATGTCACGACTGTTCACTAGCTTTTTGTTTTTGTTTCACTAGCTCTACCCTATTTCTATTACTAGCTTTGCTAATAGCCAAGGCTATTAGCTAATACCAATGGCTAGCTCTACCCTATTTCTATTACTAGCTTCGCTAATAGCTAAGGCTATTAGCTAATACCAATGGCTAGCTCTACCCTATTTCTATTACTAGCTTCGCTAATAGCCAAGGCTATTAGCTAATACCGATGGCTAGCTATACCCTATTTCTATTACTAGCTTCGCTAATAGCCAAGGCTATTAGCTAATACCAATGGCTAGCTCTACCCTATTTCTATTACTAGCTTCGCTAATAGCCAAGGCTATTAGCTAATACCGATGGCTAGCTATACCCTATTTCTATTACTAGCTTCGCTAATAGCCAAGGCTATTAGCTAATACCAATGGCTAGCTCTACCCTATTTCTATTACTAGCTTCTCTAATAGCCAATGACTATTAGCTAGCTAGCTAATTGTATGCGGTGCTTCATTATAAAGTAATAACATTACTTTAATGATAAACTTTTAACTTATTACAGTATACTTAGGGCCTCTTTCACAAACTACAAGTAAAGTGTTGATTGGCTACTTTTACTCAAATGATGCAAAGGACTCATACTATCAAAGGATGCACTCGGTTTAGTGCATCCTTTGATAGGCAATTTTTTTTTTATTATTTTCTATTTTATAATAAAAAAACATAAAAAAATTAACAAAACAAAAAAATTAACATAAACAAAAAACATAATTAACATAAAAAAATTATCGCATTTTATTTATTTCTATTTAACTGACTTTAAATGACATTTAGCCTACTTGACAGATGGTGAAAGCATGGTGAAAGAGGTCCTTACACCTAGCATAGCAAATTAGCAATGTAATTTTAAGGTATAAGTAATATAGAGATAGATAGGTTTAGACAATGTATGTATAATAATAATAAATAAATTAATATTATACAGGGCGTCCCACGACTATGCCACAGGGGGAAAGTACCTTGATTGAATATTGTAGATGGAACATTTTACTGAAAGAAGACAAGACATTATTCATATTCATTAGTCATAGTCTTCCATTAATATCTAACACTATGTTATTTAGCAAAAAATAATCCTTATGATGAAGCCTTTCGATCGGTATGATAACGCTAAGGGTAACTAATTTTTTTTCTCGTGTAGCGGGTTCGATTATTCCCAATCAGTAATTAAAAGTTTCTACAGTGCAATTTTGAAGTGAAAACTTCTCAACACTCTCAACTCACCCAAGAAATACAATTCTCGGACGGTAGATGGCGTTCTATGATTAATGTTTTAAGACTAAATCTCTAGATGGCGATGCAAGAGCATAATAACAAAAAATTAAACCGCCGAAAAAACTGAAAAGCAAAAAATAATTTTATTGAACCTTAATAACTCAACTAAATTTTGAGTCGCCGCCGCGCATCACTCTTTACGTAATTTTTGCTTGTTTAACGCCGACTCAAAATTTAGTTTAGTTAGTTTGTAAAAAGTTATGTAAGTTTGTAAAAAGTACTAATAATAAATCTGTAGGGGTCGGTCTTGGAGTAATTTACTTTGTATATGGGCTCTATACATGATACTGAAACTAAATTGACCATTTTAAGAATTTTTTTCTGTATGTATGTATGTTTCTCCATCACTCTTAACCGAATTAACCGATTTTATTGAAACTTGGTAGATAAACATTTAGACGGACACAGGATAAGCTACTATTTTTCATTTTCAACGTAGACGAAGTCGCAGGCACCGGCTAGTAATAAATAAACTATTAAATCATGTTTAACGAGAAATGAGTTTACTCATACTCGTAGATTTCAAATAAAATACGTTAGAGATAGTTTTGAAAGAATTTTTTAACTGTTTCGAATGAAGCATTCGAGCTTTCAAACGAGACCTTCAGATTTATAAGATGGCAAGGCTCGTTATAATTACGAGAATTAGTTTCATTCGCGATAAAAAATAAAAAATAAAACAGCTGAGACAATATCTGTCACCTATAAAGCTGTGATGACGGTGGTGCCGCCACGGCGACAGTAGCGTCCAATTTTTTATTTTAAACGATCCCTCGGGAACCTAACATTTTTCCAGAATACAAAGTTATATATAGGTTAATAAAATATTTGTGTAAACACTTACAACAATACGTAAAGCCTAGTGAGGCCCGGCTTGTCAACGCCTCGACACCTGCTCGACACTATCAGACAAGCGAAAGGTCTCCTGATGAAATTAGCATAGCAATGTGTTTGTAACAAGACAACTGTTGCTTTATTAAATTTATGCGTAATTTACATATAATTTTTGAAGTGAAAACTTCTATAGCCGCGTTATACGTCTTTGGGTAGGGAAAAATGTATCGGTTCGCGTCAGCAACATGCTAAAGCTCACAGTTATGCGCGCGCAGCTGTCTACGTACCTATCTACGCGATCGCGCCAAGACATTGCATATACCCGATGGATTGTATGTGTGTGCGTTGGACGTTCAGTTTTAAGTTTTCACTTCTGTCGGCAGTCCTTATGACTGCCTCTTTATATGTTTTTTTATTATTATTTTAAATTATACATTATACTAGCTGGCGCCCGTGACTTCGTCCGCGTTGAAAAAGAAAAAGTAGCCTATCTTGTGTCCTGTAGGTACGTCTAAATGTTTATCTACCAAGTTCATGAAAATCAGTTAATTTCTACACTTACAGATTTATTATTAGTATACCTATTGATAACAATTATATAATGTTTAACTCAAAATATTAGACTTTAAAGTTATTCTTGTGGTTATCAAACACAACACAATACAGCAATAACCGCTCATTAAAGTTACTCTTGTGGTTATCAAACACAACACAATACAGCAATAACCACTCATTTAAGAGAGAGTCAAGCAAGTAATCTGAACAAATGGATTAAAGCTGTGACTACACGTGTTCTGTGTGTATTTAATTATCGAATATATAAGTTTAAGGAGAACATACACGCATTGCAGGTAAATATGGTCCGTAAGCCAGGCACTAATTTCGTCAATGATTTCCTCTCAGTCGATAATTTGTACAATGCCTGAGAGAGTTGTATCATGATGCGTTGTGAAGGTCAGCTGCGGCTCCGATGGTGGGTTGAGCAGTGGTAGCCCGTTACACTTTCAGAGCATCAGCTGACAAGCATTCCACGTGATGCTCTGATGTTCGGTGTGTCCCGTGAGAGCCAAATGGGATGCGATCGCCCGTTCTGCCACTCAATACTGCTAAAGGCGCCCCTGGTGTTAGCCCTACTTACGGACTCTTGCAGGCAAATTTGCAGCGAAGCAAATTGGCTACCTCCGAGCTCCTAGTGGAAGCAGAAAAGAGGGGAGCGACCATAGCACTCCTTCAGGAGCCCTATGTAGGGGCAGCTCGAAAGGTTCGAGGTCACAGGGGGGTGCGAGTCTACCAGAACCCCACTCCGGGAGAGGGTACTGTTAAGGCTGCTATAGTTATTTTCGATAGCAGCCTTAAAGTCATACAGTACCCGGAACTCACCACCAACAACATCGTGGTGGTGGGGATTCGGACGGGGGCCTGGCGGACAACGCTGACCTCCTTTTACTTCGAGCCGAACCAGCCAATCGAACCCTACATCGGGCACCTGAAACGGGTGGAGGCCAAACTGGGGGCTGGGAGGTGGCTGATAGGCGGAGACGCAAATGCAAAGAGCTCGTGGTGGGGCAGCAGTAAAATCGATACCAGGGGTAAAGAGTTTTCAGGTAGTCTGGAGGAGCTTGGCCTCCAAGTGCTCAACATAGGCGACACTCCGACCTTCGACACGATCCGGGGGGGGCAGCGTTTCTGTAGTCATGTGGATTTAACAGCTTGTTCCCATGACCTGTTAGACCTGGTGGATGACTGGAAGATCCTCACTGATCTCACGAGCTCCGATCACAACGGCATAGCGCTAAAGTTGAAGCTGAAACCTTCTCGAGGAATGGAAGTGGTCAGAACGACCAGAAAGTACAACACCAATAAAGCAAATTGGAATAAGTTTGGCATCAAAATTAAAGAATTACTAGAAAAATATAATTTCAATGGCGGTGTTGTACTAAACAAGGAAGAAACTGATTTCGCTATTCAAAATTACACAAAATTGATAATAGAGGCGTGTGACCACGCCATTCCAAAGAGAGGGTCAAAGGAGAGACTGGCGCTGCCGTGGTGGTCGGAAGATCTGGCGATCATGAAGAAAGAGGTCGCCACCAGGAAGAACAGGATCAGGAACGCTGCTCCGACTCGGAGGTCGTGGGTCGTTGAGCAGTATCTCGCGAAAAAAGAGGAGTACGAGAAGGCGGTGAGGCAAGCTCAGATAGACTCCTGGAAGTCTTTCTGCGAGAGGCAGGACGGCGAAAGCGTCTGGCAGGGGATTTACAGGGTTATAGGAAGAACTTCCGTCAGGGACGAGGACGCGCCATTGGAGCGAGATGGCGTGGTTCTGGACGCGAAGGGATCGGTGGAGTGGCTTGCGGAGGCATTCTACCCGAAAGATCTTCCCGATTCGGATGAAGAGGTTCACCGCCAAATCAGGATAGCGGCGGGCGGGGTGAATGTTGGGGAACAAGACTCCTCTTGGGACCCTCCATTCACTCAGACCGAGCTCGAGATGGCGGTGAGGTCCTTCAATCCGAAGAAGGCCCCCGGTGCCGACGGGCTCACTGCTGACATCTGTTCCAGGGCCATCAGTTGTGACCCTAACGTATTTTTAAATTTAGTAAACAACTGTATGGCCAACCATATTTTTCCGCGAATATGGAAGGAGGCAGCAGTGATCGTCCTTCGGAAACCGGGGAGGGATAGTTATGCCATCCCCAAGTCATTCCGGCCCATTGGTTTGCTTCCCGTGCTTGGCAAAGTGTTTGAAAAGATGCTTGTGGCTCGCCTGAAATACCACATTCTGCCGGGCATAAGCGCGCGCCAGTATGGCTTTGTGCCCCAGAAAAGCACGGAAGATTCCCTCTATGACCTTGTGTCGCGTGTGCGCAGGTTGATTGGTAACAAGAAGCTTGTGACACTTGTGTCCCTGGACATAGAGGGAGCCTTCGACGGCGTCTGGTGGCCCATGATCAGGGTCAGACTGGCGGAAGCGGGATGCCCGGTGAATATCAGGCGAGTCTTCGACAGCTACCTCACCGACAGAACGGTAAACGTCAGATACTGCGGTGAGGAATTCAGCACGATGACAAGCAGGGGATGCATCCAGGGGTCAATTGCCGGCCCTCTGCTCTGGAACCTGACACTCGATCCATTGCTGCGGAGCCTGGAGAGTGGAGGCGTCTACTGCCAGGCTTTCGCGGACGACGTCGTCCTCGTCTTCGACGGAAACACAGCTCAGGAAATAGAAAGTCGTGCCAATGCCACCCTAGCGCATGTTCTGGCGTGGGGTGTCAAAAATAAGCTGAGGTTTGCACCGAGCAAAACTAGTGCTATGGTGCTAACCAAAAAGATTAAATTTGACACTCCGCGCCTGAGCATGGGCGGGGTTGATATTGGCATGAGAAAAGAGATAAAACTGCTAGGACTGACCATAGATAGCAAACTAACATTTAATAGCCATGTCGATAGAGTCTGTCGGAAGGCCATCGGCATCTACAAGCAGCTGGGGAGAGCTGCCAAGACTAGCTGGGGTCTACACCCCGAAGTGGTTCGCTCAATCTATGTCGCCGCGGTGGAGCCTATAATAACCTACGCTGCGAGCGCGTGGGCGCCCGCAGTCGGCAAACTGGGGGTGGCCAAGCGCTTGAACGCTGTGCAGAGGGGTTTCGCCCTAAAATTGTGCAAGGCCTACCGCACGGTGTCTCTCCACTCAGCTCTGCTTTTGGCTGGGTTGCTCCCCCTTGACTTACGTGTTCGCGAAGCTGCTTCGCTTTACGAGGCCAAGAGGGGAGTACCGCAGCCGGAGCTGTGTGACAGGGACGTCGAGCGGATGGCCCCAGCAATCGAGGGTCCCCATCCCGCTGAACACATCAGTCTCGAGTTCGGAAAACTGGTGGATGAGGAACAAGTTAAAGAAAACAGCGATTACCAGCTACGCATATATACGGACGGCAGCAGGATTGACGGCCGGGTTGGGGCCGCGCTATCCATATGGAATGGCGAAGCCGAAACGTCGGCCGTCAAACTTGGGCTGCCGTCCTATTGTACCGTCTACCAGGCCGAGCTCTTGGCGGTGTGTGAGGCGACGAAGGTGATCCTGCGACGCGGCGAAACCACCTCTGCAATTTACAGCGATTCAATGGCCGCTCTTCAGACCATCGCGGCGAATAGTTGCTTACACCCTCTGGCGGTGGAGGCTCGAAAAAATTTGAAAATTGCTTTCGAAAAAGATAAAATAGTAAAATTTTATTGGATAAAAGCCCACGCCGGCCTAGAGGGTAATGAGCGGGCGGACCACCTAGCTAGGGAGGCGGCGCTGAAGTTAAAGACCAAGCCCAAGTACGACCTGTGTCCGGTCTCATTCGTCAGGCGAATCATACGCATGCGTTCGCTTGAGGAATGGGACCGCAGGTACGTGCTGGGTGAAACAGCAGCAGTCACCAAACTGTTTTTCCCCACTGCTGCCGGGGCCTTCCGTACAATTAAAAAGATAGACGTGAACAATATTTTAACACAGGTGTTCACGGGGCACGGTGGATTCTCCGAGTATTTGAATCGCTTCAAGTGCAAGGAGAGTCCATCGTGTATCTGTGACCCTAGTGTAGCGGAGACGGTCCCTCACCTGCTGACCGAGTGTCCAGCGAATGAAAAAGAAAGAATTGATTTAGAACTAGAGATAGACATGAAGATAACACAGGAAAACCTAAAAGAAATTATCGTAAGTGACAAAAGGGATAAATTCCTAAAATATTGTGCTAAGATTGCGGAGAGGGCGATAAAAAGGAACAAAAGCAATTCGTAAATAGTTTAAATTGTAAATTTATACAAACAATGCTTTCTAAATGTTAATATTTAAATTGTAATATATTTCTTGTTTTTAAATTGTATAGTTATTTTAAATTTTATTGTATAATTGTAATTTATTGTAGGTATTATTATATATTCATTGTATTATTGAGTCGAAAGTTTATTAAATGAAAGTATTGTGTGTCGAATTATTACCCCCAACCGTAAATAAAAGATAGATATATAATATATGATAGATATATAAGATAGTTTAGAGTAGGGAATGACAGACGGGCATCCCACCCGTAATGGAATAAAAGAAAAGATGGATGAAAGAAAGACCAAGTATGCAGAATGAATGTGCGAGAGGTAAACAAGCGAGAACTGGAATGAAAGAGATATTGTAAATATAGGCTTCAGCGTATGATGCTGGAGGGGTTCTAGTAAAAAAAAAAAAAAAAAAAAAAAAAAAAAAAAAAGCATTCCACCAAGATATAGCCAGCTGACTTTTTTATTTATTAACAGTAATACATAAACTATCATCTGATAAATTTTCTATTGGGAGGTAATCACTGAACACGTATATATTCGTGTGACCTGCTGACGTATAATCCACCATTTTATAAATAGCTGACAATTTTGTTTCTTCAAAATATTAGGCTAACTATAATTTGATAAATTTTTAATCGGAAATAAATGATTAAAGATTTTTTTATTATGTGCGTGGGCGGCTACCACTCTACTGCTCAACCCACCATCGGAGCCGCAGCTGACGTTCACAACGCTTCATGATACAAACTCGGTCATTTTACGAGTTATCGACTGAGAGGAAATTGGTCATGAAAATCTGTCGCTGGCTCACGGACCATAAGATCAGGTGGCGCTAAACAAGTTATATTTACAATTTTATGTTTAGCTACTTTTAAAAATACTTTTTCAGACCTAACTCCTACTTTCAGACCTATTTGTTGAGGCGGGAATGTAATGCGCATTTTATTTTTCTTATGAGACTAAAGTGGACGATGTCTGTCTTCAAAGACGAGTGAAAGATGCAATTGGCAATCGACAAACCGCACGTATACGAGTATATAAATGAAAAAATGTGCTATGAGATGAGACGCCGTTAGATATGCCCACCATATTGTGGTGTGTGGTGGCCGGGGCTGGGCGTTTCAAGGGGCGTGACGGCACTACGGCAGTCGGCACCCGCCGGCGTCGGTAGTTCAGTCGCTAATGTAAACGTCGCTTGCCAGTCGACAGTCGGTCGCCGGCCGCGGGAGCCCGCGCATGCATTTACTATGCCACGGGAGTGAGTTGTCGCAGTGTTGTGGGGCGCACGCCCAGCTATACTTCGAAAATAGCAGACGGAACAATTGATCCGCAGATGGGAGTGTACGAAGAGAGGGGGGCGATGCACTGGGTAAACATTTTTAAGTATTACACATAATTTATACAGAGTTATACACTGTAACTGTCAAAATATGTATGTAAGTACAGTAGCTATTAATGTGTTTGTATAAAAAATATTCTACGGTTAAATTTACTGGGAGATTTTAATCAACATAATAATCGCGCGTCGAATGGTGTATTTTTTATTCATAATTTTTTTTAATAATAATTTAAATAGTGGGAATATTCTTAACATAAAAGGCCAATGTAATTTAAATAGAAGTTTATTCTATCTTTCAAAATATTCTACTAGGATACCTAGTATAGGTAATTGGTTTAATTAATTGTTATCATTGTTATACACATATACATATAATATAGTTTTTAAGATAGTTGTGATTTATAATCAGTATTTTTTTGCGTAAACTTCATCATAGCTGTGAAATGGATGCATACTTATTAGTTAGGTTATTATTATTAAAGTAATCATATATTTCTTTTAATCTGATACTTTAATATTTCATATACTAACTACGATTTCGTAGTGTTGAAAAAGTAAAAATGAGCCTATCCTGTGTTCTGTACGTTTAAATGTTTATGTACTAAGTTTCATGAAATTCAGTTAATTATTTTAAGAGTTATGGAGCAACATACATTACATACAATACCTACACTTACAGATTTATTATTAGTATTGATATAGGTATACCACCTACTTTATTAAGTGTATATCGTAATAATATTATTTAAAACCTTTGCTTAGTTAGAGAATTTTTTGTAAAGTTATTGTAATACGTATGTTTTCAAATCTAAAATAATAATTTCTTAAAATTTATTTTCACTCAATTTTAAAAAAGCTTCTCAAACATAGTGTTTCTCTAATAAACTGTATTTCATATAAAAAAACATTTATGAAATTAACTCTAGACGGATTTTCGGGCGAAAGCCCGTCGCGAGTTTAGCGTCGGTGGCTTTTGCGTTCGTATAAATTATATACTTCAATAAAAGTATAATAAATAATAAATATAATAAAACGGTATATACATTATTATTTGTTTACAGATATTAAAAAAGAAACAATGGTCGCTACACCAATTTTTCGATATTTACTTTGCTTAAAGATCCAGTAGGTGTTCATTTAATTATCAAAATAAATATGTGTTAATTTAATACAGTTCCAATTTTATTGTTATCTAATGAACCAGTTGTTATATCTAAAATCTAAAAGGTCTGTCCTATCCAAATAGTCACTGGATGAGTGATAGACATAGGTATAGAACCCTAATTTAATACCTATAATATATGTACAGGTAATGATGTATTGCTAAAAATACCTAATATAAACCAACTTTTATTTATTAATAAGAGAATATTTAAGTATAATATTTAATACTCTGTTTGTGATGAAAAATATTTCTATAAAATATTTATTATATCATTTTAAAATTCTTACACCGTTAACTGTAGGTAAATTAGTCTGACCTGAAAAAATAAATGCTGCGAACATTTTTCACGTTCACGCTCAAATAAAACTCCTCCAGAAAGAAAAATAAGTAAAGAAAATATTGTTACAATCTTAAATCATATTTTTGTAATTTTCGTTATCGTTTATGGGTTTTAAATAAAACTTAAAACCCATAAAACGCTTCGAACCCACGGGTTTTTGTTATAAAAGAAAATGATAAAAATATTTTAATATTTTTGCTAATTTACGTTACTTACTTAAAATTAACTATAAATTAGAAACGCTAACCTGTTTAAAACAAAATATTTTTTTATTGAAAAAATACAGGTACCTATTTAAAAATTAAAAATAATAAAACCCAACACAAATGTTTATAATTTTTTCCTTTACAGACACTTGAAATAATTTTTCAATAGTTATGATTTTAAAATAGGCGAAACAATTTGGATCTGTAATAGAAATTCTTTGTTCTATACGAAAAGACAATCACTGATAGATCTATTTTGCATAGTGGATGTCTTAACTGGAACTTTTAACTTACGAATTATTATGAAGCACAAATAACAAATTACCTAAATATCAGTAAAAGCAAATTCTACTTTCCTATCAGTCTTTCGCATTAATTATTATCAGTTTGATTCAAGCTATGTTTTTGTTTACAGTCAATTATTATACCTGTTGATTAAAGGTTTCTTTGAAAAACTAATTAATGAATCAAAATACTGTTTCACTGTTCTATGAACTGTAAAAAAAATGTTGCGTAAGTACATTTGTCAAGTTGTGTTTCGATGAGTGAGTAGGTTAGAGATGGCAAAGCCTCTATTGCCTTATCCCTCCACTAATCCCCTTAACCATATTGGCAATCATGTTGACTGAAATGAATCATCATGAAAAAAAATATTTTCAAATGCGCGAGGAAACTTTTTGAGACCGAAAAAAATTTATGTACAATGTACATACTAGCTGGCGCCCGCGACTAAGAAAAAAGTAGCCTATCCTGTGTCCCGTACGTCTAAATGTTTATCTACCAAGTTTCATGAAAATCAATTAATTCGTTTAAGAGTTATGGAGCCAACATACACACAGAAAAAAATTGTAAAAATGTTCAATTTAGTTTCAGTATCATGTATAGAGCCTATAAACACGATATCTCTGAAAACAAAGTTAACTTACTCCATGACCATTTATTATTAGCATGATATAACAAATAAAAAAAAAAAAACATTGAACTTTAGTCAATTTTTAACGACCAAAACTACATTTATCAAAATGTTACTCACTACTGTTTTATTCCTTGTTTTATACGGATGCAAATCTTTTGATTAATGTATTTAAATTCTATAATAGACGATCCAATAAAACTTGCCAATAATTTAGTGGTACACTTAACTTAAAAGTAGCCGTACACTTATGTGAAATAATATTTTTTTTTTATTGCTAAATTTTTTTTTTATTATTTTTTATTTTTTTAATTTTTTTTATTGAAACACAGTCACACAGCACTCAATACGACATTAGGTAATAGAAGAATATACATATACAATTATATGTATGTCAATAACGGAATTCTTTTTTACCAACACAATATTAAAATTAAATAAAGATAAGAAACAAACAAAAATCCAAAAATATAAAATATAATTATCATGTTTCAACGTTCTGCGTATTTTGCTACTGACGATCCTTTCATCCAATTGATCGAATATCACGGCACACACGCGCTCATATTTCGCTTTCGCGTAGCTTTCTTTCGGACTCATTTTATTACCTCGACTCATTTTATTTGCGTGATAATGAAATTCATAACCTTCCTATAGGTATAATCTATACTAATATTATAAAGAGGAAAGATTTGATTGTTTGTTTGTATAGAATAGGCTCCGAAACTACTGGATCGATTTGAAAAATTCTTTTACCATTAGAAGCCGACATTATCCGTGATGAACATAGGCTACTTGAATGAAAATGCTTCATTCCTACGGGAAAACGGGTAATAGGACAACGGATAGTAAGAAATATCCTTCCGTAGTACTTATCTTTTTCACATAACTTCTAAACGGCTGAACCGATTGGGTTGAAATTTTGTATGTGTATTTCCATGGATTCACAGGTACCTATATATGTCTTTTCTGGTGTCTCAGAGAACGTGTACATATGCATAATTTCATGGTGATCGGTTCAGTAGTTTTCGCGTGAAAGCGTAACAAACAAACTCACATTCACCGTTTATAATATTAGTAACGATTACCCAGGCAACACATAGGCCCGATAACAGTATGATATTCACAAATTATTCAGTTTAAAGCTTTGTTATAAGGGTATTAGAGCTGACAAGATAGGCAAATGTTGTATTGAATGATTTTTGGGCTATTATAACACTATGGGCTATTATGGGCTTCTTGTTGCTTATTCAGCTACTATTCAGCTATTATGTTGCTACTATACAGCTTAAAGCAATTTATTTTGTGCCCAAATTGCTTGGATAACGGCTGATAACGGCAAAGAATATTCAGCCATTCTGTGTTGCTTGGGTGGTATCTATAGATATTGTTAGTTATCTAAAACTATATAAGTTCATATAAATAAGTATAGATACTGTTAAATGACTCGTCTATCCAGCTAAAATTCCAAAACATAGCTAAATTTTGAAGTAATAGGCATAGATGTCCACGTGTATTATGGATACTAAACAGTTGATATACTATATAGATTAGTTTTTTTTTTGTAATACATATTATAAATACAAGACATCCATGAATCCATGACAAAGGTAAAATGTTAACACACAAACATTACTTCCTAGCGGGATTCGAACCCGCGACCGTTTGGTTAACAGCTAGTAAGCCTAGTAAGCCTAGACCACTAGACCAAACGTGTCGTCGATTAGATAATAATTATGAAGGGTTCTGAATACTTCATCTATAGCAATCTCTTGTAAAAAATGATATTATTTTGTTATTATAAAATGTGCCGCCGCCGCCGGCGCCGCGTTGTCGCGATTAATTCTAAGTATCAGTTTTTTCTGGACAACATTTTATATCAGGCATACTTATTACGTTAGTAGATACATTGAGAAATTATTTCAAAGCACCTAATGTATATTAGTTACTTCATCAGTAATATATTTATTTTAATACCAAGAACACGAGATTGATTTTTTTTTGAAATTTTCACAAATGCTTCCGATCCTTTGGGATGGGTCAGGCAGATAAGGCTTACTTATCTAGGTGTGCCCCCGACTTTGTATGTAAACCGATTGGTTTGAAACAAACACCAAATGTTACTGGAAGCTTGCTAAAATATTTCAGTGATGATCAATCAATCAATCAAGTATTCAAATCGGTTAAGTCATTTCTGAGATTTGCGTGCACAGACATAATAATATAAGTATGATGAAAATAAGATAAGTAAGACCTTGTAATGTCTTGCTTTAGGTATGATATTTTTGAAGACACAATAAATTTTTATTTTTTCAATTTTATTTTGTAAGTACATATTTAGAGAAACCTTTTTCATCATTTTGTTAACATTTTAGGTTTAGATTTTAGATATATATATTAAAATATGACTTAAATTAGAAATAAAATAATAATATATTTTCAGCTAAGTAATGTTGAAGGCCGAGTGTTGATTCCTCTAATCGCGAACGATATCTTTTCTCATATTTCTAGTGTAATAGTAGTCAACATTTAATGGCCTCAATTTTTTTAGCATAAGCATATCTCGAATACGTTTGTAATATTTATATGTTAAATTCATAAGTAGTAGGTACCAGAGGTAAAATACTACCAGACCACATAGTAGGTAGTACCATAGTACCACATAGTACCACGGGCAAAAAATAATCCCCTTGGTACTACCAGTGGCACCACCGGTAGTACCACTGGTTTGATTTTAATACCAGAAGCGGAAAATTTTAATACCCTACTTTTTCAATTATAAGAGTTTTATTTTTACACGTTTTAACTTTAACATCAATTTCAATTTTAGTTACTTTTAATTGAATACGTTCAATTTATTTCAGTATTTACTTTTACAGTAGTCAGTCGTCACTCTGTCAGCCAGGACATCCGTTTTATAATAGTCCTATTATTCAGCGACCCACCACCATTCTTTGGGAAGTACCGCCTCAATTACTTGAACTATAGAAGTAGAATGTGCTAACAAAAGTATTGTTTTCAGCAACAGAATGATCGGTACCTGTCAACATACGAGGGAAGCGGCGATTTGTCCCCTGCAGCTCCGCCGGCCACTTCACCGACTTCCCCCCGCGACTGCAGGTCGTGTCGGAAGCGCGAGCCTCCAGATGACGACCCGCCCGCACAGCCTACAGCTCCCGACGACGCATGCGCCGGCTGCGGGTCTCGAATCACGGACCGATACTATCTACTGGCCTTGGAGAGGCGCTGGCACACGCCCTGCCTCAGATGCTGCGAATGCAAAATGCCTCTAGACTCTGAGCAGAGATGCTACGCGCGGGACAGCAACATCTTCTGCAAAAACGACTATTTCAGGTTAGATGATTTACCTAAATACCTACTTTATTCAATGCATATAAATTAAGAGCTATTTATGTGTCTTTAAATCGTGGAAGCTACAACTGGTTTTTTTTTTTCAGTGATATAGATATATGAGTAAAAACAAGATATGTCGTAACAATTAATTTAAAAGAAAAATTAAAAATTTATAACGATTAAATTTAAAGGATCTTACTCCGAAAGTAGTTAAAATATATTATTTATTAGTAGCTAATATATAGTTTATTTTAAAACAATAAGCGGATCAATGCAATGCATAATTTATGTTAAAATTGACGACATTTTGCCACTTTACATTTTCATTTAAATACTCGTAAATGTCTGTTACGGTGGCAAAATGTTTATGAAGAACTCCCATATTTTAAATAACGTTTAAAAGCTTTAAGAAGCTTAATTTAAAAAATGTCAAGTATTGTGCTTGAAAACTTGTAGGTATTTTTTCAAGAAGCATTCTATAGGTACTTGAGATGAAGGTTGAGAAAATGTTATATTTTACTATAAATTTACTTAGACTGATTCTTTGTATAGATTGCACTTGATATTGTGAACTGATTGTGGCCTCTTTTTGGTACATAGGTTTATAAAAAGCTTTGCAAGTGTTAAGACTGTCTTTATATCGGATTTAAATAAATGTATTCTGCATTTTTTTACGAGTAAGCAAATATAGTTAAGTGAATGGTTTGTTTGACGTACCTATATAAATTAAGGTACTATAGCAGAAATTTACGAAAATTTAATTTTCAATAACAGTATGTATATTTTAGATTCATAATGTAAAGCTAATCATAACACGTTTTGAAGAGCTTAAATCCTCACCCGCTTTGAGCTTAATTCAATAAAGCGTCGACCGCTATTGTACTTCAATTGTTTTTTAATAATATGTAAAATCCTTCCGCAAATCAGTTCTCATAATGTGGAATCCAATAAACACACGTAACAAATAATAAGGACCGATCGAATATTCCAATAAATTTTAGCCCAATATATCGGTCGTTATTTATTTTTAATGGTTTATGAATTCCATTAACACAATCTCTTTATTGATATTTTATGTGGTAGTAAGAATACATAATAAATACAATTAAATTCTTTAACACAACCGGTCATATAATAGAATTAGAAAATTCTTATTTTAACAGACCCCTTAATTGTGAGGGAAATTTTTCGTCTCACAATTCGTTCTTTTTGTAGACCGCGCCTGAAACATAAGGGCACTTGCGTTTTTAAGCGCGTGTGTATAAGACGCCAAAGCAATTCCTTATTCCATCTTATCTTTTACATCTTTTCCTATATAAATAAATATAAAAGGCTTACTTACGCAAAGTTTAGAGATTAATTTTCAAATAATGGACCCGTAGACTGTTTGTCACTTACTCATGACAAGGTCTTTAGAGACATCAGTATCTTCTGCCCAAAAGGTCTACCTTTAGACGTGACTTGAGTCTTATAGACTTATCGGTCTATAAGACGGTTCTCATTGCTGTAAGAATCGTCTAAATACATATATTCTCAACCTCTGCACGAAAAGGTCTACGTTTAGACGTGACTTGAGTCTTATAGACTTATCGGTCTATAAGACGGTTCTCATTGCTGTAAGAATCGTCTAAATACATATATTCTCAACTTCTGCACAAAAATATGTCGCGTCACGACCACTCACATTTCCCTTGGCTAATTCTTTGGTGATCTGACCAAAGTGGATTTCCATATAATTTGGATAACATTCTAATGTCTCCAATATATTGGCCGAATAGCTCAATTTGAATAGATTGTCTATATAATACCTAATATGAGCAACACGCTCTGTTTAGTTTGGCGCCTATAGACTTATCACAATTTTTTGTCTATGCAATTATATAATAATCGCAATTTGCCATAGACATCAATTATTGATAAACTGCGACATAGCTATGAAATTTTGACTATTTCGCCCTCATGTGTTTTTTATAATTACAATATGTTGGGTGAGTGTATGTGGTAAAGTAGACATTTGTTTATGGTATCAACTATCACGTAGGTGAGGCTAGCCGATGCAGTTTATCGAGCTCTGTTCTAGGTCTCCCTAGAGAGAAGTGATGTGGAGGTGCGCCGTAGTCGGTCGTCACGTGAGCCGTCACCCATCTGCCGTATCTGATGTACGTTTTACAGCCGCCAACGCTCACAATTCACTCAGCGTTATCAACATACTCACCTGAGACACGTTTACATCT
Source organism: Synanthedon vespiformis (assembly GCA_918317495.1). Taxonomy (NCBI): domain Eukaryota; kingdom Metazoa; phylum Arthropoda; class Insecta; order Lepidoptera; family Sesiidae; genus Synanthedon; species Synanthedon vespiformis. The sequence goes on from OU906947.1 coordinate 3,826,872, forward strand.
CGATGGCCCATCTCTACGGGACGCCAGATGTTTTAGCATGGTCCAATCCAAAGGAGACGGCGGCACGCGTCACTTTACTAAAAGCGTTTTTAATGTAACGTTCATTGATCCTAAAAAGTAAAGATGCGGCTATTTGAACATTTGCGTCGAGCGCATTTGGTACAGAAGAAAATTAACGCCATCTATTTTAAGATACTACCTACTTCCTTTAATTCTACATCTCTGGTGTTGTTGGTGTCACTTTCCGATTTTGACACCGGCGCGTCGGTGCCACGTTATAGGAGCGTTAGCCTTGTCTTTATGAAGTAATATAATATGTCAATGGTAACGTTATTAACTTTTTTATGAGCAATTAACAACTAGCTCTGTCATTCCCCAAACTTAGTTTTGTCACCTTTAAAAATTCCTCAAAATAGGTTCAGCGGTTCAGGTACTTCTAAGTGTGAGTATGAAGTCTTGATCTTTATCTAAATGTAAATTCAAATTTAAAATCGCTTTAGCTTTCATTTTGTACCACAAATTAATATTAGCTAAGATACTTTTTATATTCGTCATTATATTCAATTTTTACTCATAAGAGTTGTCGTCGATAACTCATATTGATATCAGAATGTCACCGGTCAAGGACATACATGGGAAAACTTGATGATTCTATGATAATTATGTTATGATGAAAGGTTTTGCGAATTCGTCAAATGTTTATTGATGAATATTAAATCGACTAACTAATAAACAATTTAGAAACGAGAGAAGTAATCGATATTTGATTTTAAATCAGATTATTACAAAATTAGATGTTCTTTTTGATTATATTACAAAACAGGACGCAATGCTGTTAGAATAATTTGTGTATCGGGCACCAGCTAGTTAGAAAATAATGAAGGTCTTGACGTCCCTCGTCTACTATGATTATGACCATATTACTCTATAACGCAAGAACATAGCATTCATGTGACACATAAATTCACCGATCAAGTTATTTTAAAGGAAAAGGAATATTTTGAAAATATTGAACTCCATAAATACATTATGATTAAAAAATGAAATACTTACCTTCATTTTTTTCTAGTGTGTTCTAACAAATCTATCGGCATTCGGCGCCTTTACCTTAAAAAATCAATAACACAGCGGTGACAGCTATAATCATGCTCAGTCGCCTGCACATGTCACCGGTTCGCCCGCGCATACACATTGTAAACACAAACACATTTTGACGTGACCATTGCACATTCAATGAACAAACACAAAAATGTTTTTACTCTATACGACATTAGGAAAGAGGGTCGCCTTCTCCAAAGTCATATAACTAAAGTGAAAAACTTTTTTTAAAGAAGTCATATAGGTATTGCCTAATATAGATCTGAAATGGACTGATACAAACAAGACTCTGGGCATTTGATACCCTGATTAAACCGAAACACAACTCCGTAAGCGTAATTGTCTTTGTTGATCACTGCCTCCAGACCGACCCTTGATCAAGTGGTTGTTTTAATGTTTAGTCTCAGAGAGCCACGGGTTTGATTCCCGTAAGGACCAACATTGGAAATTACATTTTCATAATTGGCTCTGATCTGAATCTGATTAGGACACACTGCGTTTCGCAGTCATTTGAGCAAGTCCGTTCTGAGACACTATATGAAGTCCCCTTATGGAAGTGAATACTAGCAAATGTGCTGTTGTGTTTCAGTATTTGGATAAGGGATGCCAGAGCCCATCTCTCTATCCGTTAACCTGTCTAAGTATTAATAAAATAATAGCTAGAGTGTAATTGTGGAACTCAATAATGTGTTCCAGAAGCATCAGAGCCATAAATTACAAGATAAAAGTAAGTTATAACAAATATTTTTTATTCCTTGCCTATTTTTATTTTTTATTTTCAATATTCGTAAACACGGATGTGAAATATTATATCTATTTTGGGCTACTTTTAGCTGCCTCCACACCTCCATTTTAACTTTAACTAGGCTAAATCTCGAACTCTTTCAAGGGCGCTACTTTTAGCAACACGAAGTTTTCTATTCAGTTTTTATAAAAAGACATAACCAAAATTCTCGGGGCTGAAGATGAAGATGAAGCAAATAATCAAAAATTCTATGTTTTCTTAGATTTCATATCAATCTTTTGACTGAACTAATTACGTCTGTCAGGTCAGCTAGTAATATAAATATAATAATACTCGTAAATATAAAATGAGATCACTGATTCACTCTTTGATTAATGATGTAACAAAAACTGCTACAATTATGAAATTTTGCCAGATGATAAGTGGCTACCGTCGCCTATAAAATAAAACACACGCTTGTAAGACACTTGGTGTGTTGTTGTTGGTATAATGGACCTTGTCCTATGGAAATGTGCTTTGGCATCACTTATTTATTTGGATAAGCTACTTGTGAAGACAGAATGACATTATAGAGAAATGGTCTGAAAAAAAAGATTGAATATTAAAAACAAATTGATTACTAAAGTAAGTAGAGGTGGCTGTTATTTGAAATTTTGTGCTGGGAACTTCCCGTTAGATTTGATGTTCTGGAAATGTGTTCGTAATAACAAATTACATACATATATGTACAAATATTAACACATTAGTAAACACAATAATAGATTGTGTTATTATCAACGTTTCGTTATTATGAATATGTATTTAGTTAAACATTAGAGCTGTGGGTCAATGTACGGCATTATCAAGACGTCCTTTACTCAAATAATATGATCAGCTCCCAGACTGGTTGAAATACAAGAAACAATAAACGTACCTCGTAAAATCATGCTCCGCTGGCGTAAATCAAATCCGGCCCTGCTACGAGACACTTGTTTAAATTGCTCATAAAAGTCTTCAACGCAACGTATACGCATATATTAGAACTTCTTTATGGATGGCGGGCCGAGGCCACGTCATCGGTGCTTTTCTTGGTTCCGACATGTACGGCGACTTTCGACTTTCTCCGTATGTTCGAAGCGATTCAATTTCATGTGAGAATTTCAATCCCTCAAAACTGAACGCAAGGTCGTTCGCTAACGTCCTAGTCCAGTAACCAGTATCTCTCACCTGATTTTTTTTTCTGATTACTAACAGGCTGAAACTCCGTGAGTAGCTTCGGTTTGCCGAGACGTCCACCTTTTTCCTCTGCGAAAATTCTCGATTAAGGTGTAGCTAAAGGAGTTACCAGCCGTAAAAAATGGTAGGACTCAAGCGTAGGACTGGGAAAAGGTGTCACTCAACTTGTAGGACTATGCGGCCATTTTATTATACAAATGTTTACTAAGCTGCAGACAAAAAATCAGCTGGTTAGCACCCTCCCAAAAAACCACTCCCAATATATCATAATAGAATAGAATAGAATAACGTTTTATTTGTAGTAAGAACATTTAAGAGCATACATAGTTAACATATAATAACAATAATAAAGACATATTAAAGATCTTATATAATAATAAGGTCACAAAAATTATTACTAACTAACCAACTGATTTTCTGTCTACAGCTTAGTAAACATTTGTATAATAAAATGGCCGCATAGTCCTACAAACTGAGTGGTACGTTTTCCCAGTCCTACGCTTGGAAGTTTTTTACGACTGCGCACTACTACCTCTATCGAGAATTTTCGCAGAGGAAAAAGTTGCTCGTCTCGGCAAACTGAAGCTACTCACGTTGATTCAGCCTGTTAGTAATCAGATAAAAATTCAGGTGAGGGATACTGGACCATCCTGTTGCTATGCAGGGTGAGAGCGCGTAAGTTTCTTTACCTCTTTAGAATAATTCTTTAGATAAAATTATGTGCCATTATTTTCTGAGACACTAAGCAGATAAAATTATTACAACAAGTCAATTAATAAATTATATCTAAGAAATAGATAACTGTGAATATGGGTCAGTTATTTTGGACTGATAATTCAATGCATAAGTTGCAATGCATTGAGACCTCAATAGATCAAAATAGATGATGCCACTAGGCTATCTGGCAATAAGAACTGAATTATTACCATTGATTAAAATTATCACACTTAATGGACGATAAATAAATACACATTTTGAATCTGTATTTACTCATTTTACGTGACTTGAAAAACGTTAGGTTTTCCAGGAAACGTCTAAAAATATACTTTTTTTTTTCTATTTTCAACGCTGACAGAGTCGCGCCCATCAGCTAGTAAAAAATATAAGCTAATCAAATAAATAAATAAAGCTATGAAAATATTTAAAGATTTCTAAGATCGTACCATATATAAAACAGTTTTTATAAAATTACTAAAATTGTATAAACAGTTAATGAAAAATATAGGAACCACGAATATTACAGAATATTAACAGTGAAATAACAGAAATGAAAAATGAATTTTGAAGCACATTCCTTCAAATTATCTCCTCGAAGTTTGGTACCGAACGGACGCGGGCGAAGCCGGGAGCGGGTTGCTAATCTGTCAATAAATCATTGTCGAGATAAACAAAAGGTAAAAAAATTGGCGTTTTTTGTACTTATGTTCATGTATCTATGAGTAGAGGTTATTTACCCGACGACCTTATTCATTGATAAAAGTAGTTCACATCATAATATCACAATGTTATAATAACAAATGTTATGAATTGTATTATGTAAAATACATTCAGGATGGATGTGAGAAAGGAACTCTGACGCTATTGTTCACTTGCATAAAGCTGGGTTCCTTACAACACTCTTGAAATACACCCAAATTTATTTTTATTTTTAATAAAACCTACCTAAGGTTCCAAATAGTTGGAGGATAAAATTATAATATACATATTATTTATCTGTTCAAAATATATTATAATATAATGTTTTAAACATCCCTGAAAATATAACGCCGGTGGTATTTCCTAAAGGATAAAAACCACTCACGATAGTAAAAATCAGGAAAAATTGGACTCAAATAATTCCAGTGAAACAAAATGTGATTCATGCTACGTTTGACATATTTTTATTAAAATTATATGATAATATTGTCATTAATACGAATAGGTATAGAACAATATTGATAATAGTGTGCTTTTTAAAATATATCCTATTAACTAATTAGTAAAATAACAAGTGTTTTGTAAGAAAAGATTACCGTTTGACAACATTAACCGTATAACAATAAATATTACTTTGAAATGTTCTTTCCTATTTATTGTCGGTATATAAGAAGCTCTTATAGGTTTCAGGGTTGTTCTCTATACCTATTAAATATGGCACTGGACTTTGGTGGAACGTATCAATTTGCACAACTTTGTAATCTTATTACTCCATGCCTACCCACGTCAAATTCATTTGTACAAATTTAAAATTAGTGTACGTTAATGTACATTAAAAAAATTGTTTTTTAAAAATTTTCTATTTTTTCTAACTATGAAAAAAGTCCTCAGTAGTGAAGAAAGTAGCACAACTAGCTGGTGCCTGCGACTTCGTCCGCCTTGTAAAAGAAAATATAAGAAAATATAAAAGGCGGTACTAATATTATAAACTAGCTGGTGAATGCGACTTCGTCCGCGTTGAAATACATACATACAATACCTACACTTACAGATTTATAGTATTGATTGATGCGAAAGTTTGTATAGATGTTGTAACTCTTTCACGCAAAAACTACTGAACCGATCACCATGAAATTTTGCATACGCGTTGTCTGGGACACCAGAAAGGACATAGGGTACCTCTCATTGTTCAAAGCGGATGAAGTCGCGGGCACCAGCTAGTATGTTATAAGTAATGGACGTAAGGGCTTATATTCTCTTATCTTTATCTGAAAACTTCGCCTCAAACACAGCATCAACAACCTATCTTTTGTAAGAGGTCGATTACTGTGGCGAACTAATTGTGCCATACCAAGGCCATACCACTACAAAATATTCAGAGTTCATAAGAAATATCGCTCACATTTGTCGATGCACTTAGTTACATGAATGGCATAAACGAAAAGTATACGCATAGAATTTGGGCAGTGGCATCTCTACTCGTATAATGCCACCGACCATCGCCTCTGCATTCCCGCAGGTAGGTAGTAGTTATAAAATGTTAAATATATTATATCTAAATTCTGTTATAAACAAACAGATTGAAAGATAAGACGCCGCGGGAGTGAGCAATAAAGAAGAGAATAGTAATTAAGTTTCATCTAACAACGGCACGATAAAATCAGACGTTATAATCGATACTGGTTTACTTACTAATCTATAAAACATAATACTCTACGTTCACACGGTAATCCGCCAAAATTTTTACTTTTACGATGTTTTTTTGAAAAAAAAAACCATACTGGGGATTTCGTTCGCGTATTAGTATAGGTAGTACATCTATGTGTTTTCTACAAATTTAGTTGTGGTGCTATTACCGGCGAAACTAATGGTTATTCAGCACCACCTTTTGCCCGCGTGTATATTTCAAAAGGTAGCCTACATTCTTCCGGAGCTATCCCACATTGGTATGTACGTACGTTCGGAAACTAAAAGGTCAATTATTGTTCCGTCGCGTCGGAACTCATTACCGGGATAAAGAGTATCAAAGTTACAAACTATCAAGATCCAGATTATGAATGGTTTTTGAGTTAGGTAATAATAATATTGAGTAATAATCATAAAAAAGTCTTGACAAAATTTCGCATTCGTAAGAATATTATGGGAACCAAAAGCATACACAATGGACTGAGAAAGAAGCTACTGTACTCAAATTAAATTTTGAAAAGTTGAATAATATTTTAAATGCACACGAATGCCTTCGGATACAATAAAGTTGTGAATGGTGTAACGAAGTTAGCAAATATAATAATTTTTAATCACACGAGTGTATTTTAGTTGCGGTCTCGTTCGTCGGAAGCTACTCGCAGTCGCTAGCGTGCTGTTACGGGCTAGTGCGCAGGCGCATGATGGATTAGCTCGCGCTAATACTCATCCGACACGCGAAATATTTCACTACGGTCTAAGTTCACATCGACTCTCTCTGCCTTGCTTCTTTGCACTTCAATTAACAAATGAACTATCTGCACTTCATTAGTAGTACAGTATCCCTCGCCTGATTTTTTCTGATTACTAACAGGCTGAAACTCCGTGAGTAGCTTCGTTTTGCCGAGACGTCCACCTTTTTCCTCTGCGAAAATTATCGATAGAGGTAGCTAAAGGAGTTACCAGCCGTAAAAAACTTCTAAGCGTAGGACTGGCAAAACGTGCCACTCGATTTGTGGGACTATGAGGCCATTTTATTATACAAATGTTTACTAAGCTGCAGACAAAAAATCAGCTGGTTATTAATAGTTTTTATGACCTATTTATTGTGATATACTGGGATTGGTTATTTGGGAGGGATGGGATTATTAACTTATTAGCTAATGTAAGCTTATATGTTGAAAGTTAATAATTAGTTTCAGAAGTCATTTACGTTAGGACACGCTAGGAGTTAGATATTTCCCAGGCAACACATAGGCCAGATAACAGTATGAAATTCACAAATTATTCAGTTTAAAGCTTTGTTATAAGGGTATTAGAGCTGACAAGATAGTCAAATGCTGTATTGAATGATTTTTTGGGCTATTATAACACTATGGGCTATTATGGGCTTCTTTTTGCTTATTCAGCTACTATTCAGTTATTATGTTGCTACTATACAGCTTAAAGTAATTTATTTTGTGCCCAAATTGCTTGGATAACGGCTGATAACGGCAAAGAATATTCAGCCATTCTGTGTTGCTTGGGTTATATATAAGTTTTCTGAAAAATTTAATATAACGAGATATACTCATGTTTAATGTTTTGAATCAGTAAACTAATTTATCTCGAGTTTCTCGAGTGATTCCAAATATTTTACCAGCTTAACTGGCACGAATACTATAATACTTCAAATAAGTTAGTATTGCTAACTTAGTTGAAAGTGTAGCCTGAAATGTTGCAATGCTATGCAGAATAAGTGTTTATAATCCAGAAGCGTAGGTACTTCAACGCAGCGTTACTTAGTTCGGTAAACTTAAATTTGAACATTAGTTTCAGATGCTGTAACTTTAAATGAAGGCTTTTGTTCCATTTATACATAGATTTTGTATAGTTCATTTATATGTTACGATTATAGTGTTACTAGGTGTCAGCTTGTCTTAGCGTATGGTATGGATATGGTCTATGGTACTTATAACCTTTCCGAAAACCGGCTTGTTCAGGAGACTGGAAATCATCAAATCTAGGCTCTAGTTGATTTACGATAATGCTTAAAAACAACATGTAATCATGACTCAGAAACATCATGGGTCTATAATACTTCAATGGGATTTATCAGATTTTTTGAAGAACAGCTCCAACATGTCTATGTTTCAGGCGTTACATCGTCGAAAAGGACGTAATTGAAGATTCTGTTCTATTCCGATTGCTGTAGGAATTTATTTAGGTATTGGTTTTCCATAGGCATAGGCTTAATTATGAAAAAGATTCATAGATTATGAAAAATAACCTCGAAATATCAAGAACATAAATGTTGAATAATAGTATTATTATTTAATGTGTTCAATGTGTTCACGCCGTGAATGTTTAATTTGTTTATCGTGTTTGTTTATATGATAAATAAATGAACCAATAATGTCGGAGCAACTTTCATTTGCTTATCATTGGGTGATAGGTTTAGCACTAACCCGTGGCGTGCCGAATCATTATTATCTATAATAATTTATATGTTATTATTCGTACTTTGCACCAAGTGGTTCTTATCCGTATCGTGTTTATACATGCCGGTAGATACACAGTACATATTTAACTTGTATGATGCATTGACAAGTAAACGACCTTTGAAAGGAAGAATGGAAACGTAATATCAAAAAATATCACTATTACAACAGGAAAAAATAATACCTAATAGCAATCCAAATCCTAATATAATATTATTATTATAAATGCGTTGATTAAAAATGTTTGGATTCTTTTGGCGCATATTTCAGATTTGTATAACATCCATATTACCTATTAACAAAATAATAATAATATTTATAATAATAATGTAGGTTGAATTATAATATATTTAGTCCCTTTAATTTTTAAAATTAAAGAAACCAAATGAAGTTTATATAATATTTTTAAAAAATATTTTGCAAAATTTTTTTTTACTTTATATCGGATTTCTTTATGGCTGTGTTTGTGGACGAACATAGGAGAATTGCTCATTTCAAAACATACGGGATTTTTTGAAAGGCCACGAAATGGAAAATCAATCTGATTTTATTTTTATTTTGAATATGTTACTGGTGGCTAATTACCCAGGCAACAGTATGAACCAGATAACAGTATGAAATTCACAAATTATTCAGTTTAAAGCTTTGTTATAAGGGTATTAGAGCTGACAAGATAGGCAAATGCTGTATTGAATGATTTTTGGGCTATTATAACACTATGGGCTATTATGGGCTTCTTGTTGCTTATTCAGCTATTATGTTGCTACTATACAGCTTAAAGCAATTTATTTTGTGGCCAAATTGCTTGGATAACGGCTGATAACGGCAAAGAATATTCAGCCATTCTGTGTTGCTTGGGTAGTAATAAATAAAATTCGAAATTGGGTTTTATAGCCGTAATTTTATTTTGAGGAGTTTTTTTATATATATCCCTCAATCATATGGTATAGCAGAATATAATTACAATGTGTAGTTATATTGTATAGTGTGTGAGATTGTAAGACAATAAACTGCCTGTTCTCACAACTCGCCGACCTCAGGGCGATGACCACAGAGTCCTGCACCATACACCAAATTGTGTTTGGTAGCTTGTTAAATTTTGTATCTGCTGACCAATTAGAAGACATCCAACTACCAGTGCATAGTGAATTTCAACAGAGTTAGATGTTAGTTAGTCTGTCGAAATACCAACCGGCTAAAAATTTATATTTTCTGTACCTGAATAGGTACCGTCTGTTTTTGTAACTCGTCCCAACAGAGTAAAAATCACAACTATATTTGATCGAGTTTAAACGAATGTAGCGGTTTTATATTTTATTTCTTATATATATTTTATATTGTATTTTTTGAGACATGACACGACATGGCGCTCAAATCAAGACGAACTCATGGCTCGAGTAGTTAAGGTGCTCGCTTTAGAGCTCTATCTCAGAGGTCCCGCGTTCGTTTCAAAAGCAAGGCCAACTTTGGAAATGAACTGGACAGAAATTCTCACGGATTTAGGATCCTCTATTTTTGATATATATGTATTTTACTGCTCGGTTTCGTCAATCGTGCAAGTGCAACGGAAATGAAACGCGCGTTATTTGATTTGAACAATGAGCGCGCGCCGATATCACCGCAGTGTTCCTGACGGTATAGTTGCCGGCAAAAAATCTCAATAGGATCTTATTATATGCAGAATATATTTATGTTTTAACAGCAATAATTTGTGAGAATTTGAGAAGTTTATAAATTGTTAAAGTTATAGAAACATTGAAATATAAAGAGGCCACAATAACCACTTACTAAGAAGGTGAAATCTCAGAGAGTTACAAATCACTATACTTATCACTTTTTACTTTTATATATGCATATGATTTTTCAGTTGTTTATAAAAAATTGGTGCGTGATATTTTGTATGGACATCACGATTATTATATATAAACATAGGAGCTGTGTCACGCATCGCACAGCGTCCCAGACGTCGTTATCAAACGGCGCGGCGTCCGGGTCAAGCGGTCACTTATCGTGTCGGCTAGCTTATCGAACGCTATGCTATAATATACAATATACCCTCAAGCTTACTTCAGACGGCTACCTAAGAAATCTAGCTTCACCTTAGGGTGAAGAACCAGGGAAGAGATAAAACATAAGTTAATTTTATAAATATTATATAGGCAAGCTAACATCAGGCTGACGATTCGTCAGCCTGTCTAACGACGATAATAGTTAAATCACTGAACTGTACAGTTACACAAACAAAGAACAGCAAAAATCCATAAAGTTGTCAATAGTTTAAACGCAAGAAAAGAAACTTTAAAAAAAAGGTTCAAATCGACAACAATACAAATGTTTACAGGAACATTGACCTATAAACGCTTTGGGGCAGATGGTCTAGCGGAAAGAAAAAAAAAAAAAGTGTAATAAAACAGGGGGCCGTATTACGTTGAAATATGGGTCATAATACGTATAATATTGTGTTCAGTGGTTTATTTGTTCGCTGACAAATGACTGATGACAATATCATTGTGTGCGGTTACCCCGGTGGCGGTTCCTGCATGCATTGTTGGTTGACGTCTACATTTTAAGCGCCCGCAATTGTATTAGTATATTTTGAATTTTTATTCTCATTTACATGAACATTTCAATTCAAAATAAGTAACGTTAAAAGGTAGTTAACATTCTTTAGATTTCATCTAGTTTACGTTAAGTACGCTTCTGATAGAAAATATATACGAGTACACCGATTTTGTCACGTTTTTTCTACATTCATATCAATGTAAGCAAGTAGGTACTTTTATAAGCCAGTTATTTTCTATACAGTTACTATATACGATTTCTACAATACATACAATGCATACAATACAATACTTTTTATGTATAAAAAGTACATACATGTACATTTTAGGGAGTGTGAATTTGATTTGTAAAAAATGCATCTGTGCAAAGCCGGGAGCGGATCACTAGTATGCGGACAATTTGTAGTATGATTTTGAAATAAATGCTCCGTTTCAATTTATTATAGCTTTTTTTTTATTTATACTCTATATGTAGATACATATAGGACTTCTATAGAACAAACACACTAGTCAGAGAAAATTCTTCTAATTTTTATCTATGCGCGAACGAATTTCACGACTTATGTGTGTACATAAAAAAAAATTCTGTGAGCAAAGTTTTGGAGTTAATGCGATTTAACGCCTTCGTGAATGTGAATGTGTTTTGTGGGGCTACACGTGACGCACTGCCAACACTGCGGACCAGTTCGCCGGTGCTCTATGCTCTTACTCTTCGCCACAATGCACACGGCGCTAGCACGTATTTCTGTCAACCATTGCCATTCAGAACTACTAGAGGAGAAAATTCTATTGTTCAAATTTTTAAATAGGTTACACAGCAAAACATTTATTTATTTCTCTAAAAACACCTCATCTGGGCCCTATTTCTCGAAAGTATTAGTTTACTAGTTAGGGAAAATTTACGAGTTCTAATATTTTCTGGTAACAATACTGGTACACTAATAAAAAATAATAGTCTGGCTTGACTGAATGCACCTACAACCCATGCCTTCTTACCTATTAAAAAAAGCGGGGAAAGTTCCCGCCACTTTTGTATTTTCATTTTTCACGTTTGCACATTGGCGGTAAAAGCGGATTGTTTGTTTAATTTAGGTATTTTATATTTTAAAATGGATCTAAAGTTCTAAGACACATTTTAGAAGCCAGAGATATTCTGTTTAGGAGCTTTCCGGACGTTTTAACAAAACAAAACAAGCGGAAATATTGGGAAAAAGTATGGAAGAAGTCACAAATCTGTGTCGTTCTCTTTAGGTGATTACTGCCGCTTATAAATAAATACATTATATATTATACACGGATTATAAATACGTTAGAGATGCCTATTGGCATCGGAAACATCTGAATCGGTCCAGATTTTATAAATTTGTTTGTTAAAATATGAACTAATAGTTTCGACTAATATTTTTTACAAGCCTTTTTTACGAGACTAATAGCTTGGTTATTAGTGAATTTTACTAGTGTATTTTTTTCTCTTTATATTCATGAAACCAAAACCCAATTGAAACTATGTAATAATATTAGCTAATATTTATTAGTTGGTAACTAATAACTAATACTTTATTACTGTAACTTCGAGAAACGTACATAAGTAAACTTGTTTCAACTAAATAGTATTTCAGCAATTTTCATGTATTTTTTCATGCACGTATCAGCTGAATAGAAACTCCCTTCATTGATATTTTTTACCTTAAAAAAATGTATATTTTTTGTGTGTCAGTTTAAACTCGTTCGTCGAGTGGTATACACACTGTAGCCAGGTTTTTTTTTTAATTTGGCGGGTGGCGCAGGGCTGAGGGCTCCTCATCGATTCGTGACGTGTATCTAAAGGGCGAAAAACACTCGACGCCGAATGAATACAAGAGTGTTATGTTTTTTACGAGTCTCGAGTGCTTCAGTCAATGAGTACACTGTCGTACGTTATTGACGACTGCTGTTGAGTGTTGTTTTATGTATTGTCAAACAACACAATGCTTATACATTTATTTGTTTTTTTTTTTTTTAAGAAGTATTAACAGAATATAACATCGTTTGGCGGCTAGTGCCATGGTTAAAAGAATATTTATTTTCTTATTTTATACTATGTAAAGATGAAGTTTTTACAAAAAATAGTCAATAAAATAAAGTTTATTAAAATTCTATGTAATTAGTTTTTCATGGATATTTTTTTCAAATTTTGTATCTATATATACCTGTCACTAAAATTATAAAAATGCCTTGTTTCCATTTTTTTTACAGCAATCACAAAATCATTTAAAAAAATATAGACACTTTGCATATTGGTGAAGAAAAATCTACCATCTAGATCGTGATAAAAATCTTGTCATATCCTACACACTTTACTTTTATATAATCAATTTGACCTACTAATAATAAATGTGTAAAGGTTGGTCATGGACTAAGTTACTTTGTTTTTAGAGATATCGTGTTTATAGGCTCTACATGATACTGAAACTAAATTGACCATTTTTGAATTTTTTTCTGTCTGTATGTATGTATGTTAGTCCATATTAAGCGAATTAACTGATTTTCATGAAACTTGGTAGATAAACATTTAGACGTACGGGACACAGGATAGGCTACTTTTTTCTTTTTCAACTCGGACGAAGTCGCGGGCACCAGCTAGTAACTTAATATAATCTAAATATTCTTTCGCAAAAACTCTTTTACTGGCGCTAAGATTTCTTGTAGGATTTTACTCATGTCTTGTTCAATATTAATGAAATAATTTGTTATTTTTGTATATAAAATGTTTATTATTTAATCTTTAAAATGGAATTACACACGGAAGTAAGTACGAATAGTGAAATGTAATAACCACCGTTTATCGAGTTACAAGAATTGGTAACAAATTGTGATATCCAATCCAGTGCAGGGCGGGTGAGCCCGGCAGAGACGTACCCATATCGACAAATTATATCGATAAATTTTAATAAAACAATAAGTGTATTGTAGTTTAACTACTCTTAACTTTGTAATAATTTTTCTACTGTAAAATATTCATTAGAAAATATTTTGTAATTTAAAGTAAATGTCACTAAAATTAGTACCTGATATTTTTGATTTAATTATTATTAAATGAATAAAAGTACGAGTCTGTCCTTTCTTGGGACCTAAGAAACTAATATTTTAGAAACCCTATATTAAGATAAAAAAAAGAAATACGAAAAAAGAAAGTATGATTAATTATGGCAAATCTAAGTATGTAATAATTTTTATGACCTCATTATTATGAGTTATGGGGAGTGGATTTTTTTGTGAGGGATGGCTATACTAACCATCTGATATTTTGTCTGCAGCTTAGTAAATATTTGTATAATAAAATGACCGCATAGTCCTACAAATTGAGTGGCACGTTTTCTCAGTCCTGCGCTTGGAAGTTTTTTTACTCTAGCTGCCTCCTTTAGCTACCTCTATCGAGAATTTTCGCTGGGGAAAAAGTCTTTCGTCTCGGCAAACTGAAGCTACTCACGAAGATTCAGCCTGTTAGTAATCAGAAAAAAAATATCCTATGAGGTATTTATTTATTTATTTTATTTTAGGGAAATTTACAGGTATAATTACTTAATAATAGTGGTGAGTAAACAAACTTAACCTAATAAAAAATTTTCACTTATAGATACTGAAAAAATTATCAGCCATATTTTGTTTTGTATATGTATATATACTGTATATATGTATACTGGACTATATATGTTTATTTTGATATTTAAATTGTATCGATGTTTGAAATGATCGAGATGCGCGGCAGCCCTACGGACGCAGCGGGATGCGCGAGTACTGTTTGCAAATAAACACCCGGCGGTATCCCGGGGTTAACAATCGTCAGGGTTGTACAATAGTTGTCCGCGGTGGTGACAGCGGGTGGCCGAACGGTGGCGGCGTGTTGTGTTCTTGTGTTGTTTATTTCTCATGTGAAATAGGTACTGGCCCTATGGGAAAAATCCTATGTCCTTGTGACATACGAAAGCCGATAGTATTACTTCATAACCCAGATAGGGAATCGCGTAACTATAGAATAATATTGAACTAAAGAATAACCAATTCAAAGTGGATTAGTAGCTACTTTACTGGAACTTAGTTTAGTTTTAGCGTAATTAGACAACATAATTTATTTACTTTAGGTAATTGAAATTTGATAAGAGATTAATATTTTAAAAAATAGTTAAATTTTAAAAAATATATTTTAATTTTGGATAAAAACAGGTTAAAAGAAGATTCGAGATAAACCTCAAAGTTAGAATAGAGGAGTGGATGGGCTCATGCATTCAGGAATGCCATTCCTTATTCACATACAAAATTTGTTGTTGCATGCTGTTATTTCGCTGTTTTTGTATTATGTATTTGTGTCAAAATTTAAATAAACTGAAACAGTTTGTGCAACGAAAATCAAAAATTACAATACAGCAATGGCATGACGACAGTAAAGCGTTTAATGTATACGTTTAAGGTTCTCAAAGTTTATGAAAAATAAAAACACTTTGTAAACATTGTATCAATTTGGTAAAATATCTAAATTTAGTCTCAGTCCGAATCTCAGATGTTATAATTACCAACATTCAAATGATACGTGTGGAACATTATCGGCGTGGGTAAAGCGACAATGCAATAAAAAGAACGTGAAACGGTAGGTAAGAGCGGACATATAAAAATACATTTAGATAAAAACTTTAATAGACATTGTAAAATTCGATGACAAATCCCGACAGTTTAACACGACTGGCTTAGTTTATGGCCGTTGACCAAGTAAAGGTGTGTGCAGGCTCGTATTTCTTTGAAAATGTATTTCTTTATTTCAACTAAACAATCTTGTCAATTAAAACACAGGTTTTATACGATCATTTTGAGGGTCCTACAATGTAAAAAAAAAATTTTTTTTTGCCTGAAAAAATCAAATGCGATATTATAGATAGATCCATTAGCATAATCTAGACAACCACAAATTTTGTATATCTATAGTTTTTTTTTTTTTATTTCAAATTTTTTTTATGACCCATAAGATTTTTTAATACTCGCCATAGAGGCATTGAAGTGTTGTAATAAATCATTAAAACATATGTTGCTCTGAATTTACTTTGATAATCAAAATTCAAGGTAATTAAATGTAAAATAAGTGCATTTATGGGCTCATAAATAGTTCATTTTCTAGTATAGATTTCTTAAAATAAGTTTCTGGTTTATAAGAGATAAAAAAAAATCAAGTTTTTTGATTTTCGTACTTTCAATTGACGAGCCTCTTGGATGAGTGGATTAGGATAGTCGTCTTGTGGTAGTAAGTAGTTATTCTTCTACTAGCTGGTGCCCGCAACTTCGTTCGTTTTAAAAATGTTATATAGCCTAAAGTCTTCCTCGATAAACGGACTATCCAACACAAAAATATTTTTTTCAATTTAAACCAGTAGTTCCTAAGATTAGCGAGTACAACCAATAAAACAAACTTCAGATTTTTATAATAGTATAGATATGTATGAGATTTAGGGCATTCGTTTATTGTTATTCATATTTAAGTCAAAAATGTCAGCATAAATGTTACTATAAAATAATTTTTTTACCCTAAAATATGCCTCATCTGAGTACATCTTAATGAAGATTTAAAAAAACAAGAAACGTCCGAAGAATTCATAATACTAAATTCCTTTTGGGGAAATCTCGGATCAATTAACACTCATAAATGACAGTCGGTTTTAATATGTTTACTTTGGGCCTCTCGAATATGGGCCAATAAAAGCATCGAATACAAATAAGTATTATTGCGCGGGAAGTATGTAGTAGCCCTTATTTTTTTTTTAATTATTTTTAATTATTATTATTTTCGCTTTCCATTTTACTTTTTGTTACATCTAAATTAAACCAACGACCAGGCTTTGCCTTTTTTCAGTTGCGAGAGTTAGTATACATAGTTTATCTATTAACTAGCTGGTGCCCGCGACTTCGTCCGCGTTGATAAAGACAAAAGTAGCCTCTCCTGTCTCCTGTACGTCTAAATGTTTATCTACCAAGTTTCATGAAAATCAGTTAATTCGTTTAAGAGTTATGGCGGAACATAAATACATTCAGAAAAAAATTCTAAAAATGGTCAATTTAGTTTCAGTATCATGTATAGAGCCTATAAACACGATATCTCTGAAAACAATGTAACTTGGATACTTCATGACCAACCCTCACAGATTTATTATTAGTATAGATATTCAATTTTCATTGACTTTTTTGTTACATCAACGAGTATATTAAACCAACGACCAGGCTTCGTCTGGATGTAGTTGCGAGAGTTAGTATACATAGTATATATTATATATGTATGAATATACATTTCAAATATATATTAGTGTGGATTACAAGATAATAAAAATTCATTTTGAATTCAGAAGCGAGATATAACATAACGATACAATACCGATTCACACGGTATGATCGAGCGATTGGTCTTAATCTAAAGACAACACTATCGGCTGTCCGCTGTCTTCTCACTTATCGTCGGATGTCAGAAGCGAAGTGTCGACAGATAGCGTACAAACGACGAAATCACCGGAGCCTTCTTATGATTTTTTTTTTTCATTTCAATATCTGAACACACAGCTCATCCTTGTGCTAGAAGTGTCAAATTAATATTACATAAAGCGTATTTTCGGCTTATGAGTCTCATCTCTGGGAGGAAATCATGACTTACACTGGGAGGAAATTTATAAAGAGAGTAAGATTTTATAAATCAATCATGCGAGGATTGTTCAACCAGGATTCGAACCTTAATCATCCGTTTGTCTGCCCAGTCCTAGTACTGTTACGGTTTTAATCTACTTAAAAATGTAATTCATCAGTTGTATAAAACTTCCTAAGTGTATGAACTCCATAACAATTTGACAGATATTGAGAAGATTTTTCGCTTTTTCGCTAAATGGCAGATTCTGAAAAAGGCAGATTCTGGGAACGGCAGATTCTGTAGATGGCAGAAATTGTACAGTCCGTTTCAATAAATTACTTAAAGTTTATTATTTATGATACATAAATATGTCGCGTCTGTCGGTCTGTTCGCGATAAACTCAAAAACTACTGCACCGATTTTCATGCTGTTTTCACCAATGGATAGAGTTGTTCACGAGGATGGTTTTAGTATATAATTTACAAAGTTAAGCGGGCCAAGTTGCGCGCAGCAGCTAGTCTTATTATAAACTAGCCGGCGCCTGCGACTTCGTCTGCGTTGAAAAAGAAAAAAAGTAGCCTATCTTGTGTCCCGTAAGTCTAAATGTTTATCTACCAAGTTTCATGAAAATCAGTTAATTCGTTTAAAAGTTATGGAGGAACATACATACATACTATACTTACACTTACAGATTTATTATTAGTATTGATGGACAAGGCTAAGGGAATGGCTATAGTATTATATACCTATAAGATAAAACATATATACCAGACCAGGTATATGTAAATAACATGGCATGTTATTATTTATTATTGTTTATTATTATATATAACACGACTATTATGCACCTACTGTTATTATGCCAGCTAACCTAGCTGTCAGTAACCACAAACTTATAGAAGACCATTCTTAAATAACGGAAAATATAATATAACACCCACTTACAAATGTTTTAATTCATAAGAAAACTAAAGTGTAGTTATTTATTTTAGCTTCTTTTGTACGTGCTTGTACTAACCAGTAGTATAGTAACACGTAATACTACAGACAGGCGTATAGTAGTAGACGGGGAGGTTTTTTTACCCCTTATACCTACCAGTAGTAAATATGTATGTAAGTGAAACTTTTAAGAGTGTTCGGAATCTTGCAGGTTTTCTGCGAATAATAAATTTGTTTCTCCCTATAATAAATTTATTTCTCCGAATAATAAAGCTTGGAGGGAATTCACTTTAAATATTTTGTATATAAAAATGTTAATTTAATTTGTATATGCTTTAATTCGATAAATGGAAATTATTTTTATATATAAAAAAATTGCACACCGGGCGAAACCGAAGCGCTCAATACTAATAATAAACGTGTAAGGGTTGGTCATGGAGTAAGTTACTTTGTTTTTAGAGATAACGTGTTTATAGGCTCAATACCTAATACATGATACTGAAACTAAATTGACTATTTTTACTTTTTTTTCTGTATTTATTTACCTTTATACCTTTATAACGTTAACACCACAATAAACGTGTGTTAGCTGGTGCCCTCGATTTCGTCCGCGTTGAACGATGAAAGGTACCCTATGTCCTTTCTGGTATCCCATACAACTTGTATGCAAAATTTCAAGGTGATCGGTTTAGTAGTTTTTGCGTGCATATCAAACAAAGAAAATCACATTCACATTTATAATATTAGTAAGGATGGTCTTCTGTATGGGGTGGTTACCGGTGCTCTGGTCTCGATCTGGAAAGTATACCGACTACTTTCCAGATCTAGACCATAGCCAACTGTGGGATATGTGTTGAAGAGTTAAATAATTAATTATCAAAATTTATTAAACCGAATTGAAATTAAACCAAAAGCCAACTTTATAAAGTTAATTTCCAAAGTCAAAACTGTGGGATATGTGTTGGAGAGTTAAATAATCAATTATCAAAATTTCAAAACATGAAATTAAACCGAAAATGCCAATAAAATCGTTTCTTCCGCCCTAATAATATATCAAAGCGGGATCAGTATTTCCATTTCTCCGTATCCGATATCTAAGGAAAATAATTGCGACATTACAAATAAGGGAGAGTAAAATTGCTATAAAGCGCTTTCCTCTTACACACTCGGATAGTTCGTTTAATAAGTCTTAATGTGTTGAGTTCGTTTTTGTTCTCACGCGTGTGCTTTTTTTTCCACTGCTCGCAAATGGCGTGGAAAAGTTATTTCAACGCCATTAATAATTGGATATTCGCTTTAATTCAATTGGACATCTTTCTATTGTTTTCTTAAGAAATCAACTATTCCTCGAATCAGCAATTGCTGTAACAATACACGATCTCTTATTTTATACGCGGATAATTTCAAATTATTTTTTTTAATTTACAAATAACTTGAAAGCAAATTCTGAATTCAATGGATTACAATAAGGTCCACAAAATCATCATGATAATATATTATACTAATATTATAAAGAGGAAACATTTAATTGTTTGTTTGAAATGAATAGGCTCCGAAACTACTGGATCGATTTGAGAAATTCTTACACCAATAGAAAGCGGGTAAACATCAGGTAAACATAGGCTATATTTTACAATTGATTTCTTCTGTGCGTGTGTACGCAACTGAACTCCTCCTAAACGGCTGTCTTCACTTATGGATAGAGGGATAATCAGGAATGGTTTGTATGTAATAAAAAATTGGTCGCGGACGAAGTCGTATGCAACAGCTAGTGTATTATATGACTTAGAGGGCAATCAATATCTTGTTACACCTTGTACCCGTCGTCTATTAAAACACAGATGCGCCACCGAACTGTAGTATTAAGGATAAGGGATGCTGTTATTTCACAGTTGTTTTCTGTAAGCGGATAGTTTCTGCTATGCCGGACGGGTTTCCCTGCAAAACGTAGTGTGCTATGTCATTAAACACACCATACCATAGCCAAATTTGAAAACCCAGGCTCAGTTCAAAGTCAGAACGCTTTGAGCACTTGATCAATTGTCAATTAATGTCAGACGCAAATTCAAATCATGTTTGAAATATGAAGATATGGAATAAAGTGATCACTTAACTGTCTTAACATACTTAATCAATCAATCAAACGAACATTTATTTGTAACTTTGTAACATAACAAAGGCAAAGAAAAAGAAAAAAAAACAGTAATAAGAAAAATATGAGTTACAAGTTACAAATAGGTATTTTTGTAAGCATAGGCTACTCAGTATTTTGCTGGCATAGGCCTGCACTGATCTTCCGCAGGAACGGCCGGCCATACACCATGCATGCCCCTTAAAAATCAAATAAATAATAATCAAAATTTAAATAAAATTAAGAATTATTTTACTGTCAAAAACACAACTGTGTGTATGTTAATTGTGAAAAAATCTGTGAAGTCCTGCCAATCTGCAGTGACTCACCTATAATAGGCTGATCTAGATACAACACAATAATCTACTATACATTCAAATTATTTTTTAAAATTGACTATCTCTGGTAACTCAGAAGACAAAAATGCATCAAGAAAATAACCTTAAGTAGTTACTGCTTAAAAAACATTTGGTTAAAAAACACGTATTAAGATCGTAATCTGTCGCCTACAAGCCCGTGCCGTGGGATGAATAATCTGTGTTAGGAAATATTATGATAAAATATGTTAATAACAACCATACATTAGAAAATATACGTTCTGTTATTTCATTGGACATGACGATTTTTTTTGCGAGTCCAATACTTTTCTTAACTTATATTATACATCAACTAATCAGGCAAAATGGATATCAACAGTTTATTCTTACTTAATGCGTCTTTCTATAAATACATTTCTAAGAATAATATATTGTTGAACCTCTACCACTTTCCCGTTTAAAAATTTCTTACGTTTTACACACAAAAAATACATTAAATGTATATTGCGTCGTAGTTGAGAGGCTTTCCATGTAATTTGCCACAAATGAAATTATTTTTACACATCACCCGCCAATTTTACGATCGGAATTAATTTAAGTTCGCGTGTTCGGTCGAACTGGTGGTAAACCTTCATGTAATCCAACTATTACACGGTGTACAAGTGTTCTGTTAAAGTGCAAAAGTTATTGTTCTATATCGTAATGCGATTAGACATTTAATTGCTGTATCAATAAAGTCGTAATTTGGACGGCGTTACATTTGGATATTCAGTAATTAAATGGCCGATACACTGTGTTAACTGAGTTAATAATTTAATACAATTGTTAATAAATAATGAAAGCTCATTGGATATTCTCCATACAGTCGTTATATTTTTTAAATTTACACTTCAACTATACTTTACATTGTAATTTATCTGTTAATGCGAAATTATTTGTGTCGGTTGAGAGAATTTTAAAAGTAACTTGGCTCTTCATTTTTTTGATTCTCATAGGTTTTAGTTTAAAGAGGTCACAATAATGAGTGTGAAGTTACTGAATTATCCTTCTCACTACATATTATAAAACAAAGTCCTCGGCCGCGTCTGTCTGTCTGTTCGCGATAAACTCAAAAACTACAACACCAATTTTCATTTCACCAATGAGTGAACACCAATAGAGTGGTTCTCGAGGAAGGTTTTAATATATAAATAACAAAGTTACGCGGGCAAAGTCGCGGGCAGCAGCTAGTGTAAAATACGTATCTTTAAATATTTCTATTAATTAACATCTTTTCTTCTTAATATATGACGAAGTTTTGGCTGAAAGTTTGTAAACTTGAAAAATAATCCAGTCAATGTTACTTTAGAATTATCAATACTAATAATAAACCTGTTAGTGTAGGTATTGTATTTATGTATGTTCCTCCATAACTCTTAAACGAATTAACTGATTTTCAATAAACTTTGTAGATAAACATTTAGACGTACAGGACACAGGTTAGGCTAGTTTTCTCTTTTTATTTTCTTTTCTTTCATGTTGTACTATATCTTATTACTGTTAGTATATATTATATAGTATACCTATAAACATAAAGAATTTTCTTTTATTTTATTAATTATTAAAATAGGAACTGTATAGATTATAATTATTAAATGTATAAAAATGTAAAAATATTAGTCTAGTTGCCTGTAAATAAATAAATTTGAATTTTTCAACACGGACGAAGTCGCGGGCGAGAGCTAGTTTTTTTATATAAAAATCGTCATGAATACTTAGAACTCGTCAATGAATATTTAGAAAAGTGTGTAGTTCGAGTTCGAGTGTATTATAATTAGTGGTGTACCTAGTTCGAGTTGCGACAGTAAGAGAATAGTGAGGAGCGCGTTTCGGGCCATTTGGGCCGTACGCCCGTGACGCCTTGGTTCAACTTCAAGCGTTCGGTGTTAATTAATGACGAGAGCGCCATCTAACGGTGACGGTCTATCAATCTTGCAGCGGCTGTCATTTGTCGCCCGACTCTCCAAGTATTTGGAACAGAGCTCGAACTAAACATATGGTTTGAGCATTGATCATGCCAACCTAATTTAATCGTGCACATTTGCTTAATTCTCTTATTCGAGTTAAGAATTCAAGAAACAACTTAAATTAAATTAGGGGAAAATATCCAGTTATTGGCACTTTAGGAACCTTTCGTTTCGACCTATTTGTTCAACTCAAATAAAATTTGAAAGTTTGACAATGTTTAAATAACTTGACTGTTTAGTGTTAACAATTCTCAAAAACCTAAGATTTATTTATTTTTTGTGGAAACACAATTTATGGAATAGTTTTCTTATTTTTTAGTGAAAAGTTTAGGGTGCCAATAAATTGGAAGCGATTGGAGGGATGCCAACATTAGGTCATTTTACCCTATATAGATTTTTTTTATGTAAAGATCGATAGGTAGGCAAAATAGCTTACTTACCTTAGTTTGAAACAAGCAATGCCATTGAGGTATCAAATGCAAAAGCGCTATTCATTGACTGAAACAATGCAGCCAATTTCTAGGAAATTTCTTCAAATTCTGAATTTAATTTGGAGCCATAGCAAATCATCTATTTGTTAATTGAGAGCTTAAATTTATTGGAAAATATCTCCACATTGAATGGAAGACAATGCGAACAAATATTACACTTTTGTGGAGAAGTAAGCAAGCAGAACCGAGAACACTTTATGGAAAGCAATTTACTTGTAATCGGTTCAATTGGACTCGGAGGTAAATTTTGTATTGAAAGGAAATTGAAGAATGTGATATTTTTATTATTTCCAAACGTAGCTTTAAACAAATTTTCATGAATAACAATTTTGTACGAGTTACCAATCAAACTCAAAAATAGTAGAATAGTGTTTATATTTTTTACGTTCTGTTTGTTTATACTTCCTATATTTACGGTACTTATATTTTCCACAGTTAGTGATGCTGCAGACGCACTTAGATGTCAAATTTCAAGGGTCACAAAACATTTACATTTTTCATCATTTTGGCACAATGGTTGTTCGACATCAGTAGCAAACCCAGAGCTGGTAATAACCAGCTCTGGCAATAATCGATGAACAAAATAGCTCTGCTATATAATAGCTATCGTCCAATTAGAGATTTAAAAAAAATTTCAATAGTTTCGTAAATATAAAATTATTAGTTAAAATTTAATTATTTTGAACATGTTTATTTGTTAACATTACTTTACCACGCGATTTTTCAATAAAACTGTGATATTCGTCCACAAAATTATAGACTATACAGAACAGAATTAATGAATGAACAGTTTTTCCAAGAAATAATTAAATATAAAATACCAAATGTGAAAATGTAAATTATTTTATATGTTGGCGAATATTTACGAACTTCTCTTATTTAATATTTTCAAAAGTATAAAAAAATATATTTCAAATATTTGAAAATCAAATTTAATATATGTAATGGGTAAACTTTTCGTGTAAGTACCTACCTACAATTTTAAAACCAATTTTTCTTTGTGGCACACCTGAAATAATAACAAGTGTTAGATTCGGTTTTGGTCATCATGTAGACAGACAGTCAGTGCGATACCTATAAAGAAAATTATATAACTTTACTCAATAAAGACTGCAAATAATGTTGATATTGAGTTAAATTTAATTTTCTTCAAAAGCCTTAACGAGAATTTTAGTAATGCTGGGCCACTCGTGTTTCCTTTTTTAAAAAGGTATCAAATTTCAAACAGTAATAAATATAAAATCGCGTTCCTTTTACTGTAACACGCCATTAACAAACAGAGTACCACCGCCCTATTGTTGCTTGGTGCGAAGCGAATGGTGGATTTCTCGCGTGAAAATTGTTAAGTTGACCAATATCCATGTAATACAGTGTTAATATCCACCACTGTTGCCGACCCACCTTAGGTTTCAATAAAGTTAAGACATTGCCAATAAATTTATGTTGTCAGTAAACAAGAATATTCATATCTGTTTGGACCATTCATCTAAGTATTTTTGTAATATATTTTTGTATACAAAAAGAAACAATCATACATATACTAAGCATACCTATATGTGTATATGGGTAGACAGGATATACCTAAGACAAGTAAAGATGACTTACTACACCATAGAAAGTTTCTTTTGTGAAAAAACTTAGACTAAAAAATTAAATGTTATCATTTAAAAAATTGTCGATTAATGTCGAAATGAGATTTAAGTTCATACTTAAACTTAGCGAAACGCGCTACTAGAATGTCGTATGTCGATTGTTCCATGTCGTACCAAATTCTCCATAAAAACAGAACTGCCCAAGGCCGCCTAAAAAAGTTTTCAATTCAAAAACTTATTTCACTTATAGTGGCTATCCCAATACTTAGTGAGTACTCGTAGCCGCCTAGCCGCCTCCACGTTGTTTGTTAAACTTAAAATGAAGCTATCTGTGGCCGCCGAGCGCTCGGGCGCAAGTCACGAGCGATGCTATCTGCTGCTTTGAACACTGATTGACCTGACCTTCATTATTTTAGTGTTTATTGACCTAACCTCGCCATCCGCGTCTCTATTGTAGGGACAGCTAAACTGTCCATTGTTACGGGGTCATCGTTGTGAACCTGCAAAATATCTTACTTCATACATTTCAGTATACATTCTGTTGCACGTTGGGTTTTCTTTTGTGAACAAATTAAAAAATAATGAGCGTTTAGATGTGTTTCGAAACTCATATACTCGTATGTCTGTCGTTCTCTTCTTAATTCAAGAACAGCGAAGTTTTTCGCTTCTCTCGAAAATTTTATCAAATTAATTCATTGCTTACTTTTCATTCGTAATATTATTCAATTATGTAAGTACTCATAGTTGCTCTTTCAATTTTATTCGCTGTTATATTTTTAATGACTTTTAAATAAATTAAATTTAAATTTTTAAATTTTTAATACTTACTTACATTTTTTTATTTTTGAGTATGATTTAAAAGAAGTGATATTAAATATATTTTTAATATAGCGTCAATCTGAATGTAAAGCGTAATAAACAATTAAGGTGGAATGTGCTAGTGTCGAGATTGGAAATAAGTAATTTCCAGATCGAGATAGCGTAGAGTCGTGGAATTAGGACCACACTGGGACGACTCACTCGGGCATCGAATCCACTATCTCGCATCTCGGAGACGAACCGGACGTTTTTAATTACCACTCTAAAATCGAATGAGGTCCGTTTTAGGTGACCGAGGTTTTTAACGCCTTATACATGTATAGGTAGGTACACCTACGTAATCAAAACACGGGTGATACGTCAATGCTAAATTTTAGTAACGTTATTTAAGAATGGGAAAATATTTTTTTTATCTAAGTTAGGAACGAAATTCTCAAAAGTAGAAATGGACTTTACCAGAAATGAGTTACAGATGTCATATGAGATTGTCATATATACAGAAGACGACATAATAAGAAGACAGTGGTCACAGACTCCTAAAAAGTGGTCAACCTAAACGGCTAACAGGTATTGAAATACGTTGTCCATCTTAGAGGGTTTTAACGTAGATCTTAGAAGAAAATGTTTTAACCCTGGCAACTTTTACTCACTCACTGAAACTCAAAAGTACAGATGCTGTTGTTTCAGTACTTGTGCCTTTAATTAAGTATATTGTAAGAAAGGCATGCAATGGCCAAATCCTGTCATGTAATCCTGTCTCTTATCAATTTCCTTTCCTAGAGGTTTCTAGACTTTAGACGGCACCCCGTCTCACAGGTCATCTGCTAAAATTTTTCTTTTGCCCTAGGTTATACGGTTCAAAGCGTTGTGCTCGCTGCCACACACCGATATCAGCATCAGAGTTGGTGATGAGAGCGAGGGATCTGGTGTTCCACGTCCATTGCTTCTCGTGCGCATTGTGCAGCACGCCCTTAACAAAAGGTGACACCTTCGGCATTCGAGACTCAGCCGTTTATTGCCGGTGAGTTATATATATCAATTGTATCAATTTTAATATTTACAGTCAAATGCACTTGATTGGTCAATAGTGCACTTTTAACTGCAGAAAACTTTTATAAGTAGCTAACTTAGATAATTGTGAACGTAGCAGAAAAATAATATTTTTTAATTTGTTATTGTTATTATGTTTCTTAATCAATAAGCTTGAGCTTTAAACTTTTTACTATAGAACGAAAAATTAACTTCGTATTGTATGTATTGGAAAAATATCTACTACCTACATAACTAAGTTATACTTATTTTTCAAAAATTCTATAACATAGGTTTTCATGGATCACTAACTTTTACTTACTATTACTAACTCGTTCTACTACTTTTACTATTTACTAACTCAAAAAACTATTTCATTCTCAATTCTTTGAGTCTAAGGCACTGTTGGCCAGTGAAGATTTTGACTGGAACAAAATACAGTGAATGAATTTTTCGTTTCATGACGTTTGTTGTTGTTACCGTCGTCGCGTAGGTTGCACTATGAAACGATGCCGGAATACGGTGCGCACATGTCTGTACCGGGTCCACCCCAAATGTGCCCCGGGCCGTATCCGGGCCCGCCACCCGGGCCACACTTCCCTCCGTACCCTTCGCCAGAATTCGCTCGTGTGGACCCCGACGTCCCCAAAGGGCCCTTCTTCAATGGCGCACCAGCTCCACCTCCCCGGCAAAAAGGCCGGCCAAGGAAAAAGAAGCCCAAAGATCAAGATCTCATGACAGCTAATCTCGGTAAGTGAAATTATTACTGACGTGCCGACGCGAAATATAAATATTGATACTCAGCGTTTGATACTTTCCTCCAACCGATGTAACAGCACAATATCTTACAAAATATTTTAGAATGCAACTCTGCTCGCAGTAGCTCTGGTGCGTGGCGGATGTCTTGTCTTGGAAATTGCGACTAGAGAATGCAATGCGGGTATACCGAGACATTGAAATATCGAAATCCTGCTTTGAATATACGGGACTAAAACTGCACGTACTTTCAACGGCAATCCGTTGCCTTTATGCAGGATTGAGAAGGAAGTTCATAGGTGTTGCTATGAATTCGATAGTGACATTTCGAACAACTGATACGTAGAGATTCGGCACGTTGCCGACAATAGTGATTAATCGAGCTCTATGTCATATTTTGTTTATGCTAAAAATCGATCATAGGGATCGAGTTTAGCCATCCCATGTTCAGAAACATTAAAATGTATAAAATTTATTGAGTTGAAGAAACGATCTTATTCTCTAATCGCGCGACGACGACTTGTTAAAACGACGCGTCGTCACCGTAATATTCCGCCGTTTGGCCATTCCAAATTAATATTGATATACTTACACCGAGGCTCCGTTCTGCCGACAAAACGCTTACAATTTTATTAACACATTAAAGTCAAAACTGCACTTACCTCACCAGATTATCTGCGGCGACTTCCCGTGTGTGAGTTTTTTTAAATACTTTTTTCAAGATATCGAAACCAGTCCGTTTATCTGGTCGGCAGCTCGTTCGACTTCGCTGCACGACGCATGACGATGCGACGACTCGAGCCACGAATTTTTTCTCAATTTTCAAATTAGAACCGCAGAGCCGTACGTTAAAAAAAAATACATCCGAGAAAAACAAACAAAAGTCGCGAGTTGATTTTTCCAAAAATAACGTCCGACAATCTGATTGTAAAAATAACCGGCGACTATTGAACGAACGGAATTATGCTAAATTAAAATCCAAGATAACGATAAACATTTTTCCGCCGCTCATTACAATGTTAATGGGTCCCAAGTATTAATTGAAACACATAAAAATTGTTCAGTGCACGGCTGAACAGATGTTAAACAGAGTTATTGGAGAATTTATATTGCAATTATCGACACGTTGGATACTTTGAGGTTCGCTTGTTGATATCTAATGTGCTATTTTTATTTATATATTCTATTCGTGACCGAGTTGCAGACAACATCATTAGCAATCGATACATTTGTAACGCCCGGCGTTTATTTTTATTGTTTTCCAATGAAGTCTTGTGTTAGCTCATAGTGCCGAGTGTGCAGTATCGAGCCTCTATGTGTAGGCAAGTTCGTGTGTCTATGTTTTGTGTATGATTGTGCTAATTTCCCGCGCGGAACGTGCTCTAAAAACAACCCTCGGCTCGTCTAAAATAGCGCAAAAACCGGTTTCTCACGTGTTCCTTGAAGCGCTCGCGTGTCGAACGTAATCCAAAGTTCATCATACCCGCCACATTTCATTGAACCGTCACACCGCACCGTGCCTCACTATCACATACCACTTCTTTAAATAAACGATGGATTACTGTACTGAGCCACTTCGTTTCTCCCAACAAACCTCTCTTACCGTAATCTGAGTAAGACCCATCATTATTATTTACTTAACATGACCCACATTTAACAGCAAACTTAATTTTCAGTACCTACAAGACCTACATTCATTCTTGAAATTTTTGTTTTATTTTTTAAAAGTATTTTTAAAGAAAATGTTAAATAAATGAAATGCTTTGCATAAGAAATAATGGTTTAATGGACGGACGGTCGAGTCCCTCCACACATTAGGTACACCATCTCAAAGCCTTTAAATACGTTACCTAATAATTTTACCTTCGTATCAGAAAGATAATAATTAAGTAAGACACCTATTTTACTTATCTATTACATATATTATATCCTACAGCTGATTTTGTAGCTGGCGCCTACAGCTGGCGCCCGCGACTTCGTCCGCGTTGAAAAAAAAAAAGAGGACAGAACCTAGTTGCATTGATTTTTATTTATAAAGAAAACTAGCGGCCCGTGCCCCCGAACTACTAAGTCAGTCCGATGATTTCATTTTCATTTTCATTGACATTTTCATTTGTGAAAATCGAATCAAAATTCTTTCAATGGTTTAAAAGAAGTTAGCCGTAAAACGGTCAGAGGCGGACTTATTTATAATCGACTTGATTATTTATAATAATGTGAAGATTGATAGGTACGTTTACCTTTTTATATTGTTGCCACTGCACTATCTAGTAAGCACGTAACCTATGCATGAGACGAACTGTCTGTGTTTCTGATATAAAAAAAGGTCACTTATTCAATTAGGGTTGACAATTTTAATTTATTAAATATGACATAGAATGAATGAATGAATGTTTGTATAAAAAATTGCACAAATTGTTTATAAAAAATCACCGCATTTCAACCGACGAAAACGAAAAAACAAAAACGAGGAGGTTCTCAATTCGACGCGTATATATTTTTTTGGTTTTTTTTTTTATGTATGATCACGCATAACTTTTTACAGAGTAGTCCGATTTTGATAATTCTCATTTATTTGAAAAGGTGTAATCCCAAGGTAGTTCCATGTAAAATTTGTGAAAAAAAAACCTACCCTAAGGATGGGAAATTAGGGGTGATTTATTGTTTACTCACATATTTTAAGTATTACAATTAAAAAAAAAAGTAATCAAAAATTAAGCATGTAATAAATAGTAGATAGCCACAAAAAATATTATTTTATTAAATTATTAATTAAATTTTATTTTATTATTAATTAAATTAATAAGTAATTTTGAATCGCTGCCGCGCATCACTCTTTAAGTGATTAATTAATTTGCTTGTTTGGCGCCAACTCAAAATTACTTAGGTATACTTACATTAGTTTAAGAACTTAGTTATTATAAGGTTAAATAAAATTATTTTTTGCTTTTCAGTTTTTTCGGCAGTTTAATTTTTTGTTAAAAAGTTTTTTCATATTTATTTTTAATTTATATTATCATTATATAATATAATGTATTCAAATATAATGTATTTTTTGCCAGGATTATAACTTAATATAAGTTTATTGGCAACCCTAGTGTCAGTTAATTTATGACTAACACGCGATGACCATGCTCTAGTGATAATAGAAGAAGAAAAACAAGCCATGTTGAAAGAAAATTTTAATAAGGCGAAACTTGAAGAAAAGCTTTTTACAAATAATACTACTATTTAAACAAACGCAAAATATGGGGTTTTCAAATAATTGAATAATTCAGCTAGTTAGCCAGTCTTCTCATTCGTATTTTTTAAATTAATTTGGAAAACAATCAAATCTAATAGCTTAAATAAAGTACAAACAACTGCAAATAATAAATAATTTATAATCAAGTATTAGAGATCTAATCTATAATTATAAATTTGAAAGTTTGTGAGGTATGTATGTTTGTTACTCTTTCACACAAACTTGGCACACCGATAGTTTATTATTTAAATTAACAAATAGAAATAATCGTCTCAATATCGTCTCTCTAAATAAGGTAGTATTTTATATTATATTGAAACTTATAAAACACAAAAGTGGCCCAATTTAGTTTCGGATTTTTTCAAAGTGTAATTCAATAGTGGGGTGCAACCCCACGAAATACTACACTCAGATTTAAAGTTACATTCTCGTCTTGTTCTCATAAATCTTTATGCGGATGGGGGCGGTTTTAGGGCGGTTTAAACTTTCATAAATATGTTTTTTTTTAGGTGTTCTAGGCATTAATGTGACATTACGTCACTATAATGCCTAGTAAGGCAAGGCAATCTATGGCTTTCTTAACTATTCAATTGACGAAATTATTTGGAACGAAGAAATGAATCTAAAATTCAATATTTTCAAAGTGTACAGACCAAGTGGAAATGATAATTTTTATATATAAGCAAACATAACCTACTTCTATTTATTTTTTCCCGAAACTACGCTAAGCAATATAAATGTCAAAACATTTGTTCAAGCTTTGTTGCTCATAAACAGGCGTTTTTAATTTGTTCTAACAAGTTGGCAACCCTTTCCGTTGGAAGAAATTGTCATTTGGTAACTTGTCATTGGTTTTTACTGTACCCTTAGGAAGGGTACAGTAAAAACGTTCGGCGCGTTACATGAGGTTACATTACATACTATACCTATACCTAATACTTGAATGCTCCCGAAGCCGTTTCCGAGAGTTGCGTGCACACGCACATACAAACAAACGAAAATTCTAAAAGCTATTTTTTACTGTTACCAATTACCAAATTCGTATCATAAGTACAACGTGTAGGTAGGTAGGTACAAATAGTTTTTTCGAAAAAATATTTAATCGAAATTTTCTTGGTGTTTCGTTTGTTTTTGAAACGTGTATAATATTTTCTTGTCGTCGAGCGACTAGACAGCACCTGTCATTGAGAGATAAAGCGATTAGCAGTGTTGTGTAAGCCGCCATCACCACCTCCTACCAATTATCCGGCGACACTTTAAGGCGTACGCTGCGGATGTTCAGCATTGCTCACTGTCCGACCACTCCCGCCTTTGGCTCGATTCACTTTTTGCATCGACCGCCATTTTCGTCGATCGCGAGCAGTTTTTTTCCGGCCCATTTTGGACTCGTCCAGTGGCCATATCAATTATTGTGGAACGTGAGTTTACGTAATGTAGTGAAAGGCGAATCAAACCGTATCCCACGGCACTGCAAAGCCGCGACCGTGGTACTCGCTTTATCTGCCCACATGTGGGACTTACTACACTTACTTTACGTGTGGCTATTTTACAAGTGGGCAGCCTTTAAAACTAAAAGAGATTCGGTTCTCTGTTGCGTCATTTACGCCTCTTTTAGATAGGTGTACCTAATGCATGGAGGGACTAAATCGCGTTATGACTAAATTTCACATTAAACTACTCTTATGCTTATCTAATCAGACTAATCTTTATCAGACCGAAATATATAAACGCCGCTACATTATAAGTATACTTAACAACAATATGCCAACTTCTTTATCATGCTTTTTCACAAGGGCAGAAAATGTAGTGTTTTAATAACATTACAAATATAGACTCTTCAATTTTATTTTTTCTATTTTTTCTTTGTGAAATAGTAAAAAATGCCGGCCATATCGGTTTTCCTACAAACGACGCGAGGTTTAAAAATATGATAAAAGCAATTGACGGGTACTGACGTAATACATTTTGACAATCTGTGACTGTGACAGAGCACCGGCACGTATCGTTGTGACGAATAAACAATTTATTATTTTTTAATGAACCTGATCTTAAACTGGAAAAGATCACTCATTTCGACACTTTTTTGTCACTGTGTATTCAAACTCGTAGACAAAACGATAGGCTATCAGGGTCGTAGGCACTATACGGTCATTATAGCGTAAGTAGGTATAAGTTTAAGGCTCACTCAACAGAATCAAAATGAAGTCTTGTTTGGGTGTTTTACATCTTTGATGAAGATGAATCTTCTTACTTTCATTTTTTATCATTGAGAATTTTAAAAGTTATTTCTTAAACTTGTACGATGGAAACAAAGGCAAAATATGCGCGAAAGCAGTGTCATAAAATATATACTAGCATTTATAATATATTAGCTGTTGCACGCGATATCGTCCGCGTGACTTCATAAAATATAACCTACTAGCTGGTGCCCGCGACTTCGCCCGCGTTGAAAAAAAAAATAGCCTATCCTGTGTCCTGTACATCTAAATATTTATCTATCAAGTTTCATGAAAATCAGTTAATTTGTTTAAGAGTTATGGAGGAACATACATACATTCAGAAATAAATTCTAAAAATCGTCAATTTAGTTTCAGTATCATGTATGAGAACCTATAAATACGATATATCTGAAAACAAAATAACTTACTAATGACCAACCCTTACATATTTATTATTAGTATTAGTAAATCAGTTATAAGTAATTTTGGAGCAATAGTATAAACAATTCTAGATCAGACTTCAAATACAATTCAGGGATGTTTTTTTTTTATTTGTATGCCAGGTTTGAACGTGGGAGAAACAATAGATTAATTGTTGATAAAATGTCAGCCGTACTTGACTCAAGATTACTTGCGGCACGTGAACAAGAACACGCTATGATATGATAATGATAACCAAAGTTGGGATGTGATGTCACGTATGTGAGTGTGACGTGATGTGTCATGGGTGATTTGGTGACAGACATGTGTCTTCACTTGTGACCTCGGTCGGGGGTTATCGTGTGTTGTGTATTTTTTCTCTAAAAGAAACGAAACAAATCATATAAATTACACCAATTAAAAGTTACTGTGGTTTTTAAATCTAAATATCAATTCACATGTGGGAATCAATTGTGTATTATTTCAATTTAGAGAATATTGTACTCCATTGTCTATATCTATTGAAGACGTGAGTGGATGAAGGTGTTATGTCGCATTTTTGGGTTTTTTCGTATTTTTTTTGCGTTGATGAAAGTAATATGTCATTGTGAATGATTACAGACCTTAAGATCGTCGATTTAAGACATTTTTCATTTTTGGAAAATAAAAAGTTGAAAAAGGTGCTATGTAAAGTTAATTTTAAAAAGCAAAGAGTGCAGAAAAATTTACTTTTGTCAATGGAAAAGGGGGCTATGTTCACTTTTTTTTAAATTAAATAATAGAAGTGTTTAATTGCTATCATAATATTTTAGGTTCACACAACAGATGTAAGGATATCTGTAAAACTTATCCGCTTACAAATGAAGAGTGGTTGATCGCCTGTTTTACAATTCAATACAACGTAAATGTAAAAAAGAAATCATTACATATTACGTTAAACACAGAAAACTCGCATCTAATTGACATAGATCATTACTTTAACATTCAAATTATTTATAGAAATGAAAAAAAAAATTAAAATAATATTAGTATTTTTGAGTGAAACGCTTATGATGAAATTTAAAAAAAATGTGTTTACTTTTCTATTTATAGATTTGAATATATATGCGTTTTTATTCACGTGCCGAAATTTGCCATTATAGAAAGTAGCTAAGTGCGGAGCCTTTCGATATTTGAGATTTATTTTGAGTCAATGTACAGTTGCCATAGGAGAAAAGTATACGATGATACCATGCGTAGGTATACTTATGTGTGTGAGATGCGTACGTATGGGAGATGTCGATGTGTTATGTATCGCACACATGATATGCGTGACGCGGGGGCGTGGCGGGGCGGGGCGGGGTAACCGCACCCATCGGCGGCGCCTGCGCACCGGACAACATTTTCATTCTTATAGTGCCCGGAAATATCTATATTACCGTATATTTATTTTAATATTAATAAAGATAAAACTTTTTAACAAAAAATTAAACCACTGAAAAGCAAAAAATAATTTTATTTAACCTTATAATAACTAAGTTCTTAAACTAATGTAAGTACTAATATACCTAAATAATTTTGAGTCGCCGCATAGCATCACTCTTTAAGTAATAAATTAATTAGGATGTTGTGTATATGAAAACTTCGTTTAACGCTCTTTGTATTGGTATAAACCGCATTAAAATCCGTTGCGTAATTTAAAAGGTCTATCTAAGCGAGGGACAGACGGCGAGAGTTAAAAAATATGTTAAATTTGAATGTTTGCACACTGTAGTACACTGTTGTATTACACTCTAATTTTGGACCGCCAAGATAAAGGGTTGTTTAGAAAATCTTCAATATCTTCAAAAGTACCTTACCTAGCTTTATGAAATAAAGACTAAATTAAAGAATATTTTAATGTGCTTAAATAAAAGTACAATTTATTTACTCGTAGTTAGTATTACAATGTGCTAAAAGGTAAATAGTAAGGAAGCCATAAAACATTGAAAAAACATTGAAGAGAAAATTCCTATAATTAATTATTATCGCTGCTTTCATTAGTTAGGTTTCAATAGTTAAGACTTGTCTTCTCCTTGTTGTATAAAAACATAGGATTTGCAAGCAAAACTAATTATTGAAACTTTGTAAACTGCAAGAAAGATCCCGGCTCAAAAACTCTAGATATTAAATTACAAATCAAGTTATTTGTGCATTTAATACTTAAGTTTATTAAAACTTTGAACGTGTTTCTATGCCGAGAATTAAATACTGTTCGGTAGGATAAAAATCATGTAATGTCTTATTATTATATTATTATTATATATTATTATTTATGTCTCAAATTGGTAGAGACGTTTAGTTTTGAACTTGTTAATTAACGGCACAAGAAGAGAGGCCGCAGGCGACAGCTTTTAGAATCATAACAGAGACTATCTACTAATAAATGCAGTTATTTATGATGCCTTATATCGACTTGTCGGTCTGTCCATTATCCATTAATATTACAGACTCAATTCAGTTTAACAAAAGAGCTTAATAAGAAGTAAACGCTCCTTCCTATATTGCTAAATAAATTTTAGCTTATAACTTAAAAAGTTTCTATGCTATGACTAAGGCATTACTGAAAACACTGATAATAATTTTTAAAATGTTATAACAACAAATCATTATAAAGAATCTTAACAAAAACTAGTTAAGGTACGTACAATGCGCAAGTCGGTTCACGTGAGTGAATTTGTAATTTCATATCTCATACTTCTCGGAAAGACATTTATTCTTTTTCCACTGTAATAATTAATATTGAGAACGCGAAGATAATTCAGGTTGTTAGCGTTAATGTTCAAAGTTGTTCCGGGTAATGCATTAACAGATTGTGTGACGTTGGTGCATTTTTAAAATTGCCTTATTCAAAAAATATATATTATTGTAATGGTCCGTAAGCCAGGCACTAATTTCGTCAATGATTTCCTCTCAGTCCATAATTTGTAAAATGCCTGAGAGAGTTGTATCATGATGCGTTGTGAAGGTCAGCTGCGGCTCCGATGGTGGGTTGAGCAGTGGTAGCCCGTTACACTTTCAGAGCATCAGCTGACAAGCATTCCACCAAGATATAGCCAGCTGACTTTTTTATTTATTAACAGTAATACATAAAATATCATCTGATAAATTTTCTATTGGGAGGTAATCACTGAACACGTATATATTCGTGTGACCTGCAGACGCATAATCCACCATTTTATAAATAGCTGACAATTTTGTTTCTTCAAAATATTAGGCTAACTATAATTTGATGAATTTTTAATCGGAAATAAATGATTAAAAAAATTTTTTTATTATGTGCGTGAGCGGCTACCACTCTACTGCTCAACCCACCATCGGAGCCGCAGCTGACGTTCACAACGCTTCATGATACAACTCTCTCAGTCATTTTACGAGTTATCGATTGGGAGGAAATTGGTCATGAAAATCTGTCGCTGGCTCATGGACCATAATAAGGTGTTTTTTTTAAAGGGAAATGCGTTGAGGCAGGCAACGAACAATTTTGTTGTTAGGTTACTACCGAAGGCTATATTATATAGACAAAATTTAGGTATACTTAAAGTAGAAGTAGTAAATGTAGGAGGTCGTTCTTCAATCACCGAAACAGAACAGCACGCATGCAGCAGGGTGCAGGGCATGTAGGAAGTAATCATCGAAATACTCATTCTATTTAAAAAAAAACATCTTTCACCAATAATTAGAATAGAAATTCAGCGGCACCATATCTAAAAATAAATTGTACGTTTTAAAAAAATAAATGTCAGGCGCCAATGTATGTCCGGTTTCTTATATTTTATTTTCAAACGAGGACAAAGTCGTAAGTACCAGGTAGTATCTAAATATTTATAAATTTTAAGAAATACCTTATGCGCCACTTCGGTCCACTTTATTTGCATAAAGTGTAATTATAACTCACAACTAGACTCATCGATTTCAAAGTTTATTAAATTTTCCCGCGACTTCGTCCGTGCCATTTTTCGTGGGGTTTGAAACATTTATTCAACATTGCTTAATATTTTTGTTAGTAATTTTTTTTTTTTCAAATATATAGGAAAAATTAACCTAAGTGTTGTAAATATTAAATTGTAATATTAA
Organism: Synanthedon vespiformis; assembly: GCA_918317495.1. NCBI lineage: Eukaryota > Metazoa > Arthropoda > Insecta > Lepidoptera > Sesiidae > Synanthedon > Synanthedon vespiformis. The sequence continues at coordinate 3,864,762 of OU906947.1, forward strand.
TTATTTAAATGGCACAGTATATAAAATGAAATTGAAATTGACTTTGATTAAAACTGTTCAAAATGAATTTAACAATTATTTAGCATAAGTGCTAAATTTTCGGTGGTCTTGACTCTTGTGTTCAACATTAATAACTACCTCAGTTAGTAGTGTCCGCATTTTTTGTCGCCCTCTTATTAGTGCGCATTTGAGACTTCCTCAACTGGCGCGTTAATAAATCTTTAAGAGTACCTAAGTAGAAAAAAAATATAACATTTCCTAATACAATAACGGGAGCGAAGTAAATTATGGGCAGTAATGAAGACGTGGCATCTGTTGCGAGTCACGTGGTATTTTTTATAAGGACCCGTTCTGTTTTTAAGTGCTTCTCGACGGCACTCGGTTTGCGGTGCAGTAATAAATTTTGTATGGCCGCGTTAACGGGCAGCCATTGATTTATTTCCCGCCAAAATATGTGCCGCGTTGTTCCTTTTTTTCTCGACACCGGCACCGGCCAGTTCGAGTAGCGTCCGACGATCATACAGATAGGGTAGGGCGGCCGTGTCCTTTCGACGGTAGTTGGATTAAAAATATTTTTTTGTCCACCAAAAACAAAAAGACGCACCTTTGTCCCTTCGAATCGGATAAAAGATAAGTGTCACGAAAGTTTGAGAACAAATAGTTTCAAGTTCACTCGTTATTGTGGTCAATCACGGTTATAAATCTAGTTTTGTGTCTACATTATATACAACATTCTTATCATCTATACTATAATGTTACAAAAATACACCATGAAATTTGGCATACACGTTGTCTAGGACACCGGAAAAGTACCTTTCATCGTTCAACGTGGACGAAGTCGCGGGCACCAGCTTGTATTACATATATAAATCCAATGAACTCGAATATATCATAATATTCTATACCAATAATTTCCTTGATTCGCGATCATGATGTAAAGTTTTGGATGTAGCAACATCATCAAACTGTATCTCCCGATTTTGTTATCATCAGTTTTCTGAATTGCCTTCCACTGTGGAAGCAAATTTAAAGACGTATACAGATACGTCAATAATTTAAGAAATAACAAAGCTATGCAAAAGCAAAGTACCTAATACTTAGAGCAGGTAACAACCGTAATGTTCATGCCCTCTTCCATTTAAATTAAACGGCCGGGTAAAACCATGGGACACAGCTAGCACATAATAATTAAATTAACGTATATATATATATATACTTAACAGCTATAGTTTATCAGCTGTTAAACTTTGTATTACAAAGTCCATTTTGTGCGTTAATAGTCAACACGAATTATTTTAAATGAATTGTAAATACAAATATAAGTAAACTGAGTACACGCGTAATAATTAAGTAATCGTCACATGAATTCATTTGAAATAATGGTGTATGTCCCACTGCCCGTCGACGGCTAATGTGATAACCGTGTTAGTTCGTTTTGTAACAGCCGCTATCTTCCACGAGACATCTGTATCAGGGGCTCCCTCAAATAGCTTTATATCGCCACCTTATTTATTGCTCGGACCTTTCTCGAAATACTTTTTTTTTATTAATTAGAACCGATAGATACCTTCTTGAGCGGGAGCTGGTTTAGTAGAAGTACTTGTTTGTTAGAGTTTACCAATGCTGTGTTACTTGTAGTAGCAGGACACAATTATTGTTACAAGCCACTAAGATTTATTGTTATTTGGAGCCATAAATTTTGGAAGTCACGGTCCTACGGGTTGTGGTCAGAATAGTTCGCATGCGAGTTGAGAACTTAAAAGTTTTCATAGTTGAATCTGGTCTACATGTGGCAAGTAGTGGGAGGTTACACAGCTTTTCGTAATAATTTGGGCGTGCGGTCTTGGTCATTCTCTTACGTAGACTACAGTGAAATAACAATACCTACGTGTGCTTGTGTGTTTCGGTGAATAAAGTATATATATGTCAGAGACTTTGGCCCTATTCCTTTCTAATCCTACCGTGGTCAGCAGTGCATTTGTGTAATCTGTAGCCTTGATACAAAGTCTAAGAGGTAGCCATCAATCAAAATAGATCGTAAGCCTGAAATTTTGCATGCCTGCCTGACACTTTTGACCATAAAAATTATTTTCCTAATAAAAAGTCTATAAGCTAAAAGTTTAAGCTATTTCTCTCTTTAGCTATTTTCATACCAAATTACATAAAAAATATCTGTGAAAAGTCCAAATTGGTAAACAGACAAGGAAAAATAAAAATTGAAAAAAATATTAAATTAGGCAATTGGATTTTTTTTAAGATGATCTCTCGGATTTTTTTTAATCAAAGGTACCTACTATCCTATGTCATTTCGTTAAGGCCTGAAAAGTTAACAGACCGACAGGTTTTACATTTACACCTAATATTTCTAATATTAGTATGGATTTGAACGTTTAACGACTCCCAAGTTAAAAGATTTTCTGGCCGATTTATTTTTTATTTACGACAGGAAATAAAAATACACATTAAATACGAGTGTGCTCATTAAATAAGCCGATAAAGTTTGTGCTTAGGTCTCTCAGTTGCAGGGCACCCTATAAACAGTGATGCGGCGTTATTCGATACCTGTACTATGTCTACCTAATTACTATTAAAATATGCTTTGATTGCAGATCATAGAGCATTGATAAGCATTTATCTGAATCACTTTTACTATTGCAAGATAACATTAGAGATTATAGAAGAGTAAATATTTAACTTAAGGTGATGCTAGTGCTCTGTGGACCATATTAGCATTAAGATAGGGATTGGGAAATTCGTTTTTATGGCCTCTCTATGTTTCAATGTGTCTATAATATGATTTTGATTAAAATTATGATTAAAATTACTGTTCGAATTCTTCACAAATTATTGCCGTTAATATTTTTTGGTGGCAACTTTGCCCATTTAATATTTCATTTAAATACAGTGCGGTGTATAAGCGGAGTAGGTGTATGTCCGTTGCACTTGCACAATTGACGAAACCAAGCGGTGGTAAGATGTTATACATCAATAACTCTTTTTAACAAAAAATAAACCGACTTCAAACCGCCTCCTGGTCTTTTCTCGTGGATGCCATAGTCAGAACTGGACCAAATTGAAATGGGACCACACGGAAAGCACCAGCTTTGAAATAAAAAAAAAATCATCAAAATCGTTTCACCCAGTCGCAAGTTATGAGGTAACAAACATTAAAAAAACAGTCGAATTTGAGAACCTCCTCTTTTTTTGGAAGTCGGTTGAAAATAGAAGATCCTAAAACCGAGAGAATTTCTGTCACAATCATAAGAGACGTAATGCAAGTATTGAAAAGTTTATATCCAAATTTTTCACTTTCTAGGTCCACAACATAATGTGTATTATTATTTTAGTAAGACAAAAGTAACAATAAAAAAAGTATCGATAAGTTAAAATATGCGTACGTCCCTATACTATAAAACCTTTTATATTTTCGTCGTGTCGATGTTCATTTGATATCTATCGACGCCGTATAACGCGACTTATTCGTATGAGTATTCATATCTGGAATACGTATGGGTGTGATGTGTGTTTACATTACAGTGTCGTGTAATAATGAATTAGGACCGCCGGTAGCGCCCCCTGCTGGGATGTTACGTGATACACCGACACAGAAAGCCGACTAAAAATATTTTTCTCTCATAAACGATTATAAAACATCTTCCGATGTTAAATTGTGAGTTATTTATTTCTCCAGTTATCTAACCTTCGTTGGATAATAATTATGTATTCCATTCAATTCAATTTCTTAAAATAAATCTATTGATAAAATATAGTTTGGAATAACTCGTTTGAACCCTACAGTATTCTATAACAGAATATTATATTAATTTAAAAAATACATGAAGACGAGTTTTATGAAAACGAAGACCCTTTTATGAAAAGGGCCGAGGAATCTGATTTTAAAGTTAAATTTAATTATACATACCCACATTTATTTAGTTTTTTTTTTATGTTTTATACATTTATGATCTCATCTCGCTCTTTTTGATTCTCACTTCCTCTGGATTGTTTTTATTTTTTTTATTTTAACCTAAATTCTAATACCTACAATTTAATTTTGCATCACAAATGAATGTTTAAATAAAATAAAATAAATACAATAAATTAATTTTAATTTTTACGAATAACATCACGATTTGTGTAACATTTGACATTATTAGTAATAATAATGTCAATCTGTGAAGAGAATCTATTATATTTCACATAAAATAAAAAACCATTTTTGTAATGCCCAGGTTCACACAATAATTGCAAGTACTTTGTGCACACACATGAAAGAAAAACCGTGTTATGGTTTCATTAAGTAACATGCGAAAATATAAATTAATTTATTTCTTAACTTTTTATTAAGATAAGGTAAAATCTATTTTGCGCCGTCAGTTGCAATAGAAAATACAGCCCATAAATTTTTTTGTAGCCACCGGACAAGGCAAGACGCTATCGTGGAGGAAATCTAATTTTTTTGTGACTTCAAACATGAATGGTGCGTACGATATATGAGATCACGGTGATCTTTTTATAACCCCACTCGTTTTTTGGATACTTTTTTTTAGTGCGCGCCTTATCTCGGTACCTACATTTTGTGTCTCAATCTATTAATAATGTCTTATTTTAGCGGACGCGACGTTTTTGTGTTGCCGATCGCATTTATCGATAACTTTAGGACGTTACAGGATGCGGGACACCACTAAGGTATTACCTGTGTGACCCTTTGTTAAGCGCTTTATATTATTTCATTCAAGAAAGTATTTGATTATAGTACTTATAATGTAATGTCATACATCACATCACATACTTAGTTAATCATAAATAAAATGAAAAAAAAAAAAAAAAAAAAACTATTGGTATAAAGACCTCTTTCACCGTCTCCGAGTAAAGTGTCAAGTAGGCTAACCGCCATTTAAAGTCACCGGTAAGAAAGCGTACGAGTTTCACCATCTTCGAGTAGCAAATTGACACATGATATACTATACTCGTAATATTTACTCGCCAGCTAGCGTTACTTGAAAAGTAACTAATCAACACTTTACTTGTAATTTGTGAATTAAAGTTAGTTAAAGTAGTAAGATTCCTGAAAAAAAATCCTTCGTCTGTAGTCTATGGTCATTAGTCGTAGTCATTAAAATACGTAATTATAAAAGGGGGTATTTTATAATGAATATATTCCAATTAATGGCTACATCAAGTAGTACAATATGAAAATTCTCTTGTATTCAAATTCCTTTCCGTTTGCGGAGACCGTATCAAGTTGGCGGAGCACGAACGCCCGAAGCAGGTTCGCAAGGTCCAATTAAGTTTGACCTTCCGCACACTGCGGTATCTCCGCTTTTCAAAACCCGACGGGGGAGTGTTATAGTTTGGGGCGGTTCTACGTACACTGGCAGAGGTTTATCGTTGGCGGCAGGCGTGTAAATCATGGCAAGCAAACACAAGACGTCCCGTCAACGCGCCGGATCTTAGTAACGATCCGTGTGAGTCCACCTTTATTATAGTGTTGTCTCTAAAGTATAAAAATAGGATTGATTTTTGAAGAGAAAACTTCTACAGCCAATACGACTTTGGGTATGGAAAAAATGTATGGGTTCGCGTCAGAAACATGCTAATGCTCACAGTCATGTACGCGATCACGCCAACACATTGCATATACCCGATTGTATGTGTGTGCGTTGGACGCTCAGTTTTAGGTTTTCACTTCTGTCGGCAGTCCTCATGACTGCCTCTTTATATTTTTTTAATACGCTAGTATGTTTATTTTTAATTAATTTTAATTAAAATTATTTTTAACGCGCTAGCTATAGCGCCCGCGAGTTCGTTGAAAAATTAATAATGTATCACCTGATATGTATAACGCCTCACATCTTTATCGCTGTGATGACGTTGGTGTCCATTTTTTTTTATATTTTTGACGATCCCTTGAAACGTAACATTTTTATAGGATAAAGAGTGTCCTATCTAAATCCTTTATTTAATCCAGGTAATAAATTATCTGTTTCCTAAATTTTATCCAAATCCGTTAAGTTGTTAACAAAGAATAACAAACACCCATACATATATTCTTAAATATATCTTTAAAAACTTTCGCATTTATAATGTTAAGTAGTAGGATAGGAAGTAGGATATCTTCCTAGGATCTGTTATATTATATACTTCTTTTTCGTTTCATGAACGAAAAAAAGATATATTTTAAAAATTTTGGGTGGCATCTATAGCTTTTAACTTTCTCCTTCTTGTTTACATAGTGTATATTTAAAAAATATTACGTAAATAAATCATTATAAATTATTTCTTAATTTAAATTATACTAAACATTAGTATTTAAAAAAAAAAATTACATTACATTTAAAAAAAAATCAATTGTTGTTACCTATTTTTAAAACTATGCGAACGTCCCGTATAAGATTGTAAGCTCGTACGCGTGGTGGCAACACTATTTATTATGTTGGTAAAAGTGGGGTTCACAGGGAAGTGTTATGGGTTCAAGATGTTAGGATAGCGACATTAAAGCCGTTGCTTTTATCCTCATGTACTTTTAAGCGGATCGTTGAGCACTCATTAAATATCGCGTAAATTTTTATGTTCAGAATATCGATTTGTTAACTGCTCTAAGTATGGTGAAATCTAGTTTTAAAATCATTTTTATTTGACCGTAATGTATATTTTATTTATAATTGAAGTTTGATCACATTAATGTTGTTTATTCAGGGCGAGCATTATCCCAAATCTAATATGAATTTCTTTTTCATTTACTTATACTCCTAAACGCCCGATTGTTCAGAATTTTTAATCGATTTTTAAAAGACCTTATAATATTATTATTATTATAGTAAACTAGCTGTTGCACACGACTTCGTCTGCGTAACTTTATAAAGTATAATACATTCGTGTCTATGAAACCATGGAAATATACATACAAAATTTCAACCCAATCGGTCTAGCCGTTTAGTAGTTGACATATCAACAGCAGCGCCATCTACCGGGTCCAATTATATTTTTAAGTCATCCAGGAAATCATCGAAATACCCATATAAAATTTCAACCCAATCGGTTCAGCCGTTTAGAAGTTATGTGTAAAAGATAAGTACGGTAGGATAATTATTACTACTCGTTGTCCTATTACCCGTTTTCCCGTAGGAATGAAGCATTTTCCCGCCATAAAAAGTAGCCTTTGTTCATCACGGATAATGTCGGCTTCTAATGGTAAAAGAATTTTTCAAATCGGTCCAGTAGTTTCGGAGCCTATTCTATACAAACAAACAATCAAATATTTCCTCTTTATAATATTAGTATAGATATAAAAATTCTATTCTTAAAGTAGGTGGTAGTGTCAGAGCACATTGCGTTCCGAAATAATATACAGGAGACCACCGTGATAAAAGAAGCATTCTAAACATATTAGGAGGCGCGATGGCGCATTTTAAAATTGAGACATTTTAAAATTGTGATCATAAACTTGTCAATAAATAGAATAAGATTTATTAGAATTCTGTACGAGAACATTTTTTGAACGATGACTTATCTACTAGCTTTTGCCCGCGACTTCGTTCGCGCCCCATTTTCTTAGGCGTTGAAACATTTATAGTTTATACAATCTTTAATGCTCTTAAATTTTTGTGAAATGATTCCTCGGGAAAAGTACTTTTTTCTGCGTGAAAGATATCCTATGTCCTTTTCTATATCCTTGACAAAGTGTAAAAAAGAATTACGGTAATTGGATGTGTAATTGAGTAATAAGATGGAAGCATAACAAACAATATTTGCTTAGGTCTGACAATCACCAAATTTACACTTTAAATACAACAAAATCTTAATTGTAAATGTGAAAAATAGATCTCACACTTTGATGCGAGCGTAAGCGGTTCGATTATAATTACAACAAATTTCCGTATCACCGCCCACTGATATCTTCATATTCTTATGTAGTCTTACAGTAGGTTTTGTAGAAAAATTTTGATCACAGTTCACAGTCTTTCTCCTTTTATTATACAAGAATTGCTAATTTACGTTTACAAAAATCAAATTTTTTATCTGAAAGTCATATGTAAACAAAGTTAAGAGGTCTTTTGTAACCTTTCACATTAAGTTTTAATACAAATTTTATGATGAAAATAATATTAACTCTTAAAATAACTATTTAAATAAACTATGGGAAAATTAGGAAAATCGAGCAATGCTTCAAGTCAATGGAACGTGCATAATGTGTAGCTCTAATTATTCACGCTTAGATAATAAATATTTGGAAAATTTGGTGCGATTTTAGTTTTTAGATCATAATATGGTAATATTTCAAAATATCTAGTTCACTATTTACATCTTTCACGACCACCCTACGTGGCTTAGGAGGAGATAGCTGATGAACAGACAAACAAACGTGGGAAAAGAATTCAATTTATACTATTTAAGACGCTATCTATAGAAACAAAAATAAATATTTCTCCTAAATATGAACAGAATCATACATTAATATTTTAATGCAGCCTAACTCGTGGCAGCACTTATCTGTAGATAACATAATGATGAAAGGTTTTGTATTTGTACTTTTTATTTTTATATATACTATAGCTGTTGCACGCGACTTCGTCCGCGTAACTTTATAAAATATAATTTCAATTCAACCCAATCGGTTCAGCCGTTTAGAAGTTATGTGAAAAAGATAAGTGCGGAAGGATAATTCTTACTACCCGTTGTCCTATTACCCGTTTTCCCGTAGGAATGAAGCATTTTCCCGCGGTAAAAAGTAGCCTATGTTCATCACGGATAATGTCGCCTTCTAATGGTAAAAGAATTTCTCAAATCAGTTCAGTAGTTTCGGAGCCTATTCTATACAAACAAACAAATCTTTCCTCTTTAAAATATATATAGATGATCACATAGCTCTGAAGTATAGAAATATCAGCCTACTATAAATCCTAGGTATAGGGACGTAGTTGCATATAAATGCGTACTCCATTGTTCTTTGTCGGTAAATCTGCAGAGTTCTCTGCCTCGTTCCGAGTAATTCTTTTTATTTATTTTGTAACATTTTCTTTTCTACACAGAAGGCTTCTTTCGCTATTTCTATTTCCACTGAGTAGTTTTCCTTTGTGAAGTGAAATAACGAAACGAGAACAAGCAAGGCGTACTCTTGTACTGTTTCTTTTGAAAATTTTCGTTCGTTAATTTCCTTATATATTTTTCCTAATATATATATATATATAAGTAGTTTACAGGAAACTGTCACGACGAGGCTTTTTAATTGGCGTCAGTACTTAAAACCATTTTTTTTTATTAATTTATATTTTTTACCAGTATTTCTGTTTGTAGTGTTATAAAAATCTAAATATTATTTTCTCTAAAGTCAGGTAAATATGCACCTTATATATTTAAAAACTCATATAATTATTGTCATCAATACCAATTTGTATAAACAATATGAATCATATTAAAATCGAGAGTTCATCTTGTTAGCACTGTTTCAAATTTGAGAAAATACCGCGTTTGGTCGTTGTTTAAAAAAAATAAAGTACCATTAGGTTGCAGAGTGTGCCATTCGGTTCGCTTCAGGATACTTTATTGGCGGTTATTTTATTGGTCGTTAAAAGTCGCGCCGGCAGCTTTTACGTCAGGAATCCGTCACGTGTCCGTCACGGCTCTCAGTGCACACTAACTTAACAGAAAACAATGAGGGACCTCGTCACGCGTGTAACAATCGTCCTATGACCTATATGTAAACAAACCTTTCACTAACTGAACCACAGTAATAGAACTTTTTATTCCATTTTCAACCGACTTCCAAAAAAGAAAGAGATTCTCAATTCGACTGTATTTTTTTAAATGTTTGTTACCTCGTAACTTTCGACTAGGTGAAACTATTTCGATGATTCTCTTTTTATTTGAAAGCCGGTGCTTTCCGTGTGGTTCCATTTCAATTTGGTCCAGTTTTGACAATGGCATCCATGAGTAAACGGTTTGAAGTTTGTATGGATGTTTGTTACTCGTTTACGCAAAAACTACTGAATGGATTTCAATGAAATTTCACAATAATATAGCTTATACATCTGAATAAGACATAGGCTATATAAGACATAAAACGCGGACGAAGACATTTACTTAAAACATAAATCACATTATTATACAATAATTAAATAAATCACAAATATAAGCCCTGATGTCTGGGCAATATAGTTATTTATTTATGCAATAATAAACATTAACATTAATAATATGCATAATGTGTAAATTAATGTGTAATTAAGAATATTAATGTTATTTAAAAGTTACTGTCAAAGAATATTTTTCATGTTTAGGTATAAAACTTTTTAAGTTTAAGTTTTTTTTTTTCTTTTTTAAGTTTTCTTTTATATTTTTTTTATAGATAAAATCCAACTTAGGTATATGAAATCTTCTTTCCAATGAAACGTAATGTAATTTCAACGTTACATAAATGTAAATAAATATGACAATGAAATCATTAAATGTAAAAGTGAAGTATTGAAAGAGAGAGGAATTCTATAATAAAATGTTTCAAAACACCATTACAAAGATATGTGAAGGCGCATGCAAGTAGATTATAATACTTCTTTATCGTCTTTGTTACTCGTAAAAGACAATAACAATTAAAATAATTGCGTATACATTATGTAAATAATCATGGTATCAGGCCAGTTTTCGATATAACATAAATTAAATTCGTGTACTTTGATAACGTTGTTTGAATGTTACACTTTTGAACAAGTATTGTTTGTTTATTGTGGCAAAATTCTACACATGTGTTATATCTTAAACTTATGTATTGTTTCGTTATAAAATTCTATTGTAGATAACTCAATGTCTTTTTCTATTTCTATTTCAAGAACCTGAATAATTTTAATCAAACAAAACTGTCTTTTGAAAATTCACATTAATGATGCATCACAGAAGAAAACTAATTATCATTTTTGACAACTGCCACCAATAAGTGTTGGCGCTTTATGCCTAAACTATTTTTAGATGGTTATTTCAGGAAATTAAATTTCGCATAGGACTCATACCTACTGTATAAAATTGTGCTGTGGTGAATTGGAGTAGAGTATCGAACGTTAAAAACCAAAGTGCAACACGATAGATCGATTTCGCACTGCACAATGCACTTTGCCGTTCAATGCATTTTCGCACATCAAATTGGACTCTATTTTCACATTTTATTTTACATGTGAATCGAACAACTGCGAATTGGCTCTGCGAATGTATTATTAATAAAAATTACACTCAGTCTTGTAAAATGCTTTGTAATTGGCGTGAATTTAATAATGTCATTTTGCATTTTAATTTCAACACTTAATAAGATACCGAGCTTTGGGATCGGCGTCATTCAATTTACATATTTATCGTTTTGTATCATTTAGCAGAGTGACTATTTTGTTCTCGTATCAGATCTGAACGCTGAATATCTGGAGATGGGATTCCGGGGTGGCAGCGGTATGGGGACCACTTCGCGTACAAAGCGCATGCGGACAAGCTTCAAACACCATCAGCTGCGCACCATGAAGTCATACTTCGCGATCAATCACAATCCCGACGCGAAGGACCTTAAACAGCTCAGCCAGAAAACTGGATTACCAAAAAGAGTTCTGCAGGTAATATTCAATACTTCAAACAATTTTTAGCGCAAATGTCCTACTAAAGCTTGGACTTGCTTTGGCTTATTAACTTTTCCATCATGTAGAGTAATTAGACCTCATAGCTTTGGCAAAAAGCTTGATTTAAAAAACCTATGATCCACAGCAGGGTTATTATTCCCTATAACTTACGTATTTTTTTAATTTGGCTTTCCTCGTCTGTATATATGGCCTCTAAATCTCTAACTCCTCTTAAACCGCGTAACAGATTTTGAACAGTTTTTGAGCGGGTTGCTAGTGTTCAATGAGAAAGTAATAATAAAATCAGATGCCAGTAATTCACACCACACATTATATAGACAACCATGTAGTCATAGTTTATAACAACATAGTGAATAATAACACATTCGATTCGTAGTCATAAACTGAGCCTGGCAAACAGTAATCACCATAAAATCAAAGCAATTATTGAACAAATTCAGATACTCTCAAGAAAACGAAACATTGAAACATATACAAATTTCAAAGCCCAGATAAAGGGCCTATCAATATCAAGGCTTGTGTTGAGACTTGAGACGACGGTTGCTACGCGCCGTCAAGTGGAACGTAAGCTATGTCGCCCCTGAACTTTGAAATGCCATAAAAAATATTTGAACGTTAGCTCTACACTCAAAACATTGGCCAAATTTGTAAAATTTATTTCACATTTATTTCCATTTATCATCTAGCAAGAGAGTAATATTTTGGTAACTTGCTGGTGCCCGCGACTTCTTCCGTAAAATGAAAAATATAACACCGGAGAAAATATCTAACTTATTTATCGCTGTAAAGACGCAGCGCCATTATGGCGACAGTGGCGATATTTTTTATATTTTTAAACGATCAATAGGGAACCTAAATATTTTTCAGGATAAAAAGTATACTAGGTATTAGGAGACTTAAGGTATATTATATACTCGTGGGTGCCCGTGACTACGTCCGCGACCTATTTTTTTACATACAAACCATTCCTGATTATCCCTCTATCCATAAGTGAAGATAGAATTAAAATCGGTCTAGCCGTTTAGTAGGACCGTTAGCCGTTCAGTGACATACACACGCACAGAAGAAATATATTATATATATTCATACAAATTCGTTCGGACTTTTTTGTTTCTGTTTCTGCAGTCTACTAGTAACTTAATTTACTAAATATATCAGATGGTCTATACACTTAAGTAGTGTTACATTTTGAAGAAAATGAGTCCAACACTGCCGTAGGGACATTTGCGCTAATTGAATTAATTTTTAAAGTATGTGCTGTCAAAGCGTGCTTATTGCTACACACTTTTTCAATGTGTACTTTTGCACGCAACATCTTGAGTGTGTTTGTGTGTGTGCCTGTGTCTGTGTGCATGTGTGCGTGTGTGAGCGAAAGGAGTAAACACGTCTTTAACAAACCGGTAAATGTTGCTAATGCGAATTGAATGTAGCCATGATATTGCTGCCTGTGTTATCTGGCATCAACTGTGCCGCAACGCAATGCGAACTCTTTACAAACAGTACACATTTGCTTTATTACATATACTTAAGTATATATATATCCAAATTCTCTTAACTTGGATCACAATGTCGACTCCTATCTCGTCAACACCTCGACAAATCCAGGAGGATTGGTCATCCGGAAGGAATGGTATGTTATCACTTATCATGACATGGTTAGCATGGTTATCATCACCGTCGCCCAAGGAGCTCAAGGTGAAATGAAGGTAAATGTACATTACTCAAGTAACTCTCATTAAGTAACAAAAAAGGTATCATTTACATAGCTTTTGACTTAAATTTAAAGTATCTGTTTTCTATGAAATCTAAGGTCGAGGAATTGAAATTTGTTTACAAGCCAATTACAAAGGCTTACGATTACGACTTACAGGAATGTAACAAGTTAGAAGTGCTCGACCTATTTTATTTTCGTTTATTGCCTATGGAAACAAGAATTAAGTTTTATTTACCTACTAAAATTTCAACAAAAATCGGAAGATTTTTCAAGCGTAGATTACTTGAAACTTGAAAATAACGAACTAACTACAATTTGTTTTTTTTTTAATTTGTTTGTTACAATTTGTTTTAATTGTTAATTTTAATAACACTGGATAAAATTATAAATATTACAGGTACCAAAGCAAACACATACTTATTACAAGCTATAATTAAAAATAATAAACTATCTTGATGCTAAGCATTAAGTCGAGGTTACAATTTTATTAAAAAAAATAAAAAATCCTAATAAGATCCAAAATGGATCAAAATCGGCACATCTACGATGCTACAGACAGACAGACATACTGATACACAGAGATACAGGTCAAACTTATAACGTTCCTCTTTTGATAACTTTTTATATAGGTAAATCATCAAACGTCACTTGCTTAATCAAAAATGTATGAATAATTTGATAAAAACTTGTCATTAATCTGATAGTAGAGATAAGAGAAACCGGCAGTTTATAGAAGATAAATTCATCGTTATTAGCCAAAGCCTGTTAGATGGATGCAGGACTTCCCTAACATGATATCTTAGTTTAATCTATTTGTCGTGCATCTTGCAATAGAAGTAAAGTAGCCTGACTAAACGGGCGATTTCACTTACCACATGCGCCGCCATTAAATGTTCACAGTATATTAAAAACACAGTCTACAAAGTACAGTATACAATGTCTCGGGAAAATAATAGTGTCTTGCTAGGGCGTTCTCGTATTTGTGGCGATGCGTATTTGTTTATTTCTCATGCGTAAAAACAGCGTATTTTTAAATTAATTACCAGTCAGTCAGTCAGGCATATGTTTTTGAAGGGAAAGCTCTTTTAGGCGCTTTGGGCATTTTTTGTTTAGGTAAAAGTGTTAGTCTTCATTACAGATAAGTTCGATTTACCGTCCCTAAATTAATTTAAGAATGTAGTTTGATAAATTAATTTCATAATTAATTTAAGCTTAATGACACCTCAAATAAAATTATTGAACAAATTTAAGATATTAACTTAATTAACTATTATAAGTATACTTACTTCACACTACACTTGACTGTGTTTATATCTACCGCATCTGCTAACAAATTCGACACACCCGCTCCGTATCTCTGAACAATTTACACCACGTATATTGAATCTAATTTGTTCAAACTAGCGGCACTTTAATGTGGATCTTTGGACGCACCGCCAAACGGAACCCCATTGTTTTAACTTTTTAAACCATTCGGTTGCGTTACGTGTGTTTCGGCTCTTTGTTCCTGTGTTTGATAGGCAAACAGACCTTATGAACTGTGTAAACGACTAAAATCTTTACAATTACAGTAACCTTCTGCACCACTTTAAACATTACCACTGAACATTTTGGAAAACAAGGCCCCTTCAAATACATGTGAGTAATTGTAATAAAACTGAAAAAAAATAGAGACCAAGTAAGCTGATGTTCTTAGCATCAACAATGGATGTAAGGTTGCCATAAAGGTTCGTACGGTAGGCTTCGTTTTAAAATTTTATCTGAGTAAGGCGAGCGAGCCGTTTGGTCGCATAAATCCCCCCTCCCCTCCAACCAATTATACGAAAGCCGTGAGGACCCCCTCCCTCGCACCCCTGCGACTGTGCCTCCGAATTATTGATCGGGTCTTTTTTTTATAAAATGCAGCCGTCGCGTCGCCATTTTGCGGAGATAAACTCTTTTTCGTTTTTCAGGTATTTAACTGGCTTCTAGCGGCACCTTCTTTCAAATTGACAAGATGCTGTTTGTATGTTACTAAGTATAATGTTTGTTGTCGATCAACTCAAGATATTATTATTATTCTACAATAATTATTATACAACATTTTATTTTAATCGTCGACAGAGTGTAGATAAAGTAAATTACCTATCTACATGTTAGTCCTATCACAATTCTTTCTTAGCTACAGGTCATTTATAGGTCATCGACTGATCTCTGATATAATATATTATGTCAATTTAATATTGACTAATTACTATAATATATCATTGGAATATTGTTGCATTTAGTCAACATTTATTGAAAATTTATATCTTTATTATCATCTATAATAAGAAGGAGTGGACTTTATAAGAATGATAATTAATATGTATAGACAAAGAAGTCATAAATGTATAGAAGAAAATATAGTTACAGAATAGAAGAGATAGATGACATTAGTTACGGAAAGTGGGAGTAAAACTGTAATTTTCTATCGAACTTCTATCATTTGTTTCAAATTGATTTTAATGACATTTTAATGTTGTCAATTTTAATTAGAATTTGTTTTATTTATTGAAAATACTATCCAATAATGTGGAGATTTACTTATTCGGCGCATACTATTTTCCCGTACCTATGGCGCAGTTTATGATAATTATTTAGTTCAAATTATAATAAACCTAATAATAATAATAGGCTAAGCATTGACTGTATGTAGTTATAAGGTAGATTCATTAAAGGGACCGGATATAAAATCAATTGAACAACGGGGGCGTTCCCCAAGAGCGGTTGGATCCTACCGTAATCCGCCCCATGGCAACACGGTGTCTATATTACATTTATATACCGCCTGTCGCGTTTTAGGCGCATCATAGCTGTACATTTTAGGAAATATATAACAGTGAAGCCTTATTGGCAGGAAATAATGAGATCAGAGGCGGTCGGCTTGCAAGTAGCGAGCCGTAAGGTGACAGGTGCATTTGTGGCTGTGCCCGGTATAATTGGGCGGGCGCCGCTCCATAAAATATAGCTGCAGTGTCACCGAAACCGTGCGCGGGCACATTTAGAACAAACGGCGCTATATTTCTCTCCGTGCGTCCGCAATTACGTGATTTGTCACTCGAGCCGTACCACCGCACCGGCTCGAGTAGCGGTCTCATAATTAGTTGATTGAAAAAGTGCCTTTCCTTGTTTGCGTTTACTATGTGATCAATTCACAATGTGCCGGCGAATGCTACCGGTGTTTTTAAATGGATCTATTAATTTCCACGACTTTTATATACGGAGGAGCCGGGGCGAATTAATAAGGCGTGCCTATGTTATTAACTGTGCCGGCTCTCGCCATGTACAAGAGAACGAGTACCTTGTAAGGTTTAAAGTGTCTTTATTAAAAACAAGCAAAATCATTTGTTTCTACTGATATTAGAGACCCGTAACGAACAGAAATAAAGAGATCCGTGGACGTGCGAAGAAAATTATGGAGAAGGCCACGTCTATCAGCAACTGAGATTATGTTATTACTAAATTGAAATACGCAAAAAATTATTCACGGAAATGGAATGAAACCGCATTGCAAGAACAGTTTAAACGCGGTGCTATTTTTAAAGCATTTTCATGCCTTGATTTTGTTCACTATAAAGTGGCATACGTTGGCACGCAAATAGCCGAGGAAGGAGCTCACAAACTCATCCCTAGCTAGCAATTAGTAGCGCTTGGTCACACTTCGATATTCGACTTGATATAATTTTACTTTGTAAGTACATTTTAGTGACAATAATAAACAGATGGCTATAACAGGAATTGTGGTTTCGGTGGTCGCGTTTAAAGCTCTAATTTGAACGCTTTAAGTGAAAGATCACAATCAGACGCCCTAGTAATTAGTACGGCGCATCGTTGTGAGACGCTCGGTTGGGTAGATAATTTCCGCTGAGCGTTCAAAAGGCGTCCATTTGTCATTTGGTCGCGCGAACTCGCGTCGAGCGGACGTGCCGCGTCGCGCACCCTAATTTATTCAAGTATTATTTATTTAAGGAAAACGCGACTATTAATCACACCTACTCAGATTTTATTTACACGTACGTGGAATGTTTGAGGGCCTTTGATCGCGGTTTGTTTAGACATTTATTAGGGGGGAGAGATCGGTCTTGCGGCGGTGCGTTTCATGCTTCGTTGGCGACGACGTGGATTTTTTAAATCCATTTATTTGCGCATACAATTTGTTCTTTTAATTAACTGCAGGCTTCACGGCGAAATTTAGAATGTTGCCCGTTAATAAGATGGCCAATTATTATTTTCTTAATACACACATCAATTGGACTGTCTGTTTCTTGAGACTGAAGTCTTGATGTGGCGTGATATTGAGCGGCTGTCACACGCGACTAATTGCTGTGTAATTGCAAGGTCGATAATTGATATATTGGACTATCAATTACCATTGATTGTTTAGATTGTGAGCGTACATCCGCCGCCGCTCGCTCGGTTCACTGTGCCGTAACCGCAGCGGTACGAAATGACTGCGATCACTCAAATTGTATGAATGATTTGTAGATACTTTGTTCTACCTCGTCGCGTCCCCATTTGTTTTACAGTATGAGTGTGAAATGTGAATGTCATTAGTGTAATGATGCATAAAGGGGATTGAGTCGTTACAACTACCATCGTATTGTCAATAAGTAGGTACATTATACAGCGGATTATACACGCAAATATCGCATTACGCGGGCCACAGAAAAAAGTTTTGTTCTGTTTTTCTGTAATTTTGCAGTCAAGTGATAATATGGAAGCAGCAAGTGTGTAAGCAATGCTAATAAGACTTTACTTTTTTTTTCAAGTTACCTAATTACTTAGTTACTAGGTACGGCTTTGTTTACGATTGTTTGAATTGAGAAAGAAATTGAAAGGGTTAACTTTTTAATTTATTTTCTGATGACAACAAACAGCATTTATAATACGGTTGTAACGAGCGTTAGTTATCTTCTCGTAATGAAGCTAGTTTCTACTTGAATCGGGGTTTAATCATTTATTTTTATTATTTTTAAAAAATCATTTTGTTAAGCAGTATTTTTTACATTTTTCTTATTTCCGCGATGTCTTCGTTGCTAGAAAATTTGAAACCAAGCCGAAAATACACATAGTTGTGTTTGTATAATCAATCATTTCGAAGGTGATGAAAAAAACTAGTCCTTCCCTCATAAACAAATAAGAAAAAACGACTTTACCTATTTAACCATATATATAGATTTCTAAATAGACGTTCTGATTTTAATTTAAGTTGCGACTCGACCGTCGCATCGCTTCGGATGGATACAAATTTCTGCAAATCAATTAACAATAATTTCTCCTATGCTTTAAAATAGCACTTTAAATTTGTGAAACCTTATTTGTGAAATACTTACTAGCCGGCGTCCGCGACTTCGTCCGCGTTGTAAAAAGAAGTAAGTAGCCTATCGCGTGTCCTGTAGATACGTCCAAATGTTTATCTACCAAAGTTTCATGAAAATCTGTTAATGGAGGAACATACATACAATACAATACCTACACTTACATATTAATATAACGAATGGTATTCATGACCCTCATTATTTTTTGGAATCCACTCCATTGGGGATTGAATTTCAGATATTTTCCGCTATACTTTTAACAAGGATGATTGCTATTCATACGCTATGATAGTGATAGTGTGTGGTAAACAATGATGCTACACGATAGTAGAAGTTAAGACATAAATAACCAACAGTGTACGTTCAGTCAATGTCTCTGTTCGGCTACCGATAGCGCCGGGAAGATTCGTATCTTGATGACGAATGATGCCACTTGGTAAACATTATGTCTCCACTATCCACCTTCACCAGCAGGATTGTCTTCAATAATTTTCACCTATAGACTACATAATATTTCCGTACCATTAATTTGTTTTAATAAAACCTTAAATTAGGTAAGTAGGTAACTTAAATAACTAGGTTAAAATACACTAAAAAGACAGTAGATTCGGTAAGATCCTTTTACAGAAGATTGTCATAAAATAGCAGTAACGTCACCATTAGAAAGCCAGAACTTAGCTTTACCTTACAGCCATTTTCTTCTATTTTCTTTTTGATTTTCTGGTGTTTTTCAGGTTTACAGATGATACTATATCATCCAATGAATGCCTCTCCATTGCACATTATGAATGAAGGATTATTGAGAGGCATACATTGGTATATTTTATTACATAATTATGAATATTACACTTTTTGATAAAGTACAACGCATTATTTTATTATAGAATAAAAGTAAGAAATCAGAGAAACAGTCAAAATAATAGGTAGAGTAAATGAAGTAATCATTTACTGATCAAAATTGATGCCAACTACTGGTGTTGTATACACGTTACAAAACAATACGAATAAAACGAAGAAAGTAGAGAAACAGTTAAAATGATAGAGTAATAAAAACATGACAATAAAAAACTGGTCAAATGGCATTCGATCACTCGTAAATTAAATGAAGCAGTGCAGAGTTTGCAGGCAATAAACAATAATACAACACGACAAATAAATCTGTAACCTGGAACATCAATTAGCTGAATCGGATCCAACACAAATATCACAAGGTGAATGTTAAAATTGTTTGTTTTACATCTAACGTAGCACCAATAAAGTAAAAACGTCGGCAACGCTGAAAAATTACGCGTCACTGTAACAATCGTTCTTTTTGCTCGTAACTTAACGAGGCGAGGGAATTTCGAATTTAAAGCATAAGGGAGAGAGTCCATTTCGAAATGGTTCGTTCGCAGCAGTAACGGAATAACAAATGGTGGCTCAATGGCGATTTTATTTGAGTAACGGAAACCAAGAATAGGATTGTAGGTATTTAATGAGGCGCAAGTTATAAGATTTCGTTTCACTCTCCAAATTTTATTGATCTTATATAAATTACTCTTAAACAATACCTTTATTTTACTTTTGTAAAAGAAGTTAGAAGTTAACTGGTCTAATTACTCATAGGTTTATTGTCTAATTTTATAAAAATTATAACGATGTTAGATTAGTTTTTTTATAATAAAAATTGGATATAAGTTAAAATCTAAGGATTTAAGCTTTAACTCAACGATTAAACTATGTTTTAGAGTCTAGTTGCATGATCTATTTTTATTAATTATTTAAATTATATTTATTTTATTTTATTTCTTACAGATTTGCTATTTTTACCATCGTCATAGTAAGGAAAAATGCTAAGTTATTTCTGAAGGAATAATTGTAATTATTATTGTCTTAAACTTTTCTATCACGTAATTTTCCATAACTTTTTATTGTTCAAAAAATTATTAGTTTAAGGGCCTCTTTCACCATCTGTCAAGTGGGCTAACCGTCATTTAACCGATTTAACATCATCTTTCACCGGGAATAATTTAGCTGATATACACTTGTTTGTACGGTAAAAGTCCCAAACATTAAATAAAAAATAATTTAAAAAAATCGCAGGATGCACTAAACCGACTGCATAATTCAATAAAACATCAATTTATTTCTAAAAGTAACTAATCATCACTTTACTTATAGTTTGTGAAAGAGGCACTAACCTCAATGAAGATTCGCTTGTAACTTAGACCAAATCACATTATAATCTATTGTCGGTTTCAAGAAGCTACTTGAAACATTTCTCTTGCGCATCATAATTAAATATTATTTGTCTTAACTTTAGTTTTCTCATTATTAAAATACGCCAGATTTTATTAAAGTTAGTTAGATATTTTAATTACTTTTTACAAGTTTAATAGTTTATTTCAATACCAAATGCACGTAATTAATTTAATTTCCTTACTTTTAATTTATTTTTAAAAATAATCTGAACTGTCTCAAATCGCAGAAAAACAGGGACTCAGAAGAAGTGAATTGACGATTTCAAATTTCAACATATTTAACCAAAATGACGGAAATTTAAAATTCCCTTTTAGAGGATCCATAAGATCTCTTTGATAGATTGTGGGCACCGATAGGCTTTGCCACTCTTATAGTGAATGAAAATAATGTCATTCATGTAAGGTCGGACTATTCGGACCACCCCGTGCTCAGGGCTCAGCGGTTATCGTGTTGTCTTGACGGCGGCACGCATGCGCCGGCGACACACCATCAATCCTGCTTGAACGTTTGTCGTCTCCCCCGTTTTTCACTCATTTTTCATCTCATCCGATCACCTCGCCACACAATTTATGACCACTTTGACAACCGAGGGTGGCGCACTGTAATTAGCTGTAGTTTCGTGAAAAATACTTTACTACACACTTTTGAATGTTTAAAGAAACTCTCGCCTAAATCCGGCATTAGACAAAATACGTCCCCGGTAGCGGCCATGACGCGGGGGGCGGGGCTTACGGTACGACAACCGCAGAGACCGCGTGCGATTGGCCATAAGATTCGCGCGCTGTGGGAACGTTCGCGTTCGAATCTTGAATATTGCTCGGCCCGGCCAGCTATTATCAAGCATCCGATAACAATGCGGAGGAATTTTGATTTTACTCACAACTTGTTTTTAAAATTTGTGTGCCCACTCTAATTGCAATGTGTAAACCGTGTAACCGTGTTATTAAAAGTGTAGACGCTTGCGATTCCAGAGAATGCACAAATTTTAGCGCGTGCATGTAATTGCTGCGGTGGATGGGAGTACAACGCGGTGGAATGTTGGAGTGTTGTTGTCAGGCGATCGTTGGTTCGCCCGCTCCGACACGCTCCGCGGCCGGCGAGCACGGCGCCCGGCGCACCACGGCGATCGCGCTAATTACAGATAAAATCTGCACTTCGGAACGCAATCCGCAACGGCAAATCCGCGGAACGCTCTCACGTGTCCCACAAAAACCCTCGGAAATGTTAAAAGAAAAGAATCGAGCTTCCGCATCCACCGAAGCCGGGCGGAAACGAATTACACCGAATTACGGTGGCAGTACGATGCGAGAGAGATCGCAAACCGAGCGCTACACTTTTTTCAACCGCTTTTGTTTGCTGCGCGCCGGTCTCGTATTCTTTTTAAGGCAAATCGACTTTTCGTTTTGCTCACGACGCGACGTTTCAATGCGCTCCTATTATTTTCTCTGCCGACACCAACCGTGTGTTTTTTGTTCGCAGGTATGGTTCCAGAATGCGAGGGCGAAGTGGCGGCGAATGGTGACCAAGCAGGAAAACAAGATGGCGGAGAAGTGTTCGCCGGATGCGTCCTTAGAGATAGACATGTACCATGGTCCCATGGGGTCCATACAGTCGCTGCCGCCTCACAGCCCACCGTACAGCGTCATGGGTGGACCGCCCAGTCCCAACTCCATGGACTGTCCATAGCCTCAGTTCTGCGCTTTATGAGCGCTGTAACTGAACAATTCCGTTTGTGGTGTGATGATAAACAATGTGAAAGACAAGTGAAAGTTTCAAAAGTGTTGTTATTCCGACATAGGAGCATACTAATTGTGTAAAAATATACTAGGACAATGATGCTTAGTAAAATGACATATTCATAGGTGCACGAAAGTAGGTGCAATGCAAATGTGTACTGCCGAGCTACATATAAATTATTAAGGCCGTTTTTTGCCAGTAATGTCAGAATTTTTTGTTTTATTAATAATGAGATTTAAATATTGTCTATATCTTTAACCTATTCTAAAAATGTTAAAAATTACTGGCTTGTTTTGCACGAGCGTCTTCGTAATTTAAAAAAATCTTTTATGTTTTCGAGGAACATTTTGGTGGAGAGAAGGTTGGAAGTGTTTGGAGGATATGTGTATTAATACGAGCGTACTCAGACACTTGAGCCGTGGACGCGCGCGGACCGCTCTACCTCTAGTCTAGTGAGTTCGTGACGTCATTCGTCAACCGCAGACCGGCAGGCTTATTATCTAAATGCCTCTGCTGAGCGACAGGCGAAAAATGCGAAAAATTTGTGCAATATCACACTAAATCGTATAACGTAGCTCATAACACTAGTGTGGTTGGAGTAAAAATTATCGATTTTGTGTGATATTGTAAAAAATTTTCGCATTTTTCGCCTGTCGCTCAGCAGAGGCGTTTAGATAATAAGCCTGCGGAACTCATGGGCGCCTCTTGTGTGCGTATTCTTCACCAATTTCACACTAGTTGATATCCGTGGCTTTGATCGCTCTATGCATTGATATAACATCTACATGGTAAAATTGGATACAGTATCATTGCTGTCAATAGTTCTAGTAACAATCCAAATCCCTTTACAAAATACAGTCCAAATGACATTTAAGAGAAGTTTATCGCTAAACCTCGCAATGAAAAAAGTTAGTTATATTATTATTTCAGCCATAATCAATATAGTTGGTTTAAAACGCACTGTGTCTGAAAGAACCTTTATGTAGTTTGATATAATTTTTGTTCCTGATATATGTCTATATATTAAGTAGATATATTGTTCAACTATTTTGGAGTAATTACAAAAACAACTGCTTTTCTAAGGCTCGTGTTTCTTTTATTATTAGTAGGTACATATATTTTTTATCTTATATTTTTCTAGTAAATTTAACCATACTTGATTTATTTTTTATTAGAAGATTAAGTATAAATAAGTATATGTATCAATTTGAAATTAAAATAATTACCTTGAAACTGACATCATAATATCTGTTGTATGTAATTTATTATATCCTACTTATTATATAATAGGTACATTATTTCTATCAATTATTTACTTTCTATAATACATTATAATATCATCGTCTTCTTTGGCATGGGAGGCGCTTGCGATATATTTCTCTTAAAGAAAGTTGAAACGAATTTCTCATTCACGGTGATCATTCAATTTTGAAAACTTTTCTGTAAATAAATAAGTATACTAGTATAGAGCAGTCTATATAAAACAAAAACAATTTAAAATTGTTACATTGTTAGCTAAAACGATTTAAAAATGTACAGACGCGAATCATTAAAACCGAAAAATTAATTTTCCTTTTAGGTTATTTAATGCCATTTAAAAGTACCTAGGTACTTTAAGACGATGAAGATTTTAATATATAGTACCTAATTGAATTTCACAAATTATTGTTGGTTATATTTTTTTTAAATTGAAACCAAGTTTTAGCGGTTAATTTGATACGTTGACAATACTTGCCTAGATGTGTTAAACAAACAGTGTTTTACAACCAAACACAAATAAAATAGACACGCAATCATAAAATGCAAGTTCTATAACAAGTCGGACGAAACTATTAGTTCTCGACGTCAGTGAACGAATAAAAAAAAATTTTAATATATATTATTTATTTATTACTATATTTAATGTATGTCTAAGATCGTTTAAGGATAAATTAAATGTGAATTACCTATTTCTATAGAATAAATAGTAATTAAGGGCTGTAGAAACGTCGCCTGCGATCGGCACGTGATAAGATATTTTGAGATGAATATTTCAGTTAGTTAGTAAGTATGAATTAACTATACCATATAGGTAAATGCACTATTAGTTCCTTTTTGTATAGATGTAATGAACTTTATTAATGTAACTTACCTAATGGAAATCATATAAAACTGTGACCCTGCGGTTATACACTTATCTAACAGGAAAAAGATATGTGAAAACGCTCGTTCAGCACAAGCTCACACATCTACATAAATGTTTTATTTAATTTAAATTTTATAATTATTAAGTTAATTATTAAATCGGGTGTTATTACGAGGTTGTGAAAATTACTTACAAAATGTATCCAAGTAAACAGCGAATCGACAACTGTTTTTTTATGAGTTAAGGCTCACAAGTCCTTGTAAAGATGGTCATCTTATGGTGCAATAAATTTGTATGGGAACTAAATTTAAAGTGTGAACCAAATCTTAAGAAATAAGCGTTTTGTAACTACTGTTAATTGAAATTTTTAATTATAAATAGATAATAAATTTCCAGATGATTACTATTATTTACAAAGATATGTTTGAACCTATTTAAAATACATATTTTTACAAAGAATTAAGTTTACAAAGAATTTAGATCATCGTCTTGATTTTCATGTCTATGTTTTCGACTTTTCGTTTTATTTCTAATTATAAAACGAAATCTTTAATTCCTGCAATTATACTTCCAATCATAAGGAAATTTCCTAAATATCAAAAATTTTATCTCGAATATTTGTAAGTGGATCTACATCCTTACATATAATATTATAATACATATATAAAACAAACTCCTCCGCCGCGTCTGTATGTCTGTCTGTCTGTTCGCGATAAACTCAAAAACTACTGCATCGATTTTCATGTTGTTTTCACCAATGGATAGAGTGGTTCTCGAGGAAGGTTTTAGTATATAATTTACAAAGTTACGCGGGCGAAGTCGCGGGCAGTAGCCTAGTATTTAATAAAAGTAGAATATTTTCTGTTATTTGTGCCAAGGGATTACCAACTGTAATCGTGAATCACCTACAGAAGAATGATTTTATTTTAATCCTTTTGTAATTATTTTTTTGTGTCGAAGTAACGCGTATTTCTTGAGAACGGGTCTCACCTCACAAAACTGATAGATTTTGGAGCGATAGCTTGAATTTTAAAATACAAAATAATAGGTAATATTGATGTACCTAAGTGTCAACTGAAATGTGTTTTTTTTATATTATTGTATTCGTCAATTCTTAATTGAACCCAATTTTGTTTTGATGTGAACATTGCAAATGTAAAAATGAAATTATAACATTCTGTTAATAAAAATATTCCAATTAAATATTTTTATTTTTATTTTATTTTATCCCACAAATATATACCTACCCACTAATTCAATAGGACATAATATTCTCACAACGGGCATGCCCACCTCCCCACTGTTTCTTAATATAACAGATTTCCATATATATACGATCATTAAAATATAAAATTTACATAATAATAACGCGAGCTATGTAATTTCGTATAAATTAGTCGAGTCGTATAATGAAATTATTACAATTAGTACTAATTTTAAAGCACAAACGTAGATATAATCAGATAATATAATAATTCAAGTTAGTTATTTTAATTTTCTATGGATTATTTCAGCACGGTCTAGTGACTAGTGGTTATTGAATATGAGGCCCCGCCCGACCGGCTGTGGTCGGATTGCGCTATGCTTTCGGTAGCTAAACTTTAAAATTACGGGCTGTCACATAGGCGCGTTCGAAAACCTCTCAGATATGTTGTTTTAATTAAAACAATAAATAAGGTCTAAACGGCAGCTGGTCTGTTGGGTGGTCCCGCTCGCATTCTTTTAAAAAAAATATTCCAAACGTTATCAATACGAGGAATATCTGAGGCGAGACTGTACGTGTTCTTCTAAACGAACACTTTTGGTGGAAGATCCGTTTATTTTTATTTTTTTATATATAAGACCTTTTCTATTGTACCGTTTATTTTATTTTTTACTACAAACATGTCTATTACACGTCTATTAACTAGGTATATTTTCTTTTCCCACAAGAGAATCAGTAGAGCAGGTAACCATCGATTCAAATTCGTATTATTGTGAAATTGAGATGTTCAATACATTAAATACGCATTTAAAAACCAATTAAATTTTAATGGAACTATACTATACTATATAGTTCCATTCCATCAAAATTTTGAATAAATTTATTTTTTTATTATCTCTAGCTTTGATAAAGGATACATACACTAGATTCAAGGTCTCGAACAAAATCACTATGAAAAAGTGTCCACTGGATTTTTTTATACGCTATCACTTTCGCTCTTTAATTTCTGTTAAAAAGATAAATAATGTAAACGTAGCATGACGGATTTGAACCTTAACATTTAGTAATAATGGTCTATCTAAATTGTAACACGTATTCATCTTAAGGACAACTTTGTGCAACTAATTTGATATACCTATCAACCCAAGCTGTGAGTGCGCTGATATTCTACTATGCCACTTTTAGTGAAGCAACCCAGAATCTAGTTTATCCTTTATCAAAGATCTCTAGCTATTTATTAAGATATGTTTACCTTATTTCTTTTACCTAGAAAAACAAAAAGATTCCACTTGGATACCGTCGCCTTATAACACAAGCAACGCCACGGGTGCTCCAAGGGCGCTACCAATCATGACATGAATGGATGGAAAAATGCAGTAAGCTGTAGAATTACTTTGATTTGACTAATGATAAATGCAAATTTTGTCATTAAATATTGCCCCTATATAAACTAAACATCTTTCAGAAAATAAATTAAGACTTCTTTTAATGCGGTAGATAATTTGAATGATTCTTATTTATAGACTAGCTGTTGCTCGCGACTTCGTCCGCGTTAAAAAAGATAAAAAGTAGCCTATCACGTGTCCCGTACTTCTAAATGTTTATCTACCAAGTTTCATGAAAATCAGTTAATTCGTTTAAGAGTGATGGAGGAACATACATACATACATACATGCAGAAAAATATTCTAAAAATATCAATTTAGTTCCAGTATCATGTATAGAGCCTATACACGATATTTCTGAAAACAAATTAACTCCATGACCGACCCCTACAGATTTATTATTAGTATTGATATATACAAATTTACGTATAGATAGAATCATATAACTATATTCCCAACAGTAAAAAGATATTTTAAAAACACTCTTCTGTTTATTTCTACAAAGGGAATCTTAACTAAGTCCTAATGGAAAAGTTGTTATCAAAGAATCATAGAGACATAAATGTAACCAAAGAAAGGCAGCAGCGCGTCAGAGCTGTTCCTATACATTATTTATAAATTTTTTTGCAAAACTCTCAGCAATCCCGCTCATGTAGGTATCTGTTTGTGGTTGGTGCATAAAAAGTGGTTGAGGGCATGAGGAATCCGCGATACAACATCGTCCCCCATTCAGGAGAGACGAAGACAAATTTATATTGTCCTAACGTGAGCGAGCGAGGGGATAATATACTTAAGTATAACGGGAAGGCGACTTTTCGGATGAGTTCGGCACGACTTCTGTTTTGTTTGATACAAATAATTTTCTGGGAACCGAATGAAAATTATTTCGTTCGAAAACCAAGTATCCCGCTCCGCTCCGCTCTCGAACAGCGAACTTGATATTTTTGCCTGTAACAGGTTTAGGTGTTGCAAAACTCGACTGTGTTCTGATGTGCAAGTTTTCACAATTAAGGGAATTTCGGCAACGTTTATTTTGTTACTTACCACAAAAAACAGATGCCGACGTCATCATCTCAATCATCATCACCTAAACAAGTTAATCATCATCTCAGTCGCAAAACGTCCACTGCTAGACATAATTTTACAATAGCACCGATCAAAAGCAGCCTGGATCCACCGGCGACCCGCGCCTTTTATCAAATAAGTCCACAAGTAAATAGTTTGTCAATAATAAGTCAATATTAAAAGATGTTAGCTGCCTGCCGCCCTTTGTCATAAAAAATGTAATAAGAATAAAAATAGAACTAACCACTACTGTACTCAAACACGGTATGTTTGAGTTCTTTCATGTGAGGGCGAGGCTCTGAATGTTGGGTATGTTTCCGAAGTCAGGCTGACATTCCACTTGATGTAAGGAGTTGTGTAATGAACTCCATAGAGGTTACAAGTGCGCTGTAACCTCTATGACGTCCCTTTTAGGACAAAATTTAAAGGATAATGAGGGGATAGGATGGCATTCCTTAACACGTATTGTCATTTCACTGTTTCACTGTGGTCATCTTCAAGACTAATGTTAAATGCAGCTAGACAGGCTGCTATGAGCCCTTTCTTTTCTATGTGTCAGTTTATAAGAGTTTGTGATCTAATAATTAATTTATTCATTCAAACGCTTGTTTCTTATATGAACTAAAAATAAACACTTTGTCACTGTATGTTGTGTTATAAAATATTACAACTTCAAAACCACACTCGTTCATGTTAGTTTGTTTTTGAACGTTGTACATAAATCACGTCGGGACGAAATGTTGCATGCAGTTTAAAGTTGAGGGGCGTTTCAGATCACATTTGGTGTAAACTGTAAAGCGAACTATGCGGCCACAAATTCAGTTTCATTCTACTTAATATTCTTTGTATTATTACATTTTGCATTCAGCTTCTATTAGACAGTTATTTATTTTTAATTAACATCCAAAGGTCCATAGATTAAGATTTAATTGAGATCCAAAGATTATTTATTTTAATTAAAAACTCAATAATTTTTCAGATAGTGCAAGGCATTATCATTTAACATTTATTAGTTAAAAAATAGGAGGTCTGAAGGTTACCTAGGTTCACAAGTCGACCTAAATCAGTAAACTCGTATCGTATCGTAATGTGTTTACGACAGTAGACAGTACGCCGAAAGAGAGTTCAGCTGTGGCAGAGGAAATTCCGTTTCACAGTCATTTGTGAACCCTTCTGGGGCAGCCGGCAGACCACCGTCAATTAACCGCTCCTTACAGAAGACCGCCGTGAAATAACAGTTGTGTGTTTTTGTATTTTAGTGAGCTAGTAATCGATGCCAGAGGGAGAGGGATAAATAAGTACCTCTCCGGTAGACATTCAAACAGAGGAATGGCCTTCCCATGGAAACGGATAGACCATATGTGATTAAAAAATGCGTAAGTAGCGATCCTTTTCACCTTTTTACATATTACAAAATCTTTTCAAATTAAAAAATCAAAGTCGTGAATCAATTGGTAGATCTGAGGTATCAATCAATTTATGAGGCAACCTTTTTACTTCATCTCTCCTACTTGTTATGACTGTGTTATAATCTTCTATAAGCCACATAACTAACATGTTAAGACCCTTATTTTTTGCCTTCAGTCACGGGCCATTTACTTCCGGATGTAATTCGAAACGTAGCCTATATTTGGGACACATTTTTTGTGAGCGGCGCCCTCTGACACTACTTGTGGGTTGGCATTGAGAAGTTATCTATGAGACGATTAATCCGCGAAACATAAAAAAAATCTTAACATGTGTCTCCACTTATTGGCAACTCTTTCATAGTTGTGTTAAGAAAACCGCTGAATTTATTCTTACAGTTAAATAACTCTGTGACAAAATTTGTTGATTTTCGAAAGAGTCTTTTACAACAACGTATGTAGTGTAAGTTTCGTAGCTTATTTTTGCTTATACTTCTCATAGATATCAATAATTTACCTACAAGTGTCCAACTTGCTTAAGTGTGGGATATACAAGTTATTTGTTTACTTAATTAGGTAAATTGCAAACAAAAGCGAACATTTCAACGAAATTTAGTTTGAAACTGTTGAACTTTTGACTTTTAAGCGACATTAAGGAACATTGTTATAGAATTAATTTGCTTTCTTAGTTTGTTCGTATTTTAGATACATACTTCTTATCGGAATTTTTTCGGGGCCTATATAATTTTATATTTATTATCATTCCCCGGTCTACTTTCTTTGTGAATTCAATTTGTGTCTGTTAAGTACATATATTATGAGTTTGCTTATAAATAATTTATTATATTTATTAAGGGTGGCTGGCAGGTTGACGGTCCACTTGATGGTAGATGGCTACCGTCGCCTAAAGACATAAGCAACACTATTAGGATACAAACGGCTGGCGACCCTGCTGGAATTTATATATGGCACGTTTCAAGGTGCATTTCAAGGTGGCAGTTCGAGTGCGCCGTCCCAATGAGCAGTGTCCGGAAGAGTGTTCGTCTTACCTCGCAACTTCGCCTATACGGACGTGGAGGACGCCAAGAGGTCGGTAGGTCTACCCCACTACCATTTCGTGGAATCTCGGAGCAGGAGTCAGACATAATCCTCCGGTCTGTCCCCAGGCCGGTGGGTATCCATGATGGATTCCTTTTGTAAAAAAAAACAAATGGAGGCAGTCATGAGGACTGCTGACAAAAGTGAAAAACTTAAAACTGAGCGTCCAACGCACACACATACAATCGGGCAATCGGGTATATGCAATGTGTTGGCGTGATCGCGTACGTAGACAGCTGCGCGCGCATAACTGTGAGCATTAGCATGTTGCTGACGCGAACCGATACATTTTTTCCTACCCAAAGTCGTATAACGCGGTTATAGAAGTTTTCACTTCAAAAATTGTATAAATTGGTATAACTCATCGGAGCACTCACCATTGTACAGCCGGTAGAACACTAGAGAGAGTCTACATCTATTCTTAAACTAAGTGGTCCTATTTGCTGTGAGAGCATTGTATCGCCAACAATTCGTTCGTCGCTACAAGGTGTCAAATGGATCTAGCAGGTAAATGATCGTCTTGTAACATGGTAGAGGTAACGATGTTCTATAGATAGATCATCGTGAAACCGCAAAGCAAATGGCTCGAATGCCAGGTCCATATCCTTATATCCTATAGCTTTACTTCACTACCGCTTTTAGTGTTAAATGCAATGCAAACATAATAACAGAAAAAAAATTGAGTGTGTCCGACACACTCGTTACGAACGATTATAAAATTTGAATTTTCACATTTCGAACACGCTGAGAGAAAAACATTGTTCTTTTTTTAAATAATATCTATGAAATAACGCAAAAAACATAACGCATTTTTCAAAAAATTTTCTGCTAAACAAAAGCTAAACAAGCTGGTGCCGGCGACTTCGTCCGTGTAGAAAAAAAAAGTAACCTATCCTGTAGGTACGAGTACATGTTTATCTACCAAGTTTCATGAAAATCAGTCAATTCGTTTAAGAGTTATGGAGGAACATACATATACATGCATACATACATGCAGAAAAAAATTCTAAAAATCGTCAATATAGTCATATCGGTATAGGTAGAGCCTATAAACACGATACGTCTGAAAACAAAGTAACTTACACTATGACCAACCCTTACACTATTATTATTAGTACTGATATATTAAATGCAAATCGATTCTTAAGCAGTAAACTCCAAAAAGGAAAAACAACGTCTCGAAGTACCTACATTTGAAAGACATATTTTAAAAGTTAAACCTTATCAAGGTAGGTTTGGTATAAGCCGGTGAGGAAACACATATCACAAAATGAGATATCACTTGACATCAAATAGAGTATCAATTCGAGACATCTTTGAAGAAATGCGCGTTAAATTTTGAACTCTATGGACCTTAGATTTAAGGTGGTATGATATTTTTTTATTGTACCGTTTACGGGTGTGTGCATAAACGATTGTCGTGAGTTTCATTGATGACTCGCAGGTAGATGAAGTTGGCGGGCGATGACTGATCAATCAATTTTATCCGGCCAAAAAAAACATTTGAAAAAAATATAATTTTGACATTGTCAGCGGGGCTTGTGACCAGTTCTCACTTGCGCGCATTTCATCGGGTTCACGATTAATCGGCCTAATCGATCGGACAGAGGACATTTGACACTAATAATATTATGAAACGTACCGTCAACTGGATGCGGCACTTGGGGGTAACATAAGCGATTTTCTCACACACACTTTGTTGGGCCAAGTCTCAAGAAATATCAATTCGCTCTTACATCACTTTATAATTTTTTAAAATAAAAAATAAAATGTAAGGATAAGGTAAGCAATGTATAATAAGAGTGTTTTAATCATCATGAAAACTGTTCTCGAAGAACACGGATAAAGTGGCGGGAAAATATAATTTGTATTCTGGTATCAAGGTGCTAGCAGATATCACATAAATTTATTAACTCTGTTTAAAGATAAAAATAGCTTAGTTCACATATTTTAATTTAATTTGTACGTGCAAACCTCCAGTTCAAAATTGGCTAAAAATAAATGTTGCATGTTTTATACGTGTTAAAACTATAACAACATCAAAACAACGCGTGATTCAATGTGGCATTGTGACAAAAAAAAATTAACGTTAAACTCAAAACTTCTGCTAAAACAACATTCAATATTAAAAGTACCTAAATGTAATATCACTGTTCTCGTTTTATTAAATTTCCTCACAAATATGTTTGGTCCATTTTGTATAAATTTAAAGTGTACTGATAAAATCTAAATCATAATATTTTGGAGGTGGCGAGAGAATGATCTTGTCATGTGCGATGTATCATATATAATGGATTGATTCAAGTAGTGTTGTCACGAGGCTTAGATAATATTATTTAATTTTGACATTTTATTTTATATAAAATATTAACTATGTTAATATTATTATTTTATTGCATAGTTTAACCATACTCATTTGAAACCATACGTCAATGATATCGGACATAGGGTACCTATGAAAAAAAAGTTCTGTTCCCATGGGATTATATAAAACTAGGCTGTTGCCTGACCGACCCCTACAGATTTATTATTAGTATTTATGATGATGATGATAAAATAAAAAACTACGCCTGGCCAAAGTGTTATAGCAACAAGAGATCAAGCGTTAGGTATATTTTATTGTTCAATGCGTACGAATTTTATTGTCCAATGTGTACCAGCTAGTAATATTATAAACGCGAAACATTGTAGGTATGTTTGTTACTCAAAACGACATTTAGTTGAAATTAATATATATGGTCACGAATGAAACCGTTTTCCAACAGGTCAAGAAGCCCCGAAAGATGATGAAAACCATCAAAAAATGCCTAATATCTTGGCCACGTGCTTGGGCATAGATAGATGTCTGCTCCAATTGATTATGATGGGTAAGGTTTAAGGGAAGAGACGCGCTGGGCGAAGGAGAAAGTCGTGGCTCAGTAATATTCTGATATTGATCCTGATAAGTGGACTGGGATTGCCTCAGTTGAGGAGCTGTTCCAGTTGGCTGTTGACAGAGACCGGTTCAGGAAGTTGACAGCTAAACTTCAAGACTGAAGAGGCACCGAGAGAAAGAGAGAGAGAGAGATGAAATTTAGCACTCAGTTTTATTACTTGGATTAACATATAGGATTTTGAGTAAAAAATACTGAGATGCAGCGCGTTTTTTTTTTGTTAGCCTAATAAAGTTTAAATGTTGTTGCTATTTAACCTACTCCCATAGACATAACATATTATGCATGTTTTTTTTTATAGATAACACTTGATAACTACTTGTCTACAAGGTCTACTGACTTACACACTTGATAACGAACCGAATTAAAATAACAAAATAATAATTAGTTGATAATAACTCTAGACTCTTTTGACGAGAATATTAAATTTGAGGCAATTGAGAAAAGAAAACACCAGAAAGGACATAGGACATAGGATACCTTTCATCGTTCAACGCGGACTAAGTCGTGGGCACCAGCGCAGCGTAACAAACAAACAAACTCACATTCACATTTATAATATTAATAAGGATTTCTTCTGTGCTTCTGGACCGATTTTGATTTTGTCTTCATTTATGGATAGAGGGATAATAAGGGATGGTTTGTATATAAAAAAAAATATGGTCGCCTCGCGAAGCTGGCAGCGGTCACTAGTAATATATATTTATTCTTTCATTTGGAAATTTCATATATGTACTCGTTAGATAGCTATTACTTACTTATATTCTCGTTAATTTCTCACATGAAAATATCAAAAGAGTGGTGATGTATTGATTTTTAAAAGTACATCACTAACGATGCGGAGGCCCTCTTGTGATCCATGCGACGGCTATGTCAACTCTATCATTTTATACACGATTTTTTTGTCAAGTTTATTTTTGTATGACCACGGTGCCTTTCGAAAACGTTTTAACATGAATCGCGGAAGGTTTTTTTATGTAACTACACATACAATTTATAAAATCAATCATTATATTTCTCCGTTGATTATAAGCGCCAGAGATATTAGATCTGTTCTGTAGAAATGAAATGTATCAAGTAGATTTTTTTTAAATTCACAACCCTGGGAATCCTGGGATGGTTTAAACTAGCTGTTGCACGCGACTTTGTCAGCGTAATTTTATAAAATATAGCCTATGTTACTAGCTGATAATGTAGCATTCTGTATATAGGTGAAAGAAATTTTAAAATCGGTCCAGTACTTTTCAGTTCAATTACAAATTAAACTACAAATACGATTAGCTATTTGCATTGTTCTGAAAAATATATGAGAGGTTCAAAATATATTTCTTCCTTTAAAACAAACTACTTCTAAACGAACGGATTTTGATACGATTTTCACAAATGGAAAGAACGAGGCAGATTTGTATATTTTGCAGAAAAAATGCGAAGCAGAAAAATCCGAGCGATGTCGGACGTGGGCCGCTAAGTGTGATTATAAAAGGCGTCTAATTAATTATTATTTTGGCTTTGGCGATTTCCTCCACGTGATAGTTATTATTTTGGTAATGTATGTAGGCTGTTACTTGAACAATAATAAATAGCAATTGTTTATTGCGACCTGGTGACCTGTAACACAGGTATTTTTATTTACCTAGATACCACGCGCACCAGGCTCCCACACAGTTGCTACCATTGCTTGAGAAAAAAACTTCTTGACCCTGTCGCATAAACGCCTCATTTTTTCCCATAAGTAAAAGCACTTGGGTGGTTTAAAAGTATTGTTAACGCATCGCGTGTTGCAAGACCGCCTGAATTTATTTTATCCCCTTTTTAATTTCCTTCTAAACACCTTATTAATTGATAACTTCTAAGATATTAAATTAATAAAGTGTATGATATGCTCAAAGTAACTAACGTGTTTAATTTGATAAACATTTTTATACCATGTGTATAAAATGATCACGTAGTAACTATAGTTACTACGTGATGTGATCATTTTTTAATTTAGTTAGAATGATTATTAGAATGATTAAAAATTAAATAACTTCATGCTTTTTATAAGATTTTCTTTAAATATATATATTTTTCAATGAATATCTATTGAAAAATTCGTTTCACATTGATATTTGAATTTAAAACGCCCCTGAGAGCTTGCTTATGTCGATGTTGCTTACAGAGAGAAAGATTACGTGTTTCCACATAGAACTGGTATCACAGATACAGCCGTCATGTATCCATAGTATATACAGCTTTATTACGATGTAGATGTTATTTGGAAAAGCTGAATATACAGAAGCTTACAAAGTGATTTTTTTATTTTTATTTATTACAAAATCCACAGCTCTCAACATAAAATTTGCAGACAAAAAACAAAAATATGCCTTACTACATACTTCCACATCGTGTTTTCAACCGACTTCCAAAAAGGAGGAGGTTCTCAATTCGACTGTATTTTTTTTATGTTTGTTACCTCATAACTTTCGACTGGGTGAAACGATTCTGATGATTCTTTTTTTATTTGAAAGCTGGTGCTTCCCATGTGGTCCCATTTAAATTGGGTCCAGTTCTGACGATGGCATCCATGAGAAAAATCATGAGACATTCTGAAGTCGGTTTATTTTTTATTAAAAAGAATTTAAAGAAACAAAATTTATACATTTATATGACCTATTATACATTAATTATACACATAAGTTTATCACATATTTGCGTTTGAGCAAGCGAACGTATCAAAGTTACTTAAGCTCTTACTTAAGTTCTCTTACTTAGGTATATAGTAATTATTTTCACTTTATGTAGTTTATCTTCAAATAGATTATATTATAGTAACTTGTGCATATATCATAGAGTTTACCATCAAATAGGATATTACCTATAGTATGTAACTTGTGCACATATCATAGTCGGATTGAAGACAACATGTTATGTAAATAATAACGAAGCTACAGTTTGTAGAGAAGTTTGGTGAGCGGATTAAACTAAGCCGTCTGCGTGCACTATATTTGGTTTTGGTAGAAACTATTTACTCTTCGTATCTTTAATACTGCGGATATTTTAACTTGTAGACTATTAAAACCGTTTTTTGACTTTTAATAAATTAACATAATAATCTAAAAATATTATTATTATTCACACATATTTATATTCTTTCTTAATCCTATTTTTTTTTACAATCCTTACTGTAAATACTTATATGTACCTACTTATAAATGTGAATGTGAGTTTGTTTGTTTGTTACGCTTTCACGCAAAAACTACTGAACCGATCACCATGAGATTTTGCATACACGTTGTCTGGATCACCAGGAAGGACATGGGGCACCTTTCATCGTTCAACGTAGACGAAGTCGCGGGCACCAGCTAGTATAATTATAGAAAAACAATAAATATTATTAAAAAAAATAAAACTAGAGTAAAAAAAATAAAGTAAAAAGAAACTTCTAAGTAAGTAACGTCAACTAAGACAAAAACCAAATTGAAATATTTATGGTCCGTAAGCCAGGCACTAATTTCGTCAATGATTTCCTCTCAGTCCATAATTTGTAAAATGCCTGAGAGAGTTGTATCATGAAGCGTTGTGAACGTCAGCTGCGGCTCCGATGGTGGGTCTCTCAGTCATTTTACGAGTTATTGACTTGGAGAAATTGGTCATGAAAATCTGTCGCTGGCTCAAGGACCATTATATTTGATTCTCTTGTTGGATGACTATCGCCTATTACAGGTGTTGCAAGTGCCTTTATAGTACTTTAAAGTCCTATGAAGGATGGATAGGCTCTAAACTAGCTTATTGAAACTCAACATGCTCATTATTTCACAAAAGTTTTCTGTAAGAGGGCGGTTACAACGAGCTGCCCAATTTTAGACTACGAAAAGCAGTGTGCCCTAGTATCTAGTACCTAGTAGGTACTACAGTAAATATTAGATATTTAAAATTACTTTTAATTATTACTCTCGACATACTTTATTTCAAATAGATCATTGTGCATCCGTATAACTGTTGTAGATGATAAATTAGTTAATAATTCAATTTAAAAATCAGTCAATCAATTATAAGCATTTTGTGTAAAGATTTGTAGGTGCGTGTAATCCCTGATCGCCCTATCATAAGGGGTGGCACGCCCTCAGTTCACCTAACGGGTCAGTACAATGTTGCCAAGATGAACAACAAAGCTATCTGTTGCAAATTTGAACATTGAAAAATACAAGGGACTGTTTTGCAAGCGTGCACGTTGAATGTAAAAATTAAAAAAAATGTACGTCTTTTACTTGTGCCATGAGTCTGATACGAACTATATTTCCTTACTATTGCTAATATTGTTGCTAAAAAAATATTTCTTAAAAATATTTCCACACAAAAATGACAATGTATAAATGACTAGGTATAAAAATTAAAATAATATTTATAATACTTACATAAATATTGAGTTTTAATAATAATAGGGTATTCATATACAAAGTGATAACATTTTTTTATGATATTCAAAAACTTTATGAAAATGTTATATTATTTCGTGTGTGTTCACGATTGATACGCCGTGGACATTGAAAATAACTGTGATTTGATTCACAGATGTATCCCTTATTCCAAAACGATAAGGTGTATTTTCAAATCAAATTATTAGACAAAGCTAACATTATTTAGGGCACGTGGCGCTTCTATTACCCTCTACCTCCCCATTGTTAGGGTCAAAAAACAAGCCAAAACTCACGTATCCCTCTTTTCATATAAAAGAACAAAAGCACGTAGTATCTTGGGAGAGCACCATTGTACTCCTGCTGGGAAAAGTTTTTTTTATAATATTGTGGGAACTATTCATTTAATTATTAAAAAGTTATGCGATTAAATAAGTTAAAATATTAATAAAATATTGGGCTATTTGACATCAGCCCAAATCTTTCTATAGATCTATAAAAAATACGTGGCACATTGTGTCTCTGGGATGAAATCTTTCTAATGAACCTATTTTGATAAAATTCTAACTTAAAAGATATAATAGTAATTTTCAAACCCGTGCGAAACCGGGAGCTGGCCACTAATCACTTATAAACCATGTTTTGGAAGCAATTTATCAATACTGCCGAGCGTCCCACGATTCAAATATATATTTTTTAAAACCATTGTCAATAACTACGTCATTGACAATGGTTTACCTATTAGTATTCTGGAATAAACGAGTCAACCTATTTCTAAATAATTACCTATCTTTTTCTCTACCACAGAGCTTGACATTATAATTTCATGTCGTTTATGTTCTTATGACAAATTCACAACTATGATTAGGAGCACTCGTCCGTTGTTGACTAATAAGCATTTGATTATAGTGGCGTGCATGTGTTCAGCGGACAGTTAGGGCAAGGTGCAAGGTGTGTAGTTCAATAATCAATTGTAAGAGAAGGGAAAAGCGCTGCGATGCACAACCGAGTAAAATCCCTACAATATTTTACGATCGAAATTAATCCCATTAGGCACGATCACAGGTGAAGCTAAATTATATTGAGTTCTACTACATGCATTTACGAGCAACTGTGAGTTTTCTTCCTCAATAAGTTTGTATTTGGAACCGGTAGTAATCTATACATATAATAAAATCCTAAAGGTGTGTATTACATTCTTTATTTCAAGAAATTGTACATTTTTTTACTTATGGTAAAAAACACGCAATGCTGCTTACTGCTATCCAAGACCTAAAAGTGAAATTATTTTTGGAACTAAATTCATGCAATATGAATTTTCATAATAGCCAGATGTTCTTGTACCTGGTTGGTTACGTTAACATCAAGGCAAAAAGAACTTGCTTTCCGCCATTTGTTTATTTGTTTCTCGACTATGAGAGAAATTATAATAAATACACAAGCCTCAAAAAAGAATCATGCCATTGATCGGCTTAAAGTGTCAGTAAATCCATCAAAGGCAGGAAGTGTTTTTAGTATGGAGAGTTTAAGCTAAAAATGCTATCAGCTCAGTGGGGCTATGTGAGATTATAATGACTGCACTCGCTAACGAGAGCGTCAAAAATTATTATGAAAAAACGAAAAAAATGAAAATTGATTTAATATATTTCCAATTTATTAATATCGGTGTATAAATACTCCTTTTTTATCTTCTCTCTGATTTATATAGAACTACTTAGCTGAACCCGACCACGCTTCGTTGTTGCGTGCCTTCGTGCGCGTATAGCGTCCGTCTTCTTTTCAATTACAGGTAGGTATAACTCGATATCAATGAAAAATGTCACGAATTACCTATTCTTATAAAACAATAACACCAAAAATTTGATGATTTCAAATGTCACAATCAATTAGTGCTAATTTGAGGCATTTTTAAGAAAAGGCTTCGTTCAGATGTTTTAAGAAAAACACGTGAAATTCGATGCAAGGAAATTTCAAAAATAAACACGTTAAATGGCGTAAAAACAAATAATGGTGGGTGGTGTATGCGTGGCCACGCGACTGGCACGCGTAGCCGTGTCCAGTATCATACAAATTCAATGTGCACGCTCGTCTGAGAACAAAGTCGACAGGCAGCACTAACGAGGGCGCGTCACGCGTGGACCTCGTTGGGACCTATGAGACCAAGACCCCCGCTGGGTGTCGACTCTCTTCAGAGCGTTCAAGTGTTAACTACTTACCAATTTTCTTTCAGGAGTACCTTACAGCCTGAAAACTGCAAGACAGACAAAGATAAAGAATTTCAAGAGCCAAGAATACGAACTATATATAAGTTAGTAACTATATATAAGTACCTACTCGTATATATGTATACGTACAATATGAAAAATAAGATAAAAATTACAAAATTAAAATCTTAGTTTCTGTTTTTATTAAAGACTAGCTGATGCCCGAAACTTCGTCCGCGTTCTCTATAGATTCTCGATAAATGGATTATCTATCTAATACAAAAATATTTTATCAATTCGAACCCAACAAACGAACACTCTTCAACTTTATATATTAGTATAGATTTTACTCAATCGATACAAAATGTATAATATCCTCGATTTCATTTCCTAATAAGATATGGACAAAAGAACGAAAGTAAAAACCCAGTTTCACAAATCGTAATTTCATAGATGACCCTCATAATTTTTTCATTTAAGATGATTTAACTAAAAATAACCTAGTGTTGAAAATAAATTGTCTTTATTTTGTCACTTTTGCTTACATTTGAGAATCAGTCCTGTTACTACAGAACCGCAGTAGTTCAATCAATTCAAATTGCATTTGAAATAATGGGAATATACCGATATTTGTATGGTAGACAAACTATTGGAATTGAAATAAAAAAAATATTCGTTCAAGCTTGTTTTGTTTTGTGTCGGATATATTTCCAGCAAAGATATGTTATTTCAATGTTACCAGCCCTTTCTCTTAGTATAAAATCAATACTCTCTCAGATTTCAAATATTATTTTGTTACGAGTTTTAACTAGTAACGTAAGTAATAGGTAATAGATAATAATATAAGAAAATAGCAATTCATCGAATTTCGCTCAAAGAAGATTCTATCTTTGCAATATATCTACCTACTATAAATGTAGGTCATAAAGAAATAAAACGATTGTCTACAGTAAATGTATCTATAGAAATTGTTTGTTAGTTACAAAAAACTCATGACACCTATTGGTTTTGATATAAAAATTACAATAATGCAATGAACATCACTCATCGATACTGTCATTAACCTCCGAGGCCTAGTTAAATGGCGTGTTTATGTTTATCGAATCACATATCGTACTTGATCGCGCGCCTACTCTAAATCGCTAATCCCCGCCTCTAAATATCTGATTACACGGCTAAAAAATAGGATATAAAAGAAACCACCATAATGGGCACGTGGCGAGAAATAATAAAGTCTGTAAAGAGGTTTGGTAATGAAGTAAGTCACGTGACAGACGCGTGCGCCCGCGCCGGCCTAACAGCGACGCCCGCCTAGCTCGCCGCGGCCTAATGAGTGCGTGCGGAATTACCACAATATACCGACTGCTCCCTATTTGTACCAACTATTTATTGCGAACAACAGCTCCACTCGACAAATATACGACACTACGATCCAACTAAATCTTTTCATTTCTATTTTCAAAATATATCCGATTAAGTAATTGAATGTGTTGCTTCGTGAGACGATAAAATTTATTCAATATCTCTATACAAACTTTCGATTGTTATAATCAAAATGTATTTTAGATAACTTTTAACTAATCAAAATCAAATCAAAATCAAAAAAGAAAATTGTATGTTCATACCTACTTGTATTTTGTTAAATAATGGTTTAATTGGGATTGGTACATATTCCTATTCGTACCTAAAAATGGTATGTTCAGATATTTTTGTAATAAATGAAAATAAATTGAAGTTCCAGCTCTTGTGTTGTGATAGATGAATAATTTACTGCTATTCTTAAAATTTATAAAAAATAATTTACTATACAAATCTTTTCCCACATACGACTAATGAATTATTAAATATATATTAAACTACTAGCTGCACACTCTCGGCTTCGCCCGTGTTCAAATTAAAGTTAGACCAAATTACTCATAGTTACGAATAGTTAGATCAAAATCGGTTCAGTAGTTTAGGAGTTCTGTTTCATTAACATTATAAATAAGTAAGTTGTATTACCTATGCAGAAGTGATAGAAGTCAAGCTATAAACCCGTCAACATTGAATGGTTATATGATAAACAATTGCACCTACCTTATAAGTAAGGCATTAAAATCTATTGTCGACTGGCGCCCTTAATTATCGTGGAAACAAAGTGACGTTGGGGCCGTACAACATGCGATAAAGTAGAAACAGACAAAATTAAAGTTTTTTTTTTTTAAATAAAAACAAAAACAATTAATGAACTATAAACTCGTGTTGTCTTTTTGTCTTGTCTTTTTGTGTTGGATAGTCCATTTATTTTTGAACGAAGTCGCGGGCACCAGTTAGTACCTAAATTATAAAATTAATTTTAAAGTTTAAATGATAGGTTAAAGTTTAAATGACAGTTGGATTTTGTGTCATGCAGTGAACTAAGCTTGAATACAAGATATTAGGTATCTTATTTCGATGGTGTCATGAGACGCGATATAGGTATAAAATAACATGATATAATTTAAAAGCGAAATAGAAATTCTTACATTATAAAATATAAAATGTTTCTTTGAATTTTTCGTATTGAAACCCACTCGTTTCGTGGCCCCTACCTAAAGATGACTATCTTTTTTACTTTTTTCTATTAGATACAAACGGACATTTTGTTAGAGCGAGGCCCGATTTATTTGTTATTTTTATTTATCGGTGCATCTTAAAAAAAAGGATTATAAGTGATGATGACAGCTCCCCTCGAAATTCATTCACACGTAGAGAGACGTTTCCAGATAGCAGAGTGTAGGGTCTGGCCTGTAAGCTGTGGTGGGGTACTTACGATAACCCATTTCCGTTTTCATATTACATCTAATCTAACTTGAGGCAATGTTACATTTTTTTTTCCTGTCTCTTGCATCATCTCATCACATCTACTGTAGGACATAGGGCTCCCCCATAATTTTCCGAAATTCTCTCGTATTTTGTCTCACTGCTGTCATAATATTATGCAACTAGCGAACTGCAAAGAAATAATATTATTTCGATGTATGCAACACATATAATATGTCTTGTCCAATACAAGACCGCCCGAGTTCATCAGAATTGTGGGCTATTGTGGGCTATTTTATAATAATTATATCATATCCTATTAATTGTTCTTATAACATGTTTATAATGGATATAAATATTCTTAAAATTTGTTCGGATTTTTTTTGTTTACGAATTTAATCTTATTAGAAACATTTGTTTTTATCGATTTAAAGAAAATTAAAAGACATTAAAAAACAATGTTTTCGTTGAAGTCGTGAAAGGAAAAATGTGACATTTCCTTCTGTGGATTATATAGGGTGTTTCTATTTTTAAATTAGACAATA
This sequence comes from Synanthedon vespiformis, assembly GCA_918317495.1. Lineage (NCBI taxonomy): Eukaryota > Metazoa > Arthropoda > Insecta > Lepidoptera > Sesiidae > Synanthedon > Synanthedon vespiformis. Next base: position 3,908,544 of record OU906947.1, read on the forward strand.
AGACCGGTACCTACCTATAATCTACAGCAATAAACATTAAAAGAAAACACTAAAAGAAATATTAAACGTGCATAATTTTACAACATAATGGGAATCAATTACACAAATGATTACAAATTGCATGCAACTTCAGTCATAAAGATTAATCATGTCCCTTATGTTCGGATGGCATTATAACAATAGGCGTCATTTCACAGAATTAGTGTTTATTGTTTCTAAACAACGATAAAAAGAAGAATAAAAATAAACATTGTTCTCAAGTTATAACAAATAGCTAAAAATTCAACCCTTACGGGTCACTTGGGCAAGTAGTGGTGCGAGAAGCAAGCTTATAGCGAGTACCATACCACGGCTTTATCGCTACTTCCCGTATACAAAACTAAAACAGTACCGAAGAAATTTAAACAGTTTAAATCTTTATAAAAACATTGATGAACTTTCTTGAAAACTTAATCCCAGTAAGCTACGCTGTCGCATCCAAGAGCTTACCAGTGTAAATACCGCGAGAATAGTTTATTTTAGCAATTTGAAGAGTGTGCTAAAATACTCCATTTAACTTTCTATAATTAGAAAGTTAAATATTTATATTTATATTTTTATTTTATTTATATTTTTATTTTTCTTTTATATTTTTATGTAGGTATATTTAAAAAAATGTAATTTCAGTAACATAATAAATTGTTTTATTTTAAATGAGGATTAAAAAAAATTTAGTTAGAAAGTTATATATATATCTGAAACATGTGACTCGTTCGGTATAAGTTCGTTAAGTTCATTTCGTTTTCAGCCTTAGATTCTTCAGTCTTAGAGCCTCGTAATGTGAATGTAACGTCGTGGGAATTTAAACATAATATATTATTCAGTTTTCTAATGAAACAAACATTTCATTTTACTAGTATATTTTTATTTTCCTTCACGTGGGTATTTTGTTTGTGAAAACGCAAAAAGTTTTACACTTGGACCCTATATAAAAAGCCAATAGTAGAGGATTTGAAAAAAAGCAAATAAGTGGGGTGGTAACAATAAGTTGAATGGGGTTGTAAGTTGGCAAATATTATAAAATATTATCAATTTCACGGTGCCACTGGTGTCGAGTAATCAGAGATTTAATATGTTGTGTTAAATTTATGAGTCCTATAATTAGGGTCGCGGTGTCGAGGGTGCTTTCAGATGATTTTTGCCTTCAAACATGTTATCTAATTTGATTGTTTAATACTTTTGTACAGTTTAATTTTATTTTTTGATAAAAAATAAGTTTTTAAAATGTTTTAAACTTTATTTTATGCTATTAATAAAAAATATCGTATCTATCTATATCTATAGATACTAATATTATAAAGAAGAGAGAAGATTTGTATGTTTGTAATTAATAAACTCAAAAACTACTTACTTACTTGATCGGTTTTAAAAATTATTTCATAGCTACATATCGGAGAGTAACATAGGCTGTAGAATATAAAGTTATGCGGACGAAGTCGCGTGCAACAGCTAGTATGATATATTTGCTTGCAAAGTTTAATACGAGTTCGTTAAAAAATTAATGTGTCATCACAAACTTTCACATTTAGATGGCTCAAAGTATCAAATTGAGGATGAAATTATGATATTTCTAATTTCAAAATGGACTTAATTGATACATGACCTCCCATTAACTACTTCTGGCCCTCCAAAGACTTCACTGCACAAATTCATCCTGTACTACATTTTACAAATGATTAGAGATAACGATGTGTATTGAACATATGTCACAGATCCCCCATCCCCTGGCCAATTATTGAGTTACAGTATGCACCCCCACAGAGGGTTGTCTGTCAAGTTCGGATAATGAACTTGATTTCACAGTTTATCATTGTTTTGTGACATTTTATACAAACCACCTACATCAAGTGCACCGTTAGCCTGTCTGCCACTCTTTATTACATAAAAAAACTGTTAGTCTCATTTTAAAAATTCAAAAGATTACACTTCAAGCAAGTGTTGTACCATTTTGAATTTAAGCAAGTGACCTAGATTTTTTGCTTTTATATTTATTTATCTAATGTGTAGGCTATACACATTAGATAAATAAATATAAAAGCAAGTCGGTCCCGCGATTTCATAAAGTGTCTAAAACTTCCTTAAAACTTTCCCTTAAAAAATCTCTCCTGTTTCATTGTAACCTATGTCAAGTACGGGCACATATTAGTACGTAATGTAATAAGTACTATGATTATCTTTTCAATCCTCTCAAAATTCGCCCCTGAATATAAAGAGCGACCCCTGTGACTTATTGAAGTGGGTACATGAGTAGCAGGTGCATTTGTATCAACTGAAGATAAGGGATCGATGCACCGACAAATATTTAACAAACATTTGCATATCTACTTGATCGTCCTTTTAAGTGCACCGACGTTTAATGCACTTTTTATCTTACTTAAGGGCTAACAAGTAGAAAATGCATTACTTTTTTTTACGTATGTACTATATAAATTTTATTCAACTGGCCTAATGTAATTTACAGTGTACAAATTTTAAATTGCTTTTCATTTTTCGTTGTAAAAAAATAAGCAATCATTACTTGTGAATGATATGTCGTAATCACACTGTGTGACAAGTGACACCCTCCGTCCACTAATTTGTCCCTAATGAAGTGATTGTTGGATGTAGCTTTCACCGGTGGGTAATTTTTCCGTTCAGTGAGTACTACCCTAATTTAAGTGTAGGCCGCTCACACACGTCTAGTTACTGCAAACTGACTTCGTTTCGTGATACGGTTAACTGTATCTATTAGAACTAGAAAATAGTTAGGTTAGTTATACTACTGCTAATCAATTAATCATCAATATACTCCTCCATAACTCTTAAACAAATTAACTGATTTTCATGAAACTTGCTAGATAAACATAGACTTACGGGACAGGCTTCGGACCCTTTGGAACCACAAGTTTCGACCCTACCTACGAAAAAGTGCCCGTATGACCCGCTAGTCTTTTATATGTCACGCAACACCTACGATGAAGTAGACCGCTATCTGACTACCTTTAAATAAAATATTAATAATAAAAACATTTTCAAGCTCAAAACCGATGTATTCCCTCAATATGACAATTGTTATGCATGGCTGACATATTGCCCATCGATTATTCACTTCGAAGACCGGCTTTCAGGAATCCCAACAGCAGCCAATTACCGCCCAAGCAACACAGAATGGCTAAATATTCTTTGAATAAATGCATTTATACAGCCGTTATTCAAGCAATTTGGGCACAAAATAAATTGCTTTAAGCTGTATAGTAGCAACATAATAGCTGAATAGTAGCTGAATAAGCAACAAGAAGCCCATAATAGCTCATAGTGTTATAATAGCCCAAAAATCATTCAATACAGTATTTGCTTGTCAGCTCTAATACCCTTATAACAAAGCTTTAAACTGAATAATTTGTGAATTTCATACTGTTATCTGGCCTATGTGTTGCCTGGGCGGATATCCGGTTAGAATTCCGAGTATCCAGGCCACACTAATGGTGCCCGCAAAACTAATGGGGTGCGAAACTTACTATACCCGATAACCAATAATATAGAAACTTTAAAAATATCCGTTCAAAACTTGACCTTGAGAGTATACAGACGAATCATTTTAAGCTAAATGTCACGATTTCTAGACTTTACATTTCCCTAATAATATGTTGTTATTCTTAAGAAAAACGTTTCAGAGTATCGTCTCGCCTTAGGCAATTCAATTTTCCTCTATAATTTAGGTTACGCTTTATAATGGCTGTTATTATAATCTTCGGTACTAAAGTCAGGGTTACTAAGAAGGCACTTAGCTAATTTTTTTAAAAGGATCCTTACATGGATCTAGGCTGCTTCTAAAAAATCCTTTTTGAAAATTATGGGTGAGGTCTATGTACATTTGTCGTAAATTTTTGCATTTTATATTGGTAGCAATGATCAAAAAGCCAAAAATCCTGTCTTTTAATAACCGGATCTTTAAACCTCTAATTTTGACTGATACTTATAAAACATTTTATTCATTATGTTGTAAAATAATAGTATTTTTAATTCTGAATTTACTGTAATTTAAATTGTGAATTCATCCGCGGCGTTTTCATTTTGCTCAATTGTATTAACGTTTCTCAATAAATAACAGACTACAATCCGATTACAATGCCTACATAACTGCGAGCTGTTGCAATTAGTGATTCAAATCCGTTCCATTTTAGGTAGGTAGAGGAGAGCCTTACACAACCAACTCCCCAATGCGTATCCCCTCATCCCGTATCCACGTTGTGTTCACTCGAAACAAATGACAATGGGATTAACTTTGAACCACCTGATAGTGATTATTGATATGTATAAAAAAGATACCTAACAACGCCCTATTCTATTCCATATTATATTGTAAAAATTAATAAACAATTTTACGGTTGGAAAAATAAAATAAGCGACAAACAAAATAATTAATATAAATAACGAGGTGATTGCACCGTAGCAAAGATATGCAACAAGGACATTGCTTTTAATACATACTATCGTAAAGATCAAATGCCAAGAGCTAAATACATCAAAATTCAGTTTTAATAATGTATCGACATCCTATTTAATAGCATCATAAACAAGTTTGCTTCTATTAAGCCTCGCCTGTATTATACTTTATTTCATTACAAAAATACTTACTTAATTTAATTTTGCCTTGTGTATAACACAAATGTGTAAATAAAGTTATGTTTTGCATTTATTTATATTCCTTGGACATGATTTTTGGTTCATTTGCTTGGAACTTAATCCTAATCTTATTAATAACTGTCGGCTTTGCCTTTCAACGTCTTGTTATCGACAGAACTAAATATAATATTATAGTTACGCTTACTCATATGATTGGGTCGTCGACGAGGTGAACCGAATGACAATGGTGATGGTGATGAAGGCGATGATGAACTTAGTTATGAAAAATTCTACCAAAACGAATAAATTTAGTATTTGACCCGCGTAAAAGAAAAATACAAATCTATTTCATCAGCAGCACGTGTCAAACTCCTGAAATCCTTGATCAGCATACATACACAGCATCAAGCATGAATAAGCGTATACATAGGTATTAATTATAGTATATATTCACAACTACATCGCGACAAAAAGGGACTTCAGATTGAGGTTCCTAATTAACATACCGCATGAATGTTTGAAAGCCACAATTAGTCCACAAATAATCATGTACACACGAATGTCGTCCTTACGTGTTCTATCTTTAAGAGGAAAATAATAATATTCTAATTTTCGTTGGTACTCTCATGTTAAATTAGTCCTTGTGTGGGATAATAATAAAGATTTTTTGCTTACATTCACTCAAATAATGGTTTTTGGCACGCGATGTTATCAGTGCCATATTGCAGGTTATTCTCAAACAAACGAACATCAAAGATCTATCTAATCGAATGAGGAGATTTGTAGACCTTACTTCTAATCCCTTCTTTATAGACAGACTGCTTGACGACTTTAACCTGTGGCGTTGCTTGTGTTATAGACAACGACAGTGGCCATTCACATCATGTGGAACGTCAGACTTCAAAGTAAAAAAATGGCTCTTTCATGCCACTATCTTGTCTTACCTGCTTGAAATCTACACAGACAAATGACAAAATAAAGATGAGGATCACCCACAGAGAATCTCATTTGGGATATTATGGGGCTAAAGGACTTGAAGGAGACACTATTAGCAAATAACTTTGCGTGTGACACGAATGCAATTTTCGTACTTAATAATACAGGCGATCTTGCGATAAAAATATAGGTATGAGACAATAGTATTTTAGCAAGGCAGACCAAGTTGATGCATTGTCGACCCTGCCTGCAAGAATTGTAAACCTTGCAAGTGTTCAAAGTATGCATTTTTGCTTGGAATGACACATGAAAAATAGAACTAAAACATGAATTACTGGAAAGAGTGAACCTGTAAAATAATTATGTGCGGTCAAATAGTCAAATTATAGATGTAACTCTTGTGACGCCCGTGCTCGGCTTTAAATAACAACTAAATAAACAGTCCCGTTGGCGCCCAAAACGGTCGTAAAATCCCCGCGTAACTTGTCGGTTGTCGGTGCCCGTCAAATAACAAGTGCCTGCCAGTCTTCCACCTGCTACGAACAAAGAACTTTTGAGCCACCGACGAAAAACGCTCCAGCGAACTATTCTAATGGTCCGCGATAGCTGAATTATCGTTCGATATTATCTGACAAATAATTGCGTAAAGAATACGCCACTGTTTATATTAGGACTAGCTTTTGTCCACGACTTCGTTCGCGCCGTGTTTTAGAGATTATGTTTTCTGTTGCATGCGACTTCGTCTGCGCATTTTATAAAATGTAGCCTATATATACTCGCTGATAATCTAGATTTCTATAGGTGAAAGATCGGTCCAGTAGTTTTTGAGTTTATTCATTCGCAATTACAGGCCTAGCCACCCATTCTCATTAGATAGTCGGTCTGCTTGTCCATCATAAGTTATCACGAAAAAGATGTTTGGAAATTTTGTTTTGAATATTGGTAAAATTGTATTCGCGTATGCATCAGAATAGGGTCCCACGCACAAAAGTGCCTCGTCACTGATTTGTACTACCCTACAATCATGGCCTCCTTGAAATAATTTCAATCGGCACATAATTTGTTGCTAACAAAAAGCGAACTCTGTCGAATCATAATGTAATTATCAATGTTTTCTATGAGTGTGAAATTACTAGTTCAATAGGGCCTTTAGTGGGCGGCTAGCGGCTGGGCGCCTACGAATATTTTTACTCTCACGTTCAGAGTAGTTATATTTAGTTTGAGATGCTTTTTAAATTTAAAATAAAACAATATTGGTACAACTATATCATAAATGTATTGTGTCACCAATAGAAACATTTAGTAAGGAACTTTCTGTAAAAGATGACGTTTGTCGAGTACTTATTGCTAATGGAAAATTATGGTGATAGATTCAGTAACACATAAGTAACAATTTAAACAAAGACCTTGTTAGATAAAGTGTTAAGTATTTCAGTGTAGCCATCTTAAAATAAAGTCGAAGCAACAAACACTCATGCAGTCACAATGAAAGAGAACAATTAAGAGAGTGATTTAGGCGTCAATCAAAAGTTAACAACAATGAAGTGTGTTGAAAATACTACGGCTTTTGACTATGTGATCAAATAATAGATACCTTACTACCAGTCTTACAGCCACAGAATGTGTAAAGCAAGTCAGTGCTTCTTGATTGGTGCTTGTTCGCTGGCTAAGTAACAATAGCTGAATTTGTATGTCTTAAGTTAAAAGATAACTACTAGTTGTAAGGTAGAGTTCGGACCTTATGTATAAAGTACGTGCGAACAGACAGACGGCCGCTTCAGCAATCGAGAATGAACTAATAGTAGCCAATGCTTAATAGACCTCCCTTGTATTTTATTTAATTTATTTATAACTAGCTGCTGCACGCGACTTTGCCAGCGTAACATATGTCCTTTTTGGTGTCCCAGTCCCAGACAACGTGTATGCAAAATTTCATGTTCGGTTCAGTAGTTTTTGCGTGAAAGAGTGACATACATCCATACAAACTTTCTCATTTATATTATTAGTACGGATTAGTACGGATATTTAGGTAAACAAAAAAAGTCGCATACAATATTTCATACAAAAAATGAAATCAAAATGACCTAACCATGGATCAATACAATGTATTGACAAGCGGTGATACAATTATAAAAATACCTACTCGTATCTGTATGATCTCTATGATGTTCAGGTACCAATTAAAAATGAAATAGCAAATTTTCCGAGTTCTTCTTGAACGTCGTCATAGAAATTGTTATATTAAGGTAACCGCTTCCCTCATGAACCCGCCGTCCTTTTGTGCATTGTTCCAACTTGAAGTAGGATCTAAATTCGATTGAATATCATAAATGAAGACACGTCGCTCGTCTTAAAAGTAGCCGATGTCGATGCGAGCTCATTTATCATACGATGGCGGAATATGACAGCGTACTGACTTGCCCTTGCCGGAGACACCGACTAATGGATTAGTCACATCTCAACTAAAAATTAAATAAATTAATAAAAATTAACAGACCTTAGTAATCTAATGTTCGTTTAGTTGTAAAAATGTTATGTACTTGAACAATAAATAACATTAATAAAGTTATTATCTATACTAATATTATAAAGAGGAAAGATTTGATTATTTGCTTGTTTGTTTGTTTGTTTGTATTGAATAGGCTCCGGAACTACTGGACCTATTTGAAAAATTCTTTTACCATTAGAAGCCGACATTATCCCTGATGAACATCGGCTACTTTTTACCGCGGGAAAATGCTTTATTCCTACGGGAAATCTAAAATAAAAGTAAATACTAGCGGCTTGGCCCGGGATACACTTGATAGCGCCATCTATCCAGAATCAGGTGAAGCGACTAACATGACAACTGCTAAAGTCGCGAGCACCAGCTAACATTATGAGTGATAAAATTTATGTGTAACTTTTAAATATATGGTGGTGCGGATGCGTAGAAAGAGTTGAAGGACCATCCTGGAAGTTTGGCTCCTCCAGGGAAATGTTACCTTAGTGGATAAGGTCAGAATTGTAAATAGGATAAGGGAATCGTGCACATTCATATGCCTTTTGCTCCAGTTGTCTCCCGAAGGTGATGATGATAGTCTGGGAATAGGTCTCACACGCGGCACGTTCACAACAGCACCATCACATACATTCACAGTGCGGACTTCGATAGCACAGGTGCGAGTTATGATGGTAAACAACTTTCTTCTTGTGTATTAAAGCGGGTTAATTAATTATATTAAATAAATGCAGTCGACGCGACGACCCACACGAGCGCCGTAAGCATTTTTCGAACAGTGGCGACATCTGTCGCACATACACGAGTGTACACGAGGAGCGGGGAAAGAGGTGGGGGACGGAATCAAAACCAACAAATATATATAAAATACTATTTTTTTTTTCTTTCCAATCTGGTATTGACATATTTTTAAGATATATCAATCTTAAAAGAATGTTATAAGTAGATAAATACTTTGTCCTGATGTAAGCAAATGCGTAAATTGATGTTTAATATTTTCCAAAAATGATAATATTTGTACAAAAACGTTTTGAATACAAAAAATTGTAAAAATCTCATTAGATTTATTTTTATTTATAATTAAATAACAATTAGATTTACATATTTAATAAATCATTTAATTAAATTTTATACGTTACTTTTTTTATAATAAAAATAACCTAAGTTTAAATATTTACGATATTACATGTATACATATTTCACAGGACTTGAAATAGAGTAACAAAATATTTTACTGATCCAGTAGTTTACCTCGGATTCCCGCAATGACTAGACACTTTAGAGACACGGGGTAGACAGAATTTAAAAAAAAATACGTTCAGATTTACTCGTAGACTTCTAAAATAAAATAGTTTTGCATACTACTACAAGCGCGACACGTTATTTGGTCAATTCTAATTAAAAAAGATTCATTTTAACCTTTCTGTATAGAGATGTGTCTTATATTAGTATAGGTGCTTTTGTATACAGCGTATGTAATATTTGATAAGATAGCATTTTTATGATACCAAAATTTTGTTTTATTAGACTTTTTTATATCGACAGACACATCAGGCTGACGGTCCACTTGATTGTAGGTGTCTATGTCTACCGAAATGCAACATTTGTGCTACAAGTGCGCTGTCTACCATAGTGGATAAGAGCCAATCTCTTATCCACTATGGTAGACAGCGCAATCTCTTCTGATCTCAGTCTGAAATTACTATGTTTATATAACCTTAATCAATCAATCAATACTAATAATAAATCTGTAGAGGTTGGTTTTCAGAAATATCGTGTATATAGGCTCTATACATGATACTGAAACTAAATTGACCATTTTTAGAATTTTTTTCTGTATGTATGTTCCTCCATCACTTTTAAACGACTTAACTGATTTTCATGAAACTTGGTAGATAAACATTTAGAAGTACGGGACACATGATAGGTTACTTTTATCTTTTTTAAAGCGGACGAAGTCGCGGGCAACAGCTAGTGTCATATATTTTTATTCATATTTTGGTTTCAGGGAGCCAAGTCGCCTTTTCACTAGAAACATTGAACATCGAGATGACCCCGAAAATGAAGCTATTGTCAGAACAAAAACGTACAAAGCAATATATGAATACTACTCACTTCCCGTGTTTGCGCGGGTCATCCTCCTACATATTTAATGATATAATCGTTATTGATGATTGCAGTCAGATAATATTTTTGTCAGTCCCGATTCCTTAGCCGCAAGTCATAAGTGAATGGCAGTTATTTCATTTCACGAGCGTGACTTTTGGTTTCGTATAGTAATATTATATAATATATTATTATTTTTTGCATATCTTTAAAAAAATAATAATATATATCTTCCCTAATTTAATTGTGTTAATTTTAATTTTAACAAATTAAAGTAAATTTTGTAGAAAACGTTTTTTTTTGTTAAAAAAAAATACGCATTGACTTTATAACTAACTCATTTTAACGAAAAATAAGCCGACTACAAACCGTTTTCTAATGGATGCCATTGTCAGAACTGGACCAAATTGAAATGGGACCACACGGGAAGCACCAGCTTTCATATAAAAAAAATGAATCATCAAATTCGTTCCACCCAGTCTAAAGTTATGAGGTAACAAACATTAAAAAAAATACAGTCGGATTGGAATTTTTGGAATTTGGTTGAAAATTAAATATTGATTTACATAAAATGCTATTTATCTATCGTCATAAAATGTTAATTTACTATAGGTACTTAATTGTTAACATACGTGCGTTTAACTTATACCACTCACCAATTGAAGAAGTGCCAACTCATTGTGGTTTCGTTCGGCAGCCATTCAGAGCAGAGGCATTCCTCACCAAAGGACCGTCCAATTCTCATAAACGGCGATTAAGGTGTAACCACATTGATTGAGCGATTCATCGTCTTACAAATCTCAAACAGGTGAGGCGATGACGACTAAATCTATTGGTAGCAATCCTTATCATCATTAATTATTACCTGTTCAGGGAAGCTACCATAATACTATGTTGTTTTCTCAGCATTACTGTGATAAATTTCGTTATCTTTACATGAATTATTGTAACCGCAATAACTACCATCAGAAGAGACTTCCTTTTACGATTTATCATAAATGGCTAACAAAAAACAACAAACCTGAAATGAATAATGAATGCCACTTAGTACAAGCGAAATGCAAACTTATTCGTAAAACTTACGGTTCATTATTGAATATATAGAATGCAATGATCTTGTTTAGGATACGAAATCTTTAGTTTGCCGTTTAGTCTGCTTAATGGTTGTTTTTTCTTAAAATCGAATGTATCATATATTTTGACACGCAACACACACTTCTTAAGGATTTAGCGCCCGAATAACCGTTACTAAGGAATCTCTATCCCTGCATAATTTTATTTTATGAAGATGTATAAAATCTTTATGAAATAATATTTTGTTGATTTTCTTTTGATTTGATTGAGTATCTCTGCAGAATAGCAGAAAATTCTTCTCACAATAATTATAGCATGCTTCAATGCCATTTTTTCTTTCAAGTACCAACGTATTAAATATTTCTTAGTGAGTATGCATGAATGTAAAGTATATTCTAATATACTTAAGCATTTTTAAGTAAATTGTACTGTAATAAATGTTAAAATTTCGAATGTATAATTTTTGATATTTTTTAAAGAAGTTGCAATAGCTCCCTCTTTACTGTTGAAAAAATGTATTAATATTACGACACTAATGACTATAGTGATTGACCCTTTAAGAGCGCTAGTGCAGACGATCAGCATCGAATGAGTTTCAAACACGTGGTAGGTTCAGCGGCTCTTTGTAATCCGATATCTCAAGTTATGGCGCCCCGCGTCAGCATACTATATGATGTCCTCTACTAAGTATTTCACAACTTGAGACACGCACATTCTCTAAATAAGACGAATATTAAATTCGCTTCTGTATTCGACTTAGGAAGACGGACTTAGAGACGATTATCCATCGGTTATCAAACTTTTATCATTCATCCAATCCGTACTAATATGTATGGATGTTTGTTATTCCTTCACGCAAAAACTACTGAACCAATCACCATGAAATTTGGCATACACGTTGTCTGGGACACCAGAAAGGACATAGGGTATTCAACACGGACGAAGTAGCAGGCACCAGCTAGTATTGTATGAATATGTAAATAGAATTCAATATTTATAGCTGATATATTTTTGGCAGGTAAGTGTAAAAGTTCCTGTTCAATGATTTAGAAATAGTCAATGGAGAAACATACGGATTCAGGCAAAGTCAATAATTTAAGATCATTGAAAAAATATTGGGTGTGGCTGTGTCATGGACAAGGCCGCGTGTTGTACGTGAATACGTTTATGTAATGGGTTATATTTTTTAAATAAAATAAAACAAATAATTATTGTGTTACACTATAAATTGTTTGATCCTTTAGCTAACCAGTGGTATAATTTAATTTTTGATGTAGATCATAGATTCGAAACTACAACGTTAAACTGTATCCCCCGATAGTCCATTCGACTTTACCTAGTGTTTTGCCTATGGCATCAGAGCATTATTTTCATTTAATTTATTTATTTGCAAAATTTTATTTTATCAACTAGTATTCTCTTAATTATTTTAAAAAACAAAACTAGGTATAACATTAAAGAGTTAGGTCGCCTGTGCTACGCCTGCAATAATTTATATCGCATTATAACACAGACGAACGGCTGAGAATGAGATTTTTTTACGAATGCATTGCAACGGATTATGTTTCTTTTTCTAAATTTTATAAAGTTAACGAGACGTGAAGTATTGTGATCCAAAAAAATTACGATATAACGCTACGTGTACAATAGCGGAATTGATTAAATCGTTAAAAATAGTAATATATGAATTCGGGGAATATTTTTTAACTTGAAAATATTTCCTTACATTTTCCTTACTCTCAATTTTTTCCACTTACGTCTTTGTGAACGGTGTTACAAAAAAATTTCTTACGATTGAAGAGTCTATACTTATTGTTGTTAACACTCGTTATGGGTGCTAACATTAAAAATAAATTTCAGCAGCTTTATCAAATTTAATTTGGTACATTATTTAATATTTAGTATTGTATTTTTTATTTAGTATTGGCTGGGCACACTGCGTTTCGCATCAGTTTGGGTACCCAATAATGACCACCTTGCAGAAGACCAAAATGAAATAACAGCACTTGTGCTGTTGTGTTTCGGTGAGTGAATAAAAAAGCCAGAGCCCTACCATCAAGTGGGCATAACATAAAAAATTATCATGGAAACAAGCAAATTAATTATATATTTAACATTATCCATAAATTCTATGTGAAGGAGGTCATTATTATTTATTATTTATTGACGTTTGGTTCCAAGCAATATTCAGCCATTTACAGCAAAATTTAACTACCGAGTATATAACATCTTCTACATTAGATAACTGATTTGCAAGCCATGTTATAAATAGCACACAAACTGGTTATGTTAATTAACGCAAATATATGTTAAGGTCAAATGCGGTAGATATATTTAATAAATGTTCTCTCTAGTCGCGCTCTTCCGAAGGTTGACACGACAAATGATAGTAAGAAATTTATATGAAACTAGCTGGCGCTCGCGACTTCGTCCGCGTTGAAAAAGAAATAGTAACCTATCGTGTGTCCCGTACTTCTAAATGTTTATCTACCAAGTTTCATGAAAATCGGTTAATTCGTTTAAGAGTTATGGAGGAACATACATACATACATACAGAAAAAAGTTCTAAAAATGGTCAATTTAGTTTCAGTATCATGTATAGAACCTATATACACGATATTTCTGAAAACAAAGTAAATTACTCCATGACCGACCCCAGATTTATTATTAGTATTGATTGATTGATGATGATATTTGTTTTAATCTAAGCAAATTATCGTCATCATAATCATCATCTCTTCCACTGCTGGATCCTACTGCTGGATATAGGCATAATTTTCCAATATGTTCAGGTCATCTATCCAACTAATGGGTGAACGTCGAACACTACGCTTACCGGTTCGTAGGTTCCACTAGAGAACCTAGTGACCCCAGCAGATGGGTTTTTTTTTCTGTATTTTGCTGTGTTTTCAAAACCGAAAAGAAAAGCGTTTAGCGGTATCCATAAAAGTGTAGTAAAATCGCGTTTTAACAACTTCTGTTGCATATTAATTACCTAATGTTTTCTCCGAAACTGCAACCAAAATCTCAAATGATACTCGTACTATTCTCGATAAGTCAGCAAAATACAAACGAATGAAGAAACCGTAAACAGCGTTGTAGGAAAGACGTTCGCATACCAATGTTGGTCAGTATAGAAGACCGATCATGTGACCGATCAGTATAGAAGACCGTAACAGCCTAGAGACCTACTTGAAAATGTACTTGTGTGTATATTACCTAATAAATATGTGTACTAGTTTTATTCTAGCAATATTTTTTACTATGTGTCATAATATCTTAATTAGGACTTGATTTTTAAATTTACCACATTATAAAACGAACTGTAATTTTTACCGTCGTTTTAAATATTTAAAATTTGACGTAATATTTAATATTAATTAATAATTTATTAACGGCAGCCGCCGTATTAGTATTTTGAGTTTTTCATACTTTTTATTTACATTATCACCATATAATTATTTGACGAGCGCATTGGTAGAGTGATTTATATCTTTCGATCTGATTCAACAGTCCCGGTTTCTAATCCAACATTTTTTATATTTTGCACAATATTTAAGAAAACTTCAAATTTTATATATGTTCGGTTAGCTCCGAGGAGCTACAAAAAATTATTGTTCCATAAAGTTTGGTAAAAATTATGTTCGGTTCGAGATTATGGTCCTTCACTTAAATATCAAGCAAGACTGATACAAACGTGTAAGGGACTTTGATTAGTAAATTTATTACTCGTGTATACAGTCCATTCACAATATTCAAGTTGTATTTTAAGCATATTTACCCAATGCGAAACGCACAGTAATAAAACATTAACAAAAGACGATTTACAGGCCTAACTTGACAGAATCGTGAGTTTTATAGGGCCCTAAATGCTCTGGTACTAGGTATTTGCTAACCTTTTGAATTCTGTTACTCTTAAGTCCTCTTCCTTCTATTTAAAAAGTGATTTTTTTTTATTGATTTCATAAATAATGATTACATAACATATAATATAAAGTAAACATACAAAATCAGATCTGTAGAAAGACCTGATTTTGCAAGGAAAGTTTTCAGTTTGAATTTTACAACAATATTTACCTAATATAACAACTGTAAATTATCTTTTTTTTTTGTTTTATAAATTAACATTTAATTTTGTGTTTTTCATACATTTCTACCATTATTTCTGTTCTGATGATTACCACTTTTCATAAAGTAGGTCGTCAGTCTCTTAGGTCGTGTCTCAACATAAAAAAAAACACGACCACCCAGTCCCAGACGCGTGTACCGACAGTATTTACATTAGGTTCATTCATCATTCAAAATCCTACTTATAATAACACCCCGGAGGTGTATTCGACAAATAACTGTTCTTTATCAAGTACTTGATGGATACTTTTCTGCATACTAATATGTCCTCGGGCAATAACAATCCGTCTGTTCTGTCCAAAGGATCAACGTGACTTAATAGGGCCAATAGGTGAACTTAAATATACAGTACATTTTTTTTATAAATGGGGCACATATCCAAAGAGTAAATCATAAATATAGGGTACATATAGGAAGTTATAACAAAGCAACTTTTTATAAAAAAAAAATCTTCTTAATTTTTTTTTAATTTATATATTATATTACAGATAGCCAACGTAATAGTGTGCATATGAAACTCAGAAAAATTGCATATCAAAGTTTAGCTTGCACACATCACAATTATAGGCTACCACAACATGCATATTAATTAATTCTTGGAAACTACATAATTATACAATTCATTAAATCTGTTTGTTACATGTTACATAATTAATTCAGTCAAATTTAAATTAATATCAGTCAAACACAAAAGGAAAAAACAAACAAACATACAAACAAACAAACTACACATAAAAAAAAGGAAAAAATAAACACACAAACACACAATCATATGACACAAGAATACCAAGAAAAAACACATTGATAAAAGTTGAGACGGCCTCCAAGAATAGTCAACAATCAACAAAAGTAAATTAAATCAGTAAGTAAGCAGCATTTTATATGTATTTAGATAGATAATAAGTTTTCATTTTGTTTTTAATTTCTCTTTTGCCGACTTGAAATGAACATACAATATGTGCCAAAAGTGCCAAAAGTATACCTAAAGAAGTTTTAAAAATTTGAGAGATTAGTAGCATGTATTTTGTATTTTAAAATCTTGATTAAATGGCCCACTTTTCTAAATAACTTGCCGAGGGGTGTAAACTTAAACTGTTGATGTAGTTCGGTATTAATTACGTATGTACTTTTAAATTGTTTAAGAACCCGAACCACGGGTTAAAACTAGTCTTTTATAAAAAGAGGGTGAAATGAACTTCTAAACTACTGACAGCGTTGTAACAATTATAATGTGTATTTTTTTTTGTTGGGTCGTTGTTCTGTTTATGGGGGCACTCGGCACTCGGCACTCGGCAAGCGAGTGCGATCCGAACGGATTTGGTTATGCTGTAAACTTTGATTGTTCCTATAAATTGCTTTATTGTGCCGTGTTTTGATTTAGAGACTATTTAAATGCCTTTTTTTATTACGCCATTTCAAGGGTTTTAAGTCATAAACGGTAAAAACCGCTGATGGTTTCGAAAATTAACCCTCACGTCTTCGTTTATCGCTTGATCGCCTTCTCCATTTTTATCCAATAAGATAGGTCAGAAGCAGCCTGGATCCACCGTCAACGATCACCGAGGCCCTTATCAGGTCGTCTGTCCACCTTGTGTGTGGACTCGAGAAGCTTCCGGCCCCAGCGGCCGTCGGCTCTCCGTAGGCACTTCAACTTACTGAACCACCGGCTTATGTCTTCAATTTTCGTATGTCATTTCTGATCTCGTAATGCAACCCCGAGCATAGCCCTCTTCATAGCTTGTTGAGCAACTTTGACCTTTCTTACGAGGCCCATAGTTAGAGACAACGTTTCAGCGTCATATGTCATCATTGTATAATCTTTATGAACTATGTATCTACGTATATAATCCTTATGAACTTATTCTTATTATTGTGGTATTGTAAAATGCAAAAGTATTTCTTTATCTTAGGAATGTGTTGCGTTTTCAATGTTAAAAATAAAACAGTTTTGATCGACTTTAAACGAATATAATTTATGCATAATTTATGAGAGACGTGAAAAGTGTTATTTTGAAACTTAGGGTGGTTTTAAACATAAACTGAAAAATAAATTTATTTTGATAATATAAAGTTAATTTTGAACATTACAGACTCTAACACATAGCATATTTTATTAAGTGACAAATGGTGCTCATAAGCAGTTTTATTTTTATATAATAGATAAGGCAGTGAACTATTCATTAACATATAGTAGATTTTGGTTAGACAACGACGATGGGCTGGAACCAGAGAAAAAAGGATATTTAAATTTGTTCTACGTACAATTTAATAATTTATTGTTGATGCTTTAATTATCGCATACTCAAATTATGAACAGCGGACTCGGATCAATTTCGAATTCAAATAAGGAAACATATATTTCCAATATTCGTAATGTTTTACGATCAGAGCTTTGTATATATATGCGCAACGCATAAGGTTTAGTGTTATAGCTGTTCTCCGTAATATTGATTTACGACATATTGCCGTGTAGCATTAATGTTCGAGGAGAGTGATTAAGGAATATTTTTATTAATGGAAAATAATACCTAAGCGACCAGTGCAAGACGTGCAATTGTGAATATTTCTGTATTTCATGTACAAATAAAATAACCCTAATCTATTCAAAGTTCGACTGAATAGGACTAACTCATGCTTTCTACATAGCTGGATCTTGGCCAAGAGAAAACCCAGCTCTAATTTAAAAAAAATGATATTGAATCGAAATCGTTTAACAAATTGCATGCTTTCATTTGAAATATAAATATGGAATCACAACATTATTTGTCTTCCTTACAATACGAAACACATTTGGCATTTTGTTACAATGCAAAACAATAATTTATCGACAATATCGACATCTCTTATATGTGAGTTCGGCCGGCAAAGGCATAAATACTAAAAAACAAAACGTATCGACCAAAAAGAGATTAACGGTGGAATGAAGTGTTAATTGTGTGGAAACATTGAAAAATGATCAACATATGTTATATAAATAGTCATAAATAATGTCTCGAAATTCAGTTTAAGTAATAATAAGTGCGAGAGCAGAACAAAAATTAAAAACCAACTCGTTATTAATTTCGTGTCCGGACGAGGTGTGAGATGAAATTACAGAGGAATGCGTGGAGACGAATTTGCAATTTATTTTTGTTTAATAAATTACATAATATGTAGGTAAATAAACGATCTGTGCTACTGGTTAAAATTATCATCGAATAATTTATCTACACTAATATTATAAAGAGAGACAGACGTTTTGTATGTTGGTATAATGAATAAACTCAAAAACTACTAGACCGATTTTAAAAATTCTTTCACCTATAAGTAGAAATGTACATTTTGAAAATATAAACATTATTCACAGGATTTTTAGGAAGAACTATTAAAAACTATGATTTAAAAAATCTATTCGCTTTACTTTTTATAGAGATTTTAAAGATGCGAAGCTCTCTTTAAATCTAAAAAATTTAGTTTTCTTAAAGAGTCAAAGAATTCGGTTAAAAAGGTCAATAATAAAAAACAATATAAATAAAATTTAAGACACAAAGAAAACATTTTTACACTTCAATTTAATATTATTTTTGAACAAAGAGTTGACAATCCTGAACATAACTTTTATAGAATCTGAAAATAAATTTAACAATTATTTTTAAAAAGTTTATTTAACTTACACATAACAATTAACATAATACGAAACTGAAAAGACAAATATTTTGGTCCTCAGTGGCTACTCTACGGTTTGTTCTGTGCCACGTTCAATTCCGAAGCAGCGTTTGACTTACGAGGCGGTTCTAAATAACTGCCGGCCACTCATTACATTCTCCACCGCTATTTGCATAACTATTGGAATCGAACTGTAGACCCGGCCGTGTGTGTTTAGAGTGTGATGTATCGCGCTAAATGAATTCGCTCGATACCTTTTGTTTTGCTTACTTCATGAGGTGTAAATACTATTTCGTAATGAGCCGAGGCAATGAAAATAACAAGCACAATTGTTTACACAGCCTGTCACATTTATCTGAAGACTCCACTTATATTAAAAACTAACTTTCACTCGTTACTTCATGCGCGTCCTTTTTTTTTTCAATAAATTTATCCTACGTCCTTTTTCTGCTACCTTTGACAACGTGTAAGCAAAATTATACGATGCTCGATTGAATAGTTATAGAAAACTATTCACAATATGAAAAACTTACAATAAATACCGCGATATTGTAAGTTTTCCATATTTATCTCGTAAATAATCAGCGAACAAAAACAATTTGTAACAACTCTTCGAAAGGAGTTTGTATTTGATTACACTATTAAATTTATTTAATAGTGCTCTATTTAATGCTCTCTCTAAATTGTCCCATAAAAGAATTAGTTATTATATTCTATGTCTAAGACTATTTAAAGAAAAACCTGTACAACACTGAGTCATATTTTCGGTCGTAAATAGATTAGAATTCGTAAATAGGTTGTAAAAAGTAAAAAAGTAAGTATTACCCACTAACATTTATATATTTTCGTTTAGAGGTTACACAGAAAAATGAATAAGTATTAAATAAATTATTCTCCCATAAGTTCGAGCGTGTCGAAGTGAAGAAGCTGGTGTGAAGGAGTCGTGTCGCGAAACTTGAGTAAACATATTTGTAGGGACATTAACCTTTGCCAAAGGGTCCTATCAAAACAACCTCACAGCTTCTTTCTGTCGACTACCGTCAAACGATCCGAAGTTGACACAAAAAGTTTATTGAAGACTCGAGTAGTATTCTATCTCGAGTACAAAAAAAAACAACAATAATAATACAACAATAAAAATCTTTATTTCAAAATTAAAAGGCACCATCCAATTCTGGGAATGGACTGGTCAGATTCTCACGACGCAGTAAAATAACACGTATACAGATTTGATATAGTTTGGTGTTGTAAATGCTCGATTACAGGGCCAATGCCGTCCACCATAAAACTATATATAGAATAGGTATGCTTTATGGCGCAATATATAAAACACGCACAATTCCAACCATTTTTGAATGCTTTCGTCGCTCACTAAATTTTATTTTTCATTTGAGGATTTTGCGATTAAGTTTTAAGTTTAGGTTTTATTTGTTGACTTACTGTATAACATAAAGGTTGGCAGACAAGTCATCTTCTTCTTCTTAACGTGCTACCTCTCTACGAAGGTTGGCGACCATCATGGCTATGTCGACCTTAGAACTTGCGCGTTCTAAGGTCTAATGTCTCGAAAGTCATAGTCTTTTTTATGTCTTCTTTCTCATAGGCAAGTCATCTGACTAAACACCAGAAATCGAACACTGTATGGTATGTTTGAGGACTCACTTATCATTTCAATAACAAGATCATTAAGTTTTGAGAAGAAACGATATAAAAATCTCACAGGCAATTATAAAAAATAAGAACACTGAAAAACATGTGTACATTTATTACAGATGTATTACAGTTAGGTACATTTCTATTCTAAATAAGAATTTACTTCACGCCTCTTATTTATCATTCATAGTAAAAACAGCACCTCGTTCACACCTCGAGTGTCCATCACAATTATGGAACAAAAAGTCCTTTGTCCGCGGTCACAGGTGGTTCAAAACGAAAATTAAATTAACACTTCTAACAGGTCTTCATTTGTACGTACATTATATATGTATTGGATTGTGGAAAATAAAGATTTGTTTGCATTGTTATATACCTTCCATACAATCTATAAAATATAGTAAAATCTAAGCTGTGTTTGTTTTGTGAGAAATAACGACAATTAGTATGAGGCCAAAATATACCGCAGGTTAGCTGCAATAGACTTAATAGTACTTGTGTAGTTTATGAATAAATATAATTTTGTATTTTCCCAAATTTCTCTAATGCTTGTAATAAGAAGCACAACGAGTATATAAACTTTTGCTTTATCATCATCATCGTCATCTTATAAGCCTTTGTTCTCTCCACTGGCTAATTCATAACCAACCATCAATCATGTAATTACTAACAATAACATTTGATTTAACGAAATATTATCTTTATCAATATTTAGGTGGGATGTAACTGGTTTGATCTTTTGGCTTGCGCTCCGTTGCCACGAAATTTTTGCCACGACAAACCTTCGTTAACCAAAATAGAGGCCAAATGTGTTATGTTCGAACTTGTAACCAAAGAAGTTGTGTATCACCTTTGATCCACCGCCCTTTGTAACTTGATGCCGACTTGTGATCGTTCACAATCCTATCACATTTAGTGACAAATTTATTATACTTACCTACATTTCAATAAAGCTTCTAAAACGCACAGAATTTTACTACAATTAGTATAAAACACTTTATAGTACCTGTTGTATTTTTAGTAATATTTCACTCGCATAACAATGTGTTTCGCATTTTTTCATTGAGCAACCCGTCTAGAGTCAGTACCTAACCAATCCATTAGAGAAAACCACCGTAAAATACTTAATAATTTGTGTTCGGTGAGGTAGTATCCCTATCCCTTTCTAACTTTTAACCTAATCATACTTAGGTCGCAGTGCAATACAATGATGTTACTTACGTTATGGCGACTGTAATCAAGTAGACCGTCAGCTTGTGTCAAACCGTCAGACCTTTACATAGAAAAAATATTTTAACAAAACTATGAAATATCTATTTTGCTAAGTACAATTTTACCAAAAATCTTAGTGTTATTTATGAAAAGCCGATCAAAATTTGCTGCGTGGTTTGAAGTTGTGTATACAAGACAGATTATATTGGGGTTAGCGATTTCAATTTATTTATAACTAGCTGCTGCCCGTGACTTCGCCTGTGTAACTTTGTAAATCAATACTAATAATAAATCTGTAATTGTAGATATTGTATGTATGTATGTATGTTCCTCCATAACTCTTAAACGAATTAACCGATTTTCATGAAACTTGGTAGATAAACATTTAGACGTACAGCACACAGGATGGGCTACTTTTTTCTTTTTCAACGCAGACGAAGTCACACGCGCCAGCTAGTTGTATACTAAAACCTTCCTCGAGAACCACTCTATCCATTGGTGAAAACAGCTTGAAAATCGATGCAGTAGTTTTTGAGTTAATCGCGAATAGACAGACAGATAGACGTAGCGGAAGACTTTGTTTTTTAATATGTAAGGATCTTATAATACCTAAACGCAATTGTTTTCCATGATACCTATGTTAACTGTTACGATCATTAACTAGATAGGTAGGTCAGTTAACGATCGTTAACTAGATAGGTGGCTTTAGCCTTTACTAACCAAGATAATTTGAAAATCAATTTGACGTTAGTCCTCTATGCTTTCGTCAGGTAATATTGAATCAGACCTGCATTGCTTCGCCACCGCCTCCACTGCAAATCGATAAAAACACGGCCATACATGTAGCACACTCATGATTCGATTATTCGTTTTTGTATGCGACAGGTGTAAACATAAGTTCTGAACACGATAACATTGTTTATTTATATATTACGAATAATTGAGAACAACCATTACTGAATTAAAAATTTTAATGGAGATGCCTACACATATATTTATTTGTGGTACTGATCTTTAACATAGGCAGACAAAAACATGTTTCTTAATATAAAAATATATCAAAAATCCTCTTTTTCGGACAAAACGTTTTAAAAACTCTTACATAATACGCACTGCCAGGAATTGGAACTCCTATCCTGTGTTTCCGTGTTTTTTTTAAGTTAGATTTTTAAACCACATATTGGTTGCTTGTATGGCGGTCGTTTCTTTAATAATAAACAATTAAAATATTTGTTTCCACAATTTTGCTTAAGAAAAAGTTTTGTAACTAAGCGGAAAACGGTCTCAGCAAAGACGTAAGTCAATTTAAATATAAATGATTTCCCCACCGCAAATTCCAATTTCATTATTAATTTAGATAAATTTACACACAACAATATTACAAACCTACGTCAAAGTTTATAATTTTAGACTATAAACAAGGAAAAGCTTGTTTTAAAAAGTTTGTATTTATTTTTTCTGTCCGACCACAGAGAAGGAAATCTATTTTTTTAATTCATTCCCTTGTCACGCTGATATTAAGTAGGTATTGTTTGTAATTTATCATTGAATACTTACTAATGTTCCTCTACGGCGTTGTTAATCAACCCAAGTTTTCTTCGCCACAAATAAGTTATTCGGAAACTTTATCAGTCTAGATTGTCTAGGTTTAGGTTCCCTTTGTTAATCATCTTGTTTTCTGTTGAACCTATTAAAACACTCTTTTCTCCTCCTATCCATAAGCTTTCCTTATCCATTTACCATAAGCACTTATTAGTTTATCGCTCAGCGAGCAGGTGGCCAGTTTAAGGCGTCTTGACCGTAATCTGAACTTTTTCAAATTCATTCTTTTAATTAAGTTAATAAAATGAATTGATCCAGAACTCTACCTGGATGAAGTCTTGGGCAAATGTACCTATTAATGAAATATTATGCTTTGTTGGCTAATGAAAGATCAGCTAGCGAGCTGTCAACAACCTACACAACGTTATACAACGCTATACGTCGGTAAAAGAGTCCTATTAAAAAGTATTGAATCGATTCAATTGCATTAGAGAACTGCAACTGTGGTGCTCCATGTAAGGTCAGAATGGCCGATGGTAAGATAGCCAGCGTCGTTTTTACTGTAATACAGATACACCGACAATTATTCACCGTCATAGCCACTCGTATATGGGCCCAGTACGTGAACTGTTGTAAGGGTATAATTTGAACGTAACACGGGGAATATCTGCTGGAATTTTATTCCCTTGACTGTAAATACAAAAAACAGGTGGAATGTTTTAAAACTTTAAAAGAGAAAAGAACGAATTCACTAAAATTAAAGTGAAATTAAGACGAAGCAAAATGCCTTAAATAGTGATCATGTGTGTAATAACATCACATTATATTTTTATTTTTATTTATTTTACTGTAGGGAAATTTACAGGTACAATTACATAATAATAGTGTTTGTAAATAACTTAAACCTAATAAAAAAATTCCATTTATAGAAAGATTATCAAGTATCTAGAACATATCTAAAGTTAAACTAATAATCTTATACTAGTTGTAGCAAATTGAAACTTATCCTCATTAATTACTAAATAAGGGACCTTTAATAATTAAATAAAAAATCCATTTGCAGCAGACTGGAAACGTATTGCACCCCTACAGAAGAGTTATCGTAGGCTTCCCCCACAGAGAGGGTCTGTGGGCTCCGCTAATTGAGGAAACCGGCCTACATGCACAAAGGGCATTGAGTAGGCAACCGTGTTCCGTAAATAACTAATTTACTGGTGTCTCACTAATCTGATATCCATTGATAATGACGATTTTCGTGCCGATATGACGGTGATAATAAAATTATAAGTTAAATTTAATTAAATAAAATAATATTCAACATTCTCTATAATTAGTCGGTAATTATAGAGACTTGGTAATATAGAGTTTTACACACTCGTATTAAAATCTGTTTAAAAGTTATTTTTAAAGTTAAAGTTTAGTATACTATTCTCTTTTGTTCTTTTATTTTGTATGGTTTGGTTCTTTGTTTTCTTTTTATTAGTTTCATTTTGTAAAAAAAAAATCAAAAAATGTCTTTTGTGTTCGTTTTTAATGCATGTTGAGTTAGCCTATAACTGGAGTATACAATATTGTAAAATATGTTTAAATGTGAATAAGTGTATGGATTGTTGTATATTGTGTTGGCTTCCTAATAAATTAAAAAAATAAATAACATGTGACTACTCACATACGAACTTCCACTATCTATACAGCCCAAAGTACTCTTCCTATAATCAGGTAATGGCGTACGTATATCATAGCTATACCTAATTAAACATTATAAATTATATAGATTCCCGACATTCTATTGAAACCATTTTAATGAGCCCAAACACAATATTGATGCTATAAATTGCTGAAGAGTTGGATATTCCGCAGTCAAAATTACCATGTCATGAAAATACCATAGAAGTCATAGTACCTACACCAAATTTCAAATCAATCTAAATTGTGATGATCTTCAAATGAGCTGATGATGTTGAAACGCTTGATCAGATATCTTCATAAATTATAGCTAGGAACCAACTCGATCACGTCAGCTTTTACACAAAAAAAAAACGCATTATAATCGGTCTGTAAAAGTAATTCAAACTAAGTAATACTGAAAGGTTTACTTAGTTTGAATTTTAATCTCTCTAAGGCCATACAGCCATGTTTAGTCATACAAATGATTTTTAATGATAATAAAAAGCTTTATAATTAAGGTACAAATTTGGGAAACCGCAGTGGACAATTCTGACAAATCAGTTGTGGCGTGGCGACCATATTACCGCATTACACTCCAGATTACTCCACGCCGGTTAATTATACAATTAAAGCAAATAATAATTATTTCACGAGTAAATTTCAAATATCGGTTAGTTTTTAATCGGGATTCCAAACATTGCCTGATTTTGAGGCAAATTTCTCGCAGCTGGACTATCACTAGTGCGTGCATTCAAAATGTTACTTTAACGTCGCATTATTCTAAGGATCCTTTCGAATTGGAATAATTGTAATTTCTGATGGTAAAAGCAACACCAGCGTATTCTTTGATTTCCATAATAGGTGTCGAGGAAAACCTCAACATAGCCATAAAATCCACCCCCAATGGTGGTTATGGAGACAATTCATGACGCAACTATTTACCTACTTACTGTAAAAGTATCTTAAACATCGATGGCTGTTCAAATAAAAATGTAGAGTTACATTAGTGATATAGTTTTAGCTAGTGACAAAATATTATGTTCAAATACATATCTAAATACTCGCGAATAACTCTATCAGGAGTTAGTATTATATAATATATTCAATTATTGAGAAACCCAAAGCTTTGCCGTATCTATATATCTCCTTATTAAAAGAGGACTATAGCGATATTTCGTCTGGTAGATTTTAATTGTAGGTTCCATTAATTTCCTAACGTTATTCTTATCATCCATCTCATTTGAAGATAATAATAGATTTCGCTAATCAACAAAGAATAATGGAAAGTTAGAAGAAAATAAACTGAGCCTCTGGAAACACTTGCAAGATAACTCTCTTTTTTTACAAAAAAAAAACCTACTACAAACCGTTTTCTCATGGATGCCATTGTCAGAACTGGACCAAATTGAAGTGGGACCACACGGGAAGCACCAGCTTTCAAATAAAAAGAGAATCATCAAAATCGTTTCACCCAGTCGAAAGTTATGATGTAACGAACATTAAAAAAATACAGTCGAATTCAGAACCTCCTCTTTTTTTGAAAGTCGGTTGAAAAATATCAGCACATGATTATAGAATGGTATAGGTAAACAAACGGAAACTCTGGATTTTCTAGTTGCACACAGTCGAAAGACAGGCTTACTTCACTTCAACGCAAATAACGCCACAGGTGATGCAAGTGAGCTGCCGACCACGGGTATTGATCCACCTACTTGGTCCACCTGGGTGAACCACAGGCAATTTCTTACCTGTAGTCCACATATGTCCACCTTTTTTTTGAAGTGAAAACTTCTATAGCCGCGTTATACGACTTTGAGAAGGTAAAAAATCTATCGGTTTGCGTCAGCAACATGCTTGCTCACAGTTAGCCGCGCGCACATTGCATATACTTACCCGATTGTATGTGTGTGCATTGGACGCTCAGATTTTAGTTTTCACTTCTGTCGGCAGTCCTCATGACTGCCTCCGTTTTTTATGTCGGTATATCGATTATGATCGGTAGATTATGTCGGACTCCTGCCCTGAGATGGTATTGGGAAGACCTCTTGGCGTCCTCCGCGTCCGCTATAAGGCGAAGTTGCGAAGTAGGACTACGGGCAGTTTTTCTTGCCCTTGTCAGTATAGTCTCAGATTAAATAATTAAAATAAGCTATATATTGCTATATATAGCTTTGCTCCAGTTTAATTATTTATTTTGGATTAATTTTGGTTTCATTATTAATTTTGGGGGAGACCTGTTTCCAGCAGTGGACGTCCTACGGCTGAGATGATGATGATGAATTATTTATGTGTTGATTCATGTATTTAAAATATATTAAATTTTGATTGACATTTCAGTAGAATTAATGATAGGGGATTGGAAAAGGATAGGGAAATGGAATTATATCTAATGATATAACTAATTATAAGATGTTTCCTTAAAAATTAAAATATTATCTCTAATAAATGGAATGTAGAATTTAATCCTTGTAAATAGCTACAGCGTCCGAATCGCTTTTTTAAAACAATTAATGGTCGAACAGGTCATTATGCAGAATAGCCGTGTAAAAGAGGCCATGCATTGTAACAACTGATTAAACATCCCAACACTGGTGCGTGTGAATTTAATCCACGCGTCGCGTTGCCGACGACAGATTTATAATAATTAGTCGCGATACATACAGACGCTTCGTTTGGCGAACTTGAAATAATGCCTGTTTTAAAGGTACACTTTTACATTAGAAAGCTGTTTGTCTCTATAGGTATATAATATTTATCTACACTAATATTAATAATGAGAGATTTGTAATATATGTTTGTAATGAATAAACTCAAAGACTAATTAACCGATTTCAGTCAAAATGGACTGGAGGCAGTCAAAAAAGGCAGTCAACTACCTACTATTTAAAGACTACCACGCTGATTTAAGACTCATGACTTGGTAGGTCAAACTAAACAACAATCGAGCAAATATTATAGAACAGTAAAACACGAAATTGTCCTCAGATGTACTTAAATGTACTCGAAGATAGGTAAGTACCTACATGTAAATATTTATCTATCTTCCGACCCGAGTGTATCGGATGCCGGTAGCCGAAAATAGAATCGCTTTCATCTCGTTATACGCGACAATTATATCTTTACTGATTGACGACATCACTTTTATCTTATAACTCAAAGGCACACAGTTCAAATTTCGTTGACAGATTGTAACCTAAGTATAATAATGGTACCAGTAAATTTAATAACAATTATTATTTACTTGTATTCTAAATAAGAAATGTTACGGTCGACATAAAAATTGTCAATTTTTTGGCAGTGTTTCTCCAAGGAATAAGATTGAAATCTTCATTTGTAAGAAAATGTGGCGATAAGCAGCCTTGACATAAATATTGGAAAGTAACACAATATATAGGATCGGCTTTGCCATTCTTTACACACACATCGAAACACAGCACCAATGTTTACTACCTAATTCCATTAGTAGTCTATAGCTGTAAAACTTGTCGTTATATAAATCCAATGTGATCTGTATGAAACATTCTTAGACTATATATATGACACTATGGAAATATAGTTCCCAATAACAAATAATACCTAATTTACAATAGTCAAGCAATATTTCAATGGTTTATAGTTTATTTTTATAACATTTCTGTATCAACGGAAGTAAGCGATAACTGCTAACTTATCGCGTACCCCGATCGCGGCTTTTTGTTTGAAAAAAATATATATTTAATTCCACATTAGTGGCGGATCTACTGTTAAAAATATTTATTGCTTTTTTAACTGACGGTATCGCGGAGTGCTCCCGCGCTGTTCGCTTATATCACATAGAGTTGTTGCTACTCTGTTGTATCTAATCTACAGTTGCTTAAAATTAAATGTTCCATATGCCTGAATCATGTTTTTACGTGAAAGAACTCTTATAATGTTTAAGTAATTTGAGACGTCCTCTTTGTAGGAGCAACAAGTGGTTATTAAATATAAAATTTAATGATACAATGCTGCTATAATAATAAACCGAAAGAAGAAAAACCCTGTCAAAGGTTTGCTCTCATGTAGAATTTATATGTCTACCATTTTTATCTCTATTCATTATTTAATTAAACAAAAGTTGATTTATTTTTGTAGTGAAGACTTCTTTAGGAGCGTTGGGCATTTTTGATGTGGAAAAAACTATTGATCTCGCGATCTGTTTTACCTTAATCGTGTAACCGATTAATTTAAAGAAAGAACAATTATTGAGATGGAAATAAACCACTGTTACCGTAACCGACATCTCTGTATATAAGTATGTACTTTCCTGACAATTCAAAAAATATACACGTAATTATTGAAGTTTTTCACTTCTATCGGCACTCCCAGAATGCCATTTTATTTTTATTTTTATTTAACTGACTAATATGTACATACTTAGTAGGTACGATGTACCTATATATAGTACGATAATACTAAAATTAATATTCCGAAATTATTATTTAAAAAAAAAAGATAAGTAATTGTTTAATAATGAAGTATTTCTTATGAAGTAAGCACAAATTCTCTTCGGATTAGAGTCACAAATGTTTAGTTTTATCTTCAGATTAGTCCAGCGGGTAATCCTGTGAAGTTTCGGGCACCAACTAGTTTATAAATAAATTAAGTGCCAGTAACAAAAATTAACTCAAGCAATCCGTGTATAAAGTTCTATATCACTTATCGTATAAAGTATAAAGCGTGTGAGGGCATCGGGTCGCCGACTCACCGGGTGGTAGCAGCTGCTCTATAAACATACATTTTATATTAATTTAAACTAAAACAAAATGTTGTTTTCATATTTACAATACGCTAATTAGTGTTATCGCTATAAACATCAAAACTTTACCCTAAAAATATGTCTTGGAGTCACCTTTTGTGGGACTCGAATGAAATGATAACTTAAATATTTTGAATGCGCAGAGAACAATCGTTTATTTTTAATTATCGTTGCCCCACGTGTGGGGAGTTAATGGAAGGCCTATGCCCAGTAGTGGCCTTCCTGCAGCTGAGATATTTATTACTAGCTGTTGCCCACGACTTCGTCCGCGTTAAAAAAGATAAAAAGTAGCCAATCACGTGTCCCGTACTTCTAAATGTTTATCTACCAAGTTTCATGAAAATCAGAGTTATGGGGGAACATATATTTACATACAACAATACCTACACTTACAGATTTATTATTATATTAGTATTGATTGATAACCTACTTAAGAAAAGACTAATTTTACACACTTGGAAATTCGAACTTATATTTCCACAATATCTGGTTCGCAGATCGCAAAAAAAGTAGACATAATAACCCAATATGAATTGTAAGTAAAATTAAAATAGAATTTACATAAACATACCTGGTTAAATCGTAATGACGTTGCTAATCGGGCTCTGGTTTGGATCTGGCAAGGGGCAGTTATTAATTTGGCATCCCAACTAGCAGCAGTCACCACACAAAACTTTATTTTTTCTTTTTTCTGTAGTGAATATTCATTCATAAGTTTTATCTCAGCCGCAGGAGGCCCACTGTGTGACATAGCTTTCTAATAGGACCGTTCAGAATCAGCCTGGATCCACGATCCAGAACTATTTCTGGATTGTGGATCCAGGCTGATTTTTATCTTGGTTTATAAATTTTTATTTACTTAGTAGTAAAAATTTTAAGTTGGTACTGTTCTATTTTGATACATAGGTAAATATCGGTTTAGGTAAGTTTCGAAATGTGAAAAATTTAATATACCACTCTTTGCATTTCAGTAAAAATGCATAAGTGCATCTAGTAAGCTAGTATAAGCTATGTAAGCAGTTAGGCACCTCATGCGTAAGCTCGGTTTTGGATAAATCGATGAGCGACCGCAAATAGTGGGTAAAGTATTTATTCTGTTACTGAAACGTTATTAAATCACGTTAGGTTATCTTTGGATGGCGGTTGTGCTAAAACAACTCTTATTTACTGAATAGTTAAAGCTTAAAGTTAAACCAGATGTTATCCGTTAAGAATGATTTTGAATGAAATGCAGAATCGCGCCGAGATAGATTCGCTGTCTCGCTCGTTATAGTTGTTTAACGGAAGATTAGAAAGGGAGAGGTATAGTGCTTAAGAGTGTTGCAATGAGTATGGTCTGTGTATACATTTTTTATTGGTCAGTCTGTGGCGTAGGCGTGGCAACGTCGCCGAAGCAGGTCGCCCTTCAGTAAGTCTGCATCGGCAGTGCCGGCTAAGAACAGTTGATTGTGTTATTGTGAACGTTTGACTTCTGCATTTTTACCGCGCAAAGCGACGTTGCCAGTTATCGCCACGACTGACGAAGGTAAAACTAATTGTAGCGATATATTTTATTTACGTGACCGATTGTGGTACGACTTGGCTAACTGCCGGTGGTCACTTTATTTTCATTCCATTTTTTCAATACTTACCCACTTAATACAATAATATTATTATTGTATCCGATCATCTTTGTTGTTTGGACTTTTAATCACTAGGAACAAAAATATGTATTTAAAATGAAGATTTATTATTATGTAGGTATTACTATGATTAAGTGGTATTTCTATGTTCTGTTATATTTTTTTATTTTTTTAACTAACATGTGAGATATTTTTAAATATTTAGTTAAATTATTATAGTTCAAGAAAAAAAAATTCTTACCTAATTTATAAATTTAATTTTAAGCTCTCGTAGACATGTTACCTAACTATTTACAATAATTTTTTGTGAGTGTTTTAATACTTAATAAGTATTTACCTATGTAGGTACTTAGATCAACACTGTTGCATTTCAAACGTTCGTTGATATTATTATTGTTGTATGATTCAGCTTGTAGGTACCTAGCTTATAGGTAGTATCTACGTCAGTATATGTATTTATACTGTCTAAAGCAACTAAATAAGTATGTAAAGAAAATAAATATGTAAAAAAAAAATATAATACCAGTCACAGGTTTTACACCGAGTTATTCTCTTTTATATGATACAGATTCTACAATTTTATCAAAAGAACTGAGGCAAGAAAAATCAAATAGTGACTAGATTAGAGACAGGAAAATAGCAATAGAAAACAAAGTCACATAGATACATCAAAATATTATTTGATAAAAAATATATTGAATTTAATGTAGGGGATATGTTAGGTATAGGTGTGGAAAATAGAAATAAGCTAAACAGGAAAAAGTTAGATGAATTGAAAAATGTATCATACCTACAGGATTGTTGAAAAAAAATTGGAACTTTTCAACAATCCTGTATGTTTTTTTTATTCACACACAAAACTATATCTACAATTATTGGTGGTAGGTACACAGTTTAGAAATACAGAATAGAAATAGGTCATAAGTAAACAAAATCAAAACTTTAAAGGGAATTGGTGAATTGTCGTTTCTTTGATTTCAGAGCAATGTAATTGTTTAATTTTTCATTATAAGTAGGTACGAGTACATGTATATAAAATAAAATTTAGTAAATTTTGGTAACACTGACGCTTTCCAAAACACCTCAACAGGATATTTATTTACTTAACTACGTTAATTTGTAGACAAAATAAGATCATTGGATTCTAGGTACCTACGTATTAATTATTTATCAAATAAGGGTTTACATGACCAATACTTTGTCATGTAAACCTTTTTTTACATGCCTATCAACCTACCAAACTTGAAAGAATTAATAGTAGAATTAATTCGGTCTATTGACTTTCTAATGACTTAATTTCTATTGACTTAAGATTTTCTACTATTCTATAATAAGAAAATCTACTAGCCTAATAATAGGCTGTCATTTGAAAGTTAAAAAATCAAAGTGCTTGTAGTTATTACTTTGATAAATATATTCAAAGTTAAAATTAAAAATTTGGTTTTGATTAATAAATTTAAAGCCTTTATTATATCCGTGTTACCTTTACATAGTGCCATTGAGGTAGGTACTCTCAATAATTGTCACAGTTATAATATTTATTATTTACTAGTACCAATAACAATATCGAGAAAAATGCTTTAATTTTAATTTTTAAACCAGACGACAAGCTTTTAGAACGTATCGTACCTAGACGAGTGTAATGCTTTGTAAAATAAATTGTGAAGTTCTTAGCAACAGATTCGGGAGGTTTCGCGTTACGTAGGGAGAGAAACAGGGAAAGTCGGGTAGAACGGCTGAAGGGGGATAGGGAGAGGAGGGTTACAGAGGGATGACGCCCCAAAACGAGGAGGGTGCTTTTTTGAAGTCACGCTAGCGTCTGACGCTATAAAATTTCCGCGTGTAAAACCAATTTACAATTTATCAAAAATACATTCAGATAGAATCTTCAAAAATCAAAAAATCTTAAAAAATATATTCCAAAATGCTTTCAGTGGAAGTTGATTGAAGGTTATAAATTAAATTGATCGGTACATCAGAGGGTTAGTTTTTGTCAGTTTGTACCGTTGTTGCCGATGATGACTCGTTCTTAAACCAGTTTCGAAGGATTCCTTTTAAAATTATTTCCCACAGAACTTTTGACGTAGACCCAATATATACTTTCAATTTTTATTACTCCCTGTCTCTATATACGTAGATGTTCATGATGATAGCTAATAGCTTGTAGCTTATATGTACAAAGGACGTAATATACCTATACCTCTACTTATAGTGTATTCACAGACTGCTCGCGTAGAGGCTAACACTAGGTGCATTCTATCTGTTGGTCCAACGGTATAATTATATATAGGACCCTTGTTAACCCGCGTCAAACTGCTTTCCTAATAAACCTGTATACTCATGATAATTATTGATTACCAATACTATTAATAAAACTGTAGGGGTCGGTCATGGAGTAGGTAATTTACTTTGTTTTCAGTAATATCGTCTATATAGGCTCTATACATGATACTGAAACTAAATTGACCATTTTTACATTTTTTTTCTGTATGTAAGTATGTATACGTATGTTCCTCCATCACTCTTAAACGGATTAATTGATTTTCATGAAACTTGGTACATTAACATTTAAAAGTATGGGACACGTGATAGGCTACTTTTTATCTTTTTGACGAAGTCGCGAGCAACAGCTAGTGTATATATAAAATCAAAAGTGAAGTACTGACCTTGTGAGTATTTAAACTTGTGTTTGTTGAAGTAATTTTGCAAAAATATTATTTACACGACATCTCTGCCAATCTCTGACATTCAGCGAGCAACAGTTTAGTCTTTTTTGTTGTACTAGAACTGATACCCGGTGTTCACGAACTTTAGTCATTAAGTTCAATTCGTCTTACAAAAAAACACCTTGAAATAACAGCACGTGTTTTTGTTTTTTGATGATAGAGTAAGGCATGCCAGAGACCTTTTCTCCCCATCCTACTAAGATCGGCAGCAAACTGGTAGCGTCTATGGCGCTACTACCGTGACTAGGCGACGGTAACCACTTACCATCAAGTTGACTGTCAGGCTGTTACGAACTTTACATTTGGCCTATGTCTATCAGGAATAAAAACTTTAAAGTTATGAAATAAGTTCATAACAAGTCTATTTATAACAAGTATTTCTATAGAGCAGAGGTGTTCAAACGGTCGACTGACTTTTGAATCGACCTCGGGTAATGTTAGCAAATATCGGTTGATTTACAATGGCTTAAATTCACATTTAAGCCAGAATAACCTTATTACTTTTTTATGTTGGTATAACCCCCTTTTAGTCCCGAAAGGCGGCTTTATCAAAGGAACATGCGGTATTTGACACAGAAAAACAGCGGCGCTTTGTTTTCTGCTGAATCTTTTGGCAACTTCTAGCCAGTGACCTACACCTCTGAGTTAACTACACCTACGCCCGCCCTAGTATCTACATCCTACCTATCTTCACCGTTTAGGTATGTGTATCATACATACGTTGCGACCTATCAAGTCGATCGCTTTAGGTCAAACAATTTCTGGGTAAGGAATTCAAATATGAGCACCATTGCTATAGAGTTTAGATTCCAGTTATATACGAGTAATAATCTATATTACCATTAAATATTACATCATATTCACCATTATTAGATAAAATTTTGCATTACATAAAACTTTTTGTATTTCATTTTGGTATGTCAATATCATCAAAACCTTTTCAGTAAATCTACATAAGTGATTGCGTATTTCTTATTACATAAGCGCAAACGGTGTGACGGTTTATATTAGTCGTGAAAGTGAATATGTAACGTTTTATATTAATATAATTTTTCACAAATCCGTGGGCGAACGGTATTAAAAGATGTCTTGATATAACATGACATATTAAGTGTTAACATATTAAGTGTTTCTATTAAATGGAAATCTATTATTTTTGACGAGCTCATTTGTTCGATTTTTTAGAATTTCTTAGCAAGGCAAACTTAGAAAAGGGATTTTTTTTGAATCCTGTAAGTGTTTTTTATGGTGTTTTAAAGCTAAATTAGTTAGGAATGGTTGTTAGCTTTATAAAAATATAGTTTTTATGTCTAGAAAATCCATTCAAAATTAATTTTATAAACATTACATTATGTTTTATAACACATTTTGAAATGAACCAGAGTCATAAACATTACAAAATCTAACCTATTTTGTTACCAATCGTACTGCTACAACCAGTATTACGGGTGGGCTCGCTCCGCTGCGCTCCGCTCGCATTAATTTTCATAACTTTCCGGAACCTAACCTAACCTATTTGTTTCCAGTGAAGTAAGTATTGTAACACATTTTGTAATAAGCGCACAATTGTTATGTTATTATGTTTTAAAATGTTTATAAAAATAATTGTGAATGGATTTCCTAGGCATAAAAACTATATTTTTATAAAGCTAACAACCATTCTTAACTTATTTAGTTTAAAGACACTGTAAAAAACGGTTACAAGATTCAAAAGCCAACCCTTAGAAAATGTTACTTTTAAGGCCAAGTTTGCTACGGTATGGGTGTTTTAATAGTGGCAGGGCACACTGTGTTTCGCAGTTATAAAATAAGCAACCTGTTTGGCAGCTGTAACTACGTCTTTAGAGAAGACCACTGTGTAATGTGCTTTTGTAATTGAGCAAAGGATACCAAAGACCACTTCCCTGTGGAATTGCTTGTGGTACTTATAAGTGACTGTAGCAGCTTACGGTCAAGTCGAGGCCCGTCAACTATTTACAAGTTGGCAAAGTCAAATAGCGTTTCATAGGTCTCCTTCTGTTGGATATGAAACGCTATTTGAGTGCGAGTTTTTCTTGGAAAAATCATTTAGAAAAATGTCCGAAAATATTTATATTAATATACCCAAAATACTGCTAGACACAAATATAACGCTAAAGCAATACTTACCTAACTTTCACCTGTCTATCAATTTACTTGTTAGTTCAAATACATTAATCCCAAAAGTTTCTTCTTTAAAGATAAATTGCATTATATACTAATTTTTATGTATTAAGGTTTTAATATTTTATTTAATAAAAATCTTATTAACTGTGTTCATTCGTTTTCGTTTGATGTTTACTTACCTATTGTAGATTATTCTCCTTTCGTACTCTTTTACCAACTCATACCTCATAAAGAGTACCTACAAGCCTGTCTTATACATAAAAAAAGAACCTTCAATGAAATAGGTACTTTCGATTAGCTATTATTACCGTACCAAAAATCATTACAGATAACAGCTTACACCTTTGATATACGATTTCAATTAGGTATCTGATTAAGTGATTATCTCTAATTTTTTGATGTAATTATACCCAATTCCTCGATCCTATTTTAATAGATCTTTGTGTAAACAGAAAATAGGAGTACAAAGAAAAAACCTTTGAAAAGGAAAACCGTTGAAAAGCCCTTTCATGCTTAGTATAATTAAACTTAACGATTTATGTATAATTACTTCGCCGTTGTTGATGACTGATGAGTATGGGCCAGGAGTAAATACATTTTACTTGGTACAGTCGGGGTAAGAAAAGGTTCGTCACCTTTAAGTCGACATTTGCTTACACCAGCAGAATTGTCAGTGATGCCAAAATTTCATTTCAAACGTATGTCAGTTGGCTGTTTAGTGGTTTAGTTTCAAAAGGTAGGTACTAAGAGTCTACGATTTTGATAAAGGAATGAATTTGAAAACTGACGAAGGTTGTCGTACCCCGACTTTACTAGCGACCCGCCCCGGTTTCAATTGAACTCTTCATAGGAACCTTTCTTGGTCCACAATTAAAGTATTAAAAAAAATCTCAAGTTTTGCTCAAGTCTTGGCAACACATTTTTAGCGATTAAGTTTTATTTAAATAAATTTAGCAAAAGTATTTTAATATCTTACTTCAACTTCATTGCGCCTCAAGTAAGTAACTTAGATACTTATTTAGAAACCTATACAATACAGATAAGTTCTCGGCGATTATTCGCTACAAAATGTTTCTTTAGAGTTTTGTTTCGGCGACCTGTTTGTAAAGGAATTTTTGAGTATTTAGTCTATTGTCATCTTTTCGTTATTCAATATTAAAAGAACAAATGTCATGATTATTAAAAAATATTAATTTGTTAAGAATATGAAATTTATCAGAGATTAATGAACAGTTATACAGTAGGTTTGTTTGGTACGCGTAATCAATACACTGTTTTGATAAGTTTCTCTAATATAACTCGTTTTAACAACCGCCCGTTTATTGCTATAAAAAAGTCGGCTTCAAACTCTTATCGATAGTAACGTGGTTATCATAAAACTATTTAATGATTTGTTTTTTTACAATGTATACGTTAGCATAACTATGTTATTTCGTTTACGATTAGATAAAGGCTTAATTTAACTATCGACTTTATCAAAGTTTTACTTGAAGCGGGTAGATATACTCGAAACTTTATAAGCAGCTACCTAAACGAGGCTTAAGTCCAGACTGAAATTATATCTTTGCATATATTCTTCCAATATTATAAAACTTTAGGTATACTTGTCACAAATTGTTACACTATGCACTTTTAAGCAAATAAATCAACGAATTTCGATACATTTCTCACTAATGGAAAGTGTGATAATTTCAAAATGTATTAATTAGAAGGTATAATTTGCAGAAAAAGTATGCAACCATGCGAAGCCTGAGCTGTGTCGCTAGTCTATACTAATATTATAAAGAGGAAAGATTTGATTGTTTGTTTGTTTGTATAGAATAGGCTCCGAAACTACTGGACCGATTTGAAAAATTCTTTTACCATTAGAAGCCGACATTATCCGTGATGAATATAGGATACATTTTACCGCGGAAAAATGCTTCATTCCTACAGGAAATCTAAAATAAAAGTAAAGGGGCCAGGAGATAGCGCCATCTATCCAGAAAACGGTAGATGGCGTTTTATACGCGTAGAACGCGGACAAAGTCGCGAGCACCATCTAGTACATTATAATTTAATTAAAAACTTCTTAAAAACATTGATTGTGTTGACGCGCGCCTTCACAGAGAGTTTGTATTATTACAGCAACATAAGTTTTAACAGGCAAATTCAAGTTCAACGTTCAAATCTGTTTTAATTATCCTATATTGTCTATCGAAGAGTAAAAATCAGCCCCTAATTAAAAAAGAAGTTTTTTTTTTTTAGTATTTAGTTATAGTATAAAAAGTATAAAAAGTTTAATGACTCTAATTCACTTCGAAACAGTTTGTTAGGATAAAATTCATATAATATACATTTTATTAGAATACAACAATAAATATATATTTTTTACAAATAATAACAATAGCATTTGTCAGCGAATTCACTCGCTTGAAAGTTTGCAAAGTTTAGATCAAACTCTCTTCTCTGAATGTCTGAGTGTTCGAGATTGTTCAAGCTCGGTCGGCTACAAGATGGAAGCTGCTAACCGTCGAGTAGACTTACAACAATTAAGGCCCGAGTAGTCTCAGTTCTTACAATAATTAAGGCTTGTTTAAGTAATAGTACTTACAATTTATACTTACTCTGATATTGTTGAGAAATTAACATTTTGCTAAACGCAAAACTTTGAATACAGTTGAACCAATTCGAGAATCGATTTGCATACACATATTATAATATATATGAGCCCGTGGTATTAAAAATTATGGGAGTAAAATCAAAATTGTTACACGTATGCGTTATGTTACGTTCTATTTTTTTATATATTTTAGAATATCTGAAGTTTCATAGATATCGTGTGTCGGAGCTGACACACATATGTATGTATATATTTTTTATATTCGCTAAGTCCGAGGAATGTTCGAATTCGGGGGCGGATCGCTAGTTTTAAATAAAACAACCTTAACAAATGTGTATTTAATTAAACACAATATAACTTTATAAATATCTTAATTTCGCAGCATCCCTAAAAAAGTTGTCTCATCAATCATATGTCGTATATTAAATAAAACATCTTAATACATTAAAAGATGAGTCTTTTTGTTCAACAATGTTAAAGGGGTGTAGTGATCATTAAGTTTGAGCGTTAATAATGTACTTATGAACAGTGCAATTAATTCGGTACTGATCCGTTTAAGGAGTGGTCATTAATCCGCGAATAAGAGCACCTATCAGCAGACGACAGCCGGTCGTTTTTCTTCAACAATTATGAAACCAATAAGCAAAATATGAAATTAAAAATATTTTGTAAACTCGATATCAGGATGTGGATTCAGCCTTTTTCTCTCTTAGCTTTTCGTTCGGAGGCCACGAAGCTTTTCTACATACATTTTCTGGGTTACCTATTCAGCAACCTAATAATTGCATTTCTGAAATATTGGTTACGACGTGGGCGTGTTAGTGCAACTACTTTTATGCTAATTATGCCAATTAAATTCAACTTAATTAAATTTTATTTAAATTCAATTAAATTATACTAAATTTCATTAAATTTCATTTAAATTCAATTAAATTATATTGAAACTCATTTAAATTATGTTAATTAAATTAAATTTAATTTAATTTAATTTAATTTAATTTCAATTAAATCATATTAAATTCAATTTTATTTCATTTAAGTTCATTTAAATTCAATTCAATTTACATTTATAATATTAGTAAGGGTAAGGATATGTTTTAACGTTAAAACTATTATAAGAGATTAGGATTAGGGTTATCTATAATTAGATTATTTTCATTGTCGTCATCGTCAAAGGAAAAGTTTAACAGTAGATAAGCTCAATTAAGCCTTATTATATCAGAATAAGACATAGTTTAATTTACGATTGCAATAGCAATCGTAAATATTTATGAGGAAAATATATATATATATATGGATTTTACTCATAGAAAATAATATTTATTTAAATGTCTTACATATTGTTTATATTATAAATTAGCTCTGCCTCCGACTTTTTTTGAAAGTCCCACATAAACCTAAAAATTCACCTATAAGTCCAGATAATAAACTGGTAACTTTCATCCAAATCCGTTGGAGTCGTTTCCTCACCGATCTTTAACATAAGATTAACTTACCTAAACACCGACATAATAAGGTGTGTCGCATTTATAATTTGTATTTATAGATTTACTTATCAGTAAAATTAAAATACTTAATATCCACAGGAACGTTTATCTTAAATGAACTCGTAACTTTACCGCAACTATTGTTTTCGTTTTATTGGATTGTTAGCACGTTTTATTGTCGCGCTATTAAACGGTTATTATCGACAGAAATAGTTCAATTTACAACAAGTGTTTACACCAATTGCCACACTGCATTGTTATACATTACGTCGGCATTTTATTTCAATGTCACAAAACGCGACTGATAATAAAATAGGTGGACTATGAGCCAATAGAGTCAAAAGCAACAAACACAAGCCTATATTCAAGTTTTGAAATCGATTTTATATAATACCTAGCTGTTAAAACTTTAAAAAACGTAGCCTATATTACTCGCTGATAATGTAGCTTTCTAATCGTAAAAGAATTTTTTAAATCGCTCTAGTAGTTTTTAAGTTTATTTATTACAAACAAAATACAAAATTATACTGTAACATGCCTTAATAGCGATCCGTCCCGGGTTTTTTTATTTGTATCCGCATTTTATTACAACAATTTATATTCTTCGTATGACTAATATTGATAAAAATTAATAAAACAAGTTTCAATATTTAGTGATGACTCCCTTTGCTGATATAAGAGCTTGTATTCGTCGGGGCATACTCTCAATACATGTTTTTGTATTTTCTTGGAGTGTGGAGTTTATGATTCCAATCTCTGATGGAAGTCTCAATGAATTGGCGCTTGGTGGTAATCAGTTCTTTCGGCATCGCCCGTTTGGTGAAATAACATGTGTTCGATAGGTCATGTCTGGTGGATTCCCTTTGCAAGTCAAAATTGTTTTTTTCAACCAACAATGCAGTACACTTCTGGCTTTGTGACACGGTGCAGAGTCATTCATGTAATCAGTGAATGATTCCCTGGTAATTTTATTTATACCTGAAATAAAACCTTCGAAAATGGCTTATCGACATGTAAATTAAAAATTTCGTAATTATAATATGAAAAATATTATTGTGTTTCCTGCGATTTCGCTTGCAATTGCGTTATCCATTACACTGGATTCTAAATAAAATAAAATATAACATAAAAAATATTTGAATTATTTGAAACAATTCTAATAATTAGATACAGTTCAAAAGCCATCCAATTAAACCGTTCTTTAACCATCCAGCTGGATAAGCCAGACTCATAATTCATATATCTCTGTCCCTTACAAAACGTCATTCTGTCAAATGTCGCCCCTGAAATCCCATTTTAATTGTTTGAATGTTGCCATTTTAATTACTTATTTCTGTAGTATCTACATTCTACGTATTATCCACTGCCATCGACTTAAATATTTTTCTTTTGGTTTTATACTTACACAATATGGTTGAAACAAAAAACAATTCCAAAAATTTGGTATTTGCTACTGTAAGACTTGTTTACTTTTTTATTACTTAACCTACGCGTAAGTAAACATGCATATAAGCGCGTATTCGAAATATCAACAAACAAACAAATTTACCCCTTCATATGTCGATATAGAAATAAAAATTTCTCTGGGTCCGCTTAGGACGTTTTAAAAGACAAACCAAAATCGACTTGAGCCACTAATACAAATAAAAAAGACTGTCCATTGTCTTTTAAAAAAGATCTAGAAAATATTCCCAACTGGTTTTATTCTTTCGCTTTTATTCTTTGGCCGAGCCATTGTATACGATTCTGATTTGTGGCAGCGTTCACTGGCAATGTGGCACTGGGAATATTAAATGATATGCTAAATAAGGGCGCATAATATATACGGATTGTATTTCTTTTTGACTTTTTACCGGACATCTGTCTTGTCTAGAACTGCAGTTATAGCCAATAAGAAATAATCAGTAGTATTTAGTATACTGACTACTGAGTACTAAATACCGTATACAGGTCGATGAGATTAGAAATAAAGATCATATATATAGGAAAATAAAATGCTTTAATGAATAAAATTATTAAAAGCCAAATATCAATAATTTCGTTGTCATTTAAAACTTTTTTATTTCACGTAATTAAAATATTATTTTCGACTTCAAAGTTTAAGTTTGTACATGTAGATATTGTTGTTCAAAAATATATTAAGTTACTTATTTATATTAAAGGAAAGAAATAATCGAAGCTCATTGATTAAGAAATGATTTGGGTAATATCACGCTACACCCCGGCTGATGTCACTAGCAAAAGGTGATTTTGGGAGCTCGACTCCTGGAATGAAGTTTACTTACATAGGCGGAAACAGAATTTAATTTTTTTCTAAACTTAAACCACTTGTTCCCAGGTGAAATTAAAAAAGGAATCTAAGATTCCATCATCAAACATGGAAGTTGTCAATGGATCCGAAGACACTTCGACGAGCGGTGAATTGAATCTTGTTATTTGAGATAGAGACACCAATTCCGGGCCAGGGTCCTCAAACGGATCCAGGACGGAAGAGACGATGTTGAAGGAGCGAGAGAGCTCTGAGGACTCGCCTACTGCTCCTGACGAATGTGCTGGTTGTGGAGGCAGGATTCAGGACAGGTAGCGTTCTTTGTGATAATATTTTTCAGGCTGGTTGACATTCCATTTGATGGCAGGTATTTAATTTACCATAGCCTATAAACACACGTAACTTTTAAGGCGCATGCAGTCGTCAGTGGCGAATTTTTTCATGCCGGAATTACTGTATCTAGATGTTTTAAATGAAAATGTTTATTTATTCTTAGGAATTCAAGCCAAAATTTTTTTTTTAAATATTCGTTTTGGTATTATAAAAAAAATGTCCCTACCTACCAAATGTTTCTAAAATTGATGGCTAAAAAATATAAGTGCTTTTCTATCACGGTGATCTGTAAGACATCAGTTATTGCTGGTAAGATGGATTGCGAAAAGAGTTATGCCCTGTGACAACACAATTATTGTTCTTATCATTTCTATCTTATCATTTTGTTTCTTATCACATAGATACTATCTCCTGGCTGTAGACCGTCAATGGCATGGCCACTGTCTCCGCTGCTGCGAATGTCGACTGCCTCTTGACTCTGAACTGACATGCTTCTCAAGGGAAGGAAATATTTACTGTAAAGAGGATTATTATAGGTGAGAATTTACTGACGTGCTATTCTGTTTTTCGAAGTGAAAGCTACGAAAGCTTACACAGCAATGTTTAGATATGAAATATTATATATCACCTTTTAAGTATTAATCTATCACCATAAGAGAAACAACTTTAACTATAGAAACTGCGGAACTTCGCGTATGGTCATTTTTTTATTAAATTTAGATTTTTTTTTTACTTTAGAACTTGTGTGGATTCCGCCACCTGGTACATTTTCTAGATATAACGTCATCAATTTTTTGTATGAAAAAAGATTTTTTTCTTCAGTGTATCAAATGAAAAGGCTCCAAAATACCAAATACCACACCATTACATTTCAGCCAGTTGTTTCGTAAAAAATAATAGCATTGTCAAGACACACTGAGTTAGGACTCTTTTTGACTTTTTATATATCTCAATGAAAGGAACTCGAAAATTATTAATACTAAGCTATTGTTTATTTATTCTTTTCTTAAAATATATAAAAAAGAAACACAAACAGTATAAGCATTAATATTTCCCGAATTCCTTGATACTTCCACAATTTTAATATAATTTAAACTCACCGCATTTTGAGTTTAAAATGTTTGCTCTGAATGAGTTGTCTTTAAAAAATAATTGAGAAGAAACAAACCATTATCATTAAATG
Organism: Synanthedon vespiformis; assembly: GCA_918317495.1. Taxonomy (NCBI): domain Eukaryota; kingdom Metazoa; phylum Arthropoda; class Insecta; order Lepidoptera; family Sesiidae; genus Synanthedon; species Synanthedon vespiformis. The sequence continues at coordinate 3,952,796 of OU906947.1, forward strand.
CATTTTTAAAACATTACATTTGTATGCAAAATTAAAACGTCTGCTCTTAGACATTAACACGAGAATCGCATGCGTTTTTCGAACTGCTGGCGTTGAATTTTGTTGGCGATTTTATTACATTTTGCGAATTTCAACATAACTGTAATTAAATTGTACGATATATTTTTTATTTCTTTATTACTTTTACCCTCGTAAATCACGAAATGGGATCTTCTCTTTCTTCGCCTTTTCCAACATCATTTTCCGCAATTAGTTGTCCGACCCCTGTGCATTATTTTCGCTCGCTTAGTTTATATATTTATTCGTTATTAGCTTGGGGATGGCTTAGGGTGGTTTACAGGTAATATAGCATCGCGTTAACCACATTGCGTATGCGTATTGTCAACACTTAACATGTCTTCCAAGGTTGCTGGCTTAACAACATCTTCAGGACCTACATTACCTGTGTTAAACCACATGGGTTCACTTTTTGAAAAGGGGGTATGATTGTGGTAGTATATTATTAATTTTTCTTTACTGTACCGGTTTTGTCGTATATGTAGAGGTTTGTTTTGTTACTTCGACTCCCCGATATATAGAGCTGTTAGATTGTCATTCGGAAAACAAATAACTATTTATTTTTCTTTGATGGTTTGTTGTCTTTCCCCGAATATGTTAATTTGAGATATCCTATGTCTTCAAATTTGACCCACATTATACATATTTACGACATATATCTTACATATACCTTGCAAAGATAACATTTCGATGCTTACGACAAAAGGCTGCATAGTGCTTCTACAAGCTAAAATATAAAGACCAAGTGGCGGGCAAAAGCTAGTGATTATTTTATATTTTATGTAAACATAGACCATATAGTAATGGGGCTTGCAGGTGCGTACATTTTTTTGATCGACATTTTGTGGGAACGAATGAGTGGTCAGCAATCAACGATTGACATTGCCATAAGGTCCGTTAATTGCGCGCTTCGACGCGATGTGTCAACATGGCTTGAACATAACGACGCGTCAAAAGTGACTTATAAACGCGTCTATATGTTGCAGTGCTTATTCGTAAAATGCTCATTAATTGATACAATACTTAATCAGTGTGATTTTATTGCGGTGATACGTATGAACTTTTTGCAAACATTGTAAATGCCAACTTACGATTTGTAAATGAAACTTGGCACAGTAATGGATTCAAACACCATACTTTCCTATTCCTGTATAATATTTTAAATTTTGTGTGTGAATTAGATGGAATTGTTTTAAAAGATTTCATTTACGATTGATTATTCCAGTAGGTAAATTAAATAGTCATTTTGAAATTTCGCATAATTATCGAACATTTTACAAAGTAAGTGAGTCTTCAAATTAATATCAATACTAATAATAAATGTGTAAGGGCTGGTCATGGAGCAAGTTACTGTGTTTTCAGAGATATTGTGTAGGTGAGATAGGCTCTATACATGATACTGAAACTAAATTGACGATTTTTACAAATGTTTTCTGTATGTATGTATGTATGTTCCTCCTAACTCTTAAACAAATTAACTAAGTTCCATGAAACTTGATGGATAAAGATTTAGACTGATAGGCTACTTTTTTCTTCTTCAACGCAAACGAACTCGCGGGCACCAGCTAGTTACAAATAAAAAATTATATAAATCAATATCGCCTGTTGTATGATTAAGTGAATTAACTGAAATTTAGAACTTATAAACACGTAGGCACAGATTTTTGAAAATTTCAACTACTGTTCACTACTGTTATATAAATGTAATGAATGGTAATAATATAGGTGAATGTAAGAAGATAAATATAATATAAATTGTAGCCATTTTTATTACAACTTTTATCGTCTAATTTTGGAGGAAGGGTGGCGAACCTCTGACGTTGTTAGTAGTCAGGTGACGTTTGACAGGTGATGTAAACATTTGGCTCCCTCTTATAGGTACGTACATCACATATGGCATAATTGTTCACTTCACCTCTATTATTGTTGGCTTGAAATGTCAAGATTTTTCGATAGCTCTAACAAATTATACAATGGAAAAAGAATGTACAATACATACATATTCGAAAAAATAAAACAACTTTAGTTAATATGGTTTTCTTTGAAGTGTTAATATTTTATATGTTTCTAAATGGAAATAGCAAAACATTTGAATTTAACAAATTTATTTTAAATATTTTAGAAAATTCTTCAGATGTCTACAATTTTAATTTGAAACAACAAAATCTTTATTTTTTTTAGATACAAGATTTTTTTATATATTAGTCCTATTTGTAGAGAGTTAAAAAATATTCATTAATCATATAAATCTATCTATAAGTGTAGGTAGTTATTGTATGTATGTATGTATGTTCACAACTCCATAACTCTTAAACGAATTAATTGATTTTCATGAAACTTGGTAGATAAACTGATAAACATTTAGACGTACAGGACACAGGATAGGCTACTTTTTTCTTTTTCGACGGGGACGCAGTCGCTGGGGCCATCTATAATATAATAAAAGATGTTTTAAACTTCAACTAAATATTCACTATAATAAAGCTTTTATTTGTAAGACGAACAAAACCAATACCAGAACGTCCTAACCCTTTCGCACTGGCGCAATAAAATGAAAAACCTATGACGGATGGGGAGATATCTCGTGCTAAAATAAATATTTCGAATCGAATTAAATCAAAGAATAAACATAGTTTCCAAGCCTCCGTCGACTATAAACAAAAAGAGAATTTAATTGTGTGTTATATAAATACAGAAAATTATAAAAAATACGTTACCAATATTGTTAGAATAAAGTGTAAGAATAAGAAACCATGTTATAAGATAGAGATGTTATAAGAGTTCTGACTTCTATTACTGAATAACTCAGAAACAAAACTTCATGTAGATACTTTATGCATTACTTATTTTTTACTTTTTTTTGTCATATATGTTATTTTATGCTGCTCTTTAATAATGGTATACATAAGGCGTAGGTATACCTAATGTCTCTTAATATATTATGACGTGCGCTCCGCCACTAAAACACCTCTAAGTAGGTCTAAGTAGGTAGGACAAAATGTTATTGAAACTTGTCAAAATAGACCAAACGTCAACCCTACATAATTATACCTATATAAGGTTAATAAGTGATGTCCCTTGAAGTGGCCATCCGAAAACGTTTTTTGTTTCAGGTTGTTTTGTGTGAAACGATGCGCTCGATGTGGTAATGGGATAACAGCAAACGAGCTGGTGATGAGAGCCCGCGACATGGTCTACCACTTGACATGCTTCTCTTGCGTCGCCTGCGGCACTCTACTCTCCAAAGGTGATGTTTTCGGCATGAGGGACGGCTTGGTGTACTGCAGACCGCATTACGATAACGCCTGCATGGATGAATATTGTGACGAAGACATCACCAGTAGCGTATATAGGCACGTATTACCTGTATATATATTTAATTAAAAATACTGTATTATATCTTTACGGTGTATCGTAGAGATCGAGTGTATATTTTTTGCAAATTCTGTAATATTTATAACACTTTTTAACAAAAAATTAATCGACTTCAAACTCATGGATGCCATTGTCAGAACTGGACCAAATTGAAATGGGACCACACGGGACGCACCAGCTTTCAAATAAAAAAAGAATCATCAAAATCGTTTCACCCAGACGAAAGTTATGAGGTAACAACAAACACAAAAAAAATACAGCCGAATTGAGGACCTCCTTTTTTAGAAGCCATTTTTATGCCATCTCAAAAATTTTTCTATTTAAAAAAAAATCGGTTAGGTACATTACTTTACAAACATTACATTACGGAACATGACACTGTCGCGAGTAAATGATTTTATTCTCAAAAATGCTTAACGCGCCTAAAGAAGTTCTCACTTCAAAGAAATTAAGATATTAACCTAATCCATTTGTGTTAATGGGTAAATGTACTACAATTCTGCCTCCATATTGTTGGCGGTGGAAAAGCAAAATCGTGTAACCCGCGTTTTACTCAATTAATAAAGCTCAAGTAAGTTCCAAATAGCACGTGTTCGTTTAGCAAACGTAAAAGTTGTAATTTGTACGATTTCGGCCGTTACCGAGTTGGATATGCAATTAGTGTTTTGAAATTCTGCGAGCACATTCTCACAGATTCTCAACCGATGCTACTCGTACTGCGAAGCCACCGCACCGGTAAAGTTGTAACGCGCTATCTGAATGCCTTATAACTATTTGAATCATAGGAACCTCTAATGTTTATAATGTTGCCAAATTAGTAGCAACTATTTAAGTATTATAAAGCAATGTTTTCACATACAAATCCGTCGAGGGCAGTACGAGTAAGTTACGGGTTTTAGTCGATGTCGTACATTTTTTATGTTTACGTCGACAGTCAGGATGTCCATTTGATGGTAGGTGGATACCATCGCATATAACAAAATTACAGTCTGTCAATTACTGCGTCATTACAGTGTCTGTGTCTGCGTAAAAGTCTGCGAATGACTGTGTGACCTGCCACTACTAAGGTGACACCTACAAGCATTGTTAGTTACAAAGGTTCAAAAGCAAAGAATCATATTTTCAACCGACGAAAACGAAAAAACAAAATCGGCCCCAAGGGGGTCAAATTTTAATTTGGAAAAAAAATTTCAACCCTAAGGGAGGGAAAATGGGGATGGGAAAATTAAAAATTAAGCATGTAGTAAATATTAGATTATAGCCACAAAAAATATAAAATAAAACTTTTAAACATAAAATAAAACCGCCGAAATAACTGAAAAGCATAAAATAATCTTATTATTTTTAGAGAATTTTTTAAAGAGTTTATACCAATGTTAATCGAGCGCCTCATAACATCATATTAGACTAATATTACAAATCTTTGAGATCTTTTATAAAGGATACAATAGATTATGGGTTGCTTCACTAAAAGTGGCATACTTAGTATAATATCACCGCACTCACAGCTTGGGGTGATATTTCAAATTAGCTGCACAAAGTTGTCCTTAAGATAGGATTAAGGTGTTACGATTTAGACCATTATCACTAAATGTTAAGCTTCAAATCCGGTCATGTAACATTTACATTAATCATCTTTTTATCAGAAATTAACGAGAGAAAGTGATAGCACGTATAAAAAAATCCAGTGGTTACTTTTTCGCAGTGATTTTGTTTGAGACCCTGAATCCGTATCCTTTATCAAAGGGACAGATGGATGTATGGGATGTATGTTTCTTACTCTTTCACGAGAAATCTACTGAACAGTTTTGAATGAAATTTGGCATACAAAAACTTCATTACTTGGATATTTTTCAGGTGTTAATATTTTTAATTTTTTTAACACAGACAAAGTCGCGGGCACCAGCTAGTAACTAATAATTAATAGACTTGTGTTTATCCAATCAACGCTATAGGTAGATAGTCTCGGTTGTTTATATACCATACTCCAAAAGCTCCTTTTTAAGATTTGCAAAAAAAAAAATCAAAATCTTTCGGAATGATTGATAAGTCATAAGAGGTTCTGTTTAGGTGTCAAGATATGCACAGCGAGGGTGATTCACCGTCGCAATATTACAGTGGTGGCCCAAGTCCAAAAGGAAGACCAAGAAAAAGGAAAATCGCCCAAGGATCGCCAGAAGACATGCAAGTGCAAACCATGAGAATGGCCAGTACAGCTTTAGGTAAGTAAAGAAAAGAAAGGCACTTTGTCTATTTTCTCTATTTAAACAGTAAAGCAAGCCGAGCGAAATGTATTTATTTTTAAGCGAATTTGTGCTCACAAGAAATCTTTTGATGTAATTTAAAAAAACACCCTGTCTTTAATTATTTTTCACGAAAAAGGCCTTTGAAACCTCGCCCACCATTTTCAGCGGCAAAATCTTAAACAATTTTCACTTTGATGATAAAAACGCTACGCAAACGAAACAAGTGGAAAAATTCAACGTTAGTCCACCTATTTAAAGATTCGCTTTGGCTTTATACATATTTCATAGCAGATAAGTTGGTTTCTCTTAAAATTGAGCAGAAACCTCGTAAGGGAAAGCAAGAGCGGGTGCCTTCCCTCGTCGTCCCAGATGTCAATTCATCCCGGCCAGTAATCACGACTAATGAATAGACGGCGCGCCTTCAGACATATATCCGTCCCGCTCACTCGCGGCATCTTCTCCCTAGTCGGACAGAGAGGCCCATGTGGCCGCCGGTTGGGTCGTCTCTCGGGGTCTATCGTCTGGATTATTCTTTACACAGTCGAAATGCGAGCCACTCATTGAGGTGGGATTCAACTTGTGTGACTTAACTCCTCGACCCGATTAATCATGGCGCTATGCTGAACTGAATGGACAGGTATACGGTGCTTAGTTCTATTTGCTTGAAAATGTGTTAACACGAGCTATCTGGATATTGTTACTAAACCACGACACATTATAGACAGAGGTGTTTGATGCAACACAGTGTTGTTCATTTTTTTTTTCAACTATAACTTCAGACTCCCCTACTTAAATTTGTTTCATTTAGCTAATGTTCGTCACACGTTTTTCCTAAATATGTACCTATAAGTATACCTAGTTTTAAACCTAAACTTAATTTTTTACCTTAAGTCATATTTTATTGTTAAAATAGTATAACTTTTTTTAAATACGTTTTACGTGTTCACATGTTTTTTGTCAATAAATGACAGTTTTTAAATTTGAATTTATTCATACACTAGCTGGTGCCCGCGACTTTGTCCGCGTTCTGAAAAGGTAACCTATGTCCTTTCTGGTACCACAGACAACGTGTATGCAAAATTGGTTCAGTAGTTTTTGCGTGAAAGAGTAACAAACATCCATACATCCATACAAACTTTCGCATTTATAATATTAGCACGGATTAGTAATATGTATAGTACATACATATTACCTATATTAGGTATAAATACTGTGACAGTAGTTTAATCCGTCTGGCTGTGATACCTTTTCACGGCTTAAATTGTGAATTTGTTTGTTAGTTACGTTTTCATGCCTTAACTCCTTACTCAAGCCTTACTCATGCCTTACTGAAAGGATGATTATGAATTTTGCATTGACATTGTCAGAACGAGACTTTTTTCAACGCGATTTGTAATTATGTAGGTAGGTATATGTGTTATAGTGGATAAGAATTATAATCTAAAATCTGTTCACACGATGAGGTCGTGTTTTTGTTATGACTTCGACATCAGCCACTTGATCACGATATACGAGTAATCACAACAATGCCAACAAGAATCACTCGATAGTGAGTTAACTCCGTGCCTTATCGATTCGACGCGTCTCAGTCCCAACCGTCTCTATGTAATTACTTTGACGCTTCCAAAGTAAAGGGTTATTACTCACATTATCTTTGTATTCTATTGTCCTGTACACTCCTTTGCCTCCTCCATATATATTGTGGTTGTTTTCCAATTCATCATTATTACCTCATGTACATAAATAGTCCCTTACAGAACCTAAGCGGCTTATTATTGCGACAGTCTCCCCTTGCGAGGTGTTTTTCTTCAACATGCAACTTTTTTCATAATTTTCATGGAAGTATTTTTAAGTATTTAAAAACTGTGTGTCGATGTCAATAATTCAATAATTTTTAATATTTTATTTCTTCGATTACAGATTTTTTTAAATCTTTTGATTAAAAAAAGATATATAAATAATACAAACTAAAATAATTCTAATTACCAGTAAGTATTCGAAAACGGCGCTATAAATAACACCATAAATTAATAAAATTATTTTTATAAAACACAAAAACATACTTAAAGATAAAAAGACGAAGAAAGTACTGTTCTGTTCCCGAGAAGAAAACTTTCTGTAGCCCTAAGACAACGTGTATAAAAATTTAACGATCGGTTAAGTATCTAACTCTAGGGCGTCAAGCGCATAATACGTAATTAGGTATTAGCAGTTTTAATCTTCTAGTGCCTGCAAAGCGAACCCATGGCATAGAGTAGAGTGTATTATGAAAGATTGCGGACATAAGGTACGATTGTCAAAAGTTCTGTGTGTTTTGGCAACAGACAAAATTGAATAGAAAAAGTGGATATGTGATAATAGGTTTGACAGAACAAAATTGGAAACAATTTGATAAGAATTTGAGATAAGTGTAACGGTCAAACATTTTCAATTTACCGATAAATATCTATCTCAGTTTCTTCTACAACAATTATTATTATAGAAAACACCAAATACAGTATGCCTGTCAAAACAAATAACGCGCAATGATAAATGTAGCCATAATTGGACATTTTTTGATCTAAAAGATAGCCGTATAATGAAGGGGTCTTGTAAAGCGCCGCACTTGAGTGATTTTAATTTATTAATATTTTGCCCAAAATCTACTTGGGTGGTGTTGCCTGCGCTAGAGAACTAATTATGAAAACAATTAAATATTTTTAAAAAGTTTGGTTAGAGCGCGGAATTCGTTCTAAGGGTCACTTATTTTTTATGGTGTTTGCAGTAGGTGTGTTTTCATTAACGTCCGTTAAATAAATTTAGAAGTAAACTTTTTTTGTTTTTATAATATCTTTAAACGGTTATAAGTGCTTTGGTATGAGAATTAGTAAATTTGAAATAAACTTTTTATTTCTTGTATTTTTTTTTCGTTAAATAAAAAATCACATTATAAAATAATCAAGTCTTAAATTAGTGTTATATTATTTTAATTAATCGTAAAAGAAATCGTAAAAGATGTTAAGTGGATTGCTTTAACGGTCTTCCTCTGGGCTCCCAGGTTCAGTTCCCAGAAAGGCCACTTTGAAAGGATTTTTTTTTATAATTGGCTCAGGTCTGGATGACAGGGAATAGTGCGTTATTTTGGCAGCTCTTCAGGTGGAATTACCATTATAGAAGACCACCGTGAAATAACAGCATGTGTTGCATCTTTTACATCGCCTTTTGTTGGCAGCGCACTCGGATCACCTGTAGCGTTGCTTGGGCTATATGTGAAAGTGGCTAGCTTAACATGAAAAATAACCTTTTTTTCTGTATTATAAAAGTTAAAAAGCAAATAATGGTTTCCTTGCAGCGTAGATTGTAGCGTGACGGGTATCGAACCAACATCCTTCTGTAAAAAAATGTCCCGTTTCCCCGGGAAGTAGCCGGGCTTACGGTACGAGTGATTGCAACCGCGGATGCTGTGGGATCCCTTTATTATACGAACGCAATCACTGGAGCAAATAACTATTATCGCTATCATGAATTCGTTGCGAAAGTTAGAATCATTCATTTTTTGTCTACTTTTTTTCACTTGTAGTTGAGTATCTAAAATATAAGTAATATTTGAAAGAAAAAAAATGACAGGAATAACTTTGATGTTTTAAGGTTACAATGAAACTTCATTTACATACATAGGTACGTATTATATTTATAAAATTATAGCAACCCATTAGTACCTACCTAACCTCTGACTTATCGTAATTTTAATTTACATTAATAATGATAATTCAATTCATATATCCCTTAATTCCTTTTCTTATCTTCTTTAAATCCTTCTTTTCCACGGGAACCTTATTGTGACATGATATGCGCGACAGTGTGTAACCAATCCAACCCATGTTTTCTGTTACTATAATGACAATCACAGTTTTGAATAAACATGGCTTCAAAAATTTTTCACTTGCATATCCAATGTAGATTTTTTTGTTATAGAAATCCTTCATCGAGGTGATTTGTCATCGTCAATGGAATCGCTCGCGTACGATTCATCGGTGGCGTCGCCTGGCAGCGTGTCCAGTCACACCCAACGCACCAAACGGATGCGAACGAGCTTCAAACACCATCAGCTAAGAACAATGAAGTCCTACTTTGCCATCAATCAGAATCCGGACGCAAAGGATTTGAAGCAACTGGCTCAGAAGACTGGTTTGTCAAAGAGGGTTTTACAAGTAAGTGACTAATAGGTAATATTAGGAAAAATCAGCGGAAGTTTATGTTTTGTACCTACTTTTTAGACATTTTATTTTTTCTTTATTTATTTAATAGCTAACCTTACAGCATGTAACATTTCACAAAATACATTTAAAAATAAATAAATTTTTCTTTTTCTTTTCAAACTGTAATTTAAGTGAAACGCCGCTGAATTTCCAACCGAACAATAACACACTGACGTGGCATATTCCATGATGCTCCGAAAATATGCGAAATATAAAACCTATGTTTCAATTTTTTTGGAAGCATTTAGCACTTCCACGCAAAAACCAAAGCATTTGGTGAGCCCTTTGCGCGATGTGATCATAGTGGTAAGCGAGTTTGCGATCCAGCATGATCCAATCCACATTGAAACAACATTCAGAATATAATTACGTATTACATAGTAGATTAGAGATGTTTATCAATAGTGATGAATTGAGCAAGGACCATCGAAATAATATATCTTTGCACATGGACACTGTAGTTTGGAAATGAAACATGTCATTCAAAACAATGTACACGTCAGAAATGAAAACTTCTGAGCTTCACAAAGTTGTAAACATTATTTTTCATTCCTTAAAAAATATATTTTTAGGAAGTATTTTTTATTAGATATTATATTTATCAAATAATCATAGAGCTTTGGTCCTAGAAATTTAACCGCAGTGTCATCACCTAACGTGGATTATGTTTCTTGGGTGACGCTGAAGCGTCATCTCGCGAGTTCATCCCCAGAGAAGTTTTCACTTACCAGTAAAATACTAGTAAAATCAAATATTTCCAACATGACTAGAACACAGTAAGGAAATCAAATTTTAAAACACAAATTGTTCAACTCTTTTGGCTGTGATCGCCCTGGATTTAAAAACTCAAACTATAGTAAACCAAACCATTTTTTTTTCTCTTAATAACAAACAATTTATTAATAAAACTCTAATACCTAGTTATGAAAACTGAACGTGCTTCTACTTATTTATGTATTTTATTAATGACTACTACATTATTAGTAATCGTATCAATTACTACCGATCGTTATCGCAGTATAAACTTGGCTGCCGTTGCATTTAACTAGCTATTTGCAGTCGGATAAGTCGATATAATTAATTAACTTTTTCTTGCCATTACTCTGACAGATAATGCGATGAATTCAATGTTATTGAATATTGAACAGTAATGTATGGAATTTCGTGCGTGTGCCAATTTAATAACCTAACATAAAACATATTTAATCTTTTATAAACAAATGAATAAACTATTCATTCCAGATACACGCCGTGATAGTGAAATTTGTACTCAGAATACAGATTATAGATTAGAAGGCATTATAGCATAATAAGCAAGTTATTCAAAAATAGGATACAATCTTGTTTTAAGGAATTTAATTTTAATCTACTTTTCTGTTCGCGATAAACTCAAAAACTACTGCACCAATTTTCATGCTGTTTTCACCAATGGATAGAGTGGTTCTCGAGAAAGGTTTTAGTTTGATTATATACAAACCCTTATATTAAACCTTTGAGTATAAAATTTACAAAGTTACACGAGCGAAGTCGCGGGCAGCAGTAGTTTATTGTAAATAGTGTTTATTTATGAATAGAAATTAATATCAAAATGAAGGACGCCACACGATTTTTGATTGTAGATCCAAGTCAATGACAAAAGCCAATTGTTAAGTAATATCATACAAAGCCTATTTATAATATAATATATAATATCTTTTAACAAAAATTAAACTGACTTCAAACCGCCTCATGGTCTTTTCTGCCTCATGGTCTCATTGTCAGGACTGGACCAAATTGAAATGGGACCACACGGGAAGCACCAGCTTAAAAATAAAAAAAGAATCATCAAAATCGTTTCGTTCAAAAACGAAAGTTATGAGGAAACAAACATTTAAAAAAATACTGTCGAATTGAGAACCTACTCCTTTTTTGGAAGTCGATTGAAAATTAAAATTAATTTCTTTGCGCAAAGAACTGTAATAGCGTTGCTTTTATTTTCTTATTCTAGCATTTATTAATTTTTCAAATGTGTACTATATTTATAAAAATCCTTTAGATATGTTGTTTGATGTCAGGTTTGGTTTCAAAATGCGCGCGCAAAATGGCGAAGAAACATGATGAGGCAGGAATCGAATCAACATCAACCGATGACACCGAATGGGAATCCGGGCCTCTCTAGCAACGGGTCGATCGGGTCGGGACAAGTGCCAAATATTGGGCCTCCGTCTATGATGCTGGCCGACTCAATACAACCAATTGAAGACCTCAGGGTCCATACTCCTCATCCAGCTCATCAGATGTCGTTTAACGAACTTTACTGACAACCAGACGGTAAGTGAGAACTGGATCTGGTTTCGCCTCCAATCCTTCTGTTTGGTTTGTCGCAATTACAACTCTTATTGAATGGTATCCATTAAAATAGAAATGTCTGAGGTTAGTTCTTGTTATAAGGTCATGATACATACCCAGATCTCCCTCTATGTGACGAGGTGCCTCGTAATGTAATAAAAAGTGAGGTTATTATTGTATGTAGATTTTTATTTGTAAATTTTGTGTGGCATTGTGTTGTACCTACAGTAATTTACATGTAGGTATATAAAGTGATACTAGTCGAAACACAGTGATAAGATATATAGAAATAACCGTAGAAGTTTGAAAAAAGGAGGAAAAAAATGATGAATTTCTTGCGAAACAGCTCTCAACCGATGTCAGTTTTGTGCCAAGACGAAATTCTAATAATTCTATTGTAAAGGAGATCAAGCGCAGTTTTGTATGGAGACCATTAGTTGATTTTCGTTTTAACGATTGGAACTTGATACATTAACATTGGGTAAGAAGAAATTACTGAGAAATTTTAAGAGAAATTTTATTAAGAAAATACTGTGATCGGATTTCACTTCCCAAATACCAAGTTATTATTTTCATATTCGACTTCGTCCGCGTTGAAAAATAAAAATAAAAATAATTAATTATAACGCTTGACAACTTGTTGCTATAACACTTTGGCCAGGCGTTTTTTATTTTATTTTGCATGATCCCTCGAGAATAGTCCTTATTTTCTAGATGAAAGGTACCCTATATCCTTTCTGGTGTCTCAGACAAAGTGTATGCAAAATTTCATGGTGATCGGTTCAGTAGTTTTTGCGTGAAAGCGTAACAAACAAACAAACTCACATTCACATTTATAATATTACTAAAGATGTCATGTAGGTAATCTGTAACAGGAAACTGAAATTAAGAAAAAAGTTCATTCTCATCCTATTCTCAAAGTAGGTATTACCTAAGTAAAAAAAAACAATGGCCTGGTTTCGAATGATGTCCTTTATGTCTGAAGTTTGGAAAAAAAATTGAGTAGATTTATAGTGCGTTCAAAATTTTAAAAAAGTATCACATCGTACAGTAATTATAAGATAATAAAATGACCGTACAACAAAATTAAAGTAATGAGCTTCATACAATTAATTTTGATAACTACATTTAAATAGTATTTCTTTTCACAAATGTCTGTAGTAACTGTGTCTATTTAGGTGTTATGTATTATTAGTTAATATCATATTGTGTAAATAGCAACTAGATATATTAATTAGCTACTTCCTCATCAAATTATACAAATCGCAAATGGATTTTCTATGAAATATTAAAAAGAACAGGTACCTTAACTGTGTTGCGAAAAAATCATTGTAAGAATATTTATGATATAGATATACTTGTTCATATATGCGATTGTTTTAATATAAGTTATTTGAATAGGTTTAACTTTTAGAAAATGTTTACACAAACCAACTTTATTCTTTTTGCAATTTCAGTGTTTCCAAATTTTATTTTTTCAAAATGCTTTTATTGATGTTTTATTTACTTTTACAAGTTTATTTATTAAATTGTAAATAAGTATAGTGATTCTATTATTATTATATAGACATAGTGACATATTTATACTTGAGAATTTAATATATTGATATCGCAATGAAACCGATTGTTTTATTTTGGATTTGAGAAATTCGTTAACCTTATCCCGAGAAAATGTGTTATAAATTTGATATAACAAATTAATACTTAACTAATACGACGATATTAAAAAAAATTGTGGTGATGGTAAATTTAATGTTTTTTAAATTTTTCTTAGAGAAAAAAATAGCTTGACAAGATGTGGACATTTAGCATGGCTGCTTGGGAGAGTGAATTTTAGCATGCCCTATACACACTCATTGAAACACTTTAAGTTTGTTTGTTTTCCCAAATAAAATATAATAAAATAAGATGACTTTTCCGTAGAATGCACTTTTCAGAAGTTATTTAATAAGCGAAAAACTGAAAAAGTCTGAAAATTTCGAGGTTTTTCAAGCACCATGCAGTTAGCACAGCTTCGAAACTGCAAACTTGGTTTTACATTACTTACTGGTATTTCTATCCTAACAACATCCCAAATAATCAAGACAGTGCAATTTTTTGCGATCTAAGTTGAAATGTGTTTAAGCAGGAATTCTGTTGATTTCTAGGACTTCATTAAAATAATGTGTGTCAGTTATAAATTTAATCGAAAAATGTTAACAAGCTAACATTAACATACCCAGCGAGCGATTTTCGGTAGCTGTCGAACGTTTCCGATGCGAAACTATTCCGATAGCTGTCGCACTTTGGCGGTAGGCGTTTGAGTCAGACTTGAGTCGATGCCTAGGTATAAGTTGCTTAAAAATTAAAAAAAACAGGAGCGATTTATACACACGGAAAATCAGTAGGTAAATCATTATAGTGTTTCTGCCTCCTTCTTTCTTTTTTCTTCGGACTTTAATCAACGAAAAAGTCTATAACAATAAACTAATCTTATCATAAAACAACTTGGGTAAGTAGCTATATAATTATGTAATTATGTCCCAGCAACCAACGCCAAGCGGACACGGGGCGATCGACAGTTTCTGGGAAAAATAAGAAAAAAAAATTAGGTCACGTGGTTAAGAAATAATAGAAGATACATTTGAAAGTGTGGAAAATCGTCACCCTGGACGATCGAATGCAATCATAAATATTTTTTTACCTAAAAACCTTTACTGATTATCCCTCTATCCATGAGTAAAAACAGAATTAAAATCAGTCCAGCCGTTTTCAAGTTTTGCGCTTGGCAACACATTTAGGGATTCATTTTTATTTATAAAAACTATAGCGGTATGTTACTTATATAACCGAGCTCATATAACCCTAATCTTTTCAAAGTTCGAGTGAATAGGCATCTTCTGGATGAGCTCGCTCCATTTTAGGCCTCTCCCTTGCTACCCAACTGGTTTTTGGCCAAGAGCAAACTCATCTCTAAAAAAAAATGTACCAATGTACGAATTAATCAGTTAATTCGTTCAAAAGTTATGGATAGATATAGATACATACATAAATACATAAAATACCTACACTTATAGATTTATTAATAGTATTGTTTGATTGATATTGATATTGATGATTATCCTGAAAAATATATAGTACAGAGTGCGCCACTATCGTCACATCAGCGATCAAGAATTATATTATTTACTCAGGTGTTATTTTTTCCCTTTTCCAACGCGGACGACGTCGCGGGCACTAGCTAGTAAGTAATAAAGTCCATATAAGTAAAAACAATACTTAATATTTTGAAGTAAAAACATATTTAGACGCGTTGGCCACTTTTAGCTCTGAGCACGTATATTACACTGGTAGGTATACCCATTTCATAAGCCGGACCTGGAAACTATATGGGAATTTGTTGCTAATTTTTACCGCAAAACAAAATTTGTTGCTCCATTAAATTACGAGAAAATACACTAAGTATACTACGTAACATTAAGTATACTACGTAACATTCCTTCATAGGGTTCACCCCTATAGATTAAAATTGAGAATAGCGTGCCCGTTCCAACGGCTCATTTTGTTGCTAATTTGTTGCTCTGAGATAGTTTAGGTACGACCAATTCTCAGACCGATATGCACAATCCGAAATGGTCAAGCCGTTTCGAAAAAGTTTTGTTACAAGCACTGTGACACAAGAATTTTATATTAAAACCAAGTGTACATATAAAATTTCATCAAAATCGGTTAAGCCGTTTCGGAGAAGTATGGCAACTACAACTAACACTGTGACACGAGAATTTTATATTATATTAGTTAGAAGATGATTAAAAAAAAAAAGAGAAAGCAACCTGCAACAGCGCCATCTACCGTAAACACGTCATTTTACTAAGAGTTGGAACATTATAAACTGCAAATAGTGTAAACAAGAACGCATAGATGGCGTATATAAATCTGTGTGGGGGGAAAAATATGAATAATTATAGTATTAATAGTTATTAATAAAAATAGTAAATAAGTTCAAATGCAAATGAAAAAGAAAATTAATGTTTTGTTAGTTTTCTATTGTCTAATTACTTGTTGTCAATGTCAGTGTACATCTGTTTACTGTCATTGATTGTTTGTCACACGTGTCACTGTCAGCTGTCAAATGTCAGTCGTCTTTCAGGCTTTTCCTTCCTGCTGAAGAGCAGCTTGAAATTCAGTACTTTCAGTGCTTGTTTAACATTTAGGTGTTTCCGTAGCTAGTAATATTTTAAATATCAGACGTTTCAATCTAAACTTATATTTCATTCACTACATATCTTTCTTCATTCAAGACTTCACGCGGAGCATTCAGTACGTACCATTCAGTAGATAATATTATTAATCACGTAAAACATTTCTTCATCGCAATTTACAGTGTAAACTTCAATGCCTGTTTTTTTTAAAAATTCATAGTGTGACTCACGTCCACTTAGGTACCTATTAGGAGAATAAATGCCTATTTAATTGTATATTAACAGCAACGATTTCCTAAGTATCTCTAGGTATGAAATGAAGGAACAAATGAAATAATTTTAAACAAATTTAACACTGAGAAATAATATTAACTCACCTCACAATCATTTAGTTAGTAAAATTCACTACACATATTAGTTATTCAAATTTTTACTTACTTAATTTCTTTTGAAAAAAAAATCATTGAAAATTTAATTTTTATTCCCAGAGAGTTTTTAGTTACTAGAAATAATTAATGTTTAATTTGTATATAATATTATTTATATAATGTTACTACTACATAAAGCTGCATATTTTTTTATAAGTTTTTTAATAAGCTCAAAATATAAGTTTTTGAAGAAAATCTTAAACTTTAATGGATTTCTCCAAAAATATTTTTTACCTTAGTAAAATATTATATTATTTTAAAATAGTGTGTTACTAAAATTAATAAAAAGTTTAAGGGTCTAAAAATAAGATGGGAAAGTTTTACAAATACATTTAACTAACAACTTGATGATGATTGGTAACTAAAAAAATTTACATTTGATAACTAGGACTACATATATTATATTTCTTGAGGATATCAGTTATTGTTTTCTGTTTGACTGTGTCTTGTTCATTGATTTAATTTTACCAGTCACAGTTTGAAATAAAATATCAGTTGTACCCGATGAAAAGTTAGCAAAAGAAATCTAAATTTTTTATTAGCTTTAACATTACTTAAAAACATTTTTAGATGAAAGAAAAAAATTAATTTTATTATATTATTTATTTATTAAAGCTTGTCAATTGGGTTTTCATTCATATGTGGTAAATACAACTATTCTTTACACAATATTTTGCACCCAAATAAAACAATGCTTAAGCAATGTATACACATTACATCATTTAGCTTAGTTACAGTGAGTAGCCGAGTCACTACATAATTATTATAAAACAAAAGTCCTCTGCCACGTCTGTCTGTCTGTCTGTCTGTCTCTCTGTGTCAGTCTGTATATCTGTCTGTCTCTCTGTTTGTCTGTCAGTTTGTATATCTGTCTCTCTCTTTCTCTGTCTGTCTGTCTGTCTGTCTCTCTCTGTATGTCTGTCAGTCTGTATATCTGTCTCTCTCTTTCTCTCTCTGTCTGTCTGTCTGTCTCTCTCCCTGTGTGTGTGTATGTCTGTCTCTCTCTCTCTCAGTCTGTATATCTGTCTCTCTCTTTCTCTCTCTGTCTGTCTGTCTGTCTGTCTGTCTGTCTCTCTTTGTGTGTCTGTCTGTTTGTCTCTCTCTGTGTGTGTGTCTGCCTGTCAGTCTGTATATCTGTCTGTCTCTCTGTCTGTCTGTCTGTCTGTGTGGTCGCGATAAACTCAAAAACTACTGCACCGATTTTCATGCTGTTTTCACCAATGGATAGAGTGGCTCTCGAGGAAGGCTTTAGTATATAATTTACAAAGTTACGCGGGCGAAATCGCGGGCACCAGCTAATTGTAAATAAAATTCATTCAGCATGAGCTAATTTTGCCATTTTACCCAACATTCAACAATGCAAAACACTATTTAGTTAGTCAAACAACTTTTTGTTTAAATTGTATTTTACATTCCATAATTCATGTCCCAGTTTTTTTTAATAATTTTTTTTATTCCACAAGGAGTGTCTTTACCATCATGAGAAGTAACCGTCGCCTGACACTTGAAGAAGACTATGAGTTGCAGAAAATGTTACCAGACGCCTTTCATATGTAAGTTGTCACATTCCCTTAGCAATCCATACTATCCATACTAATATTATAAATGCGAAAGTAACTCTGTCTGTCTGTCTGTCTCGCTTTCACGCAAAAACTACTGAACCGATCACTATGAAATTTTGCATACACGTTGTCTGGGAGACCAGAAAGGACATAGGGTACCTTTCATCCAGAAAAAAGGACTAAGTATTCCCGAGGGATCATATAAAAAAAAAAAATTGGGCGCTACTGTCGCATGGCGGCGCCATCGTCGTCATCACAGCGATATAAGATGACATGAGACGACATTACACAAAATGTTCCTAGCTGTGAAACATTATTGATGTATTTTGTCTAAAATTGTCACTTGGTTGTCAAATATTTATAGGTGCGTTCAGAATTTTTTTTCGGTAGGTAAGTGATAGTTGCAAAATAACGTTTGCCTGGGTCAAGCTAGCATATATTTTCTTTTTCAACGCGAACGAAGTCGCGGGCACCCACTAGTAGTTTTTATAAGTGTTTCAGAGAGTTATTACATTAATTAATTTTCGATTTTTTTATTTGTGTCTAACTAAATAATATAATCCTTACTTCCTTACTAATATTATAAATGCGAAAGTAACTCTGTCTGTGTGTCTGTCTGTCTCTCTCGCTTTCACGCCAAAACTACTGAAATTTTGCATACACGTTGTCTGGGACACCAGAAAGGACATAGGATAACTTTCATCCAAGAAAAAAGTAATGTTCCCGAGGTTCCCGAGGTTCCCGAGCGATTATCTATAATGTGTTATAGCAACAAGTTGTCAATCAAATTGCTTTTATATTTTTAATTCATCATCACCAGCTAGTATATTATATTAGCTACAAGCTCCCAAGCTCCCAGGTTCAAAATAAAAACTGTTCTTGTATGCACCAAATTACACATAGTTACGAAGTTTTATTGGCGTTTAGGAGTTCATTGTCCTCAAACAATATTATATAATACTAAGTTGGTGCTCGCGACTTCGTCCGCGTAGAAAAGTATAAAACGCCATCTACCGTATTTTCCGTATTTTGGATAGATGGTCCCGGGCCAAGCGGCTAGTATTTACTTTTATTTTAGATTTCCCGTAGGAATGAAGCATTTTCCCGCGGTAAAAAGTAGCCGCGGTAAAAGTGTAATCACGGATAATGTCGGCTTCAATGGTAAAATAATTTTTCAAATCGGTCCAGTAGTTTCGGAGCCTACTCTATACAAACAAACAAACAATCAAATCTTTCCTCTTTATAATATTAGTATAGATAGATATTACATTTTTTATACGTAATGTTTTCTAGTTGATGTTAAAATATGGATAATTGATATTGTACCTTACAAACGTTTTGCTTATAACTTTTACTTATAACTGATAATATATGAAGCCTTTTACCTTAAGCTTAGCCTTACCTCTAGTGATGTAAACAAACATTACCAAAGCCACCGAGGAAACGGTGAAAAATTAATTAAACCAATTAGCAAAAGGTATAACTGCTTGTAACAGTCACAGATTGAACCTCACGGCCTCTCATGTCCTGGCCTCTAGCCAACACACAAATCGATTTTACCCTTTCCCCCCATCCACCCTGCGACGTACGGGGGGAATTGTCAGGCCAAAACTCTCTATCATTTCGAGTCTACTCTATTTTAAACCATTTGCTTAACAGCCTTAAATCATTACAGCGCATACGTCAACGGTTCAAATAATAATGTAAAATTGTTTTGTTTTTTATTTTGGCGTTCGAAATTTTGGAAATGAAGACTGATAACAAAAATTTGAGAAAACCTCCTCTAGACAATTTAGTCAGCTACAATTTGAGCCTAAAATAAAGACGATCGGGTTAAGGGTTTGCCCTGCAGCTTAACCTTTTTGAAAGAAGTCCACAAGTCAGAACAAAATAATTTCGAAATCCGTAGATTCATTTCCAATGTGCTCGATAGTCGTGTGGGGCACGAAATCTGTGAACTTTTTTTATTAATAATTTTTTTTTAATTATTATTTTTTATTAAATTTGAACGTTTCCTATTTAGGAATCTAAGTAGAGAGCTCGTGATCACACTACGCTAAATTGATTTCTAAATCGAAGATATAGAGTTGAAAATGGATAAACTCTCAATTGAATCCAATCTGTTCTAACTGCGATCACACCTTTCGATTTCCTAAATTGGATACGTTCAAATTGTATGGTGTGGTAGCCCTTTTAGTGCACAATCTGGAATTTCAATTTACATTATATTTATGTTAATGTACGTTATACTTTTACATAAAAAATATGTTTTCTTAATATGTTTACTTCTACATATTTTGAACTAGCTTCTGCCTGCGACTTCGTCCGCGCTCCTTTTTCTTTTGTTTTAAAATATTTATTTCACATATATTTTTTTTGTTCAATGCGAATATTTTTGGATGGCACCTTCCAGGCTTCCCTACTTGAATTACCAACATAATAATAAGGTTTTTAGGTATTTATTTCGTTCCATATATAAACCTATACTATAGAATTTATACTATAAGTAACAAGACTTTACCATTTTATTTTATGAAACCGTTTTTATTAGTCGCAAGTTATATATTCCTTTATTAAAATTCTAAAGTGAGAACTGTAAATCCGCAACGTTAAGTGAGGCCTTGCATTGCATTAAGGTCTTAGTGACATAATACCTTCTAGTAAAAAATCGATAGTTGATCTCTGAATGCAATTTTAAAGTTTTAATCTTACTTCTAAAAGGGATTAAGTAATCGCTGGTAGAAAATTGTTTATGTAACTTATTGAAAGATATCTAAGGCAATTAAAGCTTGAAATTATACTTAAAAGATACATCATACATAACATCATTATAATTTACCCATCACCACATCATCGCACTCTAAATTGGCACGACTTCACATGTCTTTTTATATAGAACTAGCTGGCGCCCGCGACTTTGTCCGCGTTGAAAAAGAAAAAGTAGTCTATCCTGTACCCTGTATGTCTAAATGTTTATCTACCAAGTTTCATGAAAATCAGTTAATTCGTTTAAGAGTTATGAAGGAAAATACATACAATACCTACACTTACATATTTATTATTTGTATTGATGATGACCCGTAGTATCTCTCATGGTGCGTTCCTTCTCTCATTGGCTTGTGTGAACCTTCATTC
Organism: Synanthedon vespiformis; assembly: GCA_918317495.1. Taxonomy (NCBI): domain Eukaryota; kingdom Metazoa; phylum Arthropoda; class Insecta; order Lepidoptera; family Sesiidae; genus Synanthedon; species Synanthedon vespiformis. The sequence goes on from OU906947.1 coordinate 3,974,346, forward strand.
ATAGGTTTATAGTTTGCGCTCATTTTATAGTAAGAATTGTGTCTATGGTTAGCCCTTATCTTTTAAAAGAAATGTTATTCTATGACTGACCAAATCTTTTAGCCCCACTGCTATATAACTCACTTAGCAGCCGACGCGTTTTAGTAGAATATATTATGAACAGTATAGAAACGTTATAGATTTTGTTATTTTTATAGGCATTCAACAAATAACAAACAAAATCACTAAAATATTTAAATACGACCCTACCGCGTCTATCCATCCATCTGCCTGTAATTAATGATAGCCGAGCGTTCCTGAAGTTACTTAGTTTCAACGAAATAGTAACACTAGAATTAGAGTTATATTAGTTTTTAATAGAGTTAACGCCTCTTTCACAAACGTCAATTAGGCCAAACTGTCATTTAAAGTCACCGGTAACCGGTGATAATGGAGCTGATATACCTTTGTTTGTGCGGTAAACGTCCCAAACATTAAATAGAAAATAATAATAAAAATTCGGCTATCGAATGATGCAGTAAACCGAGTGCATAATTCAATAAAACAGAAAATGATTTCTAAAAGTAACTAATCAACACTTTACTTGACCAACGTGAAAGAGGCGCTTAGAGTTAAAAGTTAGCCTAACGTTGTTGTGGGTTTAAAAACTGTCACATCACTGAGTATGGGATGACAGAGCCCATTTCCCTATTCCTTTCCAATCTGTTATTTTCCAAAGCGGATGAAGTCGCCAGCACCAGATAGTTTCTCATTTTTTAGTACATAGCCTATTAATATTTAAGTTTAAATGCCAGTAGAGACGTTGGAAAAAATTGATACTTGATTTCAGTATAGGTATTGAGAATTTGAGACTATGTTCCTTCTAGTTTTATTTCAACCTTCATCGTGTACACAATTAAATTCTGAACACGTTCAGAAAGTTTGTATTTAGAGGTCTCTCACCTATACTACTTACTTGTAAATGTTTTTTACAAAAAGCTCTTTTAGCTCCCGGAACTTTTCGCCTATTTATTAGGAAACACCAAATCAAACACGAACGATGCAGGACTTTATCTCGTAGCTGAGTGTTATAACACTGTTTGTTTGCTTTACCGCAATAGGTAGGGATTATCCATTTTAAAATCTCAATTTTCAATTTTCAATTTTTGACTGTCCAAGTGACTGCATTTTGCAGTTTTACATTCACAAGCCTTGCTCGTTTGATGCTCTTTCGTCTAGTGAAAACCGTATCAAAATCCGATGGATGGCTTAGAAGAGCTTAATGAATAAACACACAGAAGCGTACAGCGAAATTATACTGTAATTTGCATATATTATATAGATAATGAACCATCAACAAAGCTCATCGTTGCATTTAACACAAAGGGGTCATTTAAACCAATTATAGGAGCTCTCAATTTGCTGTCACATGGCTGTCACCACTTAATTTCCGGAGTATTGTAGGCGGATCAGACTTCCAATACTCCTAAAACTTGATAAACATTCAATATTGCTTGCTTATTTATTCATTATCCTATATTGACAAGTAAAAGTCGAAACAATTACAAGTCATCCGTTATTTCTAAAACGAATAAACGTGTTCTGTTCGTCAATTTGCCATTTTTCAACCATTTATGTTTTCCTGCAATGATATTTATATATTCCTTGCATAACGCTCAAAAAAGTCATAGAAGTTGAAAGGATACAAAATAGATTACAAAGTTATATTGACATAATCAATCCTATATGTGTGCTACTAATAAAATGGAATAATGCTAGGGATAAGTGGAATTTGCAATGATAAAAAGGCAAAAAAAATGTGGTCATGTTGTGAAACAAAACTTAACTGGTGTGCACCGATCTAGTTAGTCAGTAGGTATTAATTGGTATTTAGTAGGTATTACAATATTGAGTGCAAAATTAATCTTTGCCGCTCGTTCAACAAAGCCATTAGCAATTTTAACATAATCCAAATAAGCTGCAAATTAGTGCTGTTCGAAAAGCGTAATAGGTAGATCAAAAAGGCCTTGTGAGTTTTTAATTAAATCACACGAAACGCAGGTTATAGGGGAAAATATTAACAGTTTATTTCAGTTGTTTTCCAAACGTAACTAACGTATTCTACATATGTACATATGTACAACAAATACACCTGGCAAAATAGGAAATAACTCAGTTCTAAATATGCCTACTGACTGTAAATTAACTGGAATTTGAAACCCTAAATGTTTCGCTAAGTTTGCTTTAAAACGTCAGCGAAAATCGCATTCAAATTGGTTTAGCTATTTCGGAAATTAGCGTGTACAAACGCACACACAAAAATGCTAAACCTATCTTTTTCACCTCGGTAACATAAATACGAGTACAAATTGTTTTTGTGAAAAAATATTTTATGTACAGAGCCACTTTGTTATATGTATTGATTGTACCAAATAATTCTTGATCGAATCGTAATCAACATTTTTCATTATAGCATCCCAAAATATATATTGGGTGTCCCGATGGTATGAATGAGACGTTACTATATATAAATTTTAGTTAAAATTAAACCTAAGTTTCATGCATCGAAATCTTCGATTTCATTATTCAACATATTTTCATAAAATCCGATACTTTAGCGTCAAATCCACCAACTGATTCAAAATCCAGCTTAAAAACATTAAACGAAAAAAATCAATAATTCATAACCATGACACCTAAATCTTCCCTGATAGTATTTACCAGTAGTTTTAAGATTTAAAGGAAAATTTAATGATACTTTGTTGCAGAATGGAGCCACACAATGTTTTTACGAATTTCATTCGTATAAACACCAACTATGGGAGCATCGTTGTAAATGTGCAAGGAGTGCGCAACCGTCCGGCCATTGTCACTTACCACGACCTCGGCATGAATCGTAAGTACCCTCATTTTTAACATTCATCAACTTACTCTTGCCCGCGACTTCGTCCGTGTCTATCGGGCGAATTCTAGTCTAAATGTTTCAATTTCAATTATTAAAAACTAAGCGACCCGCTCCCGGCTTTGTCCGCGTCCGATCGTAACCAAACTTCACACGATTACCCGCTGGACTAATCAGAAGATTGTCTGAAAGTTTCATCAAAATCGGTTCAGCGGTTTTGGAGTCCATGGAAAATTAATACACACGCATCGCTATTTATATATTACTAGTGGGTCCCGCGACTTCGTTCGCGTTGAAAAAGAAAATATATGCTAGCTTGACGCGGATAAACGTTATTTTGCAACTATCACTTACTTACCGAAAAAAAATTCTTAAAAATTGGTCTTAGAGATCGGACCTCATACTACAACAAAATTCTGAACGCACCTATAAAAATTTGACAACCAAGTGACAATTTTAGACAAAATACATCAATAATGTTTCTAGGAACATTTTGTGTAATGTCGTCTCATGTCAACTTATATCGCTGTGTCGACGATGACAGTAGCGCCCAATTATTATTTTTTTATATGATCCCTCGGGAATACTTAGTCCTTTTTTTTCTGGATGAAAGATACCCTATGTCCTTTCTGGTGTCCCAGAGAACGTGTATGCAAAATTTCATGGTGATCGGTTCAGTAGTTTTTGCGTGAAAGCGAGACAGACAGACAGACAGAGTTACTTTCGCATTTATAATATTAGTATGGATAATAAGATAGATTAGCAATAAACATTCATTAATCAATGATCGTTTATTTTTCTAAGAAGTTGAATTAATTTTTAATTTGTGTACTGATACCTCGGGTACAATATTTTTTTCTAGGCGGAAACTTTAAAAGTGTATTTTTTCTGTACCCCTGACTACATGTGTGCAGAATGTCTTGATTATATGTGGGTAGTTAAGACGTGAAAGCGTAATAAACTAAGAAACTCATTTTCAAAGTCATACATACATATTATATTGGCTATGCGTAAATTTTGGGTGATAAATTGTTGGGTTGTCTCAAAATATGTGCTACGATATGAATATTTATGAGTGGCAGTGCTAGGTAGTTCTTTGACTCGTAGTAAACAGTAACAGCACGTGTGTTTCAGTGAGTGAGTAAAGGATGCCACTTTCCAGAGTGCGTTATCTATTCCCTCCTAGCCGCTTTTCTTTTATCCTACTAAAGTCGGCAGCTAACTTACATGACCTGTGGCGTTGCTTATGTAATATTTAAAAAAAATCTCTTTGTATTCATTCTGTCAGGACAAAGAATGTCAGAATCAGAAAGAATAGTCCATTAGAGCACCATTTACTAACAGATACACGTCATTTTGAAGCATTAAGAGACACAATACCTACCGATAAACAATAAAGCTGTGAATAGATTGAAGCTAGCCTCACAAGTCACAATACTATTATAGTCAGCTGTTCAACACATGGTTGTATTTTCTGCAGACAGATCGCTGTCTGCTTCTACAATAGGCTTTTAAAAGCTATATGAAGCCAATTGTTTATGAGTTAGAAGTTAAGTTTAGTTAGAAGAAGTTAGAAGTAGTTTAGAAGAAGATAGCGTTGAAATAGCCAGATAAGCGTGGGCTGCTTTATTTTATAATTTGTATTTTAGAATAGATTTAGGTGAACTATGTCGAATAAAACCTAACAAATCCATGTTTTCTGTCCTAAAAGTTCACGAAGTCATCGTAGTATCTTGTCTTTTAAAGACTTTTAAGGTCGAAAGACCTGCAATGGTTGCTCATGACGGATTTCATAATAATATGTGTAATTTAAACAATTATTTTTTTATTTACGTTTATAATTATCATCATCATCTCAGCCGTATTAGGATGTCCACTGCTGGACATAGGCCTCCCACACAATCTCCAATAGGACCGGTCATAAGCAGCTTGGATTCACTGCCACCCGCCAACCCCTGACAAGCATTTATCTATTTAGCACTTACTAAGTTACTTGTGACCTTACTAGAGAAAAAAGATTTTTATTTAACAGAGCCGTTACTTTAGTGCAAAGTGTATTTTTTACAAAGGGACAATAACATTTTGCTAATAAAATCTTTCACCATAAATCAGTTCTCTAAAGTCCGCGTTTGGATTGACTCAACTCGATGTGAAGCGGCTCTCGGCAAATCCAGGCTGTCTCTAGATTAAAGATCTCTTTAAACTTACAATCCTAAAGATTATAGAATTTTCGATATTGTTTTTTATTTTTGCTTGGGATATCAAAACTTTATACTTGTAATTGACAGATTACATTAAGCAAGTTTAAATTACATATACAGTTTCTACAAGGTGGTTTCCATGTTGTGGACAGAACGATCTCAATGATAAATTAAATGACGCGGAAACAAATGAATCATCAAATTCGGTTTATTCCCATCTCGCAAATTTATATAATAATAAAATTGTTATACAGATATCGAAATGATAGAAACACAGATTTACCTGATTATTTATTATGTTCAAAATCAACATTATTAAAAAGTTATTAGAGATCTAAATAAAATATGTATTTATATTTACGGGACTTGCAACATGCCTTTTCAATAAAATCACAGTAAGTATTTTACTTTTGAAAATCTTTATAATTTTAAATAACCCAAATACTCGAGCAAAAAAATATGAAAAATATAAAAATATAAAATTAATTTGAATTTCCTAACCACACGTCAAATATCTGAGACATCAAAAATTAAGTAGGTTTGAGGCCAAAATTTCCATTTCGACAAATGCGCCAATTTCATATTGTAAGGACCTAATATTACTTAATACAAAAACACGTATTACGACACCCTCCTTCCTATCCTTTTGTATCCCTTTCAATACATTTCTCATTTCGTTTTAAGTAATAGAACCTACATATACTTTATGTTTCGTTTGATTTCAATTGCTGAGATCAAAGCGTTCACATATTAATTATGTTATGCGCAAATGATATATTTTTCATCATAATACCTACTTAACCACACCACTCATTAATATGAACGTTATGTGTGGCTACGAATAGGAAGCAACCAATGTACTTTGAGTGTATGTACTTTTAATTTTATAAGTGCCTTTAACCTACATTTGCTCACGAAAGGTTGCAATTATGATATATTTTATGACATTATTGCATACATTATGGTAATCATAGTGCGACATAGTGATTTTGTAGAAGATACTACACAATCGCCTTCATAGAACAAAATCTCTACGCTCTACGGTCTACATCAAAAATTGATTTATACCATTTAATAGCTATATAAAGAGGATCAAACAATTTATATTGTAACACAATAAATATTTGTTTTATTTTATTTAAATCGAATGAGTATTTTTGAAGATTACCTTCTACATACAAACATTACATGCAAACTTTGCCTCTTTACAAATTTAGTACCTACACATTTAAGATAGGCGTAAAAAATACATTTTAATCTTTAAATGACCTCGAGAACGTAACTTTTTTCTCTGGATGAAAGACCTTTCCCTTTTCTGTCTTTCCCTCTTCCCCTGACAACGTGTATACTTTTGTTTTGATAGTAAATCGCTTGTTATTTAAAATAAAATTACCAACACTTCACTATTAGAATGAACAAATAACACAAGTATTCTTATATAGAAATGAAACATTCTCAGTTGGCCTATTCGGAGAGAATGTAACTCGGAGAAAAGTACAAAACTTCGTGATTGTTCGAACTACCCGGGTCAAGATTCTCGCTTTTAGCTTTTTGTTAACACAGTTGTGAATTTTGAATGCCCTCGTTCGAGTCGTCGTTGCGCTGTGTAAAAAATTTTCAGGCCGTCGGTTATGGAAGAACTTTGGGAACAATCACTCTTGCTTGTTGAAGCTGCACAAAATATTGTCAACTCTCATTTCTAACTAATGCAATCTCCTCATTACTTGAGTTATACTCTCTTTCGACTGAAATGTAGGTAATATTCAAATTACATTTCAAAGGCATAGGTCTCATGGTCGGTGGGGATCTGATTCGCAGATTTCCTCGCGTAATAAAAATAAAAAAAAGGCATAGGTATAGGCATAGGCTTCTACTGTACCGATTTAAAAAAAACACCTATAGAAATCTACATTATCCACGAATACATTATCTTTATTTTATAAAGTTAAGTGGATGAAATCGCGTGCAACAGCTAGTTTCACATAAAAATACTATCCAAATTTTCCAAAAAAATTCCTTCATACAAACCTTATTCTGACAATTACGAACACGAAAATAAATAAAAAAATAGCAAGACCGTTCGTGCCGTTTTCAAGTGATGATCTGTCTATCTATAATATACCTATGATGTGGAAATCATTGCGATCTTCACATTTTACGACATTCACATGATGCTATTGTTCCTTTTATTTATATAGATTTAAAGTTTAGATGATGCTTAAATTAAATTAAATTTAAATTGCCCTTATTACTTACCTTCACATATATTAAGACCTGTTAAGACGTGATTAAGACAATACATACATCATGTCCATCCGCGCCGTTGTAAATCCCTTACGCGTGCGGATCTAGGGATTACGTTGTAAATTCCTAAATCCAAATTGTGTCTAATATTAGAACACAACACAACACTGCTCTAAACACAATTACGAGATAGCGCCTCGCTTTGTGAATCGGTATTAGATGATATCTTTGAAAATTTATAACGTAGTTATTTTGACAAAATTTATTTCTATTTTTTTTTATTTTCGTCCACACAATATCATTTAATAAATCATTCTTAGAAATGAATCATTCTCAGTTGGTCTATTCGCAGAGAATGTAACTCGGAGAAAATAAATACACATAATTTTTTATAAGTATAAAATGAGAAGAACAGAAGAAGTATTCCACAATATTAAAAGAATTTACAAGTACGATAGACATTTTCTATCGGCAATACAATATCAACAGTTATTCATTAATAAATTAATTTAAAATGTCACTAACGAAGTGACAGTCCTTACTAATTTCAAATGATGCTCCTCATTCTAAAGTCTTAAATAATTCAAAAGTTAATCTTAAATGGTTCAGTTATACATTACTTTACTTTTATATCTTACTAGCTGTAAACGAATACAATACAATACAATATTTAATACAAAATACCAATCTATACCGAATGCCCCAATCTATAATACAAGATTCGTGTAAATCCTGCTATCTACTCGTTTTTCTTTTAACCCTATAGGGAAATTTATAAAAGAAATCACTTCGTCTAATATTAAACAAAGCAATACCTAATAAAATACTTTAAATAAGATTGTGGCTTTTCGCTAAAATATAAAACTACATTTATGTAATGACCTGGGCCATTAGCTACTTGGATATATTCAGAAGCAGTGTTCGCTAATCAATCGATATCCGAACACCTCCCAAAAACCCTTCACAAATGCTCTGTCGAAATGTGAAACTCTTTATTCGAAATATTTGATGGATGGGTGCGTTGGGCGGCTCAAGCGTAAAGGGATTTTGAAAAGGGTATTCGTAATTATCCCTAAATTGCAATATTTACATTTACATTTAATTTTTTTACATTTAGTTTTTACATTTAATTTAGTTTTTACATAAAAACGTTTATATTTTGAACTAGCGACCCGCTCCCGGCTTCGCCCGGGGTGTATTTTTTTAAATAAAAATCTTCTCTGATTATCCCTCTATCCGTGAGTGAAGACAGAATTAAAATCGGTTCAGCCGTTCTCGAGTTTTGCGCTTAGCAACATATTAGGGGTTCATTTTTATTTATATATGTATAGACAGAAGATTATTACAGTTAAAGTTATAATTTCTAATTAAATTTTTGGAAAGAATACCTAGACGAATAAAAAAAAAACTTAAAGACCGTTAATTCAAAACCACAAAAATATAAGTTCTTAAGTACAAATGACCATAAGTCGTGAAGACTAAAGAACTCGATAGTAAGTAGTTTAAAATATTGAATGAAATTTAGTTAAGAATGTGTTGACTCGTTTATTTGAGTAGTTACTTATATGTCAATACCTAGATTTTACCTTAATCCGTATTTCACGACGGACGAAGCCGCAGGCATAGATAAGTAGTGCTTCCAATAAAAAGTCACACGTCTAAAAGGCGCTTTAGTGCGAGAACCTCACGTGAAAGTTGCAAAATTCTAATTATTAATACATTTATAACTGAGTCAATATTTGTTGTGAATATTTAATGTTTTGAATATTATATTGACTCAATTTAACTACGCCGATATTAATTAATATTTGTCTTATAATTGCTGGCGGATTGCTCGTGTGTAAATAGAAATACATAATAACTGAGCTAAGCGTAATAATTCATTATGTTTCAATTCCTTTTACATATTCGTTGTTTGTTTTTTTTTTATTAGCTTTATTGTTTTCTCGTTCACGTTACCAGCAACCATATTTTCTTTATGAACCTACGTTTTTATTTACGTTTACAAGCAAGCCATTTTTATCTTCATTATTCCTTGTGTGTTTTTTTTTATTAGCGTACATCATTTTTCTTTCTTCACATTCAGCTTTTGCATTGAAATTTGTCACAGATTCTTATAGCTTTTTTTATTTGTCATTTTTTTTATTGTGTATAATTATGATGTACTAAACTGTGATTTTGCTAAGGCTGCGTTATATACATATAAGAAGTCAATCGGTGTTGCGGATGATAAAATACGTAAGTTTACATTAACCAAAGTTTGATTAAAACTAAACTTTGCAGATTGGATGCTTGTGAAAATATTTAGTTTGGTACGTCTAATAATCTTGTGTGTGGTGTTACAACTACTTAGTACAAGACTAAGTAAACTTATAAATAATAAGAAAGATACGAAATAATACCAAACCGCTACCGTCAAGCGAGGTTACTTTGACTTCCAGGGGAACATTGACATTGGGTTAGAATTAGAACAGGTATGTTGGTGTAAAGATAAGATGTAAGTTCCATTTATAAGGATAATAAATTCAAAATTATGTTCTTAATACTTTAATGTAAGTAAATGTAATTATTCGTTATTACTGTAAGAATCTCTATTGCTAAGTTACGAAAGAAATATGGCTCCTAATAAAGAAAATGTTGATTACCTATTTTGACCTTTTTTATTCATTTTTCATAAAATTTTCACTAAAATGATGAATTATATTGCTTCTTGTTTTTGTAGAAAGCTTATCAATGTAAACTTTTAAAGCGATTACTTTTAAAGCCCCTCACTCTGGGTAACTCGTACCAACAAAAATAAATAGAATTCATTTTTTTCCCCATTTGAGCATTGAACTGTATAGCCAAAGGCCTAATTGTACTGTAGAGATAAAAAAATATCAAATATCGTAGAAACGCATCGTAGGAACAATAAAAAATTGTCAAATTAACCCCGTTTGATGGTATTTATTATTCTTATTATTTTACAAAAAAAATACACGTAAGTTATTGTTCATAATATTTTTTTAATTAAAGAAAACAGTAGTAAAAATAAGTAAACAGTAAGTCATAATGGGTATAACTTAAATAATAATATGACTTAAAATTATTTACTTTTGTAATATGTAGATAGGTACTTACTTGATTTCCTGCTTGGATCCCATAATTATGAAATACAATAAGGATATAAAGCCAGCCATACCTTATAACGTATTTAAATCGTTATTATCATAATAAATATTTATGACTTGCTGGCGTCCGCGTTAGTAAGTGTAAAATATGAAACCTGAGAAAATACAATGAGTATTACATCTTTATCGTTGTGACGATGGTGGCGTCCACATTTTTTTATATTTTTACACGATCTCTCAAGAAAAATACATATATGTTAAACCAGTTAATAAACTATCTGTGTGGCGAATTTTATGCAAATCCGTTGTGCCATTTTTGCATTGTCACAAACTCTATTAGTAAGATAAAATGCGCAAACTTCAGTAATCAATAAAGATAAATCATAAAATATAATGTATGTACCCCAGACAAAGGACACTAAAAGAAATACTTAGTAACTTTGTGTGTACATCTCCATTTATGCATATTTTATGGGTACCACAATAGCTACGACTGATAACCGTCCGCTATGCTTACATTGTTCACAGATGAGAGCATAGAGAAATTCTTCAAGACCTCGGACATGAGACCGTTGCTTGATAACTTCTGCGTTTTCCACATTAATGCTCCGGGACAAGAAAGGGGCGCACCAACTCTGCCTCACAAGTAAGTTGAACAGTAATTTTTACAGCTTTTCAAATTTCCTTACGGCTATGTTGTGTGTCATACGTTTTATTAGAAATCTAAACACAAATTTACATGCATGACTTTTAGCTAACATTATAATTATCGCATTCAAATCTGAGATTAGCATGCACAGACAAACAGACATAAATTGTAATGAAATAAGTGTAGCGAGTAGAAATTGTTTTTTTTTTAAACATAATACGGATAGATGGATAATATTTCTTCTAATGACGTCATAAACTACTCTACAAAGAGCACAAATACAAATGAATAAAAATAAGATTATTTTATTCAACTAGTATAACGAGTATAACAGTAGTCAATTCTCTCCAATTTGTTTTAATTTTTGTATTTTTAACATAATTATTAAAAGATTTTTTAAAGTTATTTTGTCTATTGTGTCGCGGAAAATACCATAGTGAAATAAAATAATACCTAACGAATGAATGCTTTCATACAGTTTAATGCAACAGATTAAAAATGATTGTGTTCCAAATGAAAGATTTTATAACGTTTTTTAGAAGCCCTCTTTTTCCGAGTGCCACTCATATTTTCTCCTCGTCATTGAAGGCGTCGAGAACGGTCACAAGTATTTATTTACTACAACAAATTGCCTCTTTTCTTCGTCAAATGTCTCAAATCGTAAAATAACATCAAGGGTACCTACAATATTTTTTGCTTTAACTGAGCTTCAACTGAGCTTTTTATCAATTGAATAAAACTTGGAATAAAAAGATAACTGAGCGAATATTACCTTTTTTCTGTTTTAGTTACAATTTCTCTTTTTATATATTGTCTAGTAGTGTTAGAAGTAAACACTACTATACAGACGGGGCCAACTAGTGTAAACTAAATGTCATACTCCTAAATATGTTTATTTTGAAATATTTCGAACTATAACTTAATATTAAAGTTATTAAGTTATGGCAAGCACATTTTGCAGCGGAGTTCGCCTATTCAAGCCTTTGATGCCAAATTGGATCTCAGCAGAAGATTCATTAGATTAGTTTGTTAAATGAATTGAAATATTTCGATTGCAAAGTAACTGAAACTGTTTCGTTAAAGATTTCGCTCTTAAGACCAAGTCTCTTCTGTTGTTGAAGAGGCCGGCGGTCTTTGGAAAGTTATCTATACTAATATTATAAAGAGGAAAGATTTGTTTGTTTGTTTGTATAGAATAGGCTCCGAAACTACTGGACCGATTTGAAAAATTCTTTTACCATTAGAAGCCGACATTATCCATGATGAACATAGGCCACTTTTTAAATGCTTCATTCCTAGGGGAAATCTAAAATAAAAGTAAATACTAGCGGCTTGGCCCGGGAGATAGCGCCATCTATCCAAAATACGGTAGATGGCATTTTATACTTTTTTACGCGGACGAAGTCGCGAGCACCAGCTAGTCAATACCTACTATTTTTGTTTGGAATGAATCGATCGATTTCAAAAATTCTTTCACCTATAGAAAGCTACATTATCCGCGAGCATCGTATCATTTACATATTATAAAACAAACGCCTCCGCCGCGTATGTCTGTCTGTATGTCTGTTCGCGATAAAGTCAAAAACTACTGCACTGATTTTAATGCAGTTTTCACCGATGGATAGAGTAGTTTTACGCGGGCGAAATCGCGGGCAGCAACTAAGTAGTTTTATATAAAGTTACGCGGACGCAGTCGCGTGCAAACATCTAGTTTTCAGATAAACCGTTCACGGGGTATATAGGAATAGTTGGAACTGACAAGCCCATTATCACAGCATTGAACGCAACACGATGACGTGCCTTTTTAATGTTTAGCAATTTAATGTTAAGTAGGTGTCCTTGCAAACGCGCGAGTCGGGGGCTGCGGACTGTATTGATTTTTTGAACGTCACGCACCAGCAGCGGCGACAACGTACGATAAAACAATTTGCCGTCTTACCTGGACATTAAAATGTAATGTCAATGTTTTAAATTTTTTATACTCTTCATCTACATGTAGGTAATATGAATAACTTGCGTTATATATATAATTTTTCGCTCAGTAGCATTGGGGGATATCGCATATCACCCCTAATAAACATTAATTTTTATATAATATGTATGTCGTTTTTAACATAATATTTTAGTTTTTAAATTCTTCAAAGCTATGGACATTTGTCTGCAATAAAGTTATTATTATTATTATATTATTATTATGTAAACTCGACAAATAAAGTGCCTTATCGCCCTACTAAGATAAATGAAAAGCATAATAATGAACAAAACTCAAAATGAACACAACAAGCAAAAGGAAATCCGTTGGATGGTTTATAAAAAAATTACGGATAAACAGATGGAAGCAGACAGTGCCTTTAATATATATAACTTGTGCACGCTAGTGCTTTTTGCTTGTTGAGTTTGTTTTGAGTTTTGTAAATACATTTCGCGTTTTGTTCATTATGCTTTTAGTACGAAATTAAGGCTACTGAGCGTAATTTTAATAATAATGTATAATATTAGTTAGTTTATCCGTACACTAAGAGTAAAGTTATTATCAACTTCGCGGAAAACACACTCGCGAAAAGTTCTTCGCAATGCTTTCATGGATGTTGAATTATTTATTAACGGCTTATATGTTAGCGTTTTCAAGATAATTTTCTTTGAAAACTCCTTGTAATAATTTTATCATATTTGTGTAAAAAAATCTATTAAATTGATGTAAGTACAATTAATAAATGCGCCATGGTTTCCAAAGGATTACTCACAAAGTCTCCGACGACTATTTATTTTGTGTGGGTTTATAATATTTTTAAATTAACCATTTTATACATTTAGCCCTAAGAAAATGGGTATTAAATGGAAGTGATAAAATAAAAATCGAGCGGAATCTTTCCGCTGCCGTAACCCTGTTAGAGATCTTATATATTAAATGTGACCTAGTTTCTTTAGAAATTTCCTGCCTCCTTTTAATAAATAAGAGCGTTGAAAAGGCGAGCTATAAAGTCCGGTGAAGAATTCGCATTGCTTTTCCTTTTTTTTTTAAGAAAGTGAATATTAAAATATTACAGTTACTTACTTAAAAATTGGTGAAAGAGTGAAAATACTTATTTTTAGTAATTAAATCAAAAACTCTTTGATTAAAAAAGACATGGTGTGCAATGGAGAAAAATAATGATGTATTTCGCGAAAGGTTTCACTCGTACAAAGGTTCAAGTAGCTTCGTAATAGCCTCTCGTTAGTTGTTGGAAGTTATGCGTCTGGAAAGAGAAGGAGGGAGAGAAGAGATACAATGGCGAGGTCTATTTTTAACCGACTGAAGACATGTCTTGTTTTGAAACCCTTTTACTCACAAAGCTGTGCTAAAATGCTTGATGGACTGACTGTATTTTTATTGTTTTTTTTTTATTTTTATTGCGACTTCGCCCGCGTAACTTTCTAAATTATACACTTAAACCTTCTCGATAACCAATCTATCCATTGGTGAAAACAGCATGAAAATCGGTGCAATCGTTTTTGAGTTTATCGCGAACAGACAGACAGACGCGGCGGAGGACTTTTATTTATAATATTATGTAAGGTTATAAAGAAGGATATAAGGATAGGATTAGGTAGTACATTATTTGTATAAGCGCCTCTTTCACAAACGTCAAGTAAAGTGTTGATTAATTACTTTTAGAAATCATTTTCTGTTTTATTGAATTATTCACTCCGTTTAGTGCATCCATCGATAGCCGATTTTTTTAAAATATTTTCTATTCAATGTTTGGGACGTTTACGGTACAAACAAAGGTATATCAGCTCAATTATGCCCGGTTACCGGTGACTTTAAATGACAGTTTGGCCTACTTGACGTTTGTGAAACAGGCGCTAAGTATATTGTAAGCGTGATAGTATCGCCTGAATAAATTATACATGGATTGCTACTTTTAAAAAAGGCTTGACATTTTAATTAAGGTGGCACAACACAAGCACGACAGCGCGCCGTCAAGTGCTTGTTAAAATCGTTCGTTACAGATTCGGTACATTCAGCTATACTACATTGCAGTACTCGCTGAGCAATCGCGTGAATCTTTGTGATTTTTAATTCATTCACTTGTGTATTTATAGCTAACAATAAAGAATGAACGTTATATAAAAAAAGAACATAATATAAGACATATTATTGCCATTTAAAAGTATGTAGATACTGAAGGAACGGTTTGAGATTAATAAATTATTATAACGTGCAAACTTTTGGGCGAGACTTCGTCTCCGTCCCCTTTTCTTATATAGGCTGAAACATTTAGTCAAGCTTTATTGCTAGTATATTTTTGTCAAACGTTAATTTTTTTTATATTCCTTCGGGAACAGTAAAACGCATGGGATAAAAGCACCCCATGTCCGTTTATGTATCCCTGACAAAGTTTATATATGTCGTCGGCAATCGTAGAATTGGGCATATCGTGATATTCCTTGGCAGATCATATTTCTGTTAAAACTGAAAGGGTCGCCTCACTCCGCTCAGCTTCGCTCGGCTGCCCAAATTTATTTCCATGTAAACCTAACACGCTCCTCCTCGCTTTGCTTCGCTCCGCTTCTCGTAAGACTTTTTTTTTACTTTCTGGTGAAAGATTTTTGATTTCATACTTTACGATCTGCCCAATTCTACGATCTGCCCACGACATATACATAGATTTAGTATTACTATACTACCGTTATGGTTATATAAACTTTGAGCTGAGAAAGTTAACACAATTTGAAGAATCGCAGAAACTGTTAAGGCTCGATGATGCTCCCTTATCCAATGTATATGCTTTATAAGTTAAATAATTAAATATACGTAAGTTAATACGTGTATTAAACAGGTCTTAGCGATAGCGATAATTACGTAGGCAGAGAATCGTCATTGTTATATACTTATAATAAGTATACGTAGACTTTGTCAAAAGGAAATACGTCGTAAAGGAGAAGGCGTTTCAAAGATTTTTATTTTTAAATATTATTAAATCTGTTAGCTGTTGATACTCTAACGAAATATATGAAGATCAGTAAATTGAGGTATTGTTCATTGATCTAGATATTGATCGCATAAAACTTGAGACATTTAAAATTGCTGGATTAAGTAATATCTAGTACGATGTGGGATGAGTTTGAAAATCAAACTTTTGGAGCGAATAGAGTAACTTTCTCCTACGGACCTCGTTTTACTCTGCGCTTGCAAAGTACTGAACATTTTCTGTATTTTATATGTATGAGTTTATTATTTATAGGTGTCCTCTTTGTTCATTCAAATGCGATGATAAATAATGTATGGTGCCCTGTTAACCTAATAATAACAAATATTGACTTTCTTACACGCTAATCCAATCGGGTACAATCAACTAGGTGAATAGTGTATTTCTATCTATCTATAAATTTTCGACGTAATTATGACGCTATATGGAAGCATTATTTTATCAATTTGTACAGGTTTTTTTTTTATTAATGTACGGTGCGCGACTCTCAAATCAAGTTTTTGTTTATTTTGCGGATACAAATAGTAAAAACAAACTCTCACTGCGGCCACTGTTATGCCATCTTATGACAGTCGCCTGAAAACACATCGCAATTTTTCTACTAAATATTTTAGACACAAACTTTCTGTATAAAGTCAATTTAATTCAATCCAAATTGAAATTGGATCTTCGTTATTAAATCTCAGATATTTGATAAGCCAATAGCTATCGTAGGAGATCTAGATTAACGTAATCTTAGCACCCATTGTGAAAAGGAATGAAAATGGTAAGAGCGATAAGTAGTTGCAAAGATTTTAAGCTCGTAATGAGATGTAATGCGGAAATTCTTCAACTAGTGATTCATTAACGACTTTTCTTATACGAACGAAAAATACAAGGAAAAAAAATACAGAGGCAGGAGAAAGACATCCTGGTTGAAGAGTTTAAGATAATGGCTCTTAGATGATCGCCAGCCTTCGTAGAAAAGTGGCACAGTGAGAATAAGACTAGCTTAACACTTCATCTTCAAGTATCTTAATAAATCTAGAGATATCTAGCCCTAAGCTTCGCAGTTCGCACAGAATTGCAATTTTCAATAATCTTTTCTTAGCAAATGCTTACGTTATCTGAGCTGGATTCGACGATTGACCTCCTTCTCGAAGTTGGCTCTACCTAATTGGACTGTTTGTCCCAAGTAGATGTACTTGTCAACAACTTCCCAACTTGAAATACCAAATTTTACTAGGGCCATACTGTGGCATAATAATAAAGCATTGCGGCCCAACTCTGCGTCAAAGATTCCTTGAGAATGGGATTGTGATATAATGATATACCTGATATCGTGATATAAGTCCCCGGATTCGCACGGAGTTGTTTTTTTGAATAATTCTTTTTTTAGTATACGATTACGTTACGCTATAAATAAACCGATGTTTTAAATTTCAGCTTTCTAAGTAGTTTTGGCAGTATGCGTTAATTCCTTCTTCGCAACCAAAGTATCTTTCCAATTTACTTTTTGATGTGGCAATGATGAGCATGACAAACGTGGGTTTGTCATTATTCCTACTAAGTAAATACAGTCATTACTCATTACACGAATGACAAGCATGGCCCTGTTTCGTAGAATGAGAACAGAAAAACTCTGCTCGAATTTCGTTTTCGTTACTGTTGTAATGTTCGGGCAACCCCAAAAGAAACGGTGCCACCATGTGACGACATCATAATCAATCCAGGCTGAATAGTTTTTTTTTTGGTAATAAGGCCACGGTTGAAATTTATTTTTCAGAGTTATAAAAAAATAATATAATGTGTATCATTCCGATCTTTTTAAAGCAAATGCGTTATTCAAAGTAATTACTGTTAAATATTCCTTGTGTAAGAGATCAAGGGTTCGTTAGTTTGTATTCGTTTCTAGACTACTAATACAAACGAAGGCTCAACTTGTTTCGTTTTTCTTCACCGCAGACTAATTCATGGGCTTAGCTTTTTGCAAAAGGTGAAAAATTGGCCTTTGCCGTACCCGGTGCCTTTAAGCTTAGCTAATTAAGGTGGGTTAGTATAATGTTAACGTGGATTTATTGTAGACATTATATTTTTTCGCCCCATCACAATTGTTTACCTTTCCGTTGCTAAGGAATCTGCTAGGATCAATAACACTGCATATGTTTCATTTGAAATTTTTAGTGTTGCAATTAGTGTTTTTAGGGTTCTTAATGTTCCTTCGAGACTCAAGGGCTTTACAAAATGGCCGAAAAGAAATTAGTTAAATTTAGTTAACTTTACATACGTTATTTTTAACGTGTGTAGTTTTGAAAAGCAAAATACAAAACGAACGCACCAACAGACATAACAAAAAAGCGAAAACCGCTTTTAAATATTTTGTTTTTGAAATATTCAACATTTTATTTATAAAATCAAATTATTATTAAAATTTTATGTGGGTCTTAATTATTTATTATTTTATTTATTTATGTACTATTATTATCTCACACGTATTTACACACAATATTATCACGATGTCTGTAAACACAATGTGATTTGTCTAGACATTTAATTCACGCCAACACTTTAAACATTACATTTTACGATAACAAATAAATTACATTATAATATTTTTTTAAATAAAATTCGATCCTAAAATTATATACTTTTTACATTTTACAGATTCTAATAATTTTAATTGTTAGCTTCTAATATGGTAATGGAGGTGTCACGTCTGTTTAAGAAAGAGCAGGTGACACAAAACGTATTTGGGTGGCATCGGCGCGACATCTCGGCGTCACTACTCCCCGAACTTGCGATTTTAGTTCGCTTTCGCTTCACATAAATTTTATTAATAAACTATACATAGACATAATGACATAATAATATTATGTACGTGCTATAGTTAAAATTGCATCTTAAAACTTGCTTGGGAGCTATTCAGGTCACATGCCTTTGCGAGTATACCTCCGAAGTGGAGTATATTGCATAATAATGTATTTTATACCTCGTCGACGAAATTTCCATATTAATATTCTTTTCGTATAATCTATTCAGGTGATTTTACCGCATAGTAGTCAGGTGATTCAGAATTTTTTTTACATGAAAAGGTTTTCTCTTTACGTCCTTTAAGTTCTACTTCTAGTTTGTTCTAGTTCTAGTTTGTTGTTAGTTTGTTCTTGTTGTGGGGACTACAGGATCAGTAGATAGTATCGCCTGGCTTGTGGATAGTGTAACAAGCTCTAGAATCCCATACTCACTCACTGAAAGAAACATACTTAAGGTAATACAAGTCAGTTTTTTTCCATACAAACGTAGAACCCTAATTACTCCATTGTTTTATGTTTTATTTACAAAAGTAAGCATGATACCGATTTATCTTGTCGTTAACTAGGTTCGAATGCATACAAACTTAAAAAAGAAGTAGTAATTTAAAAGATATGATCCTTGAAAAATCCATATTTTAACACAAGTTTTAATGCAACTTTGAGGTTGAATAGGTCACTCTAGTTTACAAAAACTCCAAAATACTTTACATATAAACATTGATTAGTTATTCAAGAGTTCAAATAACTTTACACGAAATAGATATATGCAGTAGTTTTGTCAAAAAAAGAGTTGGCCCAAGGGTCTGTTTGTGCTTTTATTTTTGGTATGAATGATTGTGCATCTCAGTCGAGTGCTCTTCCCGCGCTTTGTGCTGTGTGAGAGAGGACGCATTTTAGCCATGAGACCGATGAGTTCGGGCCGCCGACTTGTTTCATCTTAATACACGATAAGTTAGTTTACGATAGTATTCTGTAAAGAGGTTGTTGTTATGTCGCTGGACGGATTGCAAAGTTTATGAGTGCGGTTCGCAGGGTGCTTACTAATTAAACCGTTCGTTAATTAACCACACAAATCAGCCACATTGTTTACAATTATTCAACAAAGCGGCAGCTAAAAGAAATACAATTAAAGCGTGCAAAGGTTACAGACAGAAAAACAGAGTTACATTCACAATATATATAACCGGTGCCCGCGACTTCGTCCGCGTTGAAAAAGAGAAAAAAGTAGCCTATCCTGTGTCCTGTACGTCTAAATGTTAATCTACCAAGTTTCATGAAAATCAGTTAATTCGTCTAAGAGTTATGGAGGAACATACATACAGAAAGAAATTTGTAAAAATGGTCAATTTACTTTCAGTATCATGTATAGATACATGTAAACACAATATCTCTGAAAACAAAATAACTTACTCCATGACCAACCCTTACAGATAATATTTTTAGTATTGATTATACACATATTATAAGCCGCTGTACTCTTTTGTCTGTTACACCGCTAACTTTTAAACAACCTAACCATTTCACGGCAAAGCGATAAACGAGAAAGGTTCGTGATCTCCGTTATTATATAAATAAGTTATTCTTTATTCAACAGGAACAGCAAATTGTGATTCAGCAATAATTATTATTACTATATTAATATTGAAATGAAATATTGCTAAACTATTCTATTAGTAAATCCATTCTGATATTCTTATTTGAATACTTTAGGTATAACGAAATTATTGCAAGCTCTACGCAGAATTATCAAAAAGTAGTGAATCTGAGATTTTTACCATATTTGACACAATATTCGTTTGAGAATTTTGTGAAACTCTTATTAGTTTCAGTAGATTTCATAGGTTCAGTCAATATAATATGGGAATTGACACGTTGCAGTAAATCCATGATTATACCTACATAACTATTAAACGTATATCTTATGTGTACTTTTCCTTCTGTCTAAGTATATGTATGGTTGATGTGCGACATTTCAACAATCAGTGTGGGTTCTATTGTAAACGGAGTGATATGAAAAGCGGAATAGCGTACGGACCGCGCTTTGTGTACCGCAGTATTATGTAACTGAGCGGTCGATATGTTCACTTGGAGACTAGGCTATTGGATGGCAGCGATACCGGCTGACAACGACCCCAGGGACAGCATACCGTTCAACCGGGAAATTATCCCGGTAAACATTTTCTAGACGTCGTCGTCGTCGTCGGTATTTGAATTATTAGAATTACGCGTATAAGAAATTCGCTGTCGATAAAACGGCGACATCGGTTTCTTGAGCTCGAATTTCACAAGTATATTCCATTCACGTTTCAGGGCTTTGCGCTCGAAAGCCAATCACCGCTTTCGGTGCCTTAAAACATCGAAATTACACCGACATGTTTTCTTGGAAGTAATTAAACTTAATTTGGCCGTTGTTTGCCTCATTTCACTTGAAATGTGGGACGCATAAATAGTTAAAGAAAAAAAAACATGTTAGATACGTAATAATAGATTTTTTTTGTTCATTTAAATCTTTACAACTGCACAACCAAACGAGGAAGTTATGTGGTTTTGGCAAAGCAAAGCAAAGCGAACCACATATGGCATGAAAGATGTGATGAAGAGAGAGCAAATTTTTTAATGAATCAATCAACTTTGGATATAAAACAAGACAAATTGGAGAGTTATCCGAGCTATCGTGTTTCGGTGAGTGAGTTAAAGCGATGCCAACCGGATGCCAAAACCTTATTCTTTATCCTATTAATGTCGTCAGCGCCTTTACAGTATACAGCCTTTGTGTTTATAGGAGACCGTAGACCTGCTGACCTTTACATAAAAAATGACTCATCAGCTACAAATAGGTTAAGAGGGCAGACCATAAGCTGAACATCCAAACAATGGATACGCCACTTTGTTTAGAGACACACGTTAGAGACGTGTTTGTTTGTTTACACACGTGCAATTTCGAACTTTATTGGATGGAATTCGGATGTACCACTGACCGAAGCCAAACCTTTTTGTCATACCGGCTAGGGTCTATGTGACAAGAGATTCTTAGGGCAGAGTAAACAACACAATGTTCTAATAACTAATCTGGTCAATTTAAAATACGCCAAGATTAGATGAGTACTGATCGGCTACATTTTTTTTATTTTTTATTAAGGCGAATGAAAACAGGGATAATCAATACGAAAACATAAACAACAAAATTGAAAATAAAGATTAAGTTCTTTTTTTATTTTGACAATCGCAAATAAACATAAAAGATCCTTATTTATATAAAATACAGGTATTCATATAAAATAAACATATAAAAATTTCGTGTCACGTTGTTTGTCCGCGAGGACCTCCTAAACTGCTGAAATTTGAAAAATTCTTTCACCTATAGAAAGCTACATTATCAGAAAGTAACATAGGCTATTTACGCGGACGAACATAATATAGTTATCATGGTTATATAATATAATTTCCTGAAAAAGAAAATGACCGAACCTGAAACTACAAGACAACACAACAAGCTGAAACTACAAGCTCGCTTGTTACTTATAAATAAAGAAAATAGGTTATAAATCTTTTATGAATCGGGACCGTTATTGACTCTCGTCAATTAATCCTTGTCGGACAGTTTGACAGTTTAATTAATTTTTATATTTTTCATTCAAAGGTGATTCAATGATAAGTGTTCTTAGATTACAGTTCAGTTTTCTTTGACACTTAAGAGTGACACTCCATATTCTCCTTCGTCTCACATTAATTGTAGATGACCTTATATGCTTTGGAACCTTATGAAAATTAATTTATTTTCTGTTAACATACTTAAATGTTTGTAACAAAAATGTATCTGCTTTCTCGGACGTTTTGTCTTACATAAACTTACTGGCAATAAGCGCAAAAGTTTGTAAAGTAGGTAGGTATTTGCATGTTGTTTCCTCGATCATAAGCCAAATTCATTTCCGCAGTAAACCATAGAAATGTATTTCAAAACTGTAGTGTAAAATTAGGTGGCGTTTTTCATATACTTAATTACCTTATAATAGCTTCGTTTCAGAGGCAGTAATAATATACCTTCATAGGATAATGCTTCTCAATTTAATTTTTACTACATATATTAAACCACTAATGTTCTTCTAATGCTAATTGTAGTGGGGTGAAAACGCAGAAATAGAACTCTGCCTTACAGCTAAATTGAATTGAATTTTCCTGTAATTGAGCCTCGTAATTATACATTTTAGATAGTTTCAACATAACAATTTTATATTAATATAATTGCGACAGTCCCCGGCTTCGCACGGGTATAAATATTTCTGCAAACTAGGTATTACATAAACAAATTTTCCTCGTTTATCGCTCTTTCTTACCGTAACAAGATTGAAAATAGTAAAAACCGTAACAAAATTCGTGGAGTTGTTGAAAGGAGTACAGTTAATTTGATCAATTGAAATATTACATTTTTTAGGGGGTTACCATGCGTTTGTCAGAGGACGCAATTTTATTTTTTAGATATGAAGGGGGGGTTGGTGTAAATTTAAATCCAAATTTGTGGGGTTGCAACCCTTGTAGTTATAACCATAACTAATGAATAAATTTAAAAATGTTTATAATGAAAATTGTTCCTTAAAACACCATATATAAAAATGGTCTGATGTCATTTTTTGTAAAATGATTAGAAAAGAAGTTATATCGACAAATAGAAATTTTTATTTTTATGGATTTTCGCTTATAACTTTTTTATTTATGGTTCTACGACTAAAAGTTACTGGACAAAAGTTGTAGATAATTTTATTTGCAACAAAAAATGTTAAATATTTTTTTTGTGAGACCTATAGTTTGGCAGATAAACCGTAAAAACCATTTAACCCTATTTTCCAAGATGGCGGCCGTAGGACAAGGGTTGCAACACCACAAATTTTATTTAACTTTACACCAACCCCACCTTCATATCTAAAAAATAAAAATTGCGTCCTCTGACAAACGCAACCCCAAATGTAACTTTTCAATGGAACAATTGAGAAACAGACAGACGTGGACTTCGGCTTTGTTTTATTATATACTATCTGAAGGTGCAATATTAAAAATACATAGTTATAAGCTCCCTGACGGCTTTCCGATATCTTACAACAGTCGTCGTAATATTTCAACAAATTTACACAAAACCTTAACGAATTTATACACCGCATTGAAATCCGTTCATGGTTTTTGAGATCATCGCGAACATACAGACAGACAAACGCGACAGTGGAAGTTGTTTTATAATATATAATATAGATATAGAAGCCACGCGTGTTTTGTGAATATTATAAATTAATCTTATCTATTTTATTTTTTTCAGTTTTGTGTACCCGACGATGAATGAGCTAAGTTCGCAGATTGACTGTGTTTTGCGATTCTTCGGCATAAATACCTTTATTGGATTTGGTGTTGGCGCTGGCGCTAATATCCTCACCCGTTTTGCTTTAGCCAATCCAACCAAAGTAAGCACAATACCTAATCAAGTTTCTATGGTTATTAACTTATTACTAAGCAAAAACATATGGTACAATGTGTCCTTTATTGCGTCTGTGTCTTTGGCTAGTCTTTTTTGGACCAGTCGTGTAATGATGAGGCTGTATTTGCTCCTTAACTAAATAATTAGCATACCAAATTATTATTAGTTAATGTGATAACGAAAATTTATGTGTTATTTCACAGGTGACTGCCCTGTGTGTTATTAACTGTTCGCCATCGAAACCTTCCATCTATGAACGGACCTGCCACATGTTCGCTGGCCACGTCCTCCGCAACCACGGACTCTCCGAGGGCGTTATTAACAATCTCATTTTATATCATTTCGGTGCTGATGTAAGTATATTTTTCGGTTTATTCCCACTTTGCATTTTTTTTTATATAGTTTTATCACACCTTAACCAACACTATAGATTTATCTTTAACATTATGTTGTGTTAATAATATGAAACGTGTAATGTAAATATTTCAGGTGAAGAATCGAAACAGGGCATTATACAATAAGTTTCAAAACAAGTTCATGAACCTCCTGAACCCGATCAACTTCAGCATGTTCTCCAATTCGTACATGAAGCGACTGGATCTCGGGATATCGAGGAGTGGTCCTACCTTAGACGTGCCCGTGCTCAATATCACCGGAGCTCTGTCGACGCACGTCGTCGACACTGTCAACTTTAATTGTCGCCTCAACCCGGGAAAATCCACTTGGCTCAATGTAAGTTTCTCTGTAATATCTAAGTATTGTAACTTGATAGTAGGTGGCTACTATCGCCTGTAACAAGTGCGCTGCCGACCATAGAAGGATAAGAGATAAGGATGGGATGGGGTAATGGGCTCTGGCATGCCATCCCTTTCTCACTCACCGCAGTCCGCAGCACATTATTTCACTGTGGTCTTCTGTGGCACACTTAACTAAAGTGCACTGGAATTAAAAATCCTTTCTTGGGAAACGAATGGATAACAAAGAAAGGAAAGAAAAGGAATGGAGAAGTATTACTATGAAATGAATTTCTAAATTGTTCAAGGTTAATGACTATGTTGACTATAATTCTAGGAAAGTCAACATTTTTCAGGCATGTGTGTGTTCAACTAAAACTGGAGTAAAAATTGTGCCACTTGATCTCTTACAGATTCCGGATTGTGCGAACGTTCTGGAGGAAAAGCCGAACAATACTTCACAAGCGTTCCGTTTGTTCATTCAAGGCGAAGGTTACAGTGAGTATATATTTTTTTTTCACTTTCTTTGCTTATCGGTTGCTATTTTTAAAACTAGACTGTATAAACCAAACTATTTAATTCTCTTTCAGTCGCACCGCTATCGCCGATTAAGTTGGTGACATACAAGAGACTCTCGGAACTAGAGCGCCGTCGTTTGTGCTGTCAGACGTCCGTCATTCACATCACTGAAAATCCCATATCAGAGATAATCATATGTTAAACATTAATATAATGTGTTTGCCCGGGCTCGCGTGGTGGATCACTGGCCATATTCAACGTTTATTTTTTAATTTAAATACAGTTACAACTGAAAATTTTCATTAATATTAACGAAAGTGTATTTACTATTGTTAGTTTGTGAACGCACACCAGAGTTTTCGTGGCGCTTTTTCGTGACTTGTTAAAATTTCAAGCCCCTATAATGGAGTCCCTAAACGGTCCAAATTGCTTTACGTCCAGCATTTACGTGCTTGACAACCACGCTTGACGAGGCTTGCAAAAATACTTATCAAGCATTCATTTGCCACAGAGTGACCCAGTCTAACTGAATGTTTTGCTTGACAAGCATGCATCTCAGCGAAAAAGCATTGCAAAAATATATTTTTTTCATCAAGCATCATCAATAACACAGTTTGCTTGTCAAGCACACCAAGCTCCTTTCTAAACGGTCAAAATTGCTTGTCAAGCACGCAAATTTTACGTGCTTGCCAAGCAATTTTGACCGTCTAAGGGCTCCATTAGAGCAGTATTAACTAGTAAAATGTGTATTTGTAAAATACAAATGTATGTCATTGTAAAAAAAATGTATTTTGTATTGGTAAAAGAGTACATGTTCATAATTTGGCTGATTCTGTCGATAACTTAACATCCCGAAGACCACGAGAAAGCGCTCGTGTGCGTTTATATGCAAAAGTCTATTTTTTTTTTTAATATTCTTTTCTTTGTTGTATTAAAATATACTGCAGAGCTTTTAACTCACGTATGTACAACAAGTGTTAAATCCTAAATGTCTAAAAGTATTCTTTAATTTTAGCATATTATTAAACTAGTTATAGACAGCCTAGGGACATGAGGGATACTTAAGATATTAATGGCCTAAGTAATGATCGAAATATGGAAGTACCCCCTTTCACTTGTATTGCTCTGCAGTAAGTATATTTGTGTGTATGGCCATATATGGGTATGTGTATGCGGGACAGTGTACTAAATTAAGGTATCAAAGAATGTGTGCAATCTAAGAGTTATGTATCATTAAAGTTTTGATGAAGATTTGCATGCGAGGACGCATTTGAAAATATTTCGAATTTCATAATAATTTTCAAGTATTTTGTAAATTATAATGTCTATATAAATTATAACTAGATACGCTCGACTAGATACGGCCCTACCTAAAAGCAATAGCTCTAAGAATGCGGCAACTTTTTATTGTAGTGTGTGTAAAAAATCGTCACTATTTTATCATTTTTATTACGACTTGGCATTTTATTATACCCATAACTTAATAAAACATTCGGCACGTACACATCACAGACAGTGTGACTAGCTAAAGTACGCCGAATTCGGCGTAGAATATGTTGCCGCATTTTTAGTATCTAGTCGAGCCCAGCGAGCGAGACCAATCAAATATCTTTGGTATTTAATATTCCAGGACAGCTTCTAGCTTGAAGCCGTTAATTTTAAAAAATGCTGTCGCGAAACGCCTGTCGGATGTGAAACAACGAAACTATTTCGTTTATAAAAATTCTTTATTTAAATTACAAAGTTGTTCCTCCAAGGTGTTGACCAAATTTTATGTTTAAAGAAATTCTTTAATTATAAAAACATATTATTTCAGTTTTCATACACCGACATTTCATACAGTTGTCATTTGGTTTTCTAAAAGAAAAATTACGAAACAAAATTCGCCATTTGCGTCACGTGAATTATATCATTTAAATGACCAACTCATGAATAGTGAATGTGTGATAGTTGAAACTCTTTAAAAATGAATATCAAGTGAAAGACTCGTGTAACGGTATGTGGTAAAGTAAACGTAGGTATAAAATCGTTTGACTGAATAGGTGTACATAGGAATGAACGCGAGCCGTAATGGGTTAAATGTCCGTGTATTCTTTCCATGTTCTCACATGCACAAATTATAACACTATAATACTAAAATAGGTGTCATTATAGAATAAAATATTAAAGTAGGATAAGCACTTAAAAGTTGATTTGTTCTCACCACATATTTCTTTTCTGCAATATTTCAATGTGTCTCTACCGGGTGATGTGCGTGTGATATTTGAATATCTATTTATTTATATATTATAGAAAAATATTTAAGTAAAAAAAGGCAAATGAATCTGATAAATATGTGATTAAGTATGTATTAATTATTAAGTTACAGGGTCAAGTAAGTATGACACTTATCGACGGTTTCTCGCATTTCGAGTTCATGCTCGTTATTTATGTATCGAAAAAAAGACAAGAAACAGAAAATATTCACTACATACACAATTATACATATAGAAATTATATTCCTATATATGCTATGTATATTTGTCTAAACAAAATTTGGAGGTCAAATTTTCTGCTCTAGAAATATCGAACTAAAACATTCGGTACACTAGAATAAGTGAGATTAACAGATTACTTAGTCAACAACTCTTAAATTTTTCGAATGATTCTGAGTCACAAATCACCAATTTTGTATTAACAGAACGTCGATAAAGTGTCTCGTACTTGCCTTTAAAACAAGTGATATTATTCATATGATTGATTGTTGTACGTAAAAAAAATGTCTGTGGTTAGATCGAAGTGCGATATGTGTATTGTTTGTTAATTTTGTATTAATTGTGTGATATTTTATTTTTTTCGTTACAAAATTTAATTGATATATATATATTTTATTGCATAATAAATACGTATGACATAACGTAATTATTTTACTGACATATTATTATATTTTATTACATAATAATAAATTTCACTTGTAGAACGAAACACATATTTATAAATGTTTAAACAATTCGTTGTGAAACAAGTAGTTAAGGCACTTGAAACATAATCTTAAAGGTTAAAGTAGGAATTTTATTAGAATATTTTGGCAGTCCATAGTATTGTGCCATAACAAACAATGTCAGTGCAGTTTGTAACATTTTTAAAGTAAGGAAAACCCAAAATTAAATATATAATAACAATGCAAGTTAATAAAAATTATAAACAACCTTCTAATATCAGTTCATACTGTATTCACTTATGGCATTGAGAAGGTGGTAGAAACAGATGCATAATATGCACTAATATATTCGTAATTTAGAAGGTTGTCACTTGGTTTAGGTATGTCGATAAAAACTCACCCATGAAAGGTGATGTATTTTTATTATAAAACATCAAAAAAGACATCAATTATCCATTTGACCTAGTGAAAGCCGTCCAAATTACGAATATACAATTGCATTGCATCTCTTTCTAACACCTTTCCAATGCCATAAGTGAATACAGTATTGAGTATACGTATATTACGGTGGCATACCCATTTCATAGAGTAATATTGCATATCATCTCTTTCTAACACCTTTCCAATGCCACAAGTGAATATATATATTACGTATATTATATACGCATACGTATATGACGAGTTAGCGTAAAGTTCATAGAGTTAGGTCATAACAAAAACCATTCAAAAACAACTACCCAACTTTTTGTTGTTTCACCCAATTGAAGTGTTTTCGTTACTTTTAAAATATTACAAACTATAGGTACCATTAGTGAACGATGTCAAATAGGAGCTTAAGAACCCAAGAGAACCCATTTACCATACTAAAAGTAGCTTAAGAACCCAAGAGAATCCATTGACGGATACGTAAAGTAGCTTAATGCTATTTATTATAAAATTCAAGGACTAATAGTCCATGGAAATCGTATCAAACAAGCGGCGTTGCCTTACATCAAATAAGGTAGTTCTTATTTTTAGTCTTGGCAGGCCAAATGGTTTTAAAGATACGTTGCAAAGTTTGCTTGAGTTGAGATACAGCTGTTCAAAGTTGTTGAGGCAGTATTAGGAAGGGTATTTAATTTAGACTAAATTATCCTCATTGACTGAATTTAATTTAATTTAATTTAATTAAGAACTGGTCCTTGGTAATATAAATCGACAAAAACTAATGAAATACCAAAATTTTAATGAATTTAACAATGATTCGTAAAGGCGTTCGAGGTGAAAAATTTGGATTTGTCATTACCATTTCATCAGTACCAACATATAAAAAAAGGAACTACCTTATTTGATGTAAGGTAAATAATTCCGTGGGCTATAAGTTTGTGTTAAATTCTGTCAATTATTTGTTTCTTTTAAGTTTCACCTTAGGAATTCAAGTATCTTGGTGTTACCTGCTACATATGTAACAAAAAAAAGAAAAATTTTAATGTGTACCTAATTAGTAAACAATAAAATTTCTTTTATTTCCCAACAATATTTGTTTTATTTATTACTCGTATGTATACGCATTATCTTCACTTGTATGAAAAGTCAAACACGGTGGTCGTAGTGATACATTTTACTCACTAGGCATTCTAGGGAACACTAGGTAAACCTTACTATAGGTTAGTGACTTCCCTATATTGTAAAAGTTAATAATATATACATAGATATTTATATAAATAAATGAATAATAAATAATATCTCGACACATTCCACACCGCACCATCTAGTTCCACACTAAGCAACTAATATTAACAAGTCAGTTTACCTCCATACAAACGTAGAACCCTAATTTTCTGCTGTTTTATGTTTTATTTACAAAAGTAAGCATGATACCGATTTATCTTGTCGTTAACTAGGTTCCTGTAAGGTACAACTTAAAAAAAGTATTAATTTAAAATATATTATCCATTACTTTTCTATAGGTGACATATTTCAAGTAAGACCTCATTGCTCAACGAAAAATGTTACAATCTCTTTGATGTGACATATTTATTGTGACAGATAAAAACAATAATTATTAAAATTGATATTTAGTTATTTTAGAAATATTTCTTGTTTGTTTGAATAAAAAATAGTTGGGAACAGTAGTTTTCAGAACTTTTTATAAGTGAATCAATAGTTAAATAATAGTTTTGGCTATGGGCGACGCACCACCGGGTGACGATGACGAGGATTTAGTTTTCAACGTTGAGGACGTTCAGAAAATAATTAGAGACAACATCGAGTTCTGTTTAGGCGGCAATATTTACAGTCACTCCCGTACACCGCAATGGATCACTATTATAACGGAGAAAACTTTGGCGAGACTGAATAAACTCAACAAACCGTTTAAGTACATTATGCGTACGATTATCACTCAGAAGAATGGCACTGGGCTTCATACTGCTGCAGCATATTACTGGGACACAGCCACAGACGGAACGTGCACTGTTCGTTGGGAGAATAAATACATGTATTGTATTGTCAACATTTGGGGGCTGGCTTTACAGATTTAGTAGGCCAAGTTATTTACTGTAAAAATTTGCTAAATAAATAAAAATCATTTTAAACATTCATTCATTTTATTACGAATAAATTGCAATATTACATTTATATTTCAAACAATATTACATTGAGTGACTCGCTCATGTTATGCAATTGTTTAATTCCAGATACTTTCGTAAATGAGGAGTTTCTATGTTTATATACTGAAAAATAAAAATTGCACCGCCTGCAAACTCATATAACATTTATACTCAAAACGAGCCACTTGTTATCTTTTCCATTGGAAATAATTAATAAAACATTGTGATGATTAAATTGATTATTTAAAAACAGCTTTAATAATGAAATAAAACGTAACTTACAAATATTTTATATACACAAAAACATAATATAATTACTCATACTTCACTAAGCATTTCATGCACATATATTTTCATTAGATTCAGTACGTGTGTTTTTTATATTTAAGAAGAATGTTACCATATTTTATTATAGCTCAGTACATTGATGTTAAAACAATTTTATTTTCCTCTTAAAGGAATAAAGCCATTTCACTCAAACAGACACAAATAGTCTCTCCAAAAGAAACTAAAAACTAAAGATTTTTCCCGTAGATTTCAAATTTGCAAAACTAAATTTTGAGTTCATAATATCGTTTGTGTATGTAAAGTAAAATTGTTTTGAAATTGTGGATAGTGTAAACAATCCAATGTCAATGTCTTGTCAATGGTTGGATCAAAAAACTTAGTGATGGGACCTATTGAAAACTACAAATGAAAAATCGCGTCTGTAAACTGTAAATGAAAAATAGGCAAAAGTATTTTAAATTTATTACCAAGCAGATTATACCAAGAGATTTTAGTTTTAAGTTTTTGAAGTTATGTAAAATAACACCTAAGTATCATTTGGATTAAAATATATATTCAGGATATTTTTAGATTAAAATAAATTTTACTATAACACTACTGTACAATTTTAAAATTTCAAATTATACTGTACAATTAAAAAATATACTTACTTACGAAATACGATTTTCTTTTTTAAATCAAATTATAAAATCATAGGACACAGTTTTTAATGTTTTTTTTTTTCTAAATTTTCAATAAAATTTACTAATAGTATATATAACTATTTGATTTGGAAAATATTAAATTAAATTTAATTTCTTGAAATTAAGTTCGTAACATCACTGACATTCAGAGAAAAGATAGAAGTCAAAAGAGACAAAAATTTGACGTGCATTTGACAACCGCAAAATCGGCAAATAAGATTTTAGTTTTTAGTGTAAGTATTTAGTTTTAATGAATATATTTTCTTGTGAATGAGTTAAGAATGATAAGAAAGTTAATACTTTATGAGAAATAAGGACTCTTAAAGTGTTTGTTTACATTATCCACAATTTCAATACAAAAATACGGTACATCAAATAAACATTCTAATATAACTAAAGATTTATAATATGCCATGTAGGAAATAATAAATCTTTTAAAATAAAATTAAATATACAAGACAAAATCTAATATGTATAAAAAAAACTAAACAACGTACGAAACGTCTTAGTTAGTAATATGATAAAAAATATTTCATTTACTAAAAACAAAGTTTGGATCCTATCTCAGATTCGATCAATATGTACATTCATTTTATAAAATCAATCAATATAAATAAAAAAAATATATCAATTTATAAAATTATGTAAAAACATATGTTGGTTAGGCATAGAGAATATAAACAAATACTTTTCCGGCCATATTACGAATCTGTCGTTAAATAAAATATTATGTCGAATACAGAAACAACCAACACTGTTATACAATACAACGTTTTCTATTACAATTTTATAGTTTTGCTTGATTTTATTGGACGGTATTGTACTGAAAATAAAATGTATATAAAGTCAAGCGGTCGAACTATTAAAATTAAATATACTTAATACTTAAACAAACTTAACGATAGGTGTACGGTATCTAATTAAAACGTTTCACTGGTCAAAATTATTAAAACTATGTATAGGTAGCGCGGCGGATTAAGACTTCTCGGCAGAACTCTATTTTTAGGTGTTTGAGGGGGCAGAGGAAAGTGAGCGGCTGAGTCTACCAATAACGTGTGCCGACACGTTGGTCGGTTTGGTAGACTCAGTCGCTCTTCCCCTCGCGCACTTCGTTCGCGCGTCTCGACTCTCTTGGGTACAGTTGCGTACAGATTGATTTATCGTATTAGTAATACGTTTTTTTTGCGCAATTGTACACATGCGCCGAGGGCCCCCACTAGTTTCGCCTACAAACCTTAATATATTGCGTTACCTATATGTGATTAAATACATATTTCATACATTGTAAGACCACAGACAAAAGTGTAAGGCATTTATTTTTCACTTTAATAAGGTTTCATTCAATAAGGAATAATCATAAATATACCAAATTATGCATCTTTGGATGCATAATTAAGAAGTAATACTCCTTTTTTTGAAATCATTGTCCAAACAATAATATTAATAATACGAATTCCTACAAGTTGACAAAATAGAACCACATGTAGGAATAAGTGCAAAAGTATTCAAAACAAGAAAGTTGGCGAGTGAGTCAACGCGTAAAAGTTTTGTCATTAGATTTCACTTGAATAATAAAACTAATGAAACTCAATTAAGAACTAAATATGTATCTTTGACTTTAGCCTTACAGTATATTGATTTATTGTTTCGAAATTGCGTAAAATATTTCATTTTACATTAGATAAAACTATACATGTGGCGTAATAATACACACACACAAAACTAGTTGTGATAACGAATTGTGTCGATTTAATTATTATTAACATGTTTCCATGATTAGTGATTTATCCGTACTATTAGTTTATAAATAAACTAAAGAATCCCAAATTACCTAATAATAAAAAAAACAAATGTATTTTAAAAAAATTATGTAGATATAACGTAAACTTTTAATCTCGTCAATTAAGGCTTACTGTTGTTCCATTGGTTTATTGTTTAGAAATTGCATAAAATATAAGATACTATAAGAGTCCACTATAAGATACTATTGCATATTTAAAATTATACATAATAGCCTAAGTTAAAAGGAATAAATATACATTAATTATACGCAAAACTATTTGTGATGATTTATAATGGTTTATCTTAATTCCATGAATATCCCAGATTAACGGTTAAATATTATTATCAGGATAATTAGCAATATAATGCTCAGTACCAAACCAATGTAAACTTTCTTCTTTCGGAGCTTGTTCTGAAAAATATTTAAAAAAATATTTATAGATAGATAGATAACATAGATTTTTTTTACATTTTGTGTTGCGTTTCTTTTATTCTGTTAGGTAGCAACATGTAAACCAATTTTATTATAATTTAAAAAGTATATTTGTTAACATAGTAATAAGGTCTAAAGGAAAAAACCAGTCATTTTTTTTTTCAGATATAGATCAAATTAATAGACAACACTTGAGAATTAATAAAAAAATATTCATATTCATAAAAAAATATTCATACTACAGAAGAATTAAAAAAAAGATCGTTAAAAATATTTTTGTAAAAATATTGTTTTATCGTAATATATTTTTGAATTAAATAAGAATTTAAATTACAAAAAAAAAAAAAAACATGACATTAATTTAAAAAAATACATATTTTCCTTGTATATATACATATAATATAGTGTGATGTGAATTTTTCAAGTGAGTAAATGTAAATTTTTGAACTCACCTTGTAATTGGCGGCTTGGTTGAGTTGCTGAGTTGCACTTTCAACGTTCTGAGCCGTATACTCAACATTGGACTCAATTGAATCAACGATCTGGCCTTGATCGTGAATTATGGTACTCAAATCCTTGAATATTTGATTCACGTCCACAATGTCGTTCTGAAATTTCAATTTTAAAAAATACTTACATACTCGTAGTTAATTGCATCAGTCAACAAAAAAATTTTTTTTTGTTTCTGTTCTAATGCTTAAATTCTGATTCTAGACATCTAAAAATAGTTACATTTTCATTTTTAGCTTTCGTTATTTTACATATACATATTTCCTGTTGTTTATCAAAAATCTTAAATGACAAAGGCTCTAGTGTTCAACAAAAACTTTTCTAATTGCAATTGAAAGTAAAAGTATGGAAATAATGCATGAATGTTCTAGTTTCTACAAAA
The DNA here is from genome assembly GCA_918317495.1 of Synanthedon vespiformis. Taxonomy (NCBI): domain Eukaryota; kingdom Metazoa; phylum Arthropoda; class Insecta; order Lepidoptera; family Sesiidae; genus Synanthedon; species Synanthedon vespiformis. The sequence goes on from OU906947.1 coordinate 4,009,496, forward strand.
GCAAACTTTGATCAAAAAAATTATGTATTCCCTTATTTTTAACATAGATGAAATCAAAATTTCATACGCAGAAGCCAGACCCAAAAATCGTGTTGACCTGTGTTATTTATTGTTACATTCGTAGTTTATATTATTATACCTACCAGCGTTGAAAAAAAAAAGTAGCCTATCCTGTGTCCTGCACGTCTAAATGTTTATCTACCAAGTTTCATGAAAATCGGTTAATTCGTTTAAGAGTTATGGAGGAACATACATATATACATACAATACCTACACTTGCAGATTTATTATTAGTATTGATTGATTTGTATTTTATATATTGTGTCATGATTGTGTCCTAAACAAAGTAACAAGGTCCTAGTAAGATCTTAGTGGCTAGTAACCCTAGGGCTAGCTGTTAATTAAACAGTCGCAGGTTCGAAATCCGCTAAGGGCAATGTTCACATTTTACCTTTATACCTGAGTCATGTATGTTTTGTTATGTATTTATTTACAAAAAAAGTAATCTATGTAGTATATCAACAGTATTTTATCCATAATAAAAGCATTAGTTGCTTACATTGTGACACTAGATGGCGTTATGTGGAATGTTTGAAGAAATAGAAATATATAACAATTTTTGTCGCTGCAGAGCATTTCTTGAAAATTCTATTTATATTATACATTGCAATTATACATATTATACATTGCAAGATTTTTCATAGATCCTATACGTAGGTAAAATTTGTGAAAAATTGAAAAAAACTTAATATCTATACTATAAATATTATAAACAGAAAGATATCATATTCTTTTTTATTTTAATAATTTCGATATTAAAAATTCTTTCACCTCTAAAAAGGTTTCCAAATTGTTTGCATTGAATTTCCAAATGAAGTTTAGTTTAGTCGTTAAACTAATAAAATAAATTATTTTAACTAAAACGACTACTTATCGGGGTTTTTTTTATCTGTTATAAAAATACCTTGTTAATTAAATGTTGATGCCGATTATACATAATATTATAATGGTCTGAACGAATTAATAGGATAAAAACCAACACTATCGACAAATACAATTATGTAGCTACTTTTTTGTTATAATGGACAACTTTTTAGATATTTATTGAAATGTAAACCTTGACGCGTATGAAATACAATTATTATTATAGTACATTTTCAACTGAAACCTTGTACTTGTTTATGAAGTTTATCTGGTTGGTAATTGATACAATTTTTAAATGGTAAAGAATTACTAAACTAATAGTGGTCAAAAGTACCTATATAAATTTTGCATTTTTTATCACAATACTAAGACTAAAGAGCTTTAGGGTCAAATAAGCTTTTTTACCTCCAACTGCCTAATGTCCTTTTCTCTCTCCTCAATTTCCCTCAACTCTCTTTCAGTCTGCATTGTGAGTTGCTCCTGCTTGCGAACATTTTTATCCTCGAGCTCCAACAAATCTTTACTAGTACCTAAAAAAGTAATTTTTTTCGTGTAATTCATAATAGAACAATATAAAACTATATTAGAATAAATAAAAGAAAAAATAAAAAAAAAAACAATTTACCAGAAGAAAATGGCTCCGGAATGGTCACATGTTGAGACTTCACCTTTCTTACATCTTCTTTGGTCTTTGCAGCGGCGGACCTTTGGGTTGTCTGTATTCAAATTATTAATAAAAAATAATATATTTTCCCAGTAATACTCAACTTAATATAATGGATATCATAAATGCCTCTAATCATAATTTGAAGGCACTCTGGTAAAATAAAATTTTAAAAAAAGACTATATTTATTTATGGTTGCACTGTCTTCCAACAATCAGTAGTACTGCACACTGAATTTTTTCAGTCATTTGGGCAGTTCGAATGACGGCAGAAGACCATTTTCCAATACCTTCACTTATCCTTATCATGCTATGGTCATCATCACCTATAGCGTTGCTTGTATTATAAGACAATAGCCACATACAATCAAGGGGACCATCAGCCTGTACGTTAACCTTAAGATAAAAAAAAATCCATTCCAATCTTTATGTATTACCATGTTGATTACATGATTAATTATTCATTTAGAGAGGCAGTGATACTGATAACGTCATATTATTTTCAGTCAGTAAGTAGATAGAAACCATTCAACAACAATCATACTTTATTAAGAACATAAAGAAACAAAATATAATTATACAAATTTACATAATTATATGCATCAATTAAATCTTACATTAAGGATAACGGTCCTGGTAATGTGACCAAATTTCAATACCAAAGGTAATTAAAACCACACTCTTTTATGGAAATACTAGTTACCCGTACCCGACTTTGCGAGGAGCTTATGTTAGAAAATAAATTACAAATTTCAGCTATCTTTGATTTTTTTATATATTAGATTATGTTATGGATAAATTACTGGTCATAAATGAACTTCAATTTACCTGGAATGCATTCAAAGTGGCGATATATTCATCGCTGAGACGATCCCGGGTGAGCTTGTTGGCTGGCTGATCGCACGGGAGCTTCATTAGTTCCATTATCATGCTGGAAGTATCTTTCGCCAATTTCTGTGTGTAATTCTGTATTTGACGTCTGAACAAAACAGAAGACAGTTCAATTATTACGGTGCTGCAGCGTCAAGTGCTCTGCCGGACACTCGCTTCCTCAACGGAAACCTGGGGGTTATTTTTGGAATTTAAATGTATACTTAATAGGGAAAATGTAATCACGGGAAAATCTAACGGCACTGGTCACAAAGAATATTATTATTATATTCACACGAGTCATCATGGCTAAACAGGGTTGGTTTTGGGCTGTCTAGAACACAATCTGACTACATTTGATTTCTGCTTAAAACTTAATTTGGCTACCACATAATGAGTTGAGCACTCAAATTTACTATGACACAAATTGACTAGTGCCGAAAATATCTAGAACACATTTCGCCTACTGTTGTATTTTGTTTTTGTGTGTACAGGCGAGGTGAAAAATAAAAATACAGGACTACTTTTTTAAAAATATTTTGTTAAATCATTTGGACAGCAAATTAAATTAAAAAGAATTATCACACCGGAACTTAAATAACTTAAAATGAATCTAGGCAAAAATCAAATGAAGTCAGATTGTGTTCTAGACAGTCCAAGACACCAACCAGCTAAACATACCATTTTAAAATTTTTAACATAAATGCTATTTTTGTGTGCTCAGCTGTCATTTTAGTGTTATTAATAAGATCAGGTTATATAATACTGTTTTATAAATGTACTAGTGGCCTGTTCCCGCCTTTGCACGGATGCAAATTATATACCAATACCAAATTATATACCATTTGTGAAAATGATGAAAAGTAGTTTTTGGGTTTATCGCGAACAGACAGACGTGGCGGAGGACTTTGTTTAATAATATGTAGTGATAACATTTTAAACAAAAGAATAAACAAATGAATGTTATTATATTAATGTATCTTATCAATGTTTATTATTAGAGTCCTAAGTGAGATAACATGGCAGATTTAAAGGTAGTTTGCTTCACATAAAAGTATACTAGAAATTTGCACCTTCATACAAAATACTTTATGACAGATAAACATATAACACAACACAACAGCATAACACAACAGCATATGTGCTGTTATTTCACTGTGGTCTTCTGTAGGGCGGTGGTTACTGTTGCCAGGTGGACTGCCGAAATGACTGTGAAACACAGTGTGCCCTGCCACTAACTAATAAAATATGGAGAGGTCATTTTAACTGATTTTTATAAAACTTGGTAGATAATGATTTAGATGTACGGGACACAGGATAGGCTACTTTTTTCTTTTTCGACGCGGACACAGGCACCAGCTAGTAATATATAAAAGGCGATGTGTGACTGAAGACACAAATTAAGACTCAAATTCGCCCTACAGACACAGATGAAGTCGCGCGCAAGAGTCATTTGATGAATGTTAAAAATGAGGCTAGTTATAATATATAATCTTTTAAAAATATTGTACTCACAATTGACTACGCAGATCTTGGGAGTCTTGTGGAGTTTGAAGTTGGTTAACAATTTTCGACATTGATGACACTGTACAGAAAAGCAGTACATTATATTATGAGCTAACTTGTTACAGCTAATTTAAAAAAAAATAACATTGACTTCAAGATATTTGTTTGGTCTCGGCGCCCCAGCAATTACTCTTAAGATGTTATTTTGTACATTCTGTAGACGTTCGATATTTGTTTTGCTAGCAGTGGACCACATTTGGATTCCGTGAATCCAAATTGCTTTCAAAATAGCGCTATAGATCAGTAGCTTATTGTGCAAGGAGAATGCAGACCGCCTCCCCACAACAAATTTCTAAATTTTATGTTGATTTCGTGTCTTGATTCGTTTATGTGGACACTCCACGTAAGTTGCTGTGATAAATAGTGACAACGTTTTACACACTACAATAAAAAGTTGCCACATTCACGGATCAATTGCTTTTACATAGGGTCATAGTCGAGCGCAGCGAGACCAATCATTTTTCTATGGTTGTGTCATTTAAATATTATTTTATTCATCATAAAATTTCAACGGGAAACGCCCCTCCACTCCGCCGGAACTAAGACATCTTTTAAACCTATTTACAATTAATTTTGAATTTTAATTTATTGGTTATCTTTCATTCAAGATTCCCAAGACATAAAGTGTCCTGTTTTGTCATTCCCCTCTGGATGACTCATGTGGATGACACATTAAATCTCTGTAATTCCAATAATAAGCACAGCCTTTATTATATTTGGCTTATCTGTGGTTATATATTACAAAATAATGTTTTATAGAAAACAATAAAAAATATAGGTAACAATAGGTAATAACAAATCTGTAAGTGTAGGTGTATTGTATGTACGTATGTATGTATGTTCCTCCATAACTCTTAAATGAATTAACTGATTTTCATGAAACTTGGTAGATAAACATTTAAACATACAGGACATAGGATAGGCTACTTTTTTTCTTCTTCAGCGCGGAAAATGTCGCCGGGCCAGCTAAAAATAAGGCCATTTTGAGTATAATCTTATCATTTTGACAGTTATAGTACTTGCTTTGTATTTTATGAAAAAAGACTATTAGTGAGTTTATATGGCTCTCAAATCAGTAACAATGCTTTGTGTACAAAAAGTAATTTTCAATTGAATATAACATAATGACAAAAATGTTAAAAAGTAACGAGATTAAACGAAAAGTATAAAAATATATATAAAAAAAAAGTATATTACCATTTTGGGAAAGTTTGTTTATATTGCTGCCAATGTTCTGCGACAGTCTGTCGAATTTGTTACCGGATTCTTCAAAAGCTACCCCTCCTTGATATGACGACTCCATTGTGACTAAACATGAACAATTAATTAAACGCAATTAACGAACAACGGAACTGTAACAAGAAGCCAATTGCACATTACACTAATCACATTAACAATCACCTGATTAAACTTGGCGTACGACGTAAGATAAAATCAATAAATACCTATCCAAATCGTAAAAATATAGTGGGAATTCCGTAAAAATCAACAAACACTGAAGAAAATGTTGAAGACTGAAGAAAACGTCAGTAGCGAATGAAAAAATAGAATTGTTGTTGACCAATGACCACAGGCAGGCTCAGACTACAGAAATTGTAACGGCTGTCAATGTTAATGTCAATGTAATGTTAAGCACAGATTACCTCAACGCGACAATATAATTGGATCAAAAAATAATAATAAATCGTTGAATAATATGAAGTGTGTTCTCATTTTCTTTTAATTAACAAAAATAGCAATGCCTTTATGTTTTAAAATTCAAAAATATTAACGTACAAGTTGACTGATAAACTTACGTAATAATCTTATAATAAGTGTGTATTCAATTGACAATTGGACTTTAATTTAAACAATCTACTTGGTGATATCGCAGAAGCCTATTTTAAATAAATATTTATTTACATGCTTCTATAATCGTGAAAACAGTTTCTACCAAGTTTTCTATACAATTTAACTAACATGACACAGACCCCATAAAAATATGGTGTCGTCTATGGTATCGATAAAGAATCTAGCTTTTAATTGGCCTATGGTAACAATCAATGTATCCTAAATTATGTTACGGTAAAAACTAACGATTCATAAATCTGAAATATGTCTCGTTAGATGGGATAGTATATAGTCTAGTATGGTTATAGTATATAGTAAAGTAAAAATGAAATGCCACTTTTCCAATATCTCCAAGTTTATATGACTTATGTCTATGTATATTACATTACACGTTACTTTTGAATATGTGTATTTATAATCTACTAATAATCCTTACATATTATACAACAAAGTCCTCCGCCGCGTCTGTCTGTCTGCGATAAACTCAAAAACTACTGCACCAATTTTAATGCTGTTTTCGTCAGTTTAGTTTTTTAGTATATAATTTTCAACGCGGACGAAGTCGCGGGCACCAACTATAAGTAAGCATGTTATATATAATGAGAGCTTTTACGCAAGGCCAAGTTTAAAATAAGTATAATTATTATTATTATTCAAATTCATTTATTTACATCCTTAATTCTAAATGTTCGTCATTATAACTTCGTCCGTAATTGCACAGACAAAGCCTTCGGTTTCTCCAATGAGGTCATCGAAATCTAGCCAGGGCCTAGGGGCCAAGAGCACAATGCAAACGGGAGCATTACGCTTATTAACGAAACGATAGAAAATAAAGCCCGGTGATTGGTTGTTGTAACGCCCACATAAAATTTTGACAAATCATCGGGTTTTATTTTCTATTGTTCTCTAACTTCGTCAAGGAAGCGTTGGAATTGATGTGCTCATGGCTAAGGCCCCAGTTCACTGACATGAGCGAGTTCAAATCAGGTCCCATCATGACCTTGTAGAACCGCCCATGCAACTCCTTGCCTATCCATACGTTCCTTCGGTCTTTGGTGCTTAGAACCACAGGCTTACGCCAGTTCTCGTTAGCCAGAGGTGAGATTTTTGTCGATTGCTACAACGTCTCGATGTACACCACTCTCATTGTGCGTCCACAAAATCGTCGTCCAATGTCCATTCTGTTTATCGCCTAGGTATTTGATAACTGGGAACTTACTGAATGTGTGTAATACAGAAGACATGTGCTCGAAGTCCTTCAATGTCTTTATTAAAATATTTGAATACATCCAGCGCCGCTATAGAAGCGATCTACTACTACTAATCTCTCTATTTACTTCATAGTTCATAGTTAACTGTACTATGACCTAGTCAAGATAGTGTTTTATATTTGCGAATTTTAACCGTAACATGCATATACAAACACGTATTTTGTCATGATATTCGTTACAGACAATATAGAGTACAGTGTATATACTCGCATAAATACCATTTACTTATGTATATTATAAAAATATATATCAATTTTTAGTTAGTGGTTGTGGTACCTAACTACCTAGGTTTTTTTGCAGAACTGTCTGCGTGTCTCTCGTCCCTATTCTATATTGTATAAAACAAATAAACCAAGTCAAAATAGCTAACATATTTGATTCTTTCAGTGAAAAGACAATGCTTTTAGTATATCAGAAATACTTGTTTATGGCTTGATTGTCATATAATATATTTCGAATTTTCGACATATGTTTGAAATGCTAAACCTCTAATCTACGTGTTGATCCTATTATTTTGTCATGAATACCAGTTAAACAACAGAATATTACGATATGTACTAGCGAAATAATACCAGGTACTACTTTGGACTTATTTTAAAACAAAGAATTCATTCAAATCTTCTAAAGAGATAACTCGAATTAATTACAATGTTGCCTATCAATCTGCTAATATTCGTAGACTATATTCACACTTTTCAAATTATGATGACGCGTTTAAAATTTTTATAGAGGCTGCAGTTTTTCCTAATAAGTGCCATTTGTTATTCGTCTTTCAGAGGAGGTACAGCTACCTCTCGGGAACGTTAAACAAGATGGACCCTTCATTGTATTCCCGATACACCACCCCAAATGGGTTGCCTCAGGAATCCAAACTGGCTAAATATATGGTAAGTATTTTTTAGATCTGTTGTTTTTTTACTTAGCCAAGAAAGTGCTTGGTTCGGTTAATTGATGTTCGGTGCAGATGTGGCAAAATGTGGATCACACTTACCTAGTAAGTGCCAATTTACCCTAGATTTGAAGATCCCGAGGTGGTAATTTTGAGGAAACACACAACGCAGACAATGAGTTCCACTCCTTGGACAAGGAAGGTGGAACTGTAACGCTTCATGTGTGATCGAGGAACATCAACCACAAAGGGCCCGTGCCTCATGTTTCATTTTCAATTAAGAATTAACCTAACTTCTTTAATTTCAGAATCATTCAATAGTCACCCCAACGAGGTCTCTGAGTCATACCATGGCAGAAATGACTTTCGAACCACAACCATCAGTATGGAATTTTTTTTATTCCTACTATGTTTTTACAATTCTACATTTTTTACATTCTTACATATTTTTTTTTACAGACAAGTCGGGAGTATGTGCCTGTTGGTTATTTTCCAGCTGCAAACATATTGCCGGAATCACCGCAAAATTCTCCACCAAACAATCTGATACCGGTTCCATCGAACACTCAGATACATCAGGTAAAAAAAATTAGGTCATATTCTAATTATGTATGTCAAACAATGATTTGCATAAAAATAGACATGATTGTTGCAACACGTTTTTAGTGCAAAACGTGCAAACAGTGAAAATGTCTGACTATGCAAAAGACGTTTGGAGTTTGTAGGTAATTAATTGTTAATATCCATTGTTTGTGCATTGTTGAGTAAGCAATCTTTATTATTTATATTTTCAAAGTATTATTTGCTGATTACAGAAAAACTTGTAAGCTATTGAAACAAGATGAGATCATTTTAATTTATTTTTGAAATTAATTTTTGTACTAAATCTTTGTCTGTTTTTAGGAAAATGTAGGTGGCACTACATATTTCTATCGCAATTCTGAGACAATAAATGCGTCGGTGCCACTCAACTCATCTGCTCTTATTGGTAAGTTTCTGTAAATGTATCATTAATATTTGTACCTAATGTGACTCAAAATTGTAAATGAAAAGATGAGTTAAATGGGCACAGAGCTCGTCAACTGTTGGTTTTTGCGAGCATTGAATTAATTACATTTGGTTTTCATTCTCCCTAAGTATATGTTCAGCAATTATTTCCAGTACAAAATAATACGGTTTCAATTTGCGCATTTGTAACAACTCTGCCTTTACACATAATGTATATATCCAATTGAATATCAATCAATCATCAATACTAATAATAAATCTGTAAGTGTAGGTATTGTATGTATGTATGTATGTATGTATGTATGTATGTATGTATGTATGTATGTATGTATGTATGTATGTATGTATGTATGTATGTATGTATGTATGTATGTATGTATGTATGTATGTTCCTCCATAACTCTTTTAAACGAATTAACAGATTTTCATGAAACTTGGTAGATAAACATGTAGACATATTTTTTCTTTTTCGACGCGGACAAAGTCGCGGGCGCCAGCTAGTACCATATAAATTCTTTGAGCTATCAAGAAGGTGACATAAAATTTTCAATATAGATGATAGATCAAAGTATAAGTTTTGTTATACATGTCGTGGGCAGATCGTAGAATTGGGCGGATCGTAAAGTATGAAATCAAAACTCTTTCACCAAAAGTCAAAAAGGTCCTCGTCGCACCTATTTGGTGCGAAGCGAAGCGATACGAAGCAAAGCGAGGAGGAGCGTGTTAGGTTTACATGGAAATAAATTTGGGGTGCCGAGCGGAGCGGAGTGAGACACTTTCAGTTTTAACAGAAATATGATCTGCCCGGGAATACGATGCGCCGACGACATATATACTCTTCTGAACATGGAAAGCAAATTTAAACATGTTTATTATGTTATGTCAAAAATTTGATTATGTACTCTATTTTTAGGCCCACAAGATCCATGTTTAGCCGGCGTAGTGGGAGGTGCTGGACCATCGTGCAACACATCGGCATATGCACCGCAAATGTATGCGGGCATACCCCAGCACATGGGCGCTATAATCGCTAAGCCAGGTAAGTCGTATGTCTAGTTAAAAAAAAGTTCTTACAGTGTCCAAAAAAAAAAATCGTTTATAGCGACATCGTTACAAGTTGTAGAGTTGTTATCCTAATGCGTGTAAAAATTACCTTAACCAGGAGAGAATGACTCGACCTGAGAGTCACTTGACCCCTGCACGCGATTGTGAAAACAAACAGAGATAAGTGATTATGTTTCTTTAACAGTGTATGTGTATTGTATAAAAATAACTAAGTAAGAGTGTAATAAATAAAATAATATTGACCGGGTAGGTTAGGTTACGTAAAGTGTTCAGATTGAAATTGAGTGCATGTTGGAGTATTATCAATGTATCACAACAATAATAAAATTTATTGCACACACTCTTATATTTAATTAATATTAATTTTATCTATCACAAATTTATAGTACATGAGATGTCCTTATAAACGGTTTTGATTAAATTTTATTAAAAAATAATATAACTTACTTACTTGTATTAATAAATACTAGATTTGATTTTAAATATCATGGGTTTGGTTTAGTTGGTTGGTTTTAGTTGGTTGTCAATCCTCTGAATATAATATAAACTTGAGACAGATAAATTCTCTCACTACTTGAACTGCCCCAAAACAAAATTTTAATTATAGTTTGGGCTCATGGGTCTGTTTACATTATGATGTTCTATCCGTTTGTTTAATTAAATTGTATATTATAACAAAACCAATTGTGCAGCTAAATTTATAGAGGGATTTTCTTCATTTACATGCCTGTACTTATAAAAGATTGCTGTCTAGCAATCGGTACATCTCCATATGTGATGTGGGTACCGGCTCCAGTCGAGACCGGTTTGCCCTTTCAAGGTACATAAATGTTGAGTAGTAAATAAACAAATCTATCGTGGAAACTGTGGCTAAAGTAGTTCGCTTTGAGTTCGATGTTAATATATTGCTAATGAGTTCACTATGAGAAATTCATTTGTTTTATTATTTGATATTTTTCCACTGGTGTGCTTTCGCCTCTTCACATCACACAGCTCTGATGCAAGTCCACTCTTATGGTTTGTCTATGACAAACGAATCATTTTCAAAGATTATGCTTATTTTTCAAATAGATTTTCTCATTTCACTAAGAGTCTAAACGCATTAGCATTGTCCCCTTTGTAAGGTCATATTAAATATTTATAATAATTAATGAACATGTCAACATGGTGGAAAAGCGCTAGTTTGTTTAGACCATAATTCATATAATTCCATACTGTAATTTGTGTGGAATGCTTGTTTACATTGTTGCTATTCTCATTTTACTTATAATACTAGGGATGTTTACATTTGCGTCAGTCACTCGATGTTGAATGCATAAAGGTTAAATTTGACTATCAGATTTGTCTTCAAGTTCGAGTTATACAGAGGTATAAGTAAACAGTTCCGTTTCAGTAACGTGTTTGAGCGCAAAATGTATGAATACCAAGTGCATTACATGTCTATATTTATCTCTATTTTATGTCTATTTGTTACTAAATATTTTTATATATTCATATTTAAATTTGAACTTCACTGTCGTTTCGTTAACGTAGTGTGGTAAATACATCTATTCAGCTCAATTCAACTTTTGTACATAGAAAACACTAGCTTTGTGCGCGTTGTAGTTAGTTTTTTTTTTCAAAATCCCATACGAACCTAACATTTTTCTTGCATGAAAAATATACTTACTATAATTATGTAAAATCAGGTGATCATCAATGCATCAGTGAAAACCGCATTCAAGGCGTTTCTGAGGCTTCTAAATTCTAAAAAGCTATTTTTTTTAAATTGTTTTTTATTTATTTATTTATAATTCGCGGTACCTAGTCTAACCAATAAATAGTCAAGCGAAACGAGAGTCGAGCTGAATATCTGTAGTTACTACTCCCATGATGCACTTAAATGTGTTAGCATATAGATGCACCAAAAACCCTCCATTCCTTTAGCTTGGTGCACGAAAATCGCCGGAAATTATAACATTTTTAATTCAATTTAATTTTCACATTCTCCACCTACTATTTTTGTTGTGCACGAGGCTTTTGTCGTAGAATTTGCAAAAATAAATAAATTAAAATTTCCTTCATCAACATAAGATGACCACCGGATTGGTTTGCTAATTGCAACAAATGTTTCGGCTGGACACATGGTTGCAATTTATTTTATGTTTTTGATCTATATGGTAAGAGATTGTATTAATTTATTTCACATCAAGCCTAAGGTATAGTTTCAGCTTGGATTATATTATTTATACACATATCTCGTATCAATTTAGAGCTTGGCTCATAAAAATATGAATTGATCAAATTTTACAAAAGTGTGGAATATACTTCTAAGTGTTGAGCACATTTAGAACACTTTTTAAGAATATACAATCAAATCTTTGAAATTGTAAGAATACCATAATGATTTTCTATAGTTCTGACAATGCGATAGTAGTAGAAAATTTAAGATACTTATTTGAAGTTGATATCTTATAACTTCTTATAACATCTTATAATCTTATAACTAAGTAAATGAATCTACCAGAAAAATTAATTTCGAAAACCTGTTCAGGGAAGAATCTTTCAAGACAAACAATTATTATTAAATTATAATGATCAATATTCCATGTAAAAAAGAAAGAAGAAAATAAGTGAATTTCTACAAAGAAGTATTCCACGCATTATGTTAGCAACGAAGTACATTCTAAGTAATGGAAGTGAATGAAAATTTAAATATTGTAACTTGAAAACAAATAGCAATAGTTTCCGGTGACGACATTTTTGTGCCCATTATTGAAAATAAACTGATTAAAGATCTGAACTGCTGCTCACCCGGCGCAATTCTTTTAGAACGAGATTATTAGCCCTCTATTCTTTGTTAGAAGCTAGTTTAGGCGAAGTTTTACTGACACTGGCCACTGTCCAAGCCCAAATCATTGAAAACTCATCAAAGTTTTCGTCTCAAGGCTCCAACTTTCCGAGGTGCATCCAAGTTTGTAGTCAATGCTCTTAAGATTTTTTTCTTAAAGGTTAATATCGAAACTCAACTTTAGCGGACAAAAACCTGGACATCCTCTATGTATTATATCCTTTGACGAACCTGTTGAATGCCTTAAAGCTCCGTCGCAGAATTCGCGGGTTCAATTCCCGACAGGGTCTACTTCGGAAATGAACTTTTTAAAGTCGGCTCTGGTCTGTATTTGGAAAGTAGTGGTAAGGCAACACTGCAGTTTGTGTCATTTGGGCTGCTGTTCTCTTACGAGAAGACCACCGTGAAATAACAGCACGTGTGCTGTTTTGTTTCGAGGAACCCGGGCAGTAGATAATTATGATTCCCAATAAGAATCAAATCGTATCAAATACACTCACAACCAAAAAAATAACATTTTCATTTCATGTTTGTTTATTAAAAATATTAATATAGTTTCTTAATAATGTTGACAAATTGGTCTTGTTGTCGTTTCAGGACTAGCTGCATCCTTCTACACGCCGGAGACAATCAGGTCTGAAATGTACCAGCGTAACGAGGACGTATTCCTTCAGCCAGACCTGCACCAGTATCCAAGTAAAGGAATCAGATAGGATCATGTTATCATGAGTTATCTCATTAATAGTTATTTCAGCTAGTATAATAATATATATGTATATATGTAGATAAGGGGAAATTGAAATGTTAACATAGTATGTAGTTACAAAACGTATGTTTGCTTAACAGATCTGCCAGAGCACGTGGAGATGTTTTCAGAATTGACGCCTCTAGAGCATGCCGTCCCTCATGCCATGGCGACGTCGTTCAGAGCGACCCACAGGCAGACGGGCGAACACTATGCCCTGAGACGCCTCCACTCTTACGCCGGAGCTCCCACTCAATGGCTTGACGCGTGGAAGCAGATTGATCATCCCAACATTGTCCGTCTCAACGATTACTTTACGACGAGTGCTTTCGGTGATCACTGTAAGTCAAAATGAATTTGATTACGTATAACAATTTCAGGTTTGTATAGGTAATTCAGGCCCAGATTAAGCATGTTGGGACCCTTGGACAATGAAGGTCCCGGGGCTCGTTCCAAAAATATATATTATTACTAGTGGGTGCCAGCGAATTCGTCCGCGACCAATTTTTTTTTTACATACAAACCATTCCTCATTATGCCTATATCCATAAGTGAAGACAGAATTAAAATCGGTCCATCCGTTTAGGAGGAGTTCAGTGACATACGCACGCACAGAAGAAATATATAATATAGAGATAATTACGCTGTTTTTATGTTACATTTGAAAGTATGCCATAGATAGACGTCGTTGTGCCCTATACTGTCTAATGTCTAATAATCCGGGTGAGCTCGGAGCTCGCTACAATAAATGACCCCTAACAAGGTCTCCAATGGAATAGTAAATAAGCTTATGATTTGAATGACAGCAATGGTGCTTGTGTACGACTACCACCCGTCGTACGTGACGGTGATGACTCAATACTTAGCCAGCGGCAATAACGTCGCAGCCGATGCGAACGGAGCTTATCACGATCCATTCTCCTCGGACCCGGACGCTCCGAGACCATACACTCACCAGGTAATTTAACATTTATACTACAACTACTAATTTGCGAGTGAAATTGAAAAATTAATACAATTCGATGCTAGGTGACCTTCGCTCATGATCACATAAACCGCCATGAAGGTGTCGGATATTCACAGGATTAGGAAAAAATATATAAGGGAATATTAATTAATTATTAACTGTAATAAGGTAAATATAAATTTAACAGAAAAATGCTATGCTCCGCGCCGTTGCATCAGGCGCGCTTCTGCCGGAAGCAGTCCTGTGGAGTCTTCTGATTCAGCTGACAGCTGCATTGCGAACTATTCACGCAGCAGGACTTGCTTGCAGGTAAATTTAGGGCATTTAGGGTCTCTTTCACCGACTACAAGTAAAGTGTTGATTGGTTACTTTTAGAAATAATGTTATACGCCAATCATAAATGTTCACTAAATTCCTTTCACCACCACTACTACACTGTCCCCCTTAAGAGAAAAAAATTCTTATTTTTTTTAATTTCCAGGAGTCTTGATCCGACAAAGGTCGTGATGCATAGTTGCCGACTTCGTGTGTCTTGGTGTGGAGCTATGGACGCACTTACTCCAAACTCCTGTGATTTAGCTCAGGTAATTTTTTTGTTCGAAATCCAGCACATTCGGGAAACATCTTCACGTCCAAAATTCTCTACTCGGTAAGTCGGTACATTTGACCTAAGCGCCTCCGGCTTATTGTGAATAAAATGTGAGTCCTGCCGTCACGAAAATAAAATTGTGAATCGTTTACAGTAGACGATTACTGGTAGAGAAACATGACCTAGTTTGATTTTGATTTGATGATGTTCAGGCTCAGCAAGACGACTTGTTGGCTCTGGGTCGCCTCGTTCTGGCGTTGGCCTGCAGATCGGCCCACTGCTGTGACAACATCCAGGCGTCCATCGATATCGTCTCACGCTCCTACTCGCACGACTTGAAGAATGTCATACTGTATGTTGAATCCTACTGTATTTTTGTAACGGTCACCATACTGTTATTTAATTACACCAATTCATATATGTATTTTTTTACAGTTACCTATTGACAACGCCAACGAACAGACGATGCCTGATAGATTTGATGCCAATGATTGGCGGAAGGTTTTACACGCAGGTATGTATTTATATTATATATATATATATATATATATATATATATATATATATATATAATATAAATTGGTTTCTGTTCAGCTACAAAGGAATGTTATGTTTTCTTTTTATGTATGTTTTTATGTGTACTGTGTGTCCTCTGCCCACTGTCACTTCGACTGCAACAACAATGGTTGATAAAGTGTCAATTGACTTGTCAGGTGGAGGCTCTCGAGCGTCGAGCTGACGTTTTCGAAAATCAAATCGCCAGAGAGATGGACAATGCGCGCTTGCTGCGCATTATGATGAAACTGGGCATCATCAACGAACGACCCGAGTGAGTACCATTAGAACTTTCTCTAACGCCCGACGCGAAAACGGGGTGTTATAAGTTTGACGTGTTTTTATTTTAAATTAAAGTACTGTTTCTTTTTTTGTTCTCCTATCTTTTTACTTTCTCTAGAATCCCCGCAAATTACTAAGGGCTTGGCCGCCATTTCGGTGACGTCATCTTGTGACACACTCGGATCAGTTAGCAACACAGCAGAGCGAATTTTTAGTCGAGGGTGACGTCACGTGTATGTTAATACGACAATGTTCATGCGCTATGCGTTCATGCGCATATTCTGCCTTTTTCACTTTCAAGGGAATATGTATGTGGTATATTAAGATATTGACAATACAAATTTTTGTTGCTTTTTTTTTAGACTGAACTTGGACTCTTCGTGGTCTGAAACCGGCCATCGATATATGCTCAAGCTGTTCCGAGACTACTTGTTTCACTCGGTTTCGGCCGAAGGCCGTCCCTGGATAGACCAGGCGCATATCGTGCACTGCTTGAACCAACTCGACGGCGGCACTGATGCTAAGGTGTTTCTTTGATTACAAACCTTCAAGTAGAAAAAAATAAACGGGCCCATTGCCCGTTCTTGGAGTTAGTAAGGCAAGAATGGCCATTGCCCATTCTTAAAGTTAGCATGGCGAGAATGGCCATTGCCCATTCTTGCCCATTCATAGTCTCCTATAAAGAAAATGAATTACAAGTAATAAAGTTGTAAGCATGATGTGTGTGTGTTTGATTTTTTCATTTGTAATACGGTAAAGTTGATGGCTACAATTTGGTATATTAGTGCACGGCAAAATATTATCATTGGTAAAATGTTATTTTTGGTAATTGGTAAAATGGTATGTTTGGTAATAAACTGTGTACAAGTATTGCAGCAGAGTTAATACATATCCTGGTATATTTTTTGTTTTTCTTTTTATTTTATTTTTTTCGCTGTAATAATATCTTCTAATGATATAATGATGGATTTCAGGTAGAGCTTATGTCTCGCGACGAACAAAGCGTTTTAGTGGTATCATACGCGGAATTGAAGCATTGCCTCGAACAGTCCTATGATGAGGTGATGCAAGTTGCCGCCTTGGAATCGCCCTAAGTGTTTTCACACTAAAACATTTTTGTGATCAAAACTTTTTTTTTAAATTTTTTTTTTTTTTTGGTTGCATGAATCTATTGTAAAAGTCGTGTCTGAATCAGCGACTTTTTTCTGCTCTTTATCCAAACTACAGAGTGAAATCTCCTTTTTTTTTAATATGATTCCGATCCGAGTCAAGGCGATTTAATTATTTTTTTTTATATATATATATATATTTGTATTGCACTCGACTATGCGTGGATCGTCGCAAAAAATTGTATTGCGAACACCTGTTTCGTATACGAGACGTTTCTAGGTAGTATTTAGTTGTAAGTCATTGGTAATTATGTTTAGTAGAGTTGAAGGAATTATGTGGTGGCTTTAGTTAGAAGCTAAAATGTGTTTTAGTTATTTTTTTTCGTTTTGTTTCTTACTTATATTTTTTTTTAGGTTGGAAACAAGATAGGTTTTTAAGAAGTCGCGTCTCACTTTTGTGACATACAGTTTATTTTACGCCTCGTGTTGTTTCACTTACATTTGTAAACGAATACCTCAATCAGTTTGCTCAATTCGATACCAACCACTTATAATACTAACCGGTGGATACGACGAGATTTACACATTTTTTTTTTTCGAGATTATTTATACAGTTTCTCGTGAAACAAATCAATCGTGTACATATTTACTTACAATTTTACATTTTAAGTCTAATTTTAAGTTAATGAAAATTCAAAATGTTATTTTATTATATTCTATTGTATATGGGAAACAAACAGTTACATCACATATTATATAATAATAAATTTAAGAAAAAGAGAAACGTACATACATACATAGAGAGAGAGAGAGAGAGAGAGAGAGAGAGAGAGAGAAGTAATAGTGCAATCAACGACGTTTTCCACGAACGACGGTATTTCACGAATTTTAAGTTATTTACGACAGCATCACAATCTGTGCATCACAATCAAATCAATATGAAATCAACATCACAATGAAGTCAAAGTATAATTTATTAGTATAAATTATTTTTAATGTTGTTAATGTTTTTAAAATGTTCTTTTTATGTTACCGTGAATTGTAATTCACACGACTGCTTGTGTTTTTAATACTGCTAAAGCCACCACCCCCAATGTCTGAAATGTTATTTAAGGGTTTTACGGTGTTTGGTCGTTTGCTGAACGAAGCGTTGTTCGCATTTATCGACCGCGACTGAATAAAAGACGCCTAATCGGTTAACTGAACACATATTTATTTTATTATACTATATTTATAATATATTTTCATTTTACATATTTATCTCTAATTGTATTTTATTTTTCAAAATAAAAGTAATCTATTATTTTTTTAATAGTTTATTGACGTATTCAGAGTTACATTTTCAAATAAAATACACGAGAACTTAAATTTCAATCCATATTATATTGGTATTAATTTTATTGTAAAGACCAAGGGTTCATTTAAGGAAATACAAAAATACATGTTGCGCAATTATAAAATTGGTCGGTAGCTTTTTTTTAAATATTATACTTAATTAATTATCAACTTGTATGAACAAAAATTTCGTCTTTTAACAAATTTATAAAGAACTGGTGTATCAGAATGTTACCATTGTTAATATAATTTTTGAGGCCCAATACTGCGGACACTCAAAAAACCAATGCTGTTGTGTAAAGTATGGTGAAGCATATCCGACGAACGAATGTACTGTCAGCCGCAAAAGTGCAAAACAACTGAACACTCAACTCACTTACTTCTTTACTGAAGCTTTTTACGGTCGTTTGTACGTGAAATTTATCGTGTTCTCTAGTCGCGACAACGACTTATGGCGCGTTGAGTGTTCAGTTGTTTTGCACTTTTGAATGTGTTAATCGACTTTTGCGGCCGACTGTACCAAACCATCAGACATTCATCCAAATTGTCAGAGAATTGATATTTCAAATGGGAAACCAGACAACAACCAAACCCGAAAAAAGAGCTCACAGAAAAAGAGCAGACCTCGGACTTAACTCGTTGAAGCTACTAAAAGCTACCCGAAATATTTAGAATTAAAACCATTATTATCTTTAAAAAATAAATGTTTAAATGTCTAAATGTTCCAATTATTCTTACATAATAATATATGTATTAATAGAACAATTAAAGTAAGTATTATCTACATCGACAAATGTCGACATCTGTTTGCGTGTCCACTTCAACTATACCATTGTCTGTAATAATGCTAAAATCCTAGTAAAAGCAAGAATATTAAATGTTCGTTGTATAATAGAAACCTCATCCTGTCCTATGTGTATTTCAATATTTACCTCTGTTTAATAAAAATTATAGAACAAAATAAATCAAATACTTCGTAACTTAAAGTAAAAGTGTCTGTACCGTGTTGAGTTTATGATTTTGTATTTCCTTATCGCACTAAAAAGGCGCTTCCATGTTAATGTTTGAACGGTGAGCAATGATCTCGTACATGGATCTAAATTTGGGTCAATATTTTATTGGTGGTGAAGTCGATTTAATATCGACTCACGGGGGAAGGGAAGTGACTTTTTATTCGCACAATTTTGCTGCGATTTTAATTTCAATATAAATGAATCATTTGAAACGATTCAAATTCATTTCAAGCTCTATTATGACTGAGAGTGTAGCGACTTTTTCTAATGGTACTGTGATCGTGTTGAGAAATGGAAATAGCCGCCCGAACAAGCGCCGACAAACATTCCAATTTCACTAAAAAAGAGAGGGGGGGCATCATAGGTGCGTTTCGCGGTTGCACCATAGACAATACAATACGGTTGCAACGATCATTGGCTCGGTTTATTCCTCTTGCCACTGTTTTAAATGAAAGTGTGTAAAAGGAATAAATTGTACCCGTAAGAGACATGTGTATTTCAATGCGTAGATCCGATTGTATGTCGCACAAATGGAGGGCAGCACGATTTCATTCTATCTATGTATTTCCAACCTAATCTTTCTGAGATATAATCGGTGTTTACAATTTTAATTACATATGTAGGAAAGCTGTCGCGACAATTGTTAACATTTCGATCTACGTAGAGATAATAAGTGTTTTTTCGATTGGAACGTCGTCGTCAACATTTTCAAGTTTGAAGATGAATATTATAAAAAGAAATTAATACTAAGTGTATATTATTTTCTAATAAATAAACGAAATAAGAGTATTGTGTTTTTCATTTATGGTATGATATGCTAAGGAAAGTGACAATATTCAAATAAAGTTACCTACCACATAAATTTGACATACATACTCTCATATCTAATACATTTTTTCTCTTACCTACACCTCGTACAGAATCATTATTAGCTTATACAACATAAACAAATACTTTAAAACGTTTTATTTTCATGTACCTGTACCTAATGCCTGAATAACACCTACATTGCCCAAAATTTTTGTTCCGCATAGTAAATAGACGGAAAATTTACTAACAAATTGAAATTTAAGTGCCAAGGGTAAGGAGGGTAGAGATAGGTTAATAGTCCATAGTTTCGGAGGCTATTCAATGCAATGCAAACAAATCTTTCCTCTATAATATTAGTAAGTATAGATTGTATAACAATAAAATTGTGTGTTATATGGTGTTATTAACTCCTAGTCACGGACGAACTGATAATCTTATGGCAACAGGCAAAAAGTTTGAATATATTATAGAAAAACTATTGGGAAAATCTTTATAGACATTATTTATACAAAATTATTTTTGATCTATATCTGCCTAGCGCCACCTAGCATGATATAAGTAAACCACGTAAGATAATAAATTCAAGACATTTGAGCTACTGCATGATAGATGTCACTACTGATGATATTAGTTTTCATATAAGGACGTTATTAAAAGTTATCGACATACTAGGATTTTTTTTTATAATTCGTTTTCAAATTCAGAAAGAAGCTTTTACGAATTACTATAGTAGTGAAATTATCCAGGTAATTTGCATCAAACTATTAATAATTTACAAAAACTTACAGTACCTTTTTTGGTAATAATTAAGGAAATTAGAACTGAATAAAAATCAATACATGATATAATTAGGTTGATATTTTACAAAACATCTAACGCAGCCATAACTTGATATTATTTCTTTAAATCGTGAATATTATTTCTTAAAAAAATATCGATAATAGGAAGTCGATAAAATAGCAATCACTACAACAGTAGGACAATTGTAAAAGTATCTACTGAACAACAGAGGGCGCATATTACGGTAAGCACAATGTTCTAGAACAATTTGTTAGAAATCTTGAAAATGGTTTCAGAGCCTATTCAATGCAAACAAACAAACAAATCTTTCCTCTTTATAATACTGGTAAATATAGATTGTATGTATAAACAATAAAACTATGTGCTATTAAATCCTAGTCACGTGACGACGTGGTAGCATCTCGAGACTGATATTATGGAGCGGGCAAAGAGTTTGAATATATTATTGAAAAGCTATTGGGAAAATTTTCATACAAAAATATTTTACCTTGATCTACATAGCGCCACCTAACGTGATATAGCTAAACCACGTAAGATAATAAATACAAGACATTTGAGCTACTGCGCAATAGATGTCACTACTGATAATTTACTTGCACATAGTACTGTCAATAGAATAACAAGACATTGACATCATTAATGTCATTATCAATGTCAGTAAATGTTTCTTTACTTATAACTAACTATATATATACAACAATCCGAGACAACAATAATCCATACCATTCCAATTCAATGCCAAATGCCAAATGCTATTCCAATGCCATTCCAGTGTCAAGGTTAGGCCATTATTGCGATCCATAGACACTAGTATACTACGTAATAGACCCACAGAGCGTGCAAGCGAGAAGGCAGTCTCTTATGACACGAATACGAGTGCGAAAGAGACAGGAAACAATGAGAAAATATGACTGGTTTTGAGAGAGCTAGAGTAACATATAAGAACGCTGCGAATGGCGTCTTTCAGTTTTTGTGTAATTTCTCAAGAAATCCTTTTAAATTTCCTAAAATTATTGTTAAAATCAACATGGAGTGTTGTTCAGTGCCTGGTTGTGAAGTGAATCACAGGAATAATCCAAATAATGAGACATTTTACAGTCAAATATGATCCACATACTATCAATTTTGAACACCTTATTTTCAATGAAAATTAGGTTTAAGGAATATGGTAAATTGTGTAATAAATGTAAGATATCACGTAGTTTTGTGTTTTATATATATTTCTCACTTTCATAAATAAAAAAAAGATATTGTGTCTGTGAAAATTGCCATAATTTACGTAGTGATTGAGTATTTGAATCATCGATATCGATTAAATTAATAGGTAATAAAATTATTCGCACTAAAATTATATTTTAATATATAAATGTAGCTCAGATGATTTACTATAATGTCGTTGATTAATGCTTGGTTTAGCTGTTTTATAGAGAAAAAAAAACTAATAGTGTTTTAGTTTATTTTCTTTTAGCTTTGGCAGGTAGATTTAAATTGTTATACATAATAATTTGATTATTACCAAAAAATAAAAATCACTAGTACCTTTGTACAAATAATCGTTCCTAATTTTTTTTCTTAGAAACATAAAAATTAAAACAATCCAAACGTGTAAATGTTTTTTACTTTAGACTTGCGTAATAAATATGGTGTGGGAGGGGGTATACTTGTCAAAAATCATCTTACGTGATAAATGAATGGCGCCTAATACTTAAACGGTAAACCAGATCATTTGTGTACCTATACTAATGTTGTGGCTTAGATAGTACTTATCAAAATTTCAATTTCACTTGGCATAAGTAATATTTGTCTAATATGATATTTCATTTTTGTTAATATAAATGTTATTGATTTTTAATAAAGCAATTTATACCAACAACTTGTTTCATTTCAAAGCAACATCTAGTTTCCACTTTAAGTTTTTATGTTCAACTGAACAGAATTACCTATTGTGAACGAGTTGTCTAGTGAAATAATAGATATGTATCAATAAAAAAACATTATAACTCGCCCATTAGCTCTTTGTTACTTGTCGATAACGAAGGGACATCTCTAAAACTCACTCACACACTTATATAATCACGCACTCGTAGACATTTCAGTTTTCGTCACGCGGAAAACGGGGAGTCTGTGCGTCAATTACGTAGTATACTAGTGTCTATGTTGCGATCGATCCATCGATCACAATATATTGACATTAACATTGTCATTGTTACTGTCATTATTAATGTCAATGTCAATATATTGTGATCCGATCCGATCTCACATCACATCACAATCATCACATCACATCACATCGCATGAATGGCATAGTTATCTAGTTATAAGTAAAAAATATTTATTGCATTCACATTTTGACTTACTTATTTATTCCTATTTCGTTTTATAAATGCATACATTCAGGTAACTGAAGCTTATGAATAAGTGAAACATGTGTTAAAAACGTAAAGGCATGTCATATACATACTTGTTTTGTTTGAATGTATTGTCGCGAGAAAGCTTGAAAAGGGCGCACGGACGGACAATTTCCTTACTTGCGCCACCGTCACGTTCCAAGACGGTCGCTCAACAGAAAAGAGTGTGCAATGAGTGCGGTTTGCTACAATGGCAGCAACGATAGGCTTATCCACGAAGCTGATCAACTGATTTCGCACATCGAAAGAGGCACAACAGTACACAGGTTCTATCCGAGGAAAAGACCCGAACGTCGCACCCTCACAGTGAGAAGAGAAACTCATCAGGTGATATGGTTTCGAACTGGAGTCCCTCAACGTCAGGCTTACGAGGGCGCCCTCGATATAAGGGACATCAAAGAAGTGAGAGTCGGAAAGGGCTCCAAAGACTTTGAGCGATGGCCCGATGAGTCCAAGAGGCTGGAGCACTCCAAGTGCTTCACTATTTACTATGGCACTGAGTTCAAGCTGCGTCTGGCATCACATGCAGGTGAATTACATTGTGTGCTTTCCATATGTTTCTTAATTTAGATATTTATGTACGTTTGAATCGGGCTGTGTATAGAAGGGGTTGTATTGTTTGGAGTTTCTTGCCAAAACAAAACATATTACAGCAACTGTTGTGAAAATTAAATTTAGAAGTGTTATTTCAAATATAGTTTGTTTATACTAGTGACACACCCTACACTTTGCACAGAGGCAATTTTTTTATTATTTTTTTATCACAAGAACCTTCAATAGCCAATAGGTTCAGCCATTCTAGAGTTTCGCATCTAGCTTTTTAACGACTTCTAAAAAAGGAGGAGGTTCTCGATTAGACCGTATTTTTTTTAAATGTTCGTTACCTCATAACTTTCGACTGGGTGAATCGATTTCAATTATTCTATTTTTATTTGAAAGCTGGTGCTTCCCGTGTGGTCCGATTTCAATTTTGTCCATTTCTGACAATGGCATCCATGAGAAAAGACCATGAGACGGTTTGAGTTGGTTTATTTTTTGAGATTTATAGAAACTCTATGGCATATGGCCTAAACTTTATTTAATTTAATTTGTATATACAGTTTATATACAATAAACCTTAAATATATTTTTAAGTTTTTAATACCTTAAAAATATTTGCTTTTCCTCAAATTTTAAACCGTGAAGTTATTACAATAATTGGATTTGTAATTGCAAAACGGAATTCTCATTGTAGCGTAATGTTTCAGCTCAAACTGACAAAGAATGTGAGGCTTGGGTAAAAGGTCTGAGGTTTCTAATTGAAGAGGCTACAGACGCATCGTATCCATTGCAAATAGAAAGATGGTTGAGAAAGGAGTTCTATGCTATTGAAAATTCTAATGAAAAGTAAGTCGCATACAAACCAGAAAGATCGTCTTCTGAGCATAAAGTCTGAATTTGCAAACATATAATTATTTTTCTTTTTCTCATGTTATTATATATTTTTACATAGAAATATTAATGAAAAAATATTATACTTTTTTTACATTCCTGTAAATGTAATGATTGTCATTGTAACAATCTTGTTTTTGGACACAATACACAGCAATTCCTTCTGATTTGTAATTTATTTTGAGGTCAGAAATTATCTATAAGACACAACATTAAAACGTATAAACAATCAGTTAATTTTAATATTTAAGATACATATTTCAATTAAGGTGACATTGTTTTAAGTCAACTTTCCTCCATACAAACGTAAAATGATAAAGTATTAATTTAAAAGATATGATTAATTTATAAGATATATTTAATAAAAATTCATATTTTAATACAAGTTTTAATGCAACTTTGAGGCTGAATAAGTCACTGCAGTGTACAAAAAATCCAAAATACCTGATTTCAAGCCTACAAACATTGATTAGTTATTCAAGAGTTCAAAAATTTTACACGAAATAGATTATATATGCAGTAGTTTTGTCAAAAAGAGTATACGCCCAAGGGTCTGTTTTATTTTTAATTTTAGCTACACACACCACAGCTGTATCATCTTAACACAAATGAATCATTATTTAAAATTCAACTTATGCCGCCGCTGCTTTATCTAAGTTTTATAATTTTCTTTCAGAATAACTTTGAAAGAGGTGAAGGCGTTCTTACCAAAAATCAATTGCAAAATACCAACCAGTAAACTCAGAGACATTTTTCAAGATGTTGACACACATAAAAAGGGTGAAATAGGTTTCGATGATTTCTCCATCCTCTATCACAAACTTATATTCGACGAAAATGTAAGTAAAATGACAATTCTAAATTTTTGTAGGTCATTTTGGATTCACTAAAAAAAAAAATTTATCTTAGTATTTAATGTACACGACAGCTTAAAACATTGAATAAGATTAAGATTTTCTTTTAGAATGTTCACGATATTTTTGACAAGTATTCACGTTACTGCATGAACGGCACTACAATTACTTTGCGTGAATTCAAAATGTTTCTTATTGTGGAACAACGTGATCGTCTTGGCGAAGATGAAGTTCGCTCCTCTCAGTTTATTAGAGACTACTTGAAGGATCCTCAGAGAGATATATATGAACCCTATTTCACACTGAACGAGGTATATATTGCTTTAGTATTTTTTATTTCTATAATTGAATCTAATATGGAAAATTAAATAATATTTCTTTTTATGTCTATTTATGCAATTTAATATAATATCTGTCTAAAATGGTTAATTTTTAATCTGATTTTTTTTTACAGTTTATTGAAATGTTATATTCAAAACAAAATTCTATCTGGGATAGTCGTCATGACCACATCACACAAGATATGACAAAACCACTTTCTCACTACTGGATCTCATCTTCGCATAATACGTAAGAATGTTTTTTTTTGGAATGTACTAAATTAATTTAGCTTATAATCCAGTTTATAATTTTTTTTATTATTTTTTTCAATCCACACTAGGTATCTCACCGGTGATCAGTTTTCAAGTGAATCCTCCCTCGAAGCGTATGTGCGATGTTTGAGGGCAGGATGCCGATGCATTGAACTCGACTGTTGGGATGGGCCCGATGGCTCACCGTTCATTTACCATGGTCACACACTGACCACGAAGATCAGGTTCATGGATGTCCTGCGTACGATAAAAGAGCACGCCTTCACTACATCGGACTATCCGTTGATATTGTCCATAGAGGACAATTGCTCTCTGCCGCAACAGAGGCGCATGGCGAGCGCTTTTCAGGACGTATTCGGCGATATGTTACTGGTACAGCCGCACGATAAAAACGAGACGATTCTACCATCGCCGCATGACTTGCGCCGCAAAGTTATATTGAAACATAAGAAATTGCCAGAGGGCGCAGAGGAGAATTCGTTCGCTGTGCGACTTGAGGAGGGAAAAGACTTGGATTTAAGGAATTCTATAAAAAATGGTATACTGCTTTTAGAAGATCCTGTCGACAAGGAGTGGAATCCGCACGCTTTTGTGTTGACCGAGAACAAGCTGTATTATACTGAGAACTATAGCACACAAGTGGAGAACGACATTGATAGTGATAGCGAAGTTGATGTGGGTAGCAGCACCTCAAGTATACCGCAAGACGAATTGCACTTTGGGGAGTGTTGGTTTCATGGCAAATTGGCTGGGAATAGACAAGAGGCGGAAGAGTTGTTAAGGGCTCATGCTCATTTGGGCGACGGAACATTCCTAGTGCGCGAGAGTGTCACGTTCGTTGGCGATTATTGTCTTTCATTCTGGAGACAAGGCAAAGTCAGTCATTGCCGGATTAAGTTGAAGCAAGATAGAGGCTTGACCAAGTACTATTTGATTGACTCTGTTTGTTTTGACAGCCTGTACAGCTTGATCACGCATTATAGGCAACATCCGTTGAGAAGTCAGGTATTTTTTTTTTAAATAAGCCATCATTAATATATATTTACTCGCTGCAGCGCCCTTTGCTTACGATATCTTGAAAAGATATTTACTTATTGGCAATAAATATTTTTAGGAGTTCCTAATAACTCTGAAGGAGCCCGTGCCGCAGCCAAACAAGCATGAAGGCAAAGAATGGTTCCATCCCCACTGTTCGCGTGCACAAGCCGAACAATTGTTAAGAAAGGCAAATACCGACGGTGCGTTTTTAGTGAGGCCAAGTGAAAAGGAACAAGGATCATTTGCTATCAGTTTCAGGTAATCTATATATTAATACATGAAGCGAATACTTTGGTTTAATTTTGTAGAAAGTTGAGCGGACGGGAGGAGTGTGAAATTTTGTATGCTTAAAGTTAATACGGAGAAGAGAAAGAAATAGGGAAATTTTTACTTTGGATATTTATTATTCTTTAGGAATACATTGAAATAAACATTACACACTTTACCATCTGTTTGTTACGCGCAAACATTTGTAATTCTTGCTTAAAAATTAAATTAATTATGGTCAATTTTCGACTACTGGGCGAACATTAGTATGCTTGTGTTATTTTTTAGGTGAATTATTGTTGTTGTGGTTTTAAATTTAATTATTTTCACTCTTGAAACAGCGCCCAGCTTGTGATTTCAGTTTTGTGGACATTTCCTACAGTGAAGAGCTGAACGGACTTCCTAAATGTCTGATGGATATATTTAAAGTATAAACTTTATCTACTGACCTTCCCCATGGGAACCCCATCTCATGCGAAAATATTAGATCAGATCAGAAATTCATGGGCTATGCGCTATGAGCGAGGAAATCCATTTGTTCTTTGACATGCCAAATTTTATTATTTGATTCCAACATTGACACATTTATCCTAACATCTAAATGCGAATGTAAGTTTGTTTATTACGCTTTCACTCGTCAACTAGTCAACCAACCGCTCATCGCGAAATTTTGCATACAAGTTGTCGAGAGATTGCTATACGGTCGCGTATTGCATGACAAGGTTTACATTGTGCGACTGGTACTTAATGCGAGTTCAAACCTGAATTTTCAAGTAAACAATACTAATAATAAATCTGTACGGGTTGGTCATGGAGTAAGTTACTTTGTTTTAGAGATATTGTGTTTATAGGCTCTATACATGATACTGAAACTAAATTGACCATTTTTAGAATTTTTTCTGTATATATGTATGTATGTTCCTCTATAGCTCTTAAACGAATTAACTGATTTTCATGAAACTTGGTAGATAAACATTTAGACGTATAGGACATAGGATAGGCTACTTTTATCTTTTTCAACGCAGACGAAGTCGCGGGCGCAAACTAGTCATAAATAAATATAAAAAGTGGATTATTTAAATATATTTTTCCCGCCGCTTAGAAGCTATTTTTTATATTTGATATTTAATTGAAATAATTCATTGTGAAGTTGTGTAGACTTTATACATAGGTAAAGTGTGTATGTTTATTTATTTGTATTTCACCTTTTGCTTTGCGTATTTTGTCGTATTGCAGACGAAGACGCGGACACCAGCTAGTATTTCATAAAATGAAATAATAACAGTCCCATACATATTTTAGTCACTAGGCAAATCACGAGTGATACTGCAATCTATAAAAATAAACTTGAAATAAGTCGTTGCCATAATATGTAATGTGCGATTTACCAAAAATATTTGACTAGGCAATGTAGTGGCTATATATTCTCCTTCCTTACATATTATAAAACAAAGCCCTCCGCGGCGTCTGTCTGTCTGTCTGTTCGCGATAAACTCAAAAACTACTGCACCGATTTTCATGCTGTTTTCACCAATGGATAGAGTGGTTCTCGAGGAAGATTTTAGTATATAATTTACAAAGTTACGCGGGCGAAATCGCGGGCAGCAGCTAGTGTAATAAATAAAATTTGGTCACTTAAATTAATTTAAATTATTTGTTTATTGCAACGTTTTTGCGAGTTTTTATCGCTTCTGCACTCTCAGTTCATTTTTTTTAGTCTTAGCGTCGCATTCGATAGCCCGCCCGATAAGGTCAACTGAGTTCTCTCTTAAAATAGATTATATCGAAAGCGCTTAATTAATTATTTATTATTGCGTAATTGTTAATCCTAAATATTTTTATGAATGTTTTGCGTAAATAATTAATAAAAAAAAAAGTGACATGTTTCTAAAAGGCCCTGGTCCAAATTGAGATACATATTTGTAACACCACATATAACAGATGATGCATGGTTAGGGCACTCACCTGATAATTCTGGACCCGGGTTAGATTCCCGGCAGAGCCCATTACAACAATACAATAATGACACACATGCCACACAGCACCATCTAGTTCCACACCAAGCAACTAATGCTTGCATTATGTATAGCAGACAGTTGATATACTATTATAAATACAAAACATCCATGACTCAGATACAAAGGTAAAATGTAAACACATAAATATTTAGACCCTAGCGGGATTCGAACCCGCGACCGTTTGGTTGACAGGTAGGGGTTACTAGCCACTAGATGACTAGACCAAACGTGTCGTCAAATTGCCCATTGCCCCACTGTAGTTGGGGTGCAGTGCACATGCAGATTCTGTTGCGTTGCTTGCTTGTGATACAGCCGACGGTATTTCCACCATTCGTTAAAAGGACTCATGTGAAATAATGTGAATGATGTGAATGATGCATAATAATTCTTAATTGGTTATTTTTCTCAGGAGTGAAAAGGAGATTAAACATTGCAGAATAAAACTGGAAGGGAGACTGTATACTATTGGTACGGTGAAGTTCGAAAGTCTAGTTGAATTGGTATCCTATTACGAGAAACATCCGCTCTATAAAAAGGTGAAACTCTGGTTCCCGATTAGTGAAGATATTGTTAGAAGATTGATCACTGTGAGTTTTTTTTTCTTTTTTTGGCATTACTTTTTTTTGGCTAGTTATTTTTATTTCTTTAAAAAAAAAATGTATAACATGATAATTTTATAACGCTATAATTTTTTTATATTTAACGTAAAAATGTAAGATTTTAAAAGAAGGAGCTTTTTATCATTTGATATAATATTTATATTATTGACGGTGTGCTTATTATATAGTGCATAAATGTTCTTGAAATATTTCCTAGAAAGTGTTTTGTATTGTTGATAAAAGTTCTAAAATAAACCTGGTTTGCCTTTCGTTAATTACAGGAACCTGACGATAGCTCAGTGTATGGAACGCCGGGATACATGGATCCGACCTCATTTACATCCAAGGTAAATTTTTCTTTTCGTTGCTTCTCTACATTATTTTATTACTCTATAAAAAGTACATTTATAAAATTGTGCAATGAATTTTTTTATGATACTTCCGTTTTGTTAAATCTTATCTAAAATTTTATTTTTTGTATAGAAATCGCTTCACTTACAATTTTTAATTTGAGTTATTACAACATCTAAAAGTGTAGGTAGGTTTAAAAAATATTTAAAAAAAATCTCTCTTTGTTTGTTAAAATCGCAAATATAAGCAATAAATATTTTAAGGTCTGAAGCTATTTGATATTTGATTGGTCTCGCTGCGCCCGACTAGATACAGCCGCCGTACTTAAAAATGCAGCAACAAATACTACGCCGAATTCGACGTACTCTAGCTAGTCACACTGCAAACTGGCTGTGATGTGTACGTACCGAATGTTTCATTAAATTTTGGGCATAATAAAATGCTAATTCGCATAGTGAAACTGTGTAAAAAGGGATAAATAGTGACGATATTTTACACGCAGGCCGTATCTAGTCGAGCGCAGTGAGACCAATCATTTATCTAAAGTTTTTCTAATTTTTTCTTTAAAGGTTCATACAATATGATAACAGATTGATTTTGTAATAATCCTATCAAACGTTTCTATATCGACTAATGTTTTCATTCTCGTTTTCAATAAGGTCTGAATATTTTGGAATCGGCACATAAACATTTAAAATCTTCGATGAGAATAGTGTTTGGTTGTTTGACCATATAAGACCAGTAAGTGTTTAAACGGTAGACAAAAAGAGACTTGTAGATTTTTTGGTTTATTGTTTTTAAAAATTTTGTAGTATGTATTTTTACTTTTTAATACTTTGTAGATAAAGTAGCCACCGTTTTGAAGTAGTTGTTGTAGTTGTTTAGTTCAAAAGAAATATGTAGTTAGTACGTATTATAATTTTTTATGTAGTATCACCAATTTGTAATTTATTATAACATATACATTTATGTTATCTTTATGAATTCATTCAGAGGATATATCAATTTGGCGTCTTTTTGTATTAAAAACAAAACATACAAAAATAATAGGAAAATTTACAGGTGCTTTGAAATTATACATCAAATAGTTTAAAATTAAATGGAAACGAAATAACATAACAAATTTCCACTTACATAGTAAATATATTATATATGTTAATTTTTCATTTTATATTGAAAGAAAGAGGGATAAATGTATTAATAGGTACTTTATATAATGTTTCTAGAAAGAAAAGTGAGTGTTGAGTCGACATTGTGTCCGCTAAACATCTCAAGTTCAGACCAAAGGCAAATTAGAATTGATTACAAAGTAAAATTTCAGAGGAAAAATGTTAAAGCGATCGCAACACGAGAAAAAAAAATTCTGTATATTGGTCTCCATAAACAAGAGATTGGAAATGTTTACATTTTGAATTTTAAATGAGTGCAACGCGTTAACAAACACGATGGTGGAAGTTCAGACATATTATTTCTTTTTAAAATTCATGAACTGCATTACTTTTTATATAAGAGGGTACCCTTACATTCGTTATGTGTTTATTGGCGTTAAATCAAGTGTCACATGTAACACGTTACGCGTTACAGCCTACAATATGTTTCAATACATATATAGTATCAATATTAATATAATATAATACATATAATATATTATATTTATTAAATTATTTCGGTAATGCTCAGTTTCAGTTTTATTTTTATTTTGTTCGGCTTCTAAGGGACATTGAATTAGGCTATCAAATACGTAAAGATTTTTTTTTAAATCAGACTGATCGTTCTAGAGTTTAGAGTTTAATCTCTATAAACTAAATAAATTTGAATCAACTAGCTGGTTTTTTTTTATTAATATCATTCTTTCTTGTGCTTCAAAGTTTGAACCTACGTCTTTATATTGTTTGTAAATATTTATTTAGTTATTTACAATTAAATAAAAGACTAAGAAATCACGCTATTTTAAACAGAGCATGCCTACTTATAATATTTAAGTATTTATAAAAATCATTAAAACAATCACAGGATTCAAAACGCGGATTAGATTATTAAGGTTTGTCGTTATTTTCGTCTACCTTACCGGTGCCAGTAGTTAACTTAGTACCGTACCTGCTTTTATAACATCTGTTGACGATATTTCCTTCGTATTAGCTAAATATTATTCTTTGATCCAGTAGAATGAATTGTTTAATTCTTTTTTTAGATTTAACCTCTAAGAGTTGATCTGTTTGACCGCCTCGGTACATTGCATGCAAATGAGGTGTGCGCTCCATTTATCCCCTTCACTTCACCCAGCCATGTTTGTTGCTAGTCTATTCATGCTTCAAAATAATCACTTTTATAGGCGACGTTGGAACTGTCAAAGATATATTCCAACATTTTATGTTAGCTTATAAATAAAACTTAACTATATAAGTATTCCTTTGAACTCACTTACACTTTTCAGTAAACGTATTATTTTCGTAACCCAAGAGTTTTAGAAATTCGAAAGGTTGCCTTAGTAGAATATTATTATAACGTTATAGACTAAATGGACTCTTACTTCGAAACAATAGTGATATGTACATAGATAATTTAAAACTGGATTATTTAGGTATATGGCGAGTCAATTCAACAGAATAGTTTTATTAACTCGAGTGTAATTGTTATTAACTTGTTTAAACTTTTGAGTTAATACAAAACACTAACTCCAACACTAAATCATTGTTTTTCCTATAGCCTATATATAGTCTATACTAGCTGGCGCCCGCGGCTTCGTCCGCGTTGAAAAAGAAAAAAGTGGCTTATCGTGTGTGTCCTGTACGTCTAAATGTTTATCTACCAAGTTTCATGAAAATCAATTAATTCGTTTAAGAGATATGGAGGAACATACATACATACATACATACATACAATATCTACACTTACACTTACAGATTTATTATTATTATTGATTATTGACGATGGAACACTTTTGATTCATATTATGGTCTATATATAAATTACTGCCATACAGAAGATATTAATTAGAACATGAACGGATATAATCATACAAAATTAAATGTCTTTAATTTTTTACAATAGACTATTCTAGTTTATTGGGGCAAATTTTACATAAACAGAATACGAAGAT
This sequence comes from Synanthedon vespiformis, assembly GCA_918317495.1. Taxonomy (NCBI): domain Eukaryota; kingdom Metazoa; phylum Arthropoda; class Insecta; order Lepidoptera; family Sesiidae; genus Synanthedon; species Synanthedon vespiformis. Next base: position 4,043,278 of record OU906947.1, read on the forward strand.
GGTGTCGGAAGATAAATGCTAAAAGTCTGTGTCGAGATTAAATCTTCGCTCATCTATTTGTATGAGTAGATGCTCTAGTTCTTGAAATAGTTCGTTTCCATAATAACCTTACTAGCTTAAAACTCAAAAATATGTTTAATGATTTAATTGTAAAGTGTTTACAAGAGTGAATCTGCTTTTTATATTGTTTATTTTTATTATGGAAGTAATTACATTAATTCGCGTTCATCACTTTTACATTAATTACATTAACACGAGTACAGTAATTAAATGTTACCATAGTAATTTTATTGTATTATAGTATTGTAACTAGATAAAAACATATATATCACAATTATTTCTTTCATATATTGACATATTTTTTTATACATTACAAAAAGATTGCACAAACATATGAATGAGAAGAAAAACCAAGTACTTACTTCGAATTGAGTGGATTATAGTGAAAACAAGATAGTTATTTTTGAAAATCGATTGCTTGTTGCACTTCAGACCGGATATATGAGTTATTCATCTACAATGTTAATAATTCATAAGATGCATTCAAAGTGTGGCCAAATTTATTCAAGGGAGAGAAGCAGAGACGCGTTTCCATAAAAATCAATTCAGTCGTGACCTTTTGTCACTTACGTTGATACATAAATGTAAATATGTCCTTGTTGCGTTCTACGGTTAAACGTTATTCATATTTCAATGAAGTGTATCGCTCTATCTAGAGAATACAAAACAGACGACAATTTAAATGTCTCCTTGTTCGAGAAATACTTTTTTTTTAAGTCCAATTTTCCTTTAAGGCGATGACTTAGCAGAAAACCTTATCTGACTTGTCAGGGTGAAATTAAAACTTACATAAAAATACAGTGCATAATAGACAATATTAAAAAAAAAAGTTTGAATCGGGCACATATATAAAAATAATCTATTTTCTTAAAAAATATAATTAGTAAATTACTGCTTAAACTGTGACCTTTCGTGTCACAATAATAAAAATTATCACTGACCACTTCATTTGTTTATAAGCTTATTAATTATTTAATCAGCTACTTTTATTTATTATTTATTTTTTAAATATTTTACACAATATTTCAATTTTACATCAGTTTGGTTTCAACTCCAAGAAGCTTGAAAAATTTGTTGTGCATTATCGCACCTTAATTCATAGTTTGCACTCATCTTGGTAAAAATAGTTTTCGGTCTGAGGGTAATTGTTGTCTTAAGGTGCAGTTTTTTTTTAACTAGGTGACAGTGAAGGCGTTGTACGACTATCGGGCAAGACACGATGACGAGTTATCGTTTTGTAAACACGCCATCATAACAAACGTCGACAAGCCCGACGAGGGATGGTGGCGAGGCGACTATGGGGGCAAAAGGCACCAATGGTTCCCAGCAAATTACGTTGAGGAAATCGAAGTGCCTCAAATGCCTGACATAGCCGTAAGTAACATCTTCCCGTTTAAGCTACATATGGCTTACAATGTAAATGTCTTCTCAAACCGGTACAATAGTTTTATTGTCATGCCTTTTGGAGTTTACTCCTTAATGTTATGATTACATATTTTATTATCTTATATTATATGATGTTTATAAATAAGCCGATGAAATAGATAGGATAGGAAAGTCCCCAAATCCAAAGGACTAAAGGTGGTAAAGCCTATACTCCAACAGCGATAATATAAATGTAATTTTGTTGAATGTTTGCAGGGCTTGGAAAATGAGAGTGCCGCTCTGGGGTCGTTACAAAAAGGCGTTGTCGATGTACTGGGAGCTGTTGCTGAATTAGTAGTCGGCGAAGAGAGTGGTTCAGCCAGGTGGCTCGTTCGCATCCAGAGTCCTTCAATGTGTGCACCATTTGACATGGCAGCTCCGACCAGGGAAATTGCATTGGAATGGCTTTCAGCTATAAAGGAGGCAGCTCACAGTGCCACGGCCAGGTCTTTGCAGAACAGGAAAATGGAGAGAACCTGGCGTATAGCCAAAGAAATGTCCGATCTCATTGTGTATTGCCGTTCGGTGACTTTCAATCAAGAGAGAACTCGTAATAAGGGTTTCAATCACACTGAAATGTCCTCGTTCCCCGAAACCAAAGCGGAGCGACTCATGTGTCAGCAAGAGAATGCGTTCTTCCTCAAATATCATACGATCCAACTGAGCCGGATCTATCCTAAGGGACAGAGGATCGACTCGTCCAACTATAATCCTGTTCCGTTTTGGAATACAGGATCGCAGATGGTCGCTCTCAACTACCAAACACCAGACAAGCCAATGCAAATTAACATGGGAAAGTTTAAGGAGAACGGCATGTGCGGTTTTGTCTTGCGTCCAGAGTTCATGTTCGACGAAGAATACAATCCTTACGACAAACGCAGTATTGAGAAGAAAGTGACCCCAATGACGGTCATGTTGAGGGTCATCGGCGCAAGGCACTTGTGCAAATGTGGTCGTGGTACCGCTAGCCCCTTCGTTGAAGTAGAAATTATTGGGGCCGATTATGACAGCGGGACCAAACTGGTCACAAAAACTGTTGGTACGTAAACTTCTTGTATTTTGCACCTTAAACCTGTTCAAATCGCTTCACTATGGTAAAGCTATTTTCAGTATAACTGGGAGACAGGTAGGCAGCATAGCATAGTATAGTCATCCACTTACAGATGGCCACCGTGAAATGACAGCACCTTATAATGTTTATGGCCTCCTTATTTTTAATAACGGTAACACTATACCTAACCAGTGCTCTATTTAAAACATGTAGGGGCTTCAGTCTCTCCCTAGGTTTGACTTTTAATTTGCTACTTACTAACTTCAAGTTCTTTCATATAATAATAGGTACTAGTGACCCGCTCCCAGCTTCGCCCGGGTGCAATTTATATATCCTATCTTTTAAGTTGGACCAAATTACAAATTGAGATAATTTGGAGTCGTTTTCCGCGCCTGTCTGATTAAGGTTTGATGGGGGCAATCGGCGCATGTGTACAATTGCGCACAAAATTGCTAAGGAAAATGACATTTTTTTTTCTTATTTCGTAATTTTTCACCTCACTAACATAACATTACAGGCAGTGTTGATATTCGTTCCATAAAATCATCGTGCGATGTCGAAGAAGTACGTCTTTTTAGGCATTTATTCACCATGACGTATTACTAATACGATAAAACAATCTGTACGCAACAGTACCCAAGAGACTCGAGACGCGCGAACGAGTGCGGGAGGGGAAGAGCGACTAAGTCTACCAATAACGTGTCGGCATACGTTATTGGTAGACTCAGCCCCTCACGCTCCTCTGCTCCCTCAAACACCTAAAAATAGAATTCTGCGCACATTTGCCGAGAAGTCTTTATTCGCTACACGAACTATAGTATAGTAATGATCTTAATTTTAATTTTCAGGCGACAATGGCATAAACCCAATTTGGAACGACTTCTGTGAGTTTGAAGTGGCAAATCCAGACTTGGCGCTGATTCGGTTCTCTGTTCAGGATGAGGATATGTTCGGTGATCCCAATTTCATTGGTCAAGCGACTTATCCGCTCAAATGTTTGCGATCAGGGTACAGGAGCGTTATTCTAACAAACGCTTTCTCAGAAGAGTTAGAATTGTCCTCCCTTCTCGTTCACATTTCCTACTCAAAATAAGTTTTAGACATAATAAGGGAGGGGACTGCTGATTCTGTTCTGTCACTTTGTGATTAACAGCTAACATTTTTTTTTATACATATTATTACTCTATTTTACACTGTAAAATTGAGTCAGAGGATTTCGTTAACCAGGGAACAGGGATTTCTTAAGTAATGTCAGTGTATGTATAAAAGTAACAGAACAGAATTAGCCCACCACACTTATTCAACTCAATTCAGCTTTCACCCTAAACACGCGAAATTAGCTCAACTCAATTCCGACTGAGTCATTCAGGGGCTTTAGTAAAAGTAACATTTTTGAAAACCATAACGAGGTTCGAAATAATAAAATGTATGGGATGTATCACGTGATTTCGCGACGCCATAACTGTGTCGATCCCATACATTTTATTGTTTTCTAACTTTGTTATCTTCGTTTTATATGTAACCAAGACGCGTCCAGTGAAAAGCGAATGGAGCTGAATAAGTGTGATTTTGAACGGATTTTGAATCTTATATCAACGATCTGACGATAATGACTTAAGTCTGGACGCTGACTGACGGTATATCAAAGATTTTTATTTTTTCTTGAACGTATTATTTTAAAACAAGAGTCACGCCGCGGCATCCTTTCAGTAACAAGAGTTTATTATGACGTAACTCTTTTTAACAAAAAAAAAAAAACAATTCTCATGGATACCATTGTCAAAACTGGACCAAATTGAAATGGGACCACACGGGAAGCACCAGCTTTGAAATAAAAAACACATTGTCAGAACTGGACCAAATTGAAATGGGACCAAACGGGAAGCACCAGCTTTGAAATTAAAAAAAAACACATTGTCAAAACTGGACCAAATTGAAATGGGACCACACGGGAAGCACCAGCTTTGAAATTAAAAAAAAACACATTGTCAGAACTGGACCAAATTGAAATGGGACCACACGGAAAGCACCAGCTTTGAAATAAAAAAAAACACATTGTCAGAACTGGACCAAATTGAAATGGGACCACACGGAAAGCACCAGTTTCGAAATAATAAAAAAAAAACAATCATCAAAATCGATTCACCCACTCGAAAGTTATGAGGCAACAAACATTTAAAAAAAAATACGGTCGAATTGAGAACCTCCTCCTTTTTCAACCGACTTCTAAAAAAGAAAGAGGTTCTCAATTGGACGCGTATGTTTTTTTTATTCAATTTGGTCCAGTTCTGACAATGGCATCCATGAGAAAACGGTTTGAAGTCGGTTTAAGAGTTATATTAGAAGTCGGTTGATTCCAATCAAACACATCCGACTTCACAGTAACGCAATAGAAGCATTGTCGTAAGTGTGCCTTGCCGTTCCATACCATCAGTCAGCGCCGGCTGTTACAAGTCGAAACAGTTGTGGCCAAATATTACTATTGTCTAAGAAATATTCCGATTCTTTTTACTAGTTTTTAATTTTTTTATGAATTTACAAATTTTTAATTGAACTTAATTAACTGAGTAACAATGGCTGAATACATTGAATATTTTTTTATATATATTTTCTTTATTGAGAAACATTCAGTTGCAACATAGTTGAAATCGCATTTTACAAAAGATAAAGGCTTTTTTTTATTTAGTAAAATTTATGCCTAAATTGATTTCCAATGTTGTATTTAGAAATAATTTTTATTGAATCGGGCGTCCCGAGACTCGACTCTAACCGTATTGCTGGTTAAAATCAAAATTCTGTATATACAAAAATATAAAACTTCAAAATATGATAAAAAAAATTGGTAAAAAAATATGTATTTTTAACACCACACGGCCAACGTAAAAACGAGTGTTATAAGTTTGAAGGGTGTGTCTGTGTTGGGTGTATGGCTGTGTATGTATCTATTTATGAGATGTTAGCTTCCAAACGAATGGCCCCATCTTGAGCGATTTATTTTGTGTTGTTTGAAAGTTGCACTCCTTAATTTTTTTTGCTGTTTTTTCTTCGATGAATTTGAAATTTAATATACTGTTACTTCCGTTGGTATTTTCCACGACATGGTAGTCTTAAAATCTAACTCCTCATCAATTTACACAAGGAATTCGGGGGTTAATTTATAATTTCAATTATACCTTCACCAGCCACACGCTTAATCTCGAGTCTTGGGATATGCATATTTACAAAGAGAAATAAAGTACTGCATGTATTTCTAAATGTTAAGTTAAGTCTCACAATATCACAATTTTTATTTAGAAGATAGTGAATAACTATAATCACAATAGAAAGGATAACATAAAAAAAAATATTTATAAGATAGTGAACAACTATAATCACAATTGAAAGGATCACATTAAAAAATCTATTTACAAGATAGTGAATAACTATAATCACAATTGAGAGCATCACATAAAAAAAATTATTTAAAAGATAGTGAATAACTATAATCACAATAGAAAGGATAACATAAAAAAATATTTAAAAGATAGTAAATAATTATAATCGCAATTGAAAGGATCACATAAAAAAAATTAGAATATAATGAATAACTATAATCACAATAGAAAGGATAACATAAAAAAAAATATTTATAAGATAGTGAACAACTATAATCACAATTGAAAGGATCACATTAAAAAATCTATTTACAAGATAGTGAATAACTATAATCACAATTGAGAGCATCACATAAAAAAAATTATTTAAAAGATAGTGAATAACTATAATCACAATAGAAAGGATAACATAAAAAAATATTTAAAAGATAGTAAATAATTATAATCGCAATTGAAAGGATCACATAAAAAAAATTAGAATATAATGAATAACTATAATCACAATAGAAAGGATAACATAAAAAAAATATTTATAAGATAGTGAACAACTATAATCACAATTGAAAGGATCACATTAAAAAATCTATTTACAAGATAGTGAATAACTATAATCACAATTGAGAGCATCACATAAAAAAAATTATTTAAAAGATAGTGAATAACTATAATCACAATAGAAAGGATAACATAAAAAAATATTTAAAAGATAGTAAATAATTATAATCGCAATTGAAAGGATCACATAAAAAAATTAGAATATAGTGAATAACTAATCATAATTGAAAGGATCACATAAAAAAATCTATTTACAAGATAGTGAATAACTATAATCACAATTGAGAGCATCACATAAAAAAAAATATTTAAAAGATAATGAATAACTATAATCACAATAGAAAGGATAACATAAAAAAATATTTAGAAAATAGTGAATAATTATAATCGCAATTGAAAGGATCACATAAAAAAAAATTTTTATAAGATAGTGAATAACTATAATCACAATTGAGAGCATCACATAAAAAAAATATTTAAAAGATAGTGAATAACTATAATCACAATAGAAAGGATAACATAAAAAAATATTTAGAAGATAGTGAATAATTATAATCGCAATTGAGAGCATCACATAAAAAAAAATATTTACGAGATAGTGAATAACTGTAATCACAATTGAAAGGATCACATAAAAAAATCTATTTAGAATAACTATAATCACAATTGAAAGGATCACATAAAAAATATATTTTGAATATAGTGAATAACTATTATAATAGAATTACGTTAGTATGTAGCAACTGTTATAAGCTGTGAGTACTAGAGAGAAGTGGGTCTGGATTAGAAAAAAGATTAAAAAAAATGTATTACGTTTAAGTAAGTATATATATTTATAGTTACTATAATTATTTATTAATAGTGACATAATAAATAAATTCATACATTATCTTATCATTGATGAATTATGACAATGTGACAATGGCATACTCAAAAAAAGTAGTTTTTGAGTGTGGTGTGCTCCTTTTGGTTTTTGTATATTTTGCTCTGAAGGGATCGGATGTAGTTTTGGATTTTTTTTTACAAAAATATTTATTAATAGTAACATAATTATTGTTTAGTTGCTATGTATGCGTATGTTATCGTTCGTCTCAATTTCTAGTTTGTAGTTTATCTGTGTATGCCTTAAATTTGCCTTATGTTGTCTATACCTGTTGTAAGTTTTTTTTGTGTATGCTATTGGTGCATTTCACCAATTATTATTTCAATAATTAAATTCACGTACACTATTTTGTCGTTGAGCAGTTATGAGAATGTGACAATAGCAAACTCAAAAAAGTGTTTATTAAAATGTTTTTTTAAATGTCCGATTGTTTAAAAAAAATTAAATTTACGTAAATGTGTGTTACCAATGCATCCATGAGAATTTTTTTTTTGTTATTTTTTTTATTATTGTTGTTCGTTTTACTCTGAAGAATCTGAATTAAGATAAAAACATTCAAAGATATCATAATAATTAATAATAAGTTTATTGTTTGTGTCACAGAACAAAATATTAATATTAATATTGGTCAGTTGGCCAGTTCGTAAAGTCAATGCAGTGTTTTGAATGTTTAGTACTCACAGTTTATAGTAAATAAATAGTTTAACGTGTGTGTATTTACATATTTTATGATAATTATAATTATTATGTGTGTTATACCAATGTATAGGTCATTAACTTTAATTTGGGGCAAAGCAAAGCGGAATATTCTTACGGCAATCGAACTGATAAATACTCCATTTAAGTTTTATGGTAAATGAAATCAATCTGGCATTTCAGTTTACTACAATTTTTTTTTTGTACTCCCTGGCTTCGTCCGGATAAATTACTGAAGAGATATTTATATTTCAAGTTGTATTGTAAAGCAAAATGCGTAGGATATCATACAAATATAATTCAAGACGTGAGTGGATGAAGGTATTATGTCGCATTTTTAGTTTTTTTGCGTTGAAGGTAATATGTCCATCCATATGAATGATCATAAACCTTAAGATCGTCGATTGAGGACATAATTAGAAAATAGAAAGTTGAAAAATGTGTTATATACTATATACGTACAGTTAATTTTAAAAAGCAAAGAGTGCAGAAAAGTTTAATTTTTGTCAATGGAAGAGGGAGTTATGTTCACTTTTTTTAAATTAAATAATAGAAGTGTTTAATTGCTGTAATACCATTAATATTTTAGGTCGTTTACACAACTTTGCATCATAATTTTGCACAAAAATTTGTAGAAAAAACACAAAATGCAACATTTCATAATTTTTTTTAATGCTTATATTAGATTTAAACTTATAAAATCGTTTATTGCAACAAATCAAATTAGGGAATATTTTTTGTAATTAGCGTACTTTTTCAAATACATTCCTCATAAGGTAAATGGATGACGAAAAGTGTGTTGATGGTAAAATTTAGGAAATGTCGAGAGTTAACTAATTCTAATTTAATATTATTTAACAGTATGTATTGATTGATATTTTAAAAATTCTGTGTAAAACTTTAACCTCGATTTATTCAAAATTGGAATTATGCGACATATCACCTTCATCCACTCGCGTCTTTGTGACCATAAAAATGTACTCCGTGGAAATTCAATCTCGAGATTCGCGTAGGATACCTGCTAGTCGTTTTTGAGTATCGTAAAGGGCGACTTATATGCCCTCACAGACCCATTTAGATGTGATCAGCCTGTAAGGTAATTAAAATCTCACAGTTCCAATCGGATCTTTGTACCTTTGCCCCAGAGTAAAGTTTTTGTAAGTTTAAGCTGGAGCTGTGGCTGCACTTTACACATTACAACAGAAACGTCGTTGTCAAACCAAAATGTTTTCATTATGCTTCAGTTTTAGTTATATTTATTACTTATACTAGCTGGTGCCTGCGACTTCGTCCGCGTTGAAAAAGAAAAAAAGTAGTCGTTCAATTAAGAGTTATGGAGGAACATACATACATTACCTACACTTACAGATTTATTATTAGTATATTGATTTTTTTCTGAAATGTTTGTATTTAAAACATGATTTGTTATTTTATTAGGAGGTCGTAGTTCGGCAAATAGTGCTCATAAGCACTTAGCAGTTCTTTTTTATACGATAGATAAATTAGATAAAGAAGATGGTTCACTAATCACTAAAGTCACAATTGTTGGAATCTCAATAAAGTGTAGATTTTGGTTTGACAATAACAATTTACAATATTTACTACATAAGTGAAAGTTTATTATACTTGTCATCTCTTCAGGAACGTGACAATATAGATTTTTGTGAAAAGCCACCCCAATTATTAAAATAGCTTAGTAATACATAATAATTTTATATGTAGTTAGTAGTGCAATATTATCCATAACTATGGCAGCTATGAATTTTTTTCCCAATGCAATATATTTTCAGAAACATAAAAACTTTCATGATAATTCTTGTGAAAGTTTTGCTATTGTAAAAACCGATTTCGATGAAAAAGAAATACCACAAATGATATATACCTATATGGCATTCTTTTTTGTCTTCTAATAAAGTAAAATAAAATTCTATTTATACAAGTGTTATACACAAAAATCACAGTAGATATAAATAATAGTAGGTATGAGCTCAGAACAGTTTAAACTCAGCTAGACTTGTCAAAGTAATTAAGATTGGCAGTGGTGACACGATCGAACTTTAAGTACAATACAATACATTTAATGAATGTGCATTTAAGTCACATTCATGCCACAAAAAAGTATTAAAAATGTAAAGTGCAGCGCTATTTCAGACAAACATAATTAATTCTAAGTAGAATTTACTATTTACTTCCAACGGGAGACGTTACAACATGTGGCGCTGATTATTGTTTTCTTAACGTCCTTGCGTAACTGCAGTAGGTAGATATTTACTTGAAGTATAAAGTAACTTGAAGATTAAAATATTATTACTTAGGAAATACAGTACAGGTAATAGAGAAGCCGTTATTCTTAAAACCGTTTCGGCCTATATCTCCGTAACCGTGCACTTGAAGCCAAAAAATGATAATAACCTTTATTGTAGAGTAGCTGGCCCCGCGACTTCGGTCCGCGTTGAAAAGGAAAAAAGTAGCCTATCCTGTGTCCTGTACGTCTAAATGTTCATCTACAAAGTTTCATGAATATTAGTTAAGTCGTTTAAGAATTATGGAGGTAAACATACATACGTACAATACTTACACTTACAGATTTATTATTAGTGTTGATAAATAAATTACTTACCGTTTACGACTTATTACGATTTGTTTATTGCCACAAATATGGCCATTATTAGACAAACAAGATAGGAAATTTATTTATTTATTACCAATTTTGGCCTCAAGTGCACGGTTACGGAGATATAGAACGAAACGGTTTTTGTCAAAATGGCGGCACTTCCGCCCGCCTAATTTGTAAGGATTTTGTCCATTTAGGGTCAGTACGTAATACTGAACCTATTTAAAAAAAATAAAGAGTAGTAAGGAAATTATCTATTACCTGTAGTAATAGGCATAAATTATTATTTATTTATTTATTCATCATAGTTTGATGATAGAGTTATTCAGTGATTTTACACTGAGCGTAGCTTATATCGCAAAAAGGCAAAATTTAAATCCTGCATAAGATAAGTAAGTCGCTGTTGGAACTTTGTAATTTATTGAAGACCGTGTGCGTTAGTTTTTTTTTTTTTTACTTCATAAATTTACCTACTGTTATGCAAACAAATAAAAATAAAGAGTTCGGACGCTGAAAAAAAAATCTCCGCCTTTTCACTGCTGAGGACGTTAAATAGAAATAGGGACGCAGAGAAATATATCTCAGAGTCCTCACGTCCCCAACGTTGGAAGTAAAAATAAAAATAATTGACCAGTTTTGTTAAAAATTTTCATTTTTTAATATTCTAAGAGACCATTTTATAGTGTGTTTCATAATTAGAAGCAGTAATTTGACATTTCTTGGGTTTGCGAGTTTTTGACAAAAAAGTGATATCATAAACCGTTCTTTTCGATAACTTTTCTGATAATAATAACACAGCTGACACAAAATAACATATATACCATTTTTATATACCCAAATTCACGTTTATATGTGAATTTATAAATAACAATTTTATAATTGTTTTACAACTTAAAATAACAATATTACGACTGATAAAAAAATATTTTTACCGGAAAATATTAAAACTATTCAAATAAAACCGATATTAGTACAACAGTAAGACATTATTTAAAAAATTAACATTAGGACCTGTTAAATAACTCCTTCAAATTATGGAACGCACATTAGATATGTCTGTAATTCATTAATGAAATAAAGGAATTATGTAAACTATTGTTTTTTTTAAACATTTTTAACCTTTAACTGGTGACATGGTTTTTGTGTAACGTAACTGGGCCTGTATTCTGTATGCCAAATACGATTCCACACTCTTGTCTTACTTTTTCAAGAAACGTCATAAATAAAATAGTTCACTGTGGATTCTATGAAATCATAACGTGCCATATATAATTTGTCTTGGGGCATCAGAATAGAGACATAAGAATGCAATGACACGACAAGGCAAATCATTAAACGTGTTTTGAAAAAGTAAGACCAAGAGTGTGGAATCGTATTTGGCATACAGAATCAGGGCCCTGGTGACGAAGGGCCTGAGAGGCCGCTATCTTATTTGGCCTATAGCATGGAAATTAAGTATGGTATTATTATTATTATACGCTTAGTGGCTATTTCTGTCTGCTAGAGAACCAGTATCACTTCGTCCATTTCTGAAATATTGTGATCGCCACGTAAACTAAAGCTCTCTACCTACCACGTTGAGAAACTGTAGTACTTTTTTGATAGAGGCATTCTTCATATCTTCACAAGCCATTGTGTGGCTTCCCAGGATGTGACTGCGCTTGTGCATTAAGAGGCCACACTCGCACAGGATATGCATTGGTGTTTCTTCTGTCTCATGACAGAAGCGACACTCCCCTGTACTAATGAGACCCATTACTTTAAGGTTCTTATTGAGGCGGCAATGCCCCGTTAGTGCCCTCGTTATAATACACAAATTGCTCCTACTAAGCGACATAGCCTGGTTTGTCACGTTTCGACTATAGGCTTTTATGAGCGCTTTGGAATGGTTCAGCCCTGGCAAGTTAGTCCAGCGGTTGTAAGATTTAGTAAAGCACTGGTTCCATATGGTCCAGTGGTAGTCCGCACATAGGTTCATGACCTATTAGCCTACCTTTTGCGCCTGCTCGGGCGAGTTCGTCGGCTAGTTCATTGCCTTCGATCCCCATATGGCCAGGTACCCATCTTAGGATCACTTTATTCTTGCGCCCTAAAATATTTAAGTAGTCTACACAGTTCCGCACCAGCTTTGAAACAGTAGAGTCTGAGTCCAGTGCTTGAAGCGCAGCCTGACTATCTGAGTGAATGTAAATCACACGGTTGACATAGTATCTTCGCAGGTTGATTTCCGCGCATTCTATGATGGCGAAGACCTCTGCTTGGGAGATGCTGGCGTATTGTCCCAGGTTTACACTGGTCCTGTAGTTCTGGTCCCCGCCATACACTCCACAGCCTACGTCAGGTCCTGATTTGGACCCATCAGTATACCAAGAAAGGCTACCTTCCTCCCAAAAGATCTTTTTATTTGACTAGTTTTCTCTTGAGAGTAACTCCACAGTGTAAGACTTTTCTTCTATGTACTGTGGTACCATTGTGTCAGTAGGCATGCCTAGGATAGGATCCCTTAGTACCGAGTCTTCTAGAGCTCTCAGTGCCTCGGACAGCCAATTGTGTTTACCCCGATTCATCATTCTATGCATACTGATTTTCGCATCCTTCTCTAAAAATAGATTAAGAGGCGGCAAGCCCAGGATTGTCTCCAGAGATGCTCCGGGGGAACTCGACATGGCTCCTGTTATCATTAGACATGCCAAACGCTGTAGGCCATTAAGCCTGTCAATAATCGTCTTCCGGTTTTTTTTCTTTCTTAATATACAAGATACCCTCTAGCATTATGCGCTGAAGCCTATATTTACTACTCATTCATTCCATTTCTCGCTTTCTTGCCTCTCGCACTTTTATTCTTCATACTGATCTTTCTTTCATCCATCACTCATTCATACTGTTGCAGGTGGGATTCCCGCCTATCGATCCTAGGGCCCTAGACAAAGTAACATGACGAAGACGATAACGAAGTTCGAAAACAACAGAATGTATGGGAAGTATCACGTAACTTAACGAAGGCATATGTCAATCCCATACACTTTATTGTTTTCGAACTTCGTTATCGTCCTCGTCATGTCACTTTGTCTAGGGCCCCTAATCTGTCTATCTATTTATCATTTTTTCCTTATTCCGTTAATCCTTAATCCTAGCAGTTGGGGCAACACAGGGTAAATAATTATACACAATATTAATAATATTACACACATCAGTAGTCAATATAAACATTAAATATAAAACACTAAAACATTAATAATTCAAATATAAATTCAAAAATATAAAAACATTAAAATAATATAGAAACACTTAAAACATTAATAATTCGAGATATAAAACATTAAAATTCTACAAATATTTGTGTATAATATTAAATTAAAAGAAAAATTAGTTATATATCACAGATTTACGATTTTGTTCAGTCTTTATTTCTCCTTATTGCCCTTTCTGCTATTATAATACAAAATTTTAGGAATTTATTTCTCTTATCACTTGTCATTATTTCTTTTATGTTATCTTGCGTAATCTTCATATCTAGTTCAAATTCTAAGTCTATTCTATCCTTTTCATTTGCCGGATAATGGGCCAGCAGGTGAGGGACAGTCTCCGCAACGCTAGGGTCACAGGTACACGATGGACTCCCCTTGCACTTGAAGCGATTCAAGTACTCGGAGAATCCACCGTGCCCGGTGAACCGTCTTCTGGTTGGCTTTTCTATACCATACTATAGAGGCGTATGCGATCATCGGCCTCACAATAGCAGTGTACAGCCAAAGGGTGAGCTTTGGACACGGCCCCCAGCTCTTCCCTACCATTCGACAACTGATACATAAGGCTGCTTTAGCCTTATTTATCACATTTCCAATGTGTGCATTCCACGTTAGTCTCTGGTCGAAATTAACTCCCAGATATTTGACCTCTGAGGAAAATTGCACTCGTTTGCCATTTACTAGAGGTGGCTTCAATTTGTCCAGCCGCTTCTTTCTGGTGAACGGTACTATAGCGGTTTTGTCACCGTTAACTGACAGTTCATTTGCTGTGCACCACTCGCAAATGATGTTTAGAGCTTTCTGTAATAGGGTCGAAATTGTGCTTTGGCAGAAGCCTCTTACGATCACCACTAGGTCATCACCATAACCTAGGGTGTCGATCTTGTGCTCTGCCAGCCTATACAGAAGCTGATCAACTGCAAGAGTCCATAGCAGTGGCGATAAAACTCCGCCCTGCGGGCATCCTCTTGTAGTTGCTACAGTAAGCGAGGTATCATGTAGTTCAACCTTCGCCTTACGTTTGGATAGCATGGCCTTTACCCACCTAACTGTAGTCGGGTCCACATTTTTGTTTTGCAGTCCCCTCACTAACGTGTTGGTGGGAGTGTTGTCAAAAGCGCCTTCTATATCCAAAAATGCGCCCAGAGCTATCTGTTTTATCATCCAGAGCCTTTTCCACCCTGTCAGCTAGTTGAATCAGGGCCGTCTCAGTGGACCTTCTTATCTGATAGGCGTGCTGGGTGAAATGAATGGGTTTCGAGGCCAGGGCTTTGTCCCTTATGCATCTGTCTAGAATCTTTTCTAGAGTTTTGAGCATAAAGGACGTAAGGCAAATTGGTCTGAAGGACTTAGGCAGAGCATAATCCTTCCGACCTGCCTTTGGTATAAATAATACCTTAGCTCGGGTCCATTGTTCCGGTATATATCCCCAGGCATAACTTGCCCGGTAGATTTTTACCAGATGCGGCGTGAGTACGTCTATGCCTTTCTGTAAAAGAATGGGCAGCAGTCCGTCTTCACCACTAGACTTCAGGGGTTTAAATGATCTAATAGCCCATCTCACAACTTTGGGCCGGATGAGATCAGCCGCTCTGTTACGGTCCTCATTTCGAGGCCTTTGGTGTAAAGGCGTTCTGTCTGACCCGGCCGAAAAGTTGCGAGTCCCCGGAAAGTGACTTTTTTTCAACAACTGAAGAGTTTCCTCCTCAGTGTTCGTGAAGGAGCCATCAGGTCTTTTAAGTAGCCCTAATTGACTAGGCTTGTCCTTTGCGAGCAGTCTATGGATTCTAGCCCCTTGAGTCATTTGTGTTAATTCCTCGCAGAGCTTCCTCCATGCAGCACGCTTGGACTTCCTTATCTCCTTATTATAATCAGTCAAGGCCTTCTTGTAGTTTTCCCAATCAAGGGTTCTTCTTGCCTTGTTGAAAAGACGCCTGGTTTTCGCCCGTAGCTTCTGGAGCCTAGAGTTCCACCAGGGTACATTTCTTTTGGAGTGCTTTGTTCTGAGCGGACAGCTTTCCTCAAAGGCACTCCTTATTGCCCTCGTGATAGCCTCCACTGCATGTTCTAGCTCCTCCGGTGTACATATATTTTTAGGGAAGTACTCAAGATTTTGCTTTAGTTTGTTATTATAAAGTAGCTTTCGGGTCCCTGTACGTTACAGTTTGATCTTTTGCAGATGTTGCTAGATCAAAATGAATTTGTCTGTGATCAGACATAGAGCTTTCTTCACTGACATGCCAGTTTGATATAAACTTGGCCATGTTGTCAGTGGCAAAGGTTATGTCTAAAACTTCCTGCCTTACGGTAGTCACAAAGGTCGGCTTGCTCCCTCTGTTGAGTACCTGTAAACAGTTAACTAAGAGAAAGTCATGAAGTAACTCACCTCTATTATTTGTGTCGGTGCTGCCCCACGTTATGTGATGGGCATTGGCATCGGCTCCAACAAGTAGCTCGGCTTTGTGATGATGCGCGTACGCCACCACTCGCGCAAGCTCCACTGTGGGGTCCTGTCCTTCATAAGGTAGGTACGCAGAACAGACAATGATGCGTGTTCCCTCCCTGCCCTTGATGTTGACAAAAGCTGCCGTCATATCGTCAGTACATAACTCTGGCACTGGCAAACATTCAATATTTTTATTGAAAACTATGCTTGCTCTGGGCTTTGAGCTACAGGTATTATAAAGAATTTTACCTGCAGACTGCAGTCCCAGAACCGCACCATTTTGGGTCCAGGGCTCTTGTATGAGAGCGATATCAACCTCACCCCGCAAGAGAAGCCGCTCTAGCACTGCTGTGGCAGCCATCGCATGGTGAAGGTTGATTTGAACCACCCTCATCCTTCCTTTTTTCTTTTTTTTTTCCCTAGGCGCCCTTTTTGGTGGAGGGGCCCTTGGAGCCGGCTTTCGTCTTCGGTGGACATTTAGTTCCACCTACAGACTTAGCCTGCCCTTTGATGGCCCTCCCACCTTTGTGCGACCCACGCCCCTCCGTGCCAACTCCCCTTTTTCCAAGGACCAGTACCTTTTTCAGCCCTGGTGATTTCGAGGATGATGCTGCGATGCGTCAGCCTCATTTGTTCTTCACTCATGGGTTCGTTATTCCGAATGCCCACTCGCGAAGCTCCAACTGCCTCTTTAAACGTAGGCTTTGCCCTCGACGGGCCAGCCTGCGCTTCCTCCGTTTTAGCCGCCTTTTTCGGCTGATTCGGAGACTCTTCTTCCGAGCGCTGGCGTTTTGAGGCGGTAGCCTTAGCTGGCACCCTCCTTGCTGCTCACCCTCGCCTTTGTCGGATTCAGAGGAGGCCTTTCAATATCGAGCTGATCCCAAGGCTTTTTAGCAATAGCCTTGGCCTCAGCTACCGAGTAGTTGGCTGCAATAAGCCTCTTCAGGCGTTTCCTTGCGGCGCCTGAAAGCTTATTAAGCGGCTTCCTACTTTTTTTTGTGCTGACATGGACCGAGTCTGTTGCCAAAGGCATTTCAGCGGCATTGGAGTCCACTGATTGCCCATGATCTAGCCTCTCATCCAGGCTACATTGGAGGCGTCAGAGCGTCCTCCAGGCGAGCCTGAATCAGATGGATCGTCAAGATCCAAACCGGAAAACAAATATGTTGGTAAAAGTTCATCCATATTGCTCCCACGAGTAGATACGGGATATATAACGTCCAGTCGGCCTTCCCGTTACCGACTAAGGGTATATACACTCCGAGGTCCCCAGGTATCGGAGGTTGACCGCTAGAGACTGAGTAACCCCTCAGCCACTCACCCTCTTGGCGCGCGTCATACCGTAGGGTTGGGGTGAATTTTTATAGAGGCTTTCTACCTCGCGGTCCAGGCAGTTAAGCCAAGACCCCCGTTCCTGTGAGACATGATCACAAGTTTACGGTGTAGTAAAAGAGGGCATTTCCTCACCTCCTTTGAGCCTGCTGGTTAGGCCGGCTGCAGTGTCGGGTTATTTACCGCCGCCCGAGGTTCGGCGTTGACAGCTTTACGGCGAGGTTCTGTCTCTTCTCGAGCCAACCCTCCTCCTTTCTCATCCGGGCTTGGGACCGGCAATCGGCGGAGTTAATAAAGTATGGTAGCTCAGCACACTAACTGAAGGACATTTTAATAACATATTAAAAAACAAAATAAACTGGTAAACTCTAAATATAATTTTTAATTAGGAACATGCCATTACAAAGTATGAAGTCTACAAATAATAAAAATTAAGAGTAATATCAACAATTACTAATTAAAAATTAAAATCAACATTTCAGGGTCAGGGCATAATTGTTTCGCAGACTGCAAGCATACATGTGTTTCACACGAATTACATTGGTAATTAGATTTGCGATTCAACTTAGGAGGACAACTGGCACCTATTGGCGTTGACGTATTTTTGGCCTGTTCCCGGAGTTTTGTGGTTCAGGTGACATATCAGAATCCAAAATACGCGCCATGCCAAGTTGATCCGTATATCGCGTGGAATACGAGTAGGTAATAAACTCTGCGCTGCATTGCATGTGTTGTGTTGCATTTGCCCACTTGTAGTGGTTTTTGCCATAGAAATATCTTGCTAATCTTGATAAAGGTTCATCTTCACTGTCACTATTCCGATAGTGAAGGCCGATTCTCCTGAGGCTCCTGCCTTGCGGCTTGCTGTATTTCCGGTTTTTCATCATCGTAGGCACTTTCTTCGTGTCTCGAGTTATGATCACTTGGCTCCAGGTCGAAATTCTCAAGAACGTTGTTGGCTTCCGATCCACTTGAGTCTTCCTATGTCAGCCGTTCTTCAATTTGTCGATCATATTTAGAATTTACGACTTTCATTAGTGTTTGGCATTACATTCCTGGCTCTCGACTCCCTACGCTTCTTTTTTGGAGGTCTGGAATTATTTATCGAAGTAATAACTAGAAATAAAAAAATCCATAAAATTTACGTAATTGGTAACATAAGGTCTGAGAGGCCACTGCCAAACTTTACATTGATGTAACTTACCAATTTGGGCGCCTCCGACGCAGCTATCCTCCTCCACACCGTGGACGCAACTTAAACTGAAGCTACTCGGAGCAAAAACAAAGAGAACGCGGGGAAGAGGGTGAAATGATGTTTCACTGACGTCGCTCGGCCTGTGAGACCGCTGGTCACCAGTTAAAGGTTAAATTGACGGATTTACCAGAAGGCTGAGTAGGCTGGAGCCTAGGGCGGCAGATTTGGCCAAAAAATTACAAAGCCAAAGGCGTTGTGTATATGTTCCCTAAGGACTCCAAAACCGCTGAACCTATTTTAATGAAACTTTTAGATAATCTTCGGATTAATTCAGCGGGTAATCCTGTAAAGATTGGTAGCGATCGGACGCGGGCGAAGCCGGGAGCGGGTCGCTAGTCTTCTATACAAACTTTCCCGAACAAATTGTATATACCTCTAGGGAGATTTGGGAAATTTTAAATAAAAGAATTTGTTTTTCATTCATATCTTTATTGAGAAACATATCTTGAGAAATTTTATGAAGTGAAAACTTCTTTAGGCGCGTTGTGCATTTTTGAGATTGGATAAGATTGGATAAATGACGCTTGAATGACATTTTCAACCGAATTCAAAAAAGGAAGAGGAAGAGGTTCTAAATTTGACTATAATTATTATGAATAGACTTTGATGATTCTTTGTACTTAGGTAGTACTTGTGAGGTGGTCACATATAAAAACGAAATTGACGTAGCGCTTTTTGAAAAAAATAAAAAAAGAAATAAACAAATTAATTTTAAAAAAATCATAAAAAAATAACTTTAAGTAGCGCTTTTTGAAAAAAGAAATAAACAATTTAATTAAAAAAAAAATCATAATAATATAACTTTACCACGATACAAATTTTGTGCTGCAGATTTTCAATCTCTGTCAATATCTTAAAAAGTACTAAAAAGTATGTACCTATATTACGTGCACTATATGTAGAAACTTAAAAATTAGTCTAAAATAATCTTGATTAATTTTTTATAAAGGAAAATCATCGAAATTATTGATACCTATTTACGATTCTATATTAAGTATTTTGTGAGAGAAGCCGCAGAATTTTATTAAAATGTCAGAATTTTATTAAAAACTCGCATGAAAAATTTCATGGTGATTTTTCATACACGTTGTCTTTATATCCTTACTAACATTTATAATATTAGTAAGGGTATAAATTTTCAGATAGTTATAAAAACCAAAACCGTTGATATAATGAAGTATAAACGACCAAAACGAAATTATGCTTAAGAAACCGATAAAAAAAAACCGATAAACAATTTTAAATTTTTAAAACGAAAGTAATAAATATATTAACAGATATTTCCCAGAAACACACAACACTTCCGTACAAATGACAGTGTTAACAATTTAACCCTGACATAACTAAGATTTTTTTAATTAATTTCTATACATCAAGTGATTCTGTACATTTTCACTGTATTACCTAAAAATAAAATTTACTCATGATCTTTTTTCCTTTTTGTCAACCAAAGGCTTGAAAAAGTGATGGTCCACAGTTGTGACAATGAAAAAGCATTCACCGCTGCTGGGTCCTACGCACGGCTCTCTTGAATCGCCTCTGTGGTGGTGGGTTGGTGCCGGTTCCCATATTGAACTGAAGTGAATTCGCAGGCGCCACCTGGCCTTGATTAAAATTGCCCCACATTCCATTATCTTCCACAGGTTGCCGAATGTTCGACTCATTCTGAAAAAGACGGCAAAGTTTAAGTCATAATCCTAGTGGTGCGTTACCCTCTCACTATCCTGATTGCCTTGCTCCATTGCTGGTTTGTTGTCATAGCTGGTTGATGTTTGTCAGTAGCTGACGCTAACGTCTTCTTCTCTCCAACGCAACACCTATTATTTCCTTTCACCCAGTTGATTTTTGACCCACATGCTAGTTAGTAGCATTTACTCATTACTAGCACACCTATTACCCCGAGAACGAAGCCATGGCCGAAACGTGCATGCAAGTTGAACTAAACTACCGTAATTTTTTTATAGCTAATGATAACTAACAAAAGACAATAACAATGGAGATAATGAAACTAATTCTTAACAAAGTAATGAACTGTAAGCTTTTATGGATATACCTACATGATGAGGGTAGATACGGAAAGGGATGCCAACGTGAGTTGGCCGATTCGTTATCGCTCAGTCAGTCTTTGATAGGTCGTCGTAGAGACGAGTCGCTATCGGAAGTAGGTTATTATAATAAATAAGTGTGCAACTGAGTGTGCAGTGCGATTATATAGTGTTAACTAGTTTTTGCGTGCTGCCGCGGACTGCAAGCAGCCCGCGGGGGCGCGGTTGTGAGTTGGGTGTTGGTATTTGCCATGTCTAATTGTTTTGGTTTGGTTTTGGGTCTTTGTTTTGTAAATCGTGATGATTGATTCTGTTGATAAATGGCGTAATTGTAATTGGGAGTAACGAAGAGGGAGGGGGGAGGGGTGGTTAGTCTAAATAGGTCACTCTCGTTGAGACCTTTCAAATGATACCCAACACGGGGGGTCTACCTGTAACCGATGACCGTGGTCTACTGAGAAGACCAAAAATGTAAAATTTTTAAATTTGGTCTACTTTAAAAAAATCGTCATTCCGAGACGTCTCCGATGAGCCCAAACACGACCCGGCTGCGTCAAGTCGTTTCCGAATTATGGGTGGGGGGGTTGGAGGGGGGTTCAAATTTTTTATCTCGAGGAGACGTCTCAAATGAGCCCAAACACGAAGCAGTTGCTTCAAGCCATTTATGAATTACGGCCGGGGGGGTTGGAGGGGGCTTCAAATTTTTTATCTCTTCGAGACGTCTCCGATGAGCCCAAACACGACCCGGCTGCGTCAAGTCGTTTCCGAATTACGGCCGGGGGGGTTGGAAGGGGAAGGGTGACGGTCCCGGGGGGTGGACCACGGGGAGAAACTGCCATCCCCCGAAGACACCGCCTCTCTATCCCGCATGGTTTTGGAGATATCCTCATCCATACAAATGTCAAAATCCCACGTTTGTATGAGAGCGGGACGAAGGGGGCGGGATGGCGGGATGAAACCTATTTTGGCACTCGGACCACCACGACAGGTGATTATCCCCCGAAGACGTCACCCCTCTATCCTCGGTGGTTTTGGAAATATCCCACTTGGGAAATTTCAAAAAGTTGTATGGAGTTTAAAAAAATGTATGAACGGGATGAGGATGAGTGGTCCGGTGGTAAGGGCCGATGACCCTCTATGACAATACGCAAACGCCATCCCTCTATCCCTCACAGTATCCGAGGACCTCTCACCATCTTTGTACCAGGTCGGTGGACCGAGGGTGCCACATATGCCTGGAGATCTGGATTTCACCCACTATCCGATGGGGTAGGATAAACCGCCCCACATTGCCATCTTCCAGGTAAAACGGGAGCTGTTCCCAAAAAACCTTATTTTTGTATGGGAGCGGGATGAAGGGATGTAAATCGCGAAAAACGGGATGGCCTCCTGGAAGCATCCCACCTAGGGATGGAAACGCGCCGCGGAGACCACCCTCCCATCCCGGATGGTTTTCGAGATATTCCTATTCCTGTCGCCGAAGATGCCACTTTTGTATGGAGGCGGGATGAAGTGAGCGGGATGGCGGGATGAAACCTATCCCGGCACTCGGACCGCCACGATAGGTGATCATCCCCCGAAGACGCCACTACTCTATCCCCGATGGTTTTGACGATATTTCCATCCCTGTCGCCGAAAATCGCATTCATGTATGGAGCCGGGATAGACGGGGCGGGATGGGGGGATGAAGTTTATCCTAGAAGTTGGACCGCGACGATAATTGATCGCTCCCGGAGAAATCGCCCCTCTATCCCCGGTGGTTTCGGAGATATCTCACTTTGAAAATTTCAAAAAAAGTTGTATGGAGTTTAAAAAAAGTGTATGAACGGGATGGGGATGAGTGGTCCGGTGGTGAGGGCCGATGACCCTCTATGACCAACCGTAAATGCCATCCCTCTATCCCTCTTAGTTTCCGAGATCCCTTCGCCAACTTTTTACCAGGTCGGTGGACCGAGGGTGCCACATGTGCCTGGAGATCTGAATTTCACCCACTATCCGATGGGGTAAGATAGACCGCACCCCGTTGCCATCTTCCAGGTGAAACGGGAGCTGTTCCCTAATTTTGTATGGGAGCGGGATGAAGGGAGCGGGATGAGGGGATGAAACCTATCCCGGCACTCGGACCACCACGATAGGTGATCATCCCCCGAAGACGCCACCCCTCTATCCCCGGTGGTTTTGACGATATTTCCATCCCTGTCGCCGAAAATCGCATTCATGTATGGAGCCGGGATAGACGGGGCGGGATGGGGGGATGAAGTTTATCCTAGAAGTTGGACCGCGACGATAATTGATCGCTCCCGGAGAAATCGCCCCTCTATCCCCGGTGGTTTCGGAGATATCTCACTTTGAAAATTTCAAAAAAAGTTGTATGGAGTTTAAAAAAAGTGTATGAACGGGATGGGGATGAGTGGTCCGGTGGTGAGGGTCGATGACCCTCTATGACCAACCGTAAACGCCATCCCTCTATCCCTCTTAGTTTCCGAGATCCCTTCGCCAACTTTTTACCAGGTCGGTGGACCGAGGGTGCCACATGTGCCTGGAGATCTGAATTTCACCCACTATCCGATGGGGTAAGAAAGACCGCACCCCGTTGCCATCTTCCAGGTGAAACGGGAGCTGTTCCCTAATTTTGTATGGGAGCGGGATGAAGGGGGCGGGATGAGGGGATGAAACCTATCCCGGCACTCGGACCACCACGATAGGTGATCGTCCCCCGAAGACGCCACCCCTCTATCCCCGGTGGTTTTGGAGGTGTTCCACTTTGAAAAGTTCAAAAAAGTTGTATGGAGTTTAAAAAAAATGTATGAACGGGATGGGGATGAGTGGTCCGGTGGCAAGGGCCGATGACCCTCTATGACATTCCACAAACGCCATCCCGCTATCCCTCACAGTTTCCGAGGACCTCTCAACGACTTTTTACCAGGTCCATGGAAAGACTTCTCCATATCTTCCACATTCCTCATTTGCGACCCCCTTTACGACCGGCTGGGATAGACCGCACCACGTTGCCATCTTCCAGGTGAAACGGGAGCTGCTCCGAAAACCCCTAATTTTGTATGGGAGCGGGATGAAGGGATGGAAATCCCGAAAAACGGGATGGCCCCCTGGAAGCATCCCACCGAGGGATGGAAACGCGCCATGGAGACCGTCCACCTATCCCGAATGGTTTTGGAGATATTCCCATCCCTGTCGCCGAAAAGCAGATCCTTGTATGAAGCCGGGACAGACGGGGCGGGATAGCGGGATAAAGTTTATCCCGGAGGTTGGACCGCTACTGTAGTCGACCGCTCCTGCAGAAACGGACCCTCTATCCCACACTGTTTTGGAGATATCCCGCTTTGTATGGTTTGTATGGAGTTTAAAAAAAGTGTATGAACGGGACGGGGATGAGTGGTCCGGTGGCAATTGCCGTTGACCCTCTATGACTTTCCGCAAACGCCATCCCGCTATCCCTCACGGTTCCCGAGATGCCTTCGCCGACTTTTTACCAGGTCGGTGGATCGACTTCTCCGTATTTTTCCCATTCCTCATTTTCGACCCCCTATACGACCGGGTAAAAAAATTTCACCCCCCCACCCCCCTTCCCGGATGGTTATATGAGTAGTTGATCGGTCAGTGGGTGTTGGGCTTTATATTTGTTAATGGATAATTATGAGTATTATTGATGATGTCGGTGTTATAATGTGATGTGATTGACTAAATATATAATTAAAATGAATCCACCACCTAATATGGAGTTTTATTCAAGGAAACTACCCTTCTGAACTCTTATAGCTCAGAAGTAGGATTGTACTGACGGATTGTACCTAGAATATTGCCCACTAAAAGTGACTTAAGTTTTATATGCATTGAGTGCGGATTCAAGTCGAGTGTCGGTCGAGCGTCGTGAGTGCAGTAGCACTACCATGAGTTTATGATGAGCGAAATCGCTAGCGAGAGATGAGCGAGAGCGTAAAATATTTGTATGAAAAATTGTACGTTCTCGCTCATCTCTCGCTAGCGATTTCGCTCGTCATAAACTCATGGTAGTGCTACAGAGCAGCGCCGTAGGCATACGTCGGCTGAGCCACGGTGAACGGCATGGACAGCGGGATCTGCGACGCCGCGACGTGCGTCGGCGTCGGCTGAGCCACGCGTCTGGGCATCGATGTTAGCCCAGACAAGGAAATTAACTTTATATACACTGATTCGTATACAATATTTTGTTGTTTGATTAAATACTGCCATGTGAATAGTATTATCGAATTTTGCCAAAATTAGGTTTGTATATTCTTATATATTTTTTTATGTCATTTTCAACACTACCTTCATCAAGACCTCCTAAATAATTTTAAGATGATTTAATGCACTCTTGAATTACGAAATCAAAATAATGGTTTTCTCTTTACAAATGAACTGAAACATAATAAATTAATTATGCCTTTCCTAAGTGAAGTAAAGTGAAGTGAAGTGAAGTGCCTATTTGAAGATTTGCATAATATTCCAAAGTTTGTTAATCTTAACAAGCAAAAATGTGACAGAGTCGTATAAATAACATGTTTTAATTGTTTATAATGAGAATTCAGACATATCGAGCTAGATAAAAATGAATGTTTGTATTCTAGTTAAGAAAAGTATGTATTTTTCATTTTGTTATCATTTGATGTATTCATATGTGTGTCATGTGTATGCAAATAAATGTTTTCTATTTCTATTCTATAAAAGTAATAAAAAGCTAAAGATCTGATTTTGCATGACAAGTAATAAATTAAACAATTTCTGTGACTGAGGTGTCTGTATTTTTTTTACCGCTGCGAAAAAACTTTAAATTAATAAAAAATGAGAGTGAATACTTCGCTGCACTATATGTTTTTAAAATCTACGATAACGAAGGAATTATTTAAAACATAATTTATTTAAGAAAGGACATATTGAATTTTTTAACAGATCTTAAAATTTACCAGTCGAATTGTCAAGTGACAGAGAATAATGATAAATGGACTAGGATAGTGACTGAATGGTATCCACAAGATGAAATGAAACAGAGGTAGACAGGTAATAAATAAAATACATTATTTTTATCTTTTTATTGAATTAAGTAAAAGCACTTTGATGAACTTTGAAAACTGTAAGAAATAAAACCGAATAATAATACCGAATTTAATGTGTATCGATATTTTTAATTCGATATATTTATATTTTTGGACAATATACTTTGGTCCGATATGTTGATATATAGATACAAAATATCTAACATCGAAAATTGTATCAAAAACGATTTTTTTTTATAAATTATATATATCCCGGGTAAGGGAGGATGATGCCACATCACAATTCTATGATATTCTGGCTGGTGTTCCCCAGGGCTCTGTACTTGGACCAGTATTATACACTATATTTACAGCAGTATGCCACAGACCCCAGGAACAACAGTGACTACCTATGCAGATGACACAGCAATTTTGGCACCAAGCAGATGCCCAAAATATGCCTCAATACTCCTACAACATAGCCTTGATGAAATCAACAAATGGCTCGAGAAATGGCGTATACGTGCTAGTGCTTCGAAGTCAGTCCAGATTACGTTTGCTCTAAGACATGACACCTGTCCATCTGTAAAACTGGGAGAGAACCAGCTTCCATGCAGAGACTCGGTAAAGTATCTGGGGATGCATCTGGATAGGCGACTCACGTGGAGAAAACATGTTGAGACAAAATGGAATGAGATCAATATGAGATACAAGGAATTGCATTGGTTATTGGGCAGAAACTCCAAACTATCTATAGAGAACAAGATATTAATCTACAAAACTGTTCTAAAACCTATTTGGACATATGGGATTCAGCTTTGGGGTTCGGCTTGTGACTCAAACATTTCGATAATACAGAGAGCTCAGAACAATATTCTGAAACAGATATCCAACGCACCGTGGTTTGTGAAAAACTCGGAAGTTCACGAGTACCTTGTTATGCCAACAGTGAAGGAGGAGATAAAAGCTTGCTCTGAAAAATATAAATGCAGATTGGAAAGACACCCGAACCAGCTGGCTTGTCAGCTAACTATAAATGACTGCATAAACAGACTCAAAAGCCGTAAAATCCTACAACTAGATGAACTGTAATGGGCATCTTAATACATAAGTGGTGTGTCTGATGGGGCACATCTCTACCTGCCACAATCTTTCAACACATTTGCTCATGGTCGATTAGACCGATTGCAAATAATATAAAAAATATATATATATATATATAAATTTAAAAAGAGTTTCTTCTGAGGATAGTCATCTTGGCTTTTTTTTTCTAAAACCCTAGTAAATTTAAGTTTATTATCACGATGATAAGAGTTTCTTGTAGAAACCTAATTGATAGTGATATTTTTATTAATATCGATACATCGATATTTTTTTCACTTCCGACATCCCTACCAAGGACGTAAACCAGTGTCCAACACCGGCTCAGTGGAAAAACGAAGCCCCGGCATGCCGTGCCGTGCCGAGTCGTGCCGTCGATAATGGAAAGACGCCCAATGACAACCGTTTGCCGATTATATGTAAATAATAAAAATATTTTAAAATGTAGTTAGTTTAGGCATTATAATTTTTAAGTATGCATGTAAAAAAACAGCAACAAAGGCTTTTTATTTATTTATATGAAATAATTGCATAATAATTTTAATATTTAATTAGTATAGGTAGGTGAGTTATTATATTAAGGTTTGAAGGCGGGACTTGTGGGGGAATCTGCGCATGTGTACAATTGCGCACAAAATTGCTAAGAAAAATTACATTTTTTTTTCTTATTTCGTAATTTTTCACCTCACTAACTTAACATTACAGGCAGTGTTGATATTCCTTCCATAAAATCATCGTGCGATGTCGAAGAACGTTTTTTTAGGCATTTATTCACCATGACGTATTTACTAATACGATAAAACAATCTGTACGCAACAGTATATAAGAGACTCGAGACGCGCGAACGAAGTGCGGGAAGGGAAGAGCGACTGAGTCTACCAATAACGTGTCGGCACACCGACGCGTACCCACCCCGCGGCCTTTATTAGGTCGTCTGTCCACCTTGTGGGTGGACGTCCTAAACTTGTTATGTACAAATTATGTAATTGATTATTTTTATGAAAAGAGCAACTAGGGGGTTTCTTGCCGAGTTCATCCTCCTAGAAACAGCATTCCGAACCAGTGGTAAATTCACAACTCGGGGTACTCAGAGTAACTGAGTGTGCAGTGCGATGCTAATGGATAATTATGAGTATTATTGGTGATGTCGGTGGAATAATGTGACTAAATATGTAATTGAAATGAATCCACCTATTTATTTAAGAAAACGACCCTTTTAAACTCTTATATTAACTATGTATGAATTCATAATCCTAAATCCTAATCTCATGAAAAATAATCTTAATTATATTGTATTACATTTGAATTCATGACCAATCCATAACTAATTCATCATCCTCAACATCAATTAGATACAATGTATAACATACCTCTCCAAATCCAAACACGTTTTCATTGCTTCGTCGAGCGCCAAAATTAAATTTGGTGCGTACTTGTTGTTGACATTGCATTTCAAAGGGTTGCTGCTGTGGAACAAAAGTATTAGTATTAAATATATTGCCCATGGGGGCGGCGCTCTCAGTTTTGTTCAATTGTCCATAATCATCTAGTTGTGGCGACATTGCCGTATGAAATCTTGTGATTGGTTCACTGAATTCTGTAATTTTGAATGGCTGAATATTGCTCTCAAATGGATTCTTATTTTGTGTATTGTTGCCAAATGAAATTCCATCCGTTAGTTGATTAGTCGATCCGTTTCTATTGAATGTAGCGGTGGGTAAATCATTACGCGCGTTTATAGTGTTGGTGGGTTGTCCCTGAGGCCATGCGGTCTCTTGTTGCACCGGTACGTCAAACATGACAGGATTGTTGTTGGTTTGAATGTTGGCAGAAATGTTTGGCACCGGCAAGCCAAAATTAAAACTCGGATTCGCCGCTTGTCCTATATTGTTGGTGTTTGCAGTGAAATTGAACATATTCGGTGTCTTCTTAATTTCAGAGTTTTGATCGACGTTAGCTTGTTGCAAAATGGATTTATCGGGCGAAATTTTCGGCTTATAGTTTTGGAAAATGTTTGAAGTGCTTGAAGCGTTTACATTGACAGAGCTAGATGCAATTGTTGAAGGTACAAAAATATGTGATGAAGATTTTTGTATAGAATCTGTAGTGGTAGCTGTAGTTGGTTCCGGTATAACAACGTTCTGCGTGGAAGAAGCAAATGCAGGGGGTTGATTTTGCGCCTGTGAAGCAACTGGGACAGCATTCGAAACATTATGAGTCAAGTCAACTTTAGGCACTTCTTGGGGGTTTTCATTGTCTTTGTTCTCCATATTATTAGCTAAAATAGTTGATGCCGAATTAGTTTCTTTTTGATTGATAACGCCAAAAGTAAAGTTGATCTTCGGTGTTTCAATATTCTTAGCTTTATTTTCATCACTTTTTGGAGGAATACCAAATTTGAACGATGGTATTTTAGGTACAACATTGTTATTAGTTTCACCAGACTTTTCGGTGTTAATCAATGACTTAGTTTGCGGTAATGAATCCTGTTTTTTATTTTGGTCCTTAGGATCTATACCGAATTTAAATGTCGGATTTGGAACATTTCCAAAATTTAATTGTTTCGAATTTATCTTTTTCGTTTCATTCGATTTCCCGGCTTCACAACAAGCACACTTGTTTTTACTATTATCATTTCTAGTTAAGCAGACAGTGCATTCCCATTTCTCATTCTGTGTTTCAATAATGTTTTTGTAAGCATCTGTTACAGTTTTTGTAATCTTCTCAGCTTCACAACAAGCACACTTGTTTTTACTGGTATCATTTCTAGTTAAGCAGGCAGTGCATTCCCATTTCTCATTCTGTGTTTCCATAATCTTTTTGTAAGCATCTGTTACAGTTTTTGTAGTCTTCTCAGCTTCACAACAAGCACACTTGTTTTTACTGGTATCATTTCTAGTTAAGCAGGCAGTGCATTCCCATTTCTCATTCTGTGTTTCAATAATGTTTTTGTAAGCATCTGTTACAGTTTTTGTAATCTTCTCAGCTTCACAACAAGCACACTTGTTTTTACTGGTATCATTTCTAGTTAAGCAGGCAGTGCAT
Organism: Synanthedon vespiformis; assembly: GCA_918317495.1. Classification (NCBI taxonomy): domain Eukaryota; kingdom Metazoa; phylum Arthropoda; class Insecta; order Lepidoptera; family Sesiidae; genus Synanthedon; species Synanthedon vespiformis. Next base: position 4,073,420 of record OU906947.1, read on the forward strand.
TCCCATTTCTCATTCTGTGTTTCCATAATCTTTTTGTAAGCATCTGTTACAGTTTTTATAATCTTCTCAGCTTCACAACAAGCACACTTGTTTTTACTGGTATCATTTCTAGTTAAGCAGACAGTACATTCCCACTTCTCACTCTGGGTTTGAAGAATCTTTTTGATAGAATCTGACGCTAGACTTGATTTCTCTTGAACAGTATTATCTATTTTTTCTGTTACTTTAATCATTTTTACTTCAGTCTCCTTAGCAGCTTGTATATTTGTGACTTGTGTATTGGTTTGTGCTGCAATGGTTGGAGAATTTTTATTGCCACAACAGACACAGTGTTCAACATGTGGTTTGTTTGAAGCCCAGTATTCAGAACTTTTCAAATTTTGCTTAATTTCCGATATGCTTGATTGCACATCTGATTTTTCACTTGATGGGTTCAAACTCAATATATTTCCAGATGTGGGGGAAACAGCAGTGGCTGGCTTTGAAAACGCATAAAAAAATTCTTCATCAATGTTGTTAATTAGTGAAGATGTTGCTAGAGGAGCAAAACGTAATTTATTTGTTTCCAGATTATTTATTTGCTTTTTGGATCCATTTATATCCATTGATTGATTTATTTCTTTTACTGTGGTATCCACCCTGGAACAATAATTAACAATTATTTGTATGAGACGTGACCTTCAAATTTCAAAACCTTACCTTATCTTGCAATAATGACACTGTAATTTTGGTGATTATTTGGTACAGTGAATAAATAAACTATTTGAAGTCATAATAATCTTCTATTGTCAAACTATAGTATCAATTAACAAAACAAAAAGGTAATTATAAGTACTTCTTTCTTATACTTTTATCAGTCATAACAGAACATAAACTATTTGAACTCAAAATAATCTTATATTTTCAAATTAAAGTATCAATTAAAAAAACAAAAAGGTAACTTCTATTATACTATAGACAAATGGCGCCAAATACAAAAGTTAATATTCGCATTCAAAATTACATTACAAAAGTTAATGTCTAAAAATTGTCATTCGTTACATCACTAGTATGTATGTATGTTCCTCGTTCCTCCATAACTCTTAAACGAATTAACTGATTTTCATGAAACTTGGTAGATAAACATTTAGACGTACAGGACACAGCGCGGACGAAGGCGCGGGCGCTAGATAGTGTATAAATAAAATAAGTGTTTTCACCTCTTAGCGAGACTGTCAATTCGCTCCTTTTCAGATAATTTGCGCTTCAAATTAATCATTGCAGCGTTGTCAGCAACATAAAGTGTTTTGATTTTGTTACCTGGTGAAAGAAATGTTAAACATTAAGTAAGTAATAAAAGGAAATTAGGAAAGAAGGAAATATAAATAAATATCTTCACACATTCCACACTAGGTTGCATTTGTTTTTAAACTTTTTATGTTATAACGTTTTGTAAAGTATCGGAACTAAACTAAAAAACCATGAGGGAAATCTGTAAACACACATTATCAACTATAGTTAAACTTATTAAAAAAAAAGAGAAAAGAAGCAGAGGCAGTCATGAGTGTTGTAATAACTGGCTAATCAAAATATTTATATTTCTTTTTAATAGGTATGCTTAGTTACCATTTAAATAATTCTGACATGTAAACAATATTGAGAATAAAATATGTGAATATACAACATTCGTTATCAGCACGAAGTCTCTATTTAATTGAGTTTTGTGGAGAAATGTATTATTTTTCATTTAAAAGTGAATCGGCATTTTATTTTCTTTTGCACATATGTATAAATTGTGAAAATCTGTAAATTTTTTTTTTATAATTTACAAAAATATTTTCATTGTGACATCGAACAGCTATACATATAAATATGTCAAATAATTCTCTATCTTGTATAAAATCACTTATAAACAGAGATGGATATTCCGTATGGAAATTTAAAATGCGTATGTACCTTATGCATGAAGAGTTATGGGAGACCATCATCGGATACCCTCAAGGTAATGATTTATCTGCTGAGAAGGGATCACGTAACGATCAAAAGGTGTTATCGAAAATATGTCTCACAGTAGATTTTTTTATTTTATTTATTTATCTATTTGTTATACAGTAATGTTTACATTTAAATTAACAATGGTGTAAACATAAACTCATTAGAGTTTCTCCGCACACCATGTTTAGGTTATAGTCATTATATAGGTACATTATTATTTACATAATATAAATAATATTAAAATATATACATTTATATATACAAATACTTATTATAATTTATTGCGATTACCCTTGATTAAACCTTTTGTTGACGCTCACAAACATTTACTATTCTTAAGAATCACCTATTTTAAAAATTTGTTAAAAATTATATTTATCTAAAGTTAATTGTAAAAAGTATTTTTTTAATTTATATGAGATGTTTTTGAGTGTTATTTCGCTTTTTAATGTTTTAGGTAGTTCGTTAATTAAATTCGGGATGACGTAAGCCAGACGTCTTTTTCCGTTAAGGTTGTTATAGTCGGGTAAATTAAATTTTGATTCATCAAATAATCTTTTTGAAAAAGTTATTTTTTGAGTTTTTAAGTTTTCATTAAAATATTGTTCTTTTAATAATGTAAATTTTATTTTTTCTTCTACGGGTAGAATTTTACACAGTACGAATAATTTGCGATAATCTTTTTCACAGTTTTCTTTTAAGTTTGTAGGAAATATTTCTTTTAGAATACGCAATTGAAGTGAGAAAATTTTGTCCAAGTGGCTTTTGAAAGTTCTTCCGTAGCTAGATAGCCCATAACATATTATTGGTTCTGCCAATGTTTTGTAAAGTAATAGTAGTAGTTTGTAAGGCGTTTTGTTTTTTATTACAGAGAATTTACTCAGTATTGCTCTCTGTTTATCACACACATGGTTAATGTGTTCTAACCAGATGGTATGGCAATTACCCATGTAAGATCATGCAAGACAGCGAAGGAAGCTTGGGATGCTCTTTCATCCGCTTACGAGGACAAAGGTCTAGGACGACGTATAAGCCTCGAACGGAAACTATACAGGTACTGCCTTGACGATTTTGACTCCAACATAGAGACGTACATAAATGCTGTATTGTCAACTGTGCAAGATTTGGCCGATATTGGTAAAGTTATAGAAGATGCTTCAATAGCTGCAATTCTTCTTGGAGGTTTAAGTTCTCAATATGCACCTTTAGTAATGGCTTTAGAAAATTACAACAATGAGGACTGCCGACAGAAGTGAAAACTTAAAACTGAGCGTCCAACGCACACACATACAATCGGGTATATGCAATGTGTTGGCGCGATCGCGTACGTAGACAGCTGCGCACGCATAACTGTGAGCATTAGCATGTTGCTGACGCGAACCGATACATTTTTCCTACCTAAAGTCTTACAACGCGGCTGTAGAAGTTTTCACTTCAAAAATTATTGATATAGGGCATTAATATATACTATAATGTTATATATATTATTAATTATTATTATATATTAATATAAAGAGGTAAAGTGTGTTTGTTTGTACGTAGAACCTACACATCATTAATGGTTAGAATAATATATTATATACATATACATAATATCCCATACAAAAAAACTCACCTAAAGATTTCTGAACCTCTAAACTCGTGGCTTCTGTTGTGGCCCGGGGTGAGATATTTTCCAACAAATCCTTAATAACATCAGAGGAATAAGTGGCAGCGTTATTATTGTATTTATAACTTGTAAGAGGTGCTTCAATTTTTCTTATCTCCGCTTGTATCACATTCCGCATGCCACCACGAATTCCGCTCTTACAGTTGCCATACGACGGTGCATATACAACTGCATTTCTTAAGTATGGATTGTACTTTAGATTGTATACTAAAAACACAAAAAAAAGCATATTACAATCACATATAAGGTACACATTACACATCACATCTTTTCAACGTTAAACAAATATTAAATACCATTTGTTTGAATTTTTGAATCATCATTTTTTTGTACACTTTTGGAAACTTTTGATTGCCTCACAGTTTTCATCCAAACATTTTCTTCCTTCGAGGACATTTTGAGACTTGATGCATTGGAGGTACTTGCAAATTCACCCTTAGAGGTTTGATCTTGATTGACTACATTAACTCCCTCTTGGTGATTGTTAGTCTGTAAATAAATATAATTATTATTATATATATTAAAAGAAAACATTGTGTAATTTTCAACAAAAGAAAACATAACAATTTACCTCCTTTTGGATAGCGGAAGGTTCAGAGCATGGAACATATGTATTTGGACCATTTAATCGTTGCCTCTTCTTTGCAGGTTCAAAATGGATACTGTCAATGACCTCGTCATCGCTTGACGAATCTGATGTATCACCCATTGGGCCAGTGCCATTGGCATTTGAAGATGTCATCCCTTTAAACCAATTCGATACTGTTGGTGGTATGATATTATATATCGCCGATTTAAATCTTGATGTAATGGACTGAAAAAAAAAAAATTTAAATAAAGCCTTTATTACTGAAATTAATAGTTTGATTTTATTTGGTTTGTTTTTGAAAAATCTTCAAACCGGTGTAGAACTGAAATTTTTTTCAACGCAGGTATTTCAAACATGAGCAAATGCGTGTGGATGGTTGTGGTGACGAGTCAGAGCCCCTGCAGGCCTTGCTTGTTGTTGTTGCTCAACTGTAGAGTTATTTCGTTTATGGGCTTACCAGGCTTAAGGACCACTAAGTCCACTAGGACTCTTTGTCTATCAGGACGAAGCTTGGGGGTTTGTTGTTTTTCAAGGAGCTAATCACGTTGACCCCCAGTGCACAGTCACTACAGACTATGAAGCGTTGACAGAGGTCATATTTTATAAAGTTTCATGTTATAAATTACATTTCCTTTTACAGTGTTCATATTACTCTGAGAGAACAGTGAAAATGTTAATAATTTTGTTGGTCTGAGACCAAACAAATGTTAAACAAATTCGTGTAGGGATTCCAGCAAATGTGCACCAATTTTGACTTACATGAACACACGAAATAATCTCGGAATTGTAATTTAACATTCAGAAACCTTGTAGGTAACTAACAAATTGAACAGACAATACTGTGTAAACATTTCACTTACCTCATCAACTGGTAGGGTACGCTTGCGAGTCTTCCTTTCCGAAGCCATATTAAACCCAAAATACTGCTGGTATTGCTAGTAAAGGAGTAAAAATACTAGTAAATTTGAAAAAACGTGATAAAAATGGCGGCTACTCTTCTTGGAAGGGCGGTACACGAACTCTTAAAACCATGTCTGAACCGAATAATATATAAATTATAAAATGCGTATTTAGCTTGGTTCACTTGGTTGGACTGGTTCATAAGGAGGGTAGAGATAAGTGTGCGTTAATTTGTCAAAGTGACAGCTCATTTCCCTAATGTCAAAATTGTCAAATAGTCATCAAATAGTATAATATTGTCTATGATTGTTTCCGTAGTGCTCTTTGCACGTGCTGTACTAATATCGGTAAAAATATTTTTGATCCTGATTTATTGATTTGACATCTTATTGATGTTATTTTAAGGTTGAATCTCCTTAGTTTGAATGATCAAATCGTGTATAATTCACGATTTTATAAGTGCATACACACACTTATAAATCAACTTATATGCTGTGTGAAATTCTGTGTGTAGGACAAAGAGTATAGTAACGGTGATAATAATTTTTATTAGTCTGTGACCTTAATACTAGCCATAGACATAAGGAGCGTAGAGATAAGGAGGACAATCTTATATGGGTGTTAAACTAAAAAAGTGGCAACTAAAATCGTCAAATTGAGATGGCGCTGGTGTGTCTAGGGCAGTGATCTAGAGAGTTTGAGAGTATGAAATAAAACGGAGTGAAGTGCGCGCTGAGTTGAATTGTTTACTATCACTAGCTGCACCAGCGCCATCAGTTCGTCGTCTTTCAACGGACACTTTTAATACACGGAGCTTGCGCTCCTTTACCTCTATTCTCCTTGCATAGACACTAGTATAATACTCTAGCCATAGACACTAAGGAGGGTAGAGATAAGGAGGACAAGGCTGTTAAACTAAAAAAGTTGCAACTAAAATCGACAAATTGAGATGGCGCTGGTGTGTCTAGGGCAGTGATCTAGAGAGTTTGAGAGTATGGAGAGTATAAAATGAAACGGAGTGAAGTGCGCGCTGAGTTGAATTGTTTACTATCACTAGCTGCACCAGCGCCATCAGTTCGTCGTCTTTCAACGGACACTTTTAATTCAAGGAGCTTGCCCTCCTTTACCTCTATTCTCCTTGATGTGCAGGATGTGAGAATTGTGAGACCACAGACAACCGCAGATCATACCAATAGGAATAGTGTTCTGTGACAACAACAAACACAAACAAGTTGAAATGATAACTTACTCAGTTGACATTGACATTGACACCACTACTGAAACTGAAATGTCAACGTTTGTCTGCATATCGGCTGTCTGCATGTCTGATAAATTCAGATAAAAAATTAAATTTAATCCAGTGCTTCATCTTCAGCATCAGCGTTATATTCTTCACGCTGTACTTTTCATGATTAATTGCTTACTAAAAGTGGCAATAGTGATAATGTCGTTGTATTGATATTGATATGAATATTGATATGAAAGGGACAACACTAAAGTATTGCCACTTTTTAATTTTTCAACTATTTTGCCATATTATAAAACATTATTTTTCTAAAACATATTAAAATAAATAACAAAAGATAACGTTTCTTTGTTATTTCTAATTCCTTACATTTTTCGCCCTAAATCAAGAATTTTTGGAGACTAATTTAAGGTGTTTAGGGTAATTTTCGAAAAAAATCTAGGGCAAAACCAGAAGGTTATAGTGGAAACACTGCCACTTATATGTATGTTATGGCCGATAATCAGTGTTGCCAACATTTGTTGGCAACATTGTTATGTTATGTTGCCAACTTCACGTACGGATAACGATACGGTTTTTATACGGAATTATATATTCAGAAATGTAAAATAATAATATTAATAATTTTATAAGGATTTGAGAAATACAATAAGTACTTAAGTAGTATTTTACATAAATAAATACGTAACGAAACTAAATAATATTAGGAGCATACACATAGCAACAATCGACTACATAAGTCGAAATGATTTATAGTTAATTAGGATTCCCCAATTTTGGAATCTTTGTTGTTGTAACATTAGAGAGGGGAGCATTATACATTTATATTTTGCACGAAGGCGATAGAAGATACTCACTTTGCTTTGTTTTATATTATATCAATTACCTACTTAGTTTCTTTTGTCATGATGTATTTTCATAATACAGTTAATTGTTCATATGGCACACTGCCTAACAAGTATCTATTATACCATTATTTTGATAAACAAATTCATTTATAATAATTTTACAAACATTTATAATAAACTTACAAAACATTTATAATAATGTTTTGTAAGTTTTTATAAAACATTTATCCTGGTCAACATTCTTTACAAAGCTGTTTCAGGGGGAATAACTCCGCAAGAAACCCCTTAGTTGCTCTTTTCATAAATAAATTTACAACGTAATACGTAACAACATATAGCAATCTATATAACACAATAATCAACTATATGCGACTCCAAGGGCAGTCATCATCATTTATATAATCTAACACCGCCACCACACTATTCGCGAAGTTCTTCGACGAAGTATTCGGGAAATTTACCGAAGTATGAAGTATGACGTTAAACACTCGTTTGAAGTAAGGCGAGGTGCCCGGCCACACTCACGTATTTGCCTCGTCTCACCCAACTTCGCGAGTAGTGTGGTGGCGGAGTAATATCCTGTAATAATAATAACCCTTTTTGCACTGGGTTTTAGCTAAGGAGGTTTTAGCTTATCTTTTTTCGCGACCCTGGGACCGAGCTTGTAGATGGCAGCACGATTAGCCCTTTTCTGTAACACAAATATAGTGTTTATTAAAATAATTAAAATTAATAAAGCCTATTAAAACGGTTTTCTTTGCAATTATTGCTATTTTTCTTACAATACAATACACGTTATACGGAATTTATACGGTTTTTTTAGGGCCGGCCGGCCCAGATACGGATATTACTTCGTTTGTATAAGGTTGGCAACACTGCCGATACCGATAATATAATATTGGAGCGTTTTATTATCGACAAGTTTTTGTAATAATTTGATATAATAAACTACATTGTAGAAATTTGGAGAGTACTATTTTACACAAAACAACAATAATATATAAAACTAATAAAGATGTAATCATTATAAAATCCATTTACCCAAATGGCCGCATTGCTTCAATGTCATTTTGTTTTTCAATCTGCGATAAGATTTTAGAAATGTTATTTTTTAGAAATATTACGGACAGTTTTATACGTGGCAAATGGTTTATATTATTACTGTTTGTGGTGTACAGAAAATTGGATCCCGTCGAAGGTGCGTTTGTAAACTGATTTGTGTATTCTGATGTGATCGACATTCGCAACATATGTACAAACAAAAATGCATATATGTAGTCACATAAAATCTGTAACTTTTATCCTGCATAATTAATAACAGATATAGTGTTTATTTTAAGTTATATTTGTATTTCTACCTTTATGATGGGTATGTTTACTTTAGTGTGTCCTATGGAGATTGTTTTTAGAATTTCCACTTCCATTTAAAATAATAAAACAAATCTAGAAAAATAGATTTTATCTAGCTAGCGCCCGCGACTTCGTCCGCGTTGAAGTAACCATCCTGTGTCCCGTAAGTCTAAATGTTTATCTACCAAGTTTCATGAAAATCAGTTAATTCGTTTAGGAGTTATGGACGAACATACATACATACATCAATTTAGTTTCTATATCATGTATAGAGCCTATAAACACACAATATCTATGAAAACAAAATAACACTCTGTGACCAACCCTTACAGATTTATTATTAGTATTTATAAGAAGTTCATATTTTATAAGAAAATATTGGAACAAAAATATACATATAAAAAATAAATGATTAATTAACATTATAGAGAATGCCACTGTAACATAATGTGCCCAGGCTGATCTTGATCGGCCCAGTTAAACGACGGGTCGACGACATATACAATATCATTGATTAACATAAAATGAAATTAATTTAAGGAATTAAGCTTAATTATATATTCCCTTATAAAGGGATGATGTGTTTATGTGTGAGGAATCCTAATACAGAAAAAAATATCATGTTACATTATATAATTTAACTAAAAAGTCTTTTTATATTGTTTTTTATTCTTTTATTACTTTTCCTCGCCTGTCACACGACATAGGCCTCCTCTAAGACCTTCCACAATTTCCTGTCCTGTGCCTTTCTCATCCATGTTGCTCCTGCTACCTTCCTTATATCATCATCTTCAGTTTTGTCTTCCTCTTTTTCGCTTCTCATCTTTAGGGTACCAATGTGTAATTTTGTGAGACCATTTCTGTGGATCTCTAGTCATATGACCCGTCCATCTCCATTTGAGTTTCTTTATAGTTTTAATAATGAGTATTACATTATTCTCTTTATATATATTCCCTTATTATTGTCATATGTAAGATGTAATGATAAATCAATTTGCTGATATATATATAGTTTTTGGTATAAACAAAATAATGTGTTAATACAAGTAGGATTGAAGTAAGATTTTCTGTTTTTATTACAGGTTTGAAATGTTACTGCAACTCGGCTAGCTGTCCAAATGCAACATGCGAAACGGACGGTTTTTGTTTTGCGTCCACATCGGTCAAAGCGGGTGGACAGGAGTATACATACCAGTGAGTATATTTCACATTATATAACAATGTTTTTCTTTATTTCAATATAGGACAGAGCATTTGAAAACCATTATGAAATAATATTGATTCTTTTATTGGCACAATAATTTACCGTTGGAACCGAAATTACTGAAATTATTTTGTAAAAATTCTTAAAGAATAGAGTATTTCAATTGGCAATAATATTTTTTTTCGAGGCAATAAGTAGTGAGATTTTTCTATGAACATTCTGATCACACTGTTCATATACCTATATTTTATGCATGTCTATCTTTATCGTAAATATTGAATATTTGTTATTATTTATTTATTTTTTTACCGTACGGTTGACCTGTATAGAGAGCTGGTGTTGAGTTGTTTGAGCAAACGCAACTTCCCACCAGACTATCCATATGTATGCAGAAGTGCTACAAATTATTGCTGTAGTTATGATCGGTGCAACTCTGATGAGATTTCCCGTGAAAAAATATTCAATGTCCTTCATGCGTCATCTGTGGGTAAGATATGAATATAGCCCTTGTGGCGTGTGCTACTTACTACATATATTATTTTGAAAATGCCGGTTTGAGAGTTTTTGTTTTGATGTATACTTTTAGAACATGATTAATAATAATTGCATTGCCATCTTACCTGTAAGTTTTGTGTTTAATAATTGCCAATACTCTAACAACGTCACTTCTCATTAGTCCATATGAATATGATATAGACTAAGAGAGAAGGCTCTGTGGCTGTTTAAAAACGGTCCAAAACAGAATATTTGCATTGAATGATGTGCCATTTACTCAACATAATACAGTGGATTTCGATTATGAAAGGCCACTATATTTACGTAACTCTCTATTAGGTACTATGCGCATATATCGCCTAATTTCTACTATATAAATAGGCTAAACTTAATTTACCTTTGTGTGTCTGTTTGTTGACTCGCTGTCTTTGTGTGTATACTCGGTCGCAATCGCAATGTCTGCATGGCATTTCTAAGAACTTGTCACAGATGGTTCATTGAAATTAGTTGTTACATCCGAAGTCGCTATAGCCAAATTATTTTCCATTAAAAGTATATTACAATTGTTACAATTCATCATCTCAGCTGCCGTACACTGCTGGAGGGACATAGGTCTTCCCATAATTTTCTAATAGCACCTGTTAAAAGTAGCCTGGACCAGCGTCGACCTGCAGCCCTTATCCCGTTGTCCGTCCACCTTATGGGTGGACGTCCTGTGGTGCACTTGTTGGACCGTTCTATATATGTCCTGCCCACTACCACTTCAAATTACTACTTCATCTACGAATCTCCTCATTACCTCATATTTTATTATAGATTAGCTGGTGTCTGCGACTTCGTCCGCGTTGAAAAATCCTTTGTCCCATATGTCTAAATGTTTCCCAAGTTTCATGAAAATCAGTTAGTTCATTTAAGAGTTACATACAACACCTACACTACAGATTTATTATTCATTATCCCTTGCGAACAGTACTTTTTTTCAGGATGAAAAGTATGTCCTTTCTTGTATCCCAGACAACGTGAGTAAACTACTCAGGCGTACTCAAAAACTAACAGACAGACAGAGTTACTTTCTCATTTATAGTATTTGTATGTTGTATGGTTTGGCGTTATAAATGAAATCCACTGTATTGCAAATTTGTCGAGTGTGCGTTGGTTTTCGCTTGAACTAAACATAATGTATGGTGGTTCCAACTTGCGGCGCAGTTGTATCGAGCGTAAATCACTGATACCCATCGAGCATCCCTTCAGTTGCTCCACAACGAGGGCTAAAAATGAGTCGGTGGTTATAGAGTGTTGTCAGTCGCATGACATGTGCAATCGTGAGCTGCGCCTGGAGCTTCCCATCAAGCCGCCAGGTAGGAAAGGAGACTGGCGTCTTCACGCCCAGAACCTCATGTGTGTCACTAACTTATTTGCATAAATATTACGCTTATAGTGTGGAATGATCCACTCATAGGTGACCTGTAAAACGCCCTACTACGCAATATTTTCAATTATTTCGCTAACCTGTACTTTTTTGCATGGCTACTTTATCTAGACGTTTCCATTTTCCAAGTGTGTCAAAAAACACAGGCCGGCACTGATCACTGATTATTCTCTTTTTATTTGTGTATATAGACATACGCATACAAACAAATTAAATACAAGTGTGTTTGTAATGTCAAAATAACTGGTTTTTACTAAATGTAGGTTTTAGTATTCAAGTATTTACGATAGGTGTCTGTCTGTCTATTTGTTCCGGCTAATCTCCGAAACTGTTGGACCAATTTTGATGGGACTTTGAGTGGCATACAGCTAATGTTATAGGAAGTGACTATAATATATTAGCAGTGTCCAAAACCGCGCGCGCCCAATCTACACGCCTCAACGAGGCCTATGGCCGGGTTCAGATTAGTTTATTAATATGTTGATTTGTTGTACGAATGTATAGATGTTGGCACCAATCTGCGGTATTCCCACCGGGGGATATACCTGTGTGGTGTCGCGAAAACGAAAGACCCGATATATTCTGCTGCAACACGGATTACTGTAATAACTACGTAATGGCAGGTACGGAGGCCCGAGATTGTGATTGTGACGCAGTCACAGGGGCATTATTATGTATGGGGGACGCTTACTTATATTTATAATGTGATGTCTATGTGAAACGCAATGTGGAGACTATTATCCATGTGGGTTACATTCATCTTTAAATTAAAGATGCCTTGGGCATGTGACTTAATTTATATATTAAGGATTTAATAAATATAATATCGTGGGATTAATTCGCCTTCATTTGATTAAGGGAAATAAAATATTTTTTTCAGTTTTTTATATTAGTAACGTTATTGAATAAGTTACGAATGTTACGATAATATAATATTGAAAATGCATGTAGAAAGGGCAAGATTATCCATTATGGGTTAGAAGAGAAAACAATATCTAAGACTAAGTAAAAATTGAATTTGAAGATTTTTACGTACATTACTCTGACCTCTTTTTTAAAACTATATCGTCATATTTCAGAGACAGCACATCAAGAGCATCTTTTTTAAGGGTGGTATTTAAACGCATATCAAAAAAAGTACTTTTTGTATGCAAAAACAATCCGAATTCACATCAAAATTAATGATTTGCACAGCAAAATACTCACCATAAAATATTACTAAATACACTACAATTTATATTCGTGGCGTACCGCTATTTATCTTAATGTATAGCTTTTTTATTAATGCACAGCTGATAATGACTAACGCACATTAGACCTATTAACGCTTTTTTTTTCTAAATATAGCTTCTATTTTTATATAACATACAGCAATTTACCTAAATAAAACAGCATTTTATTTGACATATTTTTCTTCTTATTATAAGTTACAGACAAACACAAACGTCCGTTTTACCGTTTTATAAAACCGTAATCAATGCTTTATTAGTTTAGAATTAATATGAAACTAATTAAACTCCTACTCTGATGTATGTATTTAATAAACCATGTCCAAATAATACACCTTTTGCAAAAAATATACACCTTTTGCCTAAAATTTTTACCCGGGTGTGCTCACTTCGCTCACATTTCATATACATTCCTAGAACCTAACCTAACTCTTTTTTCTAATAAAAATAAGTATTTTCTAGTATAAAGTAATTGTTATACAACCCCTTTAAACTCACGGTCAGCCAACTCGACAGTCCATAATCTAAATTTTAGCCTTCTTTTCGATTATTATAATTTTTATTATAAGAACATTTTCACAGGTGACATGAAATATTACAAATAATAGCTATATATTCGTAGTGGTAGGGCACACTGCGTTTCGCAGTCATTTGGGCAGCCCGTCTGGCGGCAGTAACCACCACCTTACAGAATACCACCGTGAAATAACAGCATTATGTGCTGTTGTGTTTCGGTGAGTGAGTAAGGGATGCCAGAGCCCATTACCCCATCCCTCCCTTATCCCTTATCCTTAATCCTTCTATGGTCGGCAGCGCACTTGTAGCACTTATGGTGTTGCTTGTGTTATAGGCGACGGTAGTCACCTACCATCTAGTGGACCGTCAGCCTGTCTGTCGACCTTAACATTAAAAAAAAGGGTACAATTTACTTAGTGACAAAAAAGGGCGAGAAATCAGATAAAAAAAATTATTGCTATACTTATTTTGCTGAGCATATGTTCTTAGAAATTAAGACAAATATGTTGAGCAAGTTTTAAGGTGCTTATTAGGATATATGCTTCTCGGATAGTTATTTTGCTATGAGAATGAGTATTATCTATGCACGCTGTGATTAATTTGCTGTGCAGTCGGTATTTCTGATGAGATTGTATTATTTTTGTACCTATAGGATGTTATTTGTTTCGCATTAGAGGAAAAAAGTAATGTAGTGTTGATGTATATTTTCGAATTGTCTGCAGTACTAGTTTTGTTAAACATTTAGTTTATTTGTAGCGAAATAACTTATTTGATGTGCAAAGGTATATAAATGATGAAAATAAATTGATAGGTGATTATTTTATTTGATGTGCAATTAATAATATCCCCTTTTTTAATAAGACGCGTTACAAAAACTGCATCGAATTAGAAAAATATTCCTTTGATTAATATTACCTATTAACATAAATCACATAATATTTGTCTAGACTTTACATTTTCTTTACCTACAATTAAATTTACAAAACAGTGCTGTGTAAAAATCGTTTTTTTTTTAAATAAATAAGTACAAAAATATTATTTTAGAGTATTTATGTACAATAAATCTCCAGGGATACGCGCGATTGGCTTTGTTTCAGGGTATGCACAGGAATCAAAACAAACGTATAAATATATCGTCGTTTACAATATCATTGTTAAATAGTAACATCGAGGTTAACATAACAAGGTGTTCATGTTCGTCACGGGTACTGAAAAACAAAATTTACAAAAAAAATAAGTGATCATTCGCCTGGTTGTTTTATCTTTGCACGAATAATTTTTATTTTTATTTTATACTAATAGCATGCATGCTGTGTGAATAATGCATACATGACATATTATATTTTAGTATTTATTAAGAGTTTATAGAAATAACATTCGAAAGGGGTATGTATGGGCAAAATAGTATGGAGTGTGGACCAAAGCTCAACAGTGATAAAACTCATGCCATTTGAAGCTTTTGGAGTTTTATTTAATTCATACTACGGCAGCCAAGTCAAAATCAAAATTGTGTTTTGGAGCTCTCAATAATATAAAAGTACTATGGGATTGGTAGCATATTGTGTTTTATATTAAAAAAAAAACACGTTTATGTCGATAACATTTTTTAAATTTTAATAACATTTATATTTCAATATTCATAACTACAATAATGTTTTTATTATTATTTTATGTCACCCAAATGAACAAATGATAAAAGTATTACATTCATACATCAATGTGAACATCAAAAAATAACTGTTACATTTGATTTTTTTTTAAATTATATTGAATGATTTCAATATTAATCTACGAAAACACTATGTTAAAATGAATTGCCATAGTATAAAATGAATTATAGCCTAAAAAGCAATCATATGGCATAGATTCCATCACTGTTGAGAAGTTAGTCCAAAATGACCCATTGTCCACAAAATCTTAGAACTTAGGTTTAGAAGATAGCCGTTATTTTCCATATTCACCATTGCATATTTTTATGAGATATAAATGGCTTGTTAAAACATGTTATATGTTTAAATAACATGTTATATTAAACATAACATGTTTAAATTTTAGTTAGCTGAGAAATATAAAAAAAACCCTTTAAAAATCGATTCTCATGTTATTTACGTAAAGCAAATTAACTTAAATAAACTTAACCGAAGTTCAGTTGTATCATCTACTTAACTAACGTTAGCAAACTAAGCAAAGTTGGGAACTTGGATTTTAGATAAAAAAACATGAGGAATGATATAAAATCCGTATATAAATATGTTGCTAAGTTCAGTAGGTGTAGATGTGAATACTTATCATTCATTTGTAACAACAATGACCACACAGAGCATCTCTTTTGGATTTATTCAAGACTTTTTTGAATATACATTTTCATATTAGATCAGGGGAAGGATTTTACATATTTTATATACATATTAAAGATATTTTTCTTATAAGGTTTCATTGAATTTTGTTGTGGTTTCAAACATTAATTATTATTGTTGCAAATGAACGAAATTCAAATATTTTTTTAAAAGGTTTGGCTTATATTTTTAATTTAACATTTATGTATGTATGTAACTCGTACTTATCAAGCCAAAATGTGCTGTGAACACTTTTTTTAACACTTTCACTGCCTCTATCGTATAAAAGAACTGCTATGTGCATCGGCTAGAATATGTAAATTGACGAAATTTACTTTTCAATATAATAAATTTATATGTTTAAGAGACAAATAACATGATATACTTGCATTTTTTTTTAAATATTCGTGAAAAATTTTTTTGCCAATATCTCAAAAGTTTACTTTTTGGTTTGACAACGACGATATACTTACTTGTGTTGAATGGTGAAAATTTTTTTAATGCTAACATGTGCAGGCTTTGGGTCATCAATGTTAATAAATAACACAAAAAATCTTTACGATTTTGGCTCATTATACTAAAACGCTGCTGGGATCCACGGTGTGGTCTACATCAATGATTGAATTGAATCCCATATAATCATTGAATTTTTTTATTTAAAAATTATTTTACTACAAACAATTTTTTGCTTGATACAGTTTGTTTATTTAACAAAGCGTTTTTGGTTTTTATGTTAAAAAAAATGATAGCTCGCTTACTGGTGCCGATATAATGTTTTTAGTGCTTGTCAATTTTCTGTTGTGTTTATTGAATGTTTAACATGTAAAGAAGGTAAAGTATGAATGTTAGTTAATTCATTATTATCATTGAATGGTGATATTTTTTGTTGAAATTTGTATATGACGATATTGATTTTATTTAATGTTTTTTTTCAATGAAGAAACAAGCCCATCAGCTACGACTTGGAAAGTTGTGATATGTTTAATGGGTCTTAGCGCACTAGCGATTTGCGTCGCAATAAGCTTTTGGTGGGCCAAGCGATCGCCGAAGATGCCGAAACGCGGTTCTAGACCTTTGTTCACGGCCGAAGAGTCTATGTGCGAGACTAGGCATCCCATAATCGGCACAACCACCATAAGAGACATGATCGAGTTGACTACTTCAGGATCTGGCTCTGGTGAGTTGATTCTGTGCTCTTAAAATTATTTGTAATCAAATTTTAACATTATTAAAACTTATCGTCGACTACTTTTAAGCCTTAAAAGTAGTAGATATACTGTACTTTTAAGTATTTTACGAAGTCACAGACTCACTTGAGTGAGTCTCGTCACGTTGCAATGGTTCGAAATAACTAGAGACCACCGTTTGCATACAGTCAAAGCATAAATTCCGTAATTTATTTACTCAGTGAGAGCTAGTGAACACAGAGAAAGATCTTAATTTAATTGTCACGATGATTTCAGGTTTGCCCTTGTTAGTGCAACGTTCCATTGCGCGTCAAATTCAACTGGTGGATATAATAGGAAAAGGACGCTTCGGTGAAGTTTGGAGGGGCCGATGGCGCGGCGAACACGTTGCCGTCAAAATATTCTCCTCGAGGGAGGAATCGTCCTGGTTCCGCGAAGCCGAAATATACCAGACTGTCATGCTTCGTCACGAGAACATACTTGGTTTCATTGCGGCTGATAACAAGGGTGAGTTGTTACTTGGACATGTGATCTTTGTTGGCGGTGAAGCGTCAGAACAGAAAAATCACAGCTGACGTGATTCTTCTGTTGACCATTTTTCCATACATTGCCCTCTGTATACGTGAATGAAAATTCGTCAGTGTCCAGTTCAGGCAAACAGGCAGACAATCCCCTTGATGGTATGTGGCTGCCGTCGCCTATGACACAACGCCACAGGTGCTGCAATATCGAGGGATAGGGTAATGGTCTCTTGCATCCCTTACTCACTCACCGAAACACAAAAGCACACATGATATTACTTTACGGTGATCAAAGCTGGCTTTTACTTTGTCATGGAATTTTTGATTTACGATAAAAAAAAATTCAAAAAGCGATGATATTTTCTAATAGATCACGTTGTTTTCAACTTTGCTCGAGGCGATGGCGTGTCTTATCTTAATTAAGTAATTTTATTGGTAATTTGTTTTTCAGATAACGGCACGTGGACACAACTGTGGTTGATCACAGACTATCATGAGAACGGTTCTCTGTTTGATTTCCTCACAGCGCACACAATCGATTCAACCACTTTGGTGAAAATGGCTCTCTCAATCGCCACCGGTCTTGAGCATCTGCACATGGACATTGTAGGGACTAAAGGTAATTTTATAATTAAACAATCTTTTCTGAAATAAACCATCCCTTTTTTATGAAGTCACATCAATACTATAATAATAAATCTATTATTAGTATTAGTATCGATATTGTGTTTGTAGGCTCTATACATTATATAGAAACTAAATTGATGTATGTATGTATGTATGTTCCTCCATAACTCCTAAACGACTTGGTATTTTTCTGTAGAGAATTATTGTAATATGCTTTCTCGTCAAAATGATTATTTATGCTTAGTTTTTAAGGATAAAGGTTGAAATGTTTGCTTAGAAATGTCTATATATTTGCAGGCAAGCCTGCGATAGCTCACAGGGATCTGAAGTCGAAAAATATTTTGGTGAAGAGCAATTTGACGTGTGTTATTGGCGACCTCGGATTGGCCGTGAGACACAATGTTGCTAGTGATTCTGTTGACGTGCCCTCCACAAATCGTGTTGGAACTAAACGCTACATGGCTCCCGAAGTAAGTGGGATTCGTTAGAAATCTTCTGTATGAATTGAAGACGTGAGTGGATGAAGGTGGTATGTCGCATAATTCCAATTTCGAATAAATCGAGGTTAAAGTTTTACTTTTAATTTTTGAAATAAATCGCCACGGAACTTTTGTACTAAATTATGATTCAAAGTTGTGTAAACAACCTAAAATATTAAAATGGTATGATAGCAATTAAACACTTCTATTAATTAATCTTAAAAAAAGTGAACATAGCTCCCTCTTCCATTAACAAAAGTAAACTTTTCTGCACTATTTTCTTTTTAAAATTTACTATACATAACACCTTTTTATTTTCCAAAAATGTCTTCAATCGACTATCTTAAGCTCTGTAATCATTCATATGGACATATTACCTTCATTAACGCAAAAAAACGAAAAAAACCCAAAAATGCGACATAACACCTTCATCCACTCACGTCTTGAATTATGCTTATGAATTATTATATCCCAAGACAGGTTTTAGAACGATTGAAACAAAACGTTTCAGGTCCTAGACGAAACAATGGACACGAGGCAGTTCGATCCGTACAAACGTTCAGACGTGTATTCGTTCGGGTTGGTCCTGTGGGAGATGGCTCGTCGCTGCGGTGTAATGCCTGACGAATACCAGCCGCCGTACTACGACTACGTACCGCCGGACCCTTCGCTCGAGGATATGCGACGGTTCGTCTGCATAGAGAAGAAACGCCCGAGCGTGCCAAATAGGTGGCATTCGGACCCAGTGAGTTCATGATATTACTTTTCATGTGCAACCATCAAGTGTGTAAACCGACCTTTTTACATTTGATAGGTATCCTTACATCCATAATAAAGCTGAACCTGAAGAGTTTGTTTGTTTGTTTGGTTGTACGCGCTAATCTCGGGAACTACTGGTTCGAATTGAAAAAACTACTTCTAAATCAGCCAACGGATTTTGATAAGATTTTCACTACTTGAAAGAGGGATAAACGAGGAAAGTTTTTGTATAAAAAAAATTCAAAAATGTGATTAGTCTAGTCTGATATTGCATTGAGTGAAAGCAACCAAAAGTAAAAACTGTATTTAAATAAATTAATTTTATTGTGATGACAAACAGGTGCTGTCGGCTATTTCGAAGGTGATGAAGGAATGCTGGTACCAAAATCCTGCAGCAAGGCTGACTGCACTTCGTATAAAGAAGACACTTGCCAACATCGGCATAAGTGGATACATAAAAATGTAATAAGGTAAAAGTTTTTACATTTTTTCTAATAGTAATATGTATTAGGTTTAAAAAAAACTCGAAAATGGGTTGACCTAAAATTCCGTTTTCACGGGTTGCAATAAAAATTGCAAATTGATCCGAAGCCGAGGCCGTGTCGCTAGTGGATTAAAATTAATAACAAATTCAAGTATATAAAATATTAAACATATATAACATAAAGACTAGAAAAGTGCTTTATCAGTTTCGGTATCAAATTCCATTCATTTCAAAATTCGCATTCTACAAAATACAAAGAATGTTCAATCTTAGGGTGATAAAGCACTTTATTTGTCGAGTTTTCATAGGTACATAGGCGTACAAATAATTTTCCGCCGTTTTTAAAATAAATAGTTAATAAAAAATAAATAAATAGGAATTTATTGTGAAAGCACGGTATCTAATGTTATATTCGAAGTATTGTCCAGCATCGCTTGCCACTACTTTTTTCACGAATCACTTCATATGATGTGAAGTATTTGCTCACATATGTCATGCGCCATCGATCAAAACAAGTGAGAATCAGGAGGAGCGGTTTTTGTGCTATTTCTTTTAGGGCCACTGTCCACGGCGGCGTAGCTTCATAGACGCGTATTCGTCATTATACGATTATTCGTCATTATACGCTTAGGGCCACTGTCCACGGCGGCGTAGCTTCATAGATGCTTATTCGTCATTATACGCTTAGGGCCACTGTCCACAGCGGCGTAGCTTCATAGACGCGTATTCGTCGTTATACGCTTAGGGCCACTGTCCACAGCGGCGTAGCTTCATAGACGCGTATTCGTCGTTATACGCTTAGTGTACGACTGCTTGCAGCTTCCATACAAAACCGTATTTACGCCCCGACGTGTGACATGCGGTACGGCAGGCGTCATGACACCTGCATGCAGCGACGTTGCCGCTCCGTCGACAGAGTAGTACGGTTTTGTATGGAAGTTGTAAGCAGGCGTACACTAAGCGTATAATGACGAATACGCGTCTATGAACCTACGCTGCCGTAGACAGTGGCCCTGGCCCTAAGCGTATAATGACGAATACGCGTCTATGAAGCTACGCCTCCGTGGACAGTAGCCCTAAAGTCTATTAATGAAACGTATTGTATTAAATGTTTAGTACTCATATGTTTCCAGATACGTCAGTGAACAGTCTCGTTGAATGTGGTTCCAGCTTGATCGCAGCTACATCTCGCCCCCACTACCTCTTAGTTATACACTGGAAAAATAATCAGTACGGAGCATTTATTATACTAATAATTTTTAATTGTCATAATAATAATTATAAAGTCGTAGTGATATTTATATGTTACCACATACGTAAGTTTTAACTTTTTTTTTGTTAAGGTTTAATCCCCAATTTTAATGTTACTAGCATTATTTTTTTTTAACTATTTTCTCTGTGATATTTGAAAATTCAGTAAAAAAAAATATATATTCATTCATTTTATCTCTCAAATTACTTGGAGATAATCGAGGTGTGTGTGCCTTTGTTGTTTCTAATTTAAAATAATATACTGAAATAGCACTAACCTCGACTGTCTAATTTGTGAAGATTTTTTATCAATTATTATGTCACCACCGAATTGAAGTTTTTATTCCTTTTGTAATTCAGTTTATTGTGTAATAAGAAGAAAGTGATAATTTAAAAAATATATATATTTGCAATAATCTTCACGAAAAGCGCTCCATACTCGTGGTCCCATCGGTGGGTCGACGAATGATTTGCTGTTAACATATACATCAGAATTTAAGTCCCAAATTAATTAATAAATTAATTTAAAATGTTTAAAATAATAACGGTGACGTCCCTGAAGCCCATGTGTCGTTAAACGTTAGTTATGATAATATTGAAATATAAATTTTATAGGTGACCACGAGTAGATTTAGTTCGTAGATTTGGTACACAAGTAGATATAGAGTGTTTTATGTTTGATAATATTTATTTCATAATTTCAAAATAATATAGATAGATATTCATAATAATTTATTCACATTTTAATACGTATTATAAATATTATATACGATGCTTTTGTATTTTTCGCTGTACATATTTTTTGTTTAGACGAGTACTTCGTCACAAGCAATTCGTTTTACACACTCATAATGTTCATTTATTCCTGGATGATGTTCAAAATTAAATGTGATTGTTACAATTAATGTTCACCTCTGTAATTTGAAGATTTAATTTATTTACTCTATACACTAATGTGCTAGAAATTAAGTATGTAATTGTGTAAGTATTATAAGCAAAGTCGAAAATAGTCCGATATTTGCAACCAACAGCTTTCCTAGAGACTGACTCAAAAATCCAATCAAATATTTTTCAGTTTAAACAATGAAAACCGCAATATTAAATTTATTTATTTTATTATTTATAGTGAAAATAATAAAAAAAATAATTATCAATTAGGTTAATTATTTCTGTATTACGTTACAATAACAAAATTTTCGTAATAATTTATCATAATTTTAACATGTTAATAATGTCCTTAATCCTTGTATGGTCGGCAGCGCACTTGTAGCACTTGTAGCGTTGCTTGTGTTATAGGTGACGGTAGCCACCTACCACCAAGTGGACCGTAAGCCTGTCTGTCGACCTTTACATAAAAAAAAAATCATGATTATATTATTATTATTAGTTTATGCGTTGGCAAACCGTATGAGACATTATAAAGACATTATAAACATTATTGATGTCCGACGTTCATACTTTGGTCGGTCTCCTTCCAATCTCGATACATCATTCTTTGGTCACTTTGGAGGAGACGATAATATAAATAAATTATATGATATTATGATAGTATTTATTATAATGATAAATTTTTCTTTGGGGCTAATTCTACACCAAAAACAAACAAATATGTATGTTATAAATAATTTATTATGTATCTTTTTAATTTATCTACTATTTGGGTGCAACTTTGTTAAGCTTTGGGAGGTATTATTTTTTTTCGAAGTTTAACAAAGCTCCGTCCTTTCCATTACTTTACAATAATTATGTTGATTGACATATTTTGTAATGGCGGATATTGAATGCGCCTAAAAGTTATCCAGTAGTGAAGTTAATAAAAATAGATTGAATAGTTGCCTTATAAAATAAATTAATACCTCATTCACATTGGGTGTTCTAAGGTCTATTTAGTGACGTGTAAATTTATTTTCAGAGCATAGATTTATAGCATTGGTGTGTATAAGGAATCAAAGACATTTTGGCTTACATTTTTTACAAATTTTGTGTATTTTTCGTATTAAGTATATTTGACCTGCTTAATAACACGTCGTTGCGTGGCCGCTAATGAAATTGATATTTTAAATGCTTTAATAGCGCGTTTCCGTAGATCACAAAGCTCAAAGTTATAAAAAAAGACTGCCTTATAACTGCCTCACACATCGGTACCGATAAGTTCGTTGTGCGTTATTAAAAATGGCAACACTAAAATCCGCTTGTAATATGGATTACCTACATATATTTACTCCACACCTACAAATTGTTTACATGGAGGGATCTTTTTAATTTTCACAAATGCCACCGAAATGTTAAATTTTATATGCGTGTATTCTATGTAATACAAATTTTTCACTCTAGACCTATGAAGACTAATACTAGTTCGATGTAAGAGCGCTTTCTAAATTATCATACAGAAATACTTATGCTTGTTGTCGACTCGACTGGAGGGGTGGTAGGTTGGTGGTAGGTACCCCTCCAACGTCGCTACTGATGTTTTATTGAAAGTGTTGCTAATGTTAATAGAATTAAGTTGTTTTAATTTTTGCTTTAAAAATTTCCTAAAAAAAAAAACGAAGACATTATGTACATAATTTATATAAGTTTATAAGTCATTTGTTCAACAAGGTTTTAAAATATGCTGCAACTTTTTGTAGAGATAATATATAGTTAAAACAATATATATTATATGGTTTATATTATATATGTAAATTCAATTCAATAGTACTAGATTAATACGCAAGGAAATAATATAATCAGTGGCTAGTTTAAAATATGGTTTGACTTAGACACGTAAAAGATTTTTTAGCCGTTAGTTTAGCGTGAAACGTATTACTTTTGCATAACATTACTATATTTTATATCTGTTGCGTGTATCTATATCATCAAACATTTATTTCGAGGGATAAAGTCGAGGTCAACTAATTAGGGTAACTTAACTACCCATAGTTCTAAATCAATCTAATAAATTATGGCTATGATCATAAATAATGTAGTTGCAAGCATCAATATTTTCATGTATGCTGTGCTTCTTACATTACATATTTTAAAATAATACATTCTTCATTTCTGATGTAAATGAATTTTGCAGCTAGTTAATTTACCACGGCATTTTTTTTATGATTACTGCTTTTTGTGAGACTAACAAAGTAGTGTGAGATTTTAAGTATTTTCAAACGTTGAAACGTGACACGATTGCAAAATATAATTATGCATTGGTGAACGGAAAGTCTCACAATATTTTTCATAAATAAAGGCTAGGCACATATCCGACTGCATTGCAATGTAGTGTATTGTACAGTCGGCCGCAAAAGTCGATTAACACATTCAAAATTGCAAAACAACTGAACACTTAACGCGCCATAAGTGGTTGTCACGCACGACTAGAGAACAAAATAAACTTCACGTACAAACGATCGTAAAAAGCTTCAGTTTTGAATATGTTAATCGACTTATGCGGCCGACTGTACTATATTTGTACTGCATAATGGACGACGCCACAGATGGGATGTGACGGATATGTGCTGAACAAATTAGAATACTGTTAAGATTCAAAATCTAAACAAGCTTAATAAAGTAAGAGAACTCTATCTAAAGGAAAATGTAATATTTCATTTGATCACATAGAGAGCTTATGAATAAGAAATAAATTTTTATATTCATGCATAATTAATTATATGCTTGAAAATCAACTTATTTCTTTTCCCTTGTGTTTCGGATCTTAACATCCAAATTACAAATTTATGGAATGCCTTCTATTGATATAATATTTAATGACAATTTAAATTGTACAAAACTATAAAATAAATGTATGTTGATATGTTCGATTGATTCAATCGACAGTATATTAAAAGTTGCAGTGTGCAAGCTAAACACAAAAAATATATATCTTATAGCAATCTAAAATATTCGGTGTGCCGAAACGTGCGAATATTACATTTTCTTTGTTTAGATTATTATTTCAATACAAACCATTAAAAGGTAGTGATTTTTTTTTGCCACATATAGTTGTCGTGCCCTGGCTGTTAGTTCATAAGTTCTAAATTGTAATTGTAAGTAAAACATAATTGTGTAATGTCATTATGCGTAAAAAAAGTCAAAGGTCTGATCTGCCAGTTGCAAGCAAGCCGGTTTCAATGTTCATTGGTGCTGTGTTTTTAAAGACACTACAAACTGCACACCGCCAAGTGCTACTTTGAATCGGTGATCTACTTTGAAGCTGTCTTGCTGACTGTACGAGACCTCGAGTGCAAAATTCTTCAACCGTACATGAATCAAGACATTGTTAAGGCTCATTTATCGATACTCTACTCAAATTAGAATCCATTTCATGTGTGAATGGTAACACCAATTAAGTTTTATTAACTATATATAATATATACATTTAGTTTCTGGTTTTTTTCTTTTGAATTTCATGAACTCATTCTAAAAAATGAGTCACATATAGTCAATAGTTTTGGCATACAAGTGTTCTTATGCTTTAATTTAGTCGGCCAATGAGGCTTTTCCGCGGAAACCTGGTCGCTAAGTGCGCATGTACGCTTTAGCAGTTCAAGCACCATACAAACTACAATTGAATAAAGTTATAGTCGGATTTTTAATTAGATGAACTAAAATGACATTTGGTGGGTTACCATTTTATTGTAATTTAAAAATAGTGTTGTATCCTGAGTAATCGAGTATTAGGTAAGAATCGTGATTCAATCTTTTTTATTTTATTATAAGTTTGTTAGTTGAACTTATTATTTTAATAAGTTTTGTAGTTGTTGCTAGCTGTCATTTTAGTCCATTAATAAGGCGGCTGAGTTCCATTATTTTGTTCTCTTCTATAACGTGATCGATGCTTACAACTTGACCATAATGATCATACTCGGTTATAAATGAGTCATACTACAACACTACGCTTCATGCTTGTAACATTAAAAAAATAAAAGGCCGATTTCAGCTGTCATTTTAGTCCGTCTAATTAAAAATTCGATTATAAGTAATTTCATAGGATAATGGTTTTCGTAAATGACCATCACCATTTCATTAACGAACAAAAATTATAAATAGTAACTAAATAGTAATTATAAAATTAAAAATCTAAAATAGTAACTTACCAAAATTGACGACAGTTGATATGTATAATATTGTACCTAAAAACAACATACTGGTTCTACCAGTCTGGCTGGTGGTGTGGTTATCCAAAAAAAAAGAATGATGGCAATTTCCAACAGAGGTTGCATATTACTTACGGCAAAAGATTCATGTTACGGTTTTATGCTCGAGATACACGAGGCTAGTTTTTCAAGCTAGTGTTAGTAAACTAGCAAGCTAGTAACTCTGGCTTCGTGTATACAGAACTAACTTATTTTCTAGGCTAATAAGCTAACGTCTCAAGCTAGGATAGTTTTAATCCTTAGATGGCGTTTAATTTTTCGAGCTACTATTTTACTCACTTATTTTAATGTTTCCTCTAATTATGGCATAGTTTTCGAAGTAAAGGTTTACAGTCGAATAATATTGCAATTATTTTTTTACGAATGCTGTTCATTTTCACTTCAGTTACTGCAATACTGGCTTAAAATTAACTGGCATCCAGCCAGCACAGTACCTAGCTTGAAAAACTACTCTCGTGTATCTCGAACATTAAGAGTGCACTGTTTTTTATTAGGTGTCAGCTCAGCACTATTAAAAACTTATTGAAACTGCACTATGAAGAAGAAACTCAGAAATTTATTTATCAATATTATCTTTTGTCGTATATAAATTTTATAAAATCCAATTCAGAGATTGAGAAAAATATGTCATTTGAATTAACTTAAAGCAACAAGGTCCACTTCAATTCTTTGTATGTGCAGACTCGTAAGTTTTGCATAAGTTGCTTTTGCATAGATTCAATTAAGACCCTTAGTTTGTAGGCCAACAAGTTCAAATTTATGTCAAAAAAAAGTGGTACAAGCATCAAACAATAAGTTTGAATGATTTGATGAGCAATACCAAGAGTACAATTAACTTTTTATTGCACTGCAATAACTAATTATTGAGACAAATTCAGCGTTCATATCACACAATCATAAATTTGATGGTTTATATTGCATATAAGGTAATATAGTTATTAATGTAAATAGGCATTATTTTATTATCCATTGCATGTTTCATTATTGGTTATGGAGACGATTGATTAATTTAATATAAATATAATACCTATGTAAGTGTTTTTTACGTGAACTTGTGTTTTATTTAAATCATATTGTCTGCAAATCCTTATTTTTGAAGTAAAAACTTCTTTTGAGTACTTTCTAGTATGAGAACGACACTCTCAATGAGGTCTAATTGTGTGAAATAAGCGCCATCTGCCCGAATACATATTTCTTGAATTATAATAAGCTTAACTTATTAATTCAATAGCTTGTTAAGTCAACAGATGGTGTAGTTTTCACTCCTAACATGTAGACTGACTGTTTTTTGTCATTCATAGAGCCACCTAGCCCCCTAAGCAGAGATTGTGCTATGAATGCTAAACAACATATTATACCATCTAGTACGTAGGCAGTACCTATGTCAAAATAAAACAAATGCTCATTTATTTACTAAGAATTTATTAAAAAGGCATTATAAAAAACTCATTACAATCTTACTTAATCAGATCTGTTCATGGACGGAAACAAGAAATATCAGACTGTCATAAATTGTTTTAATCATACTTTTCACTACTAAAACAGGTACATCTCACATCATCACTCAAAGAAACTGCTGTGTACGTTTCGCTAATTAAAATTCTATTGGCAAATTATTGGTATTTAAAATTTATACATACATGGATTAAATATTTGTATCTAAAAAATATTATTAACAATTTAACAGTGTCACACTGTTTAATGTGTATAATAATATTTTTTTAGTGTCTACAGAAAATACAACATTTAAATAATTTTGCAATGACGCCTTTAACAGATGTAATGATTGTGATGACAAAAAAACCACTCGGTGTTATCATTACTGCAAAAATATATAAAAAACTTACTCCTACTTCCACTTTAATGGAAAACTAAAATAGGGTGATTAACAAACCTAATTCACAATGCTTTCAATATTTAATATTATGTATTAAACTTACTCAAATAACACATTATATTAATTATATTATAGGTAGATCCTTATACCTTAACATCAAATAAATGGTGTAAATGCATTTTTTGTAAGAATATAGAAATAATACTATTATTAAAATTGTAAAGAAATAATATAAAACTATCGACGGTGAAGTGTCAATATCTCCTATATTTGAAAAATTGAGAGCGTAATTTGATTAAACCATGAACCTAAAATTTGTAGCTACAACTTCCATGTTATTTATCTTTCTTTATAAACGTATTTTTAATAGATACTGATTTTTTTAAAAATTAAGAGGTTTTGTATTTTTGTTTGTAATGAATAAATATAAAAGCTACTGAACCGAAGTAACATAAGCTATATTTTATAAAGTTATGCGGACAAAGTCACATGCAACAGCTAAGTAAAACATTACTAAAACACTCTCCGTTCCCATCTATGGTAGCTGTTATTCAATACCAATACGAAATAATGCTTTATTTGTGTGGTAGAGGTCAGTATAAAGTTTTTTGTAGCCGAAAAATGTTTTATTGTTTTAAAAACAATTTAATTAATTATGGAATTTTAAAAACATTTAGTATGTTTCTTAGGAGGTATTGGCACTTGGGTGTCGCTATGCCAATCTTAAAAGTATTTAAATTTAAACCTCGTCATCCTCGTTCCAGTAACTTTTGGACTGTATATAGGTTGTTGTGCCGTGACGTAATTTACACCAGCGTGAACCAAACTTTAACATGACAATGACAACCATTAGGACAAAAAGGGAGAGCACTACAATGGCCGGATACATCAACAGGAACGCCATAGCTTATATGTCACTTTCCCTCTTGTGCAACTCCAGATATTCTTGAGACGAAGTAAGGGGTTGACGGGAGACGGAAGGTACGATCTCCGCTTCTCTTGTGTAGATCACTTTGTAGTCACCGTGATCACACCCGTCTTCCAACTCGGTTAAGTCTAGAGGGGGTTGCTTATGTGGAGTCGCAGACCAAATAGATACCAGCCATCGGTTTCCTTAAAAAAATTACAAATGTTGCTAATCAATAATGCCTTTACTTTCTTCAGACTAGACTAAGTGACTATTAATGTGGAACTTGTCTTCAAAACATCGTTTCTGTAAACGTTTATGTGACAGTAATATTGGATTATATTTGGGGTTTGAATTTTAAACATGCTGTATAGTAATAGTTAAAACAAATGCCAAAACCTAATAGACAGATCCACTAACCTGTATGACGATCTAACCAATATTCAGAGTATGTTGAGCAGCAACATACAATATTGAGAATTAATAAAAAACACAGTAGAATTGAACATATTGCTACGGCAATGTAAAAGGGTGTGAAATCGCCCACATGGGAAAATAACGGATTAAGTTCCTTATACGTGCCACTTCCCGTAAGGGTTGTGTTCTTTTGTAGAAATTCCGACATTTTCTTAATTCACCTGCCAAAGAAAATTAGAGTCAAAAACAAACTTCCATTTTGACCTTTGGGAAAAAACACTATGACCGCTATTATGATATAGCTTCGATACTGCTCTATTTTTATTATGTTTTAAATCAATATTAATACAAATTAGTAAAAGGAATTAAAATGAATAGGTAAGAGGAACACAAAATTGGAAGGAAACGCCAACGCCCTATTCTGGGGTGTGGTAAAACAGTAAATAAAGTAACGTAACTTTACTTACTTAACGAATAGGTATTCAAACGAATATGTGTGATTTTGAGTTGGAGTCGGAGTAAAAATTTACTTTACAATCTAAATATGTAGAAATCTTGAGAATTACTTATAACTTATAAACACCAGAATTATTTAAAGTTGCGTCTGTTGCGTGCGTTGCGTTGACCAAATGACAAGCTGATGAAGTTGACATTGTGACAACAGTGACAATGACAACTGACAATGAACACAGATCATAGTATAGACTATAGTATATATATTACTATACTCTTTGACTATAGTATATAGAACAAACAAGTTCGGCGTTGCCAACAAAACCACAGATCAAAACATAATACTGAACAAAGATAAAGATATAGTATTCTTTACTATAAATACACGAAGAAAGAAACCGATTATTAAGGTATTTACAGCATGAGTGGTTAAAAAAAGCGCAATTTATAGTCTGACAATCTTTATATTTAAATTAATCCTACTCTTAAATAAGATAAAGTTTGTTACTCTTTCATGCAAAAACGGCTTGACGGATTTGGATGAAATTTGGCACACAGATAGATTATTACTTGTATTAACTGTATCTTATTTAGACAATCCTTTGGGTTTAATGTTGCAATTGCAGAGGTCAGAGGCCATTAAATAAATGTTCGCCTGTCTACGTCTAGTCTAAACGACTGTCTGTCTGTTCGCGATGAACTCAAAAACTACTGCACCGATTTTCATGCTGTTTTCACCAATGGATAGATTGGTTCTCCAGGAAGTTTATAATATATATTTTATAAAGTTACGCGGGCGAAGTCGCGGGCAGGAGCTAATATAAAATAAAATAATATAACAAAAACAATTTTCTTTTTGAGTTTTACAGTTCCGCACATCACAATGTCAGCCCAACCTACAAAGCTAAATATATTAAAAAGAAAGACTTGTCAATCAAACACAGTTTGGCCGTAATACGTGTATTTCAAAGACCTACATAATAAAAATACTTGTGAAATATGTATTTGTGAAATACTTGTGAAATAGTCTTTTAGACCATCCATGATAAATTAAGGCAATACAATGTCGGTTAAAAGACATCCGTGTGATCCACGGAGTAATGTTCAAAAATTTGGAGCCTACGATCCGGATAAGTAATTCAAATAAACTTTCTTTTTCGGATTTAACATTGATGATTAGGAACCATATACCTACTTAAGACGATTTTATAAACTAAGTTCTTTTAGACTTTGTATACCATACCCATTAATAGATAAGTTAGCCTGTGTCCATTCTATAATTAGATTTTAACTATAAGGCCGGTTTCATTGCTCTCCTGACGGTCAGGCCTGACGACACGCACGACCGACCGCGGTAGCAATACGCGTGCGTACGGTCAGGCGAGCTCTGTAACGACTTGTGAATTTTCATACAAATGACAAGCGCGTCGGTCGCACGGTCAGGAGGTGGGTATCGTCAGTACTGATCGTCAGGAGAGCACTGAAACCAGCCTTAGTGATTTTTTTAAACTAATCTGTAGCTTAGCTAACTAACAATCAATCAATCAATTGAAACATTTATTTGCAATTTAGTAACATGATAGATATCAAAGAAAAAATGAGAGTATAAGTAATAATAATAAGAAAAATATGAATTACAAGTTATAAATAGGTCTGTACTCAGTATTTTCAGTAAACAAACATAAAAACTTTACCTCTTTGACTGTGTAACTGAACTCCTCCTGAACGGCTGGACCGATTTTGATAATTGATTGGAAGGTTAATAGAAAATTGATAAATTTTTAGATATACGTTAGACAAGGTATCCTTAACTGTTAAGACTGATGAAAGTCTACTACCTGGACGTCCACCTTGCTTAACACAGCAGTCTGTTGGATTATTTCTTCAACCATTGACAAGAGAACTTGTTGAAGTACCGCCGAGGTAATCCAATTTAATATTACCTACCTAGGTACCTTCCTATAAGTATTTGTAATTGAGAGTCTGTTACAATCTGTACTACTTACATTTATGAAGTTCTCAGGTGTTTTGTAGTTTGCTAAAGAGCTAAACATGCTTCCTCTGATTATATTACTTAGCTTTCACAATATACTGTCCCGTGGACAGATCTTTTTCAAACGACTTCCAAAAAGAGGAGGTTCTCAATTCGACTGTATTTTTTTTAAATGTTTGTTACCTCATAACTTTCGACTGGGTGAACCGATTTTGATGATTCTTTATTTATTTGAAAGTTAGTGCTTCCCGTTTGGTCCCATCCCAATTTGACCATGAGAAAAGACCATGAGACTATTTTATTTGTATTTGATTCAGACCAACGATAAAAGAATTACCGGACACTGTAATCGACAAAATGGTACAAAGAGACAAAGCATTTTGGGTGGACAAACCCGGAAGTAATGCATATACACTCCATGAAGCCTACAACAGTTATGGAATGACCACTGAAACAGTTTTACCGAGTGAGTTTTTTTTATTGTGTTTCTCAAAAATAGGAATCTCAAATCAGAGACGCAGCTTTTCCTGAAATAAAAATCTCTGCCAATTTAAAAAAGAGGGTAGTGTACCCAGGACCTGAACGCAGTCTTTTGGGAAAGCTCGCGTAAATAGAATTTTTTTAGGAAGAAAGTCAATGAATATGTAAGTCATGTTAGTCAGTCAGGTCCAGGACTAAATAGACAAAGTCTAACTAGACCCTTGAAAACCTTGAAACACAGCATGTGTGAGTGAGTAAGTAAGTAAGTAATATATTCTTAAGTTTAAACTTGCAGCACCTGTTGTGTACTTGTGTTACGTGTCTTTCGAAATTTCGACCCATTAAATAACACTTTAACAATTTCGCAGCCCATCAGGATGTATTCCCTCGTTCTTATCAATACGATTTGGATTGTGTACGATATCGGCGACGTCATGCATGCGACTCGTTAAAAGGTGAAAGCGGAAAGGTATTTTTCATAAGAGTTAAAATTGCTTTTGTTAAAATGTTAATATCTTGGCTCTCGTGAAAAATGTATCGCTGAAAAGTATGAGTAAATCTTACAAGTTACAATTTATCATCAATACTAATAATAAGTCTGTAAGGGTCGGTCATGGAGTAATTAACATTGTTTTCAGAAATATCGTGTATACATGATACTGAAAATTTTTACAATGTTTTTCTGTATTGTATGTATATTCCACGAATTAACTGATTTTTATGAAACTTGGTAGATAAACATTTAGAAGTACGGGACACGTGATAGGCTACTTTTTATCATTTTTAACGCGAACGAAATCGCAGCTAACAGCTAGTGTAACTTATATAAATACATAACATAAATTGTATATTTGTATAAATTCTTACAGAAACCGCCTTCAGCCGTGTGTCGTGACTGTTCTAACTTAAATAAACCCGGTCTAACTCCGTTTCAAAAGGCATGGACTCAAGATGCCGGATTAAAAAGATGGAGATACTATCCAGACCTAACTGTCAATCTAAGTACTCAAGAACTCCAAAAAATTATGATGGATGAGTACGTGATATATATCTATGTATCTGTAGAGTGGTTCTCGAGGAAGGTTTTAGTATATATTATAATTCGCGGGCAGCAGTTGGCCCTTATGACATTTACAGCATTGAACATTGATACATGTATAAAGCACATGTAGGTAACAAACATTCATATACACTTTGTTACTATTATAATAATAAATCTGTAAGTGTAGTATGTCTTTTTTTCCTTTTCAACGCGGCTGAAGTCGCGGGTGCCAGCTAGTAGGTAAAATTATAAAATTGTTTCTAATTATAGGGTTGGGAGGCCTTTTCAAAACGAAGCCTGTTCTTGGTATAACGAAAATTACCCCTCAATATTATACAAATGTATATTGCGTAAATTTTCAAAGTGAAGAACTGCCACCTGATATTACAAACGGTACACAAATTTGAGTACACTTATATGCAATTATAATGTTTACATCGATTCAAAGCCTTTTTGTTTTGTCTGAAAAGTAAATTTTAAAAATATATCTTTCTTTTAAAAAAAAAAAACGAAAATTATAAGTAGGTGAGCCAAGTTTAAATAAATATTTATTAAAACTAATGTGGATGTAATATCTGAAATAAATGATTTTACTTATTTTTACTTGTATTTATTTATTTATTTATTTAGTAAACTTAAATTTTTTAACATTTTTTTTATTTTCCACTTTTATTGGACAATGAAAACTACTAACTACTTCTTCTATTGAAACGATTTTCATGCTGTTTTCACCAATGGATAGAGTGCTTCTCGAGGAAGGTTTACTAAAACCTTGAAATTTACTTAAATTACTTCAACGTTACGCGGGCGAAGTCGCTGGCAACAGCTAATATTAAAATAAGTATTTAAAAACACATTATTTTTATCCCCCTACAGTTAAGTTGTGATCCTAGAAAATGAAATAAGCCTAATATTATTCTAAAATAAAATAAAATAAAATATTAAATGTCAGTATATCAGTATAAAATTGTGTAAACATATTAAAAACGCAAGTATAAAACGACGTACAGATATAAAAAAAAAATATTAAAAATATAATATATTGTTTTATACAATGTAGTAACTGTACCTATTTGTTATAATATCTAGATATTAATTTTGATCTTTAGAACGAATTCATTGGTTGAGGTAATATTGCTCCCATAGTTCTACCCTGCTTACTTTTAAATACATGCATATGCCCTTGGCCTTTTATTCCGCAACTGACTTTTTGGTTATTATATCGTCCTACACCTGGCCACACTATGGCTCTCTGATATCCTCTAGGCTTAGCGAAGGATGAATTGAAACCGAACCTATTCTGCTTAAAACTCTTTGGTTTATCAATGTTAGTGTCAGCTGGGCCTGGATCTTCTATTCTTCGTAAACACATGGCATTATCAACCAATGAATTGCGGCCTCTGAAAGGTTTATCCCTGTCTGTCTTATTGAAAACGCCCAAATGAGTAGTTTTGTATTTTTCAAAACTTCCAGGAAGACTGAGCGGCCAAGTTGCGGCGGAACACTTCAGCGATGTGTTAAAATGATTTTTTGTATCATCAGTACGTTTGCCAGTAAATAGATCATAGGGTCCTCTTTTCGATATAACTTTCTTAGGTTTCATTTCTATGCTTCCTTTGTCTATAATCGTATATCTATTTGGTGCTAAGCACCAGTTCGGAGAAGTATCTTTGAATCTACAAGCCTCTTCCCTTTCGAAAGACGGTTTCTTCGAGTGAGGTCCATAGATTGTTTCGTATTTAGTTCTTTTATAGTAGGTACCTGGTCCGGGAATTCGATTTTTCGAAGGTCTATACCGACGAGTTCGACCGAATCCCACGTTCTTGCATGCTGGCTGATACTTGGAAGGTTCTGTCACGTTATGCCACGCTGGCCCAAGTATAGAAAGAATATAATTTTTGTATTTAAGAATCGCAGCATTTCTAAAGCCTAAATTTTTTGACCACTCTTCCACTACCGCTTTATGCGCCCATGTATCTGATTTTGCACCCTTATTTACAATGAATATGCTATCTACGGAATGTGGAGAGTAGAGGTAAGGATTACAACCGTCTGGTTTTACAATGTGTAATCCAGACGGGTCTAAGTTAGGGTGCGCTGTAATTATACCAAATCTTCGAACGTTTGAGCCAAAAGGTGCAACTTTGTCTATAATTGTGGCCATTTTTTAGTGACATGTAAAAATTTGGGTTGCGTTTAAAGGTGGTAAATAATATTTACCTACTTATTTTTCTTTTATTTCTTATCCACATTAATTTTATTTTGCGAAATCGGAAACGAACTAATTATTATCACTATAATACGTTCAACGCATTTGGTATGCCTATGTCAACTGTCATCTTCGTATTTATTTTACCTTTGATTTTACCAGGATATGTGTGTCATGGAATGTCAGTTCACTGTAATGAAAATAATATTTTATTATAGAATAGTTGAATTCTAAAATGTCTCTGGGTGGTTTTAAAAAGACAGGACATTTTGAATCAGATTGAAAAATGTGAAAAACTTTTCTACTCTCTCTTCTTTTCCTAATTTACATGAATTATACTTAAGTAATGTTGGGTTGACGGGGCATATCTCACTTTATGCAGATTCAAAGATACTAACTTTTTTATTTTGGTCATACAATTCGCAGTGTTTATCAATGAAGCTCAAAACAATCTTGATGATTAGTGATATCTTCAGTGATATCGTTTTGAGCAGATTTAATTTTTTAGCAGATTGGTTAAAACAAAATCTGCTTACTATTAATGTAAGCAAAACTTCTTATACAATCTTTGCAACTATAAACAAAAATATCCCCAATTTTACGCCGCTTTCAATAGATAACCAACAAACTGCAAAGATCCAACAATGAGAAATACTTGGGACTAATTTTATATAGTACTAATTGACTTTCCTCTAACTGGAGCATTAAGAAACATTGCAAAGTGTGTCCCATATAAATTACGGTATTCTATTTACAATACAACTGTAAAACCACATTTAGAATATCTAGTTCAAGTCTGGGGACAAACTGCAGACTAAACTTTCAGAAAAGTTTAGTAGAATTATTTTACTCCACAGAATACATATTTTTTGTCGTTGCTTTGACCTTTCATTTTGTTATTTCGGTTCCTTGTCAAGATGTCAACGAAATGAGCCAACTATGTTAATGGTTGCAGTATTTTGCTAAGAAATTAACTGAAGAGGAAATATTACGATTAAGTGTTCATTGAGATAAAAACGAAGTAAGTTCAAACATGAAGAGGTTTGGCAAGATAACTTGTCACCCTAACTTGGATCCTTCTGGTCTATACACCGTTAGACCGAATGCATGTGATCCTTGTTATTATCATCCACAGTCTATTGATAAAGCATTTGAAGTTAACAAGTATATCAAAAAGGAGACTTGGAAGAGTAAACAGGAATTAGAAGACTGGTCCAAAAATTTGGGATATAGAAATCAAAAGATTCTTGATAACAGAAACTGGTTCAAGTCTATTTTAGGGCCAGCGTGGTATGAAGTTGAGCCTCCTAGGGGTTATGAACCGGCTTGCAATAATTTGAGTTTCGGCAGAGTGCCTCGTTTTAAGAGATCTACAACTAGCACATCTGCGCCGGCGCCTGGTACTTATTATAAGGCTTCTCCATTTAAAATACCACACGGATCACATTCAAAAAGACCTACATTTGAGAGGGAGGGGCCTTGCAGAATGAAGGGCACAGATAAGCCATGGTCACTTGCGCCGAATCGCTACACAATAATCGATAAAGAAAGTATGGAAGAAAAATCTAAGACAATAGTGTCACTGCGAGGCCCCTATGATATATTCACTGGCAGCCGAGATGGCAGTACAATAAAAAATCATTTTAACAAATCTTCCAAATGCTCAGCTGCCACGTGGCCTTCCTATGTGCCGGAAAACTTTGAAAATTTCAATAAGTCTCATTTGGGAAGATTTAACAAAACGACTAGAGAAGTTCCGTATAGAGGTCGAAATGCTTTAGTTGACATAACTATGTGTTTTAAATCGCCAGATGAACCCGGTCCTGCCGACACAGTAATTGATAAACCAAAAGTTTTCAAGCAAAACAAGTGTGGTTTCAACAGTTCATACGATAAACCTCCGGGTTACCAGCGGGTGATTGTGTGGCCGGGTGTGGGGCGATATAATATCGCGACAGAATCAGACATTTCTGGAAACGGTCACAAGCACGTTTTTCTTAGTAAACAAGGCAGAACAATCGGTGCCTTTCTACCACAACCCATGAACTCTTTTTAATATATAAAACGAACTTATTGTAGACTTAATCTTAATATTTTAAAGGAAATTTAAAGACAAAATAATGCAAGCATCATTGACTGGCTTTATCGAAGTACTTACTTTTACTATTGTTCGTTTTTAAGAGCACATTTTAGTGTTATCTATTATTATTTATTAGTAATGGTGTTTATTAATAGTTTATATATAGTTTTATGTTTATACGATTGTTTAATAGTAATTTTACTTGTGAATTATCTTTGAATGTAATAAAAAGTTAGGAGTAAGTATTGTTTTTAAATTGATTAAAGCCCTTATATCGCGCTTTAAATTTATTTAAGGCAATATTTTGTGCCTTAATTTTTATTTTTTTAAATAAAAATTGAGTTAAAAAATTAAATGTTAATAAATGTTGTGGTGGTCAGTGGCGGATTTACACGTTTGCCGCCCCTAAAGACCCCTGCAATTTGATACCCTAGTTCACAATCATAATAATATGAAAAAAAAAACAAAAGAAACTGATGTAAGGTACTCCAATTTAGTCACAATATCGGCTCCCACAGTGCGAGCAATTTCTGGGTCACTTTGTATTATAATATTTTTTCTTACTTCTGTAACTACCTACGTACTTTTCTATATGATATATGTATTGACATATACAAATGTGTAAGTATATTTATAAGTTGTTTAGCATTCAGAGCACAATCTCCGGTTAGGGGCTACATGGAATTGATGGAACACTAAAAGTGATAAAGTGGTACTATTGATAAACAACAAAAAAACGCTTTAAACTTTATTTTATTTAAAAATCACTGAAAATTATGGTGCAACGTTTTAGTATTTTTAATTTAATTTCTTAGTATTATTTTGTATTGCGAATACAAAACGTTACCTAACGTGTAAAATTCATATCGTAAGAGTAGGAAACGTTTAGATTACACCGTAAGCTCTTTTAAAAAAGGACACTTTTTGTCTAAAATCAAATATTTTGAATATCCACATAATATAATACGAAATATAAAACATAATATCGAATGTGTTTTAATAAGTCAATACTTTTTTAATAAATTAGAGTATCAATTTAAGCAATAAGTTAAATGCTATTTTAATTAATATTAGCTTTTTGAAAATGCAAATTAAAAAATAGCGAGTATACTATCTATTGTCACTCTTGTATTGGTTGTAAATTTCCTGGAACATGTCTCTGCAGTTCATTTTCACTTTCATCTTTGAACACAGAAGAAAAACTCCAGACAACTTCCTGTGCAAGGAGTAAATCTCCTCAGGGGGCGGGCATAGTCTGTGGGTGAGTATCGTTGGTACCAAAGCTTGGATGCGTCTCGTTGTCTGTTGTGTTCCGAAATCAAATTCACCCGAACCCTCGCTCGTGAACACTTCCCCCATTATCATAACGGTATCGACATGAGTCTCCTCCATTATCTGTGGAATAAAAAATATAAACCTATTTTTAATACTTCCATTTCCGCTAAGTAGATACATAAATATATCTGAATTATTATATTAAAGTTTGAAGGCGACACTTGTGGGGGGAATCGGCGCATGTGTACAATTGCGCACAAAATTGCTAAGGAAAATGATTTTTTTTTTCTTATTTCGTAATTTTTTACCTCACTAACTTAACATTACAGGCAGTGTTGATATTCCTTCCATAAAATCATCGTGTGATGTCGAAGAAGTACGTCTTTTTAGGCATTTATTCACCATGACGTATTACTAATACGATAAAACAATCTGTACGCAACTGTACCCAAGAGAGTCGAGACGCGCGAACGAAGTGCGCGAGGGGAAGAGCGACTGAGTCTACCAAACCGACCAACGTGTCGGCACACGTTATTGGTAGACTCAGCCGCTCACTTTCCTCTGCCCCCTCAAACACCTAAAAATAGAATTCTGCGCACATTTGCCGAGAAGTCTTTATTCGCTGCACGATGTATATAAAGTAGATTATTATAAACTAGCCGACCAGGTCCCAGCCGATACACTGCCATCTGTTAGATTTTTATGGAACTCACAGATAATTATAACAAATATGTAACTGCTGGATTGAGTAAATATACAACAGATGGCGCTATTTTAATAATTCCTACTAATGTTATAAATGCGAGTTTGTATGGATGTATGGACGTTTGTTACTCTTTCACGCAAATACTACTGAACCGATCACTATGAAATTTTGCATACACGTTGTCTAGGACACCTGAAATGACATAGGGCACCTTTTATCGTTCAAAGTGGACGAAGTCGCGAGAATTATATAATTTGCAAAAAAAAAATTAAAAAAAAATTAGTTATGATCTTTTAAGTTGGACCAAATTACACATAGTTATGAAGTTTTAACAAAATCGGTTCAGTTGTTTCGGAGTTCATCGAGAAAGAAACATGTGACACTTAATTTTTATATACGAGTATATATAAAGATTTACCTTAGATTCATAGCCAGTGAGAAATTTCATTTCACGTGATTTTCGCAATATGGCGTTGCGATCACCTTCAGAGGCCGCCTTGATAATCTCTATGTATTGATCCATAAATTCTTTGGAATATTCACGAGTTGCACCGAAGTCTAGTAGTATCACCTTGAAATAAAATAAATTAAATAAAACTTGCATTAATGACATTTTGTACAGTTATAAGAAGAAATAAATCGAACCATTATATAAATATTAATAGTAATTAATTACTAGTGTTACTAATATACATTAATCAGTACCTAATTAATACCTATGGTCTTCTTAGTCTTAATTAAATTTTCAACCGACTTCCAAAAAAGGAGGAGGTTCTCAATTCTTTTTGTATGTATTTTTTTATGTTTGTTACCTCATAACTTTCGACTGGGTGAATCGATTTTGATGATTCTTTTTTTATTTGAAAGCTGGTGCTTCCCGTGTGGTCCCAAATTTGGTCCAGTTCTGACAATGGCATCCATGAGAAAACGGTTTGAAGTAGGTTTGTAATTTTTTGTTAATAACTCTTTATAACAAAAAAAAAACAACCGACTTCAAACCGTCTCATGGTCTTTTCTCATGGATGCGATTGTCAGAACTGGACCAAATTTAATTGGGACCACACGGGAAGCACCAGCTTTCAAATAAAAAAAGAATCATCAAAATCGATTCACCCAGTCGAAAGTTATGAGGTAACAAACATTTAAAAAAATACAGTCGAATTGAGAAACCTCCTCGTTGTTTGGAAGTCGGTTGAAAAGAGTTATCAGCTATTCAGTGATCAATATATTATGGGTTTATGTATTTTCTTGGACCAGCTCACCTGCTTAGTGTTAGGGCTATAAAAGAAGTTAGCCCAATTGGGATCGGTCTGCATACATCGCAATACAAACATTTCCCTCAGACACAATTGCATTATTTTGTGTGCAATGTCACTCCTTACTTCGTATTCAGCTTCGAACATTTTGTCGAGCGGAACACCATCTATTAACTCGGTTGTTATCACTTCCGCCGCGCATAAGTCATCTGAAAATATTTATATTAAATCTCACCTGTGGTGTTCAAAAATCTTTTGAATCCCTATTTCAAAGATGCAGAACATTTCAGAATTCTGTCATTGACTTAATAATAATTAGGCTAATTTGTTGAATTATAAAAAAAAATACCTATAACGTCAGGCACGAAATATTCAGGGTACGGTGCCAGTAAATGCTTGAATTTCCTAGTACATTTCGCTTCACGAATGTAATCCACCTCCCAGGCCAACTCCTTTTTAGCTACTTCCACTATGTTGTCTATAAACATGCCCTTAGGGAATACATTCCACACCTGGAAACAAAGAAAACAACATCATTGAAATCCTAATGACATCTATATGATGTTAAATTATATGATCTTCTTCTTGAAATAAATAATTCGTTTGGCTCGATACTGCGTCTTTGTTTTAAACTAGGTAGTGCTCGCGACTTCGTCCGCGTGGCAAAGTATAAAACGCCATCTACCGTATTTTGGATAGATGGCGCTATCTCCCGGGCCAAGCCCGGGAGATAGCGCCATCTATCCAAAATAGCCAAGCCTAGTGTTTACTTTTATTTTAGGTTTCCCGTAGGAATGAAGCATTTTCCCGCGGTAAAAAGTAGCCTATGTTCATCACGGATAATGTCGGCTTCTAATGGTAAAAGAATTTTTCAAATCGGTCCAGTACTTTCGGAGCATATTCTATACAAACAAACAATCAAACTTTTCCTCTTTATAATATTAGTATAAGATTTAACTTATACAAATACATTTAACACATCTTACTCCTTTATACACGACCACATCCTACGCCATCTTTTCAGTCACTTCTGTCTCATTCACTTTCACTCCTACTTTCACTTCATTTTAAAAAATCAATTATTAAAACTAATCCTAGTTACATATATCTGGAATAATGTTATGTACTTCAAACGGTGAAAAAATTCTCATATATGCAGTGATTTTGCATTTATAAACAAACGCACGACTAAATAGTAAATACCATTATTATAAGGAGGACAGATAACCTAAAAATAAATGGATAAATTTACCTTTAAAACTCCAACTAGATTATCAATATCACTGTTTATTCCTTTGGCCACGCCAGGATACTGTACCTTAACAGCCACTTCTTGACCGTTATGTAACACAGCTAAATGGACTTGACCTATGAAAAAATAATTTGAATTGAACGACTTTGTTTGCATCATCTCTCATATTCAGATTCAGATTCAGATTCGCGACAGAGCCAAACTGTGGAAATGAAGTTTTCAAGTTAGCTCAGGTCTGGGTCTTTATTAAACAATGGCAAGTCTTTTAAGTACTAGAATTCTAATTCTAAAAAATTCTAAAAATCATCAATTTAGTTTCAGTATCACGTATAGAGCCTATATACACGATATCTATGAAAACAAAGTTATTTACTCCATGACCAACCCTTATACATTTATTATTAGTATTGATACACGTTAAAGTCTAACAAATCAGAGTAATTGAGAGATAATATCAACTTGGTACTAATAAATATACAATGGTAATAGTGGAAGCAAATACCAATGGAGGCGGCTGCGAAAGGTTTATCCTCAAAATGGAGGACCTTACTCCTCCAGTCTACACCAAGATGAGCGCTCATGACCTTCTCCACTTGCCACGAAGGCATGAAGTCTGCAGATTGACGAACACGCTCGAATATTCTCTGCAACTCTGGTGACATCACCGAATCATCTTGAATGCTGAGCAACTGTCCCAATTTCAAAGCAGCACCTTTAATAAAATCGAATAAAAACCATTTAGAAATAAATATGTACTTCTATACTAATATTATGAAGAGAAAAAAATTTGTTTGTTTGTTTGTTTGTTTGTATAGAATAGGCTCCGAAACTATTGGACCGATTTGAAAAATTCTTTTACGATTAGAAGCCGACATTATCTGTGATGAACATAGGATAATTTTTACCGCGGGAAAAATGCTTCATTCCTACGGGAAAACGGGTAAAAGGACAACGGGTAGTAAGAATTATCCTTCCGTAATAACTTCTAAACGGCTGAACCGATTGGGTTGAAATTTTATATGGCTATTTCGATGATTTCCTGGATGATTTAAAAATACAATTGGACCCGGTAGGTGGCGCTGCTGTCGGTATGTCAATTACTAAACGGCTTGACCGATTGGGTTGAAATTTTGTATGTGTATTTCCATATTTTATAAAGTTATGCGGACAAAGTCGCGTGCAACAGCTAGTCATTGATCAATTTGCACATACATTTCAGTTATAGGACCTAAGTTTGATTTTGGATACCGCTACCGAGCAGGATTTCATTGGAAACAGCTACATCACATTGTTGTAAATGAGGATCTTTGGATCGTAGCGCTGAAGTGAATCAATTTAAAAATCTAGTAAAGAGCCTAGCCTCCTGTGGAAGTTACAGACACCATCGGCTAGTGTTAAAATATGCTTAGACTGACCTCTGACTTTACACAGTGTGTCGACTATTCTCTCAGCATTTGCAGTGGAAAGGAATGCATTGTCAGAGTAAACTTCGCGTCCAGTGACCGACTGGATAGTGTTTCGGGCATACTGCGCCACCGTCCCGACGCCTAGGCCCGCTGCCAATGTCCCAAAGGAAAACATCCGACCCAATCTTGAAGACGGCACCACACGTGCCTTCGAGTTCTTACTTAGCTGAATATTTACAAATGTACAATTGAACTATATAGTTAATGTTATAATCTTATGGTCTATTCCACATGTGAACTGTAACCTGTACCTGCACCTAGTAATACTAGGGTGCAATTTTTTATTTAATCTTAAGAAGAATTAAAGAATACATAATTATAACAAATAATAATAACTTTATAGCTAGATTGAGAAAGTATACAAAAAAAAAATCAATTGACATATAAATTATCCTATCTTTTAAGTTTGACCAAATTAAGAAGTTACTTTATGTATATAAGAATGTTTGTAGGATTAAAAAACGGTTGAATGGATTTGGATGAAATTTGGATGAAATTTACCTGAAAAAAAGTTTAGGTTCAATGTTAATACAGGAAGTACAAGTATTTACTAATTATTACAATGAATTTTAAAAATGCCTTTTAAACTCTGTTTCAACAGCAAAAACATCCTTAATTACTTATAAAACGAGAATTTATTTACACAGGGATCATATCCTGAAAAGTGACACCACTTGACACCAGCAGTGATCTCTGGAAGATGTCTTTTA
This sequence comes from Synanthedon vespiformis, assembly GCA_918317495.1. Taxonomy (NCBI): domain Eukaryota; kingdom Metazoa; phylum Arthropoda; class Insecta; order Lepidoptera; family Sesiidae; genus Synanthedon; species Synanthedon vespiformis. Next base: position 4,117,731 of record OU906947.1, read on the forward strand.
ATCCACAAAAGTGTAGGTCTAGCTTTAAAACTGCCTATTTTCTTTTCAAGTAAATCTTTATTGCTATTACATGTAAATAATTTACTGAATTTGTTTTAATACTTACAGAGACTTTGTTTTTAGCGATTGGCTTAGGTGCACCGGTTTGGACATTTACAGGACTAGGAATACTCTTTCCCGGAACAACATTCTCCTGGACATTTGCTGTAAGATCTTCCAGTGGGGCGCTTATAATGATTTTTGATTTTTCCAAAGACTCAAAAGTCTTGTTAAATTCCCTGTTCAATTCTTCTATTTCGTCCTTAGCTTGTGGATCCATCTCAGCTTTTTCTACAGCATAATTAGGTGTTACACCAGATTGCATCATAGCATAATGTCTTAGCCCGTGAGCCACTACCATCACCCTATCCACAATCTCTTTGGGGTTATCGGGAATTGGTTTAGTTGCAGTAAGCTTGCCGTTGTTACAGTTTTGTAAAAGTGATTTAAAGCTGGAATTATTCCATATTATTCTGTAATGTTCTTGTTGCAGTTTTGCACCGGCTTCAATCACTAATCGTAGGCTTTTTAGTACACCTAACCAGTCGTTAATGTGTGCCATAGTCTGAAATGTGTCAGTAGATAAGCTTGGGTTTAGTAGGTTATTTACAATTGCATTTAACATTTAACACTTAATTTAACTTTTTAATCAACTGTTATTCTCATTAGTAAAGTGTATTTTTAAGTAAATTAAATACCTATAAATAATTTTCTTTTATTAAATAAACCTTCAAGCACCGTTTTCTTTTTATTTTTGATCATTAGCTTAAGTTAAGTTAAGAAAAACAGCCTAAGTTCAATTTATTGAAAAATTTCCCCACCTTTGAAATGAGTAATGGTCCAAATCGTAACTAGTGGGCAAACAAAAGTATATCACATAAGAGCGTGGGTTGTATTAGTTTAGTACCTACTGGAAAGGCGACATTGTAATTTCAAGGTCCAATTTTAAATTTAATAAACTATTGCATAACAACCATATGAAGTTAAGATATGCATAAACAATAGTTAAATCAATGCAAAACAACCTGATGTTTCGGTGTAAGCAGTAGCACAGTCACATGGAAAACTTGATATGATTTGAAACAATTTCATTAAAGTTTCAATGCACTTACTGTATTTTTGATCGGTGATTGGCAGCAGTATCATTTACTTATTGAAATCATTTGAAAAAGAAGAAGAAAATATAAGTAGGTATATTGACAATGTCAGTTCAAAAGTTACAGTAATTATAATTTATAATTTTATACTTTCTTTCTTTCTCCTGTTAAATGAGGTAAAATGTAAATAAACTAATATTATTTTATAGTAATTAATTCAATATGTCATTAAGTCTTATCAAACTATCAAAGTCATTAAAAAGTCTGTGTCAAATGAGCACGTGACAGTGACAGTGACAATTTTAAATCTGTCACTGTCATTTCATTTAAAGTCTGTGTCAAATGAGCACGTGACAGTGACAGTGATAATTTTAAATCTGTCACTGTCATTTCATTTAAAGTCTGTGTCAAATGAGCACGTGACAGTGACAATTTCAAATCTATCACTGTCATTTTATTTAAAGTCTGTGTCAAATGAGCACGTGACAGTGATAATTTCAAACCTGTTACTGTCATTTTATTTAAAAAATCTGTGTCAAATGTGCACGTGACAGTGACTAATGGCAATTTTAAACTTATGTCACTGTCATTTTGACATCTAAATATGAACAGATAATTACAAAGCAAATTTATAATTTTGTGCATTTCATTTTCATTATTCATAACATAAATATGAAATTACATGAAGTAATTTTTTAATACGTATATTTAGTTGTACATATGCGCTAATCTCAGGAAATACTGGTTGTTTACGACGTCATTGTCTAGATGGCGTTGTTCAATTCAAGTTTGTAATAATTTATTATAAATTTATAAGGTAACTGAAAAAATGTTTAGAGGTGGATAGAAAAAGTACAATTAAAGATAATATTATAGATCAACATCGAACGGAACTGTGTAGTTTTATTTCTAAATTATTTAAAAGCAATTAAAAGGTTAAAATTGGCGATCCAACGGTAACGACTGCATCAGGGCAAACAATTAAATAGGATTCTCGAATTTGGGCCAATTGAGCTGGATCATTCTGCTACCATCAGGTCGGAGCCAGAACACTGGTTCTTCGGCTAATCTCTGAGGAAGGCTTTATACTATAAAAGGCTTTTTAGGTGACCTAAAAGGCTATAACACTTTTTAAAAAAAAAACCGACTTGAAACCGTTTTCTCATGGATCTCAACCAGCTTTCAAATAAAAAAAGAGATCGAAATCGTTTTACCCAGTCGAAAGTTCTGAGGTGGTAACAAACATAAAACAAATACAGTCCAATTGAGAACCTCCTCCTTTTTGGAAGTCGGTTGAAAAGCATTTATTTCTTTTAAATATCTGTGGCGTTACTTGTGTTCGCCTTGTGTTAAAGGGCTATCACACCTTACAATTTGAACATTTCCTATTTAGGAATCTGAGTAGAGAGCTCGTGATCACACTACGCTAAACAGATTTCTAAATCGAAGAGTGTTGCCAGAATACGGATTTCTCGGTATACATTACAGATTTTTAGCATGCATGTCATACCTATAAATGACTAAATGATAAATAAGCCTTGTTATGAATTAAATTTTGATTTTGATTTTATATCTAAGATGAATAAAGACATTTACAAATAGTTATTGATTTTATTTTTTTAAGTTTAAACCAAATATTATATTACTAGCTGGTGCCCGCGACTTCGTCCGCGTTGAAAAAGAAAATATATGAGTAATAACGCCTGACATCGTTATTACTGTGACGACGGTAGCGCCCTATTATTTATATTTTTAGACGATTACTCAGGAACAGTACTTTTTTTTGAAGAAAGGTACCCTATGTCCTTTCCTGTATCCCTGACAACGTGTATTGTGTATGCAAAATTCGGTTGAGTAGTTAAGGCGTGAAAAGGTTTCGCATTTATAATATTAGTAAGTATGGATAGTATGGATTATACAAATTTTTTATATCTACAAATCGATATACGATTTATAAGTAATACTTCACTCGGTATAATTAAATTCTAAAGAATTTCAAACAAATTTTGCTCTTGTAGTTTCATATATTTTAGAAAATATTAAAAAACTTTATAACTTTTATTGTGGCATTTCTATTTAATTGAATTAGTACAAAGTATATTGAATAGGTAGAGTTCAGAGCTGCCGCTTCCGCAACAGTCATAAAACTTCGATGTTACAGTTTAGTAAATCGAAAGGTGTGATCGCAGTTAGAACAGATTGGATTCAATTTAGAGTTTATCCATTTTCAACTTTAAATCTTCGATTTAGAAATCAATTTAGCGTAGTGTGATCACGAGCTCTCTACTTAGATTCCTAAATAGAAAACGTTCAAATTGAATAGTGCGATAAGCATTTCCTACATCGAATTCAATTTAGGAAACAGTGAAAGGCGGTACGGATTTTTGCCTCCACAAATGTGGCAACACTTGTGAACGCAGTAGGGATGCCCGATACTTCGCTTTGTATCGATATATCGTATTAAATATGTATGTAGTTACTGTAACTAAGTTAGCTTTATTTATAAGTCAGAGATAGTTCATTGTATTATTTATAAAAATCATAAACCTATAACAATGAATGAATTGGTATTTGAAATGTTTCCGTACAGAAAGCTCACTCTTTTGATCTTGACTAATGACGGCTTTTTATATACCTACATAATATTTATTAGTAAAATAGCAGCGCAAGCAAGCAACATTGAACACTATTGCTGCGCACAAAGGTCGGTATTAGAATCTTCATTTATTTACAAAACTAGCTGGTGTCCTGTACGTCTAAATGTTTATCTACCAAAGTTTCGTGAAAGTCAGTTAATTCGTTTAAGAGTTATGGAGGAACATACATACATACATACATACAAACACACACACACACACACACACACACATACATACATACATACATACATATATACATACATACATACATACATACATACATACATACATACATACTACGACTTAAGGTCTAAATTCATTTGCACTGTCATAAGGCGGCAACGTTTGTCGGTTCTCTTTCTAGATTCTACAAATAAAATTGACAACTTTATGAACAATAAAACTTTAGGAAATTACTAGTTAGGTATATAACGAGTTACTGGTATTTTAACGAAATCAATTGCAATCAAGAATCTTGATTGTGTTACCTATTTATTTAGTATATTATTTTATTACCTATTTCATTTAAATAGGTATTTCTTCATTTAAGTAGTTATTTTAGTGCCCGACTTCGTCCTCGTAACGTTATAAAATATAAATAACCTATGTTATTTATGTTTCAATTTTTATTTTAAAAAGGTAACGAAATAATTAACCATTTTGCATATTAACGTGTCACGCGTTACGTGGACGCGGGCAGCAGCTAGTGTACTCGATTTTGAGAAAACATCAATGTTTCTAACCGATGCATAGCCTCTTTGTATCGCTACGACAAAAAAACATCGATGTATTTTTTAAGTGGACACCCCTAAACTTTCTAAATTGAAACGCCGCGATCACAGTATTCAATTTAAGGAAACAGAGAGTTAGAACTCTCTAAATTGAATCCGATCTGTTCTTTCTGCGATCACACCTTTCGATTTCCTAAATTGGATACGTTCAAATTGTAAGGTGTGATAGCCCTTTTAAGGTGACGAGCCACCTGCAAGTGCACTGTCAGTGTCAGACTATTTGCAGATATTTCATATTAGCATAAAAAACTTTGTGGCTTTTTGGCCAGTCAGAGGACTCTTTCGCCAACCGCCGAGATGGCCATCGCCATTAAACTAACAAACCATTTGTCAGACATTTCAGTCAGAGTTAAGATGCAGTACTGCTCTTGTGATTTATATATATAGTTCCTGTGAAAGTAGAATAATAAGTTTAACTGAAATGCACGGCTACAACATTAATTCCAAACACCTACTGGCGAGTCGGATCTAACCATGTGTATGAAATAAAAATCGTTCACATATTATTCATAATTTATTCAATATGTCAATGTGTATAATTTTCTTAATATGATCAGTAAATATCATTGTACGCAATAAGGCCAGTGACTAAAGCTACCACAACCCGAGATATTATATTCCTTCATTTCCATTCTCTACACCTGAAGAGCTTGTACGGACTGCGACTCGGGCTTGCGACAGGTCTTCGTAATAAACGCAAGAGGAGCTCTATTTCACCAATACTCGGTGTATTGGTGAAAACTTCAAATAGCAGAGGCCAGACGTGAATGGGTCAAATCTCAATATGTATACATAGATAATAAAGATATTGCAATAAGAAAGGTTTACTACATCCGATTTATAAATAAAATACTACTACATGCCGAAAACGCCGATTGGCGGTTTAGAAAATCTTAGCGCCGCTTTCACCAACGTCAATTAAAGTGTTGATTAGTTACTTTTAGAAATCATTTTCTGTTTTATTAAATTATGCACTCGGTTTAGTGAATCCATCGATAGCCGATTTTTTATTATTATTTTCTATTCAATTCGATACCAAATGTATGGCGGCATGAGCGTAATTTAACTATTTTTTAAAGCGGCAATGAATGGTTTAACAATATTGCTATGCAACAATTCTTGCATTATTTATAATAGTCAGATGAACAAAATTGATGCATTGCTGTGTTTACTGAATATAGTGATTTCTTGAAAAAAAAAAAAATTGAATAACTTACTCTAGAAAACACTAAATGCCTACAGATTTTATTTTAATAATTTAAATTTAAGAATTTCAGTATGGGCGCCTCTGTCAGCGTATATTTATTTATTGATGTGAATAAACATCAAGATAACGATAAGATGCCCAGTGTTAGATGTCAGATGTTACAGTTTGACGAAACGTTTGGTCTAGTGTTAACGACTGTCTAGTCTAGTGTAGCTGTTAACGAAACGGTCGTGGGTTCAAATCCCGCAAATATGGGGCAAATATTTATGTGTTAATAACCTTTGTACCTGAGTCATGGATGTTTTGTATTTATAATATGCATAATGTAATGACATTTATTATTATTAATTAAATCTCAATTACTCAATTACTCATATACTCATATATTTTCGCAGGTGTTTTATTTATCATTTTTCACCGTGGACAGAGTCGCGGGCCCCAGCTAGTACAAATTAGTGTACATAATTACTTTTTAAAGAAAAAGTAAAATTGAGCAATGGTACCTTGATGTTAATTCAGTCAGACGTTATTTTATAACACTTGATAAAACACTAAAAGCAATGAATTAATATAAATGACTTTAAGATAACTTAAAACAGATTAATTTAAACTATTCCAAGGATCTCATGATTTGCAAAAAATATCTTTCTGGAAGTGGCGTGCAATGTGAAGAGTCGTAATCGTACAAGTAACTGGAAATCTGAAACAAAATACAACAGTTAAAATTTCTATAAATATATATTATATTGCACCCGAGCGAAGCCGGGAGCGGGTCACCTAGTATCTCATAAAAAACATTAAAAAATACAAAAATTCAAAAATATTTACCAGATTTATGGACTTTTGAGCAGTGACCTCTAGTTCAAGACGTGCCTTTTCGCGTCGTTCCTTATCCGTGTAACGTATGTATTCAGAAATCATTTCCTTCACTTCCGGAGCAAGGTTTGGATGTCTGGTTGCCAGCAATCGCAGCACAATATTGTTCGCTCCGTTAGTTTCAACCGTATTCACGAGGCTGCAAAAAGAATTCAATCCTTATTTTATAATTTTAAGCAGAGATATATATAGTATAGAGTATAGATACCGCAAGTCGTTAGCCACTATGCGCCCGCAATTTGAGCAATGCTCAAATACGGCCCGGTCGTAGCCATAGGGGAATGAATGAACCATACTGCGAGTCTAGCGCGGTTGCGACGACGGGCGCGAAATATCAAAGGCTATGTACGCACTGTCTGGTTGGCCGCAGGTTGCGGTTGCACTTGCGGCCAACCGGACAATGCGTATAGCGATCGTTATGTTTCCATAACGAACATTATTTCCAATATCGTACTTCAATTATAAATCGTCATTTATAAGCCTAAATTATAGGCCCTAGTCACCGCGCGTTCAGTGTGGACTGTGGACCACGACTCATTTCGCTTTCGACCGTGTTCGCGGAAAGGCTAATTGCGCTGTTCTCAATTGTAAAAATACATCAAAAGTGGTTTGTCGGGTGAGACAAGTGGTTGTCGTTTCGTATCATCAGTAAGGTAAGTAGTTTTGTTATTTATATGTGCTGTAATAATTTAATTAAAATTAGTGTTTTATTGTTTTATGTCAGTTCTACTACAACGTCCTACATAATTATAAGAGTTACGTATCCATATTTCATTATCCATTGCCTATGCCGGGATAATCGAGTTTATGTTGTCATTCCCAACCTCATTTCTCCATCAAATTTTAGAATTAGTGTTGTACTTGCTTAGATCGTATGCTCGATTCATATATGTAGTTGATTTTGGAGACAGAGGAATGATAATTGACATAGGAATAAGGTATATATATTTTAGTTTTCCACGTGATGCTAATACTAAAGCAAAATGGTCTTCCTTAGAAGACCATGCTGTGTTTTGTAGGCTTAGGGCTTACCCTAAGCCTACAAAACACAGCACGATTTGTTCCATACACTTTAATCAATTGCGGGGTGAGGGGAAATGGTGTAGTTTGTGTTTCACTAAATTGTGCTCGTGACGTCATGGTAGGCTTCTTTTTCAACGCGGACGAAGTCGCAGGCGCCAGCTAATAGAAAAATATTACAATCAATTACCTTTCACACACAATTTCATCCTCTGTTCTTCTTACGAGTGCAACCTTGCCAGGGTATTTAGTGACGAGTTCTCCAATGTTCAAATTTATGTAAGACCTGATAACTTCTTCTACTATTAGATACCAACTCGACGGCATAGTCTTTCTCGCCAGCGGTAGTATGTCGTCGAATGTTGCATCTAATACCTAAAATTTTCACATTTTAGCGACTATACGTGTTCAAATGATACTACGTTTGTTGTATGTACAGGAATGATTTTATTTAAGAAATTGCCCTAGGTATTTATATACACTATTTATATATTGGAGTATAGTTTGGTGTGTGAGACAGAAGATGTTGTTGATTCACGTGTTAGTCTCGGCAGGGTTTATAAATATAGTCGCTTATTTCGCTTATTATAAATATAGTGCGTTGCCCTGCTGGACGTCATAGATGAAGCATCTCGACGACGACATATTCGAGACTATGAAGAAAGAAGAAATACGGCTGTGGCGACTGCTGCTGGCTTCAATACATCTTCTGTCGTGGAGTGAGTGATGTGGTACAAATATAATATGAATAATCCATGCTGATATCAACGGCTCTTGTCAGAGCTATTTCCATTTAAAAACCGCTAATGGTTATGTGTATTATTTACCTATGTACAGTCGGCTGCATAAGTCGATTAACACATTCAAAAGTGCAAAACAAAACACTCAACGCGCCATAACATTTTTACGCCAAACGACCGTAAAAAGCTTCAGTAAGGAAGTAAATAAATATGCAAATGCATATAATCCGGTCCCTATAGTTATTAGTATGTCTGATGAGAACCATGTTATACTATGCTACGATATCTATACAATAGAGAGATGTTCTCACCAAAGCTTTAATGTCTCGGTATTGGGCAGCGGCCCAAGATGCAGGATACCCTCCAATACTCCATCCGAAAATGACAATATCCTTCAAATCAAATCCCAAATTCATAGCAAATTGAATCACCGCATCAATCGCAGCATGTTCTGCTTCAGGAAACGGAGTACCCTGCAATAAACGATATTTACTTTGTCAACAAATTGTATAAACTAATATTATAATCTCTATTGTGAAGTCGCGTGCAACATCTAGTTATTAAATATTAATAACCATCGACCAGGTCCCGGCTCAATCTCATTAGCTGTACTTTATTTTAATATAATTAAATTATATTAGAGCTATTGCACGCGACTTAGACCGCGTAACTCTATAAAATATAGCCTATGTTACTCGCTTGTAATGTAGATTTCTATAGGTGAAGTATTTTTAAAATTGGTGCAATGGTTTTTTAGTCTAGGTATTCATTACGAACAAAAATACAAATCTCTTTTTTCTCTTTTAGATTTTATCAATTAAAAATTTATCTATTTATTTATTTTGAACATAAACCCAACAGCAAAACAAAATAACGTACAATAGACACATTATTACTACTTACATTGCCAATTCATTGTGTAGGACTTAAAACACTTAAAAATTATGTATAAATGGGGGGAGGAATCTGGGGTAGGGTATGATCAATTTGTGTGCGTGTGAGTGCGTGCGCGTGCGTGTGTGTATGTGTGTGTGTGTGTGTGTGTGTGTGCGCGCGCGTGACTGTGTGGTTCTATTTATTTCTCCTTCAGCGTATTCACGATGCTTCTCTTGAAAGATATTTTGGGGACGTGGAAAAATGTTCAAATGCTAGAACTTATCATTGTAACTTGTGAGTAGTCTATGGTACACAGAATTAAGGTTATAATTAGTTCGAGACAGCGGGACGTGGAACAATTTTATTAGTCTTATTATTAAAATAAATGCAACATAGTGTATGGTCTGGATAGAAACGGTCTGTTTCGAGTTCTGGGAGTTAACAGATTGATTGAAGTCCAATACACTTACAGAACTGCCTAAAAACCCTGGATGATTCCAGCCGAAGACAGAATATTTGGCCTTAGCCGGCGTAGTCATAATGCCAACTTCATAAAATCCAGAATTTCCTTCGCAGCATATCACAAGTGTGCCACCCCTTTTGTGAGACTTTCGAGCATCGATGAACATTGTATCGATTTCGTCACCAAGAGATGTTTTTATCTTTGAGCGTAACCCGTTAAAATTTTCTACTATTTCAGTTCTTCCTGTCAACATGGTCGGCCCTGCAATTAAATGAAGACATTTAAAAATAAATGATCTATTGTAAGAGTTTTACTATTTTCATTTTAACCTTGATTTCTTTTCACATCGAGATTGACAACATTCTTTCATTTTATATACCCTGGCATTTAGTATATGTCAAACCAAAATTTGCTATTATAATACATAATTATGTGCAAAAAAAGTGTTCCTAAAAAAAAGGATTTTATTTGAAACTGCTTTGAGGCATGTTCCTCTATCCTATTTATCCCTAAATGCAACATAGTTCGGCAAAGACGCAAAGTACAAGAGTAATGTTATATGTACTTGTGTTTATAGATGATGGTATGACCATTTATTTTTCACTAGCTGTTGCCCGCGACTTCGTCCGCGTTAAAAAAGATAAAAAGTAGCCTATCACGTGTCCCGTACTTCTAAATGTTTATCTACCAAGTTTCATGAAAATCAGTTAATTCGTTTAAAAGTGATGGAGGATACATACATACATACAAACTTACAGAAAAAATTCTAAAAATCGTCATTTAGTTTCAGTATCATGTGTAGAGCATATATACACGATATTGTAAGTATTTATTGTTAAGAACTAAATGAAGAAATAACTCTCAAAAAATCTATTTAGAATTTTAGTAGTTAGTTTAGTTACTTACATAACAAACACTGCAGTAACGTGAATGTGCCGGGATAAACAAGTTTCACAGCAAACAGATGAGTAGCTATATATGCCAAAGGTATCATCACAATTCTTTTGTAAAATGGCATGTCTACTGTCCGATTTACTTTTAAAGCGTATTGGCGCAGGCGAGGAAATCTGAATGAAGAAAACGGATTTTTAGAAGACGTTGGATGTGCAAGTATATTGTAACAGGTGGAAATAATTAGTAAGTAAGTTCACCTGACTGTTTGTGGCACCGCATACGTAACGGGCCAATCGGAAAAATCGAAATCATACTTTCTAAAAACTTCCAAAAGCTTTTGACTGTCACTCGGTAAATTTGTGATGTCTTGTAAAAATTTCACATAATCTGGATTCGACATTCGGCCAATTGTTCGTGTGAACAAAACGATCGCTAGCAGACATCCGAGGCTTGTCACAATGTGTTTTGTGTACATAATATCGTTCAATGTTGGAAGTCCATTGCGGTACATGTACCATCCCAAAAAGGGTAATGCATATGCGCTGAACGATTTTAAGGTCATTGCCTGTAATGTAAAAAATTTATCATTATTTACCATCGATGGAGTATAATACTACTCCATCGATGGTAAATAATGACACCCTTAGCAAATGACTACCCACTTAAACATTTGGGTAGGCATTTGTATTAGTATCATTCGATCCGTTGCATGCAGTGCTTCTACACAATTGTAAAAATCATCTATCTAGGACACCAAAACAGGATGGATTAATGATTTATTATTAGTATTGAAGTATTGATTATGGAGGAACATACATACATACAGATTTTTTTAAAAAAAATCGTCTATTTAGTTTCAGTATCATGTATAGAGCCTATAAACACAATATCTCTGAAAACAAAGTAACTCCATGACCAACTCTTACATATTTATTATTAGTATTGATTACAAGGCCCCCAACGAGGCAGGCATCTAACTATAAAACAATGTTCAAAATAATTAGCAGTAGGCGGATGCCGCCGCAATTATAGGAAGCTCAACATGCTCCAATAAAAGCTCCAAGCAACATCCTATGTACTATGGACAGGAAACACAGACGCAGGCAATGAGTTCCACCCCTTAGCAGTTTGGACAAGGAAGGCTGAACTGTAACACTTTGTGCGTGGGAACATCAACCACGAAGGGATGAACCTCGCAGTCAGTCCGTGTAACAACTGAACCTGACACTAACACATATTATGTCTTAAGTTCATAAATCTTACCGTCATTATAATTCTATCGGACCATCTTTCCAGATCTTGTGGCTCGTACACACCCTGTAGAGAAAAAAAATAATAAGTAAGTACTGAATTTAAATATGTACTAGTTATGAAAAGAGATTAATGTAACCTATTTAAAATAAAAAAAAAATTCCATGGAAGATATTTAATCATGTAATTATGTTTTATTCACAATAAAACAAGAATATATTAGGATATATTTTTTTACTATATTAAGTACATTTCAATGAACACACTATAACAATAATAATGATTTATATTCCTTCTATTTTTTATTTACTCCTAATAGTAGTAAGTACAGTTCTCGATAAACATGTAAATGGGATAGAAAGAAAGTTATACTTACTTCTTGTCTGTATATTTTATAAAGACGAGGCGAGAAAATAGCCCGCAATGACAGCTTGAACATACTCGTCATGGTGCTATATTATCTGTAATTTTAAAATGCTATGAAAAATTTCGGGTCGAAATTTGTGAATTTCTTAAAACATGGATGTATGTAACGCAGGTTATTTACCTTATATATTTATCGAACGCAACAACACAGAAATATGAGAATGAAAACTTGTCAGACTGACTGATATGACAATAAGATTTACAAGATAAATATCAACAAAATTAAATTTGTCTATTTAAAAAGGCTTTCTATTCTATTCTAATACTAAAGATGCATATTCATATCCAATCCAATTTGTCGACTTTTATTTGTCTTGTCAACTGAAATCACAGATTATAATACTAGTTACTAGCGTAAAGTGATGAAGATGAAGTCAACTCTTGTCGTCGGTGTGTCGTCGGTGGTGGAGTGGAGTTTTTGGAGTGGAGAATATGTTGCCAGATCTTAAAACAAATTATCCGTAATTTTAATTGCCGAATTCAGTATAATTTCCGTATATAACTGCCTAGTCTCAGGATCTGCTACTTTTGATTTTTAATTTCAATTTAAAAAAGGCTATTACAAATTGCTATTTTTACTAATGACACTGGTAAAATCATCGGAGAAGATCTGATGGAACCAAGACATTAAAAGAGAAGAAGGAGAAGAAGAAGTAGTATTCGGGAAAGTTGGCTGAAGTATGAAATATGACGTTAAACACTCGTTCGAAGTAAGGCGAGGTTCCCGTCCAAACTCATGTATTTGCCTCGCCTCGCCCAACTTGGCGAGAGTGTGATGCTGGTGTATGATGATACGTCAGTGTGTGCGTCAGTGGCTCAATACGTCACCAAACCAGACAGAACTTGGATAAAAGACAGAACCTAATGCGGCCTCCTCACTCTCGAGAAGTTCCTCGACGAAGTACTCGAGAAAGTTGACTGAGCACGAATTGCGTCGCTACACACTCGTTCAAGTTCGCGAGAAGCTCATTCGCGTTGCATATATATTATGGTAGAGGAGCCCAAGGGGGGATTTTTGGATTTACTAGAGCGCGTCAGATATTGCTAATGTATATTCCCCACGTGTCTCCGATACTGGATATGTATTAATCTGACGGTTTGGTTGGTGGGGTTGATGGGGGTGGGGGTAAAATTTTAAATACAACTCGAGCGCGTCACATTTTCAAATGGGATGTTAAGTGAACCTAAACTAAGCTCCCATTTAAAATTCAGACGATTCGGATGTAACGCAAGCTCGTGACAGCTTTTTGAAAATGCAAAAAATATTTTTGACGATTCTCATTTTGTAATACTCGAGCGCTTCAGATTTTCATACAGACGGTTCAGCCTAAATTCCTAATCGTGCTGATTCTTCTTACCATCCAATCTAAGCCAAATTTAGCATCATGGCCTCCCTAAACATTATAAGTTACTCTATGCACGCGGCTTTGAGTCCTTTGACTCGATCGCAAAAACCGACAACAAATGGAAGTAGCACGAGGCGAGGTAAAGTTGGACGAAGTAGGGCGAGGTGACCGTCCACACTTTCTTATTCGCTTCGCCTCGCCCAACTTCTCGAGAGTGTGGCGGCCGTGTAATATCTACGAGTGAGTGGGCGGGCCTAGCGCCGTCTTATTGTTTATGGTTACTCCCTATAAGCATAGACACTAATATACTACGTAATAGACCAACAGAGCGTGCAAGCGAGAAGGCAGTCTCTTATGACACTAATACGAGTGCGAAAGAGACAGGAAACAATGAGAAAATATGACTGGTTTTGAGAGAACTAGAGTAACATATAAGAACGCTGCGGATAGCGTCCTTCAGTTATTGTGTAATTTCTAAAGAAATCCTTTTTAATTTCATAAAATTATAGTTAAAATCAACATGGGGTGTTGTTCAGTGCCTGGTTGTAAAGTGAATCACAGGAATAATCCAAATAATGAAACATTTCACAGGCAAATATGATCCACATACTGTCAATTTTAAACGCCTTATTTTCAATGAAAATTAGGTTTAAGAAATATGGCAAATTGTTTAATAAATGTAAGATATCACGTAGTTTTGTGTTTTATATATATTTCTCACTTTCATAAATAAAAAAGAAAGATATTGTGTCTGTGAAAATTGCCATAATTTACGTAGTGATTGAGTATTTGAATCATCGATATCGATTAAATTAATAGGTAATAAAATTATTCGCACATAAATTATATCTCTTAAAATTAATAAATAAACGTAGCTCAGATAATACGTACTATGTATAATGTCGTTGATTAATGCTAGGTTTAGCTGTTTTATAGAGAAACTAACTAATAGTGTTTTAGTTTATTTTCTTTTAACTTTGATTTAAAATGATTTTAAATAAGTTTAAAATGATAATTTGATTACCAAAAAATAAAAATCACTAGAACCTTTGTACAAATAAACGTACCTAAAATTGTTTTTTTAGAAAAATTAAAATAAAATAAAACCACACGTGTATTCATTTTTTCCTTTGGACTTTTACGTAATAAATATTAAATAGGGGGAGAATAGGGGGGGAGTCTGCCTTTTCCTTTATTTTTTCTTACATAGGTGGGAGGGGGGTCTTATACTATCAAAAATCATTTTACGTAATAAATAAATCGCGTCTAATAACGCAAACCAAAACATTTGTGCACCTATAGTGATATTGTGGCTTAGATAGTATCAATATTTCAATTTTTAAATCCCATTTATTTATTTTTTAGTAATATTTTTCTAATGTGATATTTCATTTTTGTTAATGTAAATGTTATTGATTTTTAATATAGCAATTTATAACATTAATTAATTTTTAATATAACAACTTGTTTTATTTCAAAGCAATATCTAGTTTCCACTTTAACATTTTATTCAGTTTTTTATGTTCAACTGTATAGAATTAACTATTGTGAGCGAGTTGTCTAGTGAAATAATAATAACATAAATAAAAAATTATAACTCGCCCATTAACTCTTTGTTACTTGTCGATAACGACGAAGGGACATCTCTAAAACTCACTCACACACTTATATAATCACGCACTCGTAGACATTTCAGTTTTCGTCACGCGGGAGTCTGTGCGTCTATTACGTTAGTATACTAGTGTCTATGCCTATAAGAGACATAAATAGCCTGTGACTGTGAGTGTCTGTGCTGTGTAGTGTCTGATCAGACTTGGATCTGACTGATTTCGTTCGACTTATTTAAGTTATGATTGTGAGATTTGTGAGATCTGGAGATCTGCCTCCAACTCCAAATCAAAAGTGTTATCGGTATTTTTAAATTGTATTTTAATTGGCTTTTATTGCGTTGATATTAAATTTAGGTGCAACCAATCTTTGAAACGCGATAGAAATTTGATTGAACATAACATTATTTAAAGAATCCTAGTGCCAATTTTGCAATACTTGTTTACAGTGGTTTGACAAATCTGTTTCTGAGTTGCGTACTTAACTGTTTTATATATTTAATATAAATTTGAGTGTAAATAAAAAGAAGCAATCTGAAATGGATTCAGAAGCACAACCGAAGTTGAGTCCCGTGAGAGCTTTTCAAGGTTTTTATATATTTATTCTTAATGTTCATTATGTTGTAGCTTACAAACGTAGTTAAGACATACCTATATCAACTCTAGCACATAATGTTATCTTGTAATAATTGTACGAGTAAAGCTATTAACTAACACTATTAAAGTTATTTATCCAGAATCTAAGCTGAAACAGGCGTTTTTAGAATAGTTATGCAAGCAAGATATTCACATTATAGATTTAACTCTACCCACGTAAAAATACACATCTAAGTCTTCTGTTAGGTAAATCACACACAATTATCTTAAAATCAAAGAGTAAAAATTAAAATCTTTTAAATTTTCATATACACTGTCAAATAAAAATATCACTTAGCAAAGTTGTAAAATTGAAACTTTAGTCCTAAAGTAATCTAATATTATATCACTATACCCTCCCAACATTAGTTGGGTGACTTACAAAATATTATTAAAAAATGACAATAGTGACGAGTTTTGACGAGCCCGTTGGACGAGTGGCAAGGGTGCTTGCCTAACGTTCCAGGGGCCCCGGGTTCGATTCCCGGCGGGGTCAACTTTGGAAATTTTAATATAATTTTCAAAATTGACTCTGGTCTGGATTTGAAAAGTAGTGGTAGGGCACACTGCGTTTCGCAGTCATTTGGGCAGCCCGTCTGGCGGCAGTAACCACCCCCTTACAGAATACCACCGTGAAATAACAGCATATGTGCTGTTGTGTTTCGGTGAGTGAGTAAGGGATGCCAGAGCCCATTACCCCCTTCCCTTCCTTATCCCTTATCCTTAATCCTTCTATGGTCAGCAGCGCACTTGTAGCACTTATGGCGTTGCTTGTGTTATAGGCGACGGTAGCCACCTTCCATCAAGTGGACCGTCAGCCTGTCTGTCGACCTTAACATAAAAAAAAAAAAAAAAAATAGTCAGCTTTCCATAGTGAATCGGCCCTTATATTAAATGGACTCTTTTTTTTCTAAATACGACTTTCAGTGGAGCATATTTATGCTGAGTATCAACATCCTAATTGTGACAGTTTTTGACTTGTGACAGTTTTTGTGCATTTGTGGTGCATGCTCAATAGACAGCTTTCGACCTTTATTTAAAGAACTAAAAATTCTCCCACTCCTTCTCTATATATAAGAGAGATATGTATGTTTGTGAAGAAACAAGAATATTATTTCATGCACAGTGGAGATATTCTACCACAAAGAGCAAAGCGGCAAATTTTATTGATTGTACCAAGAATGCATTTGGAAATTTGTAGACGCAACTCATATTATTCCTGCATTAAAATATATAATAAGTTACCCTCTGCACTCGGGGAATTGCCGGGAAATTTTTTTAGGAGAAGACTGACCAAATGGCTACTGGACCAATGTTTTTATAAAATCAAGGAATATTTTAACGTTAATTGATCATAATTATTTTAAAATTGACATATTTATTATTATTATTATTAATTTAAATGTCCATTATTATTTTACACGTCAGACGTGGCAGTGCATGAGGCGGCATATCATATTCAAGCCAATAAGAACTGGTTTATTAACCCATGTACTTGTAAATAAATGATTTGAATTTGACAGTTAAGACCCATGGGTGCCGGAAGAATTCTTATATAAATTGTAGTCGCTTTCTGCATCTGTACGGCCGCATCGCTTTCTGCAATAATAATAATAATAATAATCTGTACGGCCACTTAACCTCCTTCTAAATCACACAACGGATTTTGTTGCGGTTTTCACCATCACTTAAATAATAATAAAACATCAAGATTTTTCCTGGCGAAGTCCAGAGGAGGTTGCTGGTAAATTAGGTGATATTTTAAATTAAGGTGCAAGAAATTAGTTTTTACTCTCTTTACTCATATTACTTTTAGTTGGTCTGTACAGACTGAATGTAGTTTTATCACTCATTTGTTATACCAGTCTGACTCATTGTTTCTCATGTTGTAAAATTGTTATTCTATTACTCACATAAATATTTTCAAACCAACAATAGGAACATCAAATTCAGCATTGATTCAAGAACTTAATACTTCAAATGCTTTTACAATTTTAAATAATGTTTAAATACTTAAACACAGAGATTTAAATCACATATGCCATACTTCGGGTGGCCGAAAATGTGTCATCGTCGTCCCGCCTTAGTCGCTTGTACTAGGAAAGAGTGAGCTTCTCTTAGACCACACGGAAAGCACCAGCCTTCAAATAAAAAAAGAATCAACAAAATCGTTTCGAAAGTTATGAGGTAACAAACGTAAAAAAAGTCGAATTGAGAACCTCAACCCAATCGGTCTCACCCATTTTCCTGTAGGAATGAAGCATTTTACCGAGGTAAAAAGTAGCCTATGTTCATCACGGATAATGTTTGCTTCTAATGATTAAAGAATTTTTCAAATCGGTCCAGTAGTTTCAGAGCCTATTCTATACAAACAAACCATCAAATCTTTCCTCTTTATAATATTAGTATAGAGTATAGATTCTTTACGATGGCTTTCTTAATAATATAGTTCTCGAACGATTAGCTTTCATGGCTAAATAAATAAAATAAAAATCATCTTTATCTTTACATTACGTCTGTCTGCCGTCTTTCCCTCTGTATGTACGCTTAGATCTTTTAAACGACACAATAGATTTTAATTCTATTTTCACTCATTAAAAGAGCGTTAAACCAGGAAGGTTATTTATATAATTCAAACAAAAAAATCTTGTCCTTAGTCCATATTGTGGGTGGAAATACTACGCCACCCATGTTCTCCCACTCGAAAATTTTACGATCCCAGCGGCCGTTGGCTCTTCTTACTGTCACTTCAACTTAAAGATAAAGATAAAGATAAAGATAGCCTTTATTTGCGACGAATCCTAATACAGAAAAAAATGTTACATTATATAATTACAACTATTTTTTTTCTTTTTTTTTTCTTTTATTACTCTTCCTCGCCTGTCACACGACATAGGCCTCCTCTAAGACCTTCCACAATTTCCTGTCCTGTGCCTTTCTCATCCATGTTGCTCCTGCACCTTCCTTATATCATCCTCCCATCTTCGGTTTTGTCTTCCTCTTTTTCGCTTATCTTCTTTAGGGTACCAATGTGTAATTTTGTGGGACCATTTATGTGGATCTCTAGTCATATGACCCGTCCATCTCCATTTGAGTTTCTTTATAGTTTTAATAATGGGTATTACATTTGTTTTTTCCCGTATGTCTTCCAATCTTACCCTGTCTTTGATTTTTATTCCCAGGATGCTTCTTTGCATTGAATTTTGGCATACTTCTAATTTTTTTAAATTGTTGTTGGTAAGGGCCCATGTTTGGCTTCCATAGGATAAGCATGGAGTGATGCATGTGTTGAGAATTTTGCCTTTTTCTGATACCGGTATCCCTTTGTTTTTAAAAATTTCTTTCATTGACCAAAAACGTTTTCCAGGAGTTGCAAATTCTTTTACTTATCTCTTTTTCCATTTGATCTGTAGGTGAAATGGTCTGACCCAAATATTCGTATTTATCAACATATTCTACAATGGTGCCTTTCAATTGAATTTCTTTTTTTAATCCATTTGTCATTACTTTCGTCTTCGTTGTATTCATTGTCAGTCCTGTTTTTATGCTTTCTTCATCTAGCTGATATAGCATTTCTTGTAGTTCTGTATGATTTTCACTCAGTAGTACTATGTCATCTGCGAATCTTAAATGGTGTAGGTGTTCTCCATTTATAATCAATCCTTTCTCTTCCCAGTCCAGATTTCGAAATATTTGCTCTAGAACCGCTGTGAATAACTTGGGAGACAAGGGGTCACCTTGCCTCACTCCTTTTTGTATTTCGAATTCTGCTCCAGTGGACTCTAGTTGTATTTTGGCTTTGCTGTTCTTATAAATTTGTTTTATTATATTTATATATTTGTCTTCTACGCCTTGTTTCTGTAGTGCCATCCAAATGTTTTGATGTTTTAACGAGTCAAATGCTTTATTATAATCAATAAATGCTATATAATAAATCTTTCTAAATTCGCTGTATTTTTCGATTGTCTGTTTTAATGTATGTATGTGATCTATTGTGGAATAGTTGCTCCTAAATCCTGCTTGTTCAATCGGTTGATTTTCGTCTAATATTTTGGTCATTCTTCCCAGTATTATTTTAGAAAATATTTCACTTCAACTTAATTCATATTAAACAGTGGTCACTTTACAGCTGCGATCATGATGATGTTTTTTTTATGCTACGATCGACAGACAGGCCGACGGAGGGGATTGGGTAGTGATAGAGAAATGGGCTCTAGATGTATAGGCAACATAGGAAAGTCTTTCGTCGCATTTAGATTAAAATAGATTAGCTTCATTAACATGGCATTTAGCGGCTCACTTTGTTTGTTGCATCGTGATGTTAGTTATCAATTGCATTTGTGATTTCTTTATGTTTTGTTACATATGCAGTTCTCCATGGCGGCGCAGAAGTAGCAGAAGATGCTTATACCAGCCTCTCCGAGTATTACGATTACGAGCCCAGATTAGAATTTGATGACACCGAATTGGATCAAACAACTGGTTTAGGTATGTATCTTTATTGAACTTATGAAATACTAGCTGGTGCCCGCGACTTCGTCCGCGTTCAACAATGAAAAGGTAACCTATGTCCTCTCTGGTGTCCCAGACAATGTGTATGCAAAATTTCATGGTGATCGGTTCAGTCCCACACTTTATTTAGTAATGGGATGGAGACGACAACAAACAAAATATAAAGAAACTTTCAGGGGTTCATAACAGTAGTATGTGTTTTATCCAATAACGTAATCCTTCATTAAAAATGATCATAAAAATTCACAAAAAGGTGACTAAAGTGAGGTTTAGATCGCTTTTCTGTATGTATATCATGAATGAAGTCTAGATAGCGCCGGTCACTTCTGACATTCTTACGTGCGTGGGATAAGGATAGAAAAGGATGAAATACTCGATGTTGTAAAACTCTGTAAGGGCTCCTTCAGACAAAAACTACTGAACCGATCACCATGAAATTTGGCATATAATACACGTTGTCTGGGACACCAGAAAGGACACCTTTTATCGTTCAAAGCTGACGAAGTCGCGGGCACCAACTAGTATCCACATAAATGAGAACCCTTGTTTACCTGTGTACCGTTAGCTGTTCCCTTGATGGTACAGTGGGAAATAAATTCTAAGCGCGGTTCCCGCCGTGTCTGAACAAATCTAAAGGTAGGGTCTGTTTACAATGTTTGCGTTGTCTCCGTGGTCTTACTTTAATGTAAACTATTGTAAGTACTCTCACTCGGTGTCTACCACGCGAATCTATGAGTTGACGTGGCAATAAATATGCGCGTGCATATTAAGCAATGTATGTTTTTTTTTATAACAATATGCAATCATATCGTGTATGATTGGGGCTGAAAGTACCTTTTGCTCTACAAGTAATATACGCATAATTCAGCATGAGGATCGACTGAAGTATTACTACGTATGACTGACCGGTCATAGTTGTGGGACGGGCACTCTGCCCAATTTACTATGTTTTTATTTTTTATTTAGGTACCTGCCCCATGGGTGGCTCTAATTAGCGTAGAAGTGTGTATTAGGACTACTCGAGGAGAGAAGGTGATTGGTTAGGTTAGCACTAACTGTGTGCGCAACCACCGTTGATGCAACCTCTGAGAGTAGGCTGACCAACATAAATCAGATCAGGAGACCACTCAATTTTCTGTCACCTCTAAACTAATTCGCGTCATAGGTATGGTATCTTTCATTTTAAGTAGGTACTGAACTCATGACCAGTTATTTTCTGTGCCCCCTGACGGAGTGTATGTGTCGTCGGCACATCGTAGAATTGGGCATATCATCATATTTCTGTTAAATCTGAAAGGGTCGCCTCACTCTGGTCCGCTTCGCTCGGCTCCCCAAATTTATTTCCATGTAAACCTAACATGCTCCTCCTCGCTTTGCTTCGCTCCGCTGCTCGTAGGACCTATTTTTGTCTTTATGGTGAAAGATTTTTGATTTCATACTTTACGATCTGCCCAATTCTACGATCTGCCCACGACATATGCATGATTTCGTGGTTATCGGTTATTGGAATACCTACTAGTTGAGTCATGAAAGCGTGTCAAACAACTCTTCAGTTTTAACCTTTATTTATTTTAGTAAGTATAGATATAACTTAAATTTTATTACCCAATCTTATTCATCGATAAAGCGATGGTTCATGGTTTTATGAATAAAGCTGGTTAATCTTATTTAAAACTTATTCATTGTGTGATCTAGATCCTGAAGGCGCGTTCACAACAACAAAATTTCGACATAAAAAGCCACGTAGTCCCACTTTAACAACAAGCATTGCTCACTCAAGTGTCTTCTTCTTGTTTACTGAACATAATGGTATAGAAATCCTCGTAACTATTTGTACCTATTTCTTGGTACGTTCGAATTAACCATAATGTGAGCAACAAGATTTTTATTCTAGTCGTACAGGTACAGTCAACCTCAAAAGTTGTCGACTATACGAAAAAAAGTTTAAAAAACTAAAAAAATACACAAAAAATATACATGTTTTACCGTAATCCATACTAGAAATCAGTTACGGACTTAATAAGATTTGTGTAACATATTTGCAAATTATGTTGTGTAATTAGGTTTTTTAAATTTTTTAGTCTAGGAGTGCAGACTTAGGTCGTAATGCCCCATGAGTCTAATTGAAGAATAGACTACCCCCAAATAGTGTTGCTCCCTGGTAGTGGTAGTGGGTAGGAGGAGCGAATGTATGATGGCGCTCATTTACAATGTTTATGTTATGTTATGTAAAAAAATCCCTGAAGTTTATAATTGAAGTGAAAACTTCTTTAGGTGTGTTTGGCACTTTTGAGATGGGAAAAAATCATTGAACTCGCGACCTGTAACCGACACCGACACCTCTGTTGACAACACGTAATTGTTCAAGTTTTCACATCTTTCGGCACTCCCGGAGTGCCACTGCTTTTATTTTATTTTATTTTATTGCAGTCTACTCCTTAAGAATCGATTTGCATATTATACATAAGATATAAAATTGATACATTCATGTAGGTATGAAAATTTATGGGAGTAAAATCAAAATCAAATATCTGAAGTTTCAGAGATATTGCGCCATCTACACCATATTATTTAAAAAAAGAACAATGTTGTTCGGCGTGTTCGAATTGTGAAAATTTAAATTTTATAATCGTTCCAGTTATGTGTCGGAGCTGACACACACATTTTTTTTTAAGTTACATAAAGATCGCTTTTAAATAGGTGCGTTTTTGTTTGGTTTTATAATTCTGTTGTAAAAATGCAAATAGGTACCCAATTGAAATAATTATAGTATAAGAGGTTTTTTCCGCCGACTGTATCATCCGTCGTTACTGCCCACTTACTGATTTCTTGGGTTGTTGGTTACCATGTTTACAGACGAGAAATTCTATGCAATCGATATCTATTCGACTTTGCTTTATTGTTACCTGTAACATTGAAGGTCGATTCTTTATTTGCTAAGCTCGACTAAAAAGTGACACGGATTATAAAAGCGTCTCATATGTATATGTAAATACCTATAAATATAGATTTACTGTTTAGATTTTTTTAATTAATTTTATAATTATTATAATCATGGGAAACCAATGAATTTTATTAATTAATTATTTAATTATTATGGAGGTTGATGAAAGTTTAGAAAAAATAACTACTTATTATGTCCTGACGAAGTCGCGGGACCTATTTAAAAATAAGCTCCTTAAGTTTTAAAAGCACTAATTAAAGAAACAACCTCAAACAATTCTTAATTTTTTTAATATGTATGTATATGTAATAGTAAAATATTTTATAGAAAATAATTATGCTACTTTTATATTTATGTTTAATTTTATATTTTTATATTATTATAGTGTATGACGACTGACAAAATATATGAGTAATTCAATCTTTTTGCTGTTATGATTTTGCCAGGTGATGAATTTTAGTTTTTTCCTCGGAAACAGTATACTTTTTTCGGGACGAAATGTACGTAGATACGTATCCTATATCCGTGGCAATGATGGTCGATTTAGTATTTAGTCGTGAAAAGGTATGAAGACAAACAAAGTTACATTCACATTTATAAAATAATTTGTTATGCTATGAATGCTGCATTTTTGCACATCTTGTTAACAGAAATACGTGATAAATTAACAGTTTTGGTTTAGTCACGTCTATGATTTTTAATGCATTTCTTAATAGACGTGTATTTCTTAATGTATTAATAGACAATTTGAACAAGATGTCGTAATGGGTGCGCCGAAGGATTAAGAAATAGCACAAAATATTCCTCCTTTTCTCGAAAGCTTCCTGGACCATAACGAACAAGAAAAAGGGAAAACGAACACATAATATAAAACCATTCGTATCAAAAGTGGTTCATGAATTCGTAAAAAATATTCCAAACACACAAGTTTCAATTTTACGGATGTCGTTGAATTTTGGAAAGTAGATTTGGAAGTAGAATGGGTATTCACGCATAAAATAAGAAAATAGAAATTTTGAACTGATGCGTTCAAAAAATACTAAATTATTCTATTTTTTTTTTAATAAAGTCGTGACAATTGAATAAAATGTGATATTGTTTCCATATTCGCGATTTCTGTTTCCACAAAACAGTATCAAAAAATTATCGCAAAAGCATTAAAACAATATCAAAAAATTGTAAAATAAAGCTTTTTAACAAAAAATTAAACCGCCGAAAAAACTGAAAGCAAAAAATAATTTTATTTAACCTTATAAATAACTAAGTTCTTAAACTATAATACCTATACCTAAGTAATTATGAGTCGGCGCTAAACAAGCAAATTTAATTAATTCCTTAAAGAGCAATGCGCGGCGGCGACTCAAATTTACTTAGCTATACTTACATTAGTTTAAGAACTTAGTTATTATAGTTAAGGTTAAATAAAATTATTTTTTGCTTTTCAGTTCTTTCGGCGGTTTAATTTTTTGTTCAAAAGTTTTATTGGAAATAATTTCCAACTGTTATTTCCTTAAGAATCTTGTTGGGGCTACGATGTTATGTTTAAAAAAGAAAATGTGTTCCCAGCTATTTCTCTATTGATGCTCTTATGAACGCGGAGCTTTTCATTTTCATTTATATAACATTTAACAAGCACGCTTCAAAGGAGTTGAACTATCTTAGAAAGAATGAACAAATCATATTTCAGCTGATAAATAAGACTCGCCATAATTATTTTGTTAAAATATTTTTTTTTTTCTAAATGTCCCTTTTACCATTGCGCACCGAGCGATAACACTGTTGGCATGATAAAAATGTAAAGTAATCAGGCATGATCCCATAGCAACAATTGATCCACACATAAGCTGTGTACTCGTGTGACAAACTTATGAAAAGGAATATTTTCTGCTTTTATCGTTATGGAGCTTTTTGACGATCAAAAAAATATCGGAGATTACGGAGGAGCTACACGTGGTAATATGTACATTCATACTCTCTTTCTTACATAAGTAGTTTATTGTAGATATTCGTTTTTTGAATTTTCTTATACAGGCAACGAAATGTTACATGGTTCATGTTGTGGGGGATTGCACAGTTTGGATTTTGCGGTTAATATACCTAAAAACTTATCAGCATTCGAAGTACAAAGTGACGTACCAAACCATCGTTTGTGGCATAAACGACTTGCACATTTACAGAGAAGGCTGTAAATGTAAATGTAAATCTTGATATATCAAAAAGGTTCTAACAAGGTTTAATATGAATGACTGTAAACCTTCGAAGACTCCTATGGAAGTAGGTCTAAAATTGACAAAAGCAAGTGAGAAGATTGATAATCTTGATTACAGAAATTTGATTGGCTGCCTAATGTACATAGGGTATGTTCGCGACCGGACATTGCTCACACTGTAATTGTACTAAGTCAGTTTAATGACTGCTATTCCGAAACGCATTGGAAAGCAGCAAAACGCGTGCTACGTTATATAAAAGGAACATTAAAATATCGGCTAATATTTAAAAAGAGTGGGTTAAATGTTACTGGGTATGCAGATGCTGATTGGGGAGCGAATATAGATCGAAGATCTTATACAGGATTTGTTTTCAAGATTGGATCTTCCATAGTTTCGTGGGAAGCTAGGAAACAACGCACTGTAGCTCTTAGCAGTACAGAAGCGGAGTATATGGCTTTCTCGGATGCGTGCAAGGAAGCCACATTTATTAAAATGTTCTTAACTGAATGTTTAGGCAAAAAAAAGGTTGATATAACAATATTCAATGATAATCAATCAGCCCAAAAGTTATGTAAAAACCCTATGTTTCATGCTAGGTCTAAACATATTGATATTCGCCATCATTTTATTCGCGATATGGTTGAAAAAGGAATTGTTAATATAATGTATTGTCCTACCGAAAACATGATAGCGGATATATTAACGAAGTCTTTGAACTCTGTAAGACATGTTAAATTAAGTAATGAATTAATGCATAACTGTGATTAACTATTTAAGTTTAAGGGAGCGTGTTGAAGATATACAACCTTAAATAGTTATGTTTTAAATGCATGTCATTATAAATTGTTGATTTTCTGTTTACAATGAAAAATCTGTACTTGTGTCAAATCCTTTACTTTGAAAATATATAATATTTTTATTTTTCACTTTACGGCCACTTTCCAACATTACTCTTTAAGAAACGATTTGCATATATATACAGGGCGTCCCAAGACTACGACAAGTACCTTAAATATCGTAGATAGGATATTTTGCTGAAAGAACATTTTATGTTATTTTTAAAAGTTATACTGCACTCAAAAGATTTTCTAAAAATTACGTCGTCGTCGTCGGTAATAAATATATTTTCATCCGACGCCGACGTAAACGAAAAAACAAAAACGGAGGAGGTTCTCAATTCTACTCATAACTTTTTACAGGGTGGTCCGATTTTGATAATAATACTTTTTTTTTATTTGACTTACGGTCAATGATAGTACCTATAGCAAGAAATATTAATATTTTTAACCGACTTCCAAAAAGGAGGAGCTTCTAGAAGGAAACGATTAAACTTTTCTAGAAAATTTCGAATCGGTTTTAACCGCTTGTGTCAAAAATGTGGTCAATTTTGGAACTTTCTAGACTTTGTGAAAGGACAGATATATATTTTTTCACATTTTTGCCACCCACAACCACCCACTTCAACCCACCGCTACCAAACTCCCTTACTTTCACCAGGAGACCAAGGGGTATTTACCACCCCAACGGGAAGTTGATTGGAGTTGGTGGTCATAGAGAAAACCCTGTCTTCACGTACTAACATGAGCATTTTATATAATATATGAGATTAGATAATTTTCTGTATATTTACTTTACGTAATATTGTTATAGCACACACTTCTCTTAAATTGGAAGAAATGTAATGATCGATGTGTAACTGGGAGTTATAATAGGGGGATAAATATGGAATCATTAAATTTTTGATATAACCAAATATAAATCTTTTTAACAAAAAATAAACCGATTTCAAACCGTCTCATGGTATTTTCTCATGGATGCCATTGTCCGAATTGAACCAAATTGAAATGGGACCACACGGGAAGCACCAGCTTTCAAATAAAAAAAGAATCATCAAAAATCGTTTCACCCAGTCGAACGTTATGAGGTAACAAACATAAGTAAAAAAAAATACAGTCGAATTGAAAACCTCCTCCTTTTTGGAAGACGGTTAAAAATATTAATATTTCTTGCTATAGGTACTATCGTTGACCGTAAATTCCGTGATAATAAGATTAATTAGGCTTTAAAAAAAAACGTAAATTGCTCAAATTGTAATAAATATATATTATCTTCTTTGTGTCATGCAACTCTCATACAATCGTCATTCAAATTAGGATATTTAAAAGCTATCGTCCACATTTTGAACGAATGTGTAAATTAAATAATAGGATCTCCAACTAAAAGGACACCTGCATTAATAACATTGTTAATTTCAGCTCCTTTGCCGCCGGAGTTGTTAGACTTGGCTGAAGGCAGACGCTCTGCGAGTGATGGCACCATTGAGGAAAACTTTGAAGAAGAATTAGCGAATGCTCCACAAGTATACCCCGAGGTGAGATATTTCTATTTTCTAACACTTTTGATAATTTCGTTGCTTAGCGTGAACGATAGAGAAGAGTCCTTTTCACTATGGTAGGTGAGCCCACAATGCTAAATGTGGAGTCACTCGAGCGTCGTGACGACCTATTGGACTTTGAAGATTGGATGGTAAGAAGAAAAAAAGGTTATATGAAGTTATTCATTTCAGCGGTGGGGTGAGCGCTTACAGGCGTTCAAAATTTTGTAATCGCTGTATCTTAAAAAATTCTCTATTTTTAATGTGACGATTATCGTCACATTAAAAATCATCACGATTAGGATTTCCGACTGAAATATCTGTATAAAAATCTGACGCGCTCGAGTATTACAAAAACTTTTTAACAAAAAATAAAACCGCCGAAAAAACTGAAAAGCATAAAATAATCTTATTATCATTTTACCTTAAAATTACTTAAATTACTTAGGTAAAATGATAATAAGATTATTTTATGCTTTCGGCGGTTTTATTTTTTGTTAAAAAGTTTTATTTTATATTTTTTTGTGGCTATAATCTAATATTTACTACATGCTTAATTTTTAATTTTCCCACCCCCATTTTCCCACCCTTCCATTAAAAAAAGAATTATCAAAATCGGACTACTCTGTAAAAAGTTATGCGTGGTTATACGCTACAATCGGTGAGTGAACAATAAATCATCCCCTGTTTTCCTTCCCTTAGGGTTTTTTTTTTCAAATTAAAATGGGACCCCCTTGGGGTGCACCCTTTCAAATAAAAAAAGAATTATCAAAGTCGGACCACCCTGGCAAAAGTTATGCGTGATCATACATAAAAAAATATATATATATATACGCGTCGAATTGAGTACGATGGGAGTAGAAAAACCTTCGTCAGTTTTCAAATTCGTTCCTTTATGAAGTGTAGACTCTTAGTACTTTTTGGAACTAAATCACGCAGGAGACAACTGCATATGAAAGTAAACTTACTAGATATGATAACAAGGATCAATATGGTTTACACCTCTGACCAATAAAATAATTTGATGTAAACATCAAACCTTTTTAATGGTCTGTCATTATGAATTTATTATTGTCAGTGTCATCATAGTGTCGTATAATTATTTCTTATATTTTTTGAGATAAATATTAAGTAATTAAAATGCAGAGGAATTTAGGTAACTATGAAAGAGCTGCAATTATTGCAGATCAAGAAGCGTTCGTATTTTATATCCAGCTGATGAACTAGCAGAATTCACGACAACGCTCGCATTCACACAGCTCATCTTTAATCGTGAACGAGTGGTTCCTCTGAAGTAATAGTGATTCCTTGGCCTGCAAAATCAGCGGATATGAACTCTATCGAAATTCTATGGGGTTTGATGGTGCAGCGATGGCGAAATAATAATGAAAGAACAGTAGCAGCTGTTTTAGAGCATTGCCGAAGTGTTTGAGAAAGTTTCAGGGGAACGAACCTATGCTCTCGCCTTGTTTTTGATATAGTTTTGTTTATTTAAATAAATTTTACCATGATTAATTTTATTTCTTTAAAAAACAATATTAAATAGAATATTGAAATAAAAGTCTTCCCCGTTTATCCCTTTTTCCATAAGTGAAACCGAATTAAAATCGGTCTCGCCTTATCATTTCATATTATATTAGCTGTTGCACGCGACTTCGTCCGCGTAACTTTATGAAATATAGCCTATAACACTCGCTGACAATATATAGCTTACTAACATTGAAAGAATTTTTCGAATCGGTACAGTTGTTTCGGAGCCTATTCAATGCAAACAACAAACAAACACATTTTTCTTCTTTATAATATTAGTATAGATATAAAAAAAGGTGGACATAACGTCTATAATAATTAAATACCATTTGATTGACATTTTGTAGTTTCCTAGTTTTCCCTACCTATGTCAAAACATTATTCACCTCCGTGTGAGTATATTGCAAACGTCAATTCGATATTCTGTTTTGATAATTACTCTTGTGCAAGCAAATGTCGACTTTATGGTGACGAACCTATTATTACCGTGATTGTACCTCCTCCGTTTTTGTTTTTTGTTTTCGTCGGTCGAAAATGGCAATCGTCGAAAATTTCTTTTTGCATTTTCAAAAAGCTGCCACGAGATTGCGTTACATCCGAATCGTCTTGAGTTTTAAATGGGAGTTTATGCACCAAGATCCCAGTCGCCCCAGACTTACGTCATTTTAGGAAAGCTGAAATTTTCAGGATAGTATAACCTAAACTTAGAAAGGAATGGATACTCGCTAAGCTGAAAGCGGGGTCGTTTTATGGGTTGCCAGGTATCAAGGTAGAAAAAAAACGTAAGCTAACTTACGTCATTTTATATATATTATTAAGTACAATATTTTAAAATATTTTCCAAAGAGCCAGACGAATCTGACGGGCCAAACATCTTCCCAGGCTCGTTAAAAGTTTCGCTGTGCAAGTAAAACGAGCAAGGAAAGCAACCCATAAAACGGCCCCGCTTTCAGCTTAGCGAGTATCCATTCCTTTCTAAGCTTATGTTATACTACCGATCCCGAAAATTTCAGCTTTCCTAAAATGACGTAGTCTGGGGCGACTGGGATCTCAATCTATACCACTACGCAACTAACATAAACTATAGACATCAAAGAAGATGTAAGCATACTCTAAGCATACAATTTGTAAGCGGTTGCTAAGCGGTTAAAAACTTTTTGAAGTGAAAACTTCTTTAGGCGCGTTGGGCGTTTTCTCGCGATGGGGTAAAATCATTGAATTGAAAGAAAAAAATCGTCATTTAGGTGTCATCGTTATATCGTAGCCGTTGACAGCTGCATTTGAAAGTAAACTTACTGGTATATAATAACAAGGATCAAAATGGTTTAACTTCTGACCAATAAAATAACATCAAACCTTTTAAAGGTCTGTCATTATGAATTTATTATCGTCATTGTGTGTCAGTGTCATATCCTTACTAATAGTATAAATGTTAATGTGAGTTTGTCTGTTTGTTACGCATTCACACAAAAACTATTGAACATCGGTTCATGGTGATCGCACCATGAAATTTTGCATACACGTTGTCGGGGACACCAGAAAGGGCATAGGGTACCTTTCATCCAGAAAAAAGTACTGTTCCCGATGGGATCATCTAAAATAAAATATATTACTAACGCCTAGCTTAAGTATTATAGCAACAATGCATCAAGCGTTATAATTGCTTTTGTATTTTTTTTTTAATTTATCATCTATATTTTCTCTTATATTTCTTGCATATTAATAGATTGTTGACTTTTATCCGTAAAAACAGAGTACAGATTAGAAGGGTGTTAAGTTGGGTTGCTCCAAACAGTTATACTATTAGTTCTACGATAGAACTCTTTGTACAAAGAATTTCCAAATCTTAAGATTTTTTCCGAATAATTAATATGACACTCCTTTGTAAAGACACCGGACGCCCACAGCGTTGGATCAATCCGAACTGTGAAGAATTCATTAAGTAAAACTAAGGAGTGAATCGTACAAAAAATAAAAATGTATCAATTTAGTACGGGACAGTTGAGATGAGACGTGTGAAAAAAATTATAATATTGGTTTTTGTGTCGAATTTCCCTTAATGTTGATCGTCAATAGAATGTAACAGGTAATAAATTTAGAAAATGCTCATTTTCCTCCCAGTGCTGGGCAGGCGAGCGCGCGGCCAAACTCCCACTGGTTGCTCCACTCAGTCTCGCGAAGTTATCTCTTAAGGACGTACGTACTCGTGCTTTGTGACTATGTCGCATCTTGCGTGCTTGATGCGTAAAAAACATATACATCTACCTTCACCGCAGAGTGCCGGCATTTACCTTCCAGTGAGTTCAATTTGAAAGTAACATTGTGTGCATGTGAAAAGTTAGAGCAGTGTTACTTTAAAGTCTATTTTTAAAAAGAAAACGTACTGTTGCAATTTTTTTTTAATATTTCATCTCATGTCGGCTTATTTCATTATTAGTCGTTTTCGGTTTAAAAACCAGTGAAAAGTCACCGTGTATTTTTTTGCTGGACTGAGTGGTTAATGTGTTCAAAAGCTATCTCTATATTTTTTGTGCTTGCGTTCGACAAAGTTTGTATGAAGTGCAGTGAAGTTTATTGTTTCTTCCGAACCCATAATTTCATACTCTTAAATTAAAGGCTGATATGTAAAATTAATGATAAAATACGGAACTTATTTCGTTTTTTTTTTATAACTGGATTTAATCTCTCAAAGACTTTATATCGCTCCTTCCACTTGGACCAATAGTTTGGCTCCACATAGGCTTAAAGAATTTTAAAAGTCGTGTGTACTTATCGCCCCTGTTTTTCATTAGATATAAACCATTGACCGAATTTCCAAATTCAAACTTTTCAAAAAAATCTTTTATTATTTTCATCAGCAATCAAGTACACGCGTTTTCTTATTTAGTGTATTTTATTATGTGATTTAATTATGTGATCGACAACAACAAATTATACCGAAGGGACCGCGACGGTCACCGGTGACCGCTAGGGAGACTAGTTTTTGCCATCGGTCGCACATATACCTACAACAAATTCCTGTTGTGACCCGCGCGTCGTCTAGGAATTTCTGCCGTTTTGTTTACCAATTTATTTGAAATTTTTCCATCTATTTGTATGATGAAAATACAGTTTCAATATATTATAATTGATATAGAAACTATTGTCGTTCAGATATTTTTAATTTGCCGATCAACGAATTCCACAGGCCAAAAGGACGTTTTCTACGAGAGTTTGTTTCTTAGGACTAACAAAATAGTTATTCTTAAATACCTCAAATATTATTGAATAGAATAACAAATATTATTGTTTTAGAAATTTTAATTTATAAATAATGAAATTGCTGAGTCGTATTTATTATTTCACTGGCGACTCGGCCCCGGCTTTGTACAGATGCAATTTTTCTGCAAATTACCTGTACACAAACCAAATTATAATTCGTTTATCACTCTTTCCATTAGTGAAAATCGTATCAAAACGGTGTCAATCAATAGGTTGGTTTAGAAGATGTTAGCAGAGCGGACAGCGACTTTAGTCTATAACTAGCCTATTTTTATAATTTTTTTTTAATATATTTTAAATAAAAGTAACTTAATTTACTCCCTATAACATCAGTTATCTGCCAGTTATGGGTAAATTCCGTCGAAATAGGTACAGCCGTTTCGGAGATTAGCCGATTTTAATTAGATTTAACACAAATAAGTCATCTCAATCTGTACATTAATGAAATTGTAAACGAGCCGTGTAATTTTTGCCTGTTTGTGCGTTTTGTACACTTAATCTCAGAAAAGGCTTAACGGACTTGGATGAAGTCGTGTGGCACACATATAGTTTATTACCTGAATTAAATTATACCTATAATGAAAAATGCTAGGTACCTGTGGGATTTTCTTAAGTCGAACTACATCGCGTACGAAGTCGACGGCACAGCTATAGTGAATTCATAAGTAACAAAGGTTTTGTTACAACCAATACAGAGATTACCGAACTAAAAGAATGACATTTACTTTTATCATAACGAGTTATTATTCTTTTTATAGATTTGGACATGGGCGGACGAGGAGTGCTTTGCCGTTTTAAATGGCAGAGGTTTGGTCGAAGTTGTCGGCGAGGACGAAATAGGTCGACGTATAATTGTGGTGTCGGCTTGCAGGCTCCCAGAGTCCACTGAAATTCATCCCGACAAACTACTTCAGTAAGTTTTAAATACTTTTAATGATCCATCAATCAATACTAATAATAAACCTGTAAGGGTTGATCATGGAGTAAGTTACTTTGTTTTCAGAGATATCGTGTTTATAGGCTCTATACATGATACTGAAACTAAATTGACCATTTTTAGAATTTTTTGTCTGTAGTATGTATGTATGTATGTGTGTATGTATGTATGAATGTATTTATTTGTATGTATGTATGTACATATGTTCCTCCATAAAAAAAACGGACTTCGTACGTGTGTTCCTCAGCGTAATCCAAGAAAATGGATAGATAATTTTCTGTACCTAAAAAAGTATGAAAAATTTAACGATGATCGGTTGAGTAGTTTAGCAAGAAACAAGCAAACATACTCACTGTCGCATTTATAATATTAAACTAGTGTTAAATTATCTTTATGGTATAAAAACAGTCATAATTACACACTTTTTTTGTGTTCGAAAGTCTTCGAAAAACTTGCGAGGTTAGATTTGACTACTGAACCGTAAGTCTTGACTAAGTAATCTGAGTGTCTAGTGCGAGTTTTACAAATGACATCAAAATACGTCACCATCGAGTCAATCGAAGAAACTCTATGCACAGAGAGCATCGAGTAAATGCGAGTGTCAGTTCCAATCGAGTATGACTTGCGATTGACGTTTCCTCACAGACAATAGTGGGCAATTGTCGATAATTTTTATCTGTAATTTGGTAGCTCTGTCAAGTCCAACAATAAACCGGCCAAACTGAGGACGTAGTTAACAGTTGCTTTTTCACTGACTAGAGTTGTGTATCACATTTAAGCGGATTATAATATAACGTCAGACGTGCTTATAATTTGAATTGTTAAAAGTCTGTTTATAAATATTGCGTGTGCTTCCAGTTTTTAGTGTTTTTACTGTTGGAAGTTTTTTTAATGGAATTTAATACTGGCAGTTTTTATAAAGAATAATAAGAAAAATGAGAGTGTAATGTTTTAAAGAGCGCACAGGAAAAATTTATAGAAGTCAGTTGTTTTAAGATTTTGAGAAGATATTGTATTTTGTATTGAAATGTTTTGTTTAATATAAATATGTAAAAGAAATGAAGAAATTAAATTAATAATATGAAGAAATAGAAAATTTTATTTTTACAATTAAATGCGTGTTAAATGTTAAATGTGAATAGAATTGAAGAGAAAGCAACTTAGAATTAGAGAGATGGAGTTGCTGACTCAAAGGGAGTGGCAAGTGGTAACTACAAGGGGTTTAGATGTACTAGAAACTATTGCTAATAATTATCGTAGAGGTAATTAAAGAGGGTTAAATATGTTTTGTTTTTAATTAATATCATAGGCCAACAATGAATACACTTTTATAATATTAGCTCATTTCTGTGTTATTTGGTGTGCTGTTTAATTAAAATTCATTAAAATTTACAATTACAATATAACAAGAGCAAACCTATCTCTAATAAAAAAAGTCTGTTCTAGCTAACACTTCTAGGTGTACTACGAAGGCACGATATATAATTAGAGTCATCTCGTGCTCTAGCTGTCTCGAACATCTTCCATGCAAAATAATTATATGCCGACATCTTCGATTTAGGTACTTTTTGAAGAGAATTAACACTGTAACTCTAAATTTTTCTTAACGGAAGCTTCTCTCACCAATAAATTCTAAGTGACAAATTCACTTTCAACGCGGGTAAAGTTTTACCTAATGTTTGCCGTAGAACTGTCAAACTTACGTCTCGCACTCGCAAAATGGCGTTCAATGACGTTTACGTCCATAATTGTGTTCACTTGTCGATAGCCGTCACTGCTCGATCGGGTAAAAGTTACCTTTGTAAACTCCCACTCACAAATTTAAGTGTACATTTTAGCCAGTAGGTGGCGCTGCCTCATTCCCATAAAAAATTGACATTTACGCGTTCGACGAGTTTGATAGAGT
Source organism: Synanthedon vespiformis (assembly GCA_918317495.1). Classification (NCBI taxonomy): domain Eukaryota; kingdom Metazoa; phylum Arthropoda; class Insecta; order Lepidoptera; family Sesiidae; genus Synanthedon; species Synanthedon vespiformis. The sequence continues at coordinate 4,153,313 of OU906947.1, forward strand.
AAAACTCGCACTAGGCCCTCTGGAGGTATATGGAGGTAATTGGAGTCAAACAAACAAACTCTTCTTAGCTTTATAATATTGCTATGTAGATTGTTCTCTCTATTGTTTCAGATATTTGATATACACATTAGACAAATTCGTTGAACAGGATTACACCCTGGTATATTTTCATCGTGGCTTAACAAGTAAAAACAAACCACCACTGTCTTGGCTCTGGAAGGCCTTCAAAACCTTCGATAGAAAATACAAGAAGAACCTCAAGGCGTTGTATATCATTCACCCGACTAATTTTATTCGAGTGGTGTTTCAAATGTTGCGTCCAGCCATAAGCGTCAAATTCGGTCGTAAAGTTATGTACCTGAATTACCTGCATGAATTACGCCAATACATGGATTTGGACAAACTGTGCATTCCTGAACCTGTATTGGAGTAAGTACATTATGCTTATCATCATCGCTTTCAGTCACACTAGATACGTTTTTTTTTTTCAATAATAAACACGAGTTTTTTTACGTAAAATTAATTGTTTGATCAATCACGTGTCCTCAGACAGGCTAATAAAATTAATGGCAGGTGGTTACAGTCGCCCATATCACAAGCAACGCCGCAGGTGTAATAGAACTTGTTGCCGAAACACAGCAACAAGTGATATCCACATCCGACTTCATGTACAGTCGGGGTAAAAAAAGGTTCGTCTTTATGCCAAAATTTAATTACGAACGTCTGTCAGTTGTTTGCTTATAGAGCTTTAGTTTCAAAAGGTACTAAGAATCTAAGACATTTGATTTTTCAACAGATTTGATCGGAGCCTTCTGTCAAAGAATTCTCGAGCGGCCGAGGCAGCTCGTCAACTGCAATCTGGAGCCGGATCCAGCAAGCATGTGGAACCACCGGTGAACTTGTTACCACCACCCACACAACAGTTCGGTGTATCTTTGCAATTTATAAAGAGGAGCAACGGGAATATGGTGGATGGAATTCCGCCGGTCGTCAGACAATGCGTGGATTTCTTATCTACCCCCGAAGGTACGATTTGTTGTTTTTGAATAGATTGTGTTCTGAAGACGAATTTAATATTACAGCTTTAATTGCGTTCTTTTTTTCGATTTTCACGTGTAAAAAATTCAAAATGTAACGAATGAAAATCTGGCTATAAAGCAACGAAGATCGAGTCAATTTTTAGTCAATTTTATAAACCCTTTAAAAATGTGCGCTAATAGTAAAAATCGGATTAAATGAAAATCTAGCTAAAGTAGTATTTTTTTCTTTTTTCGCAATTGGTTATGAAACTCCGGTTCGTGTGTTGTTAATTTGGCCGTTTATTTACTACATAATTATGTATATTGTTATAGCTCTGGAAACTGAGGGCATATTCCGACGTTCGGCGAACGTGAACGTTATCAAAGAACTCCAGCGCAAGTGCAATCATGACGAAGAGATTAATTTTAATCAGGATCCGCACAACGCTGCTGTTTTACTGAAGACATTCCTACACGAATTGGAGGAACCCATTCTCACCTATGAACTTTACGAGGAGATCCTGAATTGGTTGTGTGCGTATACTTTTTATGTCCACAAATTGTGATAAAACATAGTCACAAGTTTGTTATTAATATTATGGACTTGTGTTTTTTCAGCTTGGCCTCCCGTTGATCGTATCCGAAACGTGAAGTTGATGATCCTCGAGCGATTACCTATTGATAACTATATTTTACTCAAGTATATCATCAAGTTCTTGTGGAAGGTAAAGTGAAATAAGTTATAAACATTTATTTTTAGTTAATGATTTATGACAGACAGACTGACGGTCCACACAAACTACAGTATGATGAAATAAGTTAATGGTAAAAGAAACTTTTTAAAAACAAGCTTTTATTTAAGTGCCCTAAAAAGAAAAAATAAACTTAAAATTAAATGTAAAAGCTTGTCGCGAGATTTGCATATTTTATAGGAAACATTTCTTTCATAGAATTAATTATGTATGTCAAGCAAGACTAGTTAGTACACAGGTAAATCACGCGACAAGCTTTTATATTTAATTTAAAGTTATTTTTTTTTTCTTTTTAGGGCACTTAAATAAAAGCTTGTTTTTAAAAATATTTTTTTTACCATTCATTATTTTTTTATTTTTTAGTTATGATTGATAACTAAAAAGTTTAGTTGTATTAGTTTTTCGTGTTCTCCTTAGCCAAGCCCTTTCATTTGATACCCATACTGTGGTAGTACAGAAAAAATAACTAGTCCGCCATCTTGGAATTAGAATGACGTCACATGCATTGTCATTCAAAATTAAGCGTGTGTATCAAATTTCAGCTCAATCGTTTAAAGATAACTGATTTAAAATTCAGGTGCAAGATTCCACCCGGACAAACATACAATACATACATACATTGCAAGTTAATAAAAAGCTAGTAAAAATAAAATAAAATGCTTGTAAAAGAGCAAAAGATATGTCCATAAAATAGACACTAATAAAAAATAAATTTTGAATAGCACCAATTAAAGAAAATTTTATTGAAATGTTTTATTCTTATTGAAATTAAAAATCGGACAGTTAATTTGTGCTCATTTTATAATGAACGTTTTTGAAAACATATTTATATAACGATTCTTTGCACTTTATGCACTTGACTCTACTATTTATTTTGTTTCTTGGCTGATTTACTTTTTTTTTCTATACACAACCACAATAAAATCATTTCGTTTACAGGTGAAGGATAGGAGCTGCGTTAACAAGATGACAGTACACAATTTGGCTGTCGTTTTCGGGCCGAATTTGGCGTGGCCGTTCCGAGGTGTCACGTCTTTGCAAGACATCGCCCCAATCAACTCGTTTACCGCTTTCATTCTCGAAAATCAGGAGACCATTTTCATCATTTAAATATCTTTCCATCAATCCAAAGGTTCCTAGGTTTCCTAGGTTGATTATATTGTAAGGCAAGTGACGTAACAAATGACACGTAAAAATACAATTTTCTATTCACAACAAAGAGGTTCGAAGAGCACTACAGACAGAGTCTTGATGTAATCAAAGCTAGTGGGCCTGATGGCATACCTGCAAGGGTTTTAACGCCACCAAAACGCAAGCGTGTTTGTTCCGCGCAAAAAGTAGCCCCTTTGACTTCGTTCCAACTTTCCGAGGTGCATCCGCACCTGTCGCCAATGATTTCGAACTTCTTGACATGAGGTTGAGCACAAACCTCAACTTCGGCACATCTATCGAGTACAAAGCCCAAACAGCGACCAAGAAGCTGGGCAACCTATATAGGGTGAAGGGTGAAGAAAGGCACAAGTCCGATCTTGCATGGAGTATTGCTTCCACCTCTGTGATGGCTCGGCCAAATACCAACTTGCCGCACTCGAATCGGTGGAACGCAGAACTAGAAGACTCATTGGCGCCAGCACGCTTTTAAAATATAATAGGCAGAGCCTGGCATATAGACGCAAAATTGGCAATCTATTCGTCTTTTATAAGATGTACTTTGGAGAGTGTGCTCAGGAACTGCATGAGCTCATACTTCCATCGGACATACAGACGTACAGCTGGTTACCATCCTCATCTTGTCGAAATCACTGACAAGATTTGGAACTCCCTGCCAGCCGTCGTCCGTATTTCGAGATCATATAACCCAAATCTTTTCAAGGTTCAAATGATTAGGCATCTTCTGTGTGAGCTCGCTCCATCATAGGCCTCATCTTCGCCTCACAGCTGGATGTTGGCCAAGAGCAAACCCATCTCTAATAAAAAAAAGATTAATATATTTATTTTCATTTTGTGACGTCACTAAGTCACTCAAATATATTATCTACTGCTGTTGAAGAGTCACTCTTCATATCTGTTTTAGCATTTTATTCAGAGCCAATACACGTCATGTTTTTTTTAACTCTACTTAAGTCCCGATAGTCCATTACTTATTTATCACAAATGGCTCTGATGAAATAATTCTTCAAGAGTGACAATCTCAATAGCATCAAAGTTAATATATTTAAAAGCACATATCTTTTGACAATAGTATTATTATAATCTGAATGGTGCGAAACTGTAATACTTCACGTCTTCTCCTACAGGCTTTTAAAGATGAAGAACAAAAAATGTGTTAAGTGAATTCAGATATGTAAATGGGGAAAAACTGAATTATGGCGAGATTCTTCCCCATATTTTTTATAGATGTACCTTTTATTAAATAATAAAAAAATTAAATAAAAATGTAATGTCAATGTCTAATTTTTATGGTATAATATTCTAGGTAAAATATGTTTAGGTTAAGTTCTCGAGATGTATATAACACGTTTTTATTGTTACGTTTGATTTAGTTATAGTTTATTTTTTATTTGATCTGATATGTAATTCTCCGTATAAATGGATCGATTGGAAAGTATTTGTGATGGTCTGAAAATTTTATATTTTTTATTTTATTTTATTAAGTGGCATGGCAACACTCGATGTGGCCGAAAAGGTCGGTTATGTTATATAAGCTACGGAAGGAAGGTATTGCGCTAATTAAGATAATCGGGGAGATTTTCAAAAAGCACATTTGATCGCACAATTTATTTATTTTAATTGAAAATTTAAATAATATTGATATTAAACGAGATCTTCAGATTATGCGTAATTAGCAGTAATTATATTAAATTGTCAGAGCCCCATGCCTTCCACGTGGGTGATGTTTCGACTGAAATAGAAATTTATGAATCTGACTATGTGATGTAGGTCCACATTTTGTAGTCGAAATTTTTTCTAGCTTACACTTATAACGATCAGTAGTTGCATAATGTGTAAATTGCCAAAAATTACAACGTTTTAATTTATTAAAAATATAATAATGTTATAATAATATATCTTAGGTGTGTAAGGTCCATAATAAATAATTAATACATAATTACATAGTGATAATAATAATAATATTAACCTGAACTGAACCGAAAATCTAACATAATATTAAAATTACTATGATTATCATAATAATTTCATTTAAAATTCACCTTCTTAACACTAACAGTTTATTGTGATATGTATGTGTAACCACCAATCATACTATTGCTAAATATACCGCCATATAATGTGACACGACATATATGGTTGCAACAGTCGCTTAAACAAGATAGGGTCTCGCAACAAGTTAAAAAAAAAATATAATATGGAAATTATTTACTACAAAAAAAGTTGCCCAGTCCAATGAGTAAAATTTCGAACTTTAAGGGCGCCTTCACATTAGGTCGCAACCACCGCGGCAGCAGCGCGGCTTTCATACTAAAAGAGGCAGAGCGGCAGCTGCTTGCGATCGGTCGGCTTCGAGCTAGTATTGCAAGCAGTGATGTGTTAATCAAGAACAGGATGCGCCCTTACCATACTACTAGTGACTAGTACTAGTGAAAAAATGGTCCTCCAATTTGCACATCTACTATGCATCTACTAAAAATAATTTGTTTTCATTGCCATTTTAATACGTCTGTACGACAGAGTTGTCAAACTCAGACTAACACGTCAAGAAAGCAATCGTATCCGTGCGGATACATTGCGAAGGCGCCTACATACATTTCTTAGGGGTTCATCCTGTCTTGATTAACACATCACTGATTGCAAGCGTCGAAAGTCGCGCCTACCGCGGTGCTTGCAACCTAATGTGAAGGCGCCCTTATAATAAATTGTAATCAAAGAAACACCTTGTTGTTAGATAATGACTAAATGAAAACTGCAGTGCTCGAGGTCTATGTGGTTGTAACAACTGTATATATTAATAATGGTACCCGGACTACCTGGTACACGATAGAAAGTAATAAAATTGATAAACCATGGTGCTACTGCCACGCCAAGCCATTAAAATATATATTAAGACACAGTGCTTTAAATATATAGGTATCACTTGTGTATATATCGGAATGATTGATGAAGGACTGTTAGTGTCGACTTTTTTTCAAAATTTAATAAAATTAATTTTGTTAAACTCAAAATTATTTCTCTTGAATGATTCAGGTTTAATAAATGGTTATTATGTATTAATATTTTTAATTAAAATTTGATTTTATTTATAAAAAAAATATATCCATGTATACCAAAAAATAAGCTAGATTATCTACCTATAATACAGATTAGTATTAAGTTTATTAAAAAAATATTAGATTTGTAATCATTATTAAAAAATCATAGATAGTTAGTTTTATAGTTATAGAGCTCGCTGATTGCGTTTCCATTGATGGTCAAATTGATTCGAACATTTTTGTCAAAAGATCTTAAAATGTTTTTTACAATTTGTAATGTCTTTACACAAAGTAATTTTCTGTATGTGGTATATACCCTTAATATAAAACATATAATACTATTGAGTGTGCTCTCAAATTATGATACGAATCGATTAGATGAATTTTATCACACTAGATATTGATTCATACTCATACGCGTTCTCAACACTGACTGACGTCATCAAATCAAAATAATTACAGAATAAAAGTAGAGATAATCTTTGATAAAGGTTACACTAGAGACCCAGAAGGGTTGCTTCACTAAAAGTGGCATATTAGAATATCACCGCACTTATAGCTTGAGGTGATATTTCAAATTAATTTCACATCGCTGTCCTTAAGGTGAACACGTGTTACGACTTGATACATTATTACTAAATGTTAAGGTTCAAATCAGTCATGCAACATTTACATGATTTAACTTTTTATCAGAAATTAACGAGAGAAAGTGATAGCATGTATAAAAAAATCCAGTGGACACTTTTTCGCAGTGAATTTGTTTGAGACCCTGAATCTAGTGCATCCCTTATCAAAGATTAAAATAGATAAAATATATTTAAATAGAGATCGATTGATACGTAATTATAAAAAAAATTATTTTGCAATTGCTTATATGTATCAGGTATCGAGCTAGACGACATCTTGGAACCGTTTTGACATTGGACAAGTAAAAGTATGGACATACATAAGTGTTTATAGAATCGAATCTATGAATATATATATAATGATTATACAAGAGTAATTCATATTGTAACTATAGGCTATAATTATAATGTAAACACTCTTTCTTTGTGGTATCAAATTATGCTTTTATCTATTTCTAATCTATTTGAAAAAAAGGAAAAAAGACCGTTTTTTAAAATTTTTGTCCTTTTTTTAACACTGAGAATTTAAGTTAGCACGAAAGATGCCCCATTTGAACTAAAAGTATTAGGCATTGTATTTTATAAATGGCAGAGTTATTTTCTTATATTTACAAACTAGATTGATAAATTAAGGACTTCCTATTGAAACGATTTTAAAGGGTACATAGAGTGACGGTCCTTGGGATTAAAGTCGACTCGCCGCGTGTTTTGTATGCTCTGTATGAACGTGGATACAGTGTTAGTTTTTTTTTATACTAAAACTGTCCATTTCGCATTTCGCTTTATTTATATGTGCGCATTTTATATAGTCCATGTCAAATAGATGTGTGTAAATGTTCATTATCTTTTGACCCTCGTAGGACGCAAACACGAACGTAAGCTTATGTGCAATGCGCGTGCATATTTAACAATAGAAAAAAAAACGTTGCATTAACACCTAGGCCACAAAAACAACGCTCGAAGCGAATTCGCTAAGCGCTGCAAGCTTCAAAGTCGAGCGTCAAAAATTTATATGCAATTTGCTGCGTTTGTATTGTGGCCATGAACTACAAGCAAAACAAATTCGCTTCTAGCGTTGGTTTTGTGGCCCAAAGGTTAGGTAAACTTTTATATATACAGTCGGCCGCAAAAGTCGATTAACACATTCAAAAGTGCAAAACAACTGAACACTCAACGCGCCATAAGTCGTTGTTACGACTAGAGTTCAAAATAAACTTCACCTATAAACGATCGTAAAAAGCTTCAGTAAGTAAGTAAGTAAATTGAGTGTTCAGTTGTTTTGCACTTTTGAATATGTTAATCGACTTATGCGGCCGACTGTACTGTAAGTCTAAGGCTGGTTTCAGTGCTCTCCTGCTCTCCTGAGGCCTGACGATAAGCACGGCCGACCGCGGTAGCAATACGCGTGCGTACGGTCAGGCGAGCTCTATGTAACGACTTGTTAAATTTTCATACAAATGACAAGCGCGTCGATCGCGCGGTCAGGAGTGCGTATCGTCAGTACTGACCGTCAGGAGAGCACTGAAACCGACCTTATGTACCAAATTTCATGAAAATCAGTTAATTGCATACATTCATACATACAATACCTACACTTACATATTTATTATTAGTATTGATAACAGTCTCCGCTAGATACCATCTATTTGGCAGGGTCAGTGAGTGGCGGAATTTCTCTAAAAACACTGTACAAGTACAACTTTAACTTGCTCTTCGGCACTCGGAGAAATCCGCATCAAGTCACAGTTTACTTTACGCCGATTAGAGAGAAGTAAAGAAAATTCGCAATAATTTATATACGAAGATTTATAAAAAAAAACAGAGTACCTACATAAATAGTGCCATCCACTTTTATACATCCAACTGAGAAACAGATCGACTATTTAAAATTAATTAACCAAAGTGTATGATTTTTTTAATGTTACGATTTATTACGTGTCATCATCACAAACACATTTTAACAACGTGTTATTAGTCTCATAAGGGTTAGGTCACATTATAAATTTATTCTTAGTAATATTAAGTATATGTATCTGTTCTGAATAAAGTTTATGTACATACCTACATTCCTTTTTGTCTTTCGTATATTGATTCTTGATTTCTTATTGTTGTTTTAGTACAAGTATCTTCTGTCAAGAGTTCAAATTAATTATGTTTAAGTTATCACGATTTTTTTGTAGTATAGTATAGGTATTTAATTGTAACACTACATCGATTTAATCTTTATTTTATGTTTTTTAACGAATATCCGAATTTCTTTTTGTATTGCATTCCACTTTTGAAAATAGAAAGTGGTCTGTTGTTGTTTTTTGTTTTGTTTTTATATTTGAAAGTTAGTATTATAAGATGTCTATTAAATACGACTTGTAAATGATAACATGTAATTGTAATTTCAGTAAAAATTAAAAAATGATCAGCTTTTTAAAAGCAAAATAAGTCATTTTTGAACCAATAGAATAATTTTTGTATTTGACTAAGTCAACATGTGACTATGTTTGAAATATAAATTGTATTTGTAATTTAATAATACCCTATACAAATTGTTAAACTGTGCATAAATACAGAATAAAGTGTTACGAGAGTTTTTGTGTTTTATTTTCTCTTGTGATAGTTACGTCATTGCAAATTTAGCCCCTTCATCCTAAACTACTGAACCGATTTTGATAAAACTTCGTAACTATGTGTAATTTGGACTACTTTAAAAGATAGGATTGTTTATAACTCAATTTTTTTTTGCTTTTATATAATATTACCATAGCGCTATATCTGTCGGATACTTACTCAATTCAGCATTATCAATCAATTATTTGTTACAATTATCTGTGAGTTCAATAACAGATGACGGTGTAAGGTAATTTATCGGCTGGATTGATTAAAAAATTGCACCCTGCGAAGCCGGGAGGGTCAGCTAGTAAGGCTAGTAGTATGACTCGTATGACTTATCAAACAAAAAAGAATGAGATCAGCTCAAAATTAGCGGAGAAATCCAGTGACAATTTTTAAAAAAAAACTTGTTACTATCTATACTAATATTATAAAGAGGAAAGATTTGATTGTTTGTATAAAATAGGCTCCGAAACTACTGGACCGATTTGAAAAATTCTTTTACCGGGAGAAGCCAACATTATCCGTGATGAACATAGGCTACTTTTTACCGCAGCAAAATGCTTCATTCCTACGGGAAATATAAAATAAAAGTAAATACTAGCGGCTTGGCCTGGGAGATAGCGCGATCTATTTAAAATACGGTAAATGGCGTTTTATACTTTTCTACGCGGACGAAGTCGCGAGCACAAGCTATGATCAATTATTTTATTATAGTGGTGTGTCTGCCATTGTGTATTATTCTCCGACCACAGTTTAAAACGATGACACTGAAGCATTTTCGTGAAATTAACCTAGTCCGAAAACTATAAGTGACTAAAGTGTCCCCGGAGTCACGCTACCCCATAGCGCTACCCCAATGGGCGTAATTAATCAGTATTTTACTAATGGAAGTCCGCCAAGAGAGAAAATTAAGCACATTGTAACATTTTACACTTTTGGTCAACTTTCGGTGATTATATTGGTCAAGGAACATAAACGTTATATATTAATCTTTTCAAAGTTCGAGTGAATAGGCATATTCTGAGTGAGCTCGCTCCATCATAGGCCTCATCTTTGCTACTCAGATGGTTGTTGGCCAAGAGCAAACCCATCTCTAATAGAAAAAATATGTTATAATATTATTAAGTACTAGCTGGTGCTCGCGACTTCGTCCGCGTAGAAAAGTATAAAACGCTATCTACCGTATTTTGGATAGATGGCGCTATCTCCCGAGCCAATCCGCTATTATTTACTTTTATTTTAGATTTCCCGTAGGAATGAAGCATTTTGCCGCGGTAAAAAGTAGCCTATGTTCATCACGGATAATGTCGGCTCTAATGGTAAAAGAATTTTTCTAATCGGTCCAGTAGTTTCGGAACTTATTCTATACAAACAAACAAACAAATAATAGTGTATCATTTTAAACTACCGGTGATTACTTACAGTGTAAATCTATTAACGGGTTATCTATTCCGGTGCTTATCTAGTAACCATAGATGGATTAACTTCCATGTAACCGAGCTGATGTTTTTATTTATAAAAATTGATCTCAATTTCATCTCAAGTATTTTGAAGACTGAAATATTGTACTGCACCAATATACTGTTGCAATATTAAAGAAAAGTATGTATTTGTAATTATTGAAAATAATGTTTGGCTATGAAGTGAAATCATAGACAAGTTTTGAGGCAATTTACTGTTATTTTTACACGGTGACAACATTGCCCGAAACAAAACTAGCGCCAACTAGCGGTATTATGCCGTAAATCGACTCGTATTGATATCTTGCAAAGTTCATGTAATAAACTCTCATCATAAATTTCGTGCTACTTACTTTTTGAATATGTGTTCGTGTTTCATTTGTTTTCGGTTGTAATGCATAAAAGTTTTTATCTCAATGAATAAGTTACGCTTCGAGTTCCTTTCAAAACCATTGACATTAGCGGAACCCGATGTGCGTTTTGGCCATTTTCCTTGGCTTGCGTTGGTGATTCGTATATAGTCACGTGACCAAAGTGGTTTTTGGATCAATGGCGCCAAATGTCTGTTACAGAAAATGTACGTCTTTTATGTTACTTTCTTATATATAATGTTGATCCTATAGACTTTTTAGTTGATTTGATCATGGAAACATTCTCATACAAATGGAATTACTAGGCAGAAAATGATGCGTAGGAATAGTCACGTCAAACTGGATACAAAACAGTGCTGCTATCTATGTTGTCAATTATTATGTTATGTAGTCCTTTCAATGGAGAAGTGTGAGATAAATATTTACGGATTAGATTAATTAGAGATGGGTTTGATGGAATCTATTCGTGTGTTGACTGGACGTGTTTTATTCGCCATACTTTCCAATAGTGATTGTGACCTATTGACAGCGGTGTGCGCTTAAGGTGATGTTTACAGGCCCCGTACCAACAGTCCGTGCCCGCCATAGGTACATTTCGCCAGTGCATAAGGTGAAAACGTCAAAATCAATCGTAATATGTCTTTATTTGTTTCTGAATCCACACGATTTGTTGTTTGTCGACATTATTCCGAAAGTAAAACGAAAAATGTACGCTTAATAATGATAACAAGTTCACAACATTCAACAATTTATTAGACTATTGTGTTTGACACATACCTACCTACATACATTGTATTTAATTTTTTTGTCCAATTTCGTGTTCCAACTAACATTTTAACTAACTTTGCCATTATTAATAGGTAAAATAATGAATCCCGTTTTGATTGTCTCTATAATGAGTACACTTTGGTTTCGCATTTTGCATGTTTCCTTGTAAACTGAAATGTCAATACTGTGCCACAAGTATTGTAACATTATGGAACACTTGAAAAACGAAGTTTAAACAAATATTTCGGTAATAAGCTATAAAATTGCTATATTTGCCAAAATAATTAACTCAGAATGATCAACTCAGCTAAATATATTGTCTCAGTATTAATATAACTGAGAACAAAAATGAATGCCTTTGCTTTTTATAACTTGTTTGTTTTGGTTATAATGTTAATGAAGGTACCACTCGAAGATTTTTGATTGGTCTTGCTGCACTCTACTAGATACCTTACTTGACAAATGCGGCTACAAATTCTAAACCGAATTTAGAATAGTGAAACTGTGTAAAAAGTGAAAAATAGTGACAATGTTTTACACACACTACAATAAAAAAGTTGGCGCATTCACACAGCTATTGCTTTTAGGTAGGGCCGCATCTAGTAGAGTGCAGCAATCATTTATCTATGGTACCACTACATATACATAAACAACTAGCTGTTGCACGCGACTTCGTCCGCGTAACTTTATAAAATATAATACATTCGTGTCTGTGAAACCATGGAAATATACATACAAAATTTCAACCCAATCGGTCAAGCCGTTTAGCAGTTGACATACCGACAGCAGCGCCACCTACCGGGTCCAATTGTATTTTTAAATCATCCAGGAAATCATAGAAATACCCTTATAAAATTTCAACCCAATCCGTTCAGCCCTTTAGAAGTTATATGTGAAAAAGATAAGTACGGAAGGATAATTCTTACTACCCGTTGTCCTATTACCAGTTTTCCCGTAGGAATGAAGCATTTTCCCGCGGTAAAAAGTATCCTATGTTCATCACGGTCAATGTCTGCTTCTAATGGTAAAAGAATTTTTCAAATCAGTCCAGTAGTTTCGGAGCCTATTCTATACAAACAAACAATCAAATCTCTCCTCTTTATAATATTAATATAGATATATATAGTGGTACCTTCATTAACATCCTTCCTTATACATTATAGCGACATCCTGATATATTATAGAAGAATATATAAAATTAATTTATTGCCAGACAATACAGTCATGCCATATATATGGCCTAATCAATACTAATAATAAATTTGTGACTGTAGGTATTGTATGTATGTATGTGTGGTATGTATGTTCCTCCATAAATCTTAAATTAATTAACTGGTTTCCATGAAACTTGGCTACTTTTCCCTTTCAAAGTGGACGAAGTCGCGGGCGCCAGCTAGTTTCTACTATCGTAATTTATGATTCTACAAATGAACCTTTGTATGTTTGTTTCTTGACTGGCTCCTTGTTTGCAATATTTGCATGGATTTCTAGGGACTTAGTCACAAGTGGTCGTTATAAATGAAATCCATTGTACACTCGCAAACAAATAAAAAGGAGAACATTATGAAATTGATTTGTTAAATATACGTGTTTTGTTTAAATTTTTAAATTACGTGTTTTGATATTGATAAAGATATTCATGATAATTATCTTTTTACATAGTATAATTTTATTTAAAGTCACTTTCTGCATCTGTCTGTATCATATTGCACATTAGTTTTGTAAATGTAATATAATCTAATTAAGTGTTTTGTAAAAAAAAAAAAATGATATTTACCAACAAAAAAAAAAAAAAACAAAGTGAATGAAAAATAAATTGTCTTACGTAGGCTAAACCTTAAAGAGATACATGAAAATGTGCACTAGCAAGAGAATTGTAAGTAACCACCCAATGCATTTAAATATGGTTTTATATGAAGAGGGATAAAATAGATAGGATAACAGACGTGGGTCGCTCATGAAAAAAAAAAAAATGTAGCGGCCAAAATGACAACTGCAAAAAAATTTGATTGAATAATCGCGATTTATGTCAATTAGTTACCACTTTCAATACAGAAATTAAGTTTGTACTGACGATAAGGTACAAGAATAGTCTACATATAAATAGCAATCTATTAAAATATTCCCAATAGTATATTGTCACTGCATAAAATATCATAATAGATTCTTAGAGCTCAAATACAGAATCAGATGTAGAGACACATCTATCTAAGAAATAATAAACAAAATAAATTTTGGTCTATAAAATGTTAAATGATATTTTTGTTATATATTTATATAATATATGAGATTATTTATTTTGTGTCTAAACTAAATTACCTATTTCTAAAGCTTCTAAAGAGACAAGTATGGATAAACAGATTTTTGAAAAATTAATTAATTAATTAGTGGGTAGTTTTGTTTCGATGAATCTGCAATATTTAACTTGCCATTCAGGTTGGTCATGGAGTAAGTTATTTTTTGTTTTCAAAGATATCGTGTTTATAGGCTCTACTGGCTGTTGCCCGTGACTTCCTCTGCGTTAAAAAAAATAAAAAGTCATGTACTATGTATGTCTAAATGTTTATCTACCAAGTTTCATGAAAATCGGTTAATTCGTTTAAGAGTGATGGAGGAACATACATACAATAGACACAGAAAAAAATTCTAAAAATCGTCAGTTTAGTTTCAGTATCATGTATAGAGCCTATATACACGATATTTCTGAAAACAAAATAAATTACTCCATGACCGACCTCTACAGATTTATTATTAGTATTGATACATGATACTGAAACTAAATTGATGATTTTTAGAATTTTTTTCTGTATGTATGTTCCTTAAACGACTCTTAAACGAATTAACTGATTGTCATGAAACTTGGTAGATAAACATTTAGACGTACAGGACACAGGATAGGCTATTTTCTTTTTCAACGCGGACGAAGTCGTGAGCACCAGCTAGTAAATAATAAAATAAACTATCTGATAGTATGCAATACATAATATGTGTACCGCAGTTATGAACTAATCAGCCATAGCCATAATAAATAGCCCCTTTACCAAACACTAGCGGGTGCTCGCGATTTCGTCCGCGTAGAAAAGAATAAAACGCCATCTACCGCATTTTGGATAGATGACGCTATCTCCCGGGCCAAGCCGCTAGTATTTACTTTTATTTTAGATTTCCCGTAGGAATGAATCACGGATAATGTCGGCTTCTAATGGTAAAAGAATTTTTCAAATTGGACCAGTACTTTCGGAGCCTATTCTATATATACAAACAAACAAACAATCAAATCTTTCCTCTTTATAATATTAGTATAGACAATAACTTAGCTAGATAAATAGGTCATTTAACTATATGAAATAACAGCACTTGTAAGTGTATATCACTTATGTACAATCTTATGTAGATTACATTTGGCTATCTCCACCTATTCCTTTGTAGGGTCTGCTGCACATATGCCTCGCACTTGGTTTTGCTTCAATTACATATAAACAATAGTTTAGTTTATATAGGAAATATAATTCAGTTACCCTTTTTAAATTTTTTTTTTACTAACAGTCGATCATAATAATATAAGCTAGTCAGTAACTATGCAGAAAACATTTATAATCTGTTCATATTGCAGAGATGCAATTTATGTATACAAACCTTCCTCTTTGGTTGCTCCTTCCATTAGTAAAAACCGTATCAAAAAGTCCATTGGTTTGTTTGTTAATGGAAAAACAGACTGATGTGGAAAGCGACTTTGTTTTATGTAAAGATTTGTGAAAACATAACAATTTTTGAAAATCATTGTTATGCTCATAAACAGGTCATAACTGCATTCTGCTGTCATGACTGCCAGTTTTTTTTAAAAAAAATTTTATGTTAAGGTCGACAGACAGGCTGACGGTCCACTTGATGGTAGGTGGCTACCGTCAAGTGCACTTGATGCTAGTTTGGTGGTAGTATCAGCCGTGTTGCACAAGATCATTTCAAAATAGGCTTTTGTGTTAGAAGTGTTAGTTAGCAATTAAAGAGCTGAACAATTTCTCTTTGACATTTTCCAGGTTCGACACGCTGCGGAACCGCAAATGTAAATTAAAGTGTCAACATGTAGTAAGCGAAGGGACGACGTGCGTGATGTTGCCAACACTTTGTATGGACAAAATAACGAGGGAACTAGTGATGATGTAGGTTGCTAAAGTGTCGGCAAGATGTCGTTGCGAGGCACAAAGAGGGCGACGATGCGCGGCGATGAGCCGGGCACGTCCAAACGTCGCCGGACGGAACCGGACGATGCCCTGTGGCAACTCCGTCCCGTCAGTGACCTCAAGATGTCGTCCATATATAACAGGAGTGCCTCCGAGGCACCCGCTGAACTATTCAGGTTTGTGTGCTCATATAAATGCAACATTATAAAAAATATATATAATATATCACTTGTAATATGTACATATAATGTGAATATCAGTGGCGTAATCCTCAATTACATTTTGTCGTCGTCGTGAGCATATTATGAAAAATAAATAAAGGCAAGAGTAGAAGTGATAACATTCTACTGTCCTGCTTTTGTTGTTTATTTTTATTTTTTTTGATCATGTTTTTTTTTTAAATATGAACGGCGGCTAGTGAATCATTTCAAATTGTGACAATTTTGTAATATATTATAAAATATGCTGATGCGAATGTATTAAAAAATTAATAAGATAATAAAAAATGTAAAAAATTGTGTTACAGGTAAACACTAGTTGAAATATTCTACAACATTTATAATTAATAATGGATGTAAAAATTGTAAAGGATAAAGGAAATTTTGGTTTGAGTTTAAGAGGTTTTAGTTCTGCAGTTTAGCTTAGAATTTATTTTTAGGCAAATTTGTTATAACTTACATTAAGGGACTCACTAAATGTTTAAAAAAAAATCGCTAGATATATATATAAGTGTTTAGAAGAAACATTTTGGAAAATAACGTTGAAATAAAATATGAAAGGTGTATTTCTATAGTAAGTTGTTCAAATAGTGAGTCAGACAAAACTCTATCGTTTCTGAGTTTTTAACATAAGCACTAATGTTCGAGGTATAGGAAGTTTTATTGTTTGTGATTAAACCCTTCTTTTAAATATGTTTGTATCTAAATTACCAGAAATCGTTCATTAGCTACTTACAGTAGCTGAAAATCGATTTTGTGTTATGAGCCTTGGTTTAGCCAGTTGTAGAAATTTTTAGCCACATGAAATCACTTTTAAAAAATTATTTTACTATTTCGATAAAATGTGTTTCAGATTACCATTATTAATGACTCGTCAATTTATTTTTTCAATATAAATATGTATTTTATTTTTTAAGCTGTGCGCTTTCAGGTTCATTAGTCTGTCAACGAAAAGTTATCTATGTAAAAGTCAAAAACAAGATACACAGGACAATGATATTGATTATTGTGCAAATTTCCATATTAAACAACACTATACAAGTTTATTTCGAAACACAGGCTTTAAGATAGGTACCTAATGCGTGGAGTACCTAAATAGCGTTATGACTAAATTTCATATTAAATTATCTTTGCAAGACCTAAATGTTTATCAGCTTAAATCGCGTTTTATCTAAACTAACAATAAGTAGATCTAACAATACACAAATTTCTTTCTCATGCTTATTGGTAATAGAATAGAAACTTGGCTTATCCAGGCAAATAGGTATTTTTTTTTTCATATTTCTTTATTATTATAAAATAAAATATAACTATAATAATGTCTATTTTGCACTTATGACCGGTCATAGTCATAACGCGACTTGGTATCTCTACACATTAAGGACACCTTTTCTAAAAGCAATTCACATTCTCTAGTATGTATAAGTATAAATATTTTACAAGAAAATATGGGTATGAATATGGTTACATATGGAAATTTCGATTTTTTTATAATTTTATGGTATTTTGTCTGCATTCTGTACAATTTTCTATTGTTTTATCGTGACAGTGGGATGATATTTGCACCGTCATAAGCACTTTAACATAATGGCAACTTTCATTTTAAACCTCTTTAAAGGATGCGAAAGGAATTTGAGAAAAAGTGGATTTTTTTTGTAATTTTGCTGTGTGCATTAATTTGTTAACAGACCCTCCCAATGTGACACAACTCTAACAGTAACAATACTAAATACTACGAATTCTAAATCAATAAATATTTATTACTATGTAATTAGTTAAAATCGAAACAATATAAATAAATAACTAGAATTGCCGTTAATTTTATTAAACTCCAAAAAAAAATCGTTCTTGTAATAATCATATTTTATACTTTTCATTCTTTTAATTATTTATGGATTTGTTTTTTTTTTATTCTTTCCTGTTTTTTTAAATTTCAATTGTTTATGGTCTAACATTTGGAAGTGGTCTGTTATATTGCGCTACCCCGCATTCCACCCCCGCGCTACCACCCCCGCGCTGCCACCCTCACCCTTATCGCCCGCCATTATAGCTAGTGAACTTCATGCGTTGCGGATGTCTAATTGTGTTTGTATATCTTACACTAACTTGTGTCTGAAATTAAAATTACCAAGTACTTTTCGAAAAGTGAAAAGTGAAAATTAAATATGGCTGCATATCTTAACGACGGGTAAGTCGTGAGAGGTGTCTGTCACGCCTTAACTATGTCATTAGGTATAGGTAATACATTATGTTCAAATAATGTATTATATTATATACCATTGGAA
Source organism: Synanthedon vespiformis (assembly GCA_918317495.1). Taxonomy (NCBI): domain Eukaryota; kingdom Metazoa; phylum Arthropoda; class Insecta; order Lepidoptera; family Sesiidae; genus Synanthedon; species Synanthedon vespiformis. Next base: position 4,171,808 of record OU906947.1, read on the forward strand.
TCACAATCGTCTTAACTTTTATTTTTAAGGCATAACTTTTTAATTTATAACAATAACAAATTTTAACTTATAATAAGTATAAGTTATGTATATTGTGTAAAATGAAATTTACGCTCGGTGGCGTTTGTGACATGTTATTGTAAACAATAACATTAAATTTTGATTACCTCATATTTAGGTTAAAGGCGTTGTACACTTATTTACGAAAAAATACGTAAAAATTACGACTTGCTTTACCGAAATTATAAAGCAATAATGAATTAATTTATAAAGAGATATTTTTATAAAGAGATATTTTGCCGATTTCTATCAAAGTGAGAGGAACTGTCAAAGTACTTTTTACTTTTTAGTATGTTGAATTAAAATAATCAGACATATTTACTCGTAATATGAGTTGTATGTAATTTTTAATGTTAATAAAATCAGTATGATTATATCTTTAAATTTGTTTAAAGATTCAGTTAAAGCTTAATTAAAGCCAATTCAGTTAAGTGATGATCATAAAATCGGGGTTTACAGTAGACGATACAGTTTGATATATATATTGCCTACATCTCAAATTAAATTAGACCATTCGATAGTTGAAAGATCAAAGAATTTTTTAGTATATATGGTTTATTCAAATTCGTTGGATACATATATACATATAATACCCTCAAAGATAATTTACATAAAGCAATGGCATGTCTACGACGACATTTTTTCATTCTTTAGAATTATCATTCATTCAGAAGTAAAGCTTAAATCAGTACAAAAAGGTCAACCTTACAACCAAAATTGCCTTTGTCCTATCTAAAATCTAAATATTTTTGTTTTGTATTAAATCAATGATTTGTAATATTCATTATGTTTAAAGTGTGTTTAAAAATGTAACCCTATATTTGTTTATTTATAAAAAAAATACTAATAGACATGTTATGTATAGATATTATAATAAAAATTAGCTTATACTGGTATTGATTTTGTAAGAAGAAATTAGAAATTATAGGAAATATTTGAGATTACAATATTTGTTATCGACCAATCACCGTTCAATACTCGAGGACACTGTTCAATGTGTATAGAACCATAATATGATATTAATGTAACATAATAATAACATAATAATATTAAGGGATGCTGCTCATACTTATGTAGGATCATTCCTGTATAATTTTCATATATTTGACATTACGGGAAGTGTCTTACGAAGTATGAGAGGATTCTTTTAAAATAGTATTGACAGGTAACTTTACTCAAACATGTGTCGAATCTTTCCTGTAATCTTTCCTATATTTCATATTACAGGAAAGATTTGATAAGCGCAATGAAACTGCCGGATTCAGAGCCGTTGGCTCAGAGCGAGTATTGGATCATAACGGACACATGGAAGCAGGATTGGGAACGGGGAGTCCAAGTGCCCGTGAATCCTGACTCCCTTCCCGCGCCCAAGGTCAAGGAAATAGATAATCCAAAGCCACCGAACTTTGTTGAATTCAAGCTGTAAGTATATTTATAGTGGTTTTTTTGCATTTTTTTTTTGCAACGTAGCGTATCTCTTTATTAAGTTTTACACTAAGTTATTTTATAGTGAAGGTTTGAAATAGTATCACACACATGAGGCTCTAGTTCACATCTCGCTTACTTTGCACATGATAGGCTATAGGCTACTTTTTTCTTTTTAAAGCAGACAAAGTCGCAGGCACCAGCTAGTCATCAATACTAATAATAAGTCTGGAGGGGTCTATCATGGAGTAATTTACTTTGTTTTCAGAAATATCTTGTATATAGGCTCTATACATGATACTGAAACTAAATTGACCATTTTTAGAATTTTTTTCTGTTTGTATGTATGTATGTATGTTCCTCCATAACTCTTAAACGAATTAACTGATTTTCATGAAACTTGGCAGATAAACATTTAGAAGTACGGGACACGTGATAGGGTATTTCTAATCTTTTTTAACGCGGACGAAGTCGCGGGCGCCAGCTTGTAACAAATAAATAAATATAATGTACGAGCTGACCCGGCCAACTTTGGCCTCGGTGAAAAAGAAAGCCCGTACTATACAAAATGTATGAGAAAATTAATTTCACTCACAATTTTTTGTTTTCGTTAAAAATTTAGATGCTTTAATAGTTATTTTACTATTCGGAGTATAGACAAATTAAAAAGGAAATATCCAAGATCATAAAAATTGCTACCTTCAGCATCAATATTTCGATCTAAATATCCAATAGTAAATTAATATAATCATTGTAATATTTTTTTCAATATGACTATTTTTAGCCAATCATTTTAGGTAAATACAATAATCTGTCTGACCTCAGTTTGATTAATTTGTTAAATGCTCTCTTAAAATCTATTTGACTATTGTAGATAACCATTACATTTACAGCATAGGTAGAAATATTATAACTACCGTATTTTTGTATTGAAATTGTGGATAATGTAAACAAACACTTTAGAGTCCTTATTTCTCCATGCACTACAACACTAGACGATCAAATTTGTTTTCCTTCATAAAGTATTCACTTTCTTATCATTTTTAACTCATTCACAAGAAAATATATTCATTAAAACTAATTAATTTCACTAAAAACTAAAATCTTATTTGCCGATTTTGCGGTTGTCAAATGCACGTCAAATTTTTGTCTCTTTTGACTTCTATCTTTTCTCTGAATGTCAGTGATGTTACGAACTTAATTTCAAGAAATTAAATTAAACTTAATATTTTCCAAATCAAATAATTATATATACTATTAATTAATTTTATTGAGAATTTAGAAAAAAACATTAAAAACTGTGTTCTATGATTTTATAATTTGATTTAAAAAAGAAAATCGTATTTCGTAAGTAAGTATATTTTTTAATTGTACAGTATAATTTGAAATTTTAAAATTGTACAGTAGTGTTATAGTAAAATTTATTTTAATCTAAAAATATCCTGAATATATATTTTAATCCAAATGATACTTAGGTGTTATTTTACATAACTTCAAAAACTTAAAACTAAAATCGCTTGGTATAATCTGCTTGGTAATAAATTTAAAACCAGTAAGTTCAGTAATCCAAACTCATACTTTTGCATATTTTTCATTTACAATTTACAGACGCGATTTTTCATTTGTAGTTTTCAATAGGTCCCATCACTAAGTTTTTTGATCCAACCATTGACCAGACATTGACATTGGATTGTTTACACTATCCACAATTTCAAAACAATTTTACTATACACTCGACGGCAAATAAACCGGGTCACCGCTACCTTGGAACCCTGATTCGATTTTCTCAAAAACTCTATTAAAGTTATACCTACAGAAAGTTATACCTAATCAATAATCATCATGAAACACACTTTCTGTAGGTATAACTTTGATAGTTGTAAGTTTTATTTATACTTTTTGAGAAAACCGAATCAGAGTTCCAAAGCCTAAGTAGCGGGTGGCCCGGTTTTTTTTGCCGTTGAGTATATTTAAATTGTATTTTCGCGCGCTACATATATTTTCTTACAAATAGTGCAGGGATCTCGATTTTGTGCTCGCCTTTTTATGACGCGGGATTTAACTTACTTTGGGCCAGGTGGGATTTTTTTAGTAGTTGCACTCAATGTAAAATAGTGAAACATTTGATGATTGGTTTTTATATTTACAGACCTAAAGATAAATACATTCACTTGACCCGTGACTCGCACTATCAACCGGACAAACATCAAGTGAGCACAACACCAGCGCGAGCAGAGGCCGCCTGCAGTTACGATCTCGATGCCATAGATACATCGTGGCTTAAACTTTTAAATGCAGAACGCGCGAGAGCTGGTGCTTTGCCCATTAATGAAGACCAGTTTGAAAGAGTCATAGAAGAGCTGGAGGTAATTTGTGATAACGTTATAATTATATTATAAGTTGATTACAATTTTCAATATTGTATAGTTAAAGAATGTAATACCCCACGTAAATACAGCAACTCAACGTACAATAATAATACTGTCTGTACTGTCTTCAAGATAGATTTTATTAATTACTTTTTTATGTTAAACTCGAACATTTACATCTTTTGGTAATTTGTTTGTTAATTTATAATGACTACTTTGTGTGTCATTAAAAATTTATATTTAAAATGATATATATTTAAAATGATATTACTTTCATTTTGTCGTTGAAAATTTTACAAAATTATAATGGCTTTATTTAATTTTCTTTTGATTTTTATTATACATTTTTTTTTGTTTATAGGTACGAACGTGGGATAAAATACAATCAATCATGAAGTCTGAAGAAGGTCTTGGCATCGAGTACGATGAAAATGTGATCTGTGACGTGTGCCGCTCACCGGACTCTGAAGACGGAAATGAGATGGTGTTTTGCGATTCGTGTAACATCTGTGTTCATCAAGCATGCTATGGCATAACAGTGATACCTGACGGACAATGGCTGTGTCGCCCTTGTGGCGACGGAGTCCGACCAACGTGCGTTTTGTGCCCAAATCAAGGTGGTGCCATGAAGTGTACACCGTCGGGTCACAAATGGGCTCACGTGAGCTGTGTGTTGTGGATACCGGAAGTGTCAATTGGTTGTGCCGAAAAGATGGAGCCAATAACGAAAATATCTTCAATACCAGCGTCTCGTTGGTCGCTAGTATGTGTGTTGTGTCGTGAACGCAAAGGGGCCTGTATACAGTGCTCTGTGAAAACTTGCAAGACTGCATACCACGTGACTTGTGCATTTAAACATGGACTTGAAATGCGTGCAATAATAGAAGATGAGAATGCCGATGACGGGGTGAAGCTTAGATCTTACTGTCAAAAACATAGTGTAAATAACAAAAAAGAGAAAGCTCCAACTGCAACCGGATCAGGTTCGGAAGAAGAAGAAGTGAAACGTAAAAGACGTAAGGATATGACATCAGAGGAAAAAACACAGGCTCGGGCTGCTCGGTTGCAGGAAATAGAGAGGGAATTTTATAAACATGTCAGCGTTAAGGACATAACTTCCCATATACTGGATGTTGATCATGATGCAATTGTTTACATTCACAATTACTGGCAGATTAAAAGGCGTGCTGGTCACAATCGACCGCTGTTGCCACCTAAATCTGATGACAATGAGCTGCTTACTCATAGACAAGAACAAGCTGATTTAGACAAAATGAAAATGTTTGTACAACTTCGACAGGATCTGGAAAGAGTGCGTAACTTGTGCTACATGGTGAGCAGGAGGGAAAAATTATCTCGGTCATTCTTTCGTATGAGAGAGCAAACATTTCATAAACAGTTAGCTGTTTTAACAGCAGATCCAAATATAAAGGAACCTGAATTGTCAGCCATTCTTGAAGCTAATCATGGGCCTTCTATTTACGACAGGCTCTATTCACATCCAAATGCTCCTGATCACAAACATGACTTTGAAGCGTTACTAGCTCGTATTGCACCCCCAGATTCAGAAGAAGAAAATCAAGGAAAGAAAAAGAAAGATCGTAATGGGCTAGTTCGGAGAGGGTCACGATCATCAAATCCATATAAGAAGCATTATGTAAATGGAACCCGTCGGAGTGGGAGTATGTATAGTGGTCTATCTAGCGAGGAAAGTGCGCCTGAAATAAGTCGAACAACCAGATATCGAGGTAGAGCTTGTATTGGTTCAAGCACTGATGATGAAGGTAAAAAGAAATCTTTACTGAAGAAAAAGAAAGTAATAGATACAAAACCGAAAGGCAAAAGAGGAGCGCCTAAAAAAATAGATCGAAAGAAGAAAACACCACCAAAATCGAAAGCACTCATTGATAGCAGTGATGAAGGAGAGGATTTTAAAACTGATACAAGAAAAGATAAGTCCAGAAGTAAAACACTTCAGCAGTTGGAAAAGGAAATGAAAGCAGGAAAATCAGGCCTGTCGGGTACGGATAGTGATGACTTGATGCCAATGAAAATATCAAGAAACAATAAATTCCCTGTTGATATTTATTCAGACAGCAGCGAAGATATGTCTACAAAGCACGATATTAAATCGGTAAAGAGTAAAGTGAAAGAAGAAAACGATAAATTTGAAAGGGAAAATCCTGACCAATCACCAAATGGAAACGATTCTCAACAATCCTTACCGAGAACAAAAGCTGCTATGAAAGAATTTATACCAAGTCAATCCGAAAAGAAAAGTAGTCCCCTAGAAGATAAACCACCTCCAAAGAAACGAGGAAGAAAACCTTCTAATAAAGGAAAGAAGATTATTATCAAAAGCCACGATTCTGATGATGAAGCAAGAGATAAAGAAAATATAAAGTTTTCTAAGCAAAAAGACAATCCAACTGATTTAATTGTACCTCAAAGGCAAGCAGCTAAAAAGGCTTCAGAAAACATGCGATCTACAACCAAGAAAGAGGAAACTATTCCAGATAAGCCTGGCAGTGGAGATGAAACTAAGCAAAAACTAAAATTAAAATCTAAGAGCAAAGACAAACCATCAACTGTAGGTAAGAAACCTTCAAAGGATGCTGATAAAGAAACCATTGCATATGTACCTCAACGGCAAGCAGCAAAGAAAGCAGCGGCTCATATAAAGAGTGGACTAGGCACTAAGCTACCTTCAGCGGAAACACCTGAAATCGATAAAAAGAAAGAGACTGAGAAAACAGAACATAATAAAGTGTCACCAAGAAAGGAAGAAGTTAAATCGAAAACACCTCAGAAAAGCAGTCCCTCTGATTCGAACCAGAGTAATGATTCTTCTGCTTGTAGTTCTGAAGAGGAGGAGCAAGGGAAACGTTTGATGAGGCCGACAGCTAAAGCTCGAGAAATCAAACCTGTAACTCGGCAATTGTTTTCACCTCCTGGTTCTAGACCGACAGTGGACTTGCCCTTTCTCGACAAGGTATCAAGACCATTGTCTTCGACTAGTGCCTCGAGTGATTCTGAAAGCTCTAAAGGTTCAAAATATTCCGGCTCCAGTACACCTATCCCAAAACGGCCACGCCGTAGACGAAAAGGGAAGAGTATCTCCATTGATTCCCCTCGAAAGGCCCCAGACAAGAAGCTTAAAACTTCCGAACGGGGTTCTGAGTGTAGGGTATCATCGGAATCTACTGAAGGAGAGAAACACCGAACCGACGAAACGCGTGCTGCTACGCGTTCTCGGACCAGAAGCATTACAGCAAGCGGAAATATGCTTGACAAGCCTGGTTCCCGACAGAGAAAACCATCTAAAGAAGACACGAATGGGCCAAATAAAACTCCCAAAGAGGATAGCCAGTCCTGTAAACTTTCATCTCCGGAACGGAAAGCAGACGAGGAGGTAAATAAAGTGGAGAATGAACCGCCAGAACAAGTAAATATCGACGTTAATGTAATTAAAAATAGAAGACCCAGTGTAATGATTGAAGATAAGAAACACGATTTAGATGTGCCATCGCCTACTAAGTCTAGTCCAAAGAAAGCTTCACTTTTCAAAGAAATCAGAAATCAAAATAAGCGCATAAAAGAGACTAAGGAAGTATCATCAAAAGAAATAGAAGATTTTTCTGAAGATATACATTCACCACCACACAAAATTAGAAGGCCTAGTATACTAGATCCACAGCCTGAGAAAAGTAATTGCACCGATAGGATTAGTCCTCCACTTAAAAAACCCAAGCTTGTTGAAAAGCCTATTAATGATTTGGACATGAAAAAGTCTCTCCATATTAACGATGATATTATCATAGACCCTGAAAAGGATAAACACTGGTTTCCAAAACCTCCTAGGCCACATGTTCATCCTCCACCAGTTGAAAAGCCAGGGGATCACGAAAAATATATTACCGAAGATAAAGTTCTTGATTTAGATTCGGCTGATAAGAGCAGTTTAAAAATGATTGCCACAATACAGGCGAATTTAAACGAAAATACTATGATAAAATCACCTAAAACTCCAATGGACGCCAGAACAATAAACATGGATAACATAGACCTAGAGAACCCAATTATTAGGAATAAGAGAAAATGTTCCAACTTAGATCCAGAAAATAAATTTATAGCACATGACTCAAGCCATGTACAAGGAGTTGAGATTTCGAAAAGTGCAAAAATACCTTCAGCTATGAGCCAATTTCCAAATAGATCGATGCTATCTCCACAGCCTAAAGACAATGAATTTTTCGAATTAGACATGTTGCCTGTCGATGATGGTTTTAACCACGATGACATGATGAAGCCTTTCGCATCGTACCCAGAGTTCTTTTTCAAAGAGGATTCCAAAGAGCAGGGTGTACAGGAAACTCTTAATTTAGTTGATAGACTTAGAATGCAACTAACGAAAAAAGTTCCAACTGATAATAACGTACAAGATGGAGCAGTGGCTATAAACGATGATTTAGAATGTAAAGACGAAGACAAGATTTCAGATAAAAGTGATGTAGAGATGTCTAGTAATGAGCAAAATAAAGACAGCGCTAACAACCATTCAAGGCCTGACCTAAGTTCAGAATCATTACGAAATGATAACAAGGAAATACACCCAGTTTTAGAGGCTAACAACGATCATATATCAATCCCTGATGATTCTCAAAGCCAGCCAGACGACAGAAAATACAGTCAAGGACGTGAAGATATGTATAATGAAGAGGCAAAAGATTCTTCATGTGTCCATTTAGACAACAAATCAATTTCTACCACAGCAGATACAATTTCCATATCGAAACAAAGTGATGACTCGCAATCTATCTCAGTTGTTGATCATTCTGTACCTAGTAATGATCCGGACTTAACACAAGATAACCAACATTATGAAAATAATAATTCTGTAATGAATTCGGACTGTGGCACTATTCCTTCACCACCGTTTTGTAGGGAATCTAAATGGAGAGAGAGTAAGATAACTACAAGACGATCGTCTGCATCAAGTACAAATTCTGACGGGTCAGTTTGTTCTCGGAAGACTGATATAAAATCTCATATGAACAGTTGTGATTCACATCAAGGAAACGTGATGCCTGACATTGATTCATACCCTCCTATTCCTGCATATTCGTGCCCAGTGGAACCTTCAATGCCGCTAAATCAATACAGTACTTATCCGCCCGATGCATCTCCATTCTTGACAACTATGGGTACACTTTTTGCTGCTGGTGCTTGTGCGTCATCACAGTTACCCTTACCATCACCTGGACCAGCATTATATGGCCCAAATCTTGCGTTTCCTACGCCACCACTTTTACCATCATTACCAAAACAGGCATTCCCGACATTATGTGCTGCATTTACCTCATCTTCTCAAAATATTGCTCTGACTACTGCAATGATTGCTCCACCTACACCGAAAACATTGGATTCTCCCCGAGATGATACAATAGATGTTACTGAAAGTGATAAATATTCTATTCACGTTGCATCCGAGTCAAGCCCGAGTATTAGTGTTGGTTCATTTAACGAAGCAAGTAATACAAGAACTATGGGGTCAAGTAAATTATCCTTGGACAGCAATGATACATCAATGGCCCCAGTTTGTGAGGATAAATCTCCATCTCAAGTAAAAGTCTCGAAACTAACAAAGTTTCCGGGAAAATCTCCTGGAAAGAGTCCGGGTATATCTCCAAAACAAAGTGATGCCCCAAAAAGTTCCAAACGACCCAGTAGCAAAAGTAATCGAAGTCAACGTGGTCGTGGTCGATCAAAGAGTCGTAGCCATGCTGTTCACAATTTTGATTACGTGGGAAATTCAATTCAAAGTAAATTAGTCGGTACTGTTTACGACTTTAATGAAGAAATAGCCAACGACGGCGTAGATCTGAAAGCCCTTAGAGATAGACGTAAATCTGTAGACATCAGAGATGATAGGAAGTCTGAAATTTCATACAAAGACTCATCCAGATCTCCAGGTGTTGCTAGTCCACAAAGTTCCAAGAGAATTCCTCAAATGGACCTGAAAGAAGCAAAACCGCCTTCTGCACACGAATCACAAGACGCCGCTCCTACTTCACCATCATCCAAAACATCTGAAAGAGGCAATTTCTCTCAAGTTCAACCAGTTTTGCCTGGTCCTGTTGATATGCGTACATACAATCCATTCGATAATCCCCCACCGGCTCCTGGTGACCCTTATCATAGTCACTTATTAGCATTCGCCAGTGGAACAGCTGAACAGCAGTTGATGGAGATCGATGAGGAGGTGGAAAAACAACTTCACAGTGCTCTGATGGCCAGTAAGCCAAAAACCGGCTCTCCAACAGTACCAGTCGTAGGACAACCCCAGAATAATCAAATGGGTAAAGAAACACTACCACCTCAATTGCCAAAAGTATCTTTGTCTGATTCAAGAAATCAATTAAAGGTCAAGATCAAGGGACCATTTCTGGACGCAAATTATTCCACGAGTTCGACACAACCACCGGTAATTCAACCACCAGTACCAACACACGACACTAATCCAAACATATTGAGTTCTAATAGCGGTGTAGCGTCATCTATGACTGGCTCTACGAATTTACGAAGAATGCGCAAAAAAGAGTTGTTACGGCAATATTGGACCCAAGACATGAATATGGACGATCCTACTAATAATGCTACGATCGGCGTTGTTCCCCCGCCCGTACCGCCTCAACCTCTTGCGCGTGCCGTTATTACTATTCCCAAAGCAGTCGCCTCTATGACAAGTATACCTACTAGAGAAGACTATAAAAATTGTGATGCGCCCGTCGAGAAGAAGAAACGGAAAGTTTCCACGGGACCCTCTCGCGAGTTGAGACAATTGAAAGTGAGCATGAACGATGACATCGTTGATTTAACAGAACCAAATAACCCGGGCACACCACACAAGCGACGCAGTCGTGTCTGCACAACCAAGCCGAACAGATCGAATGCCACCTCGCCCTTAGCTCCAAAGTTGAAAATTAAAATTAAGTCAAACGTAGTTCAGCAAGTGTGTGAAGAGTTCAGCCAATTCAGACCGCCCAAGAAACGTTTGTCGAGCATACCGAAACCGAGCTTGGAGGACTTGCGTCGTGAAAGTATGAAGTATAGGAAGATGGTGATGGCCGATTTTGAGAAAGACGAGAAGAAGAAATGCAAAAGCAACAAAAGCGAGGGTAAGAGCGACGCGAGCAAGGGTGAGGTGAGAAAAAAGAAGGACAGGAAGCCGGATAAGGATAAAACCAAATTGAGTGAGAGTGCCCCGAAACTGATAATAAAAATTAAAAGAGAAGGTGTTAAAAGTGCGGGCCCAAGTGACGCTGTGGCTACTGCTGCCGCCGTAGTGGCAGAGCCCGCTGTCGACCCATTCGAATATGACCCCACGGCCCCTGACCCCCTCGCTATTGACCCCCCGTCGTACGCGGAGGCTTCATCCGCGATCCGCAAGAGAATACGAACCGCCAAAGTGACTCCAATTAGGTTAAAACTGTCGCGCAGTTCTCAGGGGTCTGGGTATGTGATGAAGAAAGAAGGCGAGGCAAAAACGGACAATGACGACTCGACCGCCGGTCCAGCATTCGCGGATCCTACCCTTTCAGACTCAGCCCCCACAGACAATATCGTTACATCTCCAAACTTAACAGAAAAGAAAAATGAAGTGAGGTGATATAAACGAAACAAAAGACGCAAGTTAATGTGACACGACTTTGAATTAGTAACTGTACAGTAAACGTTAGGCATGTAGTTACATTTTTCAAGTAATATAATATATGAATGTCTTAACGATATCGATGTTTTAGTATTAGCATATTATTTATTTGTATAAATGGAAAGCTCAATGGTTAACTTAAAGTTAAGACTACTGGTTTCGTGCGTTGAGTGATAAAATACGTGAGTAGTAAATATAACTTGTACTATATACATTCTATTATAGTTACACCAATAAATTGTGGTGTGTAAAATTTTATCATTGAATATTTATGATCATGTTACTTGTTTATTTTTATTGTGCCTCACAAAGAATCTCATTAATTTCGTTGTATGATTATTAATAAGATAAAAAAAAGCCTAGTAAAGACGCAAGCATACACAACAAACCTGAGAGAATGTCACCTTATTCTAAACTTAGTTTTGTTATTTAGATATATTATCTAAGAGGTCTTTCTAGAATTAGAATGTTACGAAATAGTGAATTTTTTGTATTTACTATTACTTTATCGACATCACAATAACATGTAAGCCAAATTACAGAGTATATCTTGTTTTTTTATTTTTATAATTTTTTATTTTACAGTTACTTGAGTAGTATGATCATCACACAATTATTATTATTTTAAATGCTTTTTAATATATTACAATTTATTAAATTGTGTTAACGAAAGTTTAGTTTCGTGAATAAAATATAATTTTGCAGCTGAATAGATTTATAATTATGTTCAGAATGTAACTTTTTTATTTTTAAATTGATTGAATAAAATTGATACATTTATTTTAATAGACTCGGTGGTAAGAAGTCTCAAATATATCTAAGAGGAGATATCATTCTAGAATTAGAGAAAATGTTATGTAATAGTGAAATATCTTTTTTGTACATCACACTTTAACGTCATCACATGTAAGCCAAATTAGAGAGTATTTCTTATTTTTTTGTTGTAATTTTTTATTTCGTTTCGCGAATAAATTACAAACTATGTGGTTGAATAGATATTGCAGAATGTAACTTTTTATTTGAACGTCTTATTGCACATCGAGACGGCATAAAAGAATATAATTGGTTTTTTAATTTGGATTTTTTATTAATACATTTATTTTGAATGAATGAAATTGGTCAATTTAATTTCATAATAGACTCGGTGTTTAAGAATTCTCAAATCATTAATTAATCACATCTGTTGTATCTACTTGTACTGTTGTACAGAAAATACTGTTGTATTTTCTGCTTCTTACTTTAAGTATGTATACAGTTTTGTATTGTAGACTCGGTGCAGACACCCATTATTAAAATATGTATCATAAAATATGACGAAAGTAAGAATTACTATGACAAGTGACTGTACCTGCAAACTTGACACCGTTTAAGCTTAAAACAATAGTTTAAATTGTATAATATCACTGATAAATAATAACAGTAATAGGTATTTATTTAGAATTAGTACTGTTTTATAGTTTTCAATTGACATGATGTCATTTTATCTCAAAATAATACAGGTTTATGAAACTAGAAAAACTTTTGTGGAAGATTTTTTCTCATATTGATGTTTTAAAAAATACCAAGGCGATTTTATTTTAACTCTTAATTTGGGTTTTGAATCTAGGAGCACACGCACCCGTAATACCGTATTACGGGTAACTAATACCCGTAATACAAAAAGACAGTGTACTAATTACAAAATACTAAATACAACCCAAGCAGAGTGAGCACATCCGATTTCAAAAGTCTAAATAATTATGATTTTCTTACTACTACTAACAGTAGGACCACGGGCAACGAATGCTGCTGCCAGATTCAAAACATTTCTCTCGATTTGTTACAATATTATTAAATACAGACCATTTTTCAATAAAAATAAAAATAAATAAAATACGAAAAGAAGGGGTTGTTTGTAATTTCCGATGTGACCACAATCGATTGTCTAGTATTCATACGGCCTCTAGTAGATGAGCGTGAACAATGAGCGCGTGATTACGAAGTACTATTTGTTTGGTAACTCGCTCGTTGTTCGGTGTATGCAGTGTTAACATGTTTTGTGCAATATCGTATCGGGCAATACTCATCTCATAGTCAAGGTTGTATGACCCTAGACGAGGTTTGTTAGTTTTTAAGCGAGCTAATTGTGAATTTAAAATTATGTAGCTAATATTATATTTATATTAAGTCGTCAAGTCAAAATCTGCAATGTGCACTTTCTCTTGAAATTTCAACATTTTGACCTCAGTAAATGATTAGTTTGCAGCATTATTTGTCGTATATAAAGAAACTGCAAAGTGCTTTTGGGTACATTAAAAAAAATACCTTGATGTAAAAATTTCCAGGAAATCCAGGAGAGGGAAGGCACATGGCAAATTTTGGTTTGACAACGATGATGTTTTAATTTTATTTTTTTATAAAAGATACGTCGTCATTTGTGTATTCAACATTCTCATTGTAAATAGGACAAAATAGTTCTCATTGTAAATAACTGGCGAGGTTGGGCGGCCTAACATTGGTTCGATAATGTGCCGACGTAATATCGATCTGTTTATTATTACAGCTAAAACGTTTTTGTGTTGATGCGTCTAGTTTGACTGAAATTAAGACTAATCTTTTGTACTTTTATATTTTTTACTAGTATATTCCATATCAATTTTTTATTAGATTAAAAAAAAAATTATATTTAAAAACTGATAAGATATATACATGCATTTAGTGTTTTACCTCGAACGTTTTTGAGACGGATCTTTTTGAAACAATTAATTTTTTTTTGTAAGGTAATTTTGATACCAAACCAAAGGTCTGACTAGACGCAAACTCGTTTGCATTTTGAAATTATTCTAATGAGCGAACCTATTTTGTTTTCTTTCATGTCGACTATGTATCGCTACGAAAAAAATGTAACGAAAATCAACCACAAACTTTGCTGTTTTATACAAATACTATTGGAATAAAAAGGTATTTTTGCGCAAAAAATGTTTCAAATTTTAATTAGTTTAATAAAATTCCTTTGTAAAATCCGATAGATTCGATAATCGGATCTGACCTTGTATAAAAAAAAATAGTATTATTTATTTTATTACTGGTATTTATTTTTAACAGAATGGAGTAGGTACTGGCACCAAATGAAATAAAATTTATATGCAACGTATCAATCAGCCTTAGAATGAGGAGAGTGATGAAAGAGGGACTAAGAAAAAAAAAATGTAGGGAGAGAGACCAAAAAAGAAAAAAAGAAACGGCTATCTCCCGCGATTAGGCTCGTATACAACCATTAAAGTTGGAAGGGCCATGGGTGGTGGAGGGAAATGTCCCTTAACCCCTTACCGCATACGAAGCCATTCATGGCTTCGAGAGTTTATTTTTTTATGGCTCAACTAAACATTAAATTAAAATAAAATAAATTATATCATATTAAGTGTTTAAATGTGAAAAGAAATGTATTTTTTTGCTTATGGTAACTTATCTGTGTAAAAAATATTTGAGATTATATATGACGAAGCCACGCATACGAAGCCATATATGTCCTCACAGGTTTTTACTCGAATGCATACGAGGCCACATATGGCTCTGCCATATAATTTCTCCAATAATAATAATTTTTTTTTAATTTTCTTTTATTTTGACTTAATAATGATAACTAAACACATTTTTACCAAAAAAAAAATTTTTGTCCATATTTATTCATAATTCATGCAGTAAGGGGTTAAAAAAAATCGTGCAATTTGCAATATAATAAAAATAAAAATTATCGTATCTTTAAAGTTGGACCAAATTGGCTTCATTGCTATCTGAGTTACAGAATTTGATTAAAATATCCCGAACATATCTACCAAGTTTCATGAAAATCAGTTAATTCGTATAAGAGTTATGGAGGCACATACATACATACAATACCTACACTTACAGATTTATTATTAGTATTGATTAATTGATAAGATAAAATTGTGGTTGATTTTCGGAATATGCATTTTTGCATACATTGACTCGATAAGATTTTTTTTTGGTTGATATAATAAAATTTTAACTTGGCGGATATAATTAGTGATGTCTTCCCTTATGTGTCGCGATATAGATATCGATGTCAGGGTAAAGGCCGTGGAGTCGTGTTGATGAAGGGTTTCCATAAATTTTTACACTTGCGCACAAAATATCAATCGCAGTAATTGTACATAATTATAAAAAAAAATCGATATTTCGTAATTCCGAGGACGGGAAATAAAATCGCTTCGCATCTATCTATCGGAAACTTGTTTTAGAAGTCTATTTATTTAAAAAAAAAGATGCGTGTAATTTTTTAATAATTTATATATGTGTAAGCTTTGAAAATTTTTAAAATGACGTTATGTTGGACTTCGTGCTCTAAGCGCATGATTTTTAATGAGTATTTTTCTTTACCGAGTGTTGATTGTTGATAGTAGTAGGTTTTATTGAATTTTAATTTTTCTATTATTATAATAAATCATGTACGGTGTGCTCTGGTTTCGCGGAACTGGTTTATTGTACAGAGACGCTAGAGACGGTTAAGCATATTGATTTTTTTTCATTCTGTGAGTGACTGGTTTGTAATGTTTACTTGTAATTAATTGGTACGTCTTAGTTTTAAGTAGATTTAGGACGCTTGGGAATTGTTTTTTCGGTGATCAGTGTCGGTAGCGGGCTAGGCTGGAGAAGTGGATCGTGTAAATAGTAGAAAGTAAGTTAGACATAGGTACGAACAATTTTGACGTTCCAGCGACAGCCGCACCCTCCATTTTAGGCGTCTCTTACCAGTCATTAGAGTTAATTGTGAAAAACATTTGATATAATTATTTAAACGTTTAGATATTGTCTAAAAAAGTATTTAGATTGTAAGAGATTAATGTCTTATATCCCACATAAGTATTACGATATTTCCAATTGTTTTAAATATTCTAGATTGTTAGAGTTTTACTAAGTAAGTGTAATTTGTACAAACTACTTATGTACAGTATATGTAAAATAAGTTGATTGATGTAACGGAGATTGAGCAGGTGCGGGCGACGGTCACTTCGCCGTCCACCGTTCCGCGTCGTGTAAATATTGTCCAAGTGGTATTGTAATATATAACAAGTGTTTTCAATGTGCACATAGTCGCCTCATTCATTAATAAATTTTTTAGATCAATCAAACATTTTACTTTTATTCATTAATTCCTTTTCACCAGAATCGTTGCGAATCAACAACTGGCCGATATCTTTTCATTTTTTATGATAAGTTTATAGTACAGTATCCCCTGTACTATAAACTAATCATGGATTTTTTTTCTGTAACAGGCTCAAACTCCATATGTAGCTTCAGTTTGCCGAAAAGTCCACCTTTTTCCTCTGCTAAAATTCTCCATAGAGGTGGCTAAAGGAGTTACAGCCTTAAAAAATTTCCAAGCGTAGGACTGGGAAAACGTACCACTCAATTTGTAGGACTATGCGGCCATTTTATTATACAAATGTTTATTAAGAGGGCGTATAAAGGTACACTAGCGCCACTCATTTAAAAAAATATCTCATTTAAAAATACAATTTTTTAATACCTTTTATAAAGTTTCATATTTAGACACGAAGCAATAAAATTTGATCTAAAGAAAGCGGCTTTAGACATACTTACCGAGGGCTTTGTGTAGCCGTTATTAATAATTCCTTCTCGGTCACGAGATAATATTTTTTTAAATGAATGGCGCTAGTGTACCTTTATACGCGCTCTTAAGCTGCAGATAAAAAATCAGCTGGTTAGTAATCCCATCCCTTCCAAAAAACCACTCCCAATATATCAATATAATAACGAGGTCATAAAAATTATTATTAACCAGCTGATTTTTTGTCTGCAGCTTAGTAAACATTTACTTAGTATGCAGCTTAGTAACGTCGCAGAGGAAAAGGGTGGACGTCTTGGCAAACCCAAGCTAACTCGCGGAGTTTCAGCCTGTTAGTAATCAGAAAAATATCCAGGTGAGGGACACTGGACGGTCTACTTGACCTTTTATTTTATTTTATTGAAATACCAACAGCACATTAAAATTAGCCAGGTCGCATACACAAGTTATACATTACACAATACACATTTACATTTGTGTGCCAATTACTGGTATCTACAGCTACATGTCAGTACATATTATTTAATATTGTCTCTGTTAAAAAAAAATAGAAAAAAAAAACACTTCTTGTACATATTTGTAAAACACATAAAACATAATTATACCGAGCTCACACACGACATCTAGATGCACTTTACGTTCTAGGCGGTTTCAACAAATTACTAGCGCCATCTAGCGATCATTAACATCATTACAACAGGTAATATGAATTCGCTCTAATACCGTTCAACGCCTTATAGATTTATTGTATTGATGTATAACGATTATAATGCGCTTTTGTAACAGATGGCGCTACGTGTATGTATGCAGATATTATCCAAGGTTTTTTTCTTTTCTTAAATGCCATTATCGTAGTCAAAAATAATGTTTTGTCAACGTTAAAAAACGTATCAACTGAATGCTACTTTCGTGGATGTGAAAAGTTTTGGGGTGCTACTGGTAAAATAAGAAAAATTAATGGAACGAGAGAATAGGTATTTGTACATTACGAAATTACCTACTGCAAGTTCACTGTTGACGTTAGTAGGATTAAGAATAAGGAATTATGATAGCGTAGGGAAATGGGCTTACTTATACTCACCGAAACAGAGCACAGATGATTTTATTTCACTGTGTTCTTCGGTAAAGGGGGTGGATTGTAAAGTTCAAAGTTGTCCTTGCCGGGAACAGGCCCACGTGGCAAAAAAGGACTCGACCAATGAGGCTCGTCATTTTTGGATGCTCTTGATGAATTTATTTTATTTTATTTCATTTTAATACATTTTTCCCCTATGGAAAGAGGAAAGTTTGTGTATTAAAAAATAATCCTGTGCGAAGCCGGAAGCGGGACGCTAGTAGGTAAGTCGCTAGTAAGTTTATCAATACTAATAATAAATCTATACATGATACTGAAACTAAACTTTCCTCCATAACTTTTAAACTGATTTTCATGAAACTTGGTAGATAAACATTTAGACGTACAGGACACGGGATAGGCTACATTTTTTTTCAACGCGGACGAAGTCGCGGGCGCCAGCTAGTACCTAATCTAATATATTATTCATATTTGTAAATAATTTTAATGTAAATTTTAATGTAAAGAGAAATACCTAATATAAATTTAATCAAAACTTTCGCAATTGTAGTATTAATAATTATTAGTGCTTTAAAATCATGTAAATTGTGTGAATGTGACATTTGAAATATTATAATGTGAAATGTGAAACGTCATGAATATGTAGCGACAACAATGGCCATAATTATGTAAAGTTAGCAGTTTCATTTGTTATAAATTGAACTTTGTACTTTGTTCATGTGGGGAATTGAAGCTACTCAGGTACCTACTAATTAGTGCAATGTAAGGGATTGCATACCCACTGGGCGAAGCCGGGATCGGGTTGCCAGAAGTAGTCAACCGTCGAGATTCCACGAATAACCGTTGTGTGTTATCACACTGATTAGTAAGATGCATAGTAAGTAAGACTCCAAGAGTTAAGACTCCATTATTAGGGTGGATCAAAACAGACTCTTTGTGGGGCTCTGCGAAATTCTAGCGCACCATATTAGACAAACATATCAAAACAACAACAACATCTTAAGTAGAATAGAAAGTCAACTTTGTGGTGAATACCTATGTAAAAGTTTGAAAAGTTTTTCATATAATAAAACTTTTTAAGAAAAAAATTGAACGCTGAAAAAATTTAAAAGCAAAAATAATTTTATTTAACCTTATAATAACTATATAAGTTCATAAACTGATGTAAGCATACCTAAATAATTTTGAGTCGCCGTCGCGTAATCAATTAATTTGCTTGTTCAGCGCCGACTCATTATTACTTAGGTATAAAGTACATTAGGTTAAGAACTTAGTTATTATTATAAGGTTAAACAAAATTATTTTTTGCTTTTCAGTTTATTCAGTGATTAGATTTTTTGTTAAAAAGTATTATTTTATAATTTTTTGTGGCTATAATCTACTATTTACTACATGCTTAATTTTTGATTACTTTTTTTTAATTGTAATACTCAACTCAGCCTTAAAATGTGTGAGTAAACAATAAATCACCCCTATTTTCTCACCCTTAGGGTAGGGTTTTTTCCAAATTATATCGCACCAACTTTAAGGTATCCATTAAAAAAAGAATTATCAAAATCGGACTATTCTGTAAAAAGTTATGCGTGGTAATACACTACAATCAGTGAGTGAACAATCAATCATCTCCTGTTTTCCTAACTTTAGGGTTGGAATTATTTTTCCAAATTTATATGGGACCACTTTGGGGTTACACTTTTTCAAATAAAGAAATAATTATCATACATTAAAAAAAAACAAATATACGCGTCGAATTGAGAACCTCCTCCGTTTTTGTTTTTTCGTTTTCGTCGGTTGAAAACAATTTTACAGATTCATTTTTACTTTAGAAAATCGCTAATACGTGGATGGTCTGAAAAGTTTCCGACCTAACAAAGATACAAGACATTCTTTCTTTTTCTACATAGTCTCCTTAAAACTCCACACACTTCTCCCAGCGATGCTCCCATCTCTTTAACCCGTCCGTCCGTCCTCGGCGTTTTTGTAGGTATTCACACAAAAATAATTAAAAATTAACTTTGAAGATTTTATAAGAAAGGCATTGACATTTTTATAATAGAAATTTCTAAATTTGGGTTCTAATTTGGTAACAGGTGGACTCGAAGTCGTATTCGTATATACACACAACACCGCGTAAACACCGCAAATACACACAATGTTATATTCCTTCACTCGATACTCGCGCGCTCGACCATTTCTCGTGATGTTCAGCTTCATTTTTAACATACTTCTTAGCGTTTTAATGCAAAACCAAGATATACGTTTTGAAGTATGAAAACTCTACTTTCGAAATCGTTTTCGTAAATTGAAATCAGACCATACCTGTCGCATACAGGCCTGCTGGAAAATTGCATAGTAAAAAATTGAGGTCACAGATCAAAAACTATGCATCGGACAGTGTCTGCTTTTTGCACATATAAAGCTTATATCGGTAACTAATTCTGGCTGGAATATCAACTCTACAAGTAAAAAAATAACCAAGTTATGAAGTTTTGTATAAACTACAATTTGGCCGGTTTTTCCCGATTTTCTCCTAAACTAACGGTCTGATCGAGTCATTCGACCTCTCATTTTCTTAGTGTTTTCGTTCTCTACAAATTGTCTGGCAACATCATCGTGATGGCCCGATAGTTTCAATTTTATAGCAAAAATCTAAAAAATCAGCGATTTTTTCCATAAAATTGTTAATAACAATGTTATAAATAATAAACACGAGTGAAAAACATGTCAGTATTCTCCACATATTCTCCACACTATAGCGCAGTTGGTTTTCTTCTAGGACTTCTTACATGTCAAAACCTAGGTTGATTGGCCTAATAACGAATGAGTCGATTTACAAAATTGTATTAAATATTGGGACGCGATTTGTTTATGCAATGTTTAAGGATGTTATTGTTACTTATCAAAATGTTATGCTGATTTTTATATTAGCTCCGGACTCCGATTCAGAACTTTAAATTATTGAGAACTGCCTTTCTTGATTACAATCATTAAGATTAAACTATATAGTCAGCTTTTCCTTCATAAAAACGTAGAATGATGATTATTACTCCGCTGTTTTATGTTTAATTTACAAAGTCAGCATGATATCAGCTATTTATCTTGTCTTTAACTAATTTGGTTCTAACTAGGTAACTAGGTTTAACTATGTACTTACTATACAAACTAGTAAAAAAAGTATTAATTTAAAAGATATGATCCTTGAAAAATCCATATTTTAACATAAATTTTAATGCAACTTTGAGGATGAATATAGGCCACTCTAGTGCACAAAATTTGTCCTACAGTCCTACAGGCTGGAGTAGTAGTTGTGCTACATCAACACTTATATTTTCTTGATCGCCTGGCTGTTTTTAATTATAAATTATATCCTGTAAAATTTTTTTCCATATTTTTTAAACAGTTTTACAAGCGTTTTACAGTTTTATAGAAAAGGAAATATCTACCATCTCTCGGGCCAGTGGCAGGGTTCCTAACGTTAAAAAAGGACTCGCTGCGTAACGCAGTAATTTAGGTAGTCCGTCTGAAAGCAGTCCTCCTTAAGAGTTGCCAGTGCCAATTACCCTAATAGCCCTTGCAAATCCCTTATCCTTAATCCTACTAGGTGCGCAACTAAGTTTCCGGGTTTTTTTGACGAATAAAAAAATCGAAAATTTCAAGACAAATACAAAAAATGGTTATTCGAAGTATTGTCCCTCGCTATTTGCACATTTTTGCCATCTCTCTGGCAATACATAAATATCACGACGATAAAAAGAAGCGTCTTTGGACCGAAACTATTCGTCCAACCAATTTTGTACTGCATCATAATTGGCCAAGTGTAGTCCACCCAAGCCCTGCGCCATCGACCTGAACAAGTGATAGTCTGAAGGGGCCAGTAGCATTACTATGAGTTGTTATCGAAATCTTACGTTGGTTTACTTCTATCGATAACGAATCTTTCACCCTTCAATGTGCTAGTGAATGATTTAACTGCTAACGTTACGGAATTTCTCGAGAGCATCAGTCAAATTTGTAACTCATGGTACTGATTTTGTATAGAAATGTCAAGTTAAACGTTAGTCGCTAATGGTCGCTAGCGACTACATTCGATAGGTTTTTCACTTATGCAACTCATGTTACCGGTTTTAGTTCTTTGAGGGACCGCTAGAGGCGCTGTACAATTTTTCATACAAATATTTTACGTTCTCGCTCATCTCTCGCTAGCGATTTCGGTAGTCATAAACTCATGGTAGTGCTACAGGTCTGGCGAATACGGCGGGTGTGGTATTAGATCCCATTTCAGTGTTTTTATGGTGTACTGGACGATGGAACTGCGATGGCACGAAGCGTTGTCGTGCTGCAATATCACACGTTCGTGTCTTGTGTGCCATTCTGGCCGTTTTTCGAGCAATGGGTGGTTCAAATTGATTAGTTGTTGTCGGTACCGATGCCCATTGACAGTTTCGCCCGGTTTCAGCAGCTTTCTGGTACACAGTAAAACACAGTGTGACAGAACACGATTCTTTTCTGGTCCTACCAAACGCAGAGCGTTGTCTTTTTTCCACTTGAACCGCTTGAACCAATCTTCACACGTTGTTTTTGATGGTATATGTTCGCCGTAGGCTTTCTCAAGTAATCGACGTGCTTCAGCTGCTGTTTTTTTAGGTTAAAGTAGAGAAGCAATGCTTCCCGCAAATGCTGTTTATTTGGCACAAACGTTGACATTTTCGAGGTTAGAAAAAGGTCGTTATGTTACAATATTCGTATATATTAGATGTCCAAGCTATAAAGACACCCAATTTCAGATCTGTATGCCGACTACATGTGTCGCTAGCACCATCCATGAGTGAAACCCGGAAACTTAGTTGCGCACCTATGTACTATGGTTGGCAGCGCATGGCGTTGCTTGAGCCGGTAAACGACGGTAGCCACCTATCATTAACTGTATTGTCAGTATGTCTGATGATCTTAACATAAAAAATAAATAAATAATAAACACGAGGTATAATAAGAATACTTACTTACTTACTGTGATTATCTTCCACAGCTTAATGAATAAAGGATTTTGATACCAGGCAGAAGGAGAAACGCGATGTGAATCTTTCATATGGTTCCCACGTTTTAAGTAACAAGAGAGGTTTTAAGTATTCTTTTATGCCACTCACACTCTGATTTTGCACATGCTTTATGGCCACACAAAAAACGATACGTAACCTCTTATAGGTACACACTAACAATTATACCTACTTGACTTCGCGTAAATCACTTCACAAATATTATTAAAATAATAAAAATATCACATTTAGAGACACTTTATTAGCACAACACATTAATTAATAAAGAAAAATCTAATTAATATAATAACTAATATAAACAACAAATACGTTAATATTTAATGAGAACTCTTAAAAGTCACATGTCACAATGCATTATTTGCTCACGCGCGACGCGCTTGTGAGACAATATTAAGTATACTGAGACGACACTGCACTGGACTTTGTAAACAAATGTGCTGCGTAAGACTTTCTATACAAGAACGCCACACTGCTTTGCCTGAACTGAACGTCCAATGGTTCGACTACTTATGTTATCAATTTTATTGTTGCAATACATTCCTTTGTTATTTTTTGAAATGTTAAGCTTGACAGACAGGCTGACGGTCCACTTAATTGTAGCAGCACCAGCAGTGGCGGACTAAGCCTGTCGGTGGCCCGGGGCGGCAACACTAAATAAGGCCCCGGTTTGCTCAGAAATTTTTGTATTTTTAGTGTACATTAGATTAATTATCTGTTGGCCCTACGGTCTGTAAACTACTCCTTTTTTTTTATCGAGGAGAAATCCTTTTATTGATCCCCTACCGCTGGCTAGGCGGCAGGGATATGTGGAGGTCGACCAGCAGAACTGGTCCCTACCCACTAAAACTCCCCGGTGTCTCCTTGCCCTTAGAGTGGGGGGTGGACGGGCTCTGCCGAGGCAACTGCTCCGACCCACCCTCCTCGGGCGGCCTAGCCATTGCTGGCTAGGCTGACGCCAACGGGGGGATTGCCCGGAGACACCTGAGCCTGACCTGACCTAGGGGGGGAAACTACTCCACCTTGACTTAATCTATTAGTATTCCGCTTGATATTTATATTATACTTTATATTTTCGGGGTCGAGAAATCCGAAAATCGTGATCGCCCCTTCAAAATTCGCATCAAAGAAGCCCAAAAATTGGGAAAAATTGCACCCAAAATTTCCAGGATTTCCTTACTCATTTGAGTAAATTTTTTTTCGGGAAAGGTGTAGTTGGCATGAAGTTTTCGAGATATTATCGAAAAACAAATTTTTGGTGCAATTTTTCCAAATTTTGGGCAACTTTGATGCGGATTTCGAGGAGGCAATAACGATTTTCGGATTTCTCGACCCCGAAAACATAAGGTAAGCCCTCAAGCAGAATCCTAAGCAAGAATTCTCGACCGGTCAGAAGCAGCCTGGATCCACCGTCGAATTTTGGACTTATTTAGGATTTAGGACTTATTTAGCGGAAAAGACTTCTCACGACTTTTCGACTTGGAGGCCCCATGACTGGTGGCCCAGGGCGTACCCCCCATCCCGCCACTGCAGCACCAGTGCACAAGCAACTAACTGATGGTGAAAACCGCCTTAAAATCCATTGCGTGGTTTAGCAGGTGTTAGCGGCTATTCGACAGATGCAGAAACCGACTATAAAATACTATAAAGATACTTATATGATTACTAACTACACGCTCCCGTCTTCGCCCTAGCTCAACATAAAGATTATCCAAGTAGTTTAGGAGTTCAATTAGCGTCAAACAACGTGACACGTAATTTTTGTATATATGGAGATATACATGGTTTAAACTATATTTAGCTTGAAATTAAATTCGCACATCTCATAAATATGTATACAAAGACGTCATAAATTATAAATGTGGTTTTGAAAGATGTGTTCATGTTGTCTTTATACATAATAATAACTCCATGTAAGGATAACTTCCGAATGCTTTAGGCAAGCTATCCCTGAGTGTTGTCTCGGCGTGCCGAAGCGGTATTTTTGTTACTAGTATTGGAAATTTCTACTTTATTGCCATGACGTTAATATATATTACTAGGTATTTGCCACCTTAAATCCTCAGCTGTGAAGATGCCTATAGAGTGGGCGCAGGCCCTTACGAAGCTAAAGCTCAGATTAGGCTTCAGATTAGAACGTGGCGTGGCGTGTCCGGGGCGTGCGTCATCCGGGCCCGGACGGAGCACGGTCGGGGCACGTTGTAATATAAACATCTTAATACAAATTATATGTAACGTGCCAAGCGCGTTCCCCGTCCGTTCTAATAGAAATCATCCCTAAATAAGAGTTACTGTCAGTTTTATTAAATTTAGCGCCTCTTTCACCAACGTCATGTAAAGTGTTGATTAGTTACTTTTAGAAATCACTTTCTGTTTTATTGAATTATGCACTCGTTTTACTGCTTTTTATTATTTTCTATTCAATATTTGGGACGTTTACCGTACAAATAAAGGTATACCAGCTCCATAATCCACGGTTACCGGTGACTTTAAATGACAGTTACGTCAAGTAGGCCATACTTGACGTTTGTGAAACAGGCGCTAAGAAAACTATAGTAAAACTACCTTCCATAGCAATAAAAAACAATTCTGTATTATATATATTTTTATTAAACAGAATTTTAAGTCTTAAAGTTAAACAAACAAAATAACCGGTAGGTGAATCAAAAATTGATATAAAATGTTATTCTTTTCAATTAGGTATATTAGCAACTAGCTGGCGCCCGCGACTTCGTCCGCGTTGAAAAAGAAAAAAAAGTAGCCCATACTGTGTCCTGTATGTCTTATGTTTATCTACCAAGTTTCATGAAAATCATTTAATTCGTTTAAGAGTTATGTAGGAACATACATACATACCATACAGAATAAATTGTAAAAATTGTCAATTTAGTTTCAATAATATATAAATGTGGCTCAAACAAAGAGGTGTTGTAATATGTAAAATTTGCTTATGGTACCTATTTGCTAGACGGTGTCATATTGCTTTTCTTATAAAGCAAATATTTGCACGCGAGTTCTTTTTAATTGGCGCACACATACATCCTGTATTAATTGCTTACAGCAAACATGTAATAATATTGCCTGTGATCATTTTCAACACTCGGGATATTATTATTATGTTTCGTCCAGACTCCCAGTAGAAGTAGTTCGGTTAGGTAGCTTAAAAAAATGTACACAACAATGAAACATTTAAACTGTAACTTACTTATGTAAAGTTTCGAAGAAACACTTCACTATATAGGCCTATTTTTAAACAGCCAGCCTATTTTTTAATAGCATAAAAATAGCCAAGGTGATGACGATTCTGAGGAGAATCCCTGAAAGTAATTTAGGATACTTACCATTCGCTTTGAACCTCTTTAAAATAATAATTATCACAATCAGAATATATAGTGTACTTTACACTATATATTCTTAGAATATATATTCTTAGATCAGTATAGTCTCAAACGAGGCTTCATTTTCCTTACTATAATGAATCCTGATTTTAAACTACATACTGATATTAGTATATGGAAAATAGTCCTCGAAATTCCGTAAACCAATTTTCTAATTAACATCATTTTCGTATATTTATGTAGTCAAATACAAAAGTGTTAGTGTAATAAAAAAATAATATTGACATATTATTATTGTGTCTCGCTTTAGTAATGTTTCGTAGATATGAAAACGTTTATCGTAAACAAATAATGTCCAAGTTGATACCGATATCACTATGTTTATATCAATCTAAAATCCATTGAGAGATAATTAAAACATGTTTTACGTTTAATAAGTAAGGTGTTACGAGATTTTAATAGTTTAGGTAACGTGAAGAAATGGACTCTAATAGAATTAGTTATTATGAGAGAAAATATGGAACTGTACGTAAACCTCACAGAGAATTGGTAAGTACTTATCTAATCTGTTTCGTTTTTGTTATCTTTAAACGTATTCGATAAAATTACTAGACATTAATAGCATTGTTAAGAAAAACTATTCAAGAAAAAACCATCAGAGGACTGTCTTCGCCCGGGTTCAAAATACATAAAATAAATAGAATAAAATAAAATAATAAAATAAAATAAATAGAAGCAACAGTACCTACATAATTTGCTTTTTTAAAGTTTAATTTTTTTTTAATGCCTCTATTATTTTAATATCAATTTTCTTAAAAAAACACACAATCATTCATAACTTTTAATAGGATCGAGTTAGGGTAGGGATCTAGAGAAATTATTGCAAATAAGCGCCTCTACGTCCCTGTTTCGTTTGATCCACGATTTTTGAACCAGCCTGTATAGAGATTACATTATATATACCTAATGTGAAGAATTCTGTTCATTACTTACTTATTCCGTCAGACTTGAACTTGAAAGTAAAGTAGACAACGTCGATCTAAGTTATATTAACTATGCTTTTTGTTACCATGCATGAATAAATAAACACCTCTTTTCTGCTCAATTTATAATTACACAAATGATTTACTTACATACTGAGATATTTCTAAAACGTCTACAGGGATAAGCATTTACGTGTGTTTAGAAATAAAATATCATCATAATATGACTGCTCGATGTTACATCTTAACATCGGCCTGTCTATCCATAAATAACTCTTTTTAACAAAAAATAAAACTAACTTTTAAACCGTTTTCTCATGGATTCCATTGTCAGAACTGGACCAAATTGAAATGGGACCACGCAGGAAGCACTAGCTTCCAAATAAAAAAAGAATCATCAAAATTGGTTCACGCAGTCGAAGGTTATGTAACAAACATTAAAAAAATACAGTCGAATTGAGAACCTTGTTTGGAAGTCGGTTGAAAAGGAGACAAGCAGGACCAGGGGGTTGTATAAGAATTGGTTCACAGCTCGCTTGAAGAAGCCCATATTCATATTAATCATATTATAGCGACATTAGCTAGATGAAAACACCGCAGAAGGAAGACTGTTCTGAAGTTCGTGCGTCCGCAGAATGTATACGACGTCAATTACAACTCGAAGACTACAAGACTAGCTGTTGCCCGCGACTTCGTCGGCGTTAAAAAAGATAAAAAGTAGCCCATCACTTGTCCCGTACTTCTAAATGTTTATCTACCAAGTTTCATGAAAATCAGTTAATTCGTTTAAGAGTGATGGAGGAACATACATACATACATAGAGAAAAAAATTCTAAAAATGGTCAATTTAGTTTCAGTATCATGTATAGAGCCTATATACACGATATTTCTGAAAACAAAGTAAATTACTCCATGACCGACGCCTACAGATTTATTATTAGTACCTATTGATTGTTGAAATATGAATACGACGCATGTAACTATGTACAAGATTTCGATAACTATGTATATCAAAACTTTATGTAGGCATCTTATAAGATAACTAATTCTATACCGAAATAAACAGGTTCCCACGTGACTTGAATGATATCACTATTGTGAATGATCAAGTAGTCCCTCCCACCAGCTGACCGGTTGCCATTGGCTCTCTTTGATCCGTTACCGCCTCCACTCACGCGCAGTCATACTTTAGACCAACAAGATTTAGTCTGTCTACGGACCATCTCCGTAATTACAGTCCACATCCCATATATCTATACATATAATATATTATCGTACAAATTGTTTTCACTTATGTTGCAGACGCAAAAAAATATTTTTTTATACCTAGAATTTAGTACTCTGTACCTACCTAATGTTTGTCTGTGAGCACGCTAATCTTATAACGGCTTAACCGATTTGAATGCGATGTATTGATTATTATCTCGTATTTTCTTCTATCAATTACTAATAATAAATCTGTTGGGCTCGGTCATGGCGTAATTTACTTTGTTTTCAGAAATATCGTGTATATGCTCTATACATGATACTGAAACTAAATTCAAAGACAAACTTCGTGTGTTTCAGCATTGATTCGCGTTCCCAACCTGATATGAACTACTCCATAAAGATACACTCATGCTGCTATTTTTCTGACGATTCGAGATGTAGTTGTCCTACGATTGACAGAGTCAGTTGTGTTAAATATTTGGGTGTAATGGTAGACCAGAGACTTTCGTGGTACCCTCACCTGGAATACGTTAGCAATAGAATTCGAAAATAATCTTGAATCTTTAAACAATTGCGACATGTAGCACCCAAATAAACAAACACTCAGACCCCTTATAACAATCTACTAAATTACATATATATCTCTTTGGCTCAGTCTGTAATAATTTATTGTATCGTGGTATGGGGAGGAGCAGCAAAGACCCGTTTTCTTGATCTGGAAAGAGCACAGCGTTCGCTGATTAAAATAATGTATTTTAAGAAGAGGATATTTTCCACTGATACACTTTATAAACAGTCTAATATCCTATCTGTCAGAAAATTATACATCCTAAATTGTATACTAAAAAAACATAAAACACTTATCTTTGATCCTAGGACAGTTTTAAGAAGAAGAAGAGATAAAATAATTAAAATGATAAAGGTTAAAACTAAATTTGCTCAAATGCAATACTATATAAGGTCATCATTTTTATATAATAAAGTTAATAAAGAAATTTATATATATGACAAATTGTACTTCAAATGTAAAAAACTTATCACGGATTGGCTTGGGACTAAAAACTATGACGAAGTAGAAGACCTACTTCGTCATAGTTTTTAGTCATATTACAATAAACATACACACACACACACACACTCACACACTCTCTCACACACACACACACACACACATACACACACACGCGCGCGCGCGCGCGCGCGCACGTTTGTGCACATTAGTTAAAAAAAATAATCTTTTCTTGTTTTCAATTATTCTTTTATTTTCTTATTGTTTGTTATCTTGTTTTAAAATTAAAAAATATATGTATTTAGTTTTTATGGAAGAGCGAAGACTCCTGGCACAGGCTTCCGCTTAAAAGGAGTCTTCAATTATTGTGAACGATTTTTCTGATTTTTAATAAACTTTTTCATTTTCATTTTCATTTTCAAATTGACGTTTTGTAGATTTTTTTTCTGTATGTATGTAAGAGTATGTATGTATGTTCCTCCATCACTCTTAAACGAATTAACTGATTTTCATGAAACTTGGTAGATAAACATTTAGAAGTACGGCACACGTGATAGGCTATTTTTTGTCTATTATATCAAACTACTCATAAGCCCTCTGGCTTTTTATAAAACAAACTATCTGGTGCCCGCGACTTCGTCCGCGTTGAAAATTATATACTTAAACCTTCCTCGAGAACCACTCTATTCATTGGTGAAAATGGGATGAAAATCGGTGCAGTAGTTTTTGAGTTTATGTCTGTCTAGACATGACATATATTCTTTTATAATATGTAAGGATTATAATTTGTATCAAAACAAATTTGTGAGCAATCTACATTGATGTGTAAACAGAACGATTATTTTTTTAATACAGTACTTATTTCAATTGGTTTCAATAATAAGTCTTGGAAGAGAGATCAGTGCGTTACGTTTTGTCGTTATATGAGAGCATAATGGCAGAAGTTAGGCGGTTACATATCATAGTAAGATTCCTGGGAAAACTTATGGAAATCTTCGGTTTTGATATAAGGAAAGTAGGTTTTGTATCGTCTCAGCCATAGAACGACCACAGCTGGACACAGGCTAACCCTTTTCCAATAAGACCGAACAGAAGCGGTCTTATCAGGTAGTCTGCCACCTTGTGAATGGACGTTTTACACTGCGCTTGTAGCAGTACTAGCTTGTACTCCTTACAAATCTATGGGATACGAGTATGAATTTCATAAAATGAATTAATTAACATAACATCAGTTAAGATATTTTTTTGGAAATTTCAACTCCGCGCGAAGCCGGTTGCGGGACGCTAGTTAGTCTATACTTATATTATATAACTCTTTTTAACAAAAAATAAACTGACTTCAAACCGTCTCATGGTCTTTTCTCATGGATGCCATTGTCAGAACTGGACCAAATTCAAACGGGACCATAAGGGAAGTACCAGTTTTCAAATAAAAATAGAATCATCAAATGATGAGGTAACAAACATAAACAAAATACAGTCTAATTGAGAATCTCCCTCTTTTTTGGAGGTCGGTTGAAAATTTTTTGTCCTGACTGACTATCAAAGCGCATCCAACACTAGTCTAGAAAGCTAAAATTTGAAACATAGGTTCATTTTATACACATGAAGCATCAGTTAAGAAAGGATTTTTAAAAATGTCATCTCCGTGCTAAACGAGCGGTCTCTAGTTTTAAATAAGATAAACACCGTCTAAAGAGCAATCAAAGATTATTTTATTAATTTTTATTTAAAGAGAGATTTTTTTTTTGTATAATTTTGTAGTTTGTCTATGGTGGCTTTGTGGCACGCATGCGCGTTTCTTTGCCACTGAGTTGGCTGTCGGCAAGAGAACGCGGCAGAGTCCGTGGCCACGCGTGCGTCCCATCGATCCAATTTGCCTTCCCTGTGAAAGCATAGGTCTCCCTTACAGCCAGTCTGTCGCGAGTGTCGTGGCGGCGCGCGTTACGATGCAGCCCCCACCTCGTAAGGTGAGTTCACTACCAACATGACAGGTTCACGGCTAAAATTCAATGACATTTACATCATCTACAATTTTAGATTAAAGCGAAAATACGAAACAACTCTCGCACTTAACCTTATCTATTATTATTTAACCCGTATTGCATCCTCGCCCGATATATCAGCACGTTCGCAACGTGGGGTGTTTTTGTCGCGAAATTATATAACATTGACATGAATTTTGTTTGTTGACTTGAGTTCAATGTTTTTGTGAAATACAGTTTAGAAGTCAGTAATAATAAATGTAACAAAATAGCAGTATTTCGTGTAGTCAAAGTTTATGTAAAAAAGTAAAACACGCTGGTCGATAAGTAACACAGGTCGATTCTGGCCAAAAGGATGTCACTGGATTGGAGCACGTATACGAACACATTTCCTTATGTTATTCTATTCTGCAAACATTTAATGCTTATTGATGTTGATATATTTAGGAAGGAAAAATGTAGATATATTTAGGAATATGATGTTATTTAGGAATATTATGGAATATTTAGGAAGTAGGCGAAATGTGTTCTAGATATGTTCGGTACTAGTCAATTGGTGTCATAGTAGATTTGAGGGATCGACTCATTATCAACTCATCATCAACAAAAATCAAATGTAGTCAGATTGTGTTCTAGACAGTCCAAGATTAACCCATGTTTTCGGGGTCGAGAAATCCGAAATAAAACTCGTGATCGCACCCTCGAAATCTGCATCAATGTTGCCCAAAAATTGGGAAAAATTGCACACAAAATTTGTTTTTCGCTAACATATCGAAAACTATTGCGAATTTCAAAATTTGGTTTAAAAAAAATATTTGCGAGAACACAATGACATGTTTACAGGATTTTTACAGTTATAGCACAAAGTATTTATATTCTACCCTACAAGGGCATGCAAATATTTGTGTTTAATAATTTTTGTTTAACATAACTTTTCGATTTTTTTTTATATATATGTACGTAATTTTCGATCTTTCCATATACGTAATATGAAAACCGAATTTAAATGTGTTTACGCATTCTCGAGTTTTGAAGCTTACACAAATCAACTTAACATTTTTATAGTATATATAGAAGAATAGCTGTTGCACCCGACTTTGTCCAAGTAACGTGCACTCCTACGACTGACAGTTTATTTTATGTGTACCGATTTCAATGGCTTCAATAGTCATTGATGAGTTTAGTAAAATGAGTCATTTTACTATCATTGAGATAGTAAAATGAGAGACAGTATGTTTTACATATGTAACTATAGTGCACTGACTAGTTATTAATAGCATTGACGAAGAGTGCACCGGAAAATTGAAAATAACTATGTTTAAAAGCTTTTTCTCTTGTCAAAAGGCTTTTTTACTCGCGCCTCTTAGTATAGTAAAATTTTGTAAAAAGATTTTCTACATTCCTCACTCATTCTAGAGAGGCGATGATGTCATTGAGACGCTTATTCCGCCAGACCTAGACTGTAGACATCTTTTAAAAACATGAAATTAGACTTCGTTAGCGTTTTAGTCATATTCACTACTAGCTGGTGCCTGCGACTTCGTCCGTGTTGAAAAATAAAAAGTAACCTATCACGTGCCCCGTACTTCTAAATGTTTATCTACGAAGTTTCATGA
This sequence comes from Synanthedon vespiformis, assembly GCA_918317495.1. Classification (NCBI taxonomy): domain Eukaryota; kingdom Metazoa; phylum Arthropoda; class Insecta; order Lepidoptera; family Sesiidae; genus Synanthedon; species Synanthedon vespiformis. The sequence goes on from OU906947.1 coordinate 4,205,229, forward strand.
ATATCAGTTAATTCGTTTAAGAGTTATGGAGGAACATACATACATACATACACACAGAAAAAATTCTAAAAATTGTCAATTTAGTTTCAGTATCATGTATAGAGCCTATAGAAATATATACACAATATTTCTGAAAACAAAGTAAATTACTCCATGATCGACCCCTACAGATTTATTATTAGTATTGATTGATTGATAAGATAAAATTGTGGTTGATTTTCGCAATATGCATTTTTGCATACATTGGATTCGATAAGATTTTTTTTGGTTGATATAATAAAATTTTAACTTGGTGGATATAATTAGTGATGTCTTCCCTTATAAATTATTAGAGACATAGTTTCTATTTCTATATCCACCTACGTTTATGAGACGCTGTTACGAAACTATTTCAAGACCTATTATACCAACTACCTATTCACCGCTGTTACCTAATTATACCTACGCTTACTAGATTCTGATTGCCTTGGGGATAAATATGGACGAGGTAAAAATATGAAATCGATTACAACTTAATTACAAAGATAGAAATATCAACATCATCAGAAAACTATAAAATACGTGTGAATAGATAAATTGCTAAATTGCAGTCCTAAACAGTGTATCTACATAGCACGTTTTTATTAACTTTACTTAACTTTAACATAATCAATAATGATCTGAATTAACAATAATATTAAAACACTAGCTACTTAATACTTTAAGTAGGTCAAAATCAACCTCACGTCCGATTACCATGTGTTTATTGGTATATTTATTGAATGGCCGCTATTACGAATATGGTTTCTGTCTAACTTTAAAAAGGGAATAATTTTATTAACCATCTGTCTAGTAGGCTAACTGTCATTTAAAGTCACCGGTAACCGGGGATATTATCCCATTGGAGCTAACCTTTTTAGAAAATTATTTCTAAAATTAACTAATCAACACTTTACTTGTAGTTGGTGAAAGAGTAACAATTATTGTTATTGTACTTTGACTGTTTATTGACTCGCGAAGGCAAGATTCCATCATGATTCCGTTTTAGGCGTACTTTTTATGTGCCGCTTTGGCATTTGTGTGACGCAAATTCCATTGTTGTGGTGCTTCGATAGTTATATCACAGTAATAACAAATTTCATTAAATATTATTTCCTTTTCAACCACACACAATGAGTGAAAAAATACATGTTGTTCATATTATCTCGTTCCATTTTGTACTCTTTATTCTATGATATCCTTTATTCTATCAGGGCCGAGTGGTCAACAGCTGTCTTTAAAGTAGGTCAGAAGAAATTCCATCTTTACAAAACCGTCTAACCATGGTATTAAATTAAAATCGATATGTCCTTTCTATAAGAATCAAGTTCCTACGACGACGTGTTTATTTTTTTAATAATATCTTACATATTATTTGAAACACAAGCTGCGTCTGTCTGACTGTGCGTCTCTGTATGTAGAGCTACGCGATAATCACAAAAACTACAAATCGGATTTGCATTCGGTTTTCATTTCACTAATGGAAAGAGCGTTAAACGAAAACGAGTTAAGTTTCTATGTATAATTTACAAATCGCATCCGTGCGAAGCCGCGAACGGGTCGTTAGTCTTCCTCTCTTTTGTATAAAAATAAATCGCCATGCGTTATTCCGCTAACTACGTCTAAATCACACAAAGGATTTAAATTCGTTTTTCACTTATGAAAAGAGGGGAAGGCTTGTATTTAGGTATGTATATAAAAAAATGTTCCCCGGAGGAAACCGGGAGCGAATCACTAGTAGGTAATGTATAATTTATTTATTTATTTATTTATTTATTTATTTTTAAGGAAAACTTACAGTGATATTTATACATTAATTACTTAATAGCTAAATGACAGAAAAAAATACACCATTTACAAGTTTCCGCATATTGAATCTATATAAAAAATTAAAAATAACCGTAAAAATAAACCATACACTTATTGGAAACAAACTAACACTAATAAAAAGTACAGCTTTTTGAACGTAATTAAATAAAATATTTGAGAAAAGGAAAAAAATAAAAAATAAACAAACAAGGCAAAGAGGAAAATATAAAAAAAAAAGTCTATAATAAAGAACGAGAACCATCAAACCATGATTTTGAGAGTAGCTCTCTTATTTTGTTAATCTTAGAGTTAAATAAATCGAGCTCAGGAAATTCACCCAGGCTATTAACAAATTTGACCGACCTGGGAATGAAGGAGTTCTTCCTGAAATTTGTTGCACAATGTCTGGAACTTAGCAATAAAGCTGTCCTAACAGACCTAAAAGGAACCTTTAAATTTATTTTTGACAACAAATAGGGAGAATCAACAATGTTTTGGGCAATTTTCATTAGAAAGAGATTGTCCGCAATGAACCGTCTTTCTTTAAGAGGGAGAATATGTTGCCTCCGGCATCTAGCCTCATAATCCTCGTCACGACACCCACACTTGAATTCTAAAAATCGCAAGAACTTTTTCTGTATAGTTTCGATTCTGTAATGTATAATGTATAAAATCATTGCTTTTACAATCAATCTAGTTCACTTGTATTCTTTTGCTTATTTTCATTGAAACCTATAATGTAATTTTAAATATTAACTTAAGTTAAGTTACAGGAAGTAATAAGAAGTAAAATTTCAATTATCATCAACTAGCTGGTGCCCGCGACTTCGTCCGCGATGAACAATGAAAAGTGGCCTATGTCCTTTCTGGCCTTCCAGACAACGTGTATGCAAAATTTCATGGTGATCTGTTCAGTAAGTAGTTTTTGCGTGAAAGAGTAACAAACATCAACATCCATACAAATTTTCGCATTTATAATATTATTACAGTTAGCCTATGTTACCCGCTGATAATGTAGCTTTCTATAGGTGAAAGAATTTTCAAAATCGGTCCAGCAGTTCTTGAGATTATTCATTACAAACATATACTACATCTTTATAATATTAGTTGGTATAGGTAATTGGTATGTCACACGTATGATGCAACACTCAGTTGGTTTTCATTACGTATACGTAAATAAATTATTTTGCTTAATTTCATTTTGTTATTAATGTAAAACGTAAGACTAGGAAAATTCGCAATATATTCATCAAGGCCCCGTGGCGCAACGGATAACGCGTCTGACTACGGATCAGAAGATTCCAGGTTCAAATCCTGGCGGGGTCGATAGTTGTGGTATTACCTCTTTTTATATTTTATCTTTTTGTATTAGTAAACAATACAATAAAATTTATATTTGAAATTGAATGCGATAATAATCGCAAATTAATCCTTAATCTATTTAATTTAATTCTTATTTACTTAAGGGATAAGCATATGGGCTGTGTGGCATCCCTTACTGACTCTCCGAAACACAACAGCACATATGCTGTTGTGTTTCGCATACATGCACAAATGACTGCGAAACGCATGTACAGGCAGTTAAAAATTAGACATTTAGACGTACAAGACAACGCGGACGAAGTCGCGGGCGCCAGCTAGTATGCCTATAAAAATAAATGGCAAATTTTTAAAATATCAGTGCACTCCAACAACGGCGCGAAAGTAGTTCATGGTCATACTTTCTTTGTGTTATTATTTGTTTTGATACGTGTTTTTGCAAGGATATATTATTTCGATGACCTCGTTCAATTGAAATACATGTTAAATTGAACATGCATCTAATAATCTAATTGTCTCTACTAATGACTATCACAATTAATTTTGTACAACGCAAGTATTTCGTATTTAAACGAAATTACAATAATTATACATCAATGTTTTCTGTACTAAGTACCTACTGCCAAAAAAGTATACAAACGAACGAACTCCGAACTGTACGATTGACTGTAATTAAAGCGTAGATTGTTGTTAAAAAGATTATTTCAAGCTATTACAATTTTTGTTATTAAGACTACCAAATTTTGTTTTCTTTTATGAGGTTGACAGATACAAATATGTTATTTTTTAAGCTGGCCTTGCGCCAGTTCTCCTTTACCCATATTGCAGCCGGTTGCATTGAAACCCCTCTGCTTTGAGATTTTCCGTAAGAATGCCACAAGCGTACTATGGTTTGGTTTAATTAAAAACCCCCATATCATTTCGTTAGTATACGACCGAAAATGGATGTTTAACCGAAAAAAAAAAAACTAAAAAGATGCTTTGGCTTTAGTCTTATTTTCGGCCGAAAACGAAAAAGGTAAAACAATAAACATGTTAAATGAAAAATTTTATTCAAATTCAAATCAAATTAAAATAATTTATTATTATGAAAAGATTTTACAATTTTGAACAAAACCGCGGTCCGACTATTTTATGTAATTTAGTGTTTGTTAGTTAGTACTTTTTCGGTGGAGTCGTAGGAGAGCTCTGCTAACAGGACCTGAGTTTGATTTTGGATTCCACCACTGAGCAAGATTTCATTGGAAAGAGCTTCATCACATTGTTATATTAATAAATATTATGTATTAATAAATAAATTAATAATAATAAATAAAATGTTCCGTTGTAACACAATCAATATGAGATGTTTAGTGGTGAAATATAAATCAATATCACGTGCTTCGGGTGCATGAATAAGAGATGCCACGGACAATTCTTACTTTTGTACTTTTGTACCTTATTGGCAGCACAATGACGTCCCGGTTGGCCATCGATCTGTCTGTCCACATTTAATCTTTATACATAATATATATTCCTAAACGGTTGGGCCGATTTTAATTCTGTCTTCACTTATGGATATAGGGATAATCAGGAATGGTTTGCATATAAAAAAATTTGGTCGCGGACGAAGTCGCGTAAAACTACGTATATAGAAAAACTACGTAGTATATATAATACTTTGTCAATTAAAATTAATATTTAAAATATTATAAATTAAAATATTACAATATAGTATGTGTGTCGCTGTGTTTCTGTAATCTAAGTTTGGCTGCGCACTTACAGGACTTTGTGGCGTTTCTTATTTGATGGTAGCCACCTACCATCAAGTGAACCGTCAGCTGGACTGACTGTGTCAATTTTGATTTTAAACGATGAAATATTTGTACTGTATCATGGGCACAAAAATTTACATAAACTGAATCAGTCAAATTCAAAATCAATTACACCAGCATGAGCAAACTAGGTATAGCATTTTTGTCACGTAGTGAAAAGAAATTGTTTAGCATAATATTGAGCAATATTCTTGTAAATTTATTTGCAAAAGGTGCCTATGAATACCCTTTGTATAAAAATGGTATACGATACAATAAAATACAGCGTAAAAACGGATTGTTAATTACATGAAAGCTACTCTCTACGGGATGAGAGCTTACATCAAAGTAAACTTAAAGCCGCGCAACCCATATATTCTACATGTATATGAGTATAATATAGCGCACAGAAATTCACCATGTGTTTAAATTGACACTCGTATATTGGTTACATGGTTCAATGGTTATTTATTAAAAGGAAACCGCTCTACTATTATCAATCAATCAATCAATACTAATAATAAATCTGTAGGGGTCGGTCATGGAGTGGAGTAATTTACTTTGTTTTCAGAAATATCGTGTATATTGGCTCTATACATGATACTGTTTTTCTGATAATTTTTTTCTGTATGTTCTTCCATCACTCTTAAACGAATTAACTGATTTTCATCAAACTTGGTAGATAAACATTTAGAAGTACGGGACACGTGATAGCCTACTTTTTATCTTTTTAAACGTGGACGAAATCGCGGGCAACAGGTAGTATTAATAAGAAATCTGTAAGGGTTGGTCGTGGAGATATATCGCCGTACTATGTCCTGCTCATTGCCATTTAAACTAACTAATCGGTTGTGTTGGTGATTTTCATTTGTTTATATTTAGTATTTCGTACTAAATCGATCTTGCAGAGTTGCAGAAGTTTGTTGAACGACACCGGCAACACACATTCGTTGAAGACCTTTGTTTTAAGGTTCACGAATTTTGAACAAAAAATGTATCATAACTTCTCGAATTTTCCTTTCGAAACGAAATTCCGAAAATACTTAAACAACGGAATCAATTCAATTCAATTGGTTGTTTTATTTCGAACTGTTTGTTACAGAGTAACTATACCAAGTTCCTGAAGAATCTTCACACCGAGCAAATTGCGAAACTTCACGCGAAAAATCAACATGAATGCGATTTGCTCGAAGACCTACGCACATATACCATCAAGCGTTCTGCCATCGAAAAATCGTATTCTGAGGTAAGTTATTAATAAAAAGTTTGGCTGTTTGCATTCACCGTTGTTTTTTCTACAAAATAGTATTATTAAAACAATCATACAGACACTTCCATATTTGAGGTGTATATTATTATTTACTAAAATACTCGTATATTAAATTGCTGAGGCCATTCACTCTCTATTAAGAGGGACATGCGACGTCACCAAAAGCCTCATTAAGGGGTATCTACCCTACCTACCCTCAACAGCGCGATGCTGCCTCACACCCTAGTCATCAGAGATGCTATTTTCATACGCAGCAAATATACTCAATGCACTACAGTAGCTCGCAGCCTTAATTATAGCACAAAATACGGACACATGTTGTTCGTTGGTTATGTCATTTCTATTCATTCTTAGACAATGGAATGTATTCTTAGACAATGAAATGTTCTTATATTTTCACGTAAAAACCATCGCTGATTATCCCTCTATCCATGAGTGAAGACCGAATTAAAATCGGTCCAGCCGTCCTCGAGTTTTGAGCTTAGCAACACATTTAGTGATCTAAGTCTAATGATGCATAATTATAGGTAATATTTATTGTAATTTCTGTGCATCCTGCAAACTATAGAATTTTGTGCATAGTTAGTATGTGACATAGGGACATGAAATGAAGGAGTGTGCCTAGTAAAAGAGTTGTGAGTTTATTGTATAAAAAGAGCATATCCAGTAGGGAGCGTCAACTTTCAAGTGTTGTTAGGCCATGAAACAAGTTAGATTGGGTTCAGCGTTGCATACGTATCTATGATGTTTTTTTTTTATAATATATAAAAATTATATATTATAAAAATATATAATTTTATTATATATTTCCTGCCTGCCTCCTGCCTGCGTCTGTGTTTCCGAGTTCATATAACCCTAATCTTTTCAAAGTTCGAGTGAATAGGCATCTTCTGGGTGAGCTCGCTCCATCTTAGGCCTCTCCCTTGCTACCCACCTGGTTGTTGGCCAAGAGCAAGCCCATCTCTAATAAAAAAAAAATATATTGCCACAGTTTCATAAGTTTCCCGGTTGTTTAATTTAATTAATTTTAATTTTATATGAATTGTTACAGGCGCTGTTAAAGATATCATCTGCTTATCTAAACAAAAAAATACCAAACATTCCGGACATTAAAGTTGATGGTGCTGAAGAAAAATGGTGAGTGCACGAATTTTTATACAAATAAGTTGAATCCTCAATCTGTTTAATCTTATGAAACACGACTAATAATGAATGAAATGAAATCTAATGAAAACGTGAAACAAAGTTATATAACATTAGATAACTCGCAGGTTAGAGTGAGTTCAAATCCAGAGAGTATTATACAATTGATGTGATGTATTACCCATTGATGTGACCGAGAATAATATCGTTTTATATTTGGAATTGTCTTCTAAGTTAAATCACGCAGTTGTTATGCCGCATTTACACGCCTACCGAGGCTCGGCGAACGTCCACAAGCTCCAAACTTGGACAATCGCTTGGATTCCATTTACACGCTTGCGAGTGCATTACTATGTTCCGGACAGGCAATCATGGTGGACGTTGAAGTTGTGTCGGCTATTTCGTTTGGCTTGACATATTGAAAAAAATATTTGTCACCCACTAGTTGATATATATATTTCTTCAGTACAATAAAGCTTTACGTCGCATATTGTTATATTATGTACATATATTAGATGGTTCCTGCGACTTCGTCCGCGTTGAAAAACAAAAATGTTTATTTACCAAGTATTTACGTCTAAATGTTTATTTACCAAGTTTCATAAAAATCAGTTAATTAGTTTAACACAAATACATACAGAAAGAAATTGTAAAAATAGTCAATTTTTATCACGAAATGTATAAACACGATATCTCTGAACACAAAGTAACTTACTCCATGACCAACCCTTACAGTTTTATTATGAGTATATTGATTTAATATTAAAAAGTTTTCACTATTATTTATTACATTTATGTTGTACCATTAAACCTTGCATAAAATCAATGTTTTCAAAATGTAATTATATTAACCATATTAGAGAGTCGAGAGAGGAACCTTCCTCTAGAAATAACAACATTCATTAGGTCCTCTCCACACGGAAATCTTATTACAGAGTCCATTGAAATTCAATTGAGGGAGTTGCGTAGATGCATAGAGTGCTTGCATGTTGATTAAATTTATACACAGATTAAATCAACATGTATGCACAGCAGAGTACGATGCAACTGGAGAATGCAATACCATGAAATTCCCAGGAACCCACTCGTCTCAGAGCTAATTTCAGGATTTAACAACATTGAAATTTCGAAATATAAAAGTATAGCAGCGTTCTTAACTAGCGACAGGCTCCCGGTGTTTTTTTTTTCTGCAAATTATATACTGGTACACAAAACTTTTCACGCTTATTGCTCTTCCATTAGTGCCAAAAATGTATCAAAATGCGTTTGGGTGGTTCAGACAAATGCAGTCAGCGATTTTTGAAGTGAAACGTTGAGCTTATGTTAAAGTCAGACAGGTTTAAAGGCAAATTATAAAAAAAGTAGATAGTCTACTGTCGGACACAAAAATCATTCACTTATGATTTAAAATTGTAAAAATTAATCTATAAGTGATCCAGATAGTGATCAATAAATTGACTCGTTACTACGTTCCTATATTGACTAATATTCTACATACACATATACCTATAATAAAGAATACAATTGAAGGCTGGAAAGGCGCTCTTTTTGTACACAAAAGCCTTACGAAAATGCACAGCAACTCATTTTCCTTTTAAAAACGTAACTTGAAAAATCGCTTCTTATTTATAATGTCCCTAAATTGAATTTCATATTGTATGCTGTAATATTATTTATACTTTTGTATAAGCAACCATTGTCCGCAGTCATGTTATGTCATGAAATGCCTTCCGAGTTATTTTGTTGTGTAAAGTTAGAAATAGAATACTATAGTTTCAATTATTAGCAGATAGTAAACTCTGTTGTAGCGTTGGAATCGCGAATCATATCTAAAATAATTTTTTCAAAGCATTAAATATTTGTTTAAAAATTTGAAAAAAAAATCTGAATACTTGAAAGAGGAAAGCCTAGTTGGAAAAAAAATTTAAATGCATTTTTCAAAAAGCAAAGCTTTTTTTCGTACCTCCGTTTTCATTAAAACATAAATGAAATCATCCTCCTATAAATTTTTCACTCTTTGGAGTTTTTCTATGTTAGTACTCTAAACATTACGTCATAAAATTATTTTAATTTTATTTTTTTATATAATTTATATATTTATAAACATATAAACAAATTCATATATTTGAAAAAAAAAAATTCTGTTATTAGATTGTTCAACCTGGGACAGTCCCCTCCCTGATGTTCTTCCATGAATTCTTTCTTCGCACAATTTTTCCCTTTCCAGCGAATGTGTCCAACATCACTTGCTTAACTAACGAATTACTTATTATAATTGTTATCGTCAATGACGCATTTACCTACATCTTATTTTTGGACACAGTGTATTTTCTAAAAGAATAGCAGATTCATATAACAATCTGTGCTTTTTAATTATTGATTTTCTTAATTAAGTTTCACTTGAGACTTCTTTTGATTGAATTATATTTTAAACTAACTGGTGCCCGCGACTTCGTCCGAGTTGAAAAAGAAAAAAGTAGCCTATCCTGTGTTTACGTATAAATGTTTATCTATACGTACTAATATTATGAAGAGGAAAGCGATTTGATTGTTTGTTTGTTTGTTTGTATGTATAGAATAGGCTCCGAAACTAACGGACCGATTTGAATATTTCTTTTACCATTACAAGCCGACATTATCCGCGATGAACATATGCTACATTTTACCGCGGGAAAATGCTTCATTCCTACGGGAAAGCGGGTAATAGGACAACGGGGAGTAAAAATTATCCTTCAGTACTTATCTTTTTCACATTACTTCTAAATGGCTGAACCGATTGGGTTGAAACTTTTGTATGTGTATTTCCATGGTTTCACAGACACGAACGAATGTATTATATTTTATAAAGTTACGCGGACGAAGTCGCGTGCAACAATTCGGTTAATTCGTTTAAAAGTTATGGAGGAACATACGTACATACAATACCTACACTTACAGATTTATTATTAGTATTGATATTGATAAGGATTCATCTGACAGGAACATGTGGAATGTGTGGCGCACTGTATTGGAAGAGAACGAGAAACTAGCTCGGGCGAGATTAGCTGCAGTTGAAGTATTCCAACAGCAAATCGCAGACGAGGCGAAAGTGTTGAGGCAGCACAAGCTAAACGTCGCTAAAAAGGTATTTTATATTAGGATGTGAGACAAAATAATAGGTCACAGTAAGGATTCAATACTATACTTACTAATATTATAAATGTGAATGTGAGTTTGTTTGTTACGCTTCCACGCAAAAACTACTGAAACGATCATCATGAAATTTTGCATACATGTTGTCTGGGACAGCAGAAAGGACATAGGGTAACTTTCATCCATGAAAAAAATACTGTTCCCGAGGGATTGTCTAAAATATAAAACTGTAACTAACGCATGGCCAATGTGTTATAGCAACAAGGCGTCAAGCGTTATAATTGCTTTTATATTTTTAATTTATCATCACGTAAGAAGTCGCGGACACGAGCTAGTTAAATATAAAAAAAGAACATCGACAATTCAGACCAATTATAGACAGAATTGTTTTTATAAACACGTGTGCGTAGGCCGTTTACTTTATTTGAGTTTTTGTGTTCCAAGCTATAACTTAAATTTTTGCTTATTTTTATTGAAAATACAGAAAAGATTTATTGTGCACCCTTCTACTACGAAATTCGGTATTTTCACTATACAATGTTTTAAACAAGCGAGGTGCAGTTTTATTGCATTTGTATGCGTGTAAACGTGTATGTACACGCACACTCTACGCCCAAGCGTACTCTGCCATGTATAGGGCTCTCTCTTTAGTTTTTATTTTATCTGAGTTCGACATCTTTAAAAACCGTATCGAAATCAGAATACATATTTAGAAATTTTATTTCACTTGAATAAAAATACATGCATTAACAGTGTACGGACTCCCTTGCTCAAGCACACAAAGAACTACAACTTACGGTGGGCGACATTGATAAAACGAAGAAACTTTACTTCGACGAAGAGCATACGGCACATGATGTTCGAGACAAGGCAAAAGATATTGAAGAGAAGTAATTATATTTAATTTATTAACACTATTCACTATATGCAAACTGTATTGGTTTCCTAGTAATGTGATAATGGTGTTTCCTAGTAAAGTTACTTTGAAAACAAATACCAATTGTTAAGTTGAGGCAGCACCATATTTAAAATTGTTATAATACGAGTATGTCCGACATTTCATTTACTACGTTCGCCTATTTCTGTATTTTATAATTATTCTGTAGAGGGAATCATTTTATTCTCAAAATATTATGATTTTATATTTTAAAAAACTTACTCTTCCATAATGAAAATTTTTATTGATGTGGATTCTAATACTTACAAAAATATAAAGATGTCCTCAATACGACATTGCAACACCACACAGTTCTAGTATTTTGTCATTAAAATAATGAATAATCATTGATAGTGATCTTTTCAGTTAAATTAGTTTAAGTTTTAAGCAAACTTGTTCTAGTATTAGTAGTAATAAAGATTAAATAGATTACCAATTTATTAGCATTATGAATTCACAATTAAAATGGTTTTCAAGGTTAAAGAAAAAGAAGGGCTCGTTCTTTCAATCTATTACGTCGTTGCAAAAGAATAGCGCGAAAGTATCGTCACGACGAGACCAACTAGAAGAGAAATCAACAGGCGCTAGGAATGATTACATTCTAAATATAGCTGCAGCCAACGCTCACCAGGTAACAATGTTATATCAACAATATCTAATAGACACTTATTTGAATTTTTTTTGGAACAAGTTTGTGAGGAAATGACATTTATTTTCAGAACCGCTACTTCCTTGTTGAGTTGCAATCGTGTATGCAAAACATGGAAGCAGCTGTGTATGAAAAAGTGTCGGAATTTCTAACTCTAATGGGTAGAACAGAGCTGTTAACATGCTCAGCCACGCAGCATTCTTTTGGAAAGATCAGAGATCAAGCTCAACAACTCACGAGGGAATATAATCTCCAATGTGTATATCTATACTATCCAGTGCTCAAACAGCATATTCAGGTCAGTACCCAATAGTATCCGATACACGAAATCCGATTATATTGTCCGTTTGTCAAGGGCGAGCTTAGTAACGTGATTCATATTTACCTTAAGCTCTCACGAGATCTAGATTGACTCTATTTCGAATTTCAACACGTTTGTAGTTACATACATGTATTTAAGTAACGTTTATTGATGTAATATAATTATTAAGGTAATGTATGAATAATTTGAATATTAATATGAAGGTTTTTATTACGACTTTTAAGACACGTTTTAGAGACGGTTTTAAAGATAGTGACAATTTTATATTATACTACTGGAAGCCCTAGTACGACTTCATCCGCGTCTAATCTATTTTTAGATACAAACATTCCTCATTATCCCTCTATCCATAAGTGAAGACAAAATTGAAATCGGTCCAGCCGTTTAGGAAGAGTTCAGTGACATATAACACGCACAGAAGAAATATATATATATAAATGTATAGACTCCGATTTTATTTATACTTTCACTTATGGAAAAAGGAATAAAAGGAAAAGGCTCTTACATATGAAAATTGCACTCCTATCGAAGCCGGGAGCGGGTCACTAGTTTGTAATAAAATACAATCCGTATTTATGAATATTTTTTCTACTGGATATAATAAATGGGAAAGTTTGTGAAAATATTTGTTGTGTATACGAGTTATTAATTAACTCGTTACAAAGTTAGATGCACTCAGAAAGACAATAATAGTTCCCGTGAAATATAGTTTCGATTTAGTTATTTTAACAAGACTTTATAGTTCTCAACTTGCCTACAGTCTAAGGGGTGAATGGGGGGGTGAAGTTATATATACGGAAGCAGTAGCTAAACAAAGCGAGAAAACTATAAAGTAAGTTCGAAATGAGTTGCGAGAGAGAAGCAGAGCGGAGAAAGGAAAAGCGGATAGGAAGTAAATATCAAATTATTTGCTTAATACAATTAATTAGATTTTACTTGATTATAGAGACAGATTTGTAGAGATGAATAAACAGATATGTTATACCTAATGTTTAACATACTTTAAGTATGGGATTTTAGAGCACACTACAATCTGATTATTTAGTAGTAGTATCGTTAGCGAAGTTTACTGTTTACTAAGTGTTTAAACTCCCCTATAATCCCTTATCTTTATCCTGCTAAAGTCAGCAGCGGTTTTCGTTTCTGAGTGGCACGTTACATAAATCAACATCCCGGTACCGCTTCAGTGAATTTTGAAATTGAATTTAACTTTCTAGTACGAATTTGAGGCATGCGACAATGACCCAGTTGACCAAGTGACAATTGAACATGAGACAGTATCCCAAACTCTGGCCCAGGAGGCACGTCGCTGGGCGACTAGAGTGGTCCGCGAGACTGCGCTTGTGCGGGACGGAACTCGTAAATTGCATTTGTACCAAGCGATGAGGGACGCTGGACAGAAAGTAAGTCTCGATTTCGTTTTATTTTCAAGCGACTTCTAATCATCTTCCAATAACTTTTTTTAACAAAAAATAAACCGACTTCAAACCGTCTCATGAGACCAAATTGAAATGGGACCACACGGAAAGCAGCAGTTTTCAAATAAGCATTCAACCAACTTCCAAAACAGGAGGAGGTTCTCAATTCGACGGTATTTTTTTTAAGTTTGTTACCTCATAACTTTCGACTGGGTGAAACGAATTTGATGATTCATTTTTTATTTGAAAGCTGGTGCTTTCCGTGTGGTCCCATTATAATTTGGTCCAGTTCTGACAATGTCATCCATGAGAAAACGGTTTGAAGTCGTTTGCTTTATTTAAATTTTTATTTAAGTTTCTCAGAATTGATATGATATCTTTTAGTATTTGTATAATCTGTGACTTTAAATACAAATAAATTGTAATTACTATATTTATTAAATGAAAATTGTTGTACTTTAGGTGGACCCTAATGATCCTAATGGCCCAGATTTAGAAGTACGCATGGACGATATTCGAGCTAATATACGCCGATCTGAAACATCTAAAGCTAAATACGAAGCCAGACTGGAATGTTTGAGAACAAGTGGAGCTCCTGTTGATGAATGGTTGAAGGACATTGACTTGCTCACTGTTCAGGAGACTTTGCCTCGCAGCAGCAGTTTGTTGAGCGTACGGACCGATGCTTCCGGAGCCGCTGTAAGCATTTTCACTAGAGTCAGTTATCCACTTTATTCGAACGAATATTTTCAGAAAATGAAACATCTTTCGAAATTCTCATTCGCACTATGAATTGCCAATCAAGTAACTATTGTGCGAACCAACTTGAACAGGCAAGAGAGAGGATGTTTTTAACATTGTCAAAAGATATAATTATAAAGAAAATATTACTCTGTTAACAGGACCAGCCAAGTTCGGATTCGTTCTATGATAGTGACAATACGGAAGGGGAGGTGGCCACTACAGCACCAGCAGCCACAACCTCTGGTCACCAAAGGACAACCTCAGGATCGCAACACGAAGACGACCAAGATGAAGAAGTTGACGGTATGTACAAAGGAGACTACCATGTTACTTTTGTATATGTTACTAACGGACGGCCTCCGGCTTCGCATGGAATTTTTCTGACTTTTTCGCAGGCGTGCGAAGCCGTCAGACACAGCTAGTATCATAGGACGCTTAGAACATTATTACATCCACCTTCGACCCTTATCAGATCGTCTGTCCACCTTGTGTTAGTGCTTGCCTATCCGTGGCCTTCACTAGAGAACTAAGCCTTCCTGATTCAGCAGCCCAAGGCTGTCCGTACTATGTGTCCTGCCCACTGCCACTTCAATTTACTAATCCGATTTGAACATAATCGAGCATTTCCTTTCTAATTGATTGACATTTTTACACAGCTGTATTGGAAGAAGAGCGCATGCGTATAGAGCAGTTGACAGTAGGATGGGACGATCCAACGCAGGTGAATTGGGGTGAGTCGGAACAGGATGCCGTGCCCCAGGAGGATGTCGTGGAGCCACCGGCGGCACCACTCTACAAATGCACTGCTCTTTACTCATATACGGTAAATTGAAATACAAAATCCTACTAAATATTAAACGGTATATGCATAGTACCACCAGTTAATTTTTCAGTATCAGAAAAAAAATTACCAAATTTTAAGAGGAACTAAATTCTGTCGTAAATTCGTAATATAAAGTATAAAACGAAAGAGGTGCACAGAAGAAAAAAAGCAAATAAAAATGTCATATCATAATTTTAGGTCTTATATGTGAAATTGATTACAATGATAATAGAATTTCCCGAGTGCTCGCTGGTCGTCAACTAGCGGCTGCCGTTCATTTGACAAATAATAAAAAAATCTATTCGGATTTTTAAATAGGCCCAAAATCCTGACGAGTTGTCCATAATCGAAAACGAACAACTCGAAGTAGTTGGCGAGGGTGATGGTGATGGATGGTTGAGAGCTCGCAACTACCGTGGCGAGGAGGGCTACGTACCACATAACTATCTCGACGTTGAACGCGAACAAGTAAGTCTCGTGAACTTTATGACGACGAACCAAGTACTAGAAAAACATTTTAGGTTGCCAACTTTTCACCGACTTCCAAAAAAAGGAGGAGGTATGTTTGTTACCTCATAACTTTCGACTGGGTGAAAAGATTTTGATGATTATTTTTTTATTTGAAACCTGGTGTTTTCCGTGTGCTCCCATTTCAATTTGGTCCAGTTCTGACAATGGCATCCATGAGAAAACGGTTAATTTTGGTTAAAAAGAGTTATTTAGGTTAAGATCTACAGACAGGCTGTCCACATGATAGTAGGTGGCTACTGTCGCCTATAACATAAAGCAACGGTTTATAACGAAGCATCGTACGAATAATAATTGTGCGAAGACGCAACACAGATGCAGCAAATGCGCTGTCATCCATAGTAGGGATAAGGCATAGATTCTTTTTAATATCGCGACTCCTTGAATACAATATATTAATACTTTAACTTTTATCAAAGTTTTACATCGATTAATTAATTCAACGAAGTTTCGTACTTTCTTCAGTATCATGATATTTGAATGTTTTTGAGTAAATTTTATTTTAAACCTTTGCGAGCGTATTCCCTTTTTCACATGCTTTAAAACACTTGTGAATTAATAATCTTTACATATTATAAATCTGTCTGTCTGCCTGTTCACGATAAACTCAAAAACTACTGCACCGAATTTCATTCTGTTTTCACCAAAGGATAGAGTGGTTCTCGAGAAAGTTTTTAGTATATAATTTACAAAGTTAAGCGGGTGAAGTCGCGGGCAGCAGCTAGTATTGTTTTAAAAGGACATCTATACGATTATATAAAGCTGAAGAATGTTTGTTTGGTTGTACTCGCTTATCTCTGGTTCTACTGGTTCGAATTGAAAAATTCTTTTTGTGTAGGATAGTCCATTTATCGAGGAAGGCTATATAGGCTATAGATAAGCGACCCCCGTAGGGGAAGATTGAGAAACTATGGTATTTTTTTTCCATCATGAAACGATTGCTTTTAATCTAAATATTCTATTCAAGTTATGTAATTATCATTTTAATAACAATTGGTAAATCTTTTCTCTGGTAACTGATATTTCTAACATTTTTTTCATTTTGGACAGACTTCGAGCGTTACTACCGGCCTTACAACCCAGATATCTTTCTCCTCGGTTGACTATACAGTGGAGGGCGAAGATGCCGATGTTGTCCAGTCTCCGGATCAGATATCAGTTATATCGGCTCCCGTTACTAAGCCCGAAGAGCCGAAGGCCGAGGAAACGAAGATAGTGGAAGAGACTACGGAAACATTGCCAACACTAGGCTACTGTTTCGCATTATATGATTACGACCCTGAAGGCGGCGATGAATTAACTTTGGAAGAAGGACAAGTATGTTTATTTATTTAATTAAAATGTTTGAAAGCGTGATTATAATAGGAAATGTTTGCCTTTTTTAAATAATGTTTTTTATTCATTTTTAGCTGTTCTCTTCTGCTCTGCAAGTGTTTTGAATGTTTTAGTTTTACGGATTATTAGAAATCTTAATACTTAACGTGCAAAATTACGTCTTAAGTTTTGTATTATCTAAAAAAATCCTATAAATAAATGCATTACCCTATATTTTCAACCGACTTCCAAAAAAGAGGAGGTTCTCAGTTCGACTGTATTTTTTTTTAATGTTTGTTAACTTTCGACTGGGTATAGATAAATCCACATAATAGCATCCACATAATAAATAGGGATATTGTTATTTTGTGTTAAATTTAGCTTTAGCTATAAACTTAGAATAAACAAAATAAAAAACTTTAGCAGTAATTAATATATAATAAACACTCATTATTGTAAAAAACACATGAAGCATATGTAATATACATATGTTTAAGTGTGTTATAAAAAAGATTCATTGTTGGGATAGGTTGTGTTCCTTACAAATTAATTTAATTGCGTATTTTATATTTGTGGCCTCACTAAAAAGGAAAAAAAAAAGAAATTGCGTTAAATGCTCAACAATAGTTCTTCTGTTGATATTGTCTAAGTACTAAGCTACGCGAAACGGAATTAGAGCGATGTGCTATTTGCGAAGAATTTTTAAGTAAATTCTTCCCGCTTGCTAAGTTTTGTACACTTAAAAAGTGTCATTATAACATCTCTTAACAAATATTAAATCCTTTCCACCTATAAACTACTTAACAGTATAATAAGATGAGCAGTTATGGTGTTTGCCTTAACGGTCTCGGGTTCGAACCCCGACAGGGTTAACTTTGGAAATGAACATTTCAAAGTTGACTCTGGTCTGCATTTGGAAAGTAATGACAACCGTGAAATTACAGCACGTATGCTGTTGTGTTTCGATGAGTGAGTAAGGGATATCAGACCTATCTTAATCCCTTATCTTATAGTCACACCACTTACCACCAGAATACGAATATGCGCCGATTTCGCTCACGAAGTCACTCCCGACCACGACAACCACTACAGAACCATCCACATTGTTATTACCATTACAAATTCGCTTACAACGCTAGAAAATGCAAGAACCCATACAGCGGGCATATTCTCTATCTGTGGTTTTTAAAAACGTGTCGACTTCAAAGTCGACATTAAATAAGAAATAGTACTTTGTCAAACTAAAAACCACACAATAACGCGCCAATAACTTCATCGACATGTATAACTATGGAAAAAACGTCGTAGACATTTTGACATGTGCTTAGTGAATACCAAAGTAGACAATTGTCGAGACTATAACCGCATCGAGTCGATAACCACAGCAAAACCACACTTAGAGAATACGGGCCCAGCTTCGAGTCGTAAACTCGAAGGACAGTCGGAAGTAGCGGCCAACGACTGCACATCTTATACTACAGGCCGTCTATATGTAACTGACCGCAATTCAAAAATGCAGTTTCTGGTGGACACTGGTTCCTACGTCCTGTACCAAAACCAAAACAATAACATAAAAAAGTTTCATAAAATTATTATAAAATCAAGTCGATTTCAAATCAAGTATCCCACCCACAGTTTTAAAATCTATCTCAACGAAAGCGAATTTGTATTGCCACTTGCGTTTTATATGCTGTCAAATCATTTCATCAAAATGTGTGAAGTTGCCTGTTTTTTTGCGCTAGCTGTTGCCCGCGACTTCGTCCGCGTAAAACTTATCACGTGTCCTGTACTTCTAAATGTTTATCTACCAAGTTT
Source organism: Synanthedon vespiformis (assembly GCA_918317495.1). NCBI lineage: Eukaryota > Metazoa > Arthropoda > Insecta > Lepidoptera > Sesiidae > Synanthedon > Synanthedon vespiformis. The sequence goes on from OU906947.1 coordinate 4,224,264, forward strand.
CATGAAAATGAGTTAATTCGTTTAAGAGTGATGGAGGACATACATACATTCAGAAAAAAATTGTAAAAATGGTCAATTTAGTTTCAGTATCATGTATAGAGCCTATATACACGATATTTCTGAAAACAAAGTAAATTACTCCATGATCGACCTCTACAGATTTATTATTAGTATTGATGATGATGATGATATTTGCGACATTTATCTTATTTGTATATATATAATATTTTAAAATTTGTTCAATAAATGAGAATCGATGTATAAACGGTGTTGTATGGGTGTAGATCATTCGTGTGGTGTCACGTAATGCGCATGGGGTGGACGATGGCTGGTGGCGTGGCGAAGCTAACGGCGTCTACGGCAATTTCCCATCACTCATCGTGGAGGACTGTGACGAGGTAATAATATTGTCATAGTATCTTTAAAATCTCTCTAAGTCTTCTGTCAATTCCTTATATACTAAGTACACGCTCTCGGTTTCGCCCGGGTTCAAAATAAAAAATATCCTATCTTTTAAGTTGGACTAAATTACACCTAGTTACAAAGTTTTATCAAAATCAGTTCGAAACGTTGTTTAAAAAAAAATTATTTTGGGTTTGACCACCTTTTTAAGTATTTTTATAAGATATACTTATATGGATCATATAAAGAAGCCTCAAACATTTTTGTGTTTAGAATGGGGAGCCATTGAGCGGTGTTGAGGATTGGACACCACCTGATTCCACAGTTCCAGTATTCTCTTCTCCTCCAGGCACACCGCCAAACGGCGCCTCCGCGTTCGACGATGAAAGTAAGAAATGCAATTACTAATATTTGTTAATTTCTTATCTAATATGCACTGAAACGCACGTCGATAACTTCTGTCTGTGCTATTTACAATTTTGTTGATTCAGAAATTCTGAGAATTTATCGACGTACGAGCGCAAATGTGTCATTGTCTTGCTCAGTATAAACGTTTATTTATTTGTTTTTTTTTTTTTTTTGTACACATATATAGACGCCATATAATGTGCGGTTGTAACACGCGATAGATAGCTTTTTGGCTGATTGGGTAATGGATGTGACTTTTATTCCCAATTGGCATGGTATTTTGTCTCATTCAAAAATGTATAGCACGCTCACAGTCAACAGTTAGTTACGTTACGACAGGGTTACCATCACACATGAACGTTTGTTTGCATGATTTTTGCACGATCTCAAATAGTCAGTTTGAAGTGACTCAATATCCGCTAATATTTTGAATTCTTCATTAAACATCGATATGTTCATCTACTTATACTATGATAATCTATTTAAAAATAATCTGTATTATATAAAAACTGTTTCAATATACTTTTCACCGATCTCTGTATGTTTGTGACTTCAATATTAATAGCACATATTACCTACTATTATAAATATACTAATTTCAATTTAAATTTTTTAAATTTTCGTCGTGATGTCTTTAAAAAAGGTATATATTGTTGTCTTATTTGTGTTACCGAATGTTCAATATAAATGTCAGTCCTATTCCTCTTTTATTGTTGTAATAAAGATATATTAATTTAATTTATCTGTAAAAATTAATAGTACAAGGTGCATCTTCCTATATATTCCGTCTGTGTATACTTTTGTTAACAATTATTTCTGGCCTTTAAAAATTCCTTTAATTTCTATAATATGTATATATGTACCTAATGAAATAAATCCAATCAATAAATTAATTAAATTTAAGAGTATGTTCAAAGTAAAATAAATATTTATTTAGTACGTTGCGACGTATTTTAGCTTATAGTAGGAGAGCCCAAGAGAGGATTTTGGGATTTACTAGAGCGCGTCAGATATTGACAATGTATTTAATTGTCCCATGTCCCATAACTGCCAGATTTTTAAAATATTTTTAGTTCATGTAGACTTTTCAAATAATACATTTAAATCTTTTATTAAATTTAAATAATATAATATTTAATATATATAATAATGTTACGGCACTATTTATTGAATTGGTGGACCTTTTTACGGTTACCTACATTTATAATTGTTAGAACATTTTATAAATAGCAAACGAATGACCCGGTGGTTAGAAATTAAATAAATATTTAGATTAATATGTTTTTAAATTGAAAACTTAGTCATAAAAAATATATTAATGTTTTTAATTAATTTCTTTGATTCATATCGTGAAATTACAGAATGTTTTAAATCTACAATATAATATAATATAAATATTATATTATATAATATATAATATAATAGATATAATACATTGCCTACGTGTCTAATGAAAACAAGTTCAAATATTTAAAAGTTTTTAGAATAGTCATTAATTGAGATACTTAGTTTTAAGAACTAAAAAAAAAGGATAAGATAAAGTGACATTAATAAATATTATGATTAAATAAATCGTAGATTCTAAATATACTATACTTGCACAGTGCACAGTGCACACGAACAAAATATACTTCAAATAGATATACTTCAAAAATATTTGACAATTTACAAACTTATAAAAAAACAACATATTAGGCTATTTGAATTGAGATTGTGTTTATACAAAAGCCTTCATATTAATAAAACAAAGTCCATATTATGTTTATTTCAAATTTCTCTAACTATTTCATTGCATCTGACATCCGTTACCGACAAATTGTATTTCAATATGAAAATATATTTATTTAACAGAAAACATACATCTAAACAACAGTTTAATAGCTGTGGAATCACACACACATAACAGGCATAATGTGCTTCATAAATTGAATTTTGTAAGAAAATGATAATTAAGTATGGTATACTTAGTATCTTTTAACATAAAATACTACACACAACTGTACCTATGAAACGGTTCTGGAGTAGTATATGTTGGCCTATGTTTGGACGCTGCTAGTCGTGGGTGATAACAACAATATGAAATATGGTGCTCCCCCCGCGGACCCGCCTCCGCCGCCGCCCCCCAGCGCCCACGAGGACTCGGATAGTGGGCCCGACCTCAGCTTCAATTTAGAGCTAAGTAGGAACCACCAAGTACAGTACGGGACACAGTTCTCGGCACCACCTTTGGACATCGCCCCACAGGTCACAATCGTCGGTGAGTATACCTGCTAAATCATCAACTGAAAAAATGCCACGTTCGCTGTCGATTCTTGGTAATACCGATTACCGAGGGATCTATATTATCATATTATCCTCTCACCAGTTTCCTTATTTTTTATCTTATCAGGGTCAACCATAGCACCAAGTGAACATGCCTGCTGATGTATCATAAGAGTAACTTAAGAAATATTTCATTAACGAGCTGCTTTTATACAAATTTAAATAATATAGACAAAGAAGAAACATTGCGTGTGTCAATAGGGATGGCGAGAGTTAAATTTTATTAACAGCGTCGACACGCGATTTGGCAACCCATTCGCAATTTGCCATAATTAAATAACAGATGAGGGTATATTTTTCTAATGCCGTATCGCCTACTATACGGGAAAATCCAAGTAAGCAACCGCGCTAACGTGTGACGTAACGCCGCGAGACGGCGCGGGCGCTAGCGTACCTTTGGCTCGTTGCAACATACATAACTCGCGGTGTGACGTCATCGCAGTAGTGCGTTAAAGAACGCAAATTTAAAAAGCGGTCAAGTTTACAACGCTTGTAACTTAAAAGCCTAGCCCGATTTCGATAAAACAAAAACTATTATTATTTGCACGAGTATACGCACATTAAATGCAGTAACTTTTAAAGTAAATTTTCACGTGTTTGCTGTGACTCATTGAGGCCGCGTAGCGATTGCGATGAAACTATCAAACAATTTTATTTAATTTCGCTAATCCAAATATAAGGTGGAATATTTAAATAAGCAAATTAATAAAATGTCCATATATTATGATTTACAAATATTCAAAAACACTAAAGGTATTCAATATTACAAACCACAAATACCTAACTATCGCTTGGTAATACTCACTTTGTATTATTATTATTACTACAATAAGTAAGTCTGTATTTCCGAGCTCATATACCTAACCCAAATCTTTTCAAAGTTCGAGTCAATAGTCATCTTCTGGGTGAGCTCGCTCCATCATAGGCCTCATCCTGGCTACACAGTTGGTTGTTGACCAAGAGCAACCCAATAAAAAGTCTAAATAAGAGTGTTAAAGTTTGCGAGCTATTGAATTTACTGAATTCAAAAATATATCGCAAAACCGAATTTATCTTCATGGCGAACGAGTGCAAAGATACACGCATCTAGCATCCCTTGCGCTTATCTATGCAAATGTCTCGCAATATTTACTCAACAGACAACTGAAGTCTAGTATATTCAGAAATATAGGAGCGACTTGTAAGAAAAATGAAATTGTACGACTGAATGGCATTTGATACTTATATTGGTTGTATAAGCACCAGTAACATAGAAACACGTGTTGTTTGAAATGCAACCAACAGTTTACCTCTTTAAACTACAATACACTAAAGTTCATTCTACACACTTATTAGTTCATTCACTAATTTTAGGGCTGGAGTGCGTTGCTGGAGTGTATCCATAGAGTTACGAACTGTTACTACTGAAATTCCTACTTTCTATGACTGTATCAAATTTTCTCTACTTTTAAATTTGTTAAAGGACACCACATCGCAGTTAAGTACTTTGAAGAGCGAAATGAACAAACCGATAGAGCGATTTTGTTTTAGAATATTTATTAAATAATTACATTAGTAACTATACCAATTAATATTATTAACTTCATACTAAACATATACTTCAATGTCAATCTGTAGGTTCTCTTTTTAGAAGTAACGTACCTATACGGTAATTATCTTGGATAATTTATGCTTAATTTTAAAGGAACATGCAAAAAATATACGGGCACTGTCCCCAGCTACCAACAGACGTGGTATATACTATTATGATTAAAACGTCCATAAAAAGACCATTTTCAATCAAAAAATCAATGGTGCTCTTAAAGAATACAAAAAATCTATTCGGTAATCTGTTTTTCAACTTAAAAAATTACACTATTAAACGTAAGTAAATATAAATTTTAGTTTAGTCCACACTCTGTACCTACCTACATTTAAAAAGATGGTCAGAGAGTGGCGACTTCTCACAAGTTCTTCTCTCTTGTAAGAACATATTTTTAGTTGGATAGTGATAACTATATCGAAATATTTACTGAGAAATAAATAATTCAAATTCTATTTCCATCGAGATCCCATACCGACAACGGCGGAGATTCGTTTGAAAACTGTTGATGGGTGGGGACGATGTATTGCATGGTCTTTTCATCTGTAAAGTGTAAATATTTTGACCTAGTTTTAATCATGTATTGAATTCTTTTACATGCTCCAGTCGATGAAGTTGCTGGTCGTAATTTTGAGGACGAGGTTTGAAATTCACTACAAACATTAATTACTTCATTTTGTGTTGTGTTCATGTAATCTACTTACTGGCTTCTCACTGCTTTGTAACATAATTATATGAAGATACAATTCGCTTGTTCCTGTTGTCTGTCTATTTATTCTGCTTTCTGCTGAGTCGTTATTGTGTTTTTTCACTTTGTGTCTATTATAATAAAATATGTCGAGTCGAAAACATGCGCGAGCCCGAAACACAAATAAATAAATAAATACAAATTTATCAATATCAATAATAATGATTCGGGACATATCCGATATCCAAACGACCCCTCCCCTGTCTGTGGCTGGTATATCTAGATGTACAGAAATACAAATGAGACAGTAATCCTTCATTCATAGTATACCTGTCGGATATGTTCCGAAGCCTATGGAGCTGATCTTTTAAATGTATGTGCTTACCCTTTAGCCAGAGTAAGTAGAGTAACCTATACTTGAATCGTAGCGATCGAGTAGCTCTCTCATAGGAATGTTGTTATTATGCATGATATAATTTCTTGGTGCATGAATCTCTTAACATCAGTTAATATAACTTATAAAATGTTAAATTTAAATTATATTAAATAAAAATTAAAATGTGAGTAAATTTAACGTTTTCAAATACAACCTTTCGAATGGAGAACATGGTCTTTTTACTGTTTTATATATTTTAATAGACCTGAAATTCGAACCAGTTACGTCCATTTTGGAATTAAGCGTGTAAAATTACATAATTTTATAAACTAAAGTGAATAATTTTGTGCTAGGAGGAGGAAGAGGACACGCCGCAAGCGGCACCGCCGAGCAAGCCTGTGCCGCCAAAAGTTGAATTGCCATCGGACGACAGCGGGCTGGGTGTGGCCCAAATCGTGATCACTGCAGCCACACCTATGGTCGAGGAGCCAGAGCAGCCGTTCCCACCGCCAGAACCTGAACCCGCACAGCAAACCCAAGACGAGCCTGAGCGTTTAGAAGACAACGGACAAGATAACGATGAGGAGGAATCGTCACTCTCCGAGCAGACCGCCGTATGCCTTCGAGAGTCTGACGAGGGACACGCGGATTCGGCACCACACCCGGCATCTAGTTCTACGGCATCAGAAGGCGAGTCTACAGGCGCATCGGTAGCATCGGGACCACCTACTGCACCCCAATCGCCTCCTTCATCAGCACCCCGCGCCGGACGCGCCTCCATTCCCGATGAATTGGAGCCCGCTCAGCTAGCAAGGCTCACTGATCTCAAAGAGTCCAACGCTTAGGCCTAATAGTAGTCATTCTTAGAACGGCAGAAGACCAGAACACCACGAGGTAATGTACCTGTCCTCGATCGATTTATATAGTATATTTATCGAAATCGAAGGCCGTTTCTCACGCATTGTGAAATGATCGCAAAGTTGTTCTGTGAATTCTAAAATTTTGTTAATAAAAAAAATTTAAACATAATATACACTTGTTATATAATTTCTCACATATTTGACTGTAACTGTGAGCCACATTGCTCAAAAAATCATTTTCAAAAAATCTCGCGCTTTAAAAATTATTTTTAACACGTAAAAGTGAAAAAAAAAATTTTTTTTTGAAAATTTTGATCTTACAGTTATACAAATAAATGTGGAATAAAATTTTATACAAAGAATAAACTAAGAATAAGCAAAATGGTTACTAATTTATTGACTAAGATGATTCAAAGTCCTAATAATGTCCCCATAACATAGGTAAGTGTTTTACTATACTTCGAAACCAGTATTTTTTGAAACCGCCTTCGTTCGTAAAAATTCGCGCGAACTTGCGATGGTCGCGTATTTGAGTTCTATTAAGGCGAGCGACGACTCTTTTAGTCCTTTTAGTTTTTTTATTACTTTGTCAGTGAATAGTAACGTTGGAATTATGTCAGACTAAATTAACATGAACAAATTAAATTAATTTTATTCTATGAACGAAAATTCCGAACGTTGGTTTATTAGTATCACTGTAAGAGATTTAATAGTTTTGTGTTTGAGAGAAAACTTTTTCACCAAGTTCAGAAAAAAAATATATTAATTCAAAAATAATTAGGGAAAATTCAAAATTTTTAATGTATGACAACTAAGTATTTAAGAAAATATTTTTTTGTTTCTGTAAACTGAACAACAATAATATAGCGATCACTAATATTGGAATGCTTGTCACAGGGGTCTAAATGTGAGAGGTGACAAATATTATAGACTTAATCTTAATAGTGAAATATACTAACATTGTTTCATATACAACTTAATATGTTAACTATTATTATGAAAATATTGTGAGAGACGGTCGTGTTAATGTAGTAGTTCATTTGTAAATAGCTAAATTATTACTTATAGATAATGACTAGAGCACCTGCTGAATAGAATGGTATGAACAGAATAAGTCTTAGGTACAAAATATACGCAAAATTCAATATGCCTTGTACTGCCTGTCTCCCAAGTTCACATGTATATATTTCTAATAACTAAGAATCAGCTTTATAATCTGAGTATGTATTCTGAGAATTTATTTTTGCTCGCGAGAGATTATAAAATAAGCAAACACGATGAATTCGACGAAAGCTTTACGTGTTGGTTTTAATGCTATTATATTGCAATTGTCAGAATAATTATGTGAATTAATTTAACTTGAAATGTAACTGATACCCTGCTACATTTAAGTATTTTATAATATTTAGCATTGTTTATTCGACCTGGTGTTGTATTTAGGTCGAAACAAAATTAGGACATTATGACGCAAAAACATTTCCACCAAAGTATATAGGCAGGTAGCGATATAAAAAATATATATTTTCCATTTTGCACGTCTACAGTTCTAATCTATCTTCTATATACAGGGTGGAATTTTGTAATGCCACCTGAAGGGAACGTAATCTTAATATGTAGATAGAAAATTTTACTCAAAGAAAAATTCCTTTATTTTTGCATGCAAAAATTTTCGAAAATTCGCTTGCCACACCCGGAAATCGCACCGGCTGAAATCTGTAAAAGTTACACCCTTTACTTTTATTGCAGCGATCGTTAGGGTCAATTATACGGATGAAATCTCTCTAACAAACTTGATAAATTAAATGAAAGGAACACCATGAAATCTTAAATTATTTTAATTATTTACAAAAAATGGTAAAATAAAGGAATGTTTTCTCTGAGTTAAACTTTCTATCTACAGTAGTAAGAGGACTTTCCCTCCAGGTGGCATTAAAAAATTCCAACCTTAAAAAAAAAAGAAAGTCGTGTTAGTTAAACCATTTATAAACTCGAGAACGGCTAAACCAATTTTTAAGATTTTTGATTTGTAGAATATGTCCCCATGCCGAATAGCAGAATTACTAATAAAATATCGGAAAAATATTCACGAAAAAATATATAAAGAAAATTTTGGTAAATCCTCGTGGATATCAGGCAGCATACCGGCTTTTGCGGGAACTCCTGCCGGCTCCTGCCGGCGTACCCGATAGAAGAGGGTACGCCAGCCATCTCTGGGGACCTCAGGTCCCGGTTGAGGGGAAAGGTGACAGACATAGGCCAGCAGCCTTCGCCTGAGCCTCTTCCTACTGCCTCTCCATCGTTTCCTTGCGCAACACGCTCACAAAACGCGTACTTGAGTGTCTATAGAAATTGTTTATTATATTTGTATAACATACTCGTACATATTACTTATCAAGTAGTCCGTTTACCTATACTATGTAAAACGAATATGTATATGGACGTTCAAATGAGTATTTTATTGACTAATTACTCTAAAACACTGAACTTTATGTGTGTAGAAATATTACTAACGTAATTATTTTTTTTAAAAGGTAGGGTTAGCCTTAATATTTGTTAGAAAAACGCATTAAAGTATTTTTCTTTTGATTGAGAAATTGAAACTGAAAAATGTAAAAGTCATACTAAATACTGTGCAGTAATAATTGCCTGCTTTGTTTTAGAAATGAGGAGGTAAGTAGAAAATATTTCTAAGGGCGCGTTTATATGACAAAAATTATTACGTCAGACAGTTTCGCGGTCACTATACTTAGGGCCTCTTTCACCATCTATCAAGTAGGCTAACCGTCATTTAAAGTCACGGTAAATATTTAGCTTATATACCTTTGTTGTACGGTAAAAGTCCCAGACATTAAATAGAAAATAATTAAAAAAAAAATCGCCTATCGAAGGAAACATAAAATTATTTCTAAAAGTAACTAATCAACACTTTACTTGTAGTTGGTGAAAGAGGCGCTTAGTTCCTTTGACGATCGAGTTACCGCTGTGTCCGTTTTATACGATCATTCTCTATTTAGCAGTAGTGCTAGTACTACAGACTTTGTAACCCACGACTTGACTTAGAGAGTCTTGATTTAATTTGATTTGATATTTGAAATATATCAATACAAAGAAAAAGTACTTGAGATATAGACGAATTAATTGTTGTAGGTATTCTCATAGATTTGTATACATATTTATAAACGGTACATAAACAATTATTTATATTATACTCATATATTACCTGTATTAGAGTTCTGTACATGATAACGAGTTAAAAATGTTTAAAATCTCCACAATTTTTCATGTTTCCTTAAGAAACCTAAATGGAAATTGACATTTTTATATTTGTTTTGTTAGTTATTTAATTTTAATAGTTGTTCCATAATTTACTTTTTTAGTAATTAAGTTTTTAAATGTTTAATCAATTTTATTGCAATTGTCGAAGAAGTTTTACGATATTTTTTAATATTTAGAATGGTTTATACAAAAATCTCTATATTATATATCTGATTAGAATTTATAGCTTCAGTAAAATATCTGTGTCGAATTATAAGTGGTATTTTACTTTAAAAATAAAACACGATTACGATCAAGAAAAGTTTATATTCAATATAAGAAAGCAAGTTTCAATTTCCGAACAAATATATAAATGATTATGGCTAAAATATCTAAAACGAAGGCTAACTTTGTTCCATTTTCTTATGGTTGGTTATCATTCTTGGTTATTTCGTTTTATATAAATTGAAATAAGTGTGGAATTAAAGATATTCTAGTTTAATTTTACGGCAGCTATGTCTTATGAAATTATATATTAATTCATTGAATTATAATAAAAATATATTCGACGAACGACAACATGTTTTATTATTTTACCTATTTGATACACCTCATGTTCAGATAGAAGATAATCATAGAACTGACATTAGAAGTTCAGTTATTTCCCAAAAAATTATCACTAAAACATTTAAAAAGTTTGTTTTCTCAATAATTATGGCTAGCTTAGTACAACGCACTTTTGGCTATTATAAATCCGACTGAGATTCGAATCCTGATTGAGAATGCATGGCTGATTTTTTTCCGATTTCATGTATATATGTTAGAAGATCATTTGTACTTATTTCGAAGGAAAATTGCAATGGATTTCTGAATATCCCAAAAAAAGCTGTTTCATATATTATTACTGGATCTATCTAACCTTTTAATACATAGTTGTCAATAACATAGTTTTTTTGCTTGCTAGTAATATTTCAAACTTAGTTAAACCTTAAAATTAATGACAATATTAATAGATACCTAAAACTAAGCGCATTAAACGATACGATTTCTAACTTACACAGTTAATCAGATATTTTGTGTTAATTGATAGAGACGCTGTTAAATTTATTTAAAAATTCGACGATTGTAATAATATTGAACGACTTGAACGTATTACAATAATAATAATGTAATAAAACCTGTGAGCCTATTATGGTTACAATAAAGAAGTATTGCTTATCGGCCCTCAAAGCCTTTTTGACCTGCAATAAACTTTCTAAATAGATTTACTGGGTGTTTTATTTTACACATACTTTATAGCTAAATAGGTACCTACTGTTAGATTTCCTACCATTCGATTACCTACTAGGTATTAGTTTATTGCGTAATTAATTATTATTCTGCGTTAATTTATTATTAAGTTTATTTACAAGTATTGACTTATATATGAAGTGTAGACCGTGCATATACCTAACTGTTTATAATCTTGAAAAAATCTTTCACTGTTGGGATATTATCAGCTACTAGGCTGTTGCCCGCGACTTCGTCCGCGTTAAAAAAGATAAAAAGTAGCCTATCACGTGTCCTGTACTTCTAAATGTTTATCTACCAAGTTTCATGAAAATCGGTTAATTCGTTTAAGAGTTATGGAGGAACATATATACATACAGAAAAAAATTGTAAAAATGGTCAATTTAGTTTCAGTATCATGTATAGAGCCTATATACACGATATTTCTGAAAACAAAGAAAATTACTCCATGAGCGACCCCTACAGATTTATTATTAGTATTGATATTATTAGCGAGCAACTTATCTACATTTTATAAAGTTACGCGGACTAGTCGCGTGCAACAGCTAGTATGCAATAAGGAGTAGGTAACACACATATCGAAGTGACCCGACATCATATTTCTCTATGTCCTTCATGCACTGTATGTACGTAAATTTGTTCGTTAGAAATTTCGTTTAGAAATTCCCTGTACATAGTTTATTAAGTTACTAGCTGGCACCCGCGAAAAAGAAAAAAGTAGCCTATCATGTCTCCTGTACGTCTAAAAATCATCAATTTAGTTTCAGTATCATGTATAGAGCCTATAAACACGATATCTCTGAAAACAAAATAACTTACTTCATGACCAACACTTACAGATTTATTATTAGTATTGATCTACACTTGTATAGTTTATAATATTAGTTTTTATTTATAAAAATATATATAATAATCTATTGATTGGTTTAGAAGTTAGAAGAGATTTCTTGCAAAAAAATAAAACCGCCGAAAAAACTGAAAAGCATAAAATAATCTTATTATTTTACCTAAGTAATTTTGAGTCGCCGCCGCGCATCACTCTTTACGTAATTTTTGCTTGTTTGGCGCCGACTCAAAATTACTTAGGTAAAATAATAAGATTATTTTATGCTTTTCAGTTTTTTAGACGGTTTTATTTTTTGTTAAAAAGTTTTATTTTATATTTTTTTTGTGGCTATAATCTAATATTTACTACATGCTTAATTTTTAATTTTCCCACCCCCATTTTCCCACCCTTAGGTGAGATTTTTTTTTTCCAAATTTATACAAGACCAACTTCGAGGTATACCCTATCCATTAAAGAAAGAATTATCAAAATCGGACTACTCTGTAAAAAGTTATGCGTGGTTATACGCTACAATCGGTGAGTGAACAATCAATCATCCCCTGTTTTCCTACTCTTACGGTTGCACCCTTTCAAATAAAAAAAGAATTAACAAAATCGGACCACCCTGTCAAAAGTTATGCGTGATCATACATAAAAAAAAATACGCGTCGAATTGAGTACCTCCACCGTTTTTGTTTTTTCGTTTTCGTCGGTCGAAAATATAGGTCACATTTTTTGTCTGCTAAAAGTAACAAAAATAAAAGAAAAATGAACTCTGATTTTTTTTCTCGACATTTACATAAAAAAACTTTCAGGTTATTCCAATTATTCGTCTAGGAGATCTATATTTTAAAGACAGTCTTTTGCAGTTTAGCATGAACATGAAGTCCATGGAATCCATTGATATGGACGATCGCTGGGATTAGCTAGAACTAAGCAGGTATATGAAAAATAAGTATTTAATAATAATTTACTAATATATGTATAACTGCTTTGTATTTTGTAATTATTAAAACTAATATCAATTACTTGAAGGAATTAACTTACAGAATTATTCAGACGGCGAAACATCTATAATCACATTACACTACATAGTATGAATTTTGTTTCGCCGACAAAAAAAACAAAAATACCTGGTTAGTTAAATTAAGTAATGTAATACTTCCTTTTGTATTTATTTGTTGTTCTGGGTGCTGTGCGATTCTAAAATGTAATAAACTTATTAGGAATTCCAACAAAGGGAACATATCTTACTCGTATACCTATTGGTCGCCATAAGCTTGCATTGTTTGTATAAAAACATTAGTGTTGAAAAATACGAGATCACGTCCGCTGGCGGGTAGAAGAATTGATTGTTTAGTTCAAGCTAGATCCAATTGCAAGTGGCGTTCCCTTATCTTTAATCTTACTATGATCTACACTCGACATTTTGCAAATTTCACAAACAGACTATTTGGCTGACTAATATCAAATTATTCAAAAATGATTTTTCCGTAAGACAGTCAATTGTTGGCAAAAATTAAAAAATTTAAAACTGAAGTTCTAAAATTTAATAATATTTTCAAGCATTTAATAATGATCCGAAGCACTTTCGTGGTGGAAAACTTGAATTTGTCATTACCATTTCATCAATACCAACACATCAATTCGTATCCAAAAAACATGTAAAAAAAATGTAAAATAAAAACAACTCTTGTTTGCAACAATTACCATTAAGTTGACAGTTAGAAATAAAAGCTATGTTATAAATGATTCAAGTAACAGGTAGTTACCTACTTCGTTTAATATTGTCTCAATAAAAAACACTATTCTATCCAAAAGAGGTTCCTTGTGCAATTTAATCCTTCCAATGTATGTTGCTAACTTGCAATGAATGAATCCTTTTGTTGTAGGATTTTTGTGTGAAACTGAAATATATATATTTAACTAATGACCCACTCCCGACTTCGCCCGGAATGCAATCTATATATCCCATATTTTAAGTTGAAACTAATTATACACATAGTTACGTTTTCAAATTCGGTTCAGTAGTTTCGGAGTTCATCGGGAACAAACATGTGACACGAAATTTTTATATATATACTAACCGGTGCCTGTAACTTCGTCCGCGTTGAAAAAGAAAAAAGTAGCCTATCACGAGTACCGTACTTCTAAATATTTATCTATAAAGTTTCATGAAAATCTTTTAATTCTTTTAAGAGTTATGGAGGAACATACATACATACATATACTCGTATATACAATACTTACACTTTATTATTAGTACTAACTGTTGCCCGTGACTTCGTCCGCGTTAAAAAAGATAAAAAGTAGCCTATCACGTGTCCCGTACTTCTAAATGTTTATCTACCAAGTTTCATGAAAATTAGTTAATTCGATTAAGAGTGATGGAGGAACATACATACATTCTAAAAATGGTCAACTTAGTTTCAGTATCATGTATAGAGTCTTCTATATTATATACACGATATTTCTGAAAACAAAGTAAATTACTCCATGACCGACTCATACAGATTTATTATTAGTATTGATTGTTTGATTGATAAATAAAGATTAACTGCGAAAACAAGCGTTTTCAACGACATGAAAAAGTGGGAACTGTCTCGGAAATCATCATACAGCGCAAGGAGAATAGAGGTAAAGGAGCGCAAGCTCTGTGTATTAAAAGTGTCCGTTGAAAGATGACAGATTGATGGCGCTGGTGCAGCTAGTGATAGTAAACAATTCAACTCAGCGCGCACTTCACTCCGTCAACAACTGCTACATTCATTTCATACTCTCCATACTGTCAAACTCTCTAGATCACTAGACATAGACACACCAGCGCCATCTCTATTTGTCGATTTTAGTTGCCACTTTTATACCCTCCTCAATACAGCGAAAAGAGTACAGTTAAAAATTTATATTTTACTAGCAGGTTGTTTTACATAATTTTCTTTTTTAGAGGACGGTATAAGGTTAATTTTTATTGAGTAACTTTGTTAAAACTTATCAAGCCGGGGAGACCTGACTGTTTGTTATAGTGAATAACGTTCAGTAGTATTCGCGCTTCTATTAAGATCGCATCGTTTACTAATTACGTGCTCTTTATTTAAAGGTGCTAAAGTTATTTTCTTATGTATTGAAAATAACCACATCAAATCAAATTCAAGATGCGTACAATGAAGGTAAGTTTTTCTCGATTCTTTTCAATAAGTACCGTACGCTTCTGTTCTCTTCTGCATTTTTTGTTTTATATCTATACTTATTATTATTATAAAGAGAAAATATTTGTATGTTTGTAATGAATAAAATCAAAAACTACTGTACCGATTTTAAAAATTCTTTCACCTTCTATAGGTACTAAGTTAAATTATCAGCTAGTAACATAAGCTATATTTAATAAAGTTACACCTACCTACATCTATTATATTATATTCTTTTTATTTAATTACTTCAGGTTTCTTAACAGACTCTTAATCGTAGAATACTTTTTTTGAGTTCGGACCCCCTGTCAAGTAAGTTAGAAGCGTGAAAAGAAGAAAACTTAATTCTTTTTTGCCACAAACAATTGTTCTCCTCATCCTGAATCCGAATGAACGTCATTCTTCAGAAAGCGTAGATGAAAATTTGTCTTGAAATTTTTTTAAAAAAAAATTATTTTTAATAAACATGTCTCGATTTTATATTAGAATCTTTGTTTCATTTACTAATATCGTTTAGAACAAATATTGACAGTAAAATAATTTTACAGTAAAATAATACCCCTATGTGCGTCGTGAACGTCAGCTGCGGCTCCGATGATGGGTTGAGCAGTGGTAGCCCGTTACACTTTCAGAGCATCAGCTGACAAGCATTCCACCAAGATATAGCCAGCTGACTTTTTTATTTATTAACAGTAATATATAAACTATCATCTGATAAATTTTCCATTGGGAGGTAATCACTGAACACGTATATATTCGTGTGACCTGCTGACGTATAATCCACCATTTTATAAATAGCTGACAACTTTGTTTCTTCAAAATATTAGGCTAACTATAATTTGATGAATTTTTAATCGGGAATAAATGATTAAAATTTTTTTTTATTATGTGCGTGGGCGGCTACCGCTCTACTGCTCAACCCACCATGGGAGCCGCAGCTGACGTTCACAACGCTTTATGATACAACTCTCTCAGTCATTTTACGAGTTATCGACTGAGAGGAAATTGGTCATGAAAATCTGTCGCTGGCTCACGTGTGTTGTTTTCAAAAGGTTCGTGAGAGATATAGAATCATTTGTCATTTGCAATGTTTATAAAAGCATATGTGCTGTTCGGTTTCGCTGTTTGAGTACAGGATGCCATTTCCCAATCTTTTTCTGATCGCTTCTTCTTAATTTTACTAATGTCTTACAATTGCACAACTTGGCGACTTGCAACTTGCACACGATGTTAATTGGCAATGGTAGTCACTTGCCATCAGATGCACCTTCACCTCGTTTGAAGACGTTTATTAACTTTTGTTTACTGATTTCTAATATAAATACCTACAAATTGTTGGTGAGCTGTGTGCCATTTTGGTATATGATTTGTTCGACTTTCATATTGATAGGGATGAAAAGTTTTTGTCAAAGTAACTTCGTGTTAGTAAAACCATGGAAATACACATACAAAATTTCAACCCAATCGGTCAAGCCGTTTAGTAGTTGACATACAGATAGCAGCGCCACCTACCGGGTTCAATTGTATTTTTAAATCATCCAGGAAACCATCGAAATTAAATTTCAACCCAATCGGTTCAGCCGTTAAGAAGTTATGTGAAAAAGATAAGTACGGAAGGATAATTCTTACTACCCGTTGTCCTATTACCCGTTTTCCCGTAGAAATGAAGCATTTTCCCGCGGTAAAAAGTAGACTATGTTCATTACAGATAATGTCGGCTTCTAATGGTAAAACAAAATTTCAAATCGGTCTAGTAGTTTCGGAGCCTATTCTATACAAACAAACAAACAATCAAATCTTTCCTCTTTATTATATTAGTATAGCTGTATAAGAAAATAAATGGTGATCATTTAGCTTTTGAGTTATTATGTAGATGTTTTTATAATTTTTTGAATTTGTTTCCACTATAGAAGTAAATTTAAAGTCGTATTCAGGTCAAAAGACAATGCATTTTGTTATAACATTAAAACATCGTTGCAACGTGAAAATAAATAACAATGCAAATTTTGCTGAAACAGAAAAATTTTACGTTAAATTCGCACTACGTAATATCATTACAGCTAACTCTATTTCGCAACGAGTTATTATGTACCTACATCAAAATAATAATATTATAAAAGCAAATCGATCCTTATGGAGTAAACCCCAAATTAAATTCTATCCATTGTACTAAAATATTATTCGTACCAAAAGTAGGAGCTTTAAGTTAAGGCATGGAGCTGTGCTGACTAACATACAGAAAGGGTTAGTTAAGTTTTTAAGTAGTTCAAGTATAAGGTGTATGTATGTTCATGTATTTGATAAAATTATTCCTTTATATTTTTCCAGCAGATTGAACAACGCGAAAATTTAAATGAGGTGGAAGGAGAGCCACCAGCGAAGAAATTTTGTAGGATTTCTGGTATGTATGTCTATTTGTTACTGTTACCGTAATACGATTTTTTTTTTAATTTTACCAAAAAGTCCTTTGAATTTGAGTAAAAAATAAAAACGCTTTTTTTTTATTTTTTATTTTTTTTATTTCTTTTTCATCTGGTATTTCGATAACTTTTTGTAATTTCTTTATTCCTTTAAAAAAGAAGCTCTTAATTTTCTTGAGTATCGAAAACCTCCTTTATTGCAGTAATGACTTTGTTATCAATTTTGTTCCACTTGCTAACTAGAACTAAGAACTGAGTATGGTCAATAATGGATAGTCAATAATAATCCCAAAACCAGCGATCGATGAGCAGGAGAGTTGTAGAATATTGCTATTTTTTAAACTTTTTTATAGGAGACAATAACTTAGAGATCCAGTAAGTACCTATACAATAAGGTTTGACTCGTTTTTGACTATGAAGAAAAAGTAACACCTTTATTATTTCTCTTTTTCAGTCAGGCCGGATTCTGAATTGCTTGCAAAATATGCGACAACTAACGGGTAATTGCAACAACTATTATTATAATACATCAATCAAATATGTTGTAATTTTTGATAGTTTTGTCATCCAAATTCCTTAATAAATTTACGCATCATTGAATTTGCAATCATAGAAAAAAAAAATAGAGTAGAATTCCGTTTGATACAACTTCATTCTTTTCATAAACATAGAGGAGTTATGAAGAATGTAGCCAATTCCCCCTGTCTAAAATTATTCAGGTCGACCCTACATAAAGAGTGTGAATAAATATTAGTAAGTGTATTAATGTAAAGAATCATACATCATAATCTATATTTACTACAGGAGCAAAGGCAACGTCGAAAACAAGAGCGAAAACAAGAGCGAAAACAGCAACCAAAACGCTTCGAACATGTCTGTTTATGAAGAAGTTTTCACTAACTGGTTAACGTTTTTTTTATTGGAACGCCTTTATAGAGGAATAACGGGAGTAGCATATATTTATGGACCACCAGGCATAGGAAAGAGCACTGCTGTGAACAAAATCGTCATGGATGACCTAATGGTAAGGTTACATTATGTTTATCCGCTACTAGGCGACGTTTTTTGTTTTTCGCTATTAGAAATCACAAATTAATTCTATTTTTGGTAAAATTTTTTAACTATCATTGTTGTGTTTCGGTGAGTGTCAGAGCCCATTCCTTATACTTATCCCTTATCCTTAATCCTTCTATGGTCGGCAGCGCACTTGTAGCACTTATGGCGTTGCTTGTGTTATAGGCGACCATCAAGTGGACCGTCAGCCTGTCTGTTGACCTTAACATAAAAAAAAGAGCAAGTATATTTTTCGACCAGAAGTACTTGTCCTTTTTGTATCCCTAACAACGTGTGTGCAAAATTCCATGATGATCGGTTGAGTAGATAATGCGTGAAAGAGTAACAATCAAACAAACTTACTTACGCATTCATAATTTCAGTTAAGATTGTATAAAAATTGATTTGGACTAGTGATGTAATCTTTGTTGCGTTATTAGATTATTTTGACAGTACACCAAAATTAATATCTTGGGGAAAATAAAAATATAAATAAAAATAAAAAATATTGACTGCACATTCACGTTGAATATGTCTGTTTTATTATGTATTAATACTTTTATTTTTAATTTCAGATACGTTCTCAATTCCGCTTACTTAAAATAAACTGTTCAGAATTGGGTAAGCCTGCACGACTTTTCAAAAGGATGTGCGAACAATTGAAAATAAAAACGTCGCGAGCGTTTTACTTGGGTGCTTTGGAGCAGCACCTCGCTACAAAACCAAAACCAATGTAAGTGCCTCAAAATACGACTTATACCTATTTCCGTCGTGCTATTCCATAATATTATTTTAATTCCTGAAAAACTATTAACTGAAATATTTGGGAAGAAGTTAAATATGATGAACAGGAGAAATAAATTGTATATGAGCTTTAAATGGATCTCCTAAGATTCGCTGATAAAGTCCCCGCTGCGTCTGACTACTGTATGTTCATGATAAACTCAAAAACTACTGAACGGAATTTCATCGGGAGTGACGGATCTCGTTAATAAATACATAACAAAACTTAGCTAATAACTCCTTTTCAACCGATTTCCAAAAAAGGAGAACATTCTCAATTCTCATTTCAATACAAACGTTAGTTGCTTACTGTGGAACTAGATGGTGCTGTGTGGAATGTGTGTTGATATTATTTATTATTTCTTTTGCAGATTGTTGGTATTATACGATATCGAAGCATTGGGAGAAAGAAAAAGTGAGTTATTATATCACCTGTTCACTTTGGGGGGTCCTAAGGCAAGTATTGCGATTGTGGGGTTGGGTACCTCGCCTTTACTGACGCCCGAACTAGAGCAGCGGTTGCCTATTGAGGTACTATTTGGTATAATATCGATCGAGTACAAGCCTCATAGAGAGCACTATAACTTAAATCTTCTCAGTGCAGAGTTAGCAGAGGAGTCATGTTCGAAACATCCGCGTTAGACACGCGGAGAGGTAAGGTTTCCTTTTAATTAAATTAATCTTCTTGTTTTATTTTTAAAGTGCAACTAGTGGAGTTTGACGATCAGCCTGGAACAGTCCTCTTCAGCTTGCCTGGACGTATGTGTCTACATTTATTTTGTTTTGTTTTATTCTGTTCTGGCGGGCGAGCGGTGGACAGGGTTGCGAGTTTGTTCACATTACTCTTTTAGATTTTGTAATGTTTATGACTCTGGTTCATTTCAAAATGTGTTATAAAACATAATGTAATTGTTTATAAAATTAATTGTGAATGGATTTTCTAGACATAAAAACTATATTTTTATAAAGCTAGCAACCATTCCTAACTAATTTAGCTTTTAAACACCATAAAAAACATATACAAGATTCAAAAGCCAAGCCCTGCCGATTCTGCTCAGTGACAAAATGCCCGGCAAGAAAGCCAAGGTTCGCATTTTGACCTGATCCGACTTAGTTTGAAAATATATATTGTAGGTAGGTTGTAGGTAGGTGAATACGCCCGTCTGGCGTACTAAAAATCTAGCCTTAACATTCTTCAGAACTGTACTGGCATTACCTAATCCCGGCCACTCGGGATGCAGATAGTGCGACTTGCTCTATCACCTCTAACTGTTATTTGACACATTATGTATTCAACTAAATTTTAAAATGAATGCACTTTTTTTGTGTGATTCCAGAAACAGTGGCTACGAGCTCAGGCGACAAATGGCAAAATACTTACCCTACAATACACCTAGATGATCGAGATATTATGTTTTATGAGCTCCGTATGTTTTCCGCATGTTTTATGAGCTTCAGCAATTGGACGACCTGCTACTGAGATAGTGTTGATAATGATAATGATTTTCTTCGTAGCAAATTGCCGAGGCAAAACAAAATACTTACTTTATCTTTACTTTTTTTTTTCACTACAAAACTTATAGAAATCTTAAGAGTTAAGGAAAGTTTACTTTGTAACTTAATTTTGTAACTTCATTATGGAAAATCTTAAGAGTTAAGGAAAGTTAATTTGTAACTTAATTGTAATAATGTAGAGAAATATTAAATATAGTGCATGGAAATCTAAATTGTTTAATTTATTTAATGAAGTGGTTTTTCGAAAGATACCTACTGTGGTAGAGTCAATTGCACAAAGATTATGTATCCATGGAATTTAAAGGGGCTTTCGAGCACTAAATTATAATCTATACTAATATCATAAAGAGGAAAGATTTGATTGTTTATTTGTTTGTTTGTATAGAATAGGCTCCGAAACTACTGGACCGATTTGAAAAATTCTTTTACCATTAGAAGCCGACATTATCCGTAATGAACAATGGATACTTTTTACCACGGGAAAATGCTTCATTCCTACGGGAAATCTAAAATAAAAGTAAATACTAGCGCCTTGGCACGGGAGATAGCGCCATCTAATCAAATTAGTAAAACCTCGCAGAGATATATTAATTCGATGGGTGAAACGACTAACAAGACAGCTGCTTGGTGATATTGCACGGTAGATGTCGCGAGCACCAGCTAGTCTAATATAATAAATTTATATATACGGACTAAAAATGTGGAAAGTTGCAATATGGCGACTTGCGGTTATAAAAGCGGGTTATATCTCGGGCCAACACAACGAATCAGAGCTCTCTCTATAATTAAATACAATGGCGGATGATTGGCCGGCAAGGACGAACCAATCAGAGAAACACATTCGCATCTCGACAGATGGCGCGAAAAGATGTGTTTCGTAACCATTTCCAACGTATAAACTGTTATACGTTTTCATATTTATCTTAAGATAGATTTTCATTTAATTTGCATCGCTGTTAGTTTCCCCATTTGACAGTTCGTGAAGGATG
The DNA here is from genome assembly GCA_918317495.1 of Synanthedon vespiformis. Taxonomy (NCBI): domain Eukaryota; kingdom Metazoa; phylum Arthropoda; class Insecta; order Lepidoptera; family Sesiidae; genus Synanthedon; species Synanthedon vespiformis. Next base: position 4,246,218 of record OU906947.1, read on the forward strand.
TTCGGGATAACTTTGAAACGGCGAGCTCATTACGATGAAATATTTCAACTTTACATTTTCACAATAAAAAAAATGTGATATAGTACGAAGTTTTACAATAAATTTTAACGCGTTTAACTCTTAAACTGTTAATTAATAATTAAGATTGCACTATATTTTCGTAATTTCTCATATCCTTACTACTATGTTACAAGGTTACGTCAGGTGCCTATTTTTCTACTTTTCTATAGATTTAGTGATGTGCCATGAAAATAATATTATAATCTGTCGATTAAATGATTAAGAGAAATAGGTACACACTAAGAGTCGAAATACTATATTATAAATAATAATTTTTATGTTATGGCTCTGGCCTGCCAGAGATAGATTGGTTAAAACTCCCAAACCAGAAAAAGTGAGCTATGAAATTGACGAACTAGCTTTGGCATTGTGTTCTGCGAATTCCCCCATACCTTAGGCTCAAATTAAAGGCTACGCTGCCAAGAAGATGCTACATTTGTTAAAAGAAGCATGCGCATTATGGCAGATTTTGAACGCGATATCAGAATAGCCTGCATTATCGATAATGATATTGTAATTGAAGTTGGTGAAGACGATGATGACGACAGCGCCTTAAGCTATTCGCTGTCCGATTGTGAATAATAAATATATTAAAATTAAAATAAAATAAAATATTTTCTCGAAATTGAAGTGTCCGTTAGTAATGTAAACATTACAGCTATGTAATAAATGTATATGAATGATACTGTTGACGACCTTTTTGCAATACCACTGGCCGTTTTGTATTTATTTCAAATTACTGTTCTTTTATAATTGTCAATTTTTATATAGGTACGTTTTGTTCATTAGCTTATAAGACTTAGCACTGTAGATAAATTCGGTTGAATAACGTCGATATAATAAAATATGTCGATAGTGGCACTTAATTCTGTTATACTATACCCATCACTAGTTATGTCAATCTGCGAAACGTCAAATGGGAATACTTAAGGCGGCTATACAATAAAAAAAAATATTTTGAAGTTATATTTTATGCACATTCGCTATTCAAAACTTATTGTCTATTTTGAGAGTGTGGCAATTAAGAAAATTTTGGAACATTTACGAATATGTGAAAAATATAATAATTCTTCATATTTTAGTAGTTTAGTAGATACATATTTCTACATCAATCAATCAATAAATCTGTAGGAGTCGGTCATGGAGTAATTTACTTTGTTTTCAGAAATATCGTGTATATAGGCTCTATACATGATACTGAAACTAAATTGACCATTTTTACAATTTTCTGTATGTATGTATTGTATGTTCCTCCATCACTCTTAAACGAATTAACTGATTTTCATGAAACTTGGTAGATAAACATTTAGAAGTATTGATTAGCTACTTTTTATCTTTTTTAACGCGGGCTATGTCGTGGGCAACAGCTATTTTGATACATAAAATTACTGGAATACATTGGATTGACCAACCTATTGGTCAACCTATTGTTCACCTATTGGTTCAGTGGTTAAAGATTAGCTTTCTGTTCCGGCATTTTTTTTTTATGTAGATCTAGTGGCACTTCCCAGTAAGGGCAGTGACCACCCCTTACAGAATACTACAGTGAAATAAGAGCTTGTGTGCATTTGTCAATCGACGAGTAAGTAATGGATGCCAGAGCCCAAATCCTTTCCTTTCCTATTATGTACTCTTATTCTTAATCCTACTTAGGTCGGTCGACTATAGACTATAGACCACCTAAGCAGCGAGTGGACAACATTAAAAAATAAACAAAAATAATTCTTCCAAAGCGATTTTATTCTCAATTCATAATTATAGAAATTTAATCCAATGGGAACAAATGGTATTTGCACTGCACTCTAAACGAGTCCCCCTCCCTGTAACAATCAAAAAGTAATAATTAAGATATTGTTAAATTATTTTGGATTCGTTTCTGGAAATCAAAATATTATAAATGTGAAAGTAACTCTGTCTGTCTGTTCGCGATAAACTCAAAAACTACTGCACCGATTTTCATGCAGTTTTCATCAATGGATAGAGTGGTTCTCGAGGAAGGTTTTAGTATATAATTTACAAAGTTACGCGGGCGAAGTCGCGGGCAGCAGCTAGTCTAAAATAAAGCAAAAAAACTAAGCCTTCCAAAGGTATAGCAACAAGAGGTCAGGCGTTATTATTGATTACGAATAACAAAGTATCTCTAGCTTTAAGTCTGTATAGTAATTACGAACAAACTTACGTCGTTATGAGGAAGGTGAATTTGATCATAACCGGCCGCTGCGTAGGCTTGAATCTAGAATCGTACTCTGAAAGATCCTTCTCCATAGTCAAGAGGTGAATCACACATTCCTGTAAAGTTTCAATTTAATTAATTTACAATTTAGTGGGAGCGTTTCATAGTCATTTGGGCAGCTGACCCCTTGTAAAAATACCAGGCGATGGTAGCCGTCAACCATCAAATAGACAGTCTGCCTCACTGTTGAGTTTAACATTAAAAAAAAATATATATAACCTGTGTCCTGTACGTCTAAATGTTTATCTACCAAGTTTTATGAAAATCAGTTAATTCGTTTGAGTTATGAAGAAACATACATACATATACATATATACATTATACATACATACAGAAAAAAATTAAAAATGGTCAATTTAGTTTCAGTATCACGTATAGAGCCTATAAACACGATATCTCTGAAAACAAAGTAACTTACTAATTGACAAACGCTTACAGATGTATTATTAGTATTAATTAATGATAAAATTAAAACTTACCACCGCAATATCGTTTGGATTGTTTCTAGTGCACGCCATTGGATTTACAACGTATTTTAGAGCCATATAATTTACGAATTTCATTGTAACGTTTTCAATTACAAGCAATTTTAATATACACGAGCAACTACAACTGTGTCCGTCCAAATTAAGTTACGAAGTGACATTATAAAATTATTTTCACAAGCATCAAATGTTGGAATTTCAATACTGGTTACTCGTATTCCATACATTGATAACTAAAGAAGCCGCTGTATATATGCGAAGCTTGCATTTTTGCGTGATAATAGTCTAAGAGCCGGTCTAAGATCGACCTTCATTCATTTGATAACCAGATGAGACATATTTTTGATCAAATATAATTTATAAACAAACTTGCCTATCGAAAACCCAAGCAACACAGATTGGCTGAATATTCTTTGAATAAATGCATTTATACAGCCGTTATTCAAGCAATTTGGGCACAAAATAAATTGCTTTAAGCTGCATAGTAGCAACATAATAGCTGAATAGTAACTGAATAAGCAACAAGAAGCCCATAATAGCCCATAGTGTTATAATAGCCCAAAAATAATTCAATACAGCATTTGCCTATATTGTCAGCTCTAATACCCTTATAACAAAGCTTTAGACTGAATAATTTGTGAATTTCATACTGTTATCTGGCCTATGTGTTGCCTGGGAAGTGCTAATGGCTATTTTTAAATGAATTAATCGCTTTCACTCTTCTGATAACCAAATGAAATTTATCTCAACTGATAGTTTTCAACACTCAGAATATGCCTAGGTAGGCTTGCCTACTTATTTCTGCTCATGGCTACATTTTTTTTTGAGTATTGGAAATCGCGTTCACGGACTGACCGCACCCGTCGGCATAGGACGCGCCGGCGAGGGAGAGTGTGGGACTCGACCGGCAGAGGTGCCGGTAATACTCACTAAAACCCCCCCATGCTCCACCATCAGCGGTGATGTGCTGGTCCGAATAACAGCCAGGCCATGTCTGCGGAACCCGCACACCGCTACATCCGTTGAGGGATTCTTCTTCGTGGTGGCTGCCTAGAAAGCATGTCTAGGCCGCCATATCATCAAATCAGTGTAGGCCGGGCGTCAGTCGTCCTACCTGACGCCGGTAGTCACTAGGCAACTTGTGCCGCGGCGTAAGCGCGGTGCCGTCGTCCAACTCTGCGGCGCCTGAGTGGGTCCTCTTCGCGGAACCGCTCCCTGTCCTCAGAGAGCGGCCAGGGCCGCTTCACAAAATGTCCTGATTGCGTTCCAGCAGTCAGGGTTAGCGACCATTGCTCTGACGACAGCGGGTAAAGACAGGTCCTGTCCCACGACTGCCGTCAGAGCCGCTCTCTCATTGTACCAACCTAGGCATCCCTCCAGAACATGTTGCGCCGTGTCGTTACTGACCCCACATTCGTGGCAGATGATGGTTGGCTCCCTCCTTGCGATGTTGCACAGGTACCGTCCGAAGCAACCATGCCCCGTGAGCACCTGCACAAGCCGAAAAGAGAGTGAACCAGCCCGCCTGCTCACCCACTCGTGTAGCACCGGCGCGATCGCAGACGTGGTGCGGAAACCCAACCCCGGCTGCATCAACTCGTCGCACCATCTCTCGAGCGCCTCCTCCTGGCCCTCTCTTCTCCATCGCGACACCTCCTCCGGGAGTGGAGTGGAGTGGATCGTCGGTCCTATGGTAGACCGCTGCGAGAACCCCGGCATCCAGCTCCAATGGGCGCCCCGTATAGGGCCATCGAGCGCACCACGCCCGCGAAGAGACGGCGGCACCCGACGTTGGGTCCGCCCAGGTTGGGCATCAGCTTGCTAATGGCGAAAGCAGTTTTCGAGAGTCTTGGAGCTAGGCTCTTGAAGTGCTCCTTGAACTTCCATTGGCTATCAAGTACGACGCCAAGATATTTCAGCGTCGACCCGACGCCGATGGAAACTCCGCCAACAATGATGTGGGCATCCGGCGGTGGCGCCTTGCGAGGCCCACGGAAGCAAATAGCTTCAGACTTTTCAAGGGCCACCGTCAGGCCCAAGCGCCGTATGCGCATAACCTGCACTGTGTAGGACAATGGGGCAGTAGGCCGACGGTGAGTCCGACAAACCCTCGACCCTTGTACGATCGATCGACGGTATGGGCTCCCTCTCCCGAGGCCAAAACAATGGCGGCGACCCCGTCCCAGTCGCCGATCCAGTTATCACGGTTGACGACCAGATACGGCTCCGACACGAATGCCACATGTACCCCCCACTGCACCAGAGTCTGGACCAGTAAGTCCTGGGCTCTAGCGCAGTGGTTGATATTCGCCTGTAAGAATTTTATGGACGTATTAATTTTATGGCTCTCCTACTATAAAGTTTTGTTCACCTCATCGTAATATGATTCTTACTTGAACGGTTCTTTGTTCCCTTAGTTTTGTACACGATTAATTATATTTTCATATTTTATTTATAATACTTATAATAAGAAACCTCTCGGTATGTAATTTTTTTTTTCAAAAATACATTTTATACACGTTACTGCTAAAAATGTTAAAGTTATCAACGATGGCGCCACTAATTAGCGAAATCCGAAAATATAGAGGTTGCAAATCATCGGAAGAATTGGTTTTTCTTCTAAGTACGTGTACGCAAGCTGCAGAGATTTAGTGTGAGCATTTTGTGTAAGAAGTATTAAAAGAAAACAAACTGCGCTATTGTTTGGCGAATAGTTCACTCGACTTTATTATTTATAACATTTTATCCAAAAAATAGCTTTTTTTTTAGTTTTTTGCTTATAAAATTGAAATCATTATGGTGAGAATGAAAACACGAAGAAAATGAGAGGTCGAATGACTCGATCAGACCGTTAGTTTAGGAGAAAATCGGAAAAAAACAGCCAAAGTGTGTTACCCTGATAGTTTCAATTTTATAAGCAAAAAACTAAAAAAAAAACAGTGATTTTTTTCCATAAAATTATTAATAACAATGAAAAACATGTCAGTATAGCAAATGAAATTATTCTCCAGACAATAGCGCAGTTGGTTTCCTTCTAAGACTATTTACAGAAAATGCTCAGACCAAATTTCTATAGCTTGATCTATGAGCGCATATCGGTTTTTGTTAGGTTAGCCATAAAGTAGGGGTTCTAAATATGTCGTGGGCATCTGTTGGATTTTGAAGATTCGATTGTAGGAAGACGAAAAGGTTATATGAAGTTTTTCATTTCAACGGTGGGTTGAGCGTCTACAGGCTTTCAAAAATGTAAAAAAAAAAAGTCACATGGACATATTCGAGCGCGTCAGATATTAATAATGTATTTGGCCCACATGTCTCTGATGACGGATATATGTTAATCTGCCGATTTGGGTGGCGGGTTCTCCCGTATGGAAGCGTTAAAAATGGAAAAAATTTATTTATTCGAGCGCGTCGGATATTCAGAAGGGATGTTAAGTGAACTAAGCTCCCATTTGAAGAACTGACGATTTGGATGTGACGCAACCTCGTGGCAGCTTTCTGAAAATGCAAAATCAATCGTCATTTTGACTTACTTATTCGAGCGCGTCAGATTTTAATAACGACGGTTCAGCTTGATATCCTGGTTATGTTATTGCTATTGCCTTACGAGTCCGCCCGAGTGACTTATGGTCCACGTGCGAGTAAGGCACAAATTTCCGGGATTAGACTCCATTGGCCCGGATGAATTCATTAATTTTAATAAAACCTATAAAAAATTCCCTATTCACCCGCCTCAGTGCTCTTATTTCATATGGCCCGAGGAATGTAAAATCGATATGGTTATAGAAAAATGAAAACTAACAACAATTTATTTTATGTGTTATACTTATGAAATACAAACCTATGGAAGTTATAAAAATTTAAAAACCAATGGATAGAACCATTCTATCCATTGGTGAAAACAGCATGAAAATCGGTGCAGTAGTTTTTGAGTTTATCGCGAACAGACAAACCGACAGACAGACAGACAGACGCGACGGAGGACTTTGTTTAATAATATGTAAGGATATATAATAAAAATTTCGTGTCACATGTTTGATGCCAATTAACTGCTAAAATACTGAATCGAATTTGATAAAACTTAGTAACTATATGTGTAATTTGGTCGAACTTAAAAGATAGGATAGTTTTTATTTTGAACCTGGACGAAGCCGGGGGCGTGTAGCTAGTTTTCTAACTTCTAATTTCTAAAAGAAAATGAATAGTAAGTAATCCTAGTAGTCATCATTTTAGTTCGTAAATATATATACTATACTAGCGGGCCGTCCCGGTTTCGCCCGGTTTTTGTCTGCATATATAAATGAATATAAATATGCATATATAAAAATCTTTCGCCTTTAATGCTCTTTCCATTAGGCTGAAACATTCAATTCTTTCTACTCGCTTTAGAACCTGATCTCATATAACCGACTTGCTTTGTATGAATCATAAATTAATACAAAGGGAAGTGTTTGTATTACTTTGAATACTTTAACCATATAACCAAATAAGGATAATCGAGCTCTGTTTTTGGCAAAACAAAACTCAAACTAACAAAAGCCGTTTGAGATGACGATTAAGTTACACCACTTCACCCAGTGCTACACTTTATTACCTTCCTGTTACAGCTGATAAGGGACAATGTCTAGTATTCTAGGTATAACAGTGTGTATACCTAATATATATTAATATATGTGGGTTTTGGGTACCTAGTAAATATATGTTTAATACACTGATGTTTAAAACGCATAGATTTGCACATTAATTTTTAAGCATACCTACAATTACGCAAATTAATATTTAACTTGCTGATTTGTGTATTATTACTTGTTTATAATAACACGTTCAACCTACATTTTTATTTTGCAATAATATGTTGTTGTCATGGAAAGTAAGTAGAACAAAATAATTTGCTGACAAAATGTGACAAGCGCAAATACGTTATATTATTTTTTATTTTCAAGTAAAAACCTAGACTTTGTATCCTTCCTTACCCGTGGTCCACCTGCCTAGTTCACCTAGGTGGACTACGGGAATTATCTCTGTTACCTTTTCACGCCTTAACTACTGAACTGCTCATCATGAAATTTTGCATATGTACACGTTGTCGGGCACTTTTCATAGAGAAAATAAGTACTGTTTCTTAGGGAACATCTAAAATCAAGAAAACTGTCATGTGTTATACTGCTTATCTACTTACTAATATGTAAAGCTGAAGAGATTGTTTGTGTACGCGCTCAGGAATTACTGGTTCGGATTGAGAAATTCTTAGTAATAGTATTCCATTGACGTCCTTTGTGGGTCAGTAGTCCATTGTGTCAGATAACAAGGGAGGAGACCCAGCACGTGCCGTTTTACATCCAGCACGCGTAAACTTTGGGCCAACCGTGCCGTAGCTTACAACCTCCCTAATCCCTACACCACTGGGACTGGGCCTTCTCGGTCCCCTACAAACGAATCCGATTTGCGATCGGCCTTTGCGATCTATCGGATTGTTGAGGGTACGTCCCTCACCATGACAAGGTCATGGCCTACATAGAGTATTTATTTCTCACCAAATTCTTCTAAATCACCTAACTCATTTTGAGGTTTTTACTATAATGGAAAGAGCGGTAAAGGAGAAAGGTTTACTAGTATTAAGAAGAGGAAAGATTTGATTGTTTGAATTGAATAGGCTCCGAAACTACGGTACCGATTTGAAAAATTCCTTCACTTATAAGAAGCTATATTATTAGCGAGTAACATATATAGGCTATATTTTATAAAGTTACGTGGACGAAGTCGCGTGCAACAGCTAGTTAATTATAATTTGCTAAAATAAAACTTTTTAACAAAAAATTAAACCGCCGAAAAAACTGAAAAGCATAAAATAATTTTATTAAACCTTAAGAGCGCGTATAAAGGTACACACTAGCGCCACTCATTTAAAAAAAAATTATCTCATGACTGAGAAGGAATTGTTAATAACGGCTATATAAAGCCCTCGGTAAGTATGTCTACAATTTTTTAATACCTTTTATAAAGTTTCATATTTAGACACGAAGCAATAAAATTCGATCTAAAGAAAAGCGGCCACATTCCTCTAAATCGTATTTTCGACCGACGAAAACGACAAAACAAAAACGGAGGAGGTACTCAATTCGACGCGTATTTTATTTATTATTATTATTTTTTTATGTATAACTTTTGACAGGGTAGTTCGATTTTGATAATTGTTTTTTTATTTGAAAGGGTGCACCCCCAAGGGGGTCCCATTTTAATTTGGAAAAAAAATTCCAACTCTAAGGGTAGGAAAACAGGGGATGATTGATTATTCACTCACCGATTGTAGCGTATAACCACGCATAACTTTTTACAGAGTAGTCCGATTTTGATAATTCTTTCTTTAATGGATAGGGTATACCTCGAAGTTAGTCTCGTATAAATTTGGAAAAAAAATTCTTACCCTAAGGGTGGGAAAATGGGGGTGGGAAAATTAAAAATTAAGCATGTAGTAAATATTAGATTATAGCCATAAAAATATAAAATAAAACTTTTTAACAAAAAATAAAACTGCCGAAAAAACTGAAAAGCATAAAATAATCTTATTATTTTACCTAAGTAATTTTGAGTCGGCGCCAAACAAGCAAAATTCCTGAGTTACCCATGGTCCATCTGCCTAGTAGGTAAAGAGTGATACGCGGCGGCGACGGTATGACCACGCAAACTTTTCGATTTGTGAAGTTGGCCCCCCGTCAAGTTCAATCATCAATTTCTCGTGGAAAATAAACAGAACTATTGATATAAAGTATAGAGAACTCCAGAACTATATGGGGGGGCAACTAGAACTCACATCATTTTTTTCAATTTTCGTATCTTGACGGAGAGCCGAGTTATTGTAAAAAAACTGAATTAAAGGCTTTTTTCAAGATGGCGGAAAATGCAACCAGGAAATCTTGGTCGAGTTTTTCAAGTTAAGCTTTTCTAGGCCTCCTCCACATAATATTCAAAATTTAGCTTTCCCGGTTCACTTTCTTTTCTAACCTAGCGAATTTGCGATGAAAATTTGAAAAAAATATTGTGTAATGCTTGAAATATTGTGTAATGCTGAATACTTGAAAGAGGCTTTCCTCTAGGCTCGAGGCCTCGAGGCTTTGAGATACAGGTAGAGCCTGTATCTCGCTACGCCCATGTGCCCGCAACTTCGTGCGCGTTGTAGTTCTTTTTTGAACCACATGGTCCTAGAAATTTTATATATTACTAGCTGCTGCCCCCGATTTCATACGCGATGATAAATTTAAGTATAAAATCAATTGTAACACATGACACCTTGTTGCTATAACACATTAGCCTGGCGTTAGTTACAGTTTTATATTTTAGATAATCCCTCAAAAACAGTACTTTTTTCCTTGATGAAATGTACTTTTCTGTCTTATTTATGTCCTTTCTGGTGTGGCAAAAAACCTGTATGCAAAATTTCATGGTGATTGATTCAGTAGTTTTTGCGTGAAAGCGTAACAAACAAACAAACTCACATTCACATTTATATTATAAAATCGTTAAAATATTTGTTGCTCATAAAATACAAAGAATATTATTAGGTACCTTCGTCTCGCGTAAAATGCAAGCTTCGCAATAGTGGCTGCTATGGATAAGATCTGGGTTAAACACAGACTAACAAAACACGAGACCAGAGGCCAAACTTCATACAAAGTGTTACATTTTCTACCACAAAAAGTTACCAAATAAAGTTGTAGTCTCCTACAACTTGACTTAACACTTTACACTTTATAGTGTGCGACTAGTAAACTCTATGTGCGACTAAGAGCATGTTATAAAACTATGTCCTCCGCCGCGTCTGTCTGTCTGTTCGCGATAAACTCAAAAACTACTGCATCGATTTTCATGCTGTTTTCACCAATGGATAGAGTGGTTCCCGAGGAAGGTTTTAGTATATAATTTACAAAGTTGTGCAAGGGCGGAGTCGTGGGCAGCAGCTAGTATAGCAGAAAAAGCATAGCATTAGCTATACGTAACCCTTTTAACAAGATTGCGGCTGCTGGTCAAGGGTTGCGACACTTCAAACTTGGATTTAACTTTACACACTTTTCCCTTATGATATATCCAAAAAAAAAAAATTGCATTCTCTGACAAATACAACCCCAAATGTGCCTAACTAGCTATTATTACACACTACTGCTCGCCCTCGTTGCGTACGAGCCGAGATTAGTAAAACTTCTCTAGTAAGATCTAGTAAGATTAGTGGACCTGAATTAATGAATTATGAATTAATGAAAAAAAATAATAAGATTTTTTTAAAAATTAAACAAAGATTTAAAATATTGGTAATGAGATGTGATTAAAATAACTCTTTTTGACAGAAAATAAACCGACTTCAAACCGTTTCTCATTTTCATGAATGCCATTGTCAGAACAGGACCAAATTGAAATGGGACCACACGGGAAGCACCAGATTTCAAATAAAAAAAAATCACCCAGTCGAAAGTTAAGTATGAGGTAACAAACATTAAATAAAAATACATTAGAATTGAGAACCTCCTCCTTTTTTGGAAGTCGGTTTAAATAAATATAAGAGCAACAAAAATAGCTTGAAGTTAGTCATTATTTAAATTAACAATATTTCAGATGAAAAGTTTAGTGTCTGTCAAATATATTATTTTTATTTTTGCCCTACTTTTGTACGAGTGACAAGTGTACTTATAATAAGAATAGGTATACATTATGTACATTATGTACTTGGCCTCTCTTCTAGTTTTCTCCTCTGTGGTAACGGATAACGGACTAATTGCAAAATTAATATCATTCCGTAAATTACAACTTAGCTGCTCAGACATCTTGTGTAAAATATTAGGAAAAAAAAATTGTGCGTTGACAGTCCATTATTGAGACAATTGTTTGGACGAGTTCAGTGTTTAACGTTTTTTAAGATGAAATTCTTGCAACATTTTTCATCGAAATACATAACACCAAATGATCCGTGTACGTTTGAATTACCAGGCATGGCAGCAGTAGTAAGTTTTTTATTTTATAATATCAAATAAATTATATTTATTATAGGGTTATTTCACGGTGTCTTCTGTAACTCTTCTGCAAGTTCTCTACTGTTCTCACTGCGAAACTTTAGGCCCAAAATGACTTATAGTTATTTTTTTAGTATGTAAATCTTTTTGAATGTAATACCTATTACATCACACAATATAAAACATATTTAATTTAGTGTAATTTTTTTCGCAATTATAAACTGCTAATTCCATAGAAGAAAACATTTTAATTTTGTCATGAAACATTTCACGTACAACTTTTATATGTTTTACAGGAATATACCATAAGGATCTTAAGTATGGAAGACTATGACGTGCAGGTGGGAAATTCAGTCATCTCTCGGCAGCGGCCAACCATGACTGTAATCTCCTTGCGGGTATTGAAGTAAGTTTATCAATCGACTTCCAAATAACTCTTTTTAACAAAAAATAAACCGACTTCAAACCGTTTCATGGTCTTTTTTCATGGCTACCATTGTCAGAACTGGACCAAATTGAAATGAGACCACATGGGAAGCACCCAGCTTTCAAATAAAAAAAGATTCATCAAAATCGTTTCACCCAGTCGAAAGTTCTGAGGTAACAAACATTTTTATGTTTGTTACCTCAGAACTTTCAAAATACAGTCGAATTGAGAACCTCCTCCTTGTCTGGAAGTCGTTTTTTTTTTTGTTAAGAAGAGTTATTTTTCTTATCTTAACTACAGCTTCTTAACAACTTTCTTAACTCTGCATTAATTACTGACTGAGTGTGCCATTCAGAATTATTTAATATTATTTTTTTTTTATAATAAACTCTTTGTGACAATTATTTCAGTTTGAAATAGTAAGCTTAGTTAAGCTTTCGCTTATAAATATTTCATTCCAATTCTATTATCCTTAGATATTATAAAACAAAGTCCTCCGCCGCGTCTGTCTGCCTGTCTGTCTGCCTGCCCGCATTCACTACCTTTCCGCAACTTTTACTTCGTCTGCCTGGGCTATGCTACTAATGACTATTTTTTTATTGTTACAGAGTCGGTGAGAGATTTAGGTACAGAGCGAGATTCAAGTACTTCCTCCTGGATTTATAAATTTCACTTAATGTAATTAACTAAATTTAATTATTGTTAATACTTAATTGGCAATAAAATTCGTTTTGTAACAATTACTTCTGTGTTATTTCTTTGTAAAGACCGCCTAACGTTGCACTCGATACTAGGTGGCCAATCGTCGCCTATAAAACAACGCAAATGTTTCTGCCAATAGGATTAAGGATAAGGGATTGGGCTCTGGCAGCAGCTGCTCTGGTGTGGTGTTAATCAAGACAGGATTGATATATTTTTTTCTATTTAAAAGTTCAAATTATAATAATATTGATGCCAAAAATGTATGGGCAATAAAGGCTAAAGCGCGGACGAAGTCTCGGGCAAAAGCCAGTTAACATTAATGTTAAGGACCTTAGCACAGACAGTTTTTTTAGGGCTGCCAAAGCGCGTTGCACGCAATCAAAACGCGTTGATAACACTATGTTGCCGCTATGAATGTATGCACACGTTCATAAAATTGTAGTACGCAGCGACAACTTTTTTTGTGCTATTCAAAAAAACCCTTTCTCACCCCTTTCCTGCACCCTTTTCAGAGAGCTCGCAGCCTTCCGGCACCTTTTAAAGTACAAGTGGTATAATGCAAGAGTGTTTATAGCGCGTTTCTCATGTGCGATACAATCACAATTAATCAAGTTTAGCCGCGCCGCATCTATCGCGCGACCATGAAAAGCGCGCGTGTCGACGGGAGTCTGAAAAAAGAACGTCATCTGAACGGGCCCTTAAGGCTCATGTGGGGTCATAGATTTACAACAATATCAAAATAATTTAAAATAATAATAAATCTGTAGGGGTCGGTCATGGAGTAATTTACTTCTCAGAAATATCGTGTATATAGGCTCTATACATGATACTGAAACTATATTGACCATTTTTAGAATAAATGTGTGTTCCTCTATCACCCTTGAACGAATTAACTGATTTTCATGAAACTTGGTAGATAAACATTTAGAAGTACGGGACACGTGATAGGCTACTTTTTATCTTTTTTAACACGGACGAAGTCGCGGGCAACAGCTAGTTTAAAATATGAAAAGATGGGCATATAGTACCGAATCAGTGATGCTGGGAAGGGACCGAAACTTTATTAGTTGAAGGTGTCAGTGCATAATGGATGGCGTATGACGAACCCAGGCGGACGTGGGCGTAGGGCGTATACTAGCCCGACAACAACCCACGCCCTCACTTTGCGATTGTCTTATTTTAAATTCATGTATGGCAAAGTACATCTATAGATGTACCATCCCAATTAATAATACTTATCATGAATCAATCAATACTAATAATAAATCTGTAAGGGTTGGTCATGGAGTAAGTTAGTTTGTTTTTAGAGATATCGTGTTTATAGATAGGCTCTAGGGCTCTATACATTATACTGAAACTAAATTGACCATTTTTAGATTTTTTTCTATGAATGTATGTATGTACTATGTATGCGTTTCAAATGAGAATAGGATCGCACTTGCCGCAAACTTCACATGATCAGAGTCATCATAGTAATGTCGTCAAAAAAATCCGAATAACAAAAATATAAATATTTTTTATTTATTTTTTATCTAAGAAATAAAGAAGAAATTACGCTTTCATGAAAAAACTACTGAACCGATTTCCATTAAATTTTACATACACGATGTCTGGGACACCAGAAAGGACGAAGTCGCGGGCACCAGCTAGTATATATAATAACTAATAAGGAATTAAACTATAAGTGTAAATTACATCTTTTCGGCTTTGGTTTTATGTAGCAAAGCCCTTAAGTTTGCTAACTCTCCACGAGATAAGTTATTCTTTTATGGGTCAATGTATACGATTTTATAATAAACTACCTGAATAAATAAACCAAATTACAAAAATAATAAAAACTAATAAAAATAATAATTAATTCTTGGCTTGTTTTTTTTTGCACTCCGTACACATCAGTAATGAAGTTCGTGAGAAATGCGGAGCAAAATACGAATTTCCAGTCCTATTCTCATTTGACACGCATAGTATGTATGTATGTATGTATGTATGTTCTTCCATCACTCTTAAACGAATTAACTGATTTTCATGAAACCTGGTAGATAAACATTTAAACCAACGGGACACAGGATAGGCTACTTTTTTCTTTTTCAACGAGCCGAAGTCGCGGGCGCCAGCTAGTTTACTGTAACTCATATAAAACCTCTACTGTCACAAATGACATTTGAACGGATCTTAACTTATTTGATAGTAATGGACTGCAAGATCCCAGTCGCCCCAGACTTACGTCATTTTAGGAAAGCTGAAATTTTCAGGATGGGTAGTATAACATAAGCTCAGAAAGGAATGGATACTCGCTAAGCTGAAAGCCAGGTATCAAATATGGAAAAAACCATTGCTAACTTATGTCATTTTAGGAAGGCTGAATTTTATATATATTATTAAGTATAATATTTTAAAATATTTACCAAAGAGCCAGACAAATCTAACGGGCCAAACAATCTCCCAGACTCGTTAAAAGTTTTGCTGTGCAAGGTAGCGCGAGAAAATATTTTTCGATATGATGATTTTTATTTATGCGAAAAAGTTATACTATAACGCAAAAGGAAATTTAAGTAAGTAATTAAAAAAATATTTTATTCCTTAATCGGCTGAGCCAAAAAATGACAATTAATTTTATAATCCGTAACTTTTAATCCGTCTAGTGAATAACAAAAACTTTTTAACAAAAAATAAAACTGCCGAAAAAACTGAAAAGCATGAAATAATCTTATTATTTTATCTAAGTAATTTTGAGTCGCCGCCGCGCATCACTCTTTACGTAATTCTTTACGTAATGCTTGTTTGGCGCCTACTCAAAATTACTTAGGTAAAATAATAAGATTATTTTATGCTTTTCAGTTTTTTCGGCGGTTTTTTTTTTTAAAGCTTATTTTATATTTTTTTGTGGCTATAATCTAATATTTACTACATGCTAATTTTTAATTTTCCCACCCTTAGGGTAGGATTCTTTTTCCAAATTTATACGAGACCAACTTCGAGGTATACCCTATCCATTAAAAAAAGAATTATCGGACTACTCTGTAAAAAGTTATGCGTGGTTATACGCTACAATCGGTGAGTGAACAATCAATCATCCCCTGTTTTCCTACCCTTAGGGTTGGATTTTTTTCCAAATTAAAATGAAATAAAAAATTCCAAATAATCAATTTTACCAAAGACTTAGACCAAGACTACCAAGTATTTTTCAACAATTATATAGTTTTTTTTACAACTCTTTGTCTGGACAATAAGGTGCCGAGCCTTATAAATAATTTTGGATAGCCTATACGTACCAAACCTGAGTTTTGTGGTGTGGTATACATCTTTTTATTATTTACTGTTTTGTCAATTATTGTCTACCTGTTTTTAAAACTATGTCTGCTAATACATTTGTGTTGTAATGTACAAAAATGGACGTAAAAATTTTAAGCTCAAGAGGCATTGAAAATTATTGTATGATTTATAAATAAAAAGATGTTATATTCATTTGTGTACGCTTTAAAAATTTAATTCGTTATTACATGGGAATAAAGGGAATAAAGGGTACAAAAATACATAAAAATTTGAACCCGGGTGAAGCCGAGACCGGGACTGCTTTTTGTAATGTATAAAAGTGAGTCATGCTCACATCAAGACAATTTGTCTTGGTACAGTAAAAATTCTATTCTATTACAGAGCCAATAACATCAATAAGTTCTACAAATTTTCACTCACGCTTTGTGATGGTCAAAAAAATAAATCGAAAGCAAAACGCCCCATTAGTCACAAATTACTTGTCCTACAATAGAACTTAAATTTATCGATTATTTAAGCTTTACTCTCTGTTAAAATTAAATATTTAAATAAAAATGTTGAAACAATTTACGTCTTATCTAGTAAAACGTGATCATTTCAGGCTATCATGTAAAGAATTTATAAACGAAGTTCTATTCCAGGGGTTTCATGAATTTGGCTGGTATAAAAAGTAACTTATATTAATTTCTGACCTAATTATTCCTTTACAAAAAATAAAATAGATAAATTCGTTTTGTCCCTTGGGCCATGAAGGGTAGACGAACATAAAAACATACTTTTACATTTATTATATTAGTAGGTTATTATTCAACATGTACGGTAAAAAAACGCCAAACCATTAGATGTCGAACTTTTCTGACAATAAACATTAGGCCAATCAACCTAGGTTTTGACATGTAAAAAGTCTTAGAAGAAAACCAACTTCTCTAAAACTTTTTACATTCATTGCATACTACCAAATTTCTGGAGCTTGATGTACATCTATAGTATATAGTAATTCTCGCGCTAGCTGGTGCTCGCGATTTCGTCCGCGTAGAAAAGTATAAAACGCCATATTTTGGATAGATGGCTCTATCTCCCGGGCAAAGCAGCTAGTATTTACTTATATTTTAGATTTCCCGTAGGAATGAGCATTTTTCCTATGTTATGTTGGCTATGTTCATCACGGATAATGTCGACTTCTAATGGTAAAATAATTTTTCAAATCGGCGGTCCAGCACTTTTGGAGCTTATTCTATATAAACAAACAAACAAACAATCAAATCTTTCCTCTTTATAATATTAGTATAGAAGACAACAACGAATGACGACGAAACGGCTTGGTGCTGAATCGGCGGCGACGAATCGTCCCATGTCATTATGTTGCTATGTTTAAAGCGCCGATTTAAGCAAGTATTTGCTTTCTGAAAACAATTTCATAACACGTTCTAGGTAATTAGCAAATTTTATATATATTACAATATTATCGTATTTGTTGATTGACATTATATGACCTCTTGGATTGTTTTAGGTACCAACCAGTAGGTACCTAAAACTAAAAACTACCTGATTTTTGAATCTCCACAGGAACCTAACATTTTTCCAGAATAAAAAGTATTCTTTAATTTCATCAGATTTAATAGGTACCTTTAATAGGTAAATACATAATGGTCCGTGAGCCAGCGACAGATTTTCATGACCAATTTCCTCTCAGTCGATAACTCGTAAAATGACTGAGAGAGTTGTATCATGAAGCGTTGTGAACGTCAGCTGCGGCTCCGATGGTGGGTTGAGCAGTAGAGTGGTAGCCGCCCACGCACATAATAAAAAAAAATTTTAATCATTTATTACCGATTAAAATTCATCAAATTATAGTTAGCCTAATATTTTGAAGAAAAAAAATTGTCAGCTATTTATAAAATGGTAGATTATACATCAGCAAGTCACACGAATATATACGTGTTCAGTGATTACCTCCCAATAGAACATTTATCAGATGATAGTTTATGTATTATTGTTAATAAATAAAAAAAGTCAGCTGGCTATATCTTGGTGGAATGCTTGTCAGCTGATGCTCTGAAAGTGTAACGGGCTACCACTGCTCAACCCACCATCGGAGCTGCAGCTGACGTTCACAACGCATCATGATACAGCTCTCTCAGGCATTTTACAAATTATCGACTGAGAGGAAATCATTGACGAAAATAGTGCCTGGCTTACGGACCATAAGTGAAAAACGCTTTATTAAGGATACATTTCTGAGATTAGCGAGCACAAAACAAAACATAGGTACAGGCAAATTTATAATCATCACATTTATAATATTAGTAAGGATAAGTACGGAATAAGTACGGATGATCCCTCGGGAGCAGTAGGTACTTATGGATTCCGGATCAACTTTTCTGGATGAAAGGTACCCTTATGTCCTTTCTTGTAACGCTCTATAAACGTGTCTCGATTGAGTAATTAAGGCGTGAAAAGGTAACAAACAGACAGACAGAGTTACTTTAGCATTTATCTATTAGTATGGATTAATATGGATGGGTGCTACATTATACATATTATTAGTAACCTTTCTCATATTCATTAATATACATGCTAGCGAATGTTCACCCGGGTTCACATAGCTTTAATGTTTTGGTGTGTAGCCATGGAATACCATAACAGTACAAGTAAGTAGTAGGTATTGCGCGAAAACCACTACTTAATGGGTAGGAGGTAACTTGCATTGACCAATCTTGTAACTTGAACGAACTGGTGGATCCCACGTTCACTATCTGCATGATATTAAGTGCGAGTGAAAGAGAGGGAGAGGTAATTTGTTCAACCGGTTTTAGACGTCGGTACAACAGGTCCGATCTAGATCTAGAAAAATATGACTAAATCCTGGGAATCTGAAAAGAATTCAAAGTAAATTTGGATTATCCTAACAGAAATTTTCTATTCTAGTTATCACAATATTTTTTTGTAGTTAGTGTGTCAACCGTAACAGACGTTTTCTTTATAAGGATTTTAGACCATTCAGATTCCGATGACGACTTTTGATTTATAATTTGTAAAATAAGTAAAATTTGGAGGTTCCAAAAAAACCTCTCGAAAATGGACTCGACGGTGTCATCCTCGGACTCCATTTCCGAGAGGCGGGAACGGGTAACTCTGGCCTCAGCCATCCTTGCTCGGGCGACTTCGGCCTTCGCTTCGCCGAGGCCGACGTACTTACCGGTGCTGGTAAGGCGTCCGCGACCACGCTTCTGGAGCAATCCAGTTGCGATGCTGGGTCGCTCCTCTCCCGAGGACTCCGGGGTCGGCACCGGTGGGCCGGTGGCCGGTTCTTTTCCGGTGGAGCCGGTCACCCAACTTTGGGCCCGACTCGATCTCTCCTTCGCTGCCGGCGTCGCCGTCAACAGACAGCACTGTCTCCATGTCGGAGGAGGGCTCCGACAGCTCCCGCTGGCTAACCCACGACCCACGAGGGGTCCACTGGTGACAGCCGTAGGCTTCTTGACCAAGAAGCCATCGCTTCACCCTCAGAGTGTGATTTTTTAGAGAGGTTTTCTTACTCGCGATCCGACGCTCAGTGCGCCGGACCCCCGACCCCACTGAGTGGGGCTACGGGTTCATGTGACCGTGCAATGCCCGCCCTTAAGAAAGAGGAGGCAGCCACATGCCAGTTTTTGTCCGCGCCGGCCGAAACCGGTACCCCATATCTGGGGGGCGTTCCCCTATCCGCAACCTGGGGGACGCGTCCGATGGCGGATCTGGAACCGCACACGGATGTACTAGCGGGCCTAGAGAAACATACTCAGCAAGGTTGGTATACAAATGAATGGTATAATTTGGCGGCTCTTTGTCAGACTGTGCGTGGCACTAATCTGAAGATTATCTGAAAGTCTCATCAAAATCGGTTCAGCGGTTTTGGAGTCTATAGGAGACATCGCCTTTTATATATTACAACAAAGATTATATAAATATTAAAAATTCTTTTCTTTCTTTCTTTATTTACAAAAACTTCCTTACTTTACTTTACTTAATTCTTTACCTTTACTTTCCTCTTTACAAATATTATTGACTAAGTACAATTTATAAGCGACAAAATTTCGCAATTAAATTTGCCTACTTAACATAAATACTACCTATACCTTGTACTGTCTGCATCTCTACCATGAGGTTATTGACCGCATTCGCTAGCGAAAGCGTAATCCTTAAATATTATAAAACAAAGTCAAAAAATACTGCACCGATTTTCATGCTGTTTTCATCAATGGATAGAGTGGTTCTCGAGGAAGGTTAGTATATAATATACAAAATTAAGTGGGCGAAGTCGCGGTAATTTTCCGTAGTAATATAATTTATGCATATTTTATTAATCACTAACAATTTAAATAGGGTTTCATTATAATTCTAAAGTTATATTATTTCCAATATTTCCACACAATATAATTTATGCTCGCGTTAGCGAGTACAGTCATTATAAACTCACATGGTAGGTAACGAGAATTGGATCAGCAAATTTCAATAATGAACAGAGTTACATTACATATATCATTTTATGCAGTCTAACAAATTCACTCATAACTTCTTTGTAATTTAATCGAGTCACACTTTTGTTGCCTAGAGCGTAACAAAATTAAATAGTTTTATTTTGTGTATTTCATTACCGTTTTGGAGATTTTTAGATTGAAGTGAGTTGCTAATGTAGAATTATTATTTATTAACATTTGTAAAACAAGTACCTGTTCACATTAAATTGACATAACCTCACCGGAAGTCAACAAAATCACGTTGTATAATGTGGGTGTTCTTTGAATAGTACTTGGAAATCAGTTTAATCTACTTTATTGTTTCAGGAGAGGTGAAGAAAAGAGGAATGAATAATTTAGCTAACAGAACCGGTAAGAAATTATAGTTTTTTTCAATTGAATTATTTATTTATTGCGAAACCATAATGTTCTTTTAATACAGTACGTAATATTATATAAAAAAAGTGTAGTGTGCTTGTAACACATCTTGACATTTCTACATTCGAGGAGTATGCCAAAAGTTTTTAGATACTCAAAAATTATAACATTTATTAAAGAATTTACCTTGAGCATGATACACTTTTCCATGTGTTTAAGCAAGCCACTTGAAAAATATCTCTGACCATTTTTCAGATACCTTAGAAATTTCGAATACATTTTAAATAATGTCATGAGATGTCATGTCATGACATGTCATATCTTATCGCTGTGACGCCGGTAGGGCCCAATTATTAGGTCCTTACATATGAAATTGGCGTTTTGTAAGGGAGGAACAGAACATCGATTTTTTCAAATATAATATATTTATTTAATCAAAGTATGTACCATTGCCATCTCATAGGTAGTTCATTGATTGATCCCTTTACTAAAAAATCCATTCGGACGGGAATCAAACACAAAAGCATGAGTAAATAGCTGTATTTTGAAATTGGAATTCCTAACCAAAGAGGCGATATTTGAGATCAAAGTGGCCAGTACCCCAAAACGCCAATTTCATAATATGTTTGGACCTAATATTTATGTTTTTAAATGATCCCTCGAGAACAGTCCTGTTTTTCTGGATGAAAGGTACCCTATGTTCCCTAGGTGTCCCAGGTGTCCCAGACAACGTGTACTCAAATGAAAGCGTAACAAACAAACAAACTCACATTCACATTTATAATATTAGTAAGGATAAGGAAAGGATAATATCGCATACTCACCAGTAGAACTCATTGCAAGTTTATTTATTTATTTTGTTCTATTATAAAAATAGTAGAACAGTTTGGACATGTTTCATTAAAATTATTCGAGTCCAATCTGTCATACTGTGCAGTAGACTAGTTGGAATTTTCTTTAGACTAGTTTAAATTTGATGGTTGTTCCAAACTGTTCTATCGTAGAACAGTTTGGAACAACAATAAAATTTATATTTTTACTCTCAACGAATTCACAAGAGCCACATTAGTTAATATTATGTATTTTGTAAATAAAATTCCTATATAAAAATACCAGATTATGTTGTTGTAATGAGATATTGTATGTAAGTATTTCTTTTTGGACAGGGTACCCTGAGGAGAAGAAAATGTCAACAAGCGGTTTACAGAAAAAGAAGAGCCCAGCCCCGGCCGGCCCCGCCCCCGCCCCTCGCCCGTTGTCCTCTTCTGCCGCCGGTTTAAACCAAAGCGCACAAGTAATTAACGCTGCAAAAGCGTTAATGTATTTCAAATACCAAGGCGCGATCCCCGCCGGCGCCATCCCGCCCAGCGGCGCCGGCGTACATCGGGCGAAGGCGAGGGTTTCACCAGCCGTATCAAAAAGTATATTAACATCTGAATCATGCTCGTCGCGTAAACCAACCCAGGAGGCTGCCGGCACGTTATTTCGTCTCAAACAGCTCCCCTTTGGCTGGTGTAGAAGTTTGTGCGTAAATTGCGAGATACGTGTTCGGGAAGAGTATACAAAAGGTATCTCGATGGCGGAGGCAGCCCGCTTAATTTACCTCCAACAGTGCACGCATCGAACCCGAGCACACGTTGACGCCGCATGGACGCTATGTTTATTGAAACGTTATAGCTGGACTCGTGATGATTACATTAGCACGAGTTAAATGATTTTGTATATTATGTCGTCGGCGGGTAATTATTTATATCCTTTGGGCCGATCGAGATCTGCCTCGGCACATCACGATTCGGCGGCATTACTTCATATGCCGCTCTAATTTCTCATTAGTTATTAATTATGCTATACTAGTAATTAATTTTTAATTAAAACTGTTTCAATATTATTATAATTATTTTATTATTCTATCGTGTCATTTCTATATTAAGTACATATAGTTCCATTTAGTAATTAGGTATAAGATTTTTCAATGTGTGAATTTTTCAATGTCAATGTTTCAATGTATGAAAATAAAAAAAGGTCTTATTAAAATTTTCATATGTTTTTATTTTCAAAAATACATGCATACCTTTAATATATTTAATATTTTATTTAAAGTGATCTTGTATTCTGCAGTAAAAATATAATTGCAAATCAAATAATACATAATCAAAGTACTTGTGTACTCGAATATCGAAATTGCATTTCGACCTGCAGAATTTTTCAGAAAATTATTTGATGAAAATGTTGTCTTTATTTATCATTATATAATATAAAAATGAGTTGATACGAACAATGTCGTACAAAGTCCTGGTCCCAATGAATGGCCACGCCAAGGTCGGTCCAAAGATAACAGCCAAATTTACAAAATCCATGTTGTTAACGCTGGTTTTTTCTTCGACCTGTAAATAATAAGTAGGTACATCAATACTAATAATAAATCTGTAGGGGTCAATCATGGAGTAATTTACTTTCTTTGATGATACTGAAACTAAATTGACCATTTTTACAATTTTTTTCTGTATGTATTTATGTTCCTCCATCACTCTTAAACGAATTAACTGATTTTCATGAAACTTGGTAGATAAACATTTAGAAGTGCGGGACTCGTGATAGGCTACTTTTTATCTTTTTTAACGCGGACGAAGTCGCGGGCAACAGCTAGTAGTTAAATTATATTGTAGCTGGCATGTTATGCAAAAGCAGGTGACCATAAATTTAGCAAAAAGTAAACATTCATTTTCTAAGTAAACATTATATTCGAGAAAACAGTCTTATAAACGAAACGAAAATTGTCGCTTTCGCAACTAAACGCAATGTTGTTTTACCTTGCATAGATATTTTACTAAATATTTTAGGATGACATAATTGTCGTCAGGCAGCTTTTTTAAAATTATCGTCCTCACCCTTTTTGCGGAGATAGCCGGTGATCTGGCTGCAATAATGGTTCAAAATTATTAATGTCAATAAAAATGTCCCATATTCTTCATAGGTAAGTTCTGGAAAACTGGGACTAGGGGGGCTGGGTAGTAGGAGGTGCAAGGGAAGAAAAAAGGTGCGAGTTCGCACGTGCAGCATTGCGTCAGCCATCGTGCGTACATTATGGTCCGTAAGCCAGGCACTAATTTCGTCAATGATTTCCTCTCAGTCCATAATTTGTAAAATGCCTGAGAGAGTTGTATCATGATGCGTTGTGAACGTCAGCTGCGGCTTCGATGGTGGGTTGAGCAGTGGTAGCCCGTTACACTTTCAGAGCATCAGCTGACAAGCATTCCACCAAGATATAGCCAGCTGACTTTTTTATTATTAACAGTAATACATAAACTATCATCTGATAAATTTTCTATTGGGAGGTAATAACTGAACACGTATATATTTGTGTGACCTGCAGACGTATAATCCACCATTTTATAAATAGCTGACAATTTTGTTTCCAAAATATTAGGCTAACTATGAATTTTTAATCGGAAATAAATGATTAAACTTTTTTTATTATGTGCGTGGGGGCTACCCACCATCGGAGCCGCAGCTGACGTTCACAACGCTTCATGATACAACTCTCTCTCAGTCATTTTACGAGTTATCGACTGGGAGGAAATTGGTCCTGAAAATCATCGGATCATTACTTTTAACAATGAAAAGTAAGTCTTTTTGACATTACTTTCAATAAATAAAATTTTAAATCATTTTGGAGTAAGTATTTTTGAACTTGTCACAGACGTCCTTGGGGTCAGACCTAAAGAAGTTTAGTTTTAGTTTTAGGTAAGTATTTAGTGTACATATTGTTTAATATTTAAATTTTAGTATAGTTCGTTTAATTTATGTTAATTTTCTAATAAAGTTTGAAAGAAGTTTTCACTTCAAAATATACATAAAAAGTTTTTTATTCCGGTCGAGATATTTTTTACGCTATTTTACAGTCTCAGTGGCTAATAATTAGCGGTGACTTGAAAAATGAAAATAAAAATTTGTCACGAGTAAGTAACCCAATATTCATTTTCAATATTATCATCAATAATATTTAGAAGCTATACTTACTTGGGTTTGAACGCAATTTCAAGTAAACGATGGATAAGATACTTACATTTCCAGTTGACGATATCCTCATACAGTTCAAAAGTGAGGAGTGGCTCCTCTAAATCACGCAAGAAAGACTTTAATAGAGCAGCCGCGTCTTGTGGATTGTTTTCAAATATTACTTCATCTCCGCTATTGCAGGTTCCTTGCATTTCTCTAATAACTCTTGGATTGGACGAAAGATGGAAAGTATCCTTAGATTCAAGCGCTAAAACAAAATAGTGTACAAAAGTTGTGATGCATATGAAGTGTGCTGATTGCCGATCTAACTATTTTATGTTAAGACAGGCTGACGGTCCACTTGATGGTAGCAGGTTGTCGTCGTCCATAATACAAGCAACGCAATAGGTGCTGCCTAGGGCTGTCTTGCATAGGCCCGAAACGTGGCTCCACTCCCAGAAACAATTTCTCGATGACGGAAAAAGGCCTACAACAAGGCCTTGGACAAATGGCGCGATATGCTACTGGACCCAAGTGCTGGTCATCGCACGATAGCTGCAATCGCGCCTGTCCTCAAAGAGTGGACGAGCAAGCGGGCCGGCTCGCTCTCTTTCCGGCTTGTGCAGGTGCTTACGGGGCATGGTTGCTTCGGACGGTACCTGTGCAACATCGCGAGGAGGGAGCGAACCACCGTCTGCCATGAATGTGGAGCGCCGAACGATTCGGCTCAACACACGTTAGCGGAGTGCCCAGAATGGGACACAGAAAGAGCTGCTCTGACGGCAGTCGTGGGACAGGACTTGTCCTTACCCGCTGTCGTCAGAGCTATGATTGGTAGCCTTGACGGCTGGAATGCCGTCAAGAAATATTGTGAAGCGGTCATGAGCGGCAAAGAGGTCAGGGAGCGGTCCCGTGAGGTTGACCCCCAGGCCGACCCAATCAGGCGCCGAAGAGTCGGCCGACGTGCCCGGGCATACGCCGCGGCGCACGTTGCGTAAACTACGTCAGGGCGTCAGAAAGGGACATCTGACGTCCTGATTACCCAACAAAGTCGCGTGGCGGCTCACAGCGTTCCAGTGCGCCGCCACAAACAACAAATGAAGCGAGGCGAAAAACGTTCGCCCTGAGTTGAGTCCGCTGAGGAAGTAGCGGTGTGTGGGGATCCGAGAACAAGGCCTCGCTGTGCTCTCGGAACCACACTTTCACCGCTGATGGTGGAACGCGGGGGAGTTTTAGTGGGTATTCCTGGGGATAAAACTTCGTCAGGCGAGTCCCACACTCCCCCTCGTCGACTGTCCCCGTCGACGAGGGATAGTGCGTAAACGTCATTTCCCCTCCATAAAAAAAAGGCCTGTCTTGCATTTAGGATTACGGGATGTCTAAATGAATGCGAAATTCAGCGTGCCCTGCCACTAATTTAGACTAGAACCAACTTTGAAGTATTAAAAAACTGTAATTGTATATTTTGTGCTATTTTATATTTTAATGATGACAAAAAGAATAGTATCCTGAGTTTCTTTCGGAGTTTCTTTTCAGGATCGATATCGTGGTTTTTTTCCGAAACCCTGGTAATTTTAAATTTATAATGACGATCATAACAGTTTCTTGTAGAAACCTAATTGATAAATAAATATTTTGATTTTGATTTTTGATTTTGAACAGTTAATTTCCAAACTGAACCCGGGACCTCCGTTGTCGTCGAATGAAGTAATGGAATTTTATTTGTAAGTGCTCGCAGAGATATATTATTTCGATGTTTGTAAGTTACAAATGCAAGTAACATTTTGTTGTTATTGACAGCAAAAAAATGTGGATGGACTCTTCGTCTAAACAACATAACAGTAAAACAAGGCTCACCCTCAGGAGTAGACAAATACTCGACGCATTGTCGCACCACCGGCGGGATCCCATCCACCATGTTAAAATTAAGGTTTTTTATGTAAAATATGGTAACACCAAACTGTTGGTTGCTTATTGATCTTGGTTGTTCGTCATCTTCCAATAAATTCCACATATTTCTTGTACGAAGTTATTGAAAGAACCTGTCGATAAAAAAAATCAAATGCAAGTAAGTGATCTGAGCTGAAATTATCATCACGTAGGTACTCATTGTTCTAATTTTTAATATTTTTTTATTTTATTTTCTGGATTGTCTTTTTTAGAAGTATACAATTTACTAGCAAGGTAACAGTAGCAGCGGTTCGTACAAAATCGAAATGCTATAGTTACAAAGTATTGAAAAATGTTTATATTGTAAGACAAATACTTGGAAAAAATTAACAGCAAATACATGATAAATATACAGCTAACCTAAATATAATAATATAATAACACATAACCATCTTATTTAAACAATCTGTGTTCCTTTGTAAAAATGTGAAAAATCACTATACAAGAATTATTTGTTTGTATGTAACTAAATAATTCTTTTATATCCAAATCACACGACAATTTTAAATATATCTATAGGTATTTGATATTTTAAATAATAAAATATGAACAATATAGTTATTTTTATATATATAATATGAATATTTCTTCTGTGCGTGTGTATGTCACTGAACTCCTCCTAAACGGCTGGACCGATTTTAATTCTGTCTTCACTTATGGATAGAGGGATAATCAGGGATGGTTGTACGCCAGCAGCGGTCACTAGTGTAAAAGTATATTTGTTAGTGAGTACATAATTAATTATTTGCGCCATTGGTTTGTAAGAGAGCGATTTATTATATTATTAAAAAGTTTACCAGAAATCCAAAGTACACAAGTTTTCCTTTTATCACTATAAATTATTTTGAAATTTATTTGTACCTGAAAGATCGGTAAAATGTTATAAATTTTTATGTTAAATACAAGAAAACTGTATTGTATTATTTCTGTTTAATGGAACTTACTGTTAAAAAAAAAGTAAAATTACATTTACTTTTGTAATTAGTCGCAATAAAAAAAATTGAAAATATTTCAGCTGTCTAATGTGCACGTTTGCACACGGTCGCGGATGAAATAGTAATAAGCATAATTGATTTGAAATTTTTATCTGAAATCATTGATATCGCGAAAAAATAACGTAGGCTTCTTTTATCAAGTATGTGTTGCCTTGAGATCTATAAGAAGCTTTTGATGCGAGGCTTGAGTCACAACTACAGCTATAAAATATATTATTTAATGTTGACGCTCGCCCTTTCAACTGTGATCGTAAGGATGAAGTAAAGTTAGGGAAATATCCCCATCCTATATTAGCCATTGGACCTATTTTAAGCTTTATAATAATACTAGCTGGTGCCCCCGACTTCGTTTCTCTATAGCCTAGCGTTCCTCGATAAAAATAATTTTTCAATTCGAACCAGTAGTTTCTGAGATTTTTTTTTTTGTAGGTTTGTTATTCGCAATCAGTCAATAACTATAATCGGATCTGTTATTTATATTTTTGAATTTGTGAGAGTATCCTCCAACAAGAACACCACTCTTAAAAATAATAAGGAAACTTTAATTCCTTCGGTTAAATTTAGCTGCAAGAAAACTTTTTGTCCAGCTCCAGGATGTGTGCCCTTTTCAGTCTTTTTGGTGGATTGCTGCAAAGAAGCTTTTGGGCTAGCTCATTTGGGTGAGTCCTCAGGCGAATTTTATAATTTTTGCAGGTTTTACCAATCTCCTCTCTTATGGTAGGTGTATTTGAGAAATGGTGCACTTCAGCATTGGTTATAAACCAGGGTGCCTTGAGAATCTCTACGTTGGAATGGCTAGCAGTACCCCACAGCTGAATCCCATACGTCCATATGGGTTTTATAGCTACCTTATACATTAGTGGTTTGTTTTCCGTTGAAAGGTTGGAAGATCTACCCAGCAACCACTGCAGACTTCTGAATCTGAGGTTTATTGCGTCTCGCTTCGCTTTAATGTGATTTTTCCAGATCAGACGGCGATCCAAGTGGAGACCCAAGTATTTTACTGATTCCACATGTGGCAAGATTTCATTGTTTAAAGAAACGGGAGGACAATTGCCGTGGCGGAGAGCGAAAGTTATGTGGGCAGATTTTGATGCGCTTACTTTAATTCTCCACTTCTTTAGCCAGTTTCTGAGATTAGCGCATACAACCATAATACAAACTCTTCAGCTATATATAATACCTAGTACAGAAGATTTAGTTAAAAATTAGATTATCTTAAGTTATACACAATTTAACTAATATATAAATCATTTGTTTATGTGTGAAGTGGATGAGTTTGAGAGTTATGAGTTATCTATACTAGTACTAATAATAAGACTAATAATTTTATTTGTTGTATACGTATTAGTTTTATAGCTTACATAAGAAAATATATATCTTCGGATGTTATGGTGAACATCTTTCCTACTTTTAAAGCAAATAATGACTGCGAAATACAATGGAATATTTCACGTTTCACGAAGGAAAAGACTTAAGCCCACACAACTTTGTATTCTTGAACATGATCAAGAGAAGGCAGACAATAAAAGCCAATTCGACGATTTGACGAGTCAATAGACTATTTGAAGAGCCCATAAGGTCGAGAGATTTAGGTACTCTCTCTGGGGTCCCGGACTCCTGGACCAGATTCCCGGCAGGGCCTACTTTAGAAATTTACTTAGAAATTTAAAAGTTGGCTCCGGTCTTGTGCGTTTAATTTTGGTAAAAATTATAAAATTAGTTAAAATTGATTTCAATTAAAAATTTCAAGTTGCTATTGAAACACCTTGAACACCTACTACGTCAAACGGGGTTAATTTGACAGAATTTTGAGGCTCTTTTTGGTACCAATGACGCGTTATTTGATTTTTTATTTTATTTCTATAGTACAATAAAATTAGTCCTTTTAGCTAAACTTTTATCAATTTAGCCCCAAAATTTGTCAATGTTCCCCTGGAAGTCAAAGTAACACCCGTTTGACGGTAGGTATCTCTTGAAAATATCTCTTGAATTCTTGAATTCTTATAATGTCTTGAAAATATTTGAATTCATAACGGGAAATTTCCATTTCTGCCAAAATTAGGGTTGTTAGCTTTTGCTAACAATATGAAAGTTCCCCTCTATAGTTACAAAGAAAACCTCTTCAGATTTTCAAGGTCAAGCATCGAATGCAATTAATTAATTTCAAACTCTAACTAAGGTGTAAATATACTAATATCTGGATATGTTGTCCACAAGTCTGTTAAAAATATTAATCTACATGTTTATTTTTTATCTAAAATTTCAATTTATGTCTTGCCCTAACTAATTAAGTTAAATTTGTCTAAATTGTTGTTGCTAGGTTTTAATGCCGAATGAATATTGATTTTTTAAGAATTGTATCTGATGGCAACAGTCCTCACATATTGGGACGAGTAAGAAGGCACTTACAAAGGTTAATACAGTCGGCAAAGAAAATGTTTTCCATTTAAATTTAATCCATATTGTTTGAATGCGTAATTTGATTTCAAAAGCTTGATTGATATGGATATGCTTGAAATTTGTAATTATATGATCCTTAAAATAAAATACGACTAAGTAAAAGAAATGACTAACTTGAAAGCCAACTTTGAAAGATTCATTTCCAAAGTAGTCCCTGGCGGTTATCGAACCCGGGACCCCTTGAGCAAAACCCTTAATTCAAGTATCCTACCCACTTATGTAAGCAGGCTCGTGAAATTTTCGAAAGCTTATCAAGCGTCTTAAATTAAATACTAGGTCCAAAAGTGATTTAAATCTTCATAAAACACGACTACATAAGATAAGTAATTCTTTTATGGGTCAAAGTGTCCGGTTTTATAATAAACTGCCTCAAATAATCAGAGCCTTATCTATAAATAAATTTAAATGTGTCATTAAAACTAAACTCCTTTCGAAAGGCTATTATAAAATCACTGATTATTTAAGCGACAAAGAAGCCTGGATTTAAGCTATTCGGAGTTCGTACTATGTTTTGTATTGTAAAACTATAATTGTATATATATACTTTAAGTTTGTTAATATTAAGTAAGTGTATTGTACTATTTTACATTTTAATGATGACAAAAAGAATAGTATCCTGAGTTTCTTTCGGGGTTTCTTCTCAGGATCGTCATCTTGGTTTTTTTTCCGAAACCCTGGTAAATTTAAATTTATAATGACGATCAAAAGAGTTTCTTGTAGAAACCTAATTGATAAATAAATATTTTGATTTTGATTTTGATTTTGAAATGAAAATGACATTTGAATAAAAACATAAATACAACTGATTTCTATGCAGACTGTATCTACCACTAGAAATATTTGTTTGGCCTTGTTATCTCACAAAACAATAATTCCCTATGAAGGCTCATTGCCTCATTTATTCTTAATTTTCTATAAATCCTTGGAAACAATAAATAACTTTTGAGAACCACTTAAACAGTATATTGTACAGTTAATAAGACAGTAAAATTTCTGTTTATTTGTTGAAAGAGAGAAAAATTAATTTTTAAAGTGAAAACATCTTTAGTCGCGTTGAGTACTTTTTGTATACAAAAACGGCTCGTTTAAGTTTTAATTATTTTATTTTAGTTTTTATTTTATTATTATTAGTTTTTATTATGTATAAGAGCAGATATTATTAAAAACAAATAGATTAAAAAGAAGATTAATATAGTTGCGAGGTATTATTATCTGACTGAAGTAATTTTTTAAATGGTTTAATTTATAAAGTCCTTTATTTTCACATATAATTTTCAACTTTCAATGTGGTATTAAGTTGGGTTTAGGGAATTTTGAAATGGTTTTGTCCATAAGCCAGCGACAGATTTTTATGACCAATTTCCTTCCAGTCGATAACTCGTAAAATGACTGAGAGAGTTGTATCATGAAGCGTTGTGAACGTCAGCTGCGGCTCATCAATCATCATCATCATCATCATCATCATCGATGATCCATTCTAATATTGTAAACGTGAAAGTAACTCTGTCTGTGTGTCTGTTGCCTTTTCACGCCTTAACTACTCAACCGATCACCATGAAATTTTGCGTAAGTATACGTTGTCAAGGAGGAGATGGGGTACCTTTTATCACGAAAAAAGTACTGATCCTGTGGGATCATCTAAAAATGTAAATAACTCTTTTTAACAAAAAAAAACCACTTCAAACCGTTTTCACATGTATGCCATTGTCAGAACTGGACCAAATGGAAATGGGACCACACGGGAAGCACCAGCTTTCAAATAAAAAAGAATCATCAAAATTGTTAGACCTTAGAATTAAGATCGAGAATTAATTATGAATTAATTAAGTCGAGCGTTATATTACCATAGCTATATTTTCTAAGGTGGTTTCTTTTTATTTTTTAACGCGGGCGAAGTCGCGGGCACAAGCTAATACAAAATAAAGGTTAGTAAAAATATCGGTAATGAAAATTTTAATTATATTAAAATTAAATAATTGAAATATAAATGTGATTTAGTGACCTGCTTGCACAATCAAAGAAGTCATTGACTCTTAAATAAGTAAATAAACAAATACAATATTTTAAAATATAAAACTTACCAGTAAGTAAAGCAAATACTTTGCACACGCGTGCGTTTGAATGGATGCAAACATAAAATAAGAACCATCCGAAATTTTCGCTTTTGACATTTTAAAAATAAATTTAGAATAGGTAGGTAAGCACTAAAGCTAATAATTAGAACAGAATCGTTTGTATATTTGTTTGTCTATATCTATACTCTATATCTTCTATACTCTATGCTTCTATATCTATATCTATCTTCTATATCTATATCTATACTATCTATAAAGAGGAAAGATTTGATTTTTTGTTTGTTTGTATAGAATAGGCTCCGAAACTACTGCACCGATTTGAAAAATTCTTTTACCATTAGAAGCCGACTTTATCCGTGATGAATATAGGCTACTTTTTACTGAGGGAAAATGCTTCATTCCTACGGGAAAACGGGTAATAGGGCAACGGGTAGTAAGAATTATCCTTCCGTAATAACTTCTAAACGGCTGAACCGATTGGGTTGAAATTTTATATGGGTATTTCGATGATTTCCTGGATGATTTAAAAATACAATTGGACCCGGTAGGTGACGCTGCTGTCGGTATGTCAACTACTAAACGGCTTCCATAGTTTCACAGACACGAATGTATTATATTTTATGAAGTTACGCGGACGAAGTCGCGTGCAACAGCTAGTAATGAATAAACTCAAAAACTACTAGATCGATTTAATTCGCCTATAAAAATGATCATTATCAGAGAGTAACTTATTACGCGCACAAAGTCGCAAGCAACAGCTAGTAAGAAATAAATTATGCATTGAACTGTTTGTATTGGGCGTCTTTCCAATGGGCGTCTTTCCATTAGCGACGGCGCGGCACGGCACGGCATGGCCCGGCTTGCCGGGGAAGCAAAAATGTATGAAACTATTAGGCTCGTCTTTCCACTAGCGACGGCACGGCACGGCAAGTGACTCCCGCCGGCGCCGGCCGACGCCGGAGGGCTTGGGAGTAACTGCATGTGTGTTGTATATGAATTGTAGCCGTGTGCGTGTGTGAGTGCTACCCAAGGGCTACGCTTGTTGAAAAAGTATCGATATATCGGTGTATCATAATAATAATAATAAATCATTTATTCGACGTAAGTTTTTACAAAACATTTATCTTCGTCAAGCTGTATTCTAGGGGGAAGAACTCGGCATGAAACCCCCTAGTTGCTCTTTTCATAAATAAATTACAAAGTAATACGTAACAATACATAGCAATCTACATAACACAATAATCAACTATATTTGACTCCAAGGACAGTCATCATTTATATAAAGTAATATCGATATTTTTAATTGGATATATTTATATTTATGGCCGATATTATATTGATACATATATATACAAAATATCCAACATCGAAAATTATATCAGAAACAATATTTTTTTAGCATAAACTACCTGAGATAAAATCAGAGCCTAATCTATAAATAAATTTAAAAGTGTCATTAAAACTAATATTATATACTTTAATTTTGTTTCAAATTAAATGTAAGGCCCTTCTCTTACGGCGCGGCGCTACTCTCAAGCGATTTGTGTTTCATACGCGTATCATACGCGTCGCTCGTGAGTAGCAGCCATACATATTTACTGAGTTTCGCTCACGACGAGACGCGTCGACGACGCGTTCGATATCAGTCGCACACTACTGACTTGCTAGTCGCACGTTACCCGAGTCGTATACGCGTTGCATTACACCATGGCGGCAGAACAAAATTTTAATATTAATTTTGTTCAGAAGGTGGAAAATTATCCATGTTTATATTTTAATCCATATTTTAATCTGTCAGAAAGATATAACAGAAAAGCTGTGGATTGAGATTAAGAAAAATTCAATTTAAAAATTAATATTTTTTAATGCTCTACAATTCATATTTTTTTCGATGTACCTTTTATATTTTCGTTTGTTCTTGTAACATAATTAGTGAAGAAAATGGTCTTCATCGCTAAGTCACTAGACATCGTCGTACGAATGTTGTTCTTCAAATGATAAAAAATAGTCTCATTTGGGTAACTCTGTGTGCGGAAGCGAGTAGCAAACCAGTTGGCGATCATGGTTTGCCGTGCCGTGCCGTGCCGTGCCGTGCCGGGCCGGGCCGGGCCGTCGCTAATGGAAAGACGCCCATTATATCCATTTTGAATTCGAATTGAATACTGCTTATGGTCCGTAAGCCAGGCGCTAATTTCGTCAAAAAATTCCTCTCAGTCGATAATACGTAAAATGACTGAGTTATATCATGAAGCATTGTGAACGTCAGCTGCGGCTCCGATGGTGGGTTGAGCAGTGGTAATAATAATAATAATATTTAAATGTATCAGCTGACGAGTTCTCCACCAGCATACTATTACAAGCTTATTATTTTATTATTACAAGCTTTTTATTAACTTGCAATGTATGTATGTATGTATGTTTGTCCGGGTGGAATTTTGCAACTGAATTTTAAATCAGTTATCTTTAACCGATTGTGCTGAAATTTGGTATACATGCTTATTTTGGATGACGATGTAACGTCATTCTAATTCCAATATGGCGGATCATCCAAGATGGCGGACTAATTATTTTTTCTGCACTACCACAGTATGAGTATCAAATTAAAGGGCTTGCTGAGGGGAACACGAAAAACTAATACAACTAAACTTTTTTAGTCCTCAATCATAACTAAAAAATAAAAAAGAGCTCTGACAGCGACTCTGACAGTGAATCAAAATTTACTTTGGTACTTAATTTAATCATTTTCATTCTCGCTTTGGCTCATGCCACTTTCTAATTCTAATCAATTTCTAGTCTAGTTTCTAATCAGCTGACAATTTTATTTCTTCAAAATATTAGGCTAACTATAATTTGATGAATTTTTTAATCGGTAAGAAATGAATAAAAACTTTTTTTTTATTACTTGTTTGGGCGGCTACCACTGCTCAACCCACCATCGGAGCCGCAGCTGACGTTCACTACGATTCATGATAAAACTCTCTCAGTCATTTTACGAGTTATCGACTGAGAGGAACTTGGCCATGAAAATCTGTTGCTGGCTTACGGGCCATTCTTTTATCCTTACATATTATAAAACAAAGTCTTCCGCTGCGACTGTCTGTTCGCGATAAACTCAAAAACTACTGCACCGATTTTCATGATGTTTTCACCAATGGATAGAGTGGTTCTCTAGGAAGGTTTTAGTTTTAATAATTATCAAGTTAATTGGTAATCAATTTCCATATTTAACTTTATCTGTTTGTATACTTTTGTCATTGTTTTAATATTATTCATCGATGTAATACTATTAAGAACTTTAGAGAGAAACCGATTTGATAGCGAGTAGTCGTTATGTATGTATAACAGTATCAGTGTCAATCGTATCAGTACCAGAAATCAAACCAAGTTGAGAGTATAGGTAGGGTTGTAAGGGGACCCCCCCTCGGTGGGTCATGACCGTGCAGTGGTGGGGGGGCTTAACCCACGGCAATCCGAACGGTTGCAGGGGCCGGTGGGGTCACCGGTCTTTGCTTGGCTGATCGGATTGTCGCGGGGAACAAAGAAGACCCACGTGCGTGTGCTCCGAGCGAGCTCCGACCATCGGAGCTCGTGACGGAGCAACAGTTTGGAGGCTCGCTTGACCGTTGGAGCTTCACCGGTCACCGCTCGCTGGGCCGAGGAACCGTACTCGGCCCACGCGGGTGTAGGCCGGTGAGAGATGGCACCAACGGTCCTTGTGTGTCGAACCGAGGTATGGGTCTCGGTTCTGCGTACGAAGACCGGCGCGGGTCGCAGCAGGCGGATTCTCTCGGATAGCTCTGTCGCTTAGTGGTAGTTGGGCAACGCACGCGAAGACGGAGCTCTACGGCAGGGAAGGACCGTCTGACAGAGTACTGCAATCGCGGCTTTGTGGAGGGTGGTGAAGACCCGGTAGCGCGGCCGGCCTAGTAACCACCCTCTGCAGTCGTTCGGAAGAGTGAACACCCGGACTCGCCCCCCGGCCTAGTAACTCTTCCGACGACACGAGGTGAAGCCTATCTCGGGCTGCCGCGATTGATGTGGAAATGTCAGGCGGAAACCCCCCCTTTGGGCCGCCCACCCTTAATGCCGTAGAGATGAGCGGCCACACGAGCAGGGGTTTTCCGAGAGTTTCAGGTGGAAGCGGTCTCTATCTCTGCGGTAGGTTGTGCCGCAGAGAAGAGGTTATAGGGTGCTTCATGAGTGAAGCCCCTCGCTGACTGCCCGCTGCGAGAATTGAGAATTGGTGGCTTGTGCCGCTTCGCCCTGGGGCGGCGGACATGGGGTCGTCCGCCGTCATCACAACACCGGGCAACGAGGGGAGACGTGCTGTGTGTTTCCGGTACGTCTCTTCACGGTGGATCGTCTAATCGAGGTGGAGCCCGCGTGCGGGCCTCGTCTGGCGGGGGGACAACGTAGCGTGTCCAAACGTCCCTTGACCCCCGCCCAAAGACGGCGCGAAGAAACACCGCGGGGTTTTAGTGGGTAGAAGTCCCACATACCCCACCGATCTCCCCATGGTCGGTGGGGATCTGATACGCAGATTTCCTCGCGTAATAAAAAAAAAAAAAAAAAAAAGGGCTGTAAGGGGAGGTTACAGGCCCTTTTCCAGGGTCTGTGCACCATTTCTTTCATTTGATAATAGCGATCCGCTCCCGGCTTCACCCGGAGTGTATTTTTTACGTTAAAACTTTCCCTGATTATCCCTCCATCCATGAGGGAAGACAGAATTAAAATCGGTCCAGCCGTTCTCAAGTTTTGCGCTTAGCAACACATTTAGTGATTCATTTTTATTTATATATATAACTAGCTGGCGCCCGCGACTTCACGTGAAAAGTAGCCTATCACGTGTCCCGTACTTCTAAATGTTCTAAATGTTACCAAGTTTCACGAAAATCAGTTAATTCGTTTAAGAGTGATGGAGGAACATACATACATACAGAAAAAAATTCTAAAAATGGTCAATTTAGTTTCAGTATCATGTATAGAGCCTATAAACACGATATTTCTGAAAACAAAGTAAATTACTCCATGACCGACCCCTACAGATTTATTATTAGTAGTGATTGATAACGAAAGTAGAGATAAACGAGGAAGGATTGTGTATATAAAAAATGCACCCTGAGTGAAGCCAGGAGCAGGTCGCTAGTAAGTTATACATTTATATAGCTTATTAGTTATTCAGATGTGTAAATAATTTTATTTTTATTTTATTTTATTAAAACAAATTGCACCATTACAATAAATTTAATAAAAGAGTGCAATCAACAACATTTTCCACGAATTGGTAAACTAATTGTAGATGTAGAGAGAGAAACTTTACACATATTTATATATGTCGTCGGCGGATCCTTTAACTAGGCCGATCTTGTGCACTTCCGCTAAAATAGTGAAATAACATAACTGTGGGATTATTTTTGAATATTAAAATTCTTAGCCTGAAATTTAAATTATGTCATATTTAGAGCTCCAGTTATTTATTTATTTATTTGAAAAGCCTTATTAACTGAAATATACAACACTCACAGAAAGAATATAACAATAATAATCATAATAGTCAGAGGAATCCCGTTGCAAAGACACCCTACTTTTTTTATATGCTCGATGATTATATGATGATTATTTATATTATGATTATATGATTATATGATGAAAACAAAACTGTATGTAATCATGATTTATCGCAAGATATTTAGTTTAGATGCATTTCTTTACATAACAAAAACTAACCTATAAAATTCGGTCCATGGTATTTTACACAGTGCGTTGAATTTGCGTGACTCGCATAAAAATCCTGTAACTGTCCGTCCAGCTATATCTCGAAGTGGCCATGTGACTAGAAGGGAAAATCGACGAATAGGTTGCTTTCATCGATCAGCCCAACTTTATACTGGGCACATCATGAAATAATCGGTCAAATCAAGAAATGGCGCTGTAACATGATGTGCCTAGGCAGATCTCGATGGCCCTAGTTAAACGATGGGGCGACGACATATACAAAATTCCACCAAAAAAACAAGAACTAAGAAAAATAAAACAAACTTATAAAACTAAAACTTTAACAATTAAATATTATTTCTACATTCAGTCGAAAATAGATCATTCGAAATAGAAAATAGATTTTAATGGAAATTTTCATCCAAATCTCTTTTGTAGTTCGTGAAAGAGTTAATGAAATATTGGCATTTATATTATTAAAAGTGTAGTTCTATATAAAATTCAAAGTGAATTTACGTATGTGGGAATAGGATATATGAACTTCGTGTAAACTGCAAGCATGCATTATTACCGCAGTATTAATGATATAACCCACTTTTTATTTGTACGTCAACAGAGAAACACGTCATTAAAATCTTCTATTCAAATTATCAAGAGTGTGTAACAATCCTGTGGACACCAATTTCGGTATGTATGGTTTTTCAAATTTATTTCAATTAACTAGCTGTTGCCCGCGACTTAGCCGCGATTTAGCGACACGTGCCTATCACTTGTCCCGTACTTCTAAAAGTTTATCTACCAAGTTTCATGAAAATCGGTTAATTCGTTTAAGAGTGATGAAGGAACATACATACATACAATTTAGTTTCAGTATCATGTATAGAGCCTATATAGGCTATATAGGTTTTCAGAAATATCGTGTATATACACGATATTTCTGAAAACAAAGTTAATTACTCCATGACCGACGGCTACAGATTTATTATTAGTATTGATTATAATTGCTCAGGACTTTACCTCTTTACTCTACCTCAGGATAATTTATTATCACACTTTCACAGGAACTATGTATATATGAATCATAAGAGCAGCAATGCAATTAAACTCTAAGGAGTTAACCATCTCTGTTTACCTATTTTTCAAGCCTTTAATCCAAGAGCAATCCGCGTTCCCGTTGACAGCCCAATCCAGAATGCCGCTCCCCAACAAGTGAAAGCTTCAGGGTTCAGGGTTCAGGGGAAAACGAGCCCTTTCCCCTGAACAAGTGTGTATTTTTGTACCTCCATAGAAAAGCGCAAGTGGTATTTTTTAAGATTGGCAGTTTAAGTGTAGCGTATCAAATAAAGTGCTTTTATAATAATCCAAAATATAACAAAATTCAGATAAAAATATAACACAATTGTGAAAGCCAGTTGCTTATTTACGGAGAAGTAAGTAATTGATTATTTAACCTGTTCCAGGGCCTATAAAATATCTTTACAAACGCGTTAAAAGTTCAGTGATGTCGCCACCGATGAAAACAGTCTACGAGACGGAAGAAAAGCAGAAAATGGGAAAATTGGGAACAAAGAAATATCCCCATCCTCGCATGAGTCCTACTAAATATGACGAGACTTATATTCCTCTTCGGGCTGATAGTAAGATAGCGCTAGATTATTTATTATTTTTTATATATAATTGTCATTTTGGTCTTATATATTATTTTAATTCTCTACTTCGTGATAGTAATTTTTTTGCCATTTCTATAAATGTCTATACTTTTATAATTAGTTTTCTAATTAATATTACCTATTGCCGAGTTTAACTAAATCTTAAATATCATCATAAATAAAATAAAAAAATATATATAATAAATTAAATAAATTAAACATTTTATATAGCGAACTGAAATAGAAATTATATTGTGGAAACGACATGTAAATACAAGATAAAGTTTGTCGTTTTCCCAGAAAAATAAAACAAAGATATGATTGATCTCGCTGCGTCGACTAGATACCGCGCTAATATATAGATGTTACTTAACTTGTTCCAGGACCTTTGAAACAAGTTCTCACGCTGGAAACAGTCTACGAAGAGGATTACGACGACTCAATGAAACATCCCTATTATGAGATGGGTCCCGACGAGCCTTATGATCCTCTTCGCGCTAATAGTAAGTTATAACTCACTAATAATACTTTTTAATAGTAAGTTATTATTCGCGCTAGATTATTTCCATTTTAGTGTGAAAACTTACCTTCAGGTACTATTCTAAAGTATACCACTCAAAATAATTAATGACCACCAAAAATTTAACACGTTAGATTTCCTAAAGTTTGACTTTTATCACTCTAAACTAACTTAACTAAATTAATTTAATTAATTAATTTAAAAAAAAAAAAACGACTGCAAACCGTTTTCTCGTGTCAGAATTTAAATGGGACCACACGGGAAACGGGAAGCACCAGATTTCAAATAAAAAACGAATCATCAAAATCGGTTCACCCAGTAGAAAGTTTTAAGGTAACAAAAATAAAAAAAGTCGAATTGAGAACCTCGTCCTTTTTTGGAAATCGGTTCCAAATCTGACCATTTGAAAGTCTGACCTTTTGAAAATAAAAAAAAAATACGGCGGAAAAAACATATTGGTTTCCTGATATTGCAATTTTATTCATTGCGGCTATATTGGTCCGTGAGCCAGCGACAGATTTTCATGACCAATTTCCTCCCAGTCGATAAATGACTGAGAGAGTTGAATCATGAAGCGTTGTGAACGTCAGGTGCGGCTCCGATGGTGGGTTGAGCAGTAGAGTGGTAGCCGCCCCCACACATATTAAAAAAAATTTAATCATTTATTTCCGATTAAAAATTCATCAAATTATAGTTAGCTTAATATTTTGAAGAAACAAAATTGTCAGCTATTTATAAAATGGTGGATTATGCGTCTGCAGGTCACACGAATATATACGTGTTCAGTGATTACCTACCAATAGAAAATTTATCAGATGATAGTTTATGTATTACTGTTAATAAATAAAAAGGTCAGCTGGCTATCTTGGTGGAATGCTTGTCAGCTGATGCTCTGAAAGTGTAACGGGCTACCACTGCTCAACCCACCATCGGAGCCGCAGCTGACGTTCACAACGCATCATGATACAACTCTCTCAGGCATTTTACAAATTATGGACTGAGAGGAAATCATTGACGAAATCAGTGCCTGGCTTACGGACCATATGTATATAGGTGTCGTTTTGCTTGCACTTGAAGTTCATGTTATATTCAAATTTAATATTTTTATACACATAACTTCTAAAGCTAATACAAAAAAGGTTTGTTGCGGTAAATAACGAATTTCCGAATTATTGGCGAAACCACAAAATCAAAATCAGTTGAATTCTTTAGATATAGATATAATACCGATTTAGACATATTATTATACTGTTTCAGGTATAATAAGAATCCAACCGTCTGTGATGGCCAACCAGAGACAATGGACGGGGACTACGTCGACTCTGGAAACAATTGAGGAGGAAGACGAGATAGAAATCGGAGACATCGTCGTCATTTATAAATCGACCGCAACAACAACTAATCTCAATGGACATTAATGTCTGTAACGGTGACATGTTTTATATATATTACTACTAGCTGGTGCCCGCGACTTCGTGCGCGATGATAAATTAAAAATATAAATGCAATTAAGTATAACGCTTGACATGACAACTTGTTGCTATAACACATTGGCCAGGCGTTAGTTACAGTTTTATATTTTATATAATCCCTCGGGAACAGTACTTTTTGTGTGAAAGCGTAACAAACAAACTCACATCACATATGCTATAAACTTTATTTCGCATTTTCCCCTTTTTATTAATGAACTGAACTTATCTATATAAATAAAAATCAATCACTTAATGTGTTGCTAAGCGCAAAACTCGAGAACGGCTGGACCGATTTTAATTCTGTCTTCACTTATGGATAGAGGGATAATTAGGGAAAGTTCTTGCGTTAATGCAACCCGGTCGAAGCCGGGAGAGGGTCGCTAGTTAATGAATAAAAATAAGAACAAATAATACTAATAATAATAGGTATTGCATGTATGTATGTTCCTCCATAACTCTTAAACGAATTAACTGATTTCCATGAAACTTGGTAGATAAACATTTAGACGTACAGGCTCAGATTAAATAATAGTTGTACAGGACACAGGATAGGCTACTTTTTTTCTTTTTCAACGCGGACGAAGTCGCGGGCGCCAGCTAGTAAAATAATATAACAGTGGCGAAGGTTAACATTGTACAGTTTAATACATTACCTTTGCTTTGAAATAAAACAAGATATTTTTAATCAATTTATTAATGAATTGTTATTACAATTTGATTCTTACAACAATAATCGCTATCACTAAACAATATTTGTTTCAGATCTTTTATAAGGAAACCTTACAAATAGTAGTAGTGGAAAAGGATGAAGAAAAGAAAAAAAGTACATTAATGGGAGCATCTTTGGCTCGTTATTATCTTATTCGAATTCATTTTTCTTTTCGTCTTAATATAAACTTATAATCCTATCTTATAGATTTTTATTGCATACTTCATCTCTGGCATTAATGAATAAAATTCATAATCTGATACCTAATCAATAAATTTAAAAATTGACAAAATATAGGTAATGTTAATCATGTTAAATACCTATGTGGTTAGATTACACATAGGACAAAAGCAACATGGTAGTCATTGCCGAATTATATCCGACAGTTTACAATAAAAT
The DNA here is from genome assembly GCA_918317495.1 of Synanthedon vespiformis. Taxonomy (NCBI): domain Eukaryota; kingdom Metazoa; phylum Arthropoda; class Insecta; order Lepidoptera; family Sesiidae; genus Synanthedon; species Synanthedon vespiformis. The sequence goes on from OU906947.1 coordinate 4,289,220, forward strand.
GTGTTATTTTGTTATATGACTTATTACAATGAAGATTTTGAAGATTTTGATTACGAAACTGAGCATATTAAGGAAAAATAAACGAGTATAACAAACAACATCAAATTAATAATTTTGACATTTAAATAAATAAGCAAATAGCCTTGTCGCTACTGTAATCAAAGACAATGAAAATTTTATATTGTATAAGTTTATATTAGAACGGCAAGTTTATATTAGATTTAGATCATTACATTAACTATGGTGGAATTCTGTCATACAATTTGTTATTAAGGAATATTGTAAGGAAATGGATAATTGTAGATTAGACACAAGAAATACATCTTAATAGTATATATATCACATTCCGTTTTATTTTATCCTTTTGCTCGTCTCGTAGGCGTTTGAACTGAAAAAAAAAAAAGCATTTATTAATAGCTTTGTCACTACATTTTAAAGTCTTTTTATTGTGATGTTTACTTATTACTAAATTTCTCAATAAGGGTATATATGGAGGTATACTAAGGGTAACCCAAAAGCGGCAGGGCACATGGTGTTTGGTAGTATTTTGGGTAGCCATTTTGACGCAGATAATCACACCTTACAGAAGACTACCGTAAAAGAACAAAATGTGTGGTGTTGTTAGTGTCCGGACTGAAGCTTCGGCTTCGGCTTTCGGTTTAGGCTTTAGCCACCTTCGGTCAAAAAAACCACCTTCGGCGATACCTTCGAAGCCGGCCGAAGCCGAAGGTGATTTTGACAGATAAATTATTTTAATAAATAAATAAATAAATGTTATAATTCACATTTATCGAAATGTTTTCTATTTTTGACATATCGCAAGATATTTTTTTATCTAGATATGACTAATTGCCTTTTTAATATATACAGTTACAGTCGATATAAACGTTCAATATTAAAGTTTTAAAATAATTAATTTATCTTATTAATTGTAGCTTGTAGAGAACGTTCAAAAAAATATCTTAGAGCTTTTATAAGCCTACGGCTTCGGCCTCTAAGTCGCTAAACGAACTTAGGTGAGGACTATGGTCGGGATTACTCGAAGTTTCTCGAGTGGCAGCCATGGACCGGCAAGCGCAGCGTAGGACGTCTATCTACATACTAGGTGGACCTATTTAGGGTCTCTGCTCGACAGTGGATTCAGGCTGCTTCTGACCAGTCAGAATGCCTGTGTCGGATAAGTTAAATAGTCTACTTTATCTACTTACTTAATTAGGAAAACAAATTGTGTAAAGTATGAATTTAAATTACCAAAAGCTTTGGTTACGTTGTTCCATCGAGTGTTCTATTCACTGAAAAAAAAAAAAAAAAACAGATTGTTATTATTAAATCAATAAAACATGAAAAGAGTTTGTTTTATTTTAAACTAGCTGGTGCTCGTGACTCCGTCCGCTTAGAAAAGTATAAAACGCCATCTACCGTATTTTGGATAGATGGCGCTATCTCCTGGGCCAAGCCGCTAGTATTTACTTTTATTTTAGATTTCCCGTAGGAACGAAGCATTTTCTCGTGGTAAAAAGTATCCTATGTTCATCACGGATAATATCGGCTTCTAATGGTAAAAGAATTTTTCAAATCGGTCCAGTAGTTGAGCTTATTCTATACAAACAAACAAACAAACATTCAAATCTTTCCTCTTTATAATATTAGTATAGACTAGCTGGTGCCCGCGATTTCGTACACGTTGAAAAAGAAAAAGTACCTTATCCTGTGTCCCGTAGCTCTAAATGTTTATCTACCAAGTTTCATGAAAATCAGTTAATTCGTTTAAGAGTTATGGAGGAACATTATGTACATACACTTACAGATTTATTTCATTAATTATTAGTATTGATAGTAATTACTTAATTAATAACCTCGCTTAAAGGTCGTATAAGAGACTACGGATCTCTTTAAAGAAGGTATTTTGTAGGTTAGGTAGATAGGTTAGGCAGGTATTACTTCATTAGGTATTTGCACTATGAATCAAGGTCTCAAATCTAAGAACTTAAGTGCAGTGCAATAAATATATTTTAGTCTGGGATTCCTTATTGCCCTTGTTCTTAGAATTATTTCCTGTCCTATACTTTTGTTTATTTTAATCGACCATAACACTGAAATATTTTGATTTTGCATAAGCCAGGCGACGATGTCCTGACATTTTGTAAAAGTAGGCCAGTGTTAGTGTTGAAACATTATTGTAATACTTTATAAGTATATTTTATGGCTTTCATTTAATTACAATCTATTTGTGTACTGACTGTATTAAATAAATAAATCTATACTAATAATAAATCTGTAAGTGTAGGTACATATGTACATATGTATGTATGTATGTATGTATGTATGTATGTATGTATGTATGTAGGTATGTATGTATGTATGTAGGTATGTATGTATGTATGTATGTATGTATGTATGTATGTATGTACATATGTATGTATGTATGTATGAATGTAGGACACAGAATAGGCTACTTTTTTCTTTTTCAACGCGGACGAAGTCGCAGGCACCAGCTAGTAAATAAATAAGTATATAAAAATTTGATCTTACAATTTTTCTTATCTGAAAGTCTGTTTCTCCTTCTCTCTCTAGGGATAGACCTCGGTTTGGATGTTGCCGATTTTACAAGGCTCTCGATGATCTCGTCGTCAGCTGATAGGTCGCCGCTGAAAATTTTAAAATTTAAAAGTAAAAAGCCGGTTTTTTTTTAAACTGAACAATTTACAGGTAAAGAACTTCTCAAACCGAAAATGTAGGTAGTTAGCTGAAGGACCGAGAATTATGGCGCTGAACTGAAAAGGAGGCCTTGTGATCTGTCTGCGATTGATTGATATCTATTTATGGACTCCTTTGTCCATATACAGAGACAGAAAATACATTATATATTTTGATGTATTAAACCAGTAAGTGTATATGTGTAATAACCAGTAAGTAAATGTGCTAATATTTTTGTTTGCTCACAAAAACATTAGCACTTTTTGTAGAAATAGTGATGTTCATAGTTTGAATACTAGAAACAAGCATAGGCTTCAACCGAATAAAACTCGTCTCCACAGGGTTAGCAACTCTTTTATGGGACAATGTGTGCGCTTCTACAATAGGCTTCCAGCTAATATACAACAATTATCTATAAATAAATTTAAAGGTTATATTAAGAAAACCCTGTGCAAAAAGGGTTATTATATAAATGATGACTGTCCTTGGAGTCTAATATAGTTTATTATTGTGTTATGTAGATTGCTATGTATTGTTACGTATTACTTTGTAATTTATTTATGAAAAGAGCAACTAGGGGGTTTCTTGCCGAGTTTTTCCCCCTAGAAACAGCTTTCCGAACCGGTGGTAGTTTGTAAAGAATGTTGACGAAGATAAATGTTCTGTAAAGACGTTACGTCTAATAAATGATTTATTATTATTATTATTATTATTATTATTATTATTATTATTATTATTATTATTATTATTATTATTATAAAAACAAGGTATAATTTAGACGGCAAAGTTTGAACACAGCCTTAATTGGCTAACTGGGTTTAGGTAATATCTGCAAAGTTCGGTTTGTACGAATTCATAGAGCATCAAGTACGACCCACAACTCCCACAAGTACCTACTTGGCTATTTAATACGAGTAAAATAGGCCAGTACCTATTCTCATATATTATAGCGAATTCTCATATATTATAAGTAGATACTAGGTAGCAATGATAGCTCTGTGATTCCAACTCTTGGTCCCTCTTTATTCATTTGTTTTAGTAATATGTTGAGTGTTCGATTACGCCACGAAATAAAGTTCTTTATTACTCTTAGTACTTAGTATCTTAACGTATGCTACTGTGGTTTGCGTTGTGCTGTAAAATTAGGTACTAAAATATAGAAAAAAAAACTTACTTGACAATCATTCTTTTATTTACTGATGGTGGTTGACTCTTTCGTCTGGTGTCTTTAAGGCTGTTTGAGTCGGTGTCAGTCTTCAGTAATTCCTTCAATGCATTGTCCGCTGTATGATCGCCATTTTTCATTGTGTAATTAGCCATCTGTAAAGTACAAGATTGAATTTTCAATGATATCGTAATTATATAACACCCACATTTGAGTCGCGTAGCGAAAAAATGTATTGTTTTACTATGGTAAAAATAGTTAATATGTTCGCTAGCGTCAAAATATCATTATATTAAACAAAATATCATACAGCAAGAACAAAGTTAATGATTTGGCTATTAATTATAAGTACCTAGGGAAGGGACCACCGTGAGATACCAGTAGGTGTGTTATTTTGTTTCGGTGAGTAAGTAAGGGGTGCCAAGTCGAATTTTAAATCAATTATGTATGAATAAATATACTATGGTCAGTAGCGCTCTTGCAGCACCTGTTTCGTTGCTTGTGATATAGGCGACGGAAACCACCTACCATCAAGTGGTCTGTTAGCCCACTTTAACTTTAAAAAATGGACTGATTTAATTTTTTTTTTAAATATTAAATGTTTAAGGTAAATGTAATTACGGCTAGGTAATGTTGTTTAATATTTTATTGGAATGTCAAAATATACACGTACATTATTATCGTTCCACACCTTTTATGAAATTCTAGATAAAGTCACGTTGTGCCGCATCTCACATTACATTTGATTTTGTATTGTATGATTTGTATGCATTTTCAGGCACGTATCGATCTGTACTTTGATCGAGACACAGATTATATTGCAAAGGTGTTGAAGTCCGATAATTTCTATATATTTTTTTTATTAAAACATTAAGTTAAGACTTAACCACTTGATGGTTTCCATAAGCATCCCTTGGATCACACACAGACATTATTGCAATATTAAGTTTGCATACACCTTAGGCACACACGTACTACGCTACATAGTAGCTGATGCATGCGACTTCGCCTGCGGGATGTTTATAAAATACTAGCTGGTGCCCGCGACTTCGTACGCGATGATAAATTGAAAATATAAAAGCTATTATAACGCTTGACAAGACAACTTGTTGCTATAACACATTGGCCAGGCGTTAGTTACACTTTTATATTTTAGATAATCTCTCGGGAACAGTACTTTTTTCTGGGATGTATGTCCAGACAACGTGTATGCAAAATTTCACGGTGACCAACGGTGATACCAACATACAATTTTTTTTTTGTATAGACTAGTATAGATAAAACAAAGTCGCTTGACGCCGTCTGTCCTCCGCATGTAAGCAAGATCTTTTGCTGCGGTTTTCATCAATACAAAAGTGATTCAAGAAGAAGTTTTACAGGTATAGTTGTTTTGTGTTAATTTGTTAAAAATATGACTATAATTGTTGAAGATATCAGAAAAATAATTTTAAGTCGTTTTCCGCGTCTGTCTGTCATCCTAACTCTTCTTTTTCACTGATAATTATTATTTATATGTATATGTAATAAAACCCAATTTAATTTTTATTTAAGTAGAAAAGACAAAATTAATATTGCAAACAAGTTACCGAAATGTCTGCATCTACTATATAAGCACTTTATTTAGGTATTTTTTAACCACCCCATGGATTTTCATGCGATTTTCACTAATGGAAAGGAGAAAGGTTTGTGTTTAATTTACAAAAAAAAAAATTGCACCCATGTGTCGCTAGTATAGAATATTTCGCATATGTTCGATGTTACTATTAGTATGTATCTTTGTTATCAGGATTAGGAGAATATTCTAGCTTTAGCTTTGGAAACACAGAATTGTTGCTTGTGGTTATTTAGACGGCGGTAATATAACTACCGTCAATCTGTCTGCCATCCTTTGTTATAAAACAATTTTTAATCATAACGCTATGTTTATAATATATCTTTGTATGGAGGACTCTATACTGACTTAAATTAAAAACACACGCAAACTAATTAAACTAAACTAAACGTGAAATAAATTAAATAAATTGCTTTCATTTCAGTTTTCATCTCTATCGTGTATTTCACTTTACAATGTATTTATCATTATATTCACATTACATAGTACATACTAATTGAAGTCGCTTTTCTCATTTGTTTGTCTGTATATTCGCTAACTCCTCCTAAACCACGCAACTGATTTTGATGCGGTTTTCTCTAATAGAAGGAGAAATCAATGGGGAAAGTTTCATATTTAATTTTCAGACAAAAAATCCGTGTGAAGTTATTGGTCTATAAATCAAAGAGTATACTTACATCTATAATCATTTTGCCTCTAGTCTTGTTTCTCTCTCTGTGGTTTGCTTTCTTCTCTAATTGCTGGAGTACTCTCTCTCTAGTCGTTCTATATTCGAGTGCGAATTCAGCGATGACTTTCAAGAAGTCCGAAGGTCTCGTTTTGTGTATATCTGCTGCTGGGACGCCGAGGTACAGCAAGAATTTGCTATATCTGTGATTAACATTTACAATTCAGTGACGACGCTTCATACTTAATATAAAATATCGCTTTCAAATAAAACGCTAGCATAGAGTAACAATCACTTCGCTTAGTACGTCGCAAAGGCTTATGCTAATAGTCGACTATTAATCAAGCTTCAAGTGTAAAAATTACTTATTGAGATAGTTAAAAGTGTGATTTGAGTTTATGTAATTGAATTAACGTTAAAAAATATACTTAGTTACCTACTTTTAATTAAAATTCAGCACTTTTAACTATCTTAAAATTCAGCAACTCTCTTTACCTGCTCATTACTCTGTTTTTAATGATACTGAGTAATATTATTCTTTGTGCAGCGTCTGTTATGAACTCATTGATTTTTGTTTTGAATATTTGTGAGCCGTCGTGTTTGGCGACGCGTTTCATGTGGTCCCAGGAGGCTTTGCAATCGGATTCTAACTTCTGAAGGTTCATGGAGAGAATATCAAAGTCCACCTTGGATGCTCTTATTACGGGGCCAACCTTAAGTTATATAAAAACAAAAACAACATGATCTACCATTTACTATTGTAAAATTAATAAATATAAAAAATTTTACATAAATTTTTTTTCCAGTTTTTTCCAGTCACAAAGATGTGGTCCAAAAAAATAACTAAAATAATAATAATAAGTAGATAAGAACAACAATTACCTCACTAAACAAGTCCGAGGTGTCTGGAAATTTTTCAATGATCATTTCACAGACATGATGCAGCAAAGGATGTTTATGGACTGTGTCTTTAACCTCCATAACTTTTGACAAATACTCCAAACGGAATCCCTTCACATTGTTGCCATTAAGAAAAGAACCCACAGATCTCAAAGTGGATAAGATAGTTCTAAAGGTTTTATTGACTTTCAATAGTTCTATACCTTGTTTTAGGTCCATAAGCGGTTCTGCTATTTCTTTCTGTAATTGTTAAATATATAGTATTATTTTATTGCCTGAACTTGATTCTTTATTAATATGTATGTCATAAGTCAATAATAAAATTAATTACAAATGATGAAATTTAAACTTAAGGTATGATAACAAATAACTGTGTAGTGTGTACCTAATGATAGTAAAAAGAAAAAGGTGAAATAGAGATTTCAATACAAAACCTTTTCATCTGAATAATAATAAAAAAATTAACTTACCTCCAGATTATCAAAATCTAACTTGAAGACCCATAGTTTAAGACGCGAGGAAAGCTCGTTGATAGAAGCTAATGTAAGTAGAAATTGTTCAGCACTGCCGAGTGGTAAGTCAGGATTGGCATACTTAAAAAAGTAATTTCATTAAACGAAAGTGACAATTAGCATAATTTGTAACACATGTGTTATTGGTATTTATTTTTAGTTACCTGAGCCTCTTGTATCCTAATTTTCTCTTCTTCAGTTGGCAGCATTGTCAATAATTTTTCTATTCCTTCCCTTCCGATCACTGTAGCGTCCATTTTCATTATAGCCGCCTTTATGGTCTGGGGCGTTGGTAATTTTTTCATTGCTATGTTTATAGCATTAGATCTTTTTGGTTCTAAAATTAAATTTTTCTTTGGTTCCATTAACTTCTGAAAATATAAATTTAAATAAGAAATAGAAACTAGTTACTACCCTTGGTTACCCTTGGTTAGTCACGTCCTGCTTACATACCTCCTATAGTGCGTGCGCCGAGAAAATATATGAAAACAAGAAAAAGAAATAGATTAAATCAGTGAAGTTATTCAGCAATATGTAATTGATTTTAAAATAATAACGTTTGAAATAACCGACCTTAATAATTAGATCGTTTGTCTTAGATTCGAACAAATGTTCCAGCATTTTGGTATCAACGTTTATTTCAGGCAAATCGTCCCAAATGAAACCTCCTACTTTAGATCTTGCTGTTACCGGTAACGGATTTTCCTGAATTTCTTTCCAAAACAATTTCACAGTCTTTTTATTCTTTTTGATAGTGGAACTGTCCGAATCATTCGATAATTTGGCAAAGAGCGCTGGCTTTGGTGGCGGTGCTGGTACCTCGTTCTTGTTATTTATAGAAGGAAACATCCCTGGAGGTGGAGGAGGCACACCAATCAATGGAAACATTCCTGGAGGCGGTGGCGGAGGTACACCAGCGGAATTTACCGGTAGTGAATACATATCGTCATCGGAATCTTGACGCAAATCCGAGAAATCCAAGTCACATAGGTGAAATTCCTTATTTAGGCAACCCTTTTTTAATTCCTCCCAGTGAAGGTCGTTTTCGGAAACCTTAATTTCGTGGACCTTAGGCGCGATTTCTATAGTCGGACTCTTAATTATTTCTAAAAAAACAACAGCAAATTAAATTTATATTGGAAAATTCTATCTATAAATTAATAACTGTCAATCTAGAACCTACCTTTTGACTGAGATTTTGCTAATTCTTCTTTAGCCTTTGAAACTATTCCCGCCATATCCGCAACTCGTATCGGTTTTTCCTCAGTCGTCGGACTGACAGTGCTCGTTAACTTTTGTGCTAGGTCTTTGATACTATGTTCCCTATGGAGTAGTATTCCACGATCATCTTTATTTTCTACGTTATTTTCACTTTGTTTTTGTCGAATTAAAGCTAACGCATCAGCAGCATTCACACTGTGACCTAAGGTTCCATTTTGCATCCTTTGCTTTAACCCAGCTGTAAATCTTTGGTTTCCTGAAACATAAATTAAATATCTTTTGATTAAAAAATTTTATTAAAAACAATCCAAATTTAGTAATTTTGTAAATGAAGCAATGGCAAGACTGATACAAAAAGCAATATTATTAGTGTGTTAGTAATGTTTGATTCACCATTTTTTAATACGTCATCCAAATTTATATTCTTCGTTGTTCGATTAACATATGTCTTCTCTTCACTATTTATCCCATTTGTTTCGTCAATTTGTTCGCTATTATTTACAACTGGATAGCTACCGTTAGTGGCTACAACTGATCCATTGGTTGTTTGTTGAGATCCATTAGAGGTGGGAAGAACTCCATTAGTTGTTGTGCCCCTTCCAGAGGTAGTATGAACTCCATAAGATGTTGTATCCCTTCCATAGGTAGGATGAACTCCATTAGATGTTGTGTCCCTTTCAAAGGTAGGATATTTCAGATGTAATTCAGAGGAGGAGCCATTAGATGTTGTGTCTCTTTCAGATACAGGATAAACTCCATTAGATGTTGCGTCCCTTCCAGAGGTAAAGTGAACTCCATTAGATGTGCTTTCAAATAGTCCCCTGTATAATCCATTTGAACTCCTCAAGAGCTCTTGTTGCTGCGTGATATGGTGCGCCTGCCTCGCGCAACGATCTCTTCTTCTTCTTACAGATGTACTCACTTCTTTATTTTCTTTATGGTCCACAATAGACGGCAGCGATTGAAATTGTGGTCGAATGTTATTTATTATTTTGCTTTCGTGTTTGGGTGGCGTGTGCGATGATATTGCTGTTGAATGTTAGTAAATGCCACAAAACTATGTCAATAAAAAAATAAATGGAAAAGGATGAAGATGAGTTTTATATTTTTTATTTTATCTGTTTTATTTATATGACATAATGCTCAAAAGAAAAAAAACAAACATATATGTCACAAACGATAAATGAGGAGGGATCTATTGCAGAAGATCATATTTTAAGAATTGTCTCATGCAAAATTTAAAACTACACAATTAAAAAAATTCACAAAACTCTTATTTCACAAAAACACTTTAATTTAAATATTAATCCATTACTGTATACCTTTATCTTTCATTTGTTGTTTTTTAGATTTCCTTCTATCTGAGGTTCTTAGATTAAGACTTCTGCGTCTAACGGAACTGACGATGGTATCATCTAACTGCCTGTAAATAAATTCTTTGTAATTACGGGTCTTTCGATTTTTTTTTCTCAACCGTCAACCTAGTCACAGTAATTTTAAACAATAATATACACACGGTACTTACTTAAGAGCAGTCCCACTCTCATCTCCATCTTCATAAAGAAGAACAGCTTCAAATATTTGCAATTGCCTCAAAAGATCCAAATCAGTGCCTTGTTTTGACATGTACAGTTGAATAACGTCATCCATCCCTTGATCTTGGAGAGAATCTACTTGATCGTAATACGAATCTCGGTCGGGAACACTGTTAAGACACCTATTGATGAGGGTCGTGGCATATATTAATAATTCAGTGTCGGAAGCATCGACGTCTTGAAGGATCTTCATTATGTTGTACCAGGGTTTTCGACCGTTTGAACTATCTACGCAGTTAATGGCGTCTATTAGTAGAAGACAGTTCTTTTCAGTGTATTCAACGAAGACTAACAGTAATTTCAATGCTGTTTTCACGATATGTCTGAATCTGCTGGATACGAGAGAGTAGAGCCAGTAGATGCAACGATTGTGCGCCATTACACCGTGCATTCCGTCTACGTATAAAAGAACCTGAGTGGAAAATAAATAAACTATTTAATGTGTGGGTAACAATTTTATAACACTGTTGAATTTTTTTGTAAGGAACCCAATTTTTATGTAGACTTATTTTTACTATTCCAACAAGTCTTAGAAGTTTCTTTGTACAGGAGTCTTCGATGCATAGTTTTTTATCTGTAGCCATTTGAATTTTTTTACTATGCAATTTTACGGTCCGATTTCAATTTACAAAATTATTTCGAAAGTAGAATTTTCATACGTCAAAACGTATATCTTGGTTTTACCGTCAGCCTGTCTGTTTGTCAATCTTAACATAAAAATAAAAAATACACACATCGATAAATTTCTTGCAAATTATATACAAAAAACTTTATCTGCACTTTTCATTAGTAAAAAATCGTAATGAAATCCGTTGAACAGAAGAACAGAGAAACAGACTAAAGTGGACCGCGATTTAATTTTATGAAACATAAATATATAATATGTTAAATATTTATTACTTACATTAATAACGAATAGATATCATATTCTAATTCTTTGATAATCACGTACCAGCGTTCTAAACGATCCGCGTGATAATATTATCAATACTAAACGTAGTATATTATTATCTCTGTGATACTAATAATAAATCTGTAGGGGTCGGTCATGGAGTAATTTACTTTGTTTTCAGAAATATCGTGGTTATAGGCTCTATACATGATACTGAAACTAAAATGACCATTTTTAGAATTTTTTTCTGTATGTATGTATTGTATGTTCCTCCATCACTCTTTAAACGAATTAACTGATTTTCATGAAACTTGGTAGATACACATTTAGAAGTACGGGACACGTGATAGGCTACTTTTTATCTTTTTAAAGCGGACGAAGTCGCGGGCAACAGCTAGTTGATAAATAAAATTATTTGTCCTAAAATTACCTGTCCGAGAGCTCTCAGTACGTAATCGAGAAAATTTTGATCTTCCATACTGCCAATCTGCATCAAACAATCCAAGCCTTTATTCGCTACAAACTCGTGCACCAAGTCTTTGTCCTCTTGAAGAATCTGCTTTAAGGTAAATAAGCTTCTGCGGAGCTCACGGCCCTGCGCTTGCAGAAGTTTTTCTAAAAAACAATAGTCTATTTTAGCATTCATGCCTAAAAAATTATAATCTTGGCCTTTGTATAAATTCGTAATAAATTCGCATCAGATTATATTTATATTACCTCAACATTATATTTATATAATAAAAAATCGTTATCCTTTCTAAAAACTAATAAATTAAACAATAACAAAACAAATAAAATGTTTGAAAACATATTTTTACTGGAGGCATATTATTTACATTAATAACAATAAAAATTATTTCTAGTATTTATCACTTCTATCTAGTATTTCTAGTATACTTAAAATAATAAAAGAGCAAATATATTAAAATTTGTATATCTAAATTTCAATACTCATTACGCAAAATAATTTAGAGGTTGATTACTTTGAATTATTGAATAATATTTAATAAATAAGTTAAAATATCTTACTATTAGGGCCTCTTGCACCATCTGTCAAGTAGGCTAACCGTCATTTAAAGTCACCGGTAACCGGGGAAGATGGAGCTGATATACCTTTTGTTTGTACAGTAAAAATCCCAGACATTAAAAAGAAAATAATAAAAAAAATTCGCCTATCGGAGGATGCTGTAAACCGAGTGCATAATTTAATAAAACTTTAAATTATTTATAAAAGTAGCTAATCAACACTTTACTTGTAGTTGGTGAAAGAGGCCCTTAGTATTAAAATAAAAATTTACTCACCAATGATTGCATGCACTCGAACGGATAACTGTGTACGCAGAATGATTCCATTTTTTCGACTAAAAGAGAAATAAAATTGACGTTAGGATTTATTTAAAATATTTAACGAACCTACAGCTTAGTGACTACAAATGCACATTGAAATTGAGACGAGAGAAAATTATAAATAAAAATATTCCCTCTGAACCCTAACTGGTAATTGACGTTTTGGTTAATTTACTTAAAATTGCGAGACTCCGTTGCCTTGCCATCAAAGTTTATTTAAAAAAAAAAAACTCACTGGTCTACGTCAAAATCTATACACAAATCACTGAAATCATTTTCTTCTATTCCATCTTCTTCTAAGACACTCGTGGTCTCCGACATTTCTATTCCGGAGTCCGTGGAGTATTGTTTCTCCATGTCTCGTCGCGACGACGACGGCCACGTGCACTGAGCGAAAGGTTTCACAATCCCAACAGATTCGTTATTAATTTTCTTGATTAACATACAGTAGGTTGCATTAAAATAGCTATTTAAGTAACTAATCACTGTCTCTAGATTCACATTTGATGCACTATTCAAAAAAAAATACGATCAATAAAAATGAAAGCTAGTCAAAAATATATGTTTGATTTTATCACATAATTGAACTAGTTTATTGACAGAATAGTCCATCCATATCGCGCCCCGTTTCAGGATCGACTGTTAGTTCATGGTCGGTCTTGTTCCATTATATAGGTAACTGACAGTGTACTACATTTTCCCACATGTACTACATTTTCTAAACGCAAAACACCATGCATTAAATGGAATCTTCATTTATTTGGTACAGTTAAATGAAAATATTTTTGTATATTTCCTTCCAATTTAGTTCAACGTCTCTTCATTGAAATTTCGACCTCGTTAATTCATTAGTTGGCACATTTTTATCTCTATCGATATATTAAAGTAAACTCCCTGTATCGTAGTTCATTGTTCAACATTAAGTGTATTTTTTGTAATATTTAACTTCATCGCGATTGAAAGGAGCTTGAAAAAACTTAACGGCGTCTAGTACGAACACTCACGGTTTCGCTTGTGAGTATTTTCCACGAGCTTTCTTTTGTGCCACGATGTTTGATTCGCTACTATAATTATTACGTTAGATAACATTTTAATAATAAATACTTTTAAGCTACGTTTCCAATATTCTAAAAATTATTTGAACGCAATTAAGGGATTATTTAAAAAAAAAATAATCTAGTTTATTGAATAAATTGTTTATTGAAACTGACAATTCGTAACTGTTGTATAAACATGTGTTCGCGCAAATTTTTTGTTAAATTTATTTATTTATGCGAGTGCATTTTCAAGTTTTGGTTACAAAAATATTAGTCGAAATTTAGGTATATCTATTTTGTTATTATTTTGTTTGTTTGTTTATTTCCTTTCTCTTCATCAAACCTGTGAAGATTTGACTTTGATTAAAAGTATTCCTATTTAAGGGTTTGAACTCGTCGATGTTTTTACAAAAAATTAATAACTACATTTTTATTTTAAAATCGATAAATAAATTTCAAGTGTTTTAGTGATTTTTTTATTTTATTGAAATGAGTGCTATCAAATGTAAATACAATCATACTACTTTCAACAAAGTTGTCTTTTCTTTAATTACAAAACGTTGATCTATTTGAGTACAGTGTAACATTAACCCGAATAAATTGTGCCTACTTCTGTCGATGCTTTTCCGGTCAACGTCTATTTTTACTGTTCTGGAAAATAGTCCGATGTTCATTCCCTGTGTTTTGATATAGACAACTTTTAGGTGTAGACAGAGTCAATGGGCTGACACTCCCATGAAAAACAAAACCTAAAAATAAAAACCTATTTGTATTGTTGTCGTAAATTTGAGTATATCTTTTCAAAATTTTTTTATGTTTGAAAATAAAACTGAGCTACGTTTCCTCCTCAAAGTGCATGAGTAATGACGTACTGTTAAATTAGTTTGCTGAGGGAGCAGCTACCATTAAAAGGGGGGACACAGGATACACGGCATCGAACTGATAGAGGAGCTAAACTATTACGCACCTCATTCATCAAACTTACTAACATACGTCTACTATACAATCATAATGTATTTATACTTTTTACAAACATGTAGGTACATACTTAATAATTGATACCGGATTGGTATCGTAGCTAAGAATGATCTCTGGGTACCTAACATCGATAACCGATCACTGAATAATTAGAAAAAAATTGTCTCTCAGAAGAAAATTTATTTAGAAGAGGGAATTTCATTGTCTACTTTGTCCAGTACCGCCTTGAATATTACTCGTATATTCAATACGATTGGCTTTTTTCCGAAACCCTGGTAAATTTAAATTTATAATGACGATCAAAAGAGTTTCTTGTAGAAACCTAATTGATAAATAAATATTTTAATTTGATTTGATTTGAATACGATTGACTGCACTATGGCAGATACCTCTGGATGCTACTTTTCAACCGACTTCCAAAAAAGGAGGAAATTCTCAATTCGACTTGTATTTTTTTTATGTTTGTTACCTCATAACATTCGACTGGGTGAAACGATTTTGATCATTCTCTTGTATATGAAAACTGGCCCCCCACTTCAATTTGGTCCAGTTCTGACAATAGCATCCATGAGGAAACGGTTTGAAGTCGTTTTTTTTAAAGAGTTAATAATTTATTATTAGAGCTAGATTATTGGACCAAATTACACATAGTTACAAAGTTTTACCAAAATCGGTTCAGTAGTTTAGGAGTGCAATAGCATCAAACAACGTGACACGTAATTATATATATACCTATAAATTCTATGAATAGCATTTTCACTTTTTAAATCATTTTTTATTTCTCTGGAGATCTATTTCATTTGAGCTAGATTATTCGTCAACAAAATTATGCCAACACGTTTATATTCACTAAATATACTAAGCCATTAAATATTAGCTACTTATAAGCTTTTTAAAACATATTGCCTTACTTAAATAAATGGTCTGAGATTGACGTAGGTAGATACTCGTACTTCGTATTTGGCGCCTCAAAGATAATTTTGTTATCACAACAAATTCAGTACTGATCAGATTACATCATTATTGTTTTTGCTTTCGAGCCCTAAAATGGAGTTAGATATTTGATCAAAGCTTCTTTGATCAGTGATCGATGCCGAGATATTCGTACTATATAAAGAGATGTGTTAACTACAAGAGTATCTATCTCTTAATTAAACATATATTTTATGTGTATATTTGATTTACCTATCTTGTAAACCTTCCAGTTCCTCTTCTTGCTCCGCCAGCGTTGAGTCCAAGTCAAGGTAAGGTCCGTAATCACCATCTTTGAAAACTTGTAGAGCCGCATCGTCCAACTAAAACAAATATATTCGATTTTACTCCCATAATTTTTCATACCACGGGCTTATGTAAATTGCATACTTATATGCAAATTGTATGCAAAGGAGTAAACTCCAAAAATACAATAGGTAAATGTTCACAGATTAATAAAATAATTCGTATACAGTGCCACCTATTAGAAATGAGATACATTAAATGGAATTTCTGAATTAATAATCTTACTATAACACGCAACTAGAGGGAGCTACGAACGCATATTGTGTGGTGTGGAACGTGTCAGGTGTTGTGAGCTGTGTGGTATCTGTTTGTCTGCCTGTGATTTTGATCCTGTATTTTTTTTTGGTTGTTTAAAAGCTCACGTTACTTAGCTAGCCTAGCTAGTTTCTTAGCTAATACTTGTCAGCGATTGCAGGATACCTTTCACCTAGAAAAAATTACTGTTGCCAAGGGATCATCTAATAAAATTCTAAATAACAAACTAACGTCCGGCCAAAGTGTTATAGCAACAAGAGGCCTCAATCCCAAGTAGCGCCCGTGTGCAATCAATGCCCTATTGCGCTCTAATAGGCGCCCGGTCAAATTAGAATACACGAAAATTCAAGTGCCACTTTTAATTGATAACGGGAACGAGTAAAGAGTATCTAACGGCATATTATATATCAGTGAATTGGGTACTTTAGTTATGTGGAATTTTAAAGGGATTAAAACGTCGGGGCGCTGTAGATAATGTTTTAGCACCAAATCGTTAGATGACGCTGTAGTCAATTGATAAAATTTACTAATCTATACTAATATTATTGAATAAGCTACGAAATTACAGAACCGATCTAAAAATTATTTTACTGTTGGGAAGCAGTAAAAATACTTTTTCTGTCTTTTACATTATCAGCGAGTAACAAATAGCCTATATTTTATAAAGTTACGCGGGCGAAGTCGAGTGCAACAGCTAGTAAAAAATAATTCCTAAAAACATTTTCCTTAACAACCAAACATCTCATATCTGACGACTGACTTTTTTTTTTCTTGACAACACACAGTGTAACATAAAAAATATTTAATTGGAAAAAATCTACAATACAAACAACTTCCTTAACATTCTATAAATTACTACTTATTCTATTTCTATTTCTCCGCTAACTACTCTAAAACAACTAACTGATTAAACGAGTAAGGATAAAGAGATAAGTTATATTATATCTATATGTACAATAAAAAAAAAAAACATCCCGGAGGAAGCCAGAAGCGGGAGGCTAGTCTATATAATAAAATCGTACACGAGTCGTTTAACGACATTAAATATTAAAAAAAACTTTTTTCTGTTTATTTGTCTTAACGATGTGACGAATTTGGATGAGTTCTAGTACACAGTTTATTACACGGATATTAATTACATTTATCATTTTTCAGCGCAGTCGAAGTTGTGGAAACCAGTTGGTAATTAAAATGAATACCAGTAATATTAAAATTACTTTTTTGCTGATCTATATGTCAATTAACAATACATTATTGTATCATGTAAAATTTGCTAAAGTATATTTCCTAGAAGGTGTCAGTCATAACAGTTTTTCAGAAAGCAAATACTTGAACGCGTGTGTTTTCGAATTGGCATGTTGCCAGCCTGACCAACATTTGCCGGAAAACTGGAGCGAAACTTATTATAGCCTGACCCTTTTGAGCCCTCGGGATAATTATGTTTAGAAGCTTGAAAAAATCACTGCCTACAAAAAAGTTTCTCTGTTCAGACAAAATACATTAAAACAGTTAAACGATATATATAATTGTTGATAAATTGTTGATAAATTCGACTTTAAACGAACACTTTAATCAACATTTTAGGCGCTCGTAACGTAAAAGAGGCACCAAGCCAAAGTAAGTAGTTCCTTTTGTCATTTACATAAATATAAATAACTAGCTGTACTTTATCAATACTAATAATAAATCTGTAGGGGTCGGTCATGGAGTAATTTACTTTGTTTTCAGAAATATCGTGTATATAGGCTCTATACATGATACTGAAACTAAATTGTATGTATGTATGTTCCTCCATCACTCTTAAACGAATTAACTGATTTTCATGAAACTTGGTAGATAAACAGATAGATACATAAATATCATATACTTTTTTGGATATTCTTTTTAAAGCAGTGGAAATATAAATATTTAAATGTGTATAGGTTATTACGTTACTTTTGAGGTCAATGTCTAAGGTAGATATGACATCATCACGAAATCTATTCGAAGCCGAAAATAACTTATGAAAATAATGACAATACCTACTTAGCACTTAGCCATATATTATACGATTTGTCGTGTACAACACAATTACAAAATTTGATCATAATAATATGTTCATAAGTCAATTAATTAAAAGCTAGTGTTCTCACCTGTGTAGGTATGTGAAATCGGCTTCGGTTTTAAAGATTAGCGTGAACAACAAAGCTAGTTGGTGTCCATGACTTTGACTGCGGCGTAAAGTGAAAAATATAACACATGAGAAAATACCTGATCGTTTTTCTTTATTAGTAATTTGAGCCCATACAATATTAGATTTTCAAATCTTCCCCACCGTATGGGAAGATCTGAAAATCTTCTCAATTGAGCATTTTTTACACATTAATTACTCGATATTTAATTTAAAAAAAAAGCCTTTTTATAGAGCGTGCATGGTCTTGCAAGAAAGCTCAACATTGCTCAACTATGCTCAGGAGGGTTGGAGAGGGCTATCAGGATTGAGTAAATAAGTAGACGAACGAAAACTACTAACATAACTCGGTTTGTCAATTCTTACTCCATTTTCAAAATTACTAATTTCAAACTACTAAATAGGTATTCTTGGCTTAGGGTTAAATCATACATTCAATGTTAGAGCCAAAGTAGGCTCTACTTGTATACCAGCATTACAGCTGCGCGCACAGTGACACAAAAAGTGCACTTGCATTTTAAAAGTATTGCAACAAGAAAATATTTTAAAGAGGAAGTCACGGAAGCCCCTCGATATTGTTCGAATTTTCGGTCGATTGGCCATGTTGTCCCGCAATGAGAAAAGTTAGTGGGTTTCTGTAGATAATAATACCTAGCAAGCGTATCATGATCATTTTCTTAGTAAGTATTCCAATCGTTTCTTGTTAGATAGCCGAGTGACACTCAGCGGCAAAAAATGTAGCCCTGAATCGTGAATTTGTAAACAAATTAAGGACTTTTTAATGAAGCCAGGTGTCAAGTGGATTGTTGAGATTATCTTGCGCTATTTTTTACTTTTGTTACATTATGGATCCTGAGTTGTATTCTGTCTTAAGAAATAGTTTTCTTACTGCTGTTGAGGTAAGAAATCGTCTTCAAGTAGCACGGAGTGTGTGAGTAAGAAGAAGGATTTAGGAGCGCGATTTACGTGCCCAAACTTTGGCAAAATTTTGTGTTATCTTGATGTTTAATTGTTGTCATCAAATGGCAGCCCTTTTAGTGTTAGTTTTAATTATTTCACTTCACTTTCACTTAAAATTAATAAACTATTAACTACAATTTAAAACCCATACAAAACTTATTACAATAAAACAGTTGGAGTAACTTTGGGCCACATTTTGTGCCGCTGAGTGTAGTAGGAGTAGCCTTGTCATTACGCGGCTATTCAAGCTTTCCTTCGGATGGTCTCCTTTAGCGTTCGCTAATTGTGTGTCATTTCTGTTTTATAAACGGCAGCCTTTTTACTTCAACTTTATCAGCAGTTTTATAAACAGTTTCAAATCGGCCCAGTAGGGCACAGTTTTTATTAATTTATTTATAACCAGATGGTGCCCGCGACTTCGTCTACGTTGAACGATGAAAGGTACCTATGTCTTTTCTGGTGTCCCAGACAATGTGTATGCAGAATTTCATGGTGATCGGTTCAGTAGTTTTTGCGTGAAAGAGTAACAAACATTAATAGATCCATACAAACTTTCGCATTTATAATATACTAGCTGGTGCTCGCGACTTCGTCCGCGTAGAAAAGTATGAAACGCCATCTACCGTATTTTGGATAGATGGCGCTATCTCCCGGGCCGCTAGTTTACTTTTATTTTAGATTTCCCCAAGAATGAAGCATTTTCTCGCGGTAAAAAGTAGCCTATGTTCATCACAGATAATGTCGGCTTCTAATGGTAAAATATTTTTTCAAATCGGTCCAGTAGTTTCGGAGCCTATTCCATACAAACAAACAAACAATCAAATCTTTCCTGTTTATAATATTAGTATAGAAGTACGGATTACCTACATAGTAATATATTGAAGTCGCACGTCTGTCTGCAAGGCCGCTATTGGATAGAGTTTGTTTAAAAGCTTGATAGATCGGTATTGTTCTTAGCTAATATATAATTCATGAAGATATTTTGAAAACCATCTGCCCATTTCCTAATTAACGAAATGATTTCAATTTGATGCGAAATTTGGTACTATTACTTCGGTGTTATTTCCATGACATTGTAACCTTGACCTGGTGCTGTCAGCATCAAGTAGTCTGCGGAAAAACTAAGTCCTCGGCAACTTACAGTTAGTTAGTCGGGGATAGCTTAAGGTAAAGAGTCAATCTGCCTGTCATTGTTTATCACGAAAAATTAGGTTTATACACATTAAATAATAGAATTGTATAAATAGAATACGAATATATAAATATCATTATTTAAAAAAAAAAAAACTATTAATAGCTCCTCACCTGTGAGTCGTTCAGGATAAATATTTGGAGCAGATAATTTTAGCAGAATCACCGACGAAATGCCGTGATGAGTA
Source organism: Synanthedon vespiformis (assembly GCA_918317495.1). Lineage (NCBI taxonomy): Eukaryota > Metazoa > Arthropoda > Insecta > Lepidoptera > Sesiidae > Synanthedon > Synanthedon vespiformis. Next base: position 4,309,885 of record OU906947.1, read on the forward strand.
AGCTTGCGTATTCGTAATGCACTATTGTGTATTACAGCGGTGTATTACGACACTTACTTAATCATAAATAATTAGGGTTTTGCTTCCTTAAAATATTTTAAATTATTTTTTTTAAACACATTTCACATATAGACGCAAAAATTAAAATTAAAAAATGAATATTTGTTGCTAAAACTTGTTATGGTCGATTGAAATGATAATTGTTTTAAATAAAATATTTGGTAATTCTCAAAACAATAAATTAAACAAAAAATTAAATGATTATAATTTCGTTTATGATAAAAAAAATGACTTACTTTTATTATAATAAAGTACAATGTAATAAAAAGAGAAATAATGATTTTTTCTACTTTAAAATACGTAATCTAGGTACTGTAAATACCTTGAAAAAATGAAGAAAATAGGAATTATGTGACTTTTCCTATTCCCGTTCATCCCTCTTTAAAATAGGTGAAAACTCGACAAACCATGTTTTATACAAATGTTTTGATTCCATCAATTCTTCCCCTATGATTTTGTACAAAGAAAAAATGAAAAAAGCAAAATTCAAATCAAAATCAGATTCTGACTAGTCATTGAAGTCGCGTCCTCAAATCCTGTAAAATGATGTTATCGAAAACTTACCCTATGAGGTGCTTGCAGCAGTCGATGTACAGCAGCTATTTGGTACGACAGTGGAATAGTCGTGTTGAACGTGTGGTACAACGGTCTTAAGGGTTCCCGTACATTATATTCCGCAAAAGGTTCCAGGTCATTAACGTACTGGACCCGACACAGCACGTAAGAGTCCACAGCCTTATCTCTCATTTTACACTTTTTTTCACTCACACTTAAATTATGAATATTTTATATCATCATTACCAATATAAAGTGAAATTTCAATTATTTAGAACAATGAAAAATTATTCATTAAAAAAAATTAAACATTAAAATTAATAATGGAAATTATTGAAATTATTAATTTTAATGTTTGGAATATTGTAAAAAATTTAATGCGAGATTAAACTCATAATATTTCGCAAACAAACAAATCGGAGCCGGCTTTTTCTTCGCGTACGCCAAACATTCTATAACCGCGCGCTATTGTGAATCACAAGTCACGAATGACGTTACTGACTGAAGATCGACTGTCGACTGACTTGTCTTGCTTGCAAGTTCGAGTTTATACTAAAAAAAATCAGCATAGTCATCAACTTTGCAGAAATATCTGAAAATACTTTATTCAATTATTGAATTTTATCATCATTATAGACAGTTCAACATCTATTAGTTACGCTGGTGTACAGGTTATTAGGGTTACGTTACTATCCGCTCTGGGCTTCACCCGGGGTGTTATTTTTATATATATGAAATTTTTCCCGTTTTATACTTGTAGCCATATATGAAAAACGACTTAAAATCTGTCTACCTTTTCTCGAGTTTTTGAAGCATACACAAGCCAACTTAATATTTTTTATATAGAAATGAAAATTAGATATGTCTACAACTAAGTTTATAAATAAATAAAATTAAGATCTTATTCAAAAAAATTATTATGTTATAAAATGCTTAATAGTGTCTACTATGCTTTTCACTTATGTGAAATTATGTGCCGCGAAGCGAGGGTCAAGAGCTACATAGTGAAATGTAAGAGCAAATAGTATAAGAAAATAGCTAAAGAATTGAACTTTCGCGTATATTGGGTTGAGGGTTCGAAAAAGAATATAGAAAATGATAATTGGAAAAATCTCGTAAGTGGTATAACCAGACACCAGATTACTATTTCCATGGTCCGCCACCGAAAGTTCAGATAGTCATAATAAGAAATAGCATCAAAAGAAGAAAAATAAGCCGCAAATAGTACAAGATATAAGAGCTAAAGAATCGAACTGTTTTCGCATATGTTGGGTGCGAGTTCAGAAAAAGCATTTTCCGACTATTTATAGTCGGCTATTCTTGTGCACGTGTCCGATTAGTTTTCTTACATACAGCCATAAAAACTTTTATAGATTATGAGATAACGAGAGGTTTTTATTTTCGATTGCCTAACAACTTTTTTTAATTAATTTATAATAATTGTTTTAAATATACAACCATTGAGTGCATTATAGGTCAAATATTATTAGTAGTTTTTAAATGTAAAGGCAGGTTAAGAGTTTTTTATTCTTACTTAGTCTTACTTTACTTTAGTCTTTAAGAGACTTTACTTTAGTTAACATATTATTATGATTTTGTTAAATGAATAAGAGCATTTTAGTGATTTAAATGGCATTAGGACAGATCAGCCACAATGGCCACATTAGAAGTACGAACATGGCAAAAATAGAGTTGATCAGCATACTGTATTACTAAAAAATTATAATTTCAGACAAGGATTACAAAAGTCATTATCAGCGTTACAATTTTTCAAAATGAAGTACTATCAATTAAAAAGATACAATGCACCGTATCGAAATTAATTGTTTTATAATATTTTAGGACTTCCTTTGTAAATATTTTTCTTAATCTTCTGATCTTTAAATATCTTTAAAAATACTTGTTACTAAAAATATTAAGGTTCTTAATCCTTTTTAGCATGTTTCTCCGCCAACTTCTTTTAAATCCACCAACGGATTTTGATGGTTCACTAATAGAATAGAAGAGCTATAAAAGAGGAAGGAATTAATAAGTAGGTAATTTGAGGATAAAAATTACACCCGTTCGGAGACTTGGGTCGCTAGTTCCATAATACATATAAAAGTAATTCTTAATATGTGAATTTTTATTTTTTATAGTACTATGAGACAATGAAGTTCCTTAGTAATCATGACTACCTACTCTTTATAAGAAACTAAAGATCTGGAAATAAGGTCTAGACGTAGCGCACTCAAAAATACCATGTTATAGATAAGTAACCTTAAATTTTTCGTAATTTTTACCTCGACTTATAATTAATTATAATTTTATAGTTAGTTTTATTACTTTTAATGACTTAACTATTTATGGATACAAAAAGATATGGACACCTCAAAAACATTTCAGATCTGTTGTTATGTTATAACTGTTTCGGAGAATATCAACATACTAGGATCGTTTCTAATAGCATTTTATATCCCACTTAATCTGGGATATTTAAAAAGATTAACTTCTTTTGATTTTTTTTTTAAAATAGAAGTTAAGCAATAGGTTATGAAAACCGAATTCTATTGAGTTATACAACTACTTACATCTAAAATTATTTGCTATTTTTTTAATGAGTATTACTATAACCAAGTAACGTCTTGCAGCAGTAACTACCAGTAACCTACAGACCACCTTGAAATATCCGTATGTATTGTGTACTTTGGTGATTCGACGAATAAAGTAAGGGATAATCCCCATTTGCCTTATTTCTTACAATTTATTTATTCTACTAATATAAAATCGGCGGCGTATTTGCAGTAGATACCCAAGCAAGCGTTTTTAAAAATGGTAGCTTAAAAATCAATTGGTCCGTCAACCTGTCTAGTGTCTGCCCACATTTATATAAATAAGAAACAATGTCAAGCTAATATTTTTGTGTATTAATGTTGTTTTTAAGGAATCTTTAAATGGCCACATTTTTTAGCGTTCCTCATCGGAGGCGTGATGAATCGTAGAAACAGAGCGATGCTAGCGCGTGCGCCCGGGTCAATGACATTAAAACTAACTATTTCCCGGTCCAACCAGAAAGTTGGGAGCGATTTTGTAATACAAATCAATTTTTGTTATGACTATTTACTTAATACCCATTATTACACCTCGTGTTTACTAGAAAAACAGTTTTCAATTGCTTTAATTTAAATAAATTCGTAATTTTACATGTTTATAAAATAACACGTGACTTCGTCCTTGTGAAATTCTATTAGAATGTAGGTAAGTCTGAGTATAAAGTATAAAGAAATACTTTAGACTAATTCTAGGTATGTTCCTACAGAAACGAAAGTAAATTTAAATATCTTCACCCAAATATTTAATAAAAAAAAATTAACACCAAAATGTGTGGAATATTTAGTTTCATTTTCTGTTATTTTAACAAGCCTAGCAATTTTCATTTTTTATGTAACGGTCATTAAACAGGAAAATAAAAAGACAACATGGCATAAACGCCTCGGGCATTGCAAGCGCTCTGCTAACCTACTTAACCCTACTAGGGTTGAGATTTAGCATGTGAGGGGGTACCGCACCATCTCTTTTGAGGCGGCGTGTGTGCTGGCTGGCACCCCTCCGTGGGAGCTGGATGCCGAAGTGTTGGCGGCAGTGTACCGTGAAGTCGCGGATGCACGATCGCGCGGCTCGGTTTTGTCATTGGAGGAGGTCGACAGGTTGAGGAGAGACTCCCAAACGATCCTCCTGCAAAAGTGGGAGGAAAGGCTGGCGGAACCCAGTGCGGGCCGTCTGACAATTGAGGCCATTCGCCCCTCCCTGGAGGGATGGTTGGCTAAGCGGTGCGGGGCCCTTACGTTCCGCCTGGTGCAGGTGCTCTCGGGGCATGGTTGCTTCGGGCATTATCTTCACCGGGTGGCCGTGAGAGAGCCGACCGAGGAATGCCACCATTGTGGCTGCGCAGTTAACACTGCGCAGCACACTTTGGCGGAATGCCCCGAATGGGCAGAGCAGCGCGCCGCTCTGTCTCTTGTCGTGGGCGCCGATCTTTCGCTGCCAGCCGTCGTGAAATCGATGGTTGGCAGTGACCTTGCGTGGCAGGCGATGCTCACGTTCTGTGAGCACGTTATGTCACGCAAGGAGGCGGCGGAAAGGCAGCGGGAAGAGGATCCCCTCTCCCAGCCAATCCGCCGGAGAAGGCTCGGGCGCAGGCGGGTGGCCTATATCCGCCGCCTTCCACCCTAACCGGGACCGGGGCGGTTGTCTTGGGGGAGACGGCCGCCCATCGTAAGGTCCCCCGAGTAGGCCGGCGTACCTCCACTTTCGGGTACGCCGTGGTCCTGACAGGCCACCCTGCGTTGGATAGCCGTGGCGGGGCACCGAAGTCGTGCAAAAACGTCCCCACGACCCCGCCCATCAACGGCCGCGATGGATAGAAAGTCGTTGGGTTTTAGCCGGTAGGAATCCGGCATAACCCCGCAGTTCCCCCTTCACTGCCGGGTATCCAAGAGGATTTCCCAACGTTAAAAAAAAAAAAAAAAAGGGTTGAGATTTAGCAAGGGATAGGGAAATAGGCTACTAGGTTATATTAGGTTAGGTATCACTATCTGCTTTTCTTTTACGATGGTCTTTAATGTGACACAAGTCAGCTTTCCTCCATACAAACGTTTAAGGATAATTACTTCGCTGTTTTATGTTTAATTTACAAAAGTAAACATGATGCCGATTTATCTTGTCGTTAACTAGGTTCGTTTTATACAAACTTAAAAAAAAGTATTATTTTAAAAGATATGATCCTTGAAAAATCCATATTTTAACACAAGTATTAATGCAACTTTGAGGGTGAATAGGTCACTCTAGTGAACAAAAACTCCAAAATACTTTGCATACAAACATTGATTAGTTATTCAAGAGTTCAAATAACTTTACACGAAATAGATATACGCAGTAGTTTTGTCAAAAAGAGTATATGCCCAAGGGTACTGTTTTTTTTTTGTATGAACATTGTGCATCTCACTCGACTGCTCTTCGAGACAGGATGCATTTTAGCCATGAGACCGATGAGTTCGGGCCGCTAACTAGTTTCGCCTTAAATATTCAAATCCTTTTGTTTCGTTAATTAAATTAAATCATATTAAGTATTTTAAAAGAATTCGAGGAGTATTTTAAATTAAATAAAAATATTTGCATGACCTTGACGTAAAACTGCTCTAATAAATTACAACAATTTTATTTTTATTTTTGTATACTTACGATGTTTAAGACAAAACAATCACATTATTATAAAGGTTCATCGTTTCATTATTTTACTTTCAATCAACCTATACAGATTTTTAATCAAATCGAATGGGAAACAAATTGGCACACTTTATATAGCCATTGATTTTAATTTAAACCATAGTTTACAAGCAGTACAATCAAACATTTATAGCTTGTTGTAGTTGGAATAATTGTCAGAGCACCAATTATTATGTTTTATTTACTAACTATTTATATAACGTTATACTACATTAACGATATAATCTTGAAAATTGTGCTAATAAACAATTTACAAATCTGTAATTAAGATTTTAAGTTACTGAAGAGTTGTCCCGCAGACCTTGGCTTGATGCTGTATCTTCTGGTCATAAATGGTCATAAAATGACTCGATAAATGGACAATCCTACACAGAAACCAGTAGTTCCTGCTGAGATTAACGCGTACAACCAAACAATAAATAAAAAAAATAGTGTCGACTACTTAGAACAAGCTAATCATAAATGGTCATAAATGGTCATAAAATGACTCAATAAATGGACTATCCAACAAAGAAACCAGTGGTTCCTGAGATTAACCGAACAATAAATAAAAAAAATACTGTCGACTAAGACTTAGAACAAGCTAATCAATATAATGTGTATATCCTTAGAAGAGTCTCACAAAACCTATACTTTTAATTACTCCTTAAGGTAAAGTACCAGGGGATCATAAGTATCAAAGGAGAAACCCTTCACCATCAAATGGAGTAGTTGCCACTTTGTCATTTTCCCTGAGCAAAAGCCTGGCTTTGAAATGCGTTACAAAGGATTCTATACCTAATGTTGAGGCTGGATCTACGTCATGAGCATGCGAGTATACTTTAAGCCTTAGTGCCTACTAGAAGCTTCCCCTTGTATTACAAAGGAGGGTTGGTTTCACTTAGATACCTACCTATACTTACCACTCGAAACAATACAAAATCTAAAGGTAATATTTAACTACAAATATTATATCAGGACGAGTAAAATATAATAATATCGTCAATACTAATAATAAATCTGTAAGTGTAGGTATTTTATGTACGAGTATGTATGTTCCTTCATAACTCTGAAACGAATTAACTAATTTTCATGAAACTTGGCAGATAAACATTTAAACGCACGAGACACAGGATAGTAGGATAGCTACTTTTTTCTTTTTCAACGCGGACGAAGTCGCTGGCGCCAGCTAGTACACAAATAAACTTAACTAAAGTCTATTTTTTTGCGTTAAATTCAGTAATTTCTATAGAGAGAATGCACCCCGGATGAAGCCTGGAGTGGGTCGCTAGTAATAATTTATAAAAATTCAGTGCAAAACTGTGATGATGTCAGTGATGTCGGAAGGAATTGTGACGTCTGAGAACTTTTTTGGCATGCGATGTTTCAACCGCCTTAGATTATAATCAAAGAATGTATTATAGTAACGGAAAGACCGTCTTAAAAAAACACGTATAAAAAGTCGTGTATTCGTACTATTACTCTATACTTATGTACATAATAATTTTTTTAAAAAATGTAATATAACATCTTGTTAAAAGCAAAACGACCGCTTACGGTCTCAGAACCAGCGAACTTACAAAGAAATTATTTCGATGGTCAGCACAAATTTTATAATTGTATAATATGAAATGCTATATTATGTGTTTCTGTCTTTAAAATTGGTTTTTAAAATGGATACAATAATAAATCTGTATGTGTATGTTCCTCTATATAACTCTTAAACTTCATGAAATTTCGTATAAAAATCATTTGACGTACAGGACACAGGATAGAGCCTAATTTTTATTTTTCAACGCGGACGAAGTCGCAGGCACCAGCTAGTCTTATATAAAATAATTTAAAAAAATTAAAATAAATATGTTACAGGATAAATTGAGACATATTTTTCTTAAATTAATTTATAAGTCCTTGGTTTCTATTTGAAACTAACCGATTCGATTGGCGTAGGGCGTAGCTAGTCCATTGCTTGTGACGTGTTGTTGTATTGTGTCCATTATATTGCAATTCCCACGGCACGCTATGATTTAACATTAGCGGTAAAGATTGCAATACTTTCTTTGCTTTTCTTTTGAATTGGAGCGATGAGTAATTTAAATAAATTCTAAAAATGTTTACATATTCAATTTATATTTTAAAATACTGCAAATATGTATAATGGAAATTTTTTAGCAATAAAAATATCACATACTAGCGACCCGTTCCCGGCTTCGCCCGCGTCCAATCGCTACCAAACTTCACAGGATTTCCCTCTGGACTAATCGGAAGATTTTGTCAAAAAATTTAGTCAAAATCGGTTCAGCGGTTTAGAAGTCCATATACACACATTTTCGCCTTTTATATTTAAGATTTTTCGTATTTGATCAATCAATATTAATAATAAATTTGTAAGTATTGTATGTATGTATGTATGTTCCTCCATAAACGAATTAACTGATTTTTATGAAACTTGGTAACTTTTTCAACACGGAGAAAGTCGCGGGCGCCAGCTAGTATACGAATAAAAACTGTCAAACTCAGAAAATATTTAAAAAAATATTTTTTTACTATAGGTAAGGCAATAGATAATTATTTAAAAAAATGTATTTAATTCAAAGTTTTATTTACCAGACCGAACTATGTCGAACGTATATCAGACAGGAAACCTTATTCCAGTTTAACAGTAAATTAGTAGTATGATATGAAAGTCTTATTTGAAATGCATCCAAGCACTTATATTGTTTTGTCGTGATGGTACCCCATGACCCCCAAGTCCGAAGTCACGATTCTTATAAACTTAGTGCCAGTAAATGGGCCACAGTATGAATTTAAAAGTGATCAGCACTTTTATTATACTATAACTTTAATATCTAATACAACATTTCAAAAAATTCAATGCAATTCAAAAAAGATACTAGTCCATTAATTATTAAAATTAAAAACTAAGTACATTTTGTGAGAATCATCTTTAAAATGTCTATAAGTTCAATAGTAAAAAGTTTTATAAAGATTTTTTTCATAAGGTTCATAAGATATTTTTTTCTACGATTTATTATTTCATCTCAATATTGATTACATTAAGTACAGAAGTTATTTAGTCTAAGTCATTGTGGCAATATTAATTTGTTACAGGGATTCTTAGATTGGTTGAACTTTATGAATTTTGAGGAAAATATATTTTCACACTAGCTGGCGCTCGCGACATCGTCCGCGATGAAAAAGAAAAAAGTAGCCTATCCTGTGTCCTGTACGTCTAAATGTTTTATCTATAAAGTTTCATGAAAATCGGTTAATTCTTTTAAGAGTTATTAAGGAACATACATACATACAATACCTACACTTTATTAGTATTGATTGATGATATACCTATTTTGTAAGGTTCGGCTTTTTGGATGATTTAAGTCTTATTTCGGTGTTTTTTTGTCTCAGCCTCGAGAATTTCCTTGCACATTAGAAAAGTAAAATAATTACAAAATAATTATTAATTAAATCCAATTCAGGTAATAAGTTATTGATTCTCAGGAGGTACGAAGTTCGTCGGGTCAGCTCTAGTTTTATATAAAAACATATCTGTTTATAGTTTCTGTAGAATATTGAAGCGACACTATTCTATTCTAATTTTAAAATGCGTTACGTAACGTTGCGTGGGCACCGAACTAATGTATGAACTAATCTATGTTGCAACACAAGAAAATATGTAAGATTTATGAGTTCATGCCGTTCGCAATTATTTTAGTTATTTGGTAACTAAACGAGCATGGCTGTACCAAAACAAAACAGCAATTAAGAAGTGGTCTTGTGATCAATCAGAATCTACAATTCTTACTTCTACAATCAGATCGATTTTACAGTAGTTATCAATCAATACTACTAATAATAAATCTGTAGGGGTCGGTCATGGAGTAATTTACTTTGTTTTCAGAAATATAGTGTATATAGGCTCTATACATGATACTGAAACTAAATTGGAAATTTTTAGAATTTTTTTCTGTATGTATGTATGTTCCTCCATCACTCTTAAACGAATTAACTAATTTTCATGAAACTTGGTAGATAAACATTTAGAAGTACGGGACACGTGATAGGCTACTTTTTATCTTTTTTAACGAGGACGAAGTCGCGGGCGCCAGCTAGTCACTAATATGTGTAGTTATACTACACATGGATTATGACTGTTAATGTTGGAAAGCAATATAAATTCTCTACATTTTAAACTATCCTTTGCACCAAATTTAATCAATATTGGCTTAGTGTTTTTCTATTCATAAAAACCTTTCGATTTCAAAGAACATTTGAAATAAAAATTGCCATATTACTCGAGAGTTATAGAGTTATGCGCTTAGCAAAACACATTTAGCGATTTATATAAATAAGAAAGATAGACTGTGTTTAGAGACTAGTGACGTATTTAGAAATGATTAAAACGCGATTACTTGTATGCAAAAAAAAAAGATGATGAAAATTGAAATAAAGACAATAGAGAAAGGATGAACGCTTGCATAAGCGTAATTTTGAGAGCGTGCATTTTTGCAACAATTTCATACAACGCTCGCTATCTTTGAAGATTATAATTGTTGGTTATTGCGTGTAGACACTGCAAAAGATTAAAATGTAATAAGTTATTATGGTTTGATTGCAGAATCACATTACCAATGTTTATTTTTTTTTTTAATATTAAAAATCTATGAAAAGCAAATTCAGACTAATGTCAAGACAGCTACATAATTAATTAATTCATTAAAAAGAATTAAAAGTAACTTAATATATATAATATTAGTAAATCTTAATTTGGTTTTATTATATAAGAATTTGGTCGAAAATTTACTAATGCATAGTTAAAACCACATCGGAATCCGTTGCGTAGTTAACTTCAAATTATACTGAAAAAATGTAAATTTTATTAGATTTAGGACCTCTTTCACCAACTACAATTAATGTGTTGATTAACTCTAATTAGCGAGTAAATTTTACGAGTATCTTGAGTCAATTTCATTGAAATTTCAATTACCCTTGAATAATGCTACTCTTTCTTATCGGTGACTTTAAATGGCGGTTAGCCTACACGACACTTTATTGAGAGACGGTGAAAGAGGCCCTTAGCCTAATAAACTTTGTTTGTTAGACCCTTTTTTTATTGGGAACACAAGGTACTGATAATATCCAACTCAGATTAATCCAATAATATTATACCGATAAAGTTATCAGAATTGATGTGGCCATGATAGTTGAATTGTTGTATTGCAATTCTGTTATAAATAAGGCTTGTTAATAGTGGTGCATTAAGTAAACAAGAGACGCCGACTAGCCGTGTGATCGGAATGTTACTTGTTAGTTTAGGCTAACACTTTCGATACGCGAGCCGACGACGTGTCCTGCCTGCGTCACTTGTGCTTCGTTACTTCCGCAATACGCATAATAACTATGATTTCACTTACTATTTTGATCAATGATGTAACAAATTGTCAATACTAAGCGATGAAGAAGCTAATAGAAATAAGTCAAGTGATTTTTTTATATGTCTTCATGAAGCTCCCATTCACTGTGAGGAAATAAGAGCTAAAAATTACAACACTTCATCATTGTGAATTTAACATTTCTTTTTTATAAGTCCTTTAAAATTTCTTGGAAGATCGAGTTTCCATATACGAGTTTTCCTACTTTTTTCACCCACTTTGGATTTGGACAATTTTGACTTAAAATAACGACAGAATATCAAAATAACACCATAAATAACAACACGTTTGTTACTGTGTTTCGGTGAGTGAATACTGTAGTGGGCAGCTCACTTGCAACACATGTGACGTTGCAAGCGTTAGGCGACGGTCAAGTGCCATCAAGTAGACCATCAGCCTGCCTACTGTTGACTCTAACATAAAAAAGTATAAAAATTGTGTTAGAAAAGGATTCTGTCTGCATTATTAGCGTGTATTGACTAATGAGATTGACCATGACAATATAGCGAATTTTGGATCAAGTTACAAATTGAGGGCGATTGAGGCGTGACTAAATTGGAAATAATTATAATTATTATGCGTAAGCACATTACAGATTCTTTTTTAAACATACTCGAGTTTAATAATAAAAACAATGTTTACTTCCGTTTCTATCTGTTACTTCCGTTTTATATTATAGTCGTAAATCGTCACGTCGTTGCAATTTTTTGCAGCATAAGTATTATTTATTTATTTATTTATTTATTTTATTTTAGGGAAATTTACAGGTATAATTACTTAATAATAGTGGTGAGTAAACAAACTTAACCTAATAAAGGTTAATTATGTGCAGTAAAAATCTTTTATATTAAAATGAAATGTTAAGTTGTTTTTTTACGCTTCAAAAATTCGAGAATAATTACTCATTACATAAAATCTCGAGAATCTTACTTGAGATTTTAATTCGGTTTTCACATATGGAGATCCCTCTGCACATGTGATATAGGTAATTTTAACTTCAAATTCAGTTTTATTTGTAGTCTTACTATATATATTGTTCTTAGCATGATTGATAACAACGAACTAATGAAAGTAGCGTTTATTTACTTAAGTAGGTTCCTAATCATATTAGTTAAACTATGCGACCCGAATTGGACTCGAAGAATTGTTTTTTTAAAACCCTTTAAACAAGTAAAAATAATTGCATTTATATAATGTGATGTAAAATATATTATATCACTAGCTGGTGCCTGCGATTTCATTCGCATTGAAAAAGAAAATAGTAGGCTATCCTGTGTCCTGTACGTCTAAATGTATACTACCCAATTTTCATGAAAATCAGTTAATTCGTTTAAGAGTTATGGAGGAACATACATACATACAGATGTATTATTAGTATTGATTGATGATAATATTGATAACTAGGCTGTTGCCCGCGACTTCGTCCGCGTTAAAAAAGGTAAAAAGTAGCCTATCACGTGTCCCGTACTTCTAAATGTTTATCTACCAAGTTTCATGAAAATCGGTTAATTCGTTTAAGAGTGATGGAGGAACATACATACAGAAAAAAATCTAAAAATCGTCAATTTAGTTTCAGTATCATGTATAGAGCCTATAAACACGATATTTCGGAAAACAAAATAAATTACTCCATGACCGACCCCTACAGATTTATTATTAGTATTGATATCTTATTTATACCGCTACCACTTGTGTTTCACACGCTATAGGATTGTGTTTCACAAGGTCGCAGGTCAATGGGTAAGCTGGGTTTAACCTCCAACAGTCACATATTTCGTAACTTAGTATGCATAGGTTTGTATGTTTGAGCACTGATTTAGGTCGTGTGTTGAAAATTGTTTCAATAAAGCGGTAAAATCAATAATTGGAAAATGGGCCGTATCCCATTTTTCTTTAAAAAAAAATCATTTAAGTATTTCCATACGCTACCTACGTAATCGTCACATATTATTATTTTTAAGGAAAATTTGTCAAATATGAAATATATATACCTATTATAAGTAACAAATACTACAATTCTAATAAGATATATGAATATATTTGGTAATAATATCATCGTAATTATTCATTTACTTAGAAATGGTAAGCAATAAATAACATCGACCAACGATTATCTATCAACGTAATTACATTTCTGACTTATAACGGCGCAGATAAGTAGGAATATTTCCTTTAATAATTTCATAAAATCTAGATTATATGATCCATAACGGTGAATTCTAATAAGGTTACTCACTGGCTTTATTAAAATATTAATATGATTTTTACTTGAATTGTAATAATTAGAACCGATATTAACTTCGTTGAGTGAGTGAAAATCTTACCAAGCTATATAGTAAATTACAGGGCATAAAAAAAACATTATTTAAACCTAACGAAAACTATTTTACCATATTACCAAAAAAATATTTGATTATTTATCTATCGAGTGACTACAGTATCAAACTGTATACCCCGATTTTGTTATTATCAGTTTTCTGAATTGCCTTCCATTGAAGCAAATTACGTCAATACGAATTTACGTCAATATAAAAGACACAAAAAGACACAAACAAAAATACAAAACCTGTCTGATGTCAGATTTAATTTAGCTACCGTTGATAACGTAAGTTAAGTGGCAACCTTGATTTCCAGGCGCAGTGATTATAGCGTCGAAATCCCGTACTGTGACACGTATTACACGACCCCAGCAGTTATTCTTCGCTTCCTCGAACTTGCATAGAAGTGGCATATTTTGCCGGTCTCTAGGAACAACGGATCATGGGAAACAATAAACAATAGAACACCACATCTCGTGTTGTTATATGTATGTTCGCGTTCACTTCAAACTGGATTAATCTGCGGAAATATTTACTAAGTATATAGTGTCTTTGTATATCCGAACTTCTGCTAAATACTCCTATTTTTTGTTTATTGGGTTATTTCCATACAAATTAATACAATATTAGATTTCGTCTATCATCAATACTAATCAATACGCGGACGAAGTTGCGGGCGCAAGTTAGTTTAAAATAATAATGAAATACAATTAAATACCTGACAAAAATATATGAGCAATAATGAATGTTTTGAACAACTAAGAAAAGAGGCGCCGACGAAGTCGCGGGCAAAAGCTGGACCGATTTTAATTCTGTCTTCACTTATGGATGGAGGGATAATCAGGGATGGTTTGTATGTAAACAAAATTGGTCGCGGTTGACGAAGTCGTGGGCTCCAACTAGTAAGTAATAATTTCTCTGGGCTAATTGGAAGTCAAGTATGAAATATACTTTTGGGACTTGTTGGGATTCAAGTAAAAAATACCATTTTGAGGCTGAAATGATTTGGGGCAATCAGACATCACCTATTTCAGATTTATACATAATAGTTTCGTATTAGTTTTATCTAAAAAAAACAAGGTTATATCAATAAGCGATCTTAATGTTATGGGCAATTTAAAGACGGTTACAATTAATTAGCGAGCTCAGCCACTGAACGGCTAATGCTCAAATAGGACCTTCTCGAACACAAAAGGCGACCGTAACATGTGAATTAAAGTGACCTTGTCCAGTCCACATGAAAAGCTCAATATTTTAAAGAGACGTTCATAAATTCACTGATTTGTAAAAATGTAGACTTGTTGTTTAATTTAATTTTTCTATTAGAAACAAAGTTCACAAATGTCTGCTTTTGACATTGCATTCATAACTACATTCCGTGAGAAATACAGACGAATTTTGTACCCATTGTTAAAGTAAATTATCGATTCATTGCCCGTAGTAAACATCGATTGTATCGAAGTGTCAAATTTTGTTTGTTGGTGTCATTTCCTCTGTTTCTTTATGAGAGGCGTGTCAAAGAACTGTTGAAGGCATCATAGGTTTTTAAGGCCACATTTTTATGAGGTAACTTTTGAGGGTGCTCGAGATACTTTTGATAATATTAAACGAATTGATTTGTAAATTAATAGAAAAGACATTTTTAATATTTAATCTGTTTTCCAAAAAATAGTTTTGTATGAGCTTAGTGCGGTATTATCCTATTTGTCACAAATCCCCCAAACATCTAAATCAGTAACTTACCATCCCAAATAACGTTATTGATGCTTTAAATAGGTATAGGTACGGTATGTATATACTTCGATATTAAATTCCTAATTTCAGTAATGACTGTAACAGTCGGTCATGCATGTCATTCTGGGAGAGTGTGAGTCACAAGTTCTAGTCACAATGGAGAAACAGCGGTATGTTTAACCTGCATTGAATAACATGAGCTATTTCATTCTGCGTAAAGTTTACTTTTTGTGACCTAAAGTACTAACAATGTCATACACACAGTTAAGGATTATTTATTTTTGAATTTTAGGAATTTAAAACGAGTTTTATTTTAGTAGATGCACATGTAATGTGTGGATATATATAAATCCTTACTAATATTATAACTGTGAAAGTGAGTTTGTTTGTTTGTTACGCTTTCACGGGAAAACTACTGAACCGATCGCCATGACATTTTGCATACACGTTGTGTGGGACGCCAAAAAGGACATAGGGTACCTTTCATCCAGAAAAAAGGACTATTCTCGAGGGATCATCTAAAATAAAATAAAAAAATTCGCCTGCCCAAAGTGTTATAGCAACAAGTTGTCAAGCGTTATATTGCTTATTTCCTTTTTTTTTCAACGCGAAAGAAGTCGCGGGCTCAAACTAGTACATAATAAAATCGTAAACGAGCCGTGTGTGCAGGTACATTAAATATTATTTTAAAAATATTGTAAATATAAGTAGTACTTAATGTTAGCGAAGTCAAAAAATAGTTTTTAGAATTTTTGACTGTTTTTCTGAGCGTTTGTGCACGCTAATCTCAGAAACGGTTTTTTTAATGTTTAACGTACAGGCACTGCACGTTTACAATTTTATCTTAAGTATTGATTTTATCTATACATTTTTAATCAGTTACAGTAAATTATTTTAAAGACTATAATAAATTTATAGAGCTATAGATATTTTTTAATCTATATCTACTATAGAAAAATAAATAAGAAATCTTAGGTTTCTCGTGATACAGTAGAAGTAGGTAAAGAATAAAGAATATTTAAAACTTCTATTAAGAATCATAATTAAACCCTTCAGTCTGTCCTTCACGCGCTGGTAACAATAACGTAACGTAACGAAGACTCCATTTTCGCGAATAATTTGCTTAATTACCCACGTTAATTAAGTAATAATAATTATCATTAAAAGTAACCATACTTGTATCATAGTTGCTTCATCATTTCGTTGATTTTCGTTGATATCGATAAAATAACGCAAAAATTAACCAGTTATATTGACAGTATTGACCGGTTCTGTCACTACTACAAAGACGTCATGCGAAACTATGGCGCGTCTACTGTATAATTATATTTTTTTAGAATACGCAACTCTAGATTCTTATCATCAGTGTTTCAGTGCAACTCTTGCTAAAAGAATGTATTCTAAAAAAATGGGTAGGTAACCTTGTACTCAATTTGTGTAACTAATGTATATATTTTGTTGTTTAATTCTTCTTACAGAAGGCAATTTTTACCTATAAATAATATTTTAAAATGATACTACTCTAGGAAAGTTTATACCAACATTTCTATCTGGTAGTGAATTTTATGGCAAAACCATTTCTATCGATTTTTACTTGATACAGACATTTATATCGATACAAAGACTTAAACATAATCCGATATGGTAGTAACTCGTCATAAACAATAAAATTTGCTTACATTTTTTTCTTTTAAAAACCGAAATAATAGGTAAACTAAGGGACGGCGATCATTTTATTATGCAACGAAACAATCCGCGTGCTACTGCATTTCGCTGAAGCATAATTAATATTGATTATATTAAATCAGCCTTTGTCCCTTCGATGCTGGATATAGGCTTATCCTAAGGCTCGTCACCACGCACGGACTTCTGTACTTTGCATCCAGCCACTTCCTGCGAAGCCTTTCACTTTCAGGACGTCTTACATCAATTATATTAGAAGGCTTTAAGGTACAAAACACTATGAAAAAATTCAAATACTGTGCCGTGCTGACATCCAATGTGCCGGCCTTACGTCACAAGGTACAGATGGGAAATAATGCCTTTAAATATTGTAGTGAACACCGACCGGCCAAGAGTTTAGTACGCGCTATTAACTCGGGCATTTCCCGTGACTGGCGTCTTATTGTTGGATAGGAAGTACGTATATTTTAAATTGTTGAGAGCAGAAATGTATGGGCGAAACCGATGTTTATTGCAATTATACTCTAATACGGTGATTACTTGGAGAGAGGTTGAGTAGGTATGACGTCATTCATAATTTCGTTGTCCGTAGTCTGTGATTTGTTAAACAATTTTAAGTAAAAACGCAATCAGACGACACTGTTCCCCATTTTATATAATTTAGTAGATAATCATGTGGAATAATTATTCCTTTATTGAAGTTCAGTTTTCAGGATTTTGAGTTTTGGTGTATGAAAATATTTGGTACACTATCGTTAAATAAAAAATAAATTTTCTTTTTTTATTGGCACCTACACATTTATGTGAATGTATAAGTAATAATATTTATTGGTAACAAATATTTGACAGCGGCAATAGCGGCTATAAAGAAATGCTACACAATATTTCCAGAACTATATTTATGCTGTATTATGATAGTATTTGGGGCAAACAAAGCAATTGTTTCGGAAGAACACGTTAAATTTTGTTTGTGCATATTCAGACTTTTAAGCTTTTAAGCTATAGTTGGAGTTATAGTCGCAATTTTTAGGGCTTCATTACAAATAGTCACACAGTTTTAAAATTATATTATAATTCATTAAGCAAGTTACTACATTATAATTTATTACATCATCAATTTGAATACAGGATTAAATTTAGCACAGGGGTAATTTTTATCCAGAAAAAAAATTGTCAAAACATAACTACAATAAAGATTGAGGAAATTTATTGCCTAGATATATTTTTTCATGTGTTAATACCTATTAATTTTAATTTTTTAACGCGAACAAAGACGCGGCCAAAGGCTTATTTTACATGTACATACATACTTCAGCTCATGCCGAAGTTTCGTATAGAGAAAAAGCTTTATTTTACTTAACTGTGGTGAAAATAAGAGAAACGTCCCGATGGCCGATAGCCATTATTTAGGTGGAAGCGCCTACGCGCAGTCATGTGTTGTATTCCCACGTTTACCTATTAATGCACGGCCTATGCACGGCATCCAGCAACCTAGCCTGCTCATTTGCATGTCTTTAGAGAGGGACCGCAATACATTTCTGTGCTTTTCGTATGTGACCTGCTTTTATATTCATCATTGTCCTTTTGGAACTCTCTTTGCGTTCGTTAATATTTTTGTTATACCTACCTATATGTTGTGAGAAAGGTCTAATTATACAAAATATCAGAAATCAATACTAATAATAAATCTATAAGTGTTGGTCATGGAGTAAGTTGTGAGTAAGTTACTTTGTTTTCAAAGATATCGTGTTTAGTTTCAAAACTGAAAAATGGAAAACTCAAAAATGGCTAGACCGGTTTCAATTCGTTTTTCACTTATAGAAAGAGGGATAAACGAGGAAGGTTGTCAGTCCTATACAAAAATTGTTGTCTAAATATTGTAAATAGAAGGCAATCTACAGACCTAATGAAAGGATTCGTGGAAACCTTTAAATTATAGGACAGATATGGACCTATTTTATTGCGGGAATTAGAAAAAATAAACGGATTGCTTTGATAGATAGTTCAACTCTCAACTCGTTCTTCTATCGTGAATACAAAGGTATATTTTAGGATTACGTCACATGACAAAATCGCAATTCACAATCCTTTGTCCGTCCAGTTGAGTGCGATATTTCATGCCATCATCATCAATAGATATCTAATCTGTATTTATCAAGTCAATACTTAATGGTTTCGCATAATATTGATTGTACTAAACTGGGTCGTATCTTGAACAATTCAATAGAAAATTGCGATAATGTTTAAATTGAACCATTAATGATATATATGTTGAACCATTACAAAGACAGAAAATTTTTTATATTTTCTGATTTTTTTTCTGAATTATATGTAGTAACTAGTTGGCGCCCGCGACTTCGTCCGCGTTGAAAAAGAAATTGATTGATTGTAAATTTTGTATTTCTACATGTGAATAATAATAACTTTATTTCAGACATGTGTCCATAGCTTAAAAAAATTATAAACCAAAAATATATGGTTACATATTAGTTATACAAAAAATAAAAATAAACTGAAGCTACTTATCACTTGCTAAGTGGGTGATATGCCATGTCACCTAATGTTTTAATATTGGTCAGTCCACCTTATATATGAAATTGTGGATTTGAATAAGGTTTACGTAATTTTCTGAAAGGTGTGTGTACCTTGGAGTACTTCCTAGCGTTTTATATATTCATAAAATATTACGATACGCTTCTTATTAATTTTATGTATTTCCTGCCATAACAGTTTTATTGTGTTCTATTTGTTGATTACAATCACAATTGGCGAGGACGTTTACAATAATCTTAACACCATCGAGGAGGGGTCATCGATCGTTTTATCTTGTTTAAAATTATATTAGATACTGTTATTTTGCAGGCAATCAATACGTGTTTTGATTAGTAATTATATTCGCATTTAATATTGAATCGGTAATTCAAAACATAGATTTACGCTTCAATTGGTGAATAAACAATTTGTTCCTCAAATTCTTGCGTAAAAATGTAAAAATTTCTATATATGTAAAAAAACATATAGGTACTAGAATTATCTAAAAATAATATGTATTACGATTTTCGTGATTTTAACAATTATTTTATCTAATATAATATAACGTCACGTGTTTGTGCGCGATGAACTCTTAAACTACTGAACTGATTTTAAAAAATAGGATATATTTTTTAAAATCGTAAATCATTTTCATCTTTAACATTCCGAGATTTCGGGATTTTTATTACCTACTAGCGACCCGCTCCCGGCTTCGCCCGGGGTGCATTTTTTTATGTAAAAACCTTCCATAATTATCCCTCTATCGATGAGAGAAGACAGAATTAAAATCGGTTCAGCCGTTCTCGAGTATTGCGCTTAGCAACACATTTAGGGATTCATTTTTATTTATATAGATTCGCGTCCGTAGGATTGACAATACTTTTCTAGACATCCCCTACACGTAATTTCCCGATGGTGCTACGCATCGAAATAATACCTATATCTCTGGTGCTACGTCGTTAAACTAAGTTTTCCATGACTACAATACTAGCCTTGGTTAATTAAATAACACGTAAAAAAAGCGGGGGTTTTACATTATTTTGAGTACATATAGTATAGACATAGCACCGTATTCTTCAATAACAAATACGGACCTCATTGAATAATCAACCATGGACCTTCTCCTGACTCTATTTGCATTATTATTCATTTATATGGGATTAATAGAGAAAAATAATAATATGGGATGTATTTGATATATTAATGGATTTAGTGGTACTTAAAACGGCAACATAAAAAGGGCAATAGGATAGAAACATTCGAAACGTATTATATTATATTCAAGTCTCTGATGTAACGCGTCTGACTAGGAATCAGGAGATCCAGGTTCGAATCCTGGCAGGGTCCAGTATGTTTCGCGTGTGTATGTTTTTGTATTTCATCTTTTTGTACTCTTATACATTTCGTATTTGAAGCACTGACAAAGATTTAAAGGAACCCTATATTTTTATTATGCAACTTACTTCCTTACACATTTATTATTAGTATTGATTTGCACAAAAAAATTGCACCCGTGAGAAGTCGGGAACAGTTCGCTATAGTAGATATAATATTATGTAGCAAATTTTGATTTACAATTGAGATTTACAGTCGTATATTCAGTTAGTTCATTAGTTCATAGCATTCCGGATCGAATCGAAACGAATTGAAGCAATAATTGTGTGCCTACAAAAAAGCGAATGTTTCCTATATATTTTGGCGCTATTCAAATGAATTTATTAATGAGTGTCAATCTGTGACCACTCACTTTCCAATGTCAGGAGAAACCAGAAACACAAGGCTTTCTATCCTTTTGTTAGTCTATTAGCAAAACGTATTTTAATTGTTAATTGAGGGTATACATGGAAGTTGGACGCGTATGTGCGCGATTTTATCGATCAGATATTTAACATTGTAACAACTGAGACACTAAGTTCCCATCATAGTCATAGTAATTGAACTAGACATTGTGACAGTTGCACTATCTATCGATATTTCATTGCTCTAGTTTCACAGAAAGGTCGTTAAATTGTGCTATGTGCAAAAAATATACTTTTAATATATTGACAAAAATAGTTATACTGAATAAAAATAAATATAGGGTTTTTTTTAAAAAAATATTTATATACGTAAACATGAAATTTTGATAATTTATTGTGATAATAGAGTAACTTTTGCACATAAAATATCTACATTGTCAGCGAGTGACATATTTTAATAAAGTTACGCGGACGAAGTCGCGTGCAACAGCTAGTTCGTCTTTCACAATTTGTTCTCAGATTTTAATGTTATTTTTTTAATGTTATTTACGATGTAAGAAAAAAAGATGTTAGGTAATTATGCACAGACAGACTGATGTTCGCTAAAATGTTTGGTCACCTTTATTTTTAGCGGCCTATCAGTGATGGTGCGAAAAAACCAGTCAGTTGCCGGTTTCGGACCAGCTGCAATAATAATAAAACGTTATGTGGCCTCCGTTCAAGAAAAAAGGAACCAGTCCGAGAACCTACAAGGGTTGTTTTAATTATCCCTTTCGTAAATTCTTTTTCAATGAAATTTTAGCTGTAAAAAACTAAATTTTATGACGCCACGCTTAGTACAATTGATTTAATTATTTCAATCTTGCTTTTTCATTTGCTTTTTATTTTCAATTTAATTTTATCTATAAACTAAAAATCGTTATATATTTATTTTCGATTCTTAAATAAATAAATAAATATTAACCATTTTATTTGAATCCAAGCAAGTTAAAAGAATTTTAAGAACAAATTGTTCTTTTTTAAATAATATTGTATAGATTGCGCAACTATGAAAAAAATATTCTGATGATCAAACATAATAATAACATAATATAATATAAACATAGGGATAAATAACCAACAAAAAAAAAAAGTATAAATTTTTAGTGCATTTAGAGTATATTTTTCTCTACTGAAAGAACTAAAGAAGTACTTTTTTCTAAAAATTTGATTATATAAAGGCTCGGAATATTCAAACATGTAACAAACACATCTAATACGAAACCGAATGTTACTATAAACATAATACATAGTACCTATTTTTAAAATAATCCAACAATTAATGGAAATGAAACAATATAAATAAATAACGAGCTCTATCTGTTATATAATGGCCAATATGAATCCATTTGTTCTCTAGCTAAATTTTTTTCACTTTATACTATTTTTCAAAATCTTTTTAATTCAAACAATTTTGACTTGTGTGGCTGAGTCTAATTTACATTCAATTTTTACTATACATAATTATCTAGGTAATAATTTATCCCACAACTGTACATATAAAAGAACGGACAAAAACAAAGTTGTTAGATACTGTCTAAATTAAAAGACTGACCTCATTCAAACTGTCGTGATGTAGTCATGATACTTAAATGTTGTATTTTTTGTAAAAGTTTGAAGATGTAATATTTTTTGTATACCTATCTATTCTGTTTAATTTACTTATTAGCTGGTGCCGACTTCGTCAGCGTTGAAAAAAAAAAGTAAGCTATCCTGTGTCCTTTATGTCTAAATGTTAATCTATCAAGTTTCGTGAAAATCAGTTAATTCGTTTAAGAGTTATGGAGGCACATACATACTCGTACATACAATACCTACATTATTATTAGTATTATTATTATTAGTATTGATTATATAAGTATACTAGCTGGTGCCAGCGATTTCGTCCGCGTTCTCTATAGCCTGTAAGCCTTCCTAATGAGCGTAGCGAGATATACAGGCAATGAGGGGCAGCTGTTCTTAGAAGAGCGGTCATTCACTGGTAAATTGTAATTCTTATAAGACCTAAGAAACTAACAGGCTTGAAGGCTGGCTTGTGAACACGTGATGTGATCTCTAATACTATTAAAAACAACGATCGAAACTGCCTATGCATATGCCTATGTCACTGTCTTCCTCGATAAATGGACTATCCAACACAAAAAGAATTTTTCAATTCGAACTAGTAGTTCCTGAGATTAGCGCAACCAAACAAACTAACTAGGTAACTCTTCAGCTTTATATATTGTTATAGATAATAAGCGAAATACGTTTAACTAAAAGTATTATTATTGTAATTAATATTAATTTTGTTTGACAGAACATAGATACATTTTAACCAACTTTACAATCTGCAAAATGATATAC
Source organism: Synanthedon vespiformis (assembly GCA_918317495.1). NCBI lineage: Eukaryota > Metazoa > Arthropoda > Insecta > Lepidoptera > Sesiidae > Synanthedon > Synanthedon vespiformis. Next base: position 4,333,567 of record OU906947.1, read on the forward strand.
ATATATAAAATTAATTTTCAATTCGATTTAAGTAAATCAAAATGAATTTTATAGAACTTATAATTATATTTCAGGATGGACATAAGTATTCCACACTAGCGAAGTATTACACTAGCACAGTATTAAAATTTACAATATAGCAAAAGTATGTCAGGACAAGAGTTATATATATATCTTACATTTTTCAATTCGTACGAAGTCGCCAACTAGTTAAAGTCGCTGTCCTCTTCTGTTTGTTTCTGCTCTAGCTAATAAACCACCAAACGGATTTTGATATGGTTTTCAGTAATGGATAGAACGATAAACGAGGAATGTTTGTGTAACATTCCTCGTTGTATCCATACGAAGCCGGGGGCCGGTCTCTAGTTAGAAATAAGTGTCCACCAATTGTTTCATGTCTACGTTGGTTGTGTTTCTAACTAGTATAGTGTGTTTAAAGGACTTTGTGTAGGCGCTGCTAGGTATGGTCATAGCAACAGATCGCAATCCTATTGTTTCGTGACACGGACTTGTTATGACTTGTCTTATACTGATTTGCATACACATAGGTTGTATAATAACGACCATGTTATAAATACATATTTAAGTTGCTCTATTTTATAATTTATATGGTTTTATACCATCAATAATTTCAATTACGAATCTATTACAATCGTCGATCGACTAATTACAATATTTTTCAAAGGTGGGGTTTCGACAATTTTGTCAATTTATTCATAAAGAATACATTTATCGATTTCTCATGCGATTTATCGAAATAGAACAATATCTTTACATAGTATAAAATAAAGTCGTTTGTCCCTCCGCATGTACGCTTAGATATTTTAAACTACGGAACGGATTTTAATGCGGTTTTCAATATTAGAAAGAGCGTTAAACGAGGAAGGTTTTTAAAATACATAATTTACAGAAAAAAATGCATTTGTGCGAAGCCGGAAGTGGGTCGCTACTCAATAATAAATAAAATTTAACTTATGCTATGGACATAATTAAACCACACCAAAGTGATTGGTTTCCTTTTTCTGAACTTACAACATTTTTGCACATTTGAAAATTCAATAAGAAAATAAATGCAAAACTAAATAACTCCTTATTTTATTGAGATCGTAATAATTGTTGGAATCTACTCTTTATATTATTCGTTACCTGTACAAATAAGGCTTTGTCTGTAATAAATTGAGTCAATTTAAAAAAAGAAAGATCTTAGTTTTTCTTATTTTATGTTTTTTTTTTTTTTTTTCAAATATACCAATTTGTTATCAAGTAGTTTTCATATAATATTTATGAATTGTACCAAGCAGAAATTTTATTACGAGATTATACGCCAGCTGATCGATTTATTGAATGTGACACTATCTGTACAACAAATCAAAAAGGAAGTAGAATTTCGCATCAGAAAAACCATTATCATCAATAACAAAGTATTACCACAGTCTACGGTTGCAGCTCTGGACAGCGAAAAAAGAAAGAAAATAAAAAACCGGCTCCTTGACGCAAAGTTACATGTTAAAATTTTTAAGTTCTCCATTAAATATAACTTTAAGAGCAGCACACTTTTTATGAGATCGAATGTCAGTTAATAAATCACCGAATCACTTTATTTTCTTATTGTTATTTTTCTGTCCGCAAACAATAATTGTAAATAACCGGCTCATCCACGAACTTTCCGCACGAGTCAGTACCTACTTTAACAACGACATAAGTATTACTGGTCGGCCCAGCCGGCCATGGTTTGTTGGGTTGCCTTGCGAGGCAAGTTGCTGTTGCTCAGGTACGGTTTTCATGTCGGCTTTTATACAGCCAAACGTAAACAAACCTCTTGGCTTCTATGCGACGTCGGATGCACCGACTGTACACATTGGACGGGTTATTTCAAAAAGTACACTGTATCATCGTCCGCTGCGGATGAAAGAGATGAATAGCGATGACTTGAGACTAAAAAGTCAGGTCGAATACTGAATGACAAGAAAGTTGTTTTAGTAGCTTAAGTAAAAAACAAATTACCTTTTTCTAAGTCATGTACGGTGCATTTGTGGCATATTTTAAAAATAACAACTTACCTGGTTTCAGGTAAAATTGCATTTATGAAATAATCTTAACTTAACCTAGGTATTTAGATTAAGATTATTTCGTAAATTTTACAATACACAAAAATAATATTGTAATTGTAAAAATATTACAATAGTATCATTTTGTTGTTGTAATTGTAGTAAGAAAACATACAAAGTACTTAATCGTGGAAAACAAATAGATAACACGATTTAATTGAGTAGGTTTCAACGGCATGTCCTCACCTCACACTAATAAGGATTATTAACTACGTCAAGTTAAAAGTCCAGAAGAGAACAATATTACTATAGAATTCGTGTGCTCTATTGTTAATGACGTCATCTGGTAAAAATGTCGGCAAAGGGAACACAAGAGACATGATTCTCCAATAGTCCTGTGTCGAATATACCATCGACACATTTAATTCCATTTTTGCACTGAGGCTTTATGACTGCGACATAACATGCCTTCACACAACCAATCTTTTCGATCTAATTATAATAGGTGTTTTATAAGTTTAATAGGGAAAAAAGTAAATTAAAATCTAAAAATTTAAAATTAAATAATATTTTTTACTTACTTGATCTTCATCGCGGCAGTCGATGATTTCGCTTCTGAAACATAAAAAAGTAATTATAACAAAAGTATTTTTTATGAATTTTAAATTACATCTGTATGTTGTGTTTTCTATATGTTACACGTACCTACACCGAAGTTTCTTGATAACTGGCCGTTGAGCAGTACTGTCGTGTATTCTTACTTGAGTTGGATCTATTTCTTCACACTCATCGTCGTCTAATGGCGTTTGTCCAGTTCTCCTGGCAAGTATCGAGTCCATAAATGGACTATATATGTGGCAGGATGTGCCCAATATGTCATCTATGTCTGAATATCGTGATATATATTTTTCGGTACAGTTTTGATAAGATGAAGTTGTACTTTTCCTTCTATATTGGTGATTATTTTCATATGGTGAAATCCGACCTCTATAGTTTTCACATTCTTTAGGTGTTTCCAAGCCTTCAGGACTTCTCCTGTCTCCCAAAGGTTCATCATCTGGCAAATGTAATGGGAATGGAGGAATCTGTGAAGGTGGCACATAAACTTCGACCTCTTCTGAATCAGACGAATCACTATCTTGGCGAGGTGGAGGCGTTGGCAGCCTTTCGACACCTTCCGGAATATTTTTTTCACTAGATAACCACCAAGGCCGTTCTCCCGACTCTATATGCATTATTCTTCTTACTGGAAATGCTTTTTGATCAGAATTTGACTTGCTTATACTACTTTGGTTATCTGGTTTATAATTTGAAGAGTTTTCGCTATTTGTAAGCCACCAATCTTTTTGATCTCCAGACTCTATATGCCTCACCTTGAAGAAATTGTATTTTTCACTTTTTTCCGATTCATTTGATAACTTCTTGGGTGGAGACAAACGTTCCACTCCCTCTGGAACGTTGGCACTATTGTCGAGCCACCATGGTTTTTCTTCTTCAATAAACGTATTTTTCTTAAAAGGTATGTTTACATCTGAACTATCATTGGTATTTGTTTGTGGAGTCTTGGCTTCGCTTTTATTGTCACTGTTCGCTTCCATCCACCACGCTCTTTCACCAGACTCTATGTGTCTTATTTTTCTAGGAATATTTTTATCCGAAGACAATTTCTGATTATTGTCACTTGAGGCTGTATTTACTCTGTTGGAATCCGAATCTAACCACCAAGCTCTTTCTCCAGACTCAATATGTCGTATAGCTTTAAGCTGCACCAATTCATCATAATTTGTTGCTACAATATTATTAGTGTTGCTTTTGCTTTTAGACCTATCACTTTCTGTAATGAGATTTGAAACATCTTTACTAGTTGACTCAGACGTTGAACTTTCCAACCAGCGAGTATTTTCATTAGAATCTTGATGTTTCGTTTTAAACAGATTTGTTACAGGTGCAAGGGCTCTTATAAGAAATGATTTTGCTTCTTCAGTTCCAGTTTCAAGTTTAGGTGCAGATGGCGTTTGGTGCTTTCCAGATCGATCTGTAGAAAGAGAACTCTCATCGGCTGAAGTTCTTGACATATCATGTGTTTTTGATTTTGTTACCGTGTCATCTTCACTAATTGATGACTGTGTAGATAAAGTAACACTGGACTCTGGGCTAGCACTTTCTCGACTTTTGGAATGTTTTAATTTTCTATTTTGTAAATTACTGCTCGTGGAATTTCCTGGACTACATTTAGGAGGCGATACAGATTTGGAGTCTTTTACTTTGTCATTCGATTCACTGCCTTGATCTGAATCTGTGGAACTAACAGACTTACTTCTCCTTTTAACCGTTTTCTTCTTTGGCGAGGAATCAGATGATGAATCTGTGCTAGACTTACGAACTTTGACTTTTTTAACTTTTGTTGATCCTTCAAGTTTTGGTGCTTGAGGTGGCAATTGACTATTAGTAATTGTAACCTCAGGTGTAACTGATTCAGCTGCTGCTACAGTTGGTGGACTCTTAGCACGTTTTAATTTCAAATTTACATTTATTATGATCTCTGATGTGTCATCGTCTTTGGATTCTTCGTAGGTAGCAATTATTTCTTGATTAGACTCAGGAGCGCAATTATTTGTATTTACTTTCTCTTTGCTTTCAGTTTGATAAGTATTACATGCTTGAAAATCAGCTTCTTTCGGTTGTAGTTCTATACTACGGCTGCGGCTACTTCTCTCATTATATAACTGACTTCCGGAATTTTCTCTTAAATTGGAGTACTGTGTCGAATATCTACCTGCATATCCTGTATAACTCGTTACAGTTGGTGTGTAAGTTGACCAGTTAGTTACAGTTGCTCTAGCTGCATTCGCAAAACGGGCTGATCTGGTAGGATCGTCCATTCTATCAGATTGAACTTCTTTATCAAACATTTGAGGTCTGTTCTTAGATCGAGTTATAGTTCGTTCTACGGTTTTTGCCATATCCGCCCTTCTTGTACGCACATAAACGGAGGAACCTGGCGGAGTAGGTGAAGTATGTCGAGTAATTACAATAACAGATTCATTTTCATCTTGTATGTTGTCTATCTTAACTTCAACATTATTTTCATTAGTTTCCATTTGTATATCTTTTTGTACTTTTTTTGGCTCTTGGGCAGTTATAGGTGAAACTCTCTTTTCAATGTCACATTTAGGGCTTTCGACATGACTCACGGGAGAAACTGATGTTCTTTTAACTGTCGGAGGACTTCTCAAGTAACTGGATGATAAACGATTGGCTATGGCGTATCTATTAACAGTGATTTCAGGTTTCGCATCTGTTCTAGACGCAGGTCGACCGTAACTTGGGGTTCGAGGGTACAATTTGTAACTCGACAGGCTATTGTAGCCTGAAGACTTATCAGTCTTGCTTGGAATGTCTTTGTCGCGTTCCGCGTGGTTAGATTCGGGGCTTTTTTCGTTTAACTTTTTTGTAGACCTTTGTTCAGGACTTAGACGTCTAGATGTACGAGCCAAACTATATTTTGATGAATTCGATATTGGACTGACATCTCTACTCCTGTTAGTGCTCACAGACGGGACGGTTAGTTTGGAGTAATCCTTTTTTTCAAATTTCGTGGCAGATTTGTCCGACTTATTGTAGCTGGAGTATCTGTTCGCGATTGCAGATATAGGTGTATCGTCTCTGGAAGACGAGCGGTCGGTGCATAGAATGGGAATACTAGATGACTTATATGTGGGCGTCGTATTGATGTACTTCGCTGTGACAGCAGTGGGTCGATCCGTAGAGACTGCATTTCTGCCTGTGTCCCGACTCCGGCCGTAAGATGATGAGTCATACTAGAATTTGAAAAATGCAGCATTAAAAATTCGTCACACATTTAACGCAAGTCATGTCATGATTAGTTAACATAGTTGAGCTTTGTATGCTCTAATTGTTAAAATAACCAAAGTCTTAAAACTTTAAGTTAATCAGCATGTAATTCTGTTTGTATACAAATAAGTTAGAGTCTTCTTGGAGCCAAATGCATGTTCTTCAATCAACACATCTCATATTATAAAGACGTTCCTTTCACTGTTTTATAAATAGCGAAGGGAATGCGTGTAAGCACCCAGATAACATATTGGTGGGGATTATTGAGTCCCATGTTATTTCTGTTATTTGTGCTATGATTTTTATTAATATTGTGTTGAAGAAGATACTTTACATTTTACAAAAATTAAACACGCTGTTATGTACACTCAGCGGCAGAAAATGTGACCCATATGCATATAGTGAATTTGTAAACAAAGAAGGTAAGCATTATTTAATTACTAACCATTATTCAGGACTTTTAATGGGAATAGATGTGAAGTGAATTGTTTTGTTTATTTAACACGTTAATTGTCAAGCTGAAAATGCTGAACCTAGGTGGTCGAAATAATATGTATATGTATTTATGGCCAAAACAAATACCAGAAGCCAATACTGCTATTTTATTATTTGTACATTGTTGTAAGGCACCGCCACGCGACGTCGTGTCAACGGCCACATCATAATAGGCCGCTTCACGCGACGTCGCGTTATGTGGCAATTAACGTCTTAAGTTGAGATCCACTTGCATTATTTATTTTTAAATTTTGTTACATTCAGAACTGTATTGAACTTACACCAGGAAGATAAGTAAAATGTTTTTATAGTTTTACTCTGGAATATTTTTTTTGTACTTTTTTTTATTAATTGTTATTGATTATTGATTTAACGAAAAAATTTTCAAGTTTTTGTTTTGTTAATGTAGTAAGCATAAAAGTCGTTTGCATATTTAGATTTTACTGATGTGTATTATTACAAAATCATCGCGTTATGTCATTAATTAATTAATAAAAATTATTAATTAATTAATTAATTAATTAATTAAATTAATCAGTTAAATTAATTAACTGTAAAAAAAAAGTGTTGTATAAGATATAAGTGTTGACGTAATTTGTTGACATTGTTAAATTCCCTGAATGTAACCTTTTTATAATGTATATTGCATTATCAGCACTAGGAGTAAACAATTGAAGTTATAATTTTAAAACACATGATATGTACTCACATAATTCCTAAAAGACATTGTGGCAAGCGATCACCGATTGTCCATTGGTGCAATAGAGGGTGCATTCAAGATACTTCTGAAAATAAAAATAATGTCAATGTAGAACATAAACTTATCACAAGCAATCAATACTAATAATAAATCTGTATTTATTTATTTTATTCTAGGGATATTTACAGGTATAATAATTACAGGTATTGAGTAAATAGCTTAAACCTAATGAAAAAATTCCACTTATTATGTATGTATGTTACGTTCCTCCATAACTCTTAAACGAATTAACTGATTTTCTTGAAACTTGGTAGATAAACATTTAGATGTACATACAGGACACAGGATAGATTACTTTTTTCTTTTTCAACGCAGACGAATTTTTCAACATAAAGTAATTATTAAAAAGTTTTATGAAGGATATATAAGCCTGTGACTTCGTACGGCCTGTAGTTAGTGTTTTTAAAATAGGATAAAAATATCCTACAGATGTTCAAGATAATCATCATCAATACATCAATGAAAACTGCATTCAAATCGGTAAATCAGTTTCTGAGACAAGCGTGCACACACCATCAGTTGTAAATTCTAAAAAAACGCACCAGCAATAAAATCAATTAGATTTTTTAGCAGACGATGGTATTGAGGCAGTTTCAAGATTAGCTCCAGAAACTGGCAGATTTCCCCACGATGATTTACGATATTGTTTTTTTTTAAATTATTATTTCATTATCATATTCTGCATCCGCAACAACATTGGTTTTACTCATTTGTAGTGAAACAATCGAGTAGGTGGTTGGCAAGCGATCTAGACATAGTGACGAATCACGAAACGCATGACGCACTCTTTAATGTCAACATTTAAAATAATTACGTGATCCATTTAACAGGTAATGGGGAAGTTTGTAATAAGTATAGCAATGCAAATGCAAATGAAACTCATTTTTAAGGAATTTAATTGTCAATATATTTTTAGGTCAATGTGTGTTGCCAGAGATGGCACATGGCCCTGAAACCAGCTGTGGGGAGAGCTATGTTGGGGTGTTCGAATCAGAAATGACACATAAGCAGGATAAGTTGAAGTGGCAGTGGGCCGGTACAAGTACGGAGATCCGATAACCGCTTGGCCACGCTTGGCCCCGAAGATTGGAAGGCCATGGACTGACAATCGCAGGCTAGGACGTCAATACACAATTGGACATACGACCCAAGACCCAGGTGCTTGGATCCAGGTTGCTTCTGACCGGTTCTATTGTACAATTATCTTTTTGTGAATATTTTATTATAATAGGTGGTTGCCATCTCCTATTACACAAGCAAGTGCGCTGCAACCTTTGCACGATCAAGGGTAAGGAGTTAGCAACATCAAAAACACAACAGCACACCTGTTATTATTTCAGTGGTAAGAGGGTGATTATTACTGCACAATTTATGAATATAAATCGCAATATTACTATTTAGTAATAATAATATTGCATATAATATATGAACTCCCATTCATAGTTTAACAATATTTCTAATAATTATGGCCTTAAGAGGCACGGCTTAGCATAACACTTAGAGTTATGTCAGAGCTCTGTAGTGAATTACAGAATAAAATAGGATTTTCTGCTAAATAAATTAATAACTTAATCACAGCGATTCAAAATGTTAAAAGCATGTCCTAACTTTCAAAATTAATGGCATTACAAATTAGTTTTTCTGAAGTTTTCAAAATAGAAACCATTTAAATAGTGCTTCCGGATTGACCTATATCGATCGAGTCAATGGACAATAGATGGACTACAATCTTTTTAGTGTAAATGTTTCTACGTAATCCCAAACGACTTCCAACCTTATTTCGAACAGATACGTTTCAAATTTAAAGCGCTTCACTACATTGAAATGCACAAATAACATTAGTATATTTTACGTCGGGTGTGTGATAAATAGCAGTGATTGAACATTTTGTAAGAAGGAAATATTTTATTGACTTCAATTAGGTTCCGAGAATAGAGGTTTTAATGAGTTTAGTTACCTGCAATCTAGGAATCCTAACCGCTTTTCAGCGAAGCTTTACAAGTTTAAAAAACAGCTGGGTTGCGATTAAACTTATCTAAAGAAACAGTAGATTTTTCTAGAGCATTAATCAAAGTTCCATGAAATAATCCTAATAAACAAATTACGCAAGAAAAGGTTGTAATAGAAGTTAGAAGTTAGTTCCTTTGTAAAAAATTAAAAATAATTAATTTATAAAATCTCAATGTAGAATCTCGTAAAGGCTGTCAATAATTCAATTATTCCTGTATCAAGTTAAATTGTAATTTTCAAAATTAAAATCAAAACAATACTTTTTTCTGCTCTGTTTGTCAACGTATATTATTTAGTTTTATCATACAAAAATCTATAAAAAATATCGAAAGATCAATTGTTCAAATCGAAATGAACAGTTCTCTATTAATTCAACCGAGCTCTATTTAGTTCTATTTTAGAGCAGCTAATTATTATTAGAGATACGGACGTAAGTCGGATGTAAAGTGAACCGAGATTAGAAAAAGCGAAGCGTCTAAACAATCAGTTTAAGAAGTGTTAGATTTATTTCTGTCGAAAGTACATTACAAAAATAAATGACACAATCTCAGTTTGTTAGTGTCCAAAGACTTGGTTCGGTGCGGGTTGTTGCCTCGGGCAAAATGGGGCCGGGACAGCTTCCCGACTGTCGACACTCAATGCTGTATGCCAAATGTACAGAAACTTCTTTGGCTGTTACGTTGCTTCAGCCTTTAGACGTGAAAAACAATACGCCCACGGACACTGAGAGCTCTTTCAAAAACGTAACGGAAGTTAATGTTAAGTGGAATTGGAATAACTATGTATTATAAAAAAATTACGAAGTCATAATAAAATTAAAATAAATCTAGCATATGAGGAAACGCATTCAATTCTAATTTTATTCAATTGATTGGAAGCAGGCGATTTTGTTTTACCATTGCACTATGTATAAAAATTAAATTCTATTTTATAAAAATACCTTTGTAATTAAAAAAAAAATTAAATAATTCAGTGTTCATTATAAAATGCCAAAAAAATAGAAGGAGAATTACGGAACTAAAAGTCTGCAATTATAATAATAGTAGTAAGCGTTATGTTTAATATTTATAAAATTGGGACCATTCAATTAAAAGTCGCATTCATTGTCTTTCATGAGAATCTCTGGCTCTAGGTGATTATAACGTTTAAAGCCGTTCATATTAGGGCCTCTTTCACCATGTGTCAAGTAGGCTAACCGTCATTTAAAATGGAGCTGATATACCTTTGTTTGTACGGTAAAAGTCCCAAAGTGGATAATTTAAATATTTTACTTGTAGTTGGTGAAAGGGCCCTAAAAGTATAAAAAAACTACTGACTGACATATTATTATAAAATTTGTTTTAATTTTTATTTTATATTTTTTTAAATGACTTAATTTTGAATTATATAATGTTTCGAATTTTATTCACATAAATCTGAAGAACGTGCGTTCTTCAGAATCTTAAAAATCAATCGCTTACCTAAGTATTATGTAAAATTTGCAGTACCTACCTAAAATACTAAAATACACTAACTTTAATTTTTAATAGTGTGTGAAACATTTCAACAACATTCTACAGCGGAATATTTCACAACAGTAGGTACATGGTCATTAATGATTTTATTTTTGTCTAACTGCGGCGAACTTACACAAGGGTAACATTAACTGAAAATACGTGTCATGTCACGTACGAGTATTTAAAAATAATTTCATTTAAATAGTGCACCGCCCTCTCAATGTGATAATAATAGCTTTATTATTATAACAACAATCCAGTAACAGCGTCGCCTATAGCACAAGCAACGTCACTGGTGCAGCCAGTACTGGGATAAAGAATAGGGGATTAAGAAGGGATAGGGAAATGGGCTCTGGCATTCCTACTCATCGTAACACATTGACACATTCTATTTTTTTACGATGTAAGGGGATGTGGTTGCTTTAGCCAGACGGGCTGCCCAAATGACAAAGAAACCCACTATGCCCTGCAACTACTTACAATTTTATATTTAAACTAGCTGGTGCCCGCGACTTCGTCCGCGTTCCTTAATAAATGGACTATCCAACACAAAAATATTTTTTCAGATTAGCGCGTACAACCAAACAAACAAACAAACTCTTCAGCTTTATATATTCTTATATTTTGATTTCTTATATTTTAAAGCGTAGAGCGCAGGAGAAAGACCTCCTTGGTTGAAGAAATTAAGAAAGTGGTTTGATTTGAGCACTCGCTCCCTCTTTCGTGCAGTAGCTTCCAAGGTCGAGATAGCCTATGGTCACCAAGCTTCGTAGAGAAGCGGCACGTTAAGAATTGTAAGAATATTATAAAAAAGAAATCGTTAAATATAGACTACTAACAAATCATATAAAGTCTTATTATGTATGTACATTGTACCTATTATCTTATCATTTATAATCACGTTATGTATCATGTTAAACACACGTAGCCTTTGCAGCTAACGTGTATTTAGAAATTAAATGTGTTTTAAATTTCATTTAATTTTATTATTGATACGAGACAACCCAAAAATAAAATTATTTACCAAAAATAAAAATATTTCAAACGTAAATATATATGCATATTACAATATTATTTATTACTGATACCATTTAATAATGTCTGAAAAATTGATAAAAACTGGACATAAATTGAAGTCGTTTTTCGTGTCTGTAAGGCCTCTAATTTCTCGTAAACTAAGCAACTGATTTTGATGTGATTTTCAACATCAGTTAGAAAATGTATCACGGAAGGTTTAATCATTTTTTTTTAAGCAAACGTGTAAGCGAGGAAGTACGTTGGTGGTGTATAAGAAAATTGCGTCACGGGCGAAGCCGGGAGCGGGTCACTAGTAATACATATCTTGAATCAATAACTTTAATAAGGTAATAAAAGGGACACAAAATGAGATTAATAAATTATCTATTTGTTTTCATTTTGTTTATTTTTTACCTTTTAACCCAATTCTTTAGAAAAACGCAAGTGTACTACGTAACATGAGAATATGGAAGAAAGCCAGCACGTCATTCTAAAAATATTTCTCTAATTATAGACGATCACTTCAATTATTGTTTAGCTGTAATGCATAAGTAATTATTTGAAGAGGTGACTTGGTACCCGACTGACCTGACCCACATACACCGTACTACATAGTAAATTATTTTACCTTAATAAAATCCGCATACAGAAGTTCCGCACTCAAAAGCGATTTAGAAAAACATTAAAACGGCCTATTTCATCTCCAAATGCTAATTAGGAGATGCAATAAAAAAATCAACTAATTGCTATTAGTATATTTTTACTAGCTGGCGCCCGCGATTTCGTCCGCGTTGAAAAAGAAAAAAGTACCAAACCTATCCAGTGTCCTGTACGTCTAAATGTTTATCCACCAAGTTTCATGAAAAACGGTTAATTCGTTTAAGAGTTACGGAGGAACGTACATACATACAATACCTACACTTACAGTATTGATGTATCTGAAGACAAGAACTAATTCCACACAGATGACTACTGCGTAATAACATCATTGACTTTCGTTGACGAACCTGACCTATCTGACGAACACGTAAGACTTTTTAAACATACGAATAAAAAAATATACTAATAGTGGGTCAATCTTAAAATTAAGACATGTGCTGCTTGATAAGTACCTAAGCAAAAGTAGACTTTCACATTAGGTACTATTGTAAAACAAAAAAATAAGTAATACCTCTACAGAATACAATCCCTTCAATTTATTAATTCAAAAAAAAATCACTGATATTTCAAATGTAAAAACTCTTGTGTCGTATACTTAAGTTTCTTATTCATGCCGATCAATCCGCTACTGACTGAAATCACAGTTGCTAACCAAATCGTAATCTTAACATAAAAAAGCTGAAATGCGGTCTGAAGAGCGCATTATCGGCCTATTAAAAATAGCTATAAGACCAATGACCCAGCTAGAAAAAATACATCCATATTTCTTATAGCGCAAAATCGTCCGCTACTAACTATTGATAGATCAAAAGGTAAATTTTCTTAATATGTTGTTCCGGCGACAATTACTAATTTATCCGGGACAGCATTTCGAGATAACAATGTCCTTATAGAACTGAAGCTCTAATGTTTCCACAAATTTACGAAATTTGCTTGCACTGGTCAAATAAGGGCCTCTTTCACCATCTGTCAAGTAGGCTAACCGTCATTTAAAGTCACTGGTAACCGGGGATAATAGAGCTGATATACCTTTGTTTGTACGGTAAAAGTCCCAAACATTAAAATGAAAATAGTAAAAAAAAATCGCCTATATCGAAGGATGCAGTACCAAACCGAGTGCATAAATTAATATGCAATTAAATGCATATATTATTTCTAATAGTAACTAATCAACTCTTTACTTGTAGTTGGTGAAAGAGGCCCTAAAAGTAAGATATTTCTTACTTACTTAAAAGTAAAGAACACTGAGGGTTATCAGTTCTACGAGCTATGTGACGTGCTCACTGCTACTCTGCTATCAAAGGCGATTTTAGTTCTAATAGAAATAGTGAGTTTAAAACATAACATAACATAATATGCTGAGTAACTTTAGGCTTCCTCTGATGATAAGGCTCACCTCTAGATACATAGATCGCACAGATCGAATTCATCAATAACGAAAAAGATCCATAGTAATAACCATAGAGTCATGTTTGATATCCTCTTTTACTAATTTCATCTTGAACAGACATCGATGTTTTAAATTTAGTCATTATAGTCTAGAGCACTAATAATTAGGGGCCTCTTTCACCATCTTTCAAGTAGGCTAACCGTCATTTAAAGTCACCGGTCACCGGGGATATTGGAGCTGATATACCTACCTTAGTATGCACGGTAAAAGTCCCAAACATTAAAAAGAAAATAATAATAAAAATTCACCTATCGAAGGATGCACTAAACCGAGTGCATAATTTAATAAAACATAAAATTATTTGTAAAAGTACTTAACTAATCAACACTTTACTTGTAGTTGGTGAAAGAGGCCATAATAATAACATATATTATTATAGTTGTTCATAGAGCTCTCTATCTGAACGGATATGAGGAACAAAAGGGGATATATAAAAATAATTTGTCAGGACATCAGATTGCATTCAAATGCATTTCAGTCTATTTTTACTTCACTCTTGGTCGTAGGAACTCATCGCAACATATCTCAACTTATAACGTAAATGTGTTAAGTTAAATATAATTTTATATTTATGTGTAAACAGATTTGTTTTACGTGGGTACGCTATCGTGACGAGTTGGAATATATTACATACTATCTACTTCGCAATAAATATAGGCAAAAGTTATTGACTAGAAAGTTTTTCGTAGATAAAGCAACTAGAAAGTTAGATCGTTCTAGATTTTAATTTCGACATTGAGATACGAGTGGCTAATCATTCTAATCTGCATGAAGCTAAAGTTGTGTGACAGAATCTGGCCTATTCCAAATTTAAACATACTATACAAACGCAAAACAATAACTTTGATGTTTTGTTTAGGTACAGGTGAAATATTACAATGACCAAGTAGTGCCACTAGAAGCCACATTACGTCAAGATGTAAGCAAATAAATTTATTCTCATCGCCCATACGTTTTAGTGTTAGTTGTTCGTTGTAACATTATATTAAATTTTAGTGATCTTTATTTCAAAGGCTCCTCATTTAGAAATGTATCTCTGTGTTTATTTAATTAAAAGACAAATAAAGACAGCGATTTATTTGTTAATTGCACAAATTGCACGTAGTAAAATATTGAAAATAAAACATATTTTGAAATTATAATATACTAGCTGTTACCTGCGATTTCGCCCACGTAACTTTGTAAATGATATACTAAAACCTTCCTCGAGGACTACTCTATTCCATTGGTGAAAACGGCATGAAAATCGGTGCAGTATTTTTGAGTTTTCCGCGAACAGACTTCATTTATAATATGTAAAGACTATGTATACTATCCATACTAATATTATAACATACCTACACGTTGTCAGGGATACAGGAAAGGGCATAAGTAGGACCTTTCATCTACAAAAAGAGGACTGTTCGTGAGAGATTATTGTAAATAAAATTAAAAAATCTAATACCTGGCCAAAGTGTTATAGCAAACAAAAGGTCAAGCGTTATATTGATTACATTTTTATTATTTTTCAACGCGGACGAAGTCCAGCTAGTTTTCATATAGAATTTCAAAACAAGCTGCTGATCATGTTTAGAATTTGAGAATGTTCTTTTTATCGATTTAAGTATATCTTTTATATCGTTTAAGATCAATAAAATATATATTCATATTAAAGCTGATACGAGAGAATACACGATTTCGTTAAGTTGTTACATTCATACAAAATGTTGGATAACTAATTTGTGTCTATTGTTTTGTAATTGTAATTTTTAGAATACTTTTAACTGTTATGAATTACATACTAAATTAGTGCTTAGGATTTTTAAATTCTAAAATTAAGCTTGGAGCAAACGCCATGTATTAAAGAATTAAAATAAAATGAAGCTAATGATTTTTACATAGTTCCTTTTTTCTATTTTGAAATTATGATTTTATTTCAAAGGAATTTATAGAAATTATGCCTCTTTAAACTTACATAACAAACAATAGAAATATATAGATATGTACTTTATGTAGTATAAACAGTCAAATGTGACATAATGTTAATATCAAACCTACTTTGAATTGTTCAAGTAAAACTACAAATGCAATAAAAATTTCATATACAAATTTCACCAAGTCGTTTCAACCACTGAAAGAGTGCAAAGATCGATAAACACAGCGAGTTTATGTTTACTTTAGTTTAGTCATTTGAATATATTCTAGCCGAAACTCTTGCAAAACACACGATATATACCATTTTGTTAATTACACATCACAAGCTTGGACGACATGCATCCGACCTAATGCAGTGCGTACGAAAATAAAACTTTGACATATCCTGCGCTTTATATGTTTTGTTTACATTTTATTAGGTCGGCTACGGTTCATATAATGTGAAGTTTGTTAGATATTTTATAATAAATGTGAATGTTACTAACCTGTAGTGTTGTTATGTGATGAGATGCGCGTGCGATGCAGGGCGGGCGGGCGACGACTGGGCGGGCGGCGCACGAAGTTCGCTCCCGGCCGCGTTTCACCGTACGCCTGGTCAGTCTATTGGGAACACCGGCGGAAGCGCGGTGGATACGGAACGACCGTTTCTATATTGCATCAATAAAGATAGCTAGCTATACATATACAACGCGTTTTTAGACAGTGTTTTGCCTCGATGCGCAGTCTCCACTCTGGATAGAAATACAAAACTTTTATGCGGCAATTTTCTGTATGAACTGACCTAGGTGTATTGCGATCTGTAAATCTAAGCGTAAATTTAGTCAGTTTTCAGCCGGAATAACTCTATAACCGATGTACCCATAAAAATAATGAATTATGCTTTAATTTCTTTATTATTATTTATGTGGAAATATTATTACTGTTTAATTCATTAAGTCGTAAATCGATCCAGCTGTGTGACAGCTATTATGATTTTCTTTTTATGTTAAAAGTCAAAAGGAAGCTCTTCTTTTACATCTAAGATAAAATAATGACGCTTCCCGCCGTCCGTTTCTCTGTTAAACTACGCAATGGATTTTAATGCGGTTTTCACTAATGAAAATAGCCTTCAACTGGTAAGGATTTTTATATATAAATTTGCAAGACAAAAGTTCCGTGCGAGTGGGTTAGGTACTAGTGTGTAATAAGAATACAAAAACATATTACTCTTTATAATTTTTTTAAAATAATATTTTAATATTTTATTATCATTACTAAAATTTATGAACCCCGTGGTCACTAAATGCCAGACTTCTATCAGGCGAAGTATTATAAGATAATAATAATAGTAATACTTAAGATAAGCTACATACCATTCTCACGTACCTATTTTAAAAATATTCTTGTTTCATTCATTAAGTTTTTTATTGGTAATCGAGCTTACCAAATGCCTAATTTTAATAAATAGCAATAAAACTTTAGAGTTTGTGTGTGCTCCTACGGTAATTGCTATAAAATTTATGTAGGCGTCACATTATAGGTGAATTTATTTTTTAAAAAAGTTAGATTTTATTTTAAAAATATTCTTATTGCAGTTGTTTTTATAAAGTTATTGATTAAATAAAATGTCGATAAAATAATAAAAGGGTTGGTCTTGGACTGTCTAGAACACAATCTGACTACATTTGATTTTTGCCTAGAGCTTAAATTAACTACTACTATTTCACGCCGTAAAATCAATTTTTCAAGCGACTTCCAAAAAAAGAAAAGTTTCTCAATTCGACTATATAGTTTTTATGTTTGTTCCCTCAGAACTTTTGACTGGGTGAAACGATTTTGATGATTCTTTTTTTATTTGAAAGTGAAAGCTTCCCGTGTGGTCCCATTTCAATTTGGTCCAGTTAATTCTGACAATGATATCCATGAGAAAAGACGAAGAGTTATTTAGCTATTATTCGGTTATGTATTAAAAACCTGATTTTGTTTTAAGTATTTATTAATTTGTTCACAAGAACTCTTGAATAAATTTAAAAAGCTTACTCCTATTACAATTCTAAATAACAGATACTGTGACAGTAAGTACTAGATAATATTAATATTAATTTATCTGCTTACGCGGTGCTCCATGATTTTTAGAGGAATATTTAGTTTTTAAATATTCCACAAAAAACATTTTATCTTTTCTGTAAATATCGCCGTGGATTTAAGTCTCGCAAAAACTCAGGAAAGGCTATACTGATTTCAATTCAGTTTTCATTTATGGAAAGAGAGATAAACGGGGAAGGTTTGTTATATAAAAATAACACCCCGGGCGAAGCTGGGAGCGATTCATTAGTTTGCCATAAAAAAAAATTGTGGCCATAAATCTTATCTCTCAAGTTGGACAAAATTATATAGTGTTCAAAACGGTTCAAATTTAATTTGATTTGGTGTTTTCGCACGGACAAACATAGTGACAGTCATGCAATTTTTACATATCGCATTCCTATTCATGTAATTTACTATTATAGCTATGCCCGCGGTTTCATCCGAAGTAATTCTCTTTTCTTTTCGGGCACCTTCCTAATTGGACTATCAAATGCAAAAAGTTTTTCCTAAATTCTACTGGAGTTCTAGAGTTTAACTAGTTCAAACAATCAAACTTATCAGCTTTAATGAATTTGTATCAATCAATACTAATAATAAATCTGTAAGTGTAGGTATTGTATATATGTACATATTTTCCTCCATAACTCTTAAACGAATTAACTGATTTCCATGAAACTTAGCAGATAAACATTTAGACTTATGGGACACAGGATAGCCTACTTTCTCATTTTCAAGGCGGATGAAGTCGCGGGCGCCAGCTGTAGATAAATACAATGCTTACGTGTAGAGGCAAGTGCGTGAACAATTATATTGGAAAATGTCAATAAATAAAATAAAAGTGTTTTTAAAAATTTTATTGCTTTTTTTGTTTCTTTAACATAAATAGCATTTATTTTAATTATTACAAGTTACAGTTACAAACGTACAACATGTATTGCACCATTAATAAATAATAATATAAAATAATTCATTTATTTTAAACTACTGCGCCAGATTGCGGCACATAACGAGATTTTATTTTTAATAGCGCCGGTGACCTTATATTAGAAAAATAGTGAAAAAAAAGCTTAATGAGTTTTGGTTCCTTTATTTGGTAGCGTTACTTTTAAATAAAATGGTATCGGGACGAAAGGTCGGTGTTCGGTGGTACAAGTGTAGAGACACGGCAAATTTAGGGCTGACCGAGCACCGAGCTTCCGTCCCGAAAGCGATTAGAGTTGCAGGTGGCGCTCTTGGTCAACAGTTGTCCACTAGCGCCAGATGTAACTATAAAAATTCACTTAACGAACGACTAGGTGCCCCACCCGACCCGACCGGAATTGCGCCCCATAATCGAGAGAGAAATGCTGGTTTTGCGGGGCGAAGGCGAGAAAGCTCACTCTGTGCTGAGAGCGCGGGACTCCTGGACCAGGTACACTTGGGATCCGGGGACGGTGGAGGTGGTGACGAATGTGCGGTGCTTAGCGCGGATGAGGGACAAATTGCTCTCGGCGACATCAGCGCGATCTTCTGCCGCTTCGAGTTCACGCTGGAATCGTCGCACTCGGGTCACGCTCTGCTGGGATACGCCCTCCTGCAAATTTAACCATAGAACATTGTTTAAATGAACACATAAAAAGTGCAAAGTTGCATGTTTGTTTCAATATTCATAAGAAACTAGTTCCTACCTGTTCTGTCAACTGCCTCTTGTAGATGTTGACCTTCTGGGTGGTCTTCTCAAGGGAGTCCTGGAGTAGGGCAATGTTCTTCTGGTCCTCCTCGCATTGGATCATGACCTCCTTGAGAGAGCGCTCCTTCTTGCGCAGAATCTTGATAGTTTCAGCGTGTCTCCTCTTTTCCTCGTCAATCTCAAGTTCCATATCCTTCATGCGAGCTTCGAGCTTGCTGATGATGCGCTTTCCACCGACAATAGCGTTAGCCTCAACCTCTTCCAGGCGAACAGACAGGTTCTAGTAAAAAGAAATAAAAATTTGTTAGTACTTATATAAAAATCATTGGTAGTCATAATTGATGTCATACGCATCACAAAAGATATTTGTTAAATTTAAGTTTAGTTGGATGTTTTGAGACATTATGTTAAATATTTGACGAATAAGTATCGCCACTAGAGGGAAAATAGCTCGAAATAGTCACTTTGGAAGAATAGACTTTACATAATTATACAAATAGTTTAAAGTTGTAATTGTGCATTTTTTTCTAATTACCTTAACTTCGATCTCGAGGGACTTCTTAACGGCTTCAATTTTCACAATCCTTTCTTGTTCTTCGTGCAAGATTTCTACGGTGTGCTTCAGTTCAGTCTGTAATTTTTAATGCAAGTGATGAATCATAATATGTTCAGCAAACAAAAACAGTGATAAAATTTGCTTTAATTTACTGTACTGCTTGTAGGTGATTGCATCAGTTTCATTTTGAGTCCTGATGGAACATTGGAACATTAATATAATAATGAAGACACAACAAACCTGGACGCGTTGGTATCTCTCGTCGGCGACACGCAGTTCCTTGGTGATCTCATCGTAATCAGCTGCGACGGCAGCGAGTTCTTGCTCAATCTTTGCCTTGCTGCTTGACAAGTTCACATTGATAACAGTAAGCTCGTTGATGCGGGTCTGCGCCTCCTCGAACGATTGTTCTACCACGCGTTTGGCGCGAAGGGCCTAATCAACAATAAATATATGTTAATTTTCTCTAGCCATAAAAAATTAAACATAACTCTATTGATTAATAATTGCAAAGAAACTTTGTACTTTATAAAAATGTCTACATAAACCTAAATTACATTTACCTGTTCATAATTGCCACGGATCTCCTCGACCTCACCGGTGAGCGACTGTATCCTGCGCTGAGCAACGCCGTATTGATCCAGAGTTACTTGGAGCTGCCTCTGAACCTCGTCGTAATGAGTCTGGATCTCAGTAAGCTGGAATGAGATTTAGTGTTTTAATGTTGCGTAATTGAACTGTCACATTTTGCTGCTAAGCTATTAATGTAAACATACTTTCCCGAAAGTATTTTAATATCAAACTTCGCTTTTTTCCATGTAACGTTTGGTCACATCACATAATAAATAGAACTCACCTGAAGAGATTGCTTCTTGATGGTCTTCTGCAGATCGATGTTGGTCTTATTAGCGACGTCAAGAGACAGCTCGAGCTCCGTGATTTGGATTTGCAACTTCTTCTTGATGCGAGCAACCTCTGACTTGAGCTTGGTCTCAGCTTCGACTACGCGCGCATTCAGCTGCTCAATCTCAATGCTGGTCTGCTTGCTGTTGAGAAATAATTAGAATTTTATAATCTGACATTTTTTTTTAAATCGTACGTTTGATAATAATAAATTTGATAATTTTAACCTTTTATCTATAATAATATTTGTATTAATTTGTTCAAATTGTTTTATCGTTTCTTTTAATTCGTTTAGTGGCTGTAAGTAAGATGCTTCATCAATAGTTGGTATTTCGGCTTTGATTCTCACAATGCACGTCCTTGGAGAAGTTTCACGGATAGTACGGATTGCCTCCGATATGGCCTCAGATACTTTTCCGTCGGTTATTTGTGCAATTTGAGTCTCCGATTTCAACATTATATCTCGGTTTACTTTAGCTATGTTTCGGTCTGTGACGATCTTTCTCTCATCTAACACATGTTTTTTCATATAATCATGTGATACATTTTTCCTACTTTCTTCAAGTAATGTCTGAGCAATGGCTTTGGCTGATTTACCTCTATACATTGGAGCTTTATCTCTGAGTTCTTGAGTAACATTCAACTCTTTTTGAACAAGTTCCAATTCTTTATCAATTTCATCCAACCTCTTCTTTTGTCTTTCTATTTTAATTTTTTCTACTTTCTTTTTCCTAGCTTTCACAGTTACACTTTCAACACCAACATGTTTCACTACATTCGCAGCCGCTGCAGTAGCGACGACTGAGAAGGGGGAACGTTTAGTTATATTAAAATTATTGAGATCTTTTTTAGCTTGTTCAGATATTTCCCTTGAAATACGAGCTAACTCCTCGGAAGAGTATGTGCTAATAGGTTTATCGAATCTGTATTTTTCTAATCCTCTTTCGTTGTTCCATGGCAAATGAGGAGGTTTAGTTGCTACTCTGTTTTCTTTAGCATTGATATAGTCTATCATTGGCTGGTAGAAATTGATTCCGTAGCCATAATTATCTTCATAAACTGCAGTTGGCGGCCTGTTCCACTTAGAATAATTAGGCATTTTTACTGGTGCCATGATGAATCACTTTTATTAAAAGGTTTACGTTCTGCAATTAATCGTTTCAGTAACGATATCGGTCAAACGGCGACGTGCGCCGTGTAGGGCCGAGGTCACAAAATTAGGGCTGCTAGAATCTCGTCGACGTCTTTTGTAGATCATTTTCATACGGTTGTGCCAATATACGTACGTGGACACCCGTGATAATCACCAATGAGATAGGCCGTTATATATAAAAATGGAATTCGTGCCAATAATTCTATAAACTCGCATTTGATAGAATTGGCAAAAGTCGGAAAATTTACTCGTATATGAGTAAATCTGTACACAGGATGCTATTTGTAAGTAATAAATTACCACAACATTTCAGCGTCTTTTGAACTGTTACAAATGTTGGGAGCAATGTGGATATCATTTTATTACAATATGTAATTGGCCTAAGTCCAATGCATAAAGTGTGTCACGGTTGTAATAGATGAAGTGTGTCGATTGCATGTTTTAATGACAGTCATCAGTCAGCGGGGGGAAAAGGTGGGGTTTCAGTGGCGAAAGACGAAGGGGCTTAGTTCCGATTTGGCTATGTGCAGACAGAAAGGCTCTCAGTCTGTTGTGATCTCATTTAGTGTAAACATGACTTTCATCTTACGTATTTCTCTAGAACACTTTGGTGAGCAGTTTTAAATTTTTTATTGAGATTTGCGTCATCTTATTATTATTTTCTGTTATTTATTTAGGTAACCGTTATTAATTGTGCTTGCGGACAATGTGGATTACATTGGACTATAATATTATTAATAACAGATTTTACTCACCGAATGGCTTCGATCTCTTCGTCCTTCTCTTGGAGACGGCGCTCAGCCTCATGGCGGAATTGACCCAACTCGGCGGCCAACCTCTGCGCACGTTGCTCCTCAGCCTTGCGGCCCTAAAACCGAACAGTTCACATGAGTATGCTGGCGACAAAAAATTGCGAGATAAAATCTCCTAAAGATAATATCAAGTCTAGAAAACATAGAATAGCACCTCTACCTACAGTATTTTTTATTATTTTGCAATATAACGCATATATACATGGCGAATTCTTAACTGTGATTAATTTAATTATGTAACTTACTTTAAAAAGTAATGCGATTTCTCTAGTCTTGTAAGAAGCTAACTATGTAATTACAAATGATTTTTCTTGGACAGTGTGACGACCTCGTTACTATAAATAGTGGTGCTATATTTATCTTGTTCTGGCAGGGCAGATTATATTGAAGTTTTATTTTAGTATTTTATACTAAATATTGAGATAATAGTGGGGCCCATCGCTGGTGGGGCCTGCATAATTAATATGATTAATTTATTGATGATAAAAACTCATCGTCAAACAGAAAAGTGGTAAAGCGTAGCCTGTACAAGATTTCCCGAAAAGATAAAACGTAGGAGTTTCCCAATGACGAGGAGAATAGAAATATTAATTTTAATCAATGTCATCTAATGAACTTCATAATACTTACGGCTTCTGCCTCCTTGTAGGCAGCGGTGAGTTCTTCTCGCTCGTTCTCAAGACGGCGCAGCTCGATTTCGAGCTCGTGAAGACGGCGGGTCAACTCCGTAATGTTGGAGCGGGCTTCGTGCAATTCATCTGAAAATATGTTTGTATTGTTTCAGAATAACATATTTTAATAAATGTTTGGACTATTATACTCAAAATAAAATGTTTAATTTGCTAAAATGCCGGTAATATCTTATGGAAACCAATATTCCACTACTGAATTAAAGTTTAGTTATACGACACACAAAATAAATAAATTTGGGAAACATACCACCCAACTTCTTGTTTTCGCGGCCGAGAGCGTCCTTCTGTTCCCTAGTCTTGTCGAGCTCGTGGCTGACGCGCTGCAATTCCGTCTGCTTGTTGCGGAGATCCCTCTGTGACACCTCATACAGCTGAATGGTCTCCTCCAAGCGTGATTTGATCTCAATGTTCACGCGTTCGAGCTGTTCAGTCCTCTTCTGCAGCTCCCGAGCTGTTCCATTAGCCTTCTCCAGGTCGATGATGAGCACCTCAACCTAAATTTAAACCACCACAATTTTTTATGAGAGACTGTATAAAAAGATAAAAGTATCTTCTGATTATTCCGAAGACATTATTTCAAAGTAGAAGTAAAAAATTTAAACATTATTTACCTCGCTCTGCAGGCGCGACTTCTGCTTTTCAATATTGCTGATCTTGGCAATGAGAGTCTCAATCTGTTCCTCTTGTTCTTGAATGCGAGCGGAATATTTTCGGCGGATTTCCTCAATTTCTTCGGCCCTAGCAGCAGCTTCGGCCTCGTACTTGGATCTGTAGTGTTGGACCTCACCAGTGGCCTTGACAAGTTGACGTTCCAAATCCAAACGGGCCTCGGATTCTTCTTCGAGTTGTACACGCACAGATTCCAAGTCGATTTCAACCTTTAGAAAAAAATATTTTGTCGTATTAAAAAAATGTTTTGTTACTTTCTTAATAATGATTTATTATATGTATTTTTAAGGTAAAACAAGCCAATATTTATCACCTGGTGCAGGTTGGCCTCGAGCAGAGAACGTCTCCTGTCTTCATCCTCGAGTCTACGACGCGCATCTTCAAGCTGGCTGATGACCTGGCTCCTGAGGTAAGTGACGTTCTCGATGTTCACCTAACAATTAAATGTTAATATAAAATATATCCTTTCGTTACGATAAATTACGTTTTATTGCTTCGTGAATTTCTATGTAACTTCTAAATATTTCTACGAAAATTACCTTAAGATCCTGCACTTCCTTGATGAGCTCAACGTTCTCCTGAGATAAACGTTGTTTGTGAGAAGTGATATCTACAATAGTGCGGTTCAGCTCCTCAATTTTAATGTGCAGTTCGCTAATGTTGATCTCGAGTCTCTCAACGGTCTTGCAAACAGTTATCTTTTCCTTGGTTATATTCTCCACTTGGGCCAGGAGTTCGTAAACTTCAGCTTGGAATTTTGACTTCTCCTTTTCAGTCCTGATGACAAAGAAACATTCGGTTGCAATTACGTTATAATAAAAAACAATTGATGAAATGAAAGAGATCTCTTCTTCAATGATATATTGGTGAAGGTATTCGCACAGCTTTCGCAATATCGCATAGCTACTTAAATCTAAAAAGCTAAATATTTTTGGTTAGTAGAATGATATAAAATAATAATGATACAGAGATGTAGAAAGGTTTTAATATGGGCACACTCTTTTCCTCACCTGGCTTTGCCTTTGGTAAGCTGGTCGATTTGGTCCTGGAAGTCGACGATGATCTCTTGATGTTTCTTTTTGAGCAGGTGTGCGGTCTCTTCGGATTCCAAGTGCACATCTTCCAGTAATTTGCGGAGCTTTGTCAGCTCAGTATCACGTTTCCTGTTGATCTCGAACTGAAAAATATATGTCATCGTTTCAAAATGCGCCCCCACTTTGTTATATAATAGGTTGGGGAAAAAGTTTTTCGTATTTCATATAAATAAAAAATTGCAAGTAATTCTTTGGTTTTACTGTTTCTATCTTTTAAAATTTTAAAACATTTTAAAAACAGAAAGTTAAGCTTTTTCAGACCGAGAATATTTATGAAGATGAAGTTTTGTCTGGATGACCGATTACCTGACCGACCGATTGGTTGAAAAAGGGGAGCAAGATCGGCATATCAGCACTAACGACATAACTGAAAAGCTAAAAGTTCACCACAAAACAGTGTGACCTATTTAAAAAAGTCTGAATATACAAAAAGGCTCGATATTTGGGTGCCACACAAGTTCACTGAAAGAAACCTAATAAATCGTGTACTCATGATTATCTATTGAAACGTAATGAAGTCGAAACGTTTTTGAAAAGATTGATAACTGGTGATGTAAATTGGATTACCTCCCTACAATAAAAATATGCGAAAAAGATCTTGGTCAATCAAAGATTAGTAAAGCTCCACAGACTAACGAAATTCGGATTAACTAGCAACAAGGTGATGATGTCTATATAGTGGAATTGGAAAGGCATCGTTCATTAAGAGTTTTTACCGCCTGGAAAAACGATTGGTTTGGATTTGAGACTCAAGCAAGAAATCAGGAAATAACGGGTTTTGCTTGGTTGGGAACTGTTAATGCATCTCTGCATTTGGACCCTCAGATTTTCACGTATTTTGGTCTTTTCAGAATTCATCAGAAATCCCAAAATTTCTACAGCAATGGGATTGTGTCACTATTTTTACAAAATGGCAACTGATTATCGAAAAAAATTGCACACACATATTAAAACCACATAATATCTTGAATTAGTATATAAAATACGAAAAAACTTTTTCCCCGAACTTACATTTAGCGGGGTACACTTTTGAAATAATATAACTCGTTTCTATTCTAGACATTAATAAAATTCATAGGCAATTCTCACAATATTTCGTCTACATTTAAAAATTGTGGATTGTGTTACCTATAACATTTTTTACTTATGATATATTTATCTCAAGTCCGAAATGTTTTCTCAAACATTTTGGATTCAAGTCCTGGAAGAGATTATAGAAAATCGCGTAGCTTACACATTTTTACAACAGTCGCATACAATAACACAAATAAAAATTTCGCTAAGCATTACTCTATTAAGTAAAAAATGTAAATAATAAAATTAATGTGTATATTTTTAGTTTTCAAAATAATTAATTTTTATTTTTCACAGATTTCGTTTATCAAACGATGCACCTTTTAATTCTTTTCATTATTAGATAGACTTTAAATTAAGAGTTATAAATTCTAAATATATAATATGTTTAACACTATTTAACACTGCATATTTTGAAAACATTTTATTTTTCAAAAGGAAACAGGAATATCCACAGTCTGTGTTTCGTTTCTTATTATTGCTCTTCTTCATTGATTTATTCTTTACTTATACTCATTTGACATTATTTTTATTTACATCATTTAGGGCCTCTTTCACAAACTACAAGTAAAGTGTTGATTAGTTACTTTTAGAAATAATTTTATGTTTTATTTTATCGATAGGCGAATTTTTTTCATTATTTTCTTTTCAATGTTTGGGACTTTTACCGTACAAACAAAGGTATATCGGCTCTAATAATCCCCGGTTACCGGTGACTTGACAGATGGTGAAAGAGGCGCTTACACTTTGAATGCTGTCTAAGAATATAATGAGAGAAAATGGTTAAGTATGTTACCTGACTTTCTGCTCCGCCTTCAGCTTCCTCCAGCCTCTCGGACAGTTGAATAACTTGCACGCTTAAGTCGGCCTTTTCCCTCTCGATCTGTAATCAGTCATTTCCTTTTATTGATCCATATTAACAAACTTGAGTATTAATTTCATGTAGGTATTTCTTTTTGACGGCTGTAACAAATTTTAGTGTTAAAATATTAAAAATTTGTGTAACCGACACCGAGGTTTAAATAAAATTTAATTAATCTTTCATCAATACAAATAATAAATCTGTAAGTGTAGGTATTGTATGTATGTAAGTTTCTCCATAACTCTTAAACGAATTAACCGATTTTCATGAAACTTCGTAGATAAACATTAAGACGTACAGGACGCAAGATAAGCTACTTATTTCTTTTTCATAGCAGACGAAGTCGCGAGCGCCATCTAGTATTGTATATTTATATTGAATATACATAAATTTAGTTATTTAATTTAATAAGAAAATATTTATAAATATACAAATTTGTACTTTCGAATCTATTTTTTTAATACAGAAGATTTAGGTTTTATAAAAGTCTGCTATAAAACTACTAAACTAAAACATTACTAAAACATCCGCAAATCGTTAAAATATCGATACTTTACTTGAAAATATATTTTTTAATTATATCATTATGCAATGCAATGTCATCAACATGGCGAAGGCACAAATCCCTTCGTATATTGTTCACCTCCGCCTAAAATAAGAAACGGCATTCATGTTTCACGGTAGCTGTGACTAACGCGGGTATTTTTGCTACTCTTACCGAAGTCTATTATTATTTTAATATTGTGGCATTCTCAACGGGAACGAACATCATTTGGCCCAGTTTCAAAAGTGAGACCGGAGAGCGAGAAGTTGATATTTCAAAGAATGCTTTCGCTACGTGGCTAAATTTATCGCGAAGTGCGCGCGCCGGTCGTGTTAACATCGCGGGACGGCCGATGTCGCACCGCATCACTATTCGACCGGCTGTTGTGACTCTTGACTGCTCCACGATGTGTTAACTATGTATCTAACTATGTATGTTGCGACGGTGCAACGTACCGAAATAGAACTTGCAAAGCCGATACGATGACGAGATTATACTTGTACTACATATCGAACACATATTCGATGATATTGAACTCAATCACATACTTCCGAAGTTATGCCGACATACCACAATTGCCACTACTGTTCTCAAATATATATATTTTTTAATTACTGGAAAAATCATATAGTTAATAGGTTTAGTAGCTGAACTTGAAATACGTATTTTAATTAGTACTGCTCATGACTCGTTCATATAAGAACAAAATTCTTTGGCGAAAATGTTGATATACGGGGCGCATTATAACATTTTTGCTAATAAAAATGGTGTTATATGGAAGAACGAAGGGCGGCGATATTAATAGGTGTGTGCGTGAAGCGATGGGCGCCCCGCCCACACCTGAACGCAGCGCGCCCGCTATGGCCGCGTCGCGGCGCCCGCGCATATCACATTTCGCGCGCTCGGGATCTTACCCTCTGACGGAGCTCTCTTTCGGATTCCAGATCATCGTGGAGGAGACGAATCTTGTCCTGAAAAATACAACATATTGTATCATGTATCCGCTTAATCACTGCACAAGCACTTCACTAATCTGGAAAGGCCGGTACCTCCAGCCTGGAGAGAGCACTCAGGTCGGCGCTGTACTCGATGTTAACGTCGGTGGTGCCGCCGCCGCTGCTGCGGTAGGAGTATTTGGAAGATTTCGCCATGGCGGACATTGTCGCTGGTTCGTCTCTCGATCGGCAGTCGGCGCTACGTTACCGGTCGGGCACCGTTCGACTAGTGAGAGCGGGTGCGTGCGAAGACGCGCGCGCAACGCCAACGGCCCCCCTCCCGCGCCGCTCCAGGGCGGCCGGCCGGCTGGAGCTCACGGATCGTGTTACCACCCCCGCGCACCCCCCTCTCAGCCTTTTATAGACACGCCCGCCTTCCCACCGCTGCCTCAACCCAACTCTTTTATTTGTTTTGGCCAAAATTTAGCGAATCCCTTTCCAACCTAAATTTACCTACGCCGATAAGCGTGCCGTTCCACTTAGAACGTAAACATAAGCATTACAAGATGCACACGCACATTATGCGCTCGTAGGAACTTGGATTAACTCTAGTTGATCACACGGAGGACACAAAACAGACAAAATCAACAATCAACTAACTCTCTAATTTAATCCCCAACTGGTTGAGAATTCAATGTTTACAAACATTAATCGTTAGTCTAATATTAACTGTCTGTTTAATACTTCTCAATTTTTAATAGGCCTTGAATGTAGTTTTCATTTCGTTTTTCAGTAAAATTCACCGTTTACTTTTATTATCCCATTGAATAAATTATTTTTAAAAAGGACTTTAGAACTTGCACTTGTCTTGATAATAAAATATTATAATTACCTACACTTATCAAACTTAATTTTTTGTTAAACTGTAACTTATTAACCACCGAAAAAAATGAAAAGAAAAAATTATTTTATACCTTAATAACTAAGTTCTTAAACTAATGTAAGTAAGTATAAGTACTATGACTGTACCTAAATAATTTTGATTCGGCGCCAAACAAATAAATAAATAATAAATTACGTAAAGAGTGAAGCGCGGCGGCGACTCAAAATTACTTAGGTATACTTACATTAGTTTA
Source organism: Synanthedon vespiformis (assembly GCA_918317495.1). Classification (NCBI taxonomy): domain Eukaryota; kingdom Metazoa; phylum Arthropoda; class Insecta; order Lepidoptera; family Sesiidae; genus Synanthedon; species Synanthedon vespiformis. Next base: position 4,363,438 of record OU906947.1, read on the forward strand.
AGAACTTAGTTATTAAGGTTATATAAAATATTTTTTTGCTTTTCAGTTTTTTAGGCGGTAAAACTTTTTATTAAAAAGTTATTATAATTTTTTGGCGGCTTTAATTTACCATTTAAAAACATGCTTAATTTTTGATTACTTTTTTTTAATTGTAACTAGCTGCTGCCCGCGACTTCGCCCGCTTGACTTTGTAAATTATATATACTTAAACCTTCCTCGAAAACCACTCTATCCATTGGTGAAAACAGCATGAAAATCGGTGCAGTAGTTTTTGAGTTTATCGCGAACAGACAGGTAGACAGACGCGGCGGAGGACTATGTTTTATAATATGTAAGGATACTCGAAAATAAAATCTGTGAGTAAACAATAAATCACTCCTATTTTCCCACCCTTAAGGGTATGATTTTTTATCTATCCATTATTTAAATCGGACCACTCTGTAAAAAGTTATGAGTGGTCATACACTACAATCAGTGAGTGAACAATCAATCATCCCCTGTTTTCCTATCCTTAGGGTTGGAATTTTTTTTCCAAATTTATATGGGATCGGGGTACACTCTTTCAAATAAAAAAAGAATTATCAAAATCGGACTACTCTGTAAAAAATTATACGTAAAAAAAATATACGTGTCGAATTGAGAACCTCCTCCGTTTTTGTTTCTTTCGTAATCGTCGGTTGAAAATACCTAAAAGAGAAAACATTTTTACATACACGAACATTGCGAAACTATTTTCAATGTTATTTAGTGTAAGCTATAAAAATCTGTATTTCTCGTAGCTTAGATTACCTACACATTAAAAAGGTAGAACCTGTCATTTAAAGTGTCGTGTACGTTTAGTTCAGCCGTTGCAAAAGTATTTAAACCTTAGTCCGGTCATTAAATTGATAATTTAGTTATCAGTGTACAAAAAATATTAAAAAATCCCTTTTGCCCTAACTTTTTTAATATTGTAATAAATTTCATTATATCTATTGACTAGCTGTTGCCCGCGACTTCGTCCACGTTAAAAAAGATAAAAAGTAGCCTATCACGTGTCCCGTACTTGATACTTCTAAGAGTTATGGAGGAACATACATACAGAAAAAAAATCTAAAAATGGTCAATTTAGTTTCATTATCATGTCCTAGAGCCTATAAACACGATATCTCTGAAAACAAAGTAACTTACCCCATGATCAACCCTAACAGATTTATATATTATTAATATTGACTAGCTCCTGCCCGCGACTTCGCCCGCGTAATTAAGTATATACTAAAAACTTTCCTTGAGAACCACTCTATCCATTGGTGAAAACAACATGAAAATCGGTGCAGTTTTTTAGTTTATCGCGAACAGACGGACAGACAAACGCGACGAAGGACATTGTTTTATAATATCTAAATTAGTAGAATTAGTTTAGATATATTTAAAGATTGATTGCATATTTTGTTCTTCGTGTTCGGTATTGTATAGTTTAAATATAGGTAGAGTTATTCAAAACTGTGAGTAATTAAAATTGCCAAGTAATAATATTCAGTTTATTGGCCAATAAAATATCTGTTTAATGTCTGACATGCAAACGAAATGTCATGATATTTTCAAGTGGTCACCGCGCATCATGTAAATCTATATTTATTAAAATTAATCATCCGTCTATTTTCAGTTGCGTACGGTTGTCTAGAAAAGTTCTTAATGTGTTCTAAAACTAAAATTATATGATTACAGAATCTGACTCATATCATAACTCAGTGACCATGCACATCAGTCTAGTCACGTGACGACTTTTTACCATAAACAAATTAGTCCAGTATCCCTCACCTGGTTTTTTTTTCGGATTAGGTACTAACAGGCTGAAACTCCGTGAGTAGCTTCGGTTTGCCGAGACGCCCACCGTTTTCCTCTGCGAAAATTCTTAATTGAGGTAGCTAAAGTAGTGCGCAGCCAGCTAGTTAGTAATAATTTTTACGACCTCTTTATTTTGATATATTGGGAGTGGTTTTTCGGGAGGGATGGGATTACTAGCCAGCTGATTTTTGTCTGCAGCTTAGTAAACATTTTGCATAATAAAAGGGCTGCATAGTTCTACAAATTTAGTGGTATGTTTTCCCAGTCCTACGCTTGGAAGTTGTTTATGGCTGCTAACTCCTTTAGTTTTGCAGAGGAAAATGGTGGGCGTCTCGGAAAACCGAAGGCTACTCACGGAGTTTCAGCCTGTTAGTAATCAGGAAAAAATCCAGGTGAGGGATACTGGACCATTTACTATGAGGCGACGGTCTACCATCTACCATCAAGTGGACTGTCAGCCTCTCTGACGACCTTTATATATAAAAAATAATGAAAATAATGGTGATTCTAATTGGCATTCGTATCATGGCACACAGCGAATTTATGTTCGAAACTATTAGAATGATTTGATGATTGAAACATAATGTACCTAATTATTGTTTTGCAGTGGAATGTAATGTAACGTATGCAATAAACCAGTTTTTAACTCAGTTTTTGAAAGAAAAAGAAAGCCACTTTTGCACGCAATTGTAGCCCGTCCTGATTTCTGCGCTAGCGCAGGTGGGAAAATATTCGGTTATATCGGTACCTGCGCGAAGTGGGACGACTGCTTTCCGTGTGTCCCTCGTCCCTGCCCTCCCCTCTCCGTTTTGCCTCCCGTCCCACACTCACTAGCCATCGAGATGACTCAACGTTCACTGAAACTGAAATATTATGCACTAATACCACACAAAATTTATTCGTCATAAAGGCACGAATTAAAAATAAATATTATTTTAACTTTAGCTGCCAAAGAATCAAACTATTTAGCTTTCAAAACAAAGCAATGAAAACTTGTTACGAATTTAGGTTACACAAAACATACCAAAAATTTGAAATAGAGTTTAGTTTATTGTTATTGTATAAAATGTATTTTTGTATAACAAACACAGCTTTGCAGCTGTAGTTTGCATTTTATTTCGACTATCGAAAACACTAAGAAAATCATTGATTAGCCATTTACAGGTTCATAATCATCATCATCATCTCAGCCGTAGGACCGTCCACTGCTGGGCATAAGATTCCCCCTATAACTATTCAATAGGACCGGTCAGAAGCAGTCTCGTTTCCACAGTCGATTTAGAGATTAAGGGAACCATAATCCGGTTCCATAGTCAATGGTGCGAGTTCTGATCGCATTAATCCTTTACTTGTTTCGTGTGTCATATTTACATTGTAAAATAATGGCAATGCTTGTGGACAGATTAGGACTGCAGAAATTTTTAACTGTCAAGGAGAATAAGGCCTTTTTCAGCTAGGTACGATTTTTATTACAACATTTTACAAATTAATATTTAAAACACGATAAAGATAAATGACGCTGAACTGAATAAAGTGCAAATAATTGCTTGATAACTAGAAATGGAGGATATGTAAGTCAAGTTGTTAACCCTGAAATCATTAATCGTATATAGACTAGCGCAACAGAAGCTTCTTATGGCAATTGTATTTAACCAATTAAATTATTACTATTAGGTAAGTATTACATTATTATTCATTAAGTACATATATTATTATTTTATCAGTATTTGCAACGAGGTCGATTCAACGTAGATTTAACAGTCATCAGATGGCTGACGCTAAGGTTTATTTCGGTGTTTACGCCCGTAACAGTCATAAAGGAGTCACCGAGCAAGCTGCCAACAATTCGGATTACTTTTGTGACGTATTAAATGCAACACCCAAATTAATACCTACACTTTAGATATTTTTATTTAAGGCTTAATCACTACATCTAAGACAAAAGATTACCTAAGATAACGATTTAGAAATTGATAACAGAGTTATGTATGAACATGACATCAGCGAAGAAATTGACACCAGGCTTATTGAAACTGGCTGGTTCCCGCGACTTCGTCCGCTTTAGAAAAATACTTACTTACTATCCTTACTAATATTATAAATGTGAATGTGAATTTGTCTGTTTGTTACGCTTTCATGCAAAAACTACTGATCTGATCACCATGAAATTTTGCATACACGTTGTCTTTGACACCAGAAAGGATATAATGGTTCATCTCCAAAGGAAGAGGTTCTCAATTCGACTGGTTTTTTTTTCTGTTTGTTACCTCATAACTTGCGACTGGGTGAAACCATTCTGATGATTCTTTTTTTATTTGATAGCTGGTGCTTCCTGTGTGGTCCCATTTCAATTTGATCCAGTTCTGACGATGGCATCCATGAGAAAAGATTATGGGTGAAAAGTAACAAGCATCCAAACTACAACTCACAACCATCGCAAGTGGTACTAATAGGATATGAGGACCAGTTTTTTTAAAATGGTCCACTTAACATTAGGTAGCCCAATGATTCAAAAATTAAGTGCGTAAAAGCTTGGCGCCGATTAATTTGTCATTAGTAAGTAATTTGGCATTTGTTGGGCTTATCTAACAATGCAGTAAGGATTCACTCCACTGCGAACAAAACCACCAAATGTTTATAACTGTAACACCTCAGCTGCCAACTTTTAAAACTAAATAAGCATGGATCATAGAATATAACATTCCATTGGATCGGTTATACGGGCGAAAAATGTTAAGAGATGCATGGCGAATATGCAAAGACCTATAGTAGACCTGTACAATACTAGGACGTTATCTACTAGGCTACTACTAGAAGATTATCAAAGATTAAAAATATGTAGGTCCTTTCATTAATTTGCTTTTATTTGTTTGGATGAAATTTGGCACACGATTAGTTTATTACCTGGATTAACATATATGATAGTATCATATATGTATGTAAATTAAAATTCGTATTCAAACTCGAAATTAGATTTGTTATATTTTTTTCAAATTAGGTAATATAAATTTTAAGCATTGCATTATTATTTAACAAACATTATTGTTTATGTTTTATTTGTCACAACAAAATTTTAATATAATATACTTATCAAATAGATATCGATTTGAGGTGAATGTCGAAGAGAGTCACGAATTATTTAACTACTTACTTACCTACGTAGCTTTGCTTTTAGGATTAGGACACAGTATTAGTTCTCATAAAACTAATATTAATATTGTGACGAATTAGCACAAGAAACGACACAAACAATGAAAACAACACATACCTACAGAATTAATAACATTAAAGTAATATAAACATAAATGAAGTCAGCATACAAGTGTGTGGAATGTGGATAATCTTGGAATTTATTTATCTGGAAAAACAGTGTGGGCGTGATGGGAGACAATGTCAAAATGTCATTACCTTTTATGTATGATCAACACTTACATGTGGAGAGACTTATAATGGACTAAGGGATCAATAGATAACAACGACCAACGAATCGTCTATGTCTAGATTTGACATGAACTCTCGTTACTTTCTTAAACATTTAAAAAGCCGACTTTGAATTTAACTTATTATACCAAATCAATCAAATCATTTCTGTTTTTCAACCGACTTTCAAAAAATTTGGAGATTCTCAATTCGACTGTATTTTTTTTAATGTTTGTTACCTCATAACTTTCGACTGGGTGAAACGATTTTTATGATTCTTTTTTTATTTGAAAGCTGGTGCTTCCCGTGTGGTCCCGTTTAAATTTGGTCCAGTTGTGAGAATGGAATACATGCGAAAACGGTTTGAAGTCGTTTTATTTTTTGTTAAAAAGAGTTATCTTTCGATAAAGGGAGTATGTTAGCCTACAGTATACTAAACTTGATACCGTTGCCTATAACATAAGCAACCCCACAGGTGCTGTAAGTGCGCTGCCGACCATTAAGGATTAAGGATAAGGGATAAGGAAGGGATGGAGTAATGGGCTCTGTCATCCCTTACTCGCTCAGACGGTTTCAGTTTCACCCAGTTTCAGAATTTATTTTACAACCTTTCAGAATTTATTTTACAGTAAAAAATAATTAATAAAATGTCACGTCCAAAGTTTTATTGTGTTTCATACGGAGATGGCGTTCAGTTTTCTAAATAATGGAAGCGTAGTGTAGGTATCAGCCCGCCTACGTAAGTTTATTTCGGTCGCACGGAATGCCAGCTAAAGGTGTAATCGGAGGTGAGACGCTGAAAACTTAAATAAATGCTAACCACTTTCATAAAAAAAAGTAATTACAAGATTTATATCGACATTGGATAGGGAATTTAAAGAAAAGGTTACTAAAGAGGATATATAAATGGAAGTAAGGAAAAATTAGAACAAAAAATAGAAAGGACATAGAGTACCTTTCATCGTTCAACGCGGACAAAGTCGCGCGCACCAGCTAGTAATACATAAAATCGTAAGATGGAAACATTCTATTTTATTTAAATGAGATGGAAAGTTTGGCAAGCAGATATTTTAATCATACAAAATTGATAAAAAAAATCCTTACTTGCTAAATCATTCAACTAGTTGAATGATTGAGCGTTTTAGTGTTCTGTTTTCTAAATTCTAATGTAGGTCATTGAAAATTTACAATGAAAATCTCGTCGTTGAAAAAGAAAACATTACTTTCTGAAAGTCTTGAAACAATTCCATAGGAACGAACGCCGAAAGAGTGAATCATTGAGTTTATTTCAAACAAAATGATTCATGTTTACGCCACCATCGAAGTTTCTCGTATAAAATATCTCACAGTAATTAAATCTATAGTTTAGGTTTCTCACAAACTTTCAAGCATTTTATTACACCAATTAAGTGACTATGTAAGGAAGTACCTGAATTTTTATTAAACTAAAATTAAAATTTCTTTAATTTATAAAAAAAATATTAAATTATAACTGTTAGGTATATTGTATACTAGCTGGTACCCGCGACTTCGTACGCGTTGAACGATGAAGGTATAATATGTCTTTTCTGGTGTCCTAGACAACGTGTATGTACGCAAAATTTCAGTAGTTTTTGCGTGAGAGAATAACAAACATACATCCATACATCCATACAAATTTTCGCATTTATATAACTAGCTGTGCAAACAACTTCGTATGTGAGGTTTTCGTACACTTATTTCGGCATTCGATATAACTTTTTTGGTTGTAAACCAATAGAAATGTTACTGCAAAATTGATATTTCCCTGATGTGAAAACCGCATTCAAATAGGTTAATTCGTTTCTGAGATTAGCGTTCACAACAAACAGACAAAAAAAAAACAGAAAACTATTTTTTTAACCCCAGTAATTGATTGTACCTACAAATGTACAAGTAATTATTTGTACAAAGTGTACAAAATGTATAATTTTCAAAATATCTATATTTTACGAGCCGTTGGATGGCTTCGTCTCAGGAATTCCGATTCGATTCGGCTGAGTCAATTTTGGAAATGAACTTTTCAAAGTTGACTGGATCTTATAAGTAATTTAAGTAGTGAGAGGACACACTGTGTTTTGCGGTCATTTAGGCATCCCGTGACCGTGAAATAATAACATGTGTGCTGTTGTGCTTCGGTGAGTGAGTAAGGGATGCCAGAGGCCACATTTCCTAACCCTACACGATCGGCGTTGCTTGTGTTATAAGGCGACTGTAGCCATCTACCACCAAGTGGACCGTCAGTGGAATTTCTAAATTAGTTCTGTCAAAGTGTTGTCCAAAGTTTGGCCAAATGTTAGCGTCGCCACGCCAACAGCCGGTCTTCACCCGCTGCATAAGATGTTTCACATCAAAATATATTTTGTGAGCACTTTTATGAATCATACAAATAATTACAAGTCTGGAATAAATTTACATAATCAATAAGCCGTGACATTGAAGTCACGTTTACCTACAATTTGCGAAACACGGTAATTTTCTGTATCCGTCCGTGTCTTAAAATGTGACTTCTGCTTGTTTAGAATAAAAATAGAATATTTTTTTCCATTTCTATGCGAAATAACCAGTATATTTTAGGTATTAACTATAAGTAATACAATTAATAAATAATGAGATAATGGCCGTGTTGATAACATTTTTTTTATATTTCTTTTTTTTTTCTATGATCTTGTCTGATGTTAAGCCAAAGGTATTTTTTTGTATAAAATCCGTGAGACAGGGCTAACGGACAACTTGGTAGAAGGTGGCTAACGTCGCCTATAATACAAGCAACGCTACAGGTGCTGAAAGCACCCTGTCGAAATTATTTTTTGGAATTATAGATAAAGGGAAATGTACTTTTAATGACAACAGTAGACGCGTCGTTTTATTTAACGATGATCTTCTGAAATGGGGTGGACACTGCCACCGACAGGCTGCCCTATTTATGATTGCAAAATGCAATCATCCTTTTGATCTGTTTATATATATATTACAATATATTAAACTTTTAACAAGTTATAATCAACATCGTGACCTTTAACTGCCAATAGACGGCCTTAGTTTGTGATAGGACTTTTCTTATAGACTACAAAAGCTCACTACTAGTTGTAGGTCGCATCCATTGACCTAGCTGTCTAGCTTTTCCCATCACGTTCCTGCCGCATAAAGGACCTTTCCTTTCTAACGGTTATCGGTTGCGCGAGCTATGTGGCCTACACATGGACATTTAATTAGTGGTCTGTGACGATAATTTAAGCTCTCGGATTTTCTCATTTTATTATCTGTTGATAATGAATTTTTTAGATAGAATATTTTATGAAATAATTCTGGATATATATTTTTAAGATAAAAATGTCTAGTTAGCGTATACCACTGATCAGTTTCCTTACTCGTCAATTTCACTAATTCACCAGTTTACTCATTAGATGATTAGACAGTTTCTGTATCAGCTGGCAAGCTACGTCAGATTTGACGTCAGAGATAATGCTGCTGTAGTAATAAGGATAGGATTTGGTATTCTTACTATTTTTTATTGAAAAGCATATAGTTTGTCACCGGTAAAGTTTGGAGTCGTCGTCCAGTCGTCGACTAATAGGAAACACGTCCATAGCGCACGAGACTGGGCGTATATTTAGACTGTTCTACATCCGAACAACGTTTCGCAACGTGAAGCGCCGTTGTCGGCCTTGCATACCTATATTACTTTTCTTGTCCAAGGGTTCAAATATTACCTATTGCGACTGGAGTGCGCGAATCTCTGTATGTGTGTCGTGGAAACGACCGTGTGTTTTACGTAAATAGGTGTACGTTACGAGTAACATTTTGTTGAGCGTTAGACATAATATACGTTATATTATGACGTATATTATGTCGAATTCGAATATATCATAAATTAAAAAAAATACTTTGATCCATAAGATATCGATTGTTGTAATTAAATTTTAGACATAGATGATAGTACGTAGTTAGAACATCAAACTGTTTCCTCCGATTATATTATCATCAGTTCTCTGAATTGCTTTCGACTATGGAAGCTGAAAACCCATTAACTCCAAAATGTAAAACGATATCCAATCATCATCAATACTAATAATAAATCTGTAGGTATTGTCCTATGTATTTATGTTCCTCCATAACTCTTAAACGAATTAACTGATTTTCATGAAACTTGGTAGATAAACTTTTAGACGTACAGGACACAGGATAGGCTACTTTTTTCTTTTTCAACGCGGACGAAGTCGCGGGCGCGAGCTAGTATCAAATCATTACGTTGACTTATAGTAAAACATTTTATTTTTAATTGGCTTTTAAGTAGTTTTTTTTTATTTATTTTACCCGTAAAAATAACACTATCATTCCGTTTATTAATACATTCGAGGGTGTATTAAAAGTTTCTGAAACTAGCCACTTACAGTAAATTAAATTAAAAAAAGAGAACAACAACTGTTGTAAATGGAACTCTCTAGGAATAGGTTATTTTTATATTTGCATGACTGTCATTTGTGTTTTTCATGTGGCGTATTTTAGAAATGAGAGTCGACATTACAATGGATTTAACTCGTTAAAATTTTCGCTCGATCTTATTTTAGGACAGATATTATTGTGAAATAAGTAATTTGACGAGCCCGTTGAATGCTTGCCTTATCTAATGCTCTGTCTCAGGGCTCCCATTCCATTACCGGCAGGTCAACTTTGGAAATGAACTTTTCAAAGTTCACTTCCAAAGTCTGGACCTGGAAAGTAGTTGTGGAGCACGGTGCATTTCACTGTCATTTGGCAGCCCAGGGCCACGTACTGACGCCAGATGAATCTTTATAGAAGACCACCGTGATAACAGCATATGTGCTGTTGTGTTTCGCTGAGGGGTAAGGGATGCCAGAGTGAGATCTTCCTTATCATGGTCTTGCAGCACCTAAGGCGTTGCTTGTGTAAGACTTTAACATATAAGGAAAATTGTATAGATGAATTCAGATGAATTTGAGACTAATTTCTTGACGATAAAGCGCCATCTTGTACTGTTAGCTTGAACTACTTGAGCAGTGGCGTAGAGTGAGAATCAGTTTTTTATGTCTGTGCACAGATGGAAGCACATGATATTGATTTATGCAGAATATTGATAAATTAAAACAAATAAATATATATATACTTTTTGCTTAAAATATTGGTGGTAAGTAAGTAGAATACGCAAAAGATAAATATACTGTCGGCATGGGCATGGTATCTATTAAGTATTATGAAAGAAGCTCTCGATTATTAAGATGAAGCTTGGTCAATAAATAAATCAAGGGAGATTTTTGTTCGTAAAGAGATCCTGGAGATAAATGAAAGATGGCAACGAAAACATATAGGTACCATCTTGAATTTAATGACAAAATTCTAACTAAGGTCTAGAAAGCAAGCGTGCAGTCAAAGAAAAAGTTAGTTGCTCCTTTTAGTCTTGAGTAAGCTGCTATTTTTGGGGCACTAATTATAATTCTAAAAAACAAAATTAAAAGCTGCATTAAAATAACAAAATGTGGCATGCCTGTTGACTTCATACGACAAGCGACTTAGTTTTTAAAATCCAGCGCTTCTAGACTCGTTGATGTCTTTTGGTCCAGTTATTTTTATTCAAGGTCGTGAATGACCTGATGATTTTTCCGCAGTTTTTGGAATTATAAAATATTTTAAATACATATTTAAAATGCTTCACTAAAATTTTCTCGACTTTGTCGCTACTAAACCTTTAGGCATTGGTAAATCTTAGACGGTCACTTTTTTCGTCAGTAGGTATAACTTGTTTATATGCATAATTTTTTTTATGTCAAGGTCGTCCATACATGTGGATAATGCCACATAACAATATGCTGCAAGTGCTCTGCCGAGGAACCTGGGGCTTCAGGAGTGAAGTCCCTCAGGAGTGAGACGTGCTTTATGTTTCCGGCACTTCTCTTCACGGCGCGGAGTCTCTTCGAATAAAGAAAAGAAAAAAAAAACATAACAAACATGTCAGTCGTCAGAAATTTATTGTTATCAATTGAATCTACATTGAGGGAATCAATACTAATAATAAATCTGTAGGGTGTAGGGGTTGGTCATGGAGTAATTTACTTTGTTTTCAGAAATATCGTGTCTATATCATAAAGGTATAATTCCAAAATAATCACTCTACACTCTATATACACTGATACTGATACATGATACTGAAACTAAATTGACCATTTTTAGAATTTTTTTCTGTATGTATGTATGTTCTTCCATAACTCTTAAACAAATTAACTGATTTTCACGAAACTTGGTAGATAAACATTTAGAAGTACGGGACACGTGATAGGCTACTTTTTATCTTTTTTTAACGCGGACGAAGTCGCGGACAACAGCTAGTTCTATAATAAATATAATTTTATATGCCACTTCGATCCACAATCCGCTAACTATGGAGGCCATATCTGGATTTTTCATCTTTTTTTCTGAAAACCCGAGGCTAAAAAGTTTTTTTTAGTATTAACCAGAGTACACATGACAATGACTGGATCTTATTTTGAGATAAGTACCTACATCCGGCTCTGCTGCCCTCAGTGCGGAAAAATTGAAAAAAAGTAAATACTCAGGCCTCGCGGACCACTTTGAATTTCTAGCGTTCGCGGTGGAAACGCTCGGAGTGTGGTCGCCCGATGCTAAATCGTTCGGGAGAAGATAGCGTATAGCGCTAGAAATTCAAAGAGGGAATACTGCAAGCGTCCTGGGTACTACGAAGGATTCGGCGGAGCTAGACGAATTATTTTTTCTGGCAAATTAGTCTCCTCCACGACCCTGCTTTCCCAGCGTGCACGTAGTATTAATTTTTTTTTTTGTGTAAATATTGTAGTTTAGTATATTTAGTTTAATTTAGGTATGTTTATTTTTTATGTATTATATTTTAGCCTAGTATTATATAGAATAGGATAATTTATATTGTTATGTTATTAAATAAATTAAATATTAATAAGTACATACACATGACAGTAGTGTATAAAAATAGGTTCATATTATTTAAACAACAGATTTAATCAATTATTTATTTTGTTAAAAAAGTTAAACAATTCAACAATATAGAATAAGAATGTTGTAAGTACCCAGGTTATTTCTGTTACAAATATGCGATATACAATCTATACATGAAACTTTAAACCTTGCGGTTAGTTAAGTACCTAAGTATGCTGTGAAGTAGGTTTGTGGTTAAATTTACCTCTAGATGTGATTTAAGAGTTTATTTCTTTCTGAGTTATTTCTTCACATTGATTTCGGGACATGTTTTCATGTTGGGTTTTCGCTTATGAAACGAGGAAAGTTTGATAATATTCCAAAAAAAACTGCATCCTTAAAATAACAGTACCTATTATTTTACCCATTATCCTTTATTGTTTTCATAATAATAACCCCGTTATTTTAATTATTGGTACCCCTGTTATTTTAGCTGTTGTTATTTATCAATACTAATAATAAATGTGTAGGGGTCGGTCATGTAGTAATTTACTTTGTTTTCAGAAATATCGTGTATATAATAGGCTCTATACATGATACTGAAACTAAATTGACCATTTTTAGAATTTATAACTGAAAATACGCAAAATGTAGTAAACATGACAATAATTACCGGTGGATTTATTTACTGAACAAACAACTATCTATCGTGACAATTTCGACCTTGAGACATGTCCTCATTTTTTACTCTTAACGCTATCCGATAAAACGCTCACATTTAAAAATAAGAGAATTATTTAATTCCTTCTAGGAATAATTCAGTTTGAAAATATTACCTACTCATAAATCATAAATTCAATAAACTCAATAAGTCATTCAGTATGAATTTGTATAAATCAAATTTTGTGTATAACATAAGTTAAGTTGTAAATTTATGCCTGTATAGAGAAACATACAATTATATTATTGATATTATCTACATTTTTATCTTTTATCTACTTTTAATAGAATCACGTTCTAATTAAAGCCCTCAATCAGAATACACCCACTGAATAACGTCTGGAAGAAGTTATTGATTGCGATAGTCAGGTAGACGTTGTACAAAGCGTTAAGTATCAGTTATTTCTCTTATAACTTCCCATTATTGAAAGCTCAATTCAGAGACACGTGAATGGAGTGACGTCCTTTATTCTGTCCCTTAGACGCAAGATCCATCCCCTCCACCTAATCTCCCTACCCCATGACGTAGCGTCCTCGAAGGCTTACCTGCGCTCGCACCGTGGTTGCCGCCGTGACTCTACGTCGCGCCGAAACATAGAATATTTCCGCAGACACGCTAATTCGTTTTGACCTATTTCACATTTTTTAGGGCAGCGTCGGCAGACAACATGACTGACCACTTGATGGTACCGCTGTAACACAATCAAGGCGACAGATGTTGCGCAAAAAAGGTGTAATATATTTGCTATAGATACTTTCTTATATTGCTAATTTCTAAAAAAATGCAAAAAAGTAAGGGAAAGGGAATTGTTTCTTTTCTTTCATTTTTAAATATTAATTACAACAAAACGATTGCAGTGCAGTGCTAATATGAGTTATTTGGATTTAAATTTTAGATGAATGCGTGTACTAGAGAGCGTTTCTTGACAGTGTTACCAGCGCGACAAGTTTGTCTACTCTGCATTATTTAATCTTTGTGTGAGCAGCGATGCGTACGCGGTCGCACTCGCTTCACACAGTGTTGCCACCTTAGTCCTTTTGGGAGCTAGATCTAACCATTTTTACGATTGGGTTTCTCCAGATTACACTATTTTAGTCTTAAAGGGGCAATCTAGCCCTTTTCATACATACATAAATCTTATCATTCTTATAGTTGAATTATTCTTATAGAATTGAATAAAAGATATCAGACGTTTTGTGTGAGTAACCGTGATTTAGTTTATTTATTATTTTTCACTTTGGTAACCCGAAGTGAAAAATAAAGGGATTTCGATAGTAAAAAAAATATCGATATATTATCAGCAGTCTTTTCAAAAAAATTTGCGGTTTTTAAATAATAATGTACTTACTACCTATCTAGTTCAGCCTAACTCAATAATATCAATAGTCATTTTAAAACAAATTGTACTGTACATTATTAAAATCGTATTACATTATTAATTATTATTAATGTATATTTCTAGCCCCACACAAGACTGAAACATTCAAAATCTAGCCTTTTTTGGGTGGCCGCTAGCCCGTTTTAAAAAATCAAGCAGGCAACACTGGGCTTCAACGGCAGCGTCATTTAAAATACGCCACCGCAAGCGTCAGTCGGACGCATCGCCACAGTACAGCCAGTGTTCAGTGTCATAAGATGTTTGATAAACTATAAACGCAGTCATGTTTTCCGATGTGTGTTAGTGATTGACAATAATATGATGTGGAATATAGCGTTGTTTTTAGCGCTTACAGCGCTCGGGTGTCAGGCGGATTTCCAAGAGAGAGGTAAGTCCTCCGTACTGTAAAATCGCGAAATTATTTTAACTCTTTTTGTTGAATTTTTTTGTAAATTTACATTATTATAGGATTCAGTTTAAACCAAATATAACCGACAATCGTTCTCATTTTGTTTGCTTTGAACAAGACTTTTTTTTTTTTACGATAGTGTACTGTACAATGCTGGCGTATCTTTGTTTTCTTTATTACCACAACACAAAACGTCTTGGACAGGTTTTTAACTTACAATACAATTCGTTCTAAAATGAAATACGCGTTGATATTTCTTTCATACACTTATACTTACATTCGTGTTATGTTCATAAATCATTAAATAACTATGGTACCTACTGATGTTTTTAAACATTCGCGTAATATTTGTTTTGAGACTTGAAATGTAAAGTTACACTTGTGTTAGAAGAAACAGAAACACAACTTTCTAGCAAATTGAGGGTGATATTAGACAATTGTTTCGGTTGTAAATTGGCGACAATAAGTAATACTTGCAGGCTTTTACCTTGAGTACCTACTACGAATAACTCGTTTTAGCATACTTATAGTTAAAATCTTTCAATGGATCTACCGTGAGGTTAAAATTGACCGCGCACGCTTTAGTAATTTATATGGAAAATAAATAGTAAATTTTTTAATTTTTGATATTGTAAATTTTACAATTTTACGTTGACAATTTTCCATATTTTAAATCTACCATGAGTTTATAATTGTTGAAGTGAAGCAGCGACAAGTGTTTATTATCACAATGTTTTTTTGGTATTGGTATTTTTGCAATAGACTATTTCACTTTTGTTCACAGCTGTTGTTTCCATTGTTTTAAGTGCTTGCTTACGTTATCTGGGTAAACGGTTAAAACATCAACGGCTACACAGTGTGAAATAAAATACAGTTTTGAGAGTTACTTAGTCATTAAAAAAGTTGACTTTAAGTTTAACTTAATATTAGTGAAAAAGCTTGTTAATGATTATTACCAAGAATGTAAAGTATTTCAATTATTTTTCACTAGATTTTCAAGTTATATTTTTTTCTCGAATTCTTATTAAAAAAGCTTACATTAAACTGCCAGGGTGCAATTAATTTTGAACGAAATTAATTGCACCCTTGCGAAGCTGAGTTTCTTTCGGGGTTTCTTCTCAGGATCGTCATCTTGGCTTTTTTCCGAAACCCTGGTAAATTTAAATTTATAATGACGATCAAAAGAGTTTCTTGTAGAAACCTAATTGATAAATAAATATTTTGATTTTGATTTGATTTTTGAAAGCTGGTCCCGCGAGTCGGGCGAGTCCCGGACTGTTTTGTAGACCTGTGAAAGAAAAAAAAATCCACAATAGGTACATTGTTTTATTAATATATTATCTCAAATCAAAAGTAGCGTTTTCGAGACGGCTTTATTTTTTTCGACATCTTTAACAATTATCGTCATTTTTACCAATTTACACAACTCAGGAATACCTAGATGAAAACCGCGCGAAAATCCATTCATATTTTGAGATTATCGTGAACATAATATACGTATAAAAAGACAGACTTTGTTTTATACGATGCTTTTATATTAATTACTAGCTGTTGCTCGCGATTTCGTTCACGGTCAAAATGTTATATAATAATAATATTATGAACTTTCTCGATAAATGGACTAGGTATCCTACACAGAAATATTTTTTCAATTCGAGCTTTAGGTATAAAACTAATATGTAAAGATTTTCAGATGGTTAGGATTCATAGTTATTTACATTTTTAGGTTAACATTTTTAGGTCTGATTGGAATCAGAAAGTCATAATGTAATAATAATTAACTTTATTCAATTGTTTGGTTTAAATATTAATTTTCACAAATTGTATTTTTGGCTTCGTCCGCTTGGAACATTTAGCGTATGTTCACATTTATATTTCTATTCTAACCATCGGAGAAAGAATTTTTTAAATCGAAAATTTTTAATCAAGATCAAATATACAAAATTTATCTCTTCATATTAGTATAGATAGATATAAGATGTTAACCATAAACAACTTTTCTGAACATTTTTCAGTGTAACCACATGTACCTATTGTTATAAATGCAATGAATGATGTCACGCTGTTATTTAATACCGTTATGTGTGTTTTTATTGTAAATTAATTTATTTATAACCATACCATAAGCTATGAAGGGTGCCTACCTACATTTTGACGTGAATAATACTTTCGTCTTTAAATTATTTGCTTCCACAGTGGGAGGAAATTTGGAAAGTACTGATAATGAAATATGGGCATACATAATGTTTGTTGTTGTAAGCTACATATCTCTATCATCGACATCAATAATTATATACACCACTCGATAGCTAAAGGATTAAAGAATTTTTTGGTATATATGGTATACTAGAATTTGTTGAATATATATACATGTAATACTCTCAAAGAAAATATAACTCGTAAAGTAGTAACGTATACTTATTATGTAATTGTATTCACGTGCCACTACACAGTCGCGCCCCATTTTTTAAAACTTCTTGGTAAGAGAATCCTTGCATTTTTAGTAACCATTTTTTTTTTTTTGCTTTAATTACGTTAAACTTTTTTTATTAAAAAAAATATTTCTATAAAAATCTTTAGTTGTCTATAAAAATTTCAGAATAATACCATTCTGTAAATCAAAATTGTGACTATTTCAGAGAATAAATATTCAGAGTAAAATAAAGATCGCGCACTTCAAGCACCAAGCGCACAAGCATTTTATCACGAATACTGATTGTGACGTCATTGGGCGCCTCCACCAATTAAAGCAGTTTAGTTACGACTTACGAGAACTACAATCTACAATACACTTCGTTGGTTTTTTTGTTTATTTCATTGAATTTTAACTGTATAAGACGACTTCCTTTAATGTGCAGGTTTATACGGATATTGCATCTTTTGACTTGAAAGTTCTCACACGAGGCATATTATAACATCTAACTAACGGCCTGTACTGGAGAACTTGTTTGTGCATACCATACAACCAGTTAGGACTTAACATTTTTGACCAGTGCTATTATAAAAATATATCTACATTTTTATGTTTTATATTTATTACAGGTTTTAAATGCTATTTTAGAGACTTACATAGGTATATGAATAAATATTTTATTAGACGAATTGACTTCACTAATAAACCTTTGAATTTATATTTAAAAAAACCTTTTAATACTTACACATTATTATCATTTTAAAAAGGATCAAAACCAGACAATATCTTTTAGAAATAAGGTGTAAAAATTTTAATTGTTTACTCAACGCTTTTGTTCACGGACCCCTTTTGTTTTGATTCTCCTGTATACTGAACTATTAATCGATCATTTTATATTACGATGTTATGTTATAATACTTAACTTACGCACGTTCGTAAGTTTGTAAAGCAAAGACTAAAAATAAATTTAAAAACAAATACATATGTAATGATGCCAGTAAATCGAGTGTGGGGCACGTATATCAGTAGATAAATGTGGTGGAAACCCAATATATTATAATACTTTACACGCGATTAAAACAGGCTAGTCAGCAAGTATCTATTCTCCTTGCGTTCCATAACAGTTTGCCCACAAATAAACTCATCATTTATACAGATTTACATGTGGAAAGTAATATTGCAATCATATATTATTATAAACATGACGCGATTTATTAAGATTAATTTTACATGACAAGCTAAAAATTATTTTCCAACTCAATGTACTCATTACTACGACTCTCTGTTATTTATCAACGCAGCCTTGTAAGAACACCTGCATACTCAAGACGAATACACGCGGTGATCCTGATTAAGTCTATATATTTAAAAAAACTGAAAAGGTCTTAAGGAACATAATTAAATGATTTACTTTAAGCACAGTTAAGGCGAATTTTAAACTGATATATCTATAATTTTCGCTATTTTATTGATATACGAGCATTAAAATGAAAATTTGGAAGATATAATGGTACTATAGGTATATACTCACTTATTAATGAAAGAGTAATTATGAATTTATTGGAAGAGTTGGAGGAGGCCTTTGCCGTAAGGCACACCGAATTGAGAGACATCTTGTGTTGATACTAACGTGATCTTTTCTTAAATTGTGTTAGCTATATTTTTTATTGCTCTATATTTTTTGTATTTTTACGTTTTTTTTTTACTTTTCCTATGTTTAAATTAATCTTATAATGAATGTAAAATTCGGAAATAAATGAAGGCTTATTATTATTACCTATTATAATTATAATTATGAATTTATTATTGATTCTTGTTGGCATTTACCTTAAGAATATTTGTTTGTCGTTCGTTAAATAAACAGACAATAATTTTTTAAATGTTAATTTAAATTATTCCAAGAAATATAATTTTATTATTAAAGATTTTACATTGCTGTAACAACTTGTCAATGCAGAAAACTCATAAAATGTAAAACGAAGCTTGCTGTATCCGATGTTCATAGTAAACGTTTCTTTAGAAATTGCTTTCCAACAAACTACTTAATAAGTCGGAAGTTAGAGAAATCAGGTAAACTTTAACATAAAACTGGTAACTGTACTTGCTACTCAGTTATTAGCAGTTAACTTACCAATAAATAAATATTAGGCAATTTATGACAACTGATCTGACTATTAAATACAAATTTTTAAAGAAAGATATGTTTTGTTTATTTTAACATAAGTTTAAATCACTTTTATTTCAATACGAATTATAATATTAAATTATATGTATTTAACCTTGAAAAGGTTATTGAACAGGCAAGCGAACTCCATCCGAGATTGGGGTCAATCGCAATCAAACCAAGAGCTTATCAATAGTTAATAACATTTATATAATAAAGTACGATAAAGAAAAAGATGGCAGAAAATTAATACAAAAATATTTTTAAGCGGCTATGAATAACGTAAACTTATCTACTTATTAGTACCTAAACCGATAATTCATTTCCTGTGATATAAATTCAAAACAACAATGATTCAAAAACCTACTGTTATTTAATATTTTTTTAGTACAAATCTCGGCATTTGATGCTTAATTAAATAGGGTAATCTTCATTTAAAGATGCCAAACATAGGCCAACATAGATTAAATTATTATTTTTCTGCAGGTAAAAAACTAGTTTTGAGTACATTTTTAAAAAACCCAAGCGGAATTTCTAACGGATTGGGGACTATTTATCAGTTATCATTGAAACCGAGTTTTTTATCGAATACCCTGTACTTATAAACTTCCGGCATTTCAATAAAACGGAAGCTATTCGTATGTGAAAAAATAAAGACACCCCTAGTGCGCATCCCGTACTCAAAGCGTTTTTGTACAACGTTCGATTCCACGTTAGGTGGGGCTGCACGGATACGGCGTCTGCTTCACTTGATACATTCAGCTGAGAGGAAACTTTTCAATATTCAGGTTTTTACGTTTACATCCTGCTCTAGTTAATATTAATATACCTACCTACTTTTTTGCTTGCTTTTTTTCGTACACAATATGTTCCGAAGGAAAAAATTAAATGAATTTATGTTAAAACAGATTCTGTGTAGTTGATTTGTTTACACCAATGTACAGTCGAGGTATGAAAACTTTCATCGGTTTACAAAATTTTACTTTTAATTATTTTTATCTATTTTATTAAATTTATAAATTTAATAACAAAAGATCATTTTTCATTGAGACGAATTATCACAATACGAGTATATCTAATTAACAAAAAATAAAACCGACTTCAGACCGTTTTCTCATGGATGCCATTACAGAACTGGACCAAAATGAAATGGGACCACACAGGAAGCACCAGCTTTCAAATAAAAAAAGAATCATCAAAATCGTTTCACCCAGTCGAAAGTTATGAGGTAACAAACATTTTAAAAAATACAGTCGAATTGAAAACCTCCTCCTTTCTGGAAGTCAGTTGAAAATGTTTCTGATGTTGCGTATCTGTCCAATATAAGTTAATTTTCTATTGAAACGATAAGTACTTAAATTCTTAACTGAAAAGACGTGTCCATTTTTGTAGGATTCTATAATATTTCCGACAAATAATATATTTGCTTAATTTCATAACAAGACCTTAAATTATATTATTATGAACAGAAAGATAATGCTTTTATAAAGTATGTTTTTGCCCTTGAGGCATGCGACTCTAACACTTTTCATTGTTTTCCACAACTAGAATACAGAAAGAGATTTTATCTCATGGGAAACTGAGCGGCTCTGTGATACACCGTGTACTTGAATGGTTATGATAAACTTGTATAAATTATCACATTTAAAACTTATGCAAATATATATATTACTAGCTGGTGTCTGCAACTTCGTCCGCGTTGAAAAAAAGAACCATATATATCATCATCATCATCATCATCATCATCATCATCATCATCATCTGCAAGACCGCAAGACGTCCACTGCTGGACATAGGCCTGCTCCAAAATTTTCCAAATTCCAATTTTCTAATTTAACTAGCGGACCATCCAAGTTTTTATAAATTACACCTAGCTAAACCACGTCAGTTATTATCGGTTAGATCAATTGAAAGTATTTCACGAGCACAATTTGCATGCTTTCCCAGTGCAGTTCACAGTAACATTTAAAAATAATACTACTTTTAAGGTTAATTTGCAATGATTCACTGATATAAGTATGTATTTAGCGCGAAATAATACAATGTCTAAAGTTTTGTGCAAGCGATTCCTGGTATCGCATTGCGTTATTATTTTCAAAAAAAGTAATTATATAAAATATGACAACAATCAGTACAATATTGGAAACAATATCAAATTATATTACCTATTAGGTACTGGCTGGGTAGGTACTACTGTTATTTTGGCATTAATTTCTCTGTTAAATGAGGATACGAGAAATGATCTGGACTGAGACGAAAGAATAATTTCACCCCGAAAACCATTTGTTACACAAGTGAAGGCTGCGAATTTTGATATATTTTCCAATTCAACGGTTATCTATATGGTGTTAATTAGTAAATTGTGGTTGGTAATGTCAACATATATATTTAATGTCAATGCCACATCAATTAAACTATTACTACCTCGCGCACACTGTAGCTTTGTATCACATATAAACATTTGTCTAGTTAATAATAACGAAAGAGAAAAACGCAGTAGTAAACTTGGCAGAACAATTTCGAGGCATTTCTGAAATGGGATGTATTTATGATGCATACATAACATTAATGTTCTTCTAAACAAGTTAACGGATTTTGATACCGTTTAAATACTGTACAAACTTAAATTAATAATAGATATGTAAAAACTTGAGAAAAAGGCACATTCAAGCTACGAAAGAGAGTCGCCACAACAGTAATCCGTATTCGTACTAATATTCAAATTCAAATTCTTTTATTTTCAGGTAACTAGGACCCATATTTTGTTTATACATTCATTGTTAATATATAACTAAACAATTCCTAATTAAATAAAATCAAAGCAAATTTTTATATACCTAATACTATACATATACAACAGTAATAATAAGATAATTAATACAAGATGAAAGAAAATAAATAATAAGAAGAATAATTTACAAGTAAATGCCTAAAAACTACCACCAACATGTCTATCGCAACAATGTCGGATATATATACAATCTAGCCTATTAGCTATCATTGATAAAACTTTGTTAGAGCTATCACGCACCCGTCTAACAAGTGATGCACATTTTTTACGCATGTTAGCATAAAAACAATCAGTGCTCATCATTGCAAACATCCCTGAAGCACTACAGAAGCCCTAACATTGCCCTAAACGCGTTGTTGAATTGGATACGCTGTAATATTTTGGTGTATAATACGCCCACAAAGCACAGGTATATAACGATGTACAATATGATTTAAATAATGTAAACTTTACATTTGTTGAACATCTTGCAAATCTGCGAGCTAGCATATTTGTCCTTATGGAGAGAGCCCTTCGCTCCCTATCAATGTCGGCATTGATAAATGATAATTAATCATATTATAAATGCATAAGTTTTTATGGATGCTTGTTACTCTTTCACGCAAAAACTACTGAACCGATCATGAAATTTTGGTTTCGGCCCTTTGGACCCACAAGTTTTGACCCTACTTACGAAACGGTGCCCGTATAATCCGCTAGTCTTTTATATGTCCCGTTTGACCCGCTGTTATAAAAGGTACAGTGTACAAGGTACTGTTATAAAAAATATTATGAATTAAATAAAGCGATATAATTATGAGAAAAGGATATATTAATCAATATAGGAAAATAAAATTGAATACCAGAAAGGATATAGGATATATTTTATAAACTTACGCGGGCGAAGTCGTGTGCAGCAGCTAGTCATATATAAATTTTAAATATTAAAACGCTGTTCATTCAAATTTGAAAGTAGACTATTAAAGCAACAATCTTATTTAGAATTCTTTCAAGGCTTAATAAAACGAAACTGTCATTTGAAACTTTCTGAATTTCCTGGTACTATAACCATTTACATAATATGAAATTGTAACCGAATGCTGAGGAATTTAGCCCGCACACCTCATCATAGTGTTAACACGATGTGTGACATGGTTTCCACACCGCGTGTACTTGAATAATCTAATTATTAGGACGGTCATGCTATTAATGCTAATTAGCTCAAAATGGATATTGTTATGCTATGCTATACGTCAGGGAACCGAGTACATCAATCCGAAAATGATTTTTGGTTTTCTAAAACATAAAAAGTAGGAAATTAAACTATTTTTTTTTTTGGAAATATATGCAAAATTAATAACACCTATATATATTATTATTATTATTATTATTATAATATTTTTTTGACATGAAACTCAAAACATGTTTTTTTTTAATAAAACAATTAAAAAGTTAACAATTATTTTGGTGGTGTTATTTCTAAATGAAACTGTATAAAAACAATTTTGAATAAAAATACATACGAGTAACAAAGCTTTTACAAAAGAAAAAATTATAACACCATCTAATAAATAAACTAAATTATATTTACTGCGTAGAAATCAAATTTAGTATGTTATTAACAAACAAGGTTAGCCGCTCCTTACAAAATTTTGTTTTTAATAATATTATGCTTCGGCCCGTATTTTAGACGACTAGCGGAGAGAAATAGGAGCGCGAACAGAGTACATAATAATATATTACACTTATACCTAGTGTATATCTACTCTTTGAATAAGTCTAAATTTTTTTCTTTCAATGAAAGCCTTTCGTCTCGAGCTGATCTCAGTCTGGAAACCGTTTTGGTGAACTTAATTAGCGCTTTTTATATTACTAGCTGTTGCCCGCGACTTTGTCCGCGTTAAAAAAGTTAAAAAGTAGCCTATCACGTGTCCCGTACTTCTAAATGTTTATCTACCAAGTTTCATGAAAATCAGTTAATTCGTTTAAGAGTGATGGAGGAACATACATACATACATACGGAAAAAAATTCTAAAAATCGTCAATTTAGTTTCAGTATCATGTATAGAGCATTAGAGCCTATATACACGATATTTCTGAAAACAAAGTAAATTCCTCCATGACCGACACCTACAGATTTATTATTAGTATTGGTGATAAAATAAATAAATAAAATTAGGTAGGTAATGCAAATAATTAACTTATTTGAGTTATTTGTACCCTTTAAGTGAGTAAATGCAATTTTATTACTTGTACAAATATAAAATGAGACTCACCGCGCGATACAACCGTTGGTATTCTTTGTTTTGTAACTGAATTTTAAACACATGAGCATTCCATAACCCAAATTCAATAAACAAAAAAGAGCTAACCGGACCAGTGTCACATACCTACATACATTATTCAAATGGGACCTTAGTAGATGGTCTTTTGTCTTTTAACAAAGACAAGTATGCCTCGTAATACTAGGTTCATTGCATCAAACTATCTACTACATTTTACTACAACATGGAATCCGCGTGCCATACAAAACATTACGAACTTTATGGAACACTAGCTGGTGCCCGCGACTTCGTCCACGTCCGTTGGCATTTGTGATGCAAATTCGATTGTAGTATTTCGATGGTTTATTGTTAAAATACATCATCAGACAGACATAACCCGGCACCTGGTTAGACTATAGCAGCAGCAGGAATAACATTCACTAGTACTATTAGTACCTACTTGGTATCTTAATCAATGAAGCGTGAATCTTTTGACGTATGTTATCCCGTATAGTAGGTACTCCAACCACCAGTGAACCGAATCGACGACGCGTAACATTCCCGGTTTAATATTAAATTCCTATTAATTCATTTTTATTAATTTTGCAGCTCTATAAGCATTAAAACATATTCCCATTTAATTTTTTACAGAGATTTGTTTCAGTTGTTCAGCAATTTACATCCTACATTTAGGATTCTCGTTTTTTTATTTTGAATTTTTTTTTTTTTTTCTGTGCCAATCATGCAATCGGTTCTAAACCATAAGCAGATGTTTTGTGAGCTTTTATTGACTTGTAAGGCCAGTCCTTCCAATGAAGAACTCGCCTTTTATTTTATTTTATTATTTCACCAAATGTGGTAGCGTTTAAGCCTTTTGACCCTTCGTGTTTCGCCCAGCTCCACGGCTAGGGCGTTGACATGTCTAATTATTCTTGTCCTATACGCCTTTGTTCTGTGCTCAATCTCCTGTCCTACGGTATTCAACCGCAAACACTTGTGCATTTCAGAATTCCTGATAAACAGAGGTGCACCCGAGATGGTTTTAAGAGCTTAAGAGCTTATTTTGAAATAAAATTTTAAAAAAATAAGATTTTTATACACTACTGTGTAGGTACCAGATCTCGAAAGAAGATCGACAGTCATTGTCGTGTTTGTATGCTGGTTAATAGTAAAACAAAAGGTTTTCAGCAAGGAGTTTTTAGAATAATATTTCGGAGAGAGAAAACAAAAGTTCCAGAAATGGCCTCCATGGAAATGGTTTGTGGATTCCAGTGGCATAGGAAAATGTTATTATTTTTTAATCGTTTGTGGGTCGAACTGGCATATAAAATAAAATTATTGAATCCCCCAATAGTAGATTTAAGAGGAGATAAAGACATCCGAAGCTGTGGATCCAAGTGGACGCAGCGGAAAAAATCTATTTTCAATGAATATGACGATTTTAAAATATGTAATTTCAAATAACAAATAGTATTTAATAACAAGCACGACAATTTAGTGATATTACTCCAAGTAATGTTAATTAGATGAATTACCCGCTGCGCATACACCTAGGAATTGGGATCTCGTTGGAGCGAAGATTTACGACGATTGCCGACAACTCCCGAAGGCAGTGCGAGTAAACTCGGCAGCCCATGACGACTTTCCTTAGCCAAGCGTGACGCTTCTCGGCTTCTCCTCACGATGCTCGATACCACATTGTACTATCATATAAATTTCCTATAAATCCTTAATCATTGTTGTGGCAAAAAGTCAAGGTTTGATCAAATCATGATAACACTACTGTAATGATTGTTACTTTATTTTTATAATAACTGTATGACTTAGCACGCGTGGTTCTAAATAAATTTTATTTTAATTTAATTAATTTTACTTGGCTCTTTTGTTTATTGGAATGAATTACAAAAACTAAATATTACGGAAAGCTTTCTACAATAAAGTCAGCAAAAATCGCATTCAAATAGGTTAAGCCGTTTCTGAGATTAGCGTGTACAAAAGCAGAAATAAAGAGACAAGAATTTTAAAACCCATAAGTAACATAAAGTATAGGTGCAAAGTATACAATTTTTTTTGAAAAAATATTTAATATAGTTACGACTCGTTTACGATTTTGTTATACGAAGATATTGATTTAACCAACTCTTAAGTCAAAACTAATTTGAGTCAATTTCGGTGGTTGTATCGTCGGCTTAAATGTCTTTTCATTGTTTTACATGAATTTACGTGTACGTTATTATGAGTACTATTTTTTCTATATATCCAACGAATTCGAATATACCATACATACCAAAAAATTCTTTGATCCTTTAGCTATCGAGAGGTGTAATTAAATTTTAGATGAAGACGATTAATATGTAGATACAACATCAACCTCGATTTTATTATCATCAGTTTTCTATATGGAACCAAATTTAAAGGCGCATTCAAGGTATTCAAGGTACTGACTATTTGTAAAAAAACTTAAAGACAAAAAGTATGAATTTGGATTACTGAACTTACTGGTTTTAAATTTATTACCAAGCAGATTATACCAAGAGATTTTAGTTTTAAGTTTTTGAGGTTATGTAAAATAACACCTAAGTATCATTTGGATTAAAATATATATTCAGGGTATTTTTAGATTAAAATAAATTTTACTATAACACTAGTGTACAATTTTAAAATTTCAAATTATACTGTACAATTAAAAAATATACTTACTTACGAAATACGATTTTCTTTTTTAAATCACATTATAAAATCATAGAACACAGTTTTTAATGTTTTTTTTTCTAAATTTTCAATAAAAAATTATTAATAGTATATAAATATTTGATTTGGAAAATATTAAGTTTAATTTAATTTCTTGAAATTAAGTTCGTAACATCACTGACATTCAGAGACAAGATAGAAGTCAAAAGAGACGAAAATTTGACGTGCATTTACAACCGCAAAATCGGCAAATAAGATTTTAGTTTTTAGTGAAATTATTTAGTTTTAATGAATATATTTTCTTGTGAATGAGTTAAGAATGATAAGAAAGTTAATGCTTTATGAAGGAAATCAAATTTGATCGTCCATTGTTGTAGTGCATGGAGAAATAAGGACTCTAAAGTGTTTGTTTACATTATCCACAATTTCAATACAAAAATGGTATACATAACCAATGGCGTGTCGCAAACAGATCAAATAATTTTATGATTGTAAGAGTTAGGAAAGCGCCACGACCAACATCCATATAATTTTTTCACATGCATTGAATGACATGCCATTTTCTGTTTTAAAAGTATTAGTTCACGTTTTGTATATAAGGCATATGTTGTCGTACATGCATTAATTTATAAACGGTGACAAAATAATGTCAAAGCAATAAAAAATATCAATATTAACAATAACAAAAAGACTTATCGCCTTCAAGAAAAATCTTAAATGTCAACAAAAGTATTTGTTGAATATTTGATAAGAGTAGATAAAAGAAAGTGGAATATCAATATTAAAATATTATAAAATATGTATATATAGTTTAATTAATGAATATTCAGTGTAGCCATTAACAGGCATTAAAAATATACAATATATATATTTCTAGCGACTCTCTCCCGGCTCCGGCCGGGCTTCGATGTTATTTATTTTATACTAGCTTGTGCCCGAGACATTGTCCGCGTTCTGGATGAAAGGTACCCTATGTCCTTTCTGGTGTCCCAGACAACGTGTATGAAAAATTTCATGGTGATCGGTTCAGTAGTTTTTGCGTGAAAGCATAACAAACAAACAAATTCACTTTCACTTTTATAATATTAGTAAGGATACACAAACCTTCTTCGTTTAGTCCTCTTCCCATTAGTGAAAACCGTATAGATATCCGTTGAGTGGTTTAGATATATACATGTCGGATTTATAATTATGTACTATAGATTAAAGTTATTAGCAAATAAAGATATGCCATCGGAAGTTATTTAAGATTCCGAGAGGAATTACTTAGCGCACTTTAAATTATACTACGAGTATGTAAACAAGATTTAAAGGGAACTTGATATCTTTATATCATGTTGAATTGCACATGATAAATAAGTCCAGTCACAATGATTTTGTAATTTCACTAACACTTGATGTTAATCTTAAACGTTTTAAAATTATAGTTTACACGAATAACGAACATAAAAATACTCAAAACGATTCAATTTCAAATACAACTTGTTCATTTAAAAAAGAAATGAATATTGCATTATATGTGCAACATTATATGTAGTTTAAAGTTTATTAATATGCGCATTTAGTAGAAATATAATTTGCTTATAAACTCGAATATGGTATATTTAGTACTTTTTAATAAATTAACAGCAGTTAATTTTATAAAAATACTTATAGCGTATGTTACTCGCTGATAAAGCTTTCTACAGGTGAAATTTTTTTTTTTTTTTAATCTTTATTTAAGGCTTTTCCCTTAGGGACATGTCGACAGGTGAAATAATTTTTAAAATCGCCCCTGTAATTTTTCAAACAAAAATACAAAATGAAGACGTTAGTTAAAGTTTTTATTTTTGAGATAAGTCGCCACGGAACTGATTTTTTTTACTAAATAATGATGCAAAGTTGTGTAAACAACCAAAAATATTAATGATATGATAGCAGTTAAACACTTGTATTAATTTTTAAAATAAAAAATGAACATAGCTCGCTCCTTCTTCTATTACCAAAAGTAAACTTTTCTGCACTTTTTGTTTTTTAAAATTAACCATATCTTTTTCAACTTTCTATTTTCCAAAATATGTCTTAAATCTTAAGGTATGTAATTATTTATATGGATACATTACCTTCATCAACGCAAAATAACGAAAAAATAATAATGCGACATATCACCTTCAATACTCACGTCTTCAAAAATCTTCAAAAACGTAAGTACTCAAAAATAACTTAATATCCCAACATAGTAAATATAACTTGAAGTCGCTGTCCACGTTTGTATAACCATTAAATCCTAATAGCACGCTGGATTTCGATGCATTTTTACCATTAGTAAGATATTTTTTATTAATTTTATAAAACCTTATTAACTTTCAAGTAGAAAAAATTATATTTTGCAACCAAGTCGCCTAAACCTAGTCTCCGCTAACTATACTTCTAAACCACCCAACGGAATCTGCTACGGTTTGCACTAACGGAAAGAGCGATAAACGAGGAAAATTATATTCCTAGGGAAGCTGGGAGCGAGTCGCTAGTAATTTCTGTTCCATGGCATTGACATTGACAAGATTCTTAGGAGTTATTGTACTATAGTGTTGGTCTTGGACTGTCTAGAACACAATCTGACTACATTTGATTTTTGCCTAGAGCTTAAATTGACTACTACATAAGGAGTCGAGCACTCAAATCTACTATGACACAAATTGACTAGTGGAACATACTTCGCTATATATTTATCAGGGTTTAAGGGAATTTATCATTGCCATTGTTGTAGAAACATCGATGTTCATAAAACACGTGCTTACATACAACGTGTAATAGAAAATATTAAATATCTCTATCTATATAAGCAAACGTTTTGTTGTGTGGCGTTGCGTTGTTGAGTGAACTTCCCTATTTGCACGAGGCCCCATATGTTTGTCGTCACGGTCGCGTGCTTTGCACTGAGATGGCATCACTGACCACATAAAACCTACCATCCACTTAATATTTATTTTACCGGTAACAATTTATGATTAATTTATTTTTGGATCAAATTATTTTTCAAGTGAAAACTTCTTTTGGCGCGTTGGGCATTTTTGAGACGGGATAAAATCATTGAACTCGCGACACTGTCATGCAATCTATACTTACTAATATATAAAGCTGAAAAGTTTGTTTGTTTGTTTGGTTGGTTGTACGCGCTAATCTCATTAACAACTGGTTCGAATTGAAAAAATATTTTTATGTTGGATAGACCATTTATCGAGGAAGGCTATTTAGGCTATAGAGAACGCGGAAGAGTCGCGGGCAGCAGCTAGTGTAATATAACCATTGATGTAGCTGATATTAATTTATAATAATTTTAAAAAGGAACAATTTTTAATAGAGAATGGTTGAAGTCATGAGAAAATGATTTGAAGTCTTTTTTTTTAAAAAGAGTTATTTAATATTACAATTCAAACTTTATCTCCATAAGCTTAAAAATGATTTTTATTGTTTACGAACGGACAATTTGCTTGTGTAACAATAATTGAAGGAGAATTAAACACATTGACTCATGGAATCTTATCAATTGAACCGATGATTCAAAAACATTGCTACTAATAATAATATTATTAATGTTTCTTCATCTAGATTGAATTGGATGGAACTAGTGAGCGCCATGGTACTACGATTTCAATTCTTGGATTCATTTTACATAATATAAACAATCACACTTAAGGAAAATAAAATAAGTATTAAATAAAATTAATTGTACCTACGGAAATAATTATGAATGGTTAGTAAGTAAACAAGTAACATTGACATACATTTAAATACATTTTGAATAAATTTCTTCCGCGGTCTATCTAACCTATGCAATTTTTTTATCTGGAAATAATACATAATATACAGAAATATTTCCATTAGTGAAATCTGTACCAAATCCGTCGTTTGGTTTAATAATAAATTAAGCAATTAAATATAGTGATTTAATTATTGCTGGTCGCTATCGGTAATAAAATATATTATTACTAGCTGGCGCCCGCGACTTCGTCCGCGTTGAAAAAGAAAAAAGTAGCCTATCCTGTGTCTTGTACGTCTAAATGTTTATCTACCAAGTTTCATGAAAATCAGTTAATTCGTTTAAGAGTTTCCATTGTTATTCTGTCATTAATCATTATTTATCAACGATTTCTTTTACAAAGTTATACCTATGCAAAAAATGTTTGTATTTTGTGTTAACTTTCGTGAATCAAACTCAATTTTGTTCGGTTTCTAGTGAACGCTCGATTCTTACATTTATTAGCTAGATATTCTCTCATCGCATTAGACATTTAACTTGATCTTTTTTTAGTGGGTACTTATAGTTTTTCAGTTATTTTGTTTGAAACTATCCGCAATTAAAATATTTATTCAATATCTGTGACATAAAAAAGCTCTCAATAGTTCCAGAAAAAGTTAATCTATTTCTGAACATAATACCTACGACAAGTGAGTAATATAAAAAAATCAACAAGTCATGGTCTCCGCTCTGCCATTGACAATGAAAACGTATTATAAAATATAATTTCGTTATAAGTGTTTTATATAACAATCGTAATTTTAAAACATTTTTCGATAAGAGTCATTATTTTACCAACCAAATTTTAAATAGGCGATATTACAGGCCAATAGTTAGTAGGCCAATAGGCCAATGTTTAGTAAATAAGATGATAGTTTAATTAAAATTGTCGATACAAGTCATATCTATGTCACCCGTGAGAACTATAAGCAAGCGGAAAAAATTAATACCGTATGGCAAAGATGTTCTTTTTAAAAAATTAAATATTGTAGTGGTATTGTTTTTCTCTCATATACTTCGACTATGGTAACTTTAAAAAAAATATGAACACGTGGTTGCCCGCATGTGTTTTAGATCGGTGATTTAGTAACACGCATCTGTGTTTCTGGGCGGGCCTTTAGCGTGACATACAGTTTGTATGGAAGACACTTTAATATGGTATCAACTATATCTCAATTGTGGCCTTTTTAAATCGGCCGCATAAACTACAGCAGTCAGTTTTGCTTGTGAGTGACATCGAAGAAGCTGCTTTTGTACAATCCTTCTATTGCAAGATGTGTGTGTAATAAGGAGACGATGGTTAAAACGAACTGCTCTTTAAATTGGTAAGACTTGCATGTTAGGGTCAGTTTCAATTGACCCGATGCAGCTGCTATCAAACGGAACGTTTTAGAACATCTTATATTCCTTATTAAATATAATAATATATATATATATTGATTTTAATAAATGTTAACTTCTAAATTTTAAAATGACGAAATTTCGGGGATTCTGGGGAAGCATGATTCATCTTCGTTTCTTCGTTCTTCAGTTTTATAAAGTTAAAAGGACAAATACGTGTGCAACAGCTTGTTAATAATATTGCAAGCACCATAACACTATCTTTTTAATAATTATACACATAGATAAATGATTGGTCTCGCTGCGCTTGACTAGATACGACCATACCTAAAAGCAATAGCTCTGAAACATCGTCACTATTTATCACTTTTTACACAGTTTAATTATATTTGTAGTTTCAGTACAGAAATTGCCATCACAGACAGTGTGACTAGCTCGGGTACGCCGAATTGGGCGTAGTATTTGTTGCCGCATTTGTCAAGTACGGCGGCTGTATCTAGTCGAGCGCAGCGAGCTGCGAGACCAATCATATATCTTTAAATTGTACACTTTGTAATATTGTTTTCAAGTATTTATGGTAACTTTGTGAAAGTATACATACATATACTTTTTTAGATTGCAATGAATTCAATAAAAATGGCAGACAGGGCCGACCGTTCATTCCATCGCGGATAACCGTTACGTACATCCCGCCATAACCTGTTTACCACGCATTACATTTCTACAAGAGTTCGCGTAAAACCCGACTACTATCTGAATCAAATAATGAATCGCTTTGTAGACCAATTGGAAAACAATAATTGTCTGTTAAATATTAGTGCACACATCCATAAGTTTATCTTTATTAAAACAAATACCCTTTTAGTTATTTTTGTGGGAGGTAATGTCAAAATAGTCATATATCATTATTTAATTACTATGTTTTTAGAAATATTAAAAGAACTACCTGGTGAAATAAATATATAAATTCATTAAAATCCGTTGCGTAGTTTAAAAGATCTAAGCGAATATATTAGTCTTTTAAAGTAGGTATAAGTCGATTATTATTAGTCATAATCATTTCATTATAAATATATATCATTATTATATAAGGGTGCTTCGCTTACTTCTGTCTACCAATCCTTTTCTCGCAAATAGTACCCATGATAACCATGATGCACTTATCAGTTCACGTTTCAATTTAACTGACCTACTGACCTTACAAAAATGACATTTTAGGCTCATATCAGATTTTTAAAATTTCAATAAATACATGTTATCTTTTTGTCTTTTTTGTTTACAAAAGTTGATAACGAAATTCATGACAGGCATGAAAAATTCTACTTAATTAAGTTAATATTGAGTATTTCGAGGAAAAAGCGTCGAGGTTTGTGTTTCTGTTTGAGATAAGATAAACTTCATGATATTTAGATAACATTATAACTTTATGATCTGTTCAAGATAAGATAAAGATTATCTTGAACTGCTTTGCTTTTGATTTTAAAAAATAATACAAATTTAGTTATTCAGTGTATGAATATAGAAGAATAGGCACTTGAGCTCGAGAGAGTGTTTCTCTTAAAAATGTTAGCTTTTGTTATTAGTGTTATGAACAAGAAATTGTGTATAGAAAAAAAAAACAAGGTAGTTTTCTCGCGCGGCACGCACATGTGCTGGCGATATGCGTTCCCATTGCGCTTGCGTGGGAATCATGCGCTCCATCTCTGATATTTACAACCCGCGTTTTTATACAGCTCCTTCAAGCCTACCTTGTTAATATATCGTGCCCTATTCCAAATGTATAATGTGTGTCATAATAATTTGAAAATTTTTGGAATTTTTGAAATGATTTTTATTTTTTTTATTATCAACTTACATTCACTACCTTAAGACAATTTATTCCTAGGCCTGATTTTACTTGTGGACTTGTTTTCCTGTCGTCGCTTGCTTGCTATTAGCGGTTGTTAACCCGATCACCTTCGTAGTCGAATGTAAACCGTTTCTTTTGATAATTTTAGTGCTATATTGATATTATATCACTATAATCACATAGATATGTACTTTTAAAATCTATTTTAAAAAAATTAAGAGGAAGTTATAGTAGCGAATTCTATTGAACTTGGCACTGGCTGCTACCAAATTGATAAATCGCTTTAAGAAGACAAGCATGCGTCTTCACGTGTGAGAAGTGTCGGATATCCGCCTTGACTTACAATGCCTAACTTCCTACCGCACTATCGCTCTCATACACGTTCACTTAATGAATTCAATGCAACACTGCATTTTTATTCACCCATCCTCAGATCTTCATCAGTAGCAGACGAGTCAATGCACTATAATCTTGTAAGTTGACGACGCAGCACGCAATGTTAGATGTCTAAGCTGCCTATAATAATGTCAGAGTCAAGGGGAAATAAATGAATTTAACTTTTACAGTATCCTTAGCTATCGCTAAAGACTATCTGAGAAGGTTGCCTAAACCCCGTAGGTGTGTTTCGCAATCTAATTGTATTGTAGTCAATAATTGTTTTTCAATAGTAAATTAAAGTGACAATAAAGTTTAGTTTAGTTTTGATAAAATAATAATGGTTTATTCGGCTTCGGATATTTCATGATATTTTTTTTAATAATGGAAGTTAATAACGGAATATATTCCGGATCCAAATCCTACATCTTGTAAGAATATAATCTGCTATTATCGAGGAAATGTGAACGAAATTACAAGTATATTGCCAAGAAATAGTTAATAATTACTTGTTGAACGGCCCATAGATATCAGTCAGCTTTCTCTGTAAGCCGGTTCACGCGTCCGCTGAATCTTTACCGGACGCAGACCGGCTTAGAAGATTTAGCAAGCATTTACCACAATATTTGTTTGTTATAACCCTGTTTTTGGACTAATTTGTCGCCTTATAACTGCAAGCTATTTTTCCATATTAATTTTCGAAAGTAAACCTTGTTATGATATAACTTCTTGTTTTACTTGGAATTATTAAATAATTTGGAATAAAAAAATAAAAAAAATTACTGCTTAATGGTACCTTCTTGTTTTACCCGTTTGATTACGCTTAACCCAGGACGCTTGACGCAAAAACGGGCTGTTATGAGTTTGACGTGTGTGTCTGCGGAATCGTAGCTCCCAAACGGACGGTATGGACCGATGTTTTTATTGTTTGAAAGGTGTGATCGGGATTTCTTTATAGCTATAATATGAAATTATAATATGAATACTTATTATAGTTGTTAAAAAAAAATTATAAACACCTATAAATATGTAGTTGTATTGCTTATTATAATTATTCATGCATAGATCTAACAGTAGATATTAGTATTCAGTCATGATCATTTGGCTTCGTAAGCAGTGTTACCTGATGCTGATGACTATCACGACAAAATGTTATGAATAGTCATGATTATAACAAGATATGCACATTTTCTTATATTGGTTTCTTAAATAGATCGTTAAAAGCCATTAAGGTGTTACGGTAATCGTTCAAACCGGCTTTCTTTGTATATTATTCAAAAAAAACTATCCTATCTTTTAGGATGGAACAAATTACACGTTTATTTTTATTTTACTTTATTATTTTTATCGTCCATTTTTACAGCGAGGTTAAATAAATATGTTAGATAAGATAAAATCTTACCAACAATGACGCAATAGTTACAAAATAAATACATGATTGAGAATTGCAAGTGAATTAACATTTTTTACATATAGTAAATTTAAATTTTCATTGAAATAAAGCTGGTTCGCGCGGCGTGGTTAAGAATAACAATATGTAAAACCAACAAGATTGTTGTACTGTTTTGTGATTATTCACAGACTTACAAATGCCAACGAGCTTTAAATGCAAATATCGGTATTCAGTGAGTGGAGCCTTGCTGTCTTCATATAATAATATACAATTACATTGCGGACCTATAAAATCAACTATCAAAATCCTTTTGTGCACGGTGTTACATTACCGATGTAGAGAATGCAAAACCTTTAGACTCACTAGTTTTAACCCGCTAAATAAAAGTTCTCGTTGGACCCACTCAGTCTCGTTCTCGTTGGGTCCAACCCAGTGTCCAATTTTATTAAGTTTCTTTATTGGAGTTTAATTTATGGCAGTAAAATCTAATGTCACATGTCACACTTTACGTGTTACAGGCTACAATATGCTTTAATACATATTAATATAATATAATATAATATAATATAATATAATATAATATAATATAATATAATATAATATAATATAATATAATATAATATAATATAATATAATATAATATAATATAATATAATATAATATAATATAATATAATATAATATAATGTAATGTAATGTAATATAATATAATATAATATAATATAATATAATATAATATAATATAATATAATATAATATAATATAATATAATATAATATAATATAATATAATATATAGTATATTATATTATGTTTTAATATGTTTTAATTATATTTATTTATCGTTCGTAGTAACTAGTAAACTCCAGTCGTGCGTCGGAGCTGACACGCACTTTTTTGATTTTTCTGTATGTTCAATCCTCTGTGGTGTGGTTAAATTTAAACTCGATGTCAATGTTATAAAATGGTGTCCGTATAATTAAGTTGGCGGAATAAATAAAACCTTCTATGAAATTGGCATGGTATTCAACTCGCGTACTCGATCGCTTGTACGCTTCGTATACAGAATACATCGCTGGGTTAAAGCACGATATGGTTGGCATTTAGATTTTTATTTGTTTTAGTCTCACGACTTAAATATATGTAAACTTGTGTTGGAGCTTTGATAAAGGATTGATACAATAGATTCAGGGTCTCAAACAAAATCACTGCGAAAAAGTGTCCACTGGATTTTTTTATACATGTATAAATAATAATAGTATCTATTAATCTAATGATAACACGAGACTAAACCTCAGTGGTTTTTAGTATTATCATTTACATGTTATTTTATATATTAGCCCTTAAAATTGTAAATAAATAAATAAATAAATAAATAATTACTTTTATGACTGGAACTGGTTACATTATTCACAAAATGTAATTAATCTGATTTCGACGTGGTATTTAGCTTTGGTCGGATTAGTTCTTTCTTCTTATTTATATGTCCACTGTGTCAATTTCTAAAGATGTAGTAGATGTAGTTACTTTGTGTTTTTCGCTATTTCCAAATGTCTATTCTTGGACTAATGAAGCCGGGTGTTATAATATAGTCTATATATGTATATAACATTAGGGGTATAGGTAATTCACATAATATTTTACCAAAATTTACTGAAAATTAACGCACGGTTCGTTCAAATCTAAAATAATTTTATATGGATTTAATTTAATTTAATTGTAACTCTGCAATTAAAACGATATAGGTAACAGGAAATATTGTTATATATTTTTTTAGCGTTCGGTGTCGATTTCTGATTACAGTGTAAAAAAATGGCCTTTCATGTCTTTATAAATTATGTGCATGCGAACACTCTTGCAATTTGATATAATATGCTGGTGCCCGCGACTTCGTACGCGATGATAAATTAAAAATATAAAAGCAATTACAACGCTTGACAACTTCTTGCTATCAGGCGTTAGTTACAGTTTTATATTTCAGGTAATCCCTCGGGAGCATTACTTTTTTCTTGGATGAAATGTATCCTATGTCGTTTCTGGTGTCCCAGACAACGTGTATGCAAAATTTCATGGTGATCGGTTCAGTAGTTTTGGCGTGAAAACGAAACAGACAGACAGGATTACTTTCGCATTTATAATATTAGTAAGAATAGTAAGTATAGGAATAGTAAGGATAGTACGAAATTGACGTTTACAATACATAAAGTTTAATGAAAACATTTAATTTATACTAGCTGCCGCCCGCGACTTCCTCGAAAACTTTATCGCGAAGAGACAGAAAGACGCAGCGGAGGACTTGGTTGAATATGTATAGTGGTACAATATCCTTTTTATAAAAAAAGCATTACTTTTTAATATTAACGCAAAAATGGATCAACGGATATTAGATGAAGTTTGGCAAACAGATAGTTTATCCTGAAAAAGAAACTGTTGGAGCTTTATCACAGCGATAAGGATGTCGCGGGACTTATATAATACTCATAATCCTTATTAATATTATAAATGTGTTACGCTTTCACGCAAAAACTGTTGAACCGATCTGGGACACCGGAAAGGACATGAAAGGAACCATGAATGCCTTTCATCCAGAACGCGGACGAAGTCGCGGGCACCAGCTATTATTATTATAAGGCCTTAGGTTAATTTTTCATTTTACAACGCGTACGAAGTCGCGGACACAAAGCGGACATATTGTTAAAAATTATTTTCTTAAATCGCAAAATTATCTTCTTAAATCGCAAAATTATCTTGTTGATTAGGGACATTCAATACCTAAATTTTCAAAAACATAATAATATTCATATTATAGTACATAAGTGTTTTGTAGGTAGAGTATTGCTACCCGTTGTGCCGTTAGCACGCAGTTCGTTTTAGTTCACATGCTCTCGCCGAGTTTTTACATCGATTTTCAATTCGATTGTAATGTAATGTCTCACGCGTACGATCCCGTTGCTTATGGTCTTCTCGATTGAAAAAACCGATTTGTAATGACGAGAACTGGACGAAGCGGCGACGAGACGGCGATGAGTTGATTAACTGGTTGCTACCTCTTTAGTGTTGTGCATTCAATTTATCGATAAATCACTTTTGTAAACAGGGGCCTTAGACAAAGTAACCAATCGAAAACGATAACGAAGTTCGAAAACAATAAAATGTATGGGATTGACATAAGCTTTCGCTAAATCACGTGATACTTCCCATACATTTTAACAATAACGAACTTCGTTATCGTTTTCGATTGTTACTTTGTCTAGGGCCCCTGTTACAAGCACTATTTATACAAAAAAAATCACGTAAAAAGATTTTAAAAAAACATCCGCGTTGAAAAGAAAAAAGTAGCCCATCCGGTGTCCCGTACGTCTAAATGTTTATCTACCAAGTTTCATGAA
The DNA here is from genome assembly GCA_918317495.1 of Synanthedon vespiformis. Classification (NCBI taxonomy): domain Eukaryota; kingdom Metazoa; phylum Arthropoda; class Insecta; order Lepidoptera; family Sesiidae; genus Synanthedon; species Synanthedon vespiformis. Next base: position 4,402,560 of record OU906947.1, read on the forward strand.
AATCAGGTAATTCGTTTAAGAGTTATTGGAGGAACATACATACATACATACACAAAAACATTGTAAAAATTAGTTTCAGTTCAATTTAGTTTCAGTATCATATATAGGGCATATAAACACGATATATCTGAAAACAAAGTAACTTACTCTATGACCAACTCTAGTATTGATTGATTTTTAACAATATTTTTATAAAAGAAACTTTTTGAGAAGTGTTTCGACGGTTTATGTGGTAGGCTTTTTTCTGTATATTAGATGACTATACCCAAGCAACACAGAATGGCTGAATATTCTTTGAATAAATGCATTTATACAGCCGTTATTCAAGCAATTTGGGCACAAAATAAATTGCTTTAAGTTGTATAGTAGCAACATAATAGCTGAATAGTAGCTGAATAAGCAACAAGAAGCCCATAATAGCCCATAGTGTTATAATAGCCCAAAAATCATTTAATACAGCATTTGCCTATCTTGTCAGGGGCCCTAGACAAAGTGACATGACGAAGACGATAACGAAGTTCGAAAACAACAAAATGTATGGGAAGTATCACGTGACTTAAGGAAGGCATATGTCAATCCCATACATTTTATTGTTTTCGAACTTCGTTATCGTCTTCGTCATGTCACTTTGTCTAGGACCCCAGCTCTTATAACAAAGCTTTAAACTGAATAATTTGTGAATTTCATCTGTTATCTGGCCTATGTGTTGCCTGGGTAGTGATAACGACTATAAATCGTACATATCTATTTTACAATAAAGTTCGCACTTTTATACTGCAGGTATTAGAAATAAATTGTAGAAGCTCATTTAAAATACACGTTTGTAACACATAGCAGTTCACTTGGACCAATATCGTTGTCAAATGCTAAACAAAGACATTATGAAGCGTTGCGTAAAGATTGGCCTGTGTCGGTGAAAGTGTCGATGACGACCAACCATGAGACAGCTATCTTATACCACTGCGTTAAGTAAGACTGTAACTATTGCTTGAAAATAAGTTTTGAGTTAAAAAAGTATAAATATAAGTAACTCAAATTTAAATGATCAATTTTAAATTCTTCTGGGAAATCTGAAAAAAACCTTTTTAATCACAAAATTATTTAATGTCCCAGACAACGTGTACTTATGCAAAATTTCATGGTGATCGGTTCAGTAGTTTTTGCGTGAAAGCGTAACAATCAAACTCACATTCACATTTATAATATTAGTAAGGATTAGATTCAAACCCAAACTAGGAAAATAAACTAACTAAAGATAGTATAAAAAGCTCTAAAATTTAAAAACTAAATGGAGGACGCTACCTTATTTTTTTATATTTTTTACAAAGATAATTATTTTTTTAAAACAATAAAACTCTTTGTCGTCAAGTGCAATTTGCATTTTTTTTAATTTCTTTGGGTTTCCCAGTTTCTAAAATTCTTAGAACGTAGACACTTTTTGGCATTGAAACACGCTAAAACTATATTTAATTAATAATTATTTTATATAATATATATATAATGTTGTTATTAAAATATACACGTACTTACATATTCAAAGTCAGGAAAGTGTGAGGAGCATGTAGTCGATATCGATCAAATTACATATTATAGCATCTCGTCCTAGACTGCACTTATAAGGGAGTGGGATTTTTATTCCAAAAATGGCTATCTCTCTTACTCAGAAGCAGTTATTCTAACGGAGCTCAAAGTGTACATAAATACTTACCTGTGTACGGTTGTAAATCAATTTTACTGAACCTTTTTTGCGAATATTTTCTTTTCACATCATAACAATTTTTTCATCTCAAATTCTCAATACAATCTCGATCAGCATTCATATTATAGTTACAACAACAGGTAAAAATAATTTCTTTTATTGCATATATAAAATGTGTATATTTCCCTTTGATTAATAATATATTTATTTGATAAAACTTCACATTAGGTTACATAGGTACTTAGTATTTGGTCAGTCTTTGTAAACTTCGCTTAGATAAATATTGTTCACCAATATATTCAATTTAGGCATTGGTGTATGAAGTCACAACATAAAATTTTAGCTAATAACTATTGGCTACTGGAAACTATGGCTTAAAGTAGAATCAACGTTACTTGAATGGTAATTTCTAAACTCGGCAAAATAGTTACTGTTGCCGTATCTCACACGATTTGGTGGCACATTGGTACAGTATTTTAACAAAAATAAATATAAGTCGATTTTCTACATTTAATTATTTTTTAATTACTTTTAGACCACAGTAACTCTATCAAAAAGATTTGATTTTTATATTAAATAAAAATATTTTATCTACATACCTACTAATATTATAAATAGGAAAGATTTTGTTTGTTTGTATTGAATTACTGGACCGATTTGAAAAATTCTTTCACTGATGGGAAGCTATTTTATCACCAAGAAACATTATTTTATAAAGTTAGGAGGGCGAAGTTGCGTAAAACAGCTAGAATTATTTTTGACAAAAAAGAAACCTTAAGATTATAATAAAATAATGTTAAGAGAACATCATAAACATCATCATTTAATTTATCTTATCTCACGCAAAGATTTAGTTCTCATTTTTATTACAACATACAAAATAATAGAACTCGTAGAATAACCGCCGCAATGGCATCGGTAGCGATAACGGTGTGATAGGTGGTCATTCTTAAAAACGGCACTTAATACCGCAACGACTTCCACACATTGATATTCGAGTGTTGTATGTGTATCGATAGTGATCAAACATGACGATTTTCAAAACACATGCTCATTGTAACAATGAACATGTGTGTCAACACGCTATAACATTTACAAAGTAGGTAACGTCGCTCTAATATTTTGTACAACTTTTTGTTTAATTTGTCTTAATATATAATTATATTTTCGATGTTACCTTCAGAAATGCTGCGAGGAACGTGTCACCTCGCTCCCACGACTAACTACGGCCGTCTTAGAAAATAGTTGTTTTATCATCTCACAACCTCTGTAGCACTACCATGAGTTTATGACGACCGAAATCGCTAGCGAGAGATGAGCGAGAACGTAAAATATATGTATGAAAAATTGTACAGCGCCTCTAGCGGTCGCTCAAAGAACTAAAACCGGTAACATGAGTTGCATAAGTGAAAAACCTATCGAATGTAGTCGCTAGCGACCATTAGCGACTAACGTTTAAATTGACATTTCTATACAAAATCGGTACCATGAGTTACAAATTTGACTGATGCTCTCGAGAAATACCGTAACGTTAGTAGTTAAATCATTCACTAGCACATTGAAGGGTGAAAGGTTCGTTATCGACAGAAGTAAACTGACGTAAGATTTCGATAGCAACTCATGGTAGTGCTACAGCTCCCTCCTTCTGACTGAACTACTGAACTGACGGTAAAAAACGTTACCATAAATGCCGCTGTCCTTTTCGCACCAGTGTAAGTTTTTTAAAGGCGACGAGTCCTTTCTTTAAGATGAGAATTAAATGCGTATAAAAAATAAGCAGCCTCTATTCGTTTCCTTTTTAAATTTGTTTTTGCTCGCTCCTTTCATAGTAATTAATACTTTTACTCATATTCATCACATATTATATATATTTATTTAAAGCCAACCTTAAATTATATAAAGACAAATTTAATGTCTCACTAGCTGTGCCCCAGATAAGATAAATAAACTTTTTCGCTTTATAGGGATATAATATAGCCTCCATATTTTATAATATAAATTTATAGCCTTATCTAAAAAAAACTTGTTTAGACCTAACAATAAATTCCTCGTGATAGTGTTTTATTCATCGATGTCTTATTCGATTAGCTCATGAATAGTGTACGGGCCTGTAGATCCCGCGCATATTTAAGTAATTAATATCTTATAATTTACTATACATAAATGTCATTACAGTATTTATTATGTAATAAGTTACCGTTGACGGGTTAGAGTTCTGATTAAATTTAAATTGTCTTATTTATTTTCTACACTAATTGTTCGTCAAATAAAATATAATGAAACGTTTTATTGACCATAGTGCATTTTAATGCTTTTTTCTCACAAATGGTTCTTGAAAGGGTGGTCATGGGGTAAGTTACTTTGTTTTCAGAGATATCGTGTTTATATAGGCTCTATACATGATAGTGAAACTAAATTGACTATTTTTTACAATTTTTTTCTGTATGTATGTTCCTCCATAACTCTTATACGAATTCTGATTTTCACGAAACTTGGTAAATAAACATTTAGACCAGGACTCAGGATAGGCTACTTTTTTCTTTTTCAACGCGGACGAAGTCACGGGCGCCAGCTAGTACACTATAAAACGAGAAAATTCATGAGAATATTAATTATATTAGACATCAGAACAGACAGTATCTATGTATCTCTTCATTTCTGATTAAGTACAACTCGTTAAGTAACTCCGAACATCTATTAGCTGTTTCCACAGCTCGTTGAGCGAAGAGACGTTGAGATTTCTTTTGAGACAAGTCAGAAATTGGTCATATTATGCCCCCGAGTTTCCTAACCTGAATTCTACAAATGAGCTCTTTCTCCTAATTGTTCAATTAGGCATTCACAATCTAAAGATATTATATGTTTTATATGATTAACAATCTTTTAACAATAATTAAAATTTGTCATGGTCAAAAATAATGTCAGTCGTGTAGGTATATCGTCGTCGCTAGAGACAACCTGTGTGTTTCTTAGAAGTTGCTTATAAAACTGAATATGAGCAGTAAGCATTCGCAACCCGAGATGTTGTTCTCGCTATTTAGTAGTATAGGTGTTGTCTTTACTTGAATTTCAATAGCTCTCATAACTGAACTGTTAATCGTTGTCATTTGACGTAACATAAGAACGGAATTTAAGTGTGTACACATGTATACACTATAGTATAATATAACACAAGTTTAATACAAAATAATAAAAAACAACAAACCTTAAATAATATAGAGCATAAATGAGCTTAAATCACATCTCTCCGCTAATCCTAATCTCACAACCCAACCAGAGCTGATGAGGGTGTGCTTACACTCTCTTAGGCTAAGTTCCCATAACGCCGGACGGCGAATTTACCGGAAACCGGTGCCTCGGACACTCACATGAAACCGGAAGCCGCTTCATCGAAGTTTGGTTTCAGTATAAAACATAGTTACTTTACTCCATGTTACTAATTTCAATGCGGGCGGGAACACCGGTACGAGCTCGTTCATATTACTCCCGTCCGTCAACGCTAGGCAAGAATGCCGATCACGGTGTTTTTACCGTATACAGCATATTGTAAACATCAACATACTACAAATTGTACAGCCACTGGACGTTCCGACAGTTTTACCAACCCGTGAAGTTTATAAGACCGGCGTAGTGTGTACGAGGCCTTTGCTGTCGTTCGGAGTATTTATCTTGAAATCTTTTTTTAAATATTTTAAAAGTCATTGACTTATATATAGTTATCAACATAGGTTATCTAATTATTCAATGCTAACAGGATATTTAACAATAGATTATTTTAGAATATTATGCAAGGCTTTCTATTTCTACTACCGTGTGACACACGAGTACTAAATGGGGAATACCTTTTTTGTATTTAGACATTTTTAATTTAGACCTTTTTTGTATAAAGTACACTTCACATAATATCTGCACTGGCACACTACTAAAATCTACACTAATATTATACAGAAGAAGGATTTGATTGTTTTTTTGTATTTTTTTGTACATGTTTTTATGTTTGTGTGGATAAACATACTTAACTGATTTTAAAAATTCTTTCGTCTCTAGAAAGTGCGTGTAGTGTGGTATGGTGATGGTTGTTTTTTTTTTTTTTTATCTTATAAACCCAATATGGAAACATTTACTAAATTGTTCTTATGAATTTGAAGTGCAAAATATAAATTTCACGTGAACAATTAATTAATTAATAATAACAATTTTACGAAGTAACCATATTTACCAACGAAAAGGGTTGCCAACTTGTAATAACAAAATTTACAGCAGTAAAACGTAAAAAAATGTAATCTCAGGAAGCGTTCATAAAATCTCACATAACAACTATTTCATTTAAATATATTTGAATTCCATTCATGCCATTGATAAAATCGTTAGAGAACCAGACCTGTATTATTAACGCTTTTGAATAATTGATTAAATGTTTAATATTCATAAAATCTCGTTTAATAAATTAAAATGTAACGGCAATACCTGCAACTCGTCTCCAAAAATGATCACTTTTATCTGTGACCATGTTGAGTTAACTTACAAAACCGCTAAATATATTTTTCGTTAGTAGGATCGGCATAAGGCAGTTGAACATTATAATAGACAAGAGTTCCTATCACATTCCAAGAACTGCCTATGCTATATGCGCATAAGGCCTTTATAACAAAGCCAAACGTTGTTATTCATTCTACCGAACTTCATTCATAAATATCTCACAATATCTACTATTCTCGAACTCAACTAGCGAATACCGACGCACTCTAATAAAGGCCGCGTCACATCACGGGCGTAGCAGAACGATACCGGTGAGTCACGGGCATCGGTCACGGGTGTATTAAAGCATTAGTATTATTCAAGACTAGCTGTTGCCCGCGACTTCGTCCGCGTTAAAAAGATAAAAAGTAGCCTATCACGTGTCCCGTACTTCTAAATGTTTATCTACCAAGTTTCATGAAAATCAGTTTATTCGTTTAAGAGTTACATACATACATACATACATACATACATACATACATACATACATACATACATACATACATACATACATACATACAGAAAAAAATTCTAAAAATCGTCAATTTAGTTTCAGTATCATGTATAGAGCCTATATACACGAATTTCTGAAAACATAGTATAATTACTCCATGACCGACCGCTACAGATTTATTATTAGTAATGATTTAACTACAGATGTCAAGGAACCGTGCTATAAGTGATCTTATTAAAATATTCAGTTGAATCAAACTACCAATGACTAGTCGGAAACGCATCGCCGTCCCGCTTGTCGGATATGTGCCGAGACCTTAACACATCGGAAACAACCTGCTGCGTTTTACGCACACATACACAGTGTCGCTAACCTGTTCAAAAAACCAAATGGGGTGGGTGTGTGAACCAGGCCTCGGCTTCAAGAATATACTACGAACTGCGATGTTTGATACTTGGTTTATTTATATAACTTTAATCTTGTAAGTATTATCAAATGATGAAAAATTCAAGTTTAACTTAGTTATTCATAGAATAAAACAAGTAATAAATATTTATAGTGCATCAACTTTTAATTTGTCGAATTTATTCGTTGCTTTTTCTAAAATAAAAGTAGTCTAAGTTATAACGTAGTCTATCTACGAATGAAAGTCCCGTTAAAATATAGTCTTTTCGGAGATTAATCGGACAGACAGACAAAAATTTTAAGAATTGGTTTTTGAGTTTTTAAGTGATTTTATATACTTCGATAATTTATACCTTTAGAAAAAATATATATTTAAACATTACAAACAAGTATTAGTATAAATAAAATAGATACATTGGTTCATTATTATTGGATGTTCATAATTTTCCTTTACTTTTGGTAAACAACAAAAAGTATAATTATTTTAAAAAATATTTATAATGTATTAAAAATGTTAAATCCAAACCGTCGATGATCATCTCACTTGAGATCTCTCAGGTCACCCAATACCTCGAACAGATGTGCTCAGTGGGCTGAAATTTTGAGAAAAAAAATCCTTTAAAAAAATCTCTTCCCGTTGGGCATATGCTGCAAAAAAGTCTATCTTGAAATATTTCAATTTCACGATTGTGGTTTTGAGTTGAGTTCATTTTATTTCTTACACAGTATAAAATAATAGGTCTGCTGTATGGGGATGGTTACTGCAGCGGCTGCCCAAATGACTGGGAAATGCACAGTGTGCCCTGCCACTCCTATGGGCAATATGACATTATGTATTAGCAAAATGGTAAAAGCGGTATAAAATTGTATCAATATAATCAATATTTTAGCGGTATTGTGTTAAAGATATCCAGACAAGTGTAATTCAATACAGATTACGTCTCGTCAGCGCGGCGTCGCAATGACATTGACATCACGTTCCTGCCTCTATTTAGCGAATCCTTTAAAATATGTTTTATTTATCCATAACTCGACGAGCCCTTTGGATGGGGTGCTGGCCTTTGCTCTGTCTCAGGAGTCTCTGATTCGATTCCCGGTCGCGTCAAGTTTTCAAAGTTAACTCTGTTCTGGATATGGAAAATAGTGGCAGGCACAGTCTTTTGGGCAGCTTGTCAAGGACCACCCTCTTAATTTTGACCACCGTGAAATAACAGCATTTGTGCTGTTGTGTTTCGTTGAGTGAGTAAGCTATCCCTTCCAAATTCCTTGATCCTTAATCCTACTGTAGTCGGCAGTGCACAGACAAGTGGAGGTCTGCCGACCTATGTTTTAAACTCTATAGACTACCGGCTATAAAGCTATCTGGATTTTACGGTACTGATGCGTTAAAACATTGTAAATATTGTTTGAAATTTTCTTACGTGATCGCATTCTCTAAGGGATTAACGAAGACAGTGGTATAGTGTTGTAAATACAATTAAAGCTGAGATGATGCTCCCCAAATACTATCTGACCATCTGTTATAAGTGACATTGAGGGGCCACTATAATTAAGCGAACAGTGACGCTATACGGGCTCGCACGATCGCTGGTTAAACAGTTATTTGTATTTGTATATTACATTATTACTTGTTACTGGATCAAAATTTTATTTCTAAATAAATTTTATAAGTGCAACTTATAAATGACACAACTTGACAAATAAATAATAAAACTTTGCCTAACAGTTAATATACATTTATTTAATAAGTAAACTGTACAATTTGCATAATAAATTAAACTAACATTCTGAGTAAAAACCTTTTTGGGTTTTTGAGTAAGTACTTATTATGAAATCTACGTTATAGTACTGTTTCTAATATAAATAAGAAGCATATATATCGTGTATTAGAACTAACTACTGATGAATTAGTTATATATACCTACTAGTTCCCTTCCTTATCCCTTATCCTTAATCCTTCTATGGTGGGCAGCGCACTTGTAGCACTTATGGCGTTGCTTGTGTAATAGGCGACGGTAGTCACCTACCATCAAGTGGACCGTCAGCCTGTCTGTCGACCTTAACATTAACAAAAAAAATAGTTGGGTCCCGCGACTTCGTCCGCGTTGAAAAATACAAGATATAGCACCTGACATCATACATTAATTGCCAAGACTTTGCATTGCACGAAATTGCAATTTTCAAATAGCCCTTCTCTTACTGTCAGCTTTCTAGGCTTTAGTATATAGATTTTATAATTATAAATTATAAGATAATAGATAATGAAACTGTTACACTGCCTTTTACAAAGTTCATTTCGCTCAAAGGTATTTGGAAGTTTTTAATTTAACATCAACTAAGAATTTTTACCATATTTAGCTTCACTAGAAGCTTAAGAAATTGTCGTGTAAATGGGAGTACGTTTTATATTTCGATAGCCCGTTTCCTAGTTTATTAGAAGTTAGAAAACTTATAAGTTACCTATTAAAAATATTTTCGCAAATCACACGTATACCTTTCCAAAAAAGGAGGAGGTTTTCAATTCGACTGTATTTTTTTTTATGTTTTTTACCTCATAACTTTCGACTGGATGAACCGATTTTTATAATTCTTTTTTTATTTGAAAGCTGGTGCTTCCCGTGTGGTCCCATTTCAATTTAATTCAGTTCTGACAATGGCATCCATGAGAAAAGACCATGAGACGGTTTGAAGTCTGTTTATTTTTTAATAATAAGAGTTATCTCTGCTCTAGATTTAATGGTCTTATATTACAGCGATGTCAGAGATTCTAAAGAAATTCATACTTTTATATATTGGAAAAGAAGTTTGAATTTATATTTTTATTAACGTTTAATATGTACATGTTGAGAATGTCTCCAATTAAATTTTCCATTATTAATAAAGGTAGACGAGACGTCCATCTTGCCGTGTCTCCTTGCGGGGCAACGCCCCTTAGGCACTGCGCCGACGCCGGCGCACAATTTCAAGCATCACTTAACAGATATTTGATTACAAGACTACTCTTGCCCTCTAGTAATTTAATATCAACTCTTGCTCTTACAATATCGAGTTTAAAGAAGAAATTCCTTTTGCCCGCCGTATTGATTGATTGGACACATCATAAACAGGCATAACATCACCTAAACATCATAATCTAAATATACCTAAATATCATACCTAAATACCTAAATATAAATCATACCTAAATATCATAACAGGACCTAAACAGGCAGAACCAAAACTCAATTGGGATATTAGGTACCTTCCCTAAGAATCCTATCCAATTACAAATCATAAGATTCATTAGTATAAAATTGTAAATCAGGATAGTGGTTATAAAAGAAAACAAGCACGTTTGTAACCTAGACACTGTTAGGTTAACTTTATTTCAATGATGACTCAATTGAGAGATAGCTTTAATTAATCTTTAAGTATAAGTTTTATTACGCAAAATATTTATGTTATTTATATAAATACTAGCTTTTGCCCGCGAATTCCTCACTTTTTCTTAGGTGCCACCTATAGCCTAATAGCCTATCCTATAGTCCTATATCCTATAAAAATATTTTTTTTCAATTCGAACCAATTGTTTGTTTAAGTTCCTAAGTTGTTTTGTTTAAGTTTGTTTGTTTGGTTGTACAAACAAACTTCAGATTGACCTCAACATTTTTATCACAGTCATGTATCTATCCAATGTATGCTCAAGTACTAAATATCTTTATGCCTTTGTTGTTTTAGTACATTTGAAACGTTGTGTCGATAAAATTATTTTTTTTTTAATAAACTCAAAGTAACATTACTATTTAAACTATTCCTAAAATAGATATATCACTTGATTGTCTATTACATAAAAATTTCTAAATGCTTATTACTTTTACTAAAAAATTAAATATCCCACAATTTTGTTTCATGTCAAGTTTAAATTGGTTATATATATATGTCTATATTTTAATTGTCCTATGGACGGGATGCTGAATCCTTGGTGCTCTAAAAAATATATAAAAAAACTGTAAAATCGCATGTAAAAGTACATTACAAAAGCCATATCTTATTACAAATATAAAAGGTGAGCGTTATATAAACTGGAATTTACTGACCATATGATCAACGCCATCTGTGAATATCCTATTACAACTTCATTAATAACTGAAAGCATGTTACGAAGAAACTTCACTAACTTGAGTAGAGATGTCGCCACTTACTACTGTGCAGTTAATTTTTACACGTATGTACAGATGGCGGTAGTAGTAGCAGTGTTAAAATGCTTTGATAAAATTTATAAATATATATTTTTAAATCTTAAAAATCATAAATGCAAAAAAGAAAAGCAAATTAACATCGCAAACATTTAATTTTTCTGTACAATTTTATATTATTGTTTTATATTTAAGAAAATCTGACTCCTAAAATCGGTTCTTTTTAGGAGAACAACTCCCCACAAATGTTTTTAAAAGAAAGAAAGAAATCAAATAAATGTCGTCAATTTTTTTAAAAGCCAACTTATCTAGCTAGTTTTATATACTATTAGGGGTAACTTTCAGGACTTTTTAGTTGTCTTTTTATACCTATAATATCCATTTAGGAAGCTCGTTTATTGAACGTATTGTTCATTTAAGCTTAATCTCTTCTTTAAATTAATCATTTAAATTAGAATTATTTTTTAAATTACCTACTTTAATTTCAATACATTGTTTCTTACTGACGAATACGACCTTAAGTTACGACAGAATGAAAATCCGATAAAATATGCACCTTAAGTTATTATAATTATTAAAAACGTAGTTATTTAAAATTAATAATCAATTAGGTACCTCAACAAGTGCACAAGACCAATTTCTTCGTAACTACTTATAGGTACTTATCTTAAATGTCTGCTCTAGGCCAAGACAAATATTAAAAACGGCTTCGGTCAACACCTGTTTTTCTATTAACGCACATCTATGACATCATTTGCATTCGTAGACCTCAACCTGCCGCAGGGTTTTTGTAAATTATCTAATAGTGCTTTATTTACATCAGCATACGTTCTAAAATCGAATGTCTGACGTTAATATGAGAACCTTTTAGCTTGATTGGTATTATTGCAAACGTCGATTCAGAGATGTGTGACTAAATAAGGAACGAGCGAAAGGGACCACGTATACAACCTTATATACACCACAGCCTCCATATCTTTATTGATTCTATAAGTTTACATAGATATGTATATGTATATAACTTGATTTTATGATTTAACGTTTCGATAATATCCAAAATAGCCATGCATTGTAAAAAAAACATAGTAAGTACTGATGTTATATGAAAACAAAATATTATAGGAAAAAACGAAATACATACTAGTTAAGTAAATAAAAGCAGATGTTGTTCCTTTGCTGTCTTGGCATGAATTTTTCATTTTTTTCATAATCTGTAATATTAAATTTTGACGAAATTAAATCGTGTAGTTTATATGTAGGTATACAAAATTATATTTTTTTATTTACTACTCTAAATTAATTATGTGTATTGGCATTGTTGTAAATAAATAATAACATAATATGTTTTATAATTTGTGGTTTTCCATATGTGCTAATATGGTGTCAATTTTTCATTTTAATTACATTATGATGGATGGTAAAACCGCTTGTAGGATACTCGGTTACGTACAGAGTCGGCTCACAGCCTCCAAGGTAGTGGTGGTGACTTCGGAATGCCATAACTCAGCCATACCACTTTAACGGTACGCACGAAAGAGACACAGCTATACAACCGAAAGGGACACAACGACGACATGGTTGAACGACCGATCAAATAAGTTTTGTACGCCGCTATCGTATGCCACGTAGCTTTAAATTTTCTTCTCAAATTATACATATATGCCTGTGTCTAGGACGTTCTGTGCGCGGTACAATTTCTGATTGTTTCCTTAATCATGTCTAATCAAATCTATTTGGGAAGTTACGTCAGATTTGTTGGACTTGTCAAGAAAGATGCATTTTTTATGTATAGTTTGTTATATAGTTTAAATCAAAGTTAAATAATAAAAATGACTAGCATTTAACTGAAAATAAGCACTGTATAAACCAAACAAGCGGTTTTAATTACAATTTACAAGACTAAATAAAATAAAAATTATAATTGCTAAAAGAAGCTTTTAGCCGTTACGAAGATGACTAATCGAAATATTGTTGTCAGAAAAAAACTGAAGTAGTATGAGCGAAAAAGATATAAATTATTTCGATGAAGTGAACGAAACTACGACTGTTTCGATCCCAGCTGTATTAAGGAACGAAGCCTTAAACAGACCCTCGAAAATATAGTTGTATAATCGTCTCTTTGTAGCGGACAGTTTATCTATTTATTTGATATGTTATATGCTATTTGTTATCTGGTGTATTTGTTTCTTTTTCTCTTTCTTTTTTTGTCTGCCTTTGTGTATATGTTTACTCTCAGCCTTCAATATTATGTACTCCTGTCTTGTAACTTATTATATGTTTTAGTTATTTAGTGGAAACTTTGTTGATTTATGTTTTACTTTTATGTATGTGTATAATGTGTATCGAGATATTGTATGTTTCCCAAATATAAATAAATAAATAAATAAATAAAATGTATAGATGGCGCTGGAAAAAGTATACTGATTTGTTTTTATATTTATATACAATATACACTATTCTACTTGACGATAGGAAGCTCCATTAGGTAAGAAGAAATCATAGATTTTTTAATGAAGTTTCACATGGATTTCACAGACATTAAAGTTTGGATGTGTAAAAAAAATAAATGTTAACTGAAATACTCGCAGGAAATTACTAAATTTAAAAACTTAACTTAAAACAGGTAACTTAAAAATAATTAATGGCCTCGTTTTGAACGATGTCATTTAATAGTAGCAGGCAATCTGGGTTGGTCACAATCTGGAGGTTGTATGTAACAATCGTCTTACAGAATACAACCATGAAAAGACAACACATTTATACTCTAAAGGTCGGTAGGTCACTTGCAAGAGCTATTGATTTTAATGGAATAGGCGACGGTATCCACCTACCATCAAGGGGCTGTCCGTCCACCTGCCTGTCGAAATTTACATAGAAGACAAGACAATAAAAATTCAAACTGCGCATATATATGCCTTATGTTTATTTAATTATTTAATAAAGTTGGTTATGTCAATCAGGGTTCAGTGTTTCACCTGTCGTGTTTCACTTCTAACCACCATGACATGAACCTTACAGAAAACCCTCATGAAATAATAATACGTGGCATGTTTTTTCCGTGAGTAAGTAAGGATTTCAAAGCCTTTTTCCCTAAACCCTACTAAACCCATATTTGTGTGGCATTAGCCTACCATAAAGTCTGGTGACATTACATTTAAAAAACCGTCGACCCTTGACTAGGCAAACATTCCAAAAAGTATAATATGACTGAACCGTGGTGTTTCTGTGGCTCAATAATAATGACATTAATTTAGTGCGTCGACAAAGAAAAACTATACATATGTATATTACCTATATTATCTATGTCCACCAACTTTTTCCTCTATTACCCAAGCCTATAATTTCGTTGCCTACACAGACCAGTGGAAGTGCTCTGCAGAATCTTAAGTAAAGTGACTAGATCGTGGCTCCTTTTATAATGGTTTATATTTGACCACACAAGTTCAATTCCGTGACAAAACTCAATCTGGCGCCTCGTAATAAAACACAGCAAATACTCGTTACATACATCCTCTGTATCTCTTCTCTTTTATATACAACTGGCTTTGTTCATGGCACTGTCTGCCACTGAAAAGTATTATAGATAGAGGAAATCAATGGAATTTAAAACTAATTCTATTATTAAAAGGCTTAAATCAAACTTTTCATTTTTATATGATACCTTTTTATAAGACGTAGGTGCACCTCTTCTGAAAAACTTTTTTTTTCTCCATTAGTATCACTTGGTCACAAAGAAAACGACTTTATTACCGCAATAAAATATGGCTTGTGTCGACCATGACCATTCATTAAAAATTGTATCAAGGATTACGATTCTGGCTTTTAAGAAATTCAAGAGAATAAAAGAGAGAGCTTATAACAATCCTAAATTAGTAGGTAATTATTATTTTGATCTATTAGTGCCTAATTACAGTTATAATGTACTTGTATAATGTTTTTACTTTTGGTGATATTGATATTCCACATCTTTTATGCCACTTCAAAGTGTTCTAAGAATGTACAGACACAGCCACGTGTTTTGTTTATTTTCTATATAAAACAACTTCGCAGTCGGGTTTTTGCAATGTAAATCAGTCAGACGATCCTTACCGTCCTTCACTTGACATAAGATGCGCATGTTAAACGAAACTCTTTTAAATTCAGGTATAAATTTGACCATACTACGGAATTACTTATTGCTACGGAAAAATTGTATGTTTATTGTCTGCTGTCAAATAATGTAATCTTTATTTGACTTTATATATGACTAACTGGTGCCTGCGACTTCGTCCGCGTTGAAAAAGAAAAAAATAGCCTATCCTGTGTCCCGTACATACAATTCCAACATAGCGGAGGCAGTAGCGCATATTATTTTATATTTTTAGACAATCTGTTAATCCAGGTAATAAACTATCTGTGTGCCAAATATCATCTAAATTCGTCGATCCGTTTTTGCTTGAAAGAGTAACGAAACATTCATATAATATACCATACATATATTCTCATTAACTTTCGCATTTAAGTATAATAATATTAATATTAGTAGGATTGTATATAAGTGTGTTATATTTGACTTCTTATTTACAAACAAATGCCGCAGTGCACACGTGAAGACAGACATAATGTTACTACTAAAGTAAAATGAAAAGGACCTGCGCGGGTTGTAACAGCGTCCTTCATACAGGTCGCTACAAAACGAGTCATATATCAAAAAGAAAAAATAAATGAATCGTGCGTGAGTGGCTCCATGTTTAGGCCCTTACCAATTTGTAGCTGGACGCCTGGCGGTCGCTCGTGGAAATAAAAGATGAGAGAAATACTGTGGCCGGCCCGCCCGTAGCTCGGGGCTCGGAGCTTACTTAACCCGTATCTCGGCCGAATGTTTTATTGTGTGACCATGTTTTCTTTGTATCTATTTTTGGCAGATGCAATAGTATAGGTCAAGTTTGGTCTATTCTAATACGTTATTTATAGCCTCAATTTCTTCGCCAGCAGTCTACTAAAATATTTAAAACGAGTTGTAAAATATCCAATGGTATATTTAACTTTTATGTTAATTATTATTATTATAAAATACTTATAAAAATAAACTACATCTTTTCTTTTCAATATTTGGCAGTTTTACCGTATATCAGCTCCATTATCCCCGGTTACCAGTATTTTAAATTTGACAGTTAGCCTACTTGACAGATGGTGAAAGAGGCGCTAACAGTTGGTGGCATAGAAACTAAAGAACTAAAGAAAAAAAGCCCTGAAGTTTCTTTCTAAAAAACTGTGTTGGTTTCATTAATAACACTCTTTTTTTCTATAATTTGATACCTCACTTAGAAACGAAATACAAACGTACGTACGACGTACGTGTACGTAAAGAAAATATTTATAAATATTTAAACGTACCGGAAACAGGATAGGCTACTTTTTTCTTTTTCAACGCGGACGAAGTCGCAGGCACCAGCTAGTATAAAAATAGGGAATTTACTGTCAAGGATGCGTCCCGTAGCATTTTAGTCTATTGAACTAATTGGGATGCATTTCTACACGACATAGACATTCAAGATAAACATTACTTACTATGAATAGTATACAGGCTCATTACTTCGTATAAACATTTGCATAACATCAAATTAAACACTTTGTTAACTAAAACCTTACCGTGTCTTCACTTCACGTTCACTAGTGAAATTCCGTAGGCATTTAGCGTGTACATGTTGTGTTAGAGCGGAACCTATTTCAAATTGTATCTTAGAGAACAAACAAGCCATTATGTGATGACAAACGCGCCATAACTTAGAGAACAATTTTAATGTGATGATGATACTACCTGTAACTTTTAGTAGATTTCGCAGTGGAGAGGCATGCGAGCCTATGTTTGGAAACAACAAGGTCGTATATCTAAAAATTAAAAAAGGAATAGTGGCAGGGCAAGACGTCAGATATTTGAGATAGAGCGGTCGTGTCGAGAAAAGCGATTCGTGCACACTATATCGCCCCTCATCTCGGCGTCGTCGGCCGCTCGCTCACGACTTCAATGTATAAAGCCTTCTTGGTTCTGAACTAGTTTATATATTTACTTATATATTACTAGGGTTTGCTCGCGGCTTCGCCCGCGTCCGATCGCTACCAACCTTCACAAGATTACCCTCTGGACTAATCTGAAAGTTGTCTGAAAATTTGTTCAGCTGTTTCGGATTCCATAGGGATCAAACATACATACAATACACACATCGCCTTTTATACCTATATATAGATAGAAGACTAGTATTATGTACTACAAAAAGTCATTTTCACGCTGGTTTTCGCGATATTAAACCAATTTATATCAATGAATTCGGGCTCCATTGTCCAAATCTTTACAATCTTTATACATTTACAAAAGAAATAAATGCGAAACTGCACACTATTTACAAATGACGGTGACGAGTGAATGTAATGTCATGTAATAGAAAGCGAGAGAACATATTATCAAAACTAGTTTTCATAGTTATGAGTCCAACAGCCGCAGCCCAGCGGCCGACCGTGAACTTCCTGTGTTGTTCTTGTTATTTATTATACTGCGAGATGGATGCAGCGGAATACTATAAGTATGCACTACTAGTAACTAATACGAGCATCGGTTGGATAGTAGCTGTGTAACGTAAAATAAGAATTTTACTGTTCTCATCCTACGACAACTCGTTCCCATCTCGTCCCACTATTATATTTTTGGAGTTTACTCCTTATACATATAATAGGCCTAATAAGTTTAATGCATTTACACAAAAGACAGACTATATTTTAGTTCTTCGTAAATTAAATTAAATTTGGTTGGTGAACAATAAGGAATTACGCAAGCGAGTAGATATATACAACATTAGAGTGAGAATACCAATTGAAGTACAGTCGTCGTGAGAAAAGGTTTGTGACCTTAAAGTCGACATATGCTTGCATCAGGGCAATTATCACTCGTGCCTAAATTTCATTTCAAACGTCTGTCAGTTGTCTGCTTACTTTTAAATTGTCAAAAGATTTTCGCACACATGTAACAATTATGATCAGAATGACTAAATTTAAATTTGTCGAAAAAGTTAAATAATCTATTGGTACCTATACTACCTATATACAAAATGACAAAATATGTACTTGTCTAATGTAAGAAGATCATAGTTAGTTCTAGACTAAGTATTCCAAGTAATAATCGCGGCATCTAAGCCACGATGTAGGCATCTATCTATCTAGGAAACTAAAAAAAATTGAATTATCCTTATTAATTTCTTCATTATTATTAAGTATACAAAAACATTTACTGAAATACGATTTGGCGCCCGCGACTTCGTAGTGACCTAAAAAAGTAGCCTGGCCTATCTTGTGTCCTCGTACGTCTAAATGTATCTTGTATCTACCAAGTTTCATGAAAATCAGTTAATTCGTAAGAGTTATGGAGGAACATACATACATACTTACAGATTTATTATTAGTATTGATGATGATTGATAAGATTATTAAATGTTTAACTTTTTATTGTCCATTTTATAAGTGTGATCAACTGTCCCATATTTCCCTTACAAATTAGAGGGGAATAGAACAATGAGCTTGCGAGAATCGTTTTTTTTTTTTTTGCACTACTTAATTGTAAAAAAACACGAGTAAAATAGTTGAACATGGATCCACAGGTTTTATCAATTTACACTTAACTTTTAGTGCAATCTAAGTACCTATTTACGTATTTGAAAGTATAAAATAAAGAGTTTTATTGCAGCAGTAAAATAAGATATTCACGATGGCTTTAACTTTGCTTTTCTTAGTTTAATGTATTTAACAACATTAACAAATTCCATAAAGAAAACACCAATGATGATTGTTTTCTTAATTATACTTTTATGACACATGTAAATTAATTGTATAGATTATAGAACGAACTACAAACAAATGCCTTCATTCGTTTATCTCATTAGTTCCATCATTTAGTATGTATATGTAAATAATAACAATACTGGTAGGGCCTCTTTCTCCAACTACAAGTATTGATTAGTTGCTTTTAGAAATAGTTTTATGTTTTATTAAATTATGGACTCGGTTTAGTGCATCATTCGATAGACGATTTTTTATTATTATTATTTTCTTTTTAATGTTTGAGACTTTTAGCTTACAAACAAAAGTCATCCTCGGTGACCGGTGTCTATAAGTGACGGTTAGCCTACTTGACAGTTGGTGAAAGAGGCCCTTAGTCTTTTGGTCACCAGTATTCGTGCAAACCTGCCAATGGGGATTCTCGGAAATAGTTATCTAGAATGAGGACTAAGTATAGTTGTCCATTTTTTCTATTTGTTCTTAAAGAGCTCTTAAAGTTTTCAGAGTTTGCATATTATTATAATTCCAAGTGTACCTGTGCTTAAGTGAAAAGTCATTAAGTTATCTAGATAATAATTATATAAAACAATAAAATGTCTTCTTAACAACTTGATACTTCATAAAGATCAAAATAAAACGACTATAAAATTGCTCTAACTGCTTAAATGATCCTATATAATGGTGTTTTTGGTGTATAAGATAATATTATTATCTTTAAAACTAAATATTCTGGGGTCACTTGGCTTATGCAAATACGAAGTCTGAAGGACATTAGGACGTGTAACCAGTAAAAGCAATAATATATGCAGGACTTATATTCTGTATAAAGTTACTTGCGTATATAATTATTTATTTATTTGTTTATTTGAATTAAAATATTCAATTAATTGTTTTACTTGGGGAATACTCGTGGTTACATTTATTATATTGTTGATTGAATTATGCACTTTCTTCTTTTTATAGACCTAATTTGTATTTTATTATACTAATATTTTCTAAATTTCTAATCAGTATACAAAACGATAGAGAGATTTAGTATTAATATACATAAATAGAAAAAAGGAATGCCTGAAAAAGAGAGCCAACATTGAGGCTTTAACTGGATAACAGACCTTAAAAGTGGAATTAAAATTATATTTTAAATTCAATTTTCTACGATAAAGTTGCCGATCGATCGTGTATTCGTGTCTGTTGTTGGATTGTAACCGTTTTTCGTCTATCTTTTATCAGAATACAAATAAGAGCTTCTTGTACTTTCTTGTAAAGAAAAAATTTACTCGATGCGAAAAAATGTATACAGTACCGTCTGTCTTATTTGCATTTTACTTTGCTAAAATTGTACTATTGCAAACACAACGTTATTACGTCCCTGGTTAAAAAGGCTAAGTGAATATTTTAATGTATTTTCAGCTGTTAAACTAAGGCTGTTTAAAATATATCAATACTATTCATCAATACTAATAATAAATCTGTAGGGGTCGGTCATGGAGTAATTTACTTTGTTTTCAGAAATTTCGTGTATATAGGCTTTATACATGATACTGAAACTAAATTGACCATTTTTCGAATTTTTTTCTGTATGTATGTATGTATTTATGTTCCTCCTCCATCACTCTTAAAAGAATTAACTGATTTTCATGAAACTTGGTAGATAAACATTTAGAAGTACGGGACACGTGATAGGCTACTTTTTATCTTTTTTAACGCGGACGAAGTTGCGGGCAGCAGCTAGTATATTAATAATATTTCTTTTTTTACATAGAATGCACGCTAGAGCTGTTCTCCTCTTGAGGTATTGCACGGTTATGTTTAAAACTAATAGTAAAATAGTTTTATTCACCAACACTTATTAGTGACGTATAATATTAGAAGCGATGATGAATAGTGTCATTCACTAACGATCCACTAACACTTATTTTTAGTAACATATTATAGCGTGTGTTGTTCACTACTTACTATGAATGAAGTGTTTATGATTTTTTTAACTTAAGTAGGTAATAGTTTTAAATTTGTAATAAGTCTGTCTACATTGTTTTGTAATTGTTACCCGACAAATTGTGAAAAACATGAACGAGCACGAGCAAGGGAATAAATAGTAAATTCTCTATGCGCGTAACCGAAGTTTGAAATATCAAGTTAGTCTCAACTTTAATAAGTTTACTACAATTGACTCTTATACTTAATATTTTTAAAATCATTCTTTACTCGATCTTTTTAAAAGAAAAAAACAATCTCGATACTATAACTAACGTAACAATGATATTACTTAGAAACGGCTCAACTGTATGGTTAAAGTTACCGAGAAATTACCGGTTAAACGTTTATAAGGAAGAGGTTTCGGAGTGAACTTTGATCTTAACTTTTTACAATGTAGGTAAGCGATTGTTCTTTTTGATGAACAAAACGAACAAACTACTTGTTTAATGTAAATTAGGCATCGTCTTTCTTAACCTCTTTTTACAATGTTTGTTTATAAAATATAACCCTATTTAAGTATTGTTACGGAAAACCACAATAGTAAATGTAACACCCATAAGCGCTTTATGACTTACTAATATTATTCACATTTATAATATTAGTATGTATTCCGTGTTCTAAAATTCAAAGGTCTCTGAAATTATTAACAAATGTTAATTATACTTTTTATTATGACGATTAAAATAGTATCACAGATATATAAAAAAAAGTTTGTAATAGGTAATAAAAGATCGTGTTTGTAGATAATAATTATGTAAACTAGACAAATAAAGTGCTTTATCAAACTAAGATTGAACATTCTTTGTATTTTGTAGAATGATAAGGTCTGTTTTCCTTTGAAAATTCAAAGTGACAATTAATTATGTCAATCACTAATCAATACCTATTTCAAATCTAAGCCATTTGCATACTTTAATAATTTTTATTGTCCTAACATACATCTTCTGAACTTACCTATCTATACCTACCTAATACAGTTCGAGCAACCGCCGGCTACGTATAGTAAATATAGAATCTTATATTATGTTAAATACATAATGATATGGTATATTAAGTGGTTATCAGTGTCAACGACTTCTAATCTTAGTCCAGTTAATATTATCTGGTTAAGTAACTCAAGGTACAAACAATGTTTGTACTACACTTTTTAGGTCGTTAATCGTTACTACACATTGTTTGCATTTGCGGTCATTGTAAACAGAAACACACTTTTAATCAACGTATCAGGTATAGTCGGCAAATAAACTCTGTTTTATAGCAGTTCATTTTAGTATGATAAAAGTTTGATCATCTTTCAATATGAATTCATTTCTTATTTCAATATGACCATTTTCTCGTAGTTCATATAGGTAACTAGGTTTTGCCCGCGACTTCGTCTGCGCCCGATCACTGCCAAACTTCACAGGATCACAATTTTTGGGAAGTCTTTTAAAAGCGAATTATTTTAACGTACAGTAATTACTTTTGCCTTATATTATGCTACACGTAAGTGCCATAAAATTCCTATAAACGTCCTATAACGTGACCTATAATTTCCTATAACCAGTCGACGTATAAAATTCCTTGCTTTCGTCACGTATTATATACTATATGGTTATAGTAACAAGTAACTGGGATATTATAGGTGGCAACTCAAACTACGGCTGAAAATAATAAATAACTAGCTGGCGTCCGCGACTTCGTCCGTGTTGAAAAAGAAAGAAGTAGCCTATCCTGTGTCCCGTAAGTCTAAATGTTTATCTACCAAAGTTTCATGAAAGTTATGGAGGAATACATACATACAATACCTACACTTACAGATTTATTATTAGTAATTTGATGATGATGGATGATAAAGTCCGTCCGTAGTACTTATTCTAGTATTCATGTAACAGGAACTTGTATGAGGAATACGTGTAATACCTCCTTACTAATTCGAAGACTGATCGCAAGACGTAGGGTCATAAGCCTAGATTTACCTGTACCTACCAGTCTTCCAGTTCTATAGACGGGTTAGACATGCAGCTTTGTTAATATTTGGATACTGAACAGTTTCTGTGCATTAGGCTATTAGTTTATCAAGTACATTGCATGTTGAAAGGCTTTACGAGACCCGTTTACTTACTGGCGTCATCGCTTCCCACGTGGCAACGATGGTACGCTTCAGACGTGCACTTGCATTCAATTCGCTACAACCCAAATAGTTCATATACAATCTAATATGAACCCAAATATTAAACACTTAAAGCTTAAAATTCATTAAAATTTCTAAGCCAGTTTCAATCCGTGGCACGCGTCCATTGCGACACAGTAAAACAACAGATGGGATACTTATTAAATTTACAAATTTAATTCAAATAAAATAGGGTTTCTATTCGTTTAACCGTTGTCAACTAGTCGAACATTAGGATTGACTTCCACGACCTACGCGGTGTTTGGCAATTGATATTAAATGACGAAGTAAGGTTGTATTCTTCCTTAGTATACGTGTAAAGGTTTTATATAACGTTCTCTTTTAGCAGCACAGTTTGACACTGTAACTGTTTGTGGGTGTATTTATTCAATATTTAAAACCTTTTTGGCTTTTAAGCGGGGGCGAGGAAGCTTGATAATGCAACTGTGTCAAAGGCTACTTCGTTAGATTGGGTTATGTAAAGACGTTTTGGGACTTGATAAATGCATTAAGGCGTATAGTCATGCTAAACTGCAAAAAAGACGTATCTTTGAAGGCATCTCTTAAACATTTGAAGGCACTATACCGAATATTTTTCAAGTCCCTAATCGTCTTAAATAATCTTAAATAATCATTAACTTTAAAGATAAAGTAAAGATTTTTTAAATGTTTTTAGCTACCTTACGTAGAGTCTTCCGTAAATAAACATAAGAATACTTGATTAAATTAACTTATGTATACGATTTTACAGCTACTATAAAGTGAACTGACATTTTTAATTTATGACGCTATGTGCATTCATATAAATACTGACGCATTACGGTGGGTAAAGTCATGTGTAATAATTGTTAGCCAGCCATAGAAAAACACTTAATATTTATGTTATGTAGGAAGCCATCACATTCCAATAAAGCCTTAGTGTAGTCTAACAACTATACGTATATTGATTGTTAAAACGCTTAGTGGAACAATATCCTATACAAAAACCTCATAGTTTTTCAGGGAGCTTAGCTTCATCTCTTCGAATCATGGTTGCCAATTCAATAAGGCGGTTACACCCATCTATATTATATAAATATCCTAGAAATAATATATGAAAAATACTCCTAAGGCATCGACATTCCACATTGAGTTGGAATGTCGATGCCCTGAGGGATTCAAATTTTGGTTTGTTAGTCAATTTTCCTGAACTAAAATAATTTTTAATTATCAAGTAATGTAAGTAAAAGATTATATTTAGCATGCAGACCTTAAATATAACAAATGTGATAGTAAATCAAAGATGTTCAAGAACGTGTCGGAGACATCTTTTCCTGTACAATTTCGTAATCAGGCACGCGCCGTCTACCCACGTGATGCTTTCTTTGAAAATTAATATCCCCCCTCCCTGACCCTCCTGACCCCTCGATCGGGAGTTAAGAAGGCAGTATGGGCCTATTCAAAGGTTTATGGCGATTTAGTCAGCAGCCTTTTTACGTTATACGCCATTTATACGACACATGAAATATTGAATCTATCCATTTTTAATTTAATATAATTTATCGACAAAATGTATAAGTATAGCCCAAATTTAAACCAATATTGTAAGGATATTGATAAATAAATATTTAAAATTAATTTTAATTAAAAACTAAATGTAATTTCAATAAATTACAACAATTAAACGGTGATTCATCAGCTCGTTTTTCATATAATAATATATTGATTTCGGAATCCCGCTGTATCTTGTGCCTTAAGACTGTTGTTAATCCACCTACGCAGGTCGAAAGCGTGCCTGTTGATGCTCAATACTGAGGTTATATGTATTTATGTGTACCTACCACGTTCGCACCATGTTTATTATACTACTCACCCGGTCATATATTTCAAAGTGATGATTTTAAATACTACCTGGTTTTATTATCTATACCAATATATAATGAAGCTGAAGAGTTTGTTTGTTTGGTTGGTTATACGCGCTAATCACAGAAACTATTGGTTCGAATTAAAAAAATATTTTTATTTATGGTTCATTTATCGAGGAAGGCTATAGGCTACAGAGAACGCGGACAAAGTCGCTAGCACCAGCTAGTTATTGATATATTCAGGTACATATACAAATGGAAATGTTCTGCAGTAACCATAAAATAAGTCTGCAATGCAGTCATGAACATTGTAATCAGCCTGACGAGATTCTGAAAGCTATTTAGAATTTCAGACTTTGAAGGCATTTCGGAGTTGCTACGGACCATCTGAAGAGTAGAAAAATTATCCCGCACACATACTATAAGTGTGATACATTTTCCCTGATGAAAATGTTCCCAACTTATTTAAGAGTTTCAATGGAGCTGTAAATGGAGTTTCAATGTTATTGTGCAGGGTCTAAAAGCACCGAAATTGCCTATAGTTTATGTTTGAGCAACCTGCTTTAAAATATACAAGGAATCTCTTTTCCGTTTATTAATTGTAATATATGCTGCAAATATTAAATTTAAATATTAAAATTATATTTTGTATTTATTCACTATCGGTATAATTTAAAACGAACAGCGTAATTCAAATCAATATTTGTATAAACCAATTATCTTGGGAACGGATAAAGTTATATTTTTTATACATACATAATATTCAATGCTATGTTGTGAACTGTTTATTCTTCGTTGAATTCTTCGATCGGCGCCGTACAAACATTATGTTTACAAAGGTGCCCTTATGTGGCATCCTTGAAGTTATCACCGCATGACCTTGGCCACATATTACCATACAACCAGGACACGGGAAATGTAAAGGTCAAAATAAATATTGATACTATTGGGTACGTGTGTTGGGTACCTTGTTTAAAATATTGATAAAAATATTTTATTATATGTCTAGCGGTAGTCGATTTAACCGAGTTTCAAATTTGTTTATCCATTGACAGGTTAACTTTGAATAACTGGTAATTTATAAATTTGTTTTGAAAAAGTCAATTTCCTACAGAGGGTACTTTCTGGTACTTCCTACTACTACAGGGCGTAAGAAATTGCGGGCACTAGTTAGTTTTATCTAATTTTTAGTGTTTCTGGTCTTCTTTTTTGAATTGACTGTTGATCGAAAATTAACGGTCAAAGCAAAGTAAGTCGAATTTGCGTCTAGGCCAAGTGTGTCGACTTTTTAATGTTCCACGTAGGCTGCGCCCACGCCGGCCTGTTGTACCCACTACGTCACATAGTGATGAAAAAAAAACGTGGGCAAGTTGTAAATAACGAATTACAAATTTAAATTTGGAATTAATGTGAGTATTATGCAGTCGCTGTTACCACTTGGATGTTACTTTTTCAAGCGCACACTTATGTTTGTTGACGATTTTTGCGACCCACGCGACCCCTGCTAGAATTTTTTATTTCGTCATTAACACGAAGGATAGTTACTTTCGTTTCTTTCAACAGTAACACAGTCTTAAAAATATGAATTTATATTGGTCGCCCAGTGGCCGAAATTCTACCGTATACCATTTCAAATTTAAGTACTATATTATATATTAATCACTCCTCAGTTTGATCACATACTTTGACAATAACCAAAAGAGTAGGTACCTAATTCTTACTAATATTATAAATGCGAAAGTAACTCTGTCTGTCTGTCTGTCTGTCTCCCTTTCACGCCAAAACTACTGAACCGATTTAAATGAAATTTGGTATACAGGTAGTCTAGAACCTGGGAAAGGACATAGGGTACTTTTCATTAAGAAAAAAGTAGGTACTGTTCCCGAGGAATCAAGAATAATAAAATAAAAAAACTACCGCCTGGCGAAAGCGTTTATATTGCTTTCGGTGACGAAAGGGGTCATCTAAAAATATTATCACATAATTACACTGTACTACGTGGACGAAGTCGCGGGCACCAGCTAGTAATACATATTTTCAAAAATCTAAAACTACAGCGCATACGAAATTGTACGCACAGCTAGCAAAATGTTATAAATTATATATTATATTTTTATTTACAATAAATAGAAAGCCAAACTTTTATGAGCTTTTATAAACTTATTGCCTGAACAAGTAAATAAACTATAATTAGTACATTTCATATTTAAAAAATAATAATTTCTATAATTAAATTAAGCTACCAGAAATCCATGGCGTACGTAATATGTGTGGTTTTCAGTTATGTAAATTTCGAATTGTTTGTATACTGTGTAGGTTACCAATGCATAAGTGGGTTGTTGCCAAAATAACGCGTAAGTATGCGAGTGTGTGTGACAGATATAAATTTATTATCGTGTTGTGTACATGAAGTAAAAGTGTAAAACACTGCGTAAAGCCCGCCTCCCCGGGACGAATTACGGAGAATTTTAACAACCAGTCAGACAAGTTTCGTAAGAGGCTCGTAGTGGCACGAAGCACGAACGCATATTACGAAGAGCACATTGGATTGGCAGACACTTTTTGCCGCCCTGTTAAATGTCCTCATTTCATATTAAATCAAAACCGTGATCCATTCACTCCGGAGCATAAAGTGACAAAAGATAAATTATAAAAAATCGATCAAAAAGTCATAAAATGCTAATCATCAATACTTAATAATAAATGTGTAAGGGTTGGTCATGGAGTAAGTTACTTTGTTTTCAGAGATATCGTGTTTATAGGCTCTATACGTAATACTGAAACTAAATTGACCATTTTTACAATTTTTTCTGTTGTTCCTCCATAACTCTTAAAAGAATTAACTGATTTTCATGAAACTTGGTAGATAAATATTTAGACTTACGGGAGACAGGATAGGCTACTTTTTTTTAACGCGGACGAAGTCGCGGGCACCAGCTAGTCATATTAAAACTTCATGGACGAAAATAAATTGACACCTTCTGAAAATAAAATAAAACACTTAAATTTGAATTTAAGTATATTATCCACTCGTAAGTAAAATCAAGTTCAACAAAAAGTTTACAAGTTTCAACTTATTTGTGCCAATCGTTTTCCTATTGTATAAAGATTTTTGAAATATTTTAACGGATTTTATTTTTGTTTTTCAGGTAAGACAGAGACATCCATTATATGAGGTTATTAAACAGGTAAATATAAATATCGAAACGGAAAATTTTCACTTTTTTAGCGAGTAAATTAAAATAAATTTGATTTAGGTATTCAGTTTCCTACTTTTTTGCAACTGGACTTTACAGTTTTAAAAAGTTAATATCACCTACTTCAATATACCCTATCATACATGACAAACCATACTTAAAACATCGATTATAAACATATAAGATTATAACATATATGTATATGTACTAGCTGGTGCCCGCGCTTCGTCCGCGCCCTCTATAGCCTATAGTCTTTCTTGATAAGTGGACTATCCAACACAAAAATATCCTGAGATTAGCGTGTATAACCAAACAAACAAACTGTTCAGCTTTATATATTAGTATAGATTAGTATCATAATTATTTAAAGTCAAATACTCACTTCATTTTCGGTGTCATATTTTAGAAGCAAAATACAGCTCCAACTGAACGGTTCATAAGCTCTAATGTTAAAAACCCTTAATATTAGAGTGAGAAGAGACCCTTATATTTCATATAAAATATCAAGTTTTTTGATTGTTATCTTCAAAACCTCGTGGGTGAATTTAACGAGGATTACTTTTCTTCTTTTTTAAATGTCATTTTTTACAGTATCTTATTTATTAAAAACTATAAAACCACATTAGCAGAATAATAAGGTGCCGCCGATATCATGAGAATTTTGCGAATTTCGCAACTTTGCAACTATTTAATTTTTCTTCGATATCATGATTTAATTTTATTTCAATCTTCCAATTAGACTACCTACTCATTTTTTAAAAGGAATAGATACCTATTTGTCGAACAGCTTTTCATAATTTTTTAAAATAGTAATCCGTTATCGATATTTTATACATACATATCTGACTACATACGAGTATACAGTTTAAGTTTGCGTAAGCGCCTTAAGGATAAACTAAAAGGCTCTAATGTACTGTTCCCGAGTTTTGGAGTGACGAGATTACAAACAAGCTTGGCTCGGCGCTCGGCGTGTCCGTGTCTTT
Source organism: Synanthedon vespiformis (assembly GCA_918317495.1). Taxonomy (NCBI): domain Eukaryota; kingdom Metazoa; phylum Arthropoda; class Insecta; order Lepidoptera; family Sesiidae; genus Synanthedon; species Synanthedon vespiformis. Next base: position 4,431,770 of record OU906947.1, read on the forward strand.
AGATAAACGCTAACAGCTTTGAAATGTCACTGGAGTGACCACAAGTATAGAGTAACGTTTGAGAATCAAGCAAGAAATAAATTTTGGAAAAATACTGCCTTATACAAAACTATCTGGTGCTCGCGACTTCGTCCGCGTAGAAAAATATAAAACGCCATCTACGGTAGATGGCGTTTTATACTTTTCTATGCGGTTAGATGGCGCTAACTGCCGGGCCAAGCCGCTAGTATTTACTTTTCCCGCGGTAAAATACTTTTTATGTTCATCACGGATAATGTCGGCTTCTAATGGTAAAAGAATTTTTCAAATCGGTTCAGTAGTTTCGGAGCCTATTCTACACAAACAAACAAACAATCAAATCTTTCCTCTTTATAATATTAGTATAGATATAGCAAGCCTATAAAAGCACCTACTGCAGTAAAATATAATCACATCTATTGTTAATTAACCAGAGTATTTGCCATCATTCTTAACTCGTTTCTATTTTGATAGAATACGTTTTTAAATTTGTTTCCACAGTAAGAGGCAATACAGAACAGTGATAATACAAAATCGGGGGATACAGCTCTGATCCCTCGATAGAGTAGCATCAAAACTCTAAATACAATCAAAACCAGAAATTATTATTAAATTAATATATTATTTAATGAGAAAAGTGTTTACTACTTGTAGAGAAGAGTAATGGGTAGTCATGGTCGCCCTACTGGGAGGACAGTAAAAAATAACTGACTGGTCTGACTGTTCGTTTGATTTACAACATTCTCTTGCTCTTCGATTTCACGGTTCACTTATACAATACATAATATGTTTGTATCTACTTGTGAGGTGATGCGATGTGATGTTGCCACAAAATAAATAAAAAGTATTTATTGTACGTACAGTCATCTAACCTTAATTTACAAACACCTACCTTATTTTTTCAAAATATTACTCGCAGAATATTTCAGTAGAAAATGCTTTGAATTTACTTTGAATTATTTACATGACAAGTTCTCGAAATCAATTGTACGAGTATGAGTAATATTGATTTAAATGAAACTCATCGCGTCATCTAAATAAAAAGGATAAAAATCTGGCCAGATATAAAATATTGTAAAGCATCTAAAGTTTAAACAAAATGTAGAGAGAAACGACAAAACTAGTCTCCTGGCAGCCCCTTAATGGAGGAATCCTAACACATTTATCACTTTTTGGTAAAACATAACATGTAAGATCGTTTACAACCTGTTTACAAAGTGAACTCAACTTTTTTTGATGTTAAAAGCTGTTGACTCGTTTTAGAAATGGCCGTCCCGACAGTTTTGAGGCGGAATATGAGATCGTTTATTTTGGGTCCACGAACCTAAGAGCAACTTAAGTAACAGAATGTCACTTATATATAAGTATAGACCTACTGTGTTCCTCTTGAAGTATTCAGAAGTTCCGGAATTGACGAAATGCCTGCGTTTACTTCCTTTTCGAAGAGGTAATAACCTCTCGAGGAAGGTATCTTCTGCTTATTTCTTTATGTTAAATAGGTGTAAAATAGGCTGGCTATCAATTAAAATCCTGATATTTTTTCAAATTATTTAATTATTGGGATTAGTGTAAAATACCATATTGATGAAGAAAAAACATGAAAAAACTACGAAATAAATCATTGTAGCTTAAAGGGTAGTATTTGTAATATATAAAAATATCTTACACTACTTAATCACTAGTTCGGTTAACTATAAACAAAATGTAAAATAGTTTTTGTAACAAACCTCTGATTACATATTCCGTGTTCGTAATCTAAATTTAAATTGTGAATATTTTTCGTTGAATTTACTTATTTGTAAGGAACTCAATATAACATTCAAACACGCTTAAAAAGAGGAAAATTATTCTGAATATTAATAGGACGGCGGCGCCAAGCAACGTTTCCGCGAATCAATGTCTATTATTCTAATCTGTTTCTTTATTATATACTAGAAATAAGCTTTATTATATACTCAACTCGATATACATTATACATCCTTATAGCCATTACCAACCACATTTAATTTCTTGGAGGACGAATTTTGAACTTTAGAAGATTTTTTTACAAAGTATTGTCACAATGTCATTCTAAATTCCATCAGTGCATTTAAAAGTCATAGGTCCTCATCTCTGAGAAAAGTGTCAAATGGGATAACCGCCATTTAAAGTCGTCGGTAAAGCCATGAAAGCGTACGAGTTTCACCATCTTCGAGTAGCATTACTCAAGGATAATTTCAATGAAATTGACACAAGATACTCTTAACATTTACTCCCTAATTAGCGTTACTTGAAAAGTAACTAATCAACACTTAACTTATAGTTGGTGAAAGAGGCCCTCACCTTAATGGTCCGCCAACAAGTAATGAACTGAAAAAAATCGTCCTAAATAATTATTAAAGCCGCCTTAATTTTTTTGTTATACTTTTACCATACCTTTTCTATTTATTACTTAGTTTTAAAACGAAATTGTTGATCTTAAATATATTAAAACAATTTTTGAATTTAAGTAATTACCTGACTATATTAATATTTTTAGAAATTTCATGCTTTTCAACTTTTAAATGACGGGTCCATATAAACCTACTACTATGGATTTCCACATAAATTTATTAATAAGTACATTTATATTTATTTATATTTTGAGACATACAGACACAAAGACAATATAAAAGGCGAATACAATATTTTTTGGTTTGTCGAAGTCGCCGGTAGCTCAGCATTTGAACTGTATTGTATTCTGCCTATTTACCATACGACGATTTTGTTCGAGACGCGCATTCACGTTTTACGAGTAAGATTGCTTTTTGGATGAGGTATTGTACACCACAAATATTTACTTAACCATCAGTGATATTAAATACTGAAATAACAAAGGATTTTATGTCTCTTCGTGGAGGTTTTCTACTGTGTGTGGAGTGGACATTGCACTGTACCGGAAGATGTTAATTACATTGCACTTATTTATTGAATGTGATCGAGTTATGTAAGTTAAAAATTCTTTTGTAAACATTGATTTGTATACATTCTGTCTATCTGTTACATTTTCACGTCTTAACTACTCAACTGTTTTATCATGATTTGTATACGTATTGTCAGAGATACAGAAAAGAGTATAGATACCTTTCTTTTTAACGCCTGGCAACTCTGTGATAACAATAAAGATTGGCGTTTTTTTTTTCTTTCAACACGGATGAAGTCACGGGCACTTGTTAGTATCACCATACAAAACATGCAAGGGCGGCAAAGACTAATAAATACAAATTCCATTTCTCTAAAGGTCACAGGTTCATCAAGCAAAGAATCGCCCTTTGCGTTGCGATTGTCATACGGATAACTCTCGTTCGCTGTAGAGGATATAACAATACATTTGTAAATTCATTAGTAAAAGCACATTGCTTTTGTATAAAAATCTACTTTTTGTCCTTAAAGAAGCCTTTTATATTTCCGTTAGAAAAATACATATAAACATTTTTAACGAACACATGGATAGCCAAGGTCAGGAGGACCGACAAAATACTAACTAAACGGTTTCGTTAAACTTGTTTTAATTATAGACTAACTTCAGTCAAATTCTAAAGACTAATATTCAATTAAAAATTGTGTCAATTAAAAAAAGGGGTGTGGCTGTATCGTGGACTGTACATGTATTTTTATTTGATATTTTTAATTTGAGCGTAGGTATAATATATGCAACGAATTCGAATATACCATATGTATCTGCTATAAAAATCGATTATATTTGATGCATTAGCTCTAGAGTATAATAATTATTATTATGTACTTAAATTGTGAATGTAGATAGTTCTACCGATGTTATTATCATCACTTTAAATCATTATGGTTCAGTTTATACCACTGTGGAAACAAATTTAAAGAAATATTGAAGAGTATATTAAGACTATATTGGACTTAGTAAGTATTAAGTATCTCTTGCTTTGAACTTTATTAAAATATTGAATAAATCAATTTTGCATAAATATTATCACATAAAATAAAAGCTTGATAGTAATTCAACAAAATACTGCCTCAAGATTCGAGAGTAACTTGGACATACACAAAGCAAGTACGACAATTCACACATCGTTGGCCTCCAACGATAAACAATTTAGTGAGACACACGTATGTATAACTAATCATTTGACAGACAGACAGACACTGGTGACCTTTTGAACAACTTCGGACGAGGAAAACATTATGCTTGAAGACGTTTAGCAAACATAAATAAACAATTTGATGTTAATACCCACAGTTGAAGAGTAATTGAAAGGTATCTAACGGTCGGTTTCCGATGGATAAGGCATGTAGATCAATTTCTTGCGTCATATTTAGACAAGCATTTCATATTTTTGCCGTAAATACAGGTAACTCTTAGATTGTATTCAGGGTATTCTGATTTCAGAATACGAGTACATTTCCAATATTATTGGCAGCTATATCCTACGTATGGAATTATATCTGAATGTTTTGTATAGATCCAATTGAAAATTATAATGCGAATGACAAGCATATTTTAGGTAAAGTATATGACGTCAAAATGATGTACTTCTTCAACTCTTTTCTGCATTTTTTACCAAAATTAAAACTTCATTCATAAAATTAAAAAACAAATAATAAAAATTAAAAGCGCTGCTGACAACTGACAATAAGGAACGTTGCTCAAAGTTCTATTTGTTAAAACACGATTCCTTCAGAGTGTTGTCCGTATTACCAATGTATTATAAGTTCCTCGACCAACATTCGGCCATCAACTCGACGATAATTAGTTTTCGTCTCAACAGCGGTCACGACACGAGTTGAAACATTCCGATGTAATGCCGACTCATCTAAAGGCTTATCTCTACAAAGATACAGGTGTTTTTGTGGGGAATGTCTTTACAAAAGTGTTCGCGAAGCCGCTTCTTAATAGTGATTTTGACTCTGGGTTCCGTTACGTGAATTTTAAGGTATGGTAATGGTAATACTTCAAATCTTAAGGCAACGTTAAATTAATAATCTATATGAAGTCTAAATCCACTGCAATTCTAATCGCATGCACTAATTGCAGCTTTTGTTCTCTTGTCTTGAACGGAGACAGTGGCCAGATTATATCTAACGGTATTTTATAAAAATTCTTGTATTTATCTTCAAAAGACTGTAAAGTATCCAATCTGTCACCTGCCAGCAAAGGCATGGATGTTAATGAAGCTAAAAGTCCAATTTTTCCATATTTTTTCAATTCGCTGTTCAAGTCTTCCCAAGAAAAAACTTCTGCGGCCCTAATGTCCATATCTTCTAAATAATATACTAAATTATCGTAATATATTTTAACGGCAACAATAAAGTCTTCTTTTTGATTAAATAAATGATTGCACATTAGTAAAAAGTACGACAAGTCGGCAACAGGAGAAGTGCACCTCACAATCTGAAAGTCTATAGCGATACTTTTATCTCCAGATCGCATAAAGTTCGGACACCAAGCGTCGCCATGATTCAAAACTGGATGATCGCCTAATTTGGTGATGAGATTTTCTACTTGCTTATAAACATCATCATTAATTATTTTCATAAATTTATTGTAGTATTTACTTGACGGTTTCTCAAATTCAATTAAAGCTTCAATATCTATATCGATTGCGTTTTGAAGATATCTCGCGTACCAATTGCGGTTTGTATCAGTAAAGTATACTTCAGGAAGACTTGTAGCAAGTTTTTGAAATTCATTTGGCTTACGAATCCGTAACGCCATAGAAGTCGCATGAAAATGAGCCAATGTTTTTAAAATAGCATCGCGATCCGATACAGTAGGAGTCGAGGAAATTGGTTCGTAAAAGTTTTCGCATAGATCTTCTATCACTATATAGTCATTATTGCCATCGCTATAGCAACTGTAACATACTGGAACATTGTTTTGTATCCTCTCTTTAGCGCCCGATGATTCTTGTACTTGTTTAAGAGTTGGCAAAATGTTTACAAAGAAAACACATTCTCTCTCAAAGTAAGTTTCAGCACCTAAAGATCTCCTCAATAGAGAATCTCGTACTAATCCTTTAACAACAAAGGATGCTTTGTGATTATTACTGGATACTTTTAAGCGATATACTGCACTTAACAGACCTTCGCCCGCTGCCGCGGCTCTGGTTATCTCTAAGCCTTGCACACTCTCCTTACTCCCAGTTTTTTTCTTAAATGCTTCTTCGATGACGTCTAACGTCAAGCATTTCGATATATCACTAAGACTAAACTCAACCATTGTTAATTATCAAGTAACAGCATTGAGCCGTCGGACATACTATATAAAGGTCTTTTCGTCATAAATCTGTCTAGATTAAAATGTTCCGTTTATCTGTATGTCTATTTGCATTGCTTTGTTTAACGTTTTACCATTTACATACGAAAATAAATATAAAGACAATGACAATTGGAAGGGCGATAGAAGATTGTTTATACAATGCACAGCATAACTGTTTTATACCAAGTTTGGTGACAATTACGTACATGATATTTTTCTTGTTTTGCAACTCTGTTACCATGGAACTGGTTTTATTATAGTTGTCCTCAGATATGTTTTCTGTTATTTATAAGAACTTAGTGTGTACAAGCTGTAGTATATCTTAGAGCTATTTTAATCATATAAAGTATTTTATTTTGCAAAATATTTTGTTACATACAAAATAAAATAAATTCTAAGATGAATGCTAAGAATCGATTGATGAGTTACTTTATTTGTATTTGTTTTATAAAAAAAGCTTAATGTAAATTTAGAACTAGGAAATCATTTCACATGGATATTTTAAAAAGTACTTATATTAAAAGCTTTTTATTAAAGTAGTTTTCGAGTTATTCTCGTGCTTTGAATATTACCTCGACTGTAGTAGATATATTTGTACTTTAAAAATATACAACGTTTCAAGATGTGGAAAATAGATAGTTGCACTTATTCAATACGGTTACTTGCTTTTGGTCAGTGGTTCTTTGAAAAAATAAAAAAAATCGTGTGAAGAAATATGTTTCGTTTGTGATAGACTTATATCGCCTGCAGAAATACGTGATGAGGCGTACACTCGAGTTTCACGTTGCGCCGCCGGTGCTTAGAATTTGCACTAACCTCATCCCCGTATTTGTACCGTAATAAATGACGAGAATTCTTAGTTTTTCAGTCAACTATAAAGGGTACGCCACATATCCGACGGTATAGAAAGACGTGCCATTGTTACTGTGTAATTCTTGTGAGCATTTCCTTTGGATTTGTCTTATGACAGCATCATAAGACAAATTTGTCTAAAATTTTATTTTGTTTGATCAAAATTTTGAAAAAGCCTTTCTGCATTTATTTGGTAAATATTCAAGAAATTTATTTCGCGAAATTAATAAAAAAAATCTACTTTCTTCAATTACAACGTGCAACAGTTACAACAGAATATTTGCTTGGTAATAAGTAAATTTATTTAAAACATTTACAAATATTTGCTCTGCTTTGTGCATATGCATAATGTTTTCTGTTTAGATTTTCTGACGCCATTAACATTATTGTTTAAATTAATCCATGAGTAGGTACTTTTTTTATTATTTTCTCGTTTCTTTATTTTAACTTCGCCACTATAATTTGGGGCGCTTGCAAACAATAGTTTTTTATTAAAACTAAACGGACCTATGATTACAGATGCATCCTATATTATACGCTATCTTATGAGTATTAATAGTTATATCTAAAAAAATAATGGAAACTTCCATTGTAGCCGGTTTGGCGGCTGTAGTCTTTTACTTTCAGAAGATTACACTAATACAAATCCGTTTGTGTTTCAGAGCGTGATTATTAAGTATGTCCCTGTCTTCATTTCCGTCACACTTTCTCATAAAAAAAAAACTTTGGAATAATAAAGGAGAAGAAAAAATGTAACGTCCAAGATATTCACAAATTTAAAAATGTTCAGAATTTAGTGAGGCTACTTAGACTGATTACTATAATATGTAATCGTAATCGATATACAATATGTATAGAAAGACAATGTATTGTATACTATACAAGAAGAATTTTATTGATTTCACAGAATAATATTTTTTTCTTGTATTTATTGAAGGGTACACTGCTGACGCCCCCAGCAACACGATATCTGCAAAAGTGCACCTAGATTATGGGAACAACAAAGGTTGGTGTAGTCTCGTTTTTTGCCTGTACTAGTGATGTTCGTAATGTTGTCGATAATGAAGAATTTGTTGATATATTTTACAATGTAAATTGATTTTTAAATTGGTGTTTGTTCAAGAGTAACATTATTACTTCTTTTTTAAATACAAAGTTACTGTTCCAGTCATGCCGGTTATGAAATTTTATTGTAATAAAAGTTGGAACATTGCTGACGACACGAGCAATGCGATATCTACAAAAGTGCAACTAGAAAATACGAAGAAGAGAGGTTTGTGTAGCCTCCTTTTTAAGCCTGAACTGGTGGTCATCAATGTTGTCGATCATGATTATCATGAAGAATGTGTTCAGAAATTTTACTTTGCGCCTACAGTTTATTTTATTTTTATTTTAAGAAAAATATATGTATAATGATTGATTGTTTCACATCCGTATTGAAATTGAGATATTAAAATCGTTTATTATTATATTATTATGTGTTGTTTCTAAGGATATTATTTTCCGTTGTTAATAGTAAATAGATGTTGTTAAATGTTGTTTTTTTTTATATTATTGTTTTGGATGTTTTATTATGTTTCTTTCCATGAAAAAATAATTTTTGCATTTTGTATTACACATATACTTACTTAATATGTGTATAAAAGCAGAGCTTCACACACACATTATATATTAAGTAAATAATCAATCAATATCAATATTATTAATAAATCTGTGAGTGTAGGTATTGTATTATATGTATGTATGTATGTATGTATGTATGTTCCTTCATAACTCTTAAACGAAGTAACTGATTTTCATGGAACTTGTTAGTTTAACATTTAGACATACAGAACACAGGATAGGTTACTTTTTTCTTTTTCACCAGCTAGTATCTAAGTAAATAAGTAGCAGAGTAAATAATTTTTTATCGATATTGCAAAGCCCAACCTAAGTTGAAGCTTTAGTAGCAGCACTTACAGTCCGCTTACAGTGATTACGTGCTGCGAGGGAGCGGGCAGTAAAAATAATTCGACATTAACCACTATGTGTGCTCCGGCTTAAATTACCATCAATCCTTACCTTGCCTGCCTTAGGGTACCTCTTTTAGTAAAGAGTGTATTGTCCCGCAATGAGGTGCCTCATTGATTTAGGTACACTCTATTTTTTTCTTTTTTCTTTATGTACAATCATTTCAGTTTGACGTCCTACCAAAAGACGTAAGTAATTGGAAACGCATTAATTTTTATAAGACTAAAGTTACATATCTAATAGGTTTTATTTAAAACTGTCTCTGTTATTTTGTTTCTTATATCTCACTCAAAAAAGGCATATTTTTCAAACACCACTTTTTAAAATACATGATTGTTTTTAATAGTGTCTTAGTTCGTAAACAAAAAGTTAAAGAGAAAAATCAAAAATTAAATAAAAAATCATTTATTATAAGTATCCCTGAGAAATATCGGAGGTACATAATATATCCTAAATCCTAAATTATAAAATGTAGCTTATCCCTTTCTTACTTACTATGCGAATAAAATTACACAGATAAACTTTCTTTTAACAGCGATTTTTCATTGAATCACAAATCGAATAATTAATTTTTTAACTGTACTGTTTAAAGATATTCAATTATTTATTTCCTCGCTACAAATTAGTGAGTGCAAGAAACTCAAGTCCCATTAAAGAATTCGAAGGCTGCATGCCACCCAACACTATTACGTTTGCGGTAATGGACCAGCCAGCCAAGAAATTCTCTACTAGAAATCTCGGTTCAATCTTAGCCTAATGAAAAAAGATTACGAGAAGTTTCAATTGAAAGATTCCACTTTAAAACATTGCGGAACGTCAAGGACAAGGACAACGGTTAAAATTTTATATAATAAAAGTCAGAGACTTAACCTAGTCAGCCTGATACCTAGTCTACCTTAACACTAACGAATTACTACTAATATAATTAAATTTTAAAGTTATGAAGAACTTTTTAATTTGATAAAATAGAAATCAATAACGCGTCTCACTACACATTTATTTATTTTATTCTAGGGAAATTTACAGGTATAATCAATAACAATAATAAATCTGTAAGTGTTGGTATTGTACGAGTATGTTCCTCCATAAATAACTCTTAAACGAATTAACTGATTTTCATAAAACTTAAACTTAAACATAAACATAAACATTTAGATAGACGTTCTTTTTCAACGCGGACAGTTTGAGTAAATAGCTTAAACAAAAATCTCCACGTATAGATTGCAAACTAGTCTAATAATAACAATAATAAGAGTGTTAAAGTAGGCCATTGAAGAATTAATTGGCTATAATATTTTTGTTTTAACTATTGAACAGGTTGACATAAAATTTCATTTTAAAGTCTACATGAACGAGACCTGAATGTATTTTTCCTATAATTTGTCTCTCTCTACATGCAGCAAAGAGAGATTTATCAAATTAGTATATAAGGGACATTTAAATATAATTAAAAAAAACCTTTTCTGTACATGTGATGTTCATTGTCTGCGATATTTTTACAAACAATCATTATTATAGCCAGCTCATTTGCGAATAGGAAATTATACTATTAAATTACTAATAGGAAATTAATACTTATGTAAAGTGGATAAATAACATTTTTTTCTTTATACTAACTTGATTGCAATTTGCACCGAAAATGGAATTCGCTTCCTGTCGTATTAAAATAAGCGAATGCACTTAGATTTTATTGTGTTCATGCAACGTCAAAAAAAAACACGTTGAAAACAGCTCATAAATTGTTCGAGTGTTATTGAAAAGGCTAATAATTAATTAACTAAGTATATTACAATTATTAATTACTAATTAATAATTGTAATATACTTTTTGCCAACTACAACATACTTAAATGACAACCTTTTTTGTCTGTTACAATTAGTCAAAGCAAAAACAGATTAGTCCTAACGAAAAAAACCTTTTTGAAAGCAATTAATATGCCATATTTCCAGCTACCGGTGTTCCCGAGCTTAATTAGTGATCTGGCATCATCACAAACTACCTAACAAGCCATAAAACATGCGGATTATTGAAATACAATAACAATAAAATAAAATAAAAAACGAAAACAAAATGGCTGACATTACCTGCGCGGGCCACTTTACCTTTAGGGTTTTTTTTAAAACGGTCCTTGGAGTCCACGAGATAAAAGCCTGTTGTAGACACGAGTAAGACAAAGGCTCTGTTGTAGTTTTATTTTTGATTTTAATCGTCCATTTTGGTCGTCCAGCGGTGTGGCCGATCACATTTTTTATTCTATTTGATTTATGGCGTTTTGTTTCAATCGTGTCAATTTATTGTATTTAGTGTCAGCATATTTTAGCAATTGTTATTTCCCATAAACAGACTATTCCATAAGTATAATATAAATATCCTTACATATTATAGAACAAACTCCTCCGCCGTGTCTGTCTGTCTGTTCGCGATAAACTCAAAAACTACAGCACCGATTTTCATGCTGTTTTCACAAAAAGGATAGAGTGGTTCTTGAGAAAGGTTTTACGAGGAGGAATTTACAAAGTTGCGCAGGCGAAGTCGCGGGCAGCAGGTAGTTTAAGATATAATAAGAAATAATTTAACTTTTTTATAAATATTTATACAAGCTTCGTGTTGTAAGTATTTTTTTAAATGTAGTGTGAGTTGAATAAAATAAATTTTAAGAGTTAATGGTGGACGATATAATATAACGTTTTATTTTTTTATTATTAGTTACTTATTTTTTAAATGTGTATTTTTACACACATGCGCCAAAAGGATTTTTTTATAGGTTTAAAGTTTTAAAAAATATTGAAAATTTAGATGGACACGTAAAAATAGAATGAGAAGGAGGCTCGCTCAGTCCTACAATGCGATTCGCGTTTAGATTTCGTTTGGAATTTGTTCAGGCAAAAAAGATCTTTTGTCGAGAGCGTGTGAATACGACGGAGGCTTTTGTTCGTTTCGTATGTCAAAAGTGCATCTGTCGTGATCATTATAATTTCAAAAAGTGAATATACGAACACTTTTATCTCAGACACGCGATCAACGCTCAGCCTCGGGCCTGCACCGCTGAAACTAAACTATTCCATTAAAAATAAAGGTATAAAAAAATATTTATAGATTTTACCAATGAAATTATTTAAAGCTGGTGCCTGCAACTTCGTCCGCGTTGACGATGAACGATCCTTTCCCAGACAACGTGTATGCAAAATTTCATGGTGATCGGTTCAGTATTTTTTGCGTGACAGCATAACAAACAAACTCACATTCACATTTTTAATATTTGTAAGGATGCTTTTTGCAAATATAAAGCATCCTTACAAATATAAAGAGTCAGTGTTGTTCTTCTCTTAGTTCTAATAAGAAAATATATGTACCTAATTATGTTTTACTTATGACATGATTTCATTTAATTTCAATATCCAGCAATAGTTTCTGTTAATTCATAAATATTTTATTTCCCACTTCATTACTGTAAGTTTTGCATTAATTCTAATAAAATTAGATAAAATTAAATATACGTTAGTAGGTAGGCCGGCAATTGAAAACACATACACATATTTTAAAACATTCTTTTACATCAGGCGTAACAATTTTGAGGCCCGCGGGCCATTGCGCGAATTCCTACAACCCAATAATTTTATTGTAGTTTGACCATCTGATCGAACGAGAACATTGCAATGAAGTTAGTATGCAGTAAATGGAATAATTTTTTAATTATTGTAAATGGATTAATTTTAAAGGCGATGTGTGTATTATATATGTATGTAGACTCCAAAATCACTGAACCGATTTTGATGAAACTTTCAAACAATCTTCAGGTTTGGTAGCGATCGGACGCGGACGAAGTCGCGGGCAAAAACACTAGTAAATAAATAAAATATTAATTAAATCATTTAAATTAATTTATTTTTAATCTTTGCTTTCGGTTTCATCTTGTTCATCACAACCAGTTGTAGTTGTACTGATGTAAATAAGAGTTGACACACAGCTCGAGGCGACGCGACGCGACGCTTGTCGACCCACCCTGTCGGATATATAAAGAAGCTGTCAACTATACGCCAAGGCAAACCACAAGAAAAGATACGCGCACACACATGAGCAAAACTTATGCGACCCACTTTCAACTTTAACTTTGTTACTCCTGCTTTACTTGTTATTAAAATTTATCTTTCTGAAGCTCAAAGGCGAGCGTTCCATAAATATTTGACATAACCATGAGAATTGCTGTTCAGAGTCACACACACATGCAACGGATTCATATCTCCAGAATACATTCCGGACGATCTTTGCATATTGCATTGTATTACAAATATTTTCTTCGCTAACACTAATTGTGTAAGTTATCTTTAACAATTTTGTTGCATTGATGCATATCCACACATTTAATTTTTCTATTCAACGCTGGTTGTGAAACATTGTAAGTACTCGTAGGTATTAAATATGAATATCGAGGATGTCTAAACTCCAATAGTGGGACGTTTTCCGCTTGAGAAAATGATATTTTCTCAATTATATTTTTTATACGCGGGCGAAGTCGCGGGCAGCAGCTAGTATAATATATAAATGAATTGTATAGATTAATTCCAACATAGTTTTCGGCATTAAATATTTTGAAAACAAAAGCCTTATATAGTTAATCGCAATCGAAAGGCGAATGTAGTTAATTATAAAGGTTCAACGCGATCAAATCTGAGAATTTGTAATTATAAAAATACAAAAAAACATCATTAACAAAATATCGCTTTTGATTGAAACAAAAAGAGTAAAACGATACAATGGATACCTTATATTTTGTGGCTCTGATCGATTGATAGAGATAAATCGAATACCTCGTTTTGACTTATTGATATGATTACAAGTAACAGTCGGGGGTGGCAGATGCTTTCGACCTTCGATGCCTTGGTTTCAAGAAAACACTAAAAAAATGTTATCAAAAAAGCCGCGATATTTAATATTAAGAACGTCATCCTTTAATAAATTCAAATTGGACCTTAACGTGTAATTAACAGAGTTTAAATAGTATCGAAGCTGAGAAACCTATAGCCAATATATCATTAAGCCGAAATCTCCACCCCGTCTCAGTGGGGTATAATACGGACGGTTAGGAATGCATTTTATTACAATTTTACAACATTTTACAACCGACAGAACTTACAAAGTCTCCACGTTTAGAAATTAATGATCACGGATACGTAATTATTTATTGTTTTATGTTCTTATAACTTATTAGTTATACTGTTTTATTTTATAACGTATCAAATGTAGCGTTTTTTTAATTCTTTTATTCGTAATTTTTGATAAGTCTTTTCACACAAGTAAATCTAGATTAATTAATATATTTAAATAACATATATATTACTTATTTAAGGAGATACTTTGACATCCCCAATGGTTAAGAAGGGTTAAGGTGTATTAGTGGAGCCTTAGATTACGTACGTATAGTTTACGTGAGATAAAATTATTTTAAAATATTTTGAAATTTAGATAAATTATGTGTAGGTTTATAGATTTAGGGATTTTAATAATTATTATTATACTTAAGACACAAATACATAAGTAGTGTTGACCGAAGCTCAAAGTCTTTGCAGGAAGAAGGCATATTATGAGGTTGCATGATCAAATCGGCGTCTGTCAGTCCAAGTAACTTTTCCTAATCAGATGAGATACTTTTCCTAAGAGATGGCAGTCGACCCTTTCAGGATAAAACAACGTCTCCCTCACACAACAAGCTCTCTCAACCACACAACTTTACAAGCTGCACGCATGCAAATTCAAATCCATACCTATAATTTGCTAGTTATTTTATTAAATAATCAGATCAAACTATTATATGTAAACCGGTTTTACCTACTGTAACGTATTTTGCATAACAACATAATTCATATAAACGGATGAGACGCACGATTCTCTATCCCTGTTTTTCTGAGAACTGTACCTATTTATGATTAATGTATTGAATTTCAATTATTTAGAAGTACTTCCGCTTTTTTAAACTATGTACTTATGGATTTATACTAATATATTAACGTAAAGAAATCTGTGTGTGTTTACATTAGATTTAAATACTTAAAAATTTAAGTACCTATATAGGTACGTCTAATATTTTGTTCACTTCATTTGAATTTTACAAATGAGAAGTTGTTTTATTTTACAAATTTAAAAAAAATTTCACTGCGGCTTGCCAATCCGCATATGTAAATATATGTATTGGATAACAACAAAAAATAAGTTAATTAATTAGAAAATATATATAATTATGAACAGTAGTACACCCTTACTGTTCCTTACAATAGTACATTCTCGTGTAAAGGCATACCTATACCTATGTGTACAACTACACGTAGATGTGCATAATCGAGTGTGTAATAAACCCCAATTTTTTTACGAACGCGTCCGTCGTAGAGATACGTACCCAGTGGCCAGTACCTGCACACATAACAGATGAAATCAAAGCTGCATTGTACCCACACAATAAAGTCAAGTGGTTCGAGAGGCTTTTGTTCCCTATTGTTGAACGCCCGCCTCGATCCCGTCGCGGCGACGCCGTGCAAGGCTTTATGGACTCTATCTCCGACTCGCCTCAACATTTTCGACAAAACTATATATATAAAAGATTTAGTGTTTAGTAGCGTGTGCTTATGCCAGTGAGAGTAACATTACGACACGCGTGTATATTTGAATCTAATCATTCGTTACACAGGTAAAAATAATATTTATTTAAATAAGGATAAAGTGCTCTATAAACACAAAGATATATTATTTCGATGTCTATAAAGGTATTATTTCCGCAGTAAATTTGTATAATCAAATATTTATTAACCGTAATCTAAACATCTTTTACTTTAGTATATCTATGATTTAACAAGTAAATGCGTTATGTTATAGTCAATGAAAGCGGCTAACTAGCGGCTAATTTGAAAGATAGGTATTTTAAAGGTTACATTCGATTCTGCATTAAAATTTTTTGAACCAATTTTAATTGAGTGTATAGAATCGGTTAGTGTACATTCGACAACGATGTCGGAATCGTAATGCGCATTCTAGATTAGTTTTAAAGGCTCATTGATATTCCACTTTCATACTTTATGTTGGACAAACAAGTATTTAGTATACAAAGCCGTTCAATATTTGGGTGGTCATGTAAACTCTTCTTCCATAAAATATTCGAAAAATATTTTAGTATATTTATATAAGAAATATAAAAGTAAATGAAATTGGCCACGCTTCCCTGCAACGTGGGCGTGAGGCGAACGCGTTACTGGACACTGCGTAATTTAAGTAATTTTAAAAAAGTCTAAAATAAAAGCAGCCTTTATAACATCAGCTATCTGCCAGTGAAAGTCCCGTCAAAATTGGTTCAACCATTTCGTAGATTGGTTTTTTTTAATTTACTTGTTAGTATAGACAAGAAGTTCCGAATAGGGATATTCTCAAATCAATGTTACTCCAAAAAATCCATACATTGCAATGCTTGCACGAGTATTTTATATGTTCCTTTAACTTATAGTATTTTATTGACATGAACTGACGAGGTCAGTCGAGGTTGTAGGCGTGCTGTAAGGGCCAACGATCTGCACAATTTTATTAGAACTCTCATTCAATCGATTGTGTACCGTATGGCAACGGTGTAAGGGTTACGGGAAACGAAAATGATGTCATTGCGCCTAGAGAAGTTGCAGTGGGAAGGAGGAACTGAAAATACATTTAAATACACAACACATCGTTAATTTGTAAATAAACGTAATAATGCTAGTTGATTGTTTTACTTAATTCACAAAAAATCGATCCCAATCAAAAATACTTAAATTTTAAATTTAATACTATTTAAGAATTTATTTTATCATATAGTACCTAAATACGTCTATAAAATGAAATCCTGTTTGTATTTTTATTTTTGGTTAAGTTTTTCATTTATTTTTATTACTTCATAAACTCCCAATTTTAATTGTTTTTTTTTTTTCAAAAACTAACTATAGATTCTTGACAAACATTATTGAAACTAAATAATCGTGAAGGATTATTCGTTAGCATAACTTTTTTTTTTTTTTTTTTATTAGAGATGGGTTTGCTCTTGGCCAACAACCAGCTGAGTAGCAAGGATGAGGCCTATGATGGAGCGAGCTCACCCAGAATGTCTATCTCATTTATAAATGACATTTGCGAATGCATAGGAATGTTAGTTGACCCAAACGACACATAAACACTGTCACAATAATATTGTGTATTTACCACGTCCATTGCCGCATTTAAACCCTATTTACGATTCTTATTTCAGTCGTAAACTAGCAATGGTCATGGAATAATAAAGAGTATGTGCATCAATCGTATACGTCTGAGGTGAAGGGTTTGATAGTCGACTTTCATAAAGAGTTCAACGCGCGCCGGCAAACTTTATGCTAAACATTCTAACATTGGATTAGTTTTGGGATATATTTACAATTATTTTACAATGTATTAATTAAGATTTAAAATAATCTTTTTTCAATTTAACTTTTTAATTTCAATAATTAATCAAAAATAAATATAACTTTTACATTAAATCGATTGTTGTATTTTTTAAACAAAATCTCATCATAGGAGCACATATAGATTAATTGCCTCAACAACTATTGGATCAGATTGTATGAAAGTTTCGACAAAAAGCCAAGATCCAGTTTCAGAGAGTGTAATTATTATTCGTATCAGTACTAGCACGGGCTACGATACGTAGATTAAAGTTTCGTTACGTGGCCTTTTTTTCGTTCACCGTGTACCTATCGACTCCGACGCATACCTGCGTCCTTCTCCATTTACCTGACGTTTACCTGTGCTTGTGAGAGAGGGCAGCGTAGCGCGTACACTTTTGAATATTTAGACAGAGCCTATTTAATATTTAGTCATTGTCCAATTTAGAAAATACGCTAAGTTATAATAACAAAACAAAATGTGGCATATTAAAAATAATTCAAAAACGTTTTATGGACATCGAAAAAATGACAACATAGCGAAGACATAACGGGGTAGATGAACCTCCGCTCTCCTTCTTCTTCTTCTTCTTCTTCTCGTAAAATCTTCTTTTCCTGTACCTATATTCCATTAGGTATATCGCTGTTTCCATTTGCGAGAACCATATTCCAATGGATGCATTTGAAGAAGTTGGCGGAGTTACATACAGAAGCGGTCAACGGTATTATTTTGTAAAATATTATTAATATGTGAATAGATCAATAGTTTATGATTTATCAACCGATTCTAAAAAAGGAGGAGGTTCTCAATTCGACTGTATTTTTTTATGTTTGTTACCTTATAACTTTCTACTGGGTGAACTTATTTTGATGATTCTTGTTTTATTTCAAAGCTGGTGCTTCGCGTGTGGTCCTATTTCAATTTGGTCTAGTTCTGACAATGGCATCCATGAGAAAAGACCATGAGAAGGTTTGAAGACGGTTTATTTTTTATTAAAATGAGTTATTTAGAGTAGATATAATTAAAATCATTTATAATTTATTAAGAATAAAGTATTTTTCGGGTGACCAAACGTTACACGTATTATTTCCCGCGTAAACACAAAACGAAGGTGTCATTTCTTGGCACCTGTAGATCTATGGAGGCGCCCGCGCACCGCGTCTCCGCGAGGCTCAACAAACCGGGCGGGCCACTCGGGCCAGTCAGTACATGATGGAAGGTTGTGCCGTACACTTGTGTGTAGTTTGAGTTCGCGAGTGATGTCGCAGCATGTTGGCTGCGCGTGCCTTGTTGTGTTGCCTGTGGGTGATCGCGCTCACCAACGCGGCGGCTGCGGCTCGCCCGCACAGACTCCACCACTTAGTTCCCGCACAACAGCCGCATCACAAACACTCGGAATTCGTCAAGGGAAAGAGTAAGTACCGCCTACGGTACTACATCCTACCTCCACTACAAAAGGGCCAAATTACGTCATACAACATTAAATAATATAATGACGACCACCTTAAGAAAATTTAAAAAAAAACCACTCTACAGATCACTTGCTGTCACACTTACACACTAAAAATTTTTATTACATTATATTCGTTTGAATTTTTTTCCTACCTATATTATTATTGTAATAATATAGGTAAAGTTGCAGATATTTTATAAAATCTTCATCATTATTTATGAGAAAACAACCCTACGAGTAAAAAAGTGCACTTTTAATCCAGCTTTTTATAAATATAAATCTATATCTTTCATGTTAATTAAAACAAATTTTTAATAAGTTTAAATCTATTATAAAAGAAAGAAAATTACCTGTTAACTATTTAATATGGAAGCTGTAAGACTTAAGAAACAAGCGAGTCTTTGAAGAGCTTATCTGTTCAACAAACATCGCCATATATAGCTTGGCAAGCTTGTTCAGCTAGCGCTAAAACCGCTTTTCCACAGCGTTTAGTAGCGCTTTATTGCGAGAGGCTTTTGTGTGTATAATAGGATGTAACGTTACAATGTTTTGACGGAGAAGGATGCAAGATGTTCTTTTGAAAGATCTCACAAAAGTACGCCTCAAAAAGGTTTTGTAGTATCTGGAGTTGTTTATGTATTAAATACCTGCGAAGTTTGAACTTTAAGTGGTTTAAACTTGGGGAAAGATAAACTAGGGAAAAAAATACACAGGTTTTACCTAGGAATAAATCACAGGTAATATAATGTTACATATAGGTAAGTTAGATATATAAAATAAAATAAATCCCATTGCCAAAAACCAAAATCGGCCGAACCATTGACTAGTGAAAAACTTTCTTAAGAGCTTAAAAGTAGAATATATATTTGTTATTGAAAATATTAAAACATTTATACGTATATATAGTGCCTACTTTAATATTACTACTGTCAAACCAAAACTCAAATCGCTAGAAAATCTATTACCTACAACATGTCTTTGGTCCCGCTATTAAATCGCCAATAAACTGATTTTTATGTACAAATAACAATTGGTTATATAAAATAAACATTGAAGACTGGATATAAGACCCCATTGTTTCACAATTAATATTTCGAAGGCTTAAAGCCGTGTTGTGTTTAGTAAACTTCGAAATGCTTGGTTCTTAAGAACAAAAACACGCTTGCCATTAAAGAACGTAATTTATATTTCGTCAGAATTTATGTTAGGCGCCAGTGCGACACACCTGTAGAATATATAACTAGGTTTTTCCCGCGACTTCGTCCGCGTCCGATCGCTACCAAACTTCACAGGATCACCCGCTGGACGAATCTGAAGATTGTTTGAAAATTTCATGACTCTGATTGAAACGCTAAACTATTTAATAAAACAGAAAAATGGCCCTATATTAGATTTATTTTGAACCCTGTTTTGATAACAACGTAGAAGACTTTCTTCCTTAGGACGCAAATATTTATATAATTTATTTTTATCAATATTAATTTACCTGATAGATTTGCTATTTTTTCACTTTTAATACATTTTACTGTAAGTTTTTCTGAGGTTACGATCAAGTTGACTGTTGTTCTCAAAAAGCATTGCTTAAATATATAGGTATATCTACAAATACACAAAGTAAAAAAATAGTGTGAAAACATTTTTTGTAAAACATGATAAAGTTCTATATTAATATTTGCAACTTCTAAAGTACCAAACAATTTTAATACTTACTAATGGAAAGAGCTATAGCAAAATTAAAAATAAACATTCATATAAAATTACTAGCTGCTGCCCGCGTATAAAAAATATATAAAAACCTATTCTCAAACCTACCAAGTGTACATATAAAATTTCATCAAAATCGGTTAAGCTGTTTCGGCAAATAACACTGTGACACGAGAATTTTATATATTGGATTTGACATTTATTTATTTAAACACTTCAAAATTTGATCATTAGTCTGTTGGAATCGCCACATCAATTAAAGATTCAATAATAATAAGATTTTAATTTAAAAGATATTAATTACTTATCATAACAGTCTGTACTTACTGGTTTGTTTGGAATGTAGGAAATATCTGCAATCGGAAAACGAGTTTTGAGCGTACGAGTATAATATGATAAGTACTTACGTTAGGGTTTCTATTATACAAAGTAACTAACTTGTGTTGTTATTATGGCAACTTAGGCACCACAAATCATTTATGAAAAATTATTATCCTTAGTATCCTTTCAATTTTACCTTTACAGATAAAATTCTGAAAGAAATAATATAAAAAATATTTACAAAGTAAAATGTTGCTTTACAGGTACTGTAAAAATATTGTGATTTTCCGCTCATGTAAGAAGTTAATTAAAAAAAAATATTTTTATAGAGTTGGCACAAGTATGCGACATTACGAGAATGCATTAATAGTACTAATTACACATTACCATGTAAGTCGCATATCATAGTCGCATAGTAAGAGCCTCTTTCACCATATGTCAAGTAGGCTAACCATGCATACATACATACATACATACAGAAAAGAATTGTAAAAATGGTCAATTTTGTTTCAGTATCATGTATAGAGCCTATATACACGATATCTCTGAAAACAAAGTAACTTACTCCATGACCAACCCTTACACATTTATTATTAGTATTGATTGATATGTATACATATACGAGTATACATTTTATAAAATAGCTGGAGATATAGTTATACATAGAGAAAATACAGACATAGTTTTACCAGGTTGTTTTCATTGGCGGAAAAAACTTGACATAATATAGTGAATGTTTGCCACTATGAAAAATGTATGAAAAACATAAAATATGTTTGATGTGTGATCATTGATCGTGGGTATATTGTGATCAAATTTTTTGAACCACACATGGAATCATAGATTTCCATAGTTGTTAAATTATATATTTATTAAACACAGAATTTGTAACTAAAAAAGAAGGACAAGTAGATATGTTCGGAAATATTGGTGAGCTCAATAAAAACTGTTGGTTGGGTGTGGGTGGATTTGGGTATAACGTTTGAAAATTTTACACTTCTTTAAAAGGTTTCGGTACCTACCTTTTAAAGACTGTGGTGTGATCAGAAACATTATTTATAAATTTTATTTTTTTTAAATTTTATTCTTATAAAATTTAGACATAGACGCAAATTCTTTATCTATAAGATTTACTTTGTGTGCTCAGGAACTGCATAACTCTTCTTCCATCTTACATTCAGAAAAAATTCAGACATACAAAAGGTCACCATCCTCATCTTATCAAAATCCCACTTCTTCGGAGCAAGCTCTACAAAACATGCTTTGTAATGGGCATTGCCAAGGATTGGAACTGCCTGCGTCTCTGTTTCCCAGTTGTATTAAATAACATATGGGATATCACTACTAATAATAAATCTGTAGGGGTCGGTCATGGAGTAATTTACTTTGTTTTCAGAAATATCGTGTATATAGGCTCTATACATGATACTGAAACAAAATTGACCATTTTTAGAATTTTTTTCTGTATGTATGTATGTTCCTCCATAACTCAACGAATTAACTGATTTTCATGAAACTTGGTAGATAAACATTTAGAAGTACGGGACAAGTGATAGGCTACTTTTTATCTTTTTTAACGCGGACGAAGTCGCGGGCAACAGCTAGTAAATATATAAATCCCAGCAATTTTTCACATGGTAAAAGACCAAAGCTAAAAATTTGTTATATTCATACGTATGTTTTCTGTGTAATCCTCGTAGTAAGTAGCTATGTAAAGTACCTAACATAGATTACATTGGATTAGCAACAAGTAAATAAACTAGTTTCTCGTTTGGCTGTATATAATGCTTTTAAATGTCAAGATTTTTAATGCAATTTAAAGATCTTTAAATGTCGATAATCAACTTAGTGCTGATAATATTTTTTATTTAATTTTTACGTAATTTATAATCTATTTATACTGTGTTAAGGAATATAATTAGCACTCAAATAGCACGCTTCGCACAGGCCAATTTTTTTAATTTTTTTTACAAATTTTGTTTAAGACACCTACCTCGTTTATCGCCTTTTCTATTAGTAAGAACCATACGCACCCGTGCGAAGGTAGGAACGGCTCGCTAGTAGTAGATAAAATATACAAATTTCATTCTCAACGTCACCTACGAGTATAATTAGCATCCACATAAAAATTTGGTTTGGGTGTCTCATTAAGAGATGTTTATATGTTAGAACTGTACTAATTTAGTATTAAAATTATATTCAATATTAACGACTAAAAAGTAATGAACATATACAGAAACAAGATACGTGCTAAATTATTAAGTTTCTTGACCCCGCGTTAAGAAAAAATATTTTTGTCACTTTTTAATAACCGGATTTAATTTGCTTTGGTTTTAGTGTCGTTATTGATTACTATAAAATGTTTTATTTCGATATCGCCTCAAACTTAAAATTTTCGACCGTTAGGACTATAAAAGATGCATAAAAGACACTAGTCAGTCAGTCAGTCAAAAATACTCGTTAAATATTTTTTTCCAAATATATTGTGTAAAGCAAAATAATTAATAGTAATTAATGAATTCATTATCTACAATCTGACAGCAATTTTATTTATGGGAGACTCTAAGTTAACATAATCAGGGTTGCGTCGTACAAACCTTCCTTTTTTGTAGTTATTTTTTCGCTAATGATAGTGCTGAGGAGTGGACTGTATGTAAATGAAATGAAATTATGAGTATTTAAACAAAAATATAATAGATTTAAAAGAAGACTGTTATTAAAGTGACACGCAACTCTTACCCACTACCAACTGACATAATATTATTTACAGAATTATTTTTATTATTCTTTGTGGCCACTAAACAACCAGTTGCCAACAGATAGCGAAAACCGTATCAAAAGGTTTACAAGAAGTTAGCAGAGAAACAGGCGAAAGCGGAGAGTGAGTAAAAACTAACTAGGCACAACATAAATAGGTATGTAGGCACGTTTCCCAACAGTAAAGTAAAATAATCACTTTACAGTTCTTAACCTAATTGATAGCCATAGTTCCTTGACGTCGCTTTGCCATAGCGATATGCATAAATCACTGTACAGATTATATATAATTTTTTACGATCCTACAAATATTAAAAACAAATTTATTACCGATCAGTAAAATTCTGTGATTCTTATTCCTCCACATTTGTATCTTGAAATCAAGACTCTATAAGAAAAGTTCAAATATTTATAAAATTTTGAACGATTTATAAAGACTTGTTTTTTTTTAATTTTAGTCTTATGTAAGCATATTATCACTTAAATAAAAGTCAACAAATAATTCGGTTTATTTTGAACTTTAACAAACTTTAAACGTGTTTAATGATATGAAATCGCTGTACACGAGCTTCTTAAATGAAGGTATTCGAAGAAATCTAATACCCAAAATTTGAACTTTTCATTTCAATGCTGCGTGCCCTATACAACCTTATTGGGAAACCGAACCGATGCAGCAAGCTACAAGATACAAAAAGGAATTGTAGTGAAAGGTTGAGCTGCGTTGAATCAGAGTGGTACAAAACTGGTTTCATTGCTTCAGAATGCAAGTTACTGGATAAAAACATAGCTCAGAGACAAACCAGTCGTTAAGTTTTACCTAACCGAGGACAGTTAAAGACGAATATGAGCGTTTTCACAACGCGAGATGGCTTTTAAACTCAGTACGATTACCTACAATTCAAAGGAAAAGCTGAGTGGTTTCATTTGTATCTTTAGTATGTTTAAATGTCGAACTTACATACTTAATGTTCAATATATGTTTTAGAGAAT
The DNA here is from genome assembly GCA_918317495.1 of Synanthedon vespiformis. Lineage (NCBI taxonomy): Eukaryota > Metazoa > Arthropoda > Insecta > Lepidoptera > Sesiidae > Synanthedon > Synanthedon vespiformis. Next base: position 4,456,549 of record OU906947.1, read on the forward strand.
ATTAATTTAATGTCGCCCATATATTTAACTTAACCCCTATAATATTGCACCAATGGTGGTGCAAATTATTGCAAAATAGTATGTATAATACTAGGTCTTGATTAGGACCATTTTGACTCCGTCAGGAGCTTGTCGTAGTTACATCTAATCGTACGTGATTAGCTAATTCAGAAGTACAGAAGGATAAAACGATTATTTAGCGACTTTTTTTTAAACTAAACATTCCGTTTGTCACAAATGTCATTTTACAAATGTATAAAGTACAAACGGGTGCGTTGAGCGCAACGAAAACCACTCTCAATACTATCACTCGTGTCATCGACAATATAATTAGGTCGACCGGACACCAGATTTCTACTACCCACACATAATGCATCAAAATTCAACATCCATACATCACGGCTATAACTTCAAACAAACGCGCGACATCTCAAATTTGCTGCGTATCCGCGTGGGAGGTACCACTATAAAAATAAGTACGTGGAAAACATTAGTATAGTTGCTGCGAGATGAATGCTTTTTAAATTTGGTCGGATGTTGTCACGTATGTATACATCTACGTAACGTATTAGAAAGTTCAAAACTTCAATCGTCTAAATAATTCAATGACAGTATCATAGGACCTCGAGAGTGTAGGCAAAAATTATTAGCGTCCAATTGCTAATAGTTTTATGGCCAGCGTAGTGTTACAATAAGTATTGAGACATTTTAAAACCATATTCTGTATAGGTACAGGTACAATAAAATGAATAAGAAGAGCGATAAAAATATTGCATAAACTTACACATAACATAATATACCTACACGAAAACTTAAAATACCTACATAAATAATTATTTTATTATAAGCTACACTGTAAAAAGTGGAATATTAAAAGTTTAAACTCTTTTATTGCTTTGAACAGGTAAAATTAACGCAACGTTATCCCATTACAATATTTTTCTCGCTTACCCCGTATGTATGTTTTTATTGGCTCGAATTTGAACTTTATCTGAAACATATAAAGGTTATTTTTTTCTATATTGGCCCCTCGTAGAGCAGGTAAATGCTAGAAGGTACTCTAGATTCGGATTCATCTATTAAAAATATAGAAATACAGGCGTAGATTTTTTTGTCACCGTAACTCATCTATTACTGTAATTCTATAATGTCTAAAAGAGTTCAGATGTAGTACAATTTTTTATACTGTTTCTTGTTATCATTGTACATTTGCTATATAATTTGCTATTTACTGTACAAAGATACCACCGATGTAACGGTAAACAAGTAACAAAACATTTCGGCCTGTTGTGCATTTCCGTTTGTGTTCGAAAAGACAATAGAACTCTTCGACACGATGCGGCATTGGAATATAGCAGTAAGTAACGAACGTATGACGTGGTAGAGGAAACTGGATCCAATAACCGCCTACAGAGGTCCGCCTCTTCACTAGACGCGGACAGCTCCTAACTTGTCAATGCATCGACCTAACTAAAACAAAGACGGATTTCTTTCTAAAGATGTATCCATCCATAAACAACTTAGACATAATATTTTTATACAGCATTATGAATAAATTCCTTTTTTCTCCTTCTTTCCAGTATGCATCGGAACGAACGGACGGATGTCAGTTCCCTCGAATCGGGACACTCACTACCGCAACCTTCGCGATCGATTCACAAACTGTACCTACGTCGATGGCAACTTGGAGCTCACGTGGCTTCAAAACGACACCATGGATCTCTCCTTCCTAAAGTACATACGAGAGGTGACCGGATATGTGCTCATTTCTCATGTCAATGTACAACGGATAATTTTGCCTCAGCTACAGATTATTCGCGGACGAACACTATTCAAACTCAAAGTCAGAGAAGAAGAGTTTGCTCTCTTAGTGACTATGTCCTCGGCTTTCACACTAGAGCTTCCAGCATTACGTGATGTTTTACGTGGAAGTGTAGGAGTATATAATAATTATAATTTATGTCATGTTAAGACTATTAATTGGGATGAAATTATAACTGGTGTTAGTGCTACATATGTATTTGTGTATAACTTCTCTGCTCCACAACGAGATTGCCCGCCCTGTGACCGTAGTTGCGAGGCAGGGTGCTGGGGCGATGGACCGGAAAATTGCCAAAAGTTTTCTAAGATCAACTGTAGTCCTCAATGTGCCCAAGGGCGTTGTTTCGGACCTAATCCTCGAGAGTGCTGCAACTCGTTCTGTGCAGGGGGCTGTACAGGACCACTGCCCAGCCAATGTCTAGCTTGTCGAAATTTTTATGACGAGGGCAAATGTTCACAAAACTGTCCACCTATGCAAATTTACAACCCTACTTCTTATTCATGGGAACCAAATCCAAATGGAAAGTATGCATATGGAGCTACTTGTGTTCGAAATTGCCCTGAGCATCTCTTAAAAGACAGTGGCGCATGTGTGAGAAGTTGCCCACCGAATAAGACAGCTGTTAACGGCGAATGTATTCCCTGTAATGTTACTTGTCCAAAAACATGTAGATCGGATAAACCAATACATTCCGGAAACATAGATAGTTTCAAAGATTGCACTATTATCGATGGCTCCATAGAAATATTGGAAATGACTTTTACTGGATTTCAACAAGTAAACACAGACTATTCTTTCGGTGACCGTTATCCGAAAATGGACCCGGACAAGTTGGAAGTATTCAGTACAGTACGCGAGGTTACTGGCTACTTAAATGTGCAAGCTCATCATCCGAATTTCACGAGCCTTAGTTACTTCCGCAACTTAGAAGTTATAGGAGGACGTCAAGTAGCCGAAAATCTGTTTGCTGCATTATACATCGTGAAGACATCACTTCTGTCTTTGGGTTTGAAGTCTTTGAAACGTGTTAATTCTGGTTCCATAGCCATAATGGAAAATAGAAACCTTTGTTTCGCCGACAAAATAGCTTGGAATAAACTTGTAAAGTCTAAGGATCACAAGCAGATTATACAAAAGAATGGAGATCAGAGAAATTGTGGTGAGTTAAGTTATGCTATGCGTTTAAGTAATAAATGGGGATCCTCATATTTTTATTTTAGTTTATTCATAAGTCTAGTTAGTAGCTATGCGCATTTCAATTACATTTCTTTTCTTGTCTTCCTCCTAATAGTTATCATAAGCGAATTTTTTTTTATGTACATACCTAAATGTTAAACACGACACTCACTAATTCTATTAACCAGCCCTAGCCATTGCATGAACCGCTGAGCAAAACCATTTTGTTTTTATTTCTGTTACAAACTGAAATATGTCCAACAGAAAAATTGAATTTGCTGTGTGATGAACAATGCTCTTCTGATGGATGTTGGGGTCCAGGACCAGACCAGTGCCTTTCTTGCCAGAACTATAAATTTGGAGAATCTTGTATACAAAATTGCAGCGTAATTCCTGGGTATGTATACGTATTTTGTGTTTTAAACTAGTATGTTATTAGTATAATTTATATCTACATATTTTATGATTGTGATGGCTTTGCGCAAAATTTTTGAATTTTGTTTTACATCAAGATTTTTTATCTTGAAATACTCAATTCAATTATTCTTCCACATAAAAAATTTCTTTCTTTTACAAATATTTTTTAATATATAATTCGTAATGTTGTTCACATTCCAGGTTATTCAAAGCTGGACCAAAAGCATGTAAACAATGTCATTCAGAATGCTTGAATGGATGCACAGGAGCAAGCCGCGCCAACTGTACTGAGTGCAAAAATGTACGCGATGGTCCCTACTGTGTAGATAAGTGTCCAGATTCAAGATATACCTCTGAAAATGGTACATGTCAACCGTGTCATGAAAATTGTCATAGAAGTTGCACCGGACCAGGAAACATTATAGGAACCGGAGGTTGTGATTCTTGTAAAAGAGCAATCATAAGCGAGGATGGTACAATGAGTTGTCTGAAAGAGAATGAATCGTGCCCTGATGGATACTATAATGAGTGGGTAGAAGACGTCAAAACACTCGGAGGAAAAGTTAAAGTTGTGTGCAGAATGTGTCACCCATTGTGCAAAAAATGTTCAGGATTTGGAATAGACAAACAAGTGTGTCAAGAATGTAACGGTTTTAAAAGAGGAGATCAGTGTGAAGAGGAATGCCCTGTAGATCATTACACGGATGAAATAAACAAGACATGCACACAATGTCATCAGGAATGTCTAAGTTGTACTGGACCTTCTTCAACAGATTGCATAAAATGCAGAAATTTAAAAATATTCCTAGGAGACCCGAATACAAATGAAAGTGATCAAAGTTTCAATTGCACTGACGAGTGCCCTCCACATTTACCCCATAAGATATACTTCGATGAACAATTGCAAAATCCAATTCTCGAACCTTACTGTTCAGAATTAGATAGCGGACTTCCAAATATGACTACAGCAAGAACACCAACAGTATTGGTGATCATTTTAGTACTAGCTTGTATACTATTGGTAATTCTGGGGATTATTGGTTATACTTGCAGACAAAAAGCAAAAGCTAAAAAAGAAGCTGTAAAAATGACTATGGTGCTTACTGGTTGCGAAGATAATGAACCACTTCGCCCGACAAATGTAAAACCGAATTTAGCCAAACTTCGAATAATTAAAGAGGGTGAACTTCGTAAAGGCGGTATGCTTGGATTTGGTGCATTTGGAAAAGTTTACCGAGGTGTATGGGTGCCGGAAGGTGAAAATGTGAAAATACCAGTCGCCATTAAAGTTCTCAAAGAAGGAACAGGGGCTAACAAAAGCAAAGAATTTTTAGAAGAAGCTTACATTATGGCCAGTGTTGAACATCCCAACCTACTTCAATTGTTAGCTGTCTGTATGACAAACCAAATGATGTTGATAACACAGTTAATGCCTCTAGGATGTTTATTAGATTATGTAAGAATTCATAAAGAAAAGATTGGCTCCAAGGCATTTTTAAATTGGTGCACACAAATAGCACGCGGTATGGCATATTTAGAAGAGCAGAGATTGGTGCATAGAGATTTAGCAGCTCGAAACGTTTTAGTACAGACTCCCAACTGTGTTAAAATAACTGATTTCGGATTAGCAAAACTATTAGATATAAATGAAGACGAGTACAAAGCTGCTGGAGGCAAAATGCCGATCAAATGGTTGGCTTTAGAATGCATACAACATAGAATATTTACACATAAAAGTGATGTATGGGCATTTGGTGTAACAATATGGGAAATTTTAAGTTACGGTGCACGTCCATATGAGAATATATCTGCCAAGAATGTACCAGAGCTAATTGAAAACGGTCTGAAATTGCCTCAACCAAGCATTTGCACATTAGATATTTATTGCATAATGGTGTCGTGCTGGATGTTAGATGCGGATAGTAGGCCCACGTTTAAACAACTCGCAGAAACATTTGCTGAAAAGGCGAGAGATCCTGGACGTTATCTCGTTATTCCCGGAGACAAATTTATGCGACTACCATCCTACTCTACTCAGGTGAGTAAATACATTTCATCGCCAATATAATTATTATGATCGACCAGACAATGACTCTTAATCTTAACTCTGAATCCTAATGACTTACTTTTTTCTAGTTAGGACAAGGGATTAAGAAAGGATGGGGAAATGGGCTCTGGCATCTCTGCGAAACACAAAAGCCCACATGCTGTTATTTGACGGTGGTCTTCTGTAAGGGGCTGGTTACTGTACTGTCACCAGACGCAGTGCGTGCAGTGTGGCAGAAATTTGAGAAAAAAGTTAACGAATCATATCTAAAATTATATATTTTTTCTTACAGGATGAAAAAGAAATGATAAGAAATCTCTCATCAGCTATAGAAGGGCCCGAACCACTGGTTGAAGCGGACGAGTATTTACAACCTAAATTTAAGACTTTTCCTGGAGCTACTGCGTCCAATTCTGCAGTAAGTGCAGGAATAGAAACACAAACGAGCTCTTTGAAACCATGTACGTCCTCCTCTTGGGCTAACAATGCCACCAGTCCTGACTCTATCGCTTTAGACAGTTCCAAATCTGAAGGCTGGAATCCAGAACTTCTTCGATATAGTCACGGTAACCAAGAAGACGGAGATGTACGTCATTATTACAACAATGTTGTTTGTGCTTCCGACAGCTCGAATTCGAGGTATTGTAGTGATCCTATGAAACATATGGCAGAAAATTTCGCTGAAGGTCATTTCGATACATCTAAAATTAAAGAAGCACAAGTGGGCAATCTTAAATTAAATCTACCCCTAGACGAAGACGACTACCTCATGCCGTCACCACAGCTCAATCAGAATTCTCAAGCGTATATGGATTTGATTGGAGAAGGTGCCGAGGGACAAGACGGGGATGAATTGCGGTATAATGGTTTTACAGGACTGTCTACTAAGAGATGTGTTGACAATCCAGAATATTTAATGTCCTGTGAAAATGTACCTACGCAAACGTTGGGTATACCCACAGAACCGATGCCATTGGAATCTTTATGTGTAAGTGAGGGCAGCGGGAGTGACGCGACTCCTCGACCAGGGACCAGCAAGTATTTGCCTCAACGATCAGTGGAGGAAGAGTCCATGTCTGATCATGAATATTACAACGACCTACAGCGCGAGCTTCAGCCACTGCGCAGGAATGAAACTACTGTGTAAAATTCACTATATTTTATGAATAGTTTTTCTGGAGACTCATTGAATAATGGTGCTCTCATTATAATATTGTCTCCTCTTCGCAAACTCAAACTTAAAGGATCTGTAAAGTCCATTAATTTAAGTACCATTGTTCGATAGAGAATTCGACGTTCGACACGAGAAACGAAAATGTTTTAATATAAGTGTTCACGTATTAAGTATATATTCAGTGTTGAGTGTAATTTTACAAATTAAGCATTTTTTAATAAATGTTATACAGCGCAACGTACAGACTGATCTCTACAATAAAGACAGTGTTTTTAAAAATGCGTTTACGCATTCCTTTTGTGCCATTTATGTGATGGCTAGTGTTAGCTTGTTCGTAAAGTTTCAATTATACTTAAAAATTTTATTTTAGTTATCCTAGTTAATTTGTTAATTTTTTCTACATTTATTTTTGTAAATTGTAAATTACTTTTTTTTATAATGGTGTGCTCGTAAGTTAATTGAGCATTTAACAAAATATGTAAGTTATTTATTAATTTAGATAAGCAAGGCTATGTTTATTATTTTGTGCAACTAGTTGTGTTAAGAAAGGTTTTTATTATAATTTATAACTGTGATAGTAAAATTAATGTAAAATCCGCAACTAGTGGAAACATTGAATTGTGTGATGCCCCACTTTTAGAATTACTACATTAGAGATATATACGATTTGCCATTGACTTAAATAAGCGTATGTACTATGTGTATCCTATGTATTCTACCCGCTTTTGTTTTTCTAACCCAAATTGTGTTTCATAAAATGAAATTTATATGTTTTCCATTATTTATCAATATATTTCCTACAAAACTTTGGCAGTTACATAAATCCTGCCCTGGTTTTCTTGCCAATATGGGACCAATAGAAATGACGTGTGCCTTTATGTACGAAGGCCTACTTATGTACTGGGAAATATTACTAGATTTACACCACAAAGCCTTTTTGTACAAAACAAAGGTGTAAACTTTATAAGAAATATGGTTATTTATAAATTATGTACTATATTGTATGTCAAAAGTTAATCATTAGCTGAAAGCTGACAACTATTCCCTAATCATATTTGTTGTCATTGGAGGCAATTTAAATTAGAATGATAGATATTAAGAAATCCATATCTCTTTTCCTTATTTTATCTTTTTTGTAAAAATTAAACTAGACAATTCTTTATTTTTTTGACGTGTAGCACAAGGAAGCTCAAAATTATTTTAATTACTTATTGCAAACGACAAGTTTGCCATTTATTTTACTTTAAGCTATATTGAATAAGAATATTGTAAATAAAACTATATTCAACAGACTTCCAAAAAAGGAGGAGGTTCTCAATTCGACTGTATTTTTTTTATGTTTGTTACCTCATAACTGTCGACTGGGTGAAACGATTTTGATGATTTTTTTTATTAGAAAGCTGGTGCTTCCCGTGTGGTCCCATTTCAATTTGACCCAGTTGAAGCGGTTGAAAACGGTTTGAAGTGGTTTCTTTTTTGTTAAAAAGAGTTATTGTATAATATAGAAAAACATTTTATAATTCTTAACTCCAAAACTGATGTACCTACAAATCATAATTTATTAACTTTACAACTGTAACTTTTAAATATCAAACCGAAACACCAAATATGGTGTTTGGTACCAGAATAAATTCGATAATAATTCCTAACAGTTTAAAAGGCCAAGTAATTCAAATACTTAGTTTTATGATGGTTCTAGGATCTCTATAAACAAAACTATTTCATTTATGTTTCTTTACATTACCTTTTTATAGGATCCCAGGGAAGTGATTCTTAAGGAAAACTCCCGTATTATTTTTGGTTTGCCAATAATAATTCATCTGTCCAGTTTTCAAATTGTTATTGTGCTAAAAAAATATTACATTTTGGACAATGCAACTTTTTCCACATTATAAATAGTGTAAACAATGTTTTAAAAATATGACTGTGTCTTCTCCTTTTTATCAAAATTTTTAAATTAACAAAATTAATAATAAAAGTTCTGGCTATCCTTTTTGTTTCGCTTATGGTCTTTTTAAAGACTTATTTTCTTATAATCTCTCATCTTAAACGCAATATGAAACGTAGTATTGCTTTTAATTACTGAAACGTACTTATTTCAACATTGTACTTGTTAAAACATAGTATTGTTTAATTATTGTATAGTAAAGCAACAATTCCCAATGCATTTAATTAAGTAAATATATAGATTTAAAAGCTCTACACAAGACAACAATGCAATACAATTATTTTTTCATGATTGTTATATTGTACTTACAATGCAAAAAATTAAATCAATCAAATTTTTTTTTCGTTTAAAATATAATACTTATGTGTATGTAAATTATATTTCCTAGAGCCATTTGAAAAACGTTTAGGCCATACCTAATTTGTTTACAGATTAGCCACTATATTGAAATATCCATAGTAATTTTAACAGTGCTTCGAAAGCATAACTGTGCCATTTCAGATGATTTATATTGTATTATATATACAGTGTGTTTTTTTAACTGAGGGAACTATGACACCATTAGATATAATTATAAATTTTGACTAATTATGACTGGATTTTTTTAAAGATATAATGTACTTTATAAAACTATGTTGACCTTAAAAAAAAAATTAAAAATTTTAAAAAAAGAAGTCTGTACCTATATAAAGTGAAAGAAATAAAAATGTTGTATACAAAGTTTCATAGACCATTTTTGTTTCAATAAAAAAAGAGTATAGATATACATACTTGTATATGGAAACTCTAGTTGCGAGATTTAATACTTGATGTCAGTTAAAAAAATACATTGTAAATTTTTGTTGAATGTGTAATTAAAATATTTCAATTTAAATTAACAATTAATGGAATAAATTTATATTCCTTTCGCTGAATACTTTTACGCAATAAAAGTTTCTCTAACTCTATACATAATTAACTGGATAATTCCATAATATTACCCTACCTATACCTAATTTCAATATACATTGGAAATATTACCATAACATTCGTTTTGTTAAAAACAAATTAACAGAAACTTACTTATAATAATATAATTAACGAGTTAAATTGAAAAATGCATAAAATAATAGATAGTAATATTTAGGTATTATATAGAAACTTATATACCAAGTAAAATTGTCTATTAAAAACCGTTAATGTGTGAATTAAAAGATAAAAATATTCAGCGAAAACCTATTGAACATGAGAATATCTTTATGTCTATATATTCATTTATTGTTAATTATTTAGTGATGAAACAGTTGCGGTTCTACGTACTTGTACAATGTACATTTATAAATAAAAATGACGTAATATAAACTCGATGTTTCATTCAAGAAGAGAATCATAAAGTAAGTCTGGTATCTATGAACTGGTAGCATTTTATATAGGTATATCGGCGGCCGATCGTATAATCCGGCAGTTCGTGATATGGCGGTGTTTCATGAAGTTGCAAAGAAATAAAAAAAGTGCTTATATGCGAATTACATATTAGGTAGGAAAATCATGAAACGGTGCCATATCATGATCTGTCTGCCTGGGCCTGGCACATCACGAACTGCCAGATTATACGATTGGCCACCCACATATATAAATACATTTATTTTGTTCTTACATAAAGTAAATTACAAATTTTATAAGTCTTGTGATGGTGATGACTCGAATAGCATGTTAGGTACTTACTAATGTAAAAAAACCATAGGATTTCTTATCAGGTCTATCACATGGATATGCATTTTTCAACAGACTTCCAAAAAGGAGACTCTCAATTCGACTGTATTTTTTTATGTTTGTTACCTCATAACTTTCGACTGGGTGAAACGATTTTGATGATTATTTTTTTATTTGAAAGCTGGTGCTTCCCGTGTGGTCCCATTTCAATTTGGTCTAGTTCTGACAATGGCATCCATGAGAAAAGACCATGAGACGGTTTGAAGTCGGTTTATTTTTTGTTAAAAAGAGTTACTTATATACAGAAACTTAGAGGAATTAAGACTATCCGTATCAGTCTTATCAATGAAGCACTGACTGCGAAGCCATCCTCTTATAGGATAAGACAGTGCAGCTTATAGCAATAACGCAAAAGCTTTTGCCATCGGTGACCGCTGTTAGCTAAAAATTATTCTGCCAGCGCGATAAGCGCCAGTGCGCTTTGAAGAAATGTACTTCGCCTTGAAGTTAGGTACATATATTTGAATGATTTCTATGTATTCTATTGAAGCACGGGCATTGATGCCGTTGGCTGTGATACCACCCTGTCTCCGGAAGACATCGTCCCGAGGGAAATTTAAGCATCGTGGCTAAGTAAGTAGTTCGTCAAAATCAGTTCTGTCTGTTAACTTCCAAGGGCGGCATTTCAAAATGGTACACTAAATTTCTGTCATTTGTATGGGACAGTGTCCATTATAATCATAGATTTAGTATTACTAGTTTAGTTTACAACCGTTCCTTATAATATAATATACATCAATTACTCCGATGTATATCATACAGGTCAGTGATAAATTATGACAAAGCACGTTTTAATTTGTTTTATTGTAAGCTTTATTACAGTCTTTAAATAAAGAACAATGCAAGATTTTTTAAAATCGTACTAATTGCCTAATAATTTTTAAAATAAACGTAATTGACAGTTAACATTTTCGTTGGTTAACTTAGTTATTATTCTATGGTTAACATCTTCTTGTGGTTATATATACTCTGTGTTCATAAGTCAAGCATGAGTCAAGCTGTCTGTTATTGACAATGACAAAATGCAACAGGTGCAGACAGAATAAAATACTCTATATAGATAAAGCAATGACCACAATTTACACGTAAATTGTTTTATTTTGAATTTAAGTTCATAATGATCATATATTTTAATCCAAATAATAGATATTGTTTTAAATAAACTCAAAAACAACCTGATGCTGATGCCTCTAACAGTCTGCGGGATAGCCTTAAATTAGTAAGGGAAATGGGTTCAAGTCAAGCATCCCTTACTCAACGAAACACAACAGCACACATGCTGTTATTTTAATGTGGGCTTTAAATTAAACAAATAATTGCACTGTAAATTATATTTTAAATACAATGTTGTGACAATTAACATATATATTTGTTTATAAAATAAATAATAAATACTCCTTTTACCAATTTGTGTAAACACTCCTAATAAGAAATTTTACATTTTCAATTATTGTCAAGTAAAAAAATAAATAAAGCTATAATATAACAAGCTATATTATAGCACAACTAAGTACATTCAAGTTTAATTGGACTGTACTTGTCCTTACATACTCATACTCAACAGAAAAGGGAGGGCGCGCCTGTGCTCGTGTTTACATCGGGTCTGTTGTATTTAATGGTGTTTTGTAATATTAAAACTTGTTAGTTAAAGTGAAATAACGATAAACATACAAAATAAGCGGTGAATTTACTGAACAAATGTTATGTGCTTCATAAATTCGATATTAACTTATAAATATCCAATAAATCGCCGACAAGTAAAAGCAGTGGTAGACGCTTCTACTCATGAAATACTGAAGAAAACAACCACAAGGAAAACAACAACACAAGGAAACTGCAACAAAGAATAAATACGTCATTTTTTTAGTTAATTAATAATTTATAAATCTTATTTAAACATAAATGTAAATAATACCCTCATACATAAATATTAATAATAAAACTAACTATAATAGCGCCATCTAGTTTCGTAAAACAAAACTACAGGTTACGTATCAAATCATTAGCGCCATCTATCTTCGAGTAGCAAAACTATACAAACGAACAATACCTAATAGTCGCTTCGATCATAACAGAGGGCGTGAGTGGTACGTTCATGATGGAAGAAATATTACAAATTTTACAAAATATACAAGAAGACATATCGAATAACAAGCAAGAAATGAAAGAGATGGAGCTAAATATCAAAGAGTCTATAAATAATAACATAGACGAGAAATTCCTCATCTTCGAAACTAAAACTAAACATTTGGAAACGAAAATTGAACAACAACAAAGACAAATAGATATTTAGATAAACAGCTCAGAAAGAAAAACATTATATTTTTTGGCATTGAAGAAAAACAAAAGGGGTATGAAGGTTTACTTTCCATAGTTTTAGACATAATTAACAACGATATGGAAATACCTTGCCAGAAATGGGAAATAGAACACGTTAATAGGATGGGGAAAAAGTCAGGAAAAGTCAGACCAGTGGTTGTCACAATAACAACAACAAGCAAGAAAATAGGGATACTTAAAAAGAAAAAATCGCTGGAGGGTACAAATATTTACCTGAAAGAAGATTTTCCTCCTAGAGTGCTGCAAAAACGTAAAGACTTACAAGACCTGAAGCGCGAGCGGGAATCAGGAAAAATAGTAGTTTTACGCTATGACAAAATTGTGATATTGAAGACACGAGATTCCGTAGTAAAAACACCAGCACAAACAAACACTAATAAACGTCTTATATCTGAATCGCCAGATGAAACAGTGAAGGTAATTTCAATGGTATGCGATCAAGAAAGGCCAAAACAAATAATTAAAAGAAACAAACTGCAAACCATGACCAACTTTTTACGCCCGTCGCAGCTGGGTCTCAACAGCCGAACGGCATCAAGCCCAAATGTAAATGCGGAAGATACAAGAAAAAACTAACTAGCGCCTCCCCAAACTCTCTACCTTCTCCAAGCCGGCCGGTCACCGTGGAGGAGTCAGACCACCACCTCCTAAATCACAAATCAAAACTATAAAACAAGATTAATAATAAAAATATAAACAATAAACAAAAATCACAAAGTATTTATATAGCAAGTATCAATGTAAGGACCTTATTAACAGACAGTAAAATAGAAGAATTAAGATACGCTGTTATGTCATTAAAATGGGACATTATAGGTTTATGTGAAACAAGAAGAGAAAAAGAAGCAATAGAAGAACACGCCGATTTTGTGCTATTCCATACATCTGGGACAAATGGAAGGAATGGAGTAGGATTTCTTGTACTAAAGAAGACATAGAACATTTTTATGAAACATTGCAATCTGCTTTGAAAGAAAGAAAGAAAGAAAGAAAGAATTTTATTCACTCAACACAAAGACACAAACATAATACAATAACAATGAACAGAAATTGATAAAAAATTAAAAGATGCGTGTGTCCTCGTGGCAGTGAAACGGGCACTGGCTCAGCATTGTGCTGAGATGCTATTAGCACCTGCAGCGCTGATTTTCAGCCAGCACCGTTTGGGACTCACCAGTACACAATATTGACGCTACACAAACATACCGCAAATAATTACACTATACAAACATATTTTATACATAATACGAAATCATATTTAATAAATTACTTAAATAGATAGTGGACTCTATTCACACAAAAAATATAATTTTACTTGGTGATTTTAATGCAAGAATAGGTAAAGCTAAAAAAAAACGAGAATAAAAATATAGGACAATATGCACATGGAAAAAGAAGTCCACACGGCCAGAGACTAGTAGAATTTGCTGTCGAAAATGATTACTGCTTCATGAACAGCATGTTCCCATGTAAACCACACAAAAAATGGACGTGGCGATCCCCAAATGGCCAGCATCTCAATGAGATTGACTACATACTGTCAAATCAACCAACCACGATAAAGAATTTCGATATAATAAAAAACCTGAACTTTAATTCAGACCACAGAATGATTAGATGTGAATTACCCTTGACCTCAAAATTACAAAGATGGAAAATAAAAACAGCGACATACAATAGAGAATTACTAGAAATTCCAGATGACGACACTAACTACTGGGAAAATAAATTTATGAAAGCTATAAATACACATGCAGAAGTACAAAAACAATATGACACGTTAGAAATAGAATTAAAAAAGCTCTTGAAACAGTTACCACTAAAAAATAAACACGTAAATAGATATATCAACGAAGAAACAAAAAATCTCTTAGAATATAGGAAAGAGTTATACAAGAAGAAAAGAACAAAAGAAATAAAATGCGAAATAACAAGAATAAGCAAAAAAATAAATAGAAATATTACACAAGAAAAAAGAACAATACGTCAAAATACCTTTGAAAAATTCATAGGTAAGGCGGGTGCCCTACGTAAAGCCTATAAGGAATTGAGCGATAAATCAGAATGGACAGAAAAACTAAAAAACAAACAAGGAACTATACAATCAAGACGCCCTGATATATTAAACGAAGCCACACAATTCTATAAAAAGCTCTACACGCTACAAATACTACTTACTCCCACACATGTACAAAATCGAACAAATACAATACCAATACAGAGACACCAGTCATTCTCAGATCAGAAGTCGAGCACGCAATAAAATCGCAAAAGAATGACAAGACCCCAGAAAGTGACAACATTGCCAACGAAGTTCTTAAAGCACTATGTGTTGCACTATCGAGACCTCTTCAAGCATTATTCAATAACATACTCATAACCGAAACCACACCAGATCAGTGGTCAAAATCTACAATCATACTACTGTTCAAAAAAGGAGACAGAAGCGATCTGGGAAATTACAGACCAATTAGTCTCATGACAAATTTATATAAAGTTTTTTCAAAGATCATATTAAACAGGATAACAAAGAGTCTCGATGAAAATCAACCGCGTGAACAGGCGGGATTCCGCAAAAGTTATTCGACTATAGATCACATACAAGCTATAACACAACTAATTGAGAAAGTGAAAGAATATGGAATGACGTTATATATGTGTTTCATAGATTACACAAAAGCATTCGACTCCCTGCACTTCGAATCTATATGGTCATCACTAATAGAACAAGGCGTTAACCAGAAATACGTTAATTTAATTAACAGTATATATACAAAATGTCACGCCAGAGTGCGCCTAGAACGTGAAGGTACAGAATTCCCCATACAAAGAGGTGTAAGACAGGGAGATCCTCTCTCTCCGAAATTGTTTTCAGCGGTGCTCGAATCTATTTTCAGACGTTTAAATTGGGAGACAAAGGGAATACAAGTGGATGGAGAATCACTAACCCACTTGCGCTTCGCGGACGACATTGTGGTCTTTGCAGAAAGCGCCACCGTACTGGAGAGTATGGTGACTGAATTAGCAATAGAAAGTCAAAGGATGGGATTATCAATGAATACAACCAAAACCAAGATTTTAACCAATGGAGTACCTTACGATATTACAATAGCAAGTGGAAAGATCGAATATGTAAAAGAATATATATATTTAGGACAGCTAGTATCATTCGAAAATAGTACAGAAAAAGAGATAGAAAGAAGAATAACTCTAACATGGAAGAAATATTGGGGACTGAAAGAAATAAAGAAAAATAAAGATATAAATATAAATATAAAGAAAAAACTCTGCGATGTAGTGATATTACCATGCCTGACATACGGTTGCCAGGCGTGGGCAATGAGAAAAGAGGATGAAGAAAAAATTGCTATCTGCCAACGTAAAATGGAAAGAAGCATGTTTGGTCTAAAACTATCAGATAAGGTTAACAGCGGGAACATCAGGAAAACAACAAAGATAATAGATGTAAGGAAAAGAACAAGATTACTCAAGTGGTATTGGGCGGGATACATCTGCAGGATGAATAATAACAAATGGACGAAACGTTTAACAGAATGGGTACCAAGAGACAAGAAAAGAAAAAAAGGGAGACCAAGTAAAAGATGGAGAGACATTTTCAACCTGAGATGTGGTCCCTTATGGATGCGAGAGGCGCGAAATAGGGATATATGGAAGGGTTTAGGAGAGGCCTACGCCGCAGAGGCGACTACTACAAATTTAAATTAACTTGTAAAAATATACATACATGATTACATAGTGAGTGTAGTAGAAAAATAAAGGCTATTTTTATTTTTATTTTTTTTATTTTATTTTTACTTGTCCTTTAACTTCATCTAATCAAATTATTTAAAAAAAGTTTACATAACTAGATACATATTATTATAATAAAATCGTTGTATTTCTGTGCGTTTCTGTTCGCATGTTGATTTTACAAATGGCTTAACCGATTTGAATGCGGTTTTCACTTTTATGTATTTGTAATAATTAGTGTTTGTTACATACAAAAAAGAAGTTATGCAGGCACAGCTATGTAGTTAAAAAAGTTACTTAATTATTAAAATAGTATAATTACTGATAACAAAAATATGTAAAATTTGGACGCAAAATTAATACTAATTATTTAATTAATATCAGTCATAAATAGACCAACGTTTGTATTGTCTATTTTTAGTGGCAGATAAAAAAGTGCACAGTGCAACTTTTACAAATGTATTATTTATATTTATATAATTAGATATTATAATTTTGATAATTTTTAAATATCAAATGATACAAAAAAAAATGAGATTAACATTAGTGGATTGACATTTTATCTTTACTGGCTTTTACTGACACTATTAGCTAGCACGACCTAGCCAAAAATATGATAGGTAAATTTAATTAATATTAATACACACACGTGACTACTTCATACATTAAAATAATTAAAATACAAGACTAAGGGCCTCTTTCACCATCTGTTAGTCAAGTTAACCAGTCATCAAACTTGGTTATTTGGGTGGAACAAAGGCTAACTGTCATTTAAAGTCACCAGTAACCGGGGATAATGGAGCTGATATACCTTTGTTTGTACGGTAAACGTCGCAAACATTGAAAAGAAATTAATAGAAAAAAATCGCATATCGAATGATGCAGTAAACAGAGTGAATAATTCAATAAAACAGAAAATGAGATCTAAAAGTAACTAATCAACACTTGTAGTCAAATAGGCTATCTGTCATTTAAAGTCACCGGTAACCGGGCACAATGGAGCTGATATACACCTTTGTTTGTACAGTAATTGAAAAGAAAATAATAAAAAAAATCGCATATCGAATGATGTACTAAACCGTGTGAATAATTCAATAAAACAGAAAATTATTTCTAAAAACTCAAGTAACTGTTCAACACTTTACTTGTAGTTGGTGATAGGAGGGCCAAAGAAAATTTAATATTGACATTTTGAGAGAGATGACATTTTATGAATTAAATTATTAATATATTTTTTAATAATTCCTTATTTGATAGATTTTTTTTTTTTTAAATAGTAGTCGTCTCAATAGATAAAACAAATTTTTTTTTTATAAAGCATAATAGCAGATAAAGATAATAACCTCCTAAAATAAATTAATACAAAAAAATATATACTTACTCCAAATCTGAATGTTTGACACTTCTTGCACTTAATAATAAATAATCATTTAAACTAATATTTTGGTAGAGTAAATGCATATCTTAGGTCTATTGTATCCATTAAATAAATAATGGATAATTAATTATTGGATTAACTAATGGATAATCTTACTAATAGATCTTATGTAGTTCGATATAAGTCGACTAATAAATACATGATTATTATAAAACATAAATAAATTGCTATATTAAAAATATTCGAGAAAAGCTTTAACAATTAAATTACTTTGATAAATAATTTATTAATGAGACGTTCTTGATCAATACCTACCACACCTTAGTTTTCAAAATTGCAATTCCTTATCTGAATTTTACATTTACAGTTAACATTTATTATAACAACAGTACGGAATGGTTGTGCGAAAAGTATGTACAGTCGGGGTAAGAAAAGTATCGTCACCTTTGAGTTGACATTTGCTTACACCAGGGCCAAAATTTCATTTCTTTCATTATTATTAGACCTAAGACCTAAGAGTCTATTATCAAAATCATAGACTCTTAGGTCTATGATTTTGATATAGGAATGAATTTGAAAACTAACGAGTACCTCGACTTTACACAACACTAATGACTTGACTACTTTAATATTTATCAAAGACAGCTGCAGTTTTTACGTATATAATTTGTGTGTAATGGACTAGCGACGAGCGATAGTTATGGACTGAGACTATTGTTGTTATTTTGGTATATTAATAAAAAATTAATATAGATAGAACACTGAAAGTTATGGATACTTCGTTTAAGTATGTCTCAAAATTAGATAAGGTATTACAGAGTACCACAAATTCTTGGTGGGCGATTGACATGTTGTGCATAAAGACAATAATTACATATAATAAAATTAAAGAAATATAAAAAAAATACTAATTAATTACAGTTAATGCAATAAACATAGAAATACACAGTTAAACCGACATACGTAATGATTGACTCTCCTTAAATCTTATGTTGGATACATTACCAGTGAAAATTTAAATTCTCATATAAAATCAAAGTGATTATATAAATCACTCCCTCTACACATACTATTTGTCAAAAAGTAATTAAAATTAAAAATTTATATTATACTTATTAATATATTTCACAAAATCATTACACGTATTTTCATATAAAAAAATAACTATTTAAAAATTTCTATATTGATTGCAGATCTATTATTTTTGTTGCAGATCGTCACATCACTTTTAAGTATATGCAAATTTTAACGATTTCTTTTTTTCTATTCATATTTAGAATGAATTCTATCACAAGTTCATCCTGGGGCAACATGAAGATTTTAATTATTCCTTTCATTAGAATTATTTCAATGTTATACGTTTAGGATTCCAAATTTTGAGATAAAATAAAGGGGAAAGGTTCAACGCGACCACTACGTATGTCAGTCAGCCTTGATGCGTGGAATGTTTGAATAAAATATTTGAGAGAATAAGAGATTACAAATCACTTTTCGGCTCAGAGTTGTCCTTCTTGTTACGTCTGTTCCGTCGATGTTTGCTGTTGGACAATATTTCGTATGCCTGTTGTATTTCCATGAAACGCTCCTGTGCCGCCCTACGAACAGTCTCGTCCTTCACTTTGTCCGGATGATTCTCTCTAGAAAGGCGTCGCCACGTCGTAGTAATTTCTTGCTGACTCGCGTCTGGACCGAGACCAAGTACCTGCAACACAGGGGAAAGGTTGTGTTAATTAATCCATACTAATATTACTAATATTATAAATGCGAAAGTAACTCTGTCTGTCTGTCTCGCTTTCACGCCAAAACTACTGAACCGATCACCATGAAATTTTGCATACACGTTGTCTGAGACACCAGAAAGGACATTTCATCCAAGAAAAAATTACTGTTCCTGAGGGATTATCAAAAATATAAAACTGTAACTATCGCCTGGCGTTATAGCAACAAATTGTCAAGCGTTGTAATTACTTTTATATTTTTAATTTATCATCGCATACGAAGTCGCGGGCACCAGCTAGTCTTCTATATATGTATAAAAATCGATGTATTTATGTTTCAGTAAAACTTTCAATCAATCTTCAGATTAGCCCAGCGGGTGATTATCTCAATCTTTGTTAATATCTCAAAAGTATAATAGACTTTTTGCAATTAGCAGATTTTTTTATATTATTATGTTTGACAACTACGATATGTATAACAGACTTACTTTGAAAGCGTTTTGTTCTCCATGTGGGTCCGACAGCTCGATAATCTGCTTCCAAACCTCATACCAGCCATGGTGTTGCGCATAGTTATATGTGTCGTACAAACATTGCTTGACATCTAACCACCTGCACATAATATGAATTATTTCAAAATTAAATATTCTTACTAGTCGCGCTTAATCCAAGGAGTTGTTTAAGTGGAGATATCCATAGTAGACTCACCATGGACTTGTGAAGAAATGATGAAGCGCTTCGTAAATCGGCACCTCATCCCCTTCGCTATCGGTAATTGTGCCATGGAAATACAGATAACTACACCAAAGCGACAAGTACAAGCAGGCACATACACTGAGCACAGCTATGCGTCTGGGAAAAAAAAACACATTTTAAACATGAAAAACGGAGGCAGTCATGAGGACTGCCGACAGAAGTGAAAACTTAAAACTGAGCGTCCAACGTACACACATACAGTCGGGTATATGCAAAGTGTTGGCGCGATCGCGTACGTAGACAGCTGCGCGCGCATAACTGTGAGCATTAGCATGTTGCTGACGCGAACCCATACATTTTTTCCCTACCCAAAGTCGTATAACGCAGCTATAGAAGTTTTCAGGATCGTCATCACTTTGGCTATATGTTTTGGAAATAAACTATTTGATTTAATGGAACTTACTTAAAGATATGATGTCTCCTTGGAGTTCTTCGCCATTCCTTAGAGAAGGAATCAAAAGCAAGTGCAGCTACTAAAACCACGAATGTGAACCAAACTGTCTCGTCGTATATGTAGTAACGGATAGGGTATGCAGCATAGGCGGCAAGAAGAGGCCACATCAGTTTCCCTTGTTGCCGACCTATGTTACCAACTGTCCATACACCTACAAAAAATAAATGAACTGGGTTAAGATATACATAACATATTACATGGTATTGATTCTAATTTTTTTTTATTTTAATAAACTACCATCCTATTTTAACATTTTTTCAATCTTTATTGGAGTTAGTTCTGTAAATTATGTATTATTTTGATGTGTTTATTGTGTTTCCGTATATAACATTCCAAAATTCTAAAGACTACTGGTCCCCCCTTAATAGAACTGGGTTCAAGGTTTTCTTTTATCCTTAGAGCAAATATAATGATCACTTCATGGCTCCCAATCCTTATGTGAATTCAAGTAACCATTTAGTTAGAGGTGTATGACCTGGATTTGATTCTTCATGTGATCACCTCTACTGGCCATCGCAGATTATTTTAAAGTTGAGAAATATAAAGAACTTTATAAAGCACAAGTTTAAACTTACCAATTGCTACAACAAGCGGGATCATTAGGTTGAGGTATTTCAATTTGATACCCCAAATATCATCCGGGGGTATTGCCGACATCATCATTTGACCCCAGGAGTAACTCACCATAAGCATTCCCGTAAAACGATTGACAGAAAATGGTGGCTAAAAAAAAGTAAAAGATAAAGAATAATATTAGAAAACACTCAAATATTTTATATTAAATCGAAATAAATTATATAGCAAAAGCTTGTAAATGGAGAAATGAAAACAGTATAACATCCAAATTATTTGTATCAGTAGTTACAAGCAGAACTGACACACGATTACCTGCATGAGGTCTTATGAAAATAATACTGACTTGATTGGCTATGTTTTCATATACAAGTGTAAGGGGTTAAAATATAATGTATTGTAAACCAACGTTTTGAAATAAATATTCATTAAGGTTTTACAAGTCAGTTTTCCTCCATACAAACGTAGTACATACATATATTACTCCGCTGTTTTATGTTTAATTTACAAAAGTAAGCATGATACCGATTTATCTTGTCATTAACTAGGTTCCTGCAAAGTACAACTTAAAAAAAAAGTATTAATTTAAAAAATATGATCCTTGAAACATCCATATTTTAATACAAGTTTTAATGCAACTTTGACAGTGAATATGTCACTCTAGTGTACAAAAACTCGAAAATATTTCGACCACCAACATTGATTAGTTATTCAAGAGTTCAAATAACTTTACACTAAATAGATATATGCAGTAGTTTTGTCAAAAAAGGAGTTGGCCCTGCTCTTTCCGCGCTTTGTGCTGTTTGTGCAGGACGCATTTTAGCCATGAGACCGATGAGTTCGGACCGCCGACTTGTTTCACCTTAAGTATTTATTATTTGGAATATTACAAATAGTGATGTAGATAAAGCTCAAACACAGAGGACACTTCATTGTTCCATTCATACTTAAGACTAAGATAAGATAAACCATGCAAGCAAGCAACAAGTAAGCGCATGCCATCAATGTCAAAGTTACACATGCTTTTGTTTGAAAGCTGAAACTTACTTAGAAATCCCCAACCAGTAAACACCATATAAGATGCTTGAAACAAAAGCACAATTTTTTTATAAATTCATAAAGAACATAACTACTAGATATTATCAATGGTGGAGTGCCAATACCTTCTGTCTTTATCATTTTTTTGAGAAATGACTTTTTTTATATTTACCGTCTGTAATATCGTTCTTTCACATATTTTGGTGTAATCGAATACCATTACTACATTTTCTATATAAATGGATATATTAATTTCAAAGTGGTATGAGTAATAAAATTTTGCCAAAGACAAATGCACTTTTGCCATCGATATCCTTACTAATATTATAAATGTGAATGTGAGTTTCTTTGTTTGTTTGTTACGCTTTCACGCAAAAACTACTGAACCGATCACCATGAAATTATGCATACACGTTGTCTGGGACACCAGAAAGGACATAGGGCACCTTTCATCGTTCAAAGTGGACGAAGTCGCTGGCACCAGCTAGTATTTCTATAAATTTTATGTATTATTGTATTTTTTTGTGGATACTAATAATTTATATTAACCACCTTTCTTACAAATCAGTCATAGAAACTTATAAATATATAACCGAGTTATATTGGCTTAAAAGTACAGTTATTTAACCAAAAACCATTGAAAATTGTTTTGCTATATATTCACTAAAATTTTTACAATTATGGAGATACTATATTATTGAGGTCATGAAATAAAAACACACCTTTTTGTTCTGAAGCATCCTGTTAATGAGCTGCTTGATATAATCGGGGTCGTCATTAGCATCCCTCACATATCTGGGAATTCTAAACACTTCTCCGATCCAGCCTATGCCAAAACCGCCCAAGGTGCTCCACCAAACAAATGCATGTTTATCACGACCCAAGTAAAGATGATGAGCTCCAAAAATGCCACCAAACATCCAAAGAAAGTACGCCCAGATTACAGACTTCTTATTTGGCATTGTGGCACGTTTTATGACAGATTTAATCCTTACTGAAAAAAGAAAACATGACAAAATGCAAATAATTACGTAGGTACGTCAACAATGTACACAAAATTATGTCGTTTATTTAATTTTCTGTCCACTAAGCAAAAATTTTAAACTCTGTAAAAAATCTAATCTGTAATTCTTTGCACATATGTAAGTACACACTTAAAAACTAACAACAGTTACAGTTATTTACAGGTTATTTTAGCTTTTCATTTAAATGGATAAGTTTACTTACTTCAGCAGCAAATGAAAACTACAGGTCTCCTAGATGAGATCTGCACATTATTCAGAAATTAAATAGTTAAGTAATATAACTAATATGACGTTTTTAGTAATGAAAAACCTAATAATACTTACTGAATAATATTAGCTACTTAAAATTCCCAATTTACTTAGAGAGAGTACAATCACTTATCAAAAAATTGATATTTTATTTCGGTTATACATTACACCAAAGCTATAGTATACCAAAATATGAAAGTTTGGCCACGTCTGCCAATGTATAAGCCTGAAGCACCAGAGAATATTATAATCACTTGCACGCACAGCACAGGTGGGTATTAAAGATTTAGGTTCACACACAGAGAAAAGAATATGTTATGCTATGCATATGCATGTATATAGCAAGAATATTGATTTGATACCTGTCAGGGCTGTCAGCAGTGAGTTTACCGTGGTTTTGCCATAGAATAATAACTAAAGCACAGCACATCAGATGGTGAAAGTACGGTGAAAGTCGTAGATAGATTGGTCTTAGAGTAGAGGGAGTGTGAAAGCAATGGTATGGTACGGTAACGGTGTGGTAGGTATAGTATATGTCTAACGAAATACACAGTTTATGAGTGTAATTTAAACCAGGGCTTAAACTAACTAATTAATTAACGATCATGTATTACATTACAGAATAGAACTATTAATTAATATTCTGTTAATTAATTTATTACTAGTTTAGTAATCTCTATAGTCTGTACTCTATCTGGTCAAAGACTGGGTTTCTTGAGAAAAATAGTTGCCCGCCTCTTAAAAAAAATATGAGCGATAGCTCATTCGATTCGTAATGGCATCTAGAAAAAGACGTTTTTGGATTTTTTCTGCCAATAAAAATTGCGATAGACAGCATTGCAAAAAATTGACTTTCCTCCGCCAACTTAAGATAAGTTCGTTCGAAACATAGAGTAACTTATAATATATGAATTTTGTTGTTATGGCCCCCAAGTAAGGAAGGTAGAGATAAGGAAGGAGCGCAATCCACAAACTAAATAGTAGATACTAATGTATCAGACGGACATCTGCAGTACAAATGCGCTGGACATGGGCAAGAGTACTTTAGCCTCACCTGATTGGTCATAGCAAGATAGAACATGACATTTGACTTCCCCCGCCTCTCACACCCCTTTGTTTTTTTACGAGCTTTAAGGATCTGAATTTATTTTTAAGTTTTTTAACTATGGATATCATCATACAATTAAAACACAGTAAATAATTGGTACATATTTATTTTTTAGGATATAGACAAAATGAACATGGACTTAATATACGACTTAAATACAAATTAGAACTGAAATACACCATAAAACATAATTATGTATTCGTGAAAAACATTTGTACGCATGTAGAAAAAGGACACAAAAATGAATACCACCGCTCTCCAAAGAATTCAACGGGATGCCACTTTTAATTTAAATGTTTCTTTGGAGCCTCAAAATGTCTGTGGCAGATGGACGAATTCACTTTTTCTATTCCGTAAAGAATCATCAAGAATAGATTTAATTTGAACCATTTTTCGAGTCTTCCTGTCGCGAACTTGTATATCTTGGTACACAGCACTTGTAATACGTACTTAATATGTATGTATCCAAAGATTTTTATTTATAAATGAGTATAAAAATGCGGAAATTAATCTACGCAACAATATAAACAACGACTATCTTACAAAACAAAATGGCTTCTCTCTTATTAGAAAGGATGACAGGGGAGGTCAAAACAGGTCAGATGTCATGTTCTATCTTGCTATAACCACAGGCCATAAAATTCCTATGTCTAGTGATTTTTCCTTGAAGATTACCAGGGGCCCTAGACAAAGTGACATGACGAAGACGATAACGAAGTTCGAAAACAATAAAATGTATGGGATTGACATATGCCTTCGTTAAGTCACGTGATACTTCCCATACATTTTGTTGTTTTCGAACTTCGTTATCGTCTTCGTCATGTCACTTTGTCTAGGGCCCCAGCCGTGGCGCAATCTCTTGAGTATTAAAAGTGTCCGTCGAAAGACGAGAAATTGATGTCGCTAGTGAGACTAGTGACAGTAAACAATTCAACTCGGCGCAATTCACTCCGTCAACTCATACCGCCTTCCCCTTTCTTCCATCGGACATACAGATGTACGGCTGGTTACCATCCTCATCTTGTCGAAATCCCCCCTTTTCGAACCAAGCGCTTTAAAACATCCTTTATAATGCGCACCGCCAAGGTTTGGAACTCCCTGCCTGCGTCTGTATTTCCGGGTTCATATAACCCTAATCTTTTCAAAGTTCGAGTGAATAGGCATCTTCTGGGTGAGCTCGCTCCATCTTAGGCCTCTCCCTTGCTACCAAGCTGGTTGTTGGCCAAGAGCAAACCCATCTCTAATAAAAAAAAAAAAAAAACTACTGCTACATTCATTCCATACTCTCCATACTCTCAAACTCTCTCTGTTCACACTAGAGCCATCTTTATTTATCGCTTTTAGTAGTTGCCACCACAAACACCCATGTAAGATTACGCTCCTTATCTCTACCCTCCTTAGCCCCAAGTCACCTCACTTCTTTGCTTTAGTTATTATTCTATGTCCCAAGTATATTCGTATAGTGACATTGTCACTGTCACGTTATATTATAGCATAAAATAGACAGCATAGCATAGCAATGCAGCAAGTTAACATAGAGAAATATAAGTCAAAGCCATTTTAGCCATTTACCTTGCTTTTGTCTATTCAATCATTTTAGTTTTGCGCCAATGGTTTTGTTCTATCAAATCAATGGATTGGCGTAGTTAAATACCCTCTTTATTTACTTTTTTTATCTTTGCTAATGGCAGGGCGTAATCGCGTGAAGTCATTTTAAACGAGCGATATGTTTCACTAACTAATTTTGTTAACAACGTAAGCATTGAGTTGGGTATTCAAAATCGATCGCGTCATCCAGGACCCCTTATATCTTGTAACGCAAACTTATTGAATACGCAAAGTGATGTGGGCGTATATTATGTTTATATATAAAATGAATTTAAAAGTATAAAGTAGTGGTGGTGGTTCCCGAGTGTAAAGGCCGTGAGCCTTCAATCGTTTTCAAAGATGAGTTACGACGACAATTCTGGCAGCGGATATGGCCTCGTCGCGGAGACGGTTTATGGCACACATGAGGATTCCAGGGGGGTGATGTCGGAGAAGGTCCAGTCTTTGGCTGGCAGTATTTACCAAGAATTTGAGCGCATGATAGCTAGATACGACGAAGATGTGGTGAAAACACTCATGCCCTTGCTCGTGAACGTGCTGGAGTGCTTAGATACAGCGTATCAAACTAATCAGGAGCATGAGGTGGAGTTGGAACTTTTGCGGGAAGACAACGAACAGCTCATCACACAATACGAGCGTGAGAAGGCGGCCAGGAAGCATGCCGAACAAAAAGTGAGTACTAAAATTACACATGCAAAGTATGACCTTATTCAAGGCTTTCATTCGTAAACTAACGTATATGTATCAGTTCTTTGTTTGCTTTCAATGAAATCGTAACGTTTTCACACAATACAAGAGAATTTTAACACACAGTATATATTTTATATATTATTTTGCATTATTTGCGTAAGTGTTTCTGGACTTAGTTTATTTTAGATGAATTTATTGTCACAATTCTTTTATTATTGTTTTAAGTTCTTTAGATTTAATGTAACTGTGTAATAATTATTGTTAAAATATATTTAAATTAAAATATTAGAGTGCTCATAAAACTTATAGATTGAGATCCCAGTCGCCCCAGATTTACCTACGTCATTTTAGGAAAGCTGAAATTTTCAGGATGGGTAGTATAACATAAGCTTAAAAAGGAATGGATACTCGCTAAGCTGAAAGCGGGACCATTTTATGGGTTGCTTTCCTTGCTCGTTTTCCTTGCACAGCGAAACTTTTAACGAGCCTGGGAAGATTTGTATGGGTCTTTAGAAAATATTTTAAAATATTGTACTTAATAATATATATAAAATTCAGCCTTCTTAAAATGACGTAAGTTAGCTTACGTTTTTTTTTTCTACCTTGATACCTGGCAACCCATAAAACGTTCAGCTTAGAGAGTATCCATTCCTTTCTAAGTTTATGTTATACTACCGATCCTGAAAATTTCAGCTTTCCTAAATTGACGTAAGTCTGGGGCGACTGGGATCTTGGTGCATTAGTCCTTTTTGAGAAATGTTTTGGTCACTTACCTACGTTATAGTTATCACTATTTTCTACAGAGAAAATTTTAAAATAATGCATTTTTCTTTTATTTATACTACTTACTACTTAATATATTTCCCCTTCTAAAGAAATTACCTTAGCTTTGAATATGATATCTCGGGAATAGTAGTTTTTTATCTGGATATTTAGGCACCTTTTGTCCTTTTCTGTATCTGTGACAATATATTGCAAAATTGGTCCAGGCTGCTTTTAACCGGTCCGATTAGAAAATTATGGGGGAGACTTATGTCCAGCAGTGAAAGTCCTGCGGCCAAGATTATCATGTAACACTGTTCATTAACAATACAATTAGAGGTGTCTGTGAATTTATTTTAAAAATATAAAACTGTATTCCCCAGTTGCTTGAAACCGATGATCAGTATGAGGGTGAAAGAAAAGAACTAACTGGGCGTTTGGAGGCTCTTGACAGCATAGTGCGTATGCTAGAATTGAAACATAAAAACTCTTTGGACCACACCAGCCGATTAGAAGAAAGAGAAAATGAATTAAAGAAAGTAAGTTTTTATCTATTTTATTTAATGAAAAAAATGCGTCTTTTGTTTTAATCAAATTATCAAATTGTTTTGTGTATTACCTACTTGGTAATTCTTTCTTTTATAGGAACAATTCAATCTAACTATGCTTTTCCAAAGTTAATATAAACACATTTCCTTCAAAATTTATCACTTTGTCTGAAAATATTATATTTGGTTTAATAAATTGGTACACTTAAGCTACAGAATAATTAATTAAGTAGGTACTCATTACTTAAGTACGTAGGTACATTTCTATAAGCTAATGATTGTGTTGTTATCTTTGAAATGCAGGTTCAGTAATTTTTTTAAATAATTTTAACTGATTGCTTTTCAAAATTGATGCTATGTGATATTCAAAATTTGTGGCAACATAATGCATGATATTTATGTAAACTAGAGTGTTTGTCTAACAGGAGTACTCGAAGCTTCATGATAGGTATGCGGAGTTGTTCAAAACTCACATGGACTATATGGAGAGGACAAAGCTCCTTCTCAGTACAACAAGCGAGAGGAATGAGGTCCGGGGCAGATTAGGTCTCAATCCTATTGGTCGATCGAGCGGTAAGGTTATCAAGATCATCTTAGAAATTATTAAACTCATCAATACTAATAATAAATCTGTAGGGGTCGGTCATGGAGTAATTCACTTTGTTTTCAGAAATATCGTGTATATAGGCTCTATACATGATACTGAAACTAAATTGTATGTATGTATGTTCTTCCATCACTCTTAAACGAATTAACTGATTTTCATGAAACTTGGTAGATAAGCATTTAGAAGTATGGGACACGTGATAGGCTACTTACATTTTTTACGCGGACGAAGTCGCGGGCAACAGCTAGTCAATTAATAAATTGTATTACTCTCTAAACCTAATATAATTGTAGAAAATTCAATCCTGTGTAATATATTCTATTATAGAGTAATTAAGTGTTTAAAAAAATCTAAAAATATATTTTCTTTTAGAAATAAATGTGCAAATATCAATAATTTTAACAATCCAAAGTTCACTTCGATAACTGAATGTGCAAACAGTACATGTTGAAGACGATTAATTGTTAAAAATAATTGCATTAGGAAAACTACAATTTAACTCAATTATCAGTTTCTTAAGTACATTGATTGCCTTTATGTTAAAAAAAACATTGATAATAGAAATCTATATTCGTGCAAATAAGTGGGTATACAATACAATAACGTATTCATTATCTTAAAATGTATAAATTCCAACGAACGTGTATAACTTGCTTTAAATATTGCTTAAAAACAAGCAGAAAAGAATATTGTATTTATTATGTTCATAAAAAGTTTAAACACATTTAATATTTTTTGTTGATGATCTATTTTATAATTATCTTTTTCTTATTGCTTGTTGCTACTTTTATTAAACTTTAAAACAAATTTAAATTTAATTATATAAGTAATTATTTGTAACTAGCTGCTGCCCGCGACTTTGCTTAGCGAAAAGTAGCGTACACAAATTGAACCTATTAAAATTGTTAGAGACTGTTGCCTACTTTATCTCTGTGCAGTTTTTTTTTCTTAAATATTATGGGGTTGCTGAGATATTTAAGGTTTTTACTTTACAACAATATCAACGAGATAGATGTAAAGCTAGGATTACATGAAATGGATTCTAGCGACAGTGCGGTAAGGCTATAGAGTATTAGAGGCACCCCCATGACCTTGTCGTGGTGGGGAGGCTTTCCCTCGACAATATGAGGGGTCTCAGGGGTTGGTGGTAACCGGGTGGTAGCGGCCTTTGTTCGTCCAATATAAAAAAAAGCAATACAGATTGCAGATTATGTGTTAAATCCTTACTTCCTTACTTATAATATTATAAATGCGAAAGTAACTCTGTCTCTCTGTCTGTCGCGTTTTCACGCCAAAACTACTGAACCGATTTAAATGAAATTTGCTACACATCTAGTCTAGAACCTGAGAAAGGACATAGCCTACTTTTTAATGCGAAAAAAGGGTCGTAAGGGGTTGAAAGGGTAGATAAAAGGTTGTATAGAAGTATCGTCATTTTTAAAGCTAGAAGATTGAAATTTATTTTTTATTCTGTTGATTAAATATAAATAAATATGACATTCAAAGTTTGTAAAAATTTTACCCATAAGGTGGTAAAACAAAACTAGGGGATGAAAGTTTGTATGGAAACTATTTGCGCTCGGGTTTTGTAAAATGATTATTATTATAGTGTCACGGATGACATACTACTATTGTCGGCTTGGTTTTGCTCAAGAATGTTCTTTTTAGAGTTAATAAGTATTTTTATTGTAAACTAAGCTGTGCCCGCGACTTCGTCCGCGTGGAATAGTGACTTTGGCTAGCATTTTTAATTATTTAGGCTTTTTATTTTACAAACTAGCTGCTGCCCGCGACTTCGCCCGCGTAACTTTGTAAATTATATACTGAAACCTTCCCCGGGAACCACTCTATCTATTGGTAAAAGCCGCATGAAAATCGGTGCAGATTTCATGCATTGGGAGACCTAGGAGCAACGTCACGCATCTCACCTATACTTTCGTCTATACCTATGCTGAGCGTAATGCGTCATTGATTGCTGCAGAGTCCCATGAAGAATCGCAAAGAAGACATGTTTTAAATGCTGAACGTCATTCGCAAAGGAGAAGTTCATTTACACGTAGTTACCTACTTGGATTTTGCATTTCAAGACGCTGCTTTTGATTATGACCCTTTGATCGATTATATTAATCATCGTTTAATTCTTATAGGGGGAATGAATAAAAAGTGTACACATTATGAAGTACTAAAATGTGTCTTATTTGTAAAATAAAAAGCCTAATTAAAAATCACAAATATCTTGTAAACTCATGGACCCAGCACTCATGGACCCCAGGTTAAGAAAGCCTGTTATATAGGTTCTGGGGAAATTATTTAAAATTCTTCACATGAAATACACATATTAAATGTTAGCTGGCGCCCGCGACTTCGTCCACGTTGAAAAAGAAAAAAGTAGCCTAACCTGTGTCCTGTAGGTACGTCTAAATGTTTATCTACCAAGTTTCATGAAAATCAGTTAATTCGTTTAAAAGTTATGGAGGAACATACATAAATACAATAACAACACTTACAGATCTATTATTAGTATTGATAACTTACATGTAAATTTTAGATCCCAATTATACTTGTAATTCAATTGGTTTCTATGTGTTTCTCCTCAAAGGTCCCATATCGTTTGGATTTGCCTCGTTGGAGGGTTCAATGCATGTGGATCAGTCTGAAAGCATCCCAGGAAGTCCTGTAAGTTCTTCTTCAAGCCCACCATCACCCACTATTGACTCTGAACTCGCCGCTGTAAGAACAGTTGAACGCGCACATCAAACTGATGCCGTCATTCAACAGAGCCAGGTGAAAACTTACCCCTTTTAGTAATAATAAAAACAACACTTCGATAAATGGCAGATAGAAGCCCATTTAATTCGGTATTTTCAATTACTCGTCTTCAATGTTGGGGTCAGTCTTCAATTAAATAAACTCAATGATTGGTGTCTATTTTATTAAATTATTAATTTATTTAGAACACTTTTAATTATTACAACACAGTCTAAAGCAAATAAACCAAATGAGGTTCAAAGAAAATCTCCAATCCTTGTTTATATTACTTGAATTGTTACAACCGTCCGTATCACACTCGCAGGCGACTGAATAATGAATGCTACCGAACTTGGATGTCTCACAACTCATAGGCTCTGTGTAAATGTATGCGCATTCGCGTACCACGACTTCGTCTTGTTCGGGCGTGAAATAGTTAATTTGAGACAGTTTTCGGCACACCGGCGTTCCCTTTCTATGGTCGCATACCTTTAAATTTTCATTTAACAAATTGTGCTTGAGGCACCCTATGGCGTCTTTAGAAGAGCACTGGTAACATTTCAGACCACATATTTCAATACACTGCATTACAATAAATATTAAAAATATCTGAACACTGTTACAAGTCAAGAAGTAGGACATTGTATTTATTAATTCTAAATTATGTCTTAAAATAATTAAAATATAGAATCGCTCTGACATTCATTCTATAGTGTCAATTTTGACTTGTCAATCGAGATGGATTCCAGTTGTTCTAAAATTTAATTTGAACGAATTTCTATATAATAAAAACACAGTATATGACCATGTAATTTCTGAAGCAATAAAAATATATATAAGTCGAACTTTCACTTACACTCACTATACATTTTCAATGTTATTCGTGATATAATTATTATTACAAATTGTATAAAATATTTTAAATCTGACCAGTCTTACTGAACCATTCAAACATTTATATTGTAACCATTGCTAATTAAAAGATAGTATTTTTTTCTTCATATTTCACACTATCGTTTTATCGTGCAAATTTTTCGTGAGTGTTTTTCTTCTTCTTCCCGTTTGCAAGTGTTATGAAAATTGAAAAACATTTCTAGGCGACATCACCAGTGGCCCCACCCAATACGAGTTCAGGAAGATCACAAACGAAAAGCGAGAAACGTAGCGGTAACACTCTTTACCAGGAGCTCGCGTTTCACGATACTGATACGAGTGTTGTAGAGGGCGATGAAGGAGCCGATATAACAGGTGAATACAGGTTTAAACAAGGCTGTAGGTTTAAAATGATGGCTCGTGGCATTTTCTCACAAACACCTCTTAA
Source organism: Synanthedon vespiformis (assembly GCA_918317495.1). Classification (NCBI taxonomy): domain Eukaryota; kingdom Metazoa; phylum Arthropoda; class Insecta; order Lepidoptera; family Sesiidae; genus Synanthedon; species Synanthedon vespiformis. The sequence goes on from OU906947.1 coordinate 4,489,558, forward strand.
TGAAGCCTCAATCTGTTATTTTCTCACACTCTTATCTCAATCTCAAGTCAAGGCAGAGAAGTACCAGAGAATCACGGAGAGAACTTCTCATTATTCGTTATTCGTTTGATGTGTACAAACAATAAATAAATCAGTTATATTCATGTGATTCATTCCATAACTTTCTAGAGTAATACGACTCTATAATATTTGTTTGCTAGGTTAAAAATAATAAATAGAAAAAAACCTTGCCTTATTGTATGTCTTATTGATGTGTAACATTTGATATTATCATTTATTTTTAAGATTTTTTGTATTCAGTTTTAATTATATTATTTTTTAAATTGCAGGAAGTTACGTACACCCCGGAGAGTATGCTTCGTCAGGTAAGATATGTTTCTCTGTAAACCTTAAAAAAATACATGTATAATATACTCATATTACTTAAAATTAGGATATGTTGTTGATGTTATTATCCTAACGTTTATGTAAATACATTTTTAAATTAAATACATCGGCAAATTAATTTTTATAACCTCAACTAAAACTTTTTGTAAAGTTTGTGCACGAAAGCTTATTATTTGATGTTCAATAAGAGCGAACAAAATGTATAGATATGTAATAATATACCCAATATTTTATATATTACCAATCAATCAATACTAATAATAAATCTATTATTAGTATTGCTTGATGTATGTTTCTTCATAACTTTTAAACGAATTTTATTAACTGTGTGGAGAGCCTGGTGCCCGTATAGATGAATAATGAAATTAGTTTATGTACTACTACAGTATAATGTTTTGTAAATAATGTATTAAACTTTTATACAAAATGCTTGTGTGTAACAATTGTGTGTTCTTCTTTCATGCGCATTAACAAAAACTTACACCACCGTAATGCAGTTAACGATAATTACTTTGGTAAGTAACATTTTTAAATCTATTTTATGCATTTTTTACAATCGTTTTTAAGAGGGTAGTTTTGACAGTAATTTCTGTAAATTATATGAATTTTACAGAAGGAATATAAATAATTAACTGTTATTAAACAAGGTTGAAACAACTCTCTTAAAAAAATAAAATTAATAATGACTTATATTAACTTTTCATAATTATTATCTAACTGTCACCGCCATTTCAAATGTCGAAACTCCTAAATAACCATAGATTTAGTATTACTACCGTTCCTTTAAATATATGAAAATTGCTAATTACAATTTATCTTTGTATGGAAGTCACATACATAATGCTTCCTCAGATCATAATTATGTGTAACTGTTTCAGGTATGGGCAAGGAGGTTGAGAATCTCATCCTTGAAAACAATGAACTTTTGGCTACAAAGTAAGTAACTATTTTTTAAATTCTTTTTGTATTGTTTCCATTCTACTCATATGACTTATTAACGACGTATTGTGAGAGAAATAGTAAGCAATTGCATATTGGATTCATATTGTGTACTATATTTACACTTATATTATACTGCCAATAGGCAGTGTCTTATTATCATTTCAACATTCGTGCGGCCCAAAGACCGTAAATTTGAGAAAAATAATAAACATGAGGTAACATATGAAAAAAAGAATGCGATCTATTAAAAAAAAAAGCTACTAAACTCTGACTCACTTTTTAACAAACTATTTTTGTTAAAAATATACTAGGAGGTATCGAAAAATTTCGATATTTGATATTTGAAATTGTTATTGGTAGGTGTCACCGTAAAGTGTAACAAACATTGCGATTGCTTTGTGTTTCACACAGGTTTCACAATATTCTTTTAAAAACTATGAATTTGTTCTAAGTCAAATTGTATTTTTAATTTTTATTTTGAAGTGTACAATGGCAAAGTTCTATGTAATGAGCCTCTTTTTCATTTCAGGAACGCTCTCAACGTGGTGAAAGATGATCTGATTGTTAAAGTGGACGAATTGACTGGTGAACAAGAGATACTTAGAGAGGAAGTGACCTCGCTTAGCGGCGCCAAAGAAAAGCTCAAAGACAGAGTAGCTCAATTGGAAGAAGAATTGCGTCATTTGAAGGTACATACTTGTTTTTTTTTTTAATAAATAAAATATTTTTATGTCAGTCCACGTAAAGACTGTGCAATAGATTCCAATTGTTATTGCTTGTTAATGTGAATATAATATTTGGATAATATGGATTTATTTTTGAATATAGTTTCCTATGTTATTATGTGCAATAATAAACATTTTTTCAGGAGACTATGAGCCATACCGCAAGTGGGGGTGACAATGAAGACGAAGCGGACGTCCCTATGGCCCAACGCAGGCGTTTCACTCGTGTCGAAATGGCTAGAGTGTTAATGGAACGCAATCAATATAAGGAGCGTTTTATGGAGTTGCAAGACGCGGTCCGTTTCTCGGAAATGGTTCGCGCGAGCCGCGTCGATTCCTCTATGGACAAGAAAAAGAAACAAAGCATTTGGAAATTCTTCAGCAACCTGTTCAGGTACTTACTATCTCATTTTGGTTTGCTATTTTCGTCATTTGTCGTTACCACCATCATATACAATTATTATAATAATAAAAGACAGCGTCATGTTACCCCATGCATTATTGGTGCCTGTGTTTTGTTTGATATTAGTGTTGTTATCGTGCCCATATAATAGGCCTGTTGATATTTATAACACATGTTTATTCGCAGAGTTTGTATAAACAATGTAATAGTTTTCTAAAATCAGGTTCTAACTAATTTCCAAATTACATTTTTTGTAAATATTGTTACTGTTAAACTGAAGTAGTTCGTACGTTTGGTTTACTCAGGTCCAGATTTAGTTCAGTTTAGAAACAATCTGTTTAAAACAAACAAGCCACCATGGTCAATTTTGTTTTGGTTATTTTTAGCGCAAGCGAAAGACCGCAACGCCCCCTTTCAACTCCACACTTGAGAGCTGTTGCTACGCCACAATCTGCGATGCGACATTCACGGACCCAAGCCGATTTCCTTGAAACCCAGTTGACTGATCACCATCACAGGAAACAGGAAAGAAGCGAACAATCTCGTCAGGTGAATATAAACATTTTGTTATTGACGCCATGGAAAAGGACAAAATCCCCTTGCCTAGTCATTTGGCAAAGGAATTCTAATGAATCTTTCTAATGAAACTATTCATAAGACTAATGATTAATGTATTAATGTTAGAGAAATTGACTTTGGCAATCTGTTATGATTATGAAATCAAGCTGTGTGACTCGCGCCATATATTGATTTTCTTTTTGTGTGAAAGTTGTCAGACAGGTTATTGTCGCCTATAACACAAGCAACGTCACGGGTATTGCTAGTGTGTTGCCAGTCTCTGTAAAAAAACATAGTTTTCTTTTTTACCATTTTTCTTTACTATTCATTTTTATTTTCACACCTGTGGTTATTAATACATGTATTTGTTGAATGCTCTCTGACATCCTTCTGTGCCCGGCCAATATTATTATATAGACATTGGACTCAATTAATAATATAATAATATAATAATATAGACATTGCCAATATTATTATACTCGCGTTTTTTTAAGGTGCGTACTCACGTTCGAAAAGAGGATGGACGTACTCACGCGTACGGCTGGAGTCTCCCAGGAAAATCTGCGCAAAGCCACAAGGGACCCTCGCCGTGCACCTCACTCTCTTCCGGAGGCATACCTGTGCCGGTGCCGGTCTTTTGCAGGTACTTTACAAACACCAAAACAATATTATCTCATTTAATAGGACACAATCGCTTCAAGTAAACCTGCCACACAGGCGTTTTCTACCTGGATCATCTTAAGCACAGAAACCTGTTTGTTTTTTGATGAACATGATGCAAATGTTTTTAGAATCATGTTCAATCGAATTCAATCGACTCTGTCGATGCGACAATGTCGCGAGGTTATAAAGCCAGCCTAAGATTGAAATTGTTGAGCACATGACAGTGTTGCAAGAACTTATTTCACTTATTATCCACTTTTTAATATGTCAGTAAATGTTTAGGCCTATTGCTGAAGACGAGCCGTGCAAGAAGTTGCTTTGCGCCGCTGGTGTTAATTTGAATGGAGGTAGAACACCGGACGGTGGCTGCATGATCGGTGAAAGTGTTTTCTATGCGAAAGAGGAGGAAAACAAAGAAAACGCCATCTGTTTGGGTACAGAATTTATGTTTATTTTTATTATGAATTTACAATAGTTACAACAGATCCTTTATACAAATAAGTAAAGTTAAATTTTATTTAATCATACCACATTTAATTTAGAATAATACTGAACCCCTTGAACAAACAGGTCGTCATATGGGCCTGGTTGGAGAACATATTTTTAATCCAATCTAAATTTATGAAGAGTACACACAAGATTTTGAATTTTTTTAATTTAATTCATTTATTTACACTTACTGAATAACATAATTAAATATTTTTTTGAAAATTTTAATTGTTGCATTAACTGAACTGAAACTCACATTTGGGGCAGTCGGGTGCCGTAACGTTGGTATGCAAACATATTTAAACAATAAATATGCAAGATTTTGCGCCCTATCTGGAGAGGATCTACTTGTAATATACAATGTAAATTGTTTCAGCCGAAGAGATGACTAGAGCTCAGTTACATTCGCCCGAAATTGAGCAAATAAATCGCCAGCTCCAATCCACATGCAGCGTGGAACATTCAGAGAAGAATCTCTCATCGCTTGTATGGATTTGTTCGAGCTCGTCCACTAAGGGGCTTGTTATGGTGAGGCTTAAAGGGCTACCACACCATACAATTTGAACGTATCCAATTTAGGAAATCGAAAGGTGTGATCGCAGTTGGAACAGATTGGATTCAATTGAGAGTTTATCCATTTTCAACTCTATATCTTCGATTTAGAAATCAATTTAGCGTAGTGTGATCACGAGCTCTCTACTTAGATTCCTAAATAGGAAACGTTCAAATTGTATGGTGTGATTGCCGTTTTACATTTGATATACTTGATTTACTAGTAATCTCAAACTGTTCACATAGCATTTGGTTAGTAAGTATCTAAATGTTTTAACATTTTTAATTAAATATTCCAATAATTTTGACACTGTGAGACTTTAAATTTGTTCTTAGCTGGATTATTTTTTTTGTTTTTCAGATAGTGGATGCGAACAATCCAGCTGAGATAATTGAATCGTTCACGATGAACGAAAGATTTTTGCTTTGCATTGCGTCTGTACCGGGGGCTACTGCTGAAGATTACCGCGAATATGAGCAGCGAATGGCAGCCGAAACTGATCCTAATCGCAAAGTGGTACATAAGTTTCAAGTTACACTGTATTTGCCCACTTTAGTGTTACTATTACTACGTTATTTAGTTGTTACGCTCTCTACTCAATCTCTACTGGGAAATATATTATGGCCACGATCGACACGACATAAATATGATAAAAAATTCTGCTTCTCCGTTGACTTTCTCTAAACTATGCACATATTTTGATACGGTTTCCAGTAATGGAGACAGCGAGAGCGATAAACAAGGAAGTTGTATGTATATAATTTTCGGAATGGGTCACTCAATTCGATATTTAAGTACCTAGTGGCAGTAATTACCTTCATACAGAAGACCACCGTGCTAGGACCCTATTACCTAATCGCTACCATCAAATCAATCGACAACCTGTATGTACATAAAAAATATAATATTTGACATAATAACTCTTTTTAACAAAAAATAAACCGACTTCAAACGGTCTCATGGTCTTTTCTAATGGATGCCATTGTCATAACTGGACTAAATTGGAAATGGGACGACACGGGAAGCACCAGCTTTCAAATAAAAAAAGAATAATCAAAATCGTTTCACCCAGTCGAAAGTTATGAGGTAACAAACATAAAAAAAGAATTGAGAAGCTCCTCCTTTTTTGGAAGTCTGTTTAAAAGGCTTCTTTTCTATTCTATCTATGGCATAAAGCAGCAAGGCCGTCGTCGGGGCTAATTTTTAATTTAGCGGCTTTCATAATGTACAATATTTAATAGATTTGTTATTTTATTCTTTAGGCCTCGTTCGGCGTTAATAAGACCGAATCTACGGACAGTCAATCCATTGATGCTCAAGTTAAAAGTGGAGGAGAAAGCGGAGAGGAGAAGGAAGTTATTATTGGAAGCACACGCCTTGTGAGTAACTTTTCTTTTTAATTTGACCTTAAAAGGAAATTACAAGAATGTGCGAGCTAGTGAAGAAGCTCTGTCTGCTTAGCGCCTAACTGTACATCGGATTACAATCTCAATCGAATCTTAATTCGTGTTACAGCAATCTCTGCCGTTCTATAATTTAAATTGATTACATAGTGGAAAATACCCAATTATTGGCACTTTAAGAAATACGACCATTTATTCACCTATTGTTCACCTTTCGACCTATTTGTTCAACTCAAATAAAATTTGAAAGTTTGATAATGTTTAAATCATTTGACTGTTTAGTGTTAGCAAATCATAAAGATCATAAACCTAAGATTTATTTATTTGTTGTGGGAACACAGTTTATGGAATAGTTTTCTTATTTTTTAGTGAAAAGTTTAGGATTGCCAATAAATTGGAGGGGCGCCAATATTAGGTCATTTTACCCTAAATGAAACTTTTGTTTGGTTTATGTAATTATAGGTGCAAGCAACGCTTTTGACGCCTCCAAGTACTCCAGTGAAGGAACCGGTGCCCGAGACCGATAGTGAGGTTCCGAAAGAGGCGACCGTGAAGGATGTCGAGGAAGCCGAAGTATCAGGAAGCCCGCCATTGAGTTCTACACCAATTAACGGTAATGTAAAAAATCTTAATTCAACTCTTAACGACTGAGTTCAATCTTTTTAAAAATTTTGTATGCTATATACAAAATTTTTAAAACGATTGAATTAGCTGGTGCCTGCGACTTCGTCCGCGTTGAAAAAGCAAAAAGTTGCCTATCTTGTGTCCTATGCGTCTAAATGTTTATCTACCAAGTTTCATGAAAACCAGTTAATTCGTTTAAGAGTTAGGAACATACATACATACAATACCTACACTTATAGATTTATTATTAGTATGATGATGCTAAATAACTTGTAAAATTCTTTTGTATTCACGAATAAAGTTATATTATCGTACTCATTTCAAGATTCCCTACATTAGGCCGCTGGTACTTCATGTAACTAAATAATATAAATTATTATTTATTTTTCAATTCTTAATAATAAAGAATTACCTAATTGTTCTGCCTAAAAAAATCGATGACAGGGTTTTGTAATTTATTTCAGATCATTTAAATTCGCCCGAACCCGGTGTAGATGCATTCGCTCAGGAGGAGTCCAATGCGGAAAATCGTGCAGATATAGCACAAGATCGCAAAATGTCAACAGTAATGGCGACCATGTGGCTGGGGACAAAGAGTGGTGATCTGTATGTACACTCCGCCATGGGAAATTACAGCAAATGCCTAGTCAGGTAATTTTAGCAAACCCTAAAAAGAACTTGTGTTAAATTCACTCACTATCACATTGATGTCTCTATTGTGATATGAGAGGTTAATGGTTATCTTAATTTGATTTATGTTTATATCGTCATTAAAATATAAATAATAATGTATCTATAATAAATAATAACAGTACGTTGATGACACTAATTAAAGCTGTAACGTCGTTGTGTTCATTGTAACTAAGAAAAACAAAAAAATCCAATTTCACCAAAACGAATATAATAATGTCATAATATGGAGTTTTATTAATTGAGTGCTAGAATTCATAGGCAGGTCTGTGAAACTGAAAGCGTTTGTTGTAAGCAAAATCTGCCTTGGTCAAGGCATCTTTTATGAAAACCATCAGGAGAGATTGTTAGAGAGTTATCGTCGCCAAAAAATACAAGTAGGTAATTCCGATCTGGTTTGTTAATACTGTTAGGATAAATGGTAACCGATAAGATGTAGATAGGAACCACAAGAGAACAAACAAAACAATTTATTTCACAGTATTTTCGTTACTGCGGGCCTATTCTCTATCTGTGGTTTTTAAAAACGTGTCGACTTCAAAGTCGACATTAAATAAGAAATAGTACTTTGTCAAACTAAAAACCACACAATAACGCGCCAATAACTTCATCGACATGTATAACTATGGAAAAAACGTCGTAGACATTTTGACATGTGCTTAGTGGATACCAAAGTAGACAATTGTCAAGTCTATAACCGCATCGAGTCGATAACCACAGCAAAACCACACTTAGAGAATACGGGCCCTTGGCACCAATCATGATCACTCTACTCCGTGTCACGTACGTCGCACAGTCTAATGATGATTATAAAGAGATGTCTGAGCAGAATGGAACAAAATACTTATTATTTTTCAGAGTGAAATTGAATGACGCCATCCTCGCAATTGTACATTGTGCCTCGCGTTGCGTAGTCGCCATCGCCGATGGTACAGTCGCCATATTTGCACGTCTCGCCGACGGTCAGTGGGACTTCAGTCAATATTGGGTTCTAACACTCGGAGACTCGAAACGATCGGGTAAGAACTGCAATATTACCTCTGAAAATCCCATCCTCATCCCCCCAAAATCTTTGTGTGCTGTAATAATAATAATAATCTTTGTTTCTATAATAATAATAATAGAATGTTTTGTCTCTGATTTCAGTGCGTTGTTTGAGTGCAGTTGGTTGCACCGTTTGGTGTGGATACAGGAATAAAGTTCACGTGATTGATCCACGCACTTTGCAACTGCTGCATACACTTGAAGCTCATCCACGACAGGAAAGCCAAGTGCGACAGATGGCTTGCGACGGTGACGGTGTCTGGGTAATTATAAGACCTAAACATATCTTCACATATGTATGTATTAGTGATGTAACGAATATCCGCATTCGCAAATATCTTTGAATATTTTGCGAATATGAACGTAAAAGAAAAATACAGAATGTGAAAACAATATTATGTAAATTAAGAATTAATTACGTTATACAAAAAAATATTTATTTCTTTTCTTTTTCATTATGAAACATACTCAAAAAAAAAACAATTATATCTTTCTATAATCAACCTAGGGTTTATATTTGGTATTAATTAATCACCTTTCTTTAGACATTAAAGAACAAATAATTTATTTAGCCTCTAGCGCCGCTGTCATCGAAAATATTATGGCGAAACTGAATATTCGTATTCACATTCGCGAATGTCAACAACAGTTTTTCGCAACATGCATTCGTTACATCACTATTATGTATTATATTTTGAAATACTGACTTCTTTAGGGTTTATAACTCAGAGAAGTTTGTTTATATAATGTGTGCTGATTTAAAACCAAAACGGTTTTTTTTATTGAAATCGTCAGCCACCAGTTACAACTAATAAAATATATCTCGACTTAGCCCTACATTGAGCAAAATGTAGGAATAATGATAACAATAATAATACATTCAGTGTTCTATAATGTATAGAATTTTATAAAATCGGCTGTTGTTGTTTTACTAAAATTATTATTTACTTAGGACCACCTAAATAATAATTTGAACTTTGGAGATGAAGTTGGTCCTGTCGGGAGCGCTAAGGCTTTCCAGTGGGGTTCTTTTACTAATTAATTAACTCGTGTTCATTAGGTGTCAATCAAACTGGATTCCACTCTGCGTTTATACCATGCGCACACGTACAAACATTTGACAGACGTTGACATAGAGCCATATGTGAGCAAGATGTTGGGTACTGGCAAATTGGGCTTCACATTGGTAAGGATCACCGCCCTTCTGATTAGCTCTGGGAGACTGTGGATAGGGACGGGCAATGGTGTCGTCATATCTGTTCCATTGTCTGAGACGTCCAGTCGTGACTCTGCTAATGGTTCATTGCCTTCTATCCACTCGAGATCGATTGTACCTGGTAAGTTTTGGTATAACATTTTTTCACACAATAATATATAGATACGATATAAATAAATAATTTTCTCTTAGATGAATGAAAATTAAATTAATGGCTTGAAATGATTTTTTTATTTTTGGCTAATAAAAGATAAGACTGTAACGCCCTTTATCTACGTTGTTTGAGGCCAATGAACTCCTAAACTAGTGAATTGATTTTGATAGAACTCCGTAACTATGTGTAATTTGGTCCAACTTAAAAGATAGGGATAGTTTTAAATATCACTAGGAATTTTCTAGTTTTTTTTGTACTGTGACAAGTGTTTTTATGCATTTCAGGTCACGCGTCACTAATAAGAGCAAGATCGGCAAGTCCCACGGGAAACATACCGTGGTGTTCCATGGCCCAAGCGCAGCTGAGTTTTCACGGTCACCGGGAGGCTGTCACTTTCTTTGTGGCAGTCCCGGGGGCGACAGGATCTCGTCCTCACACCCCCGAGTCTCCGCGACGCACGCCCACTCCCCCACCCATGCTTGTCATATCCGGGGGCGAAGGATACATCGACTTTAGAATCGGTATGTGACACAGTTTATTAATTGCATTCATGTTTTCAGACATAATATATTAAAGTCGATATTTTGTAACGAAATCGCTTACGGAGTATATATATTCTAGTTAGCGTTTTGTTGAAAAATTCCGCAGCTCAATACGCCGCGTACTCCGCATCGACTGCGGCCAACCCAATTCATAGAGCTATAGAGAATCTTTTAATTAGTAAGTGTTTTTGACGCAGTGATTCACGAAATTACCATGTCTGATACACTGACGCTAGGTTGTTATTTACAAGGTGGTTTTAAACTTTCAATATTTAGTTATTTCAAAAAGAACTTAGATTTTCGTAATCCATTTCTAAGAATATAATTATATCTGCACAAAGTAGATAATAAAATTAATTTACTTATATTTTGTATATTATGTAATGTTTTTCAATTAGGTACCTATTATATGTATCCCAATATATTATATCGATGTCATTTATAATAATATTATAAAGAGGAAAGATTTGTTTGTTTGTTTGTTTGCATTGAATGAATTTTACATTATAAACTTACTCGGACGAAGTCGCGTGCACCAGTTAGTAATTTTGAATTAAACACCAGTAATAAGGTATACCATAATGACTTGTAATTGTTATACGAAATGGAATTAAGCATTACTTAAACCAACTTTACTATTTAAAGTTTTCTCATATATTTTCAAAACAAGCAATATGCACGTTGGCATTATTTAAAATGGTGTCTATTGAAAAGTGTTTGCATAGCAAAAACATATATTAAATTAGCTTATTGCTTTATTAAATTTAGTAATAAGTAGATTATTGTCGCTTATTGTGCTTACTATTAAAAGAGAAAGCTTACGATGCTCAGACGTTAGCCTATGTGGTTATCTTAAAGTTTTATTTCCCACACCCAATATCTTTAGATATACTCGTACTCTAATTACAGATTTTTTTAATATTAAATGTTTGAATGAAACAAAAACAAAAAAAATGAAACAAAAAAAAAATTGACTTCAATAATAGTGATGCATATACTTAGCTTGGCTATAAATATAACATTTTATATGTTTTTGTGTTTGCGCTGAGTGGCGCCTGAATTAATGTTTTATTCATAATGTTTCATCAATCATGAGTTCAGTGGGTTATATTAGGGAGCTTTCAAGCCATAATATCACCGAATACGATATTTTTCCATACAATTTTTCATTGTCGGTAGGTGCTAATAAAAAATTATTAACTTTTTAAAAAAATATTACCTTACACTGGCCGGGCTTCCACTCCACACCTGTTTGGGTAGTTAATACACTAAATACTTCTATTGACTTATTAAGACTTTGTGTGCATTTAACATTGGTAATATTATGTCAAGGCTTCATTAAAGCTGCGTTCGATTTTAGCCTTATTTAAAATTTCAAATGACAATATAATTTCTAAAAGTTCAGCCGAACGAAAGCTCGGTTGGCGACAGGTTAGACGCAGGCTTGAATCTCCGTTGGGCCAATATTTATGAGACTTTTCTAGTGTGTATTAGAAATGATGATCGTTTGTATCCATCTGCGCCAGACTTCGGAAGGATGTAAATAAAATATTCTTTCCTGAAATCCGTATCAAAATTTTTGTAATTAGCGGAGAGAAATAGACAGAAATGGACAGTGACCTTATTCTATAACTAGTGACGCGCTCTGAATTTCGCCTGGGTTACACTTACAAATGTTTAAATATACACAAACCAACCTTCTGAAAACCGAAATATGATAATGAATGAAATGGTCCGAACACGTGTGGAGTCGCCCCTGTATCGCACATTAAGCCCCTTTTTATTGAAAATGTAGCTGTTAGGTATATATAACACATCGTTTGCATTCCCATTATTTAAATTTTTTTCTCTATCAATAGAAGAGCATGCCGATGACGTTGAAGATACGGCCTCCCACCTCCTTGTGTGGCAGATACATTGCTGAACGTACCTGATAGAATATGCCTAAGTGAAAAAATAATAATTATACCTTTACTTAGAAGCGGTATGTTAAATTTTCATGTCACCAACAATGAGCATGTACAAATGCTTGGGGATTCACTTCGCATACACATCGCAAAATCTAACCAAGACTTAGGTCACAAACTAATCGTGTGCATGTATATGTAAAACGCCAAGCTTTTTGAGTGTGTATAACTTATGTTGGTAAAGTTCTTTTCTTTTTTAAACCAATGTTTCGATAATACAGATAATGTAATATGTAATAGATGAGTGTTTTACAGACAAGAATATTCATAGCGAACTTAGTTTTTATGGTCTTCTATAATTAACACAAATGTTGAAAAAACTCTTGATCATGTGTTTTGCTTTCAGATTGTTTATAAAATTACAAATTAATGTGCCATTTGACTAAGTTAAGTAGTCAGGCAACGATTTTTACGATTTAGTACGAACAAAGTTTAACGTAACGCTAATTAGGATGTAGTTAATGGTAGAGTTGTATACCGGATTGTTTGGATTGGGTTTACAATATAACATATATATAGTTTCATTTTCATAATAGTTCATAATATTGCCCCGTTTTCAAAAAAGGTAAGCGGTTATAACAGCATGGTTTCAATATTCATTAGTAACTTCTTAATATGCTAACGTGTATATTGCTAATCCAGTGACATTTGTGTATAACAAATTAACTGCTCTTTTTATTGTAAATATTTTTTAATATTTTTTTACATTTTTTTTTAATTTGTCGAAATATTGTTTAAGATAATTTTTGTCTTTTAACTCACGTCAATTAACATATGTACCTAACATACAGGGCGTCTCAAGACTAAGCGACATGAAGGAAAAGTACCTTAAATATCGTAGATAGGATATTTTGCTGAAAGAAGACTTCATGTTATTTTCCAAAAATTACGTCGTCGTCGGCAATAAATAATATTCTTGACATTTCAATGAAACATTTTAAGTTATTCCTTTCTTTTAAGGTACTATGTTACTTAAGAAGAATTATTATTTTTTGTCCATTCTTTCGATTGACATCATAACATAAACGGGAGATATTTTTTTTCACATTTATTTCGGCTCGATTCTCAGACGCGATGCAAGTAATTTTTAGAAAATCTTTGAATACAGTATTACTAGCTTTTAAAAATAACAAAGTCTTCTTTCAGCAAAATATCTTATCTATGATATTAAGGTACTTTTCCTTCGTGTCGCATAGTCTTGGGACGCCCAGTATATTTTCACTTGCAACTTAGGGTTGCTACTAGGGCTTGTCGAAATATATAATTAAATGCTGTGGCAGGCGTTTAGCAATCATAAATTGGGCGGTCCATCTGTGGTGGCAACAACCACCCATCTTATACTTACAAGACCACAGTGAAATAACAGCTCGTATGTTTCGCTGAGTGAGGGGACAATTTCTCAGTTCCCTTCTAATTGCACACCTGACGGTCCACATTACATGTAAATATAATTATATTCGTCATTATCATCATCTTCTCAGCCGCAGGACGTCCACTGCTGGACATAGGCCTCCGCCATAATTTTACAATAGGACAAGCGGACTCTTAGCCCTTATCAGGTCGTCTTATCCTGCAACTATACTTGCCAGTCCTGCCCACTGCCACTATCTTACTGATCCGCCGGCTTATGTCGGTAACTTTCGTACGTTTACGGATTTTCTCATTTCTAATTTGATCTTGCATTGTAACTCCGAGCATAGCTCTCTCCATAGCTCGCTGAGCGACGTTAAGCTTTCTTACGAGGTATTATGTTGTAATAATTTTATTACATTATATTACAACATTTAGGTCTAACATAACAGTCCTAGAAAGCATCAAAGTCGTTTGTAGATGCAAATGTGCCCTGTAAATTACAAAAATTACTACCTACTTGTTTTGTCGAAGTTTGTCAAGTTGCATTTGCCGATGGCTATGGTTGAATGTTTTTAATTAAACAAACGGTGTAAAGAAGCTCGATTGATAAGTGTATGTAAATGCGTCTTCACTAATATTATTCTGTTCAACAGCCGACTCTGAAATGGAGGACAGCGTGGTGGTCGCCGAAGACGGCACGTCCAGTGAACAGAGTACGCAAGCCGAACGAACGGGCCACTTGATAGTGTGGCAAGTGACGACAGCCTAACGTAAGGCGAGCCGCGCGCGACTCGATTCCGAATCAGACTACGTTTATGTGTGCACCACGATTAAACCCGATCCGCTCGTTCACGTGTAAACCCGTTGAACAAGCTGGCGATTCGTAAACACATGCAATGAACCTATAGCTTTACTATTCAACACCTTTGAAGCGTGACGTTAAAGAGAGCATAAAAATCACTGGCACTCCGGGAGTTCCGACAAACTCGAACAATTACGTTAACTGTATGGATATTTGAATTAGGTAAATACGATTTATTATTGACCTCAAAAAAGACTTGAGAAAATATTTGACACTGACACACAATGACAATTTTACACCAGTGTTTAAAATTCAAACCTCTACAATCCTGACTGGTATACATTGATTTCTGTGGACTGTATGATGATGATTTTATGCTCCGAGAGTGTTTAACAAGTTTAAAGCTACGGGCACACTGTAAAAGTGTATACGAATCGTTAAAATTTTTACCATCGACATTGTGGTGTTAAAGTTATTTAAATATTGTGAATAGGGTGTCTCGAGTTTCGGCGATATATCGTTTATATAATCGTTATCAATCGCACCTGGACTCGTTCCGATTGATTTAATATCGATATATAGTCGAAACTAAACGACGAAGGAAAGTTTTTCGATTAGTTTTAAAATAATGTTACGGTGTAGCGTTTTGCTACGTGTAGGTACAGATTTAGACGTTGCATTGGCCGTTTTGAGATCCCCATTTTTCAATAACTTGACTTATTTTAGATTGGTTTGCACACAAGTGACTATTTTCTCCTGACATAGTAGTTGTGTTAAATGTTAAAGAATCACCGACAGCAGTGTCATATAATCTCAATATTTCTCAATTCTCAGCGATATTCTGCGATATACCGCTCACCAATATAAAATGCATATCTAATCTAGAACAAGTCACAGATACACACATGTTGCATATAGTTTGTCATCACTGTCTCTCGTTTGAAAATCAAAATGGCGCACATAAAATAATTATCTTAATAAACGTGTTCTGAGTACAAAGGTACAGAGCAACGCATGGCTCGTCTAATGGACATTGTTATATAAACATTTACTTTTTTAACCTTATTATGTGTATTTTTAATTAGTGCAATTTGATTTTTGGCTAAAACTGTTTGTTGGCGCTTTCCTACATTGATTTTCACATAAAGGGGGGTCGTTTTATATAAGGGTCGGTGTACAAATTGATGAATAATTTAACTAGACCGAACCCCCGACCCCTCTCCCCATAAGTTTGATTAATCTCGTGTAATGTTTGTACAAGTTGTAACCACCAAATAACTCATTGAGTAGGATTATTAATTTAGGCTTAAATAATAAATAAAAATATAATTATGTATACATAGGTAAATAATAAAATTTAAAAAATTTTATATAACAGTGCTACGGCATAATCGCCGACAGCATAATTAACAGTTTTGAACTTTATTTATAATATGTTAAACTTTATGTTGAAAGTTGAAATTTGTTGAACAATATTCGCGTTTTATAGATTAAAACAAGACTTTCTCATAATAGCCTAGGTTAATCGTATGGGCTGTGTTGTCATCTACATCACATTTTTTTTGTTTTTTTTTTAATTATAATTAGTATTAATAGTAATTTATTTATCAATTGATTTTCAATGTTCGCGTCTAAATAAATATAAGATAAGCCGCAATCGGCTGGACATTTGATACTATAATTTTTATTGCAATATTTCTTTTGTCTGTCAAATATTTATTCGCGAATACTGCAAACTGCAATGAATTATTGTTTAATTTGTATTACTTAGTGTACAAATGACAGCAGTTTTTTCTAATCACGGTGCAACATTTTTATTAACTTATTTTGTTATTGTAAGCGCACTAAGTTGTTTAAGAGATTTATTTTTTATTATTACAAATAGAATTATTTATTAGGCAAAGATCATTCGCTTCGTTTAAAGTGTGCTAGTCGACTTTGATTTGAAGTTAAGTATAGTTTGAATTTAAAAAATATATATCTTTGTTTGAAACTTTCCTATGTTACAAAAAGAATTTTAATAATTTATTATTAAAAATAATCTTGGAAATTTACAAAAGTAATTACTGGTGACTAGCATGTTTTATATAAGCGAAATTTTGTTTACAAATTATGTCAAAAATTGTCTATTGAGTTTCGCGGTTTTTTTTAATCATGTATACATGTTTTTTTTTTTAAATTAAATATACATCCTTTTAAATTATTTTTATAGTTATTTTTTACAAAAGGCCTTATAAATTTACTTAATTTCCAATTTATGATTTTTCTAAGCTTAGAACATTAAAGGCGCTGTCCTAATTGGCAACGATGCCCATCGCACGATGGTTTCGTTTTCCGTGTTTTTTTACAATTTACATTGTCGACAAGTTCTAACAAAATATATTATACGCACTCACTCGGCTTGCTTCTCGCTGTCCGCTGCCATTTTGTGTTGAGTAGTCATTGTATGCGTAAAACCAAATCACGTCGCACGATGGGATCGTACGATCCCGCCCAATTAGGACGCCCCCTTTAACCTTAACAAATCTGTGAAATGTATTTATCAGAATCGATTGTGAATCCTAGTCAAAATGTAGCATTGTAAAATAAGGTAAAGATCTTATTTTGCCGGTGTTTATATGAAATAATTTAAAATTTAATATTTCGGGCATTAATGTATAGTCATTTGTGTATACGCCTTTATAACGTCCTTAAAGTGATTCGGCGCAACCGACTACAGGTTGCCAATTGAGTTCAGCGTGAGTTTTCTATATATTTCTAGGAGTATGGTGTCATGCTTAAGCTTAGGCATTGTGCTCTTTAGAAGTGAATAGATAGCTTCTCTAAATCTTTAAAAGTGGCAAAGTGTTGTTGCAATATTATATGATTTGTGATTATTATCAAAATAATTTATTTTGTTTTTGTTTCTTATATATTCGCAGTTTTAGGTTTTGTAGAAAAAATAAAGGATCTTACACAATTAGTGGTTAAAATATGTCTTGATTAAATATGCAGTCAAATAAAGAAATTAATGCTGAATATTTTTGTTTTTTATTGAAAGTTTTTCTTTTCTTATTAGTTATTATTAATAGTTATTAGTGATCAAGTGGACCGTCCCTCTTACTTTTATAGTGACAGGGCACATTGCGTAGTGAACATGGTGAACATAGGTGGGACACATTCGTCAGATACAGCTTTCGTCATAAATCGAAATTTATGAAAATTTTGTTCGCTTTGGTCAGAAATGACGAATGTGGAAAACCAATAATGACGGTTTCGTTAGTGTCTACCAAATTTATTGTATCAGAAAATTTAGTACCTACTCTTCCGCCAGATTCCAGTTTCTGTGGGTATTCTGTAGAACACCTTTTTCTGCAATTATCTAAGCACTTTATAATTTCTGTGTTGTACTAATTAGAATATAGGTACATAATTATAGGTAGGTACTCCTTATGTTTTAGCTATCGAGTGGTGTAATTTAATTTTTAAAACGTTTTCTTAGTAGAGTAATTTTATGGGATCAATCTGCGTACATGTATAATTGTATTAATTGTAGAAATTAGTACTTACCTAATTAATTAATCCAAATACTTACACACAGATGACTTAGAAACTGTTTTGATTTTTCACTTTTTGTGAGTAGTAGGTAATGATATCCAATTAACAGTGACATTTGAAGCTAATGATAATAGCCCATATATACCTATTAGTGGCTGATAATGTAGCTTTTTGTAGATGAAAGAATTTTTTAAGTCTGTTCAGTAGTTTTTGAGTAAATAAAAATACATTACAAACCTCGCTCCTTATAATATTAGTACTGACCGACCGAATCTTCGTTTTTGTTTTCCACCATTTTCGGTCAAAATCATGATTCGGCAATATTTTCGTTTTCGACCGAAAATTCATTTTCGATGGGACACTAAATATTAGTATAGATAAACAGGATAACAAAGAAAAACAACAATTTATACAATAGGTACAATTTATTATAATGATCAATTAAATTATGTATAAACAAACAACACAAGATACATATTAATGAAATGACGAGAAGTAAATATTTTATTTTATTGTTTTTTGTGCAATGGTAGATAATGTTACAAACCACTATTCATTATTTTCATACATTAATAAGTTCAATCAATCTCAAACTACAATAAATATATAAACGCAAAGTTCTCTCAAAAGAATTTTTTTTTTTCAAACAGAAACTAACAATATTACGATATAGGTATTATAAAATGAAAATGCAATCCAGAATCTCGTGGCCTACATTTTTGTTATCTTTACTTTTAATTACAATTATATTTTCATAATTCATATTTCTTTTAAATTGACAACCTATACCTTATATAGTGATATATAAAGAAAACACTATTATGTCGCTTTTTAATACGATTTCGTCTTCAAAAAAAACAAACGTATTTTTAACCACCAGATTACAGAAGGCGCAGTCTTTAACATGATTGCGTTAAAAACAAAATAATTTCTCATTAACATTAAAAAATCTATAGAAAAAAAAAACAATTATTACATTAATAGAATGAATGTAACGTAAGTCGTTGAAAATAATAGTTATTTTTATTTCTCAATAGTCATTAATTTCAGTAATTTATAATTTTTTTTCCTTGTTTTTAAGGACCCCGGAGAATTCTGATTGGTTTTTTGGTTTTTTTTTTTCATATTATACAGAAAAAAATTATTTATTAAACAAATGTTATTTATAAATGAAGGTATACGAGTATGTAGATTTTTACTATATAACAGTCGTCTTGAGGAAATGTTCGTTAATAACATTAACAATTTTTATAAATAAAAATACCTAAAGTAGAACAATTTAATTTGAAAATGATAACGACGAATAAGCAATAAAAAAAAAAACAATTGTAACAAAAAATATTAAATGATTTATTATATATATTTACTATTTTTTTGAAGGTAATATCCCCCAACTAAGACAACCCCAAAAATAGTAACAGATACCTATTAATTAGTGTATTGTACAAGAAAAGCACAATTTTAATATGTTTAAATTTTCAATGGGAAAAGAAAAATATGGAAACAGGAGGAAAATATAAATTTCACTATTCAAAATACAAGGTATTAGAAATCGTTAATTTTTTTGTCACACTTAAATACAATGTATTACAATTTGCTAAATACTATTTTATATTATTATTTAATTCATGCAATTTTTATTTTCTATTTCTGTAGGTATATTTTGTATAATATATGTAGATAATTGCTTAATAGGAAGGAATAAGTGAATCAAAAAATTGACCTTCTACTTGTAAGGGATGATTCATAATTATAATATATAAATATATATATATAGGTACAAGTACACATTTCAATGACAATGAAATTGAAATTAATATAAAGGGACTCTATCGATACATACAAAAAGACATGACTCTGAATGAGGTTCTAATTTTTTTTAAATTAAAGATTTACGCATTACAGTCAAGCCCTAATGTGTGTTTAGTTTGGTCTCGTTGTTACCACGATTGCTACTTTTTAATAACAGTCACATTCACATCTTAATATTGGTCGTTCTACAAATATTTGAATATATATTTTTTCCTCAACTAAAACAATTCGCTGCAACATTACATTTTCCCCAATGTGACAAAAAAGTGCCATGTGACATGTATAAACAATTTTTTTTCCTAAAACTGAGTACAGTGCTATACGTATTGCTAATATGAATAAAAGGACTGTAAATTTATTTATCTTCCTTACCAATAGAATAGAATTGAAGTGTATGTTTAAAAAAAAAGTATATGTAATTGGTTTTTACTAAATGTGCTTGCTTATAATATAACATAGGTTAGGTAACTCTTTTTAACAAAAAATAAACTGACTTCAAACCGTCTCATGGTCTTTTCTCATGGATGCCATTGTCAGAACTGGACCAAATTGAAATGGGACCACACGGGAAGCACCAGCTTTCAAATAAAAAAGAATCATCAAAATCGGTTCACCCAGTCGAAAGTTATGAGGTAACAGCTTTTTGGAAGTCCGTTGAAAAAGCAATTTTTTTATTTGTTTGTTCCGGTTAATCTCCGAAATAGCTAGACCGATTTTGACGGGATTTTACTGGTAGATAGCTAATATTATAAGGAGCACTTCTATAAAAATTATACAATTATATATAATGAGCTCCCACACACAGGCAACTGCAAAGCGGGGCCGAGCTTTGCTATTTACTCAATAAAGTAATGAATAAATTCACAGTCCTTCGTACGTATAATAATACCAAAAGAAATTCGTCTTGAAATTGAACATATCCTTTCTTCGGATTGGCGACTAATTAATAATAATTATAAATTATTCTTGATACTCACATCTAAATTCTCTTTATTACTTCTATTAAAAAAAAAAGATGTAACGCGTTTATGAAAACTATCAGTAACGTTTTGAAAAAAAAAGTCAATCCAAATAAATAGATGTTAGTATTACGGACAATTCTTATGTAGATGTGTCTTTGTACAATTAATTAATTAATTAAACTTAATAATAACTTAAAAACTGTCACCAGTTGAGATCGCAGGCTTTTTTGTGTTTTATATTCTAAGAATTACGTATTAGGAAATATTTCTCAAATAAAAAAAAAACCTTAACAATTTTATAAGTATGTCGTACATAATATCACTATACTCAGTTAACAAAAAAAGTACAATGATCTGTAGCCTAATTCTTTCTGCCCTTGTCTGTGCTTATTGTATAAATCCGTCTAATGATATTGCCTACTCACTCTCACGTCTACCCAATGCATCACAATATGTTAATCACCTTCTACTGCTAATAGTCGAGACACACAGCATGCGTATTGTTGGTGTAGCTTTTGTGACGCTTCCTCATAAGTAACAACAAAAATAAACTACATATTTATATTAGTGTGCATAAATAATGCCGATAAAAACTAGAAAACTATTTTGGAAATATATATAATTAAATCGTTGTTTATCTGTGCTTAAAGTGCAAGCGAATCTCAGAAACGGATTAATCAATTTGAAGCAGTTTTCATTGATACTTGTATCGTAACATTTTTTTTTCATTCCAATCGGTTCACAAATCTTTTATGTAACTACTACTATTACCGATTCTCAACAGAGAATGCCATTATAATTATAACATTATGCTTGCTGTCTGACCGACCTTTGATAGAGTAAATACTTTTGTAATTCGACTTCTAACCAACTAGATCTTTTCTACACACTACCTACACTATACTAGTTCTCAAACGTTAGTTAGAAGCAAACTCTTAAAAGATAACTCTTCGTTTAATCTTAACATAAAAATAACTAAATTTAATTAAAATACAAATAAGTAATTGAACGCATCTTAAACCATCTTAACAAGCCTAATAATATTTTTGGTAACAGAACCATTTTACAACGTAAACTATCAAACAATAAATTCTTAAAACCGAATGAAAAAATCATATAAAACGAAAAATCGATTTTTTTTTTTTCTCTAAAATTTAATATTTAAGTACACGATTGACAAATTGTTAACTTTCTTCACTCATGTCCACTCTGAAGATGTGTCTCTATCGTACGTTTTCATAAACTTTCTTAAATTCCTAAAACTAATTTAATACCATCCAATAAATATAACTTCGTAGAAGTCTTCAACACATTGAATAATATAATTTTTAATATATAAATGTTAATTGCACACAAAAGTATTCGTAACAATTAAAATGAAATTATTCGTTGTCCAAACTTCGATTATTTTTATTGCTATCGTTGTAAATTATTGCTTATGTAACACTCCTCCACCTATATATGAATGTAACACGACGGACCATACTAACCTTCCGTTAGGTGTCCGTACAAATTTATGGAATTTTCATTAGTTGTACAAACTATTTCGTATCCGAAACATTTTTTCTAGCTAGCGTAGCGTATTTTTATTTATCACACAATCTATTAGCGAACATATTTTCTGTATGGTACGGAGACCAAAAACAGCTTTGGTTCATCTAACCATGCGTAATATACGTAATAGCGAGCGAGCATCGCAGCTACGTTCACGACGTAGCTACCACTACGCAAGTTGTATGCTACGCCGTAGACGCCGTAGTACTCTTGTAGTGACATCCTAAAAAGTATATAGGAAAAATAGTACCGTGGTGATTTTGTATTCAATTATTATTATTTATATTATTGTTATCATCCATCGTTAAATATTAGACTTAACTGGTTTTTTTTTGAATAATACATTTTATATCCTATAAAATTCATGAAGGCTAATTTTAGTAATTTTATAAGATAAAATAGAACGAAATATAACTTTTTAAATATTTATCACTTTATTACAGTCTACTTATTAGCCGAAATTGGTAAAGATATTACAATATATATAATATATATTATATAATCGGACACACTCACACTCCGCTAAGGGACAAAACGGTATTGCTTTTAATATTGCTTCTCTTAACAAATTAGTCTTATTATAAATCCTAGGCTATTATTTATCAGTATTCTATTCTAAAGTATTATTTGTTGCTTAAATATTGCTAATTTGGACATTTTAATTGTATTTATCACTGAGTTTTGCGTAACTTAACTATTATGTCTATATGACGACGTCAAAACTCAAAACACACTCACTTTTAAGATTGACTACTCATTCCTGGCGCCAATTGAATAGCCATATGTTCGTATTAAAATTAAGTACTTTAAAAATTTTCAGGCTTTTTTTATAATAATTTTTTATGTAATTAAGTATATTTTAGATTTCTCTTTCCGTCTTTTAAATATTTACATAAGGCATGTTTCAAGTCAATCTAGAAAGTGATTGTTTTTTCAAATATTAACCCCAACAAATATAGTCACTAACTATTTAGTCGAGCCTTTTAAAGTATTATCCTGTTAACTGTGTTGTCAGTTGCTGAAGAACCGCAAAGTTTAGTACTAGCAGTATTAAACTCATGTGGCCATAGAGACTAAAATGTTTCCTTTATTAAAATTTATATTAAGTCGTGTTTAAATATTTTATATAATGCTCAGTCATTCTTCCTTCTAGAAGAAAAGAAGACTATCCTCATAGACGAGATTGATATTTCTAACAATGATTCTTTTTCAGTGCGTTACGCTGGATTTTAATAACAGAAAAATGTAATACAAATTGTATTCTGAAATATTATTCAATATTTATTATAATACCTTTTGTTCAATATGCACTGCAAATATAACTTTTGTATGTATAATATATATTTATATTTTAAAAATCCTATTTGGGTGTTAATTTGTAAGTTTATTCATTTGTTTAAATTATCTCGTATTCATTACGTTCATCTATTAAATATCAAACTTTAGAACGACAATAAGGATGCATACAATCTCAACTTAAGTTTAATTTGTAACTTGATTGCTACTTCCTATTCAAAGAAATAGAAAATATATTTATTTTCTTTCACACATGAATTTTATTTTTCCATGGCCGCATGAATATAACTTTGTCGAAGTACGTTTTAGTATTTAACTTTCAACGGTCGTTATCAAACGGCGAATAACTCTATAAGTGTTCATTTAATGTTCCTATAAACTTTTTATATCCCGTACATTGAGTAATATATTATACTTAAGCGCCTTTTTCACCATCTGTCAAGTGGGCTAATTATCATTTAAAGTCACAAGTAACCGGGGTAACCGGGGTAAACCGGGGTAAGTAAGTAAATTTCATTTCATTTTTATAGAAAATTTATTGTAAATTTTCATTGTAAATTTTCATGAAACTTGGTACATAAACAGTTAGACGTACAGGACACAGGATAGGCTACTACAGCTAGGACGCTGAATTATCAACGTGTAACTTAGGCTATATTTTATAAAGTTACGCGGAGGAAGTCGCGTGCAACAGCTAGTTGTTAATAACATGAATATATTACTCAAAGTTCGGTTGCTTGAAATTACTTTAAAATTTTTCTTTTTATGTTAAGGTTGACAGACAATCTGACGGTTCGTTTGGTGGCTAATAATAATAAATGCTGCAATCTGCTGACCGTAGATTAATTAAGGTTTTATTTTAATGTTTACATTGCTTCCGTTTCCGTTTGACAACGATAAATGTTTCATTGTTGAATATGAGAACGATGTAAATTAGCTTTAGCAGTATTACTATATAAAGTCTAAGTAATTAATTATAAAATCACTTATGAAGACATATAATATATCAGGTGTTTTTCATGACTCTTTATTAGACACAATAATTTTCTTGTGTGCGATTTAAGGTGGACTTGTTTTCTTTCTTAGAGTGTGTTACGAAGACTATTTCGTTACAAATCGCAATTTTGTGTAAACTAAGTGCCTAAATGGGTACTATCCAGTACTTTGCCTACATAAATTGTTTCTTACTACGTAATTCGATAATTACAAAGTTATTCATACCTCTACCACTACTAAAATTGTAAAGAAGGTTATTTTGGTACATAGGGAAATATTTACATTCAAATGTATATAATTGTTGTATATAACTTGGTTTCGTTAATGTTAATTGTTATGTGTTACTTATCACTATAATAACTATAATTATAATAACGTTTTTTATATATATTTGAATAAAATATCTCCTCTTAGATTATTTAAGCCAAAAATGTATGCGTTCTCTACAGAAGACAAACCATGAGAGCTAGGGGTTAGTATACAAGGAACAGAAGGGAAACACGCGAAGGAGTACATCAAGAAGGATTATCAGAAGAGTAATTGATAAGAGAGAAGTAGAGGAATACAAAAGGGGAAACTTAGAAGCCATCACTTTTATATTAATACTTTTGTAAAACAACTTCATCACAATTCAATCGGAATTTACTCAATATTCGATGTTAGATTCGTTTTTATTATATTATTAAATATAGTACTCCAAAGCACCAAAAATATCTAAAAATCTACTAAATCTTAATAAATAATAAATATCGTTATAACCTACAGTATTGCTTATAAATTTACATTATATTGCTTTTTACGCGCAACCTTTGTCTGGTAAAGCCTATTTCTAAAAATAAATTGTTAAAAGTGTATTAATAAGGGAGCTATTCACTAAACTAGGTAGTTTAAAAATGTGGCACTACGATATCTACAAGTAGGAATATTTGGACAGGGAATATAATAATTAAAAAAGTGCCTCTCCGGGCCATTATTTATTTATTCTAAATTTGGTTTTATGTAAAGGACAAAATTCCAATAGGCAGAAGCATTATTCGACTCATAGCTGACTCTCAACTCTATAAATGCATATCTTTCTTATATGAGTACATAAAGTATGAAGTCTCCGATGCCTTAGGTATACTGGTTGTAACAATTTGGTTTGGCGAATAATGCTTCATACAACTTAATATTTGCTAATTTGATGACAAACCAGATATATATATTTAAAAACAAAAAGAAATTTCAAGCTTTGAACAGAAGAAATGTATATGTGTAAATATATAGAGGACCTTACACATAAAATATCTTTCAAAAAGATCAATAATAATTGACAGGATTAAATGAATTTTACCAAGGAATTGACTCTCGAGGCACTAGCTAATCGACTATGGGGAGTGGCGTCGACCGCACGGACGGATTAGCCAAGATCCGTGGGGTCGATGCGACCATTGGGTGAACCACTAGCACTACGGAACCCTACTAGGATAGGTAAATATATTAAAGTCTGCTGCGTCTACTCGACAGCGGTGCGCGACTTTTAGTGCCTACATTATTATTGCTTTTCGAATACCCATGTCTTCGCGAGCACCTCGTGCTCGCCTCAATAGTCTACAGTAATTCTACCTTAGGCTAATTAGTTTATTGCCAGTTGGGTTCGAGTGGACTATGCGCCGCCTGCCCAATACATAGTGGGTGCTAAAGGCACTGTCGCGGGCCGACGACGGGCGGCTGCGGCGCGTGGCGGGCGCGAC
Source organism: Synanthedon vespiformis (assembly GCA_918317495.1). Lineage (NCBI taxonomy): Eukaryota > Metazoa > Arthropoda > Insecta > Lepidoptera > Sesiidae > Synanthedon > Synanthedon vespiformis. The sequence continues at coordinate 4,515,963 of OU906947.1, forward strand.
GCGTTTTCTCTGCGTGCGGAGCTTCGGACGGAAAGTTTTGGCAAGCTCCACAGCGAGACAGCCTACGCGGCGCGCCGGCCACCCACCGCCCCGCCTTCGTCCCTGGCTCTCACTTACACCCTACAACCTCTCTAACCTACTTAGCGTTTGTAAAAATCACCTACAAAAGATATTACTTTCCTTCTAATATATAAGGGTATATTTATCGACCATTAAGTATATACATATTTAAAAGTTTAACATTAGCAGGACGTCTGTCGCTACGGCTACGGCCTATTGCCGCGAGTTAGACCGGCGGCGCTAAGGGGTCGTACGTGATTCGTTGTTTGCGAAACGTTGCTCGATTTAGTGCGGGGCACCTCCAGCGGCCGCGCCCTTCCGCTCTCGCTGGACGCGCATACACGCGACTAATTTCCATTTTGTATATTTAATATATTACGCTAACAAACTAAATTCATATTAATACTTTTACGTTAAATTGTTAACCATTAGTGGTGGTTTACGGTCCCTAGTTGCATCGATAAGTCTGACGGGGCAGGCGCCTACGAAGCGGAAGCGGGAGGTTCGACCGTTGGCGAATCCTCGTCGCGCACACACGCGGACTCCTGGTGTTTGTTGAGGTAGCTCTTGAGCGCGAACGTCTTGTGACATCGCGTGCACTCGTAGTTCTTATCGGACGAATGGGTCTGCATGTGCGCACGCAAGTTGGAACGGTCCGCAAACGCTTTGCCGCAGTGGGCGCAGCCGTAGGGCTTCTCGCCTGTGTGGGATCGCAAGTGGCCCTGAAGCAGCCACGGCCTCGAGAACAACTTCCCGCAGACGCCGCATACGTGCGAAAGTTGGTGCGTGAGTACGTGCATCGCGAGGGCCGGCATGGACACGTACGCCTTGCCACACTCTCCGCAACGCTTCGCCGCCACCGAGTCGAGGCTGCGGTGTGTTTGTTTGTGACGGGACAGGTTGGAGGAGGTCGCGTATCGCTTCCCGCACTCTGTGCACGTGTACTTAGACTTGGTCTCCGGTTGCTGCGCGCTTTCCACCGGCGAGTTTGCATAGTTTCGCCTCTTAGACCGACCGTCGCTGACGAAGAACGCGTCGTAAGTGTACGCGACGGTTTCTCGTGGCTTTTCCGCTGAGGCGTCGGAGACCGGAGAGTCTTGAGGGGGCGGCGGAGGTGGTATCTGTGGTGGCTCTGAAGACGCAGTCTCCACGCGAGGCGCCGGTGTGGTCAAATATACGGCATGTTGGCTCAGATCTAAGATGGCGTGAGCAGCGTTTAGGTCTTCCTCGGCGCGATGGAGGTGCGCCGCGCGATCGACCAAGCAGTAGGGGCGATAAATGTCCTTTTTCTTGGGCGGCAGAGAGAGCAGAGCGCCCGTGCTGGTATAACACATGGAGGAGGATTTGCCGCTCGCCGGTGGCGGAGGGGAGGAGACAGGCGAAGACTGAAGCTGCACATGGTGGAAGGGAGTTTCTGTTGAGTCGGGCGAGGCAGAGAGGTGCAGAAGGGCATAGGAGAGAGGCTGAGGCGCCGGCTGAGGAGCGGGGGCGGGGCCGGCGGGGGCCGGGCTCACCTCGCTCGGTAACTGAGCGGTAAACTGCGTGGAAGGCTGCTCCTCGGTGTAACCTGTCCAAAATAAAAAAAATAATATAATATTATACTAGCTACACGCGCCCGGCTTTTAAGCTGGACCTAATAATAAGTTTAGGAGTTCATTGGCGGCAAACAACATCCCACGTAATTTTTATATAATACATATAAAGATATTATCATACTAGCTGAATTCGGAACAAGAAACATGTGACTTCTATTGTGCTTCTATGTTCGGTCTGTGGCCGGTCGCGCTGACAAAAACGACACCAAATTACAAATATCTTATATATATTAAATAGTAAATCTAATTTATTTAAGAAATGCCCTAGTGAGACGTTGATATGCATTTTCTGTGCCCGTTTTACCTGATTCTCAGAACTTTTCTTCGTTATAGTTATCTACTCTGTAAAACACAATACAACAAGTGACTAACAAATATACATTCGCATTAAAGTGGCGCACATGGGAAAAATGTTTGAATCAAATGGCTCCGTAACAGAAACAAATGAGTAGCACGCGAGGCTCGCGTTTGCTCGAATTGCGGCAGCATAGCAGGTATTGGCGGGTGGTGGTGGCAAAGGGCGGAGGAAGAATGGGACGAGAGGGGGGAGGTCGTCTGTAAGAGTTATTCCGGGACGGTTAATAACTTGCAGGAGCAACCTGTGGCTCTGCGGCCAACCTGTAGCGCCCGCCTCAATTGTTTCAAGAACTTCGGGAACACAAGTTTCACCGCTAATCCCGAATTTCGTCGCCCCGTTATTGTTACAAATCTAATTACAGGATGCCTTCCCGAACTTAAAGCCGCGAAGGTGACCCTTTTAAGCATGGAAATTTAAAACTACTTACACTAACACTTACGCGAACACGCGAACTTTGGAAAATTTTGAACATAGGTGGTAATACCCTTATTTAGTATTTCCACCTGTAAACAAAATCCTACAGCGTATGCAGCACACCAGCTCCCCTGATTTTGTGTCCATAGGTGACGGTAACCACCTACCATTACCTGGACTTTATAATATTAAAAAAAATATTTAACTGTGTAAGTTAAAAATAATACGAAATAAGAGTACAACTACTGTGGTAAACGCACTTGCAGGACATAATAATCGGTCTTATATTCCTTGTAAATTTAAACGCTAGACAATTTTATGCTTGTTGCCAGTGACAGGGAAAACATCGAGCAGCCTTTGCAACGTTCGGGCTTGACGGGCGTGTCGAGGGACGAATTCAAAAGGCAGTATTTATTGACATGGAACGAATTGCCGAGAGGTTTCTCTCTGTCAAAGTCTGGCTCGCCTTGCCCTGTCGGCTGCACTTTTCATTTTACGATTAACCTAATAATACCTATATCTATTTTCTAGGAACTTAGAATACAGTAGCTGCGCGTCCCTTTTTCCTATAAGCGATTAAACATTTATGCAATCTTTATAGCTCATTTGTTTGTCTAAACTTCTAAAGCGTAATTTTTTTCCGGTGTTAACAAAGTTAAAGTTTAACGAGTACTTTTTTTTGGATAAAACTCATCTTTATCCTTTCAGAAAATATATTATTTCGATGCCTTTCAGTAGCAACACCTCTCAACGTGTATGCAAATCGCATGATCATCCTTTTAGTTAAGGCGTGAAAGCGTAACTTAAGCGTAACTTAAACGACTTAAAACTTAAACGAAATAAAATTGAATATTGTATAATTACCTACTAATAACTCTAAAATAGGCCTTATATACTGATGGCCCTGCGGTAAAGAGAGCCGGGAAAAGGAACGCAAACGTGTTGTGTTGACACGAGTATTAGCGTTGTACAAAGCTGAATAATCCGTGTGGCGAACAATCACGAAAGTTTTATACTTTTTTTTACGCACGCAACTATTTTTTTAAAGTAATTATGTAAGACTGTATTTAAATGATAACACCATAACCACTCAAGTAAGATTTGTACCGAAGATCGAGTAGATACCGTAACAAGAGCGGCGAACAATAGCCTAGTATTTATAACAATAGAAATTAGTATTTATACATGTAAAATAGTATAATGCCCTATTCCGACTAAGCAAATTGGAGTTGCCGCATTATTCCCGCATCGGCTCAGCACGAAATCAATTACAACTTGTTGGTTTCCAACGATCCGATTAAATTGAGCCAGTCGCCACAATTCGATTCTCTAGTACTATTCGATTAATTAAACTCGAAGGACCATCCTATTTGGTCCGCTGTAGCCGTGTTTCTGTTATCCTTCGTAGGATTAAAATTTGTGTCAATATAAACGCATTTCACACTGTAATTGGAAAGCGAATCATGTTTCTTTTGTAATATTTGAGGAATGATTTTTATCCTTTGACAAAAATTATAATACTCTGTAATTGGAAAACGGATCATATTGCTTTTGTGTAACGTTTGACGAACATAGTGATTGGATGGAACAGAGATGGGGGCATGTGGTTGCGTTGTATATGAACGAAATCAAAAGTGTAAAGGGATTCGTTCAGTTTTAACAGCGAAATACTGCGTGGTTTGCGACTCGCGGTAATTACAAAACTGAAAATATGAAAGGTCTCCTAACTCCTATACTCATTGCTTGAATTAAAGACAATACGACGTGGACGTGGTGACGATAGATGTTCGTAGGCAATTATAAATGTATTTAATTGCTTGTACTAACTACTACTATTCATTAGGTTAATAAATGACAGAAAACATTCCACAAGTTTAAACCGCTATGTAAGTAACATATCTTTGGAAGTAATATATCTTTGGAAGTAAGTAATCACACTCACTGATGCTTTAATTTCTTATCATAATACATTGTAAAAATAAAGTGAAAGTGTATGGGCATACCTAAAGCAGTTTAATCGCGTGTCGGCCTTGCTTTAATAAAAGAGCTTTAGCTTTAAACCCGCTTAGTAATTGCATTCCTGCAATAAAAGGCGTCTCTATTTCATTTTTAGAATTACTTAGTGTTCCGAAAAGGTAATTTCATCGAGGTTTGTACTTAAAATGTTATGGAAAAATTCAGACGACGCGACGCGACGTTAGCAATAAAATTAATAACTTTATAGGAAAGTATTTCATTTAAATTTGAATTACAGAAGGAGTTATTTAAATTAATTAATGTCAATATTAATAAACTTCGTAATTAATCTGAACTAATATTATAAAGAGAAAAATTCGTATTTTTGTAAATAATAAACTCAAAAACTACTGGACCAATTTTAAAAATACTTTCACCTGTAGGAAGTTACATTATCAGCGAGTAACATAGGCTACATTTTACAAAGTTGTGCGGGCAAAGTCGCGTTAAGCAGCTAGTATAATATAACTTTCCAGAAATTCTTAAAAATAATCTCTGTTAAGTTTGTATCAAAGACTGTTAATGTATTAAATACCACCGTGAAATAACAGCATGTGTTTCAGTAAGTGAGTAAGCCTTCTCCCTATCTTTACACTATCCCTCCTCTATCCTACAATACATGTGGCGTGCTTATGTTAATAAGCAAGGCGAAGGTCTACCTATCTTCAAGAGAACCATCAGGCTACCATGCGACCTTTAATTACATCTATACTTACTAATCAATACTAATAATAAATCTGTAGGAGTCGGTCATGGAGTAATTTACTTTGTTTTCAGAAATATCGTGTATATAGGCTCTATACATGATACTGAAACTAAATTGACTATTTTTACAATTTTTTTCTCTGTATGTATGTATGTTGAAAGTTCCTCCATCACTCTTAAACGAATTAACAGATTTTCATGAAACTTGGTAGATAAACATTTAGAAGTACGGGACACGTGATAGTAAAGAAATAAATTTGAAATAAAACCCTTTGTACCAAATAACTAAGGGTAAACCAATACATTTTTTTTATTTGACTCAACAATATATTAAATGAAACTTATACCGCGCCGGTTTCGTATTTCGTTCAAACCTAACAAAACTTTATTGGAAATTTGAGTTCAAAGTTTACACCAGGCCAATATCGAAATTGGCGGAATTGAGTCTACACCACACCACAAAGATGTAATATCTCGCCCTAGTTCGTTGGAAAACTCGTTTACCGTTCAAACTTATGGATTTCAAAGGAGTTTTTTTTTGAAACGAATCGAATTGATTTTAAAGGAAACGATTTTATCGACATAATAATATGTACTTCATCAATGAAAGATTGAAAGTAACTTTTGGAGTCAACTTCAGCTTTAGTTAAATAATTTATTTTTTAAATATAAAAGTACAACTCAAACAAAATACTTAAAAGTTATAGAATTTATCAAATTTAGCCGTTTGGATCCATCTCTACTGGGGTTTTGAGTAAGTTTAACCGTACCCTGAATAACTTGTAATATTAGAAGGAAAAGTTACGTTTAACTGTTACGTTTTACTTTACTTACTGTAAAATATAAAGTTGTGCTGTATTGTGCCTGTAGTCAACTTAATGAATTCACTCATATTGCACGAGTCTCTGTTACATAAGTGAGCTTATGAAGTGATATCAAACATTTGGCTTCCTGTTAGCGGTTTGCTTGGTTTGCGCCATGCAAGCTGAAACTTCATTAATGTACCACTGTTCAAATATACTTCATACAGTCTATTCAATATTGAGATATACATTTTTTTCAATGTGGTGATAGATTAGAACAAATTATAAATCTTTTAATGATATTAAAAGAGTGAATGTGTGGTTAGTTTGAAACCTAATTAAGAGGGGACTTAAAAAATATTTATCTTTAAGGCAATTAAAGATTGTCAACCAAAATAACAGTAAATGAATCTAACATTGTTTGGGAAAACTCTTTCTCCGTCCGTCCACTTGGCTCCCACTTTATCAAGTGACAAAAAATTATCTTTGGATCCCATGGGATTCAAAACGTGGGAGCCAAGTGGACGGAGGCCTCTTTCTATGGGGTACCGCTACCGGTAAATAAATTTCCTTTATTAAATAAATCTATCATTGGCAAAACTACTAAATAATAAACATGCAACGACAAAATATTGCGAATAAAAACAAATCAAATTTAATGTATTTTTTTCCGCAATACCAATATTTTAATTAGATACAATTTTTCAAAATGTGTTAAATGTGTTTAGGTATATATGTATAAAAAAAGTAGTTGGTTTTTAAATTAGAACTCAATCGGATCACAAATGGCGTGAAATTAAGTTTTACTTTTTTCCTTTTACGATATCGACTTTCTAAGATGGGTAGCACTCAGCGGTTAAGTGTCTCTACCGGCGACAATAACTATGTGCGAGAGCTACGTTTCAGCGCTCGCTTTGATGCGGAACTTAATGGAATTAGGTCGGCCATAACATCATAAGTCACGCGGATAACAGATGTACTAGACTGACTCAAACTGACTTGGAACTCAAGCCAAGAACCACGACTTGTGGCAAACAACGACTTGTGACGCTCGGATTAGAAACAATACCAAGATTCAGGAAGTTGTTTCCTTTGACAAACAAAGTAAGTCTCGAATAAATGGAAAATGGCAAATATCTCAATGAAAGGTATTTATTTATTTATTTTATTTTAGGGAAATTTACAGGTATAATTACTTAATAATAGTGGTGAGTAAACAAACTTAACCTAATAAAAAATTTCCACTAATAGATAACAAAAACTGATTTTTTTTTTATAGGCCACTGAAAAATTTATCAGAAGTATGAGAGATATGTCTCATGTTCTGCCACTGGAAGGTCTATATGGGTAACCACACGTCATTATTTTTCTATTTTTTCTTTTCTGCAATTAAAATACATAAATTGATTTAAATGAATTAAAACTAAATGAAAAATTGCAATATATTCCTGCAAAGCAAAAAGTAAAAGCAAAAAGCGTTGCTCTATTTAGCTATAGTTTTCTGCAAGTCATGTGATTTTTATTTCCTGTTTAATAAACTCTTATTTATCAGCACTCCTTACTCTAACCAATGAGTAATTGTATTTATTTATAAAATATTACTCGTTCTGGACACGTGAAAAGAGAAAAGTATATCCATTTTCGTGACTGGTTATGAAAATGGATTACAATAACTCTTTTCAACAAAAAATAAACCGACTTCAAACCGTCTCATGGTCTTTTCTCATGGAGGCCATTATCAGAACTGACCCAAATTGAAATGGTTCCACACGGGAAGCACCAACTTTCAAATAAAAAAAGAATTATCAAAATCTTTCACCCAGTCGAAAGTTATGAGGTAACAAACATTTAAAAAAATACAGTCGAGTTGATAACCTCCTTCCTTTTTGAAAGTCGGTTGGAAACAACAATTTCATTCTGCTTTCGTAGCCGGTTATCAAACGAGAAAAAATTCAATGTTCGTAGCCAGTTCGTAGCTGGCTACGCCAAGACTTGACTTGGCAACAAAATGAATACAGCGACATAAGTAATTCCAAAGCGCTCCCCAATTAACAGAAGCAAAACGTAAACTCGTTTGAGATTCTGAAGGTAATGTTGGACTTGACTAGAGAATGCAATATCACGATATCGGTATTTAATCATTTACGGTATTTGAAGTTATCCCACAGGCAGTATACGAGATAAATTTCGCTGGTAAATTGATATTATGTGGTTTTCAGTTGTGAGTAAATAATGTTTTTACGCCTCAATAAAAATGCATTTCATTTGAGAATATTAAGAAATATTAATTTCACAAAAATCGTTATATTTGCAAATATAATTAAGATATTCGTGAACTATAAAAAAATATAATAAACCATAATCAGAAACGATACTCTTTCCATCGATTAACTATAGGAACTAAATCCGTTAACAGAGACTATGTACTGACCGAATTTAAGTACCTAATAAATTTCAATTAAGTAACATATTATAGAATATGTGAGGTATGCCATTAATTAGCAGATTCCGCGCGATTGAGAATAGTCAATCCCTTAAATAACGGGATTGAATTATCTATGCGCAACAAAACGCACGTAAAAAAGGAAAGCTTAGCGTGCCAACTGTGCACCGCAGATACAATAGCAAAAACAAAGTCCGACAGGAGGATGAGTGAGGGAACGCCGCATTGCACCAGTTGAATCTCGACCCCTATACTCCCCGGGGGAGCGACACCTCCCCGCCTTCCCCTGCAACCCGTCCCCTATCCAGACCCGGACTCGGGGAGACGAGTACTTGTTGAGGTTCGGGATGCGTACAACGCTCATTTTTCAACCAACTTTGCCGACAAATCTCTGCTCTACGGTTTCTGATTATATTTAGTAACTAACTGTTGCACGTGACTTTGTCTACGAAACTATTTTACTCGCTGATAATGTGGCTTTCTTAAAATGAAAGAATTCGGTTGTGTCGGTTTTGAGATTAATTTTTTATTACAAACAAAAATACAAATCCTTTTTCTTCATTAGTATATACTATTTTTAGAAACACTATACAAATTTATAATCACATACCCATTCATTCTATTAAAAATAGAACAAATAGAAAAAAAAAAAGTAACTTTAGATAATAATTTATACACATAGATAAATATTCTATTTTAACAAATGAAGATATTGTTACATACGTAATAATATTTGAGAAAGTAGAATGAAGTTAGTTTATTGCAGTGGTAGATATGATAGGTGTCGAACAATAAATTGGACATATCTTAACATGTAAGAAAGAAGTATTTTTATTGCACATAACATCTACCACTATATGTATGTTCCTACCGTATTTGACTACAATCGATCACTGCTAATGGAAGCTGACACGAGGGGGCGAAACGTATCTCTCCATGACAACCCCTTCGTCATAATTATATTTTTCTAGAAATGTTATATTTATTAAAAACTAAAAATTATGAATTTAATGTAACTTTAAAATATAATTCTATACATACAATGTATTTTTCGTATTAAAATTTTTTATATAAATATCTTTCCATACAGAAAAGGAAAATTGCTCTTTCGTAGCTTGTTTATAAATATTGTTGTAATTATTATTTACGCTGTTTACGAAAAATCTATAAGACTATCAAAAATATTAACAAGCATTTCGAGCTTATTGCCTATTTAATCTTCCATGTTCCTAAATATTTCAATCGGTTGTCTTTGACGATCGCAAAATATCGTAAATGCCAATTTCCAACTCATTTCACTTGTGAATGTATCTACGTGAAGCTTCGCATTTTAGTGCATTGTAAGATTATCGGAGATCTCTAGTACATTATTATGTTCAGTCTCGGGCGTGCGCTGCTATGGCTTCTTTTATCTCAAATACGAAAGCTTACGCTTATACTTAGGAGAAAGAGGAGCTCATTTAGTTTTAGGTATTCTAAAATTGGCACATTCAAATGAACTATAATACAAATGAACTATTTATTATTGTATCTATTAAAAATTTCTAGATAGTATCGGTAGATATAAAACACGAAGTTTGTATCAATTATCGTTCGTGAATTTGACATGAAAAACAATAATAATAAAAATACACAACTTATAATAATAAGTTAAATAATGTCATTAGTTACAGTGTAAATAAACAATTATTTTCAACCTTCTCTTTACTTGTTCTCTTTATTTTCAAAACTGATTTCTCTACCAGTTTTTGTGTAGCATTTCTCCTAACATTGAATTAACCTTGGCAACCTTTTAAAACAGCGAAGGCGCTTCAATATGTTCACATCACTTAACCCAAAATCTATAATATACTTGAGCAAACAAATTTGTAATGCAATTCGTATGAGTAAAGGCCTGTATAGGGCAGGAAGAAGGGAGGAACGCGAACAACATCTGTTCGCCGCAATAAATTTCCGAACTCAAGAAAAGCTGTCTTTATGAAAATGGGTCCTGTGACACACTTTGCGTTTTCTCGCTTTTCTTACATTTTATCATATTAAGTTCAATAGCGGCCACGTATTTTTTATACTTTTCTCAATACAATTGTTAAAGATATAAGTAATTTCAGATATTGTTTACTCAATTATTTGGTATCTCATGTATGACTTTACAAATCACAAAACAAGAACATTGATTCTTAGTTTATAATTTGTCAACAACTTTCAAATAAATATGCATATAAAATATACTTAACAACCACAGTCGAAAGGTATAAGGTAATAACAAAACAAACATAAAAAAATACAGTCGAATTGAGAACCTCCTCCTTTTTGGAAGTCGGTTGGTAAGAGTAAATTCGATACATTATTCAGTACCAAGCAAAAAAAGAGAATAAAAAGCAGAACATACGGCCAAAAAAAATGTTGCTTATAGACCCAATACAGTATCGAATGCAAAAGGAAATCAGTTGTTTCAAAACTTCTGTTCTGGTAATATCGACGTCGAAGATATGACGCGTTGTGGTAGGCCAATTGTCAAGTCATACAGGCGTGCGAGAACTTATTCAATTACCCATGATGATTAGCCAAAAAATCGTTTGGAACCATTAGCTGTAATTTTGTCGTCGAAAGAGAGAAAAACGAGGAGAACATTTTATTTAGGTACTTTACCTTATTGTGATTATTTCTTTCTAATAGTCATGTGAATTATGTTCGAACTGATAGCAATTTTATAAATGGATTCGAGAGAAAATATAAAACTGTAAATCTCCTTAAAGTTGGGGTTTAAACACTTGGGAGGCTTCTTTGTCGTCTTTACACGATACTGCAATGGGCACTGTGGCGGAACCAATGCGCTCTATCCCTTGCCAAATCTCTTTTCTAAAGATTTTTTTTTATTAATCTCAGCTTAGGAAAAAGTAAAAAGAAATATTAAAAAAAATACTGTTTTTATAAGAACCATTTTACAAAAGGACAATATAGGGAGAAGTTGATGGTCAACTTTATAATATGTATATAGAAGTAATTATGGTTTATACTTGAAATGCACAGTACCAATAAATTAGAATTTTGTACTAGTTAGTAAAACATTCACAAATCCACAATGAGAATAATTTGAATTAAGAGTCGTTACAAAAGCTCAGCGTTGTGGCTTGAGACATTTCAGACAATGAAGTCTCGTCGCACTTAGGATGTTACGATATTAAATGTTAAGGTTGAGTTCACTTATAAATAATAAAAGTGTCAATATAAATCATAAACGTCAATAAACGAGTAACAAAAATAGGAATTTTGATAAACTTTTTTATATTGAGTTATGAACCAAGAGATTGGAAACCAAGAATTATACGAAGATATTTACGAATAATATACTACCAATTCTCTACTAGAACAATATTTGAAAAGATAACTTTCTACTAAAACAGCTGAAGTTCAAGAAGGTATCTTCAACGTTAAAATGTAAACATCCGACTGTGTACAAGCTGCACTCACTTTGTTTAAGGTCTTTAAAAATTACACGCTTTTAGAAGATAATTTAAATATTTACGCTTTGAAAAAATCACGAACAAACACAATCCGCTGAAACATTTTTTTATAAAATGTGATATATGAATATTAGTATAATATTTAGTATAATTCAAATACCCACTCTACGTAGAAGATACTGATTCAATTAGATTCTTAAATTTGAATAAAACATTACTTGGTCATAACGGATCTTTCGTAATATTCGTAGTAGGTATTATTTGTAACGGAGCACGTATTATAATCACTACGTTACTTTTTTTAAATAAGAAACTTAATGTGCGTTACTCGTGTACACTTTACGACTGTCTTTACTTTGAAGATGGCGAGCTTCCCCTTAAGTTTATTCAGTAGAGGAGCGGAGATAACGAAATGGGAACAATAAAATCACAGATCCCGCAGCTTAATTCGCCCTACTCTGTTTATTTTGTTACGAGATAAGATTATACTGATACGCAATTGGTGTTTATGTATAAAGGAAACAAAAAATCTTTTTCGTTGGGATATGCAAATTATACGCAACTGTCTGAATTGAATAAGATTTTTCATCACAAATACAATTTTTTTATTTCCATATGACTTCCTTCTAGTTATCAACACAGTCTGTTGTGTTGTTACATCCAACGTGAAATTACAGTAGGTAGTACAGTAATTGTATACAGAGCCCATTCTCCTATGTTCGCTTACATCTATTCTATTACCCTAGATTTAGAAGTAGGGCACCGTCAATTAACAACATATGTGCTTCGGTAAGTAAGTGATGCAAGCGCCCATTTCTCTATGCTTTCAAAATTCCCTTATCCTTAACTTGCAGCACCTGCAGTGTTCCTCGTATTAATATCCACTTAGTTGACTATCTAATAAGTCTGTAAGATAAGCTTTACTCTATAAAAAAAACTCACCTACGCAAAAACGTGAAGTGTAAATAAATAAACTGAAAAAATATTCTGGTTAACATTTATTATCAGCGCTTAATATACATATTTCTTACTTATTTCGTTACTTACTTATGAATATTTTGTTTATTATGTCCATTGACTTGGGTTGTGAATATTAAAATGAATCTATAGATACAGGCATTTCATCTAACGAAACGAAGAGAAAAGGGGGCATAAGAACAAAGGAGATATTTTATGGGGTAGGTAGAAAGAAGGATAATCACTAAGGCATTTTATTACGTTTAGAGATAAACATTTTTTAAGGGTTATTTTATTTTATTTTTGTTTTGCATTTATGTCTAGTCTATGTAGTTCATTAAAATTTTAATAGGGCATGTAAAAATAATAACAAAGTTAAGTTAACTGATAAAAAAACCGCATCATGCCACGTGTTGCAACACCACAATAATTGGCACTCTAGTGACGTAGACAAATGTATGCGTTCTGATTGGACGTTGCTGGCTATGACGTGTAATCACCTAATATCAGAAACATAAGTTGCATAGTTGATAAGCAAACACCTGCTCAAATTCAATAGACCTTTCAAGGTTTCCTGAACAGAAACCTCTTAAAATATTAGTGGCCATTGTTCTTCGTTGAATTAATTCTTACTTTGTAGGGCTCTTCGTAATTTAATATGACACTCGCAAGTCACGACACTCTTTAGCGAGTTTGGGAAATACAATTTGAGTTTTCACTGAAACGTTTATCCGTCTTATACCTACAAAGCAAATACTTCAAAAAAAGTACCTACCTTTGTATAGCACTGTGATATTACATAACAACAAGTAATAACATATTATGTAAATGTATGACTAATTTTGGTTTCCTGTTTTTTAATAAGAGTAAATATATATTATATGAGATTGAATAAACTTTTGAACCCTAACAAAAGCTCATTTAAAATAATTGCAAAAGTTATATAATTATTAAAAGTTATATAACTATAATTTCAAATATAACGTTGTTATATTATGTCCATTCATTAACCGAAGCGAAATGTTAGGGTGCTTTGATAACAGACGAAACCCTACCGGGTACAGGGTAATTATTTATTATTGAGCCGGCATCGCAGCTCGATTCCAATTAACAAACGTTTAATATTGTTGTTCAGTCAATACTAAACAATTATGCCGTCTGGTATTTATGTCGGGACTTAGATCAGGTAACGTGTAGGTATTTGGGTATCTGCATTTACGGATTTATTTTTTACAATTGGCATTTGTACTGCGCAAGAAAATTGCTGATGGTCTCCGTTGCTGTCGCTGAAATTGAACTAGTCTCAAGGGAGATAGTGGAAGGGAGTGTACGGGGGTGTGTAAAGGAAAGAGAGGTGGATATATTGTTCGTGAGTGACTATTGTAGTCACACATGACTGTGTCGATAAATGTATCTGCGAGGTTTCGATGTTTGCCGAATTAAATGGAGGGAAAATAGAAAAAGAAATCTCACTTTACAATTCTTTTTCTGCACTACATGAAGTTACATTAATATTAAAAATACTGGTGGACACAGACGCTGCCTCCGTGTTAGGAGATGTGGACCTAGATATACTTAAAGACTTACAGGACTTTACATATCTTGTAAGAGAAGAGTAAACCACATTATATAGACAAATATTAAGCGATTGGGAAGGGATAGGGAAAATAGGCTGTGGCATCCCTTCACTTATATTACTCACCGAAACACATTATGTTCTTTCAAGGTGGTCTTCGGTAAGAGGCTAAAAAATTTATGACTCCAAAACGAGTTGTGTATCACATTTCAGACCAGAGCTAACTTTGAAGAGTACATTTCCAAAAATAGTTTAATCGGTAATCGAACCCGGGGCACCTTAAACACTCTACCTATAGGTAGTCATCAATGGCTAAATGTTTTGTCGACAAACTGGCTATAATTTGTTTACACAATTCTTCTCGTGCAGCCTTACTGCATGTCATGAACATTATTTATCAAGGCAGCTTGTAATATGGAAACCATAGAACTGAGTGCCGTTAAAATCCAGTTCACCTATATCAAGAATAATTTCGAAAAAATATGAAATAGGGGTTTAAATCTGGTTTAAATATGAAATTGCCGTTTTATCGCAACTTGTGAAAATTTCCTTTAGGCGCGTTGGGCATTTTTGAGATGGGATAAATAAAACCATTGAACTTGCGACACTGTCACGTAATGTAATGTAATTTTGCGAAGCTTCGTTTGAGCTTAGCTCATTATATGTAAATTTGAATGCTCCGGGTCTTTCACTTTTTAAGAGAGCTCTGAGTTTTCGTTACTGTGATTAAAAAAGCAATTACTGGCAAGTAAATGCATACGTTCAGAGCAGAATTTAATATGCAGTATCTTCGGAACCTTGCTTAAAGGGACTCCTTTTAATAATATATCTTAGATTTTACTTAGATAATATTTTGTTAATTAATATATATAAATGGTGTTGCAATTGTGAAGTCACATTATATTGCAATGCGCATAAAATTAATGTCTATACTTAAGTAATATAAGAACGGATAGGTTGACAGGCTATCCGAGACTCGGGCTTTGTGAAAATGTGTATGATAGTAAAGTTGAGAATTGTTTCTGAATAATGAAACAGCTCGGACGTACAGTGAAGTTGAGAATTGTTTCCCTATTAAATTGCTTTTACAGTTTTCATATCGCTGTCTGCAAATGCGTTTTAAGAAATAATATCTGTAAATTACCGGTACTAACCCGTGGAAACTACCGGTGTCACTACTAGTAGTTCCACTGGTTACATACCTACGTATTATTAACTATAATTTTAATACAATCACACACAAGAATGTTATCGCGTTTATAGGCTCTTACTCTTACGTGAAAACAGTATTAGTTGGCAGACAGACAGAGACTTTATTTTATTATATACTAGCGGCCTCCCCGGCTTCACACGGATGCAAATCATATACCAAAACCTTCCTCGAAATCCATTGGTGCAGTAGTTTTTGAGTTTATCGTGAACAGACACACACACAGACAGACAGACGCGGCGGAGGACTTTATTTTATCATGTGTAGTTGATATTATATTTTTCTATAAAATAAAACTACAGAAAAAAGACCTAAAACTTTCCCGTTATTTTCTATATTTGTATGGGCTTGAAGCGGTTACTTAAAAAGCCCATTATTTCAAAGAGAACAGAAGCTAAACTCATTAATTTTTTTTTAACGAACAAAGCGAAATAAAAAGCATTGTTTTACGTCGACGCTCCACAAAATCTTTCAGTAAAAACTTTCTGAAAAGAAGACCTACTTTCTTAGCGGGATTATGAATTTTCCCAGCTGATGCCGGCGACTTCGTTCGAAGGGACTGCATCTTAACATATATGTGAATGTGAATTTGTTTGTTTGTTACCCTATCACACAAAAACTACTGAACCGATCACCATGAAATTTTGCATACACCTTTCACCCAGAAAAAAGGACTATTCCCGAGGGATCATCTAAAATAAAATAAAAAACTAACACCTGGCCAAAGTGTTATAGCAACAAGTTGTCAAGCATTATATTGGTTACTTATATTTTTTATTTTTAAACGCGGACCAAGTCGCGGGCACCAGCTAGTGTATGAAATTATGAATACCATAATATTAGAATACCTCGTACACACAGATAGCAGGCAACAGGCATCGTGAATACCTTTGTTATGTGACTCCGACATGCATACCTATTCCACAAGTGAATTCCATTATCATCATTCGTTTTTACTACACACTTAAAACAACTTCACATTTTCATTATAAAATATTATGTTTTTCATAAAATATTAATTCCCTTTTGAAAAAAAAAAGGAAAAAAAGGAATCATGTAAATGAAATAAAGTCAGTTTATTATGAAAATAAAAATAATAATATTTAAATGAAACTTGTCACTTTTGTGGAGAAGTTTCGCCTTTCTCACAGATAGAGGTAGAAATATTAATGTAAACTAAAATCAAGATTTTGTGTTAATAATTTACTTGGCAGATTATGTTTGTTTCATTGCGTCTTTTGTTTCGCATAAAGTCATAGAACTAGTGCGAGAAAAATGTTAAATATCCTCTTCGTAGCATAAAGGAACTACATAATGGAACTACTGGAATACAAAGCAGTTCCATTGTAAAATCTTTGAAAGTACTAATAAAATTAAAAACACTTGAAAAGCTTACAAGAGAAAAAGATAATAAAAATCATAAGTACCTATTCAGACATAACGTTTATATGATTCAAGAAGTTCTTTTGGATTGCGTAAACTGAGAACTAAGAGCAACACTAAAGTATAAAACAGATATAAAACAAAACAATCCATCACTATTCTTTAATATTCATATTGTTTCATTTTCAGTTAGACTTTAAATGAACTAGACTTTTTTACCAAAAGCTTCAAAGTGCCTCTAACATGTTTTTTGTATGTGCGTACAATTTAACATATTTTTGTAAATTAATATTTGTAAATGTACAAATATAACTTAGCTTATTATTAAAAAGGAAAATTTGGTTGAGGGGAAGGAGGACTTTATGAAGGCGTTAGTAAATTTAAGCAGAATTTAAGCAAATACATTGTTATTTCACCTCTGGCAGACGAGGTCTCATCGCCTGCTACAACATCCGCAAAATAGACTTAAGACTATTACTTGCATAATCTGAGCTTAAAGCTTTAAAGCCGTTCGCCTCTTTATATTTCATACTTAGAGCAGAATGCTATTATGAAAAGAATGAACAAAGAGCAATGTGAAGCTGTTTAAGTTTATAAAATACATTTTAGAATTATATTTTAACATCTTATAATATTGTTAGCTTTTGCCGACGGCTTAGTCTTCATTTATTCAATCTTGGTAGCTAATTTATTTACGTCAGACATTGTTTTTTTTTTATTTTTAGATGATATATCAGTATCATCTAAATATATTAGTATATTATTTTATATCAGTATTTTTTTTCTATAGACAGGAGTAAGTAATATATCCTGCAATCTTGAAAACATGACGTATGCAAGTAATATGTGGGGAGCTGTAAAGTAATTTCGGAAATATGCGTTTTATAATATTTTTCGTAATCATCAACTGAGCAGCCCGTCTTAATGCAGTAGCTACCTCTTTACAGAAAACCTCTTGACGTATGTATATATATTCGTCGCCTTCTACCCACGACCATTTAATTTAAGAAGAAAAGTAAGTAAGCAGTAAAGAGTACCTACATTACGAACAGATATTTCCAACTTGTTGCGATTCTTGTTTTCAATTGATCTGTCGTTACTACGTGTAAATATTTAGCGTATTCAAGATTCAACAATCTATTGTAAACCTGATCATTTTAATGCTCGGTACCTATTGTGGTAAACTTTTTTATGGCTAAGTTGCGACCCGCTCCCAGCTACGTCCCGGAAAAAAAAATAAGTTTGGGTCAAACTTGGCTTAGAAGCATTATTATTAAATTTCATGCTTCTAACTTTGAAAACGTTTCCATACATAACAGCCTAAATGGCTGTTATGAATGGAAATAAATTCCTTATTTTACCCCTTTAAGGGTCGAATTTCCAAAAATTCAAAAATCCCTCAGTCGATGTTTTTGAATTCTTTTTTTATTTGTGTTTTTTGGTTATTTTGTCGCTTTGATAAGTCATTAATCCTTACATAATATAAAACAAAGTCCTCCGCCGTGTCTGTTCGCGATAAACTTAAAAACTACTGCACCTATTTTCATTATGTTTTCACCAATGGATAGAGTGGTTCTCGAGGTATTTTTTCGTATATACCTAATTTGCAAAGTTACGGGGGCTAAGTCGCCGGCAGCAGCTAGTAAATTATAAATTATATTAGCCTTTTTAATGTTAAGATCGACAGACAGGTTGACAGTCCATTTGATAGTAAATGGCATATTTTATTATTTCACGAAAGTCACGGTAAGGCGGTTTTGTTACTGTCGCTAGATGACTTTTCAGGTCCAGACCAGAGCTGTCTTTGAAAATGTTCACGTTCAATGTTCGAATCCCAGCAGGGATAACCTGCTGGGATTCGAAACCGGGATCAAAGAAAAAAAAAGGACAATTTTAATATTACTACTATAGCAATGAAAGCTCTACGATGGCGATGAGTAAGTACAAAATTTCAAGTTTTGAAGTAAATAAATCAATCAAAAGAATCGGCGGAATAAATAAAATGCGTATGTAAAAGCATCTTTCCGATATCTCCGTTTAACTCATATTTAAACTGGAATCTCTCAAAATCGATTTATCTGCAGTTCATGTTCTTTATTTGGAAACTTAAAAATAGATTCATTGACATTGACATCAACTTGAACTTGAAATAGCTGTGAGATATATATAACCATCAGCACAAATTCAGCGGCCCAAGAATATGAAAAATTTCAATCATACTACAAAATTTTTACTTAAGCAAGTCAATCTGAACAAAATCTTAGGGTTTAGTTTGTTGAGGAAAATACGTTGATTCTTCTACGGTGCGGTACTAATGTGCGTAGAAATTGTTAAATAGTATTATTAATCAAATTAAATAATAATTAAAATTAAATGTAAATTATGATTTTAGAAGTTAAAATGTATAAATATGATCGGTTTTTTTGATTTCTTTGAAACAAGTTTTTTACTGACATAAACATGAATATTATAGGGATGTTGACTATTTTTTGAAATTGTTTAAAATTACGTTACAAGTACATTATTTACTTAGCCCAAAATATTTAATATTATTTTTTAATTGTGTATTTTAAATTCCGTTTTTATTTTTCCTCCAAAACGCACAATATTTATAAAGTGACTGTTGTGACGTCACTTGTTCCTAACACTACAAGTTTGAGTCAAGTTTTGACAGTGGTGATGTTTGCGAACAAGTGACGTCATGCATTTTGATTGTGATTTATTAGTTACATTTTGATTATTAAATAAAAATTTAACTCCTTATAAATAAAGAAAAATATTCTTTTTTAGATATTCTTTTTTTTGAAACTTCGCCAAAACTTCAAAATTACCGTTTCGCGCCAAAACTTCAAAATTATGTTTTTATATGAATACAATCAACATCCCTATTTTTAAAACTATAGTAATTGAGGTATTCAATTATTTTTTTAAATAAGCTACGAAAATAAAGTTTATGTGGTAAGCTATTACTAAAATATAATATCTAATATAAAAAATGCTCCCAAAAAAGCTGAGTCAAAGAAAGTGTTTGGAATTTGAAATCTGTTTATTGATGACAATTTGGAATCGACTTGATTGATTTTTTTATAAATTAACTTTGTAAGTTTTTAGACATAAAGTTGTATTTTATGCCACTTTTATTTGCCAGTTGTATTTGACCACACCAGAAATAAATTAGGTAATCGATAAACAGCAAATAGTTTAAAAAAATTAAAGCCAGTTTTGTGATGAATATTAGGTACCCGAGATCAAATGTTTATTAATTAAAATAAACTTGAGTTAAAACTAAGCGTTTTCTTTAAGTATTCTTAACTTTGTTTACCATATTTTTTTCGTATGTAGGTAAATATCTGATGATGTCTACGTTTGACTAATGTCACTAGAACATGAAATCTCGCATGCGCATAGCACAACACTAATTGGTAATGCGTATTGAATTCGCAAAGTATAATCGCATTTTTAGCCAAGCTTGTCACATGGTATAGGTACATATAGTCGGTGGTTAGGTGAGAAATGTTACCGTTGTATAGGAGTGTCGGCTCGGGATCGCGGGGCGAAGGCCCCGGCGCGGTGGCAGCGGGTGCCGGGCTGCGGCCGCGCCCCTCACCAACAACGTCGATCTCCTCGTCCGACTCGTCGGCCAACTCCGCTGCCGGGGCCACCTTCCACTTCTTGGCCATGAGGCAGCGCGGCATGGCGGCGCCCGCATCGGCCTCAGCGCGGCCGCATCAGCGAGAGACAGACGAACAGAGAAAAAGAGAGAAGAGAGAGAGAGGCGCCCCGGGCGAGCGGCGTAGCGGGTGATCGCGCGCGTCCTCTTGCGGTAGTGAGGTACGGGTGTGAGGGGTGCACTTTATATAGAGTATGTGGTGGTGCGCGCGCCGCCGCACCGGTCGATACGGGCGGTGGGTGGCCCGGCCGAACTCATCCCTCGCTGCAAAACTTTGCCCGCCGCGGCAACTTGCAGTGACACTTGCCGCGAAACCGGCCAACCTCGACCCCACGATCAACCAGTGGAAACATTGAGAGCCACGCTATCTCTATACGCGTACACCTGATAGCGGACACGGTCTGCCGGCACATTACACTACACGCTAATGGACGCGTGCACAGAACAGAGAGCGATTTCAATTTGCTGCTTCAGCGTTTGACATTACTCTCTCGTCTTTTATCCATCTTTTATCCCATTGTTTTGCTCTCAACTGCCGACTACAAACAGACAACTGAAAAACTGATATCATTTCATTTTACAAAGTGAAAGAATTACTTCATACTTTTATTTTCACATATATTTGTCCCACTTTTTCACGCAAATAACCGTCGTCACAGCAATAAATATATTTTACAATTTTTCAACGCCAACGAAGCTCTAGATCAATATTAAGCGATAACAAATATTTTTAAATTAAATCCGGTAGTTTTGATGTTTTGTTGATTTTTTATGATATTGGTCCAATAAATAATCAAAGATTGAAACCTGGAGCGCCGAACGCAATCTTTGTTATAAATCGGAAAAAACGAGGTTATTTAGTTTGGTTTTATATGAAAAAATGTACAGATGCTCCACATCCAACTATAAGTACATTATGGTTATGCAATAAATGATAGGATTAAATTGAATTATATAATAAATCTCCGAGTATAGCGAAGTTTGAAACACATATTTCCATTGCTTTTGTACAAAAATGCTCGTAAATATATTATTAACCTTTTTCCTTTGCTTTTACCCGTCGTGCTTTTTACCCCTTGCCTTCGCGGTCTAATAGACGAATAATTAGTGCTTAAGTGCTTAATGAGTAGTCCTTAAAAAAGTCAAAGTGAATTACTTTATTAACGCAGCGTTGTTTGAGCCGAGCTTTGCGCTTTCATGTAATTTAATCTCAACGAGCATAATCAACTACTCCATCAATTTCTAGTGCGGCCCTTTTTTTTAAATTTTTTTTTACTTTAAAAAACTAGGGGTCATTTCTATGACACACCCAATTTTGAATTTTTTTGACCAATTTTGAAGATGTCAAAACCCTAATGGCATATAGCAAAATCATCTTTACTTTGGAATCAGCAAAAAATATTGAACAATACTCTATTTTCTGACCAATTTTGCTATATTGAAATTCTAGCAAAATAATTGTGGTGTAAGAGGAGACGAAACGGTTTATCAAGTTTAAAAGGTAAGTTTTAAGTGACACAAGGCTCTAGTAAAAGAAGTTATTCTAGGCGTTAAAGCACGGTTAAGAAAGCTATAGCCGTGTCGTTTCAGTTGACTTCTGATTATATTCAACGTTGAATTAGTTTATTGGTTAATGAGATAGTTAAAAATACGTGTAGAATTAAGAAACTTGTTGCTTGTTCAAATTTCATGTATTTATTAAAAAGTTACGGTCCCAATATACTTAAGTAATGTACTTAATTACTTATGTACTATCTAAATATGCTTCGTCGTAAAGGTATTGAAACTTTTTCAGGTTCACTTCAAGTAAGTAGTAAGATCGTTTAAATAAACCGATAATATTTTACAAACTTGTCATGTTTCAACTACTTCTTCACGTGTCGCTCGCTAATTAGTTTTAAGTTACTGCCATATATAAAACAAAGTCCTCCGCCGCGTCTGTCTGTCTGTTCGCGATAAACTCAAAAACTACTGCACCGATTTTCATGCTGTTTTCACAAATGGATAGAGTGGTTCTCGAGGAAGATTTTGGTATATAATTTGAAGGCCACTAGTCTATACTAATATTATAAAGAGGAAAGATTTGATTGTTTGTTTGTTTGAATAGAATAGGCTCCGAAACTTAGAAGCCGACATTATCCGTGATGAGCATAGGATACTTTTTACCTCGGGAAAATGCATCATTCCTACGGGAAATCTAAAATAAAAGTAAATACTAGGCGGCTTGGCCTGGGAGAGACTAAAATGACAACTGCTTGGTGAAATTTTTAGCGATCCATTCCGCGGTAGATGGCGTTTTATACTTTTCAACGCGGACGCAGTCGCGAGCACAAGCTAGTATAGTATAAATAAAGTATGATATAGGGTATAGAGGATATAGCTGATGCTAAAAATAAAACTCTATATCTCCAATTATACTTCTTATTTATTATGTCAAATACATTTTGTTCCAAAACCGTATGTATAGATTGAAAATACGGAATACCTACAACTACGACTACAAAACGCTTTGCGTTCTTAACCACTACACAATAATTGTTTTTACCCTACAGTTCACATAAATATAGATCGAATCTTAAATGATTAGAAATTTTTTTGAAAAAAAAATTTTGAAATACATAATATCAATACACATACAATTCAAGAATAAAATATTAGTAGGAAATGTTATGTCATTCTTTGTTTATTTACTTTATTATCCTTTGATACATTAAAGTGGGTACTAATTTAACACACACACATTATATTATATATATTTTCTTTTCATGTAACAGATACTAATTAAGGGATCGTTTCTTAAAGAATACATGTTATACGAAATGACAGATTGTCAATACATCAATTGAGATACAAGTACATATAACAACAATAGAGAGACGGTTTCATGTTTCTGATGTTTAACCCTTCAAGCTTACCTAACGAAGAACCGTAAAAGTTTCCTTTATAGATTTTCACCTTATTTGTCTCATTTGACCTTATTTATGTGAATCGACCGTATTATTTATCCTATTTGCCCTTATTTGTCTTATTTGGTCTTATTTGTCTTATTGTTTCTTTTTTTTTCTTTATTTAAAAGGAAACATAAGACAGTTTTTTCTATTTTTTAAAACTTTTTCATAACTTTTAGACCCTTTTTCAAAACTCAATCCTAAATTCTATGTCAATGCCATAATATATCTAAAAATAGCAATTACTTGTAAACCAACAGCAACAGCAGCGGTTTACATTTACGAGTAGACAAATATTGCAAAATTTCTAGAACTTTGTTGAAAATCATAAAAAAATGTGGGATACGGATTACCATTACCCGTACCATAAAAACATTTATAAATTTGAATGATGTACTAAAAAGTATTTAATTAATAACTAGATTTATTTAAAAAAAATTAAAAAAATCTCTAGTTCAATAGTGTGTTCGCACTTTATCAAATAAAACCATATTTGCTCGTGAAGCGAATTCAAATGGCGTATTAGATGTACGGGACCAGTTTTGTATTATTTGGTTTGTAGAACAATAAATTTTAAATTATGTGAGTTGAAGTCCCACTAGGGCTATGTAAATAATAAGTTGGATGTATACGAATGTAGCCTTTTTAAGGGTTAAACGCTTCAGAAAAATATAATGATTATCTTAACATAGACAATATTAAAAAGTGCCACCGATATACATTTATCTTAATCCCTTAATTATAAGTATACAATCAGAGTTCAGTGACGACGCTTAACTTATAAACTAGATGCTTGAAAATCAAAATAATTTTAGTTAGTACCCACCGTTGTGATTTATTTATATAACACCTCCTTTTGCAGTACATTTTATACATAGAAAGATTTCTAGTACCTTGCGTACTTATTCGTTGTAATTTAAATTCTATTTTTTGTGGGGTATATTGTTTTTCTTGTTCATTTTCTTAAATTTAATATTTTGGCTTTATTTCAGTTTTTAACTTTTTTTAAATGCCACTAATGCTAAGTGGTAAAAAATAATTCAATAACTATGGTATAATTATAAAATACGGTATAATAAATAAAATTCTACAACCGATTTTTCTTTTTTATAAAACTTTAATTAATTGACTTTTGTAAAGATATAACTATATCAACTAAATACCCTGCATCGAGACATAGCAATGAGCTAGAGAAAAATTATAATTTCACTTTTGAAATGGCTTTTGAAAATACAAAATACTTGAAATAAATTGAACATATTATCGGAATGTTTTCGGTTCACTGGATCGTCACGGTTTGGTACGGAAGCCAAAAAAGTCGAATAAAACGGGAAAAATGCTCGGCTTGCCTTTCAAATGCAATTGCACACAGAAATTGAACGAAAATCACATCATGTTTACGGAATTCTAACACATTTTAAATTATTGAAAGCCATAATACTGGCTTAAAAGAATTAATTCTTTGTGTATTTCATTGGGCAAAAGTGAGATAGCACCTTCGTGCGATTTCATTTGTCAGACAATGAAGCTACATTTTAAAGTAATAAAATCATATTTGAACAGAATTAAGACTTTCAACTTGTACCACCGCGGTTATGTCTCAGTGAGCAAGTAAGTAAACCCATTATCATTAAATCTCACTGTGGTCGGTAGCGCACTTGCAGTACCCGTCGCGTTGCTTGTGTAATAGGCGACCGTAGCCACCTACAATCAAGTGAACCGTTAATATTGTAACAATATGAACTTTGATGCTACGAAGGTTACGAGCACGTCTTCGTAGCATGATTATAAATTATGTATAAATAACTGCACCTTTGTACAATGAAAAACAATAACTTCTTGTATCTTCTTTCTGTGGTCGAACGATTCTTGGCTCTTGCCTTAATATGGTCGGTCCACCTAATATGTGACCTTCTACGCAGTCTTGTACCCTCGTTTCTGCCGTGCATGACTAGACGGTTCATCGCGACTAGATGTGTGCCCGAAAAAAGTGATGATAAGAGTCTGAACGACGGATAACTGTCGTTGCGTGATGCCAAATTCCTGTAGTACGGAACTCCAACCACGACACCCCCAGCCACCTTCTTCATGCGCCAATCCTCTTCCTTTCAAGTATCCGCAGCATATCGCAAAATGAGGAGACGTATTTGTGGTTTTAGTTCTGTCTCTGCTACTCCATATTTTCCTGAGACCTTTGCGTCTCTTAATTTCTTCAGCGCAACCACCGTTACTTGAAAACATCGCGCCCAGATGTGATTGGACTACTTCACAATTTTTCCGTTACCTATATTGTGATTTCTGGCAAATTGTTTTGGGTTCGGTCAACAATCACAACTTACATTATGCTGCGGTTAATAAAATTCTTGATCGAATTTTCAATCTTAACGCAAGTTCAATTTGGCACTCACTAGTTGCGAACAAGGTAGTGTCATCCGCATATCGATGACTCGAGATCCTGGCTCCACCAGTCGCGACACCGTCCAGTCCAGTCTTCCATGGTGACTCTCATGTTCAGTTCTGTATAAATATTAAACAAGAAAGGTGATATAATGCATCCATGTCGAACTCCCGATTTCTTACATATTGAACTTCTTATATAATTTTACCAAAATATTACCAAAATTAATAAATAATTGCTCGCTCTTTAAATGTGAAGTAAAATGAATTAAATTTGTTATTATTTTTAATTACTCATATAAAATAAGAACCAAAGTTAGAACAGTGCGGATGGCAATGTGAAGCCGGTAGAACTACGCCTTCGCCGTGTACATACACGGCCACACGAACATCGAACATTCCTCGCCTTATATTTACTACCGAAATGGCAAATTGCGCAGTAAAAGAGTGTAAAAACCAGGTTCCAAAAAATACAAAGCAGGATGGAATCACATTTCACATATAAATAAATTTGGAAACCAATTTGGAACCAATAAAATTTAAATTTTACGCACACGTGTTTATAAAACCGGCGTCACTATGTTGTCCGCAAAATTCTGTCTATAGTTCTTATTTGGTCTGAGATGAGATTACTAATATTTTATTTCTTGCTTATTAAAAAATAATCAAAATGTAAATATATTTACAGGTCTCTATTGAATATTAAGAATTTAAATTGAACTATAATATAATAAATATTAATATTTTTTAAGTTAAACACAATATTTAGGATGTTATGTTGAAAAAATAATATTTTAGTATTTTTGATATTGAGTACATCTATGGAATTTGCGTCACAAATGCCAAAGCGGCGCATAAAAAGTACGCCTAAAACGGAATAATGGCGTAGTCTAGTAGTAGTAGTTTTACTACTGATTTTAAACTCCAATGTGTTGAAAACACATCACATTTTCTTTAAAGGTTTTCAATGACAGGTGACAGAGTTTATTCTCTACGCATATGTCACTTTTAAATTTTCCATAAAATTCATAGTGTTTTTTATGGCGTGCGAAATCCATAGTCGTAGTGTATTGATGATTTTTGACATAAAACAAATGTATGACGGTAGAGACAAACTGGTCCCAAGTATGCTACGTATGCCACGCAGTATGACATCTGTACTTCTGAATTTGTATGAAAACAGACTTCAAAACATACAATGCTACGTTCCATTTGACGCACCAGATCGGCGTGGGAAGATGGAGGGGATATCACACAGGAATAGAAAATTGGTACAGTTTTACATTGCTGCAGTAACGTACAGTCGGCCGCATAAGTCGATACACTCAAAATTACTTACTCATTTATTTACTTACTGAAGCTTTTTACGATCATTGTACGTGAAGTTTATTTTGTTCTCTAGTTGTGGCAACGACTTATGACGCGTTGAGTGTTCAGTTTTTTTGCACTTTTGAATGTGTTATCAACTTTTGCGGCCGACTGTACATGCCCAAATTTAAATCGTGATCTCAATGTCTTTTCATATTGTTATTGATTTTTTTTTATATTAATTTAAAAATAACAAAACATCTTCAACACTTCAATCTTCAAGTGGACCGTCAGCCTGTCTGTCGACCTTTTGAGAAATAATCTCAGTGTGATGTCAAGTATGCAATGTAACATCGCTCCGGATACATTGCATACTTGGTACCAGTTTGTCTCTACCTTAAATGTTCTGTGTATATTGTATGCCAATGAACCGTTGAATGTAATAAAAGTAATGAGTTTCTTATGCAATAGTATAATAATATAAAAATGGAAGTATTTTTACCACGTAACATTTTTTGATACTCTGATATACATCGGTATACTTCTGTTGATGTATACAGATGTATGAGTCAGCTACTGATATTTACTCAGTATTAATAAAAGATATATATACGAGTATATACTCTTTGACATATGCAACCTTAACCCGTTCGTTCTGACCAAGCTTTAATTTATTTATAGTTAGATAAGTAATGATCTAAACAATATTTATACACAATATTTGGATTAAAAGGTTTTCTTAATTATAGTTTGTTTCCTGTTTCGTTAAATCATTTAATGCTCTTTGCTCGCGTTAATTTTGTTGCCGTTGAAATGTGTTTTGTTAAAATAATCTTGTTCGTTTCCATTCGAGTTTCAGCTTTGAACATTTTGAGCTTTGACTGTTTTGGTTTCTCGTGTATTATACTTTACTATAATATACATGTTTGATTTCCATATAGGACATAATTTATGGCTATTTAATAAATAAGATTAACTTTTTAAATTGATAATTGAAAAAATGTGAAAGTTAATTTCTAGTTTATCAGAATAAGTTATAAGAATGTAGTTATCAGAATTTAAATAGTAAAGAACAATGTCATAAAAAGGACAAATATATAAAAATTATAAAAGGACAACAAAAAAATTTTTTCAGCTGTTATTTATATTGCTTCATAAAATTTTCTTCAAGTTATTATTTGATACTTATTGTCATAATCGACTAGGTTATACGTGTTTTGTGTATTCTAATTTTGTGCAAGTAGGTCCAAAATAATTTCTTATAATTGTTGTTGTCATAACCTCTTTTTTGTATGATTCAAGATCAGATTTTCTTTAATTAAAGATGTGTTTGCTCTTGGCCAGAATCCAGTCGTGTAGCGAAGACGAGGCCGATGATGGAGCGAGTTGCCTTCCTTCGATTTGTTTGCTTTAAAAATATCTCGCTGAAATCGCTGTTATTATGTGATGTGGTTGGTTGTGGCCTAAATTTCGACACGTTTAGCAGTCGATATATGGGTCTATGGAACATTAACTTTTTTTATTAGACGTCCATGTTTTTAGCGTCTTTCTGTTCTACTAACTGTCTAATTCATAAAAGTTTATGCCCGCGCCCTTTTTCTTGGCCGTTTAATTTTTTTTTTTTCAATATTTGCTCATATATACTTTTGTACAGCGTTGAATTATATATTTTTATTTTTAGACGATTCCCTGGGAATTGTTACATTTTTCTGACCGTTTAATTTTTTTTTCAATATTTGCTCATATATACTTTTGTACAGCGTTGAATTTTTATTTTTATTTTTAGCTGATTCCCTGGGAACAATACATTTTTCTGAATGAAATGTTTTTTTCTCTTTCCCCTGACAAAATTTATGTACAAAATTTCATAATGGTTTGATAAAGTGGATAAGATTGGCTGGCGGTTTTGAGTACTTTTACTAGTTAATTTTTTGCACTTACAACAAAAATGTATATTCTTTGTTTCAAATTTTTTATTGTACCTTTGTAATCATGGACACTCAACATTAATGAAATTGGCCAATTATCGTTTGACATATTATTTATCATCAAACTTTTCCTTTGAAAATGTTATTAGTTCGCAATCTTTCGCCTATTAAACTCGCCTTATTAAATTCTCGTGATTATCATATGTCTATTTTCTAGGGATCAGTTTTCCCTACAATAACATATTAGTAGTATAGTAGCTGCTAATAACCAAGAACCTTTTGTCTGCGAGAAAGATCGTCATCATAGACTAGACCTAAAGTCATTCTCCAGTGTTTGACTTCTTTCCTGTCAAGTTACAAAACTGAATCCCACGATCTTAACATTTAAATTTTTATTAAACTTAGTATTTTTATGTTTGTAATTTATTCTTATAATTCTTGTATAATCGTTGTTAGTTTATATGAATTTGCACTAATGTAGTTTGAATATTATTATTATATAATACATTGATTATTTATTTTAAGAAAACGTGTCTGCGTATCTACTTTCATAAAATACCGATTTAATATTAAGTTACATAAAATATATGCGATTTAATATTACTCTTAATATACTCATGAAATGTGTTAGTATTGATTTGAAAAATTAATAGTTACTCTAACATCTATTAAATCGCGTCGTTAAAATACCCTGTTTTAAAATAAATCGCGAATGTTACTTATAAAAATAATCACTGCATACGAATATTTGATGTAAATTATTAAGGAATTGGGAATTTTGGGTGTTTGGGAGAACTTGTTGTCTCAAATTGCTATAAACATTCGCGACACTTATTGAACTCGCGAAATTAAAAAAACCCGTGATGTTGGCTGTAATGAATATAACACTAGAATCCGATATATGGATAACGAATACAGTATGAAAGATTACCTTGTCTCTGTTCTGTACTGTACCTTAGTAACGTTAAAATGTTTTATTTATGCCAAATTTATAATTGAAGAAAAGAATCGGTAACTACACAACACATCCGACAGGCAGATACTATTACGTTAAACTAAATTGAACCTACTAAATCTATATACACGAACCAGTGCATTAATGACGGTTATCATCGAAACGCGAGATGTGTATCATGTTTACTGTATTATATACTACCGCGACCCCTCTGCGTAGTAACCGATGCACCCCATCGTTGCGTAGATACCGGCTTTCACAAAAAGTTCTCTAACACTCTTCAAATATGTAAGTTCTAATGCCTTATTTGAAAAATAATACTCTAAAAGATCCGTTTATACCTTGACTAGATTCAGTGGGGATGGGAATGAACGGGATTTAAATTAAAACAGGAAAATAAATAGAATTAATAAGGGGTAAGGCTCGAGCAACAGTTTGGTCCTCCCGAGCTGAGAGACACACGAGACAGACACGCTACTCGTGTCCTCGACACAAACATCCTCGTCCTTGCCTAATCTTGCTAAATTTATTGCTCATGAACTACCACAGCTCAATAGTTACCTTTAGTCTCTACATATCACCGAATCTATATACCTAAATATTGCCACGATTAAATCTATTTTAAGAACAAATCTAAATAACGCCATCACGAAGCCTATGAAGAGGCTTTTCTCCTAAATTGACGCCAGTTTCCTTTACCTAACTTATGAATTTCAATCTATAACATTTTTAGGTACGTAATTATTGCTTATCATTCTTTCGACCGCGGCCGCGTCGAATTGCCTTATTCTTAGTTTATTATGCTATATTATGTATTTTTTAAAGGTGTATAGAAGTTTAAAGGGAAGCGGTTCGTTGTGAGATTGTTAGGCGTACACGCGACATTGTCCATGTGCCTCTTTGCATGCATTTTTAGTTTGAATTGTTTGCCGCATTTCTTACAATTGTGTAACTTCTGTGTGGAGTGTGTCTGCTGATGTACCCGGTAGTTGGAGCGGTCCGAGAAACTTTTGCCGCAGACACAGATGTGGGGCTTCAGACCGTTATGCGTCCGCTGGTGGCTGGTCAGCAACCATTGTCTAGAGAAACTCTTGTCACACATCGGACAGTTGTACGTCTTTGAATGAGTCTTCATGTGCATCGAATAAGCAGAAGTAGACACATAAGCCTTTCCGCACTCATAGCAATGTTTAGCAAGACTAGAGTCGATGCTGCGGTGAGTTTGTTTGTGGCGCGCCAGGCTCGATGGTGTCGTGTAAAGTTTGCCGCATTCATTGCACGGTAGCTTCTTACGGTTCGTCTCCGCCTTATTAAAATTAAGCTTTCCATAATATTTCAACACACGCTTTTCTGTTCCAACACACGCATCCTTAGTTTCTTTTACTTCTGAAGATTCTTCTGTTTCGTCCAGTGTTATATTCGGTGTTATATCTTCTATGAGTAATTGCGGTGGTTCAGAAGGATAATTACTGTTGAAAGCGTATGACGTATTGTCAACAAACGGTGTCGGCTGTATATAAGCACCGAAAACAGGATATACAGATAATGGAGGATACATTTCTGGTATGGGAATTGATGGAAATTGAACAGTGTAAAAGGGGGGTGTGTAAATAATTTGTGGTTGCACAACAACGGGTGGTAGATTGTTAACTGGTGGTAGAATATTAACGGGTGGTAGAATATTAGCGGGTGCTACATTGTCAACGGGTGCTACATTTTCAGCGAGTGCTACATTTTCAGCGAGTGCTACATTTTCAGCGAGTGCTACATTTTCATCGAGTGCTACGTTTTCAGCGGGTGCTACATTTTTAGCGGGTGCTACATTGTCAATAGGTGCTACATTATCAGTGGTTACTACGTTATTAGTGGTTGCTACGTTATCAGTGGTAGCTACGTTATCAGTGGTAGCTACGTTATCAGTGGTAGCTACGTTATCAGTGGTAGCTACATTATCAGTAGTAGCTACGTTATCAGTGCTTGCTATATTATCAGCGGGTGCTACATTATCAGGAGGTGCTACACTCGGCTTGCTTCTAGATAGTTCGAGAAGAAATAAAGCGGCTTGTGTATCGGCGTCGGTTCTTTCAATTTCAGTTGTATTGCCTTCAGTGGCAGCGGGATCTGGAACAAAAAGGAATTAGAAATATACGTTCTTCATATAAAGAACACACACGTCTGTGTTCTGAAATTCTTAAAAACCCCTTTATCCTGAAAGAAATTAAATATAAAACTTTTCTAATTCATAGTTATTTTATAAAATGACTTTAATAATATTTCCCGAGGCTACACGCTCCCGGCTTCGTAGGAGTTCTAAATAAAAACTATTACCTACTATCTTTTAAGTTGAACCAAATCACACATAGTTAGGAAGTTTTATCAAAATCGGTTCAGTAGTTTAGTTAATTTTTTATATATATAATAAAATCTATACTAATATTATAAAGAGGAAAGATTTGATTGTTTGTTTGTTTGTATTGAATAGGCTCCGAAACTACTGGACCGATTTGAAAAATTCTTTCACTGTTGGGAAGCTACATTATCAGTTAAGCAGACGAAGTCGCGAGCAACAGCTAGTAATATATAAATAAATAGTCCGACGTCTGACAAAAATATTGCCATAAAGATTTAATAAATATTTTTAACACCTAAAAAAATTTTTTTTAACACGAGTGCGGTGAACAACGTTGAATTAATTCGAAATTATGTGAATCGTATGTACATAGGTATACAAGTAAGTTGATTTACCTGGAACATAGGGAAATTGTCTTAGATGAGATTATTTGAATAAACAATATACAAGCTTAACATATTATAGATGTTATAGTGAAGTGAAAGCCTTTTGTTCTGATTTAACAAGTCTCTCGGCTGTTATAAACAATAGAATACAAAACTGATAGCGATTACACAATAAACAACCAAGCGAGTTGCCAACATAACAGTAAACCCATTCGACTCATGAAATTGTACGTAGGTTTTAGTATATAAAACATATAAAAACGTAAACCGGTCGATTTCTAACTTTGTTTGTTCCTGTACCCGCCACAACTAACACCAGTGTAATTCAGTTACTATCAGTAAGCTAACAGCGTATAATAAATAGAATAACATTTTGTTTTTATTACAACACTTACACTTGCACTTTATTATTCAACAAGCTGCTGCCCGCGACTTCGCCCGCGTAACTTTGTAAATTATATATTAAAACCTTCCTCGAGAACCACTCTATCCACAGGTGAAAATAGCATGAAAATCGGTGCAGTAGTTTTTGTTTTTTATCTCGAACAGACAGACAGACGCGGCGGAAGACTTTGTTTTATATGTAAAGACTTGCTGGTGCCCGCTACTTCATCCGCGTTCAAAATGTTATATAGCCCAAAGCCTTCCTCGATAAATGGACTATCCAATACAAAAATAATTTCTCATCAAGTTGTATGTAATGTAAAGTTATATGTAATGGTTCGACGTTTTATAACAATACCTACCTAAATTATATAACATTATTATATAAAATGCTTACGGTGACAAACCTTGTATGCCAAATGCCCATGATGTGAGTTGTTTACGCGATAAATTACTCGTGTCACTTAACGGGGTTGTTTTGTGTAAGCCGATGGTTACAAGGCCAGACGACTGCGCAATACTTAAGAAATTGATTCTCCTTATTCCACTAGATTGTTAATTAGTTACACGTGTATTTTGTTTGACATTTACACGTGTATCACAGGTGCAATGCTTGCCTTATACTGTTTCATGGATTGAGCGGGGTTCAGGGGTTGTTTACTTTGAGTAGCCATTGAGAGTATGTGTGCTGTGGTGTTTCAGTGAGTGAATAAACAATGTCAGTGTCTATTCCTTCCTAATCTCTTATATACTTAATCCTACTATGGGCTCGTAGTGGACTCGTAGCACATTATTTGGCGTTGCCTACATTATATATAGGCTACGGTAGCCACCTACCAACAAGAATACCATCAGCCTGTCTATAAAAACAAAAATTCGAAATGAATTTGATTTATTCCATGGTTCTGCTGTCTCAGCAAGGAAATCAATTCTTAAATACGTTACCTTATAATTGTTATTTGTTTGTTTTGTTGTAACTGTCCCGTAACTATGTTTTTATTTTGTATGTTGTGTTCACATATAGTAGGTTACATTCCGAATTGATTGCTGTATTTGTATTGTATGTTTTAGTTATTTTTTTCTTATGCGTGTATATGGAATTGTATACCAGTTTTGTGAACCTTAATAAAAAAAAAAAAAAAAATCACTTTTTTGTTCAAGAACCACAATAACAATCAAAGACTAAACAAATTATTAACCGTCAAATTTGTGGGCATTATGGGTATGCAAGCGGTACTTATATCGGCGTGTTGAAGTGCTTATACAATATAGCCAGAATACAGAATTATTATACAATGTTATACTAACAAAGAGCACAGAATCAATCCCATTGCGAAGAGGATTGAGAATTGAGATAGGTAGAGTAATCTATTCGAACGAAACTGTTCATTGCCGCTTTAAGATCCTGCATTTCGCTTTAATGACACAAGAAGCTCTCGAAACGGCAGACTTGGCATCAACATTAACGGCGATTATACCACTTACCTTCGATTTGCTGAATATATTATGATCTCGGAAAAGTCGATTTGAGACCTCAACTATGTTTCCCAAAGAGTGGGCCTTAAGATGTATATATGGACAAGACGAAACAAGGGACCACTTCGAACCTAAACTGCTTCTGGTAAATTATACTGCCTATGTCCAGCAGTGAACGCCTTATGACTGAGATAATGGTGATGACAGAATCGAATGATTTCTTTCCTACAATCCATGCATTCTTGAAAAACAATTTAACTTATATTTAATTTCCTATCGATATAAATACATTGTTTTTATATTTGATGGAAGTTGCAATTTACCTAAATGTCAATAACACAAAGTGCCTTGTGAATTCGTGGTAACATATCCGTGTATATCGGAATTGCGACAGATCAAAGAGAACTGACGATTGGGGTAGTGATCAATTCAATTAACCTTGCTTATGTTAACCTACGTTACATTTTATTTTATTCCTCCACTAGCTTTCGCGCGCTACTTTTTAAATTTAACACAGAATACCAAATGTATTTTTTTTTTCAAAGACTCCTAATTAATTTTCTCAAATATTAATAAATCATAATAACATATTGATGCATTGGTGCCAAATGATCAATGGCTATTTTAGGATTATTTTTCCCACAATCTAGGATTATCAAATAAAAATTTAATATCATTAAATTAACACATGGATTATCAGAAATAATCTAGACTTAAAAAGAAACATTATGAGGAATACGTGTACGTGTGAGCATAATAGGAAACATTTATTCGTTAACTTTTTCTGAACTTAATGGGTTTTCTATTGGAAAGAGCGAAAAACTATAATAGTTCCGGTCGCCAGTATACAACATACTTTCATCGATTTGAATTTTCAACATGACTATGTAGGTATTTACATAAATTGAAGATATAGAAATAAATTAAGTATATTTTAAGTGTAACTGTTTGTATGCCTGCATACTAAAATGCTTAACGGATCGAGTTACAATTGTCGTATATAGATTTTCCAAGTTTTTTAAAGTTTACCTAAATAACTTTGGACTTTAATTTGGAATGAAAGTTGCTAAAACAAAATAATAACTAATAAAATAATACAAAAGGAAAATAAATCAACTTGTTCGCAATCCAGATAACCAGTCCACAACTTATTCCACAAGCCTGTATAAGTAGGTATAGAGAATTAATGTTGAAGATCAAAATTTAAAAAGTACCTATTGTAAATGTGAAGAGGATTTTTCCAAGGTGGAAGTACCTAAGCTTTTAAGAAGTATTATTCACGCTTCCAGATTTAACCGGTACGATGAAATCGTATAAGAGTCCGAGCGCACGAAACCCTGATCCCTTGCAACATTTAAAAAAATTCTCGTGTGATTACGTTATACGTTATGCAATTGCAGGCTTACAATAAAAGTGGAAAATTGGAAGAGAATTAAATTAAGAGCTCTACAAACAACATTTGTGAAAAGCCTAAGCAAATTTAGTATTATAGGTTTGACCTGACATTAAAAATTGACATAGCAAATTGAGATATTTTGATCAAAAATCAGAACTAATTTACATGGTCTGGCCTCCGTTCAGTGGAGAAGAGTCGAGGCGGCGGCATCGCGTCGGAGTCGGAGGCGACCCATTTAAATATTTTCTATGTCTTCTTATGTTAAGATCCTGCCGGTCCATTTTATGGTAAGTAGTTGGCTACCGTCGCGTCGCCTACAACACAAGCAACAACACAAGTGCGTTTCCGACTATATTAAGATTAAAGATAAGGGAATTAAAGGGGACAGGACTCTGGCATCCGAACACAACAGCACACGTGCTGTTATTTCACTGTGATCTATAACGTGACTGTGACTGGGAATCGCAGAGTGGCTTGTCACTACTAAAATCATAATAGAAGTCCGCTCACTGCAAAAGTCAAGGCGGGGGCACGCGGCTCTCTTCCTACTTGTCGCAAGGGAAATATGGTCTTATTTTTGTCATTTGTGATGCAGGTATATTGTGATAAATACGAGAAGATTACGTAAATTATTATTGACCGCTTCCCTCAAAGCGACTGACAGACTCGGCGCCGCACAGACGACGCAAAGGCGAGATGTCTCGACTCTTCCAGTGGGCGTTTCTAAGATCACAAAGGTGGTGGCAGTATTACTCGTAATATACATATAAATAACTAAGGAGAGACGGGGCCGATAATTATAAGAAGTAGACTTCCGGTGTCTTACTATTTAAGGCGCTTAATGTCGTCAATTTATTTATTTATTTATTTTTAAGTAAAACTTTTTTAAGGATTTTTATACAATGATAGATTAATTTGACACCATTTACAAGTTTCCGCATATTGAATCTATATAAAATAAAAAATAAAACCGTCTCAAACCAATATTAGTAATTGAAAACAAACTATATGATCTATATGATCTATCTACAATATTATCCACACGTTTTTCGTAAGTTATCTTTGAAATAGCCTCCTAGTTTAAGACTAAAATAAAAAGCGTGAAAAAATATATATGAATTATCAAAGTTTGGGCAACATTTGGTACAATATGACAATATACATGACAAATATTTACATGCTAAAAAATTAGGAATCTGTTGTACTTTAGCATAGCATAATTATGTAACATATGTATCTAAATCAATCAACATTTTCATTCAAATCATCGAGGTTTCAAATCAGTATACTACCTACACCTAGGTATACTGCGCAGGTGGAGTACGTTACACTACACCCCACTCAGACGACAAACGCCATTGTCGACTTCAAGCGCCTTAAGGGTTTTTTTTCAGTAGGTAGTTCCGTTTTATAAATAACAGACGTTTGGTCCACAGATTGCAAAGTACAACGATATAGAGAATTAATATAAGTCTGTAAGTGTTAACATTTTTTATACCCGTACAGTTACTCCGGTAAAAATCTCTATAAAAATAAATAAATAATAAAATCTCTAAAGGCTGAATTAATTTAGCTCTATACCTATATATTTTTTATATTCACTGAAACCAGGGAAACGCTTCCGCTTTCCACGGATTCAATTTTCCTAGCAATTATCCTTGCTACTTAGTATAAATCGCTAGTGTAATCCTTATCCTTACATACTATAAAACAAAGTCTCCGCCGCGTCTGTTCGCAATAAACTCAAAAACTACTGCACCGATTTTCATGTTGTTTTCACCAATGGATAGAGTGGTTATCGAGGAAGGTTTTAGTATATAATTTACAAAGTTACGGGGGCGAAGTCGCGAGCAGCAGTTAGTATAGTATAATTTGAAGTTCCACCTGTGGAATGTTGTCTCCATAAATTGAAAGAGCTGTCGACGAGGAAGGCTTTTGTGTATAATTTCTAGAAAAAAGTCCTCGCGATGCCGGGGGCGAGCCGCTAGTGTAAATATGAATATTTACATTTATGCATAATAGCTATAAATAAAGAAAAATCAAATTTATAGTGAACTTACCTAAGAGAGATGGATATGCTGCCGGGCTTGTGTAAGGTGGAGGAATACACGCCTCTGTAGGACTACATGGTGACGGATTTTCAAGCCGCCGTTGCTTCTTTCTCACCATGTAACAGCGCGGCATCGCCAACGCTGAAAATATTCATTTTAAATGAACAAAGCCACACGATACTTCATATCGGCATAAAGCCTTCGCGTTTTCAAGGAACTCACGTTTCGCCAAAAATCGAATTATCACATAATAAGAATAATAATAAAATTAATAATAATTCGTGTATTTATTTATACGAAAGGGTACAAAAAATGAGATATTTTAAAAGAAACAAGTTTAAAACAAAAGTCTTCTTCAAATTTAAATTAGTATTCTTCTGAATCATCTAACGATTTTTACAGAAAGCAATAAACAAGGAAAGGTTGTGTTGACTTGCAGAAAAAGATTGCAGTGATTTAAAAAAAATTGAAACTCACAAAATATAGTAATATAGTAAAAATGTAAGCAGTAAAAAATTGTTAAAGCTCAAAAACCAATTTAACAGTGCTGATATAATTAAAAAGTGCACCAGAAAGAAATACAAGCTCCAAAAAGCTAAAAAAAAGGGTGTCTAAAGGGAAATGGAAAAATATTAGTTGCACGAAGTTATTCATCATAGAGGATGCTGAAATGTTGGAGGACTTTTTTTCAGTTTTTTCCGTTAATTACATTTTCCAGTGCGGACACTGTAACGTAGTTAAGTCGTCGAAATATTATTTCTATTTATGACTGAAACTGAGTTCCGAGTTCCGACTGAGTTCCGACTGGAAAAAATTGAAGGATCAGAAAATTTAATTTTTTTTAAAATGCTCTACCTGTCTATGAAAAATGCTCCGCGTGTCATTTAAGCGATTCCACAAGAACAAGTTACTATCATTGAACACTTAAAATATCCTGAGGTAACTTTTTCTTTAGTGTACGGTTTAAATAAGTCTATGCCATAAGTTCTTATCCTATCTTTTGGTCATTTCCATTATTTCACACTATGATAAAATCAGAACGAAACTTCTTAACTTATCCAGCTTTCAGCTTAACATTATACAACTTAAGATTTCATAGCAAGATTCGTAGAAGACTCGTTCAATTCGTAGAGACCGTTTAATACAATACAAACTTGTAGACAATAATTTTATTTAATATTAGCGGCCTGTTTCCCGGCTTCGCACGGATGCAAATTATATAGTAAAACCTTCCTCGAGAACCACTTTTTGAGTTTTGAGTTTATCGCGAACAGACAGACAGACAGACGCGGCAGAGGTTTTATAATATGTAGTGATTACGAACGAAAAACTTTCTCTTAATTTCTTTAATTGATTTCTTAATTTGTTATTTATTTATTTATTTATAACTAGCTGGTGCCTGCGACTTCGTCCGTGTTGAAAAAGTTTTTTATTTTATTTTATTTTATTTTAGATTAGATGGTCCCTTTGCAGACAGTACTTTTCTTGACCAGAAAGGCACCTTTCTTGTATCATTGATCACTTGTATGACAAATTTCATGATGATCGGTTGAGTAGTTAAGGCGTGAAAAGAGAACAGACAGACAGACAGCTTTAAAAATGACGATACTTCCATACAACCTTTTATTTCCCCCTTTCAACCCCTTACAACCCTTTTTTCGCATTAAATAGTAACATATGTCCTACCTGTGTACCAAATTTTATTTAAATCGGTTCAGTAATATTGGCGTGAGAGCGAGACAGACATAGTTACTTTCGCATTTATAATATTAAGTAAGGAGTAAGTATTAATAACAATCCAGCTTAAGTAAATATTAATTGTCAGTATGAAAGATCTCCACCAAAATCCATCTTTATAATTTTAATTAACAATTTTCCCGAGATCATTGGAAGAAATAAGAAATGTCACCATTGTCCGTTTATACGTATAAATACTTAAATACATTTTTATTACAAAAAGTATTTTGGGGCATCACCAAAAATAAAGAAGAAAGTGCTAAGAAGAATCTCTATACTTGTCTTCTGAAATAATATATCCACAAAACAAAGGCTTATTTTGAACAACATTTATGAAGTATTTTTAGAAACAATAAATATTATTTTTATAAAAAAAATCAACAAAAAATAGAAAATTAATTATCAACAATCATCATTCTTAATGAAATGAAGGAAGATCTTGCTAACTGTCAGTCAGTAATAATTTAAAAAATAACCAATAGTAAACATGACAAATTATGGTAAATGAGTAAAACAAAACACTAGATAAATTACATTTCATTTATAGCTGCCATAGCGTATTTATTCACCGTTTGATAAGTCGCAACGCTGCATTATACAATACAAGCTCAAGCAAATTCAGTGCAAATATAATAAATTCTGTATTTGTTAACTGATGTTTACATGTGAAACGACGTACCGACGCCGCGCCGCCGGCAGAAAAGCCACAACAGGTTAAGACTCCGGAAAAAATGTCCTATGGAACTTTAGTACGTGTTGTTATTAGAAAAGAAAGCGCTACCAGCCAACGAGTAATGTTGTAAATAAAATAAACTTACCTAGTATTCACGGTGCCTCCATTAGCTAACAGGTGGCTCTCGCAACAAGTCGAGTGACGCTCCACAGGTAGGAAGCGTGCAACTTGTGCGGCGGTCTTTTGTCGACACGCGGGCTACATGTGAGGGACGCAAGCGCGTATCTCGTAGCAACCCCCAACCCCCGCACCCCATCGATTTTCAATGTTTGGCTTTGTCCGAGCTACGATATTAATTAATTTTAATTTTAAAACACTAAAAAGCCGAAAACCCACTGACGGATCTAATGACTGACTGACATAATTGTCCTCCCGGAAGGAGCGGTGGGGGGTTTCCTCGTTATAGCTGATCGCGTAGTGTAGGTTCCCTGGTGACCCCCAGAAAAATCCGATATCCTCGGTTTACCGCCCTGGTAAAAAGTTGGTGAGGGGTCCTCGGAAACTATGAGGGATGGAAAGGTGGCGTTTGCGGAATGTCATAGAGGGTAATTGGTAGTTGCCACCGGATAACTCATCCCCACCATGTTCATACATTTTTTAAACTACATACAACTTTTTTTGGACTCACCAAAGTGGAACACCTCCCAAACCACCGGAGATAGAAGGGTGGTCACTTCGGGGGATGGTAGTTTCTCCCAGAGGTCCAAGTGCCGGGATAGGTTTCAACCCCCCACTTCCCGCCCCCTCGATACAAAAGTAGCCATTTTTTCGGAAGGACGGGGATATCTCCAAAAATGACGAGGAGGGGATTTTAGTATAATTTCGATTTTTGTCAATTAGCGCCATCAGTCAGTGAAAAGTGACATTAGCGCCATCTGTTAGTGAAAGGTGGCAATATATATAAAGTGACATTATAATATATCGACGGTTAAGAACCAAATCGGTCTATCTCTCTTTTTCGAGAAATCGACTAGCAAAACCTAGGTCACAAAAACTCCTAAAAGCGTTAACTAAGGGTAATACCAATATGTCCATGTCCACGTAAAAAGAACTATTTTAGCTATTTTTTAAAGTGCTTAGCTTTTTATTCGCATACATATCACATTTAAAATGAAA
Source organism: Synanthedon vespiformis (assembly GCA_918317495.1). NCBI lineage: Eukaryota > Metazoa > Arthropoda > Insecta > Lepidoptera > Sesiidae > Synanthedon > Synanthedon vespiformis. The sequence goes on from OU906947.1 coordinate 4,557,782, forward strand.
CGTTCGTTTCCTGAACAGTTTTTTTTGGACTTAGACGTATTTGGTTCTTAACCGTCGATAGAATACTAGCAGACGTTACTATTTTTAGCCATCAGATGGCGCAAATAAAACAAAATAACATAAATATATAACGCCTAGCTAAAGATGTTGAACTACTAAACAAGGAGGATAGAGATAAAGGAGAGCAAGCTCTGTGTTAAGGAGCGATGAGATCAGCAGCACAAGCTTATATGGGTGTTAAACTGAATAAAAGCGACAAATAGAGTTGGCGCTAGTGTGTATAGAGAGAGTTTGAGAGTATGGAGAGTATGAAATGAATGTAGCAGTTGTTGACGGAGTGAAGTGCGCGCTGAGTTGAATTGTTTAAATGTTTACTCCTGTATTCAGTGTTCGACTATTGACTGAAAGGGAAAAAATAAATATACAAAAAATTTAAAATATGTATATTAATTTGGGTGTAATTAAAAATTACTAAATAAATGGCAGCATTATCATTTTTTATAAAAAAAATACCGATTATTATTATTTAGAAAAAAATATAAATCGATATTTACAAAAGAATATAAAATTTGTAATATTTAAGTATTAGCATTTTTTATGCTATAAAATAATATAAATTACTCTGTGAACATCTTAAATATAGAAAGCCAAATTGTTTGATTCCGAGCATGCTCTTTTCTGTGGCTTTAACCAATAGATTGGAGTTAAATTCGGCAGTCGGTCCGGGTCATAGAGTAACTTATAATATTTACTGAAGTCCGGGTTAGGACCTACTATCTTCGAACAAGCTGTAGTGTAAGTCTAAGTTAGTCCTGTTTTAGATTTACAGGTGGCAGGTTTATTAAATTAAGGTTATTTAAGTTCGAGCACGATTAGGTAGATGTCGCTTTTCACGAATAACTTATAATTGCTATATGCAATAATCATTGCTGAGTACGGCACGCGTATACAGGCTGCTCCAAATTACAAAACATGTTTGAATAATATTACAGTTTCCAAACTTTTAAAACAAATCGTACATCATGTACAAATGAAGAGTGTCCAATTATCAGCGATATTTTACACAACAAATTTAATGAATGCTAGTCAAAAGGTAAACATACAGTAAAAATTAAAAGCAACTACTTAAGAAATAATAATTATTACGTGACTATTAAAATTAATAAATCATGTGAACATAGAAATAAACTATTTTTAAAATGAACCAAGGACGCCATTAACATGCAACTAAAACGAGAATACAATATAGTAAGAAATTATACGAATAAATTAATCCAAAAACACAAAAATAAAACACTAAAGGCTAATATACTAGAAAACAAACAAAATCCAAAACAATTGTGGAACATACTAAACGAATTAACAGGCCGAATAAAAGCATTCTGCAATAAGGGCATAAATGACTTAGATATAGCTAATAATTTTGCTAAAACTTTTAAAAATAATATAACAGCCATAATACCAAACTGTGCAACTCCTTTATTAAACAAATCAATATATTCTAATTCTGCTAATGTATCTATGCGATTTAGACCAGCTACAGCAAAAAATTTTGAAAATATAATCGAAAGTATTAACACTAACAAATCACCTGGTAGAGACGGTGTTAGAGCTGTTGACGTTAAAAGACTATGTATAAAAATTAGCAATACTATAGCTAAACTTATAAACAAAAGTGTTGTAAAAGTTATATAGTACTTCCCAAAAAACAGGCATTGTTAGGCCTATTTACAAAAAAGGAAAGCATGCAGATTACGACAAATATCGCCCAATAATATCTGCCTGTGATTGATAAAATAGCCGAGAAATATATATGTAATGAAATACACAATTTTTTCAAAACAAATAACATACTAACTAATAAACAGTATGGCTTCCAGCAACACAAAAATACCACACAGTTACTGACTAAATTCACAGATAAAAAATACGAACAACTAAATGCTAATAAACATGTGATGGTTGTATTTGTGGACCATAGTAAGGCATTTGATACCTTAGAGGGAACATTCTAAACTGGTGCAAAAACTACCTAAAAGACAGAAAATTTGTAGTAAAAATCAATAACTCGAGTAGTGAGCCGGTAAAAGTCACCAAGGGTACGGCACAGGGATCTGTGTTAGGACCCTTACACTACCTTACTTATGTTAATAGCCTACCGAATTTAATGACAGAATGTGACATTTATCAATACGCCGACGATACATGTTTATTAGCCTACGCTGATAATCCAAAAGAGGCTATTGACAGGCTCCAGATGGACTTTAATAAACTAATTGCATGGTCCCACGACGCTGGTTTGATCTTCAATGTAAACAAAACTAAACTAATTTACATCAGCACTAGTCAGAACAGAATTAAACATCGGGTACAATTAATAGCACACAACCATGACTGTCTCCACAAAAATTTCATATGTAATAGTCCATTTGCGTGTGACTGTGAACCAATCGAGGAAGTAAATAAACAGGTCTATCTGGGGCTCGTTATTGATAACCGACTAAATTGGAAGGACCACATAGTGTATGCGACAAACTGAGAGCCATGCTTGCCAAATTTGCTATTATTAAATGGAAAATTCTCTATCATCATACCTTATTGATGCTGTATAAATCACTGGCCGAGTCGGTGATTAGTTATGGACTCTCTAGTTATGGTAGAACTTACAAAGCGCATCTAGACAAAATATATACTCTGCAACTAAGAATTTTAAAACAATTATACCACACAACATTAAAAGACAACTTAATGAAGATGATAAATCAATATTTGAATTTTGTAAAATCATCCCGGTCCATAAAAAGGTACAGTTATTACTAGAAGAATACTTCAACAATGAATGAAAATAGTTAAAAGAGCTAATCCCAACAAAATAAATACACGCAGCAGCAAATATCAAAAACTAGAACTACCAAAATATAATAACTTAAGTATATGGTAAACGTAGATTGGGTTTTTTAGTACCTGCCAACAGATTTAAAAAATTATTTAAACATAAAAAATATTAAATACAAATTTAAGGAAATACTTTCTCCAAACTAAGTAGTGTAGCGCAACTAGGTATAATTTCATGAGTGTGTATGTGAATGTGTGTGTGTGTGTGTATATGTATATATGTGTGTGTATATGTGTGTAATAACCATAAATATAACAAATATTAAAAAAAATAATAATAACTAATTTGCAAATTATTTATTAATTTCCTGAAGTTGTGGAAAAATTTAAATCAGCCTGTAGAAAGTGTGCATTCTTGTTGTCAACAAGGATGCACTTATGCGAGCCGGCTGCATGTTGGAGTGGGACAAGCGGGTGCTTTGGATGCATTAAATATATGTAGCTGTCAACAAATTATGTACTTATTGCTTTTGCTTTTGTAGTATTTCTGTGTTATGTTTGTAATAATTACAAACATAATTATAATACTATTATAATTAATACTACATTATGTATGATGTATTTTCTATTATTGTGGACAACTCAGTAGAGGTGTACGCTAGAAACTCAACCGAGTTTATAGTACACCTCAACTGTGTACCATTTATTGTTTTTTGTATGTAAATAAATAAATAAAAAAAATATAAAACTAAGTATTATGATAAAACTTACCAATAAAATTGGTAAAATGGTAGGATTCTCACAAAAGTGAGATAACAAGCAAAATGAAACCAGCGTGATTTGAATTTATTATCAAATTGGAACATTTTTTGAAAGAAAGAAAGGAAGAAATTTTATTGAATACAATACATTTTTAAATTTATTTATTTTACAATTACGTTGTATAACATTTAAGGTTTTATATCATACAAATTAAAATTCTCTTTAAGTAATATAGAGTTAATGTCATGCATGTACCATTGTTAAATGTAATTTAAGAATTGTAGATGGCGCTAGGTGCATGTTATTTGTTTATTATAAATGGATGTTGAAATGCATCTAAGTAGATGTCGCATATACTATCGCGGACACGCTAACGAAGTGTTTCGCCCATAATAGTAAGTTCGCACGAAAATATGAAATTTTGTCTCCTACCAGGGCTTGGTGTTTTATTTAAAGGAGTAAACCCGAGTTAATTCAATCATATTACAAAATATGAGTAGGATAATTCTATTATCGACCCTATATAGGGAACTCAAATTTTGATTTATTTGTAAATTTATTGGACTAGGTACAATGTGAATGAGGAAGAGGCTTGTTATAGAGATTAGATTTATTTTATTTCCTACTAGCACCAGCTAGAACGCGGACTAAGTCGCCCAGTCAGCGACTTCGTCCGCGTTCTGGATGAAAGGTAAAGGTACCCTCTGTCCTTTCTGGTGTCCCAGACAATGTGTATGCAAAATTTCATGGTGATTGGTTCAGTAGTTTTTTCATGAAACAAACAAACAAACTCGCATTCACATTTATAATATTAGTATGGATTACTTCATTATACATAGGTAAGTTTTATATTGACTAAAGTGACTCTGCTCTTACGAGTCTAATAAGAGAATTGAAGCTTTACACAAAGGACGTTCTGGTCATAGGTTGTTTTCCTTAAATGTCTTTCCAATACCAAGGAGTTAAAGCTGGATCATTTTTATTAGTATGATGCACTTTATAATTTACTTTAAATACTTTAGTTTTGTTCTTTTATTATTTATGGTTGTTATAGTTAATTATTATTTCAGGAAGGATACCACTGTGGAAAAGCAAATGAATAATCTGGAAGCTGAAAAATCGAATGAAACGTCTGAAGAAACTAAAATCAAATGTTTTACCTAAAGTACCATCATTCAAATTTGGCATTCCTCAAAAAATTTATGAAAATGAAGGTAAGAATATTGAAACACCCTATTAAAATAGATTATCCTTACGAGATAGACATATACCTATATAAGGTACACAGATGATGTGAAATGTACCTATTTTAGTACTGATAAGTATGATTAAAACAATTTATGACAGTCTGATATTTCTTGTTTTCGTCCATGAACAGATCTGATTAAGTAAGATTGTTATGAATTTTTTATAATACCTTTTAATAAATTCCTAGTAAATACATGAGCAATTGTTTTATTTTAACATAGGTACTACCCACGTACTTTTCTAGATGATATATGTAGAGTATATACATTATACATATACACAAAGTGTGTAAGTATATTTATAAGTTGTTTAGCATCCAGAGCACAATCTCTGCTTAGGGGCTAGATGGCTCTATGAACGACAAAAAAGTCAGTTGACTTAACAAACTATTGAAGAAGTTCAATAGTTGTAAGAAATATGTATTCGGGTAGATGGCGCTTATTTCACACAATTAAACTAATATCGAATCGAATTAATATAACTCTGCGAGCATGGAAGCCGTCCCTTCATACTAGTTACCGTAAATTTTCGACGCCAAAATATGACAAATGTAGAATATGACATAGAACGCAAGTATTAATACCTTCAAACTATTAGCATTTAAAATGAAACTTTAATGATAACATGTCTCAGTTGCTATTAGGATGCACTTTGTACTTACGACATTTTATAAATAAGTTTATAAAATTTCGATCATTTTTCAAAATTTGACATTAGATCAGTTGATGGCTAATAAGCGGGGATGTTTCATGCAAGAGTCAACAATCATTTTTGTGTAATAAAATTTAATTCTTTTTTCAAGTATATAATAAGAAAAAAGTTAACAACGAGTAGAAGTAGTTATTCATAAACACAAAATATTCTACTTCAAAGAATTCAAAATTCGAGATAAATTTTTTTTTTAAATTTTAAATGGGCCAACAACCAGCTGGGTAGCAAGGGAGAGGCCTAAGATGGAGCGAGCTCACCCAGAAGATGCCTATTCACTCGAACTTTCAAAAGATTAGGGTTATATGAGCTCGGAAACACAGACGCAGGCAGGGAGTTCCAAACCTTGGCGGTGCACATTATAAAGGATGTTTCAAAGCGCTTGGTTCGAAAAGGGGGGATTTCGACAAGATGAGGATGGTAACCAGCCGTATGTCTGTATGTCCGATGGAAGAACGGGGAAGGCGGTATGAGCTCATGCAGCCCCTGAGCACACTCACCGAAGTATACCTTATAAAAGACACATAGACTGGCAATTTTGCGTCTATGTGCCAAGCTCCGCATCTTAGATTTTAAAAAAGTACTGTCGCCTATGAGTCAAAATTTTAGTTATTTACATACAATAAATTACTAATTATTTTCGAATTAAATTTGATATTTGATCAAAGTAAAATATTAGAAGTATGCATTGTGATACTTCTAATAATTTTGTAAACGCAGATAGAAGTGAAACCTTCTAATTTTCCAATTTTAAAGTTATAAATATACACACACACGATACAATGTATAACCAATCCAAGCGGGCTTGACGTCGAATAATCCCTATTCATTCAGTATCACCGACTCCAGCCTGATGGTTCACAAAACGTGCCTAAAGATGTTTTCACTTCAATAATATTTCCGATTAAAAATTCATCAAATTATAGTTAGCCTAATATTTTGAAGAAACAAAATTGTCAGCTATTTATAAAATGGTAGATTATGCGTCTGCAGGTCACACGAATATATACGTGTTCAGTGATTACCTCCCAATAGAAAATTTATCAGATGATAGTTTATGTATTACTGTTAATAAATAAAAAAGTCAGGTGGCTATATCTTGGTGGAATGCTTGTCAGCTGATGCTCTGAAAGTGTAACGGGCTACCACTGCTCAACCCACCATCGAAGCCGCAGCTGACGTTCACAACGCATCATGATACAACTCTCTCAGGTATTTTACAAATTATGGACTGAGAGGAAATCATTGACGAAATTAGTGCCTGGCTTGGGACCATAAGTCTTACAAGCTAATGAACAAAACGTGAATGAAATACCTATATAAAAATTAACAATTATAAAAGAACAGTAATTTGAAATAAATAGAAAACGACCAGTGGTATTGCAAAAAGGTCGTCAACAGTATCATTCATATACATTTATTACATAGCACTACTAACAGACACTTCAATTTCGGGGAAATATTTTTTTAAATTTTAATTTAAATATTATGTATGTATTCACAATCGGACAGCAATTAGCTTGAGGCGCTGTCGTCATCATCGTCTTCACCAACTTCAATTACAATATCATTATCGATAATGCAGTCTATTCTGATATCGCCTTCAAAATCTGCCATAATTATTTTCTTGGTTTTTTATACGACCTTAGCCAAATCGTCTTTCGTGATATTTGCGCATGCTTCTTTTAACAAATGTAGCATCTTCTTTCGTACCAAATGGCGGAGCTGTATTTTGGCGGGCAGCGTAGTCTTTGTATGCCTTTGTTGACTCATAGTATTACTCATTTAATCGACAGTTTATAATATTTTCATGGCACATCACTAAATCTATAGAAAAGTAGAAAAATAGGCACCTGGCGTAACCTTGTCACATCGTGGTAAGAATATGAGAAATCACGAAAAAATAGTGCAATCTTAATTATTAACTAACAGTTTAAGAGTTAAACGCGTTAATATTTATTGTAAAACTACGTATTAGTTATATCATATTTTGTTTTAATTAGTGAAAATGTAAAGTTGAAATGGTTCATCGTAATGAGCTCGCCGCTTCAAAGTTATCCCGAACGTCCTTCACGAACTGTCAAATGGGAATACTAACAGCGGCTGGGCTTATAGCGCCGCGCCGTCACGCTCTGACAGCGAACTGAAAAATAATGGAAAAAATTTTAGCGTCTCCATATGACCCCTCGAAAACTGAGCCGGGGTGGGCAGGGCTTGAAAAACTGAGCCGCGACTTGAATTAGTTCATTTTGCCACATTGTCAAGTGCGAATGTCTAAACGCTGTCAAAGAAATTTTTAAAAATAGTTCATTTTATTCAACATGCCTTCGTGTGTTGTCAAGTGGTGCAAAAATAATTCGTCCCATCATCTCAAGGCTAATGGGATCACTTTTCACACAAAAGTACACCGTTTGCTATACAAAACCTTAAAATTAAAATATCTCAATTCTTTGTTAGGGATGTCATTATGCCAAATGATCTAATGCATTTTATTAAGATTATATTTTATTTTATTATAGGGACTAATTATAAGAGAATAAATATACATACATATATAAAAAAGTAATATAAATAAATAAATTATTATTATCATTATTATTATTACTAATATATTATTTAGTTTTCCTATTTTCATTTTCAGCTGGAAAAAGATTATTGAAAAAGATACAAAGATTTATTGAAGTGAAAACACCTTTAGGCACGTTTTGTGAACCATCGGGCTGGGGTCGGTGATACTGAATGAATAGGGAATATTAGGGAATATTTGAACTCAAGCCCGTTTGGATTGGTGATACATTGTATCGTGTGTGTGTATGTGTATAATGATATTTATAACTTTAAAATTGGAAAAATAGAAGTTTTCACTTCTATCTGCGTTTACAAAATTCTTAAAAGTATTACAATGCATACTTCTAATATTTTATTATCTATCCTTTACTTTGACCAAATATCAAATTTAATTCTGAAAAAGAATTCGGACAAAGAATTAGTCTTGCTATTCAAAGGGGGAACGCTGCCAGGGACTCCTTTTAATAATATATTTTAGTTTTTAGTCATAGATTTTACTTAGATTATATTTTGTAAATACATTAAATTAGTATGTATTATTGTATTAAATCATTGTAATAAATAATTCTGAAATAATTAGTAATTTATTGTATGTAAATATCTCGGAATTATCTCGAATTTTGAATTTTTCGAAGTAGAATATTTTGTGTTTATGAATAACTACTTCTACTCGTTGTTAACTTTTTTCTTATTATATACTTGAAAAAAGAATTAAATTTTATTACACAAAAATGATTGTTGACTCTTGCATGAAACATCCCCGCTTATTAGCCATCAACTGTCTGATCTAATGTCAAATTTTGAAAAATGATCGAACTTTTATAAACTTATTTATAAAATGTCGTAAGTACAAAGTGCATCCTAATAGCAACCGAGACGTGTTATCATTAAAGTTTCTTTTTAAATGCTAATAGTTTAAAGGTATTAATACTTGCGTTCTATGTCATATTCTATATTTGTCATATTTTGGCGTCGAAAATTTACGGTAACTAGTATGAAGGGACGGCTTCCATGCTCGCAGAGTTATATTAATTCGATGGTTCTGACATCCTGAACTTGCATTGCATTATATGTAACTTCGGCATGTAATGCGGCGTAGGTTGTTTGTATATATAGGTATATCTATAATTATATCATGTATATGTACATTTATAATGATGTTTTTCTATTAAACTATTCTGTTCTTATGGCAAAATGCTGTATATGTCTATAATTGGTAGTCGTTTCAGCCGAAAAATTCTATATATAAAAATTCTATATAAAATTCTATATATCTACCATTATATCGTGAATAATTTTAACACATGTATACTGTTGGTGTATGTATCCTAAAATAAATAAATAAAAAAATCTATAACAGAAACTTAAATTTTGTATTCATTAAATTCATTGAACGTTGGAGAACGCAAACTGTGTAAGTTTGCGGCGACGGCCCGCGTCGCCCGCTTTCCTGCGATAGCCCCCATCGTTGCTCTGTGCAAGTACATTCGTTGCCTAACTGTATGTTATTGTAAAACTGTGACTATACCCATCACTATACTATTTTCGCTGTAGCATGGTGCGTGTGACAGTTACGACCGTTTCGTTTCACTCAAAGGACCAACCAACCAAGGAGGTTTCACTCTTGAGAGTTGCCGCGATTTACAATTATGACTTTGTATTTCAGCTGCACCACATTCGTAATACATTAAATCCTTAAGGGGATATGATTTTCATACTAAACAAGGTACACCAGAATTTAACAAACGGAGCATAATTTTACACTGAAATAACATCCCTCGGCATTTAATTTAATCCCTGCGTTCGCTAACATATATTTTCCCAAAGAAAAGAATAGATAAATAGCTTAAAAGAGACCGTAATTTTCGTTCATTTTTGTCAATATGTGAGTGAACACCGATAGTGTCGTACGCTTTAGTTACGATCATGTGTGTAGCAAACAGCAGTTCGTTGCCGCGCACTGTCAGAGCGAGATAGCAGTATTGGCACTATTCGACTATTCGGTGCTTTTATTCACGGACACAGCTGTGTTGCTATTTGAAAATATTTTGCTAATGCAAGAAATAAGGGCAAATACATTGCAACAAAAATCCGTTTTTCGTTATCTTTCGTATAATATAAATACTTAATCTTTTTATGTATTTTCAATCAAATTAGTAATTTAGAAATATCACAGACAAAAAATTGATAATTTTCAAGTTGTTTTGGCTGTGGTTTAATATTTGTATCAATATAAAATTTAGGTACTTATATAATTATTAATGATAATGATAATAAATAAAATTTATAAAACTAAACTAACAGCTGATTCATGTATGTATTTATAATTATGTACTAGCTGGTGCCTGCGACTTCATGCGCCTTCAAAAATGAAAAATATAACACACTCATGAGTCATAAGAATATATCTATCTATCTATCATCTTTATCACTATGATGACAGTGGCGCGCAATCTATACTAGTCTATACTAGCAATCTATCCGAAGCTAGTGGACAGATTTGAAAAATTCTTTCATTGTTGGAAAGCTACATTATCAGCGAGTAACATAGGTTATCTATACTAATATTATAAAGAGAAAAGATTTGTTTGTTTGTTTGTATAGAATAGGCTCCGAAACTACTGGACCGATTTGAAAAATTCTTTCATTGTCGGAAAGCTACATTATCAGCGCGTAACATAGGCTATCTATACTAATATTATAAGGAGGAAAGATTTGTTTGTTTGTTTGTATAGAATAGGCTCCGAAACTACTGCATCGATTTGAAAAATTCTTACATTGTTGGAAAGCTACATTGTCAGCGAGTAACATAGGCTATCTATATACCAATATTATAAAGAGGAAAGATTTGATTGTTTGTTTGTATAGAATAGGCTCCGAAACTACTGGACCGATTTGAAAAATTCTTTAATTGTCGGAAAGCTACATTATCGGCGCGTAACATAGGCTATCTATATACTACTATTATAAAGAGGAAAGATTTGTTTGTTTGTTTGTATAGAATAGGCTCCGAAACTACTAGACCGATTTGAAAAATTCTTTAATTGTCGGAAAGCTACATTATCAGCGAGTAACATAGGCTATCTATATACTAATATTATAAAGAGGAATGATTTGTTTGTTTGTTTGTATAGAATAGGCTCCGAAACTACTGGACCGATTTGAAAAATTCTTTAATTGTCGGAAAGCTACATTATCGGCGCGTAACATAGGCTATCTATATATTAATATTATAAGGAGGAAAGATTTGTTTGTTTGTTTGTATAGAATAGGCTCCGAAACTACTGGATCGATTTGAAAAATTCTTTCATTGTTGGAAAGCTACATTATCAGCGAGTAACATAGGCTATCTATATACTAATATTATAAAGAGGAAAGATTTGTTTGTTTGTATAGAATAGGCTCCGAAACTACTGGATCGATTTGAAAAATTCTTTCATTGTTGGAAAGCTACATTATCAGCGAGTAACATAGGCTATCTATATACTAATATTATAAAGAGGAAAGATTTGTTTGTTTGTATAGAATAGGCTCCGAAACTACTGCATCGATTTGAAAAATTCTTACATTGTTGGAAAGCTACATCGTCAGCGAGTAACATAGGCTACCTATATACCAATATTATAAAGAGGAAAGATTTGATTGTTTGTTTGTATAGAATAGGCTCCGAAACTACTGGACCGATTTGAAAAATTCTTTAATTGTCGGAAAGCTACATTATCGGCGCGTAACATAGGCTATCTATATTCTAATATTATAAAGAGGAAAGATTTGTTTGTTTGTTTGTATAGAATAGGCTCCGAAACTACTGGACCGATTTGAAAAATTCTTTAATTGTCGGAAAGCTACATTATCGGCGCGTAACATAGGCTATCTATATACTAATATTATAAGGAGGAAAGATTTGTTTGTTTGTTTGTATAGAATAGGCTCCGAAACTACTAGACCGATTTGAAAAATTCTTTAATTGTCGGAAAGCTACATTATCAGCGAGTAACATAGGCTATCTATATACTAATATTATAAAGAGGAATGATTTGTTTGTTTGTTTGTATAGAATAGGCTCCGAAACTACTGGACCGATTTGAAAAATTCTTTAATTGTCGGAAAGCTACATTATCGGCGCGTAACATAGGCTATCTATATATTAATATTATAAGGAGGAAAGATTTGTTTGTTTGTTTGTATAGAAGAGGCTCCGAAACTACTGGATCGATTTGAAAAATTCTTTCATTGTTGGAAAGCTACATTATCAGCGAGTAACATAGGCTATCTATATACTAATATTATAAAGAGGAAAGATTTGTTTGTTTGTTTGTATAGAATAGGCTCCGAAACTACTGGATCGATTTGAAAAATTCTTTCATTGTTGGAAAGCTACATTATCAGCGAGTAACATAGGCTATCTATATACTAATATTATAAAGAGGAAAGATTTGTTTGTTTGTATAGAATAGGCTCCGAAACTACTGCATCGATTTGAAAAATTCTTACATTGTTGGAAAGCTACATTGTCAGCGAGTAACATAGGCTATCTATATACCAATATTATAAAGAGGAAAGATTTGATTGTTTGTTTGTATAGAATAGGCTCCGAAACTACTGGACCGATTTGAAAAATTCTTTAATTGTCGGAAAGCTACATTATCGGCGCGTAACATAGGCTATCTATATACTAATATTATAAAGAGGAAAGATTTGTTTGTTTGTTTGTATAGAATAGGCTCCGAAACTACTGGACCGATTTGAAAAATTCTTTAATTGTCGGAAAGCTACATTATCGGCGCGTAACATAGGCTATCTATATACTAATATTATAAAGAGGAAAGATTTATTTGTTTGTTTGTATAGAATAGGTTCCGAAACTACTGGACCGATTTGAAAAATTCTTTAATTGTCGGAAAGCTACATTATCGGCGCGTAACATAGGCTATCTATATACTAATATTATAAAGAGGAAAGATTTGTTTGTTTGTTTGTATAGAATAGGCTCCGAAACTACTGGATCGATTTGAAAAATTCTTTCATTGTTGGAAAGCTACATTATCAGCGAGTAACATAGGCTATCTATATACTAATATTATAAAGAGGAAAGATTTGTTTGTTTGTATAGAATAGTCTCCGAAACTACTGGATCGATTTGAAAAATTCTTTCATTGTTGGAAAGCTACATTATCAGCGAGTAACATAGGCTATCTATATACTAATATTATAAAGAGGAAAGATTTGTTTGTTTGTATAGAATAGGCTCCGAAACTACTGGATCGATTTGAAAAATTCTTTCATTGTTAGAAAGCTACATTATCAGCGAGTAACATAGGCTATCTATATACCAATATTATAAAGAGGAAAGATTTGATTGTTTGTTTGTATAGAATAGGCTCCGAAACTACTAGACCGATTTGAAAAATTATTTCATTGTTGGAAAGCTACATTATCAGCGAGTAACATAGGCTATCTATATACTAATATCATAAAGAGGAATGATTTGTTTGTTTGTTTGTATAGAATAGGCTCCGAAACTACTGGACCGATTTGAAACATTCTTTCATTGTTGGAAAGCTACATTATCAGCGAGTAACATAGGCTATCTATATACTAATATTATAAAGAGGAAAGATTTGTTTGTTTGTATAGAATAGGCTCCGAAACTACTGCATCGATTTGAAAAATTCTTACATTGTTGGAAAGCTACATTGTCAGCGAGTAACATAGCCTATCTATATACCAATATTATAAAGAGGAAAGATTTGATTGTTTGTTTGTATAGAATAGGCTCCGAAACTACTGGACCGATTTGAAAAATTCTTTAATTGTCGGAAAGCTACATTATCGGCGCGTAACATAGGCTATCTATATACTAATATTATAAAGAGGAAAGATTTGTTTGTTTGTTTGTACAGAATAGGCTCCGAAACTACTAGACCGATTTGAAAAATTCTTTAATTGTCGGAAAGCTACATTATCAGCGAGTAACATAGGCTATCTATATACTAATATTATAAGGAGGAAAGATTTGTTTGTTTGTTTGTATAGAATAGGCTCCGAAACTACTGGACCGATTTGAAAAATTCTTTAATTGTCGGAAAGCTACATTCTCGGCGCGTAACATAGGCTATCTATATACTAATATTATAAAGAGGAAAGATTTGTTTGTTTGTATAGAATAGGCTCCGAAACTACTGGATCGATTTGAAAAATTCTTTCATTGTTGGAAAGCTACATTATCAGCGAGTAACATAGGCTATCTATATACTAATATTATAAAGAGGAAAGATTTGTTTGTTTGTATAGAATAGGCTCCGAAACTACTGCATCGATTTGAAAAATTCTTACATTGTTGGAAAGCTACATCGTCAGCGAGTAACATAGGCTACCTATATACTAATATTATAAAGAGGAAAGATTTGATTGTTTGTTTGTATAGAATAGGCTTCGAAACTACTGGACCGATTTGAAAAATTCTTTAATTGTCGGAAAGCTACATTATCGGCGCGTAACATAGGCTATCTATATTCTAATATTATAAAGAGGAAAGATTTGTTTGTTTGTTTGTATAGAATAGGCTCCGAAACTACTGGACCGATTTGAAAAATTCTTTAATTGTCGGAAAGCTACATTGTCAGCGAGTAACATAGGCTATCTATATACCAATATTATAAAGAGGAAAGATTTGATTGTTTGTTTGTATAGAATAGGCTCCGAAACTACTGGACCGATTTGAAAAATTCTTTAATTGTCGGAAAGCTACATTATCGGCGCGTAACATAGGCTATCTATATACTAATATTATAAAGAGGAAAGATTTGTTTGTTTGTTTGTATAGAATAGGCTCCGAAACTACTGGACCGATTTGAAAAATTCTTTAATTGTCGGAAAGCTACATTATCGGCGCGTAACATAGGCTATCTATATACTAATATTATAAAGAGGAAAGATTTATTTGTTTGTTTGTATAGAATAGGCTCCGAAACTACTGGACCGATTTGAAAAATTCTTTAATTGTCGGAAAGCTACATTATCGGCGCGTAACATAGGCTATCTATATACTAATATTATAAAGAGGAAAGATTTGTTTGTTTGTTTGTATAGAATAGGCTCCGAAACTACTGGATCGATTTGAAAAATTCTTTCATTGTTGGAAAGCTACATTATCAGCGAGTAACATAGGCTATCTATATACTAATATTATAAAGAGGAAAGATTTGTTTGTTTGTATAGAATAGTCTCCGAAACTACTGGATCGATTTGAAAAATTCTTTCATTGTTGGAAAGCTACATTATCAGCGAGTAACATAGGCTATCTATATACTAATATTATAAAGAGGAAAGATTTGTTTGTTTGTATAGAATAGGCTCCGAAACTACTGGATCGATTTGAAAAATTCTTTCATTGTTAGAAAGCTACATTATCAGCGAGTAACATAGGCTATCTATATACCAATATTATAAAGAGGAAAGATTTGATTGTTTGTTTGTATAGAATAGGCTCCGAAACTACTAGACCGATTTGAAAAATTCTTTCATTGTTGGAAAGCTACATTATCAGCGAGTAACATAGGCTATCTATATACTAATATTATGAAGAGGAAAGATTTGTTTGTTTGTTTGTATAGAATAGGCTCCGAAACTACTGGATCGATTTGAAAAATTCTTTCATTGTTGGAAAGCTACATTATCAGCGAGTAACAAAGGCTATCTATATACTAATATTATAAAGAGGAAAGATTTGTTTGTTTGTATAGAATAGGCTCCGAAACTACTGGACCGATTTGAAAAATTCTTTAATTGTCGGAAAGCTACATTATCGGCGCGTAACATAGTCTATCTATATACTAATATTATAAAGAGGAAAGATTTATTTGTTTGTTTGTATAGAATAGGCTCCGAAACTACTGGACCGATTTGAAAAATTCTTTAATTGTCGGAAAGCTACATTATCGGCGCGTAACATAGGCTATCTATATACTAATATTATAAGGAGGAAAGATTTGTTTGTTTGTTTGTTTGTATAGAATAGGCTCCGAAACTACTGGATCGATTTGAAAAATTCTTTCATTGTTGGAAAGCTACATTATCAGCGAGTAACATAGGCTATCTATATACTAATATTATAAAGAGGAAAGATTTGTTTGTTTGTATAGAATAGGCTCCGAAACTACTGGATCGATTTGAAAAATTCTTTCATTGTTAGAAAGCTACATTATCAGCGAGTAACATAGGCTATCTATATACCAATATTATAAAGAGGAAAGATTTGATTGTTTGTTTGTATAGAATAAGCTCCGAAACTACTAGACCGATTTGAAAAATTATTTCATTGTTGGAAAGCTACATTATCAGCGAGTAACATAGGCTATCTATATACTAATATCATAAAGAGGAATGATTTGTTTGTTTGTTTGTATAGAATAGGCTCCGAAACTACTGGACCGATTTGAAAAATTCTTTCATTGTTAGAAAGCTACATTATCAGCGAGTAACATAGGCTATCTATATACCAATATTACAAAGAGGAAAGATTTGATTGTTTGTTTGTATAGAATAGGCTCCGAAACTACTAGACCGATTTGAAAAATTATTTCATTGTTGGAAAGCTACATTATCAGCGAGTAACATAGGCTATCTATATACTAATATCATAAAGAGGAATGATTTGTTTGTTTGTTTGTATAGAATAGGCTCCGAAACTACTGGACCAATTTGAAAAATTCTTTAATTGTCGGAAAGCTACATTATCGGCGCGTAACATAGGCTATCTATATACTAATATTATAAAGAGGAAAGATTTGTTTGTTTGTTTGTATAGAATAGGCTCCGAAACTACTAGACCGATTTGAAAAATTCTTTAATTGTCGGAAAGCTACATTATCAGCGAGTAACATAGGCTATCTATATACTAATATTATAAAGAGGAATGATTTGTTTGTTTGTTTGTATAGAATAGGCTCCGAAACTACTGGACCGATTTGAAAAATTCTTTAATTGTCGGAAAGCTACATTATCGGCGCGTAACATAGGCTATCTATATATTAATATTATAAGGAGGAAAGATTTGTTTGTTTGTTTGTATAGAAGAGGCTCCGAAACTACTGGACCGATTTGAAAAATTCTTTAATTGTCGGAAAGCTACATTATCGGCGCGTAACATAGG
Source organism: Synanthedon vespiformis (assembly GCA_918317495.1). Classification (NCBI taxonomy): domain Eukaryota; kingdom Metazoa; phylum Arthropoda; class Insecta; order Lepidoptera; family Sesiidae; genus Synanthedon; species Synanthedon vespiformis. The sequence goes on from OU906947.1 coordinate 4,575,057, forward strand.
CTATCTATATACTAATATTATAAAGAGGAAAGATTTGTTTGTTTGTTTGTATAGAATAGGCTCCGAAACTACTGGATCGATTTGAAAAATTCTTTCATTGTTGGAAAGCTACATTATCAGCGAGTAACATAGGCTATCTATATACTAATATTATAAAGAGGAAAGATTTGTTTGTTTGTATAGAATAGGCTCCGAAACTACTGCATCGATTTGAAAAATTCTTACATTGTTGGAAAGCTACATTGTCAGCGAGTAACATAGGCTATCTATATACCAATATTATAAAGAGGAAAGATTTGATTGTTTGTTTGTATAGAATAGGCTCCGAAACTACTGGACCGATTTGAAAAATTCTTTAATTGTCGGAAAGCTACATTATCAGCGAGTAACATAGGCTATCTATATACTAATATCATAAAGAGGAATGATTTGTTTGTTTGTTTGTATAGAATAGGCTCCGAAACTACTGGACCAATTTGAAAAATTCTTTAATTGTCGGAAAGCTACATTATCGGCGCGTAACATAGGCTATCTATATACTAATATTATAAGGAGGAAAGATTTGTTTGTTTGTTTGTATAGAAGAGGCTCCGAAACTACTGGACCGATTTGAAAAATTCTTTAATTGTCGGAAAGCTACATTATCGGCGCGTAACATAGGCTATCTATATACTAATATTATAAAGAGGAAAGATTTGTTTGTTTGTATAGAATAGGCTCCGAAACTACTGCATCGATTTGAAAAATTCTTACATTGTTGGAAAGCTACATTGTCAGCGAGTAACATAGGCTATCTATATACCAATATTATAAAGAGGAAAGATTTGATTGTTTGTTTGTATAGAATAGGCTCCGAAACTACTGGACCGATTTGAAAAATTCTTTAATTGTCGGAAAGCTACATTATCGGCGCGTAACATAGGCTATCTATATACTAATATTATAAAGAGGAAAGATTTGTTTGTTTGTTTGTATAGAATAGGCTCCGAAACTACTGGACCGATTTGAAAAATTCTTTAATTGTCGGAAAGCTACATTATCGGCGCGTAACAAAGTCTATCTATATACTAATATTATAAAGAGGAAAGATTTGTTTGTTTGTTTGTACAGAATAGGCTCCGAAACTACTGGACCGATTTGAAAAATTCTTTAATTGTCGGAAAGCTACATTATCGGCGCGTAACATAGGCTATCTATATACTAATATTATAAAGAGGAAAGATTTGTTTGTTTGTTTGTACAGAATAGGCTCCGAAACTACTAGACCGATTTGAAAAATTCTTTAATTGTCGGAAAGCTACATTATCAGCGAGTAACATAGGCTATCTATATACTAATATTATAAGGAGAAAAGATTTGTTTGTTTGTTTGTATAGAATAGGCTCCGAAACTACTGGACCGATTTGAAAAATTCTTTAATTGTCGGAAAGCTACATTATCGGCGCGTAACATAGGCTATCTATATACTAATATTATAAAGAGGAAAGATTTATTTGTTTGTTTGTATAGAATAGGCTCCGAAACTACTGGACCGATTTGAAAAATTCTTTCATTGTTGGAAAGCTACATTATCAGCGAGTAACATAGGCTATCTATATACTAATATTATAAAGAGGAATGATTTGTTTGTTTGTTTGTATAGAATAGGCTCCGAAACTACTGGACCGATTTGAAAAATTCTTTCATTGTTGGAAAGCTACATTATCAGCGAGTAACATAGGCTATCTATATACTAATATTATAAAGAGGAAAGATTTGTTTGTTTGTATAGAATAGTCTCCGAAACTACTGGATCGATTTGAAAAATTCTTTCATTGTTGGAAAGCTACATTATCAGCGAGTAACATAGGCTATCTATATACTAATATTATAAAGAGGAAAGATTTGTTTGTTTGTATAGAATAGGCTCCGAAACTACTGGATCGATTTGAAAAATTCTTTCATTGTTAGAAAGCTACATTATCAGCGAGTAACATAGGGTATCTATATACCAATATTATAAAGAGGAAAGATTTGATTGTTTGTATAGAATAGGCTCCGAAACTACTGGACCGATTTGAAAAATTCTTTAATTGTCGGAAAGCTACATTATCGGCGCGTAACATAGGCTATCTATATACTAATATTATAAAGAGGAAAGATTTGTTTGTTTGTTTGTATAGAATAGGCTCCGAAACTACTGGACCGATTTGAAAAATTCTTTAATTGTCGGAAAGCTACATTATCGGCGCGTAACAAAGTCTATCTATATACTAATATTATAAAGAGGAAAGATTTGTTTGTTTGTTTGTACAGAATAGGCTCCGAAACTACTGGACCGATTTGAAAAATTCTTTAATTGTCGGAAAGCTACATTATCGGCGCGTAACATAGGCTATCTATATACTAATATTATAAAGAGGAAAGATTTGTTTGTTTGTTTGTACAGAATAGGCTCCGAAACTACTAGACCGATTTGAAAAATTCTTTAATTGTCGGAAAGCTACATTATCAGCGAGTAACATAGGCTATCTATATACTAATATTATAAGGAGAAAAGATTTGTTTGTTTGTTTGTATAGAATAGGCTCCGAAACTACTGGACCGATTTGAAAAATTCTTTAATTGTCGGAAAGCTACATTATCGGCGCGTAACATAGGCTATCTATATACTAATATTATAAAGAGGAAAGATTTATTTGTTTGTTTGTATAGAATAGGCTCCGAAACTACTGGACCGATTTGAAAAATTCTTTCATTGTTGGAAAGCTACATTATCAGCGAGTAACATAGGCTATCTATATACTAATATTATAAAGAGGAATGATTTGTTTGTTTGTTTGTATAGAATAGGCTCCGAAACTACTGGACCGATTTGAAAAATTCTTTCATTGTTGGAAAGCTACATTATCAGCGAGTAACATAGGCTATCTATATACTAATATTATAAAGAGGAAAGATTTGTTTGTTTGTATAGAATAGTCTCCGAAACTACTGGATCGATTTGAAAAATTCTTTCATTGTTGGAAAGCTACATTATCAGCGAGTAACATAGGCTATCTATATACTAATATTATAAAGAGGAATGATTTGTTTGTTTGTTTGTATAGAATAGGCTCCGAAACTACTGGACCGATTTGAAAAATTCTTTAATTGTCGGAAAGCTACATTATCGGCGCGTAACATAGGCTATCTATATATTAATATTATAAGGAGGAAAGATTTGTTTGTTTGTTTGTATAGAAGAGACTCCGAAACTACTGGATCGATTTGAAAAATTCTTTCATTGTTGGAAAGCTACATTATCAGCGAGTAACATAGGCTATCTATATACTAATATTATGAAGAGGAAAGATTTGTTTGTTTGTTTGTATAGAATAGGCTCCGAAACTACTGGATCGATTTGAAAAATTCTTTCATTGTTGGAAAGCTACATTATCAGCGAGTAACAAAGGCTATCTATATACTAATATTATAAAGAGGAAAGATTTGTTTGTTTGTATAGAATAGGCTCCGAAACTACTGGACCGATTTGAAAAATTCTTTAATTGTCGGAAAGCTACATTATCGGCGCGTAACATAGTCTATCTATATACTAATATTATAAAGAGGAAAGATTTATTTGTTTGTTTGTATAGAATAGGCTCCGAAACTACTGGACCGATTTGAAAAATTCTTTAATTGTCGGAAAGCTACATTATCGGCGCGTAACATAGGCTATCTATATACTAATATTATAAGGAGGAAAGATTTGTTTGTTTGTTTGTATAGAATAGGCTCCGAAACTACTGGATCGATTTGAAAAATTCTTTCATTGTTGGAAAGCTACATTATCAGCGAGTAACATAGGCTATCTATATACTAATATTATAAAGAGGAAAGATTTGTTTGTTTGTATAGAATAGGCTCCGAAACTACTGGATCGATTTGAAAAATTCTTTCATTGTTAGAAAGCTACATTATCAGCGAGTAACATAGGCTATCTATATACCAATATTATAAAGAGGAAAGATTTGATTGTTTGTTTGTATAGAATAAGCTCCGAAACTACTAGACCGATTTGAAAAATTATTTCATTGTTGGAAAGCTACATTATCAGCGAGTAACATAGGCTATCTATATACTAATATCATAAAGAGGAATGATTTGTTTGTTTGTTTGTATAGAATAGGCTCCGAAACTACTGGACCGATTTGAAAAATTCTTTCATTGTTAGAAAGCTACATTATCAGCGAGTAACATAGGCTATCTATATACCAATATTACAAAGAGGAAAGATTTGATTGTTTGTTTGTATAGAATAGGCTCCGAAACTACTAGACCGATTTGAAAAATTATTTCATTGTTGGAAAGCTACATTATCAGCGAGTAACATAGGCTATCTATATACTAATATCATAAAGAGGAATGATTTGTTTGTTTGTTTGTATAGAATAGGCTCCGAAACTACTGGACCAATTTGAAAAATTCTTTAATTGTCGGAAAGCTACATTATCGGCGCGTAACATAGGCTATCTATATACTAATATTATAAAGAGGAAAGATTTGTTTGTTTGTTTGTATAGAATAGGCTCCGAAACTACTAGACCGATTTGAAAAATTCTTTAATTGTCGGAAAGCTACATTATCAGCGAGTAACATAGGCTATCTATATACTAATATTATAAAGAGGAATGATTTGTTTGTTTGTTTGTATAGAATAGGCTCCGAAACTACTGGACCGATTTGAAAAATTCTTTAATTGTCGGAAAGCTACATTATCGGCGCGTAACATAGGCTATCTATATATTAATATTATAAGGAGGAAAGATTTGTTTGTTTGTTTGTATAGAAGAGGCTCCGAAACTACTGGACCGATTTGAAAAATTCTTTAATTGTCGGAAAGCTACATTATCGGCGCGTAACATAGGCTATCTATATACTAATATTATAAAGAGGAAAGATTTGTTTGTTTGTTTGTATAGAATAGGCTCCGAAACTACTGGACCGATTTGAAAAATTCTTTAATTGTCGGAAAGCTACATTATCGGCGCGTAACATAGGCTATCTATATATTAATATTATAAGGAGGAAAGATTTGTTTGTTTGTTTGTATAGAAGAGGCTCCGAAACTACTGGACCGATTTGAAAAATTCTTTAATTGTCGGAAAGCTACATTATCGGCGCGTAACATAGGCTATCTATATACTAATATTATAAAGAGGAAAGATTTGTTTGTTTGTTTGTATAGAATAGGCTCCGAAACTACTGGATCGATTTGAAAAATTCTTTCATTGTTGGAAAGCTACATTATCAGCGAGTAACATAGGCTATCTATATACTAATATTATAAAGAGGAAAGATTTGTTTGTTTGTATAGAATAGGCTCCGAAACTACTGCATCGATTTGAAAAATTCTTACATTGTTGGAAAGCTACATTGTCAGCGAGTAACATAGGCTATCTATATACTAATATCATAAAGAGGAATGATTTGTTTGTTTGTTTGTATAGAATAGGCTCCGAAACTACTGGACCAATTTGAAAAATTCTTTAATTGTCGGAAAGCTACATTATCGGCGCGTAACATAGGCTATCTATATACTAATATTATAAAGAGGAAAGATTTGTTTGTTTGTTTGTATAGAATAGGCTCCGAAACTACTAGACCGATTTGAAAAATTCTTTAATTGTCGGAAAGCTACATTATCAGCGAGTAACATAGGCTATCTATATACTAATATTATAAAGAGGAATGATTTGTTTGTTTGTTTGTATAGAATAGGCTCCGAAACTACTGGACCGATTTGAAAAATTCTTTAATTGTCGGAAAGCTACATTATCGGCGCGTAACATAGGCTATCTATATATTAATATTATAAGGAGGAAAGATTTGTTTGTTTGTTTGTATAGAAGAGGCTCCGAAACTACTGGACCGATTTGAAAAATTCTTTAATTGTCGGAAAGCTACATTATCGGCGCGTAACATAGGCTATCTATATACTAATATTATAAAGAGGAAAGATTTGTTTGTTTGTTTGTATAGAATAGGCTCCGAAACTACTGGATCGATTTGAAAAATTCTTTCATTGTTGGAAAGCTACATTATCAGCGAGTAACATAGGCTATCTATATACTAATATTATAAAGAGGAAAGATTTGTTTGTTTGTATAGAATAGGCTCCGAAACTACTGCATCGATTTGAAAAATTCTTACATTGTTGGAAAGCTACATTGTCAGCGAGTAACATAGGCTATCTATATACCAATATTATAAAGAGGAAAGATTTGATTGTTTGTTTGTATAGAATAGGCTCCGAAACTACTGGACCGATTTGAAAAATTCTTTAATTGTCGGAAAGCTACATTATCGGCGCGTAACATAGGCTATCTATATACTAATATTATAAAGAGGAAAGATTTGTTTGTTTGTTTGTATAGAATAGGCTCCGAAACTACTGGACCGATTTGAAAAATTCTTTAATTGTCGGAAAGCTACATTATCGGCGCGTAACATAGGCTATCTATATACTAATATTATAAAGAGGAAAGATTTGTTTGTTTGTTTGTACAGAATAGGCTCCGAAACTACTAGACCGATTTGAAAAATTCTTTAATTGTCGGAAAGCTACATTATCAGCGAGTAACATAGGCTATCTATATACTAATATTATAAAGAGGAAAGATTTGTTTGTTTGTTTGTATAGAATAGGCTCCGAAACTACTGGATCGATTTGAAAAATTCTTTCATTGTTGGAAAGCTACATTGTCAGCGAGTAACATAGGCTATCTATATACCAATATTATAAAGAGGAAAGATTTGTTTGTTTGTTTGTATAGAATAGGCTCCGAAACTACTGGATCGATTTGAAAAATTCTTTCATTGTTGGAAAGCTACATTATCAGCGAGTAACGTAGGCTATCTATATACTAATATTATAAAGAGGAAAGATTTGTTTGTTTGTTTGTATATAATAGGCTCCGAAACTACTGGATCGATTTGAAAAATTCTTTCATTGTTGGAAAGCTACATTATAAGCGAGTAACATAGGGTATCTATATACCAATATTATAAAGAGGAAAGATTTGATTGTTTGTATAGAATAGGCTCCGAAACTACTGGACCGATTTGAAAAATTCTTTTACCATTAGAAGCCGACATTATCCCTGATGAACATAGGCTACTTTTTACCGCGGGAAAATGCTTCATTCCTACGGGAAAACGGGTAATAGGGCAACGGGTAGTAAGAGTTATCCTTCCGTACTTATCTTTTTCACATATAACTTCTAAAAAGCTGAACCGATTGGGTTGAAATTTTATATGGGTATTTCGATGATTTCACAGACACGATTATAAAGTTGCGCGGACGGAGTCGCGTGCAACAGCTATATTTGATAAAGTTACGCAGACGAAGTCGCGTGCAACAGCTAGAGCCCCGAGTAGCCCGGCGTACCTCCACTTTCGGGTACGCCTTGGTTCTGACAGGAAACACATGCCTCTGTGTGTTTGGACAGCCGTGGCGGGGCACCGAAATCGTGCAATCCGGGTAGGAATCCGGCATAACCACGCAGTGTCCCCCTTTACTGCTGGGTATCCAAGCAGTAGCGTGCCTAGGGCTTCCGAATAGGGCAAGCCCGATATATTTCTGTGGTTCCTGACTTGATTTTTCTTCATTTTTCGACGAACATGCTATTGATAAAAGCTATTTCTTATTAGCTTTTAGCATAAAAGAGAATAACGAATAACTAAAAAACGGAACAAGGAACAAACAACAAACCTAGTGAATAAAAAATGAAATTATTTATATACTAATTCGAATCTTCTATTTTTCATACGGAATGACTGAATTACGTCAGAGTCAAAATGTTGGTGAATTCGATTTACTATTTTGATAAATAAACAAATCAGGGGGTTTCGGCGAAAAAATTAACTGATTATTATTTTTGAACAAAATTTAACGTTTTTATTGCGCTTTTAACTTTCCTTTGGCGATCAAAGCTTGAACGCATTTAAAATCGTCGCAAGGTGCAACTATTTTATCCATTATTAAATCAAATCAAATTAATTTAACAGAAAGAAAAAAGAATCATTATTGTCATAAGTCAAAACAGCTGAAGTAAGATACGAACATACGAAACAAATTCACAACACAAGCGCGCTAACTTCATTTACAGAGCATGCCCGGCTTATAATTCTCTCATAATGCTAATCGCTATATATGTCGCCGCCGTTTCGTTTAACTAGGCCGATCAAGATCGGCCTAGTCACATCACGATACAGTGGCATTTCTTGATTTGACTGATTATTTCATGATGTGCCTACTATAAAGTTGGGCTGATCGATGAAAGCAACCTATTCGTCGATTTGCCGTTTTAGTCACTTCGCCACATCGAGATATGGCTTGGCGCATTGTAATGTAGTTCCGCTTCGCGATGCTTGTGGCGCTATTTACGCTCTGTCAGCTGTGTGTTTACGTGCGAATAAGATGGCGGCGTCACAAGAAATCGATAAATACGACAATAAAAGTGATAACAGTGAGACGATTGAAGAAAAAAGTTATTTTCAATTAAATTATGAGTGTTAGTTAAGGATTTTTATGAGAGTCACGCTAATTCTACATATAATGTAAAAAGACCATGGACTTCTGACTGGATTTCACAGGTTAGTTTTTATTTATACACTTAAACTAATATCTTATGTTTATTATAACAATAAATCATGATTAAACATTATACACTAATATCTTCAATTCAATTCAATTCAATTATTATTTATTGCGAAACCATAATGTACAAAAATGTTATAATATAAAAACAAAGACCAGTATTATGGACCCTGTTGGGCATGCAACTTAGGATTATTAGGGATGCACAAGATTATATCCTAATCTTGTGTTAATTATAACAATAAATCATGATAAAAGGTGAGAGATTTATAACAAAATGTTTTATTGTTTTAGGTTATGGAGCTATAAAAAAGTAGGGTGTCCCTGCTTCGTGATTCCTCGGCCATTGACATCTAAGAGGGCTGCGGAAGTGACTTATAAATTTGTTTATAAAACATTTACTTAATTACTTACTTAAATATTAATTTAAGATTTTTTAAGCCATTGTTATTTATAAGAATGCAAAATACAGTAAACAAATGGGATTTCTTTTTTAATCTTGTATGTGATTTTTATGGTGTTTTAAAGCTAAATTAGTTAGTAATGGTTGTTAGCTTTATAAAAATATAGTTTTTATGTCTAGGAAATCCATTCACAATTAATTTTATAAACATTACTTTACGTTTTATAACATATTTTGAAATGAACCAGAGTCATAAAAATTACAAAATCTAACCTATTTTGTTACCAGTCGTACTGCTACAACCAGTATTACGGGTGGGCTCGCTCCGCTGCGCTCCGCTGCGCTCCGCTCGCATTAATTTTCATAACATTCCGGAACCTAACCTAACCTATTTGTTTCCAGTGCAAGTAAGTATTGTAATACATTTTGTAATAAGCGCACAATTGTTATGTTATTATGTTTTAAAATGTTTATAAAAATAATTGTGAATGGATTTCCTAGGCATAAAAACTGTATTTTAATAAAATTAACAAGCATTCTTAACTTATTTAGTTTAAAGACACTGTAAAAACTGTAAAAAGATTCCAAAGCCAACCCAAACAAATAATTCTGATTAATGTGTCTTTTAAGAGTCTGATTTTATTATTTGATTAATACTAGAATGTAACCATTTTAAGAAACGCTTTTAAGAAACGTAATTAAAAATATATTTTATATAATTATATAATTTTTTTATTTACCTATACTTTGATCACCCTACAGACTCTGTCCGAGCATGGCTGGGTAAATTTTTAATACCTAAACGCCCTTTTAATCTAGTAAAAAAATCAAAACTTCATTTCATTTGCTTGGTCACCCTACAAATCGATTTGCTCAAACATGCCAAGGCAAAACGTCAAACGTTATGCTTTGAACGATATGACGGTTTTTAGAGCGGCATATCAAGAAATGTTGCCGTTTCGTGATGTGACAAGGCCGATCTCGATGAGCCTAGTTAAAGGATCCGCCGACGACATATACACTAGCTATAACTATATCTAACTATTGGTCAACATTTCATACATTAGACAGAGAGAGAGCGATGACATCTGCAAGCCCGATAAGAAGCCCATGTGTGGGAGTGCAACAGCAATATAACTCAATTTCTCCTGTTTCTACTATATCGCCCGCGCGCAATATAGCATTGGTTGGATAAAATAAAACGCGCGAAGTTTGAATTGCTCACGCGTTTCGTTCGACGCAAGAAGATAGCAAAGTTGTTCTTTTCTATTTGGTCAGTGCGTACAGTTAGGCATACCGGGCTTTTGGGGTTCTATGAAGCTACCGCGACTGTATCAAATAGGATTAAAAAATTAACAATAAATAAAACCGCCGAAAAAACTGAAAAGCATAAAATAATCTTATTATCATTTACCTAAGTAATTTTGAGTCGCCACGCCGCCGCGCATCACTCTTTACGTAATTTTTGCTTGTTTGGCGTTGACTCAAAATTACTTAGGTAAAATTCTTCGACGGTTTTATTTTTTGTTAAAAGAAGGTTTTCAGAAAAAACTGCTTTTCAAAAGAAGGAAATTGCTTATCCTGGTGCCCACGGACATCGAAGAAGAAAAGAAATCGCACCATCGTAATCCTCGCTAAAACATTAGTTTAGCAACACAAGCATCTCCAGAATCGGACTTCTGTACCCAGTTTTGTCTGCCGATTTAAATTAATTTATTTTTGGCTAATTTCTTCTTTTTTTCTAAATTAACTCCTAAACCGTCCCCTCTATTTTTTACCTAGGGGAGGAATGTCTCCCTAGAGACATTCCCTCCTCTCTATTTTTTACCCCTCCCCTCCCCCAAACTCCTGGAGTATCTCGGTGGCCAAGGGGTCCGAGAAGATTCATCATTCTGACCAAATTCAAAATTTAATTTGAATATTTTATATAAACAATCAATTTAACAGAAAGAAAAAAGAAACCGACTATCGTTATTGTCATAAGTCAACAAAGTCAACACAAGAAGTACCTATACGAACGTACGAAACAAATTCACAACACAAGCGCGCTAACTTCATTACAGAGCATGCCCGGCTTATTCTCTCATTCTAATCGTTATATACACTAGCTATAACTATATCTAACTATTGGTCAACATTTCATACATTAGATAGAGAGAGAGCGATGACAGCAAGCCCGATAAGAAGCCCATGTGTGGGAGTGCGACAGAAATATAACTAACTCAACTCCCGCGAACCATGAATTGCTCACGAGTTTCGACGCAAGAAGATAGTAAGTTGTTATTTTTCTATTTAGGCAGAGCGTACAGTTAGGCATGCCGGGCTTTTGGGCTTTTATGAAGCTACCGCTACTTGTCAAGGCCTTCATTTAACCTCTTTTCCTATTACATACAATCCGATTATTTCAGTTAGATATATAGATACACACATACATGTATATACGTATTTAGGTAGGTTCACACTAAATACTTTTAAACTACTTCTAACTTTTTTTTACTTCTACTTCTAAAAAATCTAACTATATAAGTATTACCAAATCTACCAATTCCACCAATCAAGTCCATCCACAAACTGTAACTAATGTCCTTGTAGACAACACACCAAAAATACAAAACATACCATACCGTACATACACGATTCAAAAATACGCATATCCTTATGAAAGCAGAAGTCCTGGTTTCATATAGAAAAGTGAAATCAAATATTTATAAAGTTTTTTAATGTAAATACAAAATATACTAATAATAGATTACCTCATTTTACAATTATTGTGTTTACATAATACTTATAACTCCCAATTTCAAAAATTTGTGAGTTATGTTCTTTTCTGGTCGACCCATAAAACACTCGTTTTTGTGCGCGTTCAAGCACACATCTAGCAATACCTAAATAACGCTCGGCCTGCCGGGGGCCTGCTTTTTGTATTTGCGACGAAGATCGTGTGCTATAGTTGGAGAGCTACTGGACCATCCTAATAACGGTGTGTCTGTAAGGCTAGAAATTCTTATAGTGATGATTCATAGCATGTAAAGTACGGTAACAATAACCTGGCACGCATCAGCCCTGGTAAGTATAGATTAGATATAATTATAGCCTATGTTACTCGCTGATAATGTAGCTTTCTATAGGTAAAAGAATTTTTAAAACAAAAATATAAATCTTCTCTTTTTATAATATTACTATAAACTAGCTGGTGCCGGCGACGTCGTCCGCAATTAAAAATAAATGAGCCATATAACAATACAACTATATAAGCTCCAAAAACAAAGAAAATTTTTAATAATAAAATAGTTAAAACCAAAATAAAACATAAATATACAAACAATAACACCCATATTTATGCAACGAAAAATAAAATATCTATACTACAAGTAAAAATATATTCAGAAGGCACTGGTGTCGTACCACAGTTGCTTCTCGCTGTTTTGGTGTTCGAATATGAATATGGATGTTTTATAATTATGAAGTAAAAAATAAAATAAAAAAAGAAATAAGAAAGAAATAGGGGACTGGAACCGGTGCTTCTTTATTGCGAGCTCAGAGTCAACTCGTTAGGTCTAAGGCGCGTCTTACCTAAGCGACGAAATTGGCAAACACTTCAAGCACGTAATAAGTTCTCAAATGTGTGCGTGAGTAATTACCGCGAGAATAGCGATATTGACCTGACCAGTTTAAAGTAATTTAAAACTAATTTATGTTTGAAATATACTAAAATGCATTACTAATATTACAATTTATTCGCTAACACTATTTTAATTAAATTATATGCTCATTTTCATTCAAAAATAAATTAAAAACCTCAATTTAAGAAATTGGCGCCATCTAACCGAGCTGCAATCAGAATGTTCTAGTCTACAAATAAAATCAAATTGAAAGAAAAATTAAGCGTATAACGTAAAGCCAAAGATGTCGATATTTTTATTTATTTTATTTATTTATACGGAAATTTACAGGTATAATTACATAATAACAGTGGTGGTATGATTAGCTTCACTTTGGTCCACTTTTTTTTGGGTGACGATAATTTATTTTCAAACATCCCTTCTTGGCCAATTTTCTCACCTGTTATACGCGAAACAATATTGCGGCCAATATCAAGAGCTTCGGCTACTCGTTCTACAACTCGATCAGTGGTAACAGTGGTCCATTATTTTGTCGCTAATTAACATTACATCGCTATGCCATAACATATAGATTATAGAGCATATAGATTATAATTAACATTATAGAGCAATGCCATGCCATGGAGGTTAATATCACATCAAACAAATTTGCTTTTTAAAATAATTTTCATAACAATAAAGAGGTTTATGTTAAGAGTATCGATAGCGATAAAAATGAATTGCATAACGTCTCATCCCTAGTCACGTAGTAATGACAGCTGTCTCCCGCACCATGGTACAGCGATAATAGTATAGTTATGTCAATCTGCTAAACGTATTGGTCCGTAAGCCAGGCACTAATTTCGTCAATGATTTCCTCTCAGTCCATAATTTGTAAAATGCCTGAGAGAGTTGTATCATGATGCGTTGTGAACGTCAGCTGCGGCTCCGATGGTGGGTTGAGCAGTGGTAGCCTGTTACACTTTCAGAGCATCAGCTGACAAGCATTCCACCAAGATATAGCCAGCTGACTTTTTTATTTATTAACAGTAATACATAAACTACCATCTGATAAATTTTCTATTGGGAGGTAATCACTGAACACGTATATATTCGTGTGACCTGCAGACGCATAATCCACCATTTTATAAATAGCTGACAATTTTGTTTCTTCAAAATGTTAGGCTAACTAGAATTTGATGAATTTTTAATCGGAAATAAATGATTAAATTTTTTTTTATTATGTGCGTGGGCGGCTACCACTCTACTGCTCAACCCACCATCGGAGCCGCAGCTGACGTTCACAAGGCTTCATGATACAACTCTCTTAGTCATTTTACGAGTTATCGACTGGGAGGAAATTGGTCATGAGAATATGTCGCTGGCTCAGGGACCATATACAATAGTTCAATGTTTTTTCTCATACTAAAAAGTACTCAAAAGAAGTTTTTACTTCAAAAATAAGGATTTGCCGACATAGGTCTAATAGCTTCTCTATAATAGTAATTCTCTAGTAGTAATACCTAGCTCTAATAGCTTCTAATAGTAATAGCTCATAGCTTATTTAATAATTTAGTTGAGTTCGTAACATTTTACTAGCTATAAAATATATACTTACCTATATAAGTAAGTATAAGTATATTTATAAACTAATACTTACCTACCCGATTTTTATTTGAGCCCAAACACGATGTGCCTGGTGTAAGTTGCTTAGGAGTTCGTTTTCCTTATCCTGCAGACTACTTATTGATACTATCAGGTCAAGGTTGCCATGTCATGGAAATACCACAGAAGTAACAGTATCTATAGGTACCAAATTTCACATCAATTGAAACTGTGGAAGTTAGTACCTACGTTATATACCGTCATCAACTAGGATGGTCTTCAAATGCTTTGAACAGATGTTTATAAATGAATAGCTAAAATTATGTAGATCACGTCGGCTTTCAAATAAAAAAAAAACTGGATCAGAGTCCGTCCATGCGTTTGGGAAGATATTCCCAGTAGCACTACCATGAGTTGCTATCGAAATCTTACGTTAGTTTACTTCTGTCGATAACGAACCTTTTACCCTTCAATGTGCACGTGAATGATTTAACTACTAACGTTACGGTATTTCTCGAGAGCATCAGTCAAATTTGTACCGATTTTGTATAGAAATGTCAAGTTAAACGTTAGTCGCTAATAGTCGCTAGCGACTACATTCGATAGGTTTTTCATTTATGCAACTCATGTTACCGGTTTTAGTTCTTTGAGTGACCGATAGAGGCGCTATACAATTTTTCATACAAATATTTTACGTTCTCGCTCATCTCTCGCTAGCGATTTCGGTCGTCATAAACTCATGGTAGTGCTACAGTTCGTCGTTGAAGTAGTTTCGTGGCGGAACTAAATTCACTGATCTCATCTTCTAAACACATTGACGAAAGCCGTCTCTTGTAAAAAATCTAAAGTATGAAATAGGTTTTAGAAATATATTTATTCTCACAAAAAATTACACCTTATTACACTTTAAAATATTAAACCTTATTCATTTAAACGAGCTAATATAGCGCTTTCTCTTTCACTCAATTCCATACAAAAGACAAGGACAGCAAATCTTGAGTGGACCCGTATACAATAATAAGTAAACGTTCATTCTACGCTACTTTTAGCTTTGTAAACTATAATAAAATATTACGTACTTACCCACAACCCTACACTTTTTATTTTGTATAAACAATTCTAGCTTTTAAGTTGTGAATTATTTATTAATAGACATTTTGGTTCCTGATATAATCATAAAATGAAAAATATACGTTAAACGTTAGTTAAACGAAATTCAAACCTTAAAATAACAATAATAGAAAACGCACTATGTAGTTAAAATTTAAAAAAAAAAACGCAGTTTGCAGTGAGAGTTCTACGAACAGACAAAAAGTACATGTAAAGTCGGGATATGAAAACCTTCGTCAGTTTTCAAATTCATTCCTTTATCGAAGTTGTAGACTCTTAGTGCCTTTTAAAACTGAAGCATTAAGCACACAACTGACAGACGTTTGAAATGAAGTTTTGGCATGACTGATAAATTACCCTGTTGGAAGCAAATGTCGACTTTAAGGTGGCGAACCTTTTCTTACCCCGACTGTACTTTGTACACTCACATTGTCTGTTATCTCTACCAATCACAGCCGAACGCTGTGCCATAAGTGAGGGAGCTTTAAAGTTTTAGTGTTTCGTGGCGTTTGACCACCAGATTTCGTAGGCGTAGGGCGTAGACGTGCCCGACACGCCCACGATTTAGCGCAACTGGTTGTTTCAGCTCATCAAATTTTCTACATGACTTAACACAGGAAAAAATAAGCGGCAACAGCTAGTAATAAATGTTAAATATTAAAAAAAAACATTTGTTCCTATGTTACAGAGTCAGAGTACAGAGTCTATCCAGTCATTTCACTATACGGCCTCATTTTCATTTCTCTATATCAAAGGTTTTTGTTTTCCATTTTTTGTATGATTTTTAAAAAAAGGATGCTTAAAATAAAAATAAAATGCAAGTAAACATGTACTTTTATTTTTAAAATCTTACGAAACAACAACTGTTACAAGCTCAATTGGCAGAATACTTAGATATTAAGAAAATGTATTACACGAACATTAATATAAGTATACAGAATACAATACAGAACTAGATGTTGTTGACATTGCGCTTTTCTTATAAGTATTTAGCGTTTACAAATATTGCGGCGAAATATCCGCTTTAATCTTAATAAACATACATGTAAAATTATAATAATCAGCCATCTTAGCTTCAATATTAATAGGTGAACATGGTCTCGAAATTTACCAGCAAATAGGCGAAGAAAGAATTGATACAGACAATGTCTGGAATCAACCTGTCTCCAAAATGTGGCCATGCCAAGTTAGGCCCAATAACAAAACACAAAACATCAATATTCATTTTGTTCACGCTGCTTTTTTCGTTAACCTGTAAATAATAACAAAAAAGTTATAGGGTGAGCATGAACGCATGAGCGACAGACAGAGCAGACACGCCCTTACTCAATTTCGTCAAAAACTACTTCTTACAAGTATAAAGGAAAAAATAAAAATAAAATTTCAATTAATCCTAAAATTGCAATTCATAAAAGAATGAAGATCGAAAAGATTTTGAAAAATAATTTATCACTTGATGATAAAAATATATACAAAAATATAAAAAACTATATATTAATATATATAATATCTGGACTCGAGGTTAGTCAGTTTCCCATCAAAAAATTTAAATTTAAAATATAGCAACGAGAACTATTAATAGAAAATGTCTCTCAAATTAAGTTAATTTGTTCTTACAAATTTGCTAAATTGGACAAACACAAACTGAGTAGTAAAAAAAAGTTTCATTAAAATAACTTTTTAGTGCTTGTACAATGGAAAATTAATATATTATCATGTGATGAAAATGTTCAAGTAAACATCAACTGTGAAAGTAATTGTTATTGAATAACAGATAAATACGTAACGAAAATATTATCAAATAAACTCCCTTTAATATTAAAGAGCTTTATAAGTTTACGGAATAATAGATAGTTAGTTAAGAGTTAAATAATAACTCTTTATTCAACCGACTTCAAACCGTTTTCTCATGGCATTTGAGTGGAACTTTTTTGAAAGTCAAATTTTATCTGTATCTATTTTTTTATTTCAATAATATTCAATACTGGCTTGTGCCCGCGACTTCGTCCGTGTTCTCTATAAATAAATGGATTATACAACACAAAAATAATTTTTCAATTCGCACCAGTAGTTCAAATAAATTGGTATACATAATACAAAGAACAATATTACAAAGATACGTCAAGTTAGGTGATGTTAGGTTAGATTACAAATACATTCAAAGGTGATTAAGTAAAATTTTTACAAATATAGAGAAGAAAAATTACCTTCAATAAAAATCTTAATAAGTATTTCAATACTATGTAATTTTCGGCAGGCAGCCTGTCTATTATGGATTTCACCTTCTTTGGGCGATTAGCGAAACTGTCACCTGGAATAATAAGTACATATTATAATCACAATTATGGTTTGATTTCAAATTGCTATCAAATCAACAAAAATGTTATCTAATTTACCATTGTACTTAAAATTAGGACTAACCTAGATTATAAATCCTTACTAATACTATAAATGTGAATGTGAGTTTGTTTGTTTGTTACGCTTTCAAGCAAAAACTACTGAACCGATCACCATGAAACTTTGCATACACGTTGTCTGGGATACCGGAAAGGACATAGGGTACCTTTTATCCAGAAAGCAAACGTAGTCGCGGGCGCCAGCTAGTAAAAAAATTAATTGTAAATTGAGTTTTTATTTTGTGTTATATTTCTGTAAATTTTGGCTCTTCCCGACAAGGATGGAGAATTTATTTTCAGAAAAGTTTAGTAGGAGTAGTAAGTATTTTATATTTGGGCATCCGACATTTTCCAGTTATGACGTCATAACTGGAAAAATGTCAATTTTTTTGCATGATGTTCTTTTTCATTAACCTATGGAGTGGCGACTAAATGAAAGGGTTTCATGAGCTGACACTAAAAAAATACCACACTATTAAATTTCACAACATTTTAGTTGGGCCAGAGAAGTAAAAATATTTCTTTACTGTTTTATTTTTTAAATATAAATAAGCAAGAATATTTGTTTGTCTTACAAACAGCATGTTTGGGTGGTATACTGGAGTTTAAATGTATACCTATTAGTTTCGTTTAAAATATTTGAAATAAATGATGAATTTCAATACTCACAAGTCCAATAAATAATTTCGTAGTAAAGCTTATACGTCATAATAGGTTCCGCCAAATCACGAAAAAAAGCAATTAAAAGAGTAGCTGCTACATGCGGCCTCTCTCCGAAATTTATTTGATATCCGTAATTATACAAGTATTTCAGCTTTTTAATTATCCATGGATTTGCCCTTAATCGGAAGATACCTTCTGTTTCGAGCCCTTAAATAAAAGACGTTTATTATTAACCCAAGGAAACAAATAAATTATTACGTAACGCAATTGATTATTTGATTAAATAAGTAAATAAATAAAACAATTTTATATTATGATAAGTATTTGTACTGATTACAGATAAAAAAAAATCGTAACTAGATATGTGTAATCCATAATTACATCAACTTATAAAAATGTACTTGGAAATCCTTTATTTGAAAAATAATAACGCTTTTTAACTAAAATAAACCGACTTCAAACCGTTTTCTCATGCATGCCATTGTCAGAACCGGACCAAATTGAAATGGGACCACACGGGAAGCACCAGTTTTCAAATAAAAAAAGAATAATCAAAATCGTTTCACCCAGTCGAAAGTTATGACGTAACAATCATAAAAAAACAACGCACACACATACAATCGGGTATATGCAATGTGTTGGCGTGATCGCGATACAGTCTAATTGATAACCTCCTCCTTTTTTGGAAGTCGGTTCAAAATGGTTGCTGTTCATTCGTCATTTTCAAAGTTCAAATGAAATGAGCAAATTTATAAGACAAAGCCTTCACATTTATAAACAACAAAACAGTACCTGCAGGCCTCGACAAATACTCCACACAATCTCTCACAACCGGCGGGATCAAATTCACCATTGCCACGTTAAGGTTTCTGATATAGAGTAAGGATACCCCAAATTGCTGAGTTACAGGTGGTGATGGCAACCTGCGAGGTATTTTTGATTGGTAATATATGCTTGATTCAGCTTCACTACTATATGTGCTTGACGACATGGCTTTTCTTTCGAATTTATTTATTATCTGTCAACAAAAAATAAAAAGTTAGTTTTCTCGCCATTTTGATGGCGAATGGCCAAGGATCGCGAGTTTCAAAAATCATTCTTTCCGAACCAAAAAATCCTGTCTACTGAAGCCTAGAGGTAATAATAGGATAGTCTTCCATTCCACGTTGAAGACCTATGGCCCCATAGCGTCAAAGTGTGCAAATAGTCTTGGTTCTATAAATTATTTTTATCAATATCAATATATGTATACTAATAATAAATCTGTAAGTGTAGGTATTGTATGTATGTATGTTCCTCCATAACTCTTAAACGAATTAATTGATTTTCATGAAACTTGGTAGATAAACATTTAGACGTACAGGACACAAGATAGGCTACTTTTTTCTTTTTCAACGCGGACGAAGTCGCAGGCACCAGCTAGTTATTATATAAAGATGTTAATTTAGTTTGTCACGTACGCTTCAGAAACTCGAGAATGGATAGATCGATTTGAATTCAGTTTTCACATATGGAAAGAGGGATAAACGGGGATTTTTTAAAATATATATTGATAAGTCGCTATAGTTATTAATACTTCGTTAATTTTAATGAAGGAGGACTCCCACTCAGATTTCCCACTCAGATACAACGGATACTTACATTTCTTGTAAAAGTTAATGAGTTCTGAGATTGCTATAAGTGCAGTGTAGGATGTCCACCGATGTGGAGGACTGAGCTACGGTGGATCTGATTATCTATCTATTAATTTACAGCCAAACTGCTTAGTCTGGAAAGCTGAATTTTGGAACAAAGGAATTTTTTTTCATGTAAATATTAACTAAGACATGAAAATTTCAATACCATGCCAAGACGGGGCGGTCGCTTGTTTTCAATAAAAAAATTACAGACAGCAAGATATTTTTCATAAATAATAAAATAAATACACATAATAAAATAAAATGTAAACGAGTGTCTGCGAACATTAAACATTAAAAAATATAGTACCTACTTAATTTACAGATGTGAAAAAAATAGTTTTTTTCATTATAGATTCCGCTTGTAAAAAATTACGCCACCTCCACGGGACGTATATTTTCAATTAATAAAGATTACAACAAATTATTAATTAATTAATTATAATTACAATAATTAAATAATAACAAACACATTCTTTTTTTACTTAAACTAAAACAATAATAATAATAATCATCGTCATCATCATCATCTCCGCCGCAGGACTTCCACTGCTAGACATAGGGCCTACCCCAAAATTTTCCAATAGGACCGATCAGAAGCAGCCTGGTACTGAACTGGACTGTTTGTCCTGGGGTAGGCACATCATGGACATTAGACATAACTTTCGTCTTGTCCATATTCATCTTAAGGCCCACCCTTTGAGAAACTCGATTGAGGTCTGCGAGCATCGTGCCGAGGTCTCTCATCGACCCCGCCAAGATCACAACATCGTCGACAAACCGAAGGTGAGTGATATACTCGCCGTTAACATTGATGCCAAGTCCTTGCCAGGAGCTACCAGGAGCTTAAACGCATCTTCCAAAGCGGCAGTGAACAATTTCGGAGAGATTCAGTTCCAGGCTGCTTCTGATCGGTCCTATTGGGAAATTTTGGGGGAGGCCTATGTCTAGCAGTGACGTATTGTTGTTTTAATATAAGTAAAAAAAAAGAATGTTTTTACTAATTGTTATTATTTAATTGTTGTAATTATAATTAATTAATTAATAATTTGTTGTAATCTTTATTAATTGAAAATATACGACCCGTGGGGGTGGCATAACTACCTTTTTTACAAGAGGAATCTATCATGGGGGGAAACAAAAAAAAAAGATTCTATACAACAGATAAAAAAAATTAAATCCTTATTGTGTCAGGCAAATTGTATCAATTGCAAATGATTTAACACCCTAAAAGAGTAATAAAGGCTGGCTTGTGATAGGTAAAAGAAATAACTAGAGCAAAATAAAAAAAAAAAAAAAAAGAGAAAAGAAAGAAGTAGAGATTATGGTGGGAAAATGATTTCCTATTTTTTTCGAAAAGTCATTGTCTTTGCATTAAAGGGGCTTCATTCACCAACTACAAATAAAGGGTTGATTAGTTACTTTTCTAGTAATACTAATTGGCAAGTAAACGTTACGAGTTTCTTGTGTCAATTTAATTGAAATTACCCATTGAGTAATAATGCTACTCGAAGATGATGAAATCCGTAGGCGGTGACTTTAAATGGCGGTTAGCTTACCTGACACTTTACTCAGAGATGGTGAAAGAGGCTCTAAGTATTAATTAATCCGTATAGAACAGCAAGAAAAACTATCCAGACGACGTGACGTCTTACATTACACATATTTAGGTATTATCTAAATCTATATTTAAAGGCACTAGCGTGGGGACTAATGATGTATCCGTTATAACACCGCCGCCCTTGCATTCGCCTTAAAGCAGTCATGTCAAAGATACGGCCCGCGGGCCGCATGCGGACCACAAGCTATCTCAATATGACCCGTGACCAGAATCTATCTAATAAGGATTTTAGATGGCATTCGATGCCACTTCGTATATGGCACCTGACCAATTTAATCTGTGACCTGACATCAAAAAGATGAGCTCTCAGGTGTCTAGATCTCAAAATAATTTACTTTTCCCTTTTTATTGCCTTATAAAAATTGATTTAATTCAAACTAAATAAATAAAATTTTGACACTAATATAAAATGTGTTTTAGTTTTCAATTTTAAGTCTGGCCCGCGTTAACTTATAAATGGCCCTTTAGAAAAATCAGTTTGACACCCCTGTCTTAGATGAATGAAAATAGAAAGCAAAAATGTTCTAGTCAATAAATACAAAGGGCAAATTCTTCGATGAACAAGAAATAAATATAATAATATGTGGTTTATTTGCCGAAATTCAAAACCTTCAATATACATATATCCAAGCATAGCATGCCCATAGCAAGCAAGCAAGCAAGCAATTAAGCAAGTAACTATAAAAGAAAATTAAAAATTTAGAAACCGTAACACTATTTAGAATTTAAAATTACACGACAGTACAGTAAAAAACATCAAATTTGACTTTTAGACGAGTATAAATTACACAATCATTAATTTAGATCACTAACAGCACTTGTGCTGTTGTGTTTCGGTGAATAAGTAAGCGATTGTCACTCCAACCCCTTATCCTAATAATATCCTTAATAAATTTGTAGTACCTATTGTGATGCAAGTAGTCCGTCAGCTCGACCGCGTACGTACATAAAAAAAATGGTAATATTGAATAAGTTTACCAGAAGATTTGTAGCGAAATCCAAAGTATATTTTTTCAAAACCACCACTTATGTTATAATTTGTTTTATATTATAAACACAGTTACGAGTATTAGAGGTATCAGGTATCAATCGTTGAATCAAGTATTATCAATGCAAAGTAACAATGCACTTTACAATTTAAAACGCAGTTATTGCATTTCTCTCTTCTGAAAACTATAAAGCAATAGATCTAACTAACTAATTCACTTAGCACTATGACTACTCGTAACGTATTTATCCTGGGTGGGATATCTAAAGGAACAATTTTAAATGTTCACTGGGATGTCACTAAACACAATTATAAATATCACCACAAACATAACAAATATTCTAATTATATAAGTATTTTGATTTAGGTAAATACAAGAAACACTTTCTGAAACACACTGCACTTAATATTGTTTTTAATTAAATTATTGTTATTTGAAACCTCATATAATACAAAGAAATTGGAAAATCTCACCTTTCAATTTCGCCAAACGTTTGCACTCGGTCGCGAATGAAAATATAATAAGCGTAACTCATATGATATTAGGCCAATCAACCTAGGTTTTCACATGTAAGAAGTCCTAGAAGAAAACCAACTGCGCTATTGTGTGGAGAATAGTTTCATATGATATACTGACATGTTTTTCACTCGTGTTTATTATTTACATATAACATTGTTAATAACAATTTTATGGAAAAAAATCGCAGTTTTTTTAGATTTTTGCTTATAAAATTTAAACTATCGGGGCAATCCGAGCTGAACATTTTTTCCATAAAATTGTTAATAACAATGTTATAAATAATAAACTCGAGTGAAAAGCATGTCAATATATCATATGAAACTATTCTCCACACAATAACGCAGTTCGTTTTCTTCTAAGATTTTTTACATTCATTGCATACTACCAAATCTCTGGAGCTTGATGTATGACATCGATACCTTTAAAACACGTGGGCAACTTTTATTCAGTATATATTAAGCGAGCCCTTAGATCTATACATAAGAAGCTTTTTGTAAAATTATTTCACAACCAAGCATCTCACTTGTCTAAAATAAAAGTCTGAAATAATAAATGTCCGAGTAACTCTTTTGTGATTTGACAATCTTCTCCTTTTTTTAACATTATATAGGATTTAACATTATATAACATTATAGGATATATTACATAAAGATACATGTATATATTGAAACCTAAGGACGAAGGATGGCAGAACGTATAGATTCTTTGTTAATTTATGTATCAAAGAGAGTTTGTTTGTTTGTTTGGTTGTACACGTTAATCTCAGGAACTACTGGTTAGAATTGAAAAATTCTTTTTTTTGGATAGTCCATTTATCGAGGAAGGCTTTAGGCTATATTTTATAAAGTTACGCGGGCGAAGTCGCGTGCAGCAGCTAGTAATGTCATTAGGAGATTTTTTAATACCTACCAAATATTTTTGTTAGCAAAAAAGTCAAATAGTCCTGGAGATAGCAACACTATTGGTTGCTATATTTGCGCAAACCTGGTTTTTTTTAATTTGTCGTGATAATATAGCCTATCAAGAAAATGAACTCCTGCCATCTCAATCGCGGGACAACAAGTGGCTGTGACATGTCAATTGTGTTTAAAAAAAATGAGTGAATGTCAAAAATGCGCAAAGCTGAAACTTATTGTTATTGTTTATTGGCAGTCTATTAATAATAGTTTAACCAATTATTAATATTTTTGACCTATTGATATTTTGAAAATATTTTTATATAATCATATTTTGAAATAATCTCCTATGTCACTTATCTAACAACAATTCTACTACTGGCAGCATAATATTTTTCACTAGCCTCATTATTAAAATTAAAACAGTAGAAAAAATTTCAGCTTTGCTAATATAAGTCAATAATGTAATTGAATGTATTGGATTTTCGTACATGACTATTTTGCTCCTGCCGACGCCATGTTCTGTCAAATGGATGGCAGCATAATTTTTTTTAACATTCTTAATTATTAAACTAATGATTTTAAAAAAATTCAGCTTTACGCATATAAGTCTATTTTATTTTATTTTTTAACATTATTATGTTGGCAGGAGCTTGTTGTTCGAGGTTAGAGGTGGCAGGAAGTGTTTTTTTTTTTCTATAATGGACTGCCAATAAACAATATTTAAAGTTTCAGCTTTGCGCACTTTTGACATTCACTCATTTTTTTAAACAATCTGCTAATAAGGGTTGACCCGCTGGTGAGCTGGCAGGAGTCGATTTTATGTTTAACAAGGGCTAATATGACACAAAAAGATATAATAAATGTTGCGCAAATGTGTCAAAAATCAGTGTCGCTATCTCCCGTACTAAAATTGGTAACGGAACGACACGACACTCAGGTATAAGTAAAACATTATAGAGTCTTGTTTTGATATTTTGCTTTTCCTCGGCTGGATAAGGTGTTTTATTGGCCATACTTCTCTGTCCCGAACGTGTTGATCTATTTATAGGTTGTTTGATCCCGGGCGCTACCAACTAACACTATTCGAAATATTGGTTATTATATGACTTATTTACTTATTGTATAACATGGTAAAATATGCTATTACATGATTTGGTACGTGGATAGTCTAACTAAAGATAACATATTTTTAAACTATCTGGCCCGCAACTTTGTACGCGTAGTAGTTTTTGAAAATCCCATAGGAAACTAACATTTTTCCATGACGATAAAAGTATTCTATAGTTTAATACAGGTAATCTCCGTGTTTACTGACAAATATTATCAGACAGTGAATTAGGAATACCAATAATTGGTTCTATTAATACATTTGACCATTTGACGAAAAAGGAAGACATTTTTTACTATTACTTTATTTTATTATCAACTTATTGATTTAATTTGTAATTTTTATGTAATGATTATGTATGTATGGGACAAATAAAGCTTATTATTATTATTATGTATACTATAGACAAACTAGTAGGTACTTACCTACAAAAAGCGACAAAATAATTTGTTTGTTGGGAATGAATGTTTATCGCTCATCTAAGAAAATATCGCTGCGAAGGTTATGATGAATACCGTTCATACCTTTAAAAGTAAAATGATTGAGCAATACCTTTGAAATTTTCCACGATTACACAAAAGAGAGATTTCTGCTCACACGACTTTGAGAATAGGTCTTTTAAAGGACTAATGAAAGTCCTTTAAAAGGAAAACTTAAAAAAATAAGTTTAGGCTACATGCTACATGTACTTATTGGCTTATATTGTTATGGTATGTTGTATTGTTATGTTTATTAGATATTGTTTGAACTGCTGGAAATTTAATTTTAATTAGTGTAAAATTGTAAAACATTTGACGTCAAATCAAAGAGAGGGCCCCATATATATATGTGAGAATAGGTGAGAATAGGGGGTCAAAAATATCATGCAATTCTTATGACGTGGTTCCAATAGCCCCAAATCCTGCCAGCCTCAAAATGTTATTATATGGGTATAAGTAGCAGGACTATTCATAAAGAAATGGTACAGTAGTGGCCATTTTATTTTATACGATTTGTATTTGAAATTTAAAAAAATATAACTTTTGCCCGTGACTTCGTCCGTGTTTGATCCGCGGTGTCTGAATATAGACAATATACCTAAGTTATTTTATGTTTAAAACCTTAAATTTCAAAATAATTACTGTTCTACAACTAGTTTTGATGCAGACTCGATACAGAACTCTGATTTACGAATATATAATTTTCCTCTTTTTCAAATTTCTAAAGAAACAATAAATCATATCTAAGTACTCCTCATTAAAGAGAATTACTGTGATAAGAAAAAAGGAAAACAATAAACATTTGAGCGAGCATTAATTTTTTTATAAGTCCTTATACGTTGTCCTTGTAGTCAAGGGGTGTTATGTTTGTATTCATTAAAATTGTTTTTAATACATCGTAACATTCGTTGTTACTAAGGGCAATCAATTTGAAGTTCACGAATGATACTGGCATATTTAAATTGTATTTAGCAAGTTCATCTTTTGTGACACGTAGTTTTGACGAGCCTGTTGGGTTAGTGGTGCTTGCCTAACGTCTCGGTCTCAGGGGCCCCGGGTTTATTCTCGGCGAGGTCAACTTTGGAAATGAATTTTTCTAATTTAGGTCTGATCTGGATTTGTGAAAGGGCATTTAGCAGTCAACGTGGCGGTCACCACACCCTTACAGAATACCAAAATAACAGCACTGGTGCTGTTGTGTTACAGTGAGTGAGTAAGGGATGCCCGGGCCAGTGGCCATTACCATATTCCCTTCCTTATTTATCCTCATCCTTCTATGATTGGTGGAGCACTTTGCAGCAACGACGGCGACGACCTTTTATAAGCGACGGTAGCCACCTACCATCAAGTGGACTATCAACGTTAACATTAAGAAAAAAACAGATGAAATTAGTAATAGTCCAGTGTAAGTATTTGTTTAGCTCATCTTTATAGAATTTCACGAGGTTTCTGTCATTCGAAACGGTGATTCGAGTGGTTTTCTGGGAGGGATGGGATTATTAACCAGCTGATTTTTTGTCTGCAGCTTAGTAAACATTTGTATAATGAAATGGCCGCAAAGTCCTACAAATTGAGTGGTACGTTTTCCCAGTCCTACGCTTGGAAGCTGTTTACGGCTGCGCACTACTTTAGCTACCTCAAATCGAGAATTTTAGGGTCCGTGGTGTTCGCCCACAGTGGTGCACGCACTTGTGGTGGATGCCCACGATTTGAATTAATTAAATTTCATACTTTTCGCAGAGGAAAAAGGTGAGCGTCTCGGCAAACCGAAGCTACTTACGGAGTTTCAGCCTGTTAGTAATAAGAAAAAAATCCAGGTGAGGGATACTGGAGTATTAGATCTAGAGTTCGAATTTCAAGCAGTAGGTATATGATTCTGGTACCAAGTAAAATTAATGTAAAATTTCAGTTGTGGTATAAAAGAATAGTAATGCAATCGACCTAGTGTTTTAGACCTAGTATTACCAGGAAGAGTTGGTTTATAAAAAAAAAACAGGGATATGCTTGTGACATTGATTTGACTTTTGCATTTCCATTTCTTATTAATTGGTAGGTTGAATAATGCAGTTCGTTGAAATTTAATGTTTGAAATTATTATCGACACATTGCTTATTTAACAAATATGCGGTGTTGTAATTCTAGGTACGCATTTGCATAATTGCAAAAATGGATGCCTATGCATTTCTTACTTCAGACTAATATGGACATGGACTCTTATGAATTAAAAATTATTTTATGATTTAATTTTTTTGTATAAAAGAAACTAAGTATACCTTTTTTAACGTTGGGAAATCCTCTTGGATACCCGGCAGTGAAGGGGGAACTGGGGATTATGCCGGATTCCTACCGGCTAAAACCCAACGACTTTCTATCCATCGCGGCCGTTGATGGGCGGGGTCGAGGGGACCTTTTTGCACGACTTCGATGCCCCGCCACGGCTATCCAGCGCAGGGAGGCCTGTGCTCCCTGTCAGGACCACGGCGTACCCGAAAGTGGAGGTACGCCGTCCTACACGGGGGACCTTACGACGGGCGGCAGTCTCCCCCAAACTAAGTATACCTACCCAATTTATTTTAAGTTTTGCATGATTAGAAATTTAACAGAATTTTATAGGCGACATGTCTCTAAGGGAAAAGCTTTAAATAAAGATTAAAAAAAAAAACAGATTTTTATATTCGATAAACGAAAACAGGCAAAAAAATTTGAATTAAAACCAATAATATATATTACTTTATTTATTTAATGTCTCTTATGTAGAAAAAAAAATTATATTTATAACGTTAAGTAAAACTCGTCTATCAATCAATATCAATGCTATAAATAAATCTGTAAGTGTAGGTATTGTATGTATGTATGTTCCTCCATAACTCTTAAACGAATTAACTGATTTTCATGAAACTTGGTAGATATACATTTAGACGCACGGGACAAAGGATAGGCTATTTTTTCTTTTTCAACGCGGACTTCCCAAAAATGGTAACTCAAAAGGTAAAAGCCACGTTTCTTGTAGCGCTATAATATCAGCCATTTCACATAATGATCTAACGCATTCAATAGATCTTTTGATAGATTTACAATTGTATGACATTATATTAGTGTAATTTGTATCCTTCATTTAAAATAATATTAATAAAATATCTTTTTTCCACGACATGGAAGTTATCCTTCATTTAAAGTATAATGATATTAATCAGAATACCTTTTTCCACTAAAAGTAATAAACCGCCTAAATTTTACTCCATTGGGCCATAGATTATAATCCAAGAATAGCTTCAACTTGTTTTTATTCACATAAAACTTAAACGCACTATAATCACGTTCTATTTTCATAGCAATTCTTTCTAGAATTACCTTTTCTTGTGTCTTTTTAAAAACATAATTTGAGATATTATGTTCAGTCGTCTCTTTATGCACATTCAGCTGTGTTTTGGTTTCGGCTGCTTTGAATTTTTCCTCCGGTTCTACGTTAGTCTTCCCTCTTTTAGTTACAAAATAATTTCTGTTTGCCTAGTTTGCCTTGATGAGATCTATTTTCGATTTTAATATAAGAATATCTTTGAGTAAACGAGTGACATCAACATGGTCGAAGGTGAATGGGGGCAATTTTTGCAAATCTTTTGCTGCAAAATTGGGTATTAACTCTGGATCGGTGTTTTTAAAGAGACATATCATGTCATGTAAATCCCTCTTGACCCCTCCGCGACCCCCTCTTTGTGACGAGAACTCTTACGTTTAGCTGGCTTGACTGATTCAAACAACAGAGATTTTGCTTCCTCAATTCCATAACTAATAAATGATGTTACACATATCCTCACTAAACTTTCGTTGCCCATAACGTCCAATTTATTTTAAATAAAGGCCAGAATTTTATTAATTACTATATTACAATTTATACATTTTAGCAATTTTGAGTATGTCATCAAGAATTGCGTAGGTAACCGTTTTGCAACCGCTCTGTAATGTTAACAAGTGCACACATTATATATTTTATATAATTTTATGTCAAAACACAATTTACTTTGCTATTTTCATCTAATTATGATCGAAATAAGTTATTAGAATATAATTTTTCGGATAAATAAAAAATATGTTATTTTTCTTGACTTAACATTGACATTTTCATGAAACTTGGTAGATAAAAATTTAGACGTACGGGACACAGGATAGGCTATTTTTTCTTATTCAACGCGGACGAAGTCACGGGCGCCAGCTAGTACTAATAGTAAATCTGTTAGTGCAAGTATTGTATGTATGTATGTTCCTCCGTAACTCTTAAACGAATTAACTGATTTTCATGAAACTTGGTAAATAAACATTTAGACGTACGGGACACAGGATAGGCTATTTTTTCTTTTTTCAACGCGGACGAAGTCACGGGCGCCAGCTAGTACTAATAATAAATCTGTTAGTGTAGGTATTGTATGTATTTATGTTCCTCCGTAACTCTTAAACGAATTAACTGATTTTCATGAAACTTGGTAGATAAACATTTAGACGTACGGGACAAAGGATAGGCTATTTTTTCTTTTTCAACGCGGACGAAGTCGCGGGCGCCAACTAGTACTAACTTTATAATGTTAAGTTAGTAGGTATTTTGCGCAGAGCTCTCGCATTCCTAATTCGTCATGCAGGATATTTCGTACCTTTTCTACCTCACCTTCACTCTTTCAATGCTTTCCAATGTTTTTTTTATGATAATGTCGGCGGACAAGCTGGCGGTCAACTTGACGGCTTCCGTCGCCTATAACCAAGCAATGCCACAGGTGCAGCAAGTACGCTGCTGGCTACAGTAAGATGGGCTCTGGCATTCCTTACTCATTCACCGAAACACAACATGATACGGTAATTCTGTGTAGACAATATATGGGGGAAGCAAACAAATTAATAAATTTTTGAAACTTATGTGGGTTATACCTTTGGGTCTGCTGATCAAGATCCACAACTCTCCCCACCTTTCCACTTGCCGCTTCACCCCTCCACATCACAAAGTTTGTCCCCGTCAATGGTTTTTTAAGTATTTTGCGAAAACTTTAATAGATACAAAAAAAGTGTCAAAAGCAAAAATTACCCCCATTAAATTCTAAACAAATAGGTTTCATACACTTTTCGATTATCTTGACGGTTTTCAAGCTGGAGCCAGTTTTCAAACAAAATTTCATAGTTGGAAAACTAGCTATAACTTGAAAACCGTCAAGGTAATCAAAATAATATATAGAATATATTTTATTAAGAATTTGATGAGGATAATTTTTGCCTTTGAAACTTTTTTGTATCTTTGAAACTTTGAAACTTATTAAACGTTGAATGTTGGTTCAAAAACTTGCTATAGCTTGAAAACCGTGAAGCTTATCAAAATAATGTATAAAACATATTTTGTTAAGAATTTAATGAAAGTAATTTTTGCCTTTGATACTTTTTTTGTATCTATTAAAGTTTTCGCAAAATACTTAAAAAACCATTGACGGGGACAAACTTTGTGATGTGGGAGGATGAAGCGGCAAGTGGAAAGGTGGGGAGAGTTGTGGATCTTGATCAGCAGACCCAAAGGTATAACCCACATAAGTTTCAAAACTTTATTAATTAGTTTTTTTGAAAACACAGAATTCCCGTACTAACAGCAAACGTCCTGTTATTCCGCGTTATTCGTTCCTGACTGCGAAACGCAACGTGCCTCACGAGTCCCACGACGACAACAAAATAGCAAACAAATCCTTTGAAAAAGAAAAAAGTAGCCTATCCTGTGTCCCGTACGTCTAATGTTTATCTAGCAAGTTTCATGAAAATCAGCTAATTCGTTTAAGAGTTATGGAGGAACATACTTACATAAGTACATACAATACGTACACTATTATTAGTACTAGCTAATGGTGCCCGCGACTTCGTCCGCGTTGAACGATGAAATTGAAAGGTACCCTAAGTCCTTTCTAGTGTCCCAGACAACGTGTATGCAAAATTTCATGGCGATCGGTTCAGTAGTTTTAGCGTGAATGCGTATCAAACAAACAAACAAACTCACATTCACATTTATAATATTAGTAAGGATTGATTGATTGATGATGAAATAGCTGTGCCAACATGCAAATTTATTTTAAAAATGCTGAGATAGATTTTTATTATAAGTACCTACCCAAAGTAAAGGCTAGAGGAGCGACGTTTTCTTTCTACGGTTTAGAAAGATTTTTTCTGATTCAACGTAAATTTGCTCAGGTTATGGTTACCGTAGTACCCGTATCGGAAAATGTGACAGTAAATCTTTCAAAAGATTCTCAGCGGCGGTGTGAAGATTAATCGGTCGGTCGCGCTTCAGGATAACCATTCACAAATTAAGTACAATACTTGTTAGGACGACGCATTGGAAATTTTGGTGGCAGGGATTTAGATTTTTCTCAGCAATGACAAAAAATATGAAAGTGATGTTTGGTAATCTGTTTCTTCATGTTATTGACTTCATTTTTACGGTTGGATTTCACGATTGATAAACTTATAAAAGATAGAAAAAAAAAATCAAAGAAACCTCTTTTAAAACGCAGATTTACAGTATTAATTTTTACAGTAAAACCTCCAAATTTTCTATGTACATTAGTATAAACATACACTTTAATTTATCGGTTGGATTTATTAAAATACATTATAGTTTTATATTTAAACGATAAAAACCTTACGACATAAGCAAGCGCGCTCTCGTTTATGTATGGAATCACAGCCCCTCAGTCTCTCCTCAGATTTTAGATTAATTTCTTATCGCTGCGTCGCCTTAATACCATATCTCACTATAGAAAACGGTGAAAGTTTTTGTGACAAAAATACTCCAGACATCTATAATAATAATTGTAAGGCAGAAAAATCAATATGTGCCCAGAGAAATACATGTGACGTCTCAGTATCTTTATTTCTGTTGTGAAGTATTGAAAAATGTTACGGGGGTCATAAATGCTCTAACTATGACTCATAATATAATTAACTAGCTGCTGCCCGCGACTTCGCGTACGTAACTTTGTAAATTATATACTACACTCGACTGCAAATAAACCGACCCACTCTCTAGTTCGGAACTCTGAATCGATTTTCTCAAAAAGTATAAAACTTACAACTATCAAAGTTATACCCCTTGAAAGTGCATTTCATGATGATTAAATTGAATGGAAACTTATTGGGATTAATCAATTTATTAAGTGCCTATTAAGGCTTTTACAAAGAAGAGTCGTTTTTCAGTTGTGTTAATCGTTTGTAATCACAAAATCAAAAAATAAAATTAAGCCAGAAACAAAGAAAAAATTAAAAAAAAAGTTTTTGGTCAGTATTTAGTATTCCCTCCCCTTGCTCGGATAACCGCCAGCATCCTCGTATTCATCCACCTCATGAGCCTGACGATGAAATCTTGAGGAATTGCATTTCACTCATCTTCAATCGTCTTTCCCAGCTCTGCAAGCCTTGTTGGAGCAGGTACCCGGGCTGAAACCCGACGTTTCAGCTCCCCCCATAATTGTTCTATCGGATTCAAGTCAGGGCTTCGAGCTGGCCAGTCCATCGTACGAATGCCGACGTCGCATATATATTGGCTCACCACATGTGTAACGTGAGGCCGTGCATTATCATGCATCAACTGCCTATCCTGCCCTTTATATCCTGCGTAAGGTACCACATGGTCTGTGAGGATTTTAGTAATCGCTACGAGAAGTCAATCCACGTGTACAGCCCGTTGTTTCAATGAAAACTAACGCTGTATGTGCGGTTAACGAGATGCCGCCCCAGAACATTACAGATACTCCTCCAAAAGCAACAGTTTCCTCGTTGCAACACTGCGAATAACGTTCTCCAGGGAGACGATATACTCTCTGACGTCGATCACATCTATCACCCTAGTCTCATCAGTGAACAGTACATTACCCCACTGCTCTAACGTCCAATCCCTATGCTCTCGAGCAAATTCAAGTCATGCTTGACGGTGGGCTACCGTTAATGCTAGGCCTGTTGCAGCTCTCTTTGTAGTCTGATTCCGTTCAGCAAGTCTCCTTCTGACGGTACCTGAAGTTATGAAAACTTGGCGTTCGTTAGACAAACTTTATTGGACTTGAACTGCGTCGAGGCGACGATTTCTCAGAATAGTAAGTTGGATAAAACGATCAACTGCTGCTGATGTAGCCCTAGGTCTGCCATTACCTGGACGGTCGATTGCTCCAATCTCTAGGTATCGTCTGTAAGCTCGTTGCAACAAAGATCTGCTGATTCGAAGTCTTTGAGCGACTTAATGTTGCGCAACGCCTGCTTGAAGTGAAGTAGTACTACAGTTTAAGTTGCTTCCTAAGGTGTCGTATTCATTATTGACCAAAAAAGTAGCAAAAATACACGCGTCTAAGCAAACAATGGACAAAAAATAAAGAAATGATAAGAATTATCCGACTATCCTCATTGTAGAAAAAAAGAACGCTAGTCGCGAACTCTAGTCAAAACACAGCTAATCGTTAGCGTTGTGTTTGTTGCTAGATTACAATGTGAGTTGACGGTATTTTGAAATAAATTTATAGTCATTTTAATCACCATGAAACTCACTTTCTATAGGTATAACTTTGATAGTTGTAAGTATTATACTTTTTAAGAAAAACGAATAAGAGTTCCATGGCACGGTTTATTTGCCGTCGAGAGTATAAAACCTTCCTCGAGAACCACTCTATCCATTGGTGAAAATAGCATGAAAATCGGTGCAGTAGGTTTTGAATATATCGCGAAAAGACAGACAGAGTGGTTCTCGAGGACGGTTTTAGTATATATTTACAAGGTTACGCGGGCGAAGTCACAGGCAGCCGCTAGTCTTACGTTAACAATACGAGAAGATGTCTTCTACTCGAATATAAGTTAAGATTAAGTCGAAAAAACTATTTGAAAAAAACAATTGTAATTTATTGTAATAACTTTGGAATCGAAATTAAATAGGTTACTGTAAAAATATTGCGAAATTAATTTATTGCTACGGTACCTTTTTAACTTACGCAGCATTGGACTTTGTATCGTGTTAGTATTACTTTGCATTTATGCCAACTTTAGGTCACCTACAAACTTGTTCGTTATTAACTACTTACTTAGGTACGTTTCAAATTCAAGTGTATTAAATTCAACATAATTTATTTATTTCAAATTCCAAATTATTACTACTGTGTCCCTTATTTTTCAAAGATTTTATTTTTTAACGCATAGGTCATACTTTTGTTCATTTGGTCTTAAAACACTCGAAAATAATTTTTTACCTTATTTGGAGTACGATAACTCGTGCCGACTTGCATCGAATCATTTTCATATAAGTTGCGCAGAAGTCGGGGCGCGTACTTGCGGTATTTGTCATTTTTTCAGTTATTCTCGTTATTAACGCGTATTGCATTACATTTAGAAGATGGCAGTAGAATTAAGAAGCAATAAAAAAAGTATTTTAGTAGTTGGGGACGTAAGTTATCAAATAATAGGCGCCTAACCGTTAAGTTCTTGCAGTACTTTTTTTAACATAGGCGAATTTAAATTGACTGTTAGTGAAAGCGAAAATCTTGTTATTTTTTAGATCATATTTTGGGAAAACGCTAGAATCCCTACCACAGCAATACCTAACTTTGTAAAAAAACTTGTGGATCAAAAAGTTAGCAGAGAAAGAGAAAATTAAAAGAAAAAAAGACATAAGCAAATGTGTTTTGAGAGTTTATCGTTATCTCTTACTACACAAGATTTTAAACAAATTCAAGGACTTCACGATCAACCTACTAGCATTGATGAAAGCCTTAATGAACCCTTGCCATCGATATCTCAAACGGTATGTTTTGGAACTACTACAAAAAGAGGAAGAAAAGACTTTACCAAGCTGTGACCAAGTTAGTTGCAGCTTAGATAGATGTCAATTGAGCATAGGAGATTACATAATATATATAAATAATATATTTACTGTAGTAAAAGCACTAGATCTTAGCTGTGATTAAACCCGATAAAGAAAAATCGACCATTCTAAAAGATACATCGGAATCTAGTATATAATTGGAGTTTCAAAATAATATGCCTAAAATGGTGACTATTTACTGGGATGGCAAATTATTACCTAGACTAGAAGTCAGAAGATTTAAAAACGGACGCCTGTCAATTCTTATTTCATTTGGAGAAAATGAACAGCTTCTGACTGTGCCCAAACTGGAGCTCTTCCGGTCAAAATCAAGCTGAGCCTGTTTTAAACGCACTTTATGACAGGAACCTCGATAACAAAGTAATGTGCTGTGGCATGAGTGCGTCTAATATAGGGCAATTGAAAGGAGCTTTGTGCAGGTACCTTGGAAGAAACAGGGAATCGGAATTAGATAAGTAGTATGGTACTCTTTGCTTCCCGCCTTCACGTGTATGAACTGGTTCTACGTACGTTTCTATTTAGAAGCAAAAAGAAAGGTTCTTTCTTTAAAGGCAGTTAGTGATACAGCTAATGATACAGTTAGTAAAACTTATGCAAGGTTTTCATGGATTGATCACTGCAAAGGAAGAACAAAAGCAATTTCTGCTACGCTGTGTACAAGAGCACAGAAATCTGTATCCAAACTGTAAAAAGGAGACCCTCAAAAACAAAATATCCTTGCTAATCTGTAATTTTATCTTCTTTTAATAAATAAGTACCTATTAACTAACTTTTTTATTATTATTATTTCAATGGATTAAGGGAAACAGTTAAAACAGTAATATTCAAAATCTTCAGAGCCTTGTCGGCACGGGTTAATGTTGACGTAGGAAGATAAAATTTTGTATTTGAGTATGTCTTTGGTCAGCGGTCACCAGTGAGCTCTCGACAGCAATAATTTCCGTGCCATATAATACATAATATAATAAATACATTGAAATAATAATATTCGATACAAAAGTATTCCGTACTGAATACTTTGTGTTCGGCATAGAGCCGAACATGTGTACGACTTGCCTAATTCCAATCTGCTGATTTCGCATAAACTTTTGTTTAAAATGGGCAGAATGGATGTACAACGACACATTTTACAATAAGCAGCACAATGGAGACTGTTTTTTACGTGTTGTTTACCGTGGTTGCGTTTAGTTATATATTAGGCGGCATTTCGAAGCCGTGGTACTATTTTTACACTGATAAATCTGTCGTCATCAACATCCATCTGTATTGGCCGCAAGAGTTACGTGAACCAACGCTAACTTCGCTACAACTTTCCAACCACTTTATTGAACAAATATTGCAGCAAGCACAAGTATCGCAAGAAATGGTGCAAAGAACACAACGAGTACTAGAGGAGCTACAATCAAGAGATTATCAGGAACAAAACCAAAATTTTGTGTACCAGCAACAGAATTATCGCCAAAGAAATTACCAACCCGTACAGCGAAAATCAGTTAGTTCCAATGAAAGCAGTTCGCAAGAAACAAAAGAAGGCATTAGCATTAGCGACAGCTCCAAAATGGAAATCATTGACGTCATTCTTAAGATACTGCGCCAGGATCAAAGTTCATCGAGACCGTTCAGCGATAGCAACTCTCAAGAAACAACAGAAAACATCAGTGATAAAATCGGCAGCATCGACTCATCTGAAGTAAATGAACATCTTATTAAGTCACAGATTCGAGCAACTGTCCTGTCCAGGGAAAGCAGCCAACAAGAAACAAAAGAAAAGAAAAACATTAACAGCGGCAGCAAGGCCGTAACAGAGCGACTTGAAGCCCTCGCTAACAAACTACGTGAGCGCCAAAAGTTTGAACTTGACAGTTCGAAACATCTCACCATGGGCAATTTACCGGCTGGGGCAACAGCAACGCGTAATATGCGCGCACAGTATACACAGGCGGTGGACTCCAGCGGATTTCAAAATAACGACTACGGCTCCGAAAGGGACTCGCCTGTTTATGGCTCGGGTCAGACTCCGGAGCAACAAGTTGCAGGAAGTGAGTAGTCCCGTGGCGCTGTTCCACAGTGACGACGTCTAGCACTTGCAAATGTGCGACAAGAGGTCCATCTTCTTTAATAATAACTTTGTTTTGTTTTCATTAATAACTTTGAATATTATAATAGATATATTAAGCTATTTTCTAAAGCTGTATTAAATTAGTTTGTATTTGCTTCACAATAAATATGTTTTTTGTTAAAAATTCAATCGATCGATTCATTTATAAATCCCCTAATAAATATATTAAATAAAAACCCTCAATCATTTATTTTTTCCATGTACTGTTTATGGCTCGCAGAGATAATCCAAATAAAAGAGCAATGAACAAATTTATTGTTACATATATAAGTATATTAATTTTGGAGTCTTTTTAAACCTTATTTTGTGGGATAGTAAATGTTCATCCTGAAATTTTATTCGGATGGGTTGTTTACTTTCTACATTCTGCATACAATCATACAAATTTTACTTACCTATAATATAGATTGGACCCCGGCCTGGGTAAGAAAAGATATATAAAAAATACTTCGAGAGCCTAATGACATGATAACATAAAATTGTAAAATCTTATCTATACCAACATCGTATAAAGCTGAATAGTTTGTTAGTTTGGTTGTATCCGCTAATCTCAGGAACTACTAGTTCGAATTGAAAAGTTCTTTTTGTGTTGGATAGTCCATTTATCAAGGAAGGCTATAAGGCTATAGAGAACGCGGACGAAGTTACGGGCACCAGCTAGTCGCGGGCACAATTGAGGATTTTTAGTATGATCATTTGGATACCGTAAGGTAAAACTGTTCCAAATTTCAAAACTACACGGATTATTTACCCTGACTGGAAATATGGAAAATTTAGTTAAAAGATCGTTATTTAAGGTGAAACAAGTCGGCGGCACGAACTCATGGGTTTCATGGCTAAAATGCGTCCTGTCTCACACAGCACAAAGCGCGGGAAGAGCAGTCGACTGAGATGCACAATCATTCATACCCAACAAACAGATACTCTTTTTGATAAAACTGCTGCATATATCTATTTCATTTAAAGTTATTTGAACTCTTGAATAACTAATCAATGGTTGTATGTGTCGTCGCCCCATCGTTTAATTGGGCCCATCGAGATCTGCGTCGGCACATCATGTTACGGCGCCATTTCTTGATATGCCGCTCTAATAACCGCCATATCGTTCAAAGCATAACGTTTGACGATTTGCCTGGCCATGTTTGGTCAAATCGATTTGTAGGGTGACCCGAGTAAACGTACCTAAGTAGAATGAAGTTTAGATATTTTTTTACTAGATTAAATATCTCTTCATTTCCCAAGCTCTATATTTCAATTGTCTTCTATATTTTATACTATTATCGCTGTAGCATGGTGCGGGAGACAGCTGTCAGTATTACGTTGACAACTGTCATTACTGTCATTTCTATCGCTATCGATACTCTTAACATAAACCTCTTTTTATTTGAAAATTATTTTAAAAAGCAAATTTAACCTCCATGGCATGGCACTGCTCTGACCATAGCGATATAATGTTAATTAGCGATAAAATAATGGACCATTGTTACCACTGATCGAGTTGTAGAACGAGTAGCCGAAGCTCTTGATATTGCATTAAAACTTGTGTTAAAATATGGATTTTTTGTAGTTTGTATGCATACGAACCTACTTAACGACAAGATAAATCGGTATCATGCTTACTTTTGTAAATTAAACATAAAACAGCGGAGTAATAATTATAATATATAACAAGACCAAACCCCAACATTCAAAGTAAAAGTATTATTCCAGTTCCAAATTGTTTTATACAGTCTGCTTATTGTTTGGTAGAAAGTTACACTATTTTTAGCGTCGGGTTTGGGAGGGAGGGGGGGAGGGAGAAGTTAGATTTTATCAGTTTTTCTTAAATATTTAGAAAACTGTGCGGGTAAGCGCAAAAGTGCCCAGGAGAAAAATAATCTACATTAAAATTTGAACAAAAATGGTTTATGGCATAATCTTGCTAAAGTGAACGGTTTCAGATTTACAGAGGGTGTAAAGTAGCAGTTATTTGTTTCTTTTCTAGATTTTTGGAATCTAAAAAATTCGAAACAAAATATCGTCTAAAATAATATTTCTACGATGAAAGTTATGAGTTACTTAGCTTTAATTTAAGCACAAGCAAAACTCTGTAGGGCCAATAGTTCTCTTGTTATCAAATAAATAATAATAGTAAGGAAATCGGATTTGTGGCTGTGATATTCCTATGACTGTGATACCATATTTATATGACTCCAATATTGATAAGAACTTACACATTATTATTATAATAGTCAATTTAACTCGTCTCCCCCTCCTAAAAGCCAAAATGAGAGGAGACGCCCTCAAAAGCGAAAATAATAATAACTATTATAATATTTACTATTATTGATTGTATTACTATTTTTCACTGATGTCTGTCTTATACTTTACAAAAGTCCTACAACTCGTCAGGCTACATATTTTGAAAAATCCGATTTCCTATATATATATATATATTCCCTACAGTAGTGAAACGCCTTTGATGTCGGGCGACGCCACCACTCGTGTCAGTACTGTCACTGTCACGCGTGGATGTGCCAGGGTTGTCACAAAAAGGAAAATAAAACCAAACGTTATTATTATGCAATGATTTATTTACAAGTGTTGCACAGCCAGATATTTACGTGAGATTTTGTTTTTAGATGTTTTGAGTTTTCTATTATTGAAATT
The DNA here is from genome assembly GCA_918317495.1 of Synanthedon vespiformis. NCBI lineage: Eukaryota > Metazoa > Arthropoda > Insecta > Lepidoptera > Sesiidae > Synanthedon > Synanthedon vespiformis. Next base: position 4,615,392 of record OU906947.1, read on the forward strand.
AAGACAAACTTACCTCTCATCGCGGGGAAATCTATGAAATCTTAAATCCTTATTTAATGTTGTTGTTGAGGTACATTATTACAATTCACAAAGCATTTACGCTCAGTAAGAATCGCCAGGGAAAATAACATTAATGATGTTCTGACATCCTGAACTTGCATTGCATTATATGTAACTTCTGCATGTAATGCGGCGTAGGCTGTTTTTGTATATATAGGTGTATCTATATTATATCATGTATATGTACATCTATAATTATGTTTTTCTATTAGACTATTCTGTTCTTGTGGCAAATGCTGTGTACGCCTATAATTGGTAGTCGTTTCAGCCGAAAAATTCTATATATATATATCTACCATTATATCATGAATAATTTTAACACGTGTATATTGTTGGTGTATCCTAAAATAAATAAATAAAAAAAATCTATAACAGAAACTTAAATTTTGTATTCATTAAATTCATTCAATTCAAAAACATGTACGCGCCAGCCCTGAACGTTGGAGAACGCAAACTGTGTAAGTTTGCGGCGACGGCCCGCGCCGCCCGCTTCCCCGCGATAGCCCCCATCGTTGCTCTATGCAAGTACATTCGTTGCCTAACTGTATGTTATTGTAAACTGTGCTATTAGTTAATAACTTGGTAATTAGAGAACTATTTGCAGTATTTGCCCTACAGAGTTTTGCTTGTGCTCAAATTTAAGCTACTAAGTAACTGTTCTACAACTTAAATTCTCATAACTTTCCTCGTAGAATGATTATTTTAGACGATATTTTGTTTCGAAAAACGATTAAGTACATTTTTTTTTTATAATATAGAGGTGGCAGACAGGCAGGCGGTTCACTTGATGGTAGGTGGTTACCGCCGCCTAGGGACACAAGCAACACCAAGGGGAGTGCTAGTGCGCTGCCTACCCTGCAGAAGTTTATCAGCTCGCTTGAAGTAGCCCATATTGTAGCTAGGTGGAAACACCTCAGGAGGAAGATTGTTTCAAAGTTCGCGCGTTCGCGGGATAAAGTTTCTATTCAACCGGACCGTGCGTAGTGGCACCTTATCCAAGTAATGCGGATGACCTCCACATCTATGACGCGCAGTACGGTGATAAAAACTTGGTGTAGGCATTAGTTGGAACAACTCGTCAGAGCACTCACCATTGTACAGCCGGTAGAACACACAAAGAGAGGCTACATCCCTTCTTAAACTACCCCTTAGTTTAAGAAGGGATGTAGCCTCTCTTCTAACCATTTTTGAGTGAGCATTGGATCGTTAAAAATTCGAATAATTCGACGTTGCAAGGCGTCAAATGGATCTAGCTGGTATTTTGGCGCGCCAGCCCAGAGATGAGAGCAGTATTCCAGTAGCATATGGGGCCTAATCTGGGCCTTGTAGAGAAGAAGGCGCTGCTCCGGTGTGAAATACCGCTTTGCTCTGTTTAGCACGCCAATTTTTTTGGAAGCTAGAGTAGCCTTTTCTTCCAAGTGACATAAAAACTCGACTGTGTTCGAAATGTCCACACCCAGGATGCCAATGCTCTTAGATATTTCGAGCGGAGTGCCCTGAAATTTAGGTGTCGCTATAAATGGGGCCTTTTTTTGCGGTGAATGCACAGACTTGCGTCTTACTGGGGTTGAATTGCACAAGATTCGAGTAATGGGGTTATTGAGAATTTGCAATTTGAGACTTCAAATAATGTTGTCTGAATCGAAGACACAAGTCTGTCGCGGCTCTCCTGCAAGTCTGAGAGAGGGACATTAGCGCGGCCTTTGTAATATGCTTCCCTAGTGCTGTCATCTGCATAGCAATGAATACTGTTGACTTGTAACAGATCATTGATATGCAAAAGAAAGAGTGTTGGGGAAAGCACAGAGCCTTGTGGGACACCGGCATTAACTGTCATGTTGTCGGAGCAACATCCGTCAACAGCGACTTTGATACTCCGATCAGTCAAAAAGTCTGCCACCCAATCGCACAAACCCTCAGGCAACCCGTAAGATGGAAGCTTGGAGAGAAGAGCTCGATGCCAGACCCGGTCAAACGCTTTTGCAATGTCCAGACCCACCGTCAGAACCTCCCTCCTGCTTGCCACAATTTCGGCCCAGCGGTGAGTAAAGTAGATAAGATCACCAGTCGAGCGGCCGTGCCGAAATCCATATTGGCGGTCACTGATCAACTGATAATCCTCCAAATACCTCAGGAGCTACCTATTAACAATGCGCTCCATCACTTTGGAAAGGAGGGAAGTAATAGCGATCGGTCTATAATTGGCCGGATCCGTGTGGTCACCTTTTTTGAGCAAGGGTGGACGTGAGCAACTTTCCAAGCTTTCGGGAAGCGCTTGCTTGAATAGGGAAGTTCAAAGAGCCACGAAAGCACGGGAGACAACTCAGGTGCGCAGATTTTTAGAACCATACCATAACATTTTGATACCTCTCGGTCCACTCGACTTTCGGACGTCAAGGGAAGCCAGCGCCCGCCGAACCTCACGTTGAGTGAAGCGTACAAGAGGTCGGGATTTTCCTTCGCCAAATGAGCCAGAGTATCATTATGGTTCCGCAATGGAGGAAGCGAGGATCGACAGAAGTTGCCTTCAGCAGCCTTGGCGAGCGACCAAAAAGCCCTACTCCCGGAGGGGTAGTTAGTTAGCCGCTCACCAATCCTGCCGATATGTTGATTTCTCGCCCTGGTGTACACCTTCTTGCTGAACCTCGAAGCAGGTGTATTCCTTTCTTAAAAGAGGGGTGTCAGGACTGTTCAGCGCACGTGCTTCCATAAATGCTTTGTAAGCGACTAATTTTATATGGCGAGCATTTCTACAGTCCCGATTGAACCAAGGCTGGCTCCGACCTCCGATAAGTACCACAGAGCTGGGTATAAAATTCTCCATGCCCTGTAACACTACATCAGTGATGGAGCCAGCGGTTGCCTCAATGTCCTCTGAAGAGAAACAAAGCTGCCTCTAAAGGTAAGATGCGAGAAAATCTCGCAAACCGTCCCAATCTGCTGACCCATAATGCCAAACCTTGCGCTTACCCGAGGGGCGGCCACGCACAACGTTAACGTTTGGCACAGACGCCCTAACTAGGCAGTGATCCGAAGACCCGAGGGGGGCCATCGACCACTATTTTGTACCCGTCAGGGCGTGTGGTCAGCAGAAGATCCAGCAAAGAAGGAGACCTAGTAGGAACCGAAACCAATTGTGAGAAACCATGTGCCATGGCGAGATTGTGAGAAGCTCTGCTTGCACAGTCAATGGTACGTGACCCCAACCACTCAACGTTATGAGCATTGAAGTCACCCAACAGGACTACTTCAGCGGTAGGAAACTGCACTTGAGTTTCCTCTGCCATATCCCGAATCCCGAAGGAGCTTAAAGAATTGAGTTGTCTCCGTATCACCGGTATGGGACCTGTATAGGCAACCGTAGATCCGCGTGGAGCCTGCATGATCGATGCGTGCCCAAAGCATAGACAGGTCCCGATCTTCAAGGTGGCTAAGACGGCGACAACAAATATACTCTCGGACGAACAAACATACTCCGGCTCGCCGCACGAAATGGCGGGGCAGCCTCCCGGGGCGGAGAATAAAGGCAATCCCCGGGTTCGGGCCCCCAAATGTTCCGCGGGCGGCCAGCGGTCAGCCGTTCCACCGGGTCTCCCTGACCCCCGCGCTGCCACGTCACACCAATAAACGAAAGCAAATCAGAAAAAAACCACTGGTCCTCGAACACCCATCCCTCTCCCGTATTGGGCTTTATCTTTTTGGGAAAAATTATCAATTTTGAAGTAGTGTATCTCGGGATTTGTTTGACATACAGAGCTGCGGTTGCACTCAAATTATAGAAAATTTTGTCTTCTTTAAGAGTGTGTAAGATGACTTTTCCGTCGAATGCACTTTTCAGAAGTTATAAGTGAAAAACTGAAATAAGTCTGAAAATTTCGAGCTTTTTCGAGTTAGCACAGGTCTTTCGAAAATGCAAGAACTATTGGTCCTAACATCCTAACAACATCCCAAAAAATATAGACAGTGCAATTATTTGCGACCTAAGATGTCTTCCAGTGACTGGCCTAAGTGGGTTTCTCCGTACCTCAGGTTTATGTGGCCTAGGCCTTTGGAAGCCTCTTTTCCCTTAATAAATAGCGCCTCTTCAGAGGGTGGTGAGGTTGTCATTCCTTCAAGGACTTATCACAAACTTACCACAGGCCAATAAAATCGCATTTTGTTTGATACAAAACGCAATCCTGTATTTAAAAAAAAATAGTTTTCTTGGATGTCATATTTTTCAAAAATCTAAAAAAAGACGAACAATAGCTAACTCTGGAGCTCCGTAACTCTGAAACCGTTCACTTTAGCAACATTATGCTATAGATCATTTTTGTTCGAAATTTGATGTAGATAATTTTTTTCCTGGGAACTTTTGCGCTAAACCGCTTAGTTTTCGAAATTTTTAAGAAAAACTGATGAAATCCACCTTCTCCCCCCCCCCGTGCGGGCGGATGGCAGTGTCAGTGTGTCAGTGGCGGATTGTAACTATGGCGTAATTACTTCATAATTTAATTCACGTTTTTAAAATATTATCTTAGCACTGTTTTCTAACTAGGAAAAAATTATAGGAAGACAAAAAACAACAAGTTGTCTTTATTGTTTATTATATAAACATTGCATGAAAAAAATTATAATTTTTGTACCCCATTTCATTTTTGGTTATTAAAAAATACGTAAATCACACTCGCAAATACTTATCATAATATTATGTCTTAATTTAAAACAAATGTCATTCATATTTCATTTAAAACAAATATTAACTTATGTCTAACTAAAAAAAACAGGAACTTCATAATATGTCTTAAGTATTTGTGAAAAAAAAATTACGAAATTAAATTTTTAATTAAGCTCATAAGAAATTTTATTTTAGATATATCACATATATAAAGCAAGAATACTTAAAGTTACCAATATTATCAGCGAAAGTACATTATTTTCACTCTTCAATTTATTTAATATACCTACATTATTCTTTTCGTTTTTATTTATAACGTACTTAAGCCATGATATTAGTTGTAGGTTGATATTGGCTTAGTTGTAATTACATAATAAATATTAGCAAAATGTCGGATTATCACATTATCGCAATAGATATCCACGTACGGTATTTTGCGAAGTCGCAAAGCAAAGAGTAACAGTTTTTGAAAGCACTTTAACCTAAACTATCAGATTTTCATAAATTACCTGTTCATACATACATTATAATTTAACACATTATAGTATATGGTAGGGGGGAGATTTATCCCAAGAGGGGATTTTGGAATTTACTCGAGCGCGTCAGATATTGCCAATTTATATTCCCCACCGTGTCTCCTATAACGGATATGTAATTAATCTGCCGTTTTAGTTGGTGATGGTTGGGGTAAAATTTTAAATACATCTCGAACGCGTCAGATTTTCAGAGGGGATGTTAAGTGAACCTAAACTAAGCTCCCGTTTAAAATTCCCTCCCGCCCTAAAGCATCGTAACGTTTCACAAGAAAATTGCGTTACGTTAAGGTAAACGTCGACTAGGCGGAGCGCGTCGGATCGCATCGGATCGCATAAAATACGCCTGCCTTATTTTGTATGAAACTGCGTCCATTAGAGTCGCATCGGGATGCGATCCGACGCGCTCCGCCTAGTCGAAGTCTGCCTTTATAGGTACTTGAACGTCCTCTAACGCATATTTTCTATAGTCGCATATTTTCTTACTTAAGAACATAATGTCAATTTTTTTTTAAATTATATTTACACATACTGTCATGTTGATTAAACGTTCTAATGTCTAATGCATCCATTCTTCAATCAATGGCGTATAAAAATTATGATAAATATATTAATCTTAGTAAGTATTCTATTATGAATTTGTGAAATTACGGCTAAGCTTAATGCACGACTTAAGATTTATTTATCTTCTTTTACAAATGTCCAAGACGGGGGCAGACAATTGTGCAAAATTGTGCAAATTTTCTTATAAATTAAACCATTTTTCCAAAACTTACATTCAACACGCTCTCCAAATAATTAATTAAATAACAAATTTAAATTTCTCTATGAATCATTGAGTTAATTATAAATACATTTTACATAGGTATTTCTCAATTTTAATTAATTTATAAATACAAAGAGTTTTGTTTTTACAAATAAGTAAGTAATTCTAAATAAAAACAATATATCTTTTTAAAAAGGTGCTTCTGTTCACATTAGTTTTAAATTTCTCTCTAGTACGAGCACACGATAATCCGACATTGTACAATTCGACCTTAAAAATATCTGGAATTTAACATTAAAAATACTGATATTAAAATTTTTAAAATATAAACAAAGTTAATAAACCAATCGATGTCAGCGACAGACAAAATTTTTATAACAGCTATCCAAATACAATTGCTCTTTACGTAGATATTAAAAATCTTTATTATTTATCGCCTTAGAGTACGACTTAAGGGCCTATTCATATCACGACTTTTAAACGAGCTGACGATGAGCATTTTTGTATAGCACTTTTATTAATAGATTGTATGCGTTTGTGTCGTATAGATAATGAAATGTGCGCAGACCCTTAGTTTTGTTATCTAATAGAAAATTACCACTAAAATTAAAGTCTTTTTGGTTACGTACCCTGATTAAACCTATCACGTCTGTCGCTGACTGCGACAAGGCTAATAAAGCCATTTATTACTTTTATCTAACACGTAAATTTATTATCAGAAACTTTATAGTAGTATAACAGTTGTAAAACATTATCATTCGTTGCTAGCGTCGTCCAGCATGAAGACAGTGTCATTGTGGGTGTCGTAACGTATAATCGAAGTGTAGTCTGAAAATGGAAAGTGTATTGTAAGAAAAGAAAGAAAAGAAAAGAGGTTAAAAATAAAAGTACGAAATAAAATTTTTATACAAGGAATGTAAATTAAACACGCATATTGTTTATAATCTATTCTGTAACTTTAACACGTTAATACTGATAGTAGATAAACATTATTACAGTTAATACTCATATTTTTGAAGTGAATCAAAGGGAAATGTATAAGTTTCATTGAATATTATTGAAAAATATTGAATATTGGTTAGCGTGAGACAAATAGGTCAGAAAATCTGATTAGTTAGAAGTCATATTCTTGATTATTTAGCAAAAAATGACAAGCAAGATAACAAAATCTTGTATGAAAAATGTTCAATTAATTTGATTAAAAGCCTTCAAAATAATGTGCTATTTTCTAAATAAATAATACGTAAATACAGACTACTGTTTTGTATTTACTTCATAGAAAGCGCTTGACTTAACCCCTCAGGGTGACAACAACTTCCTACAACTTTTTAAATCGACAAATTCTTAAATTAATTCCCTGGTCCGTCGAGGTAAAACTAATAGTCATTTTTATAACTTAGGCGCGACGCCCACACAAGAGTCGCGTTGCGTCGCGTCGAGGAACGGGCGCATAAGGCGAGGCGCGGCGAGGGCGCGAAGAGTCGCCGAAGGGGCGCCGCGCCGCAACTCCGCCGCCATTTTGTCCTTACATTTTGTTTGTGGCTTTGTTTAGACGTGGTCGTGTATTTATTAAATAAAAGTAAAATGTCAGACGATCTAGATCTAAATATAAAAATCATCGAACTTGTTCGATGTAACCCGTGTCTTTATGACTAGACACGTTCCGACTATAGCGATAGAAACAAACAGGGCAAAAAATGGGGTGAAATAGCGCAACAATTAAACGGTAAGTGAAGTTGACTGTGTAAAGAAAGCATAGCCGCCTCCGCCTCAACCCTTCACGCCTCGTCTGCGCCGCGAGGCGCCTCGACGTTTCATGTGGGCGTAGCGCCTAGACATTCGTCTTAACTTGACACAATTATTTTGAGCCGATATTTTTAGTGTACGATTTTAGAAGTCGTTTTTTGATACTTTGACCTCTTCAGATTTCACAACTGAGGGGCGACGAAATTGACATCCCTTAGGAAGTTGTCATTTTCGGAAATAGTCTATTTTGGAAAAGACGCTTTAGGAAGTTGTCGTTGTCACCCTGTGAGCTCCAAACACAGCTACGAACTTATTTCTGATCTACGACCGAACGCTGTCCAATATGTTTTTACTTTACATTACTTGGCTTGAAAATCTGACACATAAATGCTTCTTATCTGTTACCACAGTTTATACACATGTAACCAACAAATACTCGAATAAAACGCACAAACTACATAGCCTTTACTTACATATTACTAGGCAATATTGTGGACCAAGTATTTCTATTTCAAAATTAGTAAGACTAAGTATTACATTTATTATAATAATAATAATAATAAATCATTTATTCGACGTAAGTTTTTACAAAACATTTATCTTCGTCAACATTCTTTACAAACTACCACCGGTTCGGAAAGCTGTTTCTAGGGGGAAGAACTCGGCAAGAAACCCCCTAGTTGCTATATTATAGAATAAAACTATCTTATAGAAGGAACAAAAATAAGAACAAAATTTGTAATTAATTAATTTATATATTTATGCAGTTTTCGGTAGTACAACCGCAAGATAGTATATATTTTTGACAATTTAATTTAATTTCAGGGTTTGAAAAGTTGAAACAAAATATTTATGGTTTTGTTGGATAAAATTGACTGAGGACTGAGAGCTCTACACATATCACAATATAGGATATTGCGATTGGGAATATTTTATATTTTATATATATGTCGGAGATTAAGGATGGCGCCACCAGTTCGCAAGGATTGGATGTAGTCTATGTGTGGCGACATCGCGTTACAGATAGCTCTATATTCAGTTTTCTATCTGGCAATCTTGTTTTTCTTTATTTTCCGTGTTTATTATTTAAAATGGCATCATTATGTTCAATTTTATAAGTTGGTCAAGACCGTATGTTCTTCTGATTGGACGTCAATTAAGATTGTAATGTTGGTTGATTGGAAACTCAAGCGAGGCAGGTACGGACAGCGTTGATTGGCTAAACGATTTGATTTCCGGTTCAGCTTCGCTTGGACATGGCTCTTGGCGGGGATGAAGAAGGGTTTGAGTTGAGAGATTCACTTTTGTTCGGATTCTTGTTCAGGTCGCGATTGTCGACGGTTGTTTGGGAATTCTCTGACCAAAAGACTTGTCGGTTTCCAAGCAACCAATTTTGCAAAATTAAGATTTTCATAGATGAATTATTTTGTTGTTGTAAACTATTATTTTAACTCAATCATTGTTATTTACTATTGTCTAATATCTGTATAGAAGCGAATAAACGCTGATTGATTTAACTTGAAGAAATCTTTGATTTAAAGAAGCAAATAAAAGATCATCGCTATGTCCGATACCCACTTCGGCCCATCCTGATCCGTCATATAAATACACATGACTTTCTTTTTGTACAATAGCGTTTTAATAAAATAGTAAAATTATATTATAATAATATTTCCACTACAACTATTACAATACTGTTACAAATATTACTTAAATTAATATATGTTATAACTTCAATATGGCATGAAAGTACAATAATAATATACAATACATTTATAATATATTTAATAAGTATTAAATAATATATTTGAAACAAGATTATTACTTAACATACTTGTGAAAATGTAAAGAAATAGATACCTATTTTTTTTTTAATCATAGCCTTTTACCAATATTACTTACAGTTTATTTTACATACTCTATTTCTTATTAAAAACTTATTACAGTTAAACTGCATTAACTTAACTGTTAGGTCCTTCATTGTATTTTAGCGATGCTCTGAGGCCACTCGAGATCTTACGGGATTCATCGCAGCTTAATCCACACACGTGGGCAACGATATGTCTATAAACTTGTGTTTTATACTAGATGACACAGGGAATGTTTTGAAATTTAAGTTACAATGTAGACAAATGAGGTAAATTTTCAAGTATTTTTTCAAGCGTCATTTTTACCTTGTTCAATGGCGATGTTCTCCCTTCGATCCTTCATAAGGTATTGTGCAATGATGTGAAGAGTACACAGTATCAACGAACCGCAACCGAACCAACGGAAGGTGTTTTTGCCACCGAACTCATTATACAGACGGCCACCAATGAAACTTCCAAACGATGTGCCCACACCTTCAAAAACCGCGCCGACTAATCCCTGCCAGATGAAAAGTTAAAATTGCAAAAATATGAATAAATATTAAAGTAACTTAACTACAAGCTATAACTTTCCTTTAACCCGAAACAGTTAGTTGTTATTTTATATGAGACTAGCTGTTGCCCGTGACTTCGTCCGCTTTAAAAAAGATAAAAAGTAGCCTAATATCGCGTGTCTCATTCTTTTAAATGTTTTATCTACCAAGTTTCATGAAAATCAGTTAATTCGTTTAAGAGTGGTGGAGGAATATATATACATACATCCATACATACAGAAAAAAAATATAAAAATCGTCAATTTAGTTTCATTATCATCATAGAGTAAATAGTTACTTAACCAGTAATAGAGTGACAGACACGTAGAGACACAAAAAATGTCGAAAAAGTAAAAAATAATAATTCAGATGGCCCCTATGTCGAATACGATTATGAGTTGCCATTAAAAATCCGTCTAACTCAAAGGTCGCTGTAGTCGAATACCAGTCAGTCAATTCGTATCATGCACATGTTATATGGCGACATCTAGTAAGCAAAAAAAGAAACCGCACGGATTCTATAAATATTTTATTGTTATATGACGACATCTAGTGAGCCATAAAGAAAGTAAAAATGTGTCAATATGAATAACGTCATTTAACATCAAATTCGACATTACTAGCGACATCAAGTGAGCCATAAAGACAATAGAGCCGGAAGTTTCATGTTTAAAACGGAGCTCGCCTCTCTATTACTGGTTAAGTAACTATTTACTCTATGGTATCATGTATAGAGCCTATATACACGATATTTCTGAAAACAAAGTAAATTACTCCATGACCGACCCCTACAGATTTATTATTAGTTTTGATAAAATTATTATATGTATGAATTCGTTATACAAACCTGTACTGTAGTTTCAGTACCGGGTGGCGAGACGACGGTGGCGTATGACGTCATCGTCGGGTAAAACATACCAAAAGTGATTCCCTGTAACATCTCCACTGGCAACACCCACCAAGCGTTCGTTATGAACGAGTACAGAACGAAACGAACTCCAAACGCAAACAACACCAAACTCATCATATTCTCGTGGCCCACCTTTTTTAGAATACGCCCTGCAAATACAAAATAAACAATCCTATTTAGCATAACGCTATTTATTGCTAACTTAGCGTAAGTAATTATCTTAAGTTGCTTTGCCGTCACAGTCTGCCATCACATATTATGGCACAACACATTGAGATATCTTGCAAAATGTATAGGCGACGGTAGCCAGTTACCATTAAGTTCTCATTAATCCTGTCCACACTTAAAATTACATGAAAAAACTTACCCGAAACAAACAGAAAAGGTATTTCTCCGCCGAAAGTTTGGATTGCACTAACAAGTCCCTGCAAAGTCTTCGTATAGTCGGAACCGTCACACGAAACAGCAGATATATCTTCCAGGTACCAGAACAGGAAATTCCACAAAAGGCCAGTACAAAGGCCCACGCCTATTGTCCACAGTACGAATATGACAGTCGGCAAAGAGGACAATAAGGTGCCGACATCTTGTAATATATTCATAGACATTCGTGTTGATTCCACCTGTGAATATTTTAACTTAAAAAATCTGCAGTAGATCAAATTATATGATTTTTTAATTATGTATGTGTGTTTCATGACAAATGCGTCTTCCTACGTTTTTTTACTCCTTTACCAGAATTGTGGGTATTATTTTCTGTGAAATAACAGCATGTGTAGGTACTGTGGTGTTTCAGTGAGTAAGTAAAGGATGACAGAGCACACTTTCCTATCTCTTTCTAATCCCTTATAGCCTCCATGAAGACCACTTCGAAGTAATATCACTTGCGCTATTGTGTTTGTCGTATTACCCTATCGACCTTGACCTTTGTGCAGCACAAATTGTGCTACGGTTCGACTTGCCAGTCATTGGGTATCATAAAAAAAATATTCAATATAAATATTTTAGTCATTCATTACAATTTTTCTGATCATGTGATCAGTTTAGTAAATTTAATAAGTAATATCACCCACCTTAATAAAGCATGACACAATGACATCTCCACTCATGAATACAAACATCAAAATAAATGCTATTGTGTAATCCTTATAGGCTCCATCGCTTAACAAATCTATAAGGACACCTGTCGACAATGAAAATATACCCCAACCAACGGATCCCCACAACCTCTGTTTGCCATAATGGGATATCTTGGCACCTAAAAAAGAAACATAAATATAGTACTATAAATAAACACATTTTATAATTTATTTTATATTTCTAAGGATGAAGGGTATCCCACAGACTACTTAATGCTGCATTGTCATGTCAAGGTTATCTACCATGTCATGGAAATACCATCGAATTAGCAGTATACCGAATTTCGCATCAATCGAACCTGTAGAATGTAGAAGTTAGTGAATTACTTTGTCCGCTAGGAAATGGGCTAATGATCTTCATACCCTTTAAAAGACCTTCTTAAATTAAGGCTAAGAACGATCTAGATCCACAGACGGATACACACATGTACGGACACACACTTATAACAACATGCTCTTGCGTCGGGCGTCCGGAGATAAGACGAGCGGTAGGCAGGGTGTGGGAGTATTAATTAAACGGCAATCACACCATACAATTTGAACGTATCCTATTTAGGAATCTAAGTAGAGAGCTCGTGATCACACTACGCTAAATTGATTTCTAAGTCGAAGATATAGAGTTGAAAATGGATAAACTCTCAATTGAATCCAATCTGTTCTAACTGCGATCACACCTTTCGATTTCCTAAATTGGATACGTTCAAATTGTAAGGTGTGATAGCCCTTTTACCATTTCCAAAGGACACAAGCAACTACAGTGCATGAGATGGGCATGTGTATTGCCAACCTTGCTAAATTTGCTTAGAGAATTCTGCAAGAGAGTCAGTACTGTGTTTTAGAGGAACAGAAACAACCATCCTTACAATATTATATTATAAGAAAATGAAATAACAAAAAACTAATGAGACTTTTAAAAAAAAGCTAAAATAAATTAGATTCAATAGCAGCTGCAATAGTGTAATATTTCAGTGAGTAACATTCGTTATGCAACTCTCAACGAGAAAACTTCACACTCAGTTCTCAACAGTTTTTATAAATAATAGAGACAAATGAAAATAGCTCACCAAGTATATTGAAACAAATTGCGTCAGCAAAAGTTACCACAACGGCCTGACCGATCCAACTGATTATCATTAACATGAAAAATAGCCAAAACTGCCTCGTATATTGTCTCGTGTCTTTACTATCGGCCGCTCCTTGAAATATTTCGTTTGCCTTAAAAAACGAAAACACGATATTTTATTAAAATATGGCTTATTATTCAACCTGTTTTTAACAAAATTGGTATGTATTAAATGACAAAGTTTGTTACTTAAATTTCTTTTTTCGTTACATTCTCTCATTTTGGCGGACATTAAAATAATAGAAAAATGCTATCTATGTAATGGTATCGAAACTAGTCACGTACAAACAGTACCAAATAGCCTTTTACTGCAACTTTTTACTTAGGTTATAATATACGAAATATAAGGTTTTCCCCGACCTATTATAATACATTTAATAAGCGACAGTATACTAATAGCATATTAATTAATTTACTCACCATTGTGTTATCGCAATTTATGGAACACGAGGAGTGGAAAAGCTCAGCTTCCATTTGATATTGAGTTCTAGAAATGCAATTCGGGTAATGAGTAGAACCTGGAATGGAATGGTAAAGTTACGTTGCGATTATGAGCGGAGCGGGCGACAGTGTGGAACTTAAACTCGGCTAAAATTAACTGTTTTGATACATTGTTCTCCAAAATGGAGGCAGATTGATAAATTTAATTATGTATCATCGATTTGTGTTATTGCTCGGTACTAAAAATTGATTTTCCTGCGTCTTTTTAAGTTTTTAGGCACCAAAAGCACCCTTTTCGTGCTGGAGAGGTGAAAAAGAAAAAAAAAACATTTATTTAAAGTAATAAATTGTTATTAGAATGAACATTTAATGTGTCTTAATTATTACCATAGACGATTGTTTTTTTTTTATGTATAAAATATTTTATTTTATTTATTTATTTAGATTAGGTACATACAGCCATAAATTTAAAAAAATATATATATATATTATAGATTATATACAAAAATAGGCCTAAACTCTAAAGAATCATAATATAAACATTATAGAATCAGGTTTGTCAGGTAGTCAGGTACTAACCATCGGGCATTTGTATATGTTTGAGTTGCATATAAACGCAACTGTGTTCAGCTATAGTTGACGAAAGTAGAACTACGCCAGTGAATGAGAGGTTGGTTGGAAACTTTTGTCCGGCCGCTGTTCTCGGTTGGCAGGAGGTTGCTACATCAGCATCCCAACTTTCACATATCTCCATTAATTTCCATGGGGATTGCTTATTGAGATCACATTTTGCCTAAAAAAATAAATGAACGCCACTTATAAGGTATGTTCTAATAACACTTTAGCCAGTCGTTAGTTTTTTTTAAATTTTATTTTAGTTGATCCCTTGGGAACATTACTTTTTTTCTGCATGAAATGTACCCTATGTGGTTTCTTGTATCGCTGACTATATGTATGCAAAATTTCATGATAATTGGTTGAGTAGTTAAGGCGTGAAAAGGGAGTTAATTTTTATCCTACCAAGTATCATGAAAATCAGTTAATTCGTTTAAGAATTATGGAGGAACATACATACAATACCCACACTTACTAATTTATTATTAGTATTGATTAACGCCTGACTATGCTCTGCTATAGAGTCTGCTATACATTTATAGAAATAAATGATAATCTTACATCACAATCGAAGTGTTGAGTACCCATTTCTATGTTGTTGAGCCTTGTTCTGTCATTTACACAAAACCTGTAACTCAAGTGATCCTCAATACAAGTCATATGAGGTTGATCTTGACCGATAGCATTGGTTAATACAGTATTTGTGCAGTTCAAATTACACGGTAAGTCTATGTCCACATAGCCACCGGTTGTGTGACATTTTGGAGAAAAGTAGTATTCTGAAAAAAAAAAAAAACATATAATATGTAATTATTTTAAAAATTGTAGAGCAATGGGGCACAGGTTATATATACTTCCAGCCGGGTAATTAGAAAAATGACTAGGATTCCATGCCTAGAAAAAAAGGGACGAATATTTATATAAAAAAAAACTTATTACAAAAACAGAAAAGACATAATAATATCAGTATTTTTTAATCTAAATTTCAAATAAATGTAATCTTAATTTCAATTAAAATTTAGAACACACATGACTTACCATCTAATGAAACATTATTTGAATGTATAAATGCACAGTTGTCATTGATTGTAACTTTGTTGACGTGAGATTTATATTGTATATCAGTCATGTCACTGAAGCAGTAGTGCGGTATGTGCCAATGCTCACAAACCGTCTGCCACATCTTTGGAGATGTCATATCGCAATTCATCTGTTAAAAAAAGAAAAGACCATTTATGAATACATGAATGATACATCTAAGATTCTTATTCCAAACATATTTGTCAAACTTTCTTCAATTCCAGTTGTACTTGTAAAAAATATGATGGCAACTGATCGAAATTTGGTATTAAAAATACTTTATTATCATCAATACTAATAATAAATCTGTAAAGGTTGGTCATGGAGTAAGTTACTTTGTTTTCAGAAATATCGTGTTTATAGGCACTATACATGATACTGAAACTAAATCGACGATTTTTAGAATTCTTTTCTTTATGCATGTATGTAGATGTATGTTCCTCGGTAACTCTTAAACCAATTAACTGATTTTCATGAAACTCGGTAGATAAACATTTAGATCTACAAAACACAGCTAACTATGAGCCTCATTAGAAAACTCACTCACTCAACGAGCTATGGAGAACGCTATGCTCGGTACATTGTTAGATCCAATCAGGAATGAGGAGATCCGTAGACGAATAAGTTACCAACATAGCCCAACAGACCAGTAAATTGAATTGTTTGTGGACAAGAACACATAGTACGGAGAGCCTTGAGAGTACGGAGGCCTGAAGGTTCTCGTGTAGAGGCTACAGATTGGCAAGTGCAGCATAGTATTTCCAACCACATGGACAGATGATCTGATAAGGGCCACAGACCACAGTAAAAGTATATGGGAGGCCTATTTCCAGTTGAGTATCCTAATGATGGAGATTATGATAATTTTGGTTATTACAAAATTTATTATTTTTTTATAATAACTACTGTGTTTGTATACTTACATCACATGTGGCAGTTCCATTTTGTTGCCCCAATAATGAGACTGTACATGTATCCACATCTTCTATGCTATTGTAACAACTTTTCAATACTGTTGCTCCGTTACCGCAGTCTAATTCTACGGTGGCATTATTCTCTCTAGGTATTAAGTATATCGAGGAAAAACTTATTATTGTAACCAATTGGAATAGTATGAATATTAATTTTTGGCTTTTGAATCTGAAATGTAACATTTAAATAATTTTAAAAATTATTATTCGTTTAACCTTTGTCATGTGTCAATTAATTTTTAGGTTATCTTTCGGTTGGTGCGACTACAACAACACTTCTTAGAAGATTGCTCTTAATCTTTACACATAGGGGATCCATTACAATGCTTTCTCTTTAATATATTATGAAAAAGTTAAAATATGACTAATTGTTCTATACAAACTATTCAGAGGAATAAGCACTAATACTGAGTTTCAAACTTTTGTCTGTCTTATAACAGAAGTGCATGAATTAAAGTATAATTTTAACCTTTTTCAGATCATAAACATGTTTGGATTCTAAATAGAATTCATTTTGATGGTTCTGTGTAAAATAACCTGAGTAAGAGTCAAACTAGAGAATCAAATGACTAATATAAGAATGGTTTATACTGGACAATAAAATAAAACATTGTTGTAAAAATGTAGGCTTAATGATTATTATGAACAAGATAATAAATGAGATTATGTACCATATCATAAAACCTTAATCATGAAAATTATTTTTAAAGATTAAGGTTTTACTTAAACACATTGAGTATTAGAATTTCTAAACTATATATTCCAATAAATTAAAAGATCTGACTCAATTATTAAAGTACAGTAGAGCGTCGATTATCCAAACTAATGGGAGATATAGGTGTTCGGAAAACCGGTTTGTTCGGATAATTAATCGATCTATATCTATCTTTACTTTTATGCATTTATGTACCAATAAAAACACATTTACAATTAGATCTCGTTTAGTACTTTATGTGAGACATAAATCAATATTATACCTAGTCCAGCCTTAAGTTCCGTTACAAAAGAATTTGCATTTACTTTTTTTATGAAGCAGGGTAAGGTAATCTTAATAAAACTTACATATACATATATTTATTGAAGTCTCAGCAAAACAATAATAAATAATTCTATTCAAAATGGCCACCTTTAGCTTTGATACAGACCTTTAATTTATTTGGCCACGAATCTTTAGACTTACGTACTGTTTCTATGGGAAATTTAAGCAGGCAGTGGCTAAGAAACTCAATGTTATCTGATCCGTACATCGCATTAGGGGATAGCGGGGAAGGGACGTATGTGCGCGAGCGAGAACAAGCAGTTCAGTTAAGCGGTCGTTCAGTTAATCAATGTTCGGATAATAATCAACGCTCGTATTATAGGAACAAGGCTTTTTCAACACATTTTTGCTTTCTGCACTTTAGACTTTAGACATCAGAATTGAAAGACTATCTGTCTTCTCATAACATAATATATAAGAACTAGATTTACATTTAGAACAGGTACCTGCATTCAAAGTACAAATCCCAGACAACTTTTTTTTAAATAAAATTCAAAATAATTTTATGTTAATTATCAGGAGTCTTGTTTCTACTATTTTTGTGGTCTTTCTCAACCCTTTATTTACCTAACATATATATATATATATATATACCTGAATACAAATATGAATTGTATCCTTTTTAGGGTACTGTTATAAAATTGATCAATACTAAAATTATAAGCATTGAAAAAAAAAGAACTCACTCACCTGTCAGCTATCATCCCAAACAATGGCTTTGCTATTAATCCAAATATAGGTAGAATTGTATAAATCAACCCAACTGTAGCTGACGTAAAGCCTAATTGACGGGCATATGTTGACAGATATGGAACTAGAGGAGCAGTACCTGAAAAAATTATACTCATGAGAATACTACTCTTGGTGACTTCGTCTGCGTTCTCTATAGCCTATAGCCTTCCTTGATAAATAGACAATACAACACAAAAAAATATTTCAATTCGAACCAATAGTTCCTGAGATTAGTGCGTCTTTATATATTAGTATAGATAATAGCTGCAATATGGGCGTCTTCAAGAAATTTCTGCAGACATTAAAATACATTTACCTCCCCTGGCTTTGCTTGTGTAGCCACTACCATCAAGTGAACTGTCAGCTTGCCTGATTTATTTATTTGTTGATCATATTATGTACATATAGGTATTTCAATTAACATTTAATCTATATGACCATATATTACGGGCATAAAGAACCTATGTATATTTTATTTAATTCCAATATAAAAAAAAAAACAGTGTGAATTAAAACAAATTCTGATAATAAATAGGAAATGCTTACCTGCGTTAAACAGGAGAAAATGCCCCTTTATAGGCAAAAGCTTACTATTTATCTTGATTTTCATTTTTACTTATTTTTTTGTTATCCTATTAGATCAGTATTTTACTATACTTGTTAATACTTTAATAAATTGTCACGATATGATAGAGCTATTGAAAATTAGCGACGATTATGGTTATGTGCACATTTTATATAAATTCATCAATACAGAAAAAAGGTAGCTGGTAAATTTTGCCGGATTAAGGCTAGATTTGAATTTGACGTCCCTTTTCTTTCATAAAGGCACACACGATAGTTTCCACTGATAAAAATTATCTATCGAGATAATACTGACTTCGAAATCGACCTCGTCCCGGAAAATCGCACGCTTTTATTTATGTATTTAATATCTACTTAATATCACATTATCACATTTATTCATACTTTAAATCAAAACATAGATACGTCAAAAAAGTAAATAGAATTGTCACTGTCTATTTTCCACAGTCCACAGAACAAAATCAGTGTTGCCCAACTTTATTAATAGCAAACTGCCTTTAACTCAGATAATATATTATTCTTTTCTATGTGGTAAAGAAATTACAAAATATTGTATTAGGTTTCTAGCCCCTCTATGCGCAGAAAACTGTCCCCCTTTTTAAACTCTAAAATTAAATTGAATGCATTTTCATTTTTTCACAAAAATAAATAGCGTTAAAACATTATCTACGTATTTCAAGAGTCACACAAAGGATTATCTCATAAAATTGAGAAAATCAATATCTCCCAAAATTAAATGTATATAAGACATATACAAAGATATTAGATTGGTCTAGGTACTAGATACAGCCGCCGTACTTGACAAATGCGGCAACAAATACTGCGCCGAATTCGGCGTACCCGAGCTAGTCACACTGCAAACTGTCTGTGATATTGTGTATGTGTCGAATGTTTTATTCAATTTTGAGCATATTAAAATGCCAATTTGCGTAGTGAAACTGGTGATAAGTGATAAATAGTGATGATGTTTTACACACACTACAATAAAAGTTGCCGCATTCACGGAGCTATTGGTTTTAGGTAGGGCCGCATCTAGTAGAGCGCAGCGAGACTAATCATTTATCGGTTAATCGGTTACAAAATATTTATCGTAAACTATGAAGTGCCTTAACTAGCCAGGAACTGAACGAAATGGCATCTCTAAAATATACTATATAATAAAAACACACTAATCTAGTACTCTGTAGCAGATTAGGGTCTTTTTTATTGTGACAGCTGATATAAAATATGTCAGTGTCAAATGTTGAAATCGAATTAATTCTCGAATGATTCTCGATAAGCCTGAGCCATGGATAATCTAGATATAACCAAGAATATTATACTCTCTAGCAAGAGTATTTATTATAGAGTGTTTAGAACTCATTCTTTAAAACAATAGTCTATTAATTTAATCGGAATCGGTCAAAAAATCAAAAGCAAGTTTTATTTTTCTACTCAATCAAAATAAAAAACATTGCAGTTTATTTCTTTAAATATTATTGTATCTTAAATACACATACATACCTAAAACTTATTTATATGTTTAGGTAGGTACACAGGGTTAACCGCAAGTGGAGGGAAAGTACTCTAAATACTGGATTAAAAAATTAAAGAAAAGGTTCTTTAATTTTTTAAAAGAAAAAATAATAATTTTGAAAATATGCTTATTAGTCCAGGAAAAATATACATTTGGAAAAGAAAGTGAACCGTGAAAGCTAAATTTTGGATATTGTGTGGCGGAGGCCTAGAAAAGCTTAACTTGAAAATCTTGACCAAGATTTCCTGGTTGCATTTTCCGCCATCTTGAAAAAAACGTTTAATTCAGCTTTTTTACAATAACTCGGCTCTCCGTCGAGATACGAAAATTGTGATAAAATACTTTTTTGTTGCTTTTTTTATGCTCTATAATTTACCCCTTAAACATTTTCACCTACCGCTCATAGTTATCGAGATATCGAGCATTTTTTACTTATAAATCAGTCTGCCTCTATCGGCCCTATTTCTCGAAACTTATTGGCGTCAGAAATCACCCCAAGAAAACGACACAGATTTGTGACTTCTTCCACGCTTCTTCCCATTTTTTCCACTTGTCTTGTTTTGTTAAAACGTCCGGAAAGCTCCTAAACAGAATATGTTAACTTTAGATCAATTTTAAAATATAATATACCTAAATTAAACAAACAATCCGATTTTAGCGCTAATGTGCAAACGTGAAAAAATACCAAATACAAAAGTTAAGGACGACGACGACGACGACGACGATGATGATGATTATGTTTCACCATCATTTCGAACATTCCGAGAGTCTCCACAACTTGTCTCGAGTGTCTCGAGGAGGGACATCTCCAGCCAGGACCGTCGAAACGACGAAAAATATATAAATAAAGAAAAATAGCGCCCATAGAATTGTGGCGACCTCCTTTAATGACCTTTTTGGAATTTACGTTTTAGTTTCCGTGTCATTCTTTTAAATGAAGAAATATTCACTACCTACATTTTTGACTTTTCCGATCGATATCTCGATAACTATGAGCGGTAGGTGAAAATGTTTAAGGGGTAAATTATAGAGCATAAAAAAAGCAACAAAAAAGTATTACATCATAATTTTCGTATCTCGACGGAGAGCCGAGTTATTGTAAAAAAACTGAATTAAACGCTTTTTTCAAGATGGCGGAAAATGCAACCAGGAAATCTTGGTCGAGTTTTTCAAGTTAAGCTTTTCTAGGCTTTCCCCCACATAATAACAAAAATTTAGCTTTCCCGGTTCACTTTCTTTTCTAACCCTTAGACCCGACGTAATGACTGGCGTATATATACTCGTAGCTGCGAATGGAATATGGTATTAACAAAAAATAAAACCGTCGAAAAACTGAAAAGCATAAAATAATCTTATTATCATTTTACCTAATATAAGTAATTTTGAGTCGCCGCCGCGCATCAATCACTCTTTACGTAATTTTTGCTTGTTTGGCGCCGACTCAAAATGATAATAAGATTATATTATGCTTTTCAGTTTTAGTATCCTCGTTTTAGTTTTTTTTTAGTATCCACTAAAAAAAGAATTATCAAAATCGGACTACTCTGTAAAAAGTTATGCGTGGTTATACGCTACAACCGGTGAGTGAACAATCAATCATCCCCTGTTTTCCTACCCTTAGGGTTGGATTTTTTTTTTTTCAAATTAAAATGGGACTTCCTTGGGGGTGCACCCTTTCAAATAAAAAAAGAATTATCAAAATCTGACCACCCTGTCAAAAGTTATGCGTGATACATAAATATATATATATATATATATATATATATATATATATATATATATACGCGCCGAATTGAGTACCTCCTCCGTATTTGTTTTTTCGTTTTCGTCGGTCGATAATATAGTAGGTATTTGAGATCTAGTTTCCGAAGAGAATCTTGCGGTTGCGTCGTTATCAAATAAATTTTTGAAAATGTAATTTTTTTTTTAAACCCTCTCGTAGAAGGCTACAATTACAATATGATCTAATTTACATAAGTTAAAGTGTAAAAAAAATTACAACCTATTCTGGCGGTTGCAAGTGCCTGCCAGACCATAGCAAAGTTGTCATTGGGTTAATTCATACCCTCTCGCTCGCACAAGGCTGAAATTTTAAAGGCGTATTTTATCAGTAGTTTAAAAAGTTTATGCAAAGAGCCAACCTGTGCTGGCGGTTGCAAGACTTGAAAGTGCCTGAAAGACCAGTATAAAGAGTGCTATGCGATATGAAGGGAAAGTACCTTAAATATTGTAGATAGGATGTACCTTGTACCTCGTGGGTTAGTGAGATGGTTCAGTAGCTCTTAGACTATTGGAAATCCTAGCCCGATAATATGATGTGTTGATGTGACTCATTTCAGCTTGAAATATGAAATTACTAGCTGGTTGGTGCCCGCGACTTCGTCGGCTTTGAAAGGAAAAATATGCATGTTTTTTTATACTTTTTATTATGACTAATGTCTTATTCTGATGTATAAGCTATATTATTGTAAAGTTTAATTGAAATTGAAATTCAGTAGTTTTTACGTGAAAAAGTAACAAATATCCATACATCCATCCAAACCTACAAACTTTCGCATTTATAATATTAGTACCTAAGTAAGGATTAGTAAGGATTAGAATATGTAATATCTTGAAATATCTATTAATTTATCAATTAATAATAATAATAAAAATCTGTAAGGGTTGGTCATGGAGTAAGTTACTTTATATTCAGAGATACTTATGTTTATGGGTCTGTATGTATGTATTGATTAATTAATTAATTTTCATGAAACTTGGCAGATAAACATTTAGACGTACGGGACATAGGATAGGCTACTTTTTTCATTTTCAATAGGTGCCTATATTATATAAATATAGGCACCTATTGAAAATGAAAAAAGTACTATAGTACCTATACCTATATTACCTATATTATAAACTAGCTGTTGCCCGCGACTTCGCCCGCGTACCTTTGTAAATTATTAGTTCAGTAGTTTTTGAGTTTATCGCAAACAGACAGAGAGACAGACGCGGGGCAGGACTTTGTTTTATAATATGTAAGGATGTAATTTGATTGTCCGGTCCATTACAACCAATTCCCAAATTGCCTGAAATGTAAATACGCCTGAATCCCAAATAGACTGAATTTTAAATCGACTGAATCTGAAATCGAGTAGGTAAATCCCAAAAAGACTGATTAGGATTGTTTCTCGTTGTCAGGAATACAGAAAAAGACATAAAAAGGACATACACAAAGGATACTGCCTTTTATCGAGAAAAAAGCATTTCATTAGGAAATTTAAAAATACAATACTTGACAAAATATAATATGAGCTACAATGTTTTAACACCCAAGAATATAATGCAGACGAATTCACGGCCAAAGTCGCGTTTAAGTAAAAATTTAAAAATTTAAATTTGATTACAAATTGGATCACTGTGTGGGGCAACCAATGTAAGGTAGGTAATTCAGTTTCCACTAGATTGTTATAGATTTAGGTAATTTCTGATAATTCCGTTATTCGAACTAAACAGGCTAATTTTTGACTACTTTGACGTACCTAATGGAACTCTCGACATGTTGAACTATTTGAACTATTGAAACTATTTGAAACTCTGTCGTTTTAGAATCAAAACTATACATTTGTCGATTTTACATTGTAAAGTTTAACATAAGCGTAATCGTGTGTACTTAGATAATATGTACTGCATTCCTTTTTAAAATTTTTTTGTTAATTAAACTTAAGTGTTTGTT
The DNA here is from genome assembly GCA_918317495.1 of Synanthedon vespiformis. Lineage (NCBI taxonomy): Eukaryota > Metazoa > Arthropoda > Insecta > Lepidoptera > Sesiidae > Synanthedon > Synanthedon vespiformis. Next base: position 4,639,424 of record OU906947.1, read on the forward strand.
TAATTACACATGGTTGACATTAATCATTAACCTTTCGAAACTAAGAAATCATATATTATTCTTAATATATTCATCCGTCAAAAGGCTAGTTCCGTCAAGAATCCTTACAAATCGCTTCACTTAGCAACTTTAAATGGGTGAAGGGTGTCTAAATTAGAACCTTCCTTGGCTATTTCCGTGTGAAGCAATGTTAAAAAAGGAAAATTAGGGTGGCAACGTATTTCGCCAAATTTTGTTGCGACCGTTCACGCTCCTCCTTCGCGTGCCATTGGTTTTAAGCCGTTGAGCTCCACCAATGAAATCGTTTCTTCCCCCCCTCGGCTTAGTTCTAACTCTAAGATTATGTTTACCATGATCACGAGAAAAGCGATATTCATCATCTGTACATATTTAAATCGATTTTAAGAATGGAAATCAGTTTTTTTTTAAATATTTTTAAATGAAACACAATTATAAGAAATACACACTTGTTATTTTTTTTTAATATTTGCTTAATAAGAGCAGTTAAACGTAATTAATTCATATTTTCATTAATCAACCCCATAATAATAATTATTAATGATATGTGTATTAGTGTGAGCAGGACTCACATAGGTGATGATTACCACCAGTCATCGAGTGCGGTAGCGAACCGCCTAATTTGTGTCCGGAGGTGATACAAATGCATGTTACGTTCAGTCAGTCTCTTGCTTAGCCACTACCCGTGTTGCTCGTCTCGTGCGTGCTCTACAACAAAAATTACGCACGGCCGACCACCCATGTGTCTCTAAAAAAACTTTTAAATAAAACAAGCAATTGGAAGATTAATACATATTAAATATTTAAATAAAGTGTAAAACACATATTCAATGCAACGAGCATTTTGAATTGTTGAGTGTACAATTGATAAAAAAAGACTATAGTGTTAAAAGGGATGTTTAATTATAATTAAAAGTTTTCAAAATCAAACACTGAAAAGAGGGATTGGTTCGTCGGAATTACTGAATTAAAAAGTGGGTGAGTTTCAGACAAATACTTACGTAAAAGTTTGCATAATACAATAGCGTTTTTATTTTATATGCAATTACGCAAAAATTGATTTGGACTGCACGTCAGATACACAAAGTTTTTCACTTTTCAGTTCAAAAATTCGAAAGATTAGTAATATATGTTGTACCATTTCAACTGTACCATAATTTACCAACTGTAGTCTAATACTTTAAAAGACAAAATGTCAAAGTTGGCTAAATTTTTTTAGATGTTTCAATTGACTATTCTTTTTAATCAATAACGTACAGAATCCATTATTGAATTTATGATGTCAATCAAGGGGATAGTTATTTAACATTTCCTGAAAAAAAAAGCAAATTTAACATCCGTAAATCCGTAACATTCTTAACCAAGTGACTTGAAATTTTTTTCCAGAGCTTCTAACATTCTAATAATATAAATGCGAAAATTTGTTTGTTTGGATGATGTCTCAATCACGTAAACACGTAATACAGAGATAGTATATTACCTGGACTAACATATAGGATACCTACTTTTTATACTGGAAATATGTTCCCCAGGGATTCGATCATTCGACTAAAATATTATGTTATGAAATAAGTTCGTAGCGCTTTTATATTTTCATTTATTACACGTAGAAATGTGTCCCCCGAGTTTCGGCAGATTTTTAACTCGATGAAAAGCGAAGAAATGGTTACTTTGGCCTTCTGGATATTCAATTTCTTTAAGCGCCTGTTTCACAAACGTCAAGTATGGCCTACTTGACGTAACTGTCATTTAAAGTCACCGGTAACCGGGGATAATGGAGCTGGTACCAGTGGTACCTATACCTTTGTTTGTACAGTAAACGTCCCAAACATTGAATAGAAAATAATAATAAAAAATCGGCTATCGATGGATGCACTAAACCGAGTGCATAATTAAATAAAACAGAAAATGATTTCTAAAAGTAACTAATCAACACTTTACTTGACGTTGGTGAAACAGGCGTTAAGTCTCATAAATAAAGAAAAAATAGATTACTCTAAAAATGATTAGAATAGTTTTGTAGAGCAGAAAGAACTTTATCGAATGCAAATATAGCTAGTGCCCGCGACTTCATCCGCGTTGAAAAAGAAAAAATGAGCCTATCCTGTATCCTGTACGTCTAAATGTCTATCTGCCAAGTTTCATGAAAAGCAGTTTATTCGTTTAAGAGTTAATGGAGGAATATACATACATATAAAGAAAAAAATTCTAAAAATCGTCAATCTAGTTTCAGTATCATGTATAGAGCCTATAAACACGATATGTCTGAGAACAAAGTAACTTACTCGAAGACCAACCCTTACAGATTAGTATTGATTACCAAAAACAAAATAAATCTTTGTAAAATAAAAGAAAATATAAAAACGTTAACTTGGTAACAACATAATATTTTTAGACGATCCCTGGAAAACCTAAAATCTCTCTAGGTATAAAGTTATCCAGGTGATAAGCTAATATCTGTGTGCCAATTTTCATCTAATTCCGTTCAGCCGTTTACGCCTGATTGAGTAACAAATATCTATACATACGAAGTACTCGTATAACAGTAGTACCACCGGTAGTACCACCGATAGTACCACATTTAGTACCACGGGTAAGAAGCGGGTTTATAATATTATCGTTATTATAAATTATTATAATTAGGATCTTAGCGATTCATTGCATATCCGTAATTCCGTCCATATCCGTCCACATACGTCATGCTGACGATGCTCTAGGACAATAAATTGCAAAGTGGACAAAATGGAAATTGCTTGCGCTTTTTTTAGGTCAAATACGTGTAAACTCAATCAAATTATAAAAATGATTTCGTAATTCGTGTAAATAATATTTTTATGTTATTATTTATTAGTATTAGTAGATATTTAGTAGAAAATGACAGTATGTTGCGCATGAATTTATATCATACTAGCTGGTGCCCGCGACTTCGTCCGCGCTGAACGATGAAAGGTACCCAAAGTCCTTAATGTTCAGTAGTTTTTACGTGAAAGAGTAACAGACAAACAAACTCACATTCTCATAACACATTTATAATATTAGTAAGTATAAGTATAAATATAAATAAGTACTTATATTTAGTATGGATTAGAGTAGTTGGTGTAATACAATTTTTACAGTATTACTTAGTGGGTGCTTGCGACTTCGTCCGCGACCAATTTTTTTACACACAAACCATCCCTGATTATCCCTCTATTCATAAGTGAAGATAGAATTGAAATCGGTCCAGTCGTTTAGGAGGAGTTCAGTGGACATACACACGCACAGAAGAAATATATATACTGCTCAAAACAATAAAATTAACGGAACAAGATTTTGGTCCCTTCTATTATTTAAATTACGATTAGGTTTAAAATATTTTTTATATAATTTTTTTCCTTGTTAATTCATTAATTAATATAATTAATAAAAAAAGAACTCATTTTGTATTTTTTTTATATAAAATATATAAAAATGTACATTGTAGGCGAAAAACTAATTGGCGATAAAAAAATGTCCGTACCTATATATTCTTATATCGATTAAATGATCGACTTTAGTGACTTTTAGTAACGTGTGTGGCCCCCATCAGCTTGACAACGACGACTCATGCTTCGTATGATCCTTCGAATATCTTCTTGTGGAATTCGCTCCCATCCTTCATTCAACGATTCAGTGAGCTGCTGCAGTGTTTGAGGTGTAATAGGATGCTTCCGGGTGCGACTGGAAGGTTACGGCTCATGAAATGCCACTCCATTACACGGATTTCATGATGCCGTTAGTAATCTGATGTGATAGCTGGAGTTTCCATGTGGCCTGGCATTAACTTGCATTAAAAGAAAATCTGGGCCGATACCATAATATGCTGCGGGCAAAACATTATCTTCGAGCACGTTTTCTATGTAAGCTTGAGAGCACATAACCGCCCGAGAACAACGACGAGATCTGTGCGTTCGTTCTAACTAACTCCGCCCCAAACCATCACAGAGCCATTTCGTCATATTCCTGGACTGCCGCTGCAATGTAACGCTCGCCTAGGCGTCTGCGCATCGTGTTAGACGAAATCGTAATTCGTCAGTAAAAAGCACTAGCCTCCAATATCGAAGTTGCCAATTAGCGTGATTTTGCGCGAACCGTCGGCGACCTTGTCTATGTTGAAACTTGAATGGTCAGACGCACAGCCCGAACTAGTCGGCGTGATCTCAAATTGGCTTCCATCAACCTATTTCTTATCGTATGGTCCATCCTTAGTGTATTTTGAACATGTTTTGCAGTTGTTGTGCGATTACGTAAAGCACAGTTGACGGTGTAGCGACTTTGCAAATGTATAGTTTTTCTCTTTCTACCTGGACCACGCCTTCGTGAGCATTCTCCCGTCTCACAATATCGCTTCCAAAGTTTGTTGAAAACAGAAGGGATTACTCCTAGATCATTTTCTACATAACGCATAGTTTGATAGCTCGGGAGACATGCAATTCAGTCAGATCTGCCATTATGACGAAAACTCACTCGCTTCAATGAAAAAAAATAATACTCAGAAGACTCACTTCAATCTTTAGTTATTAATACTCAAAACTTAAAAAAACACTTTAAATGTGTTTTCTGTGATTAGAATGTAAAGAAAGTCGTGGCCACTTTATTGAGAAATGCTAACAAAAACGCGGATGCTTTTTTGTTTTTTAATTTCTTTAACATTATTTAGTGGTCAGTTATAATTGAAACTTCAAATTTTTAGGTAAAAATAGTGCTACTTTAAAGTTTTGTTCCGGTAATTGTTTTGAGAAGTATTATAACAAGATGCGTCGTAGTCCGCAGATAACGAACTTGTGAATAAAAAATAAGAGAGTCTACGAAAGGTCTACAGGGCCTACGCACGTCTACGAATTCTATCAGTATGAGTATTCAGAAGCTCGATGAGGCTTCGAGTAATGAAAGATTAAAAGCTAGCCTTCCTACTTCTTGGCCGGATCTAATTTATTCGTTTATTTAATAATAGTATTTTCAAATTAGTGGATTATTCCCCATATTATTTTAAAAAAAATCATAGAAATTTGCTTTAGACAGAAAACGTTAAAAACCATCAATTGTTTTTTATTTTAATAAAAAAAAAAAAATTTCTATAATTTTTTTTATTCCTGTTAAAGTCCACAGACAGTCTAACGACAGGCTGATGGTAGGTGCCAACCGTCGCCTAAAACACAAGCAACGCCATAGACGCTGCAAGTGCGCTGCTGCCGATCGCAATACTATTTAAAAATTACTATTAGACAGCACAGTAAGTAGTTTCTTTTTGTTGAAATAAATATTTTACATCTTCACAATGAACTTAGTCATAAGATAAGATAATTTAAGAGAAGCGTCTTAGATATACTAATTTTCTGATAGGACCGATCAGAAAAAGCCTAGATCCAGTGTCGACTCGCGGCCCTTATTAGGTCGTACTACTTCATAGATATTATTACTTCATAGATAGCCGTCCTACTCTGCGTTTGTCTTCCGTTCAGCGGCCGTCGGCTCTACAAGCTTACTAATCCGGCGGCTTATTTTGACGTTTGCAGTTAAAAAATATGATTTATTTAGAAAATAATTTGTCATTATAGTGGCCAGAAGCGCTGATGGGGATGACGTCAGAGGTGAATGCGAGCCAGTCCCGCATCTCACCCCGAGCTTAAGTTCAGAGACTTCTTTCGACATGAACGATTTGCCGTCAAGCGCTTATGCGGTTGATGCACGCAGAATGCAGTTGTATCCTCACATACCATCGACGCCGCCGGTAAGTCATTTTTTGTTATATTACAATGACTAGCGGGCGCCCGCGACTTCGTCCGCGTTGAAAAAGGAAAAAGTAGCCTATCCTGTGTCTGTCCTACTTGACGTAACTGTCATTTAAAGTCACCGGTAACCGGGGATTATGGAGCTGGTATACCTTTGTTTGTACGGTAAATGTCCCAAACATTGAATAGAAAATAATAATGAAAAATCGGCTATCGATGGATGCACTAAACCGAGTGCATAATTCAATAAAACAGAAAATGATTTCTAAAAGTAACTAATCAACACTTTACTTGACGTTGGTGAAACAGGCGCTTAAGAGTTATGGAGGAACATACAAAAGTACATATATAACAGCTACACTTACAGATTTATTATTAGTATTGAGTATTGATTGATATAAGAATATATATTATAAATGAGGACACTTACAATAGTATTTAACAGTGTTAACAATTTTGCAACAATTTGCTTTGTTGTGTTTGTCCTCAATTTCTAATTACTAGTTTTATGTTAACCGAGAGATTTCACTAATTGCTACTTAGAGGTCGATTGATGCGAAAAGGCCGGTTTGTTTGACGCTTAAAAACCCAGTTTATAATTGATTTCTGTAGAATTACTTATGCAGGTTAATTAACTTTATATGTAATGCCAAAAAAGTTGGAACGTTTTATGACAAAAGGCACCTTTGTACCTTTTGTCATCGTACTTATTAAGGTATACCTACTTAATTCGGTGTCAAAATTTTTGATAACTTTTTGAGAACATTTTTACATTTTTGGGAACATAAGCCCAAAAAAGGGAAAAATATCATTGAAAGAAATCCATTATTTTCAAAACAATAAAAGGTAAAACGAATAAAAGCAAAAGCGAGATTCAATAAAGACACGTAGTAAAACAAAAAAAAAATACAACGATTTGAAAACGTGCTGTTCCAGGGCCTATATATTAGTTGCCAAAGATTTTTCTGCAACACGCACGTTTGGCAGTACTTAATCGCTGTAGATTAGAAACACCTTCTCCAAGACTCCTAGAGTTAGCTTACACTTGTTAGTTTCATCACGTTTTATAATTATTATTATCATAATTTCACTAGCACGTGAGTTTGAATTAAATAGAATATGCTCAAAACAAAAGACTTTTTAACCAATTACGATACAAAACAATATCACGAGATTTGTCCCAGACGCTGTAAATCATAATGGAAAGGTATAATCATCATAAAAATCAAAATGAAAATCGTAAGAGTACTTACAGACACAGCTTATGAAAAACTTGGTCATTTTTTTTAAGAATATACACAACGAAACTTTAAAAGCGAAAATTGAATCTTTTTGAAAATATAAATTTTCCTTAAAAATTCTAAATTAGCACTTATCATTGCCACTTATTGACTTTATTGGATGGACCTGCAGAAGACCTCCGTGAAATAACAGCATGTGTGCTACGGTTAAGGGATTGGGAATCCCTAATATGCATTCCCAATCCCTTATCAATATTACTAGTGTAGTCAGTAGGGCACTTGCAGTATGACGGTAACGTTGCTTGTGTTATGACGGTAACTAACCATCAAGTCGTCAACATGTCGACCTTGACATAAAAAGAGACCCAGCAGCCGCCGAAATAACACTGGTCTAAATTTTTATATTGTAACATCGTTTATACATTATGGTTTGCAATAAAATATTTGAATTTGAATTTGAATTTGAATTAACGATGTATGTACAAAGAGTCGATAATTTACGTGCTATTTTTTTGCGTTACTGGCGTACCCATGACTAAATCGATCGATACATCTAAAAATATATAAACACATTAATCATAACACGTAAAACGCTATAAAAATGTCACCGATATTTAGTGTTAAAGCCAGGGCAACAATTGAGGATTTTAAATTTAAGATTTCGAAACCTCTCAGCATTTTTCCACTGGCCATATTTCGACCAGATTTTCGAGTTAATTTAACGATTTTTCGATGTACCTATTAAATAAATAACGTGTGTTTAAATTATAATAAGTGTTAAAAAAATTAAGAAAGTTTACTGAATAACCAATTTGTAACCACAGAATTGTAAGTAATTGTATTGTTAGTTGTATTTTGCAACAATTACGTCAACAGTAATCAATGTTTCAATTAATTCTAATTGCAGTGCACATATTATTGCATTCCGCAGCATAAAGCATGTTTTGAAGTAATTTTGACTGCGTTTTGCAATCATTTGGAAATCCTGTCTGACGGCGCGGCGCTAGGCTCATGTGCTGTTTTGCTGAAATCGATGCCAGAACCCATTTTCCAAAGCGATCTCTATACTTTTATACTTTACCAATGAAGGCGCATTTATTTTATATTCTACGGCGTGTAATAAGAAATCGTAGCCAACAACCGCCAAAAAGAAATATCGCTGTAGGTATCTATTTATTTCGAAAACGTTTATTTATCAAATATTTTAAAATATATTCTATATACTTCCTTCCATCGTTACATATTATAGTTTTATAAAGTCCTTCGCCGTGTTTGACTGTGTGTCTGTTCGCGATATACTCAAAAACTACTGCACCGATTTTCATGCTGTTTTGATTCATGAGTGGTTCTCGATGAAGGTTTTAGTATATAATTTACAAAGTTATGTAGGCGAAGTCGCGGGCAGCAGCTAGTTATATATTAAAACCTTTTTGTTTTCCGATCTTTCCACTAAAGAAAACCTTATTAAAATCCGCGTATTTTCTAAGCAAAAGTTTCGCGGACGAAGTCGCGGACAGCAGCTAGTTATTAATAAATTAATAAAATCAAGTTTTTAATGTCAAAACAACTACTAATAAGTAATAATAATAGCTAAATGTACTTAACAAATAAACCACGGGAACTTTTGAAAGAACTTTTACTAGCACATAGCTTATAAGGAGTGTTACTAAGGAGTGATAAATTTTTGGGTGATCTTAATCAAAAAATTGTATATTTGAAAAGCCATGCAAGATCATTCAAAGGAACTTGAATGTATTATTTAAATTGTTCTATATCAATTAATTAATATAAGATTATTACTCGTAGAAGCATTAATGACGTTTTCTTGACGACTCTGTTAACAGCATTGAACTGTAGTTATCGTGCTCTACTCGTCACCGTTACATCACCGACCTTGTTACTTTGACACTCTTATAATCTCTGTCACGTTACGAATTCTAAAGTAAGCATCTTCATTTAACGTGTATGTGTATTAGATACCCTAGATGCTTTCTTTTCGGTGTCCTTTCTGACGATGAACTCGAAAACTATAGTTTTTATGCCCCGGAAAAACCGACAAATCTGTCATGCATTATATAATATCATATAATTATGAATATCCCTTTTCTTCATTCTGATAATTTGCCTGCTTGATTTGTTTTTGTGTAATCTCTGTTTTTAAATTGACTGTAAAATATAATAAACTTAAGTGTGTCAGCGGCTTCTTCAATTTTTAATCCCCTTGTACGTTTAGCTCAGTAAATGATTTTTCATGTAAGATTTAAAATATTAGTAATCTTTGAAATGTATGGTTTAAAAAAACATATAGATTCTAAAACATATATGCATATATTCTGGCACATACTTGACTTGGATCAAAGAGCGTATCATATTACTGGAGTGTCATTCACAGGAATGCTTCCTATAAATGCGAAACCTGGCAACACATCTGATTAAGGCTAAATAGTCTATCTTAAAATAGTCTATCTTAAAAAAAAAGATTCTAAAAAAAATTTTGCCCACACTAAATATTTTCAATTTCATTTCACTCACATTCATAAACATCGATAATATTGATAATATTGATATACAAAAACGTTTGAGATATGGGATGTTTGTCTATAAACCAACTTTCTCCTTTGCAAATAAATGCGAGTATAGATTTGGTTTTGCAGTAAAAAAAAAATTTAGTTCTTTTAAAATTTATCTCCTAGCCTTGATAACATATTTTATAAGTAGCAAATAATTTAATTCTGGTTTTGAGAAAATTATAGAAATCAACATTTAAACTAACCATTTTAATCACTTCTACCGCTTTGTTATTGTCTTGCCTATTTTGGATTGGCTATGCATTAAGGAATTTTACTTTGTAAACATTGTTGATGATATATGAAGAAAAAATGTTATCGATTGATGTGCTCCCGATTAATTAATTAATTAATTTATAGTTCTTTTATTCGTTAATCCACTTTTACTTGTGATTGTTTGAAATTATTCTAATTTGGAATATATTTCTAAAATTTTAGTGTTAAGCATTGGTTAAGCAATTTAAGTTGCTGCGATCTGTAGTGCTATTTTATCGAACGCCCCTGACACGAGTTCATCGCAAACCGAACAACAGATTGTCAATAAGATAATTAGTGTTGTTTTAAATTAAGCATTGATACGCACAGTCAAAAAATATGATGAAATATTTAAATCTGTATATTAATAATAAGCCTGACAAGCCTATATTTTTTTATGACCGGAATGAAATTAAATTTTCGATGGTAAGATTTACTAAGTAAATAATAGGTAAAAAAATATCTTGACACATCCCATACATTAAGTATTTCTGTAGGAGCAATTTTCATTTAAATAAAACATTTTTTTTATAATAATAGTAGGCAGAAATGGGACTAGTAACATGGACCGCGACTCGCGAGCCAGCAACAGATTTTTATGCCTTACCAATCAGTTCTCGTCAGATTTCTGTGAGAGTTATATCATGAAGCCCTATTGAACGTCAGCTGCCGCTCCGTTTATTACTAAAACAATAAGTGTCAAGAATAAATAAACTGTTACGTGTTACAATAAATTTGTTTCACATAAAAAGGCTTCATTATGTGAATGAATTAAAAAAAAATCAGAGTGTTAAACGTAACGCTTTACATTTCGATGCAAGTAAAACAAATAAAAATAAAAGCGAACAACAAAATGCATTGTTCCAAAGGTGTCGAACAGTCGCACAGCATCACCCCGTGCCGGTTAGATGAAATATTGAACGTTCAAGCTACTTTACAGGAGAGGTGACGTGTTTCAATTGCATAATATTATATGAGGAAGGCGATGACGGGCACTGCGGCGGTCGGCACGCTCGCACCCACACATACGGGCTCAAATAACTCTTGTGTTATTCGATCGCTCTTTGACAAATGCGAAATACCACAGGCGGGTTAGCATTTAAGCTTACATTAATTCTAAGTAGCAAATTCTTTTCATCCACCTTTAGGGGGTCCAGTGTAAAACAAAAATCTCGGCCATTCTCGACCTCAGCTTCGCTGACATTCACATACCGAACGAATTCTCGACCATTCTCGACCTAAGGCGTAACAAATATTCGCTTATAACTTCGTTATTTTTGACCATAAGACACAAATGATAAGGACTAATATTGTTCCTTATGCAATTCTCTACAAAATATTTCTTATACATTTTTACGTACAATCAATATTTTTCAAGATAAATGAATAAAAAGGGGGGAAATAAATCGGCGACGATATTCGATTCGTCGCCATGGACGTAGATCCTTAAATATTGGTTCTACGAACAAAGACCTAGAGAAAAAAATTATTGAAAATTTAATTTCGAACAACTTTGATATGTTAAAATATATATGTTGAAAAATATATTTTACCTCTTTTTTTCATTTATCTCAAAAAATATTAATTGTAAATAAAAATGTTGTAGAGAAATGCATAATGAACAATATTAGTACTTATCATTTTTATCGTATGGTCAAAAATAACGAAGTTAAATAAGCGAATATGTGTTACCCCTTAATATCACGATAACTGGCGAAGCTCACCTCGAGAACGGTCGAAATTTTTATTTTACACTCCCAGTGGACCTCCCTAAAGGTAGGTGAAAAGAATCTCCTACCTAGGATTAATGCAAGCTTAGGCCCGTTTTTCGTCTAACCCGCCTGTAGTAAAAGGACTTTTTAAAATAAATCATCCACGTATAGGTGCTTTTTTATGGCTCTACTAGAGATGAAGATTCAGTCATGGGTAAAGGTGTATCGCAACCGTGCACTTTACTTGGTGGTCAGTTTATATAAATATATGTACTACAATACAATACCCGAATTTAATAAAGTTTTGCATAACTTATTGCACTTTTATAATAAAATTGTACATAAACAAATGTTTTTTTTTATTAAATGCTTGATGAGTGTAGCAGCAGATAATACATTTTATAGCAGTCAGATCTTATACTACAATTTTTCTTCTACCGTTACAGTAAACCATAATTACTGAAATGATTAGCCAGTTTCATATCCTTGCCTACTGTTTCGTGAGCCGAGGTTTTTATTTTGTTATTATGGACTTGTTTTTTGTTAGTAGTTTCTTCAAGATACTATAATTATAACTATTTAGTTTCAGTAGTAAATACCCATTTTTAAATTCTTTCTGATAATTCCGATAATTTCTGATAACAAGTGAAAGTAATATGTAAAAAAACTTCACTGCCTTCATTAACAGGGTCTATTATGTAAACCTTATTTCTTTTGTTTTTATTTTCCTACATTGTAGTTTTTACATATTACTTACTAGCTACTATACTACCCGGCGAACTTCGTACCACCACAAAATAAAAATAAAAAATGTATGAGAAAAAGACAAATTCAAAAATCAGAGATAATAAAAAGCGGGCGGAAGGACCGAGTTCCTGAGTTAAATAGTGAAACTAAGGTGACTTTTTTATATTATAATAATATATTAAAATAATATCGATATAGGAATAACTTTTGTTTGTAAATCTGTGTATATAAGGTAAATATATGTATTACTGAAAATTGTTGGCGGTTAGTAGAAGTGAACACGTGCAACTGAAATATTTTGTGTGAAGCAATCGTTCATTTTGCTCGTGGGTGGCCCCTGCCCTCTAATAAGTACAGTGCTGTGCATACTTTTTAAAATACGTTTCGAGGCCGTTTACATAGGACTAATTTTAATTCATATTTTTTTTTTTCCATTAGTTTTTCATGAATGATAATGAGATTTCAAGGCCCTACCTTTTATGATTTTAAGCCCTATCATCATATCATCTTTATGATTGGATCGAAAGAAATAACTCTTATTAACAAAAAAAAACCGACTTCAAACCGTCCAAGTTAAACTTGGAGAAGAAAATATGAAATGGCTTCAGACGAGCAGCATTTCCTTCAATCTTCAGGCCAGAACAAAGGGAAGAAGCATTGGTCAGCTGTTGGTCTTCGGCCCTTTTATTGCCTTGCCCCTACCAGACTTCTTTGTTCAATTTGAACCTATGGGCGACGAGCAATGAGCAATAGCAATTGCCGCCTTAATTTAAAAATAAAGAAAAGTAGGAGACCATAGTGCAATAATAAACATTTATTTTTAGCATAATGACTAAAACAACGATAAATTTGCTCTAAAATATAATTTTCAAAATATTCTTGGTCAAAAAATGCTTGTTTAGAAATCTTATAAATTTGTTGTGCTTAATTACTAGAGTATAATATCTACACATTTAGAATCTTGATTTAGTCGCACTATTATTTCTAATAACAAGTAGTATTTTATTATACTAACGTGTGAAAGTTGATAGAGACTTAAAATTTTTCTTAAAATGCAAGACAAAATTAAGATAATTTCGGTATTGTCTTAAAATTATTCATTTTCTCCTTTTATTAAGAAACCTAGAGACGAGCATCCGGCTTCAACTAGGAAAAAATAATTACGTTTTAACATAATTGTATACCTATATAAAAGTTTCGGTGAATGGACATCGATAATTAATGGGGAATACCGCATTAAAATCCGTTGCGTGGAGTTAGCCCTACATACATACACAATTTCAAAGTCTTTTACACAATTATTAATTTGATTTTTTTAATGGTCCATTTTCCTCTGAGTATTTTTTAATTTATCCTTGGTGTCTGCTTCGTATTGAATTTTCTAAAACTTGTATAATATACTCGAAACACTCGAAACGACAAACGGTGTATGTAGGTACTATGTCTAATTAATTATCTAGGTTTTAAATATCAAATAAAATTATATCTGTGAATTACGATATAGATTGTAGTAAATTTGTAAACTTTTGTAAATGAGCTTCTTTTCGCAACGTGTAAACGTAAGCTAAACTCTGCGTCAACATCTGAACTATTCCCTTTTTAGACTAAGTTGAATCTTAATGTTAAGTATGTAAAGAAACTTTTAATTTACTTTACTATGAGAGGGATATTGGAGTACATGCTAATTCGGTCGTGTAACAAAACAATGGGCCTATTTCACGAATCGATTGACATTGTTGCAATAAATGAATGTTTATAATCTCGAAACAAGTGTTTTACCTTAGGACAAAACAAACGAAAATTCCCTCGTACGTCAAGTACGTACTGAATGTTGAAATATTGTTATTAAACGAACATGCAGTGTAATAAATTCGAAGAAATAAGTGTATTGCTGATAGGGCTAAAATAGGCACTTAATTCATCAAAATGAGTCGGATGTCGGATGTTGACAAATGGGATATTGAGTTTCAAATAACTTTTTTTAACAAAAAATAAACCGACTTCAAACCGTTTTCTCATGGATGCCATTGTCAAAACTGGACCAAATTGAAATGGGACTACACATGAAGCACCAGCTTTCAAATAAAAAAGAATAATCAAAATCGTTTCACCCAATCGAAAGTTATGAGGTAACAAACATAAAAAAAAAATTCAGTCGAATTGAGAACCTCCTCCTTTTTTGGAAGTCTGTTGATAAAAGACTGACAGCGTCGTAGTTAAATATCAATAGAAAATATTGATATAAGTTTTTTATAACAAATTTAAAAAAATATTTTATTTTTATAATATTTTAACTTAATTAGAAAGTTTAAATGGTTTTTTAACTCTGCAATTCGGTTCAATGCGTGAGCGGTCTTGACCGTTGACAATACTGTTACTGTGATGATGGATGGATAAGTTTTAGCCCTTGCTTATCCGATATTAAAGTTGGTGTTGTTTGCTGTGATTGCATGTAAACCGTTGGTATTCTTGAAATGTGACTCGTTTTCAGTTTGTGGGCTCGAAAACGCCCATTAATTACGCCGCTATTTTCGTTTAATCCCACCCTGCGATCCAATGTCGCATCGTCACTACATCTCAAATTGTGTCTCACTTTTTTAACACAATATAAAATACGAACATGTTTTTTATTTCTAATGAAAATTACTCCTATTTGAAATTTTATTGGATAGTCTGTCACACAGCGGAATCTCCGGTACTTATTGTTTTTGTAAACTTTCTTGTTGTTTGACATTTGGTACGTTATTGATATTTATGTGAGGCAATTAAGATACATAATCGTTTTAGCGACACATTCGAGGACGATTAGAAAAAAAAGGAAAGTTTATAAAATATTATTGAGTTCTTGACATATACTTTTAATATAAATGTCAAATAATTATATTTATTATAATGGACCATATTGTGAAACACTCACATACCGAACGAATTTCAGATGTTTCACGGAGTAATAATTTGTCTTTACTTACTGCTTTATATATTTATTAATATGTCACAGTTAATTTCTCTATTATCGTCTTATATTTTTATCCCTTTGATATAAATAAGCGATGATAGCTACTAATAGTGATCACGTGGACGTGGACCGCCAGACTGCCTGCCGACCTATAAAAAATTTACACAATGAAAAATACACAATATGGGTTTTGCAAAAGCTTAATTTTACTATTTCATATAATATTTTAAAAGTAATAATACAGAGTCTATCGGATCGGAACAAACTTTAACATTCCTTGACCAATATATCTTTATATAGACACGAGAAAAATGGCCTGCCAACAGAAATGTCGCATTTATACTCAAATCCTAATTTTTCGGTACAAGAATTTTTCTCGTGTTGTCACGATGCAGCAAATAAATATCGGACGGTAATCAGAAAATGAATCGATCTCGCTCTTATATAGATGATTTGGGATTTTTATCTCTTTCACCCTAATAGCCGGCTGACAAACATGTATCAGCGGTTAATAGGTGCGCTCGCGCAGCTGTTGTGAACAAATCAGATCGGATATAGCTGACACTGTCAAAAAGCTAACACTTCTTAGATGCGTGAGGCAAGAGTTGGCGGACTGCAAATATCAATCAACACTTTTTAATTAGTTTCTTTTTATCACTAACAATCTAAATTATATTTCATTTAGTACTTTTTAGTTATATATATTTACATATAATATACAGCATGAAACTTCGTTCCCCTAGGCAGGATCCCGACTCTCGGCTTGTTGGCGCCCTCAATCTAGCAAGATCGGGCCGCGAAAAACTATCATAAATAGTTCGACATTGTATTTCCTCCCAGCATTTGTCTGTCCGGATTTGTTGTGGAATTTTGACTCGGAAAAGCCATTCCATGCATTACGACTCTCGTCCTGATATGCAACCGCATTGTTTAAAAAACAGCTAGGTCCTAAGATTTTTCCAATGAGCTTACATGTGGCATGCAAGAGAGGAAGGCTGTTAAGGCGACAATAGAAATTTTTCACATCTCTAGCCCACCGAAACGATCGCCCACTGAAAAGGTAGGGATTTCATAGGGATGAAAACATAGGGACTGCTACTGTATTTATTTATTTATATTTATTTTTCAAAAGGTACACCAAAAGCACAAGCAAAAAACTTACAATACTTAGGTAAAGATAACAAAAAAAAAGAAATTTAAGTAAACTAATATTTTCAAGTAAATTTTAAATAAACTACAAACTAGAAATTGAGACGAATGATAACATACGCGTAGCAAATTTGTTCTATAAAATCATCTATTTTCAACCGACTTCCAAAAAAGGAGGTTTTCAATTCGACTGACTGTATTTTATTTGAAAGCTGGTGTTTCCCATTTCAATTTGGTCCAGTTCTGGCAATGAGAAAACGGTTTGAAGTCGTTTTATTTTTTGTTAAAAAGAGTTATATTAAGTTAATTTTAATACTTCAAAACGGGAGATGAGACGGGAAACCAAAATAAATTCTTACGAATTATCTATTGTATTTGTTACATATTAGTCTCTGATCACATTTAACCGGTGTTGGCAGTGAAGCCGGACAAAGTTGCTGCCTATATGTTACGTTACTTATTTCACTGTAATAATTGAAGTTAATATTATAGTATATATTACCATTTTGTACTAAAAAAATTACTAAATATCCTAACAAGACGCAAAATAACGCTATAAATATTTGGTATTTCTAACAAGAAATTACTAAAGTCACACGTTAGTTATGACGCCAAGTTGCCATTATAGCTGATCACAGCATACTTTGTAGTATGAAGTTTACCAAGAAAACATGTATTCCTAGTTCGCGGTCTCTCTCTCCCTTTTGCTATTTCTCTATCATTCGTTCTCTTTCACACGTCACACGCCAGCCATTATCAGATTGCCATTACAGCCGTTCACAGCACTTTGTGGATAGTGAATATTATAATATTAGGATAAGTTACATATTAAAATGGATTATTCGTGGTAAAGTGCTCTGGCCTATTTGTTGTATTTTAAAGTTGAAAGGAAAAGAAAAAATGTTAAGTAAATATTTAGGTTTTTTATCGCCATCGCTCATAACTTAATCGTCTTCTAACAGCCACTCGAAATCACACATTACGAGAGGGTCGACTCGCTGTTCATTCAAGATCGGAGAAAGCATTCTACGTATTTAAAAATAGATATTGTAGAAAATTTATTAGCCATGTTGTCGAGATTCGATTTAATATTATGTTTAGAATATATAGCACGCATGTGGTTTTTGAACAATCGGCAAGATACGGTGAGCACGCACACTAATATTTTTTTGTGTCATTTATTACATACAATTTTTGTGCAATAATTTTTTTTCCTTGTGTGTGAACAGGAGTTGGCGGTGCAAGCAGTGCCCAATCATGTACTATCGAAACCGAAAGACGAACCATCGTACATGTCGTCGTCAAGTAATCTCTGCACAGTAAACATAAATTCAGGTGAGTTATTGCTTTAATATATTGTACCTATCAAATATTTGTATTGCGTATCTTTGTAAATTATATACTAAAACCTTCCTCGAGAACAACTCTATCCATTGGTGAAAACAGCATGAAAATCAGTGCAGTAATTTTTGAGTTTATCGCGAACAGACAGACGCGGTGAATGACTTGTTTTATAATATGTAAGGATAAGGATTATGAGAATTTGTGAGTATATATATATGGACGTTATTTTTCCGCACAAAAACTACTGTCCTTGTAGTAGGAGAGCCCAAGAGGGCATTTTCGAAAGTGTAAGATTAAGGTATAGTAGATACATGCTGGAAAAGCTACTTTTTTTTCCAACACGGACGGAGTCGCGGGCGCCATCTAGTTGTCAATAAAGTTTAGTTCGTACACAACAGTACATACATAGTTCCTTCAAGGAAATATTACTTTCCTACTCTGCGTTATCTCTCTCCCTTTCGCACCGTACCCACGCGGCAGCAATGACGCCACGTTGCCAATTCACGCCATGTCGTCAAATGCTATGTCAGAATCAAATGTCATACCACAGTCGGGTTAGCATTAAAGTTTACATTAATTCTAGGTAGCAAATTCTTTTCACCCACCTTTAGGGGGTCCAGTGGGAGTGTAAAACAAAAATCTCGACTATTCTCGACCTGAGCTTCGGCAGTTATTTTGATATTAAGGCGTAACAAATATTCGTTTATAACTTCGTTATTTTAGACCGTACTACAAAAATGATAAGGACTAATATTGTTCCTTATGCAATTCTCTACAAAATATTTCTTACACATTTTTACGTACAATAAATATTTTTCAAGATAAATGAAAAAAAAAAGAGGGGAAATAAATCGTCGACGATATTCGATTCGTCGCCATGGACGTAGATCCTTAAATATTGGTTCTACGAACAAAGTCTTAGAGATAAAAATTTTTCAAAATTTAATTTCCAACAACTTTGATATATATGTTAAAAGATATATGTTGAAAAATATATTTTACCCCTTTTTTTCATTTATCTCAAAAAATATTGATTGTAAGTAAAAATTTTGTAGAGAAATGAACAATATTTAGTCCTTATAATTTTTGTCGTACGGTCTAAAATAACGAAGTTGTATAATAAGCGAATATGTGTTACCCCTGAGGTGGTCGAGATTTTAATTTTACACTCCCAGTGGACCCCCCTAAAGGTAGGTGAAAAGAATTTCCTACATAGAATTAATGCAAGCTTAGGCCCGTTTTTCGTGTAACCCGCCTGTAGTATCAGTACAATTGTATCAGGGCTCTCTAGTTGATAATATATATTCAATACCTATTCAATTCAAACAAACAAACAAAATCTGTCCTCTTTATAATATTAGTATATATAATATGTAGATCAAATGGCATATTATAAGGCTTCAATCTATAAAGATACGTGGACGTTAGACTGTTGACACAAATAAGATTTTAATCATTTTAAAATTAGATTTTGATCTAAAACTAGCTGGTGCCCGTGACTTCGTCCGCGTTAAACGATGAAAGGCACCCCATGTCCTTTCTGGTATCCTTGGCGATCGGTTCAGTAGTTTTTGCGTGAAAGCGTAACAAACAAACAAACAAACTCACATTCACATTTATAATATTAGTAAGGATTTCGTGAGTTCATTTACGGTACCTATATCATTAATGCAACATTTTAAGAGTTAACCTTATTTTTTTATTTAATCACAATCAATGCTAATCATCATCAATACTAATAATAAATCTGTAAGTTTAGTTAATGTATGTACTCGTATGTATGATCTTCCATTACTCTTAAACGAATTAACTGATTTTCATGAAACTTGGTAGATAAACATTTAGACGTACAGGACACAGGATAGGCTACTTTTTTTCTTTTTCAACGCGGACGAAGTCGCAGGCACCAGCTAATAACAAACTTGGCCCTTAAGAGCCAGGTTTGTTATGTCGCGCAATGAAATACCAAATACATTTAGATACTATAATACTCTACATAAATTTAATTTAATTTGATTTATCGATTATTAATATTTGAATATTATTAATTTCTAACCAATTATTGTAAATAGATTTTCGAATAACATCCGGACGACAAAGTTGATCTGTTGCTGACAGGCTCTTCAAGCTTATGCATAGTTAGCTATTTTGCTGTCAATTGAATTTATTATACCAGAACATTATAAACAACGATGTTACAATTTAAGCAATGGAACACGATAACGAACTCGAATTCAACGAACAACTTCCAATAATTTCGGAGCCTATTCGATTCAAACAAACAAATCTTTCCTCTCTATAATCTCACTAGCTGGCGCCCGCGACTTCGTCCGCGTTGAAAAATAAAAGGTAGCCTATCCTGTGTCCTGTACGTCTAAATGTTTATCTACCAATTTTCATAAAAATCACTTAATTCGTTTAAGAGTTATGGAGGAACATACATACATACATACATACATACATACATACATACAATACCTACACTTACAGATTTATTATTAGTATTGATGATATATAAAATGATTTATATAAATGATATATGTCACAGTGTTAGGTGCCATACTCCTCTGAAACGGCTTAACCGAATTTGATGAAATTTTATACTCGTATGTACACTTGGTAGGTCTGAGAATTATTTTTTATACGCGGGCGAAGTCGCGGGCAGCAGTATAGATTACAACTTAGTTTGCGGTGATCTTCTGTAAAAAGGTGGTAATTGCTGGCAATCGTGGTCATGAGACATCCAGACTCGTGCGCATATAAAATGTAGACCAGGTACACTTATACCAAGGTGTAAACTAGAACATTGTTCTAATGACCTTAGTTAGCGCTCTAACTTCAGCCATAGATTTGTTTTTGAATAAACTTTTTTCAGGGCCATCATCTATACTAATAATAATAAATCTGTAGAGGTCGGTCATGGAGTAATTTACTTTGTTTTCAGAAATATCGTGTATATAAGCTCTATTACATGATACTGAAACTAAATAGACCATTTTTAGAATTTTTTTTCTTTATGTATGTATGTTCCTCCATAACTCTTAAACGAATTAACTGATTTTCATGAAACTTGCTAGATAAACTTTTAGAAGTACGGGACACGTGATAGGCTACCTTTTATCTTTTTTAACGCGGACGAAGTCGCGGGCAACAGCTAGTATTTTATAAAGTTATGCGGACGAAGTCGCGTGCAACAGCTAAATATCTATAATGCCAATTACCTAATTAAAATTTACTTGTTAATTTTTCATCATTATCTTGATATTTTCTTGACGATGGGGATGTTGATAATTTTTTTCAAATAAGTTAATTAACGTACGTACTTAATCATCCAAGCTATTAGGTAAGATGAGGCAAGAGTTTCGATGTCATGGGGCAAAAGTCGCCCCCGGCTAGGAAACTCGCTAAAAGCAAATGCAACGTTTAGATATATTAAATTACCTGTAGCGAGGCTAAATGGGGATTGTTTTGTTACTGGATTTTTCAATTTTTAAAATTTTTTTACAAACTACATGTTAAGATGTTTTACCAATTATTAATTAAGAAATAAATGAAGAGGTATTTTTTAAAAATTGTATGTGGCAATATTCTATATTTTATTTTTTAACTTCCATCGCCTCGTTATCCTATTTTATGTGTTTTTTTTTTGTATAAAAGTTGTTGTGATCGAGATAGTTCTTTTTACGAGTAACTGTAATATAAAATAAAATCTGTACAGACGTTTGAATATAATAAGCTCATTTCCTAGTTGAAGAATCCTTCCACAGGTTTGATTGATTTGAAATTTGGTGTAAGTACTTCTATGGTATTTCTATGAGACCTGAACTGACCCACAGCAGATATATAGTGTGTTTAGGCTCATTAGAATGATCTCATTAGGATGTGGGTGTTATTTTTTAACTTTTAATTATACTTAGCTTGTATATGAACAAATGATATGAGTCATTTTGTACTCGCGTAGAATGTACATATGCATGCATATTTTATCTGAAGCACTTATGAGCGCCCTAAAGAAATACGAGCATTGTGAGTACGTTTGACAAATTGAAGTATTTTTTTTAAGTGTTCACGAGTTCTCGAACTCGCTCGAAATCAGTGCGCGTTGGTACGGACTTAGAAATATGTAAGTACTTATTTAATTTACGATCGCGTCCAGCATAACCGGTATTGTTCATTCACAGCGCTCTCGGGTTGATTGGCGATATTAAAAGTGTCAAGCGACCACTGCCGGAAACTCATTGATAGATTTAATCGCCCTGCACTGAAATAGCGGTTGGCTAAAGATTTGATTCGTGGAGTAAATTGCTAAGTCATTAATGCCGTCCGGTCGGTCGGCCGCTGTGACTGCACTAAAAACTTGTGCTATTTTCATACATCTACGATCCATGAAGTAGCAAATCAAACCTGATTTACACAACTTTTGGATAGCTTTAATGGCTTGGATTACGTGAACCTTCTGAAATATATTTTTATGTATAATATTTATAATGTATTATAATTATTATTAAAGCTCAACTTTTAGACTAATTTTTCGAATTGTAACTCAAAAACGTATTTGATATGTATGCTTGAGATTCCTTAAATATATTTTATATATACATTTATAATATTATAATAAATTTTAAATTAACAATTTTTAAATAAAGAAATTAACTTAGTTTATAGTATAATAGCGGGTGCCCGCGACTTCGTCCGCGTTGAAAAATAAAAAAGTAGCCTATCCTGTGTCCCGTACGTCTAAATGTTTATCTACCAAGTTTCATGAAAATCAGTTAATTCGTTTAAGAGTTATGGGGAACATACATACATACAATACCTACACTTACAGTTTGATGTAATATCTATTATAAATATTCTGCCACACTAGCCACCCCTTTTATGACTTCACATGATGAGTAAGAGGTTCGTAGTCTTTACAAATAGGCCTGAATTCTCCAGATATATTCTGTAAGATCTTGATAGAGAGGTAATAAGACGCTTTTACTTACATTATGTTCAATTTCAATATCGATACATTTTCATAACAGAAATAGTTTTTTTTTATATTTTATAATCCGTTTTAACAGAATCGACGGAATTAAACCGATCACGTTGGTAAAAAGAGTGTTAAGAGGCGGGTCAAGTGGACATTTTTCATTTCAATCATGATTCGTTGTTTATTGAGTATAGTGAAATTAATTTGCCCTCAATATGCAATTCGCATCTGCTAACCTAAAAGTACGAGTATATCACACCGGAATGGTGTGTCAATTATTATTATTATTTATTTGTATACTTATTAAATCAGTCGTTTCATTAAAAAATATTCTTTCATAAAATGCAGATCAGAAGACGTTTTCCAAGTGTATACAAAATCGGATATACTAACTAGATATCTATTTCTTATAAATACTCATAGATTCTACTAATATTATATTATTAATGGGTGAGTTTGTGAGGATGTCATTTTCACTTATCAACGCGGACGAAGTCACGGACACAGCTAGTATATAATAAACTTTGCTGAAATGTTACGCCCTCATATTTCCATAATAGTTATTACTTGCGGTAACAATAATAATTGATCACAGCTGAGATATATTTCGTATCCAAATATATTTTCTTGATTTCAGTAAAAGAATAGCTTCTAGGCATATTTTAGTTGATTTAGTAGAGTAACATTATCTTTAAGAAACTTATAAGAACTTAAGAGGGAAGTATAGCTTTGCGATATTAGGTATTTAGGAAAACTCATGCTATCGCTCGTGCGCTCTTGCCCCGGGACAATAGGTATTTTTCTTGATGAAACTTCCATTTCGTGAGAAAACAGTTTCCACTAACTATATCCTAACAAATCACTTTGATTTTCATGTCGATCGTTTCAGCATAATCAGTTCTAGGTTTATAGGTTACTCGTTTTTTAAAAAATTAGTTTGTTTTTATAAATCGAATATTTTTATAAAATTCGACAAAATTTAAGCACAAAAATTAAGTTATTTCATGTGTCTATAAATTGGAATCTTTTGCAAATTTTGAAAATAGACCTATAAACTGAGCCTATTATTGTGTCAATTACATACAAAAAAATCATGGAGATTGGAAAAATTTAGAAGTGGAAAAACTTTTTCGCTTTTTGTATGGACGAGTACGTACTATTCTTCCCTTTTATTATTATCATTATTATTATCATCGTTTTCCCAAGTCTTCCTCTGAAATTTTAGTATAAACCTGTGTAAATAATGTTTTAAATTAGCCTTAGTTAAATCTAGTTCTTACCTCATGAAATAAAACACATTTCTTTGAAGTCAAAATGAGATTCTCAACGGAAGATCAGCAATGTGTGGCTAGCACACATGTCATTTGCAGAGGTGGACGTCAATTTGAGGCAATGCATTGTGGGGCGCACACTGACAAGGTTATTGTTATCTGTATTTATAGGAAACTTGTTTAAATTAATGTGCACTTTGTTTCACTTTTTAAATATAATGTGCTTATTTCTGTTTAAAGGTCAGTCGACTTCATATTTTACATTTGTAGGAGCACTTGTAAATCAAGTAGTGCTTTTGTAATTTTTATATTTATGGTGTACTCAAGATCTACAAAGGCTACCTTATACCTAGATGTATGTTTCTAATGATTCAGAATTTTTTTTTTTACCTTAAATCTCGTTTTCATACGTATCTTATAACATGTTATTAGTAGGAGTAAGGATAAGGGAGATTGGGAAATGATATCCTGCATCCCTTACTCACTCACTGAAACGAAATAGTATTTCACGTTCATAAGGTTCTAAAGGGGGTCAAACTACTGCAGTGCGCCCCTTCATGGACCAAGATCCCAGTCGCCCCAGACTTACGTCATTTTAGGAAAGCTGAAATTTTCAGGATCGGTAGTATAACATAAACTTAGAAAGGAATGGATACTCGCTAAGCTGAAAGCGGGGTTTTATGGGTTGCCAGGTATCAAGGTAGAAAAAAAAGTAAGCTAACTTATGTCATTTTAGGAAGGCTGAATTTTATATATATTATTAAGTAAAATATTCTAAAATATTTTCCAAAGATCCAGACAAATCTGACGGGCCAAACATCTTCCCAGGCTCGTTAAAAGTTTCGCTGTGCAAGGAAAACGAGCAAGGAAAGCAACCCATAAAACGCTTTCAGCTTAGCGAGTATCCATTACTTTCTAAGCTTATGTTATACTACCGATCCTGAAAATTTCAGCGTTCCTAAAATGACGTAAGTCTGGGGCGACTGGGATCTCAATCTATCAGGTTAATCGTTAAACTGTAAATGAGCAATGACAAAAAAAATCTAATCAATTTAGGATGTTTCAAAATATATACAAGCTCTTGGAATAACCTGTTATCTAAAAGGTTTGAGGTTCACGTAATTATTTTTTTGGCGATTAACCTGGCAGCTGAAGGACAAGTAAATAGTAATTTATCGTTCTATAAATTCTACATATGGTTTACTTATATAATAGAAGAAGAAAAAAAATAAACACGCTCCCCTTCTGGTACAGTCATGCAAGCATTTATATGTAACATGTCCTAGACACGGTGCTGACCTTATGTGGACAAGGCGATAATGAGATCATTCTCTATACTATACAATAAATTTAAATCTATAGTTGTGTTGACAGTTAGTTAAAACGATGTTAGTCGATTGCTGTTAAAAGTTAATGCTGTGACCCTTAATACTCGATTACAAATGTTATGTAGCCCGTATCGAATCGAGTACAAATAACCCGTATTTTCTCGGTTTAAGCTTCGTACTACAGCTTTACACCTAAATCGATTTGACATCAGAGTAATCGATTAGAGTTTTAGCACACTGATAAAATTCATTTACGATTATTTTATCATTTTGCATTTCAACACATGCACTGCATTGCATACTTAGTTATTAACTGCACAAATAATGTGTGGGTCATTGCGTTAATTTTATACCGACACAAAACAAATGTATTAATGTAGGTGGTTTACTTAAATGTTCTCCTTAATTTACACAACAAAATTAAATTATATTTTAACGCGGAAGTTGTTTGGCGGTGTTTAGAAAATTGCACCAACTAACGGATGTATTGGTATTTAGGTGCTTTCAAACCAATAAATAAGAGAACTGTTTGCTGACAGAGATCGAGGATTCGTATCGCGGATAAAAATTATATTAAGTTGAATAATTTTCACATATTATTATACTCAAAATACCCCCGCAAAAAAGTGCACAATTAAATACACATATCTAATAAACTAATATTTAATTTTCACGCCTGCCTTATGTGCAGGCTACACAATAATGGAAATTTATGTTTATTATTTCATAATTCAGAACCTAAAGGCGAAATAAACCTTGAGGTTATTGAGATGGTGTTATTAATCCATACATACTTTATATGTACTTCATAATATCTTTCATATTCTGTGTTTATATATTATTATAGGTACATTTTGCTATGTTTTATTATAATGTTCCCTTATTATTCTAAAATGTGTTGCTCAGTATTTATTATAAATTATTGTTTATCACATATATTATGTAGACTAATTATGTATAATGTGATTATGTATTTCAGTAAACTCCCACTATACAAGCATAGTTTAGTGTGGGGGTCAACGATAACCTGTGGTTATTGTATTTTAATTTATGGAAATAAATAATAATAATAATTTTTATTATTCACATATATTTATTTTGTATCTTAATTCTAAATTTTTATAATAAATATTATTAAAAAACAAACAATATTGGCTGGTGTCCGCGACTTCGTTCGCGTTGAAAAAGATTAAGAGTTATGGAGGAACATACATACATACATACATACAGAAAAAAATTGTAAAAATTGTCAATTTAGTTTCAGTGTCATGTATAGAGCCTTTAAACCAATATCTCTGAAAACAATCTTCCTCCATGACCAACCCTAACAGATTTAGTTATTAGTATATGATATAATCTTTCGACTCTACTAGCTGTTGCACACGTAATTATAAGGTGTTAGCATAAGATATTATCTTATGTTACGCGATGATAATGTAGAGTCTGTGCGGAAAGACAGATTTACTATTAGTATTGATTAAAGATGTCAAACATGCTTCCACTTGATTGTAGATGGCTCTATGGTCACCTATGAGGAAAGAAATCGGCAGCGCACTTACTTCGTGAGAACAAATAGTTATTCTATACCTTGTATCATAGCAATGCAATGCTCTAGAGAAAAATGGTTGCGATTTACTCTAGCTTGCGGCTTATCATTCAAAACAACATCACGTATCTAGCAGACGCGTACAGAAGCCATGACGTCAGTTAGCGGTCACGTCCCCTTAACCTCTTTGATCTTGTTGCAAACTGAACATAACTTTGATTACAATAAAAAACTTTATATGAATTGAAATAGGTACGAGTATTCTGCGGTTACTTACAACAGTATCATAATTTTATTAAAAAACAAGCCGTTGCACGCGAATTCACTCGCGTAACTTTATAAAATATAGCCTATGTTACTCGCGGATAATGTAGCTTTCTATAGGTGAAAGAATTTTCAAAATCTGTGCAGTAGTTTTTGAGTTTATTCATTACAAACATACAAATTTTCATTTATTAGTTTTTTTTTTAGGGTGTACCTGGAAAAGTGCATCCTTATAAGATTACAATCTAGTCTAAAGACTAATGAGTAATTTTAATATAACCTAAACTTCTAACTGTAAAATTTACTAAGAATATTGTCTCTATTAAGGGGAGAACTCTTATTAGTGAAGATAAAATTGAAAATTTAATCATTTTTAACGTGTTATTCAAATGTGTTAATAAATTTTAAAACGTAAAAAAGTTGTTTGTTAACAATAATGATTTATTATTATAGTTTTAACAAAAGTTATCCCTTATTCTTTATCAAATGCGTTGACAACACTGCATTGTTGCTTATGGCATGGTTGGTTAAAAGGCAACGTAAAATTGTTAATTCCATTCTACGTAAGTATCTCTAAGGTCTTTTAAGTACCCAAATTACAGATCCGTCTAGGACTGAATTTTACAAAGGCATTCGTAATACTCGTAATACGCTACCCTTGACTGCCGTCAAGAGTTTAAATTCATCTATGTTTGGTACCTAATTACCTTTAGTTCTCTTTAAAAATCCTTTCTTTGAGCTGTGTATTGCTTGTTGCCACTTCAGACTGTTATACAAATAGCACAATGTTTCTAATGTTTCTCAAAGTAACGTTTCAGTACATGATGTAAACTTTTTTTTTTTGCAAATGTTTAATAAGAGTTGGCAACGGAGTATGTTTATATTTTATAATTCAAATATATTTACAACAACCTTCTAGGTTTTAGCTGGGCAATTATTTGGCGCTTTCAGTATTTAAGGCTTAAATAAAACAGCTACAGAACATAGCTAGTTTGTATGTAGCTTTCGTTCTTAACAAATATAGGAAAACAGCCTTACAGATTTTTTTATTCTTACATTATTTTTACCTATACGTTGCATGTAAAGTCGGGGTACGAAAACCTTCGTTAGTTTTAAAATTCATTAATATATTAAAATCGGTAGACTCTTAGTACCTTTTGGAACTGAAGCATTAAGTAGACCATAGACATTAATATATTACTTAATTTATTAATGTCTATGAAGTAGACAACTGGTAGACGTTTGAAATTAAATTTTAGTCCAGTATCCCTTACCTGGATTTTTTTCTGATCTTAATCTTAATGATTTTTTTCCGATCTTAACAGGCTGAATCTTAATGAGTAGCTTCAGTTTGCCTAGACGAACATTTTTTTCCTCTTCGAAAATTCTCGATAGAGGTAGCTAAAGGAGTTAGCAGTCGTAAAAAAATTCCAAACGTAGGACTGAGAAAACGTGCCACTCAATTTGTAGGACTATGCGGCCATTTCATTATACAAATGTTTACTAAGCTGCAGACAAAAAATCAGCTGAAGCAAATGTCGACCTATAAAGGTGACGAATCTGTTCTTACCCCGTACATACAATGTACATACATACAAGTGTACATACAATAGATAATGTTTGGATAATTTTTTAACGTAACCTTTCAAATGCGATGCGCAATTAGACAGTTGGACGAAGTCCTCAATTCAATGCATATATTAAAGTGAATTCATTGATTTATTCCTGAAACATTATGAAGTAGCATGTAATTTTTAAAATTCTTATCTAACTATAACACCGATCGTTACCGCACTTGGGCCACAATGCTTGCGTGTAGATTACCTAGAACATACCGTCGTTGAGCTTTATTGTTTGAAAAGAACAATTACCTTTTGTACTACTTTATATCGAAGCCGATATCAGTAGACGCGTTATGTAATGTCTCAGCTCGTATTCTCCTATTTAACGTAAGACCAAACTCATTGTTCAATCCTCCGTTAAAATTCTACAAGTCTGATGTAAACTACATTTTGTTACATGGGAATTGAAACTCACATCACGAGAGAGCGTTCATAACTATGTTATGTATGTATATATAACTAAACATTGTTAAGACATCGTTTTCTTTTGTTTACGTTCAAATTATTATTTTTTTAATTCATGTAATATCGTTTTATAGCTTATAAAAGATTTTAAAGATTTGGGTGATTTTTTGTTTCGTCTCATTTTTTATTTTCAGAATACTTAACTCCCATTTCGTTTCAAATGCGCCATCAGTCAAATCTAGCTATAGCTATAGGATTGTTTTGAGATTAAAATCACGACTGAATTCGTTTGGTGCAGTGTTTATGCAGCCCTGGTCTCTGTTCGTTCATTCTTTTTCAAACCTTGTAACATGACTCCTTTGTAAGTGACTTTGCATTAATGTTTTGTTTCAAAAATCATGTGCCTACAGGCTTTTTGAGTTTTATCACGGACGCATTCGTGTTCATCCAACGTAACTTTTAGCCAATACTTTCAGCTCACTACATAATCAGTATTGAGATAAATAAAATAAAATAAAAGATTAAAACCTCGTGCAACTTTTTATTCAAAAATACAAATATTTGTCATCATTCCTTTTTCCATGCAAAATCTTATCACGCATGTTATTCAATATTACCGATTTGTTTACCTCCGCTGACACAAATATTTTCATTTCCGCTAATACATTTGCTTTTAGTGTTTACTATTTGATCTGAATACAAAACTCTCGATGTGACTCCCGTAACCAGGTGTTTGATAATAATTGTGGCCTGGAGGTGTTTCGATGGATATCGTCACTTTGCTAACAAGGAAAGAGATCATGTTCTGTTGCTTCAGGCACAGTTAAGAGCAAAATGGTTACATTACGCTCTTCATTCCTCATTAGCTTCCCAACAGATGAAAACAATTCAAAATTATTTTGGCGTTATACTCGTAGCTCGATTCACTTTTATGAAAAACCATTTTCTACCATCTATAGTTCTTACAAGCTTGGGCATAATCTCCGGAGATGCTTGTATGTGTAATGTGTATGTATGTAGGTTCCATAGATTTTCATCTATAATATTTTTCTGATAGAGATACATCTCTTGCATGTCGCTTTTCGCTATGCATTCTCATGAGATTTCGCCCGTTATATGCATTGAATGAGCTATGATTGTCATCATTGCCACCTATCATTGGACATAACAACTAACTCTGAATTACCATAGACAGCCAAAAAGCCAAAATCTTTATAGGTACCTACATGGATTACAAAAAGATAAGCTCACACTAGGTACATATTATTGTTTTTACAGGTATAGTAGACAA
Organism: Synanthedon vespiformis; assembly: GCA_918317495.1. Taxonomy (NCBI): domain Eukaryota; kingdom Metazoa; phylum Arthropoda; class Insecta; order Lepidoptera; family Sesiidae; genus Synanthedon; species Synanthedon vespiformis. Next base: position 4,669,865 of record OU906947.1, read on the forward strand.
TTTAAAAATAAATAAATAATATTATAAATATAAAAAATTGAGCTAATTTTCTTTAGCTCAAGAGAGACCGGACACCGTGAGATTTTGCATACAGATTTTTCAAGGCTTCAGAAGAGGACGTGGGTGTGTTTCGCGCCTTACATCCGCGCGGACAATGTCGCGGTAAAAGCTAAAAGCTAAAAGCTAGTATATTTAAATAAAGATATATTTATTAAACTAATTGTAAATATTGTATAAAAATTTTGTTTCGAGAATTACAAATTTTTGATTTTTGTGTCAGCCGTTAGTTCGGCGAAATGTAAATGGAAAATAAAAATAATGTTTAATTTCGTAGTAACGTGGAATGCGCTAGACAGATGTGGAAGTCGGAGTTACGCAGGTATCGGATTCAGGCGGAGCCACGAACGCCGAAGGTATTGTGTCGCTTATAGAACAATGCGTCGTATTTATAAAACATTAAGAGCCGGCGTATCGTTCGTGAAATTAATAACAAATAACAATTGTGAAACATTAGTTCGGTGGCGGTGCGAATTACCCATACCTCAATAACTGACTGTTGCGTTATTCAATAGTATTGTTAGTAATTAATTCACTACAGGGTTACAGATTACCATTAAATATAATAAATTATTCTCATTAATAAAATCAGCCCTTTAAAATTCAGTTGTGAATGATGGATGTAGAAGTCCATACGGGTTGGTATTGCTTATTTTAAAAGGTGACGTTAGCCATCTTCTGTTCAGTGAATCGCTTTTCTTCCAATAATGGTTTAACTTAATGCTTCTGACCGTGTCTTAAAACATTTATTAAATTTTTTTGGTAACACGTTTTTGTAAAGCGTTGATTTTTTAGATGGTCCCTCGGTTTAAAATTCCCTTATAAATTAAATAAATATAAATAAAAATTAAATATAAATTTAACGTAAATCATCTGGATGGTTAAGGCGTGAAAGCGTAATAAACAAACACCTCGCCTTTGTTTCTATATTATCAATTTTATTAGGATGTTAATTAGTTCAATAAAACAACTATTTCGTCAAGTGAGGTTTTACAAACCAAAATAATGCAAGTGACGTCAGTCGAAAAATAACATAAAGTCTTATATCCTATGTACAATATTTAAGGTAATTTCCCTTCATGTCGCTTAGTCTTGGGACGTCCTGTATACTTGTCTGGCAGGCACTTGCAACCGCTAGAACAGGTTGGCTCTTTGCATAAACTATTTACTTATTTATTTTATTGTAGGAAAATTTACAGGTACAATTACATAATAATAGTGTTAGTAAATAACTTAAACTTAATAAAAATTTCCACTTATAGATAACAAAAACAACAAAAACAACGATAAGTGTTAAAGAAGGCTACTAAAAAATTTGCTAGCCATAATATTTTTTGTTTTCACTATGGAACTGTGGAACAGGTATTCATCTGTATCCTCTGGATAAAATTTCATTAAAAAGTTTACATGATCGAGACATGAATGTATTTTTCTATTGATAGAACAATTTTTTTTATATTTTCAAAAATTTATTTGATAACGACACAACCGCGAAATACCTTTTTTTTATTAACGTGGGGAAATCAGCTATCCTGATTCACTGCCAGCAATGGGGTGCTGGCAGGATATGTGGGATTTCTACCTGCTAAAATCCCACGGTGTTCCTTTTCCACGCACGCACGCGAGCATTTCGCCCTGCTCTCCCGCCTGCGTTAACCCAAATCGGGCGCCTCCAAGGTTCTTCGGTAGGAGAAGGATGGTAGGGTCCCTCCTCCCCGGATGGCAAGTGTGGGAAGACGTGCCGGAACACAGACACGTCTTTCACCGTATAGCCTCCTCCGCCTCCCGGTTAGTTTTCGGCGGATGTCGTCAGCGAGGGCGGCACCTCCCTCGCCCGCTCCGCCGCCTCCTTCAGGCAGATCACGGCCTGCCAGGCCTCTTTGCTGCCGACCATGGACAGAACCACTGCCGGCAGCGAGAGGTCTCCTCCGACAGCGGAGAGTAGGTGCCTCCGCTGCTGGTCCCATGCCGGACATTCTGCCAGCGTATGCTGGGAGGTATCCTCCGAACCGCGAAATACCTGCCAATACAGACCTCTTTGGCCAATAACATGGTTGTACGCAAAGAATGTTTTGTATTTACTTGTTACTTTTTTATTGTTTACTTCCCGCATAGGACAGGCAGAGCCTAGTGTGGGGGACAGAAATATGCTAAAACTTAAGTTGTTTTTCTGAAATAAATTTTCTTTCTTTCTTTCATTGCGCATTTGAAGATAATATAGGTAAAATGTAGTTTAGTTGTGAAGTCACTTCATTGTCAAAAAATCCTTACAGAAGAGTTGCTTGAAAAAAATTATAGGTACTTATTTGTTTTAGCAACTTACAATTGTTTATATTTACAAAAAAAAAGGTATGACTAAAAATGTTTATTTATGCTCCATTAACTAATTAAAGTCTGTATTGGTAAATATAGGACCTCCTTTCATTATTTGTAATTACGAGCTTTTTTCCTAAGCACAATTAAGTAACTTTTTTTAAAAATTATTTTATTGTTGTCATTGTTAGAATTTAATTTATACTTTATTATGTTTATTAATAATTTTTTTCAATTTATTTTTTTTAATATTAATTTTTAATTTTTTATATGCGTTTATTTTATATTATCATGATAGATCATAATTTTAAAGACCATTAATTTTTCTAAGCTTTCCCATGTTATTTCTGAACCGTGTCATTTATCCCTTTTTTACACTTTTTACACGATAACTATGAGCGGTAAGTGAAAATGTTTAAGAGGTAAATTATAGAGCATAAAAAAATCAACAAAAAAGTATTATATCACAATTTTCGTATCTCGACGGAGAGCCGAGTTATTGTAAAAAAACTGAATTAAACGCTTTTTTCAAGATGGCGGAAAATGCAACCAGGAAATCTTGGTCGAGTTTTTCAAGTTAAGCTTTTCTAGGCCTCCCCCACATAATATCCAAAATTTAGCTTTCCCGGTTCACTTTCTTTTCCAAATGTATATTTTTAATGGACTATAATAAAATCAAAGAATTGTGTCACTGCTTGACTAGTTTTTCTGTACTTCTTTTCAAAATTATGCAAAATGTGCAGTATTTTCAAATGTTTAATTTTTTTTTGCCCGCAATGCTTTAACTGCGTATTTATTTACCAAATCTACATTAATTACATCACCTTATAGTGATGTCTATAAGGTGTTAGTGTTACTGTTACATGACCCTGAACTTCAAGCATGGAATCAGAGGGACAATGATTACGTGCACAGTCATATCGTATTCCAAACCTTAAAATTTAACTTAAAATTTAACGCCACGTCACGTAACAAAGGCCATTTATTCAATATAGCATTTCTTATTCTTTTTCCCTTTTCCAACCAAAAAGCCCTTTGTCCAATGATGAAAGCTGGTGGAATAATTTATGATTCATATTTGTGACTCATTGTCATAGAGCAGAAACGGATTTTGCTCTCAGTACTTTTAAGGTAACAAGTGTTTAATCAAACATGTTAATGCTTATTTTAAATACATTCAACTCTAAACCAACTATTCCAAGAAACCGGATTGGGAAGCACGTACGCGTAAAATTGGTTAAATTTCGAGCGTTAAACATAACAAATGCAATAACAAATAACATAGGAGTGGTAAATCGTGTTTTGCTTAAATTAAAAATGAGTAAAGACAAGTGCATTTAACTTATTCCTTTATTTTAATATAAATATTTTATATTATAATTATCTTTTAACATAGTTTACACGGTAAGGTTTCTGCGACCCTAAACTTAGCTTTAGGGGCGTCTTTAGCTGATGTCTCCATACAAAAGATCACATTGATTTTGTTTTATTTTGCTTGCTTAATTAAAAGATAATAGAATATTTTCACCTATGGCCACCATGTTCTTTAAGGACTTATTATATCAGAGTCAGAAATACATTTAGACATGACGGTGGCCTGTAATTCAGGTATCAACTATCAACTATTTTTATTATAAACAAAGAATAACTTCATAACGTTAATATAAGGACATGAGTCGTTCGGCGTTTATTTAAAAAAAATCATTCAGCTGTTTTCTGTCAGGAACAGCTCAAACTTGGTGTGTTTTGAAAATGTTGAAAATGTTTGAAAATTCTCCATAGGTACACACAAACTTTCCTACGGGACTGCACTCAGGTCCAGGACTATATCGTGTCAGGAAAATCAAATAAGCTTTTAATTGAAAAAAAAAAAATGGAATTATCAGCCAATATATAAAGGTTGTAAGCATAAAAACATGCTGTTAATATTTATTAAATACTAGCTGTTACCCACCTTCTGGGTGGGTAACAGCTAGTATTTAATGAATATTGTTTTACATACATTACATTTACGCCGTACATTTTTCTGAACATTGTTCCAGAATAAAATATTAATTATAAGCAGTTTAATCCAGATAATACAAAAGTGAAAACCTCATTCAAATCGCTTGCCTTATCTGAGATTAGCGTGCAAAAACGCACAGACAAACATTCTATAAACTGTTTTTTAATTCGGTCGATAACCGATGCAACGTGTAACAATTCTTTTAATAATATTTATTGTACAGAGACGGCTCGTTTACTATTTTATTGTATGAATTGATTTACCATAATTACGAAACGCATTTGAAGCGATGACGAAATTTGTCTAATTATTGAATTTTTTTCATAGGTTCGTCTTCATATGATGACCGTATATGTCTACAAGATGAGAGAGTTGTGGATACGTCACACGGACTGAATGACGGACGGACGCGGACGGACAATGAAGAAATGTCACGAGTGTATGAAACTCCCTTTTTGCCTCAAGTGACGAGGGATGATGCGATTGCTTCTAATAACAAGTAAGTTCCACTAGAAAAATTAATTATTGACGTGAATACTTCGTCCCGTACACTTCTCACATCATTGTCGCTTACCTTTCATAAGTAGGTACTATCATCATACTATTTATTTATGTTAAGGTCGATAGTCCAATTGATGGTAGGTGGCTACCGTCGTCGCTTATATACTGCACATATGATGTTATTTCACAGTGGTTACCTGTGCCAAATAACTACGAATCACAGTTTGTTCTGCCACTACTAGATAAAGCACTTAGTTTGCTTTATCTATGGAAGAAAAGCAATCTTAAAATAATACTTACTAAGTATAAACAAAAAACATATTTTAAACAAAAATAGTAAAATCGCAAACTCTGGTTTAATTCCAAGTCTATCCAAATAATTACAATGTTGTCCTAATGTCGGAGTGTTCGTTACATTTTTTTATTATTATTGCAATTTATGTTTCAGCAGTGAATCAAAAAACAAATCCAAAACGGCTGCATCCACCAGTCCCAGTAACAACATTCAATTGAAGTCGCCATCCTCTAACAATAACTCACAACCTCTGAGTAAACCTCCTTATTCTTACGTAGCCCTTATTACAATGGCAATTGAGAACAGTCAAACTAAACGCGCCACGCTTAGCGAGATATATGCTTATATAACTAAAGAATTTCCCTTTTTTGAGAAAAACAAAAAAGGTTGGCAGAACTCTATAAGACATAATTTGAGTCTCAACGAATGTTTTATAAAAGTGCCGAGAGAAGGAGGCGGTGAAAGGAAGGGCAATTATTGGATGCTTGGTAAGAGTCTTAAAGTAAATATTTTTGTGAGGGTTCATCATGATGCAATATGTAGGTAGGTACTCATAAATATAAAATAGTGTAAGTATTTACCGAGTATGTAGTGAGATTTTATTAAATTAGACTCCTTCTAAAAAGATTATTACGCCGGTGGATAACTTAAAATTGTGAAAAATTTCTGTATAATAAAACTATTTTATTGTACAGAAAAATTATACACGATAATTTGGCCAAATTAAAATGAAAGCGTAGCGAATGCTGAGCGTTAAATTTTTGAGACTTTGCGATTTGCTAGCGGATTTTTGTCTCGTTGCTTCATATATTTTTGCGTCATTGTAGTGTTGTTTTAGATCCACGATGTGGGGCGATGTTTGAAAATGGAAACTTCAGACGGCGCCGCAGACTGAAGAGAACATTCCGCACTCCGCCATATTCCAAGACCATTTTCACTGAGGGCTATCACGTCACCCATATGGGACAACATGTGTCTCCTCATATGCAATCCTTACCTTTAGGAACAAGAAACTACTTCGGATCGAGCCCAGCGTACCCGCCGACATATCATAGATACGAACCGTAAGTGTTTTATAAAGAAATTACAATACTTAAGTATGTAATTAAAGAAATTTTCTCGCCACCGAAGTTTTCACAAATGAAATTTTCTGACCTGAACTAAGAGACACTTTTTAAAAATAATTCAATGTTATATGAATATGAAATTCTTTGCGACAAGTTAATAAGGGACGTGCAAAACGAATGAATTAGACAAACAACGATACTATTGTCGTCCTTCGATATAATTTTTCTAAGGAAAATTGCTCCACTTACCTAACTATCTTTAATATTTGAATTTACAAACAACTTTTTTCCTTACAATTACAATACTTTTTACAACTTTCTGTGTATAAGAATCTAATTTTGTTAGATAATAAGAAATAAATAAGCGGCACAACAGATGTTGTCACGCTACTTTAACGCGAACGGCGTTTATACATATGTTTAGTAATATTACAAATTATAAAAAAAAAACAATAAAACAATAAATACAGTTTGAAATTAACCAAATTAGAGCAGCTTTCGATATACTATCCCGAGCTAATATGAACGAGACATAGATGTTAGATCTGTTAGAGTCTTTAGAACTCTAACAGAAAACCGCCGAAAATTTAGCAAATACATCTAACATCTTAATTTGTTTAATCTAATTTAAGATCTACGTCTATTTTAAATTTAATATTAGTATTTGTTTTGTTTTTCTGTATCATATTTTAACAGAAAATATGTTTATCTATGAAATATATTATCATTCAAGTATCTACGAGTATATTCACTCAGTAACAAACATAAAGTAGGTAGGTATGACATGTTACACATATAACTATCCAATTTTGTATTACATAAATACACAACATGACAAACTTAACTCCTATGACGATTGCCGATAACCGCAGAAACTAAATAATATTTTGCTTGATCGATTCTATCGTACTTCGAGGGGCCGACTATTTTAAATACATTGTTTTTTAAAGATTACAGTTCTATTTGGAAAAGACGTAGATAACATGAGCGGGAATTGTTTAATTGTTTAATTTTAAATCAATTCTTACGTGCCTATTTTTTCATGAGTAAAATGAACATTAGTACAGTCGGCCGCAAAAGTCGATTACCACATTCAAAAGTGCAAAACAACTGAACACTCAACGCGCCATAAGTCGTTGTCACGACTAGAGAACAAAATACAAAATACCGGCTGTAGAAAAATCTGTCATATATACCTAATCAATCAACTTCACATAGCCCATAATTATAATGAATGATAACTGTTAGTTAAAGTTAACTATAACTGGACGTTTTATTTTTAATGGAGCGGTCAGAGCGAATTTCATTAGCTATAACTGGTATAACATTCTTGTAAACGGAGTTATAGAGCACTAATTTTTTTCGCGCCTTGTGTTGCATGCATTTGTATTAAAAACTATCAAAGTGCGGCGAATTTCTTCATTAATTTCTCTGCGACAAAAAAAGAAAAGTTAAAAATGGCGAGAATTCTTAAATACAATGTTTTTTATTAATTGTCCACCGTTTAATGGTATGTATCTATCATAAACTAGCCAATCACAACCTAGAACCAAAGAGAACGTATTTAATTACGACTTAATACATACAAATTACGTAGAGACTTTCCAAGTGTCTTTTCCTATGGCCTCCAAAAAAGTTTAACCGATTTTAATTCAGTTTTCACTTATAGAAAGAGTGTTAAACACGGAAGGTTTAAACACGGATGACCCACGCTAACGTCACCATACCATACGAGAATCGCAATTAGGTCTCTTAGTGTTACTAGATTTGTTTAAAGCCTTGTCTTAAAAAGTGTAAATTATGTAAAGATAGCATTTACATAATTTATCCATTGATTTTATTTATTATGGTGTGTCATGTTATTTACATTATATTATTAACCCTTTACATAACTATTATAATATGTAACCCACGGTCGGCTTGGTGACACATAACAAGTTAATTACAATAAATATTTATGTTTCGTCTTAATATATTTACAAAACAATCGCTAATGATCATGTAGATATGCACTGTGAGGACTTTTGTATATTTTAAATTTCTTAATAGTACCGATATTTTAAAGTTATACTTATAAAGAGATATTATGTAAATAAAGCAATATATTATGTAAATAAGTTTATTAATTATTACCGCATGTAAAAACATTAATTGTATTTTGATTTGCGACGTTTATCTGTTGTATACAAATATCTCCTATGTGCTCTTCGTGCATAAAAACAAAGAAATTAATTCCTGATAGGAAAAAAAAACGAAGGTGATATGTAATGATCATAAAGAGACTTTGAGTAAATTTTAGATAACTTACATTTGGAAATAAATTACCTATTGCTGTAACTTTTTCAAGAGATGCTTAGAAGTGTCCATACGATAAAATTATTGCAGATATTTTTTATAGCCTATTTCTAACATTTCTAACTACACCAATATTTCTAACATTGGCCTAAAAGTTTCGAAATTAAGGACTTTTTTAAACATCTCGTCTTACAAGGAAACTGATTTGAAGACACGTATAATTGATAAGTTGAAATAAAAAAAAGATATGAATAAGAACGAAAAATAGGAACCATATTATGTAAATAAATAATATGTTTTTATCACAATTGCCTTGACTTTCATATTATTAAGTAAGTACGTTTAACTTACATAAATTGGACGTACATAATGTCAGCAAAGGTGAATGAAGTATTTTTATCTGTTCGATAAGACTTAACATTATTGTTGCTCAATAAACTGAAAAATGTTTAAAATTAAAATCAATAAACAAATAGTAGACTACGAGTATTTAGAAAGTAAAATTATTAAGGTTTAATTTAGGGTTTATGAATCGGCTGTTAATAGAAATGTGATATATATTCAATGCAGCAACATTTAATATATCACATTTTATATACAATATCCTAAATTCTTAAGTGTCTTTAGATGTAATCTAAGAATCGCTTTTAAACCTAATGTCTTAAGCTTAAACTGTAGCGACAAATGATCTGATGAATAACTTTAATGTTCAAAATAAGCTCTGTGATATGGATGTGTTCTAGGAAAGATAAAATTGCCTACGCGATACAGTATCACCAGAAAAAGTTAGTTCCGAACTGATTAACTGAAATACTATTAATTCCTTTCAGGGCATGGTTGCAGTCGCCAAGCGGACTGGGTTATGCAAGCAGTGTAGTTGGTCGAAGCCCGCCCGGTTGCTCTCCGCACTCAGCTCTACCACATCAAACTTCCCCAGTAACCGTTAACCCATTCACTTCGCATCAGTTGCAAGGACAGGTAATAAATAAACAAATTAATTCAATTGAACATGTAATGAAATCAAGTTTTTTCTTCGTTTTCAAAGATTCAAAAATAGTATATGCAATTAAAACAATGTAAAATGTTCTCATAATATCACTTAACAACATTCAGTAATTAAATTCAGATGGAAGTATCAGAGCGTGTCATGAACCCGTAAAATTTTATGGTATGAAAAGTAACCAATAAATTTTTCATTAAGTGATAAATAATTTGTTTGAGATTTTTGCTGAAACCATTTTGTTCAGCACTTATTGCCAATAAGTTGTTAAGGAATATACTTATACCTTGCTTGGACAAGTCAGCTGAAAATAGAGATATTGTTACTAGTGTAAACTGCACACATTAATATAAGCAAGCAAGAAATCAATGATTTACTTAGCGCCTCTTTCACCAACGTCAAGTAAAGTGTTGATTAGTTACTTATAGAACTCATTTTCTGTTTTATTGAATTATGCACTCGGTTAACTGCATCATTCGATAGCCGATTTTTTATTATTATTTTCTATTCAATGTTTGGGACGTTTACCGTACAAACAAAGGTATATCAGTAGCACTACCACGAGTTGCTATCGAAATCTTAGGTTAGTTTACTTCTGTCGATAACGAACCTTTCACCCTTCAATGTGCTAGTGAATGATTTAACTACTAACGTTACGGTATTTCTCGAGAGACTCATGGTACCGATTTTGTATAGAAATGTCAAGTTAAACGTTAGACGCTAATGGTCGCTAGCGACTACATTCGATAGGTTTTTCACTTATGCAACTCATGTTAACGGTTTTAGTTCTTCGAGTGACCACTAGAGGCGCTGTACAATATTTCATACAAATATTTTACGTTCTCGCTCATCTCTTGCTAGCGATTTCGGTCATCATAAACTCATGGTAGTGCTACAGCTCCATTATCCCTGGTTACCGGTTACATGACAGTTTGGCCTACTTGACGTTTGTGAAAGAGGCGCTTAGTGAGTACCGAATATGGTGTATATGCACATTATGTATGTTCATTTCTCGGTGCAGTCTAACGCAAAATATAACTGTAACCTGTGTGTATCTGTGTAAGGTGCCTAATGTTTGTACGAATTTTAATTATGTCAATTTTATATTAAACATAATATTTTATTGATAACTTGCTGAATATTCCCCAAAATCACTACAAAATAAATTACATGCAAGTAATCTAACGTGAAATAATTCCAATAACAACACGAATATATTGACGGCGCGGTAGCATAGATCCATCAATATATAATTTCTGCTAAACTGTGTAGATAATTATTTCTGAGCCTAGACTTGAAATAACGTATGCATACATAAATTTACCAGAACAGAGTTAAAATAATTGTCTAATTTATTATCAGACTATCAGACACCCGCGACTTCGTCCGCGTTGAAAAATAAAAAAAGTATCCTATCCCGTGTCATGTACGTCTAAATGTTTATTTATGGTCCGTAAGCCAGGTACCAATTTTGTCAATGATTTCCTCTCAGTCCATAATTTGTAAAATGCCTGAGAGAGTTGTATCATAATGCGTTGTGAACGTCAGCTGCGGCTCCGATGGTGGGTTGAGCAGTGGTAGCCCGTTACACTTTCAGAGCATCAGCTGACAAGCATTCCACCAAGATATAGCCAGCTGACTTTTTTATTTATTAACAGTAATACATAAACTATCATCTGATAAATTTTCTATTGGGAGGTAATCACTGAACACGTATATATTCGTGTGACCTGCAGACGCCTAATCCACCATTTTATAAATAGCTGACAGTTTGTTTCTTCAAAATATTAGGCTAACTATAGTTTGATGAATTTTTAATCGGAAATAAATGATTAAATTTTTTTTTATTATGTGCGTGGGCGGCTACCACTCTCCTGCTCAACCCACCATCGGAGCCGCAGCTGACGTTCACAACGCTTCATGATACAACTCTCTCAGTCATTTTTAGAGTTATCGACTGGGAGGAAATTGGTCATGAAAATCTGTCGCTGGCTCATGGACCACACCAAGTTTCATGAAAATCAGTTAATTCGTTTAAGAGTTATGGAGGAACATACATACATACATACATACATACAATACCTACACTTACAAATTTATTATTAGTATTGATTGATGATAGGGTTGGCCCGCAAGACTCGTAAACAGATGGACCGATTTCAATCCGTTTTTTTTAAAGCTGACATGATTGAAATGGTTCTTAGAAAATATTATGAATGAAAGTTGACGAGATCTAATTAAAATCCTAAAGTTCGATGCTTTTTGATGCCCTTACTTAGTAGCCCGTAGCATTTCCATGACACAATGTCATGGAATATGTACAGTCGGCCGCATAAGTCGATTAACACATTCATAACTGCAAAACAACAAAACATATCACACTTGCCGTGGTAACAAATAACAAGGCATTTATTCTCTTATAGGTATATCTCATAAATTAATGGATAAATGTTAATATGTAATGTCATGATTCTTTAGGCCTATTTGTATATAATTCATATATATGATAGATATAATAATGGCTGTATGAAATCTAAATAAATAAACAAAAAACACTTAACGCGCCATAAGTCGTTGTCACGACTAGAGAACAAAATAAACTTCACGTACAAACGATCGTAAAAAGCTTCAGTAAGTAAGTAAGTTGAGTGTTCAGTTGTTTTGCACTTTTGAATGTGTTAATCGACTTATGCGGCTGACTGTACCACTGAATTAATGTAACCTTTGACCTGTTGCTGCAGCATCTAATATAGTATGCGGAATACGCAACTCCTCAACTTCAGATCAATTCAGTATATAGGCTGCCGTTGATAGAGTGATTTATGCAATATATATATTTTTTGTTTTTAGATACCCAGTTCACTCCAACCTATGCAGTCGATGTCTAGCTATAATACGCTTGGTGTATGTGCCCTTGGTAAGTTATAAAATTATTATTTTATTTATTATCTACTAGCTGGCGCCCGCGACTTCGTCCGCGTTAAAAAAGAAAGAAGTAGCCTATCCTGTGTCCCGTACGTCTAAATGTTTATCTACCAAGTTTCATGAAAATCGGTTAATTCGTTTAAGAGTTATGGAGGAACATACATACATACGAGTTATTACCATTTGGACAGATTTTAGTTTCATATACATAACATACATACAATACCTACACTTACAGATTTATTATTAGTATTGATGATTTACCATAAATGTCCCTCTCTGTCGGTTTTCGACTTGCTATAATCTAAGTTACATCTATACTATTTATAAAGCTGAAGAGTTTGTTTGTTTGGTAGTACGCGCTAATCTCAGGAACTACTGGTTCTTTGAATTCTTGGCGAATTGAAAAATTCTTTTTGTGTTGGATAGTCCATTTATCGAGGAAGGCTATAGAGGCTATGTTTTACAATGTTACGCGAGCGAAGTCGCTTGCGCGCAGCTAGTATTATATAATAGTGGCGACGCTTATGGGTGGAAAATTAGCACTTTGAATACCTATGATACTGTAAAACATTGTCTTATATTCTTTTTCCACAAATTAGTTTTACTACTTTTATGACTCCGCTTTTCAGTAAGTCTAACTCGACTCGAGAGCTTACTTTGTAAGTGTACTGTTTTTCTCAGACGGCTCTCCAAGCCCTGGACCGGGCTACCCTACGCCGGCAGGTGGATTTTCTCCAAATAGACATCACGATCTGGTCACGCCTTCAGACTCGTCCGCCGCAGTGTCCCGATTTTCATTTTGGCCTGATGGTAAATTTTCTAATATTCGATACAATAATATACCTACACTATTTTTGTATTGAAATTGTGGATAATGTAAACAAACACTTTAGTCCTTATATCTCCGTGCACTACAACACTAGACGATCAAATTTGATTTCCTTCATAAAGTATTAACTTTCTTATCATTCTTAACTCATTCACGAGAAAATATATTCATTAAAACTAAATAATTTCACTAAAAACTGAAATCTTATTTGTCGATTTTGCGGTTGACATTTGCACGTCAAATTTTTGTCTCTTTTGACTTCTATCTTGTCTCTGAATGTCAGTGATGTTAGGAACTTAATTTCAAGAAATTAATCAAATATTTATATAATTATACTATTGATACATTTTATTGAAAATTTAGAAAAAAAAATCATTAAAAACTGCGTTCTATGAATTTCGTAAATAAGTATATTTTATTAATTGCACAGTATAATTTGAAATTTTAAAATTGTACAGTAGTGTTATAGTAAAATTTATTTTAATCCAAATATTACCCTAAATATAATATTTTAATCCAAATGATTAGGTGTTGTTTTACATAAACTCAAAAACTTAAAACTAAAATCTCTTGGTATAATCTGTTGAAGGTGTTTAATGGAATTTAATACTGGCAGTTTTATATAAAAAATAAAAAAGTAAAATGAGTGTAATGTTTCAAAAATGAGTTCACAAAATGATTTCATTGTATTTTGTATTGAAATGTTTTGTTGGATATAAATATATTTTATAAAGATTACATAGCTTTGTAAAGTTTAAGAGATTAAATTCTTAACAAGAAGTCTAAGAATGTTTTATCATTTACAACCAATTAAAAGCGTGATGGCGAAAATTTTTATAACATAATCTGCTTGGTAATAAATTTAAAACCAGTAAGTTCAGTAATCCAAACTCTATACTTTTGCATATTTTTCATTTACAGACGCGATTTTTCATTTGTAGTTTTCAATAGTTTCCGTCACTGGTTTTTTCATCCAACCATTCAAAACCATTGACAAAGATTGTTTACATTATCTACAAGTTCAAAGTGGCTGGATTATACATTCTACATTGTCATTCGGTTTAAAGCGAAACTGAATTTGATATTCAATAATTTTGTAAGGATTCACAGGTGAAATTTGAACAATAGAAATGCGCTCGTAGCTCGTACATTCATGGAATTAAATGTTAAAACAACGGAATCAGATTGAATTTCTACTGAAATCTCTTCACTACGCGTTACGGAATTTATTATCATTATCTACCTAATAATTAAAAAACTGTTTTATAGGAAATTATATATATTTAATTTTTTTAATATAGTTTTAGATATTGATATCAAGTTGATATACGATAAATTAGATTTTGTGAATGTTTTTCAAAAAATAGGTATCGCTTTTTACAGACAACCACGGTGACATAACGGCATTAATTCGTGCTTTTATATTAATTATTATACATATTAATTTATCCGTCATAAGAGTTCGGTTTGATCTTGTATCGGGGTCATCTGAACTTAGCCTAAAGTTTCACCTAACATGGTCCATGAGCCAGCGACAGATTTTCATGACCAATTTCCTCCTAGTCGATAACTCGTAAAATGACTGAGAGAGTTGTATCATGAAGCCTTGTGAACGTCAGCTGCGGCTCCGATGGTGGGTTGAGCAGTAGAGTGGTAGCCGCCCACGCACATAATAAAAAAAAATTAATCATTTATTTCCGATTAAAAATTCATCCAATATTTTGAAGAAACAAAATTGTCAGCTATTTATAAAGTGGTGGATTATGCGTCTGCAGGTCACACGAATATATACGTGTTCAGTGATTACCTCCCAATAGAAAATTTATCAGATGATAGTTTATGTATTACTGTTAATAAATAAAAAAGTCAGCTGGCCTATGTCTTGGTGGAATGCTTGTCAGCTGATGCTCTGAAAGTGTAACGGGCTACCACTGTTCAACCCACCATCGGAGCCGCAGCTGACGTTCACAACGCATCATGCATTTTACAAATTATGGACTGAGAGGAAATCATTGACGAAATTAGTGCCTGGCTTAGGGACCAACAATTTAGAAACAAGTTCGTTCTTTTTTGATATTGATCCGTTGTCTCAGTACTCACATACAATTTTAGCTAATACTCAATCTTGTGTTTTCAACATTTTCTTCTGTTTACTTTCTCACTCACATTTTTGTCTTTCATGAATTAGAAGTTTGAATATAAATCTATTTAGGATACATTTTCACACATCCACACACGCAAGCCTAACATCTATCTCTTCTATAAACCAATTGGATTCATTCCTTTTTCATCATTTTTTTCTATTTTTTTTTTCAAATAAAAAACGTTTGATCAATCTCTAGGGTCTGCAAGTCCGAACACAGGGTATGTGCCGTCAAATTTTTCCCCACCTCGCCGTCACGAAGTAACAACATCCGACACGACCGCCACAGCTGCCCGTTTCTCTTACTGGCCTGATGGTAAACTATGTTATATTAATATTTAATGTGCATACAAACATTTGGAAACCATTAATTGATATTATTTATTGATAGGCATTCTATCCTTAAAACACATTTGTCTTTTATCTATATATGCACTAGGTTTTGCCTAGTGTTTTGTTCGCATCCGATTGCTATCAAACTTCACCAGATTACCCGCTGGAACACCTAATCTGAAATTGTCTGAAAGATTCATCAAAATTGATTCAGCCTTTGCTGAACATTGCCTTTTATATTCATCATCATATATATATATATATATATATATATATATATATATATATATATAGTTCTATATAGTGTTAGGATATATATATATAGGTTTATAATATATGATGATGAATATAAAAGGCAATGTTCAGCAAAGGCTGAATCAATTTTGATGAATCTTTCAGACAATTTCAGATTGTCAGATTTTCAGATTATATATATATATTAATCTGACGAGTATACGTGTCGTGTAGTGTTAGGATAATTATATATTCGTTGTAAATAATTTAATTTATATACTTAACTATGTTATTTTTTCAGTTGGCGTTAAAGAGGAGACTATTTCTACAAATTTATTGCCTAATGGGGCGACATATTCGAAATGTTTTATGTAAAGCTACAACCAAAGCCATAAAGGGACTTAAGACTAGATTTCTATATTTCATTAAATATTAAGAATTGTCTGTGAAGTGTTTAAATGTTTTAATGTAATTTTGATCAATGTGCTTGTGCCTTTATGTTTTACGGAACACCTTGAATTTATTTTCCCGAGAATCTTAAAATTGACATTGTTAACGATTTTCACGAATTGTAAATAGCGAAACGTAAAAAAGTCACAACATATATAACTTCATGGAATTTCAGACACAATAATTTTGTCTTTTTGAATATAATCAGTATGATCGAAACATATAATAAAACAAAATTTTAGTGATAGAAATATTTCACGTCAATAAATTTTACTTTATTCATAATATATTTAAATACACAATTACATATTAACATTTTAAAATAACAGAGTATTCCTCTCATAAAATGATCTTGAAGATCGATTATGGTGATAGCTTCGACACTAATATATATATATATATTGATTCAATTAAAAAGTCAAGCCCTTAAAAGTCAATTTAAGTGAAAATCAGTTGATTTCGTCCTTCGAAAAATGTTTTAGAAGTTATTTATGTTTCTAAGTGGTTTAATATCGATGTTTATTGTAAAATTAAAGTAACCGAAGTAAAGATCATCTTCCTTTCATTACAAACAATACTACTATCAATGATTTCTAAGTAAGGATGCGCCCAAGGGAACATTTTACACAAATTTTACATCTTATAGACAAAAAAATAACGCCATATGTTATAAAAACATTAGAATTCGTACGATCAACGACGTTTATTTTATTTCGCGTGCGGCACAGGCCACCATAATGAATTTGGCATTAAAATGAAATGTGTTATTCCCCGTTCCTTTCATAGTTTTTGCAGCCTTTTACAGCGCAACTAAATAATAGGCATTTCTATAATAATTGAATAAAAAAGTTCTCTCAACCACAAACCATCATCTTGCGCGTCTTATGGAAATTGTCTTCTGCTTTACTTCTTGTTTCTTCAAAGGACCCATAATATGTTAACTAATAAAACTTTCTTATTTTTCCTCAACATTAATTTATTCTTACATTGTACATTCTTGCATTGTATATTAAATATTATCTTTCAAAAACAACTTCTCAATACATATCTTACAAAACGACTGACAGGAGCGCGGACGAGGGACGACGTTAGTTGGCCCTAAATTGAGAGTTTAGGGCCAATGAATGGGGGACATTTCGCCGCTTCTCCGTTGACTGGGTCCTTACGCTAGTAATATATTTAAAGTCAATGACTAATTCATGCAATATGTGCGACATTGCTATAAGGTACAATGTTTTTTTAATGTAGTCTCATAAATCAAACATTTCCTCATTCATTCATTATTTAAAACAATAATAATCTATATTTTTTTAATAATAATATTAAAAAAGTAAAGTATATATTTGGAGTTAAGTAAGTTATATATTTGGATTTTTTAATTTTTTTAGTTATTTCATTATTATTTATCTTATTATTTAATTTATTTATAAAATATCTTGAGAATAGATCCAATAAAATTGTAATGTATTGTATTAACAGTTATCGTATTATTGTATTAAAATATAATATCGGAGTTTCATTACGGATTGGAATAATTTCGTGTTAAGTAGGTACGAAAAACAAATAAGTAATTATTTTTATTAATTATTATTAAAAGCGTATGACAGAAACTCGATTGTTTGTGCAAACCAAAATATTATATTGGTTCGACATACAACTTATAAGCAAAAAATAGAATGGTATTTCAGGATCCATGTTCGTATTGTGCAAGCCCGTACTTTATTTCTCCTCGCCACAATGCGGTTTCAGTGCATTAAAACATTTTACAGGCTTCGCAAAGTTTTTGTGATTTTTTTCTGAAAATATTGGCATTCCTATTTGTTGTTTTATATTCCATGTTACAAATATATACATATCCAAATAAAATTCTTAATATTAACTAAATATTTTCTAAAAATGAAACTGGGTTTAGCTAATTAATAAATAATAATTTAAAATTCTTTTAAATTAATTTAAATAATTATGATTTTTAAAATCACAATTGAATCTAAACAGCCCCTAAGACGAATGGTTAAGTTTAGACAGGATGTTGTAAATTTTCTAATGTTTGTTTTCTTATAATTTCTTATATTCTTATAATTTTAATTCTTATAAAAAATATGCATAATTTAAACAAAAAAATAAAGGATTAAATAATTTTGAAATGCCAGAAAATCATAATTATTGCAAGAGATCTGATTCATTGTGGTACCTACTACAAATTTTATATATGTTTTATATACCCTATTGGTTTGACTTTTTTATTGGTTATATTATAATTCTATTATTAATACAAAAGTATTAATTATTAAAATCCTATAAAAATTGTTTATTAAAATATTTTTTTAAATAAATAAGTTAAATTAAGCTCAATTAAGAAGTCAAGTGAAAATTAAAATAGTTATTCTGTTTATTAGAAACTAGCTGGTGCCCGCGACTTCGTAAGCGATGATAAATTAAAAATATAAAAGCAATTGCAACGCTTGACAACTTGTTGCTATAACACATTGACCGGGCGTTTAGTTACTATTTTATATTTTAGATAATCCCTCGGGAACATTACTTTTTTCTTAGATAAAAGGTATCCTATGTGCTTTCTGGTGTCCCAGACAACGTGTATGCAAAATTTCATGGTGATCGGTTCAGTAGTTTTAGCGTGAAAGCGAGACAGACAGACAGAGTTACTATCGAATTTATAATATTAGTAAGGATAAGGATTTATCTGTTTAAAGAAATTAAATGTCTTTATGAAATTTCTACTTCCAAGTGATTTCGCATAATATATTTCTAGTTTGGTATCTAAATGAGTAATTTTGAAATCATTGCATCCTCTTATTATATTACAAAAAGTTCTAAAAACAATGTTCTCACATACCTTATTAAAATTAATACGAATTATCCTAAGGGCCTCTTTCACCAACTACAAGTCAAGTTTTGATTAGTTACTCTTAGAAAATTCTGTTTTATTGAATTATGCACTTACTGCTGTTTTGTTAAACTATTTTTCTTTTTAATGTTTGGGACTTTTACCGTACAAACAAAGGTAAATCAGCTCCATTATCCACGGTTATCGATGACCTTAAATGACAGCCTAATTGACAGATGGTGAAAGAGGCCCTTAGTATAATTGGACAAGTTTATATAGGCACTGTTTATTAATTAAGGTGATCATTACACGTACTGGTTATACACGGTGACCTCATATAGGATTACACCTCTTTATTATATGTGTACCTAGTGATAATATAGTAAAAATAAGCTTTTTTTGTCGAGTCGTCAATGTAATTAATAAAAAGAATTTATACATTATGCCTACAGATTTCTTTTATTGAGACATCTTGTAAGATAATTCATAATATATTTTACATCAACTGACGCCAATAGGGATGTTCACTGTATTCCAATAAAAAATATAATTTTACGCGAAACAGAACTAAAACATTTTCCATATTTATTTAAGGAATTAATTTGAATTTAATAATAAAAAAATTTTTTTTTCATGATTAACGCTTTCCCACAAATAGTCAACATCCCTATTTGACAAAAATTTATTCAATTTCACCAATTTCGAAGCGCACACTATACGTACTAAATAAATGTTTAAATATGGACAATATTAGTTTTTAATATAATTTAGTTTAGGTATTATATATAATTTTATTAATTAGGTATTTTTCGTTAAAATGTTATTTGGCCATACAAAAAAACATTCTTGCACGATTTTTTTATTGTAACATTTAAGTAAAGCAATATTTACATATGTATCGTAATTTTTGGTAAAATATCTACATAAGAGGCATTCCAAGCTTACGGTGACCGCATAATTATGTGAAAAAATTGTTTAGCATAAAAACGTATTTATTACAGCTAAACGTTTAAGAAACATTCCATATTTATCAACTATAACATTTAAAAAAAATAAAAACGATCAATTTATTATTATTTTTAGGGCGAAACGCTGTTTTTGTTTTTATTTATTACGCGAAACTTAGTTATATCGAGGTTTTGGTATATAATTTGCATCCATGCAAAGCCGGTAACAGGCCACTAGTCTTATATAAATACGAGCCAAGTTTTAAATATTCTTGAATACCTTTTCTGTAAAAACTTGCGGTAATACCTACTACGAATTTACTATTTCTTATTATTAAGAAATTATTATTATAACTTTAAGGAGCTATCATACCTCATACATTTTTCACTGATTAATATGTTAAACACCAGGTATTTTTAAAAAGAGACCAATGAAATGTGTCAAAATGTCCTGACCGTCACCGTGGAATGCCCCATAAATAATAAAAGTGGAATTTATGTATCTAGGTACAAAATAAGTGAATGTTCATTGAGAGATTAAATAAATAAACGATGATTTTGTTTATTTATTAGTTGTTAATATTTGTAATTTTTATTAAGCATCTTGTTCTTGTTAATGAACATTACAGTGAGATAGTATGGAAATTCTCTATAAAGAGTCAAAATTGAAATTTTATAACGAACTAAGTATAAAATGTAGGTATTTTTTATAGCTTTCTGAGAAAAAACATTAATTCTGTGTGGATCCCAACATAAATCATTATGCCACTTTTACTCCGAGAAATAACAGAATGTGTGCTACGGTGAGTGAATAAGGGATGCCAGAGCCCATTTCCCTATCCCTTCCTTATTCCTTACCTATAATCCTACTGTGGTGCTCGCAGAGTTTATATTAATTCGATGATACTTACTAGTGATGTGTCGGATCTTTAAAAAATGTAGTGCGCGTGACCTTGAAACGATAGTTGACGCTCGCTACTTGACGCTTGCATTAAGGTGTCAAAAGAAATTAAAAATAATATTATCCGTGATGAACATAGGCTACTTTTTACCGCGGGAAAATGCTTCATTCCTACGAGAAATCTAAACTAAAAGTAAATACTAGCGGCTTGGCCCGGGATATAGCGCCATCTATCCAAAATCAAGTGAAGCGACTAACATGACAACTGCTTGGTGATATTTTTAGGCTCAGTTTACTAGAAGAGTTTCTTGTGCGAGTTTCGAACGCGAGTGGAAAAAAATCGTATACGAGAACTCTCCATGCGATTTTTGCCTGCAACTGTTAATGTAACGATAGAAATTCGCACCATTCAAGCAATACCACAGTTCAAGGTGAAACTCTTCTCTTTTGAATGCGAAACTCGTAGAGAAGGGTTTAAAGGGCCGATAATTTTTTTCGAGAGGCGAAACTCGAATCATTTTTTTACACTAGCCGATAGTATACTGTCTCACGACAAATTGAATTTTCGCATTCGAGAAACTCTCCTTGTGTAACAGAGCCTTTAATTAAAACTAAAATAAAAAATAATTTATTAAAAGAAAATGAATCTGAAAATTGAATGAGTGACTCCCTCTTGTTTTAACAGTGGCTAAATGTGCCACCCCTGAACCTTGAATACTTAAAAGTTATCATGTATCACTAGTCTCACGTTAGAGGTCGCTGAATGAATGATGATGAGACCTAGTGTTATTCCTTCAGATCAGATAGAGGGTGTGCAAACAATTTTTTTCTAAGCATATCTTAGCCTGATTATCATATTAAACTAGCTTTTGCCCTCGTCTTCGTCGGTGTCTCTTTTTATTAAACTTTATAATATTTATTCAGTCTTTATTCAGTCGTGTATTTTTATCAGGCATTAAAAATTTCATTTATATCTAATTTTGTATTAATTTGTAGGAAAAACATTACATAAATATATAATTATGAATATGTATCCACTCGCTATTAAAGCTTAACAGGAGCACTGTCTAGGCTAATCTGAAGATTGCCTGAAAATTTCATAAAAATCGGTTGAGTGGTTTCCTAATACATGGAACATACGAACATACATCGATTTTTATAAATATAAGGGCCTTCGTACACAAGCCTATGCAAATCTTCGATACAAAACAAATGTTGTAAACTTATATGGCGAATATCTGGTATCGCACGACATTGAATCGAATCTGCCAATGTAGCAAAGAGTATTGTAATGTAGCCAATGTAGGCATAGCGGCTACACGGCTCGCACAAAAACAAAAAAGAAAAGCGTTGTGTACGAAATGCCTAAAATATCTGGCATTAGCGCCTTTGAAGCAGCTCTTCTACGTGAAATAGTGGTAGGTTTGAATTGTTAAGTTTAGGCATAACTATAATTGAAACCAATTGTAATATTGTTTTAATAGACTTTATTTAAAACATTTTTGGACATTCTTTTTTCTTTACAAACACAATTA
Source organism: Synanthedon vespiformis (assembly GCA_918317495.1). Taxonomy (NCBI): domain Eukaryota; kingdom Metazoa; phylum Arthropoda; class Insecta; order Lepidoptera; family Sesiidae; genus Synanthedon; species Synanthedon vespiformis. The sequence continues at coordinate 4,692,543 of OU906947.1, forward strand.
ATATTCTACAATAAATGGATTAATCTGTTGAATAGACGAACTTCTGTTGACTCTAACAATGTAAACTGTTTTAGTTTGACACAAATGTTTTACCTATTAAATTCATTAACACTTATAAACATTAATTACATTTGAGAAATTTTATAGTTGGTATGCATACAAAATAAACATATAATATTTCTAATTACAAGTTAGGAAAATTACCTTACACAATGCACGAGCAGTTGCATACCGGCCACAATATTCTTTTCAAAAAATCCAATTCTCCATTAAGTACCATCAATTACCATAATCTCAATTGACAACTGCTTCTGTCTACTCCATTGGTTCTCACTCCTAGCATTCTATTTATCCCAGCACCGTCACGGCGGCGCTTCAAGTCTAGTATCTAGATAGATATAGCCATCACATGGCTGCAAAAAGTTAAAACTAGGTATACATACACCATCTTGGTATGAATTTCTAATAGACATTTATATTTTTAAGCCCAATGTACTCATATAAGGTACCCATAAATAACTTTCTTCTTTTAGTAATGACACAAATATTCATTCGATAATAAATAGACTGATAAAGTGGTCATATAGTAAAAGTTTGGGTTCAGTATTAAAAGTCACAAATGCTTACCCTGGCATTGACAATATTATAATTCAATGCAATATTTTTTTAATTACACACGAATATGTGAATTTAAAATTCTGTCTAACATTAATGAATTCGAATATATGGTATTTTCGTCTAATCTTAATTGTTAACAATCAATATTAAGTTACACATTTTTTTTATCTCTATAGTAAAGTATACATCTTTGGTAATACAATATCATAATCTATTAACACCATAGATTGACAAGAAAGAATAAACATTTCATTAGTTATTGTAAATTGTTATCGACGTCTATGTAGGTATTCATTTCTAAATAATGTAAATAACAACAATGTATCTATATTATTTTACTAAACGAAAATTCATTTAATATATAACAACACAGTCATTTTACATTGTAAATTTTAATACATATATAAAAAAATTCATATAAAAATCACTGTTTACTTCCTCTTAATACAAAATATTCTTTGCCACATTTTAAAGCCACTTTCCATTGACACGTTCTAAAAATTGTTTAAAAATAATAATATCAAGTACCTATCATCTTTAAAAATGATATACCTTTAAAAAATACAACTGGAGATAATTAAATCTCTAAAGATTGATAAATATAAAATAATAAATTATTCCAGTTCATATAGATTACATTTAATGATTGTAGATAAAATTATTTTACAATTATCAAAAATAAATTCACAGATTCAGGTTTCGTTATCAATTAGTAAAAGATCATTTTGTGTTCAGTTTATATCTTTTCTTTTTATTCGTAGCGATTTACTTCGCGGTTCAGGGGCTTGAGGGAGTAGTCCTGGCGATTTTTCCATACACAGTGAATATCCTCTGTCTCTGACTGGCATAGGATGGCTAATAAGGAGCATAGAAGTATCTTGATTTGAGCTTATCTGTATGTCACTGTATCCCGAAGCTTCGTAGCCCCGAGCGATTTCACTTTTTAACTCTGATGCCAAAGACGTTAGGTCGTCAGAATCGTTTTCTTCTGTATCACTCTCCAAAACTCTGGAATAAATTTTGAAATGTTTTACAATCGTCACAAGTATCAACTTACTACAGCAAGTCAGAAATAAAAAATTCTAGTGAGAGATATTTCGCACAGCGTAAAATAACAAATAGAGTAGGTACATATTTTAAATTCGCGAATTGCTGCAGTGGTACAAAAGAATATACCGACAAAATATGTCTGACCTTAATTCAATTTTGTTAACACGATGTTTAATCTTCTCTTGTTCTTCGCCAACATCATTCAAGAGACCCTGCAACCGGTTGTTTAATAATTCAACTGTTGTTTCAAGCTTATGTACAGTTTCCTCTAAAGTTTGTTGAGTAGTCTGAGCATTTTTAAAAATGTTCTCATCCAAAAGACCGTCCTGAAAAACGTCATTACTTTAAATTGTATAAATATTAAACATTTATATTTGGAGTGCTCAAAAAATATCAAAAATAATTGATACTAAATTCATTCATTTATACCTTTCTTAATAACTGACAACCTCGTTCTGTAAGCGTTGCTCTAGCATCTGGATAATCTGCCAGAGCTTCCCATAAATCCCTTTTCGCTAGACAAAATAGATCAGAATATCCAAGGGCTCGGACATTAGCTGTGCGACGATTTCCGGTCCGATTTCCAGCAATTTCAAGTACACTCACTTCTCCAAATACTGAACCTGCACTTAAAGTGGCTAAAACGGTCTTACCATCATCTGCAACTACCTGCAGCCTCCCTCGTTTAACAATATACATTTCTTTTCCAACGTCACCTTTCCTGCAAATATAATCTCCTGGACTGAAAACTTGTAATCTCAATTTAAGTACTAAAGCCTCTAAAAGTCCAGGTTCACAATCTTGAAATATTCTCACTTTTCTCAATGTATCTAAATGTACTCGTATCGCAATTTCTGTTTTGAGCTTGTCAGGCAATGAGGACAGCACGTTTTCTTCATCCAATGCACCACTTTGAGCCCACGTATAAGCGAACCATCGTATAACTCTTGCCTCCAATTCACCACTCACTTTTCTAAACGCCATGTATTGTTTGACGCCGTCCATTTTATTCTGAAACTCTACGCGAGCTACATTCATGTTTGAAATCATCGATCCAATGTTTCCAACGATAGTTGCAAAAATTAATACACCGGCTAGAAAGTCTGCCACAACAAATAAGTACTCTGCGTCGTTTTCAGGTTGTGGCGTTTCCCCAATAGTCGTTAGAGTTAAAGTTGACCAATAGAAGCTGTAGATATATTGATGAGCTAATGATTGATTTCTCGCCCCTGTTATATTGTAGACCCAATAGTCTTTACCGAATCCTATAGCATAACTTATGGCAAAGTAGAGACACGCGTTCCAGTGGATAAGAACTAATATCGCCATAACGACCTGAAATACAGAGATTTTTTTAAATATAAACTGATGATGACTTAGTGTTAAAAATCTAAATTTAAATTACCTTGCATATCCTGAAGGCATTTGGATAACTAGTGGCAGTTTCGGTGCGGTCGAACCACTCCCACATTCGAGGCAGTCGAAATAGTCGATTGAGTCGCACAATAACAGGGCACGGCAAACGTGTCTGGAACACAACCAATATTGACACTTCAGTAATAACAAAGTTAAAGAATGTGTCTGCTTATACCAGTCCGTAGTTGCGTTGACCTACATTAATTCTTGGGAACAAGTTAACTGAATATTTGAACTCTTGACACATTATTGTTACATAACTTACTTCGTCGCAAGATCCAGGTCTCCACCAATAGTATGCGATGTCGGTTGGCAGCAGAGATATGAGGTCGTATCTCCAAGAATTAGTTTTCAGATAATGACGTCTGAGCATTTTTGAATCTTTTACCATTAGTCCTTGCTCTAGGTAACCTGTAAGTGTCATATAGTCTTATACATTTATTTCATTTGAAATGTTTCTAATAAAATTTGAAAAAAAAAAAAAAACGCAACAAATTGATGTAACTTTTGTACGGAAACGCAACTAGGAAGGGTCGAATGTTTGTCTTAACGTTAGCCAAATTTGATGACGCAAGGCGCGGCCCGACGACGAAGCGGCGTGCGGCGTGTGGGTGTCAAATTGTTGATTCCCGAGCACACTTCGAAAGCAATACAATACCCGTAACTTTGTCGTGAGTAGTAGATATCGCTTTCGAGAGTTCATATAGCACGATTAAATATGATGGCGTTTACTGTGCTCCGAACTCGGTAATCAATTACATGAATATATCCGAAAACAATCGCTATTAAAGTGTTGTGATTAGGTACTTTGGCACGTTTATACATTTCTACATACTTATTTCACTACTTCTTTGTTACCATTTCTTCGTCGTCAAACAAAAATCTGCTACGTACACATTTATGAGATTCCAACATTTTTACATTTCGAAAACAAAGGCATCCGCCGCGTCTGCCTGTCTGTCTGTTCGCGATAAACTCAAAAACTACTGCATCGATTTTCATGCTGTTTTCACCAATGGATAGAGTGGTTCTCGAGGAAGGTTTTAGTATATAATTTACAAAGTTACGCGGGCGAAGTCGCGGACAGCAGTTAGTATAATATAAAAATAATAAGTAAATCATTTAAAAAAAAAAACAAATAAGTTTACGTATACTTTGAATTCTAAATTTCAAATAAAATACATTTTTTTTAAATAAATCTTGATTTAAAATTTTTTCAGGAATTTTTTTTGTCAATATCTCAAAAGTATACTTTTCAAGCCGATTTTCTGTTTGACAACGACCTAATTAATTTTTTAAAGAAAATAAATTTTATGCAAATAAAAGTTTAATTTTAACATTGTACAGTATCGATTTAATGTTAATTTTGTTCATTTTCTACAGTTCCAGGTCATAATATTACCTGAAAGTCCAATTGAAGAATTACAAATGAAGCACTTTTGTATTCAAGGTATTATACTCGCAATGCGGGCTTTCGCAATGTCACTCCAACATATTCGCAAAGCAGATATATTTTTTTAACAAAACACGTGAGGAGAGAATGTTATTATAGTCTATATATTGTAAATCATAGAACAAACCTTCGTGGACGTGGACAACGGTGTCAATGAAATAGATGGCGTCACATAAGTAATCCATCACATACCACAGCACCGGCAATGGTAAGTTCTCCAGTTCCCAAAACACAGCTCGCCCGATAACGAATACCATATTGTACAATATGGCTAACGAGACCACAGCCAGCCACTATATTATAAAAGTTAGACATGAATTAATGATATCCAATATCAGAACAACTGCAACAACAACTTAAACATGTTTTTTTTATTATAAAGTCCGACTATATTTTATTTAAAGTATCTCTCATAGATATATGATTGGGTCTCGCTACGCTTTTCAACCGACTTCCAAAAAGGAGGAGGTTCTCAATTCGACGTGTATGTTTTTTTATGTTTGTTACCTCATAACTTTCGACTGGGTGAAATCATTTTGATGATTCTTTCTTTTTTGGAAGCTGGTGCTTCCCGTGTGGTCCCATTTCAATTTGGTTCAGTTCTGACAATGGCATCCATGAGAAAAGACCATGAGAGGGTTTGACAACGCAAATTGCCTACGCATTTTATTATGCCCAAAATTTTAATAAAACATTCGGCACGTACATTATCATAGATAGTTGCAGTGTGACTAGCTCTTGTACGCCGAATTCGGCATAGTATTTGTTGCCGCATTTGTCAAGTACGGCGGCTGTATCTAGTAGAGCGCAGCGAGACAATTTTCCATATAAAATGTTTCAAAATCAAAATCAAAATCAAAATATTTATTTATCAATTAGGTTTCTACAAGAAACTCTTTTGATCGTCATTATAAATTTAAATTTACCAGGGTTTTGGGAAAAAGCCAAGATGACGTTTTATTTCTTAAATACTTTAGATGTAGTTTTTAATATTGAATATAAATGAAAATATTCACATGATAATGTCCTGGAAGAGTTGGGTCGAAAGCTAGCTTTAGTCCGCATAGTAACTTGGATCTTTTGGTCTGGTACAAAGGCTCTTCTGGGTCTGTAAAAGTCTGTGCAGCAAACTTGTCGAGAAACCAGTCGGGAGGCTTCGCGCGGCCTTCGCCACTTATACGATAACGAAGATTCCGGGCTACTCTGGACAGCTGTTTTTGCACCCAGCTAGTGGGTGGCTGCACTTCACTGACCGCCTGGGAACAAAAATGAGAAAATAATATATAATAAGCGCTCAATTCTTTAGAATTTTTTACTAAGGAACAGTACTTTTTTTCTGGATGTAAGATACCCAGATGTCCTTTCTTGTATGCCTGACAACGTGTAGAGGTATGCAAAATGTCAAGACGACTAGTTGAGTAGTTAAGACGTGAAAAGGTAGCAGACAGACAGACAGACAGACAGTTACTTTCGCATTTATAAATTATAATGAAATCGTAAACGAGCCGGAGGAACATTAAATATTTTTTTCAAAAAAATAAAACAATTTATAAACTTTGTACTTATGTTATACCGAGCTAAAAAAAAAATCTTTAGAACATTCTAAAAAAACATTCTTTTTTTGTTTTTCTGTTTTGTGTACGATAATCTCAGCATCGGCTTGCTATTTTCACTGAAATAATCATGATTACTTGGAGTACTATTTATCCTGAAAAAATATTGGGTTTCTGTGGTTTTTACTTTCAAAAAACAACGTAGATACTAAGTTGTGGCCATCAGCTAGTATTTCATAACTTAAACAACAGTACTTATTTACTTAACATAGTTGAACTTCCATTTGTGTATACCGAAAACAACTAATCTATAAACAAACAAAAGCGGTTAATAAACAAAAATGAATTCATGAACAATAATGAACAATTCAAAAACACAAAAACAATAATTAGAAAAAGAGGCTCCGAAGTAGGGATTCTCTTTATGTGTGTGTATATAGTATGTATATGAATGCAACAAATATACATACATCGAAACCTAGGATGTATAAGGAAGGAAATCGTTATAGCCTTTTGTTATCCTATTGTGATATATCTTATATGATGATTGATTGATTGAACGCTTTTCATCGATCACCTTTTGTTATCTAAACATCACTTCATTTTATAAGCATAAAATATAAATATTTTATGTAGAAAGGTATAAATTTTCAACCGACTTCCAAAATAGGAGGAGGTTCTCAATTCGACTGTATTTTTTTTAATGTTTGTTACCACATAACTTTCGAAACGATTTTGATGTTTCTTATTTTTTATTTGAAAGTTGGTGCTTCCCGTGTGGTCCCATTTCAATTTGGTCCAGTTCTGACAATGGCATCCATGAGAAAACGGTTTCTTTTTGTTAAAAAGTGTTATTTATCTACATGTGCAATGAGTTAAATTTTTTTAACTCATTGCACATGAGAGAGTGAGTTATAAAAGTTAGTTGAAAGTTTAACCTGTAAAATAGACGACCCAGATTTGAATCCTATTAAAATGAACTATCTATTGAAATGAACTTTTCAAACTTCACGTAGCGATCTCGTTAACGCGATTTTTTGCTCTCGCATTACCTATATTGTACGTGGTTCAAATAGTATCTACCTTACCAATAGGTAATGTTTGCGGTGATTTTTATTTTTATATATTAAGGGTGTAATGCAGGACAGATTACTCTAGCTAGACAGTAGTGGCTATGGTTGTATAAGGACATAACTATAAAGGATAAGGAATACGGCTACATATAAGGGATATAGTGGAAGAAATACAGGTTGCTGCCGGCCCCAAGTTTTAGATTTTATTGATCTTACCATTTCATTTATTTAATTTAATCTTAATATTAAAGGAAATTTAAAGATACTATTAGACTCTATTAGATTGAAAAGTAAAAGTAAATGTCAAAAAGAGAAGAGATGATTTCGTGATTTAGGTCTTTTGTAAATAGGAATTATTTTGACTATGTAATTACAATGTTACCATACACCTATCACATGCTGCTCTAAAGGTCAAAGAAAACATTTTGTTAATTATATCAATGTTTCAATTCGTATTGTTTGTATGCAGCAAATTTTAATCAATTATATGCATTAAAATAAAAGGAAAAGAGCCTCCATCGGATTAGCTTTTAACATTTGAGTAAGTGCATTTAATTTGCGCAATGTCCCATTCCATTCATTGCGATATTCGATTTAATTCTTCTGCTTTGTACTTATACAAATAAACGAGATTAATTCAATGAAATTTTTAAGCTACATTTTTTAACTAATATTATAAATGCGAAACTGTTTGTTCGTTTGTTTGTTGCGCTTTCACGTCTTATTTTGTTACGTTCATAAAAAATAATTTAAAAAATTCTGCACTTGATAGCCACCTGCCCTCTATCGACCTTAATATAAAAAAAAAAACAAGAAATTTATGAAAGAAATAGATTAATGACACATTCATAAAAGCGACCGTCGTGACTTGCATCTTATTATAAGATCGCCTTATATACATATATTTTCAAATTGCTGATAGGTAGAGAAATTAACAGCAAATTAAATTAAAAGGGATTGGATTGAGTGTTCCAGACAGATTTGAGTGGAGGAGACGGAAGCCTTAGTTAATAGAGGATATTGCACGCAAGGACTAATATTCATCGCAATGCTGCTCAATAAAACGCAAAAATTAATTGACCTGTGGTACACTGAATGAATTCGGTGACTGTAGTTGAACTATTGTTACATTTTCTTTAAAAAATTTGTTTCTAAAATAAATTATAACTAATATTTCTCTAAATTTGCTCCCATTAGGAGGTAGGTAATTCAGAAAACTGATGATAACAAAATCGAGGGATACAGTTTGATGCTGCATATCTATCATCTAATTAACCAGATAATGTAGTCAAACCAGCTCTTGATCAAGACAAAAACAAGAGACAATATTCAACCGATAATAATGAATTGAAAACTTATTAGTTATGATTTGGTATGCAAACGACTGACGCTTGGCAGTCATAAAACTCGTCTTAATATGATCGACTATGATATTCACAGGCGCAAACTTATTAACCAGACCTCCCCGGTTAAAGCGACATAACTTTGTTTACAATAAACTAAACACTTATGATGCTGAATGACAATTTGTTACGTGTTTAGGCTAGTTTACCCTTTTTATAAGATATCTTCAAATGTGAGTCTCTTTCTTTTTTTGAGCTCAGTCGAATTTTTACTTTCGAACTATGAAGTATTGTAAGTATAATCTATGAAGTTTTTAGACACATGCACGATTTTATCATCACATGGCCAGGTCGCAGTCTGGACCTAAATCCTGTCGAACACACGATTGAAATTTTAGGTTTTTAATATCAACAAATAGTTTTACCTACAGTGTTTTTTTTTTCCAATTTTTTTTCTTTATGAAATAATTAAAGCAATTGCAAATTATTTTCAACCGACTTCCAAAAAGGAGAAGGTTCTCAATTCACTGTATTTTTTTTATGTTTGTTACCTCATAACTTTCGAGTAGGTGAACTGATTTTGATGATTCTTTTTATATTTGAAAGCTGATGCTTCCCATGTGGTCCCATTTAAATTTGGTCCAGTTCTGACAATGGCATCCATGAGAAAACGGTTTGAAGTCGGTTTATTTATTTTATGTTTTTCATCTAAATCCCAATTACCCAAATCTATGATATAGCCAACAACAAAAAATCATTTCAAATATGAGTATATTTTAAATATCATAAGACACGGTAGTACTTATACAAATACGACACGATTCTTTCATTTAATAGTTTCCTTATCAACAACATCCTCGATTGTAAAACTATTTCGAAATTCTGAAGAACGTATACGTAGACTGTCATGTCGTAACGAAACGAAACGTCTATTCGAGCGCCTTGAACTTTTTATCGATGGGAAGAGAATTTAAATGAACAGAATCCGTGAATAATCATTGACAAATTGTATATGTATGATGTAAAAGACCGAGTTATAAATCGAGTTATAATTTATCAATAGTCCTAGATACGTTGGTATTGGGATTTTATTTGTACTTAAAATGTTGCCCACTTCGATATATAAAATATCATCATCATCATCATCATCATCTCAGCCGTAAGACGTCCACTGCTGGACATAGGCCTCCCCCAAAATTTTCCAATTGGACCGGTCCACCGTCGACCCGCGGCCCTTATTAGGTCGTCTGTCCACCTTGTCGGTGGACGTCCTACGCTGCGCTTGCTGGTCCGTGGCCTCCACTCGAGAACCTTCCGGCCCCAGCGGCCGTCGGCCCATCGTACTATGTGCCCTGCCCACTGCCACTTCAACTTACTGATTCGACGGCTTATGTCGGTAACTTTCGTACGTCTGCGCATCTTCTCATTTCTGATTCGATCTCGCAGTGTAATCCCGAGCATAGCCCTTTCCATAGCTCGTTGAGCGACATTGAGCTTCCTTACGAGGCCCATAGTTAGAGACCACGTTTCAGCGCCATATGTAATCACTGGCAACACACATTGATCGAACACTTTTGTCTTGAGACACTGAGTATATAAAAAAATATATACTGAGTATGTTATATATAAAATATATAACAATATAATTATGATCTTCTATAATATATAATATCTATAATACCTTTATGTGAATTATTAAAAATATAAGCAGATTTTTAAAATAATTATAAGTTATTAATTATGAAGTAATTTATACATACATATATTTATATAAAAAAATATTTTTTTGAAAAGAAATAAGAAGAAATAAGAAATAAAGAAATTTATTTCAGAATAACAACTTTAATTATAGCATATAAAATAAAATAAACATCCGCAGAAAGCAACAAGAAGACGCAAAAAAGAAATAAAGTAACAGAAAAAACTATTCCTATAGTTTCAATAACATCTAGATGAGATTAGTTAGAGGAATTCAATCGCAGCTAATCTTAATTAGCGAGTCTCGAGAGATCGATGATTAAAAATAGTCTTATATTGTAGGAAGAAAAACGTCTTGAATTAACCTTTTATTGTCCTTACTTACGGTTCAATGAATTGCAAAGAACAGGTGCAAGTAGAAACTGAAACTAAAACTGAAACTGAACAGAACTGAAACTCTATTGTAAATTTATTTAAGCCTTGCTGCGTTACATGACTTCGTTTGATGTGGATTTCTGTGGTGCATTTAGTAATGATTTGACGGCGTTCATGTCACGCCCATGCATGATGTGTTCCCGGCATCGTTAATTATAATTATTTAGCAATACCTAATAAAATTGTTTAACTGAATAAATTTTTTTTGTAACATAAAAACATAACATAATTTGAAAATATAGTGGTAACTAGCATATTAGCTACAACAAAATAAGAATCTGCTTAGTAGTTACAAAAATTATCCATTATTATACAAACACGCTTTATTTTGTATAATAATTAATTAATTTTTCAAAGTACATATTTTCAGACTACAATTCAAATAATATAGTTATTGTAGTTTGAAAATGTAACATGGTCCTACTTTGAAAATTCTGGTTTCCATGCCTTATTTTTACCACTTTAGTGGTGGAATTTGCAAAAATCCTTCCTTAGTGAATGTTTATCATATAAAACTTTTTAACAAAAAATAAAACCGCCGAAAAAACTGAAGAGCATAAAATAATCTTATTATCATTTTACCTAAGTCATTTTGAGTCGCCGCCGCGCATCACACTTTACGTAATTTTTGCTTGTTTGGCGCCGACTCAAAATTACTTAGGTAAAATGATAATAAGATTATATTATGCTTTTCAGTTTTTTCGGCGGTTTTATTTTTTGTTAAAAAGTTTTATTTTATGTTTTTTTGTGGCTATATATATGTTTTTTGTATATATATTTTTTTGTATATATATATTTATTTACTACATGCTTAATTTTTAATTTTCCCACCCCCATTTTCCCAACCTTAGGGTAGGATTTTTTTCCAAATTTATACAAGACCAACTTCGAGATATACCCTATCCATTAAAGAAAGAATTATCAAAATCGGACTACTCTGTAAAAAGTTATGCGTGGTTATACGCTACAATCGGTGAGTGAACAATCAATCATCCCCTGTTTTCCTACCCTTAGGGTTGGAATATTCTTTTTCAAATTAAAATGGGACCCCCTCGGGGGTGCACCCTTTCAAATAAAAAAAGAATTATCAAAATCGGACCACCCTACAAAAGTTATGCGCATTAAAAAAATATACATAAAAAAAAATAAAAAAAAAATATACTCGTCGAATTGAGTACCTCCTCCTTTTTGTATTTTCGTTTTCGTCGGTCCAAAATGTATCAACTGCCAAAATTTCAGTGTTTTAGGTTCGGGGCTGTTGAATCACTTCAGACAAACGAATTGATATCTATAGATAGATAAATCAGCTCTAATTTGGCAAGTTCTATCGTTGAGTTGAGACTAAATAATAGATTAAAATGCATAGTACAGCCTCAGGGGATTTTAGTAGCCAGCAAACTATTTATTTTGATGCCGGTGACATTTTTTAGGAGTTGATTGCACTTAAACAAACATTAGACGTTAACAAAATAATTAAACAATAGGCCCGTGTCGTCTACATTGCGTTGTATGATTAGAAAGTGTCTCATTAGTATAAACGCTACGCTGAACGTGCGCCTCGGTAAGAACACTAATTAATAATACTATAGGCATGTTAATTGCAAAATCTATAATTAGGTGATTCTAACAGGAATTTGATTTTTATTCTTTCGTCTTTCTTTTTTAAATAAGTCATATTCTTGTATATACGAAAATGTAAAAATTTATCTCGATATAAAAAAATATTACTTATAACTTACACGCATTCACATAAAACACACAGTAGTACATTGCTGGCTCAATTAATTTTGTTAGAAAATAGCAGTAAATTTGTTTCTCATTTTAATTAATTGAAACCATTTAGAATTAATTACTGATTCGTTAAGAGGTCTATATTTTAGTTTATTGCTCTTATTACAGACCACACCCTGTATACGCTTGGGTTTTAAAGTCATTGTGACAAATGATAGGTATTGCTAATATGTATCTACCAATTGGTATAAAACATTTTTTATCATTTAAGGAAAAATTGATTTTGTTATATTCAAAGTGAAAGTGAAGGAAAAAGTAACGAAGGAATTCGTAGTACCTCTTATATTTATTAACTTAATACGTTTCTAGAGCAAGTCATTTGTATTAATTATTACAGCTTTGTTTGCAAAAGGACAGTTCGAGCAAAACTTAAACACGACCATTTGAAATTACTCGACTTTAGACTTCTGTACAGTTATGCATGAATTTGCTTCTAATATTCTTACATTTATGTCTTCGTCTCTATTGTGAGGATTGATTTATTTAGATATTTCTTACTAAAAAAGCACGGGCATAGCTAGTACATAAAAATACAGTTGAAGTTTTTTAAATAAAAATACAACACTGATCTCTAACCGTAATAAAATGATGAGCTCTAATTTTTACATATAAAAACATAATATATAATACCTAATCACTTCACTACTTGACGATGTTCATAGATGTCAATTAATGTGTGCCTGATTTGTGGTCCAGTAACGGAGGATTAATTTACTCACCTGGCCCATATTATTCTTAACATTGAATTTATGTATTGTGTAGACCGGATTCATCGTTTTGACGACACACCTGCTCCTATACGTGTTGAACGCCACTAACACTCAACCTCACTAAGAACTCTTCCAAACAAAGTGATTAAGACTCGTCGTCAAATAGCAGAGATCAGTATCAAAGTAATTGTTAGAAGGCTGGGTCACGACACCGCGAACCTCAATTAGAGAAATTTAGTTAACACAAGTAACGCAAGGGAGGCGATGAGTCTTCAATTAATTAAAAGATCGATGCTATTTACTACTGATATTGAATGGTTTATATCGGACTAATTTGCGCCGAGGGCTTCCGCAACAACTTTCCGTCCGCGGTCGCCTATGTCCAAATGAGAATTGAGCGTCTGATCCAAAAATTAATGGGTGGTTTGGTGCGTGTTCAAGGCACCATCCAAACAATGGGCTATGAAGAACTACCGATGTCACGCTTATGACGTGTACCCCGTAACATCCGTTGTAAATACTGATTGCCCGACCACCACCGTTGAACGTAATACGCCTAATTGCCCCTTTAAAAGTTAATGCATTAACTTGATCATTTTTTGATATCTCACCGCACCACATCGATGTTTGCAATCTAAACGTTTTAACTAAATTATGTGTACAAACAAATTTAATGGGTCATATTTGCACTGTTTTAGTTCACGTCTTAAGAAAGCGGACACGTTTTTTTTTGGATCTATACTAAACTTCAGCTTTTCCTATGAAATTTAATTGAAAAGAAAACAATTAAAATCACTCAATTAAATTACTTATAGTGACAATTTTGTTATGATAAAGTTATAAACTAATTTTATTATATCAAAATATAAACCCAGTCAGCATTTGCACAGTTAATATTTTAAAAATATATTCACCATATTTTTTTTTTTCAAGTCATCGTCATTAATCTCGATATCTTAATAACTTCAAATGTTTTTTTTTAATTTTATAATGTTGAGTGTAACGTTCCCAGTCCGACTGTAAAATATGGACTAAATTTTTCGCGTTCTCCTCGCCGATACTGCCTTGAAAATGACATACACACTACCTCCCCATGGTCCCATAGACTGAAGCCTAAATATAGTAATGGCTAGTTGGAATGAAGAATTAATTATCATTAACTCTTTTAATTAATGGCCAGTCAAAAGACACAACGCCAATGAATTTTTACATCACATGCCAATACTAACTAAATTACTCGTTTTAATGTTAATGTTAGTTTATAATGTCGACAGGCAGGCTGGCGTTAAGTGGTTACCGTCGCCTAAAACACAAGCAGCAACAAGACCCCAGGAACAAAGCAACCAAATCTCTCATTGAAAGTACTTATTTAATTTTGTAGTATTAGTTTCAAAACATCGATTGAAGTGTACCTCAAACGACATTGTGTTTGTCAGATTTGGACATTAAATCAATTGTTTATTGTGTTCGTTTGAGCGGTTTTTGTTATTGAACCCGTAGGCATTTTTAAATTGCGAATTGCACGGAATCGCTACATCAATCCAGCCTCGATTAACTTTTCGCAGTGTTTCAGAATTGGGGATGATATTTTATCTCCTCTACACAAAGGGTTAATAGTAATTTGAACTCATCATGAAGAATATAAGAGCTGAGAAGCCGTGTGCAGTTGCCACACGGAATTAATTTGAGTAGGCGATTTTAATTTTAATTAATTTGAGAGATAATTTTATACTAAAGACTTTAAAATAGCAATGTGATATTATAATAAATTTATCTTAAACTTCAAAGTTGTAAAGTTCAAAGTTTGATTTATGATTAAATTTCGAAGTCTTAGAAAAAACATACGGTAGATATCGTGGTATAATTTGCGCGAATATTCATTGGCTTAAATATTTGATCTGCTCTTATTTTATGATTGGTCTGGTCTCTGGTCTCTAAAAACCTGACTATGATTAAAAATGTCACTAATTATATGAGCCCTTTGGATGAGTGAAAGGCAACACCTATTTAATGTGTGTAATTATTATTATTATCATTATTCACTTACTTATTTTACCACTTAATGTTAATATTTTTTTACGATACATATAAAAAACATTAAATCCTTACTAATATTATAAATGTGAATGTGAATTTGTTTGTTTGTTACGCTTTCACGCAAAAACTACTGAACCGATCACCATGAAATTTTGCATACACGTTGTCTGGGACACCAGAAAGGACATAGGGCATCTTTCATCGTTCAACGCGGACGAAGTCGCGGGCACAAGCTAGTATAAAAAAAAAATCTTATATATTATTAACACCATAACCCGGGTTCGACTCCGGGGATGCCGGGAATCTAACCCGGGAACCCTGGAGGGTCAACTTTGGAAATGAACTTTTCAAAGTTTTCTCTGGTGTGCTGCTCTTCGTGCTATTATTTGAATAAGTATATATTTTTTTATAATTATTCAATTCCTTACCTCTTCAAATGGTTCTATGCCGTCCTCCATCCGATTCCTGTATTTGTTATGCAAGGGCCGTAGAGTCTGAGGTGATAAATTTTTAGATTGATTTTCTGATGAATTAATGCCCGAAGGACCGGGAAGAGGCGATGAGGTACTCAAAGTGAACACTTTCCCATCGCGATATCTATAACAAAATAAAGAAACACAATTTACCACATAACAGTAAAATTGTAAAACTACATACACCCCATTCGAAGTTATGTAAAGCATATTGTAATATAATTTCATACATACTTATACTAAGTAATAAAGTTTTATACGAGATAGTAACTGGATATTTCCAGTTACTATCTCGTATAAAACTTATATATATAAGAGCGCTAATATCTTTTTTATTTTGCCAGTTTGTAGTTCTAACTAAACAAGTAAGTACAATAACGTTAATCCAGGCAATAAAGATAGTTTATTGCCTGGATTTTTATGCTGGAAAAAATTCAAGTTCCTGTCAAAAAAACGAACTAAAACGCTTACGATATTGCAGGCACAGCAACATCGTAACTTCGTAACTATCCATATCTTTATATATGTAATATATATTCTTCTGTGCGTGTGTATGTCACTGAACTCCTCCTAAATGGATTAATCAGGAATGGTTTGTATGTAAAACAAATTGGTCGCTAACGAAATCGCGGGAACCCAGTAATTATTATATAATAGCTCATTTACACCGAACGGGCTAATATTTCACGAAAGTAGATTGTTACAATTTTTTTCAAATATTGATCCATGATTTATGTTTTTATACGAACGACGGCATTACCGCGTACCTATAAAGTAACAACTCTTAACTTCGTTTAAGAGTTATGGAGGAACATAACATACAGAAAAAAATTGAAAAAATGGTCAATTTAGTTTCAGTATCATGTACAGAGCCTATAAACACGATATCTCTGAAAACAAAGTAACTTACTCCATGACCAAACCTTACAGATTTATTATTAGTATTTATATTTATATTTTTTATTTATACTTACGTATAAAGACGGTCATCAGCGGCGGAGGAATTACGCTTGTGTACAGAGTTGCGAGAGTCGCCGCGTGCGGCTGCAATGATGTATGCCCACATAGTCGTGGCTTACAATTGTGCGTTCCAACATCAGGTGATGATACTAAAAAACGTTCAACATAAATCTTAATTATTTAATTTAAAATAATAAAATTAATAAATAACCGCAACCATTACCAAAAGGGATTAAAATTTTTAACAGGACATATTTTAAACTAGCTGCTGCCAGCGACTTCGCCCGTGTAACTTTGCTTTGTAAATTATATATTATAATCTTCATCGAGAACCACTCTATCCATTAGTGAAAACAGCATGAAAATCGGTGCAGTAGTTTTTGAGTTAATCGTGAACAGACAGACAGACGCGGCAGAGGACTTTGTTTTATAATATGTAAGTTACCACATGTAGTTATAATATAATAAGGGCCTCTTTCACCAACTACAACTAAAGTGTTGATTAATTACTTTTAGAAATAATTTTATGTTTTATTAAATTATGCACTCGGTTTAGTGCATCCTTCGATAGGCGATTTATTTTTATTAATTTCTTTTTAATGTTTGTGGCTTCCTACTTGACAAATGGTGAAGGAGGCCCTAAATCGTCGAAATTACAAAACAACCAGTGTTTTTAATCTATTACTTATAAATCGTTGTCCTGTCCTGACTAACCATCACACACAGCTTAAATAATGCACCTACTAAGCATAGAAAGCTAAAACCAAGTACTTAGTAAAATTAAATACTGCAACTATTTAGTTATAAAATATGAAAAACTTTTTCTCCGACCTATTATTTTAGAACAAAACTAAACAAAACGCGGATATTTGAAACAAAATGTATTCGTATTGTTTTGTTTATTGTTTGTTTAGTAGAACAATGATATTATATTCTAATGCTTTCGATGTTTAATGTGTGTTCCAGAATTTAAGGTTGAATTGTGTTTGAGAATTTTAGAATGAAAACTCAACCTGATTCATTAACAATAGTTAATATCATCTTTTCTATTTTTGAACTATATTAATTTTCAAACTATCCTTGATAATATTTTTTATTTATTAAGATAATAAAATATGTCTATTAAGATATATAAAATTGTCTGGGACACCAAAAAGGACATAGGGTACCTTTAATCCGTTCAACGCTAACGAAGTCGCGGGCACCATCAGCTAGTTAACTAATAATTTGAAAATATTGTCTCTTATTTTTACAGCTTATAAAATTAATGATAGTAAAAATACCACGTCTACTTAAATATTCTTCGGTTATAAAACCAACATCACATTAAGTGAGTTAATAAGATTTGTCGTTGAAAAACACCACTTAAGTGTATCTGCTTTGTTTAGTATTCGTGAAACGTCCCTTTATGATGGTAGGGGCTTATGGTAGCCGGCTGTATTGATTAATGCGTAAACTTCTATTTTACTGTGTTGCATTTTATGGGAGTGTCAGTGTTAACTTACGATGTTACGACTGCGCTAATCAATTGGACAATAAATTCCCCTTTAATACGGAATAACAACTTTATAAAAGTTTATTCCGTTTAAGTAAAGGGCGCGCATTGTAATAGATAGCGTTCAATAACAATCGTCTTTCACTTTTTACGTATTGCCTACTTTCATTAATACTTAACTAGTATGTCGCTTTGTAAGCTGTAAAAACATCAAGATTTTACTTCTAAATATTAGCAGATAATTAAGTAATTATCTGAAATGAATTTGACAACATCTATAAACAATAATACTTTTGTAATTTCTTTGAAAACCAGTATTTTCAGATGCAGACCAAAATTAAATTTAAAAAGTTCATTTCCAAAGTTGGCAATGCCGGAAATCGAACCCAGGATCCCTGAGACAGAGCAAAAAGGCAAGCATCCTGACTCCTAATTCGTACAACTGGTCGATTATTTTCGTTAAAATCGCTTTACAGATCCCTGAGTGATCCAACTGCTTCGTCCTATTAATCGGAAGACGCGAACTGCTTTGTTGATGTGAGAAAAGCGTGATTTAAAATCCAAAATCTATGGCGTCACAACTACCTTACTTATTGATAGCAATACCTACTTACTTAGATGCAAACCTAGTTTATATTTGCATAACCGTTTTCATAAACGCTCCTCGAAGTGCTTGTAACCTGACACCGCTCCGCCTCAACTTATATTCAATCTATGTGAAAGTTTGTGGTTTATGGGTAAAGATTTTCGTGTGATTTTATTCGTAATAATGGCGTCTTGGAAAATTCGGGTAATATTACAAATACCTACATACAATTCGAATTATTCAAATCAAATACTATAAGAGAATTTTCTTCTTATTTACCTAACTTACGTTTTTCTGAAATATTTTGATAAAATAATATAAAAAAATAAATAAAAGCAGCCGATTAAATTAATTAGAATTTAACATAATTAATAAGCTTATGAACAAATGTACTAGTATTGAATTTTTTTATTACTGTGACAGCAAAAGTTTTTTGGATAGTAATTTACTGATTTTTTTCTCAGAAAAAAATAAATTTATAAATCTTTATGCCCGATTCAAACCTTTTAAAAAGGTAATTTTTTTTTTTTTTAAATATGCACTGAATTTTTATATTAAAGTTTTAATTTTACTGAAAAGTTAAATTAGAATGGCGACGAAATGAACTCTTTTCTGCTAGTTCGCCTTTCCGAAATTTACGTGACGCCAATTCGGATTTATAAAACTTTTCTACACCTATTTGATTAAAGTAAAAAAGGAAGCAATAATATTTTTCCCATGTGTTATTCATGTGAACCTCATGTGAACAGATTAAGATGTAACTCTCTGATTTGTATGCATGAGTGTTCACATTGCATGTAGGTGTATGTCATGTCAATATTTTCGTAACAAGTGCGTAAACAATTACCGAACCAACTCATACTTCCACTTCGTTACACTAATACTATACGACACGGCGCGTCTCAGACAGGTTCATATGGCGGCGAAAATTTGTGCTTGACGATTTTTCTACGAATACCTATAGATCAGTTTCTACTAGAATTATTCTTCATTTCTATCTTACGAGTTGGAGACTTGGATTAATTTATTAATAAATATTAGTTTTGGCTCGACCTAAACGAGGGTGTACCTATTCCCCGATTTTGTTTTATTGATTTGATATGATTTTATGTTAATGTTATCTCAAATAATGTTGTGCTTTCCTATAATTGTCATGATCCTTTCAGTGATGTAATAGTGATTCAGGATATCTTTGTGTTAACATTTTACCTTTGCACCTGAGTCATGCATGTTTGTATTTACAAAAAAGTCTATGTAATATGTCAAAATATGAGTAAGCTGAAGACAGATGCTCTCACTTCAGCTTACTAATTTTTTACGGGAGGACGTACGAACTGACGTGCATATTTTGTTGTCAGGGCAAGCGTTTACGAAAATAAATTTAAAAATAAAAATAAAAACCTAGTTTCTAGTTTCTATTGTCTATGCTATGTATTGTCTAGCTAAATAAACGATACACCAAATTTTGAAGTTGTAAGGGAACCGAAGGTTTTCAAGTTGGCAAGGAGCTTAATATCTCGATATTGTTCACTAGGCAACTTTTGGCAGTGAATATATTGTAGAGGTACTTTATGTCTCATATTGTAACATTATTAGGCTAATATTTTCAAACTGCATTAATTAATAATATTTTTACCTGTTTTCTCATATTGGTATTCCATCTTACTTTTGATTGATATTGATGATTGAACAAATATCCCATCAAGTATGAATTCACACATTGAGATGGTTTTCCGAACATGTTAATGATCAAAGTTAAATGTCAATAATATATTGTGACATAAATACTAAACTTATGTAAATTATTAAATTATAAATGTAATTATGAACATTAGTTCAGTTGACAATGCAAATTAATTTATTTTGAATGTTATATAATTAAGGCTCATAATAAAAGAAAATTCAAAATTATTTTCAAAATAAATAGTACTGACTGAATCCAAAGTGAATTTACTCATAATAAAATACTCTTGAAATAAATCCAAGAGTCACTAACTTGGATAATAAGAGTAACTAACTAAGGTCTCAACTAACTACGCGAGTTAAGTGAACTGAAATTAATTTTTAGAACCATTTCCATATAGGGAGATATCATTTCCCTAGCCTAGAATATCAAATAAGTCGATTCCGGTACTCTTTCGTGTTTACAGGTTTATAGAGTTCGTTGTTATATGTATACGATTTGCGTGTTTGTAATGCGAAGTTTATTCGAGTGTGGTCAGTGCGATTGATTGATTTTAACAACCGTAACGTGATAACAGCCTGTTAGATATTCTCATAGTCATATGATATCTATAGATAGTGTGTGTTCAATATTATTGTTGTTTTTTGACTGGTTTCGCTTTCGGTTTATTACCTACTGGGGAATGAATTATAGGATTTTGTTATGAAATCTTATGAATTAAAAAATTAAGAAACATAAAAGATTAAGTTCTAAATTATAATAAATGTACTGTTCAATCTTATAATCTGTCGTTTTGCGGAGGTAGTTGCGCAATCGGAGCGAGCTTGTTGATGGGAAAAAGTCTCGAAGCTGTTCAGATGGTTCAGATTCCATTTGCAATTAATTTTCTATCTAGTTGAACACATCTGCTTATAAATCAGCTTGAACAGTCACCATGACATTGAAATAGGTATAACAACTTGTTAGATTTAAAAATAGAATTAATTAATATAATTCTTTCTGATAGAATGAATTAAATTTAAAATCAGAACAAAACTCCTTTTACCATCTTGCAACTGATCGATACAAACACGCCAATACACATGAAGTAGGCATGCATGCATACGTATAGTAGGTACTAGGTATAAGTACTCCGTCAAAGTGAAATGATTAATAGTATAGACTTTTTTATACTTTAGTTCACAGAAGATTAGGATTTGTTTCCTAATAATAATTAATTAGTTAACGAAATATTTACATTGAATCTTAATCATTGAATGCAGTATTATTTTCGCCCGTTCCACCTATTCTACTAAGTCAGGGCTAGTTGGTGGTTTTACAAGGGCAAATAGAAGCCACAAAAATCCACTGAGAGCGACTGATTTTGCAAAGGATTGTGAAGGGACTCGGGACCAGTTATATATTTCGTTGGGGAAATAAAACTTGGCGAGGGTTGAGCAAGCCGTAGGCGATTATCACTCATCAACTAAGCACGCAACGTTGGAGAAGGGTATGCGTAAGATGTATTGTGGTCAGACGAGTGTGAATTTGTTGTCGAAGGATGTTTATAAAATGCTCTTTCATATATTTCATGCATATATTTCAAAAATATATAAAAATTGTCATCTATTTAGGGCTATTTCTTATGTGTTATTTCTAGTCTTATATGTTATGTATGTAGTATTTTCAGTATGACAAATTCACACAGACCTAATCAATTCCTACTTCCCAGGATAATGCTAGGATAACCCGAAGGTGCCAATTGTGGCAAAAAAATTGGTTGTAATCAAAACAATCAACAGTTGGTTAATAAAAAGAAATGCGACTAGTATACGAGACTACACAACATATACTATTAGCGGGGATGTTTATTGGGAGTATTACAAAAGTAATTTACACAAAGCCCCTGCAAATGTGTCCTTTGATCGAGGCGCCCGTCGGCTGTAATTTACACCAAGAGTTCAATGGTATCGCATAAAGTTAATAGGCCCTTTCGACAAGTAGGTATACAACGAATAAGTAGTTAATAAAATTTAAGTAGCAGAAAAATGGTTCTGATTTCTGGTATTGTTATTAAAAAATCAGAAATAATAATCTGAAAGTGTCCTATCTGAAAGTGAGATTAATCGTCATATGAATATTGATTCAATTCGGTACGTACAGTCGAAATGTTCGCTTCGCGGCGTCATTTGCAATGTCCGTGGCGTGGTCATGCGTGATTACAGAGTTGTGTGTGTGCTGAGTCGAGGTTGAATTAACACATACAAAGGCGTTGGATACAAACGTTTCTGTGATGATATGTCCCTATCTTGCCGTGTACCACAACGTTTATATTTGTTTTGTACTGTATGTCACGGCTAAATGTCAAATGTAAACCTTGTAAAATGTATCTCTAAATGGGTAAAAAAATACGCTTTCATTTTAAACTCGTGTGAATTTTGACAAATTTACGTCTCCAGTTGGTGTTGTTCACAATTCGTTACATATTTTATGACACAGACGACGTTACATTCTGATAGAAAGTCATCAAAGTCGTCAAGGAAACTGTTGTAAAAATATGCACAAAAACATTTATAAACGCAGTAAGAAATTAATATTTAGTTGCAGTGGGAATACTGATAGTTAAACTTTCTGTACATACGTCTATTATATTAACAAATGGAACGTCTGTCACAGAAGGCCAGCAAGTTATTAATTTAAAAGTATTGCGTGTAATTTGCGTGTAATAAAGTAAATACTCATTTTCTATCTAATATGTTGCGATTTGAGCATTCACTATGCGATTCTAATACCTAAGTATAAACATTATTAACTCTTTTTTAGACTTTAATGGCTAATACTTAGTTAAAAAAATTGTAAAAATATTTTTTGTGGAAAGTAAGCGAAAACCGAATTAAAATCGATTTTGTTTTTCTCATTCTTGAGTTCTTGGGAGAAACCGAGAAACCGAAAAAGATTTTCGTTGGAAATCGTTAAAAGTTTTGGAAATAAGAGACATTTGTAACTTTTCCTTACACAATTAAGTACATTTGACATAAAAAATGTTTGATTTATTATTTATTCAAAATATTCCTAATCATTTCATTGCATTTCAGTAATACAACCGTATCTATATATATTGCTTGGGTCAAATGTTCTCGAAATATACTTCATTTAAGCGATTCTAGTATCGTTAAACGACTTTTGTGGTGAATACTAAACACCTCTTAACTTGTCCTTGCGATAGCATTTTAATGCGTCAATTATTACGTGCTCTGTAAAGTATTAGAATCTTAGAATCTGATATTAGAATATTCACTTTACTAAACCAAGTCTTTTATATTGTTTAAAATTTTAACTCAGTCAAATTGTACCCTCTCTTGACCTCCGTCGGAAAAAAACGTTTGTTAAGCTTACCAAGTTACATTTAACATTTTTATCGTAATATTCTTTACATGTTGTAATTAAATTTCTTGGCACTTCCTTAATACAATTCTTTAACACCCGACTTTTCCTTGTTCTGAAGGAAGGCTTTTTCCTGTTAAAGATAAACCCGAAAACTTTCCCTTTAGGAACATTAGGATTCTCTAACTACAGCCTATTATTGTATGTATAAAATGATAGGTTGGCCTTAAAACCCCAAACCTGAGCTTAGATCTTTTAGGTTAGATCCTAAAAATTAATATTTTATGTGCTAGACTAAATAATTATAAAGAATAAATTTAGGATTGCAACTAAATATAAAATAAGATGTAGGTGCATTTCTAGATGCTATACGAGACGGTATTTCAAACAGTTCTCTAACTGATAGTGATAACTCTAACTGAACTGAGAGTCTAATTGAAAGAAATAAAAAATGCTATTACGGTTAACCTTTCAGCAGGTTAAATTGACGTACTCTGAAACGTATAAAACGACTCTCAACGTCGGCTAGCTCGAAGACAACGCAATTTTGTTGCAGTGGTATTGCATGTCACGTCAGAAAGTTATTACTTTCCTTTAAGCGATAACAATTATTGCCATGTTATGGGGATATTCAATTAAAAATGTTTTCCATAGTATTTGATACTATACCTCACAAATGAGTTAATCATGTGTAAAATGTTTTTGTATAATAATATATATGTAATCTATCAGTATTAAGCATTTCGTTATAAATTTATAAGAGCCTAGCAATAGAAAATGTCGAATTCATCTGGTATCTCTGTCTCTTTTTATGTGAGTATTACTTTCTCTTATATTAACAAGAGCTAAATGACAATTTCCATTAGACTGATATTTGCAATATACCTAGCACATCACAATGTATTATTAACTGATTTAAAAATCAGCTTATTGTAAGCTTTAAAAAAAACTGTACATATATTAATTTTACGATAACCATAACGTTGGTAAAAATTGCCTACAACAGTAATTATTTCAGAAAGTTGTGGAAACTGATTATACATAAAATAATGTACTTGGCTTGCTAAACATGTGGAAGTACTCCGTAAATTTGTATAAGGTCATTCAAAGCTCTAGTGGCGCAATTGGTTAGCGCACGGTACTTATAAGACAGTATGTTCGAGCGATGCCGGGGTTGTGAGTTCGAGCCTCACCTGGAGCATATATATTTTTTTTATATTTCATTTTACTTCATGTGTAGGGTATAGGCGTAGGTTTATTTACTCACACCGGTCTAATTTTTTTTTACTATTATGATTTCTAAATGAAAAGTTCAATTTTAAGGATTGTCGTTTTTCCATTCTAACTGTGTAAACAGTTTTGAACAAGTATTGTGACTGTGACGTAACTATAATCTTTGTGGGTAATGATGAGTACTATATAGTATTCTAGCTGGTGCCTGCGACTTTGTCCGCGTTGAAAAAGAAAAAACCCGTATTTTGTTTCCCGTACGTCTGAATACCTACTTACCAATATCATGAAAATCAGTTAATTCGTTTAAGAGTTATGGAGGAACATACATACATACAATACTACACTTACTGATTTATTATTAGTATTGATTGTTGTTGTTTCTTTTGCGTAATTTCAAAGCAAATTAAATACGTGTTACAAGCTAAATGAAGACACTTAGTTTATTTTATTTATTCTGTGTCATGGCTTACTTCTACCGCTAGCCTCATTAGTTTTTCCGAGCATTCTTTCTATGTATTTAAAAGTGAAAACTTGAGCTTGTGTATGTTTGAGCCTTTTGTGCAATCGTTATTCTCTCTTCTGTCATATATAAACCATCATAATAATCATAATATTATTTACCAGATTATTTTTTTATAAATAATATTACAGTTTTGCTAATTTATTGCTTGAATTTCAAAATTTAGTATTTCAATTTAACTTGATCCAGTGTCAATGTCGCAGCATTGTCTAATCCAATCTAATAGCGAAATGTCGTTAGGATATGTCACTGCAAACTTTCACGACCCACTACAGTCCACGACAACCTTAACAGAACCCTGATGGCATTATTATAATGTATGGACATGCAGGGCCCTGTATGCCCGTCGAGTATAGTTGATCCAAATTCCGCAGGTGTAAAATGCCTAAAATAATTACTTTGAAATGCCTAAAAAGCAATATCTTTACAGGTTCGTAAACCGTTGCGAAACTTCGAGCCAGCATGTTACAGCGGACAGCGATGCGATCTGCTTTACGATCTACTTATGTTACCTTTATCTTAGCTTGCGAGATATGCTTTACGAGCCTTGCAATGTGTAATATCTATTTACTTATTTAATTTACTTTTAATTGAAAAAGAAACAAATATTTAAGTAATTATATTCTCTCACTTGAATTACAATTAGTTGAAATTATTAATACACCTATAGGTATCCCAATGAATGCTCTTCGATTGACAAAGATATTAAGTCTTCCACATATCTTATCTTGCCAACGCGTGTATATTGCCTAGTTTTTATATTTTCAATGTGACTTTCCGAGAAGGCAACCATTGTAAGAGTAAGATTCATACATTTTTAGCATGCCATTCAATGCCAACTCCCACATATCTTTGCTTAAATTTCCTAAATGTGCATTTACAACTGGCTTTGTGCCATTTTTAAAATGTATTAGATAATAATATTTTTGTTACTGAACTTTCTTTGTGCTTTGTAGGTAATTTTTGTACTATAAAACTAAGTTCCATTATTATGTAATTTTATCTTATTATCCATATCATTAAATGTAACAATTTCATAGATTTTAATATTAAAACGGCGTTGATATCCAAATAAAGAAAAATACGTAATTCTACTTTTCGCTTGTAATTCTAATAAGGACGTAATTTAGAAACGTAATTCTGCTGTCATACTGAATATGTAAATTCCTTTCAAACTCTAAGTACAGCTATTTAGCATTGTAGACCTGAAGGCAATATATTCCCTCGCGTGTGTTTGCCTTTAACTCCAGTGACCATGATCTTAAGCTTTAAAGTAGACTGCGGAAGGAGAGCTTAACTTTAATAACATTAATTTAAATAACGGCCCGATGACTACGAACAAACAAATTCCGGGGAATTTGTGTGTCGAATGGGAAATATTTATTCCAATATAATATCTTCCTATACGGGATGTAATGAATAGTAAATTATTATCTAACTAGCTGGCGCCCGCGACTTCGTCCGCGTTGAAAAGAAAAAAGTAGCCTATACTGTGTCCCGTACGTCTAAATGTTTATCTACCAAGTTTCATGAAAATCAGTTAATTCGTTTAAGAGTTATTTCCATAACATGTTCCTCCAACATACATACAAATACAATACCTACCCTTACAGATTTATTATTAGTACTGATATGACTAGCCGATGCCCGCGACTTTGTTCTCAAGGAATATAATAAGAATGTCCATTATCTTTCGATTCTATCCGTGCTTTCACTGGCTTATTTGAATAAAATAAAACGTGTGTGTAAAAATCCAAATTTTGAAAAAAAAGGACGAAGTTGTTTATTTTTAATTAATATTTGAATTCATAAAATGTAAATTTTAGTAATCAAAACTGGTCCTACCAACAGATAGGTCCATAGGTATAATTATTATTGAAAACTGAAACGGAACTCTTATGATATTTTTAACATTAATGTCAATTCACTATTATTTAGTGCCTTTATTATTTAGTGGTTCCAAATTTATTTCTTGTATATTTTATATATATAGTTGCTTGTAATAATTGAAAGTGTGTTCTTCTAGTATTATCTTCTGTATCAAAACTAACAATAAATCTGTAAGTGTAGGTAACATAACATACATAACATACAAACAATACATATTATAATAATATTATCATATCATAATATGTATGTATCTATGTATGTACCTCCATAACTCTTAAACAAATTAACTGATTTTCATGAAACTTCATAGATAAACATTTAGACGTACGTGACACGGGATAGGCTACTTTTTTCTTTTTCAACACGGACGAAGTCAAAGGCACCAAATAAACATGTAAATATAATACGATTTCAGAGAAGAAATCACAATACAAGCAATAAAAGGTGTAAAATCCTGTAATATGTTAGTACTAAACATTGGATGCGTCTTAGGGACTCATGAAATGGAAGTCGTAAATTAGATATAAAGAAAAAAGAAAGTATAGGGGATAACGGAGAAGAAATGTTTATTATTGTCGGAGTTACCTGATGCTGTAACAACCACATTATAAAATGTAGGTAAGTACGCAGCCTGAGTGGTGTATGTTAGATTTTCACACCTAAATGAACTTGAAATGAAAGAAAGGGACACCTGCTCCCGAGTATTTTTATAGAGTGTGAAAGTATTTGTCTCATAAGGAGTATCCATAGTTTTTAAAGAAATAAATGTGAAAATATTACCTAATACTATAATAGCGTAAAGAGTAATAGAGTAAGTTTTAATCTATTTCTACAATTAATACGGACCGTTCGTTGATAATACAATACGTGTCGTGTAGGTACATGAAATTTCAAAGCTTAATATGTAAGAAAATAAATAAATAAATATTATATTATTATAAAATATTAAAGTCCATATTATATATGATTTCTTTTTAAATAGACAATTTACAGCTCAGGGTAAATACTGTTAATTTAAACTGATAAACGCTCTTACATAACAATTTCGTTTTTATAAAAATCATGTATGTTCCCGAAAATTTAATTATTCAGTTCAGATATTTAGATTTATTTTAAATCCACAAAACCGTGTTGTTTTAGAAAAGTAGGTACACATTAAACTTTAATTGCGTACCAAGCTTTAATTAGTTAATAGAAATTACTCAGTTCTAGCTAGCGCTGTTTCGATCCTGCAAAGAAACGGTGGAAATTACCTCAGCTGTGATTTTAATTGAACTACTTAAGCGGAGCCACAATTTACTTCGAGGTACGGGGTAAAGATAATTTAAATAGCAAACAACTGCATTGTCAATATAAATCAGGATTAATTAGATTGACTTTATCAATAAAATCCGCAACTTGTTGATTCAATTAACGTACTCTTCAAATTGCCTCTTCAATATTGCCCTCTTTTAATATAGGCTATCATAATATATCGAACATTCATTTTGTGTATAAAATTGACTATATTCTATCACTTTTTTCTATATTACTATTGTCAGTTTCAGTGATGACATGTGGCGCTGAAACGTGGTCTCTAACTATGAGCTTCGTAAGAAAGCTTAACGTTGCTATCGAGCTATGGAGAGGCTACATTACGAAATAGAATCAGAAATGAGGAGATCCTATGAAAGTTACCGACATAAGCCTGTGGATCAGTAAGGTAAGGTAGCAGTGGAGAGGACACAATTCAGTGGCGGATTTACCTGAAGGCTGAAACCTGGGTCGGCAGATTTTTGTCTTAGAGAAATAATATAAAAAAAAATATATTATTATACAAGTGATCCAGAAATTGCTCGCATTCCTCTCAGGAGTTGATACTGTGGCTAAATTGGAGGACCTTATTACATCAAGTTTTTTTTTATCTTGTTGAGATTGTGAACTGTTATTTAATCTGAGACTAAGGTATCGAATTTCAGGTGTCAGTACCTAGGGGCGGCAAAAATGTGAATCCGCCACTGGGACACATATAGTACAGAAAGCCAAGAAGTTTCTCGAGCGGAGGCCACGGAGATGACCTGATAAGGGCCGCGAGTCAACGCTGCTTCTGATGGTGAATGACCATCCATTGAGCTTATTGGAAATTTAAGACAGTAGCCTATAACCAGCAGTGGACGTCTTGCGGCTGAGATGATGATGATGATATTAGTGTTCGCCCACTTCTCGAAATTCAACCATCTACATTTCAAAGTGTAGAAAAAAAAATAGGAAGTGTTAGCCACACATTAGGCGCCATATTAAATCGGTTTTCTTTCACCGTCTAGTGTCGCTAGACGTTACTTTAATTGTCCAATCACCTGACTGTGAATACCTATAAGGTAATGTAAGTATATAAACTTTTCAGGTTTGTGTATGAGCTGATCCGGCATTGAGTTCCACGAATTTCGTAGTTCGTTTACTAACATTTTAAGAGCTTTTCTATTTTTAAAGCAGACTAAGTTAAAACTCTTTTAAAAGTTAACTTATTGCTTCATAAAAGTTATGTTTGAAAACGTTTTTTTAAGATTTAACTTTATGGATATTATTGACTAGCCGTCAGTCAACATGTGCATATGTTAGCAGCAAAGTTTAGTAGATAATGAGCGTTTGGCTGCGTTTACTGTGTACTGGTTTCCGTTATGTTGATTGTAAAGGTGTTTGTTCATGGGGAAACAATTTTAGAACTACAAATTATAATTAATTACAGGTTAATATGGTTTCAAAAAGCTCTGTTTGCTGATGATATATCCAAATATATTAAGGATTTCTTTCACCAACGACGAAAGATTTGTTTGATGCTCTTTCAGGATGAAACGTTAGTGCGGTGATCATTTCAGTTAATCCTTAGCTTTTTTAATAACTAACAAAAAGCTATCATATTTATAATAGCTAACAAAAGCTAACAAAAGTTAATGCTATTCAAAAGATTGTTATTTACATAATATATTGAATCAGTGCGAGAAAAAGTAGGTAAAAGTGCTGTAATTTCCCCTACAGTTAATTGTACTCCTTCATCTTGGTTTATCTTAATGGCTGGACCCAATCATTAACTTAAACTAGAAATAAATATTGCAAATAATTATCACTCAGTTAAACCCATTTTATACCTCCTTTTGTCTATAATATCCACTTCCTGAATAAAATAACACAAATGGGAATCAAGGAGATCCAGAATTAGTCTCTAATATGTAGGTATTCATTACGCTTACTTTTATGCAAAATTTAAAATAAAACAAAGCTATTTTATAATTTTAAATGTCGTTTCAGTTAACTGTTAACAATTTTTTAAATAGTTTTCGCAGAAAAAACAAATCATTCAATTATGTAGATTTATCAAAGACTAAGAAATGAAGCTAAGCATATCATGTGGCAGTAAAAATGTAGGGAGAAACCAGATTATTTTGAAGAGATTTACGATTAATCCGATACTAGAGTGCAAACATAACGGCTTTTAGTATTCCTATCTGTCGGCGGAATCTTTATAGCCATCTTTTTACTGTCACATGCTTTTATTTATTATTATTAAATATGAAACTTATATTAAACACTTACGCGAGTAATAGGTAAAATTCCCAAAATTGAATATTTTAATTTAGAAACAACACTGTAAACCAAGTTTGATTATATTTGGTGGAAAGCACATGACATGTGTTCAGCTGTTACCGCGAGGGGCACGGTAGAGCGCGTGTTAGGCGGGCGCGGTTAAGTCGCACGGAGGGCGGCAGGCTTCTGACTCCGACACCGCTTGTCCTCATCTAACGCACCACGTTTCCACAGTAAATACCAAACAGAAATGTTTACGCTGAAACACGCGTCGTCTCCATTTCGTGACGTGCTTATTCATTTAAACGACATTCGCGAAAACAACTTTTAAACTTGAAAACGGATTAAGTTTATTGCAATGAATATTTTGTTTGAAAATTCATAATTATAGCGTTTTTTAATTAACTTAATTATTTATTATAAATTTACTGCCTTATCTTTTTTATACCTTTGCCGGTAGGCATGACTAGCTGCTGCCCGCGACTTCGTCCGTGTAACTTTGTAAATTATATACTAAAATCATCCTCGAGAACCACTCTTTTCATTGATGAAAACAACATGAAAATCGGTGCAGTAGTTTTTGAGTTTATCGCGAACAGATAGACAGAATGACTGACAGACGCGGTGGAGGACTTTGTTTTATAAATGTATTGATTTATATGGTTGAAAATCGAATTACTAAATGCATTGGAGAACCGAAGATACGACTACTTATTTTTTACGACTAATTATTTCTTCAATAACATATCTTGTATAACTCTATCTATATCAACATTAATATTAGTTATTACTAGACCCAGTTCATGTGTGTCAGTGAAGACTGAAGACCTTTTGAGATTTTTCATTTATTTAGGACTAGTTGGCGCCCGCGACTTCGTCCGCGTTGAAAAAGAAAAAAGTAGCCTATCGTGTGTCCTGTACGCCTAAATGTTTATCTGCCAAGTTTCATGAAAATCAGTTAATTCGTTTAAGAGTTATGGAGGAACATACATACATACAATACCTGTACTTACAGATTTATTATTATGATTGATACCACAAAAATTACCATAATTTACCAAATATTTTTTAAATATTTTATTATTTTTGATAGGTAGATAAAAAAAACGTCGCGGCCCGCACAGACATAGAATGCGGGTCCAATGAAATTAGGCACACATACAGTTTATTACCTGGATTAACTTATGGGATTACTTTATTAAAGTTGAATAAGTAAATTAATTCAATATTTTTTTACGCCAACGTAGACATAATTGCATTGCAACAGACGCCGGTCAGCAACATTAATTACCGACTTCCAAAAAGCAGGAGGTTCTCAATTCGACTGTATTTTTTTTAATGTTTGTTTTGTTACCTCATAACTTTCGACTGGGTGAAACGATTTTGATGATTCTTTTTTATTTGAAAGCTGGTGCTTCCCGTGTGGTCCCATTTCAATTTGGTCTGACAATGGCATCCATGAGAAAACGGTTTGAAGTCCGTTTTTTTTTGTTAAATAGCGCCATCTAATACAAATTTGAGGTAACAGTTGATTAGTCATCCACCGACAATAACCAAGTTACAATAACACGAGTACCTACTACAAAACTTACGAGATGGCAATTTATTTCATTCTTAATAATTATTTAGTTCTCATTTATTTATAGAAAGGGTAACTTAATCAGACACTCACCGAAACAAACTCCAGTGTTGTGTCTGAAATCTCGTATGCTATCGATCTAGTTAATACAGATATACTTGTTAGTGTGTCTTTATTCATACAAAGTAACTTTATCAAGTTTTTGCTTTGCAGACTTGTTATAACCAATTTGCTGTTAGTGCTTTTGGAATTCGATTGTTAATTAAATTTATTAAATCGACATCTGTTCGTGGTTTCGTTATAATACATACCTATCTATATTTTATTCCCACCGTATGTAGGATATTTGTGATCCCATTTTATTTTTGTCAAAATATATTAAATTTCAAGAAAATAGGTTAACTACTTGGCCCATGAAGACAAAATTATTCTCATTCAATAGCAAATCTAATTAAAAAGTACCTATGTAGTGACTTTTGCCTTAACACAAGTCCTTGGTAGTAAAAATCGATAAAAACTGAAAAAATCGAGCTGAGGTGGAAAACTTAGACCTCTAATTTGTAACGATTTCCATTGACTATAGAGACCTATATTGTATTAACATAATATTTAAATAAGCTGAAATCATGCTGAATTATATTCAAAGACGACATCTACCCAAATTTAAGTCAACTATTTAAGTAACTTCAAACTCGGTAACAACTGCCATTTATTTAGCATACAGTCCGGAAATAGATGGCACTAAATAAAAACCTTTTAGCATTGCATCATATTGCATTGCATGCATTAAAGTCTCATGGATTTGCGTCACAAATGCCAAAGCGGCACATAAAAAGGACGCCTGAAACGGAATCATGGAGGAATGTTGCCTTCGCGCGTCAAGGGTAAAAGCTTATAACTACTATATTCTACTATTGATTTTAAACTCCAACGTGTTGACATAAAGTCACATTTCCTTTATAATGACAGATGTTTGGTTGGTTTTAATTTTAATTGACAGATGACAGAGTTCATACTTTCACTCTCTTTTACCGTGTTCTATGCTTTCACCCATCCGCATTCATTGGTATCTATCCTAACAACATCCCAAAAAATAAAGACAGTGGAATTATTTGCGACCTAAGATGTCTTCCAGTGACTGGCCTAAGTGGGTTTCTCCTTACCACAGGTTTATTTGGTAGCCCCTCTTCAGAGGGTGATTGTTGTTCCTGATCGTTCCTTCAAGGACTTATCACAACACAAACTTACCACAGGCCAATAAAATCGCATTTTGTTTTATACAAAACAAAATATTTTTCAAAAATTTTAAAAAAGACGAACAATAGCTAACTTTGGAGCTCCGTAACTCTGGAACCGTTCACTTTAGCGGGATTATGCTATTGACCATTTTTGTTTGCAATTAAATGTAGATTATATTTCTTCTGGGAACTTTTGCGCTAAACCACATAATTTTCGAAATATTTAAGAAAAACTGATATAATCTCCCTCCCGAACTTGACGCTAAAATAAGTGTAACTTTTTACCAAACAAGAAGTGGACTGTATAGAACAATTTAGAGCTGGAATGATACTTTTACTTTGAATGTTGGGGTTTGGTAGTTTTTTGAGCTAGGTAATTGCACCATATTGCGATTATAATCGCATTTAATTTCAAATATAAATTGTATATGAGAAATAACAAACAAGTTGTAATGTACGGTGGCAGGCTGACATACAATACTAAATAGACAGAATTAGGTTCTTCTTTGTCGAGATACTTATTGAGGTTTTAGTAAAATAAAAAGCGAGTATTCGATATTAATATACATTTTATTAACGTAAGAAGCATTACAAAAAAAAAAACTACAAAAATTGTGAGGAAATCGTGGGTGGTGATTAATAAGTCCACAACTTTCAATTTATATTTAAATTAAGACTTTCATTTCATCTTACCGCATGTCAGTTATGGTAACTTCATTAATAACCCATCGTCAATTTCATTCTAAATGATCGACAATAGCGACCAATCCACTGTTCATTAAAATTATGTTCATAATTTTGTGTGTTAAAGAAGTTGCACCATTATAAACTATAATAAATACTAACTGGCGCCCGCGACTTCGTCCGCGTTGAAAAAGAAAAAAGTAGCCTATCCTGTGTCCTGTACGTCTAAATGTTTATCTACCAAGTTTCATGAAAATCAGTTAATTCTTTTAAGAGTTATGGAGGAACATAAAAACATACATCTATTTACAATACTTAGAGATTTATTATTAGTATTGATCATTTGATACTGATCTGACAGATATAATTAGTGCAATCTACCGTGCACTATTGAAGCTACGTTTCAAATTGTTTGGAAACTTAATGCAACATTTTACTATTTCGCACTAAAGTCATAGATGGCGCTGGTAATGATTGAGTCCTTCACATACAATTTTGTATAACCAATTGTGATATTTTTCTTATTAGGGAATTATTTTTTCTAATTAATGCTCTAACTAAGTAATACAAATAACAGTACTTTATTAAAATCTTATACTCTATAATACAATTTTTGTTCATAAGTCATTAGTTAATTTAAAAAATGTTTTGGTCCATACCTGACTGTAAATTTCATTTAATTTATTATTTTATTTCATTCCCTTTGTCTATATCACAAACAATAATTGATTTACATTACAAAAAAATATAATATTTAAACGAAATAGTAATAAATAAACTGTAAATTTTATGAAATATGAAAAATCCTGATGTTCTTCATACAATTTTAATTAACTTTTTACTTTAATGTAAGGTTAAAGTAATCACATAAAAGACATATTTAAAATAACCGTTTCATTGTCACTTAAAAAATTATTACAATACGATTGTTATGATTCTAATAAAAACAATTTGTGTATATTATGATCATTATTTATTTCATTACAATAACAACATTATTTTTAAAATTTGATAAAAAAAAGGCAAATTTTAAAATATTTTCTTAGCTTAACAGCTTAATGTTGTATAATTGATTTTATAGGAGTAAAAATTATTGGTCCTATGCCATAAAAAAAACCATTTATATACATAAAAATAGCCACTTAGGTACATCGTATACAAGCAGCACTAAGATAAATTTATTCGCTAGGTATAGATAGATTCTTCGAGTCAAGGAGTCCATTTCAAAAAAAAAGCCTTAAAAAAATAGAGTAAACCTTAATCTTTCATATCATTCATATCAAATCACAAGTTCGAAGTGATACGAAGTTGTATGAAATATTACTCAAATAAACAATTTTCGAAACTAATAAAGAAGTCCCAATAGAGAAAAATGACAACTATGAAATCGATGTACAGATTTTTCTATTCAAATCTTTAACTAGTATTCAGTTACTGCAAAAAGTTCCAAAAGAGAGAATTTTTGCTCCTTTTTTGGGTTTCGAAAGTGGCCGAAAAAGTTTCAAATGTTTTCATTCAGTTAGCGGGACTTGAAATGCTGACAAAAGATGAATTATGTGCAATGTGAAGCTCGCTGTTGTCTCCACGTCGAGTGGAAACCGGCAGCCGAATCAGAATCCGAATCTCCCCCTTCAATAACACCAATCTGAGCTCTCGGCTGTAATAATGAGATAACATGTTATAGTTAATAATTATAAACTAACCGCCGACAATCTACATATTCAGACCATTCTAATGAGGCCCTATATCTGCTGTAATTAGCTTGTCCCGTAGACTACTTGATGCTACAGTATCAGATCAAAGTTACCATGTCATGGAAATACCACCGAAGTAACGGTACACCAAATTCAAATCCATCGAATCTGTGAAAGTTTGTGAAATCCCTTTTTTATGTTTGTATTTGCCGCCATTTCTTTTAATTTAAATATTCCGCGCTTTCTTTAGATTTATATTTTCCGCGTCATCGAACTAGATGTCAGGACTGACTGACAGTGGGGACATGAAATGAAATAATGAAAAGAGTGGGTAAGTTATAACTTAACTATACACTTTCACGAAATTTATAAAAATACCTACATAAATTTTAAAGCTTCGAATGTTGTTTCTTTCGTTTTCACAGGTTAGTAAATCATGTAAACCAATAATGATATAATGTATGAATGGTCAAATTGTAAACACATATTGTGAATAAATCGTTCGTTTACCCGAATTTACATTTGGTGTAAGTATTTGTATATTTTATGAACAATTAATAAAGAAATAAATTTGAATAGACTTTTCGAAAATAGAAGGTCCAGTTTGGTAACCAATACCTGATCTGGTGTAGAAGGTGTACTTCTGCTGTGTGCAGCCAACCCTTTCCGACCACTTGCGCCACGCCTTCGCACTTTATTAGACATTGGTGGTGGCATTGGTTTGTCCTCCTTCTATGAAACATTCTAATGTAATAATAGCAAGATAATTGAAAAATAATCAGATACTTTGAAAATACACTATAACAAAGGTTAAAAAGGAGTTCTTAAAGACGGTACTAAAAACCATGTTTTGTATTTATAATATGTATATATAAACGATATGGACATTGCGAGAGAACGTAGGGCTTTGGCAGTGAGATGTAATATGATGGCCCGCAGGTTTGCGCGTTGTTCTAATGACGTTAAAATAACATTATTTAAGGCATATTGTCAGTCTTTTTATACGTGTAGCCTATGGGTCAACTACACTCACAAATCGTTTAATGCCCTACGTGTCCAGTACAACAATGCCTTCAGAGTGTTTCTGGGGCTGCCGCGCTACTGTAGTGCATCAGGGATGTTTGCCAATGCAAGAGTTGCAGATTATTATGCTATACTTCGAATGAGAATAGCATCCCTGATGACTAGGGTGCGTGGCAGCACAGACACGCTGTTGAAGGTGATTGCTGGGAAGGTGGACTGCCCTATATTGAAACATTGGGTGATATCGCATATCACCCCTAATAAACATTAATTTTTAATATAATATGTAAATATGTATGTCTTTTTTAATATAATATTTTAGTTTTTAAGTTTTTCAAAGCTATGGACATTTGTCTGAAATAAAGTTATTATTATTATTATATATTTACGATAAGTAACGTACTAGGGTAAGCGGTTTTTAGACTCTTGAAAACTTTGAACAGTCAATTTAGCATCTATCTGGTATCTAAACTTTTTCTTCTAGGGTTATATTAAGTTTATGTGTACGTGGATAACCCGGGTATGATCGAGGAATTAAAAGGCAACATTACTCATAAATCATCATATAAAATACCACTCGCGATGTTCGGATTCGTTAGCGAAAATTGGAACTTCAGAATAGGTCATGTTAACCTCAGTTATGAAAGAAGTTAGTTAGAAAGAAATTATTGTAAAAAAATTAATGTAAAGAACGGTTCGTTTGTATTATTAAATATATATTCTGCATTTATATTAATTATTCTCTGCATAAGTTATAGTAATTGGATGTTTACTTGTATATTATCGGCGGAACCCCAACTCTTGTGTAAGTCGCCGTCGTCTGAGCGCCTATCGACCTCTCGCGACTTCGGAATGTACGCTGATGATCTGGTTGCGCCGACTCCCAAAAAGTTACTGAAGGCCTCAGTGGTCTTCTTGACACGAACATTCAGCGATCCAATACGAAGAAAACCTTCTTTTTCTAGAAAATAATTTATTAAATATTAAATTAATTATTGTAGTTACTAATTTGTCCATTCTAAAACGACCGGTCGAAATAACAGAAGAAAAATCTCGTGACATAATCGGCAGAAGCAGTCTGCGGTCGTGTTTTGAATAGTACATTAAGCATGTGCCTCCTGAAGAACATTGGAGTCAATAATCTTTTCAAAGTGTTAAAAAAATTAAAATAAACAATTCGATTTATTGGTGCACTTATTAAGTGTAGTCACAATGAGAAAGGAAATAATTTGACAAAATTGTACCACGAGGTCCCCACAAAAACACGCAACACACCCGAAAATTAATGAACGATTATTGTAAATGAAAAGTGTTTCGAAAAAGTGCTAATCACTTCTAGTGAAAGCGATTTAAAGCTTTGCTATCGTACTAAAACCTTTAGTAGAGAATACATTACATATAATTATAATTGTTTCTCGCAATGTATATTCTTGTTACAGTTGGTGATGTAATATTTTTATTAAAAGATAAGCGTTTTAAAGGCAGTAATTTCGGCGGTAACAATACACCGTTAATACAACTTAAATCAAATTTCTAAGTGAAAATGTTCCCAGTTTGTTATTTCGAGTGAATAAAAACGTATGTGTGACAAAATATCTAAACAGGACCTTTGCTGATTTGCACAAGTATAAAAGTGAATAAATGTGATATAGAATTGTGATATACAATAGAAAGAGACTTTCACACTGTACGTGTACACAAGCTAGTAAGTCTTACTTGACAACGTATTAATCGTGTTCACATGAGTGACGCCTAAGGATGGAGGAGACGTCAACGGACGT
The DNA here is from genome assembly GCA_918317495.1 of Synanthedon vespiformis. Classification (NCBI taxonomy): domain Eukaryota; kingdom Metazoa; phylum Arthropoda; class Insecta; order Lepidoptera; family Sesiidae; genus Synanthedon; species Synanthedon vespiformis. Next base: position 4,731,484 of record OU906947.1, read on the forward strand.
TGTGAACAGACCGATTGTTTCTCTGTAAAACACAAGTGATTTTCGCCTTCTATGAAGATATAGAAAGGGGAGATTTGTGTATATAAATTATAAAAAATAAAAAGTGTGGATGTCAACTCCGACGCACGACTGGAGTTTACTCCTTACGAACGATTATAAAAAAATATTAAAAATATAAAAACATTTGTCATAGCGAATTAATATCAGCGTCATCTCTGTTCGAATGAGTTACCGGCGCCATCTAGTTTTCGCAAGGATGTATTATTACGTAACATATTCTAGTTTCAGAGATATTTTGTAGATGGCGCTAAAATTAAAACTAACGCGTGACATGTGACCATTTTGATTTTACTCCCATAATTTTCATACCGGCTTGTATATAAAAATCGATTCTTAAGGAGTAAACTCCAATAAACTCAAAAAATGCAGCCCAGAAAATTAGGGCAATATAATAATAATGACATTATTATTAAAAATAGATACTATAACAGTTGATTAGGTTATAGTCGGAGTTGCAAAAGTACTAACTAAACTTTTAGAACATTAATATGTATATTGATCACAAATAAATAAAAATATGTATAAATAAATAATTCAGAATAAATGTTTTTATGAAATAATTAAAATTAATATTTAATTTTTTAACCATTTTTCAATGGTAGGATGCCCTTGCATACAAAGCGTCGCATATTTTTTGTTTAGTGATAATACCTAAAAAAAACTAGACTTACTTCTGAACCCGGGAGATAAAGAAGTGTCCATGTGTACTAAATATTGCCTCGGCTTTTTGCCTGACCAGTCACGCACGTTTGTGTCGGCGTCTGAAATAATAAAATATTTTAGACAGATTTTATTTTCATCTCTAGCATTGTAATGAAAAAGCAATAGATGCCCAATGCTAGACATTGCTCTTCCCTGGGGACGTTTAAGAGCACGTTTCTTGAGATTCAGTGGAGATAAAATTTACTGAAAACGATACTTACCTGTTATCAATCAATACTTATTAGTATAATAATAATAATAATAATATTCTGTAAGGGTTGGTCATAATGGTCATGGAGTAAGTTACTTTGTTTTCAGAGATATCGTGTTTATAGGCTCTATACATGATACTGAAACTAAATTGACCATTTTTACAATTTTTTTCTGTATGTATGTATGTTCTTCCATAACTCTTAAACGAATTAACTGATTTTGATAAAACTTGGTAGATAAACTTTTAGACGTACGGGACACATGATAGGCTACTTTTTAGTCGCGTTTTTTTTACTTTACTTTAGTCGCGGGCGCCAGCAAATCTGTTAATATGTAAAGAAAAAAAAACTCACCATATACTTCGACTAGAAGTCTATAGACGTTTTCGTGACGAAATTGCATTGCAATATGGAGTGGAGTGTAACCCTGAAAAACAAATAAAAATACATAAAAGTCTAAATAACAAAATTATTTTTTACTTATATTTGCTGTGAGTATATACGATAAATACTTATGAATCACTTATGACTTATGAAATACTCATCTCATGCAGTAGTGGCGCTACTACAACGTTAATTTAATATAACTAAATAACTAAATTATAGAGCGTTTTAACATGCCTCCGAGAGAGGGCGTGGGTTATGTTACACTTACTCTATGAACTTCGAGCTTTCTCGAGTGAATGCTCGTACATGAAGTTACTTGGCACACCTAACAGATGGCGTAGGCTAATTTGACTCGATTATTTGTTTGAAAAATAATTATCGAACGCGGAAAGAAGTTTAATATTAGGACTTATTTTCCTAATTTGCGATAAAAAAGAAAAAAAATCTTTTTATAAATAAAGGTATTAAAAAGGCTTGTAATTTAGCGGTGAACTAAAATGAATGAAAACTAAACAAAAATAACTATTATAAAATATTAAAATAAAAAAAAATAAACAAAGGAACAACGAACTTGTGTTAACAAAACGTAAAATTATTGAAGTTCATAACTTTGCATGATTATATCTTTTGATAAAATTTATACGGTAGTGTAATTTAACCAGTAATGCCTTACAAAAATACAGTTTGCTTTACTTTAAATTAATTACTTTTTTATAAGTAATTTCATTTTATTAATACCACATCTAGCTATTATGTTTCAATGTAGGTACGAAAGCGCACAGCTAGAATTGGGGATAAAAAAGTTAAGTGTTTCCAATAAAGTTTTGAAAGGTTATAGCCATAAGCACTTTTGACTAAGTAGAGAGATTGATATCTACGTAAGACATAAATCAATAAAAAATCTAAGATTTAGGATACGATAACATGAATCAGAATTCAGAAACTTGTTTTATTACGATTCGAAACTGTATATTTACAAAATTTGTTTGTTTTATAATAATTATAATTGATTTACTTTATCGATAGATTTATCCTCTAAAAATTGCCTCTATACAAATATTTTGCCTGTAAAAGTAATAGAGTGTTTAAAGAATATAAAAGCTACTATACTGTTTAAATATTTGTATTATTATAGTTGGTAGGCAAGTTACGAACACATCTGCCTCCATCGCGGCATCGGCGGCTCATATCGTGCGCTCGCGAATCAAATATATTTATATTGAATATTATCCCAGATAGATATTAAATTGCGATGATTTTATTGATATATACAGGAGCGACAGCTGTAAGGTGAAACTTGAATATACAGTTCAAACTATACGGTCGAAGTACACCCCCCTTTTGCATCCAAAGCGTAACAATATCAAAAATATTTCGTTATGTGGAATAAGAATAATAACCGTCAATATTTTACATAGTAGAGTAAATATTCTAAATGGTTTCCTTTCGAATGGAGCAAATGATTACTTATTCTAATTGAATTCATTACCTAAATTATGAAGATATGAAAGTTACACTTTTTTTAATATCTATGCAAATTATAAAGATGAATTTTTGCCTAAAATTTATCAAAAACGCAACGAAGATTACATATTGGTTCTCAAGTCTTTAGTCATATTTAGTGTTGCAAATAATATGTAAAGTTAATTGTGTGTGTGATAAAATACTTTTTAATGCATACTATTTTAAGTTATGTTTTGATTTGAATTAGGTGTCAAGCTACAATTGCTATGACAACGGCGAACGGATATGTAAATAGAAAAATAAAAATGTCAAAGTGATAATATTAAACTTATATTGTCGTTTCTTTAAATAAAATTACAAAGCAACACAATTGTTTCATTATCACATTATAAATATATGAGCGTCAAAATAAATTTCTCTTTGCATTTTGTCTTAATATCATTAACTGTACCTAAAACGCATCAGTGCCTGCCACCGGATAGTCTTCCAGAGAAAGATAGCTCATAAAACGTCTATAATTTAACTTGTAAAGAGGGAACGTTAAAATGGTAAGAGACGAGTAAATAAATTTACTAGCACTTCCCTCGAATCCACAAGTAGCCAGCAATAAAACTCGAGGCTGACTTACCCCATTCTGCCTCCGTCGCCATCCGAGCCGAACACCACATGAAAAAGATTGTAAATGGCACTTTAACGATACCGTAAACAGGCAAATAACCCGGAGAGGTAAGTAAATTTGATTGAGCATTAACGATTCTAGGTAACACTAAAGTATACGATTACGAACTCACCGATGTAAACACATCATTAACCCTAACTCCCATTTAAAGTCAAACGCAATCACATAATTCTCTCGACACAGCCGGCAGACATTTCTTTTACGAAAATCTGTACTTTACAAAATGGACTCCACCGATGAAACCAAATACGGCAATCAAATTGCTGGCGCTCCCCCAATCACCGCATTTTAAAATACTTATACTCGCACTTATCTTTTTTGCTATGCGAAGGGGCAACAAAGCATTACGTAGAAATAAAAACTCAAGGCATTAAAGAGTAAAGGTTTCATCTATACACAGTCGTTCGTTTGTACTTTTACACTTAAGATAACCGTTACAGGAAAAAAATAGTTAGAATTTCCCGAGCGAATATATGGGAAAGAAGCCTAATAGTGTTTTGATCGTCATTGGTATAAAAAATATATAAGTACATATACTTACGGAGCGTTCATTGACAACGTGCCTTGCGACTCCAGCCAGGAGTTTAACTAGATTTTCATCGCCGCGCTTACAAGCCCAGTGCATTGCCGTCTGAAATATTTTCACGTAATCTTTAACATTGTTTTTAATATCGAATCGGTTCGAATAAACACAACACTTAAGAATTCCACAAAGTAGTTAAATTAGCAATCGTAGTTTCAAAATCGATACAAAATTATCAAGCACATTAATATTCAGAGCCTAAGCCCAAACACGATTCCATCACGAAAAGAGCTTAGTAGGTCGAGAAACAAATTACTTGATTGCCAGCCTTTTATTTTTATATATGTAAAACACTTTGATGGACAATATAATGCCGAAATTATAGCTTTTTATAATCGGAACGTATTAGGATGATTTGCATCCAGATTAAAGATTATATTTTAGTGAAGGTAGGTGTTATTAGCATAGTTATAGGAATTAGCTTGCTATCATCGATGGTCATTTTAATTTTTAAAATATTATGGTAAGCAAAGCATAATTTGAAGGGAGTAACCGGTGTTCGGATAAACGTTCGCTGTGTAGTTATGTTGTTTATATTCGTATCACACATCCGATCGACGTCCCACTCTGGACCACCGTCGGACGTGTGACGAAGCCCTAAAACTAAATCATTTTGTGACCATATTTTAGATCTAGACGGTACAATATTAGTTTTTATATAACTCGGTGTGCGACGAATAAAATCCGCAAAGGTGTTCAAAGTTTAACCTCGCGTCGATGTTGAAATAACGATAGGAACTTGTGACGATGTCGAGTATCTCTCAGTCAGCAGTTAAGTCCTGAGAATATATATTACTTTATCTGGGGGTACGAGTTGAGTGGTACCAATACCAATCGGCGTATGTACAAGATGTAGGCGTGATCGTCGCTGATTCAGTGGGGTAGTTAGTGGCGGGCGGTCCTAGGTTCGACGTCGCCCGGAGAAATATTGGCCCCGAGGGAAGCGCTGTTAATTTGCAGTGCACATTGGATACTGGCACGATTTTCCACGTATCTACCTACGCGCCAGGCGCCAGCGTGGACAACATCAATATTGATGGAGGCATTTTCGGCTTGTGTACGCAACGAGAGCCAACTGTTTTGTGTTCAAAATTTATGCATGGACCTTGCAGTTTTATTTGCTTTTCTTACAATTTCCCCACACATTCGATACACTTTTATAAGCTGACTATACAATGACAAACAAAGCTAAACGTTACAAGACAGATAAGCCCATACTTATTGTTAATGCATTTTATTTATGTAGCAACAAGGCTTTATTCATTATCTCAGACGTTTACTAATTAGAATAGTGGAGTGGGTCGTTTATTGTGCTAACCGGAGGGTTACGATGTTAACACAATACTCGTACGTACCTATATGTTAGTAAGGTAGAGTTATTAATAACGAACAAAGTATACTCACATACTGTTGGGATCACAGGCATCACGTCGTAATTGGGGCATGCGGAAAAAGAAACAAATTGTATTAGAACAAGACAAGTTTAGTTAAATTATAATGAAAATTATGGCTCAAAATAGCCCCCATGTTGCTTATGGGGGGTTATTCTAAGCAATAACTTTTTAGAGGTTGTTTCTCTGTAGTGCTTTAAACACAGAGATCTTATTAAGGCATCCGTTACAGGGTCATGCGGGAACTGAATTTACTAATTTATCGTGGGCTAAGCTAATAAATTTAAAACAGGATTACGTGGTCCGCGCACACAGCCAAGCTTTTATAATTTGCCCGAAATAAATCTCGCCTCTCTTACTAACGAGTGACTTTGACATTTAATTGTTTTTTTTTTCGCCTTTATATTTTATTTTAATAGACTGTAAAAACACTTCAGTTATAAAATTTAAATAATATCAATGACATAAGAAAAAAAAATACATATGACGAGTCAAAAATGCCCAACGAAAGAAGTTTTCACTTAAAAAAAAAAACTGTTTTTAAATTTAAAAAAATAGAAGCGTGTGAAGCGTCTTTAAAAAGTCCAACCACCATTTTTAGTGGACGATAAAAATTATTCAACTTCCGTTCACTTTAAAGTGTAAATTGTTATAGGCCATTTCTTTTGAAGGGTTAAAAAGCATTGTTGTGTTCTGCGACCGGATCACAGCACAGACAATTATGTGCCAATGTACCTATATACTATATTATATGCCATATCCATATATTATAGTCATTCTCATATATATTAATTATGTATGTGTCTATCTATATATAGATAGGATTAATTTTATTTGTAGTGACTATATTTCAAACTTCACTACTGTAATTTTTAAATGGGGATGTGATAAAAAGTACCATTAAGTATTATAATAAAAATTTATAACACGACAAAAATATCTTCGCAAAAAAGTTGTGGCAGTGCTTTTATTACATTAACAGAAGGAAAAGAATTAGCTAGGTTTATTTTTAACTAAAATTCCAACAGACGTAATCGTCTATATACACGTTGTGTGTTGGGTTTTAAAAGAACCTAACACTATCAAAACCTTACACTAAAAAATTATAAAATGTATTTATATGTTACACATTAAAAGGGTGTTTTACTAATTACTAAGTATGTGTTATTTTAGAAAAATTATTTTGTGACAATTTATGGTTGAAGTGTTTAAGTGAAAAGAATGTGATCGGAATATGACAAGTGTTAATAGCAGAAATCAAGGTGGAGCTTGCGAAGAATGCGCTTCACACTTATTGCACGCTCGTAATGAAATCAACACAGCGGGGTGTCGAGTTAACTTTTGCACTTTTCACTTATAAAAAATATAGTGTAGACAATGGGCGCTCCCAATAAAAGATTACGCATATTTTAAAAAATATATATATTAGAGAATTTATAATAATAGAAAACAAACAGCTTACAATTATGTAGTTGTGTATAAAATAGTAGAAATAGCTTATAGAATTGGTAATCGAGTCTCAATTAAGTACTCCTATAGGGCCCCTAACAAGTGCCCACACATTGAGAGCGTTTAATTTGTAATTAAATATATATATATATATATATATATATATCTTACTATTAACTTGATCTTTTTGTAAAATGTTCTGTATGTTTCAAAAATTGGATTTGGAAGTATATTTTGTTTTTACATTACATGATGATCTATATATTATATATTTTACACTAATATCTTTATTTGTGAAATATAATTATTATATTTTAATTAAGACAGTGCAGATGAGTTACGCATGGTTTTCTACTAGTTCTACGTCTCTAGGTGCGTAGGTATATTAAGTAAAATTTACAGTACAAATATTATAGTTAAATCATGTAATTCCGTTTGGTGTAGGTATTAAGCTGTCGATAATAGTTACAATTTTTAATATATAAAAATATTTTTTATTTAACGTTAATGTAATTGTTTGTGAATATCGTGTTATATGCTAACAATCGTATTGTTTAGTTCAGTGAGACCAATGGTTTAACTATATAGGAAAGTGCAGGACGCGGAGTCATGTCCCCGCGGCGACGACATCCTCTAACCGCGTCATATTGATTGCGTTTACGTGTATGTCAATTAGTATTCGCGGAACGCTTCTTGACTATATCTAATTATATCTCCTAGTTTCATTATATATTCGGATGCCTGTATAGCTGTTTAATGCTTACACATATTAAATATACATTGCTGTAACTTAGGTTTATAAATATAAATATCGTCAAACGTATCTACTAGAAACGCTAGACATTTTGATGTAGAGGTACTTTGTTGACTGCGAATGTTTTATATTTTATTTTTAGGTTATCATAGAGAAATTCAGGTTTATCGTAAACATAGTAGATCCTACAATGTTTTCATGACTTTTTAGTGTTATTGAAAATGTATCTAGAAGAACATATAGAATTATTATTGCAGACCTAGTGTTTACAAAAACTATAAGGACAATAAGACAGGTGGGGATAAAGAGAAAGCTTCTTAATTTAAAAAAGAGAAAATTAAATGATACTTACGCCCTGTTGTTCCGTCGATTGTGGCCCAGAAGATGACCGGAAAAGGGTAATCAAAATGTTAATTAGATCAATGAACAGACCAAGTCTCTCCGAGACGCTTAATATATAAGATGAATGTAAAAATGTATTTAACTATCAATTATATTTAATTACCAAACAAATCTCAAAGTACTTACCGTGAAGGGATCCTGTAACAAAAGAAATAATATTTAATATAAAAAAAAAAACGTTATTATATGTATGTATGTATGTATGTATGTATGTTAATTTCAGTTTAACAGTCACACAAAAGTCTAAACAGCATTGAGACCGATAAAAGCCAGTAATGATAAAAAATCTATTGGTATACTTTGGAAAACTAACTAAGTGCGTTTTGTAAATCATAAACTAAGAATGATAATATAATAATAATAATAATAATAATAAATCATTTATTCGACGTAAGTTTTTACAAAACATTTATCTTCGTCAACATTCTTTACAAGCTACCACCGGTTCGGAAAGCTGTTTCTAGGGGGAAGAACTCGGCAAGAAACCCCCTAGTTGCTCTTTTCATAAATAAATTACAAAGTAATACGTAACAATACATAGCAATCTACATAACACAATAATCAACTATATTTGACTCCAAGGACAGTCATCATTTATATAATCTAATATCCTATAATAACCCTTTTTGCACAGGGTTTTCTTAATATAAACTTTAAATTTATTTATAGATAATTGTTGTATATTAGCTGGAAGCCTGTTGTAGAAGCGCACACATTGTCCCATAAAGGAGTTGCTAACCCTGTGATTAACTATTTAAGAGATTAAGAGGTATCACATCTATGTAGATCTCTTTATACGCAATTTTTTTATGTATAATCTTCGCCGTTTATCCCTCCTTCAATTACGCCCAATTATTTATATATATTATATGTTAATTAACATGTATGTTCTTTTAACAAACATCCAATACATCCATCCTTAAATTAGAAATTAAAATATTCATCTGCAAAAAGGCAAAAACTATTTGTAACGTATGCTCAAATTGTAGTTGAAGTAAGCTCACAATGAAGTTGAATAGCAAACACACAAGGACTTATGATTCCCATTTGTTACTTTCCGCCCATTAAACGTATGCCCGTTCAGGTGCATATTCCATTCACACTAGTCCTCAATTCTCATTTTTCACTTTATGAATTTACCTTTATGGATGATGATTGCTATTGACTTTTTAGTCACATCGATCGAAGGACTTTCCTCCGCGTGACCCTCTCACTCGTCTACACTTTTACAAATACCAAAAGGTTGCCAATTGTTGCCCTTGACATTCTCTGTTGAGGTTCAATTCCCAGAATGCACTCGTTTAAACTCGCGGATAAGAAACTGACTTACCTAATGCTTGAATGGCTTCTACCAAGTGTACCTAACAGTAAATATAAATATTCTTTTAAAATCGCAAATTACCACACTTTATTGGATACTTAAGAGTTTAAATGTAGGCAAGTACTTATGTATTCTCCAAAATGTCAAAGTAAATTTCATGTAATTTGGTACACCAAGGTGAATATTGCAAACAATGCAATCATGCCAATTAGTTTTCGCTCTCACGGCTGGGCGCGAAAAAAATAACGTCAGATCATCCATTAAAAATTTCGAAAAAGTATCTACCCATAATGTACGCCGGCTCGGGCACCGAATTACCTACTAAACTGTAAAAAAACGTAGATAAAGTGAGGGCTGCGCATATTCCCATGATCGGGAGACGGTTCGACGGCGTTTTAATACACCCATAATCGTCGATCGATGGAGGGATCATATGAAATATGTAATACCGCTAATAGGTCTCGGTGGGCAGCTTCCTCAGCGGTCGCTTGGTCAATTTTGCCGTTCGTAATAACCTTAATATCCCATCAATGCTTTGCTCCATGCGTGTACAAAGATGAGGCCGGGTAATAACTGTGCGAGCGAACACCCGCGCCAGCCTCCGACATCTATAATTCACATATTTATTTCACAAAACTGTTTGGTTACCATATTGTTCTCAAATGTATTTTCATCAATCACTTTGTGAATGAACCACAAAAAAAATCCTCCCGGGCTAATTAATCTCGATCAATGAACGTTGATGAAATTAGTCAACTAATGTCGTTCTCAAATAATATGTGTCGCCGATGTAAATGATATCCTCATATGGATATAGGTATGGCGAATGGGTCGTTCTAAAATAAGAAGCAATTTATTATCAAAAGCGTCGTCGACGCAGTGACGCAAACATTCGTCGACAGTTATTAAGTGCTAGAGTACTGCATCAGGACGAGTCGAAGGAACACGACACAGACCAAGCACATTGTCATCTCTCGCGTGTGGCATTACTTAAACTCGAAACTAGTGCATAAATCAAAGCGGAGACAAATACGATTACATTATTCTTTTTCAATTGGAAACCATTTATGCCCGCGCTGCCCGCCCCCGTTACAAACATCTAATTTTACAACATCGTTAATAAGGCGACCACCACTAAAATCAATTAACATGTCCCGGACTTAATTTGATAATTCAAAAACTGATAAACACAACATCGCCACGGATTAAGACGCAGCAATTACAAACATTAAAAAAAAAACATTCTAAAGAACCGTTCATCAGGCATCGTAAAAGTGATACGTTTAATTGTCGTTTGAAGGCTTTGTAATTACCGGGAAATTGTGTAGGCATAGACTAGGTATTCGCGTGCGCATTTTTTCAATACGAATTCAGTACAAACATTGTGAATTTAATTGCGAGCCTGTTAACGGGTACACCCGGAGGATGTGTCGTTAATAGAGCGTTGTGTCTCTTCATTTTGTTTGAACGTTCACTGACTCTGTTATTTCGGAGCGGCTAATAAATTGCGTGATGACAGGTGTCAGCTGCTCCACCGCCTCTGCACTCTTGCGTCGATGTCTCATTCCTCACGTTCTACTCCTAAATTCTCTTATTTTATCAACGCTCCGTTCAATTTTCGTTGCGTTCCCTCGCAATTCTATTTGTTTGTGTTCCATATTATCGTGTTACTTGTGCTAATCCGTTTCTCGCGAGATATCGCTGTGCGCGTGAAACGTTGTTATTCAAACGACAAATAAATAACTTTACACTTTCGGTTTCCCACTACACACTTTTTCTCTCTCGAAAAAATGACAAATTAATAATGACAAATACGTTGCGAGCAAAGAATATAATTTAGTGAGATTTTAACGTCACATTATATTTCTTAAGTCAATGAAATATCATCATAGTTATAAAGTTGTTTGTTAAATGCAATATTAATATTATACTGATTTAAGAACCGTATCATTTTGATGTCGGTTATTTTTTTTATCGGAATTTCAGAGACTGTTTTAAGAAAAACAGCAAGAATGCAATTGTGACTGTACGGCCATAAATTAAGCGCACCGGTGAAGACAAACCGGACGAAGATTTATATGACTTAATGGCGAAAAGCTTCAGAATTGCTTCGTTAAATTCTTAGCTTTTCGATTGATACGCTTGCGATGAATAGTGTATTAATAATTGGTACCCGTTGATAAAAGAAAACAAAAACTCATTTTAAAAAGTCCAATATAATAAGCGGAAAATAAATAAAATAGAGGCAGAGAGATTTAACGAATCCGCTCCCATCTAAAAAGGAACATTGAGATAGAATGATATGATATAAATCAAAAGATATATTTCTTTTTACTATCGTTAATTACCGAAGAGCACGTATAAATAAAGAAGCGCGCCCATTGAGGCGGGCTGGCGAAGCGGTCGCCGTGGCGCGCTCGTGTCGCGACAAGCAAATGCACTTATCTTACCGGGATGTGAAAAACTGTTCACAACTCGCTGTCGTCGGTTAGTTGAGCCAACACACGCTGGTGCAACGTATCTCGAGTCATTGCCTCTAAAGCAGGCGTACCAAAATCAACCACAAGTGGGCCGCAAAACTTATATCGTATGATTGCATACCAGAGAGTGGCGTTGAAGACACAGTTCAGTAATAATCCGTGCTACCCCGTCGGATATGTGTCAAACACTTAATCGTTGATAGTTTCGTGGGTAGGTGAATCATCCTAAAAGATATAGTACCACCTATACCACTGTAATATATAAAGTAATAGAAGTATAAGTAAGTGGAGTATGAACCATAATGAACTTAGTCTTAGATAAGACTGAATTACTAGTCTCATTAGAAGAGTATTAGAACAAATAACACGGTCGTTGACCGAGAATCTAGGCAAATAACTTAAACAAAACAAAAACAACAAAATCTAAATTAATATTACATATATCCATAAAAGAATCTCAAATATGTGATGAGTTCCTTTACAAATTGGTATGCTCATAGAAATCTCATACAAAGGTTTAGTTTTGATATCTAGTCATCTTAAGCATTGGGTTGCGGGTATTCATATAACGGGTCGCTTGCGTGCGGCCCGCGTGCCACTAATTTGACACACCTGCTGTAGAAGTTACGTTTGAACAGGATTTGGTGCCAAACAAGTAAAAAAAAAAGAGTCACAAATCAGAATGGATTCCGAGAGAGGAAACAATAAGAGGTCACTATTCCCCGTGTTCTTTTTTTCTCCATTGTATTAGTTTCCGCGCCACATTTGTTTACATACGAAATGATTTCCTCGCCGTACCTACACAGGATGTGACACACGACCTAAGCCACTTCCACAGCTCCTTAAACGCATCGTATGATTAGCTTGTAATTAGTGGACCGCCGATATATCATCTCGGAGCCCAGTTAACCCTCGTAAAGCCGTCGACAACACCATGATAAAAATAAACAGAAGTCTTTAAAACATTATCGATACAAATAAATTGTCCGACCGAGAATGAATATCAATAAATTGAAAACGTAACTCGTAAAAACATATCATCGATTATTGTAAACAGCTGGCGGGCATTTATGCAAAACGACTTGTTCATTGGACCAATTCAACGGCGGTAGCGAAGATAGGAGAGCCTTAATTGAAACTTACACATTGGACCTGCGGCAACGAAATTTTTCGCACAACCTTCTTTGATCAACGTTCATTTTTAAAAGTAAAACAGTTATAGATGACTACAATTAATCCTTCATTATTTACATCGTTTCACTATTTTAAATTACTGCTTCTAATTGCGTTTTTTACATAGGTAGGTACACACCAGCTTGCTCTACAAACTTAGCAATTTATTTAAATTCTACAAACTTTCATTTGACAATGGCCTTATTAAAATCTTGAAGAGAACTTAATTTGCGACGACAGCAACATCATTAATCTTTTAATATCACCCTCAACCTCTTTATTATAACAACACCGACAGGAAAAAGCTCCGAAGTAAACGTAGTCATCGCGAACATTATACAAAATACACGTAAAACAGACAACCCCAGTAAACATTCCTGTAACTTTTAATCGCGTTCAAAGTAAAGTAATTCTTAATTAGAGAACCGTAATCAGAATTCAGTGTTCCCTTTACCCCATCTGTAGTTAATTCTATTCAGCCAATTGATTGTGGCACTTAACCCGCACCGTGGCAGCTGTGCGTAAATCTTTCTAACGGCTGATTCAAGAATAAAACCACGAGTCAAGCATTCGTGATATCAGTTATCGTTCCGTTCTCATCTCGCTTTTCGTTGCGTTTTGTTAAACAAATAGAGGGCTTGTTTAGTCGGCGGGCTGAGCCTAATTAAAAACTATACAGCCGCTGTCGTATATTACGCAGATGGAGCCCTCAGGTCGTTAGTCACTTCGTCTGGCCACCTCCCAGTCGTTTAGTGTTTATAGCTTAACCGCGACACGACAATTTCGTTACGTATCCTTTATTTTACTGACGGCGTTTGCACTCATTTCTATAAGTGTCTAGGAACACTTTGGTTAGCCCATTGGCTCGGCACTTTCAGCCTTTGTCTCTTAAGTGTGATTTGGAAATATTCACTGGCTCTAACGATGAATGTGTCCAGCCCAGCAGTCTTCAAATAAAAAAAAAGATATAAAAAAATACTATCTTTACGAAAAGCACAAAAAAAAAAGTATGAAATTTAATTTATTCAAATCGTGGGCAAACACCACGGGTGCTAATACCACTGTGGGCGAACACCACGGACCCTAAAAAATTTGGGTTAGTTGGCCTAAATAGTAACATAAATATGATATAAATTGAAAACTTATAAAATGAATGAACAATAAACAAAAGAAACTCGAGTCCATTCAAGACGAGTACAGCCTCTAACGAGATTACTTTTAAAACACTCCGAGCGCTGTTTATAATCAGAAGCCAATTAAATAACAAATTACAAATAAAAACAAACCTCAAAAGATAATTACAAAACAAAATCGAATTGAATGTTTGATCAATTCATAATTAGAAACAATTGTGAATACAATTTTTATAAGCGAGAGTGAAGAGGTGGAATGGAAGTAGCCGAGAACGGAGTCTTGTTTATAAGGCGCCCAACCCACCTCGTCCGCACTAAAAATTTGATCTTATCAGACATATTTTAATAGGTTCCCGTGGCGGCACCTTGGCGTTGGCCAGAATAAATTCAATATTCCGGCGCGGGGCTGGCCGGTCCCGGGTTCCCGCTCAGACTCGTGATAAAGCTTGAATCAACACACCAAGTAATTACAATCGAGCCACACTTCATCACAGATGCGAATAGTGATTAACTATCGTCCGCCCTCGGTTCCTCTCCCATTTCCTACTTTGGGAAGCGAAATTGGTCGGGACTATATTTTAATGGTCGCCACTTACTTTATAGATACATGTCTCCAGGGGGTTTATTGATTTCAATTTGAGGACACGAAATGTTAATAAGATACCTCATTTGATTTAGATAAATAAACAGTTGATCTACTTCAAGAACTTGGCGAAAAAAAATTCTTATTATAAGCGGTATATTTGCTTGTTTAGGTAAAATCCCTCTAAGCAAACCCAACTAAAATGTAAAAGATTTAATCCCTTTTAATTCTGATTAATTAAAAGTTTCGCGTGGAAAAGAGCAATCTTAACGCAAGGGTTGTACTTAGTGAACTTCTTTTGTATTTTATCCTATAAAGCAAAGTTTTTCAGTAAAACAATCTGCAACAAAATATAAAAGTTTTACAATAACGTATACGCCTGAGGCCGGTTGATCATCAAAGACGGGAATAAATTCTCTTTTTAAACTCGTCCATTTATTTACCGAAAGATATTACCTATTAAAAAAGAGTAAATAACAATAGAGCAAGATTTTCAGTAGACGATCATATTATACTTAATATTATGATGACTTGAAAAGGAATTGACATGTTTAGTAATATATCGTACATTGATGATATCACGTGTCAGAGAACTGTGAACCGCCTAATCTCTAAATCCGGCCTGACATTACAAATTACCATGGCGATATCGAAGTGCGACATCGATACCTACTATATGTGATCATCATATATATATATATAAATATATACACTACAATGTGTGGTAGGAACACATATATGTGTCTAACACACAAAGCACATGTAGTACTCCAGCTTAATGCAGGAACAGTGTCTATATATCTGCATTTATAGCGTAATGAGGCCGTTACGGCGTGCTCGAATTCGGTACTGCCGTGGGCGGGCGGGAGCGTCGCACCTACTTCGCTGCAAGCGGCCTCACCCAATTAGCCTTAAAATAATGAACATGTTTTATATTTCCACCCGAGTGCGGCGTGTACTTATTCCCGTTTGCCCCGGGAGGTCATGCGGTTATGGCCTCTTTCGGGTTGTGTTTTACACAGGAGTATCTTCAAGTACCTACACATTATAATAGAGAGAAGCCCTCCGTTTTCTGTTCTAATGCCTACAGTTAACGCTACTTTTAAATTTGGCCCACAATAAAATTCTATAAAGACCAACTCAAAGTTTTATTCTTTCGAAACCTTGTTCCAAATTCGAATTCTAAAATTCGGTCGACTTCTAAAGCGAGACTCAATGGCTTTCCACAAAAATATAAAAACATTTTCGGAGAACCGAAGGTTCTCACTGATTTTCATCCTGTTAGTAATCAGACATAAAATCCAGGGATACAGGACTACTTGTATAATGTGCACCAATATTTCGAAAATATTCAGCTTCCATGTTTATTTCCTGTTTCTAAGATTTTTTATTTATTCTATAGTTATTGTAGAATAATATAATAATAATATTAATATTTTAACTTATCCGCAGCTATAAAAAAAAATCTTTCACTCTCTTCCAACGAGACGACACATTGATTCAAATGAGAATTTAAGTGATTTTCAGCGCATTTAATCTTCTAAGAAAGTGTACGCTCTCAAAGATTTAACTAAGCCCGAATAAATAATCAATTTAGCCGGCATCGCGCGGCTTCTGATCGATGGCCACAATAGCAACCGGATGATATACTCGACGAGCTGCGACGATAAATATTCCGAGACAAATGTTTAGAACGTCTCCGGAGAGTTGCGGTGACACTAAATTTAAAAGCTTCAATTGTACAGAAATAACCAAAACACGGTTAAGATCTTTCGAAAACAAATCGTGTATCGGGCGGTTGACGACAATCTTGATTGAGTGCGCAAGTGAACGCGTCTAATATAAACAAATTAATAGGGAGCTAGTTAGTCCCGCTGCGGTGGCGGCCATAATTTAAATGCGACACTCACTCACGTATACGGGTTTCAATGAGGAACCGCTCCCCGGTGCCATTAATGCATTTAAGAAAAAATATTAATAGCAACACAAACTGTAAATCAGCGCGGCTCGAGAGATCCCCCTTTCGATTTTTAACTACACTTCCTGCGCAGCCGTCGCTGTGATGCTTATTAAATTATAAAGAATCAAACGGAAATATAACTCTATTCAGATTTAATTTATAAATTTACAATATTTATGACATTCCATGTCACAGCCATATTAAAAATAAGATTACAAGAAACATGATTTTCATAGAAAAAACGAGTTGACACCAGTAAAGAAAATTATATGAAAACTTTCCTAAACTACATGGAAACCGAGGCTTACGGATTAAATGATATTTGAGGCGAAGTTTTATAATCCAATACAATTTTAAAAATGTCGTTTCACACAAGACTTTACCCCTAATAAACGCACCAATTAAAGGGTCATTTCATAAAGGTTATTGATTGCCATTTTAAGAGCCATGGGGTTGGATCCGAGTTAAATGTAATTCTAGATAAAATTTATATGTTAATACATGGTGGGCAGTTTGACGTCGCATTAAATTGTTGGTGGCCTATTAGACAGCTCTGTGTCCTATTAACACCAGCTACACCAGGGGGGGGGTGCAAATGTACGATTTTGATGGGATAAAAGACGAGAAACAAGGTCGGGTTTTGTGGGCTTACAATCCCTTACAATTCATGAGAATTTTTATTTCATAAAGCAACCAAACTGTAAAAAAATTTACGCGGTCAAAAATTGTCTTATATTCTTGACCGACAAGATTTAATTTTATTCCGAGGCCTCGAACATGATTCGAAAATGCTACGTTTTAAGTGTAATCGAGATTAGACGGGTCCCCTTAAGAATGTCTTATCAAAACGAGAGCAATTTTAAGAATGACTACGCCTATAAATAAGGGAGTATTTACATTAATTATGAGCTTAATTGTGTAGAATCCCTTTGATTTACAAGCCGCTCATAGCCGCCGCAAACGAATTGTAGTGGCTTAACCGAGTACCTACCTCCAGCTCCCACCGACTCTCGGCTGAAATTATTTTTAGGATAGGATAGCTTTGTACATATAGATCGAGATGAAAGCGAATCGAGACAAGTTGACGCCCGCACCATTTCCAAGGATTAACCGATTAGAACCGTTTGCGGTATCAAACTGAGGTTTAGAGTGCGGGTGATAATTTTAGAATGTAAAGTGCGCGAGGCGTGGATCCGTGATTTGTGGTTTGGGCGTTACGTCGGATTTTATTTGGCGATGTTTTGGGCGGTGTATTTTTCTCAATAAGTAAATAATGATAGGCCAACAAAGGCGTATTGTGTTTGGAAATATCTGTAGCAGATAGGGTGAGGTTTAACAGTGGCTGTTCGGTGATAGCCGAGAGCGAGCCGCGTTCAGCGTGTACGCCGCCGGCGGCCATTCAAGCGACAAGGTCCCCCCACCTCCACCAACGTTTGCCCGCAACCTAACCCACCATCTATACTACGCCACATGTTACTTCCAATCTCCTTTTCACCAAACTTTGCATTATTCACTTACGCTTCCTATCTTTAGCTTACGAATATGGGTGCATTTGATTAAATGGCAGTGTAGGATAGTATAGATACAAAACTTTTGCTAATAAAAATGACTAAAATCTGTGTCAAAAACCGATGTCTATTTAATAAGGACCAAGCCACCAATGATTGGACCAAGCAGACTATAAATAGGTAATAGAGATTTTTCCAATACATATAATCCACTCATTGGATAAGAAATAATTAATTTTCTATTAAGTTCAATGAACAATGAACAATCTTAATGACAATTGCATAGGCTTAGTACCCAAAATCCAATAAGAAAAATACAAATTGCTAGAAAATAATCGTTACTCAATGAGACTATGAGGTCTTTATATATTCTTTCTACTTTATGAATGATGCAGAGTATAACTGGGTTAGGTATACATATGCGGACATGCTCGCAGATATCGGCTTTATCACAGATAACGAGCACACAAAGATCGTATTGCATTCAAACAGGACAATTGTCGGACGAGGACAATCGGTGAACTAACTCAGCGGTGCAGGCTCAATTTCTGCCTAGTATTTAGAAACAATAGCTCTGCGCTGCAATTAGTTTATTCGATAGATGGTGGTCGAACGAGTCGTAAATCTACGCTCTTGCCACCAGTGGGCTCTGTACGTAGTTGTGGCGCCGTATGTAGATTCGGTTCGGTTAATTAATGTGCCATGGTAAAGTGCGAGGCCTCCCTCACATCCCCAGTCGGGTTCCGTAAATTGCGCAACCATCTCCCACATGTACAATAGCTTCAATTTTGCCAATTTAAAATGCGACGCCCAAAAGAGATTGTTGGTTAACCGACGTGTTCCTTTTTGTACGTTTTGTTTTGTGTTTTACCTTTACTGCGATTATTCGCATTATTATTAATTTAATTTACAGATTGAGATGTTTATCAATACCAATGTGAAAAGTTAACAGCCATCAACCTTTCACTACTTGAACGGGGACTTGCAGTCTTTCACATTTCTTCGAAATAAGTACATCCAAAACGTCATATTGAGATAAGCAAACAGTACGTATATATCTAGTTCGTGATGTGATCTTCTCAATCGCTCGGTGGAGTGACGGATCGCAAGCGAGGCGCGTCCCTAGCACCCTCATTATCCCTTACATGCTGAATTTCAATTAGCATGCTTTCGTGTTTTGCAATAACAAACCGAGCCCCGTTTGTCGAAACCAATACCTATGTGCCTACGGGTAGTCTGGCTAAAATTTAACGGTGAGACATTCTAAAAACAATTCCCCAATCTAACCTAAGGTTGCATATTGTGTACTCGATATAAACAAAATATAACAAAAGAAAATGTTTTTATTTGCAATAAACGAACATATTGGTCGCTCGTTGAGATCGAGCGGCAATTACGCAATATTACCTAATTGTATTAGCCAACTAACACCCGAAGGTCCCCGTGGAAAGATGTTAATTTTGAAGACTTCTATTCGCGGAAGCGTTGTGCAGCCGTGAATTTCTATCAGTTAATGAGGACGACGGAAAATATATTAGTAAGTCGTCAATTCACACTGGAAACGATGCGACTGTTGCGGTTACGGCACAGATTAATTAACTCGTTAGTATGTAACAGATAGTATATTCACTGATATAAAATACCTACGTACTCCAAAAAAAAAGCTCAATAGAACCAACTTGTTACCCAAGAGGGACCACACGCCTCAGAGAGGGACTTAAAAGATAAAAAATAAAAATCTACTGGACCGATTTCTAAAACCCTTTCATTATCATACATTATCAGCGAGTAACATAGACTATAATATTTTATATTATAAAGTTACGCGGACGAAGTCGAGTGCAAAAGCTAGTCTACAAAATAGTTGTAGATAGAAACGCGTGTCGTACGTTCGAAAATATTAAACACTAATAAGAATTTTAAAGAGTAACTAAAAAGCGAAGAGAACACAATAAATCATCAACCGCCCAAGTTTAAAATAAGGACGCCTTCTAATCGTATGTGCATCATTATTCCGATGTAGATAACGGCCGACGAAAAACAAAACGAATTACCATTCCTTAAACCAATACAAGAGTTGTACAAATATTAAATAGCAATAAACAAAAGGAGAACAAATGTTCAATGATAAAAGTTTCAATCGAGCAGTGCCAACACCTCTCTCTTGGCGCCACAACCAAATTACTAAAGCAGCACGAACGCTAACCTGTCTCCTTTCAAATTTGATTGTGCCCAACATCACACGCCCATGAACTCTATAATGAAACAGCCATATAAAAACAAAACTATGGGCATATATGATTAGGCCGATACACGAGTAAGGTAGAACCACTAAACAAACAGCCATTACAATAATGCTGCGTCACCATGTTGGAAATCACTTATTGTGGGAGTGACTTGCACTCCCGCGCAAGTGCCTTATGTTACGCGTATAGATCGTGTTCATGTAACAGACCCCCTGTTTTACGGTTACGTTTCATTCAAACTCTTCAAGTTTATGTGTTGCGAATTAAATTTAAAAATACACTTTCTTATTTAAAAGATATTCCTTAGACAAAGGTCATTTACACCGCAATTCAAATTAGTTAGTGTCTGGATTCTCTTGTTGAAGGCCTAGTGCATTATTAAATATATTGTAATTATTTAATAAAATATATATATTTTACTACCTGGCGTTGAAAAAGAAAAAAAGTAGCCTATCCTGTGTCCTATACGTCTAAATGTTTATCTAACAAGTTTCTTGAAAATCAGTTAATTCGTTTAAGAGTTATAGAGGAACATACATACATACAATATAGATTTATTATTAATTATTAGTATTGATTGATATTGATCTCAAATGATTATACTTGAGTAATGGAAAAATTAAATTTCTAATATTATGAAATTATGAAAAAAGGACGCGAACATTTATTGGGCGAATTGATAAATTTAATGTCAGACTTCTTTTTTTTTAGACTTCTTTTTTTTATTTTTTATGCTGCATATATTAATAAAATTACTTAATGTATATTTTTAATAAATAAGATTACTAATAAGAAAATTCTGGTTTTTATCCTGGTTCTATAGCAGTTTATAGACATCCTTAGAAAGCATCAAAATTTTATATTACAAAATAGATCAGACTAGTTTTGTCATGATAATATATAATATATTTAATACTTAAAAACGTTAAACTAAAAACTATAAAGACACAGATATGTGAAAAAATATTAAGTATAGTTTTACGTGTAAGAACATTATTGACTGACTATACCTAATGTATAGTCAGTCAAGTTTCTTCTGAAAAATATATTTAAATAAAACAATAACTGATGGGGTCAAATGAGGCGCGTCAATTCTCGGATTGCACCAAGTTGGCTCCGGCCGAACATATTAGACTTTAACTTGGCACACCCGTAAAAAGGTCCTACAAAAAACACTACAATACAACACCAAAGCTGCCTTTGTGTGCTTCACTTCACAAACTAACAAGGAAGCGTAACAAAAATGTTGACCGGGATCGATTTCACAGCCATCTTTGAATAACTAATGCACTGAATTAAAACGCCATCAGTTACCTTATAAACGACAAATGCTAACAATATAGCAACAATTAAATTGCTTATCAGAATATTAAACATAATTCAGAATATGTTATAGAAAAATCTATTTTAAATCAAATCGACACGCGAGTTATTCGAGGTGTAACACAGAAAATAGTCTGGCTTAATTAGGCAGGGTGATTGTCAACGATGATGATGCCGCACACCCAAATAAATCAGGAGTTTAAATTGCTTTCCGCAACGACACTCCCATCGTCGACTTGGCGTTAATAGCGCGTGCAACGGAAATCTTAGACGAGTGTTTGGAATATTTTTTGTCTTGAAATTCTACACGCGAATACGAAACAGGCGCCACGTGTAAAAAAATTAGAAACGTACCCAAAGTTGGGAGACCAATTAAATAATATTCGTTAAATAAATTTATGGTTTAGTATTTATATAATGCAAATTAACAACATGCATACAATACATAATTTGTCATTGTTGGTAGCTTTTGAAGAATATTTTTTATAGTATTCTTAGGTTATAAATCTAGTTGTCGTAAACTAATAATATAAAGATGAAGAGTTTGTTTGTTTGTTTGGTTGTACGCGCTAATCTCAAGAACTACTGGTTCGAATTGAAAAATTCTTTTTGTGATGGATAGTCCATTTATAGAGGAAGGCTATAAGCCTTCCTATATAGCCTTCCTATATATAGAGGAAGGCACCAGCTAGTATTTGATAAATTCAGAGCCGTTGATACAAACCTTTCTAATGAGACACGTGAATAACCAGAGGAGGAGATTGCTAATGAAACATAGACATGCGATCTAATCAATCTCAAAATTGATGTATTTATACTAACATTATTGAATTATCCGATGATATTTTAAAACCTATTTATCAATGCAATTAAAACTATTTTAATACCGATGATATTTTATCATTAGATTTATAATTATGTGATTATACATTACAAAAATAAGAAGAGAGTAAACGGAGCCATGGTAAGGGCAACTCTCGACATTTCTCTGAAGGTTACGAAATAAGTGTTGAAATTAGTCTAAAGTCAGTTGAAAATGGAATGAGCGGAATATAATATCTGTGATACAGCAGATGGGAGTCAGTGTAGGCTAGTGTTGGGTAAATAGAGCCTAAAGAACAGGTTGGTAACACCTCGTGTCTAATCTCCCAAAAAGTGGATATTACGTAACCAAAAAATACATCTCCTAAGCTATCACTAAATACTCGTAACTCAATTCAACAATATTGAGCAAAACAATCAATACTAATAATAAATCTGTAGGGGTCGGTCATGGAGTAATTTACTTTGTTTTCAGAAATATCGTGTATAATAAGCTCTATACATGATACTGAAACTAAATTGACGATTTTTAGAATTTTTTTCTGTATGTATGTATGTTGTATATTCCTCCATCACTCTTAAACGAATTAACTGATTTTCATGAAACTTAGTAGATAAATATCTAGAAGTACAGGACACGTGATAGGCTACTTTTTATCTTTCTTAACGCGGACGAAGTCGCGGGCACCACAGCAAATAAAAAGAGTACAAATATACTATTGAAGCAAGATATTAAAATCAGTTAACAAAACCTTTTTGATTATTGCATGTTGAATAATAAAAGCCGCTTAGTATACATCGAATTACTCAGTTTTAATAACCTCAAAGAGCAGACTACGCCCCGTTTGAATTCAAACAATCGTAAATCAAGAATGATAATAATTTAGCTGCCTTTTTTATGAAGTAAACAAATATTTATCAATGCAATTACACGATCGTTAGCTCTCCAAAGATATTAAATTGAATTGGGATATTTCGAACGGTCAGAAAAGTTTGCATTAAAAATATTTAATGGGCATAAAATGCGTGAACGATGTAATCATAGAAGGAATAAACACAATTAATGGGTTTTTATGATATGATTAAATTGGATGCGATTGTGAGTCAATATGAACACACGAAAAAACTATTTTATCTGTATCGTTATCTCGGTACATTTGTAACACGAGAAGGTCATTTTGTTACTGCGTAGGTTCCCAGTGAAGCAAGAGAGGAATTTGTAAAGGAAGCGATGCAAAAAATGTTCGCAGATTTTAGTAATTTGACTAGTTTAATGTTATTCATTGTTATCAGCCTACAAAATAACTGTAGTTTTTACCAGCAAAAGTTTAAAATGAGATAGTTAATTCAAAAAAGATTAACGGCGTGATAACGGGTACGTCGTGAAGTGTTAAAGAATACACGAGTAAGATCGATTAATTTATCTCAACAAATCATCAGGAGAAGTTTATTAATGAGTGAATATTTAAACTATGCTCTTTTAGATAGGAAACAACGATGACACATTTAAATATCTTGTATCAAAGAGATCAAGATTGTACAATAAAAAAAATATCATAAGAACCCACACACAAAGTTATTTCCACAAATCGATAATTCCATCATCGAGCTCGGCAAATACGAAAATAAGCATCAAAGTGTTTTTTAGAGGAAAGACACAAATGTCAACCGGCACAGCACAGTAGCAAACATATGTTACATATAGTCTGACAATATTTACTGTTGCTTTATTAGCTCGGCAGGCGGATGGAAGAAAATGAAAATAACCACACTTCTACATTTCAAAGCACGTGTTAAGCGCAATAGGACATATGACGGATTAATTGGAAACAAATTTTGAACAGTGTTTTCGTGTAAAAAAATATACAAGCAACCGTGTTACACGCGTACAAAACATACTGTATGTTTCAATGTAGAAATATACAGCGGATATGTGCGAGAAACATCTTAAATGATTATCGTTTTATTATATGAACTTTAACAACTATTTCGTCGTTGCTGAGAGGAAACATAAAATGCGATCAACATTTTGTGGCATTCGCATTGTTTTTATATTATTTTTTTAAACAATGTTACTCATTAAATCTCTCGTTATGAGTGGATACATGTTTAGTTTAGAATATGTTACATTAAGTGCGAGTTGTATTCGAATAAATCAAACGCTTGAGAATTAGCGACCATTCCATTTTATATGACAACAATATATCAAGTGCGCGAGTTGAAACAGCATAAATACAATAGTAGGGTATAAAAAAGACGGGCTCTGAGAGATGGCTCGTAAAATAAAACAAGGGCCTACGTCCGGAGATATGTCAAGATAGCTTGCGACGGGGGGCATGAGCGGGTCGGCGCCGGCCTCCCCGAGACCCAATTAGAAACACACCTTTTGGACATGTGCCCTTACTTGGCGCTAACTAACGCCTAAAAACCAACCACGTTGTCCCAACTCACCTACATCCGTTTCTCTTTATCACTTTTACTCTTTTCTATATTAATATAGCCTTTTTTACTTCCAATATGTTTTTCAAGTATCAATTTCTCTTTTCATCCCGTTTGTTTTCGAGTTTGTTTTCCTTTCTTCACAAGCATGTTAAACACTATTGAAATCTCATAAAGTAGCGTTTAAACGATTCTTAGATGTTAGGAAACACTGAAGTTTAAATACTAATGCAGCAATGCCGTTATGATCTCGAGACAATACTTCAAGTAGGTCTGTATTGTTTAGAGCTATTTTCAGTCTATTGCTATCGTCCTTGTTGAAGGTTCTTTTTTTTAGTAAAAAGATTATCTTAGATTTTATGAAAGCCGGTTTGTGTTGACATTCAAAATTAATAAAAATTAAATTATTTTTAATGAAAATAGCCCCCAGTGAGGGTACCCTCCAGTGAAATTTTATTCGTGAGAATAATGATGTGCATCGAAAATAATTTAGAAGAATTTAGTGGAAAGTCGATTTTTTTTTAAATTTTAACTATTAGGTAATATAATTGCAAATAAATCGATAAAAAATTTGAATTTTTATATTTGTAACAGAAAGTATTATATAAATTCTTATACTGTTTTTATAATAGAGTGGTTAAATAATAACAAAATTTTGAACCCAAGTTAAGTTTAATCATCTATCAAGTATATTATACCTAATATATTTTTTCTTAAATAGATAATTCCCATTTGTACGAAACCGTAGGGTTTAGTCATATTCAAATCAAAGAACGCCATGTCATCGTCATCCAACTGAGAAGTGATGTCATTCTTGCGGTTTTTTTAGTTGGCTTGACCCCTCGTGGGTAAAGATAAGACCAACAATAGCCGTATTCAATTTGTATTTCAATTCTTCACCATGCAAACAAGCAATTCACTTGACGTTAGCTATTAGCAGATGTGTAGTCTCGAGGCGTGGATTTTAAAGATGGATTTTAAAAGTACTTCCGACATATTTTTTTTTTATTTAAAGGAGAACTGCTTACTCTCCGTAAGGGAGATTTCTCATAACTATTCTGAATGTTTAGTAAATCTAATGTTAGTTCTAAATGTATATTTAAAATACGGATTTTGATTAAAATAACAATCGACTATGAAGGTATCTACAGAAAATATATAATCCTAATCAATACTAATAATAAATCTGTAGGGGTCGGTCATGGAGTAATTTACTTTGTTTTCAGAAATATCGTGTATATAGGCTCTATACATGATACTGAAACTAAATTGTCAATTTTTAGATTTTTTTTCTGTATAACTGATTTTCATGAAACTTGGTAGATAAACATTTAGAAGTACGGGACACGTGATAGGCTACTTTTTATCTTTTTAACGCGGACGAAGTCGCGGGCAACAGCTAGTAACTAATAATATCATAAATGCAAAAGTTTTTGCCCGCGACTTTGTCCGCGTTGAAAAAGAAAAAAGTAGCCTATCCTGTGTCCCGTGCGTCTAAATGTTTATCTATCAAGTTTAATGAAAATCATTTAATTCGTTTAAGAGTTATAGAGGAACATACATACATACATACATACATACATACATACATACATAAAAAAATATCTAAAAATCGTCAATTTAGTTTCATCCTATAAACACGATATCTCTGAAAACAAAGTAATTTACTCCATGACCAACCCTTACAGATTTATTATTAGTATTAATTATCTAATATTATTTTCGTTTGTGTGGTGAGAATAGTTTTTGCATTTTTAATTGGCTAAATCAAAATGTATAAAATCAAAACAGATATATAAATAAAATTTTGTTTTTGGGGCACAAAGCGATTCAGCAGAGAGCGAATCCTTTTGAAGGGGAGCTCGATTGTGTATTGAGAATTGCGGAGTTGATTCACACAAACTCTGTTCGCCGGAGGCGTGGGTTGCATCCCATTTAACGAGTTGCACTTTCTGCACCGATTGGCGGTGTTACGTCCGAAACTAACTCCGACTCTACTATACACAAATTATAAACTTTCAATCATTTTACATTTACTATTAAAGTGTGACCCACTTTAGCAAATGTAGCTTATTTTACAAAGGAGGAAAGATTCACGTAAGTACAAATTGAGAGAAGCAATCATAGAGCATAACGTATGAAAATGTTTAAAATAGTTATCATAAGTTTATGAATGTAAATGAAGTAAGTATAAATAAATAACTAAGTGATTTTACTTTTGATAGGGTTACATAACAACACAAAAAAGAAATTTTTATAAATTCATATATATTTATACACACCTTAGTCTTGACGAGTTTCGGATTTTCTTTACACATTTTTGCAAGAGCGTGATATTCTCCTCTTGCTGCACACAGTATCCATTGCTTTTGTTTCGAATCCAAAGGGTCCACCTCGTTTTTTTGATCGAGCTGCAAATCGTGAACAAATCAGGATAGGTTCTAAAAGCAGGTAGGTACTATTAGTATTGCTAGAAGTAAAAAGATCTCTTCTAGTCACCTAATGACCAGTTACTCAAATCTTTTAAACGTTGCTACAGAAGTACACTATGTAGGTACTTACTCGTCGAGCCGCACGTCAAGCTCCTCGTCATGTCCTTATTGTGTCGGTTTTTATGCGCGACTCAGTCATTTTGTCTTTTAAATTAATTTGTAATTTAGAGCTAACACAAGCTTTAATGCACTAAAGGGCCTCTTTCACCATCTGTTAAGTAGGCTAACCGACATTTAAAGTCACCTGTCACCGGGAATTATGTAGCTTACATATAACCTTTGTTTGTACGGTAAAAGTCCCAAACATTAAAAAAAAATCGCCTATTTAATTTCTGTCTGGCTCCTAAAATATATAATAAGATACCTGTCTCTATTACAAGCATTTCAAATACAAAATTAATAAAGAAAAATCTAAAGAAGTTTTTGATAGGGAAAGCTTATATTAAGCTCTGGGTGAGTTTTTAAAGGACACGTTTTTAGAATAGTGTTCTGATGCATTTTAAAGACTTTAATGTAATAATTTGACTTAACTGGTTATTACACCCATGTAGATGCAAATAAATGATTTGATTGATTGATTGAAAGATGCACTAAACCGAGTGCATAATTTAATAATACCCAAAAAATTATTTGTAAAATTAACTAATCAACACTTTACTTGTACTTGTTATTGTGATGTCAAAATCCGCTGGAGTTTATTTATTTGGGTAAAAATTAAGAATACAAAAATATTAATAAAAATATTTAATATTA
The DNA here is from genome assembly GCA_918317495.1 of Synanthedon vespiformis. NCBI lineage: Eukaryota > Metazoa > Arthropoda > Insecta > Lepidoptera > Sesiidae > Synanthedon > Synanthedon vespiformis. Next base: position 4,759,800 of record OU906947.1, read on the forward strand.
GAGAGAAGATAACAAGTAGGTACTTACAGATGCTCTATCTTCCTCGTCGACCCCCTGAAACAAAATAAAAGATATAAAGATATAAATAAAAGAAAAAATATTGAATTAAAATTGTAATATACATTTTAACTATGAAATGTTTTCAAACATTTGAATAGCTTTCAAGAACTCAATTAACTAAATTTAAGTTTGACACATAATATTTTTTAAACATAAAACGTAGTCCAAGTCAGACATATTTGTATGTAATTGAAATAATTTATAAAAAGGTACGAGTACCATATCTGTACACTAAACGTCTGAAAACAAAAGGTTAGGAATATAAATAAAGACGATATTTACATATATAATAAATATCTTAACGACACATATAAATTAATCGGAACCTAATATTTCAAAATTAATAAATGAGTACTTATATTGTGAAAATAATATTTTGAATTAATGGTCAATAAATTCGAATTCTCCCGTCTTCAGGCTTGCGCTGGGATTGGTGGCGCGGATTGAATATTCTATATTCAATTTGATTGCTGAGTTAATTAAAAACCGTAAGCTATGTGTAATACAGTTCATTTTCGAGTAATGAGACGATTGTTTAAAGCTTTTCTTTTAGAATGCTCAGGGCGTGCGTTGCTCAGCATGAACACTTTACCACCTGTCGTTACATATTTATGTCTACACTATTGGCCTCACTGTTAGGGACTTCGATATTGACAAGATAACATCCTTAATGTGATGTGTTTGATTTAATAATAAGATTAAGTTTGTTCGTTGTCGGTTTTTTGGTCCTGCGCTAAGAAAAATTAACCATTAGTGTAATTCGTACTAATCATAAACGCAAGCAACTCAGCAGTTTTAAAATAAAAGGAGAACATGACAAAACCAAATGTTCCGTAACTAAAGAAAATATTAATGGAGAAATACTTGTAATATGTATTAAAACATTAGTATTAAAAAATGTTGCAGATACTTGGATTCACGACTAAAGTCGATATATTGTTAAATTCGATCCTTTTCTAATTATCAACCATAATCTTTGACATACTTTAGAGTCCTTATTTCTCCATGCACTACAACACTAGACGATCAAATTTGATTTCCTCCATAAAGTATTAACTTTCTTATCATTCTTAACTCATTCACAAGAAAATATATTCATTAAAACTAAATAATTTCACTAAAAACTAAAATCTTATTTGCCGATTTTGCGGTTGTCAAATGCACGTCAAATTTTTGTCTCTTTTGACTTCTATCTTGTCTCTGAATGTCAGTGATGTTACGAACTTAGTTTCAAGAAATTAAATTAAACTTAATATTTTCCAAATCAAATATTTATATATACTATTAATAAATTTTATTGAAAATTTTGAAAAAAAAAACATTAAAAACTGTGTTCCATAATTTTATAATGTGATTTAAAAAAGAAAATCGTATTTCGTAAGTATATTTTTTAATTGTACAGTATAATTTGAAATTTTAAAATTGTACAGTAGTGTTATAGTAAAATTTATTTTAATCTAAAAATACCCTGAATATATATTTTAATCCAAATGATACTTAGGTGTCATTTTACATAACCTCAAAAACTTAAAACTAAAATCTCTTGGTATAATCTGCTTCGTAATTTTAAAACCAGTAAGTTCAGTAATCCAAACTCATACTTTTGCATATTTTTCATTTACAGACGCGATTTTTCATTTGTAGTTTTCAATAGTTCCCATCACTAAGTTTTTTGATCCAACCATTGACACAACATCAACATTGGATTGTTTACACTATCCACAACTTCAAAACAATTTTACTATAGGTACTTATAGCCCAGCTGGTAAAATTCGAAAAAGCAGGGGAAATAATCCGTGTAGTTAAAATTGGTACAATAATTATACCTTACGGTATGCAGAGAGTCCAGTGCAACACCTGACCATTTATTTAAATCAGTATCGAGAACTAATAGCCAACAAGAATTCACTTCAATTAATACTTGAAAAGTGTTTGTAAGGAAATGGGATTGTTCGCAGAAAGTCGATACAACAAAGCTGTTTTGCAGCAATAAAAGTGAGTTTCTAATAATCGTAAAACATTTATGTAGACGATTACGTAATATCCGTTCGCGATTAATATAATGTATGTCTTCATTTGAGTGTATTAAGCAGTGGTGAAACTGAATACTGAACAAAAAGGATCAAATATTTCCTCTGTTTATTTCATTAACCGAGCTTTTTACTCCTCAAGTTAAGAATGAAAACACGACAAAGTTTAGCAGTTACCGGCATCGAATTGACCAATAAAAACAACATTTCGTTACTTATTTCGAATATCCAAATAAAGTGTTCGATAAGAAGTGTGTATGACGAGCTTTCTTAATTTGGAGCTTTTGTATAGTACCATAAATGCAAAAGTTTTTGAGGATGGATGGATTGTATTGTATGTTTGATATACTTTCACGTAAAAACTACTGAACGGATTTGGACGAAATTTGGCACAAAGATTGATTACATGGATTAACATAATATGTATACAATAAGATACTTTTATATTATCCTATGTTAGAAACATTTAAATGTTAAGTTCCCGAGGGATCCTCTAAAATTACAACAAATTGCGCGCCACCGTCTTCGTCATGCACAGCGACAAAAATATCGGGCGTTATTTTGGGTATTTTATATTTCAAAGCTGACGAAGTCGTGGGAACCAGCTAGACAGCTGAATTTTTAATCATATTAAACTTTCATTGTTACTTTTGAAAAAGTGTAATGATTTTTAAATATGTGTTCACGGTGTGGAGATAAGAATGCATGCGATTTGGCGACGGACGGTCGCGTCGCGTCGCCAGCAGGCGTGCGTGCCTCGCTCCGGGATGTCGGACGCATCAGGGTGTTCTCGCTGGGCCACATTATGGTGGCTCTAGCGGTACGAGGGAACAACATTGCGATCGATACACATCACAACTTTCTAACGTCTGACTTTATCGCATATTTGATTTACCATCTCGCTTCTCTGTTGCAAATTACTATCGCATTTGAAAACACAATGGACACGAACGGCTCATAATAAAAAACGATGCTACTTCAAACCGCTCTTAATTCTTGCATCTAAAATAATCTATCTAAGTATCTACCTACACTCTAATATTATAAAGAGGAAAGATTAGATTTTATGTATGTTAATTTCTATAGAAGAAAGCTACATTATCAACGTACTCGCTGATACAGTCTGTGTTTGATTTTCGAGATCTTTTTTAATTTGAAACTTGGTGCTTCCCGTGTGGTCCCATTTCCATTTGGTCCAGTTCTGACAATGGCATCCACAAGAAAAGACCATGAGACGGTTTGAAGTCGGTTTATTTTTTGTTAAAAAGAGTTATTTTTTATAATATTAGTTTTTTAGAAAATTATACATTTATTTATATCTTAAAATGATCAACGCGAACGAAGTCGCGGGCATCATCTAGTATTAAATATTTAGTGATGTGTATACATCACTACTCTATTTAATTTACCATGTCTGGTACGAAAATCATTTGCATGTGTACATAATTGGTAATTATTGACAGAAACATTCAATTGTTTCTCTCGTGGCTACTTCTGGGCCTCCATACAATTCGCGGTACTTTTATCTTTCGATAGATGACAGCTAATTCATCCGCTCCTATTTTCCATTACATCGACAAGGCTCGTTAAGTGTGGCATCCGCGTTGTTGATGGCTGCAAGTGATTCTCAGGCCCGAATAGCAACGAAAGAACAATGAAATCGGTCATATTTTCCTGCCAACTTGCAACGGACCGTGATAGCTTATCTTCATATCGGAATAACAACTAGAATGCGTTTATGCAAAACGTTGATGACGTGTACTTAAAACGAAGCTCATTTTCGCTGCCCTGCTGAGGGATTTACGACGTATGAGATTAAATATATTTCATTATGTGGCAAGCAGTGAAATCAATTGCAACCAAAGTGTCGGGGAATATAAAGCTTCATATCATCTTCATCATGATCATCTCAGCCGCAGGTCGTCCACTGCTGAACATAGGCCTCCCCCATAACTTTCACATAGGACTGGTCAGAAGCAGACTGGATCTACTGGCAGGTTCTTACCAGCCCTTATTAGGTCGTATCTACACCTTGTGGGTGGATTAGAAAGGGATAGAGAAATGGCATTCTTTATTCACTCATCGAAATACAGCAGAACATGCCTTATCAATGTGAAGAAGTAAATGGTCCACCAGTCGGCTGGCCACTGTGAATTGGCAGGACTCACAGGCTTCGAAGATCGCTAATATTCTAGTGTATGTTACATTGGATTGTTAGACTAGTTATTCTAATCAAAAAAACAAAGAGGCAAAGGCACTGTGCGCAATCACTGGTATTAACACGATGTAATAATTAGTAAGGTGATTCCGTTAGGATATTAGAGAAACTCGACAAAGCGATAAACTACATGGCCAGTTTAAAGCACGAATGACCTTTTTTTAGAGCCTTAATGGCGCACGTGCGCTTTGGACTCACACGAGGGTAATTGTCGAGGGACAATCGACCGCAAGTCACGCGGCTCTGTCCAATACACTATGCACTGTGAATAATGATACCAATATTAGCTTAAATCATTTGTATGACGGGCACTGACATTCGACTCTTTGTTTTATTCCAAAGCACAAGGCACGTTTGCTCATTTCTTAGATAACCTATGCAAAATGTATTTATTAAATGTAATAACATTTAGATGAAGCGACGTTAATTCGAGAGTTATAAACCCCCTTTAATATCTCTTTTGTTGGAGATGTTTCGAGATTAATTTTAAAATGTTGACGAGCGGAAGAAGCATAAGTCGTCAGTCTATTTCAGTGATGATTTATGTGTCAGGATCTAATTCGGACGGGCGACAATGTGACATATTACGGAAGAACGGATTGTTGAATTATTATTTATCAGCTTCAAGCGCATCTCGTTTGGAGCGCCTATTGGGTCGAAACGAAAAGAGGCGGTTTGATTTATAGAGCGGATTGACGGTGTTAGTGAATAAGGCACCGCAAATTACGTAATAACTGTATTTAGCATGGAAATGCAAAAAATCCCTGCCTTCGTGCTAGTTTACAAATTCATGCCGTTGTCGCAGGGCTAATGTAAGCTCTCGTACTTTTAATAGGCTACAATGTGGAATACGTGGTATAAAGCAATTGTAAAGTCCATTAGGTACGCGGAGGCGTACGCTGCGCGGCTAATATTTGTCATTAGGAGCTTTTGTTGTTCGCGTTGTAAGCTTCGCCCAATTACGCTTCCCCAGTGTAGGGGTTGTCCCGTTCGGATGAGCTAAAATTATTATTATATAAATTTTTGCTCCGCCAACAAACATCCCTCTCTGCTTATTTTTCAAATGTGCCCTTCGGGTGTAGTGTTGCGTTGCTTATTATTTACCCCAATAAGGACTAGCGCAATGTTTTATGACATTATTAACGAGAGCGATTTGTTAGCAGTTCTTATGTCGGATGACAATATAATAATCGGCCCTGCAAGGTGTCGTCAAGTGTACATACATTAGCAATTTCCCCTTTTCCTCTCGCTATCCTGGCGCGATCACGAGAAATTATTATCGATAATAATCAAATTGAACAACGTTTCGACCGCCAAAGGGCCATGACGAAGGTTTTACAATTCAATTAGGTGGATGCACCAGGTGTCGACGGGTGGGGAACTTTTACCCGAACAACGGCGATACATTTTAATATTCAAACTTTTATTAAACTTGATAACGAAATTCATAGTTGTGGAAACATTAATAAACAAATTTGTAGAATGGGTTCACCCGTTTAAAATTTAATATCTACCTAAAAATAATTATAATTCATACTCTACTTAATTTGCGTTCGAGTACCAGTTTATTTTTATGTTGTACTAACTTATTGAGTGGGTAATTTGTGGTAAATTAATTATGTTAGAGTAAATGTACAAAAATCTAAATTAAATCCATTTTTATTACATTTAAATGAATCTGATTATTTATTATAGCGAATCATAATAGCCATTGTATGTCATTTTTGTATCTGTTATTTGTCAGAGATGGCGTATACAAATTCAATTTTTTTTAACTGCCGATCTTAACATTTAAAAAAGTGAGACGAGCCTACTATGGCAGCACTTGTGATGTTCGTTGTCGGGTCGAATAATAAAATTAGTTATATTGGCCTCGTCCTCGATTGTCGATGGAATCCGCTATTTGACTAATTTTACAAAATTGTTTTAAATTGTTCTTTATTACATAAATATCACACTACATTTTTATTTCCGGGAGATCTACTGTATTATTAATAAAAATCATGTTAAAGTTAAAATTTCCAAAACCGCCCCAAAAACGTTGTTTCTCTAATGGTGCAGGGGCACTAACCAAGAGCAAACTAATAGAATCGGGAGCTTTGCGTATTTACGAAACGATATAAATGAAGCCCAGTGATTGGACAAAAATTTTTGTGGGCGTTACAACAACCAATCACGTTTCGTATCGTTTCGTAAATACGCAACGCTCCCGTTTGCATTGGTTTGCTCTTAGCTTAGGGCCCCTGTAGCACTACCATGACTTGCTATCGAAATCTTACGTTAGTTTACTTCTGTCGATAACGAACCATTCACCCTTCAATGTGCTAGTGAATGATTTTACTACTAACGTTACGGTATTTCTCGAGAGCATCAGTCAAATTTGTAACTCATGGTACCGATTTTGTATAGAAATGTCAAGTTAAACGTTAGTCGGTAATGGTCGCTAGCGACTACATTCGATAGGTTTTTTACTTATTCAATTCATGTTACTGGTTTTAGTTCTTTGAGTGACCGCTAGAGGCGCTGTACAATTTTTCATACAAATATTTTACGTTCTAGTTCATCTCTCGCTAGCGATTTCGGTAGTCATAAACTCATGGTAGTGCTACTGGTCTTTGTGATACGTGTAGTAAACAACTACAATCAGTCGCGGAAGCAATGTTTACTAGCGTATGACGTCATCATAATTGCAACCAATCCGAGGGTGTTTCGGTCGCAGATAAAATTTCAAAAATTATAAATTTTTTTCATATAATTTGCAAAAAATATACATAATTCAGGTTACAATAAAGTGACATGTGTTTTTTTACGCTATTTTCTGATAGGATAACCACAATTGTGATTGCCGTTTCCGTCGCTGCCGCACTGGGAAGATTACTCCCCAACCCTGGTTGGGCCGACCTCATAGATTCAATTGCATACAAAAAAGTCACTGCTTTAACCATATTTCTATGAGAGCTTTCAAATGAGTGTAAGTATTAATATTATGTTTAGACAAATTTCGAGACTCTCTGTCAGATAAATATTTATTTTACGAATCAGTCACCGAACCACATAGTTTCAAGTCAAAATATTTGTTAATGGTCGAAATACGTCAACCAACAGGTGCTGTGTTCACTGCAGGCGGCGCGAACGCACTCCCCAAATTCTTATAATGATTTACCCATTCAACTTATAATTATCTAAGTAAATACATGTGGCTTTTTACGACAAAATGATAGCATAACAAGGATCGTAATTAAAACACAATTACAGCATTTCGAGGGTTAATTAATCACAAAGAAAAGAGTTTTTATAGCTTTTCGTATAACAGATTACAGGTCTAAGATAATAAATGTACGAATACCAAAGGTTTCCAGTTTAACTAAGAAAAAAATTGGAATTTATGAAGGTACTTTTATTTTATTTTTCAATATAGAATCCGGTAGGTAATTATCGGACACTTTCATTTAGTTACCATTAACTATGTCAAAATAAGAGTTTTGTATAAAAATGTTTTAATATTAAGTTCCACAGACAGGCTGACGCCTGTTCATGTTCGTAAAGGACGAAATACACGATCAGTCATTTGACGTGACTCCCAACGACTTAAATCAAATGGAGCGAAGCCAAACATTGTGCCCCCTCACACTCAGTCCAATTTTCTGTCATTTATGCGTTTGACCGGGTCGAGTAACGTTGACATGAGCTCTGGTTCGAAAGCGCGGCTATCAAATTTTGGCTTCACGTCAGTCCATTTGACGCGATGGACTGATCGTGTGTTTTGTCCATAAGAGCCGCCACACGGGCTTCCAAAATGACTGCAAAAGACAGTGTGCCCTGCCACTATCTACTTAAAGCATAAGTAAAGACCATAACAATACTCATGTGAACATTACCTACTACGAGTCAATTTGAGTACTGAGAAGTGTGTTTTTTATTTAGGATCTAGATCAATAGGTACTATTTATTGTCTATTGATTACTATTGTCAAAAGACAAATATTTATTAGTATTATTGAGTTAATGAGTCACTAGTGTTTATTGATCTATTTTATTATCAATAGATACCAATGTTGTCTATTTGATAATAGATAAAAAAAACCATTAGTTTGTCTAAACAACGAATGAATGAACAAAAAAAAAACATAAATTGCGTCAATTAGTAGTTAATAGTAATTGTTCTCATTAGTGCAGTAAAATCATAATACTTTCTGATAGGCAAGCAACAAACTTTAAAGGACACAGATTGTTTAATATCGGAGATGATAACTAACAAGGCTTTAAAAAAAAAAGGTTTAACTGAATAGGTATATCATACGTACTAGATTGTTCAGTTATGAAATAACTAAAAGAAAATAAAGAACTAAGCAATATTGGCAGGCTTATTATCTAAATACGTCTGCTGAGCGACAGGCGAAAAATGCGAAAAATTTGTGCAATATCACACTAAATCGTTAATTTTTTATGCAAACCAAACCATGTTATGAGCTATGTGATACGATTTTGCGTTTATTGCGAAATGTGTTGCACTTGACTACCCTTATTATCTTTTTCCCACGTTCATAGGTAGAAGACATGTAAACAATACAGCCAATGCATGCATGCTCCAATTTTCCTTTTTTTTATTTTATGTTGCTATTTATTTACAATAAATATCTAATATATCTAATATCTAACAATATCTATTTTTTTATTTTATAATAATTTGTAATCATAATTTTTTTAACACTTACGTGCACATTTGTAAAAATTCCTCCAGATTGATGCGACTTTAAAACATCACCCTCCGATGCCATCCTATTGAACATCTGCTTTCTTTCTTTAACTGAAATCTTTTGTTCATTATCCACCAGCACACTGTCACTTCGGGATGTTGTTAGCGGGTTCAAACTTTCATTAATTGATGCATCTTGATTTGTTATAGAATCATTAATTGATGCTCTCTGTCCAGACTGAATGCTAGATGCACTAGAGTTCACCTTATCCGATGACTTACGTCTCGGGAAAACTTTTGGAGCAATATCATCGGTAGATGACGAGTTCAAACTTTGTTCGGACTCGCTATGTGGTAAAACTACGGGGCTGGTGGGATTATTATCCTGAATTAAGTTTGTTAGTATATTGAAATCTTGATTGAGTTGAATAGGTGGTGGAGGACGATAAGGGGGCTGTGTTTGTATTGGCTCTGAATCTTTAGTTGGGTCTGGTATAGGTGAGTCAGATGTGCCACTTTCAAATGTTTCATTTCCCTTCGCACCGGGCATGTATTTTTTCTTCAAAATCAACCATTTCTCATTATTCTGTGTTTTTATCATGGACAGAGTATTGACATGTTTTTTGAAAGTGCTTCTTGCCTCATCTACAAATAAAGAAAATGATTTAGTTAGGTTATGTTATTAAAATAAATAATGAAGTTATTTAAAATTGGACTTGCCTCTCATGTCAGGGTTCATTAGGAAACCTTTAAAGTGTTTAACTAATTCATGATTTGTCACTTTCCCATTGTGTGCTAGCATAAATTTGAGGATTTCATTAAAACTTAATTCATTGGGTGTCGCCATTATAACTGTTTATATGAATCACTTTTTAAATACACTTTTTTTCGCGTAGTAACCTATGCGGTTTCGTATCTTAATACAATAAAATGTAATTTTAATACTATTTTATAGTCCCGTTAACAATTAATAAATAATAAAAGGTCAATGTTTTGTATCACACAGCAGAGGCAATCTCCCTCTCCCTTTCTAACAACATGGCAGTTTGTCACTTTGGCAGAAAATGACAGTTTCGATGACAGCGAACAGATGACATTTGTTGTACATAGATAATATACGATCCGTTACACGCATATTTCATGATTCAATTTTAATATTTTTAGAGTTTACTCCATAAGAATCGATTTAAATAGTTATTAGTCTTCTATATTGTCTGTATATGTCGCATGGTAATGCGACATGAAGGGAAACTTACCTTAAATATCGTAGATATCCTAACTTTTTTGCTGAAAGAAGACTTATGTTATTTTTAAAAGTTAGTTATACTTACTGCACTAAAAGATTTTCTAAAAATTACGTCGTCGTCGCGCGTCGGCAATAAATAATATTCTTCAAATTTGAATCAAACATTTTATGTTATTCCTTTCTTTTAAGATACTATGTTACTTAAGAAGAATTATTATTTTTTGTCCATTCTTTCGATTAGCTTCATAAAAATACGGTTGATTTTTTTTTCACAATAAGTCGGTTCGATTCCCAGACCTAACAAGTAATTTTTAGAAAATCTTTTTTATTATTATTTTTTAAAAAAATTATATTAAGTCCTCTCTACGAGCTATCTTTCAGCAAAATATCCTAGGGCCTAGTGCGAGTTTTACTCTATCAAACTCGTCGAACGCGTAAATGTCAATTTGTATGGGAATGAAGCAGCGCTACCTGGTGGCTAATGTGTAGCACTACTTCATTTCCATACAAATTGACATTTACGCGTTCGACGAGTTTGATAGAGTAAAACTCGCACTAGGCCCTCCTATCTACTCTACGATATTTAAGGTACTTTCTGGCGGATCTTTTACCTTAGCAATTTTTAATTCATAATTTTTTAATTTTACATATAGATGATTAGGTAGCAATGAAAAACTATTAAATTCCATTCATATTATTTTTTATTTTTTAAAATCAAACATTTGGCACCTTCATAATGCACGTCAAGTGGCGGGCGTCAACTATCGTTTTAAGGTCACGCGCACCGATACAAAATTGAGTAAGAAAGTTAAGATCCGTATCCGCGATCTACATTTTTAACGATCCGTCGCATTACCAGGATAGACTTACTTATCTTGCCTATGTTAATAGACGACGTTAGTCACCCAACCAAGTGGCCTGTCAGCCTGTCTGATGACCTTAACATAAAAAAGAATAATTAATGTTTATATGCTCGCTAAAACTAATTATAGTTATTCATATCCCCTGAGAGCGTAACAGAATTCACTGTAGACTTTTCAAATTAATTATTTACGACAACGTGAAATGATTTCATTTAGCATTGACGTCATGATATTCGCTCCTGATATTTGCAAGTCGGTTAAATATTTAAGATTCATTATATATTTTTTTTTTCGAAATACAAAAGTTTCAAGTATCTAATAAATAAATAATTTAAAAAAAATGCTGAGCCTTACAACGCAGTTCTTTCACTGCTAGCTTTAAATAAGGTTTAAATTAATAAGATTAGAAAAATATTCCTTTTTTCGGTTATGTTTTAAAGTGTCAAATTTTATTTTTTGGTACCAAATGAGCACTAAATGATGGGTTAAAAGTTATACAGTCGAATTGAGAACCTCCTCCTTTTTTGGAAGTCGGTTGAAAATGAAGTGATATTGCCCATCGGACCCTAAGTTTGTGGAAAAAGACCTTTATATAAAGTTTTTAGCTATAAAGCTAGCATAATTTCATTATTCGGTTAATTTTTAGAACGTCAATTATTATTTTTTGACACTGAATGAGCACTAAATGGTGAGCTAAAAATGAAGTGATTCTGCCTATTCAACTCATCGAAGTAATATATATTCAACTGAGCTTTACAGGCGTGCATTTCGAGGCTTTTTGTGGATGCTCGCACTAATTTTTAATTTTAAATAATCATTATTTTTCATTTGGGATATATAATCTCTTTTCTTTTTTTTTATTATCCCTAACGAAGTTTTAACTGATCCTCACGAATCTCTTATTTTCAACCGACTTCCCAATAACTATTTTTAACAAAAAAAAAAACCGACTTCATACCGATTTGTAGTGGATGCCATTGTCAGAACTGGACCAAATTTAAATGGGACCACACGGGAGCACACGGTACATATTATATTACCTACATTGATTTACTCTCATCCATTTCTTTCAAACTGAACCAATCTTTAAACAGAGGGATCAAGCCCTAACATAATTAGGTGGCCTTGCATCTTAAACACACACACACACTATTATTTATTAGTTACACACGCATCCGTAAACGAGGAACTTCCGCACCGATTTAGAAATTCACAACCTTATTCGCATGCGCAATAATCAATGCGAATCTTTTGTGAATACTATGGGGCTACACTACGCAATTATTAATTTATCAAATATGGTCTCCATGTGCGTAATTATTATCATCATTGTAATATGCTGTAAGTAATTATCATCAGCTTCCAAATACTGGATAAGAATAATCCAATCAATCTAAAGTGAATTGGTTCTTTGAATTGGACCTTTGAACGATTTATCTTAGATATACTTAGATACTTTAAAAAATTAAAAATTAAGCATGTAGTAAATATTAGATTATAGCCACAAAAAATATAAAATAAAACTTTTTAACAAAAAATAAAACCGCCGAAAAAACTGAAAAGCATAAAATAATCTTATTATCATTTTACTTAAGTAATTTTGAGTCGGCGCCAAACAAGCAAAAATTACGTAAAGTGTGATGCGCGGCGGCGACTCAAAATTACTTATATTAGGTAAAATGATAATAAGATTATTTTATGCTTTTCAGTTTTTTCGGCGGTTTTATTTTTTGTTAAAAAGTTTTTCAGAAATATTGTGTATGTATCATATCTACGTATGTTCCTCCATAACTCTTAAACGAATTAACTGATTTTTATGAAACTTGCAGATAAACATTTAGACGTACTGGACACAGGATAGGCTACTTTTTTTCTTTTTCAACACGGACGAAGTCGCTGGCACCAGCTAGTTTATATTATAGATATTATATGTCGATTTAGTTAAATAAATACATATACATAAATTTAATTTCAGCGGATGTGGATTTGAATATTTACATATTCATTTATCCTGTTATTGGCTGCAGGCTATTTGCTGATTTAGGTCTAAGCCTGTCAAAGACGTAGGCTCTAATCTTTAGGTACATAGTATTATTTGAAGTCGCTTTTCACTTATTTATAACCACTAACCCCAAAGATGTTTTCATCATCAATTAGATTGTTCTTTACGCCTTAAATTAAGTGAGTATCCTCATATATAGCTTTTCTGCTAAGTTCTCGCCTTAAGGTAAACGAAGGCGACGATAAAACCTCATTTAAAGTGTGATAATAACAATAGTGAAATAACTATTGTTTAACTATTGCATTAATTCTTGTATATCTCTACCTGGTGAAACAAAAGTTATCTAGCAAACTTTATCATTATGGATCGTTTGTTGGCCGCAACCCGGACGGAACCGTGTCGTATCTACCTACATTGAAGAACTTTCAATTTAGTACTAGTTGCGGACTTCCCGCGTCTAACAAGAATTAGACATTTAACTTTTAATTGGCCGCTTGTACAGACTTCGGAAACTTTGCACGCCGTAAGTGTTTAACTATGTTATACGCTGCGCTTTTAATAATGACCGAAATTGCTTTATTAATTATACAGATACGGATATGGTGTGTATGTATAAATTTATTTAAATTGCCATTATGACTAAGCGGTAATCTTTACACATTATTACCCTTACATATTACCTATATAAAAGAAAGTACCCCGCCGCGTCTGTCTGTCTCTGTCTGTTCGCGATAAACTCAAAAACTACTGCACCGATTTTCATGCTGTTTTCACAAATGCATAGAGTTTTAGTATATGATTTTCAACGCGGGCGTAGTCGCGGGCACAAGGTATCTACTAAAAATATAACCCCAGAAATTTTTATAACAGCAAAGATGTTAGGCATTATATTGCTATAAACGCTATACATTTGCTATACACATCCCTTACTTTTAACGCGGGCGAAGTCGCGGACCCCAGCTAGTTAGGTATAAAACAAAGTCCTCCGCCACGTCTGTATGTCTGTCTGCTCGCAATAAACTCAGAAACTTCATTCTAAATTCACCGAATTTCATGCTGTTTTCACCAATGGATAGACTGGTTCTCGATGAAAATTTTGATATATAATTTACATAGTTACGCGGGCGAAGTCGCGGGCAGCAGCTAGTTAATTTTAAATTAATTCGTAATTTTGACGGATTGATTTTTTTATGTGAAATCTTCAGTCTGAAAGTCACATTGAGTCACCACGGTAGATGGCTACCGTCCACGACCAAAACAAAACAGCGGGTGATAGAAGTGCGACGTACTTAAAGTATTACCTTCTCAATCAGTCCTATCATAGTCATACTGTGCTTCTTATTTGTAGAAATACCCTTTGCTGCAGTCATAGACTGATAGCATGTCTAATCTAAAGGAGTATACCTCCCCATCCTCCCCATCCCCATCCCGTATACCTGGGATAGATTTGAAGACAGTTTTAGTGCACTTCATAATAAATCAATCATAAGAATCCAGTATTTTCTATTTTGTTTAAAAACAAAGTTATCCTTTACCCCCTATTCTCGTTTCTATATAAAATTCTTTATTTTATAAGTATAAAAATTGTTCCTTAAAATTGCAATATATCGTAAGGACTTTTAAAATAACTTCTTAATTAAAAGACTGAATCGACTCATAGAAGTCGTTAATTATTACATTAACTTTTAGCTTTACAGTTTGGTTATTTAGGTAAATTATAAGTTATAGAAATAGTTTAAGTCTAGTATAGTATATAATATATTAGATAAATACAAAAAATACTAAACACAGTACCAGATTTTCGTAAATAATCAAAACATTGCACGCCATCAAGAAATAAATATTCCTCGTGACCTCTATATTCATAATCGAAGCTCAGATTCTATGTAAAGGAGGAATTGAACTTGAAATTTCCCCCTAGTCTATACAAGAATCACGATACGGAATTTGTAAAATTAATGTCGACAATCGTATGCGATCATGTTCTTGGCAATCTTTTTTAAACATTCTTGTGAAATTGAAATGGAGTGGGTGGAAAAAAGAGTCGAATTACTGTGATACTTGTGTATTAGTTACAAAATCTATGTAAGGACCTATGTATATAAAAGAAACCCAAGATTTCTTCAGGAATAAAAACAGAACTAGATCCATATCGCGTATTTTATAATAGAAGATGACTTAACCGATAATTTACAATTAACTAACTGAAAACTGAAAAAAAAAAATAGACCTAAAAAATAAAAAATGTATTTTTTTATTTTTTAGGTCTGAGACTGAGGGTCCAATTGATGGTAGGTGGCTACTGTCGCCTATAACATAAGCAACACCACAGGTGCTGCAATTGCACTACAGCGGCTGTGATCGACTGTATTAAGGATCAAGGGATTGGGAAGGGACAGGAAAATTGAACTATCGCAAGCCTTAATTAGGCTTACCACCCACTAGACGGTCTGGCTGCGCAGCTAGGCTGCGGCCAAATAGACGGCCAGTTGTCAACCAGACGTCAAACGATATGAAAAAGTTTTGGAACATACATTGCTACGACAAGTGAGCGGAGACTGACGGCAGCCACATCCATTCGCCTAGTCGGTTAACTAATAACTACTAGCTACTAACAACGGGCTGCCGTGCTATCAGGCGCGTTCTAATGGCTGCCGAAGCCGGGGGTTTGTGTCTGCTACGTGCGCGGGCTCCCATATACACCGTCATAATGTTCAATTGGCTGCCTAGTGGGCGAAAGGCCTACACACCGAAACACAACAGCACACGTGATGTTATTTCACCACGTAAGAGGGTGGTTACTGCTGCTAGACGGGCTGCCCAATTAACTGCAAAACGTAGTGTGCCCTGCCACTACTTTCCAGATCCAGACCTGAGCCAACTTTGAAAAGTTCATTTCCAAAGTTGACCTAGCCGGGAATCGAACCCTTCCCGGGTTCGATCACACTCATCCAACGGACTCGTCAAAATTAGAAATCGTCTTATTGGCAGAATGGCTCAAGAGAAACTTCTTAATTGGCAACGTAAAGCCATTATCCAATTTCAGTGATAGTTGTGTCTTACTGGAGTGACAGAACCATATTCTTCCGAAAACTATGTACATTGGGTATTCTACGACATACAAGTCTTATACTTTCTATAGCTAGGTTTAATAAAGCAATTAATTATTTTATAATTGACTAGCTGGTGCCCGCGACTTTGTCCGCGTTGAAAAAGAAAAAAGTATAGCCTATCCTGTGTCCTGTAAGTCTAAACGTTTATCCACCAAGTTTCATGAAAATCAGTTAATTCGTTTAAGAGTTATGGAGGACCATACATACAGAAAAAAATTCTAAAAATGGTCAATCTAGTTTCAGTATCATGTATAGAGCCTATAAACACGATATCTCTGAATAGAAAGTAACTACTCCATGACCAACCCTTACAGATTTATTATTAGTATTAATTGATGTAAATTTTTGTAGGTATTATAGTTGGAACTGCAAAAATTAATTTCTTTTCATTGCATTTAGAAAACAATATCTTTGGGCTACAGAAAAATATAGACTTTTAAAGTTTAGCAACATTTTTGTTAGAGTACAATACATTAGGATATTAGCAGAAAAGCATTGTACAAATAAAACCGCGCTTTGTAATGAAACTGATGAAATTCTCTACTCTCGTTATAGTCACGAGAGAAAATAAGATAATTATAATAAATAGGGAATTTCTTGAAAGTAGTCAACTGTAGTATAAGTTAAATTAAAATTAAATCCAGCCTTTATTCTTAATTTTTAAGAGAATCTGTGACGACGGTTTTTTATTGGCACGTTTCTTGCGAAATTCTTGTTTGGTTGCGGATATTTCTGTTCAGTTGCAATATATTCCAAGGTTTGTTGACACAAACTCTTGACTTAAGGATCTTCCATAAAAAAGTCCGCGGGCGTCAGGTCTGGTGGCCTAGGAGGCCAGTGGATGCTACCATATCGACTTATGACTTTTTCAGGAAAAAAAAGACTCACAATGTTCATTGATATCCGAGAAGTATATGGTGTAGCACTATCTTGTTGCTTATAAGTAGGTTGAAATATACCAAAATATATACCTACCCATATTATTTCGATGCCTATACCCTGTCCTTCTTATGTCCGCACTTTTCAGTGTCATTATTTTAATTACTATTTATCCGTTCCGTAATCCGTACTAATATTATAAAAGCGATACTAATATATGAATGGTATGGATGTTTGTTACTCTTACACGTAAAAACTACTGAACCGGTCACCATGAAATTTTGCCTACAAGTTGTCTGGGACACCAGAAAGGACTTAATAGGGTGTATTTTATAAAGTAACCCAGGCGAGGTAGCGTGCAGCAGCTAGTAATATATCATATTTTGTATTTTAAGACGACTGCAGCTTTCTTACGGATTTTGTTCAGAGCGAGTGTGATTTGACATTTATTTATATTTAAAAGAGGCCGTTGTCGCATTTCTAAAAAATAAGCAACAATTACGAAATTTGGCTTCCACCAACTTTTTACATCTTGATTTAATTTTAATTTCTTTGGATTTGACATAGGCACAATTAGGGCATTTTTTGTGTGACTGATGGGATTTTCCCTATCCCCGAAATCCCAACTAACCTCGTAATAGTTTGTTTCGACATTTCAATAAACAGAAAAACGTATGCGTAGGTATCAAATATATTGTTTTAGGTAGGTAAGTAAGATTTAATGTGTATTTAGTTATACATATAAACTAGAGAGTGCTCGCGACTTTGTCTGCGACCAATATTTTTTAATACAAACCATTCCTGATTATCCCTCTATAGATAAGTAAAGACAGATATAAATCGGTCCAGCAGTTTAGGAGGAATTCAATGACATACACATGCACAGAAGAAATATATATTAATAATATTAGGTATAAAGATTAATTAATATACATTTACTTATTCTATATGGTATACTATTTAAGTAAGTATACATTGATTATAAAGTAGATAATTGGATAGTTTCATTTAAGCAGGCATCAGGGGATACGAAGGCACAGAGGACCATCTGTGGTGGTGAGCCTCGTGAGAGGCGTTATTCAATAGCGGAGAGACACAGTCTGATGATGATAATAGGATTTGTAAATTAAAAAAAAAAATTAATTGATTAATATTATGAAGTTTTTTTCTGTAACAAAAGTTTCAGAAAATATGTTTGAAATTAAAATGGTTTTGTTAATTTGATGTATAGATTGCAAATGTGGTTGAAGAGGTGTAAGTAGTTTGTGGAGACAAGTGTTAAAAAGGGATCAAGAGTGTAGATTATGGAGTGGAGAGTGGAGAGTCGCGGTGTATGATGGTGCATGTCTGTTGAGGTACGGCCATGTTGAGGCCAGTGTACGGCTGGAAATCGCGGCCGCCCATGGGAGGCGTGCGGCGACTCGCCTCGCGAGCAAGAGGGCGCGAGGCGACGTGAGTCGGCGCGAGCGAGAGCGAAGCGAGGCGGCGCGCAGCAGAGGGCGGCTGGCCTCGCGGACAGCCACGCACTCCTGTTCCGGTCGCGTCGACGGGCGGCCGGGAACGTGAGCCTCGCCACACTGACTCCGCACGCGAGTTGCCTACACTTCTCCCTAGAACGTTTTTTCAATGCGCGCCTGTAACGCCAGCACGTGATCTGCCCACGGCCGCAGCTCTTTTTTCTCTTTCACTCGACTTTGTGACAGCTCAGTGTCGCGTGCGATCGCCTCTTTTCCCGCCACTTGCCGCACCAACGGAAAATATAACGTAGTCACAACTTTTTGGCGCGAAATCACTTTCGCGAACTATGCTAGTTCATAGTGGCAGACATTATGATTACATATCAGTTTCATGTTTGTGAAGATCATCGTAGAGTTTTTTCGAGTCTGTGATTGTCGTTCGCTGATAAACTTGCGTAGGAAGATATTTTCAATTATAATGGATGACTGGGAGCGGCATGTTACTCCTCTGCTTCAGGACATGGGCTGTTCGAGTGAGGATGCCCAAGATGACTTTTTTAATCAACAAGATGTAAGTGAAACCTAGAGTTACCAACTTTGAAACACAACGTGCTCATTTTATTATTATATTTTTCATTTATCGTATGTCGCAATACTTTTATTTAATAGACAGGTATGTTTAAATCTCAAAAATATGTTGAAAAAAATATGATAAAAGCTTGATAACTGATAAAGAAAAATCAACCATAGCTACAAGTCTATAACCATGCTTGATTTATTTCAGAAATTAATTAATAATATACAAATTTTATTAACTGTTTGGTTAACCGCAATTACTAACTCTTGAGGCATAATTTGCAATTAAGCAACATCTAAATTATTATTACATTTAACAGGAGACAGCAAACAATAAAAAAAAATCAGTATGTAGATACTAAGTATGGCTAAACACATGAAGGTATAGTAGCGAATAGCATTGACAAGTGTGAGAATATACAGGAGAATACTTGAGCAAAGGGCCATAAAGAGATAAAATAATACTACATTTTTATAAAGGAAAAAAAAAACAATTTTTGAAATGATAATATGCAATTACAGCGACACGTCAATGTAATAGCGAGAGGTGACATGTATAAGACCCCTTGTTTGAACGGTTTTTTGTTACTTCGTCGACAGTTCATACAATTCTAAAGATAATTGTGTGGCAAAAAGTAATGTTTACATTATTTTCAAATTGAAATTGTAGTAATCGATTCCAATTCTGTCTAGTTACATTACATAAAATTTACATTTTTTTATACATACTTGTTTTCAACGAAGTTAATTCAATGACACAAGATTTTCAATCCATTTTTGTCATCAGTGATCTGATTAGAAACAAAGAAATATTATTTTTATTTATAGACGTATTTTATGAAGTGTCTATCATTCCGTTACCTTCCTATCATGTGAAGTCTATCATAGGACAGCAAAAGCAAAGGCAAAGTTGTGCACAGTAGAGTCAACGTTATTTGAGACAGCTATTTCAAAATAAATTGGCTTTAGGGCGTGGGTTATAACTGTTTTTCCGAATTATTCTATGATGTATTTTTTATTATACATAAGTACTTATGAACTACTGAAGAATTAAAAATTTTTACCTCTCCTCCAAGACAAGAGCTGAACACTTTTCAACCGACTTCCAAAAAAGGAGGAGGTTCTCAATTCGACGCGTATGTTTTTTTTATGTGTCTTACCTCATAACTTTCGACTGGGTGAAACGATTTTGATGTTCCTTTTTTTTTAAAGCTGGTGCTTCCGTTTGGTCACATTTCAATTTGGTCCAGTTCTGACAATGGCATCCATTAGAAAAGACCATGAGACGGTTTGAAGTCGGTTTATTTTTTGTTAAAAAGAGTTATTGATATAAACATTTCAATTAGAACGATTTTATTACTTAAGAATTAGTATATCTGTCGAGTGCTTCAACCAAACAGACAGATAAAGATACTTTCGCACATCAAACCGTTTATGGAAATCTGATAATAATATTTTTGGTCCTACTGCTCAGATCAGACAGAGGGTTATTAAATAAGGGTTTAAAACAAACTTTTAAACTATGACCAAATAATGTTGCCATGTGGCAAAATGCCCAGTTAAATTGTAGAATGAGTTGAGATAATTTCAACTGCCTAATTACCCGCAAAATCTTTTGAATTTGGCGATAGAAAGTTCAAACCGTAATAAATAAAATATTACGGGTATGAATGGAGTGTGAAGCGTAAAGTTAAAAATAGAGCTATATCAGTTTTTGTTTATTAAGCTGAATATTATTTTCAACCGACTTCCAAAAAAGGAATAGGTTCTCAATTCGGCTGTATTTTTTTTTATATTTGTTACCTCATAACTTTCGACTGGGTGAACTGATTTTGATGATTCTTTTTATATTTGAAAGCTGGTGCTTCCCGTGTGGTCCCATTTCAATTTGGTCCAGTTCTGACAATGGCATCCATGAGAAAACGGTCTCAAATCGGTTTTTTTTTGTTAAAAATAGTAATACTAATATAGTTTGAGAATATTTGAGAGCGGAGAAGACAATTTTAATAATTTATAAGTAATAAGTAAAACTTACTAAGAAGATCTTAGAATTTTCACAACAGAAAACAAACATTTTTCTCTTAGATATAAAATACATACGAAATGTAGGAATATTAATATTATGTTCGTAGCAAAAATAATTTTTTTAGATAAAATATTTAATTTTAAACTATATTCATAATTCGCTAATTCTGAGTGTAATATTAAAAAAGGCCTTTCAAACAGTAGTACTTCAAAATTAAAGTCAAAATTATTTTGACATAAAGACCTACCATAAAGTCGACTGACTTGTTATCACTACAATTATAAAACGAAGTCCTCCTACGCGTCTGTCTGTCTGTTAGCGATAAACACAAAAAACTACTGCACCGAATGGATAGAATATATAATTTACAAAGTTACGCTTTATAAAAAATTATAAAAAAAATCTCCAAACGCATGATGCCTGTATAACATTTGGTATATAAGCACGTCTCATTTTGGTGATAAGCTTGTAAAGATTTCTTCGTAAGATTTTATCACTGTGTTCTGCCACAAAACTTAGGAAACTTCGTTCATCGTCACAAAACATACACACCCCATAAATTTAAATACAATTAATTGGATCTACTAATATGTAATATTATTGGAATCGATTTGCATATACATAAAGCCCGTGGTATGAAAATTTATGGAAGTAAAATCAAAATTGTTAAGTACACGAAGGCGTTATGTTATGCGTTATATAGATACCTATGTCCTATTTTTTTGAATATTTATTTTTTACTAGTTGGCGCCCGCGACTTCGTCTGCGTTGAAAAAAAATGT
Organism: Synanthedon vespiformis; assembly: GCA_918317495.1. Classification (NCBI taxonomy): domain Eukaryota; kingdom Metazoa; phylum Arthropoda; class Insecta; order Lepidoptera; family Sesiidae; genus Synanthedon; species Synanthedon vespiformis. The sequence goes on from OU906947.1 coordinate 4,781,747, forward strand.
TTATCTACAAAGTTTCATGAAAGTCAGTTATTTCATTTAAGAGTTATGGAGGAACATGCATACAGAAAAAAATTGTAAAAATGGTCAATTTAGTTTCAGTATCATGTATAGTGCCTATAACACGATATCTCTGAAAACAAAGTAACTTACTCCATTACCAACCCTTACAGATTTATTGTTAGTAGTATTGAATAATTACATGACTTACTCTCATCTATAACATCTAATCTAATCACGAGTGAAAATCTGGAATATAAGTGCATCAACAACCTTCTGATAGGATTAAGAGTAAGGAACTAGAGCATCGAAATACGCACATTGTTATGTCATTTCACAATGGTCTTCTGTATTGGTGTTTGCTGCTGCCAGAGCCAGATGACTATATCATCTATCATTACAATATATTAATCTAATAATATTAATTTATTAAGAAATCTAATATCATCTGGACAAGTATTTAATAATATCAAGTAATGATATTTCGAGTTAATCAAAGAGAAAGTATTCGATATTTTATTGAACATTTTAATATTATATGGGTTGGTGAAGTATTCCATTTATAGAGATTCATTTAATTAAATACCTCGGAGACATGTGAGAAATATGGTATTTACATCTCTTTCAAAGGAAATTTCCAATTGCACTAATACAGATCCTCACGCAAAGTGTTATTTAAAACTATGAAACGTGACAGCGGATAGTTAAACACGCAAGATTTCTATCTTATGCTGCTCACGATTTTCGACACCTTTTCAACACCTACGTATTATTAACTGGTATTCCTGTTATTACAAGGTGTAGCTCATCGGAACCAAAGCTGTGTTTTACCTAGCTAGTGAAAGGTCTAACTAGCAGATAGACAGTTCAACTCTCATTATCTAGATAAAAAGCCATGCCGACTGTCAAAGCGTGCTTCCACCTCAGTACAATAAATTATCTGCTGTAAGGATGATTTATGTAAAATCTTCGATAGACCTGGAGACCAGGTCCATTGATTTTCTATGCAGTGTAAGAAATTAAGAATTGGAGGAAGTGGTTAGTTATAGTCCAGTATCCCTCACCTGGTTTTTTTCTGATTATCAACAGGCTGAAACTCCGTGAGTAGCTTCAGTTTGCCGAGACGTCCACCTTTTCTTCTGCGAAAATTCTCGATAGAGGTAGCTAAAAGAGTTAGCAGCCGTAATCAACTTTCAAGCGTAGGACTGGGAAAACGTACCACTCAATTTGTAGGACTATGCGGCCAATTTTATTATACAAATGTTTACTAAGCTGCACAAAAAAGAAATCAGCTGGTTAGTTAGTAATTCTATCCCTCTCAAAAAACCACTTCCAATACCTATATGAAAATAACGAGGTCATAAAAATTATTACTAACCAGCTGTTTTTTGTCTACAGCTTAGTAAACATTTGTATAATAAAATGGCCGCATAGTCCTACAAAGTGAGTGGTACGTTTTCCCAGTCTACGCTTGGAAATTGTTTACGGCTGCTAACTCCTTTTAGCAGATAAAAAAGGTGGGCGTCTCGGTTAACTGAAGCTACACACAAAGATTCAGCCTGTTAGTAATCAGAAAAAAAGTCAGGTAAGGGATACTGGACTATTTATAGAAAAGGCCGGAAGATCGGTACCGAAAATGAAAAATAGATTATGGTTAAAAATTTGAAAAACTTTTATTTCATATTAAATAACTAAGCTCCTTTTATTCAAAGAACATATTTACAAATTCTATATACACGAACAACACTAATGTACATTTAAGCCTTTGTACCAGCATATAATATTTAATTGTTAAAATTTATGTTTATACGTTACCTTTCAACACTACTTTTGCTTTTTTAGTTCATCAAGCAACATTCCTTCGATAGCCCACCCTCAAAAAGAACATTCGTGGCACTTTTATGACAAACATTACAAGACGTTACTTGTTCTGATCAGTCTTGACAATGCTCAAAAACTTAATACCAAGGCAACAAAAATAATAAGTGACCTTTAGTATCGAGGCTTTACAAACTACGAAAGGATAATTAACAATGTTACATTATAAGAAAACATTTTATTTTACTGTATAAGTTAAAAAGATACTCGTTAATGGCTCTGTCAATTTAGTTCGTTTTTAAACTGATAGAAATAGAGATAAAGTTTTGAACCCCACGCAAGTAATTATCAATGGCCGCTTGTCATTTACAGGCTTCGTAAATAATAGGTTGTGTCACTACAAACACACACAATACCATAATTTTAAAGAAATCATAACTTTCAGGTAGTTAAAAAGTGTTTACCCGTGTATTTTGCGTGTTGTTCTTCTTTCTATAAGGCAAGTGATTGCTTGCTATCAGTTTTTAATCAATTAAAATTTAAGCCAACACATTTATAACGTTGATGTGAAATCAATAATTTATTACCTATATTAAATTATCTGGTGTTCGCGACTTCCTCGATAAAAGATTTTTTCAATTCGAACCAGTAGTTCCTGAGATTCGCGCGTACAACCAAACAAACAAACAAACAAACTTTTCACCTTTATATAATAGTATAGACTATAGTTTAATTAATATAAATAAAATATATTGTTGTTTGCTGGGTTGTTACCGGGACTTTGAGGATCTCTAAGTATTTTGGTACACATTTTATAGGAATACACATTTTATACAATTAGGTACTTACAATAATAAATCTAGCTTTAGCGTGGTTTATTACTAATATCTAACTCTACAGAGTATAGAGTAAGTAATCTAAGTATAGAGTGGTAAATATATAAATATAGTTCGGTTATAAAAGTTACTAGAAATAAGAGTTATTAGGTATTTAATTTATTTACTCAAAACCCGCTGATAATGTAGTTAATCAGACCACGACATTCTCTTCCTATTTGATTAATTAATATTGGTATTTAGAAATAAAATGTGTAATTCAGTAGTTTCAGAGAAAAAAGAGTGTTTAAAAAAGAATTTTCATAGCATTTATTATGATAAAAGAAGCGAATAACCTCGTGTGATAAATCTGTTCTATTAAAATTTTAATCAAAATTACTATCAGTTTTCACTACGATTTTAAATTTTGGACGTCTTAAAATGGATTTTCAGAATCAAAAATTATACCAAAATATACGTGTCTACTCAAACACTTAATTCATCGAGGCGTTTCTATCTTGAGTTACATAGTTCAATCCGTTTAAATCTTAATTATTTACTATTACCTAAATTAAGTATGTAACCCAATCGTTTCGCACTTATAAACTAGAGACAGCTCATCTGGCAGTAAGGGATTTCAGAATTGTTTTTGTACCTCAACAGGGTAGGTAATAACACTTGTTGACGGTGGCTACATACCATCAATAAAATGTATCGTCTGTCTAAAATATGCACATTCATTATTAATCACTGCAATTCCATTATTTCCATTCCATCAACCAAGCTGGCATCTGTTTCAAGGTCGTAAAATATTAAAAAAAAAATATTGAAATGTTACAAAACCAAATCCACCCGGAAATTCAATGCATTCACTGGATGAAATGAATGAAACAGTTTTGCAGACATAACTGGGAGAACTTTGTGAGCGGCATGTAAAGAAGTTCTTCTGCCATTGTCGAGAAGGCGCAATGCTCGCACATGGTTACCGAAATGACAAATAAGTATACTCTTGCAAGGACTTCATAATCTTACCCAATACTTGTTAACCTAAGGCAAATTTGTACTGTACATCTTGTTTTTGACTTGGAAATCAAGCATACTTTCATGCAATTTGGATGGTTATAAAATATTATTCTGTGTATTGTGGATGAATCCCCATAGCTTGTGTATGAAAGTCTTCACTTTGCATATTTACACGATTACATTTTACTTAGGTACTATCAGAATAATTAGAACATCAAAATTGCTCATTAATTATAAATTTGTAATGCGGTAGACCATCATCTACATTGACTTGTATACAAGGCCTAATTTATAACAATATAATTTAATTTAATAACAATAATGCTTCCTAATAACCGGTTATTAATGTTAAAAATTAATGTCAATTTTAACCAGCATTACTTGTAACAAGTAATATCAATATTAAAATTTCCGATATTATTTTTAAAAAGTGCGTTTTTAAATGAAGCTGATACGTATGCATCCGATGTTTCTGGACAATAATGGACATTTGCATCACGCGAACTTTGTCTAGATATTATTGTAAGTAATTATAGCGGAGTATAGAATTAAAATTACGCAGGTACTTAAATGTTATTAAAAATGGACTTTAATTTTTTTGTTATTTTTAAACTCTGACGCCGGATGTATCTGTGTGTCTGTTTGCGGCATCATAACTCCCACACGGATTGTTCGATTTTGATCCGGTTTTTTTTAAAAGCTAACGTGGTCGAGTATAATTGTTCAGGCGTTTGAAGATCATCAGCTCATTTCCTAGTCAACGAAGGAATCTCATTAACTTCCATAGATCCGATTGATTTGAAATTTGGTTTATTGTTACTTCGGTGGTGTTTCCATGATCTGATCATGATGATACTGCAGCATCAAGTAGTCTGCGGGATATCCGCTCATTACAATGGTCTCAAAAGAATGTTGACGGCTCTTGGTAAAAATATCAAGAAGCTGATATGACGCGATCTCCGCCTCTACAATACAAAGCGTATTGAAGAAGCTATTAGGTGAAACAAAGCCTAGAAAGTGTTCGCTCTACTCTTGGTCAAAGCTAACTGACGAACAGTGGGCACCACTGTCGCTATATGTCACAGTGATAAAGAAATGAGATATTTTCTAGAGGGGTTTAAATTTTAATTTTTCAACGCGGACGAACTCGCGGGTACCAGCTAGTTAATAATAATTCACTGCCTCCTTGAAAACACTGCCAAAATATGGAAGCTGTTTCAAAAAATTAGTTACAAAACTACAACACAACGCATTTAGGTATGTTTCTCATTCCTTTTTCTTAAACGAAACTCTCACGTGTCTACCTTGTTTACAATAAAACTCGGTATAATTTCAACAGTCGTAGCACTAAAATTTTGTGCACCTTCCACATAAACAAAACGTTTATATGGTAACATAAAAAAAGGAATGTGTGTACGATTGTGTATTGGCATGCAAGTGTGTTCAGACTTGTTTCAATCACGAAACAAATGAAAAAATCAAAAACCAGATTTTCGGGCAGTTAAGCCAGCTCCCACTTACGCTTCAAACAAACGCCTCTTGGATGTACAAAAACGCCATAATAATTTAAACAGACCTCACTAAACATCATTCATACCACGCATTGGACATCAAACTTGCTGTGGATGTAACAGTTTTTTTATTTATTATTGTGTTATTGAAAATAATACTTCCATATAATAAATAAAAGTCAAATAGTATAATTGCAATTCTCTAACATTCTTATTTAAAAAAAAAGAATTTGACCTAAATCTTTTGAAGAATAAGTTCTGTGATTTAGTCGCGAAAAACAGTGTATATATGGATTCAGAATAATTTCAGACTTCTACTAAAATTCATTGAGTTTCATTGAGCATCGCGATATGTTTACGCCTTTATAGAACGTTAGTATAAAATAAGGTGGCGATTGCAATCATCAAAGAAGGTTAATGAGTGTATAATTTTATTACACGAGAGGGTCGTTGAATTGTACGTTGTAACTGCTTCGCATAGAAATGTCATTAATTCATTATAATATATTATGTTACGAGTTAACTGTTCACAGTAACATTTATAATTTCTTTTGTATTTGTTTAATTTCTTTTTTGAGTTGATCGAATATATAAATAATACAAATAAAATAAGATCAGAGATGAACACATCGTGAACACTCTAAAGACATAGGTCGGTCTAAACATCGATCTGAGTGGAATTAACAACATTAGATGTTTTCTAAAACAAAATTAATTTTTAGCAGTAATTATTATGATTAAAAACGATCTTAAAGTAAATAAAAGAAAATGAATACAAAGATAAAACACGATGATTCCGACAGCAGAATTGAAACGCCAGTTAGTATGGCGTTAAAATAATTTGGTATTTATAATTTACTTATTTTATTTGGTCTCTCATCATTTGCCAATAACCGAGAATCAATAAAACAAGCACTTTATGCAAACAGCACAACATTCTAGGGGCAAGACAACTCAAATCCAAACAAAGCCACCTTGCCAGGAGTCGAACTGCCTACTTGAGTCACGAGTGTCTTTACTAACGTCTTGATCGAGGGGTCGGTACAACTAGCCCTAGTGATATTGAATTTTCCAAATCAAATTATGATTTTGCAGAAATTATCTTAAAAGCTACATTATTTACGTATTATAAAAAAGAAACAAGTACAATATTTTCTTTTTCATACATTGTTTTTAGGTATCTAATAAAGTTATTGAGTGTTGGTTTCCATTTTGTGTTATACTTCCATATAATTTATAATAACATACTTTAGTTACAGTTAGCTTTATTAATTAAATGTTCTCGATAATTACATATTATACACCAGCTTACTAAGCTAACTTCGTAAGGGTGCAATTGACTAAAGGCCAGTTTTAATCAGCTTTAAATGTCCAAGGTAATTAAGGTTTAGCTTCCATTAACTATAACTAAGCACCCGAAAAGCGTTTAATTTTGGCGACTTGAATAGAACGTTGACTACTATTTATAATATCATTAGGTTACATTGATATTTAAAGGAGATCATTTAGGTTCTATACATTGTTGGGCCTTTTTTGAAAGTGCCGGCTGACAAAAAAATAAGTTCGAACAATAAGTTCGAGCAGTAGTTGCATGTATGAAAATAAACGAAATTTTCTAGCATTTTTAGAAACGAATAAGTGTTTGAAAATGACGAACAATTGAACTTGTATACCTTCTTGTATACATTACGACATAAGAACGTTTTTAACGAGACATTGGTAAAAATCAAGTTATTTACTCAAGAGGTGTTAAGTTGGGTGTTAATTAGGTTGTAAGCAGTAAAAATGTCACATCAGTGTTATAGATGATAAGCCATAAGCAGAGATTTTGTCTCAACTGGTCTTTCACTGCTATTAAAATTTGTATTCGAGTTCAATTTAATCAAGTGGACCTTCAGCTTGTTTGAAGAAAAGATGATTTGATGTTTATTATACACCGTTTAATGGTTATTTTTAGTGAAACAAGACCATGTAATTAAAAAAAATGTGTGCGCTCAGCTCCGACACACGAATGGAGTTTACTCCTTACGAACTCCTTTTAAACAATATTGTGTAGATGGCACAATATCTCTGAAACATCAGAGATATTCTAAAATATATAAAAAAATAGAAAGTTATTATAACGTATAACATAACGCATTCGTGTGACAATTCTGATTCTACTGCCATAAATTTTCATACCACGAGCTTTATGTATATGCAAATCAATCCAAAAATAATAATAATAAGGTAATGGACTAAGATAATTTATGAAAATATATTCAGGCGTATGAAGACCATCAGATCAGGCCATTTCTTATAGTTGACCAAAGGATTTCACTAACTTCCACAGATTCGATTGATGTGAAATTTATTATAGTAGGTGTATCATTACTTCAGTGGTTTTTCACCACATTGTAACCTTGATCTAATGTTGCAACACCAAGTAGTCTGCCTGTCACCCAAAATCTCACCAACTTAAGGAAGTAAGTTAGTTTAAAATTTTAATTATAGTTTGTGTTTATTTAGAGTAACTCTTCTTATACATATACAAGTCATTCTCTAGGCGACCCGCGTGTTACACGAAGTAGGTACATTTAATTTAATTTATTTCGTCTTATGTCATTCCCACAAATAAAAGGGACTTACTAAGAACTTAGGTCCCCCTTAGACAGGAACTTAGAAACCTTAAACGAAAAATAGGAAGGGATAACATATCGTATCTCATTAAAATGAAATTGTCATCAATTGTACGTTTTAATATTTTTTATTTTTATTAAATTTTGTCGCTTAGGGTAAATTGTATAGTAATATGATTTGGCTGACCTCAATTAGAACTAGAATATTGTATTCAATTTCAATCCTACATATTTTTACCTTTAATTTAAGAAATCTTTCGAAAATGACTTGTTTCACTCCTGTAAAGTTTTTTCACAGTAATCTACGTAACCCTGTTTTTCACTTTAATATTGTATTAACAATACTACTTTTGTAATTATCAATAAGTTGCTGAAAATAGCTAATTTTATCTAATTATTGGTTGAAATTAGTGTGTAACCTAGAATAATCTGCTCACCAGACTTCAAACGTCTAAAGTAAACCGTCGATGTCGTCAAAATTAGCCAAATGCACAAATCGACTTCGAAAAGACGCGCCATTCGATCGTAGCGCGTCATTAAGTTTGTGTTTCATTGTCTAGGAGAAGTTTCAACCGGTATAATTGGCTTCAGCACTTAAAATTTAATACAAAACCGTTGCACTTGTACATTGTACAACCTACTTGGGTTTACCATCTTTTTTACTAATGATGCCTTTCGAACGTGGGAAAGTGTACCATTGTTCTTGTAGAATTAGTAAACACTTCCTTGGACACGTGTGGTCACCATTCGCCAACCGTCCAACTACCCGCATCACTCCGCTAAGGAACCGGTATTTTTTAATGGTATTCTGTACTATGCAGCTGTGGTACACTCGGCTGGATACCTGCATAATGGGCGAATAAATTGTAAACATATCATATGAATGTTAAGTGAACTTTGAACGTAAAGAGTAATCCTAAAATTAAAGTTTTTTATAAACTTATTGTTTATAACGCTTATTATATTTTAAGATGACATCGTAAGTAAAAAACATCAAACAGTTTCTCTAGACAAGATTAAAGTAAAATATAAAATTAAATCTTTTCGTATACGCGATAATAGTATGTATAACATTACTTTGGCACGTGTAAAGTCAATAGTTTCCATTGGTTATACGATATGTATTAAAAAAAATTTAAAACGCCTTTAAATGCTTTCAATAAATTAACCCAATCAAACTAAATATTAAAATATATTCCCAATAATTAGGATTCTAATTATTATGGAAAGTAAGTGGCAATAAATTGATCCGTTCTTTTAGAAGAGAGTAAAAACATTTTAAGACTAGGTATAGTCGCTGAGAAAGAATCCCCGTTGTGAAACATCTATGACGCGTATGGCCCCTCAGGGCGATAAGTGCTTAGAAACGTGCCATAATACGTCATTCTTTTTTGAAAAAATGCTAAATTTAAAATATTATTTCTTGACTATCGCCTACACAATCGTAAAAAACTCTGTGACACCAAATGAGGAAGGACATAGAAACCACAGTTATACCATGCAACAAAAATGTCCTTAACCATCATTGGGCTGGCTTAAGTTAATACCTACATTAATAATTACTCGATGAGTGACCGAGCTTCGCTCGGACCAATAAGGGGTTTAAAGGTTTTTACATGTAAGAAAGAAAATCTATGAAACATTATGGAAAAAAAAATTAAGAATATTTGAATTAATTATGATTTTCTTGCTCGTTTTATAATATTTTGAACTATTTAGTAATAGTCTACATAAAACGAATTTTCTCGAAGATAAGGCCCTGTCAGATCGATTTCTAGACCTAAAAAACCTAACCCTAGATTTACGTCAGAATTGTTAGAGCTGTTTTCGAGACATGGTGGCATACAAGAATTCCTCTTATTCCTCGTTTAGTAATATTATAACATAAAATATATAAAAATAATAGATTTAAATTATTTCAAAATTAATCTAAAATCTAAAAACAGAAAAAGAAACATTTTAATTAATTTGAAAATTATGTCGTTATATTCTTCTAAAATGCAGTATTATAATGTTGGTAATACAACAGTATGCCCTAATTACTAACAAAACGAATGTACCTCAGTTATAAAAGAAAATAAATAATAATACGTGAAAATGTGTTTAACTATTCCTTCAAAATATGTAGTTGTCATTTTTACATACAAGTTTACGAATTTTATAATTTTAATCTCTCTATTGAACTGCTAAGGCCAGGATCACGGTGAGGATCTCAATCTCAATCACACCAGGATCACAATCACGGTGCTATTGAAGTGGCATTATTTCGCAAAAAAGAAATCCAAATAACTATTTAAACCTACATAGAATCTAAGGATGAATTGCACTTAAAATCAAATGAAAGTTGTTTAACATCTCAGTCCCTTATGTTTTTAAAAATAGTAACATATTGAATACATGAATTAATTAAAATGATATTCTTAATCATTAAACGGTATCTTATTAATCGAGAATAACCTTTCCTTGAGTGTTATTATAACATTTAATATAATAACACAAATGATAATAAGCCAGCGGTCACTGGAGTATGCTAATTAAAATATTAAAAGTATAAATAATTCAATGGGCTATCGGCGTTTAGAACACGCGAGGTACTTCCGGAGAGTCTAATTAATGCGTTCTCGAGGCGCTTGACGAACGACGAAAATTATATGACTATATATACTACATTTTTTTACTGGATTTACATCTTATATAATATTTTGCTTATATAATTATATGCTAATATTACTCGTATGTAATTGGGTTTCTGACAAGAGAGTTTTTTTAAGAACTTCATTGTAATTCCTCCCATACTTTGTCTATATAAAAAGCAAACAGATGTTACAATTAAATAAACATGTAATTTAGAATGTCCTGATGTAATTTAGAATCATAACCTTAATGTTAACAAATACCTACTTTAGTTCATCATCTTAGCAAAACCGCAACACTGGTCTGATGTATATTGTGTCATGTGGTTAAAGCCTGTATGTATGTGCTTACAATTTACGTCTATATATCCCACAGTATCAATCTAAGTATATCTGTATTTATAGGTTTCTAATTTTACTATTTTACTTTATTATTATTTTTTAATTTTTTTCAAGCTGACTAGAGATGACTATCTTCAATATATCAATAGGTATATATCTTCTTAGTAAATTAAAGAAAGATAGATATCGTAAATAGCGACGCTCTGCATTGTGTTATTAGCTGTGTACCTACTATATTTTTTAAATATCCTTGAATTTTAAAATATTCTATACTAGCTGGTGCCTCCGACTTCGTCCACGTTAAAAAAGAAAAAAGTACCCTATCCTGTGTCCTGTACATCTAAATGTTTATGTACAAAGTTTCATGAAAATCAGTTAATTCGTTTAAAAGTTATGGAGGAACATGCATACATTACATACAGAAATAAAATCTAAAAATCGTTAATTTAGTTTCAGTATCATTTATAGAGCCTATAAACAAGATATCTCTGAAAACAAAATTACTTATTATTAGTATTCATTTTGATTATTATGAATTCACAATTAGAGAGAACACTTCAAATTCTATTAGATATCTATTCTAAGGAAATCGTTTGTCATTGATTGACTGATATATCGCACCAACCTATCAACACACAGCCGCATTTAAGTACGTACTAACTAAGTTTAGAAAGAGAACCAATTATATTATTCCAATTGTTTTAAAAAACAAACAAATTGAAAGAAAATTTTAAATTTAAATTTAATTTAATTTAACTAAATTCAAAGAAACAAATTGTTTTTTTACTAACCATACAGACATGTTGGATTTTATAGACAGCAATATTTTGTAAGCGAGATCAGAGTAGAGGCCTGCGAGACACTCGTCCCTAAAATGTATAAAACTGCAATTTCAATTTATTTTGTCTAATGTGGATTTTTTTCGTATTTTATACATACGAGTAGTTAAATGTTTGATCAGTTATTGCTGAAAAAAAATCTAATTCTGTAGTAGATATATTAGTATAGCATCAATTACAAGACAGAGACAATGCGCTTCGTATAAAAATATATTCACTGCATTTTTTATCATCCAACACTTTATAAATGATGTACGTACTCATAAATTAGTTGCTTGACGCCTGTTGTTTTGTTATGTACACCTGTATCACAATATATAAAAAATACAGTGTAACATCTCCAATAAGATTTGGTTTTTCACAATTTTGCACTATATTTTTTGACATAACTGTTCATCCATGGAAGTATCAATACCGTATTTTGTATTTTAAGCATCTTTTACATGATTAGTTTATGTACTGTAAACGAATAGTTAATAGCGTTCATTTTGTCTACCGTGTATTCCATATGATGACAAATAAAAGTTATATCAATGACAATCGCAAAGTTATTTTTCTTATTTGTTAAGCGGCTTCATTTGTCCACATGTGGTCATTATCAATACACACTCATTACATTCCAAATATTTTTTCCCGACATCTGTCAGACATATAATGTATTAAACAGTTTTAAATAGCTGTCGTGTCTACCATTCTGTCTTTACATGTTGTCAGTGATAAATAGTCATTAAACTATAAATTATTAGGCAATATAGAGCAGGCAATTAAAAATCATGACGGCTTTTTGTTTAACAGTCAAAAGAGTTTGTTAAATTTCAGACAATTAATAGCCCTTTCCGTCCGGATATTTGTTTTAAACTAAAACATTTCGATGCAACAATGAAGTTATAATTTGATGCGAACGTTGGTGTGAATCGGCCGCATCAAAATTCATATTTCCTAACTTGGTATCGGCCTGATAGCCGAGGCAAGATAACGTCCAATTAAAACAATTCCATCAAAACATTTTGTGTCAGGTCATTCCACCTGCCGTCGCGTAATAATTTATTCATAAGGAGCCGACACAGTGGCTAGTTATCGCTGCGTATCATATGAACGGTTTGTAGGCTCGCAAATAACTTTAAAGAGCCTTCCTTGCAAAATACGTCAGGTCGATTCACTTCCTTAATCACTTCTTTCTCTTACTGTAAGTGCTGTCTACTGTAACTTCTATATATTATAGTTATATAGTAATAACTGCTGGCTTTTTACAATTTGATGTACGCTTGGAAACGAACTTTTAAACTCATTACAAACGCTTCTTTCGCACAATTCTTTGGACGCACGCGATATCAAAACGCAAAACTTGCAAAAAAAAACAATAGCGCAACATGACGTTGAGAGATAAATGTTTGTAATTAAATGGTATAAATAACGCGCAGTGTTGCGAAAAGTGACGGTTATCTATAAAATAGGTTTACTTTAAAATATTTCTTCTCTTATAAAAACAAAGTCCGCAGAGGCTACGGTGCTAACTGTGGGTTATGTATTCGAAATTGATTTATGAGTGTTGCGGTTGTAGTTGGTGGTCTCCATGATCGCGGAGTCGCCAAATAAACGATCGCCACGGATACGGGGCTTGCTATCTGCAGTTTCGCGTTGACGGAAAAGCTAGTTTACAATTCTTACAATAAAATGCGATCTCCGCCTCAACCTTATTCTCAATTCCCTGTGCAATATTAGTTTTCAATAAACGAAATGTTTTCTTTGTGTCGAATGCTTTGTCCATTACTTTTTATCCATTTAGTAATATATATTAATGTCATCGAATTAATATAACTCTGCGAGCACAGTTCGCTGATTAATGTCTATTATTGAGCTATTTTTAAATTTTAATAAAAAAATAATAATGATAAGTGTAACTTAATAAAGAAAAATCGTCAAAGAATTTATGTAAAACTATCTGGTGCCCTCACTTTTATTTTGAAAATCCCACTAATAGCTAACAGTTCTTTCAGGATAAAAATATCCTGTAGTTTAATTCAGGTAATCTATAATTATGTATGTCGGCAGGAAATAATAAAAAGACAAATAATAAAATATGACAAATGAATTTATCTATACCTACTCGTAGTCATCTCATACATTCAATACAAGTAGCTAACGTAAAATCCGTGAATACTCTGCGTCTTCATAAACCTAAAATCATGTTTAAACTATGTTATCCTTGATCCTTAGAATTTAATATAAATATAACAAGTCAATTTACCTTTTACAAATTACTTATAAGCTTATTAGCTCATAAATTAATTAACGAGTTAATCTCATAACAGAGATGTAATCCTAATCTATTATCTTGATCATGAAAGCACAATATAATTAACTAAGCGAGGAAAACAAGACACAAAGAGATTTTATAAAATCTTATGAACATTGAGTTACGTTTTAATAAACAAAAGTGTTTAAAAAAGGCTTACCTATATTTTGTAAATACATCAAATAAATAGATATGCTTTAATCACTTGCAAAGATATTTTAATATAATATAATATAATATAATATAATATAATATAATATAATATAATATAATATATTATAATATAATATAATATAATATAATATAATATAATATAATATAATATAATATAATATAATATAATATAATATAATATAATATAATATAATATAATATAATATAATATAATATAATATAATATAATATAATATAATATAATATAATATAATATAATATAATATAATATAATATAATATAATATAATATAATATAATATAATATAATATAATATAATATAATATAATATAATATAATATAATATAATATAATATAATATAATATAATATAATATAATATAATATAATTATATCGATCGAAACTATTATCGAAACTCGATAGTTCAATTTAAAATCAGCGGATTCACGTGAAATACTAATTTCAAATAAAATCGAAACTAAAAAAAAAACAAAAAAATGTATTTTCTCTTCATTAAAATTATTCAGTTATGTTTTGATAATGTCGAAAACACCGTTAGTACTGGGGCACAGGGTTAACAGGGTCAATTTATTGTTGCGAGGTGTCGGTGATGAAGCCTCAAGAGGTGGTCACAAGATGCCTGTCAAGATAAGAATCTTACCGGTCCTTGATAACACGGTAACGAGCCTACGTAACTCACAACACAGGGTACATTGATTTGGAGTAGGGTCCGTTCCCATATAATAACATCGTGATTCGTGAATACCCAAAGCAAATCGCATGAGAAATTTAAAAACAAAGAATGCAACTGTCTCTAGGTTTTATAAATATTGGCGAATAGATCATATGTAATTAGTTTCACATTCACATATTTTCACGAGATTTAAAGATATTTTTGGTATGAAAAATTGGTTTGTTTTTTTTTTTATGGGAGTTACAGGCTACATATGCTTCAATACATCTTTACTGATATTATATATTAGTATTGATTTTTTCGTTCGTTCGTATTTATTAAATTACTAGCTCGAGCCGACGACTTCGTCCGCGTTCTCTATAGCCTTTCTAGATAAATAGACTATCCAACACAAAAAGAATTTTTCAATTCGAACCAGTGTTCCTGAGATTATCGCGTACAACCAAACAAACAAACAAACTCTTCAGATTTTTATTTTAGTAGGTATAGATTAAAATTATTTATTTATCGTCCATACTTTTATGTAAACGTTGTCAGACGGCTCACTTGATATTTGACGGTTACCATAATCCATTAACACAAGCAACGTCACAATGTGTACTGCAAGTGCGCTGCGTCCTAAGAAGATGAAATTTTATATGTAGACACTTGGTAGATCTGAGAAAAGGTTTTTATCTATTTTTATACTTGAGCGAAGTCGCGAGCAGCAGCTAGTTTCTTTCTATATTCATATATTTCTTTCACTGAGTTAACAAAACTACGAATTTTATCATTTAAACTAACCACGCCAGCTACTAATTAACCTCTAATTATTCTAAAATAGTGAAAACCTAAGAAATATTTAGTTTTAAACTTTTATTTATTTTAATCAAACAAACTTCAATATAGCTGAATGTGGCTGAAGGGGAATTAAATGGTTCAAATTCAAACGCAAAATAATTTATTTATGGTTCGCCAAGTACAATTGACTTGGTAATACTTAATAACCAAAATTATCCTCTATTTAAATATTTTAACAGCATAAGCATTTAAAAACGTAGTCAAATATACTTAATAATAAAATGTTCAATGAGGATGAGTTTTCAATGTTCAATAAATCACTATCTGTTTAGTTAGACGCACGATTATATTAGCTAATTTTTAAGATAATAATAGCTTACGGTTTTTATGTTATTTACTATGTACTTACCTATCATAAAAAAGCATATTTTTTTGTTTAAATAATAAGACTCTTTTAATTGGGTTTCATGCAGTCTGGTTATTGTATTGATATTAGCCCTGTAGATATAATTTATGGATACCAAAATGATAATAAGCTTTCATCTTAATAAGCAAAGTCCTTTGGTAATCAATAAAACAGAGTGGCTTCGAATAATACTATTTTAAAATTAACGATAACCATTAGCGTCAAAGTGCCATAATAAAGTTGGATTGAGCCAGCCTCATAAATTATATCTACGTTGTTTGATCGGTTCACTGTATTGACACGTCAAGAACATAGTCTATTTATAACCAATCGATACTTGATGAAATGTTTATAAAATTATACATGAAATTACTCGGAATATTTGCTTTATGGAAACACACGTACACATTTATCTTTTATTGTTGGGTTTTACGTACGATAATTGGGTTCTAATGTAGACTAGCTCTTCACGATTTGTGTACCTACATAACTTAAAAATTTACCAATATTATCAGTAATAATCAATACTAAGAATAAATCTGTAAGTGTAGGTATTGTATGTGTGTATGTATGTATGTTTGTATGTTCCTCCATAACTCTTAAACGAATTAACTGATTTTCATGAAACTTAGTAGATAAACATTTGTACTTTTTCTTTTTCAATGCGGACGAAGTCGCGGGCGCCTACTAGTGACCAATAAGTTATCAATTAGACCTGTCATAAATTGACCAGCTCGTCTGATGGCAGTACACCGTGAAATGTCAGCATGTTCTATCTTTCGGTGATTGAGTGTTAGAGTATATAAGTTGCCATAGCCCATATCCATATACCTTCCTAATTAAGCCTAAGTTGCTTAACTTTCGGAGGTGAGGAGTATGGTAACTAACACTGTGACACGATAATTTTATATATTAGATATGTGAAGAATTTTTTATATGAATATAATTATGTGTGTGTGCCAAAAAATACCAACGAAAACTTATACTCTGGATTGAAGTTGTCACAACGCCATCAGAATAGTGCCTGATAAATATACAAATTGTATTAAAAATTCTATGAAAATATCGCATCCACACCAAAGTTTCTAACATATTGGATTGTAAGATTGGTTGTTTTTTTTTTATTTGATTAATCTTGGTTAAGCGAAACGAGTTGGTTAACATTCAAATATTACAGTTGTTGCGGACACAAACAAGATTTTAATTAATGTAAAACACAACACAACTGTAACGTATTTGTAAGTGATTAAATTAACATGGGTTTTTAGTTTAAACGATAAGTGAATACGACTTGTGTCGATGTCTGTACTCCACTTACCGTTGATTGTAAACAGCTTTTAAAAACTCCGCGCCGTCCCTTCTTTATCTTTGTAGCACTAATAATTACATGTTATTATTTAATTCAGTGTTATTATTAAGTAGGTGAGTCAGTATCCCTTATAAATATGCTATTATACTTATAAACTGGTGTACTGAAACAATTTGAATAAAGTAAAATAAAAATTAACGAGTGTATCGTTTTGTTTTGTTTGGAAACTCTTTCGACACAGACGGACATTGAGTTTTTATTGTACTATGATTTATGCTGAGAACATAGAATACGTTTGCTATTAAAAGGGTTTAATTATCCAACTGACGCTCTGTCTAATTATTATATAATTAAAATAGTATGTTATTATTATATGTGCAACAACGGAATAATGGTCTCGTTTATTACGTGTTATGTAAAAAGTGATACTTTATTTCTTTTGTACAAATGACTATTAACAATAGGTAGATAATCTTCTTTAAAGGAATAGAATTGTCGCGGAATGGGCTGCCCTGTTTATAACGGTGGAATCATTGAATTAATATAACTCTGCGAGCAGGTGGAATAGTGTAACTATAAATTACCTAAATATACATTTATCTAAATATATTTATAACCAAAACACTGAAAAGTACGGACACACAAGGAAGACAGGGAACATGATTATTCTTCCCGAAAAAGAGGCTCTTAAAAAATCACAAGTTAGTACTTTGTACAAATTGGAGAAACCACAGTTTGTAGTTCTGGATTTATTTATTTCTTTCATAACGAAATACCTCTAGTAACGAGAAATGAAGTAAGTTGATGCCTAGCCAAACTTGCTAACGAAACAAGCAATGAAACGTACGAATGGAGGAATAGAAACAAATTAATTATTCGGGGCTAATTGCGCAAAAATTGAATGAAAAATTAATATAAATTTTTTTATTTTATTTTAAATAGAATTCAAGACTATTTATTTAGTCAGGCATTTATAGGAATTCTCATTTGAGGTTGTCTTACAGTTACGATTAAAATTATTTATTATTTATTTCTGAGCAGACGTACCTCATAATCACAGAAAATGCTCGCTACATCTGAACAAGTTAGAAGCAATGATCGGTAGTTTTCTTAGTAGCGAATGGTCACGAGAGTGCGAGTTACAGCAAATTATTTTATTTAAATTATGTACACCATTTTGTGTAGTTCAAACGTGTAAAAATGACCCAAATAGAATCGGATAATAATTCATATCTATGTATATTGTATATTCAATATTCATGTAGGTACCTATAGTTCTTTGTACGCTCGCCTTTGTCCGAAATGGCTTTGAGATCCATAGACCAAAAGCATAGGTTCGTAAGAAGGTAGTGAAGGATTGAAGTTAATGTTAACTTTCTAAATATAAACGGTTTAAATGATTTAATTTGTAAATAATATTAAGGCTTAAAAACATGCCTTGTTAGTAAAATTTATTGTTTGTACTTAATACCAATATATAAAGCTGAAGAGTTTGTTTGTTTGGTTGTACGCGCTAATCTCAGGAACTACTGGTTCGAATTGAAAAATTATTTTTGTGTTGTATAGTCCATTTATCGAGGAAGGCTATAGGCTATAGAGAAAGCGGGCGAAGCCGCGGGTACCATATAAAATATATAATTAATTTAAATTATAATAGCAATTTTAATAGCTATATTTTACATTAGGAATAAACCAACCATGAAAGTAGTATATAATTTATATCATCATGAACATATTCAATTTTTTTTCAAGAATTTATTCATTCATTAATTTCATTCATTAATTCTTATTTGGTTTTCTTAATCTGGATTTTTTTATTCGGAAATAATATCGAATCTTGTTTTTTTTAGAATTCTTTCGGAAACAACCTGTTGAATATTGTTTATTATAGACTCACATTTACTTTAATATCTGCCGTCATTCATTACTATGCACATAGTGAATAGATATAATGGGTTGATAATAACTATAACGACCTAATCTGCTAATTTACAGGTAGGTATGAGTACATTTGCATACATACATACCAAACTATCGTATCTCATAACTTACAAATTAACATCTAGCACCACACAACATGCCAATGTATTGCTACACTAATTAAAATATTTCCACACGTTACCTACGTGTATGTCTATAAGCAGTACCCTAAATACTTCAGCTCCGACACACGACTGCAGTTTACTCCTTACGAATGATTATAAAATTTAAATTTTCGCAATTCGTACACGCCGAAAGAACAACATTGTTCTTTTTTTAAATAATATTGTGTACTATTAACTCAGATGAACTTCAGATATTCTAAAATATTCAAAAAAATAGAACGTAACACATTCGTGCTCGCATTCCGTGTGACGATTTTGATAATCAAAATTTATTTTTTAATTTTTAAATCAATTTTAAACCCCCGCTCGCGCCTCGTGATGAAACCCTATAATTCTAGTTAGGCTAAAGGCAAATTATCGATGGTTTGATCTGCAGTTTTAAGTAGTGTGCCCAAACTTTAATTTATTTACAACGGCTAGGATATAGGAATAACTGCCACGACTTTCGTCATCAATGACGAAGATACAACAATAATTAAAGTCATTTATTATCATGTCGCTGTTCCGAATTGATTTAGATCTCACTGAATATGAGACTGAAATGTTAAAATAACAAAGGCGTTATCAATTGCGCTACAGTGAATCCTGGTCTCTGAGGGCCTCAGTTGTCATTAATACTATCTGGACAAACAATTTTAGTTTGAATAGATTCGCTAAATAAATATGTCTGGGATCTTATTAACCTTGATTGTAATTATAGGTGCGACGATTGTTAAGTTTTAATTTTTTATTTTGATGGTATGAATATATTTAGTAAGTAGGTTTTATGATCTTAGTACCTACCTATCACACTTGATTGCACGTTTATTTGTAGTTGTAACCTAGAGAAGAATACTATGTATTAAAAAAAGAGCTGAACCCCTAGATTTTCTTAATTTCTATAAAACAATAAATAAAATAAATCTATATGAACATTCTAAAATAAGAATCTATCCAATAGAGGCTTAACAACCAACAATAAATCGATAACAATATTTTATTGGCTTTATTTGAAGTCATAATTTTAAAAGATCATTAAACAGCAATGAAAAGTAATTAGTGTTGTCCGTGTTCCAGAATACAGAAGCCAATCGATGTATCCCGTTTCATTATAGTGAGCCTTAGGCGCAGAGCGGTCAAAGACAATCCTTAAGTCAAGGCCTCGGCTTGGGGCAGTTTATATTTGAGAATATTTTCCTAACTAATTAAAAGCGTTAAAATAAGAAGATAAAAACTGGCTTCGTTATCGGTGGCATCGACCCGCTTTTGTGTTGCGGACTTGCGGCCACCAACGCGCTCGACCGACGAAGGTTCGCGGACTCAGTGGCAATCGAGCGCTTAGTCGCACTCAGTAATTAACTAAAATCGAGCAAGCGAAACACCACAAAGGGTACCAAAATTGCATGTACACTTATTGGACACTCTAGACTCTCTACACCTAAATCTAACATACAGTTAACAGCTTTTCTATAACTACATCCAAAATTTAATTTACATCACTCGATAGCTAAAGGATCAAATATTTTTTTTTGGTATTATCTTTGTTCGATTTCGTTGGATGTAAAGTTGAGATAGGGTTTCGCCTATAACCAGTTCTGCAGAAGTAAATTGACTAAAGAAATAATTTTAATATGCGTATTTTTTTTTTATTGTGATGCTACTTCATCTAATAGGTGATGTTTGATAAATCTAACTAGCTGCTGCCCGCGACTTCGTCTGCGACCAATTTTTTTTACATACAATACAATCAAACATTTTTCTTTTTGCGAAAATCATCACAGCACTCAGAGGTTAATTTACCTGAAACATTCACTCATAAATATATAAAAATTATATGTTGTATAAAGTATCTGTCCCCTCATTGTTCTGTCAATTCTGTTGACAGTGATATTAATATTGTAAAGTAATAAAATAAAATGAAGTAAGTGGCTCCCACATCATTTGTCAAACCCCTTATTTTATTGTTAATTCACTTATTCTTGCACTTAATTATAATGTCATACTAAAATAAAAAGGTGCAATGAAAGAGACGATTGCTTGTAATTAAGAAATTAATGGGTAAAATTTGTCTTTTGAGACAATTTAAAGTTATAATTTTTTATTTTAACTATCTTTATTATTTTAACTAGGGTGTAATTTTATACAGACAAACCTTCCCCGCTTTCTCTTTCAACAAGTCATTGTTGAGTTTTTGCGAGAGAAACGCATGGCGAATATTTATTTTAGTAAATTTATAAATATTTTATTAAATTACCCTGAATAAATGTACATTAAAGTTTTAAAACTAAGTTATCCTGTTGTTTTTTTTATGTAAAATCTAAATTCGTTCTTCGTTATTATTATTTCAAAATTTAACTAGTCTATCTACTTAAAATTAATTCATGGCCGAAAAAATTTGAAATCATAAAATCCGTACCAGGATAATACCACACTTAACCCTTGTTTAACAAAAATCGTTTTTTTATCTCTATCTTGGATGGTCGATTTTATCGTGATATAAATCCAGATAATTAAGTGGTGTGACAAAAAATGGAGGCGCGATGTGTTTTCGGTCCGTCGACTCTTATAAAACTAGATGGTAATGAATGAACAGCGATAAGCCAAGATGAAGAGGATGAGTTCAGAGGACAAGGGACGCGATGCCTCTTTGTGAATGAATGCTCGTTTTAGAGGGCGGACGTCTGCCTGTTTTCACATGAGCATTTGTGTGTGTAGCGCACACTGCACACTTCTTTTTAATTGTGCTTATTTCTCACTCACTGCTCAACAACATCATTTTATATAATCGAAAATGTAACACCACGATAACACCTACTTTAATTTAATTTAAAATAGCGACAGCACGATACTTTTTCCGCACAACTTTTTAAAATATAGCCTAAGTTACTCGCTGATAACATAGTTTTCTATATAGATAAAATAATCTTCAAAATCGGTTTAGTAGTTAGGTACTTATACATTACAAACAAAAATACAAATATTTTTCCCTTTTATGCCTTCTGAATGTAATTTATTTCCATAATTCATTAACACGTTAATTTTTAAATAAATTATATTTAAGTATTATACCTAGATGAAACCCATCACATTTAATTATATCATGATAAGTACTTATTATGCAGCCAATCAATATTCTTCTATTTTTTAATGAAAAAGAAAGTTTTTTTAAGAAAGTTTTAATAATTAATGTCACCAGATATGCTTTAGACCTCTTGATGACATCACTAAAACCTCGATATCTAATGAAGGTTAGCAAATTTCAACATAAAACCAGTTTTTATATACCTTTGTTTATACGGTAAAAGTCCCAAACGTAAGAAAGTAAATAATTATAAAATGAAACCACCTTAAATGTCAATTATATTGACATTTTATAATCTATAATTGTTCTTTCAAATTAATTGAACCTACATGAAAAAAATACCATAACGCTATATGTCTACGAACAAAGTTTTATAATTCTTAGTGACGAAATCCTTTCCGACCGTAGTCAATAAAAACCTAAGGAAATGTTTTTGTTTTAATTTTATGTGTCTAAATAAAAAAGGCGCCGTCCGGCGCCGACTGTGGTTTCTTTGAGTAGCTAATAAAACCATTCATCCAACGTTTTACTTCCTTTTGTAGTAAAATTATTTGTAATGAAATATGAAATTTGTGTTTTTATTTAGGTTATTCTTACTTAATTTTTCTATACACCTTGTGTAGTTTTTTAGTTTTAATAAATTACAGTTTTGTTAAAATTTACATGTCCCAATCTTCGAAACCGCCCGAACGATTTTGTGAATAATATGTAAAAGGTAAAATATATACAAATATTGTAAAATAAAGTTGGCTGTCTGCGTCTGGCTATATTTATCCGCTATCTTTTGAACCACACTATGGATTTTGATACGGTTATGATATTTGTGTAAATTTTTCTCCTACTAGTATATGTAGACGAGGTTTAGTTAAAATATTGAAAAAGTTCAATGAATTACAACATGATTTGCGCTGATGAATAGCATAATCACGGCAAGAAGATAATTCCATGTCCAGACTACAATAAGGATGATAATAATACTAATTATAAAACGAAGCGGTATTTAATCGTTGATTTAATATTGCTTGGTCTCGAACACTGATCTTTATGTTCGAATGCGATGTATATATGTAAAATCACAGTTTTTATTAGTGTTATAATAAAAAATATATGTGTAAATTGTGTAATACATTAAAATTATCTCAATAACATCTTATGTTATTTAATTACAATTAGGATTAATTATCATGACACGTCAAATTTGTATCTCATTTAGAATAGAATAGGTACCTAATAATTTTTCGTTCAATAAATAATTTTCTTCTAATTAAAAATATTTTTTATTACAGTACGGAGTTAATAACTGAAGTCAATTTAAATTTTGAAGAAACAAATATGTAGTACTTAAAACACCTGTGAGGCAAACTTGCACTGAATGCCTTATCAATTCAGCTAATCTCCAATTATAATTCTTTACTGAGTGGTGATGTAACAGTCCCACAATCCGTATCGAGTCGCATTTCGGGCTCCTTAATATTATAATCTTATTCTAAACACAGAATATATTAAGGAGAACACTCAGCCCAAGTTGTTACCCTCGGCCTGTTGTCGTCTTTGGGATTCTGTATGATTATTTTGGATCCAAACTGGTGAGCAATTTACCTCAACACTTTAAATTTAATCTGTTTTTAGGAAAATGTTTAGTTGTTGTTGTTTTGTATGCGCTTGTTGTTTAGCTCTAATTAAAAACTGATTAAGTATATGCCACTACATATAACTAGCTATTTATAAAATATACTTAGCTTACGCTTACTCCCTGATAATGTAGCTTTCTATGGATGAAATATTTTTTAAAATCGGTCGATTAGTTTTTGAGTTTATTCATTACAAACAAAATTATATAAATACTAATAGAGATAAATACCTACTAGAGAATTGGTAAATTCACTATGTCGTAATTACACAAATTCACATTTAAAAATAGCCGACATTTATCTATACTAATTATAAAGAGAAAAGATTTGTTTATTTGTTTGTTTGCATTGACACTACTGGCCGATTTGAAAAAATCTTTTCAAATCAGCGAGTATTAGGCTTATATTTTATAAAGATACGCGAACGAAGTCGCGTGCAAACGCTAGTTATGTATCATATTTGAATAGTTACAAAGCTTACGAATAGATTTGAAACGAGACTAATGTGTGTGAATTCTTGGATCGCAACTTAGCCGCCAGGTTTCTCAATATCTAGCTCTGATGTAGTTAATATAATGTTCTGTTCAATGCGAGATATTTTACTAAAATAACTCTTTTTAACAAAAAAAAAAACCGACTTTAAACCGTTTTCTGTCAGAACTGGACCAAATTGAAATGGACCATACGGGAAGCACCAGCTTTAAATTAAAATAAAGAATCATCAAAATCGTTTCACCCAGACGAAAGTTCTGAGGTAACAAACATAAAAAAAATACAGTCGAATTGAGAACCTCCTCCTTTTTTGGAAGTCGGTTGACAAGAGTAAATTTGATTAGTTTTTATTTGTGTTTCACATTAGTTTGACGTTCAAGTAATGTATAAATTCAATGATAATGTCATACATAGGAGGTAGTTACTATAATGTAACGTACTTACCTATCTAAGTGAAGTGATGTCGCATGCACTGATATTTGCATAACCCATGGCTTCCTCTGTAAATGGCTTCTTTATTTAATTAAAAACATGTAGATTTAATTTTTTTTATATACATAATTATTACGTGTAAATAAATATCTCTATCGCTCACTTTTATTTGTAAGCAAGTATTGTAAATTCCTTTCAATAGATAGATAGTACTTTACTTCCAGAAAAATTTAGCTTCGCCTTACTTGATACTTAAATAATGTATACTTACAACAATTTTTAAAATAACTTAATATGATTTTTTACTGTATCAGTTCGTTATGATAATATTGTCTATTGTCTACACTAATATTATAAATACTCATAGTTTATATATTTGTTTGTTTGTTTGTATGGAGGATGATACTTACATAAACTTAATGAAAACAATAAAACTTAAAAAAAACACAACACCCTATAAATATTTCCTAAGCATCCTATAGCCTATGCCCCTAATTATTATCAACAATAAGTAACTATAGACAGAGACTATAGGACAGAGCCTACAGTTTATGTACCTATTGTGTAATTAAATTTCACAGTCTGTTAATGGAGTAAATTTAAATAGCAAAGTTGGCTTCAACAATAATAACATCTTTGTTAAACGAGTCTTAATTAACTAGTTTTGAAGTAAAGTGATAACTTGAAAACTACTTAATTAAGGCTTGCGCTTCGTTCCGAGTATTAACAAAACATTGTATTTACATGTTTATACCCGTTTTAAAGTTTATCTAGAGATAGTGATAATGAAAATAGGTTACATTAATGTAATGTAATTGTATGTGGCCGCGACAAAGGCTTCGTGACATGAGTCCGCTTGTCGGACTCACGATCACTGTTTGATTGTCTTTATTCATGGGTAACAAGGTGTGTTTTATAATAAGTTGCCATTGTGACGCCAACCAAACAAACCTCGGACGTCCTAAACCATTTACGGTCCAGCTAATTAAAATAAAAATTATACTCAAATTTATTAATGGTCCAATAGAAACTAATGGTTTACGTAATTTTGTATCCTGGGTGGATTTGTCTGTATCATTTTAATTTCACGTAGGTAATTGACGATCACTTAAAGAACACTCTGATAATGGAGAAAATCATGTGAAGAAGCTCGAGTGACTAACGAATTATGTGAAAAGAAGAATCTGGCAAAGAAAAGAAGCAAATTCTAGGTCGTAGTTATTTTCGTAGCACGATGAATTAATTAGCTTGAATATTCTCATTGGACCTACAGTTCTGTACGATTATTTTAGTGATTAAAATATACTTAAAACACTAAAATGATAAATTATTTGATAGGAAGAAATTTAAGCCTAATTTGGATCATATAATTATAAAATACATAAAACAGTACTTCAACTATGAAATTATAAACCCAAACAACTACAAAAATCTGAATATTCAGATAGTATAAAGAATTTACGGTATGAAGTCTAGTAGTCCTTACTCTCTCATATAATTGCATGTCTTTATTAATTATACTTTATTATTATTATTATGTCTTTATTATACTTAGCGATTTCATTGTCTATTTTAACAGATTTTAAAATATATATTTTCACAGTACTCTTCTGTTAAAAGTTGTACTTTTTCTATTAAAAGCACCAACATAAGATGTAGCTTATTGTCGCTGCTTGTATACACACAAGATTATGAAGACACACAAGAGCCGACATAGCTAATATCGGTGCCTACTTAGCATATATCTCAAACACAGTAGTGATTACACGCGCACCTCACACGAACCTACATAAACAACCGGAGATTACTTCCGAAGTCTGTTTGTACACTCCCTTACACCTTCACTATGCAAATAACCGCCCTTAATAAGGCTATATGTGATGTGACGCGATCGATCCGTTAATAATATATAGCTAATACAAGTGTAAGGGACAGGTACACAGTTACAATCAACGGCATGTGTAGTCGCTCCCACAGGATCGTGTGACATGTAAATGCATTCTGGGGAGTACGCCTTCGAAAGCTCTTAGCGTTTGCCAAACTAGACAGCACTACACCAGACGCTTAAGTGGGGGTTTAAGGTTTTTAAACTTCGCATTTAGTTTCACTTCAGACCTTTCACTCAACACCATTTTACAATATTTCAATGGACTGTTTTCATACTTTTTACATAATGGATTTTATTTGTTACTAGCTGTTGCCCGCGACTTCGTCCGCGTTAATTCGTTTAAGATTGATGGAGGAACATAATGTACATACATTCAGAAAAAAATTCTAAAAATCGTCAATTTAGTTTCAGTATCATGTATAGAGCCTATATACAAGATATTTCTGAAAACAAAGTAAATTACTCCATGACCGACCCCTACAGATTTATTATTAGTATTGATGGTATGCAAATCGATGTCCAAGGAAGATAGATAGACTGTGGTTTTAATATGTATATTTTGCTATAAATTAACACAAATATTTTCACAAAAACTTATTAAATCTCAGCTTGTCGTATCGGTCCAATGCCTAATCGTTCGTTTGCGCTCAGCGTGAACGATTAAAGGTGCTGATGCGTTGTCGGCTCTTTTAATACAACCGATATTTAATATAAAAAAAAAATTAACAGAGCAAGGGGTTTCATTCGATGTTCAGCGCAAGGCCCTTTTCAGTTCAAACTGGTTTAATGCCGGACGTGTCTTCTTTCATTCTTGTTTTCAAAGGTCATCGGAGCTTGATGTTAACATTTCTTTTTTATTTCAACAGCTTCCCTTATTAGGAAATATGCAATTTCATCACAATATATAAGCATTTTATTCCACAACTAACATAAAAATACCTACTGAAACACCATAACTGTGAAGGGGTTAACGTATCGGCATTACTATTAGACTCGGTGTTAACTACCTACCTGTACTTTTGTTTAAAAGATGAGGTAGATGAATTAAATGGAAAAACCATATTTATTTACAAAACTGTAGGCAACTATTTACTCAATCTATGTGAGATAATTTTTAAAATAGTCAGTGTATAATAAGATGTGTACAAATACAATTAAAATTTAACGAAAGTCATATCATATTATGATCGATTTTAATTTGCGCAGATGAACATTAACCAGTACAAGAGTAAATTAAAGATTCGAACCATATGTTTTATCTATCCTAACGTATCCGGCGCATTAATTAGGATTCTTATATCTACACAAAACCCCATCGAAAACGCCTGTAAACAACGTCAGACACGTGTACGACAGATAGTTATAGTGTAGGTATAAGTGGTTTGAATAAGACACTTCCGTTATATATCCGGAGTTGTGTTAAAAAATTTTTTTTTAAGTGGCGTCACCGATTAGATTTCTGAAGTGTCCTTAAGATTAGGTCAGGGACAGATGGCTCGTTCAGTTTTTGTCTTTTTCTGTTTTGGCCAAGCGATGTTAGATAAGATTTTTTGTTTGTACTTATTGAAAGATTTTTTCCTATATTATGTCTTTCTTCCTGGAAAAATCTCGTCTATAATTATAATACTTTACGAGTGCTTATATATGAATCAAGCTCAGATTATTAAAACAGTTTAATAATTTGTTTTAATAATAATCTAACGAATCAAGACGTTCACATGTTCACATTTGTTTCGCGTCAAATGAATAGATAACATAAAAAATAAGTCCCTTCATGTGGTTTTTTAATGAGTTTCCGGTATTCTCCCATTTAAAATTTAAAAATCCTTACTAATATTATAAATGTGAATGTGAGTTTGTTTGTTTGTTTGTTACCCTTTCACGCAAAAACTACATAACCGATCACCATGAAATTTTGCATACACGTTGTCTGGGACACCAGAAAGGACATAGGGTACCTTTTATCGTTCAACGCGGTCGAAGTCGCGGCCGCCAGCTAGTAGTACGCGCTGTAGTTTGTTTTATTGAAAATCCCACCAGAATCTGTGTGCCAAATTTCATCCAAATCCGTTCACTGTTTTTGCGTGATTGAGTTAACTTACCTACATCCAAACATATAAACTTTCTTATTTATAATATTACTAGCTGGTGCCCGCGACTTCGTCCACGTCTTAAAATGTAAAATATAATACCTGAAAGGGTGAAAATACCTGATATCTTTATCGCTGTGACGACGGTGAAGCCCAATTTTTTTGTTTCTCTAGACGATCCCTCGTGAACCTAAAGTTTTTTCATGATACAAAGGGTCCCCCTGGGTTAATCCAGGTAATAAATTGTCTGTATGCCAAATTTCATCCAAATATGTTGAGCCGTTTTTGCGTGAAAGAGTAACAAACATCTATGCATCCATATATACATCAATTCACACAGACTTTCGCACTTTTTACCTATTAGTAAAATACCATTTATAGATTGAAATTTTTTTTGGGTTCTTTTCTGGTATTTAAAGGTTTAGGTTATTTTCAGAATACCAGAATAAAATTTATTACTGGATTATCACAATTCAGTCTGAATTTTATTAATTCCAATAATAATTTTTGTTAACCTGACTTAAAGAAGAACAAAAAGACTTCAAGAATTTAAAAACCTGGCACATTACATGCATGCAGCCAGATTTATCTATTTAAAATTTGTTCTCAGATACTTAATAGGTCTTTGCACCATTGTAACTACTAATTACATGTATCTGTCTACATCGCGCTAAATGTTGTACATTATATTAGTTGGTATCATATATTTGATTAATGCATACAAGATTCAGACAATAAAGAAAATAGTGGTCGTAGCATAATGAGCGTTAACCAGATAAAATTAATGGGTCCAAGTCAAAAATATGACTGATTGAGCCTCTTTAAACAATAGGCACAAGAATAAAAGACTGTCTATTAGTCATTACTATCAAAATATAATTGCTTTTGAATATCCATTTTAATTAATATTGGTTACATTTTGTTTTGCTTATATTTTTCCTATTATTTTTTCACATCAACTATTTTATTATGTTCTTATAAATTTTGACAGACCCTTTTTGTAACGTTATGATATTGTTAACAATATCCTTGTTAAACCAAATAGAAAAACAAGTAAATTTTTATTTAAAAGCCCTTTTTATAAAACTTACCCCATTTTCGGTTCATTTTGTTTCAATCGTTATTAGGTAGGTTTTAATTAAAGGGTTTGCGTTTAGATATTATTAAAAATAATAAATGAAGCCGTTACACTCCACCTGTCTTTAATTTGTTGGTAATTAACAATTTTCCTTAGAAATAACTGATTTTATAGTACGATATATTTAGATTCCATAGATCGAAGATTTGTAATGTCACGGCGAGAGGGCACGTTGTCGACGAAGGATCGGTAGTAAAACCACTTTTAAGCGAATAACTTTATATTATGGTAAGTTGACAGTATGACAACCAAATAGAGAGTGTCCGTGTGATAGCGAGGCAGAGCTTAAATATCATTTTAAGAACAAAGAAACAATTTGGAATTATACTTAGTATCATTATCAATTTAGATATTGCAATGTAAATATATTAGTTAACGATGTGGACCTTTGAGAATAAACAATATTAAGTAATGTTGTTTGATTAGGGAACACATATTTGAATACTGATAGTCTAATGATTTTTAATGTAGAAATTAAGGAAAGTCACATTACACCTTCCCCCTTAGATTGAATAATTTTCCAAATTATTCCTTAAACATTATGAATGAAAATTAAAACTTGGTAAGTATGGATACTCTATACAAGCAATAAAACAAAATAATCACATTAAATTCTAATAACAAGCACTCTGCTATACACACAAAATTAATAATACAAAAGAATACAAAATCATTAAAAAATTTTATGATTAATACAATTTCATTACAATTTAAAGTTTATAGTGAAAACTATTATATAATAATAAAACATAATTAATTTTACTACAAAGCAAAATTTGGTATAAAAATAAAACTTACTAACTAAAACAAGTATGCATTTTAACAAAGCATAACATTATTTTGAGATTAATTAATACAATTGATAACTGTAAAACTTATAATAACAATGAATAGAAATCATCTTAAAATATACAGGTGGTATCGAATATACTAAACGTTATCGACATGGTACTGAATATAGATTTAAATATATATTTTTCTTTATGTTTTTAATTTTGCTATACGGGGACTTCTTCTAAGTGGAGGGGCGACTATTTCAGGTCCCTCTAATTCAATGTCTTGCATCTCTAATTCAGTAGGTGCAGTAGGTGTGTACATACTGCGCCTTTGGTTTACATTGAACGTTATACAGTTAGTAACCCTAGAACAACATGAGTCTCTGTCGTCATGTCTTCTAATATGATTTTTCCATAAATATTTTAAAAGAGGCCATGTGTATTTCATAAACACATAGAGTATGATCAATTTTATAATTGTTAGCAAAATATAAGAGAAAATTCCGTTTCCCATAAT
The DNA here is from genome assembly GCA_918317495.1 of Synanthedon vespiformis. Taxonomy (NCBI): domain Eukaryota; kingdom Metazoa; phylum Arthropoda; class Insecta; order Lepidoptera; family Sesiidae; genus Synanthedon; species Synanthedon vespiformis. The sequence goes on from OU906947.1 coordinate 4,813,132, forward strand.
TTTGTTATACATAGTATTCTTTTTCTCAAAATTTTCAGTTAATGATTCGATTTCATCTAATTTATGACTAGTCATTTTCAAGGAGTCATGATCTAGTTTGTAACTTTGTAAAGGGATTAAATTTAATTTAGTTAGGTTTATTTTTTCAGTTTTTATACATTCATTTATATCAAATTTAGGGAATACAGATAATTTTACTTGATTTTCATTGTTGATATTATATGTAGTAAGAACCATATTACTAGTAAATATTTTACAGTTTTTATTAGAGTTTAGAATTCCTTTTTTATTTAGGGTTATATCTCGTGGTTGAGATCCTTCACATTTAACAGTAGCTAAAGTAGGCTTTGGGGCAATAAACAGCCACTGATTGTCAGTATTTAGTTTATAAAATAATTCTTTACTTAATGTTGTTAGGCGAATGTTGCAATTATTTAGATTATCGATATTGTTAAGCAATATACCTATCTCACAGGATGGTTTCGAATGCGTGGAGAAGATTACTCCTCTGTTAAGGCATAATCTCATATTTTGTGAAATTTCTTGACAATGACTTAAATCTTTTAAGGTTACATAAAACATTCTATTTTCTGAAACTGAAACGTACTGTGCATTTTCTTCTGGTAGAATAAAAGAATAATAGTCATCATTTTTATGGATGGGCAGACTTATAATCTTATAAGTATCGAAGCTTTCATTGAAGACTAACGGAATGAGTAGCACAAAAATTAGTTTTTTATTATATATGAACGCATTTATTTTAATTAAGGTTTCTAGTTTATATATTTCGTTAGGTTGTAATTCGACAGGAAATTTAGTATTTATAGGTAAGTGGGGTATAATATTTTCTAATTCCTCCAACAGTACCTTAGGTGAAATGATTCCTGGATGTATAATTCCAGTTTTCGCGAACAAAACAGCATTAATTATAGTGGACATTTCCTTTTCGATTTCATTTATAAGTGTATCAGAACATTCTAAATCGCATGATATTGGTATACAAATGTTACCATTTAAAGAGTCTGTTAAATTGTCATTTAATTCTTCTATATTATTATTTACAATTATTTTATTTTCAAAATTATGTAGGAAATCATTATATGTATCAGGTTTAACTAATCGAATTCTACTTAAAGCGTCAGCGTTGTTGTTTAATCTTCCTTCTTTATAAATTATTTCATAATCATAGTCTTCTAACAGTAGTCTCCATCGTACTAATCTAGAACTTGGATCTTTAGCATTGAATAACCATGTAAGTGGTCTATGGTCTGTATAAATTTTAAATTTTCTTCCATATAAATATGGTCTAAAATGTTTTATACTCCATACAATGGCTAAAAGTTCTCTTTCAGTAGTGGAATAATTAGATTCAGCATGATTTAAAGTTCTACTGGCATATGCAATGGGTAAGTCTTTAGGTGGTATACCTTGAGACAAAACTGAACCTATGGCGTATGCACTTGCATCTGTAGTGAGAACAAATTCTTGTGAAAAATCTGGATATTGTAAAATTGGTTTCATTATTAATTTGTCCTTTAATTCTTCGAAAGATTCTTGCTGATTGCTGGTCCATTTAAATTCGACATCCTTTTTTAATAAAATAGTTAAAGGTCTAGCTAATTTCGCAAAGTCTTTTATAAATCTCCTATAGTAACCTACAAAACCTAGGAAAGCTTTTATGTCCTTTTGATCTTTAGGTATAGGATATTTCTTTATGACTTCAATTTTCTTAGGGTCAGGTTTTATTCCTTCATCTGTAATTAAGTGACCTAAGTACAGCACTTGTTTATGCATAAATTCGCATTTATCTGGCTGAATTTTTAAATTGAATTTTTCTAGCCTTTCAAGAACCTCAATAAGACGTTCGTTACGTTGTTTTAATGAATCAGCGTGAATTATGATGTCATCCAAATAAACGAAACATCTGTAGTTTTGTATTCCTGCGAGTACACTATTCATTAATCTTTGAAAAGTGGCAGGTGCGTTTTTCAAACCAAATGGCATTCTGTTATATTGGTAATGTCCTGAAGGGACTGAAAATGCAGTTTTTTCTGCGTCTTCGGGTGCCATTTTTATTTGGTGAAATCCTGAAATAAGATCCAGGGTGGTGAAATATTTAGAATGACCTAGCTGATCCAAAATATCTGTAATATTTGGTAATGGGTAACTATCACCAACAGTAGCTTCATTAAGCTTCCTGTAATCAATTACGATCCTCCATTTCTTTTCACCTGAAGCGTCAGCTTTTTTAGGAACAACCCAAACTGGTGAATTCCATGGGGAAGTAGAAGGTTGTATAATATCTTGTTCAAGCATATTTTTTATTTGTTTTTCAACCTCTTCTTTGTGCACTTGTGGATAACGATAAGTTTTTACATTTACTGGTGCACAATCAATTTTAGTCGGAATATAATGAGATAATGCGTCTGAGCATGTTAATTTATCTCCTTCCAAATAGAAAACGTGATTAAAATCACTGCAAATTTTTTCTAAAGATTCCTTTTCTTCGATATTAAGATGTGATATACGAAGTTTTGATTTTATAATATTGATACGATTGGAATCATAATTAAAATTGTGTTTCGAAGACACATTCATTATTGTATGACCTTTTAATTGGTTTTTAAATATTTGTGTTAAAGGTTCCACTTTTATTTGAACCTTAGACAGTTTTATTTCCTTATCATTCGTGTTTAAAATCGAAGTATAAGTTTTATTATTTACACATCTAATTAAACTGTCTGCGATAATAACGCCTTTTTTAATTTCAATTTTATTAATCATACCTAACTCGTGGTTAGAATCTGTATTGAACTCAACGATTTGTTCACATCTTGGTTTAACAATTATTTCATTATTATATATAGTGAACGAATTCAATTTCAAAATTTCATGTGAACTATAATTTTCCTTATAGCAATCCTCTCTTGGAGTGTTATCACAATCCTTGGTAGGAATTTTATATGAATCCTCTATGGGAATATTATGCGAATCCTCTATGGGAATATTAGTAGAATCCTCTGTAGGAATATTAATAGAATCCTCTGTGGGAATATTCATGAATAAATCCGTTAAGGAAACTGAAACATTGTTGTTTAATGACGACTCTTTAGGTCTTATCACCTTTTCAAATAGGACGTCACCACTGTCCATTGGAGTAGCCCTGGAGGCCGATTGACTCTTTTGGGGTGGCTCATTAGATGTCTCTATGTGGTACAAGGGGATAATTTGATCGTCAAACTTAAGAACATCTTCCTCAAAATCAATGGTAGCATTAAGACATTTTAGAATGTCATTGCCCAAAATACCATCAAAATTTATAGGAAAATCTCTTTTTACAACATGAAATAATGTATTATAGTTCCTATTTTGGAGTATTAAATCAAGATAAGAATATCCTGCGGTTTTATTATGTTTTTCAACATTATCTATACCTTTTAAATATAAAATATGATCTATGTAAACTGGAGTGTCGTATAAAAGTTTATGAGATTTAATTAAAGAAATTGTTGCTCCAGTGTCGATTAATAATTTAACTGGTTCGCTTGTTTGTGCGAATTTCAGTTCAACAAATGTCGTAACAGCGTTTAGATTTAGAGTATGGATCCGGCTATTACGTGTAAATTTTCCCTCTGCACAGCCGGTTGCGGAGGGTCGTTCGAGTTTAAACGACCACTCGGCTGTGGTTTGGAGTTAAATTTTTTATTTTTATTTTGAAAATTATTATGTTGATGATCACTTTTGTTAAAATTATTTTTATTTTTTAATTTAAAGCAATTATCTATATTATGATTGGTTTTCTTGCAATATTTGCAATATTTTGTCTGTTGGGAAGTGTGATGCACCTCCTGATTGTGAAATTTATAAGTTTCTATTTTACTTCTAAGTTGTTGCTCTTCCGAAAGAGCTATACCAATTGCAGCTTCTAAATTTTCAGGTCGCTGTGACTTGACTAATATAGTTAAATCTTTATTCAGTCCATTCAAAAATATACTAAGAGCTTGATTTTTTATTAAATTAACGCAAGCTTCTCTACTTATTTTATCTAAATGGATATCTAAAGAATTTATAACTTTAATATAACAAGATTCTAATCTATTCGAAAAAGACATTACATTTTCTTTCGGAAGTTGTCTACATGAATTCAATTCTAACTGCCATTGTCCTAGCGTTCTTCTTTCTGAATAAGCGTCGAGCAGATGTTGCTTTAGGGTTCTCCAATCGGGGAACTCTCGATTTCTCACAATTGCTCTAGCTTTATCCGTTATCCTTGTTTCGATGATTGCGAACAGGACAGGTTGTAGTAGTGGATCAATAAGGCTAAGGGCCTTTTCACAATTATCAATGAATTCGTATAATTTAGACTTGTTGCCGTCGAATTTTATGAGCATTCGCTCAGCCATTTCAAGGCTTATATTCGTATGAGGGCGTGACACCTCCATTTTGGTTGGTTTCTGTTCCATAATAATATATTTAAGTTGCCTTACTTGTGAGTTTTCTCCGAAAGTCGAATGTGCCGCCGATGATTACCGAAGCCTTCTTGAAGTTTTAACTGCAGGTCTTCAATGCTGGCTCCGCTGGTATCCGTTGACTTCTACGGTCTAATTAACGGATCCTACCGACTGCGCCAATTTTTGTAATGTCACGGCGAGAGGGCACGTTGTCGACGAAGGATCGGTAGTAAAACCACTTTTAAGCGAATAACTTTATATTATGGTAAGTTGACAGTATGACAACCAAATAGAGAGTGTCCGTGTGATAGCGAGGCAGAGCTTAAATATCATTTTAAGAACAAAGAAACAATTTGGAATTATACTTAGTATCATTATCAATTTAGATATTGCAATGTAAATATATTAGTTAACGATGTGGACCTTTGAGAATAAACAATATTAAGTAATGTTGTTTGATTAGGGAACACATATTTGAATACTGATAGTCTAATGATTTTTAATGTAGAAATTAAGGAAAGTCACATTACAGATTCTCACTTTATTACTTGACCACATCATACCTAACTTACTTACATAAACATAATTTTCAAATATTTCCAGGATTCAATTTATTTTTATGTCAACCTATTCAGTATCATGTACATATAGAGCCTATAAACACGATATACGTATCTGGAAACAAAGTAATTTACTCCATCACTAGCCCTTACAGATTTATTTTTAGTATTGATTTAAAATATTTTTATATATTAATTAGCATAAATAATATATTAAAGAATGTGTTCAAGCTATAAATAGAAATTATACCATGAAAATACTTGTACTTTGATTATTAAAAACTACTTATAATAATTTATTTTTTAAATATAACATTAAGATTTACGGGTAAGAAAAAGCAGTAATGTTATACGTGTGTATGTGTTAAGTGTATAAGTACATTTTATGATAAATTCTTTTGATTATAATCCAATAAACGTTCAGCGGTAAGCGATTTGCGTTATTTTTTTTTTCACAAGTACCTACCTACATAAACGGTCCTCATCTAACTATTCTCCATCCGTGTACAAGTGGAGTTTTATTTGTAATAATTGTGATTATTTAATGGCACACTCCGGTTGAAACGTAATAACTGGTTGACAAGTCTATTATAAACAAAAAGGCCGTCCGTGTGCCCCGGACCACGCACTGAGAAGACACGATAAACGGGCGGTCGCAACGCAATTCAGCCGCCGCCTATTCTACAGGCGAATTCAATTAACTGTACAAGGCACGAGAGTAATAAATTCTCTAAACAATCAGAATTCGAGCCGTGGTAATATGTCCGTCTGTTTGCATACGCATTGCGGCCATGCCTGTGTTTAATCAACGAATAAACACGGTGTACCTACGAGGTTTCAACAACGTCACGTGTGTCTATGTGTGCAGCTTTTTTTGCGGCTAAGGGTCTGCACGCCCGTTGTTTTTCGAGTAAATTACTTTTGCCTTTATTTATGGGGAATAGAGTTAATTAATGCGAATATATTAATGTGCGTACTGAGCCTATATTTCGTTTTAGAAAATAGAAATTCGTACATAGACTCATGTGTAAGTACGTGTCATGTTTATAATTTTATCAAATCAACAAATCTTAACTAATGTATTAAAAAAAGAAAGAGGGAGACGGTTTTGTAAGTTTTTTACACCTATTCGAAAAAGTCTTTGATTGTTTTAAATGTGCTTTCTGTATGACGACAAATAGGCTAAGCCTTTTGGAACATAACTTTTGTTATCCATTTCTATTTGTTTAGCCGCTTAATTGCTCAAGATTAAGCAGCAAATTTTTAATGCGGTTTATATAAAGAAGTTATTGGCAATATGATTCTTAGTTCACTTGTGTATCACTCTTGTAAATAGCTAAATAGTTTAAAAAAAAATGAAAAAGAAAAACATATTCATTATAACGTAGCAATGCTATTCATACATAGAATCTTATCGTGAATTTCGAGAGGTGAGACAGAATGGCTTATGAGAACTAATTTAATAGAAATTGTCTACGAAATTATTTATTACTTTTGGGTAAATTCCGTAACAGACATGTTTCACAGTACCTATTGACTAATGTTAATTATTTACTTTTCATTTGCTGTTTGACGAAAATGATATTATTAACGTACGTACCTTACTTAAAAAGAAATAGTTTTATTAAATGTGAGGCAACAATAGACAATACCTATTGAAAGCTATCCATTCAGTGAAGATTTAAATCGAGCATTCAGTATGTTTCTTATACCTATAACAAAACAAAAGACAACAGGAAATTGTAACAAAGGGATTATTCACGTAAGAGGATTAAAGCCAGTCTCTTAATTTATATCCGTGACTCGTTTCGGTGAGGCCAAAGCGAGTTTCCTTGTTTTTCTAACCGAACTAATCCATTTTTAAAGTGCTTTCTATGGAAATTGGTTTCGTAAATGATGTTAACACGTCGCCGCGCGGGCCATTGTCTGGGAGACGGGCTCGACCCGCCGCAACCTCCGCCTCTTCATTATTCAGAGGCATCCCGAGTCGGGCCGCGGAAAAACCTCCTCAGCCGCTAATTCGCCCTTAATTAACCTTTGCATTCACCGCGGCAGCCCCAAGACACAACGCGACAAGCGTATCGCTCCACCGATTCCGTTATCTGATCCATCATAAAAATTAATTACGTACACATGTTCATAAATATCTAAACTGCTAGCATTTACAGTCAACGTTCGCCTCGGTTCACGCGAACACTCACGCACTACTTGCAGTTGCGCCGCGTAATTAGTAAACCTGGCAAAAAAAAAAACAAACACGTCAAACACTCGCTTACTTTATTTAGTCAATGTTTTTGTCACTTCCTGCCGTGAGAGAGAGACGCTTAGGCGCTCTCCTGTATTCGAAAAATGCTAAATTGGCCCAAATTGCTTGTTATTAACGATGACAGATGTCTTGGCGCCAACCGAAATCTTTTCACTTAAACAAAGTAGACTTTAAAACGAATAGCATAGACGTGGAAATGCAAGGTGAACGAGCGTTTATCTCTCGAGCAGACTGATCGGATGTGTTGATACTGGAGTTATAGATGTGCAATTAGGGACACAATGTGTTTATTATAGTAACTAAAAGTGATACTTATTTTAAAATTAAAAACAGTAACAGACAGAGCGTTTACATTCGTAATCGAATAAATGCTACAATAGAATTTTTTTGATTGATTATTCAATTTCTAGCACTATTAGGTAAGTGTAGAGTCAAGTTGTATAAATACGTATCCAAAGAATTATTTCATAATTAAGTTTTTTAGAATGTTTATTATAAATGTGTAATACATACCCTAACTCATTAATATGTCCCTGAATATTTTTCATACATCTAAGATAGGTAAAATTGCACTATAGAATATTAATATTTTGAAGTCCAAATTAGCTATTCAAAATTTACGGTTCATTAGTGTCGTTTTGGGATATAGGTGGTATTATTGCCCGTGTGGTAATTCAAAAAATTTGGAGCATGATAACGATGAGAATAATATTCGCTATTCATGATTCCTTCAGTACATACTGTACATACATGTTATTAGTTACGGACGCGCACGAAGGGTATTTTATTGGTACCTATAGTAGACACCTACATATTTTTACTTACAAATAAGTAAGGGAAAATTTGTGTCTTAAACGGTCGCAACTTAGATTATTTTGTAGTGCAGGCACGGATTAGGATATAAAAACAATACCTTTAGGAAAATTTCGTTGTATGAAAATTTATAAATAAGTACAATCGCTTTTAATTTTGCCATAAAATGTTTTGTAGGTGTATTTTGGTATATATTTTTTTTTTAATTTAAATAAAATATTTTAAAATATCTTTTTATATTACGGGCTTATATTGATCGTAACGTAAAGATCTACAAATAAATTTAGATAGGTATATCTTCCTCTTTTTTTACTTTGTGAACAAACGATTCGATCTTTTGGAGGTAATTTGAAAACATTTGTAAGATATTTATCTCTAAACAGTCTATTTTATTGCTTAGTTCTTTTTAAACCATAAAGTATGCCATTTTAAACAAAGAATTATTTATTCTGTTTTTTTTTTTTTCAATAACATGCATACGTTATAATATATCTAAGGTAGGTAATGATATAATTTGCACTGATATAAAAGAAAAACTTGCTTTCTTTCAAAACCTTGCTAATCAAAATTTATTATTTGTAAGTATTTATTTTTGGTAGATATATTCTTAAAAGTACCAGAGAAGAGCTTTATGAAATAAAGACTAAATTAAAGAATATTTTAATGTGTTATAAAATTTATTTAGTTTGGCTTTAATTTAGAAAAAGATTGACGAAAAAGAAGATAAAAGAAGATTGACGATTTTCTAACCGATCCTTTTTCTTATTGGTTATTGGTCTAGTGTATTATTGAGCGTGTTGTAATTAACAAAATTTTAGAACACTTGCGAAAACATAGTTTTATTATAATGACGAGAAATATGTTATCAGTTTTCATCATTCCATTAGTAGGTAGATATATAGTGAGTCGCCGCGGTGCCACCACTGCGGCGACCCAGACGACACGGCCGAGCATACGCTTGAAGTATGCTCGGCCTGGAGTCCCCAGCGCCGGGAACTAAGAGCGGCGCTGGGGGGTGGAGACGTCACACTGCCAAGAGTGGTTGAAGCCATGGTTGGCAGTGTGACCACCTGGAAAGCGGTTGCTTCCTTCTGCGAATTCGTAATGTCGCAGAAGGAGGCAGCCGAGAGGGAGCGAGAGGAAGAGGCAGGTCTCGCTTCCCTCAGACGCAGGCGGTTGGGCAGGAGAAGGCGGGCATATTTAGCACGTCTTCAAATGTCCTAGGGGACCTGCACGCACAGCTGGCTAGCTGTGTGTGCCTGCACAAGGTTCCCCCGTCTGGGGATTGCTCCGGTGTCTCCGGGCAATCCCCCATCGGCGTCAGCCTAGCCAGTAATGGCTAGGCCGCCCTGGGGGTGGATCGGAGTTGTTGCCTCGGCAGAGCCCGGTCCACCCCCGCACAAAGGGCAAGGAGACACCGGGGAGTTTTAGTGGGTAGTGGCCGGGCCCGCTATGACTAACATAGCGCGGTGCGCCGGCTGACCCCCACATACCCCTACCGTCTAGCCAGCGGTAGGGAATCGGTAAAGGGATTTCTCCTCGAGAAAAAAAAAAAAAAAAAAAAAAAAAAAAAAAAGGTAGATATATAGTAGATAATAGGTACGTAGATAAATAGGTCAATTGTTTAAGTAGGTATTTATTTTCATATTTAAAAATAATAAGTGACAGACAAAATATAGTTATTTTTTTAAGTTATTTACACATAAGTGTACCTACTTTTCAAATGAAATTTTAATATGAAAAAAATATCACTTAATTTTTTTTTTTTTCAATTTATGACAACCAACTGAACTTATCTACTACAAAGTTCATAGTTGCAAATGAAATCTAAACCAACCGACATAGTACTTATAACCTAAGATACTTGCCTAGTATACTATAGTAGGGAGTTTTTGTGCCTAAGCAATTACCATTCAATTGCGTTTTAGTGCACTTCTGTCATAATCGTTTCGTGTAGTCGTAAACATCTTATTTAATTGAGTACAATACTATATAAGTCCTTAATGCAAATAGGTAATGTTTTCAAATAATTGGTAGGTAACACGTGCATGTAAGTTTAAAAATCTTATTCCTAAAATTTTAGCTATTTTTTTGATTAATTTTATTATAGGAATACATATTTAATACCTACAGTAGAAAATATCTCCAAAAACATACCTAAAAGTTGTTTTTAAGAAATTAATTGTTACATAATAATTTAAAGGATATTAAAAAAATTGCATTAAAAGATAATATTATGTAGGTAATTGTTAGGGACATAGAGATAGAAAGTTACAGACATTCAGACACTAAATTTTCCGTGTGTTTGAAAACTTACAGAAAAATACATATGAGTTTGTACATGCGATTATAAAATAAATGTAGGTAAATTGACATCAAACAGCAGTTTTATGCTCTTCGTATCTACAGTGAATGTCTAATAGATTGTTAGCTCTACTCGATGATGTTCGTAAATCTGACGAGGCGCGGTATAATGAAACAACTTGTCCTCAGCCGAGCCATTTTTTGCCACTAGAGATTTGTTTGCTCGTGCTATAGCATTCGCGGACTGTCTCGACGGGACCCATAAACATGATCACGTCGGCTGGGTTCTGCCGCTTTTTTCCTGCGCCCCACCCGCATGTGGGCGGACAAGATTAATGGGGCGGAGTTCGTCGGTGGAGGGGATCCGTTAAACCAATACAGCGAGGCGATTTCCTATGGAGTTTTGAAAAGGACAGAATACTCCCTCGTACATTGGCTGTGGAGTCGGAACTCCGCCTAGGGGGCGGAGCTAAAATGGCTCTCTCCTACATCGGAGGGGCGCTGACAGTCGTACGCGCGCCAGTCGGCGTCGAGTGTCGAACGTGTGAAGAAGGTGTAAGGCCGGTTACACACGAGCGTGAGCTCCGGCATGCGAAGTGCGCGCGCTTCGGCCCGCTGACGCGCAGGAATGGCAGCGCGCTGCGCAGCCGCTGCGCTTGTATTTCAAACAAACTGTGATACTTTAACTAGCCGTAGTAGGTACTTGTAGGAAACTTACACGTCCGTGCTTATTATAAACTTTTGAGAGACAGTGATTTGTGTGAAACCGCCCTTATGATCGTCCCGATGGCAGCGTACGCACAATTTGGCTACTCATACCCGCCCGCCTCGCAGGTTAGTTATTTCTCAATTTTAATTGTTTAAAATTATCCCTAATTGTATTCCCCTGTAGAATCATTAAAATGATTCGCCTAGATACATTTGAAATATTTAAATTACCTTGTACATTATTTAAAAACTGCAATAAATTCTTCTTATTTGTTATAAAACATAAAAGTTATAAAAGGCATATATAAGTCTCCCGATAACTAGATAAATAATAATGTTTAATCTTTACAGAAGTACAAAGTGCAAGATAGTTGTTATCAATTTCTAGGAGATCATTGACATAAATGCCTTTAAAACACAAAGTCAAATAGTTCCTATCTAATTTAGATTTATTGGGTGTATGAAGTTTAAGTTATACTTTGTAATTCATTACCTTTAAGATATTTATACACTTACTGCTAGGCCTAATTGATATGAAGGTTTTATCGGTGTTGTAAAAAGTAATAATTTCAAATAAATAAGAGTTCAACAATAGAGTGAACCCTACAGGAGTTGTTATAAAGTTTACAAACTTTTGTTCACTTTGGTAACAGACGGGAAAAGGGTGTGGGTGCAATAGAAAATTATTGCGGCTTACCGCGAATACTCAACGTGTTAAAACAATATTTACGAGTGTTATTATAAACAGATGTTTTTATATTAAAAAAAAGATAGCTTAGATAAGTAAAATAGTGTAAATTATTAACTTAATTAAGTTGAGTATGGATATATTTTTTAAATTACTTGCGCACATGTAATTTTGTGCATTACTAAAATTTACAACACCTTTTGCTTAGGAAATATTAATATGCCTATTATTCCATCAACAAAGATTTTAAAAACGATTTCCATTTTATGCACTAGATGGCGCTAAACATGTTAAAATGACAATTTGAAGTAAACAAAGCAAATTTATAAATTCAAAAAATAAATTTAACTAACACATCATTAGGTTACCTTACCAAATTAGGACTTTTTAGCTAAATCCCGTATGTTTTTTTTAAACCTGCTATGGTTGGCAGCGCACTTGCAGCACCTGAGGCGTTACCTGCTTGTTTAAGGCGACTGTAGCCACCTACCAATTAGTGGACTGTCAGCCTGTTTGTAACTGTACTGTCACTAAATAAACATGTATAAACTATAGAATAATACTCAAAAGCACTGTTATTGCTTTGAACAACTATTTTGCCATAAACTCTACATTTTTTACAGTAGTTGCTTAGGTACTATCTGATTTAGGTACCTAAATCAGATAGTAAGCAATTAATTGGTTAACTACGGTAAACAAATGATACATTTAGTTAATATTATTAACGTAGACGTTTTAATAATTTGAATTTTATTTAACTGTGGGTTTATCATTATAATCAATGTACTTCTCAATCCTCTAGGACATCGTTTCTCAAGCGGAGGGTCGAGTTTGGGTTTTTAAAGGGGGTCGCAGTCTGTTGAAAAATAATAAATACAAACTACACAGGTATAGGTACAAAAGATTCGTTTATTAAAGGAATGAATTTTAGTGTAGTGTTATAAAACTAAATATTAGATGTAATAAAACATGTCAAACCAGTGAAGGCTATTATAACGTACGTATAGAAAAAAATTATTATAATTATATAGTGACGGGGTCGCAAGACTTTTTACTTGACTTTTTGGCTTTTTCGTGGGTCGCGACATAAAAATGGTTGAGAAACCATGCTCTAGGATAGGTACATAAAGTCACCTTAGAGGTGACTGACACTGTAAAAAACCTAATCATTAACTAAAATAAGCTAAATAACTAAAATTTGCAAACTGAAAATGAAGTAAGTAAGTCCACTACATTCGGATTTGTACAAGTGAAGGATCACCTCAAGGGAAACAACCCTTACGAACTGTTTCCTGTCATTATAAGGTTTATTTCTGGGGTTTAGTTATTACGTAAAACTTAATAAGTAGGTACTTATAGGTATAAGTGATTGTAGGTTAATTTAGTTTTCTATTCATATTCCATTCCAATTAAGTGTGACCCTAATTGAAACCCTAACTTTGAATTATGTCTTTTTCTTAATATAACATACTTAATAACAAATAAAAAATATTTTTTAAAATTATGCCCCACTATTATTGCTTGTTCACAATTTCGTAAGTAAATAAGTACCTAAATTTGTATTGTGATTTAGTTCTTAATTTTTTTATTCTTTACTATATTTTGTCATAGCAGTCAGTCATCCTCCAGTAAGTAACTGTATAAGAAATTCTTAGTACCTACGAGTGATTAGGTATGAATTACGTAAGTACAGAAAAGTTACACTTCCCTTCCGTTTATCAATACTCATTACTTACTAATAAATAAATCTGTAAGTGCTATTTTTTTCTTTTTCACGGTGCCAGCCTAGTATTATGATAAAAAGGGATAAGTATGATTAGATGGAAATAAGTCAATTTAAGACGATACCATAGGTTAAGTGGAAAGAAAGAAGGTGCTTGCATTAGCGCTCTGACTGGGTTATATTTTTATCTGACATTATCTGACTTTTGTTTTATATAGATGTTGCCCGCAGCTTCGCCCGCGTGTAAACTCAGCCTATGTCCACCCTGAAATTGTTCATTAAATTAAAATTTTCAAGAAAGAGTTTACTGGATCACGATTCACAAAAGACCATTTCACATAATATAAGTTTACACCGTTAAAGTACTGATGTAAACTTAATAAAACTGTGTTTGATGTAAACTTATTACAGAAATGAGGTAGTATAAAATAACGCCACTTAATAGAGTAATGGTAAATTAAGTTTGTTTTTTTGCACAATACGTGTTGACATTTAAATAGGCCGTTCAACGCGCCGTCCGTCGGTGCAGAATTGCGCCAACGCCAATGTAGGCGCAAATTACATTGATGTATGCGTTAACCAATTTAAACAACAAAAAAAAAACGGGAATATAATTATATTGTATATAACTAATTAAGCACGGATGAACTTTTGTGTACCTACGAGGAAAAAGTAGTTCTTGTAAACTTGACGAGTTTGTTTTATTAAATTAAGCGGCGCCTATGTAAATGCCTTAGGTGTTATTTTTTATTGTATTGTATTGTATGTATGTTATGCGCAGAATAATAAAAAACAACTTTACGGGATATAAATAAAGTTTAAAGTCCCTCAGTATAGGAATTAATATTAAATATCCTTACTAATATTATCCTTACTTCCTTACTAATAATATAAATGTGAATGTGAGTTTGTTTGTTTGTTACGCTTTCACGCAAAAACTACTGAACCGATAACTATGAAATTTTGCATACACGTTGTCTGGGACACCAGAAAGGGTACCATTCATCGTTCATCATCATCATTATCTCAGCCGTAGAACGTCCACTGCTGGACATAGGCCTCCCACATAATATTCCAAAAGGACAGCCTGGATATCTACCATCGTCCAGTGGCCCTTATCAGGATGTCTGTCATCTTCAGTCTGCCAGGTCAGTCTTGTCTTATCAGGTATGTATTGTATGTAGATACATAGGTAACTAGGTTTCGCCACTAGGTAAGGCATCGATGAGGTAAAGGTAATCGTTACCTACTTACAACTTATTGCGCCTGCAATTAAAAATAAATTATTCATTCGGATTAAAAGTCGCAATAAACTTTAATGGCTTAAAAAAATGGAAGAATCTCTTAAAGAACTTAAATGTCGTTTAGTTAACCTAGTGGTTTACATCTAGGTTAACTAAACGACAATCAGTAGTGCCTTATTACACGGAATTTACAGCGCCTATTAAAATAAAAAAGAAATTTCATAAACTATATATTTTTTTGTAAATAGTGACATCTAACGGCAGTAATCACCCTCGAAGATTACTGTGAAATAACAGCATGTGTGCTGTTGTGTTTCAGTGAGTGAGTAAGCCATTTGTCATTTCCCTATCCCTTTCTAGGCCATTTAATAGCGACAGAGCAGACTTCTTTTCGCAGTGATTTGTGCAAACTGATGAGTGATTGAGTAATCCCTATTCCCTTTCCCAATCATTTTTCCTTAATGCAAATACATATACATACGTCACTTGATGTACTATCATGTGAACCGTCAGCCTTTCTCTTGACCTCAACATAAATATCCTTTATAAGTTAAAGTAAAAAGAACTATAACGCAATGCAACAATAATTAAAAATGTAGGTTTACCTACATCATACTCGCCGTTACCTAGCCTATATTACTCGCTTATAATGGGTATAGCTTTCCATAGGTAAAAGAATTTTTAAAATCGTTGCAGTAGTTTTTGAGTTAATTTATTACATACAAAAATAGAATAATTAATGTACTTTTCTTGTATTATTGTATTATCTGTTAGTCCAAATATAACAAAAATTTTGCAAATCTTGCCTTACGGTAATGTCCAATTAGAACCTAAACACCCAACGGATTTGGATAAAATTAAGAAATTAAGAAGTAACAAACTTAGTAACATGTAAGTTATCTCAAGAATCCGAACTGGTATAGGTAGTATAGACGAAGCACATAAGCATACATGGCGAAAATATTTCTCATCTGCGGTTTATCGTCAAAATGTTCATTATGGCGTAGTCCCTGAATGAGTTGGCGGCCATAATGTGTGGGCATAAACACTTCTTTCAGACGCGTAGGGCCAGAAATGAATTTCGATAGCTCTAATCTAAGGTCATATACATGCCATGGTGAACCATACAGTGGAAGTGTAACCATACGGATGCAAATGGGGAACTTAATATGGTCTATTCAAATAGTAGGTAAAAAAATACAGATGGATGCAGTTAGTGCCAGTTAGATGCAGTTAGGAACAGATTTGCAAAATTTTCACACCTTTTATAATATTATTATTTACAACTAAAAGGCGCCCGCGGCTTCGTCCGTGTTTGAAAAATGTCAAAATATGCGTTCTCGGCATGAAAATGAAAGACTGCGATTTTTTGATATAAATATATATATATTATATTTTTCTATATAGTCTACCTTGAATTCAACACATTTAGTTCAGCATTACCCAACAGCAGTATTTCTTCCCGGAGTGCGAGTCTGGGAGGCTGTTTATTCATCTACGATCCTTCCAACTTCTTCAGTGGACATAAAGCGCTTCCCAGAAACAAATTTCTTCAAGTTTGCGAACAGATAGAAGTCTGCCAAATCAGGTGAATAGGGGGGAAGGCGGAGCCAATCGTACCCTAAGTCCAGCAGTTTTTCCATCACCAACACACTATTGGACCCGACAGGTTGTGTGCAGGTGCGTTGTCCTGGTGAAAAATGATGATTTTCTTCTCAAGCCAAGCCTCGTCACACCTATGTTGGTCTTCTGAATGTTGAAGTAATATTCGCTTATGTCCTGCTCTTTTCAAGATAAGCAATTCCACCCACTGCTATTTCGTTTCTAACGTGGAGTGATGGACTATGGTGATAAATCGCAGCATAAAATCAGTTGGATCCCTATTGAATCGGTTCAAACATTGCTGCACGTTTGCATTTAGCAAACGTGGCACCCATCTTGCGCAGAGCTATCGTATCTTTGATTCTTCGTGCACGATATTTCGTACCCTTTATACCAGTTCATAAACTAACCAAGTATACATAAGTATATAACCAGTATATGATAGGTATTATACACACGCTTCTTTCAATTCTATGTTAATGGAAAGCCTCAATGAAATTCGCATCAAAATCCGCTGGACAATTCAAAATAAGCGAAGAAAAACGCAAAGTTGGAGAGCGATTTAAATGTCGTATAATCTATGTAGATGAATATTTCAATCCTATATTTTATTTATTCAAATGTGAATAAATATAATTATGAATCCAGACTGCACTGTTCCTTATTTATTCATGTCATTTACCTTTTGTGGGTTCTGATCACAAACAATATTGTATTATTGAAATAGTCGAGTTCTATTATATTTGGAGATGTCCTCGTAGCTTAATCGTAGCGACTAGATGTCGTAGCAGTGACGTAGCTTCGACGTAGCTGCAACACAATTGGATCCATACATTTTATTAATCTACTAGCTGGTGCCCGCGACTTCGTCCGCCTTGAAAAAGAAAAAAGTAGCCTATCCTATGTCCTGTACGTCTAAATATTTATCTATCAAGTTTCATGAAAATCAGTTAATTAGTTTAAGAGTTGTGGAGGAACATGCATACATACATACATACATAAAAAAATTCTAAAAATCGCCAATTTAGTTTCAATTTCATGTATAGAGCCTATAAAAACGATATCTCTGAAAACAAAGTAACTTACTCCATGACCAACCTTTACAGATTTATTATTAGTATTATATAAATTAACCATTTAAAATTATATTTTAGTATTTATTAGGAATACATTAGAAAGCTTTTAGGAATTGCATTATCTTGTCTTTATTAACACATCTGCTAGCGTACAAGCAAAGGATACAGTGCCCGTATTTACATTGTAAGATTGTCCCGATGCATATTAAATTTTATGGTGCATATAGAAGGACGTTGACATTTACGCAGCAATGAGCGTTATCTACTTTAGTATCGCGTGCATCTAAACACTTGTACGACATTGAATATTACCTGAAAGCGTCAATGTCCTTTGAAACTATCGGCGAGACAAGATGCACGATTAAAAATAAAATACAGATAACTGCTGCAAAATGAGGACGGCTTTGAATTTCATTTGAACTTAATTTGACGTTTAAAGTTTTTGTTTAGTTACAGTTTACAGTGTTAACTTTTCATTAAGTAGGATACCTAAATCTTTATTATTTTTAAGAGGTGTACTTAAATCAGTATGAGATTTCTCTTTATTGTGAACTAACGGCCGAAACACCTTTTTCGTTTATCCATTCAGTAGGTAGTTGACATATTTTGACGAACATATTTTGACAACATATTTAAACTGGTAAATTAGTGAAATTGACGAGCAAGGAAACTGACCAGTGTTGTGTGTTGTACGGTAACTCATATATTTTGGCTATTGAGTGATTTATATTAATAACACTAAATTCTTTTATCTTAACACTATTTTTTTTCTAAAAAACAAATCTTGACAAATGTTTTAGTTTTTTTTTGGAACAAGGTGACATAAATAGGTATCAACAGAATTAAAAGCGAACTGCTTTACCTGACTGGGTATCTGATTGTATTTTTTCTATGGCGCCATTGGAGTTTTTACAAACAATGATATTTGTGTGTCACATTTAAGGCAAATTGTTGTAAAGCTGTATTGTTTTTTCATATATATGGGCCAGACAGATGCTATCGATTTTAATTACGTACCGGACAACATTGATGCAAATCTGTGACAACGTTATTTAGTATTGTAGTGATGATTTTTATTCTGAATCTTTTCGAGCCTGAAGCAGTCTCGACGGTGAAAACAATTTGACGAATGAAGATAAATTTTATTTGATTGTTATATTAAAATTATAATATATCATTACTAATAATAAATCTGTAAGGGTTGGTCATGGAGTTTGTTATTGTTACCTACTTTGTTTTCAGAGATATCATGTTTATAGGCTCTATACATGATACTGAAACTATGTATGTATGTATGTATGTGGATGGGCCCTTTCCATACATATAACACTGGCAAAACAATCCGCAAAATTACACATGTCGTAGCCCAATTCCCTATTCCTTCTCAATCCCTTATAAGTTGACAGCGTACCTACCATCAAGTGGACCGTCAGCCTGCCTTACGACAGGTCATAAAAGGTCATAAAAATTATAAAAAAACCCTTGAAACTACTCGTCAAATTTTTTTTTAAATCAAACAAATTTGTTCAATCAAAGTTGTAGTCATTTTAGACTACAACTTCTTAAAATGTTTATTTATTTTAATTAAATTATTTATACAGATAATTTCGGTCCCTTCATTGAAAATGTCTGAATCATAATAGGTACTTACAAGTTCGAAGTTATGCTAAGTAAATACATGGGCACTGCAAAGTTTTGTTTATTGTTGATTTGATTGCAACCAATGTGCTCATATCAAAAGGCTATTAACCATTAACTGCCATCGAGTTAACTTGAATGGTCCATTGCACTCGGTCAATTAGACGGAAAATTGGTGGCACTATAAATTTTGCAATTGTTTGTTGCCTTGTTGCCGCACCACTGTGAATGATTTCAGGTGCTCACACATCTGTACCTACTCAAGACTTACATTTTCAAACTAACTTTTATTGCTAATCATTTTTATCAAATTTTGTTATTTTTAAACCGTCTGATCTTATCTCAATTTGGACAATTGAAGTTTCAAGGCATAATAATTTAAGACCTTCGGAAATCTTTGAGATTTTTATTTATATTATGGGAATTGATTTTTTTGTAAGATAGACTGGCCACCCCATTACGTATCTGTGCAAGAAAAAAAAAATATAAGGATAAAATGAAAAGAATTAGCTTTGACATGAGCCTATTCAAGCACTGAAACATAAAGGCCAGGTTTAGGTTCACATAAGATTTTCTTCTGAATAACTTTATCATCAACCAACTTCCAAAAAAGGAGGAGGTTCTCAATTCGACTGTTATTTTTTATGTTTGTTACCTCATAACTTTGGACTGGGTGAAAAGATTTTGATGATTAAATTTTTATTTGAAAGCTGGGTGCTTCCCGTGTGGATCCATTTAAATTTGATCCAGTTCTGACAATAGCATCTATGAGAAAACGGTGGAATTCATTTTTTTTTGTTATAAAGAGTTATTTTATGACTGCTTTACACAATGTTGTCTATAACTAATAACTCTAAACTAGAAACTTTAATTACTCAGAACTTCTTATATTGAACTAATTTTGAAGTTGCACAATTGGAAAGCAAGTACTCTATTAATGCGAAAAGAAAACGTAATATATTGATTAATTAATAGGTTTTCAATCTGAAATCCTGGCTGAATTGTTCGGTTATTGTTAACTCAGTGACTCAAGAATTTCAGTTAAATTTTCAGGTTGACTTTGATTTGGGTTTGTATCCCTATATTTTACATATTGTAGAGATTGTAACCTTATATTATTGTACCTATTGTATTTCATCGATAACCGTTCAGTGGTTTACACATGATTGAGTAACAATCATCCAAATATCTTTAGAAATTTTCACACTAAGTATAAAATTAGTTTTATGACACCTGATAACTAACCCTGTAGAAAACAGTACAGCCATCTTAATTTTACACGAATTGAACTTTTTATTTAAGTTAAACACTCTTCTGTAGCAGGTAATATTGATAAAACACTAATAAAAATACTCTACATATTTATTAAAAATATATAAAAATAAAAGTTAGATAAATATAGTTGGATCTTATCGCTTTAATCGTCAATAATATTAATAACTAGACCCCTATAATTTTACTTAGTTTCGTTATTTTAAATTAATTTATGTATTTATTTAGCAGCTAGTAAACAACTTGGTATGCTTATGAGCGTATTTCGCGCCTTGGCACCTATCGGACAAGCTTAATAGACGGGCTCATGCATATGAAATCACGCATAGCGCGTACACACACGAATGCAATGAAATCGTTAAACATTAACTGTATTGGTACTGCGGAGAGTACGTTGCGAGCAAAGCGGGTCCATTTATCTCCGAATCCTGTGGGAGGTCACGGCAAAAGTCCACAATAAAAGCTGGATCCGGTAGCACGGTTTAATTGAGTCCTCCGACCTCATAATCCGCGTCTCTCGCTCCGCCCGCTAAATGTTATTTATAAGCCAAACTCCAAACGCCGCCGGCCGCTACGCTCCGTATAAATTTTAGCCTATTGCACCCCAATTTGCCCGACAGCCGCCTGCCCACCTACAACACACTTTCAGTAACGCACCATTACTTTTACTGTTTTCCTTCGCGCTCACTCTAAGCTGCTAATTAATTTGCAGCGATTATTGTTGTTGCCTTTACGCTTGTTATTAAACTTGTCGATAACTTAAGATGAAACATGGCTCTCAAATTGCCGTATCGTGCCAGATTACGCTTCCATGTACCTATAAACAAATTCTATTAGCATTTAGCCAACTACTCTTTGTATGTTTAAATTATTGTGGGAGCAATGCGTGGCTGCAATGACGAGTCCTCGCAGCCACGTTTCAGAGTGGTGAGTTTAATTTTTAATTTTACTTTTAACTATTCAATGTCTAATTGAACACCAATTTAGTTTAACAAAATAGTAAGAGTGACATTTTTAGTCTATCGTTTATTAGTGACTGTATCGTGTATAAGTGCATTAACATACTTTAACGCTTCGCTGGCCGCGAACGTTGCAGAATTAATGTACATAGAATGGTAGGCATTTGCACATGTGGTGAGTGTTGATCGCTCGCACGTCGCACGGCAAGAGCCATAAATGAAGTACTTACCTAGTATTAACTACAGGGAATTTGGCCATTGGAATTATCGAGGCAATTCGGCTGACGGTAATTGAATGGTAGTGCGTTAAATAACCATTAATTGTTGTTGCGGGCGCAACTGATATTTATCAATGATCCGATCGGCGGCCCCGCGGCGATGCCGGCGCATCCCTAACGTCGCTACATAAATAAATATGCATGCGGTCATGTGACAAGCTGGCCGTCACTCGAACGTGTTGGTTCCACGCATGCGATGTTGTCACGTCGTCGTCTAGGACTCCTCGTGCCGTCACGCGTCACGCGTCCCATTACAACTTTAAGCCCTGATCACACGTACCGAGTAGAGTGGCGAGATTCCTGACTTTCTTTCGAGGTTTCCTCACAGAATCGTCATGATATTGGCTATAGTCTTCCGAAACCATGGTGAAGAGTTTCCTTGAAACCTACGGCATGTGTTTTTGCATGCCAAGTAGGTGAGCGAGAGAGTGCGGAGTATGCTGAAGAGAGCGCGGGGGTGGGCACTCGACCTAGTACATACATACCGAGGTTCGAGTGACTGTTTCGCTAACTCTACTCGGTACATGTGATCAAGCCCTAACTCTACTTGCATAGTCGACGATTCTCACCGAATGTTTGCACTGCTACTAATGTCTCTTGTGAATCAACATGAACATTCGACATACAGGTCTCCAGTCATTCAGGGCCCGACATTAATAGCCACATGTCAGACTGTATACTACATTGTAGACACTTAATATGACGCCGAGGGCTTCATTTCGCACAGTTGAAGCCTCAACGTCACTGGACGTTACTTAATATACGATATTATGTCACACAATCACTCATTCCTCCTTTTCCGACGCACACGTTAAACTTGTTCATCTTTGTTTGAATATTATCGCCAGATCGCCACCTTATACTTTTATAAATATGTCTTAGATAATTTTATTTTAGAAAAATGTAATTTGTATTCTTATATACATATGGTTCTTTTAAGTTAAGATCGTTAGACAGGTCGACGGTCCACTTATTGGTAGGTATTTGCCGTGACAACCCATTGAAAATGCATTACAGAGTACAGAAATAAGGATAAAGTATTAGGAACTGGCAATGGGCTCTGGCATCCCTTACTCACTTCACGGGGGTCTTCTGTAAGGGGGGTTCTTACGACCCCAAACTGACTGCCAAAATTGCTACGAAACACAGTGCGCTCTGTCACTACTAAATAATTTAAAATTAATTCAAAAAATGGCGAATGAAAATATAAAATTTAACACAGAAAGAATGAACTGGTAAAATTTGTATCGGGTCCAAAGTGGCTTGAGAATTCCGCATAGACCTGCCTACTGGAATACACATAAATAGGCGTCTCGCTACGCCGACCGGCATGGCGTGGGTTTATTCAGTGCAAAACAATTTTTCCGCCGCGCCGCTGCAAAGCGCCACATAATATTTTCAAGGAATGGAGCAGGAAGATTTATGTTTATGATACGCATAATAGTGGCGTCAATTGAAAGCTGACGACGGAGGAGGCGACCCCTTTTGTGTTGAGTCTGTATGCCACGATGTTTTGTGATGTCTCCACCCATTAGGCTCTTTAACATTTAAATAGCACTTCTATTACTTGCGGCCACCAATGACGATAAATTATAATCATTTTAAGATGAATACGTCTTTACTATAAGGGACAGTATTCAAGGTGTTATACGCGACATTAGCGACTAAAATAACTAATATTATAAATGCGAGAGTTCATAAACCGAAAACGGATCAACGGATTTGGATGAAATTTGGCACACAGATAGTTGTTTTTACCTGGATTAACATATAAAATATGTACTTTTTATCCTGGAAAAGATTCCCGAGGGATCGCCCAAAATTATTAAAAAAAAATGGGTTATAATATTTAATAATTAAGTACAAATTATTCACGACAATTTTAAATGTAAAAAGTATTGTGAATAAATACCTACGTTAATTAAGTAATTTATTATGAAATGTGAATCTGCATCTATAAAAGCCTATACTCACATCCGATAAGTCGCTAAAGACACTAAGAAAACCGACGATTCAATTTTAATAAGCATGACAGGAATAGCTACGACCTTCCGATATCTTTATAATATGCAAATTGGTTATATCGGCCTGATAATGCGCTCGCTCATTTGGCGCATCTGTGAAACTTGTCAATCGTGTAGCGCAGAACGCAGCGGTGTGACGTCCAAGCCGCAGGTCGGAGTGGAACAGTGGCTGTGTACTCAGCAGTCAGGTGAACCAAACACGCATGAAGCAACACCTCACTCCGCACCCCCCATTGCCTCCCCTCGTCCTGTTCAAATTAAAATACGACTCCCGACTCCCGTTCGTCAAGCGGTTCAAAAGAGAACAAGAGTAGCGTTTACAGCCCAATCATTTTAATGATCGGTTATCGATTTGCTGTGTATGGCGTGCTCTTCTAAAGGACCAAAATTTAGTGCCCGATTACAACGCCGACGGCTATTCCGTAATCTATGTGCGGTCAGACTACCGTCGTCACGATATCGCCGACTTATCTTCGTCGTTCGCTCTTATAATTTTGGTAAATTCATATAATAACATCTGATAACAATCTAATTATTATAATGTCCTCTTTAACATATCCCGTTGGCCGGTCGAAATTAGACCGGGCGAGCGACGGGCCTTCGAGACGGGATAATGCCTTTGCTAATGTAATGGAAATTATGAGATCATCTTTATGCCTTTCAACTGTGTGCTTTTAAAATAAACACATTACTTCGCGTTTACAGTCACTGAGTTTTATGGAGGCGCATTCCGAAATTCGGAACGGCAACATTTTCAAAAACCAACTGATGTTGTCTAAATGCAGGTTTAGCGCACCTGTTTTCTTATTTTATCAAAAATTCACTCGGTGTATTGACCTGACATGAAGAAACTGTCTGACGTCTGTCGCACTGTGTACCTACACTTTGTAGGAATGTCCCTATATAATACATGATATCGAGGTGGTCAGGGTTGAAAGGGAGGGACGCAGACTGTGTCCGAATCTCATCAAATATTGATGACCGACTAAAAGCTTCTACGTCCACTGCTCCGACCTACCTGTGCTATACCTACCTACCTATACCGGTAGGTGCATACTAAATTAGACCACGCCTATAATCTACATGTATAAGTATTACTTTATATATATATACCTACTTGTTATGTGTTTATTAAAAGCGTTAGTCCAACGAACGTACTAGTTATTTGTTTAGACTGTAAATAATGTTTATCTGTAATTTAGTTAATAACACAACTGTCATGTTCACTGCAATCTCGACATTAATGTTAATGACAATAACATACCTCGTCAAAGCTATATACAGTTCCACATTATAATTAAGCTAAATATCTAAGCGACGCGGCAATAGGCAACAGATATATATATTCATGGAATAGTCGCGTTTGTTTCATGTTTTTATCTGTCATCGCACGAATAGAAGCTTTTGAATTGAAAGTTTTTAAGTTATTCGTACTTATAATTGAAAAAGATAGGAAAATATATTTACTAACAATACATTTATAAATATCACATTCCCTCGAAACGCTGTCTACAAAAACATATATACATAACTACTTTGTGAGTTCGTACCAAAATCGCTAAAATTAAAGGTGTTCCGGAAACACTTTCGGTTTTGTTACATAGAGTAAATCAACATGTTAAAATAGGATCGATATGTTGGATAAGGGTTGGCTTTGTAGGGGACAGTTACCTTTCGAGCACATGGGAAAGGTTAGAGACCCTTTCAGTTTAAAGGCCTCAAATTCGCATTGCAAATGATACTTAACTCAATCTTATCAAATTTAATACCGATTATAATTGAGTATAATGATAAATTTGATACTTATAATGATAAAATTTCAACCTACATTTTGTTTTGTATCAATTACCTTTCCTAGCCTGCACTCGATGCTAAGTATTTTGTAAATGGTACATCTTTTTGTAAACATTTTTGTGTCATTGCGACTAAAGAATTTCATTCTTATTAATAATTGATTAAAAGTTTACAAGATTAACATTAAACATTATAGTGCCATTACAGTCCTACACTCGCCATTCTGACTAAACTATGCAAAGAAAATTCGAATGTCCACAAGACGTGTTACCAACGATGTTATAAATAATTTATATAATTCGCACTTGGTAAATGTTGTAAAACAGCTATAAGCTTGTACTCAGAACTTCTTGTTAAATAGGTGCAACTCCTTTTGAAGAACGACGCAATATAATCCTATAACATTAATATTGCATTAGTTAAAAAACGGCTGAAATGCGTTTACAAAAAATAATTTAGTAGGCACCGATGGTAGATGGTACTTTCTGAATATGGAAGTAATACTTGAACACAAGGAAGGTCCGACATTGTTTTTGAGAGCCTCTCCTTGAATAGGTGTAGAGTAAGGTTTTATTGCGCAAACTTGACAAATTAGAAAAGAACAAAGAAATAAATAGAGAAGACTTTTCTCGCTAAATATTAATATGGAAGAGTTTCTTTATCTGACAGCCGAATCAATAGATGCTTTCTAACTTTTTAAGGAAAATAATGTTTTTGAAGATACAGTAAAATCCTACTCCTACTCCTACTCTTGGTTAGAGTGTCTTATCTAGGAAGATGTTTCTTTTTCCTAGATTTGTTTTGAAGACTAAGTACTCTTTTTTTTACAAAAAAAAAACCTGATAAAAATCTACTAATAAGTTCGTGTCCTGTCATAATATTATTGTGTATGTCCTTCATAATGAAAGACAGATTGAATTTTTTTTCTATTTTCCATCACAGGAGCTATTTATTTCCTAGTCTGCCTAAAGTCTTCTGAAAAAGGAAACAATCTTCAAATACCTTTTTAGTGCAATAAGCAAGTTATATAGTGGTGGACTGTCATAGCCCACATATTCTAAATTAGTCTACAGAAAAGTGTGACCATTAACCTGCAGTGATTGTACTCAAGTCCAGACGAGGTGACGAGTGTACTCTTAATAAATATCTCGTGAAGATATTATGATGGCCTGTACATACACAGTTTTATGAACCTAACCCCTCTTGTTTCAAAGATAGGTAAGTTGATGAACAGTCGGTCACCCCATGGCTATGCAAAGATAGATTTATCAATCCGAGCCCACCCTCTCTTTGCTTAACACTCTTCATTTGACAGATTGAACTAAATTACTAAAGCTTTTTTTATTTAATTTAAGGGTAATAGGAATCGTAGGAGCATGCTAAGTGTTTGCTTTGTCGTCCGTCTGATTGTGAGATCGGTTTCCGTCCAAGTAGTTTTTATTGGAAGTTTTATTGACTTAAGCAGTCAAGCGCGCTTGGAGCTGCGCCCCTCTGCACACATTGCCATAATATAGCTTATATATTTGATTTGATCAACCCTCCACACTGTGGGCTTAGGATACTTGTTATTATTGCAGTTTCACTTCTTACAACCGAGTGCTTACACTCTTCGGAAAATTGAAACAATCAATAACTGTTCTATACGAAAGGGGCATAGCTGGAATTGCTATACATTGTTTACCAAAACAATAAATAGATAATTCAATTTATATCTGCTTTTTTAAAAAGTGTGGATGATTTTGTAGATTAATTTTATTAGTACAAAATAGGCTAATTGTGGCATAAAAGTAAAAATGTGCTGAAAAAAAATTCTGCCCTCGACAAATATTTCTTTCACATTACTTTTAAATATGTGCATACAAATATGTATTATGAATATAATTATATATAGGTGTAAGTATGTGTACATTATGTAAACAGCCGCAGAGCCGACTGTGAAGAATGATCTGTCAACAAGTATGAACGACAAATATCTTTCAATAACTCTTCAAATGTTTAATTTTAAATTATCCGTAAGTAATTATTTATTTAAGTTTATAACAATTTTGTTTTTATCCTTTTTACTAGGACAAAAAGGTAAAATATACTTACCAGTGTACGTATATATACCTACACTGGTATATTTACCGAAAGCATTTACATGATTTTCTACTCATTGTTAGTAGGTAGGTACTTTGACAGTGCTCATTTGCAAATGTTGCGACGAGCATTGTGGTTAAACCTAACGGTACATACAGTTGTTGACAACTAACCTTCTTCTATAAGAAACCTTATACTCAATACTCAAATCATTTGATCAATCAATCAATACTAATAATAAATCTGTAGGGGTCGGTCATGGAGTAATTTACTTTGTTTTCAGAAATATCGTGTATATAGGCTCTATACATGATACTGAAACTAAATTGACGATTTTTAAATTTTTTTCTGTATGTATGTATGTTCCTCCATAACTCTTAAACGAATTAACTGATTTTCTTGAAACTTGGTTTATTTAGAAGTACGGGACACGTGATAGGCTTTCTATCTTTTTTAACGCGGACGAAGTCGCGGGTAACAGCTAGTATGAAAATAAAAATAAAATATATTATTTATTTTTATTATAGAAAAAAATATATGGGTCCAAAGATAATAATTATTCTACAGTATTATTTCTTATCTTTAACAAAAACTATCGAAATATGGTTGGCCCGGCAAGCGACATTTTCAGTCACAAACAAATACGCAATACAGTTTGATTTTTGTCTAATATTTATTACTTTTTTTGTTCCGTATACGATACCATTATTTTTGTAATTTAGACACATTTTATCCCATCTTATTAATTAAACTCTTACATTTTGTACTATTTTCTGCAAGATTCATGGATTTTTTATAATACTGCCCACCTAGTAATGTACATGGTGTCATAGTAATAAATAGGACAACCTATCAAGCGGCAGTAACCTCCTCAGTAAGTATGCCAATCACATATTCTATTCTCATCCCATTATTTACCCCTATATAAGGGTCGGTAGTGTATTTAAAAACTCCTCTCACAAATAACGTATTGACCTGTCTGCCTACAAAACCACGTGACAACAGCGCATGTAATCGATACTCGCTTACATAGTCATACTAGTAGTAATATTAAAATAACATAGGTAACATAACAAATACAAGCTATGTACAAATTTATAGAAAAATACTCCATTGGTTGGTGTAAAATGCAAATGAGTGTGTGCTATATTGTTTGCTGGGTTGTTATCGAGCGGTTGGCGATTGTCATCGGAATCACAATTCGATAGCCGATATCAGTGTCGCGATACATAATGACACAAGGCACATATATTTTATCGTCGACTATTACTAATTACGGGAATACACGCGAGCTGTACTGATATCGTTGTTTATTCTAACATGGCGTGCCAATCGCGGCGTGTTCTTTGTAATTGTAGCCTGGCTCGATCAAGGCAAAAGGTGGACCGAGTCGCGTCAATGTGCAGCACGGAACTCCGATTTCAATTGGCTTCATACATATGGGATTAAAGAACAATAGACGGTCGTGGCGGTGTTATTCTATTCTATTTTATATATACTATCATGTATTATCAGTATGGCGGTATATATTATGCTAAAAACTAACAAATACTTAGTACTTCGTCTACTTCGTAGACTACACCAGGCTATATAATATGTAAGGCTGAGACTAAGATTGTCACTTTGTGATGAAGACAAGTTGTTTGTGTTTGTTCTTTTCATCTATGTATAGTTGTTTTGAATTAATATAAAAAATTAACACTTATCTAGGGGTATATATTTATAGTGGAAACAAAACTGTCACTACATATGACCTTTCTCGCCATACCTTTATTTGACTTTATAATAAAATTACCATTGTACTACTAATTCCATAGCAAGAAAAAAGTTAGGCGAACGATGACGTAAAGTAACGTAGTTGTCAAGTTAAAGCCACAGCCAGTTGGTTTAACTAAAGTTACCAGTTATTAAGTATACATATATGAATAATATTTGACTTTATGTCAATTTTACTTTGAATTAAATCTTTCATTACTAATATTAAAAGAAATTTGGAAATGATAAAAATATTTTCGAGATTTTAAAATTATCTTTGAAATAGTAAAATTTTAAAGATAGCACATAATCTATTCACAGAGAACGTAATCGTGAGTAATATTTTAAATTAAGAACCTGTTAGTACTTAGATACTTAGATGTAGCCTTAAATGGCTTAAAAATAATAATAATCTAGAACTATTTATTAAAAAACGGATATGCCGTAAAACTAATCTGACGAATGTCGTGACACTCCAATATACCTATATGTTGAGTTGAAATATATGTAAAACTGAATCTTCTTTAACTCCAGTCATAACAAGTAAAAAGGATTTGTTAGACTTGTTGTTTTTGTTGCTGACTGCACAATGTAAAGATGAAAGCTTGAAGGAGTTTTCGCTCTGTTTTAAAGAAAACAAGTTGATGTACTCAAACGAGCCATCGGAGGTTGAAGTGGGGTCGTTTGTGTGCTTAGTAACTTATCCTATTATTTCTAACTCGAACCTGCACCGATGTTTGATTAAATCTGTTGACGTCCTTTGAGAATCTTCGGCTCTTTTCATCTTTTACCGGTCAAACTACATTGCTTAAATTTTGTAAATATAAAAATAAATATAAAATGAAATGGGCAGCATTTGATTTTTTTGTCATAATTAAGAATTAATTCTTAATTAAGAACACTTTATTAAAAAATCCTACTAATATTATAATTTGTGAGAATGTATGTGTATGGATGTTTGTTAATATTTCACGCAAACAGTTGGATTTGGTTGAAAATTTGTGCATAGATTGCACCATTACCTGGATTAATATATGTATAGTATATAGGATACTTAGAATGAAAAAATGTTAGGTTAACGAGGAAACGTCTAAAAATATAATATAAAAATTGGGCGCCAAGTAAACTTTTTAAGTAGATTTTTGTTATAAAAATGTTTTTTATAATAGTATGAATACATAACATGTCTCAATACAATGTCGTTCACTAGCTGACTGCAACAAATGGATTAACATATGTTGAACTAATTGTTTCCAAGAATTAATTCTAAGCTCCTTTTAGTCAGAAGAGATGATGTCGCAAAGATGTGGAGGTCAAACAGATGCCTCAGATGTTATCTGACCACTGTTACAAGGTAGAGAACAATATGTGATCTCAATAAATAAGTCTTCCTTTACTGTCACAGCGGGAGTTCTGGAACAAAAAAATATTTAGAAGATGCTCAATAAATTACTATCAATACGTTTAAAAACTATTTTCGACTAAAAGTTAAGTGAAATAAAGGTCACTTAACTTTTAGTCGAATTTGAATTTCTTTTAATAAAATGTGTCATACGTTGAATTTGTCAAAGGCTTCATCAATGATTTAAAAGTTGAAATAAAAGTTGAAGACAATTAATGATTTCGAATAGACGCATCACCATTCATTTTTTTATTCGTGTCGCTGGCCCGATGGATGAATTAATTTGCATACATTTTAATTTTTTATATGTATGGAATCGATATTTTGTTGAGCGTGTGAGCATTCAATAGATCGCATACGTAACGGTTTTCTGAAGGTTATCCTGACGGACGTAATAAAAAAATATGCATACATTGAGAACGGACAGTGAAATTATCTAAAGAACGTTAATAATAAACGGAAAGGTTTCACACTTAATTCATTCCCAAAAATTGTTCAAACGTTTCTGGAAAATACAAATTATTTTCTCAATTGGTATTTGTACAATGACATGCTAATAAGCATTTCTCGAAGACCACGTGCACTATTTGGCGCTTCTTTAGCCGAGGACCAAATTGAGGCATGAGACATCGCAATATCTCACTCAAGGCTATGAACTTATATGACCTATGACTGGAACTTAATATTGGAAACTGCAGAATCAGTGCTTAATTTTAATTTTCAATAAATAAGCTACACACCATTTAACAAATCTCAATGTTTGTAAATCAATTATTTTTTAGTTGCATTATTGTTTATTAATAAAACAATGAAAAAAGTGATAATCATTAATACCCTTATTGATAAAAATAAATTCGAGTCTACGTTGCACTGGAAGTATAATATAATATTTAAAGATTTATTTAATTACGCCGTAGTGCAACACTTGGAAGTCCTCACAGACCATGTCTCGGGCAAAATTAAGACGGTTCGCTCCAAAAGTTCGTCCATACAAGACTTTTGTACAAGACTTTTAAAGGTTTTCTAGGAAACGCTAATATTTGTATGTGAAAAACAAATGTATATCTTCAAATATAATTAAACCCTCTAAGTTACCTCTAACGAATTTTGCTCTTATTTTCTGTATGAAACTTGACAAAAAAAAGCAAAAATATCTGTATGTTAAAAATATCAATATGGGTACTATCAATTATAATTATAAATAAATAAAAAAACCTTAATATTTGTTCAAAATTGGACGATAAAGACGATATATACGCTTATGTGGTGAATAGAGGGAGGGCTTTAATAATAACAAATAGTAATTTGATTGGAAAACGCATTGCAGTTGCTCGTGGGCAGCAGCGGGGCGGGCACCGGCGGCGCGGCGACCTCGCCGGACGGGGGTTCGAGCTCAGCACCACCACTATCGCCGGGCGGGTCGGGAGTCGCTGGCGGGGCCTTGTCTCCGGGCGCCGG
Organism: Synanthedon vespiformis; assembly: GCA_918317495.1. Taxonomy (NCBI): domain Eukaryota; kingdom Metazoa; phylum Arthropoda; class Insecta; order Lepidoptera; family Sesiidae; genus Synanthedon; species Synanthedon vespiformis. The sequence goes on from OU906947.1 coordinate 4,845,226, forward strand.
TAGCCACGCCAGCACGCCAGCGGCCTCCTGCTGCGACACGCCTCGTCCCATCATCACCGACCCCGTTTCAGGGCAAACGGTCTGCTCGTGCCAATACGACGGAGCCAGACTAGCTCTATCTTCATATCCACGCCTCTCCAGTGCAGCCGTGGGCGTTTACGGTGCTCCGTATCCATCCACGGATCAGAACCCCTATCCGAGCATCGGAGTCGACAGTTCCGCTTTCTACTCACCTTTGGTATGTAAAACGTATATTGTTATAAAAGTGTATTTCAATTCAAGATACAGTTTACTACATCCAACGTGTCCTCTGTTTACCTGTGTCTGCGTAAAGTGCAAATTGTTACCAATAGGTCGCTTGCCATTTGTCCCTATACGATGTAAGGTTTATCGCTCTCGAACGCAATACCACGTTGGTTTTCTGTCGTGGTGTGGCGTGCGAGCGACTGACTAACCGGTCTGGACGCGCTGGGCCAGAAAACCAACGACACCTCTTGGACCCCGTGCGCCTACCTCCTTGTCACGAAACATTAATATTTAAACACAAAAATCTGAATTTAAAAAGGCGAACTCTATTATTACACCAATTACATTCATTTATCTCAGTACAGCCCCGAAGGCTACAATATTTCAAATGACACAAAATTTCTGTTTGGGTTGAAATCTTTTATTGTATAAGCTTCTTCATAATGCCAATTTGTGGCGTACATAATGGCAAGTGCTACTGTGTGGTTAAACACCTTATTTGGCCCGAAGAGGGACAAATAGGCGGTCGCTGCAGGCGGTAGCGTTAATCCCTATAAGGGATCTACTCGAGCGAAAGAACCGTTTCTGTTCCAAGGGTTATCTGGAACTTTCCGAGTTTTTGTAACCCCATTCTAAATTAATTCTTAACACACTGGCACTTGATTGATTACATAACGAGTTCATTTTTTATCTATAAAAGCTTCGTTACCTTTAAAGGCTTCGATTTGGTTGTAATACCTCAATTCGTTGAGTACCCAAAATCCTTCAAAAAGGATAAACCATTTTTGCAGATGAAAAATTCATTGTATTTAAATTGTAACTCCACATAGTGTTGAAATGTCATAACATTTTCACAAGCACAAGCATGACGCTTTTTTGTGCCCCAAGCTAGTTCCTGTTTTAGTGCCTCGTCACGGTTTGCATGTTATAATATAGCACTTAAAGTTTTATCATAATTTATAAATAGGTAACTTTAAATTATACACACTTTAAGCACCTTCCATAGAGTTCAATCACCATAAACAAAAGCAAGATTGCTACACTTGGAAAAATGTGGAATTCGTTTACATCTTCATCTGTCATTGTATTTAACGAGGATTGCTGTTTGCATTAAAAGTACATGCGCAGTGACCCTGCACATTTAATAACAGGTGTTTAAATGTATGTATAGTGTCATTGTGTGCCCGTTCATATCTAACTCACGACAAGCTTGCCCTGTTTCGTGCGAGCGACAATTTAGCGAACAATGACGACGCTCCACCACAAATACACTACGTGCCTGTTCCTGGCTGTGTAAGTCTTCATTGTGTGCCAATGTAAATGCAACTTAGGGATGAACGGAATAGGGTCGTGTTTTGATTTCATGGTAGGGCGACTATAGTCTGTAAAAAATATGCAACTGCCATTTTTGTACGCGCTCAACTCGGGTGGCGCCGTCAGTACGAGCTGCGACTTGCTTACAATACCAGCAGCGCCATCTTTTATCTATTGTACGCTTTTGACGATCAATAAAGCGGTTTGTTTGTAGCTGCCGCATTTAATACTGACAGCCATTGGTTGCGCTATGATAAGTAGGATATAATTAGGCTGAGATACTGAGATGTCGAAATCACTGAACGATGTTTTTACATGTTAAATTGAATTTCAAATGGGAAATTTCATACAGTCAAGATTCAGCTCAAATGCGACAGTCACACCATGACCGCTAAGCAACCATGCCGAGCTGTATGTCATCATCTTCTACGACAATCTAGTTTAATACACTTTTGATACATAATAATCCGCCGGCTTTAAAAGCCATACGCTGTCAATTATGCACCGAAGACTTTAAAATAAAATATATTCAATATTATTCAGAACTTGTACAATCAAGTGTAAGTCAAATATGTTTCTACTAAACTATTTTAATTATTACATGTAAGTAGTATGTACTAAAGGAATCATGATATATTTATACAATAAACTGCTGCCCGCGATTTCGCCCGCGTTCAACTTTGTAAATTATTTGGTGAGAACAGTATGAAATCGGTGCAGTAGTTTTTGAGTTTATCCCGAACAGACAAACAGATAGACGTGGCGGAGGACTTTGTTTTATAATATGTAAGGATACCTAGATGTTTTGATGAACTACCGATGAACTCCGAAACTACTGAACCGATTTTGATTAAATTTCATAATATTTATGTAATTTGGTCCAAGATATACTTTAAGATACTTTAAAATTGGAGCGGGAGCGGGTCAATTGTATATAATAATTTTGTCATCATCATGTCATCATTAATATGTCCCAAAAATACACAATAAGTTTTGAATATCTTGATATTCATTGTTTTGAGTAAAATGGTTGTAATACTTTTTATCGAATATTCCATAGTAAGTACAAAATTAAATTCTTTACCAATCTTAGATACATTAAAACGTATATTCAGATACAAGTCCAATCTGTCATACTGTGTAGTAGAACTAGTTGGAATTTTTTTGTCCAAACAGTTCTATCGTAGAACTAATAATTCTTAGAACTGTTTGGGACAACCCTTTGTAAGTTCAATCAATGACATTTGTTCAATTTAGTCATTGGTTGATGATGAACGTTTTAATAACATCATTATTTATGAAACGATTTTTTGAATACATATTTGTGCACTTGATTTTACCGAAGACTTTAAAATTAAATTAATTAAAGATGACCTCGCTTTTAAAAAAATAATACATGCTTATAACAAAATCTGTATTTATAATTTCTATAGGTTAGTAAATTACACTTCACTTAAAACCCCCATATATTCGCCAAATTTGCGGATTGGGGGGGCTACAAAGAGCCAGTGGCAAGAATAATGAACAGTTTAATTTTCTCTAACAAACTGCTGGCAAATTGTTAAGTGAGGCCATAAAATCTTTCGTCGGTCGACGGTAGCATGTGCGCCTCTGTACATTTCTCACTGGTTTATTGCGAACGGAAATCTTCCCCGCTCCACCCCACTGTTATGGCCAACTGATAGACATATGATACAACGACATCCGAAATTAATGGTCACGGACAGTAAGGAAACCGCTCAGTAGCATTATCTACAAAAACCATACGATATCTAAATCTTATTTTATAGATTTTCACATACACACTTTAATAACGTAACGTAAGACAGTTAAATAAGTTAAATAATAAAACAGTGGCACTTCGGGAGTGCCGACAGACACAATATAATATGTACTATCCTTACTATAATATTATAAATGTGATATTATAATAATTATTATAATAAGTTTGTTTGTTTGTTACGCTTTCACGCAAAAACTACTGAACCAATCACCATGAAATTTTGCATACACGTTGTCTGGAACACCAGAAAGGAAATAAGGTGCCTTTCATCGTTTACGCGGACGAAGTCGCGGGCAGGAGCTAGTACTTATATATAGAGATGTCGATTACGGTAACAGTGTCGCGATTTCAATGGGTTTCCCCCATTGTTCTAAAAAATATACTTATATAGTCAATAGTTTCCCCATCTGAAAAATGCCCAACGCGCCTAAAGAAATTTTCACTTCAAAAGTTACCAGAAATTAAGAATTTAATTCTTTATATTTTACAATATTTAACACGTATTAATGCATGCGTACATTATTAAGTTGATAACGATTATACATAGATAAAATATATTGTTACCTGTGTCACGCAAGATATTAAAATATTCCCAGAGTTTCAACTCGATTTTTTATGTAGGTAGGTATTACGACTTTAATATCTAATACTGAAGAATTCCCTTATTCTTCATTAGGATTAGGATTAGGAAATCTGGTATTTCTTACTCACTTAATGAAACACAACAGCACACATTGAAATTCCACTGGTTTAATTAATTTGGCTCCTTCCACTTGGATCTACAGCTTGACTCCATATGTGGATCCGCCTTTATCTCCTCTTAAATCTACTACTGCTATTGAGTAATATTTACTATTCACTATTGAATCTATTGATTTTACTATTGAGTAGATTACATAATTTTATAACTAACGTCCGCGTTAAAAAAGATAAAAAGTAGCCTATCACGTGTCCCGTACTTCTAAATGTTTATCTACCAAGTTTCATGAAAATCAGTTAATTCATTTAAGAGTGATGGAGGAACATACATACATACATACAGAAAAAAATTTTAAAAATCGCTAATTTAGTTTCAGTATCATATATAGAGTTTATATAAACGATATTTCTGAAAATAGAGTAAATTACTCCATGACCGACCCCTACAGATTTATTATTAGTATTGATAATAAACACTTTAATGTATTTCCATGATGGAGTGAAAATGAATCAATATATTTCTAGAAAAAATCATAATAATTATTTGTGAAAAAAAGTACGTAGGTACTCTGCTCATGCATTGCAGTAAGATCTACATTATGTCCACCTTTATTACAGCGCCTCTGTAAGGTTTCTTTTGCACGCTTGCCTAGGTAAATGCGCACAGAGTATATATACTCTTCACCTCTAATTGGTAAGCTAATTTGTATCGAAACAATACTCTGTGAATTAGTAGGTAATAAAAGCAGACAGGTTTTTATTGCAAAATCTAATCAAATAATGACTTTCCTATTCTTTGGTTAAGTTAGTATGAGAAATATGTAAAAATACTATGCGTTTCAAATAAGAATAGGATCGCACTTGCTGCAAACTTCACATGATCCGAGTCATCACAGTACTGTCGTCAAAAAAATCCGAATAGTAAAAATATAAATATTTTTTATTTTTTTTTTATTTAATAAAATTATATTACATATGTATAAATATATATATATATATATATATATAATGTAGCAAGGCCGTTAAGTTTGCTTTTCTGTTAAGTTCAAAGTTCATTTAAAAGTTTTATTTCGATTTAACTTGTATAATATTTATATTATAAAAACATATTTTATACACATAAAATCAATGTATATACGATTTTATAATAAACTACCTTAATAAATAAATCACATTACAAAAACTAATAAAATTAATAACTATAAAGAATAAATTATTAGTTTTTTTGGCACACCGTACACATCACTAATGAAGTTCGTGAGAAATGCGGACCAACGCATAGTACTACTTACCTTACTGTAGAATGATAAATTAATTCTATAGGTTTAAATGCATACTCATTAATTAGTATGAAAAACAATGTAAGTCCATATTCCTTTATAAAGAAAAATGTATAACGTACAAGCCAAATTAAAATGATAAACTAACTATAAATTAAATTAAATTATAACCTAGCATTAAGTTTACCACTTTGATCCTGTCTAGTGGTGACCTTAATATGTTACAGAAAAATCGTTTATTTTTCAATCAACCTTATGCAACTTAAAAAGTGTGAATATTCATAAGCTTTCATGAAAACACTAAGCGAACATCTGTTCCAATGCTAAATTGGTGATCCTGAATATGTAGATTAATTTATATATTTTATTTATAATATAACTTTCAATTTATATGTATTTTTGTTTTTGCATTTTAAATCTAAAATATTAATTTTTTTGGCCATACAAAATCGATAACTAAACTCAAATACCTATCTATACACATTGGTTATGTGCCGGATATTCGCATCCGTATAAGTTACTTTTCGGCGGATCTTTTTACGGATCTTTTCCTTTATTAAATTTTAATTCATAGCTGAAATTCTACATATATAGGTGATTAGATAAAAAAATTTAAATTCCATTCATATAATTTTTTATTTCTTAAAATCAAACATTTGGCCTATTTATAATGCACGTTAAAAGTGGCGGGCGTCAACTGTTGTTACAAGGTCACGCGCACCGACACCAAATTGAGTAAGAAAGTTAAGATCCGTATCCGCGGATCCACATTTTTAACGATCCACTACATCACTACTACACATAAATACAAACAAGATATATTTAAACTAGACTTCAGAGGCCAGATTCAATCCGAACATTAATTAGCCACTCAATCAAAGATGGTTAAAAGCTCACAGTTAAAAGCTCGGTCGCCCAAGCATTAATTACTTAAATTAGTTTATATTGGCGACCTCTTTTATGAAAGGTACTTTACTTGAAGAAGAGCCCTCAGATAGGTAGGTATTCAGTATACCCACGTAGGAATGGAATTGAAGAATTTGAGGGAATTAATTTTGCTAATTAAAGTAAGTACCTAATTACTTTGGTAACATTCTTGATGTTGTTTGTTTTTATGGTGGACATGATTCTTGGATTCTTTGGAGAGTAAAGGACTTCAGTAGGAATGTACATTGAAAAATTGACGTAGTTGAGCATTAGAAAAATACATCTTGGTTACAGTAAGAAAAACAAATAAGAATAACAAAAATAAACAAGTTGGAAAGTTAAGCCTAGACAAGTATTTACTGCAAAAGAAGAAATGTATTCCTATGAAACTTCCTATCGAAATAAGGAAAGTAGCAATGCGCTGTGCAGCTAAATGACAAAAATATTTCTCCTTTTTGGCATCAAATTAACATGGCTGGTCTTAACTGGTTCCAAAATTTAGAATTTAATTAAGAAAGCAAAAGAAAGACAGTCATTTATTCACTGCACAAAGGACATTAACATGACACAAGACGAATAATTTAATTTACTGTGATCTTAAAGTGCCAATTAGTTTTCTAACAAGTTAACATTAATAGATGGTTAATAGTTTATATGTATATCTTTTGTGTTAATTACCTATTTTTGATTAAAAATTACATAGTATTTTATAGTAGAATGTTATTTTTGTTGCCAACAAAAAAATCTATGATTAATAAGTGGCATTTTAATTTTTTACTATCGTTACTATTACTACTTGCCCCAGTACATGTTACCCCAAGCAAGGGATAAGTTATAACACCCTACTTTCTCTAGAAAAATGTTAATTGTGAAATAATATAAAAATAGTTATGATATTCCTTTTACTTCATTTGATAGAGGAAGAGTTAATCTATACATTTACTTATATTTCGATTAAATCGATGGATCTCAATATAATATATTCGTTTTTCTGATAACTGTTAGCACAAAGTTCTCGCTTCCTTATACGAAAATTAATGCTAGACTTTAGTGCATAATTCACTGCCTTATTCGTTAAAAAAAAAACTGCAAAGTGTAGAATTTGTAGAACTCTTAATAAAATATACCTATATGTAATCATAATGTATTGAGTACCTACCCCATTTAATCTGCGCTACGTTGCTATAAAAACAAATGTGTTTCTATCACAAAACAATGGAAACGTAAACGACTTTTACTATTTCTAAAAAAAGCGGAGTGGTACGAAAAGTTTTCTACGTTCATTTCATTATCACAACCGAATTAAAAGTTCGATAAGATGGTAGGCCGAAAGAAAAAAAACGGTAGACGCTCCCGGCCGACTATAAAAACGTAACAAAACGCCAATTTAAATACATCACTAATCTTAAGTCAAAGAGAATAAATTTAGAAAAAGGAGAACAAAAATTCAATTAAAGCGAGACTGTGAAAGGGACAGAATATGCGCAGGAGCCACGAGCAAGAAAGAGAGAGGAAAAATAAACCAAAGTGGAAAGAAATCAAGGCGAATTGAGAATAGCCATTTAGGTGTTAATGAGGGCCTTATTAAGCCGTCTCCTCCCCGTGGGTGGTCCGTCTTTAGTGTTTGCTGTGCCCATTAATCACAACAGATTAAGTTCCAACCTAATTATCAAATCTATATTGCTATACAGCCCTTAATACAATGGCTGCTACAATTTTTGTATCTTATCTTATACTTCAGTTCCCGACTTAATCGGGATGCTACATCTTGGTTACGTCTTGGTTGATCTTAAACATGTTTTAGCATAGTAAACATTATTACAGTTACTAGTTGGTCTGGTGTCCTTTCTAGGTATTTACCCTATGTCCTTTCTGATGTCCCAGACAACGTATATGCAAAATTTCATGGTGATCGGTTCATTAGTTTTTGCGTGAGAGCGTAACAAACAAACAAACTCACATACACATTTATAATATTAGTAAGGATTTTTCAACGCCTTCGAAGTAGCGGGCATTAGCTAGATAAAACAACAATAAGTTATAAAGATTTTAATAACTTACTTCCATACAATGTTAGTAGAAAATAAACTGATTAATTCTCTCCATAGTTAAGTAAAACAATTCCAAAATATCTTACGAAACATCAATTACGATCACTTCTTTCGCCAATTAATTAGTCACTAGCGACCTTGCTTTCTGAGTAATGGCTACAGTACATTTTATTTTCTTTCCAATTAGCTTAAACGAAGAGAAGAATTTTCAGCGTGTAGTGTCAAACGACATTAGATTTACCACAGCCGCCATAAGGTGTTTATTCACCTGGCAGAATACTTTTACGATAAACATGTGTGTATTTAAAACCGACGCATTGGCTTTAATAAATTGCTTTAAAATTGTCTTCTTATGTCAAATATGGTAGGATGCAGTAGTAGATTTACCTGAGGAAACTATAGTTATATGTACCTACTTCAGGAAATATATTTAGTTAAAATTTTTAAATTTTGAATTCGATGATGAAAAATTTAAAGTTTAGGAGCTATCTTTTTAATTTTTGATGATCATAATAATACACACGTGCCAAACTTATAGCTTAAACTTAAGAAAGAATATTTCAGTTAAGCTTAAGCAAGTAAGTTAAAATTTCTTGTTAAGTAACCATTTCCTTTCTTACGATAATTTTATCAAAGTAGTTGGTTGCCGTATAAATCGCAGATAGATATTTCACTGGAGTAGAAATTAATTTGTATAGACATTTATATGAGTGTGAAAGAGAGAGAGAGAGAGAGGGAGATAGTACTAGAAATGGATAAGATAACTGTTGATGTTATAGCAGCTATATTTATATCGATGCGATATGAAACATTATGGATGTTTAGCCTGAAAACATGAGTAAAGCCGCGATGCCGACAACTTTATTTATCTATACCAAATAGAGTAGATAATGTTTCAACAATACTGCACTATGTAATTAACATTATAGATAATAATTTATTAATGTGGATATTAAAAAAAAAACATAATTATGATTAAAATGACAAGGAAAAATACTTTCCTTGTCAATACGATGTAGGTCAATACTTGGATAATTTTATTTAGTAGCCTTGAAAAGGCAGTAAATCTTTAAATAGCATATGAATAGTTTTAAAACCAAATGTGCACTTTTTGAAATTAGTGAAATAATTATATAAAAAAAACTGCTAAGTGCTTATGAGACCTATCTGGCGAACTTCGATGGTCGAACTACGACGTCTTAATAAAATAAGCTATGTACAATATTTATTCTAAAATATTAAATAAAATATTAAATTTTCACGCTTAAAAGACAAATTAGTTTACATATAACACTAAGTTTTAAATAAAATACTTATTTAAAATAAGCTTTCATGTATTTCTTTTTTCAAGAAAAATAAAACTAAGTAATTAATTTGTAACTTGGGTTAACTTGTTAACTGGTTTATTTACCAAGTTATCGAAACTTGCTTTCGCATAAAGAATATATATAAACGAAATTGGTTTGCTGTTTTTTGTTTACATTTTTTAGTATGTATCTATCTATAATGTCTATAATGTTAAAATAATAATAATATTTTTGTATGATCAATAAATCATCCTTTTGAATATCTTGCTAAAAAGCGATTCATCTTATTGCTGAATCTCAGCGCAACTTAGTTCCAAGGACAAATTATTACCTACTTACTGTGTGACGTATATATAAAAACAACATTAGTCCATGTCAACACATTACTTTTTCGTGCAGATGTGATAGTAATTTTCCCTTGAACATGTGTTATTTTTTGTAATAATAGGCTTTTGTGAGTGCTAGAAATAATAACATCGGACGCCATTGGCTTTATGTGATGCAATAGCGCCGATGAAGCATGGGTGGGCTTATCATTAGATACATCGACGATTTGACATAAATGCGTTATACTTAGATTATGTGACAACCGATAAAATGTTTTAAGGCACCGCCTCGGTATGAGTGACAGCGGGTTTGTTTACACTGATACCGTGACGTACGTACACTTCTGTATCGCCGCTTTATCTACTGGTAACATAAGTATTTTAACGATACCGTCTAAGTGCTGGTTGGCTGGCTACGTAACTAAAAATACACGACCGTCCAATACAGTAACGAACGCGACAACTCATAGTTTAAACGTTATAATCGTTTGCAAACAATGACCACAGGCCCGCAACCCTCGTCTCACCTCGAAAGCGTTAATTGCTCCGCAAATATACTCATCTTGGCACTAAGCGTTTTACTTGCCGACTTTAATGAGTGGGCAAACATAGCGACCCGCGGTCGCGCGGTCAGCCGCGTCCTGCCGCTAATAAATCTTCGGATTTTCCCCGATTTCCCGGCGTCCCGTGGCGTCCGGTCCCCACGGCAGCCGCCCTCTCTGCACTACGGTGCCACTCTTATAAATTACCTACACGCTTTTACTATAAATCAAACAATGGCGAGCTAAATGTATTTACTATTGTTTGAATACACTTCGAACGGTGCGGTCAGCATCCGTGCCGCTGATGTATTTCATTAGGTGGCCAGGGGCAGACGTTAGTCAGCGTTCCTTCGTTTCTCCGGAAATGTAGTCCATTTGAAGCAAACAGCTTCGCGATCAATCTTCGACGAAACACACGTTCTGGAGGAAACGATTCTAATGTGAGATAATTGAGCCCTCGGTTTCTGTCAATTAAAAATTAACAATGCTGTCTTAAGTAAAAACGATTATTATGCGTATTGGGCGCATCATTTAGTAAGCGAGCTGTGACCATTTAACAACACAAAGGTGCTTATTCCGACCGTTATCTCGGGCGGAAGTTAAAAAAACGTGATCCAGGCATAATTTTTGACCGGACTCGTCGACCGCCCCGTGCTTAGCATTAGTCCAATAAAAAACAAGGTGTCGATTAAACTTGAGATAGCTTTTAACCGCGGTGTTATTAAATTTAACCTGTTTTCAACGTTGTCAGGACGCAATACAAAACAAATGTTGTACTTTTAATTTATTTTGTTTATTGCTTTATGACTTTTATTAACATAAAATGAAATTCAAAGCATATTCTACAATATTATTTATAAGGATACGCAAGAAGTTTTACAAGAATGATATTTATAAAAGTAAAATCTAACTGAAATGTATGAAACTGCCTCGCAGTGAAATTGCTAATTTATTCGCCATTTGTAATATTGTGACACAATTAAGCATAAAAAGTTATTTGTGACAGAAAAGTAGCTTAGTCGCAGGGACCACCGGGACGCGCGAGGGCATATAATTCTAAATTGAATAAATGATACGTCAGCAACAACAATGGAAGTCTATGAAGATGTTTGAACGCGAAATTCGGGTGTATTGTGCAGTACATATTCACCGGAAAATAATCGTTGAAGCGCTTTACGTTTGGTTTTGAAGTGAGTTTTTTGCGGGATACTGTAGCGATTCGGACAGATGTCACGGGCAGGGAATCCGAGGCAACAAAAGCGCCCCGGGGGCGCATTGTCAACTCCTCCCGACCTCTCCGCGTCCACCATTAACGCTGACACCTCTCTAACATTTATTTCTGTATCAAAATAATACGTATAAATTATTCACTTTATATTTATAGCTATATTCTGTGCAGAATAGTTATTGCTCTAAATGGTTTTTAATGTCCCTATTTTATAAGTAATTTATACGTCGAGCCGGGTCTTCACAGCTGCATTTTACCCTCCAATGACGGCTATTAGCAAGACATCAGATAAATACGTTATGCGATAAACGGGGTCCCGGAAGCTCTTATGACGGTCGTATACTGTGCAACCACGAACAGTTTCGATTGATTTTAATAGTTTTTAATTATGGCGATGAAATGTTTTCATTGGGTAAACGTGTTTAGGGTTCGTACCGGTTTCGGGGTGGAAGGAGATTAAGCGTGAGGTCGACGCGGTCGGAGGAGTCAGAGCGAGCGACCGCGTCGCGACCGAATCAATCACGGCGACTCAATAATTGATCGCCGTGGAGTCTCCCCCGACCTAATTACCCACTACCTCTCCCGCCCTCCATACACTCACGGCTGGAGAATGCAATCCTGTAAGACGATTTTCATCCCGGTATTTACGGGGCTGAATATTTTCAATCCCGCGGTTTATGGGTATGCGCTTACGGTATATGCGGGATCTGATAGGGTTTCTGTAAGACACTTTTTTCTTTAGATTAATTTTATTATGTTTTAAGGATTGTCTCGATTTAGCTCCATCACTCCACAGCCACGATTACTTCAAATACCTACCCGGAAATGTCTACCATGTCTCTGGCCATTATCAAATTTTTCTTTTTATTCCCGCAAATCGAACAGCATTACGTTCTATTGAACGTCTTTTTAAAATTGTATTGAATTTTAAAAAGGGATCAATCCCGCAGACTGCAAGCGGGATCCCGGCATTTCCATGTCCCGGTATCCAGCCAGCTATTGCATTCCCTACTCACGGCTCATTAAGAGCCGTCTGTTGTTTGTTCTCCTAATTAAAGCGGAGCTTTATCGGTCTCCCGGCCCTTCTAATTGATATCATTGCGAGCGTTTACGATCATTGAATTACAGCGGCCGCGTTCGGTTACCGACGGGTTCGGCACTTAAACCTAACCGCATATTGTCTGTGTTTCAGCTCCAATTGACTTGTTTAATCCTCTTTTATTGTTTATTTATTTATGGCGACGGCGCGCCGACAGCACCGCGTCGCAATTCGCTTCTCAAATCCTCATTAATACCTGTGCCTACTAATCTCACCTAAATTGAGGTATAACCACTATCGAGTATATACACTCTTGTATAAGCGTTCAAAAGTCATTGTTTTACTTTCAATACGACCTCTTAATAAAATAATAACACAGAATTCGAAACCACACAGTCTGCGAAGTGGAAAATAAGCAATTTCGTTTGAATCACAATCTAGCAATACTTTGATACCCGTGAAATTGCCGTAACGAAATAAATGTTAAATAAAACGTAAAATAAAATTATTGTGCCTCCACAAACAAATAATTGGAACGGGAACAAACGTAGGTTCGTACGCAGAACGCCCGCGCCCGTTGCTGCTCGTTTTATAGCTTATTTGGGGGAAAGCTTTATTGAACTTAGCCACGTTCATTGTCCGCTTACCGAATACATACCTTATTGTGACGGCATTGGATATAAAATCGGTTACAAATAATCGAGTGCGTCACCGCCGTGCGGCATGAAATGACTTTTTCGTTTGTATTCGCTCTTTATCCACTTAGAGTCATCCTTTTGGGCACTCGCAACAATTCACTTTCAGATTTCGCTAGTCGCCGCAACAATAGCTACCTTTTTTTATATAATTAAGCGGAAATAATTTAATCAAATATGAGCGGCTTTACTAGATGCACCTTGAGTGGATATCGGGCTGATGAAATGTTAAATAGTGCACATGTCATAATTTACTTGCAGCTGCGGTTATTTACTCGCTATAAACTGGACAACATTTATTAATTTTGCGTTTACACGCCATGCGTCAATTGCTGAGAAATATCGGCTACCGAGACGAGACATTTTGTTTTCCATTTCATTTGTTGTTAACTTTTTCTAACAATGAAGGAAAAAGAAAATTTCTTACCATAGAAGACTAACCTTCAAAGATATGTGGTCCATGCGTATAATTAATTAATTAGCTCGTGTGGTGGACTTATTATTTCGTTAGCCCACATTTGAAGCCTTAGACCAACATTGGGGCTGTCTAATTCTATTAAATCTAAAGATCTGTGCTGTCGACACACATGTGACACTGTGAAGAACATCGAAGAACAGCTAGCAGAACCGACAGCCCAGCACTGAATTTTTAAATATAAAAGCCTGCGGATCTGTGCTACGGATGAAGATTGGTATAGCTAAGTAGGTAGGTACCTATAGTATATAATTTTTGTGCACTAGCCAAAAACCTTAGTGGGGACATGCAGTACTAACATGTAGTGCCGATTTGGCATCGCTACATTTCGAGGAATGGAGGCGCCTCAGGGCGTCTACGTCCCGTCGCGGCGACACCGAGAAAGGGGCACAGTTTATGAACCGTCAAATAACTTATCACCAGTTTAATGCAATGAAATAAACGAGCATTATTTATGAACCGCACCGATCACTCAGACGTAAAGTTGGCTTTTTTTGTGTCTTAAGGGTCGCAGGATCATAGTTGGCTCTTATTTATGGATCTAGCGGCGCGTGTGAATAACGTTAATAGTAGGGCCGGCCCCTTCAGCTACTGTTTATATTTATTTGGGGTTCGTGTAATGAGTCTATCTGGCGCGCTGACTCGCGAACTCTGTGGAGAATTGATTAAAACGTTGTTAAACCCAGCCTTACGGAAAATGGAGAGGGCGAACGGTTACGAATGCGATTTTTAAAGTTAATAAATATGCTGTAACATACTGTTTAGGCATTCAGTGATGCGTATTAACAACTGATTAGACTGATTAGTCACTTATCTAGAGCAGAGAATACTTTAATTCTGAAATAAGCTTAAATATTTAAAACGTTTTGAATAAGTTGAGTTAATAATTCGAATACCTGAGATTAATTAATAGACTTTTCATCTAAGTAGATAAAATTCTCGTATCCTTACTAATATTATAAATGACTGTGAATGTGAGTTTGTTTGTTTGTTACTCTTTCACGCAAAAACTACTGAAACGATCATCATGAAATTTTGCATACTTGTTGTCTGGGACACCAGCAAGGACATAAGGTACCTTTCATTCAGAAAAAAAAGGACTATTTCCGAGGGATCATCTAAAATAAAATAAAAAACTAACGCCTGGCCAAAGTGTTATAGCAACAAGTTGTCAAACGTTATATTGCTTATTTTTCAACGCGGACGAAGTCGCGGGCACCAGCTAGTAGGTATATAAATATATTAGGACACGCAACTTAATGATTTTTTAAAACACTCAGGACGACGATATCGTTAGAAGTCTAATACTATCACACAATTTCTAATCCACAATTTATAGAAAAGAAAAAAGGGTTAGTCTAAGGATAATCAAAGCTGATTCTACCGTTTCAGCACCCACTAGGCTATCGCCTCTTATTAACCCAACTTCCCCCAAAGATAAGTCAGTCAGTGACAAATTCGCGGGCGCAACTCTTTTGTGGTGTCGAGATAAAAATGGTGCGTTTTCTTGTGTATGACGGGGTTCCCTCCTTGGTCCTCTAACTATGACTGATGGCTGTCTCGCCCCTTGCATTAGAGCCGTCGAGAGGCACGTGCAAAGTCCATTAATGATTTCATTCGAGCCTTATTAGCTCAAAACAGCTTAAGTCACATAAGTTTATGTTTAACAATATTTTTCCATAAATATTTTAACATAAAAAATCGTCAATTTAGTTTTAATAGAGCCTAATATAAACACGATATCTCTGAAAACAAAGTACTCATTATTAGTATTGATAATATTTTATTTTAAGTTCTTTTGTGTTAAGCTTGACAGACAGACATAAACGGACCATTTGATGGTAGCTGTCCCCTTAATTTACTAACAGATCCGGTCAGAAGCAGCCTAGATCCAGCATTGACCTGCGATTTTTTTATACAATAGTAAAAGAAATCATAATTATGCATAAGTAATGTAAATTCCGACATCATGGATGCAATAAGGTAAGTATTCACAATTGGAACAGTAATTACGCGTACAAATGATAACAAGGTATTAGACAATTTGTATGAGCAATGAAACGTGCAAACGAGTTGTTCAGTAAGAACTTAACAACAATGTCTAGTCGACAATTAACTATTATCTCACAATACTTGTTAACAAAGGCCACATTCGTAATGTTAACACGGTATCATTTACACGAGTATTTCCCTCGACTTTTTGTACTTTTAATATGGTTCGTCAAAAGCATCGAGTGATCTACATACATATATTATATACGATAAATACAATTATAAATATATTTTTAATATTAATGATTTTTAATATACATCTATGAAATAATATCATAAAGTGTTGATTAGTTACTTTTCAAGTAAAGCTTATTGGCAAGTAAATGAGTTACCGGTGATGTTAAAAGGCAGTTAGCCTACTTGACACTTTACTCAGAGAAGGTGAAAGAGGCTCTTACTATTCTATTTTTAATTATTAACTACGACATATTGTGAAATTGATTATGGCACAATAGCGAACATAATTAGATGTTTCTGTTTAAAAAAACAAACATACACGCAACTTGAACACAACATAAAGAAAAATTGCTGCGGCTATAATAGACGCCGCTTTTTCTTTCTTAAAAGGAGGGGACGAAATAAACCCGCGATTTTTATTCAGTTATCGCGCGTCGCAACCAGTGCTCCATATGTATCATAATGCTTTCATTTTATTATCGGAGGAGTCGGTGCAAAATGCACTGGGGGAGACACAGGGGACTTGGTATCGTTCACACTTTTAATTTAGTTGCTCCTAATGTATGCGAATAGCTCGGTAAAGAGGGTAGAGCTGGCACATTCGCCCTCAGCGCTCACTAGCTTACTGTTAAACAACTATCAGTCGTCGAGGGTGCGTAAGCTTTAATAGTTTTCCCCTCTATCTATGCATTATGCAAATACGCTAGTGATACGACAGCCCCGTACACTTGGGAGTTTTATTGTTGTCCGTGCGTTTACTCCCTTTTATTAAGTTAACTTTAATTAAATTGGAGACGGCGTATTTGTTAGGCCGATTGACTGAAAGGAATTATGCGTCCGGATTTACCATCTTACATGTAAGCTTAGCGTGAGCGATGTGAACAGAGCTCTCATAGGATAGGCTAACGAGGCTCTTAATGTGAATTGAAATTTCATTAACACTGCAAAGATCTCTTCAAAATCATTTTTTTGTGATTCTATATAAAACTGTCCCGCGACTGATGAAGTAAACTGTATCTTTATTTGGTGTTTACTTATATACCTACTGTTCGTAATGGTGGTAGGTAAGTGAAGGAGGTAGTTTATTTACAGTTCGATGCGATGTTTCAGAGCAACCCTTACGGGCTGAAGGAGGGCGGCGGGGAAATGTCGGCTTGGACGTCGGCGAGTCTCCAAACCGGTGGTGCTTACTACCCCTACGACCCGACTCTGGCTGCATACGGGTAAGTCCCCTGGGTCAAGAAGACCCCTGAGGTCCTCCGCCCGCGTCACTTTAGATAAAGCCTGCGCTGCCGTTTTAGGATTAACATAAAACCGACCCTATCGAAACTTATCTCTCTCTTAATAGTTTGCTTTGCGAAAGGCTCATGTTTGTATTTGGCGACTCGCTGTGACTTTAATGAATTTTATTATGTTGTGCAAATGTATCCCCTCACGTTTTGGGTTTGCAGCGAAGTGTTATTCCATTCAATTGAGGCACATTTAGTTTGATTGATAGTATGAAACAAAGGGGACTCCCACTGGCTTATTTGTTTGTTTTATTTAAAGCCAAAGTAACTTCTCTTTACAACTTGAAAACGGAATTAATAATAGAGTTGTTTTAGCTTCAGCATGGGTCGTATTAATGTTAGGAAACTGATATATATTCTGTACTTCTGAGAAGTAAATTATAGATATCTTATAGGCATTAGTTTGGACCTTGTTACTATAAACGCACATTCGTACTTAGGCGCGTATCTAAAGCCTTGTGTTTGGTAGTGCGTGTCGGCCGCAAGGGACAAATGACTGCGTAACCACTCCCGGTTGTACACCGTCTCATTTTGACACACATTACCCCATAAGTGTGACAGAGATACGTGATACATCTATTTTGCGTAAGTTTTTGATAAATTCAAAGTTTTTATTCGAAACGTCATCATAGCACGCGTCAGGTTCACATATTAAAAAAAAAAAAACTCGTCACAGATCTACGCATTTCCCGCGAGCGGATCATAAATTTCGAATGCTTATACTATAATACTGTCATAACAATGTATTATGTAGACGCATCAATTAAACGTTTCACGGCAATCTTGAAATTTATCCGTCCATGAATCACGCTGAAGTGGCCGAGAATAAAACAAAAAACAAATCATGATACATCAAAGCGGAGTTATGCTGACAATTCGGCCCCGCTCGTCTAATATATGGCAGGCGGTGCGTTATAATCTAAAAATAATTAGAGGCGACATTAGTTTTTACGCGTAAAAAAGAAGTAGTAATAGAAACGGGCTGGGACGCGCACGGAAATACATCGTGATATATCGTGCCCTCGATGCTCATACGATTGTTCACTGACGAGCCGTGCATAGGATGATCCATCTCGCGGCGTTTCTCAATGCTCGAGTGCAAACTCATGCCATGTCTCTATCGTATTCAAACAAACAATAAATCTTTCGCAAACCACAGCACAATCGTCCACGTACAACAACAAATATGTTCCATATTCATTTCTAAAAGAAAAACTTCATAAGGGCCTCATAAAACGTTCCCGGTTTGTAATAAGTTACTCGGACCAAGTAAATAGCAGCACAAAGAAACGAGTACTGTGGAAAGTGCACATAAGCAACAAAAGTTGGCCGCTGAGTGTGGGCGCACTTCAGTTAAGTACCGTTGGCGTAGGTATTATTTGGAACAGCCTGTAATCTGCCACGCCCGACGCGCGCCGAAATGAAAAATTACTCAGCTATTTTTAACACAACACTCGAGCACAGAAAACGTACAAAAATTAGAGAAAAGAGAGAGGGAGCACTTGTACCGCACCATTGAGATCAAAATACGCAGGAAATTACTGCGCCCGAAGCGAGCGCCGCTCTAAGGGAATTATTTGTGTGCCAACGATTTGGGCTGTTACTTTTTAAATAAACCAAATAAGGAGCGTTTGTTAACGAGACGTGGCATTCAAACGACACTTTCCTTTTTGCGCCCATTTGTTTTAACTCGCGACTCGAGTAGGCGTAACCTCTACTCGTCTAACACGACTCATACACATACTTAGACACGTGTGTTCACTGTTCAGCGGTTTCAGCGGAATACTGCGAAGTTCTGATGCTTATATACTAAAACCATCGTGCAGTTTTAACTTAAATTAAAATCTTTAGCACATATACAATCAATAGAACTTGTGTGATATCACATAACCCTTCCGCTAGTACGATATGTCTGAAATTATCAAATATTTATTTCTCGCTGAATATTTTTAATTTAAATATTAATAAACATTATTATCACAACATTATATTATAAAACAAAGTCCTCCGCCGCGTCTGTTTATCTGTCTGTTCACGATAAACTAAAAAACCACTGCACCGTATTTCATGCTGTTTTTACCAATGGATAGAGTGGTTATCGAGGCAGGTTTTAGTATATAATTTACAAAGTTACTAAGTTGAATACCAATTACTATAAGAAAGATTTTTGCCTCTACCACCAGGTGGATCGTTTTAAATTTTGGGAAATTTAAAAATACAGAAATTTAAAAATTCAACTAATTTTGTTAAACGCGTGTGATTAAGTCCCATGTTATTGTCAGTCAGGTATGCTAGTACTGCTAACTAGTAATTAATACACGGTACGTTGCTCAAATTAGGTTTAGTGATCAATTCCGTAGTAACAACGCGGTATTAGTGTGATCCAGTATATTAATGTAACTCATTACGCTGACACTGTTGTCCGAGAAATCCAATGACAGTGTTATACTCCATTGAAAACACGATAGCGTTACAAGTGGAGTATAAACGCTACAATTCCACGACTAAAACGGCTGTGCCGCGAATCTTAATTCTCATACGACCCAAAACCACCCTAGAGGGGGGCATTACTTATGTACGCGTATTCGTACATAGCTACGGTTTACGGGGGAGGGCACGTAAAGGCCGCAATTCCCCCAAGCGGGCAGATCGTAAACCTCCGATACCGCGAATTGAATACGCAACGTGCTCTCATATTATGTAGTGTCGGTTGTTCCCCGCCCGCCCAACGCGCTTTTAACAGCGTCAGCATCGAGAGCGGTCGAACACAAACACACGTACTAGGTACACTACACGCCTACAAACAACTTTGTAAAATGTTTTTTAAATGGAGCAACAGTTGCTGAAATATTCTGCACCGGTTTACTATTTCTGGCCTAAAGATACTTATAGAACCTGTGGCCTTGATACATGAATATTAAAATATTTTTATATTGAAATATTGAGATATGTTTACATTTAATCTTGTTTTTTAAATATATTTTATTAAATATTAATGGTTAATAAAGATATATTACTTTTATTATTTATAAGAGTATTAAGACTTCGTGTATGGTCTATTAACGGCAGTAATTTACGATATCAAATTAAATAGGTTTTCATGTTTGTTAACTATGTATCTGCATAATCAGTTAAATTAATATTTGAAATATTAAAATACTAAAACATCACTTTGAAATAATAGTCACTTGTAACTGAAAAATAGAATTTAATAATCCTTCGAAAATGTAGCCTTCGATTTTCTTAAGTATTGGAAAATTGAGCAAGGTTCGAACGAGCGCGTCTTCCAATTAGAAATAATTCAGGAGCCAAAGCCACTGAACTATCTTAACTATCTTTATAATAGTACTAACAGATGTGAGTTTATCTTGTTATACGAATAAAACCTCTTCTCCAACGTACTAAAGCTCAAATTTCAATTGAGCATGGCCGCATTATTAAATGGCGCCCACACGTGTAATCTATTATAGACTCAAGAATAATCCCTATTGAGACGTTCAAGTGACAATAACTTTGTTACAATAATATCTTTGTAGTTATTTATAACTTTTGTCAAAAAATTCGTGAATATTAACTTACTAGCGACCTATCCTGTGTCCCGTACATCTAAATGTTTATCTATCAAGTTTCATGAAAATGAGTTACTTAATTCGTTTAAGAGTTATGGATGAACATACATACATACAATACCTACACTTACAGATTGATTATTAGTTGATTATATTGATATATAATCAACTTAGTTACACTTACAGTTAATATTGTAAGCTCAAAAAAGTAAAATAAGTCAGTGTAAAATAAACGGAAGCATAAAATGTTATTTGCATCTGAAAGCAAAATCATTCAAGTGCTAGGTTCGTTATTTCAATGAATCTACAATAAAAAATAAATTTTGAACCAAATAAATAAATGTATCCAATTCAGCTCAAAGAATGTTTGACGTGCAGGAAATGTCGCAACGAATTAATTCAACCATTTATTTAATGCATAAATATAATAGAAAGCTACAAAGTTCATAACTCAAAGCTGCAGCGGCTGGTTTTATGTATTAGTCTCCAAATTAACAACGATATAAAGTATTTCCGCCCGCCCATGAAAGAATTAACATACTGAACCAAGTGCATATGTTTCGTACGGGCGGGCGAGTCGAGTAAGTGGACTGTCTAAATTAATTACGGAGCTCACAAAACAAATACCTCTACGCAACAGCTTCACAAGTGGAAAGAGGGCCAGACGTCGTTTTATTATATAAAACATTCCAAGGTTTAAAGCCACGACTTCGTCGCCTGTCGTCGCTAACCGCTGCGCCGTTAGATACTCAAAAGCTTATTCATGTTCTACTAATGCGATTCGGGTTCAGAGGCTTTGTATGGACACGGCTTTGACAGTAGCATTCTTTATTATTAAATTTCTGTAAATCGATAATAAGTATAGATGAATGTGAGATGACATTATTCAAGTTTAAATTTTGAATAAATGATACGACGGGATCGGAAACGGTGTTTTGTTTGAGGTGTGCTATCCGCAATAGTTCTGCAGTTACTAGCATAGTATAACTGGAATCGGCAAGTGTCCGGTACTCAAGATGGCGTCGGCATCGATTTGTCCGGAGTACGCCCACGCTACCCACGCCTGCGCTGCACCGCCCTGCAGTTGCAACCTGAGAGCATCGGACCGCCTTCTGTACTAATGCAACGCTTCGTGATGCAGCACGTTTTTCTGCAACAATATTGCAACAACAATATTGCAATATTAAAAAAAAATATCTAAAGATACTCAACTTTTCCTATCCTACTCTCAAGGCTGATTTCCACACATCAAGTATCAAATTCAGTCTGAAAATGCGCGGAAGCATTCGCTAAACCGGCGCCATTTTTTAAGTATTTTTCACGCGGGCAATCTATTTATTGGACC
This sequence comes from Synanthedon vespiformis, assembly GCA_918317495.1. Taxonomy (NCBI): domain Eukaryota; kingdom Metazoa; phylum Arthropoda; class Insecta; order Lepidoptera; family Sesiidae; genus Synanthedon; species Synanthedon vespiformis. Next base: position 4,867,570 of record OU906947.1, read on the forward strand.
CCTCAGACCGCGCCTTTGTCATGTCGACGTAGAAAATCGAAGTCAGGTACGAATAACTGCTACCAAGGGGAAAGGTACGTTACGCCACAAATACGTTTAAAATGCTGATGCAAATGGGACCGTAGGCTTTAAAAAGTGTATCGAATATCGCTCGGCACCGCGGCATGTAGCTTTATTTTCGCTGCCTTTACGAGAAATCTATTACTTCAAATAAAATGTCTATCTGTTTGAATACTAAAACAGTACGTTTATTTATTGCTCTTATCGTTTCAAACTTTATTTACACTTATTTTGAAATCGAAATGTAATTTTTTGGAACGAGTTTTGATTTAAAGATATAATTAAACAATTAAACTGTAAAAATGTGCCTTTTTTGAAACTTCGTTACAACATATTTAATTACAAGGCCAGAAGCGTAATTTTTCCCTTTAAGGTATATGTATAGACGTGTCATTGTCAACAGATACGGCGCGGGGTACGATTTAGCTGCGAGAAGAAAAAACGCGACACGAGAATCCACGGCAACACTGAAGGCTTGGCTCAACGAACACAAGAAGAATCCGTATCCAACGAAAGGCGAGAAGATAATGCTCGCTATCATAACGAAGATGACGCTGACGCAAGTGTCGACGTGGTTCGCGAACGCGCGCAGACGCCTCAAGAAAGAGAATAAGATGACGTGGGAGCCGAAAAACAAGACAGATGACGACGATGATACGATGCTGTCAGATGAGGATAAGGATAAGGACGAGCAAGAGGATAAAATCAAAACTCACAAAGGTTCGTTGAGTCATGTACCTCTAATAGCACACGACGTACAACTCCTGTTAAATGTTTACCACATACATTCATAAAACAATTGGAGTTGATCGCCGTGTGCTGTTGATCTATTTTCATGAATTGTATTGTCGGCCATATAAATATGTTTCTGTCACTGCTATGCGAACTCTCAGTTTTATGTGTAGCCAATTGTTTAAACGTTGCGACTGCGAATGACATTGAATTATGGACAAGCACGCAAATTTTCTTTCAATGTGAAACAGTGCGTGCTGTATTTTATCAGAATTGCACCGGTGTTGTTAAACGTTTAAAATTGCTTTAATTTTGTCGGTGTATAAATTGTTGAATGAATTGGCTTAACGCGTTTGAGGGCCGGAGGGTGTGCGGCATCTTAGATGGTGGGTGCAAGGAGGATGGGTGAGGGTGTCGGGACGCGGCGCGGGACGGAAGAGGGGAGGTCTCAGGCGTGTAACTGTGCGTAACCGTTTCTCGGTCCCGGATTTCCTATTCGTAGTAAAGTGGGCGGCGCCCGGGCCCAAATTTCATATAACGCTTCTTCCGTTCGTTGGTACAACAGGGCGACGCTCGGAGGTCGCGTTCAGCTTGTCGAACGATCTGCCCTACTTCGTGTTCTTGCCAAAGGATTTGTCGAGTTCGTGGATCGTTTCTTTTATGAGGATATTCCGTTCGAACGTAAGTAAGTGCGGTTTTGGGGATTTATAATGTGTTCCAATTGAATATGAATCCTTTCCGCGGGCATTTGTCGGGCCCGTTTATTTGCATTTAACATTTTCAGCATCGCAGAACGTTATGCATTACGTACGACAACAATTTACGCCAACAACAACAACAACAGAGACAGCGGCGTTTGTTAGTTGTGGTTGTCAACGGCATAATGTAAGTAAGTGTACAATAAAGATGGTACACACGAGTGTTTTCATTGCAAACTTCACGGTGCTAATGGAAGTTTTGGGGGGCGTCACGCCTGACGCTTGGCATGCGTCACCTAATGAACCTCGCCATTGTTGCTCTCAAGTGTACTCAAATCGGAGTTGTAATGTTGTCGCGCTTGCCAACAACAGAGGTTACTAAATAAAATGCCATTAATACAGTATCTGGGAACTGAAGAGTCGGTTCAACGACATGTGATCATTTAAATAATACTTTTTGCTTAGGTCTATTAACATAAAATTATTTATTTCGTATAATATAATAAAAGCTAAGTAGATGAACTCAGTATCAAGGCGATAAAGTATCAATGAAACATAAAAAATGGGTAATTTTCAAATAATCATATTGAAATTTAATAAAAGATTTTGCCTTAAAAAACATATCAGTGAGTTACATGTTATAAGTAATACGGAAAATTAGTGCTGAATATCTGCAGTTAAAGCTAAATAAAACTAAGAAGCTATACTGTAAATGTCATACTTGAATTACTAAGGATGCTGATTGGTTTATAGTAATCCTTTAAGGATTTTTATTTACCTATTCGTGCCTGTAAATTTCCCTAATGAAAAATAAATAAATAAACACTCACTTGTACATCAAGAATGAATGTTTATAGTAAAGAAATCGTTTTTGCTTACATAAAAGTATTTTAATTTAATTAAAAGTTAAATTTGAGGGTTAAGTACAGTTATAGAGATGGGAGGCTTCAATTAATGGGAGTAAGTATAATCCAGATGTTTTATATGATGGTGCATTACACCATCCCTCGCAGCAAAAAATGGCGTGCCGAGGAAATGTATTGTGCGCGAGGGATTATGGAAAATGGATTCGGTGTGCGCCCCCGCGGCGACTTCCGTCGCGACGCCTTTACTTGTGCACCACACACGCGCCGTCTCACCACTATACTGTCATTGTCAACGTATGAAAAGTAACGCCACGCGTCAAATGTAACAAATTGTAAAAATATCTCAAGTGGCGAAAATTATATAACTCTGAAAAAAATTACCTACTTCGTTTCGGATATATGTACATATATATATTAACAGATACACGCTTCAAAGTATTTATAATGATAAATTCCTTCTTAAAAATAAAGAAAAGTTTCGAAATTTTCAAATAAATTTATTAGTCGAAAATCACTATGTCGAAAACATCGTATCGTCATCGTAATCTTTTATAAATTATATACCTACAAGTAATAAATTATTATGTTTATGTTAATTATATAATATCCATACACACAATCACCTGTATATTAGTTTTTATTTCTCAGTTGGATTTTTATCATTATTAAAAACGACATTATCATTGCAATGTGCCTCAGCATAATTTTAAAAATCAATTTCTATTTGATTCTTCGAAATTCATGAGTTAGCAATTTATTCATAACTTAAACTACAAGTTTTTAAAATATTTTAAAAAAGTAAGTAAAAAGCAACTGATAAATTCATAACTTCTTTCTAACTTCTACTAACTTTCTAATTTCTTTCTTTCTTTCTAAGTTCTTCATAACTGCTACTGTCTATCATGAAGACTAAATTAATTTTGGCCAATCATTTTTCCACTAATACTAACTTCCTGGTGTCATAAGTATTTTTTCTCGTCTTATGTATTTATTCATAAAATTAAATAAATGATGACAAAAAATTCTAAAATCCCTAATTAGAAAATAAAATTTTATCCGTTCAACTCATAACAATTCTATGCATGACCATTCTTTTACTAAAATGTCAATGTTCTAGACGTGTAATATATCATTTTAAGTCACGGCAAACAAAGCCAATATAAAAGCTTTCACACGCGATCCACAGAACGTCGTCGGCAAACAAACATCCAGAACTATCCCGCGCTAAGCCACTCATGAATAAAAGCTTCATTTCGGACCCCACCAATAAATGGTAATTTTTGTCGTAAGCGCACGCATCACAAACAAAATATTAATCCGGCGCGCGTTAATGGAAAACGAGTACAGAAGTAATACAAACAAGAGAGCGTTGTGTCGGACGTCGTCGCTGGAACACCAATAAATTGCAGTGACCTCCCGTTAAGTGCAGTCTGCATTGGAGTGAGCGGTCGGGGAGAGCGGCGCTCTCTCTGGACTGAGACGCGTTTTTATTATGTCTCATTTTGCCCCTGGCATAGGTGACTAAAGGGGAAAACCACTCGACACTGTCAAGTGGAGCGCAGTGCCACCGTGCTACAATTTCCACGCTCCACCACAGAACGATCGACCGCCCGCGTTGCGCCTCGCCCACTCCTCTTTACAATCACGGAACTAACATCAATGTAACACATTTATAGCACCGAACTGATATTTACATTATTACACTAAAGCAAGGAGTATAGAGGAGAAGAGGACTTACTTATTTGGCTGTTAAATTGAAAAAAAAAAATGTCAAGCAATAACAATTAAATAGTGGATCATAAATTCGCCCGAATGGCGCTTGTGGTAGCATTGGTGTTTGTTATAATAGGTTCTTAGGTAGTTCATAAACTCACCGCAAATAAAATGCGACTACATCGTCTCCTATTTACTGGTAGCTGACCGATACTTTCCCATCTTCTTTACATACATGAAACTGATGTCTCGAGTAAAAAATGAAGTGGTTTCTGCAGTGTCTCCTCAATCATCTCAATATTCGTTAGACATTTTTTTTGGTTAAACAAGAAACCATTAAGGTTATAAGAGTAAGCGCCTCTTTCACCAACTGTCAAGTAGGCTAACTGAAAGTCACCGGTAACCGGGGTTAATGGAGCTGATATACCTTTGCTTATACGGTAGGTCCAAAACATTTAAAAGAAAATAATTAAAAAAATTCGCCTATCAAATGATGCAGTAAACCGAGTGCATAATTCAAAAAAACAAAAAATTATTTCTAAAAGTAACTAATCAACACTTAACTTGTAGTTGGTGAAAGAGGCCCATAGTCTTCCAACCTGTACCCACATTTACAAAAGCTGCGTTATCTAGAGCATTTCATTGATACTTTGCACGATTGCAAAACTAACCCTATAATAATTGAATATGAATTCGTTGACTACATTCAAATTCATGAAGGGATGATTTAAACATCGATGGATTCAAAATGTGCGAACTATCACCTGTCGCCGCCAATTTCAACTTAGGCCCAATTTGGATTGGAAAACGTTTATTGATTTATTGTTTTAAAATTTTTTACACGCTTCAACTTGACATTGATTTATGTACATCTAAATATAATAATATATTACAAATAGCCCCGGCTTTTAGGATTTATTAAAGAAAATATATCTTTTATTTGTATAACAACACTTAAATACAATATACATGTAAATATTGAAATCGTAAAATAAAATGTTATTGTCTAATTTTCGTTTATCTGCGGCAGTTGCGGGCCTTTATTAGATGAATACAATGAAAATTAAAACAATTTGCCGGATAAATATCTTCACCCAAAGTATCAGTGGCATCCTTATTTATCCGTAGTAAAGGGCAGTGCGGATAACCCCTCTTAAAAGCTAGGAGCAGTCAGCATTAAATGGAATAAAGAGAATGAAGTTGAGCGGTCGCGCCTTCGCGCCCTTCGGCCCGCTACCCGCAGTCCCCCCGCCCTCGCGGGCCTCTGAATTTCATTAGTTACCCCCAACCCGCCCCGCGCCCGACAAAAGCCACTTTACAACGGAAAATGGCATTATGATAATACTTAAAGCCTTATAAAATTTCGCTGAATAAACATTTCTGTGTAATTGTACCATAACATGAAATTTTTTTTAGAGAAAACGCTGTTAAGATTAATTTCATTGCACTTCATAAAATAGAATTTCCATCTTCACTCTCACAGCGTCGAGGAAAAGTTTAATAGAGATATAAAGGAAAATAATAAAAACCGGTTACGTTTCATCGAATAGGGTCTGGAAAAAATCTAGGCAATTTTTCTTAGCTAAAACACGCTAGGAAAAGTGGTACCTACATTATGAAGCTGACCATTAATTGAGTCGCTAACGTACATTCCGCGGAGAAGAGTGTGGTGCTGTGGGGCGTCGGGAAATGCGAAATAAATGCTCGGCTTAAATACGAAAGGGATCGACGGGCGGCGCCCGCGGCAGGGGAGTCGTGCCCCAAAGTGGTATTTTCACTTCGCTAATCGGATAACCACTTAACGAATGGGTCACTGCACGCCAAACGTATTTTCACACGACTTTTCTGGAGGGAGCGAAGGATTTCGCATCTTATGAGCAAAAACTTACGGCCCGCGTGTAACGGTCACGTCTCTAACAAAATCCGATTCGCATCGATACTTTTGTGAAATAAATATTTTAAGCTCCTGTTATTGCTGTTGCATTAAGCTAAAGTACCCATCAGCCAAGCGATCAGTATTGTAGTGTGTCCATGCAATATTTGTACAGATTGGACGTAAAAATGATCAAAAATTTTATAATTACAGATGACGAGAGGAAGGGCGATGAGCTTCTGCAAGGTATGCACCATCAACTTCTGGGTTATGGAATAAAAGAAGAGTCAAAGAGAGGGTCGTCAGACTGCGGAGTACCGATCCCCGCGTCGAAGCCGAAAATTTGGTCGCTAGCTGATACAGCAGCTTGTAAGACACCTCCACCGGCGGCGCAACCATGGCCTCAGCAACACTCGTACGGCCAAGGACCTGAACGATCTGCACCCGTAGATAGCGGCGGTTCCAATGGCTTCACGTTACCAGCGACGGCAGCTGCTAGTCCCGCTAGTGGAGCGTACGGCCGTTACGGGGGGTTTCCCGGAAGTCAATACGCGGGCCAACACCCCTGTGTACATCCAGGCACCTTTCCGGATGTTCAGACTGACACGCCTCCACAAACGCCGCCGAATATGAAAGTGCCTAACGTAACGAATCCACTTGGAAGCGGGGGCGGTTCAGGATATTGTTACGCTCGGCATCAACAATCACCTCAACGTGACCACTACCACAATCCTCATCACCCCGCCAGCAATCATCAGCCGAATCAAGCTCATCATAACGACGGTTCTGCCGCCTTCAAACCTTTCTACAAGAGGTTAGTAAGCTAACTCTTTTTTAACTTATCATCACCGCAAGTCCTATACATTCCTCACACAAACATTTAAAAAAATCATATTTCAATCAGTCTGTGCTTTTATACGACAATAAAAGAAGCAGATAATAGGAGTCGATTTTGCAATCGGCTCGATGGCTCGTTCACATTGACTAATCCACGTGAAATTTTGACTAATCCACGTGAAAAGAGTGAATGTTTCCTATTCCAGTTCACAACAACATCCCCATGGTTTCGTGTCGGCCGTCTGAAAGCATGCACCACTAGCGGTGAGTTATTGATTGATTCAAATAGTCGAATTTCAAAGTTTGCGCAACGTCCCGACGGTGTTCAGAGGTAAACGATAACGGCCGTAAATGGATGATCGTAGTAAAGATATCGTGAAAGCTATAAAGAGACTTGTGGTTTGGTAGCGGAGACTCGCGCCGGGGTGTCACGTCGGTAATTGAAAACAATGGAGTTAGCCTAAGCGGAAGGGCGCCGCGTCGCGAGGGTACGGGCAGCCAGATTGCAATCTTGCGTCATTTGTCAGTGTCACCGCGACGCGCTCCGCACGCCTACGCACGCTGACCTGCCCAAATTAGCTCCTCTATGTGAACTTGAAACGTGACTGAGCATCAGCCTTTTATCATCAATATACATTTAAAAGGCTCGGTTTCGTCCGTTTTTCTAATATAAAAGAGAAAACACCACCGGCAATCAATCACTGGAGGTGCTAATGTTGTAAACTCAATAATTGCCTTGGCTGTGTATTCAGTTAATAATACCGCCAGTATATTCTATCTATAACTTCAGAAATAATACTCACAACAATGCATTAATATTTCTAGGAATTGGTATTAATTTTCTAAGAAACATTCCCGAGACATCCCTACCTCATTACAATAAATCGCGTTGTCGCCGTCGCCGCACAGGATGGCTTCGCAAAGAATTTTGTTTTAGCCAAACGCTCACAAATTCACTTCTATAACCTTTTGTATTATTTTCGTTTTCACGCCTTTTTTCCCCCTCGAATTCCTTGACGCGAAAATAACTCCTTATCGCGGCATTCTTTTAAAGTAGCCCAAAAAGAACGGACCGAAATCAGCAGTTTTTTGTTGTCGTCTTAAATAACATACCGGTATCGTTTTAACTTATTATTTGTCTTTAATAATATCGCTGCACAAAATCAAGTAGCGCTTCATATATTGTAATATCATTCTGTCACATTAGAGGTTGTATTGTATAGTATTATTTTACAAATTCCGGCGTACCATCAATTTTAAATGTCAGTGTTTATCTACTAGGGGGCCAATTAGTAAAAACAACGGTCACTAAAAGTTAAATAATAGGGATGTAAAGGAGTTCGCCGCTAAGATTGAAATTATAGTTAGTTCCGTCGGAATTGTGTATGAAATTAATAATCAAATTGATCTTAACGAGAGCGTGATCTCGGCATTTCCATTCCCTATAATAAATATAAGCGAGAAGGCTCCAGAGGCCGGATGGACCTCGGAAGAGATAACGCAAGCAGCAAAGCACGCGTGGGCACGGGATCTGAATGGATGTCCTTCATTCACAACCACCTTCGTATTAACGCTGCTTTACTTTTTTTCGGGGCCCTAATCTTTTCTCTTATCTTTTGAACCTCGCTCGGGTCCACCTCTGTTTCATTCAGACGCAGGTCGCTCAACAACCTGTTTGACTTCTTTTTTCATTGACACCGTACAAACTTTAGATGACCGCGGCCGAGGTCGGATTTTTATTTGTTTCACATTTCGGTTTTCCGGTCCGGACGATTCGTTAATAAATTCTCAGATAATGAGACTGAACGTTTCGTCACCTCCTCTCGATTGGTGTGAGTTTTTTTCTTTTTTCGGTTGATATGTGTGAACGCAGCGGCGGGCTTGCTTCGGCGACACTTCGATAGAATCAAAAACACTATCGGAATGATCCTTCTTTTTATTAATTGAAATACACCTACTCTTTTGACGATTACGAATTAAAGAATATAAGATAGAAAGTTGGCAATTTATAAAAATATATACTTAGGTATTTTTGTTTATTTAAGTAAATATAATTTTATATACAATTTTTAATGATATTAATGCGCATTTGATTTTGTTCCAGGTAAAGCAAGTTGAAGCGTGGGAAGCAGCGAATTCGTCTCCAACAGACTTTTAAATATCAGTGGCGTCATTTAAGTTTGTTGTATACCTACATTAACAATAAATGAAATTAGTAAAAGTTTATAAAAACACGGCTCAATATCACGAATATGTGTTTGTGTAGATTATGTAAATCTTTAAATTTAAGTTAATTTCTACATCGATAGTATACATTTTTTCCTAAATAAAAGTGCACAGATTTATATATTGTATAAAAAAAAGAAATTGATAAAATGTATTAGGTTTTAATGTTGTAAGTTAAAACGCGTTTGTCCTAAATTGTACTTAAAAAAATCATTATACGGAATCGACATTGCTCAGTATTTTTATAGGTGTAAGATTTTTATTATCGATTTATTGCCCAAATTATTTATAAAATATTATATCATGAAAAACAAGCAAAAGCTAAATTTATAATATAAGTACTGTTTTGGCTTTAAGTGCTTTTTTTCCCCTAAATGAATTGCAATAAGAAATTACGATATTTATTACTATATCTTAGTTGAAATTACATTATAATATGTGTATAGTTAAACTTAAAATAATTTGAAATCAATCACTTAAACCAATTAATTTGCCAGACAGTACTTTTATTAGGATATTTAAAAGAGAATGCATTATGTGAACATTGGAAACACTGATTCGCATTTGCACAATACATCGTTGTTTATTTTTGTTATTTCATAGATGGATATACGATTTACTGTCGCCTCGGTTTGGTTATTGTTGTTCCCTTTGTAAATAAAAACTTTTGTAGATTTTTTATTCTTAGTTTCCTCGAGAAGTGTACAAAGTACTTAGTATGGTTTGAAGCAATCGATGTTGTTAATAGACACTTCGGATTGAACTTTATAAATATTGTTTAAAAGTATTATTAGAGTATCTGTAAATATATTCCGATTAATATTTTTTTTATTTCGGTAAAACACTCAGTCACTTGAACTCGGAATCCTCTATTGTTTTTATCGTTTGAATTAATAGTCACATTGGTAAATAATTTTAAGTAATAATTATATTGTAGTAGATGGAATTACTTCGGATGAATGAGAAATGTTTAATCACAGTGACACATGTACCGACCGTGCCTACCTAATTACACTTACATTTTATTGTGACGAAACACCATTCGATTAAATCTGACATTTTCGCCATCAGATTCAAGTAAATTTTCTTCCACTTACACTGAAATTAAGTTTCACTCGTAGTTTTAGTTCATTAGTATTTTTTTAAAATCAAAATCACTTTAATATTCAATAACACTTAATATATACAAAATAATGTAATTATATACATAATTTTATATACCAACCATGTTTAATTAAATGTTATAAAGTAGCAAATATATTTTTTTCGGTTAAGTATTTTTGACTTTTTTTAAGTGTGTAAAGTTGTAATAATTATTAAAGATGTGCAATTGTGTCAGATTTAAGTCAGATATAACATTAGAGCAGAATATAATAGGCAATAAACATTGAGACTATTGTACATAGTTCATACATAGGGGTAGGTATTTTACGGAGGCATAGGATTCAATCGGTTTGCGAATATGGACAACTTGAACATTATTATTCCCTGAGGATTTTCATTAATTTATTTATATAAAAGTCACACACACTTACAACACAAATGAGTACTTACATAATGAGTTTTGAGGCTTGTACTAAAACTGTGAAAGTAGACAAAATTTTCGATGTGACCAAATCGATACATTCGCTTAATATTAAATGTTCTATATAGATATTTATAGAATATATTATACCTATGAATTATTATTATAATGATTATTATTATGTAACAATTGTAATTAAAACTTTATTTCGAGGTAGTATGTTTTATTTTTATATCACAATGAATCATAATCAATTTACCAAATTTACAGGATGTGGAAATCATAAGGAACGCATTTATTCCTGACTAGTTGGTGTCCGCAACTTCGTCCGCGTTGAAAAAGAAAAAAGTAACCTATACTGTGTACTGTAGGTACGTCTAAATGTTTATCTACCAAGTTTCGTGAAAATCAGTTAATTCGTTTAAGAGTTATGGAAGAACATACATACAATACCTACACTTACAGATTTATTATTAGTATTGATGTAGGTAGTAATTAAGATGACATAAGAACTAACTGGATCTGGCCACGCTTCGCTGTTGTTAATTTTTTAACTTTATTTATCGGAATAAAATTATATTATAAACATTCTTGAGATAAAATTCAATTTTTTTTTTGAAAAAAATTAAAGCCAAAGGGCTAGTTTTCGAGTTTTGTGTACACAAACATGCGGAAACTGAATTATTATTATAATAATTTACCTAAAAAATATAACAGAAATTAGTTCATTCAAAAGTACGGTGGGAAAATACATTGTCAATAAAGTCTTTAAAATCTTGAAGACGCACAAACGAAATGGAGAAAATTCGGTAACAAGTCGCCAAAAGTTGGCGGCGTCGTCTGTAAAAGGCAATGATCCCCCACTTTACCTCTCAACTCTCAAACAATACTTAATAAGTTATAAAGGAGGGCTTTGTTTGGTGTACGACCCATAGTATAAGGAAATGTAAAAATATGCACGAATTATTTGGTTAGAAATAAAAATAACTGAAAATATGAATGCGAAACTATTCAGTTATGATTGGTAAGTAGAAAAAAATCAAAATTTTATTTTTCAGTAAAATCTGGCCACAGACTTCCTATTTGGCGTAACTTAATTTCGTTTGTGGAACCGCCAATTTTGAATTAAACAAATAAACTGTTAAAAAGATGTAACAATGTCAGACAGATTTAACAAATAAATTGAATTTCATTACTTATCACTTTGTTAAAATTATTAAACTTTTGCTATAATTATAAAAATTATTTTGGATCCATCTAAAAGTTTTAGAAACTAATTATTTTCGATCACATAATATACGTGTCGCAACATTTTAGACAATACCTAAATTTACCTTAAATAAATGATAGGTACGATAATTTCTCGTTGCGTCTAATATTCACTTTATAATAAGGAAAAAAGTAGATCTAGAAATCAAAAATAGATGTTGGATACTGTGTATCAAAAATATATGATGAATGACGAAAAAAAGTCAATTCCTGAAAAAACAATAATAAACAGTGAACAATATTAACAAATAGTAAAGCAATAAAAAGTATTGCCTAGTAATATACATCTAGGTTATTAAAAAAATTCGCTCCTTCTAGCTTGTTTTCAGACTTTTCAGAGTTATCCTTTGATATAAACTGAAAATAAAAATAACTTCTAGAATATTGGTTTACACAAAGTTATTATAGTTTCACAATGGTCAAGACGCGGTTCACAGCTGTATATTTCTAGGTATACATTTACCTGGAATAACCAAGTACAACAACTAAGTTTAGTTAGACTTCAAGGGAAAGCTGGGTTTGTGTTGGAGGAAATAATTTATAGAAAAATATACAGAAGCGCACAATGAAATAGAATATTCAATAAAAATATTTGCTAACAAAAATATCCTGGATCCAGGCTGAATTTGGCCAGCACCAATGGAGAATTAATGAAGAGGCCTATCACCAGCAGTGGACGTTTTACATCTGTGATTACTTTCTATATAGCTTAATAAAAATCAACCTTAGTATGTCTTCTATGGACTCAAAAACAGCTCAACTGATTTTAATTCAGTTTTCTCTTATGGAAAGAAGGATAAACAAGGAAGGTTTGTGTATATAAAAACTTGATACCGGACGAAGCCGGGAGCGGGTCACTAGTAATGAATAAAAAAGTACACAGAGGTACTTGTTAGCACTGCAGCAATTAATTTCTTAGGCATTGTTCTCGATTCTCGTATCCTCGAGACTTGAAACCATATTGGAATGTTTTCATATTATTTAATTATAAAATCTCACAGTCTACGAGAGTTTCATAATTATAAAACTAATATAAATATAACAAAATAAAAATAACTTTAAAAAAAGGGGTAACATACATTTGTCATTCTATGTTCAAATCAAAATTTTATATAGTTAAAAGTGTTGCTGTCAGTGCAACATTTGTTTTCTAGACATATATTCATTAAATCTCTTAAAATCACTCAAACATAAATAACGCTAATAAACAGACACTCATAATATGTTAATATGTACAAAATAACTATTCTCCAACTTAATCAAATCCGTATAGCAATTGAATCCGCAATAAAATCTCTAGCGGTCATAAAATGGTTATAAACATTGATAACACAAATAGCGACTAATAATCTATGAAAGCTATCAAACTGCGGGCGTGCGTTCCAAATAATACATTTTATAGATACCTTTATACCAATGTGCGGAGAGCGTTGTGGATGATTACGGCTATAAAATTGTTTGCTGAAATCACGGCTATTAATTAGCCGATGTATTGTGCTAGAATATTGAACATAGCTGACTTTCAGTCTATACTTGCTAAGTAATATCAAATGTTCATTGCTAATTCTACCAAAATGATTTTCTAAAAAAAAACATATAACAAATAGATTATTTATTAATCACGATGCCACCATCGAAACTAAGGCAAACTAAATAACACTTCAGATGCACTCATATTGCTAGTTTCACAGTTTTGTCTAGGAAGTAGGTTTTCAGCTGACTACTAGTTTACGTCAATCTACACCAGATGGCATAGCATGTCAAGGTATGCAATTGAAGCCAGCACTATTCGCATCACTTTCAGGTTAACAATAGGTAACAGTAGTTAGAGTACTTAACTATTACAGTTTATATTATTTTTTATTTTGATATACCTAATAGATTATTTTTGGGGTATTTCTTCGGGTGACTTTTGGGGTATTCTTTCATAATTAAAAATTAAAATAAAAATTTAAGTATGAAAACTGATTTAATAATTGCAGTGATACCAATAAGATTTAAATAAAATATGTAACCGCGTTTAGTCCAGTATCCCTTACCTGGATTTTTTTCTGATTACTAACAGGCTGAAACTCCGTGAGTAGCTTCGGTTTTCCGAGACGTCCACCTTTCTCTGCAAAAATTCTCGATAGAGGTAGCTAAAGGAGTTAGCAGCCGTAAAAAAGTCCCAAGCCTAGTTTCCAAAAAACTCTCATCCCTCCCCTAAAAAAAAAACACTCCCAATATATCACAATAAATAGGTCATAAAAATTATTAATAACCAGCTGATTTTTTGTCTACAGCTTAGTAAACATTTGTATAATAAAATGGCCGCATAGTCCTACAAATTAAGTCTACGTTTTCCCAGTCCTACGCTTGGAAGTTTTTTACGGCTGCTAACTCCTTTAGATACCTCTATCGAGAATTTTCGCAGAGGAAAAAGATGGACGTCTCGGCAAACCGAAGCTACTCACGGAGTTTCAGCCTGTTAGTAATCAGAAAAAAATCTGGTGAGGAATACTGGACCAGTTGTGGTCGCGCAGTGGCAAAAGGTACCTTCTAAAGCGCCCCACGTCGCTGCCGCTAACCGCCCGCCCCGCTCTCTCGCTTGCTCAAGCGTAATTCAAATACGTACATATTTAGATTTTCAACGTCGTTTACTGCTTCGTGAATGTTATTCTGCTATTGTTTGCCGCATATTGCTTTTATTGCGAACGCGGACCGGCCGGGCCGTCCGCTTTTTTTTACGCTTGTAAAATTTATTAGGTGTACAAGGCAATTGGAATTGGAGGGCCCGCTTATAAAAAGGAAAAACAGTAACGTTGCGGCCTCATAGCCAGTGATTTAAAAATACTTAAATTCCACTTCTCATTACGTCGCTTGCGAATGTACTCGTAAGATTTATATCATGTTAATACGTCAAAGAGCACAGGTGTTTTGGCGTCGCATTCACCTGCTCTGTTCGAGGCGTCGGACCTAATCACTTCAGATTTCCGTATGGACGGGCAAATTTATTCATACCCTCACATTTATCACCGCGGGCCTCACGGAATAGTTTTTCACATATATGAGAAAATTGCCGAGCCGAAATTCTATCACGCCGCTTCCTGAGGGGCGCAGCCAGACCGTTAGAATTTCGTGCACCTTGCCGAAACCAATAAATCAAACTATTGCGTAATATTGCTTTTATATGCATGGAGATCACCCGGACCTTACATATTATTTATTACTGCGCTAAACAGATTGTTCCTTTTACACGTTTTATTTAAATTTCTTATAACATTATGTTGCTCAATTTATTTATTTTAAACAGGGTGAATTTTAAGCATTGCCTTATAGTCTCATCTTATTATCCCTACATTTTTACTACGCTGAATGAATGTACATACAGGCCTCATAATGACACATTGATAACTTAAGATTACACCTATAATTAAGTATAATCTTGTAGTAAATCTTTAATAACAAAGTTTTGATATCCGGCCGTGTATCTAATCTCCGGACTTAATCTTAATAATTTTCTTAGGGTCAAAAATGTAATTATTTATTGTTACATAATGTGTTAGACGTCATGTTATTAACCAAAACGTCGTTCAATAAATCTCTATGACTTCGATAAATAGGTTTGGCCGTCGGTTCACGCCGATAACAAACTAGCGGCTACCAGATGTGCGCCGCTTTCGTATCGCACATCGATCGCTCCTTAGAGATGTGATCGGTGATCGGTAACATTCCACCGGCGACAAAGCAAGCCAACACAAAACATTACTTTAAATAATTTATTAACAACAATTATTTCTCTTTGCCTCTCGCCGAGAAGGGAAAAGAACAGATACTTATCATAATATGTAATTGTATTGACTGAATATTTCGGTACTTAAGGCGCTAGAGCACTCGAAAAAAAAAAAAACCTAAAATTTCTGTCGAATTCAAAAACCTAACTGTAATAATGAACTATATGTTGCATATTGTTGGTACTTGTGTTATGAATTTTATGCAAAACGCGATTTATTTTGATTTACGTCTGGTATATGTACTCGTAGGTCTGATAAAGATTAACTTTGAAACGAAGTAAGCAACAGGCTGACGGTCCACTTCATGGTAAGTGGCTGTCGTCACAGGTGCTGCAAGTGTGCTCCCCATTATAGAATAATTAAGGATAAGGGATTACGATAGGGCAAAGAATTCACTACAGCACACATTCTGTTATTTCACTGTGGTCTTTTGTAATCACTACTGCCCTGAGACGGGCTTCCCTTTCTGAAATCTATAAAATCGCTGTCTTACAGCGATTTTACAGATTATCAGAGCTAACTTTGAAAAATTCATTTCCAAACAACTATGAAATTAACGGTTGTTACTTTACTACTATGACATTAAAAAGGTAAAGAAAAAAAAAATTAATATGAAAGACGATGAAATATATGCACAAAAATTATTAAAATAAACCCATTATACTCTTAGATATAACATAAGTCAATGATTACCGAATTCTTTTTAAAATCAGTTTTAGTTTTCTGCATATTTTACCTAAGAATTTGATTTCTAAAAGGATTTTAAAATAAAAAAAATGAATGTGAATTAATTAAAAGCAGTTAATTAAGTAGACAACGCTTGTTGAATACCGATATTTTAAAATCTAAACCATAAAATGATTTAACTCATTAATATTTCTATCAGTTCACGTCTGTCGAAGTTTGAAATACTTTCACGGAACCGTGGACGCATAATTCAGAAAATCAAGGAAACATTCCTACACGACGTTGAGGGAACGATGTATAATAGTAGGATGAGTTTCCCCACCTGAATCTCTTTTAAAGAATTTGTTTGCATGGATCAATATAGGAAGGTATAACAAGATTTTTATTGTACCTATTTGAGATAAAGGAAAACTGTCAACAAAAAACTCTAGAAACGCATATGTGTGATGTTGACCCTAAGGAAAAAGCAAGAAGGGTCAATTTGGGACTGCGTGATTTTCATATAGGAACTAAGTATTAGCTCATCAGCTACCTACAAAACATCGCATGTCTCAGTTAAGTTTAAGCTTAGGCTTAGGCGATCTTTAAGCCAATTCTGCGTCGATATTATGGTACTAGCTGGCGCCCGCGACTTCGTCCGCGTTGAAAAAGAAAAAAGTAGCCTATCCTGTAACCTGTACGTCTAAATGTTTATTTACCAAGTTTCATGAAAATCAGTTAATTTGTTTAAGAGTTATCGAGGAACATACATTCATACAATACCTGCACTTACAGATTTATTATTTAGTATTTATGATATACCTATTATAAGCTGTTATAACTTTGTCTGGCACACAGCTTTCTTTTAAAGATTATATAGAAATATTAGGGTTTGGTTTATTACTGTATTACTACTTTCTAACTGGATAGTATACAAGAGTTTTTCTAGACACCACGTGAGATAACGCTGTATAAGTGTATGTACATAGTTCAGCAATAGGTGAAATCGCAAGTCAATTCCATCCTGGTACCAAAATATTTATCAAATTTGTAGCACCTAGCTGACTTAACACTCCCCTTAAAAATATCTCACTAAATTAGTATCTCTAGTGTCGGACAAACTCGAGCGAAGTCAAAGGAGATCAATCAGTTTTGTATGGAGATAGCTTTTCGTTTTAACGGTTGAAGCTCGTGCCATTAGGTAAGAAAAAATTATAGGTTTGCATTGGGAAAATATAGTGTGAAATTTGTTTAAGTTTGACAGTACCGTATTAAAATACCGTGCATTTCTCAAATACAAGTCATCATTTTCATAATAATAATTGTTTATGAAATCTTTAAAATTTATTATTTGAATTTTATAAATCTGAAATATTCACAGGAATTCTGCAAAGTGTAAGTTAAAAAAAGAAGCAGAAGAAGATCAAGCAGGCTACCGGTCTGCCTGCCACTCTTTATTAATAATATATACAAAGTTTTGAAAAGACAAGAGAATGACTAAGATATACAAAGAAGGCAATAAGTAAGTTTCGCCGGTGATTTTGATTTAATTTTCGTTCCAAATAAAGCGGACATGATATGATGATATAAAACAACATAAATCGGACCTCGGGCCGTGTTAAGTCTGGTCTTTGCTTCACTCAAGCCGAGAACATGTTCAAATACTTTATTGCGCACATCGCAACACACCCGAGAACACGTTGTACGATCAATGAATTACGCTGTTACTCCGCTGTCAATTTCGCGGTATAAAATTCCTCTTTGGACATGACAAAGGCAGCTGTCATCGTGTATCTTGAAGGGTCACCGCGTCCCTCGAGCTTAAGCCCCTGTCGACGGCCTGAGACACGTACGCACGGACCGCTTGCTTAATCCGCACCTACTCCACACATAAACCCATCTAATTGATAATAAAAGAAGGAATTCGGAAGCGTGCGGTTACATAACACTAACGGAGGTTCTAATTGATTTTTACGGGGCTTCTAATTCGACGTGACTTTATGGGGTTAATCGGTGCTAAATATTGTTTAGCGTTAATTGCGGAAATGGTAATTGCGCACGGACTGCGTAGCTTCTGCTCCGAGGCGTGGGTGGAGACTGTATTGTTGAAGACACAATTTCATGATCCTGAATATATGTGAACACACTTAAGGCGATACAAAATTGTAAGCCTGTCTGCGTTCAATTTGGAAATATTCAACTTACAAGAAATTAAATTTTTTAGTTATGATTTTCTAGTGAATGATTTTATTAGGTGTGTTTTTCTTCTATAAGTTTTTTATCTGTTATGTTGCAATTGTATGTGCAATTGTTTAAAATGTATTTACTTATAACTACCAAGTTAACAAACTTAGAAGAGATGTGTCTTTGTACAATACTTATTACGTTGAAATAGCAAAAACGTCTATCTATCTAGAAAAAAGTATAATATAAATTTGAACATTCCATTCATATAAGTACACAAAAGAGAGGACGCTTCGAGTCTCACTTCACATCCTATATATTATTTGAAAGTTATAAGTAATAATAAGTTGGATAATATTTTTTGTATAAACATCTTATTTTCTAGTGAATAAGAATTTGTTGGGAGACTTCTTGAACGTGTACAACATAATGTTATTATAATTTATGTCATACTAAGCAGGTGAAGATATACGAGCGAGTCATTCATTTTATTAAACATGTTTGCTAAGTCGATTTTGTTATTTTTTTGTCGCTCGGCAGCGGGCATCTATCACGCAGCGTGCGGGCGCGTTCTGTACCGAGCTCTCTTTATTACCACAATGATTTCCGGACATCGCGGTCAGCCCGCTTCGCTTATACAAACTCATATTCGCCCTTCACTAACTGTTACCTATATGGAAAACGCATCATGCACAGATCAATGTTGGTAAAGTTAAAACAACGGTGAAAAAAATCCATACGACTTGAACTTTTATTTGAAATGTACCTTTAAATAAGAGAAACATTTGTGCAAAATACGAACGCCGCGCCGGTCCCATTCATTATACAATGTCGCCGGCAGACTGGCCAGCTTTCGCAAAAGCACTTTGTATTAAGTCAACAAAATTTAAAAACCATTCAAACGACATTTGTTTTCATGAATAATAATATGTAAATACTTTATTATAGACCCGAATGGAGAACTCTTCACTGAAGTTCGTTTTTTGGTGGCATACCTACGTAAAGGCAGAAATATAATTGTGTCCTGGACAAAAGAATATAAGTTTGAATTGAGTGCTTTAATTTGGTGCCTATGACTTCAAACTCTTCAAAGTAGAATGTTTATAGCCTATCACTATTGTCCTAGGTATAGAAAATTGGGTATAAGTATCGAGCACAAACGTAGAAGAGGAACTTTGAAAAGTTTGTTCATTTTACATCGATCAATGTGTCAAAGTGGCATTTGTTTCAACCGTTAAACCATATATAGATGTTTTCTCTACAAAATTAATAATCTTGATAATACTTTTTCCATCAATATGTTTACCTGGTTAAATGCTGTGCAATATACACATAATCCCAGATTTGTACATCAAGTGTAAGCAGAACGAGAACGTATAAAGTCCGTCCCGAGAGTTTTACAGATTTTAATTTTCCTTTTGTCTTTATGGATCACGAAATGTTTTGTGTACGCATGCCCCGGGAGGGCCTAGACCCCCCGCCGCGGCTTCCTTCCTACATAGCCTCACTATAAAAAATCTCTTATAAAAATGCACGATGAACAAAAACGCTTACGCTGGGTGACAAGTGGCCTTTGTTTATAATATTTGTTGATTTGTTTATGTTGTTTATGAATGTTTATAACACCTGATGACTTTGCCCTTTTGGGGTTAAGCTTTAGTTAAGCGGTTAGCGAGTGAATATCAATTCCTGTGAACAGTAACCCTTGAATGTTAACAAATATTTTTTCAATGACGTGTAACAGCACTTAAATTTCGAGCTACCTATTTTAATTTGTTTCGATATTCTCACAGATAATTAGGGATTAGTCACGAGGTAAAGAAGAAGAATACTTAATTAAGACAAAAATAATTTATTTAACTTAGATAGTAACACATTCACGGTGAAGCAAATGAATGAAAACAAATTTAATTCTATTTGAAAAAAAATTACAAACTAAATATAATAAAAAAAAATATTCAAACTTGTCTCGATTATGGTAGGAAATTTGTAAAGAATCCTACAATCCTATTAATAATACTTTTTACCTTGGAAAAAATGTAAGTTCCAGAAGTAACGTCTAAAAATATAAAAATTTGGTGATATTGTATATGGTGGAGCAAACTATTGAATACAAATTCAATTAGTATGACTATGTGCATAAAATGTCAAACTTTTCTTTATCGTAATAGGAAAGCAATTTTTATAACTTACTTCAATAAATATTGAAAAATAACTTTCAAAGAGTCATAAATCCATATAGATTTTCTTAAAGAATTTTAGTACCTATGTCGAGAAACGAGAAAAAAATGTGAAACTTTTTTACAAACGAAACCTAGTGCGGTTGATTCGTTTACCTACTGTGAAATCGCGTAGGTATCTTAAATGTAAAAAGTTGTAATGACCACGTAATATAGGCCTAAGTGGCAAAAGAGGAAAACAACCTAACAGGCACAATAACTTTATTAAGTGACACCTTCAAATAAAACGGCGTCATTATCGAGATATCATACTAATGTTAAATGTTAAATTTATCAAATATACGGTATTTGGATGAAAACATACAAGTTGACAACACGTGTAGCCGCTATCTACGCGAATGAATCGGACGCCCCGGGGAGTCGGACCGCGTTCGCTGCATTACTCACAGTGACCTAATGGGCGGGGATAAATCAAGTGTATATCTAAAAAAAAGCATGCAGAGCACAATCCAAAAACGGGCCAATGTTGGATAAACAAAATTCATGGAAATAGGGACAAATCTGACAATGGCCCGGACGCCGGTGGTCCCCGAATCCGCAGTGATCCATTTGCGAATTAGGTGTCATCCGTTGTTTGAGGACATCTTTGAAAATTAGATTAATGGTGGCTTCCTCAATTTCTCTATGATGTATCACTATAAATAGTTCCATTTTCATTAGAATTTAAATAGTACCTTACTAAGTAGGTACCTAACAAATATCAATATTCATCTTTTTTTCATACATTTTGTCTTTTGAGGAAGATTTTCATAACTCACTTAAATTATTTAAAGTTTCGCAGTCATTTAGGCAGCCCCTACCTCGTCAGTGACCAACTCTTTAAAAGACCACTGTAGAATAACACCAACGTAAAACACAGACGATGCTTGTGTCATAGGCTACGGTAGCCTAATGAAGTGTGCTGGATCGTCAGCATATTGACTAAGTACCTACTATATATAATATTATATACTTAAAATATAGGTAGGTACTTGATAGGCCACTAAAACATAAATGAAAGATATGTTTAATCTGTATAAGCTCCTAAGTAAGTATAAGATTAGAAAAATGAAAAATATAACAATTGAGATGAGAAACATTTGACATTTTTATCGCTGTGAGGACAGTGGCAGCCAATTTTTTATATATTTAGACGATCTCTCGGGAACCTAACATTTTTTAGGATAATATTAAATATACTGCATGTTAATTCAGGTAATAAACTATCGGTGTGCCAAACTTCATCCAAATTCGATACGCTGTTTTTGCGGCAAAGAATAACAAATATCCATACTTCCAATCTCACAACCTTTCGCATTTTTTACTAGTAAATAGGATTAAATAAAATGTTGCAGTAGTAATTAATATGTTGCCTGAGACGAGGGCCAGATAACGGATATGAATTTTTTCTAATACGATTAAATTGAAAGTGCAACAAATGAAATCACCCACGCACAACGTCCCTAGGGCCGTTGCATAAAGAAAGACACAACCCCGACAACTCCCAAATAGAAGTAATTCATAAAACTGAGTTGTCCCTTTGATATGAAAATATTGTTAATCCTCGGCACGCGCTCCGAACTCCGGGAGGTGACCTCCGTTTGTTTGTTTGCCTTCCTCAGTATCATGTTGTTATTTTATATATCACAACTTTCAACTTTTCAATACAAATGTTCAAATTTATAAATGCTCCGAGCGCACAACCATTATAAATTATAATTTATCCAGAGATTAATGAATATAAGTATGTTATAGTCAACGTGAGGTATTTTTTCAAATGTATGCCTTGAATTTTTAGAATGCTTGTACCGTATCAGCCTTTATTTGTTAATGTTATGTTATGATGAGTAATATCTGTTAGCTAGAGAGGTATGCGTTATTAGTAATTTATTTATGAAACCAATGGAAATATTTTAGAAGTGAAAAAACATCTTTAGGCGCGTTTAGCACTTTTTTGTTGTGTGTGTGTATGTATGTTTAGGCAATAGGCTAGGTTATACCAGCCCTGGAAAAAATTCGGATCACATGGCTAAGAAATAATAGATATATATTTGAAAATGAATAAAATCGACTTTTTTGGACGAAATTTTTGGGTATTGTGAACACAATTTTTTAAAATTTTGCACTTACCTATTTATTTTTTGCAGTCATTCTAAATAACATAAATTCAATAATTGATTCTGTAAGTTAAGTATATAAAAAATAAAGTTTAATTGAGTCATAATTAATTTAAAAAATAATAATAATATACGACTGACAGTTTTTTTAAATAATATATCCCACTTTGATCCATCTATTCGAAAATGCAAATTTCAATTCTAGTTGCGTATTAATTTAAAGTGGCCAGTTAGACAACACAAAATAATTATATCGGTTTCATTCTATAGATATATGCAATTCCATACAAAGTTATTATAACACCAAAAGGGCCGGGCGATATTTGCTCCAAGGGGTTATTATGAAATGCCATTTGGCATCCTTTATTAAGAGAAATACTAAACGAGCCGTGTTTATTGTTTTTAATGTTTACGCGTAAATGCCCGTTGATTGAATGTTGCCAGTGGAAGTAATAGCATTGTTATTTATAGCTTATTAATTAATACATGAATATATACCAAGTTAATACGTTCGGTCGATTCTTGCTTTTATTTCAACAAGATTACGAGTTAACGACTGTATTTATGTAAAAAATATATATTGGTAGAGAGATGAATCTAATTTTGAGAACAACAAATTTGACAATGAATTAAAGATAAACACGAAGCGTCGTCATTAATTCCAGTAATGAGATTTCGAACGACATGGGGCGTTCATGTCGAATCTAGTAAACATGACGTGGGCCCGACTATCGCGCCACGATCAATGATGTATCGAGATGCGTGTTTCATTAACCACGTACACTAAACATAGATATACAGCATTTCGGAAGTGTTCACTCCTTGAGCAGAATCAACCATTGGTGTGTGTGTAAAAAATGTAGCCTTTAATCCAACTATAATCGGCAGCGCACTTGTAACGCTATGGCACCTACCGCGTTGCTTATGTTTTGCGATGGTAACTACCATGGAACCTACCATCAAGAGGGCTGTCAGCCTTTATGTCGACCATCGAATTATAATTAGAAACATCTGCTCATTTCTTTTAAACTATTAATCTCAGATTATAAGTAGTTATCCCTATTATTTTGGGGATTTCTTCTTCAACGTTTATACGACACATATTATATTTATGTAACTCATTAGGTATAGTTTAGTAAAGAAAGATAAATGAATATTAAATGCAAAAATAAAATAGGGAAAAGGTAACGATGACCTGCAAATACAATAAAATAGTGCCTTCAAAGTGTGTATCAAGGACGTTCCCAGATCCGCACAGTTATGGTTTTCATCAACAATGCGACAGAAACAGCGTGACAGTGTGTCAACATTATTAGGACAACAAGAGAATCTCTATGTCTGTTTAATTCAAAAATACCATGATTTAATTAATATAGCATTTGAGATAGCATTAATGTGGCCGTAGTCTGGAGTGAACACTAAATATTTATATAAAAAAATCTTAATTGTACAGTGATTTTAAACATAATTTTTAGACTTAGTTCCTAATAATTCAGTTTGTATAAATGACAGCGTTTCGTAGTCATTAACTGGATGGTCTGTTAGCGTAACTACGGAACTACTCCCTTAGCACTCATGCTTTTGTGTTTCGATGTATGCCAGTGTCCACTCCCCTAACAAAGTGAAGACTTTTTCACTTATAATAATTTATCCTATAAGAATCAGAAACATACTTGATTGCGTTTATTTATAGTAATAATTGCCAACTATCTGTCTGTTTGTCTGTCTGACGATCTTTATCAAAAAAAAATTAAGATACCTAAGACAAAGCTCATCTAGCATACTTTTATATTGCCTTGTTTAATCCTTTCATGTGGGTGTCCTTGACGATGCAGCCATCAATCATACGAAGATAGGTTCACTATCAATATATTTAGTACTACAGGAAACCACACAACTTAACCATTACAATTAGATAATTACTTATAGTTATTTCGTCAAATCAGTATAATGATTAAAATATCAAAAAAATAGTCATTAAATAAATTCATTACCATTTTATTAGGTGAACTGTGTAATAAATTGAAATATGTTCACAAATAGAGATGAAATTGGTAAGTGTAGTTATAGATATTATATAAATAAATACATCAAAAATATTTCAACATTGTGAGTTAGTCCCTTTTTGAAGAGGAATCCGGTTTTATTTAACGATTCCTTAGAGATCTTTTGAATGAAGTTAAGCGCCTGTTTTTAAGTTAAAGCAACATGACGCGTTCGAGCTTTCATTCTACTCTACAATTATTAGGCGTTTCGTTACTTTCACCCGTTACTTATAAGAAGATACCTATTTATTTCAGAAAGTATAAACTGTTGGATCTTAGGTTTCATTAGGATGAACTTTAAAACATGTATAAAAACATGTCCACTATATAAGAAAACAATAAAATAGTATTTTCGTAAATAAATCCTAATTGTTTTTTTGTATCACAAAAAGTGTCACTTCGACAATAGATTCAAAATTTAGTGTTAAATTTCGAGTTAATGTCTTATTTTGGTGCGACCACTCGGTCAACAATGGTCAGATACCTGTCCATATAGTTGGAGTGAACTGTAACTTTTGTATCTTTTGTATAAGTCACACATCGTCTCGTCCCCTATACCTACCGCATAGCGAACCGGAGTCGCAATACACATTAGCAAAATATGCCCCAACTGGCTATATTTCATGTGAGAACGCACTTTTCAAGGAATTCGACCATATCGCAACAGACAACATTCGGACATGTAAGTAAACATCTTAATGTTTACTAATGAAACATTTCGAAATACATTGATTGATGATGTTCTCGACGCACGGGTTTTGTGTAGCCTCGCATTATTCTATTCATAAGTTTCACTGCGGGAAGCGGAGCATCAGCGTTGGTGGCTTCCCTATTGTTCCGCGTAGACTCGATTTGGCAAAACATATTTGGGTGTATTTTTTTCCTTTTTTGTGGCATTTAAATTTCATGTGTTTTAGCGAAACGTATACATGTCGCAGATGGATTTCCATTAGGAGTAAATGATTAAGATATTGAGTGTAGGTGTGTGAGTGATGGGGGTTGAGGCAGACGTGCGTGGCTAGGGAGTGCTTTGCTATTGCTACTGGGGTTGGAATTGGCGGGATCCCGCATTTAGTATACGGGATTAATCATGAATGCAAATTGAATGGAATCCAGTGGCGATTTGCCGGATTGAGACGAAACTATATTCTTAAGTGTTAAGTGTTTTTTTTGGAAAATAAATAAGTAAAGGCTCGACACATATCCGACGAGACATCTACGTAATGGCTGTTTGTAGTTGTGTACTACGATACAGGAAATGACACATAAGCGCTTCGTGAGGTTAGCCATCAGCACGTCATACGGGACAGGAGGACGGTAACTGTATTCTAATCGACTAGACAGGATATGACACACAGCACACAGCGATAGCAACCTTCAGTGCACAGGCGATAGGACGCGTCGCTGGGAGGTAATACCGCCATGTCGCAAGCTGGTTGTCATCTTCTGTATAATTCATTACTCTGCAACTACATACGACCAGAAATATATTATTTCGATGCATACGACCCGTTCGCGTCACAAAGGCGTCTTGCCCCGTCAAATAAATATATTCTCGATGTCAAACCAAGGCCTGCTATGTGCAAAAAGTATACCTACTTTTGAGATATTATAATAACAAAAAGTTTTTCACGAAAGTATAATTTATTTAAAACTTAGAGATCTTTTCTAAACATTTTCGTTTTTTTTTTAATATGCACTTTTAATAGTTTATTTATTATTTTGATAAAAGAGTATATTTTGCACATAGCATATTTTATTAAAAGATCGTTGATTGCCAAATAGTGCTTATAAGCATTAGCAGTTTTTTATACTACGCTAAGGTTCAATTAAAAGTTTTTGGTTTAACAACGACGACTATCCGCGGGATAGGAACAGTCCCGTAAATAACTGGATCGAAATTATCGTATGGGGTTGCATTCTGTATACGTAGGTTCGGAGCCCCCGAGGGAGCGCGGGGCCCTCGACGGCTGAGTGTTAGGCAGAGCTTGCAATTAACTCCTCTGTCAGAGCATTATCTCGGCATTAGATCGTCGTCGCGGTAACAGCCGCCCTCCACAGACATTTGTACACTGATTCTAACACACCGTACGCCTACCCTTCTCCTTTCCTAATACTACACACAAGATATTTACGAATCTTCTCATTAATAAAAGCAAATGTGTCACATTTGGATCTTTACGCGAAGTTATATTTCGTTTCAAGAACAAAAATAGAAGTTGAATTTAAAAATGAAACATTAAAATATGCTTCGCACAAAACACGGTCACTCTTAGGAGTTAAGGACTATAATTTTTTAACTTTGTGGCCTTTTCTTATATTTAAAAAAATGATAATCAAATAAAAATCTACAGATAATCAGTTAATATAAGAAAAAACATAAAAATTTACAAAACTTCAAACCAAAAGTTACTTTTGTGAAGTTTATATACGTTACAACTATTGTGAGAAGTATTGAATTTTTCACCAAAAGGCGAGAAGTCACACAATTGAATACAGAACAGAAATCGTGATTGCCAATATAAAAGTTAATCATGTTAGTGCAACAGAATGGGTCGGTCGGGGTCGTATTGTCCCAGGTTCAAATCTCACCCCCCGCGAGGATTCGTTGCTTATTTAATGCAACGATGCACACGTAAACATCTAAATAACTTTTGTGTGACACATCTCCCCTTACCCTCTAATTTTACTAAGTAGCCGAATCTTTACGATAAGCATAGGGAGATGTAGATAAAGAATGTGTTACGGTTTCCTTGTTTAACTTTAATTGGTGATTACGAAATTAGCTATAAAAGATTTATTGCCTGTGTTTTGTAGAAATATCTCGGTAAAATATTAACATTATTTGAAATATTTTTAAATGTATCCAGAAAATAGTAAATTTAATATTCCCATTTTCCCATTCCCAAACCTTTGTACAATATAATACAATAATGATCATATAATATACTCGAAACACTCGTACATGTTTTGCTTCGTATTTTAAGTGCATCGTCAATTATTTTAAATTGGACGACTACAAATTGGTTAAAATGTGTGTATTTAATAATATAATCGTTGTATGTCCTGGTTATAATGTTGTTAGTTTGTAACTGCAGTAAGGTGTTACCGTAAAAAATGAGAGGTTTTTTGATGAAGTACTTTTTTCTCATACGAGTAAAATTAAATTTAATAAATACCTTTCTATAATAAGATAAGAGCACTAATTGAGTAGTACTTGTTCGATTTGGATTTTTTTAAAATCTTTTTGTAATAACATGGTTATAACACGATTTTACACACTATAACATTTAATTTTACTAACTAGATCAGAACCTGGATTTGTCAAGAAACTAGTTGGCAGTGAAGTTTAGTCAAAGCAGACGGACCTCTATTCGAATCCTGTTCGATTCTAAGACTCTTCAATTTAATTTGTTGATATTTCCTAATGGGGAAGGAAAACATCTTGAAGAGTGCCTGTATATCGAAGAAAGCTAGCAATGTTCGAAGATACGTAAACTCACTCACTCATAGAACACAGTTTAGATAATACAATAAACTCAGGCTGCTTCTGACATCCATATTATAAAAAAATATGGGGAGGTTTATGTCGAACAGTGGAGGTCATACGACTGAGATGATAATGACTATAAAAGCTTAATTAAAACTATTATACTTTCGGTACAGCTTAGATGGAACGCTTATTTGTTTACGAAATGCATAAATATTGAATCTAATTCACCACTGTATGTTAATAATAACGAGCCGAGAGTCACGTTGTCGCTCGTCGAGTAACGCCGATCAATTTAACAAATATTTCATTAAATCGATAGAGGGGAAGTCTACTGATCACCGGCAGACCACCTGATTGTGGTGGAGATGAGGTAGGGGGAACGGGTGGGGTTATGTAGATTGGTTTTTAAGGTAAGAGTAATGTTACAACGGCCGCTATTGGTTAACATTCTCAATTAAAGCTTGAATAACGTATCTATTGTAATGTCACGGCGAGAGGGCACGTTGTCGACGAAGGATCGGTAGTAAAACCACTTTTAAGCGAATAACTTTATATTATGGTAAGTTAACAGTATGACAACCAAATAGAGAGTGTCCGTGTGATAGCGAGGCAGAGCTTAAATATCATTTTAAGAACAAAGAAACAATTTGGAATTATACTTAGTATCATTATCAATTTAGATATTGCAATGTAAATATATTAGTTAACGATGTGGACCTTTGAGAATAAACAATATTAAGTAATGTTGTTTGATTAGGGAACACATATTTGAATACTGATAGTCTAATGATTTTTAATGTAGAAATTAAGGAAAGTCACATTACACCTTCCCCCTTAGATTGAATAATTTTCCAAATTATTCCTTAAACATTATGAATGAAAATTAAAACTTGGTAAGTATAAACTCTAAACAAAACTCTATACAAGCAATAAAACAAAATAATCACATTAAATTCTAATAACAAGCACTCTGCTATACACACAAAATTAATAATACAAAAGAATACAAAATCATTAAAAAATTTTATGATTAATACAATTTCATTACAATTTAAAGTTTATAGTGAAAACTATTATATAATAATAAAACATAATTAATTTTACTACAAAGCAAAATTTGGTATAAAAATAAAACTTACTAACTAAAACAAGTATGCATTTTAACAAAGCATTTTAATAAAACATTAATTTGAGATTAATTAATACAATTGATAACTGTAAAACTTATAATAACAATGAATAGAAATCATCTTAAAATATACAGGTGGTATCGAATATACTAAACGTTATCGACATGGTACTGAATATAGATTTAAATATATATTTTTCTTTATGTTTTTAATTTTGCTATACGGGGACTTCTTCTAAGTGGAGGGGCGACTATTTCAGGTCCCTCTAATTCAATGTCTTGCATCTCTAATTCAGTAGGTGCAGTAGGTGTGTACATACTGCGCCTTTGGTTTACATTGAACGTTATACAGTTAGTAACCCTAGAACAACATGAGTCTCTGTCGTCATGTCTTCTAATATGATTTTTCCATAAATATTTTAAAAGAGGCCATGTGTATTTCATAAACACATAGAGTATGATCAATTTTATAATTGTTAGCGAAATATAAGAGAAAATTCCGTTTCCCATAATTTTGTTATACATAGTATTCTTTTTCTCAAAATCTTCAGTTAATGATTCGATTTCATCTAATTTATGACTAGTCATTTTCAAGGAGTCATGATCTAGTTTGTAACTTTGTAAAGGGATTAAATTTAATTTAGTTAGGTTTATTTTTTCAGTTTTTATACATTCATTTATATCAAATTTAGGGAATACAGATAATTTTACTTGATTTTCATTGTTGATATTATATGTAGTAAGAACCATATTACTAGTAAATATTTTACAGTTTTTATTAGAGTTTAGAATTCCTTTTTTATTTAGGGTTATATCTCGTGGTTGAGATCCTTCACATTTAACAGTAGCTAAAGTAGGCTTTGGGGCAATAAACAACCACTGATTTTCAGTATTTAGTTTATAAAATAATTCTTTACTTAATGTTGTCAGGCGAATGTTGCAATTATTTAGATTATCGATATTGTTAAGCAATATACCTATCTCACAGGATGGTTTCGAATGCGTGGAGAAGATTACTCCTCTGTTAAGGCATAATCTCATATTTTGTGAAATTTCTTGACAATGACTTAAATCTTTTAAGGTTACATAAAACATTCTATTTTCTGAAACTGAAACGTACTGTGCATTTTCTTCTGGTAGAATAAAAGAATAATAGTCATCATTTTTATGGATGGGCAGACTTATAATCTTATAAGTATCGAAGCTTTCATTGAAGACTAACGGAATGAGTAGCACAAAAATTAGTTTTTTTTATTATATATGAACGCATTTATTTTAATTAAGGTTTCTAGTTTATATTTATTTATTTTTTTAATTTTAATTGTTGATTTACTAATTTTATTATTGAAAAGCTAATTTTAGTCTATTATTATGGACTATTTTATATTTATTTTTAATTTTAATTGTTGAATTACATTTAGAATTTAATTTAACAACTTCGTAAGGTCCTTCGTAGTTAGCGCTTAGTTTTTTGCTTTTGCCTTTAGCAAATGTCGCTTTTTCTAAGAAGACCTTATCACCTATTTTTAAATTTATAATATTATTTTTCTTGTCATAATAATTTTTGTTAACAACTTTAGAGTTTTGAATATTATTTCTTGCCAATTCATGACTTTTTTGAAGTTTTAACTTTAGGTCGCTAATGTAGTCATCGTAAGTATACTTAAATTCAGGTTTACAAGTTATGCTCACAGGTAAGCTTGGTTTAACGCCAAAAATTAATTCAAATGGTGTGAATTTTGTAGACGTGTGAACTGAAGTATTGTATGAAAACATTGCATAATCAATCCAATCATCCCAATTGGTTTGTTTATCATTAATATAATGTTTTAAGTAATCAGCTAAAGTTGAGTGCGATCTCTCTAAAGCTCCGTTGCTTTGAGGATGATAGGCAGAACAATTAATTTGTTTTATTTTAAATAATTTTGCTACGTTTTTTAAAAGCGTTGACATAAAATCTGAACCTTGGTCTGTTAATATAGACTTCGGTATTCCAAATTTGCAAATAAACTGTGAAACAAACGTTTTAGCTATCGTTAAAGCTTCATGGTTTGGTACAGCATAAGCTTGAGAAAATTTAGTTAAGTCATCCTGAAGTGTGAGAATGAATTTATTACCGTTTTCAGTTAATGGTAATGGTCCAACTATATCGAGGGCAATTTTTTCGAAAGGGTATGAAGACGTAGTTGTTAGTTCCATTGGAAGTTTATGTTTCTTCCTAACTAATTTGTTACGTTGACAAGAATCACATGACTTAATAAATTTTTTAATGTCGTTCTTCATATTTTCCCATTTGTATAATTCTTTAATTCTTTTGTAGGTTTTATGATATCCTGCATGTCCTCCGACAGGATTTGAATGATATTCTTCTAGTATTTTAGAGATATCTTCTTTATTTAGATTAGTTTTTAAATTGCAATAAATTTTTATTTTAATATTAGTGTTTTTAAATATATATCTTAACATACTTCTTATTTTAGGCCAATTTAATTTATCATAATGATTACCAATTTTGGGCATTTTTAATTCATACTCTCCCCCCTTATTTTGAAGTAAGTGGTCTCTCACTTTTATTAGGGTTTCAAATATGTCTTCATATTCGGCTTTATCCCAATAATGTTGCTTAATACACATATAGTAAATATAATTATTTTTTTCTGACTTTACTATTAAATTCTTTATGTCAATATCTTTAGGTTTAATCTCCTTAAAATGATTATATTTATTTTCGATTTCTTTTGTAAGTGTATCAGAACATTCTAAATCGCATGATATTGGTATACAAATGTTACCATTTAAAGAGTCTGTTAAATTGTCATTTAATTCTTCTATATTATTATTTACAATTATTTTATTTTCAAAATTATGTAGGAAATCATTATATGTATCAGGTTTAACTAATCGAATTCTACTTAAAGCGTCAGCGTTGTTGTTTAATCTTCCTTCTTTATAAATTATTTCATAATCATAGTCTTCTAACAGTAGTCTCCATCGTACTAATCTAGAACTTGGATCTTTAGCATTGAATAACCATGTAAGTGGTCTATGGTCTGTATAAATTTTAAATTTTCTTCCATATAAATATGGTCTAAAATGTTTTATACTCCATACAATGGCTAAAAGTTCTCTTTCAGTAGTGGAATAATTAGATTCAGCATGATTTAAAGTTCTACTGGCATATGCAATGGGTAAGTCTTTAGGTGGTATACCTTGAGACAAAACTGAACCTATGGCGTATGCACTTGCACCTGTAGTGAGAACAAATTCTTGTGAAAAATCTGGATATTGTAAAATTGGTTTCATTATTAATTTGTCCTTTAATTCTTCGAAAGATTCTTGCTGATTGCTGGTCCATTTAAATTCGACATCCTTTTTTAATAAAATAGTTAAAGGTCTAGCTAATTTCGCAAAGTCTTTTATAAATCTCCTATAGTAACCTACAAAACCTAGGAAAGCTTTTATGTCCTTTTGATCTTTAGGTATAGGATATTTCTTTATGACTTCAATTTTCTTAGGGTCAGGTTTTATTCCTTCATCTGTAATTAAGTGACCTAAGTACAGCACTTGTTTATGCATAAATTCGCATTTATCTGGCTGAATTTTTAAATTGAATTTTTCTAGCCTTTCAAGAACCTCAATAAGACGTTCGTTATGTTGTTTTAATGAATCAGCGTGAATTATGATGTCATCCAAATAAACGAAACATCTGTAGTTTTGTATTCCTGCGAGTACACTATTCATTAATCTTTGAAAAGTGGCAGGTGCGTTTTTCAAACCAAATGGCATTCTGTTATATTGGTAATGTCCTGAAGGGACTGAAAATGCAGTTTTTTCTGCGTCTTCGGGTGCCATTTTTATTTGGTGAAATCCTGAAATAAGATCCAGGGTGGTGAAATATTTAGAATGACCTAGCTGATCCAAAATATCTGTAATATTTGGTAATGGGTAACTATCACCAACAGTAGCTTCATTAAGCTTCCTGTAATCAATTACGATCCTCCATTTCTTTTCACCTGAAGCGTCAGCTTTTTTAGGAACAACCCAAACTGGTGAATTCCATGGGGAAGTAGAAGGTTGTATAATATCTTGTTCAAGCATATTTTTTATTTGTTTTTCAACCTCTTCTTTGTGCACTTGTGGATAACGATAAGTTTTTACATTTACTGGTGCACAATCAATTTTAGTCGGAATATAATGAGATAATGCGTCTGAGCATGTTAATTTATCTCCTTCCAAATAAAAAACGTGATTAAATTCACTACAAATTTTTTTTAAAGATTCCTTTTCTTCGATATTAAGATGTGATATACGAAGTTTTGATTTTATAATATTGATACGATTGGAATCATAATTAAAATTGTGTTTCGAAGACACATTCATTATTGTATGACCTTTTAATTGGTTTTTAAATATTTGTGTTAAAGGTTCCACTTTTATTTGAACCTTAGACAGTTTTATTTCCTTATCATTCGTGTTTAAAATCGAAGTATAAGTTTTATTATTTACACATCTAATTAAACTGTCTGCGATAATAACGCCTTTTTTAATTTCAATTTTATTAATCATACCTAACTCGTGGTTAGAATCTGTATTGAACTCAACGATTTGTTCACATCTTGGTTTAACAATTATTTCATTATTATATATAGTGAACGAATTCAATTTCAAAATTTCATGTGAACTATAATTTTCCTTATAGCAATCCTCTCTTGGAGTGTTATCACAATCCTTGGTAGGAATTTTATATGAATCCTCTATGGGAATATTATGCGAATCCTCTATGGGAATATTAGTAGAATCCTCTGTAGGAATATTAATAGAATCCTCTGTGGGAATATTCATGAATAAATCCGTTAAGGAAACTGAAACATTGTTGTTTAATGACGACTCTTTAGGTCTTATCACCTTTTCAAATAGGACGTCACCACTGTCCATTGGAGTAGCCCTGGAGGCCGATTGACTCTTTTGGGGTGGCTCATTAGATGTCTCTATGTGGTACAAGGGGATAATTTGATCGTCAAACTTAAGAACATCTTCCTCAAAATCAATGGTAGCATTAAGACATTTTAGAATGTCATTGCCCAAAATACCATCAAAATTTATAGGAAAATCTCTTTTTACAACATGAAATAATGTATTATAGTTCCTATTTTGGAGTATTAAATCAAGATAAGAATATCCTGCGGTTTTATTATGTTTTTCAACATTATCTATACCTTTTAAATATAAAATATGATCTATGTAAACTGGAGTGTCGTATAAAAGTTTATGAGATTTAATTAAAGAAATTGTTGCTCCAGTGTCGATTAATAATTTAACTGGTTCGCTTGTTTGTGCGAATTTCAGTTCAACAAATGTCGTAACAGCGTTTAGATTTAGAGTATGGATCCGGCTATTACGTGTAAATTTTCCCTCTGCACAGCCGGTTGCGGAGGGTCGTTCGAGTTTAAACGACCACTCGGCTGTGGTTTGGAGTTAAATTTTTTATTTTTATTTTGAAAATTATTATGTTGATGATCACTTTTGTTAAAATTATTTTTATTTTTTAATTTAAAGCAATTATCTATATTATGATTGGTTTTCTTGCAATATTTGCAATATTTTGTCTGTTGGGAAGTGTGATGCACCTCCTGATTGTGAAATTTATAAGTTTCTATTTTACTTCTAAGTTGTTGCTCTTCCGAAAGAGCTATACCAATTGCAGCTTCTAAACTTTCAGGTCGCTGTGACTTGACTAATATAGTTAAATCTTTATTCAGTCCATTCAAAAATATACTAAGAGCTTGATTTTTTATTAAATTAACGCAAGCTTCTCTACTTATTTTATCTAAATGGATATCTAAAGAATTTATAACTTTAATATAACAAGATTCTAATCTATTCGAAAAAGACATTACATTTTCTTTCGGAAGTTGTCTACATGAATTCAATTCTAACTGCCATTGTCCTAGCGTTCTTCTTTCTGAATAAGCGTCGAGCAGATGTTGCTTTAGGGTTCTCCAATCGGGGAACTCTCGATTTCTCACAATTGCTCTAGCTTTATCCGTTATCCTTGTTTCGATGATTGCGAACAGGACAGGTTGTAGTAGTGGATCAATAAGGCTAAGGGCCTTTTCACAATTATCAATGAATTCGTATAATTTAGACTTGTTGCCGTCGAATTTTATGAGCATTCGCTCAGCCATTTCAAGGCTTATATTCGTATGAGGGCGTGACACCTCCATTTTGGTTGGTTTCTGTTCCATAATAATATATTTAAGTTGCCTTACTTGTGAGTTTTCTCCGAAAGTCGAATGTGCCGCCGATGATTACCGAAGCCTTCTTGAAGTTTTAACTGCAGGTCTTCAATGCTGGCTCCGCTGGTATCCGTTGACTTCTACGGTCTAATTAACGGATCCTACCGACTGCGCCAATTTTTGTAATGTCACGGCGAGAGGGCACGTTGTCGACGAAGGATCGGTAGTAAAACCACTTTTAAGCGAATAACTTTATATTATGGTAAGTTAACAGTATGACAACCAAATAGAGAGTGTCCGTGTGATAGCGAGGCAGAGCTTAAATATCATTTTAAGAACAAAGAAACAATTTGGAATTATACTTAGTATCATTATCAATTTAGATATTGCAATGTAAATATATTAGTTAACGATGTGGACCTTTGAGAATAAACAATATTAAGTAATGTTGTTTGATTAGGGAACACATATTTGAATACTGATAGTCTAATGATTTTTAATGTAGAAATTAAGGAAAGTCACATTACACTATCTACACTTAATCATCTGTCGTGTTTCCCTAGGGGAAAAGTCGTTGGTCAGTTCATATTGTTTGCCATTGTGAATTGCGATGACTGACGCAAAGCTCTTCAAATACTCAGTTTCTGATGAAATGTTTGTAATTTTAATTAGTTTAATATAACAATTTAAAATCGTGTGCGTGCGTAAGAAAAGATATTAGGTCAGACATGAGGAGAAAGTAGAAAAAGTTTTGGGCCTACTAAAATAATGTTATAAATATTGTAGAAAGGAAACTATTTGTTTGAAAACACTAACTTCAGACTACGTAAATATATAAATAGAATAGGTAATAATTAACAAATTTTATAACATAGTTATTACATTGGATATTATAAAAACTAACAAAATTACAATATATTTAACTATGGTATAATAATGTTTTAATTTTCCGATTTCTATTTTAAATGTACCTGCCTATAGTTGACTATAAATGCAACCAAGCTTCGCCTGGATACAAGTGGGAGTTAGTTTATATAATAATATAACCCTAAGTCCTTCTAGAATATTATGTTTTTCAAATAGAGACAGATTTTTTAAAATATAATGTAATATTCCTTGGCTAAGAGTTAACATAGATTGTTATATTTTTTATATCGGGCGAAGG
This sequence comes from Synanthedon vespiformis, assembly GCA_918317495.1. NCBI lineage: Eukaryota > Metazoa > Arthropoda > Insecta > Lepidoptera > Sesiidae > Synanthedon > Synanthedon vespiformis. Next base: position 4,904,396 of record OU906947.1, read on the forward strand.
CACTTGAAAAAAATATTGAGATTTAAAATATTAGATCGAATCGTAACACGAAATTGACTACATGTGTGAAACGCAAAAAGTGAAAAGTATAAAAAAATACACGAATACATCGGGGAGTCATAAATAAACTTAAAGCGTCGTTAAATTTACAGAAACCGAAACTAATATGGTGAATGCGAAGCTGGCAAAAAAGTAACTAATAGATATTTTATATGCGAAAGTTTGTGGATGTATGTTTGTTTCTCTTTCACGTAAAAACTACTGAAACGATTTCGATTAAATTTGGCACGCAGATTATCTGGAATAACATATAGGACACTTGTAATCCTGAAATAATGTTAGGTCTCCATGGGATCGTCTAAAAATATAAATTCTGTGCCGTGGGCCGCCACGATATTCACAGCAATAAATATGTATGTATTTTCCATTTTTTAAGGCGGACGAAGTCAAGGGTAGGTACTGTAGCTTTCTAAGGTAATGTAGCTTTCTAAGGTAATGTAGCTTTCTAGAAGTGAAATATTTTTAAAAATATTTCAAGCGGTTTTCAAATTTATACATTACATAAAAAAACAAATCTGTCCTCTTTATAATATTAGTTTTAATAATACCTACTTGAACTGCTACCGTCAACGCATTTAAAATAAAATAATAAATATGTTTATTAACAGTTAGAAAAATCGTTTACAATAATAGCCATGATTGAAGACTCCTTTTAAGCGGAAGCCTGTGCCACAGGAGCCTTCGCTATTCCATAAAAGCTAGTAACAATGTATATATTTATTAAATATTTAAACAAGAAAATAAGATTATTTTTTAAATAGAACGAATTTGAGCGCACACGCGCGCGTCTTTCTCTCTCTCTCTCTGTGTGTGTGTGTGTGTGTGTGTGCATTTAAATAGATATTTAAAACTGTTTATCTAATTAAGTGTTACTTTTTGCAGAAGCGTGACATAACGGATTGCGGGTTGTTAAGAGACATATTATGAGTGGGGTTGTATCTAGTAAAGTTAAAGTACGTAGTTGCGTCGCTATCTGCGCAATCCATACGTGGAGTGGCGCGTCGGACCGTAAGGCTTCTGGCCTAAGCACGCACCCCACACTGGCTGCCACTCTCCTGTCACAGCTTACGCAAACCGAATGACAGCTTCCCAATAATTCGTTACGAAAATGTGTTAATCGCATGCCGAACACTTTCACGCTCCGCGACACTGAATTAGATTAGCACGATGACAATAGCGACATTTGTAGCTGAATCGGAGTCGTCATATTTTGACAGGTATCGTCACATGTCTGCACCCTCGTCCGAGGCTCGCAGTACCCACATACACGTGTTCGCGCGTCCCACGCGAACTTGGCGCGACTTAAAAGTTCGCTGTCAACCTTTTCTCCTCACAAAAGTCCTGATTTCACGCGGCGCAAACATTCATCCGATTGTTACGAATTTCGTTATCTTGTATTAGCGAGCGCGAGTGGCTATATTGAAAAAATAATACATTTGGGATTTGACGGGCACCCCATGTGCTCACGGCAGCTTCCTTTTCACTGCGTTGCTCCTATAAATGAAACGGGATGATAAATTTATTTAATGTATACAAATGTTTGGACATTTTTATTTCGCTGTCATTTAGACGTAGGTAACATAATTTAGTTCACCATATGTTAAGTCGTTACATCGCTTTGAGTAGGAAGTGGAAAAAAATGTTTTACGACTTGTGAGAGAAACTATGACAAACCGATGTTTTCCGTGTATACGGTCCTCGTACGATAAACACATTTTTTTCATAGTCGCACACACATAAAAAGTTATTGATTAATTGCTTTATTAAAGGAACGCTGTGTCTACGTAGAGTCAATTATTATCAAACAAAAATCTCTGTTCTTATTTTTAATAGTATAGTACTCGTATATACACAAATTGCGTACACAATAAATTGGTTGTGATTGTGACAATTAGAAAGTTATTTGAATTTCAAATATTTAATTTAATATAAACATAATTTTTGCCAATACTAAACATGTCAATAGATTTATAAATGTATTGTAACTATTAAATAATTTAATGTCAATAGTTATTGTAGTTGTCAATATATATTTTATTCAATATTATTTCGATGTAAAAACCCAATAAATAATAATAATAAGTTATAGATTGACATTAACAAAACTGAATTCGGTCGATATTCGAACTCTCATCTCTCCAAAAGTTGCTTTTATTGCGATAAAGAGAGTAAATTCTTTTTTACTTGGTATTCTAAAAAGGTTTAGTGATAATTATCCAATAGAGGGTACTGAATAAAAAATAAAATTTTTTAAAAATACTGAAATAAAAATTTGCCGGCTCATTAACGGGGTTTTCATCGGGGTTTCCGTCTAATTGATCTCGGGACCGGGTAATTATTCACAGGAGGGTATATAAAGTAATTATTGCTGGGTAGGTAGCCCTTTTTCCTTGTCGCCACGGTGTACCCCCCTAGTCTCCCTGAGCTAATCAGCTCACGCGCCCGGTGCCAATGACGGGTCCCAACTGTGTCTTGGATCGCGATGACAGGATTTTAATATATTTTGTTGTTGTATGTAAATCGTGTTGCAGATGACGCACAAACGGATGCTATACATTATTCGCCACATCATTTGTAATGTTTCTTTCTTATCATAACACGCTTAACTACTCAATCCATCATATTTTTTCCAAATTAATTTACAGTATCAACTCTAAAATTTATTCATATTTATAGTTGATATTATAAATTTGTTTTAAATACTTACTTTATGTTTCTGATAGTAAAAACAATCATATATGTTTTCACTTATTGTTACGTAGATACCTATATATTGTTATGTAGGATAGGCACCTATATAATACGAACATGGCCATTTTAAATTTATATATACTATGTTTCATGAATAACAGTAGGCAATAACAATAACAGTAGTTTTGAAACTTGTTTTTTGTATAACTAATACCTATTATTCAATTTTATGTATCGCAGCAACCGAAAAGTGGTTTTAAGTTATTTTAACCCTATACTGTTATGGTTAAATAATTAATAGGTACATATAGGACAAAGTATATGTGTATTTGGACATCAATTAGCCCGTGGTTATTATGAATAAACCCATGTAACGTGTCACGCTTCATAATATTATGTTGAATCTCGAAGGTTGGGTGATCAATAATTGTGTAAAGAGACGTATGTGGTCACCCATCAGTCTTTCCCGCTTAAGAAGAAACGCAATATTTTGACATAAATTAAAATTAAAGTGTAAATATTTAAAAAAAAATCTCACAAAAGAGATTTATACTTGTTAGGACGAAGTTGTACGTCTTCATAAGGCTTGACATTTCATTTGTGTCTAGGCAGGCCGACAAGTGCTAACCCTCCCTTACCTCCGCCCCCTCGTTACCCCAATACACCCCCGTCTTCGAAGGGCTCCCCTTGTTATGCATAAAATCTTGTCTTATTACTTCCAACTTTGCTATTATATTTGACGAGACTGAGTTGCCAAGTTATTCTGTTATTAAAATTTTTGGCCGCGCCAACGGCTCTGCTATAAGTCTAGTTCAAATGTAAATGCGAATGAAAATTATAAAGCGAGAACTTATTTGATTGAACAAACCTTAGGATCTGCGGATTAATGTCGGAAATTCAGAGGAGGTCGTTCGCATAAGTCGAGCTTTGTTGTCGCGCCGCGCGTCGCCCGAAATAAAGAGACGACAAAATGCGATTGAAAAGGTCTATTCGCTTCTGCGAGCTTTTTATACGAGCTTCACTTTACGACTTGTCTCTGGTTTCATAAATTAATTGTTTTTAAATGCGATAATTTTATTAAGTCTTCATTTCTTTATCTACTCTACTACAGCGTTGGTTTTATTTATATATGCTAAACACATTGCAATACAATTTTCTGTTTTGACGTTTTTTATTCTGCAAAATGATTATCTTCCACATCTACGTCACCTAACATAGATGTTAATGTTTCCAATCTATATTTTATGCGCTCGCATATAATTAATGTAAAATATGCTGTCGAATAATGAATAATATTTTTCTTGTTAAGGCCAATAGCCAATGAACGTTCTCGAGTGAAGACCACAGTCAAATAAATGCAGTGTAGCACTTCTCTCTGCCCATAAGATGGAAACTAAAAGAAAAAGGGTTTGGGTCAACGCTGGTTCCAGGTTGATTCTTTCCCTCGATCCAACTGGAGAATTATGGGGAGAAGTCCAGTTAAGAAGTTGAAGGGGTTAGAACGTATCTTTTTTTACAAAAAATAAAAAAATAAGACAATCTGATAACAAGCTGAGGCAAAATTTAATTCCAGTTGAAGTTAATAAAAGGATAATTCGGTAAACCGTAAAAATAATATTTTTCTTTGCCACGTATCGTCCATATTTTTATGTGTATTTATTTTATAAACCTTGACTTTAGATTGTTTATAGGCAACGGTAGCCATTTTCCATCAAGTGGACCTTCAGCCTGTCGCTAACCTTTACATGAAAATATCACTGTTATTTGCAGTTTCAGGTAACATTAATATTAAGGCATTAAATTATTTTTAAGGTATTTTTAGTATCACTTTAAATTAAAGTAGGCTAGATAATGATTTTTTTCCAAATCAATAGTATTTCAAAACACTAGGTAGATAGGGCATAAAGCGCCATTATAAAAAGTTAAAGTGTACCTAAATGGCAAGAGGTACGGTGGAGGCTATGAGGTCGGAGGCGGTGCGAACATCTGTTCCCTTTGTAGCGACAAATTAACACGGTTTTGAGCAAACTGAGCGCCTTCTACGAGCCATTCCTAGCTAGAAACGAGCCCTAAAGATTCCCTTAAGCACGTCGCCAGCTGTTCAGAGCACTAAATTCCACGTTACAATGCTTTGTTTTAAAATTTGTAATCATTCTCACATTTTACGACGGTGAACGGTCCGTTTCGGAAAATTTGATACGACTATAAACCCTGTAATTGTGTTGGCATTCCACTTAATTAAAAGTTATGAATTTAAACGCGTACCAGCTTTACTACGTTCGACTTCTGCCGTCTGAGTTAAGCAGCTATTTAAATGTGATGAAATTCTTTTTATAGTTTGTATGAAAGTTTAGATAACACCTTAATGAGTGTAAATAAATTAGATTAATTCTCTTGTTAGTTACTCCGTATCATCAACTTTGCGGTCTACTACGCACAATTAATTGTCATAAGTAAAAGTACTTAGGGCTATACTTTCCAACAGCATATTTATGCTTAAATTAAAGTCGATAAATTAAATATTAAAACTGTCAGTCGCAGGTCTGCACGTCAGTGAAAACTGAATAGAAAACTTAGCTTTTCATGTGTTGTATAAACTCAAATAGAAATTGATATCTTGAACTTAACTTGAAACGGAAGGGTAGTAAGTAAGTACTTTTTTAAAAGAAAAAGTAAAGTGTCAAAGTTGGTTTTTTAACTATGACTCAATCAAACACTATTTTGTGTACAAAACTTACATATTAATTATTAAATTTATGACTGGAATAAAGAGCATAGTTATTTAGGATTGCACAAAAAAAAATGCAAAATTTTAAAATATGTCATCAAAATAATACAAATATATCGTTCAGTGTGTTGATTTTCCCATTCTCAAATATTTATTTATTTATTTATTAAGATTTCATACAGCCATTATTATTAAATACAAATAGGCCCCTAGAATAAAAAATAAATAAATTTACATTTAATTAATTTAAAAAACAAATTAATATAAAACAAAAGAGGATAAAAAGAAAAGAATATTGTATGTTAAAAAAGAAAAAATATTTCTATTATTTCTTAACGAAGTGACCTTGATTTTTTTCTTGTTTTTTAGAGCTGGTATAACGTATACTATCTCCTAAACACACACACACACACACACCTCTATATTTATATAAATGTCAAAGCATTTCGCTTTCCCCATCAAAAAGGCCCAACGCGCCTAAAGAAGTTTTCACTTCAAAAATATATTGCACAGTTAAAATATGATATTCCCACAACGATTAAGCGGATACACAACAAAAGGCTGCAAAAAAGCTAACTCAGCTCACAGCTAGAGCGGTGAGTTATGAAAACAAATACGCATTATGGCTGCGTACGAAATCTCGTACAACTAATGACGTTAAAAGCGAGGGTAAAAGTAACATTGTAACAGTCATAGTTCGGGTGTGTATGCCAAAAGTTGGGTAGCGGTCATAAATACCGCCACGGGGGGGCTCGAGCGAGGCGTCGCTGAACAATAATATCCGCTACGTATGCGCGTGTTAACATTAGCTCCATACTTAATACCTTGTTGCCCTAAACTCGCTTAAGAGGGTAAGACTTCGTGACACGGTGTTAATTAAATAATTACTTTAAATAATAACTCCTCGGCCTTGGTCGGGCGCGCGTGTACCTTTCGAGCGTTACAAGCCGTTGTTGTGCCTTCGTAACAAGTACCCACGAGCTTCATACAATTAATAACTGTGCACTTAGTTCAAACAAAATTAGTTATTCAAACAGATTTTTGTCTAATGCCCTCATTAAGCATTACAAAAATAAGACTTTTTATATATATTAATAAAGTTTGTAGATAACTGTAATGTTATTCAAATTTATAGCTAGCAAGATTAATCTAATGATAATTTATTATTCACATGGCCCCAATCTATAACAGAAGCGTTCACGATTTCAGTTTTTTTCGCGATCCGCGCCCGAAGGCTTTGTCCACCATTACATAGGTAAATGTTATTTTTGGGAACGCGCCTTTTTGATGTCCGCCATTTTTGTCGAAGCCTGAAAGAAACGGGACTTTTTCCTGTAAACACGTGTCCCGGGTATTTGGGATACGAGTGGAGTGCTTCCTTAGGAGGAAAGTTTTAATTTGCTCTTTTATTTCCCCGTTACGGCGACAATTTTTCTTGAATGGCGGCAATATCGTTTGGGGAAATTTATACACAAAAATTTCGGCCGAGTAAAAGGAAAATTTAAAACTTCGTGCTGTGGTTAAAAACAAACGCCAAAGTTTTTTTTACTTAATGTTCTCATCTCAAGGCCCTACGCTTTTTAGATGGAGATATATATTTTTACTATATTACAATTTGATTTTTTATTTTTGATTGTACTCTGACCATTTGAAAGTCTGACAATTTGAAAAACTGACCATTTAAAAGTCTGACCTTTTGAAAATCTGAACTTTTGAAATATTTGGAACTTTATTATTGTTTTATAATAATTTATAAACAAATATTGTTTTATAATTAGTCGGTGTCGCCGCCACTGTTTTTAATTTTTATCATTTTTTCACTACATAAAGTATCTATCCGTATAAGTCAGAACGTACGTTAATCTACGTAATCAACTATCTGCGTGTCAAATTTCATCCCAATAGGTTCAGTCGTTTTCGCTTCATTGAGTAACGAACATCCAAACAAACATACAAACAACATTTATAATATCTACTAATAAGATATGGACAACTACGCCATCGTCTCGTCTAACCCCAATCCCTGTAATTAAAACCGTGATTATATAAAATGAGTAAGTGATTTATCTGTATGATATTATAAACAATTTAACTTTAACCTTTTTACGCTCTCTTTCTCGAGATATTTTGGTAGGTTGTCAAAATATACAATATAAGTAAGTCTATACCTAACAATAGCGACACATTTGAAGCGACCATAAGGCGGGACGAGTAGCAGAGCTATGTAAAGCTTACCCTCGAGCACCTACTCTATTGACTTTCTTCCGCCACTTTCTTATCGTGTTATGATAAATGAATCCAGCTACAACCTAAAATAGACTTTATACCGTTGCAGTAAACTCCAATTCTAAACGTAGAAATGCGTTTGTTATAAACCATTTCGTTATTGCGTTGGTGCTTCTTAAATAATAAAGGCTCTTTGTAAAACTTTCCCTCCTTGAGCGTTCTAAAGCTTTTCGGTATCCAGTAATTAATATTCATGGAGTCTGCCGGAGGGGCCGTGTAATTAATAAACTTATATGATACTTTTGTTTACAGTGTCATTCCTGAACGGGAGTCGTCGGATAAGGCCTGTGTTTGTTACAATGTTCAGCATTCGCCACCCCGCCCCTTCACCCACCATTGTATAAATACATTTTCGACGATCATAATTAATATCATATTAACTATGTGACAATCTTGTAACCTGTCAGCCTTATCTGTTCCGATTATTATAAGGATTTTTAGATCGAACTATATATTGCTGTTTATAAATCTAAAGATATATTACATAATTATATAACTACATAAGTAAAAACAGAATACCAAGAGGAATGCAAATGTAAAAGGACAAGGTTTGAACGTAATTTTCATTTTTTTTTTTGTGGTCTTCTATAAGTTTATACATAAACTTTTAGATAAAAACCTTATTTCATATAAATGATGAAGCGAAACCGCACAATGAAGGAGTTTAGAACTACCACCGCAAATTATAAATGCGATCAGTGAATACAATGCGATCAGTGATTCTCATACAAATATTGTAAAAATTGTAAAGCTCGTTAACGTTTGAGCAATTAATAGAAATATGCCGAATAATCTCCCCTGAGTGATAATTTCAACGTACAATTCAGGTAAATGTATAAAGGTATTGCGCTATCTGTCTGTGTACCTTCTGACGAGCTACGTTGGTACTTTAGCGGTAATCCTATCTGTCCGTTCCCAGAACAACGGTCTAAAGGAGCCTAATATAAATTAATGCTTCATATCAACGAGAGACAAGTATCGTTTAATTTAATTTGAAGACACAAGTAATTTGACAAAACTTCTGTAATAAAATTATCGAGCATTGACCGTGGTCCCTGATAACAAGGTGAGTGGGTGTGGATCGGGGTCCGAACGCGCGACCGGACACAGCTCACCATGTTAATACATGTAAAACGAAGATTATCCATAAAACTCACAAAAGGTGCCGAGTTGTCTTCGCAACCCGATGGTCTGGTGCAACCAGCCTTAACTGTTCGTTAAACTTAATTAATCTACTCTTCATTTTTAATCTATAATCAAGTTGTAAATGTGTATGCAGGCATGCATGTAGGTATGTTTGTGATTGTGTCTGGGTGTTTGTGTTTTTTATGTTTTTGTAGAACCGACAATTTACAGCTTTGGATTAGATTTAGGTTTAGTACATTGGATGTTCATTGGAGCTTTTACGCTTCGTTGGATGCCTTGTAGAATAAAATAAAATAAGTAAAATAAAATAAAAAAAAGATATTATAACCCCACAGTAAAAAATAGCCCTAGTGTAGTTTTATATCTATCAAATCGTTCATTTCCTATTTATTTTAAAGTAAATAGTAAAATAAATGAAACATCATCTTCGTCTCATAAGTACACTAAAAAAAAATTTAAAAGCAAATAATTCAAAGCTAAACGACCCGCCTCCGGCATTTGAAGGATATTTTAATTTTTTTAAATTGTATACGCAAACTTTCTTCGTTTATCGAATAAAAAGAGTCATCAGTGAAAGCTGCATCGAAATTCGTTGGTTAATTTAGGAGTTAGCTGAGAATCTTTATTTTATAGGTAATACGTATAGATTTGTAAACTAAGTACACAAAAATAATAATTAAAAAAATGAACATTGTTTTAAATATCATTGAATTAAGAACAGAATACCAATAGGTGATTTACTTAAATGTTGGTTTCCGAATAGTGTGAGCAGAATTTGACATGTTAATAATTTGCATTGGTTATTTATCAGTGAAACACAATCCCCTCAAAGCACTTAAGCACTTAGCGTAAACATATCGATTTTCAATATGAGACGCAAACGCCCTGGGGACGCAGTAACAATGTAAAAACGCGGCAGAGCCGAACGCGGTGTGATTCAGTATTTGTTCTGTTGTATGACGCGACAACGCGGTGCGGGCGGACGACATTTCGAGAGCGCGAGTTAAACTAGGGTTAAATGTATGGAGGGTTGGCCTCAACCTCATAATATTATAACGTGTAAAGAGTAAAAGAGTCGGCGTTATCTTTTATACAAGCCCGATTCCTGACCACTTTAATGGGAAAAGCATGTTAGAATTAAACTAAACAAAGACGACGCATCAATTAGGGGCACGATTTTTTACTCTTTTTTTTTAAAAAGGGCTTAACTTTTTAAAGTTTGTACGTTGCCCGAGTTGCGTCCGAGTTTGTTCGTTATTTTTTTACCTTCAGGCTTGTTTGATTAGATCAATCTCAATTCTTGTATAGATTTTAATTAAGCCGATAAAAGGTTTTAAATTGATACAAAACATTAACTTGTATTAGACACTTCCTTTTAATAATCACCTACTTTACAGCAAATGGAATATATATTAACATCCCACTTTTGGACATAGGTTTCCTCTAAATTTATATTGTAAGTACGAATATGTTCTAAAATTGATTTTTTATTATTTATTGTTAAAGTTGGATTTATTCAGCAGACATGGCTGATGATGGAGCAAATTGCCTTATTCAATAGAACTTTGAAAATATTTTGGTTATAATATAATAAAAGCTTGATATCACTGAGTCGGCAAAGAATTTTTTTTGTGATTCAAGAGTGATTCTGACAAAATGAGAAAAGGTCTGAACGTCTGAAGGAAGAAAGGGGAAGGCGTTGGAGACCAGATTTCTAGTTTATAACTCCAAAATACAATGCCAATGCAATCTATTTTTTTTTACTTACATGTAAATAAAATCACCAAAAGATTTGTGCTACTTCAATGTTTTTTTTATCACCCCTTGACCATCTTAAGTGTGATGCGAATACCACATGATAATAAATTTAGTCGATATATCCACTTACTTCTAAGCATACTTGTTACTTGGTCACCTGTAGGTATGTGACCAAATATAGCCACTAACCCAAGGACACTAACTTATTAGCAAAAACTTCACATGTCTTAGAAGATTGTTAATCTTCTTACACATGATTTATCTTACAACGTTAGCTACGATTTATTATACCAACATTGAACTCTAATTGATTCAGATTCAAACCTAGATACAAACGAAATATCCATATTCGTCGCCCAGTGATCCTCCCACTAGGCTAAATATAACTGCTTTTAATTGTATACTTAAATCATCTTCATCTTAATACAGTTTATTTCTTAATATGGCATATATTAATAAACCGTATCTTAAACAAACTCAACATTAACTTGAAAAAAACCGTCCTTCATAAATTTCCGACGAGGTCTAAATCGGCATATTATTGCATTACCAATAAATGCAAGTGTGCGCTTCAATTTACCTTATCACGAGTAAAACTTTTGTGATACTGTAAAAATACGCTATAAAAGGTGAACTAACATCAGTATAATTAAGACGGAGTAAATATATGGAACACATTGACGTATCATAAAGTTAAAGGATTGGAAACAACGCAAACTGCAAGGTAAATTTTACGATGGCGTCCGTCCCGCTTTTATTGTTGTTGTAAAATTCACGATCCATTATTAATTATTACAGACATCATTAATCTACTAATCTATTTAAGGACGTGCGATAAGAATCTCATTTAAAGTATTGAATGAAGAGTGTCCGTAGTGGACTCGAGATAGGCTTAAATTAATGTGTATGGTCAGGTAACAAGCGGGAGCACTGTTTCAGTTAAATTGATACTTTATTTCTAGTGAATAGGGTTCAATTTTATTTTAGTGACAGAAGGTGATAGGATGTTTAGCGGCTTTTAATATTGTGCCTGATTTATTACAGGTTGGTGTTTAAACGACAAATGCATCGAAACAGATAGGAGCGACATGTCCGACATTGGAGGACCGATGTTGTCCGCTACACATTGCATTATTGTCTATCAACACATCATGAGATATCCAATACAGTTATTTAATGAATATTGAAAATAGGTTATTTTAATATCATAACTAGATGAAGAGAATTATATGGTTATACATACTTCCAATTATCATGGCTATCCTAACCCTCGAGGCGGTGAAACAACGATCTAGTAAGTCGGAAAATTGCGGAGATTCTGATTTTCACCTGCAAGATCAGCTGCCAATAATAATTAATAATAATTAAGCCCATCATTTCAATATTGTAAATTTATTGTATCAGCTTAAGATTATATTGGCTAGAGCAACAAAATGCGTTTATTTTCAATTTTTTCCTCTCAATTTTAAAACGAAAATCTGTTGAAACAAAAATCTGACGAAAAGAAAATCTGTCTAAATGGTAATAACAACATTCAGCAACTAAAGGAAAATGTATCGGAACTTACACAAATGCCTATTCATTCACTTAGCTAAAAGTGCACAAAAAGGAACAATTTTTTAATCGAAAGCGCAATTATATTTTTAATTCGTGTAATAAATGATAAAAACGTACATTATAAGTTATCTAAATTGGATTTGAATTACATTTCTAAAGACGACCTTCCTCATTTAATGTCATGTGTAGCATCACATTCAAAGACCGGATGGAGGTTTCTTTAGAACATAATCTTTACAACAAAACTGTGATCGGATCACACACTAACGAAGCAACACGAACACAAAGGTAAATTTAAAGTAGCATATAGATTTTGCTTAGCACCTACTATAATATACTACTTATACAATACAAATATACAATATAAATATACTACTTATATTGTTTTATAAACGATGAATATATTATTTTAGACTTAAGGACACGCATTAGGACCGAGTGAAGTCAGTACTAAATAGGTATTTGGGAGTACTTGTTGCCTATACTTATAATGCGAAAAACAGAATGCGACGCAAGACATTCGCGACAATTCTTGAACTCGCGAAAAGATAATAAAAAATACGCCAGCAATGCCAATATATTATAGAAACATCCATAGCCCAATCATCTATTGACAGCCCAATCATAGCTAGAATGTAGGTACTTTATAGCTAGGATGTTTTCGTATAAAAATATTTTTAGCTTTAAGGGCCTCTTTCACCAACTATAATTAAAGTGTTGATTTAGAAAAAAAATTATATTTTATTAAATTATGCACTCGGTGCGTCCTTCGAGAGGCAATTTTTTTTCCAAGGACATGTTGGAAAGTGAACTCTATGTCGCTAGGCGTAAGCAAACTTCCCACCTTTAATTTGAATAAGTAAGAAGTATAACCTATTTTAGTTAGTTCATTGAAACTATTGTGATGTTGTGAGTTGTGACGGTAGTGTGGTACATACAGAGTATTGTGCGGATGAGATTGCTGTTCACCTCTACGTGTATCTGGGGGATGCAGCTGGAGGGAGCAGATACACCAATATTCGTGGCAGTAAGTAACTAGACTCTATCGTAGCGTGCGAGGATCACTAGTTTTTTGGATGCACTGAACAATGTTTTCCTTTTCATTGACATGCTAAGAACTGAATTTGATGATATAATTGACTGACAACTTGAAAAACTTATTAAAATATTAATTTTACTATAATTTTTTTAAATATTAAGTTAGACGATACATTTGCAATTAATTATTTTATTTTTTATTTTTATTTAAATATTTTATTATGCATAGCCAACGTAATTATTATTACTACTAGCTCTTGCCCGCGACTTCGTCCGCGTTAAAAACGATAAAAAGTAGCCTATCACGTGTCCCGTACTTCTAAATGTTTATCTACCAAGTTTCATTAATATCAGTTAATTCGTTTAAGAGTGATGGAGGAACATACATACATACATACAGAAAAAAAATTCTAAAAATCGTCAATTTAGTTTCAGTATGATGTATAGAGCCTATATACACGGTATCTCTGAAAACAAAGTAACTTACTCCATGACCGAACCTTACTGATTTATTATTAGTATTGATATAACCACAGTTTTAAATTGAATGTTTTATTTGGAAAAATAATATGCATAAATGATATGAGATCCAGTGCTGTTTCTGAGTAGTGTAGTGGTGAATGGAACAGGAAAGCGGGGTGGAGGGACCGCGTCGCTTGCTACGCTATTCCGCGCCACCGCATAGTTTTGTTCGCAACCTCTCATCGGCCCTCCACCTCACTGTTTAAGGCTCAGTCCACTAATTGGACATTTTTCGAGTGTTTGTTAACGTACTAATAATAACAATGGGCAACAATGCACTTGTAACTTGTACAGGCTAAATTAACAATATGCATTGTGTGTTCAAAAAGACCTTTCTTTTAATTAATTAAAAAAAATGTATGTGGGTACTTATGCTTCTACAAAAACTTATTTATGCGAACGTGTGTTGTTAGTTATGTTATTATTATTTTATAGAAAAGAGACAAATAGAATCATTTGCTTAAGAATTCCATAAATCTAGATAAGCTGAATAGTGTTAAAACACCTAACTACGTGAGACCTGACTGACTTTTATATATTTTCCCTAATATGCTAAGTATATAGTTGATAATTCTAATACCAATGAAAAAAAAAAAGAAATCGATGTTAGTACAAAATCAGTTAATTAATTAAATAATAACAATGTGCTGTTGTATTTCGGTGAGTGAGTAAGGGATGCCAGAGCCCATTACCCCATCACTCCCTTATCCCTTATCCTTAATCCTTCCATGGTCGGCAGCGCACTTGTAGCACGTAGGCGTTGCTTGTGTTATAGGCGACGGTAGCCACCTACCATTAAGTGGACGTCAGCCTGTCTGTCGACCTTAACATGAAAAAAATAGCGAAAAGGTGGTATTTAGCACGGAAGTGTCGTAGCCTTAACGAAACTCAACGGAACTGCATCCCCGCAGGTTCTTGTTAAATGCTACCGCCCAGCTTAGAGCAATTTGCAACAGTTCATACCATCGGCGAGCTGTTTGTTCCATAGTTTTATTAAAAGCACTCGCGCCGTTTTCTCAAATGCAAATTGTTTTTCATATTAAAATTGCCGGCTCAACTGATTTCAGAGGACGAATAAATTCAATTACAACTTTTGTACGTATAAGTACGCAGTTAATTAAATTTCGGAATGTAACCGTTTAGTAACATTTATTTTAGACATAATATTAGAAGCACAATGATTTTTTTTATATAATTTAGGTTATGCTTTTGTTCTGCTTAGATTTAAGAGTGAGTGAGTGACATTATTTTATAACTAGCTGGCGCCCGCGACTTCGTCCGCGTTGAAAATGAAAAAAGTAGCCTATCCTGTGTCCTTTACGCCTAAATGTTTATGTACCAAGGTTTATGAAAATCAGTTAATTCGTTTAAGAGTTATGGAGGGACATACAAACAACCAATACCTACATTTACAGATTTATTATTAGTATTGATAAGACCGGTCAGAAGCAGCCTGGATCCATCGTCGACTCACGTCACCGCCGGGGAACTAATCCGCCGGGTCACGTCGGTAACTTTCGTTCGTCTACGGATCTCATCATTCCTGATTCGATCTTGCAGTGTAACCTCCGAGTATAGCCCCTCTCCATAGATAGGCTCTTTCAGCGAAGTTGAGCTTTCTTACCAGACCCATAGCTAGAGACCACGTTTCAGCTAGTATTTATATTCGTATACTAATAAATTTTAAATATTTCAATAATATTAATATCCAATTACCATTATGATTAACCATTATGACTAGTGCACTGCACATTATTAAAAACTTACTTACACAAACATACTTACACAATTAAAAACTTACTGGATTGTACAACTTCTCTTCAAAAATGGTTTTAAATCCAAATACGCGTCATCGTATTGCACTGTGATATATGACCAAATATTCTCGTTGTATTAGGTTAAACATACCCTAGGTATATAGCTCAGTTCACTACTCACCATTTATGGTGAAGTGAGGTAAAAATATCCCGAACCGTTTTAGAAGTATGTCAACCCCTGTCTTTTAAAACGTTCCCCGTGGTATGGTAGTAAGCAGAGTGCAATGGTATATTTTTTTCCTTTACGTACTGAACTTATTTATTGAACTCAAAACTTTATTTCTATGCTTAACACAGACTTGTGTTTTTTAATATTATGCAAGATTATTAAGGGAAAAAGCGATTTAGTTAGGCAGAAATAACTTTGACAAAGAGGCTGACTGAAGAATTCAACTGGTTTGGGCTGCATTCAGGAAGCTAATACGTCATCTCATCTCGTCACCACCTTCCCTTTCTTCTATCGGACATACAGACGTACGGACATACAGACGTATCGGACATACAGAAATTCTTTTAAAGTTCGAGTGAGCTCACTCCACCGTCGGCCTCGTCAGATGCTGACCAAGAGCAAATCCAAATTATTAATAAAAAAAGTTGCATTCTAAATGCAATGCAAATATTGAATAACGATGGTCTCATATGTTGTTCAATTACCACTCGGTTCTGCATAATGTGTAGATACAATTTGTCTGTAAGACAACTTACAATCTTACATCTTGATTAATCAAGTGTTAATGATTCGAATTATAAGACAATCTGAAGTAAACCGAAACACAAGCTCGCTAAACTAATACATATTATAACGGAAAAGTTCGGGCAGTTCATGAGTGCACGGCGTTACCTACCGCACACAATAAACGGCTTAATGGCCCATATGTTCTAAGTCGATGTTAGTAGTTGCTTCTTGTACCGAATGGCGCCACATGTGGGGAGAGACACGCCGAGACGGGAACTTTTCAGATTCGCAATCATGCCGCGTGAAACTTTCATGTATTAAGTTTAAAGTTCACTAGTCCCCGTTCCAGTATAGTGGTGTACCATGATTATGTCACGACTTTGTTATGTAGGAAATTACCACTTGTCTTTGTGACCTTACTTACTTACGTACTTAATATTATGAATTTACTTATTGTTTAGAAATAAAGTATATTAGTCTCAGATAAAACTATTGATGTCACATAATATACATAATATGAATCTTTTTATTTGCAAGAAAGTCGTAGTAGAATATATTTATAGACCTCTACATATATTTAAAGACAAATGTGTAAATATCTGTAGAGATATCAATCAATACTATATATTTTTGGGGATTAGGTATAGAATAAGCGATTTCTTTAGTTCTTTATGTAGACAACTTTATGTATTAAAAAGGAAAGTAAGAAAATATATTATATTAAATATGCGAGAAAATGTTGCCTAAGTGTTACCATAGGTACTGACTCAATAATTACGGTATAATTTTATTATATGAGATGTAGCATATAACAACACTGAAGTTCTGCTATTTTGTTTTTGTGTTGTTATAATATAGAAGTTGCAAGCTACGTCAATTTAACAAACCTTAGCACGCAGTTAAGAATTAAGTAATAAATATGTTCATAAAAAGATAGTATTTAATTTCATAAAATATTAACTGAGAAATATCTAAATAGAATTTCTTATAAAACTGTAGCAGTTAAGTTGCGGTTTACTGCGGTTGTTGTGTCTACAGTCTGCGAAAGTTTTCGATTGTTTAGCAAGAGTGCATTACGAGCTGCGCTCTTATTGCCCACCCACCCTTTTTGTTTAACCCTCAAGAAAATATACGGAGGAAATGAGACGTGTGTGTACGTACCGTTTTAAACTGACTTCAGGAGCAGTTGAGAAAACTAAGGTTCAACTGCGCAAAGTTTTGTCATCTTCGAGGGGTGGGATGGCAGACTTTTTCTAACGTTTAACGTTTAGAAGTAGAGTAGCAAACAGTTTTCATGTTTTATATAATATCTACCTAACTTACCTACTACATTTCGAACAAATAAGGTTGTGAAGAAATGGCGTAATTATAACAATGTGGACTAAGCTACTTATACAGTCAGGTGATATTGTCTTGTGAATAAAAAATAATAGGTAATATTTTTAGTAGGTAATTCAAGTTATTATAAAAACTTTTGTATGTATGAAAAAAAAAAACATGCGTGTGTACAGAGTACGCGTGTCAGAAGTGAAAATTCTTTGACGATCAAATAATACAAATAGAAGAACACAAGAATAAAAGTATACAAGAAACGTCATGTGATCGTTACAATGAAGCGTCACACACAATTCGACCTTGCGGGAAAATAATTTTTGCTTCAAATATTCTAGAATTTCCGAAAAACGATAAAGCGAAAAGTAAATTTCATAAGAATCGCTTTTAGTATTTACTTAAGTAATGAACAAATTGTAACTAAAATTCATATGTGTATATAGTTTTATATCCGATACCGAAAGCAGGGCTTTCTGTAACATCACTTAACAAAAGTCTTATATACCTATAACAACAAAAAAACACTACTTTTTGTGTGTAACTTTGAATTGAAATAAGATAATATAAAATTAATAAAGAATTAAATATATTTCCTTCTATAGAATTGCACAAATTAAACGATTAAACGGTCATTGACGCCATACAAAATTATTCAGTTCGGTATCGTGCGCCTGTACTTTATAGCAATTATGTTATTATGAAACGTGCATTTCGAAATCGGTTGCGTATTAAACAAGTTGATAAATTATACATATTTAAGGGTTGTTTTTGCTGCTCTATTATTAAAATGTAGTTAACTGACAATGTGATGAGAAAATTGCAGCTTACAAGTATGTATAAATATGAATGAATTTCATACTACGCAGTGATAAACTCTATACAGCTTTTCTTGGGTAGGGAACCACTCCTTTATAAGAATTCGACAGTGAAAAAACACTTGTGTTGTTGTTTCGATAAGTGAGTAACAACCATCAGAGCCAATCTCTATCTTTTCTTTTTCTCAGTCCTTATCCTTTCCTTTTAGGATAGGCGTTTAAAATGTTTTCTATTCCTTTTGTCTAGTACATATTTATTATGTGCGAAATGTTGGTATTATTGTTTATTTTTTTTTAACTTAATGTGACCCAGAAAAAGCAGCGTTGTCTTTTTCATAACGTTTCAAAGCACAATAAAAATCCAATTTTAAAAAATTAAACTTCAATTTGACAGCGTGTGCGTGACGAATGAAAATCGAGCAAAAGGGGTCGTCAACCCCTTCCTTTAAAGCCGACACATTAGTGCAACAATCTGTGTTCAAAATTATGGTGACAGAGACTCTTTATAGCGGCTTCGTAATACTATATTATGTGACTAAATTAATTTATTGCTACGTTAATAAGCGACGGCATAATTTTTAAATTGGTCGAATGTACTCTTATTAGTCGTGTTATGAAAAAATGTGTTTTATCCTTTGTTAAATGTTAACCTACTAAATACCCATAACTTAAATCGAACTAGCTGGTGCCTGAGCCTTCGTTCGCTTTTAAAAATGTAACTTTTTTATGACTAGAAAATGAGAATTTCCACGTTTTCCGTTATTCTTTCCCCTCTCAGGGTCAATGACTGAATCCCACTTAGATTTTCTTTTGATTCTTAACGACGTTAACTACTTACCGCCCTTTATTAATTTCATATATATAATAAACAATGAGTTAAGGGCTTTCAGAATCTTTATACTGTCAAGGTAATCACTTACCATCAAGTGAACTGTCTGCCTGTCATTCTCTATTGTGAAAAACCAAAAATCTATATAAAACAGTAATGAAACATCATCCCTAAATACATTAACATTAAACAACCGCACTTGTACTTGCAAATAAAATTTCAATCCTAATTCTCACACGAGCGTAAACCAATTGGATCGTAATAATTTACGAGTTAAATCTAAAAATATGTCTTTTCGATGCCGTCCCGGTCTTCGTCACAGATGGCTACACAATAATATCGGTGGGACCCTTCCGAAGGGGATCGCCACTTATTTTATAAAGTTTAAATAAGATTTTAAAAAGCTGAGTGCGACTTTAGAAAGATGTGAAGGGAAATCGCGGGGGATTTTGTTTAGGAAAGTTTAAGGATAATACACGCCCTTATATAAACTGTTCCTACATTTTAATATATTGCATACTTAAATAATGATTTACTATAATACTATAATATTCATTTTATCATTATTTGAGTTAATAAACAAATCGACCGAATTCATCTCACCCGCGTTGGGCGAATTGTCATTTTTTATTTTACCTATTATTTTTATAGACAACTCGCCCGCAACGGAGTCATTTATAATGACAGTTTTACTAACTTCAGAAGCAAGTACGCTTGTAGCGAATGACTGACTAAACGTGCTTAAATTATCTGTTAATGAATCTATTTTTAGGATTTTTTTTATTTCTTGAGTTATTCATATTACACTAAAGCTACTTTAGACAGCTAATGTCTATTTGTTATAGAATAACTATTACACGCGAGGCTCAACTTAAGCTTACCTTGCCTTTCTTATTACTTTATCCCAACTAAAATAACCTTGGATTTTACATTATACGTATTTATATGCATGCTTTGTTAAGGACCTTAACGTTTACTACCGTCAGACGAGTTCCCTAAAGGATTGCGAAGCACAATGTGCCTTGCCACTACTTCTGATATTTTATTATAAATTCTTGAGTCAAATCTCAAGACGGTCAGAACGGCAAAATAAGAAGAAAGGTGAGTATGCTGACTGCCTTCCGTGGAAAACTTTCTGTAAAAGCTAATGATTAGTTTTTATGAAACTTAAGGACACCCCATGACTGACGCTGAAGATTATGTAAAAATGGTTACCCTGTCTTCTTAACTAATTAAATCATGAAATTTTCCCTAGAAATTTTCCGTTGCGAACGATAACGATAACTAATTGATCAACTCAATGCACTCACAACTAGGTATTAAATGTTTTCATGAGATCATAACAGAGTTAGAATTATACTAAAAAGTTCACCAGAATGTTTTTATTTTTTTGGAGGCTCAGAGGTCAAAATAATATTTCATAACACAATTTTGTGTCCCTTATTGGTTGGATAGCTATCTAAGTATGATTCGGTTTTTACACGAATTTTTTTTATTACTGGTTAATAAACATTTTAGGAGAGATTTTAGGAGGTGTCAAGGATTGAGTAGTACTTAAAATATCAAGTATAGTTAGTATATCTAGACTTAAATTAATTATTTTATTTTTCTTCCAATAAACTTAACATCAAAAATACATTTATATAAATGTGGTATGGTACCATGTTTATGTAATATGGTACGTTTAATTATTGTGGTAATATCTGACGACAAATTACAGTTAATTTTTTAATAGAAACTAGAAATTTATAAAGAAAACCTTAAGAAGACTACGACAGCATTTCTTTACTAGGAGTTTTCCATTAGGCAACGTGACGTTCTCGAGGGATCTTTATGACACATTACAGCAAATAATAAAATTTAATTTTGTCCGAATACTTTCTGTTTTCCTACTCCGGCATAATTCCCTGGACACAGTGAGGATCAGTTTGCGCAAGCGGGTAATTCGGTATATTGTAATGTTACGTGACCCTCGAACGATGTTCGCAACGTGTTTCTACTATTGCTTTAGGCGTCCCCTCTTCAAGCTACTGAGTATCACTACGACTTTATGTTCACCCACATGTAGTGTTAGAAACATCGTAGACAAAGCAATGTTGCCAAGAGTTACTGTTATCATCATCAATCATTATAATCATAATCAAAAAAGCGTTAAATAGGTGAAATAAATGTTTCTATTTGAAGCACCATTCTCGTGTCTCAACGCTCCGCATTCATCTATTGAACTAGCGAAAGCAAGTGGGCAGTGTTCAGGGCGTTTTGATTGTGGACTCCAGACTCAAATACCAACATTATCCATCTGCTGCATGGCAGATGTGTCCCTTCAGTCAGACTGTATCAAACTTTCAGACTGTAGATAGGATCAGATCATAATAATATAGAGAAATCGCTCATTGTCCTCTCCGTAGCTGGCTTAAATTTTTAGATGATTCGTCAATATCCAGTAGTTAGCGACGTATATTAATAATGGCAATACCTACCCACAGATTAAAGATCTTAAATCATGAATCAACATGACGAATCACAATCACAATGTCAGAAAAATAAGGCACGATGTTGAACATGGTAAACGAGATAGCATCCATTCTAATAGCTTCTTAGGTCTAAGGATTTATTCGTTATTCGACACGCGTTTGTCGGCGGGTCGTCTTCCTCGCGCCCTTTGCGGCAATGGTCTTTGTCATTATCATCGCTTTTTGCCGCACATAACCGGCCACAACCTCGAGAGATGTCGTCTCATTTCAGCCCAGCTAAGAAGTTCAACTCACTTTTCCTCATATATGCAGGTACATAGTATAAACATACCTACTCCACTTCCCCGAGACACGTATAAGCGCAAAATTAACATAAAAATATTATTTTTGTTATTTTGTAATCATTATAAAAAAATATTGAAACTATTTAAAAATGATTTCCGTTTTACTTGGGGACTTTTTCTTTTACTTTCCTTCATCTTATTCGAATATAAGTACGAACATTTTACGTAGTTTCTGAGAGAAAAAAATAAATAAATTGTTTGTAAAATATATTTACGAAACTAGACATAAACTGTATTTTTGCTAAATTAATTAATATAAACACTGTGTGTGTTAAATGAGAAGGAATTCTGTATGCAATAAAAATAGCCTGGTCGAATTCTAAAAGGCAAAACTGAAGAAAAGTAATGATTTCTATTTTTAATTTTAAGATATAAATAATTAACTAATTAAGATTATTATAAACAGAATTTTTATTATGCAACATATTATACCTACTAGTGTTCTTTTCTGTATCCACGAAATAATGTATGTAAAGTTTCATATAGATAAGTCGAGCATAGGCCGTAACAAACAAACTCACTTTCGCATTCATAATATTAGGATTGTTGTAAAAATACTGTAGTAAATTTTATATTTATAGTAGAGCAAACGAAATATTAAATGACGAACGTATCACGAAAGTTAATATAATTTTTATGTTTCCTCTATGGGCTGACATAAGCGTTCTATTTTTTTTATGGCAGACAATGATAATAAATTACGATTTGATTTATTAATAATTACCTTTTATTATTTACGTGCATAATTATAAAGCAACTAACATGGCAAAGCTGAGTAAGTCTTCATAAAAATAAGTTATAAATTGTTGTGCACCATTCAAACGGTGTGGTACATCGATGGTGTTTATTTTTATAAGACATATTTAATGAGTTATACAGCTTCTAAATCTATACAAAGCTCAGATCTGTTCGTGTATGGAGTACCTATTGCAGTCACATCTGGGACGGATCAGCTTAATATCAACTAATAGCAGCACATACTCGGTAATAGAGCACCGCGCCGGTCTAAAAAGCTCTTCGGTGATAAATCTCTGGGTGGAACTGAGCTCCAGAGTCTAGATCACCGGCGCAGTATGGCCTGCCTTTAAGTTTTCTATCGAGTACATTTTGAAGATTGTACACAAGAACTTCATGACTTAGTTCCTCAAAATTTCGTCTTCGGACTAGTAAGGACGTAATGGCATTTTGGACATATACCACCTATTCACACAAACCACATTGCGTCTTCTTTTATTATATGCACAGCAAAGGACTGGAATTCTCTCCCTTCTTCAGAGTTCCCTGAAACTTACACCTTGGGACTTTTCAAGAAGTCTTTTCGCTATCTTGTACCAAAGTAGGTAAAAAAAATATTTTTACACCATCGATTATTTGAGATAATGTTTTGACATTTTGTGACATTTAAAAACTAAAATACTTTAGATATGGTTTTGTAATTACGTGCCTACTTAATTAACAAATATGGTGAATCGGTATTTACAACGGAATAATCTGGTATTATTTATAATTAAAATAAACAAACATCATTTATCATTGTCAACCGTGAGGCCGCAACCAATACTGTTTATAGTCACAAGACCTGTATTCATGTAAAGCCAATTCCCAATGGGGTGACATGTTTATTCGCCAGCGCTGAAAGCATTGCCGGGAAAGGAGTAAAATGAAAAGTAGACACGGGTCCGATAAATAATTGAAGGCTTCGATAGAGCGCCGGGAATTTCAGGTCGAACCTTGGCCAGGATCTTGAGGGAGCCATCCTTCAATCCACCCTCCTCCGCTACTGAATTATTCCGCAATAACACACTTGTTATAGACGTTTCTCGAGGAGTGATACTTTTATGATTTACTTCAACTTTTATTGGCACTTAAAGGGAGTATACGATTTATTTCCCGTTCAATATAAGGTGCGGAGTATATCATTTTTTAGTCTCAAATCTCTTAGGGCGTGGGCGTCACACACCATATATTTTAAGCGTTGCTTTTACATCGACTATGTTTGCTGTGTTCTAACAATGAATATTATTGAGTAACGATCATTTAATTATTTCTATTAAAATTTAAATTAATCACAGGGAACTTTTGATTTGAACCTTGTGATTTTGAAATTATAAAATTTAAAATATTTAGTAGTTCATTTTTTGAAAATCTCACAGGAACCTAACATTTTTTCGTGAAAATAAATATCCAAGTGAACACCATCAATACATCAGTGAAAACAAAAAAAACAAAAAAAATTAAAAAGTACGGCTGGTCTACGATTTTATTATAATTATTTATAGATTTTAATATCAGACGTATCTTGATATGCACGCGCTGATTAGGTATAATATTTCGTGTCAGTCTACGACGCATGTCGTGATCGGGTATATTGTTAGTACAATACAAGTGGAACATTAAACTCCTGTTCGCCGTGGTTTATTGATGCAACTTCCGCAGCAATAAAATCGACTTGTCTCCCAAATGCATAATTTGTACGACAGTCACGCGCATTACGCTACTAAACGGTGTCTCTGAGAACACATTTCACACTAAATTCCACGGGAGCTGCCGTTTGATCATAGATAAAGCTTTGTTTTATGCCTTTGAATTATCATCCACAACTAGTTTATAGCAATCGCTATATTAATATTTCTCAACAGACACGCATGTTTGCTTTTTAGGGGAAAATGATGAGAATTAAAAAAATACATTGGCGACCTCGAATAACTCCAAATGTCGACTCCCACACATGACTATAGTGAAGACGATAATTTATTACAGCAATATGAAAAAGAGTGAGACTGTTTTTTGACTAAAGCGGTGTCCTTTGTGATAAAAGCCAAACATTGCTAGCGAATCCATTAATTAGGAATATATACGACGCGCTCACTCTTTGGCGCTCAATTAGGTGTAGCCCTTTGGCGCTTGATTAATTCTAACACAAACTGACCTATTACTGCGTTCCGATAAGCATCTAATCGATTCAAAAGGGCCGCTACCCATCTGCCGGGTTGAAAAGCTAAAATTCCGAAAATTCCCGCCGAGAAAACAATAACCGAGGAAGAGCTGGGGCAAAGTCACGTAATAGGTCCAGCTTCCGGTGCGTTTATCAAAAAATTTATTTGGACATTCCTAACGCGCCTCCGCTGCGCTTGCCCGTCGCGATCTGTTGGCATTTAATTTATCTATATCGCTGAAAATGCGGGGTGGAACTTGACGACCGTTATAGCCGAGCTCTCGCCACCGCCGCTTCGCTAGGCCACGCACTTCCGCTATGTCAATGATTTATTGCCGTACACGGCATTTGTGGCGTTTAACTGTGTGTTGTCCGGACCATTGTCCGAGTACTGTGGCCCGTCGAATATGGACGAGGCGGATCATGGGTGATATATTACGTGATTCCGCGACCAATAATTTTTGATACCTCAACCTAGCTAACTCTGTATTCCTCAAGTTGTGTAGTATTGTTGCTCAAAGGAACAAAATTTTATTGTAATCTCAAGTAAAAATTATATAGAAAATTTTACAATTTTACAGTTAATTTCCAAGTAGTACGGGCTGGTTATCATCTTCAACTCGTCAAATTCTTCTTTTTCGGTCAAACGCTTTAAGGCTTTTCAAAGTTATTTCATACTAGCTATTGCACGCGACTTCGTCCGCGTAACTTTATTAAATATAATACATTTGTGTCTGTGAAACCATGGAAATACACATACAAAATTTCAACCCAATCGGTTCAGCCGATTAGAAGTTATATGTGAAAAGATAAGTATGGAAGGATAATTCTGACTACCTGTTGTCCTATTATTCGTTTTCCCGTAGGAATGAAGCATTTACCCGCGGTAAAAAGTAGCCTATGTTCATCACGGATAATTATAGAAACACGTGCAATACAAAACACAATACAAGTAAAGAAAATTACTTACAAAGTAGCTACTATCAAATTCTCGAAAAAGTAACCAAAATGATTTTTCACATAAAAAACCTAAACCAAAGAAACTGTGTATATTTTAGGTCATTTTATTTGCAGGCAAACTTAAAACGCTTATTAATAGAATCATCACATTAATTAAATTCAAACCTTTTACATTACATACGAATGTTCACATTCTCACGATACTCGCTGTCATCAAGACAATCGTTCTGTCAGCGCATCAAAATATTTTCGAGTGTTTAGATTTCGTATTAACAAATACTCATCTACTGCTTTGTTAGAATCGCCGCCTAATTAATAGTGGGAACTATGCACATTCCTTTTCCCTACTGTACATACAAGTATCATAAGCATCAACATGACTCTATTGTCGTCGGGTAGTTTCATTTTTTATACTTTTTATTATCTACCGTTTGGTGACAGCAGGTTAACAAGTTAGGCCGACGTAATACCAAAGTAGGGAAAAGAAACGGGCACCAGCTAGTAGGCTATAAAGTGCGCAAAGTAAAATAGCAAAGTAATTGTTTTTATTCGTGAGAATTGTACAAATAAATGCAACAAATGCAATTGAGATTTCACTTGGCAGTGACAAGGCATAAAATAGAGCTCAATAAAATTATTGAAATATATTATGTCTAAATAAACAAAGCATTTTCGCATCGACAGAAAAATTCTTATTAGAGAATTAATTTTATTGCACATTTCTCTCTGGTCCAGTGATCAGCAATAAAAGGCAGGCGCGAACTCCGGTGCATCTCGAGTGCCAATTAAATCGGCACAAACATCCTGTAAGCCGAGATTATCGTATCGCAACAAGCATCGGAAACTTGACCGCTCTTGCGCTGAATAAATTAAAAAAAAAGAATAATAAAAAATAATTAGATATTGTTGTGTCGTGAGATGCAGTAACTGCTCATTAACAAACCCTAGTCTGCTAAGAAATGTGACAAATTTGCGGTACCACTACAATTTTTAAGAATACACAATGTTGTAAAATTATTGGCAAGTTTATGACGGAGTATAATATAACTTAAACAATATATTAACAAATTTTTGATTGTATAAGACTGTTATGATTACCTACTTAATTTCTTTATTTTATTTTCTAAATTTATTATCGGTTTTTCAAAGTGCCATAAATAAAAACTTTTGACGAGTTTCCGTAGCGCACTGACTTATTTAGCCACTAATTTTGAAAAATTCATTTAATTTTTCAAAATTCATTTAATTTTTCAAAATTCATTTAATTTTTCAAAATTCATTTTTGATTTCATACTTTACGATCTGCCCAATTCTACGATCTGCCCACGACATGTTTCCATATTCAGAAAAAAAGAAAAATTTAATTTTATTTGAAACACATTACCTACTCGGCTATGACTCTTTTACCTATTCTGGTGATAATGGCTCTGGCCTGGATTTGAAAAGTGGTGAAAGGGTACCCAGTGTACCCAGTGTACCCAGTGTACCATCACTGGTTTTCAGGAATTAAGTAAATATTCTCTTTCAGGAGATCACCGTAAAATAATAGTAGGTATGTGTGCTATTGTGTTTCGGTGAGTTAGTAAGGGATGCCAGAGCTCATTTTCCTGCCCATTCTTAATCCTACTATGAAAGTCAGGGCACTTGCAGCATCTGTGGTGTTGCTTCTGTTATTGACAACGGTAGCCACTCACCATCGAGCGGACCGTCAGCCTCACTGATGACTTTAACATAAAAAGGTAGACTTTTAAAGATGAGTGTTCCCAAAAAAAGCTCACAAATTATAATAGTTAAAAAGGAAAATATATCAAGTAAACTCCAGGTGGGGGTTAATTAATTTTTGACGATGTCGCGAAAAAGACACGTTTGTCAGTTTATGTGTGTTCCAGTTTGTTTTGATGGTGCGAGGATGCGAACTAAGACAATGATCGAACAAATAGGGGTTTGTCACGCAACCTGAGCCTAATCAGCGATCGGCGATGTACCGGAGCGCTACTCGACAACTTTTATTTATGCCTTACCGATATCTGAGGACAGTTTTTATTGCCGGCTCTCCTCCGCTATATTTCATACAACCTTCGCGTATCAGACTATTGTTGTACACGCAAATGAGGAATTCAACTAATAAAAATATTTTATTCTAAACTTATTAGTCCAAACTTATTCGACTGTATTGCCTAGGTAATGTTTCTTTTTTCTCTGTCACGATAATTTGGCGAGGTTTTTTGAATATAAAAAATTTGACGAACCTTAATGTTTCTTCTTGAGCCCATTGAATGAGTGGTTAGGTTACTTGCCTTAATTAACGCTCTGTCTCAAGGGTCGCGGGTTCTTTGGAAATGTAATTTTCAAAATTGAATCTGGCTCTGTTACTCATTCTGGTGATAATGGCTCTGGTCTGGATTTGGAAAGTAGTGGCACGACAAGCAGTCAGGTGTTCCAATATGTATCCAAAGAATCGTTTCATAAACATGTTTTAAAAAAAAAAAGTACTTAGTGACACTGCGTTTCGCAATCACTCGAAGCCCGTCTGGTAGCAGTGGCCATTTCCTTTCAGGAGATCACCATATCTATCTATCTATATAAATAAAAATGAATCATCAATACTAATAATAAATCTGTAAGTGTAGGTATTGTAGGTATGTTAAACGAATTAACTGATTTTCATCAAACTGAACATGAAAATGAAGTTCTTTTACGTTAGATAAAAGTTAGTTATTTCCAAAAGAATTTATGGGCAAGTTTAGTTAGAACTCTGTATTGGGAAAATGATTATTTGATAAGATCTAGGACCCATACGTATTAGTTAATACGTATTGGTCCTCAAGAAAGCGGATGACAGTGGATGAATAACACGCCTTTGGACTAATTATGTTGTTTATTATTATTGGGAAATAGTCACTGTAATATTAAAAATCGGTAATTATTTCTAGAAGGCTTTTAATTTTGTTGTCTTTTTCCTCATCCAACTTATATCCAAATAAGTTTGACTCTTTTAACATCTCGAAGGACGTCTGTCTGATCAGCTAGTATTCCTAGGTAATAGTTTAACATTTTTTGTGAGTCAAGAATACCTACATTTTTGTTGTGGATAAAAGAGACGTGGTTGTGAAATGAAACGCATTATTTAGGATAACACAAAAAAACTGATAAGCAAACATGACGTTCGTCGTTCAAAACCAAAAATTCGATTTCCCCATTTTCAAATAGATAATAGTTCAATCTCTTAACTATTATCTATTATCTCTTATCTATTATCTCTTATCTCTTATCTATTATCTATTGTCTCTTATCTATTATCTCTTAACCAAGTGACCTAAATTTCTTCTTATTTTTTTCAGAACTGATATAACCTAGCCTAAACACACACATCTATCTCTACATAATAAAAATCAAAGCATGTCGGTCAAATCAAAAGTGCCCAACGCTTCTAAAGTAGTTTTCACTTCAAAAACAAATGAATACCTAAGTAGATAGTGAACAACTCAATTAGTTAGCTCCCTTTCATAAAATAATAGTATCCGTGTTTAATTAATGAAAAAAGTAGTTTTAATTATTTGTCCGCAGGTTTCTCGGACAATGTTCGTGGTTGTCTCAGTGCATGATTACTCGTCCCTCCCACCGGCTGACCGGCTATCATTGGCTCTCTCAGGCTAGTCGCCGCCTCCACTCAAGCGCACTACACTTCAGAACAACTCGATCCACTCAATAAACAAGTCTTCAACTCCATTGTCTCCCCGCATCATTACCGCTCACGTCACATACCGAGATGTTACGCGTACAAACCTGTCATAAATCTGTTCAAGATAAATTTTATCTAACCGTTCTACATACACTATACGTAAATTTCAATAGAGTATTACTTGTCTATTAGAACATCTCGACTGTAGTAAGTATAGTCGATATAATTAACGAATGAGTAAAGTAAAGAATTAAAGTAGTCATTGAACATCTATTTTGATTTATGGATCCATCGATTTAATATAGTTAGTACAGACCTACTTTTTTATAAACATACCCTATGTTATAGGGATATATAGATATATAGTATAAATTTTTCCCTTATATAGATTTTTTTCTAAAATAAAAGTAGCCTAAGTTTACTCCTAATAACATCAGCTATACGCCACGCCAGTGAAAGTCAGTCGTTTCAGTGGCAGTTGAAAATTATTTTGGTAGGTATATATGTTATATTCGAATTGGTTTGATATACACATATAAACGCTCAAAGAGAATTACACGTAACTTACACGTAGGTATTCACGTAAAATATTAGGCGGTGTCGACGACACAGCCATACCCACATAGTAAAATGCGCTCGTTCACAATTGACAATGAGGCCATGACGAGTGAGATATGTACCTAGAGGTTGAGAAAAGTAGTGTGAAATGTGGCGCCGGCGCGGAGACGCGAATTGTTTGATTTGGCGGGAGGGAGGGGGCGCAAGGAGAGGCAAGGCTGTAGCGCCTTGGCGAGAACAAAACCACCGTCTGCCGCCAACGCTCGCGCTTCCCCAATAGCAAAAAGTCAAAGACGGAACGAGGCGACAACCACAGAGACTTGCCTCCACGCTGCCGTGGATAAAATCGACATAGAATTAAAGAGAAATACAAAAATCACTCATTGTTCTCATAAAATGAATGTGCCGGGGAGTTGAATGTGTGGCTTTTTGTGAAAATATTCTCATACTTTTAAATGGGATCTCGTGTGGCGCCTCCTAATGATTCGTTCTTTTTGCGTCGGCCCGGCGGCCGTTCATCGGGCACAAACTCTAGGCTTTTGGTGTGTCCGCTCATGTCACCACTTGTGCCTTTTTATTTCGCTGTATGGATGTAAATTAAACAGTTTAGGCGGCATTGTTTGCAGAAACGGCATCGAATTCAATTATCCTCTCGGCTTTTGGTCAAATTATACTTCTCTGCCTTACTTTTTTATTACAATGTTTTATTGCTTCGTTGCCAGAGACCTTTGCGATGCGATTTCAAAAAGGACCAAAATAGTTATTTTACTTATAATTACTTATTGATTTAAATAGCACATATAAACCTACTTACCATTCAACGTTAACGTAGACCTTAAACAACACTGCAAGTTGATAATAAATTTTTAGTTAATAGCTCGATCACATTGTATGCAAACTGATTGAACGCCGAGAGCTTTGATGGACATTGAGCGACGTCCTTAATACAGGGTACCTGACGGTACAATTCATTAGATCCAAGCATTAACTAAATCTTGTTCTGAATCTGTTTTAATTATATAAATGTGGCACTAATGTAATGTGTGTTTCAATGGCTATGTATAAAACGTTGAGGATAAACGAAGCCTTTGATTTATTTTAATTAAAAACGCTTTGATTAATTTCACTAATCAACCGTTATTATAGGGATTAAAAATGATCTTCTGAAAGTTTGAGAAATATTACATAAACTTTGAGGTATTCTACTTGGTAAAAAAGTGTTGTAATCTTATAATTTACTCCTCTAACTAAAGGCAACACCCAAGCAACACAGAATGGCTAAATATTCTTTGAATAAATGCATTTATACAGCCGTTATTCAAGCAATTTGGGCACAAAATAAATTGCTTTAAGCTGTATAGTAGCAACATAATAGCTGAATAGTAGCTGTATAAGCAACAAGAAGCCATAATAGCCCATAGTGTTATAATAGCCCAAAAATCATTCAATAGAGTATTTGCCTATCTTGTCAGCTCTAATACCTTTATAACAAAGCTTTAAATTGAATAATTTGTGAATTTCATACTGTTATCTGGCCTATGTGTTGCCTGGGCAGTGCACTAACAGCACCTATGCTATTATTTGTGTTAATTAGGCGACTGTAGCCACCTACAATTAAAGTGAACTTTTAGCCTGCCTGTCACTTTTAGGTACATAAAAAGTGTTTTCTCGAAATTTTCATGAATTATACCTCGGCCAAGTTTGGTATACGCGTAATTTGCTAAATCCAACTTCGAGAGAGAGAGAGAGGTTAATCGAACTAGGCTGGGCAGTGATCGTCAAATTTCAAAGGATTTTCTTGTCCAACAAACCTTAAATTCAGTAAGTACCTTAGATCTAAACTACTAACGGTAGTGCTTTTGTCACATAGCTGATATTAGAACTTATTACAAACGTTGAAGAAAAAAGTTACTCGAATAGCAGCCATGATGTACCAATACCATGGGCCAAAGAAATGAAACATAGATTCTTATGGAATTAAAATTTTCCATTTTATTTATATATATTTTTGTATATTATTGAATCATTGATATTATTTGAAATCATTAAAAAGGTTTCAAAGGGAATGACGATCTATTTATGTAATTTTTATTACATAAATAAATATAATAAAAAGTATTTGTCCGACCGTAGTGCATTATAATGTAATAATTGCAAAATTTTATGTATCCATGCAAAATACTTAATTTCATTTTAATTCAATATTGATTTACAGTTAAGTGACTTTCGAGTCACTGTAGTAGACGTTTATGAATCTTCCATTGCAATTCACTAACAACAGCGGGAATACAAATAAATATTAACACTTAGAAAATAGACAGTTAACGGTCGTCATAAAATTCTCAGTTGAGTATTTATTCATTGTGCACAGACGTTTGTTTGTTAACCATAAAGCAGCTCAGTGTCGAAAGTGGGAATAAATAATGAAAGCCGTGCGAGGCAAGAATCGTGACACCTACTCTTTCACTAATGGAGCTCCGACGCTATGTTTGTACTGTAGTACGATCAAGATTAGCTGGTTAGCTTTGCTTCTGCCTTTTCGCTGGTCATAGGGGGTGCATATTTCATTTATCGAATACAACAACTCCGACACCGAGTACTTCACTTTCAAAGTTTATTGCAAACTTTGACCCGAGAAGAAACAACTCCTTTCAATGAACTACTTCTAACCCCTTACTAACTCCTCATTATGTAGTCTTATATTTTAAACTAGCTGGTGCCCGCGACTTCGTCCGCGTTGAAAAAAAGTAGCCTATCCTATGTCCTGTATATACGTCTAAATGTTTATCCACCAAGTTTCATGAAAATCAGTTAATTCTTTTAAGAGTTATGGAGGAACATAAATACATACAATACCTACACTTACAGATTTATTAGTAGTACTAGCTGTTGCCCGCGACTTCGTCCGCGTTAAAAAGATAAAATGTAGCCTATCACGTGTCCGGTACTTCTAAATGTTTATCTACCAAGTTTCATAAAAATCAGTTAAGTGATGGAGGAACATACATACATACAGAAAAAAATTCTAAAAATCGTCAATTTAGTATCATTTCAGTATCATGTACAGAGCCTATATACTTACACGATATTTCTGAAAACAAAGTAAATTACTTAATGACCGACCCCTACAGATTTATTATTAGTATTGATTGATTAATCGTAATGTTTTCTTAAACGCTTATTTTGGAATGGACTTCAATTCTTTCACAAATTTTGTCTTTATATCTGCCAGCTACTTACTGGAAGGTGCGGTCGAAATTTTGATGTAACTGAAGGGCATCATTCAAGGTGTGTTTCAGGCATCACTTTTCAATAAATGAAAAATAATTCACCACCTAAAAAGTGCATTATTTGAGCTGACATTTGAATGGAGATAAAATAAAAAAAAGTAAAATTTAGTTATATTATAAAATTATCATATTTGGGAAAACATGACTTTTGTCATGTAAGTACATACGTATATACCTATACCAAATATAATATACATACCTACATGAAAAATCTCATTCATTATTTAATATTTTCTTTTATCATTATTATTCTGTTTATCATAAACTAGCTGCTGCCCGCGTCTTCGCCTCCATAATTTTGTAAATTATATTCTAAAACCTTCCTTGAGAACCACTCTATCCATTGGTGAAAACAGCATGAAAATCGATACCGGTTTTTGAATTTATCGCGAACAAACAGACAGACGCGGCGGAGCTGTCTTATAATATTATGGTAGTGATAATTATAGATATGATAAGATCATAAGTTTTATGATGAAAACTTTTGTCATAATATGAAACAATTTTAAGAGTTCTTCAATAATATTACGTTCAGTCTAAAGACTTTGTTGTATGTATCACTTTCTTAATCTTAAAGCAATTTTATTACAAAAAGAAAATATGGTTATTACAAGATTGGTTATTAAATTACCTGATAAGGCCTTTGCTTATTGCTTATTTTAAAATCCCAGTGCAATTTGTCTTTATTTAGATTTGTTACGATTCATTATTTTTAGTTTACATTTTTTGTTTCTTAGCATACAAAAACACTTATTTAAGAGAAAAAAAATCCAAAAGGTAATATCAATTGTAATTAATTTAAGAGGAAGTGGGTGAGATGATATGATTTTTGTTTTGGGAGGCCACACAAGCAAACAGTAGGAGCATGGACTTATCTCAAATTGATAGGGTTAATCTAAAGCGATGCTTTGTCGTTTGTCGCTAGATGCGTCGGCCTTTGTTGGAGGTAAGAGATAGTGGATACAAAAAGCCATTACGTAGGTACATTTCAAGTTTCCAGATCGTTTCTGCTTTTTATTTTAACTTCCTAAGTTAAATTATACACCACATGTTCACTTTTTTGTTGACTTTTTGTTTCGTAACTGTTGATAATAATTTCTACTTCGGTTCCGACTACCCTATTTTCCTGTAACATTATGTTCCAATGTCATTTGCTTTGCGTGACACTGTAAAGTAAGTCAACGCAAAACTTTGACATATCGTCCTAATTTTATTTCACAGTACTTTTTTTCTTTTATTTTTATGTACCTTAACTGTAAGTAACATTATTATGCTATTCTTTTTGAAGTGAAAACTTCTTTAGGCGCGTTGGGCACTTTTTGTGTGGGGGAAAAATGACAAGTTATTTAAAAAGATGGCCCAGATTTGAAAATGCTAAACCTACTATGTGAAAGCTACACTAGAACCTTAGAAGCTAATAAGTTTTAACTTCTGACGTGCAGTCCTACGACAGATTTTTTTATCTACCTAAACTGCAAGTAACATTTTTTTATTTCATTTTTTTTCTTTGGTTGGTGTATTTTCAAAGAGCTTTGATAGCAGGTAATTTCTCCGCTTGTCTCAACCTTAGTTGGAGCCATTGTTTTAAATGTTTTATACGGATCCTTTTAAAATATATATTTTGGGAAGAATCCTCCCACGTAACATTTTATTGTCGAAGATAGTTGCCGAAAGTTGCGTTTGAATTTCTTGCCTCTGCCATTTTATTTTATTACACTGCCAGCTTCCAAGTTTAATATGCAACTAAAAAATGTCAACAAAAAATAGGCGCCAGCAAAGGAGAAGCTCAGTTGCTATACGGCAGTCGAATCCTTATAATATTGTGTAGTGTATTTTTTACATGCTCCTTTTGGAGGCTTGGGCTTGTGTTAAAATACACACCTAAGTATCATTAGCTATAAACACAGTTCTTTGTGTCTGCCTTTGAAAGAAATAAGGGCAATAAAGTGGGAAGATTGAGGTACTGAACTTAACCTGTTTAGTGTGGAAGAGGCTTTTATAAATTGCTTAATTCACGTTACAGTATATTTTAATTATGCTTTTATAAATTGTTATTACGTTTATTAATATTAATGTGTATGATTTTCAATTGTTAGGACATTTTAAATGTATAAAGTTTCTTTAAAATTAAGCATTTTGAAGTGTATTATGATTTTGGGTAAATTTGAAGATTTAAGGAAGCCGTCTCCTCCTAATGTTGACTTATAATTTGAGCGACAAAGGAGGTGCGCCTACGCAGTGCCAGTCAGTAAACCCTTCCCCTCCCCCAGTTTCTCGCGTCGCAGGCGCAGGCAATATCCCGAGCGCAGCCGCCGCGGTCCAGGTTTACTGTGGCGCCTTATTATGTTACCTTTGTTTTCAAATTTAATTGGCTCCTCAAAGATAACTTATCTTGATAATAAACGACGACCAATAAACCGGAGGTCGGGAACAACTGACTGTTCCTCAAGATAAGATTGTGTGCCTGAATGACATTTAATAGTTGCCTGATAAATTAGGATGTTGATAACACGTGTGGAAAACATTTTTAAGTTTAGTATACCAGGTAGATTGAGAACCTATGAATTGATGATGGGCATAGTGTAGAAGTAACTGTATATTTTTCAATTTAGTTTAAAAATGAAGATTTATTATCTCTATTTATTACCTTTATTATTTTTATGAAGTTACATAATATAAATATATTTTGTAAATATTTTATTAAATCGGTGTTAGTTCCGGTCTGTGTTAATTGTTAAAGTAAATAATTAAAAACTTTTTGTGTTTCAGGTGTAGGTGATGTGTAATTAAAAAAAAATTGGTAGACATGCGTGTTGGCATTTTTGGTAGGTAGCTAAAAAATTTTAGCAATAGCAATTCATGAAAATCGTTTAAGAATTATGGAGGGACATACATACAATACCTACACTTACAGATTTATTATTAGTATTGATTGATATTATAACAGATTAGCCATATAATCCTTTAAAAATTTTATATTAAAACTTAGATATTACAAACAGAAATAAGTAATGTTGTTTTATTAATTTTATGTTCGTTACTTTTGGTTGGTTCTTATGTTGAGGTCGACAGATAGACAGACAGACGGTCCACTCATGGTAGGTGGCTACCGTCGCTCGTCGCCTATAACACAAGCAACGCCATAGGTGCTACAAGTGCGCTGCCGACTATAGAAGGATTAAGGATAAGGCATGGGCTTTGGCATTCCATATTCACTCACCGAAACACAACAGCAAAAATGTGCTGTTATTTCACTCTGTTCTTCTGGTACCACCAGACCGTGTGGTCTGGTGACTGTCACTGGTGTCAGTGTGCCCTGCCACTAAACTTAAAACCTGGTGATATTTTGTAGAATAAAATAAACATTTAATTAAATGTTATGTTTACATATTCAATGAAGTACATTATATGTGAACTAGGTATATTAGAATTCTAATGATTTTCTAGATAACATCATCTAAATATAGATCTCATTACTAGAATTACATTAATAAGTTTGTTCCCATAAATATGGACGTGGTACAAGATTTTATACTAAGAACCTCATATATGTAAATTGTAAAGTACTTCTTGTTAGGGCTAGTTGCAATTTGTTTATATGGCAAATGTCAATTAAAATGTTGACAAGTAAATGTGTTCCAAGCAGTTATGTAGTTTAATTTGATTAAATTTACATTTAACCACGTAACGACTGCTTTGAGAACAGGGTTAATAGTACTGAATGTATTTGTACCCTTTTATTAAACATTATTAAATGAAGTTACCATAAAAGGCGGAAAGCTATGGTGGTGCCAGTCTTGATGTAGCACAGAAATGTTGACTCTATAAGACAAATGACCCCAAAAAAGGACCAATGTCCTTTTATGACAAAAAACAATGAGATAAAGAATTATTTATTAG
This sequence comes from Synanthedon vespiformis, assembly GCA_918317495.1. Taxonomy (NCBI): domain Eukaryota; kingdom Metazoa; phylum Arthropoda; class Insecta; order Lepidoptera; family Sesiidae; genus Synanthedon; species Synanthedon vespiformis. The sequence goes on from OU906947.1 coordinate 4,941,794, forward strand.
CTTTTTATGTTCCTACTGTTGACTAATTTTGGCAATGTTACCAAGGATCGTCAAATCCAGATCAAAACAAAAGTTTATGAAATTTTATTATTGACTCACTGTACCCGCTACTTCATACGTGGTGTAATTCCTTTTTAAGAAAGTTCCACAGTATAAATTTTTTATGATAAAAAGTATCCCATAATTATGTTAATACACTACTTGTGTCCCAAATTTCATAAAACTCTTCAGTTATTTTTGCGTGATTGATTACCAACTTAAAACACATTTACATTTTAACCAAAGAGTTTTCAAATATTACTAGGATGCCAACCAGATCACAGTTGCAATTATCAGGACGACACGTTTGGTATAGTGGCTACCCAGGCAACACATAGGCCAGATAACAGTATGAAATTCACAAATTATTCAGTTTAAAGCTTTGTTATAAGGTTATTAGAGCTGACAAGATAGGCAAATGCTGTATTGAATGATTTTTGGGCTATTATAACACTATGGGTTATTATGGGCTTCTTGTTGCTTATTCAGCTACTATTTAGCTATTATGTTGCTACTATACAGCTTAAAGCAATTTATTTTGTGCCCAAATTTCTTGAATAACGGCTGTATAAATGCATTTATTCAAAGAATATTCAGCCATTCTGTGTTGCTTGGGTAGTAACCCTAGCTGTTAACCAAAAAGTCGCGGGTTCGAATCCCGCTAGGGGTAAATGTTTTATGTGTTAATATTTTACCTTTGTACCGGAGTCATGGATGTATTGTATTTATAATATGTAAGTATTTACAAAAAAAAGTAATCTTTGTATTATATCAACTGTCTGGTATCAATAATACTTGCTTACTTTGGAACTAGATGGTGCTGTGTGGAATGTGTGAAGATATAAAAATATATATCAGAATTAAATGAAAATAACACATTCTTAATCGATAGGGAACGATATAGGTAACTACCATACGTAACCGAGAGACGTAGTTCGATTGTCCCTTAGGATCAAACTATACATAGAATCCAGGCCACTATTTTATAGAACTCGGTTTAGTAGTTAGATTTATTGGAAAACCAGCCAGGATGTTAGAGTGCTACGAACCCTGAGGGGACAAGTTAAGAATAGTTAAATATTACCTGCATCTACTACTCAAATCAATAAATGATTAAAATACTTTATTGTGCTACTCTCAATATCTCAATATATTAAAAGTAATTCTTATTATAGAATGGTAATAATATAATTGATATACAATATAATTTGTATGGTAAGCCTCAATGTAAAAAATGTATTGTTGCCGAGATTGAAGCCAAAAGAAAGATTTGTGTCTCTCACTATCCGCGTTAGGACGTCATAGACTGAGTCCACTGGACTCAGTTTTAGTTATGCGCTCGCTAAAACGACACTAAACTACGTGATACGTTTAAATCACGGACACAGTTTTTGTGTAAAAATTTTTGACGACACATTTTTATTACAGGATGTGTATTTAGGCATTTTTTTTCTGAGCTCATTTATCGATTAAGAACGTACCGTACCTTTCTTTTTGCTTCCATCTACGATTTATAGTAGATATAAATATAGCCTACCTACATATTCTATCCACCGTATACTGTTAGCATAATTGGTAAATGTACCTACAAACATGAACACACAAGTTACAAAGGAAACTGTTGTATCCACCAAGGTAGTAATTCTAGATACAAAGATGCAATAATTTTTCAAACTTATGAATATAATTAATGTGTCAATAAATTGACTGAATTTTTTTTAGCTGAAAAAAAAAAAACAAAATTTAGTTCTTGACATGATTAGCGATCCACTCCCGGCTTGGCACGGGTGAAAATTTCTTATGCACATTTTATATTAAAATCTTCCTTGTTTAATGCTCTTTCTATTAGTGAAAACCGCATTAAAATCTGTTGCGTAGTTTAAAAGATATAAGCGTACATTCAGAGGGGCTGAGAGCAACTTAGTTTTATACTACGTAAAGATTTTATGTAACATGAATTTCTGTGGACCGGTAGTAGTACAAAGTACAAATTGTTAAAATTATCGTTGTTTTGAGTGCATAGGTGAAAAAAAAGTAACAATGACAATGAGACGATTTACTTGTGGAAGGTATAACGGGTCAAATACTGCTTCTATTGACCCTTTGTTGGCCATTGTATTGTTATAAATTTGTAATTCCGACAAATGTTTAATATTCAACACGTTGTTATTCGATTTTGTAAATGTTCTTTTGAAACAATCGTTAAAATTTAATTCGTGATTGGCATTGTTTAACACGAAAAGTTACATATCATTACTGATTAATGTTTTAAATTAGAAACAGAATAGGTTTCTTACGCAACTTATAGTTTATTGTTTGACTGTTTACAACAAGGTTTAATGTACTTAAGTTCTATATTGTACTATACTGTACCTACACGTAACTAGATATTTAAACAATTTCTCAGTGTCACGCTAAACGAACAGGTTAACTAAGTTCAGGAAACTAGGCACTGCCTGAGGCACTGCTTTGTACTGGAATCCATGCATATTCCGATATCTATTATACATTTTGGATGATATTATATACGATAATATTAATACGAGATTGTTAAACTCTGACACCGTTTGACATTGTAAAATGAAAGTTTATGGTCTTAATAAATCGAGAAAACCGTTGAAAAATGGTACACCTAATTAGTCAAAATTGAAAGAATAACTTTTAAAATCTTCAATTCAATTGTTATATGATTAAAATATTTTTTCTTTTATTATCTTAGAAGCGAAGAGTCTAAAAAAGAACTTACAAAAATTATTATTTTTAACTTTTCCTCGTGGTTTATTAACATAGATAATTAATATGTGTTCTTCTATTTTTATCAAAAATAGTTTTAATTTCTTTATTAACTCTTATATCGGTCGTGAGTAGGCAGTGGATCTAGGCTGATTCTGAAATGTGTCCAGCAGTGGACGTTCTTTTTTATGGAGGGGAAATGACGTTTACGCACTATCCCCTTAGTTGGGGAGTGTGGGTCTCGCCCGGCGAAGTCTTATTCCAGGAATAAGGAACCTACCCACTAAAAACCCACCTGCATTCCACCATCAGCGGTGATGTGTGGGTCCAAGGGTCCAAGTGATGTGCAAGGCCATGTAGCATTTAAAAGACGGATCGTAGACCACCTTACTGAGCAATCCAAGAGAATTCTAGGAACAGTTATTCAATATTAATAAAATAATAAGAAATATATTTGTGCTATAAGATAATATACACATTTCTATAACAGCAATTACCTACATTGCGAAATAAGATCGGAAGGTATCTTAATGTAAAACAGAGCCATGGAAATGTCTTATTAACGACATTGGCAATAACCTTTATGCTCGTGTGTCACAGCGTTTTACAATTCAGTTACGAGTAAACAGGTAGGATAATAAAATTAAGGACTAAATAAAAATTAAACATATTCCGAGAACGACCTGGTTTTATGTATATTGAAGAAATTATTGTGAGCCCCAAATAAGTATTTGTACTTTGAGAAAAATTTTAATTATCATCATCCATAATTATCTATTTTGTATAATTTTCATAAAAAGAAACACTTATGTATACCAAATCTATATATGCTTATTGCTAAAAAGATCTTCAACTTAACAACTGATTTGATATTATATTGGTATGTCATGTATTTACAACTGAAGCATCAATAGAAATAATTATCAAAAATGTTAAGCTAATATTCTTAAGTCATGCAGTCTTGAGTTTTTGGGTTGACAAAAAAAGGGTACGCATTTGTGTTGCAATAACATACCTCAGTTGTTAACAATACAATTTTGTTTAACCTAGAAAATAGTCATTTACCTAAGTCATTCTGAGACTTTCTCTGTAAAATGACATTATGTTTAGACCGTAAAGGCCTATCCCTTTTCCTAACTTCTTCTCAAACTCTTCTTAATCTCTTATTGTTAAACCTACTTCTCACCCACTATATCTCTAAAGCACAATACTAACCGCACACTGTTTTTCAGACATTCTTCCATAGAAGTGTAATATTCCTTTATGGTGCCCACTGTTGATTCAATAAAATTTATTATGTAATGCAAGAATTTTATAAAATAATAGTTTCCTAACAGTGAAAGAATTATTCAAATCGGTACAGTATTAGTTTCGGAGCCTATTCAATTCAAACAAAGAAATCTGTCCTCTTTATAGTATTAGTAAGTTATAGATTATGATTTTTCTACGATTTCCCCATTATGATAACCGAGCATAGTTCTCTCATTATCACAATGACTTAAAATTCCTCATCAAGTCTTAGACCACTTATAAATATTCATAAGACTTGCATGTCATAAACACCAGGTAAAGTATTCATTTAAACCTATGCCTAAAACTTTATAAATTAACTCTATTAAAGTTATAGAGGGTCGTGTCAAATGTAAACCGTATAAAAGTGGGAAACGGTAACAAAAAACATTTAAAAAAAACTCCAACTGTGCAATTTATAGTGCTTTTAGCAAAAGGTTTGTTGTTTACAAGACATCTTTTATTTAAATCTTAATTTACGATTTCCCATTCAACATTTTAAAGATAAGCTCGGTATAGGACCTTCATAGTGTATTTCAATAAAAAAAACGAATGGCTGACGTTACGTCGATAAACTAATCGTTAAACAGAATCCTGTGATAACAGAGTTTAATCTTTTTAAAACATCTTTTTAAAAATAAAATTTATCTGTTCTTTATACTTCGTGCAATAACGACCACGTATTCAAATTCATGTTTTCATTATGTTGCTATATATGAATTGAAAGCACAATTGTAGAGTTAAGTTCGCTTTGCGAACATCAACGTAACACAAAGGTTATTTGAACCGATCATTTTCAGTCCGTTAATTTCAGCACTTATTATAATAGGTTAGTTGAGGGAAATCTAAATGAATTGAGAACACACCGCGTTAGTTCTGTATACATAAAGCATCGATTGTATGAATAGGATTGATTATTATTAACGCTGGTCGTTAATAAATAAAACTGCATTCTTTCAGCCGTACTATGACCACTGCAGGGACTCTCATATAATTTGTAATAAGATCGATCACAAGTAATCAGGATCCAGCGTCGATTCGCGGCCCATATTATGTCTATCTTGTGAGTGGACGTCTTACGCAGCGCTCCTGGTCCCGTGGTCTTACTCGAAAAGTGCAAAAGCGGCCGTCGACTCTTCGTACTAAATGTCCTGCCAATTGATTCTTCAACTTCAACTAATCCGCCGAGTTATGGCTGTGACTTTCGTTTGTCTACGGTTTTTCCTCATCCCTGATTTGATCTCGCAGAGAAAATCCGAACAGCCTACTTCGTAGTCCCTTAAGCAAGGTTGAGCTTTTTTTCGAAGCTCATGATTAAATACCATGGTATTAAAATATATTATTAACAGGTTGAAAATTGAAAATAATATATAAATTATTTTTATAATTACATTTTTTTTCGGTTCACTTGATGGCTACGCAAGGATACTAGGATTAAGGATAAGGGATAGGGAAATGGTTATTTGCATCAATTACTCACTCACCGAACCACAAAAGAGCACATGGTGTAATTTCATTACTTGTCACATCCAGACCAGAACCAACGTTGGAAATTTCATTTCCAAATTAGGTCCATGAAAACTAAATATTTCAGGCTAAGCAACTATTTTACTATATCTACTTGAGTTAACCACATATATTTTTTTTATCTTTGTAGGCACTAAACAGACATTGAAAATCCAAGGCAATCACTGTTTAGTTCGTCATAAATAAAATTTAATGTTATGTGATATAAACAATGTTCCACTTTGCTTTGATGAGTCCTGTGGTGTTGAGTCGGTTGTTGGGAGGTCACCGAGTAGTCACTGTTGCGACCCAAAACTAACAAAATGCTCATTTGAATTGCCAACTATGAAATTATGAATATTTGCATTGTTATTAATCTGAGGCCGCTCATTTTCATTATACTGTATAATTTCACCTTGTTATAAAACAAGTGGCCTGTTTTAAATGTGTATGTTGTGTTTATGACGTGGCAAATTAAAAAGTTTTTTAACGAATATTTTAAACTTATAAGTGCTGAATTGGATTCATCCTTAATGTCTGTCTTTTTGTTCGCGATAAATTCAAAAACCACAGCACCGATTTTCCTGCTGGTTTCACCAATGGGTAGAGTGGTTTTCGAGGAAGGTTATAGTATATAATTTACAAAGTTACGCGGGCGAAGTTGCGGGCAGCAGCTAGTTAATACTAAGATCTAATAGTACAAAGTAAACTAAGTAATAATATATGGAGCTAAAAACAAGTTTTGGCAAGTTTGTGACAGAGATCGCACATGATGCCAAAACTTATTGCAACAGATAGTTAGGTATAAAATAACGATGTGCTTTTGTGTTTACGGGAGGGAGTTCACTTCCTTATCTTGATCCCATCCCTTATCGTTAATCCTACTATCCTCAGCAGCACACTTGCAACACCTGTGACGTTTGTGTTATAAACGACGGTTGCTACCTACCATCAAATTGACCGTCAGCCCATCTATCGACCTTAGCATAAAACAATTCTCCATACCTAATAAATTTTTTTATTTGATGTAATTTAATTATATTGAATTATATTTTTTTTATACAACTGACTGAAACAAACTGACTGAAAAACTAATTTTTAAATAATAAATATATATTTGTATATAATTTTTGTTAGAATAGGTGGTATTAAACTGTTTAATAAATAACATTCGCAAAATCGCTCTAATACGATACTTACTATAAAAACCGTTGGTATCGATGAAAGGGGAAAACAAACAAGTTAACAGACAGACAGCAGATCGTTTAATCAGTCTGTGCACAGACACGGGGTAGGGGGTTACCTTCCACTAAATGACCATCCCTCTACTCTGTTAACCCGTGCCACCGTATCCACAAACAGTATATTCGGTGAGTGCTACGAATTAATACACCTACGAAAAGAACAGAGGTGAATATAACATTAATAATATAGTTTAATAATTTAACAATAAAAAAGAATTTTGTCAAGAATATTGATTTGGGAGAAATCTGAATTTGGCTATAATTTGAATGAGGTTTAGATAATAAGCACACTAGATTGCTTTTCTCACTACATCTTCGATAGAATTGATCTTGGATAGATAATTTAAAATGAAATGACATTTGACATGGATCCTTCGTCTTAAAACCTTCCATAGTGAGAGGCAATTTAGAAAAGTGATGATAACCAAATCGGGGGATACAAAATTAAATTACCTTACTCGATAAGATTAAAAAATCGTGTTATGCTCCACTCGCACGCACAAATCTGGCACGAATATTTTATTCCCCTTTGGCACTAATAAGTATGCTCTACTGCCACGAATTAAAACTTTTTTTAATAATTTCCCTTTTCGCACGAATAGATATGCTCCGCTGCCACGAGACTTATTACTACTCTAAATTTGTACAGTTAGACAAATATATAAAATAAATTTTAACTCCCAACAATGTAATTACAAAAATTAGGTATATTTGTATTTTGCTTGTTGCCGAATGCAACGATGCACGTGCAAAAATCGTATGGTAAATTTAACGGCTAATCTGGAATATTTACGCACATTTTATTTTGAGAATATTTTTAACTAGCTGACGCCCGCGACTTCGTCCGCGTTGAAAAAGAAAAAAGTAGCCTATCCTGTGTCCTATAGGTACGTCTAAATGTTTATTTACCAAGTTTTATAAATATTCGTTTAAGAGTTATGGAGGAATACACATACATACAATACCTACACTTACAGATTTATTATTAGTATTTATGATTATAGTCTCTTCTAAGAGACATTGATGTCTATGGAAATACCCTCCCGTGTTATTTCTTTGCCCTCGCCCGCTGGGGACGAGCAGAAGCCTCCCGCCCGCCCGGATTCATTTCTGGTTTTCGCTACTCTTTTGTCTCAAACTGTTTTCGCAACTTGTCCTCTCCCTCTTAAGAAAATGTTTACCCACTTATTTCTCCAAATCCATCTGCGTCTGTAAGACCAACTTTGTAAAGAGTGGTGAAATTAAATAAGCATGAGAGATTGGCGTTGATTATCTTATCTTTATATAATATACGGTTTGTGCGGATTATGTTATTACTTTTATTTTGAATAATTAGGTAAAAATTTATACTTTGTACAATGTACATTAATTTATAGTTATCGTGTGTATATATATCGATTGTATTTATACCTCGTTTAATTGTCCCGATATTTTGTTTTACATTTTTAAAATTTCTTTAGGAATCATTTATTGGTCTTTTGGTATTTTGGATGTTATCTTTTAGGAATATTTATTTTTTGATATAGTTGTGATCGGTTTTTTTATCTTTTCTTTTATTCGTAGATAGTAGTATCTTACCTATTCAATGGTTCATTTATATTTAATTTCTGTGTTCAACTAAGCTGAAAACGTCATAGCAACATACCCAAACGTATTTTATTCTTATTTGAGTAGGTATATGATAGAGTGAATCCCGGCATGCCAATTGAGTAGGTAGACTACATGCATGGCTTTATGTCCATGATTGTGACAGATTGCGATGAGAAAGGAGTAAAACAATTGTGGTGTAATGCCGTGGAGTAATAGTTACGCAATGATTTTTGTGAAAATCTACTTTCAGACTATCTACTGAATAACAGGTAAATGTTAGATTAATCGAATATCTACTACCAATCACAACATTACCTACCAATTGTAATGCCCAGATTAGATTTTTGATGAAGTATTTTAATCAGCAGGACAGTTTTGGTAGCGCAATTTCGTCTATTGACTCATTCCTCTGTAACATTGGCATAGGCAGTAAATGTCGATACCCAATCTCCGAATATGCAGTCAGATGGCAGGCGGCACGTAACGGTAATAGAATCCATCATTTGTGTGGATAGGACACAACCCCAACACATCCAATTCCGAAGCGTAGATCAAAAGCACGAATGAAGTTTGACGTATATCCACGTGAGGGCATATCGGTCTCCTCTGTATCTATAGATAGGTAGCAGCGGTGTATTTACCGGCAATAAGCCGGCTTGCATTCCCCGCTCTACCCGCCGCCCCCCTCAAACAACCGTACACCCACGGACTCTCGGTCTACTCATTTCGTATGCAATTTTATTCATTATTTGTAATCTACTTCAATCGAATAGGGTCTCAGTATAAATCACTTTTAGGAATTGCTCGATAGGATGTATGTAGATTGACGCTTTTAGTGTGATATTTAAATGTGACGTGTCTTTGTGGCGGTAGGTGCAGAAAGCGCTAATAAAGCCAGCCTTCTACCAAGTTTATATGTATGAGGCGGCGACCTCAGAAACTCATTTGACTAAAACAAATAACGCTTACTTTTTATTTTCTTAAGCGCACGCCTTTTAAGATGCCGATGCGTCTTTCCCATTTTCATTTCAATCTGTCATTAGGCAAGTGGATATCCTGAGTACCTACATACTTCTATCAGATACATGGAACAATATAAGTAGATACCTAGATATAACGTTGGAATAAGCCAGGAAAAGATGTAGGGCATAAAAATCAATATTCTGGATAGCTTAAATAAGATTATGGGGGTAAATGTATATAGTACGATATTTCAAGCCGATTGGACATCGGCATTGAAAACTTCTCATGCCGATCGGACATTCTATGACCTCTAGCAGTTATACAACTTCCGAGAGTATGGTATGTGTAGAAAACTTAATAACTATTTCTTAAGTAAAACTTATCTTCATACTTAGTTGGTAACTAGAATATTTGTTATTTCATGTTTCGTACAAGAGACTTATTAGGCTAGGTATCGAAATACCTTTTAAGGTCTGATATAAAAGGCATTCCTACATTATTAACAAATATTAATACCTAAATGATAATTACAATCAACTGTAGGTTCCTACTAGGAATAAGATCTAATAGCTTGCCGACATACAGACAAAAAAATTGTATAGAATTTTGTTAACATTTTGTGTAGATGCAGGATTAACTACAATAAAACGACTCTTAGCGATCGTCCGTGACTCTTATAAGTCTCTACCTTATATATTTCTGTAGTCCTCCAAGTGGTTTCCTTCATAAAAGTACCTACCTTCAAAATCGGTTGAGCCGTTTCGTTTATAAAACGATAGGGTTATAAAAGAGGCAGCCAAAGAAGAGACAGGATTTATGTAAAGTGCCTACTAATAACGATTTAGCTTAATAAAAGCCTTAATTATAAAATACTTATCAACATACATTTAGGTAGGTATACCTACCTAAACAGTTTTGTTCATGATTAGGTAATGAACTAATGGATTATAAAAAATAAATGTACCTAGTTAGAAGATAATGTATGCACGATGGAGTCTGGGTGCATTGAATCTTGTTACTATTTATTATCCTATCAATCGTAGAGATGAGTGGGGGGGGTAGGTATTTATATTGAAGTTAAAAATAATGTGGATTTCAATATTGACGGGGTTTGTGTGTAGGCTCCAAAGCATAATGGAGTGGAGGGATTAAGGTAAGGACATAGTAATGGCCGGCGATGTAACGACAGCGGGTTTGCGAAAGAGCGTGCAACGACGAGCAGCGTGGCGAGATGAGTGAGTTCCGATCCGAGTGGCGTCGCGCGCCGCCAGACCCAATTGGTCGCTCGCCAGCGACCCGCCCAGGGGAGGGGGCAACGCACACATGCGCGTCTCACCTAAGATAATTTATTTTATGTTATACCGTTTGAATATTTTATATCTGTGTGAGTTTTTTCGGTCGGTATGCGTGCAGTGTGAAATATTCGCGCGATAAGAAAGAAGAAGAGGGGAACAGATCGATCGGGGACGTTGCGCTTTTTGTTTCTCGGTGTTGTTGTCATAGTTTAATTGAAGGTGCGTCATCTCTATCTGCAAGGCTTCTATACCGATAAATACATAGGAAACATACGATAACTTTGTGCCTCTTGTATATATCTCCTTTAGCCCATGCTTTATTGTATCAGATAGTTTCTTCTTCTTTATCCTAGGTATCACATGACTGGAAAATTAACAAATATCACACAAGACTATGATGATTGTGATTATCACATGCAAGATTTAATTAACAGTGTATAGATAGAAGGTTCATAAAATTAGCAACTCTCTAAGTGTCTAGTGTAAGTCTCTAGTTATCGCTATCGCACAAAGTTACTAATAATAAGTACGTAACTTCGTACATGTGTAATAAGTTAGTTACTTTAAGGTTAATGGTCATTTTAAAAATATCTACAGATTGAAAATCAGTGGGTTATCGGTAGGTACAGGTACTAATACTAATATTAAACATAAAAAGTTTATCTATTTAAGTACATACATTTTAAATCTTGGTATCTAATTTAATAGATATGTTTTAAAGTGAAAGTAAAATAAGGATTTTATATATCGTTAGGATATTTTAATTATTGTAGATATTTCATCGTTGCTATAAAAAGACTAAACGATACGTGTGTCTACCTACTCAAGTATAAATACCTAGGTAGGCATATACACATGTACAACCAACACGTTTCCACCGCTTAAACGGCTGCAGCAATTTACGTACTGAGTACACAACAGGCCGCAACCACTGCTCTACAAGAAACGCTTATTGAATCCTATCTAGCCAAGTGTGTAGGGACGACAGTGAAAGAAAAAAAACACCAATGTCGTGGTAACCTTTAATCAAATGCAAAGCTATCATTAAGTCGACGCTTCGGCAAACTCGCTCGTCGTGCGCATCGTCACTGTTAATTATCACGATATATATATGTATAAAATGAAATAAAAGAGACCGCTCCGTGAGCCCGTACCAATACTAGCATAGTAGCATACAAAAAATACGAGAAAAGAAAGAGAAGCTTTAAAAAAGAAAGGAGTGCATCTACCCCCACCTCGACTAACCCCCTCCGCGGCGGGCCGCCCCTACTGCGGGTGCCACCCACCGCACCGCAAAAATCGTCTACGGCGGCGCGGGGTCAAACGGCGACGCGGCGTGAAAAGAAGGAGCGGTGTGCGGCGTCACTCACACTGGCGCGAGTGTGCGTGTGCGCGCCGACAGAGACGCACAGCGTTCGAGCGAGACAGTGGCGCCAATTACTATCACCTGGCGGGCAGCTACCGCATTACCCACTGCCGCCGCGCGCGCGACCACGCGCCCGCTGCAACACGCGGCTCGCTCCTGTGACGCTCCGCTGATATCTGGACTCTGCACTCGAATCGATATTAGCGAACGCTCTGAGCCTTCGCCCGGCCCTCGAGTGCATGTCCCTTGCCACAGGATTCCACTTCTGCAAGTGCTGCCGCGTGACAACATGCAACTGTGAAGTGTGTGCGGACTGTGACACAGAACAAACGTGATTTATTTACAAGTTAACTGTCCGAAAATATTACAGTGAAAAATGACTTCTCAATTCGCTTTCAGAGGATCTCCGCCGAATCAGGTAAATTATTTCAAAAATTCATCTGTCTATCCGTTACCTGAATACATTATTATCCCAGTTAATAATAATCTTTATTCCTTTTTGGCAATGCGATATTTACAAACTTAATATTCTTGTGTTTCTTCTAATACATATAGAATATTTTGAGGCGCAAAGTGGTATGTTGATGTGGTTACAATAAAATAATTTCAAACTAAGCTGCTTATTATAATATCAAGCTTTTAAAAAAATATATATTTTAGACCTTATGAGAGTTTTTATTAAATAAATTCATACGTTTGTTAAGCAAAATTTAGTGAAAGGTAAATTTCTTTATTCGGGATAAAATCAATACAACCCGTAGGTAAATAACAATTGGAAAACAATTTTGTCTTCATTTGATTGTAATAAAATTAATACCTACTATTTATTTTTCATGTGACTTTTTGAACTGTTTACAAAACCACCATGTTTATGTTTTAATAAATAATATTATACCAAAGTTGTAGGAGACAAAGGATAAGTTTTATTTCCTATTAGCAACAAAGTAATAGCGTTCGGTTTAAGCTTACCTAATTAAGTAGATGAAAGTATTAAGTGAGCTACAATATTAATAAGTAGGCGCATAGATACTTAAAACTAACAGCATGTAGAATACCTAATTTATTAATACTAATAACACTTTTATTACGATTTTATAGAAAATAATTTAGAAACAAGAACTTTTAATTTTAATTTGCTACTTTATTTTTTCTTGACTTGACAATAGAAATAAACACTTTAAAATTTAAATTAAACATAAATTGTTAAAATGTAAGTAAACATCTAATTTGTAACTTCTTTACTTAGCTATATGTAGGTAGTGTAGGTATACCTATACATCAAACGTCTACTAGGTACTTAGGCATCAACATGTAGGTCACCTGATAACTGTCATACAATGCTTTGAATTGTAAACTTGTAGTTATTTTGTAAACTCAATACTCTGATTCTAGTAATATCTTTAACATAATATGAACTATAAATAGTTACTTAGTTAGGTACTAAAAGTACTTACCTACTAATCAGGTAACAATGCAAAAATGCAATTTAGAATATAAAATAACCCGGCAAACATATTAATGTTTGTTGATTTCGCTCCTTTTCCAATGAAAACATCAGAAAAGCAGCAAACCCATTTAAAATAAACTTATACTTAATTTTTATAATATAATATTAATCTTATCCTATAAAAAATAATAAATATAAATGCAGTTGCATTAATAATATACCTATAATATACTTTAAATAGACTTGTGAGAATTAGAATAATTAAATAATATGATATGTAATTTAATTACTGCACAACTTATTTGTCACAAATAATTCTTATGATATTATTATAACTACTTATACTTATATACATTATATTCATAATTTTTCTATCCTAATAATGTTTAATCTAACTTTACACTAATATTGTTTATAGATACATCTGAATAGAACACAGGCTATTATGTAGCTTTATTTAATTGTATTGTACCTACTTTAAACTTTGTTAAGTTTTTTTTGGACAAACGAGGAATCTATTATTGGTATGGGACGCACAATGAATTTTTTAGAATATCTGACAATATATCGGGACTAAAACAATATTGAGACAAATCGCGAGTAAAAACACTTTTGAAATCATAACAATTAACCAAATGGGTTATTTTTCATGAATTTCTATACATATACACATATGTATAGACATAATATGTTTATAACATACCTACCCTAATATAATACGCACCCTATTATATATTAAAGAGCGTCTACTAATTGAATTCATTAACAAAATGAAATGCAAGTAGGTAAAATAAAAATCACAGTGAATGAACAAAAAGTAGGTGAGTTTGTAACTTTTTCAACTCAATTAAAAAAGCTCGATAAATATTTTGAACTTATTAGGTGGAGGCGGACAAAAACGGAAACACAACTCTAATAAGTATGCCCCATAAATAAGCAATGAGAAATGAGAGGCCAACTCTGTCTCTACTTTATACAACGATCGTTAGTACAAATTAATGTGAATTTTCTCGTTTGATAAACAATTAAGCTGGAACAATGTAACACGATTAGCGTTTACATGAGAGATGTGGCAGCGGACTTGATCGATGACACCGCGATGATACAGAATCACTCATTAAAGGCCGTGTGAATTCAACGAAAAACTATATAACAACAATTGCCGTGAGATATTTTCATACGAAAATATTGACTTCATCTTCCTACATGTATGCTGTGTGCGTTTCACATACAAATTTATGCATAAATAAAAGCAACCACTAAAAATATATACAAGATTCAAGATTCAACAAAGAATGGACCCTCTTCAATTTTTTAATAATTGTCTATACAAGTTAGATTCTCTGAGTTTCATTGAAAATTGAAAATTGTATAGTTGCTGTGTATTTACTGAAAACTAGCAACTTGGCCTCCGACTTCGCACGGTTGCAATTTTCTCAGAAACCTTTCTCATACCTAATTAAATAACCTTAAAGTAACTAAAATTAACCTTCCTCGAGTTTTGCGTTTAGTGATTCATTTTTATAGGTTAATATAAATAAGGTTTTTGTTAACTGTTAATGAACAACACAAGTTGTGTTATGGTTATATATTTTATATGAAGTTATGCTATGTTAAACTTGGTAACATTGATTCCCACACATATTCTTTGTTCTATTATGTTGACTCGACAAGCAAAATATCTGACATGTAATAAATAAATACTAAAATAATAAATATATATATATATATATATATGTAGGTATATGTATATGACGAGACAGATATTCTCGTTCATGTTCATATTCATGTTATTTATGTTCATTATTATTTATGTTATTATTATATAAATCTTCCATGTTATTTTTAACCTACATAGATATGTCATGCCATCCTGGTATATTCAGGTACTATTTGTATACCGACTTATTCTAAAACTAGCTGGCACCCGCGACTTCGTCGCCTGTCCTGTGTCCCGTACGTCTAAATGTTCGTAATAATTCGTTTAAGAGTTATGGAGGAACGGAACAATACATACATACATACATACAATACCTACACTTACAGATTTACTATTAGTAATTAGGTATTGGTTGATAAAAAAATATTTTATTTCTTATAATGAAAACCTAGCATTAGCATACAGTTTCTCAGGCAATGTTGACATGCCATTTCTACCATACTCAAAGTGAAAAGGCTTAGCATTTTATGTCCAGAGATAGAGATATGTTCGTAGCTTTTTTAGAGTAATTTACGATATTTTTCTAAGATACTGTGTCCTCTTAACAACTCTACTATAATGTCTAATGGTCTAATGTCTAATACTATAAGGACTAAATGTTACTACTCAGGCATAAATGTTAATAAATACCTATAGACCTTTTCTGCAATAGTCTGAGTCAAGATTTAGCAACATTAGAAAAATTTATGTTTCTTTTTTTTTCAAAGGTTAAGTTAAAAGGTTACTTCAATTTACGAATTTTTTCGAAGCATTCTCTGTCCTATTTACATTTGTACTGGGATTATCTCAAAAACTACTGAACAGATTGTCATGCGGTTTTCAGTAAATGGAGAAAGTGTTAAAAGATTTTTATATATAATTTGCAGAAAAAAATTGCACCCGTACGAAGCCAGGAATTGATCGCTAGCTATATATATTTTTCAAAAAGCATTAATTTTAGCAGATAAATATATTCACTATTTACATAAAGTACCTATTGCATACAATGTTTTTTATTGGATATCAACTACTTGTTGCAATTATAGATATTAATGTTTTTTATTACACATTTGTTATCTTTGCAATAACTACTCTGAATATTAGGTGGGTATAATCATTTGGAAAATAATTTTATTGTTCGAGAATAATTTTATCTTTGAGTGCATGTGATTCATTAACAAATTATTAGATTCACTGTCACCCGTATTTGTTATACGATAACAGTTTATTAAATTTCATGGCTGTCGTATTAATATTGAACTCGTCAGGCTTATCAACGGATTTTGTTAGTTCAGTAAGCCATAATTAAAATGTATCCGAAGTAGCCAAATGTTAATAAAGATATGGAATGATTGGGTCAGACGACCAGTGCGTGCCGTGCGCGTCTACTCTAGCTATCTTGTTGATAAGATGCCACCATGTGAGGGTGGGACTTACTCCCTCGACAAAAGGGGATTATCCCCATTATTTTCCACTAACTGAACCTTTTGCCGTCCTCACTATACTTACTGTTCTCTTTCTTAATATTGTACTACTCGCAACAGTCGTTTTCATATGCTTCGCTTCCAGTTTCAGGTTTTAATTATACCGTCAAATGCACTTACAAATGTCTTCTATTTATTTATATCGCTCGCACTGTTGGAATGCAAAGAACTTTTTTTTTAACTCCCATACCCATTGCTTTCATTGTACGTTTTATTTAAATAGCAATTAAGGACAAGAATGGGCTGTAAACGTTTATGCCGCGTTGTGTCGTACGTTTTAAGAGCTCGGTCCCACTAAACTTCGGGTGGCATCGCTTTGCTTACTTACTAAATAAATTGTTTAATATTCATAGCAACTTAACTTTATACAATTGTCAAACAAGCTAATAAACTAAAGAAAACGATTGCATTTATCTTTATTATTTTTTATTTTTTTTTAATTGTTACTCTTAATTACAAAACAATCCAAGTTATAATTTCTTTTTCGTCCTTTTGTTTTTCAAAAGTTGCAGTAAAGACTTTTATAAAAATGACATGGATTCAGAATTTCAGACATACATACTCGTTAACCATATTAGAAGATATGGAGGCACCTATTTACCTACCTTCTAATTCCTACAGATCATATGGCGTCATTATCAACAGATATGTCGAACAACGTATTGTGCTTGAATAGAAATGTGTGGAATTTTCTCCTTTTTGTATTTCTCCCTAAGCGTTCACTGGCATTACTAGGGTCTTATAAAATTCATGGAAGATTTTTGAGCATCGCTCAGCGTCGAGGGTCGAAATTGAATCGCGTTACGCAGCCATTTTTTCACGGCGACTATACGAATTGTCGTTACATAATGCAGACAGAAGAAGGGTTGGTTCGCTTACAAACACCAGTTTAACTGAATTGAATGAAATAAATTTTATTATACGTACACGCACACACATATTTTATTCGAGGGACGTTATTTAATACCTTTTCAGCCATTTTTGTTATCATGTTTGCGGACGACACCATGTACAAACTACAATCCTACTAACTAATATTGTGAATGCGAAAGTCAGTTTGTTTGTTTATATATTTTATGAATTTTACATTATGACGCATCGTGTATAACGCAGTTTTCAAGGCTACAGAAAGCAACGTAGGGGAAAAAGTACTGTTCCCGAGGGATCATCTAAAAATAAGAATGAAATGAATTTTTGACTGAATGAAAATATGAAAAAATGAAAATAACGCCTGACAAAAATATACAATATATCTTTAATATAAAAATTTCGTGTTACATTGTTTGTTCCCGATGAAATCCGAAACTACTGAACCGATTTTGATAAAATTTCTTAACCCCTCGTAATTTACACATGTAATTTCGTTCAACTTAAAAGATAATATATAAATTGCACCCCGGGCGAAGCCGGGAGCGGGTCACTGGTGATCAATAAAAATTGCATAAATATTTTGACATTTCAGAAAAAAGACCGAGTCACGAACTAGTTAAGTCTACTGTGTTTTCGAAACAGTCTAAGTAATGACGAATTGCAATCAATATTTATTGTATTTTTATGCAATCAATTTTTGGCTGGTATAAAATTTTCAATAATCTTCATCGCTATGACGACAGTGACACCATTTTTTAATATTTTTAGATGATTCTTTGTTAACTTATCATTTTTCCAGGATAAAAGTATCCGCATGACAATTCAAGTACCTAAACTATCTTTGTGCCAAATTTTATCGAAATCCGTTCAGTAGTTTTCACTTGAATGAGTAACAAACAACCATACACATATTATATCCATCCATTCATCTTCGCAAACTTTTCGCATTTATAATATAGTATTGTAATTTGTGTGTAATTTGATTTCACAAAAATGTTATTAACAAAAAGTGACAATGTCATTATACGAGAAGTACTTATATCTAACTTAATATTAACTTAACCTAAGCAACTCTCACTAGAGACCGTTTATACCGTCGGCATATCGAACCAACAGGGGCAGAAACAGTCCCCGAGTGTGAGGAGGTTACTGCGAATTATTTGGGTCATACGAATAACGCCAGACTGTGCTCCGAGTCTCGAGTTCCAGATTAAAATATTGCGAATGTTTCGGTCCCGGTGTAACTTATGCGCAGTACACAACAAAATAATTGAAGGTGGGCCAGAAGAACACGCAACACAAGTGAAATCGTAATCGGATCACACTTTTTATAAAATCATCAGAACTTTTACGCTCGTGGCCCAACACTGTTACCTGAGCGAAACCTCGCGACAACCAAGTGGAGTAACAAAACCTTCGCCATTCATTTAACTTAATAATGAGCCATGAACAATCGTCACCATTTTTTCCAGTTTGCATTTGACCATTTCTTTCCGTTTGACCCCTTTTTATTCGCTCTCGTAATTTAACTTCGAAACTTTTACCTTTTTTTTTAATTTAATAAAGCATAATAAAGTGCCATGAAAGAGTAAAATGTTCGTCTGGTAAAGCTATTGTTCTTCGTAATGAGCCAAATGTTATGCAAGTTCATTTTTTATGACTGTATGTAACGTGATATAGTTTAGACGTCAAAATAGTACACAGAAGAGAAAGAAAACAGAAATAAGTAGTTAATATAAATTCCCCTGCATAACTTATTGTGAATAGTTAAATCATTAAGTAATAGAACGAATAACCGGAATACGGTTTGTTATGATTATCTGTGGCACGCAGATGCAAACAATGGATAAGAGAAAAAAAATTAAATTGTGGTAAACTTTAATTATGGTTAATTAAAAACAATGCTAACTATTTAATTATTATTTTTATTTATTTCTTTTGAGTTCTGGATAGCACTAATACACAATTTGTTTAATACACACTTTATAAATTTTAAGTATTTTACAAATTCATGGGTCAGTATAAAAAAATGTTTAAAGTAATTTAAAAATGTATAATTATGTGAGTTTTTATTAAACTAGCTTAATGTGGAAAATAGTAATATATTTATAATAAACTAGCTGGCGCCCGCGACTTCGTCGGCGTAAAAAAAGAAAAAAGTAGCCTATCCTGTGTCCTGTACGTCTAAATGTTTATCCACCAAGTTTCATGAAAATCAGTTAATTCGTTTAAGCGCCTCTTTCACAAACGTCAATTAGGCCAAACTGTCATTTAAATTCACCGGTAACCGGGGAAAATGGAGTTGATATACCTTTGTTTGTACGGTAAACGTCCCAAACATTGAATAGAAAATAATAAAAAAAAATCGGCTATCGATGGATGCACTAAACCAAGTGAATAATAAAGAAAAACAGAAAATGATTTCTAAAAGTAACTAATCAACACTTTACTTGACGTTGGTGAAACAGGCGCTAAGAGTTCTAGAGGTACAAACATACATACATACATATGTACATACAATACTTACACTTGCAAATTTATTATTAGTATTGAATAGCTTAATATCGCCTGACATCTTTGTCGTGGTAGCGCCCCCACAGTGACAGTGGTTCCCAATTTTTCAAATTTTTAGACGATCCCCCGGGATACTTTTGCCAAATTTCGTCCAAATTGGTTAAGCCGTTTCTGAGACTAGCGCGCACAAACAGACAAAAATTGTAAAAAAACTATTTTATGTCCGACTTGATGAACAAATTTCTCCATTCCGAAAAACTTTAATTAATTTCACCGAAATGAGTAGGCTCCGTTTACGCTGTAGTGAAATGAATGATATTCTTGTTTTCTATACTAAGTACGCCGGCGCAAGCGCAACCGGCTTTATATCGTGTTGAGCCATGTTGACGCTTAACCAGTAAGAAAAGTTTTGTAAATTCATTCTTAAATGATACCAGAAAACCTTTCACTGTATAAAATATATATGAAATGTATATTAACGAGCTTCGTTTTAAAAATATTCCTCTATTATATTGCTCTAGTATTATCATAATTCATAAACGTAAGTCATAGAGAACCGTAGAATCCAAATTAATACTGCTATG
Source organism: Synanthedon vespiformis (assembly GCA_918317495.1). Taxonomy (NCBI): domain Eukaryota; kingdom Metazoa; phylum Arthropoda; class Insecta; order Lepidoptera; family Sesiidae; genus Synanthedon; species Synanthedon vespiformis. The sequence goes on from OU906947.1 coordinate 4,962,418, forward strand.
AAATTACTCACTTTATTTTAAAACCGCGGATACGAAATTGATGGCACAACTAGTTATTAAATAAAACATGTATAACCAAAATGAGTAAATTATTTTAACGCATTCGCTTTTAAATCCCAGTATCTGGTCATGCCTTACAATTTTTATCACTTGTGACTAAATATTACATAACCTAAGCCGTGTTATGATTCTTATGTCGATATGTAAACTGTTTAGTGTTTTAGTTGTTTTGGTATATCTATTTAACTAGCTTTTTTTATTTTTAAAAACTTTATTGCTTATATATTTTTGTCAGGCGTTGATTTTTGTTTTAATTTGTTTTTTCACCCCTGGGGAACTGCACATTTTCTATGTCCTTTTCTATGTCCTTGTATGCAAAATGATCGGCTCGTATTTTATGTACCTCCCTAATCTATGTGTGTTTTTAGTCACTGGATCTCTTATTATATTTATGTTAGGCGCTAGTTATAGTTTCCAGTTGAATGTGAAGGAAATGGTCATTTCTTACAACCTATTAGGTTCTCTTAAATGACGAAGGAAATAATATAAGTTAAATGCTTTAATTTATTACTGAGTCAAGGTGTGACCTTCATAATATTTGACTATTACCGATTGTTTAACAATCTAAACTTATGTTGCTTAAACATTAATTTATTATTAATGTCACATAATCGCCATACAGGCATCGCATCAAGTTATTATGCACATTCATACCTATCAAACCACACGTAAGTGTCTTGTTAAAACATTTCTAACAATAACATCTGACTCTGAGTATAGTTTGTACACGAATAAACAACCATTCAAGCCCGTCACCACAACCACCTATCTTTCAGTGGTAGTTCTAATAAGACGCGCCGTAGAGACTCGTGAAACTTTATTTCGTGACTTAAAATACACATGTAGGACAATTGCCAGTGATGTTGTGCTTGCAGCCGTGTGTCGCGACGAATGAGTTGTTCACATACCATTAGTTCACACCTCGTCGCCCGCGGATGGTCCAACACTTACACGAGACGTCATTACCTACATCATTTAAACGAAACACACGGATTCTGCAAACGTCGAACGGATGCATTCGATTCAATTACATCTTACTAATTTTATAACGTCCAATGTCCATGTGGAACCGAAACCGGATTTGTTGGGAATGCTACTCTCGAAGTTGGAGATGAATATGTATACTTAGGTCAGGATATACAGGGTAAACTCGCGAAAAAGGTCAGCTATTCATTGGCTTCAATTCGTATGAGGAGCATACGGGAAACATTTTCGCCTCTGAATTAAAATTTCAATTTATAAAGCCAATCTTCAAACTGCACTTTTCTGGTGATATTAAAGTAACGTGACTTATATTGGACTTATAACCATGTAATTGGATGGAGTAGGTACTAAAGTTTCCCATAATATTACAAGGATTAGAAAGAAATGACAATGTACAGAACATGGTACCTCCCTAATCAAAGAGTTCTCTAACGAAGACCCAAAATTGGTAGCCAAGTAGATAATTGTTGATGTTAATGCCCTTTAAGATGGGCATAGCAATGGACTTGAATGAGATGATAACTATGGTAGAATTTTATGGCATTGGTGTAACGCGTTTCATTAGCTTTTCTATAGGTACTAATGTGCCCCGTGGTTTCACTCGTTGTTTAATTTAGATCGACAAAGGCATGCACATTACGGCTCCATATGATTAATGTTCGTTTCTCGTCAGTCCTGACTCAACGCGTCGCTTTTCTTTGCCCGCATGCACTATTCCTTCGTTTTCGCCTTCTTTTGCGAACAGATATCAAAATCAAAAATAGTTTGAGTTCTTGTTTTATTTTCTTATTTTTTTATGCTCGGCTTTTAGAGATTATAGCGTAATAATGAATAGCTTAGACATTGGCTATCTATTACAAAATTTTTGAGGTCAATTTCTATTTTGAATTCAATTTAATTGGCTATTTACATCACAGTTCAGATACATAACTATTGTTGAACATAGATATGGGTATGCATAGAATAAGCATGAGTTATTTTGGTAATACGATCGTCGATTAGTGTTTAACGACAGGGAGATGGCAATAAAGGCTGTAACGGTACCAGCACGGGATGTTTGGAATCGCCACCGATTTTATAGCGTCTGTATTAACCGATAATTCAAGCGAGAATACCGCAATTGCATATTGTTTGGTCGGTGCTTGTGATTATACGCAAAATGCTTAACCAATGTTACTACCTATGAATTTGGAACAGGATACTGCAAAGAACTATTTGCCAGTAATATTCAATTTACACTTTCAAACATTTACTTAGGTATATATTTTAAAGAATTTTATTTTTCTTTTTTTTTTTAGTCAGTAGACAAGCTAACGGTCCACTTAATGGTAATTACCTACCGGTTCACTGTTTTATTAAAATGCTTTAAAATTTGCATTCATTGAAGAAAGACTTTGAAATCCATATTCATAACAAATATCAATTCATTATTTTTTATTTCTAAAAAACATGTTTGTGTAACTATTTAAAATGTTGTGTACTTAAAAGCTAATTTAAAAAAGTTATAGCCTTAAAGGTTTACTTTAGATTTCAAACCACTCTCGCATCGCATTTAATTTGTTTAAGTTTGCGGAGCGAACTTTGAGGCCTCAAACTTAACATGGCAATAATAGTGTATAAATGTTTCACATTCTTAATTTCATATAGCAACTTATGTTTCTAAATAATCTTAAAATGTGTGCATAAAGCTCAATTATGTTGAATTATGGTAATGTCTTAATAATGTTAAGTAATAAATATTAAGAAATTTTTCTGATTCTGTTGGAATTTATTCAAATTAATTGAATTCCTATAAAAAATATACTTACACTAGATTATTATAGGTACTCTTTATAATTTTCAAGAACATTACTATTACTAACAATAGTGTGATGGGAGCATTAGGTTGGCAGCCCGGTTATTATTAGCCAGTGCCGAGCTAGCATGTGTTTATTCCAAAACACAAGCTAATAAATCTTAAGGGACAACCGGGAACAGCTTCATTAGCGAAATCAAAGTTCTGTGCGCGCCGCTGTGGATGATTAAAGACGTATGATTTTGAATTATTTTGTCGAGATAACACATCCGAATGTTGTTTTTCGCGTGCTGATAAGTATAAGGTATTAAAATTAAAAAAGGTTCAGGTAAAAGTCACCGTTCGCATTTGCGGGTGCGTTGAAGTGTGTCGACAGGCTCTCCGGTTGCTCGCGAGAGTTGCAATTTTATGAATGACTTGTTTGAATGAAATACAATAATAATATGGGCTTCGAATGAGAACCGAAGCGGAAAGCTCACTTAGAGCTCGTACGTGTCCCGTAGAGGTATACCTCACAAATCAAACATTTTACTCAAGCTAATACACATTTAACCTGCCATAAAAAACTTAATAAAGTTGTAAATCGATTTCGCGTGACCTTGCCATTCTTTATTGGGTGTGCAGAGCAGCGGGTGTCCAAAACTGTAGCAGTATGTGTACTTAAAACATAACACATTTTTAACAGTATCTGCAGGATTATTCGATGGCAATCTCATGGCACTATTTGCCCGTAAACTGTCAAAATGAAGTATAGCTTCCTTTGTAATTAAAATTAACTTCAATTAAAATGTTAAAATATGTAACAAATCATTTTAAAATCATAAAAGCTTCGTCCTACTAGGAACGTTTGTTTTTATGAATTCTGAGGTTTTACTTTCGATGCCTATATTATTTTAAAATACATATTTTAATAAATGAAATAGTAAAATTGTATTCAAAATCTTGAATAACTGCTATAAATGGTTAATTTGTTATATCTTACTAAGCGGCCAGCAACCGGCTAAGCAATGTGACACGCGATTTTTTTCCTGCTAATAATATACCTATACAAACCCTCCAAGTTTATCGCTCTTTTCATTACCAGAAACCGTATCAAAATCCGTTGGTTTACAAATTTAGAAGAGGTTAGCGGAGAAACAGATAGGCCGGTAACGACTTTTTTATGTATAGATTCCATTGTACATCTAATTTATTTTTGTAATTGCTTAAAGTTATTCTCTTTATGACTCTTATCAAAAATTCTGAAACCCCTCCAGAGAAGATGGTTACTTACGATTGCCTGCCAGCAGTCGTAGGTTACCATCTTCTTGCAGAACACCACTGTGAAATAAGTATAATTTTATCAATACTAATAATAAATCTGTAACGGTTGGTCATGGAGTAAGTCATTACTTTGTTTTCAGAGATGTCGTGTTTATAAGCGATAATACATGATACTAAAACTAAATTGTCCATTTTTAGAATTTTCTTCTTTATGTATGTATTTTTTTCTGTATGACGTATTTTTTTTCTTTTTCAACGCGGACGAAGTCGCGGACGCCAGCTAGTCATTAAAATAAAAAATAAAAATTTAAAACTTTCGATTACAATAGAATCGAATGTGCGATCAAATTAATAAGTACGATTCATGAAGTTACTTTTATATGAACACAATCAAATTTAGAAAAACAATTAACATTTAATTTACATTACTGACGGTTTGTAGAATGATACGTACTTATAAATGTTTTATATTTCAACGGACGCTTCAGATTAAACACTATAAAACTAACATCGCTATAATTAAATTTATAATCTGACAACAACAACAAAAATACGAAACACCTCAACCATCTTTTACCCACATTGCTAACTGATCTACACTTGGATAAGGCTCTATTATAAATTGCCGACACAGTTTTATACCTTTTTCTGAGTTCATATCCAAAACATTGATACAACCGCGAATACAGGCTGTTCACAATTTAGTTTCTAGCATGAATTTGTTTTACATTTATTTATGAAGTTATTTTTCAACTTGCTGCTGCCCGCGACTTCGCGCGCGTAATTTTGTAAATTATATACTAAAACCTTCCCTGAGAAACATCCTATCCATTGGTGAAAACAGCATGGTGCAGTAGTTTTTGAGTGTATCGCGAACAGACAGACAGACAGACGCGGCGGAGGACTTTGTTTTATAATATGTAAGGATATATTTGTCATATGATAACCAATCCCCTGTATCTAATGTCTATTATGTTTTCAATTGATTTGGAAGGTTTATACAACCTCAACATCAAACATATAAAAATAAATTCAACTTTGAGTCGATTAGCAGTAAAAGTACTAAGTTTCGTAACCAGTTTTATAATAATCATGGTGAAGAAATTACTGCTTCGTTTGAAGCCCTGTGATCTTCAATTTTGTAATTACCTATAGAGATATTGTAATTATATATATAAGTAAATTTTTATATTACAAGTAAAGTCGTTAAGTGAAAAATAACAATAATATATATAAGATATTTTATTCACTGATAAATATATAATCAACCTGTAGCTGCACTCACAATCGTGGACGAGCTCAGCGGAAGACTTTTATGATATTAATATGCATTCATTATCATTATACACCATTATTACATATTTATTTTTACATTACCGCTTCGCGGAGAATTAGAATGAAGTACGGTGTTCCCTCCTCAATATTTATTCTTCCCTAATTCAACCTTAATTAGGGAAGGTGTGAATTTCTTCAAAGGCATTATGCGTTTCGAGGGTGGGCCAATTTAGAGGTTTATCAAAACGGATATCTTGACACAGGATGCGTTCGGAATAGACACCGCAACACACTCATGATCCACCATGTAATTGTCCAATTAAAGTCACAATTTTATGTAAATAAGTATCAGAGGGACCACTCCTGAATTATAGGTTTGCTGGAAAGGTGTTTACTCATCACGCATCGTTTAACGGACGAGCTTGATTGGCACTTCGTTAAGGAAACGATCTCTCAACAAACGGATTACGTCGGGCGAAAGCCGCACATGTCAAACATGAAATACCCATGCAACGTTATCGGGAGCTTTAATAAAAATTGCATGTATTTTAGATAATTGAAAAGACGTTGAAAAAGCGACGATTGAGCGGTTAATTAATTAGTGTTTTCCTATTCACGCGAGCCGAGGCGGCACGTTAGCAATTAAAACCGGATCACACGATACCCTCGCGATTTATTCTTTTCAATCCAACACATCAATGACAACTCTTCATTCTTTGTTAATGCGAGGACTTAAGCAGCATAGCGTTATTTTCGTTGCCCATTTTGACATCTTGGAATAAATTAGCTACTTTTATTTTATTTCTCATATTTTACACATTATTAATACTGGAAAATCTATTCTTATATCATCTTTAAACGATGAAAGATATCCTATGTCCTTTCTGATGTCCCAGAAAACGCGTATGCAAAATTTCATGGAAGTTCAGTAGTTTTTACGTGAAAGCGTAACAAACAAACAAACAAACTCACCATTCACATTTATATTAAGTAAGGATAGTAAGCATTACTCTCCGAGAAACTGCAAAATTTGTTGTACAATATTGCACCTTAATACTTCATGGGTTGCGCTCATTTTGGTAAAAATTGTAATCGGTCTGAGGTTAGTCTTTGTATTAGTGCTTTAATTCAACATTTAGTTACTTTTAGTCTGATTAGTCAGTCGCATTATTTTCGTGTTTTCGTTTTATCCATTGCCTATGTAGGTAAGCACTGTATACAGAGTTATAAATAGACTTAGATGGCCTGTCTGAGCGTCTGTTCAAGCAATGCTAATCCTCCGAGAGGCGGTGTTGCTTGGCCGTGTTGTCGATATACCAGTCCAATAGGGCTTAGACTAGATCGACAAGCCGACAGCGTGACGGCATAATGGAGCCTTCGGGAAAATTCAAAATGGATGCGGAAATCCTCACCAACACGTTCTATCGTTAGAAGATTTAGACACTATACGAGGTATACGAAAACAATAAGAGACATTAGTAGTGGTAGCTGCAAATATTTCAAATATTTATTTATTTTATTTATTTATTTATTTACATAAGACTCACCAACATTTGCTCACACATATATACATACACAGCCAACCACTTAATAAGAAAACTATAACAAACATGTGTGGCAACCAATAACAGGTGAATACCACTTCTAAATACAATAATTAGACACATTATATAAAAAAGAAAAAAAAAACATATATATAGAAAGTTAAGGAAAAAAAAAACAAATATTAGTACAAACAAAATTAAAAAAATGGGAAGAAAGTATAGATTAAAAAAATCAAAAAAAGTAAACAAAAAGTAAATAACTAGAAAGTAAACAAGAAAAACATTCTATCAACTATTAACTTCATGAACAGTTTTGCGGAGTTTGGTGAACGAATCAGCAAACATATCGACAACATCGCTCATGCTGTTAATCGACTTGCACAGCCTTGGGATAGGAGAACCTGAACCAAATACAGATCTACGAATAGGTGGACACAGTGGAGTAATGGGTGCTCTAGGGATTCTGCGGGGAACGCGAAGATTGAATCGCTGCAGCAGCGGAGGGCAATCAACATAATTTCTAAATATTTTAAACGCAAAATAAATATCAGACATGTTCCGCCTCCTCTCCAGAGATGTTATAGAGAAGAAACGAAGCCTGTCCTCATATGATCGTATTTTTTTGGCGACTCCGTTGCTAAAAGCTAAACTAGTGACAAATCTTTTTTGTAGGCGTTCTATTCTGAGGGAATGAGTAGCATAGTGAGGTCTCCATACAACACTGCAGTACTCAAGGATGGTTCTAACATACGTGTTGTACAGTAGGATTTTACAATGGTTACTTTTAAATAATATATTAAACCAAAATATTTAAATTATACCAAATTAAATTTGTGTCCGGGACTTTTAGACCCGTTTATTGAATTTAAAGGCACATTGGTTGCCAGATCCAATTTTTTTTTATCTACCAAACCCAGCTAAGTTAGCTATGATTTTAGCTACGTTTTCATAAATTATGTTAATTCAATACTACTAATTATAAAATTACAAGTTGCTCTCATCGGGTACGTGGCAAAGCGGGGAATAATGCTGCGTGCAATGTACAACAAATTATTTTATTATCGACTCCAATCGGCGGCAATTAACTCGATGTTTAGTCGAGGAAAAAATGTGCCAGATCTGAATAATTCGCACACGGTTTTCTCAAGACAAGGAATGCAACGCGGGCGCAGCTGGCGTGACGCTCACACCGCCGCTTATCACCAGATCTATCAAATTGTGATGCTTTTTATTTAGCCAACTATCTGCGAAAAGGATTAGAGGAGAATGTCGGCATTTCAACAATTCTGAGAGCGCGAACACTGTTTTGAACCTAACTAAACAGCCAACACCGAGCATGCCATGCTATTGTCGCATTGCAAAATAGCATTGGGACCAACAATTTTACCGTCGCCGACACCTTCACACGTTACTCTGACATGCCAATACGCGGAAATAAGGTGCCATGCACACTCACCTATCTGTAGATAAATACAAGGAAAACTACTCTATTCGGTGAGATAGAAAAAGGCACTCGACTCTAATTATTATAATGTATGCACTTATAAAATTGTTTTTCCTGCCTGACTCATTATCAACGCACAGGTAAAACTACTAAGTCTAGAAAGCTGAAATTTGGGATAAAGGTTTATTTTATAACATAAGCAAACATTGAGAGAGGATCTCCCTGCGAAGGCGGAGGCGGGCCGCTAGTGTATAATGGCCATTGAAGACATCAATACGCCTCAATGAATTCACGAATTAACATTAGCAAGAGTTACCAAATTATTTTAGTATCGTAACCTTATCGTAAATTTAATACTTTAATGATGTCTGCTAAAGGCCCGACTTTAATAAAAAACAGTCGATGGTATTACCTGCACAAGGCGAGATCGCTCGGCGTCACCCATGGTTAGTTAGCCGAGCGACATGTCAACGATGTTTTTTGCCTTGCTGATGTCTTTAACGAAATTCATGTCATTGGGTCCGATTTCTCTAAGATTAACATTTTTTACATTATTTAACAAATAGATTGGACCCTTATACGCTCGAATATTCAGTTACATGGTTTAACACTTAAAAGGGCTTAACGACTCTAACACATCCTGCGGGTTACGATAAAAAATACGACAAAAAGAGAATACTTCTCGTGTTTGTTTTTTAAAAGATGTCTGCTAAAGATAAGGTGGAGCGGCACTTTAATCCTCCAACCGTCCGATATTTGAAAAGGATATGATGACAACTTTTTTGTGTTTCTTATCTAATACGCACATATAAGTGCGTAACCAGTGCTTTGTAACATTCATTAATAACCACCTATCGATAAGTTTAGCTCTGACTAACAATTTTGTGTCGGATTGCCATATTAAGTTTTCTATGTGTTCATAATCTCATTTTTTATAATGCCATTCATTTTTGATATCACTACTGAACAGTTTAAATTGGCTGCTAGTTAGTAGAGTCAAATTTAATTTGAATATTATTACAAAACATACCTAAAGATAAATGTTGCTCCAGAGTCCAGCTGCATCAATATTTTCACGATAAGAAAGCTTTTTACAATTACTTAATTTAAAGGCTCAAAGAATTTTTTTCTCTGAACCCTTTTTATGACAACTCAGGTGTTATAGATTTTATGATGTGCAGAAAAATCGTCTTGCATAAATAATATAATATTTTGTTTGAAAAAAAAAATCATAGTCAAAGTTTATGCTAATTTTACGAATTGTGTGACTAATGATTTTAGTTTTTATGTTGAAGACAACGTAAGAGATAAGAGACAAATCATTTACGAAAATTATACTTACATAAATAATTATGCAAATTGTAAATCAATTATTATGAGCTTTAAAACATTATACTTACTTATTGTTTTATTACCAAAAAATTTCAACTTTTAAAACGACAATTAGAATACATTACATTCTAATCCAGCTATGCTTGAATACATTGTAACTCTCCCTATACATAACAGACGTTTGTATTGTGTACGCTTAGTACCATCTCTTAAATCTGTAATACAACTTATAAAGCAGTAGGTAAACGTGAAACCCAAAATTAATATTATCAGCAAAATATTCTCATTTACGAGTTCATTCAATTAAATAATATTGTTATCATCATCTCAGCCATAGGAGTACCGCTGTTGGACATAGGCCTCCCCTTAATTATCCAGTAGGACCGGTTAGCTTGCCGGTCTGTGGTGTACACTATTAGAGAACCTTCCGGCCCCAGCGGCCGACGGCTGTTTGTATTATGTATCCAGCCTATCGCCACTTCAACTATTGCCACTGTAACATATAATTCGATGTTGCCACTCCACTAATCCGCCAGCTCGGTACCTTTCATTTGTCTAAGATTTTTGATTTGATCTCGCAGAGGAACCCCGAACATAGCTTGTTGAACCATGTTGAGATTTTTCACGAGGACCATAGTTAGTGACCATGTTCTAGAGCCCAATGGTCCAATATGTCATCAATGGTTACACCCATTGATCTAAGGTTACACCCACCTTTGTTTTAAGGCATTGAGGAATTGTGGATTATAAGGCCTTTTAAAAGCCTTCCCGAAAGCGGCCTGTTCGTGGTGAATTAAATGGAGACAGATTAAATATATGTATATGGAAAATTATCGCACAAAAATCCTTTACTATAAACGAGACCTGAGGCTGTACAAGTCTTTGTATACTGTAGTTGATACATACTGTGACATATTATGTAATCATTTAAGTTAAGCGGTTGTCGTGTTTAGGTTTCCGTCTTGGGTTAGGTATGTTCATTTCGTTTGTATACAACTATATACAAGTGTAAAGTAACTGCTTCTTCTTTGTCATTGATAACATAATATTCGATATGTCAAATTATTGAACACGATAATTTTGCATTCCTATCAGCTGTTATTGCACTGACGACGGTGTCGTTGCGGATGGTTAGATGGTGTTATTTATATCATTTATATTTTAATCAAGATAATCAGAATTATGTACTTACATTAAATAAAACTTAATATTACTTTTTATTTTAGTAAATGTTAATAACATAGATAACATGTGACACTTTGATCGCATAGAAAGTAGGTACCTAGTGTGTAATTGGATATTTATAAAGGTAAAGGTTGGTTTGCCACGAGACAATAGTACCTAATGACATACGTAATGTAAAACTCGTGTACACACTTTACATAGGTACTCGTAATGGCCGACCGGGTGAATAAACAAAGCTTCCCGTGAATAACTACAGAAATTGTGTCGTTTCATGCAACACTCGTACCGTTCCAATGGACAGGAATCCCCTTTAAGCACCGGTGTCAATTTCAACAGCCCACTGCGCGTAAATTTAATCCTTATTATATGGATAGTTAGGTCGAAACAATAACTTAAAAGTCGCATGTGCAAGTTCCGAATCCGCGATCAACCAATGTTACCGTACACGGATTAAATAACTATGTAATACGGGGCTTGTAATGTATGTAATTCATAGATTCAATGTTGGACGGCTTCAGGATTACCCGAATAATTCCCTAAACGTAACAATTGTTTTAGTCGTCCTAATGTCTTTTGTAATATGGCGATTAGTTCCCTCAAATGGGTACTTCCTTAAGGCTATACCTACTTCTCGTAGACCAAAATTCTTGAAAAAAATATGAATTATTAAAGTTTCGACAACATTTAGTACTACATTTTTTTCGAATCACCAAAATCTATACCTACATATAAAAAATGTTCGTATCACCAAAAAGTGTTTTCTTTGTTTTAATTTCCTACTGTTCCTAAATAAACATTTTCTTTCAAATCATCGAGATTTACTAATTCCAATATGCGGCGCGGGTGTAACGGGTGTTCCAGTATGCCCCGCCCAGATGGCCAACTCCATTGATGACTCTAAGCACCTTAACGCGTCTAGTCTGACAAAACGTTCGGGTCAACACCATTCGAGAAATTGTGAATAAATACCGCGCGTGTATGTTACCGCATCTAAAGTAAAATCTCTTAGTCAGGTCACAGTGGCAGCTTTACTAGCAAACCGCAGCGTGACTTAACGTAACTCGCGGTTCGACGACACTGGCTTATTTGAGTAGGTAATTAAAATTAATATAACTTATCTCAGACAGTCACTTTAGTTTTTCAAACTTCGCAAGCAATTCTAGTATGGTTTCGATTATATTTTTTTGTATTTCTTCCAAAAAAACATTGTTTATCATGTCGCGAAACAAACTGCCAGTCGTAGAAAATGAAAAGCATCACTTAAAAATTTGAATGATTAGTAGCATGTGTTGAATAATTTTGAACTCTTGATTAGGTAAATAGGTATTTTTTAAATAATAAGTGACACAGTATTTTTTTAATAAAGACGATGTACAAAGCTTCATAAAATATTATTTTTAACTAAGACTTTAATTAAACTTAATTTTTTTAACAACTACAAAATTTACGGAAAAATTATTGAACTTGTGTCTGCGATTAAGAGCATAGTAATTTAGGATTAAAAAAATAAAGAACTGAATAATTTGAAAACTTATGATCTCAATACAAGAATGTCGTCCAGGGTGTAGATTTTCCATATTTTCAAATATGGACCTGAATTATTCCTTATTTTTTCCAGAGATGGTATAAAATAGCCTGTCGCCTAAAGACACAAAAATATTAAAGCATATCGGTCCCGCGAAATCAGTGTTTTCCCCATACTAAGTATCAAATATCTTATTCTATGTAGAATGTAGAATATAGGTACATATTAGCAAAAAAGTTTACAGAATCTACACTAACAGGCAAGTGTATCTCACGACATTTATAATAACTAATTCCGGAAATATAATAACATGAAAAGGACACAAAGGGCGTATTAATTATGATTTTTTTTAATATCTGACATATTATAAGCGGTCGGGTGGCATTTCTCGGTTTCTAATCCCATTGAAAATACAATGGAAGTTGGACGGCTGGGGACCATTTTTCATTCGAATGACAAATATTTAGAAAGTTATTTATCCGCATACGAGTCTGCACAGAGCTCAATAAAGAAGGCCGTACGAGCTCAGCTCGCGTCTCTCGCTTTGTCCACAGTACAACGGCCGGATGTTTATTTTGCAACCGCGATATCGATTCAGGTAGACTAAAGAATAAATCTATTATAGCAACAATGAGTTTTGTCCGCTGTCATATTCGAAATCCGTCAATCGCATCGTAATAACGTAATAAGAATTCAAAATGTAATTTTGTCACATTACGCCTAGACCGTCACAAAGGGGTTTCTGGAGCGTTTCAAATTTGCGTACAGACCTTCTGTCGGATGGCACCGTTGATGGCATCAATGGCACGCCCATATCTACTTTTTCACCGTCACCCTTCCAAGCGAACTCGTTAAATCTTCATTTACAATCAACTATTTTGTATTTACTATATGCTAATTGTGTTATTGTAATCACTCATCTGCCATAGTGATTCATCGCGTGAAATATTCATCATGATCGATTGTAACGACCACGTCAACATACCACATTTTTGTACTGTGCACTGCGAATGCTACGCTTGCGTACGGAGGCCTCCATGTGATGTTTGTGTCTGCAAATGCGAATGTGAAAACCCGCCATAAAGGCATTTCAAAATTTACAACTTACAGAGCACCATATCGACAGCCTCCAACAGTCCGCCGCCGACGCAGGCTGGGATGAGCGGGGCAGCTGGTGGCGGTAGTAGCGCGGCACGATCCAGTTCACCCACCGCATCCGCCCCGCGCTGCTGTGACACCGGCCGACCCATATTCCAAGACCCCATCACGGGGCAAACTGTTTGCTCGTGCCAATACGAGTTCCTCAACTACCCCAGGCTCGCCTCAGGCGTGCCGCTGTCTATGTACAGCGCGCCTTACACCGATGCCGCAGCCGCCACAGCTGCCGGGATGGCAGCGTACTTCCCGGCGCTCGCCGCTGACCAACCGCCTTTCTACACCAACGCTGTTAGTATAAGTATATTTCATTCATGGTACCTTTCATCGACGGAAGATAAAGGCTGCTTTTGACAGGCCCTATCAGAAAATTATGCGGGATGCCTATGTCCAGCAGTGGATGCCCTACGTCTGAGACGATCTGAAACGGTTGAAATGATGATGACTCGCATGATGCACAGCGTCATGCGGTGATCAACCTTTAATTTGAAAGCGATCTTACGAGGCTCTTTGCATCATGCGAGTAGGTAAAACGCATTGAAAAAAAAATTGAAGACATAATTTCAAGGAACAGTGTTGTGCTTGTGTCACAATATTGCCACCATAACCTCATGTAATACAAATAATATGGAAGCGACTGCAAATATGGTGATTTATAATAAATTATGAATCCATCGCAAAACTAATGTATTTTACTTAGACATGTGAGGTATAATCAGAACAAGTTTGGTGCAGGTTTCTGCGATATCTAGTCATTGCGAGCAGCCTATTAAGTAATGTGATGTGTTCGTTTTAATCACAAAATTAAAAAAACCTCCCATAACATACTGGATCTAAAAAAAATTAGTGCAATCATAAATAAAAAACTTTTTCAAAAAATATTTTTAATATTAGGTATGTATATTAACTGCGATTAAAACACAGTGTATTGCGCACTCATAAACTTAGTCTGACGCAGGATAAACGTGCAAATTATTATATTCTACTATCGTTATCCTTTATCAAAGTCAAGATTGAGCTTTCACTCTTCCGGTGCAACATTCCTGCCACAGTAGCTACATTCCTTTCAACAAACAGTCAGCATGTCTGTTAGTCATCTCATAAAAAAATCATTTATATCAAAAGGCTTATTGGATACGGCAGGGCAGTCCCGGCACGCCTTTTAAAAAGCAATACCTTAAAATAATTAGGATCCAATGTCAAAATAGTTTTTGAAAATAAGCTGTAAGCATCCGTCATCGTGTTAAGTAGGCTCCAATATAAGGTTTATGATAAAGTATAATGCACACACAGCTATAAATTTGAATCGTAATCCGTTGATATATGTTTTTTGTCCATCATCTCAAAAAAGTTTTTGAACACGGTTGGATTTAATAACTTAATATGTTTAACAATTTCTTTAAAGATTAAATAACACACATATATCATTTGATTGAACACAAAGGCTTGATACGTGCCCGTATAATGTTTTTGGACTCGATAACAATAGACACGTATATTTTTTGTTTAATGTATTACCTATATTAAATTTTCAGATAACTAAGGTGAAAAATGCAACTTATACAATTTACACTAATTTCACTCTCGTTTACAATTCTATTATTATTGCTCATAGTATTATTTGCTATGAGTATTTGCAAAAAATTACTCATATATAAAAATTGCACAATGGGCCAACCCGGGAGCGGGGTCCTCTAGTAAACAATAAAAAAATATCTCAATTCTGTCTAGCCATCCATACATATTCCATTGATAAATATTTCCCGTATATTAGTATATATCCTGAAATTTAAGACAGGGTTGTTAAACATTCGGCGAACTTATAAATTCTATGTTAAATCGTGAACGAACTCCTAATTCCGTTTCTCGACTAACGTGTGTGGGTTGTGACTTTGAATGATAATGATCATAACACAACATAAAAATAGTCACGGTACGTAATATATGACGAGTAGTAAAACTTCTGGAGGAAGGTGTTAAAAGGTAGAGCCGTGAACGTGTCCCGGCAGATGATTCAATCACTCATGAAGATATCATCATATATCATCTGTGGCGAAAGTGTTAACTCGTACCGCCCTCGGCCGCTCGCTTCTTACCGACGGATTCCGCCTTTTAATTTTTTTCTCCTAAACTTTTATTTCCAATATACACTTTGTTACATTTCGAGTCGTAGATTGAATGGGTTTTTATAATGACTTAGTTCGTTTTCCTATAAAAAAACTAGCACCTACCTTTGAGTGTTTGAAAGTTTTGTTATTTCATTAAAACTTCTAACATTTATAATATTAGGTTAGGCCTCACCGGAAGCGAAAACTATTGAATGACAAAAAAAAAATCACAAATGGGATGTTTAAAAAAGGTAATTATTTTAGCACCACCTATTTTGCATGTCTATGAAGTAAATAAGGTTGGTCATATGAACTTTAATAAGATTACAGTTAAGTTCCATTAAACTTATACACAGATGATACCATACCAATAAAGATTACGGGCGTACTCTTCATGTTTAAGACGTATTTTGATATACACGCACGTTGAAACTTATCGAATAAGCCTCTGTGAGATACTAATGTTACAGTAATAAAAGATATTTTATTTCACATGTACGACGTTGTTAAATGTATTGAATATACTTTGTAACGAGTAATGTTTGTAATTAAAAGTAAAATATTACAATTTTGCAAATTATTGTTTTCTTTTTTAATAATATTATGTCGAAAAATAATACGATAGATGTTATCAATTGTATATGGTCGTTGTCAAACCAAAAATTGGTAAGTGCTTATGAGCACTATTTGTCGAACTATACGACCTCTCAATAAATATGCTTTGTGTAGAATCTGGAATCTGTTATGTGAAAAATTTATAAATAATAAATAAACTATTAAATTTTTAATGTTTAAAAGACAAAAAGTTTATGTATAAAAACCCAAAGTTTCAAATAAAATACTTTCTTCAATACTAATAATAAATCTGTAAGTGTACATAGGTATTGTATGTATATTCCTCCATAATTCCGATTTTCATGAAACTTGGTAGATAAACATTTTAGACATACGGGTGACATGATAGGCTACTTTTTTCTTTTACAACGCGGACGAAGTCGCAGGCGCCAGCTAGTGTTTAAATAAACCTTCATGTAAAATTTTGCAGGGAGCTTTTCACACAGCAAATTTTTGTATAACAACGACGAATATATATGCAAGTTATGCTAAATATTGAGTATATTTTGATCATTTTTTATATATTCCATTTATATATCCATTTTTTATATATGCTTGTATATCTTCTAGTATTCCGTTTATTATAAAAGTACTTAAAACATTTAATGCTACTTCAAAATACTCTTCTAACGATGTATCTAATAAGAAAAAAATTGACAAAAAATAATTACTTTTTTTTTCGATTAGCTCTCCTGTAAAAAGTGTAATTTTGATTTGTGGCCCTTTAGTTTTTAAGGAGCGATATATATTCAAGTAATAGTAGAACTGTCAAAAGTTGAGTGTAAAAATCACCAGTCAGTGTCGCAGTAGCGATCGCGAAATATACTAAGTAAGTATGCAACCGCATACTTGCGTCACATACACATACACGCATTAGTCCGATTATATTATTTGAAGTAACAGAAAACTGGAATTAAGTATATCAGAAAGGTCGAAGCAACAAAGAGCGACAGTGCGACTGGATTACGCTGTCGTAGTTGAGTAAAATTTATTATCGGATTTTCGTTTCGGCCACCAATGAAGTTGTTGGACAACAAAATCTTTTGATAGATTTATCCTGGCTGACCGCATTAAGACTCGCTCCTGAGTTATTTTAATGTGTCGCTATAAATTTGGGACCCTCTCTTGTTATTGATTCACGTACAAAACTTTTTTACTGATATCCCATAAAAATTGCTGATTTATACGAAAACATAATGGCAACACGCAACATGAAACATATTGCCAGTTGTTGTCTCATATAATATATCCATACATACCTATAATAAAATCGTAAACGAGCCTTGTCTTACATTAATTTATTTTTTCAAAAAATCAATTTGTACTTGTACTTATGTCAACGAGATATAAAAAAATTATTTTAGAATTATGTCTGTTTGTCTATGCATCTAGGCACGCCAATCTCAAAAACGGCTTAACCGATTTCAATGCGATTTTGACTAATGTATTGATGGATCCTGGAAAAAATTTAGGTAGCTGTGGGATTTTTGCAAAACAAACTACAGTGCGTCCGAAGTTTGGGGCACCAATCTTGAAATAAGTTTAATCAAATACAATAAAATATATCAATAGTCAGCATGTTTTAAAGGGACGCATATAAATGTAATACGTTTATCTCGAGAACATAAAAGAAAGCAAAGCTCAACGTTTTCGAAGAATAAAAAAAGAGGCATTTGTCGAATGAAAGATGATTGATGCACTCGTCTCGTATCTTTGCCCATTAAATAATAATAGTTAAGACGCAACTTAAAACGATCGATCAAAAAATCAATCCAACGAGGATAATTTTCGTAATGGATTGCGTTAAAGCTACCGGAAACGTGAATGACGATATTATAACGATCTAGTTTGGAAGGATTATAAAAGAGTTACTTACAAATATGTTAGTATGATACGATCCCATGTCAAATAATGTTTCTCGTGAGGGTAACAGATTAATTTTGATGGAGTAAAGTAGGTGATTTAATTAATACGAGTATTTTTTTATATGTTAAGATCGCCACTCAGGCTATCTGTTGATTGATAAAACTGCATGAAAATCCGTCCAATATTAACACTTCCAGACAGATACATAGACAAACGCGGCGGAAGAGTTTGTTTATAATATGTAAGGTAGGATTTAGTAAACCACTTACTTACACATTACACACAATTGTATTTACACATCAATTACACAATTTAACATGAATATAATTCGTTAATCATGATAGTTATAAGCTTTCTTATATACTTAATACCTACTGTGGCTTTTAAGTTTCTTAAGATTATTAGTTTTATATTTTCCAAATATTTAGTATTTTTAAATTATATTTTAGTATATTTATGAAACATTTCAAAATTCGAATTTAATTATTTATTTATTAACTACTAGCGACCCGCTCCCGGCTTCACCCGGGGTGCATTTTTTACGTAAAAACCTTCCCTAATTACCCTTCTATCCATGAGTGAAAACAGAATTAAAATCGGTCCAGCCGTTTCCGAGTTTTGCGCTTGGCAACGCATTTAGGGATTCATTTTTATTTATAAAAGAAGATTCGTGAGAATATAATATATATAGGAACAAAACCGCAAGTTTTGTCGGACTCTGCGGTCTAATGGATGATATCCGAATATTTTTATACGTATCTTTATCGCCTAATCATAACACATACCGTTAATGATGATAATATGAATGTTTATCATCATAACAATGAAAGTGATCACTTTATTTATGATATTCAATTCTTTGTTCAAACAGGCTGCAGGAATTGAGCTGAAAGAGAACCTTGCGGCTAGCGCAGCTAGTTGGCCTTATCCTACAGTCTATCATCCTTATGAAGCAGCATTTGGAGGCTACCCCTTCAATGGGTAAGTAGATATATTCACAACCATTATCGAAATAACATGAAGAAAAGAACTGTGATCTGCCAAATAGGTGGTAGAAATCTCCATATATAATTTAGATCAATTCGGACCTTGAACACACTCTATCGTGACAAGAGTTAGAGTTTAATTTTGACAAAACTTTCTATATTTATACTGTAACAACTGTTATTATACTAGTCATTACATTTATCCTCGTAACAAAAGGGAATTATTTGTAGGTATTTTAAAAATATTGGTTTACCACGTACCAACGTAGAATAAGTCCAAAATTAGAACATAATTCTTTTTGAAGATGATAACTTTTTTCTAAATTGTTTTATGGCTAAAATTAAATTAAATTAAATTAATTAAATTACATACAAAACAAAAAAAAGTCAGTGCACAAACACAAACAAATGACAAAACATGTACTAAATCGTTTCATCCTGTTTCATCTCTATCTGTTTGTTTATATAATAATATAGAATTATCTATATAGAGGCTACATTTTCACTCCGTAATTCAACAAATATTTAAATCAGTAATTTTAATTTCAAATAAGTTTCTAAATTGAGCATATAAACATGTGAAAGACGTTTTCGCAATACAATTAGGTACCCACCTACCTACATATAACCACCACAGTAATATCGAAATTCCCAACTTAAATTACCGCCTACGCAAACAGTCCAGTTTATCTAAAATTCATGTTCTAACCAAGATTCGCATCGCAAATTCGGAGTTTACTAAAAGCGCGGCATAATTAATTTTTGAACAAGCCGCTGTCGTTTGTTTTACTAACTTTGATTAATTCGCATTAAAAAAATCATATAATTGTATAGTCGATAATATCTTTGATATTCGACCACCAATGTTAATGTACAGTGACTAATGCTACAATGACATTTATTGATAAACATTGTTTATTATATTTACATCTTTAATTTGTAAGTCTTAAAGTCGCTTTTCTTGTTCATATTATTTTTTGTTATTCGTAAGGTTTACCACGAATCCATATTGAAATGTGATCAATACCCAGTTGTGTAACAGCTTCAATAATCTGGTAACAAATAAGCTGTTGATCATAAACATTGCCTGATTCTTTTCGAAATATATTATAAGTTAAAAAAGATTTAAAAGATTAAAAAAGTTAAAAAGATAAAAAAGATTAAAAAAGTTAAAAAGTTGGTTATTTCATTTGGTTTCATCCATCCAGCCTCCAAAAAAACACTATTTGGTTAATTTTTGTGATACGAAAAATAAAATAAGTGCCTACCAAATGTTGTCTAGGAATACTTTAACAATTAATTTATAGCCTATACCTATAGCCTCATTTGACGGCACTAGGCGTTGGTGTGTTTACTATAAAGTGTGATTAAATTCTTCTCATGATGTTAAGTTTGCATCAGTAATGAAATAGGTGTTCAAATTCTAAAAATAATTTTTAAAGATATTATTGCGTATTAAACTTTGATGAAATCAATGCCGATAGATAGGTAGATAGGTAAGTAGGAGTTTGATGTAGACAACGCGTTTATGTAATCATTTATGCTGATAGCGGCAAATTGTAAAGGTAACATAACATGAGTTTATTAGATATGAATGTTGTATCAGATTATCGACACTGTATCTCTATGTCGACGCAACGAACATGTTGAAAACACCAAGCCGCAACCTAATGGGTAATCACAGCCGATTTTATTCCACAAAAATCAACCCGTTTACAAGCAATTATTTTGTTCAAAACACCTATATCTTGTACCTGAATGTCGATAGATGGTGACGGTGTTATCACTAACATTTATGAACCTACCATATCTGTCGATAAAAAGGTTCTGATGACTATTAAAAAAACACAAAGACAAATTAAGCAAAATAGTGTTATATGCATATTGGTGTTCACGATTTATAAAAGATAAAAAAATCTTTAATTCCGATTTATAAATATAATTTTCTGTTTAATGTAAAATTAGAAGGAAAGCAATAATCACGATAAATTTTTTGAAAAAACTTAAATTGTCAGCTTTCAAATGACATAACTATGTTTAACACAGGTGTGAATGACTATAATTTCAATAATAAATTGAACTAATGTAATATGTTATAAAAAATGTACCTACAGTGACTTTTTTACTCAATCTACTCAGCAAGGCAACTGCTGGTCAAAGAGGTAATTTTAGGCACGTTACCTATTGGGCTAACAGTAGGAACCTATTATATTAAAAAAATTATATTAAAATGATAATTAAAATAAAACACATCAAGAAAGTGAAACATTAATTGTAATAAACGCCATGGGAGTTTTAAAATGGAACAATGTAAACGCTTGGCGAACCATGTCTTTCATTGCAATGATTCTATATGGACACGCTCATTGCATTCATGAACAACGTCAAAATGATACGGTACGCTAACGTAAACAGTCCCATTAATGATGCTTAAGAGATCACTGAATAAACATTACTACTTACTTTTGCTATAATAGTAAACAATATGCCTACACGAATGATTAATTCCTTTATAATTGAATCTCTTTAGCGCGCCGCCTTATTTGCATCGATGTAAATGGATACCTCATTATTAGATGCCTCCGCATCTAATTAATACGGTGTTAGTGAATATTTAACAGATATGAAATATCATGTATTCCCGATAAACTGAGATGAATTGTAGATCGTCTATAAACTGGTATAACAGTTATGATTTAATATAAAAATTGTAAAATTTGTTTTATTTTTATAAGAAACAAGCTTTTGTCCGCAACTTAGTCTGCGCCTCTTTTTGTTATTCGTTGATGAAACATTATGATACATTATCCCAATTTGTATGTTTAATACAAATTAGGAAGATTGTTTTAATTTTTAATTTTGAGAGAAAAAAGAATGACCGCACGCTGTCGGTTAGGTCAAATAATTGCTATAAATAAATTTTATCCCCTTCGGTGTTTATTTTTAATGTGTGCCCTTAGATCGGACAAAATATAAATTAAAAATTTCCGGGCTATTTTTTATCTGGTATAATTGGTAGGTGATTTTTACATGTTTTTTACGTTTTACGTTTCTGAGAATAGAGCCGGTGCACAGGACGCTCAATGGAACACATTTAGGATATTTTTATCTTAGAAAAATGTAAGGTTCTTGTGGGATTTTCAAAAAAAAAACCCACTAAAGCTCGTACGAAGTCGCTGGTAACAGTAAGTTGGAGATTAATAATATTATCGGACAGTTTGTTTAAGAGGCAGCTATTGGGTATTGCAGACATAATTACCTATTAAAATATACCTATTTATTAGTGCAGTTAACTCACTAACTATGGCGGATATGGGTATCATCAATAGAAAATCATCTTTTCTATTGATCATATGTTATTGTTACTCAACTTTAGATGAGCTAACCTCCTCATATATCTTAAGTAGTTAGGTATGCACTGAGTAAGCTAAATTTTTTCTAAAATTAAATGAATTACTCGAGCTAGTTACTTCTAGACTTTTTCAATAATTAACAATACTATAAATAAATTTTCTGAATATTAATTAATGTAATAGAACAAATTGGTTTAATTTGAAAAAGCCATTAAATAGTTAACCAACTGTTTCACAATATACTTACTTTATGAAGACGACAAGAAAAGACAACAGGGCTATAACAACACTTATTATGTTAGACGCCAATTGAGTGGTAAAAAGCGATAAATTAACCACAGTGTCTGGAGAAACAACAACAAGCGTTAAATAACACAATTAAAACGTTGTAAAAATGTATGGGGCGTTCTGACTAATGACATGTTAATAGACGTTTTTCAATAATTTTAAAGCGAACGTTGTGGGGCAGGTGGCGAGCCAACGACCGGTGTCCCTACCCTATCCAAAGTGGACCTCACACCTTAATCACTCACGTCGGCAACAATCTGTAATGATATTTACTAAATAAACACGAAAACGGCCCGCCATTAAGTTCAATTAACTGTTACTGAATTTATTAGACTAATCCACACTTTATTAAGTTAGTTAAAGCATCAGTACAAACAAAGTCAACCGAAAACTTGGTTAAAATGTGGTAAACTTCGCATAAAATGTATTATGAGTCTATATCTTTAGAAGCTTCTAATAGTAGGTTGAAGCCTTAATCTGCATCTGTCTATCTGTATATCCCCTAAATCCTCCTAAAACCTTCTAACGGGTTTTGATACGATTTTCACTATCGGTTTACATTAGTAGAAGTAGAAAAAAAAAAATTTTGCAACCATAAGACACAGAAACTGTCCAGGTCTGTTTTCCGCTATTTGCTTCTGAATAAAGGATTTTGATATAATTTTCACTAATAGAAAAGGAAAAGGAAACATGTTGCGAATTATCAAATAAAGTCGTTATCAGCTTGTGTCTGTTTCTCCGTTAATGTCTACTAAACCACCTAACAGATTTTGATATAGTTTTCAATAATGAAAAGAGCGATAAACGAGGTAGGTTTGTTGTGTATCCGGCTTGGTTTCTAAATAATAATTTAGTTAGTAAATTATAATTCACTTTTTTTAACAAATCACACAGACATTTACATGTCAAATATTAATCGTCTATGTGAACAAACAAAATTTTATGTATTTTATGAACAAAAAAAGTATAAATAAACATTCGTTTGTTACAACATTGCATTCGAATTCGAATTCGGTAGGTGATAGTTTTGTGTAAAAAAATAGGTATGGTGGTTTTTTTGTCGTATGCTATTAGGATGTTTGTTTCGTATATTTTTTTTATATAACAAATGAACTTAACCGTTCTTTTTTGTTTTATAAACTAGCTACGCCCGCGACTTCGTACGCGTAGCGTACATTCGGATTAATAGCGAGTATTTTTTTGTTTGGTTAAACCGATTGGAATTAAACAAACACTAAATTTTCTGGGAACAACATATATCAGTAAGAATAGAATTTAAATAAGTTTAGCTGTTTCAGAGATTAGCGCGCGCAAACTCACAGACAAACAGACAAAATTTCAAACAACTAAATTTGACAATTTTTCACCTCAGTAACATAAGTAAAAATTACGTTTTTAAAATAATGTATAAATTGCACTTTACAGGTAAAATAATATTTTTGATTAATTATTTTGGAAATCCGTTGTGGAACCGTACATGATTGAGGTTGAGATTGAATGTAGGCATTTTCACATTTTTAGGTAAATAGAAGAAACATATAACGTTATAAATCAAATCATTGTGTCAGGTTATAAAAAAAAACCATACAAAGACCTTTAATAAAAGTCCGTAAAGGTTATGGACTTTGTATGATTAACGTAATAAAATATTCTTACAGCAAACTTTTAAATATTTTTTTATATTTCCCCAAAAATGTGAAAATCCTACATACAGCGCGTTGTTCGAGCACACAACTCAATTCTAAAAATTCACAAATCTTCCTCAGTTATAACAGTAACAAAGCGCTTGTCAGAAAATTCTCACTAGCATTATTAGGCCGGGGGCAAGCTTGTCCGAGAATGAAGACTGACAAGAGGCCTTTTTGGGAGTGACTCGTTACAAATAAACCCTCTTTGCGCTATAGATCCCTCGCTCTCCCGGTCACTCACTTAGCGACGGTTTAGAAAACTCACTGGATGGGATATGGTTAAATTATTCACTTAACGCCCAACATAAACCTTTATTACCCTAGTAAAAACAAGAAGTAAACGTATTATTAACAAAATGGGGACAGCCATGTTGTTTAAATACTCGATATTATATTGCAACTATTAGAAAACAAATTCTGAAGAATATTTTCGTTTTGAAATATTATTTAGTTAAAATTTATAATTTAATAACATAATTAGAACAGATAAAGATTTCTTAAAAAAGTAAGAAGTAAGGAAAATGGTTTTAATAATAAAATATGATAACACAGCAACGGTTAGTAATTTCACAAAAATAAATATTTAAGCATTCGAATTGTTACAAATTATTGTTTAAATACAAATACAATTTGTTACAAATTGAATACAAAATGTTGTTTAAATTAAGTGATATTTAAAATAGAATTATTTATTAAGTAGATGATTTTCTGCTGTCCAGTGAATTTAATAGACATTGTATTCTAACTACATATTAGCTACACAAAAATAATAACAAATGTTATTAATTCCACAAACAAATTGGAGTTTTCGTAACATTATTACAATATTGTCATGAGTCTAGTCCACCCAAAGCCCTCCGGGAGATGGTCGCGCCGTGGGCCATAGGTGGCGTTAGTCCGTTATATGAATCGTCGGTCGTCAACCGTTCGCGTCGTGACCGGTGTTACAACCACATCGCCGACACTTCCGCTCCTCTATATAATTACAAACGGAAAATTCAAGTACACCATAAGCTCGGACGAATTTCGTCGAAAAGTGATAATGAATGAGAGAGGCGGCCCATCAGGACGCAATGCACGTATCAATCTATTTGGCCCCCACCCGATATTGTGCGCACAAAGTAACCATTACTCATGCCCACCGAACTTTATTTACGACAGGAAGAAATTGCGATTGTATTCTCTTAATGGTTATAACTTCCCAATATGATGGTGACTGTCGGTTTTGTTTGTGCAAACATTTTGACAAACAGATGGACGTGTACAGTAATTTTAAATACGATTGCTGTTTAAAACACATTTTGTGGTGGGCAATTAAATGACCCTAGTTACTTCGTGATAACCGTTTTTGTAACAAAATAGAAATAATGTCTTATTGTTTTGTCCTAATTAAAATAATAAGTAATTTTGTATAATCAAAGGGTGGACTGATAGTATACGTATAAAAAGAGAAATGATCAAACTAAGATATTAGTATACCTAAATTATGCATAAATTAAATAACTTTTAACTTGCTTTATTATAAACTATATAGCCTCTCAGAAAATCACCTTAAAATAAAAACTCCCCTATCGTTCGCACGTCTCTTCTTATTTTTTCCATCAAGGTCGAATGTTTCATAGGTTAATTTTTGTTAATTTTAATGTTAAGACTGTGTAACCTTCCACCATTGAGAAGGCAAAACAGCTCAAAGTGACAATTATGTCAATCCGTAATCAATACCTATTTTTGACCTATTTCAAAGAAGAAGCTAGGCTTAGAAGCCTTAGCGAATTTTGAAATGAATGGAATTTGGATGAATGGAAATGAATGAATGGCACTTAAAATGTGATGCAATTCTCTTAAAGTAATATAGTTTTCAATTATCAAAGGCTTAGAGTCAAAACGAGCATTGGGGTTGAGAAAAAGGGGAACCATGCAAATATTTTTTTATTAATTTTGACCCTTTTAAATCATTAGACAACAATAGATGAAAACAATACATAAAATACCAATCTGTCTATATTCTTGGGCATTATGGGTTTCTTTATAGGTGAACGTAGACTAGTGATGCGTCATCCAGTGATCCTGGTGATCCACGATATCGGACACGTAACAATAATAGTAACCATTGAAACACGTGTCCTCAGGTTTTCTGTGTGGCCAGTTCACTCCGGACATGATGTCATCGTCCACACTTGCGGCTTGTACTGACACAAAGCTCACTTCGACTATGGCTGTAGCACACAGTTAATCGAGAGTACGTGTATAGACAACGATTTACAGCACAAAGTGTCAGTCCTCCCGTGTATTACCAATCTATGGAACAATAAAGGGTACGCGCGATGGCATATAAATGAGCGGTGGCGTATGCAGGGAACGCCGCTCGTGCCATTAGTAAGCCACACTCGGCTTGGAGTAATTGACCGGCCGACGGGCTAATTTCATTCTAGGCGCATTGGTAGCTTCCTCTTTCCTTTTTCCTATCGGTCAGCAGTGGACACGAGCAGAACACACTTTTATTAGCTATAACTTTTCATGTGAAACCTTATGACTAAGAGGCCCTAATTGTAATTCAAATATTTGATCACAAATACCTAGATTTATGTCGATAGTGTATTCATTTATTTATTTATTTTTAGGAAAATTAACAGTTGAATTATAATCATAATAATACCGACATGTAATTAAATAGAAAAACATATAGATGCTTATAAAAAAAATCCACTTATTATATTTAAAGTATAACAAAAGATATATTATAAGCATGCATGGTAAAGTAACCATTAAAATAAGTAAAATTAAAAATTAAAAACAAAATTAATTTGCACAAGCAGTTTTCTCGGGAACCTAACATTTTTCCAGGATAAGAAGTAGATATATACTATATGTTAATTAGTTTTGTTTTTAATTTTACTTATTTTATGATTACTTTACCATGCATGCTTATATAATTATGTTTTGTTATGCTTAAATAATTGTTGGGAAATTAAATAAATGTGTTTCAAATTTTATCCAAATTCGCATTTATAATATTAGTAGGATTCAAGATGCAACAATAATACTGATATTTATTTTCGAAATTCATCATTTCAATTGAGATGATATTACCTAGAAACTAATTTTTATTAACTTACTTTATGCAATGCAAATGTAGAAGGCCAGTGTTAAATAGAGGTATGTCTATTAAAAACTGGCTTTTACATTCAGGGGTCGAAGTGAGATTGGCCCAGACAAATTTTAAATAAAACCACTTGACCAAACAATTTATTTTAGGCTTGACATAACGGGGCCACATTGAAAATCTATCTCTTTCCTTTTTATGTAGATGTGGCATCGAAATATATATCTCTGCGAGCAAGATATGGTCTATTATTTATATTATAATACATTATATGATATTATAAAACATTTCTATATTATAATAGGTATATTTAAGTTATGTTAGAAGTGTATCAGATACTAGTGGGTGCCCGCGACTTCGTACGCGTTGAAAAAGAAAATATATGCTAGCTTGACCCGGGCAAACGTTATTTTGCAACTATCACTTACCTACCGAAAAAAATTCTTAAAAATCGGTCTTAGAGATCGGACCTCATACTACAACAAAATTCTGAACGCACCTATAAATATTTGACAACCAAGAGACAATTTTAGACAAAATACATCAATAATGTTTCACAGCTAGGAACATTTTGTGTAATGTCATTCCATGTCATCTTAAATGACAATAGCGCCCAATTATTTATGTTTTTACATGATCCCTCGGGAATACTTAGTCCTTTTTTCTGGATGAAAGGTACCCTATGTCCTTTCTGGTGTCCCAGACAACGTGTATGCAAAATTTCATGGTGATCGGTTCAGTAGTTTTTGCGTGAAAGCGAGACAGACAGACAGACAGAGTTACTTTCACATTTATAATATTATATAAGTATATATAAGTATATAATATAAGTATAATAAGTATGGATTTTGGTGAGCCCGTTGGATGAGTGGTTAGGGTGCATGCCTTAACGGTCTGTTTCAGGGTTCGATTACCGACCCTTAACTTTGAAAATGAACTTTTCAAATTGGCTCTGCTCTGAATCTCGTAAGTGGTAGCAGGACATACTACGCTTTTCGCAGTCATTCGGCTAGCCCTTCTGGGAGCAGTATTACGTATGGTTAAACTATCCCCTTAGAGAAGACCACCGTGAATTAACAGTACGTGTTATTACCTACTACTATTACTACTATACTATAATGAATACTAGATATACTCCCATAAAATAGCGCATGTAAGTATGCGACTTTCACTATCAAGAAAGGATGTATGTGGACGCTTAAGGCTTGCAAACATCAATTGCGTCCGCGTCGTCTTCTGCGATGAAACCTACCACATATTATGTGTGAATGTCACTGTGGCTGTTGAATTATTTTGAATTACTTATATGACATGGCACTTGGAAAGAAGGCACCAAGCTGACTATGGGGAGAATCGCTGAACAGCTGCACTGCCGCACTGCCGGAAGTCCTGATTTACCTATGATGGTAAATATCGTGCTGAATACCAGCATATGGTATTTACCACAATGATTTAAGTTTCCATTAAGCTTTCACCAGTAAACAGATCGTAGGACGCAGAAAGTTTAACAAATTACTAAAAGGGAAGTAAAAAAAGACTTCCTATAATTTTTCTGAAAAATCTGGGTAGTAAAAATTTTAACCGATTATAGTTAGAACATCGCATATTATACGTTTTCAATTTATTGTTAGACATATTGACGGTCCACTTGATAGCAGGTGGCTACCGTCGCCAATAACACAAGCAACGCCAAAGGTGCTGCAAGTGCGCTGCCGACTACAGTAGGATTAAGAACTAGATGTGGAAGG
Source organism: Synanthedon vespiformis (assembly GCA_918317495.1). Taxonomy (NCBI): domain Eukaryota; kingdom Metazoa; phylum Arthropoda; class Insecta; order Lepidoptera; family Sesiidae; genus Synanthedon; species Synanthedon vespiformis. The sequence continues at coordinate 4,991,735 of OU906947.1, forward strand.
GATAGAGAAATGGGCTCTGCAATCTCCTACTCATTCACCGAAACCGAATTACCTTTGTGAAGAATAAAACGTTTGAAAATCTATTAGACTATCAAATTAACTTTTTAATTTTCTTTTAACTAAAGGAAGGTGAGTTTGAATCAATAGTAGTAAGTAATAAGTATTATTATTGAAAGTAAGTCTAATGTTGAAGCTACTGGTAACAATTTGTTTTGACGAATATTCATCGAAATATTCATCAAAACAAACCTATTGAAGAAGTTCAACAATATATCGCGATAATTATAATTTAATGAATTAGGTTACATTGTGTTCTGCTGATATCAATGTTAGACTTTGTATATTATTAGGTATATTAAATATTCCTCATGTCAGCTTTTGTGTGATTTACAGAATTAAGTTTTTTGTAACTATAAATAACAAAATTTTAAAGGTAATAATAAAGACATCCTCATTATTAATTATATTAAGAAATGCATTATAATAAATAATTAAAGTATGACTTTTAGTCTTATTTTATCCATATGAGACTAAAGGGTTTATAGTGACTTAAGGAAGGCTTTATAAAAGCTTGTCTGTGACTAGCCGGTGATTTCCCGGTTAAAGATTTAAATCTTAGGTACTTAATTGATGTATTTTGCGATTAAACTGCACTGGTATTTTACAACCATGAAACTATCGTCGGAAAATACCAGTGCAGTGCGTCTGACAATTTTAGCAATTCTTAAACATAACTGTAGTCTTTATACAAGTACAAGTAAGTACAAGTAAGTATACAAGTAGGTAAAATCGGGTACAATATAATATGTATGTATAATATTTATGTTATTACTTCGAATGAAAAATGACCGTGTTTTAATACAATACAAATATACAAACTATACTATATTTAAGTTTAGGTAATATTATTATTAATTAATGGACAATCAATCTGTTATTGATATCTTATATTTTCTCATAAAAGATATTTCCAGACCAATTTATAGGGTGTGAATGCTTAATTTTTCATTTTCACACTATCTACAAAACTTTCTTATATACGTAGAATTTACTTCGTAGTAAATTGTCTGACTGATAAAGGCATTCATACGTAATTACTTTTACTTAATTAATATAAAGCTCAAAGTATTGAGTATATAATCACAAAAGCAAGTTGCTCAACCTCGCCGTTGTTAAGTGCATTGTGAAACAATGGCTCTCTATAGTATCAATTTCAATGTTCTCCTCGATATTAATAATATGTCAGTAATAAAATGAGACGTGACCCCAGATAGCAAGTGAACCGTGGTCGCGACACTTAATTTTCACTACTTTATTCGTTCTACATAAGTCGACTTGTGAGGTCCGCGACTATCGCTTGCTCCGTGGCGCCAACTAGCTACACAGCTAATATACTGCACTCCTCTCTTGACTGACAACTGATAAATGGCATCTGTTGACATCCCAAGTGAGAGTTGAACTTTAGTCGCTGGTAGGCCGTAAACAAATTCGTTTCAATCTGTGTACAATTATTTATTGTAAGAATGCTCTTTGTTTTCAAATTTTATATTATACTTACTTTGGCTGGAGCCTGCGACTTTGTCCGCATTGAAAAAGAAAAAGATGCCTATCCTGTGTCCCGTACGTCCAAATGTTTATTTACCAAGTTTCTTGAAAATCAGTTAATTCGTTTAAGAGTTATGGAGGAGTTATGTATGTATGTAATACAATACCTACACTTACAGATTTATTATTAGTATTGATACAACTTAAATGCGAGCTTGTGATGATACCACGGGCACCAGGCTCTCATATAGTTACGGCCATTGCCTGTATATATAACAATTAAGTTAACATTGTCTGTAATGTGGTTTTGTGATTGTGTGGAGCTAATAAATGCATTATTGTTATTATTCACATATAATTTTATTTTTTATCTTAATTCTAATTTTTTTTACAATAAATATTATTAAAAATCAAACAATAAATATCGTAAAAAACCTAAAACTAGAATTCCGCAGGTAGCGGGGCAAGGCCCAAGTTACCGTTGGTTAGGGCTGCAGAGTGAGGAACCTCCTGACAATTCGTGCCGTGTCCAGAAGTACCGCTTTCTGTATCTGACCCTTGATCCAGGCATCTAGTGAGAGCCTCTTGAGGTGTTGGTCGAGGCTCTTCGCTATAAGACCGTTCGCCGATACGACTATCGGGACGACGATGGTCGAATTATTATTATTAAAACACTAAAAATTATTATAAGTAAATGGGCGGACGTTTGTTAACATTTCAAGTAAAAACGGTCGAACGGGTTTGGTTGAAATTTGGCACATATATAGTTTATTACCTGGATTAACATATAGGATACTTTTTATTCTGGAAAAATGTTAAGTTACAGAAGGATTGTCCAAAAATATAAAAAGTTAGGCGCCACAGTCGTCAAAATACTAAATATTAATTACTCTTTTTCAACGCGCACGAAGTCGCGGGTACCAGCTCGTTTGAAAAAATAGTTTCTGATCAATACACAATTTATGATTAAATTGATTTAAAGTAAACAATAAAATAACAAAATTTAAACTTTAATTTCACAGTAATGTATGTATTCCATTAAAAACTAGGTATTACAATCATGTTGCTACATGGTACACGCAGCAGGAGAATGCAATAAAATATTAAATTTAAATAGAAATAAAATCGATTCAATAAAACAAGAGCGTTTTGATTTTAAATTAAAATTGCGTTTAGATCTATATTTATCTTATCATGGTAGGTAGATGATTAGACCTATAGCATAGGTATGCACTTATCTACTGAAATACAACATGGCATGTTATTTCATTGTGATTTTCTGTAAGGGGTTGGTTACTATAATGGGTTACCTATTACCATTATGGTCCGTAAGCCAGGCACTAATTTCGTCAATGATTTCCTCTCAGTCCATAATTTGTAAAATGCCTGAGAGAGTTGTATCATAATGCGTTGTGAACGTCAGCTGCGGCTCCGATGGTGGGTTGAGCAGTGGTAGCCCGTTACACTTTCAGAGCATCTGCTGACAAGCATTCCACCAAGATATAGCCAGCTGACTTTTTTATTTATTAACAGTAATACATAAACTATCATCTAATAAATTTTCTATTGGGAGGTAATCACTGAACACGTATATATTCGTGTGATCTGCAGACGCATAATCCACCATTTTATAAATAGCTAACAATTTTGTTTCTTCAAAATATTAGGCTAACTATAATTTGATGAATTTTTAATCGGAAATAAATGATTAAATTTTTTTTATTATGTGCGTGGGCGGATACCACTCTTCTACTCAACCCACCATCGGAGCCGCAGCTGACGTTCACAACGCTTCATGATACAACTCTCTCAGTCATTTTACGAGTTATCGACTGGGAGGAAATTGGTCATGACAATCTGTCGCTGGCTCATGGACCATTACTAAAACATTTGAAAAATTATGAAAAACATTGAAAGAAATAATAGTAAAGTTTGCTTCTTGATTTAGATTTAATTTGGGCGAATTTAAGTTACACAAAGTACCTAGATATCATTGTGCAGGTAACGCTAATATAAAAAAATATGAAGGTTTGAAACAATACACAAACGTTCATGATATCTTGACTAACTGATCAAATTAATAAGGCTTAATCGATCACTCTTATCATTTACTTAGATTACAATAGCGGATCAAAATCACTGGGAACTATTCCTGTACCAATCAACATATATAGATAACCAATATAACACTTTTTTAATCCCTGTGAATGAGAAAAATGTGAGACAATAATTTTAATGAGACTTTAGAATTATAATTTAAAGTCTTTGTATTTAACGAATATATCTGTGTAGAATTTATGTATGAAAACCTTCGTCAGTTTTCAACACTGATTGTGATAAGCTTATTTTTACAACGTTATTTCATACTGGCTGTTGCACGCGACTTCGTCCGCGTAACTTTATAAAATATACTAGCCTATGTTACTCGCTGATAATATAGCTTCCCAACAGTGAAAGAATTTTTCAAATCGGTCCAGTAGTTTCGGTGTCTATTAATGCCAACAAACAAACAAATAAAAATTTAATTTTAGTATAGATACAAGCCCTTGAAGGGTACGTAATAGCTAATATTATTAGCGATCAGAATGTATAACAAACAAATATAATTGCATTTTAAACTTGTTAAATAAACTTTAAAATTTGCGTTGTAACAGTTATAAGCAGGTTCATAATATTTATAACTAGGTATACTAGCTGGTACCCGCGACTTCGTCCGGGTTGAAAAAGTAGCCTATCCTGTGTCCCGTACGTATAAATGTTTATATACTAAGTTTAATGAAAATCAGTTAATTCGTTTAAGAGTTATGGAGGAACATACACATACATACAGAAAAAAAATCTAAAAATCGTCAATTTAGTTTCAGTATCTTGTACAGAGCCTATAAACACGATATCTCAAATAGAAAGTAACTACTTCATCCCGATTTTGGTACATTGCAAAGTTAATTATTACTAAATTATAAATCAACTTACAATGTAATTAATGACTTTTCGAGTGTAGGCCGGGCCATCTTAGGTACAATATTGTGTATAACCTATTCTAACCTTTATCCTAGATACCAACCAATACTTCGATTCTGTTTCCCCTTCTTTTAGGCCGATATAATTAATCAGATAAAGAAAAGTATGTATACAATTTTAATTAAAATAATAATTACACTAGTGATAATTTCGATATGAAAATGAAAATTGATTTTACTCATAACCCCAGAAAAGTTTTTTATCAAGTTTTTACAATACAAAGTCAAGCGACAAAAATAACAATTTTCTGCCAAGTCCTTTCCTTAAATACTTAAATAAACTCTGCAGGATCTCGTCTACACATTGACATAAGGATTGAGATCATTCATTCTTATAAAATATACTTGAAACAAAATTATCTTACCTATTGCATTCTCTATAGTATAGAGTCTATACATTGATTATGTATGTAGAATGCTTTGTATATCAAAGGAATAAACGTTCGAGGTCATGCCACAAGTTAACAGAAAAATAATTAGCAACAGATATAATGGCGACGATTTATATTATCTTGTTTTCGTTTCTGTCTTATGTAAAATATTGATGTAAGTGATTTTTTAAAACAACGCTAGGCATCATTCTGCCACTATCTTCTAAAGCTTAAAGTGCAAACGATCGCTGTTCATTCTAAGATGTGAGACAAAATAATGAGCTGCTTATCTCTGGGAAAAAAATTGGGAGTAATTAAAAAATAAAAGACTACTGTAATTAAGCTACCCCTTGTATAAAAAAAAACAAAGATGGCGCAGTGGTGGTGAGTCTACGCTTCGTTAGTTAAGTGACATGCGCCGCCCAAGCCTCTAGGTTACACGCCCTTAAACCTCCTAACTAACATAATGATTGGCCCTTCATTTTGTACACGTCCAGTGCAGCGGATATTTATTTACACGCGTTCAAAGTTGAAAATATTTCAAGTCGTCCGATTGTTGGCAGTGGTGCTTTCGTATGGGGTTTGGGCGGCTGTCGTTGTGGCCGCATTTGTTGGGGTTTTTATGCATGGAGGTGACCAATTAGCCAGTGGATAGCATGTTCGGGTGGCAGGCTATCGGCAAACATGGACGCGTGTGGTTGGCCTTAATAGCGCGTTGCCGGCTCGTAATGTCTTTTTGGCGTGCCGCGCCCCAACCATATCTACCCACCAATATTTAGGGCCTGTACGTACCTTTCCAAACTGCGTCCATAACCTGAGATTGGTTGCGTGCGTCCATTTCTATATTACGACGACGAATAATTAGTTTTATCTGATACCATTTTTATACGAACATGGTAATTTACTTGTAGCATGAAAGGCGATGTTTATGTTGCATTTGTTTATTTTTTCGTGTTTGTCTGTCTGTTTGTTTAAATACAAATACAACATTATAAGAACGAGTGACGCAGAATAAATCACTTATACTTTTCGAGTTGAAACGTGTAATAAGATCCGTAGGAGGTACACATAATCGTTCCAATAGACTATAGCTTCACGCAAATCTGTCAGAATGGATTACGTGGTGATAATAAACTCGTTGGTGTAACAAAAAAGTGCACCTATATCTATTGAATCTCAAAATATAGCACCATGTAACACTATATTGGTGTGGAAGATGTCATTGGTGAGGTCTATGGAAGTAATATTATACTTTGAATCCAGTTTTCTTTTCTCTACCTACCTCAAACCATCAGGCGGCACATCTCTCATAATAAAAAGTGAAGATATAGTTACACTGGCTTGTACGTTTCTGTTTCGCTTATGTCAATTCCTGTTCGATTCCATATCGAAGATAATCGTTGTGCTCAGTACAAACAGGATATTTTTAATCGGGTTTCCACTCGATTTCATTTACGCTGAAATCGATATACTCTCTGTATACGTAACATTTAGTAGTGTGAGTTACATGTGAGCAACGGTATCATGTAGTATGAACATCGTCATTAAGTAACAATTTCGGTTTATATTTCGGTTATTTTTTGGTAACTGCTTCAAATCGAATTGTATTGTTCATTCAAACAAACGATAATGACAAAAGCCTTTGTATTGGGATTAAGTTCTAACACTTGAAGTATCTACACAATCATTATAATTTTTTTATAATAAAAAAGTTCATACTTTATTTTAAATTATTGTTATATAATATAATATGTATACTTACGTAGTTTCCACAATTCCTATCGGAAGAGTATCTATTAACTCTTGTGAATTGTTGCAACTATAGGTAATAAATGTCTTATTTAGATTGATTTTATTTTTTACATATTATTAATCGGCTTTCATGACTGAAAACGTTTACATTCTTTTGTATAGTTTTTGTATCACGTTGTTTTTGTTTTATTTTTATTTTATTTCTAACAGTTTTTAAATAACATTTTTGACATGGTTAATATCACAAGATTAACTTACCTTGCAATTAACTTATACAAATAAATGTGTGATCGATTGTTCGATTTTTAGCTGTAAGAACTACAAAAACCATTCCATAGCATAATATGATGAAATAAGCGCTTTGGGTTAAAAACAATATTTCTATGAGGACATTCATTTGTAAACACTTTATATAGTAATCTTAAGATTACAAGAAACAGCGCCTGTGGAATCCTTTTTATTATACCACATGAAAGATGGTTTTTGGTTTAGTATATATATATATACGAAAACGTATTTAACCATACCTACTTTCATTATTTCCCATTTAAATATTAATTAATTTTTTATCTAACCGCGGGACAACTAACCACAAAGATTTTAGTTAAAACATAATGCGTGTTGACCATAATCCGCTTCCATTAGAGAAATTGGTTTATATAATTGCTAAAGCAAACGTATGTTACAGGATTATTGAATACCACTAATACTCATAATATAATATATTATATAAAAAGTTCATAATTATTCTAGAAACTAGCGACCCGTTCCTGGCTTCGCACAGGTGAAACTTTTACTACGAAATATAATACGCAAATCTTCCTTGTTTATCGCTTTTTGCCATTAGTGAAAACGGTATGGTAGCTTAGAAGAATTTAAAAACGAATTACTAATTTCGGAAGTAGTCGCAGCTAGGTCACGCAAAATTTCGCAGTCATTCACCCATTTTCAGAAAACCACGAATAATAGCAAGTGTGCGGTTGTGTTTCGGTGAGTGAGCAAGGGATGCCATTTCCCTATACCTCCAAATCCCTATCCTAAGTCCTACTATGGTCAAATGCACACTTGCACCGCCTGTAGTGGTTACGACGGTAGCCACCTGCCATTTAATCAATAAAACCATATGAAATATTAAATGGTGTGCGCAACTTCATGTGCGCTGAAAAATGAAAATTTTATTTTAAAAAGTAATAAATTTATAAAAATAATTTTAAAAATAAAATGCGCATTGTCAATCAATCAATCAAGGCCTATACTGGGCACAGAAATCAAATTGCACGTTCTAAATTTGCTTGCAATATCAAAGTCCCAATTCAGGTTAAATTTCACCCAGGCATCCACGCCAACTAGGGCAGAGCCCAATTTGAACTTTATTCATGGAGAATTAAGTGTTGGACTATGAAATTGGATAAGTAGGTAATTCTAGCCGCGGCGAAAACCAGCAGGTGTTTTCCCGTTGCAACGATTCACCTGAATTTATTATTGTCCGCAACCAACAAACTCCCCTGACCGTTGCGGATTATATTTTTACCTTTATTTCATTATTATGACACTCAATTCGAAACCGCCCAACACCGCCCGGTTTTATTGCACAACCTGCCCTCTGTACTGTACGCAATCGCGATCACTCCACCCCTTAGGAAATAGACGAAGCGTCGATACTTAATTATATTCATTAAGGAGCATCACGATTTGTGAATTCGTACATCAAACGATCATTTGAACGGTTGAATTAACCGCCCCAGCAACGGCTTACTTTAATAACAACGGCAGTGGGTACGAGCAATATTTTTGTGTTTATCTCATTTTTATGGGTTTAAGTAGGAAGCATGAGGTGGCGCGCGAGATAGGGATTTAATTGAAGGCGAGGCGGTAGGGATGAGAGGGGTGTGTAGCCGCAGCCTGCTGGGGGCGCGACTACAACGCGGGGGAAGCGAAATAATAAAAAAATGAAGCTTCGCAGAGCTATCCCCCGCGAGCTCGGATGCTATGAAAGTGGCACGCCGTGGATAAATGAGGCTTTTTTGTTTGTGGAATACGCCTAAGCTTGGCATCGCTCCACTTTCGTATTGTCGCTTCAATTCTATGGATGTTAGTTCATTCATGACGCTCGCTCCAACTCAACACTCATTAAAATGTTCATACAGTGTTTCTCTTTAAATTATCATATAAAGTTTACAACCGTTTAATTTACAAACTGTGAATTTTTAATTTATTAAATACTAGTGGGTGCCCGCGACTTCGTCTGCGATCAATTTTTTTTTACATACAAACCATTCCTGATTATCCCTCTATCCACAAGTGAAGACAGAATTAAAATCGGTCCAGCCGTTCAGTGACATACACATGCACAGACGTAATATGTATTAGGAATTTACAACGCCACAATAAAGAAATATTGTAGGCACAAAAGGCTATGAAATAAGGATTGTAAAGAGAGTGTTTTGAAATTTCTTAAATAAAGTAAATATAAATAAGTGTATTTTCTTTTTCATCGTGCGACATTTACTTAAAAAGTCTACAAAGATATATTTTAAAAGGCGGCTAGACTTTTCTTGTAAGTGGACAGATGAAATCAAATCATAAATAGAAATTAAAACTGAATTTAATTGAAATTAAAACTGAATTTAATCTGAAAGAATCAGATCAACATTATGATAAAACACAGTTCCTGGTTTTACGAAAAGTATTCTTATTACGTACACATTACGATAGAAAATTGATTGGTACAATTGGATTAGGGGCTCGCCTTCACTTGTGAGATTTAAGTGACAGTTTTATTAATTTCCCATACAACTCATCCCTATTTTCCACCCTACTCCATTTCCGCCTGAGCTACATTGGCGATTGGCAGCATATGGAACCGGCAGTGTTTGTTCCACAGTCCACTATCTAAAAGTTATAAAATTTCAAACAACGTTCGACTAATAATAGCTTGAGTTTATTAAATTAAGCAATTTACGCTCGAAATGTATATTACATTTTCGTGCTCAATTTGAAAAATTTTCGCTATTTGAAATATATTTTTAGACAAGCTATTCCAAACTGTCGTAATTTAAGTAATGCAAGGCACACTGCGTTTCGCAGTCATTTGGGCAGCTCGGCTGGAGTTAGTAACTACCTCGTTATGGAATACCACCGTTAATTATCAGCACTTTTGCTTGTTGTATTTCGGTAAATGTTTAAGGTACTATGTCAGTCATAGTTCCCTATCCTTATCCTTAATCCTACTGTAGTCAGCAGGTGACGGTGTATGTATTTAGTCACCTACCATTAAGTGGACCGTCAGACTGACTGCCGATCTTAAAATAATAAATAATAAAGTGCATTCGATTTATTGATTAAAAGCATTGAAACTTTATGCGGGTAATGCTGACAATAAAGATAGGAGAATACAAACAACGAATGCTTGGTCTGCCAACTAATGCGTACGTAGTTCACGATAAGCTATAGCTTAACGTTGGCGCAGCAGTCGATGGCTTATCTCGATTTCAATTATTATGCTGGCGCTTTCATTGGCTATGTGAAGCAATCGCGCGAGCGGGCGTCAGGGATTGGGGCGGTCTCGATCTGCGTTATCTCAAATCTTGCCCAAATCAGACTTTACCATTTACGCTTGATTGTGCCTTTCAAATGTTGAGCGTTTCAGCAATACATTTGCTACTCAAAAAAAATACTGTCTCTGAAAATATATATATCATAATTAATATGAATTTCATGCAAGAAAAGACAGGTATTTTTGTATGTAGTTTTGTTTAAAAGTTGTATATAATTGTATATACTTCTATTTTTGTACCACAATTTTAACAAACGTAGGTGACGTACACTCGGGGTAAGAAAAGGTTCGTCACCTTACAGTCGTCCTTTGCTTGCACTTTTATCACTCAAGCCAAAATATACACCTGTCAGTTTTCTGCTTAGTGCTTTAGTTTCAAATGGTACTAAAAGTTACGACAAATGTTACTAAGAATGATAAAGGAATTGAATAATGAATTCGAAAACTGACGAATGTTTTCTTAACCTATTTCATCAGAGACGTTATTCTTTTATTCTAATTACAACATTTATCAACAGATATGGAATGGACTTAAACGGAGCGAGGAGAAAAAACGCCACCAGAGAAACAACGAGTACGTTAAAAGCATGGCTCAATGAACACAAGAAGAATCCTTACCCAACGAAAGGCGAGAAGATAATGCTCGCTATCATAACGAAGATGACGCTGACGCAAGTGTCGACGTGGTTCGCGAACGCGCGCAGACGCCTCAAGAAGGAGAATAAGATGACGTGGGAGCCGAGAAACAGGGTTGATGACGATGACAATAATAATGACGACGATGATCACAAAAGTAACGATGGAAAGGATGCATTGGGTATGTTAATGTTGTATAAATTTATTCTTAATCCTAATCTTCGTGAATCCTGAGAAATTGTTGAAAATATTAATTTTTTGAGTAATAAGGGATAATCTCTTTAGATGGGCTATTTAAAATTTTTGTTAGTGGAGCATGACTTTTAAAGAAATATAAACTCATTTTCATATACTTAGTTACTTAGTGACAGTTGTTGTTGACATTTTGTTATGAAAATATTATAGCTCAGCTAATTAGCTGATGAGGCTGTCACTTTGGGTCATGTTGATGAAACTGTAATTTGCTTACAGCAGTTTTATTGTTGAAATTTTGTTCTAGACGGTAAAGATTCCGGAACGGGATCCAGCGAAGACGGCGACAGACCTCAGCAAAGGTTAGATTTATTGGGACAAAGAACGGAATCAGAATGGTCAGAGTCGAGAGCTGACAGCGGTCCCGAATCCCCTGAGCCTTACGAAAGACCTATTCATCCGGCTTACCAACATTCTCGTTCAGCCACTGGAAGCACGCCTGCACTAGCCAAACCGAGGATATGGTCCCTGGCGGATATGGCGAGCAAAGAAGGGGAAGCACCGGCACCACCGCCCTCCGCATCCGCCTTCTACCATACTGCAGCCGCGGCAGCCGCTGCTCGCCTTGCACACCCGTACGGAAGACCTGAATTATACCGGGGACTGTACCCGCCTACGGCACCTGCTGACGTGGCCCTATTAGAATATTCTCGGTCCTTAGCGTTGGCAGCGCCTGCCCCACCTGCACCATCTCCATCCTCATCCTCGACTTCATCGTTGGCCGAACCTCCCCCTCCACCCCGGGCCTGACCACCCGCCCCCCGCCCACCGCTGGCACATCGACAATAATCGCTACGACGAGTGCCACCAGGGCCTTCTCAATTGTAAATAAAACGACTCCTAGGCTAAATATTATAAATATGTATACATACGTACATATAATTATATACATGATAATAATTGATTATGCACCGGTAGAGAAGCTTAGATTGTGATAGTGAAACACATGTAGCGGTGTCGCTCACCGCGAGGTTGACAACTCGCAAATGACGTTGGCGCTGCGTATGCGCCGACTGACCGACAATACTAGGTGCTATACAAGTTGGACCTTGCGACATGTTACTCTAGTTATTACTAGACGACGAGAATGTTTAAACGAAGTGATTTCATTTAAATTAGATATTGAATATGTGTTACTTTTTCTACTAGACACAACTGTTTTAGACGATTATTATTTGTAGAGTGTAAATTGTTTTAAAAATATCCTCTTTGTATTTAGTGCCTATGATTACGTCCACGTTATGTATATTTTTAATAGTTTCTCAAACTATGATTATAACATTCGATTTTAATATTTATTGATATGAGGTCAGTAGTTTTAACGAACGTGTAATATTAAGTTATTGATCTACAAAATACAATACCAGATTTGGTGATGACATTGAGAAATCTGTGTAATTCATTTCTAGTCACAAGACTATGATTGTCTTCTTAACATTTAATTATTAAAGTTGCATGACTTAACCATGTCTCCATTTCGCATATCACATTATATATTATTTTATATTAATATTTTAGTTTTTTTTAATAATATACTTAGAAAGAGTTAGCACGATCCTGAGACGATCAATATTTTCAAAACTCACTAGCCCAAGTTTTTCAGTAAATTTTGTACATTGTTATTAATTTAAATAAGAATATTAAGCAATAAAAAATAGAATGTTGAACTTTTTCAACATATTGATAAATAAAATTATTACTTTTTATCTAAGTTATTCTCCTAATAGATAGCTTATAAATTTATTTATTAATATTTCACATCAAAACAAGTCATGATCGTTGTAGCTCTAAAAGATTAAATAATTTACTATTATAAATATTTTAAATTTATAATTTTTCATTAAAAAAATTGACTAAAAACGCATCTAAATTGCCTTTTTACATTATAATAACTCAAGATTGTATAGTTATAAAATGATTTTTTTGCAATTTTGTTTTGTCCATAATTATTGTAGAGACTGAAAGTCCAAAATTGAGTCTAGTTTTGTACATAAATCACTGTTGTAAGTATATTATACATATTATAGGAGAATCAACGTGAATATATAAGAAATAGTCGCAATAATATTTTTTTTCTGTATTAGCAGTCCCTTTGGTGTAAATAAAAAGAATATTATTATTTTAGTGGACTCAAATTTAAATGTAGTTACAACGAAATTCATCATAAGTGGTAAAACGTGATGTATGAGATTAACTGTCATTGTTTAAGGACATTTTCAGTTACACCGCCGAACTTTGTATGTCAGTTTATATTGATGTCAATAGTTGAGCTTTCATTCTACAAGCTTCATTTTTACACTTGTAGTTTTATTTTTATTTTTATTAAAGCTATACAAAATTCAAATTTCAAATCAGAGTATATTACGTTTAATTTAACATCACCTTGTATTTTCGGGTTTATGTTGATTTCTTTATAAAATCATTAAAAAAACATAGTACCTATCTAAAATCTGTGAGTAAACTGTTTCAAAATGCATAGACCTGTAAAGTTGTATAGTAATAGTTTATATATTTTTTGTATTATTTTGTTACTTTTAAAACGTTTTCGAACCGTTCCCCAGGAAGGTGTGTGAATAGATGCAATAAAATTTAATACAGAAACAATATTTTTGGCTTTTATTTCCCTTGTTGTGCAGTCAAAAATGAATAAATAAGGAAATTATTTGGGATGCAACTAAAGAGATAGATAGAATATAGTTTTTTCATCCCTTGCAAAATTGAGGACGATTGCCTCTTTTAAAATCTTATCAAGACAGTTCTTGTTTTGATGGTGGCTACCGTCTCCTATAACACAAGCAACGCTACCAACTGCTGCAAGTGCGCTGCCGATTATAGTGAAGATTGAAGAGGGATTTTCCTTTATTATATTATTGCTTTCAAAAACTTTTATGTGGATATAGATGAACATATGAATAAATGAATATTATGTAGATATTAATATTAGATGAACATTTTCTGTTTTTTAGTTATTGTTTTTTTACTTTTTTATTAATACTTAAATATACAATGAGAAATTAAATAGAAATATCAAAAATTAAGTGTGATTTGGTGGTTTGGCTTTCTTTGCAATAAGGTACTAGAATAGGAATAGTAAATCGACAAGTTTATAAATTTACAGATATTATAGAATATAAAGAGCTTTCGGGGAAACCCCAGATTCGTTAAGCTTTCGCTGACATTTTTCTTAGTAAAGTAAGTAAAGAAGAGTTGGAACCTGAGTCGTACAGGTAACTTACTCTACTTTACTTGCGTACTAGTTTACAAATATATTTAAAAAATTATAATTTCAGAAATAAAGTTTACAGCAATAAGAAATTTTACAAGCGGTAGAATGTGGGCTTTTGTGTTCTCAAATCGTAATTTGAGAAAGTGTTTAAATTAAAGGCAGTTAGTTATCTAAATCGTTAATTACGTTAGTATATTTTTATATTTATTTAATTTGCAACAAGTAATAAAAATAATAAAAGCGCAAAGCACGCCTAAAGAAGTTATCACTTCAAAAATCAAACTGTATGTGAAATGACACGTCTTCGTACTAACGAGGCAAGGCAAATAAAAATTTACTAGTCATGTTCGTGCACGCAAATAGACATCAAAGTAAAACAGGGCTTATTTAATTTGTCGTTAGCCGCTAATGGGGTATGAAATACCCAGGATACCGGGATAAGCAAGAGCGAGATCCCGCGTACAATTTACGAAATTAACCCGCTCGTGAATTGAGCAGGATAGCTTGGTGATTTGCTGTATCGAGGCTAAACTATATAATTGTTAAGATGAATTTGGTATTCGGAGACACTGATGACAAATACCCTTTCCATTTAATACAATCAGATACAACGTATCTACGTACATACAAAGGGACTTCATCATCATATTGACACTTTCGTCTCATCATTAATTTAATATTTAAAAATGCCCAGCTTTCATCGCCGCAATTGAACTAAAGTGTGACAAAATAAGTATAAATCATTTATGAAGCTCCCTTTGATGTGGCCGTGTCCGGCGTGACGTCAGCACACTGCCTGTGATATGTCGTACATTCATTATTTGCTCACGTAGACTAGATGAAAGGAATATAAATAAATAAATTGTGCGAAACACAGCCTATAACTACATCGTAAAGACATTTGATGAGATAATATTGGAATTAGTTATAACTACTTAATTATATTCATCCTGTTTTTATTTCAATTTTATTTTTATTGAAAATTTTATAGCGACCAAGGTTGACGTGAGGTTTCAAGAATAGCATGACCAATATTTTTTGGGAATAACTAATTAACTACCAAGCAATAATTATCTTAAAATTTAAAAAGAGTATCCATACTTTCCCTGACTGTGCTCTTATAACTTTGGGAGGCACTTGCGCTTCAAAGGAATTGGAAAGTTTGTCGAGAAAAATTGTCTAAATTAAACGAATTGAAATGTTTAAATTTTCTATTTCCTTGGAATAATAATTTGTAATATACTAGTTATCTGCTCCCGGCTCCGCACGAGTGAATTTTATTTAAAAAAAAAAACTTATTAAGGCTCTTTTACACGAGGATTTCAATCCGTTGCGTAGCGTAAAAGATCTAATCATACAGAGGGACAGACGTGTGTTTCACCAATAATTTCTAAACCGTCATACGGAATTTGATAAGGTTTTCACTGACAGAAAAATATATAAACGAGAAGCCGAGGGCGGTTTGCTAGTATAGGTATACCTAATAAAAAATATTAGACTTGTTGCGTTTGATCCTATAGTTCTATCTATAGTGTGCTTTAATATTCGAGCACACAGAAGCTTTCAGTGTTTCACTAATTTTCACTAATAAGTTCGTACTTTTCAAACCGGAAATAAATTTTAAATTTCTTTCCAAATTGTATTACTACTTATTTTTACCAACTTAACTACTTTTCGATTTTCCACAATTTTTTTTTTCGAGCTATCGAGCTTAACATAAATAATACGTAGGTACCACATTGGTTCCTTTGACTTACATGGATACTTAAACATCCTGTAGTATTTAGAATGTTAATTTTCTATTACTATTGTTACTGCTGTCGAATGCGCTTGCGCTCCCATTTATCAAAACGCTTGGACGACATGACTGGTGAATTCAGAGCTGGCTCAAATTAGCGTTGCAATACAACGAGGAACCTACCTAAGGAACCAAAGCTTACCTAAGATACGAGCTGTTTGTAAATAATTAAGATTGTGAATTATAATTTTTTCAGACAGATTAACAATAAACATTTTCTATAAAAAAATTCCGAAAAGCTAATCAACAGTTTTACACAATGACTCACCAACTAGCGAGTTTTTATTTCAATTACAATCTCTCACGAGGCAATCACGAGTCATTGTCACCTCAGGCCGTACTCTTTGTTACATCTTTACCCGGTCTATATCGCTGTCATTCAATTCATCATACATAATAAAGCTATCGAATCGGTTCATATATTTAAAAGCAAATTCTAACGTCACATCGCACTAAGTGACTTGGGTATTTCATTCAAAGCCGTGAGACCGATATACACGTTGACCGACAGGAATGAACGGAAAAAAGGTCTTCAGTTATTTTTACAAAGGCACTCTGAGAGCAACGTGTTGTGTAAATAGTCCAACATGTTTCAATAACAAAGAAATCTTAATAGCCGATGACGGGCAAAAGTCAACACAACAATCTATGAGCTGATTGCTCATAACTCTGTCCACACTTCGATGTAACACACTTGTAATAAAGTCAGAAAACTCTCGGTTAAAGAACTAACTTCTCGGTCCACATTAAATTTGTAGCATTCGGTAGGTATGTATTTAGGATTAGAATAAACATGATCATAAATGGTCACTAAAACGTTGTTCCGACAGCTCGATACACTCACTGTACTGTCGTCGTTTTAGTTTTACTATAGTTGCAAAGTAATGAGGACTCAAATAGAATAGATATACAGATCTTTTTCCTTACACTTTTATAGAGAACCCTTGAAGCAAGAATTTCGATTTCGTAGCGGCGAATGCTATGCCATCTAAAATATTGGACATCTCCATCTTGCTTGCTGTTTTGCTTTTTCTTTGGTAACAAACAATGAGACGGGATCGTCAAGGGAATGTATGAATACTTTAAAATATGTTGAAAACTTCTCCCACGTGGTTGTATGTACCTATAATAGCTTATTTTAGTTATAACATTTAGAAAATTTAGTCATTTTCTAATTTATTTCTATTTCAATTGTTTGTAAACTAAACCAATAAAATATTGTTAATAAAATAAAATATTATTATTGATCTATGAAAATATATTATGTTTTTAACCGACGAAAATGAAAAATGACAAAAAAATGACAAAAAAATATTTCAGTTACGCTATTCAGTAAAGACCAGAAAGAATTATAATAAATAAAAATGTCATAATGTTTATAAAATTGTGTATTTATTTTTGTTGTATTATTTTTATTTTCTTGTTCCATTATTGATACAATAGACAAATAAATTGAAACAAAAGCCCTTATATTAAAATTTAGTATGAAAATTATTTGCTTTTGCCCAAGTCGTGAGACTCGTGATATCGAACCTAAGGATGGCAAAAATTTTAAACAGCCTATCAATAAAATAGAGTTTGTTTAAATTCTACATTTTTATATAAAAAAAAATATTGTATGTTTTTTTATGTAAAAATGTAGAACATAGCCCGTGACTTGGTACGCGTTGAAAAATGAAAATATATGAATTATAACGCCTAACGTCTTTATCATGGTGACGACCACGGTGGCGCCATTTTTGCCTTTACCTTACGAATTCATAATATTAATTTATTCTATTAATATCGTTAAGGTTTTGTGTAAATTGATTGAAATATGATGATGATTGTTGAAGATGTCAGAAAAAATCAATCCATCTGGGAGCTTTCATTTATCAATCAATACTAATAATAAATATGTAAGGGTTGGTCATGGAGTAAGTTACTTTGTTTTCAGAGATATCGTGTTTATAGGCTCTATACATGATACAGAAACTAAATTAACCATTTTTAGAATTTTTTTCTGTATGTATGTATGTATGTTCCTCCATAACTCTTAAACGAATTAACTGATTTTCATAAAATTTGGTAGATAAACATTTAAACGTACAGGCTACTTTTTTCTACCTGCTGGTATATTATAAATCCCTTACACCATACAATTAAAAATAATATATTAGGAGTTATCTTAAATTAAAAGCTATGCGAGAGTAAATAAATTCAATGACGAGACTCACTTGACGCGTTCCACCAAGAAGTTGTTTCAAATAATTAAATTAATATCAAATTTCAAAGAGATTAAGCGATGATATGATATACCATGATGACAATTACACCTGTCCGCTGTAGCTATGGAAATGCCATGACGTGTGAATTAGAGAGATCTGTTCATGTGATGTTTAAAGTACCCAACAATTGGTGAAAATGTAAATGGTGAAATATAATGCTGCACGCACTATAACTATTTCACTACAGCCCTGTGAGGGAACGGTGCTCCCACCCAATACTACAGGGCATCTGAATGATGGCTTGTATTCTTTTTTGCAGGCATACCATGTCATCGGAACGATTGTAGTCGGTTCCCTATGATTTATCGTTGTCCATATTACAAATACGACACAACATTATACGATTCTTTATTTCTTCTTTAAGCCATATTAGTATTCCGCCAACAAGCCTGTCCAGCGTTGGTTTTGTCATACCGACTAAATGTTATTTAGTTGGAATTTCAAATAAACAATTGTAGATTTTTTTTAACATGATAAATTTATAAGATAATTAATGCGAAACTTCAATCAGAGCTGATGATGTCGTTTGGCTTATTTAGAAAGCTCATGAATTAATACAGAAAGATTATAAGTTTTCTTTGTCGTTTATACAACTTAATTTGAGAACAAATATTAAAACAAGTGGGCACGACGACCCGCGGACCGCGGCGGTCTCTCGACAGCTAAGAGTGCTTATAAGTAGTTTTTGTTTCATCATTGTATCACTGATGCTGACGGTTGGTGAATGAAACTTGTACGGCGATAAACCACTTTGTGGGAACTTTAAAGACAATCGATCAATAGGCTTTTAAAGAAAATCCATACGGCCACCTTGTAATAAATCTTTTCGAGCACGTCTGGGAATTAATTGCTCGGTGACACTTTGCAGCGTAGTCTTGTGTGGTCAAGCGGTGATTCGATACAGTTCGTCGTTTGCGAATAACCGACATTTCCTGCAACCAAGCACTCTCTTTGACTCTTATTTTGTGGAATAAAACAACTCGTGGATTTTATTAAATCATTTCATCAATAAATGAGCGTAGAAATTGCTCATTTATTTATAAGAGTTTGATTTTTTTTTTTACAAGATCCCTCGGACTTTTTTTCATATAAAATTTGAAAACGTGTTTGTAAATATTTTCAAACTTTCAGGTTCAATAAATTATCTAATACCTACAAATATTAAGAGGTTCACTATCATACATCTCCGCTTTCTACCCAACAAAAATTTCTAAAACGATAAGTAATGTCGAAGATTAAATAATTCAAAAGAAAAGTTTTTTTCTAATTTTCATAATAAGGTAATATACATTTATAAGAAACAAACGAGAATTAAGTAAATTACCTTTAACTTAGTTCGTTAGGCTCACTTGTTGGGTGCCGAAATTTTACGCTTACTTAGTCATATGTTAATGAATGTATCAGTCGTTATAAACAGTCGTGATAACACAGTGGGTTTTCTCGTTATTATGATAAATCGGTACACAGGTATTCATAGAAACGGGTCGAGAAGTTTCTATTTCCATTAAGCGTACCTACCTGTTTCTCGTTATTTGAGTGTGATCCTAAATTCCCGCGTCCACTGTGCAGATAACTCTTAATTTACATATTAACGAGAAACTTTGCCTCGGCAATACCGAAAAATTCCCGAGGTCGGGTGTGAACGGACAGGTGGCCTGCGACTAATTCCTGAATATTTCTCAAATCCCCTCCCGAATATTGCTCCACGAGATGACCCAGTAGAGACGTCACTGGTTTAGTTATTAAACAAAATTTAGATACTTTGTACAGGTTGATTTTTGTATTAATTGTCTATATTAGACAGAAAATCTTTTTGAAGGGCAGAGTCTACTTTACTCAGTGCTACTTTAGAAGAAGCAGTGCTCTTATAGTAAACCACTTCTCAAACAAAACAGTACAGAACCATGGCACATTATTATTTCGACTCGCAAAAGACAAGAAGAGTAATGGATAATGGAGAGGCACAAAAAAAAGAAGAAAAAAGCTCAACGTCGATCGAGCCATGGTCAGGGCTGGGATATTCTCGGGGTTACACTGCGAGATCGAATCGAATGAGGAGATCCGTAGACGTACGAAAGTTACCGAAAGTGGCAATGGACAGGACAGACATTATGGGGTTACAACGACCGCTGGGATCTTAAGGTTTTGGACAAGGTGGACAGACGACCTGACAAGGACTGCGGGTCGACGGTGGATCCTGGCTGCTTCTGATCGTTCCTATTGGAAAATTATGGGGCGGGCTACGTTAAGTATTGTACAATATGTTAGTATTTCTTCATATATAAATAAATATTAGTATATTGGTATTTTGATACAAAGTGTTGTATGTGCAGTTTAAGCGCCTTTCTTTTAAGTGTTTAAAGTGCGTCGTCAACGCTCGGGCGGGGCGTGTGGATAGTAATTACGTGAACAAACACAGTCCCAACGAGAACTACCATCACACGATATTAGAAACGGCTCATTAGGTTTTTAAGTAGAAATGACAGCTCTATAAATAGTAGACAGGAGTCGTCTAAGTTTATAAATTTTTTTGTTTATTTTAAGCCACGAATGAAACCGTTTGTATCGAGAAGGTGGCGCGTTGACAAAACATCTGTTCAGTGTGTGGCAGGCTTCAAGCGCTATTTCGACTAAATCGCTTACCGCGTCCGCGACACCCCGTAAATGAGCTTAATGTGATCGCCGATGACAAATATAATCTTTGCTCTAAGGCGTGTTGACTTGACACTGTTGTTATTCCGAGAAACGGAAAGATTTATTTTTACTCAAAGAGCTAAAATATTCAGGTGAAAGATTTCTGTGAGGGCGTTGTTTGGCCGGCTCGTTAAATCTGTCGACGGGATCCTGTCTTCTGTGTAATCGCGCCAACGATACCGAAAAATCTGCCCAGATTTCATTGCTGCTTTGATATTCACTTTCAAAGAAGGAATAACACACGCTCGCCGTATGTATATTTCATATAAATACATAGTTGAACCGGACGGATGCACGTTACGAATTCGTGCGAACAAAACGGACAAGCTGTGTGTCTAACCTAGTAATGCCTTATAAAAAAAAGTGCTCAACATGCCTAAAAAATGTCACTGAGGTTGTCGCTCACTGAGCGTGACGAGAGTGTTTTTCCTCATACCAAATGTGCCCAACGCGCCTAACGAAAGTTTCACTTTTAAATAATAAATTTGTTATTAGAATTAGTGAATATAATAATTAATTATTATATTATTCACTTAATATAATAATTAATTATTATATTATTATCTTAATTATTACAATCACTTATTATATTATTATATTAAAAGCGTACAGTCTGAGTAGGTATCGATTAGATAAAAATTTAAATTATAAACTAAACTCCGACTTTTATAAACTCAAACTCAATATTATTATTGATTGATTGTACTCCTATTTTTCACTGATTCATGTCTTTCTTATACTTTGCAAAAGTCCTACAATTCATCAGGCTACTTTTTTAGAAAAAATAGATTTCATTACTATTACTTAATAACTTGATTCTTGTCTTTAAAAGTGTGTAAGATAGCTTTTCCGTAGAATACACTTTTCAGAAGTTATAAACGAAAAATTTTCCGAAACTGCGTACTCGGTTTTAGACTATTGGTATCTACCTATCCTAACAACATCCTAAAAAATCAAAACTGCAATGTTTTTGCGACTTAAGATGTCTTCAGTGACTGGTCTAGTGGGTTTCTCCGTACCCACTAGACCAGTCACTGAAGCCTCTTTTCCCTTAAAAAGTAACGCCCCTTAAGAGGGTGGTGAGATTGTCGTTCCTTCAAGGGATTATCACTAACTTACCACCGGCCACTAAATAGCACTTTGTTTTTACAAAACACAATCTGGTTCACAATATCTGGAACCGTTCACTTTAGCAAGACGATGTGATAATATATGTGCAAAAATTAAAAAAAATTGTTTAATTTCAGACATATGAAGTCATACCGTTAAAAAAGTTAATATAATTTAAATTTATACAAGTGCAAATTTGTTGCGATTTTTTTTTGCAAATTTAATCATACGCCTAACAGGTGTTTAATTAAAAGTGCGTATGAGCATCGTCGGAATGTGTGTTATGCCAAAAAGACAAAACTTCTCAAAGTCCAAAGATATTTATTTGTGTGAATAAGTAAAGTGTTGGTACCGGATAAACCGAAAAGAAATACAAGACGTCCCACGGCGAGTTAGCTGTATTTCATATACGTTAACAGCTGCTGTAAAGTAATTAATACAGCGCTCACTCACTTAATTGTACACATAAAGAAATCTCTATTTTTATTATAACGATCTTGCTTACATTACTTCCTTATTATCACCTTTTAGACATTATACTTAATACACACCGCTAATTACGAAATATTTATTAAAAAGGCCTTTAAGAAAATATATAGAAGGTCGCCTGCTATTGTAGTTTTTTTTTGTTTGTAATTCATGTCGTCATTAGGGCCTAACTTCAGAAAGCAATCAATTAATTAATATTTTAGAATACTAGGCTATGAACTTAACAGCTTCGCACACATGGATGTTTTTCGTTTATCGTGGGCTTTCTGGAAAAATATAGGTGAGATTTTTTTTACATCGTCGGTGATAGAGGCGCCCATTTTTTTGTTTTTATATAATTCCTCGGGAATCTAACATTATAAATCTTAATAAGGATAAAAGTATCCAAACAAGTGACGTTCATGTCTTTCTTTGCTCAGAGTCTTTATTGTTGTCCTAGATGAGCCTGTGACTTCTTACGTGCTGTAGTTAGTTTTTGAAAATCTCATAGGAACTTAAGACTTTTTCAGAACCAAAAAGTCCTAAGCTTTTTGTGTTTGTTTTTTGGCTAAGTGTGCGAAATTTCATCCAAATGCGTTTAGAGATTTTCGCATGATTGATTAACTAACATCTAGACATACAAATTTCCTAATATATAATATTGGGATGTATGATCCTCATCAGTTAGACAAACTATCTGCCTGCAAAAAATTATAATATTTGTTCTAGACATGAATTATTTAACAAAATAGCGGAACTTTTATATGAAACACACCTGAGCAAGTCTCGAAACAATTCTGACATTATAACTAGTGTACATGTCTAATTACAATTAAATGCCGTTTGGAGCTGTTCGGCCTCTTATAACGACATAAACTTAATATATTCCGGCAGCCTAAACAATACGAGCATTATTAAAATGCGTATTAAAACATATCTCGGAGTCGAGCAGAGGTCGTTCACACTCGCTCAATTCTTAAAAAAGTAGTGTGCGACCGTAAACACTCACGTTTCCTCAATAGAAAAAAAAATACAAGAAAATTTAAAGCCGGGTTTGTTAATGACTGATTAAATATACGCTAATATTGACTGAACGCCCTGAAAGCTCTCTTGCTTTGTTATATTACACGGCAGACAATTTCAAATGGCCATCTCTCAATGCGACGACATTAACCATATAACGGCGCGTCACAGTAAAAAATGTCTCCGCAAGTAGGTAGTTAAAAATCCGTTGTACCATTTATTTACAAGAGTGAATCCGTCTTAGAAAAACTAGCGTTCAAAATTATTAATGGTTTGTTTGAATGGTGCGTCACGCGGCTCATTGTTGGCGCACACACTGTCCGGATGCGTTCGCTGACACTAATTATTCCCATAGTGTTCGAATGATAGATTGCTCTGGACAAATCACTTCTAGCTTCACTGCGTCGACTAATAAAAAGTCGTGTGATTAGTTTTTTTGGCGGCCCACTGATTGCCACGGAACGTGGGTTGTGTTGTACCGTTTGTCTAAAAGGTAATATGTTTCTGTAAAGAGTGGAGATGTCCACGATGGTATCTACTTTAGACTTGTGTCAGATTAGTGAGGCTAATCCCATTCAAAATTATACGAAGAGAACTGAGTACTTACATCTCTAAAAACTTCCAACAAAGAACATATATTTTTTTGATAAATTGTTACCTACATAATTCATAGATAAATTTTATTAGTTTAGTGCAAGGGTCACCTTGTTTGATTTATGTCACTTTTAAAATTACTTTGCCACTCTGGTTCAGAATCATAGCTGAACGAATAGAATATAGTATCTAATAATGTATGTTGTCCAGCTATACCTTTTTTTGTGTGGGAAAATCGGCGAACCAGATCCCCACCGACCCCATGAATATCTGTGGGGTATTGGGACCTAAGACCTACTAAAAACCCACAGTGTTTCCTCGCGTCGTCTATGGGCGGGAGTTGAGGATCGTTAAGACACGCGACATTTCTCCTCGTCAGACGAAGCCCACAAACTTGCGGGCTTCACCACGATTGGGCGCGGAGTTTGACCTCCGAGCTGTGAAGAGACGTGCTGGAAACACACAGCACGCCTCCCATGGTTGCCCGGAGTTGTAATAGCGATGGACAACCCCTTTTTTTTTAACGTCGGGAAATCCTCTTGGATACCCGGCAGTAAAGATGTCCGCCACCTCCTGAAGCTGCATAAACCACCGATACTCACCTCTCGCAGTGAGCAATCAGCGAGTGGCTTCACTCCTGAAACACCCCATAACCTCTTCTCTGCGGGACGACCTAGCACAGAATTGGAGGCTGCTTCCACCTGGACCAGTCTTATTTCTAATTTATATTTTATTTCCAAGACGCAGGATCGCAGTAATCTGCGACATATTGGCAGATACTCGTACATTATTTTTAGATTACAACGTTTCCTAAAACAATATCACCGCAATGTCGCGCGTGAGGAGTGGACGCTAAAAATTTTCTCTAGCGTTTTTTCAAATCACATAAACCTATACTTGCAACATTTCATACATGATAACATAACATATATGTCAGGATATCATTGTTAGCGTATAATATCATCATTAGTATGATTATATATTAATATATATATATATATATATTGTCCTCCGTAATATAGATGAGTTGATAAGTGCGGAACGCAGTAAGTATAGGTACCCTATAACAACGATCTATAATAAGCACTCATATCTTGAACAATAAGAGCAGTAAATCGATGCCTGCCACTCATATCACGGGATGCCTAGCTATATTTATGAAAATATACATTTAACAAGCGCGAACATTATTTTCCAGAAAATAAATAAGAGTAGTTAAATTAGTTAACGAAGTCTATCGATTCTGTTAAATATGTGCATACATTTCCATGCGTTGAATGTCACCTATTGTCTTTGGCATCCAACATTTAAATACAAGTATAGATTGGTGGAATGATATAGCTTAACGTTGACCTATCAACCTCAAATAAAGTAACGGAGATAACATAACAAATCGCTTCGGTAACTGCGATACTAACTGAAAGGATAGCGTCGCGCGTCGCTCGGCCGCGCTCTTGCCGAGACCGAACCGCGCCCAATGAAATATTATCTTCTACGTGACTTACGAGTACTGGCCTCTCGACTGAGCATAATGACATTTTAGTATTACAACACTTTATCTACACGAGACGAAAAGTCCCAAGATAAGTTAAACGCCAACTGGTATATTGTTTCAGAAAGTTGACAGCCGATGTAATTTGTTAATGTCAAGCGGCGTTTGCCGCGGCCGGCGACACAGTGGCGTATCTGCGCCCGCGCCGACCGATCTCTCCTAACCTAAAAATACACGCGACTGACTCCTCCTCTCCTTACCTTACCTATCTGTCGTACTGATTTAAATAATGAGATTTATCATTTCTATGCACAAACGCATAAACTGATTATCTACAATCGTTCTATTACTTACATTATTTGATACGGCTACCGACTAATGTAGCGATAATAATTCACCTGTTTTGTTATTGTGTTCAAAGGCCCATTTTGTATGAGGAATTACCATTATATTTACCTAAAACTTTGAATGAAACATTAATAATAGATATAAGTGATAAACATCGACTTGAAACCACTCGACCGCCTACTTGCTTTGCTGCCTACTAGCTGCGCCCTGCGGTTTTACCCGTCGATTGAATTAAATTCATACAGGCACATCTCGGCTTTTCGTTTAAAGTAGGTACTTTCTGACAGTTTTTCTTGTTATTCGGCTCCAGAGTCGTAAATTGTACTATCAAGTGCAAAAATAATGCACATGTATGTAGGTTCGCACTTTCGCAAAAGAAATTGTAGTCGCAGTATGTCTGGCAGATGAGAAAAATCGAAAATACTAAGTTTAAAAAAATCTTTATTTAAAAATACAAATATTGGCCAATGTGTAACCAAATGTTGGCGTCACCTCGCTCACCTGCCGCAAAAGACGTTTCACATCAAAAACTTCTCAGCTTTTATATAGATAGGTACTATATGTAGACTTATTCTTTTTCTTCCATAACGATACTAATAATCGATATTATGCTAATATGAAGTGTATTGGTTGGCGCATATACATATATGTTTTGTATAAAATTTGTTCACAATGAAAGTACTATTGTAAAGCGATATGAATGGTGAGGTACGCGTAGCGCTGTATACTCGCGTTAATTAAGTGATCCACTAATCGCCAACGCGCCGCATGTCACTTAACGTCGAGGAGGCATAAAGTCAGGGCTCTTCATATCATGATTTATTCGTGAAAAGATTATCCTGATCATCCTCTAGGCCCTAATTCCCGGGGGCTCGGCCCAGATAACCCTGTATCGCGGCCGCTCTCGTTTTCAAATAAGTAAATTAACGTGAAATTGAATTAAGTTTCGTCCCGTACCGAGATTATAGCGATTTGGAGAGATTATCTGAATGTGTTAAACGTCGCTGTCGGGTTGCAATGAAAGGGCTTCTCGGTCTGACCCATTGTTTAATTATAGATAGTGCAATGTATTAAAGCCACGAAAAAACAACTCGTTCACGAATAATTGTTTTTATGAACACTGTAGGAATATTATCTCTAATTAAAGGCGTAGTCTTTCTGAAAGTACCTAACTAACCGTTTAAAACAGACATGCAAATTTGAAAAGACTTCTTTGTACTCACTGTTGCACTCGACTTTGTCCGCTTAACTTTATTAAATAAAGGCTATGGTTACTTACTAATAATAATGTACATTTTTATAGGCGAAAGAATTTTCAAAATTGGTTTATTAGTTTTTGAGTTTGTTCATTACAAACAAAAATACAAATATTTATTCTTTATAATATTAGTATAGATAACTAGCAAAACATGAATATGTTTCTTAAAAGTCAAAATACTGTAAATGCAAAGTGCAGGTTCAATCCATCCAGCGACAGACTTATTTATCACGAAGCTATCAATTAAAATAATACTTAAAAAAATTGATCATGTAGGTACTAAAAGATACTGAGAACAATATTTTTAAATTGCTTTTAATGATATCGTTCTTGGTTTACAACTTTAATAATAACTATCAATAAAAGTCCTTACGTATTAAAACAAAGTTTCCTGTCGCTGTCTGTCTGTATGTCTGGATCAATGTATCTTTGTATGTTTGCGACATTTTGTGTAAATTGGATAAATTGGCTGTCGGAAAAAAAATCAAGCCATCTTGGAGTTTTCATCAAAAACGCTGCCTACAAAACACAAAAAAGTTTGCGATGGCATATGTCTATCTTTTAAGGATAGCTTACTATCCCCATTCTAACTTCTAAAAAAATGATAACTTATAATGTGGTACATATTTAGAAAAGCTATAGACGTATACGTTATTACTCATTATCTAATTAAATACAACAGTTACCGAAAGCATTTCATACACAAATACATCACACAATTTAAATGAATATTTTAGTGTTACAGTAAATTAAAAACTACGCGCGAGAAACACAAATTCAATCCGTCTCGCACCAACGCGATGCAACGACGGGACTCGCTTGATGCAGCCAACCCAGCTCACGTTCCACTACCCAATATCACACGTGCGAAGCCGGGAGCTGGTCTCTAGTACACAATAATTTTGATAAAAAAATCGTAATAGGAACTTCGATGAGAATTTTATGTCATGCTTACCAGACATGGATTAAGGTATACGAGTACGTTTATTGAACACGAGTGCAACCGTATCATTTAATTAAAAGAGTGCACGCTTCATTAAGCTAAAAGAAACGGCTTGTAGGAAATCTTGTAGGTACATATTATGCAAATAAAACTATGTACATAGTTATTAACAACGTAATGAGTGCCTTTTTATCTTAAAACCCTTAATTACTTTTAAGACGTCTGGGCACAGTTATTTTGAATTGGTTAAGTTTTTATTATCAGTTTTTTTAAACATTGTTATATAGTTAAGGCTAAAAGTATGCTAAAAGATTAACGATGTATCTGAACTAAACATAAATATGTAAATGTTATACATTATGTGCATTTCTCTATTTTAAGGGGATCCAATGCAATATTAGGATCGTGAGATATCGAAATGCCAGAATCCAGCAACGAGTATACGGGATTAATCCTGCCCCCTATTTCATTAATCGGATCCCGTGGATATTTGAATTTATAATTAAGAAATTTTGGACAGGCGATGTATAATAAAATATTAAAACGTGATTGTTAAAGACTCGGAACATATCTGACGAGGCGATATGTAGGTACTGCATCTGTAATAATATATTATTTTTAAGATGAATGTTCCACCAGTTTATTGTTTGTCTTAAAATACTTGCGGAATTCCGCAAATACTCCTATTCTGCGGTTTTTTATAGTTTCTCACTATAAAAAAATATATCTGAATTATGTTTAGCTTAGCGTGTTATAATACCCCTAACTTAAAATTGGTTCATATTCGAAAACACATAAATATGTCTTTGTTCAAGGCGAGTTCACATTTACTATACTTTTTTATTATTTACCTAATTAATTTTTAATTATTTAATTTTTGATTACATACTAGCAAACATCCCCCGGATTTGCACGGATATAATTTACCCAGTTATTATATATGGTAATTTTTTTAAAGCTTTTAAGTTAATAATATTCTGTACCTTTTAGCCCTCAGTAAAATTAATGCGAAGGAATTAATTTCAATCGTACCTATATGTATATCCTTTTCGATGGTGCGGTAATGTAGCTACGTATAAATGAGGTATAGAATATCGATTGTTCGATTGAAACAGAAGGACACAGCCTAAGTTTCAGGGAGGTTTTTTTTTTACTTTTTTATACAGTTTCGAGGCCTGGCGTGTTGAGACTCGGTAGCTATCGTAAAGCCGCGTAGAGATCGACGCCGATAATTGAAAAAACGCTACGACTGCTGAATCTTAACACCGATTTAAAACTGAGACGGATAAATTAAAAGAATCCCACCCTGATTTTTATTTCTTTCCAATTCTCAGCCTCCGATTTTGCAGATAAGCTTGTTGTGAGCGAACTTTATGTTCTGATCGTACTTGTGTACTTGTGTAGGTGGCGCTGTTTTAAATGTTACCGCTTTAATTAAAAATAAAACAATCTCTTGTTTTTCGTTTCATTCATTTACCAGGCACTGGCAGGCGGAGCAGCCAAATCGATTAGGTTTAAAATATTTGACAAAAAATCTTGCACTCCGTAAACACTTTTTATCAACTTGCTATTGCCCCATATTAATTTACGACCGACAATTTAGTTCATGAAACAATTCCATCCAATGAATAAATAAAATTTATGCTACATTAAATTTAATCAAAGCAGTCGGTGCATAGACGAATAATGAAAAATTGGTTTATATTTTCAGATAGTTTGATGGTCCACTTGATAACCGTGTAATGAAAATATGGTGTAATGGGCATTAGCACCTAACACAACTAAACTGCACTTAAGCTATTATTTATGCATCTATTCATACTCCAACATATAATGTTAGGCTAGCAGTTATGACCCTCTTACCGGAATGCACCGAAAACGACAGCATACTTACCTATGTGCTGTTTGTGTTTCGATAAGTAAGTGAAGGATCCCCAGAAGCCAGTTCCTATCTTTCATCCAGTACATGTGGGAAGCGCATTTGATTTGCAACCCTATGGCATCTATTTATTATCATGTAGCTATGTGTTTGAATACCTACTGACTATTATAGCGAAAAAATAATAAAAAAAGAAAACATAAATAAATTACAGTTATTAGTTTATCAAGTGTAAAGAACATAACAAGAACTTAGAAACACACGTTCATAGCATAAATTAATATGTTCCGAGATAACAGAAGTAAATGTGTGTTAGTAATATAAATAAAGTAGAGTGAATTATTAATTTATTGTCGATGTCATATTTGTCCATTCAATTAAAAACTGGTCCAGATAACAAAGGTCTGCTCGAAAATGTCACTGTATCATTGGAGATGGCGACATTTCGGAACATTTTTTCGATTAGTTGTAGAAGCTATCACTAACAAGTTTAATTACAAGTTGGGTTGACGAATATTTAGTTGCTTCATTCTCGAGTTTTTGAGGCGTACACAGTGTCCCAACTAATAAGTTAACCCAGGTAATAAATTATCTTTTTTTTTTTGTTTTTCTTGTGATTGAGCAATATACAAACGTTCTCATTTATATAATAATATCTATTACGATGACTACACGGAACGAAAATATTAAACAACAAATTGATTCTAGAAATACTCGAATAATATTTGACATCGAGACCAATGTTCGTACCACGAAAATTTAATTATTTCATGCAAATAAAAGGCTAAAAATTGCGGTCCGGGACAATAATTCACGAAAAGTATGTGCAGTTAATGTTCTCCGACGCCTGAGAGCGACATAATCATCTCCGAAACTAAATTTAATGCTAATAGCACTTTTTAAAATAAAACCTCGGCAGGGTTGGGCGCTTAGTGGCATTATTTAAAGTGATTTTAATTATGTTGAAAGCAGATGACACCCGGTAACCTCCTCTTCTTTGTCCTAACCCGCCGCACTGCCAAAACCACCTACTATTGAACCTTGTTCACATTTTTACCTTATTATATCTGAAAGGGCTTCTTCTGACCTTATTTAACGCTTGTAACGAGGTCATCTTTTGTAATTCTCTGTTAGTTTGAATTGTTTCATGAATAAGATCAATCAAAGTTTGTTTCTATGGTGGTTTATGATGTAGACGGTAGACTGTTTTCAGTGCAGTTAAATTACCTCGATTCAGAGATATTAATTCACTTGGTAATATTAGTTCATAATGACACATCACTAGTCTGTTAAATATTTATTTTCACTGGCTAATAAAACTAAATAGGCTATTTTCATTCTTTTATTCAATAAATTAAAACTAAAATTATGCACTATCAATGCTGATATATAAGAGTTTGGGAGAGTGTTTGTTTGTTAAAACAATATCTTGTTTAAACAAAATCTTTCACCAATAGTTAGAATAGAATTTCAGGATGAAATAGGCTAAATAAATTTTATATAATTTTTTTTTCTAAAATTTGCATCGTTTTATGAAATGTTTTTCAGTATATATTTTGTTGGGAATTACCTTCATTATAACAAGTAAATGAGATTAGCATCGTATTTTGCATGACTTCTGCACTACCTACCTTATATAAGTATGTCAGGTAATACTAAGCGCAATGGAAGCCATTCATTCGCATATCGATTTGTGGGTGTTGCTGACACGAATCACTACAAATCGAATTGTAGGTATTCCTAGAGTGCAGAATGGACGTCTGATTAACAAATCTCTTTGAGTAACTGATCCAATATTGCGTGGATGAGGGGAGCTCGAGTAGCCAACAAGTAACGCAACACCGCTAGCTACCCTGCCAATGCGTGTCTTTAAATCCAACGAAGCCAATATATCACACGAAGGTAAACATAACAAGGGCCTTTCAACCAAACTGTTACTAATACTGCGTTTGTTCTGTACATTGCCCACAATTGTTGTGCAAAATTTTACGAAACAAATGTGATTTATATGCGTAGAACTAACTTTGTATATCTAAAGCGCAATTTTAAATAATAGAAAGAGCAATTTTGGTTTTTGAAATAGGACTTAAATAAAATAGAATTGAGTTACGAAATTTGAAAAAAAAAATTACTTAGAATAATTAAAACAACATTTGGAAGGGCATAAGTGCTTAAGCCTATCACAGACACTGATAGGCTTAAGGGTAAGGGTATATGAATGAACGGAAGAATACGTACTATTATTATGTTATTACCTAAGTCATCACATAACAATGACTTCAGATATCATTTCCCTTTTCTCAATCTTTAAAAATACTGCGATGCATTTATATGATTGCATGGCGTTCCTTCATTTATAGGCATAAAAATATTAAATATCTTTTTATAATAATACTATAGACTCAGGTGCAATATCAGTTTTCTAATAACATAACACTATTAGATAGGTACGTATACATATAAGGAAACCAATCAATTATTACACAGGTCAACACGATTTTTGGGATCTTCTATGTTATGCATATGAAATTTTGATTTCTTCTATGTTAAAAATAAGGGAATAAATAATTTTTTTGATCAAAGTTTGCTTTTGTAGAAACTAGAGCATTTTTTTTATTTTTTGAAGACAAATGATAGATTCATACATTATTTCCATACTTTTATTTTCAATTACAATTAGAAAAGTTTTTGTTGAACACTAGAGCCTTAAGATTTTTGATAAACAACAGGAAATATATGTAAAATAACGGAAAAATTAAGTTCAAAAATGAATATTTTTAGTGTTTCTCTTATGTTTGTATGGGCTGTCTCGTATCTTACTTATCGTCATAAATCAGGCAAAAGCAAACTTTAAAAGCTAAAAATGAAAATGTAACTATTTTTAGATGTCTAGAATCAGAATTTAAGCATTAGAACAGAAACCCAAAAACTAAAAAAATAAATTTTGTTGACTGATGTTATCAATCAATCAATAGTAATAATAAATCTGTTAGGGTGTGTCATGAAGTAGAGATATCGTGTTTATAGGCTCTATACATGATAATGAAAATAATTGAAGATTTTTAGAATTTTTTCTGTATGTATGTATGTTCCTCCATAACTCTTAAATGAATTTACTGATTTCAATGAAACTTGGTAGATAAGCATTTAGACCTACGGGACACAGGATAGGCTACTTATTTCTTTTTCAACGCGAACGAAGTCGCGTGCGTCAGCTAGTATACAAATAAAACAATGACCTGTATCGGAAATGAAAAATTACGAATTAAAATAACTTTCATGTTTGATAGTTACTATTTTTGAGTCGCGAGATAATTTCTATGTGCTGAGCCTTTTGGCTAAATTGTATCAGTCATAACTCAATCGTCCTTATCACTCGTAGTAGATACCTACATAATTCGATACCAAAACAAACACAAGAGACGTGATCACACTAGACATGTCATTCGAACTTTTGAAAAGAAATACTGACAATGTTTATCGAGTTTGTTTGTTGTGGGGATGACCTTAGCATTTGTGGCGGTACTGATCCGCGGGCGTTGATAAATCACACGAATGCAAACACCAGAGGGTCGTTTGTCCTGTAAGCCCACTCGGAACCCCGGATACATCTAAAAACGTGCCGCACACTAGCTCTCCTGTCATTTGCGTCACTCTCAAAGCCATGACGTGACATCTTTTTACTTAAAAAATAACAAGATGTTACATTTTTGATTGCTTATTCTCTCGCATAAGTCTGTTTATATCTTTTAATATACATTTCATTTATTCAAACAGCTTCATCAGACCCTGTAATATGTAAATGAAATAAACAAGCCTTTATTTCTGTTACAGAATTAATAAATTACAAAAATTAATAAATACAGAATAAATAAATAAATAAATAAATAATTAATTAATAATTAATAAATTAATAAATACAGAATTAATAACGGATTTGGATGAAATTAGGCACACAATTATTATTATTATTATTTTTAATTCACAATTATTTATTATTATTAATTCACAATGTGTGCCTAATTTCATCCAAATCAGTTCAACCATTTTTGAATTATTGAGTAACAAAATCCAAACATACAAATTTTTGCATTTAATAATATCATCATTAGTTAAAATACTCGTTGGCGAAAAAATTTCCTTATCAACGCTGACACCAGTTAATAATAATTCAATAGTGTTGTGAGTATTATACCGTAACCTAGACTATTAAAATTAATCGATCGGAATTAAAAAGATTGCACTGTGTACACTGCAAGCAGTTTAAATCACTTACAAAGTAAAAAACATCCTTAATGAAATATCAAAATGAGCATCTGGAATACGTAAAAGTTCCTAGTGTTCATTTCTGTTACGAACCAACTGACGTGATACATAATTTGTGCATTGAAATGTCTAATTATAAAAAAATCAAAGTAGCTAAGTGTTAATTCACTTAGCGGACATTTTGGAAAGTTTTCATTCATTATGAAGTTGTGGATAACTTTTACATTATTTTCTGCTATTCTACAGATAAGAGTTGAAAATCTTTCATTACAACTATGATAAAAAAAAACGTATCGTATTTTTACGTCGTGAACTTTATGGTCGGTTTTGACATAGACTACTTGAACTTTTTAGGCCAATTAAGAACACTTAATTAGTTCGTTTTATGTTAGTTAATGTCATAGTTAGGGTCAGTAAGGTATGGAGGCAGGCTTATTATCGGTCGGTCATTACCTTCACCGGGTGGCCGTGAGAGAGCCGACGGAGGAATGCCACCACTGTGGCTGCGCGGTTGACACTGCGCAGCACACTTTGGCTGAATGCCCCGAATGGGCAGAGCAGCGCGCCGCTTTGTCTCTCGTCGTGTGGGCGCTGATCTCTCGCTGCCGGCCGTCGTGAAATCGATGGTTGGTAGTGACCTTGCGTGGCAAGCGATGCTCACGTTCTGTGAGCACGTTATGTCGCGCAAGGAAGCGGCGGAAAGGCAGCGGGAAGAGGACCCCCTCTCCCAGCCAATCCGCCGGAGAAGGCTCGGGCGCAGGCGGGCAGCCTATATCCGCCGCCTTCCACCCTGACCGGGACCTGGGCGGTAGTCTTGGGGGAGACTACCGCCCGTCATAAGGTCCCCCGAGTAGGCCGGCCTACCTTCGAGTACCTCTACTTTCGGGTACGTCAAGGTTCTGACAGGGAGCACAGGCTCCCCGCGTTGGATAGCCGTGGCGGGGCACCGAAGTCGTGTCATAACGTCCCCACGACCCCGCCCATCAACGGCCACGACAGATAGAAAGTCGTTGGGTTTTAGCCGGTAGGAATCCGGCATAACCCGGCAGTCCCCCACTGCCGGGTATCCAAGAGGATTTCCCAACGTTAAAAAAAAAAAAAAAAAAAAAAGGCTTATTATCTAAATGTCGTCTGCTAAGCTATAGACGAAAAGTCTGTGTCAAATTATCGCATTTTTTGGTATCACGTAACTCATAACAGTGTGGTTTGCAATAAGTAACGGACGAATCGTTAATTTTTACGCAAACCACACTAGTGTTATGAGTTACGTGATACGATTTAGTGTGATATTGCACAAAGTTTTCGCATTTTTCGCCTGTCGCTCAGCAGAAGCATTTAGATAAACCAACATAAAAGTGCATCATATCGTCCCGATCGAAGAAAATTGATATTACGTAAGAGTTTTAACAGCTCGCGACGGCCGTCAATTTTGTGTGTTTGCGATGACAACTTTACTTGTTGCAAACTGATTGTAAATGATGGACAGAAAAATTCAAAACCTATTTTGTTTTTTACAATATAAGATTTTGTTATTTTAGTGCAATCATCATCATCAGGCGCAATTAAGTCTGATATATACTCCTGGACATAGAACTCCGTTCCAGTACGACCAGTCAGAAGCAGACTACAAACAAAATCAACTAGCAGACCGTCGTTCATCTGCCTTGTGGGTGGATTAAATATCGTAAAGTAACTTAAAGCATGGCAGAGTAGCTGATTGAACAACGTTGAGCTTTCTTACGAGGCCCTGATTAGACACTAAGTGATCGCTTTCCGATCGCTGCCCTGAATCCAATAATTACAATTTAATGCATCGCGTCTGCTTCAATATATTCAAAAGAGAATACATATAGGTATAAAATATGCAAGTTAACTTTACCTTAACAAAGGTTATTCGGTAAAAATGTGCTATGTCGAAGCGCAGCGCCATCGGGATGTCATTAGCGCGCTTGGCCTTTCTAATACCTAACTGCTCGCCGCCCCCTATTGTCGACGTGACAATGAGCAAATAACGATTAAGCCTGCATTCAATCTACGAAAAAGAAAGCGGTTTTTAAATTTTCATAACGACTAACCTTCATTAGTGATAATTCCACTTTTATAATTTCTTTCCACTTTAAACAGTGGAAGACAGGCTGACGGTCAATTCCATGGCTTACCTCATTATCAAAGTCGAACACTCTTGTTAGAGTGGTCGTTGTCGTGCGAGGAATTATGTACACGGAGAATGGTCGTATTGCCATTTCCTGCCATTGTTTTGGCGCGCACCACAGCTCCTGCGATGCTTCTCAACTTTTGACGGTTGGTAGCGTCACGAGCACACTGTAAGCAAAGTTGTAGAGTTAATCAAGTCCGACTTCAAGTAAACAAGGTTAAGGCTACGGATAGGAGCGTAGAAGGCTGTCTTTATGTTTACCTGTCGACAGACAGGCTGACGGTCAACTTGATGGTAGTTGGCTACCGTCAACGCCATAGGTGCTACAAGTGCGCTGCCGACCATAGAAGGATTAAGGATAAGGGATAAGGGAGGGATGCGGTAAAGGGCTCTGGCATCCCTTAATCACTCACCGAAACACAACAGCACATAATGGTGTTATTTCACGGTGGTATTCTGGAAGGTGGTGGTTACTGCGGCCAGACGGGCTGCCCAAATGACTACGACTACGGCAGGGTGCCCTACCACTACTTTTCAAATCCAGACCAGAGTCAATTTTGAAAATTACATTAAAATTTCCAAAGTCGACCCCGCCGGAAATCAAACCCGGGGCCCCTGAGACGTTAAGCAAGCACCCTTTCCACTCGTACAACGGGCTCATCAACGCTATAGAAGTAAGGGTCTAATTATAAGAACTAATACGTATTAGTTTTATTTAGTTTTGGTGTTATGTGTACCGTACTATCTACTGTATTGATATTAATATTGATTAGATAAGAAACCAAAATATTTTCTACCTTTAGGAAATTTCCTGCTTAAATAGATGTATATTAAAACCATAAAATGTTATCAAAAAAGCATAAAACGTGTTGAGGAATAAATCACATACCTGTTGTACCTACTAAGAAGTTAAACTCAACATTAGAATGAACAATCTAATACTCAATCGTTTCTTAAAAGGTTAGAGCTTCCCAAAACTTTTAACCACATTAATGGTATGAATTAATTTTATTTAATGTTTGAATATTCGGCCGTTAGATAACTACTGAATTTGTGGTAGTAATATTAAAGGGAAAAAAGTAATTTAGTAGTGAGAGGACACACTGCGTTTCGCAATCATTTGGGCACCCCAATTAAAGAAGAACCTTTTTACAGAAGACCACCGTGTAATAACAGTGTGCACAGCCCTTTTCTGTATCCCTTCCCAAGCCCTTAGGTATTCTCAATCACACTTATCTCCCACGAATTTATACCACAACTGGCTGGTGTCGGCGTCTTCGTCTGTGTTACAAAAGAAAAATGTATAGCCTATCAAATTTCTAAATCTCTAAACGCCTAAACGTCTAAACGCCGTCTAAATTTTTTTATACATACAATACCTACACTTACAGATTTATTATTAGTATTGATGATTGATGACAAAGCTGTACGCATGTCATACGCATGTATTCTTTAAAATATAGGTATAATCTAACCTGTACAGATGATTTTAAAAGTCTTAAAGTCTTGGTGGTTTGGAACAGTGGATATGGCAAGAGGTCTCTCCTAGCCGATGGACAGACCAAGTTGTGCATCTCACAGGCAGGCCTTACAGTTGCGAAGGCTGAGGACATGGTGGAACCAAGGCAATTCAGAGCAGGCACGAACTTCAGCAATGAAAAAGCCAACTCTATATGAAGCAATGAAGTAACCTAGTTAAACGATTGAAACATTTACATTTAAAGTAGTTTTAGTGACAGATCAAGAAAGTGTCGATACTTGTGGCGTTCGAGAGCTCAGTGAAGATTGAAAAGATCTCGTTGAAAAACTTCAATCAGGTAAGTATACTATGTAAGTACCTACATACGTATCTAGGTATATTAGATAGATACATAGGTAATAATTTATTGGTTACTAGCTTTATCCTGGATTTTGTACGCGCTGTATTTCGTTTTTTTGACAATCCCACAAGAGCCTAAATTTTCTAGGATAAAATTTAGTTAACATATTTAGTTTAATTATGTTTATTGTTTATGTAGCTTAGCTAGTAACTATTATATTATATTATATGTATATATGGGTGACTTAAAAAAAAATCTGTGACGTAATAAAATTAAAAAAAGAACTATGAGTTAATCCAGGTTTAACCGTTTTTTGCGTGATGGACTAACAAACAAACATACAAACTTTATTAAAGAAAATTGTAAAATTATACAAATTATTAAATTTGTGAATATAGAATAACTAATCCGTTGATTTTCTGATGAAATAAGCCGTCGCGTCGCTTGTGCACGATATTTTCAGTACAAGCCAAACGGGTAGCTGCAGTTCGGCGACAGACATTGTTCACGGGTTGGAACGACCGTGCGCGCCATCTATCGGCGTTTACGTGCATTAACGATGCATTATCTCCAAAACATATCGCACCGGTGGGACGTGTTAAATGCAACGGCCGACAAACCGCCTCGCGTCAATATTGACACAAAATCCCATAATTTCGACCGCCGTGCACACAATAGATTTATAAGATAAACACAGAGTAAAATGTCTGTAAATAGGATTGACAACATTTTAATATATGGTCTTGTGTTTACTTTGGGTTGGTTCGCCTTTCTGTTATGCCTACATGCGTTAATGCTGTACCGTGAAATCATTGTTTTTTGTCGTCGCTCAGGAGATTAAATATGAATAAAAGGACAAAGCGTTGTGAACATTTTTTTTTCAGCTGAGTTTACATGGTAAGCCATTGGGAGTTTTAGCGTATACTAACGCGACGTATGAGTACGAGTGCCGTGCTTCATTATAATTTTAGGTCGTGGGAAATGACGCTCAGGTAACTTTATTGTTGCGTAACATTTTCTCGGTGACCTGGTCGAAACAAAGAGTGACGACCCCTTAATTAACGACACATCTATACATGACTAGCTATAATAAACACATGCTATGACCTTGTACATCACATCACACAACTAAGATTAGTTACCTATTTGAAATTCCGGACTTCGCGTGTGAAGTTAAAGAAATATTATGTAGTTCTGTTATAATTCTTTGGGGAGCTAATACATACCTATAACTTCAAGATATCAACTACCTACTTATTATTAATATTGACACGAAATTTTGTAAAAATGGATGTTGGATTTCTTAAATGAATTTGGTTGAAATTTGGATTGGATGAATATAACTCTAAAATATCGACCACCTACTTGTTTGATAATATGTATATAATTTATCATTAAATTATGCCTAGTGGATAAATTCAGTTATCAATATTATATAATACTAACTCGAAGTTTAATCAATTAAAAGTACCTAACATAAAAGGAGGCATTTTTAGAAAACATGTCAGAACCAATTTGCAAAATGTCCGATCTATTTTAGAATGTCAGTCACACAAAGAGTGTAAAAGAATAACTCGAGAGGTTTATTATGAGCGGTACACCTGTACAAACTCGACCGATGCCGTCAAAGAGCGGATTTTGACAGTTTATGTTTGCGGATTAGGCTATTGACAAACAATTCAAAGCAGGTAATTCTGAGCGAACCATCACTGTCATTTAATTTCGTCATATTCACAAAATTTGAATTGAGTGCCCGCAATTAAATGGACGTGTATTGTAGATTCATTTCTTCAGCGGTGTGTCTGGTTTGACGGATTTCATAAATATGCAATTATGTCCATGATTCAGAAATAGTCACAATGCATTTGATATAAAGGTACACGCTTATTCGTTAATCGAAAGTGCACTTATTAATGTCTTAAATTCTAGTATGAATTCATAATAATCCATGTAGGTAATATCCTCGTTATCAAACCAACCATGTCTAGTGCACTTAGCAGTTTTTTATAGGATAGAAACTGTTCACTAAGTAGTATACTTTCGTTTGACAACGACGATATATTGAGTTAGTATATGAAAGCATTGAAAAAATGAATACAGAGCCTATTGGATATAAACCTACTCGTAGGTATAGCTATATTAAACGAATCGCTGAGAAAACGTTTCATTGAGGCATTAATAACAGTTAGTGGGCGCATTGAGAACATACTCTGTTACTGATTAATGAGTATCACACAAAAAGAACCAGTTACAATAATTCATGTCACTATGTTTGTACACGACTGCGTACAACAATGCACAGCGGCGGCAAAGGGGTGATATTAAACTCAAAATCAATGCCAACTCCATTGTATGCACTCCACGTCTGCCTCGGAAGGGGAAGTTATGTCTTTTGCTTATACTAATAACGCCACCCCTTTAAGGGTGGTTCCTTCCTAGCAGGGAGCATCTAAACTTTGTATGTTAATATAAACACTCGTGTAGGCTTCGTTGCGAACATCGCATCAATTCAATGTAGTAAAAGGATATTATTACATAAGCGACCCTACGAACTTGCTATTATTTGTAAGGGCCTGTCGAAACACACGTAATTGAAGACTGGTTTCTTACCAAAATTAATTCAAATGTTATTTTATTTATTAAATCACATTTACAAATACGTCTTTATCATACTAAACAGTGTATATTTGTGTGTGTTTTTAAGATTCTCATTAAAGAAATTTCTATCGTCCAAATTTACTTTGAAGTGCCCAGTCATACCTAAAACAAAGGAAACCAAAACACAGTGCGTCAGATATGCTGATGACAGTTGATGATAGTTGGCTACGGATGCTACGGACAAGCAACGGCACAGGTGTGTTTATTTAACCTATACACATACGTAGAAATAAAAAAAATACAAACAAATGTTTCTAAAAAAATAAAATAAATTTTACATGTAAAACTATACATATACTTGATATACTTAATTCCGAACAAATCAAGTCAAATATAAAAAAAAAACAAAAAAATATCTTTATACATCATGTAAATATTGAGCGGAACAAAGGCAGAACGACACCGAATTCGTAGGAAAGTGTAGCGAGCAAGCGTCAGCGCTCAATTACATGTGTCCGGGGTGCGGGAAACGACGGGGTAGAGAGGAGAATGTGCCAAGTACGGCGTAGATAAGGCACAGTATGGAACTTAGCTCACTCCACAGAGAACACAGCTAAGAACAACACTGTCATAAACGGCTTGGCACTGTCAATGCTCAGTATCATGACCTTAGGGTCGTAGTCGTGTCTGGCAATTAGTAATTTCAATTACGTTTTAGGCAAATGGAGAAAACAAGGCAAATATTCAAAACCAGGATACGCGTGCGGTAAACGACAAAAATCGTTACGGGATCCCGTACTATTTAGGTACAAGTGGGACTCCGTTGCGTCTTAAATAATAATTTAAATATTGTACAAATTATGTGAAATTTTCTGTTAAAGGTCTTCAGACAGGCTGACGGTCCACTAGTAACACAAACAACATCTCAGTTACTATATTTAATTAGTACTAAGTTAGACTTAGTACGATTTAGGATAAGCGATTACGAATTGATGGGGTTATTGGTTCTGGCATCCCTTTTTTCCTTCTATTAGTTTTATTTTGTAAAAAAAAAAACAGGAAATGACGTCTTTTGGTGTTCGTTTTTAATGCATGCTGAGTTAGCCTATAAGTGAAGTAAGTATATTATAAAAGATTGTTTAAATGTGAATTAGTGTATGGATTGTTGTATACTGTGTTGGCTTCCTAATAAATAAAAAAAAAATCCTTACTCACTCACCGAAACACAGCAGTATAAACGTGCTGTTATTTCAGGGTGGTCTTCTGTAAGGGACTGTGGAGGAAGGTTGCTGCCGCGAGACGGGCTATGCAAAAGACTGCGAAACGTTTCCAAAATGTTACAGTTTAAATACGTTTCCAAAAATTATTTTGTAACTCAAGAGTTCCCCATATATTGGACGGGCGTTGCGATTGCGGAGATTGTATGTGTGTGTCCATAACGGTAGATAAGGTCTTATGAATGATGCTTAGCATGCCATGGAAAGAGCTAATGCTAGGAGTTTCCATAGACCTCGCAAGTTGCAACGCAACGCAGCAAAAATAGCGAGAAAATATTGCATGTAGTCTGCGGCTGGTTGGGTGCTTTGGTGGTATTTTTAGGTGGTATTATAAGCACTGTCCTCCCTTATAATAGCGGGATGGTGAAAAGATCGATCCCTTAAAAACGGTATTGAAAGATGATCTGACAGGATTGCATTCTCTATTTATATACCTATATTGTGTATGGAGAGGTAAGGGGCGGGCGTCGCGACGCAGGGCGGACACATGTCGTAGCCTCCTCCTCTCATCGCGAGGAGCTGTCCTCGTCAGTGTCTCGTCTACTTCGGCGCCCATTCACATTTGTATGCACATTATACATGAGGCGAGGTGTAGAGTCGACCGATCATCTTTATATTGCTGCTACTCCAACAGACATCTCTGTAAACACTGCTAAGCTGCGCAACCGATTTGACGTAACATCCACTTTGTGGATAGGAAAACATATAATTTGTACTACTCCTTTAAGAAATATCATTAATACATACATTTATTATCAATTTAATATATCAATTGACATGAAGTTGACATGAAGTTAATTTTTTCACTATTAAGGTGTAGGTATACTTAGTTAGAAGTTATGCTACGTTTGTATAAATAGGCATCTAAGCCCTCTCGAAGCGTTTACCATTACCGATTCGCGGCTCATTGAATCCAAATTGGGCTCGGCTTTGTAAAATCCCTATTCCTCCCTTTTTCATTTTTACGAGTGTTGCTTTGGCGCCTGGCCACTAATGAACGTCCCTAACCCTCCCCATTTCATTAAATCTATTCTCTAATCAAATATTGTAACGGTGGTTGTAACCAATTGGTTTTTTTTTTGTAAACCACATACATATAGTATTTATCATGTTTATTTTATAATGCAATAGAATTTTGTATTGATTTATACTCAAAGTAAACAAAAAACTTTATATAATTCTTGATACATTTAAATTGATAGAAATAGAATATGTATATAATTATGTTCATTTATTAGCTAAATATTTAATTCAATCTGTTTTTACTGAGCAGTTTTAGCCCAAATTATCGAACACTCAGCTAAAAAAATGGTTAGGTTGCGCAAGTGAAAACCTCGGTTAGGCCTATAGTCTCTTGAATGCTTTTGATAACACTTTTGCTTAACATAGATACGAAACAAGTATAAATCAATATGAGAGGCCTTTACCTATGAAATTTTTTTACGTAATAAATTAAAGTAAGTACGTATACATTTTTTTTTCTAATTTTGTTTTATTTCTATACGTCAAAATAATCACCCATACATGCATCTTTGCCAATGCAGTGGTAGTTGCCTCTTCGAAGGTCGAAGCCTTTTTGTATTGCCTCTCGGGTACTGACTTTTTTCGCCAACAAGTTGGACACATTTTTGATAAAGTAGAAATCTGTAAACGCATAGTCTTGTGAGTATGACGGATGACGGAGAGCTTCCAATCCCAACTCTTGTAGCTTGAAGACCATTTTGTTGTTCAGTATGTATAGGTTCTCGCGTTGTCGTACAGGAACAGCTGTGGGACGAGCGATTGACCAAGATCATTTTAATCAGTTCCTTACAGTGCACATATGCAGAAATCTGCACTAAAATGAACATAATTATTAATATTCTGCTATCTGTTACCTAATTAATTATTGTTGTTTAATTATTCGTTATTATGAAACATTGTGTAGAGTACTTTCGTAGTACGATTATGAGAAAGCGTCGCGTGACGAATGACTTCGTGTAGAGGACACATTTTTAAAGCAAGGGGAACTTTTAATATTTTGCAGTCTGTTTCTAATTGCATCGACAACACTTTCTAGTCATTTACAGCCACCCGTGATGTATACGCAAAATTATTACAATCGTTTTTAATTTAAATTTAGAAAGGGTGGCTTTTGGTCATGTATTTTTTTTTCTATTCATTTTTCCAATCTATACTAACTAGCTATACTCTCCCGGTTTCGCCCGGGTTCCACATAAAAACTATCCTATCTTTTAAGTTGGACCAAATTACAAATACTCGTTTTATCAAAATCGGT
This sequence comes from Synanthedon vespiformis, assembly GCA_918317495.1. Classification (NCBI taxonomy): domain Eukaryota; kingdom Metazoa; phylum Arthropoda; class Insecta; order Lepidoptera; family Sesiidae; genus Synanthedon; species Synanthedon vespiformis. The sequence goes on from OU906947.1 coordinate 5,036,361, forward strand.
TGAATAGTTTAGGAGTTCATTGGCATCAAACAACGTAACGCGTAATTTTCATATATAATAGAGATTATAAAGTGTGTATATGTGTATATAGGTACCAATGTAGGAGGTAATCATCGAAACTACTATCCCCATTTAAAAATTGTTTTATTTTAATAGTTAGGTACTTAGTTAGAATTATTTAGAATGAATTGTTTATTTCAGGATAAACATAAATATTAAAATAGGGTATACCAGATATCTAAAAATATATATAATAAAAATATATAAAAATACCTTCTTTATAGCTGATATAAAGATTTATACTTAATTACTTTTTATAATTTAAAACCCTATTACCAAATTACAAATATATTGTTCCAGTAATATCTGTAATTTCTTCTTACCAAATGATGCAAGTTTCATCCGTTAAATCAAAAATTGATTGTTCTCCTTCATCAAGGAGGAAACATAAGTGAGGTCAATTTTTATTGACGTGAAACCAGCGACAGAAAGCTGTTTTAATTATTAGATATTCTGACAAAATCCATGAGGTAAACCAACCAACAACCGCTAGCTTGCTAATGGAATATGATAATGCAGCGATCGCGCACGTTCGACGCACTGTATCTGTGTACACTCGCCTTTAATGTCGTATGATTAAACATGAACCGAGGACTTTATCAAATTTTGGCACGCGTGTGTTCACCGTGATGGGGTGGTTGGTGTTTGCAGACCGAGTATGCAATGGTTGCTGCTAGATAGAGCCGTCAATATGTCTACACAGTGAAGCTCCTGACTGATTGCTCGACAAATACACTTGTCATTGTATCCACTGCGACATCTTTTTATCATCTACTACTAATAATATTTTCGGCATCTTTTGACAATCAACTTGGACGCAATCCATACTAAAATAATATATATGAAATATTTTTATACATAACATATTTTTGAGTTTTGCACAATTACTGTTTCACAGTAAAAAGAGCGATTTCTGGAGAGTTTCTTTCGATGTTTATTGTCTCACCTAGTAGTAACAAGTTTTACGACCTCAAAAAAGTGAGAGAGTCAAAAAAGTTGAGAAATAAACGATTGGATTTGATTTATTACCTTTTCACGCCACCGACCGAACATAATGAAATTTTCATACTCGTAGTCAGGTATATATATAACACAGAAAAGGACATAGATAGGGTATTCATCATAGTCATCATCTAGAAATAAAGTACAACACCTGGCAAAAGTGCAATTAATAGGAAGACAGTTGGTGAAGACGTCAACGCTCTTTGAAACACGTCAGGCATTATATTGCTAATATATTTTGTCAGGCGTTATAATTTTAAACTTTTCATGTGAATGAATTCTCTTGTACCAGCTAAGTTATTTAATTGTTTTATTAAATAACCTAACAAATCTCACTTAATCAATAAGAGTTCACACGCTTGTAGGTATAGGTACACTAATAAAACACTAATAAGCAAGCAAGTAAATTAAAAGCTTACTTTGCCAGATGTTGTCGTAGGAAGTAGATTAGCGAACTAATACAAAGGGATTTATTATGTTTTTTGACGATATACAGACGAAGCCGTGTGCAACCACTGGTATGTTACCTTTTATATTTGACGGATCAAATCTGGCATAAGCACACGTGCTGTTATTTCACGTTAATGGTTTTCTACTGCCTATTACTGCCCAAAGGCAGAGTAAATATATGTTAACTTTATTATGCCGACGTTAGCCGTACCTACTTGTATGAATAACGTATCGTGATACATATTTTACCATAACTTCATTGGGTACAACAATTTATATCTGTTGCTAGGTAATATGTAATTCTGGTTACCTACATACAGATTGGCAAAGCGTAGCAGTGCCAGTGACGTGTTGGTATCAAGTTAGTGTCTCTATTTGCCACTTGGACAGCAGGCGGGCAGAATAGAACTGGATATTGAGGAAACACACTTCGCTGTGAGAAACAAATTGGACGTGGTATAATAAATATACTTTGTAAATACAGGACTGCGGCATGACTTCAATAAGAATATAAGATATGCGAAGTTATTTAGATAATACACTATTTTAAGATCTTACACATATAAAAAAACCAGTGTAACGATGTTCCTTTGAGCTAATCCCCGGAACCACTTGTTTTATTTAAAAAAAAAATAACACGTTTAATAAAACACATAAATACACATTCCACACAGCACCATCTAGTTCCACAATCCTTCCACAGCAACTAGTCCTTTGTGTTAAGTTACGAATTACCAGACAGTTGATATACATACTTACTACTTTACAAGTAACCACAATGGTTTAAAAAAAAACTAAATATTTTATTGTAAACTAGCTTCTGCATAAAACCTTCCTCGAGAAAAACTCCATCCATTGATGAAAGCAATGATAGACAAGACAGACAGACGCGGCGGAGGACTTTGTTTTATAATATGTAAGGATACTTAAAATAATAATAAATGTATAACAAAATATTTATTAATTTATTGAATCAGTTGAAAGTCATTGCGAATCGTCGTTACGTTTAGGTAGATGGGGCGCGCAAGATGCGACGAGCGCCGTTCTTCGCCATCCGTCAGCCTGTCTCATCCCGCTGCCACTACACGGCTCTGCACTTAGCTTACCGCCAACCATACATGTGTCTATGCCGATGAGGGGCTAACTTGCCACTTGTTAATAGTTATGAAGGGGCCGTGAGTGGTCATCCCACAACACCACACAATTATGACATTTAGTAGTGGATACTGTAACTTGCCAGCTATAATCGCAAATTAATTTAGGGATCAATCTGTTGAGACTAATAAATGTAGCTAAATAATAGTAATTTCATGAATTCATATTAATATTATAGTTTATTATAGTAGAAATGTAATGTTGGTGGTCGACCGTAAAATAATCGCTAGATCAGGCATTTCAAGTTCTGCAGATATATCTTGTTATATCGTTCAACATTCTACTGTTCTACTGTCTTGTTATATGTTATACGTTAAAAGATTTGGCGAACTACGTATGTATAGCTTTGCATGTGTTTGTTAAGAGATTATATTTTAGTTAAATATCATAATAGGTATTTGCGACTTGTATTCATAAGTGTAAGTGACACATTTCAAATTTTGTGCCAACACATTATTAATATTAATTTATTATTTATAAGCGGGATAAACCAATTTAAGGGCGGTATTTTTATTTTTGAACCGATCTTCTTATTTTTTGTTCAGTATTGCTATTTATGTAATCAATAAAAACAGTAAGTTTTTGACCCACTTTCGAATTGTTTGTGGACGTAAATTTTGGGCACCAGCTGGTAATATTCCACAACGTATGTACTATGTACCTCACGCAGCAGTTTTGAATATCTGTTAAATGGTGTGGCAGCACACATTAAAGTGGACAATAAATATTAAGAATTGGTGCGTTCATTGGACAATCAATATAATAATTAACAGCAATAAACATTAACCGAGTAAAAGGCAATTAATTTTGACGTAGTATGCAGTCCACATTGTTGCAGCTATCGTACTGAACGATCACATGTAGGTAAGTATTATTAGATTATATTCATGTATACATTTTTATTTATATATTTGTTATTTAAGATTCGATGTAGATACTGTTTAACCTATATAATTAGCTAGCTGAACTGAATCCGCACACGCTTCGTCGTTGAATACTATGGCGGAGACTTAGTATGTACCTACGGAACTGGACACTGCATATTATTATGTTTCCAGTCCTTCATAATATATATTTTTTAAGATTCTCGTCGTGAAATTTTAATATACTTTGGAATACATATTTTTATAGGTAGGTAATAGGTTTGTTCTTGGCCAGCATCAAGCCGTGCAGGAAAGACGAGGCAGACGATGGAGCGAGCTAAAAATGCCTATATAGTAGTTCATAATTTTTGAAGTGAGAATTAAATTTAATATTAAATCTTCTAAGCAAAAATAATAGTATGAAATTAGTATGAATTAGGGAGGGGAACATTAGTATGAAAATGATAAAATAATGGTCTGCTTGAAATTAACTATTTGTGTTTCTTGAATAAACTGATAAACATTAAGTTTTCAGTCCTTATTTTACCCTCTTAGGGGATAAGGGGACAGATTTTCAGAAACGCTGAAATAGTGGTTTCACATTAAAAATGCATGCTCTACCTTTAAAAATGACGGGTTTCCTTACAACCGTTCATTTTTTATTTATCCCCTTTAAGGGTTGTGTTTCCAAAAAAATCTTCCTTGGTGGACGATTACATCATGAAATGCATCAACTGCCAAAATTTTAAGTTTTTAACTCCTGTGGTTTAAGCTCTGTGTCGATGAAACACTCGGGACAATCGAATATATGTAAGTATAGAAGATAGATTGACAACGGCGACTGGTATTTGGGATTAGGTATTACATTAAAACAAAAGACTGTTTTATTTAGTTATTATTTTATTAAAATTACAAATAACAGTGGACTGCAGACAAATAAAATTCGGCCATCCAAGGATATACATTTTTTACATAACATCAACATATTATCAGTTTTTTAGACAGCACAAGTAAACAGGTTATGAGGCCACTATAAACTCGTTGCACAAAAATTTACTTACTAGTGTTGAAAGCAGTGAAATTAATAATAATTATTATATAGGTGTTCTATTTAAAAAAGCTATTTGAAAAACAAAAACCTATTTTAAATTAAAGTATTTATTTTAAATAGCTTAATTATATTTTTAATTAATTATAAATAAACTATTCTTTTACAATTATATGTACGAAAAAAGAGCATGGTTTTACAAGCATTGTTAAAGATATACCTAGCACATCATTAACATAACAAATAAAGTACCTACAAATAAAATAAATTTGACTTATTCAAGTATTAATAATAAAATGTGGTTTCTAATGGCTAGAGTTGTACTGTTGCTTATGTTGCAAAATATATTTCGTCTTAACTAGTACACAAGTCTCCATAAACATAAAATCTTTATAAAGTTCTCCAACTTTATATCCGCGCAGTGACTTACGTACCTACATACCTATATTTCCTATGCAAGTTTCAAAATAATTTCTCTATTTTCTCATAAAACCACGTATAAGTATAATTTGTAGAAAAATTTTCAGAACAAAAACCGGGCTGCTAGATTAAATCTAAAGAAATTTTCATGCAGTCCACATTATATTCATTATATATATATATTAATTTATTATAAAATAACTTCTAATATTTATTATATAATAAATTCTTCACCATATATATATATCTGAAAGTTCCTATAACATCCATTAATAACCAGAAATAGTAAATAAAATGAATAATATCAACCCTTGACCATCTATTTTATTTTTAACCCATCTAGTATTTTAAAACGAGAAATAACGAATAAATATAAAAAACAAACGAGACAAAAAATATATCAACCCTTGACCATCTAATTTTAAACTATTTGGGTCTAACCACAAAAATACTATTTCGACCTTGTTTGAACTCGGGTTTACTTAAACTAGTCTAAATTTTAAAACCCTAGTTTAAACCAGGGTCTAATGTTTCATACCACAAAAGCTTGTCTAACGTTGGTTTCCTTAGGCCACTGTCTCGAGATTATGATTCAGCCAATCGATCATTCATTCAAAGAAACTTTTCGTTTTCAGCATGTATTAGTGAAATAACATGTTAGTATATTATTTTTTCATTCATAAATAGCAATAATTTTTTTTCTAAAGATCAAATGCTAAGTATTATTGTTAGCTTTATACGTTCATAAAGGTTTTCGGTTAAAAATTCTGTAAAAATACCTAATCAAGTGGAATCTCAATAATAGTGGAACGAAACGTACTTTTCTATGACTCTCAAGCAAAGTTGTCTGTCAATTTGCATTTTGTTGTTGTTGCAATTCGATCGTGGTGGCAAGGAGTGTTCGTTTACATCTATAAATTATATAAAATAAAACGTTTGTTGACCATGGATGACAAAAAAAAATGCGTAGCGAGTATATAATCTTATTTAATCTCAAACTCCTCGTCTGAATATTTAAGCAAAGGGTTTAACCGAAAACGATTTCTTGGAATCGGCATCCTAGTGAAATTTAACTCTCTTAAATCATATCACGTCCATCATATCTATTTCAAAAATATTATCCATTTTTAAATAATTACAACGAGAAAGTATTTCAGGTAAACTCGATTAAAAACATTGAGATAATATTATCTCAATGATTAAAAATAGTTGACACTTGACACTGACAAACAGCTGAACAGTTGTGCCGCCATACTTAAACCGTTCCTAAACTAGGTGGCTAGTGGGTCTAAATAAAGCATTTAATTAGACCTCGGTCTAACTCTAGTTTAACGCTAAACTCATATTTGTGGTAGGAAAAACGTAAGACCCAGGTTCAACGATAGTTTAAATCTTGGTTTATCTTTTTGTGGTAAGACCGTTTATGTCTTTTGTAATGAGAATGTAATTTTACAAATCGTCCGCACAAACTATTTGTTTAAAATATATTCAAGGCCAGGCTAATCTTGTCACTGAAGCTTTTTTAACCATTTTAAGAAAGATTAGAGAATAAAAAATAAAAATAAAATTTTTTAATTCTTTACAAATTGTCAAGATATTTTTTTTGTGGTCAGAAAAATGCTTTTGTGTTTTTAAGGATCATTTTTCTCATGGCTTGGTGCACGGCACGCATAAATAATTAGTAGTTATCCGGTAAATTTCAGTACACGTTTTGGAGCGTGATTGCTTTGTTATTATTATTATTATTCACTTATTTATTTCATTTTCTTAATTTTAAATTTTTTACAATAAATATTATTAAAAAAACAAACAATAAATATCGTAAAAAACCTAAAACTAGAATTCCCCCGGGGAGCCGGGCAAGGCCCAAGCTACCGGTGGTTAGGGCTGCAGAGTGAGGAACCTCCTGACAATTCATGCCGTGTCCAGAAATACCGCTTTCTGTATCTGACCCTTGATCCAGCCATCTAGTGAGAGCCTCTTGAGTGGTCGAGTGTTGATCGAGCCTCTTCGCTATAAGACCGTTCGCCGATACGACTATCGCGACGATGATGGTCGAATCAACATCCCACATGGCGGTCACCTCGTGAGCCAAGTCTAAATATTTACTTAGCTTACCTTTTTCGGCTTTCACGAGGTTCTCATCATGCGGGACAGTGATGTCAACAAGCATCGTCTGGCGCTGAGATCGATCGATAACCACGATGTCAGGCTTATTGGCTACAATAGTCCTGTCCGTGATTATAGATCGATCCCAGTAGAGTGTAGCATTACTATTTTCGAGAACGGGGGTAGGCACGTACTTGTAGTACGGTACCTTAAATTCGATAAGACCCTATCAAAGGGCAAGTTGGTGATGTATAATCCTCGCCACTTGGTTATTATTATTATTATGCTTATTTATACTCGAAATAGTGAAATAAGAGTGTTACGAGTTGAATGTGCGAACGTTCAAGGTACTTAATCTTATAAACTAGTTTGGCTAAATTTGTTCCCAACCAAGGGACCTCTCGACGGCCATTTTCCATTGTTTGTAGCGCATATCTCTTTCGTCTTCGTTTATACGCGGTTCGTAAGTCTCCCCGTCTGTCACCGGTATCGGTATACCCTGTTTACTGACTTCCACTCCCCAGTACGCCACCATAGCGGCTCCTAGCGCTGTGCTCTCAGCAAACCCAGCTCTTATAACGTTGATACCTATCAAATCGGCTTGCATCTGCATCACCAGTGCATTCGACGACATACCGCCATCTACCTGAAATTCAATTTACAATATTCATTTTTAGTACAGTCAAGTGTAAACATTTATGTATGCACTATTGGAATCATGAAATATTTTTCACATCATCATCAATACTAATAATAAATCTGTAAGTGTAGGTAATGTATGTATGTATTTATTTTAATCCCATAGTGTAAATTATATCATTGCCTGTCTAACGTAGGTATTAAAACGTATTCTTGTTATATAGAAAAAAAAATATGTGCACATAAATAATGAACATTTTTAAATACATATTTATGAAACGATTCTTTTGATAGATATTCAATTCAATTCAAGTCTACATATTATCACAGAGATAATAATATACTAATATTATGATAAGTACGACTAACGCCATCTATGCGACAAAAGAAGATACTGAAGACTAGTATTTAGCGCCATCTGTTAAATTTATTACGAATTGTGAATATTTCCTCTTTTTATCTACAGATGACGTTAACGGCAACTAATTTAAAAGGGCGGTAAGCCAATGATATTTAAAAACCCTTTTTTTAAATATCCATGCGGTCCTTATTACTATAAAAAAAAACCTACGATACTAACTAAATTCAATTCCAAAGACCTTTTTAAGGTTTAGATGGCAGACTCGTGTCCCCACATTCATCATATCAACGGTAGGACTTCCATGGCTGGACATAGAGAGGCCTCTCCCATAATTGTCCAATAGTAATAGGACAGGTCGACCCTTGTCTCTTATCAGGTCGTCTGTCCAACTTATATGTATGGACATCCTACGCTGCGCTTGCGGGTCCATATCTCCTCTGTGACCTTCCATTCCCAGACCTTAATTATCCTTAATCGTACTGTAGCTGACGACAGTACGATACAGTACGATTAAGGATAAGAAATTGAAGAGGGATATGAGAGGAATAATGTTAGTCACTTACCATTTGCGCTGCCGACCATAGTAGGATTAGGTAAGTATAGGACATTGGGCTCTAGATTCCCTTAACTTTGCATTGAAACACAACAACAGCACACATGCTGTTATTTCACGGTGGCCTTCTGTAATGCCAGACGCCAAACGACTGCGAAGGAAACGCAGCGAGCCCTGCCACTACTTAATTTTAGGTATCAATACTAATTATAAATCTGTAAGGGTTGGTCATGGAGTAAGTTATGTTTTCAGAGATATCGTGTTTATAGGCTCTATATATGATATACTGAAATTAATTGACGATTTTTTTCAAGAAAATCTGTATGTCTGTTCCCCCATAACTCTTAAACGAATTAACTGATTTTCATGAGACTTTGTAGATAAACATTTAGACGTACAGGACACAGGATAGGCTACTTTTTTTTTTTTCAACACGGACAAAGTCGCGGGCGCCAGTTACTTTATAATATGTGCGTATTTAAAACTGAAAATACCTTTAGCAACTGTAGAGGTATGCCGCAATCCTCATTCATTGCATCGAGAATATCTCGCACCTGGTAACAAACAGCTTCAAGAGCCGCTTTCACAATATGATTCGAGTTCGTGTCTTCAGTTATGCCGCAGATTACTCTAAAATTTATAAGAAATTTAAATAAAATTTTAATTTTAAAAGCTATATTCAATAAGTAAGTGAAAATTAAAAACAAAATATTTATGAAACTAATTACATAACAATTAGTACTTGTGTTATATTACTACACAATATAACACAAGTACCTACCTACTGATTACGTCTTTACTTTCAAAAGATTTACTTTGAAATTATTTCAATCAATGAATATATCTTTGTCAATTTGATGTTTCTAACTAACTACAATAAAATTAGTCAATACATAAATGAAAATAACTCACCCCCTTGCGTCTTGTCGCCAATACGGCGCATATAAGCCGCTGAAAGCGGGAACAAAAACGACACTTCCGTTTTCGGTTGACTTTTCAGCAACAGCTTGCGAACACTTTGCATCATCCAATAATCCAATGTTATCTTTTAACCAACCTAATGCAGCTCCTGCAATCGCCACCTGACCAAATATCAATACTAATAATAAATCTGTAAGTGTAGCAATTGAATGTATGTATGTTCCCCCATAACTTTTAAACGAATTAACTGATTTTCATGAAACTTGGTAGATAAACATTTAGACGTAAGGGGACACCGGATAGGCTACTTATTTCTTTTACAACCCGGATGAAGTCACGGACGCCAGCTAGTTACAAATATTATTATTCACTAGCTGTTGCCCGCGACTTCGTCCGCGTTAAAAAAGATAAAAAGTAGCCTATCACGTGTCCCGTACTTCTAAATGTTTATCTACCAAGTTTCATGAAAATCAGTTAATTCGTTTAAGAGTTATGGAGGAACATACATACATACATACAATACCTACACTTACAGATTTATTATTAGTATTGAATTGAATAGATAATAGATCGGGAAAGAGTTTTTTTTTTAATTTTGCAAGTAAAAGTCTTTGGTTTTATTATTTGTATCTGGTTATTAATACAATTAAATAGATGACATTTTAAAAATGAAAAGTAAACAGTAAAAAAGCTTTCCCGTCATTTTTCTACTGTTTTTCTGTTTGCCAAATTGAGTGAATCAATTTAACGAAGAAATTCTATACATTTGGAACTTTAATTACGAAAGAGGCAAAAATGCAACACAAGCCGCGAAATTTTTTTTGTGACCTCAGTGAACAAAATATTTAGGTGTAGGTATCACGTACCAAAAATTTATCAAAAGTTCGAATTGATTTAAGTGTGAATATATTATGACATAAAAAAAAACTGCAGAAGATTACGACACACAAAAATAAGAAAAATTACCAAAGCAACAGATACACGCTCTGGCATTAAAATGGAAGTGGGCTGGACATGTTGCGCGCCCCCAAGACCAGAGGTGGACCAAAAGGGTGACAATTTGGAAAGGCCCACAAGGATTTAGAAAGAGAGGAAAACCCTACGCTAGATGGAAAGATGAAATAAGAAATACAGCTGGCACCAACTGGATTCAAAAAGCCCAATCGAGAGAAGACTGGCAAACTTTGGAGGAGGCCTTCACCTTTTGAGGCGTTCTTGCAGAAATTTAATTATACTAATTTTTTTAAACTAAATATTTTTTTATAAATTGCATGCTTTAAATATACAAATTTTTAAAATCTTGTAATCTCAATTTTTTTTTTCAATACTCCATAGAAATAAAAGGCTTATATATTTTTTATTTATTTATTTTATATATGAACAGTATTGAAGAACCTCACGAATACTCACAGATCCTTCTAGAGCATAGCACGGTGGATTATTGGAGCCCAGTTGGTATGCTACGGTTGTCAGCAAACCTCTTTTAGAATCCACTCTAATATCACCAGTGTTGTATAGGACAAAACAACCCGTTCCGTACGTAGCTTTCGCTTCTCCCTTCTGCATGCACATTTGTCCCACTAGGGCAGCTTGTTGGTCGCCAAGACAACCGGCTATTGGAATTCCTTTGAGTGGGCCTTCGGCTATGTAACCATATATCTGAAAACGACAATTATACATTTTAATACCATTTTCTTTTTTCACAAACAGTTTTTAAAAGAAGTGAATATATATAAGTACTATTATAAGTACTAGCTGCTGCCCGCGACTTCTCCCGTAATTATATACTAAAACCTTAAATCATCGAAATACCCATATAAAATTTCAACCCAATCGGTTCAGCCGTTTAGAAGTTATGTGAAAAAGAAATTAAGTACGGAAGGATAATTCTTACTACCCTTTGTCCTTTTACCCGTTTTCCCGTAGGACTGAAGCATTTTACCGCAGTAAAAAGTATCCTATGTTCATCACAAATAATGTCGGCTTCTAATGGTAAAAGAATTTTTCAAATCGGTCCAGTAGTTTCGGAGCCTATTCTATACAAACAAACAAACAATCAAATCTTTCCTCTTTATAATATTAGTATAGAAAACCTTCCTCGAGAACCACTCTATCCTTTGTTGAAAACAGCATGAAAATCGGTGCAGTAGTTTTTGAGTTTATAGCGAACAGACAGACAGACAGACGCGGCGGAGGACTTTGTTTTATAATATGTAAGGATTAAATTATCTCAACAGATAGGAAGTAACTGGTGTTATAAAGAAATATGACAAATATTAACTAGTCACTTATCCATAATTCTAGCAAGTATGGCTTTAGATATGACAGTACACTCCATAAATGTCAATGTTTTATATTGTGTTTTAAATTGGAAACATGCTAAAGGCATCCTTAAAACAAAAACGCAAATTAAAAACAGTTAAACAGAAAAATTAAAAGAATTCAAAAGAAATATTCACCTCTGAACTTGACTTGATCTCGGGCAACACCGATTTAGGCACCTCAAAGAACTTTAACAATAATGGATCCCATTTTAAATTTTCAATATTCATCAACATTGTCCTCGAGGCATTTGATACATCAGTCACATGTTTACCACCATTTGGTCCACCTGAAAAAATATGACCATAAAAATTAAACAAGTTATAATTATCTAATCCTGACTTTCTAATGAGGCCAAGCACGCTATATATGCTCTCAAGCTGTTGCAGCATCAGGTCAAGGTTACCATGTTATAGAATACCGCCCAAGTAACAGTATATATGTCGTCGGCGGATCCTTTAACTGGGCTGATCGAGATCGGCCTGGTCACATCATGATACGGCAGCATTTCTCGATATGCCGCTCTTATAACCGCCATATCGTTCAAAGCATAACGTTTGACCTTTTGCCTGGGCATGTTTGGGCAAAATGATTTGTAGGGTGACCAAGCAAATGAAATGAAGTTTAGATTTTTTTACTAGATTAAAAGGGCGTTTAGGTATTAAAAATTTACCCAGCCATGCTCAGACAGAGTCTGTAGGGTGATCAAAGTATAGGTAAATAAAAAAATTATATAAGTATATAAAATATTTTTTAATTACGTTTCTTAAAAGCGTCTCTTAAAATAGTTACATTCTAGTAATAATCAGATAATAATCAGACTCATAGAAGACACATTAATCAGAATTATTTGTTTACTGTATTTTGCATACTTATAAATAACAATTGGCTTAAAAAAATCCTAAATTAATATTTAAGTAAGTAATTAAGTAAAATGTAATCTCTTAGTTACATTAAAATAAAAAATAATCATAATATTTGGTACAAACTTATAAGCCACTTCCGCAGCCCTCTTAGATGTCAATGGGCGACGAATCACGAAGCAGGGACACCCTACTTTTTTTATATGCTCCATTACCTAAAACAATAAAACATTTTCTTATAAATCTCTCACCTTTTAACATGATTTATTGTTATAATTAACACAAGATTATACCCTAATCTTGTGTTAATTATCCCTACTAATCCTAAATTGCATGCCCAACAGGGTACATAATATTGGTCTTTGTTTTTTTATAATAACATCTTTGTACATTATGGTTTCGCAATAAATAATTGAATTGAATTGAAGATATTAGTGTATAGTGTGTAATCATGATTTATTGTTATAATAAAATAAGATATTAGATTAAGTGCATTTGTGTATAAATAAAAACTAACCTGTGAAATCCGGTCAGAAGTCCATGGTCTTTTTACATTATACAAAGAATCAGCGTGACTCTCATACAAATTCCTTAACTAACACTCATAATTTAATTGAAAAGAACCTTTTTCTTCAATCGTCTCACTGTTACCACTTTTATTGTCGTATTTATCGATTTCTTGTGACGCCGCCATCTTATTCGCAAATCCCTTCGTTAACTAGGAAATGGACAGATGGTCTTCAAACGCCTTTAAATATATCTTCATAAATCTTCATATCGCTTTTGTTGATAAATCCTCGAAATTAAAAAAAACCCTTTGTAAAATCTGCCAATAAATTTTATAAAATTAAACTAGCTAACTATAAAGTTTTACAATTATAAATCTCAATGGATGGATTTTTAATGTTAATTTGTTAGAATATGAAAGGGTCCAAAAAACAGATGTTATTACTGCTATTATTCCTAAGTCCACATCAAAACAAAGTGATATTATATAATGAAATAATTTCCTTACCTGTCAACTTCCATATGATCCATGTGTCAACGGTTCCAAAACAGCAAGTCCCGTTTTTCATAGCAATCTTAACAGCATCCACGTTGTCACTGAGCCATCTTAACTTGACTGCACTGAAGTATGGTGACAATGGCAAACCACATAGAGGCTGTGAAATAATTTTAAAATAATCATTACTTTAAATTATATGCATGTCAACGATATTCTAAAAAATAAAAATATAAATATATAAATATTACACTAAAATATGTTATAAAATATCGTGGAGATTTATATATTATTAAATTTTTTTTATGTTAAGGTCGACAGACAGGTTGACGGTCCACTTGATGGCCATAAGTGCTACAAGTGCGCTGCCGACCATGGAAGGATTAAGGATTAAAGATAAGGGATAAGGAAGGGAAGGGGTAATGGGCTCTGGCATCCCTTACTCACTCACCGGAACACAACAGCACATATGCTATTATTATATATGTCATGGGAATACCGAAGTAACAATATACAAAATTTCACAGCAATTGAACATGTTAGTAAAATCCCATCATTAATCTTAAAAAAACAGAATGAAAGAATTTGTGTGCATTGTGAGTTTGGGGATTGTGGCTAGTTTTAAAACATATACAATATAGCTAATTTTACACGATTCAGTGTCACCAACGCAAGCGTGCTTGATTCACTTCTCAGCAATAAATGCACCCAAAGAAGTCAAAACATGAGAAATCATGTGTATATTATGTATATAATCAGTAAATACCTTTAAATAGTTTTGATTTCTCGTTTTATTGGGAACCGTATCTAACAATTTATCAATTGTAGAAGATGTTCTCATATCGAGCCAAACTATTGCATTGTGTAGAGGTCTGCCTGTGACACTGTCCCACACTATTGTAGTCTCTCTTTGGTTCGTCACTCCAACAGCAATTATATCCTGTGGGCCACACCACATTACTCAATGAAATAACTCGTGCAAACATTATGGTCTTGGATCCAAAGAGAGGTCGCTATATAGCAGTTAGTTTTATAAAGCTGAAGAATTTGTTTTTTTGGTTGAACGTACTAATCTCAGTAACCATCAGTTCAGATTGAAAAATTATTTTTGTGTTGGATAGTCCATTTATCGAACGTGGACGAAATCGCAGGCACCAGCTAGTTAAGACTTTTGAACTCTGTTTGGATCCAATAAAAACTTGTATTACTAACCTTCACAGTTCCACCGATTGCCTCCAAATTTTCCACAGCTTTTTGTATGCATGTTGTAACAACTTCCAAAATGGCATCCGGATCCTGTTCCACCCAACCTTCTTGAGGAAAATGTTTATCTAATTCTTTTTGGTGTTGAGCGACAACCTCTGAAGAATTAGCCTTGAATATTATAAATCTAGCACTAGATGTGCCTTCATCAATCGCACCAATGAGAGGTCCAAACTTTCCGAATTCACTCATGTTTACTGGGTACAGCTATGTAATAGAAATTATTATCTTAGTGCACTTTGAACAATTTTATCTTTATAGGTCAATAAATAAATACAGTAATCTACAGGAGGAGATTACAAAAGTTGGCTCAACCAGCCAGTGTAAATGAAAACCCCTGTTCACAATAACTTAGTAGAGAACAAACACTGGGTATATATTTACCTAAGAAAGGTAACTTGTACTGTATCTATGGGCAATTTTCTTATCGTAAATTACGTTAGATACGTATACTGCAATTACTGAGTTGTTATAGTATTATATCACTGTTTATCTTAAACTGTATCACGATATGAAATCACTGTATTTTATTGTAAACTAGATAACTTAATAACGAATTTTAGTTATTTTTTTTTATCTATTGGAATCTATTAAAATTTATCCAGAGTCGAGTATATGGATATTCAATTTAAAATAACTTTGTATTTTTTAAAACAAAAATTACATCACATTCAGTCAGAATCATTGGCAAATTGATTTGGTGCACAATTTGGTGACACTAACGTATTACGTAGTAACGAATGATAATAATTAGTTAGATAATCAAAATAATGTGAAATTGCGAATGAAATATATTTTATTAATATTTTATTTAATGGCAATAGTCCGCAAATAGCTTATAGTCTCAGTTATAGTATTATTTAAAAACATTAAATTTTTTTTAATGTCATTGTCACCTCATGTCATGTCTTCTGTCAGTCAGTCGGTCCCATATCATAGAATAATAAAACTAAAGCATAGAAACATAGAAGTAAGGCTAAAATATATATTTTTATTTCACTAGTGTAGCGAATTGTCGATATTTTGTCGATAAAATTGTATAATAATATTATTTTATCTTTTTATCGAACGCGTCTTATTTCGTAAACAATCTTTTCATTGTAGTTTTTTTAGATTACCTACCTATTTAAAAATATAAATATAGGACTACCTTAAATATCAATAGATTAATAATAATTTATAAAGCATTTTTATTATTTCAAAAGATAATTTACATAAGAAGGCGTGCCAAGATTGTTTACTATAGATATGTAAGTAATATATTCATACTTTTAATATTATAAATGTGAAAGTAACTCTGTCTGTTATGTACCTTTTCACGCTTTAACTACTCAACCTGAATCTAATGATCATAATGAAATTTTGTATACACGTCAGGGATACCGGAAAGGACATAGGGTACCTTTCATCCAGAAAACAAGTGCTGTTCCCGAGGGATCATCTAAAATAATATAAAAACTAACTCCTTAACAAAATCACTTACCGATGGTAACTTATAAACATATCCTCGTTTTGTTTTCTGGACGCATTAGATTTAGTCCTGGGACTGAACAAGTAGGTAATCAGAGAATTCAGATATCTAATTAGTGTTATTATTGATATGATGTATTATAGATCATATTATAGATTTATTATATTTTGATAACCAAGAAACACACAAAAACGTTGTCACTCGTTTCACAACACTAGTCATATACAATACAGATAAGTAAAGTTGACACATTGCGCAAATGATTTGTTAACGTTTAGCCAGCCTCCTTAAATCGGTATGATCGGTATCATAAAACGGCACCAAGTACGTAAAGGAACCAAGTTTGACGTTTGTACTAGGTACACCGGTCAAAAATAAGAACAAAGTTTGTATGTTTATCTCTTTTTGACTTACAGCTTGGACTTGACCTGGACTGCTTTGGACTTGACGGACCTGTTTTGGAATACTAACAAGAGAAAATTAGACTTGACTGACTTGACTTGACTGACTAGACTTGAGTTTGCTACTTTTGATTTTGATTTCAATTTTGCCTCTTTTTTTTTTAAAAAGAGGCTATTACAAATTGCTATTTTAACTTGACACTGGCAGATAATGGCCATTTTAAAATGAGCCGCATTGCCATTTAACCTAAAAAAAGAAGAAGACTTACAGCTTCAATGCATTGGTGTAAGAAGCAAAACACTATAAGTATTGATTTTTATTTTAGCCTTACTTCTATGCTTTAGTTATTATTCTATGTACCATATGGTCCCACAGGGTAAGGAGGCCAAACTCAATACAATGACATGAGAAAGTGTCCGTCGAATACACACGCTCAATAAGGCGGCACTGTAGTAGCATTGGGTGGATGTTGGGTGGTGTGACGCATGATTTCATGAACTACGCCACAAACTAAATAGTAGATAACTAGATACTAACGTATCAGACGGACATCTGCAGTACAAATGCTCTGGACGTGGGTAAGCTCACCTGATTGGTCATAGCAAGATAGAACATGACATTCGACTTACCCCGCCCCTCTCACCCCTTTGTTTTTTTACGGGCTTTAATTAATAAGGATTCTTGAATTTATTTTTAAATGGATATCATCACACAATTAAAACACTGTAAATGATGGGTACATATTTATTTTTAGGATATACACAAACATAACATGAACTTAATATAGTATTTACATACAAACTAGAATTGAAATACACCATGAACCATGATAAACATTAATAATATAATTAATTAATGATTAATGATAAACATTTATAAGACCATTTGTATGTAACCTATATTCAGCAAATAAATTATTATTATTATTATTATTATAGGCATGTAGAACAAGAACACAAACACTACCACTTTTCAAAGAGTTCAACGGGATGAACGGGATGCCACTCTTCTCCGATTCTTGAAACAGCGATGGATATAAGATCTCTTGATAAGTTAAGATTTCTTTGGAGTCACAAAACGAGTTGTGGCAGATGGGCGAATTCACTTTTTCTATTCCGTAAAGAATCATTTTCGAGTCCTTTTTTGCACATTGTATATTACCCTGGTACACAGCACTTGTAATACATACTTAGTATGTATGTATCCAAAGATTTTTGTTTATAAATGATTATAAAAATGCGGAAATTAATCTACGCAACAATAAACAACAATCACGTTTCAAAACAAAATGGCTTCTCTCTCTATTAGAAGGGTGAGAGTCAAGGTCAAATGTCATGTTCTATTTTGCTATTACCACAGGCCAATAAATTCATATGTCTAATGATTTTTCCTTGAAGATTACCAGCCGTGAACTACGCAACCAACCAATGCTACACTAACGCCATTCTGGTCAATTTATGAACCACTATTTTAATGCTTTTCTTAGATTTCCACTTTTCACTCGTACACTTTTGTACGAGATTTTATCAATATTATGTTCACTGACTGCGCTATTTTGGCGCAGGGCGCTATTCATCATAGATTTCGAACAAACCCTCTAAAGAAATGATTTCCAGAATGTTGACAGGTATACAGGATGGAATTTTGTAATGCCACCTGGAGGGAAAGTACTCTTAATACTGTAGATAGAAAGTTTTACTCAAAGAAAACATTCCTGTATTTTTAAATAGAAAGAAAACGGCATTCAAAGATTTTCGAAAATTCGAACCGACTAAAATCTATAAAAATTGCAGCCTGTACTTTTATTGCATCGATCGTTAGGGTAAATTATGAGGATGATATCTCTCTAACAAACTTGATAAATTAAATGAAAGGAAAACCATGAAATCTGGACTTATAAATTCAATGAATCAAGTTAAAGCTCTTTAACTCAAAGATCTGTTACTGTTACTTAAGTTAGTAATTAATAGTTATCATTGACTTCATTTATCCATTAAAATGACGAATTACTATTTAGATAAAACGATTGCAATTTGCACGAATTTGTAATGTTGTAATACTAGAAATAGAATAATTTTGTGTATCCAAGAAAATGGAGCCCATTTCAAGCAACTTAGTTAGTTAGTTTACCATTTTTTGTAAATAATTTAAATAATTTAAGATTTCATGGTTTTTTAGAGATTTTGTTTTTTTGAGTATGTATTTACCTACTTAAAATTATACGTTCTACCTGAGCGCCATTTTCTTTATACTCGAATCTAACTTTGAATCCGTAATTTCCATTTCAACATTGAGATCATCCAGCATTCTGAAATTAAAAATTATGATCGTATTTAAAAAATAATCACATAAACACAATGATTTTACTGTTATGTTAGCAGGTAGCCATATAAAAGCTGTATTTGAGTTCATTGCATTTTGATACTTAAAGTTGCACTGTATAATATAAATGCTGTGTAGTAACTGTAACTGTAGAAGTAATACACACAATTTATTCAATGACTAGCTGGCGCTCGCAACTTCGTCCGTGTTGAAAAAGAAAAAAGTAGCCTCCGAAAAGAAAGTAACTTACTCCATGACCAACCCTTACAGATTTATTATTAGTATTGATATAAAAGCTTGTCGCGAGATTTACCTGTGTAAGAACTAACTATAGTCTTGCTTGACATACTTACCTAAGTAGATTAAAGAAAGAAGGTTGAAAAGAAATATTTCCTATAAAATATGCAAATCTCGCGACAAGCAGCTTTTTTGGGAATGTTTTTAAGTCTGTGCGTATTAGTAGCGTCACTTATTTTAGCTTAAAGCTTACCTACTTGTGCCTAACGAAACACAGTTCCGGTGTGGTACCGGATTTGATTTTGAAGCATCCTTCTCCTAGATGAGCCCGTTGGACGAGTGGCAAGGGTGCTTGCCTAACGGGTTCGATTCCCAGCGGGGTCAACTGGAAATGTTAACATAATTTTCAAAATTGACTCCGGTCTGGATTTGAAAAGTAGTGGTAGGGCACATTGCGTTTCGCAGTCATTTGGGCAGCCCGTCTAGCGGCAGTAACCACCACACAGAATATCACCGTGAAATAACAGCATTACTGTTGTGATTCGGTGAGTGAGTAAGGGATGCCAGAGCCCATTATACCCTCGATCCCTTCCTTATCCCTTATCCTTAATCCTTCTATGGTCAGCAGCGCACTTGTAGCACTTATGGCGTTGCTTGTGTTATAGGCGACGGTAGCCACCTACCATCAAGTGGACCGTCAGCCTGTCTGTCGACCTTAACATAAAAAAAAAGATAGATTGCAAACCAAAGCTGTTGACGCCTATCTCGCCAAATTACACAAGTCAAAGTATGAAGTAGACCAAGGCATACTTTTGTTAAAATTCAGCTGTTAATCACTTCAGAAAACCCCTGAAAAAAATACATTTTTGATGTTTTATTATTTTTCGTATTCTTCTCAGTATTATTCATGTTATTCTGTGCCCCTTTCATGTGATACACATTCGTAGTAATGCATAATCTGTCTGTCTGTCGTCTGTCTGTTCGCGATAAAGTCAAAAACTACTGCACCGATTTTAATGCTGTTTTCACCAATGATTCTCGGGGAAGGTTTTAGTATATCGGAGTCGCGGGCACCAGCTGGTATAGTATTATAAATGCGAAAGTTTGTATGGATGTTTGTTTCTCTTTCACGCAAAAACTACTGAACCGAACATCATGAAATTCTGCATACACGCATCATACACGTTGTCTGAGACACCAAAAAGGACATAGGGTACCTTTATCATTCAACGCGTACTACGAAGTCGCGGGCACCAGCTAGTAATAAATACAGCTAGTATATACTCTTATATTACTAAGTAGTAAATTTTATATTTATATACTACCTAATAGCTGGTGCCCGCGACTTCGTACGCGATGATAAAATAAAAATATAAAAGCAATTATAACGCTTGACGCCTTGTTGCTATAACACATTGGCCAGGCGTTACAGTTTTATATTTTATATTTTTTCTTGGATGAAAGGTACTTACCCTATGTTCTTTCTGGTGTCACAAAAAACGTGTACCTGTGCAAAATTTCATGGTGATCGCTTCAGTAATTTTTGCATGAAAGCGTAACAAACAAACAAACTCAAATTCACATTTATAATATTAGTAGAAATAGTAGATAAGTATTTTGACAAGCAAGCAAAATATTTTGGTGAATATGAAATTTTAGAATTTTAATTCATACTTTGAAATCTATTATGAAGAAGTACCAGTTCGTTATGTGATTCCAGTTCAGTTAACAATGAGCCATCGCATTGAACAAGTGAACAAATAAGAGTCTATTGAAAGTGTTAATTAATCATCAACTTCCATGAACGATTCAATGAATACTCGACTTATATAGCGCAACGTTTGTAAACGATTTTATTCATCACCGTTCCGAACGTCTACAGATGTTACATTGACGAGACGTCGTCTCTAGTTTTTTAGTTATTTTTGATTTCATGTCGTTGACCGGTTGAGTTATATGATCGAATAGGTAATATTTTTTTGCAAATAACTGTTCGCTCGAGTTACATAATGTCAAACGAATGACAATGAAACGATAAGTGCGTCATAAAAAGTGGTACCAGGAAATGGAAAAAAATATCGCGTTTACAGTCTATTGTAGCCCAATGGGTACCAATGTACAGTCGGTGTCTGCGTGTCGGTTAGAGTAGCACGCCGTCTTAAATAAACTCTTGCGCAGTCTCGGTTTTAATGTGCGAAAATGATTACGGCTATTCTAACTTTGACACTGTTTTTAATAATCATCACTGGATACGCTCTCAAAACTACTCGTAAACCACAAAAATATCCCCCAGGTAGGTTTATTTCGTATTTCTAAGAAGGTAACATTAACCTAAAATTAATATTTATCCTTTAAATATCATTTAAAATTTTTGGCCTTTGTACCTAAATACTTGTTGCATTTTGAGATTTATTATAATATTTCTTTTGCATAAACTTGCATGTGCGAAATTCTTTATTTTTAATTCATGTTTTGTTCATAATAAAAGACGTGTGTTGCGTATAAATGCTGACCTAATGTGTATTATATGCCTAATTATGTAATAATCATACCGTCTTCTTAAAAGCGTCTTCTTAAATTTAACAATGTGCTAAATTGTTGATTTTTATTACTGCGAAGCTAAATTTGAAACGATTTTATTACAAATATACGTATTACTATTGCAACTGTTTGAAGTACTCTTCAATGGACATTAAAAAAAACTTCCGTTAAGTTTAATTTTACATTAACACATTGCTTCACTCCATGCACATTTCCTATAAGCTGTGGATATCACAATTTTTATTTTTATCTAATGCTATAGGAAGTGGTGGGTGCTAATGAACTCTTCTAAAACTAATATATTTATGTTACTTATTTACGCCAAATGTAAAGTATGTCAAGTAAATTTATTATAATTCTAGGTCCAAAATGGTACCCTTTCATTGGATGTAGCAGCATCGTACAAAATGTGAGCAAAAAATATGGCTCTCAATGGAAAGGATTATCAATGTTAGCAAAAGAATACTCGACACAGGTACTTGGAATAAAACTAGGTAAAGAATTAGTTGTGGTTGTGTACGGTGAAAAGAATATTCGTCAAGTGTTCATTGAGAACGAATTTGAAGGAAGACCAGATACTTTTTTTCTGAGATTAAGATGCCTGGGAAAGAGAATGGGTAAATTTTATATTTTCATTATTTTATTGGAAGTTTTCATTTTTCAATCACTTAGATTGTTAATAACAAAGTGGATTTTTTTTCAACGGGGATCTTTTCTAAAGCCTTTCAACAATACCTGCAAGAAGTGAAAAAAATTGAGGTTTTTAGTTTAACAATTATTTAAATTTTTATGTCAATTGAAAACTTGTAAAAATTAGTTAATTAACAAAGGCATAACTAATAAAAAAATTACGGGAAAAATGGAATTTTGTTTATTCATGTGTCTAAAAGGTATTGAATTTTTTTATTTCTAAATATTCATATTTAATGGGTTAAAATAATTTTTATTGTTCAAGTGACCGTATCGGTCGGCGCGCGCGGAACTCACATCAGCCGCTTTTAGCGCTACTTTCACCTCTAAATTAAAATTATAAAGATTGGTGGTAGAGTTTCGGGGGGTAGAATTTTTTTAGGAAATTTCCTGCTCCATAAGTATTTTCTTTTTACATTTCGGATATCTTTAATAGTTTTCGAGATATTTGCAAAATACCAAACCCCTTTTTTTATGCTAAATTATTTATAACTTTTGTAATTTTTATCGGTCCCACTTCAAATTTCTCAAAAACATCTAGAGATGTCATTCCAAATCGAATGAGCCCTCAACCATAATTTTCGGTGACTTCTACGAGGTTTTCACCAAAATGGCTCTTGTTTACTAGACTAGGCTAAAATTTTTGGTATCTCAAAAAAGTTCACAAAGCGGTTTAATTCGACGACGAATAAGTACGAGATATTCATATATTATAACAATTGAGCTGATTCCATAAATATTTATATGTTTTTATTCGCTTATAGAATAAATTTAGGTAATCATAAAAATGATGAAATTATTTAAACGGAAAAATGGTTCATTGCCGTTACATTTTCAATGTAACGCTGTTTACAAAATGAAATCAATTTAAATACCTGCATACTCCTGTAAAATATAAATGAAAAGCCAAAGAAATTCCTTGTAAATGAGATTCTAAATTGAAATATTAATTTAGTAGCCTTATATTAGCAGAGCTTTTTTCTTAGATGTGAAATTAAAGAGTTTATTACGTAGTCGACGTCTTATCGTATAAATAAAACATTTCATTCAAACAACCTAGTAGTTCTGAGGCCTTGACTCTTAATTACATTTTACTGTAATAAAGAATCCTTTCAATTGCTTGAAAATTTTATTTAAATTTAAATTTTATTTAAAAATAAACTTTGATAGCCATTGAAGATGGCTGGACTACCTACCTAACTAGATCCATAGGTTCATTTGGTAAAAATAAAATATTGAAGACTCTAAATGAACCATTGATATCCGTATCTAGTTAAAATAATTCGTTATAAATATTATAATATTTTATTCTAAAAATCATTATCTTGTTTCTGCTAATGAACGCAAATTGTTTGGCTTTAGTTTCCGACTGTCAATGATGTGTAATAATAATAATTGATAGAGTCAATAGATGGTCAGTCACTATTGGGTAATGTGGAGTGTCAAACCGTTAAGCTAGTAAATGGTACATTTCAATAAAACTACCTATAACCTAACCATTTCATCACTTTTCTAGGTATAACCTTTAGCGATGGTCCACTGTGGAAGGAACATAGACATTTCACAATAAAACATTTAAGGAATGTTGGTTTCGGAAAACTAATAATGGAGGAAGAAATACAAAGCGTGTTAATGAGTATGGTTGATTATATTAATAAAAACAAGGATAAACCTTTTAATCCGAAGAACATGTTTTCTACGGGCGTTATGAATATTCTTTGGCATTTTGTTGCTGGTAAGCATTCCTATGAGATTAATACTAATCTAAGTCTAGCGTCACTACAATTATTTTCGAAGACGATTTTTTAAATGTTCTTATATGATATGTATATAGAACGAACATTATAAAAAACCTAAACCAATTTTACCTAAATCTCATACAATCATATATGACCAATAATGATGACAAGTAGCTAAGTTTTGTATCGAAAAGTATCAAACAGTTAAAAAAACAGTTGCTATAGATTTTATATATGTGTATTAAAATTTAATAATATGTATTACATTCAACAGTATAATTATTTTGCATTTAACTGATTGCACCTTACTCTTATAGTGAATGCATTTATTTTCTCAAAATAGGTTTTGAGTTCACGGATAGTTAACTCACCTAACGTTGGATTTTTTTTTGTATTCACAAGGATTCGTGGCATTGGTTTTTTACAAGTTTTACAAGGATTCGTTAAGGCTTGACAAATATTACATTCCAGTCACAATTTAAAATTATTTAATACTTTAAAATTATTTGTCTCTTAAATGTGAAACGAGAGACATTAGATAACATTAAAAACAATTAATTACATTAGGAGACGAACTCATTTCATTTGACATGAACAGGTAGTAGGACAAGACCTCTTTCAACTGGATATCTATTGTGAAATGTGTAGCGCTGGTTTTAGAATACAATTTTTACTTTTTATATAAAACTAGATTGACGCTGTGGATTTTAACGTGCATTTCTTTATTATTTTCTAGCTGTTGCACTCGACTTCGTCCGCGTAACTTTATAAAATATAGCCTATGTTACTCGCTGATAATATATATAGCTTGGTGAAATTTTTAATATCGGAGCCCAGTCATTTTTGAGTTTATTCATTACAAACATAAAAAAATATAAATTTTCTCTTTTATAGATTAAAGTATTAAATAAGATAAAGAAACTAAAATATTGACCTTGCTTATAATTATATATTATATAATTATTTTATTATACCTATTTATTCATCAACATATAGATTACCGCTAAACATTCATCGAAGAGCGCAATGACTTTGCAATATATACATAAACGTAACTATTTACGTATAACCTACAGTATACTCTATCTCATTTCTATCTGCAGCCTTTTGAAGACGGCCGAAGCTCTACTGGGGCAATGCAAATGTTTCCTTTGCGTACTTACGAAACGAAAGAAATAAAGCCCAGTGATTAGTTCTTGTAACGCCCACATAAAATTCACAAAGCTTTTTCCCAGCGTAGCGTCGCCTGAGCGTAGGTTGCGTTTACGGCTGTAGAGAGCACTGCGTTTGCTCTTGGCTAGGGCTCCCAATTACATTTAAAATGGTAAAAAAACATGCTATGAAAAATTTCACGAGTTTAATCCAAGGTGATGTAAATTTTGTGTAACTATTCTACAATCAAAGATAAGAGCTCAATTTTCAAATGTTGTAAACACTTTTTAAATTGTTTATCGGCCAGTTCTGGACCTATGTAGATGTTCTACAGTTGAGATGATGAAAGTTATATAATATGTAATAATTTTATATTTATTATTTCCAGGAGAAACTATAAAAGAAGACCGTTTGCAATATTTGTTGGAATTACTGAATACACGTTCAAAAGCTTTCTCCATGGCTGGTGGGTGGTTAAATCAAATGCCATGGAGTCGATTTTTGTTTCCTGAACGAAGCGGTTACAATTTGATATGTAAAATCAATCAACAGATATCGACTATAATAGAGGCACGTATCGTATACATATAATAATTCGCTATGCGTTTTAGAGAGACAGAGAGTTAAAAAAGGAATATAAAAAAAAATATATTTGTTACCAATCGAACTTAGTGTAAAAATAATGAGAAAAGAAAAACAATGACGTTAAAGATCCTCATATTATATAAATCAGCCTCATATTATA
Source organism: Synanthedon vespiformis (assembly GCA_918317495.1). Taxonomy (NCBI): domain Eukaryota; kingdom Metazoa; phylum Arthropoda; class Insecta; order Lepidoptera; family Sesiidae; genus Synanthedon; species Synanthedon vespiformis. Next base: position 5,062,692 of record OU906947.1, read on the forward strand.
CTGATTTTACATTTTTAAAGGATAACTAAATAGTTTCAACATTTCTCATTTTTGGCTAACTTTTTATATTAATGATAGTATTGAATACTAAAAATATTTTATATTTTTAAGAAAAATTAAATTGATTTAATGTTATTCGCCGAACGTCGAATATTCGACGCTATTATTCGATACTTTACCGAAATATTGAAAAGAATGACGAGTAATGCTGAATACCGAATAAACTCGATTGTTCACGGCATTTCTAGTGCATTCAACTTAAAACCTATAAATTTTGTAAAGTATGAAAACAATATTAATAACTTTTCTATTAACAGCTACTAGTTAAGCTAAGCATTTCGCCTCCAAGTATATCCATAATATATAATGCTAATCCTTAAAGCTTGGTTAGGTTAATACATTTGTGTATCCGCCTTGGCTTTTATCCTTTATTATAATTTTAAAAGCACTTTTATTTCAGGAAGCCATAAAGAAGCACACAAATAATGCGGTAGATGGAAATGATTTTATGTATTCATTTTTGAGAGAAATGCACCAAAATAAACAGAATTATACAGGTTGGTGTAAGATTCAAGATTAATTGAATTGAAGATTTCTTTTTTTCTTCCAACTTGGGTAAATGAAAAATTTACAAAGCCCCAAAATACAACATGTAACTAAAAGTTCCCAGAAATTTTCGTTTCAAATGATAATTTAATGCTAAAAATGCTGAGGGTACCCTGCAGAGTACTTGATGCTGCAGCATCAGATCAAGGTTACCATGTCATGGGAATGCCACCGAATAACACCTATACCAAATTTCACATCAATCGAACATGTGGAAGTTAATGAAATCCCTTCGTTAACTACGAAATGGGCAGATGGTCTTCAAACGCCTGAATAGATCTTCATAAATTATAGCTAAGAGCAATTGCGATCACGTCAGCTATTAAACAAAAAAAGACGGTCCAAAATCGGTCTATGCGTTAAAGCGTTACAAGACACACACGACACACGAGCGTTAAGAGGATTAAAAAATAGTTTTGATGCTTCACCTCACTTTGGATAGTGTTCTATCCTGGTTCTGGCCTGGCAAGTAATAACCAAATGAATTCTTTGCGTTTTTTGCGAAAAACAGGATGAGGACAAAATTTATAAAGCTACGCGAACGAAGTTTGAGCAAAAGCTATGATTCATTGAAGTCTATAGGTATATTTATTGTGAACGGTGAAAATGTTATACTGCTTCGATACTAAATTACTTAAATATTGTACGTAATTTAAATATGTAAGAAAAAATTATAAAATAAACTAGGTGACAAGGCAACTGAGGTGTTGCCAAAAAATTAAAAAGAATTGGGGTGTGCCACCCTTATCATAGGGGTTTAAAAAATAGTTTACCACCTATTCTCAGACTTATACCTACACAAAAAAATCATAAAAATCGATCAAGCCGTTTCGGAGGAGTTTGGTTACAAACACTGTGACACGTGAATTTTATATATAAGTATAAATAATATAATATAATTAATATAGTATAATAATATAGAATATGTTAAAAATCACGGAACCATTTAATTTTTTCTTACACAAATGGGTCCGATTTTTCCCTTCATATTCTTATTTATGGAATTTAAATAGAATTTTTATTTATATTTTCAGAGGAACACCTTAAAATAATATGCTTAGATATGATAATAGCTGGTAGTCAAACAACTAGCAACGCACTCGGATTCGCATTTTTGGTTCTCTTAAGAAATCCGCAAATTCAAGAGCTAATTTATAACGAGATTGTAGAATGTATAGGCGATAACATGCCATCTTCTGCGGACAGCCAAAAGTAATAATGTCGATTATTTTAACGACTGTGTTTAAGTCTGTAATTGTGGCCTAATTATATATATTTTTTAATATTTCAGGCTAGTCTATACCTCAGCATTTCTTTTGGAAACTCAAAGATATTATACTATTGTACCATTGGCTGGCCCGAGACGAGTACTCGCCGATACATATATAGACGGATATTTTATACCCAGAGAGACAACGGTACTCATATCTCTTGGTGATCTACATTTTGATCCAGATTTATGGGACAATCCTAATGAGTTTAAGCCCGAACGTTTTATAGACAAACAAAGGAAACTGAAAAATCCTGAACACATGTATCCATTTGGCTTAGGTATGATTTTTATGTCAATATACATAATATAATGTTGATGGACCTGTTGAATGAGTGCTTAGGGGTGCCTTTACGCTTTTACGGTTCTCGGATTCGATTCCCAACAGGGTCAATTTTCAAAGTTCTGATCTGTTTCTGAGATTACAGTGCAAAACCGCATGCATAGACAAACAGACAAAAATTCAAAAACTATTTTTTTTTCTCTGTAGTACAACATGTAAAATTTAATGTAGATAAATATTTTTATTTAATGGGTTCTTTCCATTGCCAATTATTTGTTTTGCATAATTTATATTGGTTTGTTCGCTTAAGGACATATTAGTTCTTGAAAATAAAAAGACACAACAGCAACGAGCCAGTTTATTACCAAAGAATTTTATGCTTGTCCTGCAAAAAAGGTCGGATCGCAGCGGTTTTTGATGTTATCCAGGTAGAAGCCCTTATTAAAAATTCAAATTCTCAACCTTGGGGGGCCGTCGCGGACTCCGCTGTGTTCATAAAATAATCAGAAAACAGAAAGAACACGAAGATTCTTTCCGTTTTCGACCATGAAAACACCGTTTCCTTATGTAACTTCTAGTCTCATATTTCTGTTGACTCAATCGTCTTTATGAACCCAGAATGGTTTCAGAATACATGGCTCCAACTTTGACATAACTCAATAATAGTCTTAATAATAAGGATTAAGAAAAAAATTTAACTTTCCGTAAGATTTTTTAAAATGTAAAGCTCAGACAGACTAATCAAGGGCTACTTGATGTTAGATGGCTACACACGCCTATAACACAAGCAACGCAGATTCTGCAGGGTCACAATAGCTTTCATTGTATCAATTTAAAAAAAAAAACTTATTCAATCCAAGAACGCACTGGGGTGATGGTATTTTGATTTGTATACAACAAAATCGTCTAGTGGAATAGCAAGTAACTCGGTTTAAAGGAACTTAGTTTTAAATAATACAGAAAGAAAATAATAAAACTGCAATTTGACCTTGAAAATGTGGGTTAGGTGGGGTGGAGCTTTGTTTTGGTTAGGAAAAATAATGCCTAAAGATACTCAAGTATTTCGCCAAAACTGAAATTACTTACTTTCTTTATTTCAGGACGTCGACGCTGTCCCGGTGATTCGCTAGCTAAATCATTCATATTTATCGTGTTTGTTGGAATAGTGCAAAGATTCAAGATTAGTTGTAAGAATGAAGTTTTAGAATCCGACAAACCCATCATAGGACTACTTTCTGAACCTAGTCCGTATACGGTTGAGTTCTCAGCAAGGATATAGATTACATTGTTATTAGTTAATACTGTTAATAATATAGTTAAGTTGCATTTACCTAAAAATACAACTTTATGGAATCAGTTTGTATTTTGTATTCCAATTTGTAGAAAATGTGAAAATTTACCTTCAACAATTCCAATCCTTTTTATCACACAAGATATGGATGCCATTAAAACTGTAAGTTTAATAATAATTTTATTATTTAAATATATATATATATATATAAAGAAAAAAGTACCCCACGTACAGTTAATTTGGAAAGGATCAAGAGACGAGAGAGGAAAGTATAGGAAATAAATAAATTTCTGTCAATGCTTAAATCAGTTGATAGCTAAAACATTAAAAAATATTTTTCAAAACATATTTTTAATGTGTATCATACTTTGTAATATAAATCCATGTTTCAAAGAATGACAGGACGTTTTCCTCCTTCAGCAAATAAACTCAACGTCACTGAAAATGCTATAGAGAGTTCTATGCTCGGAGTTACACTGAGAGTTACCGACATAACCCGACGGACTAGTAAATTGAAGTCGCAGTGGGCACTTCAACTTATGAAAGATAGTACTGGGAGCCGATGCCTGCTGGGGCCGAAAGGTTCTCGAGTGGGAGCTACGGATCGACAAGAAGCGCTCTGTAGAACTTCCAATCCTACACATAAAGCTATAACAAGGCGAATAGATAAGGACCAGGGCTCGACGGTGGATCCAGGCTGCTTCTGACCGGTCCTTTTGGAAAATTATGGGGAGGCCTATATTCAGCAGTGGACTTTCTACGGTTGAGATGATGTGCCGTGAATTTGGAATAATTATTGAACAAATTAGATAAAAGTAACTTAAGTTTTAAAATTATCTTGGAAATTAAGTAAAATGTGCAGTTTTTCAAATCAGAACGAGCGCCTACAAAGATCGTTCCATTGTCGTTGTTAGATACAAGGAAAACAGGGCAAAACTCATATTATAAAAGGGATATCATCAGCACTAGAGGGATGTATCGGAATCGCTCTTTTCTTCATAATTACTAAACTGTTAAACTGTCGATATAGTCAAAAGTGTGATTAAAATTACCCATCGGTTTTGTCCGTTTTGTCCCGTAAATATTATGTCACTTATAATGTATATGTTACGGCTAAAGATAGGTGTGAACATAAACATAAGTTTAGCCGGCTAATCTTAAGTTTATCTTCGAGAAGCGGCTAATGTTCGATATCATGTTAGTTTGTGTCATGAATTTCCATCTTTAGCCGGCTAATGTGCACACGAAACGGCTAATAGTTAATGTTTCGATGCATGCGAGACAAATAAAATGTGGAACACGCAAATGCCGCTGCCGAATAAGGTCGACAGACAGGCTGACATTCCACTTGATGGTATGTGGCTACCGTCGCCTAAATGCTAAATGCCTAAACACAAGCAACGCCATAAATGCTACAAGTGCGCTGCCGACCATATAAGGATTAAGGATAAGGGATAAGGGAGGTATTGGGCTCCTTATTATTTTATTTTAATGACTAGATATTGTTTTAAGTTATCAACACTCAGAAGTTTTATTTTGTAATTTTGTAAACCTACATAAGTAATTATACATAATGAGTGGTTATTTTTTTAATAAAAGTGTTGAAATAGTAAACATTATTATACCGTTTCCTTTTTTATTTGCTTCTACATTTTTAGCCAAGGGCCTGCGGTTACACTTAAGTTTAGCCGGCTAATGATAGAAAAAACTAACATTAACCACTCCCCGAAGATAAACCTAAGTTTAGCCGGCTAATCTTAAGTTTATATTCACACCTATCTTTAGCAGTAACATATATAGAGACGAAATAGTTTTGACGATTCTTTGACTTCAATGAAAAGAGATCATATTATTTAAGCTTAACTGATTCAATAAATCGGTTAGGCTTTAATAAAGGAAAATCTCAAGATATCTACTTTTTTACAAGTTATTAACGTATGGGTAATTCTTGGACCAAAATAATCTTATTGAATTTCAAATATTCATTGCCTTTTGGCTATCGATATTTCCATCTTTCTTCTATTCAACATTTTATATTTCATACAAATAAGTATCTTTCAATAGAAAAATAGTTCCATGGGAAATATTTCATTGCCTTTTATACATTTTCATCTTTTCATATCTTGGTACCTACATTAAAATTTCACTCGAGTAGTTTTATCCTAAGGAAAAAATAGAATTTGCTTAAATTGAAATATTTTTTCCTGATGGTTAGCAGGAACACGCACAATAATAAGGATGTAGTTTTTAAAAATTATTAGCAGTTTCGTCATCAGATTATTATTTCCCGAATTAACTTAATGCAAGTTTATACATATAAATTTCAATAGAAATTTCACCACTGGTCGATTGTAATTAGGTATCTTTTTCTTAAATTTGTTTATTTGATCAACTTTGCGATCAGTTTATAAATTTTTATGTTAATTATTTGATAATATTATCATACAACCGTAAAACTGACTCAGTTTGCTTAAAAATTGTGCGCGTCAATTTTCAGGCTGTAACATTTTATTGTTGCTGTTAATTTCATACTTAAATAATACTTAATTTCATTACAAACACAATCCAATCATATTTGTGTATCCAATTGGTCGATGCTTGTTTTTAAGTAGGTTAATTAATTTGGCCCATACAAAAATGTTAATCAAGCGTAGGAAGCGTCATAGGCTTAATTTAAAATTGCATATGTATGTACATAAATGTGCGTTGGCGATAATGCACAAGCGGTGGCGTGTGGAGAGGTTTGCCGTGAACAAGACAGCGTTTCGGGTATTTATCGCTCAATAGCTCTGGTCTCCCGGTGAGGATGTAAGCGTCGTCTCGTCGTGAACGGAAGGAGTTGACCGGGGCTGCGGTCGATAGCGCTCGAGCGCAGGCGCGGGTCTCACTTGCCGTAGGGGCTGGGAGAACACGCCAGTCCGTCGGTAGGGTATAACGCGGCTGCCGGCAGCCAGCGTCCTACCGGGCGCACGCTGTCGCGGCTTCCCAAACATGTCTATTGGCCGTCCCCGCGGCGTGCAGGGCATCGCTCTAGTGCTAGCTCTCGCGATCGCCTGGTTACCACATGCGGACCACGCCGCGTAAGTATCCACCCCGATATCATCACCGGTCATTCATTTGCAAACGATCATCAAACTAAGCGACGGACCCGCCCGTTTTATGCATCACCAGCTTAACTCACTCCTGGGTTGCTTTCATAACACTCTGCCAATGTGTTTATTAAGACTTGACCTATATTTTTTACACACGTGATGTGGGTTAGCAAAAATGTGTAACATTTCGATTCGAAACGGATACTGCGAATATTCACGCTGCTCAGCGACTGCCATTTCAACCAGAGATATGCGATAAAATCAAAATGTTACAAGTATTTTCTTCTTATGCTGATATTTTATTAACTACTGAAATCAAACGTCAGTCTAATTACATACTTGATTTTATCGAATATGTGAATTTGTTCTTTTGTGACTTATGGCTGGCGTAATTTGCATATTTTTTCTTGAACGACAGTACGGAGCTTATGTCAAAATTTTTTTGATATTATTATAGTTTGTTATAAACATAGTAGGGTGACGTGACGTCATGTGCAATTGATATTTCCGTTTAATAAATCAACATTCGTTGCTGACTATATTTATCTTACTATATTTTTAAAGTAAACAACTACCGTAAAAGGTTCCTGTTAAACAAATAGAGCAAATGGATACTGGGTTTTTTTAACAACAAATCCCCCTAAAATTATTTAGAAATAAATAAAAAAGATCTTTCAATTATTGTTTCTTGCAAATCCACTTGAAATTAATAATATTTTCTTAAGAAGTAAATATGATATAAACAGTCAAGAAACTACTTAAAGGAGAAATTTAGGGAAATTTTTTAGAGGACAGCTTTGTTCATTACACTTTTGTGATAGGATTTTCACTTAAATACTAGTAGCATAACACACTGCGTTCCACAATCATAATCTGCAGACATCAAGCAATAACCACCGTCATTAAAAACCTGTGTGAGATAACAGCACGTGTGCTCTTTTGTTCGTATCCTTTCATATTATCGACATCGCAATTCGTTTTGGAACTTACCAGCCATCAAGACGACCGTACGCCGTACGCACTTCTACAAAAAAAATAATAATGAAAAGTAATGTTTGTCGTTTCAATAACAGAATCACAATAGTTTTTTTTAATTAAGCCATGAGATAATCGTTTTTTGTTTTATTATAATGTTTTCTAAATTACAATATGTTGTACGTACTTACGTAAATTGTACTATTTTATTAGAATCAACATCTTTATTATAAAAACAATGCGATAAAAAATGTCAATCTCGAGTGAAATCGCGCCGTGTCAAGAAGTACCGCCTTCTGTATTCTTTCGAGGTAGGCTTTTTGCCATGAGATCTTTCGCCAAAACGATTACGGGGACAATGATTAGTTAGTTTTCCTCTCTAAGCTTTCAAGAGGTTTTAGTGATCGGCCGATAACCACATTATCAGGTTTATTAGCGACAATAGTTCATTCAGTCCGTGATTACGAAACCAGTAGGCACGTAGAGCGTTGTACGTAGAACAATATTTATAGTTAATATGAAAAATAATATATATATAAATAAACTGAAAGTATGTATGTACCAATGCTATCTATGTGCTTTCGCCATCTCATAGGTACTCCATTAATTTTAATAGCTAAAGAAATTGTGGTAGCGAGAATCAATAAAATCTTTGAGAATAGAATTGAATGTTGAATCAGAATTCAATTTTACTTCTTGCAAGAATTTGTGCAAATTACGGAAAAAAGTGGTTGTTGGAATTCGGGGGGTGTATGTACTAAACCGGTGTATGGTGTATGTCGCAGACGTTCTGATCGCAACTCAGAACTACAATGTTACAGAACTTACATGTGTCTAAGTATTCTTGAATTGTCCTTCGTTTGGGACAGGATTTGTAATATTCTCTTGGATTCAATTATTCTGATGAAAGTTTGCGAATATCGTACAGGATCCATTTTTCATCACTGGTAACGATACGATTCAAAATCCCCTCGGTTGAGTAATGTAAAACAGCACTCGACGCGTGTTTGTTGGTGTGCCTCACTCTATTCATGCTGTATACCCATTTTTCGAGCCTTTTCACTTTTTCGATTTGTATCAAATGAATCAAAACTGTTTTTATTATGGATGGATGAAGCCGCCTCCACGATTACTTTTATTAGTTATCAACTTGGGTATCCGGCTTGCTCTGGTCAAAATTTCCGGAACGAAAACGTTGGAACCAAAAAAGTACAGTGTTTTCTTTTTCACTAGCTTTTGAGCTGTCTCTGCATCGCTGGTACCACATGAAACTCGTATTCGTGAATAACGTGATATTCAAGTTTTCCATAGTGTGTACAGATCGATGTCGAAGAAAAATCAAATAATGCGAATATTCGTGTAAAAATAAATGATATAGCACCTGTCAAAATTAGTATAGCAATATAATGACTATACAATGACGACCGATAACATACTTGGTCCCCCACCAAGAGTGACGAGTTTGCTTTAATTAACATATTTCTTTCTGGGAGTTCTTTTGGTTCTGTGTTGTTTTTGTGAAACTATAATACAAGTTTCCATAAAGAATCTTTATGGTCGGTTGAAGATGCTTCGATCGCGTCTTGTTGTCTTGTGTATTATGTACAGTTTTGTCTCACTCGCACGCACGACGCACGCTAACATGGCGGCAGCTGGCAACCAATAGCGGTACTGGAAAAAGCCGCGAAGTGTGTGGATTGGTCGATAGCATTTCCCACGTTTTATAAATTCGTCTTCTGAGCAGGTACATCGGTAAGGGATGTCAGTTGGACACTACATCCTACGTAGGCCAGATAACAGTATGAAATTCACAAATTATTCAGTTTAAAGCTTTGTTATAAAGGTATTAGAGCTGACAAGATAGGCAAATGCTGTATTGAGTGATTTTTGGGCTATTATAACACTTCAAGCTTAATAAATTTTGTATAGTACTGATTTTCTAATTTAAACCTGAATATTAGTCATGAACAGAACTGTTAAAGATACTTTAATCAGTTTTGGTAAAGGAGACCGCTGAAAGCTGCATAATAGCATTTCTTTGTATAACTGCGGTACCAGTTTTCGATATACAGCTTGATGCTGAGTAACCTGTTTTTTTTATTCTTTAAGCTGTAATGCGCTTTATATCGTAAAAAGTTATTCAGTAGCTGAATACATGTCCTCTTTTAGGGTTTACAGAGCAGAACGCATTATGGAAAAAAAGTAAGCTCTTTTAACTACTTATGCAGAAATATGCAAGGAAACGGCTGTATAAGCAGCTTATATTCAATAACCGCGTCGCCATTACATATAACCTCTAAAAATTATAAACAATATAAATATCTAATCAAATTTAATACCTACTGCGTTTTAATAATAGAAACACTTTTAGAAAGGGTGTTTAACATTAGCGACATTATTTTTGCATACTAAAATTCTCAAAATCGTTAAAAAAGTATCGCTTACCCAAGCAGTAGGATTATAAAACCATTGTTTACTTACGGAATACTAGCTTTATCATGAGGCGCTTAAAAATTTTACATTAGAGATATATGTATATTTACAGTAAAGTTAAGTGCGCAGTACAATTCACTTCCATAATTACAAAAATATGTGTAAAACAAAATTGTACTTACTCAAAATTCAAATCCACAATGATATTAGATATGGCGACGTGTGAATTCACATATTTTTTAAATATTATTTGGCAATAATCTCCAAAAAGTACGAGAATAATCTAAATGCTGATTATTAAAGATTATTAACTGAACTTGAACACTTTCAGCTGTTTAAAATAGTTTTCAGAGTTGTTTAAAAGTTGGATATTATATCTATACAGACGATATTAAGCTTCTTGTTGCGTATTCAGCTACTATTCAGATATTATGTATAAACCATTTATACAGAAATTAAGCAGTCAACTAAATCGCTTGAAGTTTCCAGAAATACATTTATTCAAAGAATATTCAGCCATTCTGTGTTGCGTTGGATGGGTACTACTGTACCTCATAGATGAGAAGGTTTTAGTACTGATTGCAATGTAAGAGTAATCCTTGCACAAACTGTGAAGCTTGCTTCGTGCTCATGAATAATGATTCTCGGTGCCATTCTGCAAGGTTAGAGTAACCTAATTTATTTATAACTAGCTGCTGCCCACGACTTCGCCCACGTAACTTTCTAAATTATATACTAAAACCTTCCTCGAGAACAGTTTGAGTTTATCGCGAACAGACAGACAGACAGAAAGACTCAACGGAAGACTTTGTTTTATAATATGTAGTGATGCAACGAAACAACTTAGTGGTTTCCAATATGGAAAGTGGTAAGGAATTCCGTATTTACTATGTAATTAATATTATGATAATTGTATTTTCTCGCTTTCTTTACCACGGGCAGTATTTACATTTATTTTTAGTATGAACACTAAAGGGATTTCATGCGGGCTCCTGTTGATTTCTAATTAAAGCTATTTTAAGGGAAGGTTGAGGAACGAAAGCAAAATAAGTGAGCCTAATTATAAGACACCTTTCTAAGTGTTTGTAATTACTTAAACACATTTTTTTAAGTAGCTAGTTTTCTAATTAACACACATTATATAGAGATACAAAAAGTAGCCCCGAATCGTAATTTTTTTCTTTAACACAAATGTTTAATTAAAGTGTGTGGCTATAAAACGTGATTCATCGAAAATAGTGATATATTGTGTAACTCTACGATAGTTTGATAGTTTTATTTATTTACTAGCTGGCGCCCGCGACTTCATCCGCATTGAAAAAGAAAAGAAGTAGCCTATCCTGTGTCCCGTACGTCTAAATGTTTATCTACCAAGTTTCATGAAAATTAATTAATAATTTTAAGAATTATGGAGGAACATACATACATACATACTATACCTACACTTACAGATTTATTATTAGTATTGATTTCAACATTCTTTAGTATGATTAGTATGATCTTTAGAACATTAGTATGATTCTTTCGTGCGGGATGGCGAAGAGTTGAGATTTCCATCTCCTCCACACAAATCTGTCAGAAACACTAATCTTACATCAATTCAAAATTAAGTATATGCTTCCACTCTCAGTAATTCAAAAATGTATGAGGCGATCGTGAGATCACGTCTCACTCCCAGCTATAGTCAACCATACTTATGGCTAGTGAGGGTAGACTCCATAGTGAGTCTATGGATTTGAGTCTAGGATGTATCCATCCATAGACTCAAAGACAAAATATACCATATTAATTTATTTTGCATACGTTGTGGCAACCATATTACCGCATTCCATTCCAAATTACTCACCAGAATCTTCACCAGTGGATTGTAAAACGTTATGATTATCTAATATTTTTTAAAGCCTAGTTTTCTGTATGATTTTTCGCAAGAGTTTGTAATGTGGTCTCTAAACGAAAAAACTTAACATTTTGTGCTCGAACCATCGACAATCCGTCCACCTCGTAGTTAAAACAACAGGTGTTTTCTTTCTTGTACGTATACGATATGTTTAAAGGAAGAATTGAACTCTAAAAGATTATTCCTGCTCCATGCCATTACTTTATTGATATCTTTTTGTAAACTATCGCAGTCTGTTAGCTCTGTATAGAGAGAGATAGGTTAATGTCGTCCGCAAATAGAAGGTATTTTGAGTTCTTAACAACATTAGACAAATAATATATAAATAGAAGATGCCCTAAAATGGTGCCTTGATTTACCTCAGACCTTGTTAAATATGGATTCGACACATATTCCACATATTGTTTCCTATCCTTCGTGTAGCTTACAAACAATTTTAACATGTGCGGAGTAAGTGTAAGTAAACATCGTTGTCTACCAAGTCAAAAACTTTTTTTAAATTAAAATACGCGGCATCGACTTGCCCTCCACAGTCAAATGCAGGCATCACTTCAGACGTGTAGTCAAGGAGATAGCTGGTCATGCTTCTTGTAGGTTGAAACCCAAGTGTATGCTATTTATTTAATGTGTATGGCAGATTCCAAGACTTCAGCTAAGGTCGACTGCAATAGGTCTAACTAAACTAGGACGACCTTGGTAATTTTCCACCTTTCGTTTTAAACCGACGTTTTTAAACACATGTTGTGGGTATGTAAAAGTGGGTTCGATAGAAAAAAAACGACAGTCTCTGATAATATACGGTGGAAAGCCATCTGAGCCTGAGGTCTTGAAGACTCTTGAGCCGCTGAAAGGCGTAAAGTACATCGTGAATATGTAGAGTAGACCCTCCAAATGCACCCGTCTAACTACGTTGTAGCCACCTGCTGATATTACCGCTTCATTCACGCTTAACGTTGTCTGTAAATTTCAATAAATTGAATGAAGGTAGTCGGCAAACTCCTCCATACATTGTTCCATAAAATCTTCCCATCCTTTAAAATCTCAATTTAGTTTGCAGTAACTTTTCTTCATCGTATATAATTCGAGAAGGCCTTATATGATCTTCCGGTAAGCGATTTTCAACTCGACGCCGATGTTCCTCTTGAGCTAGTTTTATCAGTTTTGTAACTCTCGCCCTACTTTGAGAGAACATATTATAATTGCACTTCGATTTACTCACTGTATATCTTTTATGACTAGTGGCTTTTAATTTTATTTTTGTACCAGCTGGCGCCCGCAACTTCATCCGCGTTGAAACAGAAAAAAGTAGCCTATCCTGTGTCCCGTACGTCTAAATGTTGATCTACCAAGTTTCATGAAAATCAGTTAATTTGTTTAACAGTTATGAAGGAACATACAGAAGAAAATTACATACATACAAAAAAAATTCTAAAAAAGTTAATTTAGTTTCAGTATCATGTATAGAGCCTATGAACACGATATCTCTGAAATCGAAGTAACTTACTCCATGACCATACCTTATAGATTTATTATTAGTATTGATTATCTCACCGTTGTATTAAAATATCACCATAAAGGGATAAAGTATCCTTTGTAAATAAATAAATCTTAGCAGTTTATCAACACTCGGCAATCGATGTTGATGTGAACGCCTTAAAATAATTGGTTGCAACGAAAGCGCGGTGTGGCCACGAGACCAAAACCTTATTTTCGTTCATCTGCACAGTCGCATCGTAAAATTGTGTATCCAGGCGGGATAGCTTTAGAATTTTCAATAGATTGATTGCAGCCGGTTTCCTGGACTTCAGAACCACATACGTTATCGACACGGCTTTCAACACTTTCTACAGTAGTGTCCCTGTTTAATCGTCAGATGTGTAAATATTTCTCACGTTCTGTATCTTTTAAATCCACTATGGTTGCTACCTCTACTACTAACTTCACTGCTAAGATATCTGTTACGCTTACTTTTCTCTACACTCCGAATTTTATGATTTATGGATTTTGCCATTTCATCAATAGAGGTGGTGCTCCGTAACGTTCACAAACCACGGAAAACTAAATATAGATTAAGAATGACATTTGAAATAGGTAACAATAATTAGGTACGTATCTCTTACTTGCGCGTATAATTTTCTCTTAAGTAGTTTCGAGTAGACGTGATTATGAATATGTAATGAATAATTATCACGAACGGAATTATACATTCTGTGTTAATATAATCTTGGAAAACGTCGTTTCTAAATATATCTTCTCCTAATACAAGTTAAATAAAAAATGTATTTAAAGGATACAATGACAATGATTAGGATTACACATAAATGGGTTCAGTTAATTTCAATTGAGTTAGATATTTTTTCCCATTTGTAAATAAACGTTGAATACGTTTATCAGTTTATTCATGGTCAGAAAATGGTTTCCTTTTATCTGACATACTGTTTTATTTGTACTTTGTAATAATCCAATAATACCCAATAGTAGTAGTACGCTTGAACTAAATGTTACTTGTCTTTTTAATTAAGTATTTAAATTTTCGTTGATTTCTTTTTGCGTGTTGATCAGCTAGACCCAATTAAATGTTGTCTAGTTCACAAACTTAATGTTTAAATTAATAAATCGAAATATCAAAACGCTGTTACAGTCCGATAATATTGAATTTAGTACATAATTTGCCAGATATAGCGGTAGGTACTGTGTTATAGAGATATATTGCTTTTAACTTTCTGAACCTAGTCAGAAATTACGCGCGGCCAAGCTTTCGCCTTAGCCTCGAGTGCTATTCCAATATTAATAACTAGTTTGCTGGAAAATCACTTCAAAACTTTCACTGCTGCAACTAAACTGTGATATTATTATTATTATTATCCATTTCTTATTTATCCATCGGTCATTTTGTAAAATTGTTTAATTTTTTAATTTTATTTAATTTTAATTTAATTTAAATTACATTAGAAATATGGTGGTAAAGGCCACTATGTTTAGACCGAATATTTAAGAACAAATTGCATACGGATAAGTCACCTTAAGAAACTTGATATATTGACACGATAAATTTTACATATCTGAGAATAATTCTTCCCAAATTAATCGAAAACCATTATTTCTCCTAAATGCAATATTTCTTTACAATATTTGTAAGCTACTTAAATCCAATCATATTTCTACACCGCTGCAATGCAGCATAATTTATTGGTGTCAAGGTTTATTTCTTCCAAATTATTCTTTACCATTTCAATTAATACAAAATTACAGCAAAAGTTTTATGGATGAATGGAAAATTTAAATAATGTTCACTAATTTTATATTTATTATTGGGTTCCAAAACAATGAAGAAGGCACTGCAATGAATCTTGAGAGCTTTACAAAATGCAATTTACAACTAGCTGTTGCCCGCGACTTCGTCCGCGTTAAAAAGATAAAAAGTAGCCTATCACGTGTCCCGTACTACTAAATGTTTATCTACCAAGTTTAATGAAAATCAGTTAATTCGTTTAAGAGTGATGAAGGAACATACATACATACATACGTATACATCAACTGAAACTTCATACATGATTGTATAGAGCCTATATACACGATATTTCTGAAAACAAAGTATTTCCATGACCGACCCCTACAGATTTATTATTAGTATGATGATGATATGATGATGATGATGATAATAAAATTTAATGTTAGTTTCTTCTTCAAAAATACTTTTTCAATCACCGTGTAATTTCGCATACACGTTATCAAGGGTACAGAAAAAAGAAAAATACTGAAAAATCAATACCTGAAAGAGTTTAAAGTTAAATATTATTATTTTTATGTAAGAACTTATGTTATCTATATTAAATTTTGTTATATTATCCGTTAACCTACAGAAGAAAATATAAATAAATTTTCAAAACTTTCCACATTATTTTGAGCGTAGACGCATACTCGCCAACTTTTGTGTTTTGAATACTTTTGTACTTACTCTTACATGTGGTTCTGTTTTGCTAAGTTTTATACATCTTCATAGAAAAGGTTTATCATAGTTTATAGTTTATCCTTTTCATTTGTAGAATACTCTCCTAAAGCCTTAAAGTAAGCTGTCACTAACTTAAGAAGGTATTCTCACTGTATAATAAACTGAAAATGTCAAGAAAATCGAATATTGTAACGTAGTACAAAAGAGCGCTTCTGTCTCACTGAAGCGTTTTGTACTTAAGAGCTCCTACGTCAAGAGCTACTCTCTCACTCATCTTTGTAGTATCTTGATCAGTTATTCGGTTGTGATACTTAATGATTCTCTACTTCAACTAAACGCAACAAGTTAGTTACTTTTATATTCTAAAAATAGCGGCTACTTATTAATAAAAGTAGCCGCTATCGAAATAATCATAATTTTATTTTTTATGAGTAATTCTTATTACGTAACGCAATTTTTGAAGATTTTGACAACCTTAAGTAAGTGAGGTGATTTTTGAGGAATGCGATTATTAGATCGCGCCGGGAAAGAAAACTGCCAAATTGCCATGCAACAATTTAAGATATTGGATAACGTTGGTTGGAACAAATCCAATGGTTTTCGAAGTTGACGTATACCGAAGTTTAACACAATTGTATTCAATAATTTTTGTTTTTTTATTGCTTTGCTTGTAAATAGCACAGCGAAATTCTTATTATTTTTTCCTTAAGTCTTATTGTTTACCAAATAAAATTTATAAGTAATATGGTCAATTCTGTTAGCTCAATGGGTGTGATTAAATCCGTATTTGAAAAGGTTATCTAACTTATCAGGTCATCCTATACTAACCCATTGGCTTATGACATTTAGTTATATGCAGTTTTATATTGGCAATGAACTTTATCTGACATTCACTGCATTTTTTCTCTGAATAAAAATAGAATCTGAATGTCATAACACATAAGTGAACATGCATCTGCGTGTTATATTTCTGCTGGCGATTATAAGGTCTCACTTCAAGAATTGTGTTATTCATTATGTTATATTTCTTTCAGGGGAGCAGGCGGAGGAGGGATGTTTGGTGACGTCAATATCTCAGCCATTTTGGATTCTCTTAGCGTTAGTTACGATAAAAGAGTGAGACCAAATTATGGAGGTTAGTAATTTAATATTCTCTAGTCATCTCCTACTAAACAAATTATTCACCTTATTATCCTATGTGTTCACGACTTGTATCAAAATCAAAATGATTTTGCTGACCTTTTTACATATTATTTTGACAGAATCAAGTCCGAATCAATATCTATTGACTGTCTGAGATAGCCTTTACGATTTTTTGTGATAGTAGCACATATTTCTGCACCGTTGAACTTGCCTAAGTCTGTTTCTACGGCAAATCGATTGGCATCCAAAACACTAATGAATCGCATTTCGCATAGTTTTGAGGCAAACATGAGTATCGTGCATTCCGACCCCAATCAGTTCACTCGTGTAGTAAACATCGGTTCACGTAAAGTGAAGTAAGTGAAGTAGGGATATACCAATCATAATAAAGGGTAAAGCTGCTATGTCTTAATCTCAAATGCTTCTTTGACAGGCCGGCTTCATCTAAATTCCAGAAAGATATTGTTATCGTATGTAATTAAAGATTATGCCTTATGCATGATTGCATTCCTTCTGTTCTACTTATAATACAAATTAGTCTCTCTTTAAGTACGAAATACTGCTTGCCGAATTTCCATTTCTTTTGGTTGAGAATTTCCAAATTTCCACCAGACTGCAAATAGCACAGAATTTTGAGGCGTAAAAAGTAACAAAAGACAACATTGGTGCTAAATGTAAATGCACATACAAAATCTATTTGAAGGTCACGATTGTAAACCCAGATTGACCCAAAAAACAACGCTTTTTAAAACTGTTCATATTAAAATGCGAAGACTCTTTTTCTTTAGACTGTTGTAAATGATATATGTATATATACTAGAGGTCATGGTGGTGTCATATACCTACTAGTGGCAGTGGGTAGGTATAGTGTCATGTGTACTAGTAAGATTTTATATAATACAACTCGAAGTCAAATGGCACTTAATAAAGTGTGAATGTCCAAAGTCTCAATTTGTTGAGTACCTATACATTTTTTTAAGATAATACCAAAAAGAAACCACAAATATTGCTTCAAATTCAAGGAGATAACTGCCAGCACATATAGAATAGGAAATTCCACAATATGTAACCGATGTAATATTTCAGGGCCGCCCGTGGATGTAGGAGTCACCATGTACGTGCTCTCCATCAGCTCGTTATCTGAAGTGAAAATGGTATCTAATAATATAAATCTACTTTAGGTTAGGTAAAGCGTCAGTTAGAGATCAAGGAATCGCAAGAAACGCAGAAAAAGCAAGGCTGGACCCTCTAACCTCGTTCGAATACCTGATTTGTGTACAATTATTCATTTCATTAAACTACAACTCGGTTATATTCGATCGGGGTTGTCAACGGGCGGGTTCGCCCCATTTTTGATTTGGTTTTCACTGCGCTAGATGCGCGCGCGCAACTTACGATTGGGCTTGATTGCAGGTCCGCCAGTGGAGGTGGGCGTCACCATGTATGTGCTCTCTATCAGCTCCGTCTCCGAAGTGCTCATGGTACTCGCCACTGTCAGCTCACGCTTGACTCGGTCGCTTCGGCCGCTCGCTGCGCCGCTGCGACCGAGCAGCCCCAGACACGAGGCTGCGAGCATGCCGGCGTTATGGAGCAGACCTCTCGGAGGGCAATGCGCAAACCATTCCAAATTCCAATTCTAACTAGCTAGCTGTACCTGCCATCGACTTTGTCCGCGTTGAAAAATATAAAAAAAAATATAACGCCTGACAAAATATATAATATGAGAAATATAAAGCCAGACATCTTTATTGCTATTCTAGTATAACGCCAGACATAGAATTTTTATTTTTTAAAGTTCCCTCGGGGACAGTACTTTTTTCTGAAAAGAGAGCCCTTCCTGTATTTCTGACAATGTGTATGTTGGGTCAGGTGGCCTGAAAAGGTATCAGATAGACAGACAGAGTAACTTCCATTACTATTTATAACTTGAAGTATGGATTATGTTATAAATTACGTATTTTTTTACCGAGTTTGCGCCCTTCCGAGTGTGTCTACGAATACTTAAAAAATACATACTAAAAATGTATACGCTATTAAACATCCCTGCAAGCGAGACGATTCGTAACTTTGCTCCGTTTGTTGTAATTTTTGTTGTTTTTTTTTTGAGCTTTTTACGTTCTTGAATAGGTTATTGTTGTGTCTGTGGGTTTCTTACTATTGTATTTCAGATTGGCGTTTAACACTTCAACTTTACCACTCGCCTTAATTTCTATTTTTCTGTAGTCTTGCTTGAATGTTTTCAATGTTTGTACCGCTGTCCAGTGAGTTCAAATCAAAATGGAAACAACGCAATAACCGGCTTTGAATTAATAACAAAGTAACGAACCCTCGAAATTAATTCTTATCAAAAAATTTGTCAAGTGGAGAACCAAACAGCCCTTGATAACGGTTTCAAAAAATTTAAATATGAACCTATGACCAGGGTGTATGACCCCTAGTGGAAACCAAATCAAGGGGCTCTTTATTAAAGTCACTTTAGGACGTGACCTTTATGCAGATATATTAGAATTAGAGATTAACATCAATCTAATGTCAGAAGTTATTATAAGAACGCTGTTTAGATGTAAGTTTATATTAAAACTACACGTAAACGTATACCTTCGTTTTTAAAAATACCAGGCATGTAAATTATTTTTGTAATAAATTCACTCTTTTACAATGTTCAAGTAATTTTAAGTGAAAGCGAAGCGTCAATATTTACATTCGGAATATGAGCCTGCAGCGCGATTTTATATAACAATTCATGTATACATTGACGTGTATATTTCATATATGAAACTTATATTAAAATATCTAGGTCTTTTTTTACAATTTCACAGATATTTTAATACATATCTCATAATCTTAAAAAAGGTTCGGTCTAATTTAATTATTGGGTCCTTTACATATGAAATTGCCGTTTCATTAATTGGTTCTTTTTGGTTTTAAAAACACAATACAATAAAAAATATGATATAATTGTAGGGGTTTGATCATTTAAAGTGTGTAGGT
Organism: Synanthedon vespiformis; assembly: GCA_918317495.1. Lineage (NCBI taxonomy): Eukaryota > Metazoa > Arthropoda > Insecta > Lepidoptera > Sesiidae > Synanthedon > Synanthedon vespiformis. The sequence continues at coordinate 5,082,625 of OU906947.1, forward strand.
ACCTAATACCTATATCCCTATCGATATTCCTACTTATATCCACTTTCGTCATAGCGTTCGTTCGTCACACCGAACGACTTTAACGAGGTTTGTAGTGGATCCGCTTCCACGAACATTTTCATTCTTCGTTACGACTCGGACACAGTATAAATATGACTCGGATCTCCGTCCGTCTACGGGGCTTTTCTAAATGTCAATATTTTCAGATCGAAAACGATGCAACTAAATACATACCATTTTCTTTTACAATAGCTTAGTACCTCATATAAATAATTATTCATCATAATTAATTAAGCACTCTAAATGTTTCATAGTTTGAACACAACGAGGACAAAGAAAAATCAAAAATTAATATATCATTAAATTCGAAACCCTAAGTTTTGTCTGATCTTGCATGGACCAACTTGCCGCACGGGACTCGGTTGAACGCAGAACTAGGAGTCTCATTGGCGTCAATACGCTTTTAAAAAACTAAGATGCAGAGCGTGACACATAGACGCAAAATTGGCCGTCTATGTGTCTTTTATAAGATGTCCTTCGGAGGTGTGCATGAGCTGCATGAGCTCATACCGCCTTCCCCTTTCTTCCATCGCACATACAGACGTACGTACGGCTGGTTACCATCCTCATTTTGTCGAATTTCCTCTTTGTCGGACCAAGCGCTTTAAAACATACTTTATAATGCGCACTGCCAAGGTTCGGAACTCCCTGCCAGCGTCTGTATTTCCGAGTCATATACTTAACCCAAATCTTTTCAAATATTTTCTGGGTGAGTTCGCTCCATCATATGCTTCATCTTCACTAAACAGCTGGATGTTGAGCAAGAGTAAACCCATCTCTAATAAATTCTTAATAATATTCTTCGTACTCGCATTCGTGTGACAATTTTTGACTTTACTCCCATAAATTTTCATACCACGGGTTTAAATATCAATTAGTGCAAATCAATTAAGGATCGATCTAAAAAAAAAGAAGTTGTAGGTACATGAGCAATATTACCAGATCAACGAAACGCCAATTTCATATATAAGAAACTATTTTTTGCCTAATATTCCGTATAAGTTTAGAAAAAAATCTTCTGTACATTTTAATAATGACATAATAATATAAGCTACTTTAAAATATATATTTTATTTTATTACTTGGACCATTTTAGAAGATGTTTAACAATGTCATTTTAACTAAATTAAAAGTTGGCACCTGACTTTCTATTATCAAATAAATATAAGTCAAGTGAATAAGTAAAAAAGTCAAGTAATCGAGTCTAATCTAGTAAATACACAATCAAGTAAATAATTCACACGTATGTTGTCGTAATTCTCTTTTAGTGAATTTAACCTCATTACAATAAACATGGGAACAATAGCTTTGTTATTATTGTACATAAGATAATATTATTTTCGGTTGTATGTTTTATAAAGGGAGAAACGAACCGACGAAAATTTACATTTTAAACGAACGTCCAAAATTCTATTTATGCCAGTTTGAACTGCCAGTCAAAACCGCGGTGATGATTTTGCATATCTATGAATTTTATGTCGAGTAGTCTTGAAATAGTACCATATTCATGATTTCAACAAACTGTACAAAGTTGCTATAAATTTTAAATTATTATGAGTACATATTATCTTACTTACTTTTTCAAGTAAAATATGAAAAATTTAAACTTGATAATTAAGAAAATAAAATAATAGTTAGCAGTGAATATATTATGCCATATAGTTTATGTTTTTTTTTAATATAATTCATAATATTTATAACCTTGCAGGACTTTACTCTGGATTTTTACTTTCGACAATTTTGGACGGACCCTAGACTGGCTTACAAAAAGAGACCCGGTGTAGAGACACTTTCTGTTGGATCCGAATTTATCAGAAATATTTGGGTACCTGACACATTTTTCGTCAATGAAAAACAATCTTATTTTCACATTGCTACTACGAGCAACGAATTTATTCGCATTCACCATTCTGGATCTATTACTCGTAGTATAAGGTTGGTTTACAATTGTTATTTTGAAGCATTGTTAAAAAAAAATAAGAAAAAATAATGTTCTAAATTATCAATCGAATGTTTTTTACAGATTGACTATAACGGCATCTTGTCCTATGGACCTTCAGTATTTTCCTATGGATCGTCAATTATGCAACATAGAGATTGAAAGCTGTAAGTGATCATATTTGATTTTTCTTTGATTTGATTCTAGCTTATTTATTGTTGATGGAATCGATGACAACTTGCAATTAAGAAATGCGCCTATTCTTCTTTTTGGCTTTACCGGAAATGAACTCATACATATATGAATAATAGCTACTTCAAATACGATTTATCGAAATGTTATATCCATAACCTCTGCTTTTGTTTGATTTCTACGTAAACTGACAAAGCCGAAATGCTTGGAAACGTTTATACTTATTCGTACATAGAATATTTCGTACATTGTCGCCGTTGTTCGCTTCGTAGATCCTATTTAAAGTTCTTTACTTTTATTTGTAAAAAACCCAGTGCGATGGGTGTATATTTTACCGTTATGTTTATATCTGCATGGTACAGTTGGCTACACCATGCGAGACATCAGGTACAAGTGGAACGAGGGACCCAATTCTGTCGGTGTCTCTAGCGAGGTCTCTTTGCCGCAATTCAAAGTTCTTGGTCATCGCCAACGAGCCATGGAGATTTCTCTTACCACAGGTAGGTACAGTTATAAGTGCAAATTTCTACGAGTTCTTAACATAACTGCCGCATAGATTTATAGCATGATTGGCACGTTTTATACTGTTAAGCGTAGGGTTTACGCTGTCTAATAATTTATTCTTATTAAAATAGTAATAATAATAATAATGGTGATGAAAAAAAACCAAATCACGCAAAAAACAAGTCAACAATCTCAAGACTTCATCTAATTCCACGGCGCGCCGGACAGTTATTTTTAGAAGCTGCCCTGTTCTTTCGTTTCAAATAAGATATTATTAAATTTAACAGTTATGAATTAATATGAAACCTTGAAAAAAGAAAAAAAAAAGAATTTTTTTTGAAATATTTTAATAATTTCTGTCATATTCTTTCACAGGAAACTATTCGCGACTGGCATGCGAAATTCAATTCGTTCGTTCAATGGGATACTATCTGATTCAAATTTACATTCCGTCTGGACTAATTGTTATCATCTCTTGGGTATCATTTTGGCTGAACCGAAACGCTACTCCAGCAAGAGTCTCACTGGGTGTTACTACTGTGCTCACAATGACCACGCTTATGTCTTCTACAAATGCTGCGCTACCAAAAATATCATATGTCAAGTCGATTGACGTATATTTGGGCACCTGTTTCGTGATGGTTTTCGCCAGTCTCTTAGGTAATTTTTTTTTAATTTCGTATCCAATCAATAAGTGTTAATTTTAAAATCTTATATACGACAATTAATTTATTTTTTGTTTATTTTAGAATATGCAACTGTGGGTTATATGGCTAAAAGAATACAAATGAGAAAACAACGATATAATGCCGTACAAAAAATTGCTCAAGACAAGAAGCCTCCCGTTGACAGAGACGGTCCCTCAGGACCGTCAGAGCCAATTCCTACGCCACGTGGAAGCACTTTGACTAGGCCTGCACCTCCCAGCCGCTCGTCTGTGAGTAATAAACCTTAAAAATATTCGTGATTTGCGTGTGTAATCACTAAATGTGGTTATGATGCATAACATTAGGTACGAATTGAAATTTCCCCAAAAAATTCTCATTTATCTTCTCTACTATTGTTCTCTGCAATTCTGCAATACCTCACATTCGTAACTCCCCTTACTTATAATCTTAATGTAATAGACAAATGATCTTATTATAAGATCTTATTAAAATGTAGAAACGTAAAATAAAACCATTTGCGAAGTTTTGTAATATACCTAATTATTTTGTTATATTTGAAATTTAGAGTTACAGTCGATATGGACACGACAGCCGTCATAAATCTCACGACCCTAAGGGATATTCGAAGAGCAGTACTCTGGAAAATACAATCAATGGTTCACGGGGTTCAGCCCCTCCCCCACCGCCGCCGCAACACGAGGAAGAACCAAATCCTGCTGCACAGCTACTCCAGACTAAGGTCAGTACTTCAATGGCTAGCTGTGGCTCGATCGCCTTAAATCGAGGTTAACACTGTGCATTAACCCGCCTCAAAACTTGAACAATCGCTTTAGCTTCGCAATTGCGATTCGTAGTAGAACTTTTTCACAGAAGACCACCGAGAAATAGTGAATGAGTAAGGGAGCCCAGAGCCCTTTTCCCCAAACTGTCCCAATCTCTTATCCTTAACGTTACTGTAGTCGGCAGTGCTCTTGCAGCACCTGTGGCGTTGGTGGTCATAAAGTGCTATATCAACCTGTCTGCCGACCTTAACATGATGAAAATTAAATCGGTGGAGTTTAATTGGGTTAATTATTACAGGGAATCAATAAGTTACTCGGTGCAACACCGTCGGACATCGATAAGTATTCACGCATCGTGTTCCCCGTGTGCTTCGTATGCTTTAACCTGATGTACTGGATTATTTACCTGCACGTATCTGACGTAGTGGCTGACGACCTGGTACTTCTCGGTGTAGAGAGTTAAGTATATGTAGTTTCCATATATATCTGATTTATAATTAAGAAAAATCAGAAACGACTAGTTGCGGACACAATTATGTTTTTTAAAAACTTGTAAAAAAGCACGCGAGTAATTGAATTGAACACTGATTAATTACAGTGAAATAATTCACTTTACATTTCTTTAAGTTATTTATTATATATTAGGAAACATGTAAAGTCGGGGTAAGAAGAGATTCGTAAATTCGACATTCGTCTTAAATTCGAAAGTTGTCAGTTTTCTGCTTAGTGCTTAGTTTCAAAAGGTACTAAAAAAATACGTCTTGAGAAAGGAATGAATTTGAAAATTCACGATGGTTTTTTTACCCCGACTATACTAAAAGCACTCTTTAATAGGAAAGGGGGAATGTGCCACGAAATTTTCTTAGGTGCAGACCTATGAAAATTATTTAAAACTAACTAATAAAATGTATTTATTAAAAGACTTAATAATTATAATAATTACTTAAAAACTAAATTGATTATAAAATAAGGTACCTAAGTAAAAAAAAACACTGCAAGCAGATATAATTTTAACGGCGCATAGGGATGATTATGAAAAATTATATAATTGTTAAAATCAAAACTATTGTGTTATATTCACTTATATGTATGTATGTATGTTTATCATAATAATATTTACTTTACTTCTGGTGCGTCGTGTCGGAGAATTAATAAATAAATTATCTTAATCGATAGTAAGTTAAAGACGTAATGTTAACCGTAAAAGTATCTAATATTGACAATACATACATAATGCCCAACGATTATCTTAATTAAATGTACCTATTCTAATGAAGAGATCAATTATTGGGAATATACTTGTAACAATAAATGTTCTTGTCTAAATTTAGAAAACCCCTGCACCAAGTGAGAAAGGTTAATGTCACATTTCGGGTTGTTCCTGATTGCCTCAAATCCTGTCAGCCACATTTTTTTTTATTACAGTGGCACGACTCGATTTGTTATTTATTTTTCAGGACTATAAGTTGATTTGGTTTTCAATGACAATTTAAAAAATAAAAATATCACAAAGTCACTAACATAATTATTATTTATTATAGACTTATCCATCTTCTTTCCTAATAAAATTGTGTAAGATATTTTTTGGTCACCTGTACTTAAACTACAGTATGACTGTGTCAAGTATGAAATATCATTTTGGGGCTTATTGGATTTGGGACAATCAAAAACTATATTTCTAATTGTTTAATGTAACACTAATGTACACTTTAATGTAAACATATTTAAAGTACAATGTGAGTAACGAATAAACATTTGGTGCTGGGAAAATTATTGGCTCGTCTTTAGAAACTGACAAATTATGTAATAGCTAGATACCTATATGTTGATATGTAGGTATGTATAATTAAAAAATACATATTTAGAAATAGATAATAATAAATACAAGTTAGGTTAGTTCGTGTTTTATATAATTATGATGATTTGAAACGCGAACGTGCAGCAAAGCGAAAAGAAGTAAGCCCACTTGGATTGCAGTTTCTAAAGTCCTTCCAAATTATTTGTTTTATTTTAAATTCAGACTCAATGATATGTATATACATGTAATAATAATTATATAGTCCCATAATAGTGCCTCAAATCTTGCAGTAATAAGTACCTGAAAACAGTCCGCATTTTGAAGATGTGACTCGTTTCAAAGATTCAATTTGTGCATTAAAATCCGTTTAGAGAGGAGTTAGAACAACATCACGAGTGCGGCTTACATAAGACATTTTATGTATGTATATATTATACATAATTATATTTACAATATAAAGTTAATAACAAACCCTAGTTTTTTAAAAATATTATTCCGTTCTAGTTTACATTTTTGAACACCGGTAAATTAAATACACTTCAATACTTAATTCATATAGTGCACGAGTACACGATTTTTTTCTAATTAGTATAAAGTTTATATATGTATCTTAATGATATGTTATTATTGAGTCTTTATAATGAATATCTTAAATGAATTTAAGGCAATTTTTAAATAAATTAATTGGGATTATAAAAGGAGCTCTCAGCTACATATTTTTGTCCCAGCGTCTCTCTGTAATTTCATACGTAACAAGTTGCTTCACAAGGTTAATTCGTGCACAAAGTGAACCTTTGTGAATTTTTTTCTCAAACAGGCATCAAACGATTTCAAAGTTACAAAGTAACATTGCATACTAATTAGCGTTTTGCATTTTGTTGAAGTGAATAATTGATGGAGAAGTATTTTACCCAAGATGTTCCACATGAAACGACTTGTTCCGTGTGTTTAATAGTAGGCTGTGAAATATGTCGTCTAAAATAGCTACACACGTTTTTACAAAATTCACTTGTATATTCATTACACCAGGATATTATTAATATATAGATTACTAATTTACATTAATGATGTAAGAAACAATTGTAATAGTTTGTGTGAATGGATTTCATTTACTATAAATGTTTACGCATTACCAGATCATCGGATAAAGTGATAGGCGCCGCACACGTGAACGCATTCACGTGCACTTTCTGAGTATTGATAGTGTGAGATTCGGCATTAGAGGTGATGTTATGACAAAGGCTATTTGTTAGAAAATAATTACATTGATAAATCACAAATGGCTTGCCTAAGCTAAATCGCGTACCGATGTTGTTAAATAATATAAATTATAATTAACTAACAAACCTTTAAGTCGAGAATCAATTATAATTTATAGTATTACATTTAATAGCATCGGTTTGCGATTTAGCTAAGCAACCCTTTTGCGATTTATCGACTTAAGAATCATCTAACACATAATCTTTGTTATCATTAAATAACCGATGAGGGTATATATTTTTAATGCCGGATCATGAAAAATTTGAATATTTCTGAGTAATGAAAGACTTCTATGCTTCCGAAAAGATGTTGTATAGGACCTTGGACCCGATCTGATCGATTTAATATCAAAGTATTCAAAGTAGTACTTTGATTTGATCTCTTTAGTTTCTTTTTTTTATTAATATAATATATTTTTTAAGTACTAAGGATTTAATAATGACTTTCACTTAAACATTATAAGTTAAGTTATATTGTATTTTTCTCTGAATTTGCTCAAGGATGTATGACAAAATGAGTAGGTATCGATTCGTATAGTAATATAAAAAATAGTCGTAGGTAGTTTGTATTTTAAGTAAATTACTTGAATTCTATTTTATGAATTTTCTCGCACCAAAATTAAAATTGTATAAAGATCATAAAAACCTTGGATTAAATTTATATTTGAAATAATCAACACGAACTTAGATGTTAATCATATGAATTTTCCTCTTTTGCCAATAATTTAATTTAATAAAGACTGACTCAGTTAAGCTAATTATTTCGTTATGATGACAAATCGTTAAATTCTATTATTTTCATAACGAATTAAAAAAATGTGAAAACAAGTACAATTACCAGTTTTTTTTTATATTCCAAGTATATCAACTGAACAGCTGTGTAAAAAGCATATAATCAAGAAAGAATACCCCAACAGTAATGCGCAGACCTTACTTTGGGAGATACGAATGACAATTTATTACACTAACAAAGTATTAGAAATCTTATTATATAAATAAATAAATGTGTAAATGTTATACTATGACTAGTAGTAATAAATCAGCCAGTAACTTTAATAATTGGCATAATAATTATATTAATAGGAGAAGAAAATAATTGTATGAAACTATGAATTCTCGCATATACTGCACCTAGATGGTAAGAAGTAGCTTTAGCTTAACGTGCGAAGGAGCGAGCAAGGCGGGTCTTATAATTATTTCAATTACGACAATGAAATAAAACCCTATACAAGTTGTATGTAGGTTATAGATGGAAATTTAATTATTACATTTGGCGTGAATTGCTCGCACACTTCAAGCGTGAAACCAAATTCTAAATCACGTTCGTATAAATAGTATTAATAAAAAATGTATTATGTAAAACTAAATGAATGTAGGCAATTTAAGGTAATTATATCACGTGACGACTCAGCGAAGTTATAATAGTTATTACACGTACAGGTTAGATTGACTCTTAGTAGTCTAAAAATGTCAATATAATGAGACATAAAGAAATAGATTGTTGCACTTAACTGCAGTTAAAATAGGTGAGTTTTATATCAGAGGTAGAAATAATAGTGCGAGATACGGCGTAAGAGATATAATATACCCTCATCTCCTATGTAATTATGACAAAGACTATCTGGTAGATGATATTTACAATGATATAATACAAACGGGTTGCCTAGCTTTTATAATTCCAAAAGTTATATATAATTATAATTATTTACGCGGTTTAGCGAGAAAACCCATTTGCAATTTATCTATATAGTCTTTGTAATAATTAAATAACAGATGAGGGTATTATACTCTATTTCTATTGCCGGATAATTAGACCATAAAGCAAGCGACTGTTGTACAATGTATGCAGTGAGGTTAGCATGAGTTTATGATCGGGTGGGCAACATGTTGTGACATTGTTACACATTAAAATGAATTCGTCAAGAAAAGAAGAATGTACGTATAATGCGATATTTAAATTTTTCTTAATCCCAGACAGACAGGTTTCTTGTGTTTCTTAATAATAATCATTTTAATTATTTATAACATTTCTATTTGTTAGGTCTATTCGTCATTTATTCATATTTTGTCATATTGTATTTAGATTACTTTATTTATTTATTATAAGTGATATATATATTATAAAATAATATAAATTTTCTTTGTATTTTATTTAAAAAAAATGTTATTTTCTTTCCCTCTGTACCAAATTAGACATTAAAATGAAGTCGGTGACGTCACAACATGGCGCATGCCCGATCCTAATCCTTTTTGACCACATAGACATGACATAGACAGTACATAGATACACAGGCCAAGTTGTACCTTGTACAGTACGAGATGGCTGTCTTTTCAACAATTTATATACGAGAACAATCGTCACCACCAATCGCTTTAAAGTAACCTTCTCGTGGAAATATTTTATTTAGACTTTTGATAAAAGTTTTAGGCCTGCAAAAGCACATTAGAGATGTAATTGACACAAATTTAGATAATTTCTTATAACGTAAGACAGAATTTATCTGTTAAACGGGATTTATATTATATGTATTTTAAAGCCTTCTTTTTTCAAGTTGAGAGCCCAGTGGGCAGTGAAAGACAAGATAGATAATTAGAAAAGTTTCTTTTGAAACGTTAGATAATCCTTTCTTGACAACGCAAATGTCAACTTTCGTAACGACTAAAGCTTTGAATATACTGTTGTAATAATTTGTATTGTATCCATTTAGAATAAAGATGGTCAGCTAAATTGGTATTATTAAATAAAATGGAATGAGCGCTTTCGTATACAAAAAGTTTGATAAAAAGTTGATCACGTAATACAAAGTTGAGTATGAAAATATTTGATCACAGCAAATGTGCCCATTTGAAAAAATCTATTTACGCTGTGAGGTATTGAAAATTAAAGAATTTACATTTGCAGTCTAAATAAGTATTGAATTATTTAAAAATAGGTTGAGTGTACATTATTTATTTGTCAATGAGTTTTTTTTAAATTTATCTATTAATATAAATTCAGAAAATTTGTGTACGTAGAGAAAATTTGCTGTTGATATGAAATATTATAATTTTATTATATTACACGATTACTAAGTGCCAAAAGAAAATTGGCTGTAATTTTTTTGAATTCTTTTTTGTATTTATTTAAATATATGAAGTAAATTTATATTTGCTAGTTTGTATTACAATGTTTGAAATGAATAAGTAATTAATATGCTTAACTTAAATGAAAACTAAAAAAACTTTATCCTGTTGCAAATATTAGCAGATACTTCGTATGTGCATCACTTTAATTTTCATTAAGGGATTTGCATAGGCCAATAACATTGACGATTTGACCTTTAAAATTTCTATATATTACAAACTTATTCCACACGAAAAACACAAAAGCAGTCACTGAAGTGAAGCTCCGCATTTGGAACTCCCAGATTGTTGTTTTTTGTATTTACCATTAAAACAATATTTAAAAAAATACATTTTTTAACTGATATTGACTTATTATATCCTGCACCGATGCACCGATGTGCAGGAATCATTTGCGCGCAATAAGCCGTTTTCGAAACAATTTTTAATATTTAATAAGTCAAATTCTTCTTATGTTAGAAAACTTTTATTGTGGGGTTTCTATTACTTTGATGGAAATTCTAAACAATACATGTTCTTCACATGTTTAAGTATAACATATATTTTTTTAAACCAATTGCGTTGACACTTTCTTGATGCAATTTTTATGCAAATTTTTAGACCTTTGTAATAGACTTACTTTAGACTTACTACAGTCCAAGAAAAAGTTTATTTTTACAAATAAATTGCGATCCTCATTTTTAATGCTCCTTCATCAAGTAGAGTAGGTATACTTTAAAGTATTTTACAAACTATCATAGCTCGTAAATCGTACGACAAAATCTTTGGTGTGGTTCCAAACATTTTTAATAAGATTTTCAGTATAAACCTTCAAAGCTCAATTTTCGGAATTAAATAAGAAGCTAAAGATCGATTACAGATCTGTTTTGTGGATCTACTAAAAGGCAAATTCCCAATATTTTAAAGCTCGCTCTAATGAGAAAAAATATCTCTTTAGATTCATCATGAATCTGGCGAAGCTGGATCTAGTGACATAATTCCTACTTTCTGCACTCTGCAGTTGTGACTATTTAGATGCAACCGATTTTATGGTCGGTTTGTGATATTGTGATGACAGGCAACTTGAAATTTATTTCCATATTTTTGTCTACGGTTACGACTACGTTAATTAAAAAAAAGTTATATCTTTTCTCGTGTTTCAAGGTTTTCAAGGTTATTTCAAACTTGATCAAATTGGATGTCCACGAGCAGATGTATGTAACAGTAAATTTTCAATTTACGTTTGGTTTCCTTTGAAATGAACTTCAAAAGATTTTTATGTCAGCATGAAAAATCGTACCATCAAAAGATTTAATCAACATTTCTATTTAACTGGGCCATTTATACTGACTGCGGTATGTCAATGTTTAACACTGAGCGATATTGGCGGTTAGACTGACCTTTACTTTGATAGTAATGAAAGTCTACACTAGTTTTACTTTCAACACAACATTGCAGAAAAAATATTTCCTTTTTTTTACTGCAAATTTAATAAATCTATTTTTTTTTAATTCTCGTACTGAGTTCAAATTTACAACTAAAATTTTATAATTTGTTTTGATTAGGCTATAAATAAATATAAATTTTAATTCTAGTTTTGTTTTAAGATAAGCAAACCCCCGACCCTCTATTGAACCCAAACACGCTAGGCATGTCTGCTGTAAGTGGCTGAGGAGTTGGGTGCCCCACAGACCACTTGTTGCTGCAGCATCAGACAAAGTTACCATGCTATGGAAATACTACCGAAGTAACATTTCACATTTCACAAATTTCACATATATCGAACTTATGGAATTTTTCGTCATTAGGAGCTGACGATGTTAAACGCCTGAACAGATCTTTATAGCTAAAAAGATTTTAATCACGTCGGGTTCAAACAAAAAGAAAAAGATTAATTTTGAGAACTTTTTAAGTTATGGAATTGACTTAAAATTTTAGATCATCAACACGAAATATATTGTTTTCTAAATTTTAACGTAATTGACATTAATCAAAGCAATTATTACAATATCATTAGATATATAAAAATTATTAGGTACTTCACTGAAAAAAAAAAACACACACATTTCACTGGTATGCAGTAGGACAATTAGCTTGCCTTAACCGATTGATATATATTTAAACAATACATATATTATCGAAATAACGGTAGAATAACCTACTAGGGTTTTAATGAGAGGGCATAGGAATTATGTATCCTTGCACTTGATATTTGAAAAATCACTGGCGACTTAAACAAACTACAAAATGTGCTCTTTGCAGTTCTATTAACATCGTATATTTCTTTACAAAAATGAATTATATGTATCTATTTACATATAATTTCTAGAATATTATTTTTTAAGACTGAATTTAAATGGTAATTCTTTTCTGATATTGATATATTGATGTCCGTTGATCAATTGAATATATGTATGTAAGCATGTTGTGCAATATTTGTTTAGAAATTATTGAGATGTTTATAATATAAGTTAAATTTGTATCTGAAAAATTCTTCCTGTCTCGATCTTGATGTTGATAATGTTGCTCAAACTAAATAACTTTAAAACATGTAGTAACATTATACGAAATTTAGTTCTGTGATCCAATAAAATATTATATGATACATACTTGTCGTTTTATTTATCATCAATTATGAATCATCAATCATTCATAAAGCACGTACCCAGATTTTTAATTGGGGGGACATTACATGTTTGGATATTTGTTACACAACTATGCAAAAATGACTGAACAGATTTGGATGAAACTTGGCACACATATAGTTCTTTCCTAGATCAACATAATTATATTTTTTATCCTAAATAAGGTATCGATAATGTACTAGGATTTGTTAGTATCTTGCAATGGTTGCAAACCAACAGTATTTTTTTATCATAATGTATTTTTTCACAAGTAACGTGAATTCATTTTTGAATTTTGTTCGTGGTTTTATCATTGTTGTCCATTTTCGTAGAAATAAAACAAGCCTTTTAATCAGTCCCACATAATAATTTAATTAAATTTGATGGTTTACGCGAATACACAATGTTTATTTTTCAATATTAATTATTATTGAAAAAATAAATAACATTTAGATTTCATTTCGAGTCACAGCTTTATTCAGCTTTGTTGAGTGTTTTTTTGGCGGTGATTCAGTCATTGAATCACAAGCCCTTGATTTATTTGCATGCTCCTCATTTCTATTTACAATTAGCGATTTCGCATTTTGCAATTCATATTACGAATTAAGAATATACATACATCATGTCTAATTAACGTCTAATAACTAAATGTTTAAAACAATATATGTATTTATTGTTATCTTATAATACATAATGTTGCGTGAAAACACTTCAATAAGTTTGTTATGATATTTATCATTTAACAACTATACGAATTTCATTAATTACGTACTTAGTGCGTTCTCTTCTACTAATAAATGTCATAATAATTTAACACGTCCACATTCCCCGTACACAACATTTTAATCACTGAATATGGGAAGAATTATTCCTAGATATGTAAAATTCAGTTCAGTATTATATAATCTATCCATGAATGTATCAAATCGTCCATTGCATGATATTAGATTATCTATACATTTTTTTCATTATTATTCACGTCACTTATTATTTTTATTTTTTTCCGGGGTTTGTTTAATAATAAGTTTCTATAAGTTCTATAATTCAATATTCCCATACTATGTTGTATACTGGTTTAAATACTTTTTAACATTTTTTTTAACATAGTGTACAGTCGGCCGCATAAGTTGATTAACAAATTCGTAAGTGCAAAACAACTAAACATTTAACGCGCCATAAGCCATTGTCATGACTAGAGAACAAAATAAACTTCACGTACAAACGATCGTAAAAAGCTTCAGTAAGTAAGTAATTAAGTAAGTAAGTTGAGTGTTCAGTTGTTTTGCACTTTTGAATGTGTTAATCGACTTATGCGGCCGACTGTACATGGACTCAGCGGAATCGCTCCGCGAGTTGTATACGCTGGACTGCGAACGTGTTAGTATTTATTTACAAAAGTTGGTTTTTCTCAAACTGGGAAAATTGCAAAATGAAAAGAACATTAGATTCAATCATTCGATCTATTTTTTATGATGACATATAGTATTTAAGGTAAGGAAGAACGTCTAGCATTATGTAAATGATAATTCGAGCTTTGTTTGTTTACAGAAACCCTATGTAAAATGGCTTTATATTTAATTAACGATTTTAATGAATCAGATATTGAGTAGGTACTTCATATACAATATCATTATATTATGTCGCATTTAAATTGTAAACATTTTTATAGAGTGTACAGCTAATTAACAATTTATATGCAATGTTGTTGCTTTAATTAATAAAATATAAACCCTACAAATTTTTACTTTAGTGTTTAATTTTCTTCGCATTTTTAAGTATTTTAAACAATTAATGATACATCTAATAATACTTTATATTATTTACATGATAATGTTATCCTAAATAATTATGTGAATATTTTGTATTACATCTGTTTGCTCAATGTTAGTAATATCAAAATACCACTTTTTTTATTATGTCTTAATTAGTAAAAATTACAAGTCATTGCATTTATCTGAAAAATATTTTACAAACACATCATAACACAATATTATTGGATAAACGAGGAATGAAAGGTGATGAATAGATTTATTAACAAAAAATATAAACCCTAAAGTTTATTCTAAAGTTTTTTTTATCACAATCACATCACATCACAAATCATTTGAGTTAGTATAGTTTTACACAAGGTATCGAGGTTTGAAAAAAAAAAATTAGAATTCTAGAAAATGAGATTACCTACTTAGGTGAATTTGTTTTTCTTAAAAGTTTTCCTCTGATAAGTAGATGTGGTGTGTCTGCATAACAGTAAACAAATCTTAAATAAA
Organism: Synanthedon vespiformis; assembly: GCA_918317495.1. Lineage (NCBI taxonomy): Eukaryota > Metazoa > Arthropoda > Insecta > Lepidoptera > Sesiidae > Synanthedon > Synanthedon vespiformis. Next base: position 5,097,820 of record OU906947.1, read on the forward strand.
ATCCTATCAATTCATTATCTTCCATAATCTGACGTAAAAAGTGTGAAATAAAAATGACTTCGTAAATACCAAATTCATGGTCATATCCTTTTACTTATTCAGTTAAATTATTAAATCATTATAAATATTTAACAAAATTACAGACTTATACAAGTAGTATTTAGAAGCCGTTGAAATTGTAATGCATCTATCTAATAATTAATATATATTATTATTTATTATTATTTTTTTAAAAATTCTTCTCCATTATTACATTATATTTTAAACACGTTGAGTGCGAGTTATATTTAACTATAATCGAAACAACAGTGTATTTTACAAGTATACAGTTACCATCAATTTATAGAAATATATAAATTGTTTAGATACACATTTTGTTTAGATACTTATATGTGATATTTTATATGTGATCTTATTATTTATGTATTCTCTATGACCGAGGGTAAACGAATACAAGGGTGCATTCAAGGGTGAATTTTCTTTATATTTAAGAAGCATAGAACAAAGGAGGATGCCAGGAAATATATGAGAACTCTGGTACCCCTATCCAATAGCTATGTATATTCAGTCTGTTTCGACAAGTAGAGGAATTTATTACTTGATTTTTGAATATTGAATATTAACTGTACAGCTGTAGTAACCTCACAATTTATGAGACGTAATTTTACCAACAGTTATCCACAACTGCTGTTGTTAACCTAGTATATCAACAAAATAAAAAAAATAACTTTTAAGAACAACTCAGTCGGAAAATTCGACGTCTTATACGTTTTTATTCAAATTTTCATATCAATGATTTGAAGAATTGATCTTATTTAATTCAATCAATTACAATGCACTTGTACGAGACTCATGGGATTTTAAATTATTAATTTATACATTTAACTTTAAATATTATTTCGTTTCTAGTATTGTTTTTTTTAAATAGGTCAAAAATTTAGCAAACTTGTCTAGAATTAATACTGACTACATATTATGCTATTCAAAGTAATTTAAATATTATGTTTATCGGTTCTGCTTAGTTTCTCCTTTAATTACGTTTTCGTCAGTCAAGGCCTGTAGATTGTTAAAAATAGATCAGTCACGTCTTGTCTACTTCCATCGTGCGATGATCGTGTAAAGATTTTTCTTTCATAATAAACTTATTTTTATTTGTATTTATATTCATTGGCGTGTATGTTATCTAGCATATAGCGTCCGTTATTTAGCATATAATATAATAGCATATAAAGCACCAAAACGAATATTTAAATTCAAATTAAAATCATTTATTTGCTATTATAAATTAAATCTTATCAAAGTAGCGATATAAAACGCAAAAAATAAATTTACTACCTAGTTGAAGGCGAAATATCATTCAAGTAGGTACATAGTGATATACAATGTAGGTACCTACTTACATAAATTACAAAGGCGTGAAATAGTATTATTATAGTAGTTACTATTTTATTAAATTGCTTTAAAATAATAAAAATTAACAATCGCCAAGAAAATAACATCGAATTGAAAAGTTTCTATACTCCTAGCTTTCGAGATCGAATCAGAAATGAGAAGATAGATAGACCAGTGTCATTGGAAGGGTAACAGTAACTGGAACGAAAAATAGGACTGTTCACTATTCCAATATAGCGTTTGCATACTGGGCAGCTCTAATTGTATAAAACTATGTCAGCACCAATGAAGCGCTGTATTTCAGTGTCGCTTATTGGATCGATGTAAAGCGGACGTAATATTTAGAGTTAGTCTTAAAAATTGACCTCGATAACTCGATTATGTCATGAATTGAACAAGCGATAAACACCTTTATTTTTTTTTTGTCTCGGTCGCTCCCTATAAAGTTGCGCGATCACGAGTGTAACCTCAGAAGACATCACAAAGTCTCTCACTCTTGATGTCTACTACTATTAAGAACTATTCGAAATCAATAGGTACGTCTTAACATCAGTACTTCGAATATAATAAAAAGCGAATCGCTTGGCCAGGTTTAATTAAGACTACGCGTGATTATTTTTACCTAAGACAAGTGCAGTGCGATGTATCTGAGAACTACGTAGACACTTGGCTCGTAAGCTATACTCTATACATATCTTCCGCATTATCAGAGTCTTGTTTGTCTTGAGTATAAACATGTAAATAAAATAACAAATTTAGTAGTCAGTTTTGGAACCAATGCGTATTTATTTACTCACTGACTATTTAAGAAACAAATCCACATGATACACAACATAATCGCTAACAATTTTCAGGATGACTTGAACTTGAACTCTCTGAATAAAGTTAAAAAAAACGGTATTGTGGATTAAAAAAAATAACTGCAAGTAACATTTGCGATAAGAAAGTTGTTGTATGCAGATAAGAAGTAACCAGAAAATGGGAGAGTAATGGAGTATTGTTACTATTTAGGTACATAGTGAAATAGCAACAATATTTATTTAAATTACAATAAAATAAAATAATCTTCATATACCACAATATCAATGATCACTTTTTGCTTTGAACATCGCTTCTAAGTCGATGAATAACATTAATATTTAAATGAAAAAGTTTAAAACATTTTTTACATAGGTAGGACTAATGTAAAAGTACATTCATAAATCATAAATTATCATACTCAATCATGGAGTTAGAAGTGATCGACTCCGTTAAAGAATTTCCCAAATTCCAGAGCTCTGCCGTTACTACATTCCACTTATTATCAATTCAATAATATATACTTTACCAACAATTTTAATGTTTTGTAGTGAAACGATTGTTAAACGTTGTTTTATAATGAAAGCCGATATTTTAATTTACGTTATAAATTAAAAGTTTAATATACATTTTTCTTTTACAAAGTATTTTCGATATAAAAATATACGCTCAGCATTGTGACAGAAATGAAAGCATATGCAGTACTAATATTAAGTACACTAATAGGTTTAATAGCTATAGGTAGGCAACAATACTCGTATTACTCAATGTAGATATCTTCTATTGGATACGCAGTTTCTATGAATTTTTGATAAAATCGCTGGAATGCCCTCCTGAAATAGTAAAGTTACTTATTTAAAATATTGTTACAGTAACATAAATAAGCAAGGGTGCCACTATTTAATAAATATTTTAGTCAGACATAGGAAAACTTTTGGAAAACATGATTAGAATGAAATTTCTAACTATGTAGAATCACGATTAAATCGACAGACTAAAACTTAAGACGACTTCAAGCGCCTTAATGTAAAAACCGAAGAAATATATTTGTATAGGTCTAAAAAGAATAGTTTCACATTATAGGAAGCACTAGACAAAGACACTACTTTTAAAGGTAGCCTATTTTTATATTTTTAATTTTTTATGTTGAGTTTACTTAAAACTTCTGAGAATCTATTAGTATCTTTTGTTGTATCTCAATCAATGTACACAAATATATTCTCACCCGACAGCTTCAGCTACAGGCCTTGTAGATTCTTGTCCTCTGAACACGTGACACGCGAAACGTTGCAACGTTGGATGCTTGGTAATAAATCCTAGATATCGATGATCACGCGGATGAAATGCACAAAAAGATACGTTCTTCAACGAATAAAAATAGTCGATGCATGGACTGCTGCGGCCTCTCTGTTCAACAAATAGTATTTATAGAATATTTGTAAAATATATTCAAGTTTCAGGCTCCAATGATAAAATCAAATATATTATTGTAATACTAACATTTTTACAATAACATAATTGTCGCGATAGAAGTGCCAGGACACACTTGGTTTCGTAGTCAGCACGTCTATCTTTGCTACGTCTGTTACAGTAGACCACTGTCGTGTTCTGCTGTGTTTCAGTGAGTAAGGGATGCCAGAGCCCATTTCCCTATTGTTTTCTAATGCCGTTCTAATCATTACTATGGTTGGCAGCGCAGTTTCAATATAATTCTACTTGTGAGACAGTAGATATTGTATATTAATTTAAAAAAATAGTAGAATGACGCAAAATAAAGGGTTGTTGTCAACATAAAAAGGCAATACCTCGGGTTTTGAACGATCAACCATACGAAGCCCTTGATCTGACACTTCTAAAATGCAAGGTTGTGCGCCAGGCTCTCCACTACATTCTCCAACAATTTTTTTTACTGCTTGACATACTACGCTTGTGCCTTTGTGTGCTAATGTCTCAACCGACCCCATGTACCTGAAAATACCGCAAACGTATGTCAAGCAATGGCTATTGTTAGTGATATGGGACGTTATCGTACATCTATAAATTTAATACCCACCCTAGAAGGTAACGTTCCCGTTTGACCTTAGCATTGGCTGGATCAAAATCGTTATAGTCCATATCAACGGCGTATGCTGATGGAAATATGCCTTGCTGTCCTGTTCGTAAATTAACACCTAAAATGATAAATAAAATTAATTAAACAAGTAATAAGAAAATATTGAATCCACAGTATATTATTATTTATTTCCTAGATACAAACCTTTCCCGTTTGTCCCTCGTTCCATCAGGGAAAACAGAATTGTCCAGTTTGGAGATATTCTATCGGTAATGGTCAATAAGATAAATTGAATGATATTTACCTTCGCACCATAAATCATCGGCCTCTTTTTGAACGTATATGGGGTCACCTATTTCAACTTCAATCTCATCGTGATGTCTAGGGTTGAATTTATGTAGGCCTCGGTGAGTAGCTTCAAGCATTTCCAATTGACTGTGAGGTACTGTCGTCATGTTACCAGCGAAATTAATACCGCTGATACTGCAGCTCGACGACGGCGAAACTATTTCAAATAAAGACAAAAAATATATTTAACTAGCGGGCCGCCCCCGGCTTCGCACGGTTTTTTCTGCAATTATATATAAAAACCTCTCTTGTTTAACGGTCTTTCCACTAGTGAAAGCCGCATTAAGATCCCGTTGTGTAGAGTAAAAACCTATGAGAAATTACACATATGTATACATATATATATGTATAATTGTATACCTACACTTACAGATTTATTATTAGTATTGATTAAATTATTTATTCATTGTTCGTAAGTAGTAAGTTCCACTCGTGCGTAGGAGCTGACACTTGTCTTTAATAAAGGTAACAACGGGGGTATCTATGAGCAACATTAACGTGAACAAGTTCAGCAGTGGACGTCCTACAGCTAATAACATATCTTTTTTTGACCTTACACCTTACACAATGACCTTTTTTAAAAATTTCACTTACCATTTTGTTGTAAGGGTGTCGGTGATATACTCTTGGGGCAAGTGTCGACAGGCGAGTGGGCTGTACTGTGTCCGCTGTCGACGTCTCCGAGACTTTGTAGTCTTTCTGAATCGGGACTGGAGTCTTCGTCGAGAAGATACCCACATTTGAGCACCAGAAGTGGTCTTCCTTGACATCCTGGTCTAATGAGAGGGCCTGCTAACGCACCTAATTCATCTGCAAGCGATGCTGGTTGTCCGCAAGTTATGACAGGGGCTGTAAGCATAAATACATTATGCTTAGAAAACTAATAACGTCAGGAAGAACGATTTTTTTTTATTATTTTAAAAGTTAAGTTAAGTTAAGTTTAATTTTTTTTATATTAACATGTTTGATATACAGGCTAACGGTGCACTTGATGTAGGTGGCTACCGGCGCCTATAACACAAGCAACGCCATAAGTGCTACAAGTGCGCTGCTGACAATAGAAGGATTAAGGATAAGGTATAAGGAAGGGATGAGGTAATGGGCTCTGGCATCTCTTACTCACTCACCGAAACACAACAGCACATAATGGTGTTATTTCACGGTGATATTCTGTAAGGTGGTGGTTACTGCCTCCAGACGGGCTGCCCAAATGATTGCGAAACCCAGTGTGCCCTACCACTATTTAAATGAAAAAGAAACAATAGTAAAGTTATCATTTTACAAGCAGTAATTTTGATTTTAACCTATCCAAAAATTAATTTAAGGAATTTGTTAAGGGCAGTAAACTACCTTTTAAAAGTATAATAATAATAACAAATTATTCAGACGATTGATAGAGAAATAACAATAACGAACTACCTAATTATTTTTTAAGTAGTTATGTAATATGTGTATATACTACTCGTATGTGTTAATTTCTAAAATAACTTAAATCTGAGTAATTATTTTGAAGTGTAGCTTCAAATATGAACTTTATGAGGACATAAGGTAACCCAAATTGGGTACTGCTGCCATGCCTACCATATAGGAATTTGTTTACAGTTCGCTTGAAGAAGTCCATATTGTAGCTAGACTGAAAACACCACAGAAGGAAGATTCGGACTATGCGTAGAGGGGGCATGTTGTCTAAGTAATGCTGGTAAACTTTGCATCTCCCTGATATTTTATTCAAGACTTACCTGTCTCACCTAACGTCTTAGATATATCTAAAAACGTTGTATTGAAAAACTCTTTTTAACAAAAAAAAAACGGACTTCAAACTGTCACATAATCTTTTATCATGGATGCCATTGTCAGAACTGAACCAAATTTAAAAGGGACTACGTGGGAAGCACCAGCTTTCAAATAAAAAAACAATCATCAAAATCGTTTCACCCAGTCGAAAGTTATGAGGTAACAAACAAACAAAAAGAACATACGCGTCGTTGGAAGTCGGTTGAAAATATAAAAAAGAAGTTATGAAAATCATATTTTTCGTATTATTTTTAATTCAATTAAAACTAAAATTGTCGCATCAGCAGGATAATTAAAAAATATTGTTGGTCAGATTTAATCCCCAAATATATTTAAACAATTCGCTAGACATACAACAGAGCATCTATAAATAGAAAATCGACTGCAAGCGCCAGCCTATATTTAGATGACTGACCTTTACCTTTGATGATAATATTATTTATAAGCAAAGTAAATGACAAAACCGATAATAATAAAAAGATTAAATGGGGGTATTTATTACTTACAATATTTTCTATTCTTTGGTATTTCCGGCAGTTTTCTTCTTCTCCGTTCGCCATTTGTAAAAATTTGATGCCTTGGACTGCGCTGTGTTTCTGTGATGTCGGTGGATTGAACCGGAGAAACGTCTTTTGTCTGAGCTGTGCTTGAAGATCTGTCATTTTCAGCATCACATGCCCTGTCTTCTTCGGCCGATCCTTCACTCTTTGACGAAGGAGATTCGTCTTCCAGAGCAACATTTGGCACTAGTCTAGAATAATATAATTTGTAAATTAAAATTACTATTGACACTCGTTAAAATTAGATGACTCATTATTTTTAACACCTACTTCGATTTTCTATTCAATGTTCACGTGACATATTGTGAGACCGCAAGACGAATAGAAAAAGCAATATAAGTCATTTGTTGAATCAATTTATAAGGTTGTTTAAAACACTTACGAATAAAACGGCGTCGGAGCTTTAATATGTTGGGGAAGTTTGTCGAAAACTCTTCGAAATTCTTCAAACTCGCTATCGGCCATGTCGCTAATACACCTGATGGTCGTGTCGAGTTATCCGCATGCGCGGAGCCATCTTTAAATTGTTATCGACCAAGGGTTTAAAACTAGGGGGAGAACATAGGGCGCAAGTGCGAGTTAATATTTTGGCGCATGCTTTTTAAGGTTTCTATTCAAGTTTTAGAAATGGAAAGTTAACATAACATAATAATTCTAGATATTACCAGAGCAAATACCAGAGATATTGGATGGGACCAAGTGGGTCTAAATATGAAATCTAAATAACGATGATAATTTTATCATTATTATTATAATTTTACTAGCTGGTGCCCGCGACTTCGTCCGCTTTCTCTACAGCCTACAGCCATCCTCGATAAATGCACTATCAACACAAAAAATATTTTTTCAATTCGAACCAGTAGTTTCTGAGATTAGCGCGTACAACCAAACAAACAAACTCTTCAGCTTTATATAATAGTAGTATAAAGCAGATATTAGCAGATCATAGGATACCATAGCTAAACCATATGTTTTAGTTACATTATCTGTCTAAAGAATTGGTTTCTTTACCTGTTAACTTGTCTGCAAATCAACTAACATAAAACTATAAAGGCAGTAAGTAGCGTGTATGAGTTCAATAGTCGGAGGATTACTTTATAATTTTGATTATAGCTTGTTTTAATTTATAATTGTGGTTAGAATTACAATGAATAAAATGTTTTGTTACGAGATCAAATAATTATTGCTTAGGATTCTTCACAATGGACGGGGTCGTTCGTTCATCCTCTCTAGGTCGTCGGGCGCACGTCCAAAGAGCAAAGTAAACACACTAAGCTCTCCACTATGAGACCGCAAAAGTGGTTGGAAGCTTGATTTCGAATCTACTGTGAACTTAATTTTGTTTTCCTTAATTTTGATTTTTATTAATTTTCCTATAAAATTACAAAAATTACGTGAAATGTGATCTTACAAAGACATTAAAACTAATAAGTTTATAATAACTATAAACTACAACTAACTAAATTAATAACTAAAATTCATTCAATACCAACTTGGTGCTGCCCCCGACTTCGTCCGCGTTTTAAATTAAAAAATAAATAAGCAATGTAATGTAACGCCCGACATCTTTATTGCTATAACACTTTTCCGGGCGTTACTTGTCTTAATTTTAGATGATAAATAGTACTTATTTTCTGTATGAAAAAGGTATAACCCTATATTTTTTTCTGTATCGCTTAAAAAGTGCATTAAAAATTAATTATCAGTTGAGTAGTTAAGGCGTGAAACGGTAACAGACTGATAGACAGAGTTACTTTCACATCAATAATATTAGTATTTATTTATTTATACTTTTACTAGCTGGTGCACGCGACTTCATCTGCGTTAAAAAAGAAAAGAAGTTGCCTATCCTGTGTCCTGTACGTCTAAATGTTTATCTACCAAGTTTCATGAAAATCAGTTAATTCGTTTAAGAGTTATGGATGTAACGGGTCAACACGACAATACTTTTCTACATACCTATTGGAGTTTATATAACTTACAATTAGTTCATGTTACACCAATTAATCTAAATGTTTAAAGTAATCCTTGAATCTTGAGACCTTCGGGTTTCCATACAAACAATAAATGTGAATGAGGAGAGGAGGCAGTCGCTTTCAAACGTCTCTAGAGAAATTGAATTAAAAGCGTCTCTTCGAAGTATCGTGTTTTGCGTTGCTTCTGGAAACTTATTATTTACTTTATTGAAATACGCTTGGTGTAAAATTTGTAGTGATATTATACATTGGTAATACATTTGAAAGGAATAGAATTGAAGATATTGACAATACACATTTTGATTGTCGTGTAACGTTTAATTTTCAATGCTTTACGGTTGCATGTGCAATGTTATCCCAAAATTGTTAATACTTTACTGGTTCATGTCAAAATGTGCAACAGTTGTAGAGACGAAAATGCACAAATTCTTTTGCGGAAAAGGGATATATATGTATAGATACGTACATAATTGTGTATAGATTTTTTCAAATTAAAAAGAATTGCAGGCAAGTTGGTTACTGTCGTCTAAAAGGATACATACAACACTAGGTGGAGGTTCGCTGCCGACATTGCAGGAATTATTTACAGCTCGCTTGAGCTCATGTTCGAGCTATGTGGAAACCTCTGAAGGGAAATTGTGGGTATAGTTTCGAAAAAATTGTAGTTTAGGGATAAAATCACCAAAAATTAAAGTAAAGTCGGAAATTGCGCGGTTTTTTTTTTGGATTTATTTTGGTTCCTCGCACGAGTCTCCAACTTGGATGTCAGCAAAAAATCAGAAAGAATCCGCTTTAAAACAAATCCAAAATTTTTTGTTTAAAAATTGGAAAAATCTGTAAAATTTTGAATTTTGCATAATTTTTCAAAAAAAAAATGAATATTTTCCTGTCAGTAAAACTTCTTTTATAAGATGACAGAAGACTTCTGACCAAATTTCATCCAAATCGAAAGGGGTCCATTCCAACCATTGGTAGATTTGATATGGAATAATTACTGCGAGTCGTTAGATTCTACATTATTTAGGTATTACATTAGTTTAACAACAGTTATTATAAGGTTGTTATGTTTATGTTGTACTTTTCAGTTTTTTCGGCGGTTTAATTTTTTGTTAAAAAGTTTTATATATGTCTACCCTACATGTCCTTGCATATGAAACAAAATCTGATGCGCCCCTATGTTACTATCACAAAAGCCTGCACTGACGTTACATGACGTATTTAATCTTCACGGCTCGTTAAACCATTTAATAGTTTTCAGAACCACACAACAACGACTTTATAATACAATAGTGTTTAGTTTACTATCTAATACAAGCATTTCAATTGGTTTTCTTGAAGCATTCAGCGAACATCACATCGTAGTAAAAATTGCTCGTAAACACATTTCAGTCTATATTTACGCAATCGAAGAAAGTTGAATAAAAGGCGGGAGCTCTACCAGATAATGAATGATAGGGAACGCTCTTTTCGCTAAACAATGGTAATAAATACAGTGACTGGTCCGTTTAACACCCACTAGTCTACGGCTAGGAACACAATGCCATTGGAATGAAACCACACCTTATCAAAATGCTTATCCATTATATACTTATATACACCTGCACGAAATATTGTTTGTATAGTTGCTGTTTAGATGGAAAATATATACTTAGATGTATTATAAATAAAAATTCTTAAACCTAAAGTCTTCAAATAATAGTTGCCACTGATAATAAATGGCGCTGAAATATGACCTGATAAGGGTCGAGGGTCGACGGTGAATCCAGGCTACATATATGACTGTACTTATCGAAAAATTATGATGCTGGATGCATTGGACGTTCTGTAGATGAGATAATGATGATGAAAGTAGATAAAACTTAACTTATACATAATACTAGTAACCTGCTCCCGGCTTCGCCCAGGTTCAAAATAAAAACTATCCTACAAGTTAGACCAAATTACACATAATATGTAGTTACAAAATTTTATTAAAATCAGTTCAGTAGTTTAGGAGTTCATCGCGAACAAACTTGTGACACGTAATTTTTGATATAGAGATATAAGCACAATATTCACACGAACTCAATGATTAGTTTCTCGAAGAGAGAAACGTTAAACAATAAAAAGATATATATTTAATTGCAATTAAAATATCATTCTGCACTTTTATTGAGCAACACTCAAATTAATGACTTTAAATCAAAACTAAGATTTTCGATAGTGTGTTCCTGTCTCTATGATCTGAAAAGAGAACATTTTCCAAGTTACTGCGAACACTTGATTCAGCCAATCAAATATACCCACCCTCCTTCAAATCACCCTCGCCTCGTAGGTTTATAAAGCGCACAAGGACTAAAGATGGGACAGTGTGTTTCAGTCACTGCAATAGCGCATCTCTCTTCCTCTAGACATCACCATATAGTAAATACTTAATTTTTCTTTTCATTTTAAATCATTAATCATATTAAACAATAAAACATATTTGTAATTATTGGGAAAAATAATATTCATGTGGAACTTAAACAAACATTTGAGGCCAATGTAGAAAGGGAATCAATTTTTAAAAGACACATCCTTGATTTTATATTTTTGTTGTTTTGAACATTGTCTGGATATTAAAATCTGTTTCCGTAACTAGGTAAACTGAGGAAAAATGAGTGGATCAGGCAAGGGTCTATTGGGTTTATGGTTGTACAGAAACGGTTCGGAATGGGAAGTGAAAAATGAATCTCCGCACCATCCGAAATTAGCTGAATTGCAAATGGCTTCTCGAAACCAAAATCCACCCGAAGGTGAGAGGACTTCAGTAATATTTACACTGAAGAACGAGGTCGGTGGTTTGGTGCGTGCACTTTCTGTCTTTCAAGACTTGGGAATAAATGTACTTCACATTGAATCCAGAAAATCTGCGACAGAGACTTATGCGGTGAGTCGCGAGATAAACTTGAAATATATAAATCAACACTTTTCAGCAAAAAAGTCGATTTTTCTATAAGCCACATCGTTTTTAAATATCTAAAAGTTTAATAATAATTGTATTGCCTTTAGGCTGATATTTTAGTTGATGTGGAGTGCGATCCTCATAGAATGGAACAGTTAAAAAGGATGCTGAAGCGTGAGGTGCAGGATTTTGAAGTGCTTTCTTCGCAAGTGGATGGTGACGAGTTTACACCCCCAACTCCGACGTCGGCTGCTGCTAGTTTTGGTAACAATGACATTATCCGATACTAGTAAGAATTATTATGACTGAAGTTTATAAGATGATATAAAATAATTTATTCATTAACAGATTTCGGTGAAATGCCGTGGTTTCCTCGAAAGATATCCGAGTTAGATCGAGCTCAAAATGTGCTCATGTACGGATCGGAGTTAGATGCCGACCATCCAGGATTCAAGGATCCAGTCTATCGTAAGAGACGCGAACACTTCGCTGCGATCGCAAACAACTACAAATAGTAAGTGATTGTTTCATTTTATATTTTTTATGTCAAGATCGGCAGACAGCCTGATAGTCCATTTGATGGTATGTGGCTACCGTCGCCTATAACACAAGTACGCCTGTGGCGATTATTTCACAGTGGTCCGCTGTAAGGAGGTGGCCTACCCAAATTAATGCGACGCTGTGACTCCTGCCACTTTTCCCAAAATTATTAACTATCTGGATATTTAAATGAAGTTTATTTTCTCTACTATAAATATTTTTGCGTCTGGTCCACTGTGGCAATTAAACAAGATATTGTTTTAATTTATTTAACTTTTATTAAATATTTAATTTAATATGATAATGATATGCGTGTATAATTTCATAGCGGCCAACCTATTCCAAAGGTGCAATATACTGAAACTGAAATAAAAACTTGGTGAGTATATTTTTTTATAAGTGAATTATCTACATTGATAATAACGTGCTTTAGCTACGTGTTAGCGAAATTTTGCGTTATAGCGAGATCTTTTAATTTGTGTTAGGTATTATAAAAACATTTGTAATTTTTCCCAACTGTTCAAACCCATAAATTCAATTTAATTCAAATGTCGCATAATTATGTAGTAAAAGTTATTTGTTAAAACTAAGTTTTATTGCCAATAGGTAGAAAATGAAATAATTTTAAACTAGCTATTGGACGCGACTTTGTTTTGCCGCGTTATCTTTACAGTATAATGCTACCTTAAGATATAAAAAGATATCATAAATAGAAACTATTATTTATACTAAACAAAAATAAATTGTAGGTAACCAATATAAACTAAGCATAAGGACTGTTCGTTCACACAACTTTTAGTTTATTTACACTCGTCGTAACTTTTAAACAAACGGTCCGATTTAAATAATTTAAATGTACATAATCAAGCTTGAGTTTTAAACTTATTTCATTGTTGAATATTTTGAACATAAAACGCTTATTGTGACTTAGCTATAGTAAGGTAACGTAGCGAAACTTTTTCGTGTTCAATGTTGAGTACTATAAACACATAGTAGGTATTTATGGTACATTATTTTGTGTATCATCGTAGTGTATGCCAATGGAACCAACGAAAACAAAAAAAAACAAAAAAGGAGGAGGTTCTCAATTCGACGCGTAAATATATTTTTCTTTTTTTTATTATTTATGATCATGTTCATGAATAACTTTTTACATAGTACATTTTTTACATAGCCGATTTTGATAATTCGTTTTTTATTTGAAAGGGTACCCCCAAGGTGGTCATATATAAATTTGGAAAATAAAATCTTACCCTAAGGGTAGGTAAATAGGAATGATTTATTGTTTACTAAAAGATTTTAATGCTGAGCAGAGTAAATAGTAGATTATAGCCACGAACAAATATAAAATAAAACTTTTTAACAAAAAATTAAACAGATTTTTTGTTAAAAAGTTTTTATCACTTGTGCTATAAGATGTGTAATATAAGTTTCGTAGGGATCACTATTTTTTTTGAAAATAAAATCTATGTTGCTCCATGGTTAGGTAGGTATACAGCTTTCTATAAGTAAAGAATTTTCAAAATTATATAATTGGTTTTTGGGTTTATCCATCACAAACAAATATACAAAATTAAATACAATATAAAAAATATCTAATAAAATTATGTTTTAATATTACCGAAAGCGGTGTAATGTATAGCCTGTCACAGTATAGCGTCTTGTTTTAACTCACTTCAAACACAGGGGAATAGTGTTTCGTGAACTTCACAAATTGTATCAAAAGCACGCCTGCGAGGAGTATCTTGAGAACTGGCCGGAACTCGTCAAATACTGTGGCTACAAGGAGGACAACTTACCCCAGGTTATACTACATACTATATGCATTATAATAGTAGATAACTTTTACATAAATCGCTTTTCTTGCAAAAAAAATATTACATTTGTCAATCCTCGGACTAATCTTAATTGATTGTATCAGTTAACAGGAAAAACATTATTAAACATTTTTTTGGTGTAGAATAATTAAATAAAAGTTATTTTTCAGCTTGAAGATGTAAGTATTTTCTTGAAACGCAAAACTGGATTCCAATTGCGTCCAGTTGCAGGATACCTCTCACCACGTGACTTTCTTTCGGGGTTAGCATTTCGAGTTTTTCACTGCACCCAATACATTCGACATTCATCAGATCCCTTCTATACACCTGAACCGTAAGTATCACTCCTTACGGTTCCTCGTAAGTGAATCTAATCCTGAACACAAAACACTAATTTTATTTTAATATGATTTTTAGAGACTGCTGCCATGAACTCCTTGGTCACATGCCTCTCTTGGCTAATCCAAGTTTCGCCCAATTTTCACAAGAATTGGGTCTTGCATCTCTAGGTGCATCTGAAGAAGACATTGATAAATTAGCCACGGTATTTATGATTCTAATTATGCTAATATGCTCTAATATGCTACACTCGACACCATTATACATAACTGAATCATACTGCTACTGAGCTTGTCGGTTAGAGCGCTAAAGTCCCCAATAAAGTGGCCAGCATTTTTTACGTGTCATAATGACCATTTCTTATTACTCTGCCGTAAGCAACCCACGCGTGACAATACATTGCTAATTTTTAACACCAGGCATTTGGTGATCCAATGTTCTTCTTAGCGTACTCTAAATTTAACTTGCGCATCTTTTGTTTTTATTTAATTAACATTGCTTGAGGACATATGAATTTTTCAACGCAAATATCTACCAAAGAAAACTGAAGCTACGTCATCAGTCCCTATGGCGAGTGAAAACGACCGCACGGGTCTGCTTTCGACGGCTGTCCACTGCTCCCCGCAGCGATGATTGGCGGAAACGACCAATAGCCTTACTTTTCAAAGGAATTGTTTTCCTGGTATTGTACTTTTACCTATACATTATTGTCTCATTTATTTTTCAGCTATATTTTTTCACTGTTGAATTTGGCCTGTGTCGCCAATTAGATGGCACCTATCGAGTTTATGGCGCTGGTCTCCTGTCTTCAGTAGCTGAACTTAAACACGCACTTTCTACTCCTGAAAAAATAAAGCGCTTCGACCCTGATGTGACCGTCAGCGAAGAGTGTATAATCACTTCGTACCAAAATGCGTATTACTATACTGACTCTTTTGAGGAAGCTAAGGAAAAAATGAGGTAGGTACTTACAAATACATTTTTTGAATGCTTTATAGAAAAATTTTGCTTTGATCGACTTGGTGCTAAGTCGGCTAGTATTTAATAAAATTAAGCTCTCAGTGTCTCTCCATTACTGAAGGTTAAAAGTCCAACTCTTAAGTAAATCTTTCCTTATCCATTGCTAATGTAAGAGTTGCTATCCTAATATGTTATGTTTTAAACATATTTCAGAGCATTTGCTGAAAGCATACAACGACCATTTGGAGTACGTTACAACCCTTACACTCAGAGCGTGGAAGTCCTCAGTAACGCTCAGAAAATTACCGCTCTAGTTCGCGAACTCAGAGGCGATATTTGTATTGTGTCGTCGGCCATCAAGAAAATCTCTGCACAAGACTCCACTCTGGACGTAGAAACCATAGCTAACATGCTACACACTGGTTTACAGGTGATATATTTACTACGTTTTATTTATTTCTTAACCATTGTTTAAATGTGAAGACATACGTATACGTAGACAAAAAATGTATAAGTTTATATATGTAGACCTCCCCCATAATTTTTCAATGTCAAATTTTTCAAAGGACCGATCAGAAGCAGTATGGGTCCGTTAACTTGCGGGACTAGTCTGGTCGTTTGTCCACCTTGTCAGTGGACGTACTAACTACGCTACATTTGACAGTCTATGGCCTCCATTCGAGAACCTTCCGGCCACAGCGACCGCCGGGCCTCTCCGGCCCACTGCCAGAAACTTACTAATCCTTACTTACTTACTAACTTACTGGGTTATGAGGATACCTTTCGTTCGTCTACGGATCTTCTCATTCCTGATTTCATAGCTCGTCGAGCGACGTCGAACTTTCTTACGAGGCCCAATAGAGTTAGTTCTCAACTATGGCGCGTGATAAAACTCGACTTTGATATCAACTCAACAGAAAGCTCCTGATAAATTCAGTAATGTTTTGTAATAACATACATTCTTTATTTTGTTTATGTTTGCCGTCCTTGTGATACAGCCGATTTTATAGACACATTAATTTTCTCTTACCATCGTCATCGTCACCGTACGGTAATCAAAGAACTAAGAAGTGTATGAAAATAATTTCGACATGGCTGCCCAAATATGGCAAGGAAAGTTGTTTCCATGTAAAAAGTTTGCACCATTTTAGACCGTATGCACGTAGATAGTATTTTTTAAAATAAATAACATCAATTTACTGTAAGGTAGCAGACTGTAGTCGTAATTACTAGTGAGTATGGTGGATGATAGAGAGCTTCCAACCTTAAGTTTTGTAGCTTGGAGACCGTATGATGGGGACCCTATGTGGAGCAGCTGATTCGAGCGATTTCATGTAGAGAATGTTTTTTTCGAGCACAAATAAATATTTTTTGCTATACTCTAGGTGTCATAGATTAAATATTAAGTAAGAGTTGCCACAATTTAGAAAAATGTATGGTATTACACAAAAATAAATGTGGTATTTCACCCTTTATTTCATGCATTATTTTTATATTTAGGTGAACGAAAAGAGCCCACAGAGCACATCTGGCGGAAGTTCTCCCAATTCCGAACGAGGTCTTTCACCGCATCCTCACGACGCTAAGTGAATAATTTAACTTGCAAATATTACCCACATATTATTTTATTGTGTACAATTAGTTTTAACATTAGCTTTCAATATTCGAGTAGCATGTGTTGTCATTATTGTTAAATAAAAATAATAATAATAATAAAAAAAAAAAACAAATAATATGTATTTCATATAATATATTTGTCGTAATAAATATATTACTCATATTTACAAAAGTGTACCTAATAATAAATATGACAACCTAAGCAGTCCTTTTATCTTTAAGATACGATGACAATAATTATGGACGGTTTATTTTTATAAAAAAAAATACAACATTAGTTTATCTTACAAATAAATGTAAAATATTATGTATAACTTTTTTGTGCTTTGATGAAACGACCTGCTTGATGGAACTAAAGTTAAATTCATTATTCAATATACCTTCATTATTCAATTCAAATAAACTAGCATTTAGAACGTATTTAAACAAAGTTTAATGTTCCTGTTATAAATAAAATTGTTATGTAATCAAAATTTAAAATTTCATCAAAATGCGATAGTGTTAATGTTGTGTATGTTATTGTGAGTTATATTTTATTTAAATTTCTATTACATATATTAAAATTATATTTCATAAAATTATTATGAATGTTGTATTATGTAATAAAGAGAATAATTTCTTTAATATTATTGTTAATATGTATGTAAACACTGAAATATATCTTAAACCAAATAATATTACACAAATATTGCTTCATTGTGTAGAATAAACAATGGCAAAAATAGAATGGTGTTTTAATCGACTACAGTTGGATACTATGGGATTTAAACACGTTCAGTTTAGTTTCACATATATAAATTATTGTTGCTATAAACCAAACCTTCGGTTTTCACCGTAAACATTAATTTACAGATTGGTTTACTGGTGTGGTGCCAAAATAGAAATGATTTAACGATTGTAATGGTAATTTCGTCGGTCTGAAACACATTGAATCGATGGGATCATAATATTAAACAAACATATTTTGGAACGTGTCCAAAATTAGGTGAATTGTAGATTTTATCATAATCGCGCACCTCTATTAAACGCGACGACAAATCCAAGATCCATCAAACTCATTTATTAATTTGTTTGTTGGCGTTGAACGTTAGTTTAGGCTTATGCAAAAATATCAAATACGACTATATCAAAATTAGGGGAATTGTAGATTTTATCATAATCGCGTACTTCGTTACTCGACTAAAAATCCCATTTTTTATTTAAACCGAACAAAGTTCAACATTAGTTTTGGCCTTGTGCCAAAATATCAAAAATATGTTTATAAAAATTAAGGGAAGTGTAGATTTTATCATACCTCTACTGTGCGTCTAAAAATTCAATATTATTCATCATACGCAGTCTTGATTTCAATCTAGTTGGAGTTCAACTTTGGTTTGAGCTTGTGCTAAAATATTAAAATATGTCAAAATTAGGGGATTTGTAGATTTTATTATAAACCTGCACCTCTGTTACGCAACTAAAAATCCAAGATCCATCAAACGCTGTTTTTATTTAAACCTAGCTTGCTAGAGTTCAACGGTAGTTTGGACTTTTGCCAAAATATCAAATATATTAATTTTAAACTGCAAAATGTGGCAATCCTACAAATTGAGGTCGATTTCAATACTTTAAAGTGATTACTCATATTAACACCGCTCCGTGAAAACAACAAAACAATTTCACACTAAAATGCACGGAAGGAATATTATTATACACGTGTAAATTAAACACGAGTCCTTGGCAATGCTTCTTGAATTTAATTATAACTACTTACGTATCTGTCAAAACTGTACGAATGTTGGCAAGTGAGAACCGGAGAGTGTTAAGAGTTGGGACAAAATTAGCTCTTAACATTGAAGATTTCGATGTCACACACGTCTTTGGGTTATTTCACATTTAGCCTTGTTAAAGATGTGGATTGGGCGACAAGAAAAAACTTAAATCAGACCAATAGAGATCTGGGGCTTTCAGACAGATCAAAGTGTCAGTGTTGATTGCTTTGAATTATTGGAAAATATAAACCTCTTAATTTATCATATTTATTGAATGTTGTAAAGAAACAATAGCTAACTGTTCATTTAAAATATTTAAAACCTTCAATCATATGTTAAGTAATGAAAGTATAATACTTATTGTACTACTATTAATACTTTTCTTACTTATTTATACACTTCTCTCGTTTTAAGTTCCCGACATACGACGTAAAGAAAAAAAGAAAATTAAAAAGAGCTCAAATTTATCCCTTACAACTAAATTTTATCCCAATTTTTTTAACAGGTTTATATTTTAAATTTTGCAAAAAGAAAATATTTCAGTGAAATCTTCCGGTATCTCACTGTGTGCAACAGGAAGACGTCATTTAATCTTTCCCATCCCTATTAAATAGGTCAGTAGAACAATGCGGCAGAGAGTGTGATTTTTTTACTATTGTTTACGTGCGTAAACGTAGATTTTAGATATAAATTCATTTAAAAAAAATATCCGCGTTCAAAACTCTAAAGTATATGAGTATGGAAAAACTATATAAAAGTTAGTAAGGAATGAGCTTGAAGGAACGGCGCCGTGACGTATCATTTTCCAGGGGGAAAGCCCGGCCGACATGACCAGTGGCGGCGGACGGGCGACCGCAGTTGCGACGAGCTTTCGCCGCGTCACCACGTCGCCTCTACACACTAACCGCCTACGCAAATCGATTATATCGGCTTTTAACGTCTTAACCAGGAACCATTATTACGTTAACGTAAACAATTTTGGTCAATTGAAAATTTATTTCCCTGACAAAACGTTGACTGCATTTGCTTCGCTTCGGATTTTGAAAAAGTTCCCATTGCGCGCCAGTTTTTCAAAGTAAACAAAAGGCACGGATAAACGTCCTATCGAAACAGCTGTTTCGATATTCTCAGCTGATGCGCGACAAATTAAATCTTACGAGCTTCATCACAACAAGGTATTTTAATTAGACAATAATGATGTTACCTATCAAGTACGATAGAATTTGATAATGGGACAATACGAGAGAAATGTATGTGATAAATTATTTACAAGTTTATTAAGAAAATTGGATTCTGAGGTTTCTTAGACACTCTTATACTGTGTCGGATTTTACATTATATTACTTCAAATACCTGAAGCTGGACCGCACATAGTATGGTGGTTGCACCTTTATTAAATTCTCCAAATGATGATTGCCATTGGAACGTATTAACGTGGTTCAGCGAAGGCCACGGGTTGCGTGTACGCGACGCTGCCCCTGGGAAGTTGGCAAGGTGCGCTCGCGCGTCGTCATCGAGTGTGACGCGTTGTCTTGTGTCTTGAAAGCGTCTGTCTCCGTGCAAACTTGTGCACAGTCAGTACAACCTCATACGCATAGAGGACATGACCGTGTTATGGATTATCAATGTGTCGTTGTCTACACGGTCATCAACATCGCACCTCCGAAACTCACGGGTGCAGCGGAATTCTCCAACGGTTGCATTACATGGTTTAAAAACAAAATCAAAAGGTGGGAATAATTGGATTCCATATATTAAAATTGAAAAATTAACATTTTTCCTCTTTCAAAAGAAACAATATTGTAATATTTTCCAATTTAACGATTATTTTAAATAGTTTTGTTTCATTTTAAAACACCTTATGCCAATTTAAACAAATGATTTTTTTAAATAATCCATGATCAATTGCAAGATTTTTAATTAATTATACTTTCAGAGCGGTAGCAGTGTATCTTCATACCTTAAAAGTAACGCCAAACAATGGAATTGTTCACGGAAATCTGGCCTGCATCTACTACAGACACGGTTTCATTGATTTAGCAATAGATACCTACAGACGTGCAATAGAACTCCAACCTAATTTTCCAGACGCTTATTGTAATCTTGGTAATGCACTCAAAGAGAAAGGGCATGTGTTGGAAGCGGAGGAATGTTACAATGCAGCTTTGCGTTTGTGTCCGTCCCATGTCGATACCCTCAATAATCTTGGTAATGTTAAGAGAGAACAAGGTAAAATTGAAGAAGCCACTTCATTATACTTGAGAGCGTTAGAAGTTTTACCGAACTTTGCAGCTTCTCATAGTAATTTAGCGTCACTCTTACAGCAACAAGGTTAGTAGGTTCTAAATATTCATATCTAGGTTGATTGATTAAGCTTGTTTTTCATGTTATTAAAAGAAATAAAAAAATCCATACCAGCCCACTGTGCTTTTCCTAATTTTTCCTACATTTTTGCTAATCTATTTTTTTATTAGGTATCATAAAAGACCAATTGTGTGACTAAATATGCTCGCTTTGTCTTTTCCATCGAGAAAATTAATATCTACCTACTTTAAAAAATCATTGACTTATTCAATTGTCTTGCGAATTTAGACTTTTCAGTGTGCTGGTTTAAATTACGTGTTTATTTTATATTTTACTCTTTAACACGAATGTGGATTTCTTACGGATTTGTTATGTGTTATGTTATGTGTTACGTGATGTTATGTGCACTGCGAACTTGTTATTAATTATGAAATCACGTTTCCAGGTAAACTTCACGAAGCGTTGATGCATTACAGACAAGCTATAAATATACAACCAAAATTTGCTGATGCGTATAGTAACATGGGTAACACCTTAAGAGAATTACAGGATGTAACAGGCGCTCTGGAGTGTTTTAAAAAGGCTATAGATTTGAATCCATCATTTGCCGACGCCCATTGTAATTTGGCTAGTATTTACAAAGACATAGGTAACATTACTGAGGCTATAAAATTTTATCAAAATGCTCTGAAATTAAAACCGAACTTTCCCGATGCCTATTGCAATTTAACACATTGTTTACAAACTATTTGTAATTGGGACGGATATGATGAACGAATGAAAAATATTGTTTCGATAGTCGAAAAGCAGATAAATAGTGAAAAACTGATTTCAGTCCATCCACATCATTCCATCTTATATCCATTGTCAAATGAAGCAAGAAAAGAATTGGCCAAACGGCACTCTGAAATATTTTCAGAAAAAGTAGCCAATCAATGCAAGAAAGCGTTTAAATTTTCCAATAACTTAAATGAACGCTTACGCATTGGTTACGTAAGTAGTGATTTTGGTAATCATCCCACCTCACATTTAATGCAATCCATACCTGGATTACACGACCGAACCAAAGTAGAAATATTTTGTTATGCTTTAAATCCAGACGATGGTACCACATTCCGTAGTAAAATAGGTAAAGAATCGGAACATTTCTTTGATTTGTCTATTGTACCTTGCAACATTGAAGCTGCGACCATAATAAATAACGATGGTATAGATATTTTAATCAATATGAATGGATATACTAAAGGTGCAAGAAATGAAATATTTGCTCTAAAACCAGCCCCCATTCAAGTAATGTGGCTTGGCTATCCGGGAACTAGCGGTGCTGATTACATGGATTATATAATAACTGATGAAATATCTACACCGATGTCTACAGAAATGGATTTTAGTGAAAAATTTGCATATATGCCTTATACATATTTTATCGGAGATCATAAACAAATGTTTCCACACCTAAAGAAAAAGTTCAAAGTCAAAGGTACCTCTGATGACAATATAGCGTTAGTTAATTGCTCTGAAAATGTGAAAATTGATGAAATATTTTGTACAAGAGAGAGTGAAAGTGTAGTAGAATTACATAAAGCAGAACCAATTAATGTAACTATAAGAGAGATAGACATTCCGAATTATGTTACTGAAGTAACTACAAATCCACGACAGGTGCAGGTATGTTGAATTTGTTAGATAATAATATTTAAATTCAAAAATAAGATACGTAACTGATTTTCTAACTTTTTTCAGGTTTTAGTTAATGGTGTTTCTTTACAAAATGGATTATCTATAAACTATACCAATAAGAAAGTTGCCAATGGAGAAGTTGTATTTGATGATGTTATTTTCACGTCAAGAAAACAATACGACCTTCCAGTTGATGCTATCGTTTATTGCAACTTTAATCAGTTATATAAAACGGATCCATCCATTTTAAAAATATGGGTGAATATTTTAAAGCAAGTGCCAAATAGTTTGCTATGGCTACTTAGCTTTCCAGCGGCAGGAGAACCGAACATTATAAAATATGTACAAGATTTAGGTAATATATTTGTTAAGTACGATTTGAAGGAGAACCCTAATCTTTAGAAAATGTGTTTTTAATATTTTATATTTGTGTTTAGGCCTTCCACCAGGACGTATAAGATTTTCTACAATCGCATGTAAAGAAGAGCACGTACGTCGTGGACAACTAGCTGATGTGTGTTTAGATACGCCGTTGTGTAATGGTCACACTACTGCAATGGATGTCTTATGGGCGGGTACACCTTTAGTAACTCTTCCGGGACAAACTCTTGCATCCAGGTACTAATAGAAATCACTTAGATAAATTATTTAACAGTTCTTGTATTTGGTATTATTTGTATTTGGTTAAACATGTCATATAACAAAATTAATATACCTATTGAAATTAATTACAGAATATACCCCGTCAAAATGATAATGAGTTAGATTTGAAATCGTCTGAGAAGTTCAGAAAAAATTCCTAAAAAGGCTCTTTAGAATTACTTTTAATTACAACTTGTAAAAGTTTTTAGATATAATTTAAAAATAAATTTAATATATTTGTTTTCAATGTTAGTATATGTTAAATTGAGTACATAATTTTATGCACATTTGAATACGAGTACAAAGTTTAGTGCAATCTTTAACGATGTAATATATTCTTATTATGTTTTAGAGTGGCTGCTTCACAATTACATACTTTGGATTGCTCGGAACTTATAGCAACTAGTGCACAACACTATCAAGACATTGCCATAAAGTTAGGAACAAATAGCGCCTAGTAAGTATACTTTTAGAATTATATAGGTACTTAAAAAACACAAGGCTTCGTTTTAAATTTGATTATTTTGGGGATCAACAATTATAATATTAAATATTAAATGAAAGCAAATACTTTATTTATTTTGTTCTATCAACAATAGTTTTCGCAGCGCACGCGGTGTAAGGAAAATTCTAGGTCATTTTTTACACCTTGGGTTACTATTGGAGTTTTAAGAATCCCTAATTTTTTTGAAAATATAATATATAGCCTTTGTTACTCTCTGATAATATAGTTCCCCAACACTGAAAGAATTTTTGAAATCGGTCCAATAGGCTCCAAGCCCATTCGATGCAAACAAACAAACAAAGAAATAAAATCTTTCCTCTTTATAATATTAGTATAGATTATACTCTTAGGTTAAGCAAATCATTTTAACCTTAAACTTGTTCAATAACACAATTGTTACAAATTATTTTAGTTTGTCTTATTTTAGTTGTACTTTTGTTTAAAAAAATATTTAAACAGTAATTGTATTTTTTAGCCGTAAATATATTCGAGCCAAAATATCCAACGCTCGTTTAGAAAAGACTCTTTTTGACTGTCAGTACTATGTACGAGGATTAGAATCTTTGTATGAAAAGATGTGGAAGCGCTATCAAAGCGGTTTAAAACCGGATCACATTAAAGCTTTATAAAGCGTTTTTAAAATAAAATAGCGTTGTCTTCAATGTACAAGGTATTTTATATTTTTATACTATTAAATATATAATAATAATAAGGCTTTGCTGAGGAGGTTTTCTATCTGAGAATAAAGGCCCGCGAGTCGACGACAGATCGGTGTTGCTTCTGACCATTACCATAGATAAATTATGGGGGAGACCTATTTCCAGCAGTGAATGTCCTGGAGCTCAGATGATGAGTACCTAGTTTAGAAATTTCATGTAATGTTTTATTTGTTGTATAATGTATGACATGTTTAAATTTCAGATGACTGTGCAATTTGGAAAAAGTTTCCATTGAAAACTATCAGAGAAAATGGCAAAAGGAAATCACCTAAACTCATCCGTCCAAAACTTAACTTGTCATCTAATTGGTGTTAATTATGTCCATGAATAAATCATTTTTGTCGTTATATTTAAAATTCAACATGTGGATGTAGAATTTTATATGTTAATCAGTCTTAAAAATTATAATTATAAAATTTACTGAATACAATTTTACCTTTATTAATTCGTATCAATTAATTTTAGTACACATCAATCAATAATAATAAATAATAAATCTGTAAGTGTAATGTATGTATGTATGTTCCTCCATAACTCTTAAACGAATTAACTGATTTTCATTAAACTTGGTAGAAAGGTGATTTTCATGAACACAAAAACAAATTATATGTGTGAGCTTCGACACACGACTGGGGTTTACTCCTTACGAACGATTATAAAATTTAAATTTTCACAATAATTCGAACACGCCGAAAGAACAACATCGATATATAAACTGCCGGGGCACTGCCATCTGTTGGTACATCTTAGAAGATTTACTCGTACACAACCATAACAAGTGACGATGGGAAACCTCAACAGCCATAGTTCACTTCCGAAAGTAATCGACAGATGTCGATTTATTGATAGTTTGATCACTACTCTCCGTATAAACATTAAACACGGCTTGATGCTGGCCAAAAGTAAAAACATTATTAATAGAAAAAAGAACATATTTTTGTTAATGTTGATAAGTTCTCAAACAAATTTAATCTGTTTGATCTGGCCACTAAACTGGGGCCCTAGACAAATGGCATTCGGTTCGTATTCGATTCGATTTGCTAAAAATAAAATGTATGGGATTGACATATCCTACCGTCGCTAAATCACGTGATACTTCCCATACATAATAAGGAGTGGAACTCATTGCCTGCGTCCGTGTTTCCCCAAAATTACAACCTCGGGGTCTTCAAGTCTAGGGTAAATGGGCACTTACTAGGTAAGCGTGGTCCATCTTTGGCCGCATCTGCACCTAATATCAAGTGAGTTCGCGGCCAAGCGCTGCCTTGATCACATAAAAAAAAAAAAAGAAAAAACTTCGTTATCGAACTTCGTTATAGTTTTTAAAAATGTTACTTACTTTGACTAAGGCTCCTGAACCTGCCTTCACTCGAAAACCTTCCAGCTCCAGTGGCCGTGGGCTCTCTACAGGACTTGTGTTCTACCCACTGCCATGTTATGCATGCTTGCGTTGGTAAATTTTAATTGTCTACGGATCTCCTCGTTGCTGGTTACAAAGTTACCCTAAGCATATAATAACCTTCTCCTTAACTCATCGAGCGACGTTGAGTTAACATAAAAATTATATAAACCATTCTCTTTGAAATTTATTTTGTAGGTATGCGTATTAGCATAGTTAGCCTATTAAGTTATATTAATAAAATTAGCCTCATGCGGAGCCCAGCAGATAGAGTTACTCTCTCTATTTGACTTTTTACAAATGCATTAGGAATTTTCCTAGTATTTCTAAGATCCTGAGGTATTTCGAGCTATAAATCCCAGATTTATATACAGATTTTTTTATTAAATGTTGAAAATAATTAATTAATGTAAACAAAAGGGTAATAAAACTAGTATCTTGTAAAATGATTTTATTTTTTATTTATTTTACATAATACAAATCATTCATAAATACACAAATAATTATAGTGTTGCTATAATGGTTATAATATAAAACTGATTTCGTCGAAAATCATTGATTATAATAAGTATTATTTCACAGGATCCATATTACATTAAATTCAAAAACTCCAAAACATATAATTGTTTTTTTTTTTTTAATATATAAAACATTTAAATTGAAACGAATTAAGAAAAAACTAGTTAGATAGTAATCTTAAGTAAAGTTTTTCGATAAAATTATAATATCAATCATCACAAAGGCATTTGCTGAAGGTACATACAAGGTAGCTTCTTTAGTGTAGGTATATGTTTGTGTTAATATTGCTTTTTTTATTAAATGGCAGTGCGTGAATAAATTTTATAATGTTTGAAGTTTCAGTAAGATACTTAGGTATGTATATCCCCTTTAGATCTGACTGTTTTGACGTCCCAATGTAGACATTAAATACGAGAATTTAATAATAAAATTACTAACAGATAAAGTATACTATACAGTTATATACAAGCAGCGAACTATTGTACTTTGAATAATTAAACGTTTTAGATGGTAGACGTTATTAAGAAATCATACAAAATTTCGCGATGCATTTATTATCTAGATAAGTGAATATCAAATGACAGTGTGTATAAATTTATATATTAATAGGTAAGAAGTGAGGTCGCTTGTCGTTCCTTGTGGGAAAAAAATGAAAGTTGATTATTTGGAAAATGGGCTGCTATTTTTTTATCATTATTTTATGTCTGAAAAAAAAAACATGACAATTACAAAAAGTAGGTATCTTGTATAATGTTGAATGTGAGAATTTGATTTAAAAATAAACATCCCAGGTTTGCTTAACTAGAGAAATACTCTTTAAAATGTTGGATTTAATAACATTTTCCGTTTGTAATTACCGCGTACGATGTGTCTGTAGATATAATAATGAACTAATAAAAACAAAATATTTCACATATTTATCTATGGACTTATTATAAACAGTCATTGCTAAAGTATTCATTCTATTACACTAGTCGTTATTACTATGAAGTATCTTAGTTTTACAGGTGACGGGTGACAGATAGGTAAATATTAAAAAAAAAATAAACGAATCAACAACGGCTACCTAGCGTTTACGAATACAATCACTATTCACAAGAATATTGAGCAATAAGATAAATAATTTTGAATCAATATTTGTGTAGCAACTATGATACATGCGAAACGGTGTCGGAAAAGAGTGAAAGTAATCAGTTAATTTTAAACATTACTTATACAATTTATAAATAGTATTCTCAGATAAAATAAGAACTGGAGATAGAGCCCTGTGGACGGCAGAGTGAAGCATGTAGTCGCCTTCGTCAACACGGTTACATGCACTCAAGTGCAATCAAACTCGCCCCGCCTTATTTAGAATATTTACTAGTGAAAATGTCGAATTGCGTAGTGGAAATAAATAAAAAACAGGATAAAAACACATTTCACGCGTAAGTTTGTAAAGTTGGAAATTAGTATTTAAAAAAAATAATTAGGTAAGGTAAGTAAATTATAAGATCGACATAACTTTGTTGTTCGCAAAATTCTGTCTATAGTTCTTATTTGATCTAAGATAGTATTATACTTATATTAATTGAGTGTAGGTATATTTTATGTAGTTATATCGTGTCCAGTGTAATAATTACAATAAAAGGTATACAGTATATATATACTTTCAGTTCTGGCACAAGTTATTTTTCGGTTGAAGTGCAATACAGTTTGGAATCGTTTCCGGTTTTGACATATATTATTATATCTACAAATATATTTAATTAGAATTGTCTCGATGGAAACACGTTTTCCGGAATCCTATATTGCTCTGTAAGAAAGGCATCATTGTTTTAAATGTTAAAAAAAATTAAATGTAAACAACCTACAAGTATAAGTGCCGGTATCAGTTTTATCAGTTTTATTGTATACTAACCATCGATTCACAATAATAATTATGTAATTATATTAATAATATTAATATTAATAGAAGAAAAATAGTAAAGACATAATATAGTATTTCAAACTTATAGTATTTTTAAAGAACATGAATCGAAATCAATTTTATATTTCTAGTGTCCGTATTTTTTTTTGTATAATTTCGATTTACTATTTATTTGTTAAATATACATATAATAACAAAATTAATTAATATAATAACAAATTTTTAAGAAATTGTTACAAAAATGGATTTGAAAGCATAAAAGTATTGACGATTGTTGAAAAACAATGAAAAGTATAGAGTGGGGGTACATAAAAATTATGTTTCGTAGTCAAATGCCTTACAAGCTATTTGTATCATACTTACATACTAACGCTAGACAATAATTTTAGAATTTCGTTTCGGAGAGACGCGACAATGGCTACGTCGTTGTACCTACTTACGACGCTCTATCAGCAAACCTATTTTATTCATTAATCTATTATTTAATTTTAAATACCTAATAAATAATTTAGAATAAATTGCAATAAATTAAACTGTGATAAAACATATAAAGTGCCTTTATTTCCGAGTGCGTATATTGATATAAATTTTTTTACATAAAAATGTCATCTATAATCTACTGTACAATTAATATTAGGTACTAATATTAAATTTATGACATCTAAAATTCACATTTCTACACGTCATTTTTTATAATAATAATAATTCAATAGTGAGCATTTCAAAGCTTTAGTTTCATAATGTTATTTCTATCATATTATTTTATTACAGAGAAATATTATTTTGGGATATAGAACTAAGTTAAATTGCACGCTCTTAATATTAAACTCAAATTAATATCCAAAGTAAACGTGTTTATAAGAAAGTTAGACATTGTTTGTTATAATGTAAAATTCACATTTGACTGAAATTATAACGACAAAACTACCAATGGTTTGATCGATTATCGGTGATATGTCTATAAAAATAATAATGTAAATGTGTTAAATATATAAATTAGATCAAAAGTAATAAGAGAGCACCATTATATGAATTATTAACAAAAAGCAAAAAGGGTTCCATAAGGTACTTATATTATTGTTTTAATTATTAGTTGACTTACTTCACATTTCGCCTCGTTCTGTATATATCACCTAACATGACAATATAATGTAATACATTATTTATAAACATATAAAACTAAAGACACTATACTTGTCTTACTAATTTTGTTCTTAAATATTTATAAATTTGCTATAAACCGTTTACGACCATTACGGCAACATTGACTATGCAAACCAGATAATTTTAAGGACACATGACTTGAGCTATTCTTGGTTATTCAACCTTAAGGAACCCAACTATTTTTTAGCTAAACTGACTAAGTATATCGTAGCTGAAGACAGGAACCCTGCGGGTCAGATATTCGAGGGAATCTATAGTTGTTAGAGCGGGAAGTGTTCTCCAGAATCAACCGTGCCTGTGATTGAATAGTCAATCGACACGCAAGGAGCGAAGAGATCGTTTCCGCTATAACAACCACACTCCAATGCTCAATAAAATGCTTTTAACTACTGGAACTTCGGACAGTACTAGCGAGCAAAACAAGCTGATTATTCTAAATCGATCTAAGTAAGGAAAGCATTGCATTTGGCTACTGTGCGACTAGATAATGTTAAATAAACTGCGTTCTTTTTTCATAAAATTAAAGTCTTAAATTACAGCCATTTCATTTCACAATATCCTATTTAGTTTTTAAAGGAGATCAATCACTTTTGTATGGAGATCAGGCCACCAGTTTTTTGTTATTTTCGTTTTAACCGTTGAAACTTGTACCATTAGGTAAAAAGAAATTATAGATTTGTTGGTACTGGGAAAATATCGTGTAATTATAGGACATTTAAGTTAGATATTGTAAAAAAAAAATTGAAAGTATAAAAAAGTCTTTTTAATTTTCTAATGTTTACCCCATTTACAAAATCTAAAATATTTATTGAAATTAAGAAAGACTTTTTATACCAAATGCTCCAAAGTGTAAGACAAAATCAGTGGCCTGGTTTCTTTTGAACGATGTCCTTTACTCAGTAAACATTTTACTGTTTCCTTTATAACGCAACTGTTACCGAAACATGCAGAGTTGCCTGCTCTTAGAATCTAAACTGGAAATTAGCCAAGTTTTGCATTTTAACGGCCCCCGCACAACTGATGCAGGAGTTCTAGATATATATAAATTTGGCTATGATATATGTGTAACTACTGAATATTAATTACCGCGGTTTAACACTGGAGCCTTTTAAAGCATATATTTGATTATGTTTTCCCATTATTGTAACTTTACTAAGTAACGTGTAAATATAATATTTTTATTGCCACTTAGTGTGTTACCACTTTTTATTAGCTCTTTATTAGCATGATTTAATTCGCCAATATTTCTCAACCTCAAGCATTAACTTAGAGTGTTTTAAACCCAGTAAAACCGCAGTAATGTGCAGGGGCTCTTATAATACAAAGAGCCCTGTGAAAAACTAGTTCAAATATCAAATTTTGAATAATTTACTTTAAAATTATATTAAAAAACAATGTATAGGTTTTTAATACACTTTTCACTAATAGACTCTTTGTATATACTTAAATTTTTTCTCTGTCTCGTTCAATTGTTTGACAATAACTTTAAAAAATAATGTATTAAAATAATTTACTTTTTTAATGTAAGCATTCAATAAATCTCATTAACATTAAATTTCTTTTGCAATTTTATTACAATAAATTATATTCATTTGTTATTTGAAAATATGTTTACTCATTTTATCTATACAAATTTTTTTTATCGAACTTAAGACGACTTTATACAACAAATCTATTTTTTTTATTATTTCAATATTCAAATATTGTATTAATATAAATTATTACTATAAAAAGCATGCTGGATTTAATTTAGCTCGTAGGTACACCATAATTTCACGCATGCATGGATGGTCATATAACATACAAATTAAGTTTATTTAAGGGTAATAGCGACGCAGTGCTTGCTTGCTATTTGCTCCAACGAGAAAATCCTTAATAACTTATGGAAGATCATATTTCGTGCATTTTATTTACCTCTTTGTAAAGATGAAGACAATTCTGCCATAAAATACCGTTAACTCTGGATTGTGCAATTCAAGTAATTATAATATGAATAAAAAGAAATGGTAGCATGCAGTATAGTCGATGAAAAGCAATATTCAGTTATTGTAACATTTAATAGTCTGTTTAAGAATATTATATATAATATGATTCTACAAAGAAAGTTCACTAACTCGTAATTTATTGCAGCTAAATTATAAATACATAATGCTTATAGTCTAGGAAAACATACTAACAAATCAAAAGTTGAGTCTCTCAAGATCATTTTTGATATAAGTTTCTAGAATATTATGTAATATCCATAAACTTTTTTACCATTAGGTATTGTATCGTTTGAGAATATTTTTATTTTCTTTTAGAGGTTGTAATCGAATTTTTTTTTCACCCATCGATATTACAATTCTAAAAGCTTACCTCAAAAATGACCCGTAGTGACTCATATTTTGATTTCCTAGCAAAATTCCTTGACTTATAATAATAAAAATTTCTGGCTATAACCAAAAACAGCAAAAGATAAAATAATTGCTAAATTTAATTACTTACATACAGTTCTACTGAAACTAAGAATAGTTAATAAATAAAGCGGAGAAAGTTGAGCATTAGATTTATATTAAGTATACTATAAGATTTTCTCCACTCATTTTACCAAAGAATTAATAATAATTTGAAATTCTCAGTGCTTTTTACAACCGAATTTTTACAGACGAATGTAAAGTTTAGGAACCACTTTTACAGTTACAAGTAACATTCTAACCGTCTATGACAAACTCAGAAAAATATTGTGTCGTATTCGTTTGCTAAATATTTCGAAGACATGATTTCCCACTAAGTACATATTGTAATCATAGTCATATATTTACAAAGAATCCACCAATAGATTGTTTTACAATCCTGTTGGCAATTGCGTTAAAACTATTCTACACGTCAGTTATAAATCCGGTTTTTACCTTTACAAATGCAAAATAATTTAAATAATAAAGAATTTCATATACATTACCTAAATGACAATAGCGTTCAGTCGTTTCTATGAGAACTACTTCAGACTCTGAAATATGAGAATGTCTTTAGTATCAACCCGCTTTTTTTCTCTTATTTTCCGACCCTCTCAGTATATACACTTCCATTAATTAGATACCATTAATATTTATAGTCGAAAGTTTATGCTTACTTAACTGGTAATAATATCTCTATATCTACAAATTCTTTTGTATTATTAGTATAATATAATACCTAGACTCATCGTACCTACAAAATATTTTGAAGCAATAATCCGTACAGCGAGATCATTTCATTATTAGTGCCGACATCGAATGCGTATTGTGCAGAATGTTATTTCAAATTATTATTTTTTTACTGTGACAGTGGAAAAATAAGTGGATATTACACAACGCGCCCTCTATTTATCCTCTTCCAGAAGTACCAGATCGTCAGCCACGACGTCAGAAACGTGCAGGTATATGATCCAATACATGAGGTTAAAACAAACGAAGCATACAGGGAACACGATGCGCGAATACTTGTCAATGTCCGACGGTGTCATTCCCAAGAGCTTACTTATATCCTGAAATGTAGACATTACAATATTAATTTTTAAAACTGGCGTCACTACAGCAAATTTAATCCGCAAAACCAAATATCTCATTATGTGTGTAAATTATATACTGCACTAAAGAAAGATAAATGAGACAACTCGAAGATTGTAAACAAACTTTCAAGGGGTATAAAGATGTCTTCCTATACCATGAAACAGATAGCGATCGCTATGTGAGACAAAAGGACAGAGGATCGGTTTTTTTTACATTTTTTGCGTTGTCTCCTTGGCTTTACTATACATGCAGTAAATAATCAAACACACAGTGACATAGTTGGTGATGATTAAAAGTTAGTTCTTGTTTGATTTATATAACAGCATTTCCATAATTAATTATAATCGCAGGCAACAATAATGTTACACAAAAAATTGGGTGGTTTTTCACATTCATTACAATATATTTTATTTTTTGATATCGCATTGCCACTATTCGCTAATCATAATTATCGCCAAGCTTTATTTACCTACAACTTAAGGAACAGAGTTAAACAATTTGTTTGTTGATTTTACCTTTCCAGGATGCAAAATATGTGGCGGTGGTCCAGGATTTTCTTCTTCTGCACCACTGCGTCCACCGTTTATGGTATTCTCTAAGGTACCGCCTTTTGAATGTACTTTGGGATCGTGTACTTTAAAGCGCACTTCCTGAAATATTCATAATGTTGTGTTGATCAAAGAGTCGATAGAAAACTACATTTAGAACAACAAAAAAAATAGCAAATGTAATTACCGAACAGCTTACCGATGGCCTCCCGGGCGGGCATCTCCCTAAAGTTCCCATTTTAAAGGAATGTGAATCAGGCGGAGGACACTCGGGTAGTTTCTTTTCGGAAGCTATTTTTTGAATTGCGACAAATCTTTGTTTTCTCATCTGTATTCTTTTTGCCATATAACCCACAGTAGCATATTCTGTAAAGACACGAGAAGACTGTTCATATGAGATTCTGTAATTTCCAACAAGTTGTGTACTTTCGCATTATTTTTCAAAGAAATTACAATAAGTTACATTTCGCTTGAGCACAATAAAAATGTAAAATATTAACTGTCGCTTTGCTTAATGAACAGATAGAGGGTATTACCTAATAAGCTGGCGAAGACCATGACGAAGCAGGTGCCCAGATACACGTCGATCGACTTAACATAAGATATCTTGGGGAGAGCGGCGTTTGTTGATGACATCAGGGTCGTCATTGTCAATACAGTGGTAACGCCCAAAGCTACACGTGCCGGCGTGGCATTTCGGTTCAACCAAAAGGATACCCAAGATATGATCACGATGAGACCAGATGGAATGTATATTTGTATAAGGTAATAACCCATTGAGCGCACAAACTGTATTTCGCACGCCAGTCTTGAATAGTTTCCTGTAGAAGTTAGAATTAGTTACAGGAAATGCAGTGATCAAACATTTTGTGAAATTTTAT
Organism: Synanthedon vespiformis; assembly: GCA_918317495.1. NCBI lineage: Eukaryota > Metazoa > Arthropoda > Insecta > Lepidoptera > Sesiidae > Synanthedon > Synanthedon vespiformis. The sequence goes on from OU906947.1 coordinate 5,132,485, forward strand.
TGATAATAATTTATTTCAAAATCTGCTTTTTGACCTATATTTGAGAAGACAGTTCAGGAATACTAGTCTGCTAATAATGTTGGTGCTAATTTCTAATATATATTTCATACTATTTTGTCACTAATGATAGTAACAGGTGAACTAGCTTACGTATAATTATATTCAAATTTTTGACATAAACAAGCCACACAAAAATAAAACAATAATTATGATGAATATATAATTCTATAGTGTCTTCTGTGCATTTACACAAAGCGGGAAGTGAAAAGATTTGTGGCTGTTTCTGTTTAGTGTTTTTATAGTAAAAGTACAGTGTTAATATTAGAGATGTAATATTGTCGCAATTCCTTTCCCGCAAGTTATTCCCGCCTTCGATTTCCTGCAGTAGTGAAGTACCTGTGGTAAGGGAGATCTCCATGGCTCGCTGGCGATGACCGAGCACCTTGAACTGCGGTAGAGACACCTCACTTGACACGCCTACTGAGTTGGGCCCCTCGTTCCATTTGTATCGGATGTCCCGCATGGTGTAGCCGACTGTGCGCAGCGGATACAGAAATGAAACAAACCCCAGGCCCATTGCAATGGGCTTTAAACTCGAGTCGTCTTTCGATCGGGGCGGGAAAGACGCGAACTCGATATCGCGCGGTCTATCGTGCGGTTGTCGTGTCTTTATTGAGCATGTGTGCTAGTGTCGCGGTATCGTTTGCACACGGGCTGAAGGAGACGGGGTCAGTGGCAGAGCAACGGACGGACTGTGCTGGGGCAGCGTACATTGCGTTTTCTTTACCTGTTGTCAGCGTTACTACAGTGGCTCGTTGACGATGACCGAGTACTCGGAATTGCGGCAGTTGGACTTCGTTGCTCATCCCCACGCTTGACAGCCCATCTTTCCAATGGTAACGAATGTCTCTCATTGTGTACCCGACTCCGGAGACATGCCAAACACACAAACGCTATCACTTACGCTGCGAAAGGACCGCGTTTTCTCATCCAGGTGGTAACGTTGAGGGTCGAGGTAATGTCGCAGTTAATGAACTCGCTGAGCGATCAGCGAGATTCGAGCGTTTTACCGATCGCTCTCAGTTCAGCTCTATGTGGATGATAGAAAAATACTCTAATAACTCTGTCGAAGTGATGAGAAAAAAAATGGTGCATTACGAAATCAGAATGGTCATTAAAAACGTGCAGTAACTTAACGTGATAGTGAAATTATCTCCATTATAATTAACTAGGAAACTTAAAAGTGTAAAACTCATTAATGTGTTAATGTTCATTAATGAAAGCACCAACGCAAAGAATACTCTTTGAAGCGATTGGAAAATCATGCGAGTGCGATTTGTGCAGCTAATGAGCGTAAGCGGTGTGGTGCGGTGCGGGGATAGCCGGCAAGAGACAAGTAGCGGCTCACCGTGGGGGTGGCAATGGTTTTGTGTGATGGTGGGTGCCGGAAGAGGAACAGGGTGCAAGGGGTGTGGTGGGAGGCTGCTGGGCGCGCGAGCTCGTTCTGCGGCACGGCGCTTGTTGGTTGAGCAGACCTGCGGGCGCACCGACCGACCCCCGCCTCCTTTAGCCCGCTCAGCTATCTCAGAGACGATGTCTTAGTATCATTTCGCTCGCTTTATGCTCGTGAAAACAAAGGCTATAACGAGTCTACCTTCTGCGGGTGCTGTATGCGAGAAGGAGATCTCCAACGTACGACAACACGAGGAAAATCACAGCACGTGTCGACGAGTAAGTTGTACGGTTGTGCTCACAGGGTAGCCCTGAGTAGCTTCTGTGATACAAGAAAGTGGTCACAACACAATATCTGTAAGCCTAGTGACAAGTTTGCATTGTGGTAAAGATTAAATCAATGATTGCCTTAGGTGAAAACGACACACATATGTTGGCAAAAATATACAATTGTAACTTGTTATTTTTCTATCATCTGTAAAAATAAACTTGATTGCTCTCCAAGCTTATATTGACTGTAAACTTTTATAACATTTCTAGTAAAATAGGATACTTTAATATACAGTGAATAACGTATTTAACACAATATAAAGCGTGCTGTGACTATAAAAATCTCCGATATATTATACAGAAACCTTTTCTGTGCTAAATCACAAATAAATATTATATCAGAGTTTTTAGTGATTGCAAGAAAATAATTTACAATAACAGGACATAGTACCTATATCTGTGGTTATCACTGAGTTTGTTATAATGTTATAAATATTAATGACAAATTTCGATAATTTAATAGTCAAGATACTTACAACTCTCTATTTCTATGTGACATAACTGTCGATCCATTGGAAAATATTGTAGATTCATGGGACATGAGGCGGTGATCGTTAATCTGAAATGTCAATAAACAGTGTAGTACATGAAACTGATATATACACTACAATAATATTCGACAACGAAACACATTCGAACCGTCGATGGGTTAATGTTAATTACGTGACCTTAATTTGGACATACGTACCTATCATAAGTAATTAAAATCATACAAGGGTTGTTGTGAAATGTGTATTTATCCTAAAATTATTTTACAAGAATAACAGTCAATCAGTTAGTGTTTTGGACTCTAATGTGATGCTGTTCTCATATTATTAATAATTTTAATTATAAGAGAAAACATTTGTGATTTTCTTTTGTTTTATAAATCCACTATTGTTAATAATCTCAACAAAGCAACTTACAATTAATGTTACAATGTGTACATTAAAACGATTATAAAAGAACTTCACGAATTAAATATTGATTATTAACAAAGAAATCAAACGAGGTAAGAATTGACATGGATTTTATTAGTTTATTAGGTAACAGTTTTATATACATTATTATTTAGCCTTTAGAACACATCGTCTCACATATTGTAATACTGCAGTCATGTAGGTATCACGATATCAGTTCGTCGATGTTAAAATGTTGAAATGTTAAAGCTTGCAAAATTTCATGAGAAAATTTGGGTCGCCGAACGAACTCTCTATTATAAAGTAATCGCCAAATGAACAGGTAGAGAGAAACGTGAATAGAGATTGAATTAGTGCTCTGATTTAGCTAGACTTTATTCAATGAGAAATTAACGGTTTTTTTTCTCATTTTCATTCAAATCTATATTTTAATTACAGAGTACAGATGAAAGCGAATTTCTGTTAACTTCGCTTGCCATCGCTAATCGCTATTCCTGTGGGTAAAAAGATAAAAAATAAAAACTAAAACAGTTAGACGGCTTGGCGAAACTTTTCAGTAACTTATTTTATTACGAAAACAACTTTGATAATATCGTGAAAAACAACACCGTAAATAGGAATTAGCTATTGCATGTAATATTTAATAAAAGCTTTAAAATTTACAATATTAAAACACTAAATAATATATAAAACTAATAAAGTTGATTTTAATGATAATGATATCGGAAAAACTGATGCCGGAAGGGAGTTCCAATCCTTGGAACTTTTTTTTTAACTTGTGGTCCTAAAGAGAGCGATTTTGATAAGATGAGGATGGTAATTTGCCGTACGTCTGAATGTCCGATGAAAGAAAGGGAAAGGCGATATGAGCTCCTGAGCACATTCTTCGAAGAACGCATATCGCCTGACGTGAAGTTTAAATGTTTTACATATATTTTTGTGTAGAAAACCATACGCTCTCCCCAGGATTTAGGCTTTCATTAAGAACGGTATGCTAAAGTATTGCTGAAATAACGGTCCTAGAAGGTCCTTGATACGAGTTCATGGTTGGGGGGAAGGGGTGAGGGTTTGAGCCAGTCGGGATCAACGTTCTCAGGCACCTCCCTTCGGCCTCGAGGCGACACGGCACGACGCGTGATTTACAGCTTTCCATCTTTTTTTATTCTCTCGTTAGAATTTTAACCAACGCCATCTATTGGGGCTTGGGGCATTCCACGTGAAGCGGACAGGTAAAAAATGTCGATGTCTCGATAATAGTTAAGTTTGATTATGTTATACCTATAATATATAATACGTATGTTTATTTACTCGATCTGGTTACCAAGCTAAGAGCAAGCTTGGTTTATAGAAAGAACTCTTTTTATTCTTTGAGGCTTGCGATTTATGTAAATTCTGAAAATATACCGGTAAAACTTTAACTTCGATTTACTCAAAATTGGAATTAAGCATCTTATAACCTTCACCCACTCATGTCTTCAATTTTGATATGCAAAATCAATTCTTATGCAAATCGATCCTTATGGAGTAAAACTCGAAGAAATGATAAAATTTTAAATTATCTTCAAAGAGGATTGTTTTTTTAAAGAAGGATTATAATTATGATTTGATGAAAGATAAGTAGGTATAGCTAATTAATTTAATTGAACATACAGACAAAATTTGTTTTAATTTTCGTTATTATTGTTTTTTGTGCACGTAAGTTTTATGTATGAACTACTTATAAGCATTTATCACAAATTTAAAATAATTTAATTTAAATTGTTTTGAAAAAAGGTGTCAACTATAATTTTTCATTAATTTAGTTTTCGGTATCAAAATACGAGAGCAAACAATTGATGGCAAATATTCAGTTATTTCCTTATTCGCTTATGGACATTTGAAGCACGAAAATTTTATAATGTAAATCCCAGAACTTTGAAGAAAAACTTTGTTTTTATTAGAGTCCATTTCTTACTAACATAACAAAGTAGCTAACAATAATAATGTAGTCAGCTTATTCGTGTAGGAATAATATGGATTGGTCCTCGGAGACAAGCTAATAAATTTTAACAATGCCTGTTAACTTACCTGATACTTCTCGTGATTGAGCCTGAATAATGAATGCGTATGAATTCATTGCTAGTAGTTGCTATGTGAAAATAAGATTGTTTCTCGTTTACAAAGAATGTGTCAGGCACCCAAATATTTTTGATAAATTCGGAACCAACTGATAAAGTTTCCACACCGGGCCTTTTCTTATAAGCTAATCGGGGATCCGTCCAAAACTGTCTGAAGTAAAAGTCCAATGTGAAGTCCTGTAAAATTAAAACTATATGTTTATAAAATTACAATAATATAAAAAAATAACATAAAATATATTAATTTTTGAACACCAGTAGAAGTGCCAACATAAATCCTACTTTTCAAATTAAATATATAAATCTTACAGTTCGATGAAAGCTTTAATATGTAGGAAATATGTTGATTTCTGATAGTTTAGTCTTAATTACACAACACATGACTCAAAGTGTATCGTTTAAGTATTAATTAATAAGTACAAATTCTATTTACCCACAACACAACTAACAATTGCATGCTGGTAGGTAACAAATTTCGTTCGACTTCATCGTATACCAAAGCCGAAAGACTAGAAGGACACAATTGCTTCAATCCGAATCCAATGCTCATAATTTCGGACAAGAATTGTACAACAACATTAATTTGTTATATATATAAATTGACTACACGAATAGAAGTGAGCGACAAGCTGGGTCACAATAAAAACATATATAAAATAAAATGTGCAAAGAGTGTAATTGTGGTATGAAGCCTAAACAACATTGGTGTGATCTAATAATGAATAGGAAAGTGCTAAAAGTGATAGGATAGGGAGAAGTGGGTGACAGCGTAGGCGGCACCCACGGCTCGATAAAGGCAAACCTTTAACAGTTGAAGCTTTAAAGCCGGAACGTATATAAATTGCCACGGATAAAGTTGGACCAGGTTGGTGGAATAGAGTAATATTCATTAATGGGCTTAAATCGCGATTTTGCTAGTGGCATTAAGGTAACCTCCCCTCACTGGGCCATGGGTCACGTCTTATTGTGACCTTCCCAACCTTGATTTGGTTTCCACTTGGGGTCCTTAACCCAAATATATGCCTAGCTCATACAGTTTTTAAATTGGAAAACCGAATAAAAAATCAATAAATAGCAAGTTTCTCTATATATACAAAATTGTGTATTACATTGTTTTCTAGAAAGAGATATACATACTTTAATTTAACTACTATGGTCTTCCAATTTACTGAAGAGCCTAGAAAGAAACGATTGGCAATGTTTTAGTAGATAAACATTTACGTACAAACACAACAAACTACTGAATGAATCACGACAAGAAATATGTAATGCAGTCGTCGCAAATCCATAGATCATAGATATGAATATTTCCATATGAAAATCATTTGTGACATCAAATATAATGAATATTAACAATTTTTTCCCGGAGAGTTCTTACTACTAACAATTTTTTTTTTAATCGTACACTAACACAAAAATAACAGTAAGTGACGATGGACTGTCAGCATCATATTGGCACAGAATTATTCTATTATGTAAATTTCCAAATTATATTGTAAATTTAATAAAAGCTATCTTGATTTCATGTAAATAAAAGGAATTCAATTATGTCTTGCCATTATTTGAATTTAATTGAAAATGGACTTTTATACATGCCCTTCGGGACAAGTATAATAAGAATTGTAGGAATATTGTCTCCAGGGATGACTATCGATCGATGGCGGCGGCACGATGACGGAAAAATACCATATTAGTTGACATTAAAAGGTTAACACTAACTAATGTGGCATTTAATGTGTTAGAAATAGAGTGTTGTTCTACATTTATAAATAAACAATCCTATGAAATGATGCAAACAGGAATCATCACTTAAAATCAACAGAATAGCAACCTTGGAGTTACGAGTACTGATAAAATTAACAATTGGGCAACCCTGAAGGTAATTACGGACTGCTTTCTTTATTATGATGTTACAGAATCATATTAAATAACGGATATTGAAAGACACTTTCTGAAAGTTAACAACATAATAAAAAGAAAGCGAGTGGACAAAGGGCGTTCTGCTCCACCAAACGCGGACATGCTCGCAGCCTCGTGTCTGGGGCTGCTCGGTCGCAGCGGCGCAGCGAGCGGCCGAAGCGACCGAGTCAAGCGTGAGCTGACAGTGGCGAGTACCATGAGCACTTCGGAGACGGAGCTGATAGAGAGCACATACATGGTGACGCCCACCTCCACTGGCGGACCTGCAATCAAGCCCAATGGTGAGTCGCGCGCGCGCCTCGCGCCGTGAAAACCAAACCAGAGGACGGTAACGTGCCCCATCGCCTGCGGGCGAGCGGAGCGCAGTCTGTCGAGAGGCGCGGGGTGCGTGCGGGTAACGGATTGGGCAGATGTCGGATCGTGCACAACTGAATTGGCGCCTGAACTCCCGGCGACCACCCGCGCGAGCCACGCGACACTCGCTCGATGCGAGCACAACCTGTTCGCATCGCGTCTACTACTTCACATGAAATCGAACCGTGGACACGGGTGCTACGATGAACGGTTTGATGTTGGTGATTCATTCTAAGGGACAAATCTTGCTATGACTGTATGCGCTGTGTCATTAGATACTGTTTTATAAATAAGATACCATTTTCACTTCAGACAGTGAGCTGATGGAGAGCACGTACATGGTAACTCCCACTTCCACGGGTGGTCCTGAAAACGACACAACATACGACAAATAACAATGTGTTAATTGTTTTCTCATGTCATTTTATCAATTGTAACCCGCATGTACCCCAAACTTTCCTCCTAACCTTTAAACTTGTCAACATAGAGCAAGACAACGCTAATTTGATGTCAAGTTGTAGCTTTTTTATAAAAAACTTGTTTTTATTAAGTTTACGTTATAACTAATTTGTCACAATAGGATAAAATCTCTTGAAAAGGAATATGAATGACATCAATGATGTAGGTTTTTCAGAAATGTAACGAAAGTGTACGTGAAATAATAATCCCATTGTTTTGTGAGTGCTCTCCACTCTAATATAAATACACTCAAAAATGTCCGTTCAAGAGGTACTGTAATATTTTCTCAATCCTTTGTTACCCGGTCCAACGGCTTAAAAGGTTGTTGAGATCAAAATAAAACCTACTGCATTCTCCGTTGCACGATTTTACCTTGCTGTTTCACCGCTTAACTCTTTGAATTTATTTGCTATTTTGATACTAAAAGTATAAAAGGAAACACTTCTTAAGCCAATAGTTTCATTAGTAAATATAATTTATTTATTAAATTGTAATTTAAATGTGTTTACGTGATATTTGGTAATAGTGTTAATATAAACAAAAGTTACTTTTGTTCTCCTGTATTCCTGTATTAATGACATTTAATCATATCTAAACAATAATCATATAATATTTAATAGAAGAAGCTATTAATTTTGAATTATATCTTTGATTTCAAGTTAACTTAGTTAACGTCATGTGCTTTTCTTCTATGACATTGTTTATATACAATGTAATACGATTGTATTGTCAAATTCTAAACTATGAAAAATAATAGGATTTTTAAAATTTTGTTATATAATAGTGCAACAGATCGGTAGACTGGTCTACATAATAGAAACGCCTTCCTGTGTCGTCAACGTCAGGGGTCTTACTTCGATCAAGCAAAATAAGTGTACGAAGAAAGTAAGACGCAATATTTAGAAATGTTCTATGGAGATCCTCACTCACGCACCAAAATTCACCAGCGTAAGGTGTCGGTTGTTACTATTGCTACTGTCTTTAATGGATGAATAACTCAACGAAGCTTTATTACCTCTCTCACTTCCGCTACCATTTAAAAATATAAATTCGTGGTTATAATCTGGACAGCTCATCGGGTGATTGTAACTATCCGCTTAAAGAGTCTCAGTGCGACAAATCATAGCCACTTATCACACAATGGACCTCAGCTGCCGAAATTCATTTAAATTTGTAATCGCTTTTCTCTATTTCCCATAGTTTCGGATTTGTTAATACAATCTCTTCTCAAATATTATTAATTTACATGTTTACGATAGACGATATGGACCTTTTACATAGAATATTAAATGTTTATACTAACCTCCATACATAGGTCTTACTCTTTTGTCATAACTTATACTAAATGAGTCCAATATGGCTGATATATTGACATCGCCAAACATGCCTCCCCCACCGGCACCGCTATAAAAAAAATTAAAAAAATATGTTTAGTAAAGGTTATTTCTTGTCCAAGAATAGGTTAAATAGCTATTTTGGGACATATTAATTCTTTAACCAAACAGTTCATATTCCTGATGAACATAACATAATTATTCTTTCTCATGAAGAGTAGACTAGCAAAAGTAATGACTACCAGTGTTTGCTACTGAAGTTGACCAAAGCTTTATTTATTATTATTAATAAAAAAAAAATCCATTAATTCTATGTCTTAATGCCAAATCGTAATTTTTATTAAAGAATACCATTGTTTCGAGTTAATAGACAAATGTCATGTTTCATTTTGCCTATTCTTTTTATAGACAATCGCCCGCAACGGTGATTTTATACAGTTGAACATCGAGTAAATGATATTGTATGCAATCGATCTTTTGTGTATGTGTTTTATTTTTGAATATAGGTGCATAATTTATTACTTTATAAAAAAATGTTTCAATAACATTGTGAAAACTATTTTCATAACGATATACAGTTGGCAAAGCAGTTAATAAAATAGCCGACAGAGTCCTCTTGAAATGAGCGCAGTCTGTAGTGGTCGAACAGTAAATGACACTCAGCCTCTCAAGTATTCAACTTATCGCTAGCTATCTTTTAGCCGGAGTTTGTAAATTATTCTCTCTATCGTAATTCAGAATTTTAACTACGGACTTACTATTTTTAACTTTTAAAAAACACATTCTGGGTCGCGACAGAAATGATAGTAAAATTATGATACCAAAATATTAATGTTTTTTTTTTACAAATACTAGAGCCATTTTTGGACCGATGACTCTAAAGTCCATAGTGTATATATAATATAATCTAGTGACTTCAAGAATGAAGACAAACTTATAACTTAAATTAATAATAATATCATATGTAAGGCTCTACAGGTATGAGGTATGGTCTTCTAGTCCATGAGGCGAAAGTATAAGATGTTTTGAGTCTCTTACAGAGTTGGTGGTTAAAATATTCTTTTTTCATTACATTTCAAATTAATAATAATATCCTGTTTTTTTTTGCATGGACGTAAAATACAAAACATTTATTATATTTTATTTTTTTATTATATATTTTGGTACAAACCAAAAATAAGCTTATTTAAAATAAAATCTAATCATAAGTTATAGTATATATACACATTATATTTATATCACAATATGTTTAAAGTCTTTACCTATATTTTGCCTTTATATTAATGGCAAAATTATTCTATGTGAACATTCTATGTATTTCACAACATGTCTTACTGTACTGTTATAGTTTTGAATCGATTCAGTTCTGAACTGTTTTTGTAATGCATGCAATCGTCTAGTAGTCACGAAACACATTTTCTATCAGTAACCGTGAAGTTATTAATATGTATGTATTGTAGCAGGTGGAGTTCTCAAAAATAAATCTATACCTACCTTTATTAAGCGACAAATTGCATTTTTTTTATTTAAAAAATGGCTTACTGTTAGATATTCCAATTGAAAATATTGTCGTCTAGGTGCATAAGCACCAGAGGGGATGCAAGTGCGAAAATTGTTCTTATTTCTTGATAATTTTATTATTTTGGAGATTTGCTACAAGCCACCGTAAACTGCTTAGTTGCGAATAAGCTTTGGAGGATATTCTACCGTAAATACCTTATATATTATATTGACAAGGCAAGGCATTTGGACAACTTATATTGACAAGTTAAGGCGCTTAAAGTTAAGTAGGCGAGGTATAGCCAGCCCTTACACCTGCACCGCATACCGGAATTTGTATAGTACTCATATATATGCGATATATGAATAAATATGTGATATACTTGTGTTTAAAGTATTACTTACGTTAAGTAGCAGATTTTTAATTTTTTTTGGGTGTAAATGTTTCCGATCACCGTAACCGCATAAGAGCAGTAGGGATAAGCCCCCATAATACACAGATCTTTTAAAACAATTAATTCAAAATATGTTATTTTCTTAAGTAAATATTGTCATATATATAATTTCTCTTGTATTTCTTGCGATCAATAAAATTGGCGACTATTTTACCTAATTCAATAATGCCCACGAACTTAAATATAATACAATAATTATTCTTGTAAAGCTATGTTTTCACTTCTTACGTGAGTCCAACGACTCATATTTTTTTAATATATAATGTACAGACACAGCTATTTACGATTTTATTATCATTATCTATAGATAACGAGTTACATTTAATCTAAAATATTAAAAAAATATATATATGAAAAGACTCCATTAATTAATAGTTGTGTTATAAATTATTTAATCATACGGCCTGATAAATTTTGCTGGTACGACGACACGGTAGCTTAGCAGAATTGTCAAATAGGATTAATTAATACCGGTTTGATAAGCCGCGCCCACCGCTACCGATGTGTAGTTAGTTCCATTGCTTACTATATCATTTTCATGTCAGTGTATCTGTCTTGTAATGTATAGAGGTTTCAAATTGATTAAAATTTTACATTTAATATTCATCATTACGTTAATGTCTCTGACATGTATGCCATATCATGTGTAGTTGTGATTAGTAATATATTCAATACGTTTCTTTGTACTTACCTTTTAGTAATATTAATAATACGTGGAGGTAGAAATTTTGGAACTATATCCGATTTTAAAATGTCTTAATTATCCGTCAATTATCACCAACATCATCATCTGAGTCAAAGGAAGTCACAGCTCCTTTTTTGAAAAAATATGGCCATGACAATTTTTTTCAAAAAGACGTTCCGAATTATACATTCAGTTGTGTCATTACATTCAGCCTGTATTGGCCATTGATCCATTCTGAATATCGACCAATTTAGAATAAACAGCCAAGAAGGTTTATGACTATATTTTATCAACAACTAAATAATCAGTATTCATAAAGACCAATCAATATATACTAATATCGAAGTATATAATTAATAAAACGTATATCAAAGTGTATAGGTACCGTACCTATATTAGAAAATATATTTTTTTTTAATATAGTTTTTAGTATTTCTGTCTGTTTGTTCTAGCTAATCTCCAAAACGGCAAAACGCATTTTGACCGGAGTCGTGGGCGAATCTTGAATTATTGGTATTATAGTATGTTGTAAACAAGGCGTATTATTGAAATTTCATGAAAATTATCATAATAGTTAAGAATATTAACTTTCATGTGAGCATTGCTGTCACTTTGACTAATTTGTGCTTTATATGAAGGGTCAAAGGCTTATTAGTCTGCTTATTAGCAAAACGCTAATGTGGCATAATTAGGCATAATTTTCCTAAAATTTTATAAATAGAGTAACTCGATTATCTTTTTCCTGCAATTTCGTCCGCATCTCCTTTTGCTTATATGTAAAAAAATTCTATTTTTATCAGGCATTGATTTTTTTTAAATCCTTTTCTGTGTCCAAGACCACGCGTATGCAAAATAATATCATAAATAATCGGTTGAGTAGTAAATGCGTGAAAGCGTAACAAACAAACCTTTAAAAATTCGTATAATTTGATTTGTTGACAATTATACTATGAATACTGAAAACAAAAAACAATATTACTGTGACTCATGATACGGTAGCCATGAACGAAATCGGAAAAAAGGAAGATATAAAGGTGGATAACCTTAGTAATATGAAACCTATTGTATCTTACTATATCATCGAATTATATCACGATAACAATGATGATGAGATTACAAAAAAATAACGCGACAATCAATGGTGTTGCGAGTATGTCGGGTTGTCGGAGCACTTTCTTGTGACTTCACCTTATGCCTTACCCTTTCTATGAGAGCGTCGTTAGATACTTGCGTCCCAAGGGTGATGCTTGAGTTTATTTGCGACGGTAACTCACCTGCCCGTCACCCTTTCTAATAAAATATGTTACAGAAATAGAAATACTCACTATTTCTATCCAGCGTTCGAGTAAATAGCCTATAAAGGGAATCTTCCATACAACATAAGATGTCTATAAATAAAATTGAAGTGTCTTTTTGTAGCTTCAGAGTAACCTCTTATTACTAAATGAATATGAAAGTACAGACGGTACTTATAACAAAAAAAAATGTCTGCTTCAAAAAGGCTGGAGCTATTTTCACGGACTTTCAATGCCAGATATCCCGACAAATTAGCGACCCGATATAATCAATATTGTAATATTTTTATCTAACTGATGTACAGTGAAGTTAGCGTAGTTTAGAAGGAGTTAGCGGACAAGCAGACTAAAGCAGAAAAAGCGACTCAAAATTTTACTATGTAAAATTAAAAAGGTTAAAATTGAATTTAAATTAAATTTCACGAACATGTTCCCTAGTAAATTTAAGTAGATATAGCTCTCACTTTATTAGAACGACATGCACCATCGCTGCCCTAAATTGATAAGCTAAAATATGTGTTGCGCGGCTCGAATGTAATATTATCCTCATCAACTCTCTAATATATTGGAAATTGATAATATGTGGAATGAATTTAAAATGTTAAAACGTCCAAGATTCTTTTATTCCCGACTCCCGATGCAAAACAGGATTTGACGTGTCCGACCGCAGTTTTAAATAATTTTACAAACGAATGATCACGATATTATTAATATTTATATAATATTTTACAACAAGCAAAATAATGATCAGCATACGGTATGCACAAACGGAATGCGAATTTCATTTATTACTCACGAATGAACACTATTTTAACATGCAAATTGTATTACGAACACTTATTACGAGACCAATCGAAGTAAAATCATTTACCTACTTAATTTACAAAAAATGATACGTCTCAAAATCGCCGTTCGTGGATATTTCATTGATATTATACGTGAGAACTCTGTCTAACTGTTTGACTTTTAGATTTTCACTTAACTCTGGTTGTCTGTTGGCGAAAAGATTTTGAACACTTCGCAAACTATCTCTTAACATGGAACGCAATTTGTCTCACTCCGAGGTCATAATTAATTATATTAAGTAAAAATAGCTACAATACGGCTACCTCTCAATACACTCACTAATGTCAACAGGGAAATTCACCCTCGGCGTTTACGAGACAAATAGTAGCAATTGTCATTAACTATAGACTTATATTTTTAACATCTTCAAATAGTAAATGGAGACAACTCCTAATTTATGTTACTCGAACAAAGTTGGTTATCACGATACGTCGTCCATGTTTAACCTGTGTTCTACTCGAGGTACTGCGCAACAGTAAACAAATAAAGAAGTACTTTGCTTCAGCTGCTCGTAACAAATAAGTCAACATTGTGACCGTTCAGTGGAAAGTTACCGATTATTTACAATTTATAATTATTATAATTACCTACAATTTATATACGTTTATTAGAATTACACGGACTTTTATCAATTTTTATTCCATTTCATATATTAATGGCAGACAATCTTAGTAACATTATATCCCTATGGGGCAATTAATGGCATTACCCTATTTGATGAATGGGGTGGCCGAGTTGGGTTTTAATTTGTATATATTGAAATATTGAACTATATTGAAGATTTTAAATACATATTAATTTGTGGCGATCATCATAAAACGATTTTTTCTAATAATATTTTGGCGCCCATCATTACTAAATATAAAATATACTACAAGAGAAATTTATATTACATACACCTTTAAAGAAAATAAACGTACACAATGAAAACTGCAAAGAATCAAATTGACAGCAAAATTTTAATTTGACTTCGTAAAAGATAACACTAGCGAAACTTTACTTATAGAATAACCCGTCAGTCCCTAATATGTAAGAATATGTAAAAATATATAAAAGAAAATATATGTAAAGAATTCTTATATTAAGAATATAATTCTTTATATGTAAAGAATATAAAAAATATGTAAGAATGTACCAATCAAACTTCAAACTAAACATCACGCAATCGATAACATTGATAAACGAGAAAACCTTATTTAGTCGACTTGTTGATTTTAATATTATAATAAACTGCTGTTGGCAGATATTTTATTATAGCGAGAATTATTCTTTCTTCTAAGAGAATCAAAGAAAGTTTCGGAGAAGTGCACTTATCTGCGCTCCTAATTTTTCAAATCCAATTTACACGCTCTATAGAATGGTATTATAGCTAATAGTATTGATGGTGTTTTTAAATCATATTTTATATTGACCAAATTATTATGTAACTATACCAACATAATATATTTAGCTGAATATGAAAAACTGTAGTTGATTTCGTTTTGCTAGCCATTTTAAGTCAAGACTGGATTCTATATATTTTATATCAGTACAAAGCATGGCGATAAATTTAGTCGTTTTTGTCGTGCTTTGGCACCAAAAGTTGGACTTTCAGCTGGTCTTGAACCTACTCGCCATTCGGTTTACACCTCGTACCGTTCTTGAGATTTTTTTGGCGTATTAGTAGCCCACTTATCAGATATTCAATATTCTGATTCTGTCGTCACCGACAGCCGGACATCCGTAAAGTTGCAGCTGCTCTCGGACTCGCTGGCCACTCCAGTTTCCTCTCTTGCCGTTACTGGAGGTCAAAACAATGGCGGCATTTAATTTTTTAAATAATTCTTTTCATTTGACCATTACTTGCATTGTACCTATACATACGAGGCTTACTTTGTTCTTTTTCTTTCTACTTTAAATTTCCCAAATATCTTGCGTTCAAGATGAGTTCCAATTTCATAATCTAGAAGACATTATATCTATTATTCTTCTATTTAAATCCGAATACCTGAATCCGTATATCCGCATTTTTTCTATGTGCAAAGACATTATAATATAAACTTTCCAATAAAGACAAAATACGTCTAAATGGTAAGTAGGTCAAATATCATCGGATTTATTGCGGCAATACTACTTACTGCAACCATAAATTGGGTAAACCGTCAGGCGGTATTTACCAGCTTATGGAAGGTCACTATGCAAAAATTCTAATATATAAATTTATATGTTTATCTTTTTGAGCTGGTGTTAAAAATGCAATTTAATGTTGCTAAGGCGTCAAAGTCGCCGTTTGAGTCACAGTAAATTTAACAATCAAAAAACATTTTTGCTCAGGAAAAAAATCTCTTAAAACGTATTTTATTTATTTTGAAATTCAAATATTAATTCTATTTTTTTACCATTACTGGTTTATTCAAATTAAACGAACATTAACTCCGTCTAGTTACCGCATAGTCACATACTGCAGCGGAATATAAATACTAACTGAGGCGTATGGTAGTGTGGGGTGACATGCGGAATTAGAGCAACACACATAACTAACCGTTTCGGTGACCATGCCAGTACTCTCATCTTATGTCCACTTCTCATTTGGTCACGGTTTTTAGAAGTTTGTCTGAACCACCTACTATAAGCCTACTATACCTACTATAACCTATTATAAATTCAAAAGTTGTATTTTTGTTCCTAAAAAACTACTGAACGGATTTGGATGAAATTTGATGAATATATAGCTGGATATAGGATTTTATCTTGGAAAAATTGATCTGGTTCCCGAGAGATGGTCTGAAAATATATAAAAATACTGAAGATTATAAAAAACTACAGATATGTTATATGTAGTTTCATTCATTAGAATGACTCTATAAAGAAAAAAATAAAATCTCCAGTATTGTTATTTATAAACTGTCAAAGCAGAAAAAACCGTAGTGTTTTTGGAAAGATTAATCAGAAGTGAAGAGTTCACTTAAATTTAAAATGAGGGGTAACGAACGCCGAAGCAAAATTACGAAACTTAACTGAAAATGAAACAAGGACTTGCTGCTTTTGCGGTGTGAATATTATGAGCTTTTACCGATCAACTTTAATAACAATTTCTGATGACATTAAAGTGATATTTTTAAGAAATTTTAAGCAGATAACTTGAAGGATTGGTTTCGATAAGTTGAGATCATGTCACTAGCTGCTGAAAAAAAAACATGTTAGTCGTTGGAGTTGGACTCACGCAAGAAATGAAAACTTAGCTTCACAAAAACAATTGTATGATTATTTAAGATCCTTGGCTTTATCGAATTAAGTAAATTGTAGAAATAATTATTGATCGCAAGAAATACAAGAGAAAATTAGTGAGACATTTAGACATACGGGACACAGGATAGGCTACTTTTTTCTTCTTCAACGCGTACGAAGTCGCGGGCGCCAACTGTCAGCGCCTATAATATAACAATGACGCTTACATGACGATTTTTTTAGGCGCCCTTGGGCGTTTTCTCAAAAACGACCAACGTGTCTAAAGAAGTTTTCACTTCAAAAATGATTGACAAAATTTACTTGTAAATTTTTCTTACTGTAATTATACTCGTGGTTGGAATTTCTGATATTCTTGAAAATTATCTAGTGACGGTCGGTATCTGTGGTTGTAACCTCAGAAATTTGTAACCTCAATCACTTGAATTCGGTCACTTTAAAGAATCCGTCGGGAAAATGCCAGCGAAATACAGAGATGGAGACTTTCCAGAAAAGGTGACCTTTCATAATAATAATATTCACGCTGTGCTTCAACCGAGCTATCAATGTGTGCGAGCGAATAAACGAAGTGTGTATATAGTATAGAGGCAGTGGCGGACTAAGCCTGTCGGAGGCCCGGGGCGGCAACACTGAATAAGGCCCCGGTCTGCTCAGAAATTTTTGTATTTTTAGTGTAAATGATCACAATCGTGAACACAACACAAATGGTCAAAAAATATTGCAGTAAAAGTTATACAGGGCAATGATTCACTAAAGTCCCATTTAATGATAAATTGAAGAATTTCTTGATCTGTCTATCTAGCGGCAGTCGTATTGGTTGCACGTAGATGCCTACGATACCGTTTCAACCATACATTTAGTATTACTACCGTTCCCGTGTGGTCCCATTTCAATTTGGTTCAGTTCTGATGACCATCAAAATACCATGAGACGGTTTGATGTCGATTTTTTTTGTTATTATTTCTTGCAGTACCTGCTCTATATCAAACTCATTGTAAATTGATTTTGATTTATGAACTTTTGGTCGGTCTGTCTGGCCCTATGTATGCTTGGATCTTTAAAACTACGCAATAGATTTTGATGCGGTTTTTTTAATAGATAGAGTGATTCAAGATAATAGTTATATAATAATAGTTATATAATAAGGAAGGTATATAATAGTTACGCTATCTAATAAAAATAAAGATACAACCCCTTACAATTTTATAACAGCAAAGATGTCAGGCGTTATATTGCTTTACACATTTAGTCAGGCGCTAGACGTTACTTACTTTTAACGCGGGCGAAGTCGCAAGCAACAGCTAGTAATCTTATATAATATAATCGTATCTTTCTACGTTTATATTTTACATACGTACGGGGCCTCTAACACCAAACTGTACAGACTTCTTACGTACTAAACAGATTTTGGACTTATTTGAGATTTAGCGAAAAAGGACTTCTCGAGACTTCTCGAAACTTGAACACCAAGAATGGGCGGGCCGCTCCCCCCTACCTAGTCCGCCACTGTATAGAGAGAGGGGTGCGCGCCGAGGGTGGGCCGATGATACTCATTGCGCTATATCGGAACATTTTACTTGCGAAAGACTTCGAATATGTTTCAGTCTAGATTTTCATGTGTCACTAGCACCATGCTAGCACCGATTTCGCTGTCACTTTTTACTGATAACGAACCCACTTAGTATCTTAATCCAAATCCTATTTAATTTAGTATTATAAATGGTAAAGCTTGTGAGGATGTATGTACGAGTTACTCTTTCACGTGAAAACGACTCAACAGATTTAGATAAAATTTGGCACACAGGTAGCTTATTATCTGAGTTAACAAATAGGATACTTTTCATTTTAGACAAAAATTAGGTTCTCGAGGGATCAACCAAAAATAAAACAAGTTTTGTGCCACCGTCGACACAACGATAAAGATGTCAGATACGCGGAAAATTAAAAAATAAGTCCTATATTTGAGCTATAATTCAAATGTGATTTAATTTTTTGGTTTGATTTTTGAAAAGTTTCTATTGTAAACATCTATTTTAAAAGTATAATTAAATTAAAAACTATTTATCGATTCTATCAATATAAATTACCCATTAAGCTGTAAGTTTAAGGTTGTAATGTCAAAGAATGTAGAGTGGTTCAGTATGAGCCTTATTAACATTATTAAAATGTTTCCCGCCACAATGATCCTCCACTTGTTTTTGATAAAACTCTCAACTCAACATCAAGTATCCTCGAAGATTTCTCCATTCTGTTTTCTCTTATATTATACGTATTTACAAACAAACATTAATATTAAAAGTACAATCGACGTGAAATCACTCTGGATGAATTTAAAAGTATTTAACTTAAGTATTTTTATTTTGACTAACTAGTGACACGCTCCCGGCTTTGCCCCGGGTGTATTTTTTTTTTCAAGTATTAAGTATTGCATTAGAGGATGCAAAAAAACTGATAAAGAAATACTGTTACAATGAATTGGCTTATAAATACGTTGAAGTGACACCGGCCGTCCAAATGCAGCCGATTGTTCGCAGTCCGAAAACCATATGAAATTAATTTCGTAAGATGCAATGTTTCAGGGAATCGCATCTCGATGTGTCGTAATATTACCCATTTAGGTGATGTTGATTCATTGACTCTTGCTTGTAGTATGTAGGATGTTCATCTTAGCATGAATGTATTTATATGATATGATTCATCTTAACGTAAGGGCGCGATCGTTCAGGGAAACGCGTATATTGCAATACCACCCATCTAGGTGACGTTAGTTCGATGGCTCTTGCATGATGAAATCGTAACGTATATTCGATTATAACATTTTTTTAAAAAGGAAATAATCATTTTACAATTCTATTTTAGTTCAATTACTAAGGACTTTTAGTATTAGATGAAATTTTAGAATAAAAATTTTACGTCTAATAAGTACACAATGTAGGTATTCTCATTGAATTCGATTTTTCTTAATGTTTGTTACAAAACTTATGCATCATTTTATGACGTACTTGACGCCTTTTTCAGCTATCTAAAAATAGACTCGATCCCGGTGTAAGGGCGTATCTAACCAACCGCGCAGGGCCCGACCCTGGAAGCGAACGTTTTAGCGATATTTGTCCTTATCATTTTGACAATATGGCTCGGTTTACTGTATACACATTGGAAGATCCTTGCTCTTTTACATTCCGTTTACCGCACTGTCGCAATAAGATGTAAGGTGCATGTTTTACATGTTTAATCGTACTTGATTCATTTATATTCATACAAAATGAAGTAATGCATAAAAAAGCCTTTTCATTTTTTTTATAGAGGATTACGATATCAATATTAGATCGTTAGATCATGACTGTCTAATTATAATATGTAATGATATTACAAAGACCGCTGACCCCATAAATAATTTAAAGTTTTCCAAATTCTTATGCGTAGTTTTTATGATTGCCTTTAATTATGTGTTTTGAATGTCTGAAATAAAACCCTAGTAATAAACATATAAAAAAAGTATTCACAGATATTGTAAATATGCGTATGAAAATTTGAATTAAACAGAATCCTCGAAACGGTTCGTAAAAGTGGGTTTTGAAACGAACGCCAATGTGGGTTGAATCGATGAATGCGTATAAAAAAGGCTGTACAAATGAAAAGTCCATATATATGGCGAGCTTAATTAAAAACCGCCATTTGGTGAACATTATTGTGTTAATTTTACACAACGACTTTTCATCTGCGTTATATTGGTATTCCTTTGTTCGGTAGAACTCTATTGTAATATTGAAATTTAGTAATTCAATATTATAACAACTTTTATTTTTAATTAAGATTTTCTTCGCTGGAGGAATTTCCGGTTTTAGACAGATATTATAATTTATTGAACTCCCACGTAAGAGATATATAGTTTCTCAGCGCATCTTTACTAGTGTTTTTTTTTATTACTAGCAATCACTCGCGTGTTTTGGTCAATCAGTTCAACCATTTCGGAGACTAATATTGCATAAATAAACAGACGGATGGATAAAACAAAGAAACTCGTATTTACGGATTTGTTAAATAAAAGTAAAAATACCATATCAATATTTTTATTTCCTAATCATGCAAACATTTGCAGATTTGTAAAGTAAAACCTACGATATCCGCGGCTTCAGAAATTTCATTATTTTCAAACAACGCAAATCTATAAAACTCCTATACGGCTTTACATTGACATTTTTACAATTTCCAGACTCATGTAGGTTATCTGGCAAAGTTTGGTATGTTGTTATATTTGGTTATATTTGCAAGTAGGTACTTGGTTATGTTTGCATAATAATTTGCATAAACTTGCATAAAGTAGTCAAAATGTTCAGACATTACAATCTGAAGTCACTACAAATATGTTCCTGTGGCCATTTTTGGAAATTTCCTATCTAGTGAGACTGCTCTAAAATCACGGACGAACTATTTTTGGCAATAATCCTGTTAGCGTGATTGTTGGACAAAATGTTGATCTTTTTTCATCTATTACTAACATTAACAATACTAATATTATAAATGCTAAAGTTTGTATTTTTAAATGATTGATTGTTACTCAATCACGCAAAAACGGTTCAACGGATTTGGATGAAATAAATCCTAGATATTTTTTATCCTAGAAAAACGTAATGAAATCTTTCTGTGGTTTTCTATTGAAATGCTACTAACACTTATTTAAACCCTATTATTCTATGGGCAGACTAGCGCGAGTAGCTACTAGATAAGGACCCTAACATAGCTTAACAATGGCTATACAAACTGTCGCGTGCGTTGTCATATTCCAAAAGTGTTACAACTTCTACAATGTTTCTGATAACAACATTGAAGCAAAGTCGTCACATTGTCTAGACTAGAAGTTAGAGAGAGTTAAAATGGAGTGCGCAATCCACGGTGCAATGAAAATACTTAAATTTTAGTTTTATGGACTTGTATTTCGCAAACTCAACAAATGGAATAATAAATTAAGATTAAATATTGAACATTTTAAAAGCACGGTTCAAATATAACAATATTTTTTTTATTTTATTAAAAGTTTATTTTATACTAGCTGGCGCCCGCGACTTCGTCCGCGTTGAAAAAGAAAAGCCTAACCTGTGTCCTGTACGTCTAAATGTTTATTTACCAAGTTTCACGAAAATCAGTTAATTCGTTTAAGAGTTATGGAGGAACATACATAGGTACAGTCGGCCGAATAAGTCGATTAATACATTCAAAAGTGCAAAACAACTGAACACTTAACGCGCCATAAGTTGTTGTCACGACTAGAGAACAAAATAAACTTCACGTACAAACGACTTATGCGGCCGACTGTACATATAATACCTACACTTACAGATTTATTATTAATATTGATCACCCCATTTATTACTGATTCTTAGGTATATTTTTATAGAACCGGAATATAGTTCAGAGTTTTCAAACAGGGCCCTTAGCCAAGAGCACCCAGTGCAAACGGGAGCGTCGTAGATTGACGAAACGACAGAAAATAAAGCCCGATGATTGGTCAATATTTTATGTGGGCGTTACAACAACCATTCACCGGGCTTTATTTTCTATCGTTTCGTTAATAAGCGTAACGCTCCCGTTTACATTGTGCTCTTGGCTAAGGGCCCTGTTATCAATAAATAACACATCGTTTATGTTTCTTTCCATAGTATATTTACTATAATAATATTTATATTATTTACTATATTTATTATAGTATTGTTACTACAATATAAAAATAGTTCATACTGTGTAAGTCAGGCATAGAAATCACGTCGCAGTAAACTTTATTATCTACACTTCGGAAACAGAAAAAAGGAAGCAGAAAGCCTGTGTGACATTCAATATGTTTTGTAAAGCAAGCTTCTCTCTATAAAATGTTCAATAAAGTAAGCTCGTGTAACATTCGCACAATGGATTTTAAAGTTTCATTGTTTTTGTATACATTAAAATTGTTTAAATATATTGTTTAAGAAGTGGCAGGGCACAGTGCGTTTCACAGTCATTTGAGGCCGTGAAATAACGGCATCTGTGCTGTTGTGATTTGGTGAGTGAGTAAGAGTTGCCAGAGCCCATTTCCCTTTCCCAAATCCTTACCTGTGGCATTATAGGCGACGGTAGCCATCTACCGTTAAGTAGATAGGTAGGTCAGAATAGAGAGGCGATAAGTGGTCTAACAAATCCTTACTTTAATATTATAAATGCGAAAGCAACTCTGTCTGTCTGTCTCGCTTTCACGCCAAAACTACTGAACCGATCACCATGAAATTTTGCATACACGTTTTCTGGGACACCAGAAAGGACATAGGGTACCTTTCATCCAAGAAAAAAGTAATGTTCCCGAAAGATTATCTAAAATATGAAACTGTACCTAACTAACGCCTGGCCAATTTATTGTAGCAACAAGTTGTCAAGCGTTGTAATTGCTTTTATATTTTGAATTTATCCTTACATACGAAGTCTCGGGCACCAGCTAGTTAACAATAATTTAACAATAACAGTTCCTATCGAGTTCAGCAGTCTAAAATCTGAGCATTTCGTACATGTACAGGTAGCAGGGCTCTTTCCTAGTTTTATCCCTTAATTCCTATAAAGGTTGGCATTTCTCAGGTTATCTGTAACTCTGTGCCATCACTTGTATAGTTAATAAAAAAAAAACAAGACATTTACTTCATTCAACAAACAATTTGCAGTGACCCACTTTTACAGATTGTCACATTTATTCAAATACAATGTAATACCGCATTTGCGTAAGTATACTAATTACGGTCTGTGGTTGAAACTACTCTTTCTATTTTAAGTGGGTGTATAGTTAGGTAAGTAGACTATTGCGTGTAAGTTTCTTCCGTCGCGTGAGTTCATCGGCAATCGTGTATGCAAATAGAAACTTCAAAAACTCGTTCACAGTGAATTTTATATTTTTTAGTATAATTCTTTGTAACCATAGCAAATTGGTTAAAATAAGACCTGAAATAATTTATAATACAAGTCTACGGAAAATATAAATTGTTGAATAGTTAAATAAAAACTTTTCCTTTAATATTTATTATTTTTTTATTTGTAGACGATATAATATATTTTTTGATTTTTTTTATTCACTAGATGGTACCCGCGACTCTGACTGCAATGAAATATTAGAAATATAATATGTACCTAAATAACGCCTGACATGTTTATCAGTGGCGCCCACTTTTTATATTCTTAGAGGATCCCTGGGTAATATAACATTTTCCCAGGATAAAAGTATCCTATATTATGTCAATCCAGGTAATAAATTATATGTGTGCCAAATTTTATCCAAATCGCTTCAGTAGGTATTACGTGAAAGAGTAACAAATACATCCAGACAGCCTCAAAACTTTCGCATTAGAAAATATTTTATAATAAATTAAATAAAAATAATTATATTATTTATTAAAGGCTAAATATAATAATATATATATAATAATATAATAATATTATATTATTTATTAAGGATAAATATTAGTGATTTTATTATTTTCAAGCGACTTCCAAAAATTGGGGGAGGTTCTCAATTCGACTGTACCTATTTTTTATTTATTTATTAAGATTACATACAGCCATTATTATATATTAAATACAAATGGGCCTAAAGAATCTTAAAAATATATTTTTACATTTATCTATTAATTTAAAAAATAAATTAAATAAAACCAAAAAAGAAAAGAAGAGAATATTCTATGTGAAAATATTTTATTTTTAAAAGTAATCCGGCAATTTTCTTTTTATAAGAACATAAATTGTTTGAAAATATCATTCAGAACTTTATTTGCAGTGTTGTTTAATGTTTTTTTTAATGTTTGTTACCTCATAACTTTCGACTGGGTGAAACGATTTTGATGATTCTTTTTTTAAGCTGGTGCTTCTCGTGTGGTCCCATTTAAATTGGGTCCAGTTCTGGCATCCATTATTTTTTGTTAAAAAGAGTTTTTTATTTATAATTTTTTATATAAGTAAAATCTATTTAAAGTAATGTTTTGGTCCATCAATCAATGATAACAAGAATCAAAAGCAGTTCACATATATATATCTTACTAATATTATTATAAATTGAAAAGTTTGTAAAGATGGATCGTTGTATGTTTGTATGGATGGATTAATAAAGGATACTTTGTATCCTGGAAAAAATGTTAATTTCCCGAGGGATCATCTTCTGATAATATAAAGTCGCCTTGGTGGCGCCACCGTCGTCATAGTGATAAAGATGTCACGCGTTATATTACTCAGATATTTTGTGACGAATGTCTCGTAGGCTATTTTCAGCTAGTATCGGAATAATAACACGCTATTCCATAAACCCTTACGATATTTATTTGTAAACCGTATTTGGTAAATTCCATCGCGGTAACTTAAATTCTATATTGTGATTATAGTTCATAGATTTTTATTGTATCTAAAAATAGCATTTATTTTGTTTCCAACTAGTTTCGAAATTTTATAATCCGAAGGACTTTCATAATCCGGAAGTATCGAAAGCGCTTACTTTTATCACAAGATTAGAAGTTTAGATTTTTAGTTTAACTTAATAAATAATGGCTGAATGGTGTTTAATAAAACTTTACTGCTAAACTTTATGAAAATAAACACAATCAAAAACATAAAAAGAAGATATTTACAAAAATAAATGTGTATTTTCATGAGTTTGTAAATTTGTAAACAACAAACAATTGAAAAAAAAAATACAATTTTATTTACAAATTCCGGTATAAACATCTACAACAGATTACGAGGTACACAAAGGCGAGCTTATTCTTAAAATTTGACTTCTTTCAGCGTACCTTTGAGAGTCTGAGTATAAAGCCTTTGTTGAAAGTAACAGAGCGGACACAAAGAGTAGTTTACAAAATATAAAAGCATTTCCTCTTTAAGTATATAAATATGTCTATGTTTTTAAAATATTTCAATGTTATAATTAATTTGGATGTTTTCAAATTGTATTACTGGCGAAAAATTGTTTGTTTTTAACAGTTTCTCATTAATAAAAATGCATTGTATTTAAATTTCAATTGATAGTTTATACCTAAATAGGTAATATTTATTAATGAATTACAAAGTCATATGTGTATTATGTCTTTGTTTATATGCAACTATTTGCATTTATTTATATACCTAGTTTTGTATACAACTTGTATAAAATACAATTCATAAATACAAGTCATTTATCGTAATTTTTACAGTTTTAAAAATATGTCATTTGAATTAGGTAACAAATTAACGTGAATGTTTATTATATGTGAAATAATTTATTATTTATGAATACTTTATAATTTACACTTTCAGTTTTAAAAATAATAAAAATATTTATTGTAAAAAATTACAATATTAAAATGCGTAACTACCGCATTAACTGCTATATTATTTTACAAATGTTTTGTTAGTTTTTAGCCACATGATTTACAAGAAAAAAAATCTTAGATAAAAAATGTTGAATCAATTGTATCTAGTTTGGCTTGGCGTTCGGGGAAAGCTTTCGCGGATGAATCTTTTTCGGTAAATCGATAGAGGCAGGACTATCACTTGAGCGATCAAGTAAATGTAGTCATATTTGGGTCTCGCTCGTTCCGTTGGTACTCGATTGTTGTGTAAGTTAAGATGAAATTGGTTACAAATCCATTTGTATATTTAGATGAAATAAAATAAAAACAATAATAAAGAACTTCTGTAGCATAAATTTTGGGTGTGTCCATTTATTTCATTTTTTTTTTTCAAATTAATACTAATATGTTTAAAGTAATTTAATTAATCTATCACTGAGTATAATTTTTATGATTTTACTAGAGAACGTAATTATTCTATTTGTGAAAGTCAATTAGTTATCAACTTTATAAAGTTTCTTGTAAACTTTTTATTATCTTACCGTATATTTGTTTTTTTTTTTTAATACGTAGGTACATCATAAATGTTGATGCATTCAGTTTTAGTGCCACGCCGAGATTTACGATCGTCTCCTCTTATCGGCGGCGGGGGTGGTTCGTAAAGTTTTACGCCACTGGGGAAAAGTTGTAAGAGTGCCGTGTTTCTAATCCTGTATTGTATGCAATACTCACGCGACATAGTCGGCTTGTGGTAGGAAGGCGGCTGCTAATAGTAGAAGCAGCGGCGCGCTGCGGGGACGAGCGCCGGTCATGCCGCGAGCGGTGGTCGCATCGAGGCGCGCGTCAATCTAACCGCCGCGACCGCGCTATCAAACCGCCGATGTCTCGCGGCGGACTGAATGTCTGTAGTGAAAGGTTGTGAAGCGAGTGGCTGTCGAGTCGGCGACTGAAGCACCGGCGACGGCGCGCTACTATTGATCGTAGCAGGCGTGACCCGGGCCGGCACCGCCTGTCGCTCTAGCTAAGCTATCGACCGTCGCGCCACCGCAGCCGCTGCGACGCGTACTCACCTCCTAATTACTACACTACCGGACTCCTCCACATTAAAACTTCAAACCTGCGCGCGACACATCCCAATATAAATGTCTCTGCATATTTAGGCGCTGACTACACAATATTTTCGGAGCAATGATTTTAAATTGATGATATTATTTGTTTGAAAAGTTTGATATATTTTATAGCTTTTCAATTTAGCTGAACCCCGCCACGCTTCAGTTACAAACATACAATTCAATTTTATTATTTATTTCATTGCATTTCCATTATTAAAAAAAAATACAACAATGTTATTAAACTCTGAGAAGACATGAAGAGTTATCTGTATAGTGATGGTAGACGATATTTTTTTATCCCTATATTAATAGCGGATTCAGCCTAAGCTGCACTTGCCATTGTGGACACGCCATTAACACGTTTGATAAGATAATCTCAATTAAAGTGAGGTAATCCTTACATACCTTCTTGCAGACGTTGACTCCAGACATATTTATAAGAAAATCCAGATAGGAAGGGTTGAAATTCTAAATTGTGCCAAAAAGTTTCTATATTCACGAAAAAATTATTCTATGTGGTAATTATACCTACCATTACCGCCAATACTTAAAGGACCTTTAAATTTAAATATAAGTTATTCACTGTACTACATTATTTGTTATATTTCCATATTATAATGAAACGGAACTTAGACTCTTTAGATTGTTTGTGGTTTGTGATTGTGTGGAGCTAATAAATGCATTATTATTATTATTATTATTATTATTATTATTATTATTATTATTATTATTATTGTTAACACTTTTATTTTATTTTTTTAAAATTATTTTCAATTAGTCAATGGACATAGAATCTCATAGACCTATATAGAATTGAAAATAGATACACATTTTTATTATTCGATCTACTCCTTATTATTCGATAAACTCCTTATTATTCGATAGGCGTGTTCCATAAAGGTCCAAAGTGTACAAAAGCATAACCTCGCTTCTTGTTGGAGAATCATACTGGAAATTACATCCGTTGAGAAGTTAGAAACAAAATCTTCTTCGTCAAAGTAACTTGGGAGTTTTTCGTCATTTCATCAAAAATAACCTTTTCGCGGGTAATGTAAGATTAGTTTCAAACTCATTACACATTTCAGTAATCTCTCATAACTTCTGGCCTATTTTATACTAAATCTATGGTTAGACCTGGCCTGTTTTATACTAAATCTATGGTTAGACCTGTGTTCTGCAGTTGTTCAGTCGTTTAGTTGGCCTTCCCTCGTCAGGATTAAACCACCTGTGTTAATAGTCGCAAGCTTCAGGCAGAGTTGTGGGCTGCAAATCGTCGATGCGTGGGCCGATACATCGAAGGCCAGCTCTACTTATTCCACTTGGCGACTGTAAAGCCTTGTTGTTAGCTTGCAGTAGAGACGGTTTCAGCATCATTAAACTAATTATTCGTTCGCTATCAGCGTATTGGTAGCGTTGTCAGCGGGTGCACGTTTAACCTCCCACTCAAAAGGTAGTTAGAAGTTTGACCTTTGTGTTTATGTATCTGTGTGTCTGTCTGTAGCATCGTAGCTCACTAGCTGCCAAATGTTAAAACATGTTAACTTAGATAATATCATAAATATTCTTTTGATTTTATGAAAAGAATAAAAGAAGATGAAGATAAAGAACTTTCAAATGTCTAATTTGATCTATTATGTCTTTCGTAAAAAGGATAAGTTAATATTTAATGAATCTGTTTACATTAGCTACACAGTACAATAAATTACAAGAGCGGATTTCAAAACGATCCTTTTTATTACAAACACAGCCTTTTCTGTTCATCAAAATGGTCTGTTTACTAACTACTCTTTGTGAAAGCTCTTAGTTGAATTTTCTGTTTATTGTTATGGACGCTGCTGTTTACTCACAGTTAATAGTTTCCGAAATGAATTACCAGTAGTTTTCAAATGTTGTTTAAAACATTGTTATAAC
Source organism: Synanthedon vespiformis (assembly GCA_918317495.1). Lineage (NCBI taxonomy): Eukaryota > Metazoa > Arthropoda > Insecta > Lepidoptera > Sesiidae > Synanthedon > Synanthedon vespiformis. The sequence continues at coordinate 5,161,702 of OU906947.1, forward strand.
GGCGAGTTTCAATTCATTTAACAAAAATTTTAGTTTAATTTCTAAGTAAATAGTTTTGGGAATTTAGCTAAACAAATCAAAACAAGATACCTAATCATATTTTATTTTATTAATTTTACTACTAAAGTTAATAATAGATTAGGGTAATTTAATTATGTTTTAAATATTATACTATGAATAAAATTAGAAACATAGATCCTAATCCAAATTTACATATAGTCATCATCAATGCTAATAATAAATCTGTAAGTGTAGGTATTGTATGTATGTATGTATGTTCCTCCATAACTCTTAAACGAATTAACTGATTTTCATGAAACTTGGTAGATAATCATTTAGACGTATGGGACATAGTATAGGCTATTTATTTCTTTTTCAATGCAGACGAAGTCGCGGGCGCCAGGTAAAATAAAGTCGCTTCCCGCCGTCTGATCCTATGTTTACGTACGCTTGATTTTATAACCTACGCAACGGATATTAATGCGGTTTTCACTAATGGAAAGAGCGTTAAAGGAGGAAGATCAAATATAAAATTTGCAAAAAAAATCCGCTGCTAATAGTAATTATGTAAAAGTTATGCAAAATTTGGATTAAATTTGGCACACATATAATATATTATTTGAATTAACTACACGATATTTTTTATCCTGAATTTTTTTTGTTTTTATTAAAAAACGAACTAGGAAAAAAATAGGAAAATTAAAAAAAAGCATAGGATAAAAACTTCGCGTCTAGGAGAACAAAAAGGCAAAAGATGGTTTGATACTGCCTAGGCCTAGGCACTCCCTATCGATCCTTTAAGTATAGAGAAATGTATGGGACATTTCTCTCTATACTCGATTTTTCAAAAATAAGAAAAAAATAAATTAAGATTGTCTTGGACAATCTTAATATACTTTGATATACTTTGTTAGCAAATCAAACGTTCTGACTACAATCTTATATTTTTACCTTTCATACATTTTCGTGTTACCTTTCAGACTTCACGTGCTATTTATATGAACCGAACTTAATAAAATGGTGTATGTTTTGTTCTCGTCGAACTATTCCTATTCGGTTTAAACTTGTTCACGTTTATTTATTTAAACTATAGATAATTCACAGGGTTGACCTAGACAAGCCAAGCTTCACTGTCAATCACTAAAAATACAGATTGTATTGAAGTTTAAAAATAAATTTAGACTTGATCTTTTATTTAGAGCCTTTTGAGCTTTTAAAACCTTGCTTGAAAAGATATGTTGGTGATATATTGGAACATAAGAATATAGGTAGTGTTTCAGTACAAAATTAAAAAAAGAATACTCTTGAAGTAATTAAAACCAAGAGCTTATTAATAGGTAGAATTTCATTATTCCAGCCGCTAGACATTCACTCCTATATAATTGGCCGTGGTAATGAAATAAGTCATTATGCGGGTAACCCCAACTTGAAATGTCTATATAAAAATAAAAATAAATTAAAAGTCAAAGCATAATAAACGCCGTGTAATGTTAATTGTGAATAAATAACCCAAATTTAAATTAAGAGAAACACGAAAATGTTCATTTCTCTTATGAATAGAGCGAGGCCACTGTGTAATTTAGCATAAACCTACGTTCCTTCAACAATATTACTGAAATGTGCTTCTAATTTTAGAGGTGGACTCGTAAGTACGGTTATGAGAGGCTTTCTCTTGGGTCAATACATTAAAATAAATATTTTATTTCAGAGTTATATATCGAATATAATAATTGTATATAGTTTAAAATAATTTATAAACTATTTATTAATCTGTCTATATTTTTGGTTCTGAGTGATTCATCAAAGCATTGCCTAAATCACAGGGGTTAAAAATTGTATTTTTTTTTTCTGAAAGGCCTCTTTCAGATGCTAAAAAGTTGAGCATGAAATTGTTTTGTTGTGAGATTATTATTTTTAGAGCTGACGCGGTAAAAAAGTATGAGCAAGTTTTTTTTTTCCCTATCGTTGTTAACGGTTTATTACTTTGAAACGAACGTCTCTCTGCATACGCTCCAAATGGGGCGTAAAGCGTTAATGTGGCATTAATTCCATATAAATCCATCTGAAATTTATGAAAAGAAAATAATGGAACTGAGAATAAATATTTGAGAATAACTTGAGAGAATCCTTCTTGTGACTAAAAAGTAAAACATATCTTTGTAAAGAAGGAAAGGTCAGTCCAGTATTATAGAATATGATATGAATATGAAGTTCTAAACTCAATTCAGTTACACGTTACACTTTTGACCTTTCTTTGCAACCTTTCAAGATTTTATATACCAACTAGTCTTCGTAATATACAATAGCAAAAATAAGTCCATGGAAGGGAGAGGATTTTATTTTATCTCGGCTTCGCATAGGTTTCATTTTTATATACACAACAAACATTACGCGTTAATCCCTCTTTTCGTTAAAACCGATTTAAATTCCATTGGGTGGTTTTCAAACATGCAATATGGATTGATAAAAATTTTAATGAAAAAAATAGTATTAATAATTAACTTATTAATAAATATTTATTATTAAGTTATTATATTACAGATGTATAATAATTTTATAAATTATGACCGATTGAATTTGAGAAAATCAGCGCCTCTTTCACCAACTGTCAAGTAAGATAAAGTTTAAATTATTTAAAGTCACCGGTAACCGGGGACTATTGAGCTGATATACCTTTGTTTGTACGGTAAAAGTCCCACACATTGAAAAAAAAATAATAAAAAAAAAATCGCCTATTGAATTATGCAGTAAACCGAGTGGTGAGTGCATAAGTCAATAAAACAGAAAATGATTTCTATAAAAGAAACTAATCAATACTTTACATGTAGTTGGTGAAAGAAGCCCTAAGTGAAATTAATTATTTAAAACACTAACTAGATGTTTTGTGACACTGATCAAAGACTAATAGAGGTCTACTTATTATAACGATTATGGTGTCACATTAATATTTGTATGTACGAGTTAAAACTTAAACTCGGGTTGCGCTTATGGTCCAGTATCCTTCACCTGAATTTATTTTCTGTTTACTAACAGGCTCTGATCCCAACCAAGTTTTTTTACCGTTGCTAGTTTTTTTGAACGTCTCGGCAAAACCGAAGCTACTCACGGAGTTCCAGCCTGTTAGTAATCAGAATAAAATCAGGTGAGGGATACTGGACTATTAATAAGCTCGTCCTTACGAGTGAAACAACATAATACTAAGATACTTTAAAAGTAAGATAGGTTGTGCTACAAGAAATAGGAAAAAAGTGTTAATACAAAGTGTGGTCGATGTGTATTCGTTTCATGTTGTATATTTAAATCTACGTTACATTTGCGAAGTGGGTTTTACAGCACCCCGGGCTACTGGCACGTGCAACTGGAGTTGGGAAACTATGCTCTGCATTGCGACTTTTAAATTTAACTTTTTAAATTTTGCATCATCCATTGTCTATAATATCAGTGTTTATAGTACCTACCCATAATTTTCTGGTGAAACCACAACGCCCGAGGCAAAAACGGGATGTTATAATTTTGACATGTTGTGTCTGCGTAAATCTGTCTGTGGAATCGCAGCTCGCAAACAGATGGACCAACTTTTTTATCCGATTTTTTTAAATTATATGCTGACTTGATAATTTATGAAGATCTGTTCAAGCATTTGAAGACCATCGATTGATGTGAACTTTGGTATATATATTGTTACATGGGGTGGCATTTCCATAATATGTTAACCATATATAACATCCAGAGCACTTATAGCGTGTTTGTACTCAATAGGATGCATCAATATGGTTTTTTGTTTCTTCTTAATTTTTAATTTTGTAATTTAGGTATTTTCCCTTTACATTTTAATTGATGAATTGACCGGTTAATCTATTTATCCACCTCAAAAAATCAACCCTATGGTAGACACTCCAATTTGGGTAGATGAACAGAATGTATTTTTATTATTATTTTGTTCATAGACTTATTATTGTTACTCGGCTATGTGTTCGATTGGCAAACTAATCTGTAAAAAAACGTATAACGTATCAATATTCACGCTGAAAGTCAGAGTCGTCTATTTTGTTTATATATCTAGTAAAAAAGTTTTGCATAAAATAAGTATTATAGCGTGCGTAAAAATGTCGCTCGCAATATAAATCAGATTTTCAACACATGCAACTGCCACAAACTAACGTACCCTACCAATCAGCGATCTATTATGCAAGCCTTTCACATGTACACGCAAATGGTAATACCTTTTAATCGCTTTTTTCTTCAAAGCGTTTCCTTAAGTTTGCTATATTTTACTTCAACATTCATTACAAAATGACCTGATTTTAATAATAATGGAGCAACAAATAAATAAAATGTAGACCAAAATTCAACTAAAACATCTTAGGATCTTTTCATAGGATAACCACTAAAGTAAATGTTGCCGTACCAACTTCAATATAATTAATATAAAAGTTTCAGTTGATAAAAATAAATATATTTATGATGTGAAAGATTAGCGAGTAGTTGTCTTGTCATGCACTATGAAAGAATTTTCTACTAAAACGTCCTTAAGGAAAGGCATCGTCAAAGGAACGAGTGTAAGATGTGATGTGAAAATATATATTTTCAAGCACTTTTGTCTTACAAAAATGTTTATATTAAAAATACATTTTGCCTTTGATGTTTCTTTTATGAACCTTGTGTTGGATATGCTTTTTAGCTTTTTAAACAACTCGACTCAACATGTCAACCTAGTTTTTAATCTCTCGTTGATATATTTACCTATTTTTTTTTTTTTTTTTCAAGTTTTCCCCCAGGGGTTACGCCACCCCCGTAGGCTGTTTATTTTAAGTAAAAATTACAATTTTAAATTAATTTTACAATATAAAGTTACAGTTCAATTATTATTTTTTCTTATATTATATATCTACAGTTACCAAAAAAAATTAAATTCAGTGTTACGGGGGTTTGGGGGATTAAAGCCTCCACCTCCGACATAATCGGAGACTTTGATGTTTTTAATAAAAAAAATACCTTATACTGCTTATGTTTATTTATTTTTAACCAAGACAGTTTCTCCTCCATCCATTCCTCCTCCCTCATATCTTTTCCCTATATACGAAGTCCCAGGAGCCAGGACCCAATCAGGCCGTCGCGTTAGCCTTTTTGACTACATCTATTATTTTATTGCAGAAATTGAAAAACTGCCTAGAATTTCGTTTGTCTGTTATCAGTTCTGGCAGGATCTGTCTTTCGAGTTTTTTTCCCATGTGTATTTCCAGCCCAAGTCTGGCGAGTGCAAACCTGGGGCACTCGAGCAGCAGATGTTCCACCGTCTCTTGCACCCCCGGCTCGCAGACGCAGTCCGGGCTGGATTTCTTGTTAAACCGGTGCAGGTACTGCGAGAAACTGCCATGTCCCGTCAGCACCTGCACAAGTGATGGCGTCATTTTAATTTTTCTGATCGCTCTGTACGCCACTTCAGCGTCGGGAAAGAACATTTTTGTTCCTCCCGCCGTGTCGCCGTTATTGTAAATTAGCTTCCACTTAGCCACAGTCTCGCACCTGATCCACCGCTTTATACACGAGAGGGGGCATTTATCATATTTGGGTAGACATTTTAATTTCAGAGCCCCCTCTTTTGCCAACTGGTCAGCTCTCTCGTTGCCCGCGATCCCCACATGAGCTCTTACCCAAAAGAACCTGACACGTTTTCCCTGCATCCTTATCGTGCGTAAGTTCTCCAGGATGGAGTGGGCCAACGGATGATATGTGGTGCCACCCCTCAGGAGCTCCAGTGAGGACCGCGAGTCACTGAGTATGTCAATTTCTAAATCTTTGGTTTTTAAGGCCATGACCGTAGCCTCGCGGATTGCTAGTAATTCGGCTTGAAAAACAGTACAAAAGGGTTCCAGCCGGTACTTCTTTGATGCCGTCTCCGAACCGCTCTTCCAGCAGGAAAGTGCCGCGCCCACACCGCCGCCGATCCCACTACCATCCGTGTAAATCTTCAGTCCTGTGAGATCTATTTCCGATTCACATTCGATGTTCGCAAAATCGACCACGATTCGGGCCGCAGGATGAGGAGCGTCCAAGAAGGATACCCCCCTCTCCACTTCCCTGCCTTTTAAATGCTGCTGTGGTCGGCCTCTCTTTGCCTCATAGACCCGTGCCGCCTCTACTACGCGCATGTCCATGGGCAAGAGACCCGACAATAAAAGAGCAGCGTTTAGGGAAACGGTTCGGTACGACTTACAAATTTTCTGGGCGAAACCCCTCTGCACTGCATATAACTGCTTTTTTATGCCCCGTTTCTCCACGGCGGGGGCCCAAACGCTGGCGGCATACAGAACAATGGGTTCTATAACCGAGACGTACATGATTCTGATCACCTCCGGACTCAGTCCCCACGTCACCTTTGCAGCACGTGCCATTGCTTTGTATATATTGCTAGCCTTTTTACATATGTATCGAACGTGAGGACCAAAAGTTAGTTTTTTATCAATAATAAGGCCTAGGATCTTAAGTTCTGGAACCACTTCTATCGAGGTCCCCCCCATATGCATGAGCGGTTCTTCATACTTCAACTTTTTAGTAATGACTATTGCCTTAGTTTTATGAGGCGCAAATTTTAATTTATTTTCATTACCCCACTCATGCACTCGCGCAAGAACCTCATTAGCCTTGGCCTGAAGTGGCTCCGTTTTGAGTCCGGAGAAAACCAGAACGATGTCATCCGCGAAGGCCTGACTGTAGATCCCTAAGGACTCTATCATTTCCAGCAGTGGATCCATTAAGGCGTTCCAGAATGTGGGACCACCGATTGACCCCTGTACGCATCCTTTCGATGTCACCCTCTCATACGATCGGCCAGCATACTGAACTATGGCCAATCTCTCCCGGAAGTAGTCAGACACAAGGTCCTGCAGGTTTCCTGGGCAGTTTTTCGAGGCCAATCGGCACCTAATGGCGGGCCACCACGCGCTGTCGAATGCGCCCTCTATGTCTAGCGAGACGACGATGTTTATTAATTTGTTTTTAATATTACTATTAATAAACTCCACCAGGTCATAGAGAGCGTCCTCCGTACAGCGCTGGGGGACAAAACCATATTGTTTTGGATTTGCCTTCGGCATCAGGTGCCAGTTGATCCTGCGCACCAGGAGTTTCTCCAGGACCTTGCCCATGACTGGTAGTAGCCCTATAGGTCTGTAGGATTTGGGGGAGGAGTAATCCTCCTTTCCCGGCTTTCTGAGGACAACCACCGCGGCTCGTTTCCAAATAGCGGGAAAACAGGACAACTCTAAACATTTGTTCATAATGCCCAGTGCCACCCCTTCGTTCCCCGCCATCGCCGCAGCGCAGAGATATATTTACCTATAGGATCATCATCATCATCATCTCTGCCGTAGGAAGTTGACTGCTGGATTTATGCGTCCCCCATAATTTTCCAATAGAATCGGTCAGAAGGATCCTGGATCCACCGTCGACCCGTGGCCCTTATCGGGTCGTCTGTCCTCCTCCTGGGTGGGCGTTTTACGCTGATTACCCACATCTATTTCAAAGCCTCTCCCTCTTATTGAACTTGTTCACCTGCTATTAGAAGTAGTTGGACTCCCTAACACACTAAAACAAACGTTCGCTATAGAGTTTAGCATTCAAAGTTTCAGACATACATTGTTTAGTTAGATACATTTAATCCTTATGATTAACATCGATTGTAATGTACAATTTACAGGCTGTTTTTTTTTCAGATTTTCGCTGGTTTGATTTCCCGGAAATTTTCTGGTAGGCGTATTTTTATAAATCTTTAAGTGCAATTTTGTTTTTTGTATAAAATTAAAGCATGTTTCCATGGAGAAAAATTTGCTATGTCCAGTAGGTACTTTAGAGCCATCGTCGTCATAGCAGCCAATGCAAGATAGCCTGGATACGGTGTCAACCTCCTGCCCTTTATTAGGTCAGTCAATCTTGTTGGACATATTACGCTGCGCTTGCCAGACCGTAATCCTACGGTCCACTCCACAAATGAAAGAATATATCTAAACTCTTTTCTTTTGAACAAGATTAAGTGTTTTTCAATAACTTTTATGAATTTCTCAACAATTATAAATCCCAGGAAGTATTAATCCGGCGACTAGTTATCTGACGCCGAATTCTGAATAGAGGAGGAATCATTGTACCTTTCAAGAGAGATTTTAATGATCTATTAAGTCAATTGCAAATACTTTGTAATATTTTATCACAGCAATGCAGATCTCTTTTTATATAATGAACATTTGTAACAGAGAAGGAGATTAATTGGAATCAGCTTATAGAGCCCTTTCATTTGATACCCCACTCGATAGATTTCTGAAAAAAATTTCAAATAAAAATTGATGACGTCATAACTGAAAAATGAACTAGGTGGCGGATATCCACCCAACTCTGATAATACTAAGCTTTCCAGAAAAAATCTCCTTACACGAGCTTTCTGTTGGAGAGAAAGTAGTACTCATTGTATACTCGTAGGTTTGAATTCGCCCTCTTCTCAAAAGCCAGTTGTGTCTGCATGATTCATAATTCGAAATTGTCACCTGGAATGTAGAATTTAGTTCAGGCATACTATAGTGATTATGAAGTTTCATTTAGTTCCTAATTTTAATAAAAAGACTCCTCCGATAATTTCAGTGAAATTGCTTGAAAATTTATTATTACAAAAACTCAAAAACAACATTGTTAATATACGAGTATATAAGCAAATATAGCATTTGCAACTCGATATCAATGTAATGGTTTGGATGTCAACTTATGTGATTGAGTACATTCGAAGTACAATGTCCTTCGAGTGTGTGTACAACGCTCTTTATTATTAACATTGTGCATAATATGAAATCAATAATAGTTGCATTGTTGCAAATCCTCAACAAAAAGGTTAAAGTTATTGCTTTCTCGCCTTTTGTGTGTTTCTTGTCCGTGTATTATCTTTAAATTCGAAGTCTCTTTTCACGTCTCTCTGTACTGTATACTGTAGCCGCTCTCCTATTAAACCGTGCAACGGATTTTGATGCGGTTTTTACCATCAGTTTGTTAATTTTTTACCGAAGTTGCCCCAAAATAAATGGATATCTTTTACATGGGCTAAACCTTAAGAGATACATAATAGTATTGTACTAGATAATTGTACTGTTTCTAAAATCTCTTAAGGTTGACCGGTTCACAGTAACCATATTCATGTCAGACGCCATACTTCATGTCTGTTTCTCTGCTAATTATACATCTTAAACAACCTATGGATTTTTATAGGGGTTTCACTTTTGCGAGGAAGGTTAGTGTATATATAAAAAAAGCATCTTGAACGAATATGGGAGAGATTCCCTTGTGTAAATATAAAAACTACATGTTTTGTCTTGAAATTGTAAAACCAAATTCTCTTGGATTATATTTTGAAAGGTGGTCTTCGGTGGCCTTTGAATTCTTTGGCCTGAAGTTATTATATTCTACGCTTTTTGAATAGTTAGCATACTTTATTTTTAATAAAAAAAAACGTGTCTCGAAATTGTGTAAAGATTTTGTAATAATAACTTCCCTTGCCAAGGATTCACTACATATGGCCCTGTTTACGCAATGTCACGGAGAGAGAGGAATCTCTTTCATTTTATGAGTCTTTTTAATGTTACATCTATTATCCGTGTACGAATCGCATTTTTCCTCGTAATACTTCATTCGTATTAGTTCAAGCGTAATTTATACGCAACTTGACCTACGAAACCAAATGCCAAACAATAGGTTTTAAAAAGCATGCTATGAACATTTTTTGTATTTATGTATATATAAATAGTTCGATTCTATAAGTTCTACTAATATTCGATCCGTTCGTTTCTATGTAAATAGGTCCTATGAAATAATATATTTCATTGTAAAAACATTTGATATACCTAAATTCCTTTGCGCCCTTACGGATAACACGACGTGATTCTATACTCACATATTATCTTGCTTTAAGAGATATGAGTAAAAGCTTTACAGGAGAACAAAAGTGGCGGCAAAGTACGCTTTTGTTTGAACTGTTGAGGAACTTAATCCACGATACAACATCTTTGCGCTACGTATTAAAGGGAACATGAAACTTTACAGGCTTAGCGTAAGAGATAAGCTCCGTACACATTTTTAATCTCGTGCTACGTTTATAGAAACATTACCGCTAGGTATGTACAGTCAGAGTTTAAACTTGTCGCAGTTACCAAATGAATTAAATAGCTCTGAAAATTATCAATAGAGCTTTGGTTTGTTGGTTGACTAATTGTTGGTTGAAAACCAACAAATAGTCCAAATATCACAAACACTAATATTATAAAAAGGTAATATTTACAAAAATCTTCTTCTTCAAAACTACGTTTCCAATCCAAAAAAATATTTCATATATAGTTAAAATAGAATTTCACGATGGATGGAAAGACCCCGACGCGTGTATATTCGTGATGATCTCAAAGAGCGAGCAATGAAGGAGCGATAAACGAGAACATTATAATTTTCAGAAAAAAATTGGGTTCCGGTCCCTTTTGACCCACAAGTTTTGACCCGCTGAATAAAAGTGCCCGTTGGACCCACTTTTAGGTGCCCGTCTGACCCACTGTGGGTCAGAACATTATTTAATTTAATTTATTTATTGATTTTTAGTGCCTTTCTGACCCGCTACTGTTAAACAATGGAAAACTATAAAATGTACAGTCGGTCCAGAATTCTCGAGCCTAAAAAAATAAAAAAATATCGTCATTTATTACTATCGGACTATGAAGGCAAAGAAAGAATTTTAGTTTTAGCCAATCATGAAGCTAAAATGATTATGGCCAAAATAAAACATTTTTTTGCTGAAGGCACTTTTAAATGTGTGGTGAAACCATTCTACCAACTCTATACTACACATGGTGACATAGGTAGTGATGAGAAGTCCATTGATTTATGCCCTAACAATGAATAAAAAACAAACAACTTATGAAAATCTTTTTCAGATGATTAAATCCCAAATTCCAAATTAGCGCCCCGAAAAATTTACAACAGATTATGAAACAGCAGCTATGAATGCTTTGGAAATAGTATTCCCAAGTGTATCAGTGAGCGGATGCTACTTCCATTTCTGCCAAGCGATAAAAAAAGGGAAAAAAGCTAAATATTTTAAAAGATCCTTGTGTAAAGACATGTTATGTTATGTGTAGCCCTTTCTTTAATACCGATTGACGAAATGGACAACGGATGGTTGTATATTATGGAAGATTATCCAATTTGGATTTTGAGATTTAGTTTTTATTTCTGTTCATAGTTAAGGCATAAATCAATGGAACATACAAACATACACATAAAACTTCTTGTAATGATCTGCAGTTAGTTTTATGAGAATCTCGCAGAAATCTAACATTTTTCCGGGATAAAAAGTATATTATATTTGAATCAAAGTAATCGTCAATAAAATAATAAAAAAATAAAATAAAATCATCAATATTAATAATAATAATAATAATAATAATAATAATCATTGTCAGGGAACACCGCATTCATACTGGTTAAGCTGTTTCTTAGATAAGCGTGCAACAGACAGACTAATATTAGAATTTTTTTACATATAGGGTATACAATTATTTTTTTTAATATTTAATGTACATAAAAAGCTTATTTCTGATTTTATATTTTATGTATGTTGATTAATAAATCCTTTTCTCATAATTATATCGTTTTATTTAATTCATAATATTTTTTCCTAACAACTAAAATAACATTTTAGACTGTACCTTTTATAACAGCGGGTCAAACGGGACATAAAAAAGACTAGCGGGTCATACGGGCACATTTTCGTAGGTAGGGTCAAAACTTGTGGGTCAAAAGGGTCCGGAACCAAAAATTGCACCCTTACGAAGCTGGGAGCGGTTCACCAGTTAATATTATAATGAACTATTACGACCTTTACGACCCATCTGTTTCACTAGATGCCAATGTTGTATAAAAATGTCAATTCCGCATTATAACGGGTCATCTAGTCAATATATAATTATAAATAGAAGTGGCATTCTCTAAGATATTCCAGTCCTGTATCAGTGTCCATTATGCATGAGTAAAGTTTCCGCCCTTTAAGAGCGTTAAAGGTTAGAGTTTGATTCAAGTTACGGACTATAAGAACTTGTTAGGCTTTTGAATACAGTTAACTTGTGTATGAACTTAACCTATACTGCTTTTAGAGTGGAAGTTCAGGTAACAATAGAGATGGATAATGTCAATAGTAGTGGTCAATACTTGACACAACCAGTAACATATTATGTTTATTTTCTTTTAAAATTATATTTTAGATAAAATAAAAAAGTCCCCATATTCTATTTATGTACTTGACTATGAAGGGCCAATATTGGTTGCCCTGAGTGGGGACGCCACGAGATTATTATTACATTACTCACATCCCAAACTAGTTTTTCCTCCATACTTTTTTGGTCGTGATCATACGGATGACGATGATCACGACCAATAACGGTGGTTGGACGGGGTGGTTTAAGTTTTGACTGTTGGTACAAAGCACACTGTACCAGAGTAGATCGAGTTGATTAAGTCTGTCCAACGGGTAGGCGATCTACTACTTGGCCCTCTGCCTTTCAATTGACCATGAATCCATTCCATTTAATTTTTGTTATATATCTATATAACAAAAATATATCTAAATATATCTAGAGTTAAATATATCTAGAGGTTCGAGAGTTCTTAGATATTCTAGATATAGATATTTTATCCTACTAAAATTTTTGGTGCCATCCTCCCAAATTAATGCAATATTTAATGCGAAGTTGACGACAGAAAATTTAATAAAAACATTGTAAAAAATGCTGTAATTTTTGTTAAAAACTTGATCATAAAGAATGACTTCAGGATACTTTTTAAATTTCCGGTAGCACAAAGCCATCAGCAAAATACTATGTCGTATTGCAAGAGCCGAACAATGTATCAAATATTAAATTTCAAATGTAAATATAACTCATCACATTTAATAATTTTAAGGTTTTGTTAGATAAACTTATACTAGGTTAGCTCTTCTAGAGTATCGGAAAAATATTTTATGAAGAAAATTCATTTTTATACATTTTGTAAGGAACAGGGCAGTGTGAAATACGCTCGGTCATCTAGTTTTTAATAAAACATTGATTTTCTTATGATATTATTACAAAACATGATACATTTAATAGCAATATTATCCGCAATGCCGCATTCGGTTCACAAATAACATTCTCAACATGTGTAAGTTTTGAAAGATTACTCCATTTTAGTTGTGTCGACGCTTTTAGAGTAGCTTCTTTCACAATTGTACTGAGTGATTGCCTCAGGGTCTAAAACATGTAAGTATGCCACTTTCTTTCAAAAAGAAATTCTTTGTATTATAATACAAACACTTTAGCCTTGCTATTTTGAAAATATACTTTTCAATATTTTTTCAGTAGGGTGATGTTTTCGACCTGAAACTTTGGTATCTGGTACATTTGGACGTAAACATAAATATAGGAGTGTATAACAGAGTAGGTATAAGTGTTAAAGGTTAATAATTATTTCCAGTGCGTAGCATCTGCTGGGATCTCGTGAACTGAGTTGGAAAATAAAAAATATATAAAGCATAATCTCTTGATGCTATAACAATTTAGTCAGGCGTTAGTTTTTTATTTCATTTTAGAACATTCCTTGATAATAGTACTTTTTTCTGAATGAAAGGTACCCTGATAATTACAACTATGCAAAATTTCATGATGATCGGTTGAGTTGTTATATTTAGGTAGTGAAAATGTAACAGAAGCGTGAGTTATTTTCATATCAATACAAATAATAAATCTGTAAGGGTTCGTCATGGAGTAAGTTACTTTGTTTTCAGAGATATCGTGTTTATAGGCTCTATACATGATATTGATACTAAATTGACGGTTTTTAGATGTTTTTGTATGTGCATGTTCCTCCATAACCCTTAAACGAATTAACTGATTTTCATGAAACTTGTTAGATAAACATTTAGACGCTTACAGGACACAGGATAGGCTACTTTTTTCTTTTTCAACGCAAACGAAGTCGCGGGCACCAGCTTTGTAATATTAGTATCGATTTTACTGATTTTCGATTCTGTATCACATTGAAAACACAAAGAGAGGCTACATCCATTCTTAAACTAAGGGGTTCTTTCTAGCTTTTGTTGTGTGGGAATTGTAGGTATCGTCAGCAATTAGAACAAGAATGGTCAAACTGATTTAGCTGTTGGACCTATACTAGTAGAGAACCATGCTCTTTTCAACATATTATTTTCTTTAAAGTTAGAGTAGCCTTCCCTTACTTCAAATACGTACGTGCTCTTTGATATTACATTATATCCCCATCTGCTGATTCGTAATGCCAAACCCTTCGCTCCTTTGAGGGGCAGGAATGCATAACATAAGCCGCAAGTTAAAGTGTGAAAACGGAGAGTGCTGTCGGATTTGTGAGTTGCTAGGCAGTCTAGGCACGGAAGGTCTCGGAAGGAAGGCGGTCAAGCTGTGCCATCTGGGTTCTATACCGGTCCCCAAACCAGATATTTTATAACCAGCGGTTTCATCAGGTTTCCCAGACCTCCACGCTACTATTAGCTCACACAAATACACGACAACAAATCAGTAAAACTACTAGTTCTCCAAATGACAGTACCCGTCCAGCCCTTGATTGGACCTTGGCATTTACTTACACACCATTTGGGACTGTTATTTCACGGTGGTATTAGGTACTGTAAAGATTCGATTATCGAAACTCCACCACATTCATTTAACTAGGGACAATACAATGCAACTAATTGGACACAACGAGATCATATAGTTAGTAAGTGAAATTGTCTCTGGTTAATGTATGAAATGTATGTGCAATTATTAATATTAACTAGTGCAACCAAAATATCAGGGCTTTTGTAGCTTTATGTATTAGGTCTTTATTGATAAATTAAAAGCTAATAGTGACAGGACATACTCCGTGTTGCAGTAGGTAATGAATTTTAGCACAGTAGCGAACTTAGAGCATCTATGTATAGGTATAGATTAGCTTGTGTTAATAAGCTACAGTAGCCACTTATCATCAAGTGGATTGCTAATCTGACTGCCGACCGTAACAAAAAACAACTAATAATTAAAAACATTTTTTTAAACCGTAACCGGATTTTTAACGGGATTTATATTCGATAGAGGATAAAAGAAATGCCAAGAGCAAGTTTAATAAATTATCTTGGATAGGCAGCAAAATTTTCAATCAACACTTTTGTTTTTCACTTAATGAAAATTACAAATAGGTCAGGTGTTTTTTTCTACTGCGTCTTAGACGCTATAGAAAATTTCTGCTGACTCAGATTTATCTGCAATTTTGTTGATGTATAACTTGAACGCCCTTAATAGTATGAAATGTTACACGAGGAAGGTTTTTTATATGTAATTTTAATATACCTAATATAATTATTGTAAACTTAAATATTTTAAAATAAAATTAATAATTTTAATCATAGAATTGTATTTTCATATATAAACAACTGAATACCTTAAACTGATAAATTATAATATGTACTATGCGTTTCAAATGAGAATAGGATCGCGCTTGCTGCAAACTTCACATGATCGGAGTCATCATAGTAATGTCGTCATAAAAATCCGAATAACAAAAATATAAATATTTTTTATTTATATTTTATCTAATAAATTTATATATGTATGAATATATATATCCTAACTAATATTATAAATTTGAATGTGAGTTTGTTTGTTTGTTTGTTTATTATGCTTTCATGCAAAAACTACTGAACCGATCACCATTAAATTAATTAATCCCAAACCACGTTGTCTGGGACACCAGAAAGGACATAGGGTACCTTTCATCGTTCAACGCGGACGAAATCGCGGGCACCAGCTGGTATATAATAACTATTAAGTAATTAAACTATAAGTGTAAATTACAGTACGATTTAAATAGTATTTATACCATCTTTTTGGCTTTGGCTCTATGTAGCAAAGCCCTTAAGTTTGCTAACGCGTCTCCACGATATAAGTAATTCTTTTATGGGTCAATGTATACTATTTTATAATAAACTAACTGAATAAATAAATCACATTACAAAAATAATAAAAACTAATAAAAATAATAATTAATTCTTGGATTGTTTTTTCTTGCACTCCGTACACATCACTAATGAAGTTCGTGAGAAATGCGGTGTCAAATGTGAATTTCCAGTCCTATTCTCATTTGACACGCATAGTACATAAAAATCAAGATTGAGTAATTTTGTGTGCGTAAAACGTTCCCCTTAGTGTTAAATCATAGGATATAGTTCTGTAATTTAATCATTATTACGGTAAAGGATTAGTCTCTCCATATTATGTACAGCAACGCTAGAATGGTTTAACCCCGCACAGCTAAAATTGGGAGCTTCGCTTTCTGTATGAAAATTAAGTCTTACCTACCACTCCATAATTTCAATGGAGACTACAGTACAGGTACTCAAATATTAATGTTTGCTCATGTACCACTTAGAGCAATATTTCCCACTTAGAGCCCGGACAGCCCGAAGAGATACATATTAATATCTCTCCAGAGTTTCGTAGGTGCAAAGTCAAAATTCATAATGACAGGTAATGAGAAGGTTTGACATTCGTTCGCTTACTGATTGATAATGGTCTTACTGGTCTTTAGTTATATGTCGTATAAAATATTGTGTGTTTTGGTTTTATTTTTTACTAATAAAAGTGCTTGGATTTTAGTAAAATATTATATAAATGGTGACTGGAAAAAATATCTAGTATTTCTTTGTGTTCTTCCTCATGTAGATCCCTCCATCCTTCACTCACTCACCAGACATCTGAATACTTGTTTGATACTTTTCTGAATTATTGTATTAACCTTTTTTAAAATCAAGTTAAGTTTTAATTATTGAAGGCAAATTTGCCTTCATTTTTATGTAACTATCAAATTATTTGGTATTCATGTTGTCTACTCAACAACAATGAAATGAATCACAAACAATAAAAGAAAAAAAAAAACGAAATTTAATTTACTTACAGTCTGTCAGATCTTGCATTGAGCACGATCTATGAAGACTCTTCGAATAAAAGTATCCGCAGGATTTTTTTCTTATTAATATTGATAAATGTTTATTTCTATGTGAACCTACATTCTGTGAAAGAATTATTATTAATACTATTAAGAACTTCTGTGTTAGTACTTTCACGCAACCATACAAAAAAAAAAAAGAACCTTCAGAAAATCAAATACTTGTTCTCTTTTCTCTTGTTAATTTACGCAATTAGCCTTCGAGCCTTCTAACAAATCCCTCAGGCGCGGGTATAGCAAAATGTTGTTTTCTAGCCAATTATAGTTGTGGAGATTCTGACTCACTTTTAAGCCGCAAGAATTATTGGGTGGGGGCGCTCCATACTTACAATATTTTTACATGTTATTGGCAGATTATAAGGTCCTTTGCAGCCTTGTCCTTTATAATGTATCCTTTATACATATTTCATAAATTTTTCTATAAATCGTATTTTAATCATGAAGTGCTTAAAATAGAACATGTAATTATGCGATTAGTTGGTTCCCATCACTCAGAAGTCAGAACCTTTTTATTAGTAAGCACATTAAACAGAAATCAAACAAACAATTTCATATGTAAGGGAAACATTTCGAGGTTTAATTTTTTTTACCATTGGCAAAACAATTTATAGATTATAACGAGAATATATGATCAAAATTGTAAGGAATATAATTCAAAAGAAGTTCAGTAATAACCATTTTTCGCCTAAAATTGAAAATTAACGAGTTATTTAATAAATAAAAAAATCATCCCTTCTTTTCGGATCTAAATCTAAAAATATCGATCCAAGGGAGAAAATTGATAAGGACCAAAATTGTATGAAATTTGATTCCAATCAACTTCGGTAAATACCATTTTTCATGTAATATTGAAAATGACCGATAACAGGATAACATGGTGTGAATCCCAAAAACTTAATGTAGTCTGCCAGTGCCCTCCTCAACGATTTCTGAATGAAAATTTCTACTCGGTATTTTTTACGTGTCAGTCACTTTTTTGATCTACATAATTCGACTGGGCTAAAAAAGAAAAGATATGTATTTTTGTTTGGAATGAACAAAGACAAAAACTATTGAACCGATTTTAAAAATTCCTTCGCCTATAATAAAGCTATATTATCAGCGAGTAACATGCCTAGTGTGAATAAATAGTAAGAGCAGTATTAGCTATATTAGTATAATATTAGCTACTACCGCGGAGCTTAGCTAAGCGAAGCAGGGCCGGGTTCAACTGGTATTTATTATTTGAGATATCTGAATTAAGCGAATTGACTACATAGTTCAAAAGCTTATTTGAACTTTGCCGTTGACACAAAGTTAAGACAGCAACTAAAGTTTTAGGTAGTAGTTTATATAATACTCCTAGTTGGATTATTAATGCTGTGATACATTCTAATATTCTATTTTTATTTCCTTAGACATTGTCTAAGACTTTTTGTTAATTAATATTATTTTCTAAGGACTTGTTAACTTTTATTTAACATTCTTTAAAGAAAATGTTAAAGTCGTTAAAGAAAATGAAGGTATTTAATATTTTTTTATTAATATGTACTAACCGTTGTTGAAGCAAGATGACAACTACTATGACATTTCAGACGTATAATCAATCTCTTTTTCTATTTATATAAGCCGAAAACAATAAAACATGTCTTTAGCATGCTTCATCCATACGATAAATAATTTTGAATCGTAGATAATAATTACCACAGCCTTCTGAGGTTTTTCTGAGGTTTTTCTATTACTTTTTTGGGCATTCAAAAATAACCAGTTAGGTAAAGTTATAATAAGTAGAAATTATGTTTTTAAATGAGAATTATAACAATACCATATACAATTCTTTGAATTATCAATTTATTGAATTAGCAACACAAGGAGCTAAATGTTTGCAACAATATTTTGATATCTAACTTGTATTTAGTTCAAACTATTGCAGAACAATACTGCTTCCGGTTGGTGCTAACAACTTTGTTGTAACGGAACGTTCAGACAGGAACTTCTTGAGATACCTTATGCTTCTATGCAAGTTAGCTGCTTATCCAAGCTTATTGTACTGTGGATTTCAATAAGAAACTGAAACAATATACGGTTTAAATATTCATATTAGCTTTTCCTATTGAATTAAACATTTTCTTCACACCATAGATTAATGTTGGTGCAATAGTGGGGTATAGGTACTTACCTATCCAAAATTAAACTAATGTTTAAGTAATGAAATATTTACGTAATGACGTCTACTAGCCTACGTCTACTATCTAACTCTTATTGTCGTCTTTAAACTGTAATAGCAATAATGACTGGTTACTATACAATAATTGTAATTGTAACAATTATTGTTCATGCCTTATAGGGGTTAACCCTTTTAGGGGTTGAATTTTCAAAAACAATGAAATACGTATATACTCATTTTTGCAATCGTTTTCTTAATTAAAAAATTGGGAATTCACCATATAAATCTTCAACCCCTATTTCACCCTTTTAGGGAAGAGATTTTCTATTTAACTAAAGCTAAAAGACCTAAAACATAATAGACTCGAGACTTATCAAAGGTCTCAGCAGCGGTTTGAGATGCATTGACGCTCGGCATTTAAAACTTGACGGGCTCGAGTCTGATCCTCAGATTCTTCAATTCTAGATACTTTCGCAGCTCGAGCTCTGCTAGAGTTACGCGCTAGATTAGATTTAGGTATGCTTGCAAGACATAATAGCATAAATAAAATAAATAGGTAAGTAAGTACCTATAAAATGAAAATAAGATACTTTTTCCTTTGGATCCTTTGGATGTAATGCGTTGTACCTTGGCTGCCTAGCATCGATCAAATTTTCTTCTTATTCTCAGTATTCAATTTTAAGGCTACAGTATTTTCTAGTAATCAACGATGACGTTTATAATTTTAGATCATGTGACGAAGCGTTACAGTTCCACCTTCCTTGTCCGAACTGAGGGAGTGGAACTCTTTGCCTGCGTCCCTGTTTCCTCAAAATTACAACCTCGGGGTCTTCAAATCCATTACTACGGCCACTTTCGTCCACCTTCGGCCGCATCTGCAGTCTGCACCTAACATCAAGTGAGGTCGCGACCAAGCGCTGCCTTGATTTAATAGAAAATAAAATTCCAGTTAGTAGGTAATCGTTAATCTTTAAATAGATTTATAAGATTTATACTTACAGTGCACCGAAATAATATATCTTTGCAAGTTCACTGTTACAGTGTACTGTCGTCGTGACTGATATCCACACATCATATTATGTATGTGTGTAGTTGCTGGTATATTGATTGTGCAATAGGTATTAATATATTAAGCTTCTCAATCAATGTTAATTAATTTGAAATTATTTGGATGAATATGCATTTTTAGAAAGACAAAGATATTTATTCATACTTACAGTGTACTGTCGTCGGCTTATAGTCGTGAGTTCGTGACTGATTCCACAGATATATTTATAAGATAACATTATACAATGAAAAATAGATTAAAAAATACTACATAGCTAAAGGGGCGCGGGGCGCGGGAGAGGTGCGGGGAGGGGGTAAGAAAGATGCAGCAGGGGGGAAGTGTGCGGGGGAGGCGCACCCCTCCCCGCTATTAAATGAATAATTGGTAATTATGTTTCCTATTAACATCACCAAACCAACCGATCGCTACCAAAATTCACAGGATTATCACCCGCTGGATTAATCTGAAGATTAATCCAGCGGAAGAATTTGAAAGTTTTATCAAAATGGGTTCAACGGTTTTGGAGTCCATAGGAAACGTTTCCTATGGATCACACACACGTCGCCTTCTATATATTAAGAAGATAACAACATCTCATTACTTTCATATTATTTAATCATTGTTGTATGTTTTGTAGATTAACTTAAAGAATGTCCAATAAATAGGTATTTAAAATAATTTTAATGTTTTAAAATAGTCAGCTATTTTATAATAGATACCGATTTATTGTAACATTAATCTTAACAATTATGCTAAGGATACACGATGACACTTGACACATATCGGCGATACGCTGCTGTAGACTGAACTAAAATTCTCTTAATAAACTTTTAAACAACCAAAGCTGACATTCCAAGATTTTTTTTATATATTCATGAATGAATTCTATGGAACGGCGTGTGTGTGGTTTAGGGTTGGGTGGAGGGCAAACGCCCAAGAGGTAGATCGCCTACCAGCTGGATAGACGTAATAAAATGCGCAACCCAATATACTGTTAGTACAGTGTGCTCGTAACCTCAGATTAAATAATAGTTACTGTCGTATCTTAACGCCATATAGGCGAAGGTGGATAAGCATCGCAGGGGCGGCAATAAGCAACAACGAACACGACCATCCTCCCTGTATACATCATCCACACGACCACTCTGACAAGAGTGTGCGAATTGATGTGTATTATATTTCTTTTTCTGCCTTGCCTATTCCTTGCCTATTTTCCTTTTTCTGGCTTCAAGCGGACTGTATACAAGTATATTCGGGACTGTAATCTAACCCCTGACCATTTATGGTCTACATACTCTTAACAAAAGTCGTACTAGTGTCTTGGAGTACGTCTATGTCGCATAATTGCGGACTTCCATTGACTTTTATTTTAAGAACTTAAAACAAACTTATTTAAAAAATCTTGACGACAGCAAATGACCATGACAAACGTATTTAAATTGAAACATACCTATTATATACCGCGACTACCACGGCAGCAACACCTTATGTGGCGATTTGTAGACAGCCAATACAGTTGAATCGGCACACTAGATATTTACACCAATGTCGATATAAAAAAGTTCTTACCGTGTGAACCACAAGTGTGGACGCAATCGACACTATCGATATAGTGTCGACATTTGTATCGAGTGTCAGGGTCGTCGTGTATCCTAAGCATTTACAAACAAAATCAACGAAGGGCATATATTATTTTAATCATTGTTGTATATTTGTAGAATGACAGTAAATTGAAATATTAAATCTATACCCCATTATCAAAATCAACAAAGAATTACCTTTTACTATAATATCTACATACCTTCTTATACATAAAACTTACCTTTAATTAATTTTATTAAGAATTAGTTTAAATAAATTATTACATGATTATTATTATTATTATTATTACATTATGAGCATTATATTATTATTATTATTAGGTAAATCTAAGTAATATTATTTAATAATATTAGAAGAAGAAAGACAAAAAACTCTACAGCGACATACTCTCCTCCTGATATTTTCAATTACATACGAGTATATTTTTTAATTAAAGATTTACATACATTATTTACTTATATATAAATAAATTTCACTAAGCTTAGGTATATTACTCATAAATTGTATGACTGTATGTCACGCCACGGCAAAGCAAAGGATTTTTCCTAAATATAACGTTATAATAAAAGGAAAATAAATAAAAGTAAAAGGTTATAATAAATATAACCTTTTTTTTACTAACTGGGTGTTGCCCTATCCTATTTATTCTATACAAAAGTTCTATACTATATTCTATACAATACCACCTAATATATAACTCTTCCTCGAGAACCTCGCTATCCATTGGTGAAAACAGCATGAAAATAGGTACGGTAGGTTTTGAGTTTAACGCGAACAGACATCAGACAGACGCGGCGGACGAGTTTGTTTTATAATATGTAAGGTAGCTTAAATCAATTTATTTATTTCTTAATTTGAAGTACCTACTATGCTGTCTTGGTGTCCGCGTATCACCGGTCATTTTCCTTACTCGTCAATTGGGGTATAAAATAGAAAGACAAGTGCTCCTTCATCATTTCAGTTACTCATCACATAAATAAATGACACAATAATTAAGTTTATTTTTAGTCGCGTAATGTAGGTACGAACCTCGAGTCGCGAACGAGTAAGACTACAGTAATATGATAATGATAGGTGGACCACGGGCAATTTTTTACTGTGGTCCACCCAGAAGAACAAAGTAGGTGGACCACGGCCAATATCCGCTTCTGTCTGGTCATATTGGAAAATTATGGGTTTATTCAGCAGTGGACGTCCTGTGCCTGTGATGATATGATATGATGGTGATAATGTGAGTTTTTAAACAGAGTGTCTTTTTTTTACTAACTGGGTGTGGCCCTATCCTATCTATTCTATACAAGAGTAATCGCTGAATCAAGAAGTGTAATATTTCTAAAAGATATGTGACAATATCGAATCGAATGTCGTGAGACTCATGAGGTTATGGAAAAGATCTCTTTGCGCACTAACGATGTTACGATTGTTAATACTAAAGCTAGAGGCTACTAGATTTGTGGTTTAAAAACATTTTTTATAGTTCTAATATATTATTGTAAAGGATTATTATCGATAGAGAACCGAGGACGAACTCGTCCTTCACGTAGTACCATCAATGGTACTAGTTCAGTGGTACTACTGGAAATATGGGCACCTATCTGTTTACTACATAATTATAGGGGTAACTTTAATTAAAAACGTGAACGTGATTTTTTTAAAAATTAATCCTTCATTAAAAACCAATCTTTTATTTCAAAATTACCACGTATCAGATCCCTTTAATTTTCTTACTAGACCAGTTGCCAGTCCTATTAAAAAACGCGGTCGACCCGTTAAGACGAAAAGGGGAGGGAAATCTACTTCCGACAATAGTCGTTTACAAGCTGTATTAAAGTATCAAAATAAAAATCCTTCCGTTCATAGAGACGCGGTTAGAAAATATATTTTAAAAAATCCCGAAATTAATAGAAACGCAGTTAGAAAACATACACAACACAATATTGAAAAAAAAAAGAAACACCGATACACATCCCGAAGTAAATAGAGCCGCGGTAGCTAAATATACAGCTTCCAATCCCCAAATCAATAAAGACGCGGTTATTATATATACTAATTGATAGTGTATAGTGTTAACTAAAATACAGTGTAACAGAGTACACGCACTCTGTTAGACTGCACAGTACGCTTAAATTATTCTTTGTGGTGGAGATATTTGCTTGCTCCGGCATCCTGCGAACATCCATTCAAAAATCCGTTTGAAACAAGCAAAGATGTGCGATAGAGAAGCATTAAGCATAATACTGTGCAGTGTATTAGAGAAAGCATGCTGCATAGTTTCTAGTTTTTTTTTAATAAAGTATATCCATGAGCATATTTATTAAGTCAACACTATCGACCATTTATATATATGGAAGTTTAATACACATTTTACTTTATTGTTCATAATAATAAATAGGTATATGTTATGATTAAAATATAAACATTTATACCCTATTTTAAATTTTAATGATAATGCTGTTGTTATTATACATAACATACGTAAGTACGACGTACGACAAACAAAGAGTATATAAAAATGGAGAGAGGCAAAATTTACGAAAGGTACAAAAAATATAAACGAACTTTATTGCACTTTATGTACTTTTGACATGAATACCTATGTCTTTAAATTTGTTTCCGTAATGGGAAACAATTCAGAAAAGTTATGATAAAAAAAAATCAGGGGATATAGTTTTATGCTGTAGATATGTATCTACCTATAGTATAATCGAATGGTACTAGAGCAACTATGTCGTACTCTTAATACCAAAATATTATTATCACCAGTAAGTGATACTGGCGACACGAAGTAGTATAATTAGTAATATTAATGGCACACAGTCCAATGGTACTAACTAGAGCAACTTCATCATCATGTAAGTACATCAAAAATTTAAATACACCACACTATATTATTTTGTGTTGGTTAGATACGCTCAAAGGAAATATTAGTGGTAACGTACTTGTAAAACACACGGCCGTGTTCACGACACAGTAAAATAACACGTCATTTTTTGTTATTGTTCCATATTAGTTTCACAACTGATACAATTCGACGTTGTTCGGAGGCTTCGTAATGGACGACCGACGTATACTGCCGCAGCCGCCCTTTTCCCCCGATCAGACATGAGTAAAACTGGCTTGCACAGCATCATCCACTGACACCTGTGTACCAGCAGTGAAGTACTGGAAATTAAAAAAGAAGAAACATTGAACTGTATTATAAATTAATAAATACCTAATTAAAATTTAAACGTCTATTGGTAATATCACAAGATCACTGCTTTTTACTAAATGTATATTCAGAGCATATTCAGAGAACTTTTATGACAGAAAACCAATTTATTTCAGTTAAACTCTAATCACGCGCTGTTATGCGCATATAAGTACAAACTTTTTACACATAAACCAGTGTCAACATTACATATTAGGTATGGCACTGTGGGAAGCGACTTACACTAAAGATTAATTACACGTAAAATTTAAACATCATAACAAAATATCTCCATTTGGTTTTACAAACAAATTAACAATTCCCTTTACCAGACAAATTCGGACGCTGAAGAAATTGATTATTTAGAAAAAGAAGCAACAATAATAAAATACAAAATGTAGATGAAACCACGAAAAAATGTACGCGCTGGTGTTCTGTTTCATCAAGATTGCTGCCATTAAGAAAGAAGGGTTTCAAATGATGGAACACCCACCATATGCACTAGACCTCGCTCATAAAAATTTCTACTTATTCCCAACATTTAAAGA
The DNA here is from genome assembly GCA_918317495.1 of Synanthedon vespiformis. Classification (NCBI taxonomy): domain Eukaryota; kingdom Metazoa; phylum Arthropoda; class Insecta; order Lepidoptera; family Sesiidae; genus Synanthedon; species Synanthedon vespiformis. The sequence goes on from OU906947.1 coordinate 5,187,300, forward strand.
ACACATTCGAGAACAATGGCGAGGTCGTGACTGCGGTGGACAGGTGTTTTTTGAGACTCAAGACACCTCAAGAAGATTTTTTTAGCCGGAATACGACACAACTTGAAAAACCATATTCCAATTTCCAAATGTATTTTAGTAGAAGGAGATTATATTAAAAACTAGTGAACCGCTCCCGGCTTCGCCCGGAGTGCATTTTTTTTAACGTAAAGACCTTCCCTGATTGTCCCTCTAACCATGAGTGAAGACAGAATTAAAATCGATCCAGTCGTTTTCGATTTTGCGTTTAGAAACCATCGAAATTAGCAACACATTTAGGGATTCATTTTTATTTATAAAAAGAAGATAAAATTATATATTTTCTTGGGTAGTTCATTTGGTTTTTATTACATTACCGGAAACTTTTTGATCGCTCCTCGTAAATCAAAGTATCAAATATAGACTTCAATTTTCAATGCAAATAATCACTACATAATAAAACAAAGTCCTTCGCCGCGTCTGTCTATATGTGTGTTCGCGTTAAACTCAAAAACTACTGCACCGATTTTCATGCTGCTGATAGAGTGGCTCTCGAGGAAGGTTTTAGTATATCTCTTACAAAGTTGCGTGGGCGAAGTCGCGGGCAGCAGCTAGTATAAAATAAAATGGACCTATGCATCGGATTAAAAAAGTCCGCTGCTTGGTGTTGGTACAGTTTGATAAGTACAGTTGACCTGACCAAGGGACTTATTAATTACATTCTTCACGTGTAAGGTAAATTATATTGTGTAAGATTGGTGTGCAGATAGGGATAAGTAAATATTGTGTCAGGTATTATAATACGATATTAAGAAAAAAAAAATACAACTGCATTATCACCAGACGAAACAAAAATGTGAATTAATCATAATTTTTAAATGTGACGTATAGGGTATAATTTTATTGACACTAAGTTTGAAAGGGTAATGTAAATAGAAAGAATAGGGGCACAATACGAACTTTTAGACTTACGTAAACGTGGATGCTTTCTAGTACATCTTGCGATGAGTAGGATTTCTTAAGAAATCTCTTCCTATGAGGAAGTCATACTGAACATACAAGTTAAAAAAATAAGTTAATAATGATGAATTAAAAACCCCATTTTTAATTCCTATAAGACAAAGTGAGCATAAAAATTAAATAAAAAAACGATAACCTTAAAGCGTAGTAACTTTATAATTACAAGGGTGGCCTGAAAAGTAACCGTCCAAAGAAAGATTAAAGACATTTATTTTTAGTTTTCTATAATAGTCTCCTTGTAAGTCTACACACTTCCTTGTATTAGTAAGGATTTAGTATGGGCACATTTATAATATTAGTTTTCGCAATATATTTTTAAACACGTTACTGTTATACTTGTGCAATAATATGCGTGTGCGTATATCGTTATGCGTGTGGCTACTACAGTTACCATTAAATATTTTAAATGAATGCTCACCCCAGCGAATGCAGCGCCATTCCAACCAAGGCGATCGTGATTGCGCATCGGGGTCCGCTGAGGAGGGGTTTTGCGATCGCTGCGTGGGACCATCCTAGCTTTAGCAGTAAGTGCTGCGCGTAATGGGACGTTGGCCCGAGAAGCTTCAGCTCGACCATGTTGGCAGAACTCCAAAAGAGCTACACCCAGAGCTAAAGCGAGACCACCGACCAACACGTAGAATATACCGGCGACTTGACTCAGCGTCATTTCTGTTATAGCTGTTTCCTGTAAAAGTTATGGTATTTTTTTGTAGTCCAATCGATTTTTATAACTTAAGTACCTAGTTGCAGAAATATTTAGGTATGTTTCAGACATATTCAGTAAAATTCGGTAGTAAAAGAGAAATTTTATTGGTGTAACCGGGCAATCATAATTTGGGCATAAACTGAGCGAGCATAGAGGATAAGATAGCATCTCGTCTCTAAAAAAACACCTCACACTTTTCCAGTAGGTATTCTCACCTCATTTCCTAGCAACAACCAGCGCAGCGTTAAGGTAAGGACCCTAACATTTGCTATGGAATACTAGAGATCTCTTAGTAATGCCAACTTTGTCATAATATACCCTTCATCTGTGTCGCCCATTATAAACCAGTCATGCTATTTAACATTAAATTTATAATAAAAAAATATTTTCGACATTTCTATCTATTAATATATAAGTTATATTTACCTCGTCTTTATAATCACAGTCAGGTTTTCGGTTATCCAAAATCCATTTACGCCATAGTTTAGACATAATTCCATTTCTTTTTAACTCCATGATAGCTAGATTAATTCCTTCCCTGAAATTGAAAAACAAAAATTATGAATTCCAAAACTGGTATTACAAAACTAAAGGAATTTCCATTTTATAGATTTTCTTTGTTCTAAACAATTTTTTTACTTAAAATTAATAAAGAAAGATCATTAACTAATTTAAGCATTATCTTGAAGACTAAAGTTATATTATAACTAGTGCGTCCTGCCCGGTGATGCCGAAATGTGGCTTCCTACAGGACTAATCCACAAGTTGAAGTTCTCGAGCTACACTTGAAGTTTCTTTGATCGATAGGATCACAAATTCTGAAATTCGCCGAAGAACCAAAGTTCTTGGTCGCGGAGTGAATAACCGTTATTGGGGTAGAAACTTAGAAAGTTCTCGAGTGGAGGCCACGCATTTAGAATCGCAGCGTGGGACGCCCCGCGGCCAGATAGACAGACGACCTGAAAGGTTTCGCGGAAAGGATGTGAAAGACTGAGGACGTGTCTGGTGGCGAGCCTTGAGAGAGGCCTATATCCAGCAATAGAGAAGGCAGATGATGATTGATGATGATTAAGTAATATAACATAACATTTGAATTCATAATATTGTGAATTCAACTGAGTTTTTCAAATTCACATATAACATATATAATAAATAAAGCTGAAGAGTTTGTTTGTTTGGTTGTACGCGCTAATCTCTGGTTCGAATTGAAAAATTATTTTTGTGTTGGATAGTCCATTTATCGAGGAAGGCTTTAGGCTATTTAGTTTGACCTAAAAAGCTAAAAAAATAAAAAATATATACATGTTAACCTTATTTAGATTAACGCCATCTATCGTTCAGTAGCAGCACTATTAAGACAAACAGCTAACTCAACAAGTTGGCTACTAACCGCGAGAGGGCGCGATAATCAAAGGCTTTAAGCTTTATAATATTTTGAACGCGGACGAAGTCGCGGGCACCAAGCTAGTAAATAATAAAATTATAAATCAATGCATTCAAATAAATTTTAGAATGTTTAATTTTTGAGCCAATTAACAACATGAAAAGTAGCAGGGGCGGGTTTAAATCACCGTTAGGAGCCTACGCAATAAATCGGAGTGTTTTATGTAATTAGAAACAAAGAACCCTTACTTACATAAAGAACAAGATTACGTGTGAATTGAAATCGACGCGAAGCGTGATTGATTTGTAAAGCGTCGCGTGGCAACGCATCGGATTGATTTATTAGTCGTCACATTTAGAAGATACGTGTACCTACCTGTCGACATCAGAGAGCTGTGTAATACATATGATTTGAAGGCTGACCAGAAAGACACACAGACACTCTGACCTGATCGTCATTAGATATTGATTCAAACATTTGAAAAAAAAAAAACAAAGGACTGGTGGTGATGAGGTCTTTCGTGGGCTGAGGAAATGACAGATGTTTAATAAACTACATTCACAATTAATTATACATTTCGCTATCGGGAGTTATCGGGACGCGTCGTTTGCCTGTGAAGGCTATGCGCTACTGACGCCGTGACGTCACATGCAGTTGGGAAGGCTAAAGCTGCTGACGCTACAATATCAATTTTAAAAATTATTCTATGACCTATATATCTCCCCTAAGATCACCTAAGGCGCTTTGCGAATAACGAAGTGCCCCTACCGTTTATGGAAACAAAAGCACACTAAGTACATAATCTACAACTTCACAAATATTCAATTGTAAGTGCATCTAGGTTGTCATACTTCATCTACGGCTCTATGTAAAGTATTGTATGTCACGTTGAAATTGCATAAACCAAGCTATAAAGTTTACGATATCCAAAGAAGTATAGAGATTTTACAATTTAACGATCGAGTTTTCGACAAACGTCAACTTGATTACTTTTAGTTAAATTGAGTAGTTTCATAATTAATTTCTTGATGATTTGTTATAACGATCGGCAAATAGTTGACAGTCCTTTTGTGGCGACAAAATTCTATAATTCTGAGTAGGTACATTTTTCACCTAGTACATTTTCCAGTTATCATTTTTGTATATGAATATTTTTTTCTTCAAAAACCTATCGATAGAGCGGTGTACAAAATAAAAGGGTGGAATATGAAGTCACCTCCAACACCATTTCGATATGGTTAAATAAAACATTTAAATCATATTTGTGTAGGCACCCAATGCACAATTGGATGTGAAACTATAAACTGTATCTTGAGTATTATAACAGATACGTATCTGGAGGCTAAGTATACGATTGTAATCAGTTTACGAGAGGTACACTAAGTTAGTACGTTTCCAACAAGTTAGCTCTTTGTGTTCGCTTTGATGGTTACGCTCAACTAACTTCGCACATATACGTGTGGAATAACTTTAGTCGGAATATCGAGGTCATAGTTTTTGTATATCTATGGGAAATCTGAATGACATTAATAAATATGAGGAGTTTTATGTTTCTTGACAATCTTTGACCACAGTACCCAGAAACTTTGTCCAGGTGCCGGTTTTCTCCACATTCAAATGAATATCTATTATTTCTTAACAAAGTGACATGATTTTTTTTCTTATTTTTTCCAGAGCTGGCATCACATAGCTTATCGCCCCGTGCCCGCTTGGTGTTGATTTCTGGGACAGCCTGTAGGTATATGTGAAGTCGAAGTTTTCACTTCTGACGTGCCATCCTGTGACTGACAGTTTTTATAGTCACCATAATTTGTGTAGTCATGACAAAAAGTGTTCGATAGGTCACAGGCGTCTTATCATTACGAAGTGTTCACCAAATATTTTACACATACATAATTAATATGACATATTCTGGAAAGATATCGTTGAACAAAAAGTAAATATATCACGTCAAACAGTATTTTAAATTACAACGTAAATTTTGTGCCGTAACAATGTAGCAAACAGGCGGAGTATGATGCAGGTTCAAATTCCTGTATAGCGGATTACTGAAAGTTTGAGAACAGCCGTGAAATTCGAAATAGTTTTCACTTTGTATGACTGACGATAGTTTACGTTTTAGATAATGTAACACTGTCATCTGACCGCTCAGTTGCGGCTATTGATTCTCGATAAACTATTTTAGTGGCATATTACATTAAATTCACGTTAGTTAAATGTGAAATACTTGATACTTGATAATAATGATAGTTTTGAACCTATTCGTCGTAACTTAATGACGAGCCTTTTGAATAAAACAATTACAAAGAAAACCTATTGGTGAACTTCATTTGTATTTGTTTAGTCATTAGAGATATTTTGCCTATTTAAAGCAATTCATGCACAGTGAAATAACAGCACGTGTGCTTTTATTTTTCAGGTAGTGAGTAGCGCGTAATAATAATGTGATACGTGTATGGCTAAAAAGCGAACACTACCGAGAACTGTACAACAAAACGGCGGTTGAAACCGAGGAACACAAACTAGTAAAAAAATATTTAAGTATGTTAAATATGTGCTCAATTCAAATGTTTAGGAAGTCAGAAGATTTCAGTTATAAACGATATATTATTTCTGAGAAATGACTACTTTAAGATAATAATTAAGAGAAATAAATACTTTAAGATGCGAACGAACGAAGATGTGATATTTATTTTTTAATTCACTTAAATGTTTGACATGACTGGGCGTTGTTATGAAACGTGAATATATTTAAAATTTTATTAATAAAATATCACGTACCTACTTAAGTTGAGTACCATAAAAGTGCAGTGATATAAATTCGATATGTGGAAAGCACCAACTTTCGTAGTGACGTGCCCATGTAAATTTACGACTTTTCAGTATTCAACTGGGAATTACGGTATAGAGGCGAGATGCCAGGCAGATCTAGTCGCAACTCAGCTATAACTATATATCACGAATCACGAACTATTTTCATTAGAATTCCGTTGGTTTCATTTGATTCTACGTTATTAATTAAAATTAATTAATTATAATTAATTATAATCATTTATTAATTTTTTAAATGGTACAGTCTAGTGAAAAAATATATATCTTCTAAACCATTTCAATAACATAAAGAAAATTAGGGACATTTAGGGCGCCGAATTTAACGTTATTTAACGAATTCGAAGTTAACGTAGATAAGAGGGGGATAGTTAGTGATTACTCTATAGAAAAAAATGTTTTAATATATCCTGCAAAAGGGTTTTACACCTCATTTTGCTGTAAAGTTTCAGGGCGAATTTCCCCTGCTTTCCTGTCAACATCATAGCCCTCGGAAGATGAAGTAATATTTGCGTTACGACAAAGAGCTATTACATTTTTATTTGTGGCGTGCTATCGAAAATATAAATGTACTGTAAAAGTTAAATATAAGTAGACTTAAAATGTGTTGCTTAATTTTCATGCAAGGTTAGCTCTAAATATTGTGTTTTAATAAATTCAAGAAGTTATTGACAAGTATTTAATCACATACCTACAACAAAATTAATTGAGGTTGAAATAATATTTTAAAAGAATTTCTTACGCTTACGTAATTATTTCATAGTAGCTGGTGCCTGCGACTTCGAACGCACTGTAGTTGGTTTTTTGATAGTTGGTTTTTTGATAGTAGGCACATGATATTTTTCCATTTATTAATGTGCTAAATTTCATCCAAATACATTTTACTAAAAATTGTCAGTAGGTACTTGGAAATATTTTAAAGTCTATTATAAAGTTTCTATTCCCGAAAAAGTTATTCTACGAAAAATTACAAAAATCTGACGAAAATATTAGTTTTTTAATAAGCATATGTATGGGGCGGATAGTGTACCTACGTTGAAAGTAATAATTGTTTGGGTCACCGGTCAAAGCTCGGATGCTCTGCGTCAATATCATTTTATGTACACTACTGGCGCAGGTATTATGGAGTATCACTTTTATTCACGACATACGATACACTCACTCGTATGTTTAATTTCATAAAATTGAAATGTAAATTTTTAAAAGGGTAGGTAAATGTGATCCACATAAATAAATACACTCTCAGATAGTTTACAAGGTAAATGAAGGAAATTGAATTGAAATTTTGACGAGTCCGTTGAATGAGTGGGTAACGCTCTGTTCCAGGATTTCCTGGTTTGATTCCCGCCAGAGTCGACTTTGGAAATGAACTTTTCTATGTTTGCTCTAGTCTGGAAAGTAGTGGCAGGGTGACACGCAGTCACTCAGGCAGCCCAGTAACCATCCCCCTTACAGAAGACCGCCGTGCAATAACAACACGATAAGTGAGTTAGGATGCCAGATCAACCGCAGACAGTTATAAAGGAAAAGTAAGACTACTTACCGAAGTGGAGAGCCCTTAGCAATGGCGATACCAAAATTGATATGCTGATATTTGCAAACACTCGACATTGTTGTGCACATCATCTTCTTATCTTTATCCAACTTGAACTGATCACTCGATTCAGTACTGCTTAATCTCGGATCTTCACCCAAATTTTTCAACGGTACTTCGTAACCACTCTGAAATATTTATTCACAAATTTAAGCTTTATTACCTACTAATACATCAAGTATGAAAGACGAATAAATCTGTAGGGGTCGGTCATGGAGTAATTTACTTTGTTTTCAGAAATATCGTGTATAAATTGTATAAATTTTTTCTGTATGTATGTATGTTCCTCTATTTCTTAATCGAATTAACTAATTTTCATGAAACTTGGTAGATAAACATTTAGAAGTACGGGACACGTGATAGGCTACTTTTTATCTTTTTTTAACGCGGACGAAGTCGTGGGCAATAGCTAGTTATAAAATATAACCTATGTGAAAGAATTTTTCACATCGGTGTAGTAGTTTCGGAGCTTATTCAATGCAAACAAACAATCAAATCTTTCCTCTTTATAATAATAGTATAGACTAATTTGGATAAACTCGACAACTCAGTAGGCAATAACATAACACAGTCTATGACGTTTATTGAGGGAATATCGCAAAATCATATCAAAAATAGAAATCAGTATCTGATTTCTATAGTCGCTGATTGCAATTCACTGGAGAGGCTTTTGTTTGCCTTTATCCTTTATCGGACAAAAAATTTATACTACAAATAAATTGTTTATTAAAATATAAGTTAAATTAATTGTACAAGTAATCTTATTGTACTTTAGGCTTCCAATCTTATTGTAATCTAAGTAATTGTGGGTTTCCAATAAAACTTAAAAATGTTTTACTATACTTTTAAAATGATTGCTTGTGTTCAATTACTTAAAACGCAATCGTCAATGACGTTGGGCATTAAGGCGCGGGGTAACCCGCTACACCAGGACAGCATATTAGACATATTGATATTTTGAATGAAAATGTTGATTGATTTACATAATGCTATGTTGTGTTTAAACTACAACAGATACCCGTTTAGGAGCAGTAGAAAATTCAAGCCAAAAAACACTGTTTGATTAGTGGTTTTTTTTTTAAATATACAAGTTAGATTTGATAAAAAATATATGATCTAAATTTTTATAATTCATATAAATTTTATGTTCTAGATTTTTTTGAGGAGTGTACCTACTAATTTGACGGCGCTAAGCGCCTCAAGCGGCTGTAAAAGTTTTTTTACCATTTTTTTTTAAATATAAGCGGTGATTATGTAGTACAATGAGGATGATAAATGTCTTTTAAATACTGGCTGGCTGAATGATACTGGCGTAAAATTAAAATTTAGATGTTCTTCAATCGCTGGTGCAATGCTCGCTCCATTTTTATTGGAAATAATTTTACCTGTATGGTTTAAAATGTTTCTTACTTCAATATGGGCAAAGCCCGCTGGGTAGTTTAAGGCTTTCGCAGGTTCTGCTATTCGCTCCACAATAAGATACGCAGCAAGGTTTGCGGTGTAAGAACAGACCAATATGAGAGCGAAAAACCACCAAACAGTTCCGACTATTCTTCCAGATAATGACCTATGAACATATAAATTTGTTGTTAACATTTGTAATCAATATCCGCTGAGAATTAACTGTAATCAGCAGGTTAACAGTAATAACTTTTTTAAATGAGTCCACTTAATGGTACGTGGTTGCAAGAGCGCTGCATTAATACGAAAAGTAAATGATAAAAGTTAATGAGGAAAGATTTGTGGGATCCCTTACGCACTCACCGAAAATATACGAGTAGCACACGTGCTGCTATTTCATTATGTGTTTCTGTAAGGAAGTTAATACTATCACCAGAAAGGCCGGTTATGACTGAGTTCCTATACTAAAAGTATACATATTTGTTACTCAATGTAAAAAAGAGTATGTTTTTGGGCACATTTACTTTGTTACCCCTCGTGTCTTTTAATACGTTTCTGTCACGGTTACTGGTTCAGAAGAGGCCATTTCCTATGTTCACAATTCCACTTTTCCTTTTCCGGGAATAACGGGATCATATTTTAGCATTATTATTTTTCACAAGAAGAGAATATAGATAAGTAATTTTATTACATGCGTAGCATCTCGCATCGGTAGACATAACAAGGTGATTATCGGGCCTTCTTCGTACCGGATGTTCATTTTTATACAATATTAGAGTATTATCTTATATTTCCACAAAGGGGCAATTTAACACAAGGCAAAATTGACTCCGCTATTTCATACGGCCAGTAAGGTATTGACCGTTTTACAAGCCGAGGGACCTCCCTGTCTACCTCCATTTGCATCTTGTTATTATGAAATGCAAGTATAATAAGAAACACGATATTGTAATAATAAAATAATGCATATTAATACGTACTTGGGCACCACGTCGCTGCCTTGTTGCATAAAAGAACCGAGAGAGAACCAAAATGAGTTCCAGATGCTGAATTCATTATGCAAAATGATCTAAAAAAAGTATGATTATTGTAATTATTCTAAATTCAAAATATGAGAAGATAAATCCGCATTTTATGGTGGAGATACATCGCAGCTCACCTGATTAGTGCTGCTTACGGGATGATCTAAATGTGTGTCAGACACAGATATTGATCGCCATTCGTGTGGTGAAAATCTTGACACCAAAAACAAGACGATGCTAACAGCGAAAAAACTAAAGAGAATACAGAGCTGAAACAAAATTACATTAGTTTTACTTACATTGCATGTTGTTTAGTACTAGTGACCTGCTTCCGGTTTCGCCCGGGATGCATTTTTTATACCTACACAGACTTTCCTCGTTTAGGTATTACTTACTTGATTTTTTTAAACGAGTAAACAATTAAAAACATCTAAAAGTGTCAAGAGAGAAGTAAACTCAATTTTATTATTGTTTTTTTCCAATAAGCAGAGAAATATGATTGTTACAAAATGTAAGGAAGTAAATTATACGACAATATGTTTAAAAAAACCGAAGCTACTACTTAATAAGTTTATAGATTTAGTTTAAAAATCAATTTAAAATATATAATATCTAAAACTAACTAAGACAAATACTCTAGTGCATATTAATGCACAAAACCTAGGTACGTGATGGAATCCGTCAGTAAACTTATTGTTGGTAGCGAAGAGGTAGCGAATAACAATATCAAACTATTAAGTCGCACAGTAGGTTTGTTTTGTTCTCTGTCTTTACCGACATGACAAACCACACTTTAAACAATTAATGCGCTATGGTAGGGGCCCACTATGCTAAATGTGGAGTCACTCGAGCGTCGTAGAGATCTATAGGATTTTGAAGAGATGTTAAGAAAAAAAAGTAATACATATGATGTTTCCCTTTTTAACGGTGGGATGATCAAAAGTTTGTAAACGCTGCGCTGTATCAAGAAAAACCCAATAATCAATTGTCAATAATTAATCGTCAGATTAAGAATCAGCACGTCCAGAAATTTAGACTGAACCGTCTGGATAAAATTTAAGTTCATTCATAGATATTTCATAGATATTTATTTTGAATTCATAAATATTTAAGTTTGAAAGTATTAAAATATAATACGTTTCCCAAATACAAGTCATCATTCTGATATTTATTTAAGAAATCTGCAAAATTTATAAATCTGAAATTACTGAAATTGAGACAGACTTTTATTTTCCTGTAAAGTTTAAAAAGCAATGATCTGGTTTCGAGTGATTTCCTTTGACTCTTTGTTCCCATTTGAAACAACAGACACTCAAAACAGTGTACCAAATTTAATTGAATACGAAAACTGTCATAAACAGTTATATAGTGTACAAGCTAGGTTTTATCGGCAGTGTTTGGTTTCGCTTGGAGCGGCATGTGAAGCCAGTTAGTTACTTGAACTTTGCTGTACTAGTTAGTCGGTTTTAGACGCTAAATCCACAGAAAATTTATAACTAGCACAAGTGTTTGCAATGTAGAGAAGGAAATTCTAATAAACCTCTATGATATAAACAGTTTGGAGGATATTTAAAACAAACTATGGACAGGGTACACTGCGAATTGCTCAGTGTTACGAATTGCTGATATTTTTACAAACTCGTATTCTCGCTCGTACCTGGAAGCCCTCGTCTGGTATTGAATTTTGCAAATATATCTCATCCCTAATGTAAAGTGAACCGAACTCGATCCAATGCAGTGTGCAACTGTGCACTACCCTTCCCTATAACAAAGTGCGTCTGCTGTAGGTAGAAGTAAATGTGGAGTTATTTATTATGGTATGGACTTTGGTGGACCTGGATGGACTATAGAAACTAGAACTTTCTTTTCTAGCCTTTTTTCTTTCTATCCAATCCATACATAGATTTAGATAGCTCTAGCTATTAAGCTATACTGCTATAGCTTTCTACCTACTCTACTCTATAGCTACTAGATTAGATATTGTATTGTATTGTAATTAATTTTGTAGGTGATGCATTAACATTGTGATGTTAGGTTATTTCACCAAAAAAGTGATTGTGATGTATGCGTATACCGAGCGTTACCGGCGCCTTACGCTACCAAATGGAAAAGGCGAAACGATAGCGCGATATAACCTGCCAGCACGACGCTGTTCGATATATTATCAAACAAATCGAATGATCAATGATTGATGTTTTATTGCTTAATCACTTCACTTATGAATTCTACGTTTTTGTTACTAATGAAAAGGCAAATTAAATAACGCATCGAAACCTTTGTAAACTGTTTACTTAACTCGTATTCTAATAACCACCGATACATCCACTTACCCATATTTCTTTAGAGAGCGGCCGAAGAAAACTGAACGTGTCAGCTAATTGTTTAGGTGTTCTTGAATGCGGTGTAGGATAGTCGAAAGATAAGAACGGTTCACTGAAATCAACCACTCGTTCTCTGTCTTGTGTAATCGCCAAAGGAGCGATAGCCATGTCTGCTTCCTAAAGGAAAAAGCGACAAAAATCAGATTACATTCCAAAGGGAGTAATGACACCCAATCTGTAATTGTTTCGCCATGCAACGACGGTCCTGTTCTTTATAAATATACCTTCTCATATAAATATAAAATACATTCTTTATAAAAGGTATTGGGAAAAGTATTTATTAGATTCTATTATTATCTAGCACGGAAAATACATTCTTTATTTTGAATTAATTTGAATCTAATTTGAACTTCACTCACAACTTCAGAACATACGATGTATACAAAGCGATGGAATTATGAACTTATCTTGATTAGAGAATTTTCATTTGCTTACAAGTGTTATTTATATCCTTCGATAAGGTGTCCATATCATCTATATTTTATATAAAAATGTCGGCTTGTTTCGTTCTTATAAGTTTTTATCGTAAATGGCCCCTATCATGATTACCTTCAATACTTAATTAGGAATTATTATCAATAAGCCGATGCGAAGTGCACTGCCGATCTCGAAGATGAGTGACCAGGTGATGTAAGAATATAGGGCTCTGGTATTATATTGACTGTTGATACAGAAACACAGCTGTATACAGATTAGGATACTTACTTTTGGAAAATTATACACTATTCATTATTTGAATACATCAAAATTATGATGGCAATATAAAAAAGTGTAGGTACACACAAAAACTTCCGTAAAGACAAAGAGATTAGAGAAACCCCTGGATATTAGATTGACCGTCAAATTTCATCGCAAAGTTAAAGCAAACGAGTGTCCGAGGGCCGAGGGGCGCAAATCCTTTATAACTACAATAATATCCTCTAAACTCAATAAACAAGGACCTCTAAGGGAACGATGCGGTCGCTGTGAAGATTGAACGGAGACGAACTTATACTAAGGTTTGACCTCTTTCTCAGTGCCTACTATGTTTATTTGTTTTGGCAACTTGTGGGTAATTGTGAACAACGCAAATTCTATATAGGTACTTAATAATACTACTAAACTAATACTAATGGTACTGTTAATTGAGGTATTTACCTAACTCACATTTAAATGTGAGTCCATAAACTCACATTTCAAACAAACACATTGTATGAATACTCATTATTATAATACTAAAAATGGTAACGTAATTCATTCACAATTAGCCTTTCTATAGGATCAAAGTTAGATTCAGATAATGAATTTGTTGTTCCCTATTATCGAGGTAGAATTTTGTAGTGTCAAGATATATTTGAATATTTTCACCGTCTATATAATATGTTTTTCTTCTTCAACGTCTGATTTAATTTTGCCCAAGATATAACTAAATTACAGACATACTTTGAAGAAGCAGCAAATAAACTGCATTATTTTATCTAAAGATTTATCCCGAGAAATGAATCCCTTTACGCAAACTTTTGCCTTTGTAGTGCAGCGGTTAATGGAATAGAGATTTACTTTTTCCGTACGTGCTTCTATCTCACGACTCGAAATTTAATATTATCTCTTTGAACTAAGAGTGCAAAAATGTGTGTCATTTTTCTTGTTTATTAGCAAAAATACTACTAGTATTTTTGTCGCGTCAGTCGTAAACTCACCTACTCATGTCGCCTTATTACCGCGGTCTTATGTGCGTCGTAATATTTCTATTTACCACACATTTGCGACTTAATAATATCCGTATTTACCTTTACGAGAATAAGGATTCATTTAATTTGACACATTTCTTTACCAAGTTCAGAGTTCAGATGAGTTTTATATCCGAAACTAAATATCTCTTTTTTTCTCCGTTTCAACGTCAAATCCCAATTTAATTTTCTATAACTATTTTGCAATATTTAAAAAAAAAATCGATTACCAGAAGCGTTAACTAAAGCTTCAGAATCCTGGCTCCGTAGAATTTACGTTATCAAAGTTACTAAACAACCAATAGCGAAAGTAGCTCCGGTACTTAGGTACTTAGGTTTAGGTAGAGAATCTTCTCTTGCGTATCGAACGAATCTGACTTACTTAAGTATTACCAAACTTCAAGAGGCACAGTCTAATAAGGATTCTCCTAGCTTCATGTTCTATCACGTTCTATCACTATTCATGTTTCTATCATACAATGTATACGAGTACCTACTTATGGACCCAGGAAGCAAAGGATGAAGCAACGCATGAGTCTCATTAATATAAGATCTGATCATTGAACTGTTGCCAAGTTATTTGTTAGTAAAACATGAAATAATACTGCAAAATAAATTTAATATATACTCTGTTATTAATTGAATATCAAATATTTTTTTGTTTGCTAAACTTATTATTTTAATAAAGATGCTGAAGTATATTTAAGTACCGTTTAGTGGGTAGAAGAAACGTACTTTGAAAATATCTTAAAAATCGCTATCTAAATATTACAATAATAAAATTATTAATTTTGTTACAAGTACTTACCTTTTTAATTATTTCTCCTATCAATCCAGACCATCCTTCGGTACCTTCGTTGCCGTATTTTCCATCTTTAACAAGTCTTATCTCATCTAAAAAAAACTTAGTACATGCAATATAATCATGATTTCAAAGTATGATAAAAACTTTTTAACAAAAAATTAAACCGCCCATCACTCTTTACGTAATTAATTAATTTGCTTGTTTGGCGCCGACTCAAAATAACTTAGGTATAATTACGTTAGTTTAAGAACTTAGTTATTAAGGTTAAATAAAATTATTTATTGCTTTTCAGAATTTTCATCAGTTTAAATTTTTGTTAAAAAGTTTTTATTTTATAATTTTTTGTGGCTATAATCTACTATTTATTACATGCTTAATTTTTGATTACTTTTTTAATTGGAATACTCAACTCAGCATTAAAATCTGTGAGTAAACCCCTATTTTCCCACCCTTAGAGTTGGAATTTATTTACCGAATTTATGCGGGACCAACTTCGAGGTATAGGTATTAGGTAACCCTATCCACTATAAATAGAATTATCAAAATCGGACTACTTTGTAAAAAGTTATGCGTGGTCATACACTAGAGTGAACAATCAATCGTCCCGTGTTTTTCTACCCTTTGGGTTAGATTTTTTTTCCAAATTTATATAAGACCACCGTCGAGGTACATCATTTCAAATAAAAAAGAAGAATTATCAAAATCGGCGAGATCATACATTAAAAATATATATAGGGGTCGAATTGAGAACCTCCTCCGCTTTTGTTTTTTCGTTTTCATCGATTTTAAAGTTGTTAACTTGAATTTTAACATCGTGTCAACAGAAGTTAAGTTTTCCTATGTCCATTTTTTTAGTATTAGCTTTTATTAATTACATGTATAGCATGCTAGGTTTTGCCCGCGACTTCGTTGCCTCCGTTCCAAGTCAAGCCCGTGCAACCACCACTTACTTGTGAACTGAACTCGACCGCAATCCAAACGATTTTTGGTTAGAAGCGAGTATTTACTAAATACCCAGTATTCGACTAAATTGCTAGCCTAGTCCATACTAGCAATTTTCGCCTATTGCCTTTTTCTTTATTGCTTTGCTCCTTTTTATACTGTTTTCTTCGTTTTTGTTTATGCTCCTCTTTTGATGCAATATCGAAATGAAATAAAAGTCTAAAGATTTTCATTTAAATTTTAAGTTACTGCATACTTAGCAACTTTCATTCAATATTTATACTAGCTGCTGCCCGCGACTTCGCCCGCGTAACTTTAACTTTAAGTATAATGATTGTGCGGGAAGTTTATAAAGTTCTTTAAAGATTTTAGGTTCTTTTGAAACTCACTTGCGTCATACCTCTAGAAGGAATACACGATTTAGTCAGATCTATCTATGTACATATAAATAGGGGAAGATGTACACATAATTAAGTTACTTACATTTAATACCAAGTTTTGTAGCCACGATCTCAGTGAGGTCTTTACAAAAACCTTGAAATTGGTCGTCCTTAGTACCGAATTCAATTTGATTTTGTCTCAAATATGGCTCCTGTTCTATTGACGTTATGATATATGTTTTGTTTGTATCATAACTTGCAGGTGAACGTAATTGTACAAATTTCGGTTTGACCAGTGTCAAACCTTGCATATCGGTCCAAGTAGCCACCTGTATGAGAAAGTGTTTATGAAAGCGAATCCTATACAATTTTCTCAGATTTTTAAAGATATTTATTTTAATTTATCAGTATTTTATTAGCCACAAATCGTATCATGGCAAACTTCCACGTGGATTTATCACAATGATCGATTGTAAATTCACCTATTTTATTTAATATGACTGTATTCATAGTTAATTTATAATTATAATTAATTCTTTGTTTTCAGTAAATTTAAAAAAAAAACCGCCAAATCGAATTTTGGACTTTCTTAATAAAAAATAGGTAAAATTTTGAAAATGTTTCAAAACGCGAAGAATGGGGCGCAAAGTTTGAACTCATTGATTTATGAACGTCGAGAAATCATTAGTGAGTTGTGGAACGCTGGGGTGAAAGAAAGTTAAAATTAACCTTTGCCAAAAAGTATTACGGATGTGCGAAGTTTACTAAAGATTTAATACCGTCAAGTTGAAAAGTATTGAAGTAAATGAGTAAGTAAAGTATACATTCTGGATACCTGTAACATGGCGCTCTGAACCGTCATTTCAACTACTTGCAAAGAAAAATTATAACGATGACCCTCTTCATTGAAAGAAATGTTTCCAGTGAGGCCTTCAATGTCCGTCTATATAAAAAAGGAAAAAGATAAAAATATTTGTAGCCAAGTATTTCTCATTCGTTTTGAATCTGGGTTATGTTTAAATTTATTAAGCGTATAATTATAAGGCAGAACTAAAAATATATTAAAGTATTCAATACAACAAAAGAGCCAAATATTTTTATTTGAGGAAATATATTTTACGGTAAATCTACAAATTTAAGTTCTGTATGAATTTTTACTAATATAATTTAAGCAGGTAAAATATAGTTTTAGAACTAAATTATTTCATAGTAAAAATATTATTGAATTCTGTGCTTCAAGACTTCAGAGGGGGATTCGTTAAAAAAATAAGTATAAAGGGAATAAGTCAGCTTCTTAATTTTAAAAAGAATCTTCTTGGATACCTTCTCTAGAACTATTTGATCTTTAAATTCGTTTTGATAATATTTGGAAGTTATAGTCGAACCACTTAAACTTATATTCAGCGTAGCAAGCAAAAGCGGGTGATTTGCGGTAGGTAATATTTACGAGTAGGTATTATAAGAAATTATAAGTGGTGGCAATCCTTCCAAGAAATGAATGTTTCTCGGAAGAATTTACTTTTTGTATAACAATGTCAAAGTCGACCAATTAAGCTTTATTAAACACAAGAAAGACGCCTAAATACTCATATTGCTTTTGACACCATAGCTTAGTACTTCTTGAGTCTTCTTGAAAGATCGCACCATAAAAATTGACGTGAATTAAGACTAAAGATAATATAAGAATATAAATGTGCAATTGTTTTACAAAATGTTATAAGACAATACTATACATTGCAACATCGCCCGTCTTGAAATTTGACGACATGAAAAGAATACAATTATACAGATAGATTACATATTAATACAGATATGAAAGACTCTGACTACTCTTCTATACTTACAATCATTATAAATAGCTTTGCTATTCGTCTAATTGCAATAGAATTATGCTCAGGCACTTATCACATAATATGAACATCGTATGACATAAAAGGATACCTTTTTAATCAATCTTGATATCTTGTCTCCATGCTCAAATGGAACCACCCAACTCTTTCCTGGGTTACAGTCGATCACTTTCGTTGAGTTTGATTGTATAGCAGCTCTTCGTAAAGCAGATCTTAATGCATCTGGCTTTTTCCTCCACAATCTTCCAAGGGCATCCATTAACACTTGAACTCCATCATACATGAGTGCTGCTTGTGCCTACAAATTGAGTCATACATTGTCACCTGTTCATACTTTTGGTACTGAGGTTCAGCAATAGGTTATAGATCTTCCTCATAACTTTCCAATAAGATCGGATTTACTGAAGACCCGCAGCCCTTATCAGATCAGCTGTCTATCTTATGGTGGAAGTCTTACACTGCACTACCCATGGCTTCCACTAAAGAACCTTCCAGCCTCAGAAGTCATTGCCACTTACACGTAATACGATTAATTAAACCAATTAAAGACAAGATTTTTTTGTGATATTATAAATAGTACTAGAATACTACAACAAAGTTGTGATAGTTATTTAGTTTTGAGGTGGAAAAAAATAGTGCATATGTTTATAGCTAACATCACAAGTGACTTGAAATCTTTAAACTAAAAATTCCCTCATATAATTTGCGCCACAGTTGAAATTCCTTTCGTAATTCGTGTAAAGCTGGAATGCAAAATATTCCTGCAAATATACATAATTCACACGAATATTACATTTTGGTAACAATCCCGATGAGTTTACTTCGAAACAATTCTCATGTGGATAAGTTAAATACGAAAAAGATCCCTATTCACGAGAAAGATCATACAGAACAATAATTTATGCGGTACCCCACTTACGATTTCATTAGGGCGTGTATGTGAGTTAGTACAATTTACATAAATACGGCAATATACCTTGTACTTCTCGTCAAAATTCCCTTAGCCATGTTAAATTTCGTATTTCATATTTTCTAGAGGTAAATATATTCTTATTTATAAACCAAAAAGCGAAACATTAAATGACAAAAGCTTAAACAGATAATTGCGTATAATTACTGTCAATCTCTCAAATTGGCTGTACCGGTTTTAAAGGAAAAATTTTCTGCTTAGAAATTTTGATAGAAAATAATCAAAAAATAGAAAAATATTGTTATGAAAAAGTAGGTAAATTCCTTAATGCCCAAACGAAGTTGCCAACCATGGCTAATATTACCGTGAATGCTACATATTAGAAAATGTTCCAAATAGCAACATATTAATATTACACGCCCAATATTAATAGTCGTAATTAACCAAATGTATGAATACCATGAAGATTTATATCAAAGGAGTATGGCATTAATAGTAGACAACACTAGATTGCCAACTCCTGTCGCGGTGTCAAACATTAGTGCAGTAAATGATGTCATCATTTAGCTAAACCAGAAACTTCTGTGACTACAATTTAGTATGATACTATACTATTTTCGCTGTAGCATGGTGTGTGTGACAGTTACGACCATTTCGTTTCACTCAAAAGACCAACCAACCAAGGAGGTTTCACTCTTAAAGTTGCCGCGATTTACAATTATGACTTTATTAACTGTAGCAGTAAATTAGACTAAAACCAATCACAATGTTCTAGTCTACAAATAAAATCAAATTGAAAGAAAAATTAAGCGTATGACGTAAAGTCAAAGATGTATTTAGTGATGGGATGTATAGATACGATGGATAGTTGATATTTTTATTTATTTTATTTATTTATAGTGAAATTTACAGGTATAATTAAATCATAACAGTGGTGGTGTGATTAGCTTCTTGGCCAATTTTCTCACCTGTTATACGCGAAACAATATTGCGGCCAATATCAAGAGCTTCGGCTACTCGTTCTACAACTCGATCAGTGGTAAAAATGGTCCATTATTTTGTCGCTAATTAACATTATATCGCTATGATCAGAGCAGTGCCAAGCAAATTTGATTGATGTTAATATCACATCGTAGTAATGACAGTTGTCAACGTAATACTGACAGCTGTCTCCCGCACCATGCTACAGCGATATTAGTATAGATTGTTAAAAAAAACTATTTGAGTTAGTTTGCTGAGTTTATATTTTGCCTATTATACGTTTTCAACATTTTAAAGACATGTAGAATAATGTTTCTATATTAATTTTTTAATAGACCACACACTGCACAACAGACGGCTACCAAATTAGAGGAGCTTCAATTGGAATGTCGACTTTATGTTCCTCCCTTACAAAGTGCCAATTTCATATGTAAGGACCTAATAGTAACTACATAATATATGAGCAAAAACATTCTAAAATTAACCATAATTTATGACTTCACTATGTGAATTCAAAGCGGAAATACTAATTTACTAAAATTGGACTACGTACCGATATGGTGCCCTTAAAGCGGGGGTCCATTCTTCGTAACCCATCCATGAAATCGCGAACAATCTTGCGCGAGTGGTCGACGATGCGGAACCCGGTGATATTGACTGCGCCGAACTCCGTTATTTCATTCTCCCAGTGATCGTCCATTACCTGTTCATCGATATTTCCATTAGTCAAAGTTTTACTTTAATCGTTTATCCAGTTCCAATCTTTTTTTAAAAACAAATTATTTGTTCCGACATCGAACGCATTTCTTTTCATCAAATTATAGTGGTATGTATATGTAATACATAAACCTTCCTTCTTCACTAATTTTAATTAGTGAATACTGCGTCAAAATCCGTTTAATGGTGATAAATCAGTATTTAATATCAAAAATTTTAACATCAAAATTTTTGAAATTACTTGATTATATTTCGATAAAGGAATATTAAATATGTTTCGTTTCTATTAAAACCTTCATACATATTATATTTCAGACGGCTATGACCAATAACTAATGAGTAGAAATTACGCAGTATGGAATTAGTAAGCTGCTCGTGTTGGAAAGTGAGCTCTTAATAGTAGTAACTATACATGTTGGGCCAAGTATATAGAACGGTAGTTATTAATTGACTAAGCTCAACGAAGTGAACAGTAATGGACAGTAGATACTCAATGTAAGTTGTGCAGATACTTACCAGTCCACTTAGCATGTAGTGGTAAGTCCTACGTCCCAAATGCACGTTACGCACGTGTTCGACCAGGATGCTTTTAGCGTTTCTAGCGTTACAATCCAAAACTATTCGTTTGTTGCCCCAACGATCATGCAATTCCAGTGCCAACAAGAATTCCATAGCTTCGGATGCGTTGTTAATTCGCTTTACGAGTGAGATTCGGAATGCGGTTTGTCCCGGTTGCATAGATTGGTAAAGCTGTTGTAGTCTCAGCAATCCTGTAGAAAATAACATTTTGACATTGGAAATGTCTTTTCGTTCGTTTCAGTATATAGGCCCCGATTTCACGAAAACGTGCGATCCCCCGGAGACTTGTAAAAATATTATATTCTAAAAGATCTCAAAAGACGCGTATTCACGAGAGCTGTAAGGTGCAAAAAGAATTTTTCAAAAAAGTAAAAAACGAAAAAAGTTATTGCTGAAATAGTGAAAAAAATTTGATTATTTTTCCGAATTTTTGATTTTGGCGCTCGATATTTTGGAAACGAAAAATGATATCAAAAATTTAAAAAAACTCCTCTGGACAGTTTAGTCAGCTACAATTTAAGCCTAAAATAAAGACGATCGGATTAATGGTTTGCCCTGTAGCTTAAACCTTTCTGAAAGAAGTCAGAACAATTTTCACACTATTACGAATATATGTATACGAGTTATTCAACGTGTCTGTCAATGGCTCGATTGACATAGCGGCATTTGTGTTACTATGCGTGTCAAATGTGAATAGGACTGGAAATTCGCATTTTGCTCCGCATTTCTCACGAACTTCATTAGTGATGTGTACGGAGTGCAATAAAAAACAAGCCAAGAATTAATTATTATTTTTATTATTTTTGTAATGTGGTTTATTTATTCAGGTAGTTTATTATAAAATCGTGTACATTGACCCATAAAATAATTACTTATCTCGTGGAGATGCGTTAGCAAACTTAAGGGCTTTGCTACATAAAACCAAAGCCGAAAAGATCGTATAAATACGATTTAAATCGTAATGTAATTTACACTTACAGTTTAATTACTTAATAGTTATTATATATACTACCTGGTGCCCGCGACTTCGTACGCGTTGAACGATGAAAGCGTAATAAACAAACAAACAAACCAACTCACATTCATATTTATAATATTAAAGGATATTATATATTTATAGATATATAATTTTATTAGATAAAAAATAAATAAAAAATATTTATATTTTTGTTATTCGGATTTTTTTTACGACATTACTATGATGACTCCGATCATGTGAAGTTTGCAACAAGCGCGATCCTATTCCCATTTGAAACGCATAGTACTTGCTTGTTAGATTTCAAGGACGCGGTTCGAATCTCGCCACCGCACGGCATATTAATTTTTCTTTTTCTTGCGCTTAATAGGCAGTCAATTAAAGACCTACGCAACATTTAAGTTCCTATCAGTTCCAAAGTTACTGAGAGTGTATAGTTGCAGTTATGCGGTTTTTTTTTTCTTTTTTTCTGAAAAACTCAAAACAAATTAATATCGTCTATATTGATTTGCAGTTATGAGAAATGAAGTTATAGAGCAGTTATTTAGCTTTAATTTAAGCACAAGCAAAACTCTGTAGGACCGATAGTTATCTTATTATCAAATAAATAATAATAGTAAAGTACTACGGGCAAAAAATAATCCCCTTGGTACTACCAATAGTACCACCGGTAATACCACGGGTAAGAAGCGGGAAATCGGATTTGTGACTGTGATATTGCTATGACTGTGATACCATATTGATATGACTTCAATATTGATATGATCTTACACATTATTATTATTTACATACTATTTTATTATTATTATAGTCAATTTAACTCGTGTCCCCCTCTCAAAAGCCAAAAGCGGCCTCAAAAGCGAAAATAATAACGCTCTTGACCTCTGGCGACGCTCTTGACCACAGGTTTATTTGGCCTGGTCTTCCCCTTTTCCCTTAAAAAGTAGCGCCTCTTCAGAGGGTGGTGAGGTTGTCGTTCCTTCAAGGACTTATCACAAACTTATCACAGGCCAATAAAATCGCATTTTGTTTAATACAAAACGCAATCCTGTACCTATTAAAAGAATAGTTTTCTTGGATAATGTCATATTTTTCAAAAATCTAAAAAAAGACGAACAATAGCTAATTCTGGAGCTCCGTAACTCTGAAACTGTTCAGTTTAGCAAGATTATGCCATAGACCATTTTTGTTCGAATTTCAATGAAAATTATTTTGCTCCCCGTATAGTTTTCGAAATATTTAAGAAAAATTGATAAAATCCACCTTCTCATAAACCCGACTTTTTTTACCAAACATTTGCGTAGGCAGGGTGGGGCGCTTGCCCCACCCTGGCTTTGACCTGTAAAGTACCTAATCAAACTTAAAAAACTTAATTATCTAGTTACTAACTACAATACTTAATATCCGTAAGAAAGTTCACACTCAACAGTCGTCAGACGCCATTTTTGGATGGAAGATTTCGTGGTGTACGTAAGTGAGCAATAAGAAAGTGTTTTGGATAATTAGAATTATACATACAGATACAGGCTGCTATAGGGTGGGTGTGTGTGACCTTTTTGTATGAAAAAATCAACCGGGGTAAGACCGCGGGTATAGTTTGCTAGTTACATATTATTTTAGATTGCTGTCCCACCCTGAGCCCATGGTTGGCTACGCTCTTGCCAAACAATAAGTAGACTATATAGAACAATAAAATTTGGAGCTGGAATAATACTTCTACTTTGGATGTTGGGGTCAAAGTCTAATTGCAGCATACTAATAGGCCCCGATTTCACGAAAAAGTGCGATCCCCTTATATCTCAGAGAGTTGTGAAGATATGATATTCAGAAAGGGCTCAAAAGACGCGTATTCATGAGAGATGTAAGAAGCAAAAAGAATTTTTCAAAAAAGTCAAAATGAAAAAGTTATGGCCGAAATAGTAAAAAAAAAAATTTCGGAATTTTTTATTTTGACGCTTGATATTTTGTAAACGAAGAATTATATCAAAAATTTGAGAAAAGATCGTCTGGACAATTTATTCAGCTACAATTTGAGCCTAAAATAAAGACGATCGGGTTAAGTGTTTGCCCTGTAGCTTAATATAACCTTTTTGGAAAAAATCAACAAGTCAGAACAACATATTTTTTCGAGTTCCATAGATTCATTTCCAATGTGCTCGATAGTCGTGTGAGGCACGAAATCTGTGAATTTTTTTTTGAAGAATCGAAACCTTTAACTTATAGCGATGACTTAATTATTTGATTGATATTCATCTACTTCCGTATATTCTTGTAAACTTCTTTCG
The DNA here is from genome assembly GCA_918317495.1 of Synanthedon vespiformis. Taxonomy (NCBI): domain Eukaryota; kingdom Metazoa; phylum Arthropoda; class Insecta; order Lepidoptera; family Sesiidae; genus Synanthedon; species Synanthedon vespiformis. The sequence continues at coordinate 5,211,789 of OU906947.1, forward strand.
GGTGTTACACTTTTATTTAATAAAGGTTAGGTCATCAAACCATCGGACTACCTGATGTAGTAGACCTCGCAATATCAGTATATAGTACCCACAATTTACGCTTACAATACTTTGTGCTTCTATTGTTTTATTTATTACAACGCTGACATTACCTCGATAAATGGAATGGAATCATTTATATGCCAGTCTATTTTCCAGCTCTCCTAAACCAATTCGACTCCATACGAATTTTATCGAATTAAACGCCCCATATAAAACAAGCGAAACGAAAAAGGGACAAAGCGTGCTCCGTGAAGGCAAAAAATAAAACTCTTTGCCTCTATGTGAGAGGGCGTCCCAACCGGAGAGACACATAGCTACTATACACACACTTATATCTAATGAAACGAATGAAAATACGATACCTACCTATACTTTATTTTTATTCACGAACAATTTCGCTAAGTCTATTTACTTATTCGAAAATATAAGAGATAGGAATAGCTTTGTTTGAAAAAACTTGCAATAGAGTTATCCTTAGCAATTTTATTTTTATCTTTATTGAAATTTAACTCACAAAGTAAGTAATAGAGCAAAATACAATACAAATTGTTCTAATACAAATTGCCTTGAAAATGTAGATCAGCTCACAAAACTGTATCTACGTATATTATGCAACACTCGCTGACCTACAGAGCTAGTTTTAGGTTAGCTCACAGCAATAAAGTGGAGTAAAATGAGAGATGAACCGCATCCCATTCGTAAGCGTTAAGCGGCCAAACGCAAGCAGAAATCCAGAACAGTTTTACTGTTAAGAGATAAATGTGCGGGGAGAGACGCGGTGAAAGTTTTGTTCGCTCTGTGACTATTCTCACCATATGTCGCATCCCAATTCGTGACCCTTGAGGTTTTCTACTGTCGTCGGCCGACTAATGGCTTGTGACGTCAGCTGCGTGAACCGCCGTGTGCGCCCTAACATCAATTATGAACTTGTCGAATACGAAACGATCCCTCGCTTCGCACCTCATTTTTGTTCTTCCACCTATTTTCCAACACTTTCACTTTCTTTGATTGTTTCGCAAATAATTACAAATGTAAAGAACTGCTGGATGTAACTTTTAAATATTATCAATAGCAACATGGCACTATATATATTTGTTCTAAATAAAAATGAAAAGTGTCAGACAAGCAAAACTATGCTCGATTACAGGCTGACTCCCTGTTAGATCCTTACAACTAAAATTTGGCTTTACAAATTTACAACTAATAATTTTATATAATGAAAGTTAGTCTTAAGTTACTGAATTAGTTCAGTAACGTCTTAAATTACTGAACTAATTATTAATATAATAAAACTAACTTATTATGTGTATTATGTTTCTCCGAGACCATGGGTAATGGGCATTGCGACACGTTCTCCACCTTTTAGGTAAAGAAAAAATCTCTGTGGTTAAAAAATAATAGAGTTCAAATTACTAACCGGACATTACACTCAACTATGTGAGCACGAAACCTACCAGAAAAAGACGATCTAATTTAACATAACAAAAAGATTCGGAGTAAATTCTATCAATTTCGAAAAGGATTGTAATATCGATAATCGTTGGCCTTTGGGAAGAGTCGTTTCAAGAATTAAAAGCTTCTGATTATCGCCCTGACAATGACTTTGCGGCTTTGTTAACCTGTTAAATTCACGAAAATTGCTACGAAACGCTACGACCATCTAAATGCGACGATTATGAACAATGTTAGTTAGGAAAAGTACTTAACTTTGCGGTGAACTTCGCCGCCAAGGCATTGTAAAGGATAAAATTCACTGCAAATTACGTGTTCCATTTTAGTGTATTTGGAAATCTGTACACGATTTTCTGCTACCGTAAAACATATATTGTAGGTTATACTTATCACTGAGTCATCAGGGACAAATAAAATCAGTGCGATGTTATCCAATTGGCATCGGCAGCCGTCTTTCGTCCGCATCCGCTTCTTACGCCTTTTCTACATTTTGCTTTGACTTCGTTTCCATTTCTTTACCAATTTCATTCGATGAGATCTTATGTTTTTCTTTCCTCTTTCGAAAACAAATAAAATGCTTATGTACCAATTTATATCTAAGTGCCAAATTAGGTTAGAAAATTCACTTAAATATATCATTACTTTTTCCAATGATTTCATTATAAATATTTTGCAAAATTTCTAGCGGCAATATTTTGTTATTGGTAATTATTTCAGTAATATGTAAGAAGTTACAAACAGTTGAGCAATCGACGTGTTTAATAGTTGAGCAAGTCCAACAGTTACTACAAACGTAACGTACATATAATAAAGGGAAAATATTTCTTATTAGAGCGGTTGTGTTGAGTGTGAAAATAAAGAAGACTGCACGAGACAATCGGCATTCAATATTACATTGAGAAATAAAAATAGGGTCACAGCACGAATCCATTTTTAACGCGTTGGATATGAAAAATACCACAAAGTACAGCTAGAAAAAGTGGATAAAATTAAAAAAGATAAAGAAATTTACAAAACAAAAAGATTGTTTTCCCAAGCTTGCTTAAAAATTTGCCTTTTTGTAAGATCAGTGTGTGTAAGTAAATGTGAAGTCCAAACTGTTGTTCCAATTGACAGATTTTAATAAAATAAAATTTCAGAGGTTAACATATTGACAGAGCTTTCCAATAATAATTTTAAATTTTGTAACTTGGGATTTGTTTCGAGATTAAAGATTGCTGTCACAAGGGGAAATGTCCCCTTTCTGACATTCAACATCATTTGTTAGCTCGACACATTAGTTTTGTGGGGGTACGAATAAGCGGAACACATATATTTTGCGAACCTTCGTTCAGTTGTCAATGTTGAATTACCATTTTTACATTATCGTATAGTAATGGTCAATATAACCCCCCATACACTAATTTCACAATCGTATAGTATAATCGTATAGTGTGAGCAATCATTCTCAACCCACAACCTGTTTTTTGTGATAAAGCTATGAAATTGTCACCAAAAAGGTTGTGTTCCTTGGAACAATTGCTAAGAAAAACCTTAGTTTGCCTTTGGTAATAGTTGGGAAAAGTGGTAATTTGGTAAAAGTGCAGAGTTTTTTTTTTGAGTAGTCTTAAATAATAAGGTAAGTATTGCTAGAACTATATTTTTCTAAGATTTTGATATATATTGGATACTTCACGTTATAAAGAATACTTGTATGTGTGGGAATGGAAATTACTCCTAATATTTTCTTGTAGCCAGTTTATTTGTATTTTGATAACTTTAAATGAATTTTGATAGTGTTTTGCATTTGTATCTAAATATATTGATCTCCGAGAATCAGACACGAATAAGATCAGTTACACAAATATACGAGTGCAATTACCTATAAATAGATAAAATTGACAGACTTACAATTTATAATTCGTAATCACTTATTTTCTCTTCGATAACTAAATCCCAGAAAAAAAAACAAATTCAGTTTTGTTTTGAAAAACGTAAAAAATAAATCCGCTTATCGATTTAACATGAGGCAGAATTTGTAATTCAAATGAATAACATTTACACGAGCTAGATTAAATCACAGAGATCAATTTTATAACCACTTATTTCTTATATTGCTGACACGGGATAAAACAATAACACTTAAAAATGGGGTGTGGCTGTGTCTCGGACACGGATGTGTGTTTTACGTGAATACGTGTAGTTTACCAGTAATATATAATTTTTTTTGAGCGTATTATATATTTTGAGAATATAATAATTTGAGTATATAGAAAGGCATCCAAAGAATTCTAATATTGGTATACGTACCAAAAATATCTTTGATCCTTTAGCTATCGAATGGTGTAATTAAATTTTGAATGTAGTCACCGATTTTGTAATCATCACTTTTTAAAATTGCCTCCTACTTTTCAAACTCAAAAATATATTAAAAATACAAAACCTGTCATAAAAGCGGTGTTTGTTGAATTAAGTTGAGCTTTTGCGACGTTAAATCATAATTCTCTACAATACAAAATATAAATGGAGAGGGTGAAGTGTTAGCGACGTTAAAATAGTTCTACGGATTAAACTTTACAGAGCAGTAGTGTCAGTACTTAAGGAAGACGTCGGCAAATAGGCTTAAATTTCATTGAAACGAGGTGTAAGTTTAGTAAGACTTGAAGAGTCTAATTGTGTTGTAAGTTAAAATTAAATTTGAGAATAAAATGTTTCGCAGTCATTTAGTTAGATCGTCTGGAAGCAGTACCACCTCCTTATAGGAAACATAATATATGTGCTGTTATGCTTTGGTTTGTGCTTATGCCAAAGCCCATTTGCCTGTCCCTTCGCAGTCATTTATTCTCAATCATACTACTTTTCAGAAGCGCACTTGCAGCACCTGTGGCTTTTCTTGTATTATAGGCAACGGTGACAACCTACCATCGAGTAGACCGTCAGTCTATCTCACCACCTGACATAAAAAAACAGATAGGTGTAATAAAAATTACGAGTACTTTTTCAAAATTTTACAATGCATAAAACATACAGTAAACGGCATACGCACACATGATTATAGAATCACTATGTCGTCAGGCTTCACTATGTTGTCCTTTGGTCTGTTTTGTCTATTTGGTATATTTGGTCTGAGTTAATATCATAACGAATATAAGATTAAGATACTAACAGACGTAAAGTACTCATAATATTACAAATATTAAGCAGGCAACGAATATTTTAGACTATGAATGTGATATCGGGTGATTTTAATAACGGCTTGCAATAGGTATACGAGATTAATATCTCCCGTAAATTTAGCGTGATCTCGTTGTGATTTGCGAGATTGAAATCGATCTTTAGTTCATGTTTGTTGAATTGAGAAAAAATGAGATTTTTCTTAAGATGAATTCACACAGTGAATTTATTAGAAGAATATTTACGGTGATATTTTATAAAGGGGCGGTTGCAGCCGCATGACGGCTTGCTCAGTTTATGACCTCAGAACACAACTAAGATACATGTGAAACATTAAGCACACCCAAAAGAGTTAAGAAGTAAGTAATTATAATATGATAATATCATAAACGAACCTAAATCAATACTAATAATAAATCTGTAAGTATAGGTTTTGTATGTATGTATGTTCCTTCATAACTCTTAAACTTGGTTAATAAACATATAGACGTACGGGACACAGGATAGGCTACTTTTTTTTTCAACGCAGACGAAGTCGGGGGCGCCAGCTAGTTTTTAAATATATATTTTATTAAAAAATATAACAATTTGTACACACTACTTAGGTTTACTGAGATAAAAAAAGTTTTTAGAATTTTTGTCTATTAGTCTCTGCATCAGGCTTATCTCAGAAACGGCTTTACCAATATGAGTACAGTTTTCACTAATGTTACATATACGTAACCATCCCGGAACATTAAGTCTTTGTTTCATTCCAATCGGTTTATAAACAAAAAAGTTATACCAAATCACGAAATATCAAACGCACGAAAACCGCGCGTTGCTGCTGACTGCTGTTAAGGGTTGTTGCTGTTGCGCAAAGTTGATGACAAAGTTAATTAATAATATTGCAGTGTTAAATTTATTTGTAATAATGATATCGCTTTAATTCACCTTAACATTTATTTTCCCTTCAGCTAATAAAATTGATTAGAATAAATGCAAGCCCAATGCGTACACTCTGAAACCCGATCCTTTGATAGAATAACGAGTCCGCAAAGCTTTTTTGACTACAAGATCACAGGATTCGTGCGACGCGCAAAAAGGCTTGGCGGGGACATTTTATTTCACCATTTTCCTTGGTACACACTAAGCCCCTTCAATGACGCCTAAACACGGAGACGTAATAATATATACATACTTATCAACACCGATTGTCAATATTACAAGGAAAGTCACACCCATTATTGTCGGGTTCATGAGATAAAACATGTAATAAATAATACGCATTACTGAGAAGAAAGGATTTTTACGAGCGTGTACCTCGATGATGTATTCGTGTAATAATTCGCCCAAGTATACCAAGAGGGAATTCTCAATACATCAATTAACGTGCGACATTTTGTATCAATATTAATGATTTAATGATAAAAGTTCTTATTCGGTTTTTAGACGTTCGTTTGGTCAAAATTAAGTGGAAGTTTATTTTGTTAGGGAGCAGAAAACGCCATTAATATTCATTATTGTTCATGACTTAAAATTAATACAACTTCTTCGATAGCCTTCGAGTACCGAACAGGACTTGGAAGCGCCTCGAGCCAGCCAGCTGAGCCCTAATAACTCAAAGTAAATAACATCCAAAGGGAACTCCATGACTCATCGAATTAATTTTGTAAATCTTAATGACATTTACAGAACAATAACATAAACCGATAATATTTAACAACTTCGCGAGGTAATCATTAATCAGAAGTTAGGGATTAACATCATAGCTGTTACATTGAAATTGAACATTTACACAATTCTAAGAACTGAATTTTAACTAGTTATTAACCATAGTAGACTACCGTGAAATAACAGCATGTGTGCTGTTATGTTTTGATGAGTGAATTATAAGTGAGTATTTCGATGAATATAAATAAATATCAACGAAATGTCTTCTGTGAGAGCGTGGTTATTTCTACCTTACGGGCTACCCCATTCATGACTGCGAAACTCAGTGTGCCCTGCAACTATTAAAACACCCGGACCAGAGCCAATTGTGAAAAAATCATTTCCTTAGTTGGCACTGCCGGGAATCAAACGTTAAACCCTAAGTTGGAATGATAATGCACCTTAACCAATGAACTTGTCAAAGATAATATAACCCTTTTCTTATTTTCTTAGGGGTATTGTTAAGTCATCTATTATTGCCATGTGACAGTACGGCTTTTTTTATTTCTTAAAGCATTATAATAGCATTTGATTGATAATGCACTTGACGCGCTCAGATAAATAACAGTGCGAAGGATCCCCCTTTTTTTAAATTTTTGTCTGAAGAAATTTGTGCGGGAACATTACTAATGCCGCTCCTTAAGTAAGAAAAATAATGTAGCGGTTTTTATAAATTAATTAATTAACAAGCTTTATTTACATTCAGTGTTTGTTATTGTTCCAAACAATCGTAATCAGAAGAAAGTGCCGTTTAAAGCCAGTTAAGACCATGAGTATTCGCGGCCGTTATTTATTTCGGAGGTACATTACGAACCACTCTAGTCAAGGTCTCCTTTCCTCAGTAGAATTTATTGCAGTGTATAAATATCAATTTCTCTGTTATTTGCAATAAATTCACATTTTGATGTTGCGGTCTGGTTAAGTGCGCCCGTTGCCACGATATTCTTTTTACCTTTCGGGAAAGGTGAGGCGGCGCGGTCGATTTCAATCTGAACACTTGGTTTTGAAAATAAAATAGGCATTACTTTATTATTACTTCCAATTTCAAATAACAAAAAATCAATTAAATCAATTAATTTAAAAACTCAGGTAGCGAGAAAGAGCATGAAACGAGGTGTACGTTTCGTAAGACTTGAAGAGTCTATTGTGTTGTCAGTTAAAATTAATGTTTGCTACTGCTAATTTCAGTAGCATGTTAAAACATACTTTTGTACGTGGCAACACTGCGTTTCGCAATCATTTAGGCAGCAGTAATCATGAGTTTACAGGAGAGCGTCGTGAAATATAAGGGATGCTAGATCCCTTACCCTATCACTTTCCAATCCCTTATCCTTAACCCTGTGGCGTTGCTTGTATTTATAGGCGACGGTAGCTACTACCATCAAGTGGACCGTTAGCCTGTCTACCAATCTTAACATAAATGGAACAAATAATTAATAAAAACCTAATATTTGTAATATTTCTTGCAAAAAAAATTCAATATGAATGTTGCTTTTTTGTGGCTGCATAAGTCTGGTTAACAGGGTAAATTCTTCTACGTACTTATGGTGGCATCATTTTAAATATGCCACTATTAGCGGAGAAAAAGACACAGGCGTTCAGCTAGTTATAATATCTATATAATATTTAATTTAAAATGCCAATATGCAGTTATGACATGTCGTCGTTGAAGTAATTATTCTCGGTAGCATAATGGTTCCTGAGGACGGTATAAGATGATACCTGGGAGCTTTCATCGAAAACGCTGCCTAATTCGTTTTAGATATACCTAACGAAATAAAAAATGATGTGATTGTTTCTTTAAGGACATATATTATGTAGCTTATTAAATATATTTTAATATATATACAATTTAAGTTCTAAAAAATGGTATCCATATTCCTTATTTATAAAAGATATTTAAACATGATACATTATTATATTATGTGTAACTTAAGATTAGATTTTATTTTATATTAGGGAAAAGAAAACGTATAAGTACTTATCAAATTAAACACTGTAGTTACCTTAAATGAATATTTTAGTAGTTATCATATAACAATAAAAAATGAGGCCTATGTACGTATAAAACTGTACAAAGACGAAGTATAGGCAAATTTACAATCGGGTTGAATTTACAGGAGAGATATGGCTTCCGAGATAAAATTGCTTGTCTCCAGACGTTATTTGAAAGTGCTTCCTGATGCGGTTCCATTGCATCTATTTGCTAGCGACGTGTGACTCTTGTGGCCCTGCAGTGCGCCCAGCCGCAGTCCCGCCTTGAATAAATTGAATCCCGATATCATCTCAGTGTTCACTCGGATCGTATGGATTTTTATCTCCAACGTTTGAATACCAAATGTTGTTTTATCAGCACCCATTGAAGAAATTAAATAGGGTTGGACTCAAAGACGCAGTGGCAGATTTACACATTTTCCGCCCGTAGGCTATTAAAATTTTGCCATTTTCCCACCAGACCCCTCAATTCGATAGGTACCCTAGTTCAAAATCAAAATAATTTGAAAAAAAAAAAAAAGCTGTTGTAATAAGGTACTCCAATTTAGCCACATTATCAGCTCCCGAGAGAAATGCGAGCAATTTCTGGATCACTTATTTTGCTCTATTATAAAAATGGTAGAACAGTTTGGACATGTTTCATTAAAATTATTCGAGTCCAATTATCCAAATACTACGCGGTAGAACTATTTGGAAATTTTTTGTCCAAACTGGAATAACAACAAATAGTATGACAGTTTGGAACAACCCTGTATAATATTGTTTTTTTATTTCTGTAAGACAAAAATAATTTTTTGGCCAAATTTTCCGCCCCGTAAAATCTGCCGCCCTAGGCTTCTGCCTACTCAGCCTTCTGGTATATCCGTCACTGCAAAGACGAAAAAGTTTTTATTTTTATAAAAATAAATATTTTTGTTATTTTTTTAAACTGACTTTAAAGTTATTGCATAAATTATTGCATATGAAAGATACTCGTATACAGGTGTTCAATGACAACAGTGTCCACAAATTTTACTGGGATTGAAAGAAATAATTAATAAATACATTTTTATGGGAAATTATTGAAATAGACTATAAATCATTGATTTTGCATCCATATTTTTACTTAAGTATGTAAATAGCAATAAGGAAGTCTAGGGATTCATTCAGCATAGCCAGTCTAATTAGGTAGAGCCAACTTCGAGAAGGAGGGGTCAATTGACGAATCCAGTTTGAAAGCTCGGAAAGTTCCCAGATGTATAAAATATATTTAATCTCGAGCGAAATTCCTCAGTGCCTCCAAACAAAAGTTTTCGGTCAATGTAATATGTTGTCATATGGCAGTGAAACGTAGTCTCTAACTATGGGCCTCGTAATGAAATATTAGCTCGTTATTCTTTTTTTAAAGTTTAGAGCTATAGTAAATTCTCTTGCATCTGTAAGTGTGTATGTTCACACTATTCTTATGTATATAAATAAAATAAATGTAACATGAAGATTTTTTGGTAAACAGGAAGTAGGCACTTTTATTATTATTACACTGCGAACGATTTCCCTAAAGAAACTGATATTATAAACGCAGCTAAAAGTAAATTATAATCGCTTTGACATAAACAGTATTTTACTTTTATTTCAGTACATTTTCTCTTGGCTTTGATATGCTTAGGTAATATAGAAATAAGAAATTATTTCTACACGTACCTAATATCGACGAACATTCAATAAAAGTGATATTTCTTTTCGTCCCAACGTTTTCAAGTGGGTTTTTTTTCATCACTTAGCTGGGAAATATTAAGCCGCTGATGTGGTTTCAACTTGTGTAGTATTATACTCGAACAGAAACGCCAATTCATTAGAATTATCTGTTATACTGTTGTAGAGTCGACGGATTACTGATTAGCATAATACACAATAGGTATAATGCTCTCTTTGAAAATTTAATTATTATCTACGTACTGTAAATCTTTATCTTCAGATTTACCAAATGAATGTATGTAAAACAATACTACCAGTCAATGATGCGTTACATACCTTGTTGTAATGCTTGTCATAAGAGAAGCACTCCACCGAAGTGCCGTCGAATAACAGTTAAAACAGATATGTAACAGAAGCGCTCTCATTCGTGTAAAACGTACTTGTTAAAAAGTTAACGCGTCGCCGACTCGCCTGTGCCGTGGTATAAACCAACACCGACATATGACTGGGTTCATATTGTATGAAAATTCTAAAAGTATTCATCGAGTGTAAAAGGGATTTGTACTATTTTTTTTTCGTTCGTGCTCAACTAAACGCAACAAAAAATGCAAAATATAACAAGTATTTTTTTTTATATATGTAGAAAACGATCTTCTATAAAAGTTTATTTTTTATTAATCAATCGTAGGTAATCGATTAATAATATTATTTTTTTTATTTACCTAGACAGAAAGTCTTGTAAAAGAATTTTTTTGAAAATATTTTTTTATACATATTTTAGTTTATGAGTCCCTATTGATAGCTGAAAATAGGAAAAGTAAAATAAAAGTTGTGTAAATTCTAATCAGAATTAAACTTAAAAGAATATGTAACGGATGAAATATAAAGATAAAATATGAAATAAGAGGTTCCCAGCGTGACCAATTCTAGGGATGACAATGATAAATTTATTAAAACAACAACCACAAAACCTAGACATGACTAAAAAGCTGACAAAACCTAGACAAGAGACGTGATCTAATTTAGAAGATATATTGAATAGATAATAGACACTTATAAAAAGGGAGAGCGAGCATACAGACTACAAGATTACAAGTAATACAGTTTCTTGAAATCCTATACTGAAGCGAAAATGTCAAAAAATACTTATTACATATTGCTGATTATCGATATTATTACATTATTATGTTCGTTCACATCTTTAGAAATTTTAAACGAGGAGAAATTTTTAAATTTTGTATATTTTTATTTTGTAATTTTAAAAAACTGATATTTGCTGAATTGGGTGTGAGGCAGCCAACAAATATTTCTTTGTAAAATTTTAGAAATATAAGTATAACGTAAGAATAAAACCAAGTCACTGTTTTAAGAGAATAAAAAAGTTTGCATGGCAAAATAATAATGACTCGTGTTTGCGGTTAGCGCACAACAGTCGCTATACACCGAATTATTAAAAACAGCTGTTGTTTGTAATAACAACAATGTATGTAGCTAACAAATGAATAACAGGTTGGTGAAGTGACAAAACACTTTCACACAAGATGACGCTCTTTGTTGCGCTAAATTATGTTGCTCGCTTGCTCTTGTACTATTACCACGCTCACATTCTAGATCGCGGTATCGTTGTGCTGCACTTCACTTATAAAGTGAATTACTATATAAAGAAGCTTCACACGTTTATGGTCCAGTATCCCTCATCTGAATTTTTTTCTGATTTCTAACAGGCTGAAACTCCGTGAGTAACTTCGGTTTGCCGAACTGTCCACCTTTTTTCTCTGCGAAAATTCTTGATAGAGGTAACTAAAGGAGTTAGCAACCGTAAAAAACTTCCAAGCGTAGGACTGGGAAAACTTACACTCAATTTGTAGGGCTATGCGGCCATTTTATTATACAAATGTTTTATTAAGCTGCAGACAAAAAATTAGCTCCCGACTTCGCCGCCCCGGCTATTTAATTTAAATTAATATGTACAACATGATAGAACTTGATGTGGTGCGTCGAAGTACTTATTATGGTCGCAAACTCCCATCAATTTCCCTCTTTACCCATCATCCAGCCTTTGTTGTTAGCCACTCCATCGATATGACCCTGCTCGGTTACTTACTGTTCGTAAAAGCGGAAAACGAATGGAAGTAAAGTGCTCACATAGAAATCGAATTAAACAAGGACAAATATTTCAATAATATTGAACGATATTCGAATGAGGTATCCAACCAATTATTTTTAAAGTCATCAAAGGCTAACGGTCCACTTGATGGTGGCTACTGTCGCCTGTAACATAAGTAACGACATGTCGATATAGGATTGAGAATCAATCATATAAGGATACAGCTGTTATGTATTTCAATACCGCAGATGGGCTGCCCAAATGTCTGTCTGTCAGCTTGGGGAAGGGGGAGTATTTTTTATTAAAAGCAAAAAAGCGGGCATCATAATAATATATTGAAGCTGAATATTTTAATTGATTTCGTTTCAAGCGAACATTGTTTACAAAAAGGAAAGAAACAATTTTGATTTAACTCTGCAGTGACCTAGGTTGTAGAAGCGACTGTAGATTAGCGAGGAGCGAGTCCGGTTCAGTGAGAAAGAAAGACTTCGTAATACCATTAGTACCGTTTAACGCCGAGGTTGTCTCGCAATTCAGTCGAATGTAAAAGTTTACAATGAATGTAACGGATATAGACGTTAAATTCATGTTATTATTATGTATTTAATAAAAAGCAGTAACAAAAATTAGTTTTTATCATTGATCTCTTTATTTATACAATACATTATAATAATTGATTATAATACCTACTTTTGCCGAGCGCTAGATTTTTAAATTTCAGATGACTGGTGGAAAATTAGAAAGATATTTTTAAGTATGACCTATGACTGTAATTTTTTCATATTATTGTGTATATCATTTTGTTTTTTTTTTTTTTTTACGAGGAGTGATCCGCTTACAGATTCCCTACCCAGCACCTGATCATAGCGGTACTGGGAATACCCACTAAAACTCCCCGGTGCCTCCTTGCCCTTTGAACGGGATGAACCGGGCTCTGCCGAAGCAACAACTCCGATCCACCCCAGGGCAGCCTAGCCATATCTGGCTAGGCTAACGCCAAAGGGGGATTGCCCGGAGACACCGAGGCAATCCCCAGACGGGGAGGACCTTGTGCAGGCACACACAGCTAGCCAGCTATTTGCGCAGGTCCCCTAGGACATTTGAAAACGGGCTAGATATGCCCGCCTTCTCCTGCCCAACCGCCTACGCCTGAGGGAAGCGAGACCGGCCTCTTCCTCTCGCTCCCTCTCAGCTGCCTCCTTCTGCGACATTACGGATTCGCAGAAGGAGGCAACCGCTTTCCAGGTATGCTTGACAGCGAGACGTCTCCACCACCCAGCGCTGCCCTCAACTCTCGGCGCTGGGGACTCCAAGCCGAGCATTTATTGTGTATACCATGAAATTGTAATTAAAATTGTAATTATTATGAAATCTGTTCACTAATGTATAAATAAGTACGTTTATTTTAACGTTATAAATAATTATCGAAATTTTTAGAATTCAACATATTGAGATTCATATACGGGAATTAAACATTACGGAAATCCAACTTTCAGAGAATTCAACTATAAACGAACCTATTTAATGACCCGGAACGAATTGTATTAATTAATGAGTTTTATTTTGTCGAAATTACAAATTAATTTGAAACTACTTAAATAAAATCTTTATACTAATGTAACTACATATAAAGAAGCAAACCTCTGGTGCACCAGATACCAGAGATTTATATCTAGAAATTTCACTATGATCGGATGAGAAGTTAATTCACTAAAACAAACTCACTTTTGCATTTATAACATGTATTAGTTAATTATACAATATTATGTTACATATAAAATGTGCAGCGATTAGTAACGTTAGTAAATTTAAAATGCAATGCACAAATAACGATCATTATTGGTCGAGACAGTACCAGCCGCATTCTCTTCATGTCGACATTTTATTATCGGGCAAGTCAGCTTCGTTGTTATCCCCAGCGAGCGGCACAATTTACGATTTGTAAAACCGCCCGTTGTTGTTTGTTGTAAAGCAAAACGATAAAGAGACTGTATAGTAAGCCGGGAATTCCGTGCAGATCCCGGCTCCCCGTGTACCTTTATCTTAATATTCACAGATATTAAAAAGTTAATCCAGAAAAAAGAAGATCACAACGCCTCCTCGGTTACCGTTATCTTGGTACAAGAAAAACAATAGTGGCTTTCGCATTGTAATGATACAGTCAACAGGAAAGTTGACTAAAAGCTTCGTTGAAAAACAATAGACGCTTTCAAACTTAATACATTTAAGTGTAACACGCATTAGCCTACAGTTTGAGTGGTTTTTCTTGTTTCTAACTTTGTATTTAAACGAGGGGCTTCAAGGGAAATCGTCGAGACGTTTCTCTACGTACATTTACCCTAAGTTAACTGTGATCATTTAAACTTAATTATTATGACTCTTTCTTTTAATCATTAAGATGCTTGGACTCGTCAATGACATTATCTGGGTAGCCCGCTACACCCGCGGCGCATGTCGGAATTAGTACCCATATCTCGATGTTTTGATTGAAAATTTTGATAATTTTCATATATACTATGTTGTGTTCAAAGTATAACGTATTTTTTATTTTTCAGCGTGTAAGTATTTCCTTCTGTTAAGTATCGACTTCTGTTTGTACTTTGTATGTTTAAGTACAAGACCGTTTAAAGAAAGCATTTTGTCCGGTAAATATATTTAAATATCTCGCTAAATGAAATGAGAAATGCTATATATACTTACCATCATGAGAATCGTATATGAAGATAATCTCTTTCCACCCATAATGGACGATCGTATCAACAACGGCTTTGTGATAGTCAGGCCTCATGCTTACAGCATGATCGATCAGACCGGACGACGGAGGTATTACCTGGTAAATAGAATGTTCATACAGTGATAAAAATATACCTAAGAGAGTTGCTGTAATAGAGGATCCTATAGAAGATTTTTTTATTTAATATTATACACGCTTATCAATGGACGATTATAAAATTATTGGCATATATATACCATAGCTACTACGTTCCATGACTCGATCTCCCAAAGAAAATCACCCATGTGCGACCATTAGCTATTGCGCGTGACCCGTAGTTAATTTTTTGTTGCAACATACTGATTTTTTTTGTTACTTAGGGCTTCGTTCACCATCTGTCAAGAAGACTAACCGTCATTAAAGTCACCTGTCACCAGGAATAATTTAGCTGATATACGTTTGTTTGTACGGTAAAAGTCCAAAATATTAAATAAAAAATAATAAAAATAATTCGCCTATCGGAGAATGCACTAACCTTTACTTGTAGTTTGTGAAAGAGGCTCTTAGATTACTGTTTAATTGACGTTTCATCCAAATTATCAATTGTAACGATATCAATAGTATTGTAAAGATGTAATCACATAAAATATAAGTACCCATCGTTGTTACCTGTGTTAGTTTCGCACACATAATATTCTCTCATTCCGCTTTTGAAACTTAATTATAACTTTGTAACTGGTTTCAAAGTTAATTTTTTACAGTATCATAACACCTTCCTTTAGGAAGCCTTAAACGAGATCATAAATTTCTAGAAAAATGTCACGTTTTGTGTTTTGTTTTGTTCTGTTCTGCCTTAACGCTCTTACTTAGGAGTCTCGGGTTCGATTTCTGGCAGGGTCTACTATGGGCAGTCAGAGCCCATTTCACCATCCATCCCAATCCCTTATCCTCTATCCCACTTACAAAACCCATGGAGTTGCTTGTGTTATAGGCGACGGTAGCCACATAACCATCAAGTGAACCGTCAGCCTGTTTGTTGACCTTAAAGTAAGAAATAAAAAGAACATTACTAACTATATAGTAATAATGAACAATTGTAAAAATCAAAATATTAATTTATCAATTGGGTTTCTACAAGAAAAACATTAATTATGAATTTATATGAACGATAAAATAATTAAGGTAAGAAGATTTGTTAATGTTAATTTGATAAAAACTACACGATCCTAATCTTACTTTCCGGTTTATCACTGTAATAAGGCCTTTGTAGTATTCGAAACTTTGTCTCCAACTTTAAGCCTCGCCCGTGAGAAGTGCACAGAACGTCAGTTGAAACTTAGTTTATTACAATTTTACGCTTGGTATTCAGGCCAAGAATATTTTACACAAATATTGCAGTGATATTATAACTGACACTCTACCATAATAAAACTTTAATGTTAATTTATTTTGAGACTTAGCTTTTTATTAGTTCTTCTATCAGTTATAATAAGTACTGAATTAATCAACTTTATGAACTAATACTTTTAATTTACTACTGTTTATTTAGTCTTCATTTATAAATGTATAAAGTATGAAAGATAAAAACTTTACATAGACTGTAGCCCTCCTACACAATCTTTAACATAAGTACCAATAGAGAATTTAGTGGGCGGTCCGATTCGTACAGTTTATTGATTAACTTTAGAATTGAATTTATGGTATGGTCCGTCGTAAAAGTTCACGTCCAACTTTCGTCTAAATATGTAGCAGGTGTAACAACAACGTGACCCGTTCTTTTAAAATATTTAAACATCTATATCCGTGAAAAGTTCTAATTTCAATGATTAGATGATATGAAACGTGCATTGTTTTTGAGTTATACACTTAATTTTCGCGCTCATGTTAAAACAAACTTGTCACAGCATGGTTATGCAATAGTAAATCGCTAAAGGGTATATAAATGCTGCCAAATACATCAGGGGCCTTAGCCAAGAGTAACGTACAGTCGTAAACGCTACGTTCAGGGTACGCAATGCTGGGAGAAAACCTTTGCGATTGGTCAAAATTGTATGTGGGCGTTACAATAACCAATCATCGGGCTTTATTTCTTTCGTAGCGTAACTGTTCGTTTGCTCTTGTCTAGGGCCCCAATAATCTCAACTTAACTGATATTAAAACGTACCTTTTCAGGGAACCACGGCGTGACAAATGGCATTTGGAAGGTGTTTGTGTATGAATGCAATGTATCGAAAGACTCGGGTGTGACTGCACCTAACATCGCAAACACTCCTCTCGCGAACTGATTGCAAACTGCAAAAAATATTATACATTAGTTAATCATGTTTTATTAAATTATTTGTAAATAATGATAGAAGACGCATAGTCGCTTTTCGCGTATGTCTCTATGGCTGCTCTAAGGCTCTATCATCTATGAAATAATTACAAACAGTGGTTTAATTTGAAATACTTAAAATGAAATACTATTTATTATTAAACGTCTTAGAGAAATGTTTATCCACTAGAATTTCGTGCTAACTACACTTGGACTGCAAAGTCCAATTACATTTGAAATACGAAAATCCAATTTCACCTGTTAATTAATAATTTTATAGCCACACGACCCGAGTAATCTTAAAAATCTACTAAATTTTAATTTATTTTATATTAAATGCCAAACGTTAATATTACAATCCGTGCGAAGTCGGGGGTGGGGATCTAGTATCAAATATTTAAAATCGAAAAAAACGTTTACACTAAATTTTATTATTAATTAATACATATTGACTTAGCTCCAATTTAAAGATATTCGTTAAGTAGTATTATAACATCAAATTTTCACATAAAAGTGTAAATAAACATATACCTACTGAAAATAAACACGTTGTGAAGACGGATTAAATGAGACAATTCACTTTATTTTCAAGTTCATTAAATTTAGCTCCACTGACAGGCTTTTAAGGTAATTGTATTAGGGTGTAATTACAATAGAAGGCATCCTCAGCGGATGTATGGGTGCTAACGAATTTACGGTGTCAATGACTTTTAAGTGCCTTAAGAAGTAAGCGTGTGCCTATTGGCAATTCAATAATTACTATAAGGATAATGCGAAAAGCTTTTTATATTTCATAAGTAATAAGTACATTAAGAAAGTTATAAATTACTTATATGAAGTTTGCAAGTTCTTTCTTCTTTCATAAAACAATGTGTATCAATATTTCATAAGCTTCTTCATGTATTTTTCAATAGTTTTAAAATGCATTTAAGCGATGCCTTTATTGTTATTATAACCATCGTATATCATATTCATAACATGTATTACTTCACTGTCACAGTGGAGGCGCCACAGTCGTCACGGCGGCGATAAAGTTTGTGAGGTATTTTCTCATCTATACTAAATTTTTAAAGAGAGAATAATTGTATTTTTGTATTTTCATAATAAACACAAGAAATACTGCACCGATTTTAAAAATTCTTTCACCTACATTATCAGAGTAACATAATATAAATATGTCATCATTACTAATAATAAATCTTTAAGTGTAGGTATTGTATGTATGTATGTTCCTCCATTTTCATGAAACTTGGTAATAGTAAATATTTAGACGTACAAGACACAGGATAGGCTACTCTTTTCTTTTTCAACGCGGACGAAGTCGCGGGCGCCAGCTAGTATTTTATAAAGTTACGCGGACGAATTCGCCTGCTAAAGGTGGTCTGTTATAGTTTTAATTTTTCAACGCAAAGGAAGTCGCGACCCGAGCTAGTATTGAAATAATTTTTGTATTATATCTCCGAATATTCAGGTTTTGTAAGGACAAGGGTTGTGAGGTACCATTAAATTTATTATAGACCATTTTGGTGGCCCTGCCGCCAATGTGCCCGAGTCCTAAGGGACCGGACATAACGAAATATTCTAAAATGATACTGAGCGACCCTCCCGCACCTACAGCTACGTCACCTGCTCCACTAAGAAAATTTAATAAATTAATAGCCCCACAATTTTGCATCAGAATTAAATGTAACTTTATTAAAACACCGGCCTTTGTCTTCACTGCAAATAAACGAAATGTCGCCGTGTTTATCTTGTCAAAGAAATTGTAAAATGAAAACCTTCATAATTAGATAGGATTTTTTATGAAGAAAATAAACAGAATTTATTTTTGCCGCATAATTAAAATTATAAACAAATCGAATAAATCCAAAACGGAACCTGTTATTTATTTATTTTCTTTCAATATTCTGGATATTCAATAGAAATTAAACATCCGTGCGAAGTCAGGGGTAGTTCTCTAGTAGAATATAAAACATCTCATTATTGTTTGGATATAAGAAACAGAATTAGGCAATGCTTATTTTGTCGTTTTGGAAAATTCTCGAGAAAATATATATTTGGTTTCACGTACGTTGCCTGCCGTTGACAGAATACGGACAGGTACCTATTAGAGCGTTAGGGACGAAAGTAATATGTACCAATCTCAATGTTATTTATTGCTTACAACAAAATATATTTTTACATTTACCCCTACACACAAAGCTTTTCCATATTTCCGTGTATTTTTTTAACTAAAAAATTACACTACCGGCAGTTTAAGAAATATAATTTAAAACAAGTTCTAAATCTTCTCGAGCTCAACTTTGTAATTGTTATCGTTCATGCGAATGGTGTTGGCGTAACTTTCCTACCAAAGTTTTAATAATATGCTAACAATTTATATTTTTAAAATATACAGTATTTTAAAAATATAAATTGTTAGCTTGCACCTAATGTTTCATATAAATTTCCTACATCGCTTTTGAATCTTGAATAAGCATTAAATTAATTAAAATAAATTAATGACGAAATTTAATATATGTGGTAGGCAATACCTACTTTAATTTAATATCAGTTAGAACTAATTTATATACATAACTAGCTGCTGCCCGCAACCTCGCCCGCGTATAAAAAATTGATAAAAAAAACCTGTTCTCAGAACTACCAAGTGTAAAAATAAATAAAAATAAATAATTTTATATAATAATATATGAAATTTCATCAAAATCGGTTAAGCCGTTTCGGAGAAGTATGGCAAATAACACTGTGCTGTGACCATCGAATTAGTATAGCTCTGCGAGCACTGTGACACGAGAATTTTATATCCATAAGGATTATAAATGTGAATGAGAATGTGACTTTGTTTGTTTGTTTCGCTTTCACGCAAAAACTACTGAACTGATCACCATGAAGTTTTGCATATGTACACGTTGTCTGGGCCATCAGAAACCTTTCATCCAGAACGCGGACGAAGTCGCGGACACCAGCTTGTATTAGATAATTAGCTGGCTCTGCTATTTGAGGAGGAGACAAATTCAATAAATCAAAGATCATAAAAATCGGTCCAATCGGTATAAATGATGTAACATTAATTTTTTAACCTATTTATTAGGTACCTAATAGGTTATCAATAATTTCATATCCGTTATAATCCGTGTAATCCTGTAATACATCTTCATATTATAATACTATTTCAGTAATAACCTCCTACATACAAACAAATAAATAAACAAACAGTAAAGTTCCTTGTAATATTAGCATAGATTAAATATAAAAAAAATATTATACTCGAAAAGTAGGCAAACAAAAAGCAAATATAATATTAAAAGGTACATACTATAAAAACAGCATTAAACGGTGTCTTGTATAGACTCGTGTCAGAATGGAAACACCTCGTCATTAGAGTAAATAGTCGAGGGTGGCTGCGTCGGCCGCTCATTCTATTTTCACGGATAATTTGCCTTTGTTTCTTCCTTTTAATTTCCGTGTCACAATTTTCCTATTGTACATTTTCTACAAGACATAAAATGTGCTCTACCTACTTAACCACATAACATTACTTCATTATTACAAAAAATAATAAAAATAAGTACCTACTAAAGAATCGTAGTTCTTCTTAAAGAAATCTTTCCCATTAGCATTATCTGTCTGTTACGCTTTACTCATAGTACCTAATCTTTTCTTTCATAAAACTCCAATCTCTACATGTTATAAATCCCTCATGTCAGTTTCCCGATAACTACTTCTAAACCAGCCAACGGATTTTAATAAAGTTTCCATTTATGGAAAGAGGACCAAACGAGAAATGTAAATGCATCCTAGTAAAATAAATGAGTATGTATTTTTAAATAAAACAAAGCTTTTTTCGCTATCGTTATTTTAATTCGCTCTGTTATTTTTCACTTTGCTATTTTTACGCTTTCGTCATATATTACAATTAAATATTTAAAACTAGTATTTGCCCGTGACTTCGTCCGCGTCCGATCGCTACCAAACTTCACCAGTACACCCGCTGGACTAATCTGAAGATTGTCTGAAAGTCTTTACAGCGGTATAGGAGACATACAATACACACACATCGCCTTTCATATATAAGACTTGTGGATCCCCGCGACATCGACCGCGGCCTATTTTTTTACAAACAAACCATTCCTGATTATCCCTCTACCCATAAGTGAAGACAGAATTAAAATCGGTTCATCCGTTTAGGAGGATTGTGAATGGACATTAAAATTTACAATTTTTCATAAGTTTATACCATGACTATGACAGATCTATAAAAGTACTACAGTGTACATACTTAAGTAAAATATTAAGAAGTGTGAATGGACAAATGGAAAAATTAAAAGTGTGATTAAACTAATAGAAGATTAGTTAGAATTCGTACAATTATCCGCTGACATACACACGTACATGTACATATAATACACGCTCAAAGATAATATTACTCGTAACTTCACGTAAATCAAAAGACCGTGTCCACGACTCAGCCACACCCTATTTTTGAATGACTTTATTTCTCACGAAGGTTTTATTATGGCACTAGCTGTTGCCCGCGACTTCGTCCGCGTTAAAAAAGATAAAAAATAGCCTATCACGTTTCCCGTACTTCTAAATGTTTATCTACCAAGTTTCATGAAAATCAGTTAATTCGTTTAAGAGTTATGGAGGAACATACATACATACAGAAAAAAATTCTAAAAATCGTCAATTTAGTTTCAGTATCATGTATAGAGCCTAATATATACACGATATATCTGAAAACAAAGTAAATTAATCCATGACCGACCCCTACAAATTTATTATTAGTATTGATTACATGACATTCAGTTCTTTGTAAGGTTTCTTGTCTTTGTAAGCAGACGCAAGAAGCAAGAGCTAATACTTATTGGCTCTAGACTTATTGAAAAAAGTTATAAGGGAATATTTTAAAGGGAATTTCTATTTGAAACAATAACTTTAAAATAATTTTGGATCTATGTTGAAAAAATTCAAAGCTATAAATTTTATTGATATTTATTTTTATTGAAAATTACGTTTGTACGTATATAATATATTTAAATCGGATCGCTGTGAAAACCATATACGGGTATTTTTGATCGGATTATAAATGAAACGGAAAGCCGCAATAGGGAGTGGTGTTTGTGTTTGAACTGTTGTATTATAAAAAGGTATAGAATTGTTTCCAATGTATGTATGCATTGAGCGGTTATGTTGTGCCCACATTATGCTCTGTGTATATTTGATACAGGGTACTTCACGTCTGAAATGACGAAATTATATTCAGGACGAATGACTTTTGACAGCCTATTCTATCTAAAGCTAGTGTACTCACTAGGTTAGTTATTTAATCGAGTAGATTAGTAAAATAATTTACTTGAGTCATGATTTTGATGTATTTTTTTACGAGTAGCGCGGGCGGCTAACTGGCTAAACTAAATTTTAGTCAAGATCATTCATTAGCTGAATGCTTGTGGAAAGTTTAAGTCTCCACATTATAGTTTACATTCTTAGTTATGAAACAGATTTCTTCATCAACTTCTTCAAAAATAGCTTTATTAGCTTATTGCAAACACCACTCACTTACACAAGTGAGTACTCGATAATAATAAAAACGATTACTAGCGAAGATTTTATATAAATTAATAAAGTAGTCTAACCAAGCCTTTAGTGACCGTTTAACTCGTCTGTGATGATAACATTGAAAACAATAGTTTCAGAAAGTTGAATGGCGTAGGTACATAGTAATGAAATGGATAGATAGACTGCACTTACATCAGCATAGAACTGAACAAAGTTTTACTGACCTTGAAACTAAACCGATTCAAACGTACTACTCTTACAGTTTTAAACCAAGTTCAGGAAAAGAAACTTTTTTGTGTCTCTTCTTACGTAAGTTTTTTGATGAGTATCTCACATTTGAAAGGATCTTTAGACTGTTTTTTTAATGAGATATCCGTTCTCAGAAGTCACAGGCCAAAGACGGGGACCTATATGTCTAGGACATTTTAAAATAGCAAAAGAATATTCCGGTGGGAAGGATTTTTCAATTTCAAATTTTTGAAAGTTGAAAGGAGGTTTGTAACGAGCACACGGATATTATTTTTCGACAGCTGAGTGTGGCTAAACACGCGATTCAAATTTTTCATGTCCATAATCGAAGTGCAAATCTTATATTAGACGTTTTAGTTGGTGCCAGCGACTTCATCCGCTTGAAAACCTATTTAATTTTTGCGTAAGTAAAAAAATAATTATATTATATTTTTCTCTAACTACTTCTAAACCACCCAACGGATTCAAATTTGGATTTTAACAACCCAATGGATAATTAACTAATTGGAGAATGGACAAACGTGGAAGATGGAAAATCATCATAGGCAAATCCGGGACCGGGTCGCTAGTTGTATTTAAATTAGATTCTAATACCTACTAATCGCAACAATAGGCTGCTGACACAACCACCTACGTGTAGATATTAATACGTCTTAGTTATACGTTTATTCGATTAGGTAAGGCCACCATTATTATGGCAAATACGCAATTAGTATAGTAGCGGTATACTAGTGTTGGTGTACAATACAATACAAAGCCTAGACAATTCAATATCAATATCTAATTAATAAGTAATTTACTTTGAATTTTACATGAAATTATTTTAATAAAAAAATGTGTTTTTTTTATTTTAGACGATTTATTTTAAACAAATCGTCTGCACCAACAGCACAAACAAAAAACTTATAATAGATATAGGTAACACAAGGCAATTTTAAGGTATAAACAGATAAACTACAAAATAGAATTGAAATGAATGATGACATATTATGCATAACAACTAAACAATTATGATAAATTAAGCTTAACTTAATACGAACAAATGTTAAAAGCATTCCGTACAAAAAGTGATTAGGTACGACGTACGTGTTAAATTTAAACTGGATAAATGTGGAATTAGGTTCTAATCTTTTCATTGATGTAGAGAATAAACATTTCATATGCAGTCGTCCTTTCCGATTCAAAGTAGAGTGGTATTAGTGATGCACAGAGCGGAGTGTTAAATCGGCTTAAGGACGTCATGAAGTTACTATACCTAAGAGCAATGGTTTTCTTTCACTATTCAGATATACTGGAAAATTTATTTCTAAAGTATGAGAATAAAACCTAATAATCTTATGTGTAGCAAGACATTTTATATGCATTATTATAATTTTAAATCTTTACAAAAATCTTTACATTTTGTATATACATATATCATTTTGTACATTTTGCATCTGCATAATTAATTTAAGGATTTAAAAGTAACCCAAATTAATATAAAAATTAGGTTAATATATGAATTAATGTCATTTATAAATCGACTTCAGATTGACCCTTAGTTTTCAATACTATGTAGACACCGAAATACTTAATATGCATAGATTTTAAAGACTTCTATGTATTTTAAAGAAAGGCCGTACTGCGCTCAATAGATGGGGAGTTCATCCGCTTTACTTGGTTAAGTAAAGCCCCCGCCATATTGGTAGCTTCTCCCCTCACAACACGATCTATTTAAATCGCATCCCATAGCAACCTTCTCACTAGGGGACCGTTTGCCTCCGATTGACGATCACTAAGGTTGCTAAGGCTAAAATTTATAACCACGTTAATGCTTTCAAATTCCGAGGACCAAAAATATCAAACAATTTTTTTACAACACAAAATTTACAAAAAGAAAAAATAAACAAAGAACTACATATTTCATTTGTGTCTAACACATTCGATATTTCGCTGCACTGCCGAGTACAGATCTCGTCTTTGTGTCATATAGCATTTATTTTAAAGCAAAACAGGTAACTAGTTCAATATTTTTCTTTATAAAGAAACGATATAAACGAAAATTTACATCTACATGAACTATGTATACAAAGAAATATATTTCAGTTGAATCTCGAGCTTTTTTAATGAATACATTTTTCTGTATAAACTCAGTTTATACGTTAGGTAGCCGGATTTATATAAATCAATTAAATTAAATTATTCTTCGAAATTATATTTCAAATAATTTATAATTTTCTCAAAAGGAGGCATATTTAAAAAAAACGAAACTACTATTGGTTTTCATTATCATCATCACAGCTGTAGGACGTCCACTGCTGGACATAATAAAGCGTATCCCATAATTTTCCAATAAGGCCGATCAGAAAGAGCCTGGACTCACCGTCGACCCGCGACCTCTCTGGTCGTTTGTCTACCTCGTGGGACCTTGTGGGGAAGTCTTGCGTTGCGCTTGCACTCGACAACCTTCCAATCCCGGCGGCTTTGGTTTTAGTTTAAGTTATGTATATTTTTTTGGGTCTACCGAGAATGGAACCGAATATATGTCCTTTTAAGCTATAAGTCGGTGTAACAATGACGAAAAAATGATATATACTTACTAAGCCGAGATAGTTTGAAAGCATCTGCTGTATTGATGACATCTACATAGGCTTGTAGTTCTAAACGCCGGCTGCTGATGTTTTGATTGTGCATCGTCATGGCATATTTGAAGACGTTTTGAATTTCTTCAGTATTTTGGTCAAATATTGCACCTGAAACAAAGGACACATTTTAGATACGCAACTTTTTCTAACTTTTTTGTATAGACGGTTCAAGTGATACCTACTCTAATCACGCGTCTAGGGAGCGGAAAAAGACAAATCATCAATACTAATAATAAATCTGTAGGTCGGTCATGGAGTAATTTACTTTGTTTTCAGAAATATCGTGTATATAGGCTCTATACATGATACTGAAACTAAATTGACGATTATTAGAATTTTTTTCTGTATGTATGTACTCGTATGTTCCTCCATTACTCACGAATTAAATGATTTTCATGAAACTTGGTAGATAAACATTTAGAAGTACGGGACACGTAATAGGGTACGTTTTATCTTTTTAACGCGGACGAAGTCGCAGGCAACAGCTAGTAAAATATAATAATACTGCTTACAATGAAATAGTTTGTTTGTGGCTCGCGTCCTATTTAATTATAGGTATCTGTCCTCTTACAAAAAACAATAAATACTAAGCTTACCTAACCTTTGATTTAATATTCATCCTTATCTATGTTTATCAAAAAATAAACATGGTTGATTTATTACTAAGTATAAATTAACCCTAATAACGAATGGTGCCCCCGTCGATTTAGGAAAGAATTATTATCATTTCCATTGAAAAGCAACCGAGACAAGCGGCGGAACACTTCATTGGACATCTTTATCGCTCATATATAGAGAAAAAGCGACCGAGTCCGTATTCTGGAAAGCGTCATCGGCTTGATATATGAGTGCTGACCGAAACGTTTATCTGAATCACTGAAGGCACAGCTCGCTGGCTCCTTTAATACTCTTTACTGCCCGAACCCGCAAAGCCAGCCTTGCTTTACGTGGCCTCACACTATCGCTATGTCTTTTTTCACTCGCAGCGGTCGGACATTATGTCCTGAGAGCCATTTTGAGGCTCCATTTCTAGCAATATTTCTTCCATTTGCAACGTCATTTCTTTCTATATTACGTTCGAAACTTTCATGTAGAGGATTCATATGGGTAGTTGTTCGCCAATTTTTTTCACATTTGCCCACATCAAGAGTAAGGTGTAAGTAATTGTTAAGTGGAAACGTTCAGTGTCGGAAAAACGCTAATGATCTTTGAACGAACTTAAGTTCGTTACGTTAACTAACGCCGCTCTGTTTTTGGCATTGTCTGGAATTAGTTTTGTTAAGGGAATTAGATCTGTGTGTCTACAAGGAAGAAAATCATTTGAAAGGATAATTGTTCGGATCAAATATTCTTAGCGTAGAATAAAAAAAAAACTATCTGTCGTAAGACTGAATGTCAGAAGTGCATTTGTTCTTTTGTAATAACTTGGCAAATGAGGCATTACTTTTTGTTGTTAAAGTGAGTTAAAGTTGCCTGACAAAAGATTTTTTACTATGACTCCATTACAGTTTATTTTTTTTATAAATAAAAAAACGATGGGTGTCGCTTTTCCACATTTTCAAATCTATCTTTATTGTCTTTTTTTTTTCTTATTTTTCAATTACCTAACGGAGCTGAAGAATTTTTTACTTCAAAAATGAAAGTTCAGATATTTTATAAGCTTCAATTTACACTAAAGTGCCGCTTCCAGCAGACTTTCAAGTACATCTTTTAACAGAGGTAGATTTGTTTGTGCTGCCAAGTGTCTTACCTGTAGGAAAACTGTAACTTCATTAAAAGAAGATTAAAGAAACTTTTTCAACGCTACAAAAGTGTTCTAAGCCTCGGGCGCTCTGTAACAGTTCTATGAATTTTATGAAGCGATAATATAGCAAGTTGCAGTATTACTCAGAAATTAACATTAATATTTTCACAGTCGCCAAGGATGAAACCTTTATTTTTTAAGATTTTCTTTTTTAAGAGTCATAAGTTGATGATGATTCTACTTAATTTTAATTAAGTATGTCCAAGAAATAGTAAAATTATCGAAACATTATCAAACGCTATCGAGGATATTTTTAATGTAAATATTTCACAGACACGCTGACGGTCCACTTGATGGTGGGTGATCTTGTGTCCTGTACGCCTAAATGTTTATCTACCAAGTTTCATGAAAAGCAGTTAATTCCGTGAGTTACCCGTCGTTTAAGAGTTATGGAGGAACATACATATATACATACATACATTCATACATACATACATACATACATACATACATACATACATACATACATACATACATACATACATACATACATACATACATACATACATACATACATACATACATACATACATACATACATACATACATACATACATACATACATACATACATACATACATACATACATACATACATACATACATACATACATACACACATACATACATACATACATACATACATACATAAATACATACATACAGAAAAAAATCTAAAAATCATCTAGTTTCAGTATCGTGTATAGAAGAGCCTATAAACACGATATCTCTGAAAACCCTTACAGATTTATTATTAGTATTGATATGAGTTATGTCTGTTAATACGCTAGTAGTTAGCGGAGTTTAAACCACCCAACTGTTTTTAATCCGGTTTTTACTTATGTAAGAGAAGAGGGATATACAAGCAAGGTTTGTGGAAAAAACTTGCATCCTGGGCGAAGCCGGGAGCGGGTCGCTCTAGTGCTTTAATAAATTGAACGCAATTATTACATACATAAATGTAAAATAATGATGATGAAATTATGTTGTAATATTGTTTATCAAAAAGCGGTTTGGATAATTGTCATTTGATATCGTGGTATTTTACTATGCAGTCGAAATGTGTTGATATTGCGGTTGTGGTATTTAACGTCATTACGTCTCGCTCCTCGTGCACAAATCCTACTACTGTTATTAATCTAATATAATATTTTCTATTTTTTCAACCGACTTTCAAATAACTCTTTTTATCAAAAAATAAACCGACTTCAAACCGTATTGTCATGGATGCCATTGTCATAACTGGACCAAATTGAAATGGGACCACACGGGAAGTACCAACTTCACCCAGTCGAAAGTTATGAGGTAACAAACATAAAAAAAAATACAATCGAATTGAGAACATCCTCCTTTTTCGACCGACGAAAACGAAAAAACAAAAACGGACGAGGTACTCAATTCGACGCGTATATTTTTATTTTTTATTTTTTTTATTTATTTATTTTTTGTTTTTTTTTGTATGATCACGCATAACTTTTGACAGGGTGGTCCGATTTTGATAATTCTTTTTTTATTTGAAAGGGTGCACCCCCAAGGGATCCCATTTTAATTTGAAAAAAAAATTCCAACCCTAAGGGTAGGAAAACAGGGGATGATTGATTGTTCACTCACCGAATGTAGCGTACAACCACGCACAACTTTTTACAGGTATACCTCAAAGTTGGTCTTGTATAAATTTGGAAAAAAAAAATCCTACCCTAAGGGTGGGAAAATTAAAAATTAAGCATGTAGTAAATATTAGATTATAGCCACAAAAAAATATAAAATAAAACTTTTTAACAAAAAATAAAACCGCCGAAAAAACTGGAAAGCATAAAATAATCTTATTATCATTTTACCTAAGTAATTCTGAGTCGGCGCCAAACAAGCAAAAATTACGTAAAGAGTGATGCGCGGCGGCGACTCAAAATTACTTAGGTAAAATGATAATAAGGTTATTTTATGCTTTTCAGTTTTTTCGGCGGTTTTATTTTTGGAATTCTGTTGAAAAGAAGGAGGTTCTCAATTTTTCTTTTTCATTTATTTTTCATTCATTTAGTTTCATTCATTTAGGCGCCAGCTAGTATAGTATTTAATATCATAAAACAATTCTAATAACTCGCTTTACCTAAACTGCCGAATACAAGCCATTTTAATAGTAAAAGTATTCAAAGGTTCTATAAGCCAGCATCATTAGGAAACTGGACGGTGGCTTTGGAGGTTTAAAGAGAGGGATTTAACCGATTTTCGGCGTAGCATCAAGCTGTTTTATATCCTGCTATTCATCTATTACTGATTTCATACAGACCACCTGCTGTGAAGAGATTTGGATAGTGCATTACAAAGAGATTCCGATTTTTCAAACGTTCCTTCCTTTTATTGTTGCTGACTATTCTTTAGATTTTTATGGGTAATTCATAATTTTATAATGTAAATGTTTGCTGACTTTTAACCTTGACTGATTTTGTTAGTTAGCCAAATAACATCACAAAATCACAAAAGAAAGTACATATACAATTTATTCGTTTGAACAAACGCAGTAATATAAGATATTACATTGCCAGTACAAACTTCGTCCTACCTTGTAAGGACGTGCAAATTTACATATAGGAAATATGTGAGACTGTATGAATGTAGGTAACGATGTTAAACTTGTTGTAGAAGTTCAGACGACAGAGTTTATAATTGGTGTTATTAAGTTGGTACTCTGTGAAAATACATTTGGGTACATGAGTTATGTATTTAGGAACATCAAGATACTGGGGGTAGACTTTTTATTTATTTCGAAATTAAATAATAATATTACCTAATGTTTAGATAATATTAAATTATCGAAATGAAATACTATATTATTAATATATACTTTGAAACCTTTGATATGCTTAACCGCTACTCGATACTTTCTATGGCTCTACAAATTAAGTCAAAGTAATTTGAGCTCGTCGGTTAATATGCGTAACATAGCTAATTACAGTACCTAAATGTTATACAACTTCCCCTGATTCCAGTATCTTCATAATAACGGAGTCAAGTTTTTCGCGATAATGGTAAGCACCATTCAAAATAATATCATAGATAATTCTAATTTTGACAGTCCATAAACTAAGTAATTTACTAATAAAGAAGGTATTTTAAACATGCATATTGTACAATTCAAATTGTGTGAAGAAAGTTATGCGCATTTTATTTTTTAACTAAACACTATTCAATCTTTCAAACTTACGATTTAATATGATTTTGTATTTAAATGTTACGTGATGTTTGTTCTTATCTCTCCTTCTTAATTATTGTTATAGCCATCACGTTGTCTGGGACACCAGAAAGGACTTAGTTTACCTTTTATCGTTCAACGCGGACGAAGTCGCGGGCACCAGCTAGTTAGGTAATAAAACATGATATTATAATATCAACTGAAAATTAAAAAGAAATTGTTTTCATCCGTCTAATTCTGATTTGTACTTGCTTGTACTTGCAACGCCAAAACGTTATCTACGTTGTTGGGTTTCTATGGAGCCCATTGAATCATATTTCACACTCTGCCTGAACACAAAAGCCATTTTGCAGCGAACTTAAATAGGAGGGTGGCGGCCAGTCTATACCTACCTTTATTGCCTCTCAAGTCTAGAAAAGACTAGAGCACAATATTGAAAACACACTATTTACAAAAATGTTTAGATGTGTGACAATATCGTAAACATACTAAAAAATAATTGTTAAGATAAGTTAAAAAGAACTAAATTTTTAGAGAAATTAAATGAATGTGTCATTTCTAGTTTAATTTGTAATTAAAAAAAACATGATTCAGTTAGTTACAAATGAAAAATATATTCAGTGATATTATTTTTCCTTGAACAGCGGCAGGTATATTGTCGCCTAAGGACAAATGTAGTAGCGGAAGTTCTCAGTTATTTTACAGCTCCCTTGCTTGAAGAAAACCCCTCCCTTGTTGTGGAGGGATGAGAAAACCACAAAAGAGGAAATTTTTCATAGTTCGCCTAAAATTTCTAACCATTCTATAAAAATTATGAGAATATAAAAAATATATCTAAGAATTACCTATTCATCTATGGCGTGCAATACAAGATAGTAGTCAGTTATAAATATGAAAAGTCTCTTGTGAAACAAATATTTTTTGTCTTATTATTATTTCGATACACTTAAGGGTAAAATTTTTAACTTTTAAATTCCACTATTGAAAAATTCCACTACATACTATAAATTCATATGGCAGTATGAAGTTATCGTCATCAAATTTGTTTCCACGGACATGCGCTCTTTCATACTTGGAAATAAGTGGAAATCAAGTTTTCAAAAACTTCAATCAAAAAACAGAGGCCATAACTTTACCGGTCGTCTTACTCAAAATGTCTTTTAGACGATGAATTTACAATGCAGTGTCCTGGTTTTAGAGTTCAAAAGTTGAGATTTAAGTACGTGTAGAATGCAAAATAGCACCTAAGTGATAAGCTGTGTATCTCAGAACGCAGCTTTAATACAGAGGAGATAATTTTTAAACTTTTACAGTTTCTTTAGTCCGCGCTGTGGGTGCTGGCTGTTTGCCAACGGCTTACATGTGAATTCTTCACGTAATTTCATTTTGTGTCACATAAAAATGTGTTGAGAGTTAAAATGTTACAATGCAGAAAGTAAGGAGTGGTCACGTTCTGCGCTCGCCTCTAAACGCTCTTATTAATTAAAATTTACTATCATTTTTGCTCCTTATTAGAAAGCGAAACATTTTTTCCAAACAAAATTTGACTTTGTTGCAATAAGGTAGATTTTTGTTTTATAATATTTTCTTTACAAGGAGAAATTAAGTTGACAATGAAATAAATAAATGTTACATTTTTATTGTGATAACGAATGTACTTCTTTACTTATTTTTAAACTAGCTAGCGCCCGCGATTTCGTTCTCGTTGAAAAAGAAAAAGTAGCCTATCCTGTGTCCAGTTCGTCTAAATGTTTATCTAACAAGTTTCATAAAAATCAATGAGGAACATACCATACATACATAATATACCTCTACTTACAGATTTGAGAGATTTTTATTACGTAGTTTTTTATTAAATTTAAAAAAATGCTACATAACACGTTTGTTCGAACCCCCCTATCGCCCCTATAAAGCATCGTAACGTTTTACAAGACCCCCAACTCCCCCATATTACATTACGTAATACTTGAACATCTCTTTATAACATTTGATATTATTAACGTTGTCATGTATATTTGTTTAAGATATTCTGAGTAATGAAACAATTTTTCTTGGCTATAATTTATTATAATATGAAATAATGAATCTGTAAGTGTGGGCATTGTAAGTATAGTATATGTTCCTCCATAACTCTTAAACGATTTAACTGATTTTCATGAAACTTAATAGATAAATATTTAGACGTACAGGACACAGGATAGGCTACTTTTTTTCTTTTTCAACGTGTACGAAGTCGCGGGCGCCAGCTAGTTAGAAAATAAATAAAATGAAGTTTAAGTTAATTCTTACTAGCTAACACATAAAAATGTTTTTCTTCTTCTAACCTGCATTGCATCAACATTATCCACATTTAGTTAATCTCATTCATTATTAACCCCGCTCCCTAATAATCTTTTCTGACCACGGTTGGCGTTTCCAACATCCATTACAGATAACACAAAGCCTGAAAGCTAACATAATATTGCGGGACTCTGAAGAGGATAGAAATCATTTCAATTAAAACCAAACTCTATTGTTAATATATTATATTTATTTGTATTGTCATTTATAATTCAAATATTATCAATTTTATATTATCCAAATAATATAGTGAATAAACGGCTAGATCCAGGAACAGATACAGAAGGACGTAGATACAACTTCTTCACACGACAGGTGATTTCAGGAGGTTCCTTACTCTGCTGTCCCTAGCTACTATAATACCGATACAGTCCTAACAAAAAGCTGGATTCTTCCAAAATATGGAAAATAAGAAAAAAAGGAAAAACTTTTTTTCATATTTTTTTGAAAGAGATAATTTAGTGTGAACTGGTGGCTTTCTTTATCTTTATCATCTAAATACCCTTATAAAATAATCTTATTGAACTTATACATGGGTTACATATTATGCGTCATAAAAAAATCAATTCATCCTATTGCCACATTTTCTTTCGCCGAAGATAAATTCATATATTTAAATAATAAAATATGAATTGAGGGGCTTCTAGGCTATAACATATACCTACTCATCATCAAATAAGTATTTTGAACATTTAAATATCCTGAAAGAAATCCTGAAAAGAAAATAATTATATTGTAGCAGTAGCTTCACATTTCCAACCTGCCGCCCTCTATAACATGCTGTTCCATGCTTCCATGTCACAAGTACATACTACGTCCGAATAGGGAAACATTGAGTTAGAAAGAGAAAATCGATATGCTCTCGACGACTGGAACCGAATGTCAGAGAAAGATGGAAACAAAACAGCACGTTTAAGCTTTTCGTGAAGAAATTTGGTTTTCACTATTGAATTCGAATACGTATTTACCAATAATTTTAAAATAAATATATATTAGTTCTTTGTCTTTGCTTTAAATGAAGGTTATAAAAGCTTAAGTAACAATTAAAATGGTAAGCTGATCGATATATGTAGTTTGTCAGAATCTTTTTTGTATAGTATATTTATAAAACTTACCAACTGCAATTTTCTCAACGGGAAAAGGCTGCGCCGCCAAAACCCCTACGTAAAACAATAACAAGCCGGCGACGAACTCTCCGCAACGTTTCTTCATCATCTTCACTTCGATACTCATGTGGCACTTATATAGTCAGTCAATATGCAATGTTACATGTTAAATGCGATGTTTTCACATGAAGTTATCTATTGTTTTGAGTCGAAAGTGAGGCGATAAAGCGTTTGGATGCTGCGTGCAAACCTGAGACTTAGGGGCAACTGATGGCGACGCGATTCGACCGTGGCATGGGGTAACGGGAGAGCCCCCGCCCACCCCTCACACTGCTCTCTCACTTACTCCCTGAGTACTCACAGTGAGTAATAAACTACATATTATTATATCCATTTTTACCCAAATCCCTCTTTTTATCTTTTTAAACCGATCGTCGATAACGACTCCATTATGGAAAAGTAATTTAAAATTTTAACTAAATAATATGCAGTTGTAGTGTAAGCAGTATGTCAGGTAATGGCAGTAGAGCGTCACTTAATTGCTCTATGAAGTGTATCCTTGTGCATTCTTTGTTTTTGCGGTGATATGTTAATGCTAGTTAACCAGCGAGCCAACAACTTATGCGCGCGTCGGTGTTGCTTGTGCTTCAGGGACCGAATAAAAATCCCCCTCCTTCCCTTCAGCACCTCACCCTTAAGTCCTGCTTTTCTCCCTCACGCATTAGCCACGGTGCTCTGTAAAACCACTGGTTCAACTCCGCCCAGCGGATTTATATTTTAACCCTACTGAATGAAGTGTCAAATTGTAAAAAAAAACATAAAAAACATGTTTTTGTATATTAATTACCTAACTTAACATGCACAAATTGATAAATTAAACAGCCTTAATTAATTTTAACTATTATATTATTCAAAAAATAAGCCTTCCTCTTAAACCTTCAAATAATAAAAATAAATTTAAGGTAATATTCTGTCGGGTTATGTTTTTTAAATCGATATTTTTAAGACATTCTTCAGAGATGAATACTTATAAACCTACGAAAACGAAAAAACAAAAACGGAGGAGGTTCTCAATTCGACGCGTATATATATTTATGTATGATCACGCATAACTTTTTACAGAGTAGTCCGATTTTGATAATTCTTTCTTTAATGGATATGGTATACGTCGAAGTTGGTCCTATATAAATTGGGGTGAATCATGAGTTGCCGCCGCGCATCACTCTTTAAATAAATAATTAATTAATTTACTTGCTTGGCGCGGACTCAAAATTACTTACGTATACTTTCATTAGTTTTAGAACTTAGTTATTATAAGATTAAATAAAATTATTATTTGCTTTTCAGTTTTCTCGGCGGTTTAATTTTTTGTTAAAATGTTTTTTTAAGCTACGCATTGAATTTGTTGTGATTGTACAAAAGCTGCTCGTGCACTTTTAACTTAATCCAAAGAAGAAAACATTTCCGTGTGCGAAATATATTGTTTATTATATCTATTGTTACTCATAACTTTGTTATTTTCGTCAATGACCACATTTAATGAATATAAATGAATTTAATACAAATAATGAAAATTCATGTATGTGAACCGATAAACATCACTTAAAATTCAGGAATACTAAGTGAGATTTTGCTAACTTTGTCCTATAAATACCTACGGAATTCAATGTTATTACAGATTAATATGAATATTAACTAGCTCCTTCCAAGACTTTTCCGGCATTGAATTCAACCATATTTTCTATATTTACTTAAATCCTAAATAAATGTGGGGAAACCTGTATTAAAATTTTAACCCTTTAAATTTTGGTTCAAATATCAACAATTGTAATACTTTTTGTAACAATTGTAATACTAAACCTCTTACAGACCTACGTAACCCCTCATTTTTGTTACTTAGGTTACATGTGGCTTATGAAACCCGCTGACTAGGTATTTAAAAAATATTCCAACTTACATCTCTACAATATTTTTGCTATAAGAACAACCAATTTTATGATACATTTCAAGGTTATCTCTCGTGACAGTGAAATGTGATAATATTTACTACTAGCTGGTACCCGCGACTCCGTCAGCATTGAACTATGAAAGGTACCCTATGTCCTTTCTGGTGTCCCTTAGCACCTCTTTCACCAACTACAAATAAAGTGTTGATTAGTTACTTTTGGAAATCATTTTCTGTTTTATTAAATTATGCACTCACTACTTGGTTTAGTGCATCATTTGATAGGCGAATTTTTTTTAGCTGATATACGTATGTTTGTACGATAAAAGTCCCAAATAGAAAATAATTTAAAAAAATCGCCTATCGAAGGATGCACTAAACCGAGTGCATAATTCAATAAAACATAAATTTATTTCTAAAAGTAACTAATCAACACTTTACTTGTAGTTTGTGAAAGAGGCCCTAAATTTAATATCAAAATATTAGTATTATACGAACATTCTGATATTCCTTTTGCGTTATAAGCTATGACAAACTAAGTATAACTAGTTTAATATGAAACCAAAATAAATGGCGTGTTATATAGTTTACTAACGACATTTGGCATTCGAAAGGACTAATTTTCTTTTACCCTTCAGAAAAGTGGGACGAGGGTCATTTAATTCAGAATTCCTTCAAGTCAATGTAAATTGTTTATTGAATAGCTTTTGTATCGAAAAAAACAAGTAATCAGATTATTCCTTCTGAGTACAATAAATAAAACTTTTAAGATGAAAATGAGAAAATGTGCTTTTTATATTTATTAGTGGTTTTCTACACAGTTGTTATTAATAAAAAAACATATCAGTAATTTAATGCAAAAAAAAAGTTATGTCATAAAAAACCTTTTACTTTGGATATAAAAGCCACACTGACAAACAAAAAGTGTTCCTTAAAACAACGCGAAGGACGAACGCTAGGAAGTTTAATATCCTTAAGCAGTTGACGACCCGACGTCCCTTTAAACCTTGAAAGCTCAAAGGGAAAATAAAAAGATATTTCCATTGCAAATTTGAGAACAAGTTTGATTTTGATCGCTACTTCGGGAGGATGTCAATGAGAAACAAGCTGGGGTTCAGTTCTAGTTTAAAGTACGTAAAATGCAAATGTTGGGCAACTTGACACAACTAGATAAGCTTCGACATATTATACAAGTATCGATTGTTTCCAATAGTTATACAAGTTTAATTTGTTAGCAACATTAGCGACGCTGTCATACAAACTTCAACGAACTATGCCTTCGTACCCTGTTTCCTGTTTAAACTTGTCAATTACACAATTCGTCCAAATCACGGCTTAGCAACTGTAACTAGTAATGTAACGACTGTAATTTTTTGAAAATAAAATATTATATCACCACCTTTACATATACATAACAGTCTCTCATCCTAAACCATGCAACGGATTTTGGTGTAATTTTCGTCATCAGTTAGATATACCTCTAATGACGCCTGAGTTCTTAAATTAAATGGCACAATGGACCCATGGTACTTAAATAGCAACTTCAGTCTGCAGTAAAAGCTCCAAACACACACGAATTTGACTTCCTATAAAGTAAAGCCATATTAAGAGACTCCATAAAGGTGCTTAGTGTAAAATTAAGACTGTATGAGCGCGATATTTCCTTACAATGTATAACAACATTTAACAAGTCGTCTCCCTAGAGCTCGTAAAATATAAAAGCAATAAATGTCAAGCACAAACAGCCAAGTTTCACAACATAAAAGTTTGTGAGCGGTCGTAGAGACGGCCTGTGAGACCAAGTGGCCATTCAGCATTTTTCTATAATATTGTTTAGCAACAAGCAT
Source organism: Synanthedon vespiformis (assembly GCA_918317495.1). Classification (NCBI taxonomy): domain Eukaryota; kingdom Metazoa; phylum Arthropoda; class Insecta; order Lepidoptera; family Sesiidae; genus Synanthedon; species Synanthedon vespiformis. The sequence continues at coordinate 5,249,597 of OU906947.1, forward strand.
GCCGCTTTGAAATCACGTAAAATGAAAAGTTTTGTGGCTCTTTAATTTGTTCGTGTGTAAAATATTCTGAACCTAGATTTTGGTGAAGCAAGTTGGTGAAGTTTATTACTGTTATTATGACACCATCTAGAATATACTCGATTTTTAATCCTCATATTATAAAAAAGGCGACAAAAAGTTTGATTTACAGTTTCTTGATGGAGCACAAATATTAATAACCAGATTGGGTGCGAGAGTGGAGATAATCTGTTCTTTTTAAGCTGTATTTTTTAAAATATATCTTTTAGATAATCTGTCTTTAAGAAAATCTTTTCTGACAAGGTGAGTGAGAAAATACTTACCTCGTTGCCACTACCTTTAATTCGATTGAGTCTATTAAATTGTAAAAGTTATTCAAATTGTTCTCACTGAAAGACGAAACACATAATAGCAAGTAGCTGCCGCGGGCGCGGCGCGGCGCGCTCAAATTATTTCGGACGAGGAAGTTAGTTACTCAGTACCCGCTGAAGAGGTGAAGAAGTTCATTAGATATTCAGAGACGTATTATTTGTGTGGCAAGGAGCTTGTCAGGGAAAAGTTATACTTTGAGATTGATTTCAGCCACGATCACATAACTTTAATAGTTTCCTTTATGTCTTGGTGCGAATAATATATATATATTTGGAGTGGATATGTGCAAAAAAACGCCACGGAAATTCTAAATGCAAAATAAATTTGAATTTTTCTATACAACATTTTTCTTATAACTGTATTTTTGTTGATTATTAAAACTCGATCGATTAAACGAAATGTGTATATTTTTTCAAAGGCTTTATTTACTATTTGGGTACTAAATTTGTGAGCACAAAACATTTTGGCCTTTTAAAGGACATCATTCAAAACCTGGTCATTGTTTTTTTTATCCTGTTACACTTTGGAGAATTTAGTGATAAAAGTCTCTCTTAATTTCTATTAATTTTTGTATAAATTTTTCTAATATTGTTCTTTGGAAGCACTCTCGCTTTTAATCAGGTCAACCGTATGTCTGTATAATACTTGATGGCATAACAAGCAGTTTTTGTTAAGCCCTCTCGTGTAGCTTAATAAGTGTTTGTTAAGACAGCACTCGGTCGTTCATAGCCACTGACCTCTCCGCTTCATTTGTAGGTTCGGGTCATACTGGGATCGTGGTCAATAACAGACGTGCACTTTAATTAATAGTCTTCACCGCTAAAAATTAAGCCTTTAAATAAAAGTTGAAACTGCAATACTGTAACTACATTAAATATTCTTGATGAAAAATTCAGAGTTTTCAGAGTGCTCTTAAACAGCTTTCAGCCACTCATTTTTAACACAAATACCTACCTAATTCTGAAACAGTTATAAAAATATCCAACTCACGATGGATGCATACACTTACGATAATAATGTGAGAAAATCCCTTTTTAAATTTTGCTTAATACAGCTTAAGAAGTTTATGACGCTGTAATAATATTCAACTCAAATATAATTGAAGTGAGAATTATTTGTTTTGATAGTAATATCATAGACATAGATAATATATAATATATAGATAACATAAGTTAGTTTTCAACTTTTGTATACAATATTTTGTTATAAAACTAACCAACGTCTGGCAATAATAAAACAAACATATTAAGGTTCACTTACACCGGTAGAGCGCCGTACACTCGTTGAATTTATGTTCGCACAAATTGCATAATTGAGGAAAAAGCTATGTTTGCTTTATTTTTCTTCGAAGTAAGGGGAAATACACGGCAATCGTTTACAAGTATGTATATTTATTAATTATTAAATTCAATTAAATTCAAGATATAAATTAATTAATAAGAAATGTAAAAAGTAGTGATAGGTTCTTTGTACTTTGCTTGTTGCAACTTGTGAACTTAGGTTTTGTGTTCGATAACAACAATGAATCCGAGGTTTGAATCCGGATCAATGCTGCATTTCTTAGTCTTTTCGATTTCAGGCGTAGATTATTAGACATTAAATATACTGGTAAATATTTTAAGATGGTTATATTGTTTAGAAACAATATTAGAATATATTGTTTCCAAATCAAAAGTATGTTCCCTCCACAATAACTATTCTTCTTTATATTTAAATCATCTTAATTATACATTTCATTATATACAATAAAAGTTTGAACGTACACTTCATTTTACACGTAAGTATCTTTAGATCATAAACCTCATATAACGTGTAGATTTTAAATTTTTTACAATTGTTGTGCAAGTTGGCGCAATGCCAGTAATGAAGTCGTTCGCTTCACTTTGAATTAAGGAACAGATGTCCTCATATGGAACTAAATTAAAAACATTCTTAATATCTATCACTATTAAACAAATCTTATTTGATTAGAAAAAAAAAAGAAATATGCAAATAAATTAAATTAATAATAACTACTATTAAATTAAGACATACATATTCCAAAAAAACCTATGACTTATGACTTAGGTACTATTGTATTATGTGATAAACACTCTTCTTTTAATTTGAAAGCTGAAATCGCAGCAGCGACTCAGTTTTCTGTAATAATATTTAGTGATGAATTGTACTTAGTAATGAAATCATAAAATCAAACAAACGTTTTATTTGAAATATTGAGTTTCAACAAAAAAAAGGTCAGAGCCGTGTCGTCGTCGGTCGAACGCCTGGTCTAACCAAATATTGTCATTCAATCTTATTTTGATTGACTACCGAGTTTTTAGAGTTGGTAGAAAAAAAAAATCGCACAGTTTTAGAAAAAAAAATTATAGTAAATATACGACAGCAGTCAAGCTGGTGGTTTATCTTCATGGTAGGTGGTACTATCACCGAGTAATACCAAATTGTATATATTTTTAGCTCTATTAGGCAACTATTTTTAGATCGAATAAACAAATTTTTATTCGTAATTTTGTGTCATGTTTCACCTACAAATTAGTAAAAAGTTTGAATATTCCTATACGTAGGCGCTTTTGCGCGTGAACTAACGACAGAGGTTCGCCGCAACGATACGATACACCACCGACACTCAGGACACGCACTTAAGACTAATTGCGGTTAATTTAGTCGGGAAGGGAAAAGAAAAGAAACCTCCTTATGTTTCGGTATCGGCGCGGCCGACATATTTGTAAGTTTGTGAAAGAGGGACAGAGAGAGAGGGTCTGAAGGTTTAAGAGTTCATTTTTCTTTTACAAGGAAAGCATAGCTTGGTGCTACAAACACTCGGCAGTTCTACAAAGTAGACGTACGTCCAAATATCGACATAGCATAGACTACATCCTCTCCACTTTTCTTAGGTGTTAATACGTTTATTAAAATCTTCATAGCTCAAATATTTTTGCAAGGCGTTGATTTATTAATTTTTATTAATTTTTCCTGGATGAAAAGTAAACTATGTGCTTTTTATCCCTCATAACGCGTATGCAAAAGCGAAAATTTTTCATGATGTTTCAGTACTTAAGTCGTAGAGTCGTAACAAACAACAAATAATATTTGTTAGATAAATATTGAACAAGTATCCCTTGGTTGAACTTGGTTAAATATTGAACAAGTATAAAGTAAGTAATATTTGTTGTCTTGGAAAAAAATTAAATTATTGTTTCCTGTAAAAACAATTAAATTTTCTTCTCGCATTGCAATACTCGTCTTTTCTGCGAAACATGCCACTATCATTTTATCCTAAAATAAGTGTAAATGATTTCTAGGTATTAACTGGGTTTTCATTCATATCACGTAACAACACTTTTTTTAACTTATTGCATTTTATTGTAGAAAGCTCAGTGCGCAATCATTCTGTTACGACGAGAACCGTCGTAAAGTGACTAGTTGGAAACTTTACAACCTTGCCGTGCTCCCCCTACACATTTAAAATTGTCGAGGGCCAAAAAGTTAACACTGGAAGTACCTACACAAATGTTGAGACATAAAATACGCATTGGGTAGAATTTAGAAGACGTTACGAGATTTAAGCCCGTCTTCTTACGAGTCAGTTACTTGGTTCAGGGAGAATATCGAAAAAGGCACGGGTGAGATATATGGCCCCAGAGGTCTACAGAAATAATATTTCTAAGCTGCAGAAAATTTACCGATGAATACCTTCCACACGAGTTTGGGAAGCAGGAAATAAATTTCTAAGTATAATATTAACGACAACTAATCGAGGTTTGAGTTATCGCAATTTGTCTATATTTTTCATCTCTTTTTTGGAGTTTACTCCTTGAAACGATTTGCATATACATAATTATATACTTATGTATAACGGTATGCCACGGTATGAAAATTTTATGGGAGTATGTTATGCGATATGTTATGCGTCGTTACGTACTATTTTTTAAATATTTCAGATTATCTGAAGTTTCATAGATATTGGGCCATCTATAAACAATATTATTTTTAAAAAGAACAAGACATAATTATGCTGTCACGATACTTTTTGTAGATATTATTTTGTTCTATGTATAATTTTTTTGAACAGTGGTTCATCGCTGATACAGCTTTCCAACAGTGAAAGAATTTTTCAAATCAGTTCAGTAGTTTCGGAGCTTATTCAATGCAAACAAACAAACAAATCTTTCCTCTTTATAATATTATTATAGATATAGATAGACATCTCTTTGAAGTTGTAGAACTAAATTTTAATGTTTCTCTATAATATTAAAATATGTGATAAAAATTTAGTATTAGATACTCCGTAGTAATGCGGCAGGTTAGTAGTAGGCAACTCTAAAGCGAAGCCGCTCTTAGGAATTTTCAGTGCTTATTCATAGTCATGCACGGAGCGCGAGTAGTGCTCCTCCCACTGTAACTTCTTGACACATCATTATTACTATAAAGAGAACAATTTCGGGAATGTATTGCCTCTGCATAGAACATTCGCGACGGAATACCCGAGTGAGCAATTGAGTACCTTTCCCCGCTTTTAACGTTTCGCATCGCAAAGTCGTTGCATTTTTAAAATGCTTATAGAGCTCTGGGACAAATATTTTAAACTCTGCTGCCATTGAGAACTCTGCCTGAATCTGATGTAAAACTTATTATAAGTATCTTGTGATCAAGAAAAATAAAAAATAAAATAAAAAATAAAAATAAGTATACTTATCGACCATAATTATGTATAATTTATAAACAAAAGTAGATACTATCTTCATAAGAAAATGTATTATTAAAGGAAATATCAAAACCAGGCTATTTGATTTTCTTACTTCTTTATAAAACTTGATTTATCTACCGTGGAGCGGGTCGCTAGTTTGGTAATAAAATTTTAGTAATGTCCTGTGAATATTTCTAATTTAAAAATTAAAAAAGTCATTGCGTCCTTATCGCAATTCAAGAATTCATAACAATGCTTACTTTGTTCGACGCTCGATCAATGATCGAATTTCTTCTTACATAATGGTACAAGTTTCAAATGTTGAAATGAAAATAAACTGATGCTCTGATTTCTCCATATAAAACTGAATAAAATTTTAAATAAAATTCTAAACCTCAGTAATATAATACTTAGCTTAATGAGAGAACAAGTATCCTATTGACGTGTCCGTATCCGTAGGGAATGTGGAGAAGCTGTTGATGGTTGGAAGAGTGTGTGTTAAGCAGTCGTCTACTAACCGATGAGTAAATGAGGTTGCTGCCTTACAGGCCACAGAGTTACGACTGCTATGAGGAAAGCTAAGGACAAGAGAGGATGGAAACAAATGGTAGCAGATGTCAAAAAGACCTTCAGCAATGAACAGAGCGCCTTTAATTTATTGACGTCAGTCATTCAAATATTATTTATTATTTTGCTTATCCAAAAACAATATATAAATAAATGTCTTTCTCGTAGCATTGGCTTAAGCATAGTCCTCACGAATTAGGGATCTTCAACTGTAGATGTATTAGACAAATGGAATGTTTGGGCACCAATCAAATTTAGTAAACCCGGAGATAACTAAAGCGTTTGATAACTATCAGCCTCCGTCTATTGAATGAACTTTGGTGTATTGACAATATTGACACTAATATCACGTGCAATAGATATAAACCGAGAAGTTGCGTTGTGCAACACAACTATTATAAATGACCAATTCCTTAGGGACATTCTCAATAGAGTCTCGTCCGCGGATCAAGCTATTCTTGTCATGTCTGGGGCTTATCGACTACCTAGTAGCTTTTATGCTTTATTACGGTCTTTTATTACAACATCCTTATCGTTTATAACTTAAATCGAAACAGATAAAATATTCATTACTAACCTAACATCATCAAGCAATAATCAGTCGTTAACAATTATTTCAACTAAATAATCATTACATTGTACGAGACTTCTCTATAATAGAGTTCACAAGTATGTATGTATAGATATGTATTTATACAAAAACACAAATATACAAGAATACACAAGCATGCATGTTTTTTGTATGAAAAGTACCAAATGTTATTTTTTCTGAACCCCGACTACGACTATCCATATTTTAATAATTAACAGAGTGAAAGAGTAACAAACAAATAATTTCACTGCGCATTTATAATATGGATTTTAGCATTCATGAATAATCTGAAGACAAAAATTTAATTTCAGAGTTGAATAAACCTGTTAGTAATAACTCCATTGATGGTTATATCTTGAAAATTTCGTTATAGCTTTTTATAGTTTTATAAAATTAATTATTTGTTTTATTGAAAAGAAATTAATTTTAAAACTAACCATTTAGTTCAAAAATACACAATTTATCTATATAGTATAGTATCTACAGTTTATAGGTTAGTTGTAATTGAGCAGCGCCACCTAGTGGCTAACGTGTAGGGCTGCTTCATTCCTATACAAATTGACGGTTACGCGTTCGACGCGTTTGATCGAATAAGACTCGCATTTTTTTTTTAGTTCCCCCCGGGGGTTACACCACCCCCGTGGGCCATATATTTCCATGACTTAAAACATTTGTTACAGTATTGTAATAACTTACATTATAATTGGGGGAATTAGACTTTTACCTAATTAGACTTGTTAGGCTGATTAATTATTTACATTCATTGTCTTATCTACTATCAATTACAATACAACCAACATCAAATATTCACATTATTTTAAAAAAAAAACCTTCATTTTTATAAACTATTATCCAGTAATTTTCTTATTCAGTCCGATCGACACCGTTGCCACTTTGTGGCAGAAGTCTAAAAAAAGACTCGCATTAGGCCCTCAGGTATACCAAAAACAACCTCTTTGTTGTAGTAGCTCCGAGTAGTTGTAAGTACGCTGCCGTCATTAAGTCGGGTTAAGGATAGGGGAGAAGAAATCTAGCAATGGGCTTTTTGTCGCCGGATTTGTGACTGCGAATGTACACTGGCACCTAGTGTCAGTGTCAGACCTAGAGCAGAGTCAACTTTGAAAAGTTTAAAGTAAGCTACTCGTCTATTCACAATTAACAATTATTACATTTATCAATATGAAATATTATTTTTGCAATCACTATTTAATTTATTTAGCGATTTATCAACAATTACTGAATCATTATTTATTAAACAGACTTCCATGAATATCGAAATTTCTTATCAGGCAGCAATAGTGCTGATACCTAATAGAAATAAATGGAAATACGACTTCGAAATGAATAAAGTTCGTTAGTGAATCAATGATATGCAGTTGTTAGTTATAGGATACCGCGCGCCAGCGAATTGAATCAATTATATCCGTAAATATCGATTTCAGTATCGGTTTATTTTTTTAAGTAAGTAATATGTTGCTTTAATTACTGATATATAAATAAATTGATTTAGTTGTGAGATATTTCCAGCTCGATTCTCAGTATATGAATCTGGATCGTGGGTCGAGTAATGTCATAATTTGTAATACTAACTAATTTCGTGGGTTTCTTTTTCAGAATGTTTATGGAGATTTCAGGTGATTCTTCTTAACAGGATGAATGCACTATGTAGGCTGAGAAAGAAATATATAATCTTCTTAATATACAAAAGGCGATGTGTGTGTGTATGTTTCCCTATGGACTCCAAAACCGCTGTTTGATTTTAATGAAACTTTCAGACAATCTTAAGATTAGTCCAGCGGAAGTAGTAAAAGGGCCTAAAAAATAGTATAAAAGAAGCAGGATGAAATTGCATTTCACATGTAAGTAATAAACTTAAAAACCAATATTTCCAATGGAAATAAACAAAAATTTGTAGTATCTATAATTTGTCTGTACCTGCGTTAATCAGAAATTTTACGCCTCCCGTAACATTGTTTGTTTCATTTATTGGTTTACAAATAAAAAAGTTATACCGAAAACAGTTTGTGCAGATTTTAAATCCTAAAATTCTACGAATATTAAATTAAAACAATAAATCCGATTCCTATATTTTACAGACCGACCAATCTGTAATATTTATAAGAAGCACGTTGCGTTTACTAATAAACTGTTGATTTTTCGTATTCCCACCATTTTTTATTTGAAAACACATCTTATTACATCTTTATTCGACGAAACACATAATATTCCTTTGAATTAAAAATATAAGAGAAGTTTTCGCCAGTTTTTATCATATTTTGTGTTTTTTTAAATACTTCAATCTTTTTAATCTTTTCCATCATATTAGATTTTTTTGTAAAATTGATAGATATTTTTGCTAATTTTTAACTTGAAAAGAAACAACTTTTCATGCACACTCGGAAAATAGTGGTTTTTATCCATCTAGGTAAATGTTATATAAAATAAAATGCCTACTTGGGTAGGAAAAATGATTTTACAGCAATCGATGAAAACCACTGCTCCGATGTCATGAGAAAAACAAGAAGTTCCCTTCATTTTATAATGTTTATACTAAACTAGCTTTTGCCTGCGTCCTTTTTTATTAGACGGTAAAAAATCTGATCAATCTTTATTACTAATTTTTTTGAAGGTTTAATTATAAATTTTTAAGTTCTGCGCCTCTGCTAGCCGCCCCTGCGACCAATTTAACTTATCTCTTGAGAGTATCTGAACGTCTGATCTACCTAATTGTAATTCTGAAGACAACGGGACAGCTAGTTCTAAAAGTATCCGCCAATATTACACTATGTAAGCGACCGCAAGACATTTTCCTTTTAATAAAACTTCTGACTTTTGTTTCCTTAATTGAATTGGAATTTCAGCAATGGCACAGCTGCTACACTTCAAATCTTACCCAAAACTCAAAATTGATTTCTCTTGTTTAAATAACATATATTTCATAAATTTTACTATTTATTAAGAAAATGTTCTTTTATTTCTACTTTTTCGATGAGATGATTTTAGTGGACTTAATCGTGTATTCGTCACAACTTTTACTTTACTATACGTAAAGATAGATAGATAGATATCTAGATAAATTACTATACCTATACAACATAGTACAACTAAGTTTAGAATTATTGAAGTCTTTTTAAAAAGCTAAAAAGTTAACCTAAATTACTAAGAACTGAAAGAAAATACTGGAGAATAAACTGTGTTCCGCAGTCATTCCCTAATTGGCACACCATCAAGCTTCCGTTTGGAGTAGATCTACTTAGATGTAAGTGATAAATAGTATCGCGTGTGCTTTTTTATTTTTCGGTATTTAACTACTAATTCCAGAACAGATCGAACACACACAGGCGCGCGCACCTGTGTGTGTGTGTGTGTGTGTGTGTGTGTGTGTGTGTACTATCTATACATTGTCCTTTTATCCTTTTAGTATTTATTATTTTTATGTTTTAATGAATGCACACTAAAGTGCATCCTTCGATAGGAGATTTTTTATTATTATTTTCTTTTAAATGTTTGGGACTTTTACCGTACAAACAAAGGTCCATTACCTCCTGTTACCGGTGACTTTAAATAACAGTTAGCCTACTTGACAGATGGTGAAAGTGGCCCTAAGTGTAAAGGTTGTAAAGGTGGTATTCTGTAGTGTCAAAAAGCGATTTCGATTTATACTTAGTTTGACATAGTACTCTATATTCCTACTTAGCTTGACATATTCCATACTGGTGCCCGTCGTCTCTTCAGTGAAAGAAAGAAATAAACAAAGAATTTTATTCACGCAACATAAAGACAAAAACATAAAACAAAAACAATAAAACAGAAATTAATAAACAGATAACAGATGTGCATACATAAATACATATCTTTAGATGATCTAAAATGGTGCCTACGTTTTTCGGGATGAAAGTCACCCTATGTCCTTTTCTGTATTTCTTCACGTGTATTTTTAATAATCAATACTAATATACCTATGTATGTATGTATGTATGTATGTATGTATGTATGTATGTATGTATGTATGTATGTAAGTATGTATGTATGTATATATGTATATATGTATGTATGTATGTATGTATGTATGTATGTATGTATGTATGTATGTATGTATGTATGTATGTATGTATGTATGTATGTATGTATGTATGTATGTTATCTATATATTATCTTAGTATAAAATATTACATTTGATCTTCCTTATTAATAAGGATTTAATAAGTGAGACACCAATATCCGCTAGAGGAATAAAATGGAAAACTGTTTCCATCGACGTAACATTTGGAAAGTACTTAAAAGAATTAGTGGATAGAAAGGGGGATTACTACATCAGCCGGCGTCCAGGGGCCGGGTGGGCAGTAAAACCCGAAACTTCTACTTTGTGATCATAATTTCAATTTAAAAGTTTGACAACAACTTTGCTTATATTATACGCAAAACAGATAAGTCAGGGGACGTGTGAAAAACCACACATGGGACGAAAATAAACATAAAACAAATTAATGTGAAATAAATATTGACTGAAGACTCGAGTAATGGCGTCGGAAAACCGTACAGAGAGTTAAGATATAATACGTATATGGTAAATTATGCGTTGTAATAGATTTTGCCGTAATGCGTCAAACAACAACAATTTATAGGGGGATATTTGGCAAGCAGCGCGCTCCGGAAAGCGTGATAATTCTTGTGAGAGGGTGCATCGTTTAAGGCGCTTTAACGCATGTTTTCGCATTATTCAACTGAATACTAACTATACTGCTTAATTGAATTTAAAAACCATCAATACATGCATTACTCGTTGTACCTACTTATGTTAGCGAGGTCAAAAAAATAGTTTTTAGAATTTTTGTCTATTTGTCTGTGTGTACGCTAATCTCAAAAACAGCTTGAATTCAGTTTTCATTGACATATTTTGTAGCAAGCTTCCCCTCACAATTAGTTTTCTTGATAATTAGGGTGACAATTGAATCTAAGGTTTTATACTACTGATATTTTAGCTGAAAAACCTTTGTATGACAAAATAAAGAAAAACAACTACACGATCTAAGTTAAAGCTGCATAATGCAGATGACTTCAATAACTTCCAAAACAACAATAACAAATCACAGGAAAAAACAGTATTAACGAGCTTAAAAAGTCGCAAAGATTTTTAAGCCAACGGAAAACATCAGCTGCAAGCTGCAAGCGGTGTCGATGTCTATCCGTAAATAAATATAATATATACTCGTATAATCTTTAATAGCTCTGAAACCGCTGTTATCTCTTTAAAGTGTCTGTTACGGCTAAAGATAGGTGTGAACATAGACTTAATATTTAGCCGGCTAAACTTGGGTTTAGCCGTAACATATCAACTCCTTGCGTTCGTTCTTACCTTCATTTAAAGATAAGTTTCCTTAGGCGTTCGCGCTACCAACCCTGCAAAAAAATATTTACGAAGCGCTTGTTGTGCGAGTAGGTGATCGTCAACATTTCGAAAAGGTAAAATTGATTTCAATGGATTCATTGCTCGTATTTAAGCGCGCCATACCAGAGGTGCGAGCAAACTCCACAGGAAGCTTTTAAATAGTTTTACATAGTTGTACATAATTTTTAAATAGTTGTATTTATGTACCTAGAATATCGCTATAGTCCATGTCCGGACACACTGAATCCTCATCTATATAGATCACGACAACAAGGTGTTCTATCGTCATAATTCTAAATTAAATTAATTATAATTGTTTTTATCTCAATCCTTACTTTATTCGAGGTAATTATTAATTAATAGCAACACTTAAAGCGATATCAAATATTTTAAAACAATCACCACATAATAAAATTTGGTTTGTACACATAAAAACGAAATAATCTGGGAAGAAAGCGTTGAAAAACTTATTGTGGGAGCGAGTAACATTCGAAAAGGAAATTTAAGAAGTTTCATGGAGCAACGAAATAGACCATTAAGCAAGATTATTAAAGAAAAATAAAAGTAATAAAACAAGTCGTGCGTATCGTGTAGAAGAGAGAGGACGTCAAGGGGCGCAAGAGAGGTAGGGTCGGGAAGGGTGGGTCTGTGATGCTCCGCTCTGAAACGCCAGTCGCCAGTCGACATCCGTTTCATTCGCTGTACTCCCTTGCCGATTTCCACTGAAACTTTGCTCCTCGATCCGAGTTGAGCGTTGCCGCGAACATTCAAACTCATCGTTATACGTTTCAAAAATGAACTTAAATTATTATATTAAGACTTTCAGACATTTTCAGTTTGTGTTCTTTTTAATTGTGTTCTTGAACTATAATTATTCATCACCAGTTTCTAGTGAAAAAATACCAATCGGTAAGTGGATTTTACTTAACTTACAGCTTTTTTTTTATTTAATATATTTTTTTTTTACAATAATACTATTGGTTTTATTCATTATTATTGGTTTTTTAATTTATATTTTCTTTTTTTTTTTCAGTTACATGAAAAATGATTTTTCTTTTTAAGTGGATCTGCAATAAGTGTTTATAGGATTTATCTCCGCTCCGAGCAGCAAATAAAAAAGAAGAAATGAAAAACTATAACAAATTAACTTTTTATAAAATATTCATTGAATTCTAAATTATTTTATGTCGTTATTTTGGAAACTTTATTTTTTTTACACTGTAAAACTAAATACTATTTGGATGCGTACCAATTTTTATTTCGTAATGTTCTATATACATAATACCTACTGGAGTTTATATCGCTAAAAAACATGTTCTTTGTGGTTAATATTTCAAAATGAAAATATTATTCTTGGAATGGAAGCGGTTTTGACCAAAAAAGTATATGACTAAACAGAGCTATAATATACTTATTTTAAATTATTTTTATACTGATGTTCTAAAGCTTCACCCTAAAGCTTATTGTTAGAAAAATTCTAGTGTTGAAAGTTTTTTTTTTTAATTGAATGTTTCAAGCTTTACATATTATAATTTGAAGTCGCTTTCAGCATTTGTCTGTGTAGCTGCTAACTCCTCCTAAACCACGCAACAACGGATTTTGATGCGGTTATCACCATCATTTAGATATTTTTTTACGGGAGTTTTATATAAATAATTAAATCTAATTAAGTTTTTAAGTACAACCAACTAGCCAAAAAATAAATTTACATATAATAGCTTATGAGACATATGAGGCGTATGAGATACATAAAAATAATCAATCAATCAATACTAATAATAAATGTGTAGGGGTCGGTCATGGAGTAATTTACTTTGTTTTCAGAGATATCGTGTTTATAGGCTCTATACATGATACTGAAACTAAATTGACGATTTTTAGATTTTTTTTCTGTATGTATGTATGTGTGTAAGTATGTTCTTCCAATAAATTCTTAAATGAAATTACTAATTTTCATGAAACTTGGCAGATAATTATTTAGACAATAGGACACAAGATAGGCCACTGTTTTCAACGCGGACGAAGTCGCGGGCACCAACTGTAGCACTACCATGAGTTTATGATGAGCGAAATCGCTAGCGAGAGATGAGCGAGAGCGTAAAATATTTGTATGAAAAATTGTACGTTCTCGCTCATCTCTCGCTAGCGATTTCGCTCGTCATAAACTCATGGTAGTGCTACTGGTCCTAGATAAAAGTTTGCGATGGCATATCTCTACCTGTTACCGTTGATTCACAGTAACAATTTCTTACATTAAAATTTTAACTCTACATATTATAAATCCCTAATGTCAGTTTCTTCGCTATCTACGGACCGGTAACGAATTTTAAACCTTTTTTCTTATGGGACGTTTATAAATGAGAATTTTTTGCGTATATAAAAAATTACATCTTTCTTTAACATTTTCAAAAATTTAGAGTTTAGATTGAAAACATAATAGTTTATACTTATTAATAACAAAATAGGTCGTGTTTACTTTTTGTACAGACTTAGGTATAATGGAATTATTCGAACGATGTGGATGCATTACTAAAACATTTTGGCTCGGAGGTAATTAATTATTACGGCGTCAATTAGATGAAACCTCATGTCAAAACTGTTTACCCTTCACGGGAATATTAATGCTAGAATATTATACTAATAAGTTCATTTATTTATATACAATCTCGACTAGAACCAAATCTAGACTACTACTACTAGACTAGACTAGACTAGAGTTTTATGTTTTGTTTTTGAAATTGAAATCAATACCTATTAATAATAAATCTGTAGGGGTCGGTCATGGAGTAATTTACTTTGTTTTCAGAAATATCATGTATCTAGACTCTATACATGATACTGAAACTAAATTGACAATTTTTAGATTTTTTTTCTGTATGTATGTTCCTCCATCACTCTTAAACGAATTAACTGATTTTCATAAAACTTGGTAGATGCAATAATTCATCAATTCTGACATATTAATTAATTTAAAATTATGTAGTAAAAATATTTAGAAATGAAAACCTTGTTTTCCATTGCGTGAATATAAATGTTTATCCTTAATATTTGTTTGAAAGATACTTTTCACCTTTTCCTAGTAATTGTATAACAAATACTTCATAGATTGTGGATTTCACATTTATTACTTTATTTTAATACTAATACTAAGACACATATGTGCACTAGTTGGTGTCCGCGACTTCGTCCGCGATGTCTATAGTCTACAGCCTTCCTCGTTAAATGGACTATCCAACACAAAAATAATTTTCAATTCAAACCAGTAGTTCCTGAGATTTGCGCGTACAGTACAACCAACGTAACAAACATACAAACTCTTCAGCTTTTATATAAAAGTATAGATATAACATTTCCTGAATACATGCCTATATCGCTTATTCAAACCAATGGCATGTCATTAACTGTGGAAAGGCTCATTACGCCGCTAAGTTGGCCAAAAATAGGAGCCGTCATTATTAGTATGGCTGATTGAGAATCGTGGAGGCGAGTGGATATGTGCGGGATGACGTCGTATTAATCTGTGTCGCGTAAATAAATGTGGGGCGTATGTCAGCATGGTACCGCGACGGCAGGGTGGCGCGCGTCGTCGCCTCTCATGAAGAAACCCGCACTCAGATTGGAGAACTACATTCCCACACAAACTCAAAATTGAACAGTATGCTGTCTCATAACATTTAATATTATTTATACAAACATCTATGTTTCATTGAACTACTTACGTCATGTTAAATTTACTTGTTGAATTTAAAATGTAATAAACATTGTAAGATGTAAATAAACCATTTCAATACCTAAGGCAGGTCCATTATTCTTAATTTTTTTTACAGAGATTATCATTAAATTTGAATACGCGTCGCGTTATGAACGTTTCCCAATACTTTAAAGTAAAGATCACAATAAAATCACACTTTATTCAATTTATTTACAAAATTAAAATTTCATATTGAAAACTTATATCAAAATAAAGTTTCCTCAACGTTACTTACAAATACTGTAGCTATTCATTGGGTTTTTTTGAAATCGGTTCAGTAGTTTCAATGAATACCCATTATTTACAAATGAACAAACATGCAAACATATTCTAGCTCTTTAATTTTTTTAAACTCTCGTTCGGTTTTTTCTTTACATAGTATAAAGTGAAGTCTCTTTCCGCTTCTTTTTAACTGTAGATATATCCGCTAGCTCCTTCCTATACTACGCAACGGATTTTTATGCTATTTTCGCCATCAATTATATACGGAAGGTTTAAAAAAACCTTTTCCGTAACTAATGGAAACAGGATTAAAAAGAGGAGGCTTTGTGTATATAATAAAATTGCATCCCGGGCGAATCCGGGAGCGAGAGCAACTATTATAAAACTTTGAATATCTCACTTGAATAATGATCAATACAATGTTGATCAGTCATTTTGCAATCATAGATTATAAGTTTCATAACTAACCGGTTTTCTAAAAGGAAGTCACTTGGGGCTTCACCGGCAGATTCGTATTACAATTATTTTAGTGATGTAGTGTTTAGTTTTAATGACAGTTGTAGTACTACCTCAAATAAATATTCGAATACGAATATTGTAACCCTAATTGGGTTTAAGGTATTTTATCAAAAGAAAATAAAATGAAAAAAAGAAAAACGATGATAAGCAAGTTGTGTCATTAAATAATATCTATACTAATATTATAAAGAGGAAAGATTTGATTGTTGGTTTGTTTGTATAGAATAGGCTCCGAAACTACTGGACCCATTTGAAAAATTCTTTTACCACTAGAAGCCGACATTATTTGTGATGAACATAGGATACTTTTATCGCGGGAAAATGCTTCATTCCTACGGGAAAACGGGTAAAAGGACAACGGGTAGTAAGAATTATCCTTCCGTACTTAACTTCTTTTTCACATATCTTCTAACGGCTTCTAAATCTTCTAATCCGATCGGGTTGAAATTTTATATGGGTATTTCGATGATTTCCCGGATGATTTAAACAATTGGACAATTGGACCCGGTATGTGGTGCTGCTGTCGGTATGTCAACTACTAAACGGCTTTACCGATTGGGTTGAAATTTTGTATGTGTATTTCCATGGTTTCACAATGTATTATAATTTATAAACTTACGCGGACGAAGTCGCGTGCAACAGCTAGTATCTTATAAAGTTAGTGTAGTGAGGGTACTGTTCTATTTATATACTGGTGAGGTATTATACAAGGTGCCGCATGACGTGTATTGCTTGCCAAATTATTCTTTACCCTCAAAATTGGAACAAAGCTCTAATCATTCCATGTAATACACGCTGGTAAATCAAGCCTGCAAATTGAAAATGCTACATTATATTTCGAGAATATACACGGTGAGATTTGATACTGAATTTACTCAGGATTAATTGAGAAAATCTTCAAACATTACTAATATCACAAAAATTAGCTTTCTTAGAGAAGGTCATGACCAATTATCTTTGTATCTTGTAATTTTGTCTTTGTAAACTGATCTTTTGTTTATTTGATATCTTTTTTTATTATTTAAAGTCGCTGTATGCCTCAGTCTGTTTCTCCGCTAAGTTCTACTAAATTACCCATCGGATTTTGATACGGATTTCTTTAATTAAAATAGCTAGCTTTAAATGGGAAAGCTTGTAAAAACGATTTTATGCTTCGGATATTTACAGTTTAACTTTTAACTTGGTTTATAAAAAGTAGTGATCTGAAACTTTCAATACTTTCAAACCAGACTCCTTGTCAGAACTACGAAATATGTCGGTTAAATAAAATTGTTTTCGTATATATGTATAAAACTGCTGTTACTAAGTGGGAATTTGATAAAACATTTAATATTATTGTTCTTTTTTTCGGCGAGTAAGCAATGTGAACGCAGATGTTACTCAAACCGCAAAGTGGGTTCTATGAAATTTTAATATGTAATATATTTCTACCTATATTGTGTTTTGACGATTATTTGATAGTTTGTATGTCCAAATTTATCTTAAATCGAAGAAGAGAAGTGTCTTCATTTTATCAGATAGCTGTAATGAATAGCAGTCGCCCTTAGTTAAGGAAATTTTGAAAAATTGCTTCCCGAGTAAGACTGCACGATTTGGAACTGTTTGTGAGTCAAATAGAATTTTCTAGTTTCGATTGGAGATATATCGTTGTTCTCTTCATCATATTCCCTTGACGTGTACCTACTTAATGCTTTTAGGTATCTAACTGGACAAATATTTTGTAGGACTAAATCAAATCGTATAGACAATCCAATGAAACACGTTCAAACGACAAACAATAGTGCACAAATTGCTGTTACCCCGTATAGTGTTGCCCTACGTATTGTTTGAGGCTAGTGTTCTATCGACTATATAATAGGTATATGTTAAGTCAACAACACTCAGTGCACGTTTTACTTCTATAGACACAGGTCACGCAAACAGACAATAAGTTGGATTATCTCTGTATAATTAAATTAAACTTTTTTATTTGTTTTTCCATAAAACAATACAAATTTACAGTTTTTACACAGTTTAGGTGCAACATAAAGTTTGTATGTGCTTGTAAGATTGTTTGTACGTACGTTTGTACTATTTAAAATGTATTCTGTGAACCAGTTTAATAAATTACACATGTTTAATATTTAAATTTAATATTTAACACAATCATGTTTAAAGTAGTTTTTATGAGTATTTAGTCATATATACGTTTATTTAGCCCATTTATCGAATACTTAATGTAACAATGTACCGTATTTTTTTTTTTTTTTATCTACGGGACGCCACATTGGCAAGAAGTAGTATTATCCAACATACAGTTTCCCTCGAGATATTTTCCTTTGCCGTTAGAGTAAGTGATATTTTTTTCTAATCCATGACATCGAAAAACACTCAACGGTGCAGTCTTATACGAGATTTGAAACTGCGTTTGTCTTAATAGCAGCCTAGTGTTTGACTACATTTGAACATGAAAATATATTTTGTAGCTTTAAAATTGTTGTAATTGTAGTTAATTGTAATTAATTTCACTCATCTACAATTTTTTCTATGTTAATATTAAGAGAAGTTTAAATATTTATATAATGATTATATATTGATATAATTGAAACTAACGATTTTGGGGTTTTATTTAAAATATTTTGAATTTAGATAGACATTTTAGCAGCCATTAGTAGGTACGTACCTATTAAATGTTTTTAAAAACCTATTTTTTACCTAGAAAACCACACAAGTTTGTGTCCGGATAACCCAGTTTGACGTTCAAACCATAAACGGCCGTTACAGTATAACAGCTGTTGGCATCTTACTGCGATGTGTGGTCCTAGAACCATTTGTTGACCAAATCAATTTCAGTAGTGCCTAGCAAATAGGTTAATGAATCCATGCTGTGACCTGTTTAATTTTTTCTAATACTTTATCCATTAACTAGGTAACAGCTATTATTAATCTGGTGTATTATTAATTTTATAACTAATAACATAAATGCATACAATTTGCCAGGGATACCTATAGGAATAATCCAAAAAAAAGTATACTTTAATTATCTCGGGGGTTATTTAAAATAAACAATATATTGAAACATTGAGTAAATTTGAATATAATGAATATTTTTATTTAACTAAGGCAAATAATGAATTGTTTCCCTATAAATTATTGCGCATATATATTTTTGTTAGATGTTATTTTTCAACGATTAAGAAAAAGATTAAAAAGTCGCAGGCAAAACATAGTATTATTATAAATTTTATTATATCACACCTCTAGCGTCTCGTAGGGATAAACGTTTAAGAACACAACTTCTGTATTCTACATATCTACTTACTTATTTGTATCTCAAACCTAAACAATAACTAGACTAAGTCGCCTTAAATCTAGTTAATATATGGCTTCTCAGGCTCACGACTCACGAGGGTTAGTAAACGGCAATATTATTATATTTCAAACGAAACATAATATCATGTTCTGTCCCAAGGCGTTTCGACCAAGTAATCTAAATTATGCTTTATTGGCTGCATAGTGTTGTGTGTAAGTTTGGACAGGGCAATAAATTTACCGTTTCCCATTCATGATTAATACACTCCTTATCAAATTCCTCATAGTTCATGTTTACCAATGTAATTCATTTTCATAATTGAATGAAACTATTAGCGACGTTCGAGAGTCGTAAATGGCTGAATTGATTATTTTATTTAAACTATCCTACTAATATTACAAATGGGAAGTTTTAAAGGATGTATCCATGAATATTTATTCCTTAATAAAGCAAAAACTGTTGAACAAATTATGATATGATGATATCATGGTTATACCCGATTTAAAAAATTGCACCCGTGTGAAGCCGGGGTCGGGTCAGCTAGTTTTTTTATATAATATTTATATAATGTATCTACTTAGAGCTTAGCGGAAATAGAAGTATTAAAAATACATATTTTTTATTCCACAGATAATGGAGGAGACTCATGTCGATACTGTTATGATAATAGGCTATGCTATATTTTATAGTTACGAGGACGTCGTGGCGCGCATTAGCTATTTTTTTTATTTTTTAGACGATCCCTAGGTAATCTAGTATTATCCAGGATAACAGTAACCTATATGTTAATCTAGGTTTATCCTATCCGTATGCCAAATTTCATATAAACCCGTTGCCGCTTTTGCGTAGAAACTGACTCTATAATCTTCAGTAAGAATAACAAATGATTTTATTTTCCTTTAATTAAATACTTAATTTCTTTGAACATCTGATTTTGCGTGATCTAGGACTTCTACACAACAACATTATTGAAGGGTCTTATATAATATTAGAAGCCCATAGGCTGAAAGCTCGGATTCAGATATAGTCGTCTCATGAGCGGAATAGGGTAGTGATTAACCTTTATCTAGCAATGAAAGAAAATATCTATCACATTATATATAATAAAATCGTAAACCAGCCGACTTGAACCTTCGTCTTACCGGTGGTCAGATGCGTTAGCTGTTACGCCACGGGGCCTTACAGATGTACTCGTATTTAGAATGTTCATATTGTATTATTTTTTTATGTTGTCATTAGTTACACAAATTTACAGATACAAATCATACTTTGTACTAAAGTACCATTACATCCTTACTAATATTATAAATGCGAAAGTAACTCTGTCTGTCTCGCTTTCACGCCAAAACTACTAAACCGATCACCATGATATTTTGCATACCCGTTGTCTGAGACACCAGAAAGGACATTAGGATACCTTTCATCCAAGAAAAAAGTAATGTTCTCGAGGGATTATCTAAAATATAAAACTTTAACTAACGCCTGGCCAATGTGTTATAGCAACAAGTTGTCAAGCGTTGTATTTGCGTTGTAAGTCGCGGGCACCAGCTAGTATAAAATAATTTGAGGTCACTTGATGTGACTTTTTCTTTTTCCATAGTATAATACTTAGTACTCCGCCGTGTCCGCCTGTCTGACTGTCTGTCCGCATATTAAGCTAAGAACGCAACGGATTTTAATACGGTTTTAAAACGAGGAAGTTTTCTATACAAAGTGAAATATCAGCAATTGTGCTGCTTTGTTTCGGTGAGTGAGTAGGTATGGGATGTCAGTGCCCATTTCCCTATCCCCTCACAACCCCTCTTCTATAAATATAGTAGATGTATATTCGTAAAAAAAGAATCAGTGTTGAAATGAAGCTTCTTGCGATTTTAAATATATTTCAAGAATAAGCCTTTATAAATAATGTCTTATTGTTGCGAGCTATGACTTTCACAATTTTGCTAACGACCAATTGACACGAATGAACGGACTATTCGCAACGACCCAAGAATCGTTCTTGAAATCTCGGAGTGGCTTTTCAGATTACCACATTCGAATAAAGTCACGAACATTCTTTTTCTACATAGATTTTATGAAATAACAAATAATACCATAATAACGCGATCGATATCACTGTTTGCAGTCTCTTTGAAAAATTTCTCTCTGTGCCGCTTTGAGAAATGAATTTCATTGCATCTAAACTTATTAGATGTCGACTTCTCATTCGATGTAAGATACGTTGCAATGAACGTTAAGATTGGAAGGCACATGAGAACTCTCTTGTAACACATGAAACAATATTTATTTCATATTAAACTCGTGTGAATTTTCACTGCATCTGTGCATTCCTTTGCATCTTACAGCGATTGACTTTTATTAAAAAAGGTCTTCCACCTTCTAAATCGTTCTTGGTATTAAAACTTTTGAACCTCATTGGGGAAAATATCATTCAGTCACTCGTTGATAGCAAATTCCTCACCATTGCCATTGCATTGCTATCAAGCATACGACTTTACTGGTCATATGACCTATAGTTAAGGTCATATGTTTGTTATAGTTAAGGTCTTGGTTAGGATTTGATAATCGACTTAGTTTTAACTATAAATTATTGTCCGTTTAATGAAGTTAACTGGCTATAATATTACATAGTAGGTAATCATCACACTGTGTCCTGAGTCAATTGTCTTTATGGGCTGTTAAAGTAAACCTATGCTTAATTGATTGCAAACTCAAATATAAACGTGTTTTTTACGGCTTATGCGAAAAACATTTTTCGAAAACGATTCTTCCTATTTTAGATCCTTATGTTATGACTAAATTGGGATCTCATTTCATTATGACTAAAATAACTTTTTGTTAGATATTTACAATGTTAGATACTACAACATAATATTTCACATTTTTGAAATTTGAAAAACCGTGAAAATACTAAGATTAATCTCAGATTTTCCTTGAAAAATCCTTAAAAATCAGTTAAAATAGTAAAAGTAGAGTGGCATTAGTGATCCACAGAACCGAGTGTTAAATCGGCTTATGAACGCCATGAGATTAGTGCAAAAGGCAATGGTTCTAGTTTGAAATACTCGAAAAGGTATCAACGACCAACGTGTAAAAGACTAACCTAATTACATTTACATAAACGCAAAAGAATTTTTTTAGTAAAGACTAAAACTAAAATTATTGACTATATTAACTTAATAAGGAATTTTACAACTTAGTGAAATTGGCAATTAAGGAAATTGGCGAATTCAGAAAATGTCTAATGAGTAAACTGGTGAACTAACTCAAAAAAATTGACATTAAATGTATGTAAATGTATATTTTTAGAATAATTATGAAGAGTAATAATTTTTGTACTGCTTATTATAAAAGTAACGATTACACACTGCTTCATATCCATCCAAGCTTGACTTAATTACTAATTCAATCCATAATTAATCTAATATCGTAACTTATGCGATTTGAAGGTGTAATAGGGGAAATGTATGATCGAAGATCGAGGACTATTTTAAAATGAAATAGTAGTTCCAACTGACATATTTATGTAGATTGTAGGTACACATAATAGTTTGAAAAAATAAACAGTACATGAAGGAAGCCTAGAGATATCCATAGTCACATATAAAACGTCAAAAAATATTCTCCGATTCTAAATGTGAGGAAGTACTAATAAATCTTCATATACTCACATCAACCCGCTCGAGTAGTGACAGACTTAAATGATATATGATATCGTTGGCGCTGCTCTCAATGCGATGTGCGTAAACAGGAGTGCCCAATGGCCGTTCACCTAGGCAACGATTAATTACGCATTTAGACTGTATTGACGTGCCCCTTGAGGGTTGGTGTCATAGTTTGACACAATAACATTGATCTCAGCTAGACGACGCAATGCTGTGGAATAGATAATTTCGATCTTGTTCTAAATCTCAATACTGTGATGTTCTTGGCTTCACAATGCAACCAAGGTGACTCGGAAGGAATAACCCATTCCAATAGTTGAGTATCCACATGAAGGAGGAGCTCTGTAACGTTAATAAGGTCTGCCAACCTTTATATATTTGGTCTTCTTGCTTCACATATTAATGTGATTAATTGAGACCATACTTTTATACTAGTTTCGAAGACACGATTGAGAAGATACTGCAGGTCTTGTTACGTAGAAGCAAAGAGTATAGTGTCATCAGTACTATACTTTATCGCGAGGCCATTTACATCATTCCCAAACCCACGTTCCTCAGAGCTTCAGCAATTTTTTGGGCAGTTTTTTTTTGGAGTTTATTGGAGTTTACTCCTTAAAAATCGATTTTCATATAATTATTTATAAACCCCGGGGTATGAAAGTCTATGGGAGTTCTCTGAAACTAGAATATGTTATGTAATAATACATCCGAAAACTAGATGTATCTTAATTCGTACAGAGATGGCAATGATATTTGTTCGTTATGAGAAATGTTTTTTATTATGTATTATATAATTGTTCGTAAAAAGTAAACGTGTCGTGTTTTTTTTATATTTCGGTACAAATATGACGGGGCGGGTCCGTCATATATGGTCAGGCATTGCAAGGTCAGGTAGTTACTAGTTTCAGTGTTCTGAGCTATATAGGAGACGACACAATATAGTCAGAGGTCATGAAAATTTGTAAATTAATCACGTCTCGCATTTATAAATTTTCATCAATACGGCAAATCACAATGGGACAAAAGTGCTTTCTCCTGGATTGGTTGTATTGCATTCTCCGATCTCAGTGCAAATACATATATATTGCAACCACACTACATCCCTCAAGTAAAACAGCACTACATACCTACAGCTTGCGGTAAGCTCAGCACGTGTGAATATAAGCCACACAACCACAAGCCGATTGTTTGTTTTGTGGCAACTGCATTCCAAACGGTTATATAATTCGTCTAATATAAGATGTCTGTAATAATCGGATTAATAATTTGCTAGGCAACAAGTTTATATAATACTAGCTGGTGCCCGCGACTTCGTCCGCGTTGAAAGAGAAAAAGTATCACGTGTCCTGTACATCTAAATGTTTATCTACATAGTTTCATGAAAATCAGTTAATTTGTTTAAGAGTTATGAAGGAACATACATATAGAAAAAATTCTAAAAATCGTCAATTTTGTTTCAGTATCGTGTAATGTATAGATATACATTATATATACACGATATCTCTGAAAACAAAGTCACTTACTCCATGACCAACCCTTACAGATTTATTATTAGTATTGACTAGTGAACCGCTCCCAGCTTCGCCCGGGATAAATTTTTATATATACAAAATTTCGGAATAAACGGGGAATAACAAAAATATTCCCCGTTTATTCCTCTTTCCATAAGTGTGAACCGAATTGAAATCGGTCTACCCACTCTCAAGTTTGTGAAGCATACACAAGCCAACTTAACATTTTTATTTATAACATATAAATAAATAATAAAAGTCCAATTATAATTTGGTGAAAATTTTACGAGAATTTAAAATTATTAAATACAATTGTGTCTACTTAATTGAAAGATAATTAAATATTGCGAAGGATAAATTCAATTTTATCGTTCATAGAAATGAGTTTAAAAGTTAACAACTTTTATTACTAAGATTTGAGATTGAAATTTAAAATATAAATGGATTCCATTTTGTATTTACAAAACGCATCATATGGGCCACGGCAACAATTTACGCGACAATAGCATGCGAAGCTCTTTTGAGTTGAACTCGTAATTTATTTCGCTTTGTGATTTTTCATCGCATGTCTCGACCTAACCATTTGTGGAGTCACATTTCATCCGATGGCAGCGTTACTTTTTACTAGAGTGTTCACGCAATCTGTCACAATACAAAATATGAACAGTAACGAATGGAGAATAATGCTAGTGGTAATGAAAGTTACAAATTAAGAGAATATTTTATGTAAGTATATATTACTTTTACCTATTATGAAAGAGACCTGTGGCCTTAGACAAAGTGACATGACGAAGACGATAACGAAGTTCGAAAACAATAAAATGTATGGGATTGACATATGCTTTCGTTAAATCACGTGATACTTCCCATACATTTTGTTGTTTTCGAACTTCGTTATGTCACTTTGTCTAGGGCCCCAGAAGTAAAGTACGTAAACGACAAGCGATCATATCCCAATTTATTTCTAAACTAATAACAGCAAAAGCCGTTTAAAATTAATTTAGATACTATATGTACCTATCTAAATATATATTTTTTATTTAGATACCTGCATGTTGCCACGGTAGCCACCTAGCATAACAACGATCTTGTTATATATGTATAATGTTATAATATAACGTATCTGGAAACACAAGGTTATCTAAGCTTCAAATAATAAAAATAATAATGTACCCTCAATTGAATAATAAGTAGTAAGTAATGACAATTCACATTTTTTTATGTTACGGTCAACAAACAAGCTGACGGTCCACTTGATGGTAGGTGGCTACCGTCGCCTATAAACAAGCAACGCAATAAGTGCTACAGGTAGGCTGCCTACCATAGAAGGATTAAGGATAAGGGATAAGGGAGGGATGGGGTAATGGGCTCTGGCATCCCTTACTCACTCACCGAAACACAACAGCACATAATGCTGTTATTTCACGGTGGTATTCTGTAAGGTGGTGGTTACTGCTGCCAGACGGGCTGCCCAAGTGACTGCGAAACGCAGTGTGCCCTACCACTACTTATTACTTATTTACTCGACTCGACAGTACTAGACAATTACTTACTTATGCATAAATATATAATAATATAGATAACCTGCGTAAACTAAGTCTCGTTAAACTCGTTAAAACTGCAATCTCGTTAAACTCGCGAGATCTCGTCCATCTTTTCGGTCGAGATCAATCTCGCTAAAAAAGGCCGAGATCTCGCGCAAACGAGATCTCGCGATCTTGCATTCCCTACTCTATACATAATGCTGCAACTAAATTGACGATTTAAAAAAAAACAACTGTATGTATGTTCCTCTATAACTCTTAAACGAATTAACTGATTTTCATGAAACTTAGTAGATAAACATTTAGACGTACAGGACACAGGATAGGCTGCTTTTTTCTTTTTCAACGCGGACGAAGTCGCGGGCGCCAGTTAGTTCATTAATATTACTTATTTAAGTATAGAAGACGTTATTAATTACAAGCAAGTGTCACTTATGAAAATATTCTACATACGAAACTTACTGTTCTCTTTTAACATTGTGAAGCTTTCCTCTTCGCCCCCTCCTCTAACAGCCCCCGGATCTTGCTTATCTCCACCATTACTCGTTAAGTCTGCCCCCACCCGCATCACAGCCATGCGTTGAGCCGCGAACTGGTAAGCCAGAATTTGTCAATCTGTAACGTGATTACGGTAATTTGTTTGGCCACAAAATTCAGAGTGAGCCTTAATCGTGCTGCACAACAATGAGATTTATGAGGCTTCGATGAAAATATAATGATATTTTCCCATGAATACCTCCGTAATGTGCGAAATAGGACATATTATTTATGTAACTAGATTAGCATAAAATGTTTGTGAAATAAATTCCCTATGCCAATCTGTTAACATCAATCACTAACAGGGCCATTTTTAATATCAACCCAATCGCTTATCATCCCCTTTTTAATTCCTTATTCTTAATCCCACTGTGTTTGGCAGCGCACTTGCAGAACCTACTGGCGTTACTTGTGTTACAAGCGACGCGACGGTAGCCACCTACCGTCAAGTGCACTGCAAGCCTGTCCGTGAAATTTAAGATAAAAAAATTGCACTGGACCAAAAAGTTTTCTGATCGCCACTATTAATTGCAGTTCCAAAAATAAGCAATGGAAAATCTTTTGAAGAATTCATCGTTTCTCATGTGACTAATTAGGTAAGATTTTTTATTTTGATTTTCTTTTAGGCGGTATTCTCATAAGTAAATTCTTTCTCATAAGTAAACTAATTTATCTTGGTAATCCTTAAAACTAGAGAAAAGGAGAGATGCTGAGTGCCAAAATATGTTGTAGATAATAAATTATGCACTTCTTTATTAGTGTCGGCCTTTCTTTCCTACTTTCTCCATTACCTGTCGAGAGAAAGCGTTAATGGATGTTAATTGAACTGAAAATGAGCGTTAAGTTTATGTTTATACTAGCTGAGTGCTGCGTGGCGTGCCTCTGCCTATATTTTAATTAAATGTCGATTTCTCATTACTGCCAATGTATTAGATCCAACTTGATATTGTAAAAATATTTTAGTAAAATAGACTATTGTGTTCTTGTAGCGGCTGAGCACACTAATACGTTCTGTAGTTATAAAGTGAAAGCCCATATGGCAGTATTAATCTTTAAAAAGGCTAATTTAGACAAAATTTAAAAACTTAATAGTTACACTTTGTAACAGTTGTAGCAGTTTTACTCGTTTTATGATTTACAGTGCTCTTAAATAAGATAATCGTGAAGTTAATAGCATATGTCCAGTTATGTTTTAGGGATAATGATAAAGGCCTTTTTTCTGTCTTATTCCTTATTCTTTATTCCCAATTGAAATCCGTACAAACTATGTTAGCCATTTACTATCAACTAAACTAACTGTCAGTCTTTTTTTAACGTTGGGAACTCCTCATGGATACCCGGCAGTATGTTTTGGGGTTATGCCGGACTTCTACCGGCTAAAACCCAACGAGTTTCTAGCACGGCTGTAGCTGGGCTCGGTAGCGAACTCGCAGAGATACTCGTATATTATTTCAATGGGGCTCGGTAGCAGGGACGTTGTGACACGACAACTGCGACTCGCCACGGCTTTAAGTAGTCTGTCCCCGTAACTCAGATCTTTTACATTATAAAATTAAATACTAACAATATCCAACGGTAGGTATTCTAATAATTATAAACATAAAAAAATACTTAAAATTTTTGCTTAATAAATCAAACATTAAAATTTATTTTGCAACCTATTGAAACACAGAATTAAATACAAATACATTACCAACAATACACAAGTTTTGTCTTTTAGGTATCTTTTGTCTTTTATCTTTTATCTTATACTGAGTAGGGCTGAGTGTGCTACGGATATTCTTGGGGTTTGTATGCGTGACAAGAATAAAACATATTATTATACATATAATACTTAAAGTGGAACATACAGAAACAATAATATTTGGTTTCACGAGAAGTACCAACAGATATACTTTGTAGTATCGCAGATATTTAACAGAGTTCGAGTTACAGCCACTATTACTTTGAAGTTATTCCACAACAATACTCGTATTGGGGTGTCAAGTGTCAGCACAAGAAGGGTGCCATGAATGCTCACACATTCTCAAAAACACAAGCGTCAAATGTGCATGCTTCTTAGACCAGCTACAGCTTTGAAGCCTTTTTGATAGGTGTAGCATGAATGGACTAAGTCGAATTATGGTTAGATTTCAGTCTATCTGCTTTGTAGATTGCATACTTTGTTTTTACGCTAATCTTTATCAGACCTAAAAATTCATTCACATTTTTCCTAAACGTGCTTACCTGAGCTATTTTTTTATGTTACGTTAGTCTTGCAAAAACTCAAGAATGAATTAAATTCGATTTTAATTATAATAAATTTTCCCTTACGGAAAGGTATATATACCTTGTATACCTACATACAAATTGCACCCCGGGTATCGAAAATTTGAATCAACTACGGATGCACCACGAATGTTTGATTTCAAAAGCATCTCGGATTATCAGTGACCATCAAAGGACTAATAGGAATGACAAAACCAAAGTTCCATTAGCCACAGTAGGAAGGGGCGGAACATATTATCTATGGTGCAGCAGACCGATATTGGATGAGAAAGTCTGAGTTCATTTTTGTTTAAAATATACTTATGTATAAAGTCAATTCAAAAATATATATATAATTTTAATAAAAATGGGAAACAATATACTAGTTGGTTTTGTTTTAATAAATACACACTATCAATTCGGATAAAGTAAATTCAGTTGAAAATTATATGGATAAATTGAGATATTTTGTTTCACACTGAACTAACAAGAGATAAAAGCAAGCGCTTAAAATCTAATTCTACTGTAAAAAAGTGTAACCTTGGAAATATTTTTCATTTTTATATTCAACTAGCAGTCCGTTTCTGGCTTTGCACGGATGATTTTCACCTGCATATCTTATAAACAAACATTTCTCCTTTAAACCACTATCCAGTAGTGAAAACCGTATCAAAATCCGTTAGGTGCTTTAAAAGAAGTTAGTTGAGAAACAGATAAAGACGTTTGAATAGTGCTATATTAAAATGAAAATCATCTAAAATTAAAAAAAATAATAATAAATATTTTTGGTCTACACTGCCCGCTTACATAAAACGATACAGAACATAATACGAGCTTGCCTCTAACCTCGCTCCATAAATCGCCCGTCAATCGCACTCACAATCGCGCGAGTCTGGTGATTATGGTGAATCGTGAATCTGCTATAAATATGCGGTTACATTGCTAGCGGTAATTCGCAATTGGTTACTACATTTTTATAAATATCAATATTGAACGTAAACAGATAGTTAATGTGACAAATATGTATTAAGAAACATTCTTTTACCTATGCAATGTTACCTACCTATGTTTAATTTAATAATTACTAGGAACCATCTCCCCGCATCGCGTAAAAAACTTAATTAGATTTAATAATATGATCATAAAACCGTAGCTAACGTTAAGTTTTATAAACTGTAGCACTACCATGAGTTGCTATCGAAATCTTACGTTAGTTTACTTCTGTCGATAACGAACCTTTCAATGTGTACGTGAATGATTTAACTACTAACATTACGGTATTTCTCGAGAGCATCAGTCAAATTTGTAACTCATGGTACCGGTTTTAGTTCTTTGAGTGACCGCTAGAGGCGCTATACAATTTTTCATACAAATATTTTACGTTCTCGCTCATCCCTCGCTAGCGATTTCGGTCGTCATAAACTCATGGTAGTGATACAGATGGTGAAAATCGCATCGAAATCCGTTGCGTAGTTTATATAAAGATGCGCAAAAAAAAAAATTCAAATTATAGTATGTTATGATATACATATGTAATAGCACTTTATATTAACATATTATAATAATAAATTATTTATAAGGAAGTCATTCTTTTTATGTTTATTTTATAAGATGGACAGTTTTATAAGATTTATAAGATTAGATTATATTTTATAAGATTAAGTTTGGACAGTGACTGAAAATAAATCAGTAGTGGGTTACCTGTCATACTAATGAATAGACTATAAAAAAATCTCTATAGATATAGTTACGCTAATTCTAAGTAATAAGACAGAGCATTTTTCCAGTTAGTAAATTTGGTGATTTATGATCGACATTGTGTCCGTGTCCACACTGTACAAAAATCTCTTAAGTAATACGAACAGGGGATGCAACTATGACATTTTTTAATTAAAATAACGTGAAAGTAACAATTAAAGTATTGGGTTAACAATTTAGGCTTCCCGGACAATTAAGATTAGGACGTACTCTAAACTATGACATACCTATTATCTATTATTTATTAAACACTCTTATCAATAATAAAGCTGTTTCAGGGCTGTTGTATCAATAAGTTTGCAACCAGTAAGTACAACACAAATCGGAAGACGGAAGCAGTTGGTAGAAATAATTTACAATAAGACTATAATTTAAATTTAAATCGGGTAAAGCCGCAGGAAAAAGTTGTTATAAAAATAAAATAAAGGAGAAAAAAGATAGAAAAAATATCTATCAATCTTGAATTGCTACAGGATTCACGACTATGTTATAAAAACCTTGTCGGTTTTACAACTCGTACAGGCCATAACTTTAGCGAGGGGCTAGAACAATGTCTTTCTCATTGTTACTAAGCGTTATTCATTCTATTTTCAGTCCTACCTAAATTAAGTAGAATTTATTATAACAAATATATTGCCCTGTATAGATTTCGTCCATAACTTTCATTTGTATTAAATTGTTCAAAAAGATTCAAATTCAAATTAATATTACACCGTTAATTAAACATCAAAGACAATTCCGTTTTAGTTTATTTTCATCAATCTGTTTATTGGAAATCTATTGGAAGTTAATATTTTCGGGTATAAAATTTAAAATTAGGACAAAATAACTTTCACAGATATCCTTAAATTATCTTGTAAGTATGAAATTCTGATTAAAAAGGTTTAGAAACTAAGTCAGAGCCGCCAAAAAATGCTTTTGCCTGAACAAAATGTTTATCAAATATTTATGTTGACTTAATGGAAAAATTTGGGGACTGTGTCCTTCTCATTCTATAGTGGCTACAGCGTAAGAAGTTAATTTAATCTGAGCAAAACATCCACAGAAGACGAGCATCGCGAAAGCATGATACTGAAACTAAATTGACGAGTTTTAGAATTTTTTTTCTGTATGATGTTCCTCCATAACTCTTAAACGAATTAACTGATTTTCATAAAACTTGGTAGATAAACACTTAAACGTACAGGACACAGGATAGGCTACTTTTTCTTTTTCAACGCGGACGAAGTCGCAGGCATCAGCTAGTCTTTATATAAAACTTTTGATATACAATAAAAGATCAAAATAAAATAATTACTTAACCTTTTTTTTAAATTTAAAAACAATATTTTATTTGGGTATTTTGGAGTGTTAGGTCGTACTGGATTTAATATTGTTTTTCAGCTGTGAAGCGGGCAATCCCCACAACACATTTATTCCGTGATGGACACAGCCAATGTAACCGTCTGCTGTTACGAATGTCTATAGGCGACACATGTTCCACTATACAACAATACTCGTACAGTCTTGTTTACATCCCTTATCCAATTTAGGTTTTTGAATCCAACCTACTGTTGGTTATGCTTTTCACCAGCTATAGTTTACTGTCAGCTGTTATCTTAAATATTATAAAGTGAGTTTGTTTGTTTATTTGTTATGCCTTAACTCATCAATGTACATACTACAACTATGAATTTCACACGCCACATAAAACACTTACGAACTTTATGGAACATTTAAAAGTGACAATGCGTAAAGCATGAACTCTGTCATCTGTAATTTAAAATCAAGCAAACATCTGTCCTTTAAAGAAAAAGTGACTTTCGTCAACGCGTCTTTGTTACCCATTGTTACCATCGACGCGCGAAGGTAAGACTCCGCCATGATTCCGTTTTAGGCGTACTTTTTATGTGCCGCTTTGGCATTTGTCACGCAAATTCCATAGTTGTTACTACTTCGATGCCTTAACTACTTACTCAACAGATAATCATGAAATTTTGCATACAAGTTGCTAAGAATACCTACATAGAGAACTTAGAGTAACCTTCATCCAGAAAAAAGGACTGACAATACATTTAAAAATTAAAATAAATAGAAAAACGCCTGGCAAAAATATATGAGCAATAAAGATTGAAGGGGCGCGGATAGGAGTCGCAGGCAAAAGACAGTTATAAATAAACTTCGGAATTTAAAAACTGATTATGTTTGAATTCGGGTGATGTTTCCTTCAATACCATTGCGAGGAAAACATATTTGTTGAGAATATCGTAAAAGGATGTTTATCTAATACTTGACATTTTTGCACACAGGCGATCCATGATAAATGATCCATGAGTTTCATTTAGAGCGCATACTATAGCTGACGTTAGGCAGAAATCAATATGGTTAGATCATCTTCACTGTTAATACTTTCCGTTTTAATAATTAAACTTTATGTGGTAAGTGCTCAGATTTTATTTTTCAAATTGTTTAATTTGTAGTTTTCGTATTTACTTACAGTAATAAAATAATTATAAAATATTTACATAGTATAATAATACTTCATATATCTTGAGAAAAATAAACATTTTCAAAAATGTCGAAAGAAGTTTTCGACATTTGGTGAGGTTTTTCGTAATTTCTTACTTTTTAATTGCACACGCCTATTCTGCGACTTTTAAATTATAAATTATTTAAACACTATTTTTTTAGGTCAGTTCAAATCAATACAGTAAAAAGGCAGTTGAAGGATTAGTATCAAACATGCTTCGGAACAAAGTTTACGCAAAACAAGACGCCAAGTTAAAAGAAAGAGTGATTAAAACGATAAAGCAATCCGGAGATTACATGAAACTGGTCGATCTACTAATGATATTACAAAAGAAGAATGTGCATCGTGTAATACAACTCTTATCTGAAATCATGATTATATTTATGAATTAGGTATCTTTTTTTTATTTTCAAGTTTATTTTTAAAGTGAAAACTTCCTCAGGCACGTTGGGCACTTTTGGCATGCGGGACAAACAATGAACTCGCGAAATATTTGTGTAGCTAACTTTCGAACATAAAAACTTTCTCGTTTATAATATTTTAATAGGACTAAATCGACTTGCGCATGCATAAGTGATATTATCATTTGTATTATTAATTTATATTCTTTTTAATTCCGGAGTACAAATTAAATGAATTAAACACTGAACCGTATTTATCTGCAGCTATTAAAATGATCAAATGAAAGGCAATGCATATTACGATATTACCTCCCACAGCGTTCTTTTTTCTTGATATGCCAAAAAATATCAAATTCATTTATAGCATTTGTTGAAGCCAAAACGGTTATATACTTATTATTTTTATCACATCGTTTGAAAGTAAAATTTTGAACTCATACAGTCCTTTTGCAGTTTTTTATTTAAGCCATTTGAAATATGGCAGTCTGGTCATAAATAATCACTCAACAGAGAATAATAGCACGCGTGCCTTTTTAGTGCATTACTAGGGAATGCCCTATTAAGCACTAAATACTTTGGTATTTCATCTTTTTTGATTACTTTAATAGTAAGCTTAGCTTAGCTTAACTTTAACTGTAGCACATACGTATAGTCTCAAACTTTCAAAGTAAGACTCCGCCTACGTAAGCGTGGTTTATCGCAAATCCCGCGGGAATCACAGGCCGAGATAAAAAGCAACGTATGCGTTTTTTTACCACAATTACTGACTCTGTGAAAAGAATTGTAATTTATCTTTTGTAGAGAGTTCATTAAGAAAACATCAGTTAAATGATTAAAATGAAATAGTTGTGGGATAAAAAAAGAGAGTGCGATATTATTTTAATACTTAACGAGATTGATTTTGTTGCTAAATCGAGCGTATCATATAGATAGAAGATGAATGGAATGAATGAGTTAGAAAGGTGGTCAAAAAAGATGGCGAATGATGTAGTTTTTTATATGAAAAAATATACAAAAATATACAAAAATCACAAAAAGATTATACAAAAATCAGTATTTTTAGCAAATTATTGGCCATTCACTAAATTATTGTGGTTACTTCGTATTACTTCGTAATATAAAAGTCGTATATAATTCGTAATATGAGAGACCACTGTAGGTATATATTGTACAGTTGTGTGTTAGTTACAAAGTACGAGACTTAAATTATGTACAGATTGTACAGGTTATATTGTGTTCTAAATACCTGTTATTACTTTAAAAAATATTATCCTTTTCCAAGTGAAACAAATAATAACAAGAAAGGCGGTAGACGTATTAAAATAATTGCAAAATAAAACACTCTCCAAGGTGACATGTTTCTTTTCCCGGAGCAGTTATAAGAAACCATCTCACCTTGATGAGAAAATTAAAGAAATAGTTTTTTCAATGTCTTTATTTAGTTATTGCTAAAACACCTATATACATACTAGCAGTTTTCTTGCCTATTCAAAGAAAATTTTCTGGGATAATCTTATCCAAGTTTGATGCTTCTTGAAATCTTATTTAACAAATTTTCTTCATTTAACTTAGAATTGATGAAAATATGGTTCATACCACTATTGTTTACAGTAAAAATTATTTTAAAAGAGTAAAGTATTAGTAGTTTTATTATATTCTTACACGAATAATAGTTTAATACCAAAACAGGGCTAAGAGACTTTTACGGCTTACTTACGGTTACGGTAATAAATTATCGGTTGCTATAAATGCATTGACGAATTCTAAATATACAAAAATACATTGACGGTATAAAATATTGTTATTTTTCAAATTATTTTGTTATTAACAATACTGAAAGGAAGCGCGAAGGATAAGTCGTTGTTTCCGCTGAAATTATATTTCAGTAGGTAATTTCCTATAGCAGGTTATATATACCTTAAGTTTGGTGCTTGATATTTATTCTATGGTCTCCATAAAATCTAAAATTCAACAGGTACAGTCAATATTGATGCGTGGCTTTTATTTGAAAGTACCAATCGCGTAATGCATTGACAATGGAAAAGCGTTTCCGGTCACCTTAAAATTTCATGAGGAGTCACATTACCGTTCCCCTTAAGTATCTTAATGGAATATGCACTAAATGTGCTCGACATTTTCAACTTTCTTTGAAGGCGCATTTGGAATTTGTTTAAATGCTTACTTAATACTGATTGTAATATAACGATAATATTATATTGATAGGTAATTTATATTGATTATATTGATTATATTGATCCTATACTATAATCGACAGCGCACTTGCGGCACCTGTGGCGTACTATTTATACCTTATCATTTCTCATCACAATTTAATATTATATTATTATACTCTTAAAATTTATTTTTATACAGATACAAAATAAATGTTCATTATGAAAATGGTAACTCATATTAATGTTTTTTGAAGTGAAAACTTCTTTAGGCGCGTTGAGCATTTTTGAGATAAAAAAAACCATTGAACTCGCGACATGTGATGTAACCAACACCTCTGATGACAATTATAAAAGAACGCAGTAATTTAAAAAAATAAATAGAAAACGGCCAGTAATACATGTACTTACCAAAAAGTTCGTCAACATTTTCACGTGTTAAATGTCACAATAAAATATAAAATATTATGTTAAAATATGTCACAATAAATTATTTCCTGACTGTTTAATAAATAAGCACGTAATTGTTCAAGTTTTCACTTCTATCGGCACTGAGTGCCACTGTTTTTTTCTTAAAAAATTCAGTTACAATTTCATAATACACCAACTTGAAGATCATCTCCGACAAGAGGTCAGGTTTCGGGCACGTACGAAGTATCCAATATCTTGATATATTCTTTTGAGGTATCTAATACCGCTTGTCTCCTTGAGTTTTAACAAACTACATTGAAAGCATTCTTTATTTATTGAATTGTGTAGAATACAAAATTTACGCTAACTGATAATGTTTTAAAATATTTCTTTTAATTGCATTGTTTTTGTTATAGTTGTAAATTGTATAAATATAGTTGTTGAGTTGCTTTGTTTGAAATTTGCACGAAAACATCAGTTAGGTTTCACTTAGAATTTAAATAAAAAGAGTACATATTCACAGCGCCTCGGGGGTTATAACTATTGCTGTATAAAATTTGCCGACTTTGCCCTGAGTCGGTCCGTTTAAAGCAATAATTATACATTATGTTCCCTCTGTATTCCCAAGAGTTGTCTGCATTTATGTAGATTTATTGCAACTTCACCAACTATAGTGTGCCCGGGCATGACCGACTCCTTGCCGCTTATATTACAAATACTGCCGCTGGTAAATTTTAATTTTACACTGTGGTGCGATTTAGTGCATAGTTAATATTACGTTATATTCTAGAGCAAAAAACAACTATAACTTTGTTCATATCTTACTTTTTATTTTGTTTGAATACACGTTAAAAGAACAGAATGATGATAGCTTTAAAAAGCGAGTTTTTTACTTGCATCTGTAATCTTGTCAATTTATATAGTTCAATTCGACTATTTATCAAAAAATATTTATCTAGAAAGTAAAACTCTTATAAATTAAAATAAATTATTAAATATAGAAATAAATAAAAATTCGTTTTTGAAAACCTGAGTTCTAAACCTAGGACTAACCTCATTTCAGGCCCAACACAATTTTAACTAAAATCAATCAACATTCAATTAGATTCAACTAATTTTGTAGTTTTAATTAAAAACAAATGTAGTTGTCGCACTTGTCGCTGAAAATTGTTATTACTGTGACGACAAAGGTTTATTTGGGCAGTAATTTACTTTTATTTCAGAACATAGAATATTTTGTTTACCTAAATCTGCCGGATTCAAACATTTTTAATTATAGTCTTAGTGTGCATTTTATTTTTATCGTAATAATGAAATCATAGATAATTGATTGGTCTCGCTGCGCTCTACTAGGTACAGCCCTACCTAAAAGCAATAGCTCCGTGAATGCGGCAACTTTTTATTGTTGTGTGTGTAAAACATCGTCACTATTTATCACTTTTTATACAGTTTAATTATATTTTTACACAGTTTCACTGCGCAAATTGGCATTTTATCATGCCCAAAATTTAATAAAATATCCAGCACGTACACATCACAGACAGTTTGCAGTGTAACTAGCTCGGGTACGCCGAATTCGGCGTAGTATTTGTTGCCGCATTATTCAAGTATACGGCGGCTCTATCTAGTTCAAATATCTTTGAATGAAATAATGAATAATAATGAAAAAGATAGTACTGACCCTTAATAATGAAATAATAAGGATTGAAAAAGACAAAATTTTGTTGTGTCTTTGTTGTGTAGTTCCAAAGTGAAACTCAACGAGGTAAGAGGTAAGTAAGAGGTTAGGAAATATGATCACATTATAGGTATGTGTAGTTTTAAAACATGATCACGGTCCATTAGTTTCCCACCGTCGACCACACTATCGATCGCTGCTAATGTTCGCCGCTTTTAACGCTACATAAGAGTAATGGAAATAAATACTTACACTACGTATGTTTGTATCAATCAGTTAATAGCGGTCTATGACCTTCAACGCCTTGGTTGGATAATGTAATTTGATTTCATTGTTTATTAGGTACATGTGCACATATATACATATTGCACGAACATAATTATGAGGCATTTGACATTATTTATTTGATTAACAAAATATTTAAAGTAATTTTAGTATAAAATCATCAATAATGTAAGCTAATAGTGAGCCCAAATGTCTGTGTAATTTTAGCAATCATTTAAAAAATATAACAATTTAACTGAGCATTTTAAAAACAAATTTAAAAATTTATTTCACTCTTTTAAAGGCTCTCTAGCAGGTCAGTACAACGTATTACATAATTGATCATAGTTTTATATCCACATATTATAAAACAAAATTCGCCGCCGCGACTGTCTGTCTGTTCGCGATAAACTCAAAAACTACTGCTCCGATTTTCATGCTGTTTTCACCAAAGGATAGAGTGGTTCTCGATGAAGGTATATAATTTACAAAGTTACGCGGGCAAAATCGCGGGCGAAGTCGCGGGCAGCAGCTAGTGTATTTAAAGAAACATCTTAATCCTATTGTAGTCAGTAGCGCATAAAATAACTCTTACTTTAAGCGGCTCAGTTTATGATTGCCGATTTTGCCGAACGCAGCGTACGCTAATGATAATTCTGCTTTATTACGTCTAAAATGATGAATCGGATCAATTACGTTTTCAATTTAGTGACAACAACATGGAATTAACGTTGCTATTAGCCTGCTATTGATGTTTGATAAACACATATATTAAAGAAGAGAATGGTTTTGTTGAGAAAGCATTCGTAATAATGCAAGGGGAAATTTAATCTGCATCGCACGGCTTTCAGAGCGCAGTGTTGTGCTGATCAGGCGAGTCGGCAACCGCATCTGCGGGTTTCTTACGTAATCGATGTTTTTATTGCTCTTTTATGCTTCCCGCAGTCTTTCAGCCAAATTGGGAGCAAGAAAAGGCGTGAGAATATTCATTCGTGGGCCAAAGAGCCGCTCTAATTAAGCGCACTCGTTTATTTTTCGGTTAACGACCCAAAATGTCCAAATGTAATTGATGCCATTGAAAATGAGATTTACGTTGTCTCTGCCCTTTGCAATCACATTTATATAATAAAATCTGGCATACATAGCAATGCTATTTAAAAGCGCTTGTGAGCATAATATTATATTCGCAAAATTATTATATTCTCAAAATATTATATTCGCAAAACATTACATTAAAAGCTCACTTCCAATCAAATGCAAATATATTTCATATAATAATTATCAATTTCTAAAATGTACCGATATTCTAATTTATAATTTTAATGAAAAGAATGGTAGGATATTTTTTTAAAAACTTTTTTAGATTTACGCATCCCGGGGACAGTTTCACCGCATTTTTAAATACATAATATATGAAGTCAAACGAACGCACGTACGAAACCTTGCCTCGAAAATTTTCTTCCAGTACATACTTCCAATGTAAAACCGCTCACTTATCAGTTCACTACAAATTCACTATGTAATCACGACCACATCCTTGTTGTTTCCACGTGTAACGTAATTTACTCATATTGATGGTTTCTATAGAAAGACTTGAATTTCGCACTCAAATTTTGAGGAGTCATCAATCTGGTGGCATCAACCAAACATTGACCGTGAAATAACAGCTGTTATGATGCTAATTTATAATCGTATCTCTTCAATGGCTAAGCGTGTTTGGGCATAAACAATCAGAAAAGTCTTATCAAAGTTCTATTTATGATGTAGGGGAGGGGGTCACGATTCAACACGATAAGTCATTAGTGGTTGCGCACACAAATTAAACAGTTTAGAATTGGGAATACATTGCACGAGAAGATGCATCGTAATTGACCAAACGCTACAAAGCAGACTTGGAATGGAAGTTAGATTTGCCAAGTTGTAGATTTTTGTTTCTCGAAATCTCGAAAATAGGTATACTAAAGAATTGAGTTAAAAACTCAATTCTTTAGATTCAATATACCATACTCCTAATGTAAGTTTTATTACATAATTAACAACCCGATCCCGGCTTCGCCTGGGAATAATCAGGGAATACGAAAAAAGATGCATTTTTTTTCGTATTCCCTCATTATTCCTTTTATCCACGAGGGAAGACATAATTAAAATCGGTCCAGTCGTTCTCGAGACACATTTAGTAATTCATTTTTATCTATAAAGATTTGTTGCTTTAACACATCAAGCATAACATTTAGCATTTTCGAAAATGCTTTAAAGAATCAAGAAGAAACGCATTAAAGATCAAGAAGATCATATTAAGATCATATAAATACCGGCACAGAAAATTCACAGTTAACATGTTCTTTTTCATCACAACAATAATATGTGATACCGTTTTACGTAAAAAAAACATACATAAAAGATACCGCAGTTGTTGCTTACGGGAAACTTCAGAAGTAACAAGAGCACGTATGGAGGAAAATAGTTAGAATATTTTAACAAGTTTGTTGTTCACATCACCTCAGATATTACAATGTTCATTTTCCAATAACACATCTGATATTAGACGTGTTATTTATTACTATTATTATTAAAAAGTAGCCTATCCTGTGTTATATATAGCCTATCCTGTGTCCTGTACGTCTAAATGTTTATCTACCAAGTTTCATGAAAATCAGTTAATTCGTTTAAGAGTTATGGAGGAACATACATACATACAATACTTACAGTTTTATTATTAGTAGTACTAGCTTGTGCACGCGACTTCGTCTGCGTTGAAAAGGTATTGATTGATTATTTTCAAATTAAAATAGATTAAAAATTTAAATAGATATGTTACCTCAATTATAATAATTATTAAATGTTTATTTTATATGTATGTCGTATATGTTAAGAACCTAGAATCCATATCTATCCTCAATATCTAGAAGACAGAAAAAAATATTTGAGGAGTAGTATTGAGTAGAGTACCACAATGATTGAGTTCACAAATTTCGAGGGATATTTGTTAAGAAGAATTGTTCTAATAATCCCCAGTTAGATGGCCGTTTGATGTCAAAAAGGGTATTAGTTGTTTGTACGTGTTTCTAAACTGCAAATACGTACGTGCAGTTTCCTAAAGTAATGTGCAGGCTAACTTCGTAAATATACTGAGAACTGAGCCAACTATACTAAGTTTATTTGCAATGTAATTTCCAATGACTTTCCTTACAAATTTTCCTACAGTCCAGGAAAATTTACTACCAAATCAAAATTTGAGATCTTGAGGAGAGTACATATTATTATTATTATGTAATATCGATGGGTGAAACAAATTTTCAAATCCAACTTCGAAAGAAAAAATTTAAAAAAGCTTTGATTTATACGAAAATCATAAAATTTACAAAAAAGTTTCAAACAAGTATTGTAGATAATTTAGTTTTACATAAAATTGTTTAGGTAACTTTATTTGCTAATATTAAAATTAACGGAGGTTAAGCTTATATGTTAAATTAATTACCTAAATTAATCTGTTAAATTAATCTTAATTAAGGTTATCAGTTGGTTGATTTTTTTGGCTCACTGGATTTTTTTTAAATTTACCTATCAACTTTCATTAGTTATACCTATTAGTTTGCATGAGCTCGTATTAACCCAGCAAAATAGAAAATATATATATTAATTTCAATATCATTCATCATGGCTAAAACTTAATTGGAGAATTTTTCAAGTGCTTTCACAGGCAGCTTCCTCCAAAATTCTGTTTTTCTAAAAATGCTAATATTTTTAGATATCAAAAATATATGTGAATATTGAGTAAAAGAAAGCTTTCGATACATGATTTATAATACCTCACTATATATAATAAAATAAAATCCTAAAGTAACACGGAATATCAAACAAATGTTCTGTGTTAAACTTTACAACAAAAAAAAACATGCCAGTCGTTGGACTGCACGTCAGAGTGAAAACTAAGCTTCACAAAATTACATTACATTACATGACAGTGTCGCAAGTTTAATGGTTTTATACCATCTCAAAAATGCCCAATGCGTCTCAAGAAGTTTTCACTTCAAAAATAGACAAAAAATATTTTGATGGCTTTAGAATGAGTCAAAAACCAAATTTTGTCAAAAAGACGATGATATGTTTATGCGTCCTCATTCACACTGCTACGCTAGGACTGAGTGTGAATGAGAACGGTGTGAATATAGGGAACGGCCTTAATTAATTAAATAAATTTTAGTGGATGACATAATTATATCGCAGCGGCAGGCCTTTGTGTGTCTGATCGTGGGTAGTTCAATATCATCGCGGCTAAAGCTTTATTGGAGAATATTTCCAAGTGCTTTCATGTGACGGCGCACCAGGAAAACCTCAGTGGGAAGTTTATTCAGCGTTAATTAAATTTAAATTCCCACATAATCTTGTTATGAGCTTCTCGCTAGACTCCTCCTTCACACACCTCGTAATAAATCATTTAACACCAGAAGCTACTTGTACAAGCGATGTTACACACGATATTAAATATGATAATATTCACCATGCAGTACAGTCTACAACACATCAAGCCGTAAACGCAGCTATTAAACCTGAGCTTGTAATAGTATGCTCGCTTGATAGCAACGCTGTACGCGTACATTATTAATGCTAGTGCATTAATAACATAGGTACATATTAACTAAACACTTTATAATATGTACTTACAAGTGTAATTTGTTTTAGGTACTATAATTCAATCAATTACTTCAATAGATGTTACGTTTCGATTAAAATCTATATCTGATAGACATTATAGAAAACCACCGTGAAATAACAGCATGTATGGTGTGAGTGAGTAATTAATGTTAGTTTCATTTTCCCTCTATGTATTCGTAATCTATTTACTTTATTAATCCTTATCGTCGGGAGTGTTTACCTACTTGCAACACTTAGGTATAGCTATCGTTATATTATATAGTTTTCATGATATTTTGCTAACATAATAAGCCATTTAACTAAACATTTTTGACCACGGTTGTCCAGATGTAATATTTTGCGAATATAATATTTTTAGAATATAATATTTTTAGAATATAATATTTTTAGAATATAATATTATGCTTACAAGAGACCTTTTCATGGGTTATACCGCCGGTAGCACATGGTCTAATCATCAGCCCATATGACGACTTTAACATAAAAATTAATAAAAGAAAAAACAATAAACCATTTAAGAAAAATATTAAACGATTAAATTAAAAATATTAAACATTTGAAAAGGCTACATTATTCCAATTGGACATAGGCTAGGTATATATTTATATACTGATCCCCTTAATTGCACCCGGGCGAAGTTAGGGTGCGTTCAGTCCAGTCTAGTTTCGTAATCAATAAAGTCGTATAAGAAGTTGCCACATATCACGTTGTCACCTCGTTTATTAAAACCAATACAATAGGGAAAGCAAAAATTCAACATGACGGCGTTTGAAATAATTCTCTTACCTTCATTAATACATCTATTCGAAGCCCCAAAGAATCGTGAACACAATTCCATTTCCATGTTTAAATTAAAATTGGATTTCAAATGTTTATTGTTGCGATATTCTTTGTAGGCAACGATTTCTATATAAGCAAATAAGGATGGATCCTCAAACGTTTTAGATGTTTACAAAAGAAAATGTATTTACGAATGCTATACAATGACCATCAAAATGTAAAGTATTTTTTCGTTTACAATTTGTGTATGGATGAGTCTGATAGTCTAGTGGTTAAAGTACCTACTAGCAGTTTAGAGTAGTAATTAACTTCTTCGATTTATGGAACCGTTTGACAATGGAGACGAACATTTCTAATTTAGACTCGATTTTAAAGGGTTATAATCTGATTATAATTATACGATATAATGCTTTTATAACAATAAGAATATTTGTAAAGATAAATTTTAAATTTTCATTTCGAATTCACATAGAAAAGGTTTAAGGGTATTAAGTTTAGCTTCAGTGCCTAGGTAACATTGTTTGTTACCTTAAAAGCTGCTACAAGCTTGTTTGTGTAATGAACACTGTTTTTTTCGTATGCGGATTACTGTCGTTCCGAAGCCGTATAAAATATTGAAAGAGTGAGTAGAATAAGTGCGACAAAATCAAGAAAAATTAAACATTATATCGATTTAACATACCCTGCAAACCAAGCATTAGTTCCACTTTACCGAGTATCTTTGTGAAAGGCTAGTATACCTACATGTTTCTAATAGGTTTAATTTTCTGAAATAAAATATACTCCTTTTACACTAATAGTAAATTTATTAAGGTGATCAATACTAATAAAATAAATCTGTAAGGGCCGGTCATGGAGTAATTTACTTTGTTTTCAGAAATATCGTGTATATAGGCTCTATACATGATACTGAAACTAAATTGACGATTTTTAGAATTTTTTTTCTG
The DNA here is from genome assembly GCA_918317495.1 of Synanthedon vespiformis. Lineage (NCBI taxonomy): Eukaryota > Metazoa > Arthropoda > Insecta > Lepidoptera > Sesiidae > Synanthedon > Synanthedon vespiformis. Next base: position 5,294,085 of record OU906947.1, read on the forward strand.
TATGTATTTATGTATGTATGTTCCTCCATCACTCTTAAACGAATTAATTGATTTTCATGAAACTTGGTGAACGAAGTCGCGGGCAACAGCTAGTTATAAATAAAAATCAATGTAAGTGCGTTTGTCCTCTATGGACTCCAAAACCGCTCAACGTTTTCCGTTTTCAATTTAATTATTCACTTATAGAAAGAGGGATAAACAGGTAAGGCAAAAAAATTCACGAATTTAATAACGATGACGACTATTTGGGGAAATGCTTTAGGAGCAATCGAGCAACTGTGTCCCATGAGACCATTATGTCTATAAAAAGTGTTAGGTATATTATATTATACTAGCGACCCGCTCCCGGCTACGTTCTGGATTAATTATTTTATACACACAAACCTTCCTCGTTTCTCTCTATTTCTATTAGTGAAGACCATATCAAAATCCAAAACAGACAAACAGAACCGAAAATCGACTTCAATCTTCAATTTATACTATGTAAGGATATAATGTGCAGGTTTGTGTGGAATCAGACATAGATACCGGTGGAAAGGAAATGTTTTGCAACCAACAAAGCGTTCATTAGACACGAGCACAAACGAGAGGTCTGTGTATATTGCTCATTTTCTCAAGTACGACTAGAAGGAGGAAGGGAGTTTGTACGTGCAAGAACAAAGGAAGAATATTGAGTAGGCGTTTTGTATTACGTTAAACAATTAAATATTCCTGCATCGCTGCCGTCGTGAAAACAATCGTCATAAATAAGTTAGGCCTACACATTTAATATTACAAACGTTGACGAAATCTTTTTGTTTGCTAGTATGTAAATGAAATCATATCAGTATGACTTGACATTTTGGAAGTGAAACTTTATAGGCGAGTTAGACACTTTTGTATCAAGAAAGAGCGCTGAAGCTTCGATATAAATTTGTAGTGTATGTGTGTGTGTTTAGTCGATAGGCTAGGTTATACCAGCTCTTTAAAAAATAATAAAAAAATACAAGTCACTTGGTTAACAAATAATAGAGATATATTTGAAAATGGGTAAAATCAAGACTACATTTTTGGGTATTCTGCTGTCATTTATTTTTCTATGTAATCCTAAATAACTCTCCTCTTGATGGCAGTCACAAATTTAATAAAAAGTTAAGTTGAATTTAGTCATAGCATAGTAAAAGAGAAACTTTTGTGATGGCAGTCCAACGACTGACATGTTTTTTTTGTTTATATCTCCTCGGGGCGTTAAGTACGTACATTCGTAAGCTGTATTTTTCATTTATATGCATTCTAATATTAACATTTGTTATTATTTCTATTACATAACACTGCTGTCACTTGAGTGACAAGGGATCTTTTATTGCTTAAATTAATTATGTATTTACTGTCAATATCAGTACTGAATATATCATTGATTTTTATTTAACCTAGTCAAAACATTCACAATTTTGTGTAGAATTCTGAAAATGTTGGTCTTGGGTAATGATTTGTTTTAATTTTTAATAAGATAAGAACTTTGTAAAGAGTTACTTAGTTATTTTCTGCTATAGAATCATGCCCTTCCTATTGAATTAAAGAATAAATTTTGTCTAATGTTTCATTTTACGGTTTCAGCGTATGTTTTAAAGCCATACACAGATAGGGCGCATGTAAGACAAACGGTAGCAGATGGCGTAAATGAAACATTCAAATTTGTTGGTGCAATAACATTGTCTGTGTTGCATTCTTAATCCTTACTAATCCTCATCCTTACTAATATTACAAATGCGAAAGTAACTCTGTCTGTCTCGCTTTCACGCCAAAACTACTAAACCGATCACCATGATATTTTGCATACCCGTTGTCTGAGACACCAGAAAGGACATTAGGATACCTTTCATCCAAGAAAAAAGTAATGTTCCCGAGGGATTATCTAAAATATAAAACTGTAACTAACGCCTGGCCAATGTGTTATAGCAACAAGTTGTAATTGCTTTTATATTTTTAATTTATCATCGCGTACAGTCAATACATAATAAAATGGACATATCATATAAGTGTAACATTCAGAACTATTCGGCATGCAAACTGACATTCTACTCCACGATGGCATATCTCTAAGGGCCTATTTCACCATCTCTGAGTAAAGTGTCAAGTAGGCTAACCACCATTTAAATACACAAGTAAGAAAACGTACGAGTACGAGTTCATCATCTTCGAGTAGCTTTACTCAAGGGTAATTTCAATGAAATTGACACAAGATACTCGTAACATTTCTCGCTTATAAGCTCTACTTGAAAAGTAACTAATCAATACTTTACTTGTAGTAAAGTATTGATTAGTAAGTAGTAAGGCGCTAAGTATCTGTCACAGTAACCATTTCTTTTAATAAAACTCTAATATATCTATATGTTATCCATAATGTATGTTTCTCCGCTAATTGCTTCTACTATTATGTTTCACTCATTATGTCTTATAACATCACATAATTCTCCTTACAAGAAACAATGGTAAGATAAATAAAATTTTATAAGTATGTAGGTCGTATTTAACTCGAAATGCGAGATGTAAACTCGATTACAGCCCTAGAGGGAGGTAAAATTTTGTAAATCGAAAGAGGTTTTTCGACATCCTTTTCAACTAATAAGGTAAAGTCGCTTATCTATACAAACGGTATTTCATATATTTATTTATTATGTTAAAAAGTACAAGCAGTATTTCATGCAATTATTTAGCGAAATGAATAGCAACGCAACACAAAAAATACATGTCAGTCGTTGGACTGCACGTCAGAAGTAAAAACTTAGTTTCACAAAATTATTGATCGCAAGAAATACAAGAGAAAATATATATACGACACTGACCTAACAATAAAACTTGAACAATTACTTGTTTATTTTTTGAATCGTCAGGAAATATTTAATCAACACTATAAGAAATTTTACTATAAGCAAGCAAATAAGCAATGGTAACAATGCTTACTATCCTTACTTATTACTAATATTATAAATGTTAATAAAATTTGTTAAAAAAAATCCTTCATATTTTTAAGTTCAAGTAACTATTTCAAGATCTTGAATCTCTTGAGAAATGTAGGTGGGTTCCTCTAGCTTCGTGTACGGCTTTAGTGCAACAAATTATTAATAACTTAAACTAGAACCTAATAACTTAACTAAATTTTAGGGCGTCCATTAATTGCTGGACATAAGCCTCCCTCAAATTTTAATAATTTACCATTATTAAAATTACCCCATTACCCCCTTCCCTTCCTTATCCCTTATCCTTAATCCTTCTATGGTCAGCAGCGCACTTGTAGCACTTATGGCGTTGCTTGTGTTATAGGCGACGGTAGCCACCTTCCATCAAGTGGACCGTCAGCCTGTCTGTCGACCTTAACATAAAAAAAAAAATATATATAATTTTTTTAATTTTTACAATCTAGCCGACCCAACAGACGTCGTCGGTTCTGTCAAAAGCTATTGACAATATTTCTATAGTTGTTGAATTTTCCGGTCAATTTTCCCAATTTTTCTTCCTAATGAATAATCCTCTGATATTTGTTAAAAATATTGTCTTGAATTTCGCACTTAGAAACAAGCTATTCATTTTTATTTATAATAGGTATAAGTTCATAATAATAATTTTATGTGATTGAATATTTTTTTACGTTTTTACTTTATATACTGGCCGATGGTCCTAGTAGACTTTCTCACTAAAGTTAACGCGATAAAATAATAAATTTTAAATTATGCAAATATTCAAATTTAAAAACTGCAACATGAGGAACTATTTCAAAACACATTTAATATTTGAAAGCATATTCGAAAATTATTTACTTACTACACATGCAATGTGATGCGTTTGTGTACAAATAACTTTCTAACTAAACTTTAGTGTAATGACAAATTGTTGCTCAAAAACTTTCTTCAAAGCTATTATGAAGAGCGAGTTCATACGATTCATACGAAATTGTTCATATGGCTGCAATATTTTGAACTTCACAAAAGCATTGCAGCAGCGCTAACAGCAGCTTCACTCGTATTATACAATTAAAATTTTAATGTAAAGGGCAGGTGTAAACTGTTTATGTTCTTATTTTCATCTCCGTATTACAAACTGTATACTTAGGTAATTTTCTTAAAATAATGCCAGTGGATTGTTACTGTAGTGGTGTATTTCATATGGCAAGTATGCATTAGAAACTGATAACTTGGTTTAACAATGAACTTATGCGAAAAAACTAAATTATCATCTAAGAATTGGAACTTGTGCTAAATGTGGAACCCAAGACATGCCTAAACAATGACACTCGACGTAATAATTATTATTAGATAAACTTATTCCAATAATTATATGATTATTCAATGCTGAATATTCTACACAACATGAAAATACACGGTAAAAATCTCGGTAAAAAGCTTCTGTCCATTTTTTCAACAGAGCGTGGGTCGACCATTCGAGTGCTCTCCAGCAGTAGTTTCATGCAGACAAATGTTCTCGTATATATAACATACAAATTGATACATGTAGTTTAATTCAATACCAGTGTGTACTTCATTTTTAATATCAATTAGGGACGCAACCTTCCCTTTGTGTTTTTGATTGAATTTTATTTTAGCTAAGCTAGCGGATCAGTAGGTTTAAGACATAATTTCTTGAGTGAAGGCCACGGATATTAGTGATATTAGACCTATTAGTAGGTACATCTGATAATGTCCGCGGGTCAACGGTGGATCCAGGTTTATTGGGAAATTAGACCGGCTCTTTGTTCAGCAGTGGACGTCCTAAGGCTCAGTTGATAGAAAATATCGTAAAAAAACAGCATAAGTAGGAAGATATAATGAAGTCCCAACCATATAGGCATCACCTCAACACAATTAAATGAAACCAATAAAATGTGAAGGGAAGTTAATTTATAAAAATATTTCTTTGTTGATAATTCTGTCGTGTTCTTATCTCTAGAATTTTCAGTAGTAGCAAGGATTCCACAGGATTCTTGGGGAATTTTTAATATGTCAATAATTTTAATAAACCCACACTGCAGATCCGCAGGGTGGGTTGTTCATGTAGTTCTTTCTCATGGTGACCTCATTCCATCATTACAAAACCGCTGACGATGTGAATACCTATTACGTGCTTCAACGTATAGTATGCCATTATACCATTACATTCTAAACCTATCATTCGAGAAAATTCCTCGATTTTTATTGTTATTGCCCGAACTCATAAGCCTCAATTCTCGACATACCTCCTCCATTCATACTTCACTTGAATCATTTACAATTCCTACTTGGATCAAACGCATTATTTTTAAGTTTTATTACATATTTTTACATTAAACAAAGTTTTTATATAAAAAGAAAAAAATTACAGCGCTCACGTAGCCTAAACCTTAGGAAATAGATAAAAATGATGCACTAAATAATTGTAGTTCTTTTAAAATACAAGTAAAAACTCCACATTGTCGTATCTCCATCTAATTACGGTTGTAAGTAACGATTTCTTTCATTTAAACTTTAATCTCTATACATATTATAAATTATAGTGATCCTCCCTCCACTTAATTCATATAGGTACATGTAGCGTGTGTATGTGTAAAGCCACTAATTTTAGCTAGGGATTTTATTGTAAATTTGATTTGGCCTTTCGTGCATATTTTCTATACAAAATAGTTTTGATGTTTCACATCTACCAGACGCCCCGCAACGGCTCAATATTTTTTAGTGTATCCCTCAAGTATCCATTCGTATAACTAGTATAAGTAGCTTTAGCGATGACCGCAATGGTTGTGCTCGCGGCTCAACGCTTTTGAATAAAATGACGAGCCTCGGCATAACGCAGTGAAAAGGCTCTCAGCTCATGTATAAAAAATCCTAGTCGAGTTTATTTGCCCCTTTATTTCATTGTTATTTTTTTATATGGTCCCAGATTGTTACTTTTCTTCGCAATAACGTATTTTAGATTACAATATAAAAATAATATAGTAAACAAATATGTGGGAGACACGCATAATTGTTATATCATCAGAGATCGTGTTGGCGTTGGCTATCCATTCAAATACAGAAGTCGGAAATCGGAAATTACCTAACATTTGTGACGTCACTGGCCGAGTTCACGTGGATTATACTTTAAGGTGTCTTTTGATAACATATTATCCTTTTGATATTAGGACCACTTGCTACTAGACCACGTTGCTATACTTAAGACGAGCTGCTTATACCCTAATTTTCTTTTAGGTCGTTCTGCTCGGAGAGTGTTTTGCTCAAATGTCCTTCCGATACGAAAGTTTTTGTTTACAAGCGTTAATTTTTTTTTTTTATATATAATCTATCGGGAAAAGTACAATTTTTCAAGATAAAGGTTAAACAGTAACAACAAACTCACTTTCGCATTTAGGAAATAGGATGTACAGTCGGCCGCATAAGTCGATTAACACATTCAAAAGTGCAAAACTACTGAACACTTAACGCGCCATAGTCCTTGGCACGACTAGAGAACAAAATAAACTTCACGTACAAACGATCGTAAAAAGCTTCAGTATGTAAGTAAGTTGAGTGCTCAGTTGTTTTGCACTTTTGAATGTGTTAATCGACTTATGCGGCCGACTGTAGATCGAGTATTTGTAATCAGTATTACCATTGTAAGCTGATACTTTCTGAAGTTCATCTTTCTAGATATTTACAAAAAAAGATAAGATCCTAGGTAATTTTCTGTATACTTGTTTTGGATTATGTAGGTTATGTTGATATATAGCAAGCACATTTTGTGAGGATTAACATAAAACTTCAATATCTCCTTGACGCTTCACAAGGTATTTAAATTAATCCTGAACGTGATAGAAACGTAAATCGAGGTATAACAGGGGATGGTTCCCGAATCATCCCTATTACAACCTCTTAAAGCATGTTTGCAAAAAAATATATAACAGGGTTGACATAGATTTCAGCATAGGTAGGTACCTACTCACGTTTTCGCTTTAGGCTATTAATAACAGTTTGTCAAACGCAGGAAACCTACCAAGAAGATTATTAGCAACAACATGTTGGTTATTGGACGTTGTTAGTTCCATGTTTGCAGACCGCCTCAACGGCCAAACGGTTGTATGCTTAGGTCACGAGTATTGTATTGAATCTTCAGTAGGTAAAAATCATTAAAATATACATTTTTGATATGTAAATTGTTTATATAAAAAAAAAACAATTTACAAATCAAAAATTTTCAACTAAACGAAAATAACTTACTAATATTTTATAGATTTTCTTGTTTATCAGTCATTAGTCTCATTAGTCTCTTAGGGTATTTCTCCCGGAACGTTTATCTAAAGACATAATTACTATAATTACGGATAGTGACCTGGATTTTTCCAGAGCTTTTTCCAGGTATAACCGTCAAAGAAATTTCAGAAATTTTCCTTTCAAAAAATAGTTCACAAAGTATAGCAAGTTATTAAAACATACGGTTTATTTATAAATGGAACTCTTTCAAAATATGAATTGGTATATTAGGATTCGATAGCAGTATTCAATCACCCGATGCAATAATAGGATGGTGTTCGCGAGGCTTTCGCCTATGGCGAGGTCGAGACGACGTTCGCTCGTAAATAATAACTTCATACATAAACAATGAAAGCCATCCCTAACCCGAGGCCCGTTCCTTCGCTTCCACCGATGACATCCATTCATAATTTTTAACAAAATATACCACAGGGACAGCAATACTCTAAAATAAGTATTATCTCTTTTTAATCATAACAATTGTAGATACCATTTTTCTCATTACACTAATTTATATTTTAGGCCTATAATCCTACTAATGTACGAGTAATAAATGTGAAAGTTTGGGAGAATGGATGGTATGGACGTTTTAAACTCTTTCATATATTTTATCACCTGGGTTAACTTGGATTAACATGGATATAATTATCAATGTCATGTTCCCGATGGGTCGTCTAAAAATGTAAAAAATCGCTGTGACTTCGGCGCCACCGTTTTTTACATAAAGATGTCGGGCGTTATAGTGCTTATATATCAGGTGTTTATACTTTTCATATTCCAACGCAGACGTAATTAGAGACATCAACTAATTGGATTATAAAATTACCCCCAAATGCTTAACAGAGACGGTCCATACTACTGCAATGTGCCAGGACCTTGCTCATCAAGAAGATTTATGTCTTCTCATATATACAGAAATTTTCACAATATTACTCTTCTTCGTTAGAGAAAAAAATAAGTTACTATGTATATCAAGTCCGCGCAAAGTTTTGATATCATTCTTCGTTTCTAAAATATTCTGCGTTAAAATAAAAAAATCGGATTATTTTTTTTTTTCACTATTTCGGCCATAACTTTTTTGTTTTTGACTTTTTGAAAAATTCTTTTTGCAACCTTACAGCTTTTTGAATATCATATCTTCACAACTCTCTGAACGAGATATAAGAGGATCGCACTTTTTCGTGAAATCGGGGCCTATACTGTGAAGCAAAACTGTTTCTTTACGGACTTCTTTCGATCTTACCGCAAGCAAAGCGAACACTCGAGTCAATTTTAGTTGCCTCTTAAAACGGGCATGGTTTCGAGTCTGTATTTTGGAGTATTAGATCAACGAGCTATCCTTGGCTCCCGTATGCCTATCCAGTGAGGAGACTGCACAATTGCCACTCCAAACGCCAACCATTAGTGTGTTCTCGACGACAAGTTAATTGCACATCTTCGTTCCACAAAGATCGAAATTACTTCCATTTCGGAACACAATTCACCTGACACTTGAGTGTATAATATTTTTTGCACAATCGTAGAAAATTTTTAGAATTACTTACCTATTCGAACTCTAAAGTACCTATTAGATTGACCAAAAAGTGAGCAAAGTATGAAACCATAAACCAAAAACAATGATAGCTAAATACTGAGAATATTAACCACATTAATACTAATAACTAAACGCATTTAGATTAAATTTGGCAAACACATATTTTATTACCTGGATTACCATGTGGAATTATCTTATCTTGAAAGTTTTAGGTCCAAAAATCGACCTACAGCGCGATCTAAGTCACGGACACAGTTAATGTTAAGTGCATATTAAGTGGTTTGATGATATTAAGCTACAATTTTTTACCATCACTCTGGTAAGACGACACGTTTGGTCTAGTGGCTAGTAACCCTAGCTTTTAACCCTAACGGTCGCGGGTTCGAATCCCGCTAGGGGCAAATGTTTATGAGTTAACATTTATACCTTTGTACCTGAGTCATGGATGTTTTGTATTTATGTATTTACAAATAAAGTAATGTATGTAGTATATCAACTGTCTGGTATCCATAATGCAAGCATTAGTTGCTTAGTGTGGAACTAGATGGTGCTGTGTGGAATGTGCCAAGATATTTATTTATTATATAATTCAAGGAAAAATAAAAAAATATCAAGGAGTCCACAGGATTATATATGACTTTTTCATATATACCGGACCATATATGAGTATATATTGGGTTTGTTATTTTGATACCTACAAAGCAATAACGCTGTCCACTTTTAAAAGATCAGGTTTCGAACCCAGTGGCCAAACTTATTAATTCGCTTATTCTATTATTAACAATACATTTAACTATCTCCTTGAATTATGGGAGAGCAGTGGACGTCTTACGGCTGCAATGATGATGATACAGTAAGAAAGTAAATACAGTTTAATATGTTGTGTTCAGAAATTTTCTTTGCTTTTATTTAGTCATTTTAGCTGCATCGATACATCTTCATTTTGACGTTCTTTTTCATGTGACACTCTCTAAACGCACATTATATATCGTTTGTTGAACATTTACATACGGCGATATATCACTGTTGCACGTAACACGAATATTGTACACATATCGCTGTTGAGACAACGTAGATGTTACGATACACAACCATCATTACAAACACATGCGCACAATTTACAAGCAGACGACATACGTTTACTTACTCAATACTTCTCAGGAAGGAACAAGTGTTGTTGCGCTTAAAGCGTATTCTCTTTTAGATGCACTTTGTCTTGGTAAAAATAAACACGATAGCACGGTTAACCAAACGCTTTACTGTGTTTTTGACACGCAAATAAGAGACACTGAAGTTTTACTATGGTCTTCGTAAGAAAGCTCAAAGGAGATTCGAAGACGAACTTAGCGAAGTTAGTGAATGAAAGTTAGCGATATAACCCGGCGGATTAGTAAGCTGAAGTGGCGTTACCCACGCGGATCGACGGTGGATCCAGGCTGCTTCTGACCGCTCCTGTTGGAACTCCTACGGTTGAAGTTATATGAAAACTATATACTTACTTAATGCAAACTATATTCTGTTCATATTGAGTATCTGTTATTATAATACAATATAGTAAAACAGTGAAAATGTTGACACACAAGTCTGAGAACGTAAGTGGTAAGACGGTTGAGACATTTCTGTGGGACGTTTGTTCGCTTCAGTGCAATATCGCTATCAAGCGCATGAATATTGTATGACGAGGTGAATAAAGGCCCGATATAGGTCCGTCCTTACACATCTAAAGTACGAGTAACAAATGGCGGTTTCAGCCTGATTGAGATCTAATTTATTGGCGCACATTCTGACTACAACCAGATTCTAAATCACAATAATGGCATACGGGTCCCGTTGTAACTCAAGCCAACAGATTAAGTGTATTATGCTAGATGTACCTTGCAATTGCATTCGTGAGACGTGATTATTCATCTAATTAACGTCTATTAATTTGAGTGTGGTGATACGTTGTTCTGAAAAAGAAAATGCAATAGGGTCGTGGCTAAGTTTTGGAGTTGTTGGAGTTTTGGAGTTTAATCTAAGTTTTGGATTGGATGGTTGCATGTTTGTTACTCTATGCAAAAATTGCTGATTTGGACGAAATTACACACAGTTTTTTACCTGGATTACCATATTGGATACCTTTCATCCTAATTCCGAGAGGATTGTCAAAAAATATTAAAAAAAATTGGCGCCACTGTCGTCACAGCGATGAAGAAATCAGGCGTTATAACTCATAAATTTATTTAAATTTTTCAACACGTAGTTATGAAGTCACAGTCACAGCTAGTACAGCTAGTGTTATGGTGTAGTCAGCTAGTATTATAGTACACAGTGTAAAGTACCGTGCGCGCCCCATTCACACGCCGCAACGAAATGAGGCCAAGATTATACAATTACCATCGGTACGGTACGGATTCTTTATTAAGGAATATTTAAATTGTAGAAAATATCGATACCATCATTCAATTTTAATTAGTTTTTCCCTCAAGTCGATTTTTCCACTCATTTAAATTTGAATATTCAGTTGGAATAACGTGGTTAAACTAGACCTAAATTTGTATGAGGAGAGAATCTGTGTCACAAATTTTATATGCAAAAATTTATAAGCATACTAGCGACCCGCCCCTGCTACGCCCAGGAAGAAACTTAATTAAGTTTTATTGAATATATAAAAAATCCAAAATAACGTTGCATTGCGTCCGTGGTTTAGGGGGAGTAAGTGGTCATACAAAGCAACTTCAAATTTTACTTACTATGTAAAGATAATATGTATTACAAAACAATAAAATTAAATAAATGGATATATGTTCACACATAATATATTTCTAAATGACGTTTAGTATTATGAGCATGTCTCACGTTACAGCCTGGGGAACCGTAAAAATAAAAGATCAGGTGCGTATCCTCGCTGAGATGAAGTGTGTTTCTCCACTTATAACTCACTCCATTATTTAAGATCCCACGCGTATACAGAGTAGAAAAGATTCGTATTTACATGCGGCATTTGTTACAGTTATTACATTTTTGCTTAGGCATTTACAAGCTATTCGATCTATTTACGGATTTCATACATCGTCTTACTTATAATAAAATTGTAATGTAACTTACGCTCACACTGCAATTTGATTAACAGTTAATTTTAATATTAATTAAATATCCCAGATGTTTGAATTAATAACATCGACTCCTCTGTATTTAAAAACAAGCAGACTACTCACGGATGCAATTTTATTCTGAAAATTATATACACAACCTTTCCTAAACTCTATTAATTTAAGCGACAAATTCTAGGTAACGAGATTTAACAATAACAAAAAAATCATACTCAAAAGTATATTTTTCTAGCAAATAAAAAGTTTAATATAAATTTTTAAGTTCTTTTTTTAATTTAACATTGTCATATAGTCATATATATATAGTCATAAATATAAACTTCGATGTATAATAATAATTACGTTGACATTTTACTAATCTAAATTAAAAAAATAATAACAATTTAACCTAATTTATTGCTAGGTAATAATAAATACCTAGCGAGGTTGAAACCGTTGCCGATATTTGTTGGTAAACAATACCTATGTGACACTTTAAATATTATATTAAATAAAAGTAAACAATATCACTATAACCAATAAGTTATATAGTAATATTGAAATATCCAAGGTATAGGTATATTAACGTACATTTCCAAACAAAATAAAATAAAATTAAAGAGATACATAAATAAAATAAAATTACAGTGGCGTAGCTAGGTAACCAAGGGCCCTGGGTTACGACTAGAGTCTATATGGTGGAGACCATGAACGATCTCATGCCCGCGGACCTGAATTAATGTACCTACTGCAGGTGACTTGCATTTTTTCACGATATTTCGCGTTATACAATGAGCTGTAGCCGAAATCTATAGATTTGACACCATTTATTGACTTAACGGACATCAATATGAGTGGTAAAATCAAATAAAATTGAACCACTATATTGACCAGTACAAAAAAGTTTATTGACATTAGCTTACTTACTCCTGATACAGCATTAATTTTTTAACCGTTCTCGAAAAAAAAATCTTAACTCGAATTCACAATAAAACGCACATCGATGAATAATAAAACGCACATATCACTATCCGTCAAATTGACAACATTGCCAACCTACAGAAAGAATTTAGGGGAATTCCCTAGGCATAACTTTTGAATTTCTCTCAACTGAGTTGTCATGATTAAAGTGGAGTTACAACCTGTCATATTTATTTTGAAAATGGGAGAAATTTCCAAAAGTTCAGTTCGATCGAGATTCTGATCGAGATTCGAGGGCCCCCTGAGCTTGAGGGCCCCGGGGCACTGCCCCGCCTAGCCCCTGGGTAGCTACGCCACTGATGAGGTATCAAATCAACCTTTTACAATACGAATATTATAAATGTTAAAGAAACACATACTACTTATCTTTAACAATATCACTATTTTTACAGCTACATGAGCGTTAAAAAAAATTGAAATTGATTTTGTAAATAAAAAATATACTGAAGTTACCGTGGTTTTATTAAGTATACATATATTCGTTGGTTACACATACCTATTTTTAAATTTCCTTAAAAGAATTTAATATAACTATTCTTGTAACAAAATGGCCCTATCTTCAAGCGAGTGACGCCACGTGCACAACAATGTAAATATGTTTGTAGTAACTAACTTACAGCTTAAACGAAATTAACTTAAATATAAACAAACTATGACGGTTTTGAGAAGTTTGTTATAAACATTTAAGTTAGTCAAGGAATAACTCAAATATTTAGAGCGAACTGTTGGTATTCAAAATATATAATATTGAGCTATATATAGACAGAGAAGAAGAACTTTTACAATATATTGAATCAACAGTCAAGGTTTCAGTGCAATGCGATATAAAAGTCAGTGGTCTAATTTTGATATTATCTAAGAACTTTATATGAAGTTTATTCAAGGAATCTTGTAAATATACGTTAACAAATTCAGTAGTATGTACACATTTGAAAAGGCGCGTCGTGAATCTTTGTTCAGGCAGAAAAGAAAGTATGGCTCCCGACGATTAACGAAGAAAGCTTAAAACTTAATTAACCTTAGATATATTAGCTATAAGGTGAACCTTATAGCTGCATTGTGAACAATACAATGCAGCTGTTAGTAAGTTATCACTCGCTCGCACAAGCGTATCATGCCAACTATGCCAAAATGGCGCACGCTAAGATGGCGGCAGTTGGCGACCAATAGCCGTGCTGGAAAAAGCCGCGAAGTGTGTGTCAATAGCATTTCCCGCGCTTTAAAATTCGTCTTCTGCGCCGGTACATCGATAAGCCATAAATATCATTTGCGTACAGCGATAAGCTAATAGTGACTTACAGTCCGGGAAATACTATCGTAATTAAATTTCAATAATTTTACTTCGAGTTTTAAATGACCTTTTAACATTTTTTGTTCTGAACAAATTGTTCACATAAATACAAAACACAGATTTCAATATAAAATCTTCTACACACAATTTAGGGTATTTTTTATTTCAATTTATCAAAATAATCGCTTTATTTTATACGATTTTTATTTTTCCGTGTCCGACTTTGATTTTTATTTATGAAAACACTATTATTGATATTTTATCAACAAAAATTGTGACAACATTATTACAATCTGTCATAAGTAAGTACCTCTATATAGTGCCTTGACTATAGACTTTAGTCTCCGGGGATTAATTGGGCGTTATGGATTAAGGATAGCACTGTTTTCTTAGGCATTATATTGGATAACGAACTTTAGAGCGTATTATTAAATTGCTAAGTCTACTCCTCTTTATACAAAGTTGGACTTTCCTTCCTTCAGTTTCTGTATGCTGCTGCTTCTTCTTTTACTTTACATGCACTGTTTTACAAATAATATATTATTTGTTTTATATATTTTATACACTTGCAACACTAAATTTACACCCAAGTCATTCATTTTTTCTTTGCTAAAAGTGGTATCTCTCTTATAAAAGTAAGGGTTGTGGCCGTGTACGTTAGGGATAATTTCTTTGAGAGTATTTTATGTAAATATCCAAGGAGTATTTTATGTAATGTATTATATTATGTAAATATTATAATACATAAATTTTTCATGTAGGTAATGATCTCAATAGATATCTACAGCATAAAATCGTTTCCCCGATTTTGTTACATTTCCAAAGATTTTATCAAAACTTTTTTGTTTTTGTTTGTTTCCCTAAAATATTGTAAATTGGCAAGGAACATTTTGTACGCCCACTGCTCAACTAATTGATTTCACTAAATTTGACATTTGAGGCAATATTTTATTTATAACACAAATATTCGTTTAAATAGAATTGGTATTTAGTGATCTGGTACCAATTCTATTTAAAGATAGGTAACCAATGATCTCGTGAGGGATAGTAATAGATTTACTATCCCTCACCAGATCATTGGTTTGGTTAAACCAGTATGAATGTGTATACTCTTACTGCAATAATTCCTCTAGTGTGGTGCATGCATAATCAAACAACATATGCTGGTACGTGCGCCCTTCGTGTATGTAGAGCTTAGACTGTTTACAGTTAAAGGACACGAGACATTCTGAGCATAAACAAGTTTACTTATAAGGAAAATAGAAAATTAATACGTGTAAAATTGAGTTACATTTTAGATATCCGCGGATATCTTATGTTGCGTTCTGCGCACCATGTTCAGGAGTCGCCATTAAGTTTGATTCGGACTATACTTTGTTTTCAGATATATCGTGTTTATAGGCTCTATACATGATTCTACGTATATGTATATTCTATTCTACTCTACTCTATATTCTACGTATACATGATTCTACATATACGTATACGTATATGTACGTATATGATTCTTCTTAAACGAATTAACTGATTTTCATAAAACTTGGTAGATAAACATTTAGACGTACAAGACACAGGAATAGCGGGCACCAGCTAGTATAAAATAAAATTATTATTTTATTTTCCGAAAAAAAAAAAATTTACACGTTGTGCTTATGTTACCGATCTCTAAAAGTAGTTTTTGGAATGTCTGTTTAAAAGGCTTTGTATGAAATTTGGCACACATTAGTTTATTACCTTCTGTTAAGAAAAGTCTTAACAGACGGGTTGCCTAGTCTATGAGGAGTCATCATAAATTATGCAGCCAGTCTGGTAGCTGTAATAGAAGACCGCTTGTGTTTCAGTGAGTGAAGGTATAGAAGAGCCAACTTCCACCCAACCCAATCCTATAACCTGTGGCTTTGATTATGCTAATAGTCAACTGTTGCCAACCCACTATCAAATGAACCATCAGTCTGCCTAACTGGCTTTCCATATAAAAAATAAATAAACAAAATGCCCCACTAATTAATAGGCGATATAAAACTCTTACTAACTACATAGTTCGAAAAAAATAAAAGGATTTCATGGATATATTCAAAGCGATAGTAAAATAAAACTCAGCGGGGGATTATACTAAAACTAACAAACATACATTCATAGTGGTCGTTAACATTCTTTCCGCCTCGTTCAGTTTAAAGTTACTCGGAAAACTGTGTTTGGAAGCTATAATCTTTAAAAATATTTTTAAAGTGAAAACTTCTTTAGGCGGGTTAGGCACATTTTGTAATAGGGAAAAACACTGAACTCTCGGGACCGACGCCTTTTGATATAGATGTGTGTGTATTTAGGAGATAAGCTAGTCTATCCGCTCTGGAAAAATAAGCAAAAATCCAGGTCATTTTGTTGGGAAATATGTGTATGGGTAATGCTAAGGCCCGGATTAATTTAATATGCATTTACATATTTTTACTTGAAATAGTTTTCGTTTTTAATTATGGTTTCTACATAATGTTATTTAGATCGTCAAAACTCACGTTTTATTTATCATATTTTTCCATATTTTATATATAAATCCATATTCCACAAAATCAATTTTCATCAAAACAACAAAAAACAATAGAAAAAAAACAAAGAATTTCATATCCTACAAAAATCAACAGCATGGTGTGTGGAAGATTAGAAGGTGACATAGACGTGCACTACTCCCTTGCAGTAGCATTACCATGAGTTGCTATCGAAATCTTACGTTAGTTTACTTCTGTCGATAACGAACATTTCACCCTTCAAAGTGCTAGTGAATGATTTTACTACTAACGTTACGGTAATTCTCGAGAGCATCAGTCAAATTAGCGACTACATTCGATAGGTTTTTCACTTATGCAACTCATGTTACCAGTTTTAGTTCTTTGAGTGACCGCTAGAGGCGCTGTACAATTTTTCATACAAATATTTTACGTTCTCGCTCATCTCTCGCTAGCGATTTCGGTCGTCATAAACTCATGGTAGTGTTACAGAATTACGCAAATTTAAATATGCTCCAATCAGCGAACTGAAAAATACTGGAAAAATTGTTAGCGTCTCAATATGACCCCTCGACAGCTGAGCCGGGGTGGGCAGGGCTTGAAATACTAAGCCGCGACTTGAATTAGTTCATTTTGCCACATTGTCAAGTGCGGACGTCTAAACGCTGTCAAAGAAATTTTTAAAAAATAGTTTATTTTATTCAACATGCCTTCGTGTGTTGGTCAAGTGGTGCAAAAATAATTCGTCCCATTATCTCCAGGCTAATGGGATCACTTTTCACATAAAAGTACACCGTTTGCTATACAAAACCTTAAAATTAAAATATCTCATATTCTTTGTTAGGGATGTCATTATGCCAAATGATCTAATGCAATTTATTAAGATTATATTTTATTTTATTATAGGGACTAAATATAAGAGAATAAATATACATACATATATAAAAAAGTAATATAAATAAATAAATTATTATTATCATTATAATTATTACTAATATATTATTTAGTTTTCGAGTTCCTATTTTCATTTTCAACTAGAAAAAGATTATTGAAAAAGATACAAAGATTTATTGAAGTGAAAACATCTTTAGGCACGTTTTGTGAACCATCAGGCTGGGGTCGGTGATACTGAATGAATAGGGAATATTAGGGAATATTTGAACTCAAGCCCGCTTGGATTGGTGATACATTGTATCGTGTGTGTGTATGTGTATAATGATATTTATAACTTTAAAATTGGAAAAATAGAAGTTTTCACTTCTATCTGCGTTTACAAAATTCTTAAAAGTATCACAATGCATACTTCTAATATTTTATTATCTATCCTTTACTTTGACCAAATATCAAATTTAATTCTGAAATAATTAGTAATTTATTGTATGCAAATATCTCGAATTATCTCGAATTATCTCGAATTTTGAATTTTTCGAAGTAGAAAATTTTGTATTTATGAATAACTACTTCTACTCGTTGTTAACTTTTTTCTTATTATATACTTGAAAAAAGAATTAAATTTTATTACACAAAAATGATTGTTGACTCTTGCATGAAACATCCCCGCTTATTAGCCATCAACTGTCTGATCTAATGTCAAATTTTGAAAAATGATCGAACTTTTATAAACTTATTTATAAAATGTCGTAATTACAAAGTGCACCCTAATAGCAACCGAGACGTGTTATCATTAAAGTTTATTTTAAATGCTAATAGTTTGAAGGTAATTAATACTTGCGTTTATGTCATATTCTATATTTGTCATATTTTGGCGTCGAAAATTTACGGTAACTAGTATGAAGGGACGGGTTCCATGCTCGCAGAGTTTATATTAATTCGATGGCTCCAATCACATCCTGTGATGTTGAAAGATCATTCAGCCAGTATTAGCATTATACACATAGAAAAAGTTTTAATTTCGAAAATTTAAAAAAACACGTGAATATTACTGCAATTCAAATGTGAGTGAAACGGAAGCTGAATAAAATTGTAGTTTTTAATTTTTTGCAATAAACAATCCGTAAGCCTTTTTGGTATCGGGCGACTTTTCATGTGACGACTTTTCACTTCTGACGAGCAGTCCTATCGACTGACAGTTTTTTCATCACGAACTGCTTCCATATTATAGCCATTATGCAATAATTTATGGAGGACTTTGCCTTTTACGCGTAACGTTTCCAATAAAACGCGGTGCAAAGAATGCCGAATTGTTGTGTAAATAAAATCGCTAGATTTTCTTGGAACAACCCAAGGAGTTGACCTTTTCTACGTCATTAATTTCGCCCTACCCATTTATTGTGCGCACGTGTCGCGATCTCTAGTCTTAATACAAGTTGACCTCAGACCTCGGACGGTAACATAAGGTACCTAATTACAATATTGCGTTCAGTAAAAAAAATAACAGAGAATATAAGAATGAAGAGATAATTAATGTGATGTGATGGACAGGTAGATAGACTTTTTAGTATATGTGTGTCCCCTACCAATCTATACCAATATATAAAGCTGAAGAGTTTGTTTGTTTGGTTGTACGCGCTAATCTCAGGAAGTACTGGTTCGAATTGAAAAATTATTTTTGTGTGTTATCGCGGAAGGCTGTATTCCTAAACATTGAATATTCCTAATCCCCTTATGATGCGATAGTTCCTGTCGCCTTTCAATATGTTTTTATCGAACCAATTGTTACCTATTATTATTGATTAAGTTATTTCATTAACAGGTATACAAATAAACTAAATTATATTTTTGTATACAACCGCGCTGGGGATTCGCCGAGGGAATTTATCTTGCCAGAACCGAAGGCGGTGCCATTACTTAAAATGAAAAATATTTTAAGATAGCGAGAAAAAATTATGTCTCGTGCCTTCACATTTTTTTTAAACAAGTGTAAATCGGATTTAGTATTTGACATTTTTAGATTTTTGTGTTGAAAGTGTTGCATAAAAATGATACTTACTCATAGCGGGGAGATAGGAAGGGCCTCCGGCATCCCTTACTAACACAACAGCACATATTATGTTATTTCACGATATTTAAGGTTATCTGTAAGCGGTAAGACGGTGGTTACTGTAGCCATACGGGCTGCCCAAATGACCGCGAAATGGAGTGTGACCTGCCAAAACCCTTGGGAGATCAAGATCGCCAGTTATTATTGCATTAACACATAAAATAATCACTGAAATTCGTGAGTAATCAATAAGCTGAAAATTATTTGCGGCGACATGTTTCAAACCGTGTCGCGCTCAATTTGCGTCAAAATTTAACAGTAACGTTATTACTGTTACTTAATTAATTAATTACACATACCAACCCCTGCTCATATTGATTAAAAAATATTTCAGTTCAATATTAAAAATAATATTTCGATGATATTTACGTATCTATTAATTTTAAATAATATTTTAACTGATCCTATTAAGTTTTGTTTAATACCTAATGTTTAGTATTATTATTAGATAAGATATATACTAAGCTATTACTAGCTGACCCGCGAACTTCGTACTGCCTTAGAATCGCTTGTTACTCGTACATTACCGAGTTACATAACCAGCAAGGAAAATGTACAAGGAAAAAATATTCTTCGTCCAGAACCGAGTAATGTATAAAGAAATATTTTTGTTCTTTGCACATTACTGATTACATTTCCAGTTTTGTATGAGGATATAAATATTCTTCCTACATTACTCGGTTTTGTTCAAAGAGATCGATATTCCGTTTACATAACAAAAAATAAAACCGCCGAAAAAACTGAAAAGCATAAAATAATCTTATTATTTTACCTAAGTAATTTTGAGTCGCCGCGCGCATCACTCTACGTAATTTTTGCTTGTTTGGCGTGGTTTTATTTTTTGTTAAAAAGTTTTATTTTATAGATTTTTGTGGCTATAATCTAATATTTACAACATGCTTAATTTTTAATTTTCCCACCCCCATTTTCCCACCCTTAGGGTAGGAATTTTTTTCCAAATTTATACGAGACCAACTTCGAGGTATAAAATCTATTAAAAGAAGAATTATCAAAATCGGACTACTCTGTAAAAAGTTATGCGTGGTTATACGCTACAATCGGTGAGTGAACAACCAATCATCCACTGTTTTCCTACCCTTAGGGTAGGAATTTTTTTTTCCAAATTAAAATGGGACCATGGGTGCAGCCTTTCAAATAAAAAAAGAAGTTATGTGTGATCATACATATGATATATATATATATATACGCGTCGGATTGAGTACCTCCTCCGTTTTTGTTTTGTCGTTTTCATCGGTCGAAAACCAAGGAGGTTCTTTGAGCAAACTATAAATTAATAAATACAATTTACATCTTAATTAGAACAGTTTTTCAGTTTATTCATTTTACATGTAAAAATACAAATAATTTCTCGTTATAATATTACTAGATATATATAAAGAAACTTTATATATATCTATATATATACCTAGATAAAGAAACTCCAAGATAGTTGGGAAAAAGCTGAAAATGCAAAACTGATGTGTTAACACAGTTATTATTTGACGAAATCCGTCTGCTGTATTAGCAGGGAAAGTGGATAAAATCTAAGGTTCATTGTATTTATTTTTATTTATTTATATAATACGGACAGCCAACGTAATAGTGTGCATATGAAACTCAGAAAAGATTGCATATCAAAGTCCAGCTTACACATATCACAATTATAGGCTACCACAACATGCATAATAATTAAATCTTGGAAACTACATAATAATTATAGTCAAATTTAAGGCAATATCAGTCAAACACAAAAAGAAAAAAAAAGAAAAAAAAAAAAAATACAAACAAACAAACAAACTACACTTACATTTAAAAAAGAATAAACACAAAAAACACAAAAAAGAAAATGATAGAAGTTGGGACGGCCTCCAAGAATAGTCAACAAAAGCAAATTAAATCAGTTAGTAAGCCGCATTTTATATGTATTTAGATATATAATAAGTTATAATTTTGTTTTTAAATTTCCGCGAACTATCGTTAAAGACATCGAGTGCCATGTCCTTGGCTACTACGTTATATAATTTAGTAATTCTATTAATCGGTGCAGATACACCCAAATTGGAGTGTATCATATTTGGCTTGAAAGGCACATAGTTCTTTGGTCTAAAGTTATGTCTAGGAATTGCGAAATTAATCTTGCCAACGAGGTCCATCGAATCTATTTCGTTATTTATAATTTTGAATAGGAAGCACAGGTCCAACATATTTCTTCGATCAGATAGTGTTAGGGTTTTGTATCTTTTAAGCTGTTGACAGTAGGACCTATGCTCCTTTAGCGTGTTTTCTCGAAAGCTTACGCTACGCAGAAACCTTTTTTGCACTCTCTCAATGCGTTCCGAGTGAACTTTGTAGTAAGGATTCCATGCTGTGACACCATATTCAAGAATACTTCTAGTGAGTGAGTAGTACAGGGTCAACAGACTTATGTGATTCTTAAAGCCTTTAGTAGTACGCAGTATGAGACGGTTTGTCCTGTATGCACTCTTAACAATATTATCGAAATGTTCAAGAAACGTAAGTTTACTGTCAACTGTTACCCCCAAGTCTCTAATGTGAGCCTTTTTAGTCAATATATCATCATCAATGTGATATCTATAGTCAATGCTGTTTGTTTGACTCTTTCTAGTGAATGAGACAGCAAAGCATTTGCCGATATTTAATGACATCTTATTTAAGTCACACCAATGCACTAACCTATCAAGATCTTCCTGTAGCAGAAGGGCATCCTCGTCATTATCAATAATTCGATATATCTTTAAGTCATCCGCATATAACAAGAAATTACTATAGTGAAAGCAGTCCGCTATGTCATTTATAAAAACGTCAAAAAGGATAGGACCAAGTCGAGAGCCCTGAGGAACACCCGTCTCCGCAGTAAACTCACGAGATTCATAACCACCAACCACCACTTTCAGTTTCCTATTCTTCAAGTAAGATTTTAACCAGTTCAGGAGACCTATGTCAAGACCATATTTTTGTAGTTTTAGAAGCAGCAAAGAATGATCGACCAGGTCGAACGCTTTAGAAAAGTCTGTGTAAATGGTGTCTACTTGTTTCTTATTGTCAATACTTTCAGATAAATCGTTAACGTACAAAGCCAAGTTCGTCACTGTCGACCTCCTTGCCAGAAATCCATGTTGGTTGGAAACAAATTTTTGCTTCATATGCCAAACAATAACTGGGCAGATTACAGATTCAAAGACCTTTGCAAATACAGAGAGTATACAAATGGGTCTGTATTTGGCTATACTGTTTCTATCGCCATCTTTAAACACCGGTACAATTCTGGATTCTTTCCAACAGGTTGGGAATATGCCCTCCCCAAACGATCTGTTAAATATTAAGGTTAATGGGGCAGCTAGTCTCGAAGCACACTTCTTTACAAATATAGGATGAATATTGTCCGGGCCAGCACCCTTGTTAATATCGATGCGCTTTAGGCTTGACTCTATCTGTTCTTCGTTGAATGAAATTGTAACATCAGTAGGCAGTGCGCAAACAGCTTCGATCGAGTCCGATGTGGTCGAGGTTTTTCCATATATGCCCTTAAAGTATTCTGCGAAGCCATTGCAGATCTCACCATCAGCAAATAGTTTACCGTCAAAAGTCATAATAGCTGGGTAGTCGGGCCTACTATCACGAATCTGCTTTATGTAAGTCCAAAAAAATTTAGGATTGGTGCGGACATTATTTTCAATCGAATTTAGATATTTTTTATAACATATATTTATTAGTTTGGCACAGTCGTTCTTTATTGAGTTATACATATGTTCATCCATTGGATTTTTATATTTTTTAAAAAGAAGTCTATATTTATTTTTAGTCTTAAGGTTCTTTATAAGTTTGGTCGAATACCACACAGGATAACCCCTCCGTTTTGCTCTTGTTTTGGGTATCAAATTATCTATAACACTGTTAAGTTTTTGATAGAAGTTCCGTATCATGTCATTAACATCGTTGCATATCTCGAGTTCCTGTACCCAATCAATATCATCCAGTGCATTACAAATTAGGTCATAATCAGCCTTAAACCAGCTTGGCCTAATATTAGGAAGCGGCTGAAATTGTTTCTCCCGTGAGCGTTTCAGCAGGATTTCCAAAGGCGGGTGATGGTTATCTACAACGCTCAACGGATCTCCACAGACGGCCACATTCACGTCCTTGGTATTGCTGTAAAATATTAGATCCAATAGTCTCCCATACACGTTGCTAATACCGTTAAGTTGAAGCAGATTTGATTCGTACATCCAGTCCATAATGCAGTTACGGAATCGATTATCGTATCTAGTTGGCACCACATAGTCACCTGAGGTGCTATCGCCACTGCAACACCAGTCAATACATGCAAGGTTGAAGTCTCCTACTATGATTGCATCAGGATATCCCAGCAGTAAATCACTCGCGATTTCTGTAAAGGATTGTAGTGTTTCAAACTTTATGGGGGAGGGTAAATATACTCCGCAGATTGCAATGTTATTATTATTTAGGCTATCTCCTAACACGACATTCACCCATACCTGCTCAAAACCGGTAGCATGGGCTATTGAGGATATATCTATACGGTGGCATTTGAGTCGTTTGTGCACTGCTATAAGGACACCACCCCCATCGATTTTTCCATTTGACGCAGAAATGTCACGATCCTCTCTGAAGACCCGATATCTATCATCAATAAATTCTCCATCCATTACATCGTCGCGAAGCCAGGTCTCTACCAATATAATAATGTCATAGTCGCTACTCAGTATATTTTTAAGTATCTTATGTGTTTTAGTTCTCATACCGCGCATGTTCTGATAATATATATTTAAATTCTTCGAAGCCATCACAACCAGCAACAACCAAATATAACACTCTTAACCTAACTATCTAATATAATTACTTAACCTAAGATATATACTAAGATTATTACACGTTTAAAATGAATTAAATTATTTAAGAGAGTCAATATCACTTTTGGATCGAATCACTTTGTATTCAGAATTGTCTGTTTTTCGCAGTAGTATACGACCGTTCCTAATTAACACATATTTATATCCTAGGCCCTTCGCCTTGAGTCTAGCCTCAGCGTGAAGTTTTTTCAAATCAGCAGGTAAATGTTCAACCACGTAAATTGCAGAATTCTGGCCATCTAAGCCAGCGTGTTTGGTATTGAGTTTATTATTTTTATTGGTTTTATTGAAACGAAGAACCCCAGCCAGGAAATTGTCCCTCACAAGCGGACTGGAGAATTTCACTACAACAGATTTAGGCCGGATGCTCTTTGGGTTCATTTTAGCGACCCTGGTGCAATGATGAATCTGATCCTCATTGATTTTGCTACCTGTGCTTTTGCCAATTTGAAGTACTATTTTCTTAAGATTTTCAGACTTACGCTCAGGTAGACACTGAATTTCGACGTTCGATGACCTGGAGTACTGTTCTAGGCTAGTTACTTTATTTTTAAGGTCATTAACAGTTTCCGTGAGAACAGTATTCTCCTTTTGTAGCGTTTTCATTCTGTTCTGAGTTTCGCTTAAAACCGTTTTCATATCATCACACTGATCATTGGTTAATTTTAGGCATTCATTCAAGTTATCAATCTCCTTAGTGAGCTCCTGAGTTTTATTTTGGATTATCTGTGCAATTTTTTTCTCTAAGTTATTTAGTACATTCTCAAGCTCAGTTCTAATTATCTTCCTCACCACAGAGGCCGTTACAGGCAGTGTCATGTCATTCATATCATTTGTCTTGCTGGTGTTATCGGGAGTAAAAGTCAAGTGCTGGTTGAATGTGCTCAAGTCAGCATCACATGATGTCATAGAAGCATTGATGGTTGATACCATTGCACTTCGCACCGGTGTATCGTCATTTCTGTGTCTGCGCGTTGTAACATTGCTACAAAGTTGACACTTGAAGCTCGAAATAAGATTAGGCGAGTTAGCATCAAAAATTTTTTTGGATATATTTAAGCACAGATAATGAAATTCAGCTTTACACACAGTGCATCTTAATAAATCTCCCACAGCAATAGGCAAACAGCAAGCCAAACAGTTCATTTTTATTCAGTTGCAAATTGTATCATGGTCAAATCAAACCGTATGCCAAAATCATTTATAATAATTTACATAAAATCCAAAGTACATTATATTAATACTGGTTTCATAATAGAATCAAATGACAGTTAAAGTATTCTTTGATTCAGGGAGTGTTCAAATCAATGGCCACAAAGCAATGTCACTGTCACGTCTTACGTATGTGACACATTAAAAAATATCAAGTCTGAAAAACAAATTTAGCGGCACGAACTGACGCAGGTCTGAACTAGCGTCACCCGCGCGCGAGCCCAGTACTCGTGCAGTCGAACCAACCTGCATACAAAGTCTGTTGATGAAAATAACCTGCATACTCGTCGGTATATTTCAACTTTAATTATGTTGTAGGTAGTTAAGAAAGGGAATATGTATTGTTACTATTATGTTATCGGGCGAAAAATTCAAATGTTTTTTTTTTAGACCACTGAATTCACAATTATACAGCAAATATTGCTTTAACACTTTTTAGTTTAATAGGTAATTATTTCACTTGCATTAGGAGTTTCAATTCACTGTTATATCTTGATTATTTGAGAAAGTTCTTATAAATTTAATTCACTTATTTTTTCGGCGTACACTATTTGATTACTTCCAAAAACAATTTCACTTGATATATGGAATATTTACTAGAGGATAAACTATAATTACTGCAATAAACCAGTAATAATCCACTTCAAAACAAATTTTTATACGGAGGCAATGTTTACTCACGGCTACCGCCAATATGAATACAGCCAATAATATATTCAATACGGTAAACTTTGTTAAGGAGTTTCCCCGGGCCCGGGTCCGTATTTCATATATGCAGGTAAACCTACTAGTTGTAAACCCTTGTTACAACATGTCTAATTCTTTCATTAAAATTTGTTCGTGTTGCACTGATTCAAATACTAATTAACTGGGTTGTTCCAAACTGTTTTACTACTTGTTCTACGATAGAACAGTTTGCACAAAATAATTCCAACTAGGTACTTGAAATTTATTTAAGTAAACACAAGAAGGGGTGGCATCCATCTCCAGGGTATAAAAAACACCCGACACAATGTCAACTTTCAAGTAAGTAGAACCTAAATCTAAATTTTTGAACAAATCAATGCACAATCAAAAAGTATCGTCGTTTTTACCTTCTATAATATTAGGACGACTATTCGCTTTGACTATTGACAAGATTCTGTTAAATATAGCTAAAGTACTGTAAAATACCACTAACCTACTAGCGCTACAGCCGTTTTAAGAATGTAGATATTATGTAATTTTCTTTATTGTCGTAAAGGGAACTTAATAACATGCTTAGAGGAAAATCACGCTCAGTCTTATGACATTTACCACAATTACGTTCTGTTGTGGTTTTCTTCTCGTCAGCTTCTCGTGTATAAAAAGACGTGCGTCATTTTATATTGTGTGTAAAATTTTTACTCGTCAATAAAACTAAACCAGATTGAAAGAATTACGAATGTAACCATAATTTTAGAATTATGAAAAATTATATGAAAAATATTAATTATATGAAAAATTGCGGGCTGGTGCCCGCAACTTCGTCCGCGTGCTCTATAACCTCTATATCCTTCCTCGAAAAATGGACTACACAAAAAGAATTTTTCAATTCGAACCAGTACTTCCTGAGATTAGCGCGTACAACCAAACAAACTCTTCAGTTTTATATATTAGTAAGTAGATGTAGATTACCAATGTCTTTAGTATTGCAAAAATAAAAAAAGTTTTTATAATGAAGTTGAATGAAGGTGGTAAGCTTCACAATACTCAATTTTCGGATTGAATGGACGAACACAAAAACTACAAATTACTTTAAATTTTTTAATAAAAAATTTGTCTCAACGACTTTATTGATTAATATTTTTTACGGTAAACGATATTTTAAAATATAGAAAATTTAGAGTTCTTTATAACTGGGATTAGGGGTCTATTCTTTTAACTTAACAAAATTTACACAATATTTCATGATTAAAAATATTATTTATATAAAATAGTACACAGATATAGAATCTAGTATTAACTTAAGCTACCACCGACAATTACAAATGCAATCTAAAATAACTTCAATATGCTTTCAACATGTAGTTACACACACTCTCGAGAGATCCAGGCTACAGCAAAATTTACCAATCAAAAGTTAGACCACTGTGTATTAAGTGCAGAAGCAACTTAAGTCACGCGAGCTCCTTCGATAATATTTATGACATTGTAAAAATAAATGAAACGAGAAATAACCTGAATGACTGCGGAAGAAAAGAAATTATATTACAATTAAATGTACTATGTGTAATTTTGTAATATTTCGTGTCTTCCGGCAATTTTTTGTGAAATATGAACCTGTTATATTAATATTAATAGCTACAGGTTAGATATAAAGGCGACCTTTCTACTTTTAATAGTAAACTGTTAATAGACGGTGATCTCTTATGAGATGAGTATGAGAATTTACAGTAAAAAAATTAAAAAAAAAATTGATAGATTATTTATCTTTATATAATATTTATTTTTATTTATATTGCTTTGCTGAACATTTCATATGATAGAGACGCTCAACCTGAAAATTCCCTCGGATAATAAACAAAGTGACCCAAGGCATTAAGGGCATCTGTCGTCGCGAACGTGAAAAATAGGGGAACTTCTCGTCGCCCTGAACCATTCGCGTTACAATAAAAAGTAAGTCCCCGGTTATTTTCCTCGTCAGAGCCTTTTACAGTTTCAAATAAAAGTCGAAACAAGTGCCCCCAGACTCAGGTTTATTCAACGGACCAGTTCAAATCCACTGATTTAAAAAGCGTTTCCCATTTGATATGTTTCTTCGTTGGACTTTAATTAAAAATCTACTTTCTATTGTAATTAAAAGCGATTTTCTTAGAATTAGCTGACAATTAAGAGTGTTGATTGTCGGCTATTGTTCGAAAATGTTTTAGAAATAGGTAAGTATCTATATTAAACCATACTAATATTATAAATGTAAAAGTAACACTGTCTGTCTCTTACCTTTTCATAATTACTCAACCGACCATTATGAAATTTGATACAAGAAAGGACTTAGGGTACCTTTAAATAACAAAATATTTATAAACTTTGATTGGGTTATAAATATTTAATTGAATTCGATTCGATATATAATATTTAATTGAAAAAGAAAATAGTAGGGGTCACGCTATCTCCATGACGAGTTTAGCCGTTAATAGGCAACAAACATATAGTCAGATTTACTTTAACAATAATTATTATTACAACGTGTCCACATCTTCACATACTATAAAACAAATACGTAACAGTTCTTAATGCGGTTTTCAATAATTCAAGACGAGGATGGTTTTATATAAATTTTGCAGAAAAACACCCTTGCCGTGGCGGGAGAGATTCGCTAGTTTGATATTTATAATGATTAAATTATAAATGAACAGTGTTTGATATTAATGAACCAAACTTTAGAAAATTACTTCAAATATTATGACGAGTCCCTTGGTGAAAGTTATCTTGGTAGCTCAAAATTCTTAACAAACCATGGAAAAGAACTTTTCAAAGTGTGCGTGTATATACTTAGTGGGCTTCAGGTCAAGCGATCCTGAATTTTTATTCCGCTTATTGAATAAAAACCGTTGACTCTCTTGGACATAGGAACTAGTGAATTGAAATACACAATAAGTAAATAACCATCTTTCAAACAAACAATGATAATAAAATGTTGAATTGTTGATTGTATGTATTTACTATTGTGTCTTTGAACAAATTGAATGGTCTAAAAATCTTCCTTGGAATAACAGAAGTTAAAAGCAATTAGGTTGAAACAATGTGTACTTACACAACCACTGAGTTTTATTTCATCGGGCATGGTCTAGCAAATCCCTAAAAGCAATAACGATTTGTTGCAAAGCTTGGACGATAAATCTATATTTTTCTCCAGCGAGACTAAAGCCATAAATTCCATACCGGAATACTACAAGCGCGTATGCTCGCTAAACAATAAATTGTGAATGCCTCGCACACACTAGTCATATTCATAAACCAATGGACAACCAGAGGTTTTATTTAATCATTAGTATTCCACAGCGTTGCGTAATCGACGATTTTTTGTCGGTTGTTCATCCCCTGGTGCCACTAGACAGGACATTTTTTCCTGTCGTTACACTTTTAAAAGGGGATCAGTTTTGCAACAAAATTATATTACTTTACTTATAACCCATGTTATAAATGCGAAAGTTTGTGACAGTTAATATCTAGACGCTTTATAACCTATTATATCACGCGTTACTGCCATTATTTAGGAAACATCATAAGTCCCATCGTACCCTTATCTGAGTATAATATAGTGTGACAACACAGCTATAATGTGATTGTCTTTTGCATTTTCATATAAATTTCTTGGAAAAAACCTGAAATGGATATAGGTAGCCACAATATTGTACTAATATGTAGGTAACTGAATTAAATTTTCAAACCATTCTAAGGAAATCATTATTATTCTATTCCAAAGTGACGATGAATCAAATTTCGTTAAGTGTTAAGACAGAGCGAACGAGAATTTTATTACCATTTTATTATTTCCTTTTTTTTTTTTTCAGGACTCGTCTTCGAACAAAAGACAGATGAAATCCAGAGCTCTTTCAAGTTCGCAATGCTGCAGCACTCGAATAGGACCAGATTAGAGTTCGACTTATACGCCGACGTGATCAATACCGCCGATGCTTTTAAGCTCTCTCGCCTCAGTAAGTGTTATAAAATACTACTACATAAAAGATTGTCAAAATCATGTACATACTTCCATTTCTAACGACATAGAGCCATCAATTTATTTCATATCAAAATTATATTGTGTAAACACATATCTATACATATTATATAACTTTTGTTAACAACAAAAAACTTTTTAACAAAAAATTAAACCGCCAAAAATCTAAAAAGCAAAATATAATTTTATTTAACCTTATAATAACTAAGTTCTTTTGAGTCGCCGCCACGCATCACTCTATAAGTATACTTATAGAGTTATACTTAAGTATACGCCACCGCGCATTACTTAGGTATACTTACATTAGTTTAAGAACTTAGTTATTATAAGGTTAAATAAAATAATTTTTTGCTTTTCAGTTTTTTCGGCGGTTTAATTTTTTGTTAAAAATTTTATTAATCCATTAAATGTGGAAGCATCGCTGTTCTATAATCATCTAAATTTCAAAGAAAACACGATAGAAACCTGAACATGTTTTTTTTTTCTGTTAGACTACGTTTATGTTTATGTCGTAGATATATGTATATTTTAAACTCATCTATGTGAAGAGCACTTCGTTAACCGATCTCCGCCAAGCTGAAAGTCAAAATATAGGCAACATTAATATTTTCGCAAAGATTTTTTCAACTTAAAATGATGTATCTGACCTCATATTTGAATAAATAAAAATACTACGACCGGATTTTTATAATCCTTACTCTATTGCACAAAACGAAAAAACGGAGGAGGAGGAGGTTCTCAATTTTGATAATTCTTTCTTTAATGGATAGGATACGTCGAAGTTGGTCCCATATAAATTTGGAAAAAATCCTACCCTAAGGATGGGAAAATAGGGGGTGATTTATTTGTTCACTCACAGATTTTAATGCTGAGTTGTGTATTACAATTAAAAAAAATATTAATTCAGTTTTAAAGTCTTCATAACAACAATTTTACGTTGATTTCCTACTGCACATTTTCTTTGTTCTGATGTTTGCTTATTAAGGATAGAATAATTAGCAACAACCGCTATTTAAAAGAGTAATTGCTTTACATTGTAAGTCTGAAAGTACAATTAAGTTTATCCTTTGCGGTAACAAACAACGTCAGTGTTCGTGACACTTGTTATATGAAAACTGTATGCTTTTTAATTTGCGAAGAAAACCTTTTCTATTCACTACGTTTTGCAGTGATTTGGCAAACTCGTTTGGCGGTATGTAGTGTTGTGTTTCACTAAGTAAGGATTTTGAGTAAGGGATGCCATAGCCCATGTCTCCATCCCTTCCTTATCCCTTTACTCTTAATCCTTCTATGGTTGGCAGAGCACTTCCAGCACCTATGGCGTTGCTTGTTGTTATAGGCTACGGTAGCCACCTGTGCCATCAAATTGTCCGTCAACCTGGGTCTCGACCTTAACATAAAAAACTCTTTTTAACAAAAAAAAAAGAATTCAAACTGTTTTCTTACGGATGCCATTGTCAGAACTGGACCAAATTTTAATGGGACCACACGGGAAGTACCATCTTACAAATAAAAATAGAATCATCAAAATTGTTTCACCCAGTCGAAAGTTATGAGGTGACAAACATAAAAAACATACAGTCGAATTGAGATCCTCCTCCTTTTTTGGAAGTCGGTTGAAAAATCGATCATCGTGTTGAGTTCTCTTAACAACTTCGCCAGGGCAACAATATTGTCGGCTCTTTGCCGAACCGAATTTAATTCATTTCGAGTATTCATTTATCCTAATTAAAATTAAATTCATTTCAGCTTCAATATTCTTCAGCTTCAGATTCAAAGCTTCAACTCAATAATAATAATAAACACGAGAAAAAACACAAAATAGCGCAGTGTGAGAATTTCACGGCATCGGCCGGGATTTGAATCTGGATCAACAGCTTTTGTAGGCAACTATGCTACCATTACACTACCGACGCTACGTAATTGCTACGTCGCAATTAAGCTTCCCATATTACACGCCATAATATTTATATGGGGAATCCAGAATTTTTTAAGTAAGAAGCACCAAAATTATAAATCCGTAACGTATGTTTGTGACATGGGTGATATGTTCTTCCAGTATCTTCCGTCATTAATTTTTTTAATCTGGTTTTCGATTATATTGTTTGTTGTAGTTTTAAATAGTTAATTATATTTTTAAATAATATTCATGAGCTGTCATGACAACATTTATTTATAGTAATCAAGATAGTAATTAACGACATGTTTGTTTCTCCGCTAATTACTTATTTCACCATTCATATTTAAATTTGGTTTTCACTTATAAAAAGAAGGATAAGCGAGGAAAGTTTGTGTAACAAAAAAATGCATCCTCGGCGAAGCCGAAAACGGCAGGTCGCTAATAAATTACAATTATAATGATTTCAATTGAGTAGGAAAGATCTTTTATTTAATATTAGGCACGTTGAATATTTGATGTTACAGATGGCAAGAAAAGTTTTAGATATAAATGATAAAATGGCTCCAATTAAAATTGTGGGGTGCGGTGAAATGTTGGCGGCGCGGCGTTGGGCGGGCGGCTGGTCTAATATCTTTGTTGCGCATCGGATAAGAGGGCAACGAGTAGTATGAAAAGCGTTTAGAAATTATTATTTAATCAGGGGTGTGAACCGGGCGAGATGTTCAGTGAAGTGCTTACAATACGAATTTAATTCCATGAGTAAAACCCAAGAGTTGTGAACATGAAACGAGGGGAGCGAGCGCGGAGTGACCACAGCGGAACGCGCCGTACGAAGATTAAATTGAATCGGGCAACTTGCCAGCTATACCGTAACCAAAATTACGAAATATTATGCTGATTTTATAGCTTAAGTAAAAGGGTGCTTACACATACACCGCTACTAATATAATCATTAGCCAAATTCTAATGTCGCCCATTCTAGTGCTTTAATCCGCTAAATTCTGCCAATAGTTCTTATTTACTCGGACATTTTTGATTAATGTCCGAATTTTAAATGCAGGTCGTAGACTTTTAAATAAAACTAAGTAGCTTTTTATAAATATTCATTTTGTAGCACTGTAATGAATGCTGACACAAGCAAAACAACTTTGTCAAACACGCAGACGAAACACAATGTAAAATCAGGTCACATATTAAAAGCAGTGTTACTGAAAATATAATTTTCGTCTTAATCGATATACCTAAGTAAATATATATGTTGTATAAATATGGCTGTTAAGTGGATAACAGTAAGAAAAGATATGTCGGCTTCTCAAATAGCAGGTTTGAGTAGCGGTGAGTCCTGCACCTGTGAAAGATTTTGGATATTTCATTATAATGGTCTACGATTATTATTATTACTAGCTAATGAGGAAAGGCATATTTTTAAGATACTTCCTCAAAAATAATTCTTTATTTTTTCTAGACGATAGATATCTTATGTACTTCACACAGTATGCCTGAGTACGAGTATATGGACAATTAATTACATTATAATCGTTTAAGTAGTTAAGGCGTGAAAAAGTACAAACAAACACACTCGCAATAATATAATAAATATTGCAAACAGACCATGGAGCCTTTAAAAGTGCCACACACTAGGAAATTATTCGTTTATACGGTTAGATTTAACTGACACTTGAAAATCCGTGGAACAAATAGAGCTCAAGTCTATTTTGGGGCGAAAATCCAGTTCTCTCTGGGGCGGGTTTTTTCATTTTAAATTGTGAGTCGAAGATAAAGGGAGAGGGCCCGCCTCGTCGGACGCTGCGAGCTCTGATCAAAACACGTCTGAGACTAATGACGACGACGCGAATTTTTATGGCAGTTCCCGTTCTTTGGGGACTACTATTTGTTCACAGATACCCGCTGAATTTTCACTCTTAAGGCCGCTATAAAAGTTAAATCTCTTAAACTCCTTAGCAAATTTTATGTACTTTACTTTTACTTTTCCAATGGACGCGGCTAAGTAAGAATTAACTATTCAATATTTCAACTACAGATCGTCTCAATTTGTAGGCTCTTTTTTGTCAGTGATCAAAATTATTCAGTGTATACAATGTTACCCTATGTATGTATGTATGTACAATAAAAATGTTTGGATTTGGGGCAATCAGGAACCACTCTTTAAAAAATCTGTTAGTTCTTTAACTTTTATCGGTTACAAGCTGTGGAGGCATAACTGGAAATAATTAAGCTGATGTTGTCGCACTATTTTTTGCTTGTGATTTCGTCCGCGTTCTTTTCTTTTATTAGAACATTTATTAAAACTTTATTTCTTGGGCAGTTTGTCCGGCGTTTAATTTTATAAGATTTTTTGTATATCCCTCGGTAACATTTTTTTTCTGGATCAAAGGTATCTTAACTCTTTTTCTATGTAAGTATCTCCATGTATCTGAATAATTTGTCTGAATAATAGCATGTATATGTTGAATTCTAATTTATAACTGAAACTTATGACTAACCACAAATGTCCCAATCCGTAAGTAAGCACGCGATAATTTGACAATTTCAAAGTGTCATTTGGATAGTTGTGTCAAGAAGCAGATGTTACAACTGGTAAATAAATCGGAGCACGCCTAAAGTCTTGAGTGACTCGCTCGTTAAGTCTTCGCTACACAAGTGTTCACTAGAAACTTAGTTAGCGCCTAACTTAACTTCGGCTATTAGTTTCTAATGCCATTAAGGACAAAAACTGTTTTCTCGCTCTGGTGAGAATTTTATAGTTATGAAACGGAGTCCCAAACCTGATTAGTTGTTGGGTAGTTAGTTAGACTAGTTCTACTGTTAATTCTACGATATAACAAATGGACAATAAAGTCCAAGTACTCGTAGTTCTACTGCAGAGTATTATACAATTGAAACATAGGCAATGTTTCAATTGTTTTACTGTTATTTATACAAATTACTTACACGAATTACTTTTACTACATGTCATAGATATATGCACTTCAATTCGAGTTGAGATTCAAGGAAATAGATAATTATATGTAGAGTCGGCCGCAAAAGTCACGTACAAACAAAATAAACTTCACGTACAAACGATTGTAAAAAGCTTCAGTAAGTAAATAAGTAAGTAAGTAAGTAAATAAGTAAGTGAGTAAGTAAGTGAGTGAGTGAGTGAGTACGTAAGTAAGTAAATAAGTACTTAGGCCAAAATCTCACCGAGATTTGCTGGCTAACGAAGGATGGCTAACGAAGAAACGAACTTACTCACTTTGCTCAGGTGGTTATTATAAACGCCAGGCTTTACGCGCCAGCGATATGCCTGCATAAGCTATGGCATGCGGCGCCAGAATGGCAGACCAGAAATGGCTCCTTATTTCAAGAAGAATAATTTTTCCTGTAAGTTTTTAATAAAAGTACAATAAGGAATAGAAAAAAAAAACAATTCATATTATCCATTATCCGTGAGAATATCATGAAAACAAGATATTATAAAACCACATATCTCCAGTTAAATTCTATGTGGTTAATATGTATAAAGACTTTGCAATGACAATTAATTCGAAGTGAACTTCAAACGAACATTTTGTTTACAGTACAACGTCTTGGGTTTACATTGACCGAGAATCGTGATATTGACAAAAACCAGATTAACATGTAAATTCGCAGTTATTTGTAAAGCATCTCAAGTCTAATGATATTCATAGAAACTATTTACTCTTTACTCTTTAACTATTTACTCTGTTCCGTTGACTCGTGTTCAAATTAGTCATAATGAATGTCAGCAACCGCACAACAATACCAATTGTAAGACGTACCCGTACCTAATGTGGAAGCAATTAAGGAACAGTCATAGCTAAGTGGGTATAATGCTGCGGTAGACGCTGGTTTGAATCCCAGTCGTGTCTGCAACTCTAAATATCTTCAATTCCGTATGTGTAGTGAGTGCATTGTTCTTACCAAATATGTCCATAGTGTTTTAAATGGAATAAGCGATCATGTTACATCTACATAAACATTGTTTTTGATTCAATAAAGTTTGGCTCGATGTCTTTCCATTGGTTTTAAAAAAAGTCATACAAGAATTGTTCTCCACTGTCTTAAAATTTCATTTTAATAATTTAGAATATTAATTTATGAAATGAGACGTGCTGAAAAGAGGCGCCGACGAAAACACAATTTTGGGTGAAATTTTAATATAGGAAAATACGGATAATGCAAATTCGCCTCTTAAAACAACCAGACAAATACTATTTATTTATAGATACTCGTATACTGTCAAGTCAATGTCAAGGAAAATTAATATAAAGTGTTTTAGTTATTTAAAATACATTTCCTGAATATTAGAATAATTTATTCAATACTAGACTGTGTCTGCGACTTCGTCGTTTTGAAAAATGAAAAATTGTGTAATATTACACCTCAGATTTTTATCGCTTTAAAAAAAACATAACATTCTTTTTTCTGGATAAAAAATATCTTACTACTATGTATGTACCAAATTTCAATGTAATTATTGTTTTGTAGGGGAATTTGTAAAGAAAATCTCCGTTTTCTAAAAGGCGGCTTAATTCCTTTAAGCTTTTTCTAAAGCTAGACCATATTTCCTCGTTATTATGTATATTCAACGAGAGTGCGGTACCTGCCTCCTTTAAATTTCATCAATGTGTATGACATAGAAAATTATAAAGGATATTGGGTAAAGAAATATCTCTCGGTTACAAAGTTGAAAGCGTAGGCATATCATCCATAGTCCCTTTTCCTCAACTCAACCGAGAAAAAGATTATATCTCTCTCTCGTGTGGTTCTTTGTGACTTTGTGTGGAAAAAAACTTTTCTTAAACTTCAAAAGGGTTCATAGGCTATGTATGATATAGATATCAACAGATAACTGATCCTAAGACATAACTGATCCTAAGATCTATACACGCAATTAAAATAATATTGCAAGCAGATACCTACAGCGTGTTTGCGGTCAATATAGTTTGGGGTTACTTCATAAAATATCTTCTATTAAAGCAAAAACTATGAAGCTATTAAAGTTAAAGAATTTTACTTAAACATCTTAATTTTAGGTATAAAAAAATATATAAATATATTTAATTTGCATTGATTTCAGGAATTTAATCTAGGTTTACAACGTGAAAGTAAGTGACAACATAACTCCGCAAAAGATATACTCAACTCACGTCTTATTCTAGAACTTCAGTCGAAGCGTCTAATCTAACATATAAAATTCTCGTGTCACGGTGTTAGTTGCCATACTCCTCCAAAACTGCTTATATATTTATTTTAGTTTAAAACAATTCAGCATTTTAATTTTCCAATTATTTCTCAGAAATCATTCTTGAACTACAAAACTTTCATAGCTACCTCTTAAGTGTAGATGCCATAGACCTTTTTCAAGCCTAAATTATAAGATATCCTATACTACGACTCGTCGACAGTCATACAATATTGTCACACTCGCAGATTTTCATACAATATATTTTTTTACATTAAATTCAATTCTTGAGTTTTTTTTCACATATTTTGGTGAATCTGTTTGTTCTGCGTCCGCAAGTGAATCCTTAAGTTAACGCGGTCGTAAATGAAACTCTCTCGGTACAAGTTTTATCGTTTGATAATAGATTAGAACGCCCATTTGGCTCAGTCGGGACTGGGTTTCATGCCAAACGAAGTGTTTCGAGTTCCCTAGACGAAACAACCATTAGTGATGTACAACACATCTTTAGTTCAGGATCGATTCCAGATGCACTCTGCTTTGTAATGTTTTAATGTCTTTGTTAACCTTTCGTGTTTGAGATTTATGTGACTTACAGCAGGACTTTAAAGATTTCCCCAAAAAAAATTCTGGCCGGTGGTTCTTACTATAAGTATAATTGTGTATGTATATTTAAAGACTATTGACCCGCTTCCGGCTTCGCCTAGGGTGCAATTTGAGAGTAAATATTTCTTTCTTAAAATAAAGAAATAAAGAATGGCGATGAAATTCTTAAGTTTTTTCTATACTAATGCACGGCGATAGATTTTTTTTTACATATAAAAGTAGATACGTGAGTATTCGCCCAATGGCGTCCTTCTAATTCTACTGAAGGTGACTAAGAGGGACTCATACTCTAATATTGGGTTGAGATGTAATTTAAATTGAAGCTCCATTCATATTTCCCCATTCAGTTTCGTGACCAGGCGTAACGTATGTCAAACTCTCATTAGAAATTCAACCAATGGCATAGGATCGTATTCTACAGTACGCAGTTATTTGGGGAAGTGGCATAAATACGGGACCGTAGTTCGACTCGGCAATTCGGGTCACCAAGAATGTTTACGGTATGCGGCCTCTGTTATATAAAATCGAACCACTCATGCAGGGATAGCAATGTACTCCTGACAGCGGTCCTAGAAGACGCGTGGCCGTGATTTTTTCGTGTGCGTCCCATGTGTATGGAAGATCAAAACGGCTGTATACATATATAACATCAATATTTTTGATAATGATTCTCAACAATTTAGCTCCGAGAAAAATAATAATATAGAACGCTTATTTATATAGTTAAAATTGATGTATTAGATTTGAAATGATAAAAATGTACATTTACACATTTACACTCAAAGTAATGAAGGACGCTCTCATCTAATGCTTCTTTTTGGATAAAACTCGCGGTCGCCTGCGGTCAAACTGCCAGCTCTAATTACTGCATAATTGCTGCCGTTTTGCAATGTCAGTATTAAAAGTCATTATTAAAGCTCGTGTCCACTAGGCTCATTAGGAATATTCGGTAGAATTAGTTAATTGCTTCATCAATGCTAATAATAAATATGTAAGAGTTGGTCATGGAGTAAGTTATTTTGTTTTCAGAGATATCGTGTTTATAGACTCTTATACATGATAAAGAAACTAAATTGACGATTTTTAGAATTTTTTTCTGTATGTATGTATTGTTCCGCCATAACTCTTAAACTAATTAACTGATTTTCATGAGACTTGGTAGATAAATATTTAGACGTACAGGACACAGGATAGGCTACTTTTTCTTTATCAAAGCGGACAAAGTCGCGGGCGCCAGCTAGTTCATTAATAAAACTTATTAATAAAATATAAAAAGATAGTAAATGAACCATCAGATTATCCGCTGTTACTTATAATAAAAAGTAGAAAGAAAATAAATCATCTAAGGACTATTCTGAAGATTTCTGTAAATAAAGTGCAGTTGTTCTTAAAATAATTGGGGTCCGTCAAAGTTGGAATTTCCTTGCAAAAATATATAACACATTTTTTGCCTTTCTAACACCCGATAATTTGGCAGCCATTTGTTCCAAAATATACAATCGATAGCGGCCCCACCTACACGCGACCGCTGTCATGCCATCCAGGATTGCTGTCGCAATGTACTACCGATTTCATATCGACCTTTATAGATATTAATAAATTCTTTATTTCTATTTTTATTTACAGCGACATAATGGTTTTGTCCGCACATGGAAAAATTACAATACAATGTTCGATTCCCGGCAGCGTCAACTTTGGAAATACACTTTTCAAAGTTGGCTCTGGGCTGGATTTGGAAAGATGGTCAGAATGCAGCATGCATTTCGGCGGACCGTCCAGAACCACCCCTTCACAGAAGAACACCGTGAAATAATAGCATGTGTGCTATTTTATTCGGTGAGTGAGTAAGGGATGCCAGAGCCCTACATTCCTGATTCCTATTCCGCGTCCTTGTCGCTTATCTTTTACTACTAGTATGTCGGCAGAGCACTTGCAGCATCAGTGATGTTGCTTGTGTTATATGCGATGGTAACCATCTACCATCAAGTGTACCATCAGCCTGTCTATCAAGTTTAACATAGAAGAATGTTGTGCAACTAACATCAGATTATATACATTATATAGGTATATTCAGTTTACATACAATGACTTGATATTATTACGGAAATATAAACCGCAAACAAACTATATCCATTATATTATGTAACTAATATCCAGTACCACAAATAGAATCTAGGTGTATTCGATTTTCACATATTTTTCAAAAGAAAATGTAAGAATGAGAAAGCCAATAATTCCAATATTAGAATTTATACGGTTTGTGGCAAAAAAAATCTTACACGATCTTTTAAGTTATCCATACCTACTTAGGTAGGTAGGTATACCTACTTATTCGGATAATTTAATATTAACCAGTCAAGTAAATGAGCAATATTCACGTCGTCGAGCAAATAACATGATTCTTTTATGATTCCAATGAATAAATGAAATATCGGGTATTTATATTTTCCCATACTTTCCGTTACTTTCTAAATCGAAATACATATACCTACCCAAACTTTCGACCCGCTATCAGCTTAGCCCGGGATGCAATTTTTTGAAAACAAAAAAAATGTAAAAAAGAATGGTTCTCCAGTTTTGTGCTTAGCAACACACCACAGAGTTTTAAAAATGGTGAAAATAACTTTGCTGAATTTTTAACATTCCATGTTCAACTAAGCCATGGTTTCTTTTGATTATTTGCGACTTTCTTAAATAATCTCACGTTAAATTGTCTATGTACCAAGACTTTTATGTCTGATAATTGAATTTTACTGTTAACATAATATGGCGCTGGATTGTGGATAGTGCTTACACAGTTAGTGGCAGCGATAACAGCGCACACTCCTAGTAATCCGATGTTGCACTTTTACTATTCACGTAATCTGGAATCGATAAAGTGTTCTCCACGATGTGAGCTTAAATGAACGCAAACCATTAGCGTAGCGGAAATTAATAATCTACCAGCAGGCGAAATATGGGGAGAAAATTAATTTATGTATTATACTTTCAACAACAGGACAAACCACTTGCTTTAAAATATTTCAAAATTCCTGGAGTGACATCATCGACACCACCCTTGGTGCTTCAGGTGTCTTCAAGTGTCACTGTAGCCCAAAGACTACTTCTGTGTTACGATATATCTAAAATTTTAAATTATATTAAGACAAACTTGAGCCGCCGGGGGACGCCTGGCAATTGTGAAACATCGAATATTTTAATTATTTTTATTTAAAAAATACAAAAATACAAAGACTTTTGGCCGCTGTATCACCGTACATAGTGCTCGTACACGTGAGGATCATCTTCCGCTCGCCGTGCTCGCAATTAAACCTAAATATAGAGCACTTATTCTTTATTTACTTTTTATGACGGTTACTGTATCCTTGTGACTAAGAATGCAGTGTGCTCTGCAACTATTAAGTATAATCTTCAATAAAATGTTACTTTATGTTACATATTTTTTTAAATAAAAGTAAAATCTCACAGTATGTATGTGTCACATTAAAAATATTATGTATAAAAAAATTACGAAGTACAACATTTCTCTTTATAATTACAAATGACCGATAATTTCACAAATACCAAAAGAGAAAAACAAATCTTACAAATTATACAATCAGAAATCTACCTTTGAATTGCTCGGCAATTGATTATATCCTCAAATTTCTCCCTGAAGCTTAAAACAAGGTGAGACTACATTATCATTCTGCAACGGAGAATCGGGGCCGGAAATAAAAAGAAAAGTGTTATGAACTTTTTGTAACAGTATGGGCGGGCACTAACAGTTTAGAGTATCTGCAAGTATGAGTCGCCCGTGATGCCGGCCAAACGTGATCGGCATCCGACCGTGCTCCCGCGGGCAGACCAAGCGATATTTGCTTCTTTTTATTACCGCATCCATATTTCAACACGAATATACCCCCAACAATATTTGGAAGTACCGTGAGCACTAATGCGTGCGTGGCAAGAAAGACGATTACGTTCACTCTGTTCAATATTCTCAACGAAACTTACAAAACCCACAATTGAATTGTTAATAGTGAGAGAGGATATCCTCGGGTATTTGCGAATATCCCTTACTTTTTATTTGCCTAGCATCTCTGATAACTGTGACATAACCACGGGATAAAAATAATTCTTGCCTCTATTTTGTTGTTGTGCAATATTCTTTATATTATACAATAATTTGAAGTCGTTTCAGCGTCTGTCCGTCTGTATGACAGCTAACTCATTTTCACCATCAGTTAAATATTTTTTACGGAAGTTTTATATGTATAATAAAACGCGCACAGGACACCATATCGAATAAATAATTGGATTCAAGGCGAACAATAATGCTGATTATTCGAATAATTTTCACTGTAACAATATTTATTAGGGTGGCCATAGTTTGTTTAGAATACAAAATATTTGCGCAATTTGTATGCGCTAAACAGCATCCCGAATAAATCACGAACGCTTTGCTAATAACACAGTTTATCTGTGGGCTTGTATCAGCACGCAATTCCCCACTAAATATTCGAGAATAGTATTGTCACATTAATATGCTGCACGGCTCTTCTTAGAACAAACCAAAACAGCAGTAAGTACGTAATAATAAATTCATGTTTACACACCGGCAATTGTGTTTGAATAGCAATATATAGGGGACAGCGTTAATATAAATCCATTTAATTTATTACCAACTGCATAGCTCAGTGGGTATGCTCGGCTTTCAATACAGCAGATGCACGATAGAAATAATGGCTACACTCTCTAACAACAACAGAATTTATCATAGACAGCAGTAGTGTCAAAGTCCAGCTGGCCTGTGGGTAAATGGGTCGCTTCCTCACACTGTAAAAGTCTGTGCCAGCAAGTACCTAGTATGCTTTTGAATGAATATAAGAACTAACATTACTAGATAATAATTCATTTTGAAATGTAGCCTTTAAAATTTTATAGGAATGGTATTCTAGTGACCATCGCAGGTTTTTAGTCTAAAGTGCACTTTAAGAACAGTTAAGGCCGAGTTCTCCAGAGTAACTGTAAGCAAACAACTTCAGACCAGCATCCATCTCGGCGACGACGTGCCGCTCTATACGTATAGTCGGTGCCAATTTAACCTTAAGTAATCCTGCGCTCTAAAAATATTGTC
Organism: Synanthedon vespiformis; assembly: GCA_918317495.1. Lineage (NCBI taxonomy): Eukaryota > Metazoa > Arthropoda > Insecta > Lepidoptera > Sesiidae > Synanthedon > Synanthedon vespiformis. The sequence continues at coordinate 5,337,339 of OU906947.1, forward strand.
ATTTATCAATAAAATTTTGTAAATTTGTATGATTCGTTTTAGTTCGTATTACATATAATTTATGAAGCTACTCGAAGGAAGTGGAAAGCAAAAGTTAGCATGGCATGAAATGCCCATAGAAAAAACATTTATTGCTTAAAAACTCACAAAGAATGCCGAATTTCAGTGAATGTGACTCACCACATATTTTTAAAATATTTTTGACTTAACATTTAATAACATGTTTAATTTAAATATTGAAGTTTACACCCAACTCAATTTGAATTTATTAATCCATTATTTTACCTATAAGTAAATTTAAATATTTAACTTGCTTATAGCGAAACTCATTGAAAATTCTCGGTGTGATTAAATTAAATCACGTATAGTTTCGTCCAGTCGAACATTAAGTATATAAGCAAATAATAAATGCAAGCTGCTTAACTTTGCGTGATAATCCTTACTGATATTATAAATGTGAATGTGAGTTTGTTTGTTTGTTTGTTACGCTTTCACGCAAAAACTACTGAACCGATCACCATGAAATTTTGCATACACGTTGTCTGGGACACCAGAAAGGACATAGGTACCTTTCATCCAATAAAAAAGTACTGTTCCCGAGGGACTATCTAAAATATAAAACTGTAACGCCTGGCCAATGTGTTATAGCAACAAGTTGTCAAGCGTTATAATTGCTTTTATATTTTTAATTTATTATCGCGTACGAAGTCGCGGGCACCAGCTAGTACTTGATAGAAATACATGTTTATGTTAAGTTTTTTTTTATATACACGTCTATTTGGTTCAATTTCAATTAATAACTTGCAATAGGTAATTAAAGTTGTTTGTGTTTTGTTCAAAAATGATTGTAGCTACTGCTGCTGGACATTAACCACCAAAGCGCACGACAAACCGCAACCAGCATTATTGTTTTGTATTAGTCCATAATATTTTCCTCAATAATTTTATAAATGCGATAGTGACTTTGTTTGTTTCTTGCCTTCTACTCAAACGATCATTGTAAAATCAGAAAAGAACATCTAATTTTAAGGTTGTAACATATAACATACCTTATAAAAACATTTTATCCAAAAAACTTAATTTAGCATTGATTTGCTAGCATTCGTTTACAAATTCTGTTTTGAAATGAGACACGTTTATTTAACAAGATTTTACTAAATTATACTCATCTAAACACTCGTGCATTTATATTATTTACTATTATTATTGAATTTATTATTTTACTGCACACTTGCAGTTATTTAGGGTAAAAATACATAAAAATACGTGGCCAAAAAATTTTGATTTAAAAACAATACCTATCCAATCAAATATACACAATAATATAATACAATATTTAATCAAATATCACAAAATCGGAGTTTAGTACATATATTATGTTGAAATACAATATGCGTGATCTTAATAGGATTTCACCGCAAATAGTTGTGGTTTGACTTGTCTATACTGATTAACCCGCAACCAAAATTAATACGGTAGGTATACCTAATGATAATGACTACATTAATCTTTCTTTTAATATAATTAAATATTTAATTATTCTAATGAATATCGATGGAGTCCATCGCGCATATCGTTACCTTTTTAGTAACGTTTTTTTTAAGTAATTATAAGTGCAAAAGTGAGCTTATTGATTACACAAGGCAACAAAATTTTTTTTTGCTGAACAGAGAGGTGTTATATATTAAATTGTAATTTTTCTTAGAAATTCGAAAAATCGTTCGAGTTTCTACAAAAGCAAACATTGATCAAAAAAATTACTATTTCCCTTCTTTTTAATATAGGAGAAACCAAAATTTCACATGCAGAAGCCAGACCCAAAAATCGTATTGACTGATGTTATTTATTGGTTTTGGTTACGATATCACGTCTTAATTACTTAATCGATCATCATGTAACCATTGTATATACATATTAAAATAAATACGAATAAACATTATCGGTTGAAAAGGGGCGCGGACGAAGCCACAGACACGAGATAATAATTTTATTAATTGAGCTAAATATTCAACTCTAATTGAACTCCTATTAATAAATCAACTTCAAGTGTTAATCAAACATGATTAACTGTTGAAGTTGAATATTATTAAATTACAGTTATTATATAGTTACTGTAATAACTAGTTATGTTCAGCCAATGATCAGCGTGCCTCTTTATGCCCATATTTCAAATATTTCAAAAGCTCTTTCAGGGTTCATTCATACTTCGTATACATATGTAAAATATAAGCCATACATGAATAAGTGGAGTTACATATTTTCATAAAACCTTTCGTATGCGCTGCGATGAAGTCACATGTTATTTTTACATACTTGTCCACATACCTCCACATACCTACATATATACTTGTCCTAGATGGCCTACTTGATGGCCAGCCGAATATGAAAACCCTCAAAAAGGCCCTTTCAAAGCTTTTTCATGAAGCTCTATTTTGTAACAGAGAACGACGCGTCGCGTCGAAACTACTCATTTCATTTTCAAGGGCGGGTGTGAGGTCTAATGGTGCGTTTCTATTTGAGAAATAAAGTTTTTACTTCATATGAACTTTCAGACTTATGTATATTCGCATAAGTCATAAAATCGTTTCAATTTGATGTACATGTACCTCTTATGCAGCCTCCTATTTAAACTTCACGTTTACACACGTAGACGCTTTTAATACAAAACAAATATTTTACGATGCCTTTTTATCTTAAAGACGTTTATTTATTTTGATGTCTCTACGTATAATAATTATTTTTATGGCTTAAATGTACTTACCTGAAATGTACACAGTTTTACCAGTAATGAAGTTTTCACCTGAAAATACAACATAATTGAATATTTGGCGAAGTACTATTTTTACTCTACTCCTTATTTTCCTTCCTTACCCGTGGTCCACCTGCCTAGTTCACCTCGGTTTATTGGACAGTTAACAATATTTTGCTTCCGGGCAGGATTTCTTCGGATTCTTTCCTTCACAGCTTTGACCGCCTTTTATAAAACGTGCCTATATTGTGTGGACAACCTGATCTTTTTCTATCGCAAGATTGTCCCTGACAAGAGTAAAACAAGAGAATACAACCAAATGGAAACAGTTAAAGGATTGTTAAACTAAAAACAGTTAAAGGAATGGAAACGTAGGTATTTGTCTCTTAACCTTGTTTAATGCATTACACAAATACTGTGAGTAATGGTTGTTCATTTTTTATCTCACAGTACAATTTTAACATAATAATATCTTCTGGTAGAGATTCACAAGAAAATTGAAAAATCACAATATAATTAATAAAGTATAGATTGTAAATTTTAATTTTATTTATAACTAAGTTGGTGCCCGTGACTTCGTCCGCGTTGAAAAAGAAAAAGTAGCCTATCTTGTGTCCCGTACGTCTAAATGTTTATCTACCAAGTTTCATGAAAATCTGTTAAGTCGTTTAAGAGTGATGGAGGAACCATACATACATACATACAATACCTACACTTACAGATTTATTATTAGTATTGATTGATGATTGATGATGATTGATGCATGAATGATAATCCAAAAATGAATAACATTATTCCTATTGACGAGAAATCAATTAAAAACCTCTCAAGGTTTAGTCCGACTACTTAGTTTACTCCTTTACTGAAAGTATCCTCAATCCTCATGCTTTACTATCCTGATAATGCAGGTGGTATGTAATTAATGGCTCATTAAATTTATTCCATTTCGTGCGTTCTGATCGGGCTATCGAGTGTTTTCTAACTTCTGTTTTGGTGCTGACATGAAAAAGAAAACAAACTGTGCCAATTTAAAATTTTTCAATCCGGGCCATTAAAGCGTTGACAATTTCATTGAAGTGCGTTCTGGTTTAGCCAAATTTAGAACTTTTTCAGAATTCAGAAACTTTTCATTTAACAATAATAATTTGTACTCTGCAACTTTGGCTGTCTTACAATTTTGACTTTATGTGTCTTCTCAATGAAACAATACTAAAATATAATGAGAGAGAAATTAACGAAGCCATATTTTTGTTACAGTTTGTAATCAATTTGGCCGAGGTGTCATTACAATGATGGGAGCAGTAAGTCCAGACTCTTTTGATACACTTCATTCGTACGCCAACACGTTCCAGATGCCTTTCATCACTCCATGGTTTCCTGAGAAGGTGAGCTCTATGCATTCTTATTATTACATTATTTAATAAAATATAATTAACGTTTTTGGAATTTCTGTTATATTTTATTGTTTTTTTCTTTCCTTCACTTGGATCCACAGATTAAAGAGAATAACCAATCAGTAGTCGCTTTTCCCTAATCACACAAAATGTGCAGTTATAAATCGTTATAAAAAGTTGTTTTTTTTTTTAATTCTGGCCATAAAAATTATATAAAAACCGGGAAGACGTAAAAGAACACTTTGTGAAATTGATGTGGAAATATGTGTCTGTGAAATAAAATAAATTTCTGCAATTTATTTTCATGTGAATACTTGAAATGATGGAAATTAATCGTGTTGAAAAACACTAAAATATTATGAAATTTATTAAATAGCTTTGTTGAAGTTTAATGATTTTAAAATCACATATTATATTTTATTTATTTATCAACCCTCAATTGATAAAATGTTCTTATTCACGCAATATGGAATGAATTCATAAATTCATGGAATATTTTGTATTCTTTCATTATAATTAGTATTAGTGCAATATTAGTGTTAATGCAATAAACCTAATAAATGTTCTGAAACACTCTGAGTAAAAGGGACAGTTTGGAAATTTTAAAATTTGCAAGGTAACATTTAAGAAACGAAAATCAAACTAACAGTAGAACTCAAACACACAAACAAAACAAACACTGCACAAATGTTTTGAACAACGCCGCGCTCCGTTCAGTTCTCGGCGATTATTCTAGGAAATTTCTAGGAACGCAAAATGTTTTAATTTCGGACAGGCAAGAAAAATTGAAATAGAAAATAGAGTTTTATCTATTGTCCAAGGATATCTATTGTCTATGAGAATAAAGACATTTAAAACGTGGTATTCGTTGTGGTTTCTGAAGACTCTGACTAGGTATTTACTAAGAAAACACATATTTAAAATGAGTCACTGTATTTTATATGAAGAAAAATAACGTCTGACAATATTTATCTCAGCTACGTTCGGTGGCGTAGTCACGGCGATAGTGGCACCTATTTTTTTTTTTTAATTCTTAGACTATCCCTCGGGAACTCTTTTTTTTAGAATTAAAAGTATCCTATATATGTTAATCCAAATAATAAACTATTCTTCCAAGTCTGTTGGTATAAGATAGTAGGACTGTTTATTATTATAATATTATTGCTTCGAACATCGGTTGTTCTTGTTTCTTTACACATTTATTCTCCATGAACTTAACGTCGTATCAAAATAACTCCGTTCAAAACTTTGAACTAATTATTTTGTTTTTATAATATTACGGACAGAATGTCTGACAAAGGTTGATATACGTCGACTGGCATTTCGAATGTAAGTAACTTTAGTAATTTGGGCTTTATAAGATTATGGATATATGGAAAAACATTAACAATTAAACGTTAACAATTAACTACCTACAGAATTTAATTGTTTTGTCTTCTAAATTTTCTCTTATTAATTAAACAAAAATAAATCTCAATCTTTTTCTCATGTTTGTGTAAAATATATGTTTTTGTAACGTGTGAAGTTTAAACGTTTTTTGAAATTAGATACTCACAGAATTCACCGAGAAATACAGGTAAAAAGATACATATAAAGATTTATTCGCAGGTTATTCCACCATCATCGAAAACTGTGGATTATGCACTAAGTCTACGCCCGGACTACCATCGAGCAGTTATTGACACAGTCTCTTTTTACGGCTGGAAAAATGTTATATACATTTACGACTCCCATGACGGTATGTATGAAAATATTATTATAGTATATTATCGCTTATATACTCGCAGGTAATTTCCCTATTTCATTTCATACTTATGTTTTAGATGTACCTACATTTTACTCTTGAGACTAATAGGTTTCATAAGTACGAGAGACAAACGAAAATGAAAAAGTGTTTACGTATAAATCTGTTGGGGTCAAAAGATAAAAATCACATGTAAACCTTTTTGTCAGAAATTCTAACTCAAACCTCTTGCCATAAACATTTTATTTATTAAAGACAAGTTGAAAGTTATTATTTCATTGTACATAAGATTTTTTGTTACTTATATTATTATTATAAATATACACATAATTTATTTTTATTCAAATAATCTTCCTTCGCTGAGGAAATTTCATCAAAATTTATCTTATTTTTATAACAGAGTTTCTTGTTGCAATATTTATATTGCAACAGGAAACTGAAATCATAATATTTTACAGTCCAAGTCCAAACTACAGTTTAATTGAAACATTCATTGAAACAATCAGACGATTGTTAGAAGACACAAACCACAACTAGGCGTTGTCCATTCTGTGTAGGCAGGTATTAGGCAAGCTCTTACACGTACAGAACAGATTATATAGAGGTGCCTACAATTCGAATGCACCGCTAATAGCACAGTAGATGGAAACATCATTCCATCTACTGTGCTCTCAGCATCTACAAGTGACGTAATGACGTAATGACCCGCTCCTGGCTTCGCCCGGGGAGCAATTTTAATATAAAAAATCTTCCTCGATTATTCTTATTTCCACATGTGAAAACCGAATAAAAATCAGTCTACCCATTCTCGAGTTTTTGAAGCGTACATAAAGCTTACTATTATTTGTTCTACGATAGAACAGCTTCTATGGCCTTGATTTTGAAAACCAAGGAATCCAGCCTCCAGGCAGTTGATTCACTCTGAGGCTTAACTAAATAAAAAAAGCAAAAGAATTCTATGTTAGGAGAAAGGCTCAGTGAAAATTATATTGTAACATGGCCTAATCTTTACAAACTCGTACCTATCTTATACATGAATGGAAACCTAATCGTAATGAATATTAATTCTAATTTTACCCAATCTGGATGAAATATATCTGTACTCACCTGATCTAATGAACATGGTCATGATGTATAGTATCTTTTAATATTTTAACACAACTTTCCGGTCCCGATAACCCTTTATCCTTTAATCAAAATATAGAAAATGCGGCGCCGTACCTTTATTTAAGGAAACGCTTAATATAAACAGGTAGGATTTGTTCTCTCATTAATATTCTAAACCGTGTAAAAATATTTAAATGTGCAAAGGTTACGCCTTCATTTCTGAGGGAAATAAGGGAAAAATTTTAAGTAGTCGGCGTCTAGAATGTTAATTGTAGCGGAGAGGGCACAATATTTTTAACTCTCCTCACCGAGTAATGAGTGCAGTCGTTACAATAATGAGTTGATTCTGTATTCATGCCGCGCGTAACTGATTGAACCATGCTCTAATGAGTTTTCAACGTCCCGGAAGGAAATATTGTTTTATAAAGGAACAAAAACTTGAATCAATACTTATTTATAAAATGTAGATTTAATCATTTGTTAACAATATAATTTATTCGAGAGATTATAAATCTCGTAGTAGCAGCAAATAGCAAATAAATAGAAAAAATATGAACTAATATAGATAATACTAGTGGGTTTTTACATACCATTCCTTATTATCCCTCTATCCATAAGTGAAGACAGAATTAAAATCGGTCAGTGACATACACACGCACAAAACAAATCAATACTTACTTATAATAAATCTGTAATATATATATATTTGATTGATTATATTTACATTGCTATGATGTTTAAAATACAACAGATTCTTTATTCTTTTAGCGTGTAGATATTTCCAATCGCCGTCTCCGCTTTGGAACAGTAGGGAAATCAAGCAAAAACTAAACCACTGTTTGGTAAAAAAACTGATATCGCTCATGCAGTAGAGTACACGCGCTGTTCTATAAGAGAGCGATCATGTTTTTATGCTAATATCGTGAAATGTATAGTATCAAAAAGAAATGCATAGTTACATGTGGTTATTTTATGTAAATTTATTTTCGTCCCTAAAGTTATGTCCGTATTATCATAATTTATATTTATTCCCCCAAATGAGCACATACTACATACGCGATGTTGTCGTGGACGGATAAAATAAGACTTCCCATAAATAACCATGATTTCTCCAACCTTTTTTATATATCTACATTCACTTCACTCTCACAAAATGAAGAAGGGCGGACGAAATTTCAATAAAAACTTCCCGCCTTCATTTCGTAAGATCTAAAAATGATTTTTACGAAATAATTTATACATCTAACTTTTTAAATTAAGTATTTTTCAAGTTTTCCTCGGCTGTTTCTTTTTTTAAACAGTAGATGTTGGACCGTATAATCATCGGGTAAACATCAAAACAAGAATAAGTGAATTCAATAGTAACTATTTTTGAAAATGCTTGTTTTTAATAAAAAACTAAATTTGATAAAGAAACGTTTCTACCAAATCGTTAATTTTATTCAAACATTAATAAAGTCAACACGGCAAGATTAAAACAATTGAAATTCGGTATATAAAAAGTGTCATAATTATAGATTAAATTTAAAAAAACCGTATAAATAAACGTTAACACTATGCACTTCTAAAGACATTTTGATTCACCCTCATACACGGTTAAGCAAGGTTCTAATCTAATTAATAATATTTTACAGTGTTTTTAAATCCATATGTTTTCTTAAATATATGTGTGCGCCATATTTATTACATGAAATATACAAATTTTTACAGAACAGAAGATTATGTAGCAAAAGAAATCCTCTTTCAGGAACAGCAGTACAATACCTTCTGCGGTTTCATCAGGGTAAAAGAGTAACTAAATGAAAAGATTTACTGGCTGTACACTATATCTTATGTGAGGTACATTATGCAAATTAAATGCACGCGGTTTTCCCTTTAACAGTTGAGCGATTTAAAAATCAATCAAGTAGATTGACTTTTTTTATAAGTATATTAAAAAATACTAAATTCTCAAATGGCTGATGAAAGTGTAAAATTCTGTTTGCTCTCAATGTAAAGCATATCAATCATCATCAATACTAATAATAAATCTGTAATGCATTTATGTTCCTCCATAACTGTTAAACGAATTGGGTTTTTGTTTTTTTTTTGTGATAAATGGAAAGATCATACATATTATTATATAAGTTTTATAACAAAACATTTTTTTTTCGCAATAATTCAAAAGTTATTTCAGTTTTGTCAAGTCACGTGTAATAGCCGTAAACGCTGTACTGTTCTAAAATAGCTTTAACATTATGATGTCACAACCACTCACAACTATGGCGCGTTCATAGTCACGTGATATTTTTTAAATTGTATCTATTTTTAGTTGTTTATAATTAATTGATATTTTTTTAAGTTTTTCGCATTAAATATCAATATTATTAATAATGAAGTTTTAAAATACATAAAAAAAAATTTTTTTTTTCAAAATCCCGTTTAACTGATTTTTATGAAACTTGGTAGATAAACTTTTAGACGTACAGGACACAGAGGATAGGCTACGCCTGCTAGTATTATATAAAAATATAACTATGTAAATATATTTTTTTTAAAACTATACAAAACGTTTACCAGTCCGTTTATTAACTACGAAAACATTGCAATAAAATGACTTTCATTTTATTTCGTGTAATTAACTCTCTTGATAAAACAAACTGCCGGTTTCAAAGTAAAACAACGCTTGGAAAAAATTATTCCAATGCGATCTATTGCGAATATTTAACTTTGCAGCAAACTTTATATTTAAAAATGACATTCTATTGATATTAATGCATTAAATTGTAGCTTGGTAGACCTTTTTATGAAATTTCAGTAAGGTTTTCATTCAGTAAGGATGCGGGATCCAATCTCTGACCCTCACTGTGAAAAAACATGTCAGTCGTTGGACTCGCGTAAAAGTGAAAACGTATCTTCACAAAAATAATTGTATGATATTTAAGTTCCTTGGCATTAGGCATTATCGATTTAGGTTCGATGTTTATATATAATTATTTTATTGGTCAGAGGTGTAAACCATATCGATCCTTGTTATCATATCTAGTAAGTTAATTTTTCTATACAGTTGTAAACGCTTACATTTTACATGAAGATTTTTTTCTTTCAATTCAATACCTCATCTCAAAAACACCCAACCCGCCTAAAGAAGTTTTCACTTCAATAATATCTAACTCTTTTTAACAAAAAATAAACCGACTTCAAACCGTCTCATGGTATTTTCTCATGGATGCCATTGTCAAGAACTGGGCCAAATTGAAATGGGACCACACGGGAAGCACCAGCTTTCAAATAAAAAAAGAATAATCAAAATCGTTTCACCCAGTCGAAAGTTATAAAGTAACAAACATTAAAAAACACAGTCGAATTGAGAACCTCCTCCTTTTTGGGAGTCGGTTGAAAATACACGCGATCAGAGAAGCCAAACAGGATAGTTACAGGAGTATATGATGTATAAATAAGTTGTGTTGTATGATTGCACTTGGTTGATGAATCTGTGGTCTATTTTTACTAAAACTATACACTATATTTACCTATACATTTTAAAAGTAGATACCTAGTGTTCAAAATAACTCCAGACCAAATTAACTTTATTTACTTTCGCACTTACAAATGTTAGTACAGTTAGAATATAGTAGCACGGTATGTAGGTATAGTATAGATACTTGACTACCGCCACGTTTTATATGTAAATGGGCTTTTCCGTTTGCAAAGTGCTCTTTTCTCGGAGGTGATCCTACGACTGTGACATGAAATGAATTTTACGTCGCATCGGATCCGTGACTACAGATCTCTGGAACCCTATTTATGTCCATATTTGTAAGATTATTTGAATCCCCAATTACTTAACCAAATGTAAGAATACTGAAATAAGGATATGTATTTACAGTGTGAACTAAATTCAAGATATTGGGTATGGAAATATTGAATCGTCAATATTAAAAAAAAAATAGTCTAACTATGTTACGCAGTTGTGAGATTAAATATAACGAGTTATTTTAGTGATTACATTTGGGTTCAAATTGGAAACTATATGGTTATTAGAGTTTTGAAGTTATTATATATACTTACGTGAATAAGCAGAGCACGGTAAATATTTTAAATAGATACTTATTCTTAAATTGAACTTTTAATACTAATATTATAAAATTGTATATACATAGATATCTATTTTGTGTCAGTTTATTTGTTACGCTTGTAATAATGTAATAACTAAATGGATTTTGAGAAAACATGGTAAAGTTTTAGAAATTAAAATTAAATGAAATTGAAAAACCATACGCCAACGTCTAGCACAGAAGCGGATACCTGATGTTATCACAAAAAGAGCAACGTTATCCGCATAAGAATAAAAGTAAAAAAGGCATTAAAAACGAGTGCGGATGTCATAGCGGTATCCTGTCTGGGATAGCGGATATGATGCAGATGTTAAATGGAGGTGGGTATAAAACTACAATGAGTGTTACTTAAAAGGAATTGCTGCACTAAAACAACCCAAAATAAAGGAAGGGTTTAGTTAGTAACATTACATTATACGAAAATGTAGCATCCGACAAAATAAGCTTACAAATACAACATGTAGGAAGCTGCTACTATATTACTTTAAACTTTTAAATAATCTAATCAATTTGTTGATTTTATGGATCATTTTTATGAAATAATCAATTCTATAGTTCTATAATAAAACTGTTAAAATAAAATAGCATAAAACTAAAAAATAAAGTCGAATCGCTCTATGCATTTTATATCAGTAGAAGGACTTTAAGCGCATTTTTATATTATCTACTTTCAAAAATAAATACAGATTAAGTAATTATGTAACGAAGCTAGAATTTGTTAATTTATTAACAATATAATATTTATGTTTTATAAATCTTAAGAATGAAAAACCAAAATTCCTTCTTTACCTTCTTTACCTTGCTCTTCGAAGCAAATATTGATCGTACTCTTTACGTGCGAGACGAAGCTTAAACAATAATTGTTAAGGCCTTTACCTTAACAAAATTTGTTCTAGCAATATAGGATTGTAAAATTTGTATAAAAATATTATGCTGAGAGCTTAGGTACTCTTATAACGGAAATAAGAAAGAAATCGAGTTCACAAAGAAAACGGAACGCAGATTGTCCGATACCCGAGTAACACCCTCTTCAAGTTGACGACTGTCACATCAAAGCTGATCTACAGTGGACACTAATTTGAATATTACTCAAGTAAGTGTATGGGGTGCTAAATATAGTAACTAACATATTTTCACAGATGAATAAACAAAGTCAGAGGCATAGTCCACTGTTGTCTTACTTGCTGTGTGAAAATGCCAGATCACGTATTTTATGATTAATGTAATCTAAAACCTAGTTTTTTAAAAACCAAAAAAATACTTACAAATCATATTTTAAAGTAAAATAACTAAAAATTGAGATTGCTTGGAACAAAAATGTCTCAATATCAGTTAAACTGCATATGCACAAAATGTTTATGAAACTAACTTCACTATGTTGTCCCCAAATTCCGTTTACAGGTCTTCTGTATTTGTTTTGAGATATATACATAAGTTATTCTCATCTCTTACAAGCGAAAGTAAAAGCTTAAACACAAAATGGTTGTGATGTAGTCATTAGAAACATTTTGTGTTAAAAGATTTTTAATGTTGAAATAAACTTGCTTGATGAGAACTTTAATTAAAAAATATATATGAAATGTTCGTACAATCATGAACACTGTGTTGAATCAAAACAGACGTTGTTGTTTTATTCTTAGTGTTTTGTTTGTACGTAACAATATGTTTGTTGTTTTTATAAAAGGCAAACTAACGTGCATCGTAAACTATATTATTTTAGTACATATTCTATTTATTATATGACAAATATCGAGTATTTGTATACATTTTGTATAAAATAATAAGTTTATTATTCCCCTTCCGCCGCGTACGAAACCGGAGTTTAGTAACCAATTGCGAAAGAAGAAAAAATTCACTTTTTACGATACTAGTTACTAAGAAATAGGATTTTTTCCTTACACAATTCCGATTTCGGTATAGGAATTTGTAATTAAAAAAATAATTTTTGTACGAAATTACAGCGACTACGGAGTCTTTTATAAAATCACCAGACAGTTGAATTATCGCTCTGTTAAAATTGGGCGATATTATTTCCATGACACAAAATCTATGAAGGCGTTTTATAATATTAAAACCTTTTTTAAGAAATTCGCGTTGCTAAAAAAATTCTCCTTTTTTTATTTCGATATTCGCCGGTTGCGGATTTGCAGCATCATCATTTACTGACGTCATCATTATCCGAGTCGATTACAGTTTCCCCGTTGAATATCAATCGTTGGCACTTTTAAATTTCCTTTCATTCACCGAAACCCTTGTTCGCGATCGAGTTTACTTTATTCCTTTCATTACTGCAGTTATTCGGTCCGAATGTATGTTTCGTTATTTTGTTCTCGAATATTATAATGAAGCTAGATCACGGTTCACCATTTGCGCACAAATGCAAAACAAGCCGGAGTGCGGTACACGGCAACAATGCGCCCTCTGAAGGCAATAAACGGCATCTCCCCGCTGGCTCAATGCCTCCTTGCCTATTTATCGCGCGCTCTTTGCATTTCCCTCTTCTGTAATGTCGCCTACTTCGTGCCTATTCTTAGTTTGAAAAAGATTGCTTAGCGAACGTTGTTTGAGGTCGAATAACTTTAGATGGTATATTTCTTGATGGTTTCTTTTTTCTATTACAAGTTTGTTATTAAGGGAAAGCGCGGCAGTAACCTTGCAACAAAACTTCACGATGGAGTTCAAATGCACCGTTGCCCTGTTAGTTTATGAACTTCTTTGAATAGCGTCATGTTCTACAGTTAGTAGGGTTCTCCAATCAGATCATTCTCGCAGCTTCTTATCGAAATAACATTGCATCCATCATAGGATAGTGCTTTTGAATTCCCACAGAAAATGTTTTAATTTGCAAAAAACATTTAAGCATATTTTACACGTATGTTTGTGAACTGTGTTTTTTATGGAAAATAAAGGGTTCACGAGAGCTTCTAGAACATCAGTTGATCGATACACGAGTCATTTCGACGGTGATCACCACTCTAAGACTGGTTTTCTTCAAAATCCATCCACTGCACGACAGATATGTAAAAATTATGTCGTCTTCCTTCTGAAGAGACGACTAATGATGATGATATGTCTACTTAATAACGATTGATCAACAAACGTCGTGGAGTCTATTATGGCGCGAGCTCTAATAACTCAGCATTAATCATTTGAAGCATATTTGATGGGCCTAAGAATTTAAGGAACGGCAGATTAAGCGAATGTCGCGAGAACTGTTATTGAAACCCTTAATCGTCTAACTCGATACAGGCAACAATAGGAAGGTGATCCCGTGTATTGTCGCAACAGAATAGGAAGGATTTACGAAGACTCTGAATAAAACAAGCCAGCGTCTCGACTCAGTTGGGTAAATGCCATTGTAATCACATGGCGAAAATGTTTGTGGGTCAAATGTGTGTGAAGAATTTAGGCTTAGTTATTATTAAGCCTTCAACTTTACGAACAGACTGGCTGTGCTTTGACTTTGTACGCGATTTACCTAGTTCGTTGAAATTCCCACAGGAAGGTAATATTTATTAAAATATCCTTTATAAATATCCACATAATAAACTATCTGTGTGCCGAATTTCCTCCAAACCATTTTTGCATATTCACATTTATATTACTAGCTGGGGCACGTGACTTCGTCAGTAAATTTCAACTCTATTAAATTGGTTATATTTTATTATTATAGTTCCATTATTATTACAAAATACGTTATAGTAAAAAACATGTTTTCTTGAAGTACCTACAGTTGAATTTCGGTTCATTAAACATAGTTTCAAGTTCGACTCTAATTTAGATACTAATTTGCAATTGTACTTTGCCGATAGTTTCACTCCACTTTGATTTCGAATAAATTAATTGTAAGGTATACCAGCAGCAGCTATTAGTCCAATTATTTTAGAACAACTCGAAATTTTCATTTAAATTGTCACGTGCGGTGTGACGATAAGGATTAGTTACATACAGCACAGCTATTTGAAAGACTGAATCCCCACGTCTTAACTTTGAGTAATTCATGCTTTCAACTAATGTAATGAATATTTTACTGGTTCGATATCTAATTTAAATTATGGGAGTATGTACTCTAAAGAACTTTGAATTCAGTTTTTCTTACCAATACTAATATCAATACTATAGTAATATAAATAAAATCGTAAAATAAATATAAAAAAATACAATCTGTACACATTGTACCTACCTATGTTACAGGGGTAAAAAAATAGTTCCAAAACTATATTTGTAGAATATGGTAGTCTCATACACTACATAATATGTAAGTGAAACCGTTTTGTATATAGAAAACGTTTTAATTCCACGAGACAACTCAGTGTGAAGATGCAGAATATTCATTTACCTTTTGTCTACGATGAATATTTCATCAGTGTGGAACCTGGAACTCTGAGGAGCCATATTCACACTTACTCGTGCAGAATATATAGTTGATGCAGAAATAAAATACTTTTCACTATCTCAGTATATGACGAGATGACGACGACGATGATGATGATCTAGTAATTGATGTATAATATGTATATTTTTGTGTATTTTAATTTGATAGTCGATAACATCGAAATAGTATCCCGAAATGAATAGGAAAAGTAATTCAATGCAATGACCAAAACGTAGATAGAAAACTCTACTTAAGTAAGTATATAATAGAAAAAAATGTTTATGTTATAGCAATTAAAGCGTACAATAATCTACATAATAATATATAGAACTCGCCGGATCCTAGATATTTAGATTTTTTTATTTAAAGATTAAGTGGATAATTTGCTAAGAGTTTTAAGGTTTTAAGTTACAGAGAGTTCGGTGTGACGCTATTCTTTGGGGAAATTCACGAACCGTGACCAATCGACTTGTTGGCCAGGGCCGGAGGCTTCATTCATCTCACACAATATAAGAAAAGCCGTAATCATGTCTAGAGAGGAATCACGTCCAACGAACGACGATGCCGGAATTCCGTCGGACCCGACCAGTCTTCGCTGTGGATAATTTTCTTTACAAAAAACGATCGACCACCCCTTGCTCTCCTTTTTTCCTAAATTAGGATAACAAGACAAAATAATTGATTGCCTTTTTCCCAAGTCCGGGCAGTAATGACATCAATCGAAATAAAGGGAAATTGACCGAAGCGACAAAAATAAAAATGTATTATCGAAATGAAATATTTCACGGATTCGAAGCGCGTTCGTGTATCTCTTATCATAAATATTAATATTTGGTAAATTAAGGTTTCCTCATTTCGTTAAATCGTTTTTGCACTTCATGTACGAATTTTAATAACCACGTTAATAATATGCAGTGGCGATTATATTATGACCACTGGACTGGACGAAGGCTTTGGCTCTACTAGAAGGGATTCGGACTATGGCAAAATCGTTACTAATATTATAAATGTGAATGTGAGTTTGTTTGTTTGTTAAGCTATCATTCGAAAACTACTGAACCGATCACCATGAAATTTTGCATACACGTTGTCTGGGACACCAGAAAGGACATAGGGTACCTTTTATCGTTCAACGCGAACGAACTCGCGGGCACCAGCTAGTATTCAATAAATACAATAATAAAATAACACCAACATACACATAATAGAATTTGTTTTTAACTGACAATTCACATAAAAATTCCTTTAACCACCATCTGTCAAATAGGCTAACTGTCATTTAATGTCACCGGTAACCGGGGATAATAGCTGATATACCTGTGTTTGTAGGGTAAAAGTCCTAAACATTAAAAAGAAAATAATAAAAAAAATCGCCTATCGAATGATGCAGTAAACCGAGTGCATAATTCAATAAAACAGAAAATTAGTTCTAAAAATAACTATTGATTAGTTATATTACTTCTAGTTGGTGAAAGGCCCTTTCTATAATAATTTAATGTATTTAAGTGTTAACTAACTATAATTGTACACATACACACCGATGGTAACTTATACAAATTAGGCACTAGACTTACATTATTGGTAGACCAAGGCCAGTTTTAGGTAAGTTTTTAAATTTGACCTTATCCATCTTTAACCACACGACTAAAAGTCGTTAATGTTTTACGAGATGTTTGTTTAAATTATTTAATTTGACTACAAATAAAACTTCAAGTTAAAATCCTTATGCAAATATATTTATTATTATGATGAAGCTGTCATATATGTTTCTTCAACTTTTCCATAAGCCAATAAGATATGACTGTAAAAGTGATCGCTCTCTTCAATACTCTTAAAGTTAGTGCCGATCATTAAGTGCAGATAAGCTTCGAAGCGTTACCTAACTGGACTTTTAAAGATAAAGAAAAAGTTCTCGATTCGAATTTGGCAGATGCTGCAAAAAGACGTTTGAAAAGTTAGCGCTGCTTGCGATGTACGGAAACGTCCTCAGTCCACGCCGGTAACTCTAAAAACTAAAGAGTGAAGAGTTTTTCTTGTACGAAATGGATTCCGTACTCGAGTGGAGAGAGCATCTTGTGTATTATCTTTAGGGAACTTGTTACGAACGTGTTCGTTCGCGAAGTTCACAGCAACCGACCAACTTTTATTTGCGCTTTGCGACAAAACTTTACCAATATTTTGAGTCAAGTGACAACGACCAAAATACTCAAGTAAATTCCCTATTTACACTAAAATTCGACTATATTTTATATATCTTTTTGTATCCTTACATTACATAATATTTGTCAGACAAATTTGTACGTAAGTAACATCGTTAGCTTATTAAATCAACATTATATAAGCCTTTTTTCTTACATAAAGTGAAAACTGATTTCATCATCACGTGCCTTAAGATTTTGCACTATTTTATGATAAGCTTGACAGACAGGCTGACGGACCGATTTTTATACAGTTGTTTGAATTAGTTTGAAAACTGACATGATGGAAATTGTTCGTAAGATGTGTTTAGGCGTTTCAAGACCATTTCCTAGTTGACGAAGGAACAATATTGGTAGCGACAATGGAAAGTCGGGGATTTGTTTGTAACCTTAATTAAACAAATTGAGTTTTTTTATATATTTGTGAAGACCGTGTTAAAACCATGTTAAAACTTATGTTACAAAATTGTATTTGAGATTGTATCGGCTTGAACGCGTGTCCATCGATCGCGGGTACATATGTTTGGCTTTAATATAAAAAGAGGAGCCGGTGGCCGGCATGACATGATATGAAATTGCAATGAGACGGGGTCGGAGGGCCTAGCGGGAGATAGTCGTCGTCCGACAAATCCAACGATAACGCGTTCATTACCCACACGTCAACCCTCTTCTCCTCGCGTCTTCGTCACGCCTTCAATCTTTTCGCGGATATTACCCTTAAATTATGACAAAAGCGCCAGATCGGGCGCTGCATAATGAATCCCGCTATGATGAATGGCGCGTTTCATCTTCCATTGACATTTCCATCAAATTTTATTTTACGATAATGACCTTGATTATTAGTTTTATATTTATAGTTCCTTTTATTTCAGCTTTAGAGCTTAAAAGTAATAATAATATAAAATTTTCACTACCTTTTTTTTACACGTGAGTGCTGTGGAACAGCATGTAAGGAGGGATTTATTTAGTACTAGCCGGTGCCCGCGACTTAGTACGCTTTGAAAAAAAGTGCAATCAACGACATTTTCCACGAATTGGTACATTGGTTTTTTACAGAGAAAATTTTATACATATTTATACAAAAATACCATGCCATGACCTTATCCCTTATTCTGTGAACCATCAGACTGTCTGTATATATAACATTAAAAAAGTCGTCGTCATCGTCCAATCTAAACCCATTTTTTTAATAAACAAGCAAACGATAAAAAAAGTCGTTACGTTTATTGTATAGCGTTTTGTATCGTTTTAAAGTTTCGCTCTGGAAACTGTAAAGAGTGCTGACTTTTGTTTTATTTTTAAGGATTGCTGCGGCTACAGCAGTTGTATACAAGCCTGCATCCGGGACGAGCAACGTTTCGCATTTCAAATGTGAAACGGGTCGCTAATGGAAGCGATGTGGTCGAATTCCTCAACTCAATAGAAAGACTTGATCGTTGGAGTAATAAATATGTTATCCTCGATTCAAGTACGCAACTTGCTAAGGAAACTATCATACTGCACGTGAGGGATGTGCATTTGGGACGAAGGAATTACCATTATTTCCTCAGTGGACTTGTGAGTATAAAGCCTTTATTTTATTTTTAAACAAATCTATTTATACAAACTTTAGAACTAATTTTTATTTTTTACGTGGCTATATATATTTATAATATTAAAAGAAAACAGCTTACAAATATTCTCTGCTCAATAGGATCAGATTCTCGAGCCTTCCGATTTATTAGTAATATATTCAATGCGTAGAATTTCGTTTTTGTGAAATCGGAAAGGACTTTCAAAAGCTCAAGATGTCTAATGCTAATGCTTTATATTGATATTTTGATATATTTATTTTTATTGAATGATTTATATGAGAGATGATTGTCACCGACTATCAAGTGACTAGGTAATTAACAAGGAAAATATAATATTACTATTAATTCAACTTAAATACCTAAAATTTTATAAAATTAAATATTTTAAAATAAAGAAGTTTTTTTATAAAATGGACAGTTGTGTGTTCTTAATAAAATGAGGTGTAAAATCTTTAGTTTGGTGGCACTCACCGATATTGTGATTTAACTCGGCTTAGTCGTGCATTGAAAATGTATGTGTTGATGCAGGTGATGGACGACCGTTGGGATAAAAGGGTCACAGAATTTGGTGCGATCAACATAACGGGCTTCAGAGTTCTAGATCGTTCAAAACAAGTGCTGGATTTTTTCACGGCCTGGAAATCTGATTCGATTTCGGTATATATTTTTATATATTTTTTTAAATGAAAATGTGTGTACCTCATATTACCTACATAAAATATTATGTTGTTAGTTAGGGTGCTTCCTTAAAAGCTATATCTTAGGGGTACCGGATTCGTTTCACGGCATGGTCAACTTTAAAAATAAAATCGGCATTAACATAAAAATATATTTAACATGACATTTTTTTTTTGTTATTTTACCCATTGGTTACATTTCGCTTCAGATATAAATAAAAAGTTCATTGTGATTCGTAGCAGTAAGGTGTTAGGTACGATGAGGTCAAATTGAAGAGGCGGTAGGTCGCCATTACATATTTACGTGATGGCAATGTGAAATTTGCAGCGATAGAACAATTTTCCGATGAGGCACGTTCCCAAATCATTATGAATATCTAATTAGGATTCAGTGGACGAACTTGTTAACCTCTTTTTTAAAGAAACCCGCCTTTAGAACTGCTGTGGGATAATTAACCGATTTAAAATATTTAATGAATATTTTAATCTTGTTGGAATACGATTTCTTTTAAAAATATATGCTATATATGTGTGTTAAAAATTCGTTTTAAAATCATTAAATTTGTCGAGCCTGTTAAATGAGTTGTTAGGAGTTTTATCCTTAACGCTCCGTCTCAAGGGTTCCCGGGTTCGATTCCCGGTAAATGTAAATGAACATTTCAAAGTTGGCTCTGGTCTGGTTTTAAAAAGTAGGTAGCAGAGCACATTGCATGTAAAGTTGAACAGTTTGTTGAATCTTTGTGTTAAAACGATCTATTTTGTACGTGGTTCAAGTTATAAGAATAATATTTTTTTATCTTCATGCAGGCACAAGCGGCTCTGATGCACGATGGTGTACTTGTCCTAATTGATTCTTTCCAAAGATTAATGAAGAAGAAACCAGATTTCATTAAGGCAGCCTTAAGACGCACACCTGGTTCGAACTCTTCCAAATTTATCGATTGTAATCCTTCTAAAGACATTGTGTCTCCTTACGAATACGGCGAGAAGATATCAAGGATGATGAAAAAGGTGCGTGTACATTTTACAGTATTTCTTTGACGAAGTCATACAAAAGACTTAAATATATTTTTAATAAAAGCTGGCATTTCACTATAGGATATAATTTATCATATAATTTAATTACATATCGAGATATAAATTAATATCGCTCACCGTACATATGGAACCATTTACATTAAAATGTAATATAATATATTTACATCTCAAATATACATAGCGATATTTTCAACTCAAACCGGAAGCCGTCGCTGCGCCCTCAGGTGAAGTTGGATGGCGGAAAATTTATATTTTGTGGTATAATATAAGCCCTAACGTTAACCTCACATAATATCCATTTTCTTTTACAGGTAACATATTGATTTTATGTAAAACTGCATAAAGAGTTCACATTGTCAATTTATTTTTATTCAATATGGCGCAAGCGAATAAAATTGATATCATTTCACACATTAAATTGCAACTGCGAACGTATTTTACGTTACTCGTGCATATGGGACTTAAAGAGACTTAAAAGCCGTATGTAATATTTGCACTCTATATGGTGGTGCTGGTTTTTAATTGTTTGAAAGAAACCGAGATAGAATATGAGATATTTTAACACGTAATTTTCATTTATTTAAAAGTAATTATAAATGGTACAGTGTGATATTATGGTATGTATCGTTTATGAGTTTGCGCCCGAATATGGTTATGGTAGAGAGTGATCGTTATGGTAACGAAACGCGCACTGGTTTTCAAAGAGTGTATTAGAAATATTGTAAACTAAAAGTGCAAGAAAATCATGAAAATAGTTACGTAGTTCCGATAATAACCGTTAAAAGCTTACACTACAAAAATCCCCAAATATGCCTATTATATTATGTCCTATTGAACGTAATAGTCGCAGTACCAATTTTGTCATGATTACATTTGGATCCTAATGGTGCGCGGCGTTCTAAGTATCACTCCAACCTCAAGCGTGCTTCTAACGAAATTATAATATAACCTAAATTAATTAACAGGTACCCCCACATTACATAAACTGAAGTAGGCACTAAGCGACACTCAGTTTAGTTATGCGTAACCTTTCTTACCATACTCGCACCACGTTAAAATAAATTAAGGAAAATATTCCAGCAAAAATTTTAAAATGAAACTGGTAACTGATTGGTATCATTTTTTTTTAATAATCAACAAAGGCTATATTTATTTTTTGAAAAAATAAATTCAATTGTGGAGAGCAGAATTGATCGTGAATAATGCTATTTCTAAAATAAATACACCTCGAATGTTCCGTTAATAAAACATTTGGTATTGGTACGTCCAAAGGCTTTATGTTCTGCTTTTTCATCAAACTAAAACAATTCGTTGTATGTTTTTGACTCTACGAAATACGTTCGGACCGGAAAATACGAAAATACGTAGCTAATATAATATTTCCCGTTCTTCTTGACTTCAGTGACACAGCATAACCCGTTCTTCTATTTTCGTCTAGAATTATTTTATTTTCTCAAAATTGTGATCCCACTTGCATTTAACTTCGTCTTAAGTAGGTAAATTTATTGAAGACGATTGTTAAAAAAAATTATCTGTAGATCTACACTTTTGTACTTATAGAACGGCTTGGAGGGTTCAAAGCGGAAACGGAATGGAATGACGTTTCGCTTTATATGCCAAGTGTTCCCTTTGTGAAAACATAAATTGTGAAGGGATGTCTCAAGTTGCACCATTTTATTCTTTCGATTACGTGAGAAACTACATCCAATGTAACAGGGATATTTTCAAAAATAGACATTATTTATATATTTTCTTATAGATATCAATCAGTACTAAAGTAGTCATTTCGTGTGTTGTTTAGTTTAATAATAATTTGAGGATTTTAAGATTTTCTGTAAACTTTTTATTTCACCTGACTAATATTATGTTTATTAAAAATTTTCATCTTATATTGCTTTATAATTGAGTTCAGTCAATCTGTCAATGGAGTGGTGAAAAAATTTGCGGATGGGTGAAAGTTGTTTTATTCGTTGAAGAATAATGTACTTAAACTACCTTTGCGATGGGCATGTGCTACTTTGGTACAGTCGGCCGCATAACTCGATTAACACATTAAAAAGTGCAAAACAACGTAAGACTCAACGCGCCATAAGTCGTTGTCACACTACAGAACAAAATAAACTTCACGTACAAACGATCGTAAAAAGCTTCAGTAAGTAAGTAAGTTGAGTGTTCAGTTGTTTTGCACTTTTGAATGTGTTAATCGACTTATGCGGCCGACTGTACGTCTTTTTGAGAACTCAAAAAAAGTGAAAAAAAATTTTGAAATGCATTTTTCCCGAAATATATGCATTTCACAGGAAAATTTATAGAACAAAAAATGTAGAGGACGTTGCGATCTACAATATCTTTTTTTAAGTTTTTAAAAAGACGCACCAAAGTTGCACATGCCCATCGCAAAGGAGGTCTAAGTACATCATTCTTCAACGAATAAAACAAATTTCACCCATCCGCAAATTTTTTTCAGTCAAACTATTTTTATTTTATGACAGATTGACTGAATTACAATTAGTTTGAATATCGCTCACCCTGCGTCATTTTTAAAGCGTCATGTTTTTGACGTATTTCCGTTGTAGGTTCATCGGGCTTTCGAATAAAATCTAGGCGGACCAGTAATGACGGTTCTAAATTTAAATGGAGCGAAATTACAAAGGTGAACACAGGTGCTGATTACGGGTCTCTCTTTTATATCGCGAACGGTGGCTGGAGCACGGGTTTCGCGGCTCTGGCGATTAATTAGCTTTGCTGGGTGACGCCTAATTAACTCCCGCACTTTGCTAACTGGCCCAATTCGTACACGGAAAATATGAGAAGCCTGCTCGTACCTATATGAAAACTGTTAGAGTTTTCATATTATAGAAGCCTTACATTTTAGTGTCTATGACATCAAAAAATTTATGCATTTTCCGCACTACTTGTTATGCTTAATTTCAAGTTTAATACGGCACTAATATATCATTAAATGTTAAATGGTTGGAAGAAAAAAACTATCCGCATGTCAGTTCTCCCTGTTTACAGCGCGAAACTAGAAAATACATATTTTTACAGAATCATAGGTAGATATGTAAATAAATAGTAGAGAAAATTGTAGTTTTAGTTATCAAGTCTTAATTAGTTTCCCAGTCCTAATTTCTTTCACGTGTTCTCCTGTTCCTGTCTAATTTTTTATACTAATTCCAACTAAAAGTCGGCATTGCACTTGCAGCACCTATGCTTGTGTGTGAACCGTCAGCCTGAGTTGTCCAAACAGGTTCAATAGATGCATAGCAGCTCGGTTCTAGACGTAAATAAAAGCACTAGTCCTATACTTGTCGGTTTTGACAGAGGCGTATCTTCGTGCAACGGGTTCACGTTTGCTCGCACCGTCTAACTGCAGTTATAACTTCGACGAAGTAATCCATTAAAATAGATTAAATATTCTCTCATTTGTACCAAAGTGTAATCGAGACGCATTACTATGCTTGCTTGGTATCGATCGATATATCAATATTAATCTGATTTGAAGCAATATTTTAGGTATAATACATTTAAGTATTTAAATAATATTTATAAACGTATTATTATTAAATATTATTAAATACTATTATTATTAAAATTAAAAAGCTATTTTATTTTCAAATGCAATTGTTAAATAATACAGTTACATTATAATGTGTATTTTGTTGTTATTTGGAAAAACTAAGTGTTGAGCCATTTTGAGTGTTAAAGAAAAATGTTAGAAATATTTGCTTCAGGTGGAGGTTACAGGTCTAACGGGCCA
Organism: Synanthedon vespiformis; assembly: GCA_918317495.1. Classification (NCBI taxonomy): domain Eukaryota; kingdom Metazoa; phylum Arthropoda; class Insecta; order Lepidoptera; family Sesiidae; genus Synanthedon; species Synanthedon vespiformis. The sequence goes on from OU906947.1 coordinate 5,362,052, forward strand.
CGTGCGCTTCGACGAATTAGGACATCGAAAGAATTTCACTTTACAAGTGATGGAAATGAACATAGACCGTGATTTGATAAAGGTAACAATTATTTTAGTCTTATTTTGCCTTAACCTAAATACTGCCATAACTAAAATGTTGACAGATGATTTAAATCATACTTCTATCGTCATTATTGTATTCGCCTTCCACTTTATGTATTCATTATTATCGAGACTTATTTAATATTATAAACTTGTCGACGTACTTTAGGTGAGCATGTAAGATTGTAGTTGGGACTCACAGCATTCGGCTGCAAGTGAGAACTTTTTGATTAGAGTGCAGCATTAGCTAATTATTTTATATCTACTTTGATACTTGCAAACAAAATTAATTTTTTTAACTATGATACTAACAAAATGGACTCGATTTGCAAAATGACCTCCATCTTACAATGACTTAGAAGCAAAAGGATCATTTTTCAAAGTTATCATAGTTAATACTAGATTTTAAAACGACAAAGTAGCGAAATATCTTGTCTGTAATTTGCTTTTCCGATAATTTCCTTCTCCATAAAACAAAATCAGAAAAAAATATATAAGCCATTATATCAAACGATTAATGAAATATTAATATATTAAAATATATTTACTGGCTTCAAGTTAGTTGTGTCCTAAATCACTTTAACAATTTCACTAATTTACGAACTGTAATTAGCAATTGTGTGTGCAATTTTGGGTACAGGTCGCGACTTGGTACGATCATAAAGGGTTGATCCCTGAAAAAGGAAGGGAGCCGGCCGTTAACGTGCCATTTATTTACGACCGAAACAAGACCTACATTGTATCAACAATTGAAGAAACACCATACGCTATGCGAAACTCTGGTGAGAATTCCGCTAACGACCCTCACAAAGGATTCTGTGTGGACCTCACCAAAATGTTAGCTGACGCCCTCGAGATTAAGTGTAAGTACTAAAACAAATTTCAAATCCATTACATGTGAGTTATCTTTTTAATCGAATCATTAGTCAGAAAATTTATCTACTTCTTTGCTTAATCGCCCACTAAATTTCACGAATTGGAAAGTTAGAATTCTGAGCATTTTGAGCATTATTGCAGATAGGACAGACTGTCCAATCATAAGACTGGCGTGTTACTGTTACTGTGAACTCCTAAACTACTGAACCGATTTTGATAAATCTTCGGTAACCAAATTTGTAATTTGGTCTAACTTAAAAGATAGGATAGTGATTTATTTTGAACCTGGGCCAAGCCAGGAGCGTGTAGCTAGTCTCTGATAGACAGCTAATACTTATTGCATATCTTGTCATCTGCCGTGAACTTAGATTTATTCACGTATCGAGTCATCAGTTCAGACCAGCCAGCCTTTGTTTAGCGGAGAGGATGCGTTGTATATGAAACAACACGTCCGCTCTGTGACGCGTCTTGTCGTTTATGAACTAGTTGGCCAACAGATACAGTCAATCAAACAATAAGTAGCGATAGCGTGAAAAATGTATATGTAATTTTAAAATATTAAAACAAATATTTTTGGCCATACAGAAATTACCTAGTGAAATTATTACTAATCAATTGATAGAAATGATAAAAAAGTATTATACGTGTAATACGTAATATTACTTATACAATATTATATTATACACTAAAAAATTATAGATAAATTAAATGTTGCCATGTAGGTAAACAAAAAAAATCTTCTAATAAAGGTAAAGTATTTGTTAATCTTTTATATTTACTTATGTTGTTTTTACAGACGATATTCACTTTGTCAAAGATGGATTGTACGGCGCTGAGAACCCTAAACGAATCGGGGGATGGGACGGAATGATTGGAGAACTTTTACGAAAAGTAATTGCTGTTTAAACTTTATATAATGTATTCTATCGTGTTCGTGCTTCCCGTTTCATATAAACACGTCCACGGTTAACAAGAAACATTATATTTACACGTTATGTACTTCATTAAGTGGAGATTTTTTAAAACCTTTACATAAACAATCTGTACATATAAATTTTGGACTTGTTAAAGTTGGCGGAAAATGATTTATTAAAATGATATGAGCGTCAAAATATGACAGTAAATTAAAATATTATAAGATACTAGCTTGAAAAAAAGACAAATTTTACCACCAATGAACCAGACGGTGAACACTTCAGAAACAAGACAAATAAAAAAATAAAACTATTTAACGTAAAATATAAATATCAATAAATAATGAGCGATGTGGGCATTAAAGTCACCAATTTTTTTTTATTTATTCTCTAAGCGATGGAACGTTGGAAAATATCAAGAGTTTCCTATAATAATAACCCCTGTAAATGGTTTCCCTTTTCATACGAACCTACGCCGCATAAATCTCAAACGTCGTTCCCTTATCGTAAGCATCTATAAGTTATGTACGTTATATACTTGTGAAAAAAAATATGATATGATACGTCTTTCTACAAATACGCTCGAAACACTATCCACTTTTCTATTTTACTCCCACATTCACGTTAACAACTTGATGACGTTAACGTCAAGTGAATAATTTATACGTCGATTAACTGTCTATTGTGGAACTGCACTGGATAACTGCTTTTAAACGTTGTTAGGGATAAAAGGAAAAAGTGGGATAAAAGTTTTAACATATTATGTTCTCGGGATTTTTTATTTTAATTTTGAACTGGAAACATATTGATTCTGTTTCTGTGGGGATTTAATTTAAAATCGTTTTGTGAATTCAATTAAAAGGTTTTTTTTTATAAAGGTCACCAAAATTCGGTTTATATAAGAACAAGTTAAATAATTAAAAAAATATGTCAGTCGTTGGACTGCACGTCACATTACATGACAGTGTCGCGAGCTCAATGATTTTATTCCATCTCAAAAATTTATATTTTTTTAAATTATTTTAAATTAATATCTGAAAATATACAGAGGTTTCGGTTGTACATTACATGATGTCAATTAATCACAAACGGAGTACATAAATTGTGGATGAAACAAATGGACGATATTTTTATTTCGGGTTTAAATTAAAATTTTATTTTTATTTTGGCATTATCATCCAAAGATATTTTGACGTATATTTAAAAAGTATAGGGTAAAATCATTCTGAAAAATAATGTTACTATCAATATTGTGAGGTCATAATATATACTCGTACCTACTCTCAATCTTGCCACCCACGGCGCGTATTAACCATGAAAGCTGATATTTTTACAACAATTCTGTTTATTAATATCTTTCTTTTTATTACTGAATGTTACTATAGAGTTGCATAAAGATTTTTCTATATTCATCTAAGATAAAATACAAAAATATTGATAAAAAAGTTATACATGCGATTATTATATATACATTATATTTTAGAAATTGTATAGGTATTTAAATGCAATAATAAATTAATCTTTTTTGAAAATTTCATGCAAGTGTTAATTTAAAAAATAATAGAATTGTTCAAGTGCACAGCTTAACTAAGTGCATTTTCGACTTCGATAGGAAACACATAAGTGATAAGAGCATATAACACATTCTGTAACAAATTGAGGGTACGTGTAGCGATATTCCAACAAAACACAATCTCCTTTCATATCTCAACGCCGTTTACATGTCATATTGTGTCAATACAACGATTGTTGTTTGCGTCAAGTAAAGAGTTCGACGGTGAATAGATATTCTAAATAATATCTTATTTCACAGGAGGTGGATTTAATAATAGCGCCATTAACTGTAACGCTACAAAGAGAACAAGTGATCGACTTCAGCAGGCCGTTTTTATCTTTTGATATAGAACACAATTTGAATAATTCCAGGGGATCTGATTCTATATTTAGTTTTCTAGATCCACTGTCGACAGAACTTTGGGTATGTATTTTAATTTCATTTACAAAGTAACCATATAAGTCTTAACCACTTTTGTGACGATTCCGACTATTTCCAACTAATATTAAGAATGCAAAAATTTCTGAGGATGGATGTATGAATGTTGTTATTCTTTCAAATAAGCAAAAGCGAGGGATCGTCTAAAAATATAGAAAATTGAGGGCCACTGTCATCAGAACGATAAAGGTGTCAAATATTTTCTCAGATGTCAGTCATATTTTTCATTTTTCAAAGCGCACGAAATCGCGGGAAGAAGTTAGTTAAATATAGTACAATTTTGTAGAGTTTTTGAGTTTTGAGCAGAATTATATAATAAAATCTCCGACGGTATACGAGTTTTAGACCAAATTATGTAGCAAAGTCTACGTTATACGATTTTTAAACCGAATTAAGTATATAATAAAATCTCATTGGTTATTATACGAGTAAGCATAATTATTTAAAAGTGTTCTTTATTTTCAGTTGTGCATAATCTGCAGCATATTCGCTGTCAGTATTGTTTTATTCATAGTATCAAGATTTTCGCCGTACGAATGGAGATTAGTGTCCTATACAGACAGTCAATCTTCCGAACAGGCCGATGTAGTCGCCACTACCAAGGTAAATTAAGTGAGCTAAATTCATTTTTACAGAGAAAATAATTTTATATTGAAATTTACTCAAAAAACATTGTTACAGACAACGGTCATTAACGAATTCAGCTTTTGGAACAGTCTGTGGTTTTCGCTGGGCTCCTTTATGCAGCAAGGAAGTGACATTACGCCGAGGTCAGTGAATATATTCATGTGTGAATGTTTTAAAACGGTAATGGTTTTAATTTAAATTTTTTGCAAGACTTTTTTATGTTTCTAGTAGTTTCTGTTTTATTAGGTACATTATACATTTTTTATTTATATACGAGAAATTTGACCTCCTCGATATTACTTCATTGTAAGTAAATATGAGGTCGAATATGGAATTCTCTTGCCCGTTTTTTCATGAAGAGTCCCAATTTAGTAGTGGTAGGGCACACTGCGTTTCGCAGTCATTTGGGCAGCCCGTCTGGCGGCAGTAACCACCCCCTTACAGAATACCACCGTGAAATAACAGCATATGTGCTGTTGTGTTTCGGTGAGTGAGTAAGGGATGCCAGAGCCCATTACCCCCTTCCCTTCCTTATCCCTTATCCTTAATCCTTCTATGGTCAGCAGCGCACTTGTAGCACTTATGGCGTTGCTTGTGTTATAGGCGACGGTAGCCACCTTCCATCAAGTGGACCGTCAGCCTGTCTGTCGACCTTAACATAAAAAAAAAAAAAAATTGTATGTTCAGAGAACACTGAGGAAGGATGAAAATTCCACCCTCGCTTTGTGCATATTGGTAATATATAATTGGTATTGTCAGATGAAAAGCTGAAAAATAATAAATGAGGTTTCCCTGATGTGCTTCTTACATAAAAAATATAACAGATAATATTTAAACAACGTTCAAAATAATTTAAAATTATTAGAAACTTTAATTTATTAAAGAATGACTTATGAGAAATAATTTTAATCTACCATAAAAATAAATGTACAAGGGAAATCAACGTGTAATATGTTAGAATGTTCTTATATTAAAACTTGTAAAAGTTTATTCCTACTGTATACAAATTTTAGTTCTAACACTTCGTAGCAAATTGTTATTGATGGTCACATGGTGTACAGTAGAAGGCGCCTCGCCTAACTTCCTACGCTAGAGTATTGAGTTCCATATACTTATATTATATAGTACCTGATTTAAGAAGGATAATTTTATAATAACGGCTGGCGCTGACTGAAGGTATGTCACGGCAAGGCACGTCGTAGTATCCTACAGTACGCAGCATTTTTGTGCCGAAAACTTTTCAGTTTTTAACATTGCGTTACTCCGAGTTCGGTCGTGGATACATATTTTAAAAAAATAGTGATAGCACTTGTTGCTAAAACTGAAGTTCAACATACCGCGAAACGCTACAGCCTTGTATTGAAATAAAACAGTGTGTGTTTAAATTATTGGAAAAGGGTCAAAAATAATATATTATGGAAAAAATACTTAACCATGCCGTTCCGTGCCATACGTAAGCCGCTAAAATAAAGTTTATAAAGTCTTAAAATAGTTTAAAATTAATTTTAATTATATCTGATTTAATTTTTAAGCCCTTTTTGTCTTGTGTGTTTATTAATTGGCATTATTAATTTGTTTTAGATCCATATCAGGAAGAATTGTGTGCATAGTTTGGTACACTTTTGCACTAATATTTGTATGTTTCTATACTGCAAACTTGGCCTCGTCTCTTACATTAGCCCGAATGTCCGATAACGATTATTGTAAAGTGACGTCTTGTCCTGTGGTAAGATCTTAAGCAATGTCTACTAGGTACTACAACCGCGTAAAAGTTTGGGTCGCTAATAAATCAATATTTGACTTCTACTTCTAACCTCTGAGCCTTATAAATCTATAGTACTGATGTCTTTAAATTTTAAACTATTGCCTTACTATGCTGCACTGCGCGTGCGTTTATCGACATCAACATCACAAACGAAATATTTTTGACCAGCCTTTTACTCCCATAATTATTTAAGGCACAAAACCTTGCGTTGGTGTTGGCTACCAAATAGTTCATGATAAGTTCATGTTTCATTCAACCACGAAAATATAGAATTGGAAAAGGTGATTTTTCACGGAGACTTCATTGACTTCAACTCCGTGATAATTTTCTAAGCAAGTGAATTTACAGAATCTCGAATAAAACTTGTTATAAGAATCTCTATGTGAGAAAATAACTTTAATATGTAGTTATAACGATACTGTTATATTGTAGGACACTATAGCGGTCTCTAAGATGACACACCATAATCAAGCATCAGATGACTATGGATGGTTCGCATATCTACTCGATGGTTCGTCTGAAATTGAAGAGGCAGGCAAAATAAAACCATGCGAGATGATCGTTACACCCAAAAATAATGGATTTAAAGAGTTTGCAGTTGGTGTTCCGAAAGGTTCTCAATTGCGGTAAGCATTATATTTTTTGGCTATTGAGTGAATTTGCCATAATAGTGAATACCCAATACAGCAATTGCGAACATATAAAAGCGCGAATGTACATACATATAGAACCGCATTGCCGAGCGAAGCGTGTAACCTAGTTTTATATTTGATAATATATTCAAATGCTTATTTATAAGTGTTGTTGTAGAGACGGAGTGAACCTAGTATTGAATATTTTGAAAGAAAATGGCCAAATGAATAAATTAATTCAAAAGTGGTTCGTTAAACAAGAGTGCGACGGAGCTCAGCAGGTGAATGTCTTAATAAATGTTATATATTCCAAATGAGGGAATGTGGGGCTTACTAATAATCATAATCTGAGGTAGCAGTAACCATATATCTACTATATTATAACAATATAGGTAACAAAATTATTCGCAAATTAACTTGAGAATTAAAAAGACCTAATTCCTTTACACACAAACTCTTCACAAATTATAAATAATTGTAATGTAATGTACCTAATGTATATGTAAATAAAAATATTTGCAATAGTGTATCAGCTTCGTTCCTTTATGGAGATACACAATATTTAAATGTAAAAAACGTACGTTGTATTTAAGTGCCAGAAGTAAAGACTACTCATACATTCCTTATCTTCATCGTTACTATATTTATTAGAACGGTTTGTGCTCTAAAACATATCAGTGAACTAGTGTAAATATTTTCAGATTAACCAGGGCAGTGAGTTGACGTTGGGTAATTTGGCCGGACTCTTCTACGTATTGATGGGAGGCATGGGACTGAGCTTAACTATAGCACTGTTGGAATTTTGCTACTACGGTCGAGCGGAAGCGGCCCGCGCCAACGTACCATTACGCGCTGCTTTGACAGCGAAAGCTAGACTGGCCACTCGTGCTGAAAGGAAATCTCCGCCAAATCGCACATTGCAACGCGAACACGACCGGCTTGGATGGAATGGTGGAGCTTACGCCGGAGTGAGTATAAAAAATTATCACAGAAGTAGTTTATTCCTCAGACCAAATAAGTAATAAGGTAAATGTCCCATACTTCGGCATATTAAGGCTCTTAAGACTTTAAGATTTTTTAAATGTATTACTAAACATGATATCAGTTTGAAAGCTTTTGTGTGATGAATATTGGTATTTTGCCAGTAATTAAATGCATGAATTATGTAGTTTTAGTACGAATTGTTTTTTATATTAATTTATTTGTGGGCCTCTTGTTTGAACCCTGTTTCGTGATAAAATTTTGGTCTGTTTCTAAGTTCGTGAACTCGTGGCCCCTGTTTCGGGATAAAGATTTTTACTGTTAGTTATGATAATTTATTAGTAAAAACATAAATACTTAAAGGGGTTTAATACTTAAGAACAGGATAAAGGAAATTTTTAAATAAAATAGATGTGAATTTGGTAAATTTAACACTTTTCAAAGGGAAAGCAATAAATTTTCTTTTTCGTCATTACTAGATCGACAGAAGGTTTTTTTGGCCTCTCCTTACCAATACACCTTTAGCTTTAGGGTACAAAAAAAAAAAGCTAACTCATCACTGTTGGTAATTCGAGACCGATATTATAGAATTTCCAGACAGAACCAATGAAAATGTATATGGATGTTAATGTACCAAGAAAAGGCAGTAACTGCTTCTTTATGACAGAAAACCAAATCTAATTCTTCTCCCAACTTAGTGAGAACCGTCGCATGTACAGAAGGATTTCTATGTTTAATTTCCAATTTTCTCCAATAATGTTTCGTAAAGCACCTTACCTACACAACTTTGAAGCCTTGTATGTAAAGCAGTCGTTTCGCCACTCGTAACTGATACCAAATCATGGTCTAAGTTTTCGGTACTATACATTTTTATGGTATTTGATTCATTGCCTGTTTTTAGACATACTTAATAAACACCGAGAAATAAATGTACCGACTCGTGAGTTGTCTTGCCTTACCTACTAGTATAGATTTATGTGTCACGAACTTGGGGAATTTTAACAAAATTGAGTCCCTTGATTCGTGTTATTAATTTATGAAAATTCCCACACTCAAATTTTTAGATCATTTTTTAATTATGTGTATTAAACATTAATTACCCGATATATAATAAAAATATACAAAGTAAAATAAAATAAATGGAATAACGAACAAAATTATGCCGGTAGTACCTATGCGAATTTACCTTAAAAATGTAATTTTAGGTCACCTTTAAACTCGTATTATATTAATTCTAGTGAAAAAAATATATACCGAATTTAGCTCATAAGAAACTTTATTAAATACGTTATTTGTTTTTTAAGTTACATTTGAATTGTCTTAATTATAATAGTAATAAACAAGAAACAGAAATGTATCTAAAATATCCCTGTTTCGGTAGTGACACGAACTAGGGGACACACGAAAAATAAAATGACCGCTATTTCGTGAGGCGATTTATTGCAATTTTAAAGGATTCTATGCTTGCATATAAGTTTTTTTTAAGTTTAACCAATTGTTAAGGAACACAAAAAAGCACTATTAAAAATTCTATTCAAATGCAGTTACCTTTGCCTGTCTGTAAGCTTAAGAAGTACGAGAGCTAACCTTACGGTGACAAGATATACACGCACGCCGCACAGTTGTTCGTAGCCGACCGACAGTTTTAAGCCTAATATTTCCCTCAGTTTATTTGCTAAAATGTTGGTACTTGATTTCTTAGACAGTTTAAATGATAGAAAGTTAGTACTTATGTATAATTAATATAAATAGTATTTTAATTGCTTATTTTTGCGTTACGAACAAAAACTAACGAATCAACGTACTAGCACGAACTTAGGGACATTTACGTTATATAAGCAGACAAAATAGTGTAGACGGTTTTATAAACATCTGTGCGTAGGCTATTTACTGCATTGAGATTTTGTATTCCAAGTTATAATCTCAAGTTTTGTTTATTTTTATTGAATATTCAGGTTTATCTACATGTAAATGTGATTCAATCTTGCTTTTTATGCTGATATTTCGTAAAAAAAAATACATTACAAATGTTTGTTCCCAGTATTACACTCCAGCTAATCAAATCGGTCAGGAGGAGACTGCATTGCACGCTAGTTTCACGCAAGTTTGATGTTCGGCGCGGGACGGGTCGACCATGAGGCGGCCGTCCCAGTCCGCTCGCAACAATATGTCGAGCTCGGTTGACTTATATCAGTTGTAAGCGCCACGTTAAATGTCGAGTGACACAGATGGAGATTGAAATGACTGCCTTTTATATTAGGAGTGACATTATGATGTCAATAAATCATTTGTTCTTAGATGCTTATTCTTAGCCTATCTAATTGAATTTGTTCATAGCTCAAATGTAATTTTATTATTTTATGCGAAACAGAACGTTAGACTAGGTTTCCAGTCCAGCATTAAACCGGCGCCCGGGCGTAGGTGAACATTAAACCGGACCCCGCATCATCGAAGTTTAGTTTCTGTATTAAATATTACTTAGATAAACTGCTAATTTGAAAACAGGGACAGGGGTGCCAGTGTGAATTCGTCGTTATTACTATGGTCTGGGTGTTCTGCGACGCACCGCAGTAGCAAAAGACCCCGGTAAAGTGCCCAGGTCAAATTCTTGCCAGATTTTAGTGTGAACAGCTTCATATAAATATAAATTATGCATTCATATAAATTGTACAGTCACTGAAATTTCCAGCAATTTTATTGGCTGGTCCGGTATAGTGGGAACCTAGTTTAATGATTTAGAAAAAATACATTGTTTCCTATATTATGATCAGCAAATGAACTTTAAAGAACAATATTTTACAATTGTATTTAATGACTCACTTTATTAAATAGCAGAAATTTGGATAAATAATTTCTATTTGGATAATGAAATTAATTCTAATCTTGTAGTTAAATATCAGGGTCTTATGTAAGATAAACTTTTTTAACTAAATAATAATTATTTTATGCTTTTCTTGTTGATTGTGCGAGCGCGATATCCTTGCTGTCAGTTTCCAGCTCGAGATGAGAAGTGACGAGCTTCCTGTTTTTATCTCTCTTCACAATAACTGTAAATATTCAACGTCACCGTCGAGAAATACTTGTCAAACTATTATTGAATTTACCTGAGAATTACATTAGCCAATAAGCTATGTAGGCTAAGGCTAATTGATTGAGTATGTAATAATTGAATTAATTCAGGGTTAACAATCGCAGATTAGATGTACCCGTAGATGAAAACAAAAAGAAAGATTAGTGACTCACTGTTCGCGCATGGACCTCATTTATACTGAGTCCAATGAACTCACTATCATTCAGTCGCTCAAAAGACACTGTCTTGCATACACGTGATACTTTAAAATACTTTTATCTTCCGTTTTGCTTCAATCTACGGGTGTTGTCATACACAAATACGAATTTAGTATGAAAAGCTTTATAGATAAGTATGACTCGACTTTAAATCGATACAATGTACAGTCAGTCCCGATACTTATTTTAGGCATTGTAAAACTGATATTGATGTTTACAACATAGGACATGCAGAGTCTAGTGTAGGGGACAGAAATATGCTAAGTCGTTTTTAATAGATATTCTGACATCTTATATATGCATATTTCCAAAAACTAGACCGAGTTTGATTAAACGAGTAGACTACATTTTGATGTGTGGAAATACTTGTTACACTGGCTGATACATATTTTAGACGTTTATGTAAATACATGATCCGGTAAAATAGACTCATTAACATTTTATATGTGTTCGATGTACCTATTATAATAATATAATAGTAATAAGTATATAAGGGTAACATAATTTAGAAGTCTTTCATCAATGGACTGTTTTGAAATAGTGGGAGGAGGCAATTCAGAAAAGTGATAATAAAATCGGGGGATACGGTTTGATGTTGTAGCTGTCATGTCATCTATCTATCGTCTATATTCAAAATTTAATTACACCACTCGATAGTTAAAGGATCAAAGAATTATTCGGTATATATAGTTATATGTATCATATATTCGAATTCTTCAGAATTTAGGTTCAGTGTCACGTATAGAGCCTATAAACACGACATCTCTGAAAACAAAGTAACTTACTCCGTGACTCAGCATTAATAGAAAAAGTACAAATTCTTTAGCAAAATGTTCGATTTATTAGTCTTTCAGAAATGAGTGACTTTTAAATTGTGTTACTACCATTAGTAAAATAGATAAATGTCTGCTTGTTTATCTCATCTCGGAGCTTTCATTAAATTCTATTAATCATTACTTAAGTGCATGGAATTCACGAACGTATTAGCTTCCGTTGTTAATAGATTGCTGATTATCAATTGTTAATATAAAACATAAAAGTAATAGCTGTTAATAATAAATGGTCAATGTTCAAAACTAGTAGTCATTAAAGGGTTTATTCAAAACATTTTTTTAGAAATACAGTAAGCGGTAGAGTGTCAAATGTTTCAATCGTATTTCTGTCGTCGTCTATAAAAATTAATGGTCCTTTTGAAAACTGGTCATAGAATAATCAGCATGTGTGTACTTTATTTATACACGCATATTAAGCATAAATATTAATTGGTGTCAATGAAAAATACTATCACTAGGTACAATAGAATTACATGTAGATTTACTATTATCATTAAATCCGAAGTAAGTCATTTACTTAAACAATAATAAACAACGCTATTATTAATCACATATTTTGTTCAATGTTAGTTAACTTCTAAATAAATAAGTTAAGAAATTTTTAAGTACTGTTTGAAATTAACAATTTTTACTTGTAATTTAAAAAAAAAAGTGACATTCATATCAAATTAAATTAATTTTAGACAACCAGAATTCAAGGAACGTTAATAAATTTTGATATTTTATTGTTATTTACCTCTAAGTATATTAAGTTTTAAATTAGTTAACCGTCCGTCCTAATACTGTGTATGAAACCTGTTTTTTACACTTTTTATTGAAATTTATAATTTTATTCATTGCCCAAGTAATATTGAGTAGCTATATACGATATTCCGTAAACTATTAAAATATCGTAGAGAGCATTGAAAGATAGGTATAATTTATATATATTTCAAAGAATTATGGCCTAAAACCTGACTGAAGTTGATTTATATAAGAAATATTTATAATTTTCCTTAAATTTTTGCCTATTTAGTAGCTATTGTACTGCCTCTTTCTATACTCACGATAAGCCTCTTTGTGCGCACTTTAGCTAGACTTCGAGTAACTAATAATCTCAGATACCTACTAAGCCATTATTCTTTGAATAAAAATCGATTATGCAATATAATACTATTGGAAAAGTTACCTTAAAATGTGCCAAAGCTATATGTTATGAATCTCTTCTTTCTATATAACATAAGCTGGGTAGTCAAGTCAGCCTAGTCATTTGTGTCGCGCGAGTTGAATAAAACGCGGTTACATCCGTCCGTCAGAAGTCTGAACCCCGTCACGGTGTGAAATGCGTTTAATTAAAAATTTATTAAAAAAGATTCGCTGCCATTTCGGCTGTGGCCTGTTTTTCCTTTAAAATTATATCTCACGAGTTATTTAACATTTTTATTTTTTCCATAAGCTTTTGGCGAGCAGTCATAATCGTCATACATTGTGTCCGGTCCATCGACTAGGGATATTCTAGGTAAATAAATTATTACAACTATTTTAATACAAAACACACTAAGGTCCCTATTATATTCTCTACGTGTGTACAAAAGAAATCGTATCTCTCAAAGTTTTTGTCTTACCTAATATAAAAATAGGCTCATTCGAAAGCCAACTTTGTTTTACATTACGAAACAAACGTTTTCGTAACTTTAAAAAAAATATTGAACTCTAAAAAGTTGACATTTTTTATTTTTTTACTACAATAGATTTTTTAATAGCTGTATTTGTGCACACAAAAATAACTACAATACAATAGCTGTATTTGTGCATTAAAATAGCTGTTGTAATTTATCTATCAATATTGCTAGTCGTTGCTAGTAGTTGCTACCGGACATGCATACTAGCTTTGCCATTAATTTTTTAATACACGTATTCACGTATTAACGGTTAATACATAATATTTTTTCTGGGAAACAAAAGACTTTAGTAACCCAATTGAAGGTTTAAAGCTTTAGAAGTTCAGAAAACACAACTGCTAGACGACGTAGACGTAATCACGTAAACTAGCATAATTTCTTCCAAACACTCAAGGAAAGTGTCCGTTTTTCTTTTTTATTTTTAAGTGGGGCATACTTGCTGACGGTCCTCTTGTATGCAGGTTATTCTCAGTGGTCATAGAATTTAAAATACACTAGATTGAGTAATAATCTGAGATTGGGGGAACATTTACACTCCGAAACACAACATAACAAAGGTGCTGTAAAGCCTAATTAACAAGTTGTAAAACTTGAATATTCTTATTAAGTAAAGCTAGTAAAAAAACGTGCGATGGCTCATTTAATTCGTAATTACTCCTAAAAAATGTGCATAAGTTTCATGCCCGCAGATAAACAATTGCAAAAGTTATAAATTATTATTAAAGCTCATCAAGATTTTTGGCATTTTTCAACCCGTCAACTAAGGCTACTTTCAATGTTTTGTAAGGGGAGTTGTCACTGCGACCAGACGTACATAAATTTTCATTACCTACATATCTAAATAAATTCAAGTAAGAGTAAGTTGTTAGTAAGAAATGCTATCTCATTTGATATATACTACTCAAAATAAATAGCGCGCCATGACGTCATAGAATGAGATGCCATCTTCTGTGGCCTATTATAACTAAAAAAGTTGCTTATATTTTAATTAAAATAATTGTTCGTTTAACTTCTTACACTTAAATATTATTTAAATGTATTTTACATTTTAATTCTTAACGCATTCATGCAAGCAAATCGACGAAGTGCTGGTTGACGAAGGCATTTCACGTGGCGGTATTTCCATAATATGGTACCGTACCTGACCTTTACCTGACGCTGCAGCATCTAATAGTCTGCAGGATAATAACCAACTTATAGCAGATGCAGCGTATTTGTTCCCAATAGAAAGTCAGGGATTACTTTAAAATTTTTAATTATAATCAATATATAATTAAAACGATTCACAATTATAACAAATTTCGAATTATATTTACAATATGAGTTATATTTGTACATTAATTTCTTTGAATAAAACATTAATTAGTCTAATAACTAGTAGAGTTGTATGCATGAACGCCTTGAATTAAAATGTCTTACATTTTATTTGACATTACCCAATTTTATTTTAATAATGTAATATGTAAATAGTTATAATATAAGTTTAAATGTTATTTCTCAAACGACTGATTTTAATAGAAAATCATTTCAGTGATTAAATAGTAAATGAAAAGTTAGAAGATAAGTTAGTTAAGTTAGAATGACTGTTTATTCCATCAATGTAATGTGAAATTAGGCAAAATCATTTAAAAATGTTCGCCTAATTAATGTAGGTCAATAACTCGATATGTCGATATCTAATATTAAATGTTTGTTATTATGAAGTAAATAAATGACATTGAAAATATTTTGTTGCTTTCTAATTTTTTACTAAGATACCCGTCCGCGACTTTTTCTAAAGACAATTTTTTTCTTGTTTTGCGCTCATTCCATACTTACTCGGTCCAGAAACACTGGGGTCGTTACTTACTACAATTAAAATACGAATAACAATAATTTTGGACATTATTTTTTTGTTTCTAAGCTACTCTGATGAAAATTTAATGCTTTTAATGTTATTGAGATAGAATTATATTTCGTATACTGTGCATGTGAAATTTGCAACCAATACCATTTGTAATTGGTAAATTGTACGCCATTTTGAAGTTACGTCCGTCGACCACACAATCGCGAAGTGTCTCTCTCAGTATAAGCAGAACGTACGTCTATACTCTAAGCGGTCGAAGTACAGAATATGATGCCGTTGCCGCCATGCATTTCGTATTTAATACACATTTGTTTAATGGTATAATTTATACAAACGAATATTGTATAAACGAAAATCAATTGTATATAAACATTAGTTATCTAAATAAAAACCACATGAACAAAGATTTCTTTTAGTAAATCCACGAGTAAAGTTTGAAATGTGTTGGTATTTTTATACGAAATTATAGCCTAATTTGATATTGTGTTTTTGAATGGTTTCCTAGATGGTTTAGACTGACAATGGGACCCGATGGGTGGCGCTGCAATAACAGATTGCAGTTCGAGCAGAAAATATCTGGTGGGTCGGCTACAGTTCTACTATCCTATTAATATTATAAATTGCGAAAGATTATGACGATGGATGTTTATGAATTATTTGTTACTCTTTCACGCAGAAACATTTCGACGGATTTGGATTATTTTTGGCGCACATATATAGAGTAGTTTTTAACCAAAAAAAATGTTAGGTTCCTAAGGAATCACCGTCGTCACAGCAATAAAGAAGTAAGAAATAATCAGTCACAATAAGAATACATAAAAGTAAGCAGACATCTGAAAAGTTATTAAGCCTGGAATGAGTCTGCCTACTTTCTTCATTTTACTACGCTAACGAGTAAAACTTTCTATAAAGTTTATCAAAAAGTAAGGCTTCATCCTTGAAAGCCGTCTTAACTAGCTGAATTCTTTGTGTAGTCATATAAAAAAAGTATAAAGTTATGACATTAACTACTACTCTAATATCACATTTTGTTGTATTTATCTCAAAATCTACCAGCACCTAAAAACATAAAAGTTATATATTATAAAACTAGCTGGCGGCTGTGACTTCATCCGCGTTGAAAAAGCAAAAGTAGCCTATCCTATGTCCTGTACGTCTAAATGTTTATCTACCAAGTTTCATGAAAATCAGTTAATTCGTTTAAAGAGTTGGAGGAACACACATACATACAGAAAAAAATTCTAAAAATCGTCGATTTTGTTTCAGTATCATGTATAGAGCCTAGGTATCAGGTTTCATGAAAATAAGTTAATTCGTTTAAGAATTATGGAGGCACATACATACATACATACATACATCTTTGGATTTTCAGAAAACTAATTAGAACGCGTACGAAGTCGCGGGCATAATAAAATTTATATTAATTCATGTAAATGTGAACATAAAAGTTTTATATAATTTTACAAAGTATTATTAATCTTCATGGAGGGCGACTTTGTCAAACTTGTAAATAAATAATTAAGTTGTTACTTTGAAAAAACATGAGAATCAAAGAAAAATCTGATGACATGACTCAAGCGACGTTGTAAAACTGCCGTCCCATCCCAAGGCGATATGCAAATAAGTTTGTAGCGAAAGAAAGGGGCCGGGTTATAATTTCAGACACGTTCTTTAAATTTACCTTTTAACAGCCTCTTGATATTTTTACTACGTGTCCTCTCTAAAAAATTTCTGTACAGAGAGAAGAGAAAATAAGATAAAAAAAGATAAAATTTTTCGAGTTTACTGTTACTTGATGATGCCGGTCACGGCGTAAATTTATCACAGGTCTTTCTTAGTACTAGGCATGTAATTTCCGGATACCCCATGATCTAAAACAGGAAACATTATAAACTCGTCTCTGTTGACCAATAAAAGAATCGCTTAATATACTCGTATTGGTAGTCAAATAAAAAAATCATTATTAGATAATATTTTATAGACAATATTGTTTGTTATTAATTCACAAAACTTAGACATATATCGTTGTAACATATATAACATAATTTAGTGAATTTAAAAGTACCACAACAATTGGGTCGGTTTAGACAGATTTAAAACCCATAGTAAAAAAAGTTCACTCAACGGAAAAACCATTCCGTGAAGTGATAAGTTATAAAGTGAATTTTGTGGTTTCGCGGTCCAAAGATCAATACCCTCATATATTTTATCCAGATCTATTTACACTTCAGTCCCTTCGTAAATACGACTTACTTTCAATGAAAAAGAAACTTCATATATTGTATTTGTCATTTCAAAAGTTGGTACTTTAGTGTAATGCAGTTTTTTTCAATGTTGAGTTGGACAAACATGCTGTAAAACGGGCGTGAGTTTTGTAAATAATTCACACCATCACAAATATTAAAAAAAAAAACTTGATAATATTTGTGACAACTATACAATCTTGATAATATTGTACACCTTTCGGAATCTATTTTCCGTGAATAAATGATGGCTAACTTGAATTGAACGATTTCCACACGTGCAAGTCCGAGCCACGTGTATTATGAATATTTACCACAAATCAAAGATATCAATTGTATTGGGTTTTTTATGGAGATAAGGCTAGCAGTTTATTTTCGTTTTATCGGTTGAAACTTGTACCTTTAGGTAAGAATAAATTATAGATTTATCGTGAAATTTTATAATGGGGATTTATAGATATTTAAGTTTGAAAGCATTAACTACCATACAGAGAGCGATGGTGTTTTAGAAAAATCTAAATTGACTGTAGGTACAATTTCTTTCTATAGTAATTTTGTGTTTATTGTTTTTATTTTTTAATAAATTCAATATCTATTTTTTTTTCTGCTTCTTACGTAATACCTCATTTTAAGCAGAAAAACTGCTACGAGGTCACGAGACATATAAAAAAAATATTAAAAAAAAATTGCCAATACTCATAAACCATGATATCTACTGTTATAAAAAAAAACATTTTTGTAGTGATGATACATTACCTAGAAGAAATTTGTGTTTTTCTTTTAAGTTACAATTTTTTTTAATTGCCTATATTTAAAAAGAAACACAAACAGGCATAACTTTTAATAGGGTCGTGTTAGAGTAGGACACTAGAGAGATTTTTTACTGTAAATAACCGCCTCTACGTCCCTTCTTCGTTTGATCCACGATTTTTTAACCACCCTATATAGATTAATAACTTATTAATATAAAGCTTTAATTAAGTTATTTATTTTTTCATTCTTCAAATTGAACGAAACTGATTGAAACGGTATTAATCATATCAAGTGCAACGTAAGCTCATAGTGTAACGGGCTCACAGTGGATCATACTTTTTGTAATCGACGATATTACTGATCAAATAATACTGCGATAAGCCGTCTATTGTTTTCAAACAGTTTGATTTGTATTGTCGGGTATTGTCACATGAAGTCTTTCTCTCTATTCAAAATATTGAATAACGGAAACGAATATTTTGAACACACTTCCAGTGTAACTAATATTGTTACGCTTCCTCAACTGATTGTCTTTAAATTTAGCCCTACATGTAAAAATTAGTAAAAATTCCCTTAAACAATACCAAATGTGTATTGCTGTATATTAAATCTATTTATAATTAAGTGGTATTAATCAAATGCAGTCTAAGTTTATTACTAATCTAAACATAAGCGGAGGTTAGTGATGACGTCCATTGGCTTCAATGAATAATTAATGCAACTAGCGTGAGCGAGTTCCCATCACATGATATATTCATTTGCATTTTGCAATGGTGCAAAATAGACTAGCGAAGGCTTGGACGGTCACGCAGCCAATCATATTGCTGAGGGCAAGTCATGCGATACAAAAGCGTTATCAATAATTTATGAAATCCCATCATTTGACGAAAGACTGTACAGAACATATATTGACATATGATTGACAGCAATGACAGCGCCTTGCGGAACCTCTGGCTTTGTTTTCTTGAGTTTTAGGCCACGGTAGCCTATAACAAAAGCAACGCCAGGTGCTATCGTCAAGTGGACTGTCAGCCTTGACGTAATAAAAGTTATTAAAACTAATAAATTATCAAGTTAACCTTCTTCAAGCGAGCTGTAAACAAATTCCTGCAAGGTCGGCTGCGTCTCAGGACTGCGCAGTTTTACCCCTTCCCCTGACATTGCTTGTGTCTTTAAGCGACAGTAGCCATCTATATACCATCAAATGGACTGTCAATGTTAACCTGTCTGCCACCCTTAATATTTATGAAAACATGTGACTTTGAAGTTACTACACGCAAAAATAACAAAGACAAAAACGACATGCTATAAACAAAAGATACATACGGGTACATAACAACTGTATATAAATTAAAATGTTCTGAATTATAAATTAAAATCCTACAATAAGTACCTAATATAAATTAAATAATCCTGCAAGCTTAACACGTTATAATTATTTATTTGTTACTTGTTGTTTAATTGTTGAATATGAAGTTTTAAATAACTTAACAAGCTTAGAATTATGTTAAAAGAAAAATCCTAGTAAGTCGTAAATTCATTTACTACTCGACACGAAAATAAAAGCTATTGCAAAGTTTTACTGCATTCAAATTTAAACTGGAAGGCTTTTCAATTCAAGTTTTGTAAAGAACAATTCGCAGCAGAACGTCTTCCGGCTTACATAATAACAATATTTTAGTTTCCTTTAGGTAAGGTTTTTTAAGCATCTAACTTCGCCAGTACAGCTGCAGTGTGAAAATTATGTCACAAACTTTTCTTTATTTCTTTGCATTGCTGTAAATGAAAATTAAATTAATAACAACGTAACTATCTAATGTGTGTGTGATGTATAAACAATTAAACAGTGTGAAATCGCTATTCATAAGCTGAATGGACGTATCGAAATATGCAACAGTTGATAACGATGTTAAATTGCTACGCAGTTTAACATAGCATCAACGACACGTTGGCTCGAAACATAAACATTGTTATTTAATAACATTTTCTTTTGTTTATTTAAGGATACATAGAAAAGTTGGTTAGAAGAAAGAAGCCGCAGAAGAAAGCATAAATAAAAATAAAGATAATCATAAAATAAGCCTTTAGGTTTTCACAACGTGCAATAAGATTACTCTTCTAGTTTCGAGATGTTAGAGCAATAATAACTTTGGCTTATAATAAACATTTCCAAGCGGTTACTATCGCGGCACACGGCCCTCTCACCGCAACTACAAAAAATGGCTTATTGCGGCTACCAGTAGGGTAGGTTGTGTGCGAAGGATAGGAGTGAATTTTATTTTCTATTGTATAACTTTCGAAATATTATTTTAGACCCTGTTATAACAATTTACTTAAATATGCGTTAGTTGTAAACTGGAGTGATATCACAGTAGATCCATGAATGGGTTGTATTTTGAAGAAATCTTATGAAATCAAATATACAAATTTGTATTTTACGATCTATCTGAATCTATGTGTAACACTCGGCTTTCTTAAAAACAGCATACCGCAGCATTCAAAGGGTCAAATGTATCAATCTCTAACGCCTCTACACCCATATGTATGAGTCTTTCTAAACAATTATATGAGTGAAGCATGAATGAATGAATAGAAGTGAATTTTATTCTTAATGCTAATAACCTCCATGAAAACAATTTCAATGCAGATGTCTAACAAAATATTAACAAGCAGAATGTACCATTTTGTAGCAACCAGATGCGACGTGCCTCTGCGAGTAAGTAAAAGTTTATAATTGACAGTGTTATGACAATGTCTCATTACGAGGCTTCTCATTAGGAAAGTACTCGTCAAGAAGTAATAGTAGTATCTGCAGAGCAATAAACGAAGTTCGGACAGTGTACGAAAGCAAGCACACAATCGGAGCAATAACGGGCCAAATTGTGGGAGCTTTGCGGACTTCATCGTCACAGAAAATGTCACACAGAACCGGACTGATAATAAAACACAGATGCGGCCAAAAAACTTTATACGGACGCACTTGTTGTTATTTTTATTAAATACTTTTATGAATATTTTTTGGTAAATAAATTAGTTCACCACACCGTACGCGACAACTCTAGCGTTCGTAAATTTTTGAAATATAAATGTGAAATTGTAGCTATAAATAGAACTAATCTTATAATAACTTTTTTCACATTTATTACCTACTTTTTGCAGTGCAGTTGTGCACTCTAATCTCAGAAATGGCTTTGCCGATTTGAATGCTTTTCACTGAATTATTGGATTACCTGGAAAAATTATAATAGAAAAATGATAATTCTGTTAACAAAAGGTTTAATTCTTATAGAAATAACTATTAAATCCTTTTCCAGGTCGTAGGTATATTACTTTGTTACAACAACTTTTGATATTGAAATTCTACGAATTGCATGAGAATAATTTTGCAATAGCAAATCCAAACAGCATGGCTTTAACTGCGGATGCAGGATCATTTGATTTGTGTTATTGAAATTACCATTTTGCACGTAAACTGACTAAGGGCAAATATAGAGAGCAAATATCAAATACAAATACCCTATGGATACATGTTCTGTTTTGAACCACCGACACCTGAAACAGAAGTGTGAGGGGTTTATAAGTTTGACGAGCTTTTTGTTGTTTTATTTTTTTATTATTTAGTTACACATTTATTAAAAAAAAACTAAGCCGTTCAATTCAATGCAATTGCTCCACTTTAATTGTTCAGTTAAAAGTGTTTTTCGCGTTCGAAGGTTTGCCAATTCGTGCAAAGTTATTAAACACTGAAAACGTAATGCAATCGCTCCAAACCTTTAACACCAATTATAACGCTTTATTGTGTTTTACCTCAACATTCTACTTTTAAAAATTTACTCTACATCACTTACTTGGTATTTTTGTTTTTTCTTGAGTATTTTATTTGCAATTATGCAATTGGAAATGCAGATTCCATATAATTATGAATAAAAATAACTTCATAAATGCAATTCTTTTAGTTTTTTTTTTTTTAATTAAAACATTGAAGCAATTTTGATCAACTACTTTGCATTTTGCATAAAAAATCTACCTAATTGATTTTAACGAAACTTCAAAGTATTGTAATAATTATAGTTTATATTAAATTTTATACATCCGAATAACAAATATGCTGATGAATTCGGTGGCAAAAGCTAGTTTATTATGTTTACCTACCTCATATCCGCCTCGTGTAGGTATTTAATAAAAATGGAGTTTTTATGTAGTCTGTTTCGCCAGAGTTGCGGTTTTAATCTAGCGATAACTTTTTCAGTTCGGTGGATAATTATTCACAATGTGAAGACCATCGAATTAAGTTGAAAATTTACGGGGTCGCGGGAGTGCAATCAAGATGAAAGCCTCGCTGTCGTAGATGACGGCCCTTACTCAACACCCTCGCCCCCTCTAGCAACCCTCGCGTTACCCCGCCTTCTACCACGCGTAATAATCATGCACTGACAGGAGCAATATTTTAAAACAAATTCACAGCCACTCTCGCTGAACGATATTGACGAGGTTTAAATTTATTCATATTAAGTTTTTTTTTTATTTATTTATTTGACAAAAAAATGGATTAGGTAACGAGAAACCTTATTCACTTAGATAATTTGACTTGACTATAAACTTTATGAAAAATTTATCGAGTGCGGTTGCTAAATAAAACGAGATGGTTTAATTTGATTAACTATTCTTAGCGAAACATATTTTTAAGAGTTGAACTACAATACATACAATGTTTATATATGTATAACAAGCTATAATAAGCTATGTATAATAAGCTATAAGATTATAATATAGCTCCGTAAATTGCTGAGGAGTTGGGTTTCCCATAGACTTCTTGATGCTGCAGTCAAGGTCATAGAAATACCGCCGAACTGTTACAGTTTACCAAATTTCATACCAACATTGTGGAAGTAAATGAAATCCCTCCATTAACTGTTCAAACGCCTGAACAGATCTTCATAAACTGTTACTGTGCATAAAAACTTGTAGGACAAAAAAGGTCTTAATCATGAAAGATACCAAAAGTGACTTCATTGCCTTATTGTCATTGACAGAAAGTAGAGTATTGTACTAAACGTACAATTAACGTGACTATACTTATAGGTTCTGTTCGCTGGCCGTTGACGGTTTCCTAGATTACAGGCAGGCCATTTGATGAATATCCATTATCTGGATTGCAAGTTTCCTCACGAGGTTTCGTTGACATGAGATCATATATGCAAACAGTAGCGAAGTGCTTGAGGCTACTACACTTTAGTGCCACTCGGGTTACAATCTGCCTTCCAGTTACTCATTTGGTTTTGACACACCAAGATTATTGAAGTAAAAATACATAAATATTGCCAAAATTCTCTTAATAAACTAATTTTTAAACATAGCTAACATTCTATTGCCCATTTATTAATAAAATAAACTTTTCAATATATTAATTAATATGATTTATGTGTCTAGGAAAGCTTAAATACGAGGTTGCGGACACAACTAGTTTAAAATAAACGTCAAGCATCCAGTCTTAAATAAATTAAATATTCATAAAGAAGTACAAAGAAATATTCTTCTTAAGGTAGCCAATGTCTCCAGCCTACTTTAGCGACAGTCTTGTAGCAAATTCTAAGTTGCCGTTCCACTCTCTATGATTAATGAGCGCATTACGTCGAGATTCATAATTAAATGCCAGCAAAAAGTACGTATAATCAAGACACTTTATTCAGCTGAGTGACACTTCCTCCTGGGAACAGTATTTCACCTCGTTTTATTAGAAAACGTAAGAAATTGTTTCAGGCTGCTGTCAATTATATTTCTAAATATAACTAGAAAACAACCGATGAACCAATCAAAGAACCAATGATTCATTTGTGCCATAATAACATTCGAGAATTAATATTCTTTAATTTAATATAAAGGTTTATCAAGTTGTATTAAAAAATAAAAGTTCGTACGCTTACCACATCCACGATCTATCTGTGTTTTCATTTTCAAATGTGTACATTTTTTTTGTAAATTATTGTTAATAATAGTTGCTATATGAAACCGTTCAACACAATAAAGTTAAATGTACGTTGAAGCTAATATCAGCTATTTAGTGAGGGAGCCGTGGAAACAATAAAATAGTTGAAAAGGTAAATTAAGCCGTTTGAACGTCAGTTTAAGATTGCAATAAGTGCACGGACCACAATTTGCGAGCAAAGCAACCACAAAACGGGGCTATCTCGTCGTTGTAGCAACCGCATTTCGTAGTCTACATGATTACACCACGACCTGATTTCGTCCTCATCGCTTGTTACCTCCCGCGTCGTACGCATAACCTACCTGTTTAATTGTACAGACTATTTTATTACATCATTCATACAATTTTATTTTAAAGTAAAGTAACATAACAAAAGTATTGTCTTATTTTGTTGGTATACTTGGCACAAATATTAACATTCGAGAAATATTCCTCGTAAAAATTTGATGATAAACATATGATAAAAATGATAAAAATTTGATGATAACATATGATAAAATCTGATAGTTTGCAATTTCTGATTTAGGCACTATTCTGGTACATTTATGTACGCATACGTTATTTCCAAGTCTAGGCTTTACATTCAATTAAATTACTTGGAAATTTCGTCAGTGGAATAATGACATAATCTAAATGAGTATCCAGTTTGGATCGATGATCGCGCCGTCAATATATTCATGTTGATTATAACTGTAAAATGTAATTATCTACAATGTAGTAACGATTTCGCGGAATATTCAGCAAGATATCAATAAAATGTTATGTTCAATATAAAATTGACATAATTAAAAAATGAGGATTTATGTATTTCAATATTGCCATAAAAGTTTTGTTAGCTATAGCAATATTGCTTTTAAAAAACTTTTTAACAAAAAATAAAACCGCCGAAAAAAAAATTATTTAGGTAAAATAATCTTATTATTTTACCTAAGTAATTTTGAGACGCCGCCGCGCATCACTCTTTACGTAGTTTTTGCTTGTTTGGCGCCGACTCAAAATTACTTAGGTAAAATAATAAGATTATTTTATGCTTTTCAGTTTTTTCGGCGGTTTTATTTTTTGTTAAAAGGTTTTATTTTATGTTTTTTTTTGCTACAATCATGGTGGTTATACGCTACAATCGGTGAGTGAACAATCAATCATCCCCTGTTTTCCTACCCTTAGGGTTGGAATTTTTTTCCAAATGAAAATGGGACCCCCTCGGGGGTGCACCCTTTCAAATAAAAAAAGAATTATCAAAATCGGACTATCCTGTTAAAAGTTATGCGTAATCATACATGAAAAAAATAAAAAATAAAATAAAAAAATATATACGCGTTGAATTAAGTACCTCCTCCGTTTTTGTTTTTTCGTTTTCGTCGGCCGATAATAGTTTATAAACAGCGAAAAATGAGCTGAAAGTAGAAGCTCCCACCTTTTTCACGTAACATTTTGTCTCAAGAGTGCGGTTAGCTAGAGATACTGACGTACAAAGGATGCAAACTATTTAAGAGAAGTTGCGCGCATGTAAAGACCCCACTTGTAATACAGATGAAAACTGCTGCTGTATGTAGTAGCTATGTTAATTGGGGTATACCACTTTAAATGGTCTTACATTATTTTTCAATTTTGTCACTTAACTCTCTAAATAATAATTATACTTAAAATATGCATAATATGTTCTTAAATATTCTTTGAAGCATATATACGATAGCATATTAGATATACATACTTACTTATAATCCTATCATATTGTGGTCTGAAATCAGAGATTATAGCAGAACCAAGATGATTGCCATATTTTAAAGCCTTCTCAACCTAGTTTCTCAACCGTCGCGTACTGGATTATTGGGTTGGATGGATGTGTTCAATAAATAAGTCCCACATATGAAATATCCTTTTATTAAAATATTTATAAATCACAAACAAGTTTTAGAAAATTGAATATTACCAGGCAGAAATTGTGAAGGTGAGTGAAAATTATTTGGCTCATCTCGAGATAGGATAGCGAAACTGATTGAGAATCGTTCTTGTAGACCACTTAAATCACACACACAATACCATCACAATACATCCGATTCCTGGGCCTCATCAACTTATAAAATGGGAACGAAGATAACAATTATAATTTCGATTGTTGGGTAAAAAGTACAATATATTTCACTTTGAGTCTTCAAACAGCTTATAAATATCATTATTTAATTACACGATGAAATTGATATACCTATCATTCAAAAAATAAACATTAAGAACTATAGTGGTTCAATTGTCCCGGATCAAACGACCAAGAGAATATCTGCTAAGCTCTCATTTGTATTTAAATTTTGCAAAGGAAAAAAAGATATTAATAATTTGAATATTTAATTTATTAATGTGTTATATCGTTGATTAAAAAAATATGTAATATTGAATAGATATATTCTATAATTATTAACTCGTAACTCGTAAATTAGTAACTCGTGGGAACAATTTTATCATAAATTAAGAAGGTAAAATGAAGCTTTAATTAAGGGTTAAGTAAGTTAATTTAAGGGTAAAGCGTCATACCACATATGCTGAAATCCAATCCAAGTCTGAAAACTGAAACTGAACGGTGAAGCTGAAAACTGTTGCAAAATGAATTGTAAATTCGCCAGTCCGCACTGTCGGTCACAGCTCTGGACTTTAGATGGTTTATTCTGGTTATAACATTTCATGTTATGAAATCACGAACGATTATTCTATGGTGAAACAACCTTTTCTAAATTAAAGAACTGATTATATTGACCACGTATAACTTTTTACGGAGTAGTCCGATTTTGATAATTCTTTTTTTATTGGATACCTCCAAGTATATATTCCAAATTTATATAGGACCACCTATATAAATTTGGAAAAAAATCCTTACCCTAAGGATAATAGGGTGGGATTTATTGTTCACTCACAGATTTTAATGCTGAGTTGTGTAGATATTTTAAAAGTAATCAAAAATTAAGCATGTAGTAATTAGTGGATTATAGCCACAAAAATTATAAAATAAAACTTTTTAACAAAAGGCCGTTTCATTTTTTTGTTAAAAGTTTTATTTTGGACCACATCAAGCTACTTACTCAATATTCTAAAAGACGAGATTATATTTTGCTTTAAAATTAATAATTCCTAGAAAAATATTTTATTCTGGTTCCTTATTAAATTAGCACTCCAATAAGGAAAATAAAGATAATAAGTAGCGAAGAAATTTAATATTTCAGAGAAATAAGCAGCGTGATCATGAACAAAAAAAACCAGATCTAAAAATACTTAATCTTAAATGATCTTCTGTTGTTTTTTTAACTTATATTATCCCACGAAGATCTTTATCCTTCTGTTTCGAAGCAGTACTTTCTCGGGATAAAGATCCATTTTATTCATTACGGTGCCGGCGCCGGACGCTGCTGGACTTAGCTACATTTACAGACTGAAAACAGGACTTATTTTGTGGCAATTTAGGCAATTTTCAGTTAGGTAGGGAAAGCAATGTTCATAATCATAAGTTACAAGTGCGCTGCCGACCTTAAAATAAAGAACTGGGAGTGCTCGGCCATCTCTTATACAAACTCACCGAAATACATGAAGTGTTGATTACATTAGGCTCTTCTGTAGTGTAGGTAATGGGTGATTAGTTACTTCCAACATACGGCTCCTGCCCTGCCTAAAAGCCTCGAACCCTCTAATTTAAAGCTTGGAAACAATAACATAGAAATTCGGTAAAAAAATATTGTCATTAGATTTTCATAACAGTAGGTACTTTAATGTCTATTATTTGAAATATCGGAAGAACTTTTAATTGTAATATCTTCAAAGAAAAACGTCCCTGTCACAAGATCCGTAAATTCTAATAACCTTCGTAAAATAATGTTAGACATTTACTTGAATTCTTTTGAAAAATAGGTATTCATAAAAACTTTCAGTAAACGTCTTATGATAATATCTTTTAACCAATTATTTGCTTTAATGAAATAGGTTTTTAAATATTCTATAATTTAAAAACCCACCTATTCAAAATCCTATTTTTTAGTAATGTGTTAATAAAATTGTAGTAATGAAAATATACCAGAATAACTGCACAGCGAGTGTGAAGCAACACGTTATTGAATGTCATACTTTACAATTTGCATACATAAACAAGTGCATTGAGGCCACTACTCTATCCGCGTTGATATTCTATTAACGTTTCAGTATGCCAGAACTTAAATTTAAATTATGTCGTTACGGTCAAACGAATTCGGGACAGTTATTATGTTATAATATAAGTATAAGGGGGTGGCCCTTATAGACCACCGTGAAAGAACAGCATATGTGCTGTTGTGTTTCGGTGAGTTAGTAAACAACTGAACACTCAACGCGCCATAAGTTGTTGTCACGACTATAGAACAAAATAAACTTCACGTAAAAAGCTTCAGTAAGTAATTAATTAAGTAAGTAAATTAAGTGTTCAGTTGTTTTGCACTTTTGAATGTGTTAATCAACTTATGCGACCGACTGTACCTGTTGAATACGACTCCAAGGACACAATGCAAGGTCCATGCAAATGACATGAAATTAGGTCAATAAGGTAATAATAATAACATTAAATAAGTAGATGTTAATTATGTGAGCATTAGAATCCACGTAAAAATTGCAACAAAGAATTTTACTAAAATAAATACCTACGGAAAATGAAGCACTATTGAAAAATTATAATAAGTATAAATTCATTAAATAAACTCTGTGTTCGATTCATTGCCTCTGTAGGAGAAAATTTGGAAATAATTTGCCATGTCCATCTATGCTTCAAACTTTAAATTAGTTTTGTTGGCGAGTGCAAGTCACTGGCGTCATTAGATTTTATTCTATTAACGCGAGATATAATGTACAAGAGAAAATGGCCGCCTTTTGCGAGCTAAATATTATATAGCTCGTCGATGCATACATTGGAGAGTAATGAAGGTAGTAAACTTCGTGGACTAATTAATGGCATTTTAAGTCAATTCGAATAATTACTTATATAAAAAGGGGAAAGCAATAAAGTGATATTGAATTAAAAACCACGTTATGTATATTTTTAGCATTTTGACGTGAATACTTCTTTGATTTTGCTTCAATAGTGAGAGGCAATTCAGAAAACTAAGGCAAAATCGGGAGACACCGTTTGATGCTGTACCTAGCTACTACATATCTATCATCTACTTCTGCTCGATAGCTAAAGATCAAAGAATTTTTTGGTTCGAAATCGTTGGATAATACGCTCAAAGAAAATAAATAAGCTCGTAACGTACGTATACATACCAATTCACATAAAACACAGTCACAACCCATTTTTTAAAATGTGTTTAAAGATTTTTCTTCCTGAAATATTTTAATACGAGAAGATATTAAGTTTCGGTAAAATTCGAAAAGTATGGAGAATTCAATTTAAATGTAATGAACATTTAATTGTTGAACGCAGGTTTCTTAATCAATTCATTGTATATGGCTTTGTCTTGCATGAAATCAGAAAGCCCAGCAGCAACAGCATTTTGAATAAAACGTTGGCGAATCATTTGAAGGCAATTTATTAATTTCGTTTTAAACAAATGTTCATGTTTCCTTTGTAGTAATTCTTTGTCGAAATATGAATTTTAAATTTGTGTAAATAAAGGCCTCTATATGTGTATTCACAATTGTCTGGATTAAACTGTTATATATTAGGTATACTCTTCATAATGGAAGAAATTCAGTAGTTTTAAAAAAAAAACGAACACCTGCTGTTACTCATATATATTTTTTCTCAGATGTTATATTTTTATTTTTTTCTAACGCGGACGACTTCACGAGCTCGACCTAGTGTTAAATAAATAATAAGTACAATAACTTTAAGCACGTTAATAGGTTAAGCATTCGTTAATTTCTGCTACAAGTATTTATTGTGAATTTTGTTAACGGTAACAAGGTTATGTAAAAGGTTCTATATAAGTATCTATACTAACGATTTTCGACACTTAGTGTTTATATAAGCAAATCAATACCAATAGTAAATCTGTAAGTGTAGGTATTGTATGTATGTATGTATGTATGTATAACTACATAAATCTTAAATGAATTTACTGATTTTCATGAAACTTGGTAGATAAACATTTAGACGTACAGACAGGATAGGCTACTTTTTCCTTTTTCAGCGAGGAACAACAAACAGTCTAAAGTACTTTTATATAAACATTATAAACGTTATTATAAAAGTCGTTTATATAAGCAAGAGTGAGTGACTTATCAGAAGATAATAAAAGTCATGTAATAATAAGTAAGTAGGCTTAACCTTATTGCAAGAAGGCTTGGCTTACTTGTACATGAAATTATTCGTCCCTTAACCCTTCGTCAACTGTCTCTTGACGGAATTTCACTTGGCAGAGATTTTTATTACGTGATTGTTAGTAGTGTTGCTAAGTTAGAACGGAGATTAATGAAGCTACTCAACGTAACTATCAATACTTAATCCCTACGAATGTACTAGCGCGACTCTCTCCCGGCTTCGCACGAGTGAATTTTAGGTTTAGAAATATATTTATTCTCACAAAGAATTACAAATTCAATTACGTGAGAACTTAAATAAGTACTTAGTTGACAACAACATAATTCACATTGCAAGCAACATAGGTATAGTAAACAAAATTAACAACAAAACTAAGAAAACGCTTAAATATAAAATCTACAAAACTTATAACAAATAAA
Source organism: Synanthedon vespiformis (assembly GCA_918317495.1). Lineage (NCBI taxonomy): Eukaryota > Metazoa > Arthropoda > Insecta > Lepidoptera > Sesiidae > Synanthedon > Synanthedon vespiformis. The sequence continues at coordinate 5,393,218 of OU906947.1, forward strand.
AAACATAATTAAAAAAAGTGGGTAGAATTTACAGAGAACAAAAATATTTTTTTCTGGAAACACATTAGCGTTGGTCTTTCCTATATATGTCTAACATTTAGCCAGCTCGTTAATATCAACAAAAATAAAACTAATTAAAAATGTGATTGAAAAATTTCATTATAAAATGAATAACTCCGATATCAAAATGTCAGCTCACTTGCATACTGGTGACTTGTACAACAGTGAAAAGATGAGCAAGATCATGTTGCCTACTTGGCATATAAATCGACCCGCGCAAACGACCTCCTCTTATCTCCCGCAGTTATCTACCTCTGGTGATTCTTTCTACCCTTGTAAGGTAATTGACTTCCATACATTTTGCAATAATACATTAGTTGAATTTTCTCTATCCTCGCGAGTCTTATAACAATATTGTTTGTTTTGCAATACTTAACTAATCTTTCCAACCACCATCTAGTTCTGAATGGGTCATTAAATAATAAAAACGAACGTAACTGATAAATTAATGGATACAAACTTACTAGACGAAATCTTATGGATCTCATACAAATCGAGCTTCACTAAGAGACGTCAATGTCGAGAGGAAAATGAAATGAAGTCAGACAAAGGATATAAGAAGTCAAGCCCAGTCTCAGGCCACGTGAGATTTGCTAACGATAAAACGAAGGGCAACTCTGAACATGCTCTGAACAAATGCACATCACACGATTTACGAAAGCAGTAAAGCATGTTTTTTTTTGACTTATGTTTTTATTTTATTTAATTTTATTAGGCAAATGAAGCAATGACATAAGTTAGGAAAATAACAATCGCGTGTACACTGCTTGCTTGATAAATAGTTACAGACAATAGCGGTTAATGAAATATTAATTTAAATATTCAAGTATTAAATATTAACTAAATATACCACATAATTACAGTAACATAACATTGTTTTCTAAAAACATTTGGCTAATATAGAAAATTTCTACAAGAGGTTCGTTATATATAATGTAATGTATATGTATAGAAATAATAATTTCGTGTCACATGTTTGAGGACAATGAACTCCTAAACTCCTAACTTACTGGACCCTAACTGAAGCCATAAACACAATGTAACCAAGCGATCAAAGGATTCATCATTTTATAATCCTCGTATTTTATAAAAGTTAGATACATCTTACATAATTTTAGTCTACATTTGCTACTACATTATTTTTAATAATTTAATGAAATTATATCCTTACAATTATTATAAATGTGAACGTGAGTTTGTTTGTTTTTTACGCTTTCACACAAAAACTACTGAACCGATCACGATTAAATTTTGCATACACGTTGTCTGGGACACCGGAAAGGAAATAGGGTACCTTTTATCCAAAACGCGGACGAAGTCGCGAGCACCAGCTAGTACAGTGTATAGGGATTCACCGTTCTGTAATATTCTGCTCGCAGGGACCCTGTTCCATAAGAAAATTGAAAAGATCGACTGCGCTCTCAATTATTGTGGTGTCACATTATTGGCGGAGACCAAACGGTTTCTGCCCTCTGATTAACATCTAATTTATTGCCACATTCTAAGTACAGTCGCCCATAATCAAGATAGATTGCTTCTTTTGTATAGAATACCCGTATCATAATGTAATAATGCCCAGCGATAATTAACGTCGTACTCGTATTTTACACGTAACAGCAGATAATGTAATTAGTGTTTCCGATGTTATTAAAATTTCAGTTGCGTGTTGTTTTTCCGTATTCATAAATAATATAATATATTTTATACTTTACGGAAAAACGTTACCACTTAGTATGGGAAACAAATTGAATTTTTACTAATATTATAAAGAGATATGATGTGTAGATATATTTGTATAATGAATAAACTAAAAAACTACTGGAGGGTTTTTAGGCTATAATTTAATAAAGTTACGCGGACAAAGTCGCGTGCAAGTAATTTTGCTATATATATCTCATGCTCCCGACATCGCTCGTGGTGTAATTTTTATGTATACAAACCTTCCTCATTTATTTCTCTTTCTATAAATGAAAAGACTAACGCAAAGCGATTGATTTTATAATATTACTAGTTACCGCGACTTCGTACGCGATGATAAATATAAAAGCAAATATAACGCTTGACGCTTTGTTCTAAACACATTGGCCAAGCGTTAGTTACAGTTTTATATTTTAGGTAATCCCTCGGGAACAGTACTTTTTTCTTGGTGTCGCAAAAAACGTCTACATATTATATGCAAAATTTCATGGTGAGCGGTTCAGTAGTTTTTTCGTGAAAGCGTAACATACAAACAAACAAACGAACAAACTCACATTAAGGACAATAATAACATTAAGGATAATGATATAGAAAAAAAATTGTGTAAAAATATTTTCTGTAAAACCATAACTAATGAATAAATTTAAAAATGTTTATAATGAAAATTGTTCCTTAAAACACCATACATAAAAATGGTCTGATATCATTTTTTGTAAAATGATTAGAAGAGAAGTTATATCGACAAATAGAAATTTTTATTTTTATGGATTCTCGCTTATAACTTTTTTATTTATGGTTCTACGACTAAAAGTTACTTGACAAAAGTTGTAGATAATTTTATTTGCAACAAAATTTTTTTTTTTTTTTTGTGTGGCCTATAGTTTGGCAGATAAACCGTAAACACCGTTTAACCCTTTTTCCAAGATGGCGGCCAAGGGATCCAAATTTGTGGGGTCCAAGAGTTGCAACCCCACAAATTTGGATTTAACTTTACACCAAGCCCCCCTTCATATCTAAAAAATAAAATTGCGTCCTCTGACAAACGCAACCCCAAATGTAACTTTTCAATGGAGTATCTGTTGTAGTACTGATTGTATTTTAAAACTACTCATAAAATTATTATTTGCAGTAATACAGTTATAAATGATCAGCGATGCGAATAGGTATTTTCCCTAAATAACTCCACATCATTGTCGTTTTTCTTGCGGTTCAGAGAGCATCATCTGAATATGGTTGGAAAATTCTAAAGAATTATTGTTTGTGAACGACCGACATCTCAGAAGTGAGAGTAATAATAATTCTTTGCGAGCAACATGGCAATAATGGTGTAGGTCAACACCATCTGCCGCCTTCTGATTTATGACATCTCGGGAAAAAACGCTCTCGAGAAGTCGGCTCGGTTCGTTTCTTGCCTTTCTACAAATGACGAAAAAAGATTTTAGCACATTTCAGATAAGTTTAGCCGCCTCGGTCGCCCCTGGCACTTTGTGTATTAATATATAGCTTTGCAGTCCCTACTTTTATTAGTTCCAGGCGATTTGTTACTATTACAACGCAAGTACATATTATATATCAAACCAACGCAAATGTTTCATTAGGTATATAATAAATCACTGAATATATGTACTATTTGACTGTCCATTTTCTTTTTTACACCCGACGTCCGACACAAAAACGGGGTGTTATCAGTTACGTTAAACGTATGTCTGTGAAGATCTGTTCAAGCGTTTGAAGACCATCAGCCCATTGAATAGTTGACGAAGGGGTTTCACCTAACATTTACATGTTCGATTGAAATTTTGTATACTTACTGTTCAATGAAATGGCAACCTTGACCTGATGCAGCAGCATCAAGTAGTCTGCGGGATACCCAACTCCTTAGAAATATACAGCATATATAGCGTGTTTAGGTGCAATAGAAAGTTGGAAGTTAGTTTATAATTTATAATTAAGTATAGCTTGTATATTAAGCTTATGTTAAGGACGTCAGGAGTCTATCGCGTTCAAGCAAAAAATATACCAGTAGTATCACCGGTAGTACCACGGGTAACTAGCGGAAAAATGAAAGATATAACACCTGAGAAAAACCTGACATCTTTATCCCTATAACGACTGCTGCTGACTTCCACTATTGGCAACAGTGGTGTCGAATTTTCCTATTTTTATTAGATCTCTCGGGAACGTAACATATGTTGCCAAGTTAACAAGTATCCTAATATGTTAATTCAGGTAATAAGCTATATTTGTACCATATTTCATCAAATTAAATCAACAATTTTTTATTTTCTATTGACGTAAAATCATATTTAGGTTTTACTATATTCTAGGTTTATACTAGCTTTGCTCGATATGGAGTAAGCGTAATAGTATAGACGTACGTGTGCGGATAGCGCGGTTGCCAATGGTTATTTCCAACGGATTTTACTATTTGTCTAAATCAATATTGGTCGAGTAAATCTTTAAATCGGATCACTAGTTCCGGAAACTACCCGTTCTGTACACCCAAACTAACAATAATATAAAAGCTTATGTAAAAAACATTTATTCATATTCGCGAAGTATCTAGTGAGTGGAATTTTCTAGAACAGTTTTTAGTATTTCACCATAGAATTCTTTAAAACGGAGCGAAAAAAAAGGAAAAAATATTCAGTGAAAGGCATTCGAACAAAAGGAACGATAATTATTTAGTTTCACGACCAACTGATTTCTGAAAGGAATGAATCAGTTTCTTTTGGACTTTGGCTAGAGTTTAATTACGGAGGCGACATAATGCGGTCGTTATTCATTGTGAGGTAACAGAGAGTGTCGGCTAAGATCCGAAGCTAACGACGCGTACAGGGCAATCACAGCCTCCGATCACGTCTAAAGACAACTTGTTTCATCTTACTTATATAAACATCGAGCCGCGATTTAACGAGCACATTTAATTTGAATTTTTACTAATATTTCTTTACTTCTAATGAAAAATAGTTAATTCTGAAACGTTACCGGCTAAGTCATTAATATATCATGACCAATACGGATCTATTAAGCATAATATCTATACAAAAATAGTTGAGGTTTCACATCCGCCGACGGCTCAATTTTTTTTATTTTTTTATTATTAATACAATAAAATATTAAAAAGACCAATACAACGAAGATAGTAAAGTGATCTAATATATAACCAAAGCCGTTTGAATACTTAATAACTTATGTTTTCCTGTGTATTACACGATGGCTACTATTTGTAATATGATTTCCGTGCATCAAAGTTTGTTGGACTTTGTGGCTGCCGGCAAACTAATAAATTCTTCACTTATAACTCGCATAAGGGCAAGCTTGAGGTATCGAAGTAGTTTAAAGTTGCGTGAATACAAGTTCGCAAACAATTTTGATCACGTACACGTCTTTGGCGGGTCTCGTTCTCTCGCGTCCGAACTCTAAACTTCTGACACAATACTCTTTAAAAGTGAATATCGTGTAATAACACTTTTTGTGACCTGTAATAAAGATCTTTTTGGGCAATCGTGATGCTGTGTAATACATGTTAGTATGATGTCGAATCCAGCTCGCAGCCCAGAAAAACGCCGCGTAGCGTAACACGTGGACAGACGATCCGATAAGGGGTCGACAGTGGATACAGGCTTCTGGACCGCCTACTGGAAAATGAAGAACACCAACACATCTAAATATTACTATAAAAGTTACTGGATTTGATGCACCTACTCGTGCAAATAATAATAGTTTTTGTTTCATCGAAATCGGGCCAGGATTTCTAATAGCGATGTAAAGTTTGACACACTTTTTAAGTGCGATGACGTCATAACGCATCATGCTCTCATGACGTCATGCTATGTATTGTTAGGGAGTGACGTCACACGTTAGCACGATCGCTTATAATCGGATAGTCGGATTTTGCCACAGAAGCAGTCTTTAACTGGCCTTTAATATCTCAGTCATTTTTGAAGATAGGAAAAAAATAAAAACAGATTCTTTTTTCTCGACTTACCTATTTTGTGTTCCCGTCAGCCGTCGTTTTGTCAAAAGCTGGACTGTGGCACTGATGTGATATGTATACATTTTTCCACTGACAATTCTCTTCATCGTACTTTCCTCGAATTTCAACGAATTATTTAAAAAATAATAATTGGTCCAGTCGATTTTGAATTTTGCGTTTAGCAACACATTTAGCGATATTTTGTATAGATTAGTATATACATTAATTAAAGATTTATGTAGCCATCATTGACTTCTTTCGAACCCCTTTCTCTTTCGCATTTGTAATATTTGTTGGAATTTACAACAAATGAGTGAGGCTTCATTAATAAAAACATGTTCTTAAATAAATTATTGTTACATATTTATATTTTCATAATATTTTTGTTATTTAATATAATTTATCTAATAAAATTTATCTAAATCGATAAAGTTTCTTTTATATTAGTCACAAGGATTCGCGCCGCTTATTTTTATATACACTGTGGTTCTGACACCGTGAAAAGGGATGGAACGACATCTGCGTGAGGCACTCATCTTGATTACACACTCTCAACTTTGGATTTTCATGTTTTATACTGAACAGTTTGCGTAATAATACCCTTGATTTAGGGCTTTGTGGTTAAATGGTTTCGACAGTCATTCGTTTCATGATGTAATGCAGACGTAACAATGGCATTGCCAGTTCGTTAGCATGACTTGTGTTGAAAACATAATATCAGTGGGGTACGTATATCTAGATATTTACTTCTACTTTTTCCTTTAAAACAAAAAAAATGGACTTACAACTTTCTAGAATTAGTGTGCCCCCAAAAAAGAAGTGACAAAAATGCCTGTATATATGTGTATATTTATCTATACATACATGTACATACTAGTTGGCGCCCGCGACTTCGTCCGCGTTGAAAAAAAAAGTAGCCTATCCTATGACCTGTACGTCTAAATGTTTATCTACCAAGTTTCATGAAAATTAGTTAATTCGTTTAAGAGTTACGGAGAAACATACAACTACATTATTATTAGTATTGATTGAAGACTTCCGCACGTTAATTCTCATAAATGAATATGCATTGATTTTTTACTAATATTTGTTAAATATTCTTGTAAAGTTTCATGTAGAATGAATTTACTATCGATTAATCATTTTAAAAGTATATTAGAATGAAAAATAAAAACTCTCTATCCCGCTCTATAAAATTTTCTCTGTTTGTGACCAAAAATATCAGTCTGTCCAAGCAACATATTTTGTACTCGAAACTTTGTGTTAAAAATAGTGAATGAAAAATTGGTTGTGGCTATGTCGTGGAAATTGGTAATGTGTTTTGTTTTATTACTTAATAACGGAATGTATTGTTTTCTGGAATGATATCGGCACTAAAGAAAGTCATTGATTTAGGTTTTTATCCGTTAATTAAATAGTATATTTAAATTACATTTGACATAGCAATTGTATAGAATGAAATTTGATTTCACATTTTTATTAAATAATTATTAATACACCAGGCTGCGTATGAAAAACTGTAAAAAATAAACCATCAAAAATAAGCGTTATTATTATTTAATTTTACTTTATTATTTTATCGATATTTTAACTAGAGGAAGGAGGGGATGTAACAAACAAAGAAACAAACCATGTCGCGCAAGCTGTACCTGACCCACAAAGTTATAATGTCTCACAAAAGAGAAAATCTTCCGGAGTTGAAGCGATGAATATTTATAAAATTTCAATTAAATCGGATTAGGACTTTGAAGTTTGTGTATAATAAGCAACTTGACTCTTAAAATAATAATAATAAAAATATTAAATATTATTAATAATAACATACCTACTCAATAAAAAAGACAGTGGCACTCCGGGAGCCGACAGAACAATTACGTGTGTATTTTTTGAATTGTCAGGAAAATACAATACATACAATACAGAGGCTAGTTGAAAAATAAATCTAACAAAAAAATATTCAGTCATATCACCATAAAAAGGGAATGAGATTTCGTTTGCCTATTAGTTCCCGGTTGCAAAATCCTCTGCTCACATTTCCCAAGTCTCCTGCTCCGGCAATCTCCGGCCAGCTTTGAAAAGGGCATCCAGATCGTCTCGCCATCTCCGTATTTATTTCCGCTGTGAATTTTCGCAGCGGTCGGGATATAATCACGTGGGAATTATGAAAACACCTCAGGTTATTAAGAGACGAATCCAAATTATAATTGCGGCGTCACACCTACTTCATCTGTTTACACTTTAAAAATAAACTATTTAACTTTTAATCGTGCAGATCGTTGCTTCATTAGTAACTCCTTAGCTGGTGCCTAAGGACTTCATCCTCGTTGAAAAAGAAAAAGTAGTCCCCCCCCCCTGTGTCCCCCGTACGTCTAAATCTTTATATACCAAGTTTCATGAAAATCGGTTAATTCGTTTAAGAGTTATGGAGAAACATACATACATACATACACTTACAGATTTATTATTAGTATTGATTGATGATGATGAATTACCGCTCTTTGTCTAAAGGTTACCCCCTCAAAGGATGAAAAGATAACGCTATTTTTATTAAATTCGCTTAATTGAGTTAATATTATTACATTGTTAATATTGTTATTCTTAACTACAATTTTTCTATAATATCAATCCGGTCAACAATACAACTTTCCTGTAGCTACCGCCATCTCTATGACTGGACTACGAAACTCTTAAATTCGACGGAGTTTCATCCGTGTTAGGAGCTAAGTAGGTACTTCTTTGGAAAATTGTGCCACAACAAATAGGTAATTTACTTAGATCGCACCTGAGCACCATGAAACAAAGGTTCCGATGGCAATTTAATGAGAAACCGTTTCTTCAGTATAAGCGAAATATGGGGGAATACCCTTTTACGAGGATATTTTTTTGTCCTCACTATTTCCTATATTTCTGTTTTTTTTTTCTATATAAACATTCACTTGTAGTGAATCTTGTAAGTAAAAACTTTTTTTTATACATATAAAAGTTTGCAAGTCAGTTCACTTGCTGGCTTTACCGTCGCTGCTAACAAATAACTCCATGAAGGTTTGAAAAGTGCGCAGCTAACTTTGATAGGATAAAAGACAAGGGATAAGTAGGCAATAAGTAGATTTACTCACTGAACGAAATAACAGCATAATTATGTGCTTATATAACACAGTTTCTACGAGCGTATTTGTTCTAAAATAGGTCTGATTCTATTATAATTTGAATAGAATCAGAATAGACTTAATACTATTGACCAAATTGATAATTTTCCATATAAATGACGCTCATGCTAGCGAGTGTGGTCAATGTAAACTCATGGTAAAGGTTAAGGTTATGGCTACTACGGTTACATATTCATAGTTACATATTTTTATATACTTTTGTATACTAAATACAAATACATAACATTAGTATTGTTTTCGTACTATATTTAATCTGAGGCTATGACACGATGCGAACTCCATCTACTTTTGTCATCAGCTTTAATGTCCCATTTACGTATAATTTCATTTTTGTTCCGTCGGTATGGCTTGGAAGCATTTGCGAAGACACTGTGCTGTAAAGTGCTTTCCTTTTAAAAGTTTTAATGTGCCTATACTTTAGCATCTTTTCAATGTGTTTTTCCTTGCGGAAATTAATTTCCTTAGGCATTGTCCCTCTACTGGACCAAGTAGAAACTATCCTTTGTTAGGTATACTTATTGATTATATTCAACTTGTCATTTTATATTTTACTTCGGTGTTTTTCAATTGCATATTGGGTATAAATTAGTATTAGCTATTAAGGTAAGTAACAACTAACACTCTTCTTTTTTATTTTTTTTATTTTCAGAATAAGCTCGTGTTGTTTCATAAAAGGTACATACCTCAGCTTAATATGGAGGTATGTACGTACACAATATAAAAGTGCCGGGCTCTTCTTAAGTTGGCAAGATTCTGAAACATTAATCTAGTTAGGGGGCTCTTGTCACCGAACAAACTGTCTGGTTAATTATATTACAATTACGGACTAAGTGCTATAAAAAACATTTATTTGCTAGTATTCGAGTATTCATGTATCGAGACCCGCTTCTGGTTTCATTCGTGGTGCAATTTGTATTATATAAAAATCTTCCCCGTTTATAATGTGAAAAATAAAGTTAAATCTACCTATTCTCAAATTTTTGAAGCGTACACAAACTTAACATTTTTATATATAAAAGATATTTAAGAAAATTAAATATTACCCTAATTTAAATTTTAAAATATTTCTCTACATTTCTTAGATAACCAAAGATAAAATCTATGGATAATTAAGAACACTAAAGTATTTAGTAAATGAATTACTTTATATACATACGCTTTGCTTTCTTATTGTTACGTTTCCACGTTTCGACCAAGAAATTTATAATAATAGTTCACATATTCTTAACTTATTTGTTAGCACGTAGAAAAGGTCCATAGGTTCTCTTATTTATGCATAATTTCCTTGTTTATCTGGCACAAATAAGAGAAACACCTCTACGTGTCCTTATGGTGTCTTATGTCTTTATAGAAAACCTTCCTAGTGGGCTGTGGGATGGTTCCATCTGCTTAGTAAACTGATTTTCTTAACATACATTTCATCTTGGCTAGCTCGTCGGCTGACTAACTACAGACAAAAAATTAAAGTATGTAATTGCTTTGACTACTCAATTTTTTTATATTATTTTAATTTTCTTGTGTGAGTCATTAAGGAGTATTATAGTCAGACTAAACTAACTGTAAAAGAAATGTATATTTGAAGGCATAGATCTCTTAAATATAATCTATAGAGTAATATATTTTGTCAACAAAAAACCGTAGTTCATTTATCTTTTATTGTTGTCACAGAAAAATTTACTGTAACCTATATTTTTTGCTAGAAATCTTTTCCAACCTCTAACCCCAGAACCGAATTTAACAATTTTTTACAGTATTTAATTTCTAAAAAACTTATATTTTCAAATTTCAGCAACAAAAACATAAAACAGGTACACGTAGTTCTTCGCCGAGCTGCAGGTTGTCTTTGTGGTCGCTAATGCTCTTAACTGTCTTATTGTGTAGTAAGTACTTACATATTATTTTTTTTATACCCATTTTAATTTTAGAAAAAACCTTCCTTTATAACGGAAAAATGAAGATTTTAAAATTTGCAGAGGACATTTAAAATTTTAAATAGAGTTTTACATTGCTAAATAATGGCACGTGAATATTATCAAAGTCAGTTTTAAAATCGCATTCCTTATCTATCTTAGGCCGCTTACTCCTCCTAAACCCCGCAACTGATTTTTATGCCGATTTCGCCATAAGTTAGACAATTTTTCAATAAAAAATAGTTAATTTTTTTCCTGGGCCAGTTTATTCACAGTGAAAGTTAGAAGCGGTCACAGCGTAATAATATTCGCAAGGGTATTCATATGTTTAATAATAGACACCTCACTGCTCCAATAAAACGTGAGAGAGAAAATATTGAATTATCTCAAAAGAAACATACTTCGCATAAGCGACACTAGCTCGCATAACATTTCTTTTCTTGATGGGATTACCCGATTTGGATCCATGTAAACTTGTACGACATAAAGGTTAGTGGTAATAAAAATAATCGTCAGCCTAACGTCACTTATTTGGACTCTGATAGCGCTGGACTTATCCTAATTGGAATGAAATAAAGGAAGTCACCATCTCAGCCGTAGGACATCCACTGCTGGACATAGGCCTTCCCCAAAATTCCAAATAAAGGAAGTAAAACTTCTATACTAGAACCAACATTAAAAACTGAGTAGATAAATAGCTGATATTTATCTATATAATTCTATTATATGTTAAAAAAGTTTAATTTTTTCAAAAACTGCTAGTATTAAAAAGACTCCAACGTGATTATATATTTAAAAGAGAATTTGAAAATTTGAATAGTTTTAAACGTTTGGATAGGTTCAATCACGGTCGTCGATGGTAATATTACATGATAAAGTTAAGTATGTAAGATAGGTATACAATGAGAACTGATTGCGATCACGATAATACGGATGTTAAAGGTATGAAAAAAATCGATACTCGTAAAATAAGAATTAAGAAATTTATACTGACTAGACCGACTGATTAGAGTGAATGAATAAGGATTTTTATTTTATTTTACTAATACTCACCAAATAAAAATTTACCAATTCATTTACATATCAAATATCGATCGAATATTCAACTAACTTCTTTCAGAACCAACCATCTGTAACTCATAATGATAACAAAGACCTATCATCTCTTGTAGCAACTCGCAACTTGGTGGCCCGGCTACATTGGGAATTTTTACAACCGATGACGATGATCCACGATTCGAAATAGGCAATAACAATACAATGCACGTACGTACCTTGGACTGCTACTAACACTCGATGATCTCCACCAGATACAGGAATTTCTTGTTGGAAAATGGTAGTTCGCGCGCGCGGTAATCTTTCACCGTTGGGAAGCCGATCTTCCAAAGTGTATTTTCGCTCCAATATTTTGACGGGAACGACGTGCATGACAACTGATTAGAGCTGTCATTGTCACTGTGCTAATCCGAACGTCAAACATCGTTCATCGGTAGCGCGAAATTTAAATTTGGACGAGAGTCCGTTGCGGTGACGGAACATACCGCCCACCAAAATGCCTATGGCATTTTCTGGTTAAAAATAAATAAAGAAAAAAAACGATAGAAACAAAGAAACGGTAAAGAAAACAAAACTGTAAAACGTAATGACAATGATAAGAACTATGATAACGATACGTAACTTAAACCTAAACTAAAATACGATTAAAGAAAAAAGGAACTGATTCAATTTAGTCCTCTATTGGTAGAGGGCACAATTTAACTAAGGGTCGCTGCATTTGACCACTGGTTGCTGTTTTTTGAACGGCGATCCGAGTCACTCCATTACTACTAGGGATTAGTTTTATCACACGATCGATAAGCCAATGCAGTGGAGCACGATTTTCGTGTTTGATGATTACCATCGACCCCAGGTGCAATAGTTTGGAATGCTTAGTCCGTTTGGCAGGTTGCATGAGCGAGTTTAGATATTCACGTTTCCATCGGGACCACAAATTCTGATGAAAAGTCTGTAGCAACTGCCACCGACTTAGCCGGTTTTTATTGATATTCATGAGATCCTCGTCGGGGGCAGCCGCCAGAGGCTCCAATGTCAAAAAATGTCCAGGCGGCAAAACTGACAAGTCGTTGGGATCAGAACTGATTGGACATAAAAGTCGTGAATTTAAGACAGCTTCGATTTGAATAGGAAGTGTTGTAAGCTCCTTAAATGTCAAGACTTGATTGCCAACGACGCGATAGAAATGAGACTTTGCCGCCCTGATTTGTGTCTCCCATATCCCCCCAAAGTGCGACGCCGAAGGTGGGTTAAGTCCGAATTCAATTTTCTTTGCGTAAGAGGCTTGATTTATAAAAGATAGGAGTTGGTTTCGAGCGCCAGTGAAATTTGTTCCTCGATTGTAAGACCGAGGCCCCGCCCACCATAGTGGATTGTGAAGGATCTCGCCCAGAGATTGCCATCGTGAATATGTGTCTGCCGGATGGTCACCCGATGTGATGTGATGCCAGCATTCGGTGGGAGCGATATCCTGTATGTGACTAATGCGACCAGCGACAAATGTTGCCCATGACCAACCAGCGAGCAAAGGGGATGAAGCTACACCAAACGACACCGCATTAAAGCGAGAGTCCTGGAAAGCCTCGTGTGGTGAGGCTCTCCAAAAGATACATTGAGAATCGCGATGAGCCGGAGAGACTAAAATTTGTCGGTACATTTGACTGCTGTCACCCATGAAAACGATGCTATGTTCCCGAAATAGCAGAAGGATTTCAACGATATTAGGTTGCCATTTCGGGCCGATCAGTTGAGTATCGTTTAACGAATGCGAATCAAAATCTTTAACGGACGAGTCGAACACAGTGCGCAGACGAGTAGTGGCAAATTCAGGACGCAAAACACAGTGGTGAGGAATGCAGTATTTTCCCCCTACCATTTTATCAGTGGGGACTAACGACAGATGTTTAGTTTTGAAGTATTGACTGGACAAAACTAGGTCGCGCGATCGTCCACGTCCTGTTGCGTGAAATGGCCAAAGGGCAACCTTACGTGATCCAACGAACTCAGACTCTGACTCCTCCTCAGAAGGGAAACGCAATATATATCGTCCACTGTTAATATGCAAGTGATCACAACTAGATTTCTGCTCACATAATGATTCATCTGCAGTTAACAGTCGAGCTTTAGGTAAAGACTGCAGATTACATAAATCCATGTCTGTTTCTGATGCTTTCAACAACGTGGTCGATGCTAATCGCGTTTTACCTACAAGAAGCCAGCCGAAAATCGATTTGAAGGCAGTGGGTTGATTCAAGCTTCCTTTTATTTTCTCGTCCAGCAACGACTCGGCAAATACATCCGCGGCAAACAAAAGGTCAATCGGTCCGGGAATATCGAAACACGGATCGGCTAATGGCAAATCTGCGATATGTGACCATTTTGATGTGTTCAGATTTGCGATAGGTTGATCGCCACATATTTTTGACAACACGTGCAAGTCCAACTCGAAAGACGCTCCGTTATTAGTAACTATACTACAAGTAACATCTCCTACGACGGAAGCGTCTGCTTCACCTAGTCCACTAACACGTACAGCTGTCTGTTTACAATTGAGTTTTAAACGGTTAACGGCTGATTCGGTAATAAAGTTGCTTTGGCTACCGGTGTCAAACAACGCACGAAAAGATTGGACACTTCCTGACGCGCCTCTAACCTGCACGATTGCTGTAGCTAGCAGCACAGTTGTGTTCGATATAGACCTTGAGACTAACGCTGATACGGTTTCGCGAGGTTCAGCGGACGCATGACGGTGGAGCAACGAGTGGTGCTTACGCTTACAAGTGCGGCAAGAGAAGACACTGTGGCAGTTTTTTAACTGGTGTGAAGATTTTAAACAGTTGAAGCAAAAGTTTCTATCAGTTGCAATCTTCATGCGTTCGTCAATTGATTTTTTCAGAAATTCTGGACAAACAGAGATACTATGCGATTCGTCACAAAAGGAGCAATGGACAGGACGTGTCGCGGTTATTGATCCACTCATTTTGGCTTGACTCTTATTTGATGCTATGAGAGTATACGATCTAGGCACGCGCTGGGGTTGAGCTGATTGAGAAGAAATCTTGTTAACTTGTTGTTGCTTGTTTTGTTTAACTTGTTCGGTAAAATGTGTGTCACGTACTAGCGCCTCGCATTTAGAATGTAGGAATTCTTTGAGTTGTGCATATGAGGGTAGTTCGGTGTTTGAATGCTTTTCTTCAAAATCACGGCGTATAGTTGTGTCTAATTTCGATAAAATATGGTACACCAATACGAAGTCCCAATGATTAATCGGTAGACTAACTGATTTTAAAATGCATAAATTTTCTTCGAAAAGGTCAAGTGATTTTCGGAACTCGTAAGCATCCTTGAGGTTAAAGCTCATATTTAGAATTTCTCTCCAGCACGTGAAGGCCAATTCTCGCTTACATTTATAGCGCGCGATAAGCGCAGCATATGCGTTGCCGTAATGTTCACTGCTCAGTGGGAAGGGTTTTACTACCATCAATGCATCACCGCTGAGAGAAGAGATCAGGTAATGAAACTTCTCGGTGTCGCTGAGCGAGGTGGCGTTATGTATCAATGCGTTAAAAGCATCGATATATTCGGGAAAACGTTTGAGGTCTCCGTCGAAAGTGGGGAGCTGTATTTTCGGTAACCGAACATTCGACAATGAACTAGGCTGCGGGTGAGACGAGCAAGATTCATTTTTGGTTAAGCTGCGATAAATTGAGATGACCTTGTAATACATTTCGTCAAAACGATCCTGCATGTCAGAATCTTCGCTTTCCGGGTCATCTAGAATCTCCAGAATCGCGAGATGGGCGTCTTCGAAATTGGAAGCAAATTTCTTAATTTCTTGATGATATGAGAAGAACATGTCCTGTTGAGAGCTGTCATTGACAACCGAGATTCCGACCTCTAATGCCTTACACATTCTCTTATAAGCGGTCGTACGTTGCCTACGCAGTGACGGTAAGTTCTGTGTCGTGTATTCTACGTCTTTAGACTTCGATCGCGACTTTTGGAGAAGGCTCGATTTGCGAGCGGCATGCTTTTTTATAGGAGACATTTTTGAAAAGTATTATAATTGGAGATTATGCTTTATTAATATTAATTTAACGATAACAGAATACCACTCGACTCGATTTATAAAATAGGTAAATTACGTAAACAATTAAAAGAAAGTTAAAGTCGCTAACATGCAGTGTACCACACAAGTTTTGTTTCAATTTGTATGAAGCGGCATGCGAATTACGGAAAAACCTGTTAGACGAACTGTACGCACAGCAATGAAACAGCTAGTATGTACAGCACTCCCCACAAGTTCTCTGAAAACTGTATGAAATGTGCGTCGGTACGCTTGAACTTGTGAGGTGAACTGTACACCCCACAATGAATATCGAGAACAACGACCATAGAAAAATAGACTTTATTTGTTGAGCAATTAGGTCGATATGATGATGTAAGTCGATTTGACCGTTGAATGATGAGTGTCGAGTGATTTCAAACTACGCATACAACCTACCCCCGGCACCTTTTTCCTAACGCAAAATTATAATATAAAATTTTTAATTTTACCTAATTCAACGTTAAATATGCGCTGATAATATGTTGTTACGATATGAAAATTAATGTAATGAATTAAAAGATTGAATCACCGTAAGCCGACTAGAAAATAAACACCGATATGTTGAGATGATTGTTTATTTGTTCCTACAGTAATTCAATACTTTTACGTTGAATACGTTGAAATCCCTGTTCGATATGATTCAATCTATGTAGGTACTATCGATAGGTGTGTAATTAGGCTATAATGGAGCAACTCAGATCACAAGAACGGAAAATTGTTGAGTTTAAGGACCCGAGCTACGACGATACGTTTAACCAGAAATACCATACACAAATTGATCGGTGAAATAGGTGGAAATCCCGGGTTTCGGCACCATTAAATGTAGCAACTCGCAACTTGGTGGCCCGGCTACATTGGGAATTTTTACAACCGATGACGATGATCCACGATTCGAAATAGGCAATAACAATACAATGCACGTACGTACCTTGGACTGCTACTAACACTCGATGATCTCCACCAGATACAGGAATTTCTTGTTGGAAAATGGTAGTTCGCGCGCGCGGTAATCTTTCACCGTTGGGAAGCCGATCTTCCAAAGTGTATTTTCGCTCCAATATTTTGACGGGAACGACGTGCATGACAACTGATTAGAGCTGTCATTGTCACTGTGCTAATCCGAACGTCAAACATCGTTCATCGGTAGCGCGAAATTTAAATTTGGACGAGAGTCCGTTGCGGTGACGGAACATCTCTATTGTTTCACCGAACTGAGTGACGCCAAAGCCTAAACGTGTTAAGCCGCAGGCGAACGTTGATGTGAAAATAAAATGTATCTACGAGTTTGATGGATCCAAAACACAATTGTAGCCGACACAAAACGCGTCGACATGTATTAATTTGTAAGGGCAAAAAGCAATACTTTTATTCGGATACCTATTGATCTTATATAGGAATCGGCCGTAACCGAAAGCTTTTAAGCGGACCGTAATAGTATATTTGGCCGCGTTCGAGATCCAGCCACCATTAACTTAATTGGATTCCGTTCGGATCTGGTGCGGCTATGCCGATGTTCATTGTTTCCCTTAACATTATTAGCGCATCCATCGATTGCTTTTGCCTACACCAAAGGGAGACCGAGAAATATGAAAACATAGGGGCATCACGAGCAAACATTGACAGTGTTCCACTAATAATAGCATACCAACGAACCTTAACCGTCAGAAATTACTACTTCTAAAATATTCAGTTAAAGCTGAAAAAACGTCTTAAATGTCAATAATTAAAAAATAAAAGGAGTTTTGTCTTTACTTGTCAAATAATAATATTATATTAAAAATGACAAACATTATAAAAAAGTAACAAAAATTTTTAGAAAGTATAAATGCTTAAAAACTCAAAATACACTTGCACTTGAATAGTTTATTGTAAGTAGGTTAGGGAGACAAACACTCACATATTACACGGACATTGTCAATACACCTTCACTTTAGTTGAACGCCCCAGTGCTTCCCAAAGTGTTGAGAGCTTCTATAAAAGTTGTAACAATTCTACTCTGAAGACAAACGTATTGGTTATGGACAAACATTTTATGCAATCGACAATTGAGGGGAAACAATGTACATTACTTATTTTTAATGAATAATATTTTATGTTTATTTAAAAACATAACTGTTATTTTTAAAAAAATAAACTAAAAACCTAGTTTATTATGAAAAACTTTTATGTATTATCAAAGGTGAACTTTACAGAAATCCATTAAATTGACTTTACTAAGCTTTGTCCTGAAAGCACATCGCGCGAATTAACATACTACGTTTAAAGGAGTTTGCAAGTTAAACACCGCGCGGCTTCTTAGCCAAAATCGCTTTCAGTCATTAACGGTTTGTTATTCTACGCACGGGCCCTCGCTCGATAATCTGTTATTTTATTTGACACTGGCGACGTGACAACTCGGTACTATGCAATATTTTACCTTGCGGGGTATGGTTACAAATTTTTAACAGCTCCAAATATTGAATGATATATACGGACATCACATATCATATTTATTGTCATAAGTTTTATAATAGGTATACAAACAAACAAACAATCAAATCTTTCCTCTTTATAATATTAGTATAGATAATCATTGGCTTCGCTTAAATAAGTATTCGGTTCAAAGAATTTTCGGTTCAAGAAAAGAAGTTTGTCCACTTAAGTTGTCCACTTAGCTATGAGAACTTAATAACTACATTAATATCGGCACATTTAATCCATCGGAGATAAATTAGTTATTTTCAAACATTATAAGATATACCTATTCTTTAAAAACTTGTGTTTAAAGGTTGATAGGTACTACAATTTTTTACACACTCAGGTAAAAGCATTGTAAGGTACTTACGAGTAATAAGGCCTAGCTGTGGGAATTTTGCAATAAAATAGAAAATATTTAATTTGAATAATCAGTTTAATTAGTTATTAATTAATCATAAACTTATATTACTACAAAACATAAACAAAAAATACCACATCTGTCATAAACTAAAACAATATTTAACTTTTTCTAAACGCCTCTCAGTAGGTCTACCGCCTACGCCTACTACTTAGATGTAAGTTAAACAATGGAATAATCAACTATTATCAATCAATAATTATTAAATTTGGTATTGCATATCAATAATCAAGTGTAAAGCAATAATTGCACTTGAAATCATTACAAAAAAATTAAGATTATATCTAATATCTTCTAATATCCATCAGGACACTCAAAGTTATCAATGTCTTGCATGACAGTACTATTACCGCGAGGTATCAGTATCGTTAATGGTGCTGATTTTTATTTTCTTTACCTTGAAGTCTTTTTAGTTCTCTTTTTTTGTTCTTGAGTTTCACTTTTTTCAGTTTTCTGCATTCTTTTTCTGCGTTATTTTCGCCTAACTGTTGTTGTTGTTACTTTTGCTATAGCTGTTGCTATGGCGTGGGCATAAGTTGATAAAATCCAGTTTTTTTGTTACTCAGTAACTGTAAATAATGTGAGTCTGGATCAGAATTCATTCCCAATAGGTATTTAATTACATTAATAACATCTTGAAAAGTGAGATACAACTTTAAAAACGTATAAACTTTAATGCAAAAATAGGGGGGCTAATAAGGCGTACGGTAAAAATTATACAAGTACCTAAATATAATTTACCGAAGCCAATTTTTATTATTCGTGCCGCGCGACCGTCACTCAGGATATTAAAATAAGTAGCGACACCGGCGCGGGGAGGTGAGGCAGCGCGCGTCCACCGTCGCGCAGTACATTGTTCAAGCGTTGTGCAAATGTGCATGTGTGACCTATGACTTTGAGCACGAGCTCGCACTTTAACTACGATTATCGTCAATTAGGCCTTATTAGCCGAGAGGCCTTAATATCCGCAAGTACTTTACATCTGTGCTTCCCTCATACAAAATTTTTTTACCATATTATATTCTAATTTTACCCAATTCAATTTTATTTCTATTTCTAGTGTTGTAATTGTTAAGTATTTTTTGAAAAGTGATTTGAGAATTTACATTATTTGTTTCTATTTTTCTAATTAACGTACACGTCGAATATTTTTATAACTTTTTTAAATTAAAAGACTTAGTTTTATCATAAACGAGCTTGTACCCGCGACTTCGTCAACGTTCAAAATGTTATATAGCCTAAAGCCTTCCTCGATAAATGATACGATACGATAATCCAATACAAAAAGAATTTTTCAATTTGAACTTTTCAATTGAAATTTAATTTTTGTAGATGTTAAGTAATCGTAATTAAAAATAACCTTAATAATTTTATTTTTATTTGTTTCTAATAAACGAAGATTAGTCTTTGCAGTTTGTCTCCAGACTAAGAACCTTGTTTTGCTAGGTCTTAAGAACTTACACATATTTCATATTCTATTTGTAACATATACAATACATAATAGGTACATAGTTCAAATAGTTATTATTTAAACGTGACTAACTAATTAATTAATCATTCATTAATCGCTATCATCTCAACCAGAAAACTTTTACTGATGGATATAAGCCTCTCCCATAATTTTCCAGTTAGACCACCCAGAATCAAGCGATGCGACCTTTATTAAATTGTCAGTCCATCTTGGCAATATAGTTCTGATTTTGTGGTATTTCTGCTACTCTAAACTTGCTGGAATAGTAGCGATTTTTAAAGTATTCCGCTCACAGTAAGACCATAACCTTAGCGCTTAAACCATCCAGCTAGATAGTAACGTCTCGATAAACACGATGATAAACATTGCAAAAACTAAATGCAACATAAAACTAACTACGAATACGTACTTTAGAATAAATTGAGATAGAAAATATTTATATTTTACAAAATAACTCATTTATACAGTTTGTCATCAAAGTAGAATTTCAGATAGAAATGCTTGAAAGCGTTTCAAAGGCAAAGTCAAATGCTTCTAACCATACCTTAAACATAGTTAACAATAAAACTACGGTTAAACTGTTACTTTTTTATTCAGGCAAACAAACAATTGTACAATGGTATCTTTATCTTAAGTATGTACATCCACATAACACAAGTATAAACACAAGTAACTAAATAAATATAAATATAATCTACATTATGAATTGCGGTAATTGTACAACTAGGACAATTTAATTTGACGATCGTTAATAATAATAAATTGAATATTACTGATACCAATATTACTGATTTTAAAAATGATTGGAATGCATTGGAAAATAATTTTCGACAAATAAATAACTAAATACAGCCAGAAAAATAAAGCTTAAAGAAATTTACGCTAGGAAAATTACGATGACGACTTTAGGTATAAATAGAATAATAATATATGTACAAATAACTCAATTAGTTAAAAATATCAATAATGGAACGTAATGGACGGCGGAGGACTTTGTTTTATAATAGGTAATAAAACAAAGTAGTAGGGTATTTTACTGCGTTTCTGAGTCATTTGGGCAGCCGTCTGGCGGCAGTAACCACCACCTTACAGAATACCACTGTGAAATAACAGCATTTACGTGCTGTTGTGTTTCGGTGAGTGAGTAAGGGATGTCAGAGCCCATTACCCCATCTTTCCCTTATACCTTATCCTTTCTATGGTCGGCAGCGCACTTGTAGCACTTATGGCGTTGCTTGTGTTATAGGCGACGGTAGCCACCTACCATCAAGAGGACCGTCAGCCTGTCTGTCGACCTTAACATAAAAAAAAACAGAAAAAATCTGTGCGATGCAGGTGCGATGTCATAACAGCTCGCTAGTCTATACTAATTAATAAATAATATAAAAAGAAAAGATTTGTACGAGTATTACTGATTGTAATGAATTAAATCAAAAACTACTGCACCGATTTTATAGGTACTTTTTACGAAATAAACCTTGTCCTACGTAATTCTCTAGACAAATTTAGCAAAAGGCCCTTAGATGGACCCGCCCCAAAATTAAACAATTAAGAGCGGTTAACCCTTCGAGAGTTCAATAAGCTTTTGCTGTAAAAACAGTTTTTGATTCTGAATTTTAATTTAATTTTGATTTTTAAAAGCAAAATAAGTCGTTTTTGCCATACCCATCTCATAAGCCAGACATGAAAACTATATGGGAATTTGTTGCTAATTTGTTGCTAATTTGTACCGCAAAAAAGAGTTTTGTTGCTCAATTATATTATTTCGATCATTACAATCTACTCTAAGAATCTACCTATAAGATATAATTATAAAAAATATGTTAGTATATTTGGATATGAAAGTCGGAGTAAACAAGTACAAAGAAAAAATAATCTTTGAGCAGCGCGAAAACAAGCATCTATTAAGCTACGTCGAGTGAAGTCAAGATAAACCTACTTACCTCAGTGTCTTTTTTATATTAATTTTATCAACTTGAGTTACGATAGATAACATTCTTATCAAAGCTCTGAGTACCATTACTTTATATAACAAGCTTTTTAAACGTAGATAATATTATTTTGAACAAAGGGAGAACATACTTATTTTCTCTTGTTTTTCGTTACATTTTCACTTACAAAGAATAATTGAACCTGTTGTGAACCTCAGAGTTGTTAGAATTCTTATTCGTTGTTTGTGAACAAATTTTTAATTGCATTTGTGTTTATGTAAACACACAGGCTATTTAAAATCTTGTATGTACTTCGTACCCGCAGCTTCGTCCATGTTGAAAAATATAACATCTGATATACCAAACGTCTGACATCTTTATCGCTGTGACCAATTTTTGCGTGAAAAAGTAGTAACAATTATTAGTAACAACAGTTAGTAGAATTACTATTGTATTATTTATAAACTAGCTGGCGCCCGCGACTTCGTCCGCATTTAAGAAGAATAAAGTAGCCTATACTGTGTCCTACGTCTAAATGTTTATCTACCAAGTTTCATGAAAATCAGTTAATTCGTTTAAGAGTTATGAAGGAACATACATACATACAATACCTACTACACTTACAGATTTATTATTAGTATTGATTGATTGATACAGGTAAAGACATACCTACATACATACATATACATACAAATACATATGTATGTATGTATAAATAAATAAATACAACATAAATACCTTACAGATTTACTATTAGTTTTGATTACTAACAACCCGCTTCCGGCTTCCCACGAGTGCATTTTTGCACGACAGCGGGTAGTGGAGCGCCAGAAGAGAATGACTGACGTACATTATGGTGGTATTACCCATTTCAAAAGCCGGACTTGACAACTATATGGGAATTTGTTGCTAATTTGTACCGCAAAAAAAATTTGATGCAGCGGGGCTGCATAAAGCGAGTCCCGTCTTGCTTTTATTTTCACGCGCATAATTTTTAATTTACGATAACCACTAAGATATTAACTTGAATTGCGTAGTGTAAAGGGAAATTAATATCTACATGAAAAGCTTCGATGAAAGTTCCCAGACGGTTTGATTTTTTTTCGACATATTTAACTATAATGCTCATATTTCAAAAAAATACCAAAAAACATCCTGATCACTGCCCATCCGAGTTTGATTCTGTGATTTACCTGCTACTCGCAATTTTTTGTGGTTTAGTTTAACCCCCTTATTTAGTTTGATAACATTGGCACTAAGGAATAATCCAAATAGGTAAGTGTATCAGTTATATTCATAAGAACATTAAAATTAATAAATGAAAGCGAAAATGAGCTTTGAACTTATATTTTTCAAAGTTTAAAGTTTATACATACCAGAGTTAAATTGAAAGAAGTCGCAGAAGTCGAAATCGCGCTTATCAGTGTAATTAAGGCTTACCTACTCCCTTTCATTGGCTCCTCTTTAGACTTATGAACTAAGTTATGGTAGGCAGATTGAGAAGTTCACTTGAAATAACATCGAAGTTCGAGTGCCTACATTCTGTACTCACGCGATTATTATTTTGTTTAGCATCTTTAAACCTTTAGCGTCTTTAATTACCTATATACATAATAATAATAATAAATCATACGTATATTTGAATCATAGAAGGCGTTAGGGTACAAAAACAAAGAACTCGAGGGACCGTGATGCTTCGATATTTATGTATAGATGTGTGTGTGTGTGTGTGTGTTTAGATGATAGAAAAGTTATGCCAGTTCTTTATGTTTTATAGCCACTAATTAAAAATGGCCCATAAAATCAAGATTACAACACATGTTACAAATTTCTAATTTCCGAAATGAAAAGTGAAAACTTTATGAAACTAAGTTTTTACTTATGTCGTACAGTCTGACTGACAGCTTTTTTTCAAGAGGGTGTACTTAGTCTAATTAGTGTGAAAACCGTTTATTTACTATCACTTATTAGATTGTAACATTAATCTACACATTCTCTGCTCGAAGCCGATAAAACGTAATAACGCGTCACATCGATTAGCTTTCACTGAGTCAACAGGAAGTGGTAACAATATTACAGATATTGTGACCAATAACGACGCCTCGCTTTCGCAGCTATAACGTAAAAGCAATTCTCTTTTATCGGCCTAATCTACTCTATTATACAAAATCGTATCAACCATTGATTGTTTTCGTTGTAGTGTGTAACCATTTTGAACTTAGGCTCACCGAGAAAGTAAGTCATGTCGTGATATATCTTAAATCTTTCATAAATCCAGCGAACTTTTTCTTTTCTCCTCAAATCGTTACTGTTATTTATATTATTTGTAAAAACGTCTGAAATCAGATTACATGGTGGAAGGTTCTTACGGTTTACGGTTGTCTATTAACAAAAGCAGTGGTTACACAGGAGCTGCTGATCACTGCCGATTGAGGATAACTCAATCACTGAAAGTCAGCAGCACACATGTTTAATTTCACGGTGGTATTTTAAATATGTATATACTTAAGTATAAATCTCTCACGAGTCTGTACAAAAAGAAATTTAATACGTTGATTTTTAAAAAAAAATATTCTCACTAATTTCAGCAACATTCCTTGGTAAAAAACGGTTAAATTTTTTATACCAAGTATTTATTTATAGAGTTACGAATTATTAACAATTTTAAAGTTGTAAAGGGTATAGCAGGATAGCCTAGTGCCCCAAAAGCCAAGGTTTTTTTTAATATGGAAAGTACATTTCCAAAAAAAAAGAAACAGTTTTCGGTTTAACTGGGTGTCGTAGCCCCTGAGGAGTATACCCTTTAGATTCGCAAAGGTCGAATGAAATTTGTAGTGCCTTTACTATCATCTCACTAGCTCACACACGCACACTCGGACAGACCTCCGTCACGCGACTGGCATATTTATCTCCCCACGTGGATTGCTGCGCCAGTCACGTGGTACGCTTGAGACTGTGCTTGTTTGTATGAATTAGTGAACAAATCCCAAAGATGCATACACTACATCCCTTCCTTATCACAAATTTTATTTGTTCGAACTGTAATTAATAATCAAAACAAAATCTACAGTACAGTAATTGATTT
Organism: Synanthedon vespiformis; assembly: GCA_918317495.1. NCBI lineage: Eukaryota > Metazoa > Arthropoda > Insecta > Lepidoptera > Sesiidae > Synanthedon > Synanthedon vespiformis. The sequence goes on from OU906947.1 coordinate 5,418,555, forward strand.
AGCATAATATACGTTCTCAACTACAATTTTTTATTATTTAGGTAGTCATGATCTCCTTTTCCTCTTTCCAATACTACTTCCATTCCCCTCTAAAATTCAATAAAACAACAATATTCCGAAATTTAATGCAAAAAACCCAAATTAATGCGGTTGCGGTGCAACGAACCCAATTTATTGCACCCCATTACAATTTAATGCATAAAACCACACATTCCGCAATTTTTTTATTTATTTTTTTTATTTAATAAGGTACACAAAACAGGACACTGACAAATACATTGAATTACATTGATAAATTACATCGAAGTGAGCTGGACAGTGGCCCAAAACATGTGTACACAGCATGTCCAAACTAAAACAGTGTTACTTGCAAATTGCAGCACAAGACAAAAGAAGGAAACAAAAGGAAAGAAAAGAAAAGAGACGCACTTTCATACAAAAGCAAGCTTAGCCGTTTGCAAAAGAAATCAATATGAGATGAAAGAACGTCTCCACAAAGTCACAACAAAACAGATATTATAAAATTAAATATGAGTGCAACAAAACAGTACCTATTGAGATTGAGTATGAGTATATTTATACCATACATTCATGTGCACATATGTGCATATACACACACGTGTACATACATATACACACACCAACACAGACATATACATATAATTATCTATTTGAATTAGTGACACTCGCAGCCACAATGGCCATTATATGCTTCTTGAACTTAGTTAAACTATTATGGAATATGTCAACTTTACCACTATGCTTAAGCAGGAGGTCATTATATTGTCGACACATCCTAACGAGCGGGTTATAAAACGAGGTATTATTGGTGTGTACTTGTAAGGCAAAGGTATTGACAAAAGGGTTTCGTTTTCTAAGTTTTATATTAAAATTAATAAGCGACAAGAGATATGGTGAGTCAATGCGGGAATGAATTATTTTAAAAAGACACAAGAGGTTATGATAATTACGGCGGTCCTCAAGTGCAACCATGTTAAATTTTGTTAGTCTATCTCGATATAATGGAATACTCCGGTGAAAGCCAAATCTATAACTAAGAATGCTCAAACATTTCTTCTGCACATTTTCAATACGGCCACTATGAATTGCATAGTAAGGGGACCAAACACAGGAATTATATTCAAGAACACTGCGAACTAACGTATTGTATAGATATAAAAATGTTTTAGGGTTCCTAAAATCCCTAGTAGTTCTAGTCAAAAAACCTAATGTCCTAGTACTTTTACTGATAATACTATCGTAGTGGTCACGAAAAGTTAATTTATCATCGAAGAGAACTCCTAGATCCCTCACTGTTGATTTTTTTTCTAAATTATGTCCTTTAAGTTAAAATTATATAGGATTGTTTGGCTTTCCTAGAAAAAGAAATAGTGAAGCATTTTTTTTTTAATTAAAACAACCGCTATTTAATTAATTAATTCAAACAACCGCTATTTAATGCAACCAACCGCAATGTAATGCAAACATCCGCAATTTAATGCAAACATCCGCAATTTAATGCATAAAACCACAATATTCCGCAATTTAATGCAAACAACGGCTATTTAATGCAAACAACCGCAATTTAATGCTAACATCCGCAATTTAATGCTAACATCCGCAATTTAATGCAAACATCCGCAATTTAATGCATAAAACCACAATATTCCGCAATTTAATGCAAACAACACTGCCTGCCTACGAAAGCTTCATGGCTAATTTCATGACGGCCCGTAGAGCTGACAACACGACTTGATACACACGGTTTCCAATTTTATGAAAGCCCGTCCTATACTGTCTACAAAACAACTTGAATATGCACGGTTTACAATTCCACGAGAGCCCGTACTGCCGACAACATCACTTGACACTACCAATTTAATTACAGCCAATTTAGCATAAAATTTTGAAGACGGCATAATTTAAACTAATCATTTAATGGCAGCACAATTTAATCTAGCAATTTATTGGCACCACAATCTAATGTACCACTTAATAGCAGCACAATTTATCCTACCATTTAAATGGCAACACAACTTATTCTTCTAATTTAATGGCAACAGAGCAAAGTTTACTCCCAATTAAATAGCAGCACAATTTCATCTACCAACTTAATGGCAGCGCAATTCATCTACCAATTTAATGGCTGCACAATTCAATCTACTAATTCAATGGCAGCACAATCCAACCTTCCAATATAATGGTAGCATAATTTAATTTACTACTTAATAGTAGCCCAATTTAATCTGCTAATTTAATAGTAGCACAATTAATTACAATTTAACCTTCCAATTTAATGGCAGCGTAATTTATCCTTCTAAATTAATGGCAGTACAATTCGGTCTATCAATTTACTCACATCTAAATTCAATATACAAATTGAATGCCAGCTAAGTTTACTCATAATTAAAGGTACCATAATTAAACTGATAGGCAGCGTTGGTCGTTTATTGGCAACCTCTACCAATTTAATGGCAGCATCGACCAATTTAATGGCAGCCTCGACCAATTTAATGGCAGCACCCACCAATCTAATGGCAGCCTCCACCAATTTAATGGCAGCCTCCACCAATTTAATGGCAGCATCCACCAATCTAATGGCAGCTTCCACCAATTTAATGGCAGCCTCCACCAATCTAATGGCAGCCCCCACCAATTTAATGGCAGCACCCACCAATCTAATGGCAGCCCCCACCAATTTAATGGCAGCACCCACCAATTTAATGGCAGCCTCCACCAATCTAATGGCAGCCTCCACCAATTTAATGGCAGCCAATGCCTTCAGTTTAACCAATGCCTTCAGTTTAATTATGGTCCATATTTCCGTTTCAATACCAGGAATCGAACCCAAACCCTCCTGGTTGAGAACCAGGGCTCTTAGCCACTAGACTATAATTTATCGGAACCTAACTTCTTCTTACTTTAATCACCAGAAATCTCCGCGAGACCCGGACAATATCACTCACTCTACACAACTATCAGGTACATCACTATTGAATTAGCGGGAGTCGAACCCGCTAACATACGTATGCTGTTAACATTTATTATAGATATAAATAAGAACAATATAAATCATTTCATGACGGCTACTACAGTAGAATATGATTTTGCCACATAGTATCACTGATACTGTGCTATCAATTAGCTATATTATTTTCAAAATTATGAGAATATAATCAAATGTAGGCTCCTGTGATATACTTTTATGTAGGTATCCAAAGTGAGTGTGTAATATAGAAATTAATCAATCACATAAGCATGCCTAATCTCGTACACATTTGCACTTGTATAACCACATATGGCTAACATGTCGGTCCTTTAATATTATATATCTTTATATCATTTTGACTAAACCGTCACATTTGCAAAGCTCAAAACCACATTTAATACTGTACCATTTCATGACAATTTTGAGAAGAAATCTAAATTTGTTAAAAATATTATGGATAACTTTTTGTTCAAAAGACAGCTATACTTCAAATCCCCTTTTTCTATAGGACGAAATTTCATAATAAAAAGTTCTTGATTACTTTCCACTTGCTACGTCACTATGCAAGGAAATTATTGCTTATATTGTTAATGCACGTTTTATCAACGATTACGCTGCTTGGAATTTACATTTACGTGATGCTAAGAATTCTAAGAAATTAAGGTGATTGAACTATTTAACTGTATCTCCACAGTGTTATAATAAAATAAGATATTATTTCTCAAGCGTTGCTCAAGTGGATTTGTCCAAAATAAATATTGATTACCGCAAATAATAACATCTATAATTTAATTAAAATTGCACATTACCAAACATTGACCATGTCAATGTCTATCCACATAAATGTCTCCTCAGTTCCGTATATAAAATTGTTAAGTTTATTTAACATTCAATGTACCCTTCTATACTCCGACACTAACACAGGGCGAATAGGATTGAACAAACAATTCGGCATAATGCTGATATTTACACAGACAGTATGTTAACAAGATATTTTTATGAAACATCAAAAGCAATTAATGATCAAATGTTGGGCAACACTAGTTTGTAGGCATCTAGCACTGCGTTACTACTACATTATTAGAGTTGTCAGGACAAGGCCACCCGACGAGCCGGTGTCAAAATCGCAAAGTGACACCAATGACAGCTCAGTCACCCAGACCCAGAGACCAGCCCATGTACCAAAGCTGCAAAAGCAAAGGCAGTAGCATCTTAAAGCTCTAACAGATGGCGCCAGTCTCCTCTACACCAAACGCGCTCGAAGCAAACGTTCGAACGGCCCCATCTCTACTCCCTAGGATCAATGCAGTTGTCTTGAGTTGTCTTCAAACTCCAGTAAACGGGCGTTACCCGTATGCAAAACTTCCATGCACCCATCCTCTGACATACCTATGTCGCATCGGATCAAGTACATACAGGCATCACCTGTACTAAATTACATTATGAAGTCCTTACAGGTGTCACCTGTACTAACAGGCATCATCTCGTGTTCTCCTTTGTACAAAATTCATTACTTTGAATTTGATACAATAAACCGATCCAACATTGTTCTAATCTAGACTAGATAACGAAATCAATCATGCACTCAACAATATATTTTGTAATCTGAGAAATATACACAATTCCAAGCCCACCGAGAATCGAACCCGGGCTCTTGTAGTTCAGAGGCAAGAATTTTAAATATAACTAGTAAATGTATTCGTTAATCGTATGACATTAAATAAATGATAAGTAGGTACTACTTACACAGCAATAAGAAATGTAAAACAACATCCCGCTTGAAATTAACAACCTACCCTACAGTATCCACAAAACAAAATATTCCGCGGTCGTCTCGCTTCATGGGTAAACATAAAGGTAGTTTCAAAATTTATTTCTAATATTTTTTCTAATCTATATATGTATATATATATTTATTATTATTTTTTAAGACAATAATACAATACATGTAATTATCGCCAAAACCAACTAAGGTTTCCCCTGTGCTATCATTTAATAAATTAAAAGTACAAAAGATAAGTAATACTCTGTTTACTTTAACGCAATACGATCACAAATTGTGCGGTAGGTATTCCTTGTCTATTCGATTGTATCCATGCTACGTACTATTTATTTACTTAAAACAAAAGCCATGCTTTTTCTTTTTTTTTTTTTTTTATAACAAAGCTATGGTTTAACGAACCATACCTTGGTCAACATTGTCGTTTGTTATTTGCCGCGAATTCTATTACATGACTAATAAATTACTTTATTCGGCAGATTCATTCAAATGTAAATATGGACGTCCTATGTGACACGTGTGTGAACTTGGAACCCGACATGAAGTAATAGATTTTTTTTTTAATGTATACGTTTGTACTCAGTATGTACTGGTTTGTACCAACTTTTTTTTCGTTTGTACCTCAAAGGGTTCGGAGATATTAAATTTTCAAAAAATACTCAGAACCCGCCTTGAAGGTATCGATTTTTTTTTAAATGCATGCGTTTGTACTCAGTATGTACTGGTTTGTACCAATTTTCTTTTCGTTTGTACCTCAATGGGTTCGAAAGTAGCGGCATTACAAAAAATACAAAAATGGTAAATCTGCCATTTTTCGAGATAACCGAAATCTGCGAGCGGGGATAGATTCATAGTCGTTTGTACCCATCAAAACCACAAAAAGATTCGTTTTATCTCAATGGGTTCGAAAGTAGCGGCATTACAAAAAATGCAAAAATGGTAAATCTGCCATTTTTCGAGATAACCGAAATCTGCGAGCGGGGATAGATTCATAGTCGTTTGTACCCATCAAAACCACAAAAACATTCGTTTTACCTCAATGGGTTCGAAAGTAGCGGCATTACAAAAAGTGCAAAAATGGTAAATCTGTCATTTTTTGAGATATTCAAAATCTACGAGCGGAAATAGATTTCTAGTCGTTTGTACCCAAATGTATCACTGAAAAAATCGTTTGTACCTCAACGGGTTCGGAGGTACTAAATTTTCAAAATGTTCAAAAACCAGGTAATCAAAATTTGCGAGCGGGGATAAATTTCTAGTCGTTTGTACCTATCAAAACCACTGAAAGATTCGTTTGTACCTTAATGGGTTCGGAGAAACTAAATTTCCGTGATATACAGAAACCCAATTTCAAAAATTAATTTTTTTCAAATGCATACGTTTATACTCGATGTGTACTTATTTTTACCAATTTTCATTTCGTTTGTACCTCAATGGGTTCGAAAGTAGCGGCATTACAAAAAGTGCAAAAATGGTAAATCTGTCATTTTTTGAGATATTCAAAATCTGCGAGCGGGAATAGATTCCTAGTCGTTTGTACCCAAATGAACCATTGAAAAAATCGTTTGTACCTCAACGGGTTCGGAGGTACTAAATTTTCAAAATGTTCAAAAACCAGGTAATGAAAGTCTGCGAGCGGGGATAAATTCCTAGTCGTTTGTACCTATCAAAACCACTGAAAGATTCGTTTGTACCTTAATGGGTTCGGAGAAACTAAATTTCCGTGATATACAGAAACCCAATTTCAAAAATTAATTTTTTTCAAATGCATACGTTTATACTCGATGTGTACTTATTTTTACCAATTTTCATTTCGTTTGTACCTCAATGGGTTCGAAAGTAGCGGCATTACAAAAAGTGCAAAAATGGTAAATCTGTCATTTTTTGAGATATTCAAAATCTGCGAGCGGGAATAGATTCCTAGTCGTTTGTACCCAAATGAACCATTGAAAAAATCGTTTGTACCTCAACGGGTTCGGAGGTACTAAATTTTCAAAATGTTCAAAAACCAGGTAATGAAAGTCTGCGAGCGGGGATAAATTCCTAGTCGTTTGTACCTATCAAAACCACTGAAAGATTCGTTTGTACCTTAATGGGTTCGGAGAAACTAAATTTCCGTGATATACAGAAACCCAATTTCAAAAATTAATTTTTTTCAAATGCATACGTTTACACTCGATGTGTACTTATTTTTACCAATTTTCATTTCGTTTGTACCTCAATGGGTTCGAAAGTAGCGGCATTACAAAAAGTGCAAAAATGGTAAATCTGTCATTTTTTGAGATATTCAAAATCTGCGAGCGGGAATAGATTCCTAGTCGTTTGTACCCAAATGAACCATTGAAAAAATCGTTTGTACCTAAACGGGTTCGGAGGTACTAAATTTTCAAAATGTTCAAAAACCAGGTAATGAAAGTCTGCGAGCGGGGATAAATTCCTAGTCGTTTGTACCTATCAAAACCACTGAAAGATTCGTTTGTACCTTAATGGGTTCGGAGAAACTAAATTTCCGTGATATACAGAAACCCAATTTCAAAAATTAATTTTTTTCAAATGCATACGTTTATACTCGATGTGTACTTATTTTTACCAATTTTCATTTCGTTTGTACCTCAATGGGTTCGAAAGTAGCGGCATTACAAAAAGTGCAAAAATGGTAAATCTGTCATTTTTTGAGATATTCAAAATCTGCGAGCGGGAATAGATTCCTAGTCGTTTGTACCCAAATGAACCATTGAAAAAATCGTTTGTACCTCAACGGGTTCGGAGGTACTAAATTTTCAAAATGTTCAAAAACCAGGTAATGAAAGTCTGCGAGCGGGGATAAATTCCTAGTCGTTTGTACCTATCAAAACCACTGAAAGATTCGTTTGTACCTTAATGGGTTCGGAGAAACTAAATTTCCGTGATATACAGAAACCCAATTTTAAAAATTAATTTTTTTCAAATGCATACGTTTATACTCGATGTGTACTTATTTTTACCAATTTTCATTTCGTTTGTACCTCAATGGGTTCGAAAGTAGCGGCATTACAAAAAGTGCAAAAATGGTAAATCTGTCATTTTTTGAGATATTCAAAATCTGCGAGCGGGAATAGATTCCTAGTCGTTTGTACCCAAATGAACCATTGAAAAAATCGTTTGTACCTAAACGGGTTCGAAGGTACTAAATTTTCAAAATGTTCAAAAACCAGGTAATCAAAATTTGCGAGCGGAGATAAATTTCTAGTCGTTTGTACCTATCAAAACCACTGAAAGATTCGTTTGTACCTTAATGGGTTCGGAGAAACTAAATTTCCGTGATATACAGAAACCCAATTTCAAAAATTAATTTTTTTCAAATGCATACGTTTATACTCGATGTGTACTTATTTTTACCAATTTTCATTTCGTTTGTACCTCAATGGGTTCGAAAGTAGCGGCATTACAAAATGTGCAAAAATGGTAAATCTGCTATTTGCGCAGATTTGTTGCGGCGCCGTCGTCCAACTCTGCGGCGCCTGAGTGGGTCCGCCTGGGGGTCCTCTTCGCGGGACTGCTCCCTGGCCTCTTTGCCACTCAGGGCCGCTTCACAAAATGTCCTGACTGCGTTCCAGCAGTCAGGGTTACCGACCATTGCTCTGACGACAGCGGGTAAGGACAGTTCCTGTCCCACGACTGCCGTCAGAGCCGCTCTCTCATTGTCCCAACCTGGGCATTCCTCCAGAACATGTTGCGCCGACATATTATGCTACCTTGAAGATAAAAATTTGCTCTCTCATCGTCAGTTTGGTTTCAGATCAAAAAAGTCTACTGAAGATGCTATTTCTCTTTTCAACCGACGAAAACGAAAAAACATAAACGGAGGAGGTTCTCAATTCGACGCGTACTTATATTTTTTTTATATATATGATCATGCATAACTTTTGACAGGGTGTCCGATTTTGATAATTCTTTTTTATTTGATAGGGTGCACCCCCAAGGGGGTCCCATTTTAATTTGGAAAAAAAAAATTCCAATCCTAAGGGTAGGAAGACAAGGGATGATTGATTGTTCACTCACCGATTGTAGCGTATAACCATGGGAAAATAGGGGTAGGAAAATTAAAAATTAAGCATGTAGTAAATATTAGATTATAGCCACATAATAATAAAACTTTTTAACAAAAAATAAAACCGCCGAAAAAACTGAAAAGCATAAAATAGTCTTATTATTATTTTACCTAAGTAATTTTGAGTCGGCACCAAACAAGCAAAAATTAGGTAAAGAGTGATGCGCGGCGGCGACTCAAAATTACTTTAATAAGATTATTTTATGCTTTTCAGTTTTTAAGGCCATATCAGAATGGCTAAATTGGAACTTATTAACTTTAAATATAAAAAAAGACCACTATATTTGTTTTCATAAAACAAGTCAAGTCAAGTCCACTTTCATTTCACCAAATAAAATTACATACAATGTACGTCTAATGCAGATTCGTGCAACTGCGATAGTATAGACAAAGTTCAAGTCACCAAATACCTCGGCATACAAATTGACCAGTGTTTAAGTTAAACAACACAGTCATATCATATTTGTCTAAGAAAGTCCGTACTGTAGTTCACATAATGCCCAAAATCCGTAACATTGCCTCAACCAGTATTCTAACAAACGAATATTTTGCCCTCTGCCAATCGATCTTAATGTACTGTAATTCCTCTTGGGGAGGATCCTCTAAAACAATCGTGATAGAAATCGAGAGAGGTTAGAGATCAGTCCTTAAAACAATGCTGAAGAAAAACTTTAGATATCCCACTACTACCCTGGGGTGGATCGGAGTTGTTGCCTCGGCAGAGCCCGGTCCGCCCCGCTCAAAGGGCAAGGAGGCACCGGGGAGTTTTAGTGGGTAGGGGCCAGTTCTGCTGGTCGACCCCCACATACCCCTGCCACCTAGCCAGCGGTAGGGGATCAATAAAAGGATTTCTTCTCGATAAAAAAAAAAAAAAAAAAAAAAAAAAAGATATCCCACTACAGAATTATATAAAGAAAACTTTTTTTACTGAAAATGACTTTAATTGTTCATAACCAATACTCAGACCTGGTAAAAAAGCGTGTATTTAAAGTCCCTCTCCCATCAGCACGAACAGATTTTGCAAAACGTTTTAATCCGTATGTTCAATTAAACATTTCGCTTCGGCCGCTTTGGAAACCAAAGGTTCGCAACCAGTTTAGAAAACAGAATTATTTTTCGTCACCATTACTAAACATTATGACCTTAATCAATATACCATACGTAAAGTTAAGGTTTAGATTAAAAAATGGTTGTTCAGTCTTAAATACGACTATGTTGAAAAACTATTTAAATCAATTTAAAAAACATAATATATCGATACGATAGCCTTATTTTATATTCTAAATTTATTGTGTTATTTACTTTTATATTTTTCTTAATTTAGTGTATTATAATTTGTTATTATTATAATTAATATGTTTATTTTTGTTTCATTTTCTGATATTTATTTTAAATATCAAAAAATAATTCATGAAGCACACGATACAGGCTTTCATGCCTAGTGTGTGCTTTCATAGCTAATTAACTAAAGTTAATATACGTTATTGTAAATAAATAAATAAATAAATAATTAAATAAATAAATAAATAAAATCAATGTTTTATAAAGAAAAACCAATTTCGAATCCGACCCCGTTTAAGCGACGTAAACGATGCACAATTAAAAAGTTTATTCACAGATTAGACGCGGTTCAATGCAATAATTGGATTGTATATAACTATAGATAGATAGACTCATAATGTTTCAACTGTCGAATGTAGACATTTTAAATGATTATGAGTTAAGTAAAAAGCTTTTTATTAGATGTATGTTAGTGAAAAGTTCGCTTCTCGAGGCACCGCGGGCGTCATTACGGTCACCGTACAATCCACATATCGGTGTCGCCATCTAGTTAACGAAATTTTTGCGTTTTTTGAGCTTTGATCAAACAAATTTGGCTGTTCCGTTCGTTTCAACGTTATAATAATTTTTTGCGTGTCTTATTACTTGTTAGTTAGTGATTTTATTTATCCGATCGCAACGATTTTATAAATACTACACACCCACTACACACACTTATAAAAATCTACACAAACATTCACTATACTTATAAATAAATAAATACACACTTACTTAAATTAAAAAACTACACTTTACAAATAAATAATTAAATATCCCGTGTGAAAAAAAAATAGTGGCAAATGCCGCGCGCGCCGAAGTTTCCGTTGACACTGATTTTTGATGCTGTGAGAGATTTGGAGTTTTTCGATGATACCGGAAAACTTAAATCTTTATCACAAAATGTTTGGAATGACGCGGCAAAAAAAATTGGTAACGAAATGTCGATAAAGCACTTATATTTATATATCTCTCGAAACGACCACAAAATTCAGGATATGCTTCGAAGCGAGCATGGCGTTGAGCAAAATCTTGATGAGTCAAGTCTCGGAATGGATCGCAGTTGTAACTCAAACTGGTCATTAAACACATCCCGAGACGTGTTGCCACCACTGCGGACTACAATTACCTTGGCAAGCGACGACTGGATTAGTATATGGCCTCGTGACGTGTGCTACAAAGGTCGTGATTACAGAGTACTGCGAGTCGGCTGGACCAATGTTCTTCAAGAGCAATTGTGGCGAGAACATAAGTTGCCGTGCTGCTATTCATTTAAAAATCCCAAAGTCAACGAGAACGCTGGAGAACCTTACTTGTCAATAAAGGGTTCTTGTACTGAGTGTGGTGTTCGAATTAATTTGTTGGCCCTAGACAAACCAATCGAAGATAAAGGTCTCACTCTACAAATATCAACAAGTGACACGAGGGATGTGGATCACAAAAAGAAGCGCCAACTCCGAGGAGAAAAAAGGAAATGCATCGCTAAAGAAGTCACCGCCCAATCGACGTATGCTTGGCGCAGAGAAAAGGCTAATGAACTCATGGAGTTGGGCGACAAAGTTCCCGCACATTTGTACAGTGAAGAGGTTTTACGAAAAGCAAAGCAAACGGAAACCGATCGAGAGTTAGGGCTTCGTAAAGGCGTCAACCTTGTGGAATCGGTGCGCGAATTAAAATATCGCCTTGAATTCGTTGGAACCGTTCGAGAAATTGGATTTGATAAATTTTTTGCTATGTACTGGAGTCCAGAACAATCTTTTCTTTATAAAAAATACTGCAAAGACCGGACAAAAATTGGTAGCCTCAGTATAGACGCAACGGGTTCGGTTATTCGTAAGATTCCAAAGCCAGATGGGTCGAGTTCTACGGTTTACCTTTACCAGGGTGTGGTTCCGTTTGGTAAGAAAGTCCTACCGGTTGTTCAGATGGTTTCAGAAAAGCACGACACGAACATTTTAACTTATTGGTTACGCGAATGATCTGGTGTGCCAGTACCTGCAGAGGTTGTGAGCGACTATTCTCTTGCACTTTTAAATGCTCTCAGTTTAGCGTTCGAAACAATTGACCTCGACACATACGCTAACAGATGTTTCGCGTTAGTCAAAGGAAGCCACACTGTTTGGATTCCGCGATGTCGCTTAAGGATCGACATCGCGCATCTAATCAAACTTGTAGCCCGCTGGAAGTGCTTCGGTAATACCCATGCGCGAGTAAAGGAATTCTTTCTGAGATGCACCGGACTTATTGCCAAATGCACTACGTTTCAGCGGTTTGAATGTTTGGTACGCGATACCCTAACCGTAGCATATTCAGAGACCGAAGACATAGATTCGAGTAACGACTGCTTCAACGCCCAAGCAAGATTAATCAGAAAAATCAGAGCGCTAAACGAACGAGAATTTGTAGGAGAAATCGACAAAGTTATCAAACCTAAAACCGATTCTGAAAGTTGTGGCGACTCCGAAGATGATTCGAGAGTTGAACTGGATCCCGAAGCTGCCGATTTTGATGTAACCGGGAGATTGAGTGATTTCCTGGAGAACCTCGAAAGTACTTGCAATAGCAGCACGCAAATGGGCGACCGACCGAATCCATATTGGTGTCCAGACTTCGCGCGTGGTCTTCTACGAATATGCAAGCACTTTACTCTCTGGACATCTGTACTGGCAGCTGATGGTTCTACTGCAACTTCAGCACGAAGTGAAGAATATTTCCGTGAGCTGAAAGCATTGACACTGAAAGGTGACCGTAACCTCCGAGTGGATAAGTTTTTGATTAAGCATATACGTTTGATTTCTGGTGCCGCGAAATTGCTAAATTGTGATTATGCGTCTTCAACCGGAACATCCAAAAAAAAGTCGAAATTCAACTATGACTCGGAACTTGATAGACCGTCGAAACCTGAAGTATACTCGAAGCTCGACGCGAGCTCAAAATTCGAAAGCTTATCGGATATCGGAGACAGCTCAAAGCTTCACGAGAGCGCGGAAGTCGACGAGGCTTCAAATCTTTGTGAAAAATCAAAGTCCGACGAAAGCTCGAAGCTCGGCGAGAGTGCGAAGCTAAACAACAGTGCGAAGCGCGACAGGAACTCGAAGCTCTATGAGCGTGCTGAAAGTTCAAAACTCGACGAGCACGAGGAAGGATCTGTGCAAGAGACGACTACCGAAAGCTGTAAGGAGATATACCCGTTCTTACACGAAGAAGAAAACTGGGGTGGCAAGAATATGTCCAAGACCGATACACGACGTTGCAAACAAGAATCATTGAAGCGCCAAAGTCAAAGTAAGGCAGATAAAAAACCGTTAAAACGTGGCAAGTATCTGACTCCGTGTCCAGACATAAAAAGCGTTCTTGAGAGACCAAACAGGAATGGCAATCTGCCGTTGCTGATAAACGGGCAAGTGCTGGGACCAGTACGTATAGGAAGAAAAGACGTCACTTTTTATAACACGTGTGCTTTCGACTCCCTCGCGCAATCGGTATTAACGGCGTATCGGGATTGGTACAATTACCACACCTATATTGATAATTCCAAGAATGTGTTTTACGATTTCGTGAAAACTTTATCCACCTTCGGAGCAACGACGCAGACATATAAGAGACGATCGACGTTACTCGCTGATAAGTTTCCCAATAATGACAACAGAGTCGATTGTCATTCAAACGTTGGAAACTTAGTGAGATTAATTTTTTTGAGCGACGAGCCATCCTATAATATTTCTCAACAATGTCGTGACTGCAATCATCACGCCGACGAAATTCAATCAGTGATAGAAGTGGACGTAAAGCCATTCTATGAAGAGGGTCTGCAGATTTTGGAGAGATTTATTATACAGAAAATGTTGAATGCACTTCTTGTGAAGAAATGTATGCGGTGCGAAAGTGAAAAGGTGACCTCGGAAGTGTCTGTAGGATCGCACTTCTTTATTGATATTGAGTGCTTGCAGTGGCGGAGGCTAGCTGCAAATATGGGCTACGAAAACTGGTCAGGAGTATTGGCGATTGCTCAAATCCCTTCGAGACTCAAAGTACAGGAAACGGAGTACAGGCTAGTATCTGTAATAGAGTACATCGGTGCATCGGACCCAAAAACTGTTGGACACTATGTGGCGTATATCCGTCGAATAACTGGGCGATGGGAAATATACAACAATCTATGTCTTGATAGAAAACCAATCATCGCCACATCGAGAGCACTTTCACAAAAAAGGAAGTTGTCGCTTCTGATGTATGTTAAGCACATATAAATGGCGCGCGAACAAAAAGTGCTCTATGAGGTTTCCCCGACGTTGGCGATGACACAAGAAAAGGCCTCTATCACCAGCCACTCAGAACAGCTCTCCCGCTCTCTTAACTCCGGTCCATTGAAGGATGTTCTGCCGACTCCTCTTCACCCCTCTTGCCCCCCATGATAAAATGGAGCACTTTTCACACCTGGAATGCAACTATATGCAACTTTTTGAATATACACTAAACGCAACAATGTATGTATGTATGTATGTATGTATATATGTATGTATATATGTATGTATATATGTATGTATGTTCCTTTATAACTCTTAAAAGAATTAACTGATTTTTATGAAACTTGGTAAATAAACATTTAGACGTACGGGACACAGGATAGGCTACTTTTTCTTTTTCAACGCGGATGAAGACGCGGATGAAGTCGCAGCCGCCAGCTAGTATTGAATAAAGATGGGAAGTAAGCAAAGGAGGCAATAGCGGAATATATCTATACTAATACTTATATTATAAAGAAGAAAGATTTGATTGTTTGTTCTCCGAAACCATTACACCTTACAAACGAATCTCTCAGTGGTTTTGATAGGTACAAACGACTAGGAATTTATCCCCGCTCGCAGACTTTCATTACCTGGTTTTTGAACATTTTGAAAATTTAGTACCTCCGAACCCGTTGAGGTACAAACGATTTTTTCAATGGTTCATTTGGGTACAAACGACTAGGAATCTATTCCCGCTCGCAGATTTTGAATATCTCAAAAAATGACAGATTTACCATTTTTGCACTTTTTGTAATGCCGCTACTTTCGAACCCATTGAGGTACAAACGAAATGAAAATTGGTAAAAATAAGTACACATCGAGTATAAACGTATGCATTTGAAAAAAATTAATTTTTGAAATTGGGTTTCTGTATATCACGGAAATTTAGTTTCTCCGAACCCATTAAGGTACAAACGAATCTTTCAGTGGTTTTGATAGGTACAAACGACTAGGAATTTATCCCCGCTCGCAGACTTTCATTACCTGGTTTTTGAACATTTTGAAAATTTAGTACCTCCGAACCCGTTGAGGTACAAACGATTTTTTCAATGGTTCATTTGGGTACAAACGACTAGGAATCTATTCCCGCTCGCAGATTTTGAATATCTCAAAAAATGACAGATTTACCATTTTTGCACTTTTTGTAATGCCGCTACTTTCGAACCCATTGAGGTACAAACGAAATGAAAATTGGTAAAAATAAGTACACATCGAGTATAAACGTATGCATTTGAAAAAAATTAATTTTTGAAATTGGGTTTCTGTATATCACGGAAATTTAGTTTCTCCGAACCCATTAAGGTACAAACGAATCTTTCAGTGGTTTTGATAGGTACAAACGACTAGAAATTTATCCCCGCTCGCAAATTTTGATTACCTGGTTTTTGAACATTTTGAAAATTTAGTACCTCCGAACCCGTTGAGGTACAAACGATTTTTTCAGTGATACATTTGGGTACAAACGACTAGAAATCTATTTCCGCTCGTAGATTTTGAATATCTCAAAAAATGACAGATTTACCATTTTTGCACTTTTTGTAATGCCGCTACTTTCGAACCCATTGAGGTAAAACGAATGTTTTTGTGGTTTTGATGGGTACAAACGACTATGAATCTATCCCCGCTCGCAGATTTCGGTTATCTCGAAAAATGGCAGATTTACCATTTTTGCATTTTTTGTAATGCCGCTACTTTCGAACCCATTGAGATAAAACGAATCTTTTTGTGGTTTTGATGGGTACAAACGACTATGAATCTATCCCCGCTCGCAGATTTCGGTTATCTCGAAAAATGGCAGATTTACCATTTTTGTATTTTTTGTAATGCCGCTACTTTCGAACCCATTGAGGTACAAACGAAAAGAAAATTGGTACAAACCAGTACATACTGAGTACAAACGCATGCATTTAAAAAAAAATCGATACCTTCAAGGCGGGTTCTGAGTATTTTTTGAAAATTTAATATCTCCGAACCCTTTGAGGTACAAACGAAAAAAAAGTTGGTACAAACCAGTACATACTGAGTACAAACGTATACATTAAAAAAAAAATCTATTACTTCATGTCGGGTTCCAAGTTCACACACGTCTATGTGACCCCTTTTATATTACGACAAACTATCTATGAAACGTTTTACAAATAATTTAACAAGAACATGTCGATTTCAAGAAATATTAACGTATAAAATTGCGAAACTTGTTCAAACCAGTTGACTTTTTTAAAATGAACTTTTTAGAACATCCCAAATGAAAATAAATATTAATCACTTATCTTTTTCCTCTCTTCTTTTTTTTTTGTCCTCGTCGCCATTTGTAGTGCCTTTACTATCATCTCACTAGCTCACACACGCACACTCGGACAGACCTCCGTCACGCGACTGGCATATTTATCTCCCCACGTGGATTGCTGCGCCAGTCACGTGGTACGCTTGAGACTGTGCTTGTTTGTATGAATTAGTGAACAAATCCCAAAGATGCATACACTACAAAATTAATTTTATATCATTCAATAAGACTAATAATATAACTTTTGCAACTTTTGGTTAAGTTAATCAAGAAATTGTTCTAAATTCGGATCTTTCGAGACTCTAGGTGTGTGTCTAGGTGTAGGTCTTTTGTATATACCTAATACTAACTGTTGCACGCGATTTCGTGCGCGTATAGCCTTTGTTACTCGCTGATTATTTTAATAATTAAAAATAAGAATTTCACATACATTCCGTCATATTCGACAATTCATCCATCAGGTTTATTCAAATGTTCCGTACTCTAACTATAGCTTTTTTCTTCTTTTCGTGGTATTATGAGGTAAGAGCCTCATTACCGTGCGTCGCGTACAAGAGCCGCCTCGCGTCAGTAGCTGACAACCTACTTTAGGCTCAGACGTCTTATTAATACCACTTGTGCTATGCAAAGCTTTCGATCTTTGAAATATCCTTTGCAATCGAAATGTCTAAATGTTCGAGACAATGCATAGAAACGTCCAAATTCTAATGTATCAAAATGTCGAAATGCGTTTCACAGCCACGACTTTACTGAAGTCTTTATTTTTATTAAAAATGGGTTTTCTCTTGACCAGAATCTAGTCGTGCAGCAAAGAAGAGGCTGATGATGGAGCGATCTCACCCAGAGAATGCCTGTTCACTCGAACTTTAAAACATGAAATATCGCACTGTAGAAGAGTCAAGGCGGAGGCGTGGTGAGTCGACTCGTCGCCGGAAAATCTCTTGTCTATATTTTCCACGTAATCATAGGACGCAAAGGTCAAAGGTGTCGACAAGTGGGTACTACTGTGGGTATAGTCCCTAATTTATTCCCCGATGTTTAACCCCCGATGCTCGACGCAAAAACAAAGTATCTGTGTACCTGTATGTCTGTCTGTCTGTGGAATTTTAGTTCCAAAACGGATGGACCAATTTTAAAAACGGTTTTTCTTGTTTGAAAGCTGGCGTGATAGGGATCGTTCTTACCTAAATTTATGAAGATCTGTTAATGTATTTGAAGACCATCAGATGATTTCCTAGTTGAAGAAGGAATTTCAATGACTTTCACATGTTAGATTATAATTTAGAGGGTTAGTTTAAATTTGTCATCAAATGCCCTAAACTAATATAGGTACATAGAACTAAAAATTTGTACGATTGAGAATACTGTATAGTGACACTCTTTCTTGTGTAATCAATCAATCAATTCCTAGTGCCACATGAACCTTTTAGTGCTGCACTAAGCTTATAGTAAAAGGAATTCGGAAAATATTGATGCTTACCTACCTACTTTTTACGGAAAATATTTCTTTTTTTATTCTTTTCTAATCAAAAAAAATAGAAACAGAAATAGTAAGCAATAAATAATCTGCAGTGAGGAACTTTGTCATAAAAATAACTGAAATAGTTTTTCAAAATGACACGTTGAGGCATTTGACAGGACACTTAGCTCGTAGAACTTATAGTTATGGGAAGACAGTGGATCCGAACTGTAGTGCTTTGACGGTCTATGTGGGGAGGCTTTATTCAGCAGTTCCATTTTCTTCCACAACTGTCAATGACTATGATTTGTTTTTCTTATGTTAAGGTCGACAGACAGGCTGACGGTCCACTTGATGGTAGGTGGCTATACCGTCGCCTATAACACAAGCAACGCCATAAGTGCTACTGCTACAAGTGCGCTGCCGGCCATAGAAAGGATAAGAGATAAGTGAGAGATGGGATAATGGGCTCTGACATCCCTTACTCA
This sequence comes from Synanthedon vespiformis, assembly GCA_918317495.1. Lineage (NCBI taxonomy): Eukaryota > Metazoa > Arthropoda > Insecta > Lepidoptera > Sesiidae > Synanthedon > Synanthedon vespiformis. The sequence continues at coordinate 5,437,251 of OU906947.1, forward strand.
CTCACCGAAACACAACAGCACGTAAATGCTGTTATTTCACGATGGTATTCTGTAAGGTGGTGGTTACTGCCACCAGACGGCTGCCCAAATGACTGCGAAACGCACTACTACAAACAACTACGACGCAAACAAGTAATTGACGAATAGATTAGCTAAAGCTCTAAAGAAGTTTGTATGAAAACATTGCAAAAGTTGTCGCTTAAGTAAATCACTCGTAATTAATTAAAAAGTATTAGTCGCGGTTCACCGTAATACTCCTAATAGCGATCGTACTCAGAAGATCTATTGACTTGATTTATAATGAATCCAGTGAAAATGTTCTAGTTGGAAATTAAACTTGGTAAAACTAATTTTTTGTTTGTGTTTATAGTATGTAACTTAGATGTAAATGGATTTTCGAATGCTTCTTACTTTCATTATCTCTTACAATTATTTGTCCATTCTACTATAATATTATAAATGCGAAAATTTGTAAGGATAGATTGTATTTCCTTTGTGATAGAATAAGGTCTCATTTGTTATTAATTAATACCTAACTATAATTGTTACTAATATATGAGACCTTGACGTTACCTACATATTACAATAATTTATTTTATACATATTAAATTCTTTTTCGTTTTTCATGCTGATTTTCATTATTCAATGCCTGCCACATTACACACATGGAAAAAGTGGAAAATATATTACGAACGTTTAAAACTTTAACGACATACTATGGCAACCACACAACTAATTGGAAGCGATACCCAATACATCGTGACCAAGGGCAACTTTGAAGAGCTCATTTCCATAGTTGACCTTAACAGGAATCTGACCCGGGACTTGAGGAAAGTCCTTAACTTACTTGAATTGACATAAGATAGCCAGAGGGAACGGCGGACGCCTTGGTCCACTATATCGTAATAACAGGCTGCGCTACTAGTTGTAACATTTAAATGTGACAATTACTAATGCACCATAAAGTTGGGTTTTCACTGTGAAATACAATATAATATGTATATAAATTAATCACACTGTAAGGCCGGTTTTAGAGCTCTCCTGACGGTCGGTGCGTACGTCGGTCGCGCTTGTTGTTTGTATGAAAATTCACAAGTCGTTACAGAGCTCGCCTAACCGCAGGCACGCGTTTATTGCTACGCACTGCGTACGGTACGGAGACGGTGCGCACGACGCATCCGCATGCGTACCTACCGTCGGTCGCCTGACGCGCTATGGAGTCAAAATATGATCAGATTTCAGAGCTGCACCGATCGATGGATCGACCACAGATACGTGTATCATCGCCGTAAAAAGCGATTTCGTGGTGAATATTAACGTATATGTATGCTTTATCCTCTTTACTTAATATGAAATTGCTTTGCGATCTGTCTGTATGACTGTTAACTCCTCCTAATCCGTTAGTTAATTTTTCACGAAACTTTTATATATGGTTTTACACATTGCCTTTTTATGGTGTCTTTGGCTGCATGTGATATCTACGTATTCTGTTCCTAAAACGTTACGAAGATAATAAGCAGCAATTGAACTATTCATACAAGCATATATTTCGTGTTCGCACATCAGACTGTATCAGTCTGGTCGGTGCGTTCGTCAAGAGAGCTCTGAAAGGTGAGCTCTGAGTGATCGTGCGTATCGCAGGACCGAGACCGTACGCACCGACCGTCAGGAAAGCTGTTAAGTCAGTTAGCGATCAGTAAGCTGTTAAGTCAGTTAGCGTATGACAGACACGAACTGAGAGGTGTGTGGCGACGGGAAGCGAAATATATCTTGAAAATATTGCTTGGTCGATCGAAATTTTATATTACAACTCAGTGTAGATAAATGGTTCCAGTCTAAAGGTCTCTCTCTACATATCCTTACAAATTATAAAAGAAAGTCCTCCGTCGCGTCTATCTGTCTGTCTGTTCGCGATAAACTCAAAAACTACTGCACCGATTTTCATGCTGTTTTCACCAATGGATAGAGTGGTTCTCGAGGAAGCTTTTAGTATATAATTTACAAAGATACGCGGGCGAAGTCGCAAACAGCAGCTAGCATTAAAATCGCTTCCCGCCACCTGTCCCTCTGTATGTACGCTTAGATCTTTTAAACTACCATACGAATTTTAATGCATTTTTCACTAATGACATTGGTTTTTACATATAATTTGCAAAAAAATGCGAGGCCAGGGGCGGGTCGCTAGTGGGATATACTTAAGTGAATCAATTAAGCTAATTAAATTATTTGTAATTTTTATTTGTGTGTTCGTTTTTGACTTTATTTAATTATTTATTTGATGGACGTGACATGTAATGTAACACTATACTATATATTATATTTCAATAATTTATCCCCATTTAGTAGATTTAGATAGATATTGGATTTAGGTAGTACATGTTTATTTGTGATTTTATTGGTGCATGTTGAGCTTCCTATATTTGCGGCGGCATCCGCCTTGTGCTAATTATTTTGAGCAGTGTTTTATAGTTAGATGCCTGCCTCGTTGGGGACCTTGTATAATAAATAAATAAATCCCTCAGTGAAAATTTAAAATAACTATTCCAGCGTACTTGTAACTAAATAAATTAAAAGTGAAACAGGCACGCGCTCGACTTCCGCGAAACTCGCATACATAATAGGAGTACCTATGTTTAAATTCATTAAGAGGCTTTGTACACGACAAGCTATTGTGAATATGCGCAAACCGTGAACGGAGGAAAAAATGTGTCACAATCAGACATTATTTAAAGTTACGAATATACCGGATGTTTCCCGAAGGGTTGATACACAATGTGTCTAATATTTATTTTTCTCTAAACAGCCAACTTGAAAGTAATGTACACTCAGTACAAAGACCTGCACGAAGAATGAAGCTCGCCGAGAGGAATTTCAGAAGTCATGATAACTTTAAAAGGTAGGTATAAGGTTTCCTGTGAGAAGAGAACATTAAGAATAGTTGGCATCAATTTTCGAAATCAAGCTCGCTGATAAGTCAGATACTTTTTTTCTTTTTCAAAAGCTCAAATTACCACTTCGAGGCACCCGTTTTCAGTCGATAGAAGACATAAAAGAGAATTCGCAGCGAGCACTGAAGTCGATTACAAAAAAAATGTTTATAATGTTTTGATAATTGAACATAGTCCAGTATCCCACACCTGGATTTTTTTCTGATTACTAATAGGCCGAAACTCCGTGAGTAGCTTCGGTTTGCCAAGACGCCCACCTTTTCCTCTGCGAAAATTCTCTATTGAATAGCTAAAGTAGTGCGTAGCCGTAAACAAGTTCCAAGCGTAGGACTGGAAAAACGTATCACTCAATTTGTAGGACTATGCGGCCATTTTATTATACAAATGTTTACTAATCATAAAATCATACGAGGTCATAAAAATTTTATTACTAAGCAGTAATAATTATACAATTGTACAATTGGATTTTTTTAATATTTAACTAGTCACGCCAATCGCTATTGTTTTATAAAAATTAACTTTAAACAATAACAGGCTTGTAAGCGTTATTCGTAAATTTTAATTTCACTTTATTTTCATAACATTCATGACATGACAACTAATTATTTAAATAGAATCAGTTTAACGATACTTTGGTTAGGAAAAAGTGGGAAAACAATTAAAATGAGTCTATGTGTGATTGGGAAAAAAATTATTATAAAAAAAAACTCATATTTAATTATAATTTCTTTTTAACACGAGGACATAGTGAATCGTTTTGTTTATTTATAAGTATATGTATACTTAACGACAACCTGAAAAATTTAAAAGAATTTGAATTATGTCAATAAGTCCCACCATTACCAATTAACTAAAATAGGTGATAATAAAAATTTTGTCAAATATACCTACACCTTTTGGTTTCGGAATTTGTTTTCCGAGAAAAAAGGATAACGCTTTCCACACGTGCGAGCCCGAGCCACGTGTGTTATTAACAATATTATCCTCATATCAATTTTTTTTACATATCTAACAGGACATTTAAGAGTACAAAATATTTTTTAATAATAACTAGATACTCTTAGACGCCATCTATCGACAGGGTGTTTCACTACCTACTACAATAAAATTCTTTCTTTTCTTCTAATTTCATTTCTTCTGACTGTTGAGTTCACTCAACGTGATAGTATACTTATAGGTCTAAAAATGAGTAGGTATCAAATAAAGATTAAGTTATGTTTTTTTACTGTATCTTTTTTATGTTTGTTACCTCATAACTTTCGACTGGGTGAAATGATGATTCTTTTTTTATTTGGTGAAATGATGATTCACCAGCATTGGTGCTTTCCATGTGGTCCCATTTCAATTTGGTTCAGTTCTGAGGATGGCATTCATAAGAAAACGGTTTGAAGTCGGTTTTTTAGGTTAAAAAGAGTTATGACCTAACACTTAAACACGAGGAACATTTAGAAGACTCACTTGGTCGAATGGTTAAGGTGCTTGATTTAACGCCAAAAGGTTTAAGTCGGTATCAGTAGGTCTACCCCACTACCACCTCGGGGTAGTGGGTTCTTCGCAGTCATTGGTGCAGCTAGTCTAGCGGCAGAAGCCACCTCATGCAGAAGACCATCGTAAATAACATATTTTAAGAATTAGGGCGCCTGTCCTTCTATCTATACGCTAAGATCTTTTAAACTACACAACGGATTTTAATGCGGTCTTGCCTAATGGAAAGAGTAATTTGCAATATACCAGAACCTGCCTAGAGAACTACTCTATCCATTGGTGAAAACAGCATGAAATAGGTGCAATAATTTTTGAGTTTATCGCGAATAGACAAACAGACAGACAGACGCGGCGGAGGACTTTGTTTTATGTAGTGATTTGCAAAAAAAAATCACAAATTAAGTATAAATTAAAATGTGCTTTGTTTACAAGTTAAAAGTAGAAATGCTTACAGGTGCAGTCGTAAAAAAATCTTGCCGCGCACATTCACCAAATTACTTATGGTAAAATGTGGCTTTGTAGCGTCATCTTTTTACCCATTCTTGTAAATAAATTAGCTAATAATGTTGAAGATTGCCAAGTATTGAAGGATGAATTGCATAGATGTCGCTTTTAAATTATACTTTAATATTTATGTACCTAGTTTCCAGTTTTATATGTATTAAAAACTACCCGTTCCGAAAGGTAAATTCTAATCTATTATTTTTTTATCGTAGGTAGTTAAATACAGTAAGTTACTTTACATAGGTAAATAAAACCAGTTTATAAGTTTGAGTGACAAATAAAATAATTGCTTCGTAAAATATAGTTTATTTAAAATCAATCCGTCTACAATTTTCCAATAATGCAATACAATGAGTTGATTTAAAATCAGTCCAAGTCTTCAATAATCACAATTTTATCAACAATGAATACTTAATAACTAAATTTTTTACTTAACAATATACCTACATTGAAATGTTTTGCAGACATACTGACATAGAAATTAAAAAAAGTGATATGCATTGACTTTCCTGATTATTTGAAATACCATATAGTTTAGGTAACCAAATCCAATATCACATAGAACAGAAAAGATAGATAGAATAGAACAGATGTATGAAATAGACGAAACACACATTGAAAATAAAATTTTACAAACACACAATCACTAGCTCGGCAGTAATAATAAAAAGAATAGTAAAATCTTAATCACTAATTATAACAAAAGGGATTATTGTCTTATAAAACTAGTTGACTGTCATAGTTTAAAATTATATTCAGGCCTCATTCAGACCGGAATCCCTTCGCTTGTAGGCTCCTGGTCCTCATCGGGAGTAGGCTCCGCTTCATTGGCAACGTTGTCTTCGCTATCATCGGCTGTCAATATTTCATCATCAGGGTAATCGCTACTGTCCAAATTCGTCCTTCTATAATTCGGAATGATGCCATTGTACGCGCACGTGCCCAATATGAGCAAAGCGAAACCGACCAGATGGGGCCAATGAAACTTTTGCCATTTCAAACTGATTGATACCATCCAGATGACGATCGTTCTGAAAAAAATATAATTTCATTTGGACATACGAGAATATTTCACATTCGACGAGCCCTTTGGATGAGTGGTTAAGGTGTTTGCTTTAATGCTCCGTCTTAGGGGTCTAGTAAAATATAAAGATCTAAGATACAAAGCGTTACCAGACGAAAAATTTAATAAGTGGAATGGTACCTTATAGAATCGAGGACCATCCTGGTAGTAGCTGACATCTCTTTGGTTACACTGATGCCGGCAAAATTGAAGAATGCAATGGATATCATATTGCCCAATATCGATATAAATAACCAGGGACTATTCACTGGAAAATGAAGAAAAAAATGTCAGCTCCGACGCACGACTGGAGTTTACTCCTTAAGTACTAACGATAAATAAATAAATAATTTAATAAATACGAACGAACGAATAAATTATCATAACGAATTATCAGCGCCATCTCTGTTCCAATTATTGATACATGATTCCGGTGCCATCTAGTTTTCACAAGGATATGTTATTATCCTAGTTCTATTCATAGTCTATTCTAGTTTCAGAGATATTGTGTAAATGGCGCTAAAAGTTAAAAATACCAATGAGTTAACCTTCAAAACAGAACCAACAACTTAGTGATTCTATGATGTTTTAATATATAACATATAACACCGATATAGTTAACAGATAATGAAACATTACTGCACTAATTGTTCAGGCATAGGATGTTTTTCAATGGTAGCAAAAATATGCCGAAAGTATTTATTTATAAAATCATTTTGCTACACGTAATTTGAAATAAATTGTTTCTTACCAATCTGTACGAGCCCATCAATCGCGTCTTCCACTGGACCTCCCGGGTATGGAGCAAAGTGTGGGGGAGCTGGTATCCAATAGAATATTACCAGAAGCACCGACAGCACAGAGAAACCGAAAACACCCTCCCAACCGACAGCTTGCAATGGTGGAATGTTTAAACCTGTACCAAAATATACAAATAAATAAATAAAAAACATCACATAATCCTGACTCATATTAATAATAACATTTCACCAAACCAAAGAACCTGGTATCTACATTTTAATATATTGGCTATACAGGAACACCTCAATGACGAATTATATTATAATTTATTAAAAAGTCTATTTATAGGCACGATTTGGATACCGTCAGTTGTAAATATAAACTACGTCAAAACTACGTCAGTTTAGATTGAAGCCGATGCTATGAGGATAAAGGTATATTTACTACATATTTTTGTATATATGAAGAAATCACTACTATACAAATAAAAAAGAATCGGCTAACTCATTTTTCATTTTCATATTATTTGTTGATGTCTCAAGAAGGAAGTAAGAGAAAACGGGTCGTTCATTTATCTACACTAATATTATAAAGAGAGAAAATTTGTATGTTTGTAATGAATAAATTCAAAAACTACTGGACCAATTTTGAAAAATATTTTATAAAGTTACGCGGAAGAAGTCGCGTGCAATAGCTAGTTATGAATAAAGGAGGATCATTACCTGAGACGAATTTCTCTTCATACACCATTTGACAGGCAGAAATCACTTGCGCCAATATAATCAGAAGATCGCCAGTTATTAAACTGTTACGTCCTTTGGATTCTTCAGGCGACAGATACAAGGCGTCAGTAATACCAACCACGGTCAAACCAAGAATAACGTTCACTGAAATTATTTAATGCATATATTTTATTTTGCATGCATACATACAAAAAAAAACATAATCAACAAAGTTTCCACTAAATTACTAAAACATATTATAAGTTACAAGACTACAGAATACAGAATATCGAAGCTGAGAGAATAACATACAAAAGGCAAACAAAACATAAAGAAAGAGAACTGGCCGCTATAAAAAGAAGACTACCCAACTATATATTCGAGGGCCTGTTTAAGGGTTCGTTTATAGGCCTCCGTTAACTGAAAATATCTAGATCTAGCAAGTGTTCATTATAAAATTTACAGGAGCGGTGTAAAAAGGTATTACTAGTATATTTCTTTTTCCATAACGAAATATGTAACGAACAGTTGCGAGTTGGATTTATTCGAGGGCAACTCAAAAATACCGATAAAATTTTTAAAATATTAATATGGATTTTTGAAGTTTTCAGTGTTCGCGAATTTGCCTTCTAGTCAAAAATAGCGTTTTGGCTATCTGTATGTTGTATGTAAAGTTCAATGAGTCCAGTGAATTAGCTATTAAGACAGACAAATATTTAAATTAAATCTGTATTGGTTCAAAATGGAAAATGATAACCTAATTAGACAAGACATGTTTATAACTTTGATATATTTTAGTTACAATATGAATTACAAAGTAAAGAAACTTCTTATCTAAGAAGTGTTTACAGATATTTAACTAATCATATAATATACTCATTATGCTATTGTTAATACATTTATTAATTAGCAAGGCTATCCCCTTCTAATCTGGCTAAGTGGGCAGCTCACTTGCACCACCTAAGGCATTGCTTGAGTTGATAGTAGTCAACTACCTACCACCCTGAGGTCCGTGAGGCTGTCTACAGGACCTTTACATTTAAAAAGCTGGCATCAACGTTGGATATTTTCAACCAATAAACTCATAAAAATTAAAATTGATTCTAAGTACTTACCGATGCCAACCCATTCGCGCCTTATGATTTTCTTGTTAAGGAACGTCATAGACAGTACAGCAACAAAGATAATTATAGAACCTCTCAGCATTTGAAAGCTACTGGGATATGTTAGTATGAGTCCAATGTACATTATCGACGTACCAACCTGAAAAATGTATAGTGAATTCTTTGAGTTGGGCTGAGGCTGAGATGTTGGCTTGGGGTATGTTTAAAAATACATATTTAACTTACTAAATCAAACATAGCAGCCGGCATCAATATGAATGGGTTGATGTGTTGGTTGCCCTGTGTTAAGGCGTTTGTGTTCCTCGAGCTGTATTGCAAAATCTTGAAAGTCAATAGGCACAGCATTTCCCCCAAGAACATGGCAGCAGACTGTAACAACATTACTTTACACTGTAATCTCGTATTTTATTATTTGAATTGAATATGTCTTTCAATTTGTTTGTGGGAGTAATTCAGAAAAGTGATGATAGCAAAACACAGCTTGAAGCTGTAACTACCTACATACATACATATATTATATTTATCAATCCACATTCAAAATTAAATTACACCATCAATAGTTTACAATGGTTTTACAAGTTGTCCATTTAAATTTAGAAGTTACTATTTTATTTTAGATTAGATGATTATTACTTTTTAGTTATACGAATAAGAAGCTCATTGTGGACTTTAAAAGGCTTTATTAGTGTATTAGTATTAGTCTTAGTTTTTTTTTTTTTATGTAGACCAAATCAAAAAAATGTACAGGTAAAAACTAATAACATAATTTTATGTTTAAGTTTTTGGTTTGTTTAGATCAATTACAATATTTTTTGATACACATACAGCTGAAATAATAGCTGAGGATTGCTATTTAAGTTTACAATTTACTTTAAGGCACTGTTTTTTGTTAATATAGAGAAAATTCAAATTTCTGGCAAAATTAAATAACTGCACTACTTTCACAATTTTTTTTTTATTTTAAAAATTTCCTGTCTACGTTATTTATTTTACAACTTGATGTGTAAAGAATAGTATGACAAAATATCTTACTAAAAAACTTTATATTTTGTGATTAAACTTCTTATTTGTAAAATTGCAAGTCGTTAAACTTTCAAATTGCATTTTCTCAAAACTAACAAACATGCACTTATATGGTTCTCCCATAGTAGCCTCGATATATTTTGGAAATATATAAAAACGACACAGCCACACCCCATTATCAACTGACTTCATATTTTTAGTTCAGAATAGGATAAATCATCAATATCAATACTAATACTAAATCTGTAAGTGTAGTAGCTATTGTATCTATGTATGTATGTTCCTCCATAACTCTTAAACGAATTAACTGATTTGGTAGATAAACATTTAGACACAGGATAGGCTACTTTTTCCTTTTTCAACGCGGACGACGTCGCGGGCACCAGCTAGTTTTAAATAAAATCAATCTTTTTGGATTTCACTAATGAGTCAATAAAAAAATTACAGAAACTTACCTGTACAAAGGGGTGATGGAAAGATCTTTTGATGCCATCAGAGCCCTTAGATTCAATATAGTCAGCCCATTTCACGCTAAGAGTATTCAAGGAGCCCGTAATGATCAGTAGCAGGGCTAAAAACTTGTGATAAGTTGTCCAATTGGCCATATTCTGTAACAAACAACGATTGGTTTAAACCTCCTTTTTTAAATTTTTACACTGTTTCTTATGACTTATCAACGGAGCTCATTGCTTATTTACTTTTGTAATACAGATTTTTGTTTACGAGTAAGAGCACAAAAACCTCTCCATCATTAAGTTATATAAACAAAGATTGTGATTTCAAACAAAGAAGTTCTGTGGTTGCTATTATATATTATTATTATTATAGTTTTTACAAATAATTTATAATACCTACTTATTTCAGTCGCGCAGTCTTTATTTCATATAGGTAAATACTTCCTTACTTCTGATTTAATTCTTAAATGCTGGTCTTCTACTCCACTGTTTAAGTAAATACTTACTGATAGGTTTAGGTTTTGTGTGAATGTAAACGTGTAAAATATGAATATAATATAATACGAACTAATTATTTAAAACAGTTAAAATGGTGCTAACCTTTATGCGACCACGTAGGGACGAACTCCAACAACCCACAAAGAAAGAATATAATAGAATAGAAACGTAATGTAATTTATTTTAGCAAACACTTCTTTCTACCTTCTTTCCTAGAATGAGTCAAAATTTAAAAACAAAACAATACTACAGACCATAGACATTAATATACACAGACCAATAAATACAAATAGTACCCTTGCATAGGATAAATAATTACGGTGTCACAGAATATATAATAATTTAGGTAAACCAAGCTATAAACACAAACTCTAAAACTAAAGGATAATCGCCTCGTGAGTATATAATAATAATAATCCAAGGATAACTGAATCACTTTTCCCATGTTTCTGCGATAACGGATGTATAATCTGCCGGTTTGGTTGGTGGGGGTTGCGGTAAAAATTTAAATACAACTCGAACGCGTCAGATTATGTTAAGTGAACCCAAGGAACAAGGAGGATAGATAAAGGAGTGCAAGCTCTGTGTATTAAAAGTGTCCGTTGAAAGACGACAGACTGATGGCGCTGGTGCATGTAGTGATAGTAAACAATTCAACTCAGCGCGCACTTCACTCCGTTTCATTTCATACTCTCCATACTCTCAAACTCTCTAGATCAGTGCTCTAGACACACCACCGCCATCTCTATTTATCGATTTTAGTTGTCACTTTTTTAGTTTAACGCCCTCCTTACCAAGGAACATAATATATTATATTCTATAGCGAGAGAAGAATGCCAACTCCATACAAAAAAATGCGACAAACATATTGTATACTACAGCGCCGCAATAACTCCGCAGGCGAACTAAAAGCTAATGGCGGGAAATTTAAAAAATAAAAGCTATATAATAATTAATTAAAATAAATAAAAAAGGACGGTCAATAAGCAGAAATAATTTCGTATATAATACTGTACGTACTGCTGTAATAAATCTAAAAGAGCTGCTGTAAATCTAAGACAGAATGAGGTTGTCTAATAATTGTGAAATACGAATGTGAGATTTGTCCTAAGTCTAGTTTCATGATACTGTTGAGAATTTATGTGTGCTTTGTTTCTCTACGTTAGGTAATAAGAAATATTCTTGTTATATTTTATTTATTGTTTTAAATATACACAATTGTTAAAACTAGTACAAGCATACTTTCGAATTTAACTCTAAAATAATTAACAATTTATTATATGTAAACAATTATATTAAATTATATCCGATTCTCAAGTTCTTAACCAAGTAGAATGTTTTATTTTATGAATTCTTCTGTTCGTTGTTAACTTTTTTCTTATTATTCTTGAAAAAATAAATAAATTTTATCACAACAAAAAATGGTTGACTGTTGCATGAAACATTCCCGCTCGCTTGTCAGCTAACGTTATCTCCACCAATCATAGCCGAACGCTTTATTATCTCCCTATAAACTCGTTTCCGTGAATAAGGTATAGTATGAACGGACTGTTTCCATGAATTCAAGTTCGCTGGGTTAAGGAGATGGTTAAATAAAAGAAATAATCGTTGATTTTTTTTTTATTTAAGAGTTTTCAATAGTTTCAGTACTAGTTTTATAATGCTACCATTAACAGAGGCAATATCCGGGACTGTTTACATTGTGACAATTTCTAAAAAATAGACTATGATAGAATTATTCTACATCAAAAAAGATTTAATGTAAAAATTAAACATTTAGAATATTTTTCAAACTTTTCATAGAATAAGTAAAAAAGGTACAACGATAGAATAACTAAAAGAATGAGGAAACTATTAAATTTAAAATGAAAGATACACAATTTGGCTTTGATAAGAATAAAAATGGCTGATCTATTTATTGTCTTCTCAAATTTACATGATTATGTAATAAATATTATATAATTTTCAATATAGATTTGGTATGGTAAAATATGTGCTGTTACACTATTACTAGATATTGAAAAACGTTAGATAATTCTTTCAATGGCAACAAGTTTGAGTATACGATCCATATTTACGATCCATATGGATAACAATAATAATTAGAAACAGACAAATACATCTTTAAAGACACCGACTAGTAATTAATTAAAATTCGTTACTGTTGCTACATTCATTAGATAAAATTACATAATTTAATAATATTTAAACTACAAAAAATAGTATAGAGATAAATAGACACCGATTGAGCAACCACATTAAAAAGTAGTAACATCAAAAATTCCACGGTGTTGTTTGGCATATTGTTGTTTGATTTTTTTATGGTTTTGTTTGTTTGACTGCATTGGCTGCGTTCGCTGGTGGCTGACCGTGATCCTGGCTTTGGACGTAAGTCTGTCTCTCTTGCCTGCCGTGATTTTGGTTCTCTGGAATATTCTGAGCAGCATTAGGTATTGGCTGTACTTGTTCGGGTGCTGAATTTTGCGGTTGAACCATTTGGCTGGCCTGGTTTTGCCCTTGACCTTGGCTGATTTCACCTTGAGACATTTGCCCTTGTGGGACTTGACCTGACGGAATCTGTCCCTGTGGGGGCTGCTGAACTTGTCCTCGAGCTGGATATTGTCCTTGCGCCAACTGTCCTTGAGGTGGGTACTGTCCTTGAGGAACTTGACCTGACGGAATCTGTCCCTGTGGAGGCTGCTGAACTTGTCCCTGAGCTGGATACTGTCCTTGCGCAAACTGCCCTTGAGGTGGGTACTGTCCCTGAGGAACTTGACCATGTGCCGGATATTGTGGAGGCATTTGAGCTTGCTGTGGATACTGTTGTCCTTGTGGATAATGTTGTTGATACTGTGGTACACCATGCTGATATTGTTGCTGGAAAGCGCGTTGGGCTTGATATATCTGATGTTCGGCTCCTGGTAACGGTCTTCCCTGAGCGTCAACCTGAAAGTAGTCAACAAACCCTCTTCAAATAGTTCATTACTACTAAAAGCACTATAATAAAAGCGGGTATCTAATAAGCGTTTTGCACACTTATCCCACTATCTTCAGAGCCGCCAGTAAGTTTGAATTTGACTATACCCGCCTGACAAGTTGACATCTATCAAGTTATAGCAAATTCTTTATTGATCTCTTTCGCGATTCCATGAGTTTAGGCTCCATGATTCAAACTCAAATTTTAAGTAATACAATAGATAATATAATTAAACAGTTACTACAAATGATTCTCTCTTAGTAAAAATATGAAAAAATCTATCATGTCAATGCTTTCTCTTGGGTCAGAAAGACCTATTAAATAACGAAGGGGTCAATATACAAAGCGACGTTAGGCGAGGTAATTCATATTCAATTTATAAGTGTTTATATATATCAAAATTTTAGGTAATATCATTATAATTAATGATATTTGGCATTAAGAAATTTATTAAACTTTCGTCATCATCTATCAAATTACAATATGCAAAATTAGGATATTACAACAGTGTTGTTACAGGTCTATATTACTAACCAGACCACGTTGATGTAGATATCTAAACTCCTCCATACGGCGTCTTTCGAATTCAGCGTACTCTTGTTGAGTATAAATTTGGTTCTCATCAATTGGTTTCCAACCTGTAAAAGTTATTAGTTTAATAGTGCAACAGTCCAAAAGAAATACAAGGTGTGTGTATTATAAGTCAATATCCAAGCGAAAAACCGATATTTATTTTTAGATAGCTGGTGTCCAGTGGAATGTTTAGTGTATGACCAACCTGAAATTCTATTTTAACTAATGAACGATCGAATTAAAGAATAATAATACAATCTTCATTGAGGTTCTGCAACATTTCTCAAGAACATGAGTACATTTAAAAAATATAGGGCCCCATTTGGAATGGTAGAAATGATCATTTTCAAAATCGATTTCAGAATGGTTAAAACTGTCAAATCAATTATGATTGAAAACTAGTACCAATGTAATATTTTTTTTTAGAATAATAGATGATGCTAAAAACTAAAGCATTCATTATATGAGTGGGGAAGCCAGTGTGTCATAGCACTACTAAACATCAGTAGCCTATGGGTATAATTGAACTTACCCTCATCTCGGCTGAAATCAGCCTTCTGGGTTTCCAACATAAATTCGTGGAAATCAATCAAGCCATCTCGGTTGCGATCATTCTCTTTAAAAACGTGCTCACGCATTCTTTCCATTTCTTCGGCTCTTTCATGAAGGTCTTTATTAGGTCCACCGGGCCCATATATTTTGTCCAGCTCTTTAATAAACAGTGCTTTCACTTCATCAGCGTCCCACACTCCATTTCCATCGACATCTGATACAATAACATAATATTTACATTAGGTACACAAATGAAATAATTGTAAGTATATTTATATTTGGAACAGTCTCGTTTAGAGCTCGAAGTGAAAAAAATTATGCTCACATGTTTAACAACTGATGTAACAAATATGGCATTAAATAAAACTTTGATTGATTGGGTTTCTAACATTCTTCTATTTGATTAGATTTTCTCCTAATAATTCTAGATATAGTAATTGAAGTGGACAGTCATATAGAGTAGTATACAGTCTTATAACGTTTAAGTGAATTTACTGTTCCAAATGAATCAGAAATAAGCTTGAAGAATTTAATGGTTTTGAATGAAATCAACGACTCCAGTGAAATATCAAATATTATTACAATGATAACTTATAACATGCGTTTTAGGAGGAAAGAGGTATTTTTAGGTATTGGCCCCACTATTGCTTTCTCCTTTTCTAAGGAGGGGTCAATTTCATGCGGATTTTCGGTCCATTCTCTGTGTCTCTATGGATAAACTTCAATGTGAATAAAAAAAAACCAAAAACACAAATATATTTGTCATGCTATAAAGAAACTAGTAAAACAGGCAATATTGGTTTGGTAATCTCAAATTTCATACAATATTAAGCAAGTCATAATCAACGAAATAATAAACGTGTTGCAATAACAAAAACATATAAATATACTCAATCTACTCTAAAACAGTGTGGCGTAGCCAGGTGAGGGCGGTGTGGGTATACTTCTTAAAATAATAAAATTATTGTAATATTGTAAGCCCAAGATATCCCGCACCGCACTACGCCACTGCTCTACATAAAATCTAAGGCAACTGTAAAATCCAAAGTAGCGTGCGTTAATAAATTTAACAAATATTTAATGCCTCCTTCATACTATAAAACTAGCCACACATTTGCACGCCTTGGATCTTACCATGCATCATGAAAAACACCTTTGGGTCGAAATCCGAATCATCCATTCGGTCCACAGTTTTCCATAGTTCTAACAACTGTTCCTTTGTCACCGGATGGTGAAGCTGTTTACAAAATAAAAACAAACAAATACATTAATTTTATCAACACACTTCTCCACTTACCGTGCATCATGAAGAACACTTTAGGGTCAAATTGTTGATCCATGTGGTCCTGTTTCTCCCACACCTCTTCTAGTTGAGGCTTAGAGCCGGGATGGTGAAGCTGTGTTGTATTAACATACGAGTGATATAAACTTTACATAACATTACATACATACTATGACTCATTCAGAGGTATTAGCCACTTGTGTGGGAAATATATTATGGTTACAAAAATACTTTCGTTAGGAATGTGAATGAGGAACTATAAAAATGAGTACTTTTATCCCAAGCCAAAACTGAAAAATTTTGAATAAAAAATGGTTCTTAAATCACATGTTGGTAAGTTCGCTTTCGTCATACTAAGAGTAAGAGTAACAATAATAAGCGATAAAGAATGATTACATTTTTTCCATTACAGTTCGACGTAGTTAGACTCAGATCTGTTTAAACTTTTGTTGAAATATTTGTACTCGTTTAATCATTAATTCACTACAACGTTAAATCAATTTATTACGCTGTGTGAATTTTAATAATGTTTCCGTTACATCTCTAATAATATTTTACACTAGCTGTTGCACACTACTTCGCCCGCGTAATTTTATAAAATCGCTGATAATGTAGATTTCTATAGGTAAGAGAACTTTCAAAATCGGTCCAGTAGTTTTTGATTTTATTCATTACAAACATACAAATCTTATATCTCTTTTTATAATATTAGTAAAGATAATTTTATATTGATTTCTAAATACAACTAATAGTGACATTTTTGACATTTTTACTAAATATAATCACATATATTTTAAAACTTACCGGCTTATGATGCTTTTTGGCTTCTTCATCAGCACTCTGTTTTTCAATAAACTGTTTCTTTTCGGTCTCGTTCATAGTTTCCAATTGCTTTTGTTTTTGATACTCCTTTTGCATTTCGTACTCCTAAAAATGTAGTCAGTGTTAAAAGACATAAAACTTTAATACCCACTAGAGAAGTTTCTATGATACATTATGAATAATGTTTTTCATAAGGTTAAAAAGATTCATATGGATCCCTTTAAACTAACCTTGAATTCTTCCCTCCTCTTCTTATCGGCTTCTTCTAAATCGGCAGTCGTCTTTTTGATAAGCCTCTTAAGATCCTCAATCTCGAAGGTGTGTGGATTGCCATGATCCAGATGCTCATGATTGGGTGACACTTTTCCCATGTTTGTGTCTAAGTCGTTGTTTAACTCATATTGCTGAAACATTATCAAATAACTCAACTCACTTTCAAACACATCAACATTAACAGATTTCATACTTAATTTTTTTAAACAATATTTTCAATACAATAACAATATATATAAAGGTGACTGACAATTTTCAAATTATACTAATATTTTAAAGAGAGGAGATTTGTATTTTTGTATATTTGCAATGAAATACTAATCTCAAAAACTACTGAAGCGATTTTTTTTTTTTTTATGTTCCTCCATAACTCTTAAACGAATTAACAGATTTTCATGAAACTAAGTAGATAAACATTTAGACGTACGGGACACAGGATAGGGTACTTTTTCATTTTCAACGCGGACGAAGTCGCGGGCGCCAGCTAGTACTATAATTATCAGAACTAAGGTTTTTTTTTTGTTAATGATTGGTTCGTTCTTGACCAGTAAAGACGAGGTCGACGTTGGAGCGAGATCACCCAGAACATGCGTATTCACTAAAACTTTTAAAAGATTTGGGCCATAATATAAGCTCGGATCGGAAACAAAGACAGTTAATGAGTAAAGAATTTATAGTTATGGCTTAAGTCTTATTATTGTATAATGACATCAACTTCTTAGGACAGACAATTATTACGTAATACTAAAAAAATAATGTTGTTTTAATTATTTCAAATAGAGATTATAATCAATTATGTTATATTTATCAATAATACGTAATCTTTGATTATACGTGTAATGTATGACAGAACGATAAGTTAAAATCTATCAAATAAAATAACTTGTGAGGTGCATTTCCAACACAAGCCTACAAGGAATTATAAATTTGCAAATAAAACAAAGAAAGAAGAAAGAAAAAAATGTTTATTGAAGAGTCTAAGGAAGATTTTTTTTATAAAGAAGAAAATTGGAAATACTTATTGCATTCGTGCCAAGTTATCATACAAAGTAAAATATTAAATTTGCAATTCCTTTCATACGAAACGAAAGTTTCATGAAAATCAATTAATTCGTTTAAGAGTTATGGAGGAACATACATACATACATACATATTATTAGTATTGATATTTGTTTTGGGAAAGAGATCTACTCAAAATTAAAATTGGTCCTGGCCTCCCTTTCCTTATTTATGTAATGGTGTAAAGCAGTGGTGGTCTTATCTAAGAGGGATAGTTTTAATAACTGCCAAATTTTTTACAATCCCTGCTAGTTTATCTCACCCAATAATATAGACAGAATGCTTGTAGCTTGTAGTAGAGTAGATGATCAAAAACTTATCAAAAAATTAAAACTTCAACTGAATAAATAAATAAAGCGTACATACCTTTGTTGCCAGATGTTTAAGTCTCTCCATTTCTCTGCGTTTGATTTCATCCAAGCGTGTTCTAACATTATGGTTTACAAAATCCAACTTTTCAGCTATCTTTCCAGACTGTAGAATACAAGAAAATTTATTTTAGTACCAGTCAACCAACAATTTATTCAGGCCTGCAAGGGCGTTCCTGGTGTTGCTGTGTCAAGCTATGCGTAGCCTCTTTAAAATAAGAAGTTAATGTCTTTACAGGTGCCTCTTTAAAATATATTTCGAAATAATTTAAATTATTAAAAGAAGTTAAATAAAAAGAAATTACAAGAACTAAGAAATCATATGCTTGGCTACATTCTCAGTAGATAGTCTGAAAAGTTAAATAACCTTGTAACATTTTATTTCATGGACAAATCAATGTAAGTTTATTGCTTCTATGAAAAAGCATTTAAAGGTTAAAAAGGAAGTTTTATAAGCATTTAAAAGGTTTTAAATGCTTATAAAACTAAACTAAACTAGTTTTTTTCAGTTTGTGCTATGGACCAAATTATTTTATCCATACAAAACAATCACTGTACAGATTCTAACCTACCTACCTAAATATTGAAATAAAATAAAAATCTCAATTTATAATATGTATGCATTTACAAAAAAAAAAACAATCTATGTACTATATCTACTGTCTGGTATGCATAATACAAGCCTATAGTTGCTTAATGTTGAACTAGATGGTGCTGTGTGAAATGTTTGATTTGTCCTTTAGGACTTAGGTTCTAAATATGTGTATCTAAACACCATATAGTCTTGAAAACATATGTTATATCCACTGTAGAGTAATCTAATATGACATTTTAATTTTAATAAAATATGACATTATAATTACAGTCACAGGATAATTTTTCAAATGGACTGGTCAGGTCAGGAATAGCCTAGTTCCAGCGTAGAAGAAAAATCAAAGATTAAAAATGAAAGAAATTTAAATAGTAACTTACTCGGACATCTTCTTCATCTGCCTGTTCCAATCGCTCTCTAAATTCAGGATCACTCTCCAACGCTTGAACAACTTCTTTCAGATACCTGTTGTACTCCATAGTATCCAGCTGGTTGAACAAAAAGATGAGAATATTTTTATTAAAATATGCTTCTTGTATCACAAAAATACCTTATCAATAGTGTCGGACGCAAGGTCAATTTCTGACCAAAGCCTTAGCGAAACAATCTCTAGAAGTTTATCTATAATTGTGTCAAAAATAATAAAATTTCGAAATAATATGAATTATGACATTTATTTAATTATTTATTTAGGAATCTTTGTCGAAAGCTTCGGCTTCACCCAGATTTTGAGCCACAGCTGAATGTTTCAATGGTCACACTCTCTTGAACTAAGAATGTGTTAATCAAGGTTAACATACATACAAACATTACGTCTTTATAATATTAGTATAGACAGACCTTTATGTATCCCACTGTTCAGAAAAAAATTAATTCCTCAATTGAAGTGTGTGTATTTGTACTATTTGTTAAGAAGAGCCAACACTATTTAGACTTTAACAAGTACCTAGCTTAAGCCAACAAAAAACCATTTTACGGTGGTCAAACTATTTAATAAATGACACCAAATATAGGAAGGAGTACATGCTGAACTAATATTGAATTTTTAAGAACTGTACATACACAGTCTATTACACCTATGTACAAATAAATAGATTGAACTGAATTAGCATAGTTACCAAATCATCCTTTATTTCACTGTCCTTTTCTGTAGATTTTTCCGGGGTGACCGGCGGAGCAACAGCACATTGCAATATTGCCAAAGTGAAAACTAACGATGGCACCACACCTCTCATTGTGATCTAGAAAATATTTTCTCTCGTGAATTATCTTTACAAGTCGTATTGACACGAAAATTGTTTACACCAAATTTGTTCTATACACGTTTAAAAATCATGATCAAGAAATTACTGTGAGCGATGGAAAAACACACAAAAATCTATTATTAACACGTGTACTAAAAGTCGACTGAAAATTAAGATTATTTTAACAGGAACACTATAGTTATAGTTCGTTGGCTGAATATTATTCAGATTATGCTATTATCACAATCAAATTGACACTAAGTATGAGGTCAAGAGACCTATAATAAAAATCCAATTAGTCTAGTTGTAGTATTGTTAGCTACAAATAAAATAAGATATATGTAATATACTCACAAAATTAAACAAAGTTAGCGACTCACAATGTAAGTAACGTCTCGTATTGTACGGAGACGGAGACACGTACGGAGTACGGACTGTGAAACTGGATGTAAGTATAAATAAAAAAAAAATCATTAAAAACCCCGTCACGTCATTAATTTTGTCATCAAAATCCACTGACCTCTAATATAGTATAGAGACCACTGGACAGGCTGCTGTCAAATTATTTTTGGCGCTATAGGCTATAGTGACTGTAGAGCGAAAGTATTTGGAACTAAAATTAGTTACATCCGTATATGGAATAAATATACGCGAACGTCAAAATTAGTTCTGGGTACTTCCGAGGGCGGCGTTTCAAAATGGCACAAGAAATTATCTGTCATTTGTATGGGCAGCCTGTCCAGTGGTATATACGGGTCAGTGTGAAGATCACAGACCAGTTCACAGATTATAAAGACTATGTTGTTTCACAACAGATAGGACACTGACTGAACGATTCTAATGTGTTAGCAAGTTCGGTATGCGAGACAAACCGTCATAGACAATATAGAGCTGTACCCATAATAGTTTTGTTATCGTCTATGGTCTACTATTACACATATTATAGTTTGACTTATTTATTGAGATAAAAAAAAACAACCAAAATTTTTACTTTGTTTTATTGAATTTTCTTGTTTTTACAAATTTTTGTAACGCTAACTTTTGTATAACTGTTGGAATAAACTATAACCCTTCAGATTTTGCTTATATAAGGAGAGACACAAAAGTTTCTCCTCAAAATTATAACGTCGAGCATTTTTATTTAATTTTGAATTTCTGAATTTTTTGAATTGAATTCAGAATGATATTTTTTTTGCATATAGTTTAAACTGTCAACAAGTTTTTAAAATTCTTTTGTTTGTGTAAACTCTTCTGCATTTTTAATATTTTTTTCATTGTCTCTTCTGATCTCAAATAGTCTCCTCCTTTTCAAAATTTTCTTGCAACTGTTATATAGCCTTCTGCATTTGGGTGAAAGCTCTGTGAAACGATTTATTAATCTCATTCGCGGTGAACGAGTGGTTCCTGAAATAAAACATATTCTTACAAAAAAAGCTAAATACACAGATTTTTTAGAAATTTATTCACATTTCTAATAAGTCTTATTTATTTATTTATTTATTCATTTATTCAAAATCCACAGCTCTCAACAAAAAAAATTACCGACAAAAACAAAAAACACACCCTACAGCCAATTATGGATTTTACATTTATATACAAAAAAAAATATAATACAAAATTATACGATTCCCTACAAACTAAACAAACTATAAAGCTATAAAAATCACATATTAAATATAATACATACATACATACACACATATTACGTAGAACTGCCACCGCCTTAAAAATTTAACATAAGTAAACATAAACATAGTCAACGTAGACGCTAGCCTGTAAGAATGTTGCCAATGCCATTCCTGAATTTCAACAACGACGAACAGAACAAGTCTGCCGAGGAAAATTTGTCATTGTACGACTTCTGAAGACGGCGCAACACTGAATTTTGAGCATAATTACTATGGACGAACCTACAATTGAAAAGCTTCGAGCGCCTCGTTCCGACTGCTGGAGCCCACAAATTCAGCGTATTATTTACCAGGTCAATGCTGTCAACCATGCCATTGCAGATTTTGTACAAGAACGTCATATCAAGGAGAGTACGTCTATCCTCAAGCGACATCACCCGGCACATGCTACAGGCATCCCTATAGTCCGAATATGTGCGAAAGCTGCGGTAGCACATTTGTTTGAGAAACTTTCGCTGTATTTTCTCTATGCCTTGTATATGCGAGACATACAGAGGATTCCATATGCTACTACAATACTCAAGGTGACTCCTAACGTATGTGCAGTAGAGAATTTTCAAACAGTGTACGTCTGTGAAAGGTTTAGTCACTCGCATAATGAAGCCAAGGTTCTTAAAAGCTTTGGATGTTATCTTTTCAATATGGCCTGTAAACGTTAATTTAGAATCCAGTAGAATACCCAAGTCACTGACCAGCTTTGTCTCTTGGATAATTGTACTGTTGATGCTGTAATTAAATTTTATGGGCTTTAGTTTCCGACTGAAGGTTATGAAGGAACATTTATTGACATTGACATTAATTCTGTTTTCATTACAGTACACACTCAATCTTTCTAAATCATCCTGTATGGCGCGACAATCACGAATGTTCTTTATCTTCTTGTAAATTTTTATGTCATCCGCATACATCAGGAATTTAGCACATCGAAAACACAGCGAAATATCGTACAAATAACAGGAGTAGAGTAAAGGCCCAAGTATAGATCCCTGAGGCACTCCCGATGGAATTTTAACATAATTTGAACGATACCCACCCAAGACCACCGCCTGACACCTATTTCGCAGATAAGATTCGAACCACCTGTGAAGGTTCCCCTTTATACCCAACTCACCAAGCTTTTTTAGAAGCAATACATGATCAACACGGTCGAAAGCTTTTTCAAAATCAGTGTAGACAACATCAACCTGAGAAGCACCATCCATACCAATCAAGACGTCACTTGTAAATATAGCCAAGTTTGTATTTGTGGATCGATTCTTAAAGAAACCGTGCTGTTCGGGCGGTATCAAAGTTGATACCACTGGATACAAATGGTTATGCACAACACGCTCCAACAATTTTCCAAGTACATTTAGAATAGATATAGGACGATAGTTCTGCACCAGGGACCTGCCACCCTTCTTATGAATGGGAACAATATGAGCTGTTTTCCATATATTGGGAAAGTAGCCAGCAGCGAGACATCTATTAAAAATCAGTGTCACTGGAACCGCTAAGGATTTTGAACAAAAATGAAAGAAGCATGGAGGAATCCCATCACTACCAGCTCCCTTCGAGATATCTAATTTTTTTAACAACCCAATTAAGTATGAAGAGGTGATTTCGATTTTATGTATGATTTCACTATGTGGAACATCACCAATAGAAGAACCGTGATAGCAAGACGCAGGCTCCCTGAAGTTCCTATGGAAAAAGTCATTAAACGCATTGCAGATGTCAGAACTATTAACGAGCGTTGCATCCTCATATGTCATTGAGTCAGGATAATTAGAATTCTCATTTCTATGCGACTTAATGTAAGACCAAAAAGATTTTGGCGTGGATTTAATCCACTTTTGAGATTTCTCTAAATAATCTTTGCGGCAAGTCTTCTGCAACGCTTTCATTCTGCCTCGCAAATTGGAGAACTCGAGATAATCCAATGGATTACCATGTCGTCTCCAATTTTTGTGAAGTCTAGCCTTTTCTTTCATCATGTTGATAAGAGCCCTGCTGTACCAAACAGGATATGAATGAGATCCAGAAATGTACACTTTAGGAACAAATTTATCAATAACGAGAGTCAGAATATCATAGAACTTTGTCACAACCAACTCTAAGTCCTCAGTTCTCGAGATAAACGACCAATCCTGATTCAAAAAAACTTTATTGATTTCATCATAATCAGCTCGTTGAAACCGGTATTTAATGCGTGACTTAGGTTTGAGTGGGCGGACATAGATGTCAACAGTATGCATTTTCAGGGAAGGGTGATAACTATCTTCGCTGACCAATGGAAAACCAGAATGCCGAAGCTCAAGCGAAAAATTTGAAAATATAAGATCAAGGGTACTATTGTGAAGATTTTTTGACATATTAAATTGATTAAGACCAATGTATGAAGTTAAATTTAAAAATTCAGTCGAGCGTAGCTGTAACTCCACTGATCCCTTTTTGAGAACGTGTGGTTCGCCGGAGCTCCAGTCAATACAAGGCAAATTAAAATCACCTACCACCAGCAGCAGATCCTTCGAGTTAGCAGTAAATACATTCTTCAGAACGCTCATGAACTGTTGAAGGCGCAGGGAAGTACAACTGTTCGGAGGCAAATATACGACTGCTATGTGTAAATCATGAAAGCATCCAAGTGAACGTCCTGAGATCGTTAACCAAAGACATTCCAGTCCAGGTAACTGCCACTCCACACGGACACGAGTCTGTAGGTGTGAAGCACAAAGAGCCATTACTCCGCCACCCAAAGACCCGCGATCAAGCCTATATACATTATACCTATCATCGCATAACTCAGAATCCAGAATCCCATCACACAACCAAGTTTCCGTGAACAGAGCCATGTCACAATCAGATAAAAGCATGTTACTAGAAAAGGTATTGGTTTTAGTTCGTAATCCTCTGACATTCTGATAGATAATTTCAAGTGGTTTTTGTTTTACTGTCCCCATAAAAATATGATGCTAAGGTAACAACAGTGATATAGCGAAACACAAAAATGGTCATTCAAAATGACAGGCCCACAAATATTACAGCTTGTCCTCAGAAATACGTAGATAGATTGAAAAACAAACAATATCGACTTAACTTCAATTCCACAATGACATCCGCTCTGGCAGGAATAGCACCGACAAGCCACATGAGGAACGCGCAATAATAAATACATTATACTACATAATGAAAGTAAATAATAATAATAATGGCAAAAATTGATAACAATAAATAGCAATGACAAATGTACACAGCGTGCAGTGGCAGAGAACATAACATGAGATTTATTTCTATGCAATCTAGACAATGATAGTAATAAGAACAAAGATAATGATAAAGACAAAAATAAAGATAAATATACACAAGAAAAATACAAAATACAAACTAAACAAAACAAGCAGTGACCTATGCCAATTTTTCGAGATCCAGGGCAGAAGAGACCGGTATCGGCGGGGAGGATTCGTTTCTGCGCATATAAATTCGGCAGTTTTTTGTCCACACATATTTATAATTTAATTCTTTAGCTTTTGTCTTACATGAAGCAAGTAAAGCTTTATTTTCTATTGTTAGGTGTTCATTTATATAAATATAACCGTTTTCCCCACCGAAACCCATCTCATTGGCAGACCTGTTACGCCGCTTGCAGGCGGCGGCAATAATTTTGTCTCTCAAAGCACGATCCTTAAGTCTGACCACAATAGCACGTCCTTTCTTAGCACTAGTAGCCCGTCTTGGCTGAACACGATGCGCGAATTCAATGTCCTTTGGTTCAATAGGGACACCAACGCATTCGATAACTTTACTCGCCGTCTCTAAAGTTATTTCATCTTTACACTCCGGCACTCCAACAATCTCCACATTCTGTAGGCGGGTCCACTGCCGTTGTCTAGAATTATCTTCCTCCAATCTCTTGACGCGTATCTCACATGTTCTCAATTCTTGCTTTAAGATAACATTCTCTTCCTTAAGATCCCTTACATCAGCGGAGATATTGCTTTGAGCCTTTCTTAGGTCGTTGTTTTCCTTTTTTAAATCTTCCACAATTTTATTAAAGAAATTTAAAGATTCCTGAAATTCTGTTAATTGTTTTTTGATACTGCTCAGATCCTCAGAGAAAAGTTCGGTAAAAATGTCCCTAATAAGCTCCCTAAGATTTGCATTCGACTCATAATTTTCCAACCTTTCCTGTCCAACAGCCTTCTTCGCCGTTTTGCGTTTGGTGACGTTAGAACATTCCGCACTCAGAAGCATTATGTCTATGTCATCCTTATGCTGATCCTCAGTACAGCGCAAGGGGGTGTTAGAATTATCAGACTTAGGCTGCCTACAAATGCACTCGGTACATTTCCAATTACGCTTGGTATCCTGTGTCATTGAGCTAAATTTGCTGGATGACATACCAGCACATTGCAAGTCATACTTTTGTTTACAGGTTGGACAGGTTAGATAGTTTTTTCCATGAATGGCCACACTACATCCAGCACAAGTAGCCATTTATAATATTTCATTAATATCTATTTGTATAAAGTTTATTTGATAATTTATATTTTTACTTTTAAATTATAATTAAATTTTTAAATTTTTAATTTATATTTTTATTTTTGATTTTTATATTTTTAATTTTCGCAAATGAAGTATGTAGGTAGATTGGTTTTTATGAATCACGTAGTAAACAAGCCAGAGAAATAACTTATAATTACTCACTCGGCAAGTAAATTCCAGACTTGATAACAACACACTACGATCTCGAAATCTTGAAGTTTAAAATGATATACAGATCACAATGATATCATTAAAGATTTTGAATTCTTTAAATTTATTTTGATTATTAGGTACACTAGTGAGGTGCGTTATGTGCGTTAAAAAAAGTTTAAACTTTTATAAACTCAAGTTTAACTTTATATATTTAAACCTAGTTAAAATTTAGACAGACAGGGGAATTACTTTAATGCATCGAAGATTTCAATCAAAAGATATGGCGTTATCTCCTCGCGCCATACTAAAACCACACCGAAAATTCTGCACAATGGGATGAGCGCAGGCGCTAAACCCAACTACAGTTGCACACCAGCTAAAGAATGTGTTGTCTGTGTTTAAAATTGTGTTTAGACAAAAGTATATATGTATTTTATACTTTTGTCTTTACTATAATGTATGTTGTGTTTTGAAACACAGTTTCGCTAGTAATGCCGCATCTCTTGATTTAAATCTTTGTAATGCATCATTAAATAAACTTCCTTTAACAAAATTAATATTATAGTGTTGTTTCAAATTAAATTACATATTATAAGTGTTTATAGTGTTTATAAACAATTCAATGTTGCCCCATAGTTAAGGTGCAATAGAAATGTTACCAAATCTTTTGTTAATTGGTTAGCTTACCTCTTACACTTGAAATGGGTGACTTGCGATTAGAAGTTGTACTTTCTTCCATGTTACTACTTTGTTCAATTGTATTTAATGTAGCTGTAATAATAATTTCCATAAAATTATTACATAAATATTATACTACTGTACTCATTGTTTCTTCATTGAATCATTAAAAGAACAACACTTACCTTGTGGTTCCAATTCTTCCAGGTTTTTTCGAATATGTGTGATCATTACTGGAAATGGAATATGTATGATCTTGTGTACCTAAAACAAAAAAAAGATTATGAATAAAATAAGTAGGTTGAGCTAGACTGAGATTATGAAGATGTTAATATTAGTGAAGTTAATTAAAATAATTTATTTTTACTGACCTATATATCGCTCAGGATTGCTTAGGACTCCAGTGCTAACTTCTTCATCAGTGAAAAGAGAAGGGCATTATGTATACTGTCTCTTGTTGTTAACTAAAAACTTTTTCTCAAAATGTTTAATGCAGATTTTTCTTTGCAAGATCTGTTGATGCGACATCGATACAAGATTTTGACAATAAGCCGATGCACGAGATACCCATAGTTCTCGCAACCTAACATTTTTCGGAAAATTAAACAATGTCACTTCATCTTTCGACAACCCACAAATACAGCACTTCATGATCGGCATTGTGGTTGTTACTGTTAAGTCGTTAGAGAAAACAGCAATGTATCTATAAAGAAGTCGTCGGAATCCAGTAATCAAGCAGTAGTCGTTATGTTATAAATCTACGTCGGTATCCAGTAATCAAGTAATAATCCTTTGAGAAATCCACTTAAAATAGGCCACTCACTAAAATCTTAAAAAGAAAATTAACCTCTAAACCTCTATACACTTTCAAACAGAACTCAAAACAAATAAAATAAACAAATACGTCACGTGATCACGTCCTCCTAAAAATGGCGGCTATGGAAAGTGGCGCCTCTATACCGTTTGTGTCGCATACCGCAAACTACTAACTTCAGATCGAATAATAGCCGTGGACCAGTTCATTATGAGAACACTAGTATAGTTAACTTAATAATAATTAATCAATATTAATAATAAATCTGTAAGGGTTGGTCATGGAGTAAGTTACTTTGTTTTCAGAGATATCGTGTTTATAGGCTCTATACATGATACTGA
Source organism: Synanthedon vespiformis (assembly GCA_918317495.1). Classification (NCBI taxonomy): domain Eukaryota; kingdom Metazoa; phylum Arthropoda; class Insecta; order Lepidoptera; family Sesiidae; genus Synanthedon; species Synanthedon vespiformis. The sequence continues at coordinate 5,465,754 of OU906947.1, forward strand.
AACAAAATCGACGATTTTTAGAATTTTTTTCTGTATGTATGTGTGTTCCTCCAACTCTTTAAACGAATTAACTGATTTTCATGAAACTTGGTAGATAAACGTTTAGACGTACGGGACACGGGACAGGCTCCTTTTTCTTTTTCAACGCGGACGAAGTCACGGGCGCAAGCTAGTTTAAAATAAAACAGTTTGGACATCAAATTTGACGTTTATTGCATAATATTGAAAAGTACATTGGAATAAATATTAAAACTAATAAATTACAGTTGCAAGTCATACTGTTAAAACTATTTTATAGACGTAACCCAAATAATTATATAATTAAATTAAAATAAAACTGTGTTTTTACAGCAACAGAAAATATCTTATATTTCGTTCATTGAACAGTCATTATACATTTTTTTTTATTTAGTTATCAATAGACAAAACATACGTAGTCAATAACAAAAAAGGTTACGCATAACACATACAATGACGATACAATGGCTGCTATAAATAATATTGGAATGTATATGTGTGCGTATGAAATCACACATTAAGAAGCTTAAAAAATTAAGCTTTAAAATTTCCATATTATGTCCTTAAACTCACTGGTAACACTTATAAAATATTGTATACTACTTTCACAACACTTAAAATTGGAGAGTAATATAAAAACTTAAAGGACTAGGAAGTCTTATAACGTACATATAAAATGTCTCTCTTAAATCTTAATACTGCAACATGAATAAACTACAGAAACGCAACATCCTTTCACTATGTGATAAGGGGTATAACTAAGTTTTTCAAACTGAATATCAGTATAGTGCATACTGTATACTGCAAACAGTTAATTATTAGTCGGTTATAAGACTTGTTATTATAGTCGGTCTTCCATTTGAAATAGAACTCGTGAGTGAATAACCACTGAGATGTAACTATAATAATGAGTATTAATAACTGCTTATCCCATTAATATAATTTACTTATATTGTTTAAAAGTTAAAACAAAAATGAGGATGTTGCAACACAACACAAATAACTATACACAAAATTGAAAAATAGTTACTATTTTAGAAGCTAAAATTGTCAAGGCAAAATTTTAAGCAAACAATAAAAAGAAAATGGAAATTGGAATGAGATTCGCCTGTGAAACTTTAAAAGGTATATTTATGAATGTACTTAAACTAATAATTACTTTTTACGAATCAGTCTTTATAGTGACCCCCTATAGGATATAATGTAATCTTTCAATGGGTACTATAGGCTTATAATAAACGAGGTATGGCAAGGCTTGTTTCCTACATTTTTTTCTTAAAATCATTCACTGAATAAGTTGTTTTCATATATGAACGGAGGGCAAATAAATCAATCTGGAAAACAGTGGTCTGGCGCAATAACGACATGTGTGCTGTTGTTTGTAAATAAGGAATGCCAGGGCCCATTTCCCTATTCCTTTCGAATCCCTTAACCCCAATAGTTAGAAGCGCACCTGCAGCATCTGCGGTGTTGCTTGTGTTAAAGGTGACAGTAGCCACCTACCTTCAAGTGCACCATCAGCATGTCTGCCGACCTTAACATAAAAAAATAGCGAAAGGGGATTGGGAATTCTTAGTTTTTGCGACTAGGTGAAATAATTTTATTTGTCCCCTCTGGTGGCGAATGGGAACACATACCCATACATCCATTGAAACAAAAAGCCTAAAAAAAACTAATTAAACTTAAAAAACTAATCAAACTTTGAAATTTAAAAAAAACATGTCAGTCGTAGGACTGCCACCTCAGAAGTGAAAACTTATTTAAATTCCTTGGCATTATCGAATTAGGTAAATACAATCATTATTGATAGCAAGAAATACAATAGAAAATATATGACACTGACACACAATGACAATTAAATAGAACATAATTATTTAAACATGAACTTCATAATGACAAACCATTCAAAATGCTTGATTGATGTTGGATATGAAACTAGATTTATTGGTCAGAACGTGTATACCATATTGATCCTTGTTAACATATCAAGTAAGTTTACTTTCATATGCAGTTGTCTTACTAAGCTGTCAGTTACATTACATTACATTACATGACAGTATCGCGATTTCAATGGTTTTTCCCATCTCAAAATGCCCAACGCGCCTAAAGAAGTTTTCACTTCAAAAATGACAGTTTAAAGCTGTTCTTCTTCTTTGCCTTTAGCTGTCTTCTTCTCAAACAGGAGGCAGTTAGATGTCAGATTGATATCATGAGTGGCAAGTGCCCAGAAGCAGGCTGACCTTCTGGGATACTTAATAGTTTTGCAAATGACCTGTAATAAATACATTCTATTTAACAACAATATTAACAGTCCATGACAAGATTTGGTGGCTTGACTGACTGACGAGAGGCAGCCCACATGTGATAGATATTACGCCCTACACATCTACTGGATAACGAATCATCAAATAACCAAGGAGGGGTTCAGGAAAATAAAAGAAAAATATTAAATCATAGTAGATGAAGCAAAAATACACTATACACCCAGCGTTTACTTAGGTTATAACAAATTACTTAGGTATACTTACATTAGTTTAAGAACTTGGTTATTAAGGTTAAATAAAAAAGGTTTATTATTTTTTTGCTTTTCAGTTTTTTAGTGGTTTAATTTTTTTGTTAAATAGTTTATTTTATATTTTTTGTGGCTATAAAATCTACTAATCCTTACTAATATTATAAATTCGAAAGTAACTCTGTCTGTCGCTTCCTTCCACGCTGTTCGCTTCCACGCCAAAACTACTGAACCGATCACCTTGAAATTTTGCATACCGTTGACTGGGACACCAGAAAGGACATAGGATACCTTTCATCCAAGAAAAAAGTAATGTTCCCGAGGGATTATCTAAAATATAAAACTGTAACTAACGCCTGGCCAATGTGCTATAGCAACAAGTTGTCAAGTGTTGTAATTGCTTTTATATTTTTAATGTATCATCGCGTACGAAGTCGCGGGCACCAGCTAGTTACTATATACATGCTTAATTTTTGATTACTTACACTCAGCATTAAAACTTGTGAGTGAATAATAAATTACCCCTCCCCTATTTTCTCACCCTTAAGGTAGGATTTTTTTCACAAATTTATATGGAACTAACTTCGAGTTACAGTCGGCCGCATAAGTCGAGTAACACATTCAAAAGTGCAAAACAACTAAACACTCAACGCGCCATAAGTCGTTGTCACGACTAGAGAACAAAATAAACTTCACGTACAAACGATCGTAAAAAGTTTCAGTAAGTAAGTAAATTGAGTGATCAGTTGTTGTGCACTTTTGAATGTGTTAATCGACTTATGCGGCTGACTGTACACCCTATCCAATAAAAAAAAAGAATTATCAAAATCAGACTACTCTGCAAAAAGTTGTGTGTGATCAATAAAAAAATATATACGCGTCAACTTGAGAATCTCCTCCTTTTTGTTTTTTCGTTGGTCAAAAATGAACGAAGGCATATTCAAACACTACTGGTATAATAGATTTTTTTATTATAATTACCTACTAGTGACCTGCTCCTGGCTTCGCCCAGCTGGGATTTATTAATATATTCTAATATCATGAAAAGATTTACATTTTTGTTTGCAAAAATTCATTACAAACAAAAATACTTTACTAATGAATTATCTCCAAAACTACTAGACCGATTTTAATTTTTGAAAAATCTAAGCACAGAAAGCTACATTATCAGCGAGTAACACAGAAACAGTTTTATAAAGTACTAGTTGAATACGGCCACGCTTTGCTCTGGCTCAGTCAGCAATATTCCATGGTTGCCATAACAGTGGTTAACATATGAAAATTATGTTTTTTTTTTGTAAAACCATCGATTTCCGTATGAATTTGGGGGATAAAAGTATGTATAATCCTCTATTTAAATGCAAAGTATAAAATGCAATGTGTAAAAATTTTAAGTCAATCTGTCGGCTATTTTTCGAGTTTTTGAAGCATACACAAACCAACTTAACATTATATACAGATTGGTACCGCTGAGTGTATTTGTGTACAAAATAATAATTATAAAAAAGACACTTACACATTACACAAACACTTACGTGAAAATCTTGTGGTACTTCTTCAACAGCTCTATGGATCAATGTGCCATTAACATAGACACAATTAGCTGCCTGCTGATTTTCCACAGTTAGTATAGTGTAGGCATACTGAGCTTGTATTTTAAGCCTTTTTAAAATATTTTGGGCGTGAGGTTCTTTGCTTAAGCAAAGCACTTTGTCGCCAGCCATGGTAACATGCCTTTTTAACGGCGCAAAATTAGCTGGAAGCTGCAACATAGTTTATACATATGTTATATAAGCTAATGGGGTAAAAATATGCTTATTTGGTAAAAACCTAACAAGTATTTCAACAAACTGACGGTGCCACTGAGAGAGCGCACATTAGACAGATCATTTTTGTAGTGATGTTCACTTAAATATTTTGTAAAGCTTATTAATAAGCCAGTTTATTTGTAATTAAAAAAAATTTCAATATATAATTAAATCAAAATTAGTTAGAATTATGTAAATGCCGCTTTTGTGTTGGCGTGGCATGGTCCGCAATTAGGTGTCACTAAAACCTCAAGTGATAGTTTTGAAATTTTTCACTTACCTCGAGCATATTGCAAGGGTAATCGGAAAAAATATTGGCGATTTCCGTTGCTCCCCTCATGTTGGTCCGAGGAGTTATGCCAACAAATATTTCATGTCCTGGAATTCGAATGATTATAATTTATTGGGTTGTTTAATTCACAGTTGCCTTACTTAAAATTGGCTCAAAGAGGCTCGCGATTGGGCTGTAAGCCATAATAGATATTGGGGCACCCCAATTCCTTTATGGGTTTCGAGTGATAGACAAGAAGTTGTGTGTGTGGGAAGTATCGCTGAATTGTCTGCTTTGACTGGAAAGGAGATCACAGATCTTCATAGGGAAAGTATAGATCATTTAGAAATCCCATCTGCCAGACCAAATCAACCTCCACTCAAAAGGGTCACAGAAGTATTTGATTGTTGGTTTGAATCAGGCTCAATGCCTTATGCTCAATGTCACTATCCATTTGAAAACAAAAAAGAATTTGAGGAGAGATTTCCTGCAAACTTCATAGCGGAAGGTATCGACCAGACTAGAGGATGGTTCTATACTCTCATTGTTATATCAACGGCACTGTTCAAGAAAGCACCATTCCAAAATCTAATCGCGAACGGTCTATTATTAGCTTCAGATGGCCAGAAAATGTCAAAACGGAAAAAAAATTATCCCGATCCTATGGAAGTTGTTCACAAATATGGAGCTGATGCATTGAGACTTTACCTAGTGAATTCACCTGTAGTGAAAGCCGAAAACCTTCGATTCAAAGAGGAAGGTGTCAGGGACGTTATAAAAGATGTATTCTTACCTTGGTACAATGCGTTCAGATTTTTAATGCAAAATGTAGAAAGAATTGTACAAGAGGATGGAATTGATTATGTATTTAACAAGAAAGCCGTCAGAGAAAATGTTATGGACAAGTGGATTACATCGTTTACGCAGTCTTTAATAAATTTTGTTAAAAAGGAAATGGCTGCTTACAGATTATACACAGTTGTTCCAAGATTAACTAAATTTATTGATAATCTTACCAATTGGTATGTGCGAATGAACAGGAAGAGGATAAAGGGAGAGGGTGGTGTACAAGACTGCCAAGTTGCATTAGATACATTATTTGGCGTTTTATTTGACATAACCAGAAGTTTAATTTACAAAATTAAAACTTAAAATTTTACAAAAGATTTTCAAAATTAGTACCTATCACTGAATAATAACACTGATGTATAGATTCAAAAACTGATGTATAGACAAAGAAATTTCTTTTTTTTTTTTTTAAGAAAACAAACAATTTTTTTTTCTACATTAATTATATAAAAATATTAGCTTTTTCTAGTAAAACTTTAGTTTATTCTCTACATAATATGAAGAAGTTATTTACTATCTATTAATATTTTAATTTGATATTGGAAACTCACCTGTAAAAAGGAAATCTGATCCTCTAAATATTGCCTCAGAATCATCAATTGGCATAACAATTTGACCCAAGTCTTTGATCAAAATGTCACTGATCTTCTTCATCTGAAACAAAAATGACAATAATTGTCATTACAGCAGTTACCAAACAGCAACTTATCTAAGTATCACTATAAATAACGAGTATCTTCATACAAACCATCTTTAAATTAAAGTGTGGAAATGTTATAGTAAGTATCTTTATTTCTATAAATAAAATTAGAAGTTACAGTTATGCTGCTATGTTTTTCTCCTATGTTGAAAATGCCATTTAGCCTTTTCCTAAAACTTTCTATGGTCAGCAACACACTTGCAGCATCTATGGCATTGCTTGCGCTATAGGCGACAGTAGCCAGACAGACCATTCGTCATATAAAGCAATAGTAATTCATGCCAGTACCAAATTTAATTAATGCCAAGCTAAATTACATCTTTCCGTTACTGCACAACAACTAGCATGTTAGCTTTGCAGAGCGGTCATTTTTAGTACATACAAATTCTGAGCTAGGATTAAGAGGCCTAATACATAAATTGATACAAAATGAAACACAAAGCATTGGATATTTTTGCTAAATTTAATTTTTAAGAGAAGTTTGTGTTTCAACTATAAACTTAGAATGGAGACTTTAATAGAGTGCTACAAGCTTGTATCATAAGTAAGTAAATAAAATAGTTATTAATACTTTATTGCACATTCCTTAACATCAAACAACTCCTGGATGACTCATAAGTTTTGAGAACAAGCCGCGTCTGTTGGTGCGTGAGCTATGTGACCTCGCGCGGTAACGGACGCGATATAATATCAATACTAAATTAGGTTTATTGATTTAGTTTTTGAGAAGGATGATTTTAAATTGCAATAGAAAAGTACCTCTTTTCAACAGACTTCCAAAAAAGGAGGAGGTTCGTAATTCGACGCGTATGTTTCTTTTTTATGTTTGTTACCTCATAACTTTCGACTGGGTGAAACAATTTTGATGATTCTTTTTTTATTTGAAAGCTGGTGCTTCCTGTGTGGTCCCATTTCAATTTGGTCCAGTTTTGACAATGGCATCCATGAGAAAAGATGATGAGACGGTTTATTTTTTGTTAAAAAGAGTTATAATACTCACAGTGCAGTACCAATGTGAATAAAATTATCTAATTTATAATATAAATAAGTTTAATAACACACAAAAAGATCTGCACTTACCAGGGTTTCGAGGTGTTCTCGTTTTTGGGTTTCCAAAGAGGGTACGATGACTACGCCATTGCATGCCACTAATAAGTCTTCCAACATAAGTTTTTCACCAATGTCAATTTCAATAACTTCCAGATCACACTCCTGCAGTATTCGCTTATATGATTCGTATTGGAGTTTGGCTTGGGCCGGGTTATCGAAAGATTCAAAATTTATTTTTGCCAATAGAGCATGAGTTGCCTTCATATTTGTAAAACTTACGAGAATATCAAATAACTAATATAAAGTTATTGTTTTCTTCGTATGTGTGATGAACCACTTATTGTAACTTGAATTAGATGTTAATAAAGCTGAGCTAATCTCAAGAAAATGAAAATCGAAATAAACCAAATACCAATAACAAAATGACAGCTGCACTTGGCACACCTGCACAGCACAGCACCGGGCACCCACCCAGCACCAAGCGCCAATTTCGTATATATTATTTTAATATAAGTTACTCTATGCGCATGCATAATCAGCACAGCACAATAAAATATGAAGTTGCATTCAACATTAACATCAAAGATGGCGCCACGGTTGGTAATCTTCAAGGAAAAATCACTAGACATATGAATTTATTGGCCTGTGGTAATAGCAAAATAGAACATGACATTTGACCTTGTCTCTCACCCTTCTAATAAGAGAGAGAAGCCATTTTGTTTTGCAACATGATTGTTGTTTATTGTTGCGTAGATTAATTTCCGCATTTTTATAATCATTTATAAACAAAAATCTTTGGATACATACATACTAAGTATGTATTACAAGTGCTGTGTACCAGGATAATATACAATGTGCAAAAAAAGACTCGAAAAATGATGATTCTTTATGGAATAGAAAAAGTGAATTCTCCCATCTGCCACAACTCGTTTTGTGACTCCAAAGAAATCTTAACAGCATATCCATCGCTGTTTCAAGAATCGGAGAAGAGTGGTACTTAGTGTTTGTGTTCTTGTTCTACATGCCTATAAATGTTTATCATTAATACAATATAATATGTTTTATGGTGTATTTCAATTCTAGTTTGTATTTAAGTCGTATATTAAGTCCATGTTATGTTTGTTTATATCCTGAAAAATAAATATGTACCTATTATTTAACTGTGTTTTAATTATGTGATGATATCCATATAAAATAAATTCAAGAATCCCTAAAGCCCGTAAAAAAACAAAGGGGTGAGAGGGGCGGGGGAACTCAAATGTCATGTTCTATCTTGCTATGACCAATCAGGTGAGCTTTCCCATGTCCAGAGCATTTGTACTGCAGATGTCCGTCTGATACGTTAGTATCTACTATATAGTTTGTGGATGGCGCGGCGGAAGCGGCACCAGTGTTGCCGTTTTATAGTTCCATTTACCATTTCCATTTGTTATGGATTATTCATGGACTAGACTTCAAACCGTTTTCTCATGGATGCCATTGTCAGAACTGGACCAAATTGAAATGGACCACACGGGAAGACCAGCTTTCAAATAAAAAAAAAACATCAAAATTGTTTCACCCAGTCGAAAGTTCTGAGATACCAAACATAAAAAAAAATCAGTCGAATTGAGAACCTGCTCATTTTTTGGAAGTCGGTTGAAACTGAGTTTAATGTATTAAAGGATATCTGATTCCGGAGTTTAGTTCTAACAACATTCATTTGGTTAAATACTTTTTCTGTTTCGGAGTTTGTGGGAGACAAAGGATTCCAAGCGCTTTGAAACATCCTTTATAATGCGCACCGCCAAGGTTTGGAACTCCTTGCCTGCATCTGTGTTTCCGAGCTCATATAACCCTAATCTTTTCAAAGTTTGAGTGAATAGGCATCTTCTGGGTGAGCTCGCTCCATCTTAGGCCTCTCCCTTGCTACCCAGCTGGTTGTTGGCCAAGAGCAAACCCATCTCTAATAATAAAAAAAAAATCACTAAAAGCGTCAATTCCAGAAATAGACTGCTATCAGAAAAGTCTTTTTACTTAAAGACCTCTAAGTAGTAAAATTTTTGATTGTAGAATTTTTGATTTTCCATACTACATGGGTGATGTTTTACACACCACAATGCTCTTTAAAATCATGATTGTGTGCTATATATAAAGTTTAAATTTTATTTTCTAACTAGGGAGAAAATACGCCAAATTTAACATTGAAAATACCAAAACGACAACACTGCGGCACGAGAAACAAACAAACCCGAGACCATAGAATTGGCTAATTCTACGCCAATCATACGCCAATAGAGAAACAAACTAATACACGATGACAGATGACAGGTTACCACAAACTAAAATAGTATTAATAAAACATATGTAAATGAAAATGTTAGTCACCTTATTAAAGTCCACATTTGCTTGCATCTTTGGCTTGCACCAATATACCAACAATTCATTTCAAAATTTAAATTTAAATTTTCAATATTAATTTGATATGAAACTTGATCTTTGTTTTTGTAACAAATTGTATGAAGAACGTATGAAATCGTCGTGATTATAATATTTTATAATATTATAAATGTGAATGTGAGTTTGTTGGTTCCGCTTTTACGCAAAAACTACTGAACTGAACCCCGATCACTATGAAATTTTGCATACACGTTATCTGGGATACCAGAAAGGACATAGGGTACCTTTCATCCAGATCACGGACGAAGTCGCGGGCACCAGCTAGTAAATAATATTCTTGAAATTAGAATATTACTTATCATGCTTACTTTTGTAAATAAAACATAAAACAGCGGAGTAATTAGGGTTCTACGTTTTGTATGGAGGAAAACTGACTTGTATTACCTAAGGCAGTATAATTCTTACGAAGAATTATTATTTTTTGTTCATTCTTCCGAATGGCATCATAAAAATACGGGTGATTATTTTTTTCACATTTAAGTCGGTTCGATTCCCAGACGAAGCAAGTGATTTTTACAAAATATTTGAATGCAATATTACTAACTTTTAAAAATAACATAGTCTTCTTTCAGCAAAATATCCTATCTACGATATTTAAGATACACCTTCATGTCGCATGGTCTTGGGACGCCCTGTATATGTAATTAATTATGCAGGTCCTTATATTATCTTATTTATTTTGTATTTATTACATAATATCTAATTTTGAATATTAAAAATTCTAAAATGTAAGTAGTTATATACAAAGATAATATTAAGAATAGGATAAAAAAATAGATTATTTATACATTTTTTGTAAAAATTGTATTATTTAGTTGTAGTCTTGTAAATTAGTAGGTAGGTACCTAACCTAAAAAAACGCTAAAAACTTTTTTGGTACAATTTATTTATACCCATAAAAGTGTTGGTGACAATTTGGTGACAATTGACAATAAATAAATTTGACATTGGCTAATCAAAAAATTGTGGATGGAGAAAGAGTGCCCACTATATAATTTCTTTAAAATCTATCAGAATGCTTATTAACCGTGTCATGATGACCTTGGACATTCGTTCAGTATCGTTTGCATCAAAATTATTTTTAGCAAGAAAACATACACCAACGTGTCCTACTGTAAAGAAAAGCAGTGAATCCGTATCTAGATGTCCAGGTTCTAAGGGTGGTGGAGGAGACTCAAAAACACCAACCATAACTCGAGCAATGTATAGCGGCAAAGTTCGTTTAGTATTTATACCTGAAGAATGGTTCCTTTTCTTTCATTCAAAAACTGGAGTCAGTGGACCATATATTTTCGGCATCGTACTTGCTAACTATTTAGTAAGCAAAGAGATTTTTGTCATGGAACACGAGTATTATTTAGGATTGTCATGGATTGTAGTATTATACGTTGTTGTTAATAAATTGGGCCCTGGCATTGCTGCTCATCTGGATAAAGAAGTAGACGACGTGACAGAAAGTTTCGAGAAGACTAGAAAGGATGAAATGGCTGCTTATGAATCTACTATTAAGAATTGTAAAGATGCTCAGTGGAGAGCAGAAGGACAGAAGTTACTAATGGATGCTAAGAAAGAAAATGTCGCAATGCAGCTAGAGGCTATATTCCGTGAAAGATCCATGCATGCATACAAAATGGTAAAAGGTCGGATGGATTATCACGTGAAGCGGTATAGATCAGAGGCTCGCATACATCAAAAATGGATGATTGAGTGGATATTAGAGGAAGTCAGAAAATCAATTACACCTGACTTTGAAAAACAAGCCTTAGACAAAGCTATTCAAGATTTAGCTTCTCTAGCAAGCCGTTCAAATTGACATATATGCGTGTTTATCGCAAAAATTATTTTATCTATTAAATGGGTACATAAATAAATGTTCTTGATACCTATTGATTCTCAAATTTTATTTACTTTACACGACATCATTTGCGGATAAGTTACTGTAAAGCGGGATTTCCCTGAAGTGTTTATAATGATCTACTTTTCCTCCTCAAAACTTTAAGATTATTTTTACCTACAAGGTGATGTGGGCGTTAAACAATGAGACTTCGCTTATGTAGAAGGAAACAATACCAACGTTTACATCACCGATTTGAGTCATATCGCTAACTAAATAGTCTTTGTAATGCTGAATGCATATAAAGTGCTTTGGCAATCTACCAAACAATAATGTTCACATCACATAAAAAAATCATAAAAACGAAATATTTCTAAGCAGGTTTACTTGTTTTGTCTTGTTGGTTGAAACCTTTACATTGATTCCTTACTTTATTGAAAAACATGAATTATTTGAGTTTGGAGTTCATAAACACATTAATTTCTTAACTGAGACTACACTATAAGTAACAGTGGGTAATACAATAAATTTCCTATAAAATTTCCTATGATTTATGGAATTTAATAGTGTCAGCGTACGAGCAAGTCTACTTTAACATGCATTTTGACCAAAAACACTCATTACTACACCGCCATCAATCAATCATCAATCAATACTCAATACTAATAATAAATCTGTAAGTGTAGGTATTGTATGTTTGTATGTTCCTTCATAACTCTTAAACGAATTAACCGATTTTCATGAAACTTGGTAGATAAACATTTAGAAGTACGGGACACGTGATAGGCTACTTTTTATCTTTTTTAACGCGGACGAAGTCGCGGGCGCAAGCTAGTAAATTAATAAAGTACCATAAGACGTAGGAGCAGTGATGCTTATCTTTTATTTTTCATCGCGAACGAAGTCACGGGCACCAACTAGTTGTTAATATTTAAGTAAATTATAATATATTTCATTAAATTACATGCAGACAGACCTAAATTTTAGTATTCTTAGTAGGGATTTCGTTTTAAGAGTACCTATTTATTATAACACACTTACTTTTGTCATAGCACACAAATAAAAGTTGTTATAGTAAAGGAATTGTTATAGTATTTTAATTAAATTTTAACTACATAATATCTACACTAACGTAACTACCTATATGTTTGCTTAAGCTATTAAAAATTACTTAAAGAGTATGAGTTTAATGGTTTTTTAAAATTCTGTGATAACAAAGATTCCTTAGACTTGAATACCTATCAGAGTCCATGCGTTAGGTATATTATATTATTTGTATTCTATCGGAAAAATTTCGGAAATTTTTCCACATTTTGCAAAATGATTCTGTCTCTTATCAAGGTCTGAATAACTAAACGCAACAATTAAAGGATATAAAAAAAATCCAAATTTTTATTATCAAAATCTAATTTAACCATCTTGTAGGGAATGTTTTACATTTGTTGCGTTTAGTATACTTGTATCTTCACTTTTTATTTTTTTTAATTTTTATAACATTCATGTCCACAAGAATCAAAGTCAACATTAAGACTACTTTCAGACGTTATAATGAAACATAGGTTTTTAACAGAAGGTACGTAAGTAATTGAAATTTGAAGAAATATGCCTCTCGGTGTCCTCTTGAAACAATTTTACATTTGTACTTTAACAGTCAATAATAAGAGCATGTATACATAAATCACGTTCAAGGTTAATTGTAAGAGGCGATTAAACTTTACGTCCATTTCAAGGTAAATTTAATGAACACAAAATAAACAAATTAAAACATGACCGATTGGAGGCGTTATTTTCAATTTAATGTTAAAATGATGAAAATTTATGTTGAACTGAATTTAGGCCAGATTTTAAATTGGAATGGCTGATATATAATATTGTTAGAATAGAACACATTTTTTTTGGGCTTTAGTCAGACGCTAAGCTCGTAAAAATAGTAATGAACCTACATCATTTTGGAATGCCTAATTTTTTTATATGCTTATGTGTGCACTATTTCAAACCTTAATTTAAGTAGCCAGACTAATCAGATGGGCGCAACAACCTTCCTTACTCCCTATAACTTACTCGAAGGAAAACCCAGTTAGGCAACCTACATGTCTTAGGCACCTAATAATAATATAAATAAGGCAATAGTCAAAGATTTATGAATTTCTTTGAAACTACAATGGGATAGCTTGATGCACTACTATCCATGTCTCATCACGATAGGGAATATTCTAAAGTGTGAATCCTGGTGGACTCACCCTTATTTTTGTCGTTTATATTCCAGTTTCTAAACCTCATTATAATTCACACACTCTCCAGTAGGTGCGAATGTGTACGTGTGATCTTATTATCTCAATTGGGGAATGATTGGACCGGAAACGTCGTTCGCCGCGAAAATATATCGCTGGTCAATAGAGGAACTATTTGGGAGGGCCCGAATCATCAAAGGCTGTCCATGGTCAGCGTCAAATTTACAACGCCATTTTTATTATTATTTTATTATTATACTAGTTGCTGTCCGCGTCTTCACCTGCGTAACTTTGTAAATTTCATACTAAAACCTTCCTCGAGAACCACTCAATCCATTGGAGAAAACAGCATGAAAATCGGTGCAGTAGTTTTGGGTTTATCGCGAACAGACAGACAGATGTGATTATTATATTAATTATATTTGACGAGTGGTTAGTGTGCTTCCCTTAACGCTCTGTTCCAAGGGTTCCTTTGTTCGATTCCCGGCAGGCAGCAGCAACCACCTTTTACAGAAGACCACCGTGAAATAACAACACGTGTTCTGTTGTTTCGGTGAGTGAGGGAGTGATGCCCATTCCCCTATCCCTTCCCAATCCTACTGTGGTTGCCTATATGCACCTACCATCTAGTGGACCTTCAGACTGTCTGCAGATCTTAACATAAAAAAAGATCTAACATTATATCTAACTTACTGTAAGAGACAGTTTCTAATAACCTTAAAGGCGTTACAGTCGTTGCTTAGACGCTGCGAACCGTGTCGAGTTTTTATGCGATATGACTACTGATCAAGTTTTTTATGCACATACAATCCGTCTTGTAATCTAATATGGGACTTTATTGGCCCAATATTACTGAAATTAGTATCGTAAGAAATTGTACCCGTAATAATATTTCTATAAATGTTCAATGAAAAGCAATTATTCTTAATATTTTCAACCGATTTCCAAAAAAAAGAGGAGGTTCTCAATTCGACTGTATTTTTTTTATGTTTGTTGCCTCATAACTTTCGACTAGTGATCGATCCACGAGAAAACGGTTTGAAGTAATTTTATCGTCAATATTTTTGGAGCTAGGATCGTTTAAATTCTTCCAACACTTTCTACGCTCATTAGGTTTCTAACATTTTAACTCGACTACAATACATACTTTCTTACAATACTTACATCATCTCTATTTTTAATTAAAGTAGGTAAACGTTTACTTTCTCTATCACAATAAATTTTCTATATTTTCTCATGTCATGTCCAGTCATGTTAATCTTGAAAGTATGACTTTCTGTAAATCCATATAAAATGTTGAAGATATCACACGAACAAAAAAGATGACCAGAAACCAATATCTATTTTGTTAGGTTTAAACAAAGCTTCAAGCTACTCATGTCGCGGCAGATAGTAACAGCAACAAATTAGTTTTAATAAATATAAACGAACAATTCGTTATTATATCGTGCCATTGAGTGACATCTAAATTTACGTTTGACCTTTTAGTTTTAGTTGTTACTATATTTTTGTACCATTGGAGTGTTATAGTTGAAATATATTTTTAATAGTAATATATTTATTTTAATATTACTGTTTTCATATTGGTCCAGTATCCCTCACCTGGATTTTTTCTGATTACTAACAGGCTGAAACTCCGTGAGTAGCTTCGGTTGGTCGAGACGTCCACCTATTTATGTAATAATTTTTGATGCGGCCATTTTATGTAATAATTTTTATGACCTTTTTTAATGATATATTGGGAGTTGGGAGTGATTTTTTGATGGGTATACTAACCAGCTGATTTTTTGTCTTCAGCTTAGTAAACATTTGTATAATGAAATGGCCGCATAGTCCTACAAATTGAGTGGTACGTTTTCCCAGTCTTACGCTTGGAAGTTTTTTACGGCTTCTAACTCCTTTCTCTATCAAGAATTTTTGCAGAGGAAAAAATTGGAAGTCTCAACAAACCGAAGCTACTCAGGGAGTTTCAGCATGTTAGTAATCAGAAAAAAATCAGGTGAAATACTGGAATATATGTTACACATTATAAGTGACACTATAATAAAACATTAGTCAGATCCATATAATGACGTCATGTTATTTGAATCATGATATCATAGACTATGAAATACCAAGGTGTTACCTAATTATTTCGTCTTTGAAAATTTGAATATTGTCATTCCAACATACGAAAATATATTAAAATTTTTGAAAATTTAGTGGCAGGGCTCACTGCGTTCCCCCTTAGAAAAGACAACCCTCAAGTGTGGGTTCTGAATAAGTGTTTCAGAAAAGATCTATGTTAGAACCCATGTTTCTATCCCTTCCTAATCCCTTATCCTTATGGCCGGCAGCGCACTTGGAGCACCCTGTGGCTTTAATGTTTTATAAGCGAAGTGACCACCTACCAGCAGGTGAAACGGAAATCTGTTTGATGAATTTTATACAAAGAAGAGAATTAAAATCGACAAAGCAAAATGGCTCCGTAGCAACTGGACGGAATCTCAGTGGATCTATTGTCAAGTGGACAGATTCGCCACTGGGCGGATTGGCAACTGGACAATGGACATAGTATCTATACATACTGTCATTCGAATTTAATATAAAAGACTCTTAGTACTAATTAATTTACTTTGTTAAATATGAATTGGATCAAAACAAACTCTTTAAGGAAAGGAAATTTAAGCAGTAAATAAATAAATAAAGTTTCCAAAACTGATATAGCTATTTCAACAATTTTCTTGGAAATTGTACTGTATATTATTGTTGGTGATTTTATTACTTAGTTTCCTGGAATTCTGTTCGCGTATGGTTAACGATCCAGAAAGGGGTCAGATAATATTGTAGTTACCACTTCGCTTCGGTACCTACTTATAACTTATTGAAAAAGCAATAATAACAGATACCGTGAAGTCAAAACATGTGATGTTGTCTTTGACCTCCGGCCGGCTCCGCGCGGTCAACCTTAGTTAGTTAGTTGGTGATACGGATTGATCGCATTCGCCACATACGCTCCGTGGTGATCAGTCGCGTTATGGTCATCAAAATGAAAATCCTCGTAGCCTTCGCTGCGGCCCTTGGCGTGGTCGTCGCCAACACACCTCCAGCCAAAGTCCTTTGTTACTACGACAGCAAGAGCTACGTCAGAGAATGTAAGTTGCTTTAATTGTTCGCTGAGCGTTATTTCTTTTCTTTCCATAAAGCATAAAGTAGGTGTACAATTAGCGAATTTCATTCAGTTTGCATTCGGAACAGGTTTCGCAACTCTTCTTGCCGACTTTTCGGGTTTGACTTAGATGTAATGAATAATGTATGAGCTTCGGTGCGAACATTCGCGGATTTAACTCAGATAAGACAGGAGTAACCGCGTCAAATGTCTTTCTATTTATTCAGGATTTATTTGCGTAATTGTAATAGGTATTATACCTAAATTAAGTTCCATCGACTCCTTTTTTAAATACACGTATTATGCTTCGTAGTTTTATTTTTTTAATTCTATGTATTAGTAGTACCGTTTGTTACGTAAGGCTCAGGTCTGTTAATTCAAATAAATGTCGTCACGTATTTTATAGCCAGTCGATCACGATAAACCTAAATCGTTCTTTATGACAATCTCGCCAAATGGAATTTACCGTCGGAGCTATTTCATATTCTTACCACCAAATAATTGAAATATAGTATGAATAAGAACGTATAAATAATTAAACTTAAATTTATTTAATTCAGAGAAGAAATTTTATATTCACACACAAAATATATATCCAGTAAAAGTAATACATGTAAAATAATATATTTTATGAATTTCTTGATAAAATAGATTATCAAATAGCTTCGTTTATTATACTCAGTTGCTGAAATAATTGCTATAATGTGAATAGAAATGTGATTAGTTACATTCATGCATTATGATTAAATGTTTTTTTTTTTCATTTAGAGTGTGAAATTTATTCAAATAGTGTATATTTTTATATTATTTACTTATAAAATGTTAACTCATATATGTTTAGGCATCATTAAGGTCAAGTCCCAGGAAAATTAATGCATATAATATGGTACTTTTATGGAGGAGAGGGGCCTTTATCCAAAAGTCTATGTCTAGGCTGTTGTTGACGATGATGAAGATTTAAGACATCTTAACCGCTTTTGAGGATAGAGAGTTTAGTTTTCAATTTAGGCGAGTTCTGCAATTCGAGTAGGTATATAGGTACTAAATGATTCTTTCAGAATAAAACTACTGATCTACTAAGAGAGCGGCAGCAATAGATTATTTAGCGATTTTAAAATACAATTTTCTTATTCAAGTAAATTAAGTAGTTTAAAACTTGTAAAGTTAGCTACAATTTGAGTTTAAGCGATAAACAACAACTTGCTACTGTTACGTAAAGCTTAAATACTTACTTTTAAGTTAGTAATAGCAAAGCTTCCAAATAGTAGGATTGCAATTTCCAATTTAAAGCTTTAATTTTTGAATAATATTTATTTAATATTTTTGAATAATATTTATTATTCAAAAATTTTTATTCAAAAATTAAAGCATAAAATTAATTTTAATATTAAAATCGAAATTAAATATTATAATCAAATAAGCATCGCATGGGGTTTCGCTATATCTCAACTTTTAGTCTCAACTTTTGCTCTTTTTAAATGTGTAGATTATTTAAAAAGCGCATTTAATCCGGCCCTTTATTTTAAATCTTGTAAAGACAATTTTAGTAACACAACCCAAGAACACGTTTTGCAAGCGCAAACAGTATTCATGCAACATACATTTTGAAGATTGTGACCTAGTGGCCGTTGTATACGACCAATGATGTCGCAAAAAACATTGCGATCATTATTTACCATTATGTTATTATGTGGCACAGATTTGCGTAGGAAGTAGGCAAAGTCGATGTCTTTGTCTCGTAAATACCTACAGTATTTTAAATAAATTGTCTCATTCATTACGTATTACGTAACGAATAAAAATTTTACTCAGAAATCCAGATATACTAGATACTATAAGTTAGTAAAAGTAATTGTTCTCCTGGAATTTAATTGCCGAGCGTCTAAAATTTTAAAGTAGGTACCTACATATTTGAAATTAATAAAGGCGGTTACCATTTGATACTTTTGGATAATTAGGCAATATGTCCAGCAATGTACGTCCCACGGCTGTATGATACATAAATTTGCGCCTGCATGACTTCACGCAGGATTTTTTACGTTTTTCTTTATTTTCAACATTTCAAATGTTGAAAATAAAGGAAAACGAATCTTCCCATGAAATCGCATTCACGCATAAGTGCGGTTTTGATTTCAATGTAAGGATTCATATTTCGTTTTCTATGTTGACAACCGAGCATTATTTGTTGACTGCTTTGACTGCTACCTATTTAGATTAAAACTTAAATTATTATAAATTGAATCAATGAAGATATAAATTATTACTTTAATAAAAAAAATAATATTTACTTTAATGTTATTTAAATTAAAAATTTACAAGGTATCAGTATTTTACTTCAGATATTAATGGAATTATTGTAAATAATTTTGATAAGTTTGAATAATTGTTATTGTAACAAAGGCGCCAATTATGAGTATCACTTGAGGGGAATAATGAAGTGTGACCTTTGTATCACCGGTGTCAATAGGTGGCCAGAAGATAAACGGAGACAAACAACTTTGTTCTAGAGACAAATGGAATTGTATTTGGTTGATTTGGATTGAGTATCTAAGTGCTATTACACACAATGATCTGTTTGTTTTGGATGTTACGTAACGATGTAGACTGCCTTATAATTGGTAAATCATAGGAGGAAAAATGATGTAAAATTATTAAGAGAAAGCAATGGAAATATAATGCGAAACGGTTTTGTTTTTAAAATTTTTGCTAGATGTTATTAACTTATTGTAACTGATTGAACACACATTTACAGTAAAGTAGGTACGTTTCGATTCTTGATTTATTTTCTTTTCTTTTAAGTTTTCCTCAAATCAACCGAATTTTAAGATTATTTTAAGATTCAATTAATATTTTAAAGCAAGGTTTAATAAAAATAATGTATTGATTATTTGTGAATTATAAGAGCAAAATATACGAGCAGTAATTTATAATTTATTGAATCTTTATCGCTGTTATAATCTTCGTAGCCGTTGGATTTTTTATTTTTCCTTTTTTCGCTGAATGAAAGATTTTCAGTATACTTTTCAGTAAATAATAATTTTATTAAATTTAACAAAATGCATCAAAAAGCAACAAGACGTGATATTTGTAATCTCCATAGAACCAGTTCAAGATGATAATCAGATTTGATTATTTTATATCTTAAAAACGTGTGATAATGTATTATTTTTCTTACTTATGCAACGTTTTTTTTTCTCCGAGAATTCTAAGGAAGCTAATATTGTCACTCAACAGCACATCCACCATTCCACACTTACATACATATATACATCCACACATACAGGTTTTAAAGTGAGTAATTTCGCTTTAATAAATTAATAAGACAGTATTTGTTTCGCCTACACTCATTACGCACAAATATAGCACAGTATACAATATATACTGACTTTACTGTGTCTATTTCTTTTGGAGTACTACAATTTTATTTACAAATTATTATTTTTCAAAAACATTTTGCAAAATACGAGATTAGTAATTTTAAGCGAGAAAATTGCCTTATACATATTTTGTCAGGCTTTTATATTTTTAATATTTCAACACGAAGGAAGATCCGGGCGCAGATTACCTATATTGAACATTTAAGTACATAAACATATAATTAACTATCTGTTGCACGCGACTTCGTCCGCGTAACTTTATAAAATACCATCTACCGTATTTTGGATAGATGGCGCTATCTCTCGGGCCAAATTTACTTTTTTTTTAGATTTCCCGTACGAATGAAGCATTTTCCCGCGGTAAAAAGTAGCCTATGTTCATAACGGTTAATCTCGGCTTCTAATGGTAAAAAAAAATTTCAAATCGGTCCAGTAGTTTCGGAGCCTATTCTATACAAACAAACAAACAAACAATCAAATCTTTCCTCTTTATAATATTAGTATAGAAAAAGAAGATGATTAAGTACGCAGAACGCTAATTGCAGGCGGCTCTTCACTGCAACGTGGAGTGCAACAGTGGGAGCGATTTATGCTCTTAGAGTTTCATAACTAACTTCAGTTACAATGGTCTAGCAGCAACTATGTACCATTCATTTATACAATACACATACTTACCTACATAGTAGACGAAGGTTGACGTAATAAGAGACGTTGTAATAGAAACACTAAATTAAGTACACATTATATTTTTACAAACATGTTGACCTATTTGAAAATATTTATAATTATGTATTTGCACGTACAATCTCTGATTATGTTATTATTCACCTTGTAGGTAATGAATCATGAAATTAGTGACTAATTTATTTAGAATGGAGATTTTTAACAAAATGCAAATATTTACAAAAGTATGTCATTGTATTATTAAAATGGATTTGGATGAATTTTGACATACAGATTAGTTTATTACTTGGATATTATTTATCATCGAAATAAGTTAGGATCCCGAGAGATCCTCTAAAAATATAAAAATTTTGCTACGGCATTTACTTCTTCGGGTAGAATAATACAAATCATTCATATTGCTAATACGCACTCTTCAGTGTACTGGTTTGTATTACTTTTTCAGATTTTGTTTTATCCTCTGAAAACTATTTTCGTGCATTTCGAACTGGATTTGACCTGTAATATTTAAAAGATTCCGCTGATACTATTTCAATATAACCTATATACTTACAGATAAAAAGAACTGTTATCTACCTAGTTTTTTCATATTAATTTAATTTCAATATATTATTCAATTTCATTCATTTCAATATTCTGTAGTTGAGATACAATTAGGTGAATAATTAATTTTTGTTCATTTCAGACCTTATTTTATCTCTGATGGGCATTCCATTTAATTACAAAAATTATTATTTTTTTATTAATAATTTTCGAAGAATAAACTTTAAACTTAGTACTTACTCAGCAAGGCAGAAAATTCTAGATTGAATCTCGTTTGCCTTAGGAGATACGCGAAATATAGTTAAGTAAATAAGGAAAGTGTCTTGTGTTAGTAATTCACTACGAAGGCCTCAAGGCCTTAATCTTTCGCGTCCAGTGTGTCATGGTATAACGCAAATAGGCTAAAGTGGTTAATGTTAAGGAAACAATATATTCCTTACATATACGATAATATGTTCGTGTACCATTAACTATTATGACTAGTATTAAGTAAATTAAAACTGTCATCAATTTCGACACAGAGCTACTAAAACTATTTTATATTAATTTAATAGATTAATTCAACAGTCAAATTCCTTCTCTATTTTCTTACTTTTCCAACTTAAAATTATTTTATACCAGAAGTAGATCAATATGGAAAGAGAAAAGTTGCGAAATCTAATGCAAACTTCAGTAGATAGGAACTCTAAATGGGAAATAAATATTAAAGTATTTTAGTATAAAGAATAAGTAAATACTTATAATGACAATTAAAGGTTTTTTGGAAGTCGGTTGAAAACTAATGATAAAGCTGCCTTAATACTTTGCAAAATAGAAATATTTTGCTTGATATTGAGTATTCATTGATATTCAGTCGAAGGATGCATTTATCCAGCCCAGGCTCGCATGCTGCCGTTGGATCTGGACCCCGCATTGTCATTCTGTACACATCTTCTCTACGGATATGCTGGTGTGCAACCCGACACTTACAAAATGGTCCCCCTCAACGAGAACCTGGACGTGGACCGTTCTCATGCTAACTACAGAACTATCACCAATTTCAAAACCAAGTATCCAGGTCTCAAGGTGCTTCTGTCTGTTGGCGGTGATGCTGACATTGAAGAAGCTCAGAAGTATAATCTTCTGGTAAGTACATACACAATATACCTCTATAATTTATAATGAATGTTGAGAAGAATATGGGGTGGGGGGTGGGTGTTTAGTTAGTCTTTTTCTTTATTTTCGCTCATATTCTTTGCTTATAATATTTTAATTTTAATGGAAATGTAATTGCTTAATACAGTTGGAGGCACCACAAGCTCGTACAGCTTTTGTCAACTCAGCTGTACTCTTAGCGGAGCAGCACGGCTTCGACGGTATTGACCTTGCTTGGCAATTCCCTAAAGTTAAGCCAAAGAAGATCCGGTCTACCTGGGGTATGTAAAATATCTCTTAACCTAGGTAATGTTCTAGTAAGATAACATAACAACTATATTAGACGAAGGAGTTTTCTGATACGAATATTTCTACGAATTAATTTTGTTTCTTCAATAACACGTATAAACAAAATTAAAATCTTTATAAATATATTATTTCGATAGATATATAATACTATGTCTTGTCACGACGTATCTCAATGTAGATTTGGAATAAACTCCGAAACTTATCCGAGATTTCGAGATGCAATGTTGTGTAAAAAATTCAAGTCAATCCATCGGCTAGTAATAGATATGTTTAAAAAATGAAAATTATTACTTGGTACGTTTAAGGTTCAATATGGCACGGAATCAAGAAAACTTTTGGCACTACTCCCGTTGATGAAAAGGAGTCTGAGCATCGCGAAGGTTTCACAGCTCTAGTTCGTGAGATGAAGCAAGCTCTTAGTGTTAAGCCCAACTTGCAACTCGGCGTCACTGTTCTCCCCAATGTAAACGCTTCAAGTAAGTCCTCTAAATATTATATTCTCATTAAAACCATCAAATCAACTGGTAGTCTTCAACTGTGTTCATGTTTTGCTGGATTTTATCTGCGTGCGAGACATACCTAAACAAGGTCAGACCACAATAAATGGTGCAACTTTTAATTGGTACAGGTTTTTCGTCTGACCTTCTGTGATGATATCATCAGAAGGTTATTATGTTTCATCTACATCTTTCTACAGCTCAAAATATAGAATAAACAAGGAATTGCATGTAATGTGTCTAAAAAACCATATGGAAACTTAATTTATTACAACAATAATCGGAAAAAATACTACTAAAAAAAACAAGACACCGAATTATATTCGCCTAGTATCAGTAGTAACATACTTATTCCATAAGGGTATGCTTACCTGCTACTTTTATTCTAATATTACTATTACCAGTATCAAAATCCACATTGTACTTTATAATATTGTACAGTTTACTAATAAAATATTTTATTTTATTTTTCAGTTTACTTTGACGTTCCTTCTATAATCAATTTAGTTGATATGGTAAACATCGCTGCTTATGATTATTACAACGCTGAACGTAATCCCAAAGAAGCTGACTATCATGCACCAATCTACGCTCCTCAAAACCGCAATCCGCTGCTTAATGCTGACGCTGCCGTTTCATACTGGTAACATTTTATTTACACATAGGTACAATTTAATAATTGTAAGATGAACGGCTTAATTATTGGCAAGTACCGTCGTCGCTTATTAAACAACAGCATGCAAATGCGCTACCGGCCACGAAAGAATAAATTAAGTAAAATACAAGGTAGGGACAGGGGAAAGGACTGCCCTATCCCTTTTAATTAATTTATTAGTGTCTTCCAATGTTTATATACGATTTATGTATTTAATAGGTTCTAAAATGACGTAGGTTCATTACTTTTTTTAAGATCTTTGAAACGTCTGGCTAAATCTCGATGTCACAAAAATTGTCTAATTAAAATTGTTTTCTAACAATATTTTATAAAACGTATATCTTCCATATTCTTCCATTCCAAGGAACTTACAAAGTGCATACCATTTAATAATAGCAACAATTCCCAAGCGCACTGTTGTTATGGGTGCGCTTTGTCGCCACATAACTAGGGGTGCTATGGGTGCTACATAACTAGCTGAAAATATTCTTTATCGGTAATTATTTTGAGGTGAACATCAAAATTAAATTCCATAGTTATTGATAGAAAATCATCTCTTAATTTGCATAGTGGGTGGCAATTCCAGAGAATTAATAACAAAATCGAAGTAGGTACGTTTAGCTGATATATATCTATCTATTATATACATACAAAATTTAATTTCACCACACAGACACAGTCGTTTGGTATATATGGTATATTCGCATTCGTTGGATATATACATATAATACGCTCAAAAGAAAATAATATATATATCTTAACTCGTAACAAACACGTATACATACCTCGTGGGTTAGTGACATGGTTCAGCAGCTCTTAGACTAACACGTAAACACAAGACCGCGTCTACTTCACAGTAATGTCCGTTTTGTTTGAAACGAGAAATTGTTATTATATTTAGATAAACCGTTTACAGGCTGCAACAAGGCGCTCCTAGCCAGAAGTTGATCTTGGCTATTGCTACCTTCGGTCGCACATGGAAACTCGACTCTGAAAGTGAGATTGCTGGCGTTCCACCTCTTCATACTGATGGACCTGGTGAAGCTGGTTCGTTATTATTTTAATAATGAAAAAAAAAAAAAGAAATATTTTACATTTTAATTGTTTAATAAGGCCCTATTTAAATATTTTAGGACCCTATACAAAGATTGAAGGAACGCTGAGTTACCCAGAGACTTGCGCTAAGCTCATCAACCCCAACAATCAAAAGGGACTTCGCCCTCATTTGAGAAAGGTTACAGACCCCAGCAAACGTTTCGGTATGTTTTTATACAATATTTTAAATGTTTTTATACTTTTGCGGCTAAAATAAGTTAACTAGTTTTATTATATTTGTAATTTTTTTAATTAACACCTGAGCTTATCAAAAATTACTTCACATTTAACAAACAAAACGCAACTCGACTTTGCGCTCCACTGTGGCCCAGCACCTTCAGAATCCGATATATTTAACTTTTCAGAGAAGCCCTTAACCAAGGATCCAGATTTAACGCTTATATTTGGTTGGTATTTTTGTAGGATTTTAGCTTGAACTACACCTTTATTATATGTGTTTATTAATATTTTTTTTAAATTTCGTTTACGGTGACGGCATCTTAATATGAAACATTGTTCTTTGAAACTAATAATAAATAACTATAGGTTTGTTTAAGTGTGTAAAAAAAAGTGTATTTAATAAATATATTCAGATTACTTATATATATAAAATACCAACTAGTATTTCTTTCCAAAATATATAATTTTCACTAAAAAAATATCTTCTGTCTGACCTATAGAATATTACAATACATTAGTTATGTGTATGTGACATGTCTGCACACTTTTTATGGAATTGTTAAAATATTTTTGTACGTTTTTTTAAAAGCACTTGCTGTGTTGCTTTTCTACTTAATTGCATGTGTTATTATTGAAATTATATTGAAATTATTTTCACTTAAAAGGTACATACGCATTCCGTCTTCCCGATGACAGTAGCGAAGGTGGTCTCTGGGTAAGCTACGAAGATCCGGACACAGCTGGTCAAAAAGCTAGCTATGTGAAGTAAGTTAATACCCATATATACATATTTAATAGTCTATTGGTTTTTATATTAAACTACCAGGCCGCTCCCGACTTAACACCTGATGAAATTTTTGTATATACAAATCTTCCACATTTATGTGGATTCCGGATTTTATAAATTTTATAATCTAGTTATGATAAGTGTTCTATTAGGTTTTCTTTTTAAATTATGAGATATGGATCCCTTTTTGAATATGTTAGTTTTTTAAATAGGCTTTTACTAGTATCGTTGTTATATTTTTTATTTGTTTTAAAAGCAATTAAAAAATCATTGTTTCAGATCCAAGAACCTTGGCGGTATTTCAATCATAGACTTGTCGATGGATGACTTCCGTGGTCTGTGCACTGGGGATAAATACCCGATTCTCCGTGCCGCTAAATACCGCCTCTAATATTATTGTCATTTCAATATTTATAATATTATCACACCCTGATCTTTATAACAGGGTTCGTATTCAAATTAATGTCATATCATAAATACAACTAATAGTGTTAACAATGGTTTTTACCGTATGTCTATTTAGTCATTGTTATAAAAACAGTAAACGT
This sequence comes from Synanthedon vespiformis, assembly GCA_918317495.1. NCBI lineage: Eukaryota > Metazoa > Arthropoda > Insecta > Lepidoptera > Sesiidae > Synanthedon > Synanthedon vespiformis. The sequence goes on from OU906947.1 coordinate 5,492,423, forward strand.
ATTAATTAAGAGCCGTTTTGTATTTTTTCCCTTTCTTAAGTATGATGAAAATTTAAAAACTTGCACCAAAATTTGTAAAAAGAAACAAGTCGAAACCAAATTCTACACTTTTTAGGAACCTTTTCGCTTCTGTCTGATTTCCGGTTAACTTCTTCAAATAACCCAACAGATTTTAAAACGTTTCTCACTAAATTTGTAAAAAAAAATGTATATTATGAGAGGCTTCTCATCTGATCGTGGTAGCTAAAATGAACACTGTACGACTGTCAAACATGTTTAGTCTGGAATGTAATAATTGATTTTCCAACCGTTATTTGAAAACCATAAAATACAGTGTTTTCGCTCAGCATACAAAATATTTATAAATGTGGTCATAAAATCGCCACTAAAATAACTTTTTACTCCCCGTCATTTCGACTTAGGTATATGTTTTTTTTATCAACACAATATTGAATGTTGTGAATTGAATTGCGTAAACTGTGTTAATATTGCAAGTGATAAAATGATTTTCTTAGCTTATACTTTTGAAATAATTCTATATATACTTCCCCTTGTGCTGACACAAGATGGAATGGATACAACAACCGATACTGTAACCGAAGAAGCTGCAGAAAAAGTTACTACTGAAACTGTGACTGCAGTCGTCACCAACGCGACGATTATGACGACTACCACAAGGAGGCGTTAGTGAAAGTTTTATTGAGTACCCTTACTAACAAACTAAGATTTTGCCGAGAGGGGCGGTGTACTTCCACTTTCGGAGGTTCCGACAGGGAGCTCTCCCCGCGCTGGAGTCAGTGATGTGTTAAACAAGTAAGGATGTGCCCTCACCATACTACCAGTGACAAAAAAAACGGTCCTCCTTTATTTGCACATCTACTAAAAATAATTAGTTTTCATTGCCATCTTAATGCGTATTTTTAATTCATATTGGCGTATTCTGTTATTGTAAAGTGTTCTCATCGGTTGGTTGATTCTCGGAGTGTACGAGACGTGTGTACGACAGATTTGTCGAACTCCGACTAACACCGAACACGTCAAGAAAGCAAACGTATCCGTGCGGATACATTGCGAAGGCGTCACATATATTGTTTGGGGGCGCATCCTTATATTTTTAACATATCCCTGGCTGGAGAGCCCGGAGGTCAGCCCGTCTACGGCCGCGCTAGGTAGTCTTTGGATTTTAGCCGGTACGAATTCGGCATGGTTATGGTTAGCTAAGATTCATGTGTATAAGATCCGACCAGCATTTAAGGATCAAAGACCAAATTATGGTACCAGCCTCGACTGATTTTCTAGATGCCAAATGTGACGAGACCATAATTTAACAGTTAGCACTTAGCACTTGAAGCTATCGAATTAGTTCTTTTTACGTGAAACGTCTTTTGCGCGTCGGGTGAGACCGGCTGTTAGCGTGGTGACTCCAATATTTGGTAAAACTTTGGTTATCGCTTTTGCGAAACTTGTAACTCTACGACTCTCCACTTGGCTCGGCGATTCCTCCGGAGCTCGTATACTAGCTATAGCAACATTGCTTCATTTAATATTAACAACTTCATTAGTTTTACATTTCTTTTTTAGCTTCCGCAGCAGAATACGACCAGAACTTGTGGTGTAAACTGCAGGCAAATCAATTCGATTGCAATAAATTTGGCAAAAAAAGATATATGTAAGATGAAATTTGGATATTTCTTAAGTTAATTTATCATAGTTTTATTTTATCATTCAAATAACTTGTCAGCCAGAAATTATAGCAAAGAAAGGAGCAATGTTACTCTTAATAACACTTTAGTTACGCGATAACTGCGCTAACTGTTTAAGAACTTTTATAGTGGATGCTGCTTTGTTTTGATATCATCGTATTATCCATGTTGATTCACTTGTCACTAAATTCCAAAGGAAAATTAACACTCATTCATATGAATACGATCAAATTAGCATTGCGTCAAGTTAAGTACGTGAATAGTTTTTTAATACGTTCTCAATAAAATCGTGTGACATCTACCGCGAGAGTACAGCTTAAACCCATGTGTGTGTGTAGACTGTAGGATTGAATGTACACAATACACATGTATCAGCCATGACTATACCCACTTAAAGAATTCCCCGTCTTATAGGTCACGCACAGAATCAAGGCGCAGTATACCCTGATCTGACCGGTCCAATTGGAAAATTTTGGGGGAGGCCTATGTCCAGCAGTGGACGTCCTACGGCTGAGATGATGATGATGATGATACCCTGATTGCAATTGTGCACAGTTATTAACTTATTATTACTTGCAACCCTAAAGCGTTATTCCAAACAAACTAATGAACTTTGTCCATGAAAGGATCTCGGTGGCGTCAAAATCATCGAGAAATAAAACTCCAAGGGGGATTTATAGTAGAACTCCTAGAAGATAGTTCTGAAAATGTTTAAATTTATTAATAATAACATTTCAACAGGTTTTATTATGATATAGGTTTAGAAGATTGTAAGACTTTTACATATGGTGGTTGCCCAGAAGCTATGAATATGTTCCGAACCATAACAGAGTGTCATGATTCTTGTCGAGGTACGTATAATGTATTACGATGACATTCGACTGATAAAGTTTAGAGTATTGATTAAAAACTTAAGCAATAAACGTATTCTCTTTAGAGTTAGTGTAATTAAGAGATTTCGTATTTCTTAATAACTTTAAAACAAATACTATTCGACCCTACTAGCTTTTTTGATTCGGTGTTTCAGTAGAGGAAGCTTGGGACTATTTTCTCCCCTAATCTCCATTTTGGAAATACCTTTTATTATATCCGGGTTTGTACTGCACTTGTACCTCCTCTGGTCTGTTTGATCTGTCAGCCTGCCTCTTTCCTAAAGGAAAATATATTAGTTTTAGTTTATAACCAAATTATTTATGCTTCCGGCTTCTAGCAGCATTTTGCTAAGTGCTACTGTAATTAGAAACGAGAAATCCCTAAGTAGATATTACTATTATAATTCGGGTACTTTTTGTCTTTCAGATGTTCCTAAGTCCTATTATGCAGACTTACCACCAGCTATATATTGTTTGCTACAACCGGATTTTGGAAATTGCAATGACTATAATCCAATGTAAGAGTAATTTAATAATTTCGTTACCTCGCCAAAAAAAGAGCTTGGATAAGTAATATTTTTTAGATCTTAAACGTACCATTATAGAAGGAAAAAGCCTCGGTTGCTCTATTTTTATAAGTTAAATTTCCATATTTTAGTTGATTCGTTAGAATAAGACCTAAAATTTAATTTTAAATTAATAAAACCCTTATCCTTAAACCTACTTTTTCATGTTAAGGTCTATATTATCAGCTGCTCACTTGCAGCACTAGGTGCGTTGCTTGTGTTATAGGCGATGAGTCACACACCCTTCAAGTGTACCGTCATCCTGTCCTTCATGTCCTTGAGGCTTTTCTGGCACTACATGTAGGTTATAATTATGAATATGTTTAATAAATCAAATATATGATATGTTTTCAAATAAATACTTGAATTTAATACGTTTTCAGGTTCTACTTTGATGTATCTTCAGGACAATGCAAAGGATTTTCTTATAGCGGATGCGGTGGCAATCAAAATAAATTTAAAAATGTGCAAGATTGTACGACAGAGTGCGCTGTTATCAATGAATCACTGTTGCAATGAAATAAGAAACGATCATATCTAATAATAAGAATGAGTCTTTTGGAATACATTCTATTTTATCTTTTGTGCTTTTTCATATTAATTTGTTATTTTTAAATAGTAAACGAAATTAAATTCATTGTGAGCTATTTTAACAAATAAATAACGCTTTCAAAAGTGATAATGATAAATAAAATCCCTTGTCGTGATATTGTAAAACATTGTAATTTCTTTTAAATAAAATTCCTCAAGTTTTTTTAATAAATTCTTTTACAATTTTTTTATTGTAGATTCGAATAATTAACTTCGGTTTTACGTCTTTTATTTAAAACTTTGTACATTACAAAATATCTCCCTACCCAGCCAATTGTGGATGTAGACAGGCACCCAACTCAACCCAAAGTGGTAAGAAAATTAATCGTTACGCTGAACGGCGTCGATCCGTTACTTTCCTGCTCAGTGAGCGTAAACTTCGAAACGTATATAATATACTATACACTTACTCATACGTTCGCTAAATTCAAACTCTACGACTGCTTTTTGGTTTCCTGCTGATACTAACAATTTTTCAGAATATATTTTAATTGGATTTCATATATTTTGACTTTTGATCTAATCATACAATTCAACTTTCAGGATTTAATAGACATTTTAACGTGCTCCTACAAGAGGTGATAATAAATCAAAAAGATAAAAGGAGCTAAGTACTTGGTCATGTTATTATAGAACAGATATTTTAAAGACCGTAAATAATGATTGGTTAGCTAAGCATTTTATTAAATAAATTTTGATGTGAATTCCACTACATTCAACATTGAATGAACCGAAATGAATGTGTATTGAACCACTGCCACATAATTAACTGAAAGCCATTACTTTCACGTAAGCCACACGTTTCATGAGTCCAATTGCAACGGTGCACATTGGATTGGATTCATTGCTCTCCGTGAATATATTGAAGCTCATTAGAGAAGAAACCCTTTTTATATTAATCATTTTAATTTTAAGAACCATCTGAGCCTTTATTTGTGCTATCATTGACTGAAATTTAAAAATTTCAGTAAAATTTCCCCCTAAGGAACATTTTCTCATAGAGAAAATAATAATTTAGAAAAATTGTCAACAAAATGGTTGTAGTCACGTTTCACTAATCAAAACGTAAACGTCTGTAAACTATATATGAGCAATAAAGATTGAATAAAATGGTTAAGAAAAAGGAGCGCGGACGAAGTCAGGGTAATTCATAAAGTATTTTCATCGCTGAATGAAATCCGAGTGTTACTGTGAGCACAAGTCTGTAAATCAAAAGATAACAGATTTTCCACGGCTACGGGTTTGTACAAGAAAATGTATACACACATTTTTGTTGAAGTTAAAATTACACAGTCGCCGGAGCTTTAGCGAAACTTTTCCGCATAATTTTCAGTAACGTAAACAGGAAAGCGCTAAGAAAAGAAAAACCACAATGATAAATAAGCAAACATAAAAGTTTAGTAATATTACAGATGTGGAGGCGACGTGAAAATATCTCTGCTAATATTATTAATGTAAAAGTTCTAGAAGATGTTTGTTTTTCTAACACGTGTAATCAATACTAATAATAAATCTGGAAGTGTAGGTGTTGTATGTGTGTATGTTCCTCCATAACTCTTAAACGAATTAACTGATTTTCATGAAACTTGGTAGATAAACATTTTGACTTACAGGACACAGTATAGGCTACTTTTTTCTTTTTCATCGCGGACGAAGTCGCGGGCGCCAGCTAGTCTGTTCATAAAACTGTTCATTTGAATAAGACTTGGAATACAGGTAAACCATATGTGGCAATAAACACATGGGGATACCTTTCATCTTGTTATTCATTATCTTCTATAGTATTGTATTTATTTATATTTTAGTTCTGAACTTATTCGATAGTTAAGTTCTTTTAATAAAAGACACTAACAACATTTTATCCTTATACATAATTATAAAACAAATTCGTCCGCTGCGTCTGCCTGTCTGTTCGCGATGAACTCAAAAACTACTGCACCGATTTCATGCTGTTTTCACCAATGGATAGAGTGCTTCTCGAGAAAGGTTTTTTAGTATATAATTTACAAAGATACGCGGGCGAAGTCGCGGGCAGCAGCTAGTTTTAAATAAAATTGACTCTGGATTTGAAAAGTATTGTTTTTTTTTGGGCAGCTCGTCTGGCGGCAGTAACCACCACCTTACTGTAAAATAACAGCATATGTGCTGTTGTGTTTCAGTGAGTGAGTAAGGGATGCCAGAGCCGTTACCCCCCATCCCTTCCTTATCCCTTATCCTTAATCCTTCTATATTCGGCAGCGCACTTGCAGCACCTATGGCGTTGCTTGTGTTATAGGCGACGGTAGCCACCTACAGTCAAGTGGACCGTCAGCCTGTCTGTCGACCTTAACATAAAAAAACACTGTAACAGGAATTTTTTAAAGGTCCAACGAACTTAAAGTGTAATCCTTTCGCGTCACGTACACTTAGGAATTCGTAGTTTCCAAAAAAAATCATTTATTTGTTTATTTTTACTTACATAGATAATTTGTTTGTTTGTTACGCTTTCACGCAATAACTACTGAACCAATGACCATGAAATTTTGCATACACGTTGTCTGGGACACCAGAACGAACATAGGGTACCTTTCATCCAGAAAAAAAAGTATTGTTCCTGAGGGGATTTTAGTATAATTTCGATTAGCGTCAGTTAGCTCCATCTGTCAGTGAAAAGTGACATTATATAATACTGGCAGACGTTATTATTTTCAACCATCAGATGGTGCAAATACCGCGGACGAAGTCGCGGGCACCCAGCTCGTAAATTACTCGTATATATCTAATGAATATTAATCTATCGAAGCAAATTTAAAAACACATTTACGTTAAAAGAATATTTAATATTTGTTTGTTATGCTTATGCGAACGAAAATTTGCATTTTAATTGTACAAACTAAAAGTTAACAGCGTCTAGTTAGTTTTAAGTTTTAGTTAGTGTGAAGATTTAGGGCTCAAAAGGTCCATAAGTTAATATGTGACTATTTGTATTGAGGCTGTTTCTACTTTATAATGAAGTGCGTTAGTTAGGGGAGGCTATGGGACGGTGCCCGTTCAAGTTTGCGCATAAATTGCGCTCTCGGGGCGTTTTGTCGTTGCTTATACATTGAAGAACCCGGAGAAAGGGAGGAATTTCAGACAAAGGAATTTGGGCGCTCCTTACTAGGTGGTGAACGTACAAAGTTTTATGAAGAAGCCGAGAACAGATCTTTTTCATTTATCTAACAAATAACAATTTCAGGTATTAAAATGACACCTTTAGGCTTAATAAATGAATAACCACTAATATTCACGTCAGAGGCTTCTAGCTCCCAGGAAAGGATAGGTTATAAAAAACTAGCTGTTGCAGGCGACTTTGTCCTCGTAAATTTATAAAAGTAAGCGCCTGTTTCATCATCTGCCACATACATACATTGAAAAGAAAATAATAAAAAAAATTCGAACATCGGATGTTGCAGTAAACCGAGTGCATAATTCAATAAAACAGAAAATTATTTCTAAAAGTAACTAATCAACAGTTTACTTGTAGTTGGTGAAAGAGGCGCTTATAGTCTTAGTTACTCGCTGATAATGTATGTAGCTTTCTATGGGTGAAAGAATGGTCGTTTCTATATTCGACGGATTCGTTTTTTTTTTTAAATCGGTCTAGAGTAGTTTTTGGTTTTATTCACTACAAACAAAAATACAAATCTTTTCTCTTTCATGGCGTGTTGTATGGTGAAGTTAGTTACTGCTACCAAGCGGACTGCAAATACTGCAGTATCTACCTACTGGAAATACTAAACATATTATGTAGGTAATATCGATATTCGATTACGACATATTGCAAAAACTATGGTCCAAAGTTTAACAAACAAAATGATATGACTACTTATCACACAAGTGGATAAAAAATATTGAAGCTTTTATCGACGTAAATATATTAGTTTTTCTATTATGACGTGCTAAAACTCTTCAGACTTTTATATTGCTATGAAATGTACATTAGAAATTAGTGTATAAAATAGATTTCAAATAACAAAATATTTCTACACCTGATTCGCAGTGTTCGCGTGTTAGAAAATATTTCTTTTAACTTTTTCACGTACTGGCAGACAAAACTTTTTAAAAGCATACCATACATTTTTTGTCCGCGAGCGAGAAGGGTCGAGAGAATAAGAGCGAAAACGTGTACACTTCAGACGATTTCACTTCAGCCGAAATTAAAGCTTGACTGGGATCAGCGGTTTTTGAGATTGCGTTGCGAGCTCTTTGTTGGGGGCGTATAATAAAAAAATACGTGAAAAGGACCGCTCTGCGAAGTTGACTGTTATTCTTTGCCACTTTGGACTAATGGTGTCCTACACCTTACAATATACAAGCGTATGTATTGTATATATATGTGAAAATATTTTCCTATGCATAACATATTGATTTTATATACAACTAGTTGTTGCACGTGACTTCGTCCGCCTAATTTTATAAAATATTAGCCTATGTTACTCGCTGATAATATATACCTTCCTAATTGTGATTCTTAACAAACAGACAAACAAATCTTTTCTCTTTATAATATTAGTAAAGACTAGTGACCCGCTCCCGAATTCGCCCGTGTCCGATCTTCACAGCTTCACAGGATTACCATCTGGACTAATCTGAGGATTGTCAGAAAGTTTCAACAAAATCGCCGGTTCAGCGGTTTTGGAGTCCGTAGGGAACATAACACACACACAACGCCTTTTATATACATATATGATGAAGAAGAAGATTTACTAGCTTTTTTACTAAAGACTTTTACCGTGTATCTTGGATGAATTCGATTCTAATTGTTCCTATTTTAGTTAGTAGAATAGATTACCGATTTATTCAACACTAGTATAAGCGCTGAAGTTCGTTTTTTGAAAATCCCACAGAAACCTAACATTTTTTCCGGATAAATTTTCTACTTTACAGAATCCTCGGAAACAGTTCATATTTTCTGGTTGAAATATCTCTTTCTGTATCCTAAAAAAGAAACAAAGAGAATTAACAAATAAACACAATTTCGCATTTATAATCAGTATTAATAAGGATATCTGAACATAGGCTGCAGCTATAACGTAATATGGTTGCATATTTGTGTAATGATTTCTTAAAGACTGCTAGAAAAATGCGTTGTCACCTTGTGTTTTCTTATAAATCAATATCTAAATTAGGTATAGGTAGGCAGGTACAAGTATAGAAAAAATGTCATTAGCAATAATAGCAATAGACTTTGTATACCTTAAAAATAATTTTGTATAATCCTATTTAAAACAGTTCTACACACTGTAATTACCATTAGATATGTACAAGCAAATATTTATTAATACGTGACTGAATTTATATTTTTTCTTCGTTCCTTAAGTAACCCGCTAACTCAAGCTTACTCTCAACCCCTCCGATTAAATTTCGAATTTATATCTTACCTTTGAATAAATGAAAATACACATTGCTTTTTCATTTTCCTCTACTAAATTGGAGCACGTACGCGTATTTATCTTTTTTTTTGCAGTTAGAATTTCACTCCAATAGTATCCAGAATCAGTCTTCAGTTACTTTTTATGGCTGAAAACTTTTCTGTTCTTTTAAACATAGGTATAGCCAAAATTGTTTTATCGAAATGATGTTTTTGAATCCCAACAGAAAATTCTTCTAGGAAATAAATTGTCTTATTAATTAAAACTGCGCATTAACTAATATGAGTAATACTTAATTATACTGTATACATATTTGCAAACATAGTGATCTACTTTATTGGTCATTGATTACAACTAGATAATAGATTGATTGTATAGGTCTGTTTGTCAACTACTTAGTTAAAAAATTAACTTACTTAGTCCAAAAATTACGTGACACACAATAGTATCTATGTATCTACCCATCGAGGCGACACCTAGATTCTATATCACTACTCATCTATATTATCTAGAAGATCATTTATATATTTTTTTATATAAAATTCGTTTAGTTTTCATATTTTTAAAGAGAGACAGGCAAACTGTCGGTCCACTTGATGGTAGAAGTTCTTACCGTCGCCTTAGAGCTCGAATAATACCAGGGGGTGTGCACTTGTGCAGGTGCACTACCAATCTTATAGGACTTTCTTTGTTAAATAAACAAAACAAAGCGTTTAATCAGCTCGTGAACGAGATTGGCTATCTAGTGCTAATAACGTGTAATATTGTTACCTGAAACAGTGACCCGCAATTGCGTATGATCATAAATGATGGTGTCAAGTAGTGTGATATATCAAATTGTAGCCAGTGCGTGCGACTTCGTTTGCGTTGAAAAATAAAACATACATAACGCCTGACTAAATATGTAAAGCAATATAACGCCTGACTTTTGCCAGGCTTTATATCATTAATTTTAGATTCTAAAGGGGAAGAGCTGCCCGCGGCATCCTGATGAAAGAATTTTGAAGTGAAAACTTCTTTAGACGCGTTGGCCATAAAATTTTTGAGATGGGGTAAAATCATTGAAATCGTAATGTAATGTAAGCGTCATGTCATGTAATCGTTGACAACTGTAGCACTACCATGAGTTGCTATCGAAATCTTACGTTAGTTTACTTCTGTCGATAACGAACCTTTTACCCTTCAATGTGAACGTGAATGATTTAACTACTAACGTTACGGTATTTCTCGAGAGCATCAGTCAAATTTGTACCGATTTTGTATAGAAATGTCAAGTTAAACGTTAGTCGCTAATAATCGCTAGCGACTACATTCGATAGGTTTTTCATTTATGCAACTCATGTTACCGGTTTTAGTTCTTTGAGTGACCGCTAGAGGCGCTATACAATTTTTCATACAAATATTTTACGTTCTCGCTCATCTCTCGCTAGCGATTTCGGTCGTCATAAACTCATGGTAGTGCTACTGCATATGAAAGTAAACTTACTAGATATGATCACAAGGATCAAGTTAATTTAGTTAGATTAGTTAGAAAATTAGTCATGCACACTGAATAAAATTATTCTATCAGTTCTTTTAGCATACAATATGTCTTGGTGGTATTCCACCGTACACGGCTGACCAATAGGAAGTCATAACGGCCTCCGCTGTGGTCAGAAAAGGACAGAGATAAATTCTAATTAAAATACCTTGTGTGTGTTTCACCTGTTGCATCGCGCATGCGTGACTCACCGAATAGTATTATGTTATACTAATACCTGCGCTACAAGAATACTTCTCATATTAAAATGAAGATTATTGTATTTTTTTATTAATATTCAAAGGATTAATATCCTTCAAATGTTTATGTCCTTTTATGTTTTTTAGGTTTCTATTTTAAAATTTAGGCATTAGAAAGAATTTCAAGTTGGCCAATATAAAATTCGTTTGAAATGTCAAACTTTAATTATAACAAAATATTTAAAAACATCTATATTTATTTTCAAACGATTAATTCATTTGAACTTTGTAAAATAAAGCATAAAATTTAAAAAGCTAAAGCCAAGCTTAAGCTAAAGGATAAAGCTTAGGACATTATATCAGACGACGTCTAAAAAGGCTCAAAAAAAATTTATTAACTAAATCAATCTTTGAGTTGTTAATATTGTTGTAAGTATAATAAAAAAAATGTACCCCTTTCGTTAATGATATATGACTGTGCGAGTCTATAAAGTTTTTGATAAAACAGAATCCACGTAATTGAACTTTAAGTTTCAATTTACGTGAAGTAGATACGTCCATAGTTATTGGTTATGTTGTGAGTGTTATTAAAAGATAACACCATGATGATAATAATATAATGATAGCGACATATGCCATAGCCGTAGCAGGTAAGGTAGGAGACGCGCCCGTACCGCCTCCACACACGCTGCATAGAGCTCGCCCCTCGTTCGACAGTGTTACCAACTTAAAGAATTTCTAGTCATATTTAAAAAAATCAGGCCTTAGCTTAAAATACTTTTTCAGTTGATATCACAATATTTTTGCGCAGATTTTACTGTTTTGCTTTTACATAAATATTTTTTTTACATAGAAGAAAGGATCTTTAAGAATGGAGATATAGTTTTTGTTCTAATAAAAAATATAAAACAATAGTCGTTACACGATATTATTGTTTATTAGACAATTTATTAATTAACACATTAACCATAGTAACTTTAATTTGGATTCGTTTTTTTAAAGTTCTTACAGGATATAAATAGTTCTTACAGGATCAATACCGCAGCTGCTTGTTTTTCCTTTATTCTTCTATCGTTTATTATTAACTAGTTTATTAAAAAGTATACATTTCAATTGATTACTTTTGTTGGTAGAAACACGATACACAATTTAGTATTTGTAACGAAATTTTACAATGGAGTCGGATGATTTTCAAGCTTGCGCGTTGGCGACACAGGCTCGAAGTCGGTCCGTCTGTCCGTCATAGCGCGTGAAGCCTTCCACGGGGCGCCTGTGTACCGCCGCTTTTGCCCCGCATTTCCGCCGCCAACAAACTTACAAACTCACTTTCCGTCGCTGTCGGAAACCCGTTTAACAAGAAAAGAATTAAACCAATCCTTTAACAACACTGGATCTATTTGAAACCATTCTTAACTATCAATGAACCTTATTCGTATTTTATTTGTGATAACTTTACTGAACTTTTGAAGTTTGTTTTAAAACTTTCGTTCGTTCTGTGTTTACGGTGTGCATAAGGTGTGAGCTTTAAGTCATGGTCGAACGAAGTTTACAATAAACCGGTAAGTGAAACGAACTTTACTGGAAAAAATATTTAAATTATTTTAAGCGATAATTTTGTGCAGCGAATGTTTGTTGTTTCATTTAGATAAATGCTAATCGATGTCTGGTTTTGAATTAATTGTGCATGGGACTATTTATTTGGTTGAGGGCCTGTCTGCGGTCGCTTTGCATTCCCAAAGTCCCCGGTCTCAATCTCAACACAAAACAAAGCCGTCCTATCAACCTATCAACAAAGAGTGTTTATACGATGGGATTCTACGAAATGTAACGCGCTGATAATACTGACGCGAACTCAAGTGTCCTGTTTACAATATTTGTCTCAAAAAAACAAAGGTTCACATAAAATATTCTCATAATATCTGGCTAAGTAGTTGTGCAATATTGAGTTTCATTTATATCCAAGAAAGCACTTACTGTTAGTCATCCAAAATAAGCAAAGAACAAGTTTCACCGTTTCTAAATACGTTTAGCATAAATTCAAACAAAGAACTAGCTTTTGTGTAGTTTAGCTAGCCGGTGCTAGGCTAGATAGCCAGTAGCCACTATATTGTAATGAATCACTAACGGCTGACTAGTCGACTACAACTACGTCTAAGATAGTTAATTTTAATGAACCGCGTTTATTTAACGATGCAATTCTGACCTATTCTAAGTTTTATTCGTAGGAGATCATCTTTACATTATAAATTTTGAAAATGTATTAGAGAAAAAAATATTAGAAACTAGCTGACTCGACACAGGTTCTATAGGGTTTGTTTGAACCTAAGAAATTTGTATAAAAAAATGATAAATTTTACGTCGTGCCAGACAAATATTCCAAATTTTCTTTTCATAAGAACTTTACTCACACTTCAACGAATATTCGAAAAAAAAAGTAACCGTATTGGTCCAGTTTTCGAGTTTAGCGCTTAGCAACACATTTAGTGATTCATTTTTTTTATATGGTTAGAAGATTTCTCTCAAAACTCGTATGTAGGTATCGTCAATTGATTGTTGCCATAAAGCATTCAAACTGCAGCCAGTTTTAGAATTTCTAGGTGTGGTTCATCGATACAAGTGGCTTGCTAACCAAATTCTTGACTGTCTTCGATTTGTGGCTACTGTAAATTTTACGTTTAAAAAAAGCACATTCAATATAACGTCTTATTGCTATTACTCTTTTGCAAGGCGTTAGTCATCTAAATTTTAGATGTCCCCTCCGTTCCCTCGGGAACAGTGCTTTTTTTCTGGACACTAATATGTCAAGTTATAGTATAGTCAATTTTGGCACTAATATAAATTTAATGTTCAACTGAAGATAAAGTTGTTAATGAACACCATGGTGTTTGATTCCAAAAGAACTTAGATAAGATATCAGAAACTTAATGAAACAAAAATCCTTGTAGAATCTTTAAATAAAATTATCTTTGTATTATTCGTACACTTTGACGATACATTTGATTTTTAATGTAATAAATCGTAAATTTAATAATTTGTTTCTTAGATTATCCATAATCATAACCAAACACAGAAAATTTCGTTTTGATGAAATTAACACCGAAGATCGCTGGACCATGAATTAATGACAAACCCATTTTTTTTACTTTGACTCATGATAGGATCTAGCGTTGATAGGCTAAAAGGGCAAAGTAAATCATAAAGGAGATAAGGACATTTTTCTATAGCTTCTCACCGCACTGCGCTGCAGACGTGGTTTTATTTTACATTGCTAAATAGGCGTGCACAGTTTGTGACTTTGAAAATCTATGTGAAGTGTGGTTGGGGAGAAATCAAATATTTCAGGCAATGTTTCCTATTTAAGGAAAATTGATTACAAATAACAGAAGTTTAACAAGATATCGTGACAAAGAGTTTTAAATACCTAGTTGAAGGTTTCTATAAATTGAGACAGAGTAACATATTTTTCAACAAATATTTAAAAATAATTATCCGAATTGGTCTAGCCGTTCTAGAGCTAGCTGTGAATAATCAGATTCTTATAAGTTTCAATTATTTGTCATACTGCTACTGATAGGTACTATTAGATACACTGTAGAAGACGCCGAAGTGACAACCTATCATTGCTGTTTTAACTCAACAAACACCAACAGGTCTTTAGTGGATTTACGTTAAAAGTGTTTGAAAATGTATGGTTTAATGATAATTCCTATTCATCGAACAAAAGGGTCGTTGAGACAGGAACACTGAACGAGGACAATCGTGGAATAAATCATTTTTTGTTCGTGTTGCTGAATAAAACACGAGATATTTGTTTGCTATGATAACGCTTATTGGCTAATGTTGTTGGGATGTAAAACCCATTAAATAATAGCGTGTTCGCCTGAAGATTTATTGCTAGAGGGTCCGAGTGTACTAAAACGAACAGATGTAATTAATCGCCATAGATGTGCTCCAAAATTTGTTAACTTTGTCTGGTTTTTATATTCGATTTGTACTTATACAATATATTCGTATATTATTTCAATCATATCAATATGACACTGCGAAATCGTCTCAGGAGTGTTAAAAACATACAGACGAAATTGAGTGTGAGTCGTATTACCATAATTTTATGAATAACTCCCACCCGCATATGTATCAAATAACAGTGGCACCCAAAATAGGGGTGAGATTCGTAATATAAAGCGTGAACCAAATAACAATTTAATATAATATTTACTCTATTTTGATAGCTATGGATTATGAAGAGAGATGTAGAGTGGCTTTTCTATCTATATTTATCTATTCTATATTTCTATACATTACATATATAAAAATCGTAAACAAACCGTACTTATCTGAAAATTAAATATTAAAAATCAAATATTTTGTACACGTTTCATTTAGGTATACTACAAATTGTCGAGGTCCGAAAAGAGTTTTTAGAAATGTTGTCTGTATGTAATGGTCCATGAGCCAGCGACAGATTTTCATGACCAATTTCCTCCCAGTCGATAACTCGTAAAATGACTGAGAGAGTTGTATCATGAAGCGTTGTGAACGTCAGCTGCGGCTCCGATGGCATTTTACAAATTATGGACTGAGAGGAAATCATTGACGAAATTAGTGCCTGGCTTTCGGACCATAAGCTCGCAATTTGAAGTTAAACTATAGGATACTTTTTGTCCTAGTTTTTTTTTTCGGTTCCTTGCTTTGCTGGCACCAGTTATTGTAGAAGTAATTGGGAAAGTGCAAGTATATTATGTCTACCTATTTTTATAGCGCACAATAAGAAAGCAATTTAGCAATTGAAACGCTTAAGGCTATGTGGTGGCCTGTAAAAGTATAATTTTTGTGCAAAAACCTACAATTTACTCTAAATTATTATACGATACATTTTATTAGGGTAGGCAGTAAAAGTTGGCTCAGTGTTTTAACTCCGATAACCCCTTATTGTGGTTAAAACTTAATAATTGGGATTTTGTTCGCATTTTATGATAAGTTAAATTATATTATTTCAAAATATTATTATCGTTTATTTATTTCAAGAATTAGGCACATTAAAGTAACGTTTTTTATTGTATTCATTAACTTACCTATCTGTTAAATCCACAAAGAAAAGTTAGATCTCATAAAACCATAATAATTATAAAGTAGAATTATAATTTTGCTTTTATTAGACAATAATATTTATTTACTATTGTAATATTTCTTTGTCTTTAATTAAATTTAGACTGCTTAATAATGACATCAATTCTAGAGTGTCTACAATGAAAAGGCTTTTGATTATAAGATCAAAATATGATTTATAATAATCTCTACTTGATTCATTCACTGACTCGGCATTTATTCACAGCCAAAACGATAATATAACATTGTTATCTGAAACAATTGGAACTAGTTTCGAAAAGCCATGAATCAGTAACGCTAAAGAAGGATCTCACTACTCTTTATTGAAAATAAAAAAGCGTGGTGTAAATGGACTATAAATTTGCCAATTCACCATGTTAAATAAATTTTGTTTAGGTAATTATATCCCTTCCCATCCCTTCTTTCCCATTACTCCTAGGTATTAATTTAATCGTATCAACGTCACGTCAAATGTGTAATAGCAGAAGCCTATAAACATTTTTTTATCATAAAAACACAGCCTAAACACGAGTAACTTACAGCTGACGGCAATTAAACTGCCATGTCTCTTTTAGGGTTCCATGAAAAAAATACAACGTAATAAATAGTGTCATAACTTTCAGATTTGGTTTTGTTCGTGTATCTATATTTTAAACTATGTATGTGAGTTGTATGTGTGATAATTAATCAATTAATGATCTATCCGTATGTATAATAAAAATATTATACATAATATAAATAGCATGAAAACTTGAGAACAGTTTTTTCAATCCGTACTAATATAAATGTGAAAGTTTGTATGGATGTATTGATGTTTGTTACTCTTTCACGCAAAAACTACTGAACTGATCAACATAAAATTATTCCTTACACGTTGTCTGGGACACCAGAAAGGACATAGGGTACCTTGTCCTAGTCCTAGTAAATTGGAATGATTACATATGATATATACTCGTTATATACATATAGAAGTGCTAACATTAATTCAACAATGTTTAATTGATGTGGTGATAAATAAAAGTCTGCTTTCACTATTTCACGAGAATGGCTCGGTCAAACACGGATTCTAAAATTTAAGCATACCCAGACTATTCAGACTTATTAAAAAATCTTCTTATCTATTAATAGAGGATTAAGAATAGTATCATCGAATGTCTAATTTTGAAGTTGTTATGAATTTCGGGCATCCATACCCAATTATGACGAGTAACACAAGGAGCGTCCAGATTTAAACAATTATCTCATAAAATTAAATATCTGAAATGACGTTATGCGATGTGAAATCATTCCTTCAACAGATGTTCCTACGTAGATGTAGACAGTTATTCATGACCAAAATGTATAAAACGAAACTTGTTCCTTTGAAACGGATAGCTATAACTCTCAATAGTCATTTCACTAATGTTGACATCAATTTGGAGATCCGTAGACGTACAAAAGTCACCGACATAAGTAAGCGGATCAGTAAGTTGAAGTGGCAGTGGGCAGGATTCATAAAACGGAGAGTCGAAGGCCGCTAGGGCGGGAAGGTTCTCGAGCGCAGCGAAGCTCCAAGGATAGAACGTCCACCCACAAGGTGGACTGACGACCAGGTCGACGGTGGATTCAGGCTATTCTGGCCGGTCCTATTGTAAAATCATAGAGGAGGCCTGTGTCCAGAAACGGACGTTCTGCGGCTGAGATGATGAATACAATTTTTAGTACTGAAGTCACTAATCCACTGATTGATTTAACAATTATCCTTATATACAAACAAAAAACGTGTTAGTTTCGGATAATTTTAATTTCAAATAAGTGATGAACAATAAAAATTAAAAAAATAAAATAAAATAAATTATATGTACAAGCACATAGGATTCCGTAAATGGGATTAAAATGTTCAAACTACTTTCAGAATTCGAAATTTATACGTTGCACAAGGTGTATTCAACTCGTACCTATCGTATATTCGTGTAAAAGTTGCAGAATCGGCTATACAATAAAATCCAATAATCGGATTTTGATGCTCCATTTGCTGTCCAGTTTTATTTGATTTAAAATACTGTTACTGTGTACCTACACACGAATGTTTCTCGTTTTATACCTAGACAGAAAATAAAACTATAATAATGATTGAAAACTACACAATAAAAGCTTTTTAGTAACATTTATGTTAAGGCGAGGACTTATTTTGACTTCTTAGATTCAATTAAATTAAAATTTCGGTAACTATATTAAAAAAAAATTGATGGGGTAAAAAAAGGCGTATTCAACTTCCGATTCCATTTTCTAGGGACAAAATTAGTAAATTAGTTCTCAAAGAACATTTCTTGTCTTGTCACAGAAATTTTCAGCAACTACTACATTTGTTCTTAAGCTTATTAATTAATTAATATTTAGGTGAATTTCATCTGTTCGGTTATCTCCGAGAACCTTACAAAAATTTCCTATGCTATAAAAGTGCACCTTAATTCTCACTGGTTTCGCTTATTTTGTGTCCAGTCTGAGCTTAGTTCCGTCTTAACTTTTGAATCAGCACTATCAGAGGTGTGAGATCGACTTTCTTACTCCTTGGTAATAAGACTGGTTGTACGACTAATCTAACCCGAAGATTTACAGGAAAACAGGAACCCATTAACGTCATGAACTAAGCAAACTTCTTACTTCTTCATTATACAAGAACTATCCAAGTTTCGACGTACCTATGTGTGCTCAGGCCTTAAAAGTGTTAATAGGCCGCGCGCGCATGAATCACACATAGAGTGATGCACTATGGAATAAAGAAATATTTGTGTGTCTGTGGTACAGTTCGTTCAGAGTAACGGTTTTTGAATAATATTTTATTGCATATCTCACAAAGTGTGTTAGTTATTTAAAACCAATAATCTAAACTTTTAAATAAATTTGAAAGTTCAAATTAAATTAAGGTTTAAATGTGAGATTTTTTATTAATTTAGAACAACCACAAGGTAAGTAAAAGATTCAATGAAATAAACAACTGAATCATAATTTATTAAAACAAAAAATGTGATTCTTTTTTTTTATTTATGCCCTCAATTCGAAAAAAATCAAATAAAATGTTGCTTCTTATGTTGTTCGTAAAACACAGTGTAGTCCAAATTGCTTGAAGCGTTAACTGCATTCATTCAAACATGGTGAATTCACTGCATTCACTCACTCGAGTTACCCGAGGTATGAAAATACCGAAAGCCCGTATGAAGTATGCGGGATCCCGCATACTGCAATACAAGGGCTTACTTTTGCTTTTTCATTAAACACGATTCCGTTGCTTTTGTATGATTACCAGAATGATATAAATTTAACATAAGAGGTCATACCTAGCCGAACTAACCTATTCAATGACGACACGTTTGGTCTAGCGTTCGAATCCCGCTAGGGACAAATGTTTTTATGTGTTAACTTTTTACCTTTATACCTGAGTCATGGATGTTTTGTATTTATAATATGTATATATTTATAAAAAAAAAAGTAATGTATCAACTGTCTGGTATCCATAATACCAGTCTGGTGCTGTGTGGAATGTGTCAAGATATTTATTTATATTTTTTTATTTAATTGGTACACAAAACATACAAACTCGGGGCGTCCGCTAGGTGTCGCTTATGTGTCTTAATCCAATGAATGTGTACCGAAACTATTTAATTAAATTATTTAATCAAAAGTAAAACTGATATTTGATTTAGTTGCCAATAAACTGCGGGATCTCGCAAATACAAATTTTTCTTCGGGAAGATTCAATATTTAAAATACCGGATAAAAATTCTCTTACGATATTGCACTCTCTAGGTATTCGGATCCATTCAACTTTTGTTGAAGTTAGTTCCGAGTTTGTACAATGTAAGATAGCCACCAAATAGCCACACTGTTTTCTATGAAGGCAACACAGTACCGGAATAAAATTAAATGTTCTTTTAATAATTTTAATTAGACAACTCTTATATAATTTAATATTTATTTAAATTATATAAAGAGAACAAACGTAACTTACACACAATATACATATAAAGGACGATTAACAACATAACAAACACTTTATAAATAATAAGGACTAAAATAATACCTAATGAAAAATTAAAAGAAATGAAAACAAGAAAGTATGTGGGTGATCTCTTAAATAATAAGGGTCTTCTTCAAAGCTTACTGAGCGAATTAATTATGTAACGCTTGAAAGAATATAAGGTAGGTACACAAGGAAATGTCACAATAATTATGTAAATGTAAAAAAAATATGTTCAAGAATTTAGGAACACGAATATAAAAATAAATTACTCTCGTGAAGAGATTTAGAAAGAGGAGTATGGCTGGGTCAGATAAGATGGGTGGAATTAATATTTCAGTTAAAATATCTGAACTGTAAGTTCGCACTTAAAAAAATTATATCTTGATGAGTACAACGAAGATGAAGTCATTAAATTATGATGTTTGTGTCACAAGGTTTCGTGATTAATATTTTTCTCTTTCATCAGTTTGAATGTATTTAGTTAAATAATTTATTAAGTTTAGTTAAAGTATTTAACGATTAGTATATTGCAGTCTATTAGGTCATCCCGAGAACAGTATTTAAGAGAGCTTCTGACATAACAGGAGTATGCCATAGGCTAGTATTTGTTGAAGAAAAGCTTTTATTTTCCTTGGCTGTTACTTACGCTAATACCCCTTTCGAAGAATCATTATGTATTCGTTGACCCAACACAAAATTTAACAAAAATATTACGAAAATGTTAATAGGTACGTATCTCAAAAGCTTAAACGCAATTATACCCAAATTACAGAAACGTTTATATTTTCGTCCCAATATTAGGCGCAACAAAATAGAAATGAATTCGCACAAATTTATTATTCCAGATGGGTAGCGAATCGAGTCCTTTTTAGCTTGTCGTGAAAATTATTTGTAACTCGATTACATACGTAGCAGCCTCACTTGGATTATAATTGCGGTCAAATAAATTCTGCCCAATTCGTCTAAGGATATGGGAATTTTAAATTAATTGAACAACTCTCACATATTATGGAATTCGACAGATCCAATTATTTCTAGAAGCTTTATGAATTATAAAACCCTGTGACATCCTGTCTTATAATTACTGTTTATTCTAAAAGAAATTGTTTTGTATTATCCTAGTACTTTTTGCGAAAAAAAACTAATTAATCTCATGTAACGTACTTACTCTAAAACAATAACAAACAGTAAAGAGAGTATCAATTTTACCTATTACAGGGATTTTTGTTCAAAATATTTTTTCAATTAAATAGCAAAAGGTATTTGTTTACAGAATCTTATTTATAGTAAAATCCACTTCGTTAGAATACATCAA
The DNA here is from genome assembly GCA_918317495.1 of Synanthedon vespiformis. NCBI lineage: Eukaryota > Metazoa > Arthropoda > Insecta > Lepidoptera > Sesiidae > Synanthedon > Synanthedon vespiformis. The sequence continues at coordinate 5,513,691 of OU906947.1, forward strand.
ATTATAATTTGAATTATATTACTCAAGCTTAGAGCGTCTCAATGAATTTGAGACTTTTGTTAAATGTTTAATTAGGTAAAATTCATCAATGATAAAAGAATTATATATATTTATAAATAAAAATAATTAAAACCAGGAAACGGGAAAAGAATGTCTTAAAATTGAAAATAAAACAACACAATATTATCACAAAAGTCATCAAAAAACGTTCTCAAGTCTCAAGAGGCGAACGGCAACCTCTTCTCAGGATTCCGACCGCCCCCGCTTTTAGAACCGGTTTTTGAATGCACGTGTGTACTGCACAGACGCTGCATTTAATGCTGCAAGCGTTGAGACTGTTGAGAGACCACGCACTGCACAGATAACTCGGAAACACACCAATTAAATTGTTCATAGATGATGCAAACATATTCAAAACCTTGTATACAAGGATTGCTCTAGACTACTCTAGAGTTATTATACGATACGAGTTTTTTAGCTACGAGTCCAAGTTTATTACGTTCTCAACAAGAAAATGTTGGGCAGAACAAATTGGCAGGGGAATAGTTGTTTACTTCAAATATAGGTACTCATAATTAATAAAAATATTAATTTGTTTTACAATATTGTTTAGCTGGTGCCCGCGACTTCGTCCGCGAAGAAATATAAAAGTTATAATGCCTGAAAAAGAAATTGCATATATTGTCTACATATGACAAATGTAGTCCTTTTAATCTATATTGTCTATACTTATTAAATTGTCTGTCCTGACAGACAACGCACAGCCAAAACTACTACTAATTCTAGAAAGCTGAAAGGAACAAAGAGGGAGATTGCTAATCAATACTATAATAATAATAAATTTGTAAGTGTAGGTATTTTAGGTATGTAATTTCCTACATAACTCTTAAACGAATTATCTGATTTTCTTGAAACTTGGTAGATAAACATTTAGACGTACAGTATTTTTTCAACGCGGACGAAGTCGCAGGTACCAGCTAGTACAAAATAAAACAAATGCTATTTCGTAAAATTTAAAGAATTGTCGGTTATGTGACATTTTGGTTATGTTAATATGGTTTGCATATTTTTCTGAAAGCTTTCAAATGTATTCCACTCTAAAAAGTTCAGGTAATATAAGGCATCTATTGACGTGTACAAAAGCATAACCGCTAATAGGCGGTGCAGTTATTACGGTTTTACGCTTAATTCACACCGCCGCCGCCGCCGAATTCATTAGAATAGATTTTTTTCTACATTGCAATATGAACTTTATGTACATTTATTATGTACTAGCTGGTGCTCGCGACTTCGTCCGCGTTGAAAAAGAATAAAGTAGCCTATCCTGTGTCCTGTACGTCTAAATGTTTATCTATCAAGTTTCATGAAAATCAGTTAATTCGTTTAAGAGTGATGGAGGAACATACATACATACAGAAAAAAATTCTAAATATCGTCAATTTAGTTTCAATATCATGTATTGAGCTTATAAACACGATATCTCTGAAAACAAACTAATTTACTCCATGACCAACCCTTACAGATTTATTATTAGGATTGACAATGTATGTAATATTTCTCTTTTATTAATAAAATTTGCTTCAAATAAATAACTGGAGATCGCTTGCGCTTAAGTTACAATGACCTTACATGCCTTTAAATCAGCCAGCGCTACCAGTCTGTTCTACCCTTCAGTTACTACGGAGCAACGGGATTATTTAATGACAATGCGGAAATAAGATGCATATTAAGATAAAAATTATACGCTGAACATTTTATTATATAATAATATACATTAATTTGTGTCCTCTTTATAATAAGTTACTTACAGTTATTAAATTGTTGCTCGTTTTAAATCTATCATATCTTTACATAATGTTACTTAGAATTCATAAACGTCTTAAATTTTATGTTATTGACAAATTAACATTATACCTAATTAAAGGATTATACTGTTGTTCTATAAATACAACGTAATAATGTATTACACTTTTCTCGAGAACATTTTCTTATAATATATTTTGTCAAATTATTAAATTATAACAGCCATAACATCAAAAGAAATACGAAGCATGAACACAATGATGCTGGAAAATTTATTTCACCACAAATCTTTTGTTTGTACCCAAAGGAAATAAATAACAAAAAAGACAAAATGTTTTGTTTCTTAGACCGTGAATAAAAAGCCCTAGTGTACGTCAAAGTACATAAAACTTTCGGCTCTCTCCTGCGTCCAACTCTGACGGGTGACGTCTACCTCGAAAATAATTCATTATTTTGTGATGTTACTTTCTAACATACCTGTAATAAATATTACGTCTATTATTTTTATTAACATCATATTGATATACTATGTTTGTCTCTTTACTACTCAATGGAACTGCTGCTGTTGGAAATACGTAGGTAACTTTATTTATTATAAGTTCTATATTAGCTAATGTCATAAATTATGCTAAAAATTAATCCTTACTTCCTTACTAATATTATAAATGTGAATGTGAGTTTGTTTTTTTGTTTATTTGCTTGTTTGTTACGCTTTCACGCAAAAACTACTGTACCGATCACCATGAAATTTTGCATACACGTTGTCTGCCATTTTACATAGGGTACCTTTCATCCAGGAAAGAAGTACTGTTCCCAAGGGATTATTTAAAATATAAAACTGTAAATAACGCCTTGCCAATGTGTTATAGCAACAAGGCGTCAAGCGTTACAATTTGTTTTATATTTTTTAATTTATCATCGCGTACGAAGTCGCGGGCACCAGCTAGTATAGTGTAATTGAAAAACTATTTAAACTATCCATTCTTAAGCTCTCAGAATAAAGGAGACATAAAGCTTTTCTATTCTAAAAGCTCTTAGAGGCGAGTGATTTATCTAAACCTTGTTAAAAGTAGAAACGGTAATAATATAACACCTTTTGTATATCCTGTTGAGATAGAACCTGCGCTAAGGGTAAGGACGGCATCTTATTACGATTTTATCTTAGTCAATGCAGTAAATTTATACGAACATTAAATAAAATAAGACGCAGTTATAGTTAGAATAAAGTTTTAGTTTCTTTCATACGATAAATTAAGTATTAATTATTTAAGTAATTAAAAATAATTTTAAGTTTTAATTAGTTCTAAAATATAGTGGACGAAGTGATGTTACTATTATATTTATGCAATACAATATAATATAACTTTTAGAAGAATATCGATTATACGTTTGCCGGCTTCACTGGCTGTGTGAAAATCTCAGATGTTTATGAGGAAGCTTAAAGTTACTTCGATACGTGATCCCATCTTGCGATCTTTCCAATCATCTTGGCATTAACGATTATTCTCCGTGCAGAAAGGGAGTTTTTACACTTAGTTGCATTTTTTAAATAGAAAGTGGCCTGTACCAAAACAATTATTTTTTGTAATTTATAATTTACCAAAATGAGATTGGAGAATCACATTTTGGTACGTGGACACTAATTAGGTTAGGATTGTCAGTTTCTAGTTTCTACGTTAACAAGAGTTGGCAGATATCCCAACTTCGCTGGAAGCCTTCTTTTGATAGTGCTAGCAAAATTGTCCGTTCAATGTTCTCAAAGTAAAATGTAAGTTTTTATTGGAACATATCAGGCACATTTTTTAACTAGCTGTACCTGCGACTTTGTACGCATGGTTCTCGGAATATAATCCAATACATTACAGACAGAATGTTTTTATGGAACATTTTTGGCTTTTAGTCAGTAATGGCAAGAAAATATCACAAATTCTGCACGTTTTGGAAATATTAGATATAAAATTAGTTTCAGTTTTCTGTTTCCATCTAAACCTTCGTAATATATCTCAGAACTCAGAAATGTGATGTTTTTGAGTAACACTAATGTGTAATCTAGAGAAATTTTAATAAAATTTGTGAATTGTAGACGATAAATATACAAGCTCTCTCAAAAAGAGTTATTCTGGCTTTTGTCTGACTTTATTTAGACCAGCAGTAGAACTTTAGCACTTAGTATAAGACACAAAAGGCATGTAGTATATAAAGGCAAGATAGTAAGGATCTCTTTACTCTTTCACCAACTACAAGTGAAGTGTTGATTAGTTACTTTTAGAAATAATTTTATGTTTTATTAAATTATGCACTCGGTGCACTGCACTGATACCAGTCCCATCCTTCGATAGGCGATTTTTTTTAATGTTTTGGACTTTTATCGTACAAACAAAGGTATAAGCTCCATTATCCCTGGTGATCGGTGACTTTAAATGACGGTTACCCCACTTGATTATTATCGAAGGATGAAATCGAGTGCATAATTTAATATAACATAAAATTATTTCTAAAAGTAACTAATCAACACTTTACTTGTAGTTGGTGAAAGAGGCCCTTGGTCTTAAATAATTAACATTATCGTGAATATATGTGGGTGTAGTGACGAGGCACACTGCGACATGACCGATAAAGTAACACATTTGAGTTATTTTCAGGAAATCATATTAGTTGGGATTAATCCCTCTCAGTCGACTACAAGTGTTAGGTTATAGTTTATTCACGTTTAGTTAAAGTATTTGGTTCATATTTGCTACATTGTTAAACAAAGGCAAACTACGATTTTATGTTCATGTTCCGCATTGTAACGTTGAGAGTTACAATAAAGAAAAGTCCACGTGCCAACCAGGAAACAGCTTGAATTTGAAACCCTATACTGTATTATGAAATAGTAGTGTAAACATAATAATACCGGGAATGGTATTAGCGACCCGGGAAGTAAAAGTCAATATAACGAGATTAAAGCTAATGAACTTAAAGTTATGGTACGTTAACTTTTTCTTGAGCTGTTAACGTTATATTAAAAAATTTCGAATCAGAAGAGTCTTTTATATAGTGAGTCGTTAACAACGTATAATAGTATAACGTATAATGGACTAAATATGCATAATTTCATTCAAATCCATTGAAAAATTTGTACAATCATTTATACCACTTTATATAATAACTAGCTGTTGCACAGGACTTCGTCCGCGTAACTTTATAGAATATAATGCAAAATTTCAACCTAATCGGTTTAGCTGTTTAGAAGTTATGTGAAAAAGATAAGTAATATAGATAAGGATAATTCTTACTACCCGTTGTCCTATTACCCGTTTTCCTGTAGGGATGAAGCATTTTCCCGCGGTAAAAAGTAGCCTATGTTCATCACAGATAATGTCGGCTTCTAATGGTAAAAGAATTTTGCAAATCGGTCCAGTAGTTTCGGAGCCTATTCAATACAAACAAACAAACAAACAATCAAATCTTTCCTCTTTATAATATTAGTATAGATTAGCTGGTGCCCGCGACTTCGATAGCATTTAAAAAGAAAAAAAGTAGCCTGTCCTGTGTCCTGTACGTCAAAATATTTATCTACCAAGTTTCATGAAAATCAGTTAATTCGTTTAAGAGTTATGGAGGAATATACATACATTCATACATACAATACCTTTAAGATTTGATGATAAAGAATGAAGTTAATAAGCTAAAACACAGTTGATATTATTAAATTTGGTGCAATACAAAAGGCTTCTGGGGGCATGCTTTTAAAATCATACAATGCCTACCTACTCTACCTTCATTATTTCTCATGTTAACTTCCTTAAATATTTAAGTACGTCTCTCGGGTCCATTAGCTTTGAAATTTGCGCCTGACTATTTAACGTGGGATCCGACATTAATAATACTCCAATATTGTAACTTAGATATATACATTACTAAGTCCTGTCCCAGGTCGCACTAGTTTCAACTCAAATTCGTAATAATACTGAATAATGTGTATGAACAAAATAAATAAATTGTATCGGCAAAATGTATTACAAATAGGAGGTCCAGAAAAATAACTGAAGAAACGGCATAAATAAATACTTATTTTATAGATTGGATGGATATAAGATTTTAAATTCGGAAATGAATAAAAATTGTCTCAAACTAAATCAATACTAATAATAAATCTGTAAGGGTTGGTCATGGAGTAAGTTACTTTATTTTCAGAGATATACGGTATCGTGTTTATAGGTCTATACATGATACTGAAACTAAATTGATGATTTTCAGATTTTTTTTTCTGTATGTATATTTTATGTATGTATGTTCCTCCATAACTCTTAAACGAATTAAGTGATTTTCATTAAACTTGGTAGATAAATATACCGACGTACCTACGGGAAACTACTCATCCGATTTAAAAAAAATCCTTCAACATGGACAATGGACATAGGCTAAATATATTTTCCATCCTGAACTTTCCAATGTCCAATGTCAAAAATTGGAAATTTTTAACGGCATGGCCTAGATTATGAGAATCAAATGAAACGAATATAATAACAATTAAATCGCAAAAAATACCTCACAAAAATATTATTGTAAAAAAAATTGCTTACTCCTAACAACCGCGACATTAGAAACCTTGCAGTCACAATCGTAACACTGGTAAAATATTATCACGAAAGTAGAATACCCAGAAATTTAAATAGGAAGTTGTTTACAACGAGAGACCACGTTAACGACGTAACACTTCGCTCGACGATTCTTTTGCATTGACAACAACATTACCTTAATATCTAGAAGCAATTGTAACATCAAAGTTAGTGCTTTGTTGACGCTGTGATTTCCATAACTAGCTGGTTCCCGCAACTTCGTTTGTTATTAATAAATAATTTTTATGACCTATTTTGGGAGGGATGGGATTACTTATCAGCTGATTTTTTGTCTGCAGCTTAGTAAACATATTTTGTATAATAAAATGGAAGGATAGTCCTACAAATGGAGTGTAACATTTTCCCAGTCCTATGCTTGGAAGTTTTTTACGGCTGCTAACTCCTTTAGCTGTCTATCGAGGAAAAAGGTGGACTTTCGGCTAACCGAAGCTACTCACAGAGTTTCAGCCTGTTAGTAATCAGAAAAAATTCCAGGTGAGGGATACTGGACTAATAATTTTGCCAAGCGTTACATTTTTATTTTTAGATGATTACTCGTGAACAGCGGATTTTTTTTCCGCATGGTATGTCCTTCTGTAACCCTGACATGTATGCAAAATAAATTAAAATTAAAATAAATTACTCCATGACCGACTCCTACAGATTTATTATTAGTATTGATAAATTCGCTAGAATGCACAAAATCACCAAACTTGTCCTAAATAAGACTGCATGACATGAAAAGCATCAAGACTAAAAGTATCGTATGAGATTTGGGCCCAAACTCAGTTAACGTTGACGGGCGAGTTAACCGACGAGATTGTCGGTTGCCAAACTATGGACGCATTGTGATAAGATATTTCATATCTACAATGTACTACCGACTACCGGCTCATTGAGTCTGTACATAGAACGGTTGATTTAACAATAAAAGCTCACTTTGGTGTAGTACCATATATATAGTAATTTTTTGTATTTTTGTTTGTACGTTTGTGCACGCTAATCTCAGAAATGGCCTCATAAATGCCAAAGCGGCACATAACAAGTACGCCTAAAACGGAATCAGGGCGAAGTCTTGTCTTCGCGCGTCGATACTATACTATTATCGCTGTAGCATGGTGCGGGAGACAGCTGTCATTACTACGTGACTAGGGATGAGACGTTATGCAATTCATTTTTATCGCTATCGATACTCTTAACATAAACCTCTTTATTGTTATGAAAATTATTTTAAAAAGCAATTTGTTTGATGTGATATTAACCTCCATGGCATGGCACTGCTCTGACCATAGCGATATAATGTTAATTAGCGACAAAATAATGGACCATTGTTACCACTGATCGAGTTGTAGTAGCTGAAGCTCTTGATATTGGCCGCAATATTGTTTCGCGTATAACAGGTGAGAAAATTGGCCAAGAAGGGATGTCTGAAAATAAATTATCGTCACCCAAAAAAAAGTGGACCAAAGGCCACTGTTATTATGTAATCATACCTGTAAATTTCCCTATAAATAAATAAAATAAATAAAAATATCAATACATCCCATCACTAAATACATCTTTGGCGTTACGTTATACGCTTAATTTTTCTTTCAATTTGATTTTATTTGTAGACTAGAATATTCTGATTGGTTTTAATCTAATTTACTACTACAGTTATTAATGATTTAATGTATTACGAATGTGGCGCAGCTGACATACAAAGTCATAATTTTAAATCGCGGCAACTTTCAAGAGTGAAACCTCCTTGGTTGGTTGGTTCTTTGAGTGAAACGAAACGGTCATAACTGTCACCCGCACCATGCTACAGCGAAAATAGTATAGATCTATGGATTTTAAACTCTAATGTGGTGACGTAGGTACATAATGTCACATTTTTCTTAAATGACAGATGACAGAGTTCATGCTTTATGGTCATGTCATTTTTAATTGTTCCATAAAGTTCGTAGTGTGCGCAACATGTCGATTTACAATTCGCGTACGTAATTGAGTAGGTATTTGACGCATACGAGAGATCCAATTGGCTCGATCCTTCACTGTCCACAGATTGCAGTACGAGTACACTGTTAAATTGGATTCTGGTTTCTCTGCTAACAATGTTTGTCTACTGGGCTCCGTTAATTGATTGATTCGATTGTTTGCAGTTGTTTTGTTCTGCGAAGCATTTGTGGTCAGCCACCTTGTTTGCGGAATGTTGTCTGTTCGCTCGCGCGTCCTTTCCCTGCACCGATTGTGTATACTTATCTACAATGTACTCTTTTCGACTAAATACAAAACACTTTATTGCTGCGAAGTAATGGAGCGATTGTGGTAATTTGTTTCGTAGTGAAACATTAAGTTGGTTCATTGAAATGTCTATTTTGTAACGTCCTAATAATCTTAATATATAAAAAAGGCGATGTGTATGTATGTCTCTTTTAGTCTCCAAAACCGCTGAACCGATTTTGATGAAACTTTTAGACTATCTTCAGATTAGTCCAGCGGGTGTTCCTGTGAAGTTTGGTAGCGATCGGACGCGGACGAAGTCGCGGGCAAAAACACTAATATTATAGTGATGAATCATGGTAAATGCAAAGTTTGTGATGATGGTTATATATGGATGTTTGTTGAACTTCACGCAAGGGGGCTTTCAAGTATTACGTAACGCAATTTTTGAAAATTTTTGATCTTCAAATCGATGTTCGTTGGATGTAGAAAAAAATATCCCCTGTCATTAGAGAGAACCCCATTTCCTTATTTCATTTATAAAATTAATGTCACATATAATTTAATTAACTCTGCCTCACGCGATTATGCCGCTACCAAGTAAGTAACAATCTGCATATTAAAGAAACGCTTCAATATAAATGTAATTTAATTATGTAACCATAATAAAATATTATACGAAGAATGATAAATCTTCATAATTGGTACATTACATATAATAACATTTCGAGAATTTAATATGCAGTTTAATATGCAGTTACAGAGAACAGTCATATGAATGACGTTATAAAAATATATATATACATTTTTTTTATTTTTTGACGAGCCCCTCGTGGAGTGGTTAAGCTTGCTTTAAAGGTCTGTCTCAGGGGTCTCAGATTAGATTGTTTACGTGTTAACATGTGACCTTTGTACCTGAGTCATGGATGTTTATAATATGTAATGTATATTATTTACAAAAAAAAGTTATCTATGTAATGTATAGTCTGGTATTCATAATACAAGCATTAGTTGCTTACTATGGATTAGATGGTGCTGTGTAGAATGTGTGAATATATTTATATTTAATATATTATATGCATATATTGAGTGTGAAACAAACAAATCTCCTAAATGAGAAAAAGTTTACGACATCTCATTTTTATATTAAAGTCTTTTACGGTTAGCTTACGATGTCCATAAACGTTATTTTATTGTGGAACCCATGATTCATATCATACCGAATTCCTGTAAAGGAATGATATTTACTCTCTCTGCAACTTCACTAATACCAACTATTTTTATAGTTCCCATTTTAATCTATGTATGTATTAAAATAGAATAGTATTAAGACGAGAAATTCTTTCAAGATCAAAACTATCTGTATAACTCTTTTTAACAAAAAATAAACCGACTTCAAACCAATTGAAATAGGAATAGGACCACACGGGAAGCACCAGTTTTCAAATAAAAAAGAATCATCAAAGTCGTTTCACCCAGTCGAAAGTAATGAGTTAATAAACATTAAAAAATACAGTCGAATTGAGAACCTCCTCCTTCTATGGAAGTCGGTTGCAAATTAAGTGTCATGTTGTTTTACGCCAATGTACTCCTAAACTACTGAACCGATTTTGATAAAATATTGTATGTGTAATTCGGAATGTAAATGAGTAATCGGAAGGGGTTGAATTTAGATATCTAAAGATAATAAATCGTAACAAAAATTATTCAAATAATATCAAATGCAAAGGTGACAATCAAAATAGACTTAGAAAACGAGGCAGCAAAGATCTTTTTTGTTTAGAGTGCTAAGTTAGGATCCCTACCAAGCGAAGGTAACCGATACCTACTAAGTTAAAATCCTGAGCTTAGAGTGGAATTTAAAGCTACTAGAAACAAATCTTCTGAGATACAGTTTTCCACCAGACTTACTACAAAATTAAATAAAAATATTTTTCAATTTTACTTGAAAAACTGAGATTTTCTCGATATTCAGATTGTTAGAAATAATTAAGCTTTATTTGATTGTATTGTAATATTATTTAGACGCTTTTGAAATTAGCATTATAAATACAGTAAAGTAAAAATTGTAGCTTACGTTTTGGTACATTTTGGTAGCGGTTTACTTAATTCTCTTGAATAAAGGAATGTTTAAAAATAATACAAAGTACATTATACTTGACAGCGGAGAAGCTGCCTCTCATAATTTTTTTAACGATTAACCCATCAATTAATGTTGATGATGATTTTATTCTCTATCTTTTGCTAGCGATCTTCATAATCTCTGCCACAAACTTCTTCGTTCCATATTCGGAACTCATTCCAGAATTTCTATCCACTTTACTCGTCATATTTTCACTAAAGAGAGTATTAATTGAATGAGGACATTATAATAGTTACGAGTATGCCTGTACTGATGTGTAGTTGCGGTTAAGCTTTGATTGTGTATTAATGTTATGGTAATGTGTGTTGTTCCCAGCTATATTAATTAACAAAATCAAGCTGTGTTCGATGTAAACCTGTAGCAGAACTAATATAAACTGAAAGTAAATAATACGTTGAGACAGTAGCTCATTACGAAAAGAGCTTAAGTCAATTATATTTGTGACAGATGATAATCTCGTTTATAGCCTTGTTAAGTGTATATCCGCAGTTGGGTACGCACAAACGAATGTGCCATATTCTATGCAATTATAATCACACAACACTAATATTTCGGCCTTTTGCGGTTTACAGGAAAATTTGTGGCCTTTTTTGATTTTAAAGTTGCGACCACAATCCAAAATGCTAACTGATTTTTTTAAAAATATCTATAGGTAACAACTTTGCTGCTATGCTACAGTAAACTAAGAACAGTGTGCTTCATACCGTGAAATTAAAAAACGGTGTTTTTGAGGACTTCAGCCTCTTGTCTCTCAACAGTACCGTTCGAGAATTAGTTACAAATTCATTACAATCGTGTCACTCTATAATTATTAAATTTTTATTTCTTTATATTTGTATAAAATATTATATATATTATTTTTAATACTTATTTTAGTACTTACTAACTAATAAATATCTTTTATAGCAATTTTTAAATTACGTTTCACAAATATATGGGTATTTTCCCTTATAAAATACACGATTAATGTTACAAGCATAACGTATTTTTTCCTTAAGCTTCCACTTACTCTCCATAACCCTACAATATGTGTACCTATAGATTTTGTAAAAGAAAAAGTTTAAATTATTATATAAAAATTAAGTTAAACGCGGTCCCTTTTTCATGTTATAATTCAATTAAGGCCGCATAATTGAACTACAACAGCGTCCGCCAATAAGTAATGTAAAATTGATTAACCAGTGCCTCCATGATAGATGGTAGTCTGGAAGCATTGCCTATTGTGTTATCACCCGTATATAGGTACGCACGTGTCCTATCGCGGTGACATCGACCGGCGCCTCTTACATCATTTTCTCATATTATGATTATTCCTCGCTTGGAAGGATAAAGGAAATAGTGGTTAACTGTACTTAAATTTTATTTAATGTTTGAAGTCTTTATGAATACTTTTTCGGGAATATGTTAACACTTACACTTACAAGCTTAGATAATACAATAAAATATTTACTGTATATTTACTGATGTATTGTAACATTTAGCTTGGTTCCCAAAATATTTAGTGTTTATTTAATTAGAATCGGTTCATATACAAAAAGTTATACCTAATAGCGAAATACCAAGAATACTTGCAGGCACAGCTAGTATAATCAAATTAAATGTATTACTTACATTTAATTTGTTTATACTCATTTATATGAGACTATGTCATAATCAACTTATGTTTAAAAATCCTGATTCACGTGCTCAGTAATCTTAAATATTGTTATGAATGCGAAATTTAGTTTCTTTGTTCACGTTTAAATTTTTTAACCGATCATCGTGAAATCATCAGGTACTTTTAGCCCATTAAAAAGTTCCTACTGGTCCCGATTCACGTTCAGGGCTAATCAGACAGCACTCAAAAGATTTTTATCTCATTTGTTATATATACAGCTTGAGCCCTGCGAAAGGACATAGGCTATTTTTAAACTTTTCACGAGGGCGGAGTGCCGTTACAAACGTTTTTATTACATAAAATATACTACTACTAGCTACACGTTCCCGGATTCGCCCGGGTTCGAAATAAAAACTATCCTATCTTTTAAATTGGACCAAATTACACATAGTTACGAAATTTTTTTAAATCTTCATGCGCATAAAACGCGCGTAGCGTAGATTGATAAAAATAATTAGTTTCGAATAGGGAAAAGTAATATGATCAGTTTATGAAGCACGGTCGCGGGTTCGAATCCCGCTAGGGACAAATGCTTATGTGTAACATTTGCATTTGTACCTAAGTCATGGATGTTTATAATATGTATGCATTTATAAAAAAAAGTAATCTATGCAGTATCCATAATACAAGCATTAGTTTCTTAGTGTGGAACTAGATGAACTAGTGAAGATATTTATCTATTTATTTATTAAAAAAAATTTTCATCAACATTTAGAATAGAATTTCAGGATAAAAATAACTTAAATATTTCACGCGGGCATCAGCTGTCTAAAAATAAAGATCCAACGCTTGGCCAAAGTATATAATGCCATGTTTCAATGTACATATATATATTCAGGCGTTATATTGTTTTACATATTCATGCGAGCTGCGACAGAGATATAAAAGCTCTTCTGAAATAATCGTATAAGCTCGAAGCTCGTAGCTTGAAATAGACTTCTTCAAAGTCTAAGAAAATGTCGGGGTTGCGACTCTGAAACTTTTCAATACATGTTTGGCTTACAATAACATAAGAAATCTTATCAATGAGCAGTAAGCTTGTAAAATACAGACTGAATCGAAAGAATTTTATACTTATCTTGTAAAAATATTCGTAAATATTTTTGGTATGTTGATATTTCTAACTGAATTAAAATTATAACTATTCCGTAAAAAGTAACGTTTTAAACATTTAAATAGTCTGCAGCGATAGTCTACAATTACTCAAGTGCCCGTACAATTACATCGTCCACGACGGATATCTTAGAAGATTGTATATTTCCTCGTTCTTGCGTACGCAGGTTTTCAATTCCAGTTTATTCGGTTGCTTCTTCGACTCGAAGCCAATTGGTTCTCGCTTTGACAACGGATGGGGGCCAGTTTTTAATATTCTTAGACGTTCTATCGGGAACATAACATTTTTCCAGAGTAATGAGTTTCCTATATGTTAAACCAGGTAATAAACAAACCCTGTGCCTATTTCATCCAAATCCGTAACGAACATTCATACAATCCACACTCACAAACTTACGCATTTATATATCAGTAGTTAGTGATTTCCCTTCGTCAACAAGGAAATTGGCTTATGGTCTTCAAACGCCTTAACATAATATTCACTGTGATTCCAAGTGGAAGGACCCCATAAGTTATACGTAGCTAAGCACGACCCCGATTACGTCAAATTCACTGATTTGACCTCTAGATCGGCTGCTGTCAAATTATTTTTATGTCTATTTGAAAATCGCCATTTTGGCGCTGTAGAATAACTAAAACTAGTGATGTCCGTGGAATAAATCGGTTCGTCCGTTTGGGAGCTACGATTCCGCATGCAGACACAGTTTGCACCATGTTTACATAGATACACACATCAAATGTCACCCAGTTTTTACGGCAGGCGTCGGGGGCTAATTTCCAAACAACGTTTCTTTCAGCACTTTTTGAAAATCTCACCAGTTTTAAAAGTATGTTCTAGTAAATTTGAGCTAGGATGTGAAAAACAAAGAATAATCTAAACAAACTTATAATACAAATTCACTGGTTCCATTGGTTCCATCGGGTATTTTACTGACATTCCTATTAATGAATTAAATAAACTTATTTCCTAGATAGGTTTTGTGAAAATTTGAGATTTGCCTCTTTATTGTTCAAATAACGTTGGTAAAATTAAGGGTATAGCTTATAAAATATCGCAGCACGGCAAATAACTTATTTATTGTCTCCGTTCTTTTCGTGACAGCCATAATTGACAGGGGAGAAACGTAGGCATGTACCCGAGCGGATGTGACACCCGCAATCTCTGATTTTCCACCATCGTGATTCGTGTTATAATACATGTTCCTTTACGTATTGCGCAAGATATATTACTTTAACCGATAAAATATATTAGTATTTCTGCGAATGAAAAGCAGGGTTACGTGACATGATGTCGTAGCCTAAATAAACGACGAATTAAACTTAATGCATGCTGTTCCCACATCTATTAGGGACATTTATTGCAGCTATATTCCAGTCATGTTGAAAAACCAATTATAGTATATATATATATATAAAGAAATATATAAGCGACTGACTAGCGACCCGCCACCGGCTTCGCCTAAGATGATTTTTTTTATATTTTAATAGACACAAATGGTACTTAACATGAGTGAGCGGATATTACAGAGAGACAAACGAAAGACAAAGAGAAGAGCTCTAATTATAAATTAAGTAGGTACATCAACTATCTTAGGAAGTAAACCCATAGCATAGGAATTATGAAAAAAAAAACCGTGGTGTTCATTTTGGGCAGTTAATAACACTGTAAACTGAAAGGAACTTAACAAATATATGAGATTATACTTTAACTTCTGATAACCGCTGCACCATTTGGCTTCGTGATCCAATTAAGAGGTTTCGAGTTCGTCGACTCCTGTACAGTTAATGTCCATAAGTGGTTGAAAGTTTTTTAGTTCACAATGTAAGTAGGTATAACTTAACACGATGCATTTTGTATGAATCAAAAAAGATTACTTATTAAACGAACATTATAAAGTCATTTCTTAGCCGCGTTATTTCTTTAAAGATACAGGTTATACTTCTTTCCAAGTGTGACCTTCGGCGGCAAAGGTGATTGAACTGTTAGACGTAAGCACCTGTCACTATAATGCGCCATTGACGCCACCTTCAATTTCGATGAAGCTTATTCGACATAATTGTGCCCCACAAATTATTGTTAAAATTTAAATTAAAAAAATTGGAAAATAGTTGTCTTAAAATATCCAAGCCAAAGATAATGGTTTATGATTTTTAAAAAAACTACCTGTGTCTCGCGACTTCGTCAGTGCCCCTTTTATTTAAGTGTTAACAATATTTATTACTTAGTAGCTGGCGCCGGCGACTTCGTCCGCGTTTAAAAAGAAAAAAATAGCCTATCCTAGTACCTACTGTACGTCTAAATGTTTTTCTACCAAGTTTCATGAAAATCAGTTAATTCCTTTAAGAGTTATGGAGGAACATACATACGGAAAAAAATTCTAAAAATCGACAATTTAGTTTCAGTATCATATATGGAGCCTATAAACACGATATCTCTGAAAACAAAGTAACTTAATCCATAACCAAGTCTTACAGGTTTATTATTAATAAATTAAATAAATTAATAAGTAATAATAATATTGATAATATTGATATTGATGACCATACATTTTTGCCAGAAGTCGCTTTCCGCGCCTGTCTGTCTGTGTGGCCGCTAACTCCTCGTAAACCACGCAACGGATATTGATGCAAAAAACTCTATCAGCTAATCAATTTTGCACAGTAATTTTACGTAAATAATTTTCCTGGACGAAGACGAGAGCGGATAATATATGTATTATGCTAGTAAAAAATAATTTAACTCGTTCTTACAAATGTTTTACAGAACCCGTGTTTAATGGACTGCCAATGCGATTCCATACAAAGAAAGACAGAATGACGTAAAGAGTCTCCTTTACTCAACGTGTCTTTAGTGCAATTCTATTCCTAATATAAGCTAGATACATTAGAGAAGACACAGTCAGCTCCAAATATCAAGGCACTCGACGCTTTCAAAGTGAATGCATAGTTCACGGCGCAATTGCTATTCACATGCCACTTCGTTGTGAAGATTGGAGAAGTCAGGTTGTGCTACACTGAGAGTGTATTCAAATCCCACCAATATTATATGTAAATTCGAAAGTTTGTGAGGATGTGGGGATAGGCTGTTTGTTACTCTTACATTACATGAAGAAACGGCTGAACGTATTTGAACGAAATCCGGCACACAGATAGTTTATTTATTATCTGAATAAACATGTAGTAGAATAATTTTTATTATGAAAAAAAATATGTTAATATAATCATTACTCATTTAATCTATACTTGCTTAATAATCAATTCTTAATTTATTGTCAAATATATTTATTTATAAATAAATAATATTAAACAACTACCTACAGTATGAAGTGGCACTGACCTCAGTTCTTCAACGACCATAAGCCGTGGCTTCACGTAATCTCGTTCTCGTCAAAGTCCGGTATAGCTTAAAAGGTTTCAGGACATCAACCATTAGGTCAGGTACCTAATATCGAAACAACTTGACGTCTCTCTAACTAACGTGCGCTCATAAAACACAACTTCAACTTACATATGTATTTGTACTTCGTATATAGCTTGCACGTTTTGGATGTTAAAAAATTTAATCTTGCGGGTTGGTGGTTTATAAGAAAATTATGAAAATTATGAAAAAAGACATACTCTTTAGAAATAAAAACATAAACGAAACCAAAAGGTTTCTTTCAAAAAAAAAACTTGATTAAAACTTCACTAGAAAGATATTTTACATAAAAATAACTATTGTCACGATCTCTCACAGCTGTGGTGAAATGCAGTCAATTCTATCATTGTGAATTTCATTTCCAAATTTAAGATTAAGCCTTTGAGTGCTCAGAAGTCGGACCAAACGGCATAAACTCTATCTGTTGTAATTATTAGATAACTTCGAGGACTTCTTAAAATTAGCAGAAGTTACTAAGACTAAAACGTTATTATAACTCTAAAACATTACAAGCGATGAGGTTCAAATTTTCAGACAACTTTCATATAGATCTAAAAAGGATTCCTATTAAGGCGTATCGGAACAAATGTTGGGTTACAATATCGGTAAGAGCAAACAACTTCTGACGGACTAGCTACTACAAAAGGTGAATTAAATTTTTAATTAACCTCAGTTGAGTGGGAGTGAAGTAAATATTTAAGTGTTGGTGGTGCCAACTCGGTTTCGTCAAAGAAATTAGAGGATTTTCTCGTAAAGATTTATAGTAGACATAATTTGAAATTGTGGTGTATAAAAAACAACTTGTTCACAGTGCACTATATAAGTAAAATATTCACAAACTTATTCATAATTAATTAAATGATACCTACCTAAATTTATAACTGTTTTTAATTTATAACCTAAAAATATAGGTAGTTGTACCTAATGTCTATTTTCATTACAATTTTTTTGTTTTTAATACCTGATAATTAAAACTTTGAAATTGACATTGAAATTAACATTAAGAATTTTTTCATTTGTCTTGATTAAAACAACAACAGTATTTTAATGAGTAATACTGGTGACCCGCCCCGACTTCACACAAATACATTTTTTTCTGCAAACTATACAAACCTTATCCGTAGGGAGATTTAGAAGAAGTAAACGGACTGAAAGGGATAGCAACTTCTATTTTATAGCTAGCTGATGCCCGCGACTTCGTCTGTGTTGAAAAAGAAAAAAGTAGCCTATCCACTGTTCTGTGCGTCTAAATGTTTATCTACCAAGTTAAATGAAAATCAGTTAATTCGTATTCGTTTAAGAGTTATGGAGGAACAATTACATACATACATACAGAAAAAAATTCTGAAAAACTTCAATTTAGTTTCAGTATCATGTATAGAACCTATAAACACGACATCTCTGAAAACAAAGTAACTTACTCCATGACCAACCTTTACAGATTTATTATTACATTATTAGTATAGACATTAATAGATTTGCGCTTTTCTGAGATGATTTCATGATATTCATGATTTGTCATCTACACAAGCGTTACTCGACTTTAAAATTCTTGAATAATATTATGAATAGGTATGACCTTATAACTAACTCGTGCACCTGAGTTGCGGCTACGGTGGATGACGTCATATTGCGTAACCTTTGTGAACTATTTGCAGTATTAGTCTGACATAAAGCCTTTGTTTCAATTTTATTACTAATTTAGAATATCAATTAGCAATTATTAAGTAGGTACAAAGTAATCTATATCAAGAAGATATACTAAACTTAACAAAGGAGTTATTGCAACTTTTTCTCCTGCTTTAGATTTTCTTTTTATTGTTTAGAAGCTTTTAATGAGCTGAATAAAAAAAAATTAAAACATTTTTTCTCCGCCTACAAATGATAATCAAAAGCGATGTTACTTTTTGATCAGTAAGCGAACACTATTTATTATTTAATCCGCAAACGTTCAAATAACAAAACAGTTTAGGGTGCTTTTTATTTCGACTATTCATCCACTCTTTACATGCGATGTCAGCATTTAAAATTGGTTAATAGATTATGAAAATTTAGTCATAATGAAAAAAAAAACAATTTATTATTATTAAAAAATATTATTTAATATTTTTCGGTCTCTCCTGAACAATAAAGGCTTCATTGATTAGTAAAGCAAAAATTTTATCATAAATTAGTGAGTAAAAATACAGAGCCCAAATTTTTTCGTACCTAATCATATTTAGTAAGATTGGAAGAACTCAGCCACTATTCAGCTGTGTAAGTAAAGGTTATGTAAGTACAATTAAAATAATAGATTAGAATCCACCTAGAAAAGGTTACGCTGAATGCTATAACAATATTTATCATTGGTCTATCGATTGGCCTTTGACCTTGTATCGGGGTAACTGCCGCTGGATATCGTTTTAAAAGACCTCTGGAGTTGTTTATTTAATAAGTAAGTTCCGTCTGGTGTTGGATGAATATAAACTAGTTAAGTTGAAGGTCAACCACTCCGAAGGCTCGGAAGTCGATTTATATGTGCATATGAAACGCTTATTGACGCGACCCGTACAATGACACAGTATCATTGTTATGCAATATATATTAGGCATACTATTTACATAAAGCATGTGACACGTGAAATAATAATTATTAAATAGTGTGTTTGCTTCCGTTTGAAATTTTTTTTAGTTAAATTAAATAATATCTTTACTAATACTAACAGGGCAAACTGCATTATCTCAGTAAAAAATTAGGCAGCGCGTCTGCAGCCGTATTTTGATTATTTACTACTAGCAACCCCATATTTACTAAAAATTGGGAAATTTACTATTGACAGCGAACACTTGCGACAGTAACCTTAGTGTATGGAGGTTCAATTTGTATGGAAATAAGGCCATAAATTTCTCGGTGTTATTCACGGTGGTCTTTTTTTTATAAGAGGTGGTTACTGTAGCTAGTTGGGTTACCCAAATGACTGTCAAACACAGTATGCCCTGCGGTCCCTGCTACTATTTAAAATAGAACGTACCTAATACTAAATGTACTTAGTTTAGTAAAACATCTGTATCGGTAAAAACTTCGTAATCAAACTTTATTAAAAGCAAAACCAATGTATTGCATAGAGCCCATAGACGAGTTCAGTTTCGTTCAAAGTTTTGTTTAAAGTTTCCCAAAAGAGCTGCAAGATTGATGTGAGTTTGAAAAAATTTGATTGTCATAAAAAAATTTAACTCTCCTAAAATTCGAAACTTTATGAAACTATTTAATTATGAACATGGGCCATACATAGTTCAGGTCAGAACCTATATGAGTTCGCTGAAATTCCCTACAATATGTACCCATTATTTGCCTTTGTTATAAGGCATCTCTTGTAAACATTTTATAGAGCGAGTTTCGGGAGTTATGTAAAAGCTTGCCTTTTGTTTTCCCGCTTTTCACTAATTATGCATTGTCCTCTCTATTTATTAATTATTCATGCTGTAGCTCCTATACAAGTCGGCATCACAGTGTTTTAAACTAACAACTTAGCTAATCTTGGCATAAAGAAGGTTGATTTCTATTCTTACGATATGATAAAACAACGGATGTGATGTGTGTTTAGTGTAAAAATTTCACACACTGAGAAGTCTACACCTTGCTCCTTATAAAATAACAAAGTAAGGTAGGGTCACCACTCTTCGACAGTGTCATCGACAGGACTTGAATCCACCCAGCCTTTGCTTGGGATTCTTTGTGACCATAGTCAACTACCATAAAAATGTTAGTCTAAAAAATAAGGGACGGTCATACAACTTAATCAAATCGTTCTACAATCCGTAACCTTTTTAGCAATTAATATTGTACTTATCGTAAAATATTTTAGTGCAGGTTAATTGCTTAAATACTAAAACCAATATCTCGAAACTTAAAAATAATTGAATGGATTTAGGCCGTGTTTTTTATTAACACACACCTTTCCTTTATCAAAATTAATCTTAAAATTAGTAAGGGTTTACACAACTTATCATAAGTTAAGGTTTATAATTCAACTTAAAATTAGGGTATGTCTAATGTTAAGTTAAAGTTATGAATATAAATGAGAAAAGTTACACGTTTACATGATTTAGTCCGATGTTATAATGTTTTTATAGGCGAAAAAAATCCGGAGAGTGGTCCATATATTTTGTTGGCAAACCAATTTCTTTTATCATCAATCATTTAATTTAATCTTGTTGTGGAACGTTATACAGACACTTTTTTTTAATAAATATTGAAATATGTTCTTGTGCCTTATTCTCATTAGTAAAATAGTTACTTTTTATATTTTTACCTACTAGTAGTGAGCTTTCGATTAAGTATGCTTAGTGCTTGATTATGATTAGATGCATGGATATGATATGATGTTATGATGATAAGTAGTTATGACCAACTTCTGCGCAATGATAATGACAACTATTTCTTTAGATATTTTTAATATAAAAAGTTGGCTGGCTCAATGCTCTTCTGATAGTAGCCATTTTTCTCGTGGTGGATGCGCATAGGTAAGTACTGCCGTCCTAAAAAGAACAGAGGAAACGATAAGGACTTATTTTTATGTTAATGAAACTGTTGTTTTTAAATTATTTAATAAAAATTTAAACAACTGCACACGATCTTTAAAGGAGCAGTTACTGAGGAGTTTCGGCTGCATAAGGGAGTCGTATTACTTTTAACAAAGGCTAACCAACTAACCCAGTCGGCTTTTGATTAAAAGCACAGATTACAGGGGGTTTTAACATATTTAAGTCTAAGTTTTTTTAAATATAGTTTGATCATAGGGTCCACGACACATTCGTCACTTTCACAAAAACGCAATTATCGGGGTAAGATTTTAAAATTAGCTATTAGTGAACATCCTTGTTTGCGATTTATTATAAATGAGTTAATTTTTATATCTGGGTGTAAGTATGTACCTTAATTTCCTTATTGCCTTATGTATTTATTCACCTTCGATACTGGAACCAAATGGTATCATAAAAGTGATGATAGCAAGATGTTACTAGTTCCATGGAGCATGGAGCATGGTCGTCCAATAATGTGGGGTGGCTATTATACTCCTATTTTCGAGAGCATAATCATATTTAGAGCATATTACGTAAAATTATTTAGTTGTAAGAGGTTTGCTATTTCAGCACATTAAGGCGAGTCGAAACAAGTTCATACTAAAATATTTTTTTAGATAACACAGAACATTCAAGGTCACCAAATATTATGCAAATGACGCCATACGCATATACCCCACTCGGTAGGAAATTCACATAAAAGTATAATGAAATGTGCTGTTTTTGTCTGTCGTAGCCTGTAGCGTGACAATATTCTAGGGAATAAGAACCTTAACGGCTACGAGCTGTAATATCATGTACAACTTACTGTATAGCGATGTACCTCCCTTTTGTAGAACACTCTTAGACTCTTAGGTGTGTCAAAGCTAAGAAGTTCACAAGGCTTTGTTCTCTTTCGTCTTTGATCTGTATCCATTTAGTTCAAAAGGAAACTGCGTCGCAGTCACAATATGTTTAAGATTAATCATTAACCTTCTTACTTTTTGCTCCTTGAGAGAATTAGGTACATTATTATTTTATGAATATGAATTTCATATTTAATTTTATGAATTTAACAGTGAACTTTAGGTAATGTTAAAATTAGGTATACTCTCAGCCTTCTCCGTGTGGATTTCTTTACAAAATACGTTAGATATTACTTCTATCATACTGACTAAAGTGATTCTGTGACGATAATAAAATTGTATAATGTTATTTGAACTTGGATATTTTGATATTTAAACTTTAGAAATCATTTGCTCTATAAATAATGCCTTACTTTAATGCCCTAATAGAAGCGCATTTAAAACAACTTTATTTCGTATTATACCTTACCAAGGAGGTGGACATGAAAATATGTTTTATCTACTTTCAAACATTCAACAGTTAGTTACCCGTGGCAACAGATAGTCTGATTATTTTTGTAGCTACTACAGTTTCAAATTATCTTTTATTAAATGAAGAATAGATGAAATCTAATAAACCTTTTATATGCAACAGTGATTAATTATGCGAAATTCTTATTTCCATAAAACTACACAGGTACGAAAACAGCATACTCTCTCATTAATTATTTTAATGAAGAGTCTCACAGTTTTAACTTCTCAATCGCAGTTCTAGTCTGCACGAGAACTTTTACCTTGCAGACTGTCGTTTCGTTTTAAATTTATTAAGTAAGAAGCTTTAAGTAGTTTCAACTTTAAAATTGGACAAGATTCTTTGTAGTTAAATTTTGTTAAGTAGTGACTAAAACTGTATTAAACTTTAATAGTCTTCATTGAATATAACCTACTTACCTCGCTACGTAATTTACTTACTTCGTAAAACTGCAATTGTTATGATTTAAAATCGAAGAACTGCGCAGAAAATAAATTCTGTCTACTTGCAGATTTATTCCACGGGTAGTTTGCACAATGAAAATATTAGTTTTCTGTTTATTTTAGTTATTAAATGTAATATCTATCTATAGTTATAGGTACTAATATTAAAAAGGTGTAAAGTTTGTATGTAGAAGGTAATCTTCAAAACTACTCATTCGGTTTAAAAAAATCTTTCAACAATAGTTACAATAGAATTTCAGGATGAACATTCGACTCGGGTAAAGTCGCAGGCATTATCTGTTTAAAAACATTCAACGATTGATTATAATGTTAGGCGTCAATTTATGTCAGGCGGTAATATTTTATTTTACAACGCAGACGAAGCCGTTGGCATAACCTAGTTTAATAATAAGTTTATCATTTAATGTAGCAACTATAACGAAAACGGAAGCGAACACAAGCTATCTCCTTACATATAATAATACATATAATGTTTATATTGTAACTGAACATGAGAAACCTGTTCCTCTATTTCATTGTCGCTTAACAAATTATGACGATACGTTAAGAGGATATAACATTCACCAGTAAAACCTGTTCCTGGTATCCTGGTGGTGGATTCCAAGGATGTATTTATCACTCTGACTTGAGGTGACGATTAGCCGCGTCCAGCCTAGATGTAGTCCAGATTCACGCATCACCCCGGAACACAGAGGCGAGCCTCGCGAGGCAGGTCGAGCCATCAGAAGTCCCCGAGCATCCGAAATGGACAGTCGTGTAATCGTGTAATTAGTTCCTCAACAGGAAATTCTGTTCTTCTGAAATTTTCCTCCAACAGTCTTCGCGCTTACTTTTGTTTAAATGGTCAGGTTCTTTCGAGACCCACAAAATCTTGTTTTCACCATATAATTGTATGAGACGAATAGACAGCTCTTGAGAGTTCATAATAAACCTACAACAAGTGCTCGCGAGCCAAATCAGACTGTCCACACCGAACGCACAGCGCACACCTGAGGCACCTTTGAGCACGGCCCGTTTACCGACACCCGATGGCTCGACAGCGAGTCACGCTCGGCCGAGGCAACGTGCGCCCGAGGCAGCCCGAGCCACGTCCACACCGACCGCGGCATTGGCTCGTGAGGCTACCGCGCGAGCCGTGCTCGGTCGATCTGGACGCGGCTATTGACTTTTTCTAGGGTTTAGCCCATCGTCGGCTTAAACAACATTGAAGAGACGTTTTAAAAATCTTTTAAAAATCCTTTGTTAATGTGTTAAATTGGAAATTAATATAAGTTTTATGGATGGTTTTGGTTATAATGTACAAATATATTGTAAACTTTAATAGCCAAACATAATGAGGCGAATGATTGCACGAGGGGCGCCGAGCTAACTGTATCCACATTGTCCTCATAAAATAAATGGTGTGAATTATTGTGTGCAAGCGATGGGGATATAATAGGAATTGCAAAGATATATTATGTGAATATATATAGTGAATAAGATTTGAAATGTTTTAAACCCTCTGACTCAAGGATATTTTTTTCGAAAGCCTTATCTAGGTATAGGGTATTATAATTCTTGAGCAAAGTAGAGGTTCGGTACTATTTTCATGCAAACGTCGTCGGAAGTAATAAAAGATAGTAGGTTATCAGTCGTATCGCGGTCATTAACTATATAGGTATTTTTATTATGCTGTTAGTTTTTAATTATTATTACTAAATAGCAGACTATTTATAACTAAACTAATTACGAATGTTATCACGAATACCGCTATTTAAATACATATTCAAGTCACTTGTAAAGAGCTTAAAAGAACACTACTATGAATCGTCATGGTCCTGACCGAATATCAACGCATAGCCAAAACTAATAATAATATACAAAAGTCTATAAAGCTGAATTTTAGAACATAAGTTTTATTTTATAACTGGTGCCCGCGACTTCTTCCGCGTTAAAAATTGAAAAATATAACATTTAAGAACACATCTCATGTCTTGTTGCTGAGACGACGGTGTATATCTATACTAATATTATAAAGAGGAAAGATTTGTTTGTTTGCTTGCATAGAAAACAGGTTTCGAAACTACTGGACCGATTTTAAAAATTCTTTAACTATTGTTACATATGATATATTTATTATCAGCTAGTAACATAGGCCGTATTTTATAAAGTTACGCGGACGAAGTCGATCGCAACAGCTATTTTGTATATTTTTAGTATATTTCGTATATTTCTGTGCGAAGCCAAGGGCGGGTCCGTTAGTGAAGTATAACAAGTATAGTGAAGTATATCTAGAACAGCATTAGCAGTAACTCACTCTTCCGATGAATCTAAACCTAAACCATCGTATATCGTACGTAATCATGTCTTTCTCTATATCTTGTCTATAGAGCTTAGCGTAAGCGCTCAAAAGCACTACGACATTTTATTCTCTACCGTCTTCTACCGGTCACAGTTAACAAAGCATTATCACCCGAACGACTATACTCTGAAACACGTGTTTTCACATACTATCATACTTATGATGAACTTTTTAACAAAATATAACCGACTTCAAACCGTTTTCTCATGGATACCATTGTCAAAACTGGACCGTATTGAAATGGGACCACACGGGGAGCACCAGCAAATAAAAAAAGAGTCATCAAAATCTTTCACCCAGTCGAAAGTTATGAGATAACAAGCATAAAAAAATACATTCGAATTGAAAACCTCCTTTTTTGGAAGTCGGTTAAAAATCTACTGAACTACTGAAAAATTTAGGTTTCTGAGGGACCGTCTAAACCGCCGTCTCAGAGATAATAAGATGTCAATAATTATTTTATCAGGTGTTATATTTTTCATTTTTCAACGAGTTTATGTAAAACAGAACTCAGAAATATGAGCAAACATGTTTATGTAAAACAGAACAAAGGTTTATTAATTTCGAAGTAAAGGGAATAATTACCGAGCGAATTTCACGAAGTGGAGCCAATTGGTTTTCATTGTGTTTAATTATTCATGATTTTATGTGGGATCTTTACTTTCATTATTACAAGTTTTTTATTAGGCTGGCTAAATTCTTTATGTAAATCGAAGGCGATTTTGTAGCAATTTTTCAAACATATATTTGCATGTAAAAGCATTCATTGTCAGTAACATGTATCGTCATATTGCAAGCCTTCACTTAGGAAGAAACATGAAAATATACGGCGTATGCATGTCCGCTTACCGACAGATGCTTTCGTAAAAGCTCTTTCGCGATTCATGGCTACTTATATAAACATTTCTCGTATTTGTGTTCTATTTTTGGACTAAAATGAAGAATAAAGGTAATTTGAAAAATAGATCCCTTATATATAATGTGATTTCTATTAATATAGTTGTACATATCCGTTTTATATTTATACAAATACAAATGATAATGAATAATTATAATTTGTAAAATGCATGTTAAAAAATTGTTAAAAAATTATAAAGTATCCTAAATCTTGTAATTTCTAAAATAAATACACGTCGCAGGACTATTTTGGAATAAATATACGAAGAGAGAAAACAATGTTTCACGTTTTTCTATAAAAGTGATAATTGTGATTCTTGAAAAGGTAATTTCAAAACAATATTTATATCGCCCATAGATAACATTAGCATTCATAAATTATGATGAGTCACAAACTCTGGTCACACTGTAGATTTATGGCTTCGAATTTTTCTTGATTAAAGCAAAATATATTATTTTATGAATATTTTGTATTGTTTATTTCATTTTCAATTTTGTTTTAAAATATATAATATTCAGTGGCAACCAATACCTTTAGGTACCTACTAACAGTACTATTAATACTTAAATTATATAATAATTATCTCAGTGCTTCGTTTTATGTATCTAAGAGATTTAGCTTGCGGCTTCGACCTATTTATCAAATGTTACAAAACCTCGTTACCCGTTTTGGGATATTATTAATTCACCTACTTGATAATGATATGAATAATTGATTTGTCAGCTGGTAGGTAAACATAATTTGGCCAGCGCCTGCCGCATAATTTGAGTCTTAATAATATTATATATATTAGGACTTTCAGCAAAAACGGTTGAAGGGATGATATTTGCCACACACATATCTAGTTTATTAAATAATATATATAGGATACTTTTTAATGTGGAAAAATGTTAGTTTCGTTCAAAAATTTAATAAACTAATGTTTTTGCCTGCGACTTCGTCCGCGTCGGATCGCTGCCAAACTTCACAGGAATACCCGCTACACTAATCTGAAGATTGTCTAATAGTTCCATCAAAATCGGTTTAGCGGTTTTTGAGTCTATACTATAGTGTCCTAACACTTTGATTTTGAAAGATCAAAACTTGATCAGCAAAGAATTATCATCAATACTAATAATATATCTGTAAATGTAGGTCTTGTATGTATGTATGTTCCTCCATAACTCTTAAACGAATTAACTGATTTTCATGAAACATGGAATACATAAATAAACATTTAGACGTACAGGACACAGGATAGGCTACTTTTTTCTTTTTCAACACGGACGAAGTCGCGGGCGCCAGCTAGTAAAACATATAACATGTTAGAAGGTAAAAGGGGTCTAGTGAAGAGAAGTAGCTGTACGAAAGCCTTGGGGGTCTTGGAAAGATTAAAAGCGTGGGTGGTACCTTTGATTTATTTTGCAATTAAATGTTAGCGTATGTTTGTACTTTTGTATAGTTTAACAGCTTCCTCACGACGACGGGTCTGGCTTCTCCTGGGTCGTATTTTCGTTATAAATTTTTGTATTCCAATTTCGACGACTTTTTACAAAAAATATTCCTTTTCTTATTTCAAATAGTTAATTCTTAATTCAATTCCCAAGTCAAAATTTTCCAGTTTCTCCAAATCTCCAAATTCCGCGACATAAACTTTAAATAGATTTATGAAAATCTATTGAACTGTAGTACAGGTTCGGGGCGTGCTAGGCTTTTGGCCGTGGGTGGGCATAAGGCCGGCTACTGGCTTAACGCGTACCCTTTGTCAAATACAGGAACATTTCTTGAGCCTGACACGCTCCGAATCGCAACCTGTCTACGGCTTGTGGTTCCGGTCTGCGCTCCCCATAAATGTCCCTGTGGCAGTGATGTCGACAACCTAGGACATCACGGACTGTCATGCCAAAAAAGTGCAGGCCGCTTCTCGAGACATGCCGCACTTGACGATATCATACGCCGGTCCCTTGCCACCGTCAACGTGCCAAGTCTACTTGAGCCAACTGGTATTGCAAGAGACGATGGCAAGAGACCGGACGGTATGAGTTTGATTCCATGGAAGATGGGGCGGGTGCTGGTATGGGATGCAACCTGTTCAGACACGCTGGCCCCTTCTCATCTACATGCAACCAACAACAGAGCTGGTGGGGCTTGTGAAGCGGCTGAAAAAGCAAAAGCATGCAAATACAGGGGTCTAGGCTCCGAATATGATTTTGTCCCATTCGGTGTCAAGACCCTTGGTCCGTGGGGTCCTAGCGCTATAAGGCTTTTTAATAATAATAATAATATATTTTAGTTTTTAGTCTTAGATTTTACTTTGAAACTGACCACCGAGCGCATAAATTCCGAACCGCAAATTTTCACATAGGGATTTTGCGATGTACAATTGAATAAATAATAGCACAATCCGAGCACCCAAAGGTGATCTTTGCAGTGGCCACCTAAACAATTTTATGATTACAAATTTGATGAGAGTCAATCATAGTGGAGCCTATATTTACCTTACATTTTAATAAAAAAATTAAATATTTAAAATTATTACATTTGTAACATATTCCACTCTTTCAGTTAAACCTTTAGAGACACACATTTTGGATTATTTTTTTATTTTATTTATTTATTTATCTGTTTGTTATACAGTAATGTTTACATTTAAATTAACATTGGTGTAAATATAAATTCATTAGATTTTCACCGCACACCATGTTTAGTTTATAAAATCATTAAAATATGTAGGTACATTATTATTTACATATAAATAATATTAAAATATATACATTTATACAAATACTTATTATAACCAATTAAACACTCTACTAAGATAGACCGCATAGATATAAGAAAATAAGTAGGCGATTTGTGATTACATTAATAAAGTTACCTTAATCATTTATTCTATCAAGTTATTTTACTAGTACTCGTGTTTTACCTAATCAATCATAAAAGTTACCACTCCAAGTTATCCAACTTCTTGAAACTATCTAGTCAGACAGTTTTTCTTGTGTATGATATTGATAATGTTTGTTGTTTGGTGTTAACGAATCAAACTTTAATAGATTTGTTGTAGATGTTTAATTTAAGCCTTAAGTAATTGTGAATAAGATTTGGACTTTTACTCCAATTTTAAATAAAGTTTTGTCAGCTAAAGTATAAGTGTACCTTATATCAGTTCTCAATTTTTGATTTCAGGTGGCAGGGCTCCAAACAAAACATCATTTAAGCGGTGGTAGATTTCAAAGAATGAGTCCTAATGTTTAAAAGAGGCTACAAAACTCGCTACGTACGCGTGGTGTTAAGGGCGAGGGCTTGGAAGAGGTTTCCGATGAAGCTACTAAAGTGGGGACGAAAGATGCCGTCAACCAAACAATATAATCTTGTGACGAACGACGAGTATGATACGAGGATCCCGCTCCACAGTGACGAGGCTTTTCAGTATGGAATCACATTTCATGCTAAGGTAAGTCTTTGAGAAATTTGTATTTAGAATTAGTAATTCAGAATCTCAAACAAAATAAGAACTATTGACAGAATTTTGCGGAAGCCGGTTTTCTTATAAACATGTGTAAGTAAAGTCGGAGTACGAAAACTTTCGTCAGTTTTCAAATTCATTCCTTTATCAAAATCGTAGAAGCTTAGTATCTTTTAAAACTAAAGCACCAACCAAGCATATGAAATTTCGACTTTAAGGTGACGAACCTTTTCTCACCCCGACTGTACATAGGCAATTTATTTACTGTATTGAGATTTTATGTTCCAATTCCAAGCTATACCTCCATTTTTGTTTATTTTTGTTGAAAATATTGATTTTCAAGTTTACGTGCGAAACGTTATTCCATCCGGCTTATTAATATTTTAATAAGACCTTGTATGTACACGTCTAAGGCGTAGTTTTACCGGCTTCACACTGCCGTCCATAAAAGCTTTGTCTTTAATTCTTATTATATCTGACTGTAGAACATTTTTAATAGTCTTCATCAATGTTGACTTTGTGAATGATTAGATTACTGTCACCCAACACTTGCCAGCCTCAGCCGTTGAAAATTTTAAACTTTTCAAATTCCGTGGATTCATAATTAAGATAAATTCGTTGACATAATTATTACGCTATATAAAATTTGAGTAGGGCTTCGTGAAATGTCGCCTCATAAACGCAATTTCGGTTAAGTTAGTTTGAGTAAATTAATGATATCAAAACTCCTTGGTAGTAAATATGATTTTAGTGGTACAAGTAACGCTATGTTAGATAAGTTAAGAAAACATATTTAATTTCGTAGACACATAAAGCTGAAAGTCTAGAACTCCATCAAAACAGATGATTTAGGTACAAATTGTCTTTTAGCACTGGAAGTAAACGTTGCTTGAATGCTAAGACTCTAGCTGACATAAAAACTTCGTTGGACGAAATTCCCAGACGTTACTGTGGGCTGTTTTATTTGCTATAAATTGCAAACTTATAATTGTAATTATTAAATATTTATATTATAATATTCTGCTTCCTATGTAAGGGTGGGTATTTGTTTTTCGTCTGAACGGATTTGGATGGACATAGATAGCTCGTTACCTCGATTAAAATATATTATACTTAGTTGAGCGCCTCTGGCGCGATATCTTATCCTATCCTTATCAAAACAATAAATTTATAACAGAATTAAAAAAATATAGGATATAATATGCTCTGTCTTCTGCTGGACTCACTCTTCTTTTATGAGAAAAAAGCTGGTTCCTACGACTTCGATCCATGGGTTCCAATAGGTACTGGGAAGGATTTTGGCTCTACGGAAACACAACAGTACTTTTATGCTGTGTTTTCAGGATAAGCTCCTGTAGGCTGCCAAGTACACTTACGTAAGACAAAATGTTTTGGTAGAAGTACAATGGTGAATTTTAGGAATTATTGGAGGAGGCCATTTATTATATCCAATACAAAGCGTCAAAAATGCATCTTTCATTCGAAGATATTTCGTCGGTCAATTTACAGTCAAGTGAGATGAAAGAAATCTTATTGGCCGCGCCCTTATTGTGAGCCCTTATTACGTAGACTCATAACTACACTGTGCCCTTATTCAAATAGATATTGAGCAAAACGGGTGAATTGGGAAACCCTTACAGGTAAATCGAGTTTCAATGTAAACAACTTAATAAAATATCTTAATAAAATGACAGAAGAGATGGTCTTTTGCCTCCTAATATTCTATTAAAGCTGTTTATCTAGCTTAGACATATTTCTCAAAGGATCAAAGAATATCGTTCAAAATTAGGATATTGCTTTTTTATTTTATTTTTATACTGTTTTGAAGAATTTGGTAATAAAAGTATTTCTTAATTTCAGTAATTTCAATACTATTCGAAAATTTAAAATACTATTTATTAATTGAAATTGAAAAGACCCATTTTTAATTTATACTTTTTATATTCTGCGATATTACGCGATATTTTCCCAATAAAATCTATAATTTCTTCTTACCTAACACAAGTTTCAACCGTTAAATTTAAAATTATAAAAAACTGATGGCCTGATCTCCGTACAAAACTGAATTAACTCTTTTATGATGAACTCATCCCTATATATTATATAAACGAACTCGTGAAAATATTTAGATTATATCAAAACAATTTCTACCCAAGAATATTATTCATAATGAATATTATCCCACAAAATATCTCTTCCGCTGTTATTATTAGACTATTGCTAGTTTTTGCTATCATATGATAAAAACGGGGCTATCTATGGAACCCTAATAAAATAAAAAGCTGGCTGTGTGCAAAGAGGTCTGTGAGTACACAGTCTCTCTATTCAAGTTCACCTACACAATAAGACAGACACAAAGAGCTTATTCATGGAATTTCCCTTACAAGACGCCGCTCGCCACACCGCCTTACGTAGGGGCACTTTCCCTGTTCTTATTTGGAACTTCAGATCCAACAAACATTTTTGAACACCTGTAAAATCTTAAATCCAATTATTTAGCTACTATAACAACATTTATAAAAATGTGAGCAGCATAATTGCTTTTTAGAGTGCAAAAGAAAACATAGGCTCACATAGAAAAAAGAATGTGCCATCTCAAAGTAAACTAACAAAATATTATGTGAGTTTGTGTGTCGTCCAACTGGGATTCCTCTAAGGGATCACCAATTACTCCCTTGTGGGAAATAAATGTGTTTACCGCAACATAATCCTGATACCTTTTCCGAGATTTTTTTGGTCGATACATACTCGTTGGGTAAAAAAAATTGAAGTTTGTATATATTTTTTTTTCGTATTCATCACGAAACGGATTGACAAATATTTTTCTTTGTATATAAAATCGATTTTAGACCAGCAGGTAATAGATACTTCACTTTATCTCAGTTTAGTAGCGATCTATAAATAGATTAACAAAAATATGTATTATTATTTTGTGTCATGTTTTCCCTGTAAATTAAAATTAAATTTGATTTAAAATAAATCACTTGAAAAAAAATGAGCAATGAAAACTGAATAAAAGTTTGGGGTGCGGACGAAGTTGCAGGCTAAGGCTAGTATCTAATGAAAAGTGTTGAGAAATATTTTCCAAGTGTGAAGGCACGTAAATGTATTAAAGGAATTTAGGTAGGTTCGGCGGTGAGCGACATCGATCGGTGAACAAGCAACGTCACAGTGACAGATGAGGCTATTTGTCCTGGCAAGCGACAAGCGAAACCACGACGATCACTCGCGATATATAGATACCGCCCCACCTCGTTCCGCTCAACACTAGCTATTTTTTCCTTAATTGGAACGTATGTACCTTCACATGAAAGGGTTAATGTGTAACCCTTTCATTTATCACCGAACCCTTACAAAAATAATTAGTAGAATGGTCGTATATGCGATGCTCGCATAATATGAAGTCGTAAATAAGATAAAGTCGAAATTGGTTTCGAGACTGTTGACGCAAGATCGAAACCCATCTATGAGTCTTTCCTATATCAATTAATGATAATTATAGAATTATAGGAAATAATGATATGCAATAGAAGATACCACGAGGAATCCTGCATGTTAATAGAAAATAGAAATCATCACAGACATGACTAATTATGTGAATCTTAACAGAGTTCACGAGTTGTACCTAATCCTTTGAATTAGGAAAACGAAAACATTGAAAACGAGTTAAAAGACTTATTCTTATGCGAAACAATCTTATTGAAATAAAACCACTCAAAGCACCTTAATACCTACGGTAATTAAAATTCACCTATATTATAAGGTTCTATCAATAAGGCCTATGTTTCAAGCGAGCTGTAAACAAATTTTTTAGGGTCGCCACCTCTCCCATACAACTTTTGTATTGTTTATATCTATCTATTCGGGGAAAAATTAATGCAAAAACCACTTCAAAATTCGTTGTGTTAACCACAATGCGTTTAACCATAATGCGATCTCATAATGCCTTCAATCATAATAATATTGTAAAAGGCAAAAGATTTTTTAAACAATACTTTTCAAACTCGATAAGCCCTTATAAAATCAAGTTATAATGAGTTGGTATTACATCTACACCCCTATAACTGTACCAGCAATGCTTTCAAAACGTCATAAATAGAAGCTTGGCTAGAGGATCTTTTCCAATTTTGAAGTAGAAATCAAATTTTAAAATGTCTTATCTCCCGATACTCTTACTGCGCCACAAATAAGGTTGAATATAGTGTGATATTTTCAAGAGCCACGGGGAGGCACATGATTATCTATTTATTTTATGAGGTTATCTTACAATATTTCAAACAAAAAGAAACCGGAAAACGTTATTTTCATATACGAGAATGTATGACAAGAAATGTTTTTCGCGACAAACCTTAGATAAATATTATCATTTTTATTTGTTTTTATAGCAATTAAAATATTACAAAATTGTATTTTATGTGTGAAAAAATAAAAATAAATTATGTAAGTATTAAAAGTACAAGTGGGATGTAAACTTAGCATTGTCTCTTTGTTACTACTTATGTACCAACAAATGAATTTAATTTGAACTACCACTCAGCCGTAAGCACGGTTGGGAGAGAAGGATAAAGCCCTCGACGGCGTAGTTTTTCACTTAAGCCCGGCCTTACCCTAAACTTAGATGACGAGGAAACTTATAACCACACGATATCCTCGTACCAATTTTTCCCTTGCAACTTTTTTTCTTTCTCACAATAATTACATGTATGTATAATAGACAGATTAGATGAACGGTAAGTGTGACAATAAATATACTGACTATAATTAAAATTATTAACTGACTTCTGACTGTCTATTGAGGCCAAACACGTTATATCTGCTGTAAGATGCTGATGAGTTCATTGTCCTGCAGACTACTAGATCTAGCAGCAGATAAAAATGTCATGGATAATTGAAAACCCTTTCGTCAATTAGGAAACAGGCTGATGATCTTCAAGCTCCTGAACAAACCTCAAAAAACTGGATCGAAAATACTAAACGTAACCTACTAATCCGTAACTCCGTTACACATGCACACAACACACAAACACAAACATGCGCAACGTCAAATTTATAACATCCCGTTTGCGTCCGGCTTCGGGGGTTAAAATAGTTAATATCGTTCACGTGATATAATACCAAATGTAATAGTCATGTCAATTGCGAAGAAATGTTATTCACTTTTTCTCAAAGATCCTTTCAATGTTAGGGTTCTGACACGCTTTAGTATAAGAATTTTGGCCATTCAACGGTTCCGCACGTCCACGACGACAACCCTTGCAATATCCACGGTCGGCGAGCCGTGAAACATTCATCCCAGTCTCGAAATCGTTTCCCCGACACGTCACTCTACATGTATTGTAGATATGTTTTATTTTTTATACAGCTCAGGAAACCACTGCCCTATTGACGTCACAATTTCTATTGATTTTCAATACTAGAGTTCAACTAACTAACTAACTTCAACAAAGAGTAATAAAATAATATATATATTCTATCAAATCAAATCAAAATCAATCAAAATATTTATTTATCAATTAGGTTTCTACAAGAAACTCTTTTGATCGTCATTATAAATTTAAATTTACCAGGGTTTCGGAAAAAAAACCAAGATGACGATCCTGAGAAGAAACCCCGAAAGAAACTCAGGATACTATTCTTTTTGTCATCATTAAAATGTAAAATAGTACAATACACATTACTTAATATTAACAAACTTAAAGTATATATATACAAATTATAGTTTTACAATACAAAACATAGTACGAACTCCGAATAGCTTAAATCCAGGCTTCTTTGTCGCTCAAATAATCAGTGATTTTATAATAGCCTTTCGAGAGGAGTTTAGTTTTAATGACACATTTAAATTTATTTATAGATAAGGCTCTGATTATTTGAGGCAGTTTATTATAAAACCGGACACTTTGACCCATAAAAGAATTACTTATCTTATGTAGTCGTGTTTTATGAAGATTTAAATCACTTTTGGACCTAGTATTGATATTGTGTACATCACATTTTTTATTAAATTGACTAATATTTTTGTGCACATAAATTAAATTTTCATAAATATATTGACATGCAACAGTCAAAATCTTTATTTCTTTGAACTTTTCTCTGAGGGAAGACTGCGGATCTAGTTGATAGATGGCTCTAATGGCCTTTTTTTGTAAAATAAAAATAGTATTTATGTCCGCAGCGCTACCCCAAAGAAGAATCCCATAACACATTATACTGTGGAAATAACTAAAATAGACAATCCTAGCTGTATCTACGTCTGTTAGGCGTCTAATCTGCTTAACTGCATAAGCCGCAGAGCTAAGCCTTTTACTTAGTTTCTCAATATGTGGACCCCATTGTAATTTAGAATCTATGGTAATACCTAAAAATACGGTCGATTCCACGGGTTCCAATTTTTCACTACCCAAAATCACATTCGTTCCAATATTTTTAACATTAGGGGTACTGAATTTAACAAGTTTAGTTTTGGTGGCATTTAAAAGAAGATTATTTACACTAAACCAATGTACTATGTTAGAAAGTGCATAATTTACCTCATTATAGCATCCAAGTTGTCTTTTAATCTTAAATATTAATGATGTGTCATCAGCAAACAATACAATATTATGATTACTCACAGAATGAGGTAAATCATTAATATAAACCAGGAACAAAAACGGACCGAGAATCGAGCCTTGAGGGACGCCCATTTTAACTAGAGAACCCGGAGATTTCTTACCATTAACATCGACCCTCTGAATTCTATGGCTGAGATAAGAAGTTAAAAGATCGAGAGCCTTGTTCCTAATTCCATAGTGGCATAATTTCCTTATTAGAGTGTCATGCTGGACGCAGTCAAAGGCTTTAGACAAATCGCAAAAAACACCCAGAGCGTCCTGCGAGTTCTCCCATGCCTCAAAAATATTTTTCAATAGTTCCACACCAGCGTCCGTAGTAGAGCGCCCTTTCGTGAAACCAAACTGCTTATTAAAAAGTAAATTCTAAATATATATATATTATATATATATTATATTATATATAATATATATATATTTATATGTAACTAAATAATTCGATAGAAAAAATACGCGTCGAATTGAGAACCTCCTCCGTTTTTGTTTTTTCGTTTTCGTCGGTTAAAAATACAAATCTTCTCTCTCTTTATATAACATTAGTATAGATAAAATAATTATTTAATTGTAAATACCGATTTCGTTTTGAAGCGGACAGAACTACTTCACACTACGGCTCACAAAGAAAGTGTCCTTGAGCACCGACTAACTCCCTCGAGCCCCTAGAGCGAAGCACCACTTTCGTGTGCATTTGAATAAAAAGTCGCTTACGCCAGTTTTATTGAAAAAAATAAAAGGAAGTCTTATTATTGAAAATATTATTATAATTTACTAGCGACCCGCTTCCAGCTTCGCCCGGTTTAATAGCTTATAATAGTGAAAGCTGTACCTATCAAAATCCGTTGTGAGGTTTAAAAGAAGTTAGCGGAGAAACAGATATCTCTACAATCACTATGTACCTTATCCCTTATTTATCTACTATGAGTTTTTTTTAGGTTGTATAGGCATAGTATAAATTTTAAAAAAACATCAGAAACACCTTATTCCTTCGATTCCCGGCAGGGCTAACTTTGAAGATACATACGCTGCAGCGAATTTTCGTTCGGCGCGAACGCTGAAGCATTTTACGACTAAAACAATTAATGTATAGAAATGTACGAAAATTCGCTGCAGCGAATGCCCCGTAGCCCGGCGCGGCTGTTAGAGAGGTAACAATTCGCCTATCCCGTCCTTGAATCCCTTGTTCTTAGTCTGTGATGTTGATGTGATGTAATTTTATAGGCAACGCTAGCCACCTACCATCCACTGCACCGCCAGCGCCTGTTCATGACCTTAACATAAAAAAAAGAGTCATATCCTAATAACAATAGACTATATTTTAATGCGAAGTTCTCCTCTTTGCGCCGAATTCCCCGTTCTATTGTCTTTTTAAAACCTTTGTTTTTCGAGCAATTTAATTTTAATATTTATTTCATTGACCCAACGCAAGGCATAATGGAATTCGCACTTAATAGTAGGTATTACCTACAAATGTGAAAAGCAATTTGTTTCTAGGTTTTAAACTAGTACTAAAATTTCTAGTTCATTTTTTATTTTATTTTATATCATTTGATTTGTTAGTAAGTAAATATTTTTCGCAATAACGAACGTAATCCCGTTAATAACAGTGCCTGTATAATAAAACTCAACTATTGTGGACAAAATATTATACCGACCGAGATTCAAATACTTTTTACACCGTTTACCATTGCAAACCGTTGGCATTTGCAGACGCCTTGCAATCATACTTAAGTGTCTACATAAATTAAGAAAATTTTAACAACGTCTGACATTTTCTACCTAAATGTAAACGACCAGAAGCAGATTGTACAGAGAATTAAGCGCCAATTCTCCTTTTACAGTTAGTTAATGAAGTTAATGATTTTTTTAATAATAAAAAATGTTAATTTGTTAATTAATGTAAAAAAATCATATCTAAATACAAACTTTCATGCAATTATTTCCAAGATATGCGAAATAAATGTATATAGTATAACAACAATTGCTCGTTTCAAGTTATTAGATACAAGTTAGACACA
Source organism: Synanthedon vespiformis (assembly GCA_918317495.1). Lineage (NCBI taxonomy): Eukaryota > Metazoa > Arthropoda > Insecta > Lepidoptera > Sesiidae > Synanthedon > Synanthedon vespiformis. The sequence goes on from OU906947.1 coordinate 5,552,326, forward strand.
AAACTGATAAGGAACATTATTATATTATTACCTAATCAACCTAAACTTCACTCTAACACATATCAAATTGTATACAATAAATTTTTAATTAGTACGAATAGCTTTGACAGCTATCTTGTAAAGTTATGAAGGGTATTTAATAGGTAGACAACCTTCATGAATCTTCAAAAGCTAATGCCGTACGTCTATTATAAATGTAGGTAGTTTAATAGATGAGGTCCATGTTTGCAACCCTCCTAATTTATGTTCATATACATAGACAAAATAATAACCGAAAACCATACAAAATATTTATTATCAGTTTCGAACTCCGAGTGTATTTTTGATTTGATTGTCTCTATTGATTAGCTTAGCTTTAGACAAGATTTAGCTTCATGACTAGCGGCAGTCTGGCCCCTTACAGAAAAAGATTATCAATACTACAACAATATTATTAAAAAAAGGAAAGATTTGATTGTTTGTTTGTTTCCATTGAATACGCTCCGAAATTTCCGAAAATTTTTCCACTGTTCGACAGCTATATTATTAAAATATGCTATATTTTATAAAATTACGCGAACGAATGATTGTAAATTATATTATTTCACAACAGCTAGTCGTGAAATAATATCATTTACAATGTTTTTTGGTTAGTGAGTATGGTATACCAGATCCCCCATTACCCTAACCGTTCCAAATGCCTTCTACCTAATCCTACTAAGGTAGACAACGCAATTGAACCATTCTTGGACGACGAGTCTGTCTGCAATGTAATTTTTAGTTACCACATAGTTACATTAAGTGTAAGTAGTGTTGCTTTCATAATAACGAAAGATTATCTTTTATTAATTACGTCACTTTAGTAAAAGTCTGATGATCATCTACTTAATGAAATAACACATTCCAAAGGGTAGTCTACTCACTGAACGTTGATAAGGATCAGTGTTGGTATCAAAACTCTTCGTAAGCCGTTAGACCTTACGAAACCTTTCAGATTTTGGGAAAGAGCAAATTTATTGCTCCCCTTATTTCCCGCCTCCCGGGTCACAAGCTTTATTGCAACATTTAGGACTATTTACGAGTAACAAAGGTATTTCAGGAATGACCGTTTAGTGACCTCCACTCTCTAAACTCTTCCTTTTTTTTTCCTCTAAATAAAATTTCTTAAAATTACTGTTTTTTGTCCAATTCTAATTAGAATGTAAGATCTTAACATTAAGATTCTCAAGATTAAATACATTTTTCCAAGTAATTCATAGTTATCAGTCAGCAGAATCTACATCAAATGATTCCCAATAAATAGGAATGTGATAGAGCTGAAATTCCGTTGAAGCAACTCCCTTGTGACCCAGCGCGACTACATGATTTGCTCAACTACACAAAGCTATTATAATCCTCGTCTTAATGTCCATGACAAGATAAACGTGCCGTACAAAACTACAAATAAATCAATAAATCCTAATAATAAATGCAAAAGTTTGTGTATGAACTGATATTTGATACTCTTCAATGGATTTTTTTGAATTAGGCACACAAATAGTTTATTACCTAGATAAGGATACTTTTCATCTAGAAAAATGTTAGGAAACACGTCTAAAAAAATGGGCGCCACTGTCGCCGTGGCGGCGCCACCATTGTTGCATAGATAAAGATGTCAGATATTTTTTCAGATGTTAATTTTTCATTTTTCAATGGGGATGAAAATTTCATTTTTTTTTCCTTTATTAACCCAGTTAAAAATATAACTGCACAACGTCCACCTTTATTAGGCGGCAAGAGCAGCCCAAGGAATGTACGAGTTGTCCCCATTCCCAAATAACTCGGAAAACATTTCTTCCTTGTAAATGAAAATGTTTTTATCATTATGCTGTACCATTGTCTGTGGCAATTACATATTTCACGAAATTCTTAAATTAAGCGAATCTAAACTAATGACGCTATTAGTTTAAAGGTTCTTCTTCATTTTATGAGACATTTCAGCCTTAATTACAAAAAATGTTATGCCATTAAATTGAGAATCAAAATTAATGTTCTTAAATAGTATTAATAATTATGTTAATTTATAATTATTTTGTCTGTATAAATAGCAATGTTGCTAAACGCAATAATATTTGAGTTAAAATCGAAGGTAGGTTTTTATGAATAGAAAAATGCCGGGAGAAATTGCTGGTCTAAAAAGTCTAAAAAATTTAAGTCTAAGCTATTTAATTATATTATTATCTCTTATAAGATATTAATCAATACTATTAGTGAATCTGTAATCTGTTTTCAAAGATATCGTGTTTGTAGGCTCTATTAATGATAGTGACACTGAAACTAAATTGACGATTTTTAGTTTTTTTTTTTCTGTATGTATGTATGTATGTATGTATGTATGTATATATGTTCCTCCATAACTCTTAAACGAATTAACTAATTTTCATGAAACTTGGTAGATAAACATTTAGACATACAGGAAACAGGATAGACTACTTTTTTCTTTTTCAAAGCGGACGAAGTCGCGGGCGCCAGTCAGCAAAGTGTTATTGAATTGAGTTACTCGACCGCATAGTCTCAATATATCAGTTTATCTAATGTTCGATTGGAATATTATGTCCAGCAGTTGACGTCCTACGGCTGAGATGATGATTATTCAAGAATAAATTATTGAATAAGACTATTCAATAATTCAGTTTGAAGCCGTATTAAGTGTTCTGTAGTAATATATTTTGTTGCTCGTGTGACGTCTTTATTAACCACCCGTTCAATGAATATCAACGTGTGAAGAAGTATTGTGAAATGGAATTTTTAGTAGAAAGAACATTTTTAATTAAAAACCAATTTTGCCGAATTGGGCGTCAATAAAAAAGTAGCCTACCCTGTACGTCTAAGTAAATGTTTATCTAACAAGTTTCATGAAAATCAGTTACATAATATTCGTTTAAGAGTTATAGAGGAACATTAATACTTACTTACATACATACATAAAAAAATATATAAAAAGGGTCAATTTAGTTTCAGTACCTATATACCAGTACCATGTACTATGTATAGAGCCTATAAATAAACACGATATCTCTGAAAACAAAGTAACTTACTCCATGAACCCTTACAGATTTATTATTAGTATTGATTGATGATTTAAAAAAACCCGAACTAGTATTATCTTGCCCTTATTCTAATAGGAAGTTTTATTGGTGTGCTATCGAAGTGAAATCATCGCAGATACCCTTTCGACAGAGGATTACTCGTCGCTACACGGTTGGTGCTACATGAGCCGCATACTAACATTCTGTCTTGTTACTTATATTATACACGTTTATAGAAAAGTATATTATAGCTCCAATTGTTAAGGAGGTCATTGGATTGCTTAGATGCCTCATTATGTCTTCATCCAGTACAAAACATGTCTTACAAGAATATTAATTTACTAGCTGGTGCCCGCGACTTCGTCCGCGTTGAACGATGACAGGTACCCTATGTCCTATGTCTAGTGTCCCAGACAAAGTGTATGCAAAATTTCATGATGATCGGTTCAGTAGTGTTGATAGCTTTTGTGTGAAAGTGTAACAAACAAACATTCACATTTATAATATTAGTTAGGATACGCCTCTTAATAATTATTCTCAATTAATTAATTTACTTTTTTTATTGCCATTTTACCAATTACTTTAATAATTGGTAAAAAATATTAAATACGAAAAAGTTACAGTTACATTCAAACTATAATTATATATGTAAAAGTAACTCTGTCTCTTCTGTCTATCTGTTACCTTTTCACGCCTTAACTACTAAACCGATCATTTTGAAATTTTACATACAGTTTTTAGAATTACTGGAAGGAATTGGACCAGGAAAGAAGTTTTATTTTCATTTTATTGAACTTTCATGAGGATTAATTGGTATATAAGGAATTAACAGATGACCTGAAAAAAATTAAAAATGTTATTTTTATGACACAAAATCAATATTTCTATCAGATTCGAATGGGATTGTAGATATTCCTGAAAATAAATAATATTTGATTAATCGTCGAATGCAATGCAATAAAGTAACAAAGAGAGCTATTCGAAATGAAGTTAAACAATGTTTGGTAGCCATTCAGAAATATTGACTAAAAGTTTTGTTTATATTGTCTACCAGTTCTATTGACAAAGGCTTCAGAACAAACAGTGATCACTTACTATGAATAGGCTGCAACTTTACATTGCGAAATAGCGAAATCTCATAAGAGTGAACATAAAGCTAATAAAATTTCTGATTTCTCCCGCGCGTCCCGCGACTTCGTGCCTCATTAGTTATTTTTATCCTACGAATATCTATTATACATTTTGTGAGAATGAAAAAAACGGCTAAATGGATTTGAATATTAGGTACTTATCTGCATTATAACAACATAATAATATTAGTTTGTAAAAAGATATATTACAAAACCAAAGGAGACTATACTAACATACGTTCAAATACAAATTTGTGGCGAGCAATTTATACATTTAACTATGTCAAATCTCCTTAACATTTGACTTGGTGGAGAGAATTACTGATAAAGGGTAGCGAATTTTTAAAAATTTTAAAAAAGAGCCCAACATATCAAAAACTTGTGATACGGTCAATTAAATTCGACCACTTTTTGCAGAACAGCCTGTATATTTTAGTACATATACTCGTATAACATATTATAAAAGCTAAAAGATATATTATAACAGTTAAACAATAATTCTACGATTTTATAGAAACACCAAAACATCAAACGTACACTTTACCAAATTTTCAGATGTTTTCGCTCAACACGGTCGATCGTTTTATTAGGAATATTATTCCCAAGATTGTGGAGTTAGCAACGAGCCAACCTTCGACGAAATTGTTATGTTTAACACACTTGGGAAATATTCGTTAGCGAACCTTATTAAAATTTATTTGCCCCTTTATCTTATTAACATGGCAAGATTACTTTTAATTACTTACCCCAAATTATTTAATTCAATAACTTATTGTTTATATTACTTATATTTTTTCAACCTTTTTCATTACTCCTATTAAGTATTATTGTGAAAGTATGTGAGGATGGATGTATAGATTTGGATGAAATTTACTCAGGTTCTCATATATATTTTCTCAGTTTTTTTTTGTTCCAATCATATTGGTGCTAGTAATTCATACGGTTAACTTGATTATGTAACTTTAATCTCCTAATGGGATTAGTAACAGTTTTTTTGAGGAAGTTGTCTACCCCTCTCGTCAATATTCTGTCACTTCAATTCAAAATCCAATCCGTTTTCAGACCTACTAACGCCGGGACTAATTTATTATTTTCAAACAAGCTTCTCGCTTGGAAATTATTTGAGTGTTGCTTCTACTAACATTTAACTATTATATATTATATTTATATCGTCGTTTGATATATCTGTGTGTACCCAACTCTTACTTATAGGATCTCGTCTAAATATAAAGTCCTTGAAATGGTTATTGTTGTTCATAACAATTTACAAAACAATATTAGGAAAGTGGTATTACAATTACACAACAAAAGGCAACAGTCACTTCGCAATTACATAGATAAATCAAGTAGAGCTCCTTGAAACAGCTGCCTACGAATCTAATAACGATTAAAGCAACAGCAAACGAAACTGCTTTATTAAAATCTGAAGGAAAGTTGTTACTTTCACAAATTTAATTTAAAACACCGTCCCCAAAAGGTCATTAAAATATTTATATAAATTTCAATTTAGCTTCGAAAGGTATTCAAACACTTTCATTTTCTTATCGATATAACTTTTTCTAAAGGTTTTCCGTCCAATACTAACGCAATTCTTAGCTTGTTATGATTTGAGAGGCTGTTTCATATTATTTGACGTAATTTTCATTAAAAATGGTTATTACCTTACGTATTATAGGCACGGTATCAGGAGATGAAAGTTATTGCAGCGTTCAAGTGGCACCTGCTTGTGACAGCAGCGAATAAAACGAAAAAAGATATCTCTAAGAGGAAGAAAATATTTCCAACAATGTCTACTTGTGTTCGTTGTGGACACAGTATTAATTTAATTTTATAAAACTCTTATTACTTTTATAAGGCTACTTACATAAGGCTTTTCTATGATGGCTAGTTTTTTATATTATGGGAAAATCCTGAGACTTCATCCGCACCTTTAAGTTTATAAAGGAACTATTAGGGTCGTTTAGCCCACGTTTGGCAATCTGCATTCCAATGCACCTTACGCTATTCATTCGAACTTAGTTGCGGGGACATTCAAAATTAGAACCAACAAAATGTTAAAGATTCTTGCTACATTTTGGTTATAAATAAAAATAAAAAAAAATATTTATCACAATAAATACATTGTTCAGTTTTTATAATAATGTTCATATTAAATTATTATTTCATTATTAAACGTATACCTAATATATATTTTCATGCTGACCGAATTTGCAATAATAGCTGCTAGCTGTGCTACACTATTGCGGCCGAAAATTTGGTTTCCAACATCCGTTGTTGAATTCGAATTTCGAATTGAAAACATAATTACGATTATCGAAATATTTTGGTTTTTGTACATTATGCTACTGAGCGAAATATTATGTCTTTTTATATATTTCTGTACCAAGCATTTATAGATCCGCAAACATTAGAAAAGAAAAGACACTTCTGTAAGTTCTTCTTTTCAAATATTTTTTTTCTTTTTTGTTGTTTGTTTTTTTTTGTTTCTCTAGGTAAGCGTGATCCATCTTTGGCCGCATCTGCACCTAACATCTAGTGAGATCGCGGCCAAGCGCTGCCTTGATTACATAAAAAAAAAACCATGTTTATATATCTGTCCTAATAAATGATGGCAAAATTTTATTTAATTTGTAAATGTTCACAAATATTGATTGCACATGACAATGCGGTATGAGCGACGCGCTTTCCGCGACTGACAGCCATTAGGTCCCGCAGTCAACACTTTGATTTTAACAAGGGGCCCGCGAACCCTCGTAATCCGTTTACGCGTCGCAAGAGGCCCTTGTGGCCCAAGTGGCGACGTTTTGTCAAACCTACTTAGCTTTCTCCTTCCCAAAATATTTGTCTTTCATACAATAACGACCCGTTTTATCTGAAGCATGCGACGTCTCACATTTTCCTTGCGGCTCTCGAAAATTATTTATTTGAGTTAATTTCAAGAGAAACATAATTTTATTGCCAAAATATTGTGCAAAGAGTAATTTTCAATTTAAAATTTAAAGTAGTGTCAGCTAAATCAAAACCCGGTTTGTGCACAAATGAATTCCGCACTAGTGAGCCCAAGCGCTTTTGAGGCAAATGAGAACGCCATATAAAAGCTTCTACATTACCCGCAACCGATTACCAGTCTGATTCACTTGCATAACTTAAAATTTCATCAATTATGTGTTTGTTGCTTTTCAAAAGTACATTACACAAGAGTATATGATAGAGTAGCAACCCGCCCCCGCCTTCGTACGAAGTTTAAATAACTTTCTTAGCAGATGCTTACGTTATCAAATAAACGTATGTTTCAAATTTTAGCTTAGTAGTTTTGTCTGTGCGTTGATAGAGCGTCGAGGAGAAAGGATTTTGTTTATAACGTAGTAATAATGTAGATTAAACCAATATTTTTTGCTGACGTTCGGCAGACATTTTAACGGAATTTATGTATACTCATATTATCGTGTCTATATGAATAAAAAAATGATTAGCTACTAATTACTATGCGCAAAACTCGCGCACGGCTGGAATTCGGCTATAATTTCGGCTAAGTTCGAGGAAGGTTGTTGAGGAAGAAAAATTTATAAAATTGCCCAGAAAAACGCCCAGAGGAAAATTAACTCCTTTTTTCTTATTCATTTCCAAAGTTTAGAGCTCTCTTTTTCAATAAAATATTGACGTCAATTATTTTTAAAGAATAAATAATAGGTAGATAAGGAAGTTCCAAATTGTTATGAATATTTATTTTAATAACTTTTTATATTTTTCAGGTAAAATGGAGTTTTATCTTTCCCGCACCAGGTAGGATACACTTCCCTGTTCTGTGCAACCCTTTTGTGCAGCCATGCGAATGATGTAATTGTTTCTGCTCTCATTTCGTTAGCTGGTTGCATTTTGTTCTGCTGAGCTTCATTGCTAAGCGAACCACTTTGTAATGAATGCGCTACAACTTGCTTGTGTGGTTAATTCCACATACTTTACAAAAGCATAAAACAAATTCGAATCGCATTTTGCTGTTATTTCACCCTACTGGTCTTCTGTAAGGGGGTGGTTAGACGGGCTGCCCTAATGACTGCGAAATGTAAATATCCTTGCCAATACAAAAATATCATTGCTTCGTGATATATCTAACCACTAAATTCTTATAAAAAATAAAGCACTTAGAGTAAGATCGTATGGTCTTATAATATTTCGTTTTTTATGTTTGTGATTATTCAATGGTTAGGGTACTCAATGGTTAGGATACTTTACTTACTCACAGAGTACGAGCTACGTTAGTCTTCTAGGTTTTTGTGGGTGTATGAAACTAACTGACCCAACCCAGCAGACAAAACTATTGGACTGTGGCATTTTATGTGTAATTTTATTCAAAAATTAAATAAAAACATATTTCATAGATAATACCCATATAAGTACGGTTTCGAAAAGTGTGGAAAGATAAAACACGTGCGGATTAAAAGTAGACACAGTAGAGATCTCACCTGATTGTAGTTACACCGGATCTGCTGAAATTAAAGCTGAATTGGATTACTTCTTAAGGCGTCCGGAGGGAGGCGTGAGGAGGAATTGCACGGTTAGAGCCCTAACCAACCTTTATCTAAACGGCTTTATCCCTCCTTGTAGGTACTTATTGTTTGCTGACTTTAAGGCCCGAGCGTGTCGTTTGAATACGAACTGGTTTTCTCTAATAAAGCAAATTCCCTAGCACGTTAAATTTTCAATGTGAACTTTTTTGAGATTTTGATATTTGAAAATTAGAAATATATATTTTATATGTAATTTTGATATCAATAGACAATATCTTAAAAACTTATTGCTTAAATATTTGCTATAACGGCGTGCATCCTAAGGTTACTGAATTTCCTATAATGTAGTTAGTCCTTTGAGAATATGTTGTGTGCCGCTTCATTAGTTTTCAACAGTGGCATAACAAACTACCCTGTGTGTTCACATTCCTGTCTTCAAAAACTTTGATAAGACTATATTGAGCCCATACTATAGTGAAAGTAAAAGTATAGGTATTATACTACAAACTGAATATACACGTGGCGAAGTAAAATTAACCATTAAATCATGAACCATGCGTAATACTCATCAATTATTCACTGGCTTGGAAATTATTAAATGAACTGAAAAATATTTAATGTTTACCAATGAAAAAAAAAATTCACGCATTTTACTTGGAAATGAAAAAACGTTGAACGTTTTCCAATAATAATACTGCAATAATAATGTGTTTTCATGTTTGCAAGAAGTTTTTTCTCGAGTTTTAATATAGTTATGTAAGTTGTGGAAAACTTTGTTAGAACTCTGTACCTAAAGTTGGTGAAACAACACAAAGAATTCATCTTTAACGCATTACTCCCTTTGTTCAGCGAGAAGCAAAAATTGATTGTTTCGCTTTATTAAAACGTTCTGAGTGCTGAAACTCGATTGAACCCGCATAAAAACCAATTAAAAACAAGGGGAGAGTTTCCGCACACGTTTCGTTTGCGCATTCCTCCGTGAAAACAACCCGCGGATTATTGAAATAATGCCATAACAAACCACAATGGACGATTTAACGCAATACGTATTGTCTCAAAATTGAGATATATTTAATTTCGGTATCCGGACGCGCTGCGGTTACTGGCTAACATTAATTGTGTTGTTACCGAGCCATCCACTTCTCACGGGATTGGGTAATTTTTTTTCTTCAATATATTAATGTTATATTACTTTATATATAACTAGTGGGTGCCCGCGACTTCGAGCGCGACATTTACATACAACCTCCTCTATCCATAAGTGAAGACAGTTGTCGAAGGTCCAGCTGTTTAACAAGAGTTCAGTGACATACACACGCATAGAAGAAATATATATGTAAAGATTAAACTAGCTGGTACCCGCGACTTCATCCGCCTTGAAAAATTAATAATATAACACCTTACTTAAATAATGTGAATATAACGCTGACATCTTTATCACTGTGATGACAGTATCTTCTAAATATGATATAGATCTTCTATATCTGTTACCATTAGTATACACAGAATGTCGCTCTCGCTCTGTCTATGTCAGTTTCTCTGCTAACTTCTTCTAAATTTCTAATGGTTTATGGTACAGTTTCATTAATAGGAAGAAAGATAAATGTGGAAGTAAAAAAATGCTTCCATTTGAATCCGGAAGCGGTTTGCTCTCAGTTTTTATAAAACAACACAATTCAATTCTTACATTCAGTTATCAGTGGTAGGTATGTTGATGTCACCCAGCATTTAACATTCAAATCCAATATATTATTAATAAGTGTCGGTTCTCGGAAACAAGAGGTGATGGAAATCGATCAGTAATCTCATTGAATAATTTAACGATTTATTTAAGCAATGGAAACCTAGCCATTTCGGTCTCTGTTTAGAGTCTTCGCGTTGAATATAAATCAACCTCGTACAATTTATTCGCTCGTACAATAAGGCGTCGTACGCACGACAACACGCTAATTTAGTGGCTGTCAATTTCTAAGCCGAATATTGCTTGTCGATGACACGAATTCACTTGACTGAGTGTGTTCGCATGGTCTACTTATACGGTAGGTAATATAATATTATTATGTGCCTATGTCCTATGACAATTTGACCAGAAATTAACACCACAGCTGTTAAATATGGGTTGGTATATGAAAAAATATCCATTTATCCCAGAATGCCCTCATTCTGAAATTAGGCATGTACCTGTTACAAGAAACACTACTTCATCGAGATAACTGTAAATTTATTTAGAAAATAGATGTCATAATACTGTATTGATTGAATGAAAGATTAATTCATCATTGATTGAGTACAATGAATAATATCAAGGTACGTATCAAATTATGAAGAATATTCTGTAATTATTTATTCTATAAAGTAAAAAATTAGTTTACGTTTGTCACATATTATGTACATCGAGATAAATGTATTTACATACTAAAGAAGACGACGTGGAGTCTCGTAGTACGTGTAGCACTTGCTCGTGAACGTATGAAAATTTTAAAATGTCTTTCATTACAGAAAATAGCTGCGTTTGATGTTTACCTAATATCATTCACACTTTATATAAAACGAAAATATTAGATATTGGATAAAAACCTTTTTTTCGTAATTGAATAAGAAATGCAAGAGAAACAATATAAATTTTACCCTCATTCTCTCTTGACCAATTTGCGAATGCCTTGGGAATTTTTAAATATGTTTTAATATTGTTATGCTCAACAAAAGGAATTCGGAAGCTTTCGTAAGCACGTTTTATATTCTGAATACAATACTGCGATGACATTTAAAAGAGTACAATTTTCACACTACCAATAATGAAAATTATATTACTTTACTCAATAAAAACTGTAAATAAAGTTTAGGTTCATTCATGGTTCATTCAGTAGCAAATGTTAGTTACATGCCTAAAATAAAAAAAAATGAAATACGACTTCACCCGCGTAACTTTGTAAATCATAATAAAAATAATTAATTACCAAACAATAAAATTACAGTGGCCATAAGTTACCATTGACACTAAGCTCACTAAGCTCTGCTTGTATTGTGGGAGTCTACTGCAAATACATAAGATACACATATACATAATATACAATAATAAATATAAAACAATTTTTTTTAGAATAATTTATAACAAATAAGAACAATTATATACCTTTCTCGAGAACCACTCTATCTATCGGTGAAAATAGCATGAAAATCGGTAAAGTAGTTTTTGAGTTTATCGCGAATAGAAGACAGTCGTGGCGGAGGACTTTTAAATACCGTAAATGTAGTGGATCGTAACTGGTTACGAAGCTCCGGTTACGTTCGCTGCCGAACCGAATTGAATTTGATATAGTTATTATATACAATTAGAAGAATTTTTTTTTCGTATGGCTTGACTTGGCATTTTTTTGTACAGCTGATTTTCGCTTCCCGTTTTTAGGAGAGAGCTGAAGGATGAGTTCTCATCGCCATGCCTTAAATACTGTTGTTATTACTTTGTGGTATTAGTCGACTTTTACTATCTAATCCTTATAACCCCGGTGAAGGTTAACGATTAACGAAAATGTTTTTGGGCTTCTACGCCACGAGTTTCTTATTACCATAAAGCAATTTATTATCCAGCAAGCCACGATACAAGGTGCTTTGAGTGTTATTATTAATACATTCTGACACAGCACGTGGAACCCTGCATAGTTTAATTTCCGTTGAGACATTGTATACGTGATTCGAATTAAATGATATCTTTTAAGGTGTTTTCATACATCCGTTTCGCAGTTCTCCTATCATTTATATTATATCTACTTTCTATTAGAAAATTCTTATTGTTACTTATTTACTTGTTCTGTATTTACTTATTAACTTGTTCTGTGTCAACAATCTTTGTCCGGACAACGCAACAATGTAAAGTAATATTATTGTTTAATAAAATTTAATAACCTGGGCTACAAAAAACTAAGAATAAACCTAAAATATTCTTCTATTAAAAAGCTAATAAAATATTTTTCGCGTAGTATTCGTTCGCATAGTATTTTGGTATTCGTGCAAAAAAAAGTACCTACATAAAATATTTTTTCAACCTTTTTCACCATCGTAATATAAATCTAAGTAAAATTTAGCTTTGGCTTAGTAATTTACAAAGGAACGTAAATTGCTTAGTCTCTGAACGGTGGCGGTACCATATTTACTAATATGGTGAGATTGAAGAAATAAACTTCTTTCTACAAATTTATATAAAAACTTGTGATTTCTTTCAGTACTATTGTTACTGGGCATAGACATTTTGAGCTTCAATTGACTTTTTTTTACAAGTGTTGCAAGAGTATAAAAGCAGTTACAACCTTGTCTAGATTCCGTTTGCTTGTCGTCTACAAAATCACGTAACAAAATAAACCTTACAGGTATTACGTGTACCTACAATTTATAAGCAATGTGAATAATACCTTAAATTTCGTTTAACATCCCTTACCATACATTCAACAAACTCGTAATTATGGAGGCTTACACACTCATCACGTCTTAATAATGACGCGTATGTAAGTACTATAAATTTGTCGGAGTGTCAGAGCGACGAGTAGGTCGATACTCATGAATGTATCCCGAGTGAATCAAGGCACGATACGTCAGCAACGTACCCATGAAAAGATTTTAACATGTAAACATGATGTTCGTGAAGCGTACCTTTCAAAATTTACGAAGCGTTAGTATTTAATGATGCTCAATTTGCTTTCGGATCGCGTTAACTCTTCATTTTTAAAGTGGAATATAATGTTTATCTATCAAACTTGTGACTAAAAAGTCTTATAAAAAAGTGTGTCTTAGTTAGGAAGTAGACATCCTATTTAAAAATACTTTTTGTCTTGAGTTTAAGATGGTATTGTCTTTTTTTGGCTTGCAATTTTTGTTTTTAAGTGAACATAAATAGGTAGGGTACTTTAGTTGGTGACCAAATTCGAAATTATTAGGTGTAGTCAAAAAATTTAAAAGAATCCCTGAGTCAATAAAGACTTAAAATAATGACTAAAAAACTGGATTTGGCACTTGGCATTAAAAAAATCGCTATAGCTAAGGTGTCTTTAATACAAATATTGCCTGTTACCGTAACTTTTACGAAATTTGCTGGTGTTTACTTCTATTTATATTTATTCTTCGTATTGTCAGAAACTACTTCATGTATTTATAAAGACTTTATATTTACATAGGCGTGCTTTGAGCTTTGATCTTGCTGAAAGGAACTCATTTTCTTATTAAACTTTCATGCATGCAGAGATTTTGCCTATCTATTCATTACACGCTAAGTGCTCTCTGCCCTTCTTTCACTAACTTTGATTTAAAGATATCTAACTATAGTCATTTCATTTATGTCGATACAATAAAAATGTAACAGCGCTTTGTTTTCTTTTGACTTCTTTTGACTATAAAGCATCACTAGTAGCCGCGTTGCTTCTGTTTTATACACACAACAAAGCAGTAAGAATAACCCAGGCAACACATAGACCAGATAACAGTATGAAATTCACACATTATTCAGTTTTAAGCATAAGAGTATTAGAGCTGACAAGATAGGCAAATGTTGTATTGAATGATTTTTGGGCTTTTATAACTCTATGGGCTATTATGGGCTTCTTGTTGCTTGTTCAGCTACTATTCAGCTATTATATTGGTACTATACAGCTTAAAGCAATTTATTTTGTGCCCAAATTTCTTGGATAACGGCTGTATATTCAAAGAATATTCAGCCATTCTGTGTTGCTTGGGAACTCACAGTCAAGTCAGCATAACGTCTCTTAATTAGGTATTGCTATTTCGATTAAATCTCATCTACTTATATACGGTATCCTGCAATGAGTGAGGTATGTGAAACAAGTAAAATATTATAATAAAAAATACAAATTTTTCCACAATAAATTTTATTGATAGAGATGACAAAAATGTCTAAGTCGCCTATCAGAAAATTGTCTCAGACACCTCAAGTCAACAGAAGGAATATTAAATAAAAATATTGTGTGGCCAAACATCCGCCGAGAGGATCGACTTTCTGTTCTAGGTAAAACATTGTTGCAACATCTCTTGCTAAACTTTCTTGTACTTGTATTACGAAGTTTTTTCTAATAAAAATAGCTCTTAGACCGACCTCTCTTTCTGTGACCTTCTTTCTGTGAATAGTTATTCAACTATTTCACTTGAAACGTTATAAATAAATTTTAAAAAGGCAATGAAAAAAAATAATGAATATAATAGTAGTTTCGAATAAACTTGAATGACCAATTGAAACTACAAATAAGTTTATGAAAATGTCACAAACGAAAAAACGATATAGTAAAAATCTCAAACTTTAATTTAAGCACTTTGAAAATTTGTAAACAGGAAATTTTCGATGTGAAAACGGAGTGGCTCCGGAGCTTTGCCCCCAATAAAGTAAAGAATAATTAAAATTAAGATTAAACAGTATTATAAATTAAATAGATTGAATACGAGTACTTTAACGTCAAATTACGTACCAGTCTTCAACATAATTATTGCAGAATCGTTGACAAAATACAATTTGCATCGGCTCCGTTCAGGGGCTCCAAAGTAACTAAACATTAAACTCAGGCCACGTCTGAAGCTGTAACTGGATAAGATGGTGGCTTTGAATAATATTTAACCAGAGGAGAATATTACTTGTTCTTTTAACAGTACTTACAATACTGACTTTTTTAACTTTTTACACTAAAACTTTTAACAGTCAGTCAAGAGTGAGGTGCGATCTCAAATACTTTTTCAATGATTTCACATAGATGTGTGAAAACGTGCGCCCCTTGAAAATTCATGTAAAAGTTATTTGAACTGTAATTTCTTTTTCATGTTTTTGCAACTAATTGAAATGTCGATTGAATGAATCAGGCTATCGGAGCAGAGTATCGATTTTTAATCCAGAATATTGGAGTTAACTCTGATGCTGAAACGAACAGATTCACGGTCTCGTAGGTACAAACCCGGTAACTAAATCGACACAACCAATCGTTGACGTTGATAGAATAATGATATTACTAGTTCATGCATTATAATCGCTCGTGTATCTTAGGACCTTAGGACCATCCACACAATATCACTTTAAAATAAATTTCCTCTTTCACAAACCTGCTAAAGATACCTAAACCATATTACATCCTGTATTTTTCTCTAAATAGGTAGGTACTTAGGTATTTGTATACTTAGTGATGATTTTAAAACAGCCTTTTGATGTTCACTGCTGCAAATAGTCTATAGATTGAATCATTATCCTGGTCTAATGGCAAAAATATATTATGTTCCCTTCATATCATGTTCGCGTAATACAACATCGCGTATGATTATCTGCAGCCCATTCTCATTTTTGCGATCTTTAGTACATAAAATGTCATCCGTTCACATAGTAAGGCTTCCGAGTGCTTGGCAGTCACTCGGAAAAATTAATTTCGAGAAATTCTATGTATTACTTTCTTGGTTACTTCTATGTATTATTAGGTCTATTCTTATGCCTTAAATATACCATATTTGAATGTGGTATATTTAAAAATGCATCATTCTTAATTATTTCTATTTAATATATGAAATTTCACATTTCATTCAATATTTGCTATTCTTCTTAGACAGGCCGGATTATCCAGATGTTTTATGAAATCAAAAAAACTCGGAGGTGCTGGCTAGACTGCGTATCAAACATGCGACTAAGTACCTTTTCGCAGCCGAGCGTTTGTTTTACTAGCATCTCTAGACATTTAGGTTTTTTGTTACTTCTGTAGAAAGTATGAAACACTGGAAAATAATATTATTAACTCATATTAAATATAAAAAATTCTTAATTGAAACATTTCTTTTGTATAAATATTTCATCATTACTTCACAAAATTTGAAGACAGAATTAGCGAAGGCTTTTTACTTAAACAAGAAATTTCTTTCTCGGGACAATTGTTCCAGTAACTAAAAAGTTTAACTGTAAACCTTTTGTAAATTTGCTTAAAACCGTAATCTGAGAGAAAGTAAGGATTCGAATTGCGCGGCCCACCTCTCGGAGGGTAGCATTTTTTTACAAATTCCCGACAAATCCTGCGGGTCGTTTGTTTAAAATACGGAAAACTCTCTGAACAATTACCCTTCCCTGCTTTTATACTTTTTGCTCTGAAATAGAATTTTCAAAGTCACTTTGGGAATGTAATAAAACCGCGTTCACTTTCTATACAAAAATGTAAACAATTTTGACAATTTTATTTATGTACTAGAACGACGCGTCCCGACTTCCTGACATTCCTGATATACTAAGGTATAAACGGCGAAGATGTGCACAGATAACATTGACAGGAAAGTCAAAGGTAGTCTAGTCGTCGTGACTCGTCGCGACCTTGGCCTGAGGTCGGTTCACACAACCACAGCCTAGACCTACACTGTTCAGTAATATCGAACATTCCCTTTCCCCGCTGTTTCGCTTAAGGCAAGCGTCAAAAGGGGAAACGATCCAACGCCCAAGACATTGCTAGACGGTTGACATAATCTCATGAAAGCTTCGAGAGGCATTTACCTGCCTGCTCTTCGAACCAATTTTAATGCGGGAGAATACATTACAAAATCTATTAAACGGGCTTTAGCGATGCTTTACTTCAGGACTTTGCCGTAAATATTATTTATGCTTTCTTTAAACTTTGATAAATTATTTTTTAAGCAATTTACATCTTTATACATAATTTATTACTAACGGTCTGCTCTGGCTTCATAGAGAGTGCGTTTTTATTATTTTTTTACTCGGTTTGTCTTTCAACATAGGCCTCCCCTATAGGTTATGATAACTATTGTCCCTGGGATACTTTTCTGTTATGGGATATATGTTTACATATTTTTTTAATAAATGTATCTAGTTAAAATAAATACCTTTGTTGAATTGTTTACTAACTACAATAATATTACATAATGTTTTAAAAAACTACGTACATTAAGTCATATTTATTAAGGATAAAGTCAGTCTTTTCGTACTTTCTTAAGTGTTAACCAAGTTAAACTAAATTAAATGCAGAACTTCCAATTTTGTCGACTTTTGTTAATTTCTTTACTGTTTTTTCATGGCTAGTTTTCAAACAGTTTCATTTTTTTTAAATTAAAGTTTAACTCAAATCTGTCATAGCAAGTATGAAATTTCCTTTATAGTAAAAATATATTTTGACACGTACATTCAAGTTTTCCTTAATCATACCGAAAAGTGGAAAAGCAATAGCTACCAAGTGATTTTATTACCAGCTTATTGCTTCGGTGTACAATTTGGTGCGGTTTCCTTTCATCCGTACGTATCTTGAATCAATATTGTTCATTCCCTGCTCGAATAACTAACAGTGTTTAGTATCTGTGAATGTGTTTATATAATAATAATTTGTATTCTAGTCAATGATTAATTACAAACATTGTTCGATGTTACAGATAATGTTCTGTTTGATATACTTGTATACCAGCACCACTGTGGTGCTGGTACAATGGTATCTTAATTAAAACAAAAAATAAACTGTGCACGTACACGCGGGAGCTTTAATAAAAGATATCATATTTTTCATTGAAACAATCGCGTGATCATTCACGCGTGATCATTCATTTTTGAAGTACGATTTTTTTCCAGCTTAACGAAAGGTTAGCCGTTATCGTTGTTCGCACACAAAGGGGTTCATGTGCTTGGTTATTAAAGATATGTGGTGAAAAAATATTGTGGTATTAATGACGAATGTTAAAATTTAATTAATTTTCTACTTTTACATAGAACGAATGTTGACCGTTAACATGAAAATGTTAACGGCGAGTATATCGGTTTGCCGACGATATTGTAATCTTTGCGGGATCGATGAGAGACCTCGGCACGATGCTCAAAGACCTCCACCGAGTTTCTCAAAGGTTAAGCCTTAAAATGAATATGGACAAGACAAAAGTTATGTCTGATGTCCAAGTTGTGCCTACCCCAGCAACAGTTGGAACTGAATTCTGGAAGTTGTTGACGAGTACATATACTTGGGACCAACAGTATAGTTAGGCAGAGCCAGCTCGGATGGGCAGCGTTCGGGAAGCTCCGAGACATTTTCTCGTCCTGAATTCCTCATTGTCTCAAAACAAATAAAGTCATCGACCAATGTGGCGCTGAAACGTGGTCTCTTATTATGGGCCTCGTAAGGAAGCTCAATGTCGCCCAACGAGCTATGAAAATGGCTATTGCTCGGGGTTACACTGCGAGATCAAATCAGAAATGAGGAGATCCGTAGACGTACGAAAGTTACCGACATAAGCCGGCGGATCAGTAAGTTGAAGTGGCAGTAGGCAGGGCACATAGTACGAAGAGCCGACGGCCGCTGGGGCCGGAGGGTTCTCGAGTGGAGGCCACGGACCAGCAAGCGCAGCGTAGGACGTCCATCCACAAGGTGGACAGACATCCAGGCTGCTTCTGACCGTTCCTATAGGGAAATTATGTTGGATGCCTATGTCCAGCAGTGGCGTCCTGCAGCTGAAATGATGATGATGATGAATAGAGTGAATAAATTATTCTGAAGTCTTTTACTTCAAACCTCCTCTATTATATTTTCATCTCAAAGTTTTAATAGTATCTCAAAGTCTAGAAAAAAGTAACCTATTTTCATTATCGAAATAATATATCTTTGCAAGCAATTTCTATATCACCCATGTCATTTATTGTCCACGTGCAGAATGACCGAGATCTAGAACGCGAGATACAAGGAATGGAATTTTGCTAATTAATAATCTTTGCAATCACAATTATGATCCAAATAATTGCTTTTCTAAACAAGAAATCTTGTTCGTAGATTATTATATTTTTGTAACAGTTTCATATCAGAACTCAGGTCATTTAAATTGTGATCTCTATTAATTCAAGTCATCCTTAATAGTATTACTTAAAGAACATGAAACACTGAATTTTTAAGATTCATGCGTGGTATAAAGTGGTATTATCTTAACTGATGTATCGTTTGCCGCCCTCAAGCCAACACGCGCTCTTTATACACATTAGGCGTCCAAACAAATAGAGACAAATAGGCTTCCCGCAGTATTGCCCCCACATTATCCATATACTCAACCGAATTGACAGTGACGACGCCGACAAATACAAATTAAATCAATTATACACACAACAAATAGGCACTGTAATGTTCCTTGTTAGACAATTCTATAAACGTTAGTGTATGTAGGTCAATAAAACAACTAAAGCTTTCTTAAGCTTTTTAAGTACCTTTTAGTGACGTTCTTATGAGTTCAGTTTTAAGGGATTTTTTAAAAAAACAATAGTCAAAGCAAAACAGTCTAGATGCGGACAAGTAGTCAATCATCCGAATTTTTTATTTTCATGAAAATAAATAATAATAAACGTTAAATTTTTTTATACAATTTAAAAGTAAAAATAAATAAATGTTTACTGTAGGCATAGAGATTTAGTATTGCTACCATTCCGTTATATGACTAAAATTATATTCTCTTTGGTAAAATACATCATCATCATCATCATCTCAGCCGTAGGACGTCCACTGCGTGACATAGGCCTCCCCCAAAATTTTCCAATTGGACCGGTCAGAAGCAGCCTGGATCCACCGTCGACCCGCGGCCCTTATTAGGTCGTCTGTCCACCTTGTGGGTGGACGTCCTACGCTGCGCTTGCTGGTCCGTGGCCTCCACTCGAGAACCTTCCGCCCCAGCGGCCGTCGGCTCTTCGTACTATGTGCCCTGCCTACTGCCACTTCAACTTACTGATCCGACGGCTTATGTCGGTAACTTTCGTACGTCTACGGATCTCCTCATTTCTGATTCGATCTCGCAGTGTAACCCCGAGCATAGATAGCCCTTTCCATAGCTCGTTGAGCGACATTGAGCTTCCTTACGAGGCCCATGGTTAGAGACCACGTTTCAGCGCCATATGTCATCACTGGCAACACACATTGGTCGAACACTTTTGTCTTAAGACACTGAGGAATTTTGGAAGAGAAAATGTCTCGGAGCTTCCCGAACGCTGCCCATCCGAGCTGGATTCGATGATTGACCTCCCTCTCGAAGTTGGCTCTACCTAACTGGACTATTTGTCCCAGGTATATGTATTCGTCAACAACTTCGAGAGTTGAGTTCCCAACTGTTACTGGGGTAGGCACAACATGGACATTTGACATAACTTTCGTCTTGTCCATATTCATCTTAAGGCCCACCCTTTGAGAAACTCATTGGTAAAATACATACCTTGTTTCAATAAATATGAATATGAATAAATATGAATATTGTTTGATAAATATGAATATCTTATTCATCATCATCATTTCAGCCGTAAGGCGTCTACTGCTGGACATTAGGTTTCCTATTAATTTTCCAGTAGCACCGATCAGAAGCAGTCTAGATACTATATTAGGTTGCATTTTGTGTGTGAACGTCCTCCGCTGAGATTACTCCTTCGTGCCATTCGAGCACCTTCCGCCCCCGGCGGACATAAGCTCCGTACAATGTGTCCTGCCTATTGCGACATCACCTTATTAATCCGCTGGGAAATGTCGATGATACGCTACAGATTTGCTACAGATTTCATCATTTCTGCCTCGATCTCGTAGATTTCTCGTCGAACAAAATTGAGTTTTCATATGAAGCCCATAGTTATGTCATCACTGGGAATACTTACACATTAGCTCATACTCAATGGTCAGAATGGACCATAAATGTATAAATATTCGATGCACAACCTTGTATGGTTGTCTAACGTATTTCCAAACATTGCCTTTGTAGATACGGGTAGGATTTCGTTTTCAAATAAAATGGCGTACGTACATAATTGAATATGGCAATGTTCGATAAGCTGTTTTCATCTGAAATTGTAAAACTCATGCATCACCGACATTATACTTCACCGAATGTACTTACACGTTTTAATGTTAGTAACTTTTAATTGCTCAAATATAATTCGAAAAACATGTGTTTAAAAAAACCTATCTAAATTTATTCTGATTAAATATTACTTTTTTTCATTAAGTCAAATAGGTCTTTATTTATTTTCTAAAACTATCCAATGGCTCTAAAATTTCATTGGAAACTTACAAACATTTCAACTACCATATGAAATAAAAAGCAAATATCAAAAGCAGCAAAGTAATTTCTTAGCAATGTTTCCTTCACTTCTTCTTAGCAGGAAATATAAAATCAAATAGGTATCTTTCCGTAAAATAGAAGTGTTATTTGGAATGTGTATTTACAATAAAATTATTGAAGTGCTAACAGTAAATTACGTATAAATTTTAATTACAACTAACCGTTTTGTTTTACGTTTACCTATATAAAAAGAATTGTTATCACAATAAGTATCTATCTAGCTTAAACGAAGTAAGAATTTATTGGAGCAATGATAGAAAAAAAAAAACTCAATTTCACTTACGCATCCCGAAGAGATTCCGATCGGTGTTCACAGAACACAAGAAAAAGTCCTATTTGAAGTGGGTAATCTTTGCAAAGTCAAATCGACATTACATTACTGTGCCCGACTTCCTTTTGGCGGAAATCGACTGGAATTGCTTATGGTATGCGGTGTTATATCGGAGAGGGCGAGAATGTATTTTCTTTTCAGAACTTTTTATCCTAACATTGCGCTATTGAATATATTCGATCTTCGACAGCATATATGTACTTTAGCTATTGTGTACATGATATTTGTTTTGAATATACCTAACGAGGCAACTTTAAAGATACACATATACAATAAATCAGCGTCGGTTGTGAGTATGCCAAATGCTACCAAAAAAGTCTTGGTGTCTATTTTACTGAAAAATTTGATAATTTCTTAAAAGTAAACAAATTGTAAAATTCATCAAATAAAATAAATTAATAATGTATGATAAGCGCCTATTTAAATAATAGAGCAATAATTTGTACAAATTAAGTAAGTATTTATGTACTTTCAGGCGTTCATTATAATTATAAATATATAAATCAAAGAGAGAAGATTTGTATTTTTGTATGCTCTATAGAAAGCTATTATCAGCGAGTGACCTACAACCTAGGCTATATTTTATAAAGTTACGCGGATTAAGTCGCGTGTAACAGCTAATATTTTATAATATCAAAATTATCTTAACTATTCGTAAAAAAATGTACAAAGGCCGACGTACCTCAAGACTCAAAACCTATTTGTGTTGGTATGTCCGCCACAAATTGCTCAGCTCTTGATTTCGCCATTACTGGAGCATTACTCCGACTAAACGTGACTGTCGGGTTATTGGATTCGTAGAAGTCCTTGCGACACCTCCACATTATTTTATCTTCTTTTTCACTTAGCCGTACTAAATCCAATTCTTACAGAATACTTTTTTTAACAAAACAACCGTACTAAAAGACGATGTGGTCTCACCAAAACCTGTCGATATGAATAATCCAAAATATTTTTTTTTATTGAAATAAGCGCTTTTACTTTTTACGCTAAGTCTCAAGACAATCCTATATTTATGTGCTTGCCTCTTCCTAACACTTTCACAAAAAAAACAGCAGTAGGATTTATGAGGTAGAGAAGCTATAGAATAGCTATTTCGTGTTACTTTATCAGCATAACTACTTATTTGAGGGAACTTTGATCCCATTCTAATTAATTATGAGGGTCTTTGATGTACATTTTATATATGCGTAGAGAAACCTAGTTTGTACATGACTGGGACCTTGTAGGACTCTGAATAAATTAAACAGTGAATTGAGAATTTCAAATAGTTTTTCATTTTTCATGTCAAGAGTTCACATAATTAGTTATTCAAATTTAATAAGAGCTGAGTCCTAATGGAAAGCTATGCTTTGATCTTGTTGTATATTCTTTCATTTAGAATGTGTCTTTACTGAATTCCCAAAGTGTAAAAATAGAACTGTCTGTCCAATTTGTAACTAACACGTTTAGAAGAGCTTGCTTACCTTATGTTTTGAACTGCTGAGTGTTTTGATTTTTGTTTCTGTCGCGCAAAATACAAAATAAATTGTTATTAATATTTTTTTTTAATAAATATAGGTACAATAGGAACTAAGTCAAACTGCAAGAGGAGACGCCAAAAAATTCGACTTATATAATTCTCGACTTAAGAAGGATTACGATTTTGTAAGGATTTTCTAAGGAAATATTCGATTTGTAAAAGTGTTAACATCTAACTTGTACGTAGCCGGGGATAATAACATATTGTGCAAATTTGTGTTGCAGTATATCGGGACTATGGATGTGCCTCGTCCGACCAGCCGTGTGGAAATAGTAGCAGCGATGAGACGTGTTCGTGTGAGTATTGACATTACAATTTGCTCTTCTACCCATAGACTGACATACGTTTGACATATGTCTTTAAATCTGCTTCCATAGTGAGAGGCAATTAGGAAAAATGATGATAACAAAAATGGGGAATAGAGTTGGATGCTATGCTATAAAATTGAATCGTATCACTTGTTAACGGACAATTTTTTTTTGTCATACTAATGACTTGGGACTTAATTACGACTATTTTTTTTTATGTTTACAATACATGTAATATTATGCTCAAAGAAAATATTACTCGTAACGTAACACGTATTCACGTAAAACTCGGCTGTATATTAGCCACACCCCTTTCGTTTATAATAAGTACGTAGATAATATATCGAAAGGGAAAATTATATATTGTGTTTTGATAATTATATAGTGAATGACCATACGTCTACCACCAGACCTCTGATTTAAAGTCAAGTAAATCTCAAACAAATAGTGCGCCAAATGACATTGCATTGGAAAACAGTTTAAATAATTTGTACTCTTAACGCTTCAATTACGAGAGTCAGTATTTTGCGTATCAGTATCTACTTGTGTGGGAATATAGGATTGCTTTTGCAGCTTGTCTGTACTCAGTGTGAATATAACGTTATTCGTATTATTTAATATCGCGCTGAAAGGTATCCTATGTTCTTTCTGGTGTCCCAGACAACGTGTATGCAAAATTTCATGGTGATCGGTTCAGTAGTTTTTGCGTGAAATCGTAACAAACAAACAAACTCACATTCACATTTATAATATTAGTAAGGATAAGGATATACCTAATAATGGCACACTCAATACATCAGAGTAACAATTAATAATAAAAAAAAAACAATAAAATTTCCTTTGATAAAACTGATTTTTAATGTATGTATGTATATCTATTGAGAAAACAGCATTAATTCATTTTTAATTTCGCATATAAATAAAATTAATAGATTTCTTCCGCACCCCGTGTGGCATGTGACGGATTACTTCCCGTACCGAACGATGTCATGTCAATAATACTCTTCCGTCCGCATTTTCATAACCTTGTAAAACAAATTTCATTACAGCTCGTTACCGTGGCAAAGCTAAGTTTGTTATAAGAGACGAAAGACCTAAGTGCCTTACACGATAGCGTGAGTGTCTATCTAGTTTGTATTCGGATATATAATCATATAAGCATGAAATAAAATTTCGTCAAAATATACAGCGTTAAATCTCTAATAGTAGAAAAACAAAGTGCACTCTAATTTGAATGCGGTATTCACTGATGTTATGATGATTGCCTGTACTTAGAGAGTTTTTATCCTGGCAAAAAAACCATGTATAGTGTATGTCTTTTCATTTACATATAATGAAAGTTTCATTAGTGTATCATGATTGTGTATCGGAAAACAATCCATACTAAGTATATATACTATATATACTATATACTATATACTTATATACTATTATATACTATATACTATTATACTATATATACTATCCATACTAATATTATAAATGCGAAAGTAACTCTGTCTGTCTGTCTGTCTCGCTTTCACGCAAAAACTACTGAACTGATCACCATGAAATTTTGCATACACGTTGTCTGGGACACCAGAAAGGACATAGGGTACCTTTCATCCAGAAAAAAAAGGACTAAGTATTCCCGAGGGATCATATAAAAACATAAATAATTGGGCACTACTGTCGCATGGCGGCGCCATCGTCGTCACAGCGATATAAGATGACATTACACAAAATGTTCCTAGCTGTGAAACATTGATGCATTTTGTCTAAAATTGTCACTTGGTTGTCAAATATTTATAGGTGCGTTCAGAATTTTGTTATAGTATGACGTCTGATCTCTAAGACCGATTTTCAAGAATTTTTTTTCGGTAGGTAAGTAAGTGATAGTTGCAACGCGAACGAAGTCGCGGGCACCCACTAGTAGGTAATATTTTCTTAAGTGTATTAAAGATAATTATGTCATATTCGAGTAGGTCTCTAATACAGCTTTAGTAATGTAATTTGAAAAGATATAGCAAAGGTTGAAATCGCTAGGGTCGCGGCTCGAGACATTATTATCGTATAAGCGAGGCATGCGCTACGAAGACGGTCCCGATCGCGTCACATTGAAATATGAATATGACAAGCGCCGTGACATTGCCTCCGTCTGAATATAAATGAATCACATTGGCCCCTATATACCCCAAATGGAACGCGCCTATACAAAGAATAAATTTTGTTACATTATGCATACTTATCAGCGGAAAAGATTTATTGAAAATAATTTTCAACAAGTGGCTGTGATAAGCTGTGCTTTATCACTGATATCCTGTTCAGCTTAATATAATATAGTGCAACTACCAGTGTAGTATAGTCAGTATCAAAACGTTTACACCTGAATGCGTATCTTATTGAAGCA
Source organism: Synanthedon vespiformis (assembly GCA_918317495.1). Classification (NCBI taxonomy): domain Eukaryota; kingdom Metazoa; phylum Arthropoda; class Insecta; order Lepidoptera; family Sesiidae; genus Synanthedon; species Synanthedon vespiformis. The sequence continues at coordinate 5,578,641 of OU906947.1, forward strand.
TATCTGAAAATTCAGTATTTATCACTATCTTAATAATTGTAGCTACAAAAAAGGCTTTAGAAAGCTATCATTATCACTTCTGCATGTATCGTAGTTTTAAGACAAGGTATAGACCAATTTACAAAGGACAGCTAATACTCACAGAGGACATTGTTTGGCATAAAATACATAGATTTAAAGACATATTTTCAACAATGTTACATAGTGCAAAAGATAAATGCTTCAATTCTCAAGCATCCTCCAAAATAACGTTTTCTTTTAAGAAGGACTAGAGCAGGAAGCCTTGTTGAAATCCTCTTAGCTTATAAGACGCGCTCCGCTTAATTGTTCACTAATTTTTATAACGAACGCATTGTCTTTTTAGGTGGAATAATCAGAGTAGGTAATCAAATAAAATTGTAAAGATTTTTCGTGCATTTTGGTCATTAAATACCGACTTTTTTTAATGATCGACAGACCGGCTGAGGATGCCTAATTACGACTTTTTTTAAATAATATCCTAGTAAGTTTCGGAATGAACTTTTCTTAGTTGACTGTAGTCTAGATCTAGCAAGATTTTCGCTTTTAAAAAACCGTACTGAAAGAACACCATGTGTGGTAGGTATGTAGGTATCTATCTGATGACCTCAAACATTCCGAGTTTAAGCGAATACGTCACATTGCTATCGTATCGAGTGGTGTAATCACATTTTGTGTGCACATGGTAGATATTAGCTACATCATCAAACTGTATATAACCCGATTTCGTTATCATCATTTTTCTGAATAACCTCCCACTATGGAAGCAAATATAAAGACGTAAAAAAAACAAAGTGAAAGTAACGGTGTGAACAAATTAACTTGCATTTATTTCATTCTGAACCTTTGTAAAGTTATGATGGAGTTTTTGTTTTAGTTGATACGAATATTAACATAAGAATTCCTTTACAGTACGAGTTCAAAGCGAGAGGGGTGAAAAAACGAAAAGTAACTGTCGACGTATCAATAGATGGTGTTCGGGTTACAGCTCGAACAAAGGCAACTAAGACAAAGGTGAGTTAGCAGAAATATTGCTCGAAATATATATATATTATTTCGATGGCAGAAATACATAAACAATACGATAGAATCCTCCTTGAAGTATGGCACAAACAATAAACAACTAGCAAGACACTCTCGTACTTTCTTCCTTTCAAATCCGTTCTTTGAAATTTCATCCAACCTCTCATCGTCCTTTCCATAGTAAATAGCAATTTTAAACTTTTTGAAATTCAATACGTTCCAGAATGAAGTTAAACGGCAAAAGGTGCACTTCGTATTTTATTCATGAAATTGTAATAAAAAATTGTCATTCGAAGCACCGCGAACTTAACTCGAATTCTACACCAAGTTAGATTGAAATCTTATAAAGTGTAAGTGTATAAATATCGTTTTGAATGAAATGCGGATGAACTAGTTGGTAAAGGAAAACTAAGGCAAGAAAAATTCTTTTCAAAATATTTCAGTGAATATTATATTAACTCTCGAACTAATATCGTTAAATGCTATATAAAAGTTTGGATAGTGATTAAAATTTCAACCTGTGTAGATATACTGTAAAGGAAATTGTGTTCCGGAAACAATGTCACAAAGTCCTAAACAATCAGACCCAAAACATATTTGACTTTACAAGTGAGTAATTATTATTTGTATTGCGGAAATCAAAGTCTTCAGAACTAATTGCTATAGAACTTATCTTGAAATTTTGAAATACGAAATTATTCTTTTTTGCCTCAGACCAAATAAGAATTATAGACAGAATTTTGCGGACAACCTATAACCTCATTTTTTGTTTATTAAAAATATTGGTTTTCAAGTTTAATTACATGCGAAATATGATTCCGACCTGATTTTATTTTTTAAGACTGGTTTATTCAATACGAATTGTATTAGGCGGTATTTTCACTAGTAGTAAATATTTTAATAAAGGGAGGTTTCATTTAATTGCATTTATTTGCATGCATCTGTATATGTACACGGCGAAGGCGTAGTTTTACCGGCGTCACTCTGCCGTCCTTAGGGCTGTCTATCTTTAGTTCTTATTTTATTTGAGCTTCTTCCATCCTAATTTATATCCTACAAAAACAGCCTCGTAGAACCTCCTCCTTTCAATCCGACTGGAGCTAACTAACTTCAGTCGGACTATTAAGAAAATAAATTTCTTAATAGTACATCGAAAACGATATTCAACAGGATATCTCCAAAAAAATAGATTCCAACAGGAAATTAAAGAGATTGTACTGAAAGATTTAGTCAGAGGTACAGGCCATTCTCCCTAATAAATAACAATTTCTTGTAAATCACTTGTACCTAATATAAATTTGAATCTTTGAAATTCAAGATTCAATATAACATGAAAAATTTATTGCGTTTCTCAGAACGCAATAAATGTAGACGAAAGTAAAAATGTACGACAAAATTCAATGTTATGAAACTTAACTTAGAAGGAGCACAATTTTTACGCACAACTAACAAAATTTGCACAATAATTGTACAGCAAATTTTTTATAGCTTCTCGGTAGCTTCTCGGAGATAACCAAACAGATTTAAAATTGGAAGGTTGTGCAAATAATTAAATTACAGAAACGAAAAATAAAAGTAGAAGATTAAAACTTTGGTGCAGACTTTAAGAGCTTAAAAACAAATGTCGTTGAAAATTTTTATAACTGTGACGATAAGAGAAAGGTTTTCTCATATTTTATTTTTATTTCAATCTGGCCTTGTTGTGTTATAGTAGCCGTCAACCTGTCTGCTGATCATATCATAAAAAAGTCCTCACCCAAAAATAAAAATGCGAAACGTTGCAAAGCGAATCTAGGCTACGTATTTCCAACTGAACTGATTTTGGTCGATTAAAAGTTGATTTTTTTTGTCGGTCATTAATCACGACGGCTGTAATGGAAAGCTGTCAACTGGTGTCCGTGAAGAGCCGCAAGGCACTGACTCCTTTTGTTACCCCCGGTCTCATTGATGCTCCCAAAAAATAATGCTCTTTCCTCCCCTGACACCTTCAACACACGTAAAAACCGGCCAGCCTTCTCTCGCCAAAACCGTTTTTTCTCTCTTTGAAACGTATCTTGTTAATGAGAATCAAATTTACTACGTCCACAGCACATTTAAAACAGAAGTGTTTTGTTCAGAGGGAGTTATCTGTAATAATAAATGTTTTCAGCAATGGAAAGAGAAATACAATTTATAGGAAAAAAATCATCTGTGTGAAGCCGGAGGCGGGCCGCTAGTTTATTATAAACCCTTCCTTAAATATTAAGTTTATGTTAACAAAATACTTAGTCGTCGTTCATATCTCTTCAAAGGCTAAAAATCACAAAGTATATTTTAAAGATAGATTTAATTAAGAAAATAATTACATTATAATCACATTACCTTGTCACTCAAGTTTTTATCATATTATGTGTTTTTATATTGTAAATAGCTGGTGCCCGCGACTTCGTCCGCTTTCTCTATAGCCTGCCTTCCTCGATAAATGGACTATCCAACACAAAAAGATTAAGAGCAGACGCTCTTAATCAAAAAATCGCTTCTTAAAAAACGAATAAACACGAAAAGATAATTTTCGCAATAACGAACATTATAAACTCACTTCTTCGATTTATTTCAGTCGTAAACATTGCTAAGGACAATATTAATAACTTTAGATGAACGAGCTACGTTTTTATACTTCCTCTAGCTCGTGATTCGCCCAAGGCAATTTGTTATCATTTTAATAGGGAAAGAAGAAAATCAATGTTATAAATTGAATGTGTTTCTTTTATAACCGTGTTTTTTAGACCAATTAGACTATAATTCCAAAACTATGAAAACGAAATTTGTTATTTTATAAATAACTAGGCGACTCGCTCCCGGCTTCGCCCAGGATTTATATATATTTTTTATTAATACAAGCCCTTCCCCATTGAAGTAACCTAAGATTAAAAAAGTTAATTAATTTAACACCAGAGTTCCAATTTAATCTAAGTAATCCGTCTGCTCTCCTCCGACCAATGTCATTTCTCATTTTGTTTGCTGTAGGAGTTTCAACAGTACTTAATTGGAACAAAAACGTACATTACAAATCAATCTGGGAGTGGAACTCTGCAAGAAGTGATCTTTATTTTATCTAAAGGTCAGCATACTAGACTAGACTAAGAAAAAAGGACCTGTAGGCTTTACATTTAACTATTCACACGGACGAAGCCCCGAGAAATTGCTAGTATCGAAAAAAAATTACAGCTTGTAACCACGATGTGTTGTTATCTGTATTTCCAGACAAAGGCTTAACCTATCAATAACACACAATATGAAATATCGATGTGTACTTACGAACAAAAGGTTACCTACTTTATAAAGCGCCCGCAAATATTAATCATACAAATCTATTGTTTTAGCTGTTTTGCTGGTAAAATATATTAAAAACTTTTATTTGTTAAGTAGTTTCTGTATGGCTGTAGTACCTTACAAAACCACACCCTTACAGAAGATCACTGAGTAGTAACAGCATATCTGCTGTTGTGTTTCGGTGAATGAGTAATCGATGCCAGAGTCCATATCCTACTCATCATCAATCAATACTAATAATAAACCTGTAAAGGTTGGTCATGGAGACGTATTTATAGGCTCTATACATTATACTGAAACTATATTGACCATTTTTAGATATTTTTTTTCTGTATGTATGTATGTATGTACGAAGGGTGATGAAAAGAAAAATAATCCACTTTGGGAACTACAACAAATGTGAAAATCTATGAAAAATAGTTAGAAATAGAGTCAAAATAGTGCAGTTTTCACAACCACATACGAAACAGAGAAGAAAATTTCCTTTTTCAGCTGGTTATGGAAAATAGTTACGAAAACGGATCAAAGGGATTCACGAATGTTTTATAAACTCGGTTATAATGAAAGTTTCAATAATAAATATAGACTGATAATAAAACATTTGTCACTGGACACAACATACTGTTTTGTGCATAGAGTTGTAACGATGGCTTGTAATTACGTTCCAGCCGGCAGAGGGCTAATTGAGAGCTATTTCTTACCCTCTAAAGCTAGCCATCACACCCTTGTTATATCTACAGCACCACAGAAGATATGAACCGCCCACGCTCTTACGTTTAATACGTACAAGCCAAATAAAACCTAATAAGGAAGCCTTGATGAAAAATATATTGTTATTGCTACCAGCGTTCAAAATATTATGTAATAAAAATATATTGCTTTTTTGTTTAAAAAAGTTAAACATTAATGGTAGATAATAAAGCAAATTTCATTTGCCCTTTTCCTTCTCTTCTCCATAAAAAAACTCAACCAAAGTCATTAGATAAATGGATACATTAACATTACATTTATGGATAATTTATATTTTAATAAATAACTTATTTAAAAGATAAAAAATAAGTAAGATCATTTGAATAAATGTCATTTTCTTGTCCCATAGAATTTACGAGTTTAGATTTCATGGTTTTCCTTTCATTTATTTTAACATTTATAAAAATTTGTGAATGCAGTTTTGCATTAAAAAAAAAAATAGGAAAGTTCTTTCAATCAAATTTGTTATCGTCAATAGGTATTTAGAGTACCTATCTACTTTTCCTCCAGGGAAACGAAATTCCACCCTGTATGTATTGTATATAATGTATACGACTTCAAACACGCCAACTAGACATAATTAAAAGAACACGTACAATTTAATATATTAAATAATTTCTTCCAATTTGGGGACAATTTAATTACCAATTCGCTTCCCTGAATAAAATTTTTAATAGCAATTTTTATTTCGACAGGCTCACGGCTCAAAATTGTTTGGACGCAAGAGCAGTAGTGTTACCGAACCCTCCGAAATAATGCATCATCCAATCTACCGTATCTTCTACGTGTCGCACGACAGTTCCGATTTGAAAATATTTTCCTACATCGCGAGGGACGGTGCTACCAACGTTTTCAAATGCAACGTTTTTAAAAGCAACAGAAAGGTAAGCAACAAAAAATAATTTCAACTTTTTCTTAATTATTTTAATTAATATTTACTACAAATTAAATTACGTTAAATGTTATACCCTTAAACCTAACTTAAAAATACGTAATTGGGAGTATCAGAGTTAGACATTGTTCAAAATAAATTCCCAATTTTAATATATTTTTTAAAACGATCGCAACACTTTCGTCATCATTTTATTAAGAAGAATGATAGGGCAATAAATTATAATATATTCTGATGACATGACAAAAAAGCATAGATGGCATCAATACATGTAATGGGTACAGTCACTTATGTATGTTACTAACCATATTTATACGGAAGTATCTCTGTATTCAGTGGTGTTACATTTTCAGGGCCCAAGCCTTGAATCCATGATAAATTAATTATTTATTAAATTTAGTATAGAGCTCAGAGACAACTCAGAGACAAAAGAAACTGGAAGGCGAGTTCAATAATAAATAACGTTGCGTAGGCTTAATAGGTTTAAGAAAGAGTTAGCGGATATACAGACATACATATTATTAATAATATTATAATTGTTTGTTACGCTTTCACGCAAAAACTACTAAACCGATCACCATGAAATTTTGCATACTGTGATACCAGAAAGGACATAGGGTACCTTTCATCGTTCAATGCAAACGAAGTCGCGGGCCCTAGCTAATATTAATGTAAAAATGGGAATGAACAAAATCTTTTTCTCGTCAGTGAAGAAGTGTAATCTCCTAAAAGTAAGATATAAAGTATGTATATACTATGTTCTTCTATTGAGTTGAAAATGGCCAAGAGCGAGTGCCGTTTTGGTATGAACATTGCAAGGATCGTAAACACGGCCCAGCTATAAACCGCAGCTGCCGTGCCATACGCCCGCGGAATATGTGAAAATTACCGCTTTTTAGAATAAAGCGCGACGTACCAACGTAAAACGTCGTTGATGTGCGGTCGACGAAAGAATAACCCGTATCTCACCAAGACATTAACTTACTGAAAATTCTTCTTACTTTTTTCATGTATTATATGGTAAAGAGTGGCCGACAGGCTGATGGGCTAGTCAAACAATAACTTAGTCCAATATCCATCAAACCTTATCAACCTAAGGTTTTATATATAATTAACGTTTGTTATATATAATTGTTTAACGCTCTTTCCATTGGTTAAAACCGCATTAAATCCGTTGCGTGGTTTAAAATATCAAAGCATACATACAGAAGAAAATATGGTGAATAGCAATTTTTATTTTATGTTATACTAGCTGGTGTCCGCGACTTCGTCCGCGTTGAACGATGAAAGGTATGTCCTTTCTGGTGTCCCAGACAACGTGTATGCAAAATTTCATGGTGATCGGTTCAGTAGTTTTTGTGTAAAAGCGTAACAAACAAATAAACTCACATTCAAATTTATAATATTAGTAAGGAAGTAAGGGCTCAAGGTGTCTTAAAATAAAATTTGCCACTAAATAATGTATGCTTGAAGAGTTCTATAAACTACGTGTTCTGTTAATGAGGATGATTATTTGTTCAGTGAAGATTTATCATGGCTCTGGTCGTCCATTGACAGTTGACCACTTGGATTTATTTCTGGTGACGTTCAATAAAGCTGCCGCTTCACTCTCACACTTGCTCTGTCTTTGTAACAAGCTTAGTGATTCCCATTTATTTAAATTTCCTGCAATAAATAAAAGTTATTTATGTTTTAGTATAAGTGTCTACACGCTTGTGTCTTGTAGGTTGGCCAGAGTGCAATTAATAATTTTCATTGATATTTCTAAACTCGTATTACGTATTTCGAAATCCACTTACGGTATGTGTTTAAACATTCTGTGGGGCGCCTGTATAGAGGGCTCCCCAGCTGTGGGATGGTTAGATAATGTTCCCACGTATTAGTATGCCAGCTGAATACTATCCCCGACTTCCACCAGAATGATTAACAAGCCTCAACTTAGTCAGCAGCCAATTAAACTCAAAATACATTTGCATTAGCACAGAAAAAGTCAGGTTGAAAAGCAATAGCAGAATGTTTATTTACAAATTTTGGCAGCCCTTATATATTTTCATTTTGACAAGACATTCTATTTCAAATTCAAATCAATCATGCAATTATATGTTCGTTCGAATTTTTCATGTTGACGTTTTCGAATCTTCGCTGCCAGCGTTCTATGAAGAGGTTGTATATGCGTATTTTGTAAAGTGGAGTATCGCCACACATTCCGTGAAAAATTATCTGACTTTGGTAAAAACCACGTAAAAATTTTGCATAGTTTGTAGAAAAAAAAATAACAATGTTTTTCAACTATTGCATGTCCCCGAAACGCTTTTTTATTCAGTTCTCACTTATGAACCTATAAAAATATGCATCCCGGACGAAGCCGAAAGCGGGTCGCTAGTAAAATATAATATATGTAAATGTAAATAAATATAAATGTAATGTAAATCTCGTACCTAGATTAATATAAATAAACCTAACAATAATACATCGTTGTTAGAAAAATACCTAAGTATTTATTTTCATCATTTCTCGCTTTCTCACTTTATACTTAGTATTTCAAGTTTACTTACAGAATTTTCTTTTTTGTATCTAAGAATTCCGTGTGCACAAAATGTCGCAAAAGTCATTATACATCGAGAAAATAAAAGTAAATGAAGGTTATATTTAGAAGCGCTTCCAACTTTCAGACCAATTTGCAAATTTTCGATGTGGAAATCCGCATTTCCTTCTTTACTCATTCCCTCCTCGGACGTCGCGTCGTTTCTATTTCACTAACGTTTTTAGATTTTAGTCTTTTGTTAAACCATTCGACAAAATCACTTTACAAGATACTCATCGTAGTTCATGTATGCGTTGCCACGTGACAACCGTGTAAACTTTTTGAAGAAGCAGAAACATTTGAATTTATTCCCACTAATTAAATGTCATCTCGCCGGGTTAATGTGGATAACATTAATGAATCCGTAACACTAAACAGTGTAATAAAATTTCGTAGAGAAATTTCGCAACTTGTCCCAGATCATGAATCAGGATGAGTAATTGAGTTGTTTCCACCGAAAATTAACTGCTTGTGATCTCAAAATACAACAACGGAATCGTATTGCTTGATGAGTGAGGCTATTTGCACGCTCTTAGATTGAGATTAGCATAGAACAATTAATTACGTATGTGAGAGTATATTCATTTAGATAGAGGAAAACCAAACAGTATGTGAACTAACCTAATATTTCAAGGACTATCTTCGCTAGCCGACCAATTTAGAATTACTTACAATGCGACAGTTTCTGTACCTACAGCAAACAAATAACATCTTCAGAATTGTAGCTGTACTTGTTGATTTCTTTGTTGATTTGCTTGTGAGTAGCTGGTACCGCCACCACTTACCACTTATGATGAGTGAGCCCTTTTATGATCGACGAATACATATTTATGAACGTGTATATTTTCACATACGTACATATATTCCTGGAAATCTCAATTAAACAATAGACAAACAATTCTGGTCACGAGTTTATTACTTCAGCGGGCTCAAGTCGACGTTGTCGTTCCAGATTTCCAACATCTAATTAAAACAACTCTTACTAGACGTAAGAGTCCCAATACTTTTGTATCACTGATGATAGAATACCCTTCTATCATGGAAAAATGTTAGGGTTCCGTACGATCAAAAACGAACTTCGGGGCGTATCTATCAATCAATACTAATAATAAATCTGTAGGGGTCGGTCAGGGAGTAATTTACTTTGTTTTCAGAAATATCGTGTATATAGGCTCTATACATATACTGAAACTAAAATGACGATTTTTAGAATTTTTTTTCTGTATGTATTGTATGAATTAGTAATGTATCTTAAACGAATTAGCTGATTTTCATGAGACTTGGTAGATAAACATTTACAAGTACGGGACCCGTAATAAGCTACTTTTTGTTTTTTTTAACGCGGACGAAGTCGCGGGCAACAGCCTAGTATTATAAAATAATTGTTAAGTGCTTCTTATATGAAGCTAAGTAGATGATAAAACAAACGTAGTATTAACGACAAATTTGAAACAGACCTGTCGGCGTTTGTCAGTTTATTTATTGCTTTGTACTAAATCAGTCTCTGTGAACGCGGGCGCCACGCCGCGGCGCGGCGGGTGCGTTGCTATACGCCTGTTGAACTGTGGTTATACATTCACCTCCTGTTTATAGTCTATATAAATCTCCGAATCCACAAGCTCTTCGACTTTTATAATCAATTACCGTCTTCGATCACTCCCACCGAACGCCATAAATATTCAAGAAGAACTGCGTAAAGTTACTCGTATTGAACTGTTTGTGAGGCCTTCTTTAATTACACAGATTGATTACTGCCCCGGTTTTATTATTACGATTATGACTTCTTCATTTATTTACTAGATGGCCGTTAAATAAACATGAACGGGATAAACAGGTGTAAAAATTTCAAGAACCAGTCAGATAAACAATCCATTCGCACTACAATTATTCTCGAAATACGGATTGCTTCAAAGTATCCAATTTGTGTAACCGCTCACCGATAGCAATTTATCAGAGTTTATACTTATTTTTTACATTTATACTTAATCTACAATATATATTATAAAAGAATTTAGCTGTCCGCCTTTGTCTGTTTTGCCCTAACTTTTTCTAAGCCGCACAAGGATTTTATATAGGACACACAGATAGTATATATATATATATATATAGGACTTATTTCTTATCATGGAAGGTTCCCGAGAGATCGTCTAAAAATACAAAAATGGAAAATCTGTCGCCGTGGTGGCACCACTATCGTTACAGCTATAAAGATTTCCAGCGTTATATATTACTTATATATTTTCTTTATCATTGCGAATGAAGTCGCGAACTGGGGCCCTACGCTACAGCTGGTCCAAAAAAAAAATTGCAAAAAATTTAGCACGATACATATTATTTTTACTCATTTTAATATGAATTACTTATAAATTAAATAGTTATGGCTCGAAAACTGAAACTTCGTGTAACAATAAGTAAATTCTAAATATCAAGTAAGACAAAGCTTAACAAGTTCGTTGATTACTGTTGCATAGTTGAAATTTATAGATACAGTTAGTTAAAGCAAGTTGGTCCTTTAATAAAGCCTCCGAGGGTTGAAGTTCAGCCTGTCAGGAGAAAGAGAGGGCATTACAACTTTTGACTAGTTACAGCAATGTGATCCCAATCGGCCTTTGTATTCATTGTTTTCAATATTAGTCGTGGTTTTAGGGTACTGCCATTTCGAATTCTTACGTGCCTCTAGAGTTTATAGGTTTTTTAATGGCTGACTTTTAGTAGTGGAATAAAATATTAGTTCTTTAATAGTTCTTGAGTTTGTTAATCCAATTGCTAATCAGAAATGGGTGGAGTTATGGGATTATTTATACATAGGTATTTTAGGTATAAAATAATGTCGTTGACCGCATCTGTCCGTTTCTCCGCTAATATCTTCTAAATCACCTAACGGATCTTGACACAGTGTTCACTAAAAGAAGGTCCGATAAACGAGAAAGGCATAGTGTACAAAAATATATAATGTACAAAAAAATGCATTCCAACTGAGGCGGGTTTAAAGTCTTACAAAAATCTTAAGGGATGCTGATACTTCCGCGGGTTTCACAATAACTCGCTTCAATAATCAGAATATAAATTATCTTATGGGATTGCATTCTCTAGTAGCTACTGGAAACGTATGTAGTATAGAAAGTATGTGAATATGTTTATTTGTGGTGCGTGAAGCGTCTCACAACGACGTTCGTTGATCGTTCATGCCATGCTGCCGCCTCTTCAGTTGTTTCGTGAGGAGCCGTGCGAATGCTCGCGCTCTTTATCCACGTAAATCGTAAATCCGCGAATACAAACTATAATTTATGCACTTGGATCAGCATCCCACTCTTAGAAAATGCCTAACCGCAGAGAAAATAATATGAAAAATAGACGAAACGAAAACCTTTTAAAGAATCTACCGACAGAAGTTCTTTTGAAGGCACGAAGTACGTTAGTTTCTTTAGGAGGAGCATTGAAATCTAGACAAGAACAACCGAAACTCTCTAAGCAGCAGACTAAAGACAAAAAGTACGAGGAAAAATTAAAGGTTAGCCGCTCTGAACCTGAGTTCAGCGAAATGAAAATCAAGCACAGAAGTAGAATTGAAGAAAGCGCTTCGCGGGAATATAATGGTCTAAAGACCAGACCCTTGTCTGTAGGAGCAAACAGGCGATACGACAAATGTGTTGAAGATTTTCAATTTGGAAACACTCAAAAAGATATATCTCCATTGCGCAGAAGAAAATATGACTCTTCCGAGGAAGTGTGTGTACAATCGCGTCTAGTGATACCTCTAAATGACAAACGGAACAATCAAGAGTTACTAACTCAGGAAATAAGTGAAAGACCTCGAAAGAAGCTATCATTTCGTGAACCAGAAATTATTGAAAGCGGTAGTGCTTCTTTGGGTAGGTCTCATAAATTAATGGGTGTAAACAGTCTAGCTCAACGAACCAACAGGGTCTTATTGCGACCTGAAATACATGCATCAAATCTAGACGGTATGGACCATGATCTAGAGGTGGGTCTGTTTGAACATAATTTTTTTCATCTTTAATTTACTTCTTAGCATAAATTATTTATTTAATTTATTTAATATACGCTTTAGTTAGTTAAAAAAGGATGTAAACAGTAGAGGTTGCCACTTGTGTTATATTATTGTCTTTGTAGTCGTCTGCGACGATGTTTGGACTACTAAACCCGAATATCTTGATCAGGAAACGCCATTAATGCGAAGCAATTACGTCAATCCACATTGGCTGATGTATAGGAAAACAATCTATCGACGACGCATTAATGTAAAAAGCCATTGTAATGTACGAAGAAATGCGAGACTATGGAGTCAAAGTCACACATCAAACGTTATAGAAGCTTCCTATTCGTGTTTATTTGGACGCGCGGCCAATCAAGATTAGCCCACGTCTAAGCGCTGTTTTTTTTTAAATCATACTCTGCATTGACATTTCTGTGTATTATTTCAACGTGTTGCGGTCTTACGTCAAGGGCGATACTTCCGTCGTCGAAATCATTTATTATTTAGAAAACTTTAGACGAAATGGTTATGTTTCCATGAGATATTTTGGAACTGCTGCCGTCGACGACGTGTGAATACATAGTTACTGAAACAGTCTCACTATCATTAATTTTGTCGGTTTGTTTTGTTTACGTTTAAGATCAACATATAAATACTATTTGCAGTGGAGATGGAGAGAATTACAGCGGTTTACATTGAGCAGGAATATGGAATAAACTAATCTGAAATTTATACTCAACTAATGCTAGCATAAACTGTGGGCTCGAAGTGTTAAGTCCCAAATTTGACTTTGCATATTTTTACTTTTGTTAATTTAATTGAAGACCGAAAAGTAGACGCTGAATCCAGACTCGTTCACAGTATGGGGAGGCCTAATGTTCAACAGGACGTCTTATTATATTATTATTAGGATTTGGATTGTGCCATAGATACGACATCATAGACCTGATATACGCCTATGACCTATGTATCTTAGTTTTGTCTTTAATCTAAACTAAAGTATTAATTAAAGTCTTTAATTTGTTGTAATTCCGTATTAATTAAAGTGAAATCTAAACTACACTAATTATACATCTATTTCTCGTCGCACCGCATTCAAAGCTTTTATCCTAAACCAACCGTATTTCTTTAACCTCTCTCGAGCTTGTGACGACTCAGACCAAAATAGATGACTACTGACGTATACATACGACCATGAGGTAGCCAAAAATTATGATCGACAAAGGTCATTGTCAACGCGACCAACTATATATCAAATGCAGTAGTGACGTAGTTACACTGATTTATTAATAACAATAATATTCTAAGCCACTTAATATTTGTATGCGATTTCAGGTGTTCGTGGAGGATTTATTTTATAAACACTTTTTTCTCTTCATAATAATTTTTATGCTTTGCAAATAGTAGATATCTCATGGAGCTCAGTCATTATTAATAGGTATTACTTTATCTAAATTAATTAATATCTTACTGTTTAGTGTTTACAACTTAAAATACCTATTCATAAATGTGAAGGCTAATCTATTTTGAACTGATGCTAATCAAATTTTATATTTAAAAAGTTTCAATTCCATACAAAGATATCATCTATTTTTTAATGCACCTCTAAGATACGTTAAGATAGCAATAGGTAAAGCCATTTCCTATTTCCAAGCATTTTTTTCCTAGATAAGAAGAAGTTACAAAGAAACAGACGGTCTTCCGTCTTAGGTACCTACCTTACCTTCTTAGGTAGCGATTTTATTTTTAACTAGAAATAAAACGTGATGTGTCACAAACCGCTTTTCGTGTGACCAAATCCGCAAGCAATAGCTAGTCACACTACTAATTATGTTAACTCATACCAACTAAGCTATTTGTTCTATCAGAGGTGAGTTAAATTGAGTTGTATAATTAATCTGCATTAGTTTACCATGTGTTACTATAAACTTGTAAATTCTAAGAACCGTTTTCAATCAAATGTTGTGTACGTAGATTAGTAAAAATGTCGCGCAATATTGGCACTGACAATTTTAAAACGGAGAAACAAATAAGATTTCAAAGGAAAATCTGTTTTTTTTTGTCTTGAGTTTTCATATTAACGTCAGTTTACGTCAAATTTATATAGAATCGTCGCTGGTGTCGTGACAAGTAGTCATATTTCTTCTTTTAAATACGTTTTACGGTATAGTTGTCGAACTCTGGCCGAAGTCCAAGGCATGCGTCAAAAGTAGGTCAAAACTCGTCAAAACTCAATTGCACTTATAATTCTTAACTTACAATTTAATCCATTCCAGACGCACTGCTTTTCCACAGTTTCATATACCTATTTATCTTTAGACACTTGGCTATAAATTTTATCGATATCTTCGAAATTCGAATGTTTCGCGCTTCACAGTGTCCGTGGTGTTCTTGTAATATTAATAAATCAATTTGTCAATTTTTGTTTTTGAATATTAGATGTCGATCTGAACATAATTGTTTTTCGTTTTGTAATTTAGATTGGCAAGGCAAATTGCAGTATATTTATCAAGTATTTCATCAAATAATGGCTCAAATAATAAGCTTTTATGGTACAAGAGTTAGTTAGTTATAAACTCCTATTATAATATAATATAGTATATAAATAATTATAAAATAATCCTTGACCGGTTATTAAATATACTATAAATTTAGCATTAAATAAATTTTATGTTGTTGACAAGACAAGCTATCGACAAATATATTTGTATAGCAGTAACTAACTACTCGCTCTGTTGGTTGCTGGGCGCCTCAATGAAAGAGTGATTAATTAAACACATGTCATATCCCAGACTCTTTACTTCTTCCGAAATATCATTTATCGTCGCACGCTTTTGTTCTTACGGCAGCGTTCTGTTTTTCTTATAAACACAAGGAATATATTATAATCCTATACGGTTTTACATTTGAGGTAAATTCTCCGAGGACATCTTAACGGCTACTCTTATTTGAATTTCTTTTATTTTCGCTTTTGTATTTCTGCATCGAGATGTTTTCCAATACTTGTTTTTGTGGAGTTTATTAGAGTTTACTTGTTAAGAATCGATTTTCATAATATAAGCCCCAGGGGTATGAAAATTTATGGGAGTAAATTCAAAAATGTCACACATACCGTGTTACGCGTTAGTTTTAATTTTAGAATATCTCTGTAGTTTCTGAAACTAGAATATGTTACGTAATAATATATCCTTGCGAAAACTAGATGGCACCGGTATTCATTCGAACAGAGATGGCGCTGGCTGATATTAATTCGTTATGATAAATGTTTTGTTTTTATAATTTTTATTACATATTTTATAATTGTTCGTAAGGAGTAAATTCCAGTCGTGCGTCGGAGCTGACACACACACATTTTTTTTGTCTATAGAGTCAAGCTATGAAAATCGTGCGCACCGTTGGTCAAGCGTTCGAGGTATGCCACAAGATGCAGACCAATGGACCCGATCAACCAGTGCCTTCAACATCTTCTGCAGCCGATGATCCAGTTCCTTCGACAAGCGATGTACACCCATCTAAAGGTACTTAATATAGTTATGTTAATTATTAAATGAAGCCTCTTTCACCATCTGTCAAATAGAACCGTCATAAGCCACCGGTCACCGGGGATGATATACATTTGTTTCTACGTTAAAAGTCCCAAACATTAAAAAGAAAATAATTAAAAAAAATCGCCTTTCGAAAGATATACTAAATCGGGTGCATAATTTAATAAAACATATAAGTAATTATTTCTAAAAGTAACTGATCAACACTTGTAGTTGGTGAAATAGACTTAAATAGGCCCTCAATCTTTTTTTTAGTTGCTATGCGTATTCGGATTGTGTATTTAAATGCTTGTGATTGTATTTAGGTACCTTTTATAGACTTTATTTGCATTGCGACTTTAGTATTTATAAAGTAGCCTAAAGCCTATGTTACTATGTACTCCCTGATAATATATACAGTGAAAGAAGATTTCAAATAGGTCATTGCACTCTACACAAATGATCGTTTCATGCATCTAATCCAGTCGTAGTAAGTAAGATTGCAAAAAGGCTCATATTAATATAATATATAATATATTATCTAAGTAATTCAATGCGGCTACAGTGACCTTAATATCCATAGCGAATGATCACAAACAATTATAGATTATAGTGCCTGCGACTTCGCCCGCTTATGGAGGAACATACATACATACAATAGCTACACTAAAGACGTATGCATATTTTATGCTGATGATTTTTATTAGGTATATTGACCTCGTGTTTTAATACTTGTATTTGATAAAATGAATTCTGAATACGAAAACTTTATACTCTATATTTAATATTTATTAAATAAAAAGCTTCATTAAATATCTTAAAGATATTTTGGCACAGTATGTCGAGCTCGTAAGTCAAATAGGCTTTAAAATATATGGATAAACATGTCTAGACCGAGTTATGTCTTCTGTCTTCTATGAATGGCGTAGAACGGTGCAAAATATGTCTCGAAAAAATATCAAAGACCTAACAACAAGATTTTGTTTATATTGAACCGCATCTTATTTAACGTCTATTCTTTTTTCACTTCCAATGTAGAATTATAATTAGCTTTTATGTATCGTTTTATGACATCCGACGCAACGGGCTCCAGCTGGGCCAACTAGCCACGTCATAATTTTATGGTCTGTACCATAACGTGTACACACCTTTCATTGCCAATGTAACCAAATGTTATCGCGGTGTTTTATTGTAACAATATTTTTATTTAGAATAATATAAACACTTCATTGCTTCACTGCTTCGAATCAACAACAGCCCCTAAATTAAGATTTCTAACTTTATTAAAGAGGTATTGATTTATGTAAAAATTGATTTAAAAATTTACAGATAAAAATTTTCATGTATACAAAAATATAATATTCAAGAGACTTTTCAGTGTTTGAGTATTTTTAGTAAATTTGGTAATTATGATAGAATTATCATTGAATATAATGATAGAATATAATTATATATGATAGAATGAAACACCTGTCATATAATACGAATTAGATTTCACGTCAAAATATTATTCAATATTCAATACAGTTGTAAGAAATTCAGTCGAGTTGTATTGGATTCGTAGAAATCGATGAGTAAGGATTTCCAACGCCGATTGCGTTATATAATTGAATCGTTCGTGTTGGAATCGAGTTTTAATTAAGTTAGTAATTTCAGAAAGCGACAGACTGTTATAAAATTCTATTTATTTTCTCAGACCTAAATTGAGCAGAGATCCGGTTATGTTGATTTCCTGGCTAAGATCTATACCTATATCTGAGCCAGAATTAATTTATAATTTGATAAGCAACAGAAAATACTTTTAAAATCATAATAAACTATTAGAATTAGATTGTGGTATGTATACAGAAGCTGTATCTGAATGCGAAGCGTCAGAATCCGGAGCTGCGTCTACTTCGAAAACTCATGCAGAAGAAAACCCAATGAAAACTGAAGATTCGCGTAGGCCACAACATTTGGAACTCTTACCTCCACCACCACGAAAAGAGGGACGCCGATCACCACAGGTAAGTAATGTTAATATTAATCTGTACAGATACAATACTTTACTACAAGATTCGAGTGAATAAACCCCGCCATAATATTAGTTTGTCAGGACTTGTTAATTGCGCCCCGATGGGTTTTCAGATAATAATATTAAATTAGAACTTTCGTTGGTGCCTTCTGTAATTGCGGCAACATCCGCCAAATTTTATAATAGACTTTGATGAAGACAATTTTGCTTGATGACTGCAGTCTAACAATAAATAAATTTACATTTATTGACATCAAAATAACATTTTTGTTAACTGTAAACTATTATTGACCAATAAAGCACAAAAAAGATTTGAGCAATTAAGATTGAAAACATTTTTAAATACCTAAAAAATAGAGTCCATAATCTAGTCCAGAGAAATTTAAAAGTGATGTAGGTTCCTATTTAGTGAAATGATTAGATGTTTATAGAGCCCGTATTTCAAGATATAGCTTTGAATAATGCTTCAGTAAGTCTACCAAGAAACATCGTAATAAATTTTCATCTAGGTAATGGTGAAAAATAAATGTAGCATCTAAGCGTAAATATTTTTGTAGCGGTATAAGCTTTCTAGCTCGGGCTTATTTATTTTTTCTAATAATCGCTAGTCTTTTGAAGTTCTTTATAATAATTTTTGGACAGAAATTCACTGTGACCGTCAACAACAGACCTAAATTGGTGCGTGTACTTTGCTCGTGGCAAAAAGCCTGCTCCGAATGGATACCCTTTTTATCTCAATTTTACGGTCGAAAAACCCCACTCCAAGCGTTATTCGCTATGATTTTTTAATACTTAAATAAGATAAATATATTGTGTATTCTAAAAGAAGATTTCCTCCACATCTTTTTTAAATTTTTTCAATAGTAATTTTATAAATTAAAATTTATTTAAACAACAAAAACAAACGCAATGTGCTGCGAAGTGAGTCAATATGTGTACTTAGAGTATTTTTTTCTTTGACCGTTTTATTAGTATATATATATGCAACTTATTCCAATATAATACCATATATGCAATAAAAAAATATTAAGTATTTGTAAACTTAAACATCATAACATAATGTCTAGTTTCCAGAGAAATAATAAGTCAGGACTTTGAGCGATACCATAAATCTTTTTATTCAATAACTTTCCAAGGTCAGAAATAAAATAATTAAATGTTTTAATTATCTTTCACTTGAAACTTGTAATGTCTACAAGATTTTGTGGGGGAACGCAATAATGCCGGTAAAATTTTAATTACGTCTCCCAGCTATCAATATAAATTTTCGGACGCCGAATTCAAGTATCTAGGTACGTAAGTAATTAAGATTTCATAGCAGCAATATTTTAAAATTATTACGTGACCATTAATCTGCTACTTGTAATGATTGAAGGTTGATTTATGCTTTCAACTGAAACTCTCGTAGTAATAAATCTGATCTTCTTGATGATTTATGAATATGAAAACACAAAATTTGATTAGTTGCAATATTTCAATTGATTTGATGAACATTAAATAAAATAAACTTTAATTCACTAATCTATTATAAATTGTTATAATTTTTAATTTTGAACGTAAATTAATCAATGTAGTAAATCAATGTTTTTGTTCTCCCCTGATTTTATAGCTCCACCGATTTTAATTCGATTCTCACTTACGAGAAGGAATGTGTATGGTAAAAATCACATCCCGGGCGAAGCGAAGCGAAGCGAAGCAGTGGTTCACTAGTTTGTAATATATAAAAGACACTAGTAACAAAAATATTTACAAAAAGCTAAGATTAACAATTCAGTACAAATTCAAAATCAGGTAGTAAAAATAGACACAATATTAAGAGACCTGAAAATAGTATTCTGTGAATTACTTACTTACTCAAATAAATCGCCTTCTCGCATCAGATTCATCGTAACAATAAATTGTATCAATAATAATATCTTCGGTATGAGAACGATTTAGATTTGATATTCAATAGGAGCTGTTCACTTCTTTAGAGCAATATAAATAACAAATATTACGTAAACACTTATCAAAAGGTATTACAATTTCTATATAAAGAAAGAAATTAGGTAAATGTTATATTGCATATTGACTCTGACAAAGATTTTGTTCTTTAATAAAATGAATAGCTCGCTGATACATTTGTATGTCTGTTCCTGTTTTACATATCAACATCGTTTTCAATCCACGTGTATCTGAGACTCCAGACCTTCCAGACTATTGTTCTTCTATGCAAATTCCAGCCGTCCCTTTTACCCAAAAGCCGTTTGAACGCAATTTCGAACTTTATTATTGCATTTCTTTTAACATAACATAACAAATGATTTCTAACAGCAGAATGCGCGCGTAATTTATACGAAGTATCGAAAGATATAATATTTTAACATCTCTATATGTGCACAGAATGACATAGTGCTATGTGATTGTATACATACATAACAAAAAATAAATATATTATAAACTAGCTGGTGCCCGCAACTTCGTCAGCGTTGAAAAAGAAAAAAGATTTCATATTAGCACATATCAAAATACCAACACATATAACAGGAACCTCATCTACATGCCTAGACCTCATTTTTACAAATTTTAATAATGGATATATAAATACAATCGTAGAAGAATTAGGATTTTCTTTTCACTCAGCAACAATAATACAGCTAAAAATACCTCAACAAAGTAAACAATCAGATTGGTACACAGAAAAAAGAATTTATAACAAAAATGCAATAGCTAAATTTAAAACTCAGTTACAGTTAACAGATTGGAACAAAATAATAGATAAAAACAAAAATATTAACGAAAACTATGATATATTCTATGATAGGCTAATAACATTATTAAACCAAACAATACCTAAACAACGAATTAAAATAAAATCTAATCCAAAAAAATATTGGCTAACAACAGGAATAAGAAAATCGTGTAAGAATAAAAGATTGTTAAAAATATTTATAACAAAAACAAATAGCGAAATACTAAACCAACATTATAAAAAATATGCTAAAACATTAAAAAAAGTTATAAATAGTGCTAAAAAAATTCAATACATTAATAAATTAAAACATTCAAATAACAAAATAAAAACTATGTGGCAAATAATAAACGAGAGAACAAATAAAATATATACAAAAGAAAAACGTAATATAATGTTAAAAATAAATAATACGATAAGTTCAGATCCAAAACAAGTCGCTAACTATTTCAATAACTTCTTCGCTTCTATTGGTGAACTCGATCCTGAAATGACAGTAGACGACGGTGCATGCGGCCGCCCTGTTCTCCAACCAACAATAAACACAATGTATCTGAGCCCAGTCGATTGTCTCGAAGTGCATAAAATTATAAAAAAGTTAAAGAATAAAAAAAGCCACGGCATAGATGAACTTCCACCAAATTTAATAAAAGAATGCGCAGATGAACTAACTCTACCATTCACATTATTAATAAATCAATCTTTTAACGAAGGTTCTTTTCCATTACAATTAAAAAAGACAATCATAAAACCTATTTACAAAAAAGATGAAAAAACTAATCCAAGTAACTATCGCCCAATTGCCCTTTTACCAACTGCATCAAAAATTTTCGAGAAGGCTATTTGTAATCGCGTTAGTGAATTTTGTGAAAAATACCAATTATTAGATGAGTGTCAAAATGGTTTTCGAAAAAATCGCTCTACAGTTTTAGCTGTATACAAGTATATAAATGAAGTTGTCAAAATATTAGATAATAAACAATATGGTGTAGGTATACTATTAGATATGACAAAGGCGTATGATAGAGTACAACATAATATACTATTAAATAAATTATATGGGATAGGCATTCGCGGCTCAGCCCATAAATGGTTTGTTTCGTACCTAAAGGATAGAAAACAATTTGTTGAGATTGAACACTATGATAATTCTACCAAAAATATCTTAAAGGTGCGCTCTGAATGCAAAACAGTAAATGCATCAATACCACAAGGTAGTGTCGTTGGATGTCTATTATTTTTAATATACATCAATGACCTTCCTAAATCTACAGGGGGGACAAATATATTATTTGCTGATGATGTATCCTTATTAACTTCGTGTCAAAGTAATTCCGATATTTATGAAAAAATCCATTAACAAAACATCACACTGGTTGAATGATCATAATTTAAAAATAAACTTTTCTAAAACTAAATTAATAACTTTTTCATCCTCCTCAAAAAATTGCATTAAATTTAAAACTTGATTACAATGGCACAACTTTAGAAACTGTAAAAGAATTTAGATTGCTTGGTATAGATATAGACACCCATTTAAATTGGATAACACAGGTCCATAGAATGAAGTCTAAACTATCGAGCTTCTCATATGCCTTACGCGAAATTAAAAAGTCTACGAACATAAAAACAGCAATAACAACATATTATGCATATGCACACGCCTGGCTAGCTTATGGTGTTATTCTGTGGGGTAACAGTACAGATGTAGCCTCTCTATTCACCCTTCAAAAAAAGTTAATCCGAATAATAGCAAATATAGATCAAACTGATAGCTGTAGACCATACTTTCTTGAATATAAAATATTAACCCTGCCCAGCCTATATATTTTGGAAATGTGTAAATTTGTACGAAAATATAAACAATTTTATAAAAAACGTGAAGACTTGCCTTGTAAATATACCCTACGACATAAAAATAATCTAATATTACCATCATCACGATTAAAATTAAATTCTACCTATACCTTCAATTCTTCTATAAAGATATATAATAAATTGCCAGTTAACTTAAAAAAAGAAGAAAATGATATCATATTTATAAAAAAATTAAAAAAAATCCTACATACTAAATGTTATTATAATGTAAATGAATATTTTTTAGATAATATTATTATTTAAATATAAATAATATAAATGTAAATATGTTTAATTTAAATAAAATAAAATTCTTTTATATTTATATAAATATTTATAGGCTTATGTATACTTATATGTATATATATGCTTCCTCTCTCCTAGTCCCTAAGTTGCATGCCCAACAGGGTCCATAACACTGGTCTAAATTTTTATATTGTAACATCGTTTATACATTATGGTTTGCAATAAAATATTTGAATTTGAATTTGAATTGAAGTTCAATAATCACAGTGAACTTTCCTAACGAAAATGTAACGTTAATAAAATTAGTACATTTTTAATCATGATACTTTCCTACTTATATTTCATTCGTTTCGTACTTTGACACAAGTGGGCTTTTAACATCAAAGTCAAACGAAATCAAAGCTTCTATGCTTTTGCTCTTTTCACATTGAATGAGCATGAGATTTACCTCCTTTATTTTACTATACGAGTATATCCTTCATTGAACTTTCTCATGTTAGTTGTGAAAATTACAGCTAGGTTTAGATCCTGTTACAGTCTTATGAGTCTAGGTTCTAGTGTACTCGTATATTACACCTAGAGTATGTATGCGATTATATCTAATTGAAAATATTTATTGTAAATCGAGTTATTGAGTAAATAAGTGAATGTTACAATGGCAAAAATATCGCAAAACATGGCACAATACGAATTTATCATTTCTGGCCAATTCTTGCAATTCAGGAAGAAAGAAAATATTTCTTTCTATGAATAGGCTCCTAAAGGGATTGAAGTCACTGTAAACTCTTGAGGTGTTGGTCGAGGCCATAGAATAATAATGTTAGGTACAGAACGCTACTATCGCTCCGATCGCTTAGTGAGCGTCGTAGACAAGTGAGCTATCTATATAGTTATATCGAAAAATGTGTGAGGAATAGGGATGTGAATCAATCGTTCGGCACAACCCGTGTGTTATCGATATGCTGATGTTACTGCGATACCCTGAATAGCGATACATTTAGCATTTCTTTGTAAAATCTGATGCTTATATAATATGACCATTAGTGAATGTATGAGGTATGATTATTATAAAAAAATTATGTTTATACAAGCAGCTAAATTTGTGAAATTAGATTTGATTACTAAGCGAAAACCTTCTAACTAGCTGACCATCACTCTATCCATTGTTGAAAACAGCATGAAAATTAGTGCAGTTGTTTTTGAGTTTATCGCGAACAGACAGACAGACAAACGCGGCGGAGGTTTTTTTTTTATAATATGTAAGGATTAAATACGTTAGTATTACGAAAGAAATATACAAAAATACAAAATACAAAATATTTTATTATACAAAATATTTATTATACAAATTAAATATTTTGATTTTGATACTGATTCATGCATATAAAAATTACAATAAACTACTACCATATAAAATCTAATAATAAGACAAATTCATGGCGCTAATTCAGGTTTCATAAAATATTAATCCAAAACAACTGATTTAAAACTTGATTTTCACTTGAAGATATAAATCGAATATATAATGACCCAAAAATATCGACTCCTGCGTCGAACGTGTCAATCACTAGTATCGTAGCGTAGGTGCGGGGCAGTGCGGTGTCACTTCCATCCGCGCCCGTCCTACACCTACTTCACCCCCGCGAAGTGTAGTTTTAATTCGGCTCAAAAATATAATTAGCAGATTACCGATGAAAAGTGATGCCAGATTTCTGTTTATTTTGTTTCCTAGTATCATTTTTACAACATTTTATGGCACATTTAACCATCGTTGTTTAAAAACTAAGTGATTATTCAGTGGGAACACGCTCGTCATAAGCGTTCGGTTATGACTGGCGAGGACTAGACGAGATCAAGTTGTATGTTCCCACCCGCACCTCCTGTTCCCTCTTGAACACTAGCGCTCTATACCTACTTGTTGGAATTATACCTTTATGGTCGAGGCTCAGTTGAGGCTCTTGGCTATCAGGCCGTTCGCCGAGACGACTATCGGGACGATGATTGTTGAATCGACCGCCATGTGTAAGATAAGTTTGTCTTTTTCGGCTTTCACGAGATTTCATTTCACGTCACGCGAGACAGCGAAGTCAACAAGCAACGTCCGCTGGGACGTTTATAGAGTCCGCAGATAGAGTTGCTTTGACGGCAGTCGTGGGACAGGACTCGTACTTACCCGCTGTTGTCAGAGCCATGTTTGGTAGCCTTGACGACTGGAATGCCGTCAAGAAGTATTGTGAAGCGGTCATGAGCGGCAAGGACCCTCGGGCCGATCCAATCAGGCGCCGAAGAGTCGGCCGACGTGCCCAGGCATACGCCGAGGCGCACGTTGCGTAAATTACGTCAGGGCGTCAGAAAAGGACATCTGACGTCCTGATATATCTCACAAGCTCACAGCGTTCCAGTGTACCGTCACAAACAAATGAAGCTGAGTTCGCCCTGAGCTGGGTCCGCTGAGAACGTAGCGGTGTGTAGGGAACAAGGCCTCGCTGTGCTTTGTTTTCATGAAACTTGGTAAATATCGATTTAGACGTACGGGACACAGGATGGGCTACTTTTTTCTTTTTCAACGCAGACGAAGTCGCAGGCACCAGCTAGTCTAAAATAAGTTTAAAAACTAAGGCCTAGCCAATGTGTCTATAGCAACAAGAGGTCATTTACGCTAAAATAAATAAAAAACCTGTTTACAATAATATAAAATAAACGTCTAAAATAAAATCTGCGAGAAAAAATCAATTAAATAAAGTCATAAACGTATGATTACATATTATTATTAATATTGATTGTTCTAAAACGTAAAATAACCAATTTACACATTCGTGTTTATACATGGTTTTCATGTATAAATTACGAAAATACATTTCGCAATCAGCCGTAGAGGGTTTTATTTAGCCATTTCACGCTTTAAGATCAAAGAGGCTAAAAGGAAAACGTGGATCTTAACGAAATATAAAATGTATCTAAGTGTTCTTTTATCCCTTGTAAATCTTTCAAAGGAATGCAAATAAGACAATTATTTTCACAAGGAGAAAAAGACTTTTTAACCAACAAGTTAATTACAGAATTCAGCATTTTTTTGGTTGCTGGTTGCTATACGCGACTTCGCCTGAGAAACTATAAAATATAAATAGCTTATGATAATGTATAATATAAGTAGCTCTACATAACAGTAGATTTTTTTTTTAATCGGTACAGTAGTTTTTTATTTTATTCATTATCAACAAAAATACAATAAAAATATTTTTTATAGTACTCGTAACTTTACCAAAAAGGTGAAATTCGAGTGATATATGCCATATCCAGTGTCCATATAACCGTCGACGGATATAATCTTTGCTTTTTTTGTAACGTTAGGAAATCCTCTGCCAACATGAACCCCTGTTCCCATATATTCCCATATATTTCGAATCAAATCTCAAGCTCATCTGTTCCAACTACCTACTTACCAGTATCATAATTTGACAAATGAGATATCGTTGCATGATGATCGTCCGCCTATACTATCACACGACACATTGAATGGAATGTGTATTACTAACTGGTGCCCGCGACTTCGTACGCGATGATAAATTAAAAATATAAAAGCAATTACAACGCTTGACAACTTGTTGCTATAACACATTGGCCAGACGTTAGTTACAGTTTTATATTTTAAATAATCACTCGGGAACATTACTTTTTTCTTGGATGAAATGTATCCTATGTCCTTTCTGGTGTCCCAGACAACGTGTATGCAAAATTTCATGGTGATCGGTTGAGTAGTTTTGGCGTGAAAGCGAGACAGACAGACAGAGTTACTTTCGCATTTATAATATTAGTAATGAAGTAAGGATAAGTAACTTATTATATGATTTGTTAAGTTATCATTAGGGCCTCTTTCACCATCTGTCATCAAGTAGGCTAACTAGCTGTCATTTAAAGTCACCGGTAACCGGGGATAATGGAACTGATATATCTTTGCCTGTTCTTTACGGTAAAACTCCCAAAAATTAAATAGAAATAATTTAATAAGTGCATAATTTAATAAGAAATAAAATTATTTTTAAAAGTAACTAATCAACACTTTACTTGTAGTTGGTAACTTACTTGGTACTTTACTTACAGTAATTTATGATTTCTTTGCAGCGTACTACACCAGCACCGACCATCAATTTCCCCGACCTCCCGGAGTGTGTGACGAAAGTGGAAATTATAGGATTTGATGGTCAGAGTGAATCGGGAACACCTCTTAGCTCGCAGCATCAGCTCCAACTGCTTCAGGAACGTCTGGAGCAACAGGCGCAACAGACCAGAGCAGCAGTTGCACAACTTTTGCTACTTCGAGATCAATTAGCAGCAGAACAAGCTGCTCGATGTGAAGCTCAGGTATTTTTGAACATTCTTACTTAAAGATTCTTTATGACCAAAAAGATACTTTTGTTTCTATAAGCCACTACACTTCCCCCGGGTCGTGAGTCTTTGGAGTAGTTTACATAGGAAAGTTCCATATTATAGTATTAATTATTTCTTTACAAAACAGAACATGACCACACATGAGAGTTACTTCCCATTTAGACACTTTATTAATGACTCGATTAAATGTTAAAGGGACCCGAGACTATCACTCCTGATTAAAGGTATAATAAGGAAGGCAAAAGCTAATAAAAAAATATTATCACACTTAAATTTAATAGCCCGGTTATGGAAATTCTAGCAATATATCTTGCAGTTTCCCCGTAAGGTGGAAAAGAAAGATATAAAAAGTTGGTCTCATTAAAGATTATTATTAAATATTGGAATTTTAGTTATCATTTGCATAAAATCTCTTCAAGGCTCTATGCCTTATTTTAAAATACTTATCCTAGGTTATGACATAGGTACTAATCTAGAAAGAGGGACTAACGATTTTATAAGTACCTATAGACTTCGTCTGCATTGAAAAAGAAAAAATAGCCTATCCTGTGTCCTGTACGTGTAAATGTTTATCTATCAAGTTTCATGAAAATCAGATAATTCGTTTAAGAGTTATGCATATTACCTACATACAATACCTACATTTACAGATTTATTGTTAGTATTGATTGATGATTGATGATGTGTATATATTTTAAATAAGCTTATTTTTAGTTTGACTATAAATAATTATACCTTTTAATAAAGATATTATGATGAATGTTGTCTTCTACCATTTCAGGCGCGAACTCATCAGTTACTAGTTCACAACAAGGAACTCTTGGAGCACATTGCTGCACTCGTTTCCCACTTACAGGAACGTGAACGTGGATCAACACGTCCCATAAGCGCCCAGCAATTGACACTTTTGCCACAGGTATGTAAAAAAAACCACCAAACATCTAAATGTCAACAAATTACGAATACTGTTCAAATTCGAAATTCGATCCCTGTTGCGTGTTGCTTATAGTTATTTGTTTTGCATAGTCACTCTCATCCTAAGCAAATTGTTTTATACCATCAATAGACGCCTCCGCTCAACTAACATAGGTACAACTCATTTTACCCACAAACGATTTAAAAAAATCACATTATTTTGACATTGCCTAGTTTAGGTTACCTTGTTTGTTTAATTTTTGTTTTATGGATTTTTGTTTAATATAAACGCTAGGTGTAAAACTATAAAAAGGAATGCTTGTCTACATATTTTTTAGATATTTATATTTATTTTGCTTCAAGTCGTAAAATGTGTTCAATATTTGGTTCGTTTGTTTTGGCATGGTTTTTTGAAGAGTTCATCTGTATGTTTGTTTGTAAATATAGTAAATATAGCAAAATGTTGCTCTAGAATTTTCATTTATTTTCCAATTGCTTCGAATTTTGCCAACCCAAATTTATATGATCCGAACTCATATTTGTAGGGGTCAATCAGTTTTGTATCATATTAACAAAGCAGCAATGCAAGGTGTTTTATTGTAAATTGTAAAGCGATACTTATTTTTCGAGACGAGAATTCTGTTTTACCGCTTAATATGAAAATTCTTCGGAATCAGTCAATAATCTCAATAGAATTTTAACTAGAGCAATATTTCGTGCTTATATTTATTGTATAATTTATTATTTGTTAAATTAGATGTGCTAATACCTATACTGATGAGCAAAACAATCGCATTACGTCAAGTCGAAAGATGTTACATTACTATATTTTATTTTGTCTTAGCGATGAGAAGACCTTGAATGCTAAGACAAGATTAACTTTTTGTAATTAAGTAGCGGGTAAAATACCAAAGAAAAAAACTTCAATTAGGTATGCGATAGTTTAGCAGTCAAGTTTATTTTATATTTTTATATTTTTTATTTTTTTCTTTGGTTGGTAAAACATATAACTTTTATAATTGCTAAGTGGCGCAAATAAAATAAACCGTTGCTGTTAACTTGTTCATTTCTCACGGTAAAAAGATAAATAAGAATCTCGTTCTAATATTACAAATGTAATTAGACTATCACATCCGCGGAATATGTGTTCAGTGTTCCAATTAGTGTTAAAAGGATGTGACAATATTTAATTACAAATTGATCGTGCGAATGATTCTAGTTACGAAGTAAGTACGTAGGTAGTTAATGAAAACACCCACACGTTGCAGTTCTCATACATATTATATTTTGTATATTTTTTTTCATTCACATCACACAACATAAGTAATTAATCACATAATATAAGTATGAAAATAATTAAATGATGACTTACAGATAATTCACAAGTAAATGCGTTACCAACCAATGCCTGTCATAGAGTTGTTTTGCATGTGGCCATTAAATTTGATGTGTGTCATGTACATAACAATAAAGAATCCTTATTTAATTTGCTCACAATAAGAGTCTAATTATGAAAAAAATAACATGATCATATATAAGATAATATGGTACAATCTTGCATTGATTGATAAGTTCGCGTATATAAATTTTTAAAAGACTTCAAAGTTGTATCTCGACTGTATTTCTTTTTTAAAAATTTTATTAGTCTAACTATTTACTAGTATTTGCTGCCTATGAAATAGAAATTTTAGTAGTAATAATTTGCTGAAAGCAAATAAATGTCATTTGTCTCAAAACACAAAATCTCTTCGTAAAAATATTGTGTAAGGCTTAATACTTAAATATTATTTTGTGCTTGTCGTTCAGGTTATTTTATTTTGTTTTAGAGCTTCACATACAATGTGGCTGAATGTTTCAACGCTTCATGCTCGTTTTTTATATAATTTAGTTTAACACATATATCGCAATATAATTCATGATTATCTTAGGGATAATCAGAGCGCCTTCACTTTAGGCAGCATATCATTCTTGAGTCTCTTTGTATAACAACCATTTTTTTTTAAATGACTAATCGCTAGTATTTGGACAAAATGTTAAAAATTCACGCCGGAACCTAGAAATTTGACACTTTTGATTTTGTATGTTTTTTTGGCCGTGTCTGTAGTAGTATAATGGCCGCCACTCACCATCAGTTGGCATGCATTGTTTAGCCACACAGCTAAGCTGCCTTAAGTAAAAGTGCCCTGATAAAGTTTATACTAAAATAAACTTTCATGTATATACTAGAACAAAAAAATGTTTACGAAAATTGTATAAATATGAAAGTTTATTTGTACTTATTTGAAAACCGTTATATTTCCATTTGTCTTATTATATTTAAAAAAAAAAACAACTTATAGAATATACTACGTAAGCGATATCATGTTTCTTTCATTTTTTTATTAAGACAAATGAAAACAAAGGCGTTCAAAGAATACTTCCAATAGTTTAACTAGACATTGTTATATTGATATTAAGTAACACTGTTTTTTGCTGCTGGATTTAGAAAAAGACTACTGAAGAAACGGCTCTGAAAAGTGAGGAGTATTCAGCGTGCAATGGGAATAGGCAATCTTCACAAAACGACAACCTAATCAATTTAATCGCGCAAACCAACAAACTCACACAAAACGTAAAAAATAACAACGTCACATTAAATTCCCAATTCTCCTTGAATTTGTCTTCAACAGTCACCAACAATCTAAACGGGCCTAATTCACCTACGTTCGCAAACATGACCAATGAGGAAATACAAAATTATCTCATATCAAAATTCCAAGATATGGGTGGCATTACGGACGGTATGAGCGAGACGAGAAATGGCAATCAGCAATTCTACCAGAACTCCAAAGCTTTTCCTCACATACCTCCTTTAGAGAATCACTGCAATAACACGGATATGCAGAGTTTTTTCGACATCAAGGGTTTCAAGGATGGGTACAATTCTGTGGACGAAATTGGAGCTATAGCGCAAGCTATGAGTTTGGGTCAATCGGAAAACTCTTTGTGTAGCACAAGTCAACCTACCACATCGAAAGACTCAACGCCTGACGCTTTTAGTTCCGATTCGGAAGGAGTACCTTTCATTATGCCACTCTCGCATAATGGCATGTTAGAAGCAACCGGGGAAGATGGGCGTGTGCGACTAATTGTACCAGTCAGCCCATCGGAGAGCACGAATGATGTCCCAGATGTGAAGCCCGACACAGCGACGACGTCTGGAGCGACACTCCAAGTACCTGGACAAAATGTGGCCGTAGGCGCACCTATTCTCAGATCAACTAGCGAAAAAGTGCCAAATCGAAGCGAAATGATGACTACACTGCGATCGCAGTGGACCCGACACACAACCAAGTAAATGCAGGTCCAAATTTCTACTAAAAATTGAGTCAAGTTACCTAGAACCTACTCATTTATGTAAAGCTATTTTTTATTTAAATCTAATGAAAACTATTTAATGTTGGTGATGTTTGTTACTGAATATGAGAGTGTATATTTATATACTTAATTTGTTTTAGTCGGAATTTTAAAAATCTCTCTCTCAAAGATTGAGAGTTAAGACGGTGCCAAATTAAGCCACTAAATTATCGGCGTTAAATACTTATTAGGATAGATAATTATAATCACTTGTTTACATATCAGAAAAAATCAAAACATGGATATTTATTGCTATGTCTTTTGAAAAAAAAATACAATTCAATCCCATTTTAAACATATCTTGTATCATATCTAGATCGGTATAGGGTTGGTTTTTATGTTATACATCATAAAAGTAGGTAGATAGTCAAGAGTTCGATATCAAACATAAAATTCCAACATTTAAGTTTCTATCTTGTCAGAATATAATTTTTATATTTCGACATCTTCCGATCGTAAACAGGTAACGTTGAGTTGTCAGCCTCATAATTATACTCTTTATAAGTAAAAATGTTAAGATTGATTGTATACGCTTCAAAAACTCGAGAATAGGTAGACCGATTTTATATCGGTTTTCACATATTTTATACCTATATAAAAATTGCACCCCGGGGAAGCTGGGAGTAGGTCGCTTAGTTTTTAGATATAAACATGAAAAAAATAGATTGTTCGTACTATACGTGCATAAAGTTATGATGCTGATTTTACTCAAAACTTTAATAAATGAATGTCAATATGATATAACCTGGCCCTTGTTTACAAGTTTACAAGTACAAGACAAGTTACTTAGAGTATATTATTATATGTTCGAAATGCCTTCTGTCTGTGCCAACTTGCTAAAGCCAAAATATTATTCGCAGCCTATATTTGATATCTGATTAAATTGTATTGACGCGTACAATTAAATATGTTGTGTTGTTTGAGTGATATATTAGGTAAAGGATTTGATTAATTTTGTAAACTTTACGAAGTTATTCGTGTAAATTACGCTTGTGGAATGCCAAAGTTATCTATCTTTATGTGGATATGTATTATTATTTATGATTGCTATTACAGCAACCTCATAAATACAACGATCAAATGAATTGTTGAAAATGTTTATTGATACAACCCGTCGGAAATATTTTGGCACCTAGTAAGAATGCAATTCCGATTTCTACAGTCGGCAAACAGTACATTTTTTAAAGTTATATTTTAATAAAAATAGTTAATGTGTGACTTTATTTAAAGTCGTTGTCAAAGTAAAAACAGAGTGCCGAGAAATTTCCGATGGGTTCTAATGTTTGTTTTTTTTTTAAGTAAAATTATTTTCATCAAATTAATTAGTAATATAAATTTGGTTCTTTTGTAACCAACTAACAGTTATTGACGTAAGTTCCTATTATTTGATGATTTATTTGAGTAAATTTGTATTATGAATGTTTGTTAATGAGAGAACCTTTAGTTTTAACCCTGTTTAACTGTCTATACGAGTAAACATGTAAAATTAATATCATAGTAACAATTTGTCTACAGCAAATTACATTATTATTTGTGTTAGAAAACTGCAAACATTCGTCAGTATTTAGTGATCGTAAGCCAAATACTAAAAATAAATTAATAATCGTTTAGCTACAGAGCACACACATATTCATGTTAAATATTCACACATACATTATTCCTAATAATTAAATATTGTAATAAATGCATAATATTTTTTTTCTAAATAATGCATAATAATAAATTTTTGGTGTAATGCTGTTAGTAAATATAATAGAAATAGAATATATCAAATAAAAACAACATGTATAAACATTTAGAAACTGTTGAGAATTTAATGTTCTAAGACATAGAATTTATTGTTAAAAAACATTTACAAACCAAATCCAACATTTTGAAAGTATGTTACAAAACGTCTCGTAGCAAATATTCAGTGAAAATTAATTACGTAATTTTAGAAAACTCTTTACAGAAAATAGCTATAAGTGTTTAAATACTTTAAAAATCTTTCAGGACGTAATAAACAATAGTGAATGTGTTGTTTTAGTATTGTGTTATTTGCCGACATTCCATTAATGTAAAGAATAAAATATAAATTTAATGGATTTCTTATTTTCCCATTACCCATTAAATAAAACTATGCCAAAACAAGTACGTGTTTCTTTGTTCGTAATGTTCTTTGAGAAGCAATTTGTATACTTATACCATCGATGACTTATACACATTTCGTATCCAGTATTAATAGGTGTAATACATACCTTTGGTCCATTTTTCATTACCATTTTTTTAAAACCAGCTAAGAAAAATACTTTTCTGTTTCGTAGTCAGTGAAAACGGACTATATATTTTCTTGTTTCTTATTTTATTTATTTTCTGTGAAGGTCGCAGACAGGCCGATGAGCCTCATAATGGTAGGCGACCATCGTAGTCTTTTAACACAGGCAACGCCGCAGCCACAGGTGCTGCCACCACCAAAACCCTTTTCAAAGTTCAAAAGGATCAATACAGGGAGAATGACCATTGAGCAATATTATTCTAGAGTTATATATCAAAACAAACCAGTTATAAGAAAACCTAGAACATATCATCATCATCAATATTAATAATAAATCTGTAAGGGTCGGTCATGGAGTAATTTACTTTGTTTTCAGAAATATCGTTTATATAGGCTCTATACATAATACTGAAACTAAATAGAAGATTTTTAGTATTTTTTTCTAAGAATTACTAAGAAAAATACAACTTTGAAAACTTTAACTGGAGCATTAGATGCTGAAAATACTTTCATTTCGGAAGCGGATCGCCAAACAAGACAATCTATTAACGGCTCAACTCGAATTTTATTTTTAACAACCTTAATGGAACAATAATTGAGCAGTTTTAAGGCAAAATGTCGTTTGTTATTTGAAATTTTACTTACCAGACATAAATAGTTTCTTTATGACTACACTTACTTGGTTTACTAAGCGTATTTAACCGTATAGTATCAATGCTAATAATAAATCTGTAAGGGTTGGTCATGGAGTAAGTTCCTTTGTTTTCAGAGATTTCGTGTTTATTAGACTCTATACATGATACTGAAACTAAATTGACGATTTTTAGAATTTTTTTCTATATCCTAAATAAAATTTCTCTTTAGAAATATTTTATACTAATATGCTTTAATTCTTATGTTTTATTGTAAATTTCAATTCCTATACCCAAGAGATCCCTTTTAATTGGGGACATACGTATTTTACAACACAGGGATAGTTAAATGTTTTGATTACTTTAAAAGTTAAGGGATTCGATTGCTTTACCTGAATATCGCCAATTTATACAAAGTTTATATTATTATCAAATAACTTAATTACCCGTCTAACTTATTCTTTTTTTAGCATTATATTTATTAAATGTTCTAAATGTTCTAAAAATCTAAAAATAATATGAAGTAGATAGTGAATCTGCATTCCAAACTTTTAAACTATACTTGCCTACTTATAAAATCTTTATACTGACGCATACTTTTATAAACGCACAGCCAAAATTACTAAGACATAAGTATTGATAAGGATGTGAAGATGCGTTAAAGGACCACCCGGAGGTTCTTCTCCTCCAGGGAAATATTACCTTAATTAATGGATAAGGTCAAAACCTGTAAATGGGATAAGGGGATCGTACACGCTCAACCTGCCTTTACCACCCGCTGTCTCCCGAAGCTGATGATGACAATCGGGGGCAAGTTTACAATAGCACAATTCCATTAATTCACAGTGCGGACTTAGATAGCACATTATGTGTCTTATGATAGTAGAAAACTTAACAATTTTTCTTGCGTATTAAAAGCGGGTTAATTAATTAAATTAAATTAATGCTGTCAACTACCCACCCACACGTGCGCCGTAAGCAGTTTTCGACAAAGTAGAGACATCTGTTGCACATACTTGAGTGTACAGTCGGGGTGAGAAAAGGTTCGTCACCTTATAATCGATTTTTGCTTGCAACAGGGCAAATGTCACTCATGTCAAAATTTCAAAGTCATTTCAAACGTATTGTCAGTTGTCTGGCTTTGATAAAGGAATGAATTTGAAAACTTTACACGAGGAGAGGGGAAAGAGATGGGGGACGGATTCATTATAAAAACCCATCAAGTATAATATATGTTTATTTTTATTTATACATATCGTAAGCATCCGTTAAGAAAGATTTTTGAAAATATCCCTGTTGCCGTACGTGTAAAACCGTCTAGCTTCCTCTATAGCGACTTAGCTTTAGTGTTAACTAATAGATATATTATATTAACATGATACACAGTGAAAATACACCTGAACAGTTCAGAATATACAATGGCACGGTACCTATCGAAAATTCTCCAACAATCAATAATAATGATTGATGCGAGCATCTACTTCACAACATTTGGAGGCTTCAGCTCGTAATACGAAAAAAATATGTATAATATAAATTGTAAACAATTGAACCCTTTTATATCGGAGCCTATAAACAATGGACAAGTGACACTTTTATTGATAAGAACAATAGATGGCCTTTCAGAAAACAAACACTTTAGAAGCGAAACGGTAAAGTAGGCAATACAAATATAATATGAACACTCTCAATCACATATTTCAATAAAATCCGATATGCTTTGCTTAAAATGTCCGAACTCTTTTTAAAAATGTTATATACATATTGATTTGTTTTTTAAATATATAATGGAGATTTCAGTAGGTATAAATAAGAATTGGTGAGAGATTCCTTCGGCCGAGACAACTCAATTGTTTAGGAATAGTGTTTTAATTCAAACTTAACGAGAAAGTTAGATCATGGTAACATATTAGCCACAGACTCAAAGGTCTTTATGTCTGTATCAGAAACGAACTTCTCAAATTTGTTTTTATTCAAAATGTTCCGTGACAGAATGTTTAAAAATTAAATGTATTATATTTTATGTATGTATCAAGGGAATGAATGACTATGCAAACACATTTCAAGCTTTAAAAAAGGATATCGGAAACAAAATAATGTGTCTTAAATGGGTAATTCAATAAATTATTCTCTACCTTCCCAGCTTCCCTCCTGTCCCTTGCAAAAGGGTGTTTTCCCAATTGCCCATACTTGAATTATCAATGAGGTACCCTTACATTATGTTCATGAAATTGGCAACAATTATGAATACCAATGGTAAAAAGAAAAAATATTTATCATTTTTTTATGTAGGTCTTATCTTGATGGTAGAAGGTTAACATCACTTATAACAAGCAACGCCACATATACTATCTACTGCAATTGCGCTGCAATTATAGTAGGATTAAGGATGAGGGAATAGAAAGGGATAGAAATATAGGCACTGGTTCTTATTCATTCACTGAAGCACAACAGCACACATGCTGTTACTTCACAGTGGTCTTATGTAAGGGGATGGTTGGAAAAGTGCATTTCCAATGCTTCTCCGAAACAGTCGCAGTCTATTACAGTCTAAACATTTTAAAAGTTCTTTCATAATACGCTCTGCCAAAGATTGCAACTCTCTTTTAAAAGTTCGAGTGAATAGGCATCTTCTGGATGAGCTCGCTCCATCGGCAGTCTCGTCTTTAGTACATGACTCAATTCTGGCCAAGACTCCCATTATTATTTAAAATATATATATATCTCGATTACGAAAAAAAAAGATCTCTCGAAATATATTACAAATTCTGCTACCTATTAGCGTAAAAGAGATCAAGTGAATTTAAAAGCTTAAAAACGAACTTTTGGGACTAGTGGTTGAGTAGAGTATATCGCCTTGTAATTTATCTTTACGTAATACGCAGCTGTTTTGGGGAGACTTTATTATAAGTATCTCTTTGACAACGTCAATTTTATTTTCTACTCCTTTTATAATGTTATCTAATAATTAATTTGATTACAATCATAAATGTTCAGAAGAGTCAATTCTAATGAAGGCATGTAATTGTTTTTTTTTCGCCAGTTGTCTTCAAGTGCAAAGATAGACCGTTGGTTTTCGCTGCTACCGTCCAACACACCAGCGCTGTCACGTCCTGAGAGCGGGTTCGTGTCTGGTGTGGAAGATGGCACAGACGCAGCAACCCTCGCCGAAGCCAAGCGGCTTCTTCTTCAGTTGGGTGCTAAGAAGAAACGTCGACTGCTTCCTTTACGCTTCACACGGAGAAAGGTGCTAGTTAATAAACATACAGTGCTATAAAGCTGAGAAACCGTTACTGTGCTGATTAATGTATTTATTGTACTGAGGGGCTAATTAGGCATACTTTTTGTACTAGGACATGCGAAAGTAGGAAGATGAAGTTGTATGCAATTAGACAAAAAAATATACATGCTAAACGATTTAACAATAAATTTTCTTCTGCTTCTGTACATTTCAGGCGCTTAGTGCCGTCAAATGGTGACTTTCTTAAGCCTGCTCCTCTTTTATGGATAGATTCAAAAGTTCGACAAAAAAAAATGAATTATTTATAAAAATTTAGACAACATTTTGATACAATTTTTTTCATATCACCAAAACTACTATCTATGTCACTGAATTGGATTGAATTTCTTACTAAAAGGGTAGGTTATGGTTGGTTGAAATATATGGTTTGAACACTCTAAAAAATTAAGAATCTGTTGTACTTTAAATACAACATAGCATGTGTAAATCAATCAACATTTTCATTCAAAATATCGAGATGATCTCGTTGTAGCATCCCAGCCAGAAGGCCATCGTACATTTAATAGAGCTTTCCTTAAACTAACTGAAAGATTATAATCTAATTCTAAGACAGGCCTTACAGGCCTTCCTACAGAAACTCTTATTAAAAGTGAAAATGCTTTTATACCGCAAAATAAATTAAAGCACAAGTTTTTGTAGTTAATGTTTGACTGTAACGAGTCCATTGTTACAAATGTAGTGAAAACCTTTGTTGAAATATTAAACATAATTTCAGCCAGTCTCGAAGTCAAATTGTACTAACCCTTTGTGGTAAGACGTTAATTTAAATGGTAATTATGACATTGATTGATCTGACATTTTCTTTAAGTAGGATTTGTTAACAGCTGGTTAACAGACATAGAAGCTTTTGAATAACAGATGTCAAAACAATCGAAGGTGAGAGATATATAATTTCGATGTCGATGGGTGAGATAACAGAGCTGAGAGATATATATTTCCTTTGATAATTTCGATGTCGATGGGTGAGATAATGCAATGACAGAGCTTTAAGTAAATGACAGATTGACGACGCTACTTGAATACTATGTTTCAGAATACAGAATAAATCACGTTATATCGAATTTGAATGGTTCCAAGATGAATGTATTTTTTTTTTCATTTATGTTAGCGATATGTGATAGTCAATTAAGAAGTGAATTGGCTACTAATTCATTAATATATTCTTAGGGAATATTACACCCTAATTTAAATATTAATATTCAATAGGGAGCAAGTAAACTATTCTATATAAGAATATTTTTTGCTCAGATGTACGTGTGGACGCGCCTTCTGTTTTTTTTTTTTTTTTAATATTCTTTACTTTGTAAGCTCGCTATTGTTAAGATCTCGTTTGAGCCTAAGTATGAATGAACTCTGATTTAATTATTAATGTGTTTAGTGCAATTATACCGAATGAGATGGGAAGTTTAAGAATAGAGACAAAAGTATTACTAATTATACTGTCCACTACGCCATCGTAATCGTTAAACAATTTATGTTCTGGTTAGAATAATAACATACACCAAATCAGTAAGGGCTCAAATTTTTTTGAATTAGTATCTTTAATCTTGTTTTACTAGTAAATTTTTCAATAGGTACTTCTTCATTGTTATACATTGAGTCCGGTCATGGATTAATATATTTGAACTTAGTATGGCCATTTTGTTTTTTCGAAAAACTAGACCTTGTGCTGAATTATGCTAGGTTTGTGCTGCGTTGTGCCGTAAACCGCGAGTCCCGTAAAAAATGAAGTTGTAATGACGAAAAATCTATTTATGCTTCAGCATGGCCACTTTTTTTTTTGAAATATAACGAATGTGTTGCATTGTGTTGGAGTGTGCTGTAAACCGTTTTTGATTATCTCTAAAAAACAGAGCCGCTATAGGCAAAAAAGGAAAAAATATATTTTGTATGGCAGCATCGCCACTTTGTTTTTTCGGTCTCGGTCACAGATCGGGACTCGCGGTTTATGGCACAACGCAGCACAAACCTAGCACAATTCAGCACAAAGTCTAGTTTTACGAAAAAAAAACAAAATGGCCATGCTAAGTTCCAATATTTTATTGACTAGCGAAATTTTTAACTACAATTTACAAATTAGGTACAACTATTTTGATACACAAACACAGCTCAAAATGTAACGATCTAGTAATTGAAATGAAAAGAGTCATAGGTAGTCATTTTTGCAGTAATTTACATTTAATTTAACAAATTTTTTCAACTATCGTTTCAACATAACGACATCGATTGAGTAAGAAAGTTAAGATCCGTATCCGCAGATCTATACATTTTTAACGACCTCAGAGTGTGTATATTAAAATGATTGTAATTTTTCGTACCTAGAATATCGCTAGTTTATAACTGGTCACAACTGTATAACATTCCCTTTGTTTTAAATATTACCTTTTTCAGTTTTATTTTTTATTATGATTTCAATGTAATTAAGATCAAGTAATAATAGTATATCTGCCTCATCTTATATTATTATTATTATATCTGTTAGTATTAAATTTTAATAAGTATATACGTACAGATGCATTTGTAGTTTCTATATTATGTTGTTATGTTAGGTTAGATCGGACACTTAAGTGTAATTTTTTTTTAAGTATTGCATACAGCAACCAAATATTTTGGAGATACTTTTATAACTTTGTATGTGAAGTATACGTACTGTAGTGGAGTGTATTTTTGGCAATGTCCACACTTATTATGTGGTATTAATTTGGTGTTTGAAAAATTCAAAATTGTAGCAAGTTTTTTATGACTCCACTGTGTAGTATTAATTAATTATGATTAGCAAGTAATCAGTGCCATAAAGAATATTTTTTTAATGCCTATCTACTTAATCTTGTGTTACTATTTAGGATGGACATTAATAAATAATCAATGTGAATCTTTTATGGAGTTCATCCTAAATCTAGCAGATTTCATTGAATAATCTATGAAGATTCAAGAAATAAATTTTCAATTTCAATTATTCATATCTGCATTATTGATCCGCTCGCGGCTTCGACTGGGTGCAATTTTTTTATAGTATATACAAATTTTCATTGTCTATTCCTCTTTTCCTAAATGAATACCCAATAAAAACCTTACGTAAAGCCTGAATAAAGCAACTATCATAGA
Organism: Synanthedon vespiformis; assembly: GCA_918317495.1. NCBI lineage: Eukaryota > Metazoa > Arthropoda > Insecta > Lepidoptera > Sesiidae > Synanthedon > Synanthedon vespiformis. The sequence continues at coordinate 5,619,581 of OU906947.1, forward strand.
CAGTTTATAATTTTACAAATATTCGATATCTACCTATTATCGAGTTTAAAATAAAGAAATAATAATTTATTGAGATACATATAAAAGTAATTATCATCATAACATTTTACTTGACACACTTAAATCTGTCAGAAATGCAAGATTACATTATGTTTGTGTTCTTGGAAATTGTCGACGTCGTGACATAATTTTAAACATTTGCATTGTGTTTTCGAAAAATTAATATACAGCAGTTTTTATTAATTATAAACTAGATTTATTAGTGAAGTTTGTACCACCTATAATTGATTCGATTGAAACTCTTTATACCTAAGTAATTATCAATCCTATACAACCTTCTTAATATTAACATGTACCTACGAGTAAAATGACGCAAAGCTCTTTTCTTATTTTTTACTAGCTGGCGCCCGCGACTTCGTCGCGTTGAAAAACAAAAAAAAGTAGCCTATCCTGTGTCCTGTACGTCTAAATGTCAATTTAGTTTCAGTATAATGTATAGAGCCTAATAAACACGATATTTCTGAAAACAAAGTAACTTACTCCATGACCAACCCTTACAGATTTATTGTTTGTGTTGATAAAGTAAGCAGATCGGCCCAACTTGATTGTACATGGCTACCGCCACCACAACAAAAGCGACGCTACCAGTAGGTACAGGTGCTGCAAGTCGCTGCCGACTACAGTAGGATAAGTTATTGGAAAGTTCTCTGGCATAATACTCAATGAAACACAACAGCAAACGTGGTGTTATTTCGCTGTGGTCTTCTGTACAGTCATTCAAATCTTTGAACTCACTTTGAGAACTATGCAATTTTGAAATCTTCAAACAATTTTCTCGAATATCGCTGATTAATGTTTAATGACAATTTCATAGAACCGCAATGAGTAACAGCTTCGCTTGGCGCAGGTGTCAAACGATAAATCTGCCACGAATGCCATCAGAAGTAATCAGAAGTGGAAATTCCAATATTTCAAGTGTCCCTTTTGGTTTTACCCAATTTTATTTTTTTCCTAATTTCAACCAGTATTGAAGGGATATAGCGAAAAAAATAGGTATTCAAATCGGTCGAGCCATTTCTTATTTTTGCGATACTAAAGCACACATTGATTTTTATATAGAATCGTATTTAGGTATAGAGAAATTATATCGATTTTGATTTGTCTTGAATGTTTAACTATTTTTTCCTAATGATCATTTTTTTAATTTTTATGATACTTTTATCTTGTGATTAATACGTAACGTATGCATTGACTGATAAAATTAATTGATATTTTGTGTTCTTTAATTAATAAATATTATGTTTAATTGTATACGAGCTTCGTATGAAATGTTCGTGTTAACTATTAACTATAATTAAAATCGTACCTAGTAATCGCTAAAATTGCAGTTTTATTCTGTACTCTGTACCTACCTCAATTTTTATACATGACTAGCTCCCAGCTTCGCCTGGGGTGCAATTTTTATAACTTCCCTTTTCATCCTTCTTTCCATAAGTAAAAACCGAATTAAAATCGGCCCAGCCATTCTTTAGTTTTTGAGTGACTTACGCACAATGGTTGATTTTCAAGCGACGAAAAAAAAACGAAAAAATAAAAACGAAGGGGGTTCCCAATTCGACGCGTATATTTTTTTTAATGTATGAGCACGCATAACTTTTTACAGAGTAGTCTGATTGTGATAATTCTTTTTTTAATGGATATATAACCTCGAAGTTGCGGCGACTCAAAATTACTTAGGTATACTTACATTAGTTTAAGAACTTAGTTATAAAGGATTAATAAAATAATTTTATGCTTTTCAGTTTTTTCGGCGGTTCAATTTTTTCTTAAAAAGTTTTCTGTATAAATAAAGAATATAAAGATAAAGACTTATGAAAAAATCATACAGAATAATACAGTTGAATTGTGCAGCATTGGGAAACTTCATCATAACTTTTTCATTGCGTATTCTTTAAAACCAGTGAGTTATTGCCAGTCAGTGAACTCTTTGATCCACAAATTACAAGTCGCTCAGCTAATGTAAGTATATATATGGTCATGCATCGAATTTATATGATGACTAGCGGCCCGCTCCCGGCTTTGCCCATTGTCCCTCTATCCATGAGTGAAGACAGAATTAAAATCTACTATATTTAATATCGAGTTTTGCCATTTAGTCGAGGTGGCAACGAAGACAGAACTAACAGTCATATGAAGTATCTATAGAAAGTTTATGTTGTCATTTTGAAGCCGCATCATCGCTGCAATTGGACAATGTCGTTAGAAACATAAGTGAACATTTTGATTACACTTGTTTGAAAACTATTTTGAAAGTATAATAAAATTGTATGTTTGAAATCTATAGGCAACATTTAACTTTTCCACCGATTTTAATTATAAAATCTTAAAAAGTAGTAAACTTATTCCATTTGTGATTTTTCCAATTGGTTCAGTTTTTTTTTTTTTAAGTAACTTTAAATAGATTTTACAAAGAGCAAATAAGCGTGAAAGTATGAGATTTTTTCCATGACAGACGGAATTTTTAAAAAGAAAAAACCATAATAGGATATGTTTACATGCCTTAATTATTATTAACAAAGCAAAGGGATATTAAGGAATCCCTTATATTTATAAATATAGGAATCCCTTTCTATTTAGAAAGGGAATTTCGTATGAAAATTTATTATGGACACGACGAGAATACAAAATTAAGGTACTCTGCGGTGAATAGTTAGCAAAAGTTGTTAAATTTGTGTCTTTATGGGGAATTTTAATTCACAAAAAAATGATAGATCAACATAATTGGAAGCATAAGTACTTACTATCTGTACCTACGTCAGATTCTGAGATTTCAGAAAAAAAAGTCTTTTATAGATAGATTATTAGATCTTTTAATCTACGCAACGGATTTTAATTCAATTTTTACTAATGGAAAGAGTAAAGTGAAGATGGAGTTAATGGAGGAGAAAAACAAGGAAGATTTTTATAACAAAAATAGTCCTGTGCGAAGCCAGAGGCCTGGTTCGCAAGTTAGTAAATTAAATGTGGCAGTAAGTAAAAAAAACTTTCAATATCGTTCTAAAAATAAATCGTCTATTTTCTAACTATCTGTATAATGTGAATTATTTTTCATCTTTTCTTAGCCTATGGTCAATGAGAAGAATTATGCGTCAGTAATTAAAACATTTGGCTTAAGAGATCGGGTCAGCTACACTACAATACATAGGTTACTACATATACATAACCATGTAACATAATCCGAGCCCATTTTTATGGTAATTGCTGACGTCATCAGCATCGCCTAATTCTCTGTTGTTTTACATTTAAAAGGTACATAATAAATGGCAAGTGAACCGAGGCAGCTAGAAGAGGACAGCAAATGCGCAATTGATCAAATTAACGGTAAGTGCCCATCAGGGTCAATATGCAATGAAACATCACTACAAGTATGTATGACGTTGTAATAGTAATAGCTAACATATCCAATAGGATCCTTTAGAAGGCATTAGACAAAATATTGTATATATAATCTCTACATATTATAAAATGTCCCTGTCCGCGTCTGTTTGTTTGCCCTGTAACTTCGATAGACTGGTCATTTTAGAACAATGGACATTCTGAACACGAGTCTTCTAAACCACCCAATGGATATGGTTTTCACTAATGTAAAAAGGGATCAATGAGGAATCTAAACCTCAAATTTTCGTTATCTGGTTTTAACGATTTATTAGCATTTTATAAACTTACGCAGTTCATATATTTTTAGCACACTTTTTATATTTTAGCAATCGTTAATAAATAATTTGTAGGCGCAAATTCATTCGCAAATTATAAATTCTCTAAAACGGTTTTTGTCATGAAAAAGTAATCTGGCATTATACCAGATTACTTTTTGATATATTATGTTAAATAGTAGTTTCCTTATAAATTATTAGTAATCTAAATATGTATATGAATATTTAGAATAGGAGAATGATCTCTCGCAAACAGTAAGTATGAAGGAATTTAAAAGTATAAAGACTTATTTACTCCCAGGCAAACTTCATTCGATAAGCGAATTTAACATAAAATCCGTTCCATTTCTAATTAGCAAACCCTTGTGAAACAGTTAAGTAACATCCTGTGAAATGGTCAAAGGTAATAATTGTAGCAGTCGGCTATTATTCTCTTGTTAGAACCGTGGTCGTAACTGCTACACATGTATGTATGTTGTACGTTTACGAGAGTTTAATTATGTTCATTATAGGTCCGCATAAAACCTTTACAATACATGAATTACTACATTTTTAAATTTTAATGTACCGTTTAAAGTTTTATTCGAGTTTAAAATTATACATTTTTGTGAATCTATATTTATTTTTTATTCCCTCAATTTAATTAACGAGCCCGTTCCGGGTCTTGCTTGCTTGCTTGCAACTTTGGAAACGAACTTTTCAAAGTTGGCTCTGGTCTGGACCCCTTACAGAAGACCACAATGAAATAACAATATGTATGCTGTTGTGTTTCGGTAAGTGAGTAAGGGACGCCAAGGCCCATTTCTCTATTCCTTCCTATAATCTTTGTCGGCAGCGCACTTGCAGCACCTGTAGCGTTGCCTGTGTTATAGGCGATGGTAAGCTACCTCCCATAAATGGACCATACGACCGGTAAGTATGTAAAAAATCTGAAACTCCGATAAAAATAGAGCAGCAGACAAAAGGGTGTATTCCCATCTCGTATTCGGATTGTAGGTATCTACAGTAATTGAAGTAATAGAAAAACATATTTAGATAGTAAATTGACAGGATTATTTATGAGGTAAGTTAAATAGATCTTTTTACTTATTAGAGATCTATAAAACATATATTTTCGGGACTTGCAACAGGCCCTTGTTATTATGTACTGTAAGCAGTTGTTCAGTGTAAATCAGTACAGTTTTAGTAAACAATTTTTTTTTTATTCTTCCCTAAGACTGCACTTGCTGAAACCTATTTATTGAATAAACTAGCTGGCGCCCGCGACTTCGTCCTCGCTGAAAAAGAAAAAGTACAGTTAATTGGTTTAAGAGTTATGGAGGAACATACATACATACAATACCTACAACTACACCTACAGATTTATTATTAGTATTGATTACTGTTTCTCTGCATAATATATGGTATGATACCTTTTTAACAAAAAATAAAAATTGAATTTATTCGGTGGTACTAGGTTATACTATAGAGTCGCCTCGCCGCCGGCTTAAAATAATGTGATTCCAATCTGCATCTACCCTGACCGCAGTTTCACAGATTCTATTCTTCCTGATAAACGCCCAATCCTAATTCCCATGTTTATTGACGATGCATTATAAAATACCTACGTTTATGATTTTTAACTTACACGTGCCTTTATTCCATTTTCAACCCAGGTCATTTGAGAGAAAAAAGCTAAATTAACAAAATATTCTGTTAATAATTCAAATCAGTATTGTTGAATATCTCACGTACGACGTCTGATGACATACTTAATTTTGCATTTTATTTGTTGTGTAAGGAAATTAATATTAAAGTTGGCCCCTACTATGAACTCGCATTTTCTTTCCACTTTCTTTACGACGCTAACTTTTACTGGGTATAAGTTTTTAAATAAGTTATTATATAAGTTGATCTCTTTATTTTTTTATTAGTATTTAAAATTTTCACCTGTATGACTTCCTATCCTTTTCCTATTACAAAATATCCAAAATATTTCTTTCAATTAAGTACAGTCGGCCGCATAAGTCGATTAACACATTCAAAAATGCAAAACAACTGAACACTCAACGCGCCATAAGTCGTTGTCACGACTAGAGAACAAAATAAACTTCATGTATACACTGTCGTAAAAAGCTTCAGTAAGTAAGTAAATAAGAAAGTAAATTGAGTGTTCAACTTTTTTGCACTTTTGAATGTGTTAATCGACTTATGCGGCCGACTGTACATTAATTTATTTAATAATATCCACTTAATGAAAATAAAAATAAATAAGGTATAATGATAATGATCCGTAAGGCTTTCGAGGTGGAAAAATTGGATTTGTCATTGCCATTTCATCAGTACCAACATAAAAAAAATCTCAACTAATATACCAATGCCATGGGCTATAATAAAATGCATTAAACTTCTGGTCTAATATCTTCAACGACTTGTGAAGGCTACGCTTTTTCGTGATATGTGCATTAGCGAGTTTCCATTGGTAAGGGATTCTTGTGATCGTCGTTTTCAACATTCATGTGTGCTCTCTCTTCATCTACATTAGGGATGGCCAATACGTCGCTTTGTATCGATATACAAAGCGACCATAATGAATCGCCACTAATTGTATCGATACACGATATATATAATATATGGTATGCTTTTGTATCGATATTGTAAATATCGTATTAAATTAATGAAAATATAAAAACATTACTTAAATTAAATATGTAGTTACTATAGTTTAAGGTAGCTTTATTTATCCTTACATATTATAAAACAAAGTCCTCCGCCGCCGCGTCTGTTTGTCTGTCTTTCTATCAGTCTGTTCGCGATAAACTCAAAAACTACTGCACCGATTTTCATGCTCTATTCACCAATGGATAGAGTAGTTCTCGAGGAAGGTTTTAGATATAATTTACAAAGTTAAGCTGGCGATGTCGCAGACAGCAACCAGTTAATAATAAAAATAAGTCAGAGACAGTCATTCATAAAATTATGACAATAAATGAATTGGTATTTGAAATAGTACCATTCAATCTTCAAATATGTCTTAAATAGGTATGAAACACCTATTTAAATATATGAATATATTTATTTTATATTAAATAAAATAGTAAATATGTCTTAAATTAAATGGTTATATTAACACTTAGGGCCTCACACCATCTCTGAGTAAAGTGTCAAGTAGGCTCACCGCCATTTAAAGTCATCGGTTAGAAAGAGTACGAGTTTCACCAACTTCGAGTAGCATTAAGGCTCTGTTACACAAGGAGAGTTTCTCGAACGCGAGAATTCAATTTGTCGTGAGACAGTATACTAGTGTAATGCTTCGAGCTTCGCCTCTCGAAAGAAATTATCGCCCCTTTAAACTCTTCTCGCTCATCGCCTGTGTAAACAAACTCTACGAGTTTCACCTTCGAAAGAAATGAAGTCATGAATGGCGAGTCTCGTATCATAATCAAGTATCATAGTGATTTGTAAGAGTCTCGTATCAACGATTGTCGCCAGTGCATTGTTTATACACGTCGAGAATCATATGCGTATGTCGACTTACTAATACTCGCCTATAGTGTAAGTAATTCAAGAGAGCAAAGTGTCGGTGGTATTCGAGTATTGCTTGAATGGTGCGAGTTTCTATAGTAATGTAAACATAATGCAGGCAAAAATCGCATGGATAATCACATACAATTTGCTTCCACTCGCATTCGAAATTCGCATAAGAAACTCTTCTTGTGTAAACTCGCCTTTACTCAAGGGTAATTTCAATGAAACTGACACAAGATACTCGTAACGTTTACTCGCTAATAAGCTTTACTTGAAAAGTTACGAATCAACACTTTACGTCTTGTAGTTAAGTTATACAAGTTACAAGACATAAAATAAAATTATTTTTTGAATTGATCAATTTGATCGATTGTTCAAAGCCTCTTTATGGTGTATTTTTAAGTGGACTTGCAAATTTGTTGTGTTGCCTTTAAGCATTTGCACCCAAATTACTTAAAAAAATGACAACACCACAAGGCAGCGAACAAAATATCGATATATTGCATTCATTTGTATCGATATACCAAAATATCGATATGTATCGGGCATCCCTACCGGGCTAATCCACATAAGTGATACGTACCACACAAACACAGCCAGTTTGTGCGTGTACGAGAAGCTGCGCGGACGCATATCTTGTTGCGAACTTGCGATCGATATCGGGTTAATCTGTTTATTTTCTTGTGTTGTGTCACAATATTAGAAAATAATTTTAAGTGATCCTTCGGCTTAAGTTGCCCATATCAAGTGAGTTTTCATTTAATATTATAATATAGCTAATGCATAATATTATGCACTATTGACTAAACGAGTCCGACGACCTTTCTTACTGATTTGACCTCATGTTTCTTAAGATATGTAATGTTTATTATATTATATCGGTATTGATACAAAAAGCTTTAATTTCATTAATATAATTTTTACATAGTTTAAAATAAAAACGCTTCCCGCCGTGTATTGTGTATGTACTAAGTGCGCTTAGATCTTTTAAACCACGCAACGAATTTTTAATGCGGTTTTCTTTCGCTAATGGAAAAATCGTTAATTTATAATTTTTAGGGGAAGGTATTTATAATTTTTTTATATATATAATTTGCAGAAAATAAATTACACCTCTGCGAAAACCGGGAATTAATTATATAAATTACAACTTTTTTTTAAATTATCTTATAATCCGGACTTGCAATCTCTCTATAATTATAACAATTGAATTTTTTATTTATCTATTGTAGTGAGAAACATTGAATATTTAATAAAAATTATTAATATTTGAAAATTCTGTACACGACCGCGACGCAACCAAACCTTACTAAGTTTCACTTTTGTTAGTGATATACTGTTTTAAAAGGGCTTTCTCTAGTTTCCCTAGATCAAATCTCATTTATAATTTTTGTTTTTTTTTTTCATTTTTTAATTACAGCTAATAAAAAATAACTTTCCTCTCAGAAACATCACACACCTTGCAGGTACAGCAGAATTTGAAAAATAGATATTTGAATAAACTATTGTCATCGCGCTGCCCTCCAGCCTTCCCCCGTATTGTGCGATAGCGACCGATTATACTACAAATTTTTTGACTAAATCGAGGTTTCGTATTCCTCTGTTTTCTCCTCTAAAAATTGAGCCTATCGAATAATTTTTACACAAATATTTTCAAGAAGAACGAATCTATGTCCCTATTTTTTTTTTTTAATTAAAGACTTTCAAATTTGTTTTTTAGTCGTCTTATTAGGGTGACATAAAAGGGCAATTTATTACGATTTTTGAGCAGTCATATTTTCTTATGTAATTAGTTAGTGGAAAAAAAGAAATAAATAAAAAATTTTTGCTCTAGAAGGATTATCCCGGGAAGAAAACAGGGGATTACATTTGTATGGAAAATCGCAATTGTATGGCAATAGGCAAAAATTCTTTATTTTCTTAAAAAATACGCACAAATCACAATAACTGAAAAGTCGAAATTAACCGAATCAATGTGGGCCCTATTTTGTTTTTTTCGTGTATATATATAAAAGGCGATGTGTGTGTTCCGAAACCGCACAATCGATTTTGATGAAACTTTCAAAAAATTTTTATTCTTTATATTAGTCCACCGGATAATCCTGTGAAGTTTGGTAGCGATCGGACGCGGACGAAGTCGCGGGCAATACTAGTTTCCAATAAAATGAGATATATTTGGTCGACATAGTCCTGATAGTTCCTGAAATATACAACTGTTCAAGCCATACACACACTCCTGTTATGGCTCCTTCCATGACACGTCGTTTCGCCTATCCCCTCACTCAAAGTTACTTACTTTAAGAGGGAAAAATCATTGTTTCATTATATACCCATAACAAGTTTATTTATTTCAGGTTTATCAACGATATTATATACCATCTAAATGGCGCCCGCAATCACCAAAGTATCTACAGGAAAAACTGGAAAAGGATTGACGGCAAAGTCTAGTGGAAGGCCAATGAAAAAATTAAATATGAATAACTTGGCCCCAAAACCCGCAGTTGCTGGATCTTCAAGATCGTATGGTTCCCCTGGACATTATAGACAGGGAAGCTTGACACTGTATGTGCCGCCAGTCACAGTCAGCAAAACTTATTCCAACACAATGAAGGGCACACCCAAACCTGTGCCTACTAAAATTGGGAGATTTTATACAACCCCTGTCATGCAGACTCCGGATACTAGAAAATCAAAATTCGGAATATTGTGGATACCATTAAAGAAACGCAATAAAAACAAGGATGTTGTCTACAATTCGCATAAGGATGTTAACTACAGGGAGAGAGCTCCGACTATGTACAAGTAAGTTCAATTAGCTTTTGACCAGACACACTTTTTTAACTGTGACCTTCGACTTTATAATTTTTTTAATGTTATTATTACTTGTGCAAATTTAGTTGTTTTGTTGTGGTGTCCATATTTGATTAACCACCTGGCGTTATGACTGAGTAAACATAGTACAGAATGCATAAATCTTCTTTCATAGTATAAAAAAGTCGCTTCCCGCCATCTGTCCGTATGTATACAGTATGTACATATGTATATATGTATATACACTTAGACCTTTTAAGGTACGCACCGGATTTTAATGCGTTTTAATACTAGGTTTTATCCTTTTTTAACTACCCTCGGGTAAAAATCAACACATTAGACATTTTCACATAATATATTTTTCAATTGAAATCTTCTTGAGGCGCATTGGTCATTTTTGGGATTAGAATAAACAATTGAACTCACAACGCTGTCTTGTAATGTAACGTAGTGTATCCGAAACCTCTGTTGACAATTATTCCAAAACGGTCGTCAACATTTTCAGTATAAAGGAGCTATACTAACTATACTGACAGTTTAAAAAAAGAACAATTTTTGACTCGTGACTGCTACAGTGTAACCGTTTAACAGAAAAATATGTATGTATGTACTTTCCTGACGGTTCAAAAAAACACTGAAGTAAAAGAAATCCCTTCGTTAACTAGGAAAAGGGGTCATGGTTTAAAACTCCTGAAAATCTTCATAAATTGTTTTAATGGCCTTACTATATTTACATTGATATGTATTTGTTATTCCTATTTTTCACATTCTCTTATAGTATGTGCAATCTGTTTGAATTGTTTGCAATTGTTTCTTTCCCAAAGAAATCCACCGGCATCATCTTCCCTTCCAAAACAACTCTACACCATAATTTCAGCATTATCTGGAAACAATTTAAATTATCTTGTTAAAGTAAAAATTAATTCTTAATTGATTAAATGAAGTTGTGTATATGACTCATGTATTAGACTCTGCAAGAATTTAATTTAAAGCCCTCATTTTGAACTCAGTCAATAAAGTTCACTGCCTCTATCTACCATAAAAAAACTGCTAAATGCATTTTGCTATTTAATTAAATGCTATTTGTTGAATTACAACATCTTAACAAAATAAGCTATGTGCAGCAGATATGTACAATCTGATATATACAAAATTTATTCTATTATTTAAATAATGCTTCATGCTTAAAAAGACTGTGGCGATCATCGACCTTCCACCCAAATTTGGGTGGAATGTCGATGGTGGCGATACTCCACATTACAAAACCCGCATATACAACCTCTTCATAGAACACGGCAGAGAAGAGAGAAGAGAGAGAGAGAAAACGTCAACATGAAAAATTCGAACGAACATTTAAATATAATTCCATGATTGATTTGAATTTGAAATAGAATGTCTTGTCAAAATCAAAATATATAAGGGTTGCCAAAAATTGTAAATAAACATTCTGCTATTGCTTTTCAACCTGACTTTTTCTGTGCTAATGCAAATGTATTTTGAGTTTCATTGGCTGCTGACTAAGTTGAGGGTTGTTAATCATTCTGGTGGAAGTCGGGGATAGTCTGCAGTGGGCATACTAATATACATATGTACATACGTGGGAACATTATCTAACCATCCTACAGCTGGGGAGCCCTCTATACAGGCGACCCATAAGACAAATACCTAAGTTTAAAATGAAAAAAATGTGTGAAAACCAAAAAATATGTCAAAAATTTATATGCAGTTTATTTTAAATAAAACAGAAATATTTAGATTTATAAAAGTTTTTAAACATGTCAATTAGGCGAATTACGGGACTTTGAACCTAATGATTAATTTAAATAAAAATGGTAAAACTTATTCAAATCATTTTGAAATCATTAGAAGTAAAAGGATCACCGTGTAACTCACCTACTGAATACTTTACGAGCAGTTCGGGTATTCCTGGGAATACATGAAGTAGGTATAAAATAAATTGTAGTATTCAAATTAAATGCTAATTACTTCATACTATTCGAAACCAACAAAACAGATAAATAAAAAAGTAACTTATATAAAAACAAACATAAATGTTTATTTACATTTCATTACAGTCCAACCAATCACAACCAATCGTAATATCGTATGTCAAAGTCAATTTCATGACAGTCAAATGACACTATTCGTAGTGTTGCAAGTAAAAAAAAAAATTATTAGTTGTGATCTACAGCAGTTATTATTAGTTAATACGTTAATTCCTTAATGAAAATAAATAAGTTAATTGTTAAAATAATATTTTAATTACTGTTACTCTTTCATAAGATACGTAATTACAAAGTTCTATTTAAAACCATGTAGTTCGTTACACATTTTTTAGGTAATTTTCTAATTAGTTTAATAAAAATCTAAGTAATAAAAATTTATTTTTAATGGTTAAACGAATTAGTTAATTACTTGTACTCTTAGTACTGTGAACATTATAATTATAAAGTACTATTTAGAAACGATGAGTAATAATTCCATTTTTCTAGTTGTATTATTAAGTTTATTGTTAAAAATTAAAAATCTACATTACGATACAATTTAGTTCTATGTTACGCCTAAGTATATTGTTCTGTGGAGAGTGACGTTTGCTAGTTGACATCGCAGACCAAATATCAACAACATTATTACCATATGGTGTTGCCAACTGTAGAACTTTAATTGTAATTAAAGCACATTAGCGGTAGCGACCCACCCCCTTCCTCGTTTATCCTTATTTCCATTAGCGAAAACCGTATCAAAATTCATTGGATAGTTCAAAAGTATTTAGCGGAGAAACAGATAACCGTGTACAGGTCCAGCGACTTGGTTGCAATTTATTGTTTTTTTTTTCTACTTAATTAAAAATTTATTCAGGATTTGTAATACATAATATATAAATTATCGGTGAAATTCCCTAATTAATTTTGAAAACTGCATCAAAATCCCTAGCCTGGCTTAGGAGGCGTAAGCAGATATAGGTACATACTTACATAATATATAGTATATAGTATAGTAGGTAATATAAAAGCGGAAAGCGAATTCGTAGCTATATGAAAATTTTTTTTCTTCGTCTTATGCCAACTTATTGTTTGTTGTTATTATTATTATTGAATTGAAATACTTTTGTCGAAAGTAATTTCTTTTACACAAACAAATTCTCCCATAAATTTTTATATATATATTTTTATTTTATAACATAAAACATAATTACTAATAAAATAATAAGAAATAGATCATATTTAATGTTATATTGTGTACTTTTATGGCTTCGCATAAATTTCATTTCAAATTTAAAGAATTTTTTTTATAAAAGGTTCAAGTTACTATTTTATCTATGATGGGATCATTCTAAAAATGTAGTCGGCAACATTTTACTCCCACCTACGCCTACGTCCATGCTCCCCTCCGACTTGTTTTGTTTTGTTTTGTTTGTTTGTTTGTATGTTTACATTTTTTTCTTACGCCTACAATAAAATAAAATTATATATTACTTAACCTATGCTATGTCAACCCGCATAGATTATTTTGAAAATTATTTCATTACATTCCAAACGTTTCGAGAGTTAAGTTGCCAAGCCAAAATTGTAAAATTATATTTTATAGTAACGAATAAAAAAACTTAGAAACTAGTGTTAATAATTTACTTCAGTTCATAACCGTTGAGTTTAAACGTCCGATATACATACTTTTTTTTAATTTTCAACATTTTTCAATACAAATGGAAGAAACAATCGATTTTGAAACTATCAGAAACGGTTGGCGTCGGCTTTCTGGTGAAAACGTTGAGCCGGCAACAGTAAGGTGATGATCGAGCATAATTTGTTGTATTTTGTAAATTTGCTTGTGTAAGTGCAATTTGTAATGCAGGGCTTATGCGTTACCGGCGACTCATTCGCGGCGTGAAATTTAACCTACACGTTTCATAATTATTAAAACCGTCAGTCATGGCGTTCATGTGCGATTCTGCCTTTGCCATATTCACTTACTATATTATTTTATTAATTTTCTTACGTGTGTTTCTCTATTTAAACATGTGCGATTTTGGCTTTGCCATATCCACTTGCTATATTATTTTATTAAATTTCTTACGTGTGTTTCTCTATTCAAACATGTGCGATTTTGACTTTGCCATATTCACTTGCTATATTATTTTATTAAATTTCTTACGTGTGTTTCTCCATTTAAGCATGTCTGGCGCTTCGACAGAAAGTCGCCAAGACACTTCTCTGGCACTTGAAAATATTAGAGCACCTCCTGTAGCCAGTGTGAGTACAGTAACAGACACCTCGGACATAATATCCAATCTTGAAGAGATCCGACTTGACGATAGATCTACGAAATTGGTAAGTCTTTTTATTTATACCAATATATAAAGCTGAAGAGTTTGTTTGTTTGGTTGTACGAGCTAATCTCAGGAACTACTGGTTCGAATTGAAAAAATCTTTTTGTGTGAATGTGGACGAAGTCGTGGGCACCAGCTAGTTATACCCATGGACCTATTTTATTGATATTTTTAATATTAATATTCAGATATTAGAGTTTGGTTCTTGGGACGTCTTGTGTCTTGAAGTCCCGGGACATTTGGAAAATCTTGTGATCTCGGGTCGCAAGGTTTTAGGCGTTTAAATTCTGTTATTCTATGAATGCTTAAATAAAATCATTAAATCAGTAAAGTCTAATTGTTTTTTACTTCATTACATTATTATTTACTACCCGGTGCCCACGACTTCGTATGTGATGATAAATTAAAAGCAATCATAACACTTGACATTGACACCTTGTTGCTATACTATAACCATTGGCAAGGCGATCAAACAGACTGACAGCCTACTTTCCGACATTCACATAAAAAAAATTATAGAGGAATTTTTTTTTTTCTTTTCATTTACCCCCACCAAAGTGCATATATCCCTATATCCTTATTATTTGTTTTATATATCATCCAATAAAAAGCAAATTTCAAGCACAGTCAACCTAATTTGTCAAAGTATATTTTATACTAAGCACCTGTTTCACAAATGTCAAGTAGGCTAACCGTCATTTAAAGTCACCGGTAACCGGGGATAATGGAGCTGATATACCTTTGTTTGTACAGTAAACATTCCCCAAACATTGAATAGAAAATAATTTTAAAAAATCAGCTATCAATGGATGCACTAAACCGAGTGAATAATTCAATAAAACAGAAAGTAACTAATCAACACTTTACCTACTTTACTTGTAGTTGGTGAAAGAGGCGATAAGTATTATTAATTCTGAATTAATTGGCCGTCAGAAATATCTGAAATAACGACTCGAATTATAAATGTGTAGAGTTTAAGTCTGTTGAACAATTCGCTGATCTAAATGTTATTCATAAATGTTTCAGGAAACGGACGATACAGATAACAAGACTGGTGATAATGAGGAGCAAAAGTTCCTGGATAATAAAGACGATAAGAAGTCTCAAGGAGGCAAGCGTTTTGCCAAGCGTAAGGGAAAGAAGGATCTTGATAAAGGTGACGGGATAAAGATTTCTCCTACGGGTAATTCTGAAAACGAAGAAGAGCCCGACTGTGGCGTAACATGCCTGCATTACACTATGCAGTGCTGTGAATGTGTGATCATATAAGTTGCCATATATATTTTGTGATAACCAGACCGGCTCAAAAAGGTTCTGCCAATATAAGATATTTTTTTAACTATTTACATAAATGTTTGAATAATTATTATTATAATTTAATCTCCCCATAATTCTCAAACAGCTTAAATTATTAATAATAGGTACACCTCTTTATACTTTTAACTCAAACATAAATTTCCACTTTTTCGTATTAAATTTTCAGTTTTTCAAGTTTTTAATTAAATTAAAATTAAACAATGAAATTAAATATATAATACATATTAAAAACTATCTTAATACAATCATAAATACTAATAATAAATCTGTAAGTGTATGTATTGTTTGTATGCATAACATACGGGACACAGCATAGGCTACTTTTTTCTTTTACAACGCGGACGAAGTCGCAGGCACCAGCTAGTAAATAAATAAAATAATAATAATTAGTCAGACCTCATTGAAAGTATGAAAAGTAACATAATTTAAATGAGCTACAAGAAATATTCCTTTTTAACGTAACAGACTTTTATCATCAGACTATTGAGACGAAAAAGTCTCATCAGTCCAATATTGGAGGTTGTATTATTAGTATTTTTTGTGAAATATGGGGAGATGTTTAATAGGGTTATATAACATAATAAGATTTATTAATTTTTTTCTACTTAATGTTATCTAGGCCATATTCTTTGTAATTCTAAACCCTTTATGTATGTTATTTTTTTAAAGGCTTGTGTACTTAAGCATGAAATTCATAAAAATGGTTTTGCAAGCAAATTGACAATAGTTGACAATAAATTTGATTATTTTTATTTATCATAAAAGTTTAAGTTCAATAATAAAGCCCTCTCGTAAGATAAACTCTATATTGTAGCATTTTTAAGTCATCATCATGTTTCCTAATAAAATATGTCTATTTTACATTTTTAATATAATATAAATGTTATTTATAGTTAGTTTAAAAGTTATGTGATCTTTAATAAAGAATTTATATGTTCTCAATTTAAAAGTTCACAACCTTAAAACAACTTAAAAGTAAAAGAAATTAAAAAATAAGTTAATAAATATCAACATGCTTCAAAATTGATATAGTTACAATTAAACTTAATATTTGATAGCAGACCCAAAGTGGTAAAATGGTACAATTTATGCATTTTTGACTAATTATAGACTTCACATGGTCAATATTTACAATAATCCTTGTCAGACCATTGTGACCTATTGTGACAAATGTGGTATGGTCATGTTTCTAAACAATAAATACTTAATTCAGTTGCAAATAATATTATATCTTTTGAATACACTCTTTTTTGGGGTTGTGAAATTTTATATTTACTTATTGGGAATACCTATTGTGGAGTCCAAAGCATAGATGAGTAATGTTGGTTTATATAAAAATAAAAAATAAAACCAATCGAATAATTATTATTATAGTTTAAGATTTAATAAGTGTAAAAAATTGGTTCCTTATATAAGCATTCCGTAAATAATTTGTTTTCTTCCGGGTAACTGTTTACAAACTATTTTAGATAGTAGTCTAGTGATCGCGACTTCGTCCGCGTTGAACGATGACATATACCCTATGTCCTTTCTGGTGTTCGAGACAAAGTGTACGCAAAAATTCATGGTGTTTTGGTTCAGTAGTTTTTGCGTGAAAGCGTAACCAACAAACAAACTTTCACATTTATAATAAATTAGTAAGGATTACATATCTGATGACTGATTAAATAAATAATAAAAGCGCCTAGGTAACTAACTGATTTTATGTATTTATATAAGTATTTTTCATATAAGTATTTTTATATTAACAGTCAAGTTGAGTTTGACGCCATTCGTCCGTTTCGCTTTTTACCACATTCGCTATTCGTCTAACGCTATTGGTCACGTCTAACGTACAGTTGATTAGTAAATGCTTCAAAAGGATCCGTTTCAATGGCTCCACTTTTTCTCTTGGAACATAGTACCTAGGTTTTTCTCTACCTGAGTCCATCTTGGGCAATTATTCTTACCTGTAGTTGTAGCCCACCTTAATAATATTTCACTGGCAATTATATTTGGCCAAAAGTTAGGCCTTGTATGGGGGCTGGGGTCTCCATCTGGGTGGACTTTCGCGCAAAAGGCCATGGTCAGCGGGTAAGCACCGTTTGAGGCGACGTGTGTGTTGGCCGGCACCTCTTCATGGGAGTTGGCTGTCGAGGTGATAGGACGAAAGGCGAATGTGACGAAAAGCGAAGTGGATGAATAGCGAATGTGGTGGACGAACGGCGTCAAACTCGTCAAGTTGCCCTCCGTCCATTGGAGTTCTTTTGAATTTTATATCTTTTATAGTCATATCTGTTATAAGGAAATAAAGGGATTCTATAAATTGTTGTTTTATTCGCATATTGCCCGTGGTCCACCTGTCAGTATATTATGATCTCTTTGCATTAAATCTATCACTTGAAGGCTGATTGTGATGATAATTATGAAAGATTTTTTATTAGATGCAAAAACGACAGTAACTTTAAAGAAAAGTATAGGTAACGGGCAATACCGGCCGTGATCCACCTATAAGTTTTATTTATTCAAGCCTAAGTTGCCCTGTTCAATACATTAGGATATAAAATCGATAATATGATAGTAGTGATAATAGCGGCAACAAAAAGTAATTTAGCTTATTCCTGGAAAAGGATGTTGTACTTTCGCTAAAAGACAGATTCTCTATATAAGTAATTGTAATCCTGTGAAACTCTGACGTTAGGTTTTCCCTGAACCAGAAATCTTCAATCTGCAATTGTTGTAAAAAAATTCCTTTTCTTTCATTATTATTATAATAATTCAATGTTGCCTCACTAATAAGATGAAAAGAATAAAATTTTATGAACGTTGCAAAGAAAATAATATAATTAACTCCATCTACTGTGATATATATTAAACTTTAACAACGTGGCGACATCTAGAGAATATTGCTGAAATTAAGATACCTTGGTGTATTAGTAACACCCTAGTACTTAGTTTTTTTAAATACAAAATGTAACCGTTATGTCGCCACTATAGCAGCTTTTGTATATTGAAATAAATCAAAACAAGGTGCTCGTAAAATTAAATCTCCCCTAGATAAGACATAATATGGGTTAGTTCACCTAATAGTTATACTACTAGTTATATTATACCGTTATACGATATAACAAAATAATACCTAAACATTTCTCTGGTACTGTGCGCTACTTTGTTCACCTGAGTGGACCACGGGCAATTTTTATTTCCATTTATGTAAAACCAAATTCTCTACCATATTTGTTGGAAACTTTTTTCGTAACTCTCACCATTTTTATAATGATGTCACAACAAAATATAGGTAACGACATTAATGATGACGAAAGCGGAATCTGACAAATGTGTTATCTCATCAGCAGTATTCGAATATACGAGCCTCCCAGCCTCCCCTATTTGACAGTCTAGCATTCTTCCTCACTGGGCTAACACCGAATTCAACTCACTTCAAAGTAAGCAACGGATGGATTTTGTTTTATCGTTTATCATACTAGCTGCTGCACGCGACTTCGCCCGCTTAACTTTATAAAATATAGCCTAAAGCCTTCCTCGATAAATGGACTATCCAACACAAAAATAATTTTTCAATTTGAAAAAGTAGTTTCTGAGATTAGCGCGCTCAACCAAACAAACAAATTCTTCATCAATAAATTGTAAAAATTATAGATTCTTGTCTTTTTTAGAAATATGTTTTTATTAATAAATCATAAATAACACGTCTTCTTTTACTAGTCACAGATAAAATGAACTCTTTGCCACTGAATAAAAGCTAAATAAAGTTATCCTTAGACACTTTACTTGGGACATCTCTGGTGAATAGGCAACCTAAAAGTTGTAAACGCGTGTAGGTAT
The DNA here is from genome assembly GCA_918317495.1 of Synanthedon vespiformis. NCBI lineage: Eukaryota > Metazoa > Arthropoda > Insecta > Lepidoptera > Sesiidae > Synanthedon > Synanthedon vespiformis. Next base: position 5,639,081 of record OU906947.1, read on the forward strand.
ACCTAGGTATTATTTTAAAGCTGCAGCGCCCGATATGATTTCTATAAGTTCTCTAGTGATGACGGCTTGACGTGTTCTATTATATAGCAATGTCAGCTTTCTAATCATTTCCGCTGCATTCTTCGTTGCGTTGTCCATGGCCGCCATCCTAGCGGACTGTTCGGAGGCGGCTCCTTCTTTCAACGCATAGAAGAGTAAGGCCGCTAGAGTCCACTCAGCGTAACTCTCCAGCTGATCCTCTTCTACGTCATCAAACGCTGTCATGTTTGGCGCAGCCTGTAAATGTTACACTTTGAGAGACAACTAAGTTTTTTTAAAATTATTTCGAGAATGATAGACTTCAAGAGCGTTCCCTTAAACACCTGTAAAGTAGGTAAATACGGGAGAAAGTATGCAGTTGATAGTTGTCTTGGTCAAATTTATAATTAGACTTACCTCAATTTTGTATTTATTGAAGAAAGGTATCACAGTCATCTCATATTTGACAGGCGAAAAATATTTATTGTAAAATATCTCGCCAATCTCATAAATATAACCGGAGTCTGCGACAGCAGCGGCAATCTTTGCTGCATCCGCGAATGTGGGTGCAATGCGTCCAATCTTAATAGAAAACACATAATTATAGTATGCGCCAACACTGTTGGCACACTAAGCCATGAAACGTTTAGAGCAGCATGGCCTCAACGGAATCAACGGAATCCTAGTGATGACAAGCGCATCGATCATGTAAATAAAACTTTTGTTTTATTACAGATAGCTATTATGTTTTATTGTAATATTTTGTTATCGACAATGCGTGCGGAACATTCACAACCCTCTAGCTATTGTGCGGAAAAAGCCAATAGCATTTAGACGTACAGGACACAGGATAGCCTACTTTTTTCATTTTCAACGCGGACGAAGTCGCGGGCGCCAGCTAGTACATTATAAATTGTATACAGTTGTTACATATTCTGCGATAGTATTATGATGTATGGCGCTGAATTTTGGACGACTTGATGAAGATTGACTGAACCCTGGAACGTTATTTTCTTATGTTTTTCAATGATACGTCGAAAAATACACTCAAAAACCTGACAATTCACGCAGAGACTTTACAAGAAGCGACACGTGATCGTTCCACTGAAGTGTCACACAAAATTCAACCTTAAAATTTTATTCTCATGGCGCGCATAGAAGTTTCGCTTCAATAAAATTTTATTAATATCTACTTACATCTTTAATGGAGACTAGCATGTTTTCTGGGAATGAACGTTGGAGCATCGCCCGTGATTTGTCCCCAATGCAGACCAGTTTGTTATTAGCGGGCTCTCCTAGGCGAGTCATTTCGCGCCGAATCCGCCGAGAGACTCCGCTATGAACGCCTCCGCAAAGACCTGCCAATATTTAAGAGGGAAGAATAGCACGCACTCGTCCATACAAAAAGAGAAAACGTTTTTCCACTTCTAAATATTTTCCAATCTCCATGATTTTTTTGCATCTTATTGACACAGTGAAAGACTAAGTTTATAGGTTTTCCTGTTTTCAAAATTTTCAATAGATTCAAACTTATTTAACCTCAAATAACTTAATTTTTGTGATTAAAACTTTGTCGAATTAAATCGTTTGTTTTATAAAAACAATCTATTTTTTTAAAAAAAGCGAAACCTATAAACCTAGAACATATTATGCTGAAACGATCGACATGAAAATAAAAGTGATTTGTTAAGATTTAGTTAGTGGAAACCGTTTTCTCCCGAAATGATATTTCATCAAAAAAAGTACTATTGTCAGTCGGAAGCTGCAACGCTCTCTATCGCACGACTGCCCGGGGCTAGAGCGCACATGCGATAGCATGTGTTTTCCTAAATACCTATCGCAAAGCTATACTTCCCTCTTAAGTAGTGGCCATACAGTCATTTTCTTCTTAAATTTCATAGAGCATACCAACGAACAAAATTTTCTAAAATAGTAGTAGGTAAAATATTATAAACCCGAAAATTTATGAGGATGGATGCAATGAATTTATCTTTCTTAATTTTTCACACAAAAACGGCTGAAAGGGTTTAAATGAAATTTGAAACACGGTTATTACCTAAATAGCATACCTATAGGATCCTGGTGAAATGTTTTCTATATGTTTCGACCAAATGTGGTGTTTTATGGGCCTCGTAAAAAAGCTCAACGAGCTATGCAGAGAGCTATGCTCGGGGTTAAACTATGTGATCAAATCAGAAATGAGGGGATCTGTAGACGTACGAGTGTTACCGACATGAGACAACGGATCAGTAAATTGACGTGGCAGTGGGAAGGACCCATGGTACGGACCAGTAAGTGCATGTCAATGTAAACAGACGACCGGTCTTATTGGAAAATTATGGGGTTGGGTAGGTACAGCAGATGATAACTTGAAAGTACGTGACTATTTTAGGTTACTATATACCTAATTACTTAAATACACCGAAAGACAAAATAGTGATGCACATAGAGAGAAAGACAGCTAAATATTATCTCTAAACACCTCAACTCTTCCTTCCGATAAGATGCGTCGTAAACAATCTAATTGTTGACTTTTACATGTTTTGTTGTTTACGATTCTTATACTGAAATGCTATTAATAACAATATAATATTAGGGTTAATAGGGTAAATTCCATTGAATTGATAATGTCCATAAACATGACGCATTTAAGTTCATATGATGCAACAAATCTGTTTGCTTAAAATATAAAATTTAATTCAATTTAAAAAAAAATCCCTTAATGAATAAACTTAAAATATATAAAAATTTAAGGCTAACAAGACTTGCGCAAATGTGAGCAATTTTATGAAGGGCTCAATAGTTCGATTCATTATTATAACCGAATTACTGAGACTAGGCCTGGACTGGAGGTACGTTTACCTATAAAAATTGTAACATTAAAAATACATAAAAAAATCGGATGTGAGTCCACGTTCCTACCGCACCAGATAACCCCTCGCCATCTGAAGCTGCCAAAAGATAACGCCTTTTCCGTTTATCAAGTCTCTTTTTAAAAAATATAATAAAATTCTGTCGCGTTATTTATTAGCATGACAATGAGAATGAGGCCAATGTCACCTACGCCGATAGGCGATAGCATATTTTTTTAAATATGCTAATATGTACTTATTAGTGATAATATAATTTTTATATAATGTATTAGTGATATAAATTTATAGATCTCATTCTGAATGTTAACTATTAACTCTTTTTAGGTGAAATCTTTCCTTATTGAAATTTTACAAAAGAGGAGATGCACCCACGGTATTACATGGTATCAACGCAACAGCTGTTAAACCAGCCAGCCACCCCACACTGGAAGTTAAATTGAAATTTTCAAAATTAAAAATAATTTTGAAAAGTATATACCTACATCAATTTCTAGAAATAAATAAAAGTTTCATGGTAGAAATAAGTGGCTTTTGCTTCGGGTATTGTCCGCAAGAAGTAGTATACCTCAATTATGAAGTTTCGTTTTCTATAATAGGTAAGTACCTATTGGTGAAGGATTTTTTAAAATGCAAATCCTTATCTCTTTATAATGTTACTGTGGTCCTAAATAGTTTTAATTAATTCTACAACTATTATTACCATCAACAAAAAGCTTCGCTTACTTGTTTGTACTTCAATTATGATAAATATGAAAATAAACCTCTGTCCGACGTGACTGCTATATAAATTCTTTTAGTCTTCTTATCGTCAGCCTTTTCTTCAGGTTTGACGGGTTCAGGGATAGCTTCCTTGCCTTTGTCGTCCTTTTTAGGATCGACTGCTTCTTTTACCAATTGTGATGCTTCATAGAACTTTCGTGGTCCGTACCCAAACGGACGTGCAGCTTGAAGCTCCCTTTCGGCTTTTGTGAATCTGTTATAAGTGTTGAGTAAAAAATTTATCAAATAATAGTAATTTAAAGAAAATTGTAAATTGAACGGATTGAAATTGAAATTTAACGATTTATTTAATTATATTTATTAATTCCAATATTTTGCCATCAAAAATCAATGACAGTCTTTAACAATATTATTAATTTATTATATCGCAATGTATATTTTTATAACAAACATTCTATTATTATTTATTATTATCTACTTTTCAAGTTTTCTCTCGACAGACTGGTGTTTTAACACCAGTTTTAAATTATGTTTAAGTATGTGAAGATAAGATGTTTATGTGATCTTTTATTTTATATTTATGTTATCTAATATTTTATGTGTTTTTGCGTTTATGAAAATATTATGACAAGCCTGGTAATGAAAATAATAACTAAGTCCTTTACTTGCTAGCTGACACCATCTTCATTGTTTTAGTAATTTTTTGAATATTTTTTATGGATTTCAATCGAATCGACACTTGCTTGAGTTGCACCATTTCGTCATTCCAAAAATTTTCTACTTGCTTTCATAAAATGCACATAAAATACAATTAATAACTATTTGCTGTATTAATACTTTCAAATGGCATAATAATCGAAAGAGATTATTACATAAATTGAAATAAATACATGAAAATTGACATTTTGTACCATAAACTATGATAATACCTACACAAGTCTCAGACAAATGAGTATTATATCTAATTAAGATGAAGATGAAGAGAAATTTATTATAATTATTACTATGTACTTAAAAACTACTTGTATATCTTCGTAAACTTTTATTCGTAAATTGTAGCTTTTTCTTCTTCTCTTTTTTAAGATGGGTTTTAAGATGTTGAAGCTTTAAATCCGAAACAATAGAGACGCTGTTATCGCACTTTTACTTGTACTTGAGGGTATTATTTAATATTTGTATTTAAAAACAAAAACAATTTCGATTTTCTTAACAAAAACAAGCCACTAACCGCGTATAATACACTCCTTGGCTTATCGCTGCGATATCTTTACTTGTTTATAAACAAATGGGAAAAAGTACCTACACCTGACAAATACGACAAATACTTAGGTACATACGCTTTTTAATAGTGTGCCAGTGATTCTAGTTTGAGGTATTTTAAAACTAGCGACCGGCATCTGACTTCGTACGGATACATTGTAGGATATACCTATGTTGAAAATGCTGACTAATTGTCTTAATGTTAAATTTCAAAAAATATGTTTTGAATTATTAGCAACTTATTTAAGTTGCTAAGGCTAGAATATTTTTAAAAGTCATAATTGTATCATAATAACTGTTGATAACCTAACATTGTTTTTAATTTGTATTATTATTATATTTAGAGAATGGTGACGATTGTTTTGAAATATTTTGTAGGTAAGTACAGTACTACAGTATGACCGTGACTCCGTTCATTGAATAGTGAGATCCTTGTTTGTCCTAGTCCTAGTGTCCTAGTAGATATACATGCTGAGTATTATTTACCTACCTATTAATACCTAATAATTTCATGAATGAATATCCAATAGCCGGTGAGGTTATCGGTTAATCGTATATAAATTATGTTTTACCCATAAAATTTATATAAAGAATGTTGTTTTATAATTCAGCTATAGGACGTCAACTGCTAGGCATAGGCCTCCCTCATAAATGTTTAACTTATGAGTTTTTTGTCAACAATAAGTAATGGGTTTTAATGTTGGCCTACTCTATAGTTATCGGACGAGAAACATTTATACTGTATCGTTAATTTTATTGCAAAGCTATTGAGAACCAAAATAAAGCGATTTCTTCAGACTGATTAGTAAACAATAGACAAGAAAACGAAAATTCAAAGTGACTTTCGTTAAAAGTAGACGACATTAACGGAGATTGAAGATTTGTTCTTAGACATTGTAATATTTTATGGAGTGGCAGATCCATCTTCACATAAATGATCTTGTCCCTTCCGCTGTAGGTAAGTACTACCTGACAAGGTTGGCAACAAAGATTTAAATCACAGTTACGCCATTTGCTTCTGAAAACTCTCCACGCTCACTGCTTTGTACAAGAGACTAAGGCGGGAAGAGTGAGCTCACTCTTATCTTCATCTCAAAAGAGGAATATAGGTACGTGGAATATAATTACTTACTTTATTGCGTTTTTTTTATTATTGAAAGAATGTGTGTAGGTATAAAGAAACGTAAGAATGACGCAATTCTGAAAATAGTTACTAATCTACTGATTTGAACAGGAAAAGTTGCTAACATATGGAGTTAATGAAACTAAGAAAGTATTAAACAGCTTAAAAACTTTCATAGTTTTTAAGTTTTTAAGCTGTTTAAATGCATTACTGGGATACTTTTTATCCCAGTAATGCATTTCTCATGCCATAACAGTTAAAATCGTACGAGTCAAATTTCTATTGCAATAAATAATACATATTTCTATAGCATTGATTTTCAAATTAAATCATGTTGTTTAGTTTACAAACAGTTTATTTTATTACTAGCGTTGAACGCTACGCACTTATCTTGAACCAATCACTCGCGACATAAAACAATCAGAGGGCATACATAAAAGCCGTTCGAGCTCTAGTGGCTCCGTTTTTCAAACAGAAGCTTTACAAACGAACGTCCTCTTCTGTAAGAAGCTGCTTTAAGATGGAGGTACCAACACAACCGAGGAATGGGCAGCCCTTTTCAATATCTCCTCCCGATAAGGTACGCATATTGTGTATAGCGATTAGCGACGACTAACATTACATTATGCTAAGTGCGAATAAAAATCGTTAATTTACATACACTGTACCTGTCTTGACAAGTTTGTTGAACACTGCAACTTTTTTAACGCAATCTTTTTCCGGAAATTGTACAATATCCTTATAGAATGTAAAAATGTTAGCATAATTTATTTGTTTATCGTACGATTTCTGTTACATGTTCACCTTGTATACATTTTTTTTATATATTTTCCTTACTTGATAAATAAACTGTATGACCTTACAGAAGAAGATAATTGAGAAAAAGCCTACTTCGACTCATCTAAAACAAGCCGTACGTATTAGAGTTAAAAGCGCAGCGCAGCGTACTTGCACCCTCCAATTGCTTATGGTTTTGGGAGACGGTAGCCAGCCATGTATAAAAATACTTTTATGTTAATAGGAAATCTTTGTTTTTATTTATAATAGTTATTCATAAATCCTTAAGCTTGTCGGTGAACACACATGAAGTTCGGAAGTTGTATTGTTTTTAGAAAATATACCTACCTACAACATTGAATGTAAATCTTTTTAGTTTTTTAGGCGGGGGGGGATTTTTGATATGAAAGTTGTAACGGCTGAATGAAAAAATAAAAGAAAACCAAAAATTTTAAAACTTAGGAATGGATTTAGCTCCGAGTGACTTGCTATCATTTCTAAAAGTGGTTCAGCATTCAAACGTCGTCATTGTACAAACGAACGAACTTTAAAAAAAGTTTAAAAAAAATGGCACAAAAATTGGTTTTCTTATCTTTTTCTAAACGACTTTAGACCCTCCCTTTACTCTGTTATTACGATGGATTTGTAAATGTTATGCATAACCAAGTCCTTTATCCTCGCCTTATCCTTTAATTTTTGTATTTTTGTAAAAAAAAATTACCTTTTTGAACCTTCAAGATGTCTTTCAGCCTCAAAGATACATTATCTTTATAAAAAAAATATTAAAAATATTCATTAAAATATAAGTGAAATCTCTAATTGCAAATTTGAGACGAAAGGAAATAAAAACACGGTTTTCTTATATTTATTTTCTTGAAAATATTTGTAAAATATAACTTTTTGTATACACAAAACCTATACATACATTGTATGTACCTATACAGGTAACTTATATCTAAGATCTGAAATTTAATACAACCAAAATGTTATAATAATATATATATAAGATATTTTTTTATTGGTAACATAATTGTAGGTACAAAATATCTACCTATGTAAATGAAAACTTAAAATTAAACTTGTTATCACTGACGGTTACCTTCAATATATGAATATACCACTTGTAATTTACAGTTTAATATTATAAGAACCAATAATTATGAGCCATTATAATCCTTACATATTATAAAACAAAGTCCTCCGCTGCGTCTATCTGTCTGTCTGTCTGTTCGCGATAAACTCAAAAACTACTGCATTGATTTTCATTTGGAGGAAGGCTTTTAGTATATAATTTACAAATATACGCACGCGAAGTCGCGGGCAGCAGCTAGTATAATATAATATAAGCTATAGCTTTAGTAAAGTTGAGCTTTCTTACGAGGCCCATTGTTAGAAACACACAATGTCGTATATAAGTTACATCATCACCAGATAACTTTTTATATGAATGATTTGTTTTTGTTATAAAAAAGATTTCAATTTGGTCGTTATCTAAACAAATTATAACAAATACGCAAAAGCAAACATAGCAATCACGCGACGGCGACGTTTTTTTAGTTGATGTCCTTAAAAGGGGCGTGAAAGGTATCTCGTAACGTGCAATGTTTGGTCGTACTTGAATCATTCAGTCGTACTTGCTACGCAATTATGAATCAAGAAAAAGGTTTTAAATAGGCATAAGTAATTCACAAGCGATCATTATTCCACAATAAACCGATAGGAACCATTCGTAACCGGATAATATTATTTTTCTTTGCAAATTACAAATCGGTGACGTTAATAAAATTTTTTTTTATCAAATATTGCGGACCAGTTTCTATCGGTTTCCCTAAGTGAGGTGGCGCAAGGTTATCAGCTGACTAAATTATCTGTATAACCCAACTTGTTAACTGTCCCATTTGAAGTTGTCTTTGTATTTTCTTATCAAGACGTAACAATTGTTTGGATATATTACAAAATATAGGCTTTTATATAGGTATGATCTGTTTCTGTATTAAAAAATTTGTATGTCGGTTTTAAGGTTACATACAGTTTTTAATGAACTTGACTTCGAGTTAGATTGAAGCCCCTTGGTGAAGTGGTTAACTTGCTTGTTTTAACGCGTTGTGTCTGGACACTCTGATTCGATTACTGGCACGGGAAACTTTGGAAATGAATTAACTCTTCGTACTTGGCTTCTGTGCATCTGGCAATGGACACACTGCATTTCGCCAATCATGGCAGCAGTCTTCTGTAAGAGGCCACCGTGACATAACAGCATGTGTGCTGTTGTATGTTTCTGGGATCTGGCAAAAATGGCCTTGCTTGTGTTATAGGCGATGGTATCCAACTTTTACTAAGTGGACCGTCGGCTTGTTTTGCTGAATCACAGTAATGTAAACTTAAAATCTTTGAAATTTTTTTTGCAGCCAAAACTAATGGAGGGTGGCAACTACATTCGTGAAGGCCGAGACTCAAGTAAGTCAACGTGGCTGTTGTTTTCAAATACAACGCGCGACGAGGCTGGCTGTCTCGCAAGATTCCTCAGCATTTTTTCCTCTCACGGCGTCAACCTTAGTCACATCGAGTCTCGGTCATCAGCTAGAAGACCTGGTTACGAATTTATGGTAGAATGCGAACATGGCACTGGCGACTTCGGATCAGCTCTTCAGGAACTGAAGCAACACGTGTGCAATTTGAATATAATTTCCAGAAATTACAAGGATAATAGATGTAAGTTTTATGTCTCTGTTGTTTTATTTTCAAATAGTTTGTCTGTATTATTAAAACTTGCAATTCTTTTTAAAATGTTTACTGTGTTCTCTGAAAGTCACGGCTCACGGCCCACTTGATGGCCCACTTGAAAGTGGCTATCATCGCCCCTATAATACAAAGCAACGACACAGATTCGCAAGTGTGTTGCCGGCCATAGTGGGATTAATAATAAGGCATCTCTTACTCTGAATTCTGCAGTCATTTAGTTCTCATATCACCCCCTTACCGATGAAGGCTGTTGAGTATCTATGAGTGAAAAAAATAATGCCAAAGTCCTTATCCTATCTGCAAAGCTAGTGAGTAATAAATGTTTTAATGCAATGCAATGTTTACAGCTGCCGTTCCATGGTTCCCCCGTCGTATCCGCGATCTGGATAGGTTCGCTAATCAGATTTTAACTTACGGCGCCGAATTGGACGCGGATCATCCCGGCTTCACCGACCCTGAATATAGAGCTCGGCGCAAATACTTCGCTGACATCGCCTACCACTACAGACATGGTCAGCCACTCCCTCGTGTGGATTACACTAAAGAGGAGATCGCCACTTGGGGTACGATCTTCAGAAAACTGACAGAGTTGTACCCTACACATGCTTGCAAAGAACACAATCACGTGTTTCCGCTGCTCATAGAGAACTGTGGTTATAGGGAGGATAATATCCCGCAACTGGAAGATGTATCGAGTTTCCTCAAAGGTAATCTTTTTCCTCATATAAAATTATGTTATTTTATTATGTTATTTTTATATTATTATGTTTTTTATGTTATTTTTGATGATATATTTTACTGCACAGATAATTTTGTTAGAACGAACCAATTTGAACGAACGATGTATTTTGAATTTTATTATAATTTATTTATTAGCTATAAGCTGAGTTTCGAAAAATGAATCATGTAAATTAATTTGTTACTTTACCGATACTTCAATTTAATTCAAATTCAAATTCATTTATTTTCAGGTAACTAGACCCATATTTTGTTTATACATTCATTGTTAATATAATATATAACTAAACAGTTCCTAATTAAATAAAATCAAAGCAAATTAATTTCTATATATGCCTCATACTATACATATTACATATACAACAGTAATTAGATATTTAATACAAGATGAAAGAAAATAAATAATAATAATAAGAAGAATAATTTACAAGTAAATGCCTAAAAACTACCACCAACATGTCTAATTAATGTTGATAGAAGATATCGTTGAAGATATTTTTAGGTTCATTTAGTTTTAGATTTTAGTTTAGTTTAGTTTTATTGAGAATTAATATTTTTTCACTTATTATATAGAGATTTAGTGCATTGTTATATGATTCACAGATTGCACGGGCTTCACTCTCCGACCAGTGGCTGGTTTGTTATCGTCCCGAGACTTTCTAGCTGGCCTTGCTTTCCGTGTGTTCCATAGTACACAATACATCAGACACCATTCGAGACCTCTCTACACTCCGGAGCCTGATGTCTGCCACGAACTGCTAGGACATGCGCCACTCTTTGCCGATCCGGCTTTTGCACAATTTTCACAAGAAATTGGTTTGGCGTCGCTAGGCGCACCCGATGACTTCATTGAAAAATTGGCTACGGTGAGTGTTCATTTTGCAAATAATTCTAAGTCAAGAATTAATAGAAATATAGACTTTTTTGTTAAGTTATCCAAACATCTACCTAATTACATCCCTTTAGAATTATAATCCAGTTTAATTTTTTAATATTAATGAGGAATTTAACTTCATTATTAACACAAATCGGCTGCCACATAAAAGGGAAGTGGATTGGACCTCAATATGAGGTGTAGATATTTGTGTATTAAAATAAGAAGTTGTATTTTTGATATTAAAGTTGAATTTATTATAAACTAGTTGATTTTATTATAACCTTCCTCGAGAAGCACTCTATGTAGGTATTGGTGAAATCAGTATGAAAATCGGTGCAATAGTTTTGAGTTTATCGCGAACAGGCAGACAGACGCGGCGTAGGACTTTGTTTGTTATGTAAGGATTTTAATATTAATAAATTTATGAAGACATATAACACATTTTTATATTGCAGTGTTTCTGGTTTACCGTGGAGTTTGGTCTGTGCAAACAAGAAGGTAAGATGAAGGCTTTTGGTGCTGGTCTTCTGTCTTCGTTCGGTGAACTGCAATACAGCTTATCAAGCAAGCCGGAGTTAAGAGAATTCGAACCGGAAGTCACTGGAGGACAAAAGTATCCGATTACTGAGTACCAACCAGTTTACTTCGTTGCTAACAGCTTCGAGGATGCCAAAGAAAAAATGACGTACGTATTTCATTAAACTTGTTCAGCATGTTTATCTATCTAAATTGTACACGATAATTTTCCGACATTGCTAATGCAATCTATTATTTAATTTTTAAACTAAAATGTTGTTCCAATTTAGATAAGGTAAATCCTACGAATAAATAATAATCCTCAAAGATATATAGGTATTCCTTTACTTTCAAAATGTCAGACTTTCAGATGGTCAGTTTTTCAATTCGTCAGTACAATCAAAAATAAATTCGATGGGTAAATGTAATTACTGCCTTGTCATAAATGATGTATTTACTTGGTCTGTTTGATCCGAAAAAACTTTTGTGTCTTCAAATGTTGAACGATATTGAAGGTTGCATAATATTTTTTATACATATTATTTAGATTGGGTTAATTCCTTTTATCGTGTAATTTAAGGACAAAAAAATTTTACCTTATCATAAAATTTGTACCTGATGTCAAACTGCAGTGATTACGAACATAAAAAATAACATTTTTTTTTGTTTCCAGAAAATTCGCTCAAACAATCCCACGTGACTTTGGCGTCCGTTATAACCCTTACACACAGAGTATTGACCTTCTGGATTCACCGAAACAGATGAAAGACTTGCTTCGCGGAGTTCATCAAGAAATGAACTTACTTCTAAACGCTATGGAAAATTTATAGAACCTCACTGTGTCACCTGATAGTTAAGAGAACAATTTAATGAGAATAATTTTATAAAAACTCCTTAGAAAAAAGAGTAATGATGTTAAAATTTTTACTCAAATCACATAGGGCCTTTATTAAGAAAACTAAATAATAATCACCGATTAGGGTATAGTGTCCCAGCATATCATAAGCAGAACTTGTTTGGAAAACTGTGATCAGTAGAAATCCTTAGCAAATTATTTAGAAATTATAAATTATAAATTTCTAAATAATACATACTTTCAAACAAAGGAAGCCAAGAAATACCTCATTTATTTTATTATGATTTTTCTGTTTGAGTGGTTCTCAAAGTAGTATAGAAAGCCTCGTAATGTGATGTGAAGTTACAATACCTAAATTAAGTCTTAAATGTTTTGCTGATATTTATATTGTGATGTTAATCTTGATAGGTACATAGGTAATTAAAAGTCAATTATAAATGATGGAATACTCCTATTTCTACTTTTAATTTCGTCTCCCCGCGATTTCGTCTGCGTTGAACGATGAAAGGCAAGTACCCTATGTCCTTTCTGGTGTCCCAGACAACGTGAATGCAAAATTTCATAGTGATCGGTTCAGTAGTTTTTGTGTGAAAACGTAACAAACAAACTCACATTCACATCCGTACTACGTACTAATATTATAAATGCGAAAGTTTCTATGGATGTTTGGATGTTTGTCACCTGTGTGTGTGGGTAACATTTTCTCTTTCGGTTTCGTGGTAGTGATTTCGTGCATTCGGAAGTGTATTACAGGAAGTCGGGGAAGCGCGCGCAATTAGATTTGATCAAAGCACGCGGACGTCACTGTCCTAAAGTCTCGCAGAGATATAATATTATTTGGATGCTTAAAGTGAACTCATAATAATAATAAAATGCGCCATCTAGCCTCACATTTTGGTAAACCGTAGGTATTCTAGACAGCTACATTGTGATTCATGTAATAATTTTATTCAATGCGAATAGATGGCACCACCAAATAATGATGGCAAATTTCAGGGATGTGCAAAATAACGCACATCCTTTCTAATGTTATAAATGTGAATGTTAGTTTGTTTGTTTGTTACGCTTTCACGCAAAAACTACTGAACCGATCACCATGAAATTTTGCATACCTACACTTTATCTGCGACACTAGAAAGGATACAGGGTACCTTTCATAGTTCAACGCGGACGAAGTCGCGGGCAACAGCTAGTTGGTTTATATACTTACATCATAAAATAAATGCAACTACTATAAAGTCTCGCTGTTTATATTTTACTAGTGACCCGCTCCCGGCTTCGCTCGGCCTGCAATTGCAATGCAATTCGTGCCTGCAGGATTAATGTCTATAATCCTATCTTTTAAGTTGGACAAAATTAAACAAAATTGGTTCAGTAGTTTAGGAGTTCATCGCGAACAAATATTGTGACACGTAATTTTTATATTGAATATTTCAATCACACTTTATTTATTCATACGTATTTTAAATATGGAATTGTGGAATAAATTTGTGTAAGTTTTTGTCTTAATTTATATTAAATAATGTTCTACTTACTTGTTTAAGTGAAAATTTGATTATAATTATAATTTTTCTTAAAATAAAAAGGTTTGTTTTTTTTTCACTTTGTTTCCCGTTTAATGTTTAGTTTTTGTAATCCAGATTATATTTACATCTAAAATGATATCCAAAACTTTCCAAACTAACGATATTATTTAGTAATTTTGTAGTTGTTAGACACATTCTTAGATAATTATAGAAATAAATTAATCAGTTCTCAAAGTTAAATTATAGAGTAATTAGTAATTATTATTACGTATAAAAAAAACTGAAATCTGTAATTAATATAGCTTAAATTTACTGTTAAGAAATTTGAAATAAAAGCAATACAATAAGCTTTAAAAATGCCTTTAATTTTTTTACTATATTCTCCTGTTCTATATACCTACCCCTACTTCCCATAGATAAATGATTGGACTCGCTTAGCTCGACTAGATACGGCCCTACCTAAAAGCTATAGCTGCCTGAATGCGGCAACTTTTTATTGTAATGTGTGTACATCGTCACTATTTATCACTTTTTACACAGTTTAATTATATGTCTACACAGTTTCACTATGCAAATTGGCATTTTTAAATGCCCAAAATTTAACATTCGAGTTTTATGAATTAAAACGCCAATAATTTAACCAACATAGGTTTAATTTGTACAGAATAAAATAATATGAGATACAGTATTAAAATCATCGATACACATTGATGACGGTCAAACGATAAGTAGTAAGTATACATTAAAATAGTCAAACTTTGAAAATGATAATATTTACAATACAAAATGGCTTTTTTAATATTATAAACTCGGTTACCTCTATAGAGAAACTTCAACATCTATAACTATAATTGCAATTTTTCAACTACTAGTGTACGTACAAATAACTTTCTAACTTTACAAGTTGTTAATTATACTTAATTTTATTTTTATATAGGTAATAGTTATAATATAATAAATTAAGTGTGTCATACCCTCATTAATCAATTCTTATCTTGTGAAGAATTGATTGCGTTATTATTGATTCGGCTTAAAAAAATCCCTTTTTTGTAAAAGGCTTTTATTTATTCAATCTAAAGGTGGGTTTTTTGACTTCCAAGCCTCAAAGAAACTACTTATTATTAAACATATTGTTGATATTGACAGGCAGAAAGAGAACATCGTTTACGTAATTTTTTAACGGCAAATCTCATCTTTTATAACATATTGCTGCGTTTGTAGAGGCATACTTAAAATCTAAGGGACATTAAACATTATTTGGCACTGTTACATGCTATCAAAGATAAAAAATATATACAATATGAATTAATAGAGAAATTAAATTAAAATTAAAAAGATTTTTTTATTTAATCTAATTAAGAAGCAAATAAACGCATTTGTTTATTCAGCGAACGTATCACAGTTACTAGAAATAAATAGGTAAATAAATATATCTATATACATGGGACTAAATACAGTTGAACAACGTACCTACATTTAATATGTGTACTTACATTATATATTAATGTTGATCTACTTATATATACTAATTATAATTAATTAGAAAAGATATTTTTTACATAGACAAATTGATGAAGGTCGGCGATATTTAATAAATTTTTTTCCTCGTACTGGTATACTTGGATTTTATAAGGCCTAATCTGCTAAAGTAATATGTTTATAATATAAAGTTAATACATAAAATTTGTTTTTTTTTTCTAAACTATACTTCACTCTGCATGCAGTGAATCGAAGAATCCTCCGATAGTTCGTCCATAGAGGAGTCCGTGAAAGAAGTTCCATCTGTAAACACACAATGATAAATTTTATTATTGTATTTTTTTAATGTCTGCATTTTAATTTCAACTGAAAATACAATGTAATATTTATTAAATGTGTATCAAATTATTGTCAATAAAATTATGTTGCTTATATCTACTACTATTTCATGGCTTTGGAAAAACTTAGTGTTTTATTGGGACTTCCTGACATTTTATGCTTAAAAAATATTTTTGTTTATATTATACCATACCACCCATCTCAGTAGGTGAGGTGGTTATTTTTCCTTAGTTCCGAATTTCAATAATAGATGACGTGATCGGCGCCACGATATTAATTTTCCGCGTGTTGACTTAAACATTTTGTTCCGCTAACTCGACCGAACGAGTGCGAGGTTATAAATCTTTTGAAAAACTGAACTTGAATTAATTATCACTCGGAATTACCATTTGTACTGAGCAGCTTAAAAGAGCTAATGTATAATAAAGATGCCGACGTGTCTCGCTTTGTAATTAATGTGCGATCGATTAAATAATTCCGTTTTGTGTTTTTATGCGCTTTCTCCTCCGTGAGGCCATTGGGCAGGCGCAAGCGGCAGGTGTGCGTTCAAAGTATTCTTATACGTGTATGTAGGCACTGCATAGGCCATTTTATAAATACATTTATAAGGTCTACAAATAAATTACTCATGGGCCATAAGTGTAGCTGTAAGAGCTTCGTACTTATTGTTATGTAGGTACTAAATATGATTTTTTTTAAACTTTTTTATTGCGAACTCGCATATAAAGTTAAAAAGTAGCAAGCCTTCGTCTCCAAGGTGCATGTCTCTGAATACGTAACCAACCTAACGGGGGATCTCATATAAATTGTACTAAATCTAAACTACAAGTTCAGGTCTACTTTCATATGTTTGCAAGTGGTCACTCTGTGGTTTTATACATGAACGAGCTGGCGCCCGCGGCTTCGTCTGCGTTGAAAAAGAAAAAAGTAGCCTATCCTGTGTCTAGATGTTTATCTACCAAGTTTCATGAAAATCGGTTAATTCGTTTAAGAGTTATTTATGGAGGAACATACATACATATAGAAAAAAATTCTAAAAATGGTCAATTTAGTTTCAGTATAATGTATAGAGCCTTATAAACACGATATCTCTGAAAACAAAGTAATTTACTCCATGACCAACCCTTACAGATTTATTGATTAGTCTTGTACTGTTCGCCTACTGTCTGTGGAAATTTGACCATGGGCGGTGTAAATAAAATTTTCGATTTCATTTTATTGGAAACATTAAAGCTCGTCAAAAGTCAAAACCTCAAAAGCTCAAAAGCACATCAATATAAACTTCTTAAAAATGTATTGGAAGAAGGTTTTATAAATTTGAAAAAGAGATTTGAAACATTCCCTTCAGGTATCAATCAATACTAATAAATCTGTAAGTGTATGTATTGTATGTATGTCCTACATAACTCTTAAACTGATTTTCATGAAACTTCGTATATAAACATTTAGACGTATAGGACACAGGATAGGCTATTTTTTTCTTTTTCAACGCAGACGAAGACGCGGGCGCCAGCTAGTTAATGTATAATTTAGCATACACATTAGCATACACATTTCTCATTAGTTATTCAGACGAGGAGAAAAATACGAATACTTAAAGCAAGTAGATATTAAAGTAAGTATGCATTTGTATTAAATTGCTTTCTTTCTTTGTATTAAAAGCTATAGTGGATACCTACCGCATCGCATTGACTATCACGGAATTCGCGGATATGCAGAGTAAATTAAAGACCGTTACAAGAATTTGCTTTTAATTTAGTATCGTTATAGGTTCGTTTTATTAATGTGAAATTGTAAGGATGTTACAATTTAATTTAAATTGCTTGTAAGACAAAGGAGTCACGGCTGTACACCGGCTGTTTATACACCCACAACTTAGAGTTTCTTTTTGTTTTTATACTAAAGAGCGGTCGGTAGGCTGATGGTTACACTTGGTGGTAGTAGATGGCTACCGTCGCCTTGAAAAAAAAGTCAACATGAGGTGAAATGCAAATGTACTGCTCACATGCACTGATAGGATAGGATAATTTAGTTATTTTATTTTTTTATTACTCATTGATCGTAAATAGGCTTGACAGACAGTAATTATTTAAAAGTGGGAAAGCAGCTCGATGATTAAAAGTGGGAAGTTGTAAATACGCTACCGAACTTAATTATTTTTCTGCCAATTTGGCAACTACCACGCTAACTACCTACGGTTAGTGGGTAATTACAGGTTACGTAATTTCTATAAAGGTGTTATCTTTCTCCGAATGATTATGACTTTTGTCAATATCCACCCTAACTATAAGCAAATTAGCAGTTTGAAACTTTAACTATTTCTAGGAATCAAAATAAAGCAACAACGAAATTTACAGTAGTGAATGAATGAGTTAAAATATAGATTTGTTTCTGGAAAATATTAATGCTTAATCTTACGAGAAAGATAAATATTGAAGTGAGCATTAATATAATAGTAGAAATCAAATATAACTAATTTTATTTATTAAATAAACGAAGCAAACTTACCAATTGGCACAAAAGGAGGTTTATTCTGGAATGAATAGGTGAGATGAAGGTTGATTGGGCGACCAAACCCCACTGGATCAGAATCCCTCGACATCACTGTTAACAAAAAACATTTGGGAGATTATTATCAAACTTGTTTTAAGTTTGTAACGTCACATTTAATTCGCAAATGCACATAAATTAGAATTCGCAATAACAGCATATTCGCATTACAGAATATACTTGAAATTTATAAAGACAATAGCCGACGGTGAATTTTGATTATCAATAAAATAAAATGTAGTAATGTACTGTATATGTAGTTGTCGGTGTAAGTACTAACGTTGATTCTGTTTTCCTTTTCCGGTGTGTTGATGTTTCTTTTGCCTGGCGCGACTATTTTGGAACCAGACCTGCGTGACCCTCTTGCTCAGTCCGGTGACCTGGGCGATCCTCTCCAGGTCTTGGCCGTCGGGATTCGAGTCCAGCTGGAAATTCGCCTGTAATACTTGCAGCTGCTCTTCGGTGAAGGTTGTTCGCACTCTTTTCGCCTTGCTCTTGTGGTAACCCTCCGAATCGCAACCGTCTACGATGAGATCAACATGAATCATTTAGATACTGATAAAACACATTGTTTTATTATTTATTATTTGTGTTAATTTCGTTTTTAAATATTAAGGAATGCAATTTCAATAAATTAAAAAAAAAACCTTCTTTTAAAAAAAATAATAATAAAAACATCATCTGTTTTGATTTATCTGGATGGCTTATTACAGCATAATGATTTGGAAATACCGTTTTAATAGTCTTATTACTATAAGTATAGATTTTTCTTTTGAAGTTCACCAACGGCAATAAATATAAGCTAAAATATGTGTACAAATGTTTTATCAAACTTATAGGATGCGATGCCTTTATGATGATTTATAAATAAACAGTGTTACTAAGACTAAAGTTAAGTAGTCATTCTATTTAAATCGATACAAACCATCAGAAGATATGGATCCTCCGTCGAGTGTTTCAAGGTAGTGAGGTTTGCAGAGGACCCTGTCCTCGTGCAAGGCGAATTGTTCCCCGGTGGAGAGCTGACGGCCGCACGCGTCACACGCAAAGCACGCGAGATGGTACACCTGCTCGCGGGCTTTCCGCACCCAGTCCGAAGACGAGATGCCGCGGCAACACTTTGAGCACTTCGCACCGAAACTCCTGGACAAAAAACCACGTCATAATCAAATCAATTATTTATTCAACAAATAGGTTTCCAAGGAACTTAGGTATATATTTTACCAGGATTTCAGAAACTCAGGAAATCTTTAAAATAATAAATATATACCTAACACTTACGCACTATGATAAATATATTTTAAGCATCGTACTAATATTAAAGTGTTTTAATTAAATATTTAAAAATAAAATAAAATTAAAACACTTGTCGAATGGTTTTAAATTAACTTGAATGGAGATCTTATGCCATAAGAAAATCTAGTCATTTAGTATTTTGGCGAAAATTTTACAAAAATCCTTTATAAGTTACCTATGCAAAGAAAAATTTGTTCACTAGACCTTTTTATTAAGGTATTGTTAGAACAATTAATTAGTTCGGTTTTAGTAGGCCTTGTATGTACTTTTTACAAACACTGTCAATTTTCTGTAATGGTAACTTTTATAAATTTGCATTTAAATAGAAAATATAGGTACATGAAACAGTTTTAATTGATTATACTATCACAAATTAAATTTAGCCCACAAAAAAATTCAATACGAAAATGATCACAACTATATTTCCGTTGGTTTAACATCTCCATACCTATACAATCTTGTGTCTCCAGTACAGATGTATCAGAATTCGTTGAATCACATAAGGTAAGGCGCGTAGTCAATATCAATTCGCCATGCTATATTAATAAAGGAAATAATTTATGAATAACTTACTTATAAAACGGAACATGTTCGCAGAGCATATTAAAATATTAATTTCGCAATATGTGTAATTAAAAGATATAAAGGCTATAAAATAGGTTTGGATGAATAACGATTAATGTTTGCCTACCTACGAGGGCCACACGCGGGGCCGCCGGCTTTTAATATATTACACCAATTACTTTGTTGTTACATACTTATATTTAGTTACATTTTTAAAAGAGCACTCGGCAAACGAGTAGGTGTACGTACGTGTGCGTTTATACATGCATGTATTAAAAGCCATCAAGGCTTTGCTACATTTTCACTGAATTACATTTACATTTTCCGTAATATTTTTTATTTGAGTACCTATAGTACCTACCTATGTAAAAAATTTAAAATTTGGATCATCGGCTACTGCGGGCTGGCCAAAGTTGAATACTCGGTTTATCTGTCTACCAATGAACTTTGAAGTCCATGGGTCGGGTGGTTGAGGTGCTTGACTTTAGCATTCCGTCTCAAAGATTTTATTTGTCTCACAAAATCACAATAATAACAGCATAATTCTGGTAGCAACTAATAATAAATCTGTAAGTGTAGGTATGTACGCGTATGTTCCTCCATAAGTCTGATTTTCACGAAACTTAGTAGATAAACATTTAGAAACGGGCGCCAGCTAGTCATCTATAAAAGGTGATTTCGCCTATAACTTTTAATATCGTATTATTGTTCATTTTTATTTAGAGATAAATCACTTTAATAAGTTTTCTTCTTTTTAATATAAAAAGATTACAGGAAGTCATTCCGGTTTTAAATGCCGCTATTAGGTATACGAATCTTTACAAGACAAATCTTGAGGCTGTAATAAATTTAATTTCATGATTTATTAAATTATTTTTGAACTTAATTAAAACGTATTGAAATTACATAGAACTTTAAAATATTATTTTTATATTTAGAATATCAAGGTAAAGTAAAAAATATATTTCTTCACTGAAAAGATTTGTCTGGCTTTTGCGTGATTTAAAATAAGCATCTATACACAGGATCGTTTTGAGAATGTGGCGTTATCTTGTGACCGGCGCACAATCGCGTGTTATATACGAACACTTAATTCAATAGTTACATTTCTCCCACATCTGTTATCGGCGCTATCTGCGATAATATTTCAAAAGGGCGATTTGCATTTGAGAACGCGTTGTGTGTGAACCCAGAGGTGGACAGTAGTCGCTAAAGCACCATTGCTCCCCCTTATCACCTCTTATTAACATTTTGTCGCCGGCTGAATCAATTAACGGTGGCTCTCGCATAATAATTAACTAAGTGACAGATTAACAAGTTTTAACACTCGACCGTAATGAAGATGTCGCGTACTCGGACCGATAAACATTCAGCTGCTAACTATTTATGCGGCTCGTATGCGTCGGACCTTTCGGGTGGTCGGGTCTCGTATACTTTCCAGATCTACTAACTCATAGTGTCCGCTCGTTATCTTCACATTATCTTTATGTAGTGATTACCTTGCCCGACAATACAGTAGCAGTTGTCGACTTCATATGTAAAATAATGTTGAAAGGAAATGTGGTGTAGAACTGTTGAGACTGGTTAGGAATAGTTCGAAATGAAGAGGCTATAGAGAGCATCAAATCTACTTTATGTTAACATTTTTAGAAACAATTGAAACAATTTCTGCTTAAAGTTGGATTACTAAATAAAAATTTATTAAAACCGTCAATTTCTATGATTTATTTATGCACTTTTAAAATTAAATCTATGATATTATTTATCGCGACAACGCTGATTTGGATAAGATATGATATGAAGCCTTGCTTATATGCAGTGTTTAAATGTGGTTAGCCAAAATCCATATGTTTTCACTTAGTACAATCATCGATGATGATTGTACTAAGTGAATGTATGAATGAGCTGGCAAGTGAAGAGAAGTAAGGCGTTTGACAAAATGGTGTGCGTGTATTGTGCGGGCGCAGAGCGTTCCCGGCCGTTGGTCGTCGGTCGTCGCCGCCTCGGGCGCCTACATAAATCTTTGCTCGTTGATTGCTTTCCGCGCGGCTGACACATCGCCTCTCTGCTCCACTACTCTACGTCTTCGCCGTTGATCCACTATCCCTCCCCTCCACCCCTTCCCCCCATATTTTAATATCCACACAACCCGTCTATTCAGTGGACGACATGATTTAAATTATTTGTTTTAAATACAACTCGCGGCCGAGATTCATTGGAATATTATACGAGAGTTTGTTTTAAAAATTTCGAAGTACCGAGCACCGTCTGTTATTCGCTGCCGGCGACATTCTGACTAATATTCCGAAGGCTAACATAATGTTGGACTAACAGTTACACATTTATAATAATGTGTAGGTATATGAATGATTGCTTTATTACATTCCTTAATTGTTTCTGTATTGAGTCGGTGTTAGGGTTAAGTTGTAATTTTACAAAACATGTTTTATAAAAATGTATAAAGTACGAGTATAAGTACGTACTTACCCTAATATTTACAAATCTCTTTTATGTTTATTTTTTATTTTTGTCTACAATATTTTACATAGGTATCTTTTAATCTGCTTGAAATAGTAAGTACCTAAGTGCCTAAAGCACCTCTAATTAATGTTCGCCAGAAATAAAAAATGTCATTTTCCACATTTATTATTTGACTACCTATTACTTCATTCAGTATTTCACAATAGGTACTATATAATTATAAATTTGATAATCTTTTATGTATATAAAAAATTACCTTCCGTATGTTAAACGCACAAAACTGGAAAACACAAACCTTTTTTTTGAAATTTTTACACGACATTGCATTTAAACTGTTTTATATACTTTTTTTTATTTAAAAAAGCGTATTTAAATATAGATTAAAATTCCATTTTACCAGCGCGGATATGAACAGCAGAAACAATCTAAATGTAAAGTCCAGATAACAGCCGTAGGTAGCCGTAGCTACCTGCGTTCGCGCAAGAATCAATTCTGATCTGATAGAAGATGCAATCGTAACGTCCCGGACTCAATAAACAAAGCTCACTCAACGTGTCCATACTTCGTTGGCGCATACATTCAGTTATGACAAGGACACAGATCGAATCGAATTCTCATTGTTTAATATACGGGTAAATCGATCTAAGGTGCGTTTATTTATACGGCTAGAGATTAATTAAAGTGAGAGGCGACAT
This sequence comes from Synanthedon vespiformis, assembly GCA_918317495.1. Taxonomy (NCBI): domain Eukaryota; kingdom Metazoa; phylum Arthropoda; class Insecta; order Lepidoptera; family Sesiidae; genus Synanthedon; species Synanthedon vespiformis. The sequence continues at coordinate 5,662,511 of OU906947.1, forward strand.
GGTGCATTAACATAAGACATGGCGCGCGCATTTGCAGCGAGCCGGTGTGGGCGAGAGACATCGCGTGAGAGAGACACGAGGCGGCGGTCATTCCATGCTTTGCGGAAACCTAACCTAACGCACCAGATAAGCGCGGATGCTCCCGATTAACTTACAACATTATGTTAAACTGAATGCGATATGAAATGCATCGTGCGTGCACGTGTATGTGTAGCGATACCCGCACACTTACACCCACAGTCCCAAAAGAAACTGTACAAACATCCTGTTAAAAACAAAAGGTCCAAGGCTGAGAGAGCGCGTGTCCGCGGCTACCAGACAAAAAGGTGACTTAAATAAACAATGAACGGATGATATATAAAAGCAATTACTGTGTTGCCGCCGGCGAGCGCAGATTTACGTTAGTGGCAACACCGTTCGTTATACACCTACCAAATACAAATATTATTTAAACTGTGACGTGGCCGCGTTTAACGAGCCTTTGTTATTTTGCATTTTTATTATTGCAACATTATTGGCAAGCCGCATACAAATGGGATGCTGCATGATGCCCTTTCGGGCTGAATTATTTGCAAAAACACAAACAATTTTTTTAAGACGCATTAAAAAGTATAGCCAGTGACTAAAAGCCCGTGGAACTGTACAATAATTTTCTAGGTGGCATCACCGATCGACACTTAATGTCAAGGATATGAATGATACTCGAATATTGTTCGGGTATGATGTCGGCAGCGTTTTTGTTAGATGATATTGTGGCTGACAGGGCAAGCCGCGGGCCGCGTTGTTAAGTATTGTACAAGCGATGACGCGCGGCACAGTACTCGACTCGCGTGACCTTATCATTACAATCGTATTGATTCGGACGATATCAAATCAAGATTTACTTATTAAATCTGAGTGACTGAGAATGTTATTTGGATATACCTACATTAATTTACAGCCTGTCCTTTGGCACCCAAAGGGGATCCACCCAGGTGGACAAGCGCCTAAAATTTTTCAATGGAAATTCATCCTAATTTTCTTATTCCTATTATGAAAAATAAGCTTCAGATATGAAGTAGGCAGTGCATATAAGTATGCAGAGCCAACATCTGCTTAAACATCCATTTGTAAGATGAAAAGACGACAATAAGGATTGCAAGTAACTTCTAACCGATCCTATAGAAAAATTATCGGAAGCTAAAATCCAGCCATCGACTTTCTGCAGCTAAAATTTTGTGAGATATTGGCTGATGATGACGAAGTGGTAAACAGCTTTGTCATAACTTTTAATTTTAACGATTTTTTAATTTTAATTTTAACATTTTCATTAGGTAGTAAGTACTGATAAGATAGTAGACAGTAAGAAATAATGGGTCTTGCTCTGACAAGGAAAACGTAATGTGTAGGTATCTCAGAAGACTAACAGCCTCACAGACTTGTGAAATCCTTTCTAGCAAGGTGATCTGTTGTACCTCATACCCTCACATATAGAGAACACTGGTGCCCCAGAAATGTGCTACCAGTAAATAATGGTCGGCTGGTACTGTTGCTAGTAGTTACTGACTGGATAGCCCAACCTACCATCTAAATACTCCAGATATCTCGATTAAAATATGTGGTTTCACGTCAAATCCAGTTATCACAATCAAAATAAATGACAAATGAAAACGTCAATGTTGCAAGTCACGGTGTACACTCATATTTTTTACGATGGCAACATTCCCCGTCGCCGCTTTTGTTGTCCACATTTGACCGACGAATTTTCAATAAAACCTTTCTTCGGGACGTTGGCCTCGATGTTTTTTCTGTAACAACGTTCCCGGGTGGTTCACACGCACCTGTCGCTCTATCTTATCCGATCCTTGTTTCCCAGGTTTAAGTGTATTTATTTGTTTGTTTATATTGGAGTGGCAGGGCATATAGAGATGCGCAGTAAGCTATGCAACCCTATTGGCGATTGGAAACTTCTTACAGAACTCTACCTAATTTTGTTTTCTGCTCACACCTTTTGGTTTTTTTATATTAGTCCAATGAAAATTCTACCCACCAAGCATGAAAATTTAAAAAAAATAATGTCATCATAAGACTGTAAGGCCCTGTGCACACTACGATACTCAGTACTCACCAGTCGAATACGAGTTGCATACTCAAAATCTATTTATCAATAATTAGGTTTATCTAACAAACTCTTATGATCGTCATTATAAATTTAAATTTTCCAGGGTTCCAATTGAACAACGCAACATTTTGACATCTTTTTAATTATGTTAATTTAATTATGTTTAATTAAGTGACCAATGATGAAGAAGCATGTGTTACGGTCTTTCTATTTTATAGAAACTGAAGTCGAATTCGAAAGAAAAATGAAAAATGAAAATTGCCCAGCAAGGTAGAAAATGACAAAAGAATTGTATAAAGATGCAATATTCGGTTATTGTTGTTAAAACGACATGTTGCGGCAGGTATATACTTACTATGACCAACCATATAAAATGTAGATACTTCGCGAAAACTCAACCTCGAGACTTTGAACTCGATTATAGTCGTTTTTGTGTATTGTAATGTGCGAAGGGCCTTATAGAGCGGATGTATTGCAAAAAAATGTTAAAATGTTTACAATGCGTGTTATCGATCAAGTATTGTTCGCGTTCGCTCTAATGTAGGGGAAGGAAGGGGGGAGCTGCGGTCTGTCGATACTGCATCATCACTGCCGCCACACAGCGAGTGGGTCACAGGTCACCTGCACACCGGACCGCCTACCCTGCGAGCATTCCACCAACATACCTCAATATAACCCGACCATCTTCACTATGCCGCCGGCCCGATGCACGTCGGTATTCCATACGCGCATCTCATATCATTCGCTTGTTTCAACTTCACGGATCACTTCGAAAATGATGACTTTGGATATTTCTAATACGTCGAAGGTTAATTGGACGTAGGCAGTGTATTGTAAAGGAATTAATGCGCGCGCGCCGACTAAACGATTGTATACCTACTTCAAAACTTCGACATTAGAGCTTACATTTTATTAATTTAGTTTTAATTGTAATATTTATATTTTTAATATGACGTTCGGAAAAACCATGACAGTTGTTGCAAAAAGTAGCAATATATAATTACGTATGTGATATACATTAAGAAATCTATTAATTTTTAGGAGTTAAAAATCTTAGTAATTATTAACGCAATAAAGCAATAGGAACAATGGCACAATCAACAAGATGTAGGAGTTACTACCACTGTACGTAACAGACATACAAATAGACGTTGCAGGCTAGCGCGCCCACGCGTGGGCTGTCTGACCGACCGCCTGCACCGCCCGCTTGGTCGAGTCTTTACGTTCGAGGTGCGTAGCGAATTGCGGAGGTACTATATTCAAACGACTATCAATAATCATAGATATTAAATTATACTGTAAACTTTTCTTAAATATTTATTATGTTTTGAAATTTATTCTAAATAACCTTTTTGTAAAGATAATAAGAAAAAGGTAGGTAAAGTTTGGATAAAACCTGGTAACGGTCAATTCCTTGAATAAAATTAAGAATAAATTAAGAGTGTTTTCGAGGAGAACAATTTCGAAAAGAACATTGATGCAAAACGGTCCAATTCGCCTAGTCATAAAATTTAAGTAATGCAAATATAGAATTTTTAATATATTTTGTTGGAATTTCACATTTTGTTTCTTCACATATAGCGTATCGTGTTGTATTGTAAAGTGTGTCGGGTGTTACGCGTGGCGAACATACTTGGCGTAGTCCTGTTTGCAGTAGACCTGTCTGTCTCGCAGGAAACAGGAGGGGTGTCTGTCTAGCTGCACGGCGCAAACGCAGCACCTCAGACAGCCGGTGTGCCAAGCGCCTCCTCCTCCCACCTCCAGCAGAAATCTATCTGCTATGGGCTCACCGCAGGCGCAGCAAGTGCGGTGCTCCGTCTATAATAAAAATAAACCTCCATTAATTTTATAGATTTTGGATACAAAACGATCTGTTCAACCTATTTTACTGCGACAACAGTAAGATGAAGTGGCAGTGGACAGGGCACATAGTACGGAGAGCTACGGTAAATTTACAACCCTCAGAAGACACTAGTCGTTGTCAACTAAAATGTGCACTTTTTTGAAATTCTAACGTATTGATCAGAGTGTAGTTTACTCTCTTATCTAATAGTATAAAAAAACTGCAAAGTCTCGTGTGCCAAGTGTCGTAAGAATGTAAATACAGTAGATTTATGACTGCGTAACGCAGTATCTCTACATAATAATATTACATTCACTACGGGTATGTAAAATTCAGACAGAACTAGTAATTAAATGGAGACCTAAGTATGACGATTTTTTTACACACCCTTTGCCCAAATCTTTAATAAAATCAATGGTGTTCTATAAAAGTAAAAGGACAACCCCTATTTTTGCCTTGAACGTGTAGTTTTGAAACAATTACATTAACCAATTTATTAAACTATGAAGCCTGAGGAAGTAGAAATTGGTTTAAAAGATAATGCGATTGTCCGTCGTGTGTTTCGCACATGTGCGCGGGTTGGCGGGGACTAAAGGACACAGGAAAACAGGACAAAGCCGCGCAACAAACATTAGTTCATTCGATTGTCCGCGGATAAGGGGTGTGACCGAGCGGTAATCAAATAAAACTGTTGCGCAAATACAACACCCTTTCCTTTGATTTGTACGCGATGCGACGCTATAATCAAACGGTTGAACGAATTTATCCAATCAAATATTTGTACAATAATTATTATGGAAATTTTGTTAGCACTGAAATTTTGCATTTTAAATTTAGTTCAATATATTAAGAGAGCCAATATGTTAACAATGGTACGTCGCACATACGGCCAACTTTTCAGTTATTTATTAGATGCAACAACGATATAAGTACCTACTGACGGTTTGTGAACAGAAGCTACAATGAATATACATGGTAATTTTTGAGACATAGCCTAAAGACTTCATCTCGTCTTGTTCTGCATATTACAAAGAATTAACTCTGAATAACCAATATTCTACAAGATTTTTATTCATTAAATATTTTTCAAACGAACATTTTTCTATTTTTACCAGGTTTTCGGAAAAAAATACCCAAGATTAAGACGATTTTGACCAGAAATTGCAAAAGAAATTCAGCAAATTTATCCAGTTATACCAGACTTAAGTTTATCCAAAATTCAAAACTGAATTTCGGAAAACATTGGTAAATTAAAAAAAATCATTCAATTTTTAATGTCAACTAAATTTTTAATTCTTTCCCCAAACCTGTGAAATAAATAACCTACACTAGTCTACAATAAATATACACAAATTAAATTTTATATACAATTAGATATTACAATACCTAAGTATATTGGCAGTCTTATAATGTTATTCATTTTCATAATAAAATCCTTTTAGAATAATTTGTCACTGCACTTGTATTATGTTGCCTAATGTTCCTTATGTTTATAATTGATGAAGGTAACATTTTACAATCATGTGAACCATCTGCAAGCCTGCCGCCCTTTATCAAGAAAAAGATGTAAAATCATATTACCACGAAATATCTGAATCCTCCGAAACGTATGAACAGTCCTTGAGTTAATAATATAACAACAATAAAGTTGATATCATTGCGGTCCTTGTATTTATTGTGGGACTATTGACTGTTGAAGTGATTCCTTGCCCCGCACATCGTATAGGGGTGCGATGCACGCATCAAATAATAACAAACAATATACGAACAACATCAACGTTTAGTAACGCTCAGTCACCCCAAAACAAATGTACAGTTTTGTAAGCAATAAATAAGTTAGCAACACCACCGGTTCCCGTTGCCTATGCGCGACAGAACATACGTCTCGGGTCCCCATAAATAATGTCATATATTGTAACAGCCTCCCCTGTCATACGTTGCGTTCCCGTCTATGAACAAAAGCAGTTGCCACCTATGAAAATCTTAGTAACAAATTTCTTAAGGGCTCCATTGAGCGCGACGCATAATAGATCCCCGGTGGCCGCATTGTCAAGGGAGTGACTTCAGCTGACTAATATCAATTTTTTTCCGCTAACCCAATCGAGCGAGCTACTCGACTATAATGACGTTGTTTGAGTATATTTAACGCGTCATTTAGAAGGGATTGTTTGCTCTGCTTTTTGGGTAGAATTATGCAAATTACGAACCTTTTCGCTGTCACGTAAATAGATCATTACACCGGGTTTCAGGCTACTCTTTTTATGGAATCACATAAAATATTATTATGCTCTACATTTATTATTGTGATCTCTATCATCTATAGTTATTCTAACTTATTCTAAAGTTTTATTTTTAAGAATATTTAGTGATAATTTATATAGGAAACACAACAAAACAGCACTCGTGCTGGATGACAGAACGAATTCAATTTAAAATACATAAATTACTTATTATAACATTGGTAAAAATTTATATTCCTTTTTCTTATTATTGTTTTTGTTCATTGTAACATTTAATTTTGTTTCTTTAATACTTTAAACAAACTTTAAACGCTTATGTAGATTTTTTAATGTAAGCTGTTTCACATGTCATCTAAATTACGTCACAACTTTCAAATGTCACCGTCGCGTCATCAAAACGCTAGTCGATGTATTTGTAAGACTCGTTTGTGATTTTGTGCGTGTGTATGTCCGTGTGTGGCTGTTTTTGGTCCGCGAATAGAAACGCATCACGCCGTTCAACCACAACCGTTCCGTAACGTATTGTATTATTGTCCTATAATTCGGCGGGCGTGACTTGGGGACTCAACATCTGACATGCGGATTTGTTACACGTCTATATTTGAAAATTTTACAACGAATTTTAATGCTTTGATATTTTTAACGCAATTTATATTATTATCCCCGGCAATTAATGGCGCAGAAGTTAGTTACTTAGCTAATAAAAGTAATTATAGGTAATCTTTACACTCCTTAATTTAAAGTATCTTCCGCGTCTGTCATGTTGCATGGTTTAGGAGTTAGCTCTCTGGTATACTCTTAAACCACGCAACGGATTTTGATGTTGTTTTCACAATAAACTAGATATTTTTTTACGAATTTGTTATATACTATATATTATAAAAACGAATTAAGTTTTTTCCTGGACGAAGCCAGCAGTGGATCGCAATGGTTGATTTAAATAAAAGCAAACAAAAACCATGTGTCAAAGCTTAGAAATAGGTTTTCTAGATTACTTATAGTAAAAATTTGATTTTGTTTTTAATAATTGTATTAATACATGAAACAAAAAATTGGGATCTTTTTATCTAATAATTTTCTTTTTGTTTAATAGACATTTGAAAAAGTTATATTTTCTTAACCTTATGGTTATTGCATTACGACTAACGGTCGAAGATCAGTAGGTAATTGAATAACAATGCGTTTTAAATGTAATGCGCCTAGTATTTATAAGATTATAAAATTTAAAATATGGTCATATTATAATAGGTATAAACATGAAGGAATACGATTAATATACTCCGGGAATCTTTATAACCACTAGCTACACAATAAAAGTGAGTTCATAATCCACAAATAGAGCATAATAATAGATCAGCAGGCGCTAGAGAGAGCGTGACGTGACAAGGCGTGATCGAGGACATTTGTCCACAATTTTGTGCGGTCCGCCTGTGCCCATAGGCTGCCATTGTGGCTTCAAAACATTGTCCAGGAACGCGGAGCCCAAAGGTGTAATCGCGGCGCCTGCCTACGCTATTGTCATGAGCTTACGTTTGCAAATCCGATTTATATTTGAATATAATTGACTTTCGGCCTCGTATCAGGTACCGAGAGCTTGTATCTCATTGTGTACGGCTGATCTCAATGGCATTTTTATCTGCTCAACATGATAAATGTATTTTGGGAGATTAAGTTTTGTGGGTGGGTTACCTACTCTTCTTATAGAATATTTGTTCAGAGTTTTGTGATTTTTTAACATTACTTAATATAGGTTCAAGTAGCTTATTAATTTATTGTAAAACCTAGAAACATTTGGTTTACCTAGAACATCGCAATACCTAACTAAAACCTAACGTTAACCTTTACGTGTAAAACTATAGAACGAAAATATTGTAAATTATTTTTATAGGATTTGATATTTTATCTACTTATCTATTTGCACAATAATTACCTAAGGCACAAATACGGTGTATCTGTATGAAAAAAAGTTTTAATTTTCCATAAGAGTAGTCATTCACTTCGTGAATTGTAAATTTCTCGTTTACTTTTTACATTGAAGAAGGAAAAGAAATTTTCGCGAACGCGAGGGATACGCGAGAAAATTGAGCTCGATTTGGGTATTCAAAATATTTGTACCAACAACATTTCTTTGTGAAACTTGAAATTTATTTCCATTTTCTGTGTTTGATGTTTTCCCTCGCACGGCAACACTTACCTACACCGAACGAATATCGTCGTTTTATTTTTATTTTTTTATTTAATCAATTGGTCGAATCAAAGTTATTCACCGGTTGATTTGTGCCGTGCTCGAAGTATTCGTAAAACCAACTGGCGAACAAAAAATCGTTGGTAATAAATGATGTGTGTACGTCAGCGAGGCAATGTGTTAGTTGTGGGTAGACGTTTCGAAGAGTGGTGCGGCTGTGTCTGGGTGGCTGGATCATACCATCACAGTGCGAACAAAGGGAGACCAAGAATGGCGCAGCGGGGGCCTGCCGCACGATAATGGGCTCAGTTTCACACCATTCATGTATCGACCAAGAGATTTTTTTACTGTGACGCGGGTCACTCCAGCGCGAACGATCCGTCATTTCGTACGAGAAGACAATTTACTATATTATATGCAAATGTTACTCTATCACGGACTATATTTATTATAAACTAGCTGACGCCCGCGACTTCGTCCGCGTTTAAAAACAAAAAGTAGCCTATCTTGTGTCCCGTACGTCTAAATGTTTATCTACCAATTTTCATGAAAATCAGTTAATTCGTTTAAGAGTTATGGAACATACATACATACAATACCTACAATTACAGATTATTATTAGTATTGACAATAACTTGTCAGTTGTCCGCGTAATTTTATGTTACTCGCTGATAACGTAGCTTTCTATGGGTAAAAGAATTTTTAAAATCGGTCCAGTAGTTTAGAGTTTATTCTTTATAATATTTTTTTATGACACGAAATTATGTTTAGAAATTTTTTATTATTATATTTAATAAATATATATAATAATTAATGTGATAATTAAATTTATTGTTGGGTATTTACAACACATATGTACATTTGTCTCATATAAGTTACATATAACTTTTCATTAATGTAAGAGCATTTTTGGTAGGTTTAGACTAATTAAATAAGAAATCGAAAACTATACTTATAGATAGCTATAAGTATAGTTTTCGATTTCAAAAATGCTTAAATAATTAGAGCTTTGTGCTTAAAATATTTTTGATTAAAATACTAAATTTGGTACAAGTTTTTTCTATAGGGACGGAAGTAGGTACATATGTATTATGTTAATTAATACGTATATAGGTAACTATTTACGCAGGCATAACTACGGGCTGAATCTAGTTGTTAAAACGCTCATAATGTATTAGGAAAATAAGAAAAACGCTCGCAAATACGTTAACTTGTGACCTCCGACAAAAAATAAATGTGAGGCTCGATGTCTCGTGATTATAGTTGAAGGCAAGTCAAACAAAGTTCAACCAGTATGGTTGAGATGAGATGAGACAGACAGGAAGGCAGTGCAGGCAGGCGCGCGGCGACAGGCGGGGCGGGGCTGGGCGTGGCGAACGATCGCCCCTGCATCTATACGCGTCATGACGTCACGCGTCGCACACTTTACTATACTAGTGTACTACATATAAATAACATACCAAAACTGCTCAGTATTCTTCCAGATTCTGGGGTAAACAGTTGATTCAAGCATTACGTTGGACGTTTAAACTACAAATAGAAAAAGAGTTTTTCTATTCTTTGTATTAATTAGCAGTCAAGGATTGAAAAATGAAAAAAATGATATATTAATGTCTTAGGAAGAGAAGATGTAGATCAAAGAAATTTCCACATCGCGAGGAGAAGAGATGTATTTTATCCACAAATTCTGCCAATATCCTGCAATTTTTATGTGCTTCTCGGTTACTTATTCAACCGTCAATATTTCTATTAATTCATACGAAGCAGCTGGTCTCAGGTCACCGTCATTGGTCGCGGTAGCTAAAAACCGAAGTTTTGAACGTGGTTCGAGAGCCGCTTGGCGACCGCGAACCCGTCGCTCCACACGCAAAGCCATTACGCGTCGCAGCCAAAAAGCGTATCAAAATTTTCCTGCCTACACACACTGCCCTATTCATATTTTACTCGCGCTTTTCTTCTCGGCGTCCTTTAGCGCCAAAAACCGAAAAAATTCGATACGCAGTATGACGAGCACCTAATGCAGCCACATTACGCCTCACATATCTCTCGCCGCTTCCATTTTGCTTTACTTTTGTAACTGCACCTTTACATTTTGCATGCATTAGCCAACATTCACTACCTACAGCCTCAATTAAGCTCGCCATGAAGGTAGGTATACTCGCCGAGCGCGCTCGATCAACGTGTAATGGAGCCATAACATTATTATTAATTAGCTGGCGCCCGCGACTTCGCCCGCGTTGGAAAAAAAAAGTAGCCTGTCCTGTGTCCTGTACATCTAAATATTATTCTACCAAGTTTCATGAAAATCAGTTAATTCGTTTAAGAGTTATGGAGGGACATACATACATACATTACCTACACTTACAGATTTATTATTAGTATTGATTTGTATATGAATTACGTTCAATACTACAATGACCGTATATTGCTACACGCTGTACGAATATGTAGGCGTATTAATAGGTATTATATAGCTATAGTTACAAAGGTATTAAACTATAAACAGCTTGTAAAACATTACGTAAAAGATAGACGGGCTCATGGCGGCATCGCAACGGACAGATTATTATACCACGGAGCGCTAATTATAAAGAATTAAACGCCACCAGACGCCCCCCGTTGGCACGGACAAACATTTTTTTACAGTATAAGTAGTTTATTGAATATTAGAACACCACACGATCATAATTTTCAATATATTTTATAGATTTTCTTTTCGCAATTTTTCTACTTAATTTTTATGTAGGTACTTAGTGATCATTGTTTACCAGGCAATGTTTTTTTCTATGATGGTAGGTCACGTCCGTACCGTCGTAGCTATAACACAAGCAGCGCGACAGGTGCTGCCAAAGCGCCACCGACTACAGAAGGATAAGTGATTGGGAACAGATGAGGAAATGAGCTCTGGCATACTTCACTCACTTGCTAACAATCAACAGCACACGTGATGTTATTTCATGGTGGTCTTCTGCAAGGGGTGGTTGCCCAAATGACGGAAAAACGCATTCTGTTTTCCTAACAGGTAATATCAATACATTAATTGATAGGATTGTAAGGTTGTACGTAAACTGAGAAAACTTGAAGAAAAAATTAAAACTTAATAAGTATATCAAGGATCTTATAATCATAAAAAAAAACAGGGCGACCGTTCATATATATCAGTATTATTACATTACAATAATTATTGTGGATAAGTACACAAAATTATTGATTATTCAACAAGCACACACTTGTACAAATAAAATTTTAATTTTATACGCCTTAATATCATAATTATAATAAGAAAGCTGACATGTGTTTTATACGTAAAAAAATTAATAGAGATCGCTATAAATCACGCGTTTTATAGTAGGCATTGTTTCCTTTCTCCACTCACGTCAAACTTATAACGCCCCGTTATTGCGTCGAACGTCGGGGGTTAAAACCTAGACAACTTATGATTGTTTTAACAATATACCTTTAAGACTTCACGTTTTTGTGATTTGTGAGTGGGACGAAGGTACATCAGTGATTTCCGCAATCATTAATTTGGCATCTCAGTTGGAGCAATAACCACGTTGTAACTTATGTAAGTAAAGCAAAAATAGAACAATGTGTGAGCAAAGGATGACATAACTAGGTCATGTCCTTGTCCTCGCCTTCATGGTTCTACCAAGAAGGACAAATCACGATATAAACCATACTTAGGTAATTATATAAATTAGGTACCTACCACGAACTTTGGTAAGTAATTGCTGAAGTTTATGAATAATTTCCAACAATAAAAAAGATTTTTTTACCAGAGGTTTCAAAAATATCTTTTGTTTTTCTAGACCAATTTCAGAAACTCTTGGATGCACTGTCAGTATTCTTTTGTTTTAAGAAAATAAAAAAAAAACCTCTTGCACTAACATTTCTTACATGTATCACAACATATCATCAGACAGTTTTTTACCTGGATTAATATATAGAATACTTTTTATTATGGAAAATATTTGGTTCCTGTGAGATTTTTAAAGTCGTACTGTCGCTGGCACCTAGTGGATAAAAAGCTTTTCGATTTTTAACATGTAGATTCTATCGAATGCAAAGTTTCAAATACAATTCTACAAGGGGCACTTAAGGAGTGAATTCATTATAGAAATAAATTAGAAAAAAAAATAGGCTTTTGCATATTAGTTTTAATAGTTTCGACTGGTCTACATGAGTCAGGCGTATGGCGCGCCGGGTGTGATCGGGCGCTCCGGTCAACAGAGAAACGCAGAGGGCTCATAATAACTGTCCAATAATTTAAGTGTTAATAGGAGCGGCTCTCCAACAAAAACTATTACACTATATAATGATGATGTCCAACAAACTTATATTGACGTATCAAAATAATATTTTCGTTTTTTATCAAACAGGCAAAGGCGCCAGTTTTGTTTTTTGATATTAATGCGACGATGCTAGTTGAGTTTTTGGGTTTAATTACGTCGGCGGGCCACGAGTCGATACAAAACGCACTAAATGGATGGAAAGTAGTAAATTGATCGGCCGGCGAGCCGAATTAATATTCATAGCGTTTTCATTTGAAAAATATTAAACTAATTAAAAGATGTTCCAATAGTATGAGTTAAGTTATAATGAATAACCAGTCGCTTGCGGCGGTTGACGGCAGCGGGCGGGCGACACAAAATTCTCTTTGCGGTATAGACTCTTGGCATTTAAAATAATGCAGCCTGTAATAGATAATAAGTGAGCATTACGATGCACAAGAATTACGATGTCTTCATGTATCATATCCTTTCAAGATACTCATACAAGCCTAAGTATACGCAACTTAACACATAAGTAATATAATTAGGTATAAACATTTTTCTATGCACCAAATGTTTATGTATGGTAAAAAATTCTAGAAGAATAAACAACTAAGTATAAATCTAAATCTCCTTATTTCATTTCTTATAACAGGTTTCACTTGATAATTAAGCGGTCGACTGATAAGATAAGTAACGGATAAGATAAGACATGCATTTATTAAATGAATACATATTCATACATATAAGCACACATGCTGATATTTTCAAAATTACTGCTGCAAAACGTACCTCCCACCTTAAGGTCACTGTAGCTACTTCTTCAATGTTCAGAGGGAATTAGAAGATATTTTTTTTAATAACTGGAGTGCATAAAATGTTTAGGTTACAAGTTTCTTAATAAATTTAAGCGAATTTAATTCACCATTTCTATTTAACGAAGTAAAAATCTGAACTCAAAATATAATAGCAGTTATCCTTACAGCTATATCGGTATATCGGCAACGTAACGGATAGATAAAATTTTCAAAAACCCTTTCTTAGTAGAGATTCTTAGTGGTAGGGTAACCATGAAGATACCACCTAAGTATCAGTAGGTAAGTAGACCTAATTTCAAAACAATGTAAATCTGTGGAAATTAGTGAGATCAAAATAGATTTATTCTTCTGAGAACTATGATGACACACAAAATAAACATGTCAACTTATAACACCCCTCTTTTGCGTCGGGCGCTGCGTGTTAAACTCCGCTATTTCAATTTTGTTTTGGTTGAGCGTTGATAGATTGTATAAGTATATATTAAGAAACTAACTCCATTTTACTTTTAATTGTTATTAGACATAAATTTTGAAAAATGCCTTGATTTTGCTTCACTCAAGCACACTAAAAAAAACTTTAATATTTGAGTAATAAATATTATGTCCCATATTATTTGTATAAGAAAACAAAGCCGCTGTGTGTTTCTGTGCTAACACAGTCCAAGCGGCTTCCTTCAACTGAACACTAAAACAATTGACACAAGTGATTCGAATCCCATGCAAACATGGAGCTGTAGTGAGACCTCGCGCAACTACTTTTCAATGATAGTAATCTTATTATATTACTGATAAAGTTTTAATTAGATTGTATCCTCGTGGAGCTTACGGTGGTTTGCAAGTGTATATTGGTGATTGTAGTAATATTAAGATGTCAGGAGTACGATACGGCTGTAAGTTTGCGTTTCACACGCACTCAGTACGAACAGAAGGCAGCCGCCAGCCGGCTCAGCTTCTGTACGAAGGCACTTCAACTTCGATGCCAGTGTATTTCAAAACTTGCGTTGGTATATGTTATAACTGGCACATTTACAGATTATAAGGATATATAGATTTTTTAAGTGAACAGTTCTTTATGCGCGTTGGGCACTTTTAATATGGGATAAAAACAGTGAACTCGCGCCGTCACGCTCTATGAGCGACCTCCTCGGTGACGTTTAACTGTATGATATAAGCGCCATCTACCCCAATTTGAACCTACGTACGTACTGCTTCGTTCATAATAGTTGTTGGCGTTGTTTTCACTTTTAACTTGCAAGTTGAAAGTTCTTGTGTTTCGGTGAGTGAGTAAGGGATGCCAAAGCCCGTTACCCCATCCCTCCCTTATCCCTTATCCTTAATCCTTGTATAGTCGGCAGAGCACTTGTAGCACTTATGGCGTTGCTAGTGTTATAGGCGACGCACATAGGGGTATTTGAACGATTTACGGAGCGAAAAGTCAAATATACAAAATTTAAAATAGTTAAAAAATAATGACTACCTGTGCTAAGGGACAGCTTGAAGAACAATACCCAGTACTTACCGTCTTTCCCTCGTTCATGCCGCGCTTCCACGTACAGCTGGAATTCGATCGTCCCGCCCGGTGTATGTGTTTTTTATCGACGTTATTGTGCAATTAAAAGAGTTTATCAATGAATATTTATTTTTTTTCTTGTATTTCTACTAATTGCTACTATTAAAATTAAATTAAATTAAAATTAAATTTCAATATTTTTAGCTGTATACATAAATAAGATTTTGTAATACCAAAAGTTTTTGTATTTTGTAAAGGGGAATTTGTTATACTATCAAGGTAGATCCTGTCAAAATTCTTAAAGCAGTCGAAAGGTTGAAGCTTTGAGCAGTATATAATTCAAAATTTTGCCGCGGAAAATCGCGGATAAGACAAGACACGTGAGATTTTTAATCGCCTTTTTTGAGTTCGGACCCCCTGTTAAGTAAGTTAGAAGCGTGAAAAGAAGAAAACTTAATTCTTTTTTGCCACAAACAATTGTTCTCCTCATCCTGAATCCGAATGAACGTGGTCATTCTTCAGAAAGCGAAGATGAAAATTTGTCTTAAATTTTTTTTCAAAAAAAATTATTTTTAATAAACATGTCTCGATTTAATATTAGAATCTTTGTTTCATTTACTAATATCGTTTAGAACAAATATTGACAGTAAAATAATTTTGGCGGCGTAAATCGTTCAAATACCCCGGTAGCCACCTACCATAAAGTGGACCGTCAGCCTATCTGTCGAACTTAACATAAAAAAAAGTTAGTCACTGCAATGACATCATTTTTTGGGCTGCTGGTCCACTTGATGAAAGTGGCTCTCGCTGCCTGCAAAAGCAATGCCACATATTATTATGCTTCTTGTAGGTACGCATAGGTTTGCTGAGTTCTTCAGTAAACAAGTTATGGCCATTGCATCTATGATGATAGTCATCTATGTAAATACACCAATTCACCAAAGACTTTGACAGTAAAACTACTTTTTACGTGTGAGCATTATGCTAACGCTCTCAAAGCATATCAAGATCAATTTGTAATATATCTATTATCTATCTCTTATCAAGTTCAGCAAAAGAGCGTGCACTGCCATGGCCCTTAAAGTTGTTTGTGCTCCGAGTCGATTGGTTAGTAAACAATGTTTTAATATTAAATATGCGTATTTACTAGGAAAAATATTCATAAAAGAAGCCAGATAACTTTTTGTCCAGAGCTTCATCTTATCTATCTTATTTTTATAATCCGTCTAAAGACATATAAATATAGATAAACAGCAAAACAAGTCGGTTCGCGGGTTCAGTATTTTTTTTCCCATAAAGAAGTTATCACTTAAAAAAAATTAAAACAACAACGTTGTCCATAATTTTGAAATTTAGATAGTCTAACAAATTGGTAGATGTTTGAAACTCAACAATGTTAACAAAAAGTTAAATAACGTGGCCATAACTAGTTTTCAAGGTAACACACAAATTGATAAATTACACTTATGTATAATCCTATCGAAATGAACACTTATGCGGGGATTACACCACTCTGGCTGCGCCCTGTGCTGTGCTTCGCCTGTCGAATGGCATTAACCACATTTACCGACAACGTACGCGGGTTCGGAACGTATACGCTTAATGTGTTGCGCCAAGCGGCTGATAATATATCGCTTCTATTGTGCCCTGTAGCCGAACGCATTTGTAAGTAAGCACGCGCTTCATAAACGTACCTACTCATACATATAAATTAAACCACAACACCTACCTACTTTTTACAACACGGTTTTTTTTTATTTATTTTAAAAAAACACTCATAATGAAAAATATACTCGATAAGCTTTATATTAAAACTAATCGAGTTGTCGAAGAAACTGTTTTCTGGCCGTTGTTAATCTTGGTTGTTAAATTTTAGCCAGTAGACATAAAAAAAATATCTAGATTAAAATACTCTATTACTAAATTTTATGTGAAACTAGCTGGTGTTGAAAAAGGAAAAGTAGCCTATCCTGTGTCCAGTACGTCTAAATGTTTATCCACCAAGTTTCATGAAAATCAGTTAATTCGTTTAAGAGTTATGGAGGAACATACACACATACAATATCTACACTTACAGATTTATTATTAGTATTGATGATTAATAACACCGATGAGGATATTAGTTGTATTTCAACTTAATATTTATTTGAATTACAGTGTTAACTTTTATAACGTAAGAGCAAATTGTTAAAAATTAGGTCTAGAATTAATTTCTAGAAATATGGAACAAAGATGTATGTATGTATTATGTACATACTTAAACGCCGCGTAAAGTAGGTAAGTATAATTTTTATAATGAATTGAGGATTATTAAGAAATGAAAGATGTTGATAAAAATTTCAACGTATTTTTTTGCTTTTTTATTATATTAAAAGGCGATGTGTGTAGGTATGTATGTCTCCTATATAAGTATAGACTCCAAAGCCGCGGAACCGATTTTAATGAAACTTACAGTCAATCTTCAGATTAGTTCAGCGGTTGTCCCTGTGCAGTTTGGTCGCGATCGGACGCGGGCGAAGCCGGGAGCGGGTCGCTAGTATTCTATAAATTTTGTTGGACGTTTCATACACTGGTCCATGACCCAGCGACAGATTTTCATGACCAATTTCCTCCCAGTCGACAACTCGTAAAATGATTGAGAGAGTTGTATCATGAAGCGTTGTGAACGTCAGCTGCGGCTCCGATGGTGGGTTGAGCAGTAGAGTGGTAGCCGCCCACGCACATAATAAAAAAAAAATTTAATCATTTAGTTCCGATTTAAAATTCATCAAATTATAGTTAGCCTAATATTTTGAAGAAACAAAATTGTCAGCTATTTATAAAATGGTGGATTATGCGTCAGCAGGTCACACGAATATATACGTGTTCAGTGATTACCTCCCAATAGAAAATTTATCAGATGATAGTTTATGTATTAATAATAATAAATCATTTATTCGACGTAAGTTTTTACTGTTAATAAATAAAAAAGTCAGCTGGCTATATCTTGGTGGAATACTTGTCAGCTGATGCTCTGAAAGTGTAACGGGCTACCACTGCTCAACCCACCATCGGAGCCGCAGCTGACGTTCACAACGCATCATGATACAACTCTCTCAGGCATTTTACAAATTATGGGCTGAGAGGAAATCATTGACGAAATTAGTGCCTGGCTTACGGACCACCACACCCACCTAAACATAAAAATATTTAAAAAATAACATTAAAGCTGACACACAGAAACAGACCAGACAAATAATAATAAAAAATTGCATTGTCAAGCAAGAGTAACACTACATTCTCATTGATTTCATATGTATGTACCTAATAGTAGTATAATTCTTCAATATGTATCGTAATATAATGTCTGAGTGTAAATTAAACACTTAATTCATACGAAAATACTAAATCAAAAATAATAAATGTAAAATTATAAGAGTGTGGAAAAGGTGTTTATTAGTTTAGTTGTTAATTGTATTAATCGCGTGCATCGCATTGCGTCGCGTGTCGCCAACTCCGTAATAATATCCTACTTAACCAAATAACATTAAAAAAGTGTTCCCGGACCGGCCGCGGCCTCCATTCTTCAGGTGGTCCAATTTACAAGTTACAAACGAAGCCAGAATAAAATCACAGGCGGTGGCGGGTATTACATTTTACATCTATCTTCCTAATTTAGGAATTAATTTCTGTTTAGATATAAATTAATATAATTTCAATGTATTAATTATTTTTAATTTATAAGTATGACCTAATTTCGTGTATTGTTGGGATGGGTTAGATTAAAAGGGAAAAGAGATTCTGATTAAGCAGTTTGCTTATACAACAAGAAAAAAGAAATAGAAGACATTTAAACTGTAGAAAATACAAATAATAATGAAATTTGCCTAACTAAAGAGAGATTAACATTAATATATCATAAATTAAAACAAAAGCAATAGTTGAAATCCTATTAGTTTCGTAAATTGTTTGTAAACTAAAAACTTGTCACCATTCGCTTATGCGCTTGCGCCGCCGAAAGCAGCCGCTCCGCGCGCACTCAACCGATAGGTGCTAAATCATCCCACACAAAGATTCCTCGTGTTATTGTTGCTTAAATACTGGGAACCGTTTTATATTTATCATAGCCCATGTTTAAAACTGTTCATAATTCAGGCGGCTTTTTATTCCTACAACATATAAGCTCCGAGGAAAGCTAAATCATTGAACACATCACGTACACGTATAAAAGTGAATATTATCATACACACTTTGATTTATAATAAGAAGCTATCGAATTCTTATAAATCCAAGGGTTTCCCGGCGATCTAAATTCTTTTACAACACTTTAAGTCGCTTGTGCCTTGTAATCAATCAATAAAATCGTGTAGCTTCACACGTGTGGGAGAAAAATGGTGTTTTTAAACGATCAACAATACCAAGTGTAGGTTTTTTGTGATAGCACGGGCGGGCGGCTGCGGTCGCACCCATCGAATCAAACATTTATAATGTTGCCATATTCACAGATCACAAGGGCACAATTAATAATATAAGATCATCTCGGAACTATTTGATGATTTGATGATATAGAAATATCAGGATCCCATGTGCAGTGTGCGGGATCAATACCTCTAGTAACTAGTATCTAGTAGCTATTTGCAGCATAAGACCGAAACGATTTTAATAGAATATACGTTAAGGTTATTTTTTATGACTATATATTCTCTAGTAACAAAAATAAAGTTGTTAATCAAATTCGCGATTTAGGTATCACTTTGGACTCCAAATTGTAATTTAATCTCCATGTAGAACACTAGTAGCAAAACCATTTAAGAAACTTGGATTAATTCTACGCCTAGGAAAACCCTTTAAACACACATTTACTTTAAAAGTATTTTACTTCTCATTTGTACACAGTATTTTGGAATTTGGAAGTAAAATAATATGAGATGCATTAGCTAGAATTGAAAAATTACATACTTAATGAATTCTTAAAATCCTTAGATTATAAAACAGGAAATATATTCACTGACTATAAAACAACCGTTTCAAGACACAAACTACATTCTATAACTAAAGTATAGGCAAACTTATATTGCCGCAGTCTTCTTATATAAAATAATAAATAACCACATCGATCCTTCTTCACTTTTAGAATTCACTTCAACGTACCAAAACTCAGGACAAGATCAAGAAATACATGTACATTACATGTACACTTGGTAAGTCTGAGAATAGGTTTTTATCTATTTTCTATACGCGGGCGAAGTCGCGGGCAGCAGCTATGTAAATATATATTTTTTATGATTCTTTAGGCCTATTTGTAAATAAATAAATAAAAAATATATTGCGAATCCATATCCAGGTTCGCTGGTAATAAGTCTACAGCCACTATAATCAACCTAATTACCTAATCAGACTTACATTTTCCATTGGGCACTGCCAGTTTTATTTCCGTTTACCCCACTAAAGTGCCTATAACCTCATATATAAAAGATACGTAAAGACGTAAAACTCTTTACGAACTTATGTTTCATTTGCAAAATTTCAGAGAAATCTGCGGGATCCCACTAATACGCTGATCCCGCGGGTAGATCCGGTTATGTCCCGTAGATACCGCGAGATCTTACAGCTGTGCATTCTCCACATAAAATATTAATAGGGTCGAATTCCTGGTGTGGCACGGCGTGGTGTGGTGTCGATAGAGTGTGCGCAGCACTGATTGACCGCGTACATATTAATCACCATGATCCTATAAAGGTATATTGTTGTTTGGTGCACCGCACTGTATTGGATTGGTGCGTCAGCCGTCAACCACACGTGCTCGGTCCGTCAGACAATCACTAATGTTCCTCGCACTACAAACAGAGGTGTAAAATGTTTGTAAGTGTGAGGTGCCTCCATCTGTCAATGTCCAAACGTAGCGTTCACACACTGAAGAAACAAAGCGGCGCATCAACATCAATTTACTGGCAGTTTCGCTACTATAACACAGGCCGTATTCTTGTGGGCGGTGTTTTAAAATTGCTTTTCTTTTTAAAAAATTGTTTGAAGTTTTTAAAGTAGTTTACGCCAATTAAAGGAAGACATCAACGGGTTAATAAAGTGTTCTCATCTTATTTTGAAATTCACTAAATTGTTCGGTGCAGCGATACCTACCTTTTTTTACAAGAGGAATCCATCATCATATTATTATAAGATTATTTCCCCCTTCAATTTTACGTAATAGGTAATTATTGTCGACATTTATAAAATCTTAAGGCAACAATTTGTCACAACAATTCGACGTATAAATATGAAGATAATAACTAATTCTAAAATAATATTAAAGTAATTAATTTAGGTGTTCACGGCGCGGCAGTATGTTTTTTTTATCGATCTAAAATATCGAACGTTATTCATTCAATTGAAAGAGCGATCGTTTATGAAGGTCAAAAAGAGCGAGACACACCAACCCGTGTACAAAATATCTATAATAAAACAAATTCAACATTTTACAAATCAAAGTCCGGGCGAGACGGCGAAGGTCTGAACGACCTTTGAGAGGACAATTGATTAGTGAGATGCTCATCCACATATCAACACGTCCAGAGCAATAAGCGAAGGGCTTATTAAAAAATACGCCTCCAACTTTGTTCGTCACCGTCAAAAGTGTGCCTGTGTTCCGTACATCCTGCCGAAAAACTTATTTCTAGCACCCATATTTAGTAGCACCGTGTTAGTTGTCGTGTTATTATTGCTTGGTTCATGTTACCATAGGTTAAAATTTTCAACGTAAACGTAAGTCATGAGAATAGTACTCATTAAGAATGCTCAGTACAATGACGTTGAATCCAGCTTCTTCTCGTCCAAAATTCCTCAGTGTCTCAAAACAAACGATTTCGACCAATGTGTGTTGCCAGTGATGGCGCTGAAACGTGGTCTTTAACTATGTCTATGGGGCTCGTAAGAAAGCTCAACGAGCTATTCTTCTTATTCTTATAAGTGGAAGTGGACAACGTCCTATAGCTGAGATGGTAGTATAATGACAGAACATGGCCTATCGTATGAAACTTATATTCCACATTATTTCAATGAATCATTTGCATAGTGTTTTGTTGAGTTTGTTCCTGCGGATCCCTACTGGGTGAGTCGAGTCATTGTGAACTATCCAAGTCCACACACCGCCCTGACGTGCGCTCAATGCCTCAATCTCACCCGTGTTTATTGAATAAACAGTCAAATCCTTGGGTCGCCTCGACTTCGCTTGTCTTTTTGTCAACTTTTTTGTTCGTCACTATGAGTTTTAATTCTGTACAGAGCCCGTTTACAGTAGCGACAGTTTTAATATTATCCCACGCTGATCCCGATTGGAAGTAAGCAACAGTGCCAGCACTGCCAGCAGATTAATTGAACGCGTCGAAGAAGACATTTGCCAGTTGGGCCTTGACGACCGGTGATACATTCCTGTCATTAATATCGGCATTGAGGTGGTGGCGGCACTGCGGGATTCCGTGCCGCTCGCTCGCCTTAAATAACATATTAGTCTCCAAAGCGGCCGCCGCCATATTTCTCATATATCGAATAAGTTTTTCTGTAAATCGAAACGTAACGAATCAGTGCCGACGACAGTCGACGCCTTAGACGATTTATCGCGTGCACCCGATCCTACTGTAATCGGATTTGATGTAACGAAACGTGCGCGGGTGCAAGCTGGATTAAAAACATACAACTTCGGCTTTCTTGTTTTTCTCATGAGTCATTGAATGCATTTGGATTCATGAACTGAAAGACTTCCTTCAGGTTTCATGATAAATTATAGAAATTTCTGATACAAATGTGGAAACGCAATTTTATTACTCAGATTAGTTGAAACTAAATTTAATGATGGACGTTAGTTCCTACAGTTTTTATAGTAGCCAGCATATGCCTGTCTAACGGTCATTTTTATATACATGAATAACAATAGGTATTTTATAGGGCTACCCCTACCAACGAAAGCTTGACAACAGTCACACAAAAGGTATGTTATTTTCTATGGGGTTAATATAATATACATGTTTTTTATACAATAGATATGTACCTACTCTAATATTTTAGGTAGGCATATATATCAAAAAAGTTATATGTTTAGGTATGTATAAAAATTAAATATTATTTATTTAAGATTCCAAGTGTTGCATTCGTAAAATAAACGTTTTATCAGTATTCATTTATTAGCATTCACTTTGCATAAAACTATGTCTTTATAAAAAAGCAGTGACAATTTTGCTTTGAAAAAAAATTGAAGCATACACCTATACTTATCTATTAAAATATTAGAAACCTCCAAATCTAAGTAGGTATAATAGTTGAAAGGATTTATAAAATCGATGTTTTAAGTGTGAAAATGATAAACATCTTATATAATGAAAGGCGATGGCAAATTTGTAATTCATACAAAATGGTGTGAATCTATGTACCTACATAAGTACATATGAAATTCGTATATAATCTAACAATATCAGAATCCGTACTAATATTATAAATGCGAAAGTTTGTATGGATGTATGGATACTCTTTCACGCAAAAACTATACTGATCCGATCACCATGAAATTTCGAATACATTGTTGTCTGGGACACCAGAAAGAACACGGTACCGTTTATCGTTCAACGCGGACGAAGTCGCGGGCACCAGCTAATATATTATATATTTATCAGAATGTACACTTACAGACAGTGTTGGCGCAGCCATGGCGACAGTGGCGCACTCTTTTTTATACATATTTCTTCGGCAACCAAACATCTCCTATCCCACCTTTGGGATGGCTCAGCCAAATACCAACTTGCCGCACTCCACTCGGTGGAACGCACAGCTAGGAGACTCATTGGCGACGGTACACTTTCAAAAACTAGGTAATATGCAGAGCTTGGCAAGTTGCCAGTCTCTGCATATTATGGCAGAGTGTGGTCAGGAGCTGCATGAGCTCATACTGCCTTCCCCTTTCTTCCATCGAACATACAGACGTACGGCTGGTTACCATCTTCATCTTGTCGAGCGCTTTAAAACATCCTTTAGGTATAATATACGCACTGGTCAAGGATTGGAACTCCCTGTTTGCGTCTGTATTTCCTAACTTATATAACCCAAATCTTTTCAAAGTTCGAGTGAATAGGCATCTTCTGGGTGAGCTCGCTTTTTTCTGGATGCAAAATTTCAGGTTAAGTAGTTTTTGCGTGACAGCCAAACAAACAAACAACCATTCACATTTATAATATTAGTAAGGAAGTACCTAACTAGTGACACGCTCGTTCCCCCCTCTTTATCTCTCTTTCCATAAGTAAAAACCGAAATAAAATCGTTAGTGATTTTCCAAAAAACCAATAAAATACGTGAAAGTATTTGGTAATATTATTTATGTCTACTACACATTTATAACTATCTTAACTGAGTTTAATAGTACAAATAATAACTGAATATAATAAAAATTAATATCTTAACATCTGAGGGAAGGGAATATACCTATATAAAAATATATATGACCTAAATAAGTACTTATGCAAAAATTGCAAATAATGGCTTCTACCTAGTTCATTAATTATTATTATTCATTACATAAGATTTCATTTTAATGTGATTTGAAATGAATTATATGAATAGCTTGTTTTTATTCATCTTTAGGCATTTTTGTATGGTGGTTAGGCATTTGTCTTTGCATAATTTTATTATACACATACCAACAGTAGATAACTACTACTGATGCATTCATCTGCTTGTAAGTAAAAAGTGACTCACACAATTACTGTTTACATTACAACTGTAATAAGAGCTTTAAGTGTAAACATTTAATACAGTCGTACCTACAGTTGAACAAAATCCTAATAAGATAATTGCTAATTGTAATAACGAGAGTTAAGCCAAGCAAATTTCCGGCGGATGTTTATTTCTACGAAATATCACTTACACAATAATTGTGCTCGATTGGTTCTACGAATTTCAACGACAAGCAAAAATAGGTATATTGATTTTTATTTACTAAGCTTCGTATAAAAGGTGCCACTTTTATACGAAGGTTAGTGACCGTAATGCCTATCTTAAACCTTGGTAACTTCTACATGAAAGATTATAAGGTACTCATACCAAACCACTCTCCTAAATTCTTTATGTATGTTTCGCGACTCATTACGTGCGAAATGATAGCTTCCTCTCTGATTTATAGGTAAATCTTCACTACTATTATTATAAACTAGCTGTTGCCCGCGACTTCGTCCACGTTAAAAAATATAAAAAGTAGCCTAATCACGTGTCCCGTACTTCTAAATGTTTATCTACCAAGTTTCATGAAAATCAGTTAATTCGTTTAACAGTGATGGAGGAACATACATACATTCATGTTTAGTTTCAGTATCATGTACCTATAGAGCCTAGGTATATACACGATATTTCTGAAAACAAAGTAAATTACTCCATGACCGACACCTACAGATTTATTATTAGTATTAATATTCATATTATAAAACAAAGTTCTCTGGCGCGTCTGTCTGTCTTACGCCGTCGAAGTCGCGGGCAGCAGCTAGTTGTACATAAAACTGGTCCTAAATGGGATTTTAATTCTGTCTTCACTAATGGATAGAGAGATAATCAGGGAATGTTTTTACGTAGAAAAAAATGCACCTCGGGCGATGCCGGGAGCGGGTCTCTAGTATATAATAAATATAACTGTAGTTTTCAGCATCGCCTTACAGAAAACCATCGTGAAATAACAACATGTGCGCTGTTGTGTTTCGGTAAGTACCTGTATAGAATGCCAGAGCAGAGCCTATTACCCTACCCCTTCCTGATCCCTATCCTTAATCCTACTTATACTTAATAGTTTAATAAAGCTTTTTAACAAAAAATAAAACGACTTCAAACCGTCCCATGGTATTTTCTCATAGGTAGATGCCATTGTCAGAACTGGACCAAATTGAAATGGGACCACACGGGAAGCAGCAGCTTTCAAATAAAAAAAGAATCATCAAAATCGTTTCACCCAGTCGAAAGTTATGAGGTAACAAACATAAAAAAATACAGTCTAAATGAGAACCTCCTTCTTTTTTGGAAGTCAAACCTTCTTTTTGGTCCAGTTTTAACAATTGAAGTTGGTTTTTTTTTTTTGTTAAAAAAAGAGTTATAAGTTATTTTTGTTGAGAAGACTCAAATCCGTTTTAAATTTACAATATAAATAAATAAAAACAAAAAATATTAAAAAGAAACATAAAGCTAGAGTTCCGCATGTTGCAGAGCAAGGCTCCAGCTAACAGTGGTTAGGGCTGCACATAGAAGAACCTCCTGAAGTTACGTGCCTTGTCAAGAGAGTAAATACCAATTATTATTATTAGAGTAATAAATATAAGCAACATTCTTACCTTCATCTCTACCTTTACACCCAACACTTTGACGCCGTTGTACTCAAATTGCCACAAAATAAAATAAACCGAACATATAAGTTATTTGCAAACACCGTCATTAAACTGCCTAAAACATTGCGAGTTCAAATTTGACTAACTGTACCCTACGGGGTTGTAAGTCTGGAGATGATTGGCACAATAAATATATTCTTTTATAATAGGTAGAGCGGGTCTCTGTCGCGTTCATGCGACCACACGGTACGGATATGTCGAATAAACTAAGTTTTTACTTGCATCAAGGCGGAGTTCCACAGAGGCCCCCTTGACAAACCCGCCGCGCGATTGGCCGGCGATGCTATATGCTCCGGGGCGTGGCCCTTATCGTCCCACAGTCGCGTTGAAATAATACGTACTACCACTAGAAGCCAGTAGTAACTCTCCTGTGTAAAGATGTGTTGGATAATGCACCACATCGGGTTTCAATTACAAATCCCTATTGAAAATTAACACGAGTTAATTTGAGTGTAAATATAGCATACGCTGGCAAGAATCAAAACTTTCACATTGCTGACATTTATTATATAGGTACCGACTTCGTCTGCGTCCTCTCTAGCCTAATAGGAGGTAGCCTTCCTCGATAAATGTACTATCCAACACAAAAATAATTTTTCAATTCGAACCTAGTTCCTGAGATTAGCGCGTACAAACAAACAAACTCTTCAGCTTTATATATTGGTATAGATGTTATATAAAGTCCTTGTACATGTAAGTAATAATAATAATAATGCAGTTAATCGGGATTCAACTACAAATCTCTATTGAAAATTTACAAAGGTTTTGAGTGTAATAATTGCATACGTTGACTTCACATTGCTATGTACCTACGTCGTAAATATGGTCATATAAAAATTTATTGTACAATAATAATAATACCTAATGCAACACATCGGATTTCAACTACAAATCGCTATTAAGACGAAAGTATGGTGCCCAATAATTTATACCCATTCTTATACGATCCAGATAATATCTGTGTGCCTTTCATCAAAATTAGTTCAGCCGTTTATGGGTGAAAGAGTAACAAGCATTATTCCATCCATTCTCACAAATTTTAGCCTCTAGGTAAATATCTATAATTGATTTTTTCAGGATAATATGAAAAAATAAATAGCAAATATAATTAGTTTTTTCATACTGTATGGAACGGGTTTATATTCTGAGGCTAAACGAAGTTCGCCTGGAAAATTAGTGCGTATCTAATGTGAATGCACACCCAATTTAAAGTAGTTATACAATCGTTTAGGTAGGTAATAGTAGTACACCATAGAAAATCAATCAATTAATAATGAAATTATTAAAATGGATAAGAATCTTTTTAAAAGAGAAGATGGCTGGCAATATGACGGGTGTATAAGCAGCTGCACAAGAGAACCTCACAGATTGAATGGTAGGTAAGATACAAATGATAATGGGACTTGGCAGAAACACAAAAAAGGTTACTTCAACTCAGAAGAACTAAAACTTTTCAGATATCTGGACGATAAAAAAACGAATAAATGTTTTTTTTAAATATTCCTTATAAAATACCTAAGGAATATAGTCAACGCTACACGCTGGTCCATTGCTAAATGCGCGTAATCAATATTGTTTCACTCTACGGAATAGTTTTGTGATTGCTTTAAAGTGGTGATTTTTTATTACTGCCATTTATAACGGCCAGAAGCTGTTCGCTTGAATATTTGAGTAATATCGCTTTAGGCTCTAAATAAAATTACATATAGCATAATATATATTTGATAAATTGTCTGATCTGATCTGTAACTAAAGATAACAAAATGTTGCCTGCCACCCTAATAAATAAAAAATACATAGTGCAAACGCGCAATGAAATATTTATTTATTTATTTTAATATTTATAAAATATTATCTAGTCTACGAAAAATGCTACACTGCTACGAAAATTGCTACGCGACGTTGTGAAATATCTACTGTTATATGGCTATTGGGAAAGTGATTGAAGGATAAGAGAGTAAGCACAACAAATAGTAATAGGTGGTAATAGGCCAAAAAACAGTTTTTTACCGTTATACTTATCATTATGCTAAATAGTCCATAATCGAATTTTAAATGTAAAATTACATAAGCAGATATTATCGGCTTCTTAATATTTATCTTTAATTATTTAATAACATTTATCTTTTAGACTTTGTTATAAAATGTCATCATAGCTGATTATATTTTAATATTAAAAATTACTTTTCTTTTAAATAGAATCTTCTCGCCTTTAAGAAAATGAAAAGACATATTCTGAATATAAATAAAAAAATGCGTTTTGACTTTTATGAGTGTAGGTAATTATTAGGAGAGCATCATAGGTAATTTTGCTGTTACTAGAGACGAGCCTTACAATTCGCTTTGTTGCGAACATGTAATGAGAGGATTACAGAGACTAAGTCAAGAGAGCAATCAGTGCCCTACCGCGAGTCGGTCGCAGTGCCGACTCGATGACACTCCAGCCAGTAATTTGGGATCATTTCGTGTTCTTGAGAGGTGTCATCTAAAATCCTTATGAGTGATGCTTAAAAGACATGCCTATAGTAATTGCTAGTAGGTAAGTACTGAGGGATTAGAAAGAGTCACCGGTGTAGCCGGATACTGCTAGTTAATCTATTTATATAAAAATCGAAACAGCTCAATTGCTGATTTTGATGAAATAGATTTAGCAGCGTTCGGATAAAAAAAAATTAATTCTCTATAAAAAATTAAGTATTCAATGCCTGGCAAAAGTATAGAAGTAATACACACTGAATAAATCTCTAACCCCTAAGAGAAAAGGGCAGAGGCGATGTCCGGTAAAAAAGCTAGTACATATTTAATAATTATAAACAGACTAGGTGGCGCCTGCGACTTCGTCCGCATTAAAAAAGAAAAAAGTAACCTATAATGTGTACTTACTGTACGTCTAAATGTTTATCTACCACAAGTTTCGTGAAAATCAGTTACTTTGTATGAAGGAACATATATATACAGAAAAAAAATTGTAAAAATGGTCAATTTAGTTTCAGTATCATGTATGGAGCCTATAAACACGATATCCCTGAAAACAAAGTAACTTACTCCATGACCAACCCTTACAGACTTATTATTGGTATTGGTTGATTGATAATACAAGATATGATTGATAATCCAAGATACCAAGATGTGATTCAAACCTAAGAAAAATATAAATGTAAGTATAAGTGCCCGATATAAGTGCAGTATATTACCGACTGCCGATTGTCGTAAGATATTATGGGCGCATGAACCTCGTAACTTGTGGACCTTGCCCTTGACCTATCAATTTGCTTTGAGTATTTTCGTCATATTACAAGTGACATTGATGAAATAAATAAGTCTGTTATGGATCAGAGGTACTTTATTAATTCCCACTTAAATCCAGATGGTTTAATGCCTTAACTTAACTTCACAGCCTAAGATAAATATTTATTCACTTAACAAGACTATGTTAATACGTAGCCTTCTCAACATATAATACATTTATGCAGTATCGATAAACATTTTAAAAAATCCAACATATGCAAAAATCATTTAACATGTGAAGAAGTTTATTAAAATGGGTAAATGATATGTTTTTCATCCGTCAGTTTATTTCCAGAAATCATATTATTGGAAATTTCACGATACAGTTCAGAATTATACCTACTCGTTGTCTGTGTTATCGGAAACTCAGAGATAAAAGAATTGCTGTACATTTTAACGTGGATAAAGTGAATGGTTAAATGATGACGAGCTTCGGTAATCAGAACGGAAATCGTATCGACTGCGTGCCTCCTGCTGTCGCCCCTCCACCTCTCCCCTACTGTCCCCTCCCGCCTCCCCATCGAAAGAGAACTCCAGCCCGCACGAGGAGGAATAATTTTCTGCTTACGTGTCCCGAACCATGCCCACCCTTCCCTACAAACGCACTTCAATGCACTACATCTATAAGTTTACTAGTATTCGTCGGAAAGCTCTAAATAATTCCACAAATTACTATAACTAGTAACTAGTTTAAAGTCGGCTTGTCCGTTAATTTCTTTTGAAAAGGAGTTCAATCAGTTTTATATGGAGAATCAGTCCATCAGCTGTTCATTTTCAATTATCTAACAAACTTTAAATGAATGTTAGCCTACTTGGCAAATCTTAGAATTGAAAGAGGCCCTTAATCTTAGAATTAATTCAGAAATGAAGCAGTGTTTCAAGAGAAATGCCTAATATTGTACTTCTTTTGATTTTGAAATTCGTGTATTCTAAAACAAAAAAGAAAAGAATAAAAACGTCAAACTTGTTATTACCACTTGTTAATCGGAGTCCGAGTCCCCTTCCAATTAAATGTCTTTCATCCCTCATCCCGACATCCGACTGTCTTCCGGTGCCACGGTCACACTTTTAAACTCAATTTGCGAACCATTTTTTTTAGAATATTTGCCATAAGCGGAAGTGAGACCGGAAAGATCATTTCTTTTCATTTTGAAATTTGTGGGTATTTTATTTGTGGAAATTCGGGTAAATAAATTCTTTGAATGCTTTAATTTTTCACATTTTCTATGCTTAGGAAAATAATTATCTATTTCGTCTTTTACTTTCTTCACTATTCTGATTTTAGTACGAAAATTAGGTAGATAGAAGCTTTTTGTCGTAAACAAAGAGATAGTTTCGTTGTCATTAGTCATTAGCTCAAAATACAAACAAGCAATTTAACTGTTATTGTTATATAAAAGTGTTATATCAAAGTTATATCTCTGTTTACATCAAAGTCACTGTGTTGTTAATAATGTACGCTGTTATATAAACTCATACACGTTATATTTATTCAATGTAGTCCGTACAGAGTAAAACATATTAATTAAAATCACTTAAATATTTTGTGTAAAGTTCAATTTATATTATCTATACACCTGTCGCCCACAAACCTAACCGCCCTAAACTATTGTGTTGATACTAATGTCGCCAACAATAAAAGCTACATGTACGAATTATGATAATTTAAATTATCGCTTATCTGGTTGCATTGTGAAGTGAATAGAGGACAGGAATTGTTTACAGGTGCGTGTTAAAATACACCCGTGGCACTGGGCACATGCGTACCTTAATCAATTTATGTAGTGTAAAAGGAGATTACAATCGAAATTATACGTTTTTATTTGTTCAATTATAATTTTTAATCAATTCAGAAAAAAAGTACTATTCGCAAGTGATCACCGCCTGACCAAAATATAACACAAACACCTAAGAAAAAGGGGCGCGGATATAGTCACGGGTAAGAGCTAGAGCTATTTTTTAAAAACTTTGTTTTAAAAATAACACCTGATCATACTCGTCGGAAAATTGGACAGCTTGAAGCTTGGCATTTTGTAAACTAAATGTGCTTTAATGAGCACAATGATAACATTATATAATAATATCTTTAAATCAGTTATTCCTTATACGTCGCATGTTAAAAGAACAGTAAGAAATGTTAAAAGAACATTTCCTTTTTAGTGTACTAATTAATTGCTATAAACATCTGCGAAATTCGAACGCATAGAGAAATAATATTATCAGCAGGGTGGATATACTACATATCATCACATGTTTTGCTTGAGTAAGAGAGTGCGTAGAAATGACAAATCAAAGTCCTGTATTTTTATAGCTTCTTTCTTTATTACATGTAAAAATCAATGTAGACATGTTTGATAAACAGGCGAACCTATATTTTTAAACTAGCTGATGCCCGCGACTTCGTCTGCGTTGAAAAAGAAAAAGAAGTCTATCCTGTGCCCCATACGTCTATAAATGTTTATCTAACAAGTTTTATGAAAATCAGTTAAATTCATTTAAGAGTTATGGAGGAACATACATACATATTATGCATACATACATACAAACATACATACATACAATACCTTCACTTAGAGATTTATTTTTAGTATTGATGATAGGCATGCATTTGATGCTCGATGGACTTGCTGGTTGCTGGTATTCAAAGACAACGGTAACCACTTACCATCAAGCGGCCATATTCATTGTAAAAAATCTTTGTAATTATTTGTAAAAGTCGTAGGTACCTACATTTCTGATCAAATAATTGAAAGGATCATGTTACTTAATAGATTTGATCAATGTTCTTGTCACCCAAGTTATAATAACAAAAGGCAAAATAAACGAAATTTAATAAAGTGTCAGGATTGATGTGTTTGCGCGGTTGTGTAGTATGAATAGAGATGCAGCCGCCTTCTGCCGCTCCGCTAAGTTACACTACAATATCGAGGCCCTTACACAATGGGTGAGGCCTCTTGTGGGACTATTAACGACATTTAGTTCCTCCCAGGGGGTGACTGTTGCTGCCGTGCTGACAATTGATACTCAAGCGACGCCTTTATTTTATTAACTGCCGGCATTCTTCCGGTGTTTAGGACATTATGCCGTGCAGTGTTTTACCCACGTTTGTTTTATCTACAGACTAATTACGTGACTTATTTGAAAGATTGTTTTATGGTATTGTAAATTCATTCATTGTGAAGGTATGTCAGAAATTTGAACGTGACATTATCCAATTGAAGTTCACTCTATTGAGGTGGGTTAGATAGAATTAGGGTTAGCCATTTATAGAATTAGGGATGCCATTTCGGCAGCCGTTTAGTTTGTATCATTTTATAATTTACTAGCAACCCGCTCCTAACTTCGCCCAGAGTGCAGTTTTTACAGATAAAAATCTTTCTCATTTATCCTTCTTTCCATATGTGACAACCGAATTAAAATCCGTCTACTTATTCTCGAGTTTTTGAAGAAGCAAACATTATTTATTATTATTCCACTTACACAATTAGTTCTATTTAAAAAAATCTTTTTTCTTGTTTTAAAAAAATATATATGGAAGAGCGAAGGCTCCTGGCACAGGCTTTCATAAGCCATTATAAATTATATTATTGTTTGTTCATAAACATATTATATTAACTCTGCGCACTCAGATTTAATAATTTGAGTCTGCGCCTCTCTTGGAAAAACTACTATTTAGAGTTCCATATTCTCCCTCATAACGTTTGAAAAATAAATTAATATTTTTATATAAAAAATAAACTCTACAAGTAAATAAAATATCACAATGAACGGCGGACCAGTAAAAGACGCTATATTTTCAGTCAATAGACAAGCCTCCTCTAATAATCCCCAATGAGGAACTATTTTGGGCAATATAATGGACACGCTGACTATTATATTCATATACATACAATGTAGGTATATTCTTTATTATAGTAACTAAGGCATACTTCAATGCCTTAAATGTCTACAAATCAACGTCATAATTCAACATTGGTCAAAATAACAAACGACAAATCGTCAATCATAATTATAGTCGTACGTAAGTATAGTACTTACCTATACTTGTTTCGGATGTACCACAGCTGGTAATCAATCATATACCTAGGTATGGACACCTACATACTGGATTGATTCCAGTTAACCAATGTAACCGCAGAACTGACCGCGCCAAATGAAGCGGTTACGACATTTGGCGCGTCAAATTTACCGCGTTTGATCAGCCCTTTGTAGGCCTTAAGACTATTAGAACAACGAGATTACACGGATGGGAGGCGCGCGCGCGCGCACCCATGCGGACAATGCGATTAATGTCCCCCCTGCCCTTCCCCCTAGCCCACGACCGTCTGTCCATTCCGCTGCGAATTCTACATACAATTGTTCCAACAAAACAACCCCTATATTTTTTACCTTTAACTGGATTTCGTTCGAAATCGAAGTAGGCGATTCGTCGAATTTCTAACGTTTATCTCATCTGTAAGATGATAGTTTCAGTTTACAAATAATAGTAAAGTTTGTAATTGTATTTATTGTTATTTTATTGTTAGTATTGTTAAAGTAATTTTAACTACATACTTTTTTTTTATATTTTAAGCCTAAATTTATTAATCGTTTAGTAACTCCTTATAACAAACATAACAACATTACAGACAACACAATTAAGTTATTACAACACAATTTTGTTATGAATGTTAATCATAAAAAAACTAATAAGTAGGTATTATTAGGTATTTTCGTGGAAAAAGAAAAAAAGGAATGCATACCTATATTATATCGTGTAGATACCTACTCATTTCATAGAACAAAAATGTCGCAGATATCTTACACTCAATATATTGTTTCGTATACTCACAAGTAATTTAAAAAGCAAATAAACTGTATTTAATTACCCTAAAGGACCATATTTATTTGACTGGGGTTGTTACCGGAGTAAGTGTGAGGTCAGGGGCTGTGTTTGAAACGTGATACACAGTCTCTTGGGACTTGTTAACGATGAATGTTTGCACATCTGATCTGTTGAAATTTCTGGCAATATAACCAACAGCAATAAGCAACTCCTCCCCTATCCTGTTCTAATCCCATATCCTTAATCATACTAAGGTCAGCTGTGCCTTTAAGTCTCTCTGACTACTTAGCTCTACATAACAAATCTAAAAAAGAATAATTTAAATGCTCTCTTTTAAAATCCTATTAAAAAGGTTTCACGGATGGTTTTGAAATTTTGATGTATTTTTTTTCCTATACGTTTGTTTATAAACGTGAACAGAGCTTTATAAAGTCTTCGAGTAGTACCTATACCAATTACATGTATACCTAAAATTAATGAACTATACTATAAACTAAAATTAATATAATACAATTATTAATCTCAACAGCTTCGAACGACATGCGTCACTCCTTTAATTGTGAATTCACTGTTTTTGCATAAGTATTCAATGGGATCAAAAAATCATTGAGTTACATTGCATTGAGGGATTGATATGAGTGAGTTGCGTGGGATAGATCGTGACACGTGACGTTTGTCCACACATCGATGGACATGAATGATGACTAAACCGAATTTAGAAAATTGTTTATTCTGCAATGATTCTGCACCATCTAAATATAATACATCTTTGCAAGCATGCACTTACGAATCTTGTAGATAATGTTATGTTAAAACATTATATCACTAAAAGTGCATGGCCCGAACATTGTGTTGTTTTATTAAATACGAGAGACCTGGGTTGAAATTTTTTATGTTTATCCAAACTTTACTGGTTAATTGGAAATGTTAATTAAAATCGGTTCAGCGATTTCGGAGTCCAATAGAGGACAAACATAATTACTTACATTGATTTTTTTATTTACTCTTTCACCATCTGTCAAGTATATAGGCTAACCGCCATTTAAAGTCACCGGTCATTGGAGATGATGGTGCTAATATAACTTTGTTTGTACGGTAAAAGTCCCAAACATTAAAAAGAAGATATTAAAAAAAATTAACAATCGAAGGATGCACTAAACAGAATTAATAACGAAGTTATTAAAGCATAATTTAATATAACATAAAATTATCAACACTTATAGAGAAAGAACTTAAGAGAGAGAAGATCAACATTAGAGGTGAAAGAGGCCTTTACATTTGTGTAAATTATTAGAATAACAAATGACAATTTCTATAATTATTTACACTTCATAATAGGAAAATAATGGTATGTAAATGCGTAACTTACCTACTATAAATGTATGTAATTAAAATTATCACAATAACAATAAAATATTCTTATATTTATAAATACGCTCACAGAAATATAAATAACGACATTAAGGTTCGTAATGCACTGAAACCCATAATTCGGCAGATCATTTTATAAGTCACATAATTTAGTCGGTCTTCTTATATTGTTTACGCACTTATTAATGTTTACGCTATTAAAATTAAAATTTATATTCACGACAAAATTAGTTTAGACTTTAAAAAGACATCCTATTAATTAACGAATGTTTCTACAGATTTAGCCATACTGATAATTGACAATATTTTTACAGTACTTGATGGGTTTCATTAGCACGTTATATTAAGCTCATAGAGCATTTATTTTAAAACATACATATTTTAAGTTATTTACATAAACCAAATTTTCTTTAACAACGTCTGAACTCTATTATTAGTGTATAATAAATCGTTTTGAAACTAAATGAAATGTTCTGTGTTAGACTTCTCATCATATTTTGTCCTGACTGACTAACGACGCACAGCCAAAACTACTAAATCTAGATAGCTGAAATTTGAAAATTTGTTTCTTAACGTAAGCATCTGCTAAGTAAAGTAAGTATTTTTGAAATTTCAACTCCGTGCGAAGCCGGGGGCTGGCTGCTATTTTCATAATATTACAAAAGTGATTTTCTGTTGTATATAATGTTAAATATTTATCAATCAACAATAATAATAAGTCCAGAATGACCCGTCTGAAAGTCGAGCTTAAATGTTTAAATTTACGTAGACATATTTCAAAAAAAATATAAGTATCATTTTGATTCGTCGTAAATCTGTAACTGAAGCTCGCAATACGCAATACTGATATCGATCATCTGTTAAAGATTCCCGTCACGTGCACTCCAGCTCTGATACTGGAATAAACACCGAAAAACGCTACAATTTTGCCGATGCTGAGCCGGTGAGGGGATAACGGACAGGGGGCACCGGAGGGGAGAGGACAGAGGCAGTGGGAGAGGGGTTGTGATTAGATTACCTGCTCCCGTGGGCTGCAAACAGTTCGTTACCGGTACGGGCATAAGACTAGTAATGAACTCATTCTATATTGAGACGCCACCTGCAGACATAACCTCATTTGAAATTGCGTATGTACTTTGCTATAATAATGTAACAAATTACTTAAAGTCAGTCAGTCTCTGCTGGACAAAGGCCTTTAAACTGTTTGAGGTACGGGCTAAAAGCACGTCATGTTCTTCGCCTTAGAATTTTCAGAAGGTTTTTAGATGTTTTGTTTCCATATTTATAATCGTGTGAGAGAGTGTTACATATTTTTGCTCTTAGGTTAGGTACTATGAAGATTCAAAGGTTCTATGATTGCTAGTTTTTGTTTATTTATTTATTAATATTATGGATAGCCAACGTAATAGTGTACCTACATATAAAATTCAAAACAAATTGCATAACACAGCTCAGCTAGCACAAATCACATTTACAGGCTACCACGGCATGTAAAAACATTCATATCTTCAGATAAAACATTTGACTATCTGTGGAAAATTTATTTCGGAAATAATTATTATTGAGTACGGTCAGCATAAACGAAAAATTTTATAAGTGCTTTTAGTTTATTGAATTTATTGCTTTGAATACACATAGAATTCAACAATAAAACTGTCTCTTTGCTACGAACAGAATATTATTCTGTACTACTTTGCAAATATCTAGTACATAGATTTTAGTAGGTATTGTGTGAAAGTGAAATAAGTGATAGATATAGTAGTCTAAATAAAGAGAAATAAGCCCGGGCTTCCCTCGGGCACTGCGCAGCGCTCACCGGGCACACCACAGCTAAACAGAATAAATTTGAATAATGCGCCTCGTAATGAGGCGCCACCAGCGGCTGATGAGCGGGAATCGAACCAACGCGATAACACCACAATATAAAAACACAGCGGTAATCGAAGTTATTCCAAAACAAAAAAAAATCTATCAATTTCTTTTTTCTATATTAAGGTAGATAAAAATGCTTACAGTCCACTCAATAATAGGTGGCTATGGCTACCGCCGTCTATAACAGGTGGTGCAAATGCCGACCACAGTTAGGATCAAGGATAGGGAAATCAAGGAGATAACAGTGGATAGGAAAATGGGATTTGACATTCTTTACTCACTCACCACAGCACAACACACCACAGAAACAAAACACGTATGCTATTATTTTACGGTGGTCTAAATGACTGCGAAACTCAGTGTGCTTTGCCACTACTTTTCAAATCCCAACCAGAGCCATAATTTATATGTTTATTTACCAAGGGCTAAAAAATATTAATTTGTATTTCTCACGCAGTTAGTCTTTCAGATTACATCAGTTAGCTAATTTAATAGCTAATCTAATCTACCAGCATAAATAATCATACTACTAAAATTATACTTCCCCTTCTGTAACCATCTTACTGTTGGTGGTACAATAAACAATTGTCACTCATTTAGCCGCTCTCGCGGTGCAATCCCTTTAAATAAAAATAATGTATCTACCCTTTGTAGTGTAAATTGTTGAAACGCAGCGCTATTACTTTATTTTACAGCGACTACTTATCGTATACGTTAAGTGTAACTGAATTACAATCATCAATGGTATTCGCCATTTCTGTTTTCTACCAAAAGTTTCGTCAAAAATGTTAATAATATATTAAGTATGTTGAAGTCTCCTTTCCAGTGGACGATTGCGAAATCTATTATCAATAAAATCTATTACAGCTTTATGTCGACATTTATTGAACATTTTATGAATTGCTTTGTATTGGTGAAATCTTTTTTAATCGGATGGGTAACTTTGAAGCAGAACTGAGTCTGGGTACCGTCTAGGTCCACATGTCACCGAAGCTTGCTAGTCTTCTAGTATTGCTAGATGAGATGCGGATGTCGACTCAATGTTTTCTAGATGTAAATGTGCTGTATCCATACATTAAATTTAAAAAAAATTTGTACACTTTGTATGTTACAATTTCTACATAGACAACATACAAATATTGGAGAACCTCTCGGACTGGAGTACAAGTATAAAGAAACTATGCCCTGGTCGGCCACCCATATATGGTCCAACGATAAATTAAAAGGCACTGGAAAATAGAAGATGTGCGCGTTGAATAAGTTCAACAGTGGAGGCCTAGGTTCAGCTGTGGATGTGTCTCAGCTTATCACCATAATATTGTTGAGATAAATCCAAAAATATAATCAGAGAAACCAATAAGAGAATGTAGGCTCGAGCAACATTTAAATTTCACTGCAAAATCGGCAGCCGAGTTCTACTCAAAACTGGATCACGTATTTTCCAAGGAGTTGAGGATGTTTTTTATTGGGTAAAAGGTTTTGTGAAGGTTGCTTGAGATATGTACAACAATATTACCATAAAGAGGCGGGGGCGGTATGACGGTGCAGTGAGGTGTGCGGGGGTGTTTACACACGTCGCGATTTATTCGCTCGCCGCCGTAAATAACCTCACTCGCGAGCGCCGACAGATATATGGAGACCCATATTTATTGCTATTTGTTCACTAGTAGTATCGTCAGCAACAAAATCATGATTTACATCGACACCAGAAATAGTACACTTAAAAAACTGGAATATTTTGAGCATATGGGGACGATATAGCAACAATGGTCGAAGTATCAGATTGCTTCTTTGAGCTACCGCCTCGAGGGTTAAGTTAGCCAAGATGATAAGCGACCTATCGGAATAAGAGATTGCACTGAAAGAAAACGAAAAAGAAATAGTGAAACCCCAATGATTGTCATAAAAAATAGAGAAATCCCAATCCCGGCTAGGCATGGACCTTTAAATCTTTTCGATTTCATGCGATTTGTGGGATAACCTGAAGGTATGAACCTTTTTTTGTAAGATAATATGTGGGGAATGTTACAAATAATATAATTTAATATTATAGTATTGTAGGGAAAAAATCTGTAAATCGCACAAGAAAGATGTACCTAAGACACCTGAAACTTGGACGTTTTACAATTTTAGATTAAGTTTTATAGAGTTTTAAAATTATGGAATGAATTAATGACAAAAAAATTGTGAAATACAAAATAACCTCGCTAATATTGTGAATATACTAATTACAAGAGATACCGATTTAAAATATTAAACCTTGATTTTCTGTCGCTACCAACATACCTGCAATTTCTGAATGAGAGCCGTTTTTTGAACGCAGCAGCACCGCGCATCTCGTCATGTTGGTCTGTATTAAACCGTTTCATTGTAATACTTAGATATTTAGTAGTTGTGCAACGAATAAATTAGCTTATAATGAAAGCAAGTTTTTTCCCCAACATCGGACAACATTTTAAGCTGTTATCAACGCCTGGCCGCTTGAGTTATGGGCACGCGGCGATGCTGCTCCGAGATGAACCCGCTTTTTGCCATATTCTCATAATCAAAATTTGATTTAGTGCGGCTCGCGTTATTAAAATCGTTTTAGTTCTGCCCCAGGACGGATGCGCGAGCCGGTTATTTTCGGATATTCATATTGAATGTCACAATGTAACGTAATTGAAAAACACTTTTACATCGGAGCGCTATCTCCTCGTGTAAATCATTGAGGGCTTACGCTCCTAAAATCGGAATGTCGTAGTAAATCCTTCGATGGACTTCTCGTGGGGGCTCTTTGGCTCGAATAAGGAATAAATCGCTTTTTCTTGGCGTGTCAGATCGCGATCGAGCTAAATCATACTTATTGGTAACGAAGCGTGGCGCGGCGCGTGCGCTGACACCTTCAGGCGAGAGGTGGTATGCGACAAGCGACTTGTCGAAACCCACTCACTGACCACTCGCGAATCGAAATATTATACCGATAGAACCCCGAACCCTTGGAACAGAACGTTGAGGCTCCACTGATCCCAACCACTCATCGTCGGGCTCGTCTAGTTTAAGTCACGTCAGTTGTGAACAGATTTCAGTAATAGCTGAGGTAATACTGTAATTTGTAAGTTTTCTCAGCGGCCCAATAGCTTAGCTCAGTTGGTTAGAGCGTCATGTATATTTTTATTTTATTTATTTATTTATTTATTAATATAATATAATGTTTCATTAGTACTTATGTTGGCCCTCGTGGGCCATAACCGATAACAGAGGACTTGGCTATTTGACAAGATTTAAAATATACTACAAATTATTGTGGTTATCCTATCAGAAAATAGCGTAAAAAACATATGTCACTTTATTTTAAGCTAAATAATGTATATTTTTTGGAAATTATATGAAAAAACAAATCACAATTTTTGAAATTTTATCTTGGTGCCGAAACGCGCTGTGACTGGATGCAACTCTGATGACGTCATACGCTAGTAAACATATCAGACATAAAGTGTGATTCACTTAATATTATTTCTCTGTGTCATCATTCAGTTCTGTTTGTTTACTAGCGTGTGACTAGCGCCATTACAGAAAGAGCGTTTTTGGCGCGGTTTTCGAAATTTAAACTTTATATCATTGATTTTTATTAATAATACAGTAGATCTCCCGGAAATATCAATGTAGTGTGCTTATTGTCATTTAAAACGATTTTCTAAAATAAGTCATATAGCGGATTGTAGTCACACCAAGCTTGACTGGCATTCGAATCTGAGTTTACCTTGTTTTCCGAGTTTTCGTCCCAGTGCTCTATCACAGAATAAATTTGTTGCTGTGAAATACAGCCCTAATGAACTTGTCGACTCGCTTCGATCCGAATAACTGTTGCGGAGGGGTGGTATTTATCGAATTAGTTTTGTGTAATCACCGCTCTGTGTTCAACAGTGCTACACAATTCGTGAATGAGCGCTGTACACTTTTTTAAGACTTGATTTTTTTTGCGCACTTTAGTAGGTAATGCTGTACCTATATCAACTAGAAAATCTTAATGATCTCTTTCAATAGATTTTTATTATAATCTGATGCAGTTCGAAATTCAACTAATTATTTAGCGACGAACATCGTAAGCCGTTGAAATTAATTCAGATGTCTTGGTTTTATATAATAGATAAAAGTGCCTATACATATAAATAATTTTTGATGTAAAAATAGTAATTAACAATACTTTAACTTAAACTTCTAAATGCAATAAGAATTCTATTATATAATTAATTAATTCCTTGATTTTTTCTCCAAAACTTAGGCGTTGTGAGTGACGAGCAAAAATTTAAAATTTAAAAGTACATACATTTTATTTATGTAATAAATTTTATTTAAATAAGTATATATTTTGTAGATTTTTCCAAGCTTCTTCAACGTTCTTCAAGTTACTGTTGACAACGAAGCATGTATCTAATGCAATTTTCTCCTACAATGGTTAATAATTTGTATTCGGAGGGTCCCTTTCTCTGTCCCCCTCCTACCCCCTTTCCCTACAACGCTCCTCCTCGCTCACTTGTAACAACGTTTGTAACTGCAAACATCGACATATATGCGGGTGAAATACAAAGAATATAAAAAATAAATCAATGCTTGTTCTAAGTGTCTCATTTGTAATATATGTTTATATATCTAATAATATTATAATTATGCGAAAGATTGTGAGGATGGATGTGGGTGAAATTTTGGCTCACAGATATTGAGCCAGTTGGGAAAAAAATAATTCGGGCGGGCGAAGTCGCAGGCGCCAACTAATAGTACATGAATACTACAATATAGGTAAATGTATACTAGATAAATATACTATGATATACTAGGTAAATGTTGCC
This sequence comes from Synanthedon vespiformis, assembly GCA_918317495.1. Lineage (NCBI taxonomy): Eukaryota > Metazoa > Arthropoda > Insecta > Lepidoptera > Sesiidae > Synanthedon > Synanthedon vespiformis. The sequence continues at coordinate 5,705,048 of OU906947.1, forward strand.
AGTATTGACTTAACATAAGGTGCTGAGGATGGATGTTTCGTCCTCAAATTACAAGTAGCTCAGCGAGACATTGCGAGAACTATGTTTGACATTTGACAGAAGTAAATACCTTAGATAGATATAATTCTGAAATACGGAAATCCGTTTTAGTATCACGGTGGTCTAGGATTAATCAGCTGAAATCACACCAAAGACAAATCTATTGGCGGAAGTGCCTTAACATAGGCGAGTCTTGGAGACCACCGACCACTTCCTTGCTTTTTTTGACTGTTTTCTCTCATAATCTGATTATTATGAAAGTGACTATAAACCATCATCACCAGACTTTACAGTCAAGCATTTACGTAGAGAAGATGTACACTATCATTCGCTACATTCTGGAGTCAAAGTTAAGTGAGGAAGTATATAATTTTCACCGAGCAAATTACAAGGGGGTGCCCAGTTGGAAGGAAGAGATTTGGCTTCAGTGTGGTGTGGCGCGCAGTGCACAATTTGTCGTTGATTGAGGGCACGCGCGTGGCCTTCTATGCACCGACACGCGACCCGCCGACCGCCCGCGATTAAATTATCCCAATGTTGATTATAGTCCCCCCGATAACTAATTGATTACAAATCAGCTTACGCCTTTTGATATTGCTCGTAACAATATTTTATTTACGCAAGGAATTTATCTATTTCATTGATAAATTCATCATTAGCGCGAGAATATAATACACAGTAACAAACGCAACTCACCCGACGCAATTTAAAATTGGGTGTATCTGTGTTTTTGCGGATCGTAACTTCCAATCGAATGTACCAATTTATACTCTTTTTTTTGTTTGAAAACTGACGTTATTGGAATATTGTTCCTAGGTGTGAATATCTATTCAGGCATTTGAGGACCCTCAGTCCATTTCCTAGATGGAGAAGAGATTTGCACATGTTCGGTGGTATTTCATGTCTTGGTAACCTTGACCTGGTGCTGAAGCAGATTACAGCACATAAATAGCGTATTTAGGCTCAATAGAAAGTTATAATTTATAATTTTTAATGATGTTATTAATGTTGAGGAAGTGGTAGTAGGTAGACCAAGGGCAATACCCGGTTTACTAGGGTGAAAACAAAAATATATGTGCTCTTTGCTTTTTGGTATAAGAAATTCAGAATGCATACAGAAAGCTAAACTAACTTCGTATAGCTTAGCACGCCTATCATTACTTTTTCATATTTAGTATTGTGCACACATGTTTAAATATTATTGCGGTCTTCACAAAAGTATGAAAAACTGCGTCAAAGCTATACTAAGCTAAACTATACTAAGCTAGCTTTGTTTGCGATCTGCATCCAGCCTAAGGGATGCCAAAGCTTAGTTACCTAAACTATTGCTACTTAGTTAATTATTTAATTAGGTATACGTGTATCTTATCGTAGTTCTGAGCATTCACTATACTATTGTACAAACAGGTCTATTAGAGGCATCCTATCTAATGATATACATATGTCAATAAAAATTTGTCAACAAAATGTTTTTTAGGTATTTTCCAACCAACTGTTGAAACTGTTGTAGATTTTTCTATACACAGCCGATTAATAAACAGTTAATGGTTGTTGAATTTATCCGAGTCGCATGCCATAAGAGTTACGTTGATCCGACGGCGGCGGGCGGCCCACTCGACGGGCCATCAATGCACCACGTCATATATCATTCTCAGTTGCCGGCCATATCAACCTATTCATGTCACCAGCAACAACAATATGAAAACAGAGTAGTGCACACACGCTAACTCTCAATACTCGCATTGCTTTCGATTACTAAGCAAAGCATATACTATGGAATTTAAGACTGAATAGCATTAACTAAAATGAAAAAATATGTTATTTATACAAAATTAACAAAAAGCGCTAAAATATCGTTTTCGATATGACTGCACGTGACTATAATGATTACGATTTTCAAACAGACATGTGACCTTAAAATAGTTTATGTTTATTTAATACTAAGTAGCTGGTGCCCGCGACTTCGTCCGCGTTCTCTATAGCCTATAGCCTTCCTCGATAAATGGACTATCCAACACAAAAATATTCTGTATTACGCCATTTATTTTTGTCATCTTCAAAATGTTTAACTCGACGCCATATTTTCTTGTATTATGATTAGGATAAACAAGGTAACGATCCACTTAATGGTATCTGATTACCGTTTAGAACACAAGTACCGAGAAATTACTGAAATTACGTTACATGGGCCGTATACCTACTCATCTCGAGTTACGAATGTCAAATGATTTTTGAAAGTGAAGTGTTTGTAACCCTGGTGATTAAGTGTTAAGGGGTGGAAAGTTCAAGGTCGATGGTGATACTAGATATTAAAGAGAAATCGGAGTAAATTTATCCGATGGTATTTTATGTAACTCAAACGAATTACATAACGATTTTCATGAAACTTGGTATGTAGATAGATATTTAGACGTACATACAGGACACAGAATAAGCTACTTTTTTGTTTTTCAGTGAGAACGAAGTCGCGGGCGCCAGCTAGTAATCAATAAAATTGAACTATCAAATATAGGATTTTATTTTAAAAAAGATCTTTTCGTGTGTATGAAGTCTCTAAATCGATATATGTGTCTGTACGGTACCGTATGGCTAGTGGTCGACGATTGTTGCAAGGACCACCGCGCCTCTGCAAGTCACTCACCATAATCCTTCAACTTCTTAACAAACATAGCTCTTATTTTTTAACAATAAGGTTTATATTTTTACGAACACCAGTTAATTGTAAACTGTATACGTTCCAAAAAAACAGATAGGTAGGTATTGGTATTCTGTCGATTTATATTTTGGTAATCGAGCATCGAGCCGTTACATCCCGGATTTTGTTATTTGACCAATGTAGAGATACTCGATGAAATATACATAGAATACATAGAATTAAACTGAAGAAATGATGGTAAAGAGTAAAATAATTTTACAATAAATAAATAATTTTCGCATTCACCTAAATTAGTTTTAAAATACATCTTAAAACGTAATTCTTGGATTCTTCGAAACTTTATTACATCTCTTTCTTCCCTAGAACAACAAGGACGATTATTTTTTGCCGCCCGCCAGACCTTTACATTAAAATGAAATTGTAACAAAAGTTTTTACTTATAAAATTACTATAAAATTCTAGTAGCAGCTATAATATGATGGTAGAATGACGATACCACAATGACGGTAGCATGACTGAAGATGAGCCAGCTTATGTTTGTACTTTTGGTTGAACACAAACTGAAGGCTGAAAAGTTCGAGAAGTTTTATTGGTATGGATTTTTTACTTCTCTTAGAAATATACTTACTCTAAATTCAATGTAGATTTTTTGTTGCTTACGAGGCGCTGTGAATCTACATATGGAACTACCAACATTAAATTTGCTACACGGATTGCGAATTTAACTTGCGTCAAAATTATGTATTTGTGGTTACATGTGTTTTTTATCTACATATTTTAGTTATGACAAAATGGACTGAAGGCAATGCCAAGAATACTATGACTTACTAAAACAATTTTTTACAAACTCGTTTTAGAAAAGGACAAGAGTCCTCCAACCTGCTTCAACCTCCTGTTCATGGTCAGATATTGGCCACGACGATCATGATAATATTTAATGCAGACCATAACAATGTAGAGCTAATCATTGGTTTAGGGGCGTGGAGTTCGATCAGATTGCGAACCGGCGTGGACGCGATCCGCCCGCATCCCTCACCCTGCACCCACCATATTTGCATAGTTAACGAGGGCACCCTGAACACCCACCCTTTCCCCACCCCCGGCACCCGTCGACATAGCCTTGGGGATCACAAAATACGTACCTACTTACTAACCAGCACACACCTGTCATGTGTCATGACACCAATATCACAAAAATCTAATATTGCCCAAAATTATATAGTATTTAAAACTTAAAACATTTTGATGAGAGACATCTACATGAAAAATCACTTAAAAATAAATTTAAAAAAAGAAATTTCATGATTTTTTTTATAATCTACATGTGGTTATTTCTTTTTGTTTTTTTTTTTTTTTTAAAGATACTCAAAAAACTTAAATTTCAAATTTTTTAATTACGGATAAAATAGAAAAAAAAATTCAAAAAATCTAAATCCCACTTTTTAGTTATACATATTTAAAACTACATGTGGTTTTTTTTTATTATTATTAAAAAAAAGAGATTATGTTTTTATTTCGCAATATTTTTTTCTGTTGCTAAAGTAGATAATTAAATAAAAACAAAACACAAGTAGATAATTAATAAAGTGGGATTTTAATTTATCTCTAGGCAAACTTTTTTTTGTCGAATGTCCGCCAGATTCAGGGTTATCTGAATAGAGATAAATAGAGGCAAATGCTCGTCATTTCACTGAATGATACGAAGTTCTCCTATTATATTATAAGTTACTCTATGGAAGTTCTGTCGCCGCACCGCACAGCCAAAGAGGACATAGCCCATACAATCAGTAGTTGAAGTTAGAAATTGAAGTTGGTAATACGATCTTATCGTGGCTTTGACTGGGTGATATTTGTTGAAGAGACAAACTCAAGAAAACGGGAACGCAGACGATTAATGCGGATGGCTGGATTTTGCATAGTTAGAAAAAGCCTATAATATTCAATCGTATTATAATAGTAGTAGTAGGTAGGTACTAGCTGCTGTTCGCACGCAACTTCGCCTGCGTAACTTTGTAAATTATATACTAAACTCTAGCACTCTATCCATTGGTGAAAACAGCATGAAAATCGGTACAGTAGTTTTTGAGTTTATCGCGAACAGACAGACAGACAGACGTGGTGGAGGACTTTGTTTTGTAATATGTAATATAAGCGAAAACAATAACATCGAGATAATATCGAAGTTAGCGCCATCTCTTGCGAGACTACGAAATTAGTAAAAAGGCGAACAAAAATCATAAACAAAAAGTGAAAATAGGTATATTATTATTACTCTTTCCCGTCTCTCGTTAACCTATTAAATAAGAATACGAATTTCAGTCCTAAAAGCTATAGTATGCGCCACCTATATAGCCATATTCGTTTAATAGTATCTGTCGTTAGTAATCTGTACCATTTTCCGTCATAACTGATGAGGTGAAATTAAGGTGAAAGTTTATTTTCGTTCTATATTAAAAAGTCTGAATTAATAACTATTAATTAATTTATTTAATAACTAGCTGATGCCTGCGACTTTGTCCCCGTTGAAAAAAAAAGTATCCTGTGTCCCATACGTCGAACTAAATGTTTACCAAGTTTCATGATAATCAGTTAATTTGTTTAACAGTTATGGAGGAACATACATACATACAATACCTACACTTACAGATTTATTATTAGTATTGATTGATGCTTTGTAAACATTTGTAATATTTGTTTTTATTTTTGGCTTAAATGTTTCTACACCAAGCCACATTTGTATTTAAGATGTTTTTGACAGTGAAAGACGTTAAAGCAAGGAGAATAGAGGTAAAGGAGCGCAAGCTCCGTGTATTAAAAGTGTCCGTTGAAAGACGACGAACTGATGGCGCTGGTGCAGCTAGTGAGAGTTTGAGAGTATGAAATGAAACGGAGTGAAGTGCGCGCTGAGTTGAATTTTTTACTATCACTAGCTGCAACCAGCGCCATCAGTTCGTCGTCTTTCAACGGACACTTTTAATACACGGAGTTTGCGCTCCTTACCTCTATTCTCCTTGCGTTAAAGTTTGCGGGCACTGGGAGCGGGGCGGGGTTGGTTGGGGCGACTTCATTTTGCGACTACGAGAGACGAGAACGGAAAACTGACGAACTACGATACGAACAGTTAGTTGAAGCATTCATAAACTTTTAATAGTTGCGTTGATTTTGTTATGATTTGTGTCTTATCTGTGAATATAAGCATAGATTGTTACAAACATTAATTACAGTTGTTAAAAGCTTTACTTTGTAGTTGTTTGTATCTTTGTTTTATCGATCTTTAATTTGGTTAGCAAATATGTCGGTTAGTGCAAGTGCCGAAAACTTGTCTACAGATGCACAGGTATGTAAATTTGTAACCTACTATAACGACTAACATATGTATAGTTATGAGAAAGTTTCCTTGTGTTTTTATTAATATTAATGTCTGAACATTATTTGTACCTATTTATTCCTTTAGTAATTATCTTAGAACAATTGTAACTGTGAGTCACATTTGTAAGAGAGGGGGCGATGTACGGAAATGGTGACCTATTACTTCCATAACGACCGTTCATATTATTTTATAGGAATGGGCACAAAGACACTAGGTACTAAATATCAAAGTAATCTTTCTTTACAAAGGTTAAATGATATCAACATGATGCTTGTTACATTTGTCTCAAATTACTCAAATTAGCCACAAATAAAGCTCAGTATAAAATGTACATATTAAGAATTTAAAACTAAAAACTTTACTCAAATGTAACAAAGTTATATAAACAAGTTTAATTAAGTAGATATTTCAAGTCAAACCTACTTGTTAAGGAATGAGGGCACATAACCAATACATAAGCACATAACACAAAGAACAATGTTATAATTACAAGGAAATATCATTACTAATAAGTAATTATCATTTGAACAGGTTGTTTACCAAGTGTAAGTTATGTTGGGCTTGGATGGATTTATAAATTATAATTTTTTTCTCTTTCCCTTTAACATCAATTATGTATATTTGATGGCCTTCAAACAACTTGATAAATATAAATCTTTAAGATTACATTGAATACTAAAAAATACAGAATAAACAAAATCAGTGATCTTGTTTTTAGTAGGTGTTTGGTACCATCTCCCTTGTGTTAGTTAGCACCCTCTACTTCGGGTACATTAATTAAACTACTTTTTGTTTAGTCCAAATACTTTTATCGTCCAACCGATATATATATCAGAACTACAATTCCAATTATCAGATGTGCGGACATACAATGACGACTGTTTTGTCAAAAAATTTCCACTGTATGACACATTGGACTTGAATAATTTTAATGGAACGCATCCAAACTGTTCTACTATTTTTAAGGGTAGAAAAAGTTGACTTTCAACTTTTCAAGTTTGCGGTTTCTCCATTTAGATGGATCATATAATAACAAAAGTCTTCTGCAAAATGATCCGAGGTCACAGTAAGACAAAAAAATAATAATAGAATTTTTGGTGTAGTCTGCTGGCTACTTAGCATTCACTTTTACAATCTAGATCTACTAACAATCTAGAGACATAGGTCAATAGGTTATATCTTAGCTATAAGTAGAGTCAAGTGCATAAATAGTTATATATCCAAAGAATCGTTCCAATAATATGTTTCTAAAAATGTTTATTATAAATGAAGGACGTGAGTGGATGAAGGTGATATGTCGCATTATTCCAATTTCGAATAAATCGAGGTTAAAGTTTTACACTGAATTTTTGAGGTAAGTCGCCACGGAATTGTTTTTTGTATTAAATTATGATGCAAAGTTGTGTAAACAACCTAAAATATAAATGGTATGATAGCCAGTAAACACTTGTATTATTTAATTAAAAAAAGTGAATGTAGCTCTCTCTTCCATTAACAAAAGTAAACTTTTCTGCACTCTTTGCTTTTTAAAATTAATTGTAAACCCCTGTCCTCTCAAAAGTATTCGAAAAGCTCATATTACGCAGAATTCTGCCCATTTTAAAAGAAGAGAATATTATACCCAAACACCAATTTGGATTTAGACAAGACCATTCCACCATTGAGCAAGTCCATAGAGTATGCGAAAGAATAAGAAAGACTTGAGGAAAAAGAATACTGTTCCACAGTATTCTTGGACATACAGCAGGCTTTCGACCGGGTGTGGCACAGAGGATTGTTGAGTAAAATAAAGACCAGCCTTCCACACAGCTATTATCTGTTGTTTGCGTCATATGTGCCAGAACGAATTTTCCAAGTTAGAGAATCTGGGGAAACTTCAAAATTCCATGAAATACAAGCTGGTGTACCTCAGGGCTCGGTGTTGGGACCAGTGCTGTACACAATTTACACCGCAGATCTGCCCCAGGTGGAAGATGTCACCACTGGTGCCACTTTTGCTGATGACACTGCAATTCTTGCTAGTGATACCAGTCCAGTAGTTGCAACCCAGAAACTACAAAGGGCACTAGACAAAATTACCTGCTGGTTACGCCAATGGAGAATAAAAACAAGTACAGCAAAGTCAGTGCAAGTCACTTTCACCTTGAGAAAAGGTAACTGTCCTCCGGTGTTCCTGGATAACTCAGTGCTGCCCCATGGGAGTACAGTTAGATACTGATCGAAGACTGACGTGGAAGCAGCGCATAAAGACTAAGAGAGAGGAGTTAAATATCCGATTCAAGAGTCTTCATTGGATAATGGGACAGAATAGTAAACTGGCCATTGACAACAAACTGCTCATATACAAAGTCATCCTGAAGCCGATCTATGGCATCCAGCTGTGGGGTAGTGCTAGCAACTCCAATATCTCCATCATACAGAGAATGCAAAACATGATACTACGAACCCTCTGCAATGTATGGTACATTACAAATGCAGAAATCCACAAACATCTGGAAATGTGTACTGTCAGGGAGAAAATCAGTGCACATACACTAAGATATCAAGGGACATTGCAGAGACACCCCAATGAGCTGGCGGTTAGCCTAACAACGCCCTCCTACATGAGGAGACTGAAAAGAAAGGAGATATTAGAAAGAAAATAAACGAGGAGATGTCCTCACTGGAGGACACACTTGCAGCCGTCATTTTCGTTCTCGACCACATCGGTTTATGGTTGCCAATACCAATTACAGATCAAGCAGAGAAAGAAAAAAAAAATTGTACATAACACCTTTTTCAACTTTTTATATTCCAAAAATGTCTTAAATCGACAATCTTAAGACCTTAAGATTCATATGGATATATTACCTTCATCAACGCAAAAAAACGAAAAAACCCAAAAATGCAACATAACTCCTTCATCCACTCACGTCTTGAAATGTGCAATAACATTCACAAGTTTTTAATATATCTGAGGTAGGTATTGATATTATTTCCACTTTTTAATATAACGTTTTGTAATTCGTTTAAAATTTAAATTACCTTTTATTCAAAACCTTGTACATATCTATTTTTGGGACATATTGTAATGATTAGAAAATTGTCATATATATTTCCCGATTGCTTTTGTACATTACTCGTTATAGTAAATAGTTTTAAGTAGATACTTATTTTTACACTTGACTGTACTTAGTACATATTATATAACTGTTAATGATAAATAGGTTGTTTTAATAAATTTCACAAGAGATTGTTGTTTTTTTTTGTTTAGAGCTGCGATGGAGGATCCATGTGTTTGGAGTTGGCTTTGGAAGGGGAGCGGCTGTGTAAGGCCGGCGACTGTCGTGCTGGTGTAGCATTTTTCCAAGCTGCCATCCAAGCTGGTACTGACGACCTGCGTACACTCAGTGCTATATATAGCCAATTAGGAAATGCCTACTTCTACTTGGGAGATTATAACAAAGCTATGCAGTATCATAAACACGATTTGACGTTAGCACGGTGAGATTATACATAGATATTCTTAATAAAAATGGCATTTGCTTAATAGTTTTAATTCATTCTACACGATAATTTATATTCATAACATTGATTTAATTATATAAATATATTTTTGTATTTTTCTAAAATGTCTGCCGGTGTCAAAAGAAGAAAATATTGTTAAAAATTTGTTTTTTTTTTTTTTTTGTTATAAGTACTGTCTTTATTTTGATATAATAAAAAGCAGTTATTTTGACATGACAAACAGACATTTAATTTATAATTTTGTTTAATACACAGAACAATGAATGATAAATTGGGTGAAGCGAAGGCATCAGGTAATCTTGGCAATACTTTAAAAGTGATGGGCAAATTTCCTGAAGCAATACAATGCTGTAAGCGTCACCTCGAAATCGCACGATCCCTCAACGACCACTTAAGCGAGGGCAGAGCGTTATATAACCTTGGCAATGTATACCACGCGCAAGGAAAGCATTTGGGACGCGTAGGCCAAAATGACCCTGGGCACTTTCCGCAAGAAGTACGCGACTGCCTCGTTCAGGCAGTTACTTATTACGAGTAAGTTTTGCATTTTATGCTCAGATCATAGAAAGAAGCAAAAAAGAAAGATACGTGACACACTATACGCGTGTGGTCTTAGTTTTATTCGGGTAACAGATCTCGTTTAGATGTGGAGTGGATGCGTAGCCATTACTCGCATGGTTATCTCATTCACGCTACCGTGTGAATACATTTGCCTGTCTCCCTCTCTTATTACACATATTCTGTGTTACTATTGTACCTGTGGTATTATTATACTATTCATGCATTGTATGTATGTAGGCCATTTGTCGATTATGCAATATAGCAACGTATCTTTCTTTTTTTCTTGTCTATGGCTCAGATAATGTAAATGGCGAATATTATATCATACGTCCATTAAATTTTTAGAGAAAATTTGCATTTAATGCGCGAACTAGGGGATCGCCAAGCGGTGGGACGCGCTTGTGGCAATCTGGGCAATACTTGCTATCTTCTCGGTGAATTCTCAAAAGCCATCGGATATCACACTGAACGTCTGCAGATTGCAAGGGAGTTTGGGGACAAAGCAGCAGAACGAAGGGCTAACAGTAACCTGGGCAATTCGCACATATTCCTTGGACAATTTGAAAATGCTGCGGAGCATTACAAGTGAGTCTAATAATACTATGTGGTGGTTAAATATCTATTGAATAATAAAATTTGTCTTTGCCGTTTGTATTTTTTACTCATTTCAATTATCTTTTGAATTTGACCTCTTTGTTGATGCAAATGTAAAATTATTAATTTATGGAAACCCCGCTTAACACAATGTGGAAATGATAATAATCGTCCGGGAGATAGCGACACTATTGGTTGCTATATTTACGCAAGCCTGGTTTTTTTTTATTTGACGTGATAATATAGCCTATCAAAAAAATTAACTCCTGCCATCTCAATCGCGGGACAACAAGTGGCTGTGATATGTCAATTGTGTTAAATGGCTGACAGCATAATATTTTTCACATTCTTAATTATTAAACTAATGATTTAAAAAACATTCAGCTTTGCGCATATAAGTCAATTTTATTTTATTTTTTAACATTATTATGTCGATGGCAGGAGCTTATTGTTCGAGGTTAGAGGTGGCAGGAAGTGTTTTTTTTTTCTATAATGACTGCCAATAAACAATATTTAAAGTTTCAGCTTTGCGCACTTTTGACATTCACTCATTTTTGCTAATAAGGGTTGTCCCGCTGGTGCGCCGGCAGGAGTCGATTTTATGTTTAACGAGGGCTAATATGCAATTATGCAAAAACCATATAATAAATGTTGCGCAAATTTGACACATTTGCGCAACATTTATTATATCAGTGTCGCTATCTCCCGTACTATAATGGGGAATGTACGTGTAACAGACGCACACTAGCCCTCGCCGAAGAGTTGGGTGACGCCGCTGTGGAGGCGCAGGCCTGTTACTCGCTCGGCAACACGTACACCTTGCTTCGGGAGTATCGCGTAGCCGAAGAGTACCACTCGCGGCACCTAGCCGCCGCCAGGAAGCTTCAAGACCGCGTTGGCGAAGGCCGCGCTTGCTGGTCTCTAGGCAACGCGCATGCAGCGCTAGGCAACCACGAGAAAGCGCTCTATTACGCCACAGAACACTACAATATTTCCAAGGAGGTAATTAGTATTCAATACTTATCAACGGTAATTGCTCTGGTAACTGGTTATTTGCCTATTTTTTAACATTAAGGTCCTCTTTCACCAACCAAATGTAATGTGTGATTAGTTACCTTTAGAAATAATTTTCTGTTTTATTGAATTATGCACTCGCTTTACTGCAATCATTAACGTACAAACAAAGGTAAGTATATCAGCTCCATTATTCCCGGTTACCGGTTACTTTAAATGACAGTAAGCCTACTTGACATATGGTGAAAGAGGCGCTTAGTTTTTAAACTTAATTATTGATCAATCAGTTAAAACACCTTTTAAAAATAAGCAATAGTTATAACCCATTGTAGATTATGATGCATGGAAACCCCAACTGCCCACTATCCTCACTGCCCCTTGAGATATATATTACAAACCCTTGAACATCAAACCCTGAATATACAACAAACCAGAAAACTTAGCGCACAAAGCTCTAGGTATAAAAAATACTTTTGTTTTTAGAAAAAAAAATTACTTATAATGGAAAAGTCACTTCACAACGCCCACTAGGTATACAGAATGTTCGGTAATTAATAGATAACCTGGGAATTTAAGTTAGGTCTAGTCATAACTTATCTATAACCAGATTTTCGTTTTAGTCAAAGTTGCAACAGGTTTTCGACATTTTTCCAAAAAGCGGAAATCTGTTCATATATTATTTACCGCACACCCTGTATATTTCAAATTGAAACTTCTAATTTCACTTTACTACACAAATACTTATAAATGCATAATTTCTGTTTTTCAACGCTGCACGTCGCGCAATTATAATTCTGCTTTGTTGTATATTTACGATTTATAACTAGGTATAAATTACAATAGAAATATTTTGGTTGTGAATCAGCTGGGCGACGTGTTGGGCCTGGCTACAGCTCAGATGAACATTGGCGACCTTCGCAAGGTGCTCGGTCTGCCCGTTGAGACCGAGGCGCCTCTCGTAACCCCCGCCTCCTCCCCGCCAGGCGACGGCCCCCGCACGCCCTTCAACGCCCTTCGCGTCAGGCGACAAAGCATGGAACAATTGTCGCTCATACAGGTCACTCCACAGATCCTACACTAATGGACCTTTCAATCATATCACCTTACAAGTCTCCTTTTTATTTTTGAAATGTTCTGTTTTTTTTTACACTATATAGCTTGTGTTGTCTTTATCTAGTAAAATTATTAAGGTGATACACGCAGGAACCAGCAAAAATATTTTTTTATTACATTCTTAACAGCTCAAATGAAAATGTGGACGCACCAGCGCAAGCTGCTAATCGTCTATGAAATAAATGTCTTGAAATGTAAATCATATGAATCTATATTCGTGCGTGTGTAAATAAAATAAATACATTTGAAAATATTTGCCATACCGTTTCGTTTACTTATAAAATGTAAATATAACAAGCATTACTGTTTAACTACGAGTTTTAACATAATTACATATATGTTAAATATACTATTTAAATTGGAGCCTGCAACTATTATAATAAAAATTGAATGTAGTAGATGAAATTAAATAAAAAACAATATTGATGAAAACTATGTGGATGGATGGACGGACAAAAGGTTTTGTTCTAATAAATGTATTAGTTACATTGTTTATTGCATTCTAACAGATAACACCAGACGCGAAGAAGAAAGAAGAGCAAGAGCAAGAGAAAGATCAGAAGACAGTGGTGCGTATGGAGTCTGAGGACAATCCTGCTGAGTCGTTCTTTGATTTGTTGAGCCGCTGCCAATCTGAACGTATGGATGAACAGCGCGCGGTGCTAAACGTCGGTAAAGATAAAGAAAATCGACCCAAGAACAAACCAATTGTCGAAACGAAGAAGCTGCAGCGTTCAGCCAGCAGCGGTAATAAGACTGCCTCGTGAGTATTTTTTTTTTATTACTTGAACAAGTCTTTATATTTGCTTCCATAGGCATTTCAGAAAACAGTTAATAACAAAATTTTGGGATACAGTTGTTGTAAAGAGTAGTTTGGCTGACTGACGGTGCATGTAAATCATGGTAAGTGGTGTCTTTTTTTCTAAACGTCCATCTCAAATTTTAAATTTCGAACTTTTAATTATATATGTGAAACTATCGAAATGATATGCAACAGAACTGTGTAAATAAGTTCGTGGCTCTAAGACGGTTTTATACCTATTCTCTGTATCGTCAACTGTAACGTAAACCGTGTTATAAATAATTAAAAAAAAAACTGTGTTTGTAAGAAACCTTTTAACGTATATTGGATGACCATTAATGCAGAAATTTCACATGCTTTGTATGAGCCTTAACAAGCTGTATATCACATGAGATTTTACAATAGATGTCAAACAGAGAACAGGTGAATAGGGTGATAATAATGGGTAATTGGACACCGTAAACAAGATTCAATAGATAAAAATAGTGTAAGTAAGTACATGAAACATTGAAAAGAGGGAGACTCGCGTCTCGAGGTGTCAGTCTTATCTGTGTGCTTGACGCTTATCGTTCTTACCGACGAGCTATCGGGTTGAGATTGTACAAAAGGACATTTTTAATTTTCATTGCGGGTGCACGTCGTAAGACATTTTCTTGACTGGCTTCTTGACATTTTCTTTACTTGGATTTTTTTATTTTGCCCCGCTGTGTTTCGGGAATAGTGTAAACGAAGCATAGGATATGTGAGTCCAAATAGTTACTGAAATCTAGTTGAGATTAAGCCGCCCAAGATATGTCTTATGATGTGCACTCTGCCTTGTTTGTTTCAGCTGTGGTCAAAATGAAATCAAACATGAAACGTTCAGAGTACGTACATTAATAACGATCGCCTTAAAACATGATTAGGTAGTACTAGCGACCCGTTCTCGGCTTCGCCGGAATTCCGTGGATTTTCCACGGAATTCCGTGAAAGCTAATAGTATCTAACTAATAGTGAAAACCGCATCAAAAATCAAGACGCGGAAAGCGACTTCAAATTATACTATGTAAAGATGTACGAGTACAAAACAAAATCTCTCTTCGTGGCTGCTCTTTGCTTCTTCTAAACTGTTCAAAAGATTTTGATGCGGTTTGCACTTTCGTTTAGAGTTCATCAGGAAACTAAACTGTATAATATTTTTATTGAATTACTAGTTACCCGCTCCCGGCTTCGCCCGAGTTCAAAATAAAAACTATCCTATCTTTGAAATTACCAGTTTATCAAAATCGGTTCAGTAGTTTAGGAGTACATCGCGCACAAACATGTGACACGTAATTTTTATCTATTAGAGATTGAAACTGCCTTTATTACGAAACTATAATGCTTGTGTTTTTTGAGACAGTTTATTTTTTGTTAAAAAGAGTTATTCTCTAAATATTGATTTTAATTAATTTTTAAAATACATAAAAATCGGTGTTTTATAGTGAATTCGTCAAAACAAATTACGTTTTATGTTGTGCCTAGGTTTATGTAAATTTTTTTGCGTCTGAGCGAACAGGGAGCCGGAGTAAGTATGAACTAGTATATTGTGTTTGAAATATATGAACAATAGTTCTATTTCGGTACACAAGTTCAACTGAATTTATAAATTTTATTGCAATTTTGTTTTTCAATCTAAATATTTCAATATCTTATTAACATTTCGATTTTAGTTTTGTGGACAAAGTATGCGTAGTAGGTATATTCGATCAGAGTATGGTAAAATGCCAAATATCTCTTTCTATTATCAGATAATACAATAGATTCTATTGAAACTAATCTATTGAAACAAATAGATTCTATATTTGGTTCATTCATGTATTGAAACAAATAGATTCTATATTTGTTTCAAATATGAGTGAATAAGATGTGGGTCCTGATAAAGTGAACACAGAATTGTATTATTTTTAGTATACATGCTTTATACTAGTGGTATAAATCTTATTTTATTTTATTTGAGGCGTTCGTGCGCGTTTATATGACTTGAATTATTTCATCAGCCATCAGCGCAGGGCGATCTGATGTTGTGATGTGTTTGTTTAGTATTTTTTTTTTATTTTCAATACCGCCAGTCAGCCAGCCACACACTCTAGAGGTATCGATTGACACTTTAGGTTGGAGCATAAGTTATAACCGTTTTATTTATTGTGTTAGATCCAGCGATGCGCTCTTGGACATGATCCACGAGATTCAATCGGACCGTATGGACTCTCAGCGCGCCGAACTGCGTCCGCTGCCTCGCACTATGAGCACCGACAGTAAGGGAGCTTCTTTGCCAGGACTACGCAACCAAAAGACCATCACCTCGAAGCCCGACGACGACTTCCTCGATATGATTGCCCGTGTACAGGTAAATTAGCTTTAATTAACGCCCGACCCAAAAACAGGTTGTTATAAGTTTGCCGTGTGTTTCATGGTGGTCTTCTGTAAGGAGGCGCTTACGGTTGCCCAAAAGACTGCAAAAGGCAGTCCAGCCTGCCCTGCCACTTTCGATCTAATTCAACAAAAATACTTGGTGCATGATCGAAATCTGGTCACAGATGCTATGTAGATAATGTTTCAATGGAATTGGAAGAATGATAGTGAAATCTTTGTTAAGGGATCTCGGTTGGAGGAGCAACGGACGGAACTGCCTCGTGCCAAGCCCGAAGAGAGGCCGAAGACAGTGCCGGATGATGACTTTTTTGCTTTGCTAATGCGCGCTCAGGCTGGCCGCATGGAGGATCAGCGTGCTACGGTAATCATTGCTTTCTCGTACATAAACTGTGACTGCCCGTCCTCTGCGGATTCCATACTTACTTCACTTTATCACATATTAGCTGAACGCAGCGACGCGTGGGGTGCCTCCTTCTTTGACAAAGCCTTGATTAGGCTCGGACTCGGAGAGCCTTGGGCCGCTAGGGTCAGAAGGTTCTTGAGCGTAGGACACCCGCAAGCTGGAAAGACAACCTCTCCCTTTGGGAAAATTAAGGGGGGAGGCCTATTTACAACAGTGGACGTGCTACGGCTGAGATGATGATAAAACTATGAATCAGGCATCTCCGCTTTGGTGGAGTCGCTCTAGTGGAAATGTGAATAGAATTGTTAGAAGAAAGGATGTATGAGCTCTTATTACATACTAAACTGGGCGACAAAGCTTTTCTCGGGCCAATGAAAGTTTTAAAGTTTTTTACATGTAAGAAACAAATTCTTTTAAACATTATAGAAAAAAAAAATTCAAAAATACTTGAATTAAATAATTAATAAAACAATCAAAATATTATAAAACGAGCAAGCAGTATTTACTTTTGAAATCGTTCCGTTAAAAAAACTATCTACAACGAATTTTCTCGAATATAAGACCTTGACAGATCGATTTCTAGACCCAAAAAACCTCTAACCCTAGATTCTTGTCAAAATCGTTAGAGCCGTTTGCGTGATGTCAAATGGGCCTTAAAAATATCTTATTATTATATTTTCAGATTCCACTGCAAGAGAATCGTTTGAATCAGACCGGATCCGGCTCTAAGAAGTAAAACAATGTTCTTGATAACCTTATTCTATATACTGAAGATATTAAGTAATCAAAGATAATGAATTTTGACCAAAAGAACGTCTTTTTAGGCTTACAGCGAGGATTTCTCAAAATGAGTAGTCAGCAAAACGGGCATAGGTGTAGTTCGACCACTTAAAGTCACATTTCAATTCAACAAAAAAGGCAAACCATTCTACTACTCGCCATTTTATTTGGAATTTTTATTCTCGCGTTTTTACTAAAAAGCAATAAATTTAACAGCAATAAGCAATAACAGGACCAAACTTTATCATTTTTTAAAATATACTTTTAGCCTGTTTTTCTAACTCCCAATAAGATAATTACCTATTGTGAGCCTAAACATAGAACGTGTATTTGTTGTTTGACCGAAGAGTATAAGTATAGATAGAGTAATTAATTAATATCTTGACTCATAGTATAGTTTCGCAACTGCGCTAACAGATTCCTCAGGACTCGTGCCGTTTTCTCTTTAGAATATTTAACTTACTCAAATATTTTTTCTTCTTCATGTAGAAAATTACACAGTAAACAGAGATGGAGATGGTACATGGTACGTTATTTAAAAGACGCCTCATATTGTGAGTCTTTTAATAATGCCTAGCTTAGCTTGGTCTACCATACTGATGTATCCCATATATCGATCAGGCTGATTATTTTTAATGATATTATTAATTTAGTTTCGTTAGACGTAAAGTTGCTCTTATGCTATTATTAAATATTGATTAAGGTGTAATTCGCACATCTGTCTTATTAATTTTTACTCACTATCCAGACTTATGTTTTTTGTGGTATAAAAAAGACGTTAGTTGCACTCTAAAATTGTCCTAAAGTCTGATAACACCTCGCCGTACACACCTTTATAGATTGAGATCCCAGGCGCCCCAGACTTACGTCATTTTAGGAAAGCTGAAATTTTCAGGATAGGATTTTAGGCAAACGTTATAACATAAGCTTAAAAAGGAATGGATACTCGCTAAGCTGAAAGCGGGGCCGTTTTATGGGTTGCTTTCCTTGCTCGTTTTCCTTGCACAGCGAAACTTTTAACCAGCCTGGGATGATGTTTGGCCCGTCAGATTTGTCTGGCTCTTTGGAAAATATTTTAAAATATTGTACTTAACAATATATATAAAATTCAGCCTTCCTAAAATGACGTAAGTTAGCTTACGTTTTTTTTTACCCATAAAACGGCCCCGCTTTCAGGTTAGCGAGTATCCATTCCTTTCTAAGTTTATGTTATACTACCGATCCTGAAAATGTCAGCTTTCCTAAAATGACATAAGTCTGGGGCGACTGGGATCTTGGTCTATTATATTTTGATACCCTCACACTATGTTTTGAAAATTGTGACTGTTAACCTATATTTTTATTTCTATGACTAAAAAATGTATAGTTATTAGTGATATATCTAATTTAGATTAATAAAATCCTCCAAATAGATATTGTCACTTGTAAAACTATAATCCAAACGGCTGGTCACAATATCTTCTTACAGCTTTATTATGTTAGGCTAAGAACTTTTTTAGCTTATAATTTATCTTATGAAGTAAACGCTAGGAATTAAATTTATTAAACTTGACTCAATATTGAATTAGTGGTACCTGTCAAAGGGTTTAATTGTTGTGTAAAAAAGTTCAAGAATATACACGATATATTATAAAGAGAGTGATAAATAAATTTAAACAGTGATCTTTTATAATGCCGTTGTTAAATGTAAGTTCTATTGACTGGAATTATTAAAAAAAAATTGCTTAAGATTTTTTTTTAAATGACCGGTGTCAGTTTTATAAACACCTTACATTTTTTTTATAAATCTTTTAATAACTTCATCTTTTTTTAATAACATCATTATTTCAGTGAAGTCATTTTTAAAATTATTTTCAAGTAAATATTGCGTGAGTGTCTTAGGGTTCTAGAAGTGTGTTAAACTCTAATTAATTATTGTATTAATTCGTGTATTAAAATGCAAAATGCCCTCGACGCATCCCGACCCTAAGGCCGGTTTCAGTGCTCTCCTGACGGTCAGGCCTGACGATACGCACGAGCACGTCCGACCACGGTACCAATACGCGTGCGTACGGTTAGGTCGGTCAGGCAAGCTCTGTAACCACTTGTGAATTTTCATACAAATGACAAGCGCGTCGGTCGCGCGGTCAGGAGTGCGTATCGTCAGTACTGATCGTCAGGCACGCGTATTGCTACCCGTATTGACCTAGGTCAGTACTGACGATACGCACGACCGACCGCGGTAGCAATACGCGTGCCTGACGGTCTGTACTGACCGTCAGGACAGCACTGAAACCGTACTAATGGACTTGGATGCCCTATCTATAGTATAAACTATTTGACAGCATAACACAAATTAAAGAACTTATTGACATTATTTTTCTGAAATATTTTGTGTGATTATTGGCCTCTTCACTGGCCTATTTTCAATTTGTAATGTGTAGCAATAATAAATTATAACAATATTTTTATACAAAAGTTTATGTCATAGTGAGATTTTTATTATATAATTTTATTTATACAATGGTGCATACCTACTATTTGGATTTACCATAAATAAGAACAAGTTCGTGTACTAATATTTATGTATATGTACTAAAAATAATTTTAATGTGTTACATTAATTTTGTTATTAACAATAATTGTATGTAAACCCCCTGCTTTTATTTTCAACCGAGGAAAACGAAAAAACAAAAACGGATGAGGTTCTCAAGTCGACGCGTATATATTGGCGGTTTAATTTTTTATTAAGAAGTTTTTTAGAATAATATATCGGTTAGTCTCGTATACAAAGCCTATTTTGCTTTATGGATTTTCACTAAATATATTTAACGCTTATCGTTCAAACGTTTCCGTTGTTATTTTTCAGTATTTGTAGAAAAACAGTAAAACTGCAGGCAATATGAAAATAGTTTTCTTGTTCACAATAATTTTCAGTATCTTGAATTGGTTAAAACGGCGCAGTCGCCTCCTTCTTCGAGAGATTGAAAAAGAGACCTTTACATTACAATTAGCTCCGTTTTAACCCATCAGTATTTTAGTATGCTCAGTACACCTTTTACTAAAACTGTGCCAAGTCTATTATTCCCTATTCCGCCGTTATTGCTCTTTATTACACGGACTAAACAGTATTTAGTCGTTTATAACTGTTTTAACCTTTAAATAATTATGTACATTTAATATTATAGTTATATTCCTTTATCCCATAAATAGCAATCTATGAAGGAATTTTATTATCGGTACTTTTTTTTCTATTGTACCTAAGACAAAATGACGTATTTTGTGTTACCTTTTTTTTTTTCATTCCATACGCATTTAGTGTTTAATTAATTGGTAAGGTATGTTCGTGAAGGAATTGATTTAAATGGTGCGTTATGTATCTTATATTATTATACTTGTATAGGAGTTAAGGTTTAAAATTTTTACTTGACACAAATAGGTACGATTGTAAAATCAGCTTATTTATACACGCGTTGATGGACGAAATGAAAGTCATACAACATTAATGAATTCCGAGTGTTAGGCTTAAGAAAGTAATTACTACTTCTATTTGAACGCCATCGGAAACCATTAATTTGTCTCTGGTGCCACAATAATAATAAATCCAAATATATTACTCGTAACCCGCCAATCTTCCACGTATGACAAAATTGTTAGAAACTTGCTTAAGTTTACGTAAAGCAAATTTCCAAAGTGTGAGTGTTATAATTGACGTTTGTGAGAAATCCGGTTTACTTGTATTCATACAAATATGAATACAGTGCCTAGAAATTCAATGGAAACCGATATTATATACATTTGCCTTCGTAAATCTATGGCGGTGGACGATTAATTAGAAAAATGTCTAAATATTTGATTGTTTTTTTAAACAAAAATTTAATTTTTTTTATATTATGCGTCTACGAAATATTTATCTTATATAAAAAAAAATAATCTATGATTTTGTCCAGCATATTATAAGACATTCGTTTGTACGTCCACCGCTATACATATCTAATTACTAAGTATTAGGGATAGAAGTCGTATGTTAAGGATGTTTAACGCACATGAAATAGTTTTAATTAATAAATACCAACCAAACGTTGTATATTAGTGACTAAACATTTAATTATATTGCCAAATTATTGTAACGTATATTATACATAATTATATTGGTTATTAAATAAATTATACTGGGACATAAATTTGTTATTTTATTGGTAGGTATTTGAGGCCAGCTGAAAACTTTTCCTATTCTTCTTCTATACCTAATACCCTAACACTTTATACGATACATTCTTTAGCATTATGTTACATAAAATAATGTATTTCTTACCTGTAGCTCGCTCCCACGTTCGTATTACTCGATTCCTAAAACTCTGGTCAGCAGTTTACGCTTGCTCACCAACGATCATATTACTCAGAGAAATAGTAGACATTTCTTTAATACATATCGCTCCTTAAAAACTAAAGGGCCATAAACCAAAAAATCCAAAAATGTTTTTGTTGCAAAAATATAATTACAATCCTTCATATTGTATGTTGCAAAAAGTTATGGTTGTTTTATTCCATATTTAGTATATTTTGATCATTTTTTATATATTCAAAAGTAACTTATATGCTTATATCTCTTCTAGTATTCCGTTTATTATAAAAGTACTTAAAAAAATTTAATGTTAGTTAAAAATACGCTTCTAACGATGTATAATATGCATATATTTGATATGTATCTAATAGGAAAAAAATAGACAAAAATAATTTAATTTAAGTTCTCCTGTAAAAAAGTGTAATTTTGATTTGTGGCCCTTTAGTTTTTAAGGAGCGATATTATTGTCTCAAGCATAGGTACACTCAAAACTTTAGGTTTAAATAGTTTTAAATTACATTAAATTTGCAATTTAATAATAATAATTTAGTCATTTTAGGCCAAATAGTTTTAAAGATACGGCCTATTCAAATCATTGCAAAATTTCTAATTTTATTTGTTTATTTATAAAATAACTCTTTAACAAAAAAAAACCACTGTCAGAACTGGACGAAATTGAAATGGAACCACACGGGAAGCACTACCCAGTCCAAAGTTCTGAGGTAACAAACATTAAAAAAATACAGTCGAATTGAGAACCTCTTCCTTTTTTGGAAGTCGGTCGAAAAGAAGAACGTCACAAGTGAGTTTGTTATTGTTAACACAGTCATGTCATGGAATAATGGCAATCATAATGGATTTTATTAACGTATGCTGACTAGGTAAGACAGTTGCTTGCATCATACTCTATTTTTGCTTGTATTTCTAGAAGTCAGCAGTCATCTACCATCAAGTAGACTGTCAACCTGTCTGCGTTCTTTGAAAGAAACTCGTTCGTATTACACAAATTATCGCCTCTACAAACAAAGATTCCATCCAACACATCGATAATATTACATTCCTAAGAATGAACTAATATTATTACAAGGTTATAAAAATATTGTTCCATTTTGATTTAAACAGAAACCATAAGACTTATTTATTAAACAATGCAACTAAGTTTCAATTTTTACATGCTCTTATTACTCACGAGCCGGATGCCCAATATTAGCCACACAAACATAATATGTTCAAGGCCCATCATGGTAGGGGAGCCCAAAAGAGGATTTTTGGATTTACTCGAGCCCGTCAGATATTGCCAATTATATTCCCCACATGTCTCCGATAACGGAAATGTATTAAATTATTAATCTGTCGGTTGGTTGGGATAAAATTTTAAATACAACTCGAGCGCGTCACATTTTCTAAGCTAAACATAACTATGTTTATGTTAGAAACTAAGCTCCTATTTAAAATTCAGACGATTCGGATGTAACGCAAGCTCGTGGCAGCTTTTTGAAAATGCAAAAAAATTTGATGATTTTGCCATTTTGTAATACTCGAGTGCGTCAGATTTTCATACAGAGGGTTTAGCCTGAATTCTTGATCGTGCTGATTCTTAATCTGACGATTATATGGAGGATTTTTATACTACAAAATTTTGAACGCCTGTAGAAATTCACCCCATGGGCTCCACTACCATCAGTTTTATATTGTGCCTTATTATATCAACATCAACACTTAATATAAATAAAGGGAATAATAGAATTGGTACTTACTAATTGGGTGATCTCGTCAGGCTCTTTTAAACTTCAGATTAATTTTGAAACTAGAAAGGCTTATGTATCTTTATCGCGTTTTATTAAATTATTAGCTGGCGCCCGCGACTTCGTCCGCGTTGAAAAAGAAAAAAGTAGCCTATCAAAGGATTGTATGTAAAGACATACAATGCCTACACTTACAGATTTATTATGAGTGTTGTTGATAAATATGAAATAAGTATTTAATGTACACATAATCTAAGCCTATTATTATGAAGAGGAAAAAATTAGATTTTTGTATGTTTCAGTAGTGGCAGGGCACAGCATTCCGTAGTTCAGCCCGCCTGTCGGCAGTACCTAAATACCCCCTTACAAAAGTCAACCGTGAAATAACAGCACATGTGTTGTTGTGTTTCGGTGAATGAGTACTTAAGCGATGCCAGAGCTCATTTCCCTAAATGCCAGGACAACATAGGCTAAATATAAGCCGCGGGTACAAGATATATAAGTAGTCCTTTCATTTTTTTCATGTTACATTGCTGGTGATGTAACTTGGTAGTACGAGTAACAAGCGCCTTTAATAGGCGTTGAGCGGCGTTGAGCTTATCTTACGAGGCCCACAATTGGAGTGGTCTCCAAAGTTTCAGCGCCATATGTCATCAGTGGTTCACTGACACACATTGGTCGAAAACTTTTGTTAAGGTTCTGAAGAATTTGCTATTCGAAGAAGCTGCATTCTAGTTGCAATTTGTTACCAAGGATGGAAGAGTAGTACGTTCTTCAAAGATAAAAATCGGTACCTACCTACTGTTACTTTTTATTTGTTGAGCGGCGCGTTGTACTAATCCTTTTATCGTAATTATTTCGACAACTCTGAACTCTGGTGTACGATAAAAACTTCAATAAATTTATGTTGCACCTACACTATGTTCAACTGTAATTGTGCTGTGCAGATCAGCATCTATTAGCATAACTATATCTAGGTTCGATTCCTGGCCGACGCAAATACTTATTTTTTATACTGTTTTTGTGAGGCAATAACTGTGTACCACTGTAATTGTAATTTTATTGTGTAAAATAAATTTAAAAAAAATATATGTATTGACCTCTTTCTCAAAATTTTCATATATAAAGAGAACGAGTTTATGATTCGTAATAATAAATGTTTAGTAATAAAATATAAATTTATTTATATAATTAAATAAATTTTAGCTTCTTTATAAAATTAAAATTCTTTATTAATATAAATAAATTAGCTTAGATGCACATGAAACTAAAGACTTCATGAACCACCATTCTTTCAGAGAAAACCAAGACATTTCTATCATAATTATAATTTTAGCAAATCCTTCGATATTCGAGTACACAAGTAATGTTGTGTTGATAATGTAATTAAATTTTTACTGTAAAATAACTGATTAATATGTAAGAAATAAAAAATAATATACTTAATTATTTCTTTATTGTCCATACATATTACATATCTACTATAATGTACTAAATAAATATAGAAATGACATGATAGAATAATAAAATATTTATATTAAGGGCCTCTTTCACAATCTCAGAGTAAGGTATTTAAAGTCACCGGTAAGAAAGCGTATAAGTTTCACCATCTTCGAGTTGCTAACTCAAGGGTACTTTCAATGAAATTGGCACAAGATTACTCGTAACATTTACTCGCCAATAAGCTTTACTTGAAAAGTAACTAATCAACACTTTACTTGTAGTTGGTGAAAGAAACAATTGAAACATTAACTTGCAAATACAAAGTTTTGAGGCTTAACATTAAAAAACATAACAATATGAACTTTTCTTGAAAATGAGAAAATTTAGCATGAAATAGCCAAAATTTTGCGTCATATTAGAAATCATTTATCCTTAGATTTCATTCTCAAATTTACTCTCTGTTCTAGGGTTCCCGGGTTCAATTCCCGACAGGATCAACTTTGGAAATAAACTTTTCAAAATTGACTCTGGTCTGGATCTCGAAAGTAGTGGCAAGACATACTGCGTTTCGCAGTCATTTAGGCACCCCATTAGATTACCGCATTAGGTTACATAAGCGTGAAAATCCATGTGTTATTGTGTTTCGACGAGTGAGTGAGGGATTCCAGAGCCTGGCAATACAATGCTTGTATTAAAAGGTGACCGTTCTGTTCGTACATGATCGTACATGTACGATTACCTATTAAAAAAGTATGTATGCTTTTTTTTAAGGTGTTTAGGGTCAGGCAATCCTATAGTGAGTGTGCGACCTTATGGGGTGCCTGCAAACGAAGATAGCGCTTGAGATGGTGGTGTGTGAGGGACTCCTTGGAGTGGAACTTCTTCTTACAGAAGCTGCAACAAAAGCTGCTGCGACCCTTGAGATTCCCGTTTTTCTTGCAAATGGCCCCCTGGGGCGATCGATTGAGCTTAAATAGCGTGTAGGCTGCCTTTACGTCTTCGATACTCATCATTGTCAGAAGTGGGATCGGTCCGCTCGAGTACAACAAAGCTTTTGCGGCGTCAAGGTGTTTCTTGGAACGCCTTAACCTTGCGCCACCTTGAGAAACGGTGGAAGGGCCGCCAGTTGCCGGGCTCTCCTCGCTCTCCGGATGGTTCGCGGTTTCAGTGTAACCTGTGCAATCAATACTAATAATAAATCTGTATGTGTATGTATTGTATGTAATATATTCTTCCATATAACTACTCTTAACGATATTAACTGATTTTCATGAAACAGGATACGCAATTTTTTTTCTTTTTCAGCCAGCTAGTAACAAAATATAATTACAAACCGCTGATTGGATTGGACACTGCACAGGGGGTCGCAAACCTTGCCAAGTAAGGGGATAGATAGTACCTTAAATACTGTATATAAAAAGATGTAGTAAAAAACAGTAAGATTTTATTTTAAAAACAATACGAACATTCAAAGTATGTTGAATAATCAGGTAGGTATATCTGAACCGGGAATCAAAGCTGTAATTTTACTGTAGGTAGTGTACATTTATATTATCGGAAGTAGCCTATCCTATGCCCTGTGTACGTCAAAATTTTTAGCTACCAAGTTTCATGAAAATCAATCGGTCATACTAAGTTTCATGATTTTTTCAAATCGGTCCAGTAGTTTCAGGGCCTATTCAATTCAAACAAACAAACAATCAAATATTTACTCTTTATAATATGGGTATAGATAAAAAAACATGTCCGATATTATCTTACTGATGGTGAAAACTTCAATTAAGTACTTCAGTAAGCGACTTCAAATAAATACCATTCACTAAATACTATGCATAATGTAGCATCACTGAAAATAACATTTGCTTTAGTTTTGATGACAAAAGTGCGTTTAATGCCGTTATAATTTATATATGTAGGGATTAAAAGTCATAATATTTACCTATAGCATTAAAAGAAAAATAAATAAATAGATAATTTCTTACCGGTGCAGCAAACTAACTCTCCACCACTGGGCTTTTTCGACCAATTTTGATCCTGGCTATTCATCTTTCTTGAAACAATAATTATAAATATAGATTATGATGTACACAATGTAAAACTATTAGGTATATTCTATTTTGTTACGCTTTACTTACATATAATAGTGTGTCTTGCTCGACCGACGTACAGAGAAGTTATGACTGAATAAGTACTTAGTGATATGTATCTATCACTCAAATTCTCGGTACAAGCCTCAGTTCTATTTTAATGAATGTTTTTGCCTGTGTTGAAAATTATTTAAAAAAACATAAATAAATACAACTTAAATAAAAGTAATAAAATTTATTTGCCATTAAAGTATTTTATTCATAAACACTTAGTCAGAAAAGGAGAACACCACATTCGCCTTCGATTTTATAATTTTCTTTTTTTAATTTGCTGCAGAGGTTATAAAAAATATTGAAAAAGAAATTTCAATTATTTTTTTTATTTTATGATTAAAGACTTCTAATGAAAAAAATATTGGTTTTTGGTAAAAAACCGTTTAAACTGAAATTAAGGGATAATAACTCTTATTAACAAAAAATAAACCGACTTCAAACCGTCTCATGGTCTTTTCTCATGGATGCCATTGTCAGAACTGGACCAAATTAAAATGGGACCACACGGGAAGCACCAGCTAATCGCTGTACGTTCACCCAATCGAAAGTTATGAGGTAACAAACATAAAAAAACATACGCGTCGAATTGAGAACCCCCACCTTTTTTGGAGTCGGTTGAAAAATAAAAAAAATCTTTCTTTTCTTGATTTTCAGCAAAAAGGATAATTTTTAACATTCCGGACACGAAGAAAAATAAATGGCTGCACCTTGAAAATTTCAGGGTTTTTTCAGGACACATTGTGGTTGAAAAGCTATAGAAAATATTTTTCGTATCTGCATTATTTGCAAAGTTATTGCAAGTTATCCAAATTATTTATTTATTTATTTACAATTTTAAGTGCTAATATATAAAATAACATGTAAAATGATAATACTAAAAACCACTGAGGTTTAGTCTCGTGTTATCATTAGATTAATAGATACTATTAATTACAATTAAATACTGCTTTAATTTAGATTTAATATTTTTAATTGATATATTGTTACATAGATCTGAAGGTAGGCTGTTGATAAGATAAGGCATCCTCAAACTTGCAGTTTTTGGGGCAACATTTTCAGTTCTAAAAATTATTAGGTTTTGCCGTTTACAAAACCCTACTTTAATTTTCTGTACGACCATTATTACTCGAGTAATCAATTTTCAAATTCAAAAATATCTTTTTCGCTTTGATCGACGATAACTTACTGACAAATCATCGTACAGAGCTCATGAGGGGATCAAATTGTAGGGAATTAAATTCACTAAAAGAGCTTTATAGTGCCATTACAAAGAAAATATATTACGGCTTTTACACCGTTTTCAAGACGAGCAAAATATTTCAAAATTTTATATCGTTGGTTTTCTGACGATTACTCATAAACCGCTAGCGAGAAAATATTTAGGTAAATTCAAAAGTTCTGTACGACCATTTTTTCAATACAAAATGCTCCTAACTGTGAAACATTATGTCTTATATAGGTTTACTAAAAAACCCTACTATTATTACCTAGGTACTCTCTAATAAAAGAAATCTTAAATAGAGAATATTAAATCTTGAAATTATATCGAACACTGCATTGCAATGTTAATAATCCTTACAAATATTATAAATGTGAATGTGAGTGTGATTGTTTGTTTGTTTGTTACGCTTTCACGCAAAAACAACTGAACCGAATTACCATGAAATTTTGAATTCAAGTTGTCTGGGACACCAGAAAGGACGTAGGGTACCTTTCATCGTTCAACGCGGACGAAGTCGCGGGCACCAGCTAGTTATTATTATAATTTTGTCAAAACAAAGAACAAAGAACGTTACAAAGTATGCTTATATTATTATTAAAGTACAATTAACGAAGCTCCTGTCTGGCCGCTGGCGTCTCGTATCAGATTACCTGGTTGTGCAATTTAAACATTCTTTCCTTTTCACACACATGACTTTTAAATAAGTCATGCAGGCTTTAATCGTAGATTGGATTGGCTTGGTGTTCAGTGTTGGCAACTTAGCGAATTTTTCGCCAGATCTGGCGGATCTGGGTAAAAGGCATTTAAAGGATGACGGATTTTTATAACAAGATTAGTATTGAATCTAGACTATGTAATGTTAGTTACCACAACAACAACAATTCTAATTGAGACTTGATTTTTAGTGTGTTATAAATCCCGGCACGTAAGTTCGCAAGAATGGCGAGATGCGCAGAAGTCGTTTTTTGGATCTGAACGGGTATCAAGCGGGGCAAAGGGGCAAGATAACTTAGATCCGACCGCGCAATTGGTTTGCCACTTGCCCCGTGCCTCTCGCACCTTGCACGTGTCCCGCTCACTCTTTCATACACTTGCGTTAGTTTTATCTCACGTGCGCAAACTTTCTCCCACTACGTTAAAATCTTGCCAAGTTATGTGCCGGTAATTATAACTGAACCACTATAAAGAATCTAAGCACCTTATTTTCTAAGAGTCAGATGTTTTGAGTAGTTTTGACCAATTTTTTTTTTTATGTTATGACAGGCTGACGGTCCACTTGATGGTAGGTGGCCACCGTCGCCGTATAACTCAAGCAACGCCATAAGTGCTACAAGGGCGCTGCCGACCATAGAAGGAAAAAGATACGAAGCGTATTTTTTTTTTATGTTAATGTCGACAGACAGGCTGACGGTCCACTTGATGGTAGGTGGCTACCGTCGCCTATAACACAAGCAACGCCATAAGTGCTACAAGTGCGCTGCCGACCATAGAAGGATTAAGGATAAGGGATAAGGGGGGATGGGGTAATAGGCTCTGGCATCCCTTACTCACTCACCGAAACACAACAGCACATAATGCTGTTATTTCACGGTGGTATTCTGTAAGGTGGCGCATTTTTAACACAATTATATCCTACAGGACAGGTGAGGGAATTTCTAGTTGGCAATACTGAATACCGGGCGCGGGGCGCCCCGCGATTGCGAAAGAGCGACCATTTCAACTAAACACGAGGCATCGTGCGTACGTCGACATGGTCGACGTCGCCAATTGAGTTGCAATACTTAGTATAATAATAATAGTTGTAATGAATTGTGTTAATTACATGTACTGTGGCTGCGCGCTAACTCGTAGGTTAGGTGAACATGTGATGGTGAGTAATTTTTAAATTTCATAGTTTTCATTTTTAACCCCCAACGCCCGAAGCATCAATGTGTAGGTATTGTTGTATGTATCTATGTTCATCCATAACTCTTAACGAATTAATTGATTTCCATTGGCTTGGCAGCGTAATTGGCTTTCTTCTAATAATTTTTACAGGTCAAAATCTATGTAGCTTGGCGTACCTATTTGTCTGACGACCTTAACAAAAAGAAGTTTTATTATTACCGTCGTACATACATCTACAGATTCTCTCATTTCATCGGAGTTCATCTTCCAATGTTTTATATACTTAATCTTACATTTAATATCCAAATGTTTTTCTACTTTTAATTTACAGAGACGAGCAACCAATTTGGATGGAAGAGAACAAAAGCAAAAATTCGGCAAAACCGATCACTGTTCTAGCTTTACAGCTCACCGCCGGAGATATTTTAAACAAGAACCCTCCGCACTGTGTTTTGTGTATGGTAAGCGTTGTATGTACCTACATAATATAGTTGTCTGTTTGACGACCTTAAGAAAAAGTGTGAATTCTAAAGTTCTATTTCTTAAATAGTTTTTCAAAATTATTATAATTTTCAGAAAATACCAACAACGACATATCCTGGCACTTGAATATAGCGATTGATGTATTGATTGGAGATCGTAAAAATGTGAGTATATGGGTGTTTGTGTACAGTAAGCGTAGTAGGTACCTATAGTTATCTGTCTGACGACCTCAACAAATAGGAGTTGTTATTATCATATACAGATTCTCTCATTGACTGGAGTTCATCAATAGCAATGTTTTTGTAATATCTAAATGTTTTTTTACTTTTAATTTACAGAGACGGTCAAGTAATTTAGATGGAGGAGAACAAAAGCAAAACAAAAACAAATATGCGGCAAAACCGATCACTGTTCTAGCTTCACAGCTCTCCGCTAGAGATATATTAAACAAGAACCCTCCGCACTGTGTTTTGTGTACGGTAAGCGTTGTACCTACATAATATTATAGTTTATATACAATGTTTTATATACTTAATCTTACATGTAATATCTAAATGTGTTTCTACTTTTAAAATACAGAGACGGTCAAGTAATATGAATGGAGGAGAACAAAAGCGAAACAAGAACAAATATTCGGCAAAACCGATCACTGTTCTAGCTTCACAGCTCTCCGCCGGAGATATTTTAAACAAGAACCCTCCGCACTGTGTTTTGTGTATGGTAAGCGTTGTATGTACCTACATAATATAGTTGTCTGTTTGACGACCTTAAGAAAAAGTGTGAATTCTAAAGTTCTATTTCTTAAATAGTTTTTCAAAATTATTATAATTTTCAGAAAATACCAACAACGACATATCCTGGCACTTGAATATAGCGATTGATGTATTGATTGGAGATCGTAAAAATGTGAGTATATGGGTGTTTGTGTACAGTAAGCGTAGTAGGTACCTATAGTTATCTGTCTGACGACCTCAACAAATAGGAGTTGTTATTATCATATACAGATTCTCTCATTGACTGGAGTTCATCAATAGCAATGTTTTTGTAATATCTAAATGTTTTTTTACTTTTAATTTACAGAGACGGTCAAGTAATTTAGATGGAGGAGAACAAAAGCAAAACAAAAACAAATATGCGGCAAAACCGATCACTGTTCTAGCTTCACAGCTCTCCGCTAGAGATATATTAAACAAGAACCCTCCGCACTGTGTTTTGTGTACGGTAAGCGTTGTACCTACATAATATTATAGTTTATATACAATGTTTTATATACTTAATCTTACATGTAATATCTAAATGTGTTTCTACTTTTAAAATACAGAGACGGTCAAGTAATATGGATGGAGGAGAACAAAAGCGAAACAAGAACAAATATTCGGCAAAACCGATCACTGTTCTAGCTTCACAGCTCTCCGCCGGAGATATTTTAAACAAGAACCCTCCGCACTGTGTTTTGTGTACGGTAAGCGTTGTATGTACCTACATAATATAGTTGTCTGTTTGACGATCTTAAGAAAAAGTGTGAATTCTAAAGTTCTATTTCTTAAATAGTTTTTCAAAATTATAATTTTCAGAAAATACCAACAACGACATGTCCTGGCACTTGAATATAGCGATTGATGTATTGATTGGAGATCGTAAAAATGTGAGTATATGGGTGTTTGTGTACAGTAAGCGTAGTAGGTACCTATAGTTATCTGTCTGACGACCTTAACAAATAGGAGTTGTTATTATCATATACAGATTCTCTCATTGACTGGAGTTCATCAATAGCAATGTTTTTGTAATATCTAAATGTTTTTCTACTTTTAATTTACAGAGACGGTCAAGTAATTTAGATGGAGGAGAACAAAAGCAAAACAAAAACAAATATGCGGCAAAACCGATCACTGTTCTAGCTTCACAGCTCTCCGCTAGAGATATATTAAACAAGAACCCTCCGCACTGTGTTTTGTGTACGGTAAGCGTTGTAACTACATAATATTATAGTTTATATACAATATTTATATACTTAATCTTACATGTAATATCTAAATGTGTTTCTACTTTTAATTTACAGGGACGGTCAAGTAATATGGATGGAGGAGAACAAAAGCGAAACAAAAACAAATATTCGGCAAAACCGATCACTGTTCTAGCTTCACAGCTCTCCGCCGGAGATATTTTAAACAAGAACCCTCCGCACTGTGTTTTATGTACGGTAAGCGTTGTACCTACATAATATTATAGTTTATATACAATGTTTTATATACTTAATCTTACATGTAATATCTAAATGTGTTTCTACTTTTAAAATACAGAGACGGTCAAGTAATATGGATGGAGGAGAACAAAAGCGAAACAAGAACAAATATTCGGCAAAACCGATCACTGTTCTAGCTTCACAGCTCTCCGCTAGAGATATATTAAACAAGAACCCTCCGCACTGTGTTTTGTGTACGGTAAGCGTTGTACCTACATAATATTACAGTTTATATACAATGTTTTATATACTTAATCTTACATGTAATATCTAAATGTGTTTCTACTTTTAATTTACAGAGACGGTCAAGTAATATGGATGGAGGAGAACAAAACCGAAACAAAAACAAATATTCGGCAAAACCGATCACTGTTCTAGCTTCACAGCTCTCCGCTAGAGATATATTAAACAAGAACCCTCCGCACTGTGTTTTGTGTACGGTAAGCGTTGTACCTACATAATATTACAGTTTATATACAATGTTTTATATACTTAATCTTACATGTAATATCTAAATGTGTTTCTACTTTTAATTTACAGAGACGGTCAAGTAATATGGATGGAGGAGAACAAAAGCGAAACAAAAACAAATATTCGGCAAAACCGATCACTGTTCTAGCTTCACAGCTCTCCGCCGGAGATATTTTAAACAAGAACCCTCCGCACTGTGTTTTGTGTACGGTAAGCGTTGTATGTACCTACATAATATAGTTGTCTGTTTGACGATCTTAAGAAAAAGTGTGAATTCTAAAGTTCTACTTCTTAAATAGTTTTTCAAAATTATAATTTTCAGAAAATACCAACAACGACATGTCCTGGCACTTGAATATAGCGATTGATGTATTGATTGGAGATCGTAAAAATGTGAGTATATGGGTGTTTGTGTACAGTAAGCGTAGTAGGTACCTATAGTTATCTGTCTGACGACCTTAACAAATAGGAGTTGTTATTATCATTTACAGATTCTCTCATTTGACTGGAGTTCATCAATAGCAATGTTTTTGTAATATCTAAATGTTTTTCTACTTTTAATTTACAGAGACGGTCAAGTAATTTAGATGGAGGAGAACAAAAGCAAAACAAAAACAAATATGCGGCAAAACCGATCACTGTTCTAGCTTCACAGCTCTCCGCTAGAGATATATTAAACAAGAATCCTCCGCACTGTGTTTTGTGTACGGTAAGCGTTGTACCTATAGTTGTCTGTTTGACGACCTTAAGTAAAAATGTGTGAATTCTGAAGTTCTATTTCTTAAATATCCAAAATTAATTTTCAGAAAATACTATCAACGGCATGTCCTTCTGGAAATTGAATATAGTGGTTGATGTATTGATTGGAGATCGTAGAAATGTGAGTATATGGGTTTTTGTGTGCAGTAGATAAGCGTTGTATCTATTAGTTATTAAAATGGCGGGCAAGTGACCGCACGGTGGTGGCTTGATTCGCGTTCGTATCATCAGCGATAAAGCGACAATTGAACTGTCGCTGAATTGTCACAGTTCTCTTGACAGTTGCTTGGGTGGCCCACAAAGAATGAATTACCGTTTTTGGATTTCGATTCTCATGTGTTGTTATTTTTACCTCATTTTCGCGATAAAAAGTGCAATTTGCCGGGCTCTTTGAAGCGCACTTATAGTGATAAAAGTTCTATTTTCTGTGCTAAAAACACCGGAAAATGGCTAAAGACGTGATAGTGAAAACTAAAGTGAGGAGCAGTTTACTTATAATGTGGTAATGAAGAGAAGGAAGTGCTCTTATACGAGCGGTAGTAGTAGTATCAGTACTTTGGATAATCATCGTACTGGCCGCCAGTCAGCTACTTATTATATTGAGATTTCAAATCACCAACTTTATACCTTGATGAAGAGAAATTTTCCGTACTGATATCGACAGAACGAGATATAGCGGCCTAGCCTTCATATGTGCAGGATTATGGTATTCTGGACAACATTCTTGACCTTTTTTACTGGTACATAATTATTTCCAAACACCTCTTCACTTGAAGAGAGGGTTAGCGAAGCGTAGAAGCTTTTGTAAAACCATAGCGCATATTGCATTAGGTAAACTTTTGGTTCATTTTCAACCGACTTCCAAAAAAGGAGGAGGTTCTTAATTCGATTGTATTTTTTGGAATCTTATTAAAATGAAATTCACATTATTAACTGCTGTTTTAAACAGTAAGCGAGGCAACTCATAACGCTTCGAACGCCGGAATGCCACAAGGTTCCAAAATGCCTATCATTTTAATTGGGCCACATTGAATTTGAATAAAATCTTTAAAAATTGATCCCAACGAATTGTCAAGGTTCAAAATAAATGACTAATTACTTAAACAAGTTTTTCTTTGGATATAGTCAACAGTCTTAGTTTTCATTTCACCGAATCAATGAATCTCAGTAATTTTGCCACGGATAAAAACAAATTATAGGTACATATTAGTAATTGTTACGTATAACTGTTTCATGTGGTTGTTGTGACAGTTACAGTGATGTTCCCGCTACCCGCTGCCCGCATTATGACCACTGGCAGCTTCGTGACCAGGACTTCATTACAACACAAAGGCGATTACGTCGACGATCGCCAGTCTTGAGGTATTTAAAATCAACTGAATAACTACAAAAATCAGCCCCCGTCAACCACAAAGTATAAGTATAATGACACAAAATGTAAGACGGCATAAAGGGTGTGAAACAAATTATTGTGTTTAATATATATAAAAAGTGTTTTCACATTCTGGGGTCTCCTCATACAAGTATTTTTATACTAAATAGGAGGTCCCCTACACCCTTTTTGTACCTAGGCTTAAGTATATTAATAAACTATTCTGTATTGTATTTGTATTTTTTGTAATAGTACCTATGCGAGCTCTGCTCTTTATAAGGATTATACTTAGTTAATACTACAATTATACTACAAATGTAAAATAAAAAATACTTGAAAATATCAATTCATTTTGCTTTTTGCAATACATTTTTTTATATAATATTTTGCTTTCATTTAGGTTTTGGTCTCGCCAGTACCTGTAGTAGGTGTATTAGATTGGAACCAACGAAAATTCGTACGTTCTTTCGATTTCAAGAAAGATACCCTTCCCTCCCTTCCCTGCCTTTTAAATAACCCTGTGTTCGACCCTTCTTGGCCTCATAATAATATACTATTCCCGCTTCTGCGACTCGTAGGTCTATGGGCAGGAGGCCGGACAGAATTAAAACGACATTTAGGGAGACGGTTCGGTAGGCCTTGCAAATTTTCTGAGCTAAGCCCCTCTGCACAGCATACAACTGTTTCCTAACACACCATTCTTACACCATTCATTCTTGGTAGCAGGAGCCCACACGCTGGCGGCGTACCATATGATGGATTGTATGACAGCTGCATACATGGTCCTGATCACCTCCGGATTCAATCCCCATGTCACTTTAGCTGTGCGAGCCAACTGTTGATACATCTACAAATTTTTTGAACATGGAAATTGAAAGTCAGTTTTTTTCCCTACCGTTAGACCTAAGATTTTAATTTAATTTACTGTTTGTATTTGAGCCCATGCGTAAAAGTAGTTCGTCATATTTTAATATTTTCGTAAGCACGATGGCCTGAGTCTTATGTGGTGAAAATTTCAATTCCAATAAATAAATTCAAAAGGTGCCCCCCCCCCCCCCCCAATCGATCCCTGCACACATACTCTAGAGGTATTTACTGAACAATTCCGGCCAGCATAGGTGGGGCCCTTTCTGTCACCCTTTCGTCAAAACAATCGACCACTAATTTTCGTAAATTTGCCGGGCGTCCTTTCGCAGCCAGTTGGCAATTATAAAGAGTCGTCCGTACAACACTGGAGCATAATAGTCCGGTTCAATATTTTTTCTAATATTTTCCCCAGTACCGATAGTAAGCCTATGGGTCTACCTATACGATTTTGGCGATGTCGTGATTTAAATTTCCACAAAGAAAGTCAGTTTCAACATTCATAAATGTTCCAAACTAAGTTCTATTGGGCAGTAGATAAACTTGCCACAGGAGCAAAAGTTTCATTAATAGTCTATTCAACAAGTTTGAAGGAAGAAACAGACAGACTCTCTATTTTGAAAAAAGCGAAGGCTTGTTGAACGTCGAACAGTGATCGCTTTTATTCTCATCCATCCATATTGCCTGGCCGTCGCTGTAAATTAAAAGTCAAAAACTTTTTACGACTGAAAAATTAGATGCTTGTTTTTAAATTAAAACATATAAAGCTTTCTGTATTAAAAAAGACCTTCCCCTTGTGGCTTTCATTGATGGAACTTTGTGATTTTAAATTTCCACAAAGAAAGTCAGTTTCAACATTCATAAATGATCCAAACTAAGTTCTATTGGGCAATAGATA
The DNA here is from genome assembly GCA_918317495.1 of Synanthedon vespiformis. Classification (NCBI taxonomy): domain Eukaryota; kingdom Metazoa; phylum Arthropoda; class Insecta; order Lepidoptera; family Sesiidae; genus Synanthedon; species Synanthedon vespiformis. The sequence continues at coordinate 5,742,132 of OU906947.1, forward strand.
ACCTTGCCACAGGAGCAAAAGTTTCATAATAGTCTACTCCACAAGTTTGAGTGAAACGCTTTGCTACAGACAGACTCACTATTTTGAAAAAAGCGAAGGCTTGTTGAACGTCGAACAGTGATAGCTTTTATTCTCATCCATCCATATGGCATGCCCTTCCCTGTCTGTAAATTAAAAGTCAAAAACTTTTTTCGATTGAAAAATTAGATGCTTGTTTTTAAATTCAAACATATAAAGCTTTTTGTATTAAAAAAGACCTTCCCCTTGTCGCTTTCATTGATAATAGTCTACTCCACAAGTTTGAGTGAAACGCTTTGCTACAAACAGACTCACTATTTTGAAAAAAGCGAAGGCTTGTTTAACGTCGAACAGTGATCGCTTTTATTCTCATCCATCCATATGGCATGCCCTTCCCCCTCTGTAAATTAAAAGTCAAAAACTTTTTACGATTGAAAAATTAGATGCTTGTTTTTAAATTCAAACATATAAAGCTTTTTGTATTAAAAAAGACCTTCCCCTTGTCGCTTTCATTAATAATAGTCTACTCCACAAGTTTGAGTGAAACGCTTTGCTACAGACAGACTCACTATTTTGAAAAAAGCGAAGGCTTGTTGAACGTCGAACAGTGATCGCTTTTATTCTCATCCATCCATATGGCATGCCCTTCCCTGTCTGTAAATTAAAAGTCAAAAACTTTTTACGATTGAAAAATTAGATGCTTGTTTTTAAATTCAAACATATAAAGCTTTTTGTATTAAAAAAGACCTTCCCCTTGTCGCTTTCATTGATAATAGTCTACTCCACAAGTTTGAGTGAAACGCTTTGCTACAGACAGACTCACTATTTTGAAAAAAGCGAAGGCTTGTTGAACGTCGAACAGTGATCGCTTTTATTCTCATCCATCCATATGGCATGCCCTTCCCCCTCTGTAAATTAAAAGTCAAAAACTTTTTACGATTGAAAAATTAGATGCTTGTTTTTAAATTCAAACATATAAAGCTTTTTGTATTAAAAAAGACCTTCCCCTTGTCGCTTTCATTGATAATAGTCTACTCCACAAGTTTGAGTGAAACGCTTTGCTACAGACAGACTCACTATTTTGAAAAAAGCGAAGGCTTGTTGAACGTCGAACAGTGATCGCTTTTATTCTCATCCATCCATATGGCATGCCCTTCCCCCTCTGTAAATTAAAAGTCAAAAACTTTTTACGATTGAAAAATTAGATGCTTGTTTTTAAATTAAAACATATAAAGCTTTTTGTATTAAAAAAGACCTTCCCCTTGTCGCTTTCATTGATAATAGTCTACTCCACAAGTTTGAGTGAAACGCTTTGCTACAGACAGACTCACTATTTTGAAAAAAGCGAAGGCTTGTTGAACGTCGAACAGTGATCGCTTTTATTCTCATCCATCCATATGGCATGCCCTTCCCCCTCTGTAAATTAAAAGTCAAAAACTTTTTACGATTGAAAAATTAGATGCTTGTTTTTAAATTAAAACATATAAAGCTTTTTGTATTAAAAAAGACCTTCCCCTTGTCGCTTTCATTGATAATAGTCTACTCCACAAGTTCGAGTGAAACGCTTTGCTACAGACAGACTCACTATTTTGAAAAAAGCGAAGGCTTGTTGAACGTCGAACAGTGATCGCTTTTATTCTCATCCATCCATATGGCATGCCCTTCCCCCTCTGTAAATTAAAAGTCAAAAACTTTTTACGATTGAAAAATTAGATGCTTGTTTTTAAATTAAAACATATAAAGCTTTTTGTATTAAAAAAGACCTTCCCCTTGTCGCTTTCATTGATAATAGTCTACTCCACAAGTTCGAGTGAAACGCTTTGCTACAGACAGACTCACTATTTTGAAAAAAGCGAAGGCTTGTTGAACGTCGAACAGTGATCGCTTTTATTCTCATCCATCCATATGGCATGCCCTTCCCCCTCTGTAAATTAAAAGTCAAAAACTTTTTACGATTGAAAAATTAGATGCTTGTTTTTAAATTAAAACATATAAAGCTTTTTGTATTAAAAAAGACCTTCTCCTTGTCGCTTTCATTGATAATAGTCTACTCCACAAGTTCGAGTGAAACGCTTTGCTACAGACAGACTCACTATTTTGAAAAAAGCGAAGGCTTGTTGAACGTCGAACAGTGATCGCTTTTATTCTCATCCATCCATATGGCATGCCCTTCCCCCTCTGTAAATTAAAAGTCAAAAACTTTTTACGATTGAAAAATTAGATGCTTGTTTTTAAATTAAAACATATAAAGCTTTTTGTATTAAAAAGACCTTCCCCTTGTCGCTTTCATTGATAATAGTCTACTCCACAAGTTCGAGTGAAACGCTTTGCTACAGACAGACTCACTATTTTGAAAAAAGCGAAGGCTTGTTGAACGTCGAACAGTGATCGCTTTTATTCTCATCCATCCAAATTGCCTGGTCGTCGCTGTAAATTAAAAGTCAAAAACTTTTTATGGTTGAAAAATTATTGGACATAAATTATAAATTAGCGTTAACATAATTATTATGGATAGCGTTATCATGCTATGAAAAACACTCCCATTGATATTTGTGGATTTTGGTTAGCTGAACTCGTGTAGGCAGTTGGATCTATAAATATAACTTTACAGCTTCTTACTTCATTAAAGATTTCAATCGCAGTGAACGATTATACGAAGCCACCTTGGCTTTGTAATTTTCCTCATTATCGGAATGCTGAATCATTTTGTTCCAAGTGTTCCACCTTGTTGCAGAAACCACAGTGGAAAATGTGAGGACGGACCTGTCTAACAAACTCATTTTCACTCACTACAATATAAAGTTTCTTTTACTATAGAAAAATTTTATACTATGTTACATTATTAGGGTAAAAGTAGGAACAAGAAGACTGTATTTGTATATGCAATATTCGTTTATTTATCAACGCTTACGTTGATGTGGTTGTAACAATTTTAGTTAAATCTGTAAAGTAAAAAGTCCCAATAGCTTAAAGTTTTGTTGGAGAAATCTATTGCGTGAAAGCTTCCGCCATTTTGTCTACTTTCTACACTATGAGTACAATTTTCAAGTCTGAAAACTGTTCTATCTCTTGTGTTGAGAAAGGTGGTCAAATATAATTTCAAAATGAAGATTCATATATACGTCACATTTTTTTGCAATATGCCAAGTGGAATTTTTCGAAACTCACATTATACATTATATACCAACTATATTCAATTTCCTTCAATTTTATTTTCACATTGGACATCGCCAGTTTCACTTTTTGTTAGAACACGAAAATAGAAAACAAAATAGGTAGTTATTACGAGTCTCAAAACTCGCTAACATTATTTTCATTATCATCACTTCACTACAATATACACTTCATTACATTTTACTCTAGAAAAATGTTATACATTACATGTTATTATTACATTATACTCGTACATTACATTAACAAACATGTTAAGTCATGTTATGGGTACAAAGTTGGAACAAGAAGACTGTATTCGTATATATTATATGCAATATTCATTTATTTACAAAGTTTTGTTCACATGCGTATCTATTGCGTCAAATCTATTTCGTCTACTTTCCACACTGGTGGAAAACGCCGAAAAACGCTTGGTCAAAACTAATAACGTCTTTCATGTCGTATTATTATTTGTCGACCGACGAAAACGAAAAAACAAAAAGGAGGAGGTACTCAATTCGACGCGTATATATATATATATATATTTCATGTATGATCACGCATAACTTTTGACAGGGTGGTCCGATTTTGATAATTCTTTTTTTATTTGAAAGGGTGCACCTCCAAGGGAGTTCCATTTTAATTTGAAAAAAAAAATTCCAACCCTAAGGGTAGGAAAACAGGGGATGATTGTTCACTCACCGATTGTAGCGTATAACCACGCATAACTTTTTACAGACTAGTCCGATTTTGATAATTCTTTCTTTAATGGATAGGGTATACCTCGAAGTTGATCTTGTATGAATTTGGAAAAAAAATCCTACCCTAAGGGTGGGAAAATTAAAAATTAAGCATGTAGTAAATATTAGATTATAGCCACAAAAAATATAAAATAAAACTTTTTAACAAAAAATAAAACCGCCGAAAAAACTGAAAAGCATAAAATAATCTTATTATCATTTTACCTAAATAATTTTGAGTCTGCGCCAAACAAGCAAAAATTACGTAAAGAGTGATGCGCGGTGGCGACTCAAAATTACTTAGGTAAAATGATAATAAGATTATTTTATGCTTTTCAGTTTTTTCGGCGGTTTTATTTTTTGTTAAAAAGTTTTTATGTACTCAGGTCGTGGAATTCTATTCATTTTCTAATTAGAAATCAAGTTATAGCTTGGGAATTGTTCTGGATCTACCTTTCTAATGTATTTGTACTGATTGATTGAAAATCCCCCGTTAATCAGAAATGCTAACGCCTCATCAGCACTTAATTCTTTTACCCCTTTGTGTGTGTTATTTTTTGGTTTAGATGATATAACATTTTTTAAGAGAGCCGCAAGCCGCAACCTCAGGCTCACTGGATTTTCTTAAGCTCATAACTGACACGTATATACAAGCTCTTATGTTGAAGTTAATTTATGTTATGTTGACTTCCAAATCTTGGCTAAAATTTGTTAGCTGTATGTACTTCCACTCTTGTTTCATAATATCTCCTGATTTTATGTATGACTTGTGGTACTCCAAAAAATCTAACTTGTGTGTTTTATTTATTGTGTAATTATTTAAATTTGTATCTATAGGTATGTATAATTTAATTTACAGTGAGTGAACGATATATTTCATTAATTAAAACAAATCTTTCGTTTGTCCAAAGTTTGTTTTGTATGTTATAACATAATATGATAAATGTACACGATCTTAATTTATTGTGTCGATTTTTCATTGGCGTGGTCGTGGGCCTAATGTTTAACTATTCGTTTGAATTTCCACAAATTAGTTGATAAGTAAAATTGTTCAGAATAATTATATACCTATATGTCTTTTAAAGAAAATGTACCTCTAGGTAATGGGTTTATTGAACATTTATAAACGATCTTAGATTTTTATTGACTTAATTTTAAAGGACCTAAGTATATTATAAGAAATTATTATAAGGCTATAATTAAATAAAAAATAAATAAATGAACAAAAATGTATTTTATTTACCTCTCCTATAAACGCTATTAGTTAAAAACCTATAAGTTTTTAACGTCCGACGCAAAAGCGTGGTATTAAACGTTTGACGTGTCTGAGTCTATCCATCTGTCTATAATTCTTGGCATCTGGATCTGGCAATCTGGATTTCGTTGGATAATTGTTACCTCAATTATCCAACAAAGACTATTTAGACTACTTTCATTAAGTAATGATTATTTATTTAAATTAAGTATTAAGTTTAGCAACAAAGGATAATAAACGTTAGTTATTTATCCACTTATAAAATACTGTTAATGAGACCTAGTTAAATGTAGAACAAATTGAAAATTGTACCGGCGTTAGATGGTAATTAAATATTGCTTTTCCGCCTTAAATGTATGGACCAAAAAATAAAACAGGCTTTGCATGTTGTGACATTTATTATTACGAAAAACATTTACTTAATTAATATCACATTTAAAATATTGAATAATAAATTGAATTTATGACAGTTATCTTTAACATTTACAGAAGTTATTTATTTAAAAAAAACGATCGGAGGCAGTCATGAGGACTGCCGACAGAAGTGTAAACTTAAAACTGAGCGTCCAACGCAGACACACACAATCGGGTATATGCAAAGTGTTGACGTGATCGCGTACGTAGACAGCTGCGCGTGTATAACTGTGAGCAATAGCACCATTAGCATGTTGCTGACGCGAACCGATACATTTTTTCCCTACCCAAAGTCTATAGAAGTTTTCACTTCAAAAATATGACACAGCAATAAACCTAGGGCTGTGGAGTAATTTATATGTCAACGGTTTCCTGCACCCCAGGCTCGCACAAGGCAGTCGGAACTGAGTTTCTTTTTATATTTATACAAAGTCTCCGTGGCCTGTGAGCACTTGCACGCCCCCTCGACGTCTGGTAGGGACAGTTTCATTCCATTCGTCATCTATACTCTACACTATTGAGGAAAGATTTGATTGTTTGTTTGAATAGAATAGGCTCCGAAACTACTGGACCGATTTGAAAAATTCTTTTACCATTAGAAGCCGACATTATCCGTGATGAACATAGGATACTTTTTACCGCAGGAAAATGCTTCATTCCTACGGGAAATCTAAAATAAAAGTAAACACTAGCGGCTTGGCCCGGGAGATAGCGTCATCTATCCAAATCAGGTGAAACCTCGCATTAATATTATTTCGATGGGTGTAACGACTAACATAACCACTGCTTGCTGATATTCCACGGTAGATGGCATTTTATACTTTTCAACGCGGACGAAGTCGCGAGCACCAGCTAGTATTGTATATTTCACTTGGCAATGGCAGAGCTCAGGGGCTCACTATCCTGTTTCAGATCACGCTTCACTCCACCAGGGCAGTTTAAGCTCTATTAGATTTGTATTAGGTACAGACTAGTGTCTCTATTAGATATACGAGCAGGGATCGCTGAACCGCTTGTAGAGTTACAAGCGCTTAAATACCGGCTAACAGCTAATTAATCTAATTAAAATATGTATCGAAATTTACATAGTATTCAAATATATAATATATTATTATCTTGCCTTGAATTATCCTTACATATAAGAAACAAAGTCTCCAGCCGCGACTACCTGTCCTGTCTGCCTGTCTATTATATATATATATTATTTTTTTTCATTTCATATTAACTACTTAAGAACTGTCAGTATTGAGTATTGAGTATTGAGTTATCAAAAGCCACGAGATATTAATTTTACACATAAAAATGGCAAGAAGAAACATAACAATGCGCAAATAAAATCACTATGACTTAGAAGTGAGCTTAATCCAACAATGGAAGAGGTATATTAGGTATACAGTCATAATACGTACAGTACAGTCTAACATTCATTTTTCTTAGCATCAATAAAGCTTGCATACAACATTGGATCAAGACTTTCTTGAACACTTGTAACTTAAATTGACTAACAATTAAAACAAGTTAATGCGTTTTAAAGTGAGGTTTCAGTAACTTATATATACAGGGTTTGTAGAGGAAAGCCCACGGCAAAAACATTATGTAACCCGAGAATCCGAGACTGTAATAGACCATCCACCACTTGGAGAACACTTTCAAATCAAAGGGCACTAAGCTCCATCCCATGAAAACGATTGTGTACACCTTCAGGAGGAGGTAGAGCAGAGGTTTGGTCACCGGGTGGGACCACATGGGCTCATACCACGTGGTCCTGGTGAGGATGCTCTCCAAGTCCTTCTCCATGAGAATGATGAGGAACTCGTTGAAGAAGGTGGCGTAGTACCCGGAGCGGATGCCGTGCCAGAGAGCCAGGAAGGCGAGGGTGAGCAGTTGACTGAGGTTGCGGTTCCCGAGGAACTTGAGCCTCTTGTAGATGTATTCGGCCGCGAAGTAGTTGGTGTTGCAGTTGAAGCTGTCTATGTAGTGTTGGAACTTGGTGGCAGTCTCGAACCTCATCAGCTTGATGTTGCTGCAACCGTCCCATTGGTTCACCGCGTCGTCTTTCTTTCCATTGTACGATAGTCCAAATCTGATGCACGACGCTGGAAATGTGTTGTTTGCGTTTTATTTATAACAGGCTTTGTAACTCGGAACATAACCTAGCAGCAAAGTGAACTCAAATGTGACTAGTTAGAAATAAATGTCAGCCCACAAATGGAGAGGGATGGCGTTATATTTATGAAAATAATTGACGCTTTACTTTATTACTTGAGTTTATTGGAATAAAGTATTTTTTGGCTATTACTTAAGAGCACAGTTTCTAGAATTATTGAGGGTTTCGTAATTCGCCGTGTTAATTAGCTGATGTAAAACTTTGATAAAAATCAAATTATAAACATATTACAGTAAGCGGTTGGCAACAAATTAAATTAGATAATTACCTTCGGTGAGTAACCAACAGGAAATATATTTTAGTAGAGCAAAATGTGCCCAAAATCCGCAGTAGAAGTGTCGGTAGAAAATAGATTTTTCCCAAAATTCGTCTGTCAGCATGAATTTCGCATCGAACACAGTCACTGGAAACAATTTTTATTTTCAAGAAACTTTATAGGATTTAAAATCAAGGAACATAAAATATTACACATTGATGAAACAATGAATACAAATTGTTGCAGGATCAGCAGCACACCTGGCGTTGCTTGTATCCTTAAGAGACCAACCACATGGATCAATTAAGTACTATCACATTCCTTGTCAAGTCGTCACCCAGTGTAGATTTAATTCATTTTTAATACAAAAAAAATCATACCTCCAATTTGAAAAGCAATCAAATAAAGCATTCCTTGTGTTAATCTCTCAAATGATTGTTTTGAATAAGTGGCAGTATCGTCCAAAGGGTATTTATCATTAATATATTCTGAATAGCGCTTGAATGAAAACAAAGGACCCACAAGAAAACCAGCTGGGAAGTAAATGAAGCCAAGTAACTCGAGGATTGTTGGTGGAGTGATAATTGCTGTTTTCTTATTATTCAATGATAATTCCGCTTGTTTTCCTTCAACAAGCTTCTGTCCATCCCAAAGATCAAATGACAAAGCAATCAGCTTGAGAGTCAAGACACAATGGGGCATAGTCCACGTTATATCATATTCCTCGGACTCGGTCAAAATATAACCAATTAACAGGTATCCCATATTGAAGACAAATGTTATTAGGGCGTGCATTTCTCCAGGTTTAATGAACTGATTTGTCACATACATAACTATGATCGGAATCATGTTATGGTACAAGGTGAGGCCAAAGTTAAAGAAAGCCATTTCTAAACCAGTTAAGAAGAAATACAGATTCCGGAGGTATCGCCTTTGAGATCTCACATACTTATGATAGATTAGTGCCAGTGGGTAACTTAACAAAATTGAAATAAGCAAATTGAGGGCTGCTTCTGTAGCACCAATAAAATTTGCAAGGTACGGTATGGGGCTGATGCCACACCAGGCTAAGAAGGAGAGGACGGTGAATATCATTATATCTGAAACAGAAAAAAAGAAAATTGTTATTGAAGATTTATATAAGTTAAGGTCGGCAGACAGGCTGGCGGCCCACTTGATGGTATGTGGCTACCGTTGCCTAACACAAGCAACACCACAGGTGCTTAAAGTGCGCAGTTGACTACAGTAGAATTTAAGTTAATCATCAATACTAATAATAAATCTGTAAGTATAGATGTATGTATGTATTTTCCTCCATAACTCTTAAACGAATTAACTGATTTTCATGAAACTTGATAGATAAACATTTAGATGTACGGTACATAGGATAGGCTACTTTTTTCTTTTTCAGCTAGTATTAAAATAAATATTTGAGTGTTAATTTTATTATAGATATATAAATTTCAATAAATTCTTATGCATTTTATTGCCTGGATGTCAGTTTATTAGGAGAAAGTTAGTGCATTAGAACAGACTTGAAAATTTCAAAAGAAAATGTTACATCACTACTGTTAACCTTTATGTTCTAAGTTAATCAATAAAGCTGAGTAAAAATTTAAACTATAGTAATTGAGAATACAAGCTATTTTCAGTGGAAATAAGTGATTACTATGGTTTTTTATATATTTTTTTTAAAGCCAACTATACCTACTGCTAAAATTATAAGGAATATTAAACCTTACCAGAGAAAATATCTGGTGTACAATCAAATATTCCCACAAAGGAAACCTTCTGGATAATATTACAAATTTTCTTCCATTTAACGTCGGGAAAAACCGCTAGTAAATGTTTAGTAAACCACCAAATAGTTACGGAACTTATTTTAAACAAAAACTAATAACATTATACGTAAATTACGTAGTATGCAAAGTCAGCAAAGTGCATGCAAACTGCAAGCTGTGTGCAACTTGCAAGAAATGAATTCATTCATATAAAATCATAATGAAATGAAATGACATCAAAGCAAGTCAAATCACAACAAATGAAACTGTCAATGTCAAAACCATGAACGAATGCTTTTGAAATTAATTAATCTGGAGGCATAGAATAAAAAATAAAGCATTAGTTATTATTCTATGTCTGGAACCATAGACGTATTAGATAAGCCTTCTATTTACGGAAATTAACTGTATTACCAATACAATAGTTAAAATAATTCCATTGCGCCTTATACAGATGCTAATCCGAGCCAAAAGGCTGGTATGGGTATGGGCGTTATTTACGCATAGAATAATAACAAGTAAGCAACAAAGTTACATTAGTTCATACTCTATTCACTTATAGCATTGAAAAGGTGTTAGAAAGAGATACATATGCAGTAGTAAATATATTCGTAATTTAGAAGGTCAAATACGTAAGTATAGTTTTAGTTCTTTAACGAATTTCATTTCATAATTAATTTTTGTGAAAGTTGCATACTTTCGTGTAATATTTTTTATTATTTGGATTAAAAATTTAAGAATATCTGTAAATAATGTGGGTTTATGTTATAGTTTTTGCACTGTAGCTTGGTGCAGGTGGCAGGTGACAGTTGTCAGTATGACGTTGACATCTATCAGTACACAGTAGGGATGTGACGTTATGCAATGCTATTCATTTTTATCGCTAACGATACTCGTAGGGACTTGACCTGACTGCTTTGGACTTGACGGACCTGTTTTGGAATACTAACAAGAGAAATTTAGACTTGACTGACTTGACTTGACTGACTAGACTTGAGTTCGCTACTTTTGATTTTGATTTCAATTTTGCCTCTTTTTTTTTTAAAAAGAGGCTATTACAAATTGCTATTTTAACTTGACACTGGCAGATAATGGCCATTTTAAAATGAGCCGCATTGCCATTTAACCTAAAAAAGAAGAAAAGAAGAAGAAGAAGAACGATACTCGTAGCATAAATCTCGTTCTCTTTATTATTGTTATAAATATTATTTTAAAATGAAATTTGTTTAAATATAAATTTTTGATTTAATTAATTCAAAAATTTTTGGCATTTGATATTTCTTTCGTGACAATATTTTTGCTCTATGGCGCATTGGCGGCGCGCGCGCGGCGGCCATTTTGTTTACCCGAGCCGAGTGTTTTGTATGAGTTGTATTTTGTTTTCATTTTCGTTAAATTGTTATTTGTTTTAGTTTATTGAATTTATTGTTTTATTTGTTAACGTTTGTTGTTCTATTTGTGGAACTACGCACAATATTCGATTTTTATTATAAAAAATATCGACTATCCATCGTAGCAGTACAAAATCCCATATCCCATCACTAAATACATCTTTGGCGTTATACGCATAAAACTTTGTTTAATTTTTCTTTCAATTTGATTTTATTTGTAGACTAGAACATTCGGGTTGGGTTTAATTTAATTTACTACTACATTTTTAATGACTTAATATATTGCGAATGTGGTGCAGCTGGTCGTAATTATAAATCGCGGCAACTTTCAAAAGTGAAATGAAACTAGTCGTAACTGTCATCCATCCGCACCAAGCCAAGCTACAGCGCAAATAAAATAAACTGTAAAATTGTAAATAAAAACTTAATTATTAAATCATTACCTACGTGTCGATATAATTCCAGTGTTTTGGGGGAGTTTTTCCAAAAACTGAACAATGAAAAAAAAGCTAAGTGCAACAATTGTGGTGATGTTTTTAGCTTCAAAACTTCAACCGGTATTTGATAATACATCCCCATGGCTATATAAGTGTTTCTTCAGCATAATCAAATACAAGAACCAAGTCGTCAACAGGAACTTCCAGTCGTCGTCAGATGTTAAGTCGGCTACAACGGCAACTCTTCAAGTCTTCATCAAGTACCAGGTTTTACCGGGAACGTTACCGCTACATCACACGCAACAGCGAGCGCATTAATAGGCACGGAATTCGCAAAAATTTTTCATAAAATCAAAAAAGAAAAATTAATAATGACCTTGTCGAATTATTTATAGACAGTTATCACCCGTTCTCTTTAGTGATATATATATATTTTTATAGACAGTTACCACCCAGACATACCTGGATACGAGTTACAATTATAGGACAAAACAGTTCAACAAAAATAAGAAGAAGTAAACGATATTGAATATATTTCCTTAACAGATTTATAAACGTCTCAGGTCAATGATGCCTACATTGCTGTTACTAAACACTGTATAACAATAGATCTAGGGTTGAAAATATTTTTACTAATATGTGCCGAGTTCCTTCAAGCTGCATAGCTCAAAACAACCAAAAATTACAAATAAAATAAATTTTATTGTAAGTGACAATGCAGCCAATGTAAAGATAGCTGACATAGGCTGGAAGCATTATGGATGCTTTGGCCATACTTAGGGTATGTTTAGGCCATACTTAGGCCTTATAGTTTCAATTACTCGAAGTTAGATAAGGTGAAAACTATCGTCCATCATTTCAAAACCAATTGTGGCGCAAGAAAAATTATTAAAAGCACAAACACGAAAATCCAGAGGATACACAAGCGCTTGGTACAAAATGTAGTAACAAGGTGGAACTCCCAAGTTTTGTATTCAATGACAATTTGTTGAACTCGAAAATCACATATTATGCGCCACATAAAAATGCAAAATAATATAAGTAGTACAGAAGGATAGTGAGTGTTTACAGATTTAGAAGGTGTAAATAGTAAAACAATTTAGTGTAGAAACATTGCGAAAGTATAAATAGACAAAAAATTTAAAAAAGTCAAATGAATATAAGTACTACAGGAAGGATAGTGAGTGTTTATAGATTTAAAAAGGTGTAAATAGTAAAACAATTAGTGTAGAATGTGAGAAACATTGTGAAAATGTAAATAGAAAAACGAAAATTAAAAAATGCAAAAATATCTCATTAATAGTAATCCTGTAAATATTTTGAATCATTGTATACAGGCCGTCCCCAAGATTATGCGATATGAAAGGAAAGTACCTTAAATATTTTAGATAAGATATTTTGCTGAATGTTAAATGTTAAATCAAAGTTAACTTTTAAATACGCCTGCATTTTTAATAGGTTTTGTGTGCCTTATCGTAGTTATACAAATAAATAGGTACATTTAATGCAGTCAGTCCTAAGCCTGAATAAAGTATGAAGGGAAGTTAACTTGTGTCTTGCGTCAGTTAGTAATGTTGGTATTACATTATTGGTGTAACTGTAAAACAAAATTTAGCTTGTAATTCGAATTGTGATATGTAATGTAGCCACAGTATTTTTGTTTCGTAAATAATGTTACACTTGGTAGAATATATTATGGTATCACTGTAAGTAATAACGAAACAATACTTAAAAATTAACTAGTTACTAAAATCACTAATTTTCAAAACTGGTAATGGCTTTTTCATAACTACATAGTTACGTTACGTTTAGCGAAAATCACGTAACGACTCACGCCTACCAGCTGGTTCCTGCAACTTCACGTTGAAAATTGTTGCTATAACACTTCAGTCAGGCGTTAACTATTTATTTTATTTTAGTTGTTCTCCCAGGGATGTCTTCCTGTGTCCCTGACGATGTGTATGCAAAACTGATCGGTCGAGTAAGTTAAGGCGTGAAAATAATTCAACTCTCATAAAACATAGCTAAATTAACAATATTAAAGTTGAAAGTAAAATTAGCAGTAATTTGTCAAATTAAAGGCTTATTCGGAACTGAAATGGTTGTATTAAAAAAATGCTAAATTCAGCATTAGAAATTTATTCTTTCAATTCTTTTGAAGTTAGACAATTATCTACATCGCTTCATGCACTATTTTTTCTTTATATGTCGTAAATTAGTTCAATCGACGCCTAAGATCCCTAAGGATTTGAAACACTGGATCCAGACAAACCAAATGCGGCCTGATTTAATTATATCTAGCTAGATACAGGCTTACAGGTTACAACTATTCAGCACTAGGGTAGAGGAGAGGATCTTGATAATCCGTCCAGCCGTTCAGTAAAATTTAAGAGGAGCATTGATGTTTTGTTTCAAAGCGTCATTTTATATAATACTAGCTGGTGCTCCCGGCTTCGTCCGCGTTGAAAAGTATAAAATACCATCTACCATGGAATAGGTCGCTAAAAATATCACCAAGCAGTTGTCATGTTAGTTGCTTAACCTGATTTGGATAGATGGCGCTATCTTCAGGACCAAGCAGCTAGTATTTACTTTTATTTTAGATTTCCCATAGGAATGAAGCATTTTCCAGCGGTAAAATGTAGCCTATGATCATCAGGGATAATGTCGGCTTCTAATGGTAAAAGAATTTTTCAAATCGGTCTCAGTAGTTTTAGAGCCTATTCAATACAAACAAACAATCAAATCTTTCTTCTTTATAATATGTAATCAAACTCACTGATAGTAGCGTATGACCACGCATACTTTTTTTAACGGATAGGGTATACCTCGAAGTTGGTCTCGTATAAATTTGGAATAAAAAGTCCTACCCTAAGACTGGAAAAATGCGGGTGAGTATTACAATTAAAAAAAAAGTAATAAAAAATTAAGTAATTTAATTAAAAAATTAAATTATTTTTTTGTAAAAAAGTTTTTATGTAAAATAATAAATATGGAGCAACAAAATCAATTTTTGCTGTAGAAAATAGCAACAAATTCCTATATACATAATAATATTTAGTTTTCAAGTCCGGCGTAATTGATTGCTGTACAATTTTAACGAAGGGAGAAGCCGCGAAGCAAAGTTTGGTATAGAATATTTGGGGGCGGTGGAACCGCGCGCTCGGGCTCGGGCCGCAGGCCTTAGTGAAAGCCCTCACTTTCATTGGTAGTGGGGCGATCGGGCGTCAGTGGCACACAACACAACAAAAGTAAACGTCGTTGCGAGCGCATAGCACGCCGCGAGCCGGCCACTCGTCACACTTGTAGAGATCGCGCGCGAACCTTTCGTGATCCCGTGATGTACAGGTGGTGGATGGTGGTGATGGCAGCTGTAGGCGCGGCGGCGGCAAGTGGCCGCTTGCCGCGCACCTCGCAGTCTGCGTCTTCGCCAGCGCCCTCCGCTCTGCCACGGCTTCCTCAGAGAAACCTCACTCTCTCTGCCAGGTCTTCTGTCAGAAACAGGTCAGTACACAAAACTTACTTTCATTTGACACCTTTATCACAACTGTACTTTGTCATCATAAGATATCGGTGCCTTTTAGCGAGATTAATAAAAATAATAAATGCCTTGATGATCTCCAATGGCTCGAAGAGTTATAATTATGTGCTGTAACCAATAACCTAAGTATTTGTATAAATTGTGGGGCATTAAAGCCCACACAGTCTCTTCTCCTTAATGGCTCAACAGTCCTTTGAAATAACGCTTATTTATTTGAATTTATTCTAGACTACGGTCTATATTATATATATAAATATGTATTCAAAAATCAATATTTCATAATGCATACATCTGTGTAAGTTTCAATCTGCGGTTCACACAAAGAATGTCTTACCTAAATGTTGAATATACATAAATTTCACTTCATACTTACATTCTTATAGTTATAAGAATGTAATAATAATAACTCAATAATTCAAGTTAAAGTTCAGAAATAAGTATTAATTTGTAGTAAATGTATGTGTAAGTTTATTCCAAAAGTTGTCAAGTACAACGAGTGGTACGTTCGCGTATGACTGCGTTATAGAGATACTTGTACACGACACTAGCGGTTTTCACAAGCCACATTTTGGCGGTTCTCTTGCATTAAATCTTTTCTAAGCTAAATTGTTTCATTCTCAATACGTATAAAGACAATTCAAACTGCTACAATACTTAATAGTTTAAATTGTTTCCTATAACAGTGAAACTATTATTGAAAACTAATATAGGCTAATAACAAAAGCTGTTTTATTACTAATTTAAAATAATAATTTATCTAACAAACATAATTATTATCGAGCACATACCTATTATAACGTTTCAAGATTCTTAATCAATTTGACTTAGATATTGGTAGTAAAAGTACTATGTAAATGGTAAGGTAGTAAAACTACTAGTAGACTTAATTTATGTATAACTAGCTGGCGCCCGCGACTTCGTCCGCGTTGAAAAAGAAAAAGTGCCTATCCTATGTGAAGCCGTCCTGTACGTCTAAATGTTTATCTACCAAGTTTCATGAACATTTGTTAATTCGTTTATGGAGTAACATACATACATACAATAACTACCTACACTTACAAATTTATTATTAGTATTGATGTAGCTATACCTACTGCGTTTGTACTGATTTGCTAGGTATGATATCTATTTAATTATGTCTATTGACCGGGAATCGATTCTGTCATGATTTTAGCAAAATCACGCTGTACGAGTGAGAAGTTAGTACAGTAGAATAGAGATTTTGTAAGAATTTTTTGTCTCAGCTCAATTATAATGCGAATAAGTGAAGACAGAATGCAACGCAACACATTTGCGAGGACGTTTTTATGGAATTAAGAAACACCATTTTGTTAAGCAGTTATTGATGTTTAATTTCATTTTATTTAAATAACTAACAAATATGTTATTGAATTGATCGAGTAT
The DNA here is from genome assembly GCA_918317495.1 of Synanthedon vespiformis. Taxonomy (NCBI): domain Eukaryota; kingdom Metazoa; phylum Arthropoda; class Insecta; order Lepidoptera; family Sesiidae; genus Synanthedon; species Synanthedon vespiformis. Next base: position 5,758,689 of record OU906947.1, read on the forward strand.
AAGACCAATGAATAATACTGAAATCGCCTCGTCGAAAACTATTTCAACTTTCGACATATTGCGTCTTCAATGGCCGAGAACCGGCCAAACTATTTTATTATACCAAGGAAATAACTAGTTGGCAAAAGTAGGTGTCTGATATTGTTTAATGTTAAAAGGAGACGTGATGCAGTCAAGTAAAGGGAAAGTGAAATTAGTAAAACATAAAATTTAGATGATCTTTTATTGTTACTTATTGTGGTTTAAAAACTTGCAAGATGAAATAATCACTGCATATTATAAAACAAAGTCCTCCGCCGCGTCTGTTTGTCTGTCTGTTCGCGATAAACTCAAAAACTAGTGCACCGATTTTCATGCTGTTTTCACCAATGAATAGAGTGTTTCTCGAGTAAGGTTTTAGTATATAATTTACAAAGTTACGTAGGCGAAATCGCGGGCAGCAGCAGCAGCAGCTTACCTATATATATGAAATAATACCATATAAATCATATAATTATATATATTTATCACAACTTATACATTAATTTTTTAACGGTTTAACCGTTTTAAATGTGTTTTATGATGATTACTTGGATTAAACTATAAGATGTTTTATTCTGTAAAATGTTAGGCTTATATGAGATTTCCTAAAAACTAAATACAGTGCGCACGAAATTGCGGGCACCAGCTAGTGTCGAATATTTTTTTTTTACTTGCATTGCGAAGTCGCTATTCGCACAAAACAGTTTATAATGGTGTTTTCACAAACATTTAGAGAATTTATTTCAGAAGAACAAGCATAATATGTTACATTCTGAATAAAAATACACACGAATTCGTCAAAAAATTCGCACTTTCTCGTAATAATTAATTGCCTTGACCATTTAAAGTAGATTAAAATTGCCCTTTAGGATCTCTTTGTTACATAATAATAAGAATTATACCAAAAATCTTTTTCTCTGGATTGCACCAATACTCGTAAGTAATTGTCTCGAGTACTTATCTTTTGCAAGAGATTTTTTTAAGACTAATTAAAAGAAGTTTTTAATTTAAAATAGTTTGGACTTTTAAATTTTTAAGTAAACTTAAACCTACTTGTAAATGCGAAAGTTTGCGAAGATGGCTGGTTGTTAGTTAGTCACGCAAACATTTAGATGAAATTTGATACACAGACAGTTTATTAGGTACTATTACCAAGATAAGCTTATAGTATGCTTTGTATCCCTAAAAAATGTTAGGTTCCCGAGGGATCATCTAAAAATATAAAAAAATTGACCGTGATGTCGCTGTGACGACGATAGCGATCTGGCGATGTCAGATTTTTCTCACATGTTATATTTTTCATTCTTCAATCCGGACAAAGTCGCGGGCAACACTAGATTGAAATAATCTTATATGCCAATTATTATACTGAACGTACGATGGCCTAAATATCTAAATATCAACATAACCAGGAAACCGCGTGCAGGAACTTATTAATCAGTACCAGTAAGTAATTTAAAGTGAATAATTATGTGTGATTTAACTTTACAATTACGAGCACGCCTAAAGACACACGACAAAATTAATTAATAAAGTACCGCAATTTTTTTACTCACGTGAAACTACAAAATCTGAGCTAGTATTATAAAGAGAAAAGATTTGTGTTTTTGTTTGTAATGAATAAACTCAAAAACTACTGGACTGTTAAGATTCTTTCTTCTGTTAAGATTAAAGATTCTTTCGCCTATAGAAAGCTCGAAGCTACAATAGGCTTTATTTCATAAAGTTATGCGGAAGAAGTCGCGTGCAACAGCCACTGGGCTAAGAGATCTGAATCTGATCTATGTTACGATAAAATACATATCAGAAATTAGAAAGATAAACTATAACGCAGTTACAAATAAACAAAATATAAAGAGAAATGTTCCACGCATTTACCTATATTTATTTTTATATTAGTTGGAAATAATTTTTATGTCATGTTTGAATGAAAACAATGGCTTCGGAGTTCGGACACTAATTTGGACCCGCAAGTTTTGACCCACTGAATAAAAGTGCCCGTTAGACCAACTTTTAAGTGCCCGTCTGATCCACTATGGGTCACAACAATATTTTATTAAGTTTATTTATTGATTTTTAGTGCCTTTCTGACCCGCTACTGTGAAATAATGGATCTTATTCAATGGCTAGGAAAAGCAAGCTCTAGGAACTTTTATGGCCAAAAAAATACAGAACAAACAATAGTTTTTATTATATTGTTGACTCAATGGTTAACACATAAACATTTGCCCCTAGCGGGATTCGAATCCGCGATCGTTTGGATTTTCCTAATGCTAGTTAAGACTATAACTTTTAAAACAGCGGGTCAAATATAAAAGACTAGCGGGTCATAAGGGCACTTTTTCGTAGGTAGGGTCAAAACTTGTTGGTCCGAACAATCACAGAATCATCGAGACCCGTTTTCTATTCGCTAAAAATACTAGAGGTACCTTGTGGGCGGTTAACTTAAACCGCCTTGGGTGCTGATGTTGAAATAGTATTTCTCTACGCAAAAATCAACGAAATTGTACTTATTAGCGCATAAATCGTAATAATCAAAGCACGATTTGGAAGATATAATGATACCACGAAACACAAATTACTACCTGCTCAAAACTCTAGTGCAACAAATTATACTGTGGACTGTCTCGAGTTAACCACTCGAGTTAACAAAGCTTACGGGTCAATTATTACCGAAATTGACAACTTAACGTATAGTCTAAGAATGTATAGCCGAATTCAATATTTTTTTTCGAGTGCTCTAATCCAAGCAGGTGGAACACAGAGGCGCAGCAACTTAAGAAACGAGATCAAGGTCATACGTCGGTATTGTTGCTGCTCTAAGCGCTAATTATGATTGCTTGTTTTAACAGCTGCTGCCGTCGACTATAGAGAAATAAAACTGAATAGTAGATACCACTAATCAGTACTCAACTTTCTAACGTGAAATGACAGTGTGGTCATTTGGTGTTACATTGAAAATATTTAGAGTCCATTCTCTTAGTCAGTGCCTATTACTTTTACCCTATAAGGTGCTACTGGGATTTCGCAGCATTGGCAATACGTTTCCGTTTGGCGTTGGCTTCGAGTGTTTTCGTTAGACGTGAAAAAAAAGCAAGAATGTTCCGCTGACTTGTATTTAAGTTGCAGTGGCTGCTTTTTCGAAGGGACAGTCGACTGGCCAAGGACGTTAAGCGCTCGCATGAATGTGAGGCACGCGTACGAACTTTGCCAGCGGATTGAAAAGATTTATTAACAATTAATACAAACATACAGTCAGCTCCTCTCTAGACTGATACATTGCGGCGACGTATATGACCGAGTTGTTGCAACGTGGTCTGTTTAAGTTAAATGTCAATGTCGATTTACGTGAATACAGGAAGAACGTCTGGGCGTATTACGACTTCGCCAACTCAGATAGATACCTTGTCGTATGTATTTATAACAAGGACGCCGGCTGTAACAAGGATATTGTATTGTTCGCGTTGTCGCTACAAAAGCAACCGTCACATTTTCAACAAGTTCGCCGTGATCGGTATCAGTGTTTAGCCACTTGTCGTATGGCCGATTTATTGTTTGGCGAGGGCGAGCTAATACGTGTATTGTTATCGAACAATTTACCTGTGGAAATTGCTTGAAAATCTAGAATAGATACTGTAGAAATGCTGCTATAAATATTTGTATGTAAAAACGTAATATATTATAATAAAATAAAATCTTAAACGAGCTGTATATTACCGAGATAAAAAAATGGTTTTTAGAATTTTTATCTTTAGTCGATGCGTTTCTGCTTTTCGATTTTCAATGATTTAATGTAGCAAGCTTCCATCTAGTGTTTATTTCATTCAAATAGGTTGCAAACAAAAAAAAAGCGTACAAAAACGCGCACACGAAGTTGCAGACACAACCAGTACCAGTAAATACGTAAATTAGGAAACTTTGAAGTTTACTAATTTAAAACCGAAAGTAATGGGTCAGAGATTTCAACCGCATCAATTCATGGCTCTACAATTGAATTTTAATGTTAATGGTGTCTCCAATTTGTGAACATAAACGTCCACAAATTGGAGGAACTTCATCTGTTGGGCTCACAATAAAAGACTGAAAATATTTAAAATTCTGAGTAGAAATAGAGAGACGCTCAATATTAAAAGTTGAATTTATTTATAACTAGATTATGAGTAGGTATGTTATGTAAGTACTCATGACATAGCGATGAAATTTGATTTGCACGAATGACTTGCTTTAGCAGTTAAATTTTCTCGACATTTTAAATTTACTTATCATCGCTAACTGTACCTACTTGAAGAGTTATTTAAAAATCCTGCGGTATATGGGAAGACTGCTAAATATATACATGGCACTTCAGGCGAAGCTAGGAGAGGGTCGCTAGTCTATACTAATATTATAAAGAGGAAAGATTTGATTGTTTGTTTGTTTGTATAGAATAGGCTCCGAAACTACTGAACCGATTTGAAAATTTCTTTTACCATTAGAAGCCGACATTATCCGTGATGAACATAGGATACTTTTTACAGCGGGAAAATGCTTCATTCCTACGGGAAATCTAAAATAAAATTAAATACTAGCGGCTTGGCCCGGGAGATAGCGCCATCTATCCAAAATACGGTAGATGACGTTTTATACTTTTCTAGGCGGACGAAGTCGCGAGCACCAGCTAGTGTGCATTATAAAGAAATTCATACTTAGTTTTTCTAATAAAATATTTGTATTAATTTATGTTTCAATTGTTTCGTATCATGTAATGAAAAAAAAAAACAGTATTTGTTTTTTTGTTCACATTGTAAAACTAGAGTGCAATGTTTGTGCAAAAACTAAAGGCGAATGGTTCCGGTATTAGCCACATGGGGCCGTGAATAGTTCGTACTACCTACAACAAACGATTGAAAAATTAATATTCTAATTATTTCAAGATCTTTTTTAGGTTTATTACTCAACTGGTTTTTAAACATTACAACAACGGGTTTTAATATAATGAAACCTATATATACTAAGCTCGTTCAAATGAAACAGTGGATGAAGGGTCCTATTTTAATTAACTGGCCTAATACTATTTTTATTCATTTTCACTGTTCAAGATCCAAAATAAAAAAAATATATTGATAACACCAAAGCTCGCAAAACAACAATGATGTCAATAGTTACTAAACTAGAAAATAACAAAACCGGTTCACATATAAATGAGAAAAAAGTATCTTTATCCTCCTTAAATAAATATTATTATATGCAATACGGGATACAAATCCATACTAATATTATAAACTAGCTGGTGCCTGCGAATTCGTCCGCGTTGAAAAAGAAAAAAGTAGCCTACACTGTGTCCTGTACGTCTAAATGTCTTTCTACCAAATTTCATGAAAATCAGTTAATTCGTTTAAGAGTTATTGGAAGAATTATTATTAGTAGTGATGTGACAGGCAACTCTGTCTTTCTGTTACCTTTTCATGCCTCAACTGACTCAACTCAACTTTATGCAATATTATAACGAAGGAAATAAAACACTGGCCAAACAAATAATGAGCCAAAGCAAATCTTTTGTTCTAAAGTGTCTTGGTCCAATCAGCATTCGTAATAACGAAATGTGTTCCATGTTCCATATACGTTACAAACGAGCATGTTACTATTCCCTATGATCGACTTCGCCCACTATCTTAATGTGTGTCGTTGAACAGATTACGAGATTCAATGGAAAAGAACACCATAGATGGCATATGACCATTACTGAGCTTCCGTCTCACAATCAGGTTTAATTACGTAAACTTATATGAGCGCTTACCTGCAGTATTGTTCGAAGAAAATGTACAGAAATTTAATCTAAAATTTAATCCAAAAACTATTTTATTATTATTTAAGAGTTCTCTTCCATGCATGTACTGTGAAAATTATAATGTACATAAATTCTTACATAGTCTGTCCTGTTTGTACATTCGCTATTTTATGGATTTTGATGCGATTTTCACTACCAGTAAGAAAAAATTCACCTTTTTCCATTTGCAACTAAGTCGTCGAAATTGTTCGCGTCTGTTCTCCACTAACCACTTTTAAACAAATATAAACGGAAAGGTTTTTGTATTTAAAAAAAATCACCATTGGCGAAGCCTGGAGCGCGTCGCTTGTTTAGATAAACATAAATTGAGTTCTTAGTAACATCAGAGGGAGATACAGATTTATAACTCCCGAGAAATAAACGCTTAATATGTTCCTAGTCGAGTTAGACTATTACCAAAACTTAGTCAAAAGTTATTTTACTTCCATCTCTATTAGTTTATCTACAATTTTTTTTTATTAAATACTTAGACACCGAAAGTGTGTTAATGTAAAATTACTGACTTAATTTAATGTCGCGCTCATGTTTAAATAATGCGTTTTTATTTTTAAGTATTCCCATCTCCTATTACATACCTAAAATGGGCATTAAACTTTCATATTAAATAATTATATCTGACCACTTGCAATTACTTTCATTTTTGGGTTGCAATATTGTAGTGAGTTCTTCTTTGTAGTTATTTTAAATATATGCAGATATCATGCAAATCTGCTTACGTTTCGTTTGCATAAAAAAATAATTAAAGTTTACTTTCAACTGCATTTGACTATATTACATTTACTTCTTGCAATTCCATTATAAATCTAGAGTGAAACTAAGGTTATTTCAGACGATTATTGCAACACATGTACACATGTACCTACACAACATGTTTGCTTTTATTAAATCGTTTTACCTTAGACATAAATAATTATGGTAATTATGTATGTTATGTTATGTTATGTAAACCATTGCCAAACCCATGGGATAATTGACTACACGGACCATACACCCAACGAGCTGCAGTAATAGTAAAGAAACAAAAGACACCATGAAAACGTAACAAGGTTGTGTTACGGATAATATTGATCCTCTATGGCACATATTGTGGTGTCACTTGAAAATGAACGAAAGCAAAATGTCGGAGTTAGTGTTAAAATAACTCATGGAATTACATTTTCGGCAAAAAATTATCTCAGAAGTTCTTATTCAGTCTTAGAATTCAAGTTTATATGTACACTTATTACAATAAGTTGCTTGCTTATTTAAATTATTTCTTAAGTAATATGAAACAAAGATGAACCCAGGCGTGACTTTAAGAGTCGTTACCTGACTATTGTGTAGTCCTTCATTCTTGGTAATTTTAAATAATATCTTGCATTTATTTTGAATTATTTATTTCATAACTGAACTGTAAACATTAATAAGTCTAAGTTCTCTTTTCAGACACATTTTAAAAGGTTGGGATTTGTTATTTCACCCATAGCGCTCCTCCATATTTCGCACTATTTGTCAGACACAAACGACGACGGTAGCCACTTAAGTATTTATCATACAAACCAAATAAAAACAACAAATTTTTGTGCAACTACTTAAGTTCAGTCTCTAAGTCCTGGAAATCATTTTGGACAAATTCAATGTAGTTTTATTTGCTGCAACCCCGAACTTCTTGGGTTTGACATTAATTAAACTTGCTATTATTCGGAATTTAAGGCGGACAAAACCGAGGTCACAATCTAGTTAATATTTATAGGTATATATATAAAAATGTTAAGTAGGTTTGTGTATGCTTCAAAAACTCGATAATGGGTAGACAGCACCCCGGGTGGAGCCGGGAGCGGGTCGCCAGTAATATATTTTTTCAAAGTGTTCGCAATAAACGCCATTTATAATACAAGTAGCGCGCCATTCACGATCATAAATCACAATAATAATAACGTACGAGGTGATCATACACAACACAATTAGCACACAAGAGCGCGCCAGTTTTAAAAAGCTTCAGTTGGATTAAATTTCAAAACATCGACCTTCAAACATCGAATTATCTAAACTTTTACAATCAGCGAGACCGAGATCGACTAAATGGCCGGCTGCTACATCAAATTAAGCGACACTATGCTAACAACTAGCAAGCCGCTTGAGCAACTAACCAAATGCCTTGCATCTTTCTTTTACACTATACAAAAGAGTTCACTCTTTTATTACAGTAAGTACTAGTATTAGGCGTTCGTTTTATAATATAGCATTGAGCAATCAGAGCGAACAATACACCATTCATACTAATTAATACTAGCTTGTATTACCTGTGTAATAAAGTTGAAAAATAAATGATTTATTAACTCGTTCACAATTGACCAACACCCTGGAGACAACCGCTCCAAATTTACTTGTATTAATCATATCCAACAAGCTGTCAGACTGTTAATAATGAGCTTAAAACTTATAAGTGTGTAGGTACATTTTTCTAAACAAATAAATTGTTTACCTACATTAAAAAAATCATAGATGTAGAATTACTACCGTTCCGTTAGAAAAAAATTGACATTGTGATCCACAATTTATTACAATACAAAAATCATTCCCCTATTCCTTCACATTTTCCTTGCATTTTCCCTTGCTACAGCATCCTGCTTGTGTTCTTTGGCAACATTAGCCACATTGTAAATATGTTTTCTAATTGTAGACGCATGTCTTTATAATATTCTAGCTTTTGCACGCGACTTCGTCGGCGTAACTTTAATAAATATAGTAAAAATATATGTTAGGTACTGGCCTATAATGTAGCTTTCTATAGGCGAAGGAATTTTTAAAATCGGTCCCGTAGTTTTTGAGTATATTTATACAAACAAAATACAAATCTATCCCTTTATAGTGATTATATTTTATCCCTTTATGTTTATACTCTATTTTACGTAAAGAGTTATTTTATTAAGGTTATGGCATGTAGTCAGTCGATCAAGTAAGGTTTAGATGTTTATCACACTATGTTAACTCTGTATACATATATATATCTCTCTCTTCTCTGCGTGATTTCTACCCTTGACCTGCTGAGTGCGAGGTCGATTTCTTTTTAATTCATCTTCACGAGATGCCATCAACGGACGCGGTTGAACCGATCATACGTCATTACGTACGGTTTCCGGGTAACCACATAATATTCCATTTTATTGACAAAAACTTTCTGTTGTCGAGTGGATGTTACTTTGTGAAAACTTAAACTAAATAATGACCTAAATAAAAATATTGGTAATATGTCTGCATAGACAAGATATTTTATTTTGATGGCGCAGACCAGTATACACTCAACTTCGAATAATATTTTGATCATAATATGTGGCCTTCATGGAAGGATAAACGACCTCAAGCAGGTTCATCTTGTATTATTATTATTATTATTGTAAATACTGTGGATGCAAAACAAATTATCAATAAAATCGTAAATTATAATAAGTAGGTAAACGAATAAATTTTTTCCTGTCAACATAATATTAGGATTAGGAGCTATTTATAAATTTACATTCGACACACGCGAGTAAACTATTCAAACGATCGTCCTTCATGAGGTTGTATCGCGCAGAGTACATTCACAATATAATGACTTATATTAATAATAACTTATCTGCAGTATAGAAACGAGACCCATAATAAAGCTGCTCACTTTTGCACGCTTTTAAATGTATACGTAACTTTATTGGGGCCATTTGAGTACAATTTAAATGGGTTTAAGTCTAAATTAATACGATAACAAGTCAAATCAGACTCACTAAGCAATTATCCGTTTTAAGTTAGGACACTTATTACCGTAATTATCTATCATGTATTATGTCGTAGGTGTATAAGAAGATTGGGATAGTAATCAAAAGCCTAGCCTTGTAACAAAAGTACATACTTAAGAATGTTTTAAGGTTAACCAATCATCAATACTAATAATAAATCTGTAAGGGTTGGTCATGGAGTAAGTTACTTTGTTTTTAGAGATATCGTGTTTATAGGCTCTATACATGATACTAAAACTAAATTGACTATTTTTACATTTTTTTTCTGTATGTATGTAGCCTCCTTGTTAAATGACTCTACTTATATAAATATATGGGATTATATGGGAAGTTCAATCTTATGTACTTTTAACGCATTCCTATTAGGTATATAGGCTATTAGGTAGTCATTATATATTGAAATCTTTGAAGCTTTAGAAATTCTTAATGCCTGGACCTGGAGGGCACACTGTGTTTCTAAATATACAAAACAGGAAAACCACATTGAAATAACAATACGTACCCATGCTATTTGTGTTTTTTTCTCCTTCCTTATCTTTTATCTATTGGAGGGCATACACATTCGACGTGGCTATACCTTTAAAAACCTGATTTTAAAATATGTGTGCGACATGATTATATTGGTTATCATGTATCCTGTACGTGGTACAGACGGGCATCAGTAAGCCATTACGAAGCTTAAGTAAGTATAAAGGATATGCCTCTTTGCATGAGTGTGAGTAATATGTTATTTTGTTATTTGATAGAAAAAAGTGATTTGTAGTTATTTCAAAAGGTCGTTTATTTCTTAAAAAGGAAATACAATTTCACAAACACATAATATTCTTTATTTCAACAATAGAGGATCTATTTTTTTTAAACGTTCAAATATTCTACTGATAATCTCGAGAGGTTGGCCATTTTGACCTCGACTAAAAAGATAGCATCGTTGAGAATAATTGCCTATATAATGCTCACAGATTATTATCTAACAAAGGGTGTTATGACAAGTACCTGCTAATATTAAACAAGGTTTTATATTTAATATTGTAGAATATTTTTATAATCTTATATATAAAATTGGGTCCGTGGTGGACGCCCCCTCGCTTGACCGATTTTTATAATTTTTTTTGTGTATATTCGGTAGTTCTGAGAATAGGTTGCAAACTATTTTTTAACATTAATAATACGCGTCCTACAGACTTGTTATTGATCTAAAATCATAATGTTTCATCAATCCAACTACAGTTTTTTTCACATTTTCTCAGAACATGTAACAAAAATTCAAAAATATATCCCCTGAATACCTATTTTGATAATTAACATATACATTATTAAATAAAAACATAAAAATAATTTATGAATTTAGACGAAGAGCGTCTATACGCGTTTATACTATATTTTCTAATTAAGTAAGTGGTCTTTGCCTTAAGAAACGTCTTGGTCAATGTCGGTTGAAACATTAAAAGATGTTAATATGTAGAAGTTATTTTTACATTCGGTTTAGGCTATTCAAATAATGTGTATCTTTGATTTATTTCATATCTCAGATATTGTTTATATAATTTTTCATTAAAGATATCGTACTGCGATTGTAGAATTATCTAGTTTATAAGTTGTGTCACTCACTTCAGTCACTTTTTACAATACCGATCGGAGTGCAAAAAATATCTAACTGATGGTGAAAACCGCATCAAAATTCAGATCACGTCTTTCAAACAAAAAAAAACTTATCAAAATCGGTCCATCCGTTTGGGGCTACGATGTCACAACAGTTAATACCTCAGGTTAATACAGACTATATTCAAAAGCCTATTGATAGCATAACATAAATAGTTTAACAACGATTTGTCAACAAACGAGGCGATTGAAATGTTGGCTAGGTGCAAAAAATATGGCTAATAAATTGTCATGAAACTGCGAGTGAGCGGGTGACAATTGTCGTAACTGTTACCTAAACTGTTGTATGGTGACTGTTGACTGCTTTGGGCATGTTTGAAGCAGAGAATGCAAACTCATCGATGGCTTTCATCGCACTAAAAGCCCCATTTTCTGTATCTACTATACTACTGAGTGGCTTCGAGTGCAGCACTCAATCGAACATACTTCTAACCCTTAAACTTCTTTCTTTCTTACCGATTAAACTTTGCGTACGCTTCAAAAAATCGAGAATGAGTAGACCGATTTTGATTCGGTTTTCAAATATGGAAAGAGCGATAAATTACCTGTATTAGGTACTATCAATGTTACCCGTTTGGGTCTAGACAATTCCAGATTTTCAGCACTCAGTCGAATATGTTTCGAAACCTTAACATTAGATTCTTGGTGAGAATTTCTAAAAAATATAATTAAACCAAATATTACAATAATACTCAATCTGTAATTTGGCGGTTAGTGCGTTATAGCTATTGGCCGCCTGCATCATTCTGTTCACACTTTTTGCGCACAAACTGCGTAACCTCGAAGCTCGAAACGCGACCATTCCAATCTATAAATCACGAAAAATATAACACAATAAATAGCACTGTCAAAAAATGTCTAACATTTATACATTAATTTATAATTAGGTAATACGGACCTCTAACTTGAGTACACAAAACTACTTCCATTACGAAAATTCTTGCTTACTTTACATAACTTTTCTTACAATAAAAACCAGGCAAGTAATTAAGTAATTGTTTGAATTTCAAGTGAACAGACTAATCTGTATTAATATTCATACACATCGCAACATCAGATTTATTTTATTCTAGTGACCCGCTTCCGGCTTCGTCCGGGCTACGATTTTTATATTGTAGATGTAGGGTTATACAAACCTTCCCCGTTCATCCCTCTTTCCACAGGTCTTTCCACACTAGGTTTAGCTTGAATTATTGCAAGACTAACGCACAGTGATTGATTTTTATATTGTACCTAGTAAAGAAAAGGTTAATTCAGTTTTTATGTAAATAGAAAATACCAATATTTGCAAGCAAGTCACCGAAACTGTCTGTTTCTTCGCTAACTACTTCTAAGCTCTACAGAGAAAATTTTAATTCGGTTTTCACTTATTGTAAGAGAGATAAACGAGGACAGTTTGTGTATGTAAAAAAATTTATACCGAGTGAAGCCAAGAGCGGGCCGCAAGTAATAATAATATTCCAAGTTATAGGATTATGTTTAAAATATGAGCTGTAACAAGCAAAAACAGCGTCGCGCGCGACGTTTTCTTGTGCAATAGTGCGATTACCTAATTGTATCTATTACCGTGAGTCAAGATTGTTTAACATACTGAGGCCGATGTATGTTTGAAGCAGAAAACCATGTTCAAGTTCATTAATATGTACCTCAGTGTAAATATTTTAATTTTAAACTTACCGTACTAGGCTAATAGGTCATAGACATATTAGACATATTCTGCTATAAGTTGCTGAGGAGTTCGGTGTACCACAGCCTACTTGGTGCTGAAGCATCAGGTTAAGGTTATCATTTCATGGAAACACCACCGAAGTAATATAATAGTACCTATACAAAATATCACATCAATTGACCATCTGGAAGTTAGTGAAATTTCGTTAATAGGTTTTCAAATGCCTGAATAGAGCTTCATACATTTTAACTAAGAACAATCCCGATCACGTCAGCTATTAAAAAAATAACCAGATCAAATTTGATCTAAGTAACTGTTGGCAACTGTTTCACGATATTCTATATCTAACTTTTATCTAATAATGATATGTCTGCACCAGTTAAGTCGTAGGTACAGTATAGAAAGAACCTAACTTGACAATTTAAGGAGTAGACACTTTTCAACCGACTTACAAAAAGGGTTCACAATTCGACTGTAATTTTTTTATGTGTTCGACTGGGTGAAACGATTTTGATGATTCTTTTCTTATTTGAAAGCTGATGGTTCCCGTGTGGTCCCATTTCAATTTGGTCCAGTTCTGACAATGGCATCCATAAGAAAAGATCATGAGACGGTTTGAAGTTGGTTTATTTTTTGTTAAAAAGACATATAAAACATAATGGTTATATAAACTCTAACATATATTACTTACATAAATCGTTTTCCTGAACATCAGACGTCTATACATTGTACCTAAATCATGAAGTGTAAAATACATGAATTTATTACTTGATTACCATGTTGAAGTAACAATTAGTTTGCCACACGAATGCCGATTCACAAATTAGATAAAACAGACATGTTTTGACGCACTAGTATTGGCTGCCACGACAACAAACAAGACACGCAGCTGTTAACTTATGACCTTTTGAAACCACTCGGTCAAATCGTCAACGCTGTTACGAAATTACTTTTACTTACACTCACACGCCCTAAAACCTTACACTCAAAATATAATATTACTAGCTGGTGCCTGCGACTTCGTCGCGATCTTTACTGCTATTACATTTTTGCCAGGCGATAGTTTTTTAAATGATCCCTCAGATCAGCACTGTTTTCTGGTTGAAAGGTACTCTATGTCCTTTACGATATTCCTGACACCGTTTATGCAAAATTTCATGATGATCAGTTGAGTAATTAAGGTGTGAAAGGGTAACAGACAGACAGTTACTTTCACATTATTAAATAAGTATTGATTTGCAATATACCACAATACTGGTGTTTGTTAAAATTTGTCTTTTCCGAAGTTATAAAATAACACACAATTTCCTATATAGTTACTGCACTTGGTGGTTATTGTAGCGACAATATTTCGTTATAGTGAGAGTAAAAAAAAGTGATCTAATGATCTAAGGCTCATTGAGTAACAGCTCACTCCGCCCAGAGCGCGTGGATCGCTGCGCGCCGCTCATTCATTGAACTAGAACCCATTGTATTGCAAATAAATAATCAAGATCTATGAATAACCGACATCAACACTTATTGAATATTTAATTTAGAGTACAGAATATTTCAAATAATGTAACCGTTCTTTGAACGAAGTGATACAAGAGAACGACTGCGCTACGTACGCCCATCAAGTAAAGTTAGTTACATCATAACATTACCCAGTAATATTTAGTTGCATAAATATAGATAACTTGCAACGAATTTGAAGTATCACGCAGGCAAAACATTTTTAGATTGCGAGGTTTGACGCCTTGCAATGTTCTATTAGAATACGAGTTCAAATGTAATATTACGGTTGTAACAATTATTTGATTATGCAGATAGAAAACTAAGCTATGCAGTGTTAGGTATACATTATGACGAAAAAACTTCTGGTGCCGAAGGTTCTCGAATGGAGACCGCAGCCTACGACGTCCACCTGCAAAATTGACCTAATAGTGTCGATGAACTGTTTCTGGCTGATATTACCTACTGGAAAATTATAATTATTATGAAAGGGAGGCCTATGATAATATATACTGAAATACAGATGATTATAATACCTACGGCATGTTGCCGACCCAATCAGATATGACCTGAAGTGATTAATTAGTTGGTAGTGTTAATAGGCGAAGGTAACCACCCCATCATTACTTTTTACATAAAGAAAACACGCAACTTAAGGCATCTGTTGTGTTATTCTTCAGCGTTAAAATAAGCGATTGCTATGTCTTAATCTACACATCAGTTCAAATAGACTATGAGGTTCTGACCCATCACTCTTTCAAGGATTTATTGTCAATCATTATGATAGACAGAAACAGTTTGTACAACCTTCGCTCACAAATACATTTATGTTTACGACTACTAAAATTAGCGGTATGTAATCAATCGCACCAAACATGGATGGTAGATTTGATTCAGTGTTCCGCAACTGTGAGGTAAATATTTTATTGCGTGACTTCTGCGTTACCAAAATTACGCTTTCGGTATAATAATAAAAACACAACACAATTTGTAAACTTGAAGCCATAGTTGATAAAATCACGTTCACGTTTCAATGGCAAGAGTCAAGGCGTTGCTTAATTGTGATATTTGGTACAAAATTGTAAAATCATTTACCTAATAAGTGACAAAATTAATTTGCACAGCAAAAAATACGACCTTCTTAAATGCCGTAACTTCTATTTGATATTATTGATTTTATTGGCGACCAACCTCTGGCTTTGCACGAAATAGCTGAACAGCATCGAAGCTGACATATTTAGAATTATAATATATTACTTCAAAAATAAATAATTCCACATAATATTTTCTTCACTAAAGCAATCCTTACAGTAATTCTAGAGCAGGATTTTATACAAAATGCTTCCTGGAAAGTAGATTCACATTTAAAAAAGTGTGTGTGTTATCTCCTGGAGTTTACTCCTTACGAACAATAAATAAATACAAGACAATTTACTCGTGAATATAGGTAACATAATTATTTAACATGAACTTCATAATGACAGACCATTAATATTACTCCACGAACAATTATAAACGACATTATTATGAAACTTCAGATATTCCAAAATATTCGAAAATAGAACGTAACACATTTTCATACCATTCTTAACTTAAAGGAGTGAACTTCAAAAGTTCCTTCACAACTATTAAACAAGAACAAACAAATGCATTATTTAAAGATTATTATACATTTTTCAAACTGTAAGGTCGGCAGATCATTGGCAGATACAATCTAAATACAGAAGCAGTCACGAATTGCGCTCACAGTATTAAAGAATAAAAGGAATCTTTAATCCTAAAACGTATTACAATGCTCACGTCTCCACGGTTTTGTGAGACGATCGTCACGATATACATACACACTTTATTACTACGTATGAGAACTAAAACAATTTCCCCCTTGATCTGACTTATTTCTATTTATTTATATCTGTTCAGAATTTTCAAAACTTTAAATTTTCTTAGTGCTTGTAAATTATTTTATAACAACTGCTCGTATTAGTGAACCAATTGGAATATATAAATTGGTCAGCTAGCTTACTAGGAAGTAGTCAGATAAAGTTATAAGGTCACTTGTTTTGTATTACCAAGCTAGACGCTCACGACGTTGTATTTATTCACGCAGGATTTTCTCGACTTACAATTATGTCCCACGGCAATATGTCAAGTCAAGTTCCAAAAAATAGTTAAGTGGTGTCTTATATATTACTTAACAAACATGTTTCCAAAATGATCCAAAAAGTTAGTGTCAGTGTCATAGTCGCCCGTTGCGTCTATCTCTTTATATGATAGCAATTCAGTGAATCCAAGCATATTTTGTTATATACCTATAATTCGTACGGCAAATTAAAATTATTCGCGAAGCAATGCAATTCACTGACAGTACAGTTAATGGTTGTCTCTGAGTAACCTGTGTCAGAGCCATTACCTCGCACAACGCATTAACCTGACTGTCTAGCGAAGTAAAGCTACAGGTACATTAGTTTTGAGACCTAATTTTTAAGTGCTCTTAATAATACGATTATAATAACCATTATAACAATTTCCAGTTTCCTTTTTTTAATCGAGCCTTGTTCAGTAAAAGGAGTAATTAATGGTTGCTATATTATATGAAATTCGAAATGTTTTTGTGACAACATTACCTATAGTTACTTACAGTTCGCGAAACACGGTCGCATTAAGTTGAGGTTGTCGAGTCAATTACATTGCATACTACACTGTCACTAGGCGATATTTTGTTGGTATTGAGTGCCTGCACATAAATGTAACCAAAAATACTATGTTACATATTCTTTGTAAGTATATATTATGTGAATTGGTCTATGTTTGGTATCGGTTAGTTTGGACCACTTACCGAACTTGGTAGGTACCTACGTGCGCTATGGCCACACGAATTAAAATTAAGGTTAAAAGAATTTTACCTTAAGGGTTTTACCATTTATTTTTATAGTAATTATATGCCCTTTCAAAGTATCCAAGGGTTTTTTGACTGTTTTTTGGGTGTTTTTGCCACTTCTAGTCAAATAAATGAAGCTACCAATACGTATAAGACAGCCCCAAGACAATTCAGTCCTACAATTTCATTGTATTAAAATGATTTCTGAACTATCAATAATACATATTAGTAGTAAAAGTGGCAGTTCCGCTTCAGTGAGTACAGAGTATCGGTCAACCCCCCCTCTGGCCTAGGGCCATGTTTCTACCAGAAATATCGCGTATATCCACATTGAATTCTCTTGAGAAATTTCTCCACTTTTTGCCGCCTACTGACACTGAAATCCGCGGTCAAAATTCTTTTCGGAAAAGCACTCCTCAGTACATTGAATTTTCCCAACAGTTTAATCTTAAAGAGAGATTTTCTTTTTTATAAGTCATTAGGATTTCTAAACATCTGCATTCAAAATTTTTTTTTCGTGTGGCGCCCACACGAAGTCGCTATTAAATACTTATTAAAAATCTTAGACTAAGATTTTTATTATGTATTTAATAGCCTTTTTAAGACTTTCTATTAGTCTTTTTTAAAAATTTACTATTACTACCACTAAGGTACTTATTTTAATTATTAAGGATATTAAGGATACCTTAAACCTATTTCACTTAACGCAATCACAAGAAGCTTCTTTTTCTATTTGTCAATAGAAAGGATATTTTTAGATTGTGTCTCTTCATTAACAACTAGTCAACATCCATGTATTAACTGGGTGTGTTGTTAATTAAAAACATTTACTTATTTACCAACAGTGTAATATTTTATCGTCAATTTTAACCATATTCTCAACGGGTGGCACTTTGTAGTGCAATTCGAATGTAAATTGCTAGACCTTAACGCTTGACTTAATTATTCATATGAACATATGGTTATAATTAAACTGTTTATAATATTTCAATTATAATAACAGTTGTGTGTTAGTGGTGATAAAGTTTAAAATAATTTAGGTATGTGGGGCGTGGAGTGTGGAGATATATTTATACTGTACTAGCCACCTGATGTCACGATAATTACGCTCAATGCGGCACGGAATCTAACTAAATATTATTTACCCATAAAACCTATCTGTTGCACGCGACATCGGCCGCGTAACTTTATAAAATATCTACTAGTTGAACCCGGCTAGCTGTAGCTTAGTCAGCAATGTTCCATGGTTGCCTATTCTCAGTTGTTCGTCAATAACGTTGCCTTCAAAAGCCTGTATATATGATATAAACTGATAAGACTATCGCACTTTGTAAGCAAGTTGTATAATTAATAAAAATTATCAAGATGATAACAAACAAAGAGTTTCTAATGGTATGTGAATTTTATTCTTTTGTTGTAAATTGTATAAGATTTCAAATATTTAAGGTTAATATCAGTCTAGAAGCGTTGTGGTGTATGTATGCGTAACTAAAGTTTTTTTTTGGAAATCATATATAAAAACCTTCCTCTTTTAACGCTTTTCCATAAATCCGTTGCGTAGTATAAAATATCTAAGATTTACATACATGGAGACAGACGGAGGGAAAGCGACTTTTTTATGCTATGTAAATATATTCATTATTATTTTAGAATACATACATTCATTGATCTATAATATTTGACTATAATATTTGCCATTTCATTTGTTTTAAGAATACCTACTCAGAACAACCAAAGCTGTGAAATGATTAGATCCGTATCTAAATTAGTGTTCAGACTCTAATTAAGTTTACAAAAAAGCTAACACGTAAAAAATGTCATTACTCTTTAATTTGGAGCAACGCATGTGACATGAGATTTATTGTAGCCGTGGCCTCACACTGTGAATCGTTTTTGACTGGTTTAACGAGAGAGCAACAAGTTAGCAACAAGCAGTACGAGTTTATGTCACGGCACCTATAATATAAATGCACCTATTTTGAATAATACTCACATGTGGTCAGCTTGTAAATCTTGTCGTAACTATATTTCGAGGTTAACATTTTTATACAGTACCTAACAACGTTCGTATCCATTAAATACATATTTTTTTTTAATATTCAAACCGGTCATTAGAATCGTACCATTTCTTAATTATACTAGTTTAAAATGTGTTTAGTCAAGTGGTTTGAGTAATTGGAGGAATTAGTTATTACTTCAGACAACTTGTTATTATGTAAAAAAAAAAACGATTTGTGCTTAAAATCACACGACAGAAGTGAAAACTTCATCAAGGCGAGGTTAATATACGAAATAAAAAAAATAATAGTAAAAAGTAAAATTTTTCCTTAAATGCATACTTAATAGTGTTTAATACCATCAGTAATTCAAATTATTTATTAATATGTAGTTAGAGGTCTACCAGAATCTCATGGCAAATGTGGAAATAAAAATTTGTAAAGTGCAATATGGAAATTGGACTAGTTTAGTCCACTATCTTGATTAGTTTTAGGACTATCTTGATTAGCGAACTTGAATACAAGATTTCGATGATCTTGATACTGTTTAATTTTTATTTGTCCTTAATAGGAGTCGGCATATTAAGTATTTGGACGACGTTTAGTTTAGACATCAATACTAATAATAAATCTGTAGGGGTCGGTCATGGAGTAATTTGCTTTCTTTGTTTTCAGAAATATCGTGTATATAGGCTCTATACATGATACTGAAACTAAATTGACCATGTTCCTATGTTCCTCCATCACTCTTAAACGAATTAACTGATTTTCTTGAAACTTGGTAGATAAACATTTAGAATTACGGGACACGTGATAGGCTACTTGTGTTTCTAGGCGATGACAGCGATCTACTATGAAATTGACAGTCAATGTGACAGTTAATAACTATAATAGGAGTTTCGCCAGTCAAATAATAATCAACAGTCAAGTAATTAGTGAACATTAAAAATATTGCGGTCCCAGGAACATGGCGTGGCACACGAGCAGGCGTTTTGGTCACACGGGAAATTAGTTAATGGATAACTGCAGGAAGTTGCATTGCAAATGTATTGCATTTTCTGCATAATGGTCCTACCATTATACAGCTGCATTCGCCATTCTAGTCAGGACTACCAATTAGGCAAAATAATAGATTTTACTTCACACACTTTTATCTTCCGATAGGTACAGAGAGATCTTCAAACCGTTTGAGCAACTAAAAACAACTCTTAGTAGAGTTTAAAAAGTTAAACTATTAAATGAAATTTTCTCTTATAATGAAGAAAAAGGCTCAATCAACGCGAGTTACCGTTGCGTTTGCGACTCTGCAGGGATTTGTTTACAGCTTGCTTGATAAGCCCATATTGTAGATAGGAGGAAACACTTCAAACAAAAGATTGTCTGCTACATAAAAATTATAGAGTACTCTTCCGATTTTCTTTCAGAGATTCTAACCATTGTTGTGTAAGCAATAGGTCTAGACAGAAACATTTCAGAAGGGATTTTTCGTCGTGGTCTCTTTATCCTTCTAAGGGACCACGTTTTCAAAAAGGGATATTATTTCAAAGTTCACCCGTCGCTCGAGAGGATAAAATTTCTACCCTTTAGACCGTGCACACTGCACGTTATCAAAACAATGAGAATGACAATATTTTTTTCATTTTAAATAGTAGGTATACGAGTAGCAAGATTTCAAATATTTATTTTAAATCCTGCTGCACCTTCCTACATTTCAACATTTTAGTCATATCAAGTGTAACAGTATGCCTACACTAGTATGTTTTATGTACATAACTCAAAATATGGCGTAATTAAACTGAGTTGCTGCACTTATTTCCATTTGCACATAATAGGAAATAAATAATTGAAATAACAACTGTAATAATTATATCTGCAAAGTATTTAAGAGTTATTCAGCCACATATGAACTGTTACAATTTGAGTTATTTTTTATCAAGTTAATTAATGTGTAAACGTTCGGCTGTCAGTTGAACCGCTCGAGGCGTTTGTAGAAAATGTGTAACAAGGTGGTCTGGCGTTCGTTCTAATCTTTCTATTTTCGGTACATGTACAGTACACGGCCCATTAAATCGGGACGACCGAATAAATAATCATGAATATGTAAGCGCGCACACGTAATCCGTATTTTGATGTCAATCATACTTTGTGCGGCCGTTGTTTCTCTGTTTATTTATTTATATTGGGCGTTGTGTGTGTGTCCGACAGTTACAATTCAAATACAGTTGAGCAACAGGCCTTTATTTATGATCTCCTCATTCCGATTCCAATTACGAACGTCATTCCAGCAAGTGTCTGGCATACTTTATTATTATCGGCTCCTCTGCGAGAGAAGATTATTCATATCGCCTATAATGGCCTATATAAAGGTCTTTCTGAAGAATAACGTCGCCTGTTATCAAGGTAAGGTGCTGCAAGTGCGCTGCAGACTAGTTAGAATAGGGAAATAGGCTCTGGCAACGCTTACTCATAAATGAGTATTTTGCGATGGTATTCTATTGTGTGGGGTCACATCTTTACATTTATTAAGGTGGTAAACTATTTACCTTGTCATTAGTTTTATAAACAAAAATATTATACGGCGGCTTATGTACACGTGTTAGATGAATATACAATAGGAATTGATCATATTAAAAAAATAGAATAGGCAATCTGTTATCGTGCCAAACATTAACAATATAGCGCTACCTAAATCTTGATAGAAGATCTATGGAACAATACAATGAACGGTTCTTTTAACATCCGCTAATTGGAATCTTAATTGCAAAAACGAAATTTAATACCTTCCGCCCTTGTTCTGAGAAAAAAAATGTGAACAATAGAGGAGAGACTTATTGTTAATGTATTTTACAAGATAGTGCAGGGTCGCAGTGCTAAGTGCGTTACTCGGTCAAGGCGGACATTTATTAAAATCCGACTAAATTGCCAAAACGACAATGTCCATTTATAAGGAATTTGCACTAAAGAACATTGCTGAGATTGCAGTCGCTGCTTGGTCACTGAAACGGCTGCTTACGTGCGCCGCAACTACTTGATAAAAATGACTTTCCCAGTATTTATTATTGCGAAACTCTTGGAGAGCACATTATGAAAGCGGCCGTCCACTTTCACTGCACGGTAAGGGCTCTTTTCAATGTAGAAGGTTTTGCAGTAGGACCACCCGTCGAAACATCGAACCGATTATTAATTTTTTCACCGATTATAATTTGTAAGTATATCTTGTGCATTAAAAATAGACTTAACTACTTAGTATGTAGTTGAGGTGGTTAGATTTACCTCCAGCGTTAACGTAAAAAGATTAATAGACCATTAGACAAACGAACAGTAATGAGGAAAAATTTGAAGATGAGTTAAAAGGAAAAAGCTATATATAGTTTTATTATTTCAAATAAACATTTTTTTAAATATCACTTGCATCGACATAAATTATTATTGTTTAAAATCGAAAACAAAATATTTGTATTGGGTATTGCCTTTCAAAAGAATGCAATTTTTCCAATTTTCTTTCCATTAAAAAAAATGGCTCTAGCCGATCTCACATTTTGTGATCTATTTTTATTCATACCTATATAAATAGATGTAACCTCCAAAAAACGCATTAAGGGCTCAGTCAGTATCAGTAGGTCTCCTCTTAATGTGAATGGAATATTGTATAAAAGGCCCACTATATGAAATAAAGGCTAAATTCAACCCCGATAGTATTAGCCAATAAAATTAAAATTAAATTTAAATTAAAATTTAAAAAAAGACAAATTAAGAAAACTTTTCCAATTCCCTATTGCCGAAATCAGTTCAAGAAAGCAAAAAATAACAAGGCACAGTTGATGGATGGCAAAATGTCATGTGATTACATAAATTATTGCAAGCACTTACATATTATACATTTAATTAAACATTTATGGTCATAGCGAAAACTTTTCTATCAATAGATTATTTGAATTTCGTATTCAATTGCTGAATAATCTGTATCTGTATTCCCGGTAGTACCTACGGTTCACTGTACGATTGACCTGACTACCTTTCTTATTTATTAAAAACTAGCTGCTGCACGCCACTTTGCCAGCATAACGTTATAAAATATATCCTATGTCCTTTCTGGTCTCCCAGACACCGTGTATGTAAAATTTCATGGTGATCGGTTCAATAGTTTTTGCGTGAAAGAGTAACAAACATCCATCCATACAAACTTTCGCATTTATAATATTAGTCAGCACTAGCTGCTGCCCGCGACTTCGTGTTCCTCGAAAACCGCTCTATCCATTGGTGAAAACAGCATTAAAATTAGTGCAGTAGTTTTTGAGTTTAACGCGAACAGACAGACGCGTCGGAGGAATTAGTTTTATAACATGTAAGGACATATAAGTGTTTAGCGACATGAAAAATTTCAAAACACGATGTATTTAAAGTATATACTTTAAATATAAATAAATTCTTCACAAATTACATCTTCTCTTTCTTTGTGGCTGTCAGTAGCTGAGTCTTTACATAGAATGTGACAAAATTTATCAGAAAATTAAGATAACAAAATTATAATTCAGAACAAAGGACAATTTTTCACACGATAACTACTGGATGGATTTGATCACATTTACTGAACTTTTAGCCTATTTCATAAAGATAAAGAATATATTGGTGCATAAAAACTCAATTGCTAACTTTGCAGTTACCATTGTAAAAATGAAAGGTGCATTTGTTTGATCGCTTATTGCATCATTGCCATGAAAGGTTCGGTCTCGGCACAATTGGTGTTGGATATACATTTAGTAAATGCAATTCTAATGCATCATTTCTGTTCCGGTAAATGAACTTATGCATGGTAAATGATCGGCACCCCATCACAGAACCCCTTTGTGTTTTGGTGAGTAGCTTTCCTAATCCCGTATCGGATCCCACGTAGCCGATTGCGCACTTGCATCATCTGTGTCGTTTCTTGTGTTATGGCGACTGTAGCCACATACCATCAAGTAGACCATTAGACTGTCTGTCGATCATAATTATAAATACTAATAATAAATCTGTAAGGGTTGGTCATTGAGTAAGTTATACTTTGTTTTCAGAGATATCGTGTTTATGTTCCTCCATAACTCTCACACGAATTAACTGATTTTCATGAAACTTGGTAGATAAACATTTAGACGTACAGGACACAGGATAGATAAGACTACTTTTCAACCGACTTCCAAAAAAGGAGGAGGTTCTCAATTCGACTTTTTAATGTATTTTTTTATGTTTGTTACCTCATAACTTTCGACTGGGTGAACCGATTTTGATGATTCCTTTTTTATTTGAAAGCTGGTCAGAACAATTTGGCTCAGTTCTGACAATGACATCCATGACAAAAGGCCATGAGTTAGGGTCGCGAAAACTGTTTGAAAATTAACGACACCACTTAACAAAAAAACGGTAAATAAGCTAATAAAGCGGTAATAAAAATAAGTTATTTACCCTTTTTGAGTATCTTTCTTTTGTGTAGTTATGAATTATTTAGAATTAAAATCGTTGAAATTTCTTAAAAGATTGTATTGAAATTTCCCTTTACTTTCAAAAGACTTTCTGAATAGTCAGTTTTCACAGCGTTGCATTCGGATTCTCGCGAGTTTTTATATTATATGCACCCCTGGGTGAGTTTTTTACGGGTGACTTTTTGCTCTTAATTAAAATTAAATTAAATAAATTTTAAAAAAATGTTCAAAACCCGTTGCCACCCAGTTTCGTTGTTCTTACTTCTTTCTTTGGGTAGGTATGTACAATACAAAATATACGCGATCCCTAATGCCATGGAACCACGTGTAATTAAAATTACCCATTGACCGATAAGAACCATGGTTAATAATACGAAAGTAAAAATAAAATAGTTTACTTATAGTATGTTAATGCTATCGTATTAAGTTGCATTAAATTTCAATTTTGTGTTGAATTAAACAAATACAATAGGTACAATTAACAATTTAAGTATATTTTATATATACTTAAATTGTTAATTTGTATGCGGCTTGTCCAAAGATCAAGTAAAAAAACTGGTTTTAAAAAGTGGTTTTCTTATTAAATAGGACGTTGAACTTTTTGTTTCAATGATGTTACGTAATTGGCAATTCAATAATAATTTGTCCTCTCTGCATTACTATACAGTAAACATAAATATTTATCTCGAAATAGATACGTGTAATAATAATAACTGTGAAACAAGATCTGTAACGTAATTATGGATTCGTATGGAATGGTTTTTCAAGGTTTTTGTCGTTCGCGACGGAAATTGGAAAGTTTTGTAAGAGTGTCAGGCGATTAGGAGATCATTTTAAATTAAATGAATTTCATACGCAACATCTAACACGTTATTTTAATTTAATGTGACAGATTTTACTTCACTCATTGGACTTAATGACACAGTGCTGTTAATGACACAGAACATATTACATATACTTAGGATAGGATTTAGAGAATATACTTTCTATTTCTCATCCATATTAGAGTTGCATGGTCTTCTGTAAGGGGCCAAAAGACGGGCTGTAAAAAATTGCTGCGAAACGCAGTGTAGCCTGCCAATACTAAACTTACATATTTTGTTTGTTATTTATTTAACACATTCTATTCTGTTTACATTTCATATTATAGTTTTTGTTTATTTCATACTTCTATTTATTTAATTTGTTAACACATGGTAAATAAAACGAAACATCTTCAAGCATAACACGGGTCGACCTGCAATAAATTAGAAACATTATTGAAATAAATACAAAAAATATATCTTCATTCCTTAGTTGTTAGTGTTAATATAGGTCGCGGTTCATACTAAAAATCCAGTTTGCGGCCAACATATTTATACTTCAAGGTTGTTTGTCTAGGTTTTTGACCCGCACTATCACCATCTCACCATTTCTTACCAACGAAACCATTACGCAAAAACCACTTACAAATTATCATGTCAATTGTGAATCGATGTATTGTGTTGTCTCGGTTGGTCGCAACTTTTTTATTGAGACTTAAACTGTGCGCATGTTAAGTTACAAGTACTACGTATTAATTTAGCAGTGAAACGGAAAATAATTGTCGACTTGTTTTTACGAAGGGAAGGCATTACCATTAGTTTTGTAAAAGGAAATAATTCCGAATAAAGCAATGTGGCTATGTCGAGAAACAAATTCCAATTATAAACGTCGTTAGATTCCATCGGTCGAACGGTGAGTATTTTAAATCAATAAACGCCAGTAAGTACTTCGGCCGCTGTTAAAGTAACAGGCTGATAGCGATCGTTCAAGTGCGGTCGACGTGACACGAGCGTCTTACGAAATAAGCTTATACGACATCGCAGCATTGCGTATCACCTCAAACCAAAGGCACGATTATTTTTTCTTTACGATTTCTTCTACAAATTACGTTTCCACTGTTATTAAGTGTAATTTATATACTTAGAAACTCAAATGCCTTATCGATATTTTTTATTATTTTTATACAGTACTAGCTGGCGCCCGCGACTTCGTCCGCGTTGAAAAAGAGAAAAATAGCCTATCCTGTACTAAATGGAATTGTGTAATTATTTTAAAATATTACAAATTAGATGAGCAAAGGACCGGCAATTTATTTCATGACATTGACTTCCCCTCTCGTAACCCAGTGACGCCTAGTACTTATAGGCGTCACTGAGTTATAAAATTAGACGTTTATAAAATGACGCAAAATACACTTTCACCGACAAAAATTGTCTCATTTCCTGAAAAATTGTGTGGTATTGAAAAAACAATGGGTTTATTCAGAACATATATGCGCACCTACCCAAATCCACCACAGGTGCTAGCACCACTGTGGGCGAACACCACGGACCCTGCAAAATTATAGTCACCTCTAACCCCTCTCCCTCCCTCTTAAAATAGCCAATTTCACCAATTTTGAAAAAATAAATTATGCCTAAGTACATAATTTAAACCTGCCCTTAACGTGGTATTTTTGATTTTGCTATAACTTCTTTTTTCTCACACCGCACCAGTTCTGTGGGTCGAAATACTCGAAAAAAATGCCCCGCTGAGTAGGCTATTTGGGAAATTGTGACCTAGCTAAACGAGCAATTTTTGGGCTTCCACCTTCGGCGGTGCCCAGATTTTACGGTAAAGGAATTACAAAAAATTAAAATATATTTGCTATTCTCCTTATTCTGGAATTTGAAAAATGGCCAAAGGACTTCAATTTGTGGCCAAAGGACTGCAGCTAGGTATGTGGTTAACGTAACGGTTTTGGTTGGCTTTTTTCCGCTTTTTGAAAACCGAATTTTGAAATTCGGAATAGTTTTCGAGATATTAGCGAAAATTTGGGTGCAATTTTTACCAATTGTGGGTCACTTTGATGCAGATTTTAAGGGAGCGATTACGATTTTCGGATTTCTCGACCTCGAAAACATTTAAGTCAAGGTCGAGTATTTTACAGACCGTAGGGCCAACAGACTAAAAATATAAACATATAAAACTTTTTAACAAAAAATTAAACCACCGAAGCCGAAGTAGCATTTGCTTGTTTGGCGTCGACTCAAAATTACTTAGGTATACTTACATTAATTTAAGAACTTAGTTATTATAAGGTTAAATAAAATTAATTTTTGCTTTTCAGTTTTTTCGGTGTTTTAATTTTTTGTTGAAAAGGTTTTATTTTATAATTTTTTGTGACTATAATCTACTATCTACTACATGCTTAATTTTTGATTACTTTTGTCTAATTGTAGTACTCAAGTCAGCATTAAAATCTGTGAGTAAACAATAAATCACCACTATTTTCCCACCCTTAGAGTTTTTTCGACGTATACCCTATCCATTAAAGAAATGATTATCAAAATCGGACTACTTCGTAAATAGTTATGCGTGATCATACATAAAAAATATATACACGTCGAATTGAGAACCTCCTCCGTTTTTGCTTTTTCATTTTCGTCGGTTAATAACTGATATAAATGGGTATTATAGTAATGTTATTTGCTCAATAGGTAGAAACAAATAAAATACAAAGAAGTAGGAAACAAAGAAGTAAAAAACAAATTAATATAATTAAGAAAAAAAGAACACAAAATAATGTTGCAACAAAGTTTGGCTCATGAGGGGATCGAACCCGCGACCTTCGCGTTATTAGCACGACGCTCTAACCAACTGAGCTAATGGGCCGTTGAAAACTATCTACAAATTTCAGGCACATATTGTGGTTTTGATCATGAAACGCATGCGCGAATGTATTGATTATTTTTATGCAAACTTCTAGAAATATGGATAGGTAATTGTGGTGTGTATCTTAGTCCTAGGTAGTTTAAATAGATGTCGCTTTCAGAGTTGTTTGAGAGACTCAGCCAATGTAGTGCCAAGTAGTAGCCAAGTAGCAAATTGGAAATGGTGCAATTTTAAATGATGAAGGAAAAGTATCCAACTGCATAGTGGATTTTTTATAAGTAACAACGTATTTAGCAATTTTATGTGCTCAATAGGTACAAGCAAATAAAAGAAGTAGAAAACAAATTAACATAATTAAGAAAAAAGAACACAAAATAATGTTGCAACAAAGTTTGGCTCATGAGGGGATCGAACCCGCGACCTTCGCGTTATTAGCACGACGCTCTAACCAACTGAGCTAATGGGCCGTTGAAAACTATCTACAAATTACAGGCACATATTGTGGTTTTCATCATGAAATGCATGCGCGAATGTATTGATTATTTTTGTGCAAACTTGTAGAAATATGGATAGGTAAAGCCCGGGCTCGACCGCGAAATGAGCGAGGTCATTAATGAGCCCGCTTAACTCGCAACGGTAAGTTTCATAGCTGAGGCTCGACCGCGAAAGAGTCTAACGGAGCGGACTGAAAGAGCAAAAAGAGGCGCAATTAAAGCGGCCTCGCTGTGTCAGTTGCGAGTTTTGAGCGGAGCGAGATGTCCGGCGGGCGACTCTCCCACACCGCTAGGTCGAGCTTCACGCATTATCATTTAAACTATTTCTCGCTTCAAAAAACTCGCTCAGCTCATCTCTGTCCGTTCATTTCGCGGTCGAGCCTCGGATTAAATGTGGCGTGTATCTTAATCCTACGTAGTATAAATAGATGTCGCATACAGAGTTGTTTGAGATGCGGCTCTACCCAATGTAGCGCTAAGTAGTAGCCAAGTATCTCTCTAGTAGATGCGCGGTCAAATTGGAAATGGTGCAATTTTAAATAATGTCTTGAAGGAAAAATATCCAACTGCATAGGTAGTGGATTTTTTATAAGTAACAACTTATTTAGCAATGTTATGTGCTCAATAGGTACAAACAAATAAAATACAAAGAAGTAGAAAACAAATTAACATAATTAAGAAAGAAAAAACAAAAAATGCAAATTTAATGGCCCATGAGGGGATCGAACCCGCGACCTTCGCGTTATTAGCACGACGCTCTAACCAACTGAGCTAATGGGCCGATACTCAAGTCTTGCAAATATATCGTATGTATATCCCGTCGATAGAATTTATTACAAATGCACAATCTCATAAAAAATCACATACACTAAGGTCATAAGATTGTAAAACGAATGACGGTTTCTTTACTTATTACTTTTTGTTCATAAGAACAAACAAAAAAATGGTTTCAAGTTATATCTTTGAATGCAACGTGATATTCACTAGACATTTGTTATTGTACAATGTACGGTAATTTGTAAGGCGTAAAGCAGGACTCATCACATCAAAGTGTCACGTTGGTCATTTTAGAACTGCGCTTAAGGTATAGATATAGCCTTTGGAGAGAGACATAGGAACAATGGAGTAGCTTTAGTTCTTTTTTTATTTATTTATTTTTAATATTAATATTAACAATAGTAATAACAATCTTTGAATGGCCATGGGTATGGTGATTACCAGACAGATCACCGAAAAACTCGGCGTGGACTTAACACTTATACGAACATATTTATTATATCAATTCGGTTAATTAAATTTAGTTATTGGAGTTTTTGTAAGGATATAATAACAATGTAAAATAATACCTACTTACCGAAAATATGAAATTTCATCCCTTTTTAGCGTCATATATATAGATGTATGATTTCTGCAATTTGTAAAGGGGCACTTTGGCATGTTTGCTGTGGAACACCCAAATATTCAAGTGGGCGGGCGTTTTTGTATATTATATTGTATGTATCGAAATATAGTTTAGTGAATACATCAGACGTCAGTGAAATTCGCATTCAAATCTGTTGAGCTGCTTCGGAGTTTAACCTGCTCAAACAGACAAACAGACAAAATATTTTTTTTGAACGCGGTAACAAAACGTACAACCAACGTGTAAGTACAAATTGTTTTTGGGAAAAAAAAATTACATGACTGGTTTACGATTTTATTATAATTATGTATGTGAGATTACTATTTTATTTATAATTATTGAATTGTCTATAAGGATCATTTTTTTTACGAAATAATACAGAACAGGAAAGGCTTCAAATGTTTTGCACTTAGGACTAGTTGTCTACTAGTCCATATGTATTATTATGGTACGCCTTAATCGGCCCGCTGTTTAGATATAATGCGATTGTTATGGATAAATGTACGACACAACGCGGTGGTTACGGAAATCGTTCACCTGACTAGACTTTGCGCAATGTTAGGCATAAAGCAAAATAGAGTATCTATCGCCGATAGCTTGCAAACTCTTTGACGTGACGTGGCTTCTCAATGGTAGAGACAGAGCTGCTTTATACGAAAGCATGCATTTAATGCATCGTTGAGTATACGGAACGGTTCACTAGTGTATGTATAAAATTATAATTAAATATTAATTAATTTGGTATGAATCGAATATTGAAAATTCGTAATGATTTCATTGTACTTTATTGAATTTAAAATATATAATAAATAACTAGTATTAAAATTGGATATAATATGTATTTATTACCCTTTTATAAGTTTGAATTTAATACAAAAAATCAGCTGGTTAGTAATTCCATCTCTCCCAAAAACCACTCCCAATATATCACAATAAATAGGTCACAAAAAATTTATTAATAACCAGCTGATTTTTTGTCTGCAACTTAGTAAACATTTATATAATAAAATGGCCGCATAGTCCTACAAATTGAGTGGTACGTTTTCCCAGTCCTACGCTTGGAAGTTTTTTACGGCTGCTAACTCTTTTAGCTACCTCTATCGAGAACTTTCGCAGAGGAAAAAGGTGGTCGTCTCGGTAAACCGAAGATACTGGACCATAAGACATTTGTACATGTAATAAAGGGTTGGTCTCAGACGGTCTACTGATACGTGCAAACTGATACCTACTCATTTACATTTTGACCTAGAAACATTTATTTTACACAATATATTATCATCACTTTATATCTATCTACATACATACATACATACATAAAACTAAATCGTTAAATATGTCCACGAAAGCCGGGGCAGGCTCACTAGAAGATAATAAGTACAATCAAAGTTAACTTTTATGAATATACAAAGATGCAGTTGTCCGACCTGAATGGAACCAATGGTGAGCATATATTTCACCCAGTAGCTGTCCGGTACATATGTTTCTTATGATATAAGTAGTGAAGTAAGGCCTAGAGAGACGGAGACCTTGCTAGACGCGTTTGATAAACAGCCTGTAAACGCCGCTCGCTTTGGCCTCCGACGTGAGTTCCGCTTTGACTCCACCCAACGCTTACTGCACTGTTGATGGTATTCTTAACAATCAAGTGACCATGAAACACCCTAATTGGTTCAACCCTGTGCACAGCTATAGTGTTTCTCACTTGTGTTATACTTTATTTGTTTGTTTTATATGTTATAATCAAACCGGTTAATATTTTTTGTGATAATACACGAAGCACAGGGAAACACCGTCTCTACCACCACTTGTTTTCACTTTTGTTTCGCTGAACTCAACAGAACTCAAAAATTCGAACATTCTCATTGGATTATACTGCAAGTGCACCTGGTTGTTATGTAAAAAAAAATAAGCGTATCATCTGTACGTGTTAAAAGTTCACACTACATAAACGTCTAAAACTGTGCGAACAGACCCAAGAAAGGTCGTAACCATATCGTAACACGTAACACCCGTTGTGTTGCGACGATCACGAACTGTGTGAGTAAATAAAAAGTGGGCAATCGCGTCCGTGAGAAGGCTGGATTATATCCAGGCAAGCTGGCTTACTTTGTGCCCCAACGTAACATGTTATCTAACCATCTGTGTGGTTGTCGTGCTTTGTATTGTTTACATTTGCATGTGTACTGTCGCCTAATTAGAACGTTCCAAACTGTGATGCACTCGAGGATATGCTCACGTTTCTTAAAACGGCCACGACCGTACCAAAAATCAAGCTAAATGGAAGCGATGCGATGTAAAATACTCACCTGTATGGATCTATTAGCTTAATTTTAACGATTTTTATTTAGTATATTAGAACTACAATGCTCTAATATATAATTTTTATATATCTCTTACGGTTTAGCCTACGCCATGTAATATTATTTTCGGCAACTTGGTTGCTAAATGTAATCTTAATTAGGTATAGCCCTGATAATTATCTAACTAATGGTGAAAACCGCATCGTAATCCGATGTGTGGTTTAGGAGGAGTATCTAAGCGGCCATACGCGACTTCCAATAAATAATTTACACTATATAAAGATTTATTTGTCCCTACTAATAGTTATAACCTTTTAAAAAAAATGACACAGTTAGATAAACCAGGTCAATAACAAAAACTTAAGAAAAATAAATAGATTTTATTATCAACAACATAAATTGAATTTATGTAATACGTACATCTAATTCTTGCCAACACCTGCCAACTGAATATTAAAGGTAGGTAATACTCAGCGGGTAGACGCTAAATGTGTTTACAAATAAATAACATTTGGGAAGGTAACACCTACTTGTATAGAAATGATTGTAGTCACACACCATGGCCAGAAGTTATGATCATTACGCTACGATAATGGAATTCAAATAAAAAAAATGCGATGACATTTTGCAATTAATGATCATCCTGACTCACTAATACTCGTACTATTTGATACTTACTAATATGTACCATACTACACGTATCTCATTATTCATTTAAAGCGTTAGACCATTTATGTAAGACACTTTACATTATCTTTGACCTATTAAAAAAATATATACCTAGGTTGTTTTTTCTATATATCCTATTGGAACTTGATAATAATATGTGCGTATAGATTATGCAAAAAACTTCCTGATTTTCTACTGTTGGGACATATATATATATATATAACATGTTATATATGTTAATATATATATATATATATATATATATACATCCTTAGATAGATCTTCAGCTATTTATCTCAAAATTAGAACGACTGTTCAGGTAAAAAAATAAGCTATTGAAAAAAATCTTGTCAAGTATCGCCTTGATCAAAGTATTTTTTTCGTCCACAATTACTTAAAAGTCTAATGACATTGGCACTTAAATTATGGTTATGTTTAGTATGATTATCACCTATTATTACTATTTCTAATATATTAAATTTTGCATCTTTTAACCTGTATAGAAATATAATAAATATATTTCATTATTTCTGCTGTCTCTAAGTAAGGACTATATACTACCATATGAAAATTTAAACCTATCTTTTGATTCAGATATTTAGCGAAAGGTATTCTTTCGTAATTTATTGTCATTGGTAATTTGGCTTAATTTGAATTTTTTTGAGTAGTACTGTAAAACATACTCTAAATAGAGCCAAGTACTTAATCTTATAGCGAAGGTAAAATTACGAACACATATAAATACTAATTTTATCAAACGCCTTTACGGTTGAATTTGCAAATGCTTCTTACGAAGTAAGAGCTTCTCAAACTAATCTGTATCGCTGCTGCAGATTGACAGGACATGTCATTACCGTTAGTGAAACAGATCTATTATTAACATTTACTATCGATTTACTAATTTACACAACAATTCCAAAATTACTTTGAGCAGCCTGAATGAGATTCGAGATGTGTAATATAGGTAGCGTACGTAATATCGAGCTGTCACTACTTTTCGGTTTACAGGTTGAAATGTGTAAATCACCGACATCAGCCAACAGACATCCACTAACTAGAACCAACTTCTGCTTTTTTGTCTATTATAAATAAAAAATTAACGAGAACCAACTGAGCAATGGTTGCGTACTCTTACCATGTAAGTGTTTCAACTAATACAATATGAAACTAAACGGTTTTTTTTTATTACTTGATGTTTCCAGAACAGGTTGAACAAGAACATCGGGACATACTTATTCGTTCAGTTATTATACAACCGTGCGGTTGCATGCGCTACTAATGCGTCAGTTCTCAGATCGTTATCATATCACACAAATGTTGGTGTTATTACGAATCAACAACTTGCAACTTTTCCGACCTCCTTGTATCTTGGTGAAGAATTATCGGGGGCTTACGAGATGATCTTAAACCGAACTGAATATTTTTGATACAATAGTATTCACGATTATGATCTCCTAAAATGCACCATTTAACGTTTCTGCAAAAGTAAATTTATTATTTTTTATTTATATTATAGATAATTCATTGCAATTATCTAAAATGCATATGCTGCTGTAATTTGTCACCGACCCATTGGTTCAGATGGGTTAGAGCGTCGCGTCTTGCTAATAACGCGAAGATCGAGGGTGATCTCAGGAGCCCAGTGTTTTATCCTACGAAATTCACCTACCCAAAGTATCTACATGTTATGCAGTTGGATACTTTTGTTCCAGACATTATTTAAAATTGTACCATTTCCAATTTGCTACTTGGCTACTACTTGGCGCTACATTGGCTAGAGCCGCATCTAAAAACAACTCTGAAAGCGACATCTATTTAAACTACGTAGGATTAAGATACACGCCACAATAACCTATCCATATTTCTACTTATCGTGAAGTTTGCACAAAAATAATCAATACATTCGCGCATGCGTTTCATGATCAAAACCACAATATGTGCCTGTAATTTGTAGATAGTTTTCAACGGCCCATTAGCTCAGTTGGTTAGAGCGTCGTGCTAATAACGCGAAGGTCGCGGGTTCGATCCCCTCATGAGCCAAACTTTGTTGCAACATTACATTTTGTGTTCTTTTTTCTTAATTATGTTAATTTGTTTTCTACTTCTTTTATTTGTTTGTACCTATTGAGCACATAACATTGCTAAATAAGTTGTTACTTATAAAAAATCCACTATGCAGTTAGATACTTTTCCTTCATCATTTAAAATTGCACCATTTCCAATTTGACCGCGCATCTACTAGAGGGATACTTGGCTACTACTTGGCGTTACATTGGCTAGAGCCGCCACTAAAAACAACTCTGAAAGCGACATCTATTTAAACTACGTAGGATTAAGATACACAATTACCTATCCATATTCTTAGAAGTTTGCATAAAAATAATCAATACATTCGCGCATGCGTTTCATGAACAAAACCACAATATGTGCCTGTAATTTGTAGATAGTTTTCAACGGCCCATTAGCTCAGTTGGTTAGAGCGTCGTGCTAATAGCGCGAAGGTCGCGGGTTCGATCCCCTCATGAGCCAAACTTTGTTGCAACATTACATTTTGTGTTCTTTTTTCTTAATTATGTTAATTTGTTTTCTACTTCTTTTATTTGTTTGTACCTATTGAGCACATAACATTGCTAAATAAGTTGTTACTTATAAAAAATCCACTATGCAGTTAGATACTTTTCCTTCATCATTTAAAATTGCACCATTTCCAATTTGCTACTTGGCTACTACTTGGCACTACATTGGCTGAGTCTCTCAAACAACTCTGAAAGCGACATCTATTTAAACTACCTAGGACTAAGATACACGCCACAATTACCTATCCATATTTCTAGAAGTTTGCATAAAAATAATCAATACATTCGCGCATGCGTTTCATGATCAAAACCACAATATGTGCCTGAAATTTGTAGATAGTTTTCAACGGCCCATTAGCTCAGTTGGTTAGAGCGTCGTGCTAATAGCGCGAAGGTCGCGGGTTCGATCCCCTCATGAGCCAAACTTTGTTGCAACATTACATTTTGTGTTCTTTTTTCTTAATTATGTTAATTTGTTTTCTACTTCTTTTATTTGTTTGTACCTATTGAGCACATAACATTGCTAAATAAGTTGTTACTTATAAAAAATCCACTATGCAGTTAGATACTTTTCCTTCATCATTTTAAATTGCACCATTTCCAATTTGCTACTTGGCTACTACTTGGCGCTACATTGGCAAGAGTCGCCTCTCAAACAACTCTGAAAGCGACATCTATTTATATTACCTAGGATTAAGATAAGATACACGACACAATTACCTATCCATATTTCTAGAAGTTTGCATAAAATAATCAATACATTCGCGCATGCGTTTCATGATCAAAACCACAATATGTGCCTGTAATTTGTAGATAGTTTTCAACGGCCCATTAGCTCAGTTGGTTAGAGCGTCGTGCTAATAACGCGAAGGTCGCGGGTTCGATCCCCTCATGAGCCAAACTTTGTTGCAACATTATTTTGTGTTCTTTTTTCTTAATTTCTTAATTTGTTTTCTACTTCTTTGTATTTTATTTGTTTGTACGTATTGAGCACATTACAGTTAGGATACTAATTTTCTGTCCGTTGCACGCGACTTCGTCTGCTTAACTTTATAAAATTGCTAGTCGCCGATAGGTGTAGCTTTCTATAGATGAAAGAATGTTTAAAATCGATCAGTAAAGTAGTTTTCCAGTAGTTTTTCAGTACATGAGTACATCAGAAACAAAAATACCTACAAAAATACTAATATAACTACAAGCCCTGACTTGGTACGCGCTGTAGTTTGTTTTTTGATGATCCCACAGGAACCTAACATTTTTTTTAGATATAGAGTATTCTATATGTTGATCCAGGTAATAAACTATCTGTGTACCAAATGTCATCCAAATAAGTTAAGCCATTTCTGAGACTAGCGTGCACAGACAAACAGATAACAGACAAAAATTCTGAATACTCAGTAGACATTGTTTATTTGAAAAAATATTTAATGTACAGAACCGGGTTATTTTTTTACCGTTTACGATTTTATCATATGTATAGTATATTATATTTTATTATATGTATAGATGTCTAATATGTGCTCTAATTTTACATGCTTACATAGAGCTGATGTAATTTTAATATTTGCCTGTGATAGTTAACAATCTATTTGATGTAATTGGCAATGTAGATAACGTTTGAAGTAAGTACTTAATTCTCCTGTCACTTATGTCAAGGTTCGCAATATCACACAGGTTAACGTAACTAA
Source organism: Synanthedon vespiformis (assembly GCA_918317495.1). Lineage (NCBI taxonomy): Eukaryota > Metazoa > Arthropoda > Insecta > Lepidoptera > Sesiidae > Synanthedon > Synanthedon vespiformis. The sequence continues at coordinate 5,796,255 of OU906947.1, forward strand.
AAGCGATTAACGTTATGTTTTATCGCTTCATACTATATAAAAAGGGTTAAGTTCGGATTATATGTATATATATACAAGAAGTTAGCCTTAAGTAATAACTTTATTTACATTATTAATAATGACGATAAAAATGTGTAAATGACTATATAGATATTTCTGAACAATTACTCAATAATAGTCATTAGAAGTACTAGAGATATTATGTATTAATTAGGTATGTGTCATATATTCAAGATCCGGATGAAGACTACGGATCTTTATTATATATATGTATATACAGATTTGCGTAAGGAATTACCATCGAATTAATATAACTCTGCGAGCACTAGTAGAAACTAGACGAACAGACATATTATGATATCCCGGAGACATGATACAATAAAAAAATTAAAAATATATTAAACCCACTATTTGAGTGCGGCATCGATAGTCGATACTCAATTTAATAAAAAATAAAAAACTTTTTATACCAAATTTCACTTTGTCAACGAATAACCGTAATTGGATAATGCAAGAACTGAAATTACCGCCATTTAACTATATTTCATTATTGGCGGCAGGTTAATAAATTTAAGCTGATTGATAGTAGTTGATGGCGGATGATATATATTTGTTATTGTAGACGAAGACGAAGCTATCGGATCTGAATAAGCGCCCGAGGCATCTTGCACAGGCCACAATGCCGCTAAGGCTCACCAGATAACTGATTTCAAAGAACTTTCAACCAAGGTCTCCTTCCATTGCGAAATTATAGCTTTGCAAAATTTAAAAATAATAGGACACGTACCGAATGTAACTGTGTCGGACGTGTCTTTTGATATTTCAAAATAAAATATAAATTTAATTCTTCAACACTCCATATATTTGGCACGGACAATTAAAAAGCCATAAAATTGCATCACCCGGCGACACTTTCTTTGTCACAGTACGTTTTTACAGCGGCAAAATGCACTTAACGATCGAGCGTAACATTCATTAAGCTGAAGTGTGTAAAGCAGGCGCCGGAACGTCTGTTACTTTATGTTACCAATGAACCAGATTACAACCGTTGCGATGTCGGAAATATCGCCGGTGGTTTGGGAGCAACATATATAAATTGATAGCAAGTTAGGTAACCGCCTTTCCCCGATCGTTCGTAGCCACGTTCTCGCGACAAAACCATCAATCAAGACGTGCTCCGATACAGCATTAAATGTGGCTTTTCACTCTCAAAATTATCGTGTAAATGTTCAAGCTTAGTAACAATTTAATTGACAAATTAAAATTACAAAATGAAAAAAATATATTTCGTTGTTTAAATCCCTCTTTTAATCCTGTCCAAGCTACTACATCCCTTATCCCCCTTATAATCATTACTGATAACGTATTATGTAAGTTAACTACCAAGTATCTAAAATAAAAAAAGGTCCATAAATCGTCAATTTTCTTGATCCATCAAAACACAGATAGATTTTGACTTTTAGAATATTAAGCAAACAATAAAATCCAACGGGTTCCTGTGTCTCACTCAGCCCTTTAACTGCAGCGAACTTGATTAGAGATATATTATTTCGATGTTTAACTGCAAATATATCTATTAATCCAATCCAAAGCTAAGGATTTTCGGGAATACGTAATATGTTACATGTTACATAGCATTGCACTAACTACTATCGTCGCATTATAATCGTAACAGTTAAAAATCTCTGTGGTCATTTAATAGACTTTATCGCTACAATCTAATAGTTGATTGACATCACCATAATGTTTCATTAGTTGTCTCTTTTACTGTTCGAGGTATCCATTTTGCAAGACACCGCTCGCCTCTAATGAAATGTCTTGTTTCCTTGTCAAACTCAACGAATAGAAATAATTCTCCCGAGCCGAGGTCTTTTAACATTGTAGGCTTACCAGAGTCCAATTTTCTAAGCTCTAGAACCAACTTTTTGGACCCAAAATTTTCCAAAAAAAATGTCAGAAGTCCAAATCCAGCTTTCAAGGCAAATATATTTTTGCTACACTTTTCCCACTGTTTGTTAATCGCAACGCAAAACTAATAGTCATCATAACATTTTTTTTAAATATAAATAAAATTAGGAACAACATTTAAAAATTGTATAAGTATATTTTGGTTATAAAGTTTCCATCATTTGTCATGTCATTTCCTACCAACTAGCTTTTAAGGTTTTATAGCTCTACATTTTTACTTATTACTTACTTCGTACACTTTACAATCGTAATAATTATTTTTAATAATAGTATTATTTACTTTCGTACAGTCGGCCGCACATGTCGATTAACACATTCAAAAGTGCACTCATATTACTTACTTATTTACTTACTTACTGAAGCTTTTCACCATCGTTTGTACGTGAAGATCGGCACTCTGTAGTTACTTGGAGTGATCACGTTACTTGCTCACTTCCAACCCGATTAGGATTAGGATGAAGTCTAGGCTGCTATTTTTTATCTGTGAATTCATTTTCAATACAGTATAATTTAACAGATAATTTATTAAACAATCTGACACGCAACTGTGTGTTTACTTTCTTACATATCGTGATCATGCTTGTTTCTCGTGTGGAATTCCTCGCAGACATAAATGCAACATTTCCAGCTGGCTATTATAATTTTTGTGTAAGCGACGATTTCATTCTGTTTTCCTAAAACGTACCTACGCTACGTGGGACAGCGGAATTCATTTGTTATGTGACACAATGGCCAATTGCGTGCCAATTAATAACCTATCTGAGGCATGTAAATAAAACCTCAACTTTCCTTAGTGACTGTGCATAACTCCGTCGACAAATAGGTACTTCGATATCGGAGATAATGCGTTTCATACTTTAATTTAGAAAGTGGAATGCCTCAATTCTTTTTAAAAGAATTTAAATATGTATCCATTATAATTAACACATAATAATGTATTACTTTCTATTCACAATATACACGCGCAATATTTAAGTATTTGCGAAAAGAAATGAAATAAAGTTTGATAGTACAATAATTTATATATCTCTACATATAAATATTGTTCTTTAATATTATACATATAAGTATACATGTTAAGTTGATTTGTGCACTCTTCAAAAACTTAAGTTGGGTAAACCGATAGAAGACCGACCGATACTGAAACTAAATTGACCATTTTTAGAATTTTTTTCTGTATGTATGTTCCTCCATAACTCTTAAACGAATTAATTGTTTTTCATGAAACTTTGTAGATAAACATTTAGACGTACAGGACACAAGATAGGCTACTTTATTCTTTTTCAACGCGGCCGAAGTCGCGGACGCCAGCTAGTTATTACTATATATCTTATCTTATAAACTGAACGAGGAATTCTTGTATGCCACGACGATCTCGCAAATGGCTTTAACAATTTTGATGAAAATCTAGGGTTTTCGCTAGTTTCTAAGATTATCGCCTACATACAAACAAACGTACAACTTCAGTGCCTTATAATATTAGTATAGATTTTCTACCGAACAACATATATATTGTTATTAGGGTCGGACTGAACTAAGTTGTAACTTAGCCAATAAATAGCAACTTGAAGAGACAATAAGTATGTCGGCACCGTTTGCAGCAGTTGGAACAACTGGTCACGCTGAGTGGCGTTCAATTGTTCTTATTACTACGGCAATATCAGATGAATTACGTACATAAAGGACGATGGCTTTATGTTCATTGTTATAATGTCACTTATCTTTTTTACTAGGTGTTGCAGGCGACTTCGTCCGCGTAACTTTGAAAATTATTGCCTGTGGAATGAATGGAATGGAAGATAATGTGGAATGAATTTTTAAAATCGGTCCAACAGTTTTTGAGTTTATTTATTAAGTATATACAGTGCTATCTGAAATTGCTCATTGTATAGTGATTATAAAAGGTATTTGTCATAAAATAAGAAAGCGCCTATGAAGTTTTTCTCATTTCTACTCCATAGAAATTGTATTTAAAAATGTTAGTTGTTATAACGATTATTTTAAGTTCATTAGATTTGATCTTTCATTTATGTTACTCGCTCGATAATGTGTATACATATCTTTTTATATGTGAAAGATTTTTTTACGAGTTTTTTAAGCGTATACAAACTAACAACATTTTTATATATTTAAGATAACGCTTAAAAAACCTGTTGCGGACGGAGTCACGGGCAAAAGCTAGTAGAGTAGGTATATAGAGAGAATTAATAGTTAATATAAATAAATACTTAGAGTATGTTCAAACATAATTGCACACAGTCGAAATTAAATAATAAAAAATCTAATCGACGCTAGAAATGCAATTTAGAACAAAAATGCACCTACTTATACAGTATAAGTAAGCTGTTGATTTCACTAAGAAGCAATTATACTGTAAAGTCAGCATTTGATACAAGTCGAGTCGATTAAGAGCAAAGAGACCTTGTCCAAATGACAGTTCCTGTCTAATGTGTAATTATAAAATTATTTAGCTGTCCTTAATACAATATTTACACACATTTAATCGAAATGAAAGGAGAAGTGATAAATAAACTCGCACTAATATCCATTCTATCTATATAATTTTAGATTTGATTTCATATACCTCTTAGCGCCTCTTTCACCATTTGTCAAGTAGGCTAACTGTCATTTAAAGTCACCGGTAACCGGGGATAATGGAGCTTGAGTAATGTTTGTACAATAATAGTCCCAAACATTACAAAGAAAATAATAAAAAAATCGCCTATCGAATGATGCAGTAAACCGAGTGCAAAATTTAATAAAACAGAAAATTATTTCTAAAAGTAACTACAGAACACTTTACTTGTAGTTGATGAAAGAGGCCCTTAGACTGAGACCACTGGTCCAATAACAGCACAAATCATATTGTGTATCTGTGTGCGCTATATTATCGTACTATAACGAGATCATACAACGGGTAATTCAGCTGTTCATAACATACATCTGTCTGTCTGTTACAAGAAATAGCTTCACCCAGAAAAATAGTAACCAAGTACCTATTCCATTTTGTTTCCTTGTTGACAACTGGTTGCGTAAGAAAAATAAATATTCTTCTATCACAACTGGTTGCCATGAAACACTAAAAGATCCTCGTAGACCACTGGTTGTGAAACACAGTTGCGATGGCGGCCGGAAGGTCCAATTATTTAAAATATATTAAAATAAAAAAACTAACGCATGCCCAACGGGTTACAGCAACAAGATGTCAAGCGTTATATTGCTTACATTTTTTTTAACGCAAACGTACTCGCGAGCACAGGCTAGTATTAGTATAAAAAAGCCTTAACTCCCTGAGTCAGCCAACTTCCATACTTCTTTCACTGTCAGTGGATACGTAAGATAAATGCTGTATTGTATCGCATATTTTTAGACCATTCAAGTATAACACCCTCTAATCTACTTCTAGTAATGTGTAGTTGTTGAGTTAAATAACAAATCACTCGCAATCGAACGCACCTGCTACACGAACTGTTCACACAATGTAAGACCCTGAACCACATTCTCAATTATACCCAATGCATAGTGAACAGAAATGGATGTATTTAGCCACTGACTCTTATAACAGTCACACCTACTGCCCTCCAACGTTGCATGTCGTAGAAGACAATAGGATTGATTAATAACTTTTCACTTTGAGAGAGAACTGGAACTAACGTGAAATTTTAGGGTACCTAGTTTATCTGTGGCGGGGCACCGATGTCGTGTCATAACGTACGTCTCTGCGACCCTTCTCATCTACGCCCGCGCTAGAAAGTCGTGGGGTTTTAGACGGATACAAAAAGGTATCCACGAGGATTTTCCAAAGTTAAAAAAGGGAATGTATTTTCAGTACACTATTTAAAAAATATATATTTGAAATCGTTTTAGATTCAGAGAAGGAAACTTGAGAATGTATAAACCTTCAAATACGGAACCTTGAATTTGATAATTTTAAGATATAATCGGCCTAAGCTGCAATTGTCTTTTTTATATAGCAAACAAATATGTAAATACATAACCTACAGTGAAAACTGTTTTTTTTTTACTATAACACTTTAATTTTGTCATGTAATTTTCTCAGACTTAACAATAACAGGCCGGGAATTCGAAAGTTATTAACAATAATTAATGGCGTCAGGCGTCACGCACGTAGAAATCGTTCATGTTATGATTCCTGAATACAACGGAGCAAATTATTGTATGTACATCATTGAAAATAATTAAGTGTTCTGTTATTTAAATTTGAAATAATATATATGATCAAACGAACTTCTCAAGTGAAGTTCGATCAATATAATATGAGTGGTTCATTTCATTTGAAGATACAAATTAACAGGTAGTCCTTTGACCTACCTGTTAATTTGTATCTTCAAATGAAACCACGAAATATTATTGATTATTAAACTAATTTTTTTCATTTAAAGATCAGCTTCTGGGCGACAGCTATTGAATGTAAGCAGAACATATTCGTGTTCCACTATGTCTTTCTGGTGTCCCAGACAACAAACAAGCAAACTCACATTCACATTTATAATATTAGTAAGGATAATCTTATCGCGTTTAGTTATTAAATTTAACAGATGTAGCAACTTGGGACGTATGGCTGAACTGAACAGTTGTATAAATTATAACAAATTTATACTTGTAATGCGCTTATATAAGGTTATTTTTAATTACTGAAATTTGGTCTTATGCAATATAATATTTTTTTATTTTTATTTTTATTAATTGTATAATATAAAGAAATTACAGAATACTTAAGAAAATTGTCGTAACTTTGCAAATCACAGACAATATTAGTAATTTTAGTTTCGTAACGTTTTCAATCTAATAGTGTGCGATCTGGTATAAAATAAATGCTGTTAAACCAGCTCAAAGTAAATATAAGTTGGTTACAAATCAAAGCAAACTTGTGTAGGCTACATTTCATGCCGAATGAAGGTAACTTGTTGTGTTACGCAATCGGTGGGTAATCACCAAATAAAAATATCACCATGTATTCTAAATATAGGTACAGACTTTATCTATTACTATATGTTTTCGATTACAGTTAGTAGGCAGTCCTTGAGGATATTTTTTCCTATGTCGGAAAATTTAGTTTTCTAAATCTAAATTTTAATCTGTAGATTTAATAACTATATTTATAACTAGAACTAAACAGATTTCAATTATTTATTTGATATTAAGGTTTGGAAAATTCTCATTACGTAGATAAATCAATGTAAATTATATAATGTAAAAAAAACTTATTAAATAAATAATAATAAACAAATAATTTTAAATAATAATAAACAAATAATTTTAAATAATAATACCATATAATTAATAAGCAACAGAAAATATTTGCTTTTAGTTAAAGGTACAAAGTGAAGAGGATCGTTTGTCCATCTGAAATTCAATATCATGAAAAATAATTTTTAAACTAAAGTAAAATTAAATATAAGAGATTTTTGGCTTTTTTTGACCGCTAAATACTACATTTGTTTTTTGCCTTAATATACAGATTACAAGAGTCTTTGCTAAACATAACGCAATGACACATTTGAGCAGAACCAACAACACATTTACATATTATTTGTATATCGTTTTATTAAAAGCTATATGAATCAATTAGAGGTTCAACTTTTGAACACGTTATACATATTAATGTATGTAATCTTCCATGAAAACTGTTATAATATACGTACACAAATTATAAATTAAAATTTCTGTCCGCTTATGTCTGTTACTCTTCTAAAACACTTCGGTGGTAAGAGTGAGAGATTGTTTGTGTATTACATATAATTTGAAGAAAAAAATTAAACCCATGTGAGATCCTTCGGTAATGCTTGTCCAACATTTTAATGAATAAAATAGTATTTTTTTATATAAGAAACTAATTTGAAGAACACCTACTAGAATAAATATTAATTATTCATAGTTTAAATTATGAAATGATCGATACATGTATATATGATTGAGTGTATCTGTTAATAGATAAACGTTATACTTACTAATTCATACGTTCAATGCGTTGTGAACATATCGGCTACTTGAACATGATATAATCACAACAAAAACTGGTCCACATTTGGGGCGCGCCGTGTCTGCAGGAGGCGCAGCTCTGTGGTACGACTTGCTATTATGTGGCACGCACGTAGGTCGCACGTATTTAAGGTTTCTATTTCTTCCATTGCGTAATACCGTTGATAGACATGTCAATTTCACTGTGAACCATTGTGGATGCAATCGAATCTTACTCCAATAAAAGTCAATGATGAGATTCTTCAACAGCTTTGTCATTGAGAACCTCAATTAATGATAATGCTCTGCATGTCTTTTCTATTTTCAAATTGTTTGCTCGTATGGACGATAATATTATAATAACTTATTGATACAAAATTAGAGACCCGCTTCGCAAGGGTGCATTTTTTCTACAAATTATATTTAGAAACCTTCCTCGCTTAACGCTTTTTCATGATTGAAAACCGCATTAAAATCCGTTGCGTAGTTTAAAAGATCTAAACGTACATACAGAGGGATAGACGGCGGGAAGCAACTTTGTTTTATACTATGTAAAAATGGACAATTGTTATTGAATTTATATTTAGTTATTGTTAAATACGTTACATAAACTAAACTATTCTTTTCTTTTGTTTCAGGGAACAGTACATATTTAATGTGTTCGAAGTAATAGTAAGTACATTGGAAACAAAGCTACAACGAATAGAAAATCTGGACAAAGCTGTGGAACATCTTATGAGAAGAGTTGAAGCGCTTGATTCAAGAGTGAACGATAATATACATAAAACGGACGCAATAATTTCCAAGCTTGGCAACCTCGATTTCAAACTGTTCAGTCACGTCAGTCAGGAAGATGAAGATGCATTCACTGAAAGTTCGACTGTACGCCAGAAAAATAGACTCAGCAACACTCAATTGCTAGACAAGAAACTGGAATCGCTAGATCAGAAAGTATCGAATATTGACACTAAGTTAGTAGGGCTCAAAAATCAGATAGACAATAACTTTTTACCAGTGGATGACATAAACGCCGAAGCAAGTGAAAAAAAACCAATTAGTCTAAATGTGATTGAGATCGCTAAAGGTCTAAACTCTGAAGTGGTTACCGAAATTACTAAAGAAGTAGATCAGTTGAGAACTTCGATGGCAACTGTCGATCGTAAATTACAATTTCATATTAATCTTGTTTCGGAGAACTTGGGCAAAGTGCTTTATATGATGGCTGACGTACATGCCGCTGTAGTGGAGCCTGAAGCAGCCTCTATTAATGTGAACAATCTTTTCAAGAATCGTACAACTACCAGCACACAGTCACCCGTATCAAAGGCCAGCAAAATAGATACACTTGTTAATAAAATAATTCCGATGATGAGTGTTTCCGAGAAGATGGATGAAGTTTGGGACGTTGTTGTTGGCACAAAGAGTTCTGTGGACGATTTAGTCCCAAAATCAGACGAACTTTTGACGCAGACCCAACGGCAGGAACGTGCCATCGGACAGATTCACAACGATCTGAGGCTTAAAACTAACTTAATAATAGAAAATTTGGACATGGTCGAGAAGAGATTAAAGAAGCAAGAAGACGATGTGGCTACTTTGGCGCAGCGACCGGTACCTGCTGAGCTTCTTCTGGACCCGACTATCGATAGATTAGTGGAATACGCGCCCAACAGGTACCGCGTTGACGAGCCCACGACGGACCCAAGTACGAGCACTGCTGCAGCGACTACGCCAGCTACCTCTACTTTTAACAACAGGTGACATTGTTCTATATTTTACCATTATACTTTGTTTTAACTATATATGCTGTAGCGATTACTCTTACTGCAAGCGATATTGCTTGGCCGCGCTGCGACTATCTATGAATGTAGGTAACCTACGCACTTCGTGCGAGTGAACAGTGAGACGTAGGCGTATAATGTGATTAATGTGACTAATAGTAATGTCGGATGCAGCCCAAACATATCGAGCTCAAGCCCGACCGCAAGTGCAGCAGTAACTGTGACACCGTCGAGTGTAAGCAGCTCGAGTGCACGCCCCGCCAGCCGCAAGGGTGGCATCATTTTCCCAAGCGTCAAGAACAAGCCTATCGTCGGCAATAATACCTTCGCTTCGGAAATCGTCGCCAACTATAAAGACGTGAAAGTGAGTCATCGTTACATAAACTATAATTATTATAGCCTACTCATTGCACACTCCAATGTCGCGAACCAGTCCCCCCGAAGGTACAATAACTTTACAAAATATGTTAGCCGAGCGAACGTCAAGTGAGATCACATGGGCGATTATGTAACTAGGCGTGACATATGTACCTGCCTAGTAGAAAAATAATATTTCATACCCATCATTCTAATGAATATTCATTGTCGTAATAATAACTCTGTCTTGTGAATTTTTTCCACGTGACATGATTGATGGCACAGTAAAGCTGTCTCCTGAGCAGCAAAAACAGGCAATCAGTGAAAGAGAAAAGATGATAATGTAAACATTATAAATGTATACGTAAATATACCAAGGCATATTAAATCGAAATAACGTGAAGTATGTAAAATGTAAACGCACGCGCGATCATAATAGCTATGTGGGTTAATTGATGTCAGCTGATTGCAAAGGTGTCAGCCGAGATGTGTATTGAGGGTACTGATATTGTTGAAATCTAAGTAGTGAGTTCGATCATCCAGTTGCTTGTATACGGAGCTCAGAGAGCAGCTGTTGAAATCCCATTCTACTTTATGCCTTTGGAGTGAAAATACTTACGAGTTACTTCGCCATTTACGAGTAGTGCAACGTTTAGCAACTACATTAAGCAGAAATAAATTTACAATTTAACTAAACTTGATTAATTGTAACATTTCGCTGTAGGCAGAGCAATAATCATTATTTACGAATTAAGGACAAATGAAACTTAATTAAATCTTAAATATGTAGGTACGAAATAAAATGTTGATTGCTCCTAATGTTCCAACTAATGTTGAAATAAATTACAATATCCCCACGAATCTTTTATACGCTGTACGTACATGAATATATTTCATTAAGTAGCAGATAAGGGTTTTACTCCATAAATAGTTCTCAAATTTTCTATATTAAAAATAAAATTACAGTTTTACTAAATACGGAAGAAAAACAAGTTCATACTTCTTACAGTTATCGTCATACTAAAAGGTAACTAAGTGGAACATAATCTGTCTATACTTATGAAAAGTTTGTCCTGACTATCAACACACAACTAAAACTACTAAGTCCAGAAAGTTGATAGAAGGATTTTTTACTTTTACGTAGTAGTAGTAGGGGAAAGAAAAATTTCCACCCAATCCCTACTGGTAGGATAAGTGGAAAAAAATCCACCTAGCCCTACCAGTGGGGATACTTAGTCGGGATAGGTGGAACGGGTTTTGGATCACTGCTTTATTTTATACGTAAGCATCCGCTGAGAAAGGATTTTTGAATAACTAAACTTTAGGCGGGCGCGGATTGCTAAATAAAATAAAATAAATAATAAGTATATAATAAAATAAAGCCCTTAATTTTTCTATTTGAGCCATATATTTACTCAAAAATTTTTCCACAGACTGCAACAAATATTTGAAAAATAAGAACACCGAATGGTCAAGCCGTCGAGATTTGGGCTTAACCATTCATTTTTGTTTATATGGACTGTTTTTCTGTGTCATTAAGTACATCTTCCAAAATCTCATTGTACGAAATCCTGAAAATCTGTTAGCAAAAAACGTTTTCCACGATATTTTTGAAGTACACACACATAAAATGTGAATTGAAAACGCGCTTGCATGAAACGAGTGTTCCGTGTAAGGAAAGTTGCAAGCGCATTACGTAAATCTGGTTCAAGCAGTAAGCGCAGACGCTTTCCGCGGCATTGTGCGCGCGCAAAACATATACTGTTCCCACAGATTGACAATTACCAATTATTACAACGTGTATGTTGTTCTTACCGTAACATTATGTCGAGCGATGTGTTGCAATCATTTCTTTACTCGTGTAACTGGATTCCAAAACCAGTCTATTCACGTCGTGTGGACCTCTAATTTTTATATGTTTTCAATTGTTCTGTAATCACGAATATTTGTGTTCATACAGTCCGACACTATTTATTAAACTCATATAATTTATCATCAGCCTACGGCTATCCCAAAGCAACGCCCGACGCAAAAACAGGTGTTATAATCCGACGCGTGTGTGTTATCCGTCTCATCGTATCGTAGCTCCCAAACGATGGATATGGATAGATTTTGATACTGTTTTCTTGAAAAATATCAAACATAAAATTAAAATCTTATAATTAGTGCGTAGAAGTCTGGATACTTTTTTTTGTTGTTGTTTGTTGTCGATTTAAATTGGCAACGCCGACACTCAAATCAGATACAATCCTACCTATTATAGGTAAGGCAGTTAGAGGAAGGAATATTGAAATTATACGTTAGGAACGCAACTAACTGAGCGTTGTTCTTGTGGTTTAACAGCTTTGTTTTCTAAATGTTTTACTGAATTGAATGGGCTCACTAAACAGTTGTTCCAACTCTCCATTGGTCTGACTGAGTAGTACACTTTCTATGAATTTTACCGTGTGAATATATCCACGGTACGTGGAAAGCTGATCTCCATCCGCAAACAAGGCTTGCGCAATTCGCGACTTAAGCCGAAAGAATAATTATGATCTTTCCGTTAACAAAACGACAACACTATACTTATATTAATGAACTGTCACTGTTATACATTTAAAAGTTACAGTAAAAGAGCGAGCTTTAGAACAGCTTTAATAGAAAAGCGAAAAAATGTGGAACGTTTGTAAATGAATACATAAACCTTACACCGCTTAAAAAGATAATTAATTAGTGCCTATACGAAAACTAGTATGCTACTTCTTAAAAAGTATCCCATTTTTATCCTAAAAAATCTGAAGTAATTTTATCCTGGAAAATGTTTTCAAAAAACAAAAAACAGCAAGTACAAATGTTTCGATGCCCTATTCACGTTGTAAAATCAGAAAATAATAAATTACTTTTTCGGGAAGCCTTTATCCGTAAGCCCTACTGCTGACATAATGATAGTAATGAATGTATTCATTATTTTTATGTTTGGTGGCTTTGTTATGATCAAATATAAGGTCCATTTATGTAAACGCCTCCAAAAGGAGAATGGAAAATCACTTACGATTTCGTTGTTCTGATTTCACATTAAATGTGAAATATGTAATAAATTTGCTGTACCTACATAATGGGTAATCCTCTTAGGTACATTTATATCTTTATGATTTATTTTTAAACGTGTACTATACAATGATTGTGACATATTTGAATCTATGCGACAGAATTATATCATAGTTGCTTAGCGAATTCGATACCTTGATTTGTTGTGAAATAATTGTAGAGGTATTTAACTAATAACTAATATTCGGGTACTCATGTGCTCAGAGATTTTTTTACTAATTCATAACTTCAAAATATATTTCAAAAATACTATTAAAATCTTTTGACGTTAAAATTTCACTGAATATAATCGTATAGCCGATATCTATTAAATATAGATTTTATTTTATTTTTTTTATTTATAATTTTATTAAATTATATAAAAGTATAGTCATACAGGGAGTCAACACAAACAGCATTATCAACAACAATAAACCAGTTATAAAACAACTATAACTTGTTTTTAAATCCAACTTTGCAGTTTTTTTTATTGGTCTATTTAATCAAGATTTCAAAACACTACTACTAGTTTACGACAAATATAACATACAAACAGCCTATAGGTACCAGCTGCTTAATTTAAATAGGTTTAATAATCATTTTTCCGACATAAACTTCCATTTGCTTCAATATATTTAAAGACAGAACAGTTTAAATTTATTAAAAATTGCTCGATGCGAATCCACATGATGAAACACAGCAATGCGACTTTCGAATTAAATTTTCAAGACGTTGTTTACAATGAAAGGTGATATTTTTCTAGGGCTATTCGTGTGTGGACTTATTAAATGCTGGCATGCGAGACTCTGGCGTTTACTACCTGCAGATCAGGGGGACAACATACTGGTTTCTGAAAGTATACTGCGAGCAAAACATCGCTGACGGAGGATGGACAGTGAGTACATATAAACAACCTAGTGGGTACTTCGATATTGTTATATGATAAGAGAATTTGTGCAAAATATACACTGTAAAACTAACTGTTGCACGTGACTTTGTCCGTGTAACTTTATGAAATATAGCCTACGTTACTCGCTGATAACGTAGCTTTCTATAAGTCAAAGAAAGTTTTAAATCGGTCAAGCAGTTTTTGAGTTTTTTCATTATAAACATACAAAGATAAAAATAAAACAGGACTGAGACAGAGATTTGCTTCCCTGGTACGCCCAAAATTTTCGACTGGCTTTATATGAACCTTTAAAGCAAGTTGTAGGTCGATACGCTTTTTAAAATACTATATTAATGTTGTGTAACTAGGTGATACACCGTCGAGATGACTTTGGAATACCGGCCGAAAATTTCAATCGCGACTGGAGCGATTACAAGAACGGTTTCGGCGACCCAAGTAAGGAGTTCTGGCTGGGTAACGAGAACATATATATGCTCACAAACAACGATGACTACATGCTTAGGGTTGAACTTGAAGATTTTGACGGTAACAAGAGGTAAGCCTGGATTTTTGTAACCTCTTCACTCTTCAGGTCGAAACAATTACGGATTTTATAATTTCATCAACTAAATAAACTAAACTAGAAAATCGTTGAATAAAATATATATTACATTATTATTTAGAATTATTAACGACTTTCTTGTAATTATGGGTATTATAAGCCCTTCTAATATCCATATCTCTGAAGTTTCAGAGATATTGCGCCATCTACACAATATCACTGAAACCAGAATATGTAACGTAATAATACATCCGTGCAAACAGAGATGGCGCTGCTATAAATTTTTATTTATTCGTTCGTTCGTATTTATTAAATTATTTATTTATCGGAACTCCAGTCGTGCGTCGGAGCTGATACACTTTTTTTTTAAATCCGAAGCATTTCGTGTTTCGGTGAGTGAGTAAGGTTTACTGTTACAAACGTGCTGTTATTTCACAGTGGTCTTCTGTAAGGGAATTATTACTATTGCCAAACGGACTGCCCAATTGACTGGGAAACGCAGTGTGCCACAACTTAATATTGCATATTATATTATAATGCAATATAATGTAAGTGATGCACGCTGAAGAGATGGATAGTATGTGTATATTTGAAAAATGGTTTGAAATGACAATCACAGAACATACATAAACTTATGTTTTCTTATGTAGATATGCGCAGTATTCGCACTTCAAAATCTATTCGGAAGCGGAATACTACAAACTGGAGATCGACGGATATGAGGGTAATGCAGGCGATTCACTCAACGACCCTTGGTACGGCTCCAACAACAGTCCCTTTTCAACTTACAACAGGTTAGTCATTTTTATATAGTACCTATAGTAAAAACTTAGGCATTGGATTTTAATGCGATTTCCACTAATGGAAAGAGCGTTAAAAAGAGATCTATACCTTATTAATCAATACTAATAATAATAAATCTGTAAGTGGAGGTATTGTATGTAAGTATGTTCCTCCATAAATCTTAAACAAATTAACTGATTTTCATTAAAATTGGTAGATAAACATTTAGAAGTAGGGGACACAGGATAGGATACTTTTATCTTTTCAAGTCGCAGGCACCAGCTAGTTTGATAATATAGTTCGCACGTCGCGTCGTCCCAACGTCCCATTATGCTACCAATATGTTTACACAAAAATCAAATATTGTCAATCGCTGTCAATTTAAGTTACATGATGAAATTGTTCACATTTCAGAGATAATGATCGATCATCTTTGAACTGCGCATCAATGTTGAAAGGCGGATGGTGGTGGAAGTCGTGCGGTCGTGGCCTCAACGGCCTCTACCTCCATGACCCTCAAGACCTTACGGCCAGACAAGGTAACATTACAAAAAGACTATGAAACACCATATACCGGGTACAACCTCGTGTATTAAGACAATGATTGTTTTAAAACTGGCTAAATAATTACAGATTGTTCAGTTCTACTAATGCGTTTCTGTAGCAATGCCAAATAATATTTCTAGTAGACTAGTACAATTAGTTCATCGTAAAGAGTAAGTAGGTCATTTTAATTCTTTTAGCCATAATAAATATTATTTATTTTATTCTTTATGTTAAAGTCCTGTGGTGTTGCTTGTGTTATAGGCTACGTAAATTATGGTATTTAATTTATTCGAATCAGGGGCATAAGCCACGGACCCACGATAGCCCATTTAAAGCACCATCTCGTAAAGTAAAGTGATACGTGTATTTGAAGGTCATATATGAATACGAATGCAATGCAATTATTTTGACAATTTTAAGTCCATCTAGTGTCCCAGGTGGACTTAATCGTCCGGTCGCCAAGGCACTAAAATGAAAATGAGTAACAATGAATCAAAATGAATGATTTCAGGCATTGTTTGGTTCCGCTGGCGAGGTTGGGATTACACACTGAAACGGGCCTCCATGATGATCAAGCCGAAAGGACTTCAACCAAATACGTGAAAATGCCCGCCGTGTTGTCAATCATGACATAACTATACAATGCACATCAGCCTCTGTTCAATCATTACGTGGATTCGCATACATTTAATTACTATTTTGCAACTTTTTCATTTCATTTCATAAGCTTTCCTTAAAATTCAAATGGATTGGTTTATTTATAATAAATACCTATCAATAAAATAAAACACCATTTTCGCAAAGGCAAATGACAACAGTAACTGACCAAATATACAATAATTTTAATTTTATCATTTAAAATTAAACAAGAAAAAATACTGTCACTTTTTAAGATACTGCATAAGTCTAGAGAATTCTAGTGAGTCTAGACGACGTCGCGGATAGAATTCGCTGAGCTCCATGTATAAATATTAACAGATTGAACTTAAAAATAGGTATTTGATTTTTAATGCTGAAAATCCTCCATACGTTTTAATAATTAGTAGATAATGGCGAATTCAGCTGGCAAAAAAGACTATATTTACCCACAAAACTACGTTGGTGTAGAATATAGTTCATTGATTTGAAATCCAAAGTAAAAAATAAATATTTGACAAAAGGCTATCGTGACAAAAAGCCAAACAGGGCGTATTACATTATAAACGAAAAAATAATATAAATTTTATTTTTTATACATTACATAATGGCATGAATTAAAATAAAAACTTATGGATCATTAATTACATTAGTGACATAACAATTAACCTGTGATATTTTATATGAAGTCCATTGATTGATGTTGCCATTTTAATAAAAATATTTATTCTGCATTGATTTTATAAAATCATTTATGAAATGAATACAGTTAAGATTCACGTAACGAATCCATGTAATGACTTCTAGAACATTGTAGGCGAATCGCTCAAATATTTCCCCAAGCACACATGTATGTAAATGTAAATATTTCTATCACAATTCATTTCATTATTTAAATATAAATTCTTAAATTTTTAGATATACCCTTTTAATTTAACAATCGTAAAATTCGAAAAATGCTATCAACAGTACAGTTTATATTAGTAAATAATGGACAAATTATCAAGTATAATCTTAAGGCCAGGATATAAATTAATATCATTGATTGAATAACAGTGAATAACAGGTTGTCCATAGAACTATATTCTATGGACAACAATTTTCTATCAAAATCAAGAATCTTTATTTGTTTACCTCTGAACTAGAAACGGGTTCATTCCGAATGTTCTAGCCTTAAATTTTAATTAAATTTTACGTTTGGAGTTTCCCAATGAAACAGAATCCAGTAAAGTAATATAAATTCTGACTAGTTGTACCGATGACAACTAACGGAAATCTTACTGGACAACAAATAAATCTTGTATACATAGTAATTGAGATGTTTTAATTGATCATTATTTACCAATAATAAACTGTATTAGTCATATTCAGCAAAGGGTAAATCTATATATTTAAAACACGAACACAATAATACTACTTATACATACGTTGTACATATCCGACCCAATAATTACTATTGTGCCACATTTACTTCCAAAATTCATTATTTATTACTCATCAAACTTAATTAATATATAAAACCTTGAAGTGTAATTTAGTTGTAGGTATTTGTAATTACTTATTGTATTTTTAGACGTAGATATATTTTCGAATAAGATGTAAATAAATATGATAGAACGCAGTTATTATGAAAGCGACTAATGTAATTTTCTTCGTGTCGTTTAACAGAGTACAATTTCATGAAAATACTATAATAGAGTGTTTAATTATTTAAAAAAATTACAATATTTATAAGCACGGTCCCTAGGTGGCTTCCTTTTTAAAGGTTTTTTTTTAATTATTTTTCATAATATTGGCCTATATGTTATCTTTTTATTGGTTTCTAAATTTTATGTTTTTTTTTTGTTTAGAGGAAAATTACGTTATCATTTTAATATTTAATTGATTTATACCTTATGGATTGTTCAAAATATCGTATTGTATTTATATTGTCGATGAATATTCGAGTTTACTACAATTCATGAGTTTTTAGTTTAATACCTGTTAGACAATAAATTTTTTTTTTTTTTTTCTAATGTTTTATTAATACAATGAAATAGTCTTTGGCAAACAGGATGTCCGTATATACGGAAAATAATATAAAAATATTAGTTAATCGACAATTGTTAGTCGAATTAATTTAAGAATCACTACAAAATCTCTAATTATAACCCTTGGGTTATAGACCTTGGTCTATACTATTATAGAATTACTGTTGCACGCAACTTCGTCCACGTAGCTTTATAAAATATAGCCTATGTAATTTATAAAATATAGTTAAAGGTTTTTGTAAATCGATCCAGCAGCTTTTAAGTTAAAGAAGAAAAAAGATTTGTATTCGAAACTCAAAAACTACTTACCAATTTTAAAAATTATTTGTAAACAATTTTAAAGGTTACGAAGACGAAGTCTTGTGCAACAGCTAGTAATTATTATAGAAAAAATAAAAATACACTTTCTAATCAAAATATTTATTAAAAATCTTAGAAAACAATGGTGCGTTCTGATCAGATGTAAGTTCCATACATTTTGTTTATTAAATCTTACAAATAATTTTAATTTATCAATGTAAAATTATAAAAATTTTAGTTTTATCAAAATTACCAAAAGCTAGTCAAACTGCCATTTCTGTGAGTGCGCAAAATTGGTATTGAGTGACACGTTCCTAGTCCGCGGCCATCATCTGCATGGCAACGCGACACTTGATCCGAGTCGCTCACATTATTGTTGCTATGCGTTTTTGTCTTTCAACAGTAGCCCTTTCCAAAAACACCGTTTTTACAAAACACACAAAATACGATAAAACTGACACATATAAGGCAACTATTGAATTTAATGAAGTATGATAAACTTTACACTGTTAGAACATTTTGCACTTTGATAGCCACTTATCACACCCAAATGAATTTGTTGGTCTCCGATAAGTCGGAATCAGCTTCCATATTTGTCACTGGCCAACCCCTGTAGCGGTTGCCGTAGCGGTGTTCGCCCTCAATGGTTGTCACTAATATCAGCAAGACGCACACACCTATCAGACAAACATACTCAATAACAAGAAGTATCTCCAACGCAAATTCGTTTGATGCAACTTCAGTTTCAGGTGTGATTACCACACTATCGTTACTATTGAAGTAATCCATGGTTTCGATTATTTAGACGTCCTGGTTGTATTGTATTGTAACAGTTAGAGATGAGAAATGAAGAAATGTTTGCAAAACATTTCATATAAAGGTACAGAAAATCACGTGAGCCAATCACAATTGACTGAGTCAGCTTGGTATAGGTACGTGATACTATCTATGTGTTGGCGAATAGTGCAAGTAAGCAAAACAGACTTGTGTTACACTTTAAACTCGTATTGAATCTTGATTTTATCTCGGCATACATTATAAGTGATTTATTGTAATTAAAAATAGTATGTGTATATTTATACACCTTCTCTTTGCCTCTTGTCCTTGTCCTCTCTTGTCTTTACATATTATAAAACAAAGTCCTCCGCTGCGTCTGTCTATCTGTCTGTTCTCAAAAACTCAAAAAGTCATACTGTTTCACCAGTTTTCACCAATGGATAGAGTGGTTCTCGGGGAAGGTTTTAGTATATAAAAAAAAGTTACGCGGGCGAAGTCGCGGGCAGCAGCTAGTGATAAATAAAATAATCTCTTGTAATTTCCTCTCTTGTACACTCCATAGATCTAACTAACTATAGGCATATTTCGCATTGTGACTATTCCTTCCACGCATTTTGTACACAAATCTCATTTCCACATTACTTGCCAAAGAAATGAATACATCCTTATTACTAGAAATAGTATGCCAGGAATAGAAGTAAGTAATGTAACCTAGCATAGTGTAGTATAGAATAGCGTCATCTAGTTGTTACATAAGGAACAAACTCAGCATAAAATTGTGCCGATGATACCGTAGTACCGATACTTGCCACCTGCAATTGCAATTGGCCATTGGTCGACGAAATTGAAGATAAACCAACAATCGATGAAAGGAACCAACTAATTTCTTTCCACAAAATCTTAAGAAACACTTTCACGACATATTACAATACATTTCGTCATTTAAACTTGTCAACCCCTTACAGTCAAGATCAACATCCTTTAGATTTCAATACAAATGTTTCATAGAGCCGTTAATAGATGCCGCTAACAGATTTAGTGTTATATAGAAAGAAAGTAGATAAAAGTTAACAAAATTATAGATATTTGGGCTATATGTAGCTTTGACAATTGAAGTGTGTTATAACCATAGATTCTAGGAGTAGGTACGGTAGTAATACTAGTAATATAAAGTTCTCAACAATAGAAAAGTTCAATATGCGTGAAAATAAATGATCAATTTATTTATTAAACTAAAGAGGAATATATTACTACGAGACAAGAAATAATAGTCACAATGCCGCATATTCAAGATATTTTATCATTTTAACCACTAAATAAATTAATGAAATCAATGCTAAAAAAAAATAGTCAGTGTAATGTTTCGCTAACTCAGTTTGTAACAGATTGCGTCATATATCCATCGAAACAAAATATCTCTGCGAGATCAACTTACATGTTTTATTAAATATGCACGTCTGCATAATCTACAAGTTGGTTTCAAGACTGCGATTCTTTTAACAAGCTTTTGTGTCAACTCGTTTCTTTTACTTAAAATTCTTGTACGACTTTACTGTAATGTGTAGGTATGATTATTTTTTTAGATTTTAATTAATTTGTATTCTATTATTTTCCAATCTTTCAAAATTACTTATTATTATTATTATTATTATTAATCTGTCATTCGCTGGAATAATAAATTTTAATCATAATGTAAGTTTTTGACGAATTACGACTGTTGATTCTGTAAAAATAAAATCAATAAATACTAATAATAAATCTGTAAGAGTAGATATTGTATGTATGTATGGATGTATGTATGTATGTATGTTCCTCCATAAATCTTAAAAGAAATAACTGATTTTCATGAAACTTTGTAGATAAACATTTAGATGTACAGGACACAGGATAGGCTACTTTTTTTATTTTTCAACGCGGACGAAGTCGCGCGCCAGCTAGTAATTAATAAAACGATTATAGACGAAAAATTTATGTTACTCTTTTTATATTATACTAAGCTCTAAACTAGCAATTTAGTTCAAATTTTTTTATTTCTTAAACCAAATTTTTGTACACCTAAAATTTTATTCTGACGTTCTTTTATATCTATTATTAAAACGTAAGCTTTCCTGCCGTAAAACTTCAAAACGACACAAAATACGGACGAAATGGTTCAATCGTTTCAAGTTGGAACAAATTAGACGGTACTTAGCTGGGGACGTCTTTAGTGACAACACTTAAGTGTTATATTAAAACCCAAACAATTTGATCAAGCTGAGGCATGAGTCGGACTACATGAAGCGTAGAGATAGCGAGAAGAAAGCTACATTTTAGTGTCGTAAAGAATATTGTAGCATAATTAACCAACATTAACTCTTTGGGACAGTGACAAGTGACACTGTGTTGAAAAGTCATAAAATAACGGTACTGTCTTTCCAGAAGACCACTGTATCTCCCTATCTATTATCTTTTATCCTATCATGGTCGGTGTGACATCGTCCTTATGGTAGGAAGGTGGGTGGGGTTACAGGTCTGTGTCTTATCGCGAACATTTCTTTACGGAAACCCTACTCAGCGACCACTCTCGGCTATCTCGGAATACAGGAGTCGTTTTCTTGGCTAACTTTATACAACGTTTTAATGAATTTAAAATTTCACAGCATGTCACCAGTAGTATATATATATATATAAGTAACTACATAATATGTATATTTAATTCGATTGGGTAGACTGATTTTGATTCGGTTTTCACACGTGGAAAGAGAGGTAAACGGGGAAGATTTCTTCATATATAAGTATAAATAAAGCCGGGAACAGGTCGCTAGTTCTACATCTGCCATCGAAATAATATATCTCTGCGAGACATCTGCAGAGAAATAGGCGTAGATTATATATAACATTATTTACAATAATAAATTGTTTTCATAATGTCGATTTTAGTTTTATCTCTGAAAAAAACTTAAGGAATGTACTGTAAGTTCTCAATGTATGTTCTCATACAGTAAAAGCAAAAGTCGATTCCAAAGCAAACGTTGAAGTGGTCGACTAATTGTACCTAAACGGCTTATAAAGAAAGAACTTAGAAAAAAATAAAACAGCGACTCTATGACGTCCTTTGTTTTGTCTACTTACTTTTTAACAGCGTTAATAACGGTGGAATTAAAGCGCGAGAGGCCTCCGAGGAGGATTTAATTAAAGCTTAACGAAGATCCCCGACCCTCCACCGCAGCCACTTTACCTGCCCGATATATTATTTCATTTTTGCATTTCCTTTTTTTTTTAATTACCTGCTCTTCTGCTTTTATGAATAGCACGTTATATACAATTGTATTGCAAACAGTCAAATAGATTTATAGGTAATATTTTAATCATATCTATTATGTATAATAATATCGATCAGCTCTCATGCGGTTGTGTGTCGTCCGTATGATTTAAATGTTTTATCCCATCAAGTTCGGCAGAGCACTTGCAATCCTAATGACGGGTAACCTTGCTTGGTTGTTTTAAAAAAAATAATTAATGTACACAGACACGGTTCGTTTACGGTTTAATTATTATGTATGGACTAGCTGTTGCCCGCGACTTCGTCCGCGATAAAAAGTAAAAAGATAAAAAGTAGCCTATCACGTGTCCTGTGCTTCTAAATGTTTATCTACCAAGTTTCATAAAAATTAATTAATTCGTTTAAGAGTGATGGAGGAACATACATACATACAGAAAAAAAATTCTAAAAATGGTCAATTTAGTTTCAGTATCATGTATAGAGCCTATATACACGATATTTCTGAAAACAAAGTAAATTACTCCATGACCGACCCCTACAGATTTATTATTAGTATTGATGATGACTGGATTTAATGGAAACAAATGCAAATATTGTCTCTTATCCACATGCAACTATGTACCCCATGGATCACGTATAATGTGTGCGACCTGGTGGTATTAGAAGTGGACGTTTGCCCAAACCAACATGTATAAATCTGAAGCGGTAATGCGATTTAAATGTGTTGTCGGACGCCTGATGCGAAGCCCGTCAGAGATAACCGACGCGTGATCCACCATGATTTACAACCTAACGTTGTCTCGCTTGTTAATATGCAAGCTCCTTGACTTTACCAACATACTCACTGGACATGAAACACTAAATAATAGGAAATTTATTGAAAATTCTCTTTACTTATTAAACCACACATACAAACTACATAAAGGGCATGCATGCTGAGGCGTGGATAGGAATGGCACTGCTACCGTAAGGTATATCTAGTTTGATACTTTTTTACTTTAAAGGAGGTTTTCAAAAAACTTTGTTTTTTATACCGCTTCAGCACCCATTATTGTGTCTCCTCAATCAAAAGTTGAATATAATTCCTAAAGTCGACTCCAACTTAAGCAACGTCAATAAATATTTTTATACTCACACCTAAATCAATTCTCTTATAATCTAACGGAACGGTAGTAATACTAGATCTATGCTTATAATAGTAACGACTGTGCCTCTAATATATTGTTTTTTTTTTGGGAAACCAAAACCGATGTAGCCGTTGTATTCAGCGATGCTTGCAAAGATATATTATTTCGATGATTGTATCCTTGTAACGTTAATAATTATTGTCTGCCAAAAAAGTTAGGCCTGAGTTTTATAAATGCACCAGCTTTTAAAGTGTGTAGTATAGGCCTTAATAAATAAATTACATGATAACTTAGTCTAAGCAACTCTCACTACATAGAGACTTTTTTCAGTCGCTAGGGCAGAAACACCAATACGTAACCACCGCAAGCTTTTTGGGCGAAAATGAGCACAATTTCTGATATATTTTTATTGATTGTAATTAAATAAAATTTTAAGGTTAGAAATTATATGTCATGTCAATTATAAATAAACAAAAACGCTTCAGGAAAAATATTCAATTCAACGTTTTCATTAAGGTGAGACTGTTCATTTGCAAAATGATAAATATGGCATAAATTATTTCATTTAATATTCAATTTCGTTCTTTAGCCTTGCTTCAAATATTATGGTTAACGAGTAGATACTTTGGCGGCGACACCCTTTTTATTTTTTCCCCGTCAGTAACGATACTGTTTGCTTTCGAGCTCTTAATTTTGAGTTTAAATATAGGGAGAGATTCGTTCAAAAGAACTCTTAACAAATCCAAGGCTAAATAGACAAGTTGATGCACCTGCGTCTGTTTATGTCTGTAGACACTACTTAGCATATGTAATCTATTGCTATAAAATTATTTAATTTACTATTTAAAAAAAACTGTTTTATTATAATAAAAAAAATGAAATATAAATTAGTAGACAAGTTCCATTAATACAAGATTTGTATAATATAATAAAAAAAAACTAGCGACAAGCACGTTAAAATTAAATATGTATAAGTTTTCGACATTTTCGCTTATTCCCACTAATAGTTATATATACAACTAGTGAGACTTTTTATCTCATTAGTTCCGTACAACAGAGAAGTTTTTTGAAAGTAAATAATAGTAATATTCCATAAATAGGTGTGAGAGGTTAACATAACATAGGTAGGTAAAAATACATTATTTATTAGTGAGGATTTCTAGCCTTTTTTTCTGGTTTATTCCCATCTCGGCACCCACGAATTTATATAAGGAAAGAGACGAGGTAGGTTTATTTATACCATATGCAGGTTAAAATTACACCCGTGCGAAGCCAGGAACAGGACGCTAGTGTTAAATATTAAAGCTTTTTACAATATTGCACGTTTATTAAGGCTAGTAAGAATAGGTTAAGTCGAGCTTGTCAAGTGCGGATAGTTTCTGAAATTTACGACGTGTTATATTATAATTTAGTGTCATGAAGCAGCCGTAAAGTGAGGCTTAAAAGATCAGCACCGAAGGAGGATAGTGGGCGAGAGGTGTAAGTATACCTATGTGATATTCGTAGCAGGGAGTCACCGCCCGGGGTAACGATAACCGCTTTACATTGACTTACGACCCCAACTCGAATGTTTACACCATAAATAAATGTCTAATACACAACCGACTACATAATAATTAAATGAATTTATAAGAATTTTCAAATTACTTAATATTATACTAGCCGATGCCAGCGGCTTCGTCCGCGTGAAAAATTAAAAATATTTAATATCTTTGAATATAACGCCGATTCTAACGCAGAGTTACTGCACATCTAATACGTAATAAAATCGTTTATACAAAAAAAAAGAAAAAAAAACTATTTGTAGGCATTGATACTTATGTTACTGAGATAAAAAAAAATTATAGAATATTTGTCTGTTTGTCTGTGCAATCTCAGAAACAGCTTGATCGATTTGAACGCGGCTTGATGATTACCTCAATTTGAACTATGGAATACTTTTATTCCTGTTTGAGTGTTAGATTCTTGTAAGATTTTAAAAAAACTAATTACAGCGTGTTAGGAAGCAGCGGGCACCATCTAGTTTTTAATATATATTAGCATACCTATGAAAGTATGGATGAAAATTATTTTAATATCTAAACCACTTTCATTTTATCTGAAACAGAAGTTGGTAAAAAATTAAAATGTCATCTGAACACTCCACTCAGGCCGCCCTTAGCTCCGACTCTCTTCCGCCGCTGCGAATTTATGAAATTTAAAAAGTTCTCAACGCCGGGGAAAAATGTGATTAAATATGTTTTGTTCAAGAGCAAGACATTAAAGCGATGTTAAGGGTGTGATAATGAGGCCGTTGATAAGCGTTTATTAGCCGGGCGGCCTCGGCCCGCCGGCGATCTCAATAACACCACCACCCGTAACGCTATCAGGGGACTTAAATCATTTTAACGTAGTTTGCGACATCACTCCTTTAAGAAAAATGCGGTGATACAGCGTTTATTTGCTTTTTAAATTGCTCTGTTTCAACCCCCACTTTTTGGGGTGAATGCTACTTTTGTTCTTATATAATTGGGTAATACTACAGGAACAAAATAATAGGGATCCATTTGACAAGACACTCCAGCAGTGTCATAATTATATGATATATGATCATATATCAGCTATGATGTTATACCTAATTATAAAGAGGTAAGTTAGGTTTCGATAAAAATGAGTACGTTTTTTAAATAAGTACTACAAATATTTTGTAATGAGAGAGAGGATAAAGAAAGAGAAAGAAAGAAAGAGAAATGATCAAAACAAGAATGACACAACAATCTATAGTAAGTGATTGCAATAGCTTGCTTGGACAAATGTGTTAGCTTTCTCAACTGACATATAAAACTAAAAATGGATACGGCAACAAGTTAGCTTACTGAATTATTATGAAGATGTTGTGTGTCTTCGTAATTATTTAACGGCTCCAGAGAAAGCGAGTGACTTCATCTTAGAAGTCATCTTCACTAGATCAATCTCACAATCAAGAACACAACATAATAGCCTAGCAGTGAGTTTACTGAGAAAAATAGTTAAAACAGTCTTAAAAATATGGGAATGGTTTCATTTGATTCAGAATTTCATTCTGAGAAAATGGAAAAATTTATTTTATCCGCCAATAAAAATTGCAATTGTTATAAATAAAAACCGAAAAGAGAAAAAGGGAGGGTCCATTTTGTAGCTATCATATTATCATAGCTATCCTAACAGAGATCTGGAGCTTTGGCCATACTATTCGCGGAGATTCTTGAGACAAGAGTAGGTACAGTCGGCCGTATAAGTTGATTAACACATTCAAAAGTGCAAAACAGCTGAACATTCAACGTACTTACTTACTGAAGCTTTTTACGATCGTTTGTACGTGAAGTTTATTTTGTTCTCTAGTCGTGACTACGACCTATGGCGCGTTGAGTGTTCAGTTGTTTTGCACTTTTGAATGTGTTAATCGACTTTTGTGGCAGACTGTACGTCGTCTGGCCGAATTGCGTCTACCTTGTATTTTCCCCTACACGATAAGCTACCGTAGATTATACTTCTTGTCGCGCATCATATGTCCAAAGTGTTCCAGTTTTCGGACTTTTAAAGACTAAATATAATATAATATATATTATAATTTAATAAACATAACAATGTTGAATCTTCCTAAAACTTTAAGCCTGAAGTGATAACGTGCACTGTTTACACTGTAATCCATAAGAGAGTTAGAAAAATGCCACATCCCATAATTTAGCGGAGCGGTACAAGTGAACGCAGGGGTGTTAAGTTGCGGAGTAAACCCGTGTAGATGCGGTCACAGGTGCGTGTCGGGCGAGGCTTAGCGTCTCTGAACCACACTACTGATGCTTCTCTGCCCCCGGTCACAAACAATTTCGCTTGAGATTCAAAGGCCGACATCAATTCAATTATAGTATGCTAAAAAGAAAGCTTATATGTATTATCTACAAAAACATTGCTCTTCTGTTATTTTGAAATTTTTTTTACCATAAAAAACTTTTGGAAATGGGAAATCGAGATTACCAAAGAGATAATTAAAATGGAAGTGATTTTTAAATAAAGGTTTTATCTGAAACTGCTATTGGTGTCACAAAGTTAAAAAACATGTTTATACAAAGTTATTTTTTAAAACGTTTCGATTTCGATAGTCTCGATTTTACCCAGTTAACAAGATAATGTTGACAAATTTCTTAAAATACTTAAAATAATAATAACCCTACAAATACAAGTTATACGAGTTATAAAGTCATACACAATATAATATAAGTTAAACTCGAATGAGATCATAGAACTTACAAGTTTGTGATCTATAATAAAACTTGATAATCGTATACCATCATCGACCTCTTACTGGTGACATTGAAATCATCGTTTTCCCTTATAAAAATTAAAAATAAAAATACCCAAAATAAAAAGGGTGAAAGGACACTAACAGCTGGCGCGAATTTTGAGTAAACATCACTCCATCTGTAGAGATAAGTAGCTCGAAGCCATAAAACATGTCTGTCGCAATTAGTAGTCTAAATTTCAATTTGATTGGTGTAATTGCACCTCTTCACAGGAGCAGCGAAGGCACAGTTGTTATTAAGCGTTTCTAATTTAATATAATTTGCATAGACGTGACCTGCGCCCGCCGTCGGGTGACTCGTGCGGGTTTGTTGGCTGCGGCTTTTTGCTCTACAATCAATTCCAACTTAACTTTATATTGATATGGTAAAGGAGATCAATCAGTTTTGTATGGAGGTTTAACGGTTGACACTTGTACCATTATTAGGTAAGAAAGAATACTAGATTTTACTGGGAAAATACAGTGTAATTTGGTAATGGGGATTCATAGAAATTTAAGTTTAAAGGTAATAAAATACCGTATTGTATTTAGTACATAACTGGGCCCTTATTAAAATCCAAAGGTTGACTTTTCTAAAGTTTTCTAAGTGTTCTTAAAGCAACATGTTTTCATTAGTACTAATTAAGCTGCAGCATGTGCATTTCACAAATACAAGTCATCATTTTCATGTTTATTTATGACATCCTGACATCTGTAAAATTTATAATGTGAGTTTTATGAAACTGAAATATTCACAGGAAATTACTAAAATTAAGAATTAAAGATTTAAGATTTAAGAACTAAAGACCAAATACACACAATAATGTTTCATTATGCAGTTAAAATCCCACTGTTGCAAGCGGTGTAAGTCAATATTGAAAAACGAAAGTACAAGTTGGTAGTTTTTGAAAGGTCTTATTGTGCTATTTTGAACATTTATAGGTGAAATTAATTGTAGGAATGAGCCGGGGCTAGGGGTGGCGAGGAGAAAAGCGCGGGCCTCCGCACTCCCCTGTCACAGATACAAATCGCGCGGATTTACGCGCTCTCGAGCCCCGGCGGAATTTATCCGACGCTTCTATTTACGTATCCTTTTATTTGTTTCGCTCCTATTAGTCCCGATAGAGAATTTTTATGTTTGCATGCCCCCGGCGCCTGCCCTCGTAAAGCGACGACTTGCGAACACTTCACAAGCGACAATAACACAATATTCGAGCGAGAGATCGCTCTTTATCGGATTATAGAGCAATAACTTAACGGCGCGATTTTCTCTAAATATTTTCGTTTGCTTTCCGCCGGCTTTATGTGACTAATTACTACCGTTTTGTCGGAATTTCCAGGTGCTTCCACAATCGTTATACTCTTCGCTCTAAACGAGACTACCTCAGTTGCTTTTAGATATGTACTTACCTAATACCATAATACGTAGAGGGGAAGTCTACAAACAATATTAAAACTTCTGTATCATGCTCAGAATCTGTACCATACAGGCTCAGAAACTTTAGTATTTGATGGCATTAGATACATAAAAATTAGTTAAAAGAAGTGTTCTAAAACACAAAAAGACTGCAATAAAAGTTTATTCATTTTTCAATGCAGCTACCTGTCTGTTTTTCTTTTGATACATATTGCAGATGAGTGTGTTGGATTTATTTACGCCGTGTTGTAGGGAGAGGATCGGCTGTAATCCGCCTGGTAAACATTTAAATTAATGTAATAAAGAGGCGTGAAATGCGCGGCTTCCGCGGATCGTTGGGATTAACATTGCTCGTCGTTCTATACGCGTGTGTACGACTATATCGATACACTTAGATAGACATTTGTAGTTAAAATATTATCTTTACAATAAAAAACAACGAATGTAAATTATTATAGAGTGAGAAAAGCTCGTTCCAGAATTTGAAAAGAACTTGAAAGGTAAAATAACCCATATAATAAGAATATTGACGACAAAAGGCTAATTTTAGGCAGTAATTTTAATTTTGTACAATTATTATTACAACTATTATTTATTATTACAATTAATATTACAATTACAATTTAAATTTATAGTAATTTTATACAAGTTAAAGGAGTACGTAAATATTGTTCAAAATATCTGTTCGCATTCCTATTTACAGTGAAGTCTCTTATACCGACCTCTATGAGATTTAAAAAAGCTTCTGTAACCCTCCATCCAAAAGCTCAATTTTCTTTTACTACAGGAGTGAGTCCGATGGTTTCTCTATACTCTAATAAAAATAAAAGACATAAGCAAAGCTTAGTAGCAAGACAGCGCTTGAACACAGGTGTAGTAATGGTCAATAAGTGAACACGATTGGAATCGGCAAATTGCACCGGCATAAATCGGTTCCGCTGTCGGCTCGGCTTAGAGCAGTTAAGCCAAACGGCTGATAATGGGGTTAACACGTTCACAGGACTTAAAACCTCCGCCGTCCTTTTGTTTACTGCCCTTCGATGCGATCACTATTCAGCTATACATATAAAGTTTTCAGAATCGTTATTTTATAGATTCATTAAAAAAAACTTTCAATTTTTTGTTTTTTATTCGCCCATTTTGTAAATCATTAGCTTGGTTAAAAATATTATTTCAATCTTTTTTGCTCATATATTTCTGTCAGGCGTGGAAATTTTTATTTTTATTTTTATTTACTACTAAATCCTTAGGGAAAATCACTTTTTTCTAAACACGTAAGTCAATGGAAAAAATGAAGGATAAATTAGGATAAATTTTGCTCAAAGTAATGCACAATTTATTTTACGATGAATAATAAATCATTGTGCGAAATTATACGTGATACGAAAAAAAAAGATTGTTAAGAAATATAAAAAAATCGTTTTTAAGCAACTCTTTAATATTAAATATTTTTAAAACCTAAATGTTTTCAACGCAAGCTGCTAGCTTCGTAGCGACTTATTTGCTCGTAGCTCTACGTGGTTACAACAAACCTTCTCTTATTATCCATAACCAAATTGTAAGTGGCAGTAACATGGATAAAATAAAAACTGTTGCCACATGTGACCAAACATTTCAGTATGCGTGACACGAAAAGTTCCATTATTGCACAAGTTTGACAACAAACTATCCTAGCATGATGCGTGATCGGCCGTCAAAATGTGCACGTCGTTTGTAGACAATTCCTCTACGGGCGCTACGTTGTCAATGCAATAATAGTTTTAATAAAATATTCTTATTTTTATTTTATTTTTTAACTATCTAACTTTTATAAGACAAAGGAAGAGACAAGGTGAGTATAATATTTGTTTCTAATTTCTCTTAGGTATGTCATGCATCGAAGCACATATTATTATGCTGATTTTTATAAATGAGAGCAATAAAATATTTTATTTTTATTTTTTCAACCCTCGACGCCCGACGCAAAAGAGTTGTATTAAGTTTGACCTGTGTTTCTTCGATTGATCAATTCAGGTTTGATTGATGTGAAATTTATTGATATACTGTAACTTCGGTAATATTTCCATGACATGGTAACCTTAGTTTATAGAAAAAATAATTATGGTGTAAATCTATACTAATATATAAAGCTGAAGAGTTTTTTTGTTTGGTTGTACGCGCTAATCTCAGGAACTACTGGTTCGAATTGAAAGATTATTTTTGTGTTGGATAGTCCATTTATGGAGAGAGGCTATTGGCTATAGAGAACGTGGACGAAGTCGCGGGCACCAAGCTAGTATACATATATTTACAATGTGGTATTAAGCTACTACATTTAAAAATTTAAATACTAAGTAGAACGGACGTACTTGAAAGCAATGATATATTTCAATTTTAAACAAAGTCCTGTCGCCTAAACGCGTCGATAAATTGCACTTCAAAAGGAAAACATACATCATAGCGGCCTCATATGTTCCAGGGGTCAAATAAAACATTCCAATCACGTTGGCTCGCTTGTTTTACAAACCGATACGACGTGGGTTACAGTGACCGTACCTGTAAGTTATTTAATTTTAGCACCTAAGTACACGAGCAATAGGTTCTAAATCGCTCGTAAATATGCGGCCCACTAGACATGACAATGCAATCAGCGGTGACCGGGCGGGATTTGGTTCATACATGAGCGGATTTGCGGGATGAATAAGTTTCGACCCCACAAATAACAAAACGCCTTATATTACATGTTACGCGCTTTATAAGGCCGTTTGCAAAAATTTTCCTTTCTTTCATGACTTATGAAAATCTAATGTAATCCTCAAAAGAACGTCATATTTTTTGGTTTGCGTTTGAGTATTGAAATATGAATACTTTACTACAGGTTTTCATGTAATGACTATTTGAGCAATAATTCGGAGATATTTTTATTTTGTTTTATTCAAACGAAATACCAATAGCACATCAAAATTTACTAAGTCACATATATAAGTTACACAAACACGTTTACATTTGCGCACCAATTACTGGTATTTACATTTACCATGTTACATTTTGTCTCGATAATAATTGTTGATTATTATTATTGATATAATGTGTATTAGAAATAAAACTATCTAATACACATTATACTATACTTTTAGTAACGATTAATATCAACATACTTACAACTTATGTTGGAGATCTTAAATTATTATTACACCATTACGCTACAAATCGTATTATTACTTTTATCACAATGATTTCCCATCGTAAGCGCTGCAGAAACAAGGCAATTCTTTTGAGAATAATCGCCTGGAAGAACCTGTACGTACCCCCGCAAACATACTGGAAGTATCTAGGCAACTCCGAGGCAGCCCTAACATGGTCTTGAATGCATTATTATATTACACGCATGGCATTGAAGGTCTATTGGTGCCGTATACATCACTTACAGGCCATTACATTAAGAACTAAGTGAGGAACTGTATTCGAGTATATAATGCTAAATCTTTTAACACAGGCACCTCAAAACGTATGTATTTACATTTCTGGCTGATAAAGATACAATGCAGCATGGCTATTGATTTGTTGCAGTGCAATTATGGCGCGAACAGAGGAACACCGGAGATGAAAATATGGTTAACCACTGGGCTAGGGTTTTTGATTGTTTGTGGGCGGAAACTCGCGGTAAGGCCGATGCGTGGAACGATGGCGCTGCGTGATGATGACCAATGAATTCTCGCAACGTAAAAGATTCGGCAGACATCTATACATATTTGCTAGTAATACATAGCTGGGATCTTGCTGGACTTTTGTGTTGCATGTCCTGTGTAGTTAAGTACACTACTTGAAGGTCTCGCTTTGTCTAAGGTCTAAGTGCTGTCAAGTCCTGTGTTGGTTGGTAATATTTGAAGTAGTAGCGACCCGTTGTGGTCGCGTCGTCATCAGACCCGTCGGGTATGTGCCGAGCCCTTTAATCGGCGCGAATGTTGCGGGCAATGGATTAATGTCGCCGATCTAATATTCTGACAGGTGTGGTCGCGCCTCACGCGTTCGCCGCAGGATTGTGCCGCTGCTTGTGTAATACCCCAAACAGTGGAGGAGGCTTTCTTCTCCTTTCTAAATGTGCATTATCTCTAAGTAGTCTCGTATAGCTAACCTATAAGCATAAAAAAGCGATAATGAACTATTATATAATGAAATTATAATTATAAACTATTATAATACTTATAACAAACAAGGTGGGGGGGGGGGGGGTTATAGAAACTGATTTTCGTGAATAAATTGAACTTTTCTTAAAAACATAATATATGTATTTGGTACCGCGGAATCAGTGATATCCCTGAGAAGACTTTAATGATGCAGATAATAAATGTTAACATAATCTTCCCCCCATTTTAATTATTTTCCTATTATCAAGTGTATGTCTATCTTAAGGTCGACAGACGAGCTGACGGTCCACTTGATGGTAGGTGGCTACCGTAGACTATAATACAAGCAACGCCATAGGTGCTGCAAGTGCGCTGTCGAGTTTCATTAATATATAGTAACATAACATTACATATCGTCCCGAATATTGCAGAATTATTATTTACCCAATTATATACTATTGATTACCAGTATTATTGTTATTGGTCTACTGCCGCTGACACTGGCCACAAACAGAAGTGAATGTTCAGCTGCAGATTCCGTCAGTGAAAAGCATTGAATTTCCTACGTCCGTGTCACGATAAATAACATATTCGCGAGGTATGACAGCTGTTACTAATCGCCCCCTCCCCATCCCAAGCACCCCTCCACATCCCCTCGCGTCCCCCTGGCATTAGTGGCTCTCGCGGCGAACTAAAATTTTCTCTCGGCGAAACTTCGCAAACACCATTAAGTCAATCTGCTCGTTTTACAGATGTTATATTAACCGGCTCTTTGACGCGGAAACAGAAGGACCGATGAAACCATTGCCTTAATATAAATCCTCCATATGTACACAACTATAGATATCTACTTTACATCCATGATTTATTAGTTGTAGCCAACTCACATTTTTCCAAAGTGCAGACTGACTCTAAGAGTACATTATCTACGTCAAAATAAATGTACGCATAGCACCATAATCACAGGTAAATGAATTGGTTCTAATATTTAAAAAGACTATAAACTAACAATTTATAAAAAATATTATATATATCATCATCATTTCAGCCATAGCGGTAGTAGGATTAGGCCTATCGCTCATATCTCTCCACAATACGGAAAATCTGGTTCTGGACAATCCTAATACTGGTTACATAATATGGGCGCTTAAATTTCTCACAATAACTAACTAAAGAAGAAGAAACAAACCTACTCTGGATACTAATTTGGGTATACATAAGATTAAATTTAAGTGTTAAGAAAAGCATAAGTATCTACTTGTGATTGATCTCTCTAGGGGTTGTGAACTTACACATACAAAAGTTCGGTAGAATGGGCTAATATTCAATTCTTATCGCGGTTCGCTCGTGAACATCTCATTTATTTACGAGATTTCGCCCCCAAAGATTATACCAGTAGTAGCTGATGCGCTAACGTAACTAAAACGCGACCGTGTAACAAAACATAAACGTATGTTTGGTATAGTTAATAGTAATTCTGCTTTTGTAATAGATGGGAAAGCTGGTAGTCTTTATTTACTAAACTAGACTAGTAGCTAAAACTAATATAGTCTGAAGTAGAAAGTTGTAAGTTAGATATCTGTTAAAGTTGCCAGGAGGCGGAGACGGAAACTTCTGTAGTGAAGACTAACGTTAAAGGGGAGAAATGTATGTGGTCGATTCCATTGGTCAAATAATTAAGGTTACCTTACAGATCTGACTTAGGGGCCCCGATTTCAATATACTTTGGCAGCACGTTTGGTGTCAGTAACAACAGCCATACAGAAGACAAACATGAAACAACAGCATAGGCTGGTGGAGTATTACGGTGCTAAAGCTCTCTTCTGATCCCTTATTCAGGATAAAATTCTAAAATTTTGATAACTCCTTTGTTGCCCCGAGGCCTCTAGACCTCTAATACTAGGCAGCACATTTGTAACGCCAGTGGCGTTGCTTGTGTTAATAAGCGAAGATAGCTGTCTACCATCAAGTGGACTGTCTGACAAACTTAAAATAAAAATAAAAACCTGATACACAGAACGCCTTTAATATTTCTAATAAATAATATTATTAGAATTATTAGAAATATTAAATTAAATCAAATTCAGAACAACTGTTTTTAATTAAATTTTAAACAGAAATGTAAAGCCTTGGTTTTATTAAAAAGAGACATCGACACATATATTTAATTTGTAACTTTTATTGTTGCTTAAAAATTACAATTTTTAAAGACATATAAATGTTACATATCTTAGATATCGAAAAAACCTTGTAAGTCGCGGACAGCCCTGTAGTTGTAAGTAGGTTGTAGGGCGCCCCGCAGCACCAGCTGCGTGCAAATTGCTTAGACTCGATAATAGCATTTTCAATTTGGGCGGATTTAAAACGAGAATTTCTGACGAATATTTAACCGCTAAGAGATTTATTGTCGTTACTTAAGTTATACAAAAAAAAACGCATTCACACTATACAAAAAATAATGCGAACAGGATTTACTCAAAGTACTCTATTACCAAAGATATGGTGGAAATATTTTAATGTAAAATTGCTTTAGGTGGAGGAGAAAGTGCGTCATGCACATTTTCCTGTAAAACACGTTGATACGAGTAATCCAAGTGCGACATAACAGAGATTGTATTAGGGCAATAAGTCCGCCCGGAGCTCGATAAACGGAGCCTTAATCCCGGAGAGATTTTTTCACACGTCCCCCGCGACGCGGCATGCGGGTGTGCGGCTGCCTT
Organism: Synanthedon vespiformis; assembly: GCA_918317495.1. NCBI lineage: Eukaryota > Metazoa > Arthropoda > Insecta > Lepidoptera > Sesiidae > Synanthedon > Synanthedon vespiformis. The sequence goes on from OU906947.1 coordinate 5,832,864, forward strand.
CAGGAAAACTAATAAAGAAACCATCTCGCAGCCAGCTGAAGCTTGAAATGTATTTTTTATATAATTTACCGCGAATTGATTGTGCGAGACGCACCTGAATCTCCTAACACCAATAATACGTACGAAGGACTTATTTAAATCAATATATACTTTTTGGGCTGTACATTCATTCTCCCTATGTAATACAAAAAATGTTTTACAAAACCATACAAAAATTACTTAAGCCTGAGGTAACTAGATGGTGCCTGCGACTTCGTCTTCGCCCAGACCAGAAAGGACATACAGTTTTGCATACAGTGTACGTGTATGCAAAATTTCACTGGTGATCGGTCAGTAGTTTTTGCGTGAAAGAGTAACAAACATCCATATACATCCATATATATACAAACTTTCGCATTTATAATATTAGTAAGGATATTTATTTATTTAAAACTGCTTTTAAATTATTTATTAAAAGTGTTTCGTTTTGACAAGTTTAGATAACTTTCCAAATTTACTGGAATGTGTTAAGAGTTGTTTTAAATGTAAACAAATGTTATAAATGTTGATTGTGCATCCGTGGTGTCGGACGCGCCGGACGAGGGAGGCAGGGCTGGCGTCGGCGGTCACGCACTAATTACACCGTCACATGTCACCAGGGCAAAACACGTCACTAGCACCACCACCTCTGCGATGGACTCAAATCGATTAATATATTTTAACTATTTCATAACAAATGTAATAAGAAATACTTTAAAAAAAATCGAATATTGAGTCTTATTGCAGCTGTAAAAAAATAAATATCTATACTAGCTTTTGCGCAAGACTTCGCTTCGCCCCTTTTTTGTTAGAGGTTAAAATATTTATTCAATCTTTATTGTATCATACATTTTGTCAAGTGTAGATTTTTTTATTTTTACTTTTGGTAAATCCCTTGGGAACACTACTTTTTCTGAATTCTGGATTCTATGTCTTCTTCTATATCTCTAGTTTTATTCTATTAGTTGGCATAATTTGGTTTTATAATAATTCATCATAAATTTATCGTTTTGGCCAAATCACTATTCTCTAGCGACTTTTATTGTAATGCCTTGTATTACCACATGCCTAGGGGATGCAAGTTATTCCTATTTTTAAGCTCCGAATGTCTTAAAAATATCCTTTTAAGGCTTTCACGTCAAAAATAAAGAACTGATAAATGTAATGTTTAATTTTCATGTATTAAAATCGACAATTGTGTCCCATCCCTACATGTTTCAACGCAAATTACGCGGTCAGCGACGGGTGTCCCGCACTGATATAGCAGGCAAGTTCTGCAAAAACCATCAGCAAAACGCAGTGGTCACAGGATGTTGGTCTGTGCACGATTCAACCGCTTACTCTATCCGGGCACCATTAGTGTACACTACACTCATACCATGACGCTTACAGCCTCATTGCAATTAATTACGTCAAATTGTCAACCTCGGTTTATACCCATGCATTTTAAAACTACGACTGTTTATTTACATACAGGCAGTATTCATATTTTATAGTTTACTAGCTGGCGCCCGTGACTTCGTCCGCGTTGAAAAAGAAAAAAATAGCCTATATAATACTATATATCCTGTGGCCCGTCCCGTACGTCTAAATGTTTATCTACCAAGTTTCGTGAAAATCAGTTAAGTCGTTTAAGAGTTATGAAGGAACATATTAGGGTAGTAAAGAAAGTTATCTCGGTTTTTGATACTAATATTGTAAATGGTGTATTTTAAAATAAAATATCGTTATAATCCGTTAATGTTATATATTATTTTGAAGCGCGTTTTTCGCTCTATCTATTCATTGTATTGGTTTTGTTTTAAAATAATTTGGTCACGTTTTTGAGGACTTCAAACATAGCACGGACAAGGGGCAAATTCGGAAGATTTTCTTTTTCCAGTTCAAGCTAGGCCGAAAAGCTGCCGAGACAGCTCGTGATATCAACGATATGTTTGGCCCAGGAACCACTAACGAATGTATGGCACAATGGTGGTTCAGAAAATTCCGTAGTGGTGACCATGGCCTTGAAGACGACCAGCGTAGTGGTCGGCCATCCGATGTTGAAAACGACCAACTGAGAGCCTTAGTCGAAGCCAATCCACGCACAACTGTTCGAGAGCTTGCTGAAGGGTTGGATGTAACGCTTATGACAATTTTCAACCACATGCAATAGTTTGGGAAGTCAAAAAAGCTGGATAAATGGGTGCCCCACAAATTCAACGAAAATCAAAAAAATCGTCGTTTAGAGGTGTCTTCGCTCTCTTTCTGCGCAACAAAAACGACCCGTTTCTCAACCGGATTTTGTCGTGTGATGAGAAGTGGATCCTCTACGACACTCAGCGACGTTCAGCTCAATGGTTGGACCGCGATGAGGCTCCTTAACACTTCCCGAAGCCGAAAATCCACCGACAAAAGGTTATGGTAACTGTTTGGTGGTCTACAGCCGGTATCTTCTATCACAGTTTCTTGAATCCGGGCAAAACGATTATGGAGGAGAAGTACTGTCAACAACTTGACGAAGTGCACTAGCAGCTGGGACGTATGTGCCCGAGATTGTCAATATGAAGGGACCAATTCTCCTCCACGACAACGCCCGGCCACACGTCTCACAAACGACCTTGCAAAAGTTGAACGAATTTCGCTACGAGACTCTACCTTATCTGCCATACTCACTGGACCTCTCATCCACCGACTACCACTTTTTCAAGCAACTTGACAACTTCCTTCGCCAGAAATGCTTCAAAAGCTAAGACGATCCCAAGAACGCTTTCAACGACTTCATCGTCTCCAGAAGTCCGGTTTTCTATGCTACCGGCATAAATAAACTTGTTTCTTGTTGGCAAAAATGTGATGATTCTAATGGTTTTTATTTCGATTAATAAAGTTTTTTCTAAGCTGAGTTATGTTTGTTTAAAGTTAACGGTTGAAAACCGAGATAACTTTCTTTACAACCTAATAGTACATACACATACAGAAAAAAGAGCCTATAAACAATTAAACACGATATCTCTGAAAACAAAGTAACTTACTCCATGATGATAAGAGGCATATTTGTGTAATCACTAATTTTATGACGTCGAAAAGATATTTTGTAAACCTTATTTCGAATAAAACGTTTTGAATTTGAATTTTAAAAGATTGCTACGTAATTACCTAAATCAAATGACATTTTTGGCTCCCAAAAAAAGGATAACAATATCATTTTTTGAAGTCGAAATGCTTTTTGTACACAAAATGCACCTGGTGATTTTTAAAAATGTCAATACTTTGTACTCTTATAACGTTTAATTCCTATAGGTCTTTCATGGGGTTGCAATCTAGTAGGGTGCGAAATTTTTGATATGAGTGCCGCCAACTGATCGATCAATAGTAAGCAGATCTGGTCATTATTCATAATAAATGTATACTGGAAACTCTACTTAAGTATTATGAATCTGTTGTACTCAAAGCACTACATCACATCTATAAATCCAGAGGGTAGAAATCTTACTTAAAATCAATCAAAATTTTCATTTAAAACATCGAGATAAAATATTTCCGGTATGCGTTGCGGTTTAGCGGGCCTACACCTGCGCCGCTAGAGCTATCTATTATATATCTCTGTGTTTCTCTGCTAATATCTTTATACCATCCAACAGATAAAGATATTACAGATATATATATAAGATATACAGTTTTCACTAAAGGAAATAGCGATAAACGAGAGAACGAGAATAAAAGAGAAATGAAAATTGTATCCGTCCGAAGATATGACCATGGACAGTACTATAATATACTCGTAGTATAATAAGACCGTAAATATAACATTGACGTCCTCCTTACAAATATATATACAAAATGGCCCACATTTTATTTTTATTAATCCTATAAAAATAAATCGTTTCCTTAATAAAAACATATATTTTTTATTAATTACTAGCAGGTACCCGCGACTTCGTCTACGTTCAAAATGTTATATTGGCCTCACAAAATATATAACCTTCCTCGATAAATGAACTATCCAACACAAAGATAATTTTTCAGCTTATAATATTAGTAAAAGTATAGATTCAAAACTAGAGTAAAACAATTCGTCAAATATAATATAATAATAATAATGTCGTAAAAGAATGAATGAAAAGTAGACTTCAGCTTATTTTAAATGGCTATAATATGATAAACTGTGATGCTACAATCATATTGCAGGATACAATTGATTTTCACGACCTACCTTATGACAGAAATTATAGGCACGTGGACGTTGCCCGTTATGCAGTCGTATATGTGATGTGACATCAAAATGATGGTGTAAAAAGAATTATAAACAGATTTTTATATATATATTTTATATATTTTTATAACAGAAAAATCTGTTTGAATTTGAATTTGAAAAAGTCTTCAATGCAAAACTTTGCGTCCATAAAGACTTACTTGGATAGGCACTAAACTTTTGGATATTATTTTGTTTTATTCTTTGCCCTTTGCCGACGAGGGTGCAGCAAAACCGTTTTGCTTTGATTCTCATTTGAAATTGCATTACAGTTCCCGTGAAACGAGCGCCTCAAAGCCTTTTCCTTTAAATAAAACTGGTGTACGGGTTGTTTTCATTTGATAGTACTTGTACGTAGGTAATTACAGTTAGGGGTAGTTTATTCTTTTTGAAACACACTTGTGTCATCTCGTTCACTCTATTTCAAGTTTGATTTGTCTGTGTCTACGAGACACGTACCTACCTAATTGAGAAATACGTTGTGTTAAAGTAGATGGCTTGTCATTATAGGTATCGTTAGTCCAATGATACTCTGTTTTAATGACATGAAATTTAACTATTTTTACCGAAATATTATTTACTCACTTACTCATATTTATTAATTGATACAATTAATGGCTTAACAGACATGTAGATAGAAAGAGTAAGTACTTATGTACGAAGAATATAATTTTTTCAAGTTCAATTCCGTTTATAGACGAATGACACAAAGACGATATAATTTTAATAACTATATGATTAACCTGAGCAATCTATCGCGCTTCTCGTTCGCTCATGTGAAAAGTTAAAACTAGCTTAAAAAGCTCATTAAAGCTTTTTCCAGTTGTCGAACTACTTAAAAATCGAAATTCGAAGTAAAAGTTAATTATAGTACATGTTACTCACAGATAAGACACACATACCTACTGTATTTATTTTTGGAGATCGACGTCTTTTGTTATTAATTTGGAAATGCTACTAAACCGTGTTGACTGGCGAGTCGGGGTCGTTGATTCAATTATATCACGTTTGGAGTACAGTCGTCCGAGGCTAAAAGATAGGGAAAAACGGGGAAAAATGTCGCCATTAGATCGTCCACGATAAGTGGATAAGTTCACGCACCACTTGGTGTCAAAGGGCGGTCAGCGAGGCGCGAACTTAGCAGACCGATACCTCTCGCACATCACCAAATCAGACGAAACGTCACATTTACAACGACATACTCGTATTTTATGTTTTCTTATTATTCACTTGTAATTTGCATATTCTACTACTGTTAAGCTGCGGCTATGCTCAAATTGTAAATTGGAAACCTTCTATGGAAAAACAAATAACTGCTAATTTTATCATTAGGTTATGTTATACAACGCATATATTCACTTTTATCCAACCATTTTATGTATTCACATAGTTATTACATCAAATATTTAGTGTAGTTATAGGAATAGCCATATAAACAGAACTCATGACGCCAGAACTCATGACGCGAACAAAATAAGGTGTACAAAGGGCTTTGCCTTCATTGAGCTTTACTTTTGACGTTATATGAAACTGGTTGCAAAATTAGCTATGACATTTATTATTATTTTAAAATTAACTTTCGATCATACAAAGACTTTTTTCCTTTATACAAGTTAACTTGTGATACTTATATTAAAGAGTGAATGGATTATTTTAGTGCAAATTTTAAAATGTTCAAAAAACACATTGTAAAAGTTTTAAGGTGAACGCGTTAACGATAACGATTGAGAGGAAGCTGTTGGTGGTAACATCGACTTAACCCAGCGGTAGTAAAGCAAATCCTTTCTAAATTGCGTGTCGGCTCACACACCACACACGGTGGGCCTTACGGCTTCTGTCGATATTTTAAAAGAACGCGGGCTCACACGACATAAAAGAGATACGGAGTTAGGACTTAGTATCCATTTGCCGAAATTGGTCTCGTTCAAGATAACAACAAGTTTTCGCACCCTCGCTACTAAATGTGCAATTCATACGTGTATAAATTCACCCGGTTATTCGCAAGCGAATACTCTACCGTTATAGATATAAAGTCGACAATGGTGTGTCTCTACAAATTTTTAGCATATGTCATTGCTGATATATCATTTTATCAGATGTTGTAGGACAACATGCGGTGGGACAGAGCATTTTCTTGTTTGTAAGTTCGTGCAATGTTTCATGGTCTAATAATCTAATTTGTTGTCTGTGCACTTAGTTAAGCCCATTCTGCTCTGCTCTAATTCTGTTCTCTGATAATTCTGCTCTCGTTATTAGGTATATTACAAAAAGTTAAAAAGTTTCGCATATTTTGTACAGTTCCTTAAATTTTATTAAGTACCTATTTGATTTTTTTAAGCCAGAACGGTTGATTTCTATCTATTCCTAGTATATTTGTATACTTACGAAAATTGGACTTTCTGAAGCGGATACCTCCCGACGTTTTACATGTGATTACATGCATGAATGAACAAAGAAAACTATCTCCCTTGTGCGCATTCTTTACTTTCATTTCAAACTTTATAAGCAATGTATATATCTACTACAACGTATTAAGGAATAACAATGATATTAAAAATATAATTAGGTATATAATAAATTTAATTTATTGAACTTTTTAACTTGTAAAATCGAAGGTACATAGCAATGTGCAAGTCTCAAAACGTGTTGTGTTTTGTGTCCACCATAATAATCTAACTTATAATATATATCAGCTTGCTAAGTACCAAATAAGTATAAAATTTATCCACTATACAGATCACTTGTTCAAGATTGATCAATGCTCGCACAAGATAAAAATGTAACAAGATAGATACGAGAGAATAAATTCAATATAAGTGTAGACGATACTGAAATGGGTTAGACAACATAAAAGAAGAGATATTGCAATAAACGAGTTAACAGGACATTTCATACGTATATTTTCGTAACCCTCCAAAGTGGCGCGTCGCCTGTGAGTGCCAGCTACGCGGTGGGGGCTCGTATAGCTGTCATCGTGTCAAACTATAGTACGCGCAAATCCCCACATTTCCATACTGTCATATTTTACGGCTCACCAGAGAAAATAAATAACGGCGATAATATAAATATAAACAGGCATTTTCCGAACCTTTAAGTCGGAAAGAATTTACATATCACGTTGTTGACGAAAAAATCCCCACAAGTCAATGCTAGATTAGGGTGAAAATATCAATTTCTAGAATATATTCCCCTGCATGTCTGTTGTTTTTTTTTTGGAATTGAATTAACAAATATGTGTGCCAAATTGAGCAAAGATCGTTACAAAATCCACTTAAACAAAATTTAACTTAATCTACTCTTTTTTTTAATTCACAAGCAAATGTAAAACATGTGAAATTATGAACATTGAACACTCTTGTAAAAGTTAAAAGTTAAAAGTTCAATACTGTCTAATTATACATTGTTACTTCTGAAATACTCACTTCTGAAATAAGGTAATCTATGTTAGATAGGTGATAAGTGATTAAATATATTTCCTCTCTGAGTTACTTTCTCACCCAGAGTTGTTATAATTGTTAACTACACTACAAAATATAAAGTTGATCGTCTACCCAACTGCTAAAACATTTAACATATAAAAAGTTATACGTTCACATTTCGTATTAAGTATATGTAGGATATAATAACGATATAAGGTAGTCAAATACAATTACCCTTTTGGTTCACATATATAGACTAGACATTTTGTTTTTATTTTAACAAAATGCATAATGGCGCGAAGGCGGAGCTCTGATATTTTCCGCTGGGCGGAGTCAAATGGAAAAATGTTCCGCCTTATCGACGCCACGCCTACACCAGATAGCTTTTCCTCTTGCTCATTTCGCTTAATATGCTTTTATTAGGTATCATATGTGTATTCCTATAAGTATAATTTTACGGATCCACAGATTTCACCCTTACTGCGTTAACGACCGATAAATATTTTTTAAACGTAATGCCCTACATGTTGTTAGTGTAATTCAAATTGTTATTATTGAAAAGTTTTATACACACTTCCCTATAAATTAAATTGAGTTTTTTAAACTATCTCATAAGATTAATAACTATAGATGCAATACGAAAGCAAATATGATTCCTAAATCGAAATAAATAAAGTATGTGATATTTAGGTACATTGTTGTGATATAATATTGTGAAAAATTATTGTGATTTTAAACCGATGTATTTCATAGATCTCAAATAATTAGAAAACGCCTTTAACTAACGCAAAATTCAGTACAAAATACTGACGTCTCCGGAAGAGACCAGGACTATGTAAGTGGGAGCAGTAATCAATTATTCCGGCGGCAAACAATTCGCATAGATCTGAAATAATAGTGATTTGGGTTTCTTAATCTTTTGGCATGGGTTTCGTGATTTAAATTGACTTCAATAAGTCTTTAAATTTGTTTCCATAGTGTAATAATAAGCAGAGGATTCCGTTTGATGCTGTAACTACATTTCTATCATCTATTACTTAAAATCAATAAAATATCTACTTAAAATCATAAAATAAAATATAAGAATTTCCCACTGAATCTGCCCATCTACTACTAACTAGCGTTCACACACTGGTCGAAATTCTACCATTATCAAAAAAAGAAGACCCGATGACAAAAATATGAGAAAAAGGTAGGTGACATTACCTTTTACATAAAAGTATTAGAAAAGACTTTAGAAAATATGTACATGGCTACTGGATGAAAAACCATACATCTTACAATAATAATAATACACTTTTGTCTTCGATTACATCTGTGAAATAATATGGCCTATGTTCATGTTGAAGTTCATATTTGCTGTTCAAAGGATTCTTTTAATTAGCAAACTTTGTTACCTTATAATATTAGTATAGAAGATAATTATGAGAATTAACAATTGACAAGAAATCATAAATAATTTTGTACGTAATTAATTAAAACTTATGTCTTAAATACTGTTTACCGAAGGTCACTTTATGATGACATTGGAATAATTATTTTAAGCTCTGTTTACTGATATAAGTACTTAGATACTGTTTAAAATCAATATGTTACAAGTACAACTCGTTATCTTGCGTACTGCATAATTTGCTATAAATGTAATAACTTAGGATAACTTGCTTCCTATTCAGTGTATAGCTTATAATGTTTATAAATAGACGTACATACGTATATTGATATCGAGAACAAGGGATATTAAAGAGGGCCTGGCTTTCGGTACGCGGTTTGCTTTGATCGGCGATGTGTGAAATATGGGTGCACAGGCACCGCGACCGCCACTGGAAAATTAATATCAGAATTGATTAATTACTTAATATCAATCATATCACGTATCTTTCAACAATTACTATTATATTAAATAAACTAAGTATAATCTGTTATTAAGCTGTACTTCTTAAAGTAATATTTTTTTTATTAATTTATTATTTTACCAGCTGGTGCATGCGACTTCGTCCGCATTGAAAAAGAAAAAAGTAGCCTATCACGTCTAAATGTTTATCTAACAAGTTTCATTAAAATCGGTTAATTCGTTTAAGAGTTATGGAGGAACAAACATACAATACCTACACATACATACAGATTTATTATTAGTACGTATTGATGACGATTGATTGATGATGATTAGGGCTCAATTTTATTTTTGTGAACATAATCTTAACAATTAAATCTTTAGCTTTCATCAAAACTTGGTATTCTGACAACCCGTGTTCAAGATTTCAAATCAAAGCTGCTTCTGACCGGTCCTTTTGGAAAATTATGAAAGCGGCCTATGTCTTACGGCTGTGATGACCATGAAGATGTATATCCTGGTTGCACAATGTTTGGAGCTTAGTTGTGATGCTATCTTAACATTTCTATTGCTATCCTAATGCTTAATGACGCGATATACTGACGCCAACGGCAACGAAGTCAACCTTTTTCGTAGGCGAGATGATCCTTGATCAGGTTAAGCGGTCCTAGAATAGCTTTTGCTCGCGAGTTTGCATAACCCAAAAAAACCTAAGAAATTAAGGGGACCCCATTTATGTCAGGAATTACATTTTTTATTTTTATTTTTTTTATTTTTTTAAATGAAGCCTTGTGAACAGTACTTTTTACTATTTTAATCAAGACAATTCCTCCCCTTCTATCCCTCCTCCCTCCTATCTTATCCCTATATACGGATTCCCATGAACCAATCAGACCGTTGTGTTATCCTTTTTAACTACGTCAATTTAATTTATTGCAGAAATTGAAAAACTGCCTAGAATTGTGTTTATCTTTTATCAAGTCTGACAGGATCTGCCTTTCGAGTTATTTCCCATATAGAATTTAATATAATTCCCATGTATTTCCAGCCCAGGCCTGGCGAGTGCAAACCTGCTGGGGCGCTCGAGCAGAAGATGTCTCTTGCACCCTCGGCTCGCAGATGCAGTCCTGGCTGGATTTTTTATTAAATCTGTGCGGGTACAGTGAGAATCTCCCATGTCCCGTCACCACCTGCACAAGTAGTGGCTTCCACTTAGCCCCAGTCTCGCACCTGGACACATAGGTACATGTTTCAATATGACAACAAATCAATGTCCATTAAACTACGACGACCCTGTACAAATTGATAACGGAATAGATTTGTAGTGGACAAAACAAATTTCAGCTTTGAAATAATAACGCTCATTGTATGTCCCTTTGCTGAAAGGACACGGAGCGATGTGATTGCTATTACGTTGTGTCAAGTGCATGAAAAGAGCCATTAATTTAGAAAATAGGGTTGAAATTTAATTAAACGGAAATCATGGATAGCCACGTTGCGACCCACGATCGCGGTTCAAATAATAATCCGCAAAATGTTAACAAGTTATAAAAATTATGAATTAGCGTAAGGAGGGTCAGACGGGGGAAGTAGGGGTAAGCGGAGGGCGACCAACAATGGATGATGCTTTAGGGTGCCCAATAAAAACTTGACAAATGGCGTTTCATAATCACATCGCATTCCAAGCCTCGTCACCGAGATTCTGAGCGTTTTTGTCCGCCCTACGGAAAATATGTTTGTCGTCGTGATATTGCCTTGTGTGATGACACCGTATACTTTATGTCACAAATGAAAGGACCCCTTGACGTGGGCATTCAAAAAGCTACCGCACTGTTACGGAGCGGTCTAAATAATTTTCATGACTGTATTTTTAGTTATTTATTATTTACTATGAATTAACTTTTTTTAGTGGCCTTGTCTACGTGGGTCTCAAAATTAACTCTAGAATTTCCAGAATTTGTCATAAGTTGAAATCGTTAGAAACTTGTAATTGCACTTTAACCTCTAATTTACGTATTTTGAAAATAATATTTTTCGTATGTATATCGAGTAAATAAGAAAGTTATGTTAATTAATTTTCATAGCCAAAATTGTATTTAGGCGAGGTATTTTAATGTTAGTATTTAAATTAAACCTATGTTCAATCTGCATACCTACCCAGATTTTTGTCTAAAAGCACAAATTAGAATAATAATTATTTGTCCCAACTGTCTGATACTCGAACAATTAGTAGAATTAGGACAAACAGCCGCAAAGGGTTAATGTTGGGCTAACTCGGGTGACAATTGAATATCGATTGTCTAAAGGGCAATTCAGCTCAGCTAGGCCTATAGCATTCTACTTTTAGAGTAATGATAGCTTTGTTACGATTAGATATTTTGCTTTATTTCGCTCAATTCTACAGACAAACGTCAAATTCTTTAAATGTGTTTAAAAAAGGTCAGAACACTGAGGTCACTGATATTAGAATCACCACAGACAATCGGTAAAGAGGGTCCAAAAAACAATAAGATACTTTGGCCATGAGACTCGAAGTTTAGTTCTTTTAAGTTAAGTATTTTAAAGTTTATAATATAGGTACATATAGTTAAACGTGTATTGCCGTAGTTAATATATGATTCATATAAAACATTGGGCATTTTTACTTTGTTTACATTACAAACCATTATTTTATGACCAACAAAATAACACAAAAACCTATAGGGTTTGTCATTATTTTCACATAAAGCATGTGAGGTCATAAAGTATGAACTGCAGGGCTATAGGCATCACAGAAGGGTCGCCGTAAGCCTCATAAAAGCGTTGTAACGCCACCGTAGACGCACCCCCGCCAACGATATTATTAAAAATAATTTCTCATTTTTATTGCTCGCTCTTATAAGGCTAGTTGTGCCCGTAATAAATGACTATCAGTTATTATATTATCCCTAAAGCGATTAGTCTTATTAAGAATCCATATTATATGTTGTTTCTTGCCTTTGAAATCACCTTTATCGATATTGTAATAGTATGAGATTGTAAACCACATCAACTGAAATAGTTTTTTGCAAGCTCATTGCGTTTTAGTTAACATATAAGTAAGTAGATACAAAACAATTAGGCATTTTCACAATTACTTTCGTCAGATGCATTACTTTAATAGGCAATCACATAACAACTAGCCAATAAAACATCAGGATGTTTTACAAATTAAATCATTTTGTATTTTTGGTTTCTTATAATCAAAACTTTTTTCCAGATATTGGTGGCAATAAGAATCACATTAAACAAGAAAATCTGGAATAAAAGCACATGTGATATATAATCGTTAATTCCCAATTCCAAATATTCATTGGAGAAATATACCTTATTATTTTTTTATCTATTTATTTCTCTTTCAACTTATTAACTTTATCAAGAACAACATAAACTTAAACGTTAGGCAGCCACCTGCCATCAAGTGGACCGTCAGCCTGTTTGTTAACCTTGACATAAAAAAAATCCTCACTTACTTTTGAGTACTTTGGTACAAACCTGCTATTCAACGTCTACTGCACTGCTGCACTGCATAGACAGACGCCATAATTTTCCAATAGGACCGGTCAGAAGCAATGTGGATCTATCGTCGACCCGCGGCTTTCTTCAGTTGATCCGATCCAGCCTTCGCACAGCACAGATGCTTTTACTGCAAATCATTTCGCTTTTAGCTTACAAATTTACCACGCAGGCCAAGCGAAGGAAGTCATTACTGACATTATACCAGTAATACCGACCTTGACACATGTTGGCTTAACCTAAATTACCTTGAGTGAAGCATTTTTGGTCCGCCACTTGAAATTATAAAGAAATACGTACCTACTATGAATTTTATTGGATTTAAACCCATTAGACAAGGGAACACTAACTTTTACTCGGACATTTTTCTTTATTTACATATAATTGTATATATATCCTATTCACTTTATCTATTTATATAAATCTTTGACAGTTAATACAATTTTAAAATCATATTAATCCATTAATTTTATAAAATTTCATTAAGGAGTATGAAAATTGCTGGTGCTTGTAGATACCTAATACCTATACTATGTAATCAATAACGATTTTCTAAATAACACTGTCGCAAGTATAGATACAGTTACAATTTCAGTTAGGAATTTTCCAGATCTTGTGTGATTTTTCACAGTTGCTCGTTTTATTGTAGGCGTTTAGGGCGGACCCATAGAGCGCCCGCCCATCGAATCTATCGCCTACAACACTCAGTCTATCTCCGTACGTGACGTGGAGTGCACACGTATTGCACCAAAGCTTTTTTCTCATAGTAACGTATACGGTGTGTCTCATTTGAGGTAAGTGTTCTAGCCCGATTTTTGTTCATTAAAGGTTATTAAAATTCAATTATTTTTTTCCAAAAGATAAAGTAGTATTTACTCGTGTTGTGTGTGACTAATATAAATTTAAAATAATTTATAAAACTCATTATTAATTATGCTCATTATAAATAAAGTTAGATAATGTAAGAAGTTAATTTATTTTACGTGTTTTTGTAATAATGTTTTTTTTTTTGTAATTTCCATGTTACATTTTATTTAAGTTAATCCTCTGTAAAGGCAGAACAAGTTTTTGACGGTATTTGAATTGGTTAATAAATTACTTTTTACAAAAAAACATATACCACTATTAATATTATTTTTAAATATATTTATAAAATACACCAACACTATTTATATAAAATTTATAATACATATTTATATTTTAATATTTTTTATTAAATATTTCGAAATTATTGAACGCACGTAACTACTTAAAAAAAAGGAAAAATTTAATTCATATTTTATACTAATCAAGCCTGTTTAATATTAATTGTTCAAACAAATTGAAAATCTTTGGTTTTATGGGTGACGTTATATTCATTGAGGCTTGCTTATAAGAAGTGTAGGCATGCATTGTCTACATTAATATTAATATTAATGAAAACACGATATAATATTGTTTACATTTACGTAAATAGTGCCTATAATCAATGTATCAATTAACTGATTTTCATGAAACTTGTTAGATAAACATTTAGACGTACAGGACACAGGATAGGCTACTTCTTCTTTTTCAACGCGGACGAAGTCGCGGGCGCCAGCTAGTGATTTTATAAATTGTAAATATGTTATATATTATTATTTATATAATAATGTTATATAAATAACCACATAAAAATCATACATAATGATGTTTACTTAAAAAAATATATGTTTTATATTTATGCCCAAAGATTTATAATAGACGAGAATGCATGATACATCTATAAAAAAGTTAGGCGTTATACCACTTATTGGGTTTTGTTTTGTATTAGGAATGTGCATTTGTAAATAAATTTTATCAAGGATATATATGATATATTCGCAAGGTATCATTACCGGCCCATTAGCTCAGTTGGTTAGAGCGTCGTGCTAATAACGCGAAGGTCGCGGGTTCGATCCCCTCATGGGCCAGATGATGCAACATTTTGAATTTGCATTTTTTTGTTTTCTTTTTCTTAATTTAGTTTTTTTTTTGTATGTACCTGTTTTTGTATGCCAAAGGCGAGAATTCTTTACACAGGCTCTAACTTCATTAGCTCTTGTTCCACATGGTATATAAGCAGAGTCTGACAAAAATCGCCACAAAAAAGGGTTGGTCATTTGCTTGATATCACATAATGCTCTATCTACTGCTTCAACCGGTTTACTGTTTGTCATTGTGCATTCATCTCATAATGGTCTATAGCTATAGCTAGGTCTATACCGACCATCGCTTTCACGACTGCGGCAGCGAGATCGGCGCCCATTAGCACCAGCCCAATGCTTAGTTAGTCTATTCCTTTCCTGCACATTTTTTGTTTACAATAAGTATTAGTTTTGATTTAATATTAATAAATTAGAGGCCCACGTCCTCGTTTATCGCTCTTTGCATTAGTGAAAACCGCACCGATCGAAATGCGTTACGTGATTTAGAAGTTTAGCGGAGAAACCGACAGAAAGATGCGGAAAGATACATAGAAGGATGTCCGCCCGTGCGAAGCCGGGAGCAGCACAAATCTAATATATAAAAATATCGTGTCACGTGTTTGTGCGCGACGAACTCTTAAACTACTGTACCGATTTTGATAAAATTTCGTAACTACATATGTGTAATTTGGTCCAACTTAAACGATAGGATATATAAATTACACGATTTATTGGTTTCACAGAATTCACTGATCGTTGTTTATAACCTTATATTAAGCATTAGCTCTAGCGCCCGTGACTTCGTCCGCGTTGACAAAGAAAAAAGTAGCCTATCCTGTGTTCTGTACGTCTAAATGTTTATCTACCAAGTTTCATGAAAATCCTTTAATTCGTTTAAGAGTTATAGAGGAACATATATAGATACAGAAAAAAATTCTAAAAATACTCAATTTAGATTCAGTATAATGTAGGTATAGAGCCTAACACGATATCTCTGAAAACAAAGTAACTTACTCCATGACCAACTCTTCCAAATTTATTATGTATATTGAATATTGATAAAATAAAGTCAGTAACACTTATAAACTTACATATTAAATCTAAGTTTGTAATTACAAACAAACTTATAGATATTACCTTCTTCTTTTCGTCTTGATCTTGATAGTAGGTAGGTACTTTAGATAGACTTTACTCTCTTTACATGGACCATTGCTGGATGATGCACGTGAAGAGAGACAAGTCTTAAATTATAAAAAAAAAACTTGTTTATTGTATATGTATTACTTCATTAGTAAAATCTTACAAAACAATAGTTTTTACAAGATTTTGCTAGCACATTGGGTCTTGAGTAGACGATACCTATATATTTCTGATTTTTGTTTCCTATAGTCATTCTTAACAATAGTATAAAACAAATAGGTATCTAGTATATAAAACAAACTCAACATCAAACATAAATATGATGACAATTCATATTATCGCGTCTAACCTTTCACCTTTCACATTGAAACACAATACAAGTGCACACACGTACATTCTCTGTCGAAGCAAGACATGAACACACATGCAGGTATCGATTGCGTATGTAGGATCCGAGTGACGATTACACTCGAGCTAATCCGGGGCGCACTGCTCGTATAAAAATAAAAACAAGCATTTTCGTTAACAAAAGTGGTCAAAGTATCTACAGCAGTGGGGGTAGGAATTAACCCTAGGAGTTAACCCTGATTAATGCGGCTGGACTTTGAGATCCAGCTACAAACGCATTCAGTGATGGCGGTTTTTACAGCCGCTCATTATTCAAACTGTTCCTGTGTAGATGAGGACCACCGATTATAAAGGTGTGAAGTCTCTTTATATAGTAAGTGAAGTGTAGGACAACGATACCGCGATCTAGAATCAAGCGCGAAACCTCCCTAGTGTGAGTGGTATAACCGAGGTTTAATATGTAATGCTACAAGAGCAAGCGAGCAACATAATGAATCGCAACAAAGGGCGCCATCTTGTGGTTCTTATTTAATTTCATTACATTAACAACTGGTACGAGGTACAAAGCCCACTTATCTATGCATTTTGTTAGCTACATATATGTTGCATACGTAGCTGCATACATTGTATACATTGTTGTTTTTAATATTGTCGTGGATAGTGAGCGTTGTGCGCTAATCGCAAACATGAGTAATTATGACTATGCAAACTTTTTTATTCTCATGAAACAGTGGCTTAGTATTTTCAATAAATTTTAATTTCATGTAATATTTAATTACCTACCTTTTGGGCCTTTTTTATCGCCCCCCTTTTTGGGGTTACGAAATACTTACTCGTTGAAAAATACTCTTTAAAGAATAAAAATAGCCTTCTTTTATTCATTTTTTCACAAACTTCAAGCTGTACATTTCCAGGCTCTGGATTTCTGTTTTTCTTTTTTCGCTTTTTTTTTAAACATTAATTTAAATATTACTCTAATAATTTTAATACTCGTAATAATTGAGAACAAATACCAAATGATCTGTTGCATTTTTCAGACATGTAGGTAATATGTTGAACTAATCGATTTTCATAGATCTAAACACGAAGCTCCAAACTAATTGGTCTAATTACATTACATCGCATTTGGATATACGTAGATATCCTATTGCATTACGACTATTCAATTACGTCTGTTATCTTATAAGTGGATACACGTTGGTATCTATATTTATGATGCCCAATTAATTCGTAATTTAAGTAGTAGCCGGCAGGGTACACAACTACACTGAAATAACAAGAGGGATACCAGTTAATCCTAATATAGTCGGCAGCGCAATTGCTAGTGTTTTAGACTACGGTAGCCACCTACCATCAAGTGGACCGTCTGTCTCTCTACCTTAACGTACAAAATAATCGCAAGTATATTTTATCGTTTCGCAGAACACTTTCGCCTTGAACAAAAATACCTCTGATAAGCTTCTTTTTGTTTGTAGATAACAATTTAAAAGGTTTTGGTTATATTAGTTTGCCTATATTTCGATTAAGCAGAATGAAATATGATATTCCAAACATTCTGTGTTTACAATGAAGTGTGATACAATGAATTCTTCAAAATAATAAAAATTAAAACAATGTTATCGTCACATTGTTAATTATTATTACATTATTGGCCAGTTCCACTAACTGTATCGTAAGAAGAACGGTTGTGAGATGTAATATAAGTACATAATATATAAGCCGACGCAGCACTCGCCTTATTTATTTATGTTATTCATGTGTATTAGGTTGTAAAATACGGTGTTCATTGTAACAAATGTTTTATAAGTATTTATCTTTTACAGAGTTTTCTCCGTAACTTCGGATTAGATAACATGGCGGTTATAAAAAAGATATCTTTTCGATAAACGGTAATTAATTAATAATTTATAATGCAATGCGAATTGTGAATTAAACGGAAGTTCTTATTATATGTATATAAGTACTATATTTATTACTAAAATCACCTTTGTAAATATATTTAATTTTTTTATATAATCTTTATTAAAAACTGTTTAATTCACTGACTTATAACGACTGTTTAATACAATATTAATACTGTTTGATAATAATTAAATTAAAAATTAAATAAAAGGTAATTGTTAATATAGTTACAGTAACTCTCAATTGGGTTTTGTTTGCATCAAATTATTGTTTTGACTGAATTTAAACACAAATTCTTCTAACAAAGTTAGAAAACTTTCATAAAACAATATTACGACATATATTTTTTTTGTTTTTTCGAAATGTTTAAAATTAAATATAAAATTATTTCAGTATAACGAAAATCACTCAAAATAAGTTATAAGATTTTATCTAAAAAAAATTTCCAATTTCTAATATCGTAACAAAAAAATAAGGCTGACAATTTTTTTTTTCATGAAATAATATAACTTTTTATATTACGTAAAACGTTATTTTTATTTTATGTAAAACTTGAACTTTTTTTTTCTTTGTCATTTTAATTTATATTCTGACTAGCTGTTCTCGGGACTCAATTATGTCATGTTATTTGCAAATTGAACTTGCAATGCGTGAAACGTGTTCGTTTGATAAAATTCATTGTTAAAAAAGAGATTTAATTGCATACCAAGGCCGACGTCACGCAGCTCAGATATACGCAATGATTCTTATCGCGGAACTTATTGAAAAAGGGGGCGCGAGCATTCCTATCGGGCATAAATCAGTGGGCCAGTATTTCTTTCCAAGGTTCCTTGGTTCCGTTTTATTGCTCACTTATTGGCCTATTCCACTCACATATATATATCGTTTCAAACCATAACTATAACTAATATATGGATTGCTTATTTTATAACTAAACTAAACTGTATTATAGTTATTGTACACGACTTCGTCCACGCCCCTTTTTTGTGTTAAAACATTTATTCAATCTTCATCGCTTATAGATTTTTTGGCAGGCGTTGAATTTTTTTATTTTTAAATGAATTAACGGAAATAGAGTAATTTTTTTTTAATCAAAGTTACTCTATGTCTTTTTATGTATCCTTAAAGGCGTTGAGTTCGAGTAGTTAAGGCGTGAAAGCGTAACAAATAAAACAAACTCACTTTCGCATTAATAATGTTAGTAAAATTAATACGGAAGCTACATTTTTTACAAATAAAAGTAGACTAATAAATACTATATTTTTAAAATACGATTCTTTTAATCTAAATTCTAATAAAAAAATCTAAATTTAATTTAAATCAATGTTTAGTTACTGTATTTATTTTAAATTTCTATAAGTATATACATCTTATCATATAAATATAGTTTTAAAAAAAAACCATTTAGAAAACCGCGTAAGGAAATCGCGAACTAATTCATTAAATTTTTTAAATTTTAATCTTTTATAAGTGGCATTAAAATTATATTAATTTAAGGATAATGGGTTATCTAGATATATTTATGCAATAACTATGCTTTGTTACAGGCTAAAGCTATTGTAGGCTAAAGAGAACCTTGTACACCGTGTGGAAAATTTCATAATGTTTATAGGGAACGGGTTCCCAGCATATTATTCTTTTCTCGTTTGTTTACGTTTAAATAGACCGTTCAACTAAAACGGAACAACTGGAGGAGTTAGAAATGTTTATGTGGGTTGCATTTCAAATAGATTTCTTTAATGTATTCTCCTCTTTTATTTTATTTTTAATTATTATTAATATACTGGCGATAGAAGTAGGTACCTGTACTAATTTTTCCATGGAATTCAATATTTGTATTTCGAATTTAAAACATACATATCTTGACGAACATACAAATATTAACATCTTGATGAAAAGCTGATAGAAATGAAGGTCCTGAGGCTGAGAATAATAAATTTGTTTATTAAATAGCAAGAAGCAAATGAACCTTTTAGCTTAATTATAGAGAAGTCTATCACTTACTTAGCTATAGACGACATGTTACAAAGGTAATCCAGTCCTCTGATACACATTGAACGCAGTGGGCTCAGTCTGTTTGTGCGAGGACAAAACACTGCTCAAAGGAGCTGGGCTTGTTTACAGCGCAATTGATTACGACAACACTGCACTCGGTGTATTATACCAACGCCTATCGCTACCAAATAATGGAGGGCACAGAAATTTGAATAGCAGTGTAGGAACCGCTATTGTTTCTTCTATTCAAATTAAAGATTATTCAAAGCATTGAGGTACAATGTACTAGAGAAGCGTTCCTAAGTAAAGTCTGTTCATTTTGATAATCATCATCACCAGTCTGTGTCCTTCTACTGTTGGATCTGCTCCTCACCCAAGGCTCGCCAGAATGCACGGTTTATATATGACATTTGTTACAATAAAGCTTCGATCTATGAAGTCCGATATATTTTATTCTCTCTTAAACAAGCAATTAAGCAATTGAATTATTATATTAATTGGAAACCCTTTACCCATACAAAAAAAAGAATAGAGGCCATTTAGCCATACAATTGTATTTTATTGATTAAAAAAAATAGTTCATTATACTTAGCGTAATCATATCCTTACTAAATATCCTTACTTAATCCTTACTAATATTATAAATGTGAATAACAAAAAACAATAATATAAATGTGAATGTGAGTTTTTTACGCTTTCACGCAAAAACTACTGAACCGATCACCGTGAAATTTTGCATGTAATACACGTTGTTTGTGGGACACCAAAAAGTCCTTAAGATACCTTTCATCCAAAGCGCGGACGACGTCGCGGGCACCAGCTAGTATGAACATAATTCTATGAATACTACGGTGGCTCTCCATTGTAACTCTACTGTGTTTGTTTATTGTGATACTACTATGTTACCAAAGTGATAGGCCTAATTGGGGCTTCAAACGGACAATAAGACGGTGATCCACATAGCGTAGTAATCACAACGTGGTCTGATTGCAAATGCTTAATAGCGTGTCAACTATAATCAAAGGACCGCATAATGGACATATTTATATATATATATAGTGCTTATCAATAGGACAGACAATAAAAAAGGCAGACACAAAGGCACAAAGGTGTGACTATCTGACTCAAAAGTGATTTCTAATTATATAATAGTAACAACACCTTTCTTCGAAATCCAAGACTATACTATTCCTCTGGACTTCATAATGAAACTATTAATTAAAGAAAATCTAAATAAAGATATGCCCGAAATATGAATGAATATTCATTCATATTTCGGGCACGTAATGAGGGGCGAAAGATACCGTATTCTTCAGCTAGTGATGCAAGGGAAAATACAGGGGAAGCGGAGCAGAGGTAGAAGGAAGACATCCTGGCTGAAGAATTTAAGAGAATGGTTCAGATTGAGCACTCGCTCCCTCTTTCGCGCAGCAGCTTCCAAAGTGAGAATAGCCATGATGGTCGCCAACCTTCGTAGAGAAGTGGCACGCTGAGAAGAGAAGAATTCATTCATATTTATATAAATTCATTTATATGCACCACGGATCTAAACGGACCTAAAATATTGATTTTTTCGAAGTTGAAATTTTTTATATTCCTTACCTACATTATAACCAGTGTTCCATTCAGCTTCAGACTTCGTAGTTATAGTACTAGTACTTATAGTACTATAGTTATAGTACTAGTTGTAGTAGTTATAGTACTTAGTAGGTATGCGTTGATAGTTAGACAGGACAAACAATTTTATAAGTATAGATTGATTAGAATAGAAATAGGCAATTGTAAACAAGTATAAGAGTAAACAGTGTGCGGGATAAGTTTCAACGTTCATCGTAATGTATGCATCCTTATCTACAAATTTTGTTTAATTGATGGTTTTGTTGGTTTATTGTTGTAAGAAGTCTCGGCGAGTTCTCTGTCGCTACTGTCCAGCTGTCGAACCGCCGTGTAGCAAATGCTTTCAAAATAAACAACTTTATAACCTCATAGTTAATGTTTTATCCTCTTTAGTGGCGCTCAAAGTTTTTGTTTGTTGTTTTTGGTCAGAAACGATTTCCTCGAACCGCTTGTTTTACTAGATGTTTATTTTTTCGTATATTGAGATTGGGCAAGCGGCTTGATGGATAAAAATGGTATCGGTTAGTAGGTATTAAGTTATATTGAAATTTTCAAGTGTTGTGGACGTATTTTGTAAAAAAAAAACTAAATGTAAAAGTGAAAATTTACCAAGAAAATGGAAACACCTAATTTAGAGCTGGCGACTATTTGTGGTATATCGATTGTCTATGCAATTATCTATTACTGAATAACGTATTGTCACTCAAATGTTTGTCTTATAATGTATTTTATTTAACTGCTATTTTAGCTGAATAAAGCCAGATTATTTATCAATAATCTCTTGGTTATTATTTAACAATTTATTCAGCTAAAAATAATAAAGCTCATAACAATACTATGAAATAATGTCGGAAAATAAAACTGAAAAAATACATGGCGTTGAGATGTCACGGGCATCGAAATACTTAAGGCCAGAAAAATTCGAAACAGAGCCAAGTGCGGTTGGAGCGGATGTTCAGTGGACTCACTGGTATTTTACTTTTACAAATTTTATTAATGAAGAGGCATCTAATGCAAACTCTCATATGAAATTAATGATTTTGGTAAACTTTTTAACGCCCACTATTTTCGCTATTGTAAGAAACTGTAAAGATTATGAAGATGCTATACAGACCCTTAAAGAGGCTTACATTAAACCTAAAAATCGAATTTTAGCTCGCCATGTATTAAGTACAAGACTACAACGCTCCGACGAATCTATATTGGACTACATTCGTGCCTTAAAATTACTAGCTCAAGATTGTGAGTTTCAAAATGTCTCTAGAGAAGAATATCAAAATGAATTTATTTGCAATGCTTTTATTTCGGGGATCCAATCGCAAAAGATTAGACAAAGACTTTTAGAAAATTTAAATTTGACATTAGAACAAGCCCAAAATCAAGCAGTTTCATTAGAGACTGCAGAAAAGAGCTTACAAGCTTTTGCGAATAAATCGGATACTTTGTTAAATGCTGTTCCAATACAAAATTCACAATCAGGAAAACCTGTTTCCGGAACCGATTCAAGGTACACCAAAAATTACACGTACAATAGAAACAGAAGTTGTTTCTTTTGTGGAGGCAATATCCACAAACGTATTAAATGTCCAGCCTATAACGCTATTTGTCAATTATGCAACAAAGGAGGTCATTTTGCAATTGTTTGTCGAAGTAACAAAACAACAAATGCTATTGATGTACAGAAAGAAATGTCAAACTTTAATCATGATGTAAATACTGATTCAGCTGCAATTCTAGCTGCTTCACCGTCCAGTTTACGGAAAGCAACTATTCTTATTACTATTAACAATTACACTGCCGATGCACTAGTAGATACAGGAAGCTCCGTGAGTTTTATTGACGAAAATTTCGTGGATACAATTAAACTTAAGAAGACTCCTTGCAACCAAACTATTACATTAGCTTCTACGAGTCACGTTTCTCACATAAAAGGAAAGTGCTACGCAACGATTGAATTTTATAAACATGTACATAAACAAATTCCGTTGCTAATTGTGAGCAACCTCTGCGCAGATGTCATTATAGGTCATAACATACTTAAAAATCATAAATCCATAGAACTAGAATTCGGTGGTGAAAAAGACCCTCTTAGAATTTGTAGCGTAACGGAAGCATCAGTCCCTCCAGTTTCGATTTTCACAAATTTATCTTCAAGTATAAAACCAATAGCTATAAAATCAAGGCGATACAGTCTGAACGAAGAAATGTTTATAGAGAAAGAAATAGCAACATTACTACGAGACGGCGTAATCAAGCCCAGTTCTTCACCTTGGCGTGCTCAAGTACTTGTAACAGGAGGAGACCAACATCGCAAACGATTAGTAATTGACTACTCCCGGACAATTAATAAGTTCACTGAATTAGATGCATATCCATTACCGAGCATTGAAACAATTGTTAGAAAAGTCGCTAACTACAATTATTTTAGCCAAATTGATTTAAAAAGCGCATATCATCAAGTGCCTCTAATAAAAAGAGAGCAGAAGTATACCGCGTTCGAAGCTTGCGGAAAATTATATGAGTTTACTCGTATTCCATTCGGTGTGACTAACGGAGTTGCAGCTTTTCAAAGAACATTACAATTTATAATTGATACAGAGAAATTAGACGCTACATTCTCTTATTTAGATGACGTCACTGTGTGTGGAAAAACCAAAGAACAGCACGATAAAAATCTAAAGAAATTCATGGAAGCTGCAGAAAAATATAAAATAACTCTTAATGAAAGTAAATCAAATTTCTCAAAAACTACAATAAATCTTTTGGGTTATACAATTTCGGAAAACACAATCAAACCAGACCAAAGTAGACTAACTCCGTTATTTGATCTACCTGTACCGACGAACTCATCTTCTTTAAAACGTGCCTTAGGATTGTTTGCACATTACTCTAAATGGATACGCAATTTTTCGGAAAAAATAAAACCTCTCGTTTGTATCTCCAGCTTCCCTATCAATGACACTTCTATCGAGTGTTTTAACTCTCTAAAATCTGAAATAGCAAAGGCATCTTTATCGGCAATTGATCAAAATGAAACTTTTACAGTAGAAACAGATGCCTCGGAGAATGCAATTGCTGCTACTCTGACACAAGGTGGGCGCCCGGTAGCTTTTTTTTCGCGTACACTAAGTGTTCCTGAACGACATCATTCTGCTATTGAAAAAGAAGCTTACGCCATTGTAGAGGCTCTCAGAAAGTGGAGGCATTATTTAATAGGGAAACACTTTATCCTAATAACAGATCAGAAATCTGTGGCCTTTATGTATGATCAGAAACACTCAAGTAAAATTAAAAACGATAAAATTGAACGTTGGCGACTGGAAATGTCTTGTTATAAATATGAGATCATTTATAGAACAGGAAAGGAAAACCTAGCAGCTGATGCATTATCTCGCGTATGTGCATATATAACACAATCTAATAAACTTCAAGAATTACACAGTTCCCTCGGCCACCCCGGTATAGTGCGAATGGTACATTGGGTGCGAAATAAGAACTTACCATACTCGGTTGATGACATAAAAACTGTCACTTCGGCATGCCCAGTGTGTGCTGAACTTAAGCCACGTTTTGCAAAAACAAAGGGACAACTGATTAAAGCAACTGCGCCTTTTGAGAGGCTCAATATAGATTTTAAAGGTCCAATCCCATCTAATACACCTAATAAATATATATTAACAATTATAGATGAATACTCGAGATTTCCTTTCGCGTATCCTTGCAAAGATATGACATCGGATACCGTTATAAGATGTTTAAAAGAATTATTCTTTGTATTTGGCACACCTTTATATATTCATTCAGATAGAGGATCTTCGTTTATATCAGACCAAATAAAACAATTTCTCTCTTCACTTGGTGTCGCCTGCAGTAGAACTACGCCATATAACCCCCAGGGAAATGGACAAGTCGAAAGACTCAACGGTACCCTCTGGAGGACTATACAACTTTTCTTAAAATCAATGTCATTAGACACTATATCCTGGGAAGGGGTATTACCTATTGCACTACATTCCATACGTTCGTTACTGTGTACATCAACAAATGCAACTCCACATGAAAGAATGTACAATCACCCTAGAAGATCAGCTAATGGCCAGTCTACTCCTTCATGGCTGATGTCTCCAGGTCCCGTATTGATGAAGAAGAATGTTAGAACTTCTAAATTTGACCCTTTGGTGGAGAAAGTGGAGTTGCTGCAAGGAAATCCAACATACTCCTATGTTCGCTTGAATAATGGACGAGAAACGACCGTTTCTAATAGACAGTTAGCACCTCTTCCAGTTTCAGATTCTTTTACTGAAGATGATGACAGCTCTCTTGAAACATCAGAGTATGACAGCCCTCTCGAAACTTCAGAGCCTGAGGGGACCCCACAGCCGCAACGTCCAGTAAGGACTAGAAGACCCCCTGCCTACCTTAGTGACTACACTGTTTAAATAATACGAAGGGGTAAATGTGGTATATCGATTGTCTATGCAATTATCTATTACTGAATAACGTATTGTCACTCAAATGTTTGTCTTATAATGTATTTTATTTAACTGCTATTTTAGCTGAATAAAGCCAGATTATTTATCAATAATCTCTTGGTTATTATTTAACACTATTATTAATGATGAATTATATTACATTATTTATTATATTATTATCTATATTACTAAGTCATTTTATATAAGGTTGAAAATTAAGAGAAAAATGCCATCGAACACTTTGTTTTAGCTAATCTCTTTAAACCGTACGTCGTTTCGATTGGTTTTTAGCGCATCAAAAATATAATTAATGTGTCTTATTATATCGCTCGCTAATTGCTTTTTATTTAAGATATCAAATCAAAAGCCACTATAATTGGTTTATCACCATCTAGTTTCGTGTGTCGTGCAACCGCGCTCTAATTTAAAGTATAAATAAACATCTTCAACAATGTCCAGCGAATATAAAGTCATCATATATCATATTACACTTTGAAAATACAAAAAATAATGCCAAAGAACGCACATTTAATGAGATTAGTTTCAATAAAGTGTAAATTAAAATAGTGCTAAGCGTTTTGACGTAATTTATCTTTTCTTTTTCTAATTTTATTTGTTTGATAGTGCCATAGGCACCATGGAGGGATTTCTTCACCACATGGCGCCGCAGTTTCTGCATCCCGCGTTGCAGAGCTTTGGTTGTGGTGCGTTTCGACCCATAGGCGGTGCCTTCCACCCTTTGTATCCTGGAAAGGCGTTCGCAAGGCACTTTGGCGAACAATATGCTCTTGGACAAAGCGTCGGACAAGCTCTCAGGGTAATCCCTATAGCCATATAATCATAATTAGAACCCCCGCTCCCACGGTCCCATATACTCGTTGTCAAACCAAAATTTCCTTTTCAGATATTGACAAAAAGTAATATTAGGGTTGTTTTATGTAAACTAATGTTTCTTTTTAAACATGAAAATTCTAAAGTTTATTAATTACTTTTAGTAAATTTTGCATATAACATATTCTAGCAGGTGCACATAGCATATTACTTTATTAACAGGCTCAATAAATAGCTACAAAATGTTTGAATCTCAAAAAAGCTGATTTTGCTATTGATAACGACGATATGCTTTATAATTTTCTTAAGACATTTTTAATATTTACTGAAAAAAAAAAATCTGTCCTGAATCATTGTGTGATATTGTTTGGGACCTAAATTATTTTGTTTATACTCCTAATTATTTATCAACACCAGACACATTTCCAGTAAAAACCACTTCAATTTAGTACTCAGTCAGTCATTCTACAGCTTCTATTACAAAACTATAATATGCTGCTAAATTAAAACTTTGAATATAGGGAGTCCGCGACGAAAGCAATACTCCGCCTTTGTACCGACACGGGTACGCAGTGCGCGACGACACTAGTTCCCCAGGCTCCGCAGCATCGGCTTCACCGAGGCCTTGCAAGGACGACGAGACTTCAGCACCGACCACCTGTACAGATTCACACGACTTCTTTTCACGTAAATATTCACACTTTTTTACTGCTGCAGCTTTAATTAATATCTTCATGTTGCTTGGGGTTGGTCACCAAAACATCTGCCTGTCTGTTAAAGGTAATTAATTCACTGGTCGTTTTAAATTTAAGCGGATGGTGAACGCAAGTCATCATGTGGAGTGTGCGGTGCTCGCCTCGGCCCTGGGGTTGCACAAGCTCATTTCCTACAAGAGCTACAACATCTCTATAGTCTAAGCGCTTTGCCACGGGAAGCCACTGCTCCGCCATCCCATTCTCTTCACCATCAAGACGAGGATGCACGTTGGGAGGTAGGTTTTAAATCTATTATAGAATTTTCTCTGATACTTTTTTGGT
The DNA here is from genome assembly GCA_918317495.1 of Synanthedon vespiformis. Lineage (NCBI taxonomy): Eukaryota > Metazoa > Arthropoda > Insecta > Lepidoptera > Sesiidae > Synanthedon > Synanthedon vespiformis. The sequence continues at coordinate 5,861,164 of OU906947.1, forward strand.
AGTCGTAAACTTCTTTCAATAATAGAAAGATGCGTCCCTCCACTTGGCTCAGGGCCTTTATATATGAACATTATTCAGAAGTTTTATAGCGAACAATAAAATTTCGTTTTACTATTTTTGAAATAAAAAAAAATATTCATTAAATCTGATTTCAGACATTTCAACGTATTCGCGCAAATCGTCAACGGCGTTTGAAGCTGCGCACACGAAAACGTCATCACACGGTGGAGAGCATGCTGGGTTACGATTTAGAAGAGGATCGTAGGGAGGAGAGGCCGCGGGAACCTCGCACTTATGATGCAGAGGATGAACCAGTGGATGTTGAAGGCGACTCGCTAGGCTGGCCCGAATCCGCCATAAACGTGGACGGTACGAAAAGTAAAGTACTATTTTTAATTCATTTTTTGTCCCATAAGTAGCGCTGAGATGTACCTTAGAACGTTGATAATTTTTCTGAGTAAAAGACACTTCACTTTGATTGGATATAATTTAACTAACTACCATTGCCCTGGGCCCTACATCCCTTTTGACCCACCGTACCACCATGGGCCTCCGTCCACTTGGCTCCCACGTCTTGGTAGCCAAAAGTCTTGGATCTTGAAAGTATTTTTTATTTCCCTTGGCTCCCAAAGGATCGTAGGATAATCATTTACAGTAATCCCATTTCATTTTAATGATAACATAAAGATATATTAAGTATCCCCATTTCGTAAAATGAACAAATGAAATCCATGACCACTTATATCACTGCGGTAATTCTGACCTACTTCCAGTTAGATTTTGAAAATTACGAAAATACGATTGAAATGGAAAAAAAGATAAAGACTTTTTCTTCCTCTTGGTCTGGTTATAGTGTCGCACTAAGAGGACTACACGGCTTTTAATCCACGCCCTTAAGGGTCTTAAGGTGATAATGTAGCATTATCATCTCAATCTTGACATTCTCATCTTGGTGATCTTGGCTTTTGGCAAACGTAAAATTAGCCGCAATTTTACCAAAGATTCATACATCATATTTACTTATATTATTGCAGAAAAAGAACAGCGGAGCGAAGGAGAAAAGCTGCATCTGAGCTACGCTGAAGACCTGGAGATATCCAGCACAAATGATGCCGTGCAATCTCCCGAACGAGTGAGGTATTTTCCTTCTACAGGCGACTTTATTTTAGAGCATTGTCTTTATCTTCAATGATTCCGATCATTATTTTGGACTTTTGACGGTTTTTTACATTTTATTAATCAACATCCCTTACTTACGTACTGTACTATTCATTTTCAGCATTTTGTCTATATGGCATACATACACACATACATAATGTTCAATGCTGTTTAGAGCACAGTTAAAAGCAAGTTTAAAGTGACTGAAGTTTAAAGACATATTGTCTTTTACAGACATATTGTCTGCTTAAAGCGCATTCCATAATGAGTTTGTTGACTTTTATAGGATTGAAACACCAAAGCCGCTTTCATTGGAGTGTGTTGCCAAGCAAACCGAAACTACTGAACGTCCAGCCGAAGTATCCACATCTGACACATGGAGCAGTGCAGCTCCTATTCCACCTACTGACACTTGGCCTACACTCGCTGCTGAAGCATACATTCAAGCCACGCGTCACAAAATCGAAGGAGAAAACCTGCCTTCCTCCACAGACCCCCGCAATTAATTGTGCTGAGACACTTACTATTCAACTAATACCACGATTTAAATCTTAATAAACGCAACTAAATAATTTGTCGTATTCATATCACAATGTTATGAACGCATTTTTAAATACAAATGTTTTTTAGTGTTTTAAACAAATTCATCTTAACAAAAAGTCCAACATTATTTGTCTATCTCAGTGTTATCAATTAAGAGTTCAATTAATTGTACTACTCAGACTTCTATGTCTCATTAGTTAGGTTTTAATTGTTAATTAAATTGAATGTTATTTTAAGTTTATTTTTTTAATGTTTCTAGTTTTTAAGGTGTGATAGTGCTAACAAATTATGTATTATTATTATTATGTGGACAAAAAAAAATGTTTATAAAAAATGTATATTATAAAAAAAATCTGTAACAAATATCTACTAGTCATGTAAAAAGATTCAAATTCACCAAATTAGATAAGAGCCTATTTAAAACAGCTCTAATGTATTTAAATATTAATTGCATGAAATATTTTTATTTAAAACAAGAAAATCAATTCATTACTACTTTAATTTTTCTGTAAATTTTCCCCATCAGTATTTTTTTTTGTGATTGTATTATACTAGTAAATATACTCGTACTTATACTAAGTACATCTAAGTTTCGCGAGAAGTATCAATACCATACTTTTAGTATCACCTAACTATATACCTATATGTACTTAAATTTACTAAATTGTTGATGTTACTTTCTATGTACATATAAATAAGTATAAATATATGTTATGTTATAAATTACTATTAATGATTTGTGAAACTTAAAATCTCAATTAAGTAGTTACATTTGGTATCACCAATTGATTTAGTGTAACGATTGTGAATGTGTAGAGATTACCTAATAAAAGTATAATTATTACGATTTAACTAAACAATTGCAATTTTTTTTTAAATAAAACTCGTATATAAATTTTCAAATTTGTTTATATTGAAACATTATTTTTAATCGAAAGATAGATTCGACATAAATAATTTATTTTACACGACATTTGAATTCACTTTTTCAGGAAAGATAAGACGCTTATTGATAAAACGGAACAGCATATATGTATATAGGAATTTTCAGATAGTATATTCAAGGTAACTTCACAGTGGATTCATTGTCATTGGTCGATAAATCAGTCTATTAGACAGCAAACGGGGTGCGAGAACTCATTGACCCAACTTAATTGCAATCACAAACAGTTAAAATTGCTCAACACAACATATTGTTGATATATATAGGTATAGTAGATCCACCAAACAACTATCGACCTCTGAAGTTCCGATTGACCTTAGTTCTGCCCTTAGTTCGCGCAAGTAGGTACAGTCAAACGCGCTTTCCTATTGCGAGTGCGTCGGAGGTTGTTTGATGGGAACTCTACCGTACGCTTATTATACAATTCTTTCCTTCCTCGCTCCGCGTGCGACCAATGAAAATGAGCTCTAAAGCTTATTCTAAGTATGATGGTACTTTGCTGTACATAGAAGAATGTAAAGGAAAATTAATAAGACATAAAGGTTATCAGTAAGCGTTGACTACGTTCCCTTATCAAACTTAGCCTACGTAATGCAACGGCGCGCGGCGTCCATTACGTGAACGCGACAAAAATCGGCACAAAACAAGCAACAAATTCAGCACCATTATTCGCACAAAACTCATTAGAAAAATACCAACAATTTTTCAACTCAAAACTAACACTGTAACTAGAGTTTAATAGATATGGTTACTCATTCTCTCTCTATTTTTTAATGTTTATAATACGCAAAACACATTAAATTTTGCAATCAAAAACCGTTGATAATACTTGTTTCTATTGATCACCACTGTTGAGCTTGAATGTCGATTGACGATAATTTTCTTCAGCGTTCGAAGCTGACGCGCGTATATTAAATTCAGCATCTGGTCGGCATTCTTGCACCACCTGTGCACGTAAGCCAAAACATAATTATATATTAAATAACTACATTAAATGAGATCGCCTATATGTTAATTACAAAAATTATATCGGAGGATATTATTGCGTACGAATTTTTTTTATTGCCATAGCAATGAAAAGGGTTGAGAGTTAGCTGTATATATAATAAATTACATAATAAACAATGATTCTAACGAAGTGTAAGCTCTAGTTAAAAAAGAGTAAACAAGTCCTTGAAAGAAATAAGTTTGTCTTCCTTCAGTAAGCGACTCTGTATGATTATAAATCAAGATCAAGACCTCAAGAGGTCAAGAGAGTACTTAGTGGCTCTAGTTCAAGAAGGCCTTTAGCTAACAATGAATGCTTCAAGACTGATGATTACAGCGTTGGCAGAAGAAAGTAAAATAAGTATAACATACCCTGCGGATTTGTTCTTCGCGTGCCGTCAATTCCCGCGACAATTCGTCTCTACGCTTCTCCCATTCAGAATCACAATGTCCGTCTCGGATCGCTCGATCGATGCTCTCGTATTCTCGATATAATTTTGCATATTCCTGTAAACTCTGTTTCGCCTCTTGAGTTGCCACTCGACCTTTGGACGTTGCCGCGTCCACATCCTCTCGACGATTTGTCGCCAGACTGCTTAAAATACACAAAAATGTGCACATTGCGCAATCACGAAAATTAGGTTAATTTATTCCTGTTTAGTTGTTTAGCTGTTTAGTACTAATGGACACCAACCAAACTAAAAGTCAAGTCCAAGTTGCATTTGAAACGTTTCTCCATTTGAACATTTGAACGCAAACACGACTGAACGGATTTGAATGAAATTTGCTGAGAATTATGTTTTCCATTTCTCAACGCGGACGAAGTCATGGACACTAGGTAAATTATAACACCAATGAAGGTTCAAGTATTTTTCTTTCTAATTATACCCACTTGTACATAGAAGTGTAGAAGTAGTGAGGGCGGCTAATAGCTCGAAGGAATCGTGGTACCATGCCATCTCCCTCGCGGTACAAATTTAGCAAGCGGTTGTAAGACACATATTTATAGGAAGGCAGCCTTAACAGTCGGCGACCGACCCGGATTGCATTTATTTCTCGATTGTCTAACGCCACAGGTGGCTGAAAAACAAACAATTCATAATATTACGTTATTCGATACGGCTCTTGAATTTTATGTCTATTAAATCTAATGAAATAAAATAAAATAAAACAAACAAAATATTAACTATGGAGTAGAGAGCAATACTTCCTAAAACTCGTTCTGGCTAAGGTCACATTATTTGATTCTAACCCTATTTTTTTTATTAGAGGTGGGTTTGCTAAAACTAAGCAGGTTCCTGTCATCCCACTAGTGTACACTATTATTAATACTAAAAAATATTTATACAGATACAAAATCACAATATACTTCTTGTAAGGCATACGGCATTAGGCATTTTTACAAAGAAAATCAAAAAATGTTTACAGAGTAAAAAGTTGCAATACATAATTTATAATTACCAGAGGAACGTTTTTTGTGCCAGCAAACGCAATATGACCGAGACCTGCAGGTGTAGTTAATTTTCATGTTATACCGTTTCATACTATATAATACACTAGACTACAACTAGATATATTTAAGGAATATTTCAAAAGAAATCACACTAATTTATTAGGCTGTTTTGAGCGGTCTGGGATCGGAAAAGCGTGAAGTGAATGTTTAAAACGACAAACAACTCATTACGAAAATTCCGCTTCCGGTACCGCTTCAGTGTGTGTTGCGCCTAAATCCATATTAACTTTTTCTTATACCATACTATCCAACGCTCCCGGCTTCGCCCAGATTCAAAATAAAAACTATCCTATCTTTTAAGCCGTTTCGGATGAAATGGCAACTAACACTGTGACACAAGAATTTTATATATTAGATATAGATATTAAACAGCTTATAATTTTCATTGAGCTAGATATATTATACGTTATCACGTTAAATAATATCACGTTATAGTGGGAAATATTCACTTAAGAAATCCTTTTATATGCCGCAACCATATAAACTATATTTACTATCTTATATCGCAACAACATGTTATTAAAAAAAAGATAAACTCACCCATATGGTGGGCGATTGTAGATGGTATTCCAGAAAGAGGTTGTTGTATTTTAAGACCATTTAAAACCTGTCAAATAAAACTCTACGTAAAAAATGGCTTGTTGTTGTTTGGCCACATTGTTGATTTGCCACACACAAAAAATATGTGTTGTTTTGCCACCGTTCTATTTTTAAGAGGTAAATTTAATAAATTTATTTTTGATTGTAGTTCTTTTGCCACACTAGTTTTTCCTGTACTAACAGCAGAGAAACCAACAATTTACAGAATGAAATGTACAATAAGGATCAAATCAAGTTTGCAATAGCTTTTACGCGATGATAAATATGCAACATTAAATGCCAATCAAAAGATTTTCCAGAAATAAACAGGATATTGTGCTAGCTCATTTGACTATTCAATATAAGTACATTTTATTAAAATACCTGTTGTATGTTGACACCAATATTGTGAGAAGGTGCAGTGCTTTTTGTCACAACAAACGGTATGTTTGTATGATTAGACGTTCCGTAATAGTACCGTATCCCCGCTTGTTTCATTTGCGAAGCAATTGTAGGCATCTCGTAACGTCTACTCCGGTACTTGACGCGTCGCGGTTGACGATTGGTGTCCTAAACAATTACACATTAACAAAGATTTAGTAACAAAAAGGGTTTGTAAACAAGCTGTAGATTATTGACAACTGTCGTTAAAATAAAAATATAAGCTTAACCATTAACCATCCATATATGGATACGAAAATACCCCTCACTCTCATACTGAACAGCTCATACAGCACACGTACTGATATTTCACAGGCGATTCAGTGAAGATTAAGTGAAATTATCACTTGAGTGAAATTTATAATTTGTTACGGGCGTGATCGATTATTTAAATTCTCATAATTAATTTGAATTTGTACCTAAACATAAGCAAAACTTCAATAAAATTAATATAAACTACATATTAAGAAAAAAGAGGAAACACCTTCTTATCATAGGATTTTTAACGGTTATATTTTATTTTAACTATAAAAATCCTGTTATTATATTTAATATTTCTAATTGAAAAATTGCCTCTTAAATATTTTTATAAAATATCAACCGTTAAGTATTATATTAGGTACACCAGTATGTCAATAAGATCATAACTTTACCTTTTGTTTCTTCGAATCCGTGTTCTCTAAGTGTCCAGTAATATCACCGTAATTTTGTTGATTGTCCACTTCTAAAATCATAAGAAAAATAAATAATTTTTTACAACATTTCACTTCGCGGATATTTTTTTTCATGACTTATCTAAGTAATTGATATAACTTTAAGGGAAGCAGTTTAGTTTGGAAGATTTGAGTAGAATCCGGACGAACATCAAACCTCAGCCTTTATAATTCCACCACCTATGCCCAAGCGCCGTAAGCCCCCTGCAACCTGCAATGGTCAAGGAAAATATGTTTAAAGGGAAATCACCTTTCTTTTTTCGTTCCCTTGGTGATCTCTGCTTCTCAGGGCTCCGAGAGTCAGGAGAGTTACTACTGCGACTCTTATTAAATAACTCCACAACTTGTCGCTCTTCTTTCAGTGGCACTAAAAATTTACATGACGTAGGTACACTTATAAATCATTTGATTCCAATTCCAAAATTCCAAAACTCAAGGGTAACAGCAAATGTTTAGTTATGTCACGTGACACTGTTTTGGATAAATAACTTCGAAGAATATTGCTAATATTCTAAGACATTTCTTGTTTAAAAAGATTGAATCCAACATTTTTCTACGCACACAAAACCACCAAGTGGAGCGTTAGCCTTCCTACAAAATATTATCTTTGACAAAATATAATTATATATACCGTTATTCTGTTGTTGTTGTTTTGGATTGGTCGATAACCGACGACGTAGTTGAATATTCGGAGAAACGTTCCCTCGCCACCCTTCTCGAGTATCCACAGCTTTTGTACCATTATCTGAATGAATTAACGCTTTTCATTTCAAACTTACAGTCGATACTTGTTATATACAGGTAACCGTTTCTCCTGAGTGATTCGTCAATGCATAGTCACAGGTGTTAAAATTTAGAAATGTTGGCAGTTGATGCATTTTATGACGTAAACATACAATAAGGCTGGTTTCAGTACTCTCCTGACGGTCAGTACTGACGATACGCACTCCTGACCGTGCGACTGACGCGCTTGTCATTTGTATGAAAATTCACAAATCGTTACAGAGCTTGCCTGACCGTACGCACGCCTATTGCTACCGGGGTCGTTCATGCGTATCGTCTGGCCTGAACGTCAGGAGAGAACTGAAACCGGCCTAATATCAACCATACAACCCCAACCGAGGGTATAGAGTGGAACATTAGTATTATTAAATACCCAAGCGACGCGCGTCGCCGCAGCGAAGGATTCGGCTGGTTAAAATATTTATTTTTATTGCAGCATAGACATATTGTGATACAAATACCTTCAGGAGCTGGAACATCTCTTGGTACGTGTCTGCGACGATTCCCTTGCAACGGTCCCTTCACCTGATGGCGCGCATCAGGTACAACTCGCTTTTTGGTTACGACGGGGATAGCCCTAAAATTAATTATTATATTTCATTGTTTGAACCTTTTTATGTTAAAGTCGGCAGACGGTCCACGTGATGGTTGGTGGCTATCGTTGCCTAACAACACAAGCTGATGGTACGCTGCCGACTGCCATTTCACGATGTGGTTGCTCCAGCCACACCGCCAGACAGCGACCGCCAATTGCGACTACCTGCATATATATCCTGATATCCGAGTAGACTGTAGACGGAAGTCTCTTTTTAGATAAAAAAAAACAATATTTTTAAAACATAATACTCACGGCTCTGGTATCCTGTATAGGTCATCGTCATTATCAGAGTAAGTCATGACGTCATCGTTTCCACACGCCACCTCCATCGGAGGGTCTTCCACAGCTTTCAAGATATTCTTGTACATTCCTGAAAATACTTTTTTTATAAATTTCTAGCTGAACCCGGCCACACTTGGCCGTGACTCAGTCTAAAAGGAATATTGTGTAAAATTATAAATTTAACCTTAAATAATAAAAAATCTATTTATTAATAATATGTAATTAAAAATTTATTACAAGAAGTGTAATAAATACTTAAAGATTTATTAGGTTTTCACATTATGAGTTCAGTCAGTATTTGAATTTTAAATATTAAAAATGTTACAGCTTTTGATTGAATATACAAATATATTATCTAAAAAAACAATAAATGAAATAATCGGTAATATATATAATATGTAAAATATAGACGACCTGATAAGAGCTGTGGGTGATCGGTAGATTCAGGCTGTTTCTAAACGCACCTTTTGGAAAATTATGGAGGAGGCCTATGCAAACATATTGAAATTATACGCACCGTCGCCGTCTGCTCTCAAGCGACGCTGTCGTGGCTTATTCGTCATTTTCACTCCCGTATAAGTCGGCTTATTCATTGACTATTTCAAAACAGAACGTTTAATTAAGCTCCTGACGTTTTTACTTATGTAATAATGTAATAAACAAATATCGCTTCTATCGAGGTCTGTGATGGAGACCATGAATTAAAGATTTCGAGACGAACAGTTGGCCTACTGGTGCTGAAAGTGCACTGCCGCCCTTAATAGAGTTACCGAAACACAATATAGCACACGTTCTATAATTTCACGGTAAAGGGGCGTGATAACTGTAAGGTTTCCCGAATGACATTTCCAAAGTTGGCCTGGCCTAACCAGGAATCGATTTCGGCAACCCTGATGGTCTTAGTCTTAGATCCGTAGTGAGATCGTACTTCATCATCTGTTTACCAGGAAAAAATATATTTTATGAAATTGCAAATTGCTTTGCTCGCTTTTTGCTTCCTCCGATCTTCAAATTTCAAATTTTGTAGGATCTTGTAAGATTATGCTATCGAAGCTTCGAGCTTCGAATAAGTGGAAAATCGGAGCAAGCAAAGATGTGCGACAGAGAAGCATTAAGCTTAGTGTGAAAAAAGAAAAAACAAGTGAGCTGAAGATTTGAAGTACCAACTATCGCCAGTATTTTCTCTTAGGGAACAATTTGTCAAATCCACTTTCCGTGTGATAAAACAGATAGGTTAGGGACCCCATACTAGATAGAGCGGCAAAGCCAGCACTAACCACTTCACCACGGGACTAGTCAAAATATAAATTTAAAACAAAGAAGAGAACCTTGTCAGGTTGTTGCGGCTGCTTGAATGCCTGATTATAGCCATGGACTTGACCGATCATATGATGCTGTTCAACTGTAGCCGGATCTAGATAACCACGAGTAGGATTCGGTGGTATATCCAGTCGTCTCATTCTTGCCGCTTGATGCGACATTTCTGTAATCAACAAAGCTGAAGACCTTATTTTAACTGATTCAAATGGGGCAAAACTGTTATTTTTTTGCAGTTAACCAGGTTTTACTTACTTACCTGTTGTACATATTAGTGGATATGATTTCCTCTTATTAAAAACACATACACATGTTACCATAACAGATAAAAAATAAATATAAAAAAAGTACATATATAAATCAGATATACATATATAAATCTTTTTATACATATATAAATCTTTTTATTTATACAGATATAAATCTTTTAGGCAGATTAACCTTTATAACACAGTGGAGAAAATAAATAATTAAATTATATCACTATTCAATACGAATTACGAGTATTACGACAGTTGGGACATATTATATTAGAATATTTTTTATTTAAGTACTTAAGAACAAACAATAAAGTACTCGAATTTGTATACCTAGTATGAAAATACCTTATGATATGAATATTATGTATATAGTCTTCTACTGAACGAATGCTAAGTACGTAAATAAAAAATTAAATAAGTAGGAAACGCGTTTATCAAATCAAATCTTTCCTCTTCATATCAGCGTATAAAGTAATAGATGTATTCAGACCAACTAACCAATTGATCAAACACGTTGTTTCGTGGGTTTAGAGAACAAAAAAATATCTACTGAAATTAAGTAGGTAGGTACTTACTTTTTTTTGGTTGTGTACGAACAGATATGAACGGAACGTTCTCTTCCACTGGAGGTTGCTCGTTAACGCGAGTCATGCTGAAAATTAAAAGAAATTGTATTGTTGAAATGATTTATTTGTACGTGAATAGATAGATGTAAATAATACCAAATTATGCGTCAATGAACCTGAGGGTCAACAAGGTTAGACTTTAAGGTGTAAATTAAAAAAATAACTATATTTTCGAAACTTACCTTCGTTTTTTGAGTTTCCGCTTTATTTTTAATGCCTTCACATAGTCGATTTTCTCTTGCAAATCATCACAGCGAGACTCTGCGATCGCAAAGTGATCCTCCATTTCAGGTATTGAAGCTACAGTTAAAATAAAAATCTATTAAAATAACACAACTTCTATAAAACAGTTTAAGAACTTAGTTATTATAAGGTTAAATAAAATTATTTTTGCTTTTCGGCTTTTTCGGCAGTTTCATTTTTTGTTAAAAAGTTTTATTTTATATTTTTTTGTTTTATAATCTACTATTTACTACATGCTTAGTTTTTGATTAAGTACTTTTTTTTATTGTAATACTCAACTCAGCATTAACATATGTGAGTAAACAATAAATCAACCCTATTTTCCCACCCTTAGGGTTGCTATCACTTGATAGCATCAAGCTATCAATTGTTATATTGATTTATATTTTTAATTTTGTAAGGCGAACGAAGTCGCACGCTCCAGGTAGTTAATTAATAAATATTTCTAATTTGTTACTTTATACTTATATACATATATATACTTATACTAAAATACATTGTTATTGTAGATATAAATAAACCTGCCTTTTACGTCTAATTTTCTTTCTGATCGCGTTCCATCTATCATAATCCCAGCAATGCTGCTGGTACTTCTATGACGTTTATCTATAAAAATTATTTGAAATTAAGACATCATTAGCGAGACCAATGTTACGAAATAATAAATAATTCCAGATAAACTTTTTAGTAGCTCGTTTTTAATCATACTTAGATTAAAACACAGACACAATCACAATCCTGATTAAACCATTAATGTGGTGAATCTAATCTAAACCACTCATCCGATATAAAACAATCTTTCACCATTACTTAGAATAGAATTTCAGGATGCACATAATTAATACCTATGCTAAAATTCCACGCGGGCGAGGCCGCAGGCAACTGCTATCTAAATAATAATTATATCATGATCCATCGCTTAGCAAAATTATTATGTCAGGCGTCAATGTATGTCAGATGTGGCTTGCTTTACAAAATTTTCCAAGCGTTAGGACCATCATTTATTCTTCAATAAGGACGAAGTCGCGGCCACCAGCTAGTGTTTACAATGTTACATAAACCTAATAATGATGTGGTTGTAGGTAGGTAATAGGTTAGAAGCACGCGTAGAATTTGTTGAGATTTTTTACACATTTCTATACCTATTTATAATCATTTTTTTGCGAATTACAGTAGGCATAAAATCCAGAATAAATAGAGTCTAAATATTCTTCTTTACACTTGGACCCCTACCTTTTGATAACTTTAAACCGTCGCCCATATCAACTTGTAATTTTCATAGCACACTACTACAGAAAGTTTCGTGATAAATTTAAGTTCACAAACGTTGGTATAAGAAATATAAAAAGGGTGTTATAATTGCAAAAACTATAAAATCATTACGTCAAACTTGTCAAAAGAGATTAGAACAAGGTAGCATCGCGATTAACATCAAAATCAACATGGCCAGTTTACGTGAAAGAGTATCTGTCTGATAGTAAGTATTTTTATTATACTTAATAGGAGTGCCCCTACACCTTTTTTATCCCCTTCGGCCGCCTACAAAACCAACGCTACGTAACCAGTTACGTGACAAGAATAATTGTTTTTCTTGCTACGAAACCAGTTACGTATAAATATTTTTTCTTTCTACGAAATAGCCAATAGCATTGCCTGTGTTAACGAAATACGAAAATACTTACCTAGGCTCAAGATATACCTAATAAATTATTTAGTAGGTAATCGTAATCTGAAAATAGTCAAAAAATAGTAGTCGTATTTTTTTCTGACTTCGTATTATTCTCATGCACCAAAAGTAAAATCTAATTATTTTATTATATTTATCTATTTAATTGTGGAATTAACGTGGTTGTTTTTATAGATAGTAAAATAACTTACTCCATTTAGCGCCACCTACAGGCAGGCGCAGGTACTTACATCTGAAAATAGTTCAATTTTAGGTCGAGGGCATGTCGCTCTGTAAACCGAATATACTTGAAAATTAAAAAATTCAACGCCTGACAAATATATATCAGCAATACTCGACGTTTTGTTTATTTTATTTTACTTACTACTACTTACGTTTTACTACACGTTTTATTGCTCGCATGTTTCTGACAGGAATTTTATTTTTTAATGTTTTTAGATGATCTCTCACACTACAGAACAAAAGAACTCTATTAGTCCATGAGCCAGCGACAGATTTTCATGACCAATTTCCTCCCAGTCGATAACTTGTAAAATGACTGAGAGAGTTGTATCACGAAGCGTTGTGAACGTCAGCTGCGGCTCCGATGGTGGGTTGAGCAGAAGAGTGGTAGCCGCCCACGCACATAACAAAAAAATTTTTTAATCATTTATTCCCGATAAAAAAATCATCAAATTATAATTAGCCTAATATTTTGAAGAAACAAAATTGTTAGCTATTTATAAAATGGTGGATTATACGTCAGCAGGTCACACGAATATATACGTGTTCAGTGATTACCTCCCAATAGAAAATTTATCAGATGATAGTTTATGTATTACTGTTAATAAATAAAAAAGTCAGCTGGCTATATCTTGGTGGAATGCTTGTCAGCTGATGCTCTGAAAGTGTAACGGGCTACCACTGCTCAACCCACCATCGGAGCCGCAGCTGACGTTCACAACGCATCATGATACAACTTTCTTAGGCATTTTACAAATTATGGGCTGAGAGGAAATCATTGACGAAATTAGGGCCTGGCTTACGGACAATATGTTCTTTTTTGTATCCCTGAAAAATTACTAGATTCCAGGCTAGAAAACAAGTGTCCACACTGGAATTTTAGGGTGTTTGAAAAGAAACCAACAATTTTGTTCTTATATTTATTAATACAATATTTTAATATACACCTATTCTACATGAAGACACGGTAATTACGGTATAACTGTAATGTTCCCTGATGTTAAAGCAACTAAATAAACAAATAAAATAATGGAACTCTCCTCATACATTTCAAAACATAAAATTTTAAAAAAAATCATGGAACATTTACAATTACTTAACAATTTTGAAAGATATATTTACGAAGTCTTTTCCAAAAATTGTAATAAAAAAATCATTTATATTTCATCTTTCGTTAATGTTTTTTTTTAATACAACTATAATATTGCAGTTAACTGAGTTAGCCTAGCATGCTGTATATTAGAATACAAAGAAAACTTATAAATTTGTACAAGTTGAATTTTATAGAGAGGATATAATATTTCATGGGTTCAAATGCGTTAAAATACTGTAAAAAATACTTATATTAATCACGTTTCATACTAATTGGAATTAAAATTTAGAAAAAATTAATAAACATCATATAATCATAAAAAGCACTTAAATATATTAAAACTGACAAAATAGCTTTCACTATTTAATCAAGTTATTTATATTTTCAAGTTAAATAATATTATTTTTAAATTCAATAAAATTAAATCCAATTATAAAAATCTTTAAGACTACGCCTTTTAGAGAATTCACTTTTTTATGACAAACATTAAATTTTAAACAAAAATCAATGCTTTCGTACTACTGCTGAATATAATTCATTTCTTGGTCTGTGTACAATAAAAATGATGCCTTTATCTTCTTCAATTCAATCAATTTTGAATATATGTACCTATAATTAAGAGTTTATATATTATTGTAATGAACTTGTATTTGTAACAGTACAAAAATTATTTCCATAAAGCTTATACAACAATCATGGATCACTTAACAAATATTTCTATTTTAAATCGGAGGCTTCGATATATAATTTGTAAAATGTAAAATTCAAGAAGCGAGAGTAATGCAGCGAAAACGGTCACTTTAAAAGACAACTACCTTTTACTACCAGTTTTCAGGGTAATGTGACTATAAAACGCTTATTGTCTTGAAATGCGATTCGCGCTTAAAAATATATACCTATAATATATATACAGAGCATACATTCAAAATTTTAAAAAAAATCACGGTAGTTTTTACTGCGCCCGTAAAAATGTTAATATTTTTATTAAGACCACAATAACACACCTTAACCGATCGGTGACGTTTATCCATTGGTTCTTTCGAGTGATACAAAAGGGAGCTCATTAATTTTAAACAGTATAAACACAATAGTGTCGTAACTCAATCGAAACTTTAAACTGACGACTTTGACACTTCCCAACTTCTCCATTTACAAAGTTGTCCACTCCTACAATGTACTCGTCCACCATTTACGTCGTAGTCTAAGAGTTTAGTCTCAATTCGTCAATTTCCTAAAGAGTTCGTTCCTAATTTGGACGTTTTGCAATTAATCCAAAACGTCACGCGTGATGGAACCTCTTCATCCATGTTCGTAACTGAAATTCCCTAACTATTTCTATTCACTATTTAGATGGCGATACTCCACATTACAAAACCCGCATATACAACCTCTTCATAGAACGCTGGCAGAGAAGATTCGAAAACGTCAACATGAAAAATTCGAACGAACATTTAAATATAATTCCATGATTGATTTGAATTTGAAATAGAATGATGTCTTGTCAAAATGAAAATATATACCAAAAATATATTTTCATTTGTAAAAAATTGTAAATAAACATTCTGCTACTGCTTTTCAACCTGACTTTTTCTGTGCTAATGCAAATGTATTTTGAGTTTTATTGGCTGCTGACTAAGTTGCGGGTTGTTAATCATTCTGGTGGAAGTCGGGGATAGTCTGCAGCTGGCATACTAATATATGCACATACGTGGGAACCTTATCTAACCATTCCACAACTATTTGGTAACTTGAGAATGGAATTATTATTCCACTTGATGAAATAAAATAAAAAATGGTTTAACGAAATAGAAACAGATAAGGACGAAATACACGGATCAGTCCATCGCGTCAAATTAACTGGCGTGAAGCCAAAATTTGATCGTGAATGGTAAAAATTTATGGCTTGATGTCAAAAACTGTATGTAAAATCGGCGCCGTTGCCTCACGTCATTTTGTCGTCACGCCAAACGCTTGATCGTGTATTTCGTCCATTAGACGATATCATTATAAGGATTAAATGGACTAAGCAAGTGACTTTATAAGTTGTCAAGATAAGATAGAAGACAAGTTAGGAAGTGGCCCAAGTCGTACAGATGAAGACAAATATTATATACTCTGTATATATGGCAAAAAGGTATAAGCGGACCCGTTCCTAATTACACTTAAAAACAACTTTCTAGCGTTCATTATATTCAAATTCAAACATAGAAAAATAATTTTCTTAAATTTATTTTGAGGGCTGCATCACACAAATGTACGGACGCCATTTCATTAATAAAAACCTTGGAATTCTTCGAGAAAAATTCTATAATAAAACCAAAAACACTGAGATATAATTATAAGCTAAATGGACTCTGTCGATGATTCATAAAAAATCCGGCATTTGTTTCTCGTCTGGCCTGCAAAAGGCACTAATTTAAGTTCATTAATAAAATATAGACTGAATTTCATTGGTAAACCTATTTGTAAACGTACAAATGCATATCATTGTGCATAAAATTTTCATCTCACCTACAGCACCTCATTTCTTCCGAGTTCATTTAAGGACAGTGTGTGGCGCTAAATATTATGTTTCATATAAATGAATAGGTACAAATGACTTCTCATTATAAGTATAGTATTACAAATAGCGTTAATTTTATATAGAAAAAAAAAACTATGCCACTTTATATATTATTAATAATAAAATTACTTAAATTTCTAAAGCGTAAAACATGCAGTCGTTTAAAGTTAACAAATATTTCTTGGCTAATTATTCATAGCTTTTTGTTTACAAAATATGGCATAGTTTATTATTTTAAAATGTTACATGTTAAAATTAAATACACGAATAAAAATGTTAAGTTTAGATAATATTACAGTTTTTAAGGAATAATTGAAAAAAATTATATATATTATATATATATCGAAAGGCATTTAAATGACGAGTCAAGTCTCTTGGAAAATCTATATCCTTTCACAATGAAATGGTTCAATTTTGAACTGACAATTTTTTGTAAGTTTTCTTGACGACAGATTCTTCCAAAAGAATCGAGTCACATTTAAATCTCCAAATTGATAGCAGAGACTGGTCGCTGGTTAAAAATAAAGAAACAAACAAAAACTGAATATGAATGGAAAACATGGCGACATCTCGTATGGTTATAATTATAGTCTCTGCTTCACTTAGTATTGATGGAAATTATAGAAGAACACATTTCCTCCTCTTAACTGGTTCCGGAGGCTCGAGCGCCGCCAGAATCGCTTCATCAAACACATTCTTCAGCCCCTTCTGTAATGTGAAAACATAGCTGGATTAAATTTTTAATCTCTATAATAAATCAATACTGATAACAAGTTATAAATAAAAATTAAAAGTAACCCCCGAGTTTAATGTTTTGAGATTTTGTGTATTTTGCTTTAATGAATAAGAAAAAATAATATACTTAATAAAGAAAATTGCTTGAACAAGAAAACGGCACACGTCAAAGACTCATCTAACCTATTGAGAGAATAGAGAAATATCATTAGAAAAATGAAAAATTACCTGTGTTAATGCAGAGCACTCCACATATTTGACAGCTTTCAACTCCTTGGCTAGTTTCTCTCCTTGGTCCAAAGAAACCGGCTTTTGTTTAATTTTGGCGAGCTTTTCTAACTGGGCTGGGTCATCACGAAGGTCTATTTGAGTTCCAACCAGAAGAAATGGTGTTTTCTGTTGATGATGCGTTATTTCGGGCACCCACTGTGTAAAAAAATACAAACATTTACAATTTCACAGAAATGTTACACATTTTCCCTATTGTCATATAACTATGAGAAAAAAAACTAAACTCTATAAATAACTCTAGTAGTAAAAAAATTTAAATATAGGCGGTACCTTTTCCTTGACGTTTTCAAAAGAACTCGGGCTCACTACACTGAAGCATACGAGGAAAACGTCCGTCTGTGGATAGCTTAGTGGTCTCAGTCTATCGTAATCTTCCTGGCCTAAAGGGATAAAAATTAACAAGTCAGTTAAATAATAATACCTTACATATTTAGTTGTTAACATTGACATTTTAACCACATTAAATTATTAGTCTATACTAATATTATAAAAGAGGAAATTTTTGATTGTATGTTTGTTCGTATAGAATAGGCTCCGAAACTACTGGACCGATTTGAAAAATTCTTTTACCATTAGAAGCCGACATTATCCGTGACGAACATAGGCTACTTTTTACAGCGGGAAAATGCTTCATTCCTACAGGAAAACGGGTAATAGGACAACGGGTAGTAAGAATTATCCTTCCATACTTATCTTTTTCACATAACTTCTAAACGGCTGAACCGATTGGATTGAAATTTTATACGAGTATTTCAATGGTTTCCTGGATGATTTAAAAATACAATTGGACCCGATAGGTGGCGCTGCTGTCGGTATGTCAACTACTAAACGGCTTGACCGATTGGGTTGAAATTTTGTATGTGTATTTCCATGGTTTCACAGATACGAATGTATTATATTTTATAAAGTTACGCGGACGAAGTCGCGTGCAACAGCTAGTAATGTATAATTTAAAAATGAACAAGTAATGAATTAAAAAACAAAAATTACACCTTATTAATGAAAATTTTTTGAACTTTCATCATATCTTTTTCATGTGAGCATTATTTTTGGGGAACAATTGACCTCAAAATCACTAATACTACTATTACTACTACTGCCCTACTACTACCAAAATAAATTTAAAAACTTACCAGCAGTATCAAAGAGACCCAAGGTGTACGGTTCTCCACCAATCATGACGGTCACAGCGTAGTTGTCGAAAACTGTGGGCACATATTCAGACGGAAACTTGTTTGTCGTGTAGCTGATCAAAAGGCAGGTTTTGCCGACGGCTCCGTCGCCCACTACCACACACTTAATTGTTTGCATCTTGACACTTGTAAAGTCGATGGCTACTTTTGGGTTTGCGCTCGCTTGTGTTACTTCTTACAATATTTATCCGTGTGGTGTGTTCAGAGGTTCACTGCACATAGCAATCTCACTAAAGACTCGTTTCCTGTAATAATCAATACTAATAAATAAATCTGTAAGGGTTTGTCATGGAGTGAGTTACTTTGTTTTCAGGGATATCGTGTTAATAGGCTCTATACATTATACTGAAACTAAATTGACCATTTTTAGCCCTTGCCCCAAGCGTTTTATATATTATAAAAAAAAATTAACATTAAGTAGTGCTAGGTCTGAACATTTAATATCTCTAAGTAAGTATTATCTCTGTACTTATCTAGTACAGACAAAATAGAACAATACTAAAATTATAAATCATATTTTTATAATTACAAATATTATGAAAAGCGTTTAAAATATTTTAGGTGATTAAAGGGAAAGTATACACCTATAAGGAATAAAAAAAAATACCTATCTTGCAGAAGATATTCCGTAACGCAAAAATTACATTTGACTATCATTAATCGCGAATAATCTCTTTGAAATACGAAAGAACAAAGTAATAA
Source organism: Synanthedon vespiformis (assembly GCA_918317495.1). NCBI lineage: Eukaryota > Metazoa > Arthropoda > Insecta > Lepidoptera > Sesiidae > Synanthedon > Synanthedon vespiformis. The sequence goes on from OU906947.1 coordinate 5,880,636, forward strand.
AATAAAGAAATAGATCTGATTATCGGTATCGACTTAACCATACATATCTAACTAGTCATCGCCAATCACCATAAACGCTACCTCAGAACAACGTCACGTATCCCACATTGAAACCATCCGGAGTTTTATACGTATTTTCAAACAAATATATCCCCTAATTAGTTTCCTAATTAACGGCGCAGAAACAACAAAAACAATTATTTGTAACAAATTTCCGATTTTTTATATAAGCACCTACACTTTAAAATTTTGACGTCCATTTTGTGTCGCGTCGTATCATGTAAAATATTTATTGTTCTTTCATTAACATGGATACAAAATGAACAATAGTAATCTTTTACTCACCAAATAAGGATGAGACTTTCAGCAAATATAAATTGTATTTCTCTTAAACGATATCAGTAGAAATCACGAATAAATTTATGTTATCGGCACAGCACAGCACATGAGCACAAGCACAGACAGCACAACTGACTGACTGACTGACTGATTGAACTGAAGAACTGAATGAAATTGAATGTTCTAAAATCTATATCTATCTATATGATCTATATATACTATTAGACTTACCACAGAACCACAAACTATGTCACAACAACATATCAACAATGACTATAAAGGTATAATTCCAACAAGTAGGTACAGAGCGCTTGCGTTCAAGGGGGCACAGGAGACGCGGGTGGGAACATACAACTTGATCTCGTCTAGCCCTCGCCAGTCATAACCGAAAGCTTATGACGAGCGTGTTCCCACTGAATAATCGCTTAGTTTTCAAACAATGATGGTTAAATGTGCCATAAAATCTTATACAAATGATACTAGGAAAGATAATAAACAGAATTCCGGCATCACATTTCATCGGTAAGCCGCTAATTATATTTTTAAACCGAATTAAAAGTACACTTCGCGGGGGTGAAGTAGGTGTAGGACGGGCGCGGATGGAAGTGACACCGCACTGCCCCGCACCTACGCTACGATACTAGTGATTGACACGTTCGGCGCAGGAGTCGATATTTTTGGGTCATTAGATATTCGATTTATATTTTCAAGTGAGAATCATGTTTTAAATCAGTTGTTTTGAATTAATATTTTATGACACCTGAATTAGCGCCATGAATTGTCTTATTATTAGATTTTATTTGGTAGTAGTTTATTGCAGAAGTAGCGGCCAGCAGCTAGTTAACTGTTATTTACAAAGTTATAGGAAACTCGAATCGCTTAGTAATCAAATTTAATTTCACAAATTTAGCTGCTTGAATAAACATAATTTTATTATAATAAACAATTATACCTCATACATTCACTAATGGTCTGACTCGGATTTTACATGGAAATTCTAAATGTATCGCTATTCAGGGTATCGCAGTAACATCAGCATATCGATAACACACGGGTTGTGTCGATCGATTGTTTCACATCCCTATTCCTCACACATTCTTCGATATAACTATCTATAGCTCACTTGTCTACGACGCTCACTAAGCGATCGGAGCGATAGTAGCGTTCTGTACCTACCATTATTATTCTATGACAATGACAGTCTATAAACCACAGATCAACAAATTATTCAAACAAACTTTCTTTTATACTTAATGACGCATTCATTCATGTAATACAAATGTCCAAGGAATAGTCTTATTGATAGAGCGGGTATTAAAATGTCATTATTAATTTAATAATAAACTTTCACCAACGTCATGTAAAGTGTTGATTAGTTACTTTTTGAAATCACTTTCTGTTTTATTGAATTATGCACGCGTTTTACTGCATCATTCGATAGGCAATTTTTTTTTATTATTTTCTTTCCAATATTTGGGACGTTTACCGTACAAATAAAGGTATACCAACTCCATAATCCCCGGTTACCGGTGACTTTAAATGACAGTTACGTCAAGTAGGCCATACTTGACGTTTGTGAAACAGGAGTCTTATTAACTAATCCCAAATCCAAGGAGAATAGAGGTAAAGGAGCGCAAGCTCCGTGTATTAAAAGTGTCCGTTGAAAGACGACGAATTGATGGCGCTGGTTGCAGCTAGAGATAGTAAACAATTCAACTCAGCGCGCACTTCACTCCGTTTCATTTCATACTCTCAAACTCTCTAGATCACTGCCCTAGACACACCAGCGCCATCTCAATTCGACGATTTTAGTTGCCACTTTTTTAGTTTAACACCCATATAAGATTGTTCTCCTTATCTCTACGCTCCTTACCCAAATCCTTTAAAACATGAACATAGCCTGTGTTACATTGTGTTATTTATACTATGTCATGACTCATGTCACAATAACTGTCAAAATTGCATGGTACATTTTTGTATTGTACATTGTACAATTTGTACGACACATTTGTTTCGTTTTGACTCGTTCAAGTTCCAAGTTGATTTTTAGTTTACAATAAATTAATAGGAGCCGGAGAAAAATGTCATATAGGCATGTTATCGCATGATGTAAAGTGTACGAATAACCCGCGAGACATTCTATATTCCGTAACGTTTTTCTTGTAACAATAAATATGAGCCTACATTATTGTATAAGTGATGTGAATAATTCCTATTTGTGTTTAAATTTTCCTTAATATTGACAGGATAAGTAACCTAGGTAACGTTGTCAAGTAAATAATGACTGGGGCAACGCTTCCCGAGAGGGTTGCTCAAATTTACTACACTTATGGGCTGTTCTGCTCATCATATCCTATTTCCGCAGTTATATTAGCTCTCTCTGTAGTTTTGCTTTGCTGGTAAGTCTTTCTATTAAATGTTTTTAAAACGGTTCTATTTTTATTTTTATAATTGTATAAATAATATCAAAATCCAGCATCACAACCTAACCATAACCTAAAAATAGTCTTAAATCATAGTTAAAATAATAAATATTACATTTGTTCGCGTTCCTCATGTAAAACAGATTGTTCAGATTAGATATTAAAATCAAATGACATCATTGAATACATTAAAAAATAGTTGCACTCTAAATTTGAAGCAAAATTCTTTAATAAGTAAATATAAAATTTTCATAGCATAATATAATTAATAATTATAATCTTTACTTATATTATAGAGAAAAGATATGTATTTTTGTTTGTGATAGATAAACTCAAAAGCTACTGGAGCAATTATAAAATTTTTTTCACCTGTAGCGAACATAAACATCTATAAAAGGTTACATTATCAATGAGTAACATAGGCTATCCTTACTAATATTATAAATGTGAATGTGAGTTTGTTTGTTTATTACGCTTTCACGCAAAAACTACTGAACCCATGAAATTTTGCATACACATTGTCTGGGCATCAGAAAGGACAATAGGGTACCTTCGTCCAGGAAAAAAGTACTGCTCCCGAGGGATTATCTTAAATAAAATAAAAAACTAACGCATGACCAAAGTGTTACACTAACAGTTGTCAAGCATTATAATTGCTTTTTTGTCTAATTTTCAACGTGGACGATGTCACAGGCACAAGTTAGTATCTTATAAAGGTACTCATATTAAGTCACCTCCAACAGCTAGTTTATATTAAAATGGATAATAAATTATAATATTTATCATGATTATTTCTTTTATGATTAGATACAATTAAAACCTAGGAAGCTTCAAACACAAATCTAGAACAGTTTTCCCGATATTAATTTTTAAAATTTCTTAATTTCAGCTATCCCCTATTAAACGTGCCCCTGCCTGGAAATATACCAATTGTTATAAATCTATCCTCGCAAATGAATGAGCAATTGTTCAACAATGTTGACTGTAATCAAAATAATTCATGTTATCCTGGTATGTAATATTATCATCTTTACATAGTGCAAAATCAGCTCATTTCTCGCCATTCGTCACTCTGTATGCATTTTAATGTGTTTTCAATATCTGATTGAAAACAAAATATGATTGTTCCCTCATAACTTTCGATTGGGTGAAACGATTTTGATGATTCTTTGTTTATTTGAAAGCTTCTTCAGTTAATTTGGTCTAATTCTGATAATGGTATCCATGAGAAAACGGTTTTTTTTTTGTTAAAAACAGTTATAATTTTATCTATCTATACAATAGACATGTCCGTATCAAGAGTTAACATATTTGAATGCGTTTTTCACAAAAGTATTGTTGATGTTTACCTAGGTTCCCACGGGATTTTCAAAAAACTAACAATAAAGAGTACAAAGTTGCAGTCGCCAGCTACTACCAATTACATTTATTGATTGAATAGTTCCAATTTTCTTTTACTTATGTCATAATATTGTTCCCAGAGGTGCGCTTGCCACTGGAGCTTCTAAAAAATGAGACACAAAAACTTCCTTACCTGTGGGCGAAAGACAAACCGCTTTTGTATGCTCAACAGATTATCATGAAAATAGGTAAGCACCAAAAGCACCCTTTTCGTTCTGGAGGCGTAAGAAATACTTTATTGTGCTGTATATGGGCATTCTTTGCAGCTAGTCAAATATAGTAAGACAGGTTGGTTTTTGGGAGTTTTCGAAAACCCACATTCCTACATAATGTCATGACAAACCAAGTAAACGATGTTTATTTTAAATTGTGGTACAAAGAAAAGACTTAGGGTGCAGTCCAGGCGGGAACAAAACAGTATTAGCCTTGTTGGACACTGAATGTTTGTCCCATAAGCTCATCATTGCATTACCAAATAAAATCTCATAGCATTCTTCACTTAAAAATCATTAATCTTATTTACTCTAAACATTTCAGGTGTATCACCTTGGACTTCTAATTTGAAAATGTGGGATGCTTTTAGAGCACCATTACAAGAAGTATTCAGGCTTCTTGAAACTGTCAGAAATCACGAGGATCCAGAAACGTGAGTAGAAAACATATACATAGTTATGTGATCACCTTGGACATGCATTTCTTGTAGCCACTGATCTCCAATAAAGCACTGGATGGGATATCCCATACAAATTACATATACTTTCGTGTACCATTTTGAAGCGCCGCCGTACAAAAGTACGGGAACGTACTTTTGATAAGTATAATAGTGTCTGTTTTATTCTATTTGTTGACGTCTTAGTTATTTGTGCTTAAAGTTTTGAAACATGAAGAAATGTGTATTCTGTAAATGTCCCTATCATGCATGCGGACATCACTAGTTTTAATTCCATAGCCTACAGCGCCAAAATGGCGATCTTCAAATAGACATAAAAAAATAAAAAGCTCTGGATGACAACAGCCCATCCAGAGGTTTATTAGAGATCAGTGCTTGTAGCGATAAGCGTTTTGCTGACGCTAGGTCTACGCGGTCGTTCGAGCTTGACTGACTCACTCGAGCCGTGAAGCAAATTCGAATCGTATTAAATTTGTATTTTTGAATTAACTACCTAATCTTGTTTGTGGTCTACAAACCCAGTAGGGGTTTTGTTACATTACATATTATTTTGCATGATTAGTACCATTAAAAGGCTTAATAAAACTTATCATAACGGAAACCGAAACACAACAGAACTTATCCATGCATGACGCTTTTATGGTCGACAGCGCATTTGCAGCACCTATGGGGTTGCTTATACTATTATAGGCGACAGCCGTCTAGTGGACCTAGACATAGTGGACATAAAAAAAGAGGTTGCGGGAAAAATTGAAGAAAAATTGTAATAGTTATTAACATTTTCAGAAAGAGCACATTGTCGCAGCTGTGTTATCAAATTGAAAGCATGAAGCGCGTAGACAGCAAGGCGAGTGTCGAGAGGATTCTACCAGAATACAGCTGTTTGCTTCTTTCCCCGGCCAACCTGTGGCAGCAGAACTTGCAAACATTCTCTCTCGATACAAACATCATCAATACTGTTTATAACTATCAGGTCAGTCTTTATATTGTGACATTTAGTAGTAGGTGTAAATAGAGGTGCATTTTGAAACTTCACCGAAATGCATCTACTAAATAATCTCTAGAGAGATGCATCTATAAAATTTATCTTTAGAGATGTAATTATCTTTAGGGAGATATATATCTATTAAATTATTTTTACAGAAATGTAAAAATTAATCAGTTGTTAATTTATCCATCAAGTTGCATAAATTAACAACTGATTGATTTTTAACTTTTTACTTATTTAACTGGTATCCAAAAAAACATCTTCAATGTGTTTTATAAATGTGTTGTCTATACTTTTGGGCGAAACGGCAGAACATTATTTACATTAATATTTTATACGTTAAAAATAAATTATATTATTGTAACCATATGCCGTAATACATAAACATTTTTAGAAGGGTTAAAATTGATCACCCTTTTAGAAAAGTTTAATTTTCACCTTTTTAAAACAGGTTCAAACCTGCCAGATGTCATTTAAGAGTGAGCTTCCATAATTTAAAAAAAAAATCTTTTATAACACAATTATTTTTCTTTTTTCAGAAAGGAAAAGCATCTTTTTCGGAAATGGCGTTTGGTCTAAAACTTCGTGACTCCGGCATAAAGAGATATCCACTGCGAGCGCGTCCGCGTATCTTGCAATACGCCCTCACTGTCTTTTATCAAACTGCTGACGAAGGGTATGCATTATATAAATATGAATTATGTATTTGAGTTTTCCAGTAGTAATTTTATTGATAGTATGACCAGTTGTTTATTTTTGTGTACCTACCTACACAAACTACAAGGAAAACAACCATAAAGAAATACGTTTCATGGCAACTTTTAAACTAATTTGTCTCGCTTCTAAGCTATAACTTGAAAATATAACATTTATTATTGTTTTTAGGCTAATTAAAATGTAGTGCAAATCATATGAGCCGCTTGTAAATTATATCCTGTATTATTTACAGGTTCATACAATCTTTAGTAAAAAAGCTAAAGGAGATGTATCCTTTGTATCAAAATACACCACCGTATATGCAAACCAATGATATGACGCTCATCTATTACCCCGGACAATTCAACTTTCACGAATGTGTACCATTGCTGATAACTTTTGTGGGATTATTTTTGTATGTCTACTTTTCTGTGAGAAAAATAGAATACATCAAATCCAAATTGGGACTGGCGGCGTGCGCCGTCGTAACAATAGCCGGGAGCCTCTCTATGTCTATGGGGATATGTTTTTACTTTGGCTTCTCGTTGAGTCTTCAGGGAAAGGAGATATTTCCGTATTTGGTGATTATTGTCGGCTTAGAAAACGTGCTGGTGCTGACTAAGAGCGTAACATCGACGGACTCAAGACTTGACGTGAAAATAAGACTCGCCCAAGGCCTCAGCAAGGAGGGTTGGTCTATAACCAAGAATTTGCTCACGGAAATCACAATTTTCACCGTTAGTTTTTTCACATTCGTACCATTCATCCAAGAGTTTTCTATATTTATGATAGTGAGTTTAATATCCGATTACTTCGTACAAATGGTGTTCTTCGCGACAATACTTGGCATAGACGTGTGCAGGATGGAGTTTTATCAGGAGCAGAACAGCAAGTTGCACTTGAAAGAATACTTTGCATCCAACAACTCATTGAACTGGCGCTTCAACAGCAGTCACGAGGATAATAATTTTTCGCCGCAAAGGATGACCAAGTCAATATCGCATCCGAGGTTGAATGGCCTAGCACAGAACAGTCCGACGGACGTTGTGGCAAAACGACATCCAAGCGTGTCCTGGCAGGAGAATAGAGTGCCCAAGAGGATACGATTGGTCAACATGTGGGCGAGAACCAGGTTTTTTCAACGGGCTTTTATGGTGTGGATGCTGGTTTGGATATCAATTATTGTATACGATTCGGGCATAGTGGATTATTTCATAACGAATGTTGATAAAAACGACAATGGAACCGATGCCAATCGAAGAGGTCAAAAACGCAACGAATTTCAACAGACCGTATATTCATTGTACAATGAAAGTGAATCTAACACACTGATATTTTCGTCTCTACTTGAAACATCAGAAACAGACGTTGGCTTAGCAGATACAAATGACACGACAATGTTGAAACATTCTCCTCTATCGCGTCCGTGGAGTAGGTGAGTTCTCTTTCATTTCGGTTATTTATTAAAATTCTTAGGGAAATTTATAGGTTCATTACAATTATAATAATATAGTTAAATAGAAACACATATTCCATATAAGAAATTTACACTTTGGATTACAAAACTAATAACATTTATGGTACTTAACCATAATAATTTGACAATAACATTATAATTTACAGAACCAGGTTTAAACATCTGAAGAATACACAGGTAGAATTTTTCTAATTCTCTAACAATAACTTATACATGCTATATTATGTTTAAGTATAACTGTTTCATGATACAATTACAGTTATTTTCGTCACTTACTTAATAAAATTACGTAAGAAATCAGATATTCTAGCATAAGGTTTTTATGTTAATTATTATTTATCATAATTTTATTTTTCTGCTTGAAAACATTCTGAATTACTGTAACATCCCAACTAGCAAAATAGAGTATTCTGGACTGATACATCGAATAAAATTATTTATTTGGCCTAATTTAAGTAAACAAATATGTTCCTTAGCATTGTTCTTTTCTTTCCAGATTATCACCATATCACTGGTCGAGTATTCTAGGGCAATACAATGAGACAGTTGCAGGACGGTATGTAGTTTTGCTACCACCGATATTGTTGAGTCACAGAGTCAGTCCAGAACGGGCAGCTTCCGTTCGTAATCCCGATGAGAAGGAGCCTCCACCGCTGCGATGGCAGGCCTTAGCTGCAGCATTGGATCCAATAGACACTTTACCAGGTAAACTGATATTTGCCATAGGTAACCTACCTACTCAACTGAGAAATTGCAACCAGGTGTGTGTACATCTGGACAGAGGACCGTTCAGGATGGCGAGCTTTGGGAGGCCTACATCCAGCAGTAGAGAGACGACTGAAACGACCTTATGACATATTATGACATTGCCAATTTTCTGTCTTTTCTATGCCGTAAACGTGGTGCCCATTAGGTTTATTCAACCGGCATTTTTTTTGTTTTATTTTTTAGAATTTGAAGTAACGGATAGCAAAAGCCAACAGCAGCAATGGGGTAAAGGGTCTGACTTACCAATCTACCCGACTACACCAATGGAAATACTTCTGTTGGCCATTCTGTGCACAATCAGTATAGCAGTCATCGCTTACATGATGGTTGTACTGTACAGGTAATCTGTTAAAAATATATTGGTACTAATGTAATGCGAAATCGGCTTTTTTGTTGTATTGCTGACGTGACTCAACTGCTTTGACGTGACATACGTTTGACACAAAGCATAGTCACTCTACTGCTTTGACATGACATATGTTTGACACAAAGCAGTCGTTCAACTGCTTTGACGTGACATATGTTTGACACAAAACATAATACCCACAGATCTTCGGTAATGCGCGCGGTCGGGCGCCCCACTAGAGATACGGCATATTAGAACAAACAACCGTGTCACTAAAATTACGCACACTCACGTGCAAATAGCACACAATGACAACCGACCCGGCATATGCACGTACACGCACACAACTGCCGGACCAATAGCATTTGTTCGCTCGCTTGTTGGCTACGACGAAACACGTGATTGAATTGTCGAGCTAGACAATTCCGTGGCACGCTGTAGTCTTTAGCGGGGCCGTGCGCATTTCCGAAGATCTGTGATAGTACATCAAGCATAGTAACAACTGCTTATTCTAAAACGAACTTCATTACTGACAACTTTAATTTAATTCGAAATACCTTGAGAAAAATTATTTACTGTGGTTTGTATTTTATATTGTACACACTTTATATAACGTTTTTTTTTTTTCAGATGTGTCTGCTCCCGGAATTATGCTGAATGGCGCGCTTCATGGACCGAAACTGACGAGTATAAGAAAATTATAGCCAAGCAACCTGCGGTGCAGGTAAACATTTGTCATATTTTATACATGTATTGTAGCAAATATTATCGTGATTTTATAGCAATAATATTGTATGATATTCTAATAGCGTATGTAGTGCCTTTCCAATCGTCTCACAGGCTCATATCACATACGCACTTAACGGACGACCACCGACACGCGACTGACATATTTATCTCATCCCACGTGGATTGCTCGCGTCAGTCACGTGGTACGTTTGAGACTGTGCTTGTCTGTATGAGTTAGTGAACAAATCCCAAAGATGCATACACTACAGCATATGTTTTTTTTAATTCAGTTAGTTATGGGAGCAGTGCCACTGGTTGTAGCCGGTCACAGTCAGGAAGTGGAATGTCTAGTGACTGATGGCGAGAGGGTGGTCAGTTCGTGTCTACAGGGCACGGTTAAAGTATGGGATTCACACAATGGAGAAATTGTTACCAATATTGAGAGGAGCTCGTAAGCATATTTATTATATATTTGACGACACGTTTGGTCTAGTGGCTAGTAACCCTAGCTGTTAACCAAACGGTCGCGGGTTCGAATCCCGCTTGTTAACATTTACCTTTGTACCTGAGTCATGAATGTTTTGTATTTATAATATGTATGTATTTACAAAAAAAAAGTAATCTATGTAGTATATCAACTGTCTGGTATCCATAATACAAGCATTAGTTGCTTAGTGTGGAACTAGATGGCGCTGTGTGGAATGTGTGTCATATTTAAAATAAAAAAAAAATAAATTAAAAAATATATATATCATATTTATTTATTTATATATTTTTTTACTTAAATGAAATGAAATAAAAAGTAAAAATTGCTGTGAGTGAAATGAACGGTAGGTAATACCTGTATAACAGATTCATGCTTAGGTAATACCTAAACAACCTGTAATGTAATTTATCTGTAACTTAGTATTCATTGCCTTTTAGAATATTCGATATTGTCATTTTCAAAGCAGGACGTTCACATTTTATGTTATTTTTATTATTATTTCCCCTATATGAAACGCAACTTATATAATATTTCAGGATTTTTGGTCCTCAAAAAGGGTCATACGAAAAAAATTGCACTAAGAAAAATAAACCACTCGAAGTAGTCGAAGGTAAGTTTTCGTGAATACTAATATAACTCATAAGTTGTTTTTTTATTGGAGTTTATTGGCGTTAACTCACAATCGATTTGCATAAGATGATATAAACCGTTCTAATGCGTTACGTTCTATTTTTTTTTAAATATTTTATAATATCTGACGCTTCATAGATATTGCGCCATCTACACAATATTATTTAAAAAAGAACAAAGTTGTTCTTTCGGCGTGTTGAATTATGAAAATTTAAATTTTATAATCGTTCGTAAAGAGTAAACTCCAGTCGTGTGTCGGAGCTGACATACACCTTTTTTTTTCAAAAAGAACTCCCAAAGTACTGATACGTGATTAATTCTTGACTCTGCCTCTATATAACACTGTCGGCCTATTACGATTACAACTGCTGATTGTTGAATTGAACACAAAAGTTGTAGCTTGCCTATAAAAAAGTCAGGGTCAGCATACGTCTAAATATCAAATTTTTTATTCTTTTCCAGTGACCAAAGTCACACCCAAAGCTGTGCCGAAGCAATATGAGGTGATCATGTTATTTTTAATACACTCCGAGATAGGTATAAACATCGCAAAACTTGATGGGCTCTTTCGTTTGCGCGTGTAGAATTGCGAACAATACAGCGGACCTGCTTTCTCTCGTACAAATGTTATCATTGCGTCTCGCTCATTCCATGGCTCCTCCATCCCCGCGTCGCAATAACAAACATTCCCAAAATTGGTTACAGTTACAGCGCATGTTTTATACGTGACCTCGCCAGAGCCCATCATGTTTTGCGATGTTTATACTTGGTACTACATTCGATATGCCTTCGAAGACGAATGTGCTTATTAATTGACAAAATGTGTTGGCTATCCATAATAATAAATTAATTAAAAAAAAATTAAAAGCTAATTTTAAGTGAGAAAATGGATCATGGGTGCCGATGCTTTAATTATGATCCAACTATGGTATAAAGACTTTTCAATTCAAATAACTGAACAGTCACTCTATACTACTGCGTGGCAGGAATTGACGTGTAGCTTTTAAACAGATCCAACGCTTTATTGTATACTAGCTGGTGCCTGCCATTTCGTCGGCGTTGAAAACGAAAAACGTAGTCTATCCTGTGTCCCGTACGTCTTAATGTTTATCTTCCAAGTTTAGTGAAAATCGGTTAATTCATTTAAGAGTTATGGAGGCACTTACATACATACAGAAAAAAATTCTTAAAATGGTCAATTCAGTTTCAGTATCGTGTATAGAGCCTATAAACACGATATCCCTGAAAACAATGTAACTTACTCCATATTTATTATTAGTATTGATTAATGTAACTTGTTTTGTCACATAGGCACACCGTTTGCGTAAAGGCCTCGACAGTCACTTGAGCGGTTTAAGATTTAGATCGTCGCGCGAACAAGCGGCGCAACAAACACAAGCCGAAACCACCAAACAAGACTTCGCTAAGACATACAGGTAACCGATTGTTTACTGGATAGCTTCTTGGCATATGGTCCCAATTAAATTCAATTAAAAGTTGCAGCCACTGCAATATTCCTCAAGGGCTAAGAGGTTTCAAAATTTTAATAATTATGGTTTGCTTGCTAACACTTTGTTCCAAGGTTCTCAGGTACTTTGGAAATAAACTTTTCAAACTTCGCTCTGGTTTAGATCTAGAAAGGCCACACTAGATGGTAGGTGGCTATCGTCATCTGTAACACAAGCAAAACCACATGCGCTGCGAGTGCTCTGCCAACTACAGTAGGATTAAGCTCACGTGGTGTTATTTCATGGTGATCTTCTGTAAGGATGCGGTTACTATATAACTACCAAGCGAATACCACTATCAAGAATATTTATTAAGATTGAATACAACATTAAATAGGTTGGTTGAACTGTTTTGGATATGGCTTAATAAATATGTCTGTCTTTCAGGGAACTGTATTGCACAAACGAGTCTGATGCCTTGTTAAACTGCTGTGAAGCTAAAGAAAACGTGGACACAAGTAATTTAGATATACATAGTGAATTAGTTTCTAAAACTGTCTTAAACAAAGATAATAGTTATTCTAATATAATTTCTTTAAACAATGAAAAGTACCAAATACGCAATAGAAGTCGTAATAATAACAATACAAGTGTTGACGTGCCCAATGGGGAAATTTTGAAAAGTGACAATTTGAATTCGGCAAACTGGAAAGGAAATGTGTTAAATGAATCTCCTATTTGGTGCATGGACTTTTGCAATGACCTCATTATAATAGGATGTGCAGATGGCCGAGTTGAATTCTGGGAAGCCAGTACGGGAAAATTAATGGTAAATCATTTTATATTATCAGTTATGTGTTGCACTTTCTAAATAATGTTATATATTCATGTATATGAGCACTTAGCTTGGCCGCTACGTCCTGAACACCATGACAAAGACCTTCCAGGTGGCCCTCGTCCCTTCGACTCTGCCCTGCACCACTGAACGACGGATAACAGTAGTTGTGTGATGCCAAGTTCCTGGCAATTAATATATTCTCCTGTTTACCTTGTTTCTGAAAAGTGTAGGTTTATGTCGTTAGACGACGGTATCCATCTAACGTCAGCCTTTCTGCCACCCATTATATTATTATAATATTGTAGTGCGTGTGGTTCGGCAACGAGGCCATTCAAGGCGCGGGTGTGACGCACGTGCGCGCTTTGTCGGGCGCGAGGCGTGTGTGCGTCGCGTCGCTCACCGGCCACGTGACACTGCTTCGGCTTGACGTATACAATTCAACGTCAGGCGCGCACGTAGACTGGCGATTCAGCACAGCGCACAGACGGAGTACGTCTCTCTTTTATACTATTATGTTATTTAGGGCGGGATTTTCTAGTGGCTTTACAAAGCCGCATCTCTCTTATCTCATTTATATTTTTAAATATACATTTTGCTCATTTCATTAAAATGATTGAATCAACGTTTACGTTAATACAAAATGACGTTAATAAGTATACATTAAAATTACAGATTTTTCTTCGCGTACGTAAACGTACCTAAACGTGTCTGTTTACTTTTTCCAGCACATAAACGTACAGGTTCTACGGGATCAATTAACAATATTCAATGTGGAGACGATAAATATAGTCGAGGACGGACAAGCTTTTGCTACGACTCAGATTTTGTCAATGAAGAAGGTATTTTATAATTTACGCTTTACTCTTAATCACTTTTTTAGCCACGCTGCTCGATAATTAAACCAATTTTTAATGAAAACATATTTTTCGAGTTTATAACGCGGATGACGTTTTAGTACACTACTAAGAGACCGGTACTCGATCGCCACAAGTGTTCCTGGAACACTTTTGAGATTGCTTACTGCTGTCAGACGGGTCTATTGATGATACATCTACCTAGTTTATATAAACATCTTCTTGTCCAAAAATTAATAGTAACACATTATTGAGTTTATGTATTGACAGAGATAGTATGTGTGCGGTTGGCACACAGTCGCCCACATCAACAGCCGATTACAGAGCTGCTTTCAGAGGGTGGGCGAATTCTGACTGGAGCTCAGGATCACGTATTGAAGGTATACATTTTCTCATAATACTATCGCATTGAGGTAAGCCAATAAATATGCAATATGATATGACTTTTAAAGTGAAACTTTTATTCCGTCGCTTCAATTTTTTTCATCCATCTATCGCATGTCGCATTACAGCCGGCCGCGGATAACTTATTTGAAAACTTTATTGAATTTGTTGCTAATTTGTATCGAAAAAAATGTGTTGCTCTATTAATTTACGAGAAACGTATAATATGCTAACGTAATCTTGACAAAGAAAGCACCTAGCGAGCTCATTCCGACGGCTTATTAAAACATTTAATTTGTCTCACATAACAAAATGTTACTGTCACCTTATTTAGAAAGGGCACACGGTTTCTCTACTACATATCCTGCTCGGCTCGCTTTTTAGCTGCAAGTAATAAATCCGTATCATAATGGGTTTCTCTCTCCAGGTGTTTTCCAGTTCCGAGTTGTGTCCACTGTTCACCCTACACGGCCATTGCGGGCCCATAACAAGCTGTTTCATTGACCACGCAAACCCAACCATAGGTGGCAGCGGTTCGCAAGACGGTTTGCTATGCGTATGGGACTTGCATACCGGTAAATGTTGTTATTTATGTTAAATGAAACACCTTATAACTTGAATTATAATTATTAAGCAAGGTGTCGTCTGGTTTAAGGCGCGTGCCTGTACAGCGTGCAAGCGCACGACGGCGCCGTGACGTCACTCGCATACACCGCCTCGTACGTGGTCTCGGCGGGCGCTGACGAACGCCTGTGCATATGGGACAGGTTTCAGGGCCACACACTGAACACTGTACACATAGGCTTGAACTATATGAGTCGCATGTTGCCTCTCACTCACACGCTCCTGGTCCTCGGCGATCGAGGCGGATTGACTGTGTACGATTTGAGCAGCGGCGACGTCATACGGAGAGTATTACTAGGTAAATATATTATTAATTTTTTTTTATCTATACAATTATTTTTAAAAAGAGATTTGTATTTTTGTATGTTTATAATGAACAAGCTGGTGCTCGCGACTTCGTCCGCGTAGAAAAGTATAAAACGCCATCTACCGTATTTTGGATAGATGGCGCTATCTCCCGGGTAAAGCCGCTAGTATTTACTTTTATTTTAGATTTCCCGTAGGAATGAAGCATTTTCCCGCGGTAAAAAGTATCCTATGTTCATCACAGATAATGTCGGCTACTAATGGTAAAAGAATTTTTCAAATCAAATTTCAAACAAACAAACAATCAAATCTTTCCTCTTTATAATATTAGTATAGATAAACTCAAAAACTACTGGGTGCGCTTTTTAAAATTCTTTCACCAATACAAACCTACCTACATTATCAACGAGTAACATACATATCAACGAGTAATCGAAAAGCAAATTGAAATTATAACATATAAAGATATGAAATATTATTTGATTGCAGGTGAAAGTGACGGGTGTGTTTTCGTGAGGCAGATCTTGCCGCTGAAAGACGCTATCGTATGCGATTATGCGCATCAGTTGCGCGTAGTGAGATTTCCACTAGTCTCTAACATTACTAACCTGAAAAGTGACTAACAATTCCTCACCATAACGGATTGCCACCGTTTTAAAGTATAGACTTTCACATTGGAATAAATGTGCTATTAAATAGTTCAATCAATCTTATTCACATGTAAATTCTGTTCCAAAAAAGAGGTCTGAAAAAATAATGTTTCATACCAGTTTGTTTATAATATTCTAATATTTATAACGCGTTTATTTATATTTTTTAATTTTAATGAATATAACATGACAAATTATATTTAAATGAACAGATGACAGATTCTATTCTTTTTTAACACATAACTAATTAACTACTGATCAAGTTTCTCGTGTACATTGACTCTTGTTGGTATCAGTTTCCTGTGATATTTGTTGGAACGACGGTTTCATCCATAAAAATGGATATGTCTCCCAAAGAATGAAAAATTTCGAGTATAGAAATCCGAAATAAAAATTATTATATTCAAGTACATTTTTTTTTTGCGACAGAGTTTATTTAATGTCAGGTGCCATTCACCTTCACTTCTCACGTGTAAAAAATTATTATTACTAGTCTTATTTGAAAATTAATTTATTGAACCAAAAGCGAATGCAAATGGAGCTGCACTAAAGTAAATGAAGCAGTCACATAGGAGAATAGTTGAAATGTTTAAAGGCGACTGTTGCATTTGACATTTGTGTTGTTTTGTGTAGTAAATTGACAGTGGCAATATGCATAATAAAATTAAAAAAACATATATGTACATTTCTATCGTTAAGGATGATCCATATTTAATAGCCTCCGATCGACTTTGCTCACCACACGTCAACTTCCTAAATCGACCTTTTCTTATTTCGTCCCTTTCGTGTCAAAACTACTGTTGTTTAAGCAAAAGTAAAAAAAAGTTACATAACTTTTTTTACATTTCCATTGATCAACTATGAAGATGTGACGCTCAAAGCGTTAGTTGGCCGAATTGACTTTTTGTAAATTCCATCGTCTCCATATTTCGTCACATGTGAACGGCCATATTTATGAAAAATTTGGAATACATAAGAGATTTGTTTTATATTTAACCTGGAGCTGACTGCCATTCGGATCACCAACTAGTTTTTGGAAATCGCGAATTAAACTACAATGTTCTAAAGTTAAAAAGGCTTGTAGAAGAATTGAAGTATTGGTATTGGACAGGGGGCTTGTAACTGGCATTGATGTAAGAGCGCTACCTCACCGAGACGCCACGGCCACGTCGCTGGCGACGTAGGTTGGCTACCGTCTGTCAGTTTTCGTATAGAGAATGGACGCTTTTGTATTTCAACAATGAACCTCTGGTATCGAAACTCATTCTTTTTACTAAAAAATCACACAAAATGTAAACATTTTAAATTTGGAACACGCGTGGCCACCGGTTTGGACACTGAGTGAGTGAGACGCAGTTTACTCGCATACATTTTAGTGGCGACGTCGTCGCGTTGCCAGAGTTTCCAGTCTCCACGCAGAGCGCCGACGCTCGTGGCCTTGGCGTCCCGGTGAGGTAGGACGCTGGCACCGTGCGTAGCGATCTAGATCCAGAAACATGGACTCTAATTCTTTATGGACGTTTGCAAAGAACAAGTTAGGAAGTTAATGAAGTCGTTCGGAGGGTGTCTTTGACTAACATCTCTTTTTGAAATAATACAAGTTTTAATGTCTAGTTCATATAAAGTACTTACAAATTTCAAATTTTTCTTTAAAACATGTGACAACGTGTGACCTTGCTATATACTCAAAAATTTGTATTAGACGTCATTAAAGAAAACGAAATTTACTGTTTCGGAATTTACAATAAAAGCATTATTTGTAAAGTTTTAATATTGTTTGCATTACTACAGTCATTCGTACATGTTTACTAGACAGTATATTTTTTTTCGTCATAACACAGTAATTGGTGAAAAGAAAACCTTTAGTTTTCGTATCCCCTACATTCCATTCGTTTCGAAAAATTTAAAAAAGCGTTTAAACTTTGTATAGAGTATATAAAATATTAAATGTTGGAATTGTGGATATTGTGAAATGAAAATAATAATTCATTGAATAAGGAGCAAATCGGTAAATAATAAAAGATATCGAAAACTATATTTTTCCATTTTTCCAATAACGGTTTAGTCAACGGAATGACTGAAAAGGTTCCAAAAAGAATTTATTATTAGATTTTGTTAATATTATAGGAACCATAAAAAATGGGCTTTAAAGTGTGAAACATGGTAGCCTACATTATATTTTATTTTTATGTATGATTTGTGATTTTAACCTGTACCTCCATTATTTATTAACTAAAAATTTTTTGTTAAAATGTAACATGGCTTTAAGTGCGAATGTCAATATTTAAAAAAAAATACTGTATCATCACTACGATTACTGAATGTATGACTTGCACAGGGTTTTATAAACAATGTATTATATGTATTCTACAATACATTACACTAATAACCGCAATTTAAATGTTCACAATTTGGCAATAATTTTGGCATTCGGATATTTTTAGAAATAACATTTAAAAGCTAATTATTGATTTTTTATCTCCGTTTTATGTGTCTTGTAAATCGTTGGGTGACATGACTTGGATATAAAAACAGTTATTTATAAAAAGGCGTTTTTTTTTCACGTTAGTAAAAAAATCAGAAAAGTTTCCTGCCACCCCACGATATAAATGCACTCTTGTAAATATTTCCTTTACTTAATAAATGTTTTGTTGAAAATTCATGTGAATTTAATTGAAGAAGAAAAATATATCTACTCGCGTGAACCTAAAAAAACGGATGGAATTCCATATACTAAAAGTGTCACACCTTACTAGTGCCTTGATCACACGTACCGAGCAAACGGGCGAGACAGTAAAATGTTTCTCGGCCGAGAGAGTGATGTAAGCGAGTAGCTGTTCAAGCGTTTTGAAATTAGCAGTCGGTTCAACAAAAATTATCTCAAGAAAAGGCGGCGACGTGACGACAATCATGTGGTCGAGAGTACGTTCAGACCAGCCGAGTGAGCGAGAAAGACCGAAAGAAAGACAGAGAGCGGGGACGTGGGAGGGTCGGTACTCCTCCTAGTAATTAGAACGGGGACCGAGCTACTCGGAGCTACTGTCTCGCCGCTTTGTTCGGTCGAGCACTCGGCGCTATGTTTATATACGCATCGAGTACTCGGCCGAGAGCACTGTCTCGCCCGTTTGCTCGGTACGTGTGATCAAGGCATTAGTAAGGTCGGTAAAGTATTCACAGTTTACAGCACACATACAAACCATATTAAACTCGGCGGAATCCGCCAACGCTGATTAAGTGCATACGTAATTTTAAAGAGTAATTAAAATGACTGGTAAATAATGTTGTTCCCGGTAGCACTTTACGTGATAAAAAAGAACAAGATATTACTTTTCCACAGGTAAATATACTCTTTAACGCTTTATTTTGATTTATTTTTAATCATATCTATACATTAATTATCATATCAGTGATTATTATGATAATGGCCAGACTTGATTAGTAGAACTTGATAAAGTAAATAAAAAATATTTATTAAAAAAGTTTATTCATATCCAAATTTATTGTAAACAAAAAAGTTGAACTTTACATTTTTCGTTAAGCTTATAAATATTATTGGCCCTTACACATCGAGTATTTATGAATGAACAAACAGAAAACAACAATTATAAAAACCTGTATTGATAAAAAAAATTACAAACGTATTATATTCTATTTGTGATTTATGAAAATCATAAAAAAAAATTCGCAATGTAAATGGGAATACCATTTAATAAAAAACGTAAAAATAAGTATCGTCAACATATTTTCTAAAATAAAATTTACATATTTGTAGTTCTGAAAAAATACCGTAAGTAATATGTTTTGCGAGCCCTTAGAACGGAAATAAGTCGTCCTTTGGCATCAATCTGCATAGATTTCGTGACTAGATGGGACAGGTACTTAACCTTTAATTAAAGACTGAAAGGAAAGAGACCTGATAACTGCAGTGTATAATTTTATAGTTCATAGGCAAGGAGGACTTTCATCCGTTCTTTGGCAGCAGATATTAAAAATATTTTTTGGCCAAATTAATCCTATTTGCAAGTTTTGCAACCTTATTATTATAAGAACCTATTAGAAATTCTCCAAACTAAAATAATGCGCCCTTCCTCTGGGTCAATTTACAAATTATATTTTGTCGAGTCACCATACTTGCACTAGTTGACTAATAGATTCGACTAATGACAGTTATTATTTGTTATGTAAGCAGTAAAGCCCCATTCCCCATTTATGCCGGAGCAACGTGCGACATTGTAGCACGCAACACGCTGTTGCCTCGGTGTAAAATAAACTTCCGCACCGCATGCTACTTAAGCCAAAAGTGTAGCATACGAGTACCACAAGATGACACGTGTAGCATGCCACAATGTCGCACGGTGTTGCTCCGGCGTAAATGGGGCTTAAGAGTTAACTTACCGGCGCATTTTTAGTTTAGAATATCTCTGACTGGCTATACACAGGCAGCTCGAGCAGTTAGCCAGTGAACAAGATAAAAGGGGCCGCTCGAGCAGCTCATAGTCAACTACTTGATGAGTTGGTATCAACTGCTCGACAAGTAACGAACGAACGAGAAACGCGCGCGACGTGGAATGAAATGAAAAGAGCCGGCAGATCACAGAAGTCACTGCGCGAGAGCAGTCTGCTTGACCGCACGGTGAAATTTCACCCCCCTGCCGACCGGAGCTGCTTGGCAGTTCCGTGGTATATATTAGTTTTGTGCCAGATATCTGTAACCGTATCCGCGGATATCCGAGCGAGAAGAAAGATCCGTATCCGTTACTTTTTGGCGGATCTTTTACATTATTAATTTTTAATTCATAGCTGAAATTCTACATATTTAGGTCACAATGAAAAACTATTAAATTCCATTCATATTATTTTTAATTTTTTCAAATGAAACATTTACCACCTTTATACCTAATGCAAGCGTCAAGTGGCGGGCGTCAACTATCGTTTCAAGGCCACGGGCACCGACACCGATTAAAAAGTTGAGATCCGTATCAATATCTGTGTCCGCGGATTTATATTTTTAACGATCCGGCACACCACTAGTGTGTACATATAAACTGTGGTTCACTATATGCATTCGCAGCTTGAAGCAGTGGTCCTGACTGCTTCCAGCTGCCCGTGTACGGCCGGCCTTAGATTTATTTTTAATATGAAGTCAAAGATTTACGATTTAGATTCCACAGAATGATTTGTTCTTCTCTCGTCACAATCTTAAATGGTAATACATAAATTTCACTTTGACACAAACGTACAAAATTTCTTAAAAAATATACCTACTATACTTGTTGGCTATTTAAAATGTGTTAACAATAGCAACACTTGCTTAAAAACCGAAAACGACTAAACTCCATAAGGCTACTTTACTTTATGAGCATATATGCGGAAGAAAGTGTTGTATGGTTGGCAAAAGAGAATGTTTACCAGTGTTGAGGTCAGGTATAAGGTACGCATCCCCTTCTGCCGTGGTACATTGTTTGAAAATTATTGCTGCTCAATGTGTTAATATAGGCACTATTGTAAAACGAAAACTTATATACTACACAAACAATAATTAAGACGCCTCCTCATACAGTTTAACAATTTTAAAATATATAATTACAAAAGAGGCACTATATTTAAAACATTAGCCCTTCCCTAATGACCTTTCAAGATTCTGCTCATTTTTTTATATTCCCGCTAAATTAATTACTCTGTAATTTGGTGTTATATTAATTTTAGTATTCCGAGTAAATATAGCTCTCGTTTGAATGATAAAAAAGAGCAAATCTATCCAGGCTCGACAGTTTAGTGATTTCGCACTCAGAGCTAAATGCATTGTAATGTGATGCTACTTGAGGTATTTTTTTAACTGTGTCCTTAAAATAAATACGAAACTAGAATAACCGTTCCTTCTGTAGGCAAGCGAATTTCATAATTTAATATTTTTGGTAGAAACGCATCATCATCTGTCGTTACTGTATCGTTAAATATATTTATTATTTGATTTTTATATATTAGATGTAGGTACTTTATGTATTTACAAATAAAAATCATTAAAAAAACTATTTAATTTTTTATTGATCCAAAGGTTGCGAGCCCCTGATTGTGCGTTTACAAACTGTATAGCTTCCATTATAGTAACATTATGTTTTAGAAAGAATAATATAAATCTATATTTTTTTATGCTTTTATTTCCCCATATGCGAAATTGCTAACTCTGTCACTAACTCTTAATATTATTCTTAAAAATATTGTTTAGGAATTTTAAAACTTATAACAAAAACTAATATTAATTACAACTAAGTGTTTATCGGCTATATTTAAAAAAATAATTAGTAACTCAGAATGTATACAAAATATTGTCCACTATATCTATAAATGTACAGATTTGAATTCATTAGATAAAATCATTTACTAGTCAAGTTGCAAATATATATATATATTTGTATTACATATTGATTTTAACTATACAAAATATCTAAATAGCACATAAGTATAGACTTGTCAATTCAGCAAAAAAAATGGGGTAATTTCACAATAATTCGTATAGAGCTGAAAATTGGGAACATTGGGAACACCGTAGTATAAAAATGAATGTGAAATATCCCCATCGATCCCACATCTACAATAATCGTCTTTCCAATATTCGTAACAATTTTCGGCTTCTATGCTAATTATTTCATTGTAACCTTGAATATCTATTTTGACCGGCCTAATAATCTTTTTTTAACGTCATGTTTCAAAATCCATCACTACACACCACACAATATTCCATTTAATACTGCTTAAAATAAAAAGATTTAATTTCACGCCATTTGATTTCATTATGTATAATAGCTCATAGTCAACTGGCTCAATAACTTCATTATTTTTCTATTAACAAGACATGTGTATACCTATTGTATATTTTATATGTAGAAAAAAAAAACATTATATACTTATATTACCTCTTATATAAAGTCCAAACTTTATCTAGTGTCAGAGATCAGAATCTATTTAATGTACATATTTTGTTCCAAATGTTCCAATGTACATAACATAAATTTGTGGATGCTGAAATTTATTTTATCAATACCTACTTACTGTTTTTACTTACAAGGACTAATAAGCCAATTTATTGACGGATCGAGTAAGTGACAATCTCAAATAAACAATCTGCTATAGTTTGACCAGAACAGCTGTACCACATCTTAGGTATTTGCCCAATGAGGAGGTGCAGAGCAGGGCCCTCCGTCAGTCGTCTATTACCTACGTCAGATGCACAAGAGGTAAATTATCCAGAGATGGGTCGTGCGATATCTCGTGACATTTTAAAACTACCAAATATTTCTAGTAGTATTTTGCATGTTTTGTAATCTGTATTTAGTTACTTGAGTTTAATATATAACATATATTACATAAGGTATCACTGTACATTGTTTGTTGTCCTGAATAATCCTTACATATGTATTATAAAACAAAGTCTGTCAATTTAACTCGTGCCTCCTGGCACGAGATATTAATTAAGGATGCAGTGAAAAGTAATAGATGCTAACCAACATACATGTCGCAGGTTTTTTTGTAAAATACCTGATATTATTTCAATACTGTATCGACATTTCTCACTTGTCTAGTTAAATTAGGTAGGTAAACTCATATTTCTGTAATATGAAATTGAACGATTTTTATTTTGAAAATGGTCAGCGATAGAAATAGTTGATTTATTTTAAAAAATGTACCTAATGGGCTTAGAAGAATAAATTAAGTAAATACCTACATATTTTTAAGTCGTATAAGGTACGACGCTTATCCTTTCGTACAGTTACCCTGTTGTCATACCTTACTCTCATAAATAATTAATATATTTGTTTAATTCATGTACAATCCATAAAGAGATATTTTCTCGTTATCAAAAAACTATTGTGAAAAATATTACGTGCAAGTAATAGATTTTTAATTTTGTAATTACAAACTAAATTCATTAACATTAAGTTTATCAGTTAAACTGAAGTCTTATTCCGATTAACACTTAACAAAATTTGCAACTTTTCTTTCAGTATTAAAAACTATTCAGTACAGTGTGGCCCATAGACAGAATTATGCTGAAACTGGTGACAGGTTCTGTTCCTGCCCATTATTTAGTAATCGTAATGAAATATTTTTGTGTGACGATTATGAGTAAGGCGGGTTGTTTCAACAGCATTTAATGCAAATAAAAAAAACTGTTTCAAAAACTAAAAATCTATGCTGACCTTAAAATTGGCCATTTTAAATTACTTATAACTATTTGGGTGTAATTTTGTTCTATTTCATTTCATTCATTCAAATATTCGTGAAATTCATTCATTCATGCAACTATATGAATGACTATATAATTTCATTCAACTATAGTTCATTATGTTACGAACATTGTAGAAAAAAATGAATATATTAAACAAAATGAGGTTTTTTAAGACTGATGGGATGAACATCTATTTATTGCAAGTTACCAAAGAATGTCAATTATGTAAACCTATTAAAGTAATTTTAGCAGCAACCACATAGTAATAGTACCTTCACATAAACCAGGTACTCTAGTATTTAATACTACCTATTCACTATTCACAAGTTTAGATAACATTTATATCAATGATACCGATTTAAAATCTTTGAATGATACTGCATTTTAGAGCGGCCAAAATACTGAAGATTTTAGGAAAAGAAATATTAGTTTAGAAGTGTTTGCTTAGGTAAATTTATGCATAGAAACAAAGATTTCAATTTTTGCATAGAAAATAAATATAGTTGCAAGAGGGTTCGGTTCAGCTCTGACTGACCAGAAACATTTTAAACTATTTATCTGACAGCAAATTAGATATAAATCTAATAATTACTGGCTACTGAGGATTGGCTTTATTGCTTTGAGATCATACATGCTCCACTTAAATTTAACATGTTAAAATTTATAACAATGGAAGCCAAAAACATCACCCGTTGGAGCTTTAGCCTAATTTTTACATTTTTAAACATTTATTTAGGCACCAATACAAAAACTATTAACAAAGGAATATAGTACATGATCTTTATAAATCTGTATGAATATCGTTGCGTTGGACTTGGACAGTAAATAAATATGTGGGTTACTTACTATTTGGTCCAGTATCCCTCACCTGAATTTTTTTCTGATTACTAACAGGCTGAACCTTCGTGAGTAGCTTCAGTTTGCCGAGACGCCCACCTTTTTCATCTGCGAAGATTCTCGATAGAGGCAGCTAAAGGAGTTAGCAGCCGTAAACAACTTCCAAGCGTGGTACTGGGAAAACGTACCACTCAATTTGTAGGACTATGTGGCCATTTTATTATATTTATGTTTACTAAGCTGCAGACAAAAAATCAGCTGGTTAGTAATATTTTTTATGACCTCGTTATTTGGATATATTGGGAGTGGTTTTTAGGAGGGATGGGACTACTAACCAGTTGGTTTCTTGTCTGAAGCTTAGTAAAAATTTGTATAATAAAATGGCCGCATAGTCCTACAAATTGAGTGGTACGTTTTCCCAGTCCCACGCAAGGAAGTTATTTACGGCTGCTAACTCCTTTAGCTGCCTCTATCGAGAATCTTCGTAGAGGAAAAAGGTGGGCGTCTCGCCAAACTGAAGCTACTTACGAAGATTCAGCCTGTTAGTAATCAGAAAAAAATCCAGGTGAGAGATACTGGACTATTACTACCTAGTAAGTACCTATTACGTCTTTCTTATTTAGTTGTCAATTTGACAATGTCAAAGATGTTCTCGAGACAAATATTGCCATTGTAGAAAAGTCTCCCATTTAGCTCTGTCTGTTGATGATAGGTGTTCCTTACCACAGACAACCAAATTACTTTGGCAATTTGTTTTTTATGACGTTAATTAATTAAAACATTCCCTCGGAGATACTCAGGGATACTCTTCAAATAATATGTCTGCTTCAAATAAAATAAAGACTTTGCTTATAAACAATCCGCTCACAGGATAGGGTACATTTCATCTACGAACTGGTATAGACCCAATTTATACTGATCTTATTTTTTATTTTTACAAGCAATGTTTATTGATGAGCAAGAACGAAGCTGCGACTAGTTTCAGTTTGAATAAGAGTTTTTTAAACCACCTGTATTTGTATAAAACCACTTAAACCACCTTATAGCGTCTCAATAACAGTTTACTCACACCCCCCATATCTTGAAGGTTTGGGCTTGTATTGTATTTCATAATTGTAGAGCGTTGTAGGTTCAAACGTTTCACACGAAAACACTAACAAAATGCTTCTGTGCTACCTGTAATAAAATTAATACGTTGTTAACTCTTCGTTTAAAATTGTATCGACAACGCCAGCATGAATATTGCAACGTCAACATTCTTTTATGTTTTTAGCAAGAGCAAAATTTTTGTGCTATGCACTTATTTGCGCGTAGCAATACCAATACCCAATAAAATTTGTTCTAGCCATAACGGTAGTATATTCTAAATCTATGATTCTAGCAGTCCTTTAAACAAACTGTTAGATAATTCTGGGACGAACTTCTTAGACGGTATCGATTTATCGAAATCTTTTTTGACTTAAATCTGTAACTTATATTCGACAGCTATAAAAAAAGTATCGTTAGGCAGAGCATAATTAGCTCTGACTGAATTAGTATTGGCCAAAAGAGTGCAGTAAGACAACCCCAATGAGTTTAAAAAACCGCGCACTCCATAGTGAGAGTGTATTAGGCCAGTCATAAGATAAAAAAAAAGATAAAAAAAGTCTTGATTTTTTAAATATCGTCTAAAATAATCATTCTACGAGTAAAGTTATACAAGAAATGAAGTTTTAGACCATTTACTTAGCTTCAATTTGAGCATAAGCACACTCTGTAGGGCCAAAAGTTCTCTTGTTATCAACGACCACTGGACGGTCCCATACAAGTGATAGATAATTTCGTGTACAATTTTGAAACACCGCCCTCGGAAGTAATCAGAACTAATTTTGACGTTTGCCATTATAGCCTACAGCGCCAAAATGCATAAAAATAGTTTTTCAAATAGGCAGAAAAATAATTTGACAGCAGCCTGTCCAGTGGTATACAAACGTCAAAATTAGTTCTCGTACTTTCGTACGGCGGGGCACTTCAAAATGATACACGAAAGTACCTGTAATTTGTATGGGATATCCTGTCCAGGTTTATTGAAGTCAATCAATGCCCCTTTACTCCAGATTTAAGTCGCGAACTGACCTTTGAGTGTTAGGGCGTCCGATAAAAAACTGGAGTACTGGGACGCTACGACGTCCCGTACTTTGTTTCTACCTTAACGCGCCAATAACTTCATCGACATTGTGTCATATGTATCGTATATAATCCATGTCATGTAACTGTAACCACCTAACTTACACCTAACCACGGTAAAAACGTTAATAAACATTTTGACAGGTGCTTATTGAGTAGACAATTGTCGATGGAGTCTATAACCGCGAGTCAATAACCTATTAACCACAGGCCACAGTAGAACCACAGATAGATGAGAATACCGCCCCTGACGCCAAAATTAACGTGTAAAGATGTGAAAGAAAATGTATAGAATTACGGTAAATTTGAATGTTTCATATAGTGATTGCTCATTTTAAAAAACTCACATAACCACGGTACCAACCCAATCGTTTGAAAATTTACAATGCGAAAACCCCAAAGCCCACGGCACCGGCATAAATTGCGTCGTGAAACTGAAAATGGCTTCGTACGAGCGTTGCTGTCATGGTGAAAATAGCTGTGTCTTATTAAAAATTTATTCAGTTGTACATCTCTAATGTTGTTTTTGTCGTTGGGAGGACGTTATTCATCAAGTGGATCTAAACTTACTTCTTATTTGACTCCGCTATCTTGGAACTCTGATTTGATTTTGTAAGTATAATGTTGATTAAAATGACTACGTATAACACAAAGCCTGAATTTGAATCCAATAGAAAACTTATGAATTGATGAACTGTAATGTCTGATTTGACTCTGAGTACCTGGTCCATCAAGGTTGCATGGACGATTGGATGGATGGAACTGAAACATGGACGAACCAACAAAAACTTCACAAAAAGACAGATGGAGAAAACTCGAGGAAGCTGAGAACCACTTGTCAGATTCAGACTTTTCATAACCACAACCATAACTAGGACTGACTAGTATAACTGAAGATTCATCATTCATCTCAATTCATCAAGATTTCATCATCAGGCTTGTGAAGTCAATGAATATGAGGATGCTGTTATCCGAGCAAGGTAAGGGTATACTGAATACTTACAATGATTTTTCTTTGTAAAATCCTTAACAAGCACTTAATTTACTACACTTTTTGTAGGTATTATATAATTTTGATATTTGTGTTTTATAATTTTTGAGAAAATCGAATCAGAGTTCAAGCTGGCAGTCTGTTCTATACTATTTTTATCTGTACAGTTCAGGTTATAGCTACTTCTTATTAGAATTTAGACTCCCTGCATATAGGTTATACCTAGTTGCACAAGTAAAACTTTGTGTGTAGTTATATTGCATCTAGTATTTTGTGTACACTACATTAATGACACACTCACATTAATACATTACTCACTTAAGTGAGTGTCTGATAATAGGAATAAGCCATTGCTCGTGAGTCTGAGATGTATAGTTTGTGACATTACTTCCCACATATAGTTAGTAACATTTTAAAAGTAACAAAAACACTTGAGACTAGAGATGGGACAGATAGTGGTTTCGCTGGATAACTGAATATTCGGTCAAATTATCTGGCTGCCTAAAAAGCATTCACACTGGTTGTAAAGTGAAACATTTGGTACTTTTATAGTATATGGTGAAGTTATTTTGTTTTGCTTATTTAGATAACTATTTTATTTCCTATTACCCGGCGAACTTCACAGTCAATAAATGTTGTGTTACCTTTTAGATAAACTATGCTTTTTGCGTAGCTCTTTGCTCCATTCATAACACCCGTACATCACATGAGAACAATCAATTTTTCAGTTTCTAATAACAGTGAAAAAGTTATCAACAACTGTTGCTAGGTTACACATACGTTTTGGTTTGATTGACGTCAAATGTTTGATAGCTGGAGACAGAGTGGTTTTAAAAGGAAATTATAGTTTTTAATTTTTCCTCGCATTTTTTTTTTTTACATTTAGGGATTCATTTTTATTTATATAGATAGATGATGTAGATAACTTCTACTTTGACCGTTCATAGTGATCTAACGAAACCCACATTTCATTGTTTGTCGTGGTGTGATCTTGCATAAATATGGAGAATGTTCAAATAATGTACTAGATGATACTCCAACCATTTCTGCTAATTGCTTCTTCCTCAAGTGAGCAGCTTCAAGAAGAAGTTTTTCCACTTTTTTGACAATATCTCTAAGGAAGTGGCTTAAATCGGCTAACTTAGACGGTCAAAGTCTGCGGGTTGAATAGTCCATGCCATTTGTAAGTCATGGTTTCCTAGGGCAAGAGTTCCCATTAGCAGTTGACATCTCTTCCATGATGATCTGTGGCGTTTTTTCCTACTTAGTGAGGAACTAATCGTTACATATTATAAAACAAAGTCCTCCGCCACGTCTGTCTGTCTGTCTGTTCGAGATAAACTCAAAAAAGCTAATGTCAAACGCGAATCGAGTGCGAGCCGAACAGTGACGAAAGCGAACCGTAGCGGAGACGTTATACTATGCAGCGAGACGAACGCGTGCAAAAAGCGAACCCGAAGCGGAGACGTTATACTAAGCAGCGATCCGAACGCGTGCAAAAAGCGAACCCGAAGGGGAGACGTCATACTAAGTAACAAGCCGAACGCGTGCAAAAAGCGAACCCGAAGCGGAGACGTCATACTCTAGCAGCACGAGGCGTGGCGTGGCATGGCTTTTTTCAGGGAATTTTTGTAGTCCTTGTTCCGAGTATAGTATAAAAGTTATT
Source organism: Synanthedon vespiformis (assembly GCA_918317495.1). Classification (NCBI taxonomy): domain Eukaryota; kingdom Metazoa; phylum Arthropoda; class Insecta; order Lepidoptera; family Sesiidae; genus Synanthedon; species Synanthedon vespiformis. The sequence continues at coordinate 5,910,581 of OU906947.1, forward strand.
TTACATATTCTATAAATTTTTCGGTGTCCATCTTGGTCATGTGAAAATATTTTGTAAACAAATACAATCAGCATGGCTCGCCTTCGCTTCGCTTCGCGTCGCGATAGCTACGCGTTCGCTTCGCTTTCGTGTATGACGTCAGTCACACAAAGTGCACTATAACAACTATCTCGCTCACGCTTCGCTTCGCGCGTTCGCTTTTTGTTTGTCATCGCGTCACGCCTTTCGGTTTGCCACGGTAACAGTCCGCTTTCGCATTTCTATGTGACTAGATTCAAGTGACGGATGCCGTACATTACAAAATAATTACGCTGTTTGGCAAGGCCTAAGCTACTGCACCGATTTTCATGCTGTTTTTACCACTGGATAGTGGTTCTCGAGGAAGGTTTTATTATATAATTTACAAAGTTACGCGGGCGAAGTCGCGGGCAGCAGCTAGTATTATATAATTTTCAAAAAAAAAAAAATGCACCCATGCGAAGCCAGGAGCTAGTTTATGTATAGAGGTAACCATAAATACAAATCTTTTCGCTTTATAAAATATTAGTTCACTTTTCGTTTTGTTTATAGAAACAATGTTTTTGTTACTTTTAAAATATTAAAACTACACAGAAGTACTGGAAGTGTTACAATATATCATAAACAACATTGAAGAAAGTAGAGATGTAGAGAGAGACACACCTATTATCTCCACCTTACCTGGTCCATATGCGCTTATATAGCATACATAAAGTGCTGTCACAGATTCACATTGAAAATAGAGCACATACGCTACACCGCGCCATTGGCAGGAAGAGTGCTCTAGTGTTGCTCAAACATATTACATGTGTTATTTTTTATGAAAACTGTACATAAAATATGTAATTTCCAGATCGTAGAGTTCACAGAATGTACAATTTTCAGAGGCTGCAATCAGTAGTAGCGACAGGGAGGCGCACTCACACGACTGCTATGAAAAACTGCTTGTGTTATTTTGGGTGAGTAGGATTATATTTTTTATATCCTAATTCCATATACTTTAAGGGCAGCAGCCCCCAGCAGAGGGCTGCTAAGTCCTATGGCGTTGCTTGTGTTAATAAGTGATGCTCAATGGAATGTCAGCTTCCGTGCCCCACATTCTGTAGATATGCAAATTGCCCTCTGGATGAATTTGGCCACTTGCTCACTTAAACGAACAAGCTTGCCTATAACAGGCAAAGCCACAGGTGTTGCAAATGTGCTGTCGACCACAGTAGGATTAATGATATGGGATTGGTAGGGGATAAGGAAATGGACAAGTGTGGTGTCACTTGTGACAAGTCATCTAGAGGTACAAAATTTTTTCATCTATTTTATTGATTACATTTATTGTAATTCCTTCGCAGAAGCACACAACAGCAAACTAAAAAAAGGCTGATTTCATTAATTAATGAAATGAGAAATAAAATGATATAAAATTCCAATTTGTTAATGTGTTTATATATTTGTGACCTAAACGGTGTTCTAAAATTGTCTTTTTTGTAAATTTATTTAGGTAAAAACAGTCACATAACAATTTTTCATATGCACAACGAGATACAACTTTATATATTTCGGTGTCATTTCATACAGCAGATGAAAGGAGTTATATTAAGCCTACCGCCCACTAGGGCAGCCTAGGCCAATTGTCACGCAAACGTCAAGTGATATGAAAAGGTTTTGGAACATACGCCTGGTTGCTACAAGTGCGCGGAGTTTGACGGCACAGCCACATACATTCGCCTATACGCTTAACTACTCGCTCTAGTTGCGCGCAACCAACAGGCTGCTGTGCAATCAGGCGCGTTCTAATGGCTGCCGCAGCCAGGCTGCCTAGTGGGCGGTAGGCCTAATATTTATCTTTATAATTCTCATGAATAAAAATTTATACAAAGAATGAAATTTTTAATTTAATGTCTTCCAAAACGGCGGTGGTTGGGACACCATGAAAAGTTACAATACAATTGAAAAAATTCACAATATCGTTTCACTTTTATAGTTAAGAGTTGTCAAAAAATAAATAAAAATCTCAAGTTCAATCTGACGACATCTATATTGGGAATTTATAAATTTGGTCCCAAAATACCCCCTACAATAAAATATAATCGGGTCGTAGATACATCGAAGACATGAACATGAGAATGAAACATTTGAAAAGCTGTGATCACATTGTACGCGGCTATAAGAGCTTTGTTAGATTTAAGACAAAACTTGAAACGCATTTTTATTTCAAATGAAAGGTTAGTTACTAATTTAATTAAAATATTTTGATTAAAAGAAGGTTAGTTGATATACAAAATGTGCTTACGACAGTTACGACACAAAATGCGTGATAATGAAAGAAAGCACACGTTTCAAAGCAAAATATGATAAGTAAATGGCACGCGGTTTGCCGTGCACCATGTGGTCGGGCTTTAACAATATTTTTGCTAATAATTCATCGATTTATGATCTATTCAGGTACATTTCAGTCATTGATAAATATAAACACAGTATATCGTGGGAGAGAATATAGCAATGTTTAAACAAGTCGAAACCCTTGGCGGCTTTTAGATTTTCAAAATTAGATCAGTATATATGTCGATAGGTGAGCACAACAAAAGGAATCAAAAAATCTTCAAAAATTGCGTTACGTAATACTTGAACTCCCCCTAAAACTGGTTGTGAACTTGTTAAAAACAATGTCATTGTTATATAAAAATACGTAACAATTTTATTATGTTGTTTCAAAAAAGAAACATAATTATAATAATTGGCACGTGTCTAGTAAATTAATTATAAAACCATGTATCCTTACTAATATTATAAATGTCAATGTGAGTTCGTTTGTTTGTTATATTTTCACGCAAAAACTACTGAAACGATCACCATGAAATTTTGCATACACGTTGTCTGGGACACCAGAAAGGACAATTTGCAAAAAAATATTTCAGCCATATTTCTGAATTACTACGTGAAAACTAGAGGGAGGATCTTGGCATAAACTACGGGTGGTTACCGAGGGGCGAAAGAGGTAACAAATTGCAAAAAATGGCTTAGGTAATATGGTACGTTCCCTAGTTGAATAACTTACTGTGCAATCTTTAATATCAAATAAACTGTAAAATATTGACATTCCTTGGCCGCTCACCTCTCAGTGTATCAGTGCAAAAAGAGTACGTAGCAGCAATACGAGTGCTTACAATTAGTATATATATAACGTATAATAAAAAAGAAAACTAATAATTTTAAAGAAAAAGATTTATAATTCCTTGGGTTTTGACTTATTGCGATTTGCTATATTTTCACACAGATGTTTTTGATTTAAGCGTTCTTTTAAAGTGATGCTAATTGATGAATGAGATCCTATTAATAGGCAGGGTTTTTTTTTTAATTTAAATTAAAAACCTTGTAATTAAAATCTCCCAAATCAGCCATTCCTTTTAATTTATGTTTTACGGGGAATCCCTCGAGTGTATTGTATTATTTTCCATTTGTTCTCCCAAGTTGGCAACTTTTTTCGATGGTAAAAATTGTCACTTGATTATTACATAACGTTTAGGGAGAGGAAGAGGAGGGTACAGAAAAACGTTATGGCGCGTTAAAAATCTTCAAAAAATGTTTTATGTAATATTTGAACGCCGAAATTGAAATCGAGAACTGGCAATATCCTTTTAAAATGTTTCTAAACTATTCTAAATCATATTCAGCACAAGTCAATTATTCAGTAAGCACGATAAACGCTCGAGTATGCATGAGTATGCATGTAACTAGTTTTCCTTGTCACATAATAAAAACGAAATCTTTTTGTTTATTTTGATGCATTTCTTCAAATAGTAGGCAACTGACCCTGGTATGCACTACAACCACAACCAAAACTTCCCTCATAGAAAATTCCTACATTAAACTTGTTATTTATCATGATTCAATTCACGATTTAAATATTAATTCTAACCATAGATTCGTAAAAAGTCCGGAATACAGTCGGCAATTTCATAGATTACACCTAGATAATTAATTCATTACTAAATTTCTTACAAAAAAAATAATCAGTTCCGTAAGACCCAATAATTATGCCTATTATTTTAAAATTCAGGTACATGTTGTGACAGTCTCATCCCCTCAGCAGGGTGACAACGACAACTTCCTAAAACGTCTGTTCTAAAATTACCATTTATTAAGGGGTGTCAATTTCGGCCCTCAATTGTGAAAATGTTAAAAAGATCAAAGTATAAAAATGACGACTTCTAAAATCGCACAAAATTATTTTGTCAAATTAGATGAATAACTAAGTATGAAAATGGCTACTAGTTTTACCCCGGCGATCCGGGATCGACAAATTCTTAAATTAACTCCAATTTAAGAATTTGTCGATTTAGAAAGTTGTCATTTTAGGACGTTGACATTCTAAATAGTTGTTGTTTTAGGAAGTTATCACCCTGAGGGTTCTCATCGTATATCGTCTAGCTAGATTGAGATGAAAAAATACATTTATTTACATTCAATCCTAAAGCGTACCTCGTCTTTTAAATGTGACTTTAGTAGACCACGACTCCAAAGAAAATTGATTTGTTTTAATTAAACATATTTAAAATTGTTTTTATTAAGCAAAAAATACGTAAAAATCAAAATATATGGCATTAATAGTTTTATTAAAAAAAAAGGTAAAAAAGTTTAATAAAATAGGCACCTAAATAACATTAGTAAATGTAATGGAGAGTAAGAGAATTTTAAGAGTAACGAAATTTTTAAGAGTTGCGATCCAGTGCGATCCACTTTTAAACTAATAAATTATTATTCTATTAAAAAATTGACTATTATTTTAAGGGAACTTACGATATATCTCACAATTAAAAACGATTGTAAATTAATTGTATATGAGTATTTCATTTATAGGAACTCAAAGAGGTAGTTGGGTAAGACGCACAGCGTTATCACAGATTTTTCTAAAAATACAATTACGCTAGAACTTAAAACTAAAGGTTTCTTGAATGAAATGTAAATGGTATAGCCGAATTAATATGGGAAATCTGCCCCCGCGGCTTTTTCGACTCGCACTCAGGGGATCAATTTGGTGTCGAATAAAAATAATTCACCTAAATTTTTAGCTCTTTCTTTAACTCAAACGGTTTCGAGATTTTCAAGAAACCTGTTTTTATTATTTTATTTTTATTTACTTATATTACTTTATTTATAATTACTTACATTTTTTTAAAAACTAAAAAAACTATATAAGTAAGCGAGATTTTTGAATTTAACTATAAAAAAAATATATATTTTTGAAAATCTCAAAACCGTTTGAGTTAAAGAAAGAGTTTAAAATTTAGGTGAATTATTTTTATTCGACACCAAATCGATCCCCTGAGTGCGAGTCTAAAAAGCCGCGGGGGCAAATTTCCCATATTAATTCGGCTATACCATTTCTTTCCAAAATTTGTACAACAACAATATAAAATTATTTTAATAAATTACGACGGCATTAATTCTAATGGTCTGTTGGTAAAAACTATACTAAATTGGTCCAACCCGCCGTCGTCAATATTTATTTTATGTCGAATCAATATTATTTCTAATGTCAATTATTTCATTAAAATATTATCTTTTTATATTAACTCCAACAGACATATTTTTATATACAATAACTATGCAACAATACAGTCTTTATATTTTTTTCCAACAAAATGTGTTAACGAAAACACTTATAAGTAACAAAAAGATAATAAAAAAAAATTATCCCATGTTAATTTGCGCTGCAAAAAAATAAAAGATACCATAATATAACTATACCACGTTTACATAGTGCAATGCAAACATAACATACCTTGTAAAAATTATTGATAAGGGGGATAATACTGTTGTGGGTTGGGATATCTTCCGTAGTAGCTAAAATCGATCCCACCTGCCGGTGCAGCTACCGGTACTGGACGTATGGGCGGGGGATGAGAACCACCGTTCATGGGGAAATCTGGAATTCAGAAACATCGACGATGCGGTATTACGGTGCTATATAAACCGTAAAATAACATCTATTCTATGTATATATTCGTTACTGTAGTACTTAAAAGTCGACCTTGAAAACACAGTGTAGTCTCGAAAGCTTACAAATTTTAATGAGCCCAAACACTACACAACTACATCAGCTGTAAGATGGTAAGGAGTTGGGTATCCCGTAGACTACTTGATGCTGCAGCATCAAGACAAGGTTACCATGTCATGGAAATACAACGAAATATACAGGCCTGATTTCGAAGAAATAATAACTTTTAACAAAAAATTACCGACTTCAAACCAATGGATTCCATTGTCAGAACTGGACCAAATTGAAATGGGACCACACGGGAAGCACAAGCTTTCAAATAAAAAAAGAATCATCAAAATCGTTTCACTCAGTCGAAAGTTCTGAGGTAACAAACATTAAAAAAAAATACAGTCGAATTGAGAACCTCCTCCGTTTTCGGAAGTCGGTTGAAAAACTTTATTATTTTCACATGGATGCGCGTTAAATGCAGTATCTACTTAACTTTAACAATAATGGATAACCTAAGTGTTGGTGTGACTCATTGATAAAATATAGTTCTCGTCTGGTCGCCCTTGACCTTCTTAGGATCTCTTACTATCCGAATCTTTTGAGTCGGGCGTTAAAATCCATTGATAAAATATAGTTTTCGTCTGGTAAATTGATGGGTCAAGGAGTACATATGGACCTATGCTTCGGACGTTAAAAATACTCACTGTGATTAACATTGGGCATAGGCGGCGGCGGCCCGGCAGGCGGCGGTGGCGGTTGGAATGTAGGATAAGCGGTGCCAGGCATCGAGGGGATACCGCTAGCGCCCGGTACGCCAGAGCCCGCAAAGTACTGCGGAGCTATACTGGGCGAGTTCGATACAACCGCCTTTTGTCCATTGCAGAACGGTTGACTGAACCCGTTCGATACACCGCTGCTACTGCCACTGCTGGATCGCCTGTCGGCGTTCAGAGCTTCTTTCGCAATCTGCTCGCATTCATCTGTGCGCGATGCTGCAGGCTGCCGCTGTGAGCTATCAGAATTGGCTGAAAACATTTAAACCCTCGATTACTAATTACAATTAGTAAAAGTTTTTTTAATAGAAAAACTAATAAATATAAATAAACTAGCTACCCGCTCCCGGCAATCCCGCCATATTTTTCTATAAATTATATATAAAACCGGGCTCGTTTAAAATTCTTTCAATTAGTGAAGACTGGATGAAAATACTTTATGTAGTTAAAAAGATCTAAGAGTACATAGGGTACACAGGAGCAGACGGCGGAATGCGACTTTATTTTATACTAGCTGTTGCACGCGACTTCGTCCGCGTAACTTTATAAAATATAATAGATTCGTGTCTGTGAAACCATCGAAATACACATACAAAATTTTAACCCAATCGGTCAAGCTGTTTAGTAGTTGACATACCGACAGCAGCGCCACCTACCGGGCCCAATTGTACTTTTAAATCATCCGGGAAATCATCGAAATGCCCATATAAAATTTCAACCCAATCGGTTCAGCCGTTTAGAAGTTATGTGAAAAAGAAGTTAAGTACGGAAGGATAATTCTTACTACCCGTTGTCCTTTTACCCGTTTTCCCGTAGGAATGAAGCATTTTCCCGCGGTAAAAAGTATCCTATGTTCATCACAGATAATGTCGGCTTCGCATTAGAAGCCAAATAGTATAGTTGTTTCACGCGACTTTGCCCGCGTAACTTTATAAAATATAGCCTATGTTACTCGCTGAATGTAGCTTTCTATAGGTAAAGGTGAAAGAATGCATACAGTAAACTTAATTTACGTTAAATTTAGTGTCAATAAAAAAGTGCTTACAATCACTGTAAAATTCTAATAGAGCTTGAACTACATTAGTTGGTGGATGTCTATTGTGGTTTGAGCTTCGAGGTGAGGACGATAAAGCGCTTAATAATGAATCTTCCATGCGAAACGAGGATGTGTCCTGAAAAAAAAATCATAAAAATATATCTTCCTCAATGAACAAGAACAATGTTAAAAGTGTTAAACCTACATTGAAACGCTATGAAACCGCTCTTATTGATCCTTTTGTTCCATAGAGGGTAGGAAAAAGAAATAAAGATGCAATTTTAATATGGCCGCGTTATCTTCCGACAACACGTGTCCACAAACTTGTCAATTATTGTTAATCCCTTTATGCTTTTATCTTTATGCTATCTTTATCTTTTTAGGTCTGTCTCCGGCAATAGCGACCACTACGCGATAGTACAATCGAGACCTGTAGCCGACATTCCGAAATGTAAAGACATAAGCACTAAAACTTTTTTCTAAAGGTGAGTTCAAATTAAAACATGTCCATGTCATCTACGAATATTTGGCACTTTGATACTCTTGTCCTTAGAGGTATAATTCCAACAAGTAGGTCTCTACTCCCTCTACGCTCTTGTCCTTTTATATCTTTACTAGCTGTTGCCTGCGACTTCGTCCGCGTTAAAAAAGATAAAAAGAAGCCTCACATACTTCTAAATCACGTGTCCCGTACTTCTAAATGTTTATCTACCAAGTTTCATGAAAATCAGTTAATTCGTTTAAGAGTGATGGATATACATACATACAGAAAAAAATTCTAAAAATCGTCAATTTAGTTTCAGTATCATGTATAGAGCCAATATAAGTACACGATATTTCTGAAAACAAAGTAAATTACTACATGACCGACCCCTACAGGTTTATTATTAGTATTGATGTTTTGTATTAGGGTACTAGCCTGAGCGACCGAGCTTCGCTCCGAGCCAATGAAACGTTTAAAAACTTTTTACTTGTAAGAAAGAAAGTCTATGAAACATTATAGAAAAAAATTCAAGATTCTTGAATTTATCCTTACATATTGTAAAACAAAGTCCTCCGCCGCGTCTGTCTGTCTGTTCGCGATAAATTCAAAAACTACTGCACCGATTTTCAGTGTTTTCACCAATGGATAGAGTGGTTCTCGAGAAAGATTTTAGTATAAATGGTAATGACCTTTATTGTAGATATAAATAAATTTCCTATCTTTTTTGTCCGATAATTTTTTTTCATCATTTAGTTACGGTTTACCACTTATTCGACTATTATTATTTGTTTAATGGCCATAAAATCGTATAAGTCTTAATTTAAGAATCTAAATATTTTTCCAGTTCCGGAATTCCGATATTGGGTACTAGTATTGTACCTCAGTACCGGAATTGAAAAATTTCCGATATAACATGCCCTAGATTAGACCTAGTGAGTTACTGCGCGGTAACAATAAAGAAACACCGGTTCCAATGTCTTCCCTTTTTTTAGTTTATAATTACATATCATCATAATGCCATGATGTGTTTAGTTTGCAGATAAGACATTATAATTTTAAATGAAAGTTTATACGAGTTCTAAGTCTGAAGATGTATAGTATTAGTTAAATATAAAGTATATTATTTGTAGTTTTATAATCTAGACAATGGTTGAAAAATATTTTAAAATATTGGGATAATTTTCTCAATAGAACAATTTTTAAGCAGTCCTCTTTTAAAACTAGCGGTCGACGGTCTACGCAGAAGCGAGATAGTGGTCACTTTTAGTAATTTTTCGTTATATTGAATGTCTTTTTTTAGGATCAAATTTGAGATAGGTATTTCTGTTTTTTCTTCGACCTATAATTTATGTTCTAAAACATTGTTTCATATTTTTTTTAATATTTTGTGTATTTATCTGCGTAGGCCGTCGACCACTAGTTTGAAAAGGGGATCTTTAAAAACTGTTCTATTAGAATTCATTTTAAAATATTTTTTAGCCATGTTACTATAAATAGATTCAAAAACTACAAATAATATGACGTTAACATCTAATCTGTAAACTAATCATATGAAACTACTAAAAATCATAAATTTTGACTTCAGTGTGATTCTAAGGCATGAACGCTCTTAAGCTAAGCTTTTAAGCTGTTTTCTTTGGGAATATATAACTTCGTATAAGCAGGGATTAAAAATTAAATGCCGAGGAAATCTTATTTTAGTGTAAAATTATGCTCAATTTGTTCATAATTGGAAAAACTTAGTATGAAAATAGTACCACCTTTAAGGAGTAAACTCCAAAAAAATAGTTTATAATAATAATAAATCATTTATTAGACGTAAGTTTTTACAAAACATTTATCTTCGTCAATATTCTTTACAAGCTACCACATCTTTACAAGTTTGATTTTCTTGATAAAGAATAAGTAAAAATACGGTATTTCTTACCGCGTGCAGTAGTTAAAATTTGTTCTATTGCTGAATTTATGAAAACTTTTCACCAATGTTGTCTTTTCTTCTATCTGCAGCTTTTTTAATATTAAGCGTCCTTGACCTTGGTTCTTTCATTAAATCATTGTAATCACAAAGTAAACACTTTTGTTTTGGCTTATTTATTTTCATATTATTATGTTTTATAATTCTCACGTTTTTTTAATAAAACACGCTTTAAACGCACTCTCAAAAAACACAATAAATCGAATTGTTTTATGCGTACACAACACGATTTTATTTCGCCACATTTTTACGTCGGCAAACGCAGAAAACACACTAAAAGTCGAACGCTCGCTAGCTCGCGGCAAAGGGGAAACGATTCGAAAAGGGACATCACAGCCGGCAGCTAGACGTATTTTTTTTTTATTGTTTGGGGTCACAGGTATAAGAAAGAATCCCAGAATAATTGCCTGCTCTGACATTTTGCATACTCAACTGCCTCTGGCGCTTGCACATTTCGCTCAATTCATTATCAATAAGTTGTCGTTATTAAATAGACATCATAGATAATTTTATTAGTTTTACCTATATAAAAATGTTTATAATACCTTTTTTCGCTAAAATTAAAATTAAGTTAATTTTAAAAAATATAAGATATTATTAATTAAAAAAAATTCAAATATTGTTATAGATTTATGTATATTGACACTTATAGTTAACTTTTTAAAGTAAATCCAAAAAATAACCTAATTTTCTGCTCACTGTGATTTAAAAAAATACTTATTAATCCGTATCTGTTATAAATGGGAAAAATATTTAGGAAAAAGCCTTCCAAGGATGAGTTAATGAGCTAACTCAGTTTATATTTAATTTTACCAAAAAAAGTTATAAATGACATACACCTCAATATTTGTTTGAAACTTTTTGTATGATTAGAGAAAAATAAACATGTCAGTCGTCTGAACCCACCAAATTAAATCCATGCAAACAACTGCCCAAGCCCGTTTAAAGAAGTTTTCAATTAGAAAAAAAAAATAGACCACCCTTTCTACTTGTTGGAATCGAAAATAATTTTGCGTCATGATATCACCAGATCTCACAAGAAATTAATGCTTCATCCATCTTATAGCCCTTTGACCTTGTGCCTTCACTTACTAAATTTATTTAGTTAACTTCAGAACCATTAAATGGTAAACACCAGTGAAGTCAAAATTTGCCAGCTTCGTTTGTGTAAGAACTAAGAACATGCATATCGAACTAAAATCCGACATTGCCTAAACGCCATTATTTACTCTCATAGAAACTTATTGTAGCTCAATACAATACAACTATTTTATCACTAACTAAATGGTGCCCGCGACTTCGTCCGCGTTAAAAAAGAAAAAAGTAGCCTATCCTGTGTGCTGTACGTCTAAATGTTTATCTACCAAGTTTCATGAAAATCAGTTAATTGTTTTAAGAGTTAGTGTCAGTACCATGTAAAATCAAAATATTTATTTATCAATTAGGTTTCTAAAAGAAACTCTTATGATCGTCATTATAAATAATATAAGCGTATAATTGTAAAGAGCCTATAAACCCGATATCTCCGAAAACAAAACTACTTACTCCGTGACCAACCCCAGATTTATTATTAGTATTTGATTTGTCGAATTAACGGACTATTAAATTAATAACGCTACTTTTCCGAAATTTTTGATGCATACAAACAACATTACAAACCTTTAATCTTACCGTACTTCTTCGATAATACACCTCTTTCTTGTGCAGCTCATTTCTCTATACTCCTTGTTTATTTTATTTTAATATTTTTTTTTTATTTAATCGCTCATTTTAATATAAAAATATGGGTTGGTCTTGGATTGTCTAGAACACAATCTGACTACATTTAATTTTTGCCTAGAGCTTAAATTGACTACTACATAATGAGTCGAGCACTCAAATCTACCATGACACAAATTGACTAGTACCGAAAATATCTAGAACACATTTCGCCTACTGTTGTATTTTGTTTTTGAATGTACAGGCGAGGTGAAAAATAAAAATACCGAAGTAGGTACTTATGTTATAAATTTTAGATATATTAAGTTAATTCATTTGGACAGCAAATTAAATTATTAAGAAAAGTCACTCCAGAACTGAAATAACTTAAAATGAATCTTTACGATATTAAAATTAATTGGGTACTTCATTTTAAAGCTTTTTCTACCTGAATGTCCAGACAATTTGTGTTCATGTCATTATGCTATGTAGGAAAAATATACTTAAATAAAATAAAAAAATAAATAAAAATGTTTATTAACAACAATATGCACTAGTCAATTTGTGTCATGGTAGATTTGAGTGCTCGACTCATTATGTAGTAGTCAATTTAAGCTCTAGGCAAAAATCAAATGTAGTCAGATTGTGTTCTAGACAGTCCAAGACCAACCCAAAAATATAATGTTTTCTTTATATGTATTATATACACAAGCTCTTACATTTCTTGAGTTTCCGCCCATAAAGTTCATTAATGTGTTCATGATGAATAACGTGTCTTGCAAGCTGGTTGATCCACCCTTAAACGGAATAGTACAGATAAATAAATTGCTTTTATGACTAGGTCGATCCAGTATGAATATTTTATACAAGGTGAATTTATATTGCAATATTTATCTACATTTTTATGTGGATTTTATTGTCAAATATATAAATTCACACCTATAACCATAAAAATACGAAAAAAGCTTACTGTTGTATTTGAATATGTAGGACTTTGATTTTCCTGTGAATGAGTAGAAGCTTCATCGTCCGAATCCACCGCTTGTTCTTCCATCTGTAACATAATGTGAAATACAATTAAATACAAAATTAAGTTAAAATTCAGATTTTTAAGTGCACAAATTAATTATCTACATTGACCTCCATTAGTAGACACCTTGCCTGTTTTTGCCTCCGCATTTACTATTTATTCTTGAAAGAGTTTCTATTTTAATTTTTTTTTTAAATCAAACCACCAGTGAATATACATATCCCTGAAAGTTGATGATGTTAACATAGCCACTTTGGTTTTCAGACTGTGCATTGTGCTGACTTGTGCTACGTAGTGCCGCAAATGGCGAGTCCGTTTAATTTCGTTTAAACTCATTTAATTCGCTTTTTGCCGATAGCGGCTCTGTTTTTAGAGATAATCAAAAACGGTTTGCAGCACATTGGAGCACAAGTATAGCATCTTTGAAATGTTAAAAGAAATAAAACCCACGTCTACTGTTGTTTAGGCTATATGACATTTTTTTGTAAGAAAATCTTATTCAACGTACCTCTAGACGTTCTACTACTCTTTGTGTTAATTGTGGCCCAATTAAATTGCTAAGAACTTGTATACCAGCTTCCAATTCCTCGGTCTTCTTTTTGCATAATATAGTTTGTTTCTGTTCGTCAACGTGTAATTTTTCCAGTTGCTCCATGTAAGCTTCAATTCTAAAATAAAAATATTTCTTGAAGACGATTTTAAAATTGAAAAATTTTCAAAACTTTGGAAAAACTTCTTTAAAAAAAGTTATTCGGATTATTCGTAATAAATTCACAAATGGAATACTTAAAAATTTACAGACCAGTTAGTTTAAGTTTTTTTTTATTGTTTTTGTATGAATACCGCATTTATGGTGTGCGTATTGCTTCATATGTATGGGCAATCTGACATCGCCCCCTGGTGGACGTTCAGTGGTACTAAAATTGCTCCCATATGAACGAAACCAAACACAAACCAGAAAAATCCTGGTATAAAACGATACAAAAACTTAACAATAAGGGCCCACAGGGTCTAGGAACATATCACGAAATTCTAAATTCCTGAAACTTTAATATGCAATATGTATTTTTTGTATTATTTCTGAAGCTTTGAGACTAACTAAAGGTTTTTGTTGCTATCTACAAGTGGTTTGTTTTAATAGCAGTGAAAGTAGTTATTTAGATAATAACAAGTAAGATCACTTCAATGAAATGTTCCTAAACCCCTAAACTATTTATCTATAATTCATTCCAAATATATGAATAACTTCATCACTTTACGAACATAGCAATTTTCCCGACATTGTATTTGCAATGACCTATACATACATATATTACAAAAACTACGAAGCTACGATAACTAACTACGATTTTGTAATTTTTTGTCTGATGCCATTTGGAATGAAGTATGAGACAACGTATTACGGAACGGGTATACCAAATCCCTCCAACAACTTTGACCACTTCCTAACTAGTTTGTATCTAAAGTTGTGTCCACTTTTTAATTCACTCCTATAAAGTCCCTTTTCATCAATGAGTCCTTATTAGTCCATTTCCTAAAGAGCCTAACCTTAATTCGTCCAGATCCTAACTAGTCTAATCATATTTAAACGTTCGTCCCATACACGTTTCTTCCAAAACGCAGTTAAAAATGAATTGCGATTGCAGTTCAATAGTATTGAATTTTAGAGGATAGTGGACGATACCTCATGGTAGGGATTAAATAGACGAAATGAGAAAAGAAATTTAAGGAAATGAAAAAGTTAGGAACAGCTTTAAAAATTGTGAAGTTAGGATGAAGGCAAGGTTGGTAGTGGACATCATTGGAAACAAACAAGCTAGGAAGTAGCCAAAGTCGTCCGGAGAATATAAAAAAAGCCAGTGAGGTCTGAACTTGACATAGAATTGTTCCATTTTGCAGTTATCGACGTGTCCATGGAAATATAACATTTATTTTAATTTTACACAAACCCCATGGAATTTATGGAAATTTAAATTTTAATAAACCTCTTTTAATATAAAGAAAAGAATAAACTGAAATATTTATCCAAAATTGGATTATATAACTTTTTATAAATAATGTTTCAAATATTATTTTTTACACATCATTGTGGACACAATGCTCAGGTTCTGCTCGATATACCTTTTCCGTAACACGATAATAAGTACGTACTGACTGTTGTCGGGCCAGGACTTGTTTATCGAACAGCAATTATTCCTTTTACCATGACTTTAATACGAAATATACATGGGTATTTAGCGCTGAGCTAATAGCGCATCAAATATTGCTCACTAGTAACACTTTACGTTATACACGACGCTTATAAAAGGGACTGATAAAGAAAGTATAAGTAAATAAAATAGATGGGGCTTTATGAAAGTGTGTATATATAAAATTTGGAAAATAACAGAAGACTATATTTTTGTTTCGCGCACAGCTATTTATTAAACAATAAAATTAAACAATTCTTTAACTTGTTGTATAGCCATGCCATGTAATTTCACGTAGAAAATGTAATATTTATGGCTGAAGCAACGTACTATTATTGAACAAATTCGCTCAAATATATAATATATATGTGTAATTTAAAAATATATAAAATATAAACTATGGCATTGCATTTGCATTCAAAGTCGTATCACTCATTCGTCGACTTTCGTCACTTGAAATATGATAATATTAACAACTTTACTCCGTTTTACATATCGAGAGAAATAATCATGCAACAATATTATAAAGTCAAATTGCGATATTGCAAACCTTTTTTCCGCCTGCAAACAGATTGAACAGTCGCTATCGGCTACATCGACGCCCTCCGTCATCCGTTTGCTTGGCCCAGCTGAGAACAAAGCGAGAAAGCGCCGAGCGTACGTAATATTAACTCACACTGTCTCCAACACAAGAGCTACAAGCAGATCTGCGTTTTATCTAACTCTAATCGTGATACGATCACCTCCTCTCGCGTTAGATAAAACGCAGAGTCAATAAACAAGCAAATTATTACATTTGTTTTCAACAATACACAAGTTACAGCGAAAGTTACATTGTTCAAAGTGATAATTTATTCGTCGCCATTTTTTGTTTGTTGAATTTTACATCAAACGGCTAAAGGCTCTGTTACACAAGGAGAGTTTCTCGAACGCGAGTATTCAATTTGTTGTTAAGACAGTATGCTATAGGCTAGTGTAAACAAATGCTTCGAGTTCCGCCTCTCGATAGAAATTATCGCCCCTTTAAACTCTTCTCGCTCATCGCTTGTATTCGAAAAAAATGAAGTCACGTATGGCTCGTATCAAAATCACTACAGAGTGATTTGTGCGAGTCTCGAGTCGTGGAGACACTTACGATTCTCGCCAATGCATTGTTTGTTCGAAGTGTACCTCGAGACGCGTATGCGTATGTCGACTTACGAATTCTCGCCTATAGTGTTAACAATTCAAGATAGAAGAGTGTCGCCTTGAACGTTGGTATTCGAGTATTGCTGGAATGGTGCGAGTTTTATCGTAATGTAAACAATGTAACAAAAATCGCATGGAGTGTTAGGATAATCGGATACGATTTCTTTCCACTCGCGTTCGACACTCGCACAAGAAACACTTCTTGTGTAAACCCGCCTTTACTGTTACATTAATAGCACGTCGTCTAGTTGTTTTTTAAATCTCTATACTACGTTAAAAGGTCCAAGATTGAAAGATGTCTACCCTTCCAATTTCACCTCTATTAGTGTCTTAGTTAATTTCGTATTAGGAAATGCTAGTACGATAGCGAGCGTAGCTTCGGCGATATTGTCGGACTGATCCGAGTGCTGTTGGGGTTTTGTGTCACGCTCTGACGCTGCCATTGCTCGAGGGTACAATGGATGAGAGTCGAATTATAGGAAATTATAAAGATGTGTATGAAACGCAATGCGCAATTAAATGTTCTTCTTCATTTAAAAATTATAAATAGTAACGATTATTCACCAAGAAATAAATAACCAACTGTTCACTGTTCGTTTCGTTAACTTTATCTCTTAACAATATTTTTATTGTTAAATTCGCTCGCGTTGTTTTTTCATTACCTTAAAATTATCACCATTTGTTATATCGCCAGCATAACAATTTGCTGTAACTGTTAATATATCTTTTTTATTGTGTACTCAATTTGATGCTCAAACTATTTCATGTTAATAAGTTGGCTTATTGATTGATAGTTACCTTCATTATCAGGCTGTCCTTTTCTTTTTAAATTACTATTGTTAATTATGTTAGGCAATGGAGGCGGAGGTCTAGTAGCGTCGAATCTGTAACATTGTTAACATATCAGTATAAAGAGAGTGCGTAGGTAACACTTATCTTCTGTAAATATATATAACAAAAAAATACTCACTCAGGAAACTGTTGTTCTGGATTTCCTGAGTATATTTGAGGAATAGGACCTGTAAATAGAAAAATTATTTGTGTAAAGGTTAGCTTAAATGAGTTGTCAGGTTAGGCCAGATAACAAACAAACAGTCTTTACCAAAAACCAGAATAATTTTCATAATTATCGGTCCCATTTTTATAGTCAAAGTGCCAAAAATTAGCAAGTCTAAAATTATGTAGACATGACAATGGTGTCGCTATTCTTAAATCTGCGGTCATATCACTTCAAATATTGAGTATTATAAAGTCCTCAGCACATTACATTAGTGAGTGAACCTAAATACCGGTTATCATAGTGTGTTCATGTTTTGGATAAATATTAATTAATCAATACGATATTTCGTCCACTTCAAAGTAATCTCCCTCATATATACATATTTGTCTCTTCGCATCTTTGCACCAACTTTCTTTTCCAAACCATGAACATTTTCTGATAAGCGCTTCTTAATATATTATGCATGATATACATCGATGATGCGCTCATTTTGCTCTCAATCGTGGCAAAAACACCACACAAAATTTAACATTGAAATTTTACTGTCATCGCACGCAAAGAATTTTCGCTTCGAAAATTATCTGATGTGATAAAACTATGCCAACTTATTGCTTGCGCTTGCACTCAGTACAATTCAATTACTCTAAGTGGCGCGCGTGTCGTACCGCCAAATGGGTTTCAAAGAGCATTTCTGTAATTAGATAATATTTTCTTTCCTTTCAACTAATTCAAGGCAAAGACAAGTCGATCGCTTTCTTTGGTATAAATAAATGAGATTTGATTTCGCCGTATATTTATAGACGTCTTCCGACGGTTCTTTCAGTAAAAATTTAAAGATTTAGAAAACACACTTCGTTACGAAAAAAATAGCAAAAAACGCCAAGCACATTAAAAAGTCTACATCTGTCAAAAAACAAACCAAAAATGCAAAAGGGCCGATCATGTTAACATAAATGTTGGAATCAGAAAATATATTACGCGAGAAACTCTCGAACTCGAAAGTCACAACTTTTTTAACAGATCTCGTATGTTATAAAATAACTGATGATTAACATCTATTATATATATCTTTATTTTACACATTTATACTAATATTATAAAGAGGAATGACTTGTTTGTTTGTTTGCATTGAATAGGCTCGAAAACTACTTGACTGATTTGAAAAATTCTTTCACTGTTGTGAAACTCGTATTATTAGCAAGTAACATAGGCTTTATTATATTTTCGAAAAAATTAGAACAAATTGCATTGATTGCCGAACACATCATTTATCTACAAAAAGTGTCGCAACAGCATATTATAGCTATGCCACAATAAGTGTTTTTTTATTTTAAAAATTTTATTAAAATTCCACCGCTAGATAAGGCTTCTTGTTTGTATCTTGGTATTAATCTTTATCAAAATAAATTACTTCATATTGAAGACTGCTTCAATACCTTTATATAACTTTTTGAATTATTCAATTCGGACATTCACGATATCACGAGTTTAAAAATGTAAGCATTAGAAAAAATTCGCGTGATCGCCGTTCACCCCGCTCGGCAGCACTATATAAATGTGTAATATTATGCGATGTAGGCGTCACTGGGGTACGAGAGGGGAGACAATGTCATATTTTATAAGGGTACGCGAACGAAGTCGCGTGCAACAGCTAGTTTTATATAAAATAACAAAAATATTTCATGAATACATCCCGTATTACCATTTCTATAAAAGTTGAAAAACTTTGCTCCCATTGAAGGATAGATTAAAAACAAAGTAGTTTTCAATGATTTTTGCTTCTAAGCGACACAGGTTAACAGTTATTTTATTTATTTGAAAATGGTAACTTACACAAGGAGCAATGTGACTTACTAGAATATGATATTGCAGGTGGACGTGGCTGCGGGGGTTGCACTGGCGGAGGCGGTTGCGTAGGCGGAGGCGGTGGCGGGGGCGGGGGCTGCTTTATAGCTCTCACTGTGATCCTGGGCGGGGGCGGCGGAGGCGGCGGAGGTTTCGCACCCATTGCACTGTAACCACAATAATTTCTAAAGAATAATTTGTACACATTGTCACAGTATACTAATTTTATACAGTAGGCCGACGCGAATGGGACGAGCCCCAGCTGCATACTTCGCCGTTCTAAGTAGCTAGGACAAGTCTTCTAGGGCTGTCGGGTCTTTAAAATTTAAATTTCTTAAATTAATATTGTGCTTACGGCATGTACTGTGTGTGTGCACTTTTTTGAAAAATTTAGACATGGGTGTCATTTTTGAGGTTTCTTGGGGTGCCGATTATGAAAATGACATTAATTTTAAATTCCAAGATGGCGGCCATACATTTTTTGATAAAACAGATATGGATGTAGTTTTTAAGGTTTCTTGGGGTGCCGATTATGAAAATGACACCCATTTTCAAATTCAAAATGGCGGACATGCACTTTTTGATAAATGGTTATCATTTTTGAAATTTCAATGCTGAATTTTCAATTTTTGACAACACTACCGTATTTGCGTAAATAACTACAGAGGCGGCAGTATCGCCCAACTTCAAAGGCGTCGGCCTACTGTATGAAATTATTATACTGTGACATTGTCGTCGACGTAAAAATATACATTGTATTAGTAAGATTACCAATAATCTACGATAAATTAAGGCCCTTCGCACGTTACGATACACCCCCCCTTCCCCTTCCCCAATAATTACAACAAAAAGTAGAAAATGTTAAAAAAAAATTATATTAACATGCAACATTTTTTATTTCATGCATTCAGTATTTAATTCTTGCTTCGCCGCCATTTTGTACCACTCGACCGACGTTTCGGGATAAGCAAGACTAGTCGCGGACGCGTATTGAAGTGCCAAGGGCCTTTGTTTATAATTACCACAAACCAAGTTTTATTGTTATTGACTGACCAAATGGTCATTTATGTTATTTACATTTTTTTAAATTTTATAATAATAAAAAAACTGGCTTCGAACAGAGTTGAAATAAGCATGCACTGCTAATTTTATAAAACAAAAACCATTTGGCTGTGTGTTTATAGTCAGTCAGGATAGGTTCTGTCACAGAAGATTTAATATTATTTTTCTGATGAACAATATATGAGCAATTAGTAGGTTAGTTGGTTTCAATGAAACATGCCAGATTGTCAAAATAAAAATAATATACACACACATTAATGGCTTATATTCATTGATCGATTGATAGATGTCGCACTGTTGGGTCGTCCGTTCCCTTCAACCGGGTTATCAACCAATGAAATTTAGCTTTGAAAGCTTTCCAAATTTAACAAATGATATAATGTATATAATCTTACGTTTGCTTTGACTGGGGACCACTTTGAATCTGCATGACTGCTGTACTTGGTGCATGAACCGGAGTTAGTTGAGGTTGCTTGTTCATATATGGCTCCACGAAAGGTGTTATTTGTGGAGCACAATTTACAGATTCACTTGTGAGATTCTTGGGTGTCCTAGAAGTAGCAGCGGCAGCGGCAGAAGCAGCGGCAGCTGCAGCCGCTGCAGCCATGACTGCATGCCTTTCGGCCAACACAGTCGGAAGCTGCCCAGTAGCTTGAAAAAGATTTTGCTCTTCGCGTGTTGTGTGTAAGTACGTGCAATCTTTTCTCGTACATCCTCCTTTATTTTGATAGTCATGACAAAACTTCAACACTTTTTTCATCTCCTCAACGTCCAAAATATGTTGAAATTTACATTGTGCATGTTTAGAACAAGTGCCCCATATAAAGTTCCTACAAATGGCTCTTTGTTCTTGATTAGTTGACCTGGCGCCACTGAGGATCGGAGCTTGAGGCAATGTTGGTGGCTGGCAGCCATTTTGATCAGTATTAGTACACATAACTGAAATTAAAATTATGTAAATTATAGAGAAAATCATTTCTGTTTTGCCCCCTTTTTTTTTAAATATTTACAAAAATTTTACCCTAGTTAATTGTATTTAATTTAAACACAATATTTTAACTACTCACTGTTGAAATCTCATCATTATTTTTGCTAATAAGCGGGTTGTAATAATTGTTACGCGGGACAACCATTGATATCATTAATTTTTCGAATAAAGCACTTTAGCTATAAAAATGTAGTTGAAATTTTAAAAAAATGTTATTAGGGAACAATTGAATTCGTAAAGCTCAAATTTACTCTATTACTATCCAAAACCAAAATTAGCAAAAGCTGATAAAAATTACATAAACTATTTGTCGCCTGCAAAGTACAGTGACGATACCACTTTTATAATTTACCTACATTATAATGTTCACCCATGAAAAATATGAAAAGTATACCTACTTACATTTTGACCTATACCCCTGTTCACAATTTGTAAATAGAAATTATTAAACCAACATTATATTTAACAAATAAATAACAATATAAAAACAAAAACAAAATTCACTTTTCACATCTGATTTTACACCTCACTCATTTGCAGTATGCCTAATAATAATAAATATGCCCATGCAAACTTGCAAAGTAAACGGACGACGTGTACTACGATCGCCGCCACGCGCGGAGCGGAGATCGAATCGAATACACAAAATGGCGGACGGCCTGAGTGGCCGGACGGGTCACGGGCACGGACACGGGCTGTAGTACAGTTCGTAAATGTAGTTATAGCTTGATCTCTGTGACAGATGACACTTGACAGCTACCAGGAAGCAGCGCTACCTGGTGGCTAACGTGTAGCACTACTTAATTCCCATGTTTTCGAGATTCGACGCGTTTGCATTTGAATATTATTTTTTTAAAATATTAGACGCGAACGTTGACACAAATTTCGTTGCTAGACGCAAGTTCATCGTAAAAAGAGAGATTTGAATGTTAATTAATTAACTCAAAAACTACTAAACCGATTTTAAAAACCGATTCTCGTTCGCGAGTAATTTAAAAAAAATTGGCTTTGGTGGCGCGCGTACTTTGAACGCTTATCGCTCGCTCATTTTTTAAGATATAAAAATAATAATAACGCTGCCTATTGAGCTATATTTTGGGAATATCATTAACTAAAATTTGATGGTCAGACTCATTGCTAAAACAATATTGTGATAATTGTGATAAGAAAAACGTCGCGTACGCTATTCTTCTAAACCACTGACCTGTAATATTTACCACTGGATAGGCTGTCACATACAAATAACCGCAAATAAGAGGAAATTTCATGTACCATTTTGAAACGCTGCCCTCGAAAGTGCCGAAAAGTAATTTTGACGTTTGCGAATTTTTATACACATACATATATGTATAATAGTGTCTGTTTTATTCCATTTGTTGATGTGTTAGGGAGTGTTTAAGTTTATTTCTGTCCGCTATTTTGATGAATATATATTTATAAGTTTACATGTAAAAGAAATTAAATTAATTAAAAATTAAGAAATTAAAAAGAATTAAATTAATAATATGAATACATAGAAAGTTTTATTATTTAACTACTAAATGGGTACTTTGGAAGAAAGTAAGAAGTAAAGCAGAAAGATTTCCACAAGATTGAAACATGAGAAAATGTGTATTCTGTAATAGTGTTCCATGATTTCAATTATTGCATGACTAATTTTAGTTCCATGTACTTTCGCTCCATAACCTACAGCGCCAAAATGGCGTTTTTCAAGAAGGCATAAAAATAAAATACAGACAGCTAAACACAAGAACACAACTTATCTATCCTCCTTGAACACAACACAACTGACATTTTGTTAGTGTTACTAGTACAAGTACTATAATATATACCCAGCATCTTAGGAAAATTAAATTAAATTAGCCGACCCAGCCATTAAATTTAATATTACAATCAGTACAATAGGTTATTATTGTTAACAAAACAACACTACATAATATAAAAAAGTAACTTCCCGTCTGTCTGTCTCCATGTATGCTTAGAAACTACGCAAAGGAATTTGATGCGGTTTTTTTAATAGATAGAGTGATTCAAGAGGAAGGTTTTAGTACTTTTAGTATATAATAAATACGCGGGCGAAGTCGCGGGCACCACCAGCTATCTACTAAAAATAAAGATACCATACAACCCCCGAAAATTTTATATATTGCTTTACACATTTAGTCAGGCGCTACACATCCCACTTTTAACGCGGGCGAAGTCGCGGGCACCAGCTAGTTTATCATCAATCAATACTAATAATAAATCTGTAAGTGTAGGTAATGTATGTATTTATGTATGTTCCTCCTTAACTCTTAAACGAATTAATTGATTTTCATGAAACTTTGTAGATAAACATTTAGACGTACAGGACACAGGATAGGCTACTTTTTTCTTTTTTAACGCGGACGAAGTCGCAGGCACCAGCTAGTAAATAATAGAGTTGAACCATTAGGAAAAAGTAATGATTATTCTACCAAAATCTATCAATTTTATTGCAAAGTTTTGTATAGCAATTATAGATTATTCGTGAAAAACGACATCTACCTGATTATGCTCGAATTTAAACAATCTTTCTTTAATTTAATAAAACTGCCATAAGACCAGACTAAATGCATGCTCACAAGCGTTTTCTACAACTTATGTCTGTTTATCACATTTGTTAATTGACTAATTTGTTATTAAGTTTTATTATTAACTAGCTGGTGCTCGCGACTTCGTCCGCCTAGAAAAATATAAAACGCCATCTACCGTATTTTGGATATATGGCCCTATCTCCCGGGCCAAGCCGCTAGTATTTACTTTTATTGTAGATTTCCCATAGGAATGAAGCATTTTCCCACGGTAAAAAGTAGCCTATGTTCATCACGGATAATGTCGGCTCCTAATGGTAAAAGATTTTTTCAAATCGGTCCAGTAGTTTCGGAGCCTATTTTATACAAACAATCAAATCTCTCCTCTTTATAATATTAGTATAGATTTAATTATTTTATTACTGCCGCAGCAAACGTTTAGGTTTGATTAGTAATAGGAATACGCATTTGATAGTTAAGGGCATTAGTGATTGCAGGAGGTGAAGAAAAAAAACCGGTTCAGTAAATTTTTGCTTTATTCTCGGTTTAAGTAATTTAAATATATTTTTCGACGTGTCGTTGTTATTCGTCGATTGCATAACAGACAACTTGCCATCCGCTCCAGTCGACTTGTCTGGTCTTTCGCATATATGGCCGTCCAGAAAAGTGCATTCATTTCAAAATTCGCTAAGGCTTAGTTTTGAAATAGATATTGAATACTGATTGACATAATTGGGCATCGCTAAGTAGGGAAAATGCAATCTCGTTCTCGCGAGATCTCGCGAGTTTAATAAGATTGCAGTTCGCGGTTAACTGCCTGAGATCTGTGGTTCCAACTAGCGTTGAATCCGAAAGGGCTTTCTCAGCGGGTGGTTATCCGACCATCAAAATAAGAAGCCGCTTAGCAGACGATTCTTTAGACATTTTGTGTTTCTTAAGGAGCTACTTTCAAAATAATTCGTATTAATGGCGTATGATGTGAACTGAACAAGCCTTTCATTTGATTGGTAGGTATATTTTGTTAATTAATCTCTAATTTCTAATAGATCGCCGAGTAGGTATAGTTTTCTTTAATTGATAATAATATATCAGATACTAGTCAACTCAACTTAGTTAATGAGTTTCATTTTAGTTCGTGAAAACGACAGCAAGTATGGATAAAAAAGTATAGATGGACTACGGGCATTAGTCCTTTAAATTTTAGTGACTTTGTGGACCACGGACAATACATAATTTTAGTATTTTATTATTTAATAAGGATATTTAGAATTTTAGAACACTTCATCCAATATGTAGCAAATTGCATCTATTCGTCTATCGCAAATATGATTTGTCAGGTCAGATTATTATCGAGTTATTAGACCATTCGCGGGCAATTAACTCGCGTGAACCCGCGAGTAATCATTGTTATCATCTTTGTTCGCTTCGATATAAATATTAAAACGTAAATTAGATTTTAAATGAAATAAATTCAAACTATAATAGACATTTACAGCGGGTATAAGGTAAGCACAATGAAGGTAAGTCTACCTGACGGAAATTTATTAAATAATGGTATACCCCTGGTGTACCTACCCAACAATACCAAGGATCCATCTATTGTTTCAAAAAACAGTTAGGTACGAGTAAGTATCTACGCCTATAGAACTAATATTATAAAGAGGTGAATTTTGAATGTTTGTTTCTATTTATGAGGTAATATTAAAAACTATTCATCAGTTTAAAAAAATATTTTACTAATAATTACTTACGATAGAATTTCAGGACTTTCAGGAGTAAACTTCTAGTAAACTAGTAAACTTATAAAGTAGTTGCCTTGCCCTGGCGACCATCAACGCACAGCCAAAACTACTAAGTCTAGAAAGCTGAAACTTGGAACATAGGTTTTAATATTCTAAGCGTGCAAGGCAAGCATCCACTATGAAAGGATTTTTGAAAATTTCAAATCCATGTAAAGCCGCGTGCGGCGGGGGCACTAATGTTTTAAAGTAAATAAAATAACTCTTAAAAATATATATCAGTTACCAAAAGATAATAATAAAATAGGTAAATAAAATACAACAATTTCGGAAGAAGTATAACATATTTGAAAAAGGATAGGATGTGGCATGGCCATAAGTAAACAATTGACTATTTCCGACCCGAAGGGAGCTTCCTTTTATCTTGTATACCTTTCGAACCAGTCTTTACAACTTCCTCTACAATTCTTTGTACGGGTACCAATTTCTGATCGGCGAGAGCCATTAGTTGATGTTTTCGAACGTTTAGAGATTCCATAATTTTATTTGCACAAATCTCAAGTGTATCAGAAATTTTAACTAAACTTGTTGATGTTTTAATAGCTTCTGAATATGAATAATGGCTTCCTTCGTTAAATAGCTTTAGTTTAGAAAGAAAGCAAAAGTTGGCAATTCGTGCTGAGTGAATTTTATTTTCTATTTCTTTTTTAAACTCGTTTATTGCCATATCTAAAGATTCTTCATAAAGGTGTCGATACTTAGTGAGACGCAAAGCATAACTGGACATTTTTAAGTATTTAACATCAAAATCACATACACTTGTTGAAAGTTCGTTTATGTTATTTTGAATAAGATCCAACCATTTGCAGATTGGATAAAGGCGAGAATCGTCAATTGATAAAAACCCAGCCGCCTCATCCAGCAAGTTATCTATAAGACTTTGTATGGCACGTAAATGAGAATTAAGTCGTGCATCGTGATGTCGCAACTCCGAGAGCCGAAAATCCTTCAGAGATTTCACTCGTTCTGTTCGTAAGTTGTGCAAATGAAGCTTCATAAAATGTCGCGTTTTTAACTCGTTTTTTCTGTCGTCAATCCAACATATAGCTTGGAGTTTCAAATCATTGAAAATGGCCACCATATTCCTTTCAAGAGTTTCAATGAAACCATTCACCCATTTTAGTAACGCTATACCCTGCAATTCTGTCTGCATAAGCGCTCGAGCTAAAGGTGTGCTTGTTGTTCGTCCTATACTTCTTGGTGTGGATAGCTGCGTCATATTACTCGGTGTGTGTAGTCGAGACCATTGATGTCTCTCTAAAAAACAGTTAAATTCTGCAATCAATACATTGGCCATCGCTGGAGTGAGGTTGAGATATTCTTCTAATTTGTTTATCTCGAGCTCATTGTGTTGCTGAAATATACTTAAATTGCGAACTAGCAGTGAAAGAACATTGTCGTATTGTTGTTGCACCTTGTCCAATTCAGGACACGTTCGTAATTGTTCCAAGGCTATGTTGACAGAAATTTCATTGGCTAATTCAATAGCATCATTACTTGTGACAAGGTCCTCAAGAGCGGTCCTTATTAATTGTTGAGCGAGAGACGCACGCATCATATGAGCATCCCAAAGGTGGCCAGCGTCATGTAAAATTGAATACGCACCGTGAAGTTGATTGCTTAATGTTATCAAATTTGTTTGAATCTGTGCAATTTCCGAGTAACTTTCAGTTGATTTCATGCCATCTGAACAAAAACATTTAGCTACTCCCTTTATGGTTTCGTAAATAATGTCTTGTAAGTCTTTAAAAGGTGGTATTATAAAAGTGTTTTCAGGTATAATACGTACTCCTAATTCTTTTTGTAAACTAGACAATTTTCCGGAAAACCCTAGAAATATATTAGATACTGTTCTTCGATATGCCTCTATCAAACTCTTTATATTATCCTCTATATTTTGATTATTTTGAACCTCAGATTTGACTTCAGATAATCGTAGCGATTTGACTTCTTGTAGTGATACCATCTTGTCTATTGAATGTAATTTGCTTACCGGGTCAGGTTGTGCTTCTAATTTTGTTTCTAGATAATGATTTAGGCAAGCTTTTGCGCGTAATATACTATTATCAGCTTGAAACCGTAATTGTACTTCCAATTCTTGATAAGCTCTTAAATTATTCAACAATTGTTCATTAATCTCATAAATGCGAATGTCAAATTCATGTAATATTTCTCTTGGGGGTTTAGAGCAAACTTTAATTAAAAGTCGAAATTGTTTTCGTAATAGTATCCTTAATTTATCCGCTCGTGTCCTTTCAAGACTGAGTGCACTCAATTTAAATTTGGTTATTTCATCAAGACGTTCAGAGTAACTCTCATTAAACTTGATAAATACTTCATTCTTGTATTCTGCCATTTTAAAGTCTTTGGCTTTTTTAATTAAACATTTAGCTTTCGTTTCATTCTGTCGGATATAGTTTAATAAAGAGTCTGAAATTTCCCGAATACTTTTATCGGTATCACTATTAATTTTGGTGGCCATTTCGTTCAATTGAAACAATAAGTGTTCATGTTGATATTTCTGTTTTTCCAGGTAGTTTTTTAAAGTTTTCCCGCTTCGTTTGGGTATCCATTGGTTGGGCAACGCAGCCACAGCAGCTAAGTCATCAGAGCACCCAGCAATTGATATAAGTTTCACAGAATTTATTGATGTTTTACAATATTTATTGTTACATAATAACATAATGTATTATTTTTATAATGTATTTTTAATGAAATTATAAAAAGTCAAGACATAAATAATTAACTAAAACAAATAGGTAATTATAATAAATAAATCAAATCATTAAAACTGACAAATTATTTGACTACATACTGACTGGTGAAGAAATGGAAATAAACCATAGATAATATTTACCTGAATATTTACATAATATTCAGAAAGCTTCTCGGTGGTCACGTTTCACGTAATTAATAAATAACAGATAATTATTAATAAATAATTACATTCATTATTATCATATTTGACACTATTGTAGTCCGCTCATTCCCATACAAACAGATATATAGAGTGAGGTTCATTACATATTTTACATTTCACGTAGCAATCACCTTTTAAAGACAAACCTACTTTCTTTTATTTTCATCTCCTTCTATAAATTTACCATAAGAATAACCTTACAAATAACCAAAAAAAATTCTCGGGAATATTTTTGGGAAAAAAATATTTAATTAAATTTTTAAGGTTCCGATGAACCCCAATAATCCCTAGCCAGGTCAGCCGTTTTTTATTCAGTTATTATAATGGAAACAATGCACTTTTATAGATTGTTACTGGTAGTTACAACTTTGAAAAAAAAAAAAGGATGACGGTTTAAGAAAAAAAGAGGTTATACCTTCAAGGGAGCTTTTACCTACCAACTGGAATTTTGAATAAAGCGAGAAATTTAAGAAATACTTACAAAACAAAATAGTTCAGTAGGTAGGTGGTTCTATTTCTATCGGTTCTCACCACCAGGGGTGGTATTATGGTACCTACCTACTGTGTTTCATGTTAAGTATTTGATTAATTTGAGGACGTGTATGGTAATGCATACGATCTTAATTTTCTGCGATGTTAATCTTAATTGTTACGGTGAGGGAGTACGGGATTCCATAGCCTATTTTCCCATCCCATCAAAATCTATTGAGGTCGCAGGAGCACTTGCTGCACTGCAAACGTGGCGACGGTAGCCACCTACCATAAAGTGGACCGCCTCAGCTACTTACTTAAATACCTACATGTTTTTACTAGAGAAAGCAGGTGCGCCATATTGTTCGCAATTCTACATGCACAAACGAAAGATACCCGCTCAACGAGATGTTTATGTTGGAAGTTTCTTTTAATAGAATTTAATACTGGCAATTTTTATAAAAATAAAAATTGGTTTAGAAATAAAGAATGCGATGTCATAGATTTGAAAAAGTAGTGTAGAAGAAAATTTTGTGAGCAATGTGTCGTTTTAAGTTTTGATTGTATTTTTATATTGAAGTGTTTTGTTTAAATATAATTATAGAAAATAAATTGATATATTAAGAAGCATAAGAACGTTTTAATTCATTTACAACTACAAAGCCCATGCTGAAAATTTTAATAAGAGTTTACACAGGTTTACTGCTCTCGACTTCGCCCGCGTAACTTTGTAAATTATACACTAAAACCTTCCTCGAGAACCACTCTATCCATTGCTGAAAACAGCATGAAAATCAGTGTAGTTTGAGTTTATTTTACTTAGATATTAGAAAAATATTTTCGAAGCATTCTTTCTTCATAATTTGTAAAAATCGCTACTTAGTTACAATTACATACAAATATACATTTTTCGTAATTGTTTGAGTGTTTTCAGGTGAAAGCCTGTCTGTCCAAAACACCGCACGCACGCATTGTTATATTCCTTCACCCGCCATAGACAACTGGCGACATCTAACGTCTTAGCAACTCTGGCACCTGTTATTTACATAATATTTAAAGGATAATACGCCAATACAATACTATATAACATATTTTATAAAAAAAGGTAAACAGCTGAGTTAACATAATGTTATCTATGTTTTCCGTAGAATGCCAAATAAATACAATAGTGTACTGTGGTTTCTGTGAAATCTGTCATTGTCAAAGCTGTCATTGTCAGGTTCATAGCCAGTTTGTCATAGTGACATGAATCATGAAGTGATTAATGAAAAGGGTCAATTCATGGTCATTGTTCAAGTTTCAACTTACAGTCGTGATTTGTAATTAACTTCTTTCATTTTTCCTTTATCTTTCATTTTAACTGTTTCCTTAGTAATATTTGGACGTGGGCTGAGCAATTATTCCATATTCAGTCAAGTAATCATATCTACACTACATTTTTAAAATGGCAGAGTAAGTGGTTTTAGTATAATTATTTTTATACACTTTTTATTATGCACGTCATTACAATTACAATATTTTTAATAGATTTTCGAAATTTGGTAGTTCACAAAATTAGCTGCCTATTTCACAAAAAGTGCAAACATTTAATCCCATGTCTATTTTATAACTGATATTAAACCTTTATTTCATTAGTAAGTATATATAAACTGCAATCGTAAGATTACACATTGCACTATGTTAAATTATTATTATAAATCAAGGTCATTTGTAGGTGAATGTTAACAGTAGAAATTTCTTATTTAGCTATTCATTAATTAAGTTAACCATTCTTATTCAGACCACGTTTGGTTACATTGGTTAAATACTAGAAAAGGTTTTTTTTTTTTCTGTAAAGCTCATCACATATTATATTAACAAAAAAATCTTGTATGCTGCGACGATCCCGCAAACGGCTCTTAACGATTTTGATGAATATCTAGGGTTAGGGGTTTTTTAGGTCTAGAAATCGATCTGTCAGGGTCTTATCTTCGAGAAATTTCGTTTTAGGTAGTTTTTTAATGGAACGGTTTCAAAAAGTAATACCGCTTGCTAGTTTTACAATATTTTGAATTATTAATTATTGATTTAAGTATTCTTGAATTTTTTTTGTGTAATGTTTCAAAGACTTTCTTTCTTACATGTAAAAAACTTAAATCCTTCACTGGCCCGAGCGAAGCTCAGTATAGTATACTGATCTTAGTATACCCATCTTGGTATAGTAATATATAATATATACTTTTACACTATTATAGATCAAAGGCTGACATTGCTCTCATTGGATTGGCGGTGATGGGCCAAAACCTGATACTCAACATGGACTCGAAAGGTTTTACAGTCTGTGCATTCAATAGAACTGTATCCAAGGTGATTTTTCTTTCATTAATTATTCATATAATGATTTTGAAATACAACCATTTGTTACATAAATTTCCAATTTAATATCCTCTATTTATATATAGTGTTTCAAGAGACACTTAGAAAGTAATTTTTTTAAATACACTGCTCATGAACAACTCTAAATGCATTAGTAATATTGTTTGCTGTTATTTTTGAATTTTTTTAATTACATAATTATAATGTGTGTGTGTATGTTGTACAATATGTGTGTCTCCTGAAAAATTTATAGCTAGTTAAAGTTTATTTTTATGTTAAGTTGGCAGACAGTTTGACGGTCCACTTGATGGTAGACAACTTCTGTCGCCTACGACACAAGGAGCACAGGTGCTGCAAGTGTAGAACTAAAGTAGGATTAAGGATAAACGAATGGGAAGGGATAGTAATTTCACTGTTGTCTTGTGTAAAGCGTTGTTTACTGCCACCAGCCAAGGTGACTGCAAAACACAGTCATGATATTTAAAGTTTGTAAAATAACTTAGATTGGATAATAAATAGACCTATTTCGTAATTTATAGGTACAACAATTTCTCGAAAACGAGGCCAAGGGAACGAAAATTATCGGCGCCACATCATTAGAGGACATGGTTAGCAAGCTGAAGAAACCAAGGAAGGTTATGCTTCTTGTAAAAGGTAAATTATGACCTCATATTAATATTTTAAATCATGTTCTGTATTTTATTTAAGTAATTTTATGTTAAAAAACATAAGTTAGCGTCTAAAAAAATTTGTTTAAATTGACCATCTGAAAAAAATCTGAATTTACGTAAGCAAGTCATCTAGGCATATTGTACAATATTTTATATTTTACTAGCGGTTGCACGTAAATAAATGAATGAATAAAGAATTCTTAAAATTGATCTGGTAGTTTTTGAATTTATTCATTACAAAGAAAAATACCAATCTTGTCTCTTTATAATATGTGTATTAGATTGACTGTACAATAAAAACTTGGGGTTATCTATCTTTATCTATCTATCTATGTATCATGCAGTATATTAGCAATATATGAAAGTAACTAGCTGGTGGCGTTGCCGCGCGACGGTGGCGTCCAATCCGTACTGATCCAAACAATATCTTTTTTTTTTAAGCTTTTTTATGTCTTACATAGCCTATGTCTTATTCTGATGTATAAGCTACATTTATTGAAAAGTTTCATTGAAATCCATTCAGTAGTTTTTGCGTGAAAGAGTAACAAACATGGAATGTGTGGAATATTCATACAAATTAGTACAGAAGGATTAAATTCCCCTCACTTATACCATTATCATTTGTTTTTAGCTGGATCTGCAGTTGATGAATTCGTCAAAAATCTAGTACCTCTTCTTGACAAAGGCGATATAATAATCGACGGTGGCAACTCCCAGTATTTGGACACGCAACGTTGGTGTAAACAGCTTGAACCTAGTGGCATTCTTTATGTCGGCATGGGTGTAAGTATGAGACCGTTTTACATGCTTTCATTACACAAAGGGTGTACGTAATCATGACTCATGATTCTGCAATCACAATATAACTTAATCTTGAACTATTGTCGTGAGTTCAAGATAGTAATTTGTATTGCAATGTAATGATTTTTTTAGTGTAATAATACACTTTTGTAATCATCATTTGTTGATCATTTTGTAACTATTTTTGTGAAATATAATTTAATGATATTAATTTTTAAATTAAGAAAAATATAATACTTAATGATGGTATAATATAAAACCTCATACAAAAACACCAATTACCAATTTGTTAATGTAGAGGTACATTGTAAATTATAAATTTATGATTTTTTAATTGCACAGATAGTAACTAACGATTTAATGTTTAGTACGCGGCATTTTTAAGTTTTTTGAATATAAATCCGTTGAATATTTTTGAATAATATCCAATATGATTAGGTACTTTAATTTTTTTCTTAAAAAACTTACATTCTTATGTATATATTTTATATATAATATTTTATTGCAGGTGAGTGGAGGTGAGGATGGCGCTAGATATGGACCATCTTTGATGCCAGGCGGGAATCCAGCAGCTTGGCCTCACATTAAACCTATATTTCAGGTGGGTCTATCGCTACACTTACATATACTAAAATATAATCAAATAAATATTTATTAATAGAATTAAAAGAATCTATAGTCATTTTTTTAATGTTCTTCTTCTATGTAATATATATTATAATTTCTTCATATATATTATAATTTTGTCAAACAAATCTGGTATCAAGTTTCCTTATTGTAATATACGAGAAATATACAAAGTTAAAGTTTGTCGTGAAACTCGTGAAGTCTTTTTAGTTTTCATGCTTAACACTACGCAGAGAAATAAATATAATGTTATTTTTTTCCTTTCCCCTGTATTTTTTTCGCATAGAACTGTCATTTTGTGTTTGTTTTTAAAATTTTGCATTACATAAAATATGAAGACACTGTGGGCGAAAATATTGAACATTTTTAAAAGAGTTCTTATATTAGTTAGAGTATCTTGTGTCACTATTGAATTATCAGTATGGTAATTGTTTTCCAGGCAATTTGTGCTAAAGCAAATGGCGAGCCATGTTGCGACTGGGTTGGGGAGGACGGCGCTGGACACTTTGTGAAGATGGTTCACAACGGAATAGAATACGGCGACATGCAACTCATCTGCGAAGCTTACCACCTCATGAAGGACGTTTTGGGTATGTATTTTTATTATGCTTCTCGAATATACCACAAATATCTTCGCATAATAGGATATTAACTGGTCACAGAGGTCAAAGATACCCGCAGGCTTATTATCTAAATGCCTCTGCTGAAATTTGTGCAATATCACACTAAATCGATTTTTACGCAAACCACATGAGCTACGTCATACCAGTGTGATATTGCACAAATTTTTCGCATTTTTCGCCTTTAGAGGCATTTATATAAAAAGCCTGCCGATTATAATACAGGTCACAGAAGAGATTTTAAAGTGATTTTTTAATTTTTAATTTTTTTATTAAAAGTCCAATTTTATCTTTTTTTTTTCAAATATTGTCCTTAAATTAATATTGATATTCTCGTTCTTTTTAGCAAAAAGTTTTTAGTAAAATAAAAAAAAAAACTATCTTTAATAGAAAATAGTTGTATTCTCGAATAATCTAGTTAGTCTAGGACAAGTTAGTCAACTTAATATTATCGATGCAAAGTTAATATCTTGTCTGCCATTGTCTATTTATCCGCTTACTTCTTCTAAAACTTTTAACTGATTTTGTTACGGGTTTCACTAATATTAATAATAAAATTAATGTCTCTTTACACAGGTATGGAACAGGGTGAAATGGCAGATGCGTTCGCTGAATGGAACAAAGGAGAATTAGATTCCTTCCTCATTGAAATCACTAGAGACATATTGAAATTCAAAGATGCCGATGGTAAGT
Source organism: Synanthedon vespiformis (assembly GCA_918317495.1). NCBI lineage: Eukaryota > Metazoa > Arthropoda > Insecta > Lepidoptera > Sesiidae > Synanthedon > Synanthedon vespiformis. The sequence continues at coordinate 5,945,362 of OU906947.1, forward strand.
CTAGAGATTTAGAAAAGATCTAGAGAAAACCTGTGAATACTTTGTACGATGGAAAAACACAATTAATATTCCTAATTTCATTGAAAAAATCTAAGTTCTTTTTTATAACTGATACAAGATAAATTTGTCGAAAGTATTATAAATTTTATTTGTATTTCACTGTGCTCTCAGAAGTTTTATAATAAAGTAAGTATCTAATGCATGTGAGTGAATAAGTTCTATTTAACTTTCATATAGCCTGTCAAAACGAAATCGTTTTTTCGTACAGATTTATTATTAGTATGGATGATGCAGAAAGAAAGAGTACAAAGTTAATAAAATAATGTCCTATATCGCACTCTACCTTCGATAATGTCGTTCAAATATTATTAATTTCTTAAAATATTAATTAATATTTTACATGATTAATATAATATCTATAAAATAAAAATAAAATAATGAATTAAAATATTCATCTAACTTGTATTTTTTTAAAACAAAAGCCATTTGTGCAATTTATTTTAAAATTTTGCTCTTAATGTTTCACTACTTTAGCACTTTTAATATAATGAGGTAAACGATACTACAACTGTCTATCCGAGATAAAACATCAGACATTTTCAATTGATTGAACTAGCAATTGAACTGGTGGAAATAGACGTATAATTCCATATTTGTAATATGTAGAAAATAGGGTTTCAAATAAATTGTATAACTTTAAATCGACAGGAAAATATTTGTTGAGCAAGATTCGTGATGCTGCCGGACAAAAGGGTACCGGCAAGTGGACCGGCATCAGTGCTCTCGAATATGGTGTACCAGTCACTCTAATAGGCGAGGCCGTTTTCGCCAGGTGTTTATCCGCACTAAAAGGTTAGTAGGCACTTTTATTATAAGATAAAAATAACCTAATCGAGGGATTGCGATTGGGCAGTACCTTTACCATCGAATTAATGAAATGTCTCCCTGCCTGCGTCTGTGTTTCCGAGTTCATATAACTCTAATCTTTTCAAAGTTCGAGTGAATAGGCATCTTCTGGGTAAGCTCGCTCCATCTTAGGCCTCTCCCTTGCTGCCCAGCTGGTTGTTGGCCAAGAGCAAACCCATCTCTAATAATAAAAAAAAAATGTTCATTTTCAAAGGGGTTCAACAAAGGCAGAAATAGGCTTAAATCAAAACAAGTGCTGTAATTCTGTGTCTCCGATTTCGTATGTGACGTAATGAACACTAATGTAATAAGTGTAAGCAGGGGCGTAGCCAGCCATGGGCTCAGGGTGGGGCAGCAGTCTAAAATATAGCAACTAACTATATAGCAAACTATACCCGCGGTGTTACCCCTGGTTATTTTTTTTTTCATACAAAAAGGTTACACCCACACCCTGTAGCACCCGTATCTGTATGTATTATCCAAAACACTTTCTTATTGCTCACCTACCTACACCACGAAATCTTCCAAAAATGTCTGTTTAGTGTGAACTTTCTTACGGATATTAAGTATTGTAGTTAGTACCTAGATAATTAAGTTTTTTAGGTTTAATTAGGTATCTTATAGGTCAGAGCCAGGGTGGTGCAAGCGCCCTACCGTGGCTACGCCCATGGGGCCACACACATCTCGAAAAAAAATCCCAAGTTTGTAGGAAAATATATATTATGTGGATCACACAACATATTAGTCTTAATGAATGCGTAGACTAATTTTAAATAGGTACTTAAAAATTATGCCTTTTTTTGTAACAGACGAGCGCCAGATAGCCAGTAAGACGCTTCCTGGATCTTCAACCAAGTTCAGTGGCAATAAAAAGGATTTCCTCGAACACATACGTAAAGCTTTATACGCAAGCAAGGTTATATCCTATGCTCAGGGATTCATGCTGCTTCGTGAAGCTGCCAAGGTATTAAAATTAATATTTATAACAAATATTATAAATCCCAAAGTGAATTTGTTTGTTTTTTTACACGTATAACGTCTCAACTACTCAACCGATCGTTTTAAAATTTTGCATACACGTCAGAAATACACAGACCTTACATCCAGTAAAAAGTACTGTTCCTTAAGGGTAAATAAATAATCCAGTGTAAGTTTTACAATGAATTCTTCTATGGCGACAGACAACGCTTTTTTACGTCTAATAGCATTCATTGTTAGCTCGAAATTGAAAGAAGTATTCAAAAATGACATTGATTATTATTGAAATTAACTCAGTAGCCTAATTATTTGAACTAACGAGATGCAACAACGAATTCTATTTGTTGGTATTTGTGCCCCAAAAAATCTGTAGATAATTCTGCCTTTCTTTTCCAGGTGCATAAATGGAACTTGAACTATGGCAGCATCGCCCTAATGTGGCGCGGCGGATGTATTATAAGAAGCGTGTTCCTAGGAAATATCAAGGTAAAAACCATTGAAAATTAATCATATTTCCCCTGGGGTTTTCTGAAGTTTAAGTTTTTATATAAATTTTTTCGTGTTTTTCTTCCCAGTTGGTCAGTATTATTACTCGTATTCACTGTCTCTCTGAGAATTATCCTTATGACAATAATCCAACCATTTTGTGTCATTTGTAAAAGTATCGAGTATATGTGTTATAAATAACATTAATTGAGAATTCAACCTTGACCTTGACAATGAAAAATTCTTAAAAAAAATAAAAAATATCTTTGCCCCATGTAATACTGTATCTAGTGCAGAAATTATTATTAGTGGATACATAAGAATAAATGCATTTTTTTGTAGATCGATGTCCCGAATAGTTGAATAACTATTAAATTATTCACAAAAAGAAATGAATCTCATGATTATTGGTCCAGAGCCAGCGACAGATTTTCATGACCAATTTCCTCTCAGTCGATAACTCGTAAAATGACTGAGAGAGTTGTATCACGAAGCGTTGTGAACGTCAGCTGCGGCTCCGATGGTGGGTTGAGCAGAAGAGTGGTAGCCGCCCACGCACATAACAAAAAAATTTTTTAATCATTTATTCCCGATAAAAAATTCATCAAATTATAATTAGCCTAATATTTTGAAGAAACAAAATTGTTAGCTATTTATAAAATGGTGGATTATACGTCAGCAGGTCACACGAATATATACGTGTTCAGTGATTACCTCCCAATAGAAAATTTATCAGATAATAGTTTATGTATTACTGTTAATAAATAAAAAAGCCAGCTGGCTATATCTTGGTGGAATGCTTGTCAGCTGATGCTCTGAAAGTGTAATGGGCTACCACTGCTCAACCCACCATCGGAGCCGCAGCTGACGTTCACAACGCATCATAATACAACTCTCTCAGATATTTTATAAATTATCGACTGAGAGGAAATCATTGACGAAATTAGTGCCTGGCTTACGGACCATATATTCTGAGGCGGTATGAAGTTCATCGGGTCAGCTAGTTATAAATAAAGCAGTTGACAATGACCGTGTCACGAATGACCTCTGCTTATATATTATATATTTAAATAAATTAAGCTCGTGACTGAATGATAACAACTTTTACCAACAATGTTACGTTAATGCATGTCACGCATTAAGACCTCTAAATGACATTTTAATTTTGATACGAATATCATGTATGCCTAACCTTTGCTTCACATTGATCCAGATATCACACATTGCCCTTAAAAGCTGGTTAACATGTATTTTCTTACGGCCTCTTTCACCAAGTAAAGTGTTGATTAGTTACTTTTAGATATAATTTATGTTTTATTAAATTACTAGCTGGTGCCTGCGACTTCGTTCTCGTTGCCTAACCTGTGTTTCCCATACGTCTAAATGTTTATCTACCAAGTTTCACGAAAATCAGTTAATTCGTTTAAGAGTTATGGAGGAACATACATACATACATACATACAGAAAAAAATTCTAAAAATGATCAATTTAGTTTCAGTATACATCATGTATGGAGCCTATAAAAACACGATATCTCTGAAAACAAAGTAACTTACTCCATGACCAACCCTTACTGATTTATTATTAGTATTGATTGATAATGCACTCGGTTTAGTGCATCCATCGAAAGGCGATTTTTTTTTTAATAATTTTCTTTTTAATGTTTGGGACTTTTACTGTACAACCATCCCCAGTGACCGGTGACTTTAAATGACGGTTAGTCTACTTGACAGATGGTGAAGGAGGCCCTTAATGTAAATATTCGACTGGCAAGTAGTTTTTTTTATCGACAGATTCATTTATCTGAGATTGTTTTAATTCGCTTACAGGATGCTTTTACGAAGAATCCTCAATTGTCGAACCTCCTTTTGGATCCGTACTTCACGGAGCGTATCGGATCCGCTCAGCTGTCTTTGCGTCAAGTGGTAGCGCAGTCGGCTCTGGTCGGTGTGCCGGCGCCAGCGTTCTCCGCGGCCCTAGCCTTCTACGACGGATACCGGTCCAACGTACTGCCGGCTAATCTCCTGCAGGCCCAGAGAGATTACTTCGGTGCGCACACATACGAATTGCTGTCGAAGCCAGGCGTGTTCGTTCACACCAATTGGACGGGTCACGGTGGAAACGTGTCCGCTTCAACATACAACCACTGAATAACTGAGGGGGTTAAGTTTTTCTTTATTATTTTTTTTATCTAATTTTTTGTTTAAATCGTTAACTACATTCCCTATTTTATATGGAGCATTTATTTTAAATGGTTTGAAAAATTTATTATTGTAAGTTGTTTTTGTATTTTAATGTTTAAGAGTGTGTAGGAGTCGGTAACATTCCTTTTGTTATAGGTGAAGTTAAAATGTTGGTTGGGATCAATTTTTTTTATTTAATTTTAATTACTTACTAAGTGATTAAATCACCGTGTCATTCTTCAAGTTTTTTTGAGAGTTTTATCATCTAAATGTATTTTTTTTAAATAATGAGCTTGTTTAATAGGAACAATGTTGTTATATCAACAGAATTTATTACTATTAACGCAATTCTTTGGTAACGGACAAAGCTGGTATTTTAAGCCCTTTTTAAAATAAATGTTTTAAGTTACACTTATTTTTTCTTTTTGCACCAATTTGCTTAAGAGCTTTTGAAGGACAAAATGACAATATGTCAACACTTGGATGAAAATACATACCTAATGAAAATTGTGTTGTTCACCTTTCTGATCCACAGTACCCCCCCAGTGGTACGGTGGGTAATTATTTTTCCCTACAATTAATAAATACACTTTCAATAAAGCCTTGTTGCCCATGGTCCGCCCAGGTGTCAAAATAGGTGTACCACGGGCAATACACGAGCCAATCGGGTAAGAAATACATAATATAGCGTTAAAAGAGATAAACATAAATATAAAAAATACAATCTGATGATGATGATGATGATGATGATGATGATGATGATCTGATGAGGAGAAATATCTACACTATGTGTGTAAACTATCAGCATTTAATTAATATAAATGAGGCTAAAATATTATTTGGGGTCATCAATTAGGGACTTATTTTGGAATAAAATTGGCTTTTGTTCTTAAGCTCTAAACATAGCTTTAGGTTAGGACTCTACAGTGAAAGAGGAGCGACATTCTGTAAGTATTAGTGCAAACAGATGGAGTATGTAAACGGCGATGACATGTAAACCGGTCGCAAGGCTATAGCGACCTCCTGTCTTCAATTGTTATATCATATACTAAAGCTTCGATTTGCCACCACTCGGTCTGTCTTTGCAGGTGGACCAACAGTCAAACTACAAATCGATATCAGTAAAAAACTTTATAATAAACAAACTTTTCAGTACTCATACATAACAGTGAAGTGACGGAATAGAAATTACAAACGCTCTACACTTTTCGACTAATAACACGCGCGTTTATTGCTACAGCACAAACCAGCTGGCGTGATCTTGAATATTCTGTTTTTCCGATCCTTGGCGTATACTTCAACCGGTCTTTCAAGAATGCCTCGATTTATACAAGGGGCCCACATAACCAGGATAAGCCCCATTAAAAGAATGGGACATAACATATTTTTCCTGAAATTGGCGTTTTAATTATTGATGGTTAATTATTTATAACATATTTTTTATGTTGTTATGGCATTGTAAAAGATAATACGTTAACATATAGGAGGTATGTTCGGTACTCTAATCAATTTGATTGACAATCACAGACAAAAAATATTGCTAATATACTGTGATAATATTAACTATGTTTCTATATTAATAATTAACCTTATTTGTATGTGTACTTACAGTACAATTACAGTATTACAAATGTCGACTATTCAGCTCGTTCTGTACGATACTGTTTTCGATAAGAACAACCACTGATTTATGCAAACCGTGGATTATGAATGCAAGAGTTCATACTCTTATTACATTAGTAGGCATATGGGATTAACTTAATTTAAGATTTAAGTGATTTAAGGCCGCCGCAGACGGACTGTATGGCACGGCACGGATTATTTCAATGACTTAAGCACTCTCCTTTATTTCAATACCAAGACGCGGTAGCGTTCCGAATCTTTTCGAAGCAGGTCGCAGCATTCCTTCAGCAATAAGTGCTATTAACATTGGCAGTCAAAAGACCATCGTGGATTAACACTAAATCCCAATCAATAATTTTGACGACTTCCGCGTAATTCAATGATTACATGAATATTTTTCTATTATCGAGATGATTCTTAGCTAGCTTATGAAGATCTTGTTCAGGAGGCGTTTGAAGGTCATGAGTGCAATTTCTAGATGACGAAGTTATTTCACTAACTTCTACAGGTTTGATTGATGGGAAAATTGGTAAAACTTCAGTGGTAACCTTGATCAGCTGAAGCAGTATCAAGCAGTCTGTGGGACACTTAACTGCTCGGCAGTTTACAGCAGTGGGCTCAATAGAAAGTAACCCACCCTTGAGGTCTTTTAGTATGTTGAAGTCCCAATGTATAAAACTACACGAATTGCCTTTGATTCTATTAATTTTATTAGGCTAAAAATACGTTTAGCATTGTCAGTCGAGATATCATAAGAAACTAAGACACGTTTAATCATAATCATCCCACAATTTTCTATAATTTAAATATTGTAAGTTGTTTCACCAAAAGAAGTCGCTTCGGCCGTTTTGGAAACCAGTTTAGAAAACGGAATTATTCTTCTTTTTTGGAAACCTGGTTTCGAATGAAGAAGAATAATTCCGTTTTCTAAACTGGTTTTCAATGGAGAATATAAAATCTTCTTATGAAACTCATTCACAAATTTTAATATGTAAGTATACAAACTTACATATTAAATTACTTGATTAGTATTTGAGAATAATAACCTTGTGTTATTAATCTATTAGTATCTATTTAAGTAGGCACAGTCAGCATCAGAAATGTGTATACATTTCAGAGCTAATGTCTCGAAGTTTTTTAATTTATTGAATACTAGCTGGTGCTCGCGACTTCGTCTGCGTTCAAAAGTATAAAACGCCATCTACCGTGGAATGGATCACTAAAAATATCACCAAGCAGTTGTCACGTTAGTCGCTTCACCGGATTCTGGATAGATGGCGCTGTCAAGTGTATCCCGGGCCAAGCCGCTAGTATTTACTTTTATTTTAGATTTCCCGTAGGAATTAAGCATTTTTCCGCGGGAAAAATAGCTAATGTTCATCACAGATAATGTCGGCTTCTAATGGTAAAGATTTTTAAAAAAAAGTCCAGTAGTTTCGGAGCCTATTCTATACAAACAAACAAACAAACAAACAAATCTTTCCTCTTTATAATATTAGTATAATCATCATTCAGCAAATAAATGATGATTATTAATATTATTATTAAAAGAAGTTACAGTACATGCATTTTTCAAGAGGTTTCTGTGCCGCTGGGGAGTTCACTGTTATAAATAAAATAATATGGTAAATACTTAGGTAGTTTACTTTCATTTTTTTCATGATAAGATCGACAGACATGCTGACGGTCCACTTGATGGTAGGCATTTATGCAAATTACAGTTTCAACGAACGTTAAAAAACTTCGAGACATTAGCTCTGAAATGTATACACATTTCTGATGCTGACTGTGCCTACTTAAATAGGTACTAATAGCTTAATAACACAAGGTCAAATACTCAAATACTAATCAAGTAATTTAATATGTAAGTTTGTATACTTACATATTAAAATTTGTGAATGAGTTTCAAAAGAAGATTTCATATTCTCCATTGAAAACCAGTTTAGAAAACGGAAATATTCTTCTTTTTTGGAAACCTGGTTTCGAATGAAAAAGAATATTTCCGTTTTCTAAACTGGTTTCGAACCTTTGGTTTCCAAAACGGCCGAAGCGAGAGAAGTTACCATAATAATAATTTTTATATTAGATAAACAATTTTAAAATTGTATTGTATTATTAAAACGTAGGTATTTTTAACTATAAAAACTCGTTATGTACCTATGTGCTAAAAACTTTACTTTTTAAAATAAAACAGCACTGACATAGAGATATTATTTATTAGAAAATTAAAATAGTTACAAATAGAAACTTATAATAATTACAAACTTAAATTAATACTAAAATAAAGTTAACAATAAATTAACAAAACTTTTATCCACTGACAAAGAAGAATGCCAATTTTGGTACCCCCCAGCAACAGCTATTTTGTACATTATATAGTATATAATATAGGTATTACTTTTAATAGTATATTTGAGTTGAAAAAGTTATTTCCAAATGTTAGTCCGATCGAAGACAAAGACAAGTTTTGTAGTAGGTACAGCATAACTCTAAACATTTGGAACTAGGCGCCTTAATAACTTTTGTTCATCTAAAAAATAGCTATTCTTCGGTATATTACGCATAGCTATTGGAGGGAGGTACCAGAGTTCATACATTTCCTGGTATCCTCCTTTCGTGTATATGTCACCGTAAAATTGTACGATCCGTTACTTTGTAATTTATCTAGTGAGATTATAAACTTTACAATCTAACGCTTAAATTTTCGTAAGTTTATAAACTGACCATGACTAGCCGGCAAATTGTTGTACCACAGTAGACATAAGCAAAATAGTATGAAGTGTGAAGGGACAAATGGAAAAATTAAAATTGTGATTAAACTAATAGAAGACTATAATTTAGCTAAAGGTCAGAGACGGCGACCATCTGATAAATAATACAATCAATGCTAAAAAAAATTACATCATGACTGTTGCTACCGAAAAATATTAAAAAGGTAATATTAAAAAGAAAGTTCCATTTAGATCCAGTGGTACAAATAATTCCAATTCATTTTGTATGTAACTCTATGCACACGAACACGTACAGTGATTAGTTCATTTGTTTGTAATTTGACGGGTTAGAGATAGTAAGATTATAAACTGACAGCTGGTCAGTTTATAAACTTACGAAAATATAAACGTTAGATTGTAAATTTTAATGTCTGTTCACAATCTGTCGACAGTTCATAATCACACTAGATTATATACAAACTAATAATAAGGTTCGTAAAATTTTATACTGTGTGTGACATAATTATATAGGTATACTTTGATATTTTGAACTATTTAAAAACAACAAAATTTCCCCTTAAGCCGTTTTCCCACTACGCCATAATAAAATTTGCCTTTTCTATGCCTTTCCCTTACTTTTATACCACTGCATATTATTATACAACCAGCCGGTACCCGCAACACTGTACGCGTTGTAGTTCGTATTTTGAAAATCATAAATGAACTTTAATATAGGTGATCATCCATACCTACATAAGTGAAAACCGCATCTAAATAGGTTAAACCGTTATCGAGATTAGCGTGCACAAAGGCGCACAGACAAAAATTCTAAAAACATTTTTTATCTCAGTAACATTAAGTAGTGTGCTAAGTGTCTTTTTGTAAAAAAATACGTGCAATAAATATCCTGTACACATTTCTAAAGTATATTTAATGTGAACAACATCAAATGAGTACTTTTAATGGTAATATGAATAGTAAAAATTATTCATATTCAACATTGCACGATTTTATGTCGTCCACGTCATACAACAATACTGCCCACGATAAATAAAACAAATGACGAAATTACAAATCTATACTAATATATAAAGTTGAAGTGTTTGTTTGTTTGTACGCGCTAATCTCAGGAACTGCTGGTTTGAATTGAAAAAATATTTTTGTGTTGAAGTCCATTTATCGAGGAAGGCTTTAGTTAGGCTATATAACATTTTGAACGCGGACGAAGTCGTGGGCACCAGTTAGTAGTAGATATTTATCCAGAAAATAAATATGAAGTAACTGCGAGTGGGAACGTGGCTTGAATTAACCCTTTCCAGGTACACGTACAATTATTTACCTACATTTCCTATCCCTTTTCAAAATATCCAACTTCTAAAAACCTAACAGTCTTTCGCCTCTTCTATACTTTCTTTGGCGCTAATTGGCGCGAATTGGCTTCAGGTATACCTTTAGAAGGCATCCCTTTAAAATTTCCATCAATTATAATAAATAAATATTTATAAATTTAGTGTAAGTACTTATTTATTATTATTATTACTTCAATTATGTTATAATAATAGTAAATAGAAATACACATCGCTGGTATGCGAGAATATCGACGGAATTCAAAATTAGGTCTAATTGAACTAAGTATGACAAACAGTCATAAAGTCTTTATATATTACCATGAACAGAGATGCAATATTCTAATTCGTTAGAATATATTGGAGATTACGCTAGAAAAAGAAAGCGTCATTATTCATTTGAGACAAAACACTCTAGACTAAAATCACAAATACAGACTCATTTCAGATGATTTCAGATGACAAAAAAGTGAACGCACGGACTGATTTTCGTAAATTTTAACTAATTTAGATAACTAATTGAAAAACATTTTCAATTGTTTTTGATAAGGTGTAAATGTCATCCTGAATAAAGACTGATCTCTGAAACCTCCTTTGTACCCATGACATTTTTTTAAATATTTTCAATAAAAATTTAAAATATTTTTATATTTTAGAATTTGAATAAAATAAAATTAATAACCTTGCGTTATTTTATTTAATACAAATCATTTCTAACTTATAATAATAAGTTAAACCTTGCGGTATGCAATAACATTAAAAAAAATATATAAAAGCCATTTTCCAAAATCCATAATATTTATTTGCGTCGCTCTTCTCGCAAGCCAGCGAATATGTTGATTATTCGTTACATCCCAAGCAACACATAGGCCAGATAACAGTATGAAATTCACAAATTATTCAGTTTAAAGCTTTGTTATAAGGGTATTAGAGCTGACAAGATAGGCAAATGCTGTATTGAATGATTTTTGGGCTATTATGGGCTTCTTGTTGCTTATTCAGTTACTATTCAGCTATTATGTTGCTACTATACAGCTTAAAGCAATTTATTTTGTGCCCAAATTGCTTGGATAACAGCTGATAACGGCAAAGAATATTCAGCCATTCTGTGTTGCTTGGGATGTGGTCGAATGTAACCACAGCTAACTTAAACATACTATTACACATTATATTTCATCAAAATAATAATAGTGATTAATATCGACAACCTTTGTCAGAAAACTGGTTAAGTCTAAACATATAATGTCAGATTCTCGCTGTATTTAGGTCTAAACATATAATTAACATTTATATTAATAGACGTCTATAGAAACATCCATAAAACACTGATTAACGATATGATAGATAGTATCGGGTTAGTTCGGCACCAAGGATTAAAACGAAAAATACGCCCCATTTGATGCGCGATTCCGCGCCTTCTACCGAAAATTATTAATTAGGTGCAGTCCGGTCCAAATAGCCAATTTCAAATTGCAAAAATTCCCACACAGCTGAATTTTGACTGAATTTCCCCAAAAATCTTTATCGATCTCTGAAAAAAGTTATTCAAGTTTTTTTTTATTCGGGTTGAATTTTAATTAAACTGAATTTACTGAATAAGACGTACAGGGCACAGGACAGGCTACTTTTTCTTTTTCAACGCGGACGATGTCACGGGCGACAGATACTACTAATAATAAATCTGTAAGTGTAGGTATTTTATTTATTACCATAACTCTTAAACGAATTAACTGATTTTTATGAAACTTGGTAGATAAATATTTAGACGTACAGGACACAGGATAGTTGAAAAATAAATATATTCTTTGCCCACGTGAAGTCGCCACGTGACTAGAGTAGGAGCATTTTACACTATTTTTATGGCTAATTTGATCGGACTAGTAGGCATGCGCCATTATAGTTTTAGTGTAATAATAATAATAAGTCATTAATAAGTGACGAGAGCGTTCAGAGAGATTGTTTTAGATGTTTTTATTTTCTAAATATACTACCTGCTGCTCGCGACTTCGCCCGCGTAACTTTGTAAATAATAGACTAAACCTTCCTCCAGAACCACCCTATCCATTGGTGAAAACAGCATGAAAATCGGTGCAGTAGTTTTTTGAGTTTATCGCGAACAGACAGACAGACGCAGCCGAGGACTTTTTGTTTTATAATATGTAAGGATGTCACTTTGTAAACCAGTTTCTCTAGTAAGGGCGTATAAGTCAATTTAAATCTTTGGTTCGTTAAGCTTTCGAGATGTCTAAATATTTGTTCTTCTTAATCATCAATCTACTGCAACTATGGATTTTGCGTCACAAATGCCAGAGCGGCACATAAAAAATACGCCTAAAACGGATCATGGCGGAATCTTGCCTTCGAGCGTCAATGGTAAAAGGTAGTAACAACCAAGTTCATAGGTGTAGTGGATTGATGTTTTTAACACATAATAATTTCTACTAAGAAACTACATCAATACTCAGTTGTTGATATTTAAAGTTAATACATAATATTCCATTAATATAAACATTTATGTGTTACAACATATATAACATCTTTTTGTATTTTTTTAAAATTTTTTAATAAAACATCTATAATTTTTTTTGGATTTTTACTGCTACACAAATCGTAATGTGTTAATACGTACAGACTATCAACTAGAAACTTGATATGATAGTAACAATAACTATTTCAATCAAATACGAATATTTGGTCTCTAATATGGCGAACCAATTGTTAGCCCGAATTATTCGATTAACTTTTGAGCGCTTAAGGGTTTAGGCCAGAATATTCAAGTCTCTGCATCCGTGATCTATAAAAACGATTAGATCCCAATCTTTTTATTTCTGAAATATTTTATGATCGGCTAAAGATGTAAATATTGAGTTTTGGACCGTAAAATTTTCAAATGTTTACTTGTAAAGGAATCTCTAATCAGTGTTATATTTAAACTCAGATAAAATAATAACTAAGTAAAGACAGAGCCCTGAGAACCTCAGAGTGAAGCCGCTCTATAACTACGCCTTCGGCGCGTACACAGTTACACGCACACAAAATGTAATCAAATACGTAAAGTATTTACTATGGAAAATGTTAGTTTTCAAAAAATAATAAATTTCACACGTAAGTAAACCTGAAAACCTATATTTTAATTAAAAATAAACAAACATTGATTTAGCTTGGAACACAAAATCTAAATACAGGAGAGCCGGCTTCACTATGTAGTGCGCAAAATTCTGTCTATGAGTTCTTATTTGGTCTGAGTATTTAAACTGGTATTCACACTGTCTAGTGGCTTGTTTAGGGAAAAGATATTTTTTTAACGTAGCTGTACGTACTAACTTTATACAATGAACAACGATAATATTAAATATATTTCTTAAACATAACAGCGAACAATTACTAAACACCAATATTCTATGACAACTGCTATTATCACTAAGGGATGAAGGTTGGAAATCCAATTTAATGTGAAATCAATTGGATCATCGAAATCTTTCGAAATACACTTCAACATATAGATATCGGATATTTTAAAATATGGGATAAGTATTTTTATTTTGAGGTCGACAGACAAGTTGACGGTCCACTTGATGTTAGGTGACTACATTATAATATAAGCAACGGCCCAGGTGCAACAAGTGCGCTGCCGACCATAGTAGGATTTCGGATAAGGATTTAGAGTGAGATTTAAGACTTTAGGGGAAGGGATAGAGAAATGGGCCCTGGCACCCTTAATCACACACCGAAACACAACAGCAAACATGAGGATAACATCATAATTCACAGTGAATAATTAATGAATAAGTGAATAATTCGTGAAATAATTCACAGTGGTTATTTCCACCAGGCGGGCTTCCCAAATGACTGCCAAACGCAGTGTGCCCTACCACTACTAACATTTTGAGCTTTCACTGTTTCACCGATCACTTACAGATCCAGAGCAGAGTCAACTTTTAAAAGTTCATTTTCATATATGACCCTGTCTGAAAGCGAACCCGGAACCCCACAGATGAGTGGTAAAGCAAGCACCATTACCACTCATCCAATGGGCTCGTCAAATGTATATATTTTTTATAATTTATATGTATACACATATATATTATATATTCCATCCTTACAGTAGAAATTGGTCAAAGCTCTTTCAGAGCGAATTTATTTTCAAATACCTACGGCAAAATTTAGGCCACCGTTACTTAATTGTGCAAATTTTGATTTTGATGTTCTTTCATTATTTCCAATTTCCAAATTATGCACAATTCAATCACATTATGTTCCTACACTACAAATATCAAGCTATTATTTGTTACTTAGGTACAATAACAAATAACAAGCTGACTGCGAACTAAGACTTTAAAAACATGTTTGAATTTAAAGTTTTTGTTCGACAAACAACCATCATTAGCAATTACTATCCGTCATTAGGGATTCATTTCCAAGCAATTGTCGACGTACTCACAAGTAGAACATTAATTTTCCTCATAAACAGTGTGGAGTATTGAAAACTATGGAAGTTTTCCACATTTAAAGAGTCTGTATTAGTATTTGTTGCAGTATAGAGTTTGCGTTACATCGAATTGGAGCTCTACTTACGTCTTACGTCACCTGGAATAGGAAATACATTGCATATTACACAGCACTTTTTGGAATTTATTGGAGTTTACTCCTTAAGAATCGATTTGTAAATTTAAATTTATAATGACGATCAAAAGAGTTTCTTGTAGAAACCTAATTGATAAATAAATATTTTGATTTGATTTGATTTGATTTGATTTGCATATATAAGCCCGGGTTATGAAAATTTATGAGTAAAATCAAAATTGTCACACGGAATGCGTTACGTTCTATCGTTCGTATTTATTAAATTATTTATATTTCATTCGTATATAAGGAGTAAACTTCAGTCGTAGGTAATTCATTAAAACCTCAGTTTATCATTTTCATATTGAAATTATACTCAATGAATCAATATAACATCATCAGGTAGCAAAAATATATAATTCTGTCTTTTCATTTAAGAAATAATTTACTTACGATTGCGATAGCACAGTTTGTGCGTTTCGTGTTGTAGAGCTTTTTGCATTAATTTTCATTTAGTCTCCCTGTCTGGAACTTGAGGAGTCTCCTCATCGGAGTCCTTTGGTACTGGGCTGGGTGTACGGCGATCCTTGTGTCTGCGAGTAAAAATCAATTTAATAACAACAATGATCGGATTGATCCTGTATATTTGTACAATATAGAATATTATAATTTTATTCTTATTCTTAGACGCAAGAAAGTAAGGCGGAGTCCTAGATAGAAGCAAAAAGAAACATACGATACGTCCTTTCTTACGTTACGTAATCGATAAATATAATGTCTAAATACACCCACAAACATAATTGTTTTCAAACTTTTCAACAAAAACCGTAAGTATTTTTTCTTTTTGATTCCTTCTACGAGCGGGGTGTAGAAGAAACGTGCGGCCTTCCCACTAAGAATTGATGTCCCTTAACATTTAACTAACACTAAACTAATAGTTAGCGATAGCACACGAGACATAGGCAGTGACAGTTTTCTATTCCATATTTTAATCTTTAAAATGTTAGTGTTTGACTTGTTAGTGAAGCATGACACCTAATTGCTATTGAAAATCTATTCAAGCGAAGTTCAAATTGGTCGTTCGCCATAGCAGTGAATTGCAAGGAATGGATCGCTTAATGTTTTCGAACACGTTTCAAAAACATCATCAATCAAAAAGTATAGGATCTTTGATCTTTGATTGATCATTCCACTGCTGGACACAGGCCTCTCTCGATAATTTCCAATAGGACCGGTCAGAAGCAGCCGGGGTCCATCGCCGACCCGCGGCTAGTTACTTACTATAAATAAAGTGCATATATGCATTTACCTTAAAGTGAATTTACTAATGTATTGATATGCTTAATACTAATAATAATAATAATTAATAAGTATTTATAACGAGTTCAGCTATTGTGACATGCTCATCTACCATATACTTAATATATATATCGTATAATAATTAAGCCAAACCAAGTCGTGCTTCATATTTTATTGATAATTAAAATCTAGTTTATCTATAGTATTACGTAACGCAATTTTTGAAGATTTTTGATATTATCAATTATGAATGAATGAATTATTGATAATAATAAACGGCCTTATTAATAGTAACTTGATGCATTTACTACATTTGACGTGAATCATCTTTTGCGGCGGGTGATACCCGGCTGTGGGTGTCGACGTTATAATTTTATTTAGGCCACACTTGGCGGAACTAATCCGCCTGATGGTATGAAAGAATTTTTAAGTGTTTACCGGTATATAACAAATTTAAAAAACAATGGTTAAAAATATATTATAATATT
Organism: Synanthedon vespiformis; assembly: GCA_918317495.1. Classification (NCBI taxonomy): domain Eukaryota; kingdom Metazoa; phylum Arthropoda; class Insecta; order Lepidoptera; family Sesiidae; genus Synanthedon; species Synanthedon vespiformis. The sequence continues at coordinate 5,961,945 of OU906947.1, forward strand.
GTATAAAAAAAGGAGGATTTGTATTTTATTTTATAAATTTATGTATAATATTTGAATTGGTTTTGAAAACATTTTAGTATAATAAAGAAACTAAACTAATTTGAATTTAAGTACTTATACAAAACTAAATCATGCTTTTGGCGGGTGTCTAAAGCGGCGTAGTTTAGTTACCTAAATATGTGCTAGAGTTCGTCAGCGTCATTATAAAATTAGGTTGATTTGCAAATCAATTTTATCGCATGCAGATTTCTTTATGTAAAAAAAATCAAGTAAAGGTATATTACAAAATCATTTATTACTTATGGCTAATCTTGTTTATTGTTATATACATGAAAATTTATATCAGATTTATGAATTTTACGAGAACGTTCTAGTAAAATCATGGTTTTTTTTTGCATTTCAATATTTTCAATCAATAGTCGATCGAGCCTTGTAAGTTTTTAGAACTGGTGTTATAGCAACAATGTGTTAATGTGGTGTTAATCTTGATATTGCTTTCAACGCTGACGACAAGGGTCATCTAAAAATATTATCACATAATTCAACATTCATCGTTCAGCGCGGACGAAGTCGCGGTCACCAGCTGGTACTTATGTAAGAATGAAAGTACATATTCTTTCTAATTTTCGAATGTTATCCATATTTAAAAAAATTACATAACTACGTAGTGTATTTATAGTTTCTACGGTTTGCTAATTACAAAGCCCTGTGTGGTGTATTTAAATTTTGCAATCAAAATTTATCCTAAATTTACATAATACTCTTGCCTGGTGAATGTCATCATCCGCCACCCTCTTATATGTCATCCTTCTATTTTAGAATGCCACCCTCCCGAACTGAAAAAGGAACTAAAGGAAGGGATTCCACTGTTAAATGTTTTGTGTAGTGTATACGAGGGGTAGATACCCCTGCCATTACCTTCTTAAGATAATACCTAATGTATTACTAAGCTATGAATTATCGTCAACAGAAAACAAACTCAAAAACTTCAATGTATTTCAGAGAAATTATATTCACTGAGTTGTCACGGATATTCGCATCAGACATACATTATATTTGCAACATAATGTGTAGAAGCGGATATGGAGCTTGTTCTAAATCTCGCAGATATCACCAGAAAATATAATTAAAACAATGAATTTCAATAATATCTTTCTACTTCTGAAAATGAATTTCATTTCTGCACTTGAAAATTTAATCTATTAAAAAAATATCTTGCATTCGCGGATGTTCTCCTAAGCCCTCTTACGAATCTGTATTCGCGGATGTTAAAAATTGTGCATCGGCAACCCTGGTTCGGCGTTACACTCTTGCCACAATGGATGTAATCATCATGTAAAATTGTTATCTACCATAGAAAAATGAAATAACAAATATACGTACCCAGCACTTGTGGATTTAGGTTTCTTTTCACGTTCATTTTTGTCAGTGCTACATCCTGGTACAGGTGTTGTACTTGGTGAGCTTCTCTCGCTCTGTTTGTGGAAATATAATTACGACATTAATATGGAACTCCAGATGTGTAACACATAAATTAAATGACCAACATTACAACATATATTAAAGCATTTCTCATCTCAAAACTGTATGTTCATGCTGTAAAATATCTTCAAGCTTATGTATTGTGTCACAAAACTACTTAACCAATCTGCATAAGAAGAGAAATAGGATATTTTTATTTTATTTGCAAATTATATGTTTTTTTTTATAGGACAAAGAGGTGTAAGTCAGTTTATTGACACAACAATTAAAAATGTTTTCTTAGAAAGCAAGCAAGCAAGCATTTTCAGTAAGCAGGTTGGATCCGATAGGTGATTTTGCAATCGGATTACAGATTATGTAAGCATTCAATGGATGGAGCCGTGTTTCAATTTCAAACTAAATTCTATTTTTTGCATTATTATTACATAATTTGGCATTATTATACGTAAAATGGGAAAAAAGACGTGCATTGGCTAGTTTAGTTACATAATTGGACCCGGTTTAGGAGGCGCTACAATCGGGTTCGAGATTTTTCTTTCGGTTTTGAACAGGACAAAGTCTGTTTGGTCCGCTAGTAGTTATATAAAGATCCCATAATCCGTCTGGTCTCAATTTCTGGTGAATTTTGTAGTGAAACTACAAAAATAAACTATTCAGAGTTGACTTCGGATTGATTGTTTGAATTTTGTCTCTATTCCGCCAAGTGGTTTTGTTAAATTTAAGTGCAGTTTACAAGCATTATTTCTGAAGTGTTCTCTATTTAAATATCAGTTAGTGCCTACATTATTATAATGACCTACCTTAGATTGCGCGCCGCTGGATTCCCCAGAATCGTGGAAATACCTCCTTGTTAGGGGTATGCAGTAGGGTATCATAGGCTATAAAAAATATTTTCCTTAGTTAGAGATCCCATTGAATTTTGTTAAGTACGAGGCTATTTTTGAGTATTAATTTACCGTCGAGTATTTTTGTCACACAATTTAATTTCTATTTTTAAATGGAGAAAATCTAATTTTGTATTTGTAGATACGGTCGCTAATGAATTTCACAGGATCCACCGCACCTAAGGGTCCCTAAGATCTGCCACTCTAGGGCAAAGTGTAGGTATACGAAGGAGCAGGCCGCGCAAGCAACACAGATCGGCACAGCGCAGTTATTTTTCTAACAACGCGTTACCATCAATAGTTAACCAATACATTCAGACGTTGAAATTAATGTGTGCAACAACACCAATAAAGACATAACTGGGCCTCACCCCTAACACAACCATTAGCGCAAAACGCGAATTGGAGAAAAGCTCTGAAAAGGGAGGTTTTGGCATCCCAGCTCTATAAAAATATCCTCGCTGAAAATAAAGCAACAAAAGCAAAGTTTGTTATGTACAAAGTGTATTTTGACAATAACTTTTTCAATAAGGTAATTATGAAGCTTGTATACGTTGTCAAGCTTGCAATCAGAGCATTATTGCCGACTATGTGAATAAATTTTAAAAATTTAATACCTATTCATAGGTACTTATGACCATTATAAGAGGACTTCGTTTCAAATTTTATTTTCACTATTACTTAAAATGGTTACTTAGTAACTACTACATACAATGTTATACTTGGGAATAACTAAATAGAGATTAAGTATATAATTGAAATTATTCTAATTACAAATTAGCAACCCGCTACCGGCTTCCCTGTTAATGAATTTAAAATTGATCTACCAATTCTCGCGTTTTTGAAACGTACACAAACCACCTTAACATTTATACATTGGCTAATATTTTTCGTTTTACCCATACTATGACAACTCAACACAAAGTGGCTGCGGACCGCAGGGAGCAAGACGTGTGAGTGCGTATACTATATTTTTTTTTAAATTTGTCAACAATGTAAATTGTAAAAAAACACGATAACGAAACCATCGTGGTAATATGTATTTAAATAAAATTTTAGATATACCTTTGTTTGAACAAAAGGATCAGGTTGCAGTTGGCTTTGGCTGTTTACGTGCCCCATTTTGGATAGCGGCGGGTTCTTGAATGAGTACGAGAACGCCAGTCCTCGCTTCAGTGGTCTGCGAATAAAATCAATTTTTATGAACCTTGTCACGGGGTTTTAAACATAATATTATGTCTATTATTTTAGAGAAAAAATAGCTGTAGATACCGAGTAGGGCTGGGTGGCGGGTAGCTAGTGCCACGATTATCTGGAGCCAAATATTGGTGGCCAGTAGTGAGTTTGTGTCGCTGCTGCAATCCCTCCTGATGCGAATGGTAAAGCCAGTCCGAAGCCGACTTGGGTCCCGCATTAGACGTATGTCTATAAAAGAAAATGTATACGTATATTCCTTTTATATTAATTAAATTTGTGATTTAGATATCATATTGTACCACCCTATTTTGTTAACAGTTTTCTAAAAGGCCTTCTCTTCTCGCTCGTGGAAAATTTTCATCCGCATCTCTATATAAATTTTTAATAATTCGATGTTTATAACTCAAGATTTGAAAAATATATAGGCAAGACATTCCTCTAAATGTCAGTCAGATTTTTCATATAAACAGTTATCAGTAAAGTTCAAGTTAAAGTGAAAATGAAGTAAAAGAGTGTTTGTTTTAGAAACTTATTATATACATACTTATGCGGACGAGAGGGCTGTGCGCCTGTAGCATGCAAGGAGAGGTCGGGTAGGCTGTGCACCAAAGCCTTTGCCCCGTCTTGTGGCTGCACGCAAAGTGTTTGGCATCCAGTTGGGCTGCGTAGCTTGTACATGTGACCTCCATGCGATGGCTGCAGAGGATGACAATCACAATTGAAATTTAATCTTATCGTATTCAAAAATTAAACTATGGTAACCTGTATTTTTTTTATAATTTTTTTTTATAATACTAATAATATATCTGTAAGTATAGGTATTGTAAGTATTATGTTTCTCCATAATTCTTAAACGAATTAACTGGTTTTCATGAAACTTGGTAGATAAATATTTAGACGTACAGGACAAAGTCGCGGGCGCCAGCTAGTTATATAATAAGTACCTACTCAATTATTTCTTTATTGTCCAGCTTTAACAATTATCATTTAAATTTCTTAATGAAAGCTCAAGACTAAAGATGTGCCCTGAACTAAGAATGTTTTATTCCTAAATTTCAGAGAATAGATTCGTAAAGATCTATGCCTTCACGATTACTCCAGGTCCATTATTATCTTGATGACTCTTACTATATGCTAAAATAGTGCTATTACTTAGTACTTACGTAAGGTGGATCTATGGGCACCATAGTCTCGGATTCACTCTCGCTAACCACATTTACCGTGATGGATGTTACGGCTACAAAATAAAATTAATATTGTTAATATATTGTTCCTAAAACATATGTATGTAGGTTCAACCAATGTTGATAGCTGTCGTGAATAAAATAACATTGTAAGAATAAAATAAGATGTGTATTGCACCTCTGAAGTGTTCAGTAATGAAAAAAAATATTACTTACCGTCCTCAGGGTTGATTGGTGGTATAATATGCTCAACTGAGCTCCCAGCTCTGTAGTAACTGATTCTACTCGGTCCCGGTTGAGGTTCGTCGTGGGACGCGGCGCTGTTATCATAATAATGTATATAAATCAATACTAATAATAAACCTGTAAGTGTATGTATTGCATGTATACATATGCATGTATGTATCTATGTTCCTTCATAACTCTTCTGATTTTCATGAACCTTGATAGATAAACATTTAGACGTACAGGACACAGGATAGGCTACTTTTTTCTTTTTCAACGCTGACGAAGTCGCGGGCACCAGCTAGTATTACATAATTATTTTTTTTACAAATCTGAATAGAGCTGAATAAATGTGGATCCTTTGAATTTATGTAATTACGGATCAACAAGACTTAGGTATAATATAGGTAACGTTTTTCCATTTCAATTTTCCATTAGAAATATTACTGCATAATCATCTCAACCGCAGGACGTCCACTGTTGGACGTTCGTACTTTATTCTCAGCGGCACGGAATCTTGGCCAAGCGCTTATCTTGCGATTACAAAGTTATTAGTGTTTTTAATATATTTTTTGGTATGAGGTAAAGACAAAAAAATACTTCTCATTAGTTCAAAAGGCTAATTCATTATGTTTGAGTGCAATTTGACATTTATTTTCAGCTTTAGTTGAATCGAGTCATTTCAGCGACTAAGTAAAATTTTTAAACTCCGTATTTTAAAATTGTGTCTATTCAGTTATCAAACATCTGTTATTTTGTGCTTCTAATTCAATATATGGCGGTGCTAAAAAACAAAAAAAAATGCCCTTAACACCAGCTCAGGTTGCACAAGCCATGGTATTAATCAACCAAGGGTTGACACAACGCGAAGTGGCTACAAGGCTTAACGTACCACGTTCTTCAATGCAATATGCTTAGAAACGATACCAGGAGACTCGTGCCTACACCTGCAGACCAAGTAGTGGAGGTACAAAATGCACTCCGGCCCGGGATAACCGCTTTATTATCCCTGAATTTCTGCAAAATCGCTTCCTCACTGCGGTTAAAATCCGCTCGCGACTCTAAATCTCGAGATGTGTTAATGTTAATGAGCGTACGGTGAGAGGACATATGGAGGAAGTTAATTAGAAAGCCCGTAGACCAGCACGCGGCCCAGAACTTCTCAGACAACATCGAGTATGAAGACTTAATTTCGCTCAAGAACATGCCAACTGGACCAACGAGCAGTGGGCCAAGGTTTTGTTCACTGACGAGTGTAGGATAGCTTTACGTGCACCAGATGGTCGAGAACGAGCGTGGAGAAGCAGAAGAGAATGGTTTTTACCCATCACCAATACATAAACTGTGAGTTTTCATGGTGGCTCCATAATGGTGTAGGGAGGAATAGGTTCCGACGCTCGTACCGAGTTGGCTGTTATCGATAACCGGCTAACTGCTGCTCGATACATTAAAGAGATCCTTCAGGATCATTTTTTACCATTTGTGGGGTTCATTGGCAAGACCAATTACTCCTAATGCACGATAATGCACGCACACATGTCGCACATTGCGTCAATGAATACTTTTAAGAGGTCAGAATTCAAAAATTGGAGTGGCCAGCTCGTAGTCCTGACCTAAATCCCATAGAGAATATCTGGGACATGCGTAAAAAAAAAAGATAAAAACAAATTGAATCCCCCACGGACACGTACTGAGGTCCGAAATGCTGCTTGGTCTGCATGAGGCGACATACCGCAAGTTGAGGTCAAAAGCATTATCCAAAGCATACCAGATCGAATGCAGGCAGTTATCAGGGATAGAGGAGGAATTAACTGATATTAAGATGTGTATACAATAATGAAAAATTAGTAATCCTGCATTTCCTAGTGTTTTAAAGTTGAGCGCTGAAAGTTAAGATTTTCTGTAAAACTGTTTGGTTTGATTTAAACCTTATTGTTAGGCAGTTAAACGGTTAATTGTCATTAAAAAAGGATTCAAAACCTAAAAGAGACACTTATTGAACACAACTGGTCTATATTTATGGTTAAAAAAGTATTAAAATGCAAACTATCGCAAATTTCTGTGTTCAAGTTCCCGTGCCGGTGAGTGTATGTCCTGTACATACACTCAAATTACAAATCAATATTCGAATGTTATTTTAATTGATTTGAAGTAAAATAAACTTTAATTATAACTTTCATGAACTTGTTATAGTCCTTATATTACCTGGCAGACTGTTGGAAGCTAGAGAGGCGCGAGTTTCTGGAACTCTCTCCCGTGGACATTCGTTTCTTCACCCGGGGGTTACGAGCGCTGCTTGTACCTATTAGTGCGTATAAGTCAGTTCACATTTCTGTAAGGGTTGATCATGGAGTAACTTTCTTTGTTTTCAGAGATATTGTGTTTATAGACTCTATACATGATACTGAAACTAAATTGACCATTCTTAGAATTTTTTTTCTGTGAAGCTGGACTTAATATAGTGAAAGTAATTATTGTAGATTACTTTCACTATATTATATTGGCTTGAATGAAAACTTCGTCCTTCTAGATTTTGATTAGATAGGTATTATTTGCTTGCTTGTTTGAACATGATCGATTTTATAATCATTGTTCAGATTCGGCAGACATATTTTCTGAGAGCTTGAATGATGGCTTGATAGATTGAGAATGAAACTACCCGGCAATGTCTACCATCTCTCGGAATACCATTGATGGAACTGAAGGAATCATCCTTCAGTTCCAATAATGTTTGTTGATGATTAATGTCCAATAATGATGACAATCAATAATGTTAACAGATGAGGGTATAAATTTCTAATGCCGGATCTTAGACAAACTGTTGCACGTATAACTTACCATCAACAGAGTCAGTGTTGAACGACTGTGAGTAGTCGTAGTCGGTTGAGGCACAAAAACTGCGATTGTGCAGCATCGCCGCCACACGTTCACGCGCTTCGCGTTCCATCTGTAACTCCTCCGAAGACTGATAACAATTTACATGTGTCTTATAGTAGCATTAATTACTTAAGCTGTTTCTTTTTTTAATTTAGACCCGTCCCCATCCCTCGTGAGATTTTTATCAATATAATATCATTGTAACAAACATAACTGTCGTGGACACAACCGTGTGTTTTGGCTACGTGTATGTTACGAGTAATATTTTATTTGAGCATTTGTATATATCCTAAGAATTCGAATAGTACTGGTATATACTAAAAAAATTTTGATATTTCAGATATTGATTTATAGATAAATATGATAGATGGATATGTGACTACTGTATCCCCCGATTTTTCTCCTACTTTCCTTTCTTCCTACTATGGAAGTATGTATATTAAATACACATATGACGACAAAGACAAAAGGTATACACGAATTCGTTGGATGTATAAAACACTAGCTGATGCTCACAACTTCGTCCGCGTTGAAAAGTATAAAACGCCATCTACCGTGGAGCGGATCGCTAAAAATATCACCAAGCAGTTGTCATGTTAGTCGCTTCACCTGATTCTGGATAGATACCGCTGTCAAGTATATCCCGGGCTATGCCCCGGGACCAAGGGTATTTACTTTTATTTTAGATTTCCCGTAGGAATGAAGCATTTTTCCGCAGTAAAAAGTATCCTATGTTCATCACGGGTAATGTCGGCTTGTAAAGGTAAAATAATTTTTCAAAACGGTCCAGTAGTTTCGGAGCCTATTCAATACAAACAAACAAACAATCAAATCTTTCCTCTTTATAATATTAGTATAGATAAGGCCGGAACAAATTGCATTGAAAACTTACTGTTTTTTGGTCATTTCCTGCACCATCGGAAGAAGTATTATGGCCTAAATCGGTGACCTCGCATGATGGGTTTCCGGCGAAAATCGTGCTCAATTCATATGTTAGTTTTGCCTCTTTTATCTTGAGCTCCCAAAGCTAATGTTAGGAAATAAGATAAAAACAACTTAATAACTTTAAATTACACATAGATAATTATATTAATAAATAATTAATCTTATCTTCTCATATATAAAAGGCGATGTGTGTATAAATGTTCTTCCCCCATAGGGACAGAAATATGTTATAACTAAAGTTGTTATTCTGAAATAAATGTCTTTATTCTTATCCTTATGTCTCCTATAGACTCTAAAACCGCTAAACCGATTTTGATAACATGGCCGATTTACACATAAGCCACAATGCAGTACCACCAATACCAATTGTTATATATTACGTTTTTAATATTACTATCTCACACCACTTCAGTGACAACTAGAGAAGACCTGTGCGCTAGGACCGAGCTAGAAAGGATGAAATGAAATGAGACACATCTTAAGGGACAACTTAGAGTTCACAATTACCTTAAGGGAACGGCCTTCACTGGAATCCTTCGACATTTCTTGCAAAAGAAAACAATGATATGACGAGCCCACGTGATCCAGGGCCACTACGATCACTGCTGTGTAATCCGTCATGTTCCTCGCATATTTCGGCGTGACCACCAACCTGTCTATTCTATACTTTGGTCTGCAAGAGGAAGCACGAGTTTCATGAACAATTACGAATTACTGAGACTAGGACAACAGATATATAATTAAGTGCAGCACCACAGCAAAATGACCAAACGAAGCGTAATAGTCATTCGATGTATACTTTATTTACGCCAGCATTTAAATTTATTACAGTAAATATTAATTATAAGGTAAGGAAAGTTTTAATTGCCAAAATTTGTATTGTTTCGCCCGTTCCACCTATCACTACTGGTAGGAATAAGTCGATTTTTTTTCCCACTCATTCCTACCAGTATTAATACTTTTTACCACATATCCCCACTTTCACACTTAATTTGTAAGCTTCGAACTCTATAAAACATTGCAACAGGGTGCGAAAGGTGTTATTCGTCAATATAATACTATAAATAAAATTAATTGATTAGCATTGCTCGCACAGCTACGAATAATAATAAATAAGCAGTCAAACATGTCAAATTGAGGATAGACATAAGTTGACAGACAAACATAGAATCGGGTTCTATGATAACAATATCGAAAAACCAACTGCCTATTTGAATTTAAAAATACTATCAATTCTTACCTGACTAACTTTAGAGTGTATCGTTCGTTGCCGCTTTTTTGGTTTAGCTTTTTACATACCAAAAGCAAATCTGTAAGAATGATTATTCTGGCCTCCATCTGTAAAAAGAACATTGTTAGGCAAAGAAAGCTGCACTGTTTTTGTAATTATTATGCAATTCGCAAAATATCTACATTCGCAATCTCGGATATAAACGACACGAGCTTTTAAAAGTGGATATTTAAATTTCTAAGTCATCCGGCATTGCATCTAAACTATATTATCAAATCCATACTTAATACCATTGTGTACGTGCTTACCTCCTTCAGGTTGTCTTTGAAGCGAAAATCTGCTTGGTGTATTATAGTCCTACTCTGGGTGCTCACACAGTTGGGCATCGGAGCATGCAGATTTATCGAGTAAAAGTTATTAAAACATCTGTCCAAATCATCATCTTTGAACTCCTAAAAATGTAAATATTTAAGTAAATATGCAATCGCCTTTAATTGTAATGCAATGCAGCTAAGATTTAATCAAATAAATAAAATTTATTGCTTAAAATATGACTTAGTTGTCTAAGATACAATAGCACATGGAATTGGTATTACTTAATATATTTACTTTACATCAAAGTAGTTCTGATTTTTTAATAACATGTTGGTAGGATGATGAAATGGAGCGGATCATGGAAGAAATGGATGGACCTTTCGGATCATTGTATTCATTAAAATTTAGTTTTTTTTCAGTTATTGTCGATTTTTACTACCAAGGATGCTACAACAAAAGTTACTGTGCTCATTTTTAAAATAGATTAAATTGGTAATTGACTGAAGACTACTTAGTCTTGGTAGGTTAAATGGTTTTAAAGATACAGCTATACAAAGGTATGCCAAAATTTCTAGAAAACATGGATGTTTTACAGTTGTTTTCTAAATTTCGACAATTTTGATCACTAGGAAATAGGTTTATGGTAATAGTTATTTTATAAGTAATTAAAGTGCACCAAGTTTACAATAAAATGAGATAAATTTGGTCTACATAGACCTGATAACTCCTGAGATACAAGTAATTACACACTTTGTGGTTAAAAATGTTGTTATTTTAAGGTTGTCGTATGTAGTTACCGCCGCCCATATGACATTATGGCTGACCAGCTTATGATCGCCTGTTATTCTTCTGGGCTCAAAATGAATTTTTCAAAATCAACAAAAAGAACTCCGGATTAATATGCTGGTCATAAGGGAGTAATAGTGTATAAGTAATAAGTACCTAGTGTATAAGTAATAACATTATAATAAGTACCTACATACGTTTAGTGGGTCATACAAAATGAATTTAAGTACTCAATTAAACTGTATTGAAGATTATTTAAATAGAATCTCAAAAGGCCAAACATCGCTATTATGCTATTGTATAATTAACAAAAACATGAATTTGTGTGTAAAACGAAGAACCCTTTTAAATACTTAAAGCGGGTTGAAATTTAATTTAAAATTAATTAAACATAAGCACAACCTAAGTTTTCGATATATTTCAAATTAGTGCTTGTTTTTCTGAAACACCTACGTACTCATACTTTGCGGATCAACTAATGGTAATCGTTTAATATTCTCACAGGTAGAAAATCTTAAAGGTAGAAAATTAAAGTTAGTTTAATCACAGTTACCAATCATTGTGTTTCTATAAATTAGTTACGTTTTTGATATTTTAATAAAAGTAAGATCTGAGTACTTTTTTTTCTTTTAGTATTCAGCAAATTATTTCTGTCTGGAAACCAAATCTCAACAGCTAAATTTTCAATATTTTGAAATGAACATTTAAATAAAAATTATCTTTAACCAATACTTACAATAAATCTGTAAGGGTTGGACATGGAGTCTGTTTTCAGAGGTTATCGCGTGTCTAAGGGCTCTAAGCATGATAGTGAACCTAAATTGACGATTTTTAGATTTTTTTTCTGTATGTATTTCTCCATAACTCTTAAACGAATTAACTGATTCTCATGAAACTTGGTAGATAAACATTTAGACGTATAGGACACAGGATAGGCTATTTTTTCTTATTCAAAGCGGATGAAGTCGCGGGCGCCAGCTAGTATTATTAATACAAAAAAAAATACAGAAAATACTCTTTATTTTAACATTTAAAATCCATGTAGGATAATCCCTTAACACCTTAAACTGAAGATCCCAATACAAATCAAGGGCCTCTTGATAGAATTTCGCATCTTAATCCGGCATTAACCTATGTATAGACATTAGGGACATTCAGCAATAGGTGAATTGTAGGAGGTCCTTAGCATGGCCACGTCAAATGCTTAGGTTCTTTTGTGCCCTGTTAATCGAATGTAATCCTATTCTTTAGCCTAGAGAAGGTGAATTCCTGCAATCAGGCCCACACAGCAAGGTGATTTATGTGGTTGGCTATGCGGTCCCTGTTACCAGTATTTGATTGATTTCCTCATTGATTTCCTATTTGAATGTGGTAATTTTAAGGTCATCTCGTTGGTTATACATCACTAAGTGTCAACCATAACTATTGATTCACAGATTTGAGCTAGCAGAGGTGCTGTATATATAGTATATTATATATAGTTACTATACGCCAAGCTACATAGATTTTGACATGTAAAAAGTATTAGAAGAAAACCAACTGTGCTATCAGAGTTTTTACTAGTTTGAAACTATCAGAGTTTTTACGGCGAAGAAACTAATTGTTTATTGTTATGGGGCAATGGAAAAGACTTACCAAATCATATCCGTCAATGGTACAAGCTAACTCGGCCAGTTTCTCCAACTCTTCGGTTTGACGAATTGACCGATTTATGTCGGTTACATAGTTCTTGGCAAGGTTCTCCTAAAAGAAAAAAAATGCAGTAAATCTCATTTTAAAAATGTTGTCAAACATAAAAATGTTAGACTTAAAATAGTATTCTTGCTGTATTAATTATTATTAATGAATATTATTATTTATTAATGAATTTGTGGAACATTTCGAAGTTGAAATCGAGTAAACCAGCTTGAAATTATTAATGAGTATAAAAAAAAGAATCATAATTTATTCTTTGTATGGAAATCACCAACCATTCTAAAACTAACATACAATGTGCAAATGTAAAATCCGCGGTTAGGTATGTTTTTGTTTTTGTCTGTAAATGCGAGCTTGTGGATTTTGAGTATGTGTATAAGTTGGATCTGTTTGACTGTCAGGCAAACACTATTGCCCAAAAATGATCCGCAACTGACTTTGCAGGGATGTATTTTATCGGCATTTTTTTCTAATTTTTTCTCTTTCTTAAAAAAAATATTCGATTTTTTTTTATTTTTTTATTTATTAAGGTACACAAACAGGAGACACACAATGCAACACAATAATACACTATTTTTACATTCGATCATGGTCTGATGTGAATTCCAATGACAGTCTTATACTAAGTTTCAAAATTTTTACCAATATCGAGTTAGCGCTTATCAACGAGCGATTCATTTTTGTTTATCTAAATAAAAAAAATAAGCTATAAAGTAAAAATAATAATAATAATTTACCATTGCAGCCAAAAGTGTCCGATCTGGTTCGTTATAGGTGTTGTCTCGTATGCGACGTATCAGTATACTGTATTTTGTGACACGCTGCATCGGCTTAATCAATATGTCAGCAAATGACAATCTGCACAAAACATTTCAAGTTAAACACAGGATGTGTGATGCTTTTCACAGAGATTTTGGGCTTAGATTTCTTTTACAGGATCATGTGACTGATTGGTCTTCTGTGGTTTACTTAGCTGCATAGCCTGCCACAGCTATAAGTTCTGATTTATGTACAGTACGTACATTATTTGTTAGATAATATTACGAGTACGTAATAAATATAAAGAATATACTTTAGTTTATTTACTCTTCCAGTTTAAATTACATAACGGATTATTAATGCATTAACTAATTCCTAAGCCAAAATATTATAGGCTTCAAACTCACGTTAAATAGGCAAATTGTCGAAAACAAATGAAAAAAGCAAATTGACTACAACATCAACCCTCAAACCCTCGAAGATTGTTGAGTTTGTTGTTGAGGATTCTTCATACACAAGCAGTTTTTGATGTTACACAAATGATGCATAAATAGTTACGTTATATTTCTTGAATATTTTACAATATCTGAAGTTTCATAGATATTGCGCCCATCTACACAATATTATTTAAAAAAAAGAACAATGTTGTTCTTTCGACGTGTTCGAATTGTGAAAATTTAAATTTTATAATCGTAGTCCAGTCGTGTGTCGGAGATGACACACACATTTTTTTTCAGACTAGCTGTTGCAGACTACTACGTTTACGTAACTTTATAAAATATAGCATTATGTTACTCCTAAATGCTGATAATGAAGCTTTTTCTATATGTGAAAGAATTTTTAAAATAGTTTCATTAGTTTTCTTGGTCCGAGTTGAATAATAAAAATATATATGAGCAATATAACGCTTGACCCCTTGTTGCTATAACACTTTGGCGAGGAGTTGTTTTTTATTATTATTTTATTTTAGAAGATCCCTCGGGAACAGTATTTTTTTTCTAGATGACAGGTATCCTAGGTCCTTTCCTGTATCCCTGACAACGTGTATGCAAAATTTCATGATGATCGTTTGAATAGTTAAGGCGTGATAAGGTAACAGACAGACAGAGTTACTTTCACATTTATAATATTAAAATATTAAGTACTAGCTAATGCCCGCGACTGCGTCCGCGTTGAAAAATAAAAAAAGAAGCAATATAACGCTTGACAACTTGTTGCTATAACACTTTGGATAGGCGTAAGTTTTATATTTTATTTTAGATGATCCCTCGGGAATAGTCCTTTTTTTCTGGATAAAAGGTACCCTATGTTCTTTCTGGTGTCCCAGACAACGTGTATGCAAAATTTCATGGTGATCGGTTCAGTAGTTTTTGCGTGAAAGCGTAACAAACAAACAGACTCACATTTATAATATTATTAGTAAGGATGTATTCCCATTATGTGGTGAATTACTTAGGTTTTTTTTAAATTTCATATAGGAATCAAAGACGGCAACAAATCATTGACGTACGTAAATCAGAAGTGACATTTAACACGTTTGCTGTAACCGACATATTGGTATGACACACTGATGGAGAAACGTTGGGGCGTGTCAGTTACCGATGAGTGACGTCACCACGACTTTTATGTATGGACAGGCTTCTACTACGATTACGATATGTACTTCCTTTAGGAATGACAGACAAGACTGCAATATTGTATGCAGTTGCACGATATTGGAATGTTTTCAACTTTATGTTCCCAACTTTATATTGCACAACCGAATACCTTTATTCTTTGTTAATAATAAATGGATGAATAAAATACCTGTGTAATTTGTATTAATTACTGCAATGTCAAATGCTTACCTATTGCTGGATTCGAACTCTTGACACCAGGCAGCGTACGCTTGAAAATCAGGTAATGTGTTGAGACTACGGAGATAGTCTAAACGTTTAGCTTGCATACTCAGAAACTTGTCATAAGGTCTGAAAAGTTCTGGAAGTTGTGAAAATCCTGAATACATCGCCTCGGTATTAAACCTGTAAAATATTGCTTGTAACATTAATGTGTTCATAATAGTAGAATATTTTAAAATCGTAGATAAAAATAAAAATTAGTAGAATTACTAATTATACTATTATATCTTATATCTATTATCTTATAACATTGGAAACTTACGGGGCACGTCTTTCAACGGCTTCTACAATCATTGGACAGAAGGCAGCTTCAAAAAAACTGAAACCTGCATTCATTACATCAGGCAAGTTTGAGAACAAATTGTCCGTCTGCAGATATAACAGAAAGTTCCGCTCTTGGAGTGCATGAGCTGCTCCGATACACACCTGCAACAAATACGACAAAAGTAAGTAAAAGTAATTATGTACTATGTAAGCATTGCGTTAATTTAAATGTTATGTAAGTGTAACTCTAACTTCGTTCGGCTGCTATATTTATTATACCATCGTGGGATTCGTGAGATCCTATTATTATATAATATTAGCATCGATAATCCTGACACGAGGAAAGCTGTGAAGAGTGAAAATTGTGTATATTTACGAAATATTGCAAAATTTAAATTAGTGTTATATTATTATTTAAATGAGTGTTCCATTTTATAGAGCATGATGGAGGCGAACTAACTTTTTCAGTAAAAATAGCATCTAATTATGTGGGATAAAAGTATTTTCTATGGCAGCTAAACATAAAAGTCACGCGGGTCTACAATAGACATTCCAATCCATCTTGCCTATCTCTTTTTCTGCACGCGGACGATTTGTCAATATTTTGCTTTCCTACTATTGATGAATGAAGTGTGTAATCATAGAGGTAGGTAATCCATAACAAGATAAAAAATAGCAGAAATAAGTAGAAAAGACGAGAGTGCGGAAACACCAAAGGACATCTACAAGGGAGGAAAGGGTATTTGAACTGGAAAAAGCTATAATAGCGACGAAATTTAAGTATGTTATATTTTATAAGGCATAACTTTAAAATTGCCACTAAAGCTGAAACACAGACTTTTATGAATTTAAAGTCGATACCGTCAACTATTGTTAAAATCGAGGGTATCTTTTTGTTTCTGTTAATTATTCCGTAATCAGATTGATAAAATAATTTTACATTTTGGTGAACATTTAAAGGTCAATTTTTTGCCGATATTCAATATAGTAATTTATCAGAAAGAAAATTAAAACAATTTTATACCATATGCACAAAATTCCAGTTCAGTCAAATTAATTAATATTGCATGATTAAATCGCGCCAGATTTCCCCGACTTCACTTTTCAAGAACAAGATGTATAACAATCAACGAATTTATAAATTGAATCCCATTTTATTTTATGATATAAAGTGAGATATTTCCATAAAAAAAACACGCAAGCGAAAAATTTCAATCGCATAATCTCTAATACAAAAAAAGTATTACAAGATACTTATGAAGGTTTGAGATTCAGCTTGTCCCTTGTTGCAAATTGTTGCAGATATAGGATAAGGGATGCTTATAGTAAATTGTCTTTTGGGAATCTTGTAAAAATATGTTATAAACATACTCGTATTACGTGACTTTTTTAGACTTAAACTAACGTAGACGTAGAATAACTCAGTCCGTTTAGACTTAGACTAACTTATCTTGTTTAGACAATTTTGTTTACAAGTATGTATTACTTTTAAATGGTTTATCACATCCGTATACTATCCTTACTAATAATGTGAATGTGAGTTTGTTTGTTTGTTACGCTTTCACGCAAAAACTACTGAGCCGATCACCATGAAATTTTGTATACACGTTCTCTGGTACACCAGAAAGGACATTGGAAAGACCAGAAAGACATGGGTATTAAGATAAAAAAGAAACTTATTTTTTACTAGTTGGTGCTCGCGACTTCGTCCGTGTTGAAAAGTATAAAACGCTATCTACCGTGGAATGGATCGCTAAAAATATCACCAAGCAGTTGTCATGTTAGTCGCTTCACCGATTCTGGATAGATGGCGCTGTCAAGTGTATCCCGGGCCAAGCCGCTAGTATTTACTTTTATTTTAGAGCAGCTGGTGCTCGCGAGTTCGTCTGCGTTGAAAAGTATAAAATGCCATCTACCGTGTTTTGGATAGATGGCGCTATCTCCCGCGCCAAGTTACTTTTATTTTAGATTTCACGTAGGAATGAAGCATTTTCCCGCAGTAAAAAGTAGCCTATGTTCATCACGGATAATGTCGGCTTCTAATGATGAAAGAATTTTTCAAATCGGTCCAGTAGTTTCGGAGCCTATTCTATACAAACAAACAAACAATCAAATCTTTCCTCTTTATAATATTAGTGTAGATTAATATACTAACTAACTATAGACGTTTACGATGCACAATATGGAACACCGTCGCCTAAGAACAGGTAAAAATTAATTTGTAGCACGCTTGAACAAATCTTGCTTGAGAAGTCCACATCCAAAATAAGAAATCGCCTATATTATAAGGTAGGTGAAAATTTAATGATCCCAACCTGACCTTTGGCTCTGAATGTTCTTCAATTTCACGAGCGGAATAGAAATAATGATCACTGGCTAACTTCGAAGTACTGGTACACCCGCCAATCATAATTAGTGTTATAATTAGTGTTATTAGTCTATACATCGATTAACAGACGATTATTTAACAAGCTGGTGCCCGCTACTTCGTCTGCTATGAAAAAGAAATATACAATAAATAAAATATCGCTATAACGATGATTGCGCCACCACGGGGACTGTAGCGATTTTTGATATTTTAGAACACCTCTCGTGAATTTAACATTTTTTCGGGATAAATGTAAATTAAGTTTTTCCTTGTAAATGCAGGGAAAAACATTTTTTTTCATTATTGATTTCATTAAGAATTTTTTATTTAACCATATATCGTCAGTCAAAATTCATTTCTACCATAAAAGCCCACTGTCACGCGAGTTGACACGGCAAAATTATATGAGATTTGGAAGTTGTCACGGAAACCGGCTAAATGGAACAATTACCACTAAAAGGGTGAGAAAGATCGAAGTAAGTAGGTATACGATGAACGGAACAAACAAAGTTACTTCGGCCACTTTGTAGAGCAAATGTTTTTGCAACTGATTTTATTGTATGTAAGAAGAAAAATACGAATAGTAAAATTGAAATGAAAACTATGGAATATTTAAATACTAGGCAATCCGCTAGTTCCACAATTACTGCTTAATTAATGGATTTCACCTTTGTCTCAGCTGGTACAAAACAAAAGTGATTATCTGTAACTGTGTAGTTAAACTGTTTTCTACCAGTTGAGAAATTGCTAAATTGATGGTTCTGTATAGAGATTTTTTAACAATCAGAATTTGTTCCAATATTACAATATATTAAAGCTACCTAATAAAAAGTGAACCTTCAGCCTGACAATTTTTGAAATAAGTACACTTGCATATATTCAATTATTCATACACTACATATGTGTATGAAAAAAATATTTCGCATCATTCCTTTTAATTTCAATTAAAACGAACTGATCGAAATTAACCTTGATCTGGATTTACTGAGTTTTCCACCGGTCTATACAATTCCATTCCATTCCATTCGATTCCATTATACAAGTCTAGTTCATTATACCTATAATACTTGTATGTATTACATAATTAATGAGTACTTTATTTAGGTGGAGTGATTGTTGTGTTATTATGAATATAATTTTATGTCTCAACTAAACATTTGATATTTATCGGTTATATTGAGAATTTTAAAACATTTTAAAAGTCACTTAAGTACGGTTCACATTAAAAAATTCACAGATTTCGTGTCCACATAAAACTACATAGAAGATACTAACGTTCGTGCCTCACACTACTATCGAGCACATTAAATAAATCTACGGAATTCGAAATTATGTTCGTTCTGACTTGTTGACTTCTTTCAAAAAGGTTAAGCTATAGGGCAAACCCTTAATCCGACCTTCTTTATTTTAAGCTCAAATTGTAGCTGACTAAATTGTCCAGAGGAAATTTTCCTCAAATTTTTGATATCATTCTTCGTTTCTATAATATCGAGCGCCAAAATAAAAAAATCGGAAAGAAATTCAAATTTTTTTCACTATTTCGGCTATCACTTTTTCGTTTTTAATTTTTTCGAAAAATTTTTTTTGCTCCTTACAACTCTCATGAATACGCGTCTTTTGAGCCCTTTTTGAATATGATATCTTTATAACTCTGAGATATAAGGGGATCGCACTTTTTCGTGAAATCGGGGCCTATACTGAAGCGAACGAAAAGACATTTCAAAAATGTCAAAAATTTGTACCCCTTTATTTCAATTAATCCATAAATTCAATAGTTAAACTTCAATTAAATTGGTAAATATATTTGCAAACCGCGAATAATCTTTAAATTTATATCAGAGTCTTTTCTTTGTTCATGTCATAATAATATTGTCTTCTCTACGTATACCTATAACCTATACAAACACCTACATTATGCATACGTATCCCATTACCACGGTGGATGTGTGAGCAACATTGTTAAATTATAATTTGTAGGAATATATGACCAATGTTACCTTGTTATTCGAATATTTGAGGTTTGTCTCATTTTCATTTACATGAATTTCATATACATGTAAATGTAAATTCATTTACATGAATTTCTCATGAATCTGCAACTATATATTTTTATTTCATACTAGCTAGCGCCCGCGACTTCGTCCGCGTTGAAAAATAAGAAAAGTAGCCTATCTTGTGCCCTGTACGTCTAAATGTTTATCTACCAAGTTTCATGAAAATCAGTTAATTCGTTTAAGAGTTATGGAGGAACTTACAAATTTATTAGTATTGATAATAATTATATAATGTGATAATTAAACTATTGTGTTGCTTTGTAATTTTATTTAAAGAAACGACAATATAAGTTTATTATTATCACTTTGACATTTTGATTTTTCTATTTACATATCCGTTCGCCGTTGTCATAGCAATTGTAGCTTGACACCTAATTTAAATCAAAACATAATTTAAAATAGTATGTAGTAAAAAGTATTTTATCTACATGGTAAAATATTAAATTAAGTAATAAATTATAATTATTTACATCATATTCACACACAATATTCACACACACAATTAACTTTACAATTATTATTAAACTTCATGGTGACCGCAACTTTTTTTAAAAACCAACATAACTTTTTCCAGGATATAAAATATCCTATAGCTTAATCCCGGTAATTATGAATACATCAGTGAAAACCGCATTAAAATAGTTCACCTTACAAGATTTTGTTGAATATTGCTCGTGTTGTGGCTATCTAGAAACTTTTTATATACTGGAACTAATCCAAGTGATGCGATATGGCTGGAACTTTGACAGTTACCTATTGAGCAATGACGCTTACTTAAAACCGTCATCAGTAATGCTACGAGCGAAATCGCGTAAATTTTCTAAGGACTTTTTGACCCCCCCATGCCATGGTATAGAATTTTTTACATTACAACTATTCAAATGACGCCTATACGTGGAAATATCGATTAAATTATATATGTATATGCCTTATTTGTTACCCAAAATTATTTGTTAGTAGTATAAAAAAATAGCCTCCCACATTACATTGTATTGTTTCCTCTTATTGTACGTAAAAGCGATTTCGTGAGGGTAATTTTTCACTTGACTCAAAATCCTTTCAGCACTCGGGTCGGATAGACTAATCCCCCAAACAATGAGGGCAGTAACTAACCTACTTTATTAGTCAGCCATTTCACAGAGATCGATTGCAGTTCGTTAATCTATTGCAGTAACCCATCGTCAAATGGAAATAACCTTTTGACGATGACTTGCTACAAACATATTTTTTATCTTTTACTTTTGTACTGCACAAAAGTATTGCCTGTTTTTCCCGTGGCGTCATCCACCTAATTAAGCTGGGAAAGTTCAAGGTAATGAAACATATTAATAATGTGCTGTCGCAGAAACGCAATATAGTCTGAATCCTTGTTTCTTCTTTATGCGAAATTTAAAACGCAACAAAATGTAAATATTGTCATAATGTCCTCTAAAATTACTTATACAAAAAGAAATCACGGAAATATAATATACATTATTTGATTGAATAATATAAAATTATTTATGTTATTACCTACGAGCTGACCCGACAAACTTCGTACTGTCCCAAAATCATTGTTATAATACATTAATTAATAACACCCGGACATCACAACAGCATGAGACTAACTGACCGTACAATTAATTTCTATAGTAATTTTCTATTTATTGTTTTTATATTTTTTTTTCTTTTATTTTTTCCATATTTTAATGGTTATTCTGCTATTCGGGGCGGAGACGAATCCAACTAAACAAAGATCATGAAAATTGGTCCAGCCTTTCTCGAGTTATAAATGGTGTAACTAACACGACTTTCTTTTATGTACGAGTATATAGATTATTCCCTCGGCAACATTACTTTTTCAACAAATTATACCTTCCTCATTTAACAGTCCTTCCATCAGTGAAAACCGCATAAAATCCGTTGTTGGTTTAAAAGATCTAAGCGAACTTGGGACAGACTGCGGGAAGATGTTAGTTTTAGTTCACTTTTTTAGAAGAGTTATATGTATATTAATTATACTGATCTTAAAAAATTCTCCTAGTTCTGTTACCTAGTAGAACAAGCGGATTGCCTAGTAATGTATTTAAAAATTGCATAGTTTTCATTTCATTTTTACTATTCGTATTTTTCTTCTTACATACTAATTTTTTTTAATAAAAATAATGCTCGATTTTATTATAGGTATAGATAATATAAGAAGACATCAAAACGATATACATAAATATAAAGAAGTACTTAATAAAATCTCGTCATTATTTGGTAATTGTAAATGTTAGAGAAATTGCAGGAGTTCTACAAGTATTTTATAACAGATTTTAGATTGAGTGGTTCTCTTAATTTCATTAAGATAAGTTATCGATAGGCTGAGCGAGCTTGTTATGTACTTGTAATGGTTTGGTGCTCAATCATTATTGGCATCTATCGGTTACTTTGCTAACTCTGAGCCATGTGCGATGATTGGTTTAGGATTTTTATTTTCGTAATATTTATTAACGTTACATTTTTTTTTTACTAAAGTCGGTTCCTTTTTTGTACAAGATAAGTTATATTTCAAACAGTCATCCACTTCGAATTTGTATCTTATACTACTTCTTTTACATAGTATAAATTGAATTAATTTTCCACGGCTTAAATCCTGAATTTCTATTCTAACTATTGGGAAATATTTTTTTAAATCGGATGAAACTAGTCCCTAAGTTGCATGCCCAACAGGGTCCATAACACTTGGTCTAAATTTTTATATTGTAACATCGTTTATACATTATGGTTTGCAATAAAATATTTGAATTTGAATTTGAATTTGAATAATTTCGGATCCTCCTAAGTATGTACAAGCAAACATAAAAACTTTACCTCTTGATAATATAGATAGTATAGATTTTAAAATTTCTTTCTAGTCTCCTGTAAAGTATGCGAAAAAAAGTCGGTGAATGCATTAGCGTGAAACTTCTCTCACTTAATTGAAAATGTGCTTTAAAGAAAGGAAATAAACAGAAAAAAATACCCGTTTCGACCGACAAAAACGACAAAACAAAAACGGAGGAGGTACTCAATTCGACGCGTATATATTTTTTTTTTCATTTTTTTTTATGTATGATCACGCATAACTTTTGACAGGGTAGTCCGATTTTGATATTTCTTTTTTTATTTGAATTTTTTTATTGATACCCTTGGGGATGCACCCTTTTAATAATTCTTCTTTTAATGGATAGGGTATACCTCGAAGTTGGTCTCGTATTAATTTGGAAAAAAATTTCCTACCCTAAGAGTGGGAAAATGGGGATGGGAAAATTAAAAATTAAGCATGTAGTAAATATTAGATTATAGACACAAAAAACTATAAAATAAAACTTTTTAACAAAAAATAAAACCGTCGAAAAAACTGAAAAGCATAAAATAATCTTATTATTTTACCTAAGTAATTTTGAGTCGGCGCCAAACAAGCAAAAATTACGTAGAGTGATGCTCGCGGCGACTCAGGCTTTTCAGTTTTTTCGGCGGTTTTATTTTTTGTTAAAAAGTTTTTAAACAAATAATCTGTACTCACCTCCACGATGTACAGCAAATGCCTCAAATAATGGGCTTCCGTTATAATCAGCTCACGGATTACTGCTTGTCTTGACTCTTCGGCTGCATCGAGCACTATTAAAGAAAAAATCATAATTACATAAACAATATTTAACACTAGTGGACCGCCCCCGGCTTCAAACGGTTTCTTTCTGCAAATTATATATAAAAACCATCCTCCTTTAACGTTTTTTACATTTACTGCATGTATTAAGGAATTTTACAGTTTTTATGTAAAATATATGTTGTGATTTATTATAATAACTTGAGAGTTATAATAATTATAAAATATGTAAACTGTTAGCGAATGTTGGCTTTGCAAGTAAATTTATCTACAGTTCATAAAGTAAGTTATTTTATTAGTTTCCTGAAGCTACAACATGCATTCATTATGATGAACTCGTGTTTAATTAAACCTGCAGTTGGTATATGTAGTCTAATGTAACATTTGCTTATTAACATAACCTTTGTGCATTTTGTTGAAACCATATGTGTCCCCAGGCTTTTCACATTATTATAAAAGAAAACTTTATTTGTTCCATTGTGCAAGCTAGATTTTTAAAAAAATATTCAAATTTAATACTGTAAAAAGAGTATGAAATACTCCCCCTGAATTTCGCTTTTTCCAACGCTATTAAATGCATGAAAAATATATTTAAAATGGTTCTTTTATTCGACAGGTTCGTTTTTAGACAGAATGGATTTTGTGTTCCGAGAATCTGCTTGGAATTAATAACTATCGCATTGTTGTAACGGGATTTAATCACAGATTAAAATGGACGCTGGGTTAACACTGGTTAACAGGAAACATATTTAAAGTGAACTGACATTATTTTCACGTTAATTATAATTAAATACGTATTGTATTTTGATTAAACAATCGAAATACAAATTTTCTTTACTGTATTTGCTGTATAGACACTGTATTTGGCGTTATATATGATTTGTATTTTTCTTCTAATTATTAATATATATACGGTAATATCCGGTACTACTGCCACTTACTTGAAAACTATTCCAAAATCCTACATATCAAATGACTTTGACCATAGTCACAATAATGGATTTATAATAATTATTATTATAGATCCAAAATTAATAAAAAAGATGGTTCCTATTCAATTAAAAGGGCGTCACAGACTTATCCCACCTAAACGTCTATTTGTCTACGGAATAATGAAATCGTTTAACTGATTTATTCGGACGATTAAACTATTACAAAGAAGCGTAGACACAAATAAAAATTTAAGAGTCAATTGTCTTTCTTGCGGAGGCAAACGTCTTTGTGACCGTGAAAGGTTATCCTGAATTATTTGTAAAGGTGGAGTGCCAATTAAATCATTCCTACTCGCAGGTTCGAACCCCATTTGAGCCTGAACTATGTCGGTTTAAGTATTTTCAACTTCATGTGTAAGTTATTTGAAAACTAGCTTTTAAAGCCCGGGAGTTGTTAATTCGGGCCCCTCTTCTTAGGTGTGTAAGCATTTATTCAGCATTGATATTTAATTGTTTTTTTTAAATTATCCCTCAGGAGCAAAGTTTTTTTTTATGGATAAAAGGCAACCTATATCCTTTTCTGTATACCTGATCAACATGTATGCAAGAGTAACAATTTCGCATTATTAAAAGTCAGGATTTATTCGCAGAAATGTTATCATACAAATAGACAAAAAAATCGCTAGCTATGAATCGGTACAAGGTCGAGGTAGGTAATATGTTATCATAATGAATGTAAGTACATACTTACCTACTAATAATGACCGAGTAATAATAATAGTGCCGAGACACTGATTTCTATTACAAACTCTTCAAAAAATATGAACGTCAATCAAAACAGAAGTTATTTGTTTACCTAACGCGGTAAAAACCGATAACATTTTCGAGTTTATGCTTTGGTTTTGTGCTGTAATTTATATTCATTATTATAATGGCGGTGGTTCTGTCCAAGTCGGGGTTAGAATAATGTGAACGAATTTCTCAGTAAATTGTATAAATAAGTTAATATTATGTATTCCAATATTTTTGTCCAGATTATAAGTGTATGCTTTTTTTGTTAATTTTTAATTCAATAAAATCTACTAAAGTTAAGAAGTGCATTAAGAAATCTTTTTTTAATCTTCCGTTCAATTTAAAAAAATATGTTTCCATAGTGTTATACAGATTCTACACTATCTTCTGTTTACGCTGAAAAAACGTTTGAAGTCACTTTTCCATACATTTAATGTTATTTATCTAGAAAAAAATTATGAAGCAAGGCAATCGAGGCAATTCGCTAGCAAATAGTGACATTTCTTTGAAGAAGTATATTCTCAATGTCGCATGACATTGAGACTCGCAAAACTGTTTGGTTTTCAACCATACTAGGATATGGAATAGATTTTAAAAATATATCCTTTTAGCGAAGACTGAGATCAGAGAAATCACAGTTTATTCAGGCTAGAGATGACAGCGGTACGTATTAAACTTATTAGCTGTATTCTTTGTTTAGATGACTAACATGAATGCGAAATAATGGAACGGTTTGGTGTGAGGCGGCGTTGGTAAATGGTGTGGTGTTGTAACAGGCGTGGTGATCAATGGGAGGCCGCTTCGGTGCGCGCCGCGGCGAAATCGTCGGTGTACGTCGTAAGGGGATGGTTCGCGTGCCCACCTAGCGTGCCGGCAATCTACTTGATCGATGCCGACTTACGAATACTGTTCCCTCCATAAAATCGTCGATTACATTTTAAGAAAGCTAACACATTTTCACATGCGCTATTTTTCTCAAAATCTTATTTTGTTCTCAAAAACAAATAATTAGGTTTAGCTCTGAGAAAATATTACTATTTTTCTGTTCTCATCCCAGTTGCAATTCCACTACTAAGCGCATGGCTTCTTATTAAGAGAGGAGATACTACTATCAACAAAACACTTTCCAACAGAGGATTGGGGAGAGCTTCACACCACTTCAATAGATTGATGGTATTCCTGGGCACGATCCCTAACGATATTTTAATTCAAGGTTATATAGAAAGCGGTCATGATTTGTAATCAAAAAAGAAAACGAAAACTCGCAGTTGCCCGATTGCCGATAAAACGTCCAATTGGTGTCATCCGTGAAAGTCTAATAGAATGTATCCATAGATTCAGACGCTAAAACCCTTTTAAACCGACGAAAACGAAAAACGGAGGAGGTTCTCAATTCGACCGTATATAAGTTTTTTTTTATGTGTGTTCGATATGATTTTTGATTTTTGATGTGTTTTTATGATTCTTTTAAGTACGCTCGCTTATACAAAAAATTATATTACATTAGTTAACTCGGAATTTCTTCGGATTATAAATCCCTCTGCCACGACACCTTACTCGCTTTCATCTTGCGATAAATTACAGTAATTGTACAAATAGATAACGTAGCTTCAAGCATTAACATCCTTTTGTTTTTAATTATTATATCATAACAAAACAATGTGTAATTCTTAATATACTCTTATTACTAAATGTCAAAAGACTGTTTCTGTATTCACCAAAAATGTCACAATAAAAGAGAAGTACATAGATAAGTTAGGTCAAGTGCACTGCACCGTCGATCACTATAGACACACGTCAGCAATTCCGTTGCGATACGAAGATTTGAGTGGTTGCGATACTTTAAGAACATAAATTTTTTTAACTATTTCTTAGGTTGTTTCGGTATTCGATTGATTCGTTTTTATACAGATTCCTAAATTTATATTGTATGGCATAATGTACCTCTATTGTTGCAACAAATACATAAAGTACCTAGCTGTTGATAATGCCCAGTAGTTGTTGAGTTTATTCAAAACATACAAATCTTCTCTCTTTATATATAAGTATTTTAAGTAGGTATAGATATAGAATTACTTGCCTATTCGACTATATTTTGACTAACAGCTGTTTTTAAAATAAATTGTTTTACTTAAGAATTCAATAAAAATGTTTTCTTATATAAAATTTATAATGTAAATCACGCGACTGCCAGTAAAATTTGGAATATGTATTTGTATATACAAAGAATTTCGTTGATGTATTTCCCTGTTAGTGGATGAGGAATAGTTTGGAAAGCGGCAGTGTCGCATTACTCGGGTATCATTATACCGGTCCATATTTCTCGCAAAATAAAATATAGGCCTGTCTCTTTGTCATCAGGGCCAACATGTTTTGTTCCTTATGCCATAACCATTTTATGTACATTCTTTAGTGAGATTTAAGATAATGCATCCTCTGCTATTCTCCCAATATCTTATCCTTTATACTACTAAATTCCATAGCGCACTTGCTGCACCTATGGCATTGTTTATGTCAGCTACTTACACCTACTGTTGACATTTACATAATTTTTTTTAAAAAACTATAGCGGAAACTATGGTGGGGAGAAGGGAACTAATCTCATACGGAGTAGAAGCTCATATCCCGGTAGTGAGTTTTTGATTTTCCCGATTGGTCGTTGTGAACATTATACTTGTGAAAAAGTAAGTATTTTGTAACTATATTCTCTGCAATTACTCAAATAATCAATTCTAATTAATGATTTTAAAAGTTGATAAGCAGAACTCATACACACGGATTTGCGAAAATTATATTGAAATATGCAAAATTTATTGGATGTCGTTTTCGCGATTTGATGCGGCTATAAACTAAGTGAAAACAAATGAGTTTAATGCGAAAGGGCTTAAACAGAGTTCAGTTATAATGCATAACATAAACTCTTCAATAAAACAGATTTACCAGAATGTTTGCGTGATGTAGCAGTGCCTAGGTATGAGTTCATTCACTCAACAAATTACTACCACTTACTACGCCGTATGACAAACGGCTTACACAAATAGGATGGACATTTTTATGGGGTAGTGACACACCATAGATACGTGTGATTAAGAAATTAAAAGAGATTGTGTTCGTCTATGACTTTTTGTTTTTTGTAAAAATTAAAAAAAGAATGTGAAGAAATTGTGTGTTAGATGAGCAAAGTTAAGGAATACATCCTAGTATTACACATTTTAAATTCTAGATTTTCGTTATCATATGGTTTTAGTATAGTACGAACGGTTTTTCTTACATTATGCTCAGAAAAACATGAAAAATCGATAGCCCGATAAGAATGACTCAACGAAATTTGAAACTTATAAGGAAGTAAGTATTTGGATTAGATGTTTTAATGAAAATTTTGCTTCATTTATAAATCAAAGTTTCCCGCCGTGTCTGTCTGTTTGTCTGTTTGCGATGATCTCAAAAAACCACTGAAGGAATAATCATGCAGTTTTCATCTATCAACAGATTGATTCCTGAGAAAGGTATCTAAGGTGTATAGTTCGATATGTTATTTTGTAAATTGGTTGAAATACGATTGTAAAATATGTCACAAAAAATTCGAGCCGCGTAGGAGTTTTAATCGTAAACGCTTCCTAATCTGTTTGATATATAACAAAACAATGTATAGTGTGATTGTTTCTTTTTTATAGGTCCACGAAAAAGTTCTATGTCATAGTCTTTTATATCTTTTGAGGATAGCTTACTATAATCATTGTAATAACAAGCTAATGCAAAAAGCTATGATTTATGTCTACCTATGCGAAGCCCGGCCGGATTGCTAGTTTTAAAATATGTTAGAATTGTTTTTTATAGAAAATTCGTAGTTGACGTGAATTTTTCCTTCATTTATAATATTTTTAATAAACGCATAACATCTCTCTCGAAACATTTTGCATGTGTCAACAACGCACGCTGTAGGGACTGAATACTGCTGGCACACAATTCTCTCGAAAATTTCCCACGTGGGGTTCATTTCCAAAAAAGGTTCGGCCTGGTGTTGTAGCCTGAAATGCGATACAATACAATGCTGTTTTGTTTGATTATATCTTACTTATAAATGCGTAAGTTTGTGAACGGCTGCAAGGATAACTCTACCGCAAAAACGCCTCAACGAATTTAGATGGTTTATTACGATAGGGCACTTTTTATCCTGAAAAATATTAGGTTTCCGAGGGATCGTCTAAAAATATTAAATAATATAGATTATTAAATTACTATGGGATTATTATTGACATGTAATATTGGACGCGTGACTATTTCATTCTGAATAATAGGCTATTATGATAACTATGACAGCTAACACGATTTATGTGTTAACTACATTACACGACCCGTCTATTAGATTTGCACCAAATTATGTGTATATTGTTTACATTGTACGGTGTGTTGGTTCACACGTGTATTGTGTGTTACTACATACTGCCGACAACTACTTAGGTATAATATTTAATAATTTACAAACGCCTATAAGAGCTCAAGTCACTACAATATGGGTAGCAAACATACTTACTTCGTTAGTAGGTTTTAGTTGAAAGTGTTTATAGAAGTAAGCTTTACATAATACAGTGTCATACCTCTATAATAGAGCTTGTATACAAATACATACATCATATTGACATATACACTGTTTTTGGTTGGGTAATGTGAACGATCTTAAAATGGGTATAATATTATGGACAATATTTTCGCTGATATACTCGTAATTAAGCTCATTTCTTTCTTTAATGATAATGTGATTGTTTCATTCTATTTAATTACTTCTACAATTTGGCAAAAATATATATAATTAGAGACTTATTCTAGATATGAAGTGGAATGTAAAAATCGTTTATATGAAATTTTGAATATTTATTAATCAAAATGTTGATATAACATGAAGTAATGTTTGCCAAATTAGTACAAGGTCGATATTTAATGAGTCAATTTTATATTTTAGTCCAATTATATTTTATAACTAGTAAGACCAAAAATTTTTAAGGACGTAAAAAATTTTAATTTCAAATTAACAAAAAGCAAATAGTAAGTAATTTTGCCAATAAGTATTGTAATATTGCATTTATATTATGCTTGTACCGCTTCAAGAGCATCGCTTGCAGTATATAGTCTTCAAGATAGTCATTCAAGTGAGAAGAAGCTCAGAAGTTGAAAAATAAGAAACAACTATATCTCTTGTGTAGAGAGGCTTAAATTAATTGAAAGATAAAATAAATGGTTTAAGCCACTAGAAATACTAAGCTTTAAAATATCAACTCGAAGAGCATTACTTATTCGTTTACTAACTGAGCAATTTTCCTAATGCATGGTTCGAGGAACATATTTGAAGAGACAGTGTTATCAACGTTTTTTAATACAATAAAAAAGTTCTATAAATGTTATGCAGATTTTTTTTAGAGTACACGTGCAAGAGCCCTAGTTTTTATAATCTGTAGACGTGCCGAAGTTTTAATCCGAGGTATTGTTTTGCAGGATAGTGTGAGTTGAACTGCGCAGTTTGAATTTAAATAAATATACAATCAAAGTAAGGTCTATAATCCTCTTCAAAGTGAAATGAAATAAGTTGACAACAATAAAAGGTTTTAAAAATTGTTAAAGTACTTTAACAATTAGTAATCTTGATCCCATATATGGCTACGACAATCTTGTCAATATAAGTTTTATTAAACATTCATTAATCTTTAGAAATATTATGTAAATTACGGTTTTGCTGTGGTTTCTTCAAAAAGAATTAATAAAATATTGAAATTAAATGGGAATATCGACCATTGGACGATCTCTAGTAATAAAGAAAGAAATTAATTATTGCATTTATAAAATAATACACATTCGAACCCTCGGACCAAATAGTTCGAACCTATATTAATATTTAGGATAAATTGTAGTTAACGTCAGAAAAATAGGTAGTTTAGGTAGGTGCCAATTAAATACCGGGGATGGATTTCTCTTCGCTTATTCTCTCGTCCTTTCTCATTCGTTTACTAAATTTTTCCCTTTCTTCCTCAGTATTCGCATTTTTCAGTGTTCTGGTATGAATTAAGTTTTATTATCTGATTTTATCTGGTTCTCTGAACACTACTTTATGTGCATTCTAACACAACCTACACAGATAAGCAAAAATTTCTGAAACAGGTTTCGAACTAGTTATAAATAATGATTTAATTTTAATGTTATCGTTTTGATTTTAATAATATAGTTATGGAACTCATAAATTAAACTAATTAATTAACAAGAAACGTTACAATGAACACAAAGTAAAGCCAAGTTGCGCTGCTAAGTCATTAATATAGCACCTCGCCTCTTTTGATTAGGAATCACCTTTGATTTAGTGGCCGTTAATAAATAGGTGCTATTTCGAGAAGTCAAAGACTAATGTAGTTAGAAAGAATCGTGCCATCCCATTGGTCAATAAGTTTGTGGATGTATCAATAGATCATGGGGGTGAAATAGGCAGACGTCGCGCCGGTGGCATCACGATTGATGGCTGCTAGGTCGCCGTGACCTCGTCGCGAACTACAATACATCACAAAAGCACCGTTCTCGCGCGGTAACACAATTTCTTCACCCACTAAGTACTTTATAAATTGCTTTGGTTTATATAGACCGCTTTGAGTCTACCTAAAATGAACACCTGCGCCCTTTATATTTGCAGCATCGTTACATATTTACATAATTTCAGTGTATTATCATAATGCTTCCTAAAAAAATATAACTAATATATGTATACCTGCGCCCATATTTGTCTCTCTGTAAGCGCAATAAATTGAAGTATGTTCGGAGAGGTACTCTGTAAATATTCTTTGTTTGCTTAGGCTTTTCTTAGAGAGGCCTATCACAATTTGGAATAGAGTAGCACCGATTTTTTTGTATTGCTCATTTTCAAAAGAGTTGCGTTTACAAGTCCAATGTTTACAATGTCGGTTTTTATAAAAGATTATTGAGATTGAAAGAAGTAATTATTTACTTTAAATAATCAAGTATGAAACGTTCAGTTTCACTTTTCAGCTAGTTCTACGTAATTTAATTCAATAAAGCAGCAAGCAGCGAGGTCTAGTAACAATAGCAGAAAAGCGTTGTTACATAACATAGTTCATAGTACCTACTACCCGAATGCTTGTAAATATTAGGTACAGTTAAATATGAAGTGCTGCTTAGCATGCCCTATTTTTCAAAATATTCAAAAGGTAGAGTACTAAGTACTTCAACGACTAAAGCGCGGATTATTGCAAACTACTATAAACCAGCTAGTTTATCTTTCAGGTGTAGCCCGTTTAATGTTTTATGCAATCTATACTAACATTATAAAGAGAGAGGGTGGATAATATAAGTTTGTTTCTATGTGGAGCTTAAATTCCGCAACCACTGTACCGTACTAATTGAAAAATTCTTTAGCTATTTCAAAGGCACATTATTCGAGATGAATATAGGCTATTTATTATGTATACTAACACTTTCAAATACAGCCGGGCTAAGTTTGTGCCACACGTTATAGTAAATCATAAAAAAACGAAGTCATTTATTTATCATTAGCTTTGTAGTTACTTCAAATCCAAATATAATAACGAGTTTTTGACATCCCAACATTTTGACCTATCGCTCATGTGCAAAATTGATTCTTTTGTCAAAATAATAGATAAACTATTTAATTTTTATATTAAAAAGATAAATAAGTTTAGGTTTGACAACCCTAACTTTCAAATAAAATATTTTTCTTTAAAATAAACTTTCATCTAATTTTGTGAATATCTCAAGTGTCTTGCAAATTTAGTGACTTTAGTTTGCCAACGACAAAAATCTAGTATACTCTGAGTAAGTACCTATAGCGAGTGACTGTGTTAGCATGAATTTGTTAACTTTGCATGTAATACAACTGTTATGTTTACGCAGTTAGGGCAGAAAGTGCGTGTAACGTATAAAAAAGCCCAGGTATCTGAATACCTATTTTTATTTTCTTTAAGCACGTAAGTAACTTTGACCATCCATGTCAGAGGTGGGCTATAAGACGTAACATTTCCGTTGGCGTGTGAAATATCCACCGAAATCGTTGACCTACCCCGCCGCGCCATTTTAAGCTTCAATGTTAGAATATAAAAGCTCGCCGAGGGAACTCTAGGAAAAAGGTAACGGATCTTCATATACTGGTCACTCTATACTAATAAAATCCTTTCGGAACGAAACCGTATATTTCCAATATTATTCACAACTAAAATATAAAGGTGCATTTGAATTCTGGAATTATTAAATGAATTCCTGGAATTGGAAGTGGTGATATAAGTATAAAATAATCTAGTTATTATTGAAAAATATAGTATTTAATAACAATA
This sequence comes from Synanthedon vespiformis, assembly GCA_918317495.1. Lineage (NCBI taxonomy): Eukaryota > Metazoa > Arthropoda > Insecta > Lepidoptera > Sesiidae > Synanthedon > Synanthedon vespiformis. The sequence goes on from OU906947.1 coordinate 5,995,788, forward strand.
AACAGACACAATGTACAGACACATTAAACGTTTTTTCAAAAAAGGAACAATTTGTACACGTTATACAGTTTGCTATCGAGGTCAAACAAATATAATAGTTTTTAGTTATTTTATCTAATTGTCTGTGATATTTGGACTTGACCAATTCCTCTAAGACTAGAATATAAAGTAATGGTAAGAGATTTTTAATAACTTTAAATTTTATAAGGAGACAAATTAGAAATAAATTAAAATTTAACCTGACTCGGTTAGTCCAACAAATAACACAAAACAACCGTTTCTTTAAATGAGTGATACACCTCCCTCCTAATGGCAACTTTTTCAAATATTGAATCTATTTGTAGTTGTCCAATACTATTCTCGGATCTTAGTTTTTCTAAAAGTAGATTTACAACTGTGAGTCTTTCTAGGAACTTTTAATTAGCTTTTTCACTGACTTTAGAGCTAGCTAATACCGAGCTACGGTCGGAAACTTTAATTATTCTACAGATTTCCAAGAATATGTAAAAGTGAATACAGTACATTGTCGTCTTCTTATTTGTTTAAGTAACTAACTATTTCAGTTCAGTATCTAATGAGGAATTTTTGCAGTATTAAAAAAAACTGTCCGTCGTATGTTTGCACGTCAGAATAGAAATCTTAGCTTGTGTTTACAATTTTGAAAGCTAGGTTAAATGGGCATTTAAAAAAAAAACGGCCGGGGTGTGGTAATTTTTTATATTACAGTTGGCTGAAAAAGATTTTTAACAATGACTCTATTAATCTTTATTTTTTATACAAAACTTACATGTTCATGATTGCAGTCATAAATTTGCTACTGACTGAGCTTACTGGGACCATTGGACTGGACTTCTCTCTGCCGACCGTAGTAAAAGCTATGGTCGGCAGCAGAGACGTTTGGCGAGCGAATCAATTCTTCTGCGAAAATGTCATCTCGCAGAAGGAGGCGGCAGAGAGAGGCAGGCAGAGTCGCCAACGAACTGGACGCAGGCGGCTGGCTTACGCTTGCCACCTGAATCCCTGACAGACTTAGGCCTCTACCGCCCGCTTACGAGTCGCTCTTTGGCAGTTCGTGCGCCGTCCCAATGAGCAGTGTCCGGTCAAGGACCCCGCGGCGGAGTTGCGGAAGAGTGTTTGTCTGACCTCACAACTTCGCCTATAGCGGAAGAGGTTTAGTCGATAGGTCTACCCCATTGCAATCTTGGGGCAGGAGTCCAACATAACCGATCTGTCCCCAGGCCGGTGGTATCCATGATGGATTCCCAAAATAACGCGACAATTTCCAGTAGTTCGGTTAACAGTCCGGTTGACCGAACGCACAGGGTGTCAATCTTCCCTATTTTCAAATATTTATATCTTAACCATATATTTAAATATCAAAGCATGTCGGTGCCGCGAGTTCAGTTTTCTTCCTTATACAAAAATGACCAAAAGGAAACCAAATAACTGTAGCTTTAATTTTATGCCCCTGCATAATTTTTCAGATAAGTATTTTATTGCTACGGTTGATGCCTTATTTTAATTATTAAATTAAGTATATACTTACGTCTCCAATCGTAAATATTCTCTAGCTCTTCATCGACCCAGTAAAGGTAACTGAAGACCCGTCTGTCTCTGTTGATGACAAAATTCTTCAAGGGCGGTATTCCATCTCGCGAGAACTCCGACAGGATAGAGAGCATCTCATATTGATCCTACAAGAAGAACAATAATGTAAAAGTATTCATATTTTGTTAGCAACTGCAGAATAATACTGAATTGACCTCTCCACAAATGGTATGACAGCATATCCGATACATCATTTTAGTTTATAAAAATCTCCGTTATCGAGCTTAGGACTAAAAAAATAGATGAAGCCATGTTTTTTAATTATTGGGTTTTGTTTTTACCTGGCTTTTTCTAAATGTGACTTTATTTTTAAAAAAACTAAAGAAATATTTTATATTTTTTGGTTTTTATGTAATGCATAGACGCTTAAAATGATTTTCGGTTTCCATGAGTTATTACGTTATTAAGTAACGCAATTTTTGAAGATTTTTGACAAGTCTTAATTGTGTTGGTTCAATGAGTAAGTACGGCAAGCATAGGCCATCCTCATATCCCTGTCTTCCCCTTTTTTCTTTTTTACTCTTAAAATATGCATTGCCGGATGCATTTACCCATCACGTGAATCATCTGCCTGCCTGTCACACTTAAACATAAAAAAATAATTACTGAAGTAGGTCGTTGAAAATGATTTGCATAAAGTTTAGCACAGATGGCAGTATCTGCAGTTTTCGAGACACAATGTAAATTAGTGCATGTGCAATAGTGCATGTGCAATTGTAGAAGAATGAATATTCTAGTATGTAATATAATCAACTAGAGGTTGCGAACTAGTACCTAGTTTTAAAGCCATATCAATCTGAATTATGCAATACAAATTCACGTGAATGCATTTCCCAGATAAAAGTAAATTATAAAATTGGTTATCTGGACCTGTGTGCGAAATTTCATCCAAATATTTTCAATGGTTTATTCTTAATACGAACAAACATACCAACATGCAATGACGTTCAAAAATATTTCAATTTTTAACAGTATAATATACATTTTACGAAACAGCAGGTTCCACGAATATTGTACTTCAATGAAAAATAAAAACTCTATAACTGAATTCGAAGTAGATTGTAATATTTCGAATTTAAAGCTGGTTTAATACCAGTAAAAATAATCTTCCACTTAATACCAACTGCATTCAGTATTTGAGTATTCGAATTTTTCATTTTGAAATAAAGTAATGCTCTTATAAAGGTTTATTTTTTCAAAAAGGAAAACCATCAGATAGACCATTGATAGTAGATGGCTACAGTTTTTTTAAGAGAAGCAACATCTTGAGATGCCTTGCAAAAAATATTTCCTTCTAAAGAGCACCATATAATAATATGTAGAACTCATTCGATTCTCAGCAGATAACACATTCGAACTCATTCGAATATAAATATGGAAGCAGGAAATATATAATAATTTGAATAATTAAATATATAAACAATTAAAGCTTAGTAACTATTATTTTATTAACAATGATCTCCATTGGTACAAACTTCCATTAGAGGTGATTCTCTTCTGACATAACATTGGCCGAATAAATGCATCTCTACGGCCGGTGCTTTTGTCCTTAGGCGACTGTAGTTACCTAGCATCAAGGCCATCAATTGGAACGATAGCTTATCTGCAGCACTTGGTAATATAAAAACAAAACTTACAGGATCAATTATTAAATTTATGGCGGCAATCAAGAGCATAGTTTTTAGGATTACACAAAAAATTGAAATAACTGCAAAATTTGAAAATTTGTAATCACATATATCCAAAAATGTCGTCTTGGGTGTCGGTTTTCCCCATTTTCAAATATTTATCTATTATCTCTTAACCAAGTGACCTGGATTTTTACTTATTTTCCAGAGCTGAATAAGCTAGCCTATCGCCTAAACACACACACACATCAAAGCATGTTGATCAAAGCAATAAGTGCCGAAAGCGCCTAAAGAAATTTTCACGACAAAAATCGTCACCAATATTGAAGTTAAATCTAAATTATAAACATGAAAATCGGTTCAGATATTAGTTTGAACAGGTGAAAAATATAGTAAGGTATTCCCTTACTGAGAGTACACGCGGATCCACGAGTACACGCAAAGATTGAGATAGAGAAGTCTCGCAGATACAACGACCAAACTTATTAGGCTAAGAGAAGACAAAGGAAATCCAATATAATAGTGGTTCTCCTTTTTGACAGCTTTCTTTGATAGGTGATGGTCAAAGAAGTGGCCTCTTTTATCGTTGTCTTACACCGAGTTCACAACACAAATCAATTAGACAACATTCAAAGCAATATAAACTTTATTTTAACTTGATTATACAATTTTGTATAAATTTTAATTAAAGCATCCATCTGCAATAAATGCTTACTTTTACTCACGGTAATTCCGAAGGAGAAAGAATAAATTTTATTGTTATAGCCAAGTGGCTATAAGTATAAGAACGACAAAATGTTGAAAAATGTAGGCGCCAGAGATCAACCATCTTAAATGCGACCCTACCCCTGGTTCGGGAAAAGGGGGACGGTCGGTGTGATGACGTGACGACCGAGGCAAAGTTATTTTTAAGAGCCGGTACTTAAGTAGTATAACGGCCTAGGGGATTCTCAATTCAGCATTGTTTTCTTGGCAGATGTTTAACGAAAACAATATGAGATTGCGATATTTCTCACCGGAAAAGTTTTAGTAGAGTAGGTAATAAACACTTCATTAATTTGAAATTTTAATTAACCTTAATTGATATTAAAAATTATTTATATTTCACGGAAATTTACTTACACTTACTTGAATTCAGCTTAAGAATTTCACCATGAAAATGTTTGAAAATTGTTTTACTATAATATTTTATTTTACCAATATTTTTTTTTCATTATAAAAGTCTGTTATATATCAATTTGTTAGGTATAATTTATATAAAACAAAAAATGATTTCAGCTCAGCCCGAATTTATAACTAAATATTCTAAGGGTGGCGATTTCTTAGTTGGTAAACGCCTGCCATGTTGACCTTACAACCGAGTGGCCTTTTATAACTGACATTTGTCGCTTCGTAACCTACCCTTTTTGGGTTCGCTATAATAGTGGATGAAGAAGGACACTTTCGTTATAAATTATGCAAGATAAATTTCTCGAATGAAATCTATATAATAATATGCATTATCTTATATGACGAGGACCGGTTACAAAGGGGACAAGCCTTTGTTCAGTTTTTTTAATTATCTTGTCCAACTTTGTTTTATTCTATTTTACTAAATCAGCAATTTAATATGTAAGAAATTGTTGTATTTTATTTAATTGACTACCTGTCTCAGCTGCTTTGGATGGGTGCAATTGACTAAAAAAACTAATTTTAAGCAAAATTAAATGGTCTATGTGACATGCACAAAGATAATATTTAAAAGTAATAATTAAAAATCAATTCAAAGTATTTAGCGTAAGTTTAGGGGCGGACTGTGATTTTGCTTCATATGAATTGTTATCATCTCTATAAGAAATTACTATTAATAATCTAATTTAATTTGAAATTTCAATAAGCAAAAAATAATATTTTTATATTAATCGAATGCTTTTAAATACATCAAAGTGGACGCGTTAAAATTTTGCTAATTCTAATCAATAATTGTGTATTTTGTGGAAAATATAAAAAAATATGAAACACAGCAGCCCTTGTATACCGAGAGGATGTATTGTTCAGATTTTATCAAACTTTTTGGGAACAGTGACTGCCTGTACCCACTATTTTCTTTTATATCTCAAAAACCGACCCAACTCTACCTTTCTCAGTCCCATTTCTAACAAACATCTAACTACGGCCCGACCCTTTGCCACAATTCGTTATTTGCTATTTTGACAAACATTCCTAAAGCAATAAAACACATATGAGTTTACATTTTGTTTAGAAACGTAGCATCATGCAAGTAAGGAGATACAGTTAAATACATACTATTATATTAAGTACATACATACTATCATATTGCAAGTAAGGAGAACATAATGTTAATTGTGTAAGTATCAATATTGTTTAGGATCAATGCATTTCTTGGAATTTCAAGTGATAAAATTTGTTTCGAATTGTCAACACATATGAGAAAATCTGTTACTTTTATAAAAATAAAATATTTATTGATAAGTTATAAAATATTACTGCAATATTTGTTGTGATTGGGGCAGGCAGGTGTATGTTAAATTTATATGTATATTGTAAGAGGAAATTGAACACATATTGCGCCGAAAGATAAGGTCAGAGCTACGCTGTGGCTAAATGCCAAAGTGCATTAATACAATTATCTGTTAAATAGGTACAATTTCTCCGTTGTATGTAAGCGAAAAGTTTGCACATCTGAAGGCCTAACTTTAATTAGCACAACGATTTTGAGCGAAATTGATATAAAATTGAACGAAATATATAAAATTCTCGTGTCACAGCGTTAGTTGCCATACTCCTCCGAAACGGCTTAACCGATTTTGATGAAATTTTATATGTACACTTGGTAGGTTTGAGAATAGGTTTTTATCTATTTTTTATACGCGGGCGAAGTCGCGGGCAGCAGCTAGTATATATATACAAACTAAATCCAATCAATTGGTTTAAATAATTTCTAACCTGTGTTTAAATAAATACAGTGTTTCTTGTCATGCAACATCTACGAGTGATCTTTTGAACAGGAACAAGCAACAACATGCTACACATTTACAAGGAGGTTACTCTAGCGACTTACCGCCTCTGTCCATCTGCCGGGTACTGGCGAATGGGCCATGTTGTATGCTAGGTGTTTACCACCAGTTTTAGTAAATAAACGAAACAATTTAAACAAAATAATTGTGACACATTGCTAATGTTAGTTTAATACAAACGAAAATATCCTTTGGCTCAGACCTGGTTAAAAAATAAAGCATACATTTTAAATCATGTCATTAATATGTAAAAAATAATACCCACACTAAGTATTTAGATTGATTAATCTTAACGTAATCTTAATTAAATCATAAGGAAAGCAGTCTAATAGGTGTACTATTAGACTACTTCTTCTCTTCTTTTAACAATGTATCAATATCAGTATTGATCCAGCAATGAAATGTGGCTCATTACGTTAGCCAGTAATAAACGTCATACAAAACTGATGTGACGATAAATAAAATTGGCGAGTAAAGGCCATCAAGCCTAACTAAGGCGTAATAGTAGTAGCAAAATATTTTTAAGAAATAATTTTGGTATCGCTGTATAAAATAAAATTCACAGATTTCGTGCCTCACACGACTATCGAGCACATTGGAAATAAATCTACGGAATTCGAAATTATGTTGTTTTGACATGTTGACTTCTTTCAAAATGGTTAAGCTACAGGGCAAACCCTTAACCCGATTGTCTTTATTTTTGGCTCAAATTGTAGCTGACTAAATTATCCAGAGGATTTTTTTCTCAGATTTTTGATATCATTCCTCGTTTTCAAAATATCGAGCGCCAAAATCAAAAATTCGGAAAATGCTTCTAATTTTTTTCACTATTTCGGTCATAACTTTTTCGTTTTTGACTTTTTTGAAAAATTATTTTTGCACCTACAGCTCTCATCAATACGCGTCTTTTGAGATCTTTTTGAATATCATATCTTCACAACTCTTCCACTCTTCACAAGACATTTCCAATGTCAAAATTTGACCAATTAAAATTATCCCAGTGGTAGGATGTAGTGGTGGTGGTAGCCTAAGGTTTTTTTTATGTTTGCGGCGGCTGAGAGCGGCTGTTAGCATGGCGACGCCAACATTTAGACAAATATGTAGCCCACACTTCGACGGAACTATTATAATATGTTGTATTTTGTAAAGAACTTTTTTCATAATGTTTTCGATGTTTCACATCTGTCAGGCCGCAACGGCCATTTTACTAACAGTAGTTAGTAGGTAACACGGATATTTTTTTGCCCTTATTATTACCACTAATTGCTCTGGTAGTAACACGGGACATATTCTATTTCCTATATTACTACTGCCCATTATCATGGTTCAAACTTTTTACTTTTTTCCAAAATCATTTGAAATTAAAATTTTTATTTTCTATGGAGTCACAATAGTGCCTTATTTGTGCCTCCTCTTTTATAACAAGATTATCAACATCCTGTTATAACAGGATTATACTCCTGTTTAAGCAAAGATTATTTGGAAACAATATTGAGGACTAACACACTTTATATTTTGCATAATATTATGACGGAGTCCAATATAGAGCTCTTAAATAGAGTGTATATTACTTTAACGAGAGTTACATAAGTTAGAAATTGATTTATGAGTTAGGGCGAATTGGGAATATTATAGTTCGCTAGTTTAGAACAGTCTATACATGTCGTTAACATAATAATATGTATTCGGTTGGACTATGTAGGTATATAAAATTAAAGGACATCCTGCCATAGCTTATAGAGTTATTATTAGTAGTCATTCATTTAATATTTTACTAGAAGACTATCAATATTAATTTTTCAACCGCCTTCCAAAAAAGGATTCGAGGTTCTCAATTCGATTGTATTTTTTTTTAATGTTTGTTACCTCATAACTTTCGACTGGGTGAAACGATTTTGATGATTCTTTATTTATTTGAAAGCTTGTGCTTCCCGTGTGGTCCCATTTCAATTTGGTCCAGTTCTGACAATGGCATCCATGAGAAAACGGTTTGAAGTCGGTTTTTTTCTTAAAAAGAGTTATTCTTGCTTTATTTTTCAAATTTCACAAATATATTAAAAATTCTATAGAAATAAATATAAAATGTAACTTAAAATTAAAATTTAAAGAAACGCTTTTAAAATAATGATTACTATAAGATACAATCATACATTATAATAGGGTATAATGGGTGAAGGTATTATGGTCATGGGAATATATCTTAGCGATATCGCCAAGTGGCCGCTGAAATTTATGAGGGCGAGGTTAATTGCACCTCGTATTGTCTGTGCACAAATCATTTTTACGGACGATAACAGTTTTATACGACAATTATATATATTGACTTTTTATATTATAATAGTTTTCTGGAAGAAGTTTTGTTTCCAAATATTGCATCTATTGTTTCACACTGATTTTTATCTATGTATGACGTATGTATCTATCTATGTACGAGTACAAGTTAGGCTGTCAGATTTAAATGACTGTAATAGGTAGGTGTTAATGCCGTTTTGTAACATCTTATTATATTTATAGTTTTAATTAATGTTATGTTATGAACATCAGAGAGTGGACTGAGATAGCTAAAGGGTGTTGAGCTGTTCCGAAGAACAAAAGTCAAAGAGGACTGTTCCAGGCTGATCTTCTAGTTGAAGTAAGAAAGAAAGAATCTTTTTTTTAATGCGAGTATAAATGTGTTTATAATTGTGAAAAAGCACCCACAAGAAAAAGAAGAATGCTATGGAGTTTCACAATAGTACATTTTTTGCATATTTATGCATAAGTCGGTATTTAGACATCGATAAGCATGCATGATTCAAGACTAAATGACATCATTAATTAACAATAATTATAAACGATGAAAAGAACCTAATACCTAAACAATTATTTAATTGGAACGAAATGTCCAATGGCAGTATCATTTTGAATATTCTTTTGTAAAATGATGCTGATAAATGCGGGGTACTCACAACGAGTGGCGATAGAAGATAATAATATTGTAGTAAGACACCGATAACATAACACTTCGAGTATGTGTACGTGAACGTTTCATAATTAATTACTTTTGATAGTTTTGTAATATCACATGTTTAAGAGTAAAAAGTGTGACATCCCTATCATATTCATCTTCATCAACCTGTATCTCCACTACTGAATGTAAGCGGTCGATATCTTTGATTCTTCAGTATTTCTAATCCCATCCACCAAAGAAACTCCGAGCATTATTACTTAGCTATATCAATCTACCTACCAAAAGTAATACATTTATTTTATAAGTAAATACTTATCTACGAGATTTTAAGAAACGTAGGACGAAAACTATTTAAGTATTAATATAATAACTACATCCCCTATTTTCATCCATGTATTCTATCTTCGAAGTTTCATGTAAACATTTTATCGGAAGAAAAGTTATACAATATTAAGGATGAAACTAAACGCTCAGTTTTTGTAATGAAATGTACTTAACTGCCATTTTCCTGGTTTCATGTTACTAGGGGCCGATAGACAAAAATATTAAGTGCACTTATTTCTAGTAGCTCCAATGAGAAAATCATATTTCATTAATTGACAAAAAGAACCAATTACGAGTATGTTCTGAATTATTGATAGACTTTGTCGCAAAAGTTAACCGACGACGTGACGTGCAAAGGCGCTAGTGCTTTTTAACCAAAACACGTGACCACCGCGAAGCTTTTTGTAGTTTGTTTGCATTAGACAATGTTTTCTTTTTCACTGGCATGCTAAAGAACTGACTGTAATAAAATAATTGACAACTTGAAAAAAGGTAGTTTCACGTGTATTAGGACGCGTTTGTTCACTTTTCGATCGTACACCGGTTCCTGAAACCCGATTGACTAATGCCTCTGTCGAGGGTAACACCGGCTCAGGTGGAAGCGGCCTCCAACTCTGCGGTAGGTTGTGCCGCAGAGAAGAGGTTATGGGGTGCTTCATGAGTGAAGCCCCTCGCTGACTGCCTGCTGCGAGAGGTGGAGAATAGGCGGTTTGTGCCGCTTCGCCCAGGGGCGGCGGACATGGGGTCATCCGCCATCATCACAACACCGGGAGACGTGCTGTGTGGCGCGGAGGTTAGACTCCGCGCCTTATCGAGATGGAGCCCGCAAGTGTGCGGGCCTCGTCTGGCGGGGGGACACCGTAGCGTGTCTAAACGTCCCCTGACCCCGCCCATAGACGGCGCGAAGAAACACCGCGGGGTTTTAGTGGGTAGAAGTCCCACATACCGATCTCCCCATGGTCGGTGGGGATCTGATTCGCAGATTTCCTCGCGTTATAAAAAAAAAAAGGGTAACACCGGCTCCGGGGTCATATTGGCTTTTGGATTGGGAGACGAGACGACATTTTAGTAAAAATAATTTTACAATAAAACTTTTTAACAAAAAATAAAACCGCCGAAAAAACTGAAAAGCATAAAATAATCTTATTATCATTTTACCTAAGTAATTTTGAGTTGCCGCCGCGCTGCAGTCTTTACGTAATTTTTGCTTGTTTGGCTCCGATTCAAAATTACTTAGGTAAAATGATAATAAGATTATTTTATGCTTTTCAGTTTTTTCGGCGGTTTTATTTTTTGTTAAAAAGTTTTATTTTATATTTTTTGTGGCTATAATCTAATATTTACTACATGCTTAATTTTTAATTTTCCCACCCCCATTTTCCCACCCTTAGGGTAGGAATTTGTTTTCCAAATTTAAACAAGACCAACTTAGAGGTATACCCTATCCATTAAAGAAAGAATTATCAAAATCGGACTACTCTGTAAAAAGTTATGCGTGGTTATACGCTACAATCGGTGAATGAACAATCAATCATCCCCTGTTTTCCTACCCTTAGGGTTGGAATATTTTTTTTCAAATTAAAATGGGACCCCCTTGGGGTTGCACCCTTTCAAATAAAAAAAGAATTATCAAAATCGGACCACCCTGTCAAAAGTTATGCGTGATCATACAAAAAATAATAATAATAAAAAATTGTAAAAAAAATACGAGTATATACGCGTCCAATTGAGTACCTCCTCCTTTTTGTTTTTTCGTTTTCGTCGGTCGAAAAAGCCAGAAACGAAAAAAGTTATGACCGAAACAGTGAAAAAAACAAATATTTTGGCGTTCGATATTTTGGAAACGAATGATATCAAAAATTTGAGAAAAACTCTTCTGGACAATTTAGTCAGCTACAATTGAGCCTAAAATAAGACTATAAAGACCAAATTTTGACATTGGAAATGTCTTTTCGTTCGCTTCAGTATAGGCCCGATTTCACGAAAAAGTGCGATCCCCTTATATCTCGGAGAGTTGTGAGGATATGATATTGAAAAAGAGCTCAAAAGACGCGTATTCATGAAAGTCAAAAACGAAAAAGTTATGGCCGAAATAGTGAAAAAAATTTGAAGTTTTTTTCCGAATTTTTGATTTTGGCGCTCGATATTTTGGAAAAGAAGAATGATATCAAAAATTTGAGAAAAAATCCTCTGGACAATTTAGTTAGCTACAATTTGAGCCTAAAATAAAGAACCTTTTTGAAAGAAGTCAAAACAACATAATTTCAAATTCCGTAGATTCATTTCCAAATAGTCCAAGAAAATAAGTCTTTAAATCAAAAATGTGAGGTAAATACTTGAATTTTTGATATAAGTTTCTTTGAAAGATTAGAAAACGACCTGTGAAAGTATTTTTTAAAATAACCTCCGAGAAGTTGTGAAAAAAAAAAATAGTAGTGTGAGGCACGAAATCTATGACTTTTTGTAACATTTTCTAATTGCTTTAGATTTAGGGTGTCTCTGCTTGATTGTTGTTGAAGTGAAACTTTTGTCACATTTCGGATGTAACCTTATCATCAATTCTATCCTCGGACCCTATATCAAATGTCTTAACTTAAGCGCTGAAATTTGAATAAGTCACAAATGGACTGCTATTATGAGAACACGAGAGATGGTAGATGTTTTAATTCTATTTAATTCTTTGTACATTTCATATATCGCCACTCAATTTTAAATTTTATAGTTTATTTATTTAGTGGCAGCGATTTTTCATTTGATAAATTTAAGCTTTACGTAACTCAGATAGATTGGGCCATTAGTGCAAACGTTAACTTTAAAAGTTATCAGATTTCCATTAAAACCCATTAACGTTGTCAATATAATTTAGTTTTAATTAGTATGAACGAAATTAGTTTAAAATGTAATAAGATTTTTAGAGCAAGATATCCTTAAATAAGATCGAGTAGTCTTTTTATTAAAGGAAGCATTAGCTTGGGCCGAACGTGGCCGAACGGCCGGTTTTCAGGTGAGACGTAAAAATATTACCCACTTTTCTTAAATTTTTAGTGCTGATTTTTATGTACAATATCAAGTAAGTGTATATTGTACATAAAAATCAACTCTCATAGTATGTTATTAAATGTGTTGTTTTTGTTAAAATTATCATTAGCTTTGTAATAATTAAAATTTTTGTGCCCTGCAGTTTTTGATTTCGGTTTTCAAATGAATGTCCGAATTTATTTGAAACATTTGAATAAAAAACATTCCGTTATGTATATTCATACAATTTTTATTATTATTTTCTTAAAAACTTTTACAATTCACTCGAGAAAAAAATATTTTTTCTATTTTTTACTATTCCAATAGATACAATAAATTGTTTTACAAATTCTTATTTAATTTCAGAACAAAAGATGTCAGCTTTTTCTGCACTCGTTCAGCGGCCTCCTTCTGTGGCAATACAGACTTGCAGGTATTTTCATCAGCCTGATCATCAGCTAGAAGATGTTAATCACGCTTGCCATCTTCTTTTACGTAGACGTGTCTTCTGCTGCTGCTTTTGTTGCTTGGTGAAGTAGCGTTGAACAAAAAATATATAATTTATATCCGCACAAAAATATCCACACGAGTCTTCAAATTTTTAGTTCCTAAGTAAAAGTGTACATCGCATTGTACAGCTAAAAATATCTGATACATTTCAAAACAACAAATATCGTGAAATGATGCGCGAATTTTTCAAAAACACTTTCTAAAACGCTCATCCCTTAAAATAATTCGAAAAAATTAATATCACCGTGACCCCGATAAAGAGGAAATTAAAAGCGCGACGATTTTCGTGGAGATTTATGGCGGACATTATACAAATGACGTTTCATATTTTTATTACTTTCAATATTTGAAAGGCGGCATAAATCAAACGCCTCATAAGTACAGTCTTCATCAATTTGTTAAACAATTGTGCTGAAAATGATGGATTTCGGTGCTTGCAGGTGCTACGAAACACCGCTGACTCACTTAGCGTAGCGGATTATTTATTAACGCCGCTCAAATATTACTCAACACTTTTAATTGATATTAAGTGTTAGTGAGTATTCTTTTATTTAACCCGAATTTTAAAATGTTATATTAAAACACAAAAACGTAATACAAAAATTGCAATAAAAAGAAAAAAATGAAAAATTCCACACAACATATATTTTTTTAAATATTTTAACATAAAAGCGAAGATTTAAACGAAGAACCGCTGGAAAACTTCATTTCAGGACGAACCGCACCTAAAAGAAGCAATAAAAAGCACAGGTGCAAATCTCCGAATACGCAATATATTCGGATTAAAATCATACAAAAAAAAGCAATAAATAAAAGTGCAGTAAAACGTAAGAATGATTTTACTCACCACAAAATGCGGCACTTTCCAACGGTTAAAATTGAAACGCGAACTTTTATAGTTTAAAGAAAACTCTTACTAAGTGAAAATATGAAAACCGAATTAAAATAAATAACTTGGCGAAAATCTTAAAAACAGTAGAGAAAACGAATAAGTTTATTGAAAGAAAGAGTCAATGGAAATATCGCGGATGAATTCGCGGTAACACTGTAAACAGTAACTCGTACGAACAGAGCTGTTATTGAAAACTGAGAAGCGTTAGCTTTCGCTAGCAGCCCCAATCGCAATGACGAACCTTCCCAAGAGTCGGTTCTTCAGAGCTCTGCGCGGAATACCTGCGCGATACTCCTTTTATCCTAGTCGTCCACCCACGCAAAATTCCATTTTTACACCTTTTTCATAACTTTACCCAGAGACTAAGTAACAGATATGACACTGCTTTCACTTTGACGGAATAAACCTATCTTTCGTGTGTAACTTCGTCACCCAACTTAGTGCGTCGCAATTATTGTCACTAGTTTAGATTATATCAATGTGAAGTAGTGGAAATTTATTTATTTATAATAAATTGTATATTCCATTTTTGTTACATTTTTCAGGACAATCCTTTTTATCTGTCGTCGAATAAGAATCTTCCAAGAGCTTTATTTTAGCACAAGTCTGTTGTTTGGCATTATTGTTTAGGCAGTTAGATTTCTTATTTCTTTTCTTGCTGATGTTTAGATTTTTGTTTTGTTATTATTACAAATCTTATAGTTGTATGTATGTATAGACGAAAAGCAATTATATCATTTTTCAGTTGAAAAATGATGTGCAGTGCACTTCATCATGCAACTGGAGAAACATAATCGTACCTACATCTTTACACTTCGTAACTTTTACACGAATTTTTTCTTTCACTTGATTCGTAAACAACAGGCTTAAAGTGTAAAATATAAAATAAAAATCATAATTTATGATAAGAAATGGTTTTCAATTTCTTAATCATTAATTTTTATATATTAATGGCGGACCCGGCCGCGCCTATGAACGGACGCATTTTTTTCTGCGAATTATACGCACAATTTTTTCTATTTTGTCGATCTTTTCATTAAGGGTATCAAGTCCGTTGGGTTTTTTAGAAGAAATTAGCTAGAAAAAGATAGAAGCAGACAACGACTTTATTTTGTATTATAGATGTTAATAGGTAAGGTATTGTAACAACAGTTGATGTTTTAATTAAAGTTGGCTAGATAGGTAATTGTTTTTCTACGTATAGAGGTGACAGTCTCCTTATACTTACTTATGAAAGTATTAAATTATTCAGATGGTAAGTTTTTGTGCTCCCGCAACGTCAAGAAAAATAATCTCCCTTCTAGACATGTTCAGTAAAGTATGGTTGGTGAACTTTTGTGACGTCATAGTCTAAAGGACTAACTTCCTTTACAAATTACTTTGTGAGAAGTTTGAATAAATTAACTTTAAATTAATAATAATTTCGTAGTTTTATGTAATGGCAATAGCTAATGCATATACGAAATGTTATCGAGAATTTAATACACGAAAGGGTAGTGAGTCCAGCTGATGCTTAAGTGCGTGTATCACGCGACCTTAAGGTAAACAAAGTTGAATAAGCAAAGAGAGTTGAGGTACGAGTACATATATGTATAGAAAACTTAGTAATTGTCACGATGACATGTAACTAACATATGAGAAGTTTCCAAGTGTTGAAATTTTGTAAGTTGTGTTAGATGATATACTATAGCTGGTGCCCGCGACTTCGTCCGCGTTTAAAAAAAAAGTGGCCTATCCTCTGTCCTGTACCTATGTCTAAATGTTTATCTACCAAGTTTCATGAAAATCAATTAATTCGTTTAAGAGTTATGGAAGAACATACAAACATACATACATACAGAAAAAAAATCTGAAAACGTCAATTTAGTTTCAGTATCATGTATAGAGCCTATAAACACGATATCTCTGAAAACAAAGTAACTTACTCCTTATTATTAGTATTGATGATACCTGTTTCGAAAAAGATACGAACTTTCATTATTAAAATTAATACAGATGCAACAGTTTTAAGCAGAAAGTTGTGGTAGTGGACGGCCGCAATGGATTACGAATGGTAGCCACTTAGCCAGTAGTCTGTGAGTAGTCATGATATTGGACTACAAAGTTTCACGAAGGCGTGAACACAAAATAGAATAGACAACGATTCTATGAATTCCATTTATTTATTAAACCAGAGCGAACAAATAAATTGGATTTTCATCTGTACCTACATGTGAGGCTTTGTTTCGACTTGCTGTGGAAAATATCATTGCGCTTGAGACCTCTGTGGAAACAGAGTCCAGGAAATGAATATATTTTTTGTATTCATTGTCAATGTTGAAGCCGTTTTTGTGTTTTAAAATATTTCTTTGTTCAACTAGGATAGGTTTCCCTTTGTCCGTTTCAATCAATACTAATAATAAATCTGTAAGGGTTGGTCATGGAATAAGTTATTTAATTTTCAGAGATATCGTATTTATAAGCTCTATACATTACATATATTGAAACTAAATTGACGATTTTTAGTAACTTATTTTGTATGTATGTATGTATGTTCCTGCATAACTCTTAAACGAATTAATTGATTTTCATGAAACTTGGTAGATAAACATTTAGACGTACAGGACACAGGATAGGCTACTTTTTTTTTCAACGCGGACGAAGTCGCGGGCACCAGCTAGTATGAAATAATATCATAAAAAAAATTTGAGAATGAATATTGCCTTCAAAATAATGCTTTCATTTCATTATAATATTAAACAAAGAAAGTATATATATATAACGATATTGCGATACGTAACAAATAAAATAATTGCAAATTAAAGAAACAAAACCATTTTATAATTTAATTCTTAGTCGGCCGGTCTGTTTGTTTAATACATATATTCGATAACTAATCTATATGCAGATAGAAGAATCTAGAGCATATTTTGTTCCTAGTAATCGGGCGTCGTCTTTTAACTAGATATTATTGGAACGTGATCAGCGCTTCTTTCCTGTCATATATTCGGAATTTACGTAAAAGTACCTTCATTATTAGGAAAATAAAGATTTGTACATCCTGCTTTCAGGCTTCGCAGGATAAGTAACTCTTAAAGGTCACTTCAATTCCAATTTATTGTCTGGCGAAGCGAAATAATTAGGAGTGACTAATAGAAATAATATTATATCATATACAGCAAAATCCAAGAAAAGTAAGTTACCTAATTGTGTTAACATTTGGAAAATCTATAAATAATTTTAATATATCTATACCTACTAATATTATAGAGGAAAGATTGAAGGCTCCGCCGATTTGAAAAATTCTTTCACTGTTGGGAAGCTACACAACGACTAACAAAGGCTACATTATATTTTAAAAAATGGGGATCCTTACTAAAACGCAAAACTGTAATAATGTAACCCAAGGTGTAAAAAAATACCTAAAATATTCCTTACGTCGCGTGCGCTACGAAAACTATTGATGATAGATCAAAATAAGCGACTAGCAGAACACATTCATTATCTACAAAAAGTGTCGTGTCCAAAATATATATTCTATTGTGTCTATTATATATTATTTAAAAAAAAAATTGGAATGCCGCTCCTAGAGAAGGCCTTTTATTTGTATCTTGGTAGGTATTACTTAATCCTTATCAAAATAAAGTACTTCATGTTCAAGACTGTTTCAATACCTTTATATAAATTTTTGAATGATAATATTATTTGTTATTTGTGGCGTCATGAAGAAATTGTACTTAAATATATCAAATTATTTCATAATTAAGATATGGATAATAGGTGGATAAAATAACATTTTCAAATTATTTCAAATCACTCACGTTCTTTCTTCGCGTAGAGTCTTGGTACTTAGATATGTATACTGGATCCTCTCCAGACACCGCTCGTTGGTACGATAGTCGTCGTTCTTTCGTAATCAATTTAGAAGTACAAATATTTTCTGGTATGCTTGTGAAATCTTGGTACGAGTAATGTTCCTGAATCTCCTTGTTCCTCTCGCTCCCGAACCAAGATCTCCTGAAAATTCATATGTCAAGATAAATTATAACTACACACAATTTCAACGGTAAACGTTCTTTGTCTTATTGTTTACTGAAAAAAATATTGTGATTTCTTTCAAGAATATTTAAAAATATATGAATTAAATACACCAAACATATGACAATATATCGGCGACAACAATGTCCTTGTTTACTAAAAATTTACTAACAGATGACCCAAAAGAAACACACCACAAACAATTTTATTATGTAAAACTCGTCAAACAGCTCAAACAGGCTAATGCAGTGCGTCGCGCTGCCTAACTAGAAAAATGGATTCTGGCACTGCTTCATGGCAGTGTTCTATAATAATTTGAATATTATATACAATACTGGTAGGTACCTTTTGTAGCTGTTAGATTTCTTTTTCTTTTGTCCATGTGCGTCGAGGCCAGAGCTCATGGATATTGCTCTTGAGTTGAGAAGAGTATTGGCTTTACTGGGGCATTCATTAAGACCTGAAAAAAAATCCAGAAAAATATGTTGATTTAATAAAGGTTGATTAAATAAGATTTAATAATTAGCTATAATTCATATAAGCGCAACAACGCTAAATCTGCTGTAAGTTGCTGAGGAGTTGGGTATCCCGTAAACTACTTGATTTTGCAGCATCAGGTCAAGGTTACCATGTCGTGGAAATACCACCGAAGTATTTAGCGCTAAACTGGAGAATGGCTGGATCATTCAAATTCTGCTTTTTTTTCAAATATTCGTTGAAGTCCAATGAAGGTTTTTATGGAGAGAAAAGTTGGAAAAAATAATCGTCGCACCCGAGAGCAGTAGGTCGCTGTAATGTAATTTATATAATGTAATGTAAATGATGGTATTATATTTAGGTCTATCTATACCTTGCAAGCCAATAGTTGGTATATTTAATTATTTATTGCGGAAATATTGTTAGTGATGGATGATATTCCACCTGATTATTAAGAGTAGGTACTCAATTACCTTTATGATTAAAAAATAAATGGGTATGTATCTTCTTTATTTATATATATATTTCATCTGTGCATGTTCACACTGAACTCCTCCTAAATGGCTGAACCGATTTTAATTCTGTCTTCACTTATGGATAGAGAGATAATCAGGAATGGTTTGTACGTAAAAACGTTGGACGAATTCGCGGGCACCCACTAGTTAATTTCTTATAAAAACTTACATAGCCTGTTTTAAAATAAAAATGGAAAAATTAATTATATATATAGATGCGTCAAAATTATATTAAATGTTATATAACTTGGTTATATAGCATGTTGTTTGACAATACGCATTAAAACAATACACAGTGCAAATTAGGTAACAAGGTTACCTAACATGTTTACAATAAATTATGTCTGTCTCTTGAGAGTAGGTACACGTGATTAGGTGACTCACATTTTATATAACTTTGTTTTATAACAAAGGTATACAGCTTATCTTTTAATATTTTATACTTTAAATTACACTAAAATAAGACTGGGATTTTGTCCACGGGATGAATGTAAGAAATGTTTATTTTAGTTTAGAAACATTTTAGTTTACTTATTTTATTATAACAATATGTAAAATGATAACACGTTGTACCCTACGTGTCCTTATGTTTGTTTGTGCGTTTGTGCACTCTAATGCCTATGAGTTAATTAACTCCTAGACATTAATAATAATTAACTCCTTATGTAATTACCATTACAATATATTTGTACACATATGAAGATGCTGAAATAAGCTGAATTTCGTAACATTACTGTCCGATTTGAAATTACATTTAATTTTATTATTAATCTTCCAAGATATCATATATACCAATCCGAATTCCAATTGTTACATAGATCTTAGACAAGACATCTTAGATCTTAGATACAAGACAGTACCAAATAAGTCTTCTGCAAACGTACTGTTCGCAGTGTTCGCTATCTTTATTAACATCCTCAAGCGATTTATATCCTCAAGCGTGTTAAACGCGCAGACGATTTGCGATTAACTCGTACTCGTACTAATGAATATCGTTTAAATTAAAACATAACGATGAAATAACTATCCTACTAGAATCAGCAGAGCACTTGCAGCACCCAGTTGCCTGGTGTTAAGTTTAAAGTCTGACAATATTGTACATTTAAAAAATCTATTAAATACTATTATATATTCTAGGTTACTGTCATTTCGAACACCACTGTAATTGATATCAGCATTTTGTGATTTTTGTTCGTGAAACGGTTTGCACGCTGTGGAGGTGCTGGTTTACCGTTTGGTTCGAAGGGAAAGGACCGAGTTAGAAATGTTTATAAAATTATATTACTTATTTCACACTATATTTAAACTTAACTCACAAACTCTATCTTATTATAAACACTAGTTCATTACACTTTATTTATAAGTGATTGTGTGGTCTTTTGGTATATGGTAACCAAATGCCCAACTAAATGATTAAAATAAAGAGAAAGTAAATATTTTATATTTTCAGTTTTATTTAGTTTTTTGGATATTACAAATATCGTTTGTTTCCCAATTTAATATAACGGTATCTACATATTTCATCTGTTAATATTAGAGGTGGTTCATTATTATTGTAATATTAATATTGCCGAGTTAATACAAATGAACACCTGCCGGAATATCCAGCTTAGCCTTCCTCGATAAATGGACTATCCAACACAAAAAGAATTTTTCAATTCGAACCACTAGTTTCTGAGATTATCGCGTACAACCAATCAAACAAACAAACTCTTCAGTTTTATATATTGGTATAGATAGATTAACTATTAATTCGAATATCGGAAATTTAGAACACATACTTCTACGTAGGTGCTGCCATAATATAATTTTGTATATTATATACTAAAACCTTCTCGAGAACCACTCTATCCATTGGCGATAACAGCATGAAATTCAGTGCAGTAGCTTTTGAGTTTATTGCGAACAGACAGACAGACGCGGCGGAGGACTTTGTTTTATAATATGTAGTGATAATGACTTTACTTCTATAGAAATTGAGTTCAAGTTCAATATCACGTAATTACGCCCAGAGGCGTACCAGCTAGGTAACCACATTACGGTACTGGCGAAAATAGAAATTTCTCGATATTATCGATAAAACCTAAACAGTTTAGTTAAGGGTCCCTAACTAGTTTAGGTTTTATCGAGAATATTCGTCCGTATTATTATTATAAATGCGAAAGTGTGTATGGATGTATGGATGTTTCTTACTCTTTCATGCAAAAACTACTGAACCGATCACCACGAAATTTTTGCATACACGTTGTCTGGGACACCAGAAAGGACTTAAAAGATTAGGAAAAGATAAGGACAGAAAGTATTTAAAAAAGTTTGTGTATTGTATCAATACTAATAATAAATCTGTAAGGGTTGGTCATGGAGTATGTACTCTTAAAGGAATTAACTGATTTTCATGAAACTTGGTAGATAAACATTTAGACGCACAGGACAAAAGATAGGCTACTTTTTTCTTTTTTAACCGGACAAAGTCGCGGGCACCAGCTAGTTGTATATAAATGGGAGAATTTTCGCTATTTCCATTCAGGGTCCCTGGTGGGTGGTACCGTATAGCCCCACGCGCCAATGATTACGCTCAACATCAAGCAAGTAACGACAAACGTTTCAGTAATTCACAGGATAGTATACGATACGACTGCAGTAAAAGGTAAACATAAAGATATTCATTTTGACTACTAATACAAGCATAATGTTGACTGTTCAAAAGTATTAATTTTATTAATATTAAGATTTCAAAATATCAATTATAAATTTATAAACTTACTATTTATGCTTGTAGAAGATTTATCGAGAGGTTGATCGATACAAAGCGTTGGCTGGCTGCTAGCTAAATTTTCTGTATCGGAATTTGGACCCGGAATCGGTGTGCCCGCGAGGGAAGGACTGTTCCCAAGAGTTGAAGAAGAGTGAAGACTGGTCGCACTGCCTTGCAAAGTACTCTATACAAATAAAAAAATTAAAAACTACTTAGTGTATTTTTTTTCTAGTATATAATTTCGAATATTATGAATAAAATACCCTATTTCAATTATTTTTAACAATTTTATCTCTTGTGTGTCTCAATCTAGATACCATTGTGATTTTGCAGAGCTTAGCACATGCTAGCTGTGATCTAATAGCTTTATAAATTTATTATAAAGTAACGCATCTTTAAGTACTTACCTGACCGTTATATAAAGACTCATTTTTGCTTGGCTCATTCTCATTTGTAACTCGTTCATTCAAAGACTGCAAAGACGTCGACATAGAATCGCTTTTTAGGCTATGTGTTTTACCTTCTAAAGATTGTCTATGAAATAAGTCTGTTGTATTTTTTATGAAACTATCTAATTTTTTTCTAAAGAAGGAAGATTTTCTTTGAAGTGGTAATTTTCCCATAGAATACAAATCTAAATCAGATTGTGACAATTCTTCATTCCGAGTGAGTATAGTGTGATCTAAGGACAGTTTCCTCTCACGTCCTAATTTTAAATTTAGCTTTTGATTAGGTATAGGAGCGTTAACTGTTTCCTTTAAATCAATGGAATCGCTTAAATCATTGTTATTTTCAACTAAATTTGTCTCGTTTGCGGGTGAAACATTTTCCGTCGGCCCTGTTTCAGCATTATTGTCAGGTTCCTCATTATTTACATTATCATTCAGAGATACATCTGCTTCATTTTCTGTTGTTTCATTTTTATTTGAGCTCATTTTACTATCTGTTGGCTTTAGATCTGTCTCCGTAATTACTTCAGTGTTCATGGCACACGCAGGAATAGTTGAATTTGCGATCTCATTACTAACCTCCTCAAAACAGTCGTCCCCTTCTTCGTTAAAATCATTATTTTGTAGAACCCTTTTCCCAGGAGGCGCTTTTAAACGCATACTGCTATTAATTTTTACATTTCCAAATATTTCTTTAATTTTTAAACTTTCTCGCACGGTTTTCAAATCAGGCACAAGCACAGAGGTTTCTTTGTCGTAATTTTTTTGCGGTTTTTCTTTTCTGTGTTTATGTCTAAATCTATCCATGTTTAATAGTTAAAAGCCACATTTTATGCAACATATGTTTCACAGAAGTGTTCCACTTATTCCATTTTATGGCACATTAAATTATTATCAATTAGGTACCTATCACGTCAACTTCTATAATCACGAATAACAAGAGTGCTGGTTGCTATCTCATACACTACTAAGAATCTTTATCAGTAATAACTAACGCTCACGGTAACACCTGTACAAATTTTCGAAACAACTATGAAGGAAGTATGTGTTCACTTTGTAGTAAAATGACACGTTTGAATGTGAATACACTAAAATGTCAGATGTTCAACACTATTGTTTTAAACAATAATAAAAAAAACTAAGTTCACCAGAATTTATATTCAACTATAATAATGTGTGTAATTTGTACTAAAGTAAACATTTTGTGTGAAGATAGCGAGCTCGTAATCACTCTGGCGATATCTTGCGATAATCTTTCATGGCACAATTCGCATCAAACTTAACTTCACTGCTTAAACGATCTTTGCACTTCGAATATTATTTATGTCTCTTTGATGTGACAGAAGAAACTAAATTGTTCAATGTTTTGTGTGACAAGTATGTACTCCAACTAATGATTTTGCGCAACTAAATATTATATAGATAAAATAAATACTTAAGACTTAATGCCGTGACTACTTTATCAGTTTTACGACATAGGAATGTAGTTAGATATAGTGATAAGTTGATATATTTATAGATTTTAAATTATAAGTTAATAACCCAAGTTGCTCTCTTTTCTACACCTGAAATACCTACTTTTCGAGAACGTTTGCTATCCCTTTTAACGTTAAGTATATAGATATTAAATAATAATTCTAAACAGAAAAATAGCTGCAACGAGAATATACTAGAAATAACTTTTCATAAAACTTTGCTTAATAAGTGCAATGCAAGATTGTAAAAATCTTAATGCATCTTAAGGTGTGAAGATGTTACATGCTTATATAAAAAGATATAAAATATAAAAAATACTGGTCAATGCCCGTGCTCAACCTACTTTGTCCACCTACGCAAACTGCATGCAAGCCAGAAAATGGCAATAAAAGAGAATTTCTCGCTTCCAAAAAACATTTAATAAAGAATTTGTAAAAAACCACGCAACTTTTTATTTTAGGTCATTACTTGAAGTCTTTGAATTTTAGGGCCATTACTTGAAAATTTTCTCGGAAAATTGTATCCTTGCTGCGGGTCGCTAGTAATAAATAAATAAATATAATATAGGTTATCAAATCAATTCAAGCTTGGTATCGTAAGGGAGTCATAATTCCACGGCTCAAGCGGGAACTTGATTCGTGAGCTTTAACACTTCGAAATGAACTACAGTTGTTCGTAATTAGACATAATGACCTTAAACTTGGGAAATATATGGCGCTCGCGATGGAAAACTTTCTCTTTAATTGAGTTGGAACTTAAAATAATGTCGCTGGCATACATGTGCCCCTGTGATACGTAATGAATATTCAGATATATTGAAGAACGCTTGCCGTCTAGACTGGCGACCAATTTTCCAATTTTCCGCACACATTTATTGTGTCAAGTTCTGTAAGGGTTATTGCAATACGTAGCGCCTACCTGTCGGCGAGTTTTGTAGGTATTGGTTAAAGTAATTGAACTGCTGGGAATTAAAAATCTCACTAGTTCAATTGATTAAACCTAGCAATTGAACTTAGTTCAATTGATTAAACCTAGCAATTGAACTAGTGAAAATAGACGATTTTATCTATTATGTCCGTAGATTTTTTTTTTTTTTTTTTATGTTAAGGTCGACAGACAGGCTGACGGTCCACTTGATGGTAGGTGGCTACCGTCGCCTATAACACAAGCAAGGCCATAAGTGCTACAAGTGCGCTGCCGACCATAGCAGGATTAAGTCACACAATACACTAATACAGTCGCTCTCGTTAATTCGAAACTCGAGGGACTATTAAAATATTAAAATTATCGAGTGTTTGAATTATCAAATGGTTTGAAATTAAATTAAATTCTTTTGCAACATCACTTTTCTTCTCACCTCCCTCTACTTTTTCGATTAACTTCTTCTTTTCAGCAATCATCAAGCATTTATACTTTTTAGGACTCATAACTGACACAAATTTTCAAAAACAAATGCTAGTGTACGATGATACAAGTATGAACTTGTGCTGCAACTTTGAATTGTCGAGTGTTTGACGCCGAGGAGCTCGAATTAACGCGTCGTTTTGTTACGTAGCGATGAAAGAGAGGTTTGAATTATCGCAGGTTTGAATTAACGAGAGTCGACTGTATATACTGGTATATAAATCTCAGTGAAGATTTCAAACACGTGTACTGTCATAGTTTAAGGGAGCCTTTGTGCACAGGGTTCTCCGTCCATGACAGTTACTTACAGAAGACCTTATTGTTACTGTGAAGACTTATTGTTAAAAGCTTCTATTTTAAACTGTTTTCACTATTTACAACCTGATACTATTGTTCGGTTAAGCTAAGAGAGCTCTTAAGCTTCTCTTCAGTGAAAAGGTTTCATAACGAAAAATACTGGAAGGTCAAGTTGAAATCCAATGACTATATTCTATATGGGCGCATCTGAAGAGCTCACACAGGATGCACAAAAACATTACACAAAGTTATAGGCAATAATTATATGCATACGCACGTCGGAACAGTATATAACAGAACGCGTCAGTAACAGAGGTGTTGCTAGTGTTAGGTATAGGCGACGGTAGCCATCTACCATCAAGTAATCCGTCAGTCTGTTCGCAGACCGCAGAACCGATTTTGATGAAACTTTTAGACAATCTTCAGATTAAGTCCAGCGGGTATTCCTGTGAAGTTTGGTAGCGATCGGACGCGGACGAAGCCGGGAACGGGTCGCTAGTAACATAAAAAAATGTAAGTATAAATATATTAAAACACAAGTGACATATTTTTGAACATTCTTTACTTTACTAATAACAATTTACATACTCATTCAAATATTGAAGGCTACACATAATTGAGATCGTTATAATACTTACTATAAATAAAATTTTCTGATTCCGAACAAATTATATCAGCAAATAAATTCCATAATAATTTCGCAAAATTTTCCATTATCCAAGACATTTTAACATGTCGAGACACTGAGTCGAGAAGACTTGTTTATACAATGTTCCTAATGAATTCAAAAATTTTAAGGACGAAATTTGCCCTTCAATCGGACGTAAGATTAGACACAACAATATAAATACCTACTGTTATCACTAAAAAAAAATTATAACCATGGAAATTTACTAGACGTGATATGAATTTATTTTTTGGCAGGAACGTCCGGCACGTCAAACTCGCTCACTTGCGCCTCCACTAGCTTTTTGCTTCGAAGTTTTATAACAGCATGGCTTGGAACATTTGGATCATCCATCTCAAACTCGATAAGCCCTGGAAAAGAATATAATAATATAATATAATATATAATAATATAATATAATATATAATAATATAATATAATATATAATAATATAATTCGTAACTCTCTTTTATCATGTTAAGTTGGTTATTATATTCGCACAGCGATATGATTAAATTACGAGAGAAATAAAACAATTATGCCCATTTCCCTTTCCCCTCCCCAATACCTTAAGACTTAATCCTACTATAGTAGTCGGTAGCATACTACTACTACTAAAGAGTGGACCGTCAGCCTGTCTGAGTGCCTTAACAAATCCCGTATAAAAAATACTTATACAAAATTATCCATGAATCTATTTGAAAATACGCGATAAAATTCATCAAGTTAAAGTTTATGAGAGGAGGAGCTTTCGAGAGGAAAGGGTAATGGGGTCTGGGATAACTTATTTGCGCAACGAAACACAAATTAATACATACTAATAACATAAAGAAGTAGGCGGAAATGAGTGTCAGGCGTTCTATCATTTATTTTTCAACGGACGATGAGAAGTCGTAAACACTAGATTACATTATAGTATATATATCCGTCATTTCTTACACTTAAAAGTCAGGTAAAATTATTATTAATTAAGTTAAATTTATTTACACAGATAAAAGTAGTAGCGATATAAACGAATAACTTAATAAAAAAAATTGACTTTAATTATAATTAAAAAAATTATTTACCAGAACTTTATTTTTCGTTACAATATGTATGTATATTCAACAAAAACTGGCAGGTTGTAAGTTTTCTTTTCTTACTTTATAAAAGTAATTTCACGAAGATTCATTCTTTCTTAGAAAATTCTTTGACGTTCCGCTTAAGTAATTGCTTTAAAAGCTCTTTATACTTTAGATTATTTGCTTACATATTAATTTAATAATAAATAAAATTATTAGTAGGTAATAAACTCGCTGTTGTCAAAGTTAGTCTTTGACTTTACGTGTTACATTTTTTAAAATATAATTAAACTAATTTTATTTGTCTTTTTCTTGTGTTGTATGTGTGGGAGATGTGTTTGTTATATGTTTAGAATTGTTTTGTAAATCTGTATTGGTGTTTTTAAATTCTTCTTAATGAATATTTTGCACTTGCAAATGTTCTGTGTGTGTTATCCTAAAATTTGATTCAACTCACTTACAATCGAATACAAAATTATTATTTTTTTTTAAATACAAGCTTGGGTGACCTGTAAATTGCTCGTATGCCTTCGGGCGACGATACTATGACTACATTGGACTAATCTGACCCCAGTCATATACGGGTCTATAAGAAAAAACAGCGGCTCACATTTAACTCCAAAGTTTGAGCACCTCTGGTCTAAAAAAAGTGTGTGAGTACCTAAGTGGCAATTTTGCACCAAGTTAACCTATTAATTCGAGATTCTAAAATGGTAAGATAGATGGTGCTTATTATTCATAATAAAATGTTATTGTTCCATAAGAAGTGTCATGTCAGCCTCTTTTACCACAAAGGAAAAAATATTTAATCTGAAGATTTCTGCAATTTCCCAACGCAGGGTAACACTGCGAGATCGAATCAGGAATGAGGGGATCCGTAGACGAACGAAAGTTACCGACATAAGCCGGCGGATTAGTATGTTGAATTGGCAGGACACATAGTACGGAAAGCCGATGGCCGCTGGGACCGATAGGAATAGACAAACGACCTAATAAGGGCCGCCGTTTGACGGTTTATCCAGAGACTGCATCAGACCGATCATTTTGATAATTATTAGGCCCATTATGATGATGATTTGAAGTGTTTGCGCCACATGTCCTTTCGTTAATTAATGCAATTAAAATATTGTGAGTGTGGAATGACAACTCAATAACTCGCCAATTAAATTTCCTTAGAAGAGGACTATAATCGATATTGTGACATTGGACGATGTGTCGACAATGCACTACCACAACAAATAACTTCTGTTATTTTTTGTCAATTGGTAAAATGGTGGTGAACTTTCCAAGTTATCACTTCGATATGATGACACGGTATGACTTTGATGTTATACATGAGTGATCAATTTTAATTCATTGGACCGTTTTATCGTTATAAAATATTATATTATTCGGCATTTTCCAATACTTCATTTTATTTTTCAGAAACGTTATTCGTTTTCAATTTATAAAACAATTACTTAAAAGCTTATATAAACAATTTGCTGCAGCTCTGTCGAACATCGTCAAAGTATTAATATCGTCGACATTGACCTTAAAATATGAATAGAAAGCCTTATTTCTCGGTAGTATTGTGCCCGTACTCTTTTATCAAGTTAAGATATCAAAGAGATCTTTCCTGTGGCTTTAATATAATCTCTATATGAGCTACTGAGAGGACAATATAGGAAGAACGAGATTTAAGCTTAACTTATTTTCAAGCTTAATATTTCATCACATTGGTTAGGTGAATATATTTGTTATTTTTTCATCTAAAAACTATCTACTAAACGAAAAAATGTATGTACAGTCTGTATGTACAGATTTTGCTAATCGACTTTTGCGGAATTGTAAAATTTGTAAAATTTACAAATATGAAATATTCACAGAAAATTATTGGAATTAATAAAATATACTTATTATCATGTTCTACAATGTGTAGGTTAATAAAAAAACAATGGCTTGGTTTTAAATTGGTTGGTTTGGTTTTTGCTTATGCCGATCGAGTGGTATGAAAAACTCGCACGTATCTCGTAGTACTAAGGATTAAGACGATCTCAGAACACAAACCTCCTTCAGCTACGACTTCGTCCTTGTAGCTGTCACGCATACTCGTAGCCAAAATATTGTGGTAGAAGATGTGAGCATTTTGTTTCACTTCTGCACCTACTTCCATCTTAGAAGTCGCTTGTATTAGTATGTTCAACTTCTGCTTCGCCGTGAGCAATAATCTGTCGACTGTAAAATTGATAAATAAAAATTGATTTGATTTTTGATTGCGAAAACAAATAGTTTGTCCAGAGACTGTAACATAACAAGCTGTTATGTTTCGGCGTGTGTTCAAGAGATGATATAGAATATACTTTACTTAGATGTTTAGCGCTTGATTAAATGTGTAAAGCAATGTAACGTCTGACATATTTGCTTTGCTGCTATAAAATTTTCAGGGATTGTATTATCTTTATTTGTAGTAGATAGCTGCTGCCCGCAACTTCGCCCGCGTAACTTTGTACTAAAACCTTCCTCGAGAACCACTGTATCCATTGGTGAAAACAGCATGAAAATCGGTGCAGTAGTTTTTGAGTATATCGCCAACGGGACGACGACGACTCTTTTATAAATATGTAATGATATATGTAGTAGGTGGAGGTGGAAAAGGAATAAAAAAAGGATTTCATCATTATCGTATCGTAAAATTTATGTATAATTAATTTGATAGCCGCAAATGTACGTTTGTGACGCCACCAAAGAGACTATAGCACACATTCATTATGTACTCAGTCTGTACAATATGTTTACTCATTACAAAGCACGATTGCTCTCCATGTAACGAATGAGTTGCCTTCAATCGCTTGAGGTTGTTAAATTAGGAAACTAGCATTCATCCGAACATCCATCCGGTGTGATTACTTGGGACTAGTCGTGAATGTTGACTCGAACCATGTAGTTGCTGTCGCCGCCATGCATTTGATCGATATTAATGCTTTTTATATTAAACTTGTGTGCTTTGGGGCTTATATATTCTATATTCTATACTAGCTTTTTATATTAACCCGCCTTAAATGTGGAAAGTAAAAAACCTTTTCAATGAAAAACGCTTTGATCTGCCATCTTTCATTGTGATCGATCAAAAAGTTATGGAATTAATTTGTATGTACAAAAAGGTATTTCTTTAATTAGCAAAGTATTGTTACTTTGTCGATCACAATGTTTAATGGTGTGTTTGCAATTTCTAAACAAAATAAGACTAAACGAACTTTAAAATAAAGACATGAAAATCTTATATTATTTTTTTTCAATCGAAATCCTTACATTATTAGTCATTCGTCATTTAATGTTATTTAAGTAGGTTAAATATGTTCCGCGGGTTTTTCTCGGTGATGCGTGTTATGTCGGGCGACCTCCACACATGAATTAATTCGTCGCATTTCATTGCCAGAACGCACTATTACTCAGTTTTCTGAGTAGTTCTTTAGAACTAAGTTAGACTAGTTAGCTAAGATCAGAAGAAAGTTAAGAGAAATTTCTTTCTGATTTTTTTCCTTTTTGCTCGATAAGTTAAATTTATATATATATTTTGAGATAAGAATTTATAATAAATTTGAGTATTAATACAGTCGGATTCCAATTCTGGCACAGGCTGTACCAAGTCGTCGAGTGCATACTGTATTGCTGTTGGCATCCCGGCGAATGGACGCGGAGCGTTCGCTGCACCTGTATTCAAAAGGAGATAAAATTAAAGTATAAAACTAAACACACTGAAGGACCTTTCAGGGACCATCTCTGATTGTATGAACTATCAAACAAAATAAAGAATTTTCAAAATCAATTCTTAAATTGGCGGAGTAATCGCAAAACAAAAATATAAAAAAAAAACATACTGGAATTGAGAACCTCATCGCCCTCACTCAGGTACAGTAAAATGAATCGAAATAAAATGTACAGAACGCTATTATACAATAAAATAAAAAAATCATATTTGAGAATATGTACATTGTATTTCTGCAATAATAAACTTAAATTGTAAACAAAGAGTGTGAGCGAAGGCCACGCAGAAACGCAAAAGCCACATTCAGTTGGAAATATACTCACAACTTACAAAGTGACATTTGACCACTGTTTACAAACTCTGTCACGGACATAATATGCACGGTATAGTCGGGAACACAGAACCATGAAATGTAACATCGAAAGAATACATGTAAATGAATCAGATTTCTAGGCACGCTCCATGCGTTTGGTGTTTGTTACGCGACAGCGCTCAAACAAGTCGAAAAAGGGATCATGTTTTATCGAAGCAGGCTTTTGGTTTACAAAACGTCAATCTAGTTTTTCCAAGTTGATTTTCCAAAAAAAAAAAAAAATAACATATTAGTCGTAGGACTGCACGTCAGAAGTGAAAACGTAGCTCCACAAAAATAATGAATTCTCTCATTAGAATGTAACCCAACGTAAACAAATTCACATATAAAATAAATTAACGATAAATTATACACGCCGATCGTATGACAGGTAAATTTTGCTTAAAAACTTTGTACGTCGCTTTCACGTTCTGCTTGTTTACAATCTGGAAATTCTGGAATTAAATATATTTTTGAAATGGTAGTTTCCAAACATTGTTGAAAACATAATGACGTGTGTATTAAAAAGCAGACGTTATAAGCGTATGCTAACTTATCAGCATATTGGCACGCGGGGTACTCTCATCTCACTAGCATTTTCCAAGGGATTATTATGTTTTATTATTATGTGGGATCACAGATTAATTTAAAAAATGATATAACTACGGTCTAACATAAAAGCACTTTGCCCTCTATTTTGTCAAGTCTGGTGTTGCTGAAACATAGCATGCACAAAGGAGAGGTATAAAAGAATATAAAATTAAAAATGTGATTATTTCTATATACGACACGTGGACACGTGTCAATTAGGCGACCTAAGATGGGGAATCAATATTTTATTCTCGTGTCAATGGGGAATTTTCTGTATATAAACCAATCTTAAAAACTAATATTTTTAATGCTTACCACGTCCCGATTTAGAAAAAGCCAATTACTTGATAATCGAGTATCTATTTGCGTCTAATACCAATTACTTGCTTGAATTGGAGACATAATTTGAAATTTGTCAATAGGCAAAAATATACTTTTTTTTTATAACAACAAATTATTCATAAATATAATTTTGATAATTGGATGTTAATAAAAGTAATATAAAAAAAAAATAGAAAAAATAATCGCAATTGAGAGTTAAACGTGGTACCGGAAATCTTATTTTTATCCATTCCAGGCCACTGCGGACTCAATAAAAATCTTATCTATATGATAAAATTTAACTTAAGTAACTTAAAGCTCACCGACACTGGAGAGTAACTGGTTGATTTGCTGCAGCGAAGTCTTCATCATAATTAATAGCAAACCTTTCTCGTCTAGTGACTTCGTTAAATTTTTCTCTTCGCGACTTTCTGCTTCTAATTGGGCACGTAGCTGTTTTTTCTCTACGACGTACCTGAAAACATCCATTTTCTATGTTTATACTTAGTTATTATAATAATTCTTAGCATTACAAATAAATACAAAATCCAAATGTTAACTGAACATAAATTAAGTAATCAATAATTCTCATAACTAAAATATTACGAGGTCGTATTAAAAAATATCGTTTGATTTAATGTCGTGCGTCGTGCGTGCGTGCGTGCGTGCGTGTGTGTGTGTGTGTGTGTGTGTGTGTGTGTGTGTGTGTGTGTGTGTGTGCGTGTAAGAAAAGGGCAAGTGGCAAGGCAAGTAGCCCTGAATGGATAATCGCCGGACTGTCGCCCTTAGACAAAAACCTCAATCAATTAAATATGCACCACAGAAATATAATACAGAAAAGAGAATTAAGTGACAATGAGCTCTCACATCTCTTGTAATTAATACAAAGTATCCAAGACAAACTAATTATACATTTTCCTTATTAAAATCAATAACACATTGATTTCTATAGCTTTACTCAAGCACGATATTTTAATTGACTAGCGAACAGTGTTGTTAATCTAACATAATTTTATCTGCACTGAGAAAAGCATTTACTTAGGTATATTATATATACCTAGATTAATATTGTACACTACTAGCGGCCTGTTCCAGGCTTCGCACGGATGCAAATTATATACCAAAACCTTCCCCAAGAACCACTCTATCCATTGGTGAAAACAGCATAAAAATCGGTGCAGTAGTTTTTCAGTTTATTGCGAACAGACAGACCGACGCGGCGGAGGACTTTGTTTCATAATAATGTAAGGAAGGACTATAAATATAAAAATCTTGCATAGTTTATTTATTTTATTTCAGACTTTTCAAGATCATTAACTCGTAGAAATCATAAAAAACTAAAATTAAAATTACAATAAAGTGGTGTACTTTATTGTAATTTTAATTTTAATTTTAATCATCATATCATCAGCCGGCCACTACTGGTCATAGGTTTCCCGCCTAATTTATTTTTTATTTTTTATTAGATATGGGTTTGCTCTTGGCCAACAACCAGCTGGGTAGCAAGGGAGAGGCCTAAGATGGAGCGAGCTCACCCAGAAGATGCCTATTCACTCGAACTTTGAAAAGATTAGGGTTATATGAGCTCGGAAACACAGACGCAGGCAGGGAGCTCCAAACCTTGGCGGTGCGCATTATAAAACATGTTTCAAAGCGCTTGGTTCGAAAAGGGGGGATTTCGACAAGATGAGGATGGTAACCAGCAGTCTGTAACAGTCTGTATGTCTGATGGAAGAACGGGGAAGGCGGTATGAGCTCATGCAGCACCTGAGCACACTCACCGAAGTATATCTTATAAAAGACACATAGACTGGCAATTTTGCGTCTATGTGCCAGGCTCTGCATCTTAGATTTAAAAAAAAAATGCAAAAGTACCAAAGAAAGTAAACCCGAAATAATCGTTACTTATAAAAAAAATAACAATGTTGAGGGCAACTATGTTTAATCAAAACGCAATAACAAAAACAATAACATGATTTGTTATCGGTACATGTCCAAAGGAATAGAGCTCTAATTGTGTGCATCTGAAAGTTGCTTTTACATTTTTTTTGTACACGCTTCGTACGCCGCCCGCCGACTGTGTTTCCGTCTGAATCACAGTCTGAATATACAATGATAACGGTCAACTGAATATTCTACGAGGCACCGTATAATCTTAGAAGTGGCATAACCAAATCACCCTGTGTGATTCAGTTAAGCTAACATAGGCACGCTTCCGAATTCCTTTTTATGACGTCCTCATTAAAAGTGCACTATGCTATTTTATAAAACCACTTAAGTTCAAATGTACAGTCGGCCGCATAAGTCGATTAACATATTCAAAAGTGCAAAACAACTGAACACGCAACTTACTTACTTATTTACTTACTTACTGAAGCTTTTTACGATCGTCTTTACGTGAAGTTTATTTTGTCCTCTACTCGAAACACCAACTTATGACCCGTTGAGTGTTCAGTTGTTTTGCACTTTTGAATGTGTTAATCGACTTATGCAACCGACTGTACATACATACTAATAGGTAAAAAAGTTATTTCTCAGATATACTCTTAAAAATATTATTTTACAAAGAATACTCAGAGCGTGTGTAACGTTTGATTGAACGTTTTGTTGGGTATGTTCGACAAAACAATAAATAATACTATTAAACGTTTGGTTTACTTGTTCACGAATTAAGTATTTGAATGATATTATATACCAAAATTTTAATTGGTGATTAAATAAATATTCTAAACCGCACGAAATTTACGTTCCAACCAGCGAACTTGTATACAAAGATTTATATTAGACTAAAATTAGAAAAATATCTACATTTTTTTATATACCTATATAAAATCTGAAGAAGCTTTTTCTCTGATTTAATAAATATGATGTATGATTGTATGCTTAAAGTATTTGAAATGAGGGTTCGATACGAAAAGCCGTTAAGTCATGTGAAAAAAAAAACTTCCGCTTTGTGCTTAAAATGTATGCCGAGATCCAACCCCTACGATGATAAAATCTTCTATGATTCAGCAAAATGTTGATAGGAAGTTAGAAGTGAAGTGTTATGAAAGAAATATACGTATCAGAAATGAAATGATATTACGAAAAAAAACGTATTTTCACAACAATAACAAAAATGTATAGAATAAGATGTTATCTGAAAAAACTGTGATCCCTTGATGGTAGATGGTCGGAGTAGGAAAACCTTTGTCAGTTTTCAAATTCTTTCCTATGTCAAAATTGTAGACTTTTAGTACCTTTTGAAACTAAAGCACCAAGCTGGGCAACTGACTGACGTTTGAAATGAAATAACGGCATAACTGACAATTATTCTGGTGCAAGCAAATGTCGACGTAAAGGTGACGAACCTTTTCTTACCCCGACTGTACATACCACATAGTAGCGGGATTGAAACACCTCCAAAGGGAGTACTTATGTACTTCAAAGTTGCGTGTCCACGGAATTGAATTTTACCCATCCGCGCGCAATAAATAAAGGATATGAACTTCGGATTTATTGCGGATTTATGGCGCTGGTGAAGGCTCCCATGTAGACGTTCACAACGCTCACCATTGAATAGGCCAAAAAATATGTAGACACACTTAAGAATTCTACACTGTAAGAATAAAAAAAAATTAAATCTTCACATTATTTGATCTCAAATCGTATGTACGTACAGGTAAAATATATGCGGTAAGAGCATGCAAGTGTAGCTTTTAATTATATAAAAAAAGGAACCAAAATAAATGAATCTTTATTGCATCTAAAGATTCCTAATTCATATACTGCAGTTTTAGATAGTAGGTACAATGTATGTTTTACTCGACAAGGGCATGCAATTTGTATTTTGCTCCCGCCACGGCTTACCAACACGGCTGCAATGGCAGCACAGCGAATTGTGGCTCCCAACCTCGGTGTAACCGAAAGTGGAAGGAGGTACGACGGCAAACTCACGACGGGCCGTAGTCTTGCTCTAGGAGTCCTTAACAGCCCTATCGCGAAGAAATAAAGTCCACACAACTGGTCGTTACTGTGCCGCAAAAGTGAACAAATATTTCGTTCCAATAAAAGTTTTGATATAAGTAGATAATAATAAAATCTGTCTATTATATTTATCCATATCCATTTATATCCAATTTATCCATTTATCTATTTATCCATATAAATTTTGTCCATTTATCCATATCCATTTATATATATTTGGAAATTTATGCTATTATCCATTTATACTTTCATTATATCAGGCCTTGGGACCGCCGGCAAGGGCGGAGATAAACGAGGAAGGTTTGTGTGTATAAAAAATGGTATCCCGGGGAACGGGTTGCTTGGTAGAGAAAACATTTTTATTTTCCTATCGCATCATTAAGGTCCAATTATAACAAGCTCGATGGGGATTAGGTATATTTTTAAATCTGCTTGGATTATTTGTTCACTTATTTTCTTTATCCCTACTTCATAATATCATTAACGGTATCTTGTGTAGGTGGTGGATGAAGAGCATCGGAATATTTACTTAGAAACCGGTTCAAGTAGATAGGGCACTTCGCTAATTAACAAAAGAGGGCTCCATTAAATTCAAAACATTCGTTATTTGTTAAAACAGAACTATCAATGTAAACAACAAGAAGACTGACTAAAATAGAAGAAAAATATTATTTAGACTCATTCCTACTTTATCTAATTGAATTGTCAGATAGAAACTTTGGATGTAAAAAGTAAAATTGGGATTACGTTTTTCCAGACAATGTTTCTTTTCATAAGTATTTTTTATCTCTCGGACTTCAACTGCTTTTAAACACATTTAGCCATTAATTTTTATTCACAGTCATTTTACATAAAAAAATGCCACTTTTGAATCTAAGAGAATTACTGTTAATTCTAATTCTGAATCTAAGAGAGTTATTGAAATATTAATGTTTTGTAAAAAGTATGAATTTCCTTAGAATATTTAGTATGTTCAAGTTAAAAATATATTAACTTTAGTACGAGCGAAACTTTGACGATAAAGTCTAAAATCTCTGTCACATGCAATATTGCGGTTGAGGCCGCGTTAAAGTTTAAGACTTTCGAAGTCACTGGTACAATAGCAATAATATATTACTATTCTACCATACTTTTAAATATTAACTTTTAAAATGCCAAGAGAAAATATGTAAAAATTGTCAATTGAAACGTGGTACAATTGAACACAACTAGAAGAATGTTTTCAATTTCAAGTCGACGATGATAGAATAATAAAAAAAAAACATTCAACGTTAGATTCACGTAAGAAGTGAAAACGTAGCTACACAAAAATAATTGTATGATATTTAAATTCCTTGGCCTTATCGAACCATTATGACCAGACCATTAAAAAGGCTTGATGTTTATATGAAACTATTTTATTTGTCTGAGGTCTGTATTCCTTGTTATCTTATCTAGTACGTTTACTTTCATATACAGTTGTCAACGCTTACATGATATAACTTTGAGATTACGAGTTCAATGATTTTACCATGATTTTACCCCATCTTAAAAATGCTCAACGCGACTAAAGAAATTTTCACTTCAATAATTTGAAATTAAAAACTTCTTTGGTCTGTTCTGTTGTAATTCTGTTGTAATGTCCTATTTGGGTGAAAGGTCTTAACGGTGACGTAGAGCTTTTGTGTGACCGAGATTTCCTGCACACTGAAAACAACTACAGTGAGTGGAATGCAAAATATGGATTATTCGCATAGTTTACGAATTTCAAACCAACTGCACATCATCCAACTGCCCGGTGAAATTCAAATTAAATTCAATTAAAATTAGTTCACGTATTCACCTTTTATTGAACCTAGTCAAACAGAGCTCAAATATTTGATTGGGAAATTGAAATGAACATTAAAAGAAGAAACAAAATCGCCAGGAAAAAACGCATCTTTAATATAAAAAAGTAAACGGAAGAGGGATTATTCATATTATAAGTCTATTAATGACATCAAAACCGAGTTGAGAATTGCAAATAAAATAGAGCGATAAAGCTTCGCTACGTCTGCACCTGTCCTTCTAAATACTAATCAAATCTATTTTCCAGTTTCAGTTCCATTTAAGGGTTAGTGTGGGATGACGTTAATAGAAAATGCATTCGATTATTATCTGATGGTTGTAAAACCCTTTGAGAAAGAAATAAATGTAATTTTTTCTTTGTAAAAGTTCTCAAATGGGTTAGAAAAGAAAAGCAACGCAATAATATAAAATTGAAAATTATATTGTAAAACCTAAACACATACTGGTTCGTAATATTAAAATGTTAATAATAATCGCTTCTCCACACGTACAATAATCAATACTAATAATAAATCTGTAAGTGTAGGTATTGTGTGTAGTATATTCCTCCATAACCCTTAAACGAATTAATTGATTTTCATGAAACTTGGTATAAACATTTATACGTACAGGACACAGGATAGGCTACTGTTTTCTTTTTCAATTCGGACGAAGTGGCAGATACCAGCTAGTATCTAATGTCCTACTTACTAATTGCGGCACTTTAGTTTAAAATTTTGTATTATATTTAATTATTATTTTTACATTTATATTTTGTTTTAGGAAATTGATCCACAGATAAACTGCTAAACTGATTTTAAAAATTCTTTTACTTGTATTCTTTCACCTGCATTCTATCTTCATTCAGCCTGCACATGAAAAGGGTCCCCGCCCCTATCGTCATTGGTGGATACAGACTGCTTCTGAACGGTTTTATTTGAAAATTATGGGATTTGGAATCCTATGTCCAACAGTGGACATCCTGCGGCTGAGATGATGATCAGGGCATAGGCTGCATTTTATTTTCAAATAATTAGAGTTCACTACGACACTTTGGCGTTCGCTGCGATACATAATAATGTTTACTACATGTTAAGGCTACCTACTTCATAATTAACATAAAAAAGTTCCTAACTTGTCTAACTCACTTTTATAGTTAGTCTTATAATATATAAAAAAATAAACTATTTTTAAGTGAAAATTTCATCAGTCGTAAAATTATGTAGGTATATAAAAAAAAACTAAATGTTAAGATAAGCACACGTTACATAATTAATGTGACAATGAATCCAATAGTTTAATAAACAAAACTAATCCTTGTGGTGGCAGTCTGCCTCCACGTGCCGACCTCCGCGCCACGTGGAAGGCGGCGGAAGGTAAATCCATCCCCCTGTCTCCCCAGCCGCCGATAAAGACGATCTTTTAAACATGTTGTCAGCATAAAATATTAATCTTCTACCTAATTGACAGTTGAAACTGCTGAAAACTATATTAACTAAAACTAATTTAGTTTAAAATTTAAATACTTAACAGTCGCTAATTAAAACAGTTAATACAAAGAAGAATTTTTTGTAAACCACGTAGAGTTTTGCCAACACATGTCACTCTTAGTATAGCAGGCGGATTGAGGAGCGCAGTTTTATATTATTATTGTCCGCAAAAAGCGCTGCTTTCCATTCTTTGGTTGTTTTTCCCTTAGCTTTCTATGGGATACTGGGTCCCCCGGTCCCCGGTGGATCTAAGCTAGCTTCTAACCGAACCTATTGAAAAATTACAGAAGAGGCCTATTTCCAGCAGTGGACATCCTGCGGAGTGGAGATGATGAAAGAAGAAGTCGCATATTCCTTTCACTCACATAATTTGCTTGTAGTGACAAACCTATTTCAAAAAAATCTGTTCTATGTTCAAGTGGTTTTTTAAAGAAAACTTGAACCATTAAGAGTTCGGCTCAAACATTTTTTTCAATATCAGTTAAAGAAAAATATAACTTACACAATACACAGCTAAAATACCCATATCACAATTCGTCAGTCTGCATTGGCTTTATTAACATTAAACTTTGTTTAACTTTGCCGGACTGTCTTTGTTATCTGTTTCAGTTACTTGCACAGGTTGCGAGTTCTTTATAAATCCGTTAGTATTATTTCTACACTGGTGTGCATTATGTATATATTTTTTGTTATTAGTGACAAAAATATCAAGTGAGAGCTTAAACTCGTCATCAATACTAATATAATAATCTGTAAGGGTTCGTTGTGGAGTAAGTTACTTTGTTTTCAGAGATATCGTGTTTATATATAGACTCTATACATGATACTGAAACTAAATTGACCATTTTTAGAATTTTTTTTTCTGTATGTATGTATGTTCCTCCATAACTCAAACGAATTAACTGATTTTCATGAAAGTTGGTAAATAAACATTTAGACGTACAGGACACAGGATAAGCTACTTTTTTTCATTTTTAACGCGAACGAAGTCGCGGGCGCTAGCTAGTATTAAATAATGTCGAAGTAAATTTAAAACAATTAAAAATTGAAGTTTTCGTACTTATCCTGATTCAAACTTTATTAAATATGGTTTACCTGGGCATTGTATTATCCACTGTATTTTAACTCTAATTAAGAAGTCAAATTAGGCGACGAAATCAAGACGTGAAAACGTAACAAACAAACAAACTCACTTTCGCATAAGAATGATAGGGACTTTTAAAAATAAAACAAACGTGGAGTTTTACATACAAACCATTGTGGCGTAATAAGAGGGAGACGCCACAATTTGTATATTATGTTATATCTTAAAATCTTACTTGTTTGATGCTCTTTCCATGAGTGAAAATCACATTAAAATCTGTTACGTAATTTAAAAGATCTAAGGCTTCATACAGAGGAGCAGACGGCGGGACGCGATTTCTCTCAGATTTACCTTACAAGAGTATTCGGGCAAGGACTTTCAATCTAGGGACGTAACTTGATGCAATATTGAATGTCTGTTGCAGATGAGATATCTGCATCTCCCCAAATGTGTATGGACCTATGTTTTATCTAGTCCATCTAGTCTCTCTATATCTTGTTATTCTTTATGGATCCTATGTAGGACTGAATGAATTTAGTTTTAAGCGGAAAATCCTACTTTAATAAACATATGGATTACGATTGAATGCAATCAATGCGGTCAATATAAACATCCTAAAGTGTGAGTCCTAAGTAGTGAGGATTTTGACCAACAATATTTAACTTTAAATAAATGTATACATGCAATAAGAGTTGTTACATTCGTCTACATTTGAAAACACGTAAATCCGAGGGTTTATTTTTAAAATAAGATTAGATTTATAATGAGAACGTCTAAGACTAAGTAACCAAGTCGACCTACTAATCACAGATAACTTATCTCTATAATTTCATCGAGCTTTCAAACTCGCACAGTTGACCCGGCTCAGGAAGGTCGATGTTCCTAATGTAGGTTCCTCGAAAATATATATATAGTGTCGCTTTGGTATAGCTGGATCAAGTTACCAAGAAAACTAGAAGCTTGAATTGAACAGGAGAACATAATACATGGCTATTATTTTTGCGTAACTTTTACCTGGAAGTGATGTTTCAGTGGTACTCAACATTTCTCTAGATATTATAATTATTTGATTTCATTATATTTTATGCATTTGAAAACACGCTGAATGGGGTTGCGCCTATTTATCATTACAGTTGTTTTGTTTAGAAGGAAAAACATTTTATAATTGGAACACTAATTAAGATCCTAATGTATAGAGCTTCTGCCTAAGTTTATATTAGCTAGTATCATTAATGTAGATAATTTGCAAAGATTTTATTTCAAACACTTATATTTTACTAGCTGGTGCACCAGACTTCGTACGCGATGATAAATTAAACATATAAAAGCAATTATAACGCTTGACAACTTGTTGCTATAACACATTGGCCAGGCGTTAGTTACAGTTTCATATTTTAGGTAATCCCTCGGGAACAGTACTTTTGTCTTGGATGAAAGGTACCCTATGTCCTTTCTGGTGTCCCAAACAACGTGTATGCAAAATTTCATGGTGATTGGTTTAGTAGTTTTTGCGTGAAAGCGTAACAAACAAACAAACTCACAATTACATATTTCACTGAAACCTGTTCCTTGTTCACTGAAACGAACTTATAGTTTGACTGAAACGAACAGACAATGTGAGTGTACAGAGTACAGAGTACAATGTAGGGAAATAAAGCGTTCGATAACAGACAATGTGAGCATACAGAGTACATGTACCTTTTAGTCTGTTCGTAGAACTCTCCCTGTTCATAGGTTCTCACTGTTATTATACTGCTTATTTAAATTTTAATTCGTATTATTGTTATTTTAAGGTTTGAATTTTAAGGTTATTTTTCATTTTATGATTATATCAGGAACCAAAATGTCTATTATCTTAATTAATAAATAATTCACAACTTAATAGCTAGAATACTTAGTTTATACAAAATAAAAAGTGTAGGGTTGTGGGTAAGTACGTAGGTATTACTATAATATTTTATTATAGTTTACAAAGCTAACAGTAACTAAAAGTCAATAAAAATATTTCCCAATTGAGGTTAATTTTTTTATTAACAGCAAAATTTGATATCGATTATTATTTTCGACTAAATACAAAACTGTTAAAAATAATATTTTTCACAATTTTTGTATATTGTTTTCTTATATTCTAATGTGTGGGATTTTCATTGAACAAAACAAAAAGTTATCTACTACGTCAAGACGTGTTTCTTTCCATTGGTAAGGATCATGTTACCCATATCCTTGGGTCATTTTAGAAAATCTATTCTATGTGAAAATACAAAAAAGAAGATTTTCTCAACTGACAGTCACCCTTTGTTGTCTTAGATGAAGACCCATTAACACCGCGTTGTCGTTACAAAACAAAAATATCTAATGTCTTATGTTATGACGCCTTAATAATGCAGTTTGCTTTTAACATAGATCACGTTACATTATGGCTAGACATTATAGACAATGACAATGTCAAGTACATTGGAAAAGACGATGAAAGTATTGTGTTGCGTGTCCTAGACAAAATCTTCTTATTGTCTTAGTTCTTATTGTAGTCTGGAGTATGGAGTCTGAAATGTTGTATAGTAAATATTGAAAAAAAAACCTATAAAGGAGAAACCATTATGAGCATGGTGTACCAATGTCACGCTGAGGTAACCTCGTTCGAAAACAATCTCGTAATATTAGTCGAAATAAATTTTAAATATAATAAATAAATAATCCTAACTGATATTATAAATAAATACAAAAATGAGTCTGTTTGTTAGTTACATTTTTATTGAAAATACTTCTTACTATTTTTCTTACGATACTTATGAGTGAAATGTGAATCCATCCTGCTTTTAAATTTTTGAAGACTAGTTATTAAACTTTTTCACTAGTAAATATAATAAGGCTAGAAATAGTTTAGATTCGATATATTTGACGACACGTTTGGTCTAGTGGCTAGTAACCTTAGCTGTTAACCAAACAGTCGCGGTTTTGAATCTCGCTAGGGGCAAATGTGTGTGTGAATATTTTACGTTTGTACCTGAGTCTTGGAACTAGATGGTGCTGTGTGGAATGTGTGAAGATATTTATTATTTACTACTAAAGAAAAAAGTAGCCTAACCTGTGTCCTGTACGTCTTAATGTTTATTTACCAAGTTTCATGAAAATCCGTTAATTCGTCTAACAATACATACTATTACATACATACAGAAAATAATTCTAAAACTGGCCAATTTAGTTTCAGTATCATGTATAGAGCCTATATACTCGATATCTCTGAAAAGAAAGTAACTTACTCCAATATTAATATTGATTATTATTTATTATAAGCATATGTGCGTGTAACCATGTAATGTGTAAGTACACGACTAAAGCGTAGTTTTACCGATAGTTATATTTATAGTTCTAATAGTTATAGTTATATAAATTAGCATTATGTACTTACAATGCAGATTTTTCTTGACCAATATTTTTTAATGAATCCATCATCATTATAGCGTGTTTTCTATCCTCGATGAGTGCATCACGCTTAATACTATTGAGGGTCAACTGCATTATCAACCTCTCCGAT
Organism: Synanthedon vespiformis; assembly: GCA_918317495.1. Classification (NCBI taxonomy): domain Eukaryota; kingdom Metazoa; phylum Arthropoda; class Insecta; order Lepidoptera; family Sesiidae; genus Synanthedon; species Synanthedon vespiformis. The sequence goes on from OU906947.1 coordinate 6,039,746, forward strand.
TGATAGCGTTGCTCTTGGAGTCTTCATGAAAATAAAAACATTGTTAATACATTGTACACACAAAAACATTATAGGAAAATTTAAAAATATTCACATAATCAATTATTATAAAGTTCGACAAAAAATTCCCGAATATATTTTTAAATTTCACTGTTTGTAAAATCCAGCATCCGCTGGGTAAGTAAGTAAGTAAGCGGAAGTGAAATCTTGTGCTTTGTGTATCGGCATTGGGCGAACCGTCAACACTATATACCGTCAGCATAAAAAATATACCGCGGGTCCTTCTAGTATTCATAAATGACGTGAACTCGGATATTCAATTTTACATCTTTATCATCATCATCATCATCATCATCTCAGCTGCAGGACGTCCACTGCTGGACATAGGCCTCTCCGAAAATTTTCTCGTACATTTTATTTTATTTTTAAAAGCTTAGCCTTTACTTTAAATATTATTCAGTGATACTTTGTTTGATAAGCAAAAATTGTAGCGATAAAATAAATAATCATGGCGAAAAAACTAAACTAGGTTACTTAAAAATTTATGAAATACAAAAAAAGCAGAGCATTAAGGATGTCGTATTAGACGTTTCTGTAAATAAAACTTTATTTACCTCAATAGTATTCTGTCAAACGACGGAACGAGGCAGGCCTTTTGCAACCTTTTACAGATTCCCATCACTTCTTCTAGTTCCCAATGAATTGAATGTGTTTCGGCTACATCTTGATTTTCGTATAGATCATCCAGATTCGTGGCCTCCTAACAGACCAAGATGGAAAACAAACATGTTATTAGTTTTTTACGTATTGTAATCCTAACTTACATTATTGAACTAGCTGCTGCCCGCGACTTCGCCCGCATAACTTTGTAAATTATATACTGAAAAACCTTCCTCGAGAACCAAAACTCTGTTCGCGATAAACTCAAAAACTACTGCACCGATTTTCATGCTGTTTTCACCAATGGATAGAGTGGTTCTCGAGTTTTAGCCTATAATTTTCAACGCGGAAGAAGTCGTGGGCACCAGCTAGTTTATAGTAAACTAAGAATGATCAAATAATACTTATGACTGAATAACAAGGGCGAAATATAAATATTTTAGGTTTCTATTTGGTTGTCGTTTAATTAGCGCTAGAGTTATTGATTTCTTTCCATTCCATTCATTCGTTCCATTGAGACGTTCGCAAGAGTAGGCTAGGCATCAACTTAATTAATTTGGCCTTTCACGTTTTGAGAAGAAACAAACAAATCCAGACGAGCGACTCACTGCGGCTTCCCTAATTTTATACGTCTTGGTTTAATTTGAACCTGGTTAAAAATTGAGTCTGGTTTAAAAATAATTTCAACTTATTTTCTTAGAAACTCTCTTTCAAATATAGCCGCTGCCCATGACTTCGGCCGCGTAACTTTGTAAATTTCCTCGAGAACCACTCCACGAGAACTTTGGTGAAAACAGCATGAAAATCAGTGCAGTAGTTTTTGAGTTTATTGTGAACAAACAGACAGACAGATGCAGCGGAGGACTCCGTTTTATAATATGTAAAGATAAACCTTTATTTTATGTATAAATAATGTTTTGTTGAATAAATATAACTTTTACTGACTCACTTCTTTTCTTATAAGGTTCGGGAACGAATCAACTAGATACGCGACCTCTTTACGAGCCAGTTTCAAAGTCCTGTTCCTCTCTTTCATGTTGTTTTTAATTTCCTGTTCAAGTTTGCTGAACTCATATTTTCTGTCATCTAAATATTCCATCGCCAGCTGTCCCATTTCAGTCGCACCCATTAGACATTTGCCTTGAGCTCTGCAGTCGAGTTTCAGTGCGTCCAGTACGACGGTAAAGTAAGAAGAGTCCTGGACAAAAAATACTACTAAATTACTAATCCATTAAATTTTGCCTACATATATTCTATAGCATTCCAAAATCTTTAATGTAATTTGAATGTTTATTCCGTTTCCCAATACTTAAATATTATTAGTTATTAGAGTAACAATGAAAAGAAAACTGTTCGAAAAACTTATTTGAATTTGTTTCTATTAAAATACATTATTTTAATTATTAAATTAAAATCGATAAAATGTTGAAATCACTGGCACAAAAAATCGTGTATTAATTAAGTAAAAAGCTTTAGCTTTTGATGTAAAAATTATAAAAGTTACCTTTTTTAGAATGTCAAGTATCTTCTTGTACATAACTTTAATAGCAAGCGCTGCGTTCTTCTTTATGTTCGCTCTCTGTACGTAATTAGCAACGGCTTGTTCTTTCTTCTCCGCTGGAAGTTTACCACCGACTTCGTACAGGAGGCGGTCACGTAACTCCGCTGAATCTAACTAAAATAACAATCCATCTGTGATTGCACTGCAGATAAGTTCCGAAACAAAACAAATAAGTAAAAAAATAACAAACCAATAAGTAGTTCAGTATAATTTTCAGTAATAACAAACCAACAGGTTCAGTTGTTTTTGTGTTTATTTACAAGTAGCTGGTGCCCGCATCTTCGTCCGCGTTGAAAAGGAAAAAATCCTCTGTACGTCTAAATGTTTATCTACCAAGTTTCATGAAAATCAGTTAATTCGTTTAAGAGTTATGGAGGAATAACATACATACAGAAAAAAAAATCTAAAAATGGTAAATTTAGTTTCAGTATCATATATAGAGCCTATAAACACGATATCTCTGAAAACAAAGTAACTTACTCCATGACAAACCCTTACAGATTTATTATTAGTTTTGATGATATATATGCATGGTATACAAAATGAACTTCTTATGTAGGCATATTGATAACAAGATATGGTGGTTTTAAAATAAAATCAAGCCAAATATAATCTAGACCCGGCTGATTTGTAAAGCAATTCGCAATCACTTCAACTTTTACTTCAATGTTGATATTGGATTCCCTTTATGACAAATTACTTATCTGTATTTTTAAGTTGCAAACTTGGGATTCATATCTAATATTGAACAGCCTTAACACAAAATACATTTCTAAAGTTTAAATTACTTTTTTTAACATAACAAATCCAATGCTGTTTTCGAAGTTAATAATGAAGTTATCGGCGAATTAAAACAAAAATTACGAGTTTTAAAAACATTTTTTTTTATCGCGTGACCCAATTTTCAGTCACTTATTATTACCACATAGATGCTCGTTCATAACTGTAAACTTGTCATACAATCGATAAATACCTATATAACTAATAAACAAAAATGTTTTCCCGCCATTCTAAAAATTATATGCGCCGAAAATTGGTTAACCAGTCAGTGCCCAAAATTGTACTAAGGGCCCTTTTATATATGAGTATTAGTTGTTTTTTAACTCATTTGTGTATTGAATTAAATTGAGAACGTAATCCAGAAGTAAACAACAATATGATATGTCTACTCTACATTTATATAATCACAACCAAACTAAATACAGAAGGGCTTTCGAACTCTCGAAAAATATAAAGCAAACACACGAGTCGTTACAAAAAAGTTTCAACTAATACGATATATAAATTCAATTTAAACTTTTAAATATATACTGAACGTAGGTGTTACCTGCAGTAATCGAAACTTTTCCATTTTCTTTCTCTTCGTGTACCTGATTCTATCAAGCTGCTTCCTCTTATTAAAATTTTCCTGGTGAATACTCTCTATCACTTTCTGTGAAAAAAATTATCAAGCTATTATATAGTGTACGTACTGAGTGCGGGCGTATCGCTTATGCGGATTTTAGGGCGTATTTTGTTTTTATTAGAGATAGGTTTGCTCTTGGCCAACAATGAACTGTGTAGCAAGAAAGAGTGCAAAGATGGAGCGAGTAAATAGATGGAGTAAATAGGCCCAGAAGATGCCTATTTACTCGAACTTTGAAAAGATTTGGGTTAAAAGCGTACTGTCACCAATGAGTCTCCTAAGCTCTGCGTTCCACTGAGTCGAGTGCAGCAAGTTGGTATTTGGCTGACACCTTTTGACATCCGTACAGAAATCAAATACCTAAAGCATCGAAATAGACAACCAAAATTTCATATTGATCTCTAATGTTTTTACGTACATATTAATATTTGTACGTAAAAATAAACAGAAATAATGAAAGCATTGTTAACACGTGATATAAACCGAGGTTGACACTTTACTTTCCATTCCCATGTAACCGTCTGTACAAATTAACTTTGACGTGGTTCAGTGAATATTTAAATGGTAGGTTATAGGATTTAAGGATTGTGCTGAATATTTAACAGATACTTAGTGGAAAACTTAGCTCAGAAAAATGAAAAACTCAAGAGAATTTCAACAATAATGCCAAAATATGTTAGGCCTTGTTATAATTAATTCATGATTACTTATTACTTACTAGCTGGTGCCTGCGACTTCATCCGCGTTGAAAAGAAAAAAGTAGCCTATCGTGTGTCCTGTCCTGTACCTACGTCTAAATGTTTATCTACCAAGTTTCATGAAAATCAGTTAATTCGTTTAAAAATTATGGAAGAACATACATACATTGTTATACATACAATACCTACACTTACAGATTTATTATTTGTATTGATTATTTATTTATTACTTTTTCTTGTAAACAAATTTTGAATAAAACAAGCACTAAATATTTTCTTCTATCTGTTGCACGTGCCTTTGTCCGCGTAAATTTATAAAATATAGCCTATGATACTCGCTGAAAGAATTTTTAAATTTAGTCCAGTAGTTTTTTAAGTTTATTTAATAAAAAAAAAATACAAAAAATATAATCTTTTCTCTTTATAATATTAGTATATATTGTACATAGATGTAAACATTATGGATATCCTATCCGCTCACTACAAAGTCGAAGCAGAACCGCAGCGGCATCTAGACCGGTGCGCGTGACGTTCTTTCTACTTATTGCCAGGCCAACTTGCCACCATTTTGTCATTCGCGACGTACGTGTTGTGAAAAAAGGCAAGAAAATGCCGAAATTTATTACTGACCCTTTCCATAATTAATAATGCAGATTTCGCACCTAAGCGTTGAAGCAGAGGCTACACGACTCCGCCGCGACGCCGTCTGGACTTAAACAGTGAGCATAGTCCCTTCCACTGTATGATAAGCATTAAATGTAAGCTACTCACGTCGGCCTGGCTATTCATGTACATCAACTGAAGCCTCCTGTGTTCCTGGAAGGCGTTTCTCAAAAATTGTTTATCACCATAAACAGCCACTCCCAACTCCTCGCGCTTCACATTAATATCTTTTCGCATTTGGCGAATATCACGAGAATAGCGTTTTTTCTGTTTTTGTAAATCGCCCTCATGGATCAAACGATCGCGCTCTAAAACAAATACATCAAAATGATTCTGTAGGGTTTTATAATTAATTACCTTTCAGTACACCAAATACCTTTACTGGGCGTTGAAGCATATATATCCTGCGTCTTAATACATTTTGGGCATTCGGCTTTTGAACATTGTGAATATTTTCGATGCTATTTACTTAATCACGCGTCATGGAGAATAGAAGTAAGGAGGTCTGACTTATATGGGTGTAAAACTGAAAAACTGTCAAACTACAAGATAGTTGTCCATAAATTGGCGTAAAATAAAAACTTTAAAACGCCCAACTTAATGTTGTAGATAAAACATTAGAGTGTAGTATCCGTCATCTACACCCCCGATTCTAATGACATCGTCTACAGTCCAGAACCGCCCTGCTTGATCTGAAGATAGGTACTATACAGCCCAGTCGATGACGAACATCTGGGTAGGTACAATAAACCTTTCCTGAATACTACCTAAACAACTTTTAATAGCTGTATCTCAGGAAATGTCAGGTCTATGTATAATACGTAAACCCATTTCTTAAGGGACAAAATTTTAGACAGCTAAAAACAACTGTAAATAATAATTGTTTTAACTGCTAGTATAATAAACTCCATTGGAAACAACAATTCCACCGTGAAAAACAATTTGACGTACCATACAATTTTATAAGGCCTCTATACTGATTGATTTTATCTTTAATAATCCAATTTTCATCTTGCATCCCATGGATCCTTACTTTTGCAGCAGACAACATCTTTAAGTTTAATAATATAATATATCGCAATAACTAAATATGTATATAAAATTGTATAATTTGACAATTTGACAATGTTTTAAAAAACACGATCCAAAGTCAAAAAATAAAGTCATTAAAAAATTTGACATCTAGGTACCACAGAATAGAATAAGGTGTTTATAGCCCAATTAATAGGTATGTGAGCTCACCAAGAATCCTAACAGCATAAAAAAATATGGTCGTATAGAAAAAAAATTCTAAGAAACTTTGTCTTTTTTCCCGTGGATTCTCGATGTCGTTCATAACCTAAAAAATTCGTAAAGTTGAAAAAAACGGTTTGTCGCGCATAAAAGAAAAATTAAAGGTTGTAGAGCAATAAGTCAAATTTAAAAGTTGTAGGTTTTAAAAAGGTCTATCGATTCACTATTTGTAAATTTCAATCGATTAATTATATTTCGAGATAAATCGAAAAAACCGTCAAAAATCGACATTTTTTGTTTTTGGTAAATTTAGTATGGAGCCGTTCCCTATTGATTGCGCGCTATTATACTATTCACTATTCATACAAAACCAGAGCACCGTTCAATAAAAGTAAAATGAAATATTTAAAAAATGTTTTTAACGGTAATTAAAATTATTTTTAGAAACAGACTTTTAAAAACGGATTTATTCCATGACATATAGGTAGTTTCGGACTACAAAGTAAATTGATGAGGCGTTACAAAAAATTTTGATAAATAAACCTACATATTTTGTTGCGTTTTTTCTTCGATTCCCGGTACTTCTTGTCTATTTTGTTTTGAGTATTTCTAAAATTTTGGACGAAAAATTGTACATAATCAAAATATAAATTACTTAGCCTGGTAAATAAAATTATTCAGTAAATATTTGCAACAAACATTTCTCAGAACTCATCCAATGTGACTCGTGTGTGGCACTAACGTTTAGTGCATTTCGAAATTGTCGCGACAACATTACGTGATTTTCTTATAAAAGTAGTGTTAAAACATAACGTACATATTATATAAAAATCGTTAATTTTTACTGGTAAATCAAAGTTTATATGAATACGGTATCTCTCATGTCACAGTGTTAGTTGCCCATTGAATTAATTATATCTGCGAGTAGCCATACTCCTCCGAAAACGGCTTAACCGATTTTGATAAAATTTTATATGTACACTTGATAGGTCGGAGAATAGGTTTTTATCTATTTTTTTAAAATATTTTTAACGCGGGCAGCAGCTGATAGGTATATGAATATGATATTTTTTTTTCAATCGCTTTGTGTTCGTCTCGTAAAAACACAAGAATGGCTAGATAGATTTTAATTCTATTTTTAACTCATGGAAAGAGGAATAAATAGGGAAGGAATATGTGTTTTATAAATTTTATACACTATATTATTTTAATTAAATAAATTGTATTTAGGACCAGAATCGAAACGATTACGGGTGCCCATTACACTCAATTGATCTCAAAAGAGCTTCACGCTATTAAAGAAAAGCGACAATTTTCTTTGGCATTTTCTTGCTCATCGATCTCAATTGGCCCAATTGGAGCTAGAGTTTAGAGTTTAAGGATTTTAAGAGTTTACTAATTAATTTAGAGGATAGTAAAAAGCACTGTTTTAAAACATATTTGTATATTTTATTTACAACATAATACTAATCAATTAATATAAGAGAATAAACAACGAAAAAAACATATGAAACTGTAGAAACATCAAGTATAAAATAAATCGCATCACGAATATATATTTTAGTAAAACCAAATTTTACCTAAATTCATATAAAATAGGCAAGTGTATACAATTTAGAAAAGTTAACATCAATCACTTAACATACAATAAAATCATAAAATCGACGGAATAAAATAGGATACTCAAAATGCATACAGAACTACTATTCATAATCATTGTGCTCTGTATTAAATTAAATTCATGCAATGATATAATTAAAGATATAATGTTTGATACAATCGCACCAAGAAGAATGTATGCTTCAATAGCCTTTTCAGAGGGGATAAATAGTCCAGCCTCAATAAGCAAACCGAATGTGATTACACCATAGCTGCCGTGAACACCTAATTTGACAAATTGACTAGAGGAGTTCAGGTCTTCAGATTCAGAACAGAAGAAAAACCCCAACGCAGTAGTCACAAGAGCAAGGCCTCGAAAGCACATCTGTACCAGTTTATGGCCCATCATTATGGTCGAATTTTGTATAATTATATTATTTAATAAATATTTTATATTATCTTTAAGTTTTGGGGCCTTAAATTTAAAAATACTGTTATTATACGCATATGGAAATGATATGAAATATAACCACAAAAGTAACATAATGACGTAGTGTCAATAAAAACTTTGTAATGTTCTGACACAGAGAAGTCAATATAAATATACCATCGAAATGATATATCTTTGCAACCAGTTCGCCGAATAAAAAACAATCTTAAATAGTGTAGATTCGCAGTCATTTCGACAGATCATCAGAGGGCAGTAACCAGTAATCCTTACTCAGAATAATAACTAAAGTCGTTACTGAAGACCACTGTGAAATGACAGTAGATATGTGTGCTATTTTATTTCGCGTTATAATGAACCCGTATGTTATGGTTATTGCATATATGTCGTGGATGGTAAACACCTTTTTACTTTACTATTTCAAACGAGCGTTTTTAGTAGATCGTGTAATTTTATTATTCTTTAATCATTATTTAATTTACCATTGGTAATGTTTAACTTCGATTTTTAATTATTATAATAAACTACTTATTATGTTTAAGGACTGTGATTAGTCCTCTATTAACACTGTTTTTTTAAGAACCGTCACTGTTCTTTAATAATTATGTGTGCTTAATAATAAATAGTATAATTATAAATAAATATTTATTTTCTGTGATTATTGTTTTTCTTACTAAGCCACAAACCTTTAATTAGAACTTCATTATGGGTATTATCAAAATCTATTTTTTATATAAAAGAAAGTCAAAATATAACTCGAGAACAGCTTCGCCGATTTTTATGATCTTTGTTTTGTTGAATTTGTCTCCGTCATGAATAGCAGAATAATAGAATCATAGCAGAAAACACAGAGAAAATATTCACGAAAAAAATATCAAGAAAATTAATTTTCTCTTACATTTTGGATTAACGCAGTGATTTTAGTTTTTTATGTAGTATATCGATTTTTTTAAAAGTACTATTCCTTGGCCCGTTATTTAAAGAAGGTCTTTTCAATCATGTTTTAAAAATGTTCATGCTAATAATTATTTTTTCGAATTTTTCAAGTGAAAAGTAAAAACTTTGTGACGCTAAGTTTTCACTTCTGACTGTATAATTTTTTCTACTTACAAATGACAGTTACTTTTTTAATTTAAAGAATATAAAACTCGTTTGTAAGTTTTCATTCATCTTTGTATGAATTATTTCAAATTAATTTCCTATATCGGAATATAATTTCGAAGAAAATATAATGGTACCTACTTGGAAAAATATCACGTGCCCGTTTACGACAACTAATTATGGGTGATTGATGTTTTATATTATAAAATGTGAGAATAATTACTGACAATCAGGAAATTCGGTATTCGCCTGAGGAAAATGTGTTGTTATGGATTCAACACCCACAAATTATTTAGAAATCTATACTAATATTATGAAGAGGAAAGATTTGATTGTTTGTTTGTTTTGTTTGTATAATATTACAAAAAGAAAAGATTTGTATGTTTGTAATGAATAAATAATGGTGTGCGGTGAAACTCTAATGAGTTTATGTTTACACCAATGTTAATTTAAATGTAAACATTACTGTATTAATTAAATAAATGAATAAATTAAAAAAAATACTACACCGATTTTAAAAATTATTTTACCTATAGAAAGCTACATTATCAGGGAGTAACATACGCTACCAATACTATAATAAATCTATAAGTGTAGGTATGTATGTTCCTCCATAACTGATTTTCATGAAACTTGGTAGATAAACATTTAGACGTACAGGACACAGGATAGGCTACTTTTTTCTTTTTCAACGTGGACGAAGTCGCGGGCGGCAGCTAGTATTTTATAAAGATAAAAATGGTTGAAAGGATAAAAATCCTATCATTCATAAACCACCTTTTGAAACCTACTTATTTCATTGATTCGTCCACTCCTTAATACATATTAGGATAATTATGTAGAACCTCCTTCAGCGAATAACTCAACGAAAGCGGGCGAAGTCGCGTGGAACAGCTAGTTACTTATAAAAAGGCATCAGCAGAAGTACAGCGTCGTAGCTTATGCAGCGTTCCGTTCGTAACTTATGCTACGACCGTAGCCGTAGAGGAGACCATTTTGTTACACTCTTCTTATTGTAAAACTAGCGGCTTGCCCTGGCTTCGCACGGGTATTCAACAAATTATTCGATTCCGCATACGACCGCTGCGTAGGGGCGTTTTATTTCTTGACATTGACATTGAAATTTTTATTTATAACTTGTAGTTACTATGACGAATGCGAAAATACTTTTGTCCCGTTCCAAAGCCTTTATAATCACATTTTATGGGGCGAGTGCAAACCGGAATCAAATTTCGTTATTAAGTTATCAAATCGAATCAGTTATTATCAAAATAAAATAAATATAGTTTATAAGCAAAGATTTAAATCGTTTATAAGTAGAAGTTACCGTTAATTAGTAAGAATAACCCGCCTAGCTTTGCGACATTGAATAAAATGCAATGTCACGGCCAAACTCCATAATAGAGTATCAATACAACAACAACCTAACTAACAACCTTAACTACTTAATCGAATGGAAGTGCAAAAGTTAGGTATAGTTCGATCTAATGCAATCGAAGTGCATTTAGTTGCGCCGATGGACAATTTCAATAAATAAATAAGTTAACAATGTATTTTTCAAGAGAAATGCCCGAATGAGAAGAGGTGCTCACTGCGACGTTTCTCACCTTCGAGTTCAGACTTAATAAAAACTGTAGACAGAATTTTGCTGTCCAAATGACTGCAAAAAGCAGTGTGCCCTGCCACTACTTGTCAGCTCCAGATTCAAATCTATGTAACCCACTACCTAGCTAGGTATATGAAAAATAGCTGATTATGTGGTGTATATCTTATGTGTGTAACGATACTTAATTATCCATTACTAATAGCAACATTAAGTTGCGTCCAAATTAAAAAAACCATATAAAAACACCAATAAACCAAGTGTCCAATAAGTTTACAATTTTATGTTTCATCTCGAGTCGCTACACGTGACGAATGGACTCATTGTTATATATGTATAATATATAACTATTATATAAATTGTTGCGCGGATATGGATTTATGTATATACAATATTTATTATATTATATGTATATAAGACGAAGAAGATATGTTTTAAGTATGATTCCTACCCTCTATGTAGTCTGGGCTCACTTTTAGACATTTTATCACACAAAACATAATATAAAGCTTCATTACTTCGTGCCATATTTGAAATTCTATTATAAAGAAGACGTCGATGAGATTGACACTACAAACGTCAACCACATTGACATTGTATTATTTACTTATTTTGCTAACATTTTATGTCTCAGTTTTGGTTTTGTTTAGAAATTTTATTATTGCCATGAACGCTGTTTACTTATTATTGAGCGTTATTACGTCGAGTTTCTCTCAGTGTGAAAGTCGCATAGACTATTGCAACCATCCAGACTGTTCTCTGAAGAATCAACACACGATGTGTATCGCTATCGACAAACAGAGTTCAAGACTTTACGCTTCGGGAATAACATCATGGATGCGGTATCAACTATTATTACTGCACAACCGGCACAGAGACAATATTGCTATGGGACTGGAGACTGGCCAGCCAACTGCTGCTAACATGCGTAAGATATACTGGGACTTTGAGTTAGAAGAAATGGCTGAAGTGTGGGCGAGACAGTGCCAAAAGAGGCATGATGAGTGTAGGAACACGATTAGATTTAATGTACTTCAAAATATGGACGTAAGACCTGTTGTGCCAAGAGTTACAGAAGCGCAGTTATTGGCTGATGCTGTCGGTGCTTGGTTTTCTGGTTCGCGGATGTTACCATCAGAGCATGTCATGTCCTTTAAAAGGTTTAACTGTAGTAGTGTAGGAGGTTGTAATGCGCATTGGTACTCCGCTGCTGCTTGGGCTTCAACATGGCGTCTAGGTTGCTCACAAGCCCTTTGTACTGCAAAAAAGCAATCTTGTGTTTTATTTCGCAAAGCACGGAAGATTCAAAATGATGATGCAATTAATGCAACTGTAACATCTACTGAAAACGTCTTACGTAGAACCAGTACGTTAACTTCACCGAATTTGCCACGTTTTGAAGAATTCGCAACAGCTAAGAGTGATTCAAACGAGTCCCCTTTACACAGAGGTATATTAGATAAAACGCGCGACCAAAAGAAACGCTCTGAGCCAACTATAATGGCTTACACTGTGTGCAATTATGGGCCAGCGGGAAATATAGAGGGATTTCCGATTTATGAAGCTAGGGACACTTGCAGTAACTGTCCGCAAGGTACGCGGTGTGGAGACAAAACTCATAGAGGATTGTGCGCTGTTGACGGTGATCCAGATCTAAGTTAGGCTAACAGTCATTAGAAAATAGATAAATATACAAATTTTAAATTTTCATTCACATTAATGTGTATGTGTGTCCTATATAAATCCTTTTTATAGTTTCAATTTTATACTAACTAACCTTACCGACTTCACTATAATCGTGTCAACGAATAAACTCCAAACGCCTATACAATTTTGATAGCAAAACGAACCGTTGCTCGAAACATTGCATCGGTTTCAAACATTGTCATTTCATTACTTATATTTTTCACGTAAATCAGTGAAAATCCAATATTTAGGAATCTCGCAGCGACTTCATAATGAAATTTTTTAATACGCATACTCAACAAAAGAACTCATTGCAAGTTTTTTTATTTCGTTAATAAAAAAATATAAAAATAAAAGAATAAAAATAAAATAAAAAATAAAATAGTAAAAAAAAATATTATAAAATTTATTTTTTTATAAAAATAGAACAGTTTGGACGTGTTCCATTAAATTTATTCGAGTCCAACCAGTTGTATTGACAACTGCATCGTCGGCCCAACTGCCCGTCCTTACACTCGACTTGCCTATGAGGGCAATTTTTTTTGCCCGCGGTTCTATCAGTAGGAACTGATAGAATCCTGTCCTGATCCTGGTTGAATAAAGCAACAAATAAGGGTGTCATCTCAAAGTTATCAAAACAAGTACCGCCCACTTTATACGTCTCAGTAGTAGGTATTGAGTATGAGCTTTTCGGTAGATTTAGAAATAAACATACAAACTGAAGCGCTGCTCGTGTTACACGTCTCCGACATCGTATTACATGTGAAAGTATTGAAAATTAAAAAGAGTAAATAGTTTTCTCTAAAAAAAACGTTTCATATCTATTTTTTTTTTTCAAAATAATTCAAATGATTCACTGGATTCGTAAATATATTTTAATATACAATATTATTTCCATTTAATACATAAATATTTTAAGGTTTACAATAATATTTTAATCCTTATGGATAATTTCTAGCACACTTGTGTAGCAGCCGGAGATAAGACAGAAGATGCCGATCAGCATTATGAGTACGTCCCGCAGTAACTTGTAATGTAGGAAGCCATATTGATCGGGATACCAAAGACAAGCGTCCATCAAGCCAGGAAAGACGAGCGCCAAGAGCGACAGACAGAATGCTCCAAAAAGTGAAATGAATGGGCCCAGCTGAGGCACGGCAACCGCTAACAACCCTGTAATGTTGTTACATAAATTGTATATTGAGGAACATTTTATTTGCGCATTGTAATACAACATTTTCAATTTTTTTAGCTGTTATAAGTTCCGTAAATTGAACTAGCAGCATCGTGAAATAAAAGCGCGTGTGCTGTTGTATCGGTAAGTTATAAATGGAAGCCCTCCCATTTCCTTATGCCCTTTTTAACCCTTATTATAAATATTTGTTTATTTCAGGTCGGCAGCGCATTTGCAACCATTATAAATCGCTTTAATACTGTAATAGGCAATTATAGCCACCTCTACCATCAAACCAAACAATCAACAGGACCAAACAGTCTGCCTTTGGGTCTAACATGTTTACGAATAGATCAATTAAATTATTATTGCTTAAGTATATTGTATTATTAAATTATAACTTAAGCAGAATGTATTTCATAATGTGTTACTTACAAGGCACTATAATGAGAACGAATCGGATGATATAATCGTAGGTTACGTGGCGCGAAGGATCTGTTCTTTTCTTGACACGTCGCCAAAGAATCGAATATGCTACGAAGTTTTGCAAAGGAAATGTAAGAAAAATCGCCAACGCGAAGATGAGTTTAGCCGCTTGAGCTTTCCTGCAAAATTTTTCGTAATCTATACATACAAATATTATAAAGAGAAAAGATTTTTATTTTTGTTTCATATAATGCGCAAACTCAAAATCAGTAAGTTGAGTTTACGTATACCAATATTAGGGCTATATTTTGCAAAGTAATGTGGTCGAAGACCATGCGATGGCTATTATTTTATATTTTTATATTTAAACAGCTGGAGGCTACTTGATGAATACATACTTCTGTTCGCTAGGCAAGTTGAGTGTGAGAGAGGCCTTTATGTTGTTGCCGTATTTCAAATACCCGAATACTCCAACCAGTATGTACAGCGTCAATATTATAAGCATGCCAACGTTGAATAAACCGAACAAACCAACGAACTCCTTAGGATTCTCCATATTGTACTCCAGTGCTAACACCTAAAAAAGTAGTGCTTTTACTTTATGATTTGTTACTTTTACGAAGGCAGAGTGGTAGATTATTTGAAGACACAAACCACTCCAACAGCCTCGAGAGCGAAGAGAGTAATGCCAATAAACACAGGTATTTCTGAAAGGCCTTTTATTTGGTACTTTTGCTCGTCCAGCTCGAAGTCATCTTCAATTAAATAGAAGAATACCAGAATCAATCCGAAAATTGTCACAATGTTTGACACCGTCGATAGAGGCGTCAGTAGTTTAAGGTCCTTTACCATATTTGTTATTATGAGCGGTATCAGCATGTACAGTAAGTGTAGCCGCACCGATAACTCCACATTGTAAAAATCCAAAACCTGTAACATGCGGATTAGCATTATAGCGATGTGTGGTTGTAGAAATCATGACAAAGAACCATTGACGTACCTGCTTGATGTTTTCAGCAACGAAGACGCAGTAAACGCAACAGAGCCCAAGTTGCCATACAACGAGTACTACGTCAACGAAGTAGCCTACGCAAATTGCGGAGAAGCGCAAAAACAAAGGACCACTCTCTATTGCCTTCCGCATCGACTTCGGGTACGCCATATAGCCGCGTCGCGCGCGCTTGCATAATTCGTATTGCGCTGCGATCTAATAGACACAAAACAAAAATAGGATATCATATTCTACTCAAAGACCACTATATCCCCCTCATATCCCGTCTAATGCCTTAGCTTTTTTTATTTCTGTACAAGAAAGCGATCTACTTCAAAATCACTTGAAAAGTGAAGTTATTATAATGATGTTATAAGAAATTTACCAAAAAACATTATTCATAAACCTTCAATAGCAGTAAAACGCTATAAGTGTTTAATAACGCCTTCATAAGTTATTGAAGCATGAACAACGGCAACATAACAATTATAAACTAAGCCATAGCGAATGTTTAAATTTAGTTATAACAAACAAGCTTATTGAAGGTTTATGAATAGGAATTTTATAATAAGCTTATTAAGGTCTTATGAGCGTTTTAACTAATGAACGTTATAAACATCTAATATGGGATTTTTATGAATAAGAGCATTAGAGCATTAGACATTTTATTTCCTCGCATAAGGGATTAAAATTAATATAATTATTTCAATGGTGTGTAGTTATATGAAGTGATCAATTACACTTAATAAAGACTTTCGCTTTCCCCATTCGCTTATATTTCAAAATATGTCAAATATATTTAGCCTACTTTATTATAACAATATACTATACATACTATTTATCTACAAAGTAGCGAAAACTAACCAATAACTGTATACAATATGTTGCTATAGCACCAATCACCAACATTCCGATTATGCCAATAAAAATCCCAACGCGTCCAACTGCATCGGGCATGGCTAATATTCCTGCGCCAATGCTGCCCTTCAGAAGATGGATCATCGTGTCCCAGTACCTGCGTTCATTAGTCGTATCTGTAGGTACAGTTTGAAAGTACTAATCGTTCAATTCCTCAGTGTCTCAACATAAACGATTTCGACCAATGTGTGAAGTGGGAACCAATGGCAACTGCCAGTGATGACATATGGCGCTGAAACGTGGTCTCGTTGGAAAGCTCAAAGAGCTATGGAGATAGGGCTATGTTTGGGGTTACACTACGAGATCGACTCAGATATGAGGAGATCCATATTAGACGTACGAAAGTTACCGACATAAACTAGCGGATCAGTAAGTTGTAGTGGCAGTGGGTAGGAAACAGTTATAGTATTGAGAGCTGACGGACCGGCAAGGGCAGCGCAGGACGTCACTTGGTACACTTTCGTACGTGTAAGTGGTTAACGTTGTCATAAGGCAACTGATATGACGATTTCTTATTAAAATTTATGTCGTTACACTATATAAAATTAACTCACGAAGTAGGCTTTTCTACAGCACGATGATGATGAGGATCGTATGAGCCTTCTTCATCCTCTGCGAGTTATTTGAAACAAAATCACATGAAACATAAGTTTTCGTATATTAAAAAAAAAATTAATTCACAAGTTATGTATTATTTTTATGCCACTCTTGCAAATTACCTACCTAATCACGTTCACTTTAGGTTAGGTTAATGCACTTTCCTTTCTTAAATCCCGTCCCAAATTATTTTCATAATATAAATTACTCACCACCAGTAATGGTGTCCACGATCTCACCCATAAACTTATAAATGAACATCGTAAATTCTTTATGACTTCAACACTAAGAAAATTATCCACTGTTGTTTAAAAACTTTTAAATATATGTATAATTATTGTGATATAATTGAACATAATTTAAAATATATGGACAATATTGCTGACATGAATCATTCAACGATAACTGTAACTAGGTACCACAGATTAATAAGGTTACATTCTTCTTATGTTCTGTCAAGTGAAGCTGTATTGTATGGGATATAGAATTCATTGGGGATTCATTAAAATTGTACTTTTTTCTTGGATGAAAGGTACCCTAGGTTCTTTCTGGTGTCCCAGACAACGTGGTAATCGTTCAGTAGTTCCTGCGTGAAAGCGTAACAAACAAACAAACAAACATTATAATATTAGTAAGGATTGCACTAGCAACCCACTCCTGGATTCGCACGAGTGCAATTTTTTCTGCAAATTATATATAATATAATATATATATATTAAATATTAGGAAAGATAGCGATAAATGGATTATTCACCACAAAAAGAATTCTTCAATTCAAACCAGTAGTTTCTGAGATTTAATTTAAACTCATACTTGTAATATTCCTTTCAGTAGTGTTGTATATAATGATATGTATTTAGTTGGTAAGCCTTTTTAAATAAATAAAATAAATAAATTAGCGCGTACAACCAACCAACCAAATAAACAAACAAACTCTTCAGCTTTGTATATTACTAAGTAAGTATATATAAGTAAATATATAGATTCTTAAATTTATTTCATAAGTTAACAGAAAAAAGTTCTTATCGACAAACTTAGTCTAATAACAAAAATGTTAAGTTTCCTATTAAACATATTCAAAAGAACCCTATCACTTGGCGGTGTAAGATTATTGTGGTTTAACGAGGAGTCAATAGTGTCTTTGTTAGATCCCTGGGAATTTGACGGCGCGGCTGGCGGCGCAACGTGTAGGAAGGGGACTTAATGACGTGACGTAGCGCAGTTGTAAGCGCGTCGCGTCAAGAATACCATGTGCCTGGAGCCGGTGCGTGGACCTAAAACGTCGCTCACTCTCGAAGCTCTCACAGCCAGGTTCTTAATTTTAATATTACATTAGTAATCACAATACCGTCTCTCATTAAGACACATAGCTCACTTTTATGTGAGGTTCTTATAATATCAAAGAAACGTTGTTGTTATGCAATGCAATGCGATATATATTACAATATATGATGTAGATTTCAATTGTTATAAAGAAAAATGAAGTTAAGTGGGTTGTTATAGTGCGTTGGAAAAAATAATAAATATGTGGGCATTCACTGTAATATCGTAAATGTAATACTTATAGTATTCATTATAAGTTGTCAAAGGGGTAACGAAGAAGAGGGCGACACCATTCCCGCAAAACGGACATGCGCGTTGAGTGGCTACTGAAATTTCAAAGTATACTATACTATATACTACTATTAAACATATTAGTAGTTCATATAATGTTTAATTTTATAAAGTTTTTACATTAACATCGATTTTAATAATAAATCTGTAAGTGTAGGTATTGTATGTATGTATGTTCCTTCATAATTCTTAAACGAATTAACTGTTTTTAATGAAACTTGGTAGATAAACATTTAGACGTACAGGATAGGCAACATTTTTTCTTTTTCAACGGCTACTTTCATTTATATTTTATTTGCGATTCGCTGCCGGCTTTCTCAGGGTGCAATAATTTCTGTAAAATTATATGTACACAAACCTTCTTCGCTTATTGATGAAAATTACAGAAACATTATATTTTAACAGATGAGTATTGAAATACGGTTATTATATACTTTTTATTTTATTCGAAGTCAACGAAGTTAGAAAACAAATGAGCCACAGCGAACCGTGCGGTTTCAGCTAATATTTAATAATAAAAATATTTTGTTCTATTTGTAGCAGATCGACGATTCTGTAACGATATTCTATAAAATTGTAGTCTAAATTTAAAAATATTATCGATTAAATGGACTGGTTAAATGGATTAATCGGATTAATAAGAAAGAAAAAAAAAACGTTTTTATTAAATAAAAATAATTTGATCCATCGCGGGGCCTGGGTAGAGACGTAAATATTTTATTTAAATAATTCTTTATTTAAAAAATACATAGGTAGTTCCGACAAAGTGTTGTGGCCAAATGTTGGCGTCACGCCAACGGCCGATCACATTCGCTGAAAATGTTTCATATCTAAAATACTCTCGTATGCGTCGAGAAGCGTGAAATAGTGTAGAATACTGAAAACTGCACACCATCTGTCATTTCGTAGAAACAATGACAGATTTGATTGTGAGATCACAATGACAGATGTCATTGTGACAGCACAATTACAGTAGTATTGCAGTAGTATCAAGGGGGTAGCGAATTATGTGCGGGGCGGGGCGGACGGGTGTTTTATATTTTGTTTGTCACAGTAATGCTATACACAGTAGTACGAATGCTTTTATGATAATATTATTTTTTATATAAGAAGTTATGCCCATGACTTCCAATTTTTATATTATGTTCTGATGTAGCTCAAGTCTAACCTAAAGGTTCATAGTAAACATTCCTAAAATATTTTTTTTAAATTGAATGACAATAGTTTCGGAAATTACCTACCTCATATATCCTCACTTGCAAAATACCTAATCACGCAGAAACATGAAACATGTGTAATCATAAACATTTATTTGTTTAAACAATTAGATTTTATAATAAACATATAATTATAACTTATTTTGATTTCTAAAAAATATGTCAAATTTTAGATCATTTACACTTTGTGTTACGTACATCCACATTAGTTTATGAGACTTTCATAACTTACAAGACAAGTATGTTATCAACTCAATTCAAGATATTAAGAAACACAAAATAATTAAAAAAAATTTAGTTTCACAAATAATCGTAATGGTCACGCGCAATTTCAGTGCTTTGTCCCCATCCCATAAGTTCCCAACGTGCCTAAAAATGTTTCCTAAGCGTCACTGTGCATCACTGAGCGAACGTGACATGGTGGTCACTCGAGTTCAGTGCATTTTCCTCATACCAAAAGTTCTTACTATGCTTAAAGAAATTTTCACTTTAAAAACTTTTCATAAGAACGCAACTTCACCCGCGTAAAATTATAATTTATAATTCTTCCTGATAATGTATATAGCTTCATATAAGTGAAAGAATTTTTAAAATCAGTCCATTGAGTTTATTGCGCCCGCCTCTCTGCGAATTCCCCTCCGTTCCTCTTCACAAATACACTCGTCAATGATATTGTGTTGTGTGGATATAATATGCGTTTGACTGAGCTGTGTGTTGAGTGAATGCTTCGAATTATTGAGTCGGAGTCCCAGTGCACCAGCGCACGCACCGTAGTCACACACCATCAACCTACAAGTTCGTAACTTTGCGTTTTGTCTATTACATAAATATATCTTAGATTATATGGTTAAAATTTCTAAATATATTTATATTCAAATCATGACTTTATATGATATAATATCTATGTTCATTCTTAACACATTCTATTGACTGTGTAATTAACTGTAAATTAAGCTTCGATTTTTTTTTATATTGCACCTGATCCTTAAACACCCATTTTGTAACTTTCGGATTTAATTAAGGCATAAAATATTGTCAAATTTGGATTCATAATGGTGCAATTACGTTACGACAAAATAATAATAAACGTACAATTTTACTTTGGTTGCTGTTTGTGTACAGGTTCGAAGAAAGTGTTTTCTTACAAACTCATCGCTGAAAACATTCTTTGCTTATTGCGAATTGTCTTTTGTGATATTATGATCACATGCCACTAATACATAATGTCCGTCTGCCCCACGCCTGCTTCCTTAGCTGCCCGACAGTTAGCTCTATAGTGATCTGTTTCCTTGTTATCTAAAAATAGAGAAATTACGA
This sequence comes from Synanthedon vespiformis, assembly GCA_918317495.1. Taxonomy (NCBI): domain Eukaryota; kingdom Metazoa; phylum Arthropoda; class Insecta; order Lepidoptera; family Sesiidae; genus Synanthedon; species Synanthedon vespiformis. The sequence continues at coordinate 6,060,657 of OU906947.1, forward strand.
AGTAGTACATTACGAATTCTGCGACCTTCTCCTTATATTTAGCATTCCGCGACTTTTTAAAACATACACAGCAGCGCTATGAAGCGAAGTAAGACAGATAACAGTAAGAAGATTTTATTGTCATAGTCATAATTGTTGTTATTACGATATCTCAGTTCTCATAATAAATAAATAAATAAATAAACTTAAAGTTTGATTCTTAGCACAATAAATTTTGAATAACTCTTTTTAACAAAAAATAAAACCGACTTTAAACCGTTTCATGCTCCTTTCTCATGGATGCCATTGTCAGAAATGGACCAAATTAAAATGGGACCACACGGGAAGCATCAGCTTTCAAATAAAAAAATAATCATCAAAATCGGTTTACCCAAAGTTAAAGTCTAAAGTTATGAGGTAACAAACATAAAGAAAATATACAGTCGAATTTAGAACCTCCTCTTTTATTGGAAGTCGGTTGAAAAGAGTTTCTTTTACTTTAATATTCCTAATGTTATCTTGAAGCAAAGAAACTTAATATTCTTTTGTTCAGAGCAGTGGTGGATTTACCAGAAGGCTGAGAGTAGGCTGGAGCCTAGGGGGGCTGATGTGGCCAAAAAATTATTTTTGTCTTACAGAAATAAAAAAAAATTATACAGGTGACCCAGAAATTGCTTGCATTCCTCTCGGGAGCCAATACTGTTACTAAATTGGAGTAATTTAATCTCAGTCATATATGGGTCAAAAATTAACAACCATTTTTGAGAAAGTCGAGTTTTGAGAGGTCTACAACAATTTCACGTGCGGAAATGATAATGAATACAAAGACTAAATTAACAAAAGGGCTAAATTAATAGACGCATATAATTAAAATTATTATAGAAGGTAACTGTCATCAAGCGATTTATATTTGTTTTGACAAAAAATTGTTGTATTTCAGAAAGCACTATGCCGGAAAAGTCGGAATCACTGCACCTACAATCCCTACAAAATGATGCAGATAATTTAAAGTAAGTAAATATTAAAAGTTGTTAAGAAAATTAAACTCTAACGAGAATAACTATAAGTATTATTTTTAACATTTTTGTTATTATTTTTTAACAACCTGCGCGCAAATATATTAGTATATGTACCCTGCACCCTGCACAATGTTGAATTTACACAAATTTATTATGACTGTAATACCAACCAATTTTGCAACATACTTTGGGATTATCTTTATAAAAATTTTAGATTTGACATAGAGACGCTACTTAATTTATGTATGAATATTCAACAATGAGTACCTATTCCATGTATGCCAAATGATAATAATACCCTCACGAAAATTTTCAAAGTAGCTAATGTAAGAATTTGTGCCTAGTTTAGTGTTTATTATTAAAACACTATTTTAGACTATTCTAATAATGATCGCCCTGACTAATGACCACAAATCTCTGTCTTTCTGTCTGTCTGAGATTTGTGATTTTTTTTTCATCAAGAGCTTTGCTTACTTATAAATAATTATTTCTGTTGTAAATACTAACTACCTCACTTTGTTTTAGGGATGGCGCGAGTATACCGGGACAAGCCGATGACGACGATGATTACGATCCACACATGCATCGAAACGTTCCAAAAGCTACAAAGTAAATAATTATGTTTTCTATTATAATGAATCCTTCCAACCTGATTAATTTAACTGATCAGGTTACAACCTGATCATCCGATTCTGATCAATTTTACTAAGAATTATGTTATCCTGACCATCTGAGGCCCGTGGCAAATTCATCGGATTAATGTTTTGTTCATGACATTTTGTCCGTTTTGCCACTTCTATTCTTACACCACTGATCCTGATCAAATGTGATCTTATATTATCAATTGTGATCCATCCATCATTAATTATGATAATGGCTTTTTTCAGTGACTTCGAAACGCTAGTGCACTTGCTCAAATGCAGCTTGGGCACTGGCATACTGGCGATGCCGCAAGCGTTTGCACGCGCTGGCCTCATCACTGGTGTTGTGGCCACGGTTGTTGTTGGAATACTGTGCACCTACTGCCTTCATCTTCTCGTGCGATCACAGTATGCCCTTTGTAAACGACTGCGTGTACCTCTGCTATCGTATCCTGAGTCGATGTCTACGGCGCTAGCATCCGGCCCACCTTTGCTGCGCTCACTAGCACGACCATCCGCCTACGTCGTCGATGTCTTCCTGGTCGTGTACCAGCTCGGCATCTGCTGTGTTTACATAGTGTTCATTGCTGAAAGTATCAAAAAGGTTACACGTTTCGTTCTATATTCGCCTCCAATTCAAACCAATTACTGTTATTGATATGTGTGTGCAATAAATAGGCCGGGGGCGATGTTTGTGTGCGTTCGCTCGACTCTCGCGTCACTAGTTACCCGTAGTCACAGTAAGAGGGTCAAACAACGCCCTACGCATCATCAATACGTCAATCAATATTAATAAATGAGTGCTTCGCCTTCGCATTTGACTCGTGTGCTCTTATCGTGTAACAAGGACGTTTTCAAAAGTTAATGTAGATATATATATTCAGAAACAATTGATGCTCCTATGTTCAAAATTTTAGCTTATTAGACTTATTAATTTTAGCATAGATTTTGGTAAATAATATCATAAATACTATAAATCTGTAGGGGTCGGTCATGGATTAATTTACTTGGTTTTCAGAAATATCGTGTATATAGGCTCTATACATGATACTGAAGCTAAATTGACGATTTTAAGAATTTTTTTCTGTGTGTATGTATGTATGTATATTCCTCCATCACTCTTAAACGAATTAACTGATTTTCATGAAACTTGGTGGATACATATTTAGAAGTACGGGACACGTGATAGGCTACTTGTTATCTTTTTTAACGCGGACGAAGTCGCGGACAACAACCAGTATATTTATAAAATTGTTTGTCCTGACTTAACTATAGATAGTTATATAATTACTTAGTTAACATTTTGGTTTTTAATGGGAATTATTTCTCTGCACAGATTTGCGATCCATACTTGGAACTATCCATTGAGATCCATATGCTGATCACCCTGGGCCCGCTGCTTGCCTTCAATTGCATTCGCGATCTCAAACTGTTGGCGCCCTTCTCAACATTGGCAAATATAATGACCTTCATTGGTTTGGGAGTGGTTGTCTATTATTTGCTTTCCGACAAAAAGTCCCATGAACCTTTGGACCTTTGGGGATCTATCTACACGTTTCCATTATTTTTCGGAACAGTTTTATTCGCGCTGACTGCTGTTGGTGTAGTAAGTATGTCTCTATTACCATAATTAACTAATCTGAAATCGTTTATAAGGGTCAAAGTGTTACGATAGCGATGGTGATAAAAGTATTCGTGTAAACATGTCCGCTTACTTCACGATAGAAACCCAAGGCTCGCACTTGAGTCCTAATACACTACACACATGGCCAGGCTTAATTTAACTTTGTATAAAATAATTAGTGACGACAAAATATTTACAAAATTTCTGACCCCTGGGTGTCAACGTTGGGGAAAGACGATTAGGACTTATTTAATGTTTTTGAAATGAAAACTTCTTTAGACGCGATTGGCATTTTTGAGATGGGATAAAATCATTTCGACAGTGTCATTTTACTTAATAGTAATATTATTACGATAATACTTACTCGATATATTCGATGTAATGTAATATTACGATAATAATTTAAAATAATTTAAGAAAATAAACATTTTTGAGATGGAGTAAAGTGATTTGAGTTCGTCAACTTACGTAAGCGTAGACAACTTTACTGCATATGAAAGTAAACTTACTAGACGTGATAACAAGGATCAATATTGTATACAACTCTGACCAAAGCAGACAAGACATTTTTAAAGAAAATCTAGCGTAAACAGCTTGGATATGAGGCAGCCAGTAGGATTCGAACCTACGCTCCCAGATAGAATCTGATTTCGAGTTACAGACGCCTTTATCAACCACTCGGCTACGATTGCTTCTATAGAAACTATAAACTTTAGAATTAACACTTTTATTGCCTAATTCGATAATGCCAAGTAATTTAAATATCATACAATTATTTTTGTGAAGCTATGTTTTCACTTCTTATGTGAGTCCAACAACTGACATGTATTTTTTTAATACAGGTAATTGCACTGGAGAATAACATGAAGACGCCCAAGTCTTTCGGGAAGCCATTGGGCGTGCTCAACATTGGCATGACGTTTATAGTGCTGCTATATGTAGCGATTGGCATCATCGGCTACATGTTTTGTGTCTCAGAATGTAGGGATTCAGTCACACTGGACCTGCCGAAAAATGACGCGTAAGTTTGCTGCTCTCTTTCTGTAATACTTTAAATTAATGCATCTTACTAGTACATAGTGAGGTGTACTGAACCTACTAGTGAAATTTAAGATTATGTTTGCATATATATGGCTGTTGTCCTTAAGATTCAGACTATTTGACATCGTGCTCATATATACATACTTACATACATATAATTTCAGTATAATTTTGATTTGCGTCAACTCTGAATAGTGACATTAAATATAATACTGCAGTCACAAAAAGTCTTATTTTCATCCCATCAGATGGCGCAAATAACAACTGACTTTTTAAAAATTTGTTTTTGCGATATCTCATCGTATAATAATGACTCATATATTTTCTTTTTTCAATGCGGACTAAGACACGGGCACCAGCTTGTCAGAATATAAAAGTACTTAATTTACCTACACAAATTTAATTTATATTTTTTTTTACATCCACAAATAAAGTATAGCCGCCGTATATAATAAAATATAAAAACATTTGCTTTACAGTTTGGCTACGAGCGTGACGGGTCTTTTCGCCGTGGCGATATTTATCAGCTACGGTCTGCAGTGCTACGTACCTGTGGAAGTGGTTTGGCGTGGTTACGTGCGACCACGTCTAGAACGCTCCTCCGCAACGCCCGCTAAGCTGCTTACCGCCGAATACATGCTACGTATCGCGTTGTGTCTGCTTACATTCGTTTTCGCTGTGGCCGTACCTCGACTAGGCCTATTCATCTCACTATTCGGCGCACTCTGTCTATCGGCCCTGGGCATATGCTTCCCTGCGCTAATGGAAATTTGCTTATGTTTCCCGGACAAGTTCGGCCGGGCACATCTCCGCCTCATCAAGAACGTATTACTGTTTGTCTTCGGAATAGTCGGCCTTATCGTGGGCACTTACACCGCGTTGCTAGCTATTGTTCGCTCTTTCCAAACATCACCGCAAACCGTCCAAGAGTCGGGCACCAACAACACTCTACTGATGGCCAACACATAATGTTTTAGTTGACTGTTTTGACGGAGTGGTTAAGAACTTTATTATAACCTTACTATAAGTAGTTATTATATTAAAACGTACCCTACCCTTCCGCCCGCCGCCACCGCAAGCACTATAGAAGCTACTATTATGAGTGTCACGGTGACGTATACAACGACCAAACAATTTTAAAGTGTTCACCAACGTCTGTGATCCGTCTTGTGAATCGTAATTATCGCCTCTTTGTAATTAAATTAAGATAGGGTTAAATATTTATAAGAATTCCTGTATATACAAAGGTTATTCTGTTTTTCAAATGAACAAGGACACTTTAAATAGCACACAACACACTTGTGTGTTATTTAAAGCGTGTGGCAACTGGCAATTAAGCCTTAAGAAGCATGGATTGACACCGAACGGCGGATATGCAAATATATATTTAGTCCTACAACCATATTTAACTCTTACAAGGAGTTTCTTGCTATGTGCCTTGCTTACTCACTTCAATCTCCATTAAACTGCTGCGGATTTTTAGGTTAATTAATTAGAATTAGATATACTATCAAATAAGTAAAGTTTGTATATGAGTTATTATGCATTTTAAATATATGATCAAAAAGTAATTTCGGTTTTTGCCAACATTTGGCTTATAGTTTGCATATCTCTATAGTAAGACTCTACTAATTGTACCTAGTAAGACTATACCATACTGTAGCGAGTATGAAAAAATTGTGTGTGTCAGCTCCGACACACGACTGGAGTTTACTTCCTTACGAACGATTATAAAATTTAAATTTTCACCAATTAAAAACATTATAGAAAAAAAAATCAAGAATACTTGAATTAATAATTATTATTAATTCAAAATATTATAAAACGAGCAAGCGTGTCTTACTTTTGTAACTGTCCATTAAAAAACTACCTAAATCGACCTAACCGTTAGCGAGATTGTCGTGGCATATAAGAATTCCTCGTTTTATAAGATTATAAGATACAACGAGCTTATATACATACATTATATATATATATATGCAAATCGATTCTTAACGAGTAAACTCCAAAAATAACATTCCATAGCACATTCTATACTTATATTAAAATAATTCGTTTACTGAGTAAAAATTTATGGTGCTTTTTTACAATTATTTTATATTACAATATGCAAGGTAATTACATTCGATCATTACGATGGATCACGTGTGAAAATCACTGGTTCAGTTTTTCGCCCAGAAATCTCAGAAGATCTACAGGGGCGGCATAGTGTTTCTACCAGAAAATAGCAAAAAATTATCGATCAAAACGGCATATATAGAAATATATTTAAATTTCCCTTTAAAAACACATTTAAAAGAACCGAAATTACTTTATCCTCGTCCCTATATTTCTTGGAATTGATGAGAATGCGTAATTATTCATTATTATAATATTTTTTCGGGTATTGCCCGTGGTCCACCTACTTTTAACAAGTAAGAATACCATAATATAGTGACCATACCACATTGTATTTATATGTAGAATGAGGGCTCTATTCAGGAGCAATAAATTTAATATGCACATGACGTTATAAGTAGATGTTCCTCTTTGGATGTAATATGGAAATTAAAATCAAATTAATTAATTTATTATAAATTAGATAAAGATAATGAAATGTTGTAACATTAAAACGTATTCATTGAATCTCTTTTTTTTTAGTTGAAAACATTAATTCACTGGAACTAAACTTTTAAAAAGGACTTTTCTCGCCATTTTATGGCATTAAAATATTGGACTCATTGTAATTATTTATTTACATTATAATACATATTTGCCTTAACAGTGCTACCCTGCTTATATTAGTATTTTGGACAGTTCAGAACCTTCACGAAATGTGAAACTAATTGTAATGTAATATTATTACTTATTCGTAATAAATGTTTATTTACACGTGCCTGCTTAAAATTTCTTATCATATTGCTGTTTTTTTTAATGTTTTCCTACACAAAATTGAATAGCTTGTTTTCAATAAATAAATTACTCAACAGAATATATAACCCATTTTAAGTTTGAATTATTTTTACCAATATTCCAAGATATATATTTTTTAATTTAAGATGAAATTAGTTTTTGATTATTGGTAAATAGTTGAAGACGTTCGGTAAAAACTATTTCCTATTTATAAAAAGGCTGGGTATTATCATAATATAAAGCGACTAACAACACAAAATATTTTAGTACTACGATTTCATTTCAGGTATAGTTAACCTACTTTACACTTCTTGACCTAGCATAATACAACTTTATAGTCAATAAGAAATGTCAATATTGTTAAAGAACTTGGGAATTAAATGAGTATTTTATAATTTCAAAGGTACTTCATGTTTATTGAATACTGGCTGGCTGGTGACCACAACTTCGTACGCGCTGTAGTTCATTTTTTGAAAATCCCACGTGAACCTAACATTTTCCCACTGCGGAACATAGGCTTTCCCCGCAATTTTCCAGTAGGAGCAGTCAGAAGGAGTCTGAATTTAGCGTCGTCATATTAGTTGCGCTGGAGAGTGGAGGAGGCCGCTGGCACTCCTTATTTTGATTACGACAATTGCCTGTCAATTGCCATTTTTAATCTTACTAATCCGCTGGATAATTGCTCGTGTACGAATCATTACCTTTTTGATTCGATCTCGAAGGGTAGCCCCAAGCATAGTCCTCTCCACACATTTCACTAAGTATTTAGAAATGAACGAAATTTTAACTAGAATGTAGTGGCCATAACTGGCATAAGAATAAACTGGGTATAGTCCGCCTGTCAGCAGTGATCATCCTTGTGCAACATCCGTGAAACAAAACCTTGTCTTCTTCTACTAGCTGGCACCCGCGACTTCGTCCACGTTGAAAAATAAAAAAGTAGCATATCCTGTGCCCTGTACGTGTAAATGTTTATCTACCGAGTTTCATGAAAATCAGTTAATTCGTTTAGGAGTTATGGACGAACATACATACATATAATACCTACACTTAGATTTATTATTAGTATTGATTCTTCGTCCTCATGCCTCAGTCTACAGGAGTTAACTATAATCAAATGGATCATCACCCTGCCTACCGACTGTAGCTTTAAATAAAAAGTTCATATGGCATAGAAAAGACTGTATAAGTGTACAGTAACTCAATATAATAACAGTTGTAGGTACAAGTTATTTTCACGGTGTTCTTTCCTGTAATGTGGTTATTCCCGACAAAGCAAAGAAGTACTTAAATCAAAAGACATTGGTGCAAATAAAAATTTATTACTCACAATACAACATTTATTTAATTATCTCAAATGGTAAACACGCAGAGTAACAATCCGTCGGCCATCCACATCCATACATTTTATGAAAATACATATTGTAATACCTCAATAACGGAATCGATCGGATGAGCCTCGGGAGTGCGCCTACGCATAAATACTACGCAGGCGATCTACATAACACTATTTCATTATTCGATGTTTAAGATGGCGGCGCGCGGCGTAGGGCGGCCGACATATACCGGTGAAAACCAAAGTCACCCGTCTGGGTGCATTTCATGCAACTATTTTTTTTATTACAGATAAATACATGTCATATATGTTACTAGTAGCCAAGTAATCGGCGCAACTTGCAATAGGCCGAGCACCGAAGTCAACTTGGACACATCGCGTTTACCAGTGATCATTGTTAATATTGTGTTTACAGGTAATAGGTATATAACATAATATTAATATTAACGACAAAGGGCACCGATCACATCCGAAAAGAGAACTGATGCGTGTGCGTCCACACTGCTCGCGCTGCCCAGGCCCGCACGAACCGCGTAACAGGTGACGGCGTCACATCACATATCTACGCATAACGGCACAGTATATAACTAAAGCAGTACTTCGCCTTAAGGACGCCATTTACATTAGTTAGTCGCATCCGCTGCCATCTAACAATTATCTAAGTGAACGTCGCAGTGCTGTCGCAGTATATTTCCGTACTGCTTTATATATTTACTGTGATAACGGCACAGACCATAGACTTATTAAACAATTTCAGACACAAACTATAATTCAAATGCACATTGAACGCTTGGCACGATAATTGCGCCTACGGGCAAAGCGACATTAGTGTTTATTAACTTCATTATGAAATATTTTTATCGTTTCACGACATATAAACACGTAACACCAGTGTGTCCTACTAACTACATGGTAAGTGCTCCGATGAGTTGTTCCAATTAATGTTTAACCCAATTTTTTAATGCGGTACTGTGCGTCACAAATGCGGAGTGTTCCACAATATTTGGAAAGTTTAAATGTAATCTGATGTTAGATTAATATATCAAATTTATGACTTGAATTTCGTCTGGTATTGTTTATGAAGTCTGTGGTACAGACAACTTTTTTATGAATAAATTTCACTAATGTGAACTCCGCCGTTATGACAATTTTGTTTTTGATAAAAAAAATAACATTAGCCTTAATTAAGGCACATCAGGTTTATTTAGGTTCGATCTTGGCATACTTTTCAAAGAAGGAACGTTACAACGTATAGGCAAACGAGTGCCCATTCAAAATAAATGTTATGAGAAAGTTTTGTGACGTCACATGTGCTTAAGTCGTATTACTCGCTCTTTATACGTATTGTATAATGCATATAACGATTATGGTTTGAGAGCGCGTTGCTGTGGCTGCGGACGCACCACGATTGCTACAGAGGGACAGGCGGACAAACTAAACATAGAATTGTAAATACAACTCAAATCGTGCTGTATTGTATCACTAAGAAAAGGCCGTCAACTCAGTACAATCGTCAATTTACATACACATTATATATTATAAATACATATAACTACACATACTTAGTTAGTTACACTTCACTTGAAAGTATCACGTGTTCACCGCCGCGACGCCGCGTCGTCCGTCGTCCGGCGCTTTGATTGGCGGGGCGATGGGCGGGCGGATCGGGGCGACGGCCGTACCAATAGCACCATGAGGGGCGCGGGGCGCTTTTCTTGTCCATATACACTTTCCATAAACATATCTTTCACGTAACAATTCTTAATAACATCATTAACTTACTCTTATAATATATTACAATACACCCATATTACCAATTTCAGAAAATAAAAATAACAAATGTAACAAATGTAGGGCATACAAAAGGCGTCCGTCAAGAACAAACGGGATGTGCTCATCAATGGGTATATTTTAACAAATGAAATGGAGTATCAAACGCCTCGTTCGGTAATCAATTTGGGTAATAATCAATATTATTTTATTACAATAGTAAGTAATATCATTTGATATGAAACAGTGCAGTTTATAAAATATTAACCATCACACCTTTACAGAAACCCTCTCATGTAAACTTTAATAGAAAAAACATTTTATTTTATTGTTCTCGCTTTGTATTCATAAAATACTTTCAAATGCAACAACTTCTTAGTCTTAGGTTATAAACATTTTTTTTTCAATTTGTTAAACATTCAATTGACTCATTTATCAACGACAAAAACCTACAAAAATATAATATTATAACAGTAGCACGAGTCAAGTAGAGTACGGAGATGAGGTCCGGAGTCCGGGGTAAGGGAGGGGAGTGAAGTGTGGAGGAAAGCGCCGCGCCGGCCCGGATTAACTCAATACGACTCCTACCTTTATTGGCATTCGGCACGTGACGCAATCGGACAACTAAAAAAATATAAACTTTTAAAAATGTTAACAACTACAGCCGTAACGAAAATAGACTAATACCATCTAAACTACGGAATCTACTTACTATAAGTAAAACTAGTATCTAATTACTCATAACAAAAGTATACTGTTCGCTCTGCTCTCTAAGGAAATGACAAAGGGTCTACTCGCAGGCGGAGCTACGAAGCAAGCCAGTTCCGGAAAAGGGGACGGACAGGAGCGAAGTCCACAGCGGTAACAACATACTTAAGAATCCGGAGAAGCGTCGAGGGTCCGGTCGAAGCCCCATTACAACTACCTATGTACAGACGCGGCCACTTGAGCAAACTTGCGATACATAATTATAAATATTTAACAACATTAACTTAACATAGAACAGCCCGCACCCAATCGAGTCGCGGAGAGCCGCCAGTCGTCAGTCGCCACGCGACGCACGCTCTGGACGAGGTTATTTCAACAAATATAATATTATTTCAAAGACAACCATTTTCCATACAATTTGGTCGGTACGCTATACGTCGCGTCGTTGTAACCCTGCTGCATCGTTGTCTGTGTTTGAGACGAGACGACGATAGATCACTGTAGGAGGGCTTTGGTTAACATTTACCTATTAAACTAAGTAGGTACGCTTACGGTAACTGCAACATTCATTATATCTACCTAAGACAGACATTAGAGGCAAACAAATGATCACAAATCATCACTAATCTAAACGGAAAACTGTGGGTGGGGTTCGGAGTGACAGATTGAGATACCCACAGGATCTTTTAACGGATAATAAAGTTCAGGTGGGAAAATTAGAAACGGAGGGGCGTAATCCATGATCACGCACAGACCGTTAAGATGATGGAGAGGATTGTGGTTTTAGGAGGGATCCAATTAAGATCTAGTTACAATCATATTAAAAGCATTGTACAAATAACAGTCCGGAGCCGGCGACGTCGTGAAGCGCCGAGTGTGCGCCCGCGCGACCTGTAACAAATGGGTAATATATTATAGATTATTTTACTACGACGCAATAGAACTATTAGGTATGTTTATTTGAACATTATTATATTGTAACTTTGTAAATGATATACTAAAACCTTCCTCGAGAACCATTCATTGGTGAAAACAGCATGAAAATCGATGCAGTGGTTTTTGAGTTTATCGCGAACAGACAGACAGACAGACGCGGCGGAGGACTTGTTTTATAATATGTAAGGATTAACTTATATATTAATTAAATTTTCATATTATAATGAATTTTAATGAAAACATTGGGCATAAATTGAATGTTTTCTTTGCGTTAAAAGGGTGTTTTAATCGCCTCAATTGAGTCTTATAAGAGGTGCCAGAATGTTCGATATTGGATATACATACATAACGTGTGGCGTGTTTGTGCTATGCATGCGGGCTGGTAATGGTGGTGGGAGCGAACCGCCTATACGTCCGCGAATTTTGACAACTTCTCACGCAGTATGTGATTCTCTTTCTTTAACAGCTCCACTTCTTGCCGAAGTCCCATGTTCTGAAATACCAAAAATAACTGTATAAGGTATTGAGAGAATTGAAAGGAACATAATTTTTACATCTTACTAATATTATAAATTCGAAAGTTTGTGAGGACTTGGTGAGGACAGAGGACAGATATTTACTCTTTCTCGTAGAAACAACTGAACGGAATTTGGATGAAATTTGGCACAAAGATAGTTTACTGCCATGAAAAATGTTTGGTTCCCGAGGGATTGTCAAAAATTGACTGTAGCCGGTTTTTTTTAGAAACAGCAACTTCTTTTTCTTTTAGTCATGCCACGTTTCTGCACATTATCGTTTGGGTTATAGTAATGTGTAAAACAGTAACCCAGTACAGTTTTTTATTTGGTATCGGATTTAATGGGAGTTAAAAACAAACTGGGAAATACTTATTTACAAGTAAAAGTAAAACATGAAATTGAAAGGACTTATGCCCGTTTTCACCAACAGTCACCTAGAGTTAGGGATCATATAACGCAGGCCATTACGGCAGACTGGAGGGCTAATTGCCGTGAATGGAAATAGAAGTCTGTTAATGAAAATATGCTCTCGAATTCCAAATTTGTAGCTGCATCCGTATTTCAGCAGGTGAGGGAGTTTAGTCTAATTGTACACGTGGAAAATGTCTAAGGTAAGCGCCATGTTTAGGTACCTCTTTTTCTAAGTATCCGGCGCGCAAGGCGATCTGATTCTCCTTCATGCGGCGCGCGTCGCGTGAACGCTTTGCGGCCATGTTGTTCTTCCGTCGACGAGCCCAGTACTTGTCGTCTTTCAGGTCATCGGGCACGAACTGCAAATCATCGCGCCTTACACTCACACTCATTCAGGCCAACCCTCTTTTTTGCAATACTGGATACTATATTCAACGACTCTCAAATCTCAACACCATTGTGTTAATTTTTAATACTATTTACAAGTTAGTAAAATGTTTTAAGCGTTATAAAGCATGGCTTGTCTGTGAGTGCGTGTTTCTGTTTGTGTTTGTGTGTAGTAGTATTTGTGACCCTGCATACCGAAGCAATGGATCAACTAGACGTCAGAAATTATGTTATCAGCCTTCTCGAACCAATCAGGTTATACAAGTATATACTTGTATATACAAGTCATGCGACCGAACATCTTACGATATAATGCAATGGACCTATCTCGTAAAATTACCAAAATTTCTTTAAACACCTAAACTCTCTATTAAAACAGTAACGATCGCAACAAGGGCCGAGTTCTGAATATTTCAATTCTAGATACAAGATGTAAACTGGAAATACAACTCTTCGCGAAAAAATATAAAATTTATCTCTGTAGATCTGTATAACTTGCACTCCACAGAAATCAGAATTTTAACAGTAACAACAAGAGATCATCAAGAAAACAGCATAATATCACAACCACGATGCTCCATAAGTTATATTAAGCATAGCTGCTTTGGGTTTCACCTGGCTACTAGATTCATCACGAGTATCACGACATTCAAAGACTAAGAACAGAAATGAAGTTTCTGTAAATCAGTACTATCAGGAGAATTATACCAACAGTTCCATAGCGACGCTATTCTAACCCAGGATAGAGGGAAGTGTGGACTGCTTTGTCTGACTGATTGGTAGGATAGGACAGGACATGGGTGGCTGTCGAGAAATGTGAATCGTTAATGCACTTGGGATTGCGCAATAGACACGGGTGGTTCGCAATTATTCATAAAGAACCCGCACTTAAGAAATACATTTTGAGAATTTTTTCAGAAAGTTGAATCACCGCACATCTGCCCCGACGGCCACCATAGAAACTCCACTCGGACAACGTTCAAGACACATTTGGTACAACATCGACCGGTGTCAACATGTATTTAGTCATATGATAATTTTTCACTTGTTCCCCCGTTTGTATATTTTTATTGATTTTTTTTACTAGAGATGGGTTTGCTCTTGGCCAACAACCCGCTGAGTAGCAAGGGTGAGGCCTATGATGGAGCGAGCTCAGCCAGAAGATGCCTATTCACTCGAACTTTGAAAAGATTAGGGTTATATGAGTTCGGAAATACAGTACAGACGCCGACAGTAAAATCGTTTTTCTTTACACCCTCGGCTGCCACCGTTTAAAGGACATCTTCTTTACATAGTAGGTAGGTACCTAATAATAATAACAAATAATTTTAAGGGTCTGTCTGTCTGTATATCCACAAACCCCTCCTAAATTACGCAACGGATTTTGATGCGGTTTTTTACTAATTAAAAAGAGGGATCAGCAAGGAAAGTTCTTCAAAGAATATCCACACGCATTGCATATTTTGAATTTTCTTTTGTAAACAAAAAAATATACATTAGTAATAATATCTTATCCATTACGGAGCAACGTCATCCTCGAACTAAATAATCATCTATCACGAATACTAATAATAAATCTGTAAGTGTAGGTATTGTATGTATGTATGTATGTATGTATGTATGTTCCTCCATAACTCTTAAACGATTTAACTGATTTTCATGAAACTTAGTAGATAAACATTTAGACGTACAGGACACAAGATAGGCTACTTTTTCTTTTTCAACGCGGACGAAGTCGCGGGCGCCATCTAGTCTTGTAATAAGAGTTTTTATTATTTTACTTTTAAACTGGTAATCTGACAAATTTAAATCATATTTTTTAAATTTCTTATGGTCAATGTTCTACATTCCAATCGTGAATTACGTTATAACAATTTATCTAGTCTTAATTTCCTTATCAACGTGCACCAAACATATACACGTGATTTTAATCAAACATTTTCCTTATAAACTGATTTTTAATTCAAAGACATATTCATAAGTTAAGTTATATCCCGTCTATTCTCTATTAATATAATTTACGAAATATCATACAAAGTCTCTTGCAACAGTTAAACGACGATTCGAATGAACTATAGCTTTCATTTTGTCATCGTAACAAAAAAAAAATCCAAGTCCGTAGATCAAAACGAAAAAATTTCGAAATGTTTTTTGTCGGTCGTCATCTAAGATTAAAAATTTTGAAAAAAAATTTGTAGATCAGATTCAAAAACTCGACACTTGGAGCTACAATTTTCTTTTTTAAAATTTACTGTAGGAAAATTCGTCTTCAAGTTACAGCCTGTTGAAAATAACCTAAAAAAGATTTTTTTTGCTCCTTTAATTTTTGTGAGGTATACACTCCTCTTTTGTGAAGAACACAGTAATTTCAAATAAATATACAAAACGGCCAGTGATATTCCAAAAAGGTCGTCTATATTTTCAGTATAGAGGAGCTACTGAGAGCTTAGCAGGTATTCTTTTTACTAGAGTAGTGGGTTGAATAGTTTTTGTAGTTATGCAACCATGCATAGCAATTTATAATAATGAATAAAATAACACTTCATTTAACATTTAAAAGTATTTCATGTACAATAAAATATTTCCCGACGATTCAAAAAAATAAATACTTAATGGTTGAAGTTTCCACCACTGTTTTTTAAATAAATTTTGAACGTTTTAAACAATCACCAAAAAGCCTAAACTTCACATTATTACGTTTTGATAAACTTCAGCCGGTTTCTTGCCTTTATGAAAATAAAAAAGAAAAACGTTATACTCCATGTTATCTACTCCAGTTTACTGTGAACTTTGAATAACCGCACAGACCGAAAGAACTTTATTGCCAACCCTATAACCTACGTTAAAAAATCTAAACAGAAGTGAGCCCGCTGTGTATAAGTGTTTAGGAAAAAAAGCAGAAAGATTAAAATGCATGTTACAAACAAAAAGCGAAGGTTAAAATAGAGCAGATAGAGTTGGCGTTTTTGAGATTTTTCGTATGTGTTGTATGTTTTTGTATGTGTGTAGGCGTTTGCTAGGCCGCTCCCTAGTAGCAGCATGCGGCTAGGAATGATCAGCGCACTAACTTCATTTACCTGTTTCCGGGACTTCTTGATCATGGGCTGTGGCTTGAGCTCTTCGTCGGAGAAAGCCCGTGTTCGGGGATCGAAGTCACGGCCGGAAGATGCCATAGAAAACGCTGAAACGTAATAATTGATTATGTAGGGAAAATATAATTATTTGATGAGCAGGGTCATAAACCTATTTTGAATAAAAATTGCTAATAAGTATTCAAAATTAAAATAATTTGTGGCGGATAATGATTCTGATTTATCTAAAAGACTGATTTGATAAGAATTGGATGGTCAATAAGTCCTTAAAGATAGTAAAGGAGATGGCGCTGTCATCGCTAATGATCTGTTTTCAGTAAGCGTCAAAGTTTAAAAAAAAACCTTTTTTTTATTGAAAAACAAATATAAAAAAGTGAATTTGGAGGAGTAATTAAACGTTCTCACTTCAAGGGCTAAACATCCAAAAAGAAATTAAGGTCGAATTGGATGCATTTCACGTTTAAAAGTAATATTTAAAAAACCCCAACTACCTGTTTTTCCATCTTTTTCGAAGGACTTATTGGCTACCTTCGTAGTACACGTAATAAGTGTAAAAATGAGAAATACAGAGATGATACTTACTAGAGTCGGCGGGTGAGAGCGGCGGGTTGATAGTGTCTGGGCTCATGCAATCGGAGGGCGATGGTGAACGCTCCCTCTTGGTAACCGGTGCCTGCAACCCGAGCGCCAGCCCTGCTCCAGGCCCGAAGGCCGAGGGGCCGAGATGGGCGCTTCCCAACGCCTCTCCGGGCATGCCATTCTCCGACAGGAACTCGTCTAGGTCCACGTACTGTAACACGTACGGTAACCACGCGTCATGACATGTCGCGCGACCGCGTACACGCGACGGGCGTGCGTTGCGGTTAAACGCTGCCATCATCACGCTAAGCCTTCAAACTATCGCATTGCGGATTCGCTTTACTCAATTGTTCATTGTATAATTTAATAATTGTTTAACAACACAAAAGCGGGAGAGGGGAGATGGATAGGAGCCGGTGCTTGCGGGCGGACAATAAGCTACTTTATTACCTAGTGCGATCATTACGTTAGGAAGCCGGTTAGAGGCGCACACAACACGCAGTAGGTAATAGAGTGGCGATTACTGACTTCTTGTACCTTGAGATCGGGGTCGTAAGGCAGCGTCTTGTCCCAGAGGTTCGGGCCAAGAAAAGCGGCCTGCGCTTCCCACAGCTCGTTGTCATCTTTCTTGTCCTCGAGAGTGTCCTTAGTGTTGACTGATTTTCCTGTAACAAGAAGGACGACAGCCCGGTCATTGCGAGCCCACGCCCCTCGCGGCGCCAGCCAACCCAGACTACTGCGAGCGGGCTCGGGGCGCTTCTCCCACAAATCTCAGGCTAACCCTGGACAACCCACACACAAAACAAACACGTCATCTTACGGTTTGGTTTCCCGAGTGCGGCCGGTAGTGTTGCCAGCGTTATCCTGGGACGAGTAGGAAAATTTCACAGAAAAGTACAACAGTAACGATTGGTGAATTTAAAATGAAAATTTCTTATTGCACATGAGTAATAATCGCAGAGCGTTTAAGTGCGCACATGAAAATCGCAAGAGCAATTTTAAAATATACAAATACACGTTTCAGTTACCTTGAAGATTATCAATTAAGTAAATAATTTAATATAAAAGGATGTTATAGATACAATAATAAAAGGATTGTTATGACATTATATTAAGTGTGACGACAACTCACTTTAGTTAGTGAACATGCATGTGTAACTAGTTCTAACAGCAGTTAGTATTTATTACACATTGCCAAATATAAAGTGTTATATCATATTATTTAATTTCTAACATATCATGTCATCTCTAATATATATATATACAAACTTCATGTCACATGTTTGACGCCAATGATCTACTAAACTACTGAAACGATTTGGATAAAACTTCGTGTAATTTTGTCCAACTGAAAAGCTAGTGTAGTTTTTATTTTGAAACCGGGCGCGGCCGTGAGCGTCTAGGTATTTTTATATAACATAATAATTGTCGTATAACGAACAAATCATGTGTTGCTTTATCTAGTTAGGCTCCTATTATTCGCACCAGATGCTTAAATCACTGTTTAAACTATTCACCAACTTAAGTAGACGATGTTTATAGAGTTTTCTAACAAGGTTGTGTCTATAACTAAAATCTAAAAATACTGGTATCATTATTTTTGTTCGATTAATTTAATTTTTTGGTCAATTAATTTATTTAGAAGCCAGACTTTAAATTTTTCCGATAAATTCATACAAACTGATTTTAATCAAGAAACAGCTTAAAATACCTCATCCCTAACTTATCCCTTATCCTTAATCCTTCTATGGTTAGCAGCGCACTTGTAGCACTTATGGCATTGCTTGTGTTATAGGCGACGGTAGCCACTTACCATCAAGTGGACCGTCAGCCTGTCTGTCGACCTTAACATTAAAAAAAAACTTTTTATTAAAAACCTAAAAACTACTAACAGGAGTAATCAAAAATATAATACACTAATGAACCCGACTTCGCTGTGGCTCAGTCAGCAACATTCCATGGTGGCCATAACAACGGTCAACGTATGAAAATTATATTTTTTTTAATCAAAATCTTCGTCCGTGTCCGATCGCTATCAAACTTCACAGGATTATGCTGGACTAATCTGAAGATTGTCTGAAAGTTTCATCAAAATCGGTTCAGCGGTTTTAGGGTCCATGAGGAACATGCACACACACATCGCCTTTTATATATTAAATTAAAAAAAGAAGATAATGTAAACACATAGGTACCTATTTTGTATTTATCAAAAATATTGGGCTTGGGGCTTGATATTGGCTACGCACCGTATATATATACATATATTCATTGCTATCTATGGCTGGCTCTATTTTCATGTCGCTAAAACTAAATGGTACCATAAACCATTGGCACAACTACAAAACAAGGTCATGGGTTGACTAGCAAAAGATAACCATGACCATGGCATCATCTGCAATAAATTTAAGATAACCTCCTCAACTATCACGTCAATATCATTAATTATTATGGGTACGATATTTTGAAATTATTATGTTACTTTAAACAGTTATCTATTTTGTTGGTTTAACATAATTTAACTCATACAAATTGGAATATTTCTCAAATAGTCTTCACACGTACAAAATAACAAAAGTTTTAAATTAGTTTTTATAAAATTTTCTTATATATATATCGCAGTAAAAAAATGTAGATAACACATATTCGACACTAATGAATTCGATCAGATTCGCTCACATTAAAAAAAAATCAAACAAATTTAAATAATAAATAATGAGCCACAAACGTCCATTGTTGGAATTAACTAAGTGGTAATATTAATGTGACTTCGATTAACAATTAAGTACTATACATCGCGACAACTAATTAACAACAATTATTGCGTCTTAAGACTTCTGTCCTACGGATTGGCTGTCGTACGACATGACGTCTAAAGTGTTATCTCGGGACACTCGTTTGTGTGAATTGAGACTAAATATCAAATCGAGATACTTCTTCCTCATTCCCTTACCTACAAACATATTCATTTACAAATAGAACATTAATAACATCGAGGAATAACTATCTTGTAAATAAAATATGCAAGAACAGCCGGTCTTAAACAAAAAATAATTTATTTTAACCAAAAATTCCGGTTGATTTGTACGGCCGGACTACTGGGAAAAAAAGTCTCCCTAGTTCGGTCAACCGGACTGTTAACCGAACTACTGGGAACTGACGAACTACATAAGTACTACCGCCAAACATTTCAGTTTTATAAATGGACTCACTTTGTAAAATGTCCTTTAAGTCAAAGTGAAATGATAGGGATCATGATATTTCGTATACCTAGATGTTGTCAGACTAACAGGAAAGGACATAGGGCACTTTTTAATCAGAAAAAAGAATCTTCCCCTGAGGGACGCGGACAAATTCGAGGGCAAAAGCTAGTAGAGATAACTAGCTCTGAGTGTCCTTAAAGAAATAATATTTCAAAAGTTTGATTCATGTAATAAATGACATAAGTTCGTTTTATAACACATAAGTCGACAGATTGTTCAATACTGTTTCAATATCTTATCATCTTTGTAAGAACACATTTCTCTCTGTAAATTTTTAATAAATTATATCAGACGTTTTACTAAGTAACTAAAAAGTTAACAGTAACTAAAAACTTCCATAAAACGTGACACTGACATCCAATATCTAATGTCATGGCAATATACGCGCCATTATCAAAACATCGGCAACAAAAAAAACATTATCCCCATGTTTTAAGACATAATAATTTATTTTAGCTGTTTCAGTCATTATTAATGCAAACGCTGAATTTGTTCTTTCAATCAACTTTTTTGCGAAGAGAGTACAATAATTATTTTAGCAACATATTTAAACTCTTTCATTATATAGCATTCGATTGAATAATTATATTTAGGTTTATTTATTTCATTATTAGGAAGAATTACACAAAATCGTACATTATTCAAAAATAATAACTGATAAGTTTCATTTTTTATTTATCTACATAAGATCTACATTTTAATCTACATAAGATGATTTACTTAGGTAAAATTATGTGAGACGTATTTTGACAAAAAAAATTAAAAATTTAATAATAAATAAATAATGCGAATATTTTAATGTCTAAGTTTACCGAAGTATAAATTTTATTTCGTGTACCAAAAACACAGTGCCTTAGTGCAGTGGGGATGTGTTTTTAAGCATGCGTGTTATAGTGGGTTAGATCATTGTTAATAAATGAAGCGTAAAGGCTAGTAAATGGAAAATAATGATAGAATTAATAACGTGAGCGTGGGAGCGACACGCGAACCATCGACGCGAGCGCGAATTTCCTCGTGAAAAACGGACGCGTGGGGAAGGGGCGAGGTCGGGGGAGGGGGGGGGGGGTTCTAGTGGAGGGTGCAGGAAGCGGGAAGTAACCCACTTGTCGATGTAACGAGTACCTGCACGCTTTCCTCGCTCCCCGCCTCTGTTGCGCTGACTTGCGATCGCCTGCGCCTGCGCATTGCATTGCACAACACTTACTTACTCTCATACATAACACAACGGTGTAGAAACAGGTGGAAGGTGTTAAGGCGTTAAGATACGGTGGTCGCCGCCGCCACTCTCACTTTCATCGACCAACTCGGAGAAAGCCCAAGTTCTGATGACGACATTACTACATTAGGTATTCACAATCGGTCGCGATTTGGCACAGCCCGAGAACCATAACCTACGAATGGAGCGAGTCTTATTTTGTAATTTTAAAACTTTTGCATTTCGGTTTGATTTAGCCAATGATTTTATTAGCGTCCTTTAAACACAGTAATTAGTGTAGAAAAAAAGTGTCCAATTATTGTGTGGCTATCGCACTAGGTATTCTTTATACGTCACAAAAACAACTCTCACTTTCGTTCCTCATAGAAGTAAGAGTCACGAGAAAGTGACGTTTGTTTTGCCAAAATATTCGTGTTCTCCGTTCGTACAATCAACTTATACATATTGTAAACATACAGATGTTTTTTTTTGGAGGTTTATAACTTAAAATTAAAATAAAACAAAAGAAAATGTTTTTATTATGAGTGAAACTAGCTTTATGGGAAAGAAGACAATTTTATACCATTAATGCTTGAATATGATTTCAGCCATGTGAACACCGCGCGCAAATGGCGCAATCTGGATGTCCAATTTTCACACACTTGCCGAATGTTGATCAAATTGACCTACTTATGTATGAATATTTAAAGGTTACTATTTAAAAGGTGCAGATTTGGATTGAAATGAATGTGGTTTGTTAGGAATGCCGGACAGCAGCTCAGCACATCAATGGAAAGCTAATGTTGCGCAACTTGAAGCACACACTTCCTACTCGGAAAATATAGGTGAGGAGTGATGATTGCCGCAAGCGGTGAGCGAGGCGCCAGGGGAAGGGGCCAGGGGCAATATGTAAAGAAAGAAGAGGGGATACGAAGCGGGAAGTGGCCACTGCTCTTGCGCAACGGAGAAAGCAAACATTTTCCGGCGCGCGATCATTTTCGTAAACGTGTGAATTGAGCGAAAGTGAGCGAGAAAGTCGTAACCTCACCACTGTAAGCGAACAAGCACTGGAGCCTAACTATCTGCAAACGCAAATAATTTTGTAATTGCTTCGGATACCCCAAAATTTATAAGGAAAAAAACAATAGCAAAACCGAATCGTTATTAACTTTCTTTATTGAATTCTTTCAAGGTATACAAATGTAACTTCAGCTAAAATCGAAACACTGATTAAGAACAAAATATAAAAATCCATTACAGCTGGAATAGTGTAATTTTTATGAAGTATGAAATTTCTAATGTGAAACATTTGGAAATTCCGTTATATCTATAACACATTTTATGGAAAGGCGGACGATAAAAATTTCATTCCACTTGTTCCTCTTTAGTATTTTACTAGATTACACTATTGAATATAAGAATTATGACAAAAACACAACAAAGAAGTTAAGATGTTTGGTTGAGTAATGTTTGTGTGGGTATATTCCACGTGAGCACAGGAAATATGTGGGAGTTTAGATACGGCAATCATCCCTTGTTATGAGGTGTGGATATATATTTTTTTACCTTTACATACTTATCGAGAGCTCGGAGTTGTTATGTAAAAGCATTTCTTCTGAAGTCATAATTATCACGACAAAACAAGATATTTTAATCCATATTATATAGGCCTACCTACTAAATAAGATACTAAAAGAAGCTATACATAAATTGTGCATTAACTGTGTAGGGTCGGTGTTGGCTCAATCTGTTAATTAGTACAAGCACGCGTGAAAGTAAGAAAAAAGAAAGAAAGAATAAGGAAGATCTTTGTTTTCAAGTTAAGTTATTATAAAAGTAAAGTAAGTAGTTCATAATTTATCATTTTAAACAAAATCTATTAAAATCCTCACTGATTGGTATCAGTTTACCTAACGTGGTAGGCCCACGGACACCCAACTCCTTAACAACTTACAGCAGATACAGCGTGTTTGGGCTCAATAGAAAATCGGGGTTAGTTTATAATTTTTAATTATAGCATGTGCTTATTAAGAACCTACTTAAACCTCTAGGGCTTCGGAGAATCGGTCGTTATGTAGCACAGTGCACGGACACGGGTGGATGCACAGCACGGGGTACGGTACGCGGGTGGGGCGTGCGGGAAAGTAAAAGTCGGAAGGTATCGCGTGCGGGTGCGCAGCGGCGCGGGGAGGCGCGGGATGCGGAAATGTTGACGGAAGATTACTTTTACTCTCGCCGCAGACAGTGCGGAATGGTGTAGAGTACTGTTGCCTCGAGGTATCGCGAGACCCTGCGTCCCCCTCTGCGTACCCCGTGCGTACCCCTCATCTAGCCTTATAGCCGCACTCTTGTACCGGTTGTCGGGCTTGGCGAATGCTCATAAAATTTTAATGCCCCAACTCTTTTCAATATTCAAACAGCATAATATTGTTGCATACATTTTACACAACGTTAACAATGTTAATACTATCTTGTTTGTCGTTTCTAGCGAAGAACTTCCTTCTTTTATTGTTGTTATGTTAAGGTCGGCACACAGGCTGACGGTCCACTGCCTTGATGGTGGGTGGCTACCGTTGTCTATGTGTTACACACAACACCACAGGTTCTGCCGACCATAGTAGTAAGGATAAGGGATTAGGACGTAGGTACTAGGTAAATGGACTCTAGCATGCCTTACTCACTAACTGAAACACAATACTACACATGCTGTTATTTTACGGTGGTTTTCTTGAAGGGAGTGGTTACTGATGATAGATAGACGGTCTGCCCAAAAAACTGCGTAACGCAGTGTATCCTGCCACTATTAAATAAAAAAAAACGACTACAAACGACGACGACGAAAGATGCCACACCATTCTTATACGACACTTGTAGTATGACCACGTATGACACTGAACAAATTACATTATACATACATGTATGGTATTACTTTTGAGTTTACGAACAAATGTTATCAATGCAACAGTGGCGATTTAGGTAAAGTTGGCGACTTTGACGCCTTTCAAAGCTCTAAATAAGTAAAGCCTAAAATATCTGCATATGTGACGATCTTATATTAGTATAGATTTACAGAGCAGTAAATAGCCCTGTAGGAAGCTACTAATACGTCATGCGTAGGTTCAAACTCCGATTTTTTTGTATGGTGTTGAAATAACTGTTAACGAAAATATCTTGTGTACGTAAACATGCATATTCCAGGAAACCCTTAAAGCGTTTTCTCTTTATGCCTTACGTTTTCCGAATTGTATCAGCGCCAATGAATGGATTTTATACAATCGTCCGCACAGCGCCAACTTAGAGGAATCGCCACTATCACTACATAGTATAAAACAAAGTCGCTTCCCGTCTGTGTATGCTTTGATCTTTAAAACTACGCAACGGATTTTAATGGAGTTTTTTTAAATAGATAGAGTGATTCAAGAGGAAGGTTTTAGTATTTAATAGTTACGCGAGCGAAGTCGCGGGCACCAGCTATGCTTTTATAAGTTTTGTAGAAATGAATATACTTAAAAAAATCTCCACAAATACAGTGAAAAAACGCAAATTTGAATGACTGGCTCGAACGACATTTGTTATGGCAATCTAGCACTAAAGAACAAAATTTAGTGGTAGCAAGATGCAATCTTGTCATCTCAATGCGAGTTTAAAAAGTAAAAGTGGTCTGCCTACGCGCACGCGGAAGAAAGCACGTTGCTAGAGGCTTGCAGGGTGACGGGAGAGTGGCCGGAGGAGGGCAGGGGCGGGGAGGCACTCACACACACACAGAGAGAGAGAGAAAGTGGCGAAAAGGTCGTCACTTTTGTCCAAATATTCCGAGTGAAAGTGGACACTGCCACGCTCGACTTGATCAAAAAAAGTGTCCGATTAAATAGACGCAAATTTGTTGGTGGTAATATGACATCTTTCAAGTATTTCGAAAATTAGTTAGGAATAATCACGTTGCTACTACATAAATGGAGCTCAAGGTGGACATGACATGTGATAAGTTAATGTCGTAAGTCGTTGTTAAGAGACTTTCAGGATATGTACGTACATAACTCCTGTACGGTATTGGGTAACAATGTTATGTAATTGCACTCTTCTATTGAAGTTTAATTTTTTTTATTTAGTTCAAAATTTGTGCAATAATCACAAAAAATAGATATAATAGTTGCATTTTTAAGTGAGAAAGTGATTCGATTAAAATACATTAAAATATTCGTACAAGAGTTTTTTGGGCAGCCCGTATTAAACCCACCCTTACAGAAGACCACCGTGAAATAACATGAATAAAATAATTCGCTAAGAACCTGATGCCAAAGCCTATTTCCCTATCTTCCTAATCCCTCATCTTTAATATTACTGTGCGGCACTGTGGTAGCTTGTGTTATAGGCAACGAAAGCCATCTACCAACAAGTCGACAACCTCAACATGAAAAAGACAAAGATGTTACTTATATATTTTCTTTTCTATTAAATGCAATAAATTCGGCATTAGTATTATTTAGGAATTAGCAATTATGTTTTTAAGGAAAAAAACATCGAAATAAAGATTCCTTTCTTTACTTATAGTCCGTTGGCCCTACGGATGTCACCTTGACCTATTAGGATTCTACTTGATGTTTTATGTTTTCGGGGTCGAGAAATCCGAAAATCGTGATCGCCTCGAAATGTGCATCAAAGTGGCCCAAAATTGGGAAAAATTGAATCCAAACTTTGTTATCCAACATATCTCGAAAACTATTCGTACTATGTTTTGTATTGTAAAACTATAATTGTATATATGTATATACTTTAAGTTTGTTAATATTAAGTAAGTGTATTGTACCATTTTACATTTTAATGATGACAAAAAGAATAGTATCCTGAGTTTCTTTCGGGGTTTCTTCTCAGGATCGTCATCTTGGTTTTTTTCCGAAACCCTGGTAAATTTAAATTTATAATGACGATCAAAAGAGTTTCTTATAGAAACCTAATTGATAAATAAATATTTTGATTTTGATTTTATTGCGAATTTCAAAATGCGATTTTTTTGCACTAACTACTTAGCTGATTTTTGTCTGCAGAAACATTTGTATAATAAAATGGCCGCGAAGTCCTACAAATTGAGTGTTATGTTTTCCCAGTCCTACGCTTGGAAGTTGTTTACGGTTGCGCACTACTTTAGCTACCTCTATCGAGAATTTTTGCAGAGGAAAAAGGTAACCGAAGCTACTCACGGAGTTTCAGGCTGTTAGTAATCAGAAAAAATTCAGGTGAGGGATATGGGATGAAACAAGAAAAACGCATATATTTAACATACCTATTACATTATGATTAAATTAAATGACATTAAAATTAATTATATTAATGAGCGTCGGTATAATTTTACGCGGGGAAACTGTTCACATGGCCATTGCTACTGGCGATCGCTTACTAAAATTTCAATCAATTTGGATTTTAAATGATCAGCTAATTAGTTCATATTACTGATCGTTTCCCATGAAGCTTAAATTGGAAATTATTAATTCAATAGCGACATAGCAGAAATTTATTATTTGATAATTCAATGAGGTCAAAAAGTTACTAATGAATCAACTAATGAAAGTTTAGATATTAATTCCTTACGACTTCTGTAGGTGATTTACAAAAAAATATATGTGTTTTTATGTGTTTTTATTTATGTTTGAACCTTAATAGCAATTAGGCTCTCTTTATTTATAAAAGAATATAACAATGAATTTGCAACCTGTTTAGATAAATCATGTTGTAATTACTCTATTATCAGAAATATATTCTACACACCAGTATAAATCAAGATAGTGGAGAAAAGAATTTTCAAAATAATAATAATAATAATAATAATAATAATAATAATAATAATAATAATAATAATAATAATAATAATAATAATAATAATAATAATAATAATAATAATAATAATAATAATAATAATAATAATAATAATAATAATAATAATAATAATAATAATAATTTGGAGTATCTATACTAATATTATAAACAGGAAAGATTTGTTTGTTTGTATAGAATAGGATCCGAAACTACTGGACCGATTTGGTCCATTTCTAATTCTTTTACCATTAGAAGCCGACACTATCCGTGATGAACATAGGCTACTTTTTCATTCCTACGGGAAAACGGGTAATAGGACAACGGGTAGTATGAATTATCCTTCCGTACTTATCTTTTTCTAAACGGCTGAACCGATTGGGTTGAAATTTTATATTGCTATTTCGATGGTTTCCTGGATGATTTTAAAATACAATTGGACCCGGCAGGTAGCGCTGCTGTCGGTATGTCAACTACGGAAAAATGGTACAAGCTGTCGCTCTGTATTTTATGGCCGACTGAAGTGTAGCCACGCAAGCGACGTTCATCGCGATAAATCCCTTTTACGTGCGCGAGTTAACCGACAGTGGGGCGAAGTGTCTGCGGTTTCGCCTGAAGTGCCAAAGTACACACATCGCGATAAACTTCGCGTTATCGCAATGTGTGTGGCCCTAGCTTAAGGAATATTAGCACGAGTCTGCTAATATCAAAAATATAATATTAGAAAATGATATTTTTTCTAATGAGCATATATTTTTCCAATAAATCTAAACATTTATGTTATAGGAATGAAGTAGTCTATATTCTTCTTCGATTGTAGACGACTAATGGCTAACGAACGTAGGCGAACTTCCTAAGGAATCAACGAAACGGAAAAAACATTATCAAGAACAAGTGTTCAGATTTTCTTGCTTCCAAGCACAATATTATGTGGATAAGACAAATCTTTATTTCATTCTTTCTTATTTTTAATCTATGTTTCATTTTATATGACATAGAATCGATAGGTATGCACACTTCGGGATCTATACGTTTATTACAAACTTACTCAAGAATTGAACCATCAATGTTTCGATTTCATATATCTATACTTAATGAAATCGTAGATGATCTGTGTGTGAATATTATCATTAAAAAAAAACATTGGCAAAAACAGTACCGACAGAAGTAAAAAATCAAACAATTACGTTATACTACCCATTACTAGTAAAAAGAGTAAGCTCTAAGTAGCTTCTCTACACTGAAAAAGTTGAAGACCATATTGGAATATCACTGGCTTCCCGTGTGGTCCCATTTAAATTTAGTCCAGTTCTGAAATTGCATCCATGAGAAAACGGTTTATTTTTGTTTATGAGAAGTCGGTTTTTTTTTTTTGTTAAAAAAAAGAGTTATTTTATAAGCCCTTTTCACCAACTTAGGACCCTTTCACTTAGGGCCTTAGGGCCCCTTTCACCAACTACAAATAAAGTGTTGATTAATTATTTTTAGATATGATTTTCTGTTTTATTGAATTATGCACTCGCTTTACTGTATCATTCGATAGGCGATTTTTTTAAATTATTTTCTATTTAATGTTTGGGAACTTTACCATACAAACAAAGGTATATCAGCTCCATAATACCCGGTTACCGGTGACTTTAAATGACAGTTATCCTACTTGACAGTTGGTGAAAGAAGCGCTTAGAATTGTACCTCGTTCAAACCTCGCAGAGATATATTATTTCGATGGTTCAAACAAACTCTACGGCTCTATTATAATATTTATCTGACATAGACCGAGGAATTGAGGCCGCCCGGTGACATGACGGCCGACATGACATATATGTAACAGCTACTGGTTGACGATCGCCCCGCAACCCGACCGCTACGCCGTAAACATGCGTGTCATAACAATATCAATAAACTATCATTGCCAAGTTCATGTTGCATGTTGCAACACAATATACCGTAATTTGTCTGTGATGCCTTCACAATCTATCGAGACCGAATAACATACCAGTAACTAGTTATGTAAGGGGGTAAGCAGCACCAAACGACCGGGTTTATAATTTTGTCTTTTCAACCTACGAAAACGAAAAAACGAAGGAGGTTCTCAAGTCGACGCGTATATACATATATATTTTTTATGTATAACTTTACATAGTAGTCCATTTTGATAATTCTTTTTTTATTGCACCTATACCCCCAAGTTGGTCTCATATAAATTTGGAAAAAAAATCCAACCCTAAGGATAGGAAAACTGGGGATGATTGATTGTCCACTCACTGTTCAATCGGTTCATAAGCGACGAAGTTATCCGCGAACACACATAAATATATATTACGGTCGAATTGACAACCTCCTCCATTTTTAATTTTCGTCGGTTAACAATATATTATATTAAAATATTTTACTTATATTTATTAAATTATTTATTTATCGTTCCTAAGAGTAATTCGCTGCTAGGGGGTGTCTTGTCGAGTTCTTCCCCCTAGAAACAGCTTTCCGAACCGGTGGTAGTTTTTAATTGTAATATTATTATTTATTATAATATAATCATTGAAACTAATAAAATTAAATATAAGTCTTTGCTTAGAATAAGACTCAAACATTTAAAATAATTAATATTTGATATCGATTTATATTTTAAATATTCTTCAACGTTTCTCTCGTTTATAACAGTATTTCTTTTCAATGTTTGGGACATTTTTATGTTTTGCATTTTGGACTTTCTGCTTTTTAAAATTAATTGTACATAACACATTTTTCAACTTTCTATTTTATATGTCTTAAATCGACGATCTTAAGGTCTGTAATCATTTATTTGGACATTATATTACCTTCATCAACGCAAAAAAAAAACCAAAAGCCCCAAAAATGCAACATAATTAATTTTCACTAATTTTATGTGCAGTGTGCATAAAATAAGGTAATTTTGTTAACCTTGAATCTGAGTTCAATGTTGCGTAAACAAATAATACTATTGATTATTTGTATCAATACAACCTGCATCAAAAGGATTAACATCGCAATTATTTTAAATGAGTATCGAGTTAATACCGTTATGTTATTGTGTAATTGGTAGAGATTACATCTAAATATAATATGCATTTATACGCTACCAACAAGTGACAATATTAGATTTGTAAGTATATGTAGGAATATACACCAAATACAATATATACTCTTAGATACATAATTTTTATACTTTAGAATTTGCTGATATTAAAAAAATATATTCATTCCATTTATACAGAACTTGTATAAATATAAATGATTTTTTGTTTTATTATGTATTTCTTAGTAGCTGCTTCCCTTATTTTATTTTAAAAACGTGCTTTTTTTCTTGCCTCTTTACCGATTCCTTTTTTCTATAGGTACAAATTGGATTAAAAACATTTTATTTTACTTTTATTTATATGCATCGAGCAATTGCATTTAGGTGTCACTTGAAGAGTAAGTCTGTTGTGAAAAAAAAGTATTGAAACGGTATACTACACCTGGGAAGCAGCGCCTCTCTGTAAATACCAAAATAAGACTACTTTTTGAATACCGCACCCCCATTGACTCCATTTTGTGGGTCATACAAAATACCAGCGGAAACTTTTTGATACAAACAAGTATGTTTTAGTAGTCTCGTGGAAGTTAGTGACGTCCCTTCGTCAACTAGAAAATGGGCTGATGGTCTTCAAACGCATGAACTGATCTTCATAAATTTTGTAACTAAGAACAATCCCAATCAAATATGCTTTTAAAAAAAATAAATCGGATCAAAATCAGTCTCCTGGTTCCGGAGCTGCGATTAAACAGACCGATACACAGACACACGCACATAACATCAAACTAATATAACCCCGTTATTGGGTTGGGCGTCGTCGGGGGTTAAAAATAAACCATCAACGTTACCAGTCTTCAATTATATATATTTTGACATCGCTTCATAATTTGTTTTTCTTGAACGTACATACTCAAATACCTTTATTACATAATTATATCCTTTAAATAGGATCTAGCCAAGACGAATAATGACTAAGCGAAGACGGGTAATGGCAATAGGAAAATCTAGGAAAATTCAAATTCCTTAATTTTCTTAGCTTAGGGAACCTAATATTTGAACCATTTTATTTGAACAGGATCACAAAAAAAAAAATACAATGTGTACTATTTTCCAATTAGTTAAATATTTAATGCTTCTGAGTCCTGTTTGTCTGTGCTAATTGTAGTGTCAAATGTGTGTGCTCTACAAGCTACAAAGCGCTTGATCTTTGACTTCAGAGAGATCCGCTCGAGTCCACAACAAATTGATAAAATATACATAGTATAATTATGTGAAAATAGACGTGAAGGAATAAATCAATTTCAATACTTATCATTTATATATAGAGTGTGATAATATTTAGGTACTTACGCTCTTACAATGTCTAATATATTTAAGAATTTCAGAAATTCTTATGAATGCGAGTTGGTATATATTTGTTACAAATAGTGTAACGGAAACTACCTCTGAAAGCCCGACTAATATATAGGTAGGTAGGTACCCGGGAACACTATCAGTTCTAGGACCCGATATAATTCTATATAAGTATACTATTATATAAAGCTGAAAAGTTTGTTTGTTGGGTTTTAGGCACTAATCTCAGGAACTACTGGTTCGAATTGAAAAATTATTTTTGTGTTGGATAGTCAATTTATCGAGGAAGGCTATAGGCTATAGAGAACACGGACGAAGTCGCGGGCACCAGCTAGCATTATATATAACGAATCGCATCGAATTTTATTAATCCAAAGAGTAAACCTGTGCCACTTTCCAGAACTTAAACCACTTTCTAAACTCATTTGTATAATGGCAAGTACTTTTTTAAAACAATAACAATATTTAAAACAATATTTATTAGAAACTAGCGCCCCGCTCCCGGTTTCGCCCTGGGTGCATTTTTTTACGTAAGAACCTTCCCTGTTTATCCCTCTATTGTCGCTATCTGTGTTATATTCTTTCGTTATTTAGTAACATTTTTGTTTGATTTTCGAAACGTGAATTCATTTGTTACCAGATTAGAAAAAATACTTAGTTTATTACTTACATACATACATACATACACTTGAAGATTAATTATTAGTATTGATACTATATATTATGTATCATATTTATTGATTTATATTTTTATATGGTAGACTAGGTACGGTTGTGACCGTTTTCATTTGTCCGTTTTCAGTAAATATACCAGTATTTACAAAATTGTGGGCTTAAAATATTATACTTTAGTATTTAGTTATTGTACTTTAAAAAAAATATTTAGTTATATAGTAATTTTGCTCATAGGAGCAAATTAGAAAAAAAAAGAGAAAATGTCACAACCGTCCTGACCCCAAGGGCGGTTGTGACAGTGCTTAGGTCGGTGGTGACAGGTTCAAAAATACTCCAAAATTACTTAAAATATTTTTTATTGCCAGTAATATCGAACATAAAGTAACCAAATCCTATCTTGGAATAAAATAAAAAAACAATAACAAAAGAAATTAAGCCTCCTAACACATAAATCACTTATAACTAATATGACACTGTAGCATCTATAGTTAGGTATTTTAAAAGTCTTCATAATTACAATTGGTCACAAAAGAGAAAATTATATCACTACGACTATGACAAATAATCTACGTATAAAGTAAGTAATCACTTCTATTTAACTGCTAATGTTTAACTTATAACGAGGCAATACTCATTATTCTTTCTGTTCACACATACGACTAATTACAAAAAAAAAATCCTTACTTTTGACAGTAATGTAAGGCCCTGCTAAGGTTAGTGTCACACTCCATCTTTCTTCCCTTGCACCCACTACGGTATTCATAATAGTTAACGTGTCACAACGATACCCAGTCTTTTATAATATCTTATTGATATATATTACCTTATTATCAATATACTTATTAAGTCTCGTCTGAGTCTTGTATGGGATTGGATACGATTTTTACCAATGGAAAAAGCGATAAATGGGGAAGGTTTGTTCATATAATTTCCAGAAAAAAATTGCATCAGTGCGAAGCCGGGGTGCAGGGTCGCTAGTGTGAAGCAATAAAAGATGCACGACAATGCAGGTAATTTAAAAAAAAGAATAATTGATATTGGATATTGATCAGTAAGATTTACTTAAGGCTCTTGGAGTTGTCAATAGCATTGGCCGTCTGTCCGCTACACCCGCGTCGCAAACCGGAATTAGTGATTTACATTGTACTATGTTGTGTTTATTTCAGGGTGTAAATATTTCCAAATACCCGCTTAGGAGCAGTGAGGAATTCAAGTCAAAAAACGTGTTTGGTTGATATTTATTGAGTTTTGGTGATACGATGGTGAAAATGTTGTCTATGCTTTGAGTATTTATTTTGAAGCTTTGATGGTCTAGCCATAAACGAGGTATGCTTAATAAAGTACCCATTTGTCGCTACGAAGCATTATAAGCGCTCGACATTAAACATTAACAATTTTTAATTTTAGCGTACACTCGTAAATTATTACCACCGAAGGTTATCAGTTGTAAAAATTAACCTACAACCGGTTTACAAACATAAACCATCAGTTTGTTTATAATAATACCGTTATTAATATCTTAACTGATAAGAACCGATTTCTTTTCATCGTGAAGTCTTTTCAAGGTTTTTTTACTATAAAAGTAGAAAGCGCATCGAGTATGACTCCTGCCTCATCGCCAAACAGAGTCAACAAAATTAACAAGAAATTGAGATAATTTTGAAGAAAGCGAATAGCGTGCTTTCGCAAAATATTTCGTAGTAGGTACAAGTAACATTTTATCACTGAAAAGTGTTTCTAATTTGATTATGGAATTTGATAACATATGAAGTCAATGCCAACATATTTGATGAAGTAGAAATATATTATATTAATGCAGACGAAGTTTTCGATATCGCCGTCATTTCTAAATTTGTATATATAACAATATTATTAAACGTTATCAGCCTCTGTTAATGAATTTGCAAAGTTCTTCTATGCTATCAAAGATTTATGCCACAAATTTTGATACAATATTCACTATCGCTATTTCTTTCGGAAGGTTTATGTAGGTAGAGTTTTTATTGTGGAAGTCTTATTACTATATAATTATAATAACTGGTGCCCGCGACTTTGTCTGCGTTGAATTTATCGCCAATTTTTTTTTTATGTTTTCGAGGATAAAAAGTATTATTAGATTAAATGTAAATATTAACATAAAAAGGTTTATAAAATAAACCTGTGTTCCAAAAAGTTAACTTAATTTATTCATAGTGACTTTCCCCGCTGCAGATGTTATGTACACCTAGCGGCTGGGTATGTATGGAAAAATTGAAGAAAAGAATCGATACATATTGGCATAATCTGATTAGTAGAAAGGGTCAAGGCACCCTTTCTGCTTTTTGCTTTAAAAACGGTCCAACACACACATTGCACCTTAGGTATATATGTGTGTTGTGCCCACGATTAAGACATCTTAAATTGTTTTCAATGTCTACAATCTCATTATGGCCAAAGTATGTTTAAATGTTTGATAATCAATAACATCTATAACAAAAGAAAAACAAAAATGTGATCCTTTTCTTTTGAGTTTTAAAACATTTCTTTTATTATTTTTATAGATGCAATTAATTTAAAATGTAACTGATTTTTGTATTAGCTAACAAAACCATTTTTGTTTTCAATCAACACAACAACATGTACCTATATTCCGAAGTCTTTCCAAATTCTTTCGGGGTGCAACTAAACAAATAATTTTTTTAAATTATTTGTGCCTAATTTTATTTTGGAACTAGCTGGAGGCCGCGTCTTCGTCCGCGTTGAAAAAGAAAAAGTAGGCTATCCCGTGCCCCGTACGTCTAAATGTTTATGTACCAAGTTTCATAAAAATCAGTTAAAGTTATTATTATTAGTACTGATGAAGTGGAAAAAAAATATGACAAAGGCCTTCGGGTTTTGGAAAACCAATTTGGAGTTTACAAATAGACTGGAAAAAATCTAAAACTTCAGAATCCTCTTTGATATCACCATAAAATTTCCCAGTATCCGGTTGTAGTCGACAGTACCGCATGCCCTAGCTAGTAGATATATATCAGGCATTATAAGGCATTGCACGATGCAATACGGCTTCCATAGTATCCGAGTTAATCGTGTTTGCGGCCAAAGTTACTTCCCGCCTGTTCTTAGGTACTAACTTGTGTGTACTCGTTAACACAAACATTGTACATTGTACCACACCTCGGGCATTCAACATTAAGTACTTAAAGAGTTTGACATAAAATCAATGACATGGACATTGATTACAAAAGACGATAATTAAAAACAAGGGCCTGCTTCCAGGGGCGGCAAGATTCAGAAATTGAGAAAAAAAATTGCGTTATCAGAAATGCTTCAAAACAATTTACAAACAAAAATAAATAAAATAATAAAAACAATATTCTTACAGCATTCGGCGGTATTTTTTAAGTTTTAGCTTCCTATGATCGAGATCGCTTGAATAATCGACTTTCAAATATCTGCCTGAAATCATAAACGTCCTACTTTTTTCAAAAATTTGTGATTTTTTAAAAGCGGAAAGTCTGAACCCTGATCCATTTTTTGTACAAAAATAATTTTTTTAGAAAGGGAAAGTTCTGTCTTGATTATAAATAAATATTTTTTTTAAAGTTTCAAGTATACTATTATAATTAATTACAAGGTATTTTTCTAATATACACCTACACAGTTTTAATCTAATGTAAACACGTTTGTGTAAAAATAAATATTGACTATATATTATATAGTCGATATATAATAATATATGTGAAAATATATTTAGTCTTAGTGAAAAACCTAAGTGGAATATTCAAATAAATACTTAAATGGAATGATGGTAACGAAATAAGAAAACACGGAACTAGCTCGCTCACTCACCACGGAACAAGTGAAAGTTCCACAATGCCCGAAACAAAGAGCTTTCAATCAGCCAAATTTTTTTATCGGTTATCGTTTCGCGCTCGCACACTTTCTCTTTTTCATGGTCGTTTACGGTGCGGTTCCGGAGTACGTAGAGCTGGAAAAAGACTGACCGTTGACGAAGACGTGCTGCCTCCAGATGTGGTATTGGTTCCAGCGGTCTTCGTCTTGCACGTGCCCGTGTTGCAATTGCGGAAGCGAAGGAAGCGGTGGCGGTGGGGCCGGCGGCAGCAGTTGTGGCGGCGGTGCCGGTGGCCCGAGGGGCTGAATTGGTTGTGGGTGTTGGTATTCCATTTGGAGCATTCACTGTTCACACATCGCGACGCGAGCGCTCGGTGCGCGCCAGGCGGCAGCGTATATGCGCGGCGACGGGCGGCGCGCGACAGGCAGCGAGCCTCTCGCGGTTGCATGTGCGCTTCCCCCACCCCACCCTACTTTTCCTCCACACCATCGGAAAACCGCGTTCTTCCGCTACTTCCTTGGTGTGCGCGGTGCGGCACAGTTTTTAATTGCGGTGACATAATACAATTCGCGATCACTCTCGCCACCGAACGCTGATTACTTATGTATGAGCACTATGAGCGCACGTGTCGTGGCGGCTCGCGTAAACAGACAGAACCACGTAACTTACAATGCCCCATTACAATAACACTATGCACTTGAGAGCCCGATTTTCAGGTATTTATTTGTTGTTCCACTTTTGATGTGAATACGCAGCAGCACCTATGGCATTGCTTTTATTATAGGCG
Source organism: Synanthedon vespiformis (assembly GCA_918317495.1). NCBI lineage: Eukaryota > Metazoa > Arthropoda > Insecta > Lepidoptera > Sesiidae > Synanthedon > Synanthedon vespiformis. The sequence goes on from OU906947.1 coordinate 6,097,540, forward strand.
ACGAGCCACCTGCCATCAGGTAGACCGTCAGCCTATCTATCAACCTTAATTTTAAAAAATACTGAAAAACTTTCTTGAATGTCGCGTTGAATTCTTTTGCATGAACCAACGAAAGTTGGCGAGAATGTGAAAAAAACATCTTAACTCAAGTAAGTATTAAATAGAATCTAAACTTGCGCATAGCCAGGACTTAATCTACTGACAAGATTCTTAACTGAATTAATCGATTAGGAAACTGAAGTCACCGATATCATATTGGATTGGATTAATAAACATAAGTCACCATAAAAAGGTCGCGTAATTTTTGGACATTATATATCCTGGACACCCACCACAAGTCCCTAATGTTTTAAGACAACTGAACATGCATATTATAATTTAAAGCTACAAAGTTACTTACATATACAGGATAGACTACTTTTTTCTTTTTCAACGCGGACGAAGTCGCGGGCGCCAGCTAGTACATAATAAATTGTATTACAGTTTTTATATATTGTGCGATGTATGGCGCTGAATCTTGGACGACTTGATCCCTGGAGCGCCTTTGAAATGTGGTGCTGGAGACCACTGAAGATGGAAATCGTTCGGTCGTACTGTTGACCTATCGCATCGTACCGCCCACTCGTGCTATGACTTCCTATTCGGTTCTTCTGAGAGTGGTAAAGTCGCAGTAATCAATTTTTGTTATTTTATAAATAACAAAAATTTATTTTTCAACATAGTCTCCTTCTCTATCTACACACCTTTCTCCAACATTTCTAACCCTTTCAAATAAAATGATTTCTCTTGGCCTTCCAAAAACCCTTCTACAGCCTCAATCACTTCAATGTCATCGACATATCTATTACTACGCAAGTATTCTTTTAACTTTTGGAAAAGGTAAAAGTCACTGAGGGCTAGTCCTGGCGAATAAGGTGGATGATCAACTAATTCAAAACCAGCTTGTTGAATAGCATCCAGCGAAACAGCAGCGGAGTGACCGGCGCGTAGTCCTGGTGAAACAAAATGCCTTTTCTGAGTTTGCCTCGCCTTTTCTCTTTAATAGCTTCTCTCAATTTAGCTATTAAAGTTGAATAGTAAACGCTTGTTATTGTGTGTCGTTTCTGAAGATAATCGATTAATACTCGTAGTATTCCTTCGGAATCCCAAAAAATGGACGCCATGACTGCCTATCGATGCTGTGGTTTCGAAATTTCTTTGGGGTTGGTGAGGACGGATTTTTCCACTGTAAACATTGCTGTTTTGTCTCTGGATCAAAATGGTGATCCCATGTTTCATCCACGGTGACAAATCGAGCCAAAAAGTCATCAGGGTCCATATAAAAATTGTCCAACCAGCGTCTTGAAAGATCGAACCTGAGTTTCTTTTGATTTTCCGTTAACATTCTGGGTACTCAACGCGCGGAGACTTTTCTCATATTTAATTTATCTTTTAATATTGTCTGAATACTACCATATGAAATGCCGGTCTCCTGCACTAAATAACGCACTGTAACTCGACGATCGTCTTGAATAATTATTTCGACATTTTCGATGTTTTCTTGCGCAACTGACGTCGATGGCCGACTTGAGCGGTGCTCGTCTTCTGTCGAAGTTCTCCCAGTCTTGAATTGAGCCATCCACCTTGCCACAGTAGAATATGGAGGAGCAGACTCGCCTAAAGTCTCCACCAAATCGCGATGAATCTGCTGCGTCGTTAATTTTTTTAAAAAGAGGTATTTAATAACGGCTCACACTTCGTTTTTCTCCATAATGATGATTTACTGACACTGCTTCTAAGTTTCTTAAAGGAATGACTTCATTTTTTGTACGTACTTTCCAAATGAAATGATATTTCATTATTGGTATGAATAAATAAAATATGAGATATGCAAGAGGGTCATTCTCACTACTTTTTGATCAGCCCTAGTAAATAACCTGTAGTTTTCTAGGACTTGATACTCGAGATTAGCGCGTTCAAACAAAAAAAAATGTTGAATTAAATTTAACTTTGCATTTATTTATGAGACTAGCTGGCGCCCGCAACTTCGTTGAAAAAGAGAAATGTAGCCTATCCTGTGTCCTGTACGTCTAAATGTTTATCGACCAAGTTTCATGAAAAACAGTTAATTCATTTAAGAGTTATGGAGGAACATACATACAGAAAAAAATCTAAATATCGTTAATATGCGATCTCTGAAAACAAAGTAACTTACTCCATGAACAACCCTTACAGATTTATTATTAGTATTGGTGATAACGCTTGGAATAAGTGAAATGAAATTCTGAACCTGTGTAGATCGCGCAATAAATGATCGATTACGTTCCAGATTTTCCAGTAACAATGATGTTTTAGTCATTGTGAAAGACCAGATGTTCATTATGAATCACATTTGCATATTTTCATAATAATGTGGTGTGAAGTTTCAAAAAAATTGCAAACCTACATACTTACTCAAAGATAGAAAAGATAATGAACGCTAAGTTCGTACATCTAAAAAGTTTAAGAACTTATTTTATCTAAGAACGATTATAAGTAATTATGGTCCGTAAGCCAGGCACTAATTTCGTCAATGATTTCCTCTCAGACCATAAATTGGAAAATGCCTGAGAGAGTTGTATCATGATGCGTTATGAACGTCAGCTGCGGCTCCGATGGTGGGTTGAGCAGTGGTAGCCCGCTCTTAGAGCATCAGCTGGCAAGCATTCCACCAAGATATAGCCAGCTGACTTTTTTATTTATTAACAGTAATACATAAACTATCATCTGATAAATTTTCTATTGGGAGGTAATCACTGAACACGTATATATTCGTGTGACCTGCTGACGCATAATCCACCATTTTATAAATAGCTGACAATTTTGTTTCTTCAAAATATTAGGCTAACTATAATTTGATGAATTTTTAATCGGAAATAAATGATTTTTTTTTTTTTATTATGTGCGTGGGCGGCTACCACTCTACTGCTCAACCCACCATCGGAGCCGCAGCTGACGTTCACAACGCTTCATGATACAACTCTCTCAGTCATTTTACGAGTTATCGACTGGGAGGAAATTGGTCATGAAAATCTGTCGTTGGCTTATGTTATCAAGTTGAAAAACTAAATTCCCTAATGATTCAATTATCCAATAACTAAAGCAGTGTAATTAAAAACCTCGATTTTAAATTTTATGGGGTTGGCAAATTCTTGGAGCCGTCTGATATTTTTTTTTCGTTTTATATCAATACTCATATACATACTACCTAATGTATACTAATAAAAACTCAACAAATTTATACAAACCAAATACTTTTAAACCACCCAACGAATTTTAATTCAGTTAATGTACATGGAAAGAGCGATAAACGATAAATATTTGTGTATGTGAAAAACTACATCTCGGGCGAAGCCGGGAGCGAGTATGAAATTAAAAGACATTTTGCTTATTTGGAATGCGATTAGTATTTATAAAACAGTCCCGGGCCCTATTTTTTAATGCTACATGATTGCAGCATGCGTCCTCACAGGTGTTATATTACCATTGTTCAGACGTATGACCTTCGCGCGACCAAACTAATAAAGAATATGCATTGTTTCAAATTGTTTATTATTTATGCAAATCATAATTACATTCTGCCTTTTTTAACCAAAAATTAAGTATTGAAATCAACGAGTAAATCATCATAATTTCTCAGATTTAGGATGATATATATAGGTCATAATTCTCCAGTAGCAACTTAGATCTGTATTAGATCTCCAGTATAGCAACTACCCCGTGGCCTTTTTTAATTAATCTATTTCAAAATAAAAAAAATCAAAACCAAAATATTTATTTTTCAATTAGGTTTCTACAAGAAACTCTTATGATCGTCATTGCAAATTTAAATTTACCAGGGTTTCGGAAAAAAAGCCAAAATCCTGAAAAGAAACCCCGAAAGAAACTCAGGATACTATTTTAATAACAATGTATATTTTACCTTGAAGACATTCTTGGTATGAATGTGAGTCTATGTTTATTTACACTATGAAGTTTTGAAGTGGCAAGCTTTTTTTATTACTTGAACTTGACTCTTTGTTAATAATTTAGGTTCAGTTAAATTGTTCAGAGAATTCGCTTATAAACATTCTCGGGTAACATACAAAGTAAAGGTATAGCAGGGCAGGACAGCCTTGGGAAAAGTGCCCCCAAAGCCTGGGGTTGAAACTATGACTAATAGATACCAAATAACATGATATACAAAATTCCAGCCCCACTCTACCAATCAAGGGGCTACGACACCCAGTTAAACCGTTTTATTTTTTTCTCCAAATCTATATAACTGACGGGTATTAAATTATGCACAAATATCGTTGTGACTTAAAGTAATAATACAAAAAACCAAGAGCTCTAAAATCAAACAGTTTTCGGTTTATTGGGTGTCGTAACCCCTTGAGAGGTAGTGGGGGGGACTTGAATTTTGTACATCATGTTATCTCTATATAAAGTAAAATTTCGTCATAGTTTCAAACCGCAGGCTTTGGGGGCACTATTCCCAAGGCTATCCCGCTATACCCTTTACGTTTCTACGAATACAACACTGTATAAGGCTTGTTTGCTGTATATCCTAATAATGTGGGTACGACACATATAATTTCATTGATTAACCAATAAGTCGATTTTATATCAAGTATCTATTTAGATCATCGTTGTGCGACAAAACATAAATAAGTATATGATAACTTGTTCACGGGGTTATCATATCGCATACGACCACAACGACGACTCTACGACACGATCTCTGCGTACAAATTCAAGCCAAGCTGTTGGCTGTATATGTATGTTAGTAACGGCTTTTCATTGCGCAGTTAAATTCTGGGATACTTGAGTTCGAAAACCAAGTCGTATTTAGGACCTCTAAGTCTGTCTATTTTTCAAATATGAGCGAATTAAAAAAAAATAAGGTTTCAATTTTGTCCAATTTTAAAGCTGGTCAAGAAACGGGTTGGCAAATCGAAATAGCCATATATATAATCGATATTAATTATATGTTTTGGGTCAGTCTTATACTATAATAAAAATATGTGACAGCAAAACGAAGAAAAGTTGTATAAAATAAAAGAAGAGTACTCATTTATTAATAAAAAAATCTATGAGTCCAGGAAAAATATATTTAAATATATTAACATAAATACATTAAAAAAAGCAAAGAAATCATATTAAATTCACTTAAGCTGATGATGTTTGACGACCTTAGAGAGTTCTTACATACAAATCTTTCTATCTTGTTAAAAGAACTGGTCAATGATATTTAACAAATGCATAACACAGGTATATAATTCAGTGTGTAATTATTTGATCACGTCCAAGTCTCTGTGTTGACTTTGTAAAGTCCATATTAAGATTTGGAAAATATAATATATTCTACTATTATAATTAAATTGTTATTAAAATCTAACTGTGCTCGCGTCTTGGTACGCTCTGTAGTTTGTTTTTCTTTTAATCTTACAGGAACCTAAAATTTTTCCAGAGTAAAAAGTATCATGTATATTAATCCAGATATTAAACTATATGTCCACCAAAGGTTTCATATGTGTGGGATGTATTCAGGTAGGCGTATTGTTTTTTTCTATAGTCATTTAACGGCCCACCAAAATGATCAATCAGTCTATAACGAAAGTATCGGGTCAACAGCGATCGAATCAACCAAAAGCTGGGCGAACGGCAAATTTCACTTTCTTCGCGCATCGAACGTGCGAGAGGGAAGGCTGATACGGCGCACCGTGGCATAGAGCCTCTTACAAAAAAAGAACTACTTTTCCTTTCTCAAAAACACGAATACTTTCACCTTAATCGAAACTCGCGAGAAAATAGTTACCACAAAGAATTAACATACATAGATGCATATTCTTTAGTTTTCACTATCGTTAGTCGCAAGTCGTGATATTTTTGTAACCACAGTTACAAGGATACTATGCCATATCAACTAAGTGAAGCAGCGATAGTCCAAAAGGGATGATCGGCCTTCAAAGTTCCACGAGTCTTTTATTCTTCCAACATACTTTCGTCCCAAAAACATTTGTGTACATTTTCAACAATTTGAAGGTCTTGATGAAAACGCTCACTTTGCTCGTCACTCACAGCGCCTAAGTTTTCGGGAAAAAAGTAAAGGTGAGAATCAAGAAAATGTAACTTAAGACATGTCCACACCCATTGCATGATAATTTTTTAATAAGTTAGCAATAATTTCTTTATAATCCTTATCTCTAGGATTCCCTAAGAATACCTGGACGACCGTTATAAAGGATTTCTAAGCAGTTTTTCTTTTGTAGATAAAAGCTTTTCTAAATTATTATCTTGCATCAATGTACGAATTTGCAAACCCACAAAAATTCCCTGTTTAAAATTAGTTTTGTGTCCGAAATACATGGGACTCACTGAAAATCCAAAATAATTCCAAATCATTGCCCGCTACGTTCGCGTCCGATCGCTACCAAACTTTACAGGAACAGTTGGACTAATCTAAAGATTGTCTGAAAGGTTCATCAAAATCGGTTCAGCGGTTTCGGAGTCAATAGGAGACATACGTATACAGACATCGCCTTTTCAACCGACTTCCAAAAAAGGAGGAGGTTCTCAATTCGACTGTATTTTTTTATGTTTGTTACCTCATAACATTCGACTGGGTGAAACGATTTTGATGATTATTTTTTTATTTGAAAGCTGGTGCTTCCCGTGTGGTCCCATTTCAATTTGGTCCAGTTCTGACAATGGCATCTATGAGAAAACGGTTTGAAGTCGGTTTTTCTTTTGTTAAAAAGAGTTTATACACTTAAATAAAAATTTAGATTTTTATTTTTGTATGTCTTTAATGAATAAACTCAAAAACTACTAGGTCGATTTTAAAAATTCTTTCATGAATAGAAATCTATATTAAAATAGGCTATATTTTGTAAATTTACGCGGGCGAACTAGCAACAGCTAAGTATAATATATGTAATACGAAAGGCTGATAGATTTACAATACATGGGATGTTGGTCAGTAGGCGTTATCGTATACAGTAGTGTATTGGGTCTATGTCAGGGTTATTGTGTGTAGTGGAAGAATTATCGGCGGGTGATATCGGGTCATTGTTTTACGCTGAGCGGTGCGCGGGCGCCGAGGCCAGCGGCGTGCTATAAGTAAACACTTGGTATGTTTACAATCGTAGCTATGTGCGACTAAGTGCAGGTGGCTTGCCGCTTACTGCCTATTCTCTACTTGTTTTAATCTTATTTACTGCATTATATAACAATCACATAAACCGTGTTTTGTGCACCTAAATTACAATTTTTGTTTTTGATGACGAGTGTTTTGTTTTTACACGACTTTTTACGGTTTTTATTGTAATCAGTTATTGGTGATTATTATTGATGATCTTCTTTTTACAAAATATCTTTGACTGGACATGAAAATGACAGTTAAAACTGAATTAGGTGATATCTATTTACTTTAATTCAATTCAAAACTTAGGCATGACATTGGACGCTTAAGCTGCGCTAGAAAGTTTATGTGAAAAAGTGACGAGTTGGAACTTCGTTATAAAAAATGTACTCATTACTATACTTAAGTATTCTTCGTTGTCAGTACATAATAAAATTCATAATACTATACTAATATAAAAAACACAAAAACTAATAAATTAACAAAAAACTCGTATTTTAAACAAGTTCTCATACCTGTGTGGTATGGATTAAAGTTATGGGGCTCTACCAAACTTAGCAACATTATGACAATTCAAAAATTTCAGAACAAAATACATAGAAGAGGCACTGTGCATTTACAGTGTAAATGTGCATTGGCACTGTAACGCAACGACTACCTTCATAGCTTAACTATTCACCCTATCACCCTATCACTGTGTAATTTTGCATAGGTATTATATTGTTAGTGATATAAAAAAGGACTTAGGGTATCTTTCATCCAGAAAAAATTACCCGACGGATCATGGGAAAAAATAAAAGTGACCAACTTATTCCTACCCTAAGGGTGGGGAATTAAAAATTAAGCATTTAGTAAATAGTAGATTACAGGCAAAAAAAAATACAAAATAAAACTTTTTAACAAAAAATTAAACCGCCAAAAAAACTGAAAAGCAAAAAATAATTTTATTAAACCTTAATAACTAAAGTTCTTAAACTACCAAACAAACAAAAATTACGTAAAGAGTGTTTTATTTATTTTATTTTATTTTTAAGTGTATAATAAATATTTTGATTTAACGAAGTTACAATTAATTGCTTCCCTACAATAATTATTGCTTGTGTATATGTTGATTTTGTTGTGCTGCAGCAACAAATAGTCTGCGGTATAGGATATCCAAAGACCTTAGTAACTTGCAGCAGATATAGCAGGTTAGGTTAGTTAATAATTTTTAATTATATCATGTAATGACCAAGTTTATGTTTCAATGTAATAACTAAGGAAAATTATACAAAGAACGACTACTGGGTAGTAGAAACAATAACAATACAACTATAATTATCTACTCTTTACAAAAGAGATATAACATAGTTCTAAAATAGAATGGAGGGAAAGGTATTATCCAGTCGTTGTCTCCCCCTATTTTCCTGTTCCTCATAATATGTCAACTGCAATGCATAGAGGGACTTGAAAAACCTTTGTTCGTTGTATTGCCACGTTTTCGAAAGTACCTACCGCAAAATCAGCCTTGAATATGGATTAATATAGACCAAAGTTATTCATTATCATAGGTTGGTTATAAATTAATTAATTTTTAAATTATTTATTATCTTAAGTAAAAACTGTTACTTACAATTTTACACATACTTGTAAGTTTTATTAGTAATTTTATGTTGTGTAATTTTTTTAATTAAAAATTGTATAGCTGTTACATTTTTTAACCACTGGTTAAAAACAAATATCTCGTGTGATAATTGCGTAGTACCTATATTTTTGTGATTTTGGTATGCCGTCTCATTACTGTAACGATTAGCTTAAAAGGTTCTTAATTATTTTTAATACAACCTAAAAAATAACTGTCCCAAACGTTATGATAGCGTAAGGTTTACGAGAAAAGCCGAGAAAACCGCACAGTACCCCGATCAAATGAAAAATTTTAAGATGCAAAAATTTATAAATAACCCATCAATGTAAGAAACACATACGTCTTTTCTACTCTATGTCATTGGGCGGTACGCGGCGCAAAGGAACAATTTTCTAATTTCATCTCTCCGAAGCTCAAATATGATTTTTCATTTTTCAATATCAGGCATCTCATATTCGCTCAACGCGTGTTAACTGAACGATGGGGTCCATGAAATGAATCATGTTCATTGAGTTTAAAGCATAATAAGAGAAAATGCATTTATTAAATTATTTTAAATTATTCATGGCCATAGTTCATGGTAAAGGCATATTGTGATTTAGTTACCAGCCTGTAAAGGTTGGCTATAATTTTTAGAAGACTTTACCTGGACTGATATTTTTAATGTTATGTTTGATACTGAATATTATAATTAGTTAGTAATAAATTTAGTTTCCATTAAATCTAATTGTGACCAATGTGTGTTGCCAGTGATGACATATTATAGTCTATGGGCACTATGGGTTCATTCCGAGAATAGTTTTATGCTCGCAGAGATATATTATTTCGATGATGCCAGTGGGCAGGACTCATAATATGGAGAGTTACGGATCTTGACCTTAGCTTTATCAGTTCCGCTAGTCAAAGATCCAACTATATACGCCCGGTATTATTAGAATTAAAAAACGGCCCGGTAGTCGACGTAGCCCGGTGGATCAGTAAGTTGAAGAGGCCGTGGGCAGGATACATTTTACGGAGATCCGCCGACCAGCAAGCGCAGTGTAGGACGTCTGCCCACATGATGGCACAGTCTGCTTCGCCCAGTCTTAATATTATGTTACAGAGAAGGGTTGTCATAACCTGATGGATCGATAAGTAGACGTGGCCATGGGAAAGACTCATAGTAGCTACGAAGAGCCAGCAGCTGCTGGAGAAGCAGACTTAATCAGAGCCGAGGTTTGACGTTAAATACGGGCTGCTTCTGATCCGGTCTTATTGGAAACTTACAGAGAACTATGTACAGCTGTAGACGGGTTACGGCTGTTTTTATTGAACAGTATAAATTATAGAATGTAAATAAACCACAGAAAGTTTGGACATGTTCCATTAAAATTATTTGAGTTCAATCTGTCATACTAGGCAGTAGAACTAGTTGATTTTTTTTATCCAGCTCCTCTCGTAGAAATAAAACTGTTTGGACTAAGCCAACGGTAAAGAGAAGAAATATATATAAAGCTGATGAGTTTGTTTGTTTGATTTTTTTTTTGAACGAGTTAATCTCAGGTACTACTGGTTCTAATTGAAAAATTCTATTTGTGTTGTTATAGTCCATTTATCGAAAAAGGCTTTCGGCTATTTATAACATTTCCAATTGAACGCGGAGGAAGTCTACAGCTAGTAAAATATACAAGAAAAATACAGTAAAGAGAACCTATATGAGCCTTGTTGCTCATCAGCAAACAAAAGATCCGTCGATTGTTAAACGAATTATTGTTAATGATAGATAAACGACTAAATTTGTGGAGTACAGTTAGCTTTTTTTATCATGAAGTTTCCCGTCATTGTTTTATGTTTTCAACTGACTTCCAAAAAAGGAGGAAGTTTTCAGTCCGACTGTATTTTCTTTTAATGTTTGTTACCTCAGAACTTTCGACTGGGTGAAACGATTTTGATAAGTCTTTTTTTATTTGAGAGCTGGTGCTTCCCGTGTGATCCCATTCCAATTTGGTCCAGGTCTGACATTGGCATCCATGAGAAAACGGTTTGAAGTCGGTTTTTTTTGTAAAGAGTTATTTGAAAATAATTATTATCGTAGTTCTCTCCCAATCGAAACCTCGAAGGTTTCAACCTCTCGACAATATTTATATAATTATTTACAAATTTATGGCATTGAACTCCTAAACAGCTGGGCTGATTTTGATGAAATTTATGGCGTGGTTTAGATTTTCAGGCTAATTTTAATCAATTTTTTCAGTTCAATAAGAAAACTAATACGAAATTTTATAACAGAAATACTCCGTACGATATTTGTAACAGTTGTGATAAGCACACGTGCTTAGAAGAGGCCTTGACCGATACGCAGACGTTTGAGCTGTGTTGTGTCGCGCGTATACATGTAAATAAAGCTCACGTGCGAAAGACCCATGGAGAAGAAAAACGTGAACTAGAAACGTGTTGGATATTTCGGGATTCGCCCTTAGTTCTTGTACCACAGAGACCTTCACCTTGAAAGTGCCACCGGGCACTTCAAGGGATTCGCAACGAGGCGAGCGAGCTGATCGCTCTACAGCTTCGTTTCTTGTTTGCAACAACAATAAAATTTTATTATAGGTATACCTACAAAGTAATTACGACATTCTAATTATATTACAAATGCATTTTTTATAAAATTATAAATCGATCGAATTATATATATTTTTTAAATATTAAAAAATAAAACAATAAATTGGCTGAAATGTATTAGTAATATCAATAACTATAGCGACCCGCTCCTGGCTTCGCCCGGGATGCAATTTTCTATATACATAAATATTCTTCATTTATCCCTCTTTCCATAAGTGAAAACCTAATTAAAATCTATTTGGTAGTCTAGAAGTAGTTAACGGAAAAGCAGATAGTTTATAATAGGTAGAGATTAAAGTTTTAATAAAAGAAATTGTTTCTGTCAGTCAAACTGTACAGATAAGAGATAAGTAAATGCCATCGCAAAGTTTTCTTAAGAATTTTAGAAGAATTATCTCTAGTACATAATTTTTATGTACGTATTAGTTAGTTTAATACGTGTAGTTTAGTTTATTTATGTTTTTTTTTTTTTTTTTTTCAAAATATTGTATTTATTTATATTTGTTTTTTTTTCTATAAATAGGTGACTTGTAAGGTAAAATCTTCTGTGAAAACTGCTATGAAAAAAAAAACGACATAAAAATTCGTGTAATAGTTTAAGAGGAGTTAGCGAAACAGACAGTCAGACGAGGAAAATGACTTCAAATTGCTCTTGTCTACTGACAAATATCGTGTAAATTAAATCAGTACCTTAAACAGTACTTTTTTCAAGATGATAAAGTAAATGTAAAAGTAAGGACATAACTATTTCTTGTTTTCTAAAGAGAAATCAAAAATGTAAGATGCAAATGTGCTACTTCAGTTGTTATTTTGTAATTGAAACCAAAGTCATTTGAAACTATGGATCGCTATTCGGCGCCTTATATGTCTGCAAATACTTTTGAGTACAAATATGTTTCGTACGAATAATTCTAATGATAATAATATGATCACGCTAGAAGTATTAGAGCCAGGATACGAATGTTTAATGAGATTTGCGTGGGTCTCATGTAGGTATTTTTTCTTATAGGTAAATCGTCATAACAGTTATACTGAATGTTATATCGTCAATGCTATTATAGATATATTACTTTTAGTGGATCTATATTTAAACCAGCTCATTATTTTTTTTCTCATTTTCATAATGAACCAATAATTATACTTTGTTTCTTTATTTAGTAGCTATCGGTGAGCTTTGTTGTTATCAATAAAAAAAAATGGAAACTCTTAATCAAACTCGAAATATTTATGTATCAATTAGGATTCTCCAAGAAAATCTTATTGATTTAGTTTCGGAAAAAAATTCACAGATTTCGTGCCTCACACGACTGTCGAGCACATTGAAAATTAATCTACGGAATTCGAAAAAATATATAGTTCTTATATATTTTTTCGATATATAAAATATATATATAAAACTTTTTAACAAAAAATAAAACCGCCGAAAAAACTGAAAAGCATAAAATAATCTTATTATCATTTTACTTAAGTAATTTTGAGTCGCCGTCGCGCATCACTCTTTACGTAATTTTTGCTTGTTTGGCTACGATGGTTTTATATTTTTTTGTGGCTGTAATCTAATATTTACTACATGCTTAATTTTTAATTTTCCCATTCCCATTTTCCCACGCTTAGGGTAGGAATTTTTTTTCCAAGTTTATACAAGACCAACTTCGAGGTATACCCTATCCATTAAAGAAAGAATTATCAAAATCGGACCACCCTGTCAAAAGTTATGCGTGATCATACATAAAAAAAAAAAAATAAAAAAAAATATACGCGTCGAATTGAGTACCTCCTCCTTTTTGTTTCTTTGTTTTCGTCGGTCGAAAATATATGCGACTTGTTGACTTCTTTCAAAAAGGTTTAATCTACAGGGCAAACCCTTAACGTAATCGTCTTTATTTTAGGCTCAAATTGTAGTTGACTAAATTTTCCAGAGGAAATTTTCTTTGATATCGTTCTTCGTTTCCAAAATATCGAGCGCCAAAATCAAAAATTCGGAAATAATTGATTTTTATATTCACTGTTTCAGTCATAACTTTTTCGGTTTTGACTTTTTTGATAAAAAATTTTGCATCTTACAACTCTCATGAATACACGTCTTTTGAGCCCTTTTTGATTATCATATCTTCACTCTCCCAGATATAACGGGATCGTACTTTTTCGTGAAATCGGGGCCTATACTGAAGCGAACGAAAAGACATTTCCAATGTGAAAACCCAAGATGGTGACGATCCTGAGAAGGATTCCATTCTTCTCAGTCAATTGTCATCTTTAAAAATATAAAATAATAAAAATTACAATTAGTTCAATTAAATTATACACCAAGTGAAAAGAAAAAAGTATTTTTTTTAAATATTTTGTTTCAAAAATTTTACTAAGTGTCGCTCTAAATTAGTGGGGTTAGTTGTATCATTAGACTTAAAGAAAGGCACAACCCTACAAATTTTTATTAGATACTTATGCTCTTTTAATAAATTCTCAGCAGCAATTGACGATGATTTTAGTGTACTATAATGTTAATCTGCCTTAAAGTCCTGATAATTTATTTTTAAATTAGAGCTGCTATCATCCGTTTGGTTTCTTGCAGTTTCCCTGTTAATTATGATCCATGTTGGTTTATTTGTTTTTTACATATTTGTTTTTTTACATGTATTAAGATTTTGATATGTAACAGACTCCTCTAAACAAAGAATATTATTTTTTTAATTTCTTTACAATAAAACTGTGGATTATGATTATACCTATTACCTACCGTTTCTGACTATACAACTCATAAATCTTATTTCTAATTAATGCCATTAGTTGCCCACTCATTAAATGCCATTACAATTTGCTAACTAATAAGATTTTATGGTAAAAACTTTTCTAAATTCATCTATTACTAATATTATAAAGAGGAAAGATTTGATTGTTTTTTTGTTTGTATAGAATAGGCTCCGAAACTACTGGACCGATTTGAAAAATTCTTTTACCATTAGAAACCGACGTTATCCGTAATGAACATAGGCTACTTTTTACCGCGGGAAACTGCTTCATTCCTATTATATGGGAAAACGGGTAATAGGACAACGGGTAGTAAGAATTATCCTTCCGTACTTATCTTTTTCACAAAACTTCTAAACGGCTGAACCGATTGGGTTGAAATTTAATATAGGTATTTCGATGATTTCCTGGATGATTTTAAAGTACAATCGGACCCGTTAGGTGGCGCTACTGTTGTCGGTATGTCAACTACTAAACGGCTTGACCGATTGGGTTGAAATTTTGTATGTGTATTTCCATGGTTTCACAGACACGAATGTGTTATATTTCATAAAGTTAAACGGACGAAGTCACGTGCAACAGCTAGTTACTAATAAATTTAAGTAAAGAAAATTCCATTAAGACTTTCATAATAAGAAAATCCTGGTAGTTTATGCTGAAATTAGTTGTTGCTAACTTCTGAGGAATCTGAACTAAATTGATGCACATTCGTAAAGTGAATATTCTTAGAAGAGACGTTGCAACGTTCGCTCTATCAATATAATATAATAGTGATAAGAGTCTGTGATTTCATAATAAGTAATAAGTCTGTGATTTTAACAAGAAAGCTTTTATGTAAGCTCACATAATAATTTATTTGTGGGCATCTAATTAGCAGGGTGCCGATTCACTTGATAATAGGTGCTAACCGTCATCAAGACTTAAAGTTGAAAGTTGACTTAAACTACTTGAGTACTTTTGTACCCTTGAAAATCTCTTCGTGCTGTAGCAAGACGTAATATATTTTTTAATTTATTTATTAGAGATGGGTTCAAAAGTTCTGAGGTAACAAACATAACCATACAACAACAACAACAAACATAACATACTCGTACAGTCGAATTGAGAACCTCCTCCTTTTTTTCAAGTCGGTTGAAAAAACTCTCCAAAGTAACCCTTGGCGTGCAGATTATAAATCATGAATGACAAATAATTTTGCACGCAACATAAAGGCAATCTTGCAAGGTTTTTCCAAATGAGATAAATATAAATGCTGATTTTATTAGGTTTATGTAAAAATATTAATAAAAAGTTTACATTAAAAAAATGCATTTATATCCAGATCTATTCGCTTATCCAAGCTTATTTTCGCTTGAATTTTTCTGAACTATGCCATGGTTTTTGTGTAACTGTGAATTATAATCATAAGATATATTCTAAAAAATAATTAGAAACTTCAAGAAAAATAAAAACTTTTTAGCAAAAAATTAAACCACCGGAAAAAGTGAAAAGCAAAAAATAATGTTAGCTAACCTTAATAACTAAAGTTCTTAAACTAATGTAAGTATAATTTTGAGTCGCCGCCGCCCATCACTTTTTCGTAATTTTTGCTTGTTTGGCGACGCCTCAAACTTCGTTATAACATTAGTTTAAGAACTTTAGTTATTAAGGTTAAATAAAATTATTTTTTGCTTTTCAGTTTTTTCGGTGATTTAATTTTTTGGTAAAAAGTTTTTATTTAATAATTTTTTGTGGCTATATTCTACTATTTAATACATGCTTAATTTTTGATTACTTTTATTAAATTGTAATACTCAGCTCATCATTAAAATCTGTGAGTAAACAATAAATCATCCCATAGGATATGATTTCATTTTCCAAATTTATATGTGACTAACTTCGAGGTATACCCTACCCATTAAAAAAAGAATTATCAAAATCGGAATACTCTGTAAAACGTTATGCGTGGTCATACACTAAAATCAGTGAGTGAATAATCAATCATACCCTGTTTTCCTACCCTTTTTTCCTAAATGTATATGGGACTACATTCGGAGTAAACCCTTTCAAATAAAAAAAGAATTATCAAAATCGGACTACTCTGTAAAAAGTTATGCATGATCATACATAAAAAAAAAAAACAAATATACGCGTCGAATTGAGATTTAATCCTCCGTTTTTTGTTTTTTCATTTTCGTCGGTTGAAAAGTTATGGAAAACTATTTTTTATTTAAATGTTATTGTTAATTTAAAATTACGCGAAAATGACAACGAGGCTTAAATTTCATCACTAGGAATTTCTAAGGAAATTGAAGGTTGCTACGAGCTACTTTAAAATAATTGAGAATGTACCTACCTATGGTGGAGTGATGTGTGATGAGGCGATGTTGGGGCTGGTGGTAGTAGTGGCAAGGATACGGTGGTGGCGGTGGCGGCGGCGGCAGGAAGCAACGGTCAGTTGAACGCGACGGCGGAGGCGGTGCGCCCCATGCGACGACCGGCGTTGAGTTGGTTCCCATATCTATGTACCCGTGGCGGTCTAAGCGACGGCTCGCGGGCCAGCTGACCGTTTGCGCCCTTAAGCACTCAATCGTTGCTATATACGAACAGCTAGGCACGCGACCGACCCCGTAGCGGTTCGCGGCAGGATTGAAGGATAGCATCCATCGAATCGCGCACGCTCAATGCCACGTGCGCAACGGCACGCTCGCTCGCAACGTGCACGTCTGTCCGCACGTGACTTTACAACCCGTACGCCCCGCCTGTCCTAAGCAAAGGGGGTGCGCACCGCGGCGTCCACGTCGCCCTTTCCTTCAATCCACTGCACTACATTTTACTTAGTAACTGATATACTGAAATAAACACATTTCTGCTCGCCCGTCATATATATGTACTACGTACAAAGTAATTGCTTGTAAATGAATAAAGAAAAGGTACGTACATACCTATATGTAGTGTTGATTGGATTGTGGCGTTTATTTTACGTCTAAGTTTAAGAAAACTCTACACACTAACTCATAAGTACAAAATTGCTTCTTAGTATGCAAAATTCTTTAAAAGCGGCTATGAAAGTCAACAATAGTGCCTACAACGACGTAGGTAATCAAATATCAGCCTATATCACAAGCAAGGATCCACGTGTGCTGGAAGTGCACAGCGTGCACTACCGATCATAAGGATATGGGATAGGGTAATGACTCTCGCATCCTTTTTTTAATCACTAACAGCACATATGCTGTTATTTTGAGCCAGTTACCCAGCCGGAAATCGAACCGGTGATCCCTGAGACCCTATAACCACTCATCCAAAGGACTCATCCTGGGATTTTGTAATTGAATCATATTTTAGCCTTACATAAACGCTTTATTTGAGAACTATTTTTGACCCTGACTTCGTCCGAGCCCCTTTTCTTAACGTTGAAAATTAAAATGAATACCTAGGTGACAAAATAAAATAATAATTTATAGGAAATCAATTGATTATGTGATCTCGTTAAATCAGAATATTGGGTTGTTCTAAGCCTTAGCGAAATTTAAAATGAATGAAATTTGTTATCGAAACTAATAAAGCACTTTTCTCGTCGGCCATACCCTTAATAAAATCTCTTACGACATTTTGTTTATCCGTTGCTAGGCAACGCTTTTCGGCGCATGACTACGACGGTGGCGCGAAAATTTTGGATTACTGCTAAAACTTGGCTAAAACAAAACCTGGGTTAAAAAATATCAAACTGCTCGTTATTTGATTTTCAACAAAAGCTATAAAAATTGCGGCCTCTAAGAAAAAAAATCGCTGCACTTTGAAATCTTCAGGGTTTTTCTACATTATTTGAAAAGTTATTGCAAATTCGAATATCCTTAAAATTACAGTTTTTGAACTTTTTGCGGTCAACATTTTCAATTTGAAATAAAAAAATTTCATCCAAAATCCAATCTGGATAATAGATAAGCACCTTGTAGATAATGTTTTGCAGTTTACAAAACCTTACTTTAATTTTATGTACGACTGAAGTACGACTATTAATTATTTCCCGAGTACTTAATCAGTTGTCAAAGTCAAAAATTACTTTTCAGCTTTGATCAACGATAAATCAGTAACAAATCATTGTTCAGTTTTCTTCAAAATTACAGCCTGTTGAAAATCACCTAAAAATTTGGAATTTTCTTTATATGATTTATATCTCTTAATTTTTGGGACTACTATATTAAATAATTAATAATTGATATTGATAAATAACATTTTTTTTTAAATATAGGAATGGATTGCGTAACGTACGTTACGTTACGTGTCCAAAACTAGCTAAAGTATAAAAGTCTAGCTAGAGACAGTTTAACCCTAATTTACTTTATAACAACACGTGCAGTGTTGTATTACGCTAATAAGGGATACAAAATACGTTATCCTCACCTTATCCAATATATCCCAATTATGTTATTTTCTCCATAAAATCTTTTCCGTGTAAGGTGACGCTCTGCCACTACACTCTGTGTTGTATAACTAAGGCGACATACCATTTAATTGGCCATCTCGTTCGTAACACATTCGGATCAAAAATAAAATTAATTTACCTGATAAATATCTGATAAATGTCAAAGATTAGGTATAAGTTATAGATAGAAAAATATTTGTGTTTTTTTACACTTTTTAAATAAAAATTAATATGAATAAGGTTAATATCATGAATAGACCACGTCGTAAAAGGTATATAGTTTCACGTTTAGACCTCGTCGGTTGGATTTTGCGGCAGACTCTAATAACCTATAACACGACCCAACCATATCCCGATACTATTATTTAAAGATGAATATTTTAATTCGATGCTAAAACAGTTTCGCATTATGTTCCCTACAACAATATGCAAAGAACGCTAAACAAATTTCAGTAAAAATCTTTCTTGGTTTGCCTTTTGATTTTGGTCGTTAGACCTTTTAAAACCGGGCTTTTGCGAGCGAATGCTCAGCCCTTGCAAACTAACATCACTGAAAATGTTCACTAAGGGTGTTTGTTAGTAAGGAGATTGCCATGTAGAGCGATTATAATAATCACAACGTGAGGGGGAGGCGACTAGGCATATGATTGTAACTGCTCGTTAGCTAGTATAGGGGACCGTGGGACGCTCAGAGGTCCCTGTTCTTCTGTTTCTTAGTAAGTGCGTAGGTGCCGATTAAACGACAACATTTAAAACTTTAAAGATCGGCAGTAGCCGATGATGGGTCGTCGGGATCTCTCTCTTTTGTCGGCGGATGCTTTTAGCCTTCTTGAAAACAGCTAATGGAAGAATAGGGTACAAGTCTCTTGACGACTTATGGGTGAGATGCTTTGTTCCTTCTATACCAAACGACAACATACCAGATTTCTATTAAATCAGATTTTTGCAATACCAGAGCTATATCAAGAAAAGAAAACGAAATAGGATACTGACAAACATAAAAACCAAAAAATTTTTAAAAATGTAATAATTTATTTTTCATATTCGATCAAGCACATTTCAACAGATATATTTTAATATTTCGCTAGCAATCTGAAACTATACCATTTATTTTATAGTCCTTGGAAAAATACTTCTTTTTTTAGCAATACAATAATTTGCAGCCTACTTAGGTTTGGCGGATGTTTGTTTTTGTATTAATTCGCTTATTCCAACCTTCTATATATAGATTACCGTGGAATTGAATCAGGGCGAAAATGCTCGAAATAGAATAAAGATAACATTAATGTACAAAACAACCAGTATCGAGAATTGACAATAATTAGAAAATGTTTTTCACACATAATTAAACAAACGAGCTAAATGTTCAAAAATTATTTTTTGGCTGTGCGTTGATGGGCAGTCAGAAGAGACTATTTTAAAAGTAATAGAAAAAAGTCGTTTATTATCATAATGACTCGATCAAAATATGATATTTCAATATGGCACTACTATAAAGCATAAAGCGTTAAATAAATATACAATTCACAAATACAATTAAAATTATGCGGGTGAATACATGATACGCGTATGTTTCCGCTCCCAGTTAAGTTGTGCGATTCATTACCATGTGAATAGGTAAAAATCATCCATACAAAATACTAACCGTATTTTTTGTTGAAACTCGCCCCGTGACTCAGGAAATCTGTAAAAAAAATGACAGTTTTACAAACAAAACAAACACTGTTTCATTATTTAAAAGACATTTTTAAAGACACTGTTAATAAGCGGATGAGACCGAACGTTGGTGTGGCGACACCAATATTTGACCAAACTATGGCCAACGCTTTGGAGGAACTTGTCGACTCTACTCGGTTCGGCTAGCCCTATAGCTATAGCTATATACCTATAGGTCGTATACCTAGAGCGTTTGTACTTTATATTAAATCACTTTGATTTTCATGTCGATCGTTTCAGCATAATATATTCTAGGTTTATAGGTTTCGCTTTAAAAACAATAGATTGTTTTTATAGAACAAACAGTTTAATTAGACAAAGTTTTAATCACAAAAATTAAGATATTTGAGGTGATAAGTTTGAATCTATTACAAATTTAGAAAAAAGGAAAACCTATAAACTTTGTCTTTCATTGTGTCAATAACATACAAAACAATCATGGAGATTGGAAAATATTTAGAAGTGGAAAATTATTTTTTGTATGGACGAGTACGTACTATTCTTTCAGGCGAACTACGAGAATCGAAATAATATATCTATGAAACCTTTAAACAGTTTTGAATGAAACTTTGCACTTATACTTTTTAACCTTCTGTTACGTTGTTCTTGGTTAATATATTAATTTCTCAATAGAGACATATTACCTAAATTTATATTTGTTAATATAAATTTTTTTTTACCTAAAATCACGAAAACTAATCACATCTACTTGGAAATCCAACATTACTTGAAATTATGTATAAATTCACTATCAGCAGATGAGAAATATTTTTATATATCACTTACGTTACGTTATGAGGTGTTTTTTGTTTTATACGAATTATTAAGAGACATAATAAATTTAGCAGAGTTTTCTGTTTCTGTATTTATTCCAGAAATTATTGGGCGTCAGACGCCCACGTTAAAGACTAATTGTACACGTAATATGTAACAAAAATTATTTGCTGGTTCTAGTAAATAAGAAAATAGTAATACATCCGCTTTTATATATATTACATCCGTTTCAATTGTGATTATGTTTGGTTATTTCTGTTCATCGAAATAATATTATTCTTCAAGCTGTTTATGCTCAATCATAGGGTTAACTGTATCCCAAGATTGCAGGATCCAGGATCAAGGATTGCAAGTTTCGGTTGAGTTACCGACTTTCGCATGGTTGATCGGGTTGTGGCTGGGAAAAATATAAAAATTGCAACCCGGGCGAGCCGGGAACGGGGCGAGAATATTTACATAAAATATGAATAAGCACAATAACACGAATAGCTCGTGAACACCATGTAAGAATGTAAAAACATATAATATCATGCATGAGATTACATATTGGATTTAACTTCAAGTAAACTTAAATTTAAACTTAAGAGGGAAGAATAGTCCCTATGTACTCGTCGTTTGTTTTATAAAAACAATGTATCTTTTTTTTAAATAGCGATACTTATAAACTAACTAGAATATATTATGCTGAAACGATCGACATGTAAACAAAAATGATTTGTTAAGATTTAGTTAGTGGAAACTATTTTCTCCCGAATTTCATCAAAAAGAGTACATATTGTCCTAGGATCGCAAAGCTATACTTTCCTCTTAAGTTTACTAAGGGGCAAACTAAGGAGAAAAGGGAACACCCTAAGTTGTTACTTTTAGTTTCTTTACTCTTCGCTAGGGGCGTTCTAAATATTTTGGTACAAACATTTTAAACCTACTACCAAATATAGTTAACCGTTCGCCCACTCATGGTGAAAGCGGTTATG
Organism: Synanthedon vespiformis; assembly: GCA_918317495.1. Classification (NCBI taxonomy): domain Eukaryota; kingdom Metazoa; phylum Arthropoda; class Insecta; order Lepidoptera; family Sesiidae; genus Synanthedon; species Synanthedon vespiformis. Next base: position 6,119,529 of record OU906947.1, read on the forward strand.
ATCATAACGTCAATTTTGGCTGGATTCATATTACCTACCCATACCTATATATACGTACGTATACATTACGATAGGTATATTTCAAAAGTGCATTAGGTCAAAACATTGTTTTATTTAGAATTTCTGTCTCTTTGTCTGTGAGTTGCACATTAATTTTGAAACGGCTTAACCAATTTGAATGCGGCTTTAACTCCTATGCATTGATGATTACCTGGATTACTATAGGATACTTTTAGCCTGGAAAAATATTAGGTTCCTGTGAGATTTTTAAAACGAACTACAGCGCATACGAAGTTGCTGGTACAAGCTAGTATATAAAATAGATGCATAAAGTAGCAAAACTTACTACTAACCATATAAATTAAATCAAACGAAATAATCCCTAGTATATGAATGTATATAAAAGGTACCCGTGTACCTACCTAATACAATAACATAAATGAGATGAAAAATAAAAGCCTCACACATAGCATAGCACACTTTTTCCCGTTGCGGAAACGGGTTCAACTAAGCTGTACTTTTTATATGGATGGTAATAAATCAACAGGCTCTGGACGCGCGGCAATGGTGGCGGCGCGGGCGCCTCTTCCCTAACCGCGCCGCCTTGTCGATTAGCATAGTTCGAGCTCAGCATAGTCAGCATCTTCGTAGCACATCTTAGGCCGGTTTCAGTGCTCGCCTGACGGTCAGGCCTGACGATACGCACGACCGATCGCGGTAGCAATTAATACGCGTGCATATGGTCAGGCAAGCTATGTAACGACTTGTGAATTTTCATACAAATGACAAGCGCGTCGGTCGCACGGTCAGGAATGCGTATCGTCAGTACTGACCGTCAGTAAAGCACTGAAACCAGCCTAACTGGCTGCGCTACATAGCTTACACTTAGAATAAATAGAAACGGTCACATAGTTTCATAGCTTAGCATTCACATCCTCGCAGCATAGCTGTATAGTCAGTATATCTCTGGTGAAAAAGCATCCTTATTATTCTCATTTAACATAAATAAATATTAGGTAATAATTATGTGCGCCCATGTAAACAATGTTTACATACAATATACGTAAAAGTTTAACATCCCTATTGCGCCCTCTGTCCTCTAGGCCATTAAACTGATCGAACAGCGCCATAACGAACAGCGAAAGAAGTAACTTTTACACTGATATAATCTTACCTACTAAAGCTTTGGTCCGTTTCATCTAGATGGCGCTTTTATCATTAAAATCTGATAAAATAAAAGTGCGATAAATAATTAATTTATTAACACACGCATATTTAGAGAACTTACCGTAACGGCTCATAGTCGATAAACAGATATCTGAAACAGTTATCACCACTAAATGATAGTGTTTAACAATATAGCTACGGTCCAAATTAAATAAACCATAGACTGAAAATATTATTAATAAAACTTATCGAAAATGTGCAAGCCGGTCACATGTGCGCACGATGGTCAAAGTATGATTTACTGCGATTGGTCGAGGACAAGGTATCAATGCAGCTGAACGGGCTCTGATTGGTGGTAGCCGTCGGAGTCGGTAAAACAACCGCAGTACAGGCACGTGATAATACTGATTGAAGGCCGCGTATCCTCTTTAAATACAGATGGCGTTGGCTTTCACTTTGTTTACTGCTTGCTTATACAAGCAAGTGTGACATAATTTACATAACGTGCGCGCTGATGGACTAAAGGCAGCGTGACATCACAGAAACATAAGTATATTTTTAATATGGTGGGAAAATACTCAGCGACTTAAGTTGAATTTTTCTTTCACACCGTCCTTCACGTTTGCTGACCGACGAATGGTATGCGCGAAATAGCTCTACGTATTATTACAACGTTATGTTACGTTACTACTGCAACCAAAATATAGAGCGACCTTCAACACAATAACCAGCCAGATACGTCGTAGCTAGCTGTTATAAGTAAATAGTTGTGGTATTATTACTAAGAGAACTTTCTGCGTTTTTTGTCCTGTTGTGTTTTTGTTTGATTACGTTATACAGGTTTATATTTAACTGACGCTCTTCCCTTGCTTAGCACTGCTTAGGTAGGTACCTACTTACGATTGATTAAATCGCAGTATCAATTGTGCTCTTTAGCCAATTCAATTTAGTCCGTTCAAATTTCCCTAGCATTTCTTTAGTTGCACTATTGAGTTAAAAGAGTTCTGTACCTACATATTTGCTTAAACTACCTACTGAATTACATGGAATTGATCTTTACATCATACAGAAAATTTTCCAAAGTATAGTTAAGTTGCGCCTATTTTAGCCTAGTAGTAATTACTACTTCAATATATTTAATAGCCCGCACATTTTTGTTTTGCGCCAGTTTGTACAGTTACATGCATTGTGTAAAGTTAACTTTAAATGTTCAAGGTAATGAAAGTTAACCCAGCGTACTTACGCTAATACGTAATCTCAACTTTCTATGCTGTTACAAATTTTATAACATTTGTCTTTTAATATTAGGGACTATTAGTTTAGGGACAGACAGTTTAGGGAACTGGATTATTATATAGGATACTTCTTATCCTGAAAAAAAATCTCAGGTGTTTATATTACTTTGTTATTTTCTCAGATTTTCTTCTCTTTATTCTCTCTATTTTCTTCTTTATTTTCTCGTTTATTTTTTAAATCGTTTATTTTATCGTTTATTTTCACACAGACAAGTCACAACAAAATGACAAAATTACTGCAAGGTTATATTCATATAACCCCGGGTGACAAATATCCCTCAACCAAAACAAGTCTATACCTATTTAGTTAAGTTTATTTGTGCATGATAATTAGAACTTACATCACCATAATTGGGTTTTCACTGTTAATATGCACCTAGAGTTCCAAGTAAGTACACTTATTTAAATTAAATAAGTGCTTTTAAACACGAATCCACTTTTGTTACATTTTCATTACTGAGCCGCTGACTAAGATTTTCATAGCCCACGGAGATAATACCTTAATTTTAAATACTTTAATTTATGAAATATTATAAATAATAAAATTATTGTCACTTACTGCATCAATTGTTTTGCAAAATCTGAAAAAAGAATTGTATTGTACTTATACAAAAAATATGTGTCAGTAAATAAGATATATTTTATGCCCAGTCCCTAAAAAAGAAAGAAACATCTGCCTCGAAAAAAATAATTATTTCAATTATTATTTGAAAGCTTTTGAACCTGCCAAGGTCATATTTATTTACTAACGTAATTCACTACGTATACACGCAATGCAGGTTTCAAAGTTATCGCTAGAAAGTCATTTTAGCGGATAGGTTAAAACCCCGCAGTGTCCCGGATATCTATGAAGATTATTTATCAACGATAAAAAAATGTGGTCACTAAGGTTTCATCCCAATCAAACTAATCACTGAAGACCACATGTCGACGTCCTCGAAGCAGCTGTTGAAGCCGTTGATTATTATCTTCACATAGTATGTAAGTAACTTTTAGATCTTTTGAAAAATTGCCGGGTGCGGGCCGGCAATATTATTTAGAGAACTAGCCATAGGTAAAGAAATCGTACCTGCTTAATGTTTTCACCGTGAATTGCACATACAGGACTTTTGTATGCATTTGCTACATACCTATTTAATGTAGACTAAATTGTCCTCTAATCAATTGTATTTACAAGTACATACTTGTATGAAGCAGTGCCGAGTAAAATATATACTATTATATAGTAAACTGAAGAGTGTGTTTGTTTGGTTGTACGCGCTAATCTCAGGAACTACTGGTTCGAATTGAAAAATTCTTTTTGTGTTGGATAGTACCTACATTTATCGTGAAAGGCTATAGAGAACGCGGACGAAGTCGCGGGCACCAGCTTATTATTAACTATAAACTATTAAATAATTTAGTATAAACTATATATTAACTATTAATGTAATAATAAATATTAATATTACCCGACGACCCGACCTCCCCCGACGACGCGACGCCCGACGCTTCGGGTTACGGATAGACCGACCCCTTTGGAAGCTGACATGGGGTCGTTTTTAGGTATAACTAAATATTAATTTTATTAATTAGCCTAGTAGTTAATTTATTATCGTCTACCATCAACTACAATCAGATATACCTGTACACACGCCTACTACAATCCAAGATATCTGACAGCCGATAAAAAAGGGAGCGTCGTAGTCTGAAGTATTAGATAGATATGATTATAAATTATTTATTTACTTGCAAATCAAAATTTTAAAGTCCATTATTAGGACGATATATTATTATTTTTTTTAGTTGAAAACAACTTAACATAACTACTTTAACATAGTTAATCACAATAATAAATGGTTTCGAAAAGACTATTTAAATCATTTAAGACTAAAGGGTAATTTAAAAAAATGTATATTATAAAATTTACCAATTAGTAGACCACATTTTAGAAAACAAATCATATACATTATTATAATAGCTTAAATAACCCGATGGGGTCTAATTGGTGCAACAATTTTTGTTGTTCTTCTGACAACTAAATCGGTATTGAGTAGGTTGTGCAACTCTCTGTCCCAGAGTTTTAAAGGCACACTTTATGGTATATCGTGTCCGCATATTAAAGTAAAACTGAAAATGTTTCATTTATTAAACCCGTGTTGCCTGGCACGAATCGTTCAACAATTCCACAAACCTCTTTGGTTAGGTATAGCTGTTATTAATTTGTGAACTCATTCAGGAACTAAATGAACGGAAATAGTTACTTATAGGTAAATGTCTACCACTATTATAATAGTAGGTTATCCGCAATGGAGAGCTTTGAATTCGTGTTGAAAGAAAATAAATAATCAATATCAATGTTTTCAAGTATTCGTCTCAAAAATCACATATTTGTACTCATTTCTTGTCTCTACGATATACAATGTAGGTATCTTATCTAACACAGTCATTTGTTATAAATCGGACGTACACATTTACGTCAAGATACCGAAAACAAAAACGAGATACTGAAAGTGGTTTAAATTTATATGTTTTATTATGATTTGAACAATGTTATTTATTAAGTTAAATTAAGACGTAAAGTCAAACTATTTTTAGGATGTATTAGACGTCTCCTACCACGTAAGAAATTATCTCACTCAGGATAAGACAGTTGTAGGAGTTAGATTGAATGGGTAGTACTCGTAACGTACAACGTTGTACGTTGTATATTTTGTATGCATGCTCTTTTACTAACAAATCTACGAGGTATCGAGTTTTTTGTAGCTTTTGTAGCATGCAGCTCACAAATCTCACAGTATAACCGATGGCTACATACATAAAGCGAATTGACTGAGAGAGTGAGAGGATTAACTATTACAGAAAAAAGATAATATGTTTTGAAAGGTAAAATGCGAAAACCTATCCATAAGCTACATCATAGAGCTTACGATATTCTCCGAATTTTTATGCGGGTTAGAATGAAATATATTTTAAAAAAGGCAGTTTTCATTTGATAATGGGCATACTGAGAACAAGTAAAGATATAATTAATCGGACTCGTTACGCAACCTCTATACGACTAATTATTTATATGTTTATACTAATTCTACTGTATTAGCGTACCTACTAATTGTTAAACCGGGATATGATGGCTCTTATGACGTTAGTACGCTCATAAAATTTAATATACTCGTACATAGGTACTATACTACTGAAACCACGCTTCGCCCTGGGCTCGTGTTTTGTCACTTAAAAGAATTGTTTAAGTACAGGTAGATATTTCTCGTCTTTTTTATCATGACTACTACCTACATACCTAATGATGGTGACATTGCAAGTCCTAGTTAGTGTGATCTACTACTTTTGTTGTAGTAGTAGATTATGAATAATATTCCGAAGAACTATCGTTATATTTAGTTTTATAACATTTTTTTTTGTGTAACGTAAAGAAAATGTTAGACAAAAAAGTTTAGTTTAATCACAACTATACAATGAAATACATGTATATAAAAAATATAACAACTAATTTGTGTTTAGTATAGTTTTATTTCTGTTGTTTCATCAAAATAAGCGAAAATCGATTTTACAGTCATTGAAGTAAAAATATCAACGTCTTAGAAAAAAGGTAGGAAAAATAGGTACGTAGGAAAAAAAATAGGAAAATTGGAACTTGACCTTCGATATGTGCCAGAACTATTGTATGCAATCCACTTTTTTGTACCAAAACTAAGACGTAATTTGTAATTCGAAGACTAATTTGCTAACAGCGCAATGCCTACATCTATTACATATACGAGATTGTTGGTAATTACAAGTAAAAAATAATTAGTTACTTATGGTTACATAGAAGTAATGATGTCAATGTCATTGGAGGCAATGTTGAGTTGATTTGGTTCTATGCAAGATAATCTTTCATTTTATTTCCAAATAATATTATTCTTCTAATATTCAATGTTTTAATAGATTCAGAATCGAAGAAGTAGCTAATGTTTTATTGTAAATTAGAGACCCGCTCTCGGGTACGTGCAGCTGTGTAATTTTAATTAAAAACCTTCCTTGTTTAACGCTCTTCCCATTAGTGAAAACCGCTTTAAAATCCGTTGCGAATTTTAAAAGATCTAATTGTACAATACAGAGGGATAAACGGCGGAAGCGACTTTATTTAAGCACATCGTCGTTTATAACAATTTTTTTTGTGTCGAAATTTACAGAAAATCTGACGGTCCACTTGATAGTAGGTGGCTACTGTCGTCTATAACGACGCTACAGTCACTACAGTCGCTGTAGTGTTAGTTACAAATGTGAAATGAGTCACATGCTTATGAAGGGGTACAGTTAAGGAGTAATAACCATTTGGAAGGATGGCTTTCAAAAATTAATCGTATTGTAGGGAATAAAAACCCAGTGTTGGACATTACAGTGAAGGAAACAAAAATAATCAATTAATTCGGCAGATAAACAACGAAAAAAAAATTATAATGAAATTGACACTGAAATAAATGCAACTATAGAGTAGATAATCAATACTAATAATAAATATGTAAGTGTAGGTATTGTATGTATGTATGTATGTTCCTCCATAACTGATTTCATGAAACTTGGTAGAAACATTTAGATGTACAGGACACAGGATAGGTTACTTTGTTCTTTTTGAACGCGGACGAAGTCGCGGGCGCCAGCTAATTAACATAAAGAAACTAGGCTGCTGCCCGCGACTTCGCCCGCCTATAAAAAATAGATAAAAACCTATTCTCAGACCTACCAAAATACCTTCATATAAAATTTGACTCCTTTTATATTTTAATTAATATCCGATTCTTTACTATAATTTGTTTGTTTATTTTACTTCCGGATGTTTGATAATACAATTAAATCAGTAGGTACCCAATGTTGATGTCAAGTAAATGTTGTAATATAAAATGTTTTGGATAAAGCAGTAGGAATAGATCCTTAAAACCTCGTCTACGTTACTAACTAGGTAAATGTACCTACCTGACCAGTTACAAATTACCGCGAATTTACGGTTATTTCGACGTTCTTTTCTTTTTATATAAATTAATGTCTCGGGTTAAAAAAGTGGAATAATAATTCCTCTCTCACAACTACGAGTTACCAAACAGCGAAAAAAAATTCTTCTCTTGCAACTGGTTAGGTAATTTCAGTTACGAATATGGATGAAGGTATACATATAATGTACAAAATGTAAAATAATTGCATTAGCAAAATGCGTATATCTATAATATAATATAACCCCAGCCTAGCCCTAACCAGTAAAACTACACGCGTATTACATGTGTGTTCGTATGATAAACGTGCAAGCGATTGCTGCACTTTTTCCTTGACCATAATATTTGTTGCCAAGCGTACAATATTCATATTGCATTAGTTAATAACATGATTACTGAATGAAAATCAAGTGAGTGTGTTTTCTGAAGAATTTGGGAATGAATTTTGATCTCTAATGGTGAATCTAAGTAGTGACGGGCACAATGGGTTTCGGAGTCATTTGAGCATGTTTACAAACGAAAAAGTTACCATTAAAATGTGTACGAAGCATTAAATCGGTGCCGTAGTTTAGGAGTACATCGCGAACAAACAGGTGACACATAATTTTATAATAGTATAGAGATTATTAGTTTGGTCGTACATTTTAAAATCACATCTGAAAGCTCAGATTAAATTCTAACATTTCTGATTTCGCAGAGAATTATTCGTTGCATCAACTTGTCTAGCCTAATAATACTCAAATATGACTGACCTCTCAGCGAAGAAACAATTTGAGTATTATAATTGTTATTTTATTATTAATCAATACTGATAATAAATCTGTAAGTGTAGGTATTGTATGTATGTAATATGTTCCTCCATAATTCTTAAAAGAATTAACTGATTTTCATGAAACTTGATAGATAAACATTTAGACGTACGGGACACAAGATAGGCTATTTTTTTTCTTTTTCAACACGGACATAGTCGCGGGCACCAGCTAGTTCATAATATGATAGCTTAGCTCATGAACATAGTAGTGTAATGTGTAAATATGTTGGCGTTATCGATCCAGTAATTACTTATATCAAAACGTTATCATTGCGTTTAAAAAAAATTTCCTTCAACGTGGAAGAGTGACGGGAAAAGATTGTAAACAAAGATAAAACGCAATAAAAAGACTCTATGTTATGCGGAATAGTCAAGAGATTTCCACGGCAAATGTAATATATTAGGAGTTGGGTTATCTTGTGTTATCACTTGGTCGTGTAGTGTGTTTGATGTGCATGCATTACACACACACATCATTATTATTAAGTGAAGTGTAGTGACGCTAGTTACGTGCCTTGAACTTTACTCCACCCATTCGCGTACGAGTACGATGGCTCTATAGTTATTCGGATTTCCACTAGAGACACGTAAACTTCATAGCATTTTAACTGTCACCATATACTTAGTTCTTGGTGCAATGAAGTACGAACGAATACAACTACGCTATTTAGTGGTGCACATTCTTACAACACATAAATACAACAAATTCAAAATACACCTGATTATAATTCAGAACAGAAGCGCGGCGGATTTCGGACGCTTCTTACAAACCAATTTTGTATAAACATTTATATAAGCATAAATACATTACACATTAGATTACATTATGCAACTAATATTAAAAATTCGAAAATGAATTTGTTTGTTTGTTACGTTGTGAGGGTACAGAAAAAGACATAGGGTACCGTTCATCCAGAAAAAAAAACTGTAGCCGAGGAATCACCCAAAAAAAAAATTACACCGGACATAAATGAATAAGTATTTTTTTTACATCTAAAAAAGAGGCGTGGACGAAGTCGCTAATAGCTAATACATTATAAGGCACAAATCCAATAAGTAACGATAAGCGGTTCTCATGTGAAATTTGGTTTGGCACAATATGACGAGTAAATGATTAGTAAGAATTGATGTCACTCACTTTATTTGTGAATAATCAACTGATTATCTCTTCCTTAATTCTTAGTCCTACTTATGCCGACAGCACAGTAAACTTACAGCACCTGTGGCTTATGTTATAGGCGACGGTAGCCACTTACCAATAAATGGACTTTCAACCTGGTGATCTTTATCGTATAAAAAAAATTAGGTACTTATTGTTATATATAAAATAAAATAAACTAGTAACTAATTGTACACAATATCTGAACTTTAATAGTTAAAAATTAGAAGTTAAAAAGCCTTTTCAATACTTAGAGCTTTGGTCACAAAATTCTAATGAGAACTAAAATCACGTCACCATCACCATCAGTTTTCCATATGAGCTCAAGGCAAACCGTTTAGCGATAATGAAGCCAGAAATCAATGTATACTAAAATGAAGCCTACCTATATTGGTTAAAAAAATAAATGCTGACATTCAAATAACGCAATCGAGAAAGTTCATCAAATAAGATTGACTTAATGTTGAACATTAAGCGAATCTAATATGATTCAAATTAAACGCCTTTGTACTAATAATAAGCGTTTCGTCTATTGCAATTACTCAATCAATGCTGACTTCTAAATATATTGCGTCAATAAAAGATTATTTATTTTACAAAGTAAATATCAGCTTCCAACTGAATCTGTGTAGCTTTTTAATATATGCTTTTCGGTTTGTTTGTATAGGCTGAAGGTCCACTTAGTGGTCGATGGCAAACGTCGCCTATAACACAAACACCGCCTCAAATCATGCAAGTAAGCTGCCGACCATTCTTGTAATCAAAATAGTATTTTTTAAGAGTTTTCGTTTATATTATTTTTGGAAAAATAAAAAAGAAATTCCTTTTTTAATGTCAAATATTTTTGTATAATCGATAACGAAAAATAAACCATAGAACATGTAATATTTATATATATTTTTTTCATTTGTTTGTAAAATTGTTAATAAACTCATTATTATAATACAGTCCATTTGTCTCATTGCTCTTCAGCAGGATTAAGATTGAGGATAACAATTCCTAATAGGTCTCTGGCATCCCTTGTAAACACGACAACATGCTACACTATTTCACGAGGGTCTTCTATAAGAGGGTGGTCACTGCTGCTATCTTACCATATATAACAATATAGTTTCTGATCCCAATATTAGTTAGTTGTAATAAATCAGATAGATATGTAAGTATTAGCACAAACCAAGTAAATGATCGTTATCTGTTTGTGACAAGACCTAATCAGATTACAGAACCTGTGGGCACTATAATGCGAGCTGCGACTCGGCACTAACCCTCATCTATTAAACGGTACTAGTTAGACGCTCCACGGAAACGGGCGGGCCTTGTTGCGTATTGAAATAAACACAGACTACGACAATGTTAGTTGAGCAGTAAGAGATGTTTGAATACCAATCTTAGCCATCTCGGGCCTCGGCTAACGCCAAGTTAGGCAATAAGGACATAATAACATAACTAAAAGGCTGAGATTCGTACTCTCTGTTCACGTCTATAGACCATAGGAAACATAAACTGCTTTCTTTACTGACTTAGTTTTAATAATGTCATTTAACTTTTTTACACTGTAATGTCATTTTGTAAGGATATGAAAATAACTAGGGGCAGGGACACGGAATGTTCATAATGATCAGACGGAGAACATTGGATAAAATTAAAACAAATTACTAACATGACACGTACGTCGTACAGTGCTACAACCTAGTATTAGTAACTCAATATAATAGCTAAATGGTACAAAATTAATATGTAATTTGGCAACGTAACAGTTTCTATTTGCAACAAACACTTAAGTATAATGTTTGTGGATCAGGTGCGATTAGAGTAATATGGCGACGATGTCACCGTTTGGCTGCAATTGCCGCGAGTCAGTGACCCCAAGCCCAAGCTAAAGTCCTACGAAATCAACAAACAACCGTTGCATCAGTTATTATGCTGACCCTACAAACAAATTGTACCTGTTCGTTCTTAAATTTATAAAAAAGTAAGTATATTTCTCTAGTATTCGATCCTATGATAAATAAACAGATAACGTTAACTGATATATTTCCTGACAGAAATTTTCAATCGTGCCAGAATACTGTTAAAATCAGATCATACGTCAATTGTTTCATGAGTACTTATTTATAACTAGAAAATGGATTTTTTTTAAATCGATGTAAAATACATGCTATGTGAGGGTTGTATTATTTGTCAGATTTTAGTGTAAAGATGTGGTCCATCAAATGATTCAAGTGGACCGTCAGCCAGTATGTCTACCTTTACATTAAAAAATAAAAATAAGTGCAACTCGTATGTTTGTCGATCCGTTACCTTTGACGACTGAGTAGTAAACCGATTTAGATTGATCTATTTGGGGAAACCGAAGGTTCTCTGTCTACGCCATTATTACCGATGCAGTTACCAAGACGAATAACTTTAGCAATACGTTTTTAATTTGCCTCCGTTTCCGGAGGCTTTATCACAAGAGCTTTGTCACTCTATTACCAGTTGTCCTCATCTTGCTGATGGTGTGTGAGAAGCCATTTACAAATGACTCTTAGATAATAATAATGGCTTTGTTAACCCTATGTCTCGTATCTATTCCCTTTCTACAAATATCTCTATACAAGACCGTAATGGTGGTGTGTAATACCAGCATATCTGTCTATTCCCTTTCACGAAATATCAATACATGACCGTTCTATTGTCATCACTCGGACTAATTGTTGTCTAGACCAATGCTGTGGTTATCGACAGGTTCAGAGATCTGACTGGCGACAAATATTACGTAACACTTTACGAGACCTGACCTGGCTTATGAGGACACCCTTTGTTACCTTGATGCCTCTGACTTCATTTGAGTGATTCTACGATAGTCATTTTAACATATAATTTAATATTACCCAGACAAAGGTGAATATTTAAAACATATATCTACGATCTTAAGAATAATTATTATTCCAGGTTACATTTATAGTCCACCTGGAACACTTTGAATTTTAGTTTAAATTTAAAACCTAATAAAGAGTTTCATGTTTGATGTTCATACTTCCTCGACTTGATATTATAGCATTATTATTTAATAAATTTAACTTAAGTTTGCGAAAATTTGTTGTTTGCGACATTGTTTTTCTTTCGATAAAGTTTTTATTTTATCAAACCTAACTTTAAATTCATTGATTCATAAAATTGCCACAGACCACAGATTAGTTACGCCACTGGTGTTAATTGCAATTTACTCTAAACAATATGCAAATGAATGTGCATTACGTTACAGATGCACTTTTGCATCCTGAACTAAACCTAACTGCTCGCGGTACCGTCATGGACCTGAACCTTACAGGAGAAAAACAAACTCGGTGTTGCCAAGATGCAATACCGAGTCAGAAATAACTGGTTTATGTTGACGCACCATTGGGGCAAATGTTGGTGCCAAATCACATGATCCGCATTTAAGACAAGTCACGAGCGACACCCACTTGTAAGTACAAAACATTGACAGGCATAACACTCGAATGCGAATCACGTACATGAGAGAGTAGTGGGTAATACCTGCGATGTTCTGTCTGGCGGTATTGGAGCAAAAGAGCAGGAACCCGATACATATATAAAAACACAAGTAAACGTCATCGGCGATGGCTTGCGTGTGTAAATGATTGTAATGGTCCACATAAAAATAGTTATAGTGTGGCAGCTGGCAGCGCCCGCGGACCGATTCCAACACATGAATAGAGCCGGCACGCGACCACGACCGCCGAATTGTATCGTGCGAGTGCGACTCTGCTAATGATTTTAATCGTAAATATTGTTTATTACCGGTCAGTACACATTGTTCATCATTCATGGATTAAGCACCTTCGAAACATGAAATGGATAGATACAACACGTGCTAGCTTAGGTTGGAGCCGAGCGTCGTAGTCACGAGTTCAATAAAATTAATCTTCGAGAAGTCCCTCTCGAATGTGTGTCAGTTATTCACATCTCTGCTTATAACGGCTATTTTAGTTTTACGTAGCTATTTGTTTGTATTGTGGGGGAGTATTTATCTGAGTGAAATTGTTTCTCATTCTTTGTTGGTGCCGGATTTATATCGAGCACAACTCGCAAGTTAGTCGGCCGTGCCGATGCCTTGAAGCGTGGTGTTTCAATGTGACACGCGTTTATTGCTAAAGTCGAGTGGAGGAGACTTCTTTATCAGTATCCCCCGATGATAAGCCTCGTGGCCCCGTACACGCATTTGCAACATACTTCTTTACTTCCTCAAATGTTATTTACTTTATTATATTATAAAATAAATCATTCAATATTAAAACTAAACGCGTTAATATTTCCATATCACAATGTCATTGGAGGATTTAATTCAATTCTTCACTATCTCCAGCTACACTCTACTTAAGTAAAGAAAAATTAGGGCGAAAATTCCATAATTTTTCTGTCATATTTGGACGTTGTATAAATTAAGTTTAATAGATATTAATAAACAGTTTATTTCTATTTTATTTTTTCAATTAAATCTGCACATTTAAGTAAAATATTTAAAATTATTAGTAAAAATTTGGGTACAATAAAATAATAAAACATTCGTCAATACACAGAAACAAGTTTTAGGGACAATCGTCACACTTTTTTTACAGTTAGTGGTAATTCGGAATGATTTATGCCGATATTTTTTTGTCCCACATTACGAAAATTTTCTCCTTCATGCCAGAACAGTATTAGATTCCCGTTCTTTCCTAAGAACTTAAAAAGATTAAAGTACAGTTAACAAAAATAAAGATAAATGATTTCTAGACACTTTATTGCGTTTGGCCTTTAAAACTTTACCGCTTAACTTTACGTTGGAAAGTTGAACCACTGCCTACCAATTGGAAAAATATTTTATCTCCATTTTTTGGAGAAAAATTAGGAAACGATTTTAAACTAAGTTATTTTATTTTTCATTTCTCCAAATGTAGATTATCACTTTAGGGCCTCTTTACAAACTACAAGTAAAGTGTTGATTAGTTACTTTTAGAAATAATTTTATGTTTTATTAAATTATGCACTTGGCATCCTTCGATAGGCGATTTTTTTTTTATTATTTTCTTTTTAATGTTTGGGACCTTTACTGCACATACAAAGGTATATCAGCTCCATTACCTTACGTCCTTTCTGGTGTCCCAGACAACGTGATGCAAAATGTTATTGTAATCGGTTCAGTACCTACTTGTTCATTAGTTTTTGCGTGAAAGCGTAACAAACAAACAAACAATTAAACTTACATTCACATTTATAATATAGTAAGGATGCCCATTTTTTCCGATATATAAAACCTAACGATATATAAACGATATAAATGTTTTATAGGCTATTAAAAATGTCATATTTTAATCTATATTTCTGTAATATAAGTTGTATAAACTTATACAAACTAGGAGTTAGTGGGTTTTTTTATGGGCACAACTCAGTGGGACAAACCAGGCACAAACCTTCTGAATGCAGACTTTTTATGGAAGATTTAATATTGACAACGTACACGTTTCGCAGTCATACAGAACACTCCTTACAGAAAACCACCTTAAAATAACAGCATGTGTGTGCTGCTTGTGCTTATCCTTAGTTTTTGCTGTGATACATGCATTTAAAAAACCATAAATAAAACACCTTGCTTTCAATTTATCTAATTGATAAGGTTTAGATTTGAAATGTAAAACTCTTCTATACATATTTTAGCAGTTCAAATAGTCAAGGATAGATAGTTGCATGGCAGCAATATTCTAATAATATAGTTGAGCGAGGTCAGGACGGCTTTCATACCGATTCAGCGGCCAGCGCTAGCCGAGCCGGTTGCAGAACAACAACGCAACCCAGCAGGGAGCAGTACCAAGTCAACCACTGCAGTTAGAAACTATTTAGGCTTAAGTTTTGTACACTGTTAGACACCTATTGGGAAGCAGTCACTATCTCATTATTTACAACAGATGGCTAATAGCTTCTCTATGTTCAATTTTATCTCTATATAATAGCTTTCTAGCGTTACATTGTTGCTCAAATGTTCGATATGTCGGTTGGCCTCCTTTTCAAACTTAGATTTGTAGTTGTCACTTGTACGCCGGAACTTTAAGACTATAGGTTTTATATATGGCATGGATTGACGATATAATAAGGCCCGCGACTCTATTTATTTCTGACCTGTTATACTGGAAAACTACTAAAGAAGCCTCTCTACGACTTTCTACGGCTGAAATTATGAGAAAATTAAGATCTTAATCCATGTACATTCAATATTCATCTATCCAGTACCTACCAGTCACTTGCATCTTTCAATAGTCAATAATAAAGAGTCGGAATTCTAGAACTATTTGACCACACCATAAAAAATATTGTGTATTTGACGAATACATAAAATAAAAATTATCTCTTCTTGCTATTTTTTTATTAAACCTCGTTTCTATTTTTAAAAACACAACTCTTGTTAAAAGTTTCCTTTCATTTTCAGCTGAAATAGCATTTATATAGTTCTGTAAAGGACCTCTTGAAAGCCTTGAAAGCCTTTGATATTGGCCTCATTCGATTAGAGGAAAAGCCACATATAAATATAAATCTATTTTGCTAGTTGCTACAGATTACCGCTATTTGGGACATCTTTTAGTCCGTTTTTCAACCGACGTAAACGAAAAAACACAAACGTAGGAGGTTCTCATTCTCAATTCGACGCGTATATTTGTTTTTTTTTTTGTGTATTTTATTTGAAAGGGTGTAACCCTAAGGTTCCATTTAAATTTGGAAAAAATTCCAACCCTAAGGCTAGGACAATAGGGGAAAATTGATTGTTCACTCACTGATTGACACTAGTATGACCACGCATAACATTTTAGAGAGTAGTCCGATTTTGATAAGCCAAACAAGCAAATTAATTAATTACTTAAAGAGTGTTGCGCGGCGGCGACTCAAAATTACTTAGGTATACTTACATTAGTTTAAGGACTTCTGGTTCAAACGATGTCCCCTTTTTTAATCTTCAAACGCTTATAACATATAGTTGTATAATGGTTGAGCATATGAACTAAGATCGCGTAGGTACCTTACTTGTTTTCATAAGCTACGTGTGCAGTGAAAGTAGTGCATGTTTACACCCTTTATTGGATGATGCTTTGTTCGTCTAGCCGAAGCCCCGTAGGCTCTTTACACCACGCTATTAGCCGCATTTAACACAATTACCTATATACGGCAACCGAAACCAGACTCGCGAGCGAACTACAGTTTTAAATGTATAAATATTAGATACATGCAAAAGTGTATGGCAGTGATGATCCATTCGTCGAACAACGTCATACGAATAGTCAATTGAATTCAACAACATTAACATATCTGCTGGCGCAGTACGTTGACATAGGAAAAATACATAATGAGAGTGTCAATAGTTTCAGTATTTTCGTTGCTAACTTTCAGCTCGAAATTCTATTTTATACAAAAATATTTATGTTGTACAGTACACACATGACCAAACGCATTAAATGCTCACATAACATCTAGATAATACATAGGTATAATATTATAGAGAATAAATATGAACGGTTATTTTATTTTATATCTAGTTCTGTATTATTATTCTTTAATTTTTATTTTTTATTTGTATTTTTTATATAAAAAATATTTATTATAACAGATAATTTCTTTCTAACACGTATTTTAGAAGTAGGTACGAGAAGCCCGTTCGGTAGCCATCAATAAATGTACTAAAATTGATATATATATTTTTGCATGAAATACGAATACAAGAACTCGAAATTCAATCACTATATTTATAATGCCTTATTAAAACACAATTTTTGTTTGACAGACTATGCCAATATATATAGGTATATACCAATCTGGGAACTATCAGATTGTCGAAATGGAGATGGGCAGGTCATCTTTGTCGAATGGAGAACGAAAGATGGACTAAAATTATAACGGAATGGGTACCTAGAGAAGAAAGAAGAAGAAGAGGAAGACCTAAAAGAAGGTGGGCCGATGTTTTTGTATCAAAATATGGACAGAAATGGATGAGGAAGGCAAGAGACAGGAAATTATGGAGAAAATGGGGGGAGGCCTACGCCGATGAGGCGACTACATTAAAATTAAATCAATAATAATTCATGACAATAAAAATGAGATGACAAAAACTTGTAAACTAGACGCTTTTATTTTTTGTATATTTTGAAGAGAAATTGACGTTATCTTATGTTATTCAAATGTATTATAATGTAGAATAAATGGCTTATTATTATTATTATTATTATTATATACCAATAATCTTGAGATGGCTATAGAAGATCAATGTAGAATATTCCGAGAAATCACTTAAGTCGTTGCTGTGACGTTGAATACTAATAATCCACGGTGTATAAATGAATAATGGAATAGGTATAGACTATAAGCTAACCCACTTTACTTCTAGGCGGGGTCCAACAGAGCATGAGCTGTAAACTAGTCTGGACTTACAGTAAAGCAGAGTTGAAAACTTGATAGCGTTGTTAGTAACGATATCTATAAATAACTAACTAGGCACCTATGGACTTTGAAATGTAAAACTACATGGTCGTTGTAAACCGCTTTTATTAGCAAGCACTTAACTATTGTATTCACGAAGCTATGTTTGTTTGTTATAAACACGGTGTAGTAATAAATTACGAAGTGAAATAATTATATTGGTGATACGTCTTCGTAAAATCAATCAGTTAACGCAAAATTGGCGGACGTCCAAACCGAAGCAAAAATAAAAAAAGTCATTTGAGGAATGAATAGTTTGGGCCGTGCGTGTGACAGACAGCAAGGCTTATTATTGTACCATTAGACTGTCGCAAGATTCACTTGGTTCAATTTAACAATTACTAATTTTAATCAGCCACTTATTGTAACTTCCACAACTTCTACTGACGTGAAGAGTAACACAAATTTGATTTGAAACGCATTCAGGTTTAACTTTCAGAGATGTGAAGGAGTAATTACATTCCGCTTTCCAAAGCTGAAAGGACGCGTGCGCATACCAATTCAATACCGATCAAAGCTGAATTTAGCTGAACAAATGTGGTTACACCCTGAATCAGTCTTCCGCGGCAGTGTTGCGAACATTGCACGAGCAGTGCACGGTGTAGCATTAACCAACGCAAGTATATGAATGGCCGACCCATCATTGAACGGTAGCGGCCGGCTTGCTATAAATACACATAATAATGTGGAGGGGCGCCATCATCACTGTGTCGCAGTCCCTCCGAGCTCCGGTCCCGTGACTGCGAATACTGCGACTAGCGCGTGTCCGACTGCCGAAGTACAGTCGAGTTCATTTATATCATTACATGTAATATTTATCTAAAATACGATTTACAAATGTAATGTATAAACTTCGGCGAATCTATACGCGATTGTACCAAGTAAAATTTCGACATCAATGCCACTTAGTCTAGCTGGGCGTATGTACTAATAAAACTCTTCATTTATGCCACAATGCCTTTATGCCAGGTTCGTAATGATTTCTACAACAAAGTTCCTATTAACCCTTGTTGGGGTGGAGGGTCCTTCACCTCGGCTTCGGCTGAGATGATGATTATGCACAATTATGAAAGACTAGATGTGTCCGTGTCAGTTGTCACCCTTTGTTTAATTTTACGCTTAGCGTTTTTCTAATTTTTTTGAAGTGAAAACTTCTTTAAGTGCGCTGTGCACTTTATTTCAGAGGGATTGAATGGAACTGAGCTGAAACGTTCCCCTATGTAACGCTCGTTTGGGTTAACTCGGGTATAGTCGACTAAGGGAGAGAAAGATAGAAAAAGAGAGAGAAAGAGATATTGTTTATGAAAAATAGTTGTATTTTGTATTATTAAACTCGCCTTGATGAAGTTTTTAGTATATTATCGTGTGGTCTTAAGTTTTTCTCTTTTTCTCATCTAAGCGTGATAGAAAAAGGTTATTTGACAATTGAGTTACCAAACGCAAAATGATTTAGTTTTTAAATTTAGTTACAAAGTTACATATTCAACGAAACCAACAAACTCTTCAGATTCAGAATAGATTTTATGAAAAAATATTATATAATGTAATAAAGATATAATATTGTAAGTAACAATTTTATTAATTAAGAATATGAAAATCCCTTTATCATGGAAGAATGTTAAGAGGCTTATTGTTGCCTTAATTAAATACTCAATTGTTCACAAAGTTATTGTAGTTCTTCTTAACTTACTTGTAAGAATACGGGGGCAGTCTGTTGAGCTATTGATCGAGAAAGGCGATTTCTGTTTATTACACCGAAAAGGAAGCGAGCAAGCAGGTGATTCGAATAATAACTTTCGTCCTCCTTATAAAACAAAACAATAAGGATTTATTTGATTGCCAATTAAAGCGCGATTGAACACAAATAGACTAACGCGACGCTCTATCGAGGAAATTACTCCAACTTCCGATACAAATTACAGTCTCCGAGAACTTGAATCCTTTATCCAATACCTACTTATCAACGTTTGAGTAAATGATAACGACTCCTAAGTTTGCATTTGATAGCTTACCTCTGTCATTCAAAACAGATAATATTCAATTTTAACAGCTATATTATACTTAGTGTAACCTATAATTAAAATAAATAACTCGGCCCTTACTATTCGTACACTTATCTTAAAAGTAAAATAAAATAAAAATTAGGTTTCAACGTGAAAAATATAATATGAGTACCTAGAAATAACTTTGTTAACAATCACTAATGTATCTTCTTCTACATAGCTAAAAATTAATCGCTAAATGGCGCTAAAGAACGGCTGGAACAATTCGAATAATTTGAGAAAATTCGAAGTCCGAGGAAGGTCCTTATGAAAAGAAAAATTGGCGAAATTGCACGAAAGAACATGAAAATCCCATCTTTTCCAAAATTCTAAAGGAACTACTAGTTTAAATAAATGTATAAGTATAGTGATATTTAATCAGATAAAAAAGAACTACCGAAACTATCAAGATTCTTCGCAATGATAAAGGGTTCTTAGAATTACGATATTGGTTGTTTTAAAGCCGACTTTGTTGCAACATAGAAATGTAAAATAAATACCTTTTTAACATAAAATTGTAAGTAAACACAATATCTCGCACATTTAGTATTGTATGTTTACTTAGTTCAAGATGGACTCACACAAATTCATGACGCTCACCTGCAACACTCAAATTTAGATTAGAAAAAAAAACGAACGATAAGGCTATTACAAAAAGGCGCGTTGTTACTATCAGCAACAGATAAGTGAATTTGATAATTTTATAGACTAAAAGTAGTCCGAAGCATTTGAAGGTATGCATTATTTTTAATTAATTCGACCGGAGGTTATACTTAAATAGAAATAAGTTAGCAATTATCACAATGCTTCGACCTTTGTAAGTTATTTGAAAGATTACTTATTGCTACAATAAATAACAAATAAAAACTAAATCACAAAGATGAAAAAATCAGTTTGATACTGAACTCGAGATCGTAGAAAATGTTTATAATATATATAAGCTTTTTCCACGATATATAAATATCCAGGAAAAAATTTCTGATGAAAAATACCCTCGAGGCATAAATCCAATAAATATTTTCGGCAATTAATAGCGTTGGGTGCTTCTATCGATCGTATGCTTCATAAATTTTTAGTATATCTTTAAACGTTATCTTAACTTGCTGAAGTGTTAACAGATCGTTAATAATAATTTTTATAAATACTTAGCCTAGGATCCACTGCTGGACATAGGCCTCCCCCTTAACTTTCCAAAAGGACGTTTGTAAGCAACCTGGATCTACCGTTGACCTCGAACATAGTTCTCTCTCTATAGCTCATTGAGTGACTTTCTTACATGGGCCCGTAGATAGAGACCACGTTTCAGCGCCATTTGTAACCATTAGTAACACATATTGGTCGAAAACTTTTGTTTTAAGGTACTGAGATTTTGGACGAGAAATGTCTCTGAGCTTCCTGAATGATTCCCATCCGAGCTGGATTAGATGATGACCTCCTTCTCGAAGTTGGCTCTATCTAATTGGACTGTTTATCCCAAGTCCAAGTTACTTGTCAACAACTTCGAGAGTTGGATTTCCAACTGTTACTGGACAGAGTAGACATACTTTCGTTTTATCCATATTCATTTTAAGGCTTATCCTTTGGGAATCTCGGTTGAAGCCATCGAACATCGTGTTGAGTTCTCTTATCGAGTTCGCCAGGACTACAATATCGTCTCCAAACTGAAGGTGAGTGAGATACTCGCTGTTCTTGATGGCATCGCTGGCTCAATACCAAGTTCTTGTCATTCCAGGAGCTTAAATGCATCTCGCAAAGCTGCAGTGAACAGTTTCGGACAGAATACACGTCTCACACCTCTTTGCATTGCAATTGACTGTGTGCTCTGCTCCTGTACTCGAACCGACATGGCGACATGGTGGCTTATTTCAATACGACATCGCTGCAGATATACTTGTAAATTAATACCAATTCAATGAAGATAAATGCTTGGTGCTCTTACCCAGCTTGGAGTATAATCAGCTCTGGAGCAATTATAGTACCTACTTGGCCAGATCTTTCAATAACTTGATTAACGGAACTTGTGAATCTTTGAATAAACTTAGCTGGGTACTACGACTGATAACAGTAAATTAAGGAAGACTTAAGAAGATGCCGAAACTTCTTTTTCCATTTCAAATTTTATCTCATATTATCCTTTATCCTAAAGAATCAAGTAGACAGTCATCCTGTTTGCTGACTTACATGATAATAAAAAATAAATGATTAATGAAAATAATGGCACAATAATAGTAGGAAAATGGTTACAAGGTAAACTTTATTTTACCAAACTCTCCGAGAGTTTTATTGCTTGTTTGATTTATTTGTATGATACAAACATTTTCAAACACAATGAGAAACATCAGGAAGTAAAGTAGGTACTAATAACACATAATAAATGTACACAATTATTATTGTGTACGTTTGAACGGCGCATCAATGCCCTCGGGAGGCATTGTCGCAACTGTATTGTGTCCCCACATACCACATGCCGTCCAGAATGGGAGTAGATGGATGTGGTGGTAATTATTTACGTATTAGAGTTTTGATCGTGTGTTACGTGTCCTGTTTGGTATACATAGTTAGTAACGATTTGAAAGAAAGTAGGAAAACACTTGAACGGGTGCTATAAAAGAAACAAAAGGTTGGATCTGAATGCCATTGTATAGTTGAATACCATAGTTATCATAAAGTAAGTACGTGGAGATTGTAGGAACTGTTATGATACTTCTTAGTTGCCATTTATAACACAATACATATTTAGTAAATTAGAAGAAAATAAATTTAAGTCAAACCAACCTCAAAATAACAAGTGCTCGTAAAGATTTTAAGGAAAAAGGTTACAGACAAAAGCAAAACAAGAACGAAACTGAGCAATGAAATAGACACGTGTGTTCGTCAGCGAACTATTGATACGGGCGAAACCACAGTACACAGCTAGTAAGTAATAAAAATGTATTAGGTTTTGTTAAACGTCGAGCAGACTTATTATAAATAGCACTCATTTAAATATTATTCGACAAGCTTAAAATATATTATGTCGGTGTCAAAAATAGCTTTGTGACAAACAGCTTCCACGTAGCAACGATGCCAAACTCGCAGCGCAGCCGCAACGCAACCAATATATTCCAATGTTATATGTATTTGTATATGGGTCTCAAAGACAATCTTTAAAGTATTCTTTACATCCAATAATATTCTTTAACCGCGCACAAAGTAATTGAGCGTACTGAGCATTCTTAATTATAACTAACGAAGAGTCTTTCGTGAGAGGATGCTGTGAGGTGACTGTGCCAAGCGCACACTCGCCCGGCACACTCTCGACTCTCAACTTCACCCTCGGAATTAAAATTGTTCGCAATAAATTCACGAAATGCCTTTGGACTTATAGACTCTTTGGAGCGTTGAAAAACTTAATAGTAAGCACAAGATCGAATACAGGATGTCTCCTATTAAAAAAATAACTTCAAGGAAACCCCGTGCTGCTTATAAAAAACTATAAGTATAAACGTATATGATATTATTATAATTATACAGAAGATTTAAAGTTCTTTCCCGTCTCAAGGAAGAAAGTTTGAAAAACATCATTAAATACAGAGTTACATATTTAGATTTTAAATTAAAAAGAAGTCAATGTAAAGTGAAATTTTATACTACATAATACAATAAAGTGCTTTCAGAGGATTCGCTAGTAAGCTAAGTTGAAAGTTAAGGAATTGAGTTTATATATTATAGTACCTACATTTTGACGTACATTTTGTACGTAATTGTAGAAAGAACGAGGTAAACTCGCAGTTTTCCTTTTGTATACTATATTACCTGCAAGCAATATTGTAAATTGTTGCAGAGTTTTGCCAATACGCTGTTAATCACCGCAATAAGGAAAACATTAACAGGGAAATTTTAGATAAGTGACGTCCCTCAACATCAGACGAATATAATATAAAGTATCAAAACAGTTTTTTTTTTATTGCCCATGAAACAATTATGGTACAAATCTTTGTAGTTACTAAGAAAAGAAGAGTAAAATGAAGTTAGAGTCATGTGCTAAAAATCTTGACTTTCAGAGTTATTTTATAACGTATTATTATGTAATATTTTAGATGTTCACAAAAAGTTTTCTGTGAAAAGCTCATTATGAATAAATCCATATTCAATAACATTTCTTGTAATCTTGAATTTATTTTCTAAATACGTTCGATTATAACGGAAAATGTCAATTTAGATTCAGTAACTACGTTAACAGTATTAATTTTTTTTGTATTGTTAAAGTAATAATAATAAAAATTCATAATCGAAAGAAGACATTAGTGTTATCTAATTGAACAGTCTTCTAACACTCAAACAAAAGGTTCTAAATTAAGTAGTATAGGTAGGTACCTAGTACCTTACTTAATTTAGTTTAAAAAAAAAACAAGTAAAAAATAAAATTATTTTCATACGACCGTATATTATAAAGAGAGAATATTTGTATTTTTGTTTGTAATGAACAAACTCAAAAACTACTAGACCGATTTTTAAAATTCTTTCCTCTATAGAAAGCTACAATAGTTATATAGTTACGCGAAGTTTGCGTGCCTAATAAAGCAGTATACAAGCCTATCGCGCATAATCGAAGAATACAGTTATTTTCGTGTAAGATTATAATAGGCAACTGAATTTAAAAATTCTTAACACAAACTCCGTTATTAACGTAGAGCTCAAAATTGCATTTTGAATTTTATTTGCATCACATTGTTTTCCCGACGCGGCGTAGGCGTTACGATTCTACGCTTACGCCTGGGATATTGGGATTTTTTAAAGCCACCAAATATTAAAAAAAAAAACCGCAAATACAGTCAACCGTCACGACTACGCACATAATATGTAATTAAATAAGAACGTTATTGCACTGATCTCTACTCCTAATATAGTTATAGTCTACATTATTGTAAAGATTGACGATTTTTTATGATCTTTGATTTGTTGAATTTGGCTCCGACCCGAATAGCAGAATAACTTTGTAATTAATATTCACAAAAATAATGTGAATAAAATTAAATTTTCTCATACATTTTGTTTGGAATGGAATTTAATCCTGAGGCAGTACGAAGCTTCTTGAAAAGAATATAAATATTGTTTTCAGAATTAAGTAAATACGTGAAAATGTGTGCAACTCTGTGGTGCTTTTAGGTAACTTTACACAGTTTTTTCAGTGTAAAAAGGTTAGTAGGCGCAGATGCCGAGGTACGGTATACTACGGACCACGGTAGCACTGGGGCAAAGCCGCATGGCGGGGTAAAGGGGTGGTTGCGCTGGCTGAGGTGCGGGGGTGGAAGCACGAAGGGATCGATGGCGCGACCAATTACAGCGTCGCGGGTTATTGCTCGATCTCGCTCGATACAGACTAGACAAGACCGCGTCGGCTTTCCTTCATTGATAAACTTATCGTAAATAATTTTCTTCCGGTTTTCGTTTCAGACGACCATCTTCTAAAGACAAACGTTATATTTTTCGACATAATATGCTAACTTTTAAAATATTTTCTCAATCTTTTATGAATTTTTATCTGGATGAAAATATTTTTATGGTTTTTAAAGTACTTTCTTTCTGGATGAAAAATAAATCATGTCTGTTCACCTGACAACGTTTAATTGTGATCGGTTGAATAGATACCATAACAAACAAACATACCTTTACATTTTTATATTATTTTGGATTGATTGATTATAGGAAATATCATTTTTTTCCATATAATAATAATTGCATTACCTACTCGTATGTTGATTTTTAAAAGAAATGAACAGTTTATGGTTCGTATGAACGGGCGATACGAACCTGACCTCTCATAATATCCCTCAATCAACTGAGGTATTCAATTCAACATATTTTGGCATTCACGCCAATAGTGAGTACATCTTGGCTTACATCTCCAATTGATTTAATCATAATGCATACTTTAATATTGCTGTATGATTCAACAGTAGGTGCTGTTTGGATCCAATTCAGACATAAGATAATCTGTCTACGGATTTGTCTCGATCGGATCGATCGTTCGGATCGTCGGATAGAGTGCAGTCTCTAAATGGACTGCTGTTACTGGTCAGGTGGAATTTTTGTTATCATATGTACACATGACAATGTCTTAACCTTTTATCTGTTAGGGTTGCTTAAGACGAGCTTGAGATTGGAAAGTGCCGCTAACTCCTGACGCTTGATGCGGCTGAGAACAACATTGACAGGTTTGCTAATTGAATTAGCGACTCGTCGCCACTTGGCACTGAGATCTGCGGCACCACCATCTAGGTCACGACAATTGTCGACGTTGTGTCATTGCCACCGGCCACTGCACGAGTCGTGCATCATTTTCTATACCAGCTCAACGTTTCACATTAGTCTATATTGATCGCATGGAGTCGAATTCGATACGGATCCAACATTCAATGACGAAACAAAGGGTAGTTCAACATGCATATCACTTACATATTGGACCTACATCCAAGTTAAGTCTTTGAGGAGCAAAATTTTAACATTGTTCCCTGTCGAACCTGATGTGTGGTCAGGGTCAATTTTGAAAATGAAATTTTTATAGATAGCTCTGGTCTGAATCTAATAAGCAATACTAGAGCACACTGCGTTTACTAGTCATTTGTACACCCCGTCTCCCAGCAGTAACAACTCTCTTACAGAAGACCACAGTGATATAATAGCATAATTATGTGCTGTTATGTTACTCAGTCAGTGAGTAAGGGATGTCTAATTTTAACTATCGTAATTATTTATCGCTATAATTAATTATCGCTTTTATGGGTATAATAGCAATGGTATTGCAGGCTATGGTAGCCCCAATTTATTAAGTGCATCTCACGATCTTAACTAAGTATATTAAAAAAAATCTCCTTAAATGTTTATTAATTTTTTAATCTACAAAATTCTATCCAACGATTTCTGTTTTTATAAAATAAGTGGATAAAAGATTGTGTATGTATTGTCTCATTTCGATACACCTTTATTACACTAGACTACACATCTAAATCCACTTTACAAAAACCTGAGTGATGGTCCATGTCCGTGAGATAAGTAAGTAAAATTGGGTTTTAACGGATAAGTAAAATCCATTTTAGTAAAAGCAAAATTGATCACATCTTCACTAGAGGGATGCAAAATGTTAGGGGAAAAACTCTTGATTCGTTTTCCTCACGACCAAGGCGCCTTAAGGTTTCACAGAGCCTACGTGAAGTAGATTTCATTGTCTATAAATAAACCGATACAAGTTACAGAAATAAATGAGTCATAATCTATTATGTGAGAGCTGTCACGTGATAATGTTACATCAGAGTTCAAGGTCGGGATTTAACATGTGATAATACTTCGACTATGTATAGTTGTATACACCCATACGTAACCAAGATCGTAGTCGATTCAGTTGCATCGTTGCATGTGAAACATGAATTGAATGTGCCATTGACGTGAAAACCTATTCTCGTCTGACATTTACTCACATACGTGTAACTATCGATGAATAAATAACCTTTATTAGATTTTTTTTTATTCAACCTAGTATATTACAATTTATAATATGAATAAACAAACATTGATCGACTGAATTAAACATGTAAATTAAGTGCCACTATTGAGTACACGGTAAGAGCACACTTCTCATGGTAAGATTGGCTGTATAGACCGCCTTAACCACCCTACAACGGATTGGAAGAAACATATTAGATTACTAACATGCCTAAGCTTCATACATAAAATTATGTTGTAAATCCATACCAGTTAATACCATATCCATCCTTGCACCCATACTAATACTATAAATGTGAAAGTAACTCTGTCTGTCTGTTACCTTTTCACGCTTTAACTAATTAACTAATGAAGTCAAATATTTCAGGTAATACAAGTAAACACATTCATTCAGAATAAAAGTACTGTTCCCAAGGCATCATTTAAAATACAATATAAATGTAAGGCCTGGTCAAAGTGTTATATTGCTTATATTTTTTTTAATGTGGACGAAGCTGCAGGCAGCAGATAGTATTTATATAAGTAAAAATTTTAACTTCTAGTAAAACTTTCGAAATTTTAGAGTAAGAACTTTAAGTGAAGTAGAAGACAAGTAAATTAAGAATATTCGCTGAGTAAGCTGCATTAGCCAGATAGAGTGTGTGTGAAAATTGAAAGCGACCTTCCGTTAAGCGCGACTGGATCACTATTCCCTTGGCACGTAAGACCAACACAAATAAGATAAGTAAACTGTGTTTTTCTCTTACAATAATAAAAGTTTTCTTCGATTTGCTGTATTTTTTTTAAATAAACCTGAAGTGAAGCCAGTATAAATCGCCATAATTGAGTTAAGGACAAAATTTCCTTTGTGAAGAATTTTTAAAGATTTAATATTATTACATTAAGGGAGACTGGTCTGAGATGTACAAGATTTAAATTCCTTATCGGAATACCTTTTCCAACTTTTTTCATTATATTCCAGCAAAGCTCGGGAGTTTTATTAAAATTGAATACATATCTACTGATAAGATCAAAATAATAACTACCTCTCAGAAAACGATTAAAGCGAGGGCGTAGCTATTATAAGTAGACTACAATTCTTATAAAGATGCTTCTGAAAATACATTTTGTATTCTTTGTTGTGTTTTATATTATAACTAACTGCGAAACCAAACGGCAATTAATTAGAATAAGTATATTAAAACAATAGCTGGTCCTTGCGACTTCGTCTGCGTTGAAAAAGAGAAAAAAGTAGCTTATCCTGTGTGCTGTACGTCTAAATGTTTATCGACCAAGTTTCATGAAAATCTGTTAATTCGTAAAGGAATACTACCTTAAGAGTGAAGTTAGTTTATTTAGTTTCAATATCATGTATAGAGCCTATAAACACGATATCTCTATTATTAGTAACATAAAAAAAGAATTATAAAAATCGGACCACCCTGTCAAAAGTTATGCGTTATCATACATTAAAAAAAAAATTAAAAAAATATACGCGTCGAATTGAGTACCTTCCCCGTTTTTGTTTTTTCGTTTTCGTCGGTCGAAAATTTAAATAAAGAAAGGTAACTGGTAACAAATTGACATAAAATTGAAAAGTTAGACAAATGAATATTTTCCTTAGACAAAACTTCTGTTGCCTTAGGGCCTCTTTCACCAACTAAAAGTAAAGTGTTGATTAGTTACTTTTAGAAATAATTTTCTGTTTAATTGAATTATGCACTCGGTTTACTGCATCATTCGATAGTTTTTTTTTTATAATTTTCTTTTCAATGTTTGGGACTTTCACCGTACGAAGGTATATCAGCTCCATTATCCCCGGTTACTGGTGACTTTAAATGACAGTTAGCCTACTTGACAGATGGTGAAAGAGGCGCTTAAAATAAAAAAATAGGCAATATACACGCTTACATGCTATTAAATATTAGCGTGTACAACAAAGTGTTAAAAATATAAGCATGAAAACTATAATTGTAAACCTGACACCACTGAAGAGTTAAGTCTAACTTTTACTTAACTGTTACAAACTTTGCCTTTCGTTCAACTGCTCCATAATGAACGTACAAACAGTTAAAATTACACATCAGCTACGAGTATTTAAACAGTAGGTTATTCTTGTAGTTCAACGCGAACTTTTAGCATATATTACGTTCTGTTACCGTCTATATAATGTAATAAAATAACAGTTTTTAATTACCGTAGTTTTACCGACAAAGTACTTACTATTTATGCATCGTATTTTTATTTAACTCTAGCTCTTGCCCATGACAATTCTTTATTTTTAAAAAAATACTTTTTTACTTAATAAAATGTACCCCTATGTCCTTTTCTCGATCCCTGACAACGTGTATGCAAAATTTTGTCCAGAACGCGGACGAAGTCGCGGGCACCAACTAGTCTTTATATTTTCTTCTGTGCGTGTGTATGTCACTGAACTCCTTCTAAATGGCTGTACCGAATTTAATTCTGTCTTCACTTATGGATAGAGGGATAAACAGGAATGGTTTGTATGTAAAAAAAAATTGGTCGCGGACGAAGTCGCGGGCACTCACTTGTATTAATTACTTATATATTATTAGTATGAGAACACTGTGTTTAATGAAACGGATAAAATATAACCTTTGATTATTATAATAACACATATTAGGTACAATAATAGAAAATAATTCCGTCACTCAACGCCCACGGAACTAATGACCGCGATGGAGTTTCAACATCACGAAGCCGAGTCTATTTTGAAAGAAATATCAGAGATGGAACGCAAAAAAACGTAGTCTCCTGCAACGGGTGAGCTGATGAAAATCATTCTATATTATAATGAGATAGATAAGATGTTTGTGAACTTATCTTCTGTAGCTGAGGTGTGCTTTAAATACTAATAGAATTTAAGCCGTTATTGAGGCTGCAGACACAGAGCCGTGCTGAAGTAATTTGATTGATTTTATGCCGAATGCACAAAGGCATTGTGATAAATATTTAATCGTTCATTATGATAAAAGCTGAATTCTGGAACCGCCTGTTGTTGACAGGTAATTTAATCATCTGAGATAAACAAACATTCAGAGTAACGTGTAATTGATGTATTAGTGGGATCGGCAGAGTTTCTGAGAGACTTAATGAATAATTGAATAATAACATTGAAAGAGACATTAGTTTAAGGTATTTTATATTTTTAATGTAAAGTTACTCAGACAGGCTTATGTCTGCCTATGTACTGCCGACCATAGTAAATTTAAGGATAAGGGATTGGGGATAAGAAAGTAGGACCTAGCTTTCTTATCCCCAATTATTGACTGCAATCGAGAAGCGCAGTTATTTAGGATTACACAAAAAATATATAACTGCATAATTAGAAAATTTGTAACCACATTAGATACCCAAAAATTTGCCCCTCAATATTTTCAAATATATCTGTTTCCCCCTAGCCTATCGCCTAAACACATACACATCTATATATTTATATAAAAACGTGACGGCCACGCGAGTTCAGCGCTTTTTCCTCCATACAAAAAATATCTTAGATTCTTTATTTCTTTTGACTTCAAAAATATTTAAAACTAGCTATTGCACGCGACTTCGTCCGCGTTAAAAAAGATAAAAAGTAGCCTATCACGTGTCCCGTACTTCTAAATGTTTATCTACTAAGTTTCATGATAATCAGTTAATTCGTTTAAGAGTGAATACAGAAAAAAATTCTAAAAATCGTCAATTTAGTTACAGTATCATGTATAGAGCCTATATATACACGATATTTCTGAAAACAAAGTAAATTACTCCATGACCAACCCCTACAGATTATTAGTATTGATTATCACGAACAAACATCATTCTTGTCAATTATGTACGCAAATCACTAGGGAATAATGGTAATTTTAAAATGGGATTATTCGCACATGGTGCACGCAGAATTTCTAAGCATTCTCTAGTTGGCGATAAGCCGCGCGCACAATGTCGCGTTGGTCTGGTGCCGCCCGCCCGCCCCTCTTCGGAAGCTAGCTCAATCCGTCGGTCCGCCCGTGTGTGCACTGCAGTGTTCATTCCACTCCCAGCCAAACCGCGTGTTCTGGCCGACACCGGTGCAAAACGGAGAGCGCCGAACTATTCTCGTTCCAATTTAACACGAAGGATATTCAGACATCCACTTAAATACATTATTATCTAATCTATGTTTGGAATAAATAATTGCTGAATTCAAGAGTTTAACAACACTCAATAAGAGAAAATTACCTGCATGACTTTTGTAAATTAAATGAAGCTATTTTTTACCCTAATACCCAGATCACACTAAAAAAAAAAATACATATAACATTCTATGTAACGATTTTGAAAATCTATACATGTTTGAATTTCGCGTTTGTCTCATATTTGGATGAAACTTGAAACTGAGAAGTTACGTTTTGAATTCTATCTAATACGTTTCTATGGTAAACAATTTTATTAAAATATTTATTTACAGAGCCGTAGGTAAAAATAAATGTCTTGATGTGTTGCTAGGCACAAAAATCGAGAGCGGGTGGATGAATTTCGACTTTTTAATATTCTTTCAAGTCTGAGGAAGGTTCTGAGGAAGGAAAACGTAAAAAATCCATATTTCTTTTCCCATTCAAATATTTCCTAGCTGGAAATTCAAACCTTTTCATGATGTCAAACACATAATTATTAAACACATCAGCTGCCACAGTCCATAGCTTTGGACAGTACAACTTCATCGGTTCAGCTAGTAATCAATAAAAGGATGCTAAGCTGATGTTTACTATGACATGTATATCGCTATTTATTAGGCACGCTAAATGCTATAGGTGAGCAAACTCAGGTAATAAATATCATATTTTATTAAGAAATTCAAAGTACATAAATGCGTAGTAGGTCAACATACAAGCAAACAACCTCACCCACAGTAACTGTATTTAAACTTTATTAACAACTCACGCGTTGGTTAGTTTATGGAGGCCATTTTTTTATTTAACTCAAATTTGAGTCTTGTGGGGCATATATCTGACTGAGTAGATATTCGTAGTCAATAACCAATATTACCAGTAGTAACAACATGAAACAAATTATCAAGTATCACTAAAAGTACGTATAGATAAACAAAACATACCATACGTCTGTTTATACTCTAAACTGTATTAACAGTTTTTGGTATAGTTCTCACTCACTAATTTATTCTCAAAAGATAAACATGACAAAAGATAAGATAACATATTGAAGAGATTAATACGAGTATATTTAATAGGATTAATCTTGAAATACACTCCTAGGAAATATATTTCCTGGCGTACCCTAATTACACAAGTATTTTCCTAAGCATTTGAAGTAAATAAAAAAATTTTGAAGATTGTCGTTTGTTAAATATGACATTTTTGAAAAGGTTTGAACTTTTGAAGCTTCAGTTATGTCAAGCTCGCAATTGCCCAAAAACATCTGTCACCGTCTTGACGGGTGTCTTCCAAAATGATCTATGGATCGAGGCTTTATTTTGTAGACAAAAAATGTAATATCGAAGAACAAACTTGCCGTGTCATTCTGTAAGGTTATTCCTGAGGGTTATTCATCGTAATCTTCGAAGGTTACTTCAAACTCAAATTGGGTTTATTGGAGATTGTAAGCTTTAAAGATGAAGGCAACCTTAATCTATGGCACAAGATGCGTGGCAGTACCAAATAGCATTCTGAAAAAAATTATGGTTATATTGGACTGTAGTGGATAGTAGACAGGACAATTCAAATGTTTTGGATGTGGGTGAACACGACAAAATGTATTTGAGAACTTATTAAAATGTAGTTCTTTTATTGTTATTAAAAGGACTTTCGGCGAGCGAGTACTTAAAACTTTTAAACATTTTTTCTAGCAACACTCACTAATGATTATTTAATACTAATAATATTTAATGTTAGCACTATCTTGCAAGAAAACACAACGAATTATTTGTTTATGTTGGTCCAGTTGGTTTAAAAAAACGAGAGTACAAAAGTTATGAAAAGTTTACTTCATGCAACCTTTGCGCTAGAAAACAGATATTTTGAAACAGAAGCTGAGTGTTCGATCCAGTGGGAGACAATAACAAGGCACTAGTTTATTTTAAATTGTTATAATAAAAGCCGTTATGTCGACTTACTGTCTGGAGAGCCCTCGCCAGCTTCAGGAAATATTTGTATAGAGCGTGAAGACGAGATTGCGGGTGGTTGGTATTTATTAAGCCCCCTTCTTTAGGGGGAGGGACGGTGCGGGTACCACCTAGCACTAGTCTCTCACAGGCAAACTGTGCTATCAAACATAACTTCATTAGACATATACATTTTTAACTAAGCACATCCTTAATTTTCATTTTCATTTATTCAAAAGTTTACCTACCTTTTATTAAGCACTAGCTGGTGCCCGCAACTTCGTCCGTGTATGTATGTATAAATATAAAATATATATGTATAAATATAACGCCTGACATTTTTATCGCCGTGGCGCATTTTTAAAATATTTTAGAAGATTCCTCGGTAGACTAACAATTTTCCTGGATAAAAAGGAAATCTGTGTGTCAAATTTCATCAAAGCTTACGCAAGTCCACACACATAAAAAGTTAAAATATGGATCCAGATTTGACCGGGATTCAAACTATCTCCATCCCAAAATTTGATTTATTTTTAACTATATAATGACTTACTCTTTAGGTTTTGAAAAACTTCGTGATGAAACCAATGTATTCCAGAAGAGGAGCACTCAAGCAATGAGAGGACTACAGCCAATACCTCCATAACATAGAAGATTTCTGTACCTAACACATGGGATATATGTACCTATTCATTCATAAATAAACGCAACATTGCATCCTTTAAATTCATTTCATGTTCTCACAGGGCATAGTAAAGTTTCAAATATATTTGAGCATTGAATATTTATAAAATTCGTTTCTAAAACAAGTTAAATTTGCAATGTATCGTAAAATATTGAATTTATCGTTAATTTTACATTAAGGACTTGTATTAGCAAGAGCCCTTCTAAAACAACTATTCAATGTTTTAAATGTTGGCAACCATGAACTTTAAGTGTGCTTGTTTAAATGAGCTTGTCCCATAACGATTTCTTCTTACTTATTAGATGAGCGTTACTTTGTTAATCTCTAACAATTTCATGTATTCATGAATATGTCATTTGAAAATCGGGCATGTTTATATTATGTTGCTCAATCACGCGTTAGAAACCAATGAACTGATTTGAAGGAAACTTGGTAAACGTTTTGACTTAGACCTAAATCAATACAATTATTATACCATTATTGAGAGATGAGTCTTAGATGTAATTTATGAAAATCTTTTGAGGAGTTTGATCTTCAAAACATTTCTTAGTTGACGAAAGGATCTCACTAATTTCCACGGGATTGATTAAATCAATGTAATATTTTAAAATCAGAAGCAAAACAATTTCATGGACAATATTTTTACTACTGATGGAGAGGTATAGTTAACAGTTTAGCTTTACAAGTTTTCACGAGTTAAATACAAATGAGTGACAAATCAAAGTTTGCGTACAAACTACCTACGAGTACGTTTCAAACGTACAACGGTACGATCACTGAAAGATATAAATAATGACGGATTGTTATGTAAGTTCAGACCAAATAAGAACATGACAGAATTAGCGGATATAGTTAATAGTGAAGCCGGTTTTCGTAGGCCTTTTTTGTTTATTTTTATTGAAAACTAGCGACCCCCTCCCGGCTTCGCCCGGGGTGCATTTTTTTTTCGTTAGAACCTTCCCTGATTATCCCTCTATCCATGAGTGAAGACAAAATTCAAATCTGTCCAGCCGTTCTCGAGTTTTAGGGATTCATTTTTATTTATCGCGGACGAAGTCGCGGGCGCCAACTAGTTATCTATATAACTAGTTGGCGCCCGCGACTTCGTCCGCGTTTAAAAATAAAAAAGTAGCCTATCTTGTGGCCTATACGTCTAAATGTTTATCTACCAAGTTTCATGAAAATCAGTCCACAGGGCCTCTATCTTTAGTTCTTATTTTACCTGAGAATGTAAATCTGTCATACTATGCGGTAGAACTATTTGGAAATTTTTTGTCCAAACTGTTCTATCGTAGAACAAATAGTATGACAGTTTGGAACAACCCAAATTAATAGTGGCCGGGAACACTACGCTCCTCAGAAACAGAAGACTATACTGAAATTCATTTATTTATTTTATTTATTATTTATTTACTATCGAACACATAAATTCTACAAAATATGATAACAATGTCTGTAAACTTTTAACGGTATGTATGCTGT
Organism: Synanthedon vespiformis; assembly: GCA_918317495.1. Taxonomy (NCBI): domain Eukaryota; kingdom Metazoa; phylum Arthropoda; class Insecta; order Lepidoptera; family Sesiidae; genus Synanthedon; species Synanthedon vespiformis. Next base: position 6,155,188 of record OU906947.1, read on the forward strand.
TGTGTTTCGGTGATTGAGTAAGGGGTGCCAGAGCCCATTTCTCTAACCTTTCCCAATCCTTTAATCCTTAATCCTACTAAGGGAGCGGTATAGCCACCTACTACTAAGTGGACCGTCAGCCTGTTTGCCAACCTTAACATAAAAAGCACTTGCCACAACTATGACCGGAACTACCGAAAGGTCATACTCAGGCATACTTCGGTAGATCCTGATTGCAATGCAGAGTTCGCAGTTCGCAGTGCTCTGTAGAACGGAGTTCCGCTAAAATCACTCATCTTTTTATTACATTGTTCATGAAAATGTGTTAATGTTCAATAGCAAACTAATAATATTATTGTATTTTATTCCACATTGCGTCATATGTACGCGCATACTGATTGCCATGTGTAAGCAGCAATGTATTGCGGCCATAGCTGTATCGTTGCAATCTCTCCATGTGGATTCTCATGCTAGACAGGATGTTTTCGATAGTGTTGTTTAAAAGAATTTGCACTAAGTAGTGTGGAAACCAATTAATGGCTCGGTGGAGTCAAGCCAGTCAAGCGGCGACATTTAATTTTGTCCTAATACAATATGACCGGCCTTTTCAATATTTATTTATCTGTTCCGTGCGTACGATACAACTAAATTATTAGTAACTATAAGTTGTGTATCATTGGACGTGCATCATGATCTCCATGTTGTCTTGAAAATATTAAAAAGTACATATTGGTAAATGCAAAGTACTTTTATGCCAAGTTATAAGCTGCCAAGTCATAACTAATTTCTTATATTTCGTGCCTATACATGGTTTTTAGTGGATATGACTTCTTTTGACATTTAAAAACACATAAGATAACTTGCCCGTTTTTTTTAATGTATGTGTATCTTTATATGTATTGTTGACTCATATACCTACTTATTATATTACTTTCACATTTTTTTACAGTGGTAACAATCTCTACATAGTAAGAATAGTAAGTACAAAGTTAAAACCGTCTTTACAATAATCACGATATTTTCTTCTCATTTCATTTTGTTTTTCTTTAACAGAATTGTGTAAGTGAATAAATTTAACGTAAGCATCCATTGTTTTTCCTCTTTACTTTGAACCTCCGGAGTGGGTCAAATGAAACTGTTACGTAGATAGTTACGGCTATTATATAGGTACTAGGTACATGTATACATTAGAAACTTTTTGTTATTACAATCTATTTTTTACTTCAACACAGTCTATTAATAAAATTACGTTTTTTTCTAGTCTGAGGCCCTTCTTGTAATAGACTAATAGTAAGTAAAGATACTGAACAAAACAAAAGCATAAAGAAATGGGTTCTGACATGGGAATTATTATTTACTAGCTGTTGCATGGGACTTCGCCCGCGTAACTTTATAAAATATAGCCTATATTACTCACCGATAATATTGGTAAAAGAACCTATAGGATCTATAGGTGAAAGAATTTTTAAAATCGGTCCACTACTTTTTGCAAATGTTCTCTCTTTATAATATTAGTATAGACTAGTAGGTACAGATGTATTAATTAGATTTTAGTAAATATAAAAGTTAATTAAAAAAAGCTGACATAAATGAAAATGTTTTTAAATATAAGACCATCAATAAATCCTAATTTGTGTGGAATCAGGAATATAAGCTAATTGGTATGAGCCAAATTCGGAACAAAGCCTTTGCGGGATTCGTCTATGAAACTCGTGTAAACATGTTTTGATGTCGGTTTTCAATTTGTAGGTACAAAAGTAATACTAATTAGTTTCTCGAGGTATTTCGAGGTACTTTTAATAATAACCTATGATTTATTAAACATATAGCCAAAAATAGAGTATTTCATGAATGTCAAAAGAGTAAGAAGAAGTGAAACATGTTAGTTATTAATTTTTTCTATCGTAATAATTGTCACCTCTCTCCATACCACGTGTGGGTCTGTTTCACGGCCGTACGAGTTCCATTCCATCTGGACAAGTGTTTTTTTCGTCTGCGCGATATACAATAACCTCGCTGTAAATATTCTATTTAAATCAATAAAGATATTATAGACTTGACATCATTGTAATTATCGTAATTTACATCTGTTTTTTTTTTATTATTTTTCAATTCTATTTCGCGTTTCAACTTTCGTTTTATACTTGACAAATTAAGTTTGATTCTTACCTTATAGAGTCTGTAGTTTTTACAACTACTTATCACGACATTTATGATTGGTCGTTAGTTTTCTAAGTGTAATAAATTATTATTATTTTTAATAACTAAAAAAAATGATGATGATGATGATGATGATGATGAGTAGACTTCCAACCGCAAGTGCACCAAATATATTTATGTTTGTTTATTATACATACACATTTTTTAATAAAAAAAATATACTCCCTATAAATCAGATACACAAAAAGAAAAAAACACCGGTAAGCATAGTCAATTAAAATGAAATTAATCGTAAACATATGAAGAGTAAAGTGTTATTTATTTTAAAGACATAGAAGTTTTATATCAATTATGTTAAATATAGAATGGTCCCTGTGTCATAAACAGGCTGTGGCATCTCATCTCACCTTTTTTTATGGCCACTAGGACCATAAATTATTTATCGTATATATTTTTTTTTATAGATGAAAGAACGATTGCTGAACAAAATAATCATTGGTACCGGCGATGCCTGTTATGCTTTCTTATGATGACCGGTAGATGTTGATAAAATCAATGCAAAATTTCAAAACATTCGTCACATGCATGAAGTAGGTCTATAATTTTAAACACTGTACATACGAATTTTTTTGTGTACCTACAACAAATTGAAACCGACAAAGAGACTGATTAATATTGGAAACAAATCATCTAGACCACAAATCTATTCATTAGTAACAACAATGTTTAACAGCTCTGAATATTTACATTTTGACAACTGCAACTGAAATCTATTTCCCATTGATTGTGAGGATCACGATGAGCTCTATTGATGGGCGCCACTTGTGAATTCACAGTCGTTCGCGTTTAGGTTGTTATCGCAACTAGCGTTTTGAATAACTAAAAAGTCAACTTTTAAGCTCTACACGAATCGGTAGATCGTTAGGAATATTGTCCTTTGACTCCTTTGTGACAAAACGAATCTAATTTATTTATTTATTTATAATAGAATTGGGCACTTTTTTACGATTTGATATATTTAGGTATAACAGATATGTGTGTGGGTGTGTGTTTTGGCGATAGTCTTGAATCTAGATCATAGCAGGTCTGGAAAAAATAAGAAAATTGGTTGAGAGAAAATAGACATATTGATTGTACCATACTTCTCACGTGCAGTCCTACTACTGAGATTTTCTTTTTTTTTAATATAATTTTTATTTATTTAAAATGACATGAATCTTTTGTGTGTGCGACGAGGCAAGGGGAAAATGTCATCATGAATCTGCAGATGTAGACAGTTAAAATAAGGTATAGTAAGTTTAAGTGGCAATGTAGGTACACGACACTTAGTACGGTGAGCCGACGGCTGCTTGAAGTCCATTTACAAAATGGGTTGACAAAATACAGACTGTATTTTGCTGGTGCTACTGAAAAATTATTGGAGGGTGCTAATGTTCAGTATTGGACGTCTTACGGCTGAGATGATGACAATTCAACTAAACACAAGTAAGATACGCGTGTCAAATCCGTGTCGCTGCGTATCAAACTTACAACATGATGAATTATTCCTAACTACTCATACCGTTGTATTTGCGCTAAAACCTTTACTTTAATGTTATAAATTTGTTATAATGCGTAACAACACCTGTGAGATATACATAGGCAAGCACAACGACAGTCAAATATACAATACACGTTGTTATCAGAAGGCAAATAAATAAATAGTTATATATTTCTGTCGCATGATAGTGTCATGATATCATGATGTCTGCTAAGTAAAGCCGATTTAAGTTAGATGTGAATACTTGTTTTAAAATGAAAGAAAAGCGAATTGTCGTTTCGCTATATCACCAATGAATGGAGCACTCCGTCACAGGCACTTGTTTGATGTTAAATTGAGCATTGCAAGCGAACGCATGCCAAGCAACGCGCTGTGGAAACGACTCAGTGCCAAGGGAGGTGGAAGGCGGTGGCAAGGGAACACAGACAGACAGACACACACACATGTCTAGCTTAATAGTAATAATAATAGTGCACGGGAGAACAAAGATTACGCTACCCCGCTTATTGAGCACATCCGCAACATTAATGGATACGGCGGGTCACGTTTTAAAAATTGCAATTATAATAATTTCCTTCATCAACAAACAGCGTTTGTGCCTGAGTGTGTGCGTATCAATAAAAGGGACCATCAATTATTCCAAGCTCGAGGTTTTATCAATAAAAAACACACCAGATAACGCCGCCTAAGACGTACGCAACTATATATAATTAACCCAATTATTACAAAGTCAAATCATACGTTGACACTCACTAGTCTCACGACACACATCGCTTCTATTTCTTTATCGATAAAGACAATATTTACCGCTTATCAATCACATCGTTGGCGTCGCGCAATGTGTGCAAAATAAGCCATAGTTAGGTCCATAATATACTTGCTCAACTGGAATAATAAATCTTAGAAAACTAAATAAATTTAATCGGTTAAACCTGGCCGATAAACACGTGTTAAGTGTGAAAAAGAAATAAAATAAATTCCAAAAGAGACAGGGAGACAAATTTCATAAGCCGACATAATATTCTCAGCTGGTGATTTTGTTCAAACTTTTAAGTAATTAAGTAAGTGATAACCAACTGATAAAGAAACAGGTTGTTTGACAATCTACTTTTAATAATTCATTAGGCTGTACTTCTTATTTAAACATTTGAACTAATCACGGCTATTTTTATGAAGGAGTTTTGTTTGAAAAGCCCAGATTCTTTGAATAATAGTAGTAATAACTGCAAAATATAGTGAGACTATAATAAACAGACGCTCTTTTAAGGGCCGCGGTTCGACCCTGGCCATAGGTTGCTTCTGACCCGCACTGAAAAATTATGAGGGTGACCTATGTTTTTTGGGTAACTTAAAAATAATGAAAAATCAATAATAGTAAATTCTATATTAGGATAGTATAGGTAAACTTACCTACTAACGATATCAAATTTTTACAACATTTTAATTATCTTACTAGTTGAAATTTTAGCTAGTACGGTGTTTTGTACAGCTTATCTACTCTTATTCCGTAGAAACTTTTATAGAAATATTTTCTCTACAAAACTATCACAATCAACCCCTTTAGATATATGTCACCCAAACTAAATCGGACCTATCGGATCAAACTAGCACTATAAAATAAAACAAAAATTTATCATAACACGAGAAAATTGTGAAAGAGGAAATTGTGAAAAATTCTCGCCTTACGAGATATTGTGATCGTGTAGACATTGACCTGTGAATTTAAATTCAGCAGAGTCAGATCAGAGTTTCGTCCGTTATTTGGCCTATTTTGCGCGAATCTACTCAACAAAGTTAGATCTCTATAATATAAGTAAAACATGTAGACTTTCGAGGTGCGAGTTTTGCGTAGCAAAAGAGTTGGAAAGATTTGAAAACAAGCATTTATTTTACAGAACAATATGAACTGAAGAACTTTCCACCTCACGGAAGCTGTGCTAAATATAGTGTGTTCAAAATACAACTAACCTAAGTACGACTATTCTTACATTCCTTGAATGAATTCCTTGCTGTCCCAGTCTATGTCTACATTATAAATAGACGTACACAATCGTTATTGTAAATAATATATTTTTGTTATAAGACATGATAAGTACTTTCCTCTAAAAAAGTAAATAAAAAATACATTTTTGTAAGTATCGCTCATGACTCTACAATACATAAAAACGATTGATTTTTTTTTCTAAACTACTTCCAACGTTGAAAACATCCGCCAAGCTCATTCTTTTAGAAGAAAAATTGGTCGCTACTTTTAAAAAATAAAAGCATAGGTACAAAGAGAGACAGGAATTTATTATTAATATAAGTAGAGACGATCGGAGCGCGTGATGCAAAAACAACATCGATGCGTCGTGTGTAGTCTGCTGAAATTAATATTTGAAAGATTGTAGAATAAATTGGAGTCAGAGCTAAGGTCACCGTGTATCGATCCAGCAACGAACCGCGGCAGCTGGAGACGGCACCCCTCTCGCTTCCTCTTGAGCTCAAACCACTCTGCACTCCACATGTAGACGAATCACCCAATTTACATACTGCCCAACCATAAACTCCTATCCTATCTAATTACCTGCGAAATCACGCTCATATTGTCACACGTCTCGCCTCATGATCTCGGCCAACAGAACACTTCCGTATGCTTTTATCGACAGACTACCTACATAGTTAGGTATGTAGGTACCTATATCATCCACCTATACTATCTAGCAGCTATCTAGGTATACATATAGAGAGAGAGTTCGCAAAGGGGCTGGTTGCGGGTCGATCGAATACGCGGGAGCTTCAATGCGGCAAAAATATTATGTAGTTCGAGTAGGTTAGTGCGGAAGGAGATAAGGAGGCGTAACTACGGAGGTGTCCTCAGCTGTGACCCAGTGACTCAGTGGCTGAGTGGCTGAGTGGCTGAGAGGGGAGGGCGAGCGGACGGCGGGTCAAGTGATGGAGCGCGTGATTCAAACCCTTGAAATCGACTCACCGTTTCCGTTTATTAGGGGGTAGTCGTCGTCGTGCCGGCCGATATAAGTTTTCAGCGGGGTGTCCGTGAGGGAGGGCGACGACCTGTCCCTGTCGCTCATAATAGTCACCGACACCCGTAGTTTGATTTAATACAACACTTTTGTCTCTTTTGGGAGACGCGCCGGCGGCCCCGCGCACACACTCTCACTCGCTCGACACAAGACCACGACCGACCTCCGGCCCGCGGCACGCGCGGAGAATAAATAACACTTCAGCCGAAACGACTTCGCGGCCGCACACCCAGTGTTGCAACATTCACAATCAATGTATCTACATGGGGAAATATAACAATATTTATATCATATTATTATGAAAAGTATATACCTACACAAGCCTTCCTTGTTTAGCGGTCTTTCCAATACTGAAAACCGTATCAAAAACCGTTGGGTGGTCTATATAATCAACTAGCCGAAAAACAGACAGAGTCCTACCTACAGCGACTTTATTTCATACTAGTTTATGCCCATGACTTCGTTTACGTGGACTTAATCTTTAAATATAAATTTCTAAAGCAATAATATTGTAGAGTAAAAATAAAATGTATAACTAACCTCAAAGATTTACTCCGAATGCATTATTTCGTGCTGTATTTTTTTAGTTAAAATTAATCCCTCGATTGTTTCAGCATTTTTTAAATTAACCTATTTTCTGTCCGTTTCATCATAGGTTTTCTTTTTCATTAGCTACGATTATAGATGTTATATCAGTAGCTGTTTTTATAGATTTCATATTAGTGAAATAAAAAATACCATAAAATTTTTATATTTTTTTAAGGGAAATCTGTAATCCACCTAAATGGCTACACTGTGAACTACGACCTCCGGCATTCACCACTGGAGCGCCACCGTCGCAATCAATTCACGGCCTGCACTACTACAGTAGCGACATCTCGTAAGAATTTTCCGCACTCGCTACGCGATTTTTCCTCTCGCTACGCGCTACAATAGTGGCGGTTACAAGAAAATCAATCTATATATTTGTAAACATTTTATTAAAGATACAAGAATCGCGAAGAACACAATTCGTTGTCTCTGGGCGCGATTTGTCATGAACTTGTTCCATTCGCGTTGATGGTTGATATCAACGGCGCCAGGTGCAAATGTATGGGGGAAAGAAAAAGGCAGCGCCATCTCAGATTCAGTTATATCTCGTTCGCCGCGCCTTCGGGATCCAAGCACCGCGGACAGCTCTCTTTCGGCCACACTAAATTCTGACGAAGTCCTCGTTTCTGCATTTCCTAGATTGAGTAAACCAAATTTTAGTAAGAACTGAACGAAATTAAAGGCTGATAGGGCTTAATTTACAAATTGCTGTTCAATGTACCAAAATTTAAAAAACTTGCATTGATCCGAACTATTTATTAGTTGAATATTTCAACCAACGTCAATTACTACTTTATTTTGAAAAATAATATATCTACCCCTAAAATTAAATGTTCACAACGGTTTTGAAAAAGTCGGCAATAGATGGCGCTGAAGAATGAATTTTTAAAAACATGGTAAATAAAACAAGGCAGTCATAATAAATGTATATTTTTTATTATTTCCTTCATCATCTAAGTATAAGGAAACGTAGAAATAATGTAAAAAAGTACAAAATATATTGATGTAAACTGCACGCATACAGACTGATTTTTCAGTAGCGACATGTCGATATAGTCGCATATCATTTCGTCCCAGTTTTCCGTGAGGTCGCGTATGTCACGAGCGTTCGCTACAAGCTTGTGACGAATCAGTGACTTCACTTTCTCAAGTCGCTCCGGCATATCATCCGACACTTCGACAGCCCTCATCCACGGCATTAAGCTAGACGGTGGCTCTATTATTATGACAGGGTCCATTTTATCCGTCAATTGTAACAGTACTGGCGGTTTCGTCCCATTGCGATTTGAGTTTTCCTTCTTTTGAGATTTCCTCAAAATTGAGAGTCTCGATATTTCAGCTAGGGACAAGTTTTTCAGTGTTTTCTCTAAATTTTCCTCTACCGTCGATGGATGTATCAACGATGATTGACGGATTGCAGATGTGGTAGTCTTTCTTTCGTGTCTTGTGTCAGTTGATTTTGTTGTGAGCGTCTGTTTGGTGAGTAGAGACTGGATTTGAGACGGACGCTTAGTGCTCTTCCACGAAGACCTGGCACCGCGGTGATGGAGAGTACGTATTGTGCGCGACGGAGGCGTGGATATCATTCTCGCATTTCTCGCTGAGCAAATACAACACAAATCTTCTGTTAGATACATTTTTCTTGGTTAATAAAATCACTCTTTCAACAATACTTCTCACTTTAGATTTAATATTACAAAAAATAGTTGTAGCTATCTATATACCTAATTTGCACGTAAAGATTTAAAGAATTTTAAGGGATAAATCTACGATTAGCGTCAGGCTAAAACCATTGACACAAAAGCGGAATTTTTGGTTACAGTAATGTGTTTCCAGTATGTAAGTAATGGAGGTCATTATTACACGCAATATAATTATTATATTAAATAAGATGTAACCACCCAGGATTTAGTTTAATCATGGCTTATAAAGTTATAACAGTGTTTCGTTTATCGTTGATTTAGAAGCAGAAACCGACAGCGACTTTGTTTTTTATATATATGTACTATTATTTTATTATTTAAATATTATTAAAGTAGGTGAAAGTAACAAGGTCTTACCTTTTTTCCGTCTACGTAAATTTAAAAACTTGTTTTCAACAGAATGAAATCTCCCTTTATCGTAAAAATCATCGTATTCATCATAGTTTTCATATATTACGCCTCTAATGTTTTCCCTTGGTTGAGAAGAACGCGAAACATATACATCTGGACGTTGCCGCCTTTGAGCTTTCTCCGTGGGATAATCCATTGCCTTTGGCTTTCTACGTCTTAATTTTCCTACATTTCTATCATCATTATTTCCTTGTTTATCATTATCTCTATATAGACGAGCTAATGTTTCTGTAGTTCTTCTTATACTCTTATATCTGTCTTCATATTCTGTTTCAAGATGGCTGTTTTCCTCTGGAGACCTCTCGTTTCCAAAAAGTAAATTATTTATTTGAAAGTCATCTTTGATTCTTTCAGACTCGTTCGTGTTTTCTTCACTATTGCGACGTCTTTTCCGATGTTGTTTGAACATGCCATTTTCATAGTTATCTTTGTCGCTTAGTCTAGAGCGTAGATTCTTTAAATGAATTTTCGGTTTTAATTTAAAACCAATAGCGTCTCCGTTGTACTTATTTAAATTATTATCAAAGTCATTTTCATACATAGAACGGACTTTATTAAGTTTAGATTTCTCCCATTTTTCTTCTTCAATGTCATCAACAGTAAACGGCCTTGTTTTGCCTGAAATCGAATTTAATATTTAAATGATCTGTTAGTCAAGTCAGAAGGCAGAATTATATTCTAACATGAAAACTCATGACAGTGATATAGTTTTCGTTATAAAAACGACGTAGAGGCTGAATCATTTTATAACTTTTAAGAAGAAATAAACACATAAACATTAGGTACTTTTTTAAACATTTTACAAAATAAATATATCATATTTTATGAAAATACCGTTAGATTCATCGTCAAATTTATAGTCTAATGTAGCAGCCGCATCTGGCGAATGATCTCTGTATTCGTCGTCAACAACAGCAGAAGCGCGCTCGTCATATTCTCCTCTGGCACCGTACAGAGGCATCCTCGCTTCGGAATAATCTGTGCCTACCCCTCGTACAAAGGCTAAACATGCCACTGTCATTATCACGGCGAATGTCATCTGCGTTCCGCCACCGTACTTCCCCTTTCGTATACACCTTTAAAGGCTATACCGAACCACTTGAGCAAATCCACAAAGAAACCATGTGTACGAATTGAGACATGCCTAATTATTGGCAGTGTTGGACTGAAAATTTGACATTTAAAACTCGAATAGTTTGGTGTACCTGTCGGACACAAGTCGAATGTTTGTAACGTCAACGAACTACCATAGATCAACATTTAAGGCCAGGATTTTTATTGCTTTAATCCTTGTTTATATTGTTTAATTTTATATTGCTACCTTCATAAACGATGCTATGATACTATCTTAAAAAAATATAAATTTGCCATCAATCAAAATCAACTGTATCAAAACAAAATTAGACATAAGTAACAAAACTATGACACGTACAAATTCATAGGACTATTTTTTTAAATAATTTTTCGGTTATCCATCGTGACCATGATAACGGTAAATAAATACAGTTTATAAAACACAATGAGTACTAAAAACAATGCAAATGAAAAAAAGGAAGATGCTAAAAAATGTGCCCAAAAGGGGGCTTGTATTGAAATAAAAAATTCTACGCATCCATTGGTGAGTATATTTTATGCCTAGTCTGCAATTCCACCTGTAACAAAATGATAATAATAATAATGTAGGTCTTTTTTCATGAAACGAAATCTATCTATATCTATACCTACTTAATATTATAAAGAGGAAATATTTGTTTGTTTGTATAGAATAGGCTCCGAAACTACTGGACCGATTTGAAAAATTATTTTATCATTAGAAGCAGACCATTATCCGTGATGAACATAGGATACTTTTTACCACGGGAAAATGCTTCATTCCTACGGGAAATCTAAAATAAAAGTAAATACGCGGCTTGGCTTTGAGCTCTATCCAAAATACGGTAGATGGCGTTTTATACTTTTCTACGCGGACGAAGTCGCGAGCACCAGCTAGTTAATAGATATTATTTGACACCGGTACCCTACTGAGATTGTCCTGCGTTCCCGCAAAGACTTCACCATTTTATTCTAGTAACACTTGAGCTATTTTCTAAATATCGCGTCCTCCCATCAAAGACCCCTTTTCGTCTTTTATTCTGTTGGGAGACCGTTCGGTCGCCTCTCTGGTCCATTTTTTTCTTGTACTCTCCGAAACAATTAAAGTGGGCCCGGTCATATGGTGAGGAGTAAACAAGAAAAAAGTCTTAATTTAATTTCACCTATAATAAAATTGAAATGGAGACTGATTAGCAAATCACAAATGAAATATTAATTCATTTATTGCAGCGGTACTACGAGTTTACCCAAGATGAAATAAAAGCATTAGAAGAATGCGACAAGGAGAGTTTCTATTATCGATGTCTGCCTTTCAGCACGCTGTTCGCAACGGTTACTTACGCTGCTATGAAAACTGGTTGGTAACTATCATCCTAATCCTCCATAAATCGTATTAAGCTAACTGGTGCCCACGACTTCGTACGCACTGTAGTTCGTTTTTAGAAAATCCCAAAGGAACCTAACATTTCTCGAGGGTATAATGTGTGTCAAATTTCATTCAAATCTGTAAAGCCGTTCTGAGATTTGCGTGCACAAACGCACAGACAAATATTCCAAAAACTATTTTTTTATATCGGTAATTAAAATTAAAAAGTGTACGATATGTTTCAGAGAGACAGTTCGTTTAAGATTTTGTTAAGTATTTGTATAGGATTATTTATTACCAGCTGGTTGTTAGCCAAGAGCAAACCCATAAAAAAAGGATTGAAGTCGCTTTCCGCGTCTATCTCTTAAACCACGTAATAGATATTGATTTAGTTTACATCATGAGTTAGATAATTTTCCACAGAAGGTTAGTAAGTCAGAAGTCGCGGGCAAAAGTTATCAATAAGTATAACAATGGTAGGGGCGCCACGAAAATTTTCATAGAAGTAAAATGTTTCAATGGCTTGACACTTTGTTTTACAATTCTAAATTATAAAGTACTAATAAATGTGACGTTCCTCCCATTACATAATAATTTTACTTCTATGAATGTTTTCTTTTGTAGGGTACGCGAGCAAAAATCCACATTTCGGTATGATACCTAAGATAGTAGTTGCGATCTTAATGGGCCACATCTTCGGGCGGTTGGCATACATTCCGTTGTGCGACGAGAAATTTCGCTCACTGCCAGCGAACAGTTTCCTCGGCAAAACAATGAGAAAATATCATCAAGAAAAATGAGCACTCTCCACAGATCGTTCTTAAATATAAATTAAACCCATTATAATAAAATTCATAATGATGTCATTAGATATTTAAATTTTATTTTATTTTATTGTATGTAGTATGTACCGACCGACCCATTTTTAGGCTAGGCAAACTAATTTTAAGACACATTGGTCATAAGGAGTTTCCTTTCTTTTCGATATTAGCCAAAAGTTAGTATTTGTTAGAATTGTTAGTCTATAGTAGAACTGCAACTAATTGGCGAATAATAAAGTTCGCCAATTATTTATCTATAGCCTGTGTACAGAATATATTATAATAGATATTGGATGAAAAAAAAATCGAATCCAACTTTTTTGGACAAAAAACCCCAAATGATACTAAAATGGTAACTGTTAGAAAAAAAAAACGTTTCAGACAAATATTGTAGAGAATTTATGCATAAAAATAAATTCTCTACATTAATTAAATTTTAAATTAGTTAAATTGCATATAACTTAGGGAGGACCAAGTAGTCACAATCAAAACAATGAATAATATTTTGTCAATTTTATTATATTACGAGCTGGCGAGTGGTGCCCGCGACTTCGTCCGCATTGAAAAAGAAAATATATGTCAAAAACAAATTTAAAAAGCAGTTGCTATTTGCGCCATCTGATGGTTGAAAATTAGACTTTTTGTCACTGCAGGTTCCTCTGCCCGTAGAATAACTAAAGCCTCTGCCAGATATATAATGTCATTTTTCACTGACCGATGGCGCTAATTGACGCAAATCGAAATTATACTAAAATTCCTTCTTATTTTTACTACTTTTTTCTGGATGAAAGGTTCTTCTGGTTATGTTCTTTCTGGTGTTCCAGACAATATTAGACAGACAGACACACAACGTGTATGCAAAATTTCATGGTGATCGGTTCAGTAGTTTTTGCGTGAAAGCGTAAAAAACAAACAAACTCACATTCACATTTATAGTATTAGTATGGGTATTAATTATGATATTAAGGAAAATGTTACAAACTAAACTATACTATGGTCAACCATTTAGGTATTGTTCTGTGTAATGTCAAAAATGACAACTTAAATATCAAACAAATTGTCAATTCGTGTGGACTGTGGAAGTGGTCAGTTTTCCTCAGTTTTTCCTCCGAACTCCGGTGGTAAACATTATATCAGTATTCAGTCAAGAAGTCAGTTTGAATAGGTTAGGTATAAGGTATCGTACTTCGTAGTAACGAATTGAAGACTATATAAAAGGCATCGAACGAAACGGAAGTTTGTTTAAATTTGTGTTTTGTGCCGTCGGACACGCAACATTAATTAACTTAACAATAACAATGGATACCTCAAAAACGTACGGTTACGAGTACGGCCGAGTGGTAAATGAGGAGTGGCAGCCGCGGGATCCATCGCAGCCTATGCAAGAAGTGCCTCTAGCACCGTCGGCGCCTCGACCGCAATCGGTAAGACTATCTTTAACTAGATTGTTTTTCACGTAACTTCTTTATGTCGTGTACCTAATACTGTGTGTTATACTACAGGAGTATAAGTTCTCCACGGAGGAGCTGCATGTACTTCGGGAATGCAATAGAGAAAGCTTCTTCCAAAGGTCTATGCCACTTGGTATAGGACTTGGTGTTACCACTTACGTCGGGATTCAAAGAGGTTTTTTTTTTTTCAATTACTTTAATTTTGTTTAAACTCGACAAAAATGCTCAATAATTTAGTTTAAATCTTGTTAATCTATCTGATTTTATAAATGTACCACATTAAGTGAAACTTATTTTTGATATGTACCAATAAATGAAACATTGTGTCGTACTGCATGTGATTCTGTTGTTGTTTATGCTCGGCTAGAGCATATTAAAGCAACATAGAAGATGTCTAGTTTGTTAAAGTTTGTCTAGTTTGTTGTTGTTTTGATTCTAAATTAAGTCTTTATAATAATAAATCCATAACAAATAAAGATAACCTCTTGTGATTTGTCAATTATACAGAATTTAGAGCAAAAATGGATCTAATCGGAGTCAAGTGGAGACCAAAGATAAATCTGTAATGTAAATATAATAAATAATGTTTTAAATGATAATAATAACACATTTTTGAAACAATTGTAGTTTATTTTAAACACAAATATGGTCTTACATAACAATCTTATAATATGAGGTGTTTAATTTTTAAAATGTATTTTAACACAGGATTCCTGAAGCCGAGTGCCCGTTTTGGTCCCTTTCCAAAGGTGACGTTAGCAGTTATAGTGGGTTACTTCATAGGCAAGGTGTCCTATCAGCAGGCTTGTGCGGAAAAGCTAATGGCACTACCAGGAAGCTATATAGGCCAATTGCTTCGTGATAGAAGAGACGGAAGAAAGAGGTATCATTAATTTATCAATTTCTTTTCTATGTTAAGGTTATTAGACAGAGTAATGGTCAAAGGTTTTTTCATAATGTTTTTTTTAAAGGCGTGGTCAGATAGGGCTGCCCAAATGACTGAATGGCCATTCGCCATCACTACTTGACAGAAAAATCACTAAAAACTAAATTTTTTTCATTCTTTCCTAATTAGGCTAAAATCAGGCTTGTTACGCATATGAAAGGTATAGCAGTAATCGCAAGGTCATTATTTCGAGAATGGGTAGACCAATTTTAATTCGGTTTTCACATATGGATAGAGGTTTAAACGGGGAGATTATTTTATTATATATAAAAATTGCGTACTAATCTATACTTCTATACTAATATTATAAATGCGAAAGTAACTCTGTCTGTCTGTCTGTCTCGCTTTCACGCCAAAAACTACTGAACCGATCACCATGAAATTTTGCATACACGTTGTCTGGGACACCAGAAAGGACATAGGGTACCTTTCATCTAGAAAAAAAGGACTAAGTATTCCCGAGGGATCATATAAGAACATAAATAATTGGGCCCTACTGTCGCATGGCGGCGCCATCGTCGTCACAGCGATATAAGATGACATGAGATGACATTACATTAGATGACATGATTTTGGTTTTGCAATATTCGTGAAAATCCAGGGAAGGTTAAAAAGGCGACAAACATAAATACTTAATAAGTAACGGAAAATAATAAATTTTCCAATATAAACTGTTCCTAGCTGTGAAACATTATTGATGTATTTTGTCTAAAATTGTCACTTGGTTGTCAAATATTTTATAGGTGCGTTCAGAATTTCAGTTGTAAGTAGTATGAGGTCTGATCTCTAAGACCGATTTTTAAGATTTTTTTTTCGGTAGGTAAGTGATAGTTGCAAAATAGCGTTTACCCGGATCAAGCTAGCATATATTTTCTTTTTCAACGCGAACGAAGTCGCGGGCACCCACTAGTACTATATAAGGCTGAAGAGTGTTTGTTTGGAACGCCAATCTCAGGAACTACTAGTTTGAATTGAAAAATTCTTTTCTTAAATTTATCGAGCAAGGCTTTAGGCTATATGACATTTTGAACGCGGACAAAGTCGCGGGCACCAGCTGGTGATTAATATTTCTGCAATCTCTTAGTGATTTTTACCACCACAGCTCACCAAATCAAGCTCCAACAGCCATGTTTGGAGCGAAACCCGATGACATCTATTCCGATGCTGGACCTGGTAGCTCTCTTAATCTCGACACAGACCGTCCTCTCTTTTCAGAAGACTCCTATCAACCGGGTACTTCAAGTGAGTAGAGATTTTGTTACTTATAAATTGTAAAAATATAAACGCAAGTGATAATAAATAAAAAAAATATGATAGAAAACTGCTTATGAGCTATTTGTCGAACACAACCTCTTAATTTGATGTTATTCATATTGACACCATTTTTACTTTCTTTATGGATCACTAGATGTCGCCATATAATAATAAAATATTTATAGAATCCGTGGGGTTTCTTTTTTTTACTCACTAGATGTGAGTAAAACCATATAACATGTGCATGATACGAATTGACTGACTACAGCGACCTTTGAGTTAGACGGATTTTTAATAGAAACTCATAATCGACTTGGGCGCCTTTGACGGATTTTTAATGGCAACTCATAATCGTAATCTACATAGGGGCCATCTACATTTTATCGACTTTTTCGACATTTTTTGTGTCTACGTGTCTGTCCCTCTATTACTGGTTAAGTAACTATTTACTCTATGATATTATGTGTCAATAACTCAAAAATATACTTTGGGTCATAGACAACGTTATTTATATAGGTTATGTTTTCTGCAAACATAGATTGTAGAGATTCTAATGTATTAAATATTTTATATTAGGTCCACAAGGCGGTCAAGATATTGTGTCAGGCCCTCTACAGCCCAATCTGTCCTACGATGACTTGCGTCGCAAGAACAGAGGCGAGTACACGGACGCGAGACAGAATCCATACAAGTTAGTATTGTACACACTTATAATGTGGAAATGTGTAAATTTATATGACTTTACTCGAGTACTTGAAATACCTCTTCACCTAAAAGTAATATGTATATTTTTTAATCCTCTTTTTCTGGTGTCACACAATAACAGTATTGTAAATTTGTGAATGTGATATTTTTACAGGATGGAACCGAGTTTGGCCCCACCGCCTCCGCAGCGACCACCTCAGACGTCTGCATCCACACACCATACAAACAAATATGGCGACGTTATTGATTAGTATTATAATGCCTTAATTTCAATTTGTTTTTTTTTTTGCTTTGAATATCCAAATATTTTGATTAGTCTTTCTTTCAAATTTAAATATTTCTTAAATTTTTTGATTAGTCTTTCTTTAAAATTCAAGTATTTCTTTAATTTTTGATGATTAGTGTTCCTTTCAAAAAAACATTTCTTAAATTTATTTCTCGAGTCTTTCTTACAAATTGAAATATTACTTAAATTAGTCTTTCAGATTTAAATTTGTTTAAATTTTATAGAGTGATATCACAAAATGTTAAATTACAACATGTTAGGAGAATTTTACTTGTGATTGTAATTTTCCTACGGGCAATAATCCCACTGCCATAATAAAAAACTAAATGCGTTGTGTGTTAAAATAATATTAGGGAAATGAGCATTAAAACATTTTTGCTGAATGACATCCGAGGTTGTTGACCTCGAAATTGAGGTGTCTAAGAGTACTGAAATCAAATGTTTCCTATGTAAAAAAACCTAGTTTTTAAAATAAATTAGTTGGAATATATGATGGTTTTATTTCTACATCCTCACTTAGGTCTTAATTCATAAAGATGTAACGAAATAAAATATCAATCAATACTAATAATAAATCGTAAGGGTCGGTCATGGAGTACTTTACTTTGTTTTTAAAAATATCGTGTATATAGGCTATAGAGCCTATATACCAATGATACTGAAACTAAATTGACCATTTTTAGATTTTTTTTCTGTATGTATGTATGTTCCTCCATCACTCTTAAACGAATTAACTGATTTTCATGAAACTTGGTAGATAAACATTTAGAAATACGGGACACGTGATAGGCTACTTTTTATCTTTTTCAACGCGGACGAAGTCGCGGGCAACAGCTAGTAATGAAATGTGGACGAGTTAGGTGTGTTATATAATTACACAAAAAAAAAAACACATTGTAAACATTTATTTTATTTAATAACATTTACAAGAATAACAAAATAAACTCTGCTTAATTGAAAAACAAAAATGTAGGTATACAAACGTAAATATAACGTAAAGTTAAAGCTAACTTTACCGTAATACGTAAATTAGTTAATTCCAACAATATGTAGATTTAAATGGCCATTCAATAAAAATAGGCTTGCGATTTGGTACTTCGCACAAATATATCTAATTAATAATAATTATAATAACACAGAGATATTAATAAATTAACACGTTAATGTGTCGCCTCCGAAAACAGGTAAGTACCACTTTTTCAAGTTTCCACTACAGAATATATATACTCAGCATATAGCATATAGTGGAGATTATATACTCGTACATATAGTCCGAGTACTTTTACTAACAAGTCAAAATTTGAGTCTCTAGGGGGCATTTTATCTTATCGCCCAATGTTATCAAAACAAAAAGAATGTTATAAATATAAATGTCGTGAAACTCAAATTTTGATTTGTTAGTAAATTCTCCCGGACATTTTTATATAATAATGTACTCTGTTTCCGTGGCAATCACAACATTGCACAACACATAAAAATCTTCCTTAAATATTTTAAATACTGTCGTTGAAGTAAATCCCAGCAGTTGTCACTTTAGCTCGCCAGAATAACATTGTACGACTTGCTATAATTATGGTATAGTTACCTTAAAATATTGGGCCCATGATTTTGACAAAAAAATGGTGTTCGATTAAGACCAATTTTTTGTCTGTTGTCGATTTTCAATATAGATATTGTAACTTTCTTTGTGTCTATTGAGTTCTATAAAAACCTAAAGTATATATTTACTAATTAAACTTATAAGCTCATATATGTAAATTAGTTATATATATATATATATAGCATAACGAATATTCGATTATAGCGCAGGTCCCGCTGTATACCACGAGTCACGAACATGCGAGAATAATTCTTAAAATTCTATTAAAAAATCAACATAAATGAAGAAGTAAAATGGTAACTGCATAACATAATAAACTAATGGAAGATCGATATATGTATTGACATTTAGAAATTACAACAATTAAACGCAACACGTATTATAATAGTATACTATCTTTGTAATTTTTATCCACTTTACGGAATAAACGTTAGATACCCATATGTAATATTAAATATCAATACATCAACACACGAATATAAATGGAAACATCGAGTACATCAAACATATATTCACTTAGGATTATTATACTATTTAATAGAATTTAAATTGTTTTAATTTAGTATAAAAACAGATGGGGAAAAAAGCATTATGAGAAAAGTAGTTGTGGTTACTCATAATGCAATTCTATTAGGGGTAAACATAACATAACAACACGTTAGAGGTAACATAATGTATTAGGGGTGGGAGTGGGATATATAAACATTCCACTAAGTTGGTTTAAAAGTTACTAGTAATTTTCTAGTAATTCCAATTACTTACACATAACACAATAAATAATATTTGATGTGAAATTTATAATTTATCATCGGTAACAATGTATAACTTGTCGGAAATTTTTTGGCACCTCGAAAGAAAGCAGAAAGTACATCACGCTTTGGTCAGCTGACAGAAGACAATACAGAAAATTTTATTAATGCTTTTGTTTTTTATTTAATATGTGTCATGCCATACCTTCAGATATTATAAATTTTAAATAATTAAACATATGAATTAAACCAACAAAAGTAAAACTATTTATTTAAAATATAAAAAATATGCAGTTATGTAAAATACTAGCTTGCCTAAATACTAACAGTCGAATAAAAAATAAAAAATAATAAAAATATTTTTTTTCTGTTAACAATGGAAAAAATGGACTGCTTTGGCGATGGCAATAGTACCTACTAATGGGACGAGGGTGCGACGCGAGACGGGGGATCTGCATTGTTGCGAAGTGCCGACATATTTCCGCCGGTTGTAAGCGTCAATTCACACCTGAAGGGGCTGCAGCGCGCTCGTTTTGAGCTAGCAATACAATATAAAACTTCTTTCACAGTATCGAGATCTGTAAAAAGTAGTCGTTACTCAATGAACTGTATACCTTGTTTTGTAAAAGTGGTTTGGTTCTATAATGGATTGCTGCCTTAAAATGTGCGCGCGGCGTTGGGTCTCTGTGTGTGCTGACGTTGCAGGGGAACGATTTAGGGAAAAGTGGAGAGGTTGATGGGACCACCGAGGCCCGCGTCCGCCTCCAGCAGCGACATGATGACAGCCAGTGCCACCTCACCTCCTCCACTGAGCGAAGAGCCTGCCCCCGCACCCCCTTCGTCGCCGCCCCCGCCGCTGACCGACGCCTCACCACTTGTTTCGCCCCTCGCCTCCTCCACCAACTCCAGGCCCGGCTCGTTCAGGATGCTGTCCACTAGCGACGGCTGTCAACAATTTACCGTTCTTACTAAGCGTAACGTTCTCATGGAAAGAAAGAAAGGGATTGAATTGAGGAATTAGCCCTGACGCGGAAAAAAATCCGAGTAGCAATCGTGCTTCAGAAATCGTTACCAACGATTTCACTGGCAGTCTACATTTCGGTTTTCAGGATACGCATCCTGTTACGTCATCCGCTATCTGATTTAACGTACCCTGCTGATATATCGTATAATCTCGTTGGCTTAAACGAAAAGTCTGCCTACTGCTCCTCACAAGGCCTAATGTAAAATCTATTATTTTAAGCTTAGCATTTAAAGTGTTAAGGGCGAGCTAACAAACCTGTTGGGTGAAAAAGGGATCTTGCAAGAGGTCTGTGGGTAGGTCCAGGGGGAAGTCCGGCGAGGGCGGCTGGAGAACTTCTTCGGCAATTGTGGATACGATTTTGTGCGTCTCGACGTGCGGGTCGATCAAGTACTGCACGTGTGCATCTGCCTCTGGAAATGCATTTTACAAGTAAAATAGTGGACATTTTTAAGGATATACATACACTCGAATGAATGAATGAACTATGAGTTTTGTTTTATCAAGGTCGTCAGAAATGCTGACGGTCCACGTGATGGTTATGCAAGGGCCTATAATATATATGCAACGCAAAGTGATGCAATGACGCTGCCGACCATAGTAGAGTTAAGAATAAGGGATGAGGAAGAGGAATAGGGAAACAGATAGATTTATAAATGTGTGTGTGTGTGTATATAGACGTGTACCTAACTACCTACTACCTGCGCAAGTAAAGCATTTTCGCCATCAGGGCAGGCGAATATGCAGTGAGAGCAAATTTCAATATTCAAGAGAATGTCATACTTTGCTTGTACATGTCGTACGCAGGAGAAGGCTGCGGCTGTTGTGTATCGCTCAGTACTGTATTGTTCGCGACTAGATAATCCACGTCCTTTGTCCACGGGTTCCTGAAAAATTATGTAAATTATGAGGCTCATCTTCCCTCGCGAATTGTTTTGCATTATATATTGAAAGTGGGTTATACATTTACCTGAAGGGCTTGAAGTGGGTCTGAAGTCGTGCATGAGATCCGTTCTTACGGCGGAAATAATAAGGAGACGTGTGCAGCGGATTGCGGTGAAGCAAGGCCTCCTTGTGCGCCATGGCGACGGCACCCACCTCGGGGGCCGCCACGTACTCGTACATACTGGTGCCCAATAGCTCCTGGGGTAAGTATCCCAATGCCGGGGTCACTCTGCACACACAAGTACATTAAAAAATAAATATACAAAACTTGCTGAATCCGGCCACACTAACCCGTGCGGTGTACCTATGGACACTTCAATTTTATTTATTAGTATCGATAGGCAAAATGGTAACTCCAGCAAAGTTTAGTAAAGTTTTGAAAGGGATTGAGTTGAGTGTGTAAGCTGGTTGAGACTTAATTCGTACCTTTGATCGACAAATAGAAATTTTCCATCAGTTGCGTGCCGCGATACGAACTGCACGAGTCTTGTGGCTGGCGCCGAGTTGGTTGAAACGGGCATTGGCGCCAGGTCGGGTAGCGCCCGGCCCACGGCCACTAGACAGGACGTCGAGTAGTCGCCGTCGTCGCAGCCTTCGCCTTCGCGCACCTCAGACGTCCACGACTTGAGATAGCCTGTGCACAGCACTGCGCAGTATTTCTTAGCTGGTTGCGGAGCAGCGGTTAGGCCCGCCGAGGTGTGTGGTCGCTCGAAGCTCTCCTCCTTGACGTCGACAGGCGCAGCGGGCGCGGCACTGGTCGTCTGTTCCGGCTCCAACTTACACTTGATGCGACAGTAGAACGACCTCCGAGCACCAGTGCAAAAGCGTGATGCTCCGGCGCACACTTCCCTCCTCAACGGCAACATTGCTAAACATATAGTTATTTTATCACTTATTTCAGGTTGTACTTAAGTCTAGTGTTTATTATAGTGGAAATTTCTCAAAATCGTCATAGTTAGGTTAGGTTAAGCTGCAATTATGAAACCATAGAGCGGAGAAGGGCGAGCAACAAGTTTTCACATTTATATTAAGTATATCCTATTATTTTATATACATCCTATATTTAATTATTTATATATTTTAAAATCTATATTTATTTCATTTAAATTCAAAAGTGCCTAATAAGTATCTTTTAAAAGGCACGAAAAGTGCAATGTGTTGATATTAGAGAATCACTCACTTTTAGCATCGATCAGTCGCTCTCTGGGGCTGAGATCCGACGAGGAGAGCTGTTCTTTTACTTTCGCGACGTCCTTTGGGTGTAGTAGGTCGAATAAACTCTGGCCAAGCAATTCAGACTGAAATTTTGAATTATTTACTGTGTAAATATTATTTTGTATCCCGTTAAATTACCTTTAAAGTATACATTGCTATTTCGTTGTTGCTCTCAAGGAAGACCTGGCACGTTATTTTGTTGCGTTCAGCAAAAATTATTTCAATTTATTTATACATAAACTGTTTCTTTAGATATGATTTTAAATTATCCAAAATTTTGCCTATATTTTTATATATTATTATATATATTTATATATATTTTTTACTTGGAGTTTTGACTTCCTGCTGAACACTATCAAAAGCAACGAAGAATCATGTGATCTTTCCTGACGGCCTGTGAGAGGGGTTATACTTAGAAATTTGTCTAATTGCCAAGTCAGTTAGACCGTTTGTTAACGACAAGTGTACTAGGGATGCAAATCAAACCAATCTTTTCTGGATATAATTTACTTGTGGCACTTATAACTAACACAACTTTAACAATTAGTGTGTCAGTTGAGTGACCCAGAGTAACAAGGCTTAGCTCAAATAATTGTCTAAGAAGACTACCAACTATCGTTAGCTATAGTAGGTACACTTGATTGTTAGGTGAACACTAAATATTTTCTAAATAAATTTCTTTGTCACGTTTTCACGTTCTAATCGTGAATTTTATTAAAACAATTCATCTGATTTTAATTTACTTATCACGTAGCAAGAATCGTGCAATTATTTAAATATAATTTCCTTATTAACCGGTTTAAAATCAGAGAAACTCTCCTACGTGTCTTTACGTTGCTTCCTTGTGGATAGTTCCATCTGCTTAATAACCTAATTTCCTTTAATAACAATGTTGTGTACAGTTATTTAATGAAACCATAAATACTAGCAATAAAGAGAATTAGAATTAAGAATAGTTTATCAGAATAGGAAATAGGCGGGGATCCCACCCGTTATAGTATGAATGAGGATGAACAAAAACCTAATTTCCTTAACTTCCTGGCTTTTCTCTGTTAATTCAAGTACCTACGAAAGATCGCACAGTCTGCTCTCTTGACGACTATGTTTATTATATAAATGTATTTGACGAACCTTATTGTAGCTAAGAGTTTGGCTGACGGACTCGGAGACATAGATCAGACGTCCACGGTCACAGCCGACAACAAGTATGAAGCATTTACGCGCCGCGTCCAACACGAGATCGTTGCGTTCGGTCTCGGGAAGGTGAGCGGGCCGGGGTTGAGCGCCAAGTCGACAGGCGCTAATTGACCCGCGCACACTTCGCAGGTGCTGAACCGCCATGCGAAGAACCGTCAGCTTGTCCAGCTTACGCGACATCGCGCCGCACATCGGGATCATACAGCTCAATTCCGATATGTATGTGTTCATCTTGTCGCGACGTCGCTTCTCCACTTCGCTGTGATTGTGTCTGCGGTGAGAAAAACCACAGTACTGTACTAGTTCCCCTACTGGGAGCGAATTCGCCAACAGCCAAAGCAGATCAATCAGTTTAAAATGGAATAGATTTTACTGGAAAAATATGTTGTAACTTGGTAATGGGGTTTCAAAGATATTTAAAAGTAAGGGTTTAAAAGAGTTTAAATGTATAAAAAACTCTTTTTACTTTTCGAGTGTTATTTAAGAACACTTTTATAAAAGATTAAGAAAGACTTTTATTATCAAATTCTCCAGAGTGTAAGATAAAGAAAATCAATGGCCTGGTTTTGAACAATATCATAGACATAGAGAGATGGACTGAGCGTTCCTTATCCACCTGTAAAGTAAACGTGTGCGGGCAGAAAATGTGAGAGACGAATTAGCGATCGTGTGGCTATTAGATCTTTTTCTAAATTTTGATTGGTCCTCGGAGTTACTACAAAGACATAGGTCTTTGTCTCTAGAAAAAGAGAAAGCGATCGTGCGGCCAATACTAACTATAGAGTAGTTAATGGAAAGAGACCAGGTATTGGCCGCACGATCGCTATAAAAAGTTTTATAAGCATAAATATAAAGACGACTTTCTTAGACGTCGATATTTTTGTAACTACTTTTCCCTAATACATATTTATATACAATTCACAAAAAAATCAAACATTCTTTACACCGTTTGTTTAAATTCAAAAATTTGTACTTAGTACTTTCTAACTTATAGCGAATTTTTAATATTACAATATATACATAAACATAAATATTATTGTCATTAATATATAGACATAAATAAAATAAAGAAAATTTTACTTTTTCCCTGGCATTGGGCGTGATTTCCTCACATCGTCGCCGCCATAATCATCACTTCCACTGCCATCACTGCAACATTAGTTCAATGGTTATTAAAACTAATTTCTATGTGATTATTTCCCTAAAGAGAAAATTTTGTAAACCTCTATGTTTAATTAACGTAAACTTACAACTAACTTAAATAGTTTAAATCTCATGGGAGGACGACGATATCATATTGATCCAGTAATTTAAAACAATATTATTATGTGTATTTATGCATTGATTTATTAGCCGTACAAGTAAAGGCAACTTGTTAGACGAGAATGGATTTTTAATTAAATTAAGGCGCTTAGTGCCGCCAAATGGGTTCAAGTTTAGACAACACTTGGTATACATATCTTTTTTCGTATCACCAAAACTTCTATATTTACCTACCCATTTAATCGCTTGGTTCTGCAGAAGTTGTCGTGTCCCTAGCGATGACTCGTAAAACAAAAAAAAAATTCAAGAAAAAGCAGCGCAATTATTAAAAAAACACTATAAATACAAGTCGAGAAATTTGTCGGCGAAATTGACACGAAAATAATGGTCGGATAAATCCGACTCTGGGTGCTAAAGGATTAAAAAATGTGAACCAGTGTTTTTTTTATTGTTTTATAATACGAATATACAATTTAAAATTCCATTCTGCACTACTATTTTTAGTTATACTTAGTTATTTGGTATGGAAACACTGAAATATTTTATTTGAAAGGTGTTTTTTAAATAAGGTATAGTCTGCAACATTTTCGTGCTAATTATATGAACCGTAAATTACACAGCCTTACACGATACCCAATTAATTGAAATAAGTCTTGAAGTTATGGTACTCGATTTGTATTGTAAAAGTATACAAAGGGTTGCAGGTGGCCAAAATGTCCCTATGTATCCCCCTTAGCTGCGTCACCAAGCAACACTCAAAATACGAAGGACATCCGCCTAATTGGCACTATTGTGACTTAATATATCATACGAAAGACCGCCTTTTCACATTTAAGCAAAACAACATTCAAAAAAAAAATATTACATAAAGCCGCGTCCGCTGCGCTATGTTTGCGTGTTTGCAAACTCATAACATGTTATCATAACCAAAATGGGGCGTGGCCTAAATGTTTTTTAAAACAATAACATGATAACATCCCCCGCGTTCGTCTGCGTGGGGGTGTCATTCATTTCGTGTTTGTGCTTTACGGATGAATACGTCTCGTGATGGAGTGGAATACAGAAAACATTTTGTTTTTGACACGTCTTCTTCGTCAGAACTCATTTTGTTTTTGCTACAAAAACATTATTTTCTAAAAACTAAAAAATCGCAGCAGTCGGGCTGTTTTGATAACGTGTACAAGTTTTGGTACAAACATGGCGCAGCAGACGCGACTAGACATTGAATGTCATTGGAAGGATAGGATACACAGTATTTTGTATAAAAAGTTACATAAATGTCAAGCTTTTACGACGAATCCTATTGCTGTATCATTCGAAACGTGAGACACAGAGTTTTCCAATTACCGTGGCCTCCAATTATTGGTAAATTGGCTACGTATTGGTAAACGGCTCGCACCAAATGTTTTTCGTAACTAAACGTAGGTTACGCTTAGTTACGAAAAACATTTGGGGTTCGAAAAACAAAATAAACATTTCATTAAAATGAAATAAATAAATGATAAGTATAAATACAAAATACAATTATTAGCACTTTTTTGACTAACACTGTCGACTACCAACATACCGATTAAACTAACTAATTTATTATGGTAACTGAAAATATTGTATATAATATTATGTTTACAATGTTTCGATTACCTACTGTTGTACATTTACTTACTGTTAATTATTTAAATTACTAGCGTATAGACATTGAAGGTTTTCTCTGAGATTATGGTCCTAAAATAAACCTGTAATGATAATATTAATTTTTGATATTACTTCAGAAATTACAGGATTACAAAAAAAAAATAATTTTCCTTATAAATGTTTGTAAAGATATAGAACTCCTAACTAATATTATGAATGCGAAAGTGAGTTTGTTTGTTTTTTACGATTTTACTAAAAAAATTTCAGCGTCTTACAAAAATATTATACTTACTTATATTATAAAAATAAAAAATCAATGTAAGTATGTTGTTTGTGCTCTATGACTGCGAAACCGGTTTTAATTCAGTTTTCACTAACGGAAAGTGTTATGAAAAAATGTTCAAAAAACACTTTTTAAAAAGGGGACGCGAAAAAACATTTTGTTCAATTATTTCATTGAATGCAGTTCAAGTTATTTCGATGGTTGAATGTTACCTAGGAAAAAGAAATTAGGTATAATGTATACTCACTAGAAGGAGACGCTTCGCTTACGCCAAGTCGACGGCCGTGATGACATTGGCATATTCGGGATGGCAAGCGGCTTGGATGTCGAAGGAGCGCCTTCGCACGGTGGCATTTCGTAAACATCCATACTGCAAATATTTATATACATAAAACTTCATGCATTCATCAAGTATTTAAAGTCTGGAATTAAGGTATAGTGATATATGTAGAATGCCTGCTGGAACACACGATTCTTACATCAGTTATGTGTCTGTCTATATACCAACATAGCTGTTGCACGCGACTTATAAAATATAGCTGTAAACTCACTGATAACGTAGCTTTCTATAGGTGAAAGAATTTTCAAAATAGGTCTAGTAGTTTTTGAATTTCTTCATTACAAATCAATATAAAAATCCTCTCTCTTTATAATATTAGTATTGATTGATCCTTTGCTACAAAATTAGTTTTACCAAAATATAAATTTATGCAAAATTAAATTAAATTTGAATCACTAACAAAACAAATCCCGGATTTTTTTGTCAAACAAGGAAAAAATATTTTCCTCCGGAGTAATTAAATGTAAGTAAGTACTTACATACTCAAAGCGAGTCATATTGAAGAACTTGATTACAAAACGATTTTTCTCTGTTACGTAAATTACTCCATCACATTGCGGTAGTAAAATTCATAAAATCATTTTTTTGTTTAATTTTTTGTAATTAAATAAAAAATTAATGTCTTTTAAAGTAGGTACTTTCAAATGATAAAGTCGCTTCCTGCCGTCTTAAATTCTTTATGTTGTACGTTTTGATCTTTTAAATTAGGAAACTTATTTTAATTTTCACTAGTGAAAAAAGCGTTAAAGAAGCCTGTTATTTTACAATTTACAAATAAATTGAGTCTTTATTATTATATGTCGTTGCAGAGAATTATATTAAGATTCAAAAATACTGTATTTGAACAATTTTGATTGAATTAATTCTCAAGAAACATTCGTTGCATTGTACTGCTTATTAGTCAAAACTCAATCGATGAGGAAGGATATTCTTTCTCATCGAAATAGGAAATATTACGTTGACATACAGCAATAGATGGCTACGTTAGAATGTTACTTTAGAATTACTTTAGCAATTGCCGATTAATTATGTTTTCGAAGTGGTAGGTAGGATACAAGGACCCGCTCAAAAAGATTTGTTAAACTTTTTTTAAAGTTAGAATAGAATAGAAAACAAAGAAAATAATCTTTTTCGAGATAAGAACTGAGGTTTAAATAAAAAATCTAAAAATAAAAAAATAATACCTATCGCGAGTGAGAACATTATTTTTATAGATTAAAAAAAAACTACAATAATAAGTGCATTATTTTTAGGACTTACTAGAGCTGTGTGTTTCCTTCGCATCGGTTGTTAATGTTGTCTCCGTCCACGCTACTAGGCTCCCCCATAGTCGTCGTAGAGGCGACCGCTAGCGACTCTGCCGCGTCAGTTTTCTCGTTTGGAGCGTTCGCTATCTCATACGCTGACGGCGGCGGCGCGTTCGGTGTCTCATTACTACACAAAAAACGTCGCAAAACTTGAACTTTTCACGCCAAAAAAACTTACTTTAAACACTATATTAAACCTGATAGCTGGCCACCGGTTAATTTGTACGGCCAGCTTGCAAGTCACTGCTAAACAAAATAATTACCAATAAACTATGTCCGGCAATGCGCTCAGCTGCATATATAGGTACATTACAGCATTGACATTGGCCACTTGGAAAGATTGCAATGAAGTGTGCGTGGGTCTGTCTGTGTGCGTTTATATTATGCATTGTGTACATATCACTGATAGATTGCACGGCTTCTTATATGTGTGTGTGCGAAAATCGTTCTACGTGATATGGTATATAACATAATTATAGAAATAGAGGAAATTGTCTTGACTAGCTAATAAATGCATTCATATAGTATGTGTACTTACCTATATATTTTCTGGAAATTATAAATACAAAATAAGATAACTATGGGAGTAAATAATGCAATGTTACGGGATGCGTATTTCCGTTCCCATGTTCAGTAGGAGGAAGCGCAGTCTCGAAATGAGCATGGTTTTGTGATGACATTTCTTTCAACAAATCCACGTTGGTTTCGAGGCACTGAGGCCCAAATTGAACATGAAAATGTAGTCATCGAACGCGCACAATATGCTGTAATTATAATATCTTTTTAGTTAAACTACATAATTTTTGTTCTCAAGCGCCGCAAATTATAGTGGCGAAGCTAAAATTAAGAAACGAGGAAAATAAAAATAAAAAATAAAAAAAAATAATATGCTTATAATATAAACCCATGTTGATTTCTACTCCTACTGAACATGGGAACGGAAATACGCTTACGGGATCACTATCATGTGTTATAATAATGCTAATGTTAATGACGATGGTTTTGAATGAAACATTCATTTATTTATTTATTATAGCGTTCAACAAAATAGTCAGCTGTAATAGCAATTAAAATGACATATCACAGATTAAATGGGGGTGGGTTTACCCTCTGTTTGCTCACTGCTCATTCATACACGCAGGTTTTGTCGAAATGCTTTCCGACATCATTAGTACAAGTTTAGTGTTATCCACAGATTAGGAAGACCCTAGTAGGTGAATGCAAGTCTGACTGGGACTCGCACTTGCTTTTGCACTAGGTGGTTATAGCAGCAGAGATTTTTACCCAAAGGGCTATATTTATTTATAACTGCTATTTTCAAAGAACGATGTATGTAATGCAGGGACCTGCGTCCTACAGCCTTGTGAGGAGGTTTGCGTATAGAGAATTTTATTTTTTAGGATTGTTTAGTAGGAGTTTTGGTATTTGGTAAGTAATTTCTATGACCCAACATCAACTTCGGAAGCCATAGCAGAATAAAGGAAAGCATATTTTTTAACGATATAATTATATCGATTTATTTTTAAATATTTTTTTATAAACACTATTTCTTTGTTATTTCTTAAATCGTCTATATCTTTTTGTTACCTTAAACATCCTGTAGCTCATAAAGTAAAAAACGATAAAACCAAATTTGTAGAAAATTTAATGTAGAAATTCGTACAGACTGATATTCGCGATATGAGCAAAATACTTGAAAAAAGGTAGTGCAATCCGAAAACGATGTAAGTACCTATATAAAATAACCTTCAGTCAGATGATTTAAAGCATTCAGCATAACAGCCGTCATTGTTTATGTTTCTAAGTTTTCTAAGTACCTAATCACAATGCCTGACTAATAAAAATGCACATAGTTAGCTATGAAACATGTGCTAGTAATTATACAGTATGCTATATTATAGCACAGTTTTATAGTCCATACAGTTGCGAAATGCCTTTGATATTTTCCAGGCACGCAAAGGTTGTCAAAAATAGGATTATTATTATTTATTTACAAGTAACATAGGTAATTATTAGTCCTTACTAATATTATAAATGCGAAAGTAACTCTGTCTGTCTGTCTCGCTTTCACGCTAAAACTACTGAACCGATCACCATGAAATTATGCATACACGTTGTCTGGGACACCAGAAAGGGCATAGGGTACCTTTCATCCAAGAAAAAAGTAATGTTCCCGAGGGATTATCTAAAATATAAAACTATAACGTAACTAACTCCTGGCCAATGTGTTATAGTAACAAGTTGTCAAGTGTTGTAATTGCTTTTATATTTTTAATTTAGTCATCGCGTACCAACTAAGTAGTACGCGGGCACCAACTAGTACAAAATAAATAAACTATTTACGAAATTATCCATCTATGAAGTATTTTTTCGTATTTCGCAATCGAGGTACATCCGTAGGCAAAATAGGTGTGTAACTTTATAATTAAAACGACCATTAAATAAAATAATCATTAAAATCGGTTCAGCCGTTTAGAAGTTACGTGAAAAAGATGAGTACGGAAGGATAATTCTTACTACCCGTTGTCCTATTACCCGTTTTTCCGTAGGAATGAAGCATTTTCCCGCTATAAGAAGTAGCCTATGTTCATCACGGATAATGTCGGCTTCTAACGGTAAAAGAATTTTTCAAATTGGTCCAGTAGTTTCGGAGCCTATTCTATACAAACAAACAAACAATAAAATCTTTCCTCTTTATAATATTAGTATAGATTCTCGTATAGTCCACTCGTATAAGTAAAACACGCTCGCATCTGCCTTCAATGTTCGAGTGCGCAAACTAAGCGAGTTTGCGCCTGGTTCCCTTCGTCACTTCGTTACGCTAGGACATTCGTTGCACAACTGTTGGATTGTAAAACTATGGCTATAGTATACGATAATAAGGAAACTGTGGTTGCGTCATACCAACATAGCCTGCTTATGTAACAATCGCAATTCACAATAAAGAATATTATTTTCAATGTCGCGGCAAGCTCGAGAGATTTATATGTATTTTCTTTTACCTATACGCCTACAGATTGAGATGCTTGAGAGTGATTATTATTTATTAGTACAGGATGAGCTTCTGCAGTTAAAATAACTGCATTTGATATTGAATATTGATTTGAAAGGAGTTTTATTCCAGAGGTAATAAACCTCTGGAAAAAAATGGAATTCTATGTTCTATTTTTTTTTTATATTACACCAACAAATAACATTCTTAAACTGTTATTTATAATATATTAATTAAATAATAATAAAAATATTATTAAATAATTTATTTCCGAAACCAAATACAAAATAGCTTTTTTTTCTAATATGTATACGAAAAAATATGAAAATTAAAAAGTGTCAATTTGTCCGAATATTTTGTGTCCGAAACATCACATAACCGCTCTAGTGGGCGTTAATCACTCATTTTACATTATATCATTAGTACCTTTGGCTTTTAATACGTAGGCTTCAGGAGCGTAGGCTTCAGAAGCAGATCCTAGGAGCGTTGCGAGGGCAACAGGGGTGAAGGCTACGTAAGTCTTCTACAATCGCCCACTGCAATTTAGCCTTCTCACCTACACCTACAGATTGCCTCATTCTACATTTTCATTAATTTAGAGTGTGTGTTCATATAATATCTTATTATATTATAATCAATATAATTTCTAACGCACACTAAGTAATGGTAATCGTAAAAAAAACTACATGTAAAACCGTGACGGACGAACCGTCTATTTTATCCAACAGACTATCATCACCCCGAAGGGTTGACGTTGTTAGTTGACGCCCTCCTAATTTACAGTAAGACCGGCGAAATACAGCCTTGATCCAGCATCTACCCACGGCTCTAGTCTTTGAAATTTTTGAAGTAAAGACTTATTTAAGCACGTTGGGCACATTTCGTATGGGGAGAAGACTAAACTCGTGCCGCGGTTAATGTTAAAGTGATTTTTTTCGTTAGGTGCCTAGATAAAACCTAGGCACCTACTTATGGCATGAAAAAAAAGCAAATTTTAATTTCAACAAACAGGAAATATTTAGGTACATTTATTTTGCTTGGAAACAACTTGAATATTGCACGTGCATTCGTTGATTGTGCCTGATTGCCCCAATTCCTGTCGGCCCAAAAATAATACTATTGTACTGAGGGCACGACTCATTTTGCCTGAATAAATCACTAATGTAGCAGTCGGGATATTTTATTGTGTAACTATACGATATGTTTTTGAAAGTTTATAACTAAACTATTACCCGTACCCGATGTTTCAAAATCTTGTTTTCAATTCAATTGATTAGGAGTTAGGAAACATTTAATTTAGCTCCATAACCAATGGACAATATAAATTCACCTATAATATAAATTAATACACTTAAGTGTATTAATTTGTTTTAAGCCGTGTATTTGGCAGCACTGGTACATATGCTTTATTTTAGCTTTATTAGAAACTGACACTTTAAATAATTAAAAACAATTACTAATCTTGTTCTTGTTTCTTGTTATCTTGTTGATTATAAAACGAGCAAGAGTTACCTATTACTTTTGTAACCGTTCCATTAATAAAAACTACCTAAAACGAATTTTCCCGAAGATAAGACCATGGCAGATTGATTTCTACACCTAAAAAAACCTCTAATCCTAGATTTTCGTTAAAATCGTTAGAGCCGTTTGCGAGATCGTCGTGGCATACAGGAATTCTTCGTTTTGTATTATAAGTTTTTATAGTTATGCTGTTTTCAAATATCTA
Organism: Synanthedon vespiformis; assembly: GCA_918317495.1. NCBI lineage: Eukaryota > Metazoa > Arthropoda > Insecta > Lepidoptera > Sesiidae > Synanthedon > Synanthedon vespiformis. The sequence goes on from OU906947.1 coordinate 6,188,786, forward strand.
ACCCCTTGTCATTGTCATTTGATCTGTCAAATAAGCTGTCAGTCACCAATACAAATATTTAAACAAATTTAAATTAACTTCACATACGTTTTATTAATTTCTTTTGCTTTAACCGATTCATCCGTCTCCGTCTAACTGCCATCAATGAACGTAAGATAAAATATGTCTAAGACTTTTTTACTCACTTATACTAAACTTGGTCAAGCGTGAGTCGTAAAAGTTATTTATTATTTGTATGAACAATCTTTTGGGCTAGTTGTAATAGGGGCCGGCAATTAGATATCATCTCTCAAAACTGCCGATGTTAAGAGAGCATCGGTGTCTTCGTCGGTTAACTTAGAGTTAATATTTCGGGGTATACAATCTGCAATAGTTTTCTTTTAAATAAATAGCCGATGTCATCTATGTCCGTGTGTCACTCATTGGTTGGGCGGGTTCGTAGGCGTGCCCACTCAAACAGCTCCGCCCGGAGCAACACGTGTCACGTGGCACGCCTTCCTGTTTCTGAATACAATAAAACGTGCCAACAATAGTAATAGTCAAATGTTTGTAATCGTATGACCATCATTTCTCATGCAAGCTATACTCTTGTGATTTCTAATAAGTATCCAATTTAAATTTGCACGCCAACATTTCAATGACTAGTTTTCTTAATTCTTACTATCAGACAAAAAGTAGATATTTTTGTACTACCACAACAAAAAAAATTGTCAATTTATATATTTTTAATAAATCAAATGAAAATTGATAGTATTAAACAAACAATAATTTTGTAATTACATATTTAATTTTATTTTAATAAGAAACGAAGAAGAAATTGCGTACAGACTTCCTCTATCTTGTGCGGTACTTGTTGCAGATACCTATACCTACATCCAAAATTCCAAACATTTCGCGCCATTGGGTCAACTGAAGTATAAAGAATATCGAACCGCATAAAAATGTCGCGGTATTTACTATATCACCCAAACATCACACCATACAATTATAGTACATGAAGTGCTTGTGAGCTTGTAGCTCAGTATAAGCGAGTACCGGCAGGGCAGCGACACTTGTACGGTTTCTGAGTCGACGTATAAACCCGATCGATAAGCCGTTAACTGCCACCTTCAATGTTAATTAATTTCATTGTATGTGTTATTTTGGAAACAGTGCCGCCAATTAATTAAAATAACTTTGAGTTCACCATGTTTGTGATATTGTTTATTACACGAATTTATAGTGAGACAAATTATTGCATAAAGGTATGTCCAGACTATGTAACAAAATGTTTTAAAAAAATGTAGTTACATTGTATGTTTCATAAGTGTGGACAATATGTGTTATAAAACAAAATTATATAACATTTGTGCGTAAGTGACGTCATCATGTGTACTCGTGATGAGACCGAGACAATGTGTAGAATGTTAGTACCATTGTTATACTACGTGGAGTAGTTGTAACTAAATAACAACGAAACTTGTGACTTTTGAAAAATAAACATCTACATATCTTGCTATCCAAGTCCCCAAGAACTATTTTATCATAATAGACACATAATTAATAGATCATAATGAGACATAGGATGTAAAGATACTCCCCCCTAGGTGGGCCATGACCTTGTCGTGGTGGGGGGGCTTACCCTCGACAATCCGATGGGGTCGCGGGGGGCCGGTGGTTCTCATCGGCCTTTTCTCGTCCCATGGGATTGTTGTTGGGGACCAACAAGGCCCACACCCGGGTGCTCCGAGCGGGCTCCGTTCAGCGGAGCTCGTGGCGGAGCGCACGTTGTTGGTCACCCCGGCGGCTGGGGCGGGACGTGTAACCCTCCATGCATGTTCTCGCTAGCTGTCGTCGGGGTGTTTTGGTGGAGTTCAGGGGAACAGGGAGGCCTGGGGGTGGCCCCTGGTCCCCTGCTCGGAGATGGCTGGGCAGGAGAGGGCGGGTGTCAGCCCGCCTTCAAATGCCCTCGGCGACCTGCGCACACGGCTGGCTGGCTGTATGTGCCTGCACGTGTCCTCTCCATCTGGGGATTGCTCGGGTGTCTCCGGGCAATCCCTCCGTTGGCGTCAGCGTAGCCAGCAATGTCTAGGCCGCCCGAGGAGGGTGGGTCGGAGCAGTTGCCTCGGCAGAGCCCGTCCACCCCCCACTCAAAGGACAAGGAGACACCGGGGACTTTTAGTGGGTAGGGGCCAGTTCCGCCTGCACGTGCGCACGCGGAAATACTGGTCGACCCCCACATACTCCTGCCGCCTAGCCAGCGGTAGGGGATCAATAAAAGGATTTCTATTCGACAAAAAAAAGGATGTAAAGATACTAGCCGTTGCCCGCGACTTCGTCCGCGAATTTTATATAGAATTTCACATTCATATTAAAAACCAATTACTTTCTTTTAAAACCTAGTCATAATTATACTTCTTCTTCAAATTCTTTAAATACATAATTATATTTTTTTTAAATCTTAATATTTTAATAGATACGTTATAAAGGAGAAAGAAATATTTTTTTATATATATATTTTTCAGTGACATCCCTATAAAAATTATAATATCGTAACTCAAGGTTTCAAAAATTCGCTTATAAAAAATATTTGAAATGCCCTGCGAAAACTGTTCAAGATACAGTTACGAATCCTTAGGATCCAACTAAATAGTTAATAAATTAAGTTTGGTTACGTACAGTAAATTCTAAAAAAATAATTGAAAATAAAAAATAAGTAGTAAAAAATTTAATTTTTTAACATATTATAATATGTTTTACATATTTTACCCAGTTACCAACGTATTTTATTTTTGGTTTATTTTATACTAGCTGTTGCACGCGACTTCGTCCGTGTAGCTTTATAAAATATAGCCTATGTTACTCGCTGATAATAATATTAGCTTCCCTAACAGTGTTTTTTTTTTAAATCGGTCCAGTAGTTTCGGAGCCTATTCAATGGAAACAAACAAATCCTTCCTCTTTATAATATTACCATAGACTACCTACTTGTTTAGAAAATTATATGTTCATACGTTGAGATTAAGTCCACGCGAACGAAGTCACGGTAATGACTGTGTATATATAGTTTTAATAACTAATATGACAGGAAGAAATAAGCAGAGAAACTTGAGAAATAAGCAGAGAAGCTTGAGAAATAAGGGAGAAACCGTACATCCTCGTCATTCGCCCACCCCGGCGTCGAGACTCTTTGCGGCGGGTCGACCCGCCGCAAAGTGAAAAATCGCCATTATGATGTGATTTTGTATGGAGAGTGACGATCCTGGAGAGTGGAGACCTCGAGGTGTAATAGATCTACGGAATTTAAATTTGAAATTTCCAAAACGTTGTATGTTGTGTAACCCTCTGTAACATTCCGCAAACTCCATCCCTCATAGTTTCCGAGGACCCTTTTACCAGGTCGGTATACCGAGTGCAATGAGAGAACCCCCTTCATTTCTTCTGGGAGAATTATAATTAACGCCTCAACGCTGTTCAAGTTAAATAAAGTCTGCATGGCAAACGCCAAGTTTTCATAACTTCAAGTAGGTACCGTCAGAAGGATTTACTGAACGGAACTACAAAGCTGCAACAGGCCTAGCATTAACGGTAGCCCAACGTCAAGCACGACTTGAATTTACTCGAGAGGGATTGGACGTTACATGTTCACTGATGAGACCTAGGGTGGGTAACTATACATGGATGTGATCGCCGTCAGAGTATATCGGTCTCTCTGGAGAACGTTACCACAGATTAAATAATAGTTACTGTCGTACGTTACTCGCAACGAGGAAACTGTTGCTTATGGAGAAGTATCTGTAATGTTCTGGGGCGGCATCTCGTTAACCGTACATACATAAACGACGGGCTGTATACGTGGATTTACTTATCGTAGCGATAACTAAAATCCTCACAGACCATGTGGTACCTTACGCAGGATATAAAGGGCAGGATATGCAGCAGAATTACAAACAATTAACACGACTGAAAAACGACTCTTCATTGTAAAATCCTTAATAAACACTTAATAAATTGATTACTCCCAACGAGTTTCCATTCAATTTAATCATCATGAAACGCACTTTCAATGGGTATAACTTTGATAGTTCTAAGTTTTTTACTTTTTGAGAAAATCGAATCAGAGTTCCGAACTAGCGGGTGGCCCGGTTTATTTGCAGTCGAGTGTAGTATATTATAAATAAATCAATGCTAAATTTACATATAAATAAGCCGTTATATTACGCATATGAAATGGCGAATAAAATCTTAATAATGTTTAATATACATTATTAAGGCTGTCTAGACAGTCTGTGACTTATTGAATACAGGTTCAGGTATAAACAAGTGACATAACAGGTATAAAATCATTCTTTATATTATCCAAGGACTTGGGAATATTCCTGTGTGTCTGTCAGCTCCGACGCACGACTGGAGTTTATTCCTTACAGATCGCGCGGCGAGAGTTTGGCTTTGACCTTCGGGTGGAGGGGATTACTGCGCATGGGTACTGTCACGCACACAATACTTTTCCTTTTTTATGTACCAGGTTGGATATTTGAGTGGGTCAAAATTCATGTACAGTGGTAATAATGCTAGAAAATAATACGAAATAGATAAACTTCTTCATTTATTAAAACTATTGATAGTTATTTTACTTATATAAAATGTTTATTTCCTTTTAAAGTTTACAGAGACAGCGATGAAAATTCTAAATAATTGTTTTTTAATAAAATTATTTATTCCAAGATACATGTAAAATTGGTACATACAAACAAAAGAAAACTTAAAATAATTATTAAATACAGTGTGTCCCTGGATAATCTGCAACCCCAAAAGGGGGTGAAACTACACCAAAATGTAATTTAAAAAAAGTTAACATTAAAAAAAGGTCTTAGCAGCAGTGCTATTCAGATTCTGAATCAGTTAAAGGTTTAACGCCTTCTATGAAATCACCGCATGGTCCAGTGGTGCTGCCGCGACACGAAATTGTGCAACGTCTTTTGCTTGTTGAGGGTCCGGGTTCAGGGCTTCCTCGGTCGCAGTTGTCATCATCATCATCATCTTCATAACCATCATCAAAATCATCGTCTTCGGAACTATCATGGACGCGAATTATAAATTGCTCGGTAAGTAAATCAACTACATGGTCACTCTTGGCGTACTCTTCTTCTATATCTTTTACCTTTTTACATATTTTTTCCCATTCCTGGGCACCCATTAAGGATACTTTTTCTTTGATAAGTTTGGTACATTCTTGTAAATTCCATTTAACATTTTTGCTAGCTACATATTGTTTAATAGTAGCCCATGCCATTTCTATGGGGTTGAGGTCTGGATGGTAAGGCGGTAATCTCAATATGCTATGGTTTGCTTCTGCTAAAATTTGATCTATTGAAAAAGTTTTAAATCTTTCTTTATTAGCTTTTATCAAGTTGTACAATTGTGGCTTGAGCCTTGTTGAATCATATTGTATGCCTTTATCAGTTAGCCAATTCTGCATATCGGCTTTTTTGGTATTGGAGGACGGTGCTAAATCCCATTGTTTATTGTGGTATGAGGCGTTGTCGACAACCACTACAGAATTGGGTGGTAGGTTGGGAATTAATTGTGTCCTAAGCCATTTTTCATAATTCTCGTAATTCATGTTGTCGTGATAGTCCCCTGTTTTGGTGCCGGCTTTAAAAGTTAATAAAGCATTTGGTATAAACCCAGCTTCAGATCCTGCGTGGACTATCACGACTCGTTGTCCTTTAGAAATGGGTTTTTTTAGTCCTTCCGTAGGGCCATCGCTCCAGGCTTTGGTTGTTGAGTGCGATGAATCTACGTAGGATTCATCTGTGTAAACAATGGGTCTTCCTTCTTGTCGATATTTTCTTATTTTTCTTAAATATTCAATGCGTTGTAATCGGATATTCGATGTTTCTATTAGTAATTTACGGTTGTTTTCTGTTTTTTTCCAGCGAAATCCTAACTCCTTTACAATTACACGAAGACTTGTTTCTGACCCTTTAAAGTTTATATCTTCCTCAAGTTTCTTTTTTAGTTTCCCAATGGTGGGAAGTTCATTATTCGTCTTGTGAAAATTGTGTATACATCTTTTTATTACACCTTGGTCAAAATTATCAATATTGGTAACTGGTTTAGCTCTGGGACGTTTTTTTCCAGGTGTTCTGAAAGTAATTAGCAAATCGGAACTCTTGGCTTGATTTGCGATATTTTTTACAGTGCCAATTGAAGTCTTAGTGGCCTCCGATGTCCGTTTTTGAATTTGAGCTAATTTACTGACTACACAATTTAATTTAGAAACAGTTTCCGTTTTCATTACCTGCATAGTCTGTATAGTTTGGTTATTCTCCGACTGACTGAGTAAAGAAGCAACTTCCTCAATCTGACTTCGAATTTGCTTCAATGAATCGATACATTCGTCAGCTTCTTTCTTTAAAAAGCAATTCACGTCATATATCATTTTCCGTGCTTGCCTTTTTAAAACAATGTTTTTTTTTACGCATTTTCAAATCACTTTTTAATATTTAACAAAAAAAACTTAACTGACAAACTTAAACAAACAAACTCAACAAATAATAACAATCGACAACAATAAACAATTAACGAAAATAGCAATTCACTTGTGAACGTGATTGTACAACAGGAGTGCGCGGTACGTCGTATCGATGCGAGAGGCAGGGAACGACTGGAGCGCCAATCAGAGCACCGCGTGCGCCTACACACCCGCCCCGCACCCCGCTAATTGCCCGTTGATACCCAATTTCTGATTTCTGCGCAATAACGGTCAAAGCCAAACTCTCGCCGCGCGATCTGTATGAACAATTATAAAAAGCGCCATCTCTGTTCGAATAATTACCGGTGCCATCTAGTTTTCGTAAAAATGCATTATTACGTAACATATTCTAGCTTCAGAGATATTGCAATATCTCTGAATATTCGAAAATAGAACGTAACACATTTTCCGTGTGACAATTTTGATTTTACTGCTCCCATAAATATGCATACCGGCTTATATATGAAAATCGATCCTTAATTAAGGAGTAAATATTTTGCAAACTACTTAGAGCTACTTTAGGAAGTTGATAAATATGTTGGTAGATTGGGTGTATGATTGAAAGCCTTGAGAGGTAACCTGCAAGCGTATTGAAACTAAGATTAGAATACAAACCGTGTATTTGTAGAACAATCGCTGATTCGATTCGATAGAATTCGATATTGAATTGCAAACTGCATGGAACAACACAAATACTGTTACATTATAAGAAATGCATACACTAGAATTGGATTTGGACCGATTACATATACATTACATCGTTATTATCTAGCAAAACGTACCCATATGCTTTATTTATCAATATAATAAATAGATTTTAAATTAAAAAAATGATTCCAAGGAATACAAAACATGCATGCACGCAGTTACTCTTACAGACTGATTGATTATAATATTAGTATTGAGATTATAATGGGAAATTGAAACTTAATCGATCCGACGGGTTGGAACGGCGCGGCGATGCGATCCAGACGGATTAGGTAACTAATAATTGTAATACTTCTAGGTTTCTAAGCCATTAAACGCAACCCCCACGCTTTTTCCGCCACAGAATTTAAGTTTGTTCAAAGGTACATAAGTTTACAATAAGCTGAAATTGAGTAAAGTAAAGAGTAAGTTTTTATAAATAATTTTATGATCTACATACCGTTTAGCTGAAAATCGCGAAAAATCAATTTTTTTTACCTTTGACCTCAAGTAAATATTTTTCCAAGTACCAGAACGATGAGGAGTTTTTAAATTTTGAACAACTTTATCCACTTTCAGATTGTTGTAAATTTATGTACCTTCACTCTTATTTTTTTTTTGGTTTAATTTGACCGGATTATACGCCACAGGTGTTACAATTGCGCTATAGGATTAACAAGGTTTTGGTTAGGTACCGTTATTTCAAGGTGTATTATGTATGTAAGGTAATTTCTGCATTTTATAAGTACTGCTTTTTTTTTCAAGATTGCATCCCTTAATACTGGCTATTGCAGCATTTATAATATTAGTATGGATAAGCAAAGCATTATTGACAAGAAATAGTTACTATAATACTTATTATGCATTTTTTAAAGGTTTAAAAGTATTTGCGTGAGGCAACATCCGTATGATGATTTCTAAAAAAAATAATTGGCAATGAATTAATTAACTAAAAAAAAGGATTATTCTATTCGATCTAAAACTGACTTTGTATTAAATCCTGTAGCTTTGAGTCCTTCCAATTAAAAGTTTTTAAATTTTTTGTTTAATTTGAACTCACGGCCCTGAGATTGAGTTTCCCTGGAAATATTATAAATATATACTTGACAGTTACATGTGGAGTATATCAATGTGATTTTATTAGATTATTAAGTTATTATTATTATTAGGTTTATTAAGCATACCTAACACCACATTTTTAAAATACTGGATTCTCAAAACAACAGTTAGCGGAAGTAGTAACCTTACTTATAATATTAAATCACGTGAAAAACGGACAGACAGACAGATTATTTTTATCGTAGCTATATTAATAGGCAATAAAGGCAAAATAATCCCTTGTTTTAAGCGTGGTTGTCAAACTTGGCGTTTAAAAGCCAAATGAAGCGTAGTAGGCTATTATAAGGCTCAATAATTGTCCGATAAGGTAAATAACAAAATAATCAGATAACAATCAACGGTCCGATACATTGATACAATCATACGCGGAAATGGGAGGCACCTTGTATCGAAGATGGACCAAAATAATAACGTAATAGTAAATGATCACTAGAGAGAAAAGAATGACATAAGGAAAACACGGCTGATGTTTACGTTTCAATACATAAGGCGAGAAAAGGGAAGTTATTTGAGGAAATAGCCTACCTACGCCAATGAGCCCCGACTACATATAAAATGCGAGTTACCTAATAACTAATTAATGATATAAATGTTTAGGCGACAGAATTTGTAAATTTGACACTTGTTACATATAATTTGGAAAGTAATTTTATGTATAATATATAAAATATAATATACTAGCTGGTGCCCGCACCTTCGTCCGCGTTCTCTATAACCTATAGCATTCCTCTGTAAACGGACTATCCAAGACAAAAATAATTTTTCAATTCGAATACAGGGGCCTTAGTCAAAGTAACATTTTAAATAAACGAAGTTCGAAAGAATAAATGTATGTTTAGCTACGGCATAATTATACGTGTGTGAACTTGGAACCCGACATGAAGTAATAGATTTTTTTTTTAATGTATACGTTTGTACTCAGTATGTACTGGTTTGTACCAACTTTTTTTTCGTTTGTACCTCAAAGGGTTCGGAGATATTAAATTTTCAAAAAATACTCAGAACCCGCCTTGAAGGTATCGATTTTTTTTTAAATGCATGCGTTTGTACTCAGTATGTACTGGTTTGTACCAATTTTCTTTTCGTTTGTACCTCAATGGGTTCGAAAGTAGCGGCATTACAAAAAATACAAAAATGGTAAATCTGCCATTTTTCGAGATAACCGAAATCTGCGAGCGGGGATAGATTCATAGTCGTTTGTACCCATCAAAACCACAAAAAGATTCGTTTTATCTCAATGGGTTCGAAAGTAGCGGCATTACAAAAAATGCAAAAATGGTAAATCTGCCATTTTTCGAGATAACCGAAATCTGCGAGCGGGGATAGATTCATAGTCGTTTGTACCCATCAAAACCACAAAAACATTCGTTTTACCTCAATGGGTTCGAAAGTAGCGGCATTACAAAAAGTGCAAAAATGGTAAATCTGTCATTTTTTGAGATATTCAAAATCTACGAGCGGAATAGAGCGGAACCTAACTCCAACCTTCCGAGGTGTATCTGTACCTGTCGCCAATGATCTCGAACTTCTTGGCGTGAGGTTGAGCTCTAATCTCAACTTCGGCACATCTATTGAGTCCAAAGCCCAAACAGCAGCCAAAAAGCTAGGCATCCTAAACAAGGTGAAGCGATACTTTACGCCTGGACAGCTCTTATCTTTGTATAAGGCGCAAGTCCGTTCTTGCATGGAGTATTGCTCTCACCTCTGGGATGGCTCGGCCAAATACCAACTTGCCGCACTCGACTCGGTAGAACGCAGAGCTAAGAGACTCATGGGCGACGGTACTTTTTTAAAATCTAAGATGCAGAGCCTGGCACATAGACGCAAAATTGCCAGTCTATGTGTCTTTTATAAGATGTACTTCGGTGAGTGTGCTCAGGGGCTCCATGAGCTCATACCGCCTTCCCCTTTCTTCCATCGGACATACAGACGTACGGCTGGTTACCATCCTCATCTTGTCGAAATCCCCCCTTTTCGAACCAAGCGCTTTAAAACATCCTTTATAATGCGCACCGCCAAGGTTTGGAACTCCCTGCCTGCGTCTGTATTTCCGAGTTCATATAACCCTAATCTTTTCAAAGTTCGAGTGAATAGGCATCTTCTGGGTGAGCTCGCTCCATCTTAGGCCTCTCCCTTGCTACCAAGCTGGTTGTTGGCCAAGAGCAAACCCATCTCTAATAAAAAAAAAAAAAAAAAAAAAAAAAAAAGATTTCTAGTCGTTTGTACCCAAATGTATCACTGAAAAAATCGTTTGTACCTCAACGGGTTCGGAGGTACTAAATTTTCAAAATGTTCAAAAACCAGGTAATCAAAATTTGCGAGCGGGGATAAATTTCTAGTCGTTTGTACCTATCAAAACCACTGAAAGATTCGTTTGTACCTTAATGGGTTCGGAGAAACTAAATTTCCGTGATATACAGAAACCCAATTTCAAAAATTAATTTTTTTCAAATGCATACGTTTATACTCGATGTGTACTTATTTTTACCAATTTTCATTTCGTTTGTACCTCAATGGGTTCGAAAGTAGCGGCATTACAAAAAGTGCAAAAATGGTAAATCTGTCATTTTTTGAGATATTCAAAATCTGCGAGCGGGAATAGATTCCTAGTCGTTTGTACCCAAATGAACCATTGAAAAAATCGTTTGTACCTCAACGGGTTCGGAGGTACTAAATTTTCAAAATGTTCAAAAACCAGGTAATGAAAGTCTGCGAGCGGGGATAAATTCCTAGTCGTTTGTACCTATCAAAACCACTGAAAGATTCGTTTGTACCTTAATGGGTTCGGAGAAACTAAATTTCCGTGATATACAGAAACCCAATTTCAAAAATTAATTTTTTTCAAATGCATACGTTTATACTCGATGTGTACTTATTTTTACCAATTTTCATTTCGTTTGTACCTCAATGGGTTCGAAAGTAGCGGCATTACAAAAAGTGCAAAAATGGTAAATCTGTCATTTTTTGAGATATTCAAAATCTGCGAGCGGGAATAGATTCCTAGTCGTTTGTACCCAAATGAACCATTGAAAAAATCGTTTGTACCTCAACGGGTTCGGAGGTACTAAATTTTCAAAATGTTCAAAAACCAGGTAATGAAAGTCTGCGAGCGGGGATAAATTCCTAGTCGTTTGTACCTATCAAAACCACTGAAAGATTCGTTTGTACCTTAATGGGTTCGGAGAAACTAAATTTCCGTGATATACAGAAACCCAATTTCAAAAATTAATTTTTTTCAAATGCATACGTTTACACTCGATGTGTACTTATTTTTACCAATTTTCATTTCGTTTGTACCTCAATGGGTTCGAAAGTAGCGGCATTACAAAAAGTGCAAAAATGGTAAATCTGTCATTTTTTGAGATATTCAAAATCTGCGAGCGGGAATAGATTCCTAGTCGTTTGTACCCAAATGAACCATTGAAAAAATCGTTTGTACCTCAACGGGTTCGGAGGTACTAAATTTTCAAAATGTTCAAAAACCAGGTAATGAAAGTCTGCGAGCGGGGATAAATTCCTAGTCGTTTGTACCTATCAAAACCACTGAAAGATTCGTTTGTACCTTAATGGGTTCGGAGAAACTAAATTTCCGTGATATACAGAAACCCAATTTCAAAAATTAATTTTTTTCAAATGCATACGTTTACACTCGATGTGTACTTATTTTTACCAATTTTCATTTCGTTTGTACCTCAATGGGTTCGAAAGTAGCGGCATTACAAAAAGTGCAAAAATGGTAAATCTGTCATTTTTTGAGATATTTAAAATCTGCGAGCGGGAATAGATTCCTAGTCGTTTGTACCCAAATGAACCATTGAAAAAATCGTTTGTACCTCAACGGGTTCGGAGGTACTAAATTTTCAAAATGTTCAAAAACCAGGTAATCAAAATTTGCGAGCGGGGATAAATTTCTAGTCGTTTGTACCTATCAAAACCACTGAAAGATTCGTTTGTACCTTAATGGGTTCGGAGAAACTAAATTTCCGTGATATACAGAAACCCAATTTCAAAAATTAATTTTTTTCAAATGCATACGTTTATACTCGATGTGTACTTATTTTTACCAATTTTCATTTCGTTTGTACCTCAATGGGTTCGAAAGTAGCGGCATTACAAAAAGTGCAAAAATGGTAAATCTGTCATTTTTTGAGATATTTAAAATCTGCGAGCGGGAATAGATTCCTAGTCGTTTGTACCCAAATGAACCATTGAAAAAATCGTTTGTACCTCAACGGGTTCGGAGGTACTAAATTTTCAAAATGTTCAAAAACCAGGTAATCAAAATTTGCGAGCGGGGATAAATTTCTAGTCGTTTGTACCTATCAAAACCACTGAAAGATTCGTTTGTACCTTAATGGGTTCGGAGAAACTAAATTTCCGTGATATACAGAAACCCAATTTCAAAAATTAATTTTTTTCAAATGCATACGTTTATACTCGATGTGTACTTATTTTTACCAATTTTCATTTCGTTTGTACCTCAATGGGTTCGAAAGTAGCGGCATTACAAAAAGTGCAAAAATGGTAAATCTGTCATTTTTTGAGATATTCAAAATCTACGAGCGGGAATAGATTCCTAGTCGTTTGTACCCAAATGTATCACTGAAAAAATCGTTTGTACCTCAACGGGTTCGGAGGTACTAAATTTTCAAAATGTTCAAAAACCAGGTAATCAAAATTTGCGAGCGGGGATAAATTTCTAGTCGTTTGTACCTATCAAAACCACTGAAAGATTCGTTTGTACCTTAATGGGTTCGGAGAAACTAAATTTCCGTGATATACAGAAACCCAATTTCAAAAATTAATTTTTTTCAAATGCATACGTTTATACTCGATGTGTACTTATTTTTACCAATTTTCATTTCGTTTGTACCTCAATGGGTTCGAAAGTAGCGGCATTACAAAAAGTGCAAAAATGGTAAATCTGTCATTTTTTGAGATATTCAAAATCTGCGAGCGGGAATAGATTCCTAGTCGTTTGTACCCAAATGAACCATTGAAAAAATCGTTTGTACCTCAACGGGTTCGGAGGTACTAAATTTTCAAAATGTTCAAAAACCAGGTAATGAAAGTCTGCGAGCGGGGATAAATTCCTAGTCGTTTGTACCTATCAAAACCACTGAAAGATTCGTTTGTACCTTAATGGGTTCGGAGAAACTAAATTTCCGTGATATACAGAAACCCAATTTCAAAAATTAATTTTTTTCAAATGCATACGTTTACACTCGATGTGTACTTATTTTTACCAATTTTCATTTCGTTTGTACCTCAATGGGTTCGAAAGTAGCGGCATTACAAAATGTGCAAAAATGGTAAATCTGCTATTTGCGCAGATTTGTTGCGGCGCCGTCGTCCAACTCTGCGGCGCCTGAGTGGGTCCGCCTGGGGGTCCTCTTCGCGGGACTGCTCCCTGGCCTCTTTGCCACTCAGGGCCGCTTCACAAAATGTCCTGACTGCGTTCCAGCAGTCAGGGTTACCGACCATTGCTCTGACGACAGCGGGTAAGGACAGTTCCTGTCCCACGACTGCCGTCAGAGCCGCTCTCTCATTGTCCCAACCTGGGCATTCCTCCAGAACATGTTGCGCCGACATATTATGCTACCTTGAAGATAAAAATTTGCTCTCTCATCGTCAGTTTGGTTTCAGATCAAAAAAGTCTACTGAAGATGCTATTTCTCTTTTCAACCGACGAAAACGAAAAAACATAAACGGAGGAGGTTCTCAATTCGACGCGTACTTATATTTTTTTTATATATATGATCATGCATAACTTTTGACAGGGTGTCCGATTTTGATAATTCTTTTTTATTTGATAGGGTGCACCCCCAAAAGGGTCCCATTTTAATTTGGAAAAAAAAAATTCCAATCCTAAGGGTAGGAAGACAAGGGATGATTGATTGTTCACTCACCGATTGTAGCGTATAACCATGGGAAAATAGGGGTAGGAAAATTAAAAATTAAGCATGTAGTAAATATTAGATTATAGCCACATAATAATAAAACTTTTTAACAAAAAATAAAACCGCCGAAAAAACTGAAAAGCATAAAATAGTCTTATTATTATTTTACCTAAGTAATTTTGAGTCGGCACCAAACAAGCAAAAATTAGGTAAAGAGTGATGCGCGGCGGCGACTCAAAATTACTTTAATAAGATTATTTTATGCTTTTCAGTTTTTAAGGCCATATCAGAATGGCTAAATTGGAACTTATTAACTTTAAATATAAAAAAAGACCACTATATTTGTTTTCATAAAACAAGTCAAGTCAAGTCCACTTTCATTTCACCAAATAAAATTACATACAATGTACGTCTAATGCAGATTCGTGCAACTGCGATAGTATAGACAAAGTTCAAGTCACCAAATACCTCGGCATACAAATTGACCAGTGTTTAAGTTAAACAACACAGTCATATCATATTTGTCTGTTTGAAACCGATGCAATACTTCAAGCATCGGTTCATCTTTGCTATTTTTATTGTGTAGGCGTTAGGTATTATTTTTATTCATTGCACTTTTTGTAATGCCGCTACTTTCGAACCCATTGAGGTACAAACGAAATGAAAATTGGTAAAAATAAGTACACATCGAGTATAAACGTATGCATTTGAAAAAAATTAATTTTTGAAATTGGGTTTCTGTATATCACGGAAATTTAGTTTCTCCGAACCCATTAAGGTACAAACGAATCTTTCAGTGGTTTTGATAGGTACAAACGACTAGAAATTTATCCCCGCTCGCAAATTTTGATTACCTGGTTTTTGAACATTTTGAAAATTTAGTACCTCCGAACCCGTTGAGGTACAAACGATTTTTTCAATGGTTCATTTGGGTACAAACGACTAGGAATCTATTCCCGCTCGCAGATTTTAAATATCTCAAAAAATGACAGATTTACCATTTTTGCACTTTTTGTAATGCCGCTACTTTCGAACCCATTGAGGTACAAACGAAATGAAAATTGGTAAAAATAAGTACACATCGAGTATAAACGTATGCATTTGAAAAAAATTAATTTTTGAAATTGGGTTTCTGTATATCACGGAAATTTAGTTTCTCCGAACCCATTAAGGTACAAACGAATCTTTCAGTGGTTTTGATAGGTACAAACGACTAGAAATTTATCCCCGCTCGCAAATTTTGATTACCTGGTTTTTGAACATTTTGAAAATTTAGTACCTCCGAACCCGTTGAGGTACAAACGATTTTTTCAATGGTTCATTTGGGTACAAACGACTAGGAATCTATTCCCGCTCGCAGATTTTAAATATCTCAAAAAATGACAGATTTACCATTTTTGCACTTTTTGTAATGCCGCTACTTTCGAACCCATTGAGGTACAAACGAAATGAAAATTGGTAAAAATAAGTACACATCGAGTGTAAACGTATGCATTTGAAAAAAATTAATTTTTGAAATTGGGTTTCTGTATATCACGGAAATTTAGTTTCTCCGAACCCATTAAGGTACAAACGAATCTTTCAGTGGTTTTGATAGGTACAAACGACTAGGAATTTATCCCCGCTCGCAGACTTTCATTACCTGGTTTTTGAACATTTTGAAAATTTAGTACCTCCGAACCCGTTGAGGTACAAACGATTTTTTCAATGGTTCATTTGGGTACAAACGACTAGGAATCTATTCCCGCTCGCAGATTTTGAATATCTCAAAAAATGACAGATTTACCATTTTTGCACTTTTTGTAATGCCGCTACTTTCGAACCCATTGAGGTACAAACGAAATGAAAATTGGTAAAAATAAGTACACATCGAGTGTAAACGTATGCATTTGAAAAAAATTAATTTTTGAAATTGGGTTTCTGTATATCACGGAAATTTAGTTTCTCCGAACCCATTAAGGTACAAACGAATCTTTCAGTGGTTTTGATAGGTACAAACGACTAGGAATTTATCCCCGCTCGCAGACTTTCATTACCTGGTTTTTGAACATTTTGAAAATTTAGTACCTCCGAACCCGTTGAGGTACAAACGATTTTTTCAATGGTTCATTTGGGTACAAACGACTAGGAATCTATTCCCGCTCGCAGATTTTGAATATCTCAAAAAATGACAGATTTACCATTTTTGCACTTTTTGTAATGCCGCTACTTTCGAACCCATTGAGGTACAAACGAAATGAAAATTGGTAAAAATAAGTACACATCGAGTATAAACGTATGCATTTGAAAAAAATTAATTTTTGAAATTGGGTTTCTGTATATCACGGAAATTTAGTTTCTCCGAACCCATTAAGGTACAAACGAATCTTTCAGTGGTTTTGATAGGTACAAACGACTAGAAATTTATCCCCGCTCGCAAATTTTGATTACCTGGTTTTTGAACATTTTGAAAATTTAGTACCTCCGAACCCGTTGAGGTACAAACGATTTTTTCAGTGATACATTTGGGTACAAACGACTAGAAATCTTTTTTTTTTTTTTTTTTTTTTTTTTTATTAGAGATGGGTTTGCTCTTGGCCAACAACCAGCTTGGTAGCAAGGGAGAGGCCTAAGATGGAGCGAGCTCACCCAGAAGATGCCTATTCACTCGAACTTTGAAAAGATTAGGGTTATATGAACTCGGAAATACAGACGCAGGCAGGGAGTTCCAAACCTTGGCGGTGCGCATTATAAAGGATGTTTTAAAGCGCTTGGTTCGAAAAGGGGGGATTTCGACAAGATGAGGATGGTAACCAGCCGTACGTCTGTATGTCCGATGGAAGAAAGGGGAAGGCGGTATGAGCTCATGGAGCCCCTGAGCACACTCACCGAAGTACATCTTATAAAAGACACATAGACTGGCAATTTTGCGTCTATGTGCCAGGCTCTGCATCTTAGATTTTAAAAAAGTACCGTCGCCCATGAGTCTCTTAGCTCTGCGTTCTACCGAGTCGAGTGCGGCAAGTTGGTATTTGGCCGAGCCATCCCAGAGGTGAGAGCAATACTCCATGCAAGAACGGACTTGCGCCTTATACAAAGATAAGAGCTGTCCAGGCGTAAAGTATCGCTTCACCTTGTTTAGGATGCCTAGCTTTTTGGCTGCTGTTTGGGCTTTGGACTCAATAGATGTGCCGAAGTTGAGATTAGAGCTCAACCTCACGCCAAGAAGTTCGAGATCATTGGCGACAGGTACAGATACACCTCGGAAGGTTGGAGTTAGGTTCCGCTCTATTCCGCTCGTAGATTTTGAATATCTCAAAAAATGACAGATTTACCATTTTTGCACTTTTTGTAATGCCGCTACTTTCGAACCCATTGAGGTAAAACGAATGTTTTTGTGGTTTTGATGGGTACAAACGACTATGAATCTATCCCCGCTCGCAGATTTCGGTTATCTCGAAAAATGGCAGATTTACCATTTTTGCATTTTTTGTAATGCCGCTACTTTCGAACCCATTGAGATAAAACGAATCTTTTTGTGGTTTTGATGGGTACAAACGACTATGAATCTATCCCCGCTCGCAGATTTCGGTTATCTCGAAAAATGGCAGATTTACCATTTTTGTATTTTTTGTAATGCCGCTACTTTCGAACCCATTGAGGTACAAACGAAAAGAAAATTGGTACAAACCAGTACATACTGAGTACAAACGCATGCATTTAAAAAAAAATCGATACCTTCAAGGCGGGTTCTGAGTATTTTTTGAAAATTTAATATCTCCGAACCCTTTGAGGTACAAACGAAAAAAAAGTTGGTACAAACCAGTACATACTGAGTACAAACGTATACATTAAAAAAAAAATCTATTACTTCATGTCGGGTTCCAAGTTCACACACGTCATAATTATGTCAATCCCATACATTTTATTGTTTACGAACTTCGTTATCGTTTTCGATTGTTACTTTGACTAGGGCCACTGGGCCCTTAGCCAAGAGCACAATGCAAACGGGAGCGTTACGCTTATTAACGAAACGATAGAAAATAAAGCCCGGTGATTGGTTGTTGCAACGCCCACATAAAATTTTGACCAATCATCGGGCTTTATTTTCTGTCGTTTCGTCAATCTACAACGCTCCCGTTTGCACTGGGTGCTCTTGGCTAAGGGCCCTGTAGTTCCTGAGATTAGCGCGGACAAGTAAACAAACAACAAACTCTTCAGCTTTATATATTGGTATAGATTATAATTTTATGCATACGTATATTAAGTCATTTAAATGTTAATACTGTTGTAGAATAAATGGTCAACTATTATTACAGGTGCTTAAAAAACATACTATATTACGATTACGATAATAAATTACGATGATCAAGTCGTAAAAGAAAAGTCGCCGCGCATTACTCTTTACGTAATTTTTTGCTTGTTTGCCGCCGACTCAAAATTTAGTTTAGTTATTTTCAGTTTTTTCGGCGGTTTAATTTTTTTTTTAAAAGTTTAATTTAATAATTTTTTGTGGCTATAGTGTACTATTTTCTACATGCTTAATTTTTAATTTTCCCATCCTTACGGTAGGAATTTTTTTCCAAATTTATACGAGACAATTATCAAAATCGGACTACGCCGATTATACGCCGTTTTTATTTTTGACGTTTGAAAAACAAGTAATCTTCTTATCAATACTATAATTCGGCACAGTCACACTAGCCATTTTGCCAGGGTGGTTTTCTGGAAAGAAACTGACAGTTATTTATACTCGTCAAAAGTTTGCCAGCGATCATTAAAATTTTTCGCACTTTTTTGCACATCAAATATACCTACTTTTTTGGTGTAGAATCAGATGCTGTTTATTTATGCCTTTCTTCGTCCAGACGTAAGCTTCCGTACATTGTTGACGTAAGTAAGTGTCTATAGTAATGAAGAGTTTTCACTGATTCGTCGAACCGCCCCCATTCGAATTCACGCGCATCAAACAATCCGCAGTTTTCATTAAATCATATCAAAATAAAAAACAAAAGACCTCAAATAGAATATCAGTAACCAATAATTATTAATAAAGCAGCTCACAAAAAGGTGCTTAAAGTGAACTTTTTAATAGTTCGTTATGAAAATCGTCCCTATCTTAATATTAAGGTTGCTTTCTCTGTTTTTCTAGTCGCTCACTTAGTAATTTAGTAGCACGCCTATAATTTTAATATCCAAATTTGATTATTCACAATTCACTTTTTATAAGTTTAAATATCTAAATTAATTTTTATAGTACGTGACGCTGACGAGCTCTTGTAATATTATATTTCAAGGAACGAAGAACCTTCTTACCTTATGCACCTTACTTACGCAGGTTGTATATATACATCTTGTAAACTAAGGCACCGTTTTCAATAACAACACGATTGGGAGTCCAACTATATACGCGTGTTGTGCAAATCTCGACGCATATACTGAAAACACCAAGCGATTACCTCGCTCATGCACTCTGCGACTTTATTTGCTCCACTTTTGCTAGAATTGGTAAACACACCACAACATATGCAAATGCTCTCTCAAAACATTTATTCAAATTCACCACTTTATTCACACTAACGTAACCCTGTGTCTAGCCCTCTGTTACGTTGTCACGGCTATAATATTAAACCGATGGCGATAAATTTTTGTATAAACATAGATTACATTCTTGAAAAGGGGTTGTTCAAATCAGCTATATTGCGAAGAAAATTCGACGCACTACAATATTTTGTATTTCTTTATTTATTTTAATTAAAGTATTAATAATTCTTGTAACAACTTTACGTGTGTTATTGATATTGATTTAAGGTCAATTATGCTTATTTCAAATTCAACTTTAAAAGATTTTCAATTTATCGAATTTTGTTATTAATTAATAAAATTGAGTCAAAATTTTCATTGTTTACACTTTTATGTTTTTTATATGCATTAAACTAGAAACGTGCAGTTAAATTCCATATTTACGATGAAGCGAAAAAAGTTTAAACAAGAATAAACAACCTGGCAGTTCCGATCTTCTTTTCTGTTTATGTTCGAAACAATTAGTAGGTAAAGTAACCTTTAAGTATTATTTATTAAATATGCGATCGACAACGGAAATTCGGATAAAATACAGCGCCGAAATAGATTATGTGCAATTAGAGCGGCACGTCCCTAAGAAATCCATGTGCTAAATTAGCGAAACTGTTAATTAAGAAAGTGAAAATTTTTTTAAGAAAGAATTACTCACAACCCCATGTTGCAGGCGCGATTATTCTGCTGAGGTGCCGGCACCTCATGAAAATGCATAAAGTCGCGATGTGTTTTATAGAGACGCGACATAGCGAACCCGCGAGTCGCCGCTACCGTATAGACCGCGCGTCGCCGATACTCACCACTAACTGTCGCCGACCAACTGTTACTGTGTGATTGCGATCAGACAGGGTGTTCATACGATATGCGAAATCAAGGTTGACGATTAGTTGAAGAAAACTCCTAAAGATGTCGCTACCTTAGAGAGGTTTTTCACTTGGTGAAAAAATATGTCGTAAGTTAATGTCGGGTAATATTTTAATGTAACAGAATTGTAGCAATTTCTTTATTTGGTTAAGGTACACGTTAGTCCTATTTTTAATTTCTCCGAATAGAGCCAATTTTTTTCGTATTGTTCAATGTATTACCTATATAAATAAAATATTTAAATTTGAAAATAATTAAGTAATAAATATAAAGTAAATAATAATAATAAAATATATTATTGACACCATCTGATCTATGGCGTAGACAAATTTAAACCCAATATCTTATCAAGGGAAGTAAATAAATAAGTTGTTAAATGATACCTTGCACCGACGGAGATGACTGCGGCTTCGAAGGATGGGGGCGGCTATGGCAGGGGCGACCGTAGAGCAGGCGACACTGGATCGCTATAAACACGGTCACATAACATATTTATATTTCTATATATATATCCAACTTGTTTGTAAAGCCAAAACAAGTTAAATTTTTACATAGTATAAATTCAAGTCGCTTTTCGAGTTCGTCTGCCTTAACCCCGCAACGGATTTTGATGCGGTTGTGAAAATAGTGATGCGGTTTCATTACTTAAAATTATGTGGGTACCAGAGAAATGTAGTTTTCTACAATCCCAAAAGAAACTCCTCTATCTTTTTATTTTATTTACTTTTTTTATAATAGTTATACAAAATTTTTAAATTTATATTTACTTTTTAAAGTAGAATATTTAACCATAAAGAACACTTTCTTAGATTCTATGGAAAATAAAAAATAATAACGAGGTAACAGTAAAAATAATGTGGAAACTGGACGCCGTCTTACTCAACTAACACCTTGATTCGTTTCGTATTTCTTATTGTATTTAAACCTTTATCTCGTCTCGCAATTAGGCCATTTTTTGCAAAGAATAAACCCAATAAATGAAGTACAATAGTAACGTTCACTACTTGTTACCATAACGCCGCAATGTTTGAAAACGGTCAAGACGCGTCTTACAACAGTTTACCAAAACATTTATCTTACTCAGCACATAAACCAGTGCAAATATTGAACTTTGATCTTTGAAATTACGCTTACAGCTCACATTATTAGAATAAGTAAATAAAGTTTTAATAAAATTCAATGTTTATCAAAAATATATTATCAAAAGTATTTCTTTATACATGTTACAAAAGGTTTTCTTTATTTTCTATCACATAAATAATGATTTCCATCCATTTGAATACTTATTTTTTTTTAAACTTAACAGAGACGCTGACAGTCCACTCGATGGTAAGTGGCCACTGTCACAAGCAACGCCATTGATGCTGCAAGTGCGCTGTCGTTCTGGCATTCCTTAGTAGGGGGTGGCCCTATACTTCACCGAAATACAACATTATTTCAAGGTGGCCTTCCTGTAAGGGTCCCGTCTCTCAAATATTAACTTTTTTCGAGACTCTCTTCTTAATTCCAATAAGGAGTTCATTAATCGTTTCAAGTAATTACTGAATGCAATTATTATTATTATAAGTAGTGGCTAACTTACTGTAAAAATCTTTGTATAAATTAGGAATTTACAGGTCCTTAATCACAAACCGAGCTACAAAAAATATTTAACTTCCGATTTATAGTGAAAAGTGCACTAAACTATTTTCTATCCATATATTAACACGTTAGATTTGAAGATACACTAGAAAAATTCACTACGAGTATTATATAGTACCTACATAATTTTATTAGGTTTTTTTCAGAAATACTTTCAAATATTAAAGGAAAGTGTGTGTGTCAGATCCGACGCACGACTGGAGTTTACTCCTTATGAACGATTCTTTTTTTTTTTTTTCCAAATACTGGGTAGATGGTGCAATATTTCTAAAACTTTAGAGATATTCTAAAATATTCAAAAATAGAATATAGGTAACGCATACCGTGTGACAATTTTGATTTTACTCCCATAAATTTTCACACCATATGACAATCGATTCTTAAGAAATAATCTCCAAAAATACAACAAAACAAAACGTGTTTTACGGGAAAGTATATAGCTAATGTAAATGTCTATTTGAAATGCAAACAATAACAAGAATACGGTAACAATTTGAAACAGTTGAAACTGCAAGTGACATCGACAATAAAATCGCCTGCTGCGTACCTTGTTGCGCACTCTATAGCATACGAGACGGACGGCAGACCGGGGGTGGGGGTGTTTATGATAAGCACTTGACAGCTACAGTGCGTACACAAGTTAAGTTTTCGTCTTATAACTAGCATATTAATAAAAACAAACGCCTACTCTACGTATCGAAGGTCGGACAGGTAAGTACACTCAATAAAACAAATTAATTTTTTTATTGAAAATTATTCATTTTTAACTACCAATGCCAATTTTTATCGTTACTAGTAACATAATTCTTTTTACATGTGTAACTTTTTTTTTAAATCTGTAAAGGCATTTTGCTAATATTATGTCCTTTTGATATTGGGACCATTTACTACTAGGTCATGTTGCTAATAAAACGAACTGCTTATTTTACTTATTTTAGGCTGTTTTACTTAAATATAAATTCAATTTTGAATCAACGACACCTTAAACTCCTGGTGGAGTGAATGTGTTCATAGATAAATCTATGATAGGTTGATCGCGCCCTCCGCGAGACCTCGATTTTTCTCTATATTTATCTAAGGCGTTTGGAGTCGATGTCTAGCTGGGCGGTGTGTAAGGCTTAAGAAAGTGCTAAGTAAGTACCTTAACAGAATATTAGGTAACGCTTCCTCCTTTGTTCATTTTATACAATCATATTTACTTTTCATGTAGAATATACGTGTATTTGGGTCATTGATGGCCAGCGAGCAAACCACACGAGTTAATCCATGTGGAGTTAATCCCTCAGCGAAGCTGGCGCTGTACGAATTTCAGTACAGACTGCAGTGGAAATAAAATTTATTTATACTCTTATAAAGCTTATAATTAGCATCCAAAACATTACAAACTTCCATTCCGATTGTCATGAGATGTATACCGTATAAACCGAAAATTTTATTGCCTAGACATTTGAAAGGCATTCTCTATTCTATAATAGTGGCCATACGAATATAAATAAGTCGCTGCTTAAATTCGAAAGAACCCATTCAAAATTACACTTTTTTACAGGAGAACTAATCGAAAAGAAAAAAAAAATTTTTTTGTCTATTATTTTCTTATTAGATGTTAATATATCAAATATATGCATATTATACATCGTTAGAAGCGTATTTTTAAGTAGCATTAAATGTTTTAAGTTATTTTATAATAAACTGAGTTATTTTACTCGTATAATAACTAGAGGAGATATAGGGCAGTTACTTTTGAATATAAAAAAACAGACAATATGAAGGATTGTGATTGTATTTTCGTAAAATATTTTTGGAATTTTTAATTTGTCGTACTTTTGAATTTAAGCAGCGAAGTGTGTTCAGTCAAAGAAGATTCGCATTCCAAATTAATAAAAGCTGGAAGCAATAGTTTAGTTAGAACCGACCAATATATCAATTATTCATTGGCATATAATTATCTATTGTCTTCAAGTACCTCCAACATGCGTCGATCGACTATTGCGAACGACTATTGCTTAGCATTGAGATTTCTACGATAAGCCGCTTATTGTTGTAGCAAAATTTCGCTTGAAATCAGTCAACAGGATAATTTCACGGGATTATATTTGAAATTAAAATCGCTAACGAAGATTTTAATAACACTTAACAGGAACTTTTATTGTGATATTCGGATAGGCATGCATTTACAAGGTTTGCGAGAAATTCAAACCATAAATCGGTTAACCAACGGATTTATATCGGAAAAGGGGATTATTGGGCCAGAACTACAAAGCCTCGTCAGCATCACAAACCAACATAATAACAATATGATACTACACAAAAGTATATCATAACATAAGTTGTATACAATTGATCTCAATTAGTATTAAAATCCAGATTTTTACATTTCGAGAACCCGGATTACTTTAACAATAATTTATGATGTTACTTATTATAATCCTTATTTACTGAAACGAACTTATTGGGAGGTTCGTTCGGTTGTGATTTGTGGAGATAACAGACAATGTGAGTGTACAGAGTACATGTACTTTTTAGTCTGTTCGTAGGACTCTCACTGTTCGGACGCTAGACTGTTTATTTTATTTTTTTTACTTCGTAATATTGTTATTTACAACCGACTTCCAAAACAGGGGGAGGTTCTCAATTCGACTGTGTATTTTTTAATGTTTGTTACCTCATAACTTTCAACTGAGTGAAGCGATTTTAATGATTCTTTTTTTATTTGAAAGCTGGTGCTTCCCGTGTGGTCCCATCCCACTTCAATTTGGTCCAATTCTGGCAATGGCATCCATGAGAAAACGGTTTGAAGTCGGTTTATTTTTTGTTAAAAAAGTTATACGCGTATTATATTATTTCGTAAAGTTTATGAAGTATTTACCACACAGCGTTGCAATTAATATTGGAATATACTCACACATGTACTTGAATATGTTGCAGCCTCGTACGGTGGGTCAGAAGGGCGCGTATCGTAACATATTAGTTAGTGTATCTATATAGTTATATACTAGCTGGTGCCCGCGACTTCGTCTGCTTTCAAAATATTATATAGCCTAAAGCCTTCCTCGATAAATGGACTGTTAACACAAAAAACAATTCGAACCAGTAGTTTTTGAGATTAGCGCGTACAACTAAACAAACAAACAAATTTAGGAGGTAATCTTCAAAATTACTTAGTTATCCGATTTCAAAATTTTTGGGTAGCTTTTGGGTAGCTCATCGGGCGGCCCCTTAGAATTAGAGACCACAGTGAAATACAGCACGTGTGTTGTGTTTTGCTGAATGAGTAAGGGATGCCAGACCTCATTTCCCCATCCTTTTTCAATAGTTAATAGTTAATAATTGGCAGCGCACTTGCAGCACCTATGGTGTTGCTTGTGTTATAGACGACGGTAGCCATCTACCAACAAGTGAACCGTCAGCCTGTATGCGGACCTTTAAAAAAATAGAACAACTACCTATTAAGAATTAGGATTTGAAATAAAGTTAACGATATATAATAAATGTCGAAGAGATTTCAAAAGATATTTTTATGTAAGAAGTATATTTATATGTTGTAGCTTACTTGAATGTGTATCTATCTCTTGTCATAAAGCCTGACATTTCCATAGAAAAGTCCTGAGATTTCGTCGCAAACTATCAACTAAAATTATCAACTCTAAAAAAAGATTAGTTTCACAAATTAAAGAAAGTATTTATTATTTCTGCAAATCACTTAAAACCAAAGAAGGTGACAATAAAATACAGAGACAGATCCGGCTGTATTTTATTGAAAATCGAAAAATCCTGAGATTTCCGAAATCCGGCCGCAATCCTGTCAGTACCTTAAAAATCCTGAAATCTCAGGACAAATCCGGAGATATGGTAACACTACCTATAGCTAGCTCCGCACCAAGATGAGTTATAAAAGGTAACATCTCGTTCGATTTTATCAAATTATCCTGAATCGAACCTGGAGAACTGTGGGATATAGGTATTATTATTTCGATGAATGTGGAGTACCTGGAGTATAGAGGAATTCAGGACAAGAGTAATGTAATAATAATAAAAACCCGCTGTAGGTAATATGTTTTGTAAAATCAACGAATGCGATCCTAGTTTCTATTTGAGTGACCTATATCTCGAACGATGTATTGTGCATCGTGCATAATGTGTTGTTGTCCTAGAAATGGATCTGTAGCGTTCTTGAATATCAATGTGCAACATCAAATGTAGGTATATAGTAAAATTGTTTTGAAATTGTGGATAGTGTAAACAATCCAATGTCAATGTTATGTCAATGGTTGGATCAAAAAACTTAGTGATAGGAACTATTGAAAACTACAAATGAAAAATCGCGTCTGTAAATGAAAAATATGCAAAAGTATAGAGTTTGGATTACTGAACTTACTGGTTTTAAATTTATTACCAAGCAGATTATACCAAGAGATTTTATTTTTAAGTTTTTGAGGTTATGTAAAATAACACCTAAGTATCATTTGGATTAACATATTATATTTAGGGTATTTTTAGATTAGAATAAATTTTACTATAACACTACTGTACAATTTTAAAATTTCAAATTATACTGTACAATTAAAAAATATACTTTCTTACGAAATACGATTTTCTATATATAGTATAGATTTAATCATTGCATGGTTTATGCAATTGTCACACCTAGTTGGAAAGACGTGGCCCGCTAAAAGACCATGGGCTGCTAAGAGGTTTAAATAATCAGTTGAATTACGGTCTTCATTATTGGGTTTAATATCTATATTTAAATCGCCCGTTAAAACTATGTTATTAAAATTTTTGTAGGTGGATAGTAAGTTATCTAAAGAAAAAATAAAGTCATTTATGTTTTTATTATTTGGTGATCTGTATATGCCTATCACAACTGTATCCGCGTTAATTTCGATAACTAGACAAGTAGCATCACAAAAAAGTATTTCCTTTACTGAGCAATCAAAACTGTAGGCGAAGTAGGTGATCTTAGGAGTCTGGACATTATTTTCTCAAAAAGTGGTTCAAAGTTTATGTATTCACAGTTTGCAATATCGACGTACCTTGATTTGAATACACCGAAACTAACTGCTTCCTACTCCGACAAAGATGACACAGACTCAAAATTGGGATTCTTCTTGTGTTTAATGCGATTTAGCTAATTAATAAAAGAAAATAACTTTTTATAAATAAATAAATAAATATAAACTCGGTGTGTACACGTCCAAACACGTTCACGGTTTAAGAGGTAACACACAATGGTCGAAAACTGAGTTTTCGACCATTTGTGTTACCAGTGATGATCATATGGCAGTCTCTAACTATGGGCCTCATAACAAAGCTCAATGAGTTATGTAGAGGGTTATGCAAGGGTTCGGGGGCACCGGCGTAACCCAACGGATCAATAAGTTGAAGTGGCACGTATTACGGAGCTTCTCGAATAAAGGCCACGGATCAGCAAGCGCAGCGTAGGACGTCCACCCACCAGGTGGGTAGACGATCTGCCCCTAATTTTCCTATTAAATTGAGCTAAAGGCTCGCCCAGCAGTAGACGTCCTACGGCTGAGTTCACACACTTACATCATCATTATTATAGATGATCGTGTTGTAAATGTGAACTTCCTGTCTAGGTATGGTGTTGGATACACTAAAGTTTATCCGTGCGTAAACACTAAAGTTAAAGTTGGATTGCAGTCATTCGGTGCCCAAATTATATTAGGTAAAATTGACTCCTGACGAGTGCATTTAATACCCAAAGCTAAAATATCATAAATATTTGTAAAAAAATCTATGAATCGTTCGCAAGATGAAGCCCAATGTCCTATTATTGATTTTTTACACATAATAGTAAGACATGTCGCAGTCAATCTTTCAATGGCCCTCTAAAAGTTTTTTAATATTTCGTCACGCAAGTAGACTCCATGTTTTACTCGCGCTTGGGCGAAAAGGTCGTTTAACACTTTAGCTACATTTCGAAACTGTAGACACTTCTGGATTCAACAATATTTGATGCTAAATAATATTAAAATTATCACTTATAGTATTTATATGAATGCTAAATATTTATAATTATATGTTTGCTTGTCACTTCTGGATTCAACAATATTTGATGCTAAATAATATTAAAATTATCATTTATAGTACTTATATGAATGCTAAATATTTATAATTGTATGTTTGCTTGTCACTTCTGGATTTAACAATATTTGATGCTAAATAATATTAAAATTATCATTTATAGTACTTATATGAATGCTAAATATTTATAATTGTATGTTTGCTTGTCACTTCTGGATTTAACAATATTTGATGCTAAATAATATTAAAATTATCATTTATAGTACTTATATGAATGCTAAATATTTATAATTGTATGTTTGCTTGTCACTTCTGGATTTAACAATATTTGATGCTAAATAATATTAAAATTATCATTTATAGTACTTATATGAATGCTAAATATTTATAATTGTATGTTTGCTTGTTACCCAATCAAGCAAAAAAGTCTAAACGGATTTGAATTAAATTTGGCAGACAAACAAAAATTGGATACTTTTTATTTTGAAAAAAATTTAGGCTCCCGGGGGATCGTCAAAAAATATAAAAAATTGGGTGTAACTCAATATCGATTGAAAATGCGTTTATTTTAAACAAATGTTTCAGTCGAAAATGAAAAAATATATGCTAACTAGATTTGTATTTTTTTTTCTTGAGCACTTGTTTTCGATTTAGCAACCCGTTAGACAAATAAAAAGCCACGAGTGCTTGATGGAATATTTACTAGTCCAATGGTCCGCTAAAGCCTTCGAAAAAACGGAGAAAAATAAAATAAAACAACTGTATAATATGTTGAAATTACCTTCAATTAAATCAATTATATATATATATTTTTTTTTTTTTTATGTAATCAAGGCAGCGCTTTGCCGCGATCTCACTTGATGTTAGGTGCAGATGCGGCCAAAGATGGACCACGCTTACCTAGTAAGTGCCCATTTACCCTAGACTTGAAGACCCCGAGGTTGTAATTTTGGGGAAACACGGACGCAGGCAATGAGTTCCACTCCTTAGCAGTTCGGACAAGGAAGGTGGAACTATAACGCTTCGTGCGTGACCGGGGAACATCAACCACGAAGGGATGAAACCCCCGCCCACGCCTCGTGTTCCGTAAGTGGAACGGCTCTGGCCGGATCAGATCCCATAGGATGGACGCACATTCTCCGTGGTGTAGACGATAGAAAACCGATAGGCATGCTACTTTACGACGATGCTGCAGGCTTTGAAGCTGAGACTCCACAAGAGTGTCGTTGCCAATAAGTTTTTTAGCTCGCCTTTCAATCGAGTCCAGTGCAGCCAATTGATAACGGCCAATTGATATATTTTTAAATTTCTTCTAATTGTCCCAGCTGTATTGTATTGTACTGGTTAGAAAGTTAGAATGCAATTACATGTGAGGTGAGGTGAGTGATAATACCAAATCGAGACACACAATTCACTGTATTTATGGAATTGGCAAATTATAAAGCAAATCAAACATAATGTTCTCTTGAAAGTCGGTCGGGGACGTCGCAGAAGTTGTCGGTGGATTTCGCTGATTCACTGGTTCCCTTTGAAAAAAGTTGTAGGTAGATACTTCACTGTGTTGCTTCCCACTGTAACACACATCCAAAAAGAAACCGACTATGAACAACCACTAACTCACGCTTTTATAGTTTAATCGAATATTTGTAGAACAATCTAGATTTATTATAGCGGTAAACAATTTTCAGATCACTTTGGCGTAGTTTTAAATTAGACTTTATGTAAGTACACGCTGAGATGAAATTCCCTTGGAGACAAGCACTGTTTATACGTAGTTATATATAGACGGTGCGATGACTCATATCTCCTTTAGATAAGAGGGACCTAGTTTAATTTTAATACCTTTTTTTTTATTTTATAAATAGCAATTTTGGAGGATAAACAAGACATTTTTAAAATTTGCACATATTTGAATTATTTTTTAAATTAACTGATTTAGATAATCTTTGAGATGATCCAGTAACTACACAAAAAAAAGTTAACTATAGACTACAATTTGACAATGATATATATACAATTTGATGTTATGCAGTTTTAATATATTATACTAGCTTTCGCCCGCGACTTTTCCTTAGACATTTACCAAAAATCTTTATCTTACCAAAAAGCTTGTCTTCACAGGATTACTCATTGGTCTAAATATTTTATCATAATAGGTTGAACGGTTCTGGAGTCCATAGGGAACTAAAAATACATAATGACATATATAATAATAATTATAACTCTTTTTGACAAAAATAAACCAACTTCAAACCGTTTTCTCATGGATGCCATTGTCAGAACTGGACCAAATTGAAATGGGACCACACGGGAAGTACCAGCTTTCAAATAAAAAAAGAATCATCAAGATCGTTTCACCCAGTCGAAAGTTATGAGGGTAACAAACATTTAAAAAATACAGTCAAATTGAGAACCTCCTCCTGTTTTAGAAGTCGGTTGAAAAAGTGATAATGTCCCTTATTTTTTTTAATATCCATTTATGTAATTTCTTTTAATGCGAGGATTTTTAGTCATTTTTAAGTAAGTTCAATTAAATTATAATTAATATCCAAGTAGAAAAATAAAGAGATTTAATCTCTTTCTATTTTCTATTAGGTATTAGATGTTTTAGGCAATCACTATGGTGATTTATTGTAAATAATTTTTAAATTAGGCATTAGGTTAATAAAATAGTGAGAAATGAGAACTTCAATTTTAATTTTATGTCAGGCATAATATTTTCATACATTGTTTTTACTTACCTACTAAATGATGTAGGTAATTACCTCATAATATAGTCCTTATTATTATATTTAGTTGGTGCAGATGACTTTGTCTGTGTTGATAAATAAAATATATAATACAGTAGTGCCCAATTTTTATAATTTTAGACGATCCCTTGGGAAAAACATATCCATTGAGCCGTTTTTGCATGAAATAGTAATAAACATCCAAACACACAAACATAGAAACTTTTGCGTTTATAATAAAACTAGTGGGTGTCTATGACTTCGTTCATATATTGCAATATATTGTAATACCTGTTTTATTTTAGATGATTCCCTCGGGAACAGTACTTTTTTCTGGATGAAAAGTTTATAGTACCGTATGTCCTTTCTGGTGTCGCAGACAATGTCTATGCAAAATTTCATGGTGATCGGTTCAGTAGTATTTGCGTGAAAGCGTAACAAACAAACAAACTCACATTCACATTTATAATATTAGTAAGGATTACTAAGTCTCATAATGTCTATGAATACTGAGCTTGTTGTTATATACTTGTGTCTACAGTCTACACTAATGTTAGTTGTTCAGTATTGCAATGAAAGAGGCTTGGTAACTTGTAATACAGGTTTTCTTTAAAACCTAAAGCAGGTATAAGTTTCCTGTGAGGTTGCAACATTAATTTATAAATTTTCAATAAATATGCATGCTAAATCGGATTTTTTTTAAATCTTGTAAGTGTTTTTTATGGTGTTTTAAAGCTAAATTAGTTAGGAATGGTTGTTAGCTTTACAAAAATATAGTTTTTATGTCTAGGAAATCCATTCACAATTAATTTTATAAACATTACATTATGTTTTATAACACATTTTGAAATGAACCAGAGTCATAAACATTACAAAATCTAACCTATTTTGTTACTAATCGTACTGCTACAACCAGTATTACGGGTGGGCTCGCTCCGCTCGCATTAATTTTCATAACATTCCGGAACCTAACCTAACCTATTTGTTTCCAGTGAAGTAAGTATTGTAACACATTTTGTAATAAGCGCACAATTGTTATGTTATTATGTTTTAAAATGTTTATAAAAATAATTGTGAATGGATTTCCTAGGCATAAAAACTATATTTTAATAAAATTAACAAGCATTCTTAACTTATTTAGTTTAAAGACACTGTAAAAAACGGTTACAAGATTCAAAAGCCAACTCTGCTAAATAAATAATATGTCATGGACTTGTAAGAGAATCGAACTTCTTGAAGTGAAGCTTCAAAAACAACTTACCTTTTGTACTTAGACCGCTCACTGGGCGATAGATCCATTTAATTTTCTCCGGCATGAAAGCTCCAATAAATTCCAATTTAAAGCGATAATTTACGACGCCGCTATATATCTGTTTTCAAAGGGAAAAACAATTTCACTTCCTTTAAGTAACAACTTTAGGTATGATTGCTATTGGTTATTCACTTAAAGAAGTAAAGTTAAATTGGTTTAAATAGGGCGCACATACTCGTGGTAGACACACACACACCTAGTGAACACACTCACAAACTCTAATGAGTAAATAAATACTCACAAAACAAACTTAACAAGAAATCAACAAGAAATAACCAAATTTCTAGTACATTACATACAAACAAATAACAAACAAGACAAGAATGAAACCATAGAGTAACAAAATAGACATTGAGGTAAGATGAATACAGAATAAAAATATTATTATACATACTTCAAATACTTTATTAACAAAAAAATAAAATATTTACTTTTAAATAAAATATCATTATGTATTTAAACTTTATTATGTATTTGTATAAGTATGTTCATATTGTGTAAGTAGTTTTGAGGCATTGATCCTGAATTTGACTAATGTCGGTGAGTGTCATTGTCAATTTGACAGTCCTTATAGCCGCCATCTATCGTTTAGTAGCAGAACTATTAACACTCAAAGCATTGACACTAAGGAGGGTTACCTCTATTCTCCTTGATTGACACGTTATTAATTTGTCAATGAATAGTGACATTAAATATAATACTAACAAAAAGTTTTATTTTCATGCCATCAGATGGCGCAAATCTATACTACAATAATAATAATCATTTATTTCAGATATAACATCCATATTACCTAACCTAACCAAAATAATAATACAATAAAATAACTAAACAAAATAATTGATATCCATGTAGGTTGAATAAATCAATACTAATAATAAATCTGTAAGGGTTGGTCATGGAGTAAGTTACTTTGATTTCAGCGATATCGTGTTTATTATATACACGGTATACTGAAATTAAATTTGACGATATTTAGAATTTTTTCTGTATGTATGTATGTTCCTCCGTAACTCTTAGGGCCTCTTTCACCAATTACAAGTGTTGATTAGTTACTTTTAGAAAGTTTTAGATTAGTTGTTTTATTGAATATTAGTAGTTTTATTTTAGATATGCACTCTACTGCATCATTCGATAGGCAATTTTTTTTATTATTTTGTTTTTTTTTTTTTATATTTGGGACTTTTACCGTACAAACAAAGGTATATCAGCTCCATTATCCCTGGTTACCAGTGACTTTAAATGACAGTTAGCTTACTTGACAGATGGTGAAAGAGGCGCTTATAGAAATAAGAAATATATAGGTATTACAGGATAATCCAGAAATTGCTCGATTTCTCTCCCTTAAGTATCCCTTAAGTATATTTCATCTATTTGACTAAAATGAAATAACAAGTCACTAGTCACTAGTCAGTTTCAGTCATATTAGTTAAGAAATAGCTTTTTTAATTACTATTATGTATTAATATCTGTGATATCTGTGATTCTGTGGCGTGTTAGGGCCTCTTTCACAAACTACACGTAAAGTGTTGATTAGTTACTTTTCAAGTAACGCTAGTTTACGAGTAAATGTTATGAGTATCATGTGTCAATTTCATTGAAATTACCCTTGAATAATGCTACTCGAAGTTGGTGAAACTCATATGCTTTCTTAACGTTGACTTTAAATTGCGTTTAGCCTACTTGACACTTTATTCGGAGATGCTGAAAGAGGCACTTAGTAAAGAATTTTTGAAAAAAAAAAAATTTATAATATAAGTTCTTTTGTGGGATTTTCAAAAAACGATTAAGTACACGAGTACGAATTACGTACAAAGTCGCGGGCAGAGCTAGTAAATAATACCAAAACTTGTAAATCTACAAAAGACAGACGTTTGAATAGTCAAAATAATTAGTTCTCACAATAATAATTATAAAATATCTAATGAATATCCCATACGTAACACAACGGTGGGAGACTATTGCGAACTCGTATCTTAGCGGTTACTTAACGCGACTTATTAAAGACCTCTGACCTCAATGAAAGCGACCAACATTTTCATCCGTTTTGATTTCAAATTCCATCTAACTTTTTTGGTTGAATCTACGAACATTCTAATTTTATTGTAGTCACGGCGCCGGCGCACACGTCAAAACCAGGATTCACTCCAGTTCACAGCAAATAATTAGACAAGCGTTGGATGTGTCGCACGTACATATCTGAAACGTGTGCTGAGTGGAATTATAAATGAGGCTATAGAGTCGTGGGGCATAGAGCGTAGTCGCCTCAGGTGTTCACAGCACCAACATCGAAGACGGTGCGTGAGTTTGGGAACGGCAGAACAATCGCGGCCGCCGTATACCACGGACCTGCACCGAGCCGCTCCGCGGAGAAAGGACAACGACTATAGTGCCACTTGCGACACCTCCGGCCGCAGCACAGCTCCAATATGAGGATCCTACCCTTGTGAGTAACTTTAAACCGACCGCACCTTTTACACTGGCTGATATTACAACTAACTAACTCCTTGCTTCACACATTCCACTTTCGATATATAAATTTTGTAATATCCGTAGGAGTCGTGCTTTTGTGTTTTATACTTACTTGAGTGGATGAAGCTTCGATTGCTGTGCGATTTTTATTTTATTGCGATGTTTTTATCACAAAGTAATGGATAGAAAGTGGTTATTAGATAGGAATCTTCCTTGTTGCTTATAAACTATTCCGCAATTAGATTTTTGTGTGTTATACGGTTAGGATAAAGTTATTTCAATGTACCTCTACCTAAGTATATTTATTAAGATTTAGGTAAATATCTATTAAGGACTTACTTATAATTACATTGGCTTATTTGCAAAAAGACAGATTGTATTTAATATAATGGTATCATGATATATATAATAATTGAGTTTACAAAAAGCTCTCTCCCCAATAAATAAATAAATATTATCTATGTGTTGAACGACGAGTTCAAGTGGGCACTTTTTCTTATGTAGGATCAAAACTTGTGGGTCGAAAAAGTCTTACACCTTTTTAGAAAAATCTGAAGTGAAGAAAACCATAGAAAATGCAAAACACGTGATTAATTCAAGTCACTTGAGTAATTTAGACGCTATGCATTGCAAGACTAGAAAAATGCCGTTTTGAAATTTCATAATTCTTGACTTATAAACCTCATTTAAAGAGCTGTGACCCACTGTAACAAACTAATTAGTTTTCAAATTAATTGAGCGTAGCCAAAGAACCGGTTAGTTGTATCAGTCTCTCCCATATCGAAAGTTATAGGCTCGCGACCTACGATTAGGTAATTTTAATAATACGTAGGATGAAAAAAAGCGCATATGCCTGGGCTTTCTACTATTCGAAGCGACGTCTAGCTTTGATCAGGCAGCAAGGTGATTATGTAAACTTAACTTGTAGCAAAAGCCTGCCGCGCCCGCCCTTTGCACAGGTTTTAGAGCTAGGTATGTGTTAAGTTCTAATCGGCTAACGGAATTTACAACTATATTGAAATCGTTACACACCCGGAAAAGTTATCAAAGTAAACAATTATGTTCTCGCCTTCACCCCGATTCAAATAACACTGAATATCAATAATTATTAGTGTATTAGTGCAAATTGTTATACTTAATACAGTTCAATGTTTTCAAGTTATCGGTAAAAAGTAACCAGCTGGTTAACTTGAAAATGAAACAGTACACAGGTATATTTTTATCTTCAGAATAAAAACCACTTGAAACTAGCATAGGTTGAAACTATCTAATCAAGTGACTTATTAATTTATTTTTATGGATTTTGAAATATTCAATAGGGAAGTCAAAAACCTGTTCATCATTATATCACTTTATGTATGTATATTATTACGGTCCAAAGTTTTATAATATTTAAATGCGAGCTGCATTTGTAAAAGAGCAGCTAATAATTTATTAGGTTTTTGCAATATCGTTGGGTTTTTGAATTGTCATTTTTTTAAAATGTTTTTACAATTTATTTCATTTGTAAATTTTATAAAAACGAGAAAAAAATAACAATAAAAAAGAAACGTTCCATTTTCTAACCAATGGTCGGATGGTTTGAAGTCCCACTACTTACATCAAACATAGTTCAGAGTAACAGACACCCCATTTTATTTAACAAATTACCGTCGATATCCACAATTAATACATGCTTGCCTTAAAAAAGGCGATTTGTCTCATAAAAACTATAAACTTATGTTTATAATCGATACAGGAAGCACCGAAAATTGTTTTTCGACAGTTTAAAACAGGACACAACGACTGTTAAAATACCTGCATTTTGCAATGTCGGCTTGTCCTAGCTGAGATAATGAATGCAATTTACTTGCTGGCCTCAATTAATAAAGATTATATATTGAAATTCTGTTGCCACTTGTTAGAATTTAAATTCACGTTGTTAATTTTTCAGAATTAAATGTGGTGGAACTATTTAGCAAATGAGAACATAATGATTGCGGAAAAAATCTTCCGCGATCATTTCAAATTATTCTTATGTAACGCAACATTACGATGCGTTAGAATATTTTAATCTGCAACACTTGTGTAGTGTACATTATTAAAATTATTATTTACTCTCTTTCTAAAAGTTTAAGTAAAATAATTGCATCAAAACGAATATTCACACACTCACTTATGGGCATCGCTTGAATAAATTCTTTATTAGATTTAAATCAATTTTATATTAGAATTAAATATTTTTTATGTATGTACGTACTCGTATTACAAAAAATATTTTTCTGAGTAACCCTACAATAAACTGCAGTAGGTCCCTACTATATATAACCCTCTATCCATGAGTGAAGACAGAATTAAAGTCGGTCCAGCGGTTCTCGAGTTTTGAGCTTAGCAACACATGTAGGGATTAATTTTTATTTTAAAGATGAAATTTTTTTGTGAAAATCGTACGCGGGGAAAATGTTAAGTTTTATGCCGTTCCGACCAATCAACAGTGGATTATTGAAGTACGAATAATAAAGCGTTTGGGAAGGGATGGAAATGGATGAATGTTTGTTGACTTTTTCACACAAAAACCGCTTAATGGATGTGGAAAGGAATTAGCACACGGATAATTTATTCACTGGATTAACATATTCTTAGGGTACTTTTTAGCCAGTTGTTAGGTTACCGAGGCATAATTTTAAAATAGAAATATTTGGAGCCACATTAAAGATAAAGGTGAAGATGATAAAGATGTCAGATATTTTCTATTTTTCATTTCTTAACCCGGACACAGTCGCGGACGGCAGCTAGTAAATTATAAGCTGTATAACAACAATAACAGAATTTTTTCTAAACGAGTATTCAATGTTTTAACAGACTTAATATTTATTTTTTTCAAATTTTTAAGAATACGTAAAGAAAGCAATGAAAAATATGTTCAAACTTTCATTAAAAAGAAAACGAAATATATACTGTGAATTCTATCTTAAGTACTTACAATTACAATTCAATTAGAGTATTAGATAATGTGTGAAAAAATAAAGTAATATTGATATGTTCACAGTTCACAGACATTGTTGATTTTAAAATTGTGCATAATTCGCTAAGTAGGTCCAAGATGTGATATCGCAGGTCAACAAGTCACATATGTGCAACATGATTGTTGCAAGCACAAAGCCTGTCTCGTGTCTCGAGTCTCGACGAAGATGTGCTCAAAATACCTCCTTCGTTGCCGACGCTACAAACGGTTACCTGGCACATGCAGACATTTGGTAATAAAACACTATTGCACAACCGAGACGATTGACATTTACCTATGAGACCGAGGGTCTCACTACAGTTACAAACATATTTTACTATTTCATAGTGTCTATTGCATTTAACATACAAGTTGCGTAACATGAAATGAAACGTTCTAAATCAAAATAAAGAGTAAATAGAAAAAATTTGGCCTCTATGTGACCTGCTAATATTTAAAATAATATCTTTATCCTAATATTTCAATCTTAACATTTACAAATTGTTGCTTCACAATATTTCAAGTTGTGTTGTTATCGTGGAAACGTGGGATACATTGCAATTTTTGTATTCTCAAATGTTTTATTATTCAGATATGAATCGCATGCTTTCGTGGCGACACTTCATGTTTATCATTTGCAAGTTTTGTAACAATTCACTAGCAAGTGGAAATAAGTGATAACGTTTTGCAATCCTGGTTATGTTTTTGGGACAGTTGTTAATGTAGTCGAATAGAAACGGATTTCCTATTAAAAGTGCGTAATATCGTCATGGTATGTGGGCGCAAAGTGCAGTCGGCGGTTTGAGGTAGGTAGCTGGAACAAGAAAGCAAATGTTGGTCGGCTGCCGCATTGCATCGCAAGGTCAGTTCACTTCTGAACACTTCTGGTTTTGCTCGGTCTGACCTTGAAGTGATTTGAGGTTACAATTACACATTCGGAACACCAGCACGTCAATGACATTGTAAATAAAACGCTCTTGTAGAAAGCTACTTTTTCCCCGACGTGATCTGAAAGGCAAAGTCCGATTTCTATTATGTCCATTACATAAATATATTGTCCAAAATGCGAACGTACAATGCAACAATAGAAGACGGATTTCACCGGTGCCATCTTTAGCAATAAAATAGCGGCCATAAGAATATTTTGAAATGTGGTTCGTGATCGTGCATAACATTAGATGAGCAATGTTATAATCGACCAACGATTCTTGAATTACATAAAGAGGAGAAAGCGTTAAGGGAAGCTGGCACAGTTTAGTCGGAAGCGGATGCGGAATCTACAATCAATCGCCGGGTGTCCACCTGACCTGACCCTGTATGGGGACCTGTTATACAACAATCTATACATTAGAGCGGCATGTCGACCTTTCGCTGAGCGAATCGGACAACGTCGAAGCGACATAACTGAGGATTTGCAGTCATATGCAACGAATTCCGAATGCAGACATATATATTTTCGTTCACCGCCGTCTGTCCTGCCATCGTATGAGGCTCAATCCATTGTGATTCCATTGAATAAATTCAGTTTACTAAGAAAATTTAAGCCTTTAAGTATTACCTACTTCACTAGGGGCTTTACCGCAATAGTATTAATATAGATAACATTAGGTATCTAGTTAAATAAAACATACTTTCATAGAAATAACGATAAAAAATATTTTTTATTAATATTTTAGCCACTTCCAACTGATTATTTGTAATCATGTCGGAAACTAGAACTCATAATACTAACCTGATATCATCCATAGCGATTTCCCACTTGTCATTGTTGCAACCTCGGCATACCGTGGACAAATTGACATTTACCGCCATTGAACCACTCGACCTACATCAAACAAATCGAAATTATTTGCCCCCATGAACTTCACTTCTATCTGACCTTTCAAAGCTTTTATTGTTTGCAGTTTTGTACTTCTCGCATTAACAGTTTCGAAATGTTGAACAAACATAATTTTGACAACTGGTTACATAATAAAAAATTAATATTCATCAATACGAAAATAAGAAAATATCTTGCCTACTTAACTTCGATTGCAAAATTTTCGAACCAGTGTCAAACCATTAAATCGAATAAATTATGCTGACTAGATTACAAGTTGTTATTAATTTACAATTTTAAATTAGTCATTCCTTAAATTGCTTTCGTGATTGAGTATTTCTATATCTTTTAATGTATAATTACTTTATTGCTACGTTACCTCGTCAAGTCGTAAGAGGTACCTGCAGGACATTACAAGGACAGCAAATACTTGATTCGCATATATTAATTTATTTATAACCATTTGTCCATCAGATGAACACGAGATGTGTATAATATTTTAATATGGATACACGTGGCGTACTAATAGAACTGAATAGAACACTAGACAGGTACCCCTGACATTTTATATGCTAAAAATTCCGAGGTCACTGCAAATAAATGTAGTGTGCCTAGGACGGTAAATTATCATTTTATTTTGTAACTAAGCGGGAGTCTATTTCAGAATTAAAGTTCAAA
This sequence comes from Synanthedon vespiformis, assembly GCA_918317495.1. Taxonomy (NCBI): domain Eukaryota; kingdom Metazoa; phylum Arthropoda; class Insecta; order Lepidoptera; family Sesiidae; genus Synanthedon; species Synanthedon vespiformis. The sequence goes on from OU906947.1 coordinate 6,229,111, forward strand.
AGGTGACGTGAGTTTAGTTGAAAATAATGTGTCACTTGATAGTTTAGTTTTAATTTTAGTCAGAAGTCAAATTCTGCTAATTCCTCACCGTACCTAATGACTACCTTTTGGTGTAATATATAAGATCTATAATATACTAGTGGTAGTGACTCGCTCCCGGCTTCGCCTGGGGTGCAATTTATATATCCTATCTTTTAAGTTGGACAAAATTTGATCAAAATCAATACTAAATTGTAGAGATGGGGATCAATATTCCATGTAAACTTTTAGATAGATACTTCGTGCGCTTTGACTCTGTTAGGGTTAGTCCAAATAGTTCTAGGTATTAGTTTACCGGTTACAAACGCGAGACAAGCTGCCTCAGTTTCGACTGCGGAATTCGTAGTTGTTTGTTTGAATAATGAAATAGTTGTGAAGGTGTGAATTGATTTACTTTTCAGGATAGTTCTTGTCGCTTGTGTGGTGTGCGGGGCGTATGCACGAGCACAGGAAGAAGGAGAGGCGCGGGCGTCGCCTTCGCGTGGTCTTCTGAAACGTGGGCTCCTGGCGAAAGGAAAACAGACTACGACAACTACCACAGCTGCACCTCAGGTGGGAATGCAACGCTAGGTTACGCGACTTCTGTTGTAATATTTGTTGTAATGCGCGAAAAAAAACACCAAAATCACTCGCGATTTTTATTAATTAGAAGATGTAGAATTCACAAATCATAAACCACTATATAATCAAAGTTAATATTAAATAAATAAGTATGCAATATATACATTAATGTAAAGAGTATTTGGCGACGGTTGGGTGAGCAAGTCATGAAGTAAGTTCATAAAAATTTCTAAAATATGAAACATAAATTGCTCGAAGCAGACATTAAGCGCGTCACGCGAATCCGGATTTCGCATTCACAAAGATTGCACCTCAGGCACATGTGGTTCAAGGCAAGTGGGGTCGACTGCGATGATCGGGTCACCTTCGTACACGACCTCTAAAACGTCTTTTTTCACTTTGGAATTTCTACCTGTATACGAATAACCTTTGCCTTTGAAACTTGTAGCGACTAATCCTGTATACTCACAATTTATCGGGCCTTGAATGCATTTCCGAACAGTTTATCTAACTTGTAACTTAAATTTTTCAATATGTCAAGCAGAGTATTATAGAATTTGAGTGATGACGCTAGTGAGGTGCAGTATGTAATTAATGAAAGAACAAATGCACAGAATATATACATATAATTTGCTTACTAAGTGGATTGTCGCCACTAACCATCAAGTTAGCCCACCTGTCGACATTAAAATTGCGTTATACGTTAAAGTACAAGTACAACAAGAAGGTTAGATTTAGTCTGTTACCGTTTTCTAAACTGGTTTCGAACCTTTGGTTTCCAAAACGGCCGAAGCGTACTCACAAACCGAAATAAAATAACACATTCTTTAGTTCAAGTTATTTCCCTATAAGAGGCTACGCAGATTGCAATGTGGCCAATTGTCGACTGCGGCACATCCATTGCAACTACACGTCCGATATAATCTTTATAACTACATGAATCTGGTCTCAAATCGGTTTTACAGCCATTATTCTTATTACAAGTTAACCATTCAATAAAGTTCTGCGCGACATTTAAATGTCAAGTTACATGTTTCTTTCACCTATCTATAAAGTCCATTGAGTAGGCTTATTTCATAAGAAATTTAATTCCACTTATGTCAATGTGTTTTGTGTTACGAAACAATTATAAGAAACAATACCTATCTATATATTAGGATAATCGTTACGATTCTAACGTTTATGATATCCTGACTAATATTTTAAATGCGAAAGTAAGTTCGTTTCGGTTTGTTGTTATGCTTTTACGCCTTAACTACTCAACCGATCATCATAAAATTTTGTCAGAGGTAAAAAATTATCCCGATCACGCCAGCTTGTGTTATTATAGAAAATTTCTACTACTCTTTAGGAAGAAGTAGAATACGAAGATGAAGCTGACTATCAAGCAGAAGGAGAAGCACAAGAACCTTCTTCTGAGGCTCCACCGACTTCAACAGAAGGCAAAAAATTGGTAGCTGGAGGCGTACGACCTTTCAGAAGTAACACAGACCTTCTAGAAGCATTAAAAAGAAGGCGAGCTCAGGCTGCTGAAGGTAACACAAATTTTCATTCTTAAGTTCATACCATACTGGCAGTTGTATGTCCTGCTAATATAAACATCTAATCAGTATTATCCACATATTATTATGTAGAAGCAGTTTACAACAAACAAGTGAATGTTCTGACGAGCCCGTTGAATGACTGGTTAGGGGGTAGACGCTCTGTTCCAGGATTATAGGGATCGGTTCCCGGCAAGGTCAACTTTTTTTAATGAATTTTTCAAAGTTGGCTCTGGTCTAGATTTTGAAAGTAGCAGCAGGGTACACTTCGTTTCGAAGTCAGTTGGACGTCTTACCTTATACTGGCAGTTAGCACCTTATAGGAGACCGCCGTTAAACGACCCTGAGCACGAGTGCTGTTGTTTTTCGGTGAGTGAGTAAAGGTTACTAAGAGCCCTGTCCATTCACAATCCCTTATCCTTAATCCTACTTTAGTCGGCAGCCCACTTGCATAAAACTTAAAGGTGACGACGGTAGGTCAAGTGGACTAACATCAAGTGGACCGTGCCTTAATATAAAAAAAAAATATTTTCAATTTCAATACCTACTTTGGTTTATCTATAATCGTAATTTTATTATTCTCACAGCTAAACTTCATGGAAACTCTGGAGCGGTTTCATCGCCACAAGATACACCTACTGAGGCGCCAGTCAAATCTAGCTTTAGTAAGTTTTAACTTCTTTCTAAATTCTAATTTTAAAATGGGGTGTGGTTTATGAATTACTTGTAAATTATGAGGATTATGAGTAACATTTTCAATTCAAGTTTTTTGGACTCAAGCCGAGAAATCAGGCTGCTAAAAATATTACCAAACAGTTCTACCCAAATCCGATAGATGTCGCGTGAACTATTATATTAATTTGACACATAAATGTTTCACATCTATCATCGTTTTAACTAATCCTTACTAATATTATAAATGTGAATGTGAGTTTGTTTGTTTGTTACGCTTTCACACAAAAACTACTGAGCCGATCACCATAACATACACGTTGTCTGGCACGCCAGAAAGGACAAAGGGTATCTTTCATCGTTCAACGCGGACGAAGTCGCGGGCACAAGTAAATAATTTGTTAAGCGTACTCGTGAGTAAACGGGTGGCTATTTTTTTTTAATATTCGTCAAGTTCGTAGAACAGGTATAAAAGTTCCTAAGCATCTGTGTTGTCAGCTAGTCACTAGTAGGTTATTAAAAAGCGTGATTTACGAATTAAAAATATCGTTTCAGATTCCGGAAAGAAACGTGGCAGTAACGGATCAGTGAAGGAAAGTAATAATGAAGAAGCACCGGCTCCTGCCAAACCCAGCAGAGGACGGTTTGGAAGACGTAAGTAAACTACATGTCGTATACCTATTAATGGCGTTCAATTTATTTCATATCATTTTCGCTCTTAAATTCCATCTCTATCTCTGTAGCAGATAGTCTTAGAAGTAAACGTGATTCCTATTCCTATGTAAATATAGTTAGATAAAGGAAATGGCCATGGAGGAGGAATTGTGGAATGACTGCTACAAATTTGCCTTACTCGTTACCCAACTTATGACAGTAGAACGCAATGTACCAATGTAGTGGTTATTATTATTATCATCAATATTTTGTTTTTATTACTTGACAAGACAGGGCTATTTTATTTACCCGATGTTCATTTATATTTTACAGCGGCAGCAAGGTCGATCCAAGAATCTGAACCCGAGGAACAAAATGATGCTGCTCCGGCAGTTAGGAGTGGCCGAACTTTCTCCAGGAGAGGCGGAAATTAATTTCTCAGTAGCAACTCCATTTTAACCCTAAACCCTTCTTACTTTTAAGATAATAGCGATTCCTCAAATTCTTGTTCTGAAATCCCACCTCTTTAGCTGCCGCATTCCCCATTTTCGCCACTATTGTAAAGTATATACAAACAGTTTCATCAATTAGTAATGATTTTGTACCTACTATTTGTAAATTATGTCTTAAGTATTTTTAAATAAATATTTTTATAAAATAAACTTGTTTTATTTTATTTTTATAACACATTTTCTTCTAAAATCGACTAACATACAATTTATATAAAAATGTTATTAAAATAACTGAAGCAAAATCTCTACATCCCCTTCATATTGATCCTACGGAGAGTGCTGACTGGCTATATTGTGTAGTTACTATGTAATATCAATAATTAATTTGTTATTATCAAGGTTGTAAAACTATTAAATTATTAACAATATTTTCAAAAAATACAGGAAATATACGGTTTGTCTCTCGATCCCGACATATCTTAGTGTCCCGTGGCGAGGCACCGAAGTTGTGAACATCCCCACGACCACGAACATCAACGGCCGCGATAGAAAGAAAGTGGTTGGGTTTTAGCCGGTATGAATCCGGCATAACCACGCAGTGTCGCCTACACTGCCGGGTATCCAAGGGGATTTCCCAAAGTTAAAAAATAAAATAAAAAATAAAGTACATAAATATGTATATATCTTATATTAAAATAAAGAGATTAAATCAGTACTGGCTAGTAGCTAATCAGAATTAAAGACGTGAGTGGATGAAATTGATATGTCGCATAATTCCAATAAATCACCAATAATTTTGAATAAATCGTGGTTAAAGTTTTTCTTTTAATTTTTGAGATAAGTCGCCAGGGAACTGATTTTTTTACTAAATTTTATGATGCAAAGTTGTGTAATGGTTAATGGTATGATAGAAATTAAACACTTGTATTACTTAATTTAAAAAAAGTGAACATAGCTCGATCCCTCTTCCTCCGAAAGTAAACTTTTCTGCACTTTTTGCTTTTAAAATTAACTGTACCTACATACTTAGCACTTATTCCCACTTTTTATTTTCCAAAAATGTCTTAAATCGACTATCTTAAGATCGATTCATATGGACATTTTACTTTCATCAACGCAAAAAATCGAAACAACCCAAAAATGCGACACATCACATTCATCCACTTATATTATACAGTATTTATACATTTTATTTTGGAATTACCAGTCTTAAAAATAAATCAAGTTTATAAATGGAACATATACCAACAAACATACAAACATATATTTATTATTCTCACATCATTTTCTTACTTTCTAAGAACTCTAGTAACTTCAGCGAGAAGTGTATTGTAAGTGCCCGGCTTGACCAAATTTACCAATTGCTCGGCTATCTCTTGTCCGACACGCACCTGTGCTTCTTTAGTGGATGCACCTGAAATAAAAAATAAATCAAAATAAAATTAGGATTTTTGTACTACATTTTTATTTATATACAATATGAAACAACATATAAATAGTCAGTTGTTTTTGTGACACTCGCAAAATATGTTTTGTAGACAATCCTCACTATCCTTACTAATATTATAAATGTGAATGAATTTGTTTGTTTGTTACGCTTTCACGCAAAAACTACTGAACCGATCACCATGAAATTTTGCATACACGTTGTCTTAGACACCAGAAAGGACATAGGGTGCCTTTCATCATTCAACGCGGACGAAGTCGCGGGCACCAGCTATGCAGTATTATATATTTCAATACAAAAAAAAATATGTAGATAAATTAAATTGTTTTTTACCTAAGTGTGGTGTAGCGATGACAGCACGGTGTTGGATGACTTCTAAGGTGAGAGGATCCGTTGGGGGTTCCTGTTCAAAAACATCCAGTGCTGCCCCACTGACCTAAAATGAATAGAAATAATTCTAGTTTACCGTTATCATTAACAACTGCTTGAAAGTTTCCGTTTTGTTTTGTACGATCTTTAAACTTTTTAAGATCTTTTTTTATCGATAGGAAAGGTAAAGCAGGTAGGCAGCCTGTCAGAAAAATCTTTTCTCAAGTCGCACGGTTTTGGTGATATCGGACTTTTTTGAAACGGTAAAATTTCTCTATTTTCGTCATTAACCTGTGCTATATAACCTGCGTATATAGTTCTTAATAACCAATTTATTGTCTTACTAACGTAAAATTATTTGTCATATTGTACATAATGGCCTGAACTTTGTTTGGACTGGCCTGGCCTATTATCTTAATTTTTTTTCCCACTTGATTATTTTAAATTATTATTATACTTTTGAAACAGCTATAAAAAATAAAATTATTTGGACCAAAATTTCAAATAATTAAAGGTCGTACGTCACTGCTATTATACATTTCTTTCATATACAGTAACAGAGCCAGTTGTTCAAATAGAATAAAGCATGCAAATTCAGTATCTCTCTACATAGGTATAAAATGTAGGTAAATAAAAAATGAGTTTTAAATGCTACAAACAAATCCCATTAAAGTACCCATTATAAATTATAAATAAAGCAGAAACTGGCGTGTCGAGGTCATGATCTACCTGGTTTCAGTTCAACAAAAGTATAAGATTTAATAAAAAAAATTGAAAAAATATCTAAGTACCTGTCCACTATTAAGAGCGTCCAGTAAATCTTTTTCATCTATAAGTCCGCCTCGGCCGACGTTTATGATTTTCACGCCTCTTTTGCACTGAACAAGTACGCTGGCATTGATGAATTCTGAAAATTGTCCAAATTAGTTATTCATCAATTGTTTTTATTTATTAAAAAAAAGAAACAGTATTTTTAACATTACAATTAATTGTGGCATGAAAATGACATTAAAATCGTGACATTAAAATCGTGACATCGTGTTCGCAACGCGTTTCGATTGCGTGAAAAAAAAAAACGTCGTGTGCATGGGACCTTACTTACTCCTGGTTGATTCAATAAGCGGTGTATGAAGTGTGATGTAATCAGCTAACGGCCAGATCTCATCCAAATCGAGTTTTGTTGTATGGAACTCTTGACATTCCTCAGAGGACACGAAGGGATCGAATCCGATGATCTGTTAAAAGATTTTAATAAAATTTTGTTAATAAAAGTGAGAATCACATAGCAACAGTTTTCGTCTCATTAAATACTGGTGAAGGCTTAATAAGAATTACAGGTTGAAGACGATTGGTTCGGTATGTATAGTGAAAAACTCTATAAGTAATTAAACCGCCGAAAAAATTTAAAAGCAAAAAATTTGAGTCGCCGCCGTGCATCACTCTTTAAGTAATTAATTAATTAAAGTTAATTATTAAAGGAAGAATTATTAAAATAGGACTACTCTGTAAAAAGTTGCGTGATAATACACTATCAGTGAGTGAACAATGAATCATCCCGTTTTCCTACCCCTAGGCTTAGATTTTTTTTTTCCAAATTTATATGAGACCACCTTGGGGTTACACCCTTTCAAATAAAAAAAGAATTCAATCAAAATCAGACTACTCTGCAAAAGTTATGCGTGATCATACATAATTTAAAAAAAAGACATAAAAGAGAACTACGGAAGAGAACCTCTTCTGTTTTTTGTTTTTTCGTATTCGTCGGTTGAAAATAAACTTTATTTTAACATTTTGTTAAACACTCATTCGCATTGTACCATCTTCGCATCGCATTGTCTCATAATATCCAATGTTAAAATTTAATTTACCAACGTATTCTCATAAAAATAAACATAGTCAATAAATTATGGCAAGAACAAAAGACACTTCAGTAAACATACTCGCAAACAGCCTTTGCAAAACATACGTACATACGTACGTAAACACACATAAGACAGACGTGTAAAATTATATCGAAGTACTTTCAAGGTGAGAACAATGCAAGTATTAATATAATAATGATAAATATGAAATGTAAACAAATGTATAATTAAAATAACAAATTAAATTAAACAATGATAATATTGCATGTACTTTGTTGCAAGCATTTATCAAGAGTTTCTCTGTATTTTGCCCAATCTCAATAAAATAAATCAATACTAATTATAAATCTGTAAGTGTAGGTATTGTATGTATGTATGTTCCTCCATAACTCTTAAACTATTTAACTGATTTTCATGAAACTTGCTAGATAAACATTTAGACTTACAGGACACACGCGGACAAAGTCGCGGGCGCCAGTTAGTTTAAAATAAAAATGCGACTGGTGAAACTTTCATAGTAGGTACACCTGACTTTGGAACACAACGAAAAAACATAAAGAAACGGTTCTTACTTGTTTCATAGCATAGCAGTAATGAAATGAATCATTTTGTAATCTGCAGTATATGGTCAAGACATGGTCAAGATAATAATTATTTCATACATTTCTTTTACTTTGATAAACAACAAAATATGATAGCAATAAAAATTTTAATTACCTTCATTCCAAAAGCGTGCATTCGTACAGCTACTTCCCTGCCGACCCTTCCCAGTCCAAGGATAGCGAATGTTTTCCCATAGAGTTCCGTGCCTGTGTGCTGTGTTCTTTCCCACTTGCCAGCGCGAAGAGCGCTTGCGGCTGGAACTACGTGGCGTGCCAACGCAAGAGTCAAGCCACACGTCAGCTCACATGCACTCATAGCATTTGCTCCCGGGGCACTGGAAACAGAATTGCCAGTGTTATTTGATAGTAGGCAGAGCAAACCGCATTGCCGGCCTCTGTGAAAGCAATGGCCGGCAATGATGTTGCCTGACAGTAGATGCTCGCATTTTGCGAACTCGTCACGTCGCGTAAAGAGGCGTAAGGACGGGTAAGGAGGCGTAAGAAGGAGGCGTAAGGAGGGGAAGGAGGCGTAAGAAGGAGGGGTAAGGAGGGGAAGAGGCAGTGGAAAAAGGGATCCCTCTTGCGCTGCCTTGTATCCAAGATGATTTCCCAACTTTGTGAAATATTATGAAAATTTTATTATGCTTATTTTATTATGTTTCAACTAGCTGTTGCCCGCGACTTCGTTTGCGTTCAAAATGTTATATAGCCTAAAGCCTTTCTCGATAAATGGACTATGCAACACAAAAATAAATTTTCAATTCGATCCAGTAGTTCCAGAGATTAACGCGTTCAACCAAACAAACTCTTCAGGTTTATAATATGATTAGTAGTTTAGAAATATTATAGAATACGTACTTGATAACCCCTATATTTTTCTTTTCAGCTGCTTTAACGTCAATATTGTCTACTCCTGCTCCAGCACGTCCAACCACTTTTAATTTGGTACCCGCATCCAACACTTCCTTGGTCACTTGAGAAGCGGAACGCACTACAAGAGCGTCATGATTCTGTGAACAAATATACATTAAAATAAGAAGTAGCTATTTATTATTTTATATATATAGCTAGCTGGTGCTCGCGACTTCGTCGGCGTATAAAAGTATAAAACGCCATCTACCGTATTTTGGATAGATGGCGTTATCACCCGGGCCAAGTCGCTAGTATTTAGTTTTATTTTAGATTTCCCGTAGCCGTAGCCGTAAAAAGTAGCCTATGTTCATCACATATGTCGGCTTCTAATGGTAAAAGAATTTTTCAAATCGGTCCAGTATCACTACCATGAGTTTATGACGAGCGAAATCGCTAGCGAGAGATGAGCGAGAGCTAAATATTTGTATGAAAAATTGTACAGCGCCTCTAGCGGTCACTCAAAGAATTAAAACCAGTAACACGAGTTGCATAAGTGAAAGACCTATCGAATGTAGTCGCTAGCGACCATATGCGACTAACGTTTAACTTGACATTTCTATACAAAATCGGTACCATGAGTTACAAATTTGACTGATGCTCTCGAGAAATACCGTAACGTTAGTAGTTAAATCATTCACTAGCAAATTGAAGGGTGAAAGGTTCGTTATCGACATAAGTAACGTAAGATTTCGATAGAAACTCATGGTAGTGCTACTGTAGTTTCGGAGCCTATTCTATACAAACAAACAAACAAACAATCAAATCGAATCCACTTTATAATATAAAATTAGTTATAAAATTTTCTCTTCCATCTAGTAAAAATATATACTTACAGCAATCTCGTGTAGCAGTTCATCCTTTGTAATTTTAGCTTTGCTCGTGACTTTTATGCCGTGTGATTCTAAAATTTTGGCACAATTAGCTCCAACTCCGTCAACGACCAGCACTGATTCGATGTTTAAAGGCATTTTGTAACCTGTCGATGTTATATGACACTTTTAATAACAAAATTTCAAATGCCTTTGTGCTCAAGTGAGTGACATAGGCATGAAGAGAATTACTTCCTAATTAACTCCTTATCTTTAGTCCCTCTAAGGTGGTGGTATTCAGTAGACATTCAATTTCCAGTTCATGGCCTCACCAATTCGCTCTGCGAAAGATTGACCGGTCCACTGCCACTTCAACTTGCTATGTCGACAACCTTGATTCTTCAGCGAATTTCAGAATTTCTAATCCTATCCACTAACATGCATATCCTGTGCGAGTGTGGCCCCTTAATGCACAAGCGCAGTCACATCCTAGGAAACCACACAATGGCTTGTGGGGAATGTCTCTATCAAAAGACTTAGTATCAAGAGAGCTTTAGTTTACGTGGCGATCACAATACTTCAGAAATGGACGAAGTGATACTGGTTCTTTAGCAGACAGATATAGCCACTAAGCAAATAATAATAATAATAATAATAATAATAGCACCGGGACGAAACACACATCCAGACCTAAGACAACCTTGAAATATACATCTCCAAAGATGGCCCATCCGGGAATCGAACCTTAACTCTCGTATAATGGTCTCATAGCAATTTTTTTTTTTTTAAGTAACTAGTAATAATTATGGTCAAAATTAAAAAAGCTACATGTTCTCATAATCATCTCGGCCATTAACATTGCAAGTAGTTTTAAACTAGGTTGAATTTTCCTTTGAATTTTTTATATTTAACAAAAGAAAAACAATATAGGAACTTATAATATAGGTTATTCAGTAAATTGCTTTATTTGCTCGCCTAAACTTATAATAACATGGTCCTGCATAACTTATATATTTTATACTAGCGACCCGCTCCCGACTTCGCTCGGATGCATTTTTTACGTAAAAACCATCCCTGATTATCCATGAGTGAAGACAGAATTAAAATAGGTCCAGCCGTTCTCGAGTTTTGCGCTTAGCAACACATTTAGGGATTCATTTTTATTTATTACTATAGATAAGTTATTATGCAGGACCTATTAATTGAATACTGTAAACTAGAGCAATTAAAATACAAAGTTGCAACTTGCACGTCTCTGTACAACATAATAATAAATAACTGGCTGTTTCGTGAAACTATAATTGTTTCTATTTTGTTAACACACAATCATTGTTATCGTTGTAAAATTATTTATGTATCAACTGAGTATGTAACGACCGAGAGCGAAATTTCAACAAATTTAAACAACACCTATTAAGCTTGGACAGAACAATAAAAATTACACCAATGATATTTTAATAATTATACCAAATTATAATAACATTTGAAACTTATTTAAAAAATTTCGTTTTAAAAAACATTAATTTAACTTAGAAATTTACTATTAAATGTTCAGAACCTAAAAAATAATTTTATTAATGAAAAAAATATTATTTATAGTTTTGGTTTCTAATAATAATAATTGTTTATAGTTATGTAATCTACGTCGTGATCGCGTTAATGTCTGTTGTTTTTGAATTGGCATTATTTAATAATCTGAGATGTAGGTGTGTTTACTTTTTAAGTTCGGCATTTTGCTACCATAAAAGCACTCTTTTATGAGAAAACATATTTGTGTTGATTTTCATGAGAAACACTTCAAATACAAAAAATTAACTATAATTGATCTCTAATGAACGTGTCGAAGGGTATTTCACTTCTTTAAATGTTTTAAAAAATATGAGTCAACACAACACTTAACAAATTAATATACCTAGTAATTTTTAAAAACGTACCTCTTAGTAAAATTTGAATAAAGCGCTATTGAAGTATACGGTGCACAGACGGCTGCTAAATGAGTAATGAATGAATGCCTGTATTGAATACTTGAATAGCCGACGATCCCAACCGACAAACTCAGGCTAACAACCGGCCGGCAAATAACTATTGAGTTTGTTGACCAACCACTTATCAAAAGTCTCCGCCAGCTGCCACACCCCGCGACCCGCACTCCACCTCGTGGCGCGTACTGTGTGCACATTTTATGTCTTGATACTGTTGATACATGTACGTTGACCTTTACGTCAGCAAAAACGAATAACATCTCTAATCGTCGTGTGCACTAAGTACATAATAACTAGGACATTACGAATGTTTTGTGCAATAAAGTAATAAGTACCTAAGAGGGGAATTTTGTTATTTGTATCGATAATATATTGTGACTAAGCTAGCTAAGATAGTTAGACGCAGTGTTTCAACAATGTTAAAATATGGGCTTCATCAAACGAAAGAAATTCCTAAACCCGCCCTTGTGTGTTCAAGTCCTTAGGAGTCTATAGATCATTTAAGTGGACCGCTAGCCTGTCTACCAATCTTCTAATATAAAAAGACAATTACATTTTATATATTTTTGATGCAAAACAATTCAATAATAAGAAATACACAAAAGTCATTTAATAATAGTTATATATTATTAAACATTCAATAATGAAATTGCGACATTATGCTCACGATATTATGATGTAATAGATAGAGCATTACATTATGTTCGTTAACATGATGTAATGCAGTAATCTTTTTATCATTACTTAGTTAATAAGGCAATAAATGGACGTAATACTATCAGTTTGGGACTATTAGAACAGTAAGTACCTATATCACATTATTATATGGAAAAATAAGGAAAATACCCGGCCAGTGATACGTCCACTCTATCCACAAATTATACGAAGATATCTAATCTACGTTATTTTAAGTAATGCATCATTTTCGTCATTAGATAAATAACTAAACATTGTATTGTATTGCTAATGTATTTTATATTTACTACTAATGCTATGCTAATAGCTCCCGGCTTGGCCCGTAATATATTATATATCCTTACTAATATTATATGTGAATGTGAGTTTGTTTGTTTGTTACGCGTTCACGCAAAAACTACTGAACCGATCACCATGAAATTTTGCATACACTTTGTCTGGGACACCAGAAAGGACATAGGGTACCTTTCATAGTGTATAGAAATGGCATTAATATAAAATGTATTGTAACTAGATGTCGCTTTATAGAATAAATGCTCCTTAACAAAGTTGTCATCAAATTTAACTGTTAACCATCTTTTAAATAAATAAATTGTCTTGTCTGGATTATACGAATAAGAAGTTTGATTTCAACCCTGTGCTGTGAAAAGTCGAAGTTTCGAAGTTAAACACATAGGACATAGGGACATAGGGACGAAGTCGCGGGCACCAGCTACTTTAAAACCAAATTTAAAACAAATTTAAAATTGGTTGAGCGGTTTCGGAGTCATTAGAGAAGAAACATAGGTACTTACAATCACTTATACTTCATTTCACGTCCACTCGATAGGTATTTGATAGAATAGACACTTAGTAGGTGGCTACCGTCGCCTATAACACAAGCAACGCCACAGCTGTTGCAAGTATGCTGCCGACCATGGTGGAATTGCATTCCTTACTCCTACAATAGCACACATAACGTTGTTTCACAGTGGTCTCTTATTGGAGGGTGGTTACTGTCAGCAAATGCTACCACATTTATGGTACAGTTACCACACAGTTACCAAATACCACATAACATCTCCCTTGATGAATAAAGAAACAAAATAAATACTTTTTTATCTTAATATTATGTTTATTATCACACTTACAAAAGATATAAAACATATCACGATGGCACTAGCAATCAGTGCTTCTGTAGACGAACAATATAGTTGAACAATTAATGCTGAACAATAAACTTGACGGTAATTCCTAATTAATACAAAAATAACTAATTTCTAATTCAATTTCTTTTATATTTATAGAATAAATAAGAACGAAATGAGTTTTGTTAAATCATGTTTTATCTACAAGATTGTAAATTCAAAATCATTCGAATATACAAAATTATATTGGCTATGATATTTTTACTTACAATTTTAATTTTGTATTGATATCCCAAGTCTTTGTGGTCGTTGTTTTGGTCCATAGTAGAAAAGAGACTGAGGATTTCCTCTTAAAATTGAAGGGTTAACAGTATTTACTTCTAATATGTACATAACACGTAGAATAATAAAATTAAGATTAACTGTGAAAAGAAAGTTACTTAAAAAACAAAGTAGCGCTGAATTAGACAACTACAGATATTCATCTTATTACATATTAGGTATGTATACAAATTCGTACAACTAAAATCTCTGAATAAGATGCTACTGAAGATATTGTTCAGGTATTTATCTTCATACATAGTTTGGAGAGTAAATTGACTAAAAATAATGACACGTGTCCCGAACCTTCAAGTTTTTAAAAGTTATCATTCTGTGGACAAAAAATATACATAATACCCATAAACAGAACGTAAAGTGCTCTTGCTTTAAGAATTTCGAATTGTATTTTCTTCTAGCCATAATTTATTTTTACAAAATTAAGATTGTAATTTATAATTATTGTTAATATGTTGTTACCCTAAACTAAAAAAAATACTTTTGAATATTACAGAAATAATTTTGACGTTTTTATCTTTAATTTTGTTCAATTTTGTTTAAATGTTTTCAAATATTTATTTAGGTATTTGTTACCTATTTATTTTATAGCAATTTCTTTTAATTTATGCCATAATCAAATTACTATTACAGAGTCGTCGTAACTGTTCGGTAAGCATGTATCAAACGAAAATTGCGTTCAATTACGTCGATATAAAGTTTAACAGGGTTCTGGCTGCTGCTCACTTCTGTTGTTCAGTTACATGTCATTTGATTTAACTCATATTTGCAGGAAGATTATTTAGGGATAGTAGCTCCCCTAGCCGGCCTAGCTGGTCTTGCACCGATGCCTCCGGCGGCACGCCTCCTAGCGAATAGCGCATCGAGACCTCTTAATGGTGGCGCGGGAGTAGTTTCTACAGGCTGCGCCTCAGTTTCCGTCTCGCTTTTCTCTTCGCTTGTGCTCTCTTCTGTGGTTTCAGTTGACGCCTTCTTAGCTGCTTCTGTAGTTGCCTGTAACAGCAAAACAAAAAAATAACATAAACAGAAACAATTCACTACATATATTACCAATTATAGGGTTTTACTGTGTAAGACTTAAAAATTATAAAAGACCTGAAAATTATATATAAGTTGAATAGTAGTAATTAATTAATTATTGTTATAAACAAGCTATAAGTTATTAACTAACATTCTATTCAGCTCAAACATGCTATATCAGTCGTAAGTTGCTGAATATAGACTGAGACAAAATTTATTTTCTGTATATGATGAATAAATAGTTACAAAAAAATTTAAATTTTTTACCTCAGTGGTAGCCAGTTTCCTCTTGAGTAGAGGGTTGGGTCTGCGTGCAGGGGCTGTTACAGCTACTCTAGGTTTAGGTGAAGGAGCTACTTGAAGCCGATTACGTAATTTGATGCCACCTCGAGGTTGCTCGGGTGCTGGCGTCGGTGATGATCCCTAAAAATAATTTGCACATTTATCGATGATACTTAATGTTTTATACATAATTTCCATTAATTCAAAATGAAATACACAGTCATCTGTCGTCATCGCTCTTTCATGTGGCTTATGTTAATTTTCACATATATTATTATCTCAATTTTCTGTATGACCAATAATACTACAATAATTTCTTTTTTCTGTACTAAATGAAGATTTATCCTACCTCGGAATCAGCGTCGGTGGAGGGAGCATCAACAGGAGCTGAGGTTTCTGATGGTGATTCCGAAGCGGCTTCAATTGGGGCTGCGCTCGAAACACCAGGTCTCAAACGAGGATTGGCGCGTAGGTTTAATTTTGGTCCAGGCCGCAAGGACGCAGGTCTTAAACCAGGTCTACCGCGACTGTTTTGAACATCATTCGTCATTAGTAATAATATCATTCGACATTGCAAAATTTGTTTTTTTTTGTACCAAAAGAAACTTCAATAGTTTTGTGCCTTTTAATATTATCTCAAATATAACATTATTTTCTATTAATATATACTTACTTCCGAATAGAATAAATAATTTATATAGAATTGGAATGAGTGGAATAGATAATCAATACGTAAAAAATACCCAATAGCTCTTGGTGGGCTGGATGTAGTCTCGGCATCAGATACACTTGCACCTTCTGATGTGTTGTCTTCAGCTGGGGGTGCTGCTGTTGTAGATGACACTCTTCTGAGGTTAGGACGAAGACGGGGCCTGAAAATAAATGTGACACTTAATAATCAGTGATGACACACTAATATCATGCATGCATATGACATTTAAAAGAGATCCGGAGCTGAAACGAGATATTCATAAGAACCTTGGTGGTGGCGTTGAGTCATTTGTAGCTGAGCTGCTTGCATCCTGTGCAGCAGGTGCCGCGGTTGTTGAGCTTGGTCGAGTGCGACCAGCAAACAAACCGCCGCGACGACCAAAAGCCTGAAGCAAAGATTATAGCAACATGTTATATGTTAAAACAAGGCCACTTTACACATTAGTTTTTGTGATTTATCACACTTTCATACCTAATAGATATTATATTTACTTGAGCAAAGAGTACTTTTAGGTTAGTTTCAATTTTTAAATTATTTATTTTTTTACGATAATATGCGCTTATAAATCTAACACCTATAATAGTGTTAACACTAATAGGCTAAGTAAGAAGTAGCGTGGTTATAACTTGTTATAATTATTATATAATTCTATTAATTTTATTTATTGTCACATATGGTTTATAAAATTACTTTTACCAAATCCAATTTCGGCACTTTGGAACCTTAGATATTGTATTTCCTTTATTAACCTATTAATGTCTATATAAAATTCGCATTGCAAGTAGTCGCTGAATCATATCGCTCCATGAATTTATACACTAATTAACGATGTTGAATATTAAATTTATGCAAACCTTAGTTTGTGTGACAGGTTTCTCTACTGGTGTTGAAGGTGTGGAATTATCAGAAGCCGCTGCCTGCGTTGTTTTACGCACTCCGCCACCAGGTTTACCAAACCGACCTGTTGATCAAAATTTCAATTTCTGTAGAGTTACCACTAAAATTAAAGTTTATGTCTATTATATTTGTATTGAGTCCATGACATAGGTACCTGTAAAGATTTATTTGTAGTCACAACTATGTAGACATAATAAAAAAATTAAAATTTTCGCAAAAACAGCCGCAACGCATACTAGTCTTAAAAATAATGACACATTCATAACTTTCGCAATATCGTGTGTGCAATAATTTTAACACATGGAAACGTAAGAAAATGGTGGGTCGCATCTAAACGGGTATGACAACTTTCGCTCAGATATTAAACACCCTATTTAAAGATACATAAGTAAACAAGTCTTTGAAGATCTCCCAGTGGACTTTTATTCAGATTTGCAAGCAAAACTTTAAGCCTTACCTCGTGTTCTAGTCGAGGTCTCCTGTGGTGCTTCAGTCGCGGCAGAAGTTGAGGATGCACGTGCCCTCGATCCTGGTCGCCCTTTGAACCTCGAAGGGCGAGTTGAAGGAGCTACCGTGGTAGTAGGAGCAGGAGTTGTGGTTGTAGTTGTTGTAGTTGTCGTTGTCGTTGTGGTTGTTGTAGTCGTAGCTTCCTCGGTTGTACTCAAAGCTTCAGTAGTGAAAGCATCGTCGTCATCTACGGTTGTTGAGCTGTCGAGACTAGATAAATCGTCAACGGTAGGATTGATCTCGTTGTTCAAATTCTCCCCAGCCAAGTAAGCGTAGAGATCTAAAGCGACCTTTTCCATCGCAGTCATAGTTGTATATTCTGTTGTGTCTTGAGCATATGTTGTAGTTTCTTTAAAGTCCGCTTCAGGTTTAGAATCATCTAATATTTCTTGATATCTAAAGGCCCCCGATAAGCTGTGACCTTCTCTAGCAGATTCTTTGGTATGAGATGGGTCTTTGGCAGATTCTTCCTCGGGTGATTCAGTAGTGGTTTTGCTTTCTGATGAATATCTAGTAGGTGGCTCTTTGTATTGTGAAGGAATGTCACCAGAGTGCGTTTTAAAACTATCTAAATCAACTAACTCAGAGCTTGGGCGTCTGAAAATAAATGATAATTTTGTCATTACAATAAACGTTTCAATTTTTAATGAATTGGTTTTATATATCTATAAAAAATATTGATGTACCTCACGTGAGCACGAGTTCTGCTTCTTGTTTGTCCAATTGATTCATCAGCAATATTGTCAGTTTGCGGACGACCACGTTGTTTTATCGCTGGTTCCGATGAAATCTCTGGTCCGGAGGTTGTAGATGTTGCAATGTTGCGTCCTCGAGGAGGAAAACGAGTACTGGAAGGCAATCTATAGAAAAATATTAAACATTACTGTGTACATATTGGCAATATATTGAACAACAGTTCAGAAATCAATAAAGGCGATTGTAAGGCACACCGAATTAAGGGACATTTTGTTAAAGAATTAGTATAGCTATTATTATTTATTATTACTTGTCAAGTACATTATAGAGCATTAAACTTACCTATCTTCTTCAACCTCGTCGTCTATTTGAGGAGGTACATAGTTGCGACCGCGACCGCGGCCTCTCCCCGTATTCGGAACAACTTCGTTTTGAATTTCCGGTGTAGTTGCAGTGGTCGTTCCTGTTCTATCTATAGTAGTATATTTGTTTTTGCTTTGCCTGTCCTTGCCTATATGATTTTCAGAATCAACTTTCTGAGGGCCATCATGCGAATTATGAGTAGGGACTGCAGTTGTAGATGAGGACTTTTCTTTACCTTTTTTACCTTCTTCGTCTTCGTCATAATAATAATAAATGTATTCGTATTCGTAATCTTGCCCATTTGGACCTTTTTTAATTTGTATACGGGAATGTTGTTTTTGTTCTGATCCCGCTGTTTCAAGTTTGACATTGGAAGATAACAAACCACTATTTATATCGTCTATGGTATCAAAGTTAATCGGAATGTAGTCATAACCCTTAGTAGTGGCTGTTGACGCTGTCGTAAGTACTGGTTTCTGGGTCGTTGTGCCAGGCCTGTCAGTTAGTTTACCAGATTCGGACATGGCTTCAAGTGCAACTGCCATTTTTGGATTTGTGTCAACATTTTTTATATTCTCCTTAATTCTAATATCTTCCAATTTTGAAACTGGAATGTCAATTTCTATTGATTCAGAGACCTTACCCTTATGGCTTTTTTTAGGCAAAACCTTCTTTTCTTCTTCAATGGCAACAATTCCCTCACTGGAATGTTTATTAGCTATTTTTCCATTGTGCGACTTCTTGGTTATTTTTTCGTTTCCACTTTCAGGTCTAAGAATATGATGTTGCGGATGTTTTTCGGGAATTTTATGTGAGGTTTCAAAATTTCTGACAGGAGTTTGTTGTCCCGAACTTACTAAGACATATTCTTCTCCAGGCCGAGGTTCTGTAATAATATCTACATCAGCGTATGCTCGGTAGACGGTGAAAACTAACAAACATCTGGGAACAAGAAAAAAGTTTATTATAGAAATATAGTTAGCAGGATACTATTTAGAAACAAACAGTGATTGTTCAGAAGCTAATTAATGCAAGACTGCCAAAAGTTCGAAACCTATACACGCTCTGAATGTGCCGTAAAATTTCGCAAGGAAAACAGCATATTCGAGGTGACTTTTGCCCAGCAGTGAGACACGATACGAGTACAAATGTCATAGATATATGACATATATATTATACATACTAATGTCACCTATTAAAAAGACAGACAGTAGACACACACAGGTGGTACGAAAACAGTAAATTTAGAGGTACAAATTTCATGAGTCAGCAATTCAACATCTGGTTGTTGCGCCTACGAGTACACAATGTACCAGCATTGTTAAGTTCACGTGTTACAATCCGTCACAAATAAGTTCTGACTCATCTAAACATTTCATAACTGCATTCTTGGTGCAAGAGACTAGGCACGATTCTATTAGTTGTCATAAAAATAATACAAGCTTTAGCATTCTCATTGATTAATTAAGTATGTATCTGTTTCGTAAAAAAAATCCAATTTGCATGGATCTATCAATTTCTGGAACACTTGCATTGTAAACTGCAAAGAAGTTGTGTGAGAACACTGTCAATTGCAAGTGTTAGAAATATGATGAAGTCGTGAGAAATTGTTGGCAAAAATCGGAGCGTGGGTGTGTTACGTGTACCAATTCCGCACAAGTGCAAATCGATGAGGCAATGCAAGTAATAAACACGGTGATCACTTTCGCCACTGGAATGAGAAACGTACGCCGAGCGCGTTCTTCATCACGGGACTATACGGTTTCTATATCGACTTTACGACGTTTTATGTCAGTGTGTAGAGTTAGACCTTCAAGTAGTTCTATCAGTAAAATCACTCAATGGTATCGACTCTCACTGCTGATATATAAAAAAAACGGTGATTCATATTTCGCCCGGTGCAAATCCAATTATCGAAGTCGGAAGGCGCTCGCTTCCGCACAATTTCTTGTAAACCTCGCAGCGGCACGCGGAAACCGATTGAGGGATAACGTCGTCGTCAATAGCAAAATGTTATGCACATATGGAGTTTCATAAATTATATTGTTTTCATTCATATTACCAACAAACACAACTTAAGCAATAGACATTTACATTATGAGAATTAATCATTCCATACACTACTTTAGTCGGCCGTATATATGTATATTACACGCTATACCGGTTCCAAGAGTTTCAATTTCACTAGATGTAAGGTCGCACCGAGAACAAGGCTAGGTGAGCGTGCAAGACCACTTTAACGAGAACTACCAACAGCTCAATGGAGCTGTTTATGGAAACTATTTTAAAATTTACTTTGAAAAAATCTTACTATAAGCTTGTGTATGTCTCTTATTAAAACGTTTTACTGTTAACCAAAAAATAACTAGCACACAAGTCAAAAAAAAAATCTTTTGTTAACTGGAAAAGTTAAAATTGTCACAACACATAAAAACCTTGCAACAAAACTATTTCGTTACTTTTATTTTTATTCTGATCGTTTTATAACTTCATTATTTATAAACATGGCATAATTGAAATAATTTTATTATACATTATTGCCAATATTGTAAACAAACCTATTCTTTATCTTGGTCCTTGGTTTTCTATTGTAATTTTCATATGAGTATAACTTATTATGAATCATCATAATATCAGTGATGCAAATGTGATAGTATTGATTCTCATTAGACGTACTTGAATCACAAAGAAAACCTACACTCGTATCACAGATTGGCCAATGCTCTCGGAGGCAGTAGGCGCAAGGCTAGGCTCATTATACTTCTTAATTAACTTACACTGACTCAATTGTTGAGTTAACGGCCGCAGGGGATACTAACTTACCGACTAACTGTTACTTTACGCATTGCTTTGTGGTAATAATGACCATGAAAAGTGTGAACAAACTAAACGCAGTAAGTAGACAATAAAATTGTTCATGTTAGTTGAGAATAATTTGTTAAATGATAATAACCGGCCTATTAGTGTAAAGTGTAAATAGCTGTTTATTTTCTGTTTTTTTCTTTATCATAGCAGTTGAGCAATTAATGTAATGAAAAAGTAAATGCGGAAAAAGTAAATTAAGGAAAATGATCTAGCTGTAAGTTTAGAAACAAACAAGTTAAAGTCGAAGTTTCTTAGATTCTACTAAACCTATGTTAAAAAAAATTAAAATCTCTTATAGATCATAAAATATAGCCATAAATATGTAGGTATATGTTAACAAATTATTCTTCATTATAAATTCGGAATTATAACAAGAATCTCTTAGTAATAATGGTTATCGATATCTATGCAAGGAATTAATAAAAAAATTCAAGCAGGCATTCGGACAAAAGAATGAAATGTAGGAAAACACAAGTAAAATATTTATTAAAATTACAATTTCGCTTAGTTTGATGCTGCTATTGTTGTTGTTGGTGGGATCAAATATCTACTAGTACCCGAGTAGGTCAAGGACTATATGTGTTCCCACACGAGCGCAAATGCATATAAATAAAGTTAATCAAATTCAGAGACAAAATGTTATCAGCAACAATGCAATGAAGAAAAAGTTAATGCCGCTTTGTAATTATCGACGTTTACTTCATACAGCATGTTGTTTTCCGCCATATTTTTATAATACACGTCGTCACGTAGATTGCTCATTAAATGTGATACGTTTAATATTCTGCCTATCAAGATCATTGACATTTTATACTACATATATCAAATGAACCGGACCTTTGAAATATGAGGGAAGGAAGTGGCATCGTTGATAAGTAGTTCAAATCCTCTTACTATCCATCGACAGTGGATGGATAGTAAGATTTTTTTTAAGGATAGTTACTGCCAGTACAGGTTGCCAAGTTTAAGAAACTTCGCTCTTTTCTAATTTAATTATTTTATTGGTGAAAACCGTGTCCAAGTCCCTTAGGCCGTTTAGAAGAAGTTGAGACAAACAGAAGCGATATATACGTAGAATTTTTTTTTAATTATATTTTATGGTCCGTAGTTGACTGCTATATTCTTAACTAGGCTGTTGCCCGCGACTTCGTCCGCGTTAAAAAAGATAAAAAGTAGCCTATCACGTGTCCCATACATCTAAATATTTATCTACCAAGTTTCATGAAAATCGGTTAATTCGTTTAAAAGTTATGGAGGAACATACATACATACATACATACATACATAAAAAAGATATTTTGTAAAAAAGATATTATCTTATGAACGATGAACAAGACATTTCGAGTTATGACTCTGTTAACTTCCATAAACACAAACCTACGCAAACTTCTTCGATTAAGTAATGTAACTCGTATGTTATGTCTGATTGAGCTAGTTTATTTGATAAGTCATAGTTCAATATGTTTATAATTCAGGAAATACTAAGTAGTATACTTCCTATATTCTCGTAGCCAGTTTCTGTTTGTTAATATTTTAAAACATCTTTTAAGCATGGCATCGTACAAGGATGACTACAATTTAATTTGGTTATTCATATAAATTTTACGTGTTATGCGAGATATAAATGCGCTGGAGACTGGATTCGAATTAACAAGCTACCACTTATAAATGCAACAGAAATTGTGTTACGAAAATGTAATTAAATATTTCATTTAAAAATTAAAATATTACGGACTTAGTTTACAAAACAAAAAACAAAATGAAGAAACTATGGTACTATAACAAAAAAATAACTAACGAAATTTAATAGTTCACTTTCTGATGATGAGATTAGTTATAATATACTTTTAGATTTTCTGTGATTTGTCTGTGGAATCGTAGCTCCTAAACGGATGGATTTGTTTTGATATGAATATATTTCGGTGATTTTCTCATTTATCTTGTACTAGCAATCCGCTCCAGCTTCGCACGTACATCTTTTCCCATTTTTCTCTTCATAATGACAAATTGAATTGTAGAGATGAATAAAAATGAATCGCTAAATGTGTTGCTAAGCTTTATACAAATAGACTTTGATTAAATAAAATTGTAGACTATGCAACGGATGTGAGCGGTGGGTTAGGGAATCCTAAAGGGAAATATACCATTAAAGGCGGGAGAAAGTCAAAACCTAAAAAAAACTTCGAGGGCGCCGTTGTCAAAATTATGACTGCAACAACTTATCGTTGTCACCTTGTCCCTAGTGCTTTATCGTGTCAATAAAATACAAAATTAATGTGACACAGAGAAAACCCGGATCTGATTAATAATATTTTCTCTATCCGGACTTAAGAATTATGTAACCAACTGGTTCTCAATAAATAAGCCCGATGTTAGTACAATCATTTATTACATTACCTACTTACAGGTATTGCATTTTACCAATGACTGATTAATTAATCAATACCAATTTTATTAATAACTAGCTGGTGCCAGCGACTTCGTCTGCGTCGAAAAAGAAAAAAGTAGCCTATCCTGTGTCCTGTACGTCTAAATGTTTATCTACCAAGTTTTATGAAAATCAATTAATTCGTTTAAGAGTTGTATGTATGTTTAAGAACATACATACATACAATACTTAGGTATTGTATGTAAGTATGTTATAATATGTAATAATCATATCACAATATTAGTATTGATTCAACTTGTTTCTCTATGAACACACTTCGAAAAATATCACGATTATTATAACTATATATTTTAACTACACATTAAGTGACAATATTTAAATAAAAATTTACGAATTATTTATGTTACCGGTTTGTAACTAATCCGGTTATGTTGAATAACAAAATGGTGGCTAATGGAATGAAATTAACTTCAACTATGTTGAGAATGTTTTAAGAATCTTGTCAGTAGGTAACGTTTCGCACAATATCAGTCTGATGTATGTATGCTGGGTAGCATTGCCTGCTTTAAATTTATTTATTTAACTTGAATATGTGTATTATTTAGATGTAAAATTGTTCGTAATTTTCATTATAACTTGGCATGCAAAATACTAACAGAATTCTAATCTCTACTACTATAATAAACAATAGATATAATAATTGTACGTCTTATTTGTAAATTCTATATCTCCAATTCTTGATACGGTTTTGATTTTTTGATACGATTTTCAATAATAGAAAGAGCGATAAACGAGGAAGGACTGTATGAATAATATGCAGAAAAAAATGCACCTGTGAAAAGTGCATTAAGTTAGTTGCTTAGTTAGTTACTTAGTTGCCTTAAGTAACTAACTATTTTGATCACACCAAGTACCTACATAATGTTTTTTACGTCTGCGAATATGTTTGTTACATACAAATGTCTGCGCAAAGCAATTAAGAACAATGTTAGTGGTTAATAGAAAGTATTATTGCATATAAATTTATTCACAATTATTATCAATAATAACTCATTTCAAGGTTGTAAAACAAAAATTATTAAGAAAGGTTTTGCTCAATGCGGTTGTCGCAAGTCCTTGGGCGCACGACAATTTGCCGAAGACTTAACAAAACTTAAATATTATGAACAAAGAGCCTTAATTAAAGATAACACCTTAATAATGCCTTTATTGTGTTCATTAAAAAAGATTGTAAAACGAAACACTTTTGTTTGATATAAAAGGTTTCAACATCCTGTATTGTTGAGTGATAATGATAACACGGATATCGATTATGATCACAACATCACATCACAATATTCTTAATGTTTGAAAACAGTTTAAGGTGTTCAAGAGTGTTTTGGAGTCTGAGAATTTAATTGTTTTAAAATGTCGATAAGAAATGATAACTTATGAAGAACTCTGATGATGATTTTACATTTAAAAATAGACTGATTATCAAACATCTATAAAATTACAAATCGCTTTTTCTTTAATGTTATTTGTCAGACGAGTTGACGGTCCTCTTGGTGGTAATGGTAGGTGGCTACCGTCGCTTATGACATAAGCAACGCTACAGTAAAGTATTAAGGAAAGTTGTTAGGATAATGGTCATCAATAAGTGGGAGTTCACTGCCGCCAAACGGGATGCCTAAATGACTAATAATGACGCTACCTTATACCGTAAGGATCCACTGATTATGCATTGATAACAAATCGTTATCTAAGTACTCAAGTGGGGTTGAGTATTATTTTTGATTTCACTATCCACTTTACAGTAAGACATTGCAACATTGTATCAAAACAAAACTCTCACCAAAACTGTATAGTACTCATGCATCACAAGATCTTTGTGATCTATGCTAGATAGTATGCATAGTTTGTGACTTCGAAACGCAAGTGATATCTATAACGCAGTGAGCGAGCCTCTTATAAGACGGTTTGAGAAGGAAGCATGCCAGGAATTGCCAACACCTTTAATGAGGGCCCCAATAGGGAAGGAAAAGTTTTTTACCGTTAATAATTCTCAGGATCGAATCAGTTTATGGATACAATAACATTCAACGCGTAAACCAGTGTTCCAAATCAAGGTCCGATCAGTCCGCTTGTCATACCTCCGCTACGAGGTCACGTAGTGAACGTAAGGGGCAAATGGACAGACGAACTATTATTATTCGTGATCTCTTTCTTAACAATTATATGTGACAAAGACGGGTGAACATGTATACGAAAATAGGCTTTAAGGAAAAGGTCAGTTTGTTGAATATTTGAAGATGTTGGAATAAAATTAAAGGCTAAACATTAATAGGATAAATAAATTGGCCCGCATTGTTAATATTTGAACGAACATTTAGCAGCCACAGTTATTTGTTGTACTTTTATACAATAAATAAAAATACTACATTAATCTTAGATAGATATTTTTTTTTAGTTTCAATAGCCGTATTTTTGTAACGTAAAATATTTTTATATTTGTAAAATTTTATTACAGCCTGTATATAAAAGTAAAAAATACAATATTTCCAAGCACATGCAATAAAAAATAACCATTTTCACTTCTACAAATGTGTGTGCAATTTATGCAAACTTAGAAAGTAGTCGCAGCCTTTCCTCAGTTTAAAATGAAATAGAAAGGGAATATCTACGTTGGAAGATTTATTTGCAACAAATGCAACATCGTTATTGACTACACACGAGTACGAAATACGAAATTGCTACTGTTATTAGGCACACGCGATATTTTCAACTTGAATGCAAATCGATTCGAGTTTATATCTTAAATCGGCTCAAGTTTCTTTTTTCTATTACGAAACGTGTAAGATAATGAAACATATTAAATTAGCGACCCGCACTGGCTACTCGCGGATGCATTTTTCCTGAAAATTATACTTTATATAGAGAAAAACCTTCCTCGTTTAATGCTTTTTCCTGAATGAAAACCTTTTCAAAATCCGATGGTTGATTTAGGAGAACTTAGCAGACAAACAGACAGAGGCGGACATGAGTTTATTTTGTAAACAAATGAAAACGTATAATGAAATATTAGACTGAACGTTTCTTGAACGGTAATATTAAACATATCATTCGACTAAAGTCGTCAGCAAAGGCCAATCATTATATAAAGTCGATTGTTATTGCTGAGATAATGTTATAAGTCACGAATTATGATGTATACCTAATTGTAACATAATAATATATATAAGACAAAGAGCATTTCTTCGTCTTGACAGGGTAATAATGATTAACAGCGTAGAGTGAAAACTGCGGTGATTGTAATAGGCGATTGTTCAACAACGCTTCGCCATCGAAGCTGGATGTGCCATTACTAGGTGCACACTACACATTAATGTAACGTGGCTATTAACTAAGTGTTGGCGTGAGAAAACTCTGTAAATAGAACTAGTGAAATTTATTAAATATTAACTACTCATGGAATATTACGCATTTATTAATTTTTTATGAGAATACTAATTGACCCGGCAGATAAATTTTCACATAGTAACTTTTTAAAAACAATGAATAATCTAGACAATAAATAAAATCTATCTACATAAATTATTATAATTACAACATCCCTTAAATGCAAATCTCTAAAACGGCTGTACCAGTTTTTTTAACGATTCGCTAGTACTTGAGATTTTATTAGTAGATGAAGATAAAAATAAGTAATTAAATAAATACACTCTTTAACATCTTGCTACATTGCAATGCGACACAACAGTGTACCTAGATACAACATGCATTATTCAATTGCATAGCAAAGCAGGAAGTTGAGGCTTATATTTCGCCGAAACCTGTAACTGCATACAAAAATTACACACGCGTATTTGTTTATCTTCTTCTTCGGAAGTAATTCATCCTCTATTTCAATATGCCTACGTTTAAAGTATCATCTTATTATTGAATTGATTGTGTGGTTTTCGTAAGTAGCGATAATATTCACTTTCCAATAAGCAAACTGAGAATACCTGTCTAGCATCTATTAGCTAACAAATTAGCGGATAAATAGCAAATATTTCCGAAATACCGCGTGCATAACGTGTTTTTTTAAAAAAAAAAAGAAAAGAAAATTAAACGGGTTATGTAGTTATATTTTAGATTTTGATTCGAATAGAAACGAAGTTTCTCAACATTTGTGCTTGTTCTGTCTGATAACTAATCAATGTAATAAAAGATATTGTTAAGTATAAATATAAGTATTGTTTTATTTTATTTCATATATTTTACTTACAAACCGAAAGAATTTGTTGAGTTTTGCGTACTAGCAAAAATAAAAATCTGTAGGACATCATAAAATATAAAATTTAAAAATATATATTTGCGTCTTCTAAGTGTGACGGTATACCAGAATATACTAAGAAGGCACTATGAATGGAAAATTACTTTATTAGTAAAAATATCACGAAGGAAAAGCTATGAGGTTGGCGATCAGTTAGTTTGATTGTAATCGTAAAGCGTTACTGTACCACGATTCGGTTCATCAACCTCGGCTTAACTAAATGTTTGTCACGTAACAATTAACACTCCAGTCGTGATTAGAACACGAACGAATGTGGATTAAATGAGTCAATTTTATTATGTGCCTACATTCACATAGTAAGTTCACAGTCAGTATTAAGTATTTACCTATTGCCTGACTATGCAGTAAGTAAATTAAATCAGTCTCTTTAACCAGAACTGTGGAAATTCTTGGACAAATAAATTATATTACGTCAAAACATTTTTTCATAATAAAACAAAAGGACTAATGCTTATTATCATTATACCTAAATAGTCTAGTATCATCGAATTACTATATCTTTGTAGTATTGAAGTCGAACTGATTTAATCTGTACGTATTCGAAAAAACTGACAGTCGTTGGACTGACTGCACCTCAGAAGTGAAAAGTTTTTAACTTTTCAAATATTTCTCTATAATCTCTTAACCAAGTGACTTAGATTTTTGTATTATTTCGCCTAAGCACATACACTTCTGTATATTTATATCAAAGCTTGACGTTCACGCAATTTCGCCTTTTTTCCATACAAAAAGTGCTCTATGTGCCCAAAGAAATTTTTACGTATCTACCGCGTATCTACCGACTCCTAATAACACAAACAACACTGATATGAAGAACTGTAAAAGATATTGTAAATAGTAATTGCGCGTGTGTGCATCCAATACGCAATTTAGTTAATTAAAATATTTTATTGTTTATTAGTTAATGTTTCTATGTATTTTATTTTACGCTCTATGGCCAACTCGGTCTCGACTCATAAAATTTGTCTCGCAATAACCACGTCCATTCTTTCTATATTCTGATATTTTCAATTTTAGTAAATGTTAGACTCACTACGAGTTAGTTTATTCTTGTTTTCTCAATTCCTAAGCATTGTTATGTTCCTAATAGCAAGGTATTGTTGATCTCATTTATATGGGAAACAGCTCTCATAACTTAAAAGCTTTTCCGCATCTATACGAAAAACATTATGTGAATCTGAAAACAAATTATGAAAAATTAGAAAGAAACTTCTTGGCTAGTTTTTAGATTTTTTCCCATATTTCCAAATTTCCAAACTTTTTTATGTAGATGTAGTTGCTATTCGATTTTTTTACCTACTAAATATTAAGTTCATTGAAAAACTTTGAATATATATTTTTTTATTTAATAAAAAAGGAAGCAAAGAATATTTACAGTATTTTAAAATCTTTTGTATAGTTAAATCTTTTGTTTAAATTGACAAATATAATCTATAATATATGCGATAAGGCAGCGTCGACATTCTGTTTACCAAGCGCTGCACGAAACGTGCAGGGATTCACAATCACAATAGATGGAATGCGAAATACTCACCTCAGTATGCACATAACTAAATATTATATTTTATATTATTTTCTGTTGCAACATTAGGAATATAATTTCATTCATATTTACTTATCTCATCTTAATCTACTTCATTTTTTCATCTCATTTCCTCCCTAAGTTTTCTATGTCAAGTCTAGTCTAAGTGCGATCTCCTTATCGAGTGGCCGTCTTATATATCTTAAGGTGTCATATATAGGCGACATCTCATATCCATCTGCTTGTCTATCTAATAGTTGTGATCATCATACCAGCCGTGGGCCTAAACTAAACTATCCTCCCCATAATTTCCCTTATTACATTATACCTAACTAATAAATAACCCCTCTATGATCTTTAATATATTATATTTTAAGGCTTTAAACGGTCATATAATTAATAATAGGTTTTCTAAATATGTGCCTGCACAACCTTTATATAAGTTAAAGTTATGCAGTTAAAGGGATTTCCGTGGAATGATAAAACACCGTATAAAGTTGACGCGCTCAAAGAGATTGATGCATCCAAAGATTTAAAACTGGATTCATCGAATTGTTCGACGCTTTACCTTGCACAATACAATAAAATCAAAAGGTATTTATAAGTTCCGAGGTGTATATTAAAAGAATGCCAACTTTTACTACAATGCTAACACACGAAGCCAGTTTCGTAAACAGGAACTCCGCATGCGTTGGTGTCGTGAGCAGGGACCGCGCCCTTTTCACTTCAATACACGTCACCGAATATATTATTGTGGCTAAGACAAGAGTTTATAACAAATGAACAACGTTTTTAGTTATATCTGATAAATAAATCGTGGCCAGAGAAATCTTGCTACAAGTGCACGTACGTACTCAGAATATCACGAAGGAAAAATTCTAATAGTCGGGACTGAGTTTGTTTGTTCGTTTTTTTTATTATACGCCTTAACTATTCAAAATGAAATTATACATACACGTCAGGGATATAAAAAAGGACATAGAATTGAAAAAAGAAACTCCCACTGAAAGATCGTCTAAAAATAAAATAACAAAATTAACACCTGAAATATATATGACCTAAGCATTTAAGTTTTAAAATCTAAGAAGAAAATGTTTATTTGATTATTTTTAAATATTTTATAACGGATAACCTTATTATAATAAAGAAACAATATTCTGTAGTAGTTTCGTAAAAAACAAGGTCAAATTATATCGTTTTAACGGTGACGAAGTTTGTTTTTGAGTAAGGTTGTGCGCTTTACCATTGAATAATATTCTCAGAAAACATTCATATAAATTGAACAATTTTAATACATGCTTAGCCGATGTTGAGGATATGTTAATTTAATATATAAGTTGGTTTCAGTTCAACAAAGTCAACCACATTGCGACACAATGAATGCTACGGAAAAACCAAAAGCAGTGACTGCGTTCGTACTGGTTTATCTGCGATTGCGAATATCGATAATATCGATCATCTTTGATTATAAAGAATATATATGAAGGTATCTCTATTTCTTCGATAAGAACGATAGTTTAAAAATTTATTAAGTAATTTATTAGACATTTTAAAAAGGAAAACAGCTAAAAATAATCAAAATCTATAGATTTTTCTATAGGTTTTACATATTATGGAATAAAGTCGATGTCCGCCTCTGTCAGCTTTTCATTCTAATTAACATTCTAATTCACCTAACGTAAGGTGATACGGTTTTCAATAATGGCAAGAGCGATGAACGAGTAAGGTTAGCAAGAATTGTATAATTTGCAGCAATAAATTGCATCCGTTCGAAGCCGGAGGCGGTTCCCTAGTGATGCATAATTTAGAAGACCAGCAGCAACAAGGCACTATAGCAATAATGCGTAAATCAGAATGAGACGTGTGCACAAGTGACAAATAAGACGGCGCCAGTGTGACAATCGAGCTTATCATAAAATTGAAATATTTAAATAAGTATTGGATGTTTTATTCATTTGTTATCTCACTGCGCATTCCACAAAAGGTCGTCGGCAGGAAAGTGAAACTGGTTGAAGCCGAAAGTGATGCTTACAAAATGCGACGCACATAAATATCCGATTATGTTCGCATTGGCTCTTTTAGTATACATTCTGTTAGGTATATATATGAGGTGGACTCCTGATGCAACATTAATCCAATGTCAGCTTCTTTACACATTTCAGTGGATGATGCGCACCGAATGTTGAAATAATGTGATATAATGTGTTGTTTGCGCAAATATCTCTAGACGCAAGTTGCCAACAATCTCGATTTGCGTGCATTCGATGCACTCATTTTAAAGGTGACACCCTTGCAAAGATATATTATTTAGATAGTGACACGACGCTACATCAATTTTTATGTAACCTGTGTTTATTTTACAATTTTTACATGCGCAAAATTGTTGATGCAATATTTTATTAACTATATTCATATAGATATATGTCGTAACGGATAATATACTTAAATAATATTATCTTAAAACAGTTTCACTAAAGTTTCACCTAATTCAAATTTGTTATCAAACTATATCTTTAGAAAGGTTTTGCTTTAATTTGTTCAGTTAACTTCAAAAAAAAGGTAACTCGACACATAATTTTTTAAAGACCACCTTTAAAAATTAAAAGATAAACAAGTTTATATTGCATTTATTCAAGCCGAATGTAAGAGTTGTGTAAGTTCGTGATCGTGACCAAAGACTGTAATACATTTAGGCATGTCGACTCATCCTCCAGTAGTTCTGTTATTATGAGTTATAACAACATACGCTCCCGACTTCTCTCGGGATGCAATTTTTTATACATACAAACCGTATCAACTTTCGTTGAATCTAACTATCATGAAAACAGCATAAAGATTCGTTGCGTGGCTTAAGAGGAGTGAGCGGATATACTTACAGACCGACAGACAGACGCGGAAAATGAATAGATGAGGTACCCGGGTTCGGCTTCGACGCAGTTGTGCGAAATTACAACATTCCAACGATTTTATCAGTCGAACTGCAACAAGGTATTCCGAGGGCGCACGTGTCGAGAAAAGCATTCCTGTAATTTTCCGCTTCAGGCCTGACCGCGTTATAGCTATTGTGTTGCATCAATTTCGTGCATTAAGTATGCGGCACCGTATCAGGTTTTAGGGGCTGTTCGGTTCGCGGATCGATAATGAAGTCGGTTTTCGATCGATAACTAGTTACGATTGTTGCACAAGTAGGCAGAGTGTGATTAGCGGGTGGCCGGTGGTTTGGTGGAGTCGTGTTTCGTGTCGTGACCCGTTGCCCCCCCGGACGCCGCGCTCTCGCCGTCCGTCGCCACTGGTTGCCCTTGACATATCGAATCCCAGTAGAAAGTGCAGGCCATCAAATCAACATTTGACCACTATTCGTAATGGTCAAATTTGTTGCACGAAAACAAATCTTATTCTTTTATAACAAGAACCAAACATTTACTTTGGGTATCTTTTTAAGAAAATTGCGCATACGGAGGAGTATGAAATTTGTTTAGTACTCTTAAAGTTTATACGTAGAAAAAGGACTGGAGAAAGCTATAATATTTTGATAAAAAGAAATATTTTGATAAATGCATTAAAATGAATCAATATTATTTTAATATACATTACACATATTACCACATTTTTACATTTGACACAACTACAGATTTAAAATGTACACTCTTTTGTTTATGGTCAAAGTGTGTTTTCAGGGTACTTACTTAAAAAATAAATAAATTACGGTCCAATTTAAATCGCTGGGCGACCACTAGCTCATTATATAAAAGTTTGATGTATGTTATAATATATTATTATTACTTTAAAAGTGACTTTGAAAGTGTTTAGAGATTGTATGAGGGTGTGATATTCAACAGTTAGTTACAAGATATTTTTCCAAAATACCCACTAACATATTTGAGTTATAATGTGTAATTTGAAAAAATATATATTTTATTAGTGAAGGAATTCAATCAAGTGTCAGATGGTTAACGCAGACGTTTTGAGCACATTATGTAAGAGTAAAGTTCATTATCATGTTAAAAGTGATGGAAGGCATTTCGTGTTCATTGATATGCGAGAGGCGAAAGTGGCAGGCAGACGTAACATCTGCACGACGACGGTAGACGATTAGCGGATGATGACGTGCTGACAGGGTATTCAAAATGTGACCCCCGAACACATTTACTTAATAATTGATGACATCAATCGCGCAGAATAAACTTTATTGATTGACTCCTATTGCTTTTTGTAATGTTTCGCAATGATAGGTTTAGAAAACTTTCGGGGCACAAAGCTTTAGAAGCTCACATGTTAAAAGCGAAAGTGAAGGTCGCTCGAAGACGCTGCCGGCTGTGAGAGTGAATGACGCGTCACAGGTACTGTCTCTATCTACACATCCCGTCTCGACGGAAGTTACGATAGATAGAGTAATGCCACATAGCGTGCGGTTATAGGGTTCCGGGAAAACTTGAAAACTCGAACAGTATATAGTCCTAGTCACAGGAAATCCGTACGCGCCGCTTATATGCATAACATGTTGCCAAGTTATAATGCAATTGCGAATACAATTGTTTCAAAGTTTCACTTTTTAAATGTTTTATTCAGTCTTGTTAATATCTCCACAACTCTGTGATATCAACAAACAAAATCCTTAGCATTTGTTTTATGTAACCTATGTAAATGCGAATAATAAACATATAGTTCAAAGAAAGTCTTCTATTAAGAAAGGTTGAGCTAACCGAAGTGCACATTTTAACGCTGTCTACAACCTTATAAAAGCCGAAACTCTCATTCGTACATTGTCCTTCTAAGTTTAATTGCTCCTGATTTCTAAACTTGCAACATCTATTATTAAGAAAGTCAATTGCAACAGCATTAAAAACATTGACTTAATCTTTTCTTCGTATTTACTGAGTAGATACGGGTCCACTTTCGTATCCAGTATTATAGCGCATCCTCATTAGAAGCCAGTTCAAAATTGCAATCACTCGGTCTCGCGCAAGTAAGATTGAACACGAAAGGAAATATAAATTTCTTTACCTTTCATTTATTTTAATTTATAAACTATACTCATATTAAAATGCCAAAGTTTGTGACGAATGAACTCTTTTCACTTAAACACTACTGAACGTATTTGGATAAAATTTGGCATCCAATAAGGATTAACATATTGGATATTGAATTGGAATGAAACAAACAGCAAATATTACAAGGCCTGCTAAAATATACCAGTGAAAGCTGCATGCAAATCGGTTAAGCCGTTACAGATTAACGTGCACAAACGCATAAACAACGATTTTTATTATATTATTTACAACTATGTAGATCTAACAGCTGGGACTGCAATGAGCGGGTTCATATTGTGTGTGCGAGAAGCGGGCAGACACAGGCGCAGGCCGTTATGCAATCAGATTGTGTACGAGGCATGAAAGTGAACAATAGCCATGTTTGGAGCCAAAACTCTCACTGATAGTTTATTTTTAATACGATACTTACAGGATATCTACAAGCTTTAATATTTATTTCATACCATAGAGGACGGCATACTTGCTAACGATTTGTGAAGTATAGGTTCTATTTAAGAATAAATTCTGATCTAAGATATGTTAAATAGAATTGACTAAACACTATAATAGTCTATACTTAATAATATGTATTAAGAAAATTTATAAAATTAAGTCCGATTAGCATAAAAAACAAACAAAAACAAGAAAACTAAAATTTTATATAAGTATATTATCTACATACTAGCTAAGTAGTTTCAGCATTTTCGTACGAAAAATTCAATTCGTATGAAATCGTTTTTGAAAATACTACAGGAAACTATAATTTTTTCAATTATATAAAGTATGCTATAGTTTCATCTATGTAATCATCAAGACATCAGTAAAAACCGTATTCAAATCGGTTAAGCCGTTTCTGGATGCACGTGCAAAAGCGCACAGTGCACGCACATATAAAAAAACTAAAAACTATTTTTTGACCTCGGTAAAATTACTATGTCAGTGTGACCGTCAGCTTGCCTGTGTGGTGTCCAAGTCCGACCTCAGGTGGAACGAGTGTCCAAGCAGATAAAAATTAGTGTGAACTTTAGTGTAGAAGTTCGTTTAGAAGCATGCATGTACTGCAGAATGTTTTGTACGTAAAATCAATATACTTAATAGAAGCAAACGCAACGTAAATACGATGTGTCGCTCAATTCTTACACTTTCTATTACAACAGTGTTTAGCTGCGCCTACTCGGCCGAATTAAAATATATAATCTCATGGAGAAATTCCTGATTTGTATTCCAAAACAAAACCGAAACGGATTTCGTATTAGTGACCACAAAACAATTTGTGAAAGTAAAACGTAATGTCATATAATGTTAAGTGTGTAAATTACCTAATTTTATTAGAAAATAGGAAGTCTCTTGACAATATCTTGATTGTTTATATAAAATAATGGTACGCATAACATAACTACGAGCGCTAATTTACAATTAAATTGTTTAAAATACGTTTCTGACTTCGTTGTAAAAGCGAATAAACAATGCACATCTTTTCACAACATTTGAAAATTATTATATGTAATTTGTTCGCAACGACGAGTTAGATAACCGTTTGTGTCACAAAGGGTAATTAAATTAATAACAATAATTGTACATCTTTTTTTTTTATAAATTATTCAACATTTTATTAAAAATTCAAATAACAATACGAGCGTAGTGTAGTGTCACGTTTTATGAACATAAAATGAACATAAGTCATGTGACCATACATTTTTAAGGAGGGTCAGCAGGGTCAATGTACGACCCAAAGATACGAAAAGATTTTTAAGTGCATAATTATTATTTCGCTGAAATACATGACATACTGCGCGTATTTTAGCGCAGTGCAAAATATGATGCGAATTAAACAATAAACAAAGGCTCGACGTTTTAAAATTAGAATTCGTGTTCGATTGTCTGTTTGTTCTAAGCTTTTGTGCATGCTTATCTCAGAAACGGCTTAACCGATATTAATGCAGTTTTCACTGCTGCTTTTTAACAAGCTTCCCGTAACATTTAGTGATTGTTGCATTCCAATCGGTTTATTGATATTTAGACATTTTTCTACACTTTGTCTTTCTATAATATTGTTTTTGTAATTACTCGGTGATATTGCAGTTTTAGTTATTTTGAATAAATGTACAATATTTGGTGTCGTTGGTCTTGCATCCTGTGAAATAATATTAAGACAGAAAAAAGTTGCCAATAAAAGATAATAAAATAAAATTCCTCCAACAAAGTTTCCACGAAAGAGAAAAGATTATCGAGTCGTCAACAATAAAAT
The DNA here is from genome assembly GCA_918317495.1 of Synanthedon vespiformis. Classification (NCBI taxonomy): domain Eukaryota; kingdom Metazoa; phylum Arthropoda; class Insecta; order Lepidoptera; family Sesiidae; genus Synanthedon; species Synanthedon vespiformis. The sequence continues at coordinate 6,266,021 of OU906947.1, forward strand.
CTTCTAAATAAAGAATTTATTGCAACCGCGGAAAAAAACTACTAGTAGTAACTTAAATAAGTATAAGTAAAAGTTACCGTATGATTGACTTAAAGGTGGAAAGTTAAATGAAAATTAACTTATTACAAATGTAATAAATTTTAATTGGATTTTATTAGATGTTAGGCATCCGTCATAAATGTAAACGATGCGAGCCATATTTATATTGTAAAAATCGCGATGAAGTTTATCGTTTAATTGAACACCTATGAATGATATGAAAATATATGTAATTCATAGTCACTTTCAGATATTATGATGAATCCATCGAGCCCATTTAGCATTCGTGTTGCAATCGGGCCATAATAGAGAGAGCTTTAACTTTAACAATAGTATTGTTAAATAATACAAATTTATCGGATGTTTAGTATTAAATCTTCACTTTTCATTCTTCTTGAGGAAAGTGCGATAACTTCAACAATTTGATCAAGATAAACATGCTGATAGAGTAAATGATTACAAACATTTTTTCTAAATCAAATACAATGACGAATATCGCGCCTATGTTATAGAAAGTGTATCTCTATTGACAAGTTAATTTGTAACATTATTGTATTGTTAATATCTACGATGTCGGTAAACTTTCAAAGCTTAATTACACAAGGATTTCTATAAAGAATTTCTAGTGACGTGCGGTAAAACAATCGATTATACGGTAAAGGCGGGAATCCGGTAATAAGTATACGTGTGCAGAAAACAGAGAAAATAGCAGATGCAACTGAAATTGTGGCAGCGGAAAGTCGCCGCAAATTTGCAAGAATTATCTTACTGGCTTATAGAATAGAGGTATTCTGTTATTCTGGGTCGTATTTTTGTGTTAGTTAGGTAATCGTGTTTGGTTGGGTCCGCGTTGTAAAACGGCTTTATACGTGTACCAGGCGCGGCACGGGCGGCGCTTGTTCGGGAGACAATATGAACGCTAAGTCGTGCATATTTTAAAAGCAAATGTTTCGCAGCCTTCATTGAGAAATACGCGCCCCCATTCGTGATGTCAGTTGACTGCCGTTGGGCAATGAAAACCTGATTTCCGCACGAGAAATCAGATCGAATTTTCGCGGCATCATGCGCGATGCAACTGCGTTTTATATCCCACAAAATAACGTTGCGTAAGTTACTTCCTCGATGCTTGTTAGCACACTGTTTGAATAGTCAAACATGAAAGTGACAATGATATCTCGACACCCGGCGACTGGTTCTCACTTATATCTTGTTAAGTGCTCTTGCCTAGATAAATTCGAACAAAATGTGGGTACTTTGGAGTCGGTAGTTAGAGAAAGTAGTCGAAAACAACTTCACTTTTCATAGTTAGCAGTTGTCTGTTTAGTTTAATTGTGTGGCACTATAATTGAAGGTATTTGGAACTTACAGTGCAATCCTGGCGTGCATGTCGCTGGCGGTGTACGGCTCGATGCCGTCGTATGGTCGTGGATGAAGTTCGCGGCTGCCCGGCTCTCTCGGGCTGCAGGCTGCAACAGAGACCTCACGTCAGCACACGCGCCTTTCCCAAACAACACACAATTGCGACAGTGAAGCTCAACTAGGAAGCTGCATCGCACATTTAAATGCAACGTTTAATGTCAGAGAGCGTTTAAATGCCAATAGCGGCGACCTTTCGGTTTGGGGTTGCGCAAACGAGGATCGCCGGTGTTGGTGTGAGAAAGGCGGAGTGCGTACAGGGACGAGTATGGGCAGAGGAGGGTTAACGCACCGGGGGGAGCGGGGCGCGGTGGAGGGGCCGGTGACACTGCAGGCGACGCACTGCTCGACGGCGACTAACCTCGTCGCCGTGTGCGCACCTCTTACTTATAGCCGCGCGCCCACCGGCCCGCACTCGAGCGGCGACCGCAGCCCTCACTTCTGTCGCACCGCTCTACCACCAGCTCAGTTCAGATCCAACCAATCCTATTTCCCTAACCCTTTTTAATCCTACTATGGTCGGCAATGCTCATGCAGCACCTTCCTCATTGCTTATTAGGCGAACGGTAGTCCCCAAGCTGTCTGTCGAGCTTAACATGAAAAAATAAAACAAAACCAACACACAATAGTAGTGGTAGGGCACACTGCGTTTCGCAGTCATTTGGGCAGCCCGTCTGGCGGCAGTAACCACCACCTTACAGAATACCACCGTGAAATAACAGCATTATGTGCTGTTGTGTTTCGGTGAGTGAGCAAGGGATGCCAGAGCCTATTACCCCATCCCCCCCTTATCCCTATCCTTAATCCTTCTATGGTCGGCAGCGCACTTGTAGCACTTATGGCGTTGCTTGTGTTATAGGCGACGGTAGCCACCTACCATCAAGTGGACCGTCAGCCTGTCTGTCGACCTTAACATAAAAAAAAAAAAAAAAAAAAAAAAACAATTGAGGAGATGTTCCAGATATTTCAGAAGTGGTAGATTCAATATTAATCCCATTTCCCTATCTCGTCGTGATCCCTATCCTTAATCATCTATGTTCGGCGCGCACTGTGGCATTGCTAGTGTAGCAACCTACCGTGAAGTGGACCGTCAGCCTGCTTTTAACATAAAAAAATCCAAATCGCACACACAACTAGCAATTGAGGAGATGTCGTTTCAGAAATGGTGTCCTTATTAAAATGGCGAAGACGGATTGTCTGTTTACTTAATGCCACCGTCTGTCTGTAGGAACACAAACTGACTAAATGGGACAATATGACTCCCTATGCTGGTCGATTATTACTGCACCCTATAAAAGACTTCAACGCGTTAAGTGCAATACGTTCACGCAGTAACACAATTATAATTTAAAAAGTAATACCACTTACGTACCACTTGTTTTTATTATTCAAAAGCATTTTCCGCAGATAATCCAGCGACAGAAAGAGCATATGACTTTGTTAGTAAACTGGACCATTAGTTCGTGACAACTACCCAATTACGAATTAATTTACTGACTGATATAATTGTTCGAAGATTGGTAGTACCTATTCACAAACACGTAGATGTCATGTAAATGCAATTAATTGATCAAACTCAAATATGCAATCGTACTTGCATCCCACTCGGCTGTTATAGCTAAGTTTTTATTGGGTGAATTTTCTCTTTCACTCGACTTTCTTTGCAGTTTCTTTAACCATTAGTATAAGAGTAGGTTACTTAAAAAACACAAATAAAAAAAACTTAGAAGTACGCCGGTGCGACCACCAGGATTCGAACTGCCGTTTACCTTGTTGGCATAGCAGAGTATGCTATCGAAGATGAACGAAAGACGACGCGACCTTTACATAGAAGATATTGAAATAATATGTATTACCTAAGTCTTACTTAATACCTAGACTAGTTACTTATTTGTATGTATTTGGTCACTTCGTACTTAAAGTTCAAATGTTTGATATTTGGCAATAAGGAAATAATATTATTTTTAGTATAGGCTATACTATAACATGATGGTCGCCTGCGCTACTAGGGATTACGATTGTCGGCAAAGCTGCGACGACGTCCACTCATGAGAATGCATCAAAAGTCAAGGACGCAAAATCGGGTCTAACTTGTTTTGTTCATCTTCATTTTGAATATTTGCATAATATATCCATGTAAAGTAATGGTCTTGTACATTCATGTTGACACGCAACCGTTCCCGTGGCTTTTTCGTATAAACTCTTACTTACGTTAGAATTTTCTGAAATGTCAACTCATATACTAAAAATCTAACAATCTCTAATCATGATTTTTTGAATATTATAGAGTACTTACTGTTAACTTTAATAAACTCTTTAAAGACGAATACAATCAATGTACATTTAATGTAAGTTAGGAAAAAAAATTAACAAAAATTTAAAAATCTGAGAAAACTGAGCGGTTTAATTTTTTGTTAAAAAGTTTTATTTTATAATTTTTCGTGGCTATAACCTACTATTTACTAGATGTTATTAATTTTTTTTTTTCTCAGTTCAGCATTAAAACCTGTCAGTTAATAATAAATCACCCCCATTTTCCCACCCTTAGGGTAGGATTTATTTTCCAAATTTATATGAGACCAACTTCGACGTATGGGTATACGTCGAAGTTGGTCTCATATAAATTTATCCATTAAAGAAAGAATTACCAAAATCGGCCTACTCCGTAAAAAAGATATGAGTAGTAATATGCAATCAATGAGTGAACAATCAATCATCCCCTGTTTTCCTACCCTTAGGATTGGATTTTTTTTTTCCAAATTTATATGGTACCATCTGGGTTACACAGTTTTTATGGTAAAAAGGACTGCTTGAGATTTTCCCGCGAGACTGAATTGTTTAGGTGAATTTACTGGTATAACACTCGTCCGTTGGGGAACACTAACAGATTGCTGGTAGAACAATCTCGAGTAACAACTTTGAATCGCTACTCTGAACAGACGATCTACATTTCTTGGTAGATACTTCTTTGTAGAAATATTTTCTTTTTCGTAAAGATGTCTCCCCGAGAAGAAGGTGCCACTTCTCTACGAAGGTTAGCTACATTGGAAGCTACTGCACAAAGAGTCTGAGTACTCATACTTAACAAATTTTCTTACATTTGGTGTCTCTGCTACGACTACCCTGTATTTTTTTTACTTTAATTTCAAATGGTCACACTTTCTGACAAATTCAATTTGTAATTCTGACAATTTTGTAGTTCTGACGATTTAAAAAACTGACCATCTGAAAGTCTGACCTTTTTAAGTAAAGGGTTGTGTTTTTCATTGTATCACTAGTTGAAGAATACAGACTGTTTTGTCCCAAGTATATGTATCGAAATAGGAGTGGTAAATAATAACAAAATTGATTGATTTGATATTTTATTCAAGATGTAATTTGTATTATAGTCAGGATATACTGGTAAATTATATAGTAAAATCACCTTCAAATTTAGTTATAACAAACATTAGTCATTATAATTATCATAAGATTTATAGTTTAAAAGTAATTATTACCTTACTTATTATTTTTAAAAATACACCGCAATTAGACGAGATTACACGTTTTAAAAGAAATGAATGCAAGCAGTGCCTTATAAATTTTATTATCTTACTAAACAATTGGTCTTTCAAAAATGTTTCTTAGATCAATTTAAAAAAAAATACAAAATAGATGTAATTTTTATAATTCCTTCAAATTATTCGACACATAATTAAAGAAGTGAATTACAGTCCAAGTGCGGCATAGTATCACAATACACTTAAAAGCAAACGCCTACTTAAGGGTTGGACTAAATTAACTATTTACAATTTTGGTTACAAAGGAGAATCCCGTTTGTGGGCCATAGCCAGCAAAATTTATATCCTAAAAAAATCTTTTTTTTTTTACTTCAACACATTCCCTCAATTCCCGCGGGCTAATTTGTTCCTCAAGTCCACATAGATTTTAATATGTTTTCTTTGTATATTATTGCTTTTATTATTATTCTTAGCAATGCTGATATGTTTTTTAGGACACCCAAAGGGGTACCGGGACTTGAGGCTCTATGCTTATGTGTGAAACCAATATACATTTATCGACAGTCGTTATAATCTAAACTTGATCTGCTTTTGACACTCTTGTTTATCTTTTTTTTTATATATAAAATCGAGACAGCGCTTGGCCGCGATCTCACTTGATGTAAGGTGCAGATGCGGCCTATTGTACGATTCTTTTTTACAAACTTAGTCATTGCTCATAATAGTGAAGATCATATGATGTATTTTTCAATGTTATTAATGGCCAATTTTCAAACGTTCATGGTCACATTTACATTCATGGTCCGGGCTTATAAGGAAAAACAGGGTTCTCCTTTAAGATATATAATTAAAAAAAAACCTTCATTGCTTTATCAATTCAAAAAGAGCCTACGTAATACAATTTACAGTAAAAGTGGTTTACAAATTTATATATCCGTTTATAATAACTAACTAATATGTACGAGTATGTTGGCAGGCAAATGGAGATGTAATTATCAATAAAAATAAAAATATATTTATTATTTTATCAACAAAAAAGAAACCAAAAACTGGTTAATTTTTATTTAAATTTTATTTAAAGTGACATTTATTTTACATAAAACTTTTTCCCAGCAAGTTCCGAATGGACTGCCGATTAAAAATAAATGGCACTTACAGCATGAACACATAAACACAATAATTAGGGCGAAATTAATATTATAAATTTAAGGTCAAATTTCTTGTACAAACGTTTATACATATATAATAAATCTACAACTACTTTAATGACCAAAACATTAAAGGTGCACTCTCGTTAAAAAATATAAACTATTCTATATTTATTGAAAATACATTACTACCGACATTATTCTAATGAAATCATTTTGACTTGAATTGTTAAATGAAAAAAAAAAATAGGTTATATGAGAAACAGAAAAATATGTAATTTTATTAGAATCATTCACAGCTAATGTTAAACGCTTTTTTTATTAGAGGCTACATTGTTAAGTATATTGGTATAACTATAATGTATGCATATAAAATCACGGTGTATCTAGCTTCAAAAATTCCTCATATAAACATTAAACAACTTTTGTATAATTATCTTTGGTTTTTAATATTATTTAGTAAGAAAGCGTTAAAACGTCTAAACCACGTCTTAAACTCTTAAGCAAAATATTATGCATTATTGCGATTATTAGTTGATTATTTTAATAGCTACTACATTAGATTCGATTGTAAAAAATTAATTTCCTTTCATAAACATAATTTATTATGTTTAAAAATATTTTTGCTTCGATTCTTATAATGTGATGTATTAAGCAATACTTAAGTGTGTATACATATATCTCTACATTAATTTTAAATGAAAATTTTATTTATTAAAATATAAAATAAAGAAATAAAGTGTACAGAGAAATAATATGTACACCTTGTATTTGTATGACGACTTATTAAGATAACGAACAAAATATATATTTGATTTTGATTAAAATATATATTTGATTAAAATTGTCAGCTGATTTAAAATAAGATAAAAATATTACTTTAGTTAACACTAGGAAAAAAAATTTCTATCACAATATTCTTGTTATAATTATTCACATGACGATATACGATAAGATGTAAATTAATTAAAAGTTTTATTATACATGTATTATTTTTAGAAATTTTCTGGCAAGTGAAACGCTTGTGATACTTTTAGGGTTTATCCTCGTAAACTTTGTATTTCTGCTTTGTCTTCGAGAGCCGGGTTGTTTAATTCCATTTAAAAATTTATTACTGAAGAAATCTTATAGCTCAAATCTGTAAATTTATTGCGTTCGTTCCGTTCTAACACTTTATCAGAAAAAAGGCCTTAATGCTATATAATTTTATAAAACTAAAATATAACAAAACATACACAACACAAAAGCAAATGTCTGAGGAACATTACATTAATAATTGCTTCCTTAAACAATTATTTTAATTCACATTGTTAGAAAACAAAATCTCATTCAACCTCCCATGTCATACTCGTATATTTTTTCATTCACACATAGGTAATGTTGTTCAACTTCAAAATCAACAGGAAAATCCGAAACACAACTGAAAAATAAGTGCTAATTGTTTCGATCTATTGATGAATTTCTTTTCTCTTACATACTTTTATATTATTATTTCTAACTAAATAAAACCTACTTTGACTACTATAATTACACTACAGAAGAACACACATCGTGGAAGCATTTTATTTATTGAAATCGTTCGTTCAATATAATCCTAAATATTAAAGCCTGTCGTTAATGGTAAAATAAATGATTCAATATTTACAAACAAAAAACCTATAGGGACAAATGACAAAGTTTTCTTGAAGACTCTCTTTTCCTTTATAAATAAATTTATTTAAAATAGGGACGATATTTTATTGTAAACTAAAAGTTCAAACATATCTTTCTTAGAGATTAACATATTGTGTTACAAAAAAATTTAAAATTTGAAGAAAATTACAAAGAATTACAAAAAAATTACAATTCACACTCAGTAAGTGAAAATGTGTTTTTTATAAATTAGAAAATCATGAAGAATTTCTCCATCTTTCTTATGTTTTTTGTTTCTTTGATTTTTTGATCGTTCCTTGTGATAATTATAAGCAGATTCGTAAGGGATGGAAGCAGATAGCGGAAAAAATTCCTCGTTTAGTTCACACAAATTCAACTTTGGATTTTGTATGGATAAATTTATGTCTTACTTGTAAAATCAAATAAAAGAGCTGTGACATAACAGAGTACTTTCAAATGTCAATTTTAAAAAGTGATAAATTCCATTAACATCTCAATTGTAATCTCTAAATATCTTCAAAAATCTAAAAAATGTAATCAAATCGACACGACTAAGCGGTACAAAAATTACGATTCGGACATACCACGCCCATTCGCGTAGGCTGATACAAAATTACCCACCATGATTTATAAAATCGAAAGGCGCCGAAAGACGAGACTAGCATTATTTCTGAACATATAAAAGGTAACACTTGAGTGGTTATTGCCTGCCACGAAACGTAACTTAGGGAATGGTTGTGAAGGGAACAATGACAGAAGGTTATATCGTAATCGACAACTGTGGGTTCCTGATTGCGTAGATATTATAATTACAGCTACCGTATAATATAATCTGCTTTAAAGTCCTACTATACTTGATTGGGAACACAGAAAGTAGTGATAAGAACAACTCTGTGTAAATTTCTTCGTTTTATTTCAATTGATACAATTATTTTAAAAAATAAAAACGAAATTGTAAATTTATTAGTAATGTTCAGTGTTCAATATTATATCATGGTCACTAAGTCAGTTTTTGTCAATCTTGAAATTTATAAAAATGTACGTACCTAATATGTAACAATATCAAAAATAAAAAGCTGTCCACTACTTTTTTTTTGCAACGGTTTACCATAAAGTTCAAATCAAAATTAAAAATATTTCGTATTCACATGAATTTTATTGTATTTTAATGCAGATAAGGTTTCTAGCAATCTAATGTGGATTTATTAATCATATTTTTATACCTAAACATATTATGTATTTGTACCTCATACGACTCGAATTGAAACTGCAAGGTAACGTTAAAAATGTGAATAAAAGTAATTTCGTGTTAAAATTGCTACAAAGCACTAGTCAATCATAAAAAAAATTAAAATCATTCCTAAAACACTATTGATTTTAATAGTAAAACTTGAAAATTAATAAAACTAAGTTATTTTTACCTAACATACCAAAACATTACGTCAGTTAACATCACGATATTACTTGACAATTAAGTGTGTACTAAGAAACAATAATTTCGTGTGCGTCACTTTGATAGCCGTAAAATAATAAAAAGCAAAAAAAAAAAAGACTGAAATCAAACGTAATCATAGATCACTTACTTAGTCACCTAACACACAGACAAATCACACTATGACAAACAATTATTGTGTGCGTTTTGTGACTCTCAACTGAGGCTGCCTTCACAGCGAAGGGCAGTTACACAAACAAACTCTTTTATCCCATACATTTGTCGTGTAAAGACAAATGTGTAACGCCAAAAGAACTGTGCAAATAGTCTCCCTCAACATTCTTTATAAAATGACAAAAGACACATAACTATTCTATAATGTAAAACTAGATTAGACTAAAAAAATTGATAGTTGCCCCCCTACACTATATACTTTTCTTTGCTACACTTACAGTACACACATAGTATACATGTCCAACATCTCAATTTCTATCACATAGCCAAAAAATCGGTGCAAGTATTTGAATCGCGACACATCTTAATGAGATTCCTCATTTTTTTTAGAATGAAACTATCCGCGTGTAAAAAGATTTAAGTATACATCTTTATACATAAAAAAAAAAACTTTCGTATTTTATGTACTTTTTATTCCGATGTTACATCGGAATCGAAAAAAACGAGCCACGTCAAAGCGTCGCCGGGTTCAACTAGTTTAACTTCTTAATAAATGAAAAAAAAAAAGAAAAATATATATACCATCAAAGTATATAAAATAATTCTATTGTATATAAAATTAAATGTAAACTAAGGATATACAATAAGTTAAAATGTTATTACTGTATAATAAATCTGAGATCATCATTTGTGATATGTGATTTTATTATGTGAGCGATAAATAAATTAATAAAACCTCAAATAATGTAAATGTTTTGTAAATAAAACATAACGTTACGAAATCTATGAAGACCTTGTTTAAAATATATAATAAGTTATTTTTATTTGATGCTTGTTAAATTTTGTGGTTTTAAAGGGTGTGTGCATTAAAAAACACAAATAAAATATATTTAAACCTAGTTAATATTAAAATAACTTAAGGTCAGTTCACACCGAAACCCGACGCGATGCGAAGATGCTTGAAGAGTTTTGTTAATTCAAATTCTATATTATTGCTATCTTAAAACGTCACAGTGAGGCGTTTCGATGAGTTGACCTTTAGGTTGTGGTTATACAAAACGAGCGGAGCGGGGCGGGTCAGTGTCCCGGTCCCAGTTCCAAAAAGTCTGTCGCTGTTGCCCGCCCCTCTCCGCTTGTTTTTCAAATCAAGCCTTAAATTTTAAATATTTGATACTATTTTATCGCCGTTACAAAACATAACAAACTAGTTTTATTGTGATATATGTAGGTATAAGTTTATAGTTTTAATATTGTGATGATGAAAACGCAGATAATGTGATTCAACGTGTGTACAGTACGATTCATTATACCCAAACGGGATATTTTGGCGCGCGGGGCGATTGGCACCACTGTTATGGACGACGGAGTAATGGCGTATCTTCTCCACTTACCCACCCTTTCTCCCTATCGTGGTTGCGTTCACTGCACTTATTTCCACAGCACGAAACATTCTGTCCAGCCTGTAAACAATAAGTAAATTACCTATAAAGTAAAAGGTCAACAGCTTTTTTTGTGCAAATTACCATTTAGGTAGATCCTAGACATATAACACATAAATAAGTCTAGCTTAGCCTGTTTCTACAATTTTATGCAAGCTGTTATGCTCGTCATACAAAGCGTGTCATAATAGGACATAGATTATTTCATTTCATGTTGACCTGAACTATTAATTCCATAGATTGATGATTCTACGGCTTTAGTTAGACCCAAAAACTTTTATTATTACTGCTCTATTGAATTATACCTGGGACAGATGCAGATCGTATAAGTGCAGAGTGCTGACGGACATGTCTTCTGTATCGTTCGTCTGTCCATCCGTTTCTTGATTTGGTTGCAGACCCAATGCACTAACGCTAAGATCACCGACCACACCGGCAAGGCCTAAGGATCTCTCGTCGGGTCTGGAAGACCCCTGAGGTGTTGGACCTTGCTCTTCGTCTTCGTCACTGGGTTCGTCCATATCCTGAAAAATAGACATCAAATGTATTTTTTAAATGAGTAAACGACGTTCTAAAATGTTAAGAAAGGACAGTACAGGACAAGGAGGAAATGTTTCTTAATTTCAGTAATTTCCTGTGAATATTTCACATTTTGTAAACGGGAATAACAATCGAAAATTAAAAAGACTTTTTTATTCTTTCAAACTTAAATATCTATGAAACCCCATTGCCAAATTCCACGATATTTTTTTTTCCAGTAAAATTTATAATTTCTTCTCACGTTTCAACAGTTAAAACGATAACTCTTTTTAACAGAAAAAAAAAACCGTTTTCTCATTGATACCATTGTCAGAACTGGATCAAATTGTAATGGGACCACACGGGAAGCAAAAAGCTTTCAAACAAAAACATAATCAACAAAATCGTTTCACCCAGTCAAAAGTTCAGAGTAAAAAAAATACAATCGAATTGAGAACCTCCTCCTTTTTTGGAAGTCGGTTGAAAATAAACTGATGACCTGATCTCCACACAAAACTGATTATTCTTCTTTGATTATTTTGGCGAAGTCTCTTGTCGTCTCCTTCATGAATAGCTGCACATGGAGATTGTACACGAAAAAAAGCAAATGGATTCAATGGACATTCATGTTCAAAAATACACATAAAATACATACAGCAGTATAAAAATAATGATGAAGGATAATGCAAATAACATTTAAAAAAAATGAGGAGTGAGGAGTTCAAAATAAAAATATTAAAAATGCTCTTAACTCTTTATTCTCATACTAAAAAATTCCACTTTATTGTTTATAATTAATTTATTTTAAAAGGCATGCAAATATTTGTATTTGTTTTAATCTATTGTAACTTTTAATTTTAAAATTTCAAATTATACTGTACAATTAAAAATATATAGTTATATATACACTCGAAATACGATTTTCTTTTTTAAATCACATTACAAAATCAGAGAATACAGTTTTTAATGTTTATTTTTTTCAAAATTTTCAATAAAATGTATTAATATATATAATAAATATTTCATTTCGAAAATATTAAGTTTAATTTAATTTCTTGAAATTAAGTTCGCAACATCACTGACTTTCAGAGACAAGATAGATTTCAAATAGACAAATTGACAAACATTGTAACCGCAAATAGAATTTCAGATTTTAGTGAAATTATTTAGTTTTAATGAATATATTTTCTTGTGAATGAGTTAAGAATGATAATAAGAAAGTTAATACTTTATGAAGGAAATCAAATTTGATCGTCTAGTGTTATAGTGCATGGAAAAATAAGGACAAAAGTGATTTTTTACATCATAAACAATTTCTAAACGACTTATTGTGGTTTTTAGAAATCATTTAATTAGTAAATTTTCTTAATATAATATTGATTTTATTGATGAAAGCTGTTATAGTTAATTTATGTCACTGCGGATTTTAGTTATGTTATAATTAAATTGTGCAGGATAAAAAGAAAATAATGGGTTTAATTAAATGCAAAGTAAAAGTATGCAGAGGCATTACAATACAATACAAGGATGAAATCAGTCCCACCGCACAGTACTTACTGGAAGTCGGAAAGGTGGTCTCGTCTGGTAATACGAGAGAACAGCCGGCAAGGGCGTGTTGTTGCCAAATATACTTTGCTGAATATACGAACCGAGCATAGTTTTATTCTGTAATTTCCATAAATATATACAGATACATATATATAAATGTTATAATGTTTTATATACATATATATATGTTCACAATTAACTTGAAAATTAGAATTAGCACCAATTCTTCACGTCCTGTCATAGAGGTGTGTCCCTCAATTAATGGAAGTTGTTCCGAGAACTCTCACTGATGTGAGATCACATTATTGCTTCGTGTGTTACTTGCGAAGGTAACACTGAAAATTTTTGAAACTTCTCTGAAAATTTCTCTGTAAATAAGCACCGTAAATAGCATGCGATTGAACCACCGATTGAAGCAGTTGGTCCACTCTTCTTAATTAACATCACACATGATATGGTTCAATGTTTATAAGTTATTTCTAAAACTATAATATTTATTCGTATTGGTCCATCAAAGCCAACACAAACAAACAATATAAATTATCGATAACAATATTGAAACACACAATAAATTAGATTTGTGAGGCAAATGTTATCGGTCCAGGTCAAGTTAAGTAGACACTCTAATAAATTGTATCATGCGTTGCCCTTATTAACATATAAGCAGTATCTCATTATTTCCAACATTATTGCAACATGCTTTAAATAATTGTTCTAGAAACTTATTTTTTTATAACCTATTATTATAATGACAATTCACAAACTTGATTAAAATTTTATTATTGATTTTACTTTATTGATTAAAACAAAAATTATTTTGATCAATTATTGTGCTTAATAAAACTCAAAGAGTATGTAACATCGATTTGGTTTTGAATGTTGTGTTAGGTCTGGACGACCCTGTTTGTGGTTTTACCGTAATGTACAACATTATGGACTAGGCTACATTTACTTGTCTATTTATTATTATATAAAAATTACACTTACGAGAGTATTGTTGGGCAACGCGTGGTGCATGCTTTGCCGAAGCGACTTTAGAAACTGTCGTTGAGTTCTTTCCGCTGGCTGCCATCCTGGATGTCGACAAGAGAATGCTACGAGAGATAGTTCAGTCTTGCCACCTTCGCCTTGACTGTATTGAGCTGTGGCCCCAGCTGAAAAATAAGTCAATAATTTCATGTTCAGAGAATTTCTATAATAGGGGAAATTGTGATAAAATCATTCGTGGTAGCGGAAACCGTTCCGCATTTATTGGTGGACTGCCCCAGGTTCGCGCGAGCAAGGTTCGTGCTGGAAAATGACATTGATAAAAATCTGAGTGCAGATAATCTGCACAAAATCCTAGCAAACAAATATATTGTTCAAAAATTCTTAGACTTCTGCCACATAGTGGCAACGGTGTCGATCAGGCTAAATAAAAAAATAACTGGATAATTTAAAAAAATAAAGGTTTTTAAATTATGTTTGTTTTAAATATTGTTAAATATAAGTTTTAATTATGAACGTAGTTGACAATAATGAAGCTTAATTAATTAGCCTAACAAGGTCCCTTGCATATGCAAGGGGAAAATGTCTAATTCCCCCAATTATAATGAAAGCTATTTAGTGCAATTGTTGTAACAATGTGTTATTTTATGGAAATATACGGCCAACGGGGGTGGTGTAACCCCCGGGGGAAATAAAAAAAAAAACTGTAAGTGTAGGTATTGTATGTAATGTATGTTCCTTCATAACTCTTAAACGAATTAACTGATTTTTATGAAACTTGGTAGATAAACATTTAGACGTACAGGACAAAGGATAAGCTACTTTTTTGTTTTTCGACACGGATGAAGTCGCAGGCACCAGCTAGTAATATAACATAATATAAAGATAATAAATCAAACAATTTGATTTCACAGAGAAAAAATAGTTTGAATATATAAAAAAATTCATTTTCTTCCTCGTTTCATGTCTCGATAAAGGCAAAATTAAATGCGAACTTAAATCAAAGCGATATTGAAACAAACAACTTTTGAAACATTAAATTAAAAATATGTTAGATATAAAATTTACCTTTAAGATTTTCACCGTATCTTCTGGGCGCTCTCCAATCGGGGTGACCATGACGACGAATGTCCAACTGAAATTACATTTTAATATTATTTAATAGGCACTTTTTGCTGCAACAAGTAATCTGTGTATACTGTGTAAATTAAAACTCAAAATTAAGGATATATTTTTTAAAAAATTGTGTGTAATGAATTCTTTATTGTCGCAATGATTGGGCTCTGAACAGCTGATATGTGCCAATAATTGTGACATTTTGAAATTTATTGGAAAACTTTCATTGGAATATTAATTAAAATTATAAAGTACTTCAATATATTATAGACGTGATTAATTTATCATGTGCCTGGACCCAGCTTCCCATGGATTCTGCAAATCAAACCTTCCTCGTCAATCACTCTTACCGTTAGTAAAATCCATATCAACAACTGTATGGTGCTTTAGAAGATAAAAAAGGAACATAAAGAGGCGGACAGCGTCTTCATTTTATAATTTAAAATCAATTAATTAACTGAATCTTTATTATTGTTGTCTTCACATTAATTTAAGTAGTGTCAGGGGCACACTGTCTTTTGCAGTCATTCGGGCAACCCGCTGGCGGCAGTATTAAATGTATTGAGTTCACCTCAATAAAACAATACAGGTGAGTGAATATTTCTGTTAATCAGTTTGGTACGCATTATGCAGTCTTAGGGCCTCTTTCACCATCCGTCAAGTAGGGTAACCGTCATTTAAAGTCACCTGTCACCGGGAATAATTTAGCTTATGTGCCTTTGTTTGTACGGTAAAAGTCCCAAACATTAAAAAGAAATTAATAAAAAAATATGGCCTATCGAAGGATTGCACTAAACGGAGTGCATCATCAATACTAATAACAAATCTGTAAGTTTGAGTGTTGTATGTATGTATGTATTCCTCCATAACTCTTAAACGAATTAACTGATTTTCATGAAACTTGGTAGATAAACATTTAGACGTACATGACACAGGGTAGGCTACTTTTTTCATTTTCAACGCGGACGAAGTCGCGGGCGCCAGCTAGTTATTTAATAAAAGATAAAATTATTTCTAAAAACAACATTTTACTTGTAGTTGGTGAAAGAGGCGCTTACTGTATTAAACTGTGTATTACAGTACCTGAGCGAAAGAGCAAACGTCTCCGATACCCAAAACGCTAACAGTGAAGTTTCTATAAAAGTCGACTATGTCAAGCGCTCGATGCCGGAGGTTGAACAACACTAGCGGACACAGGAGTGGGCTCAGCAACTCGAACAAAATATATATCTGTTCAGGAAAAAGAAAACGAACAATGTACGGAATAAAAACTTAGCAATTACCATTGCGACATTCTTGCAGATGTCCTTAAAATGTTAAACGCCTTTAACTAATTCAAACCGATCGAGATTTTAACATCAGCTTCATCAATCCTACTAATATTACTCTTTGTACAAAAACAGCTCAACGAATTTGGATGAATTTCGACACACAGATAGTTATTTATCTGGATTAACATATGGATTATACTCTTTATGCTGGGACAATTTAAAAAATTAGGCGCCACTGTTACAGAGGCGCCACTGAAACAGTGGCGCCTAAACGAAACGAAGACGTATTCACGTAAAAAAAAAAATGTTAAGATGAATGTTAAGATATCTACTAACAGCTCTGAACTGGAATAGCTCCTGGAAGTGTGCAGCCACGTCCTTTGTGTGAGCTCGTCCCCTCCAAGCAGCTGGAAGATAGTGCACATGACCCAGTACTTGGACTAATAGCTCTTCGCTGCGTGCTGGCCCTGCTGTGCCGGTGCCTACACGATCCTCAGTACCAATGAGAGATCTGGAGATAAAACACTTGATAAATGCATCATACTCTAAAAAATAAAAATGACAAAAAATGGAATTAGAAGATGAAAACAGAGCAAAATTTACTTCAAGTATCAAAATCTTCTCTATATATAAAAATTACCTACGTGTCACATGTTTGTTCGCGATGAACTCCAAACTACTGAACCGATTTTGATAAAACTTCGTCACTACGTGTAATTTGGTCCAACTTAAAAAATATGATAGTTTATTTATCTTTTGCAAATAATGTAATACTAGCGACCCGCTCCCGGCTTCGCCCGGGATGCGTTCTTTTTTACGTAAAAACCTTTCCCGATTATCCCTCTATCCATGAGTGAAGACAGAATTAAATCGGTCCAGCCGTTCTCGGTTTTGCGCTTAGCAACACATTTAGGAATTCATTTTTATTTATACTAGAGAATTATTAACATAACGCCCTCTGTTGGTTACTTACTCAATCCAGCAATGATATCCTATTACAGATTTTTTTTTAAACCTTTGTGCAAAATTTTTTTGGAAATATTTGAGATATTGTAGATTTTGGTTAGACAACGACTATAAAATTAGGATACTTGCGTGTTATTAAGTAAAACTTTAACTTACCTAGCACCTGCAAGCACACAACCCAAAATAGTTATGATGGACAGCACGTGTTCCACAGTAAGAACATCCTCGTCATACACTGAAAGCGCGACTAGAACTCCAACTATGCTTGCCGACAGAAACACCACAGTCCTATAATTAAACATATCACAAATATTTCATTACAATCTTTTATTAAGGTATGTATTCATGTAAAATATGTACAACCAATTCACTGAATTTAATTCAAATTATTTCAAATTTCTTGTTAACATAGATCTAAAAGATTAGATTTCTACAATTCTACAATAGATTTAAAAAGGAATTAGTTTAGATCTAGATTATATTAATATAATTTCCAAATTTGTCACAACACTTGGGACGACAATAGGAAGTGGCTATAGACAAATCTTACTTAGCAACGACAGTGACAATGGGCGATGTGAAGCTGGCTAAATATTTGGTGGCAGGTTTGTGCGCTCGATTTAATCTGTCCCTCAGTTCATGTTCCAGCTCGTTGAAATGTCTCAGCGTTATTCGAGCATACGGTGACCACGTCCGCAATCCTAGCGATCCCGGCGAACGCTTTATCAACTGTTAACATTTGATTGTATTAAAAGTGCATGTGTATTTTATACAATTTTTAAATTAATTACCGGTTACTTCGTTAAAAATATATAACAATATTAATAGCAATTGTAATTTTGTTTACCAACTCGCATGAACAATGTGTTTCATGATATCTCTTTTTAACAAAAAATAAACAGACTTCAATCCGTCTCATGGTCTTTTCTCATGAATGCCATTGTCAGAACTAGACCAAATTGAAATGGGACCACACGGGAAGCACCAGCTTTCAAATAAAAAAAGAATCATCAAATTCGTTTCACCCAGTCGAGAGTTATGAGTTGACAAACATAAAAAAATATATACAGTCGAATTGAGAACATCCACCTTTTTTGGAAGTCGGTTGAAAATTAATTAATACTAGCTGGTGCCGGCGATTTCGTCAGTATTGAAAAAACAAATTATGAGTAATGTAACGCCTGACATCTTTATAGCTGGTGAAAATTACCTCAGCATAGTTGAAGAAGAAATATAATATTTGCCAGGCCTGGATCAAGGGTGCTAGGAACAGATTCAATAATGCAAGCACTAATATCTGCCTTTCCAGTTGGCGGGCAAGTATCATTCGTTTTGAGTGATCTTTGTAGCATTCACGAAGTTGCCAATAATTTTCCCACGGACTCCAAGGACTGGCTGTAATTAAAAAAAAAGATTAATTAATAAGGACAACTCTTTATACTTTAAGATTAAATTCTCTACCTGAATCTTTTCGGAAATATTTATTTATTCATTTACTAGCTGGGCCCGCAACTTCGTAACCATAAAGAACATAACGAACAATGTAAAAAAGCTGTTAGTATAAAAATATCAATCAACTTGTCGTATAGCGACTTAATGACGAGAATATAATAAACAATTTTGATACTCGTAACTTTGATCAAATATACTGGTAGATCAAAAATATACAAAGCTGTTTATAATCAAATATGCTGTTAAAGTTTTAGATAGTTTCTTACATTTTTTGTAATTTTATTCAGATTATATATTATTATTATTGGTTTAGTTAGTTGTTGGAGACATAAAATAATTTCTCTATCAATTTCCTTTTAACAACTACTGACATACATTGTTTTAAATAATGTAAACATTTCATAAATAATAAGCATACAATTATAGCGGAAATAATTAATAAATAATGAACTTACAGAATAATAGAAACTCCAGGTTCCACTTTAAGCCTCTTGACAAATAATGAAAATCTCCAATAAAAGGCACATGAATTGTTAGAGGTAGCAAATTTTTGTTCACCATCGCGACCATGTAATTATTAAACCTGTAAGAGAAATGTATGACATTCAACTGTCTCAAAAATATTCAGTGCTGTTTTTATGCCGTTTTCAACAATGGAAAGCGCTTTAAACGAGGAAGGTTTCTATATACTAGCTGGCCCGTCGTTGAAATCAGCGAGTAGTATACGCTACCTACATTTTATAAAGTTACGCTAACTAAATCACTCGATCAGCTAGTACGATATAAAATATAACTGACACAACACTGACAAACACAACAATCAAATTTACAGTTATCTGTACGAATATGTGGCAATAAAAAAAAATCGTGTTGCTTTTTCGAAACGGTGCCACAGAAACATCAGTATGTAATGAGATCGTCTTTTTAAATTCAAAAATTTGGTATTCATTGCAAAATGTCTGGATGTGAATCTGTAAACAAAATTCATAAGTTTCCACATTATATACGGCATGAGATTGCCTGAAAAACAGGACCACACATAATGTATATCTATACTCACTAATAACACTATAAAGAGGAAATCGATTGTTTGTTTGTTTCAATTGAATAAGACTCCGAAAATACTGGACCGATTTGAAAAAAATTTTCGCTTTTGGGAAGCTCAGCGTCATTCATAACAAATTACAAATCTTTTCATTTTATTTATATCAATATGGAATAGACGCAACATACCTGAGTATTCTATGATATATATCTAATTCATTGATTTCTTGTTTATGCACACACATGTGATGTTCAGGTTGAGCTTCCCTTACTCTGTCTTGTATTGTAAACCAACTGATCCAAACTAAATCGCTCTGAAAATATTAACAAACTAATGACCTAATAATAAAATTATCAGCTCACACATATAATTTATTATATCTCCAACTTATTTATAGAGTAAATCACTGCACATATTTTATAACTAAATGAGGAATTCTTGTATGCCACGACGATCTCGCAAATTTTGGTAATTTTGGTACATTACCAAATGATCTCGCATATCTACATAATTTTGGTACTAAAATAATCATTTTACTTACATCATTAATTTTTAACGCGTTGTTGTAAAACAGTTTTGTGTCATATGCATGATATAAATTATAAGCTTTTTTAAAAAATCGCATTATCCAAATCAATGCACACAAAACGAGAAGACACCACCTGTAATAAATTTCGACACCAACTATTATAAACTAGCTGTGGCCTGCGACTTCGTCCGCGTTAAAAAAGATAGAAAAGTAGCCTATAACGTGTCCCGTACTTCTAAATGTTTATCCACCAAGTTTCATGAAAATCAGTTAGTTCGTTTAAAAGTGATGGAGGAACATACATACATACAGAAAAAAATTCTAAAAATCGTCAATTTAGTTTCAGTATCATGTATAGAGCCTATATACACGATATTTCTGAAAGCAAAGTAAATTACTCCATCACCGACCCAGATTTATATTAGTATTGATTGATAAATAAATAAAAATTAATACAAAATGTAACAATGTTATTTATGTAATGGAACACAATGTGCATGAAGAAAATTAAGCAAGCACACAGCTAACATGCATTTTTTATTGTAATTTGGACAACATGATAGTGTTAGCCCCGAAACAAAATCTACATTAAGTTACTACATACCCAGCAGTGCTTATGTTTAATCCATGAATGGTCAATTGGAATTTTTATGGCACTAAGTAAGATATTCATATTTTTTATCATAAAGAAAAGAAGCATTTTCCAAACTGTGTGCCAGAGGTAATCTTTGATAAAATTCATTAATAATGATAAATGAAACAGTACAAAATAAACTAATACAAAACTATTTTTGATCATTTAATTGATGTGCAGTCAAAATTACTAATTATTAAAATAAATTACATAATATGAAATCTCTTACCATGTCCAAGATATACGACCGACGCATTGGGAAGTTGGATATATCACATCACTTAAACTAATTTTATCTGTTCTAGTTATGTTTTCTTCGTTCCTAAATAACTTTGGATAGTTAACGCAGTGAACAAGGAAAGTTGAAAACCATACAATAAATATAAATTGTAATAAGACAAAGAGATCAGACAAAACCATGGGATAAAAGCCACCCCTTATATAATATCTATACATGCGTGTAAAAAACGAGTCCAGGTCTTCTATGTGTGTCCAACCTCCTGAAAAAAATTCATAATTATACAAAATTTATTGTGTACCTTCGTCAGTTTTCAAATTCATTCCTTCATCAAAATCCTTTGCAACAAAAGGATTCATTCCTTTTGAAACTAAAGCACTAAACAGCCAACCGACAGACATTTGAAATGAAATTTTGGCATGACTGACTAGTGTCCTGGTGCAAGCAAATGTCGACATAAAGGCGACGAACCTTTTCTTACCCTGACTGTACCTATCAAGCGTAACACCAAAGCAAAAAAAATGCTTTTATTTACTAGGACCTTCAAACAAATATAATAGAATTAAGTTTCAAATACAAACTACAACAATAAACAAGTACTCGATTAATTCCCAATTGATTAAACTCTACAATATAAAAATAAATAGTTTCATTTTTATTTCCTTATTTTCATTTGTATTGTACTTTCATAACTTTTTTGGGATTACTTCCACGTATTAATAAAATTATTTAAATTTAAGTGAACTTTTAAAATTATTTGTAAACTAGCTGGTGCTCGTGACTTTGTCCGTGTTCTGGATGAAAGGTATCCTATGTCCTTTCTGGTGTCCCAGACAAGCATGTATGCTAAATTTCATGGTGATGGGTTCAGTTAGTTTTTGCGTGAAAGAGCAACAAACAAACAAACTCACATTCACATTTATAATATTAGTAAGGATAAGTAGTGGATTTACTTTATTTTTATGTAAACATCACAGCGATGTTGCTTTGTTACAGGCAACAGTAGCCTTCAGGTGGACTGTCAGCTTGTCTGTCAACCTTAACATGCATTCCTACTAATATTATAAATGTGAATGTGAGTTACAAGTTTGTTTGTTTGTTACGTTTTCATGCAAAAACTACTGAACCGATCACCATGAAATTTTGCATACACGTTGTCTGCAACACCAGAAAGGACATAGGGTACCTTTCATCGTTCAACGCGGACAAAGGCGCGGGCACCACCTAGTTAATAATCTTGAGTAAGAATCAAAAAATATTTTCATACATGAGGCAAGTAATTTTGATTGCAAATTTCAGAATTGTCTTGTTCTTTATTCAGAAATTTACATAATTACGTCATTAAAATATTATGATAAAGATTAAAATGTTGTCTCGAGCAACATTAAATTAACAATGACACACAAACCATTGAAAAAAATAACATAAGCTTTGTAAACAGAAAACATCAATAATAATAATAAACCACGTGGTATAGTGATTGTTCGTTTTGTTCATGCCAAAATAATGCGAAATAACATGATAACGCAATTTTCCTAATGACCTTGATCTGAATAAAAATAAGAAAATAAAAACAACAAAAAAATATATATAAATGGGGTTTGTTATGGGGTGATAGACATGACACATAAAAAAATTGAATCCTCTCTACTACAGAAATGAAAATGTAAAAAAAAAGAAGGAATGTAATAGTTTGTAAATAGCGTGTTATGTAAATGACGTTATTGGTGATGTTTACTTGCCTTTGGTTTTGGGAACTTTGTGGATGATCACGTTGGTGGCGTCCTCGTGTTCGTGGTCCAGAGACACCATCGTGGGAGTATTGTTCGTTGACTCTGATATATTTGCTAGAGGTGGTATCGTTTCGTTCCTGAGGGAGCTATAAGTCACACCGTGTCTGTCGAAGCGAGTCATCCTTTTTTTTATATATTTAAAATTGGCGTTAATTATATTGCTTACTGTTACACTTATTTATGAAAAATTACAAAGGCCATAATGTAATCATTCCGTGTTTTAAAGCAGAATCAAAACTTTACGAGTAACACCAAAACAAAGAGGTAATAAAAACACATAGATGCGATTTCTTTGTTTGAAAAATTTTGTCACCAAACGAACAAATTGAATGTATCCTATTTAATGGTTGTGAAAAATACATTTGTCGAACTATACAAAAAATTTATACAATGACTTGATCAAGAAACTGTACAAATGAAAATGTGAAAAATGACGAAAATCACGACAAAAATAACTAACCAACCACCAACACAACCGAGAATATAAATGACCACAGAACAGAATAAATACAACAAAATGACATTCGCTTGCAAAGGACAATCATTTTGTTTTGACAGTTAAATTACTCTGTGCACTACGAAACACGAATGTATTATTCTTAAAACAATAACAATTACATTTTTCCATTACGTTTCTTGCAATAACGTGATACGTCCTTACCTAAAAACAAGAGCTCCGTGAATGCGGCAATTTTTTATTGTAGTAGTAAGTGTGCGTGAAGAATTAACTAACACGTGTTAAATTTAACTAACACACATTATTTTTAGTTAGTTTATTATAAAATTCTCATAATTGTTTCTTTTTATCTCCTCACCTCCTGTCAGTCGTGACATCTCGTTAGGCTGACGTGACGATTGAAGAAAGAGCGGCAAATACAAATCCAAAGTAAGCGCGGCAAATACAAACGAAAAAGGGGTAAATTCAAAACTGAGCTTTCTTCAATTATTTTAATAAGAACTTGAACTTAATTAAGCTAATAAGTTAAATAAAACCTTTAGGTATTATTTCTGAGTTCGCCGGTGACCACGACTTCGTCCAAGTTGAAAATAAAAGAAGTAAAGAATGTCTGAAAAAATATGTTAAAGCAATATAACGCCTTAATTTTGCCAAGCGTTGGCTTCGTCTGCCGTCCGGATGAGTAGTTTCGAAGATTACCTGCATACGAACAAACATTATATATTTTAATTATTATAAGCAGTCTTGTGAAAATCTATTTTTCTTCTAAAAGCTTTGTATTACTTGAAGTATATTACACCCAACAGTTTGCTACATTTGGTCTAATTGGTTCAGTATTACATATTTCTCGCGAACCGAATTATTCCGATTTCCAACTATTCTATTTTTATACTTCCGCCGCCAATGCAAACCGTGTCTCAGTTTCTGCGAAAATTCTTATTCCAAAATCTACGCCGATGTTGGGCTTCTATTATTTAGATATCAATTTTCTATAATTGTATCAAACCGTTCGCTAACATCCTGACGGAGCTCGTGTTATGAGAATTATTTAGGTACACATCTACAGGTTTTTCTAAGAACTTTATGATTCACTCTTACTTATGAAAGAAACCAAAATAGGCATTGTTCTCAAACGTAACTGGAATGAACACGTTACCTATCTTAAATTGTTTAATCCTTATTATAAAACCAAGTTCTCTGCCGCGTCTGTTTGTCTGTCTGTCTGCGGCTCAAAAACTCAAAAACTACTGCACCGATTTTCATATTGTTTTCACCAATGGATAGAGTGGATAGAATGATTTAGGAAGGTTTTAGTACATAACTTACAAAGTTATGTGGGCGAAGTCGCGGGCAGAAGCTAGTAACTTATATATTTTTTTAATTTTCGAACAGTGGGGATAATTTTGTGAAAAAGTATCCCAAGTTGTGACGTAGCCACTGGTGGTGCAAAAAAAATGCACTTATCCACCAGTGGAGTGGAGCTGGAGATTATTCTAATCTCAATCTAAGTACTTCGGAAGCTATAACACGTTGGCGCGGACAACCGCGTGGGACCTTTTATTTTTATTTTTTACATTTTTAAAACACTGTAACTCAAAAACGCAGAGACCTAGTCGTCTGCCAACTTCTTTTTTCTATTCTGGGAGTTCTAATGAATCGAATGAAAGCAACGACAACGACGAACAAATGATTTAGTATAGCTTTTTTTTTCAACAGTTTTACATCTACGTCCGGTGATAAAACAGAGGTCTGGACGTCTGCCTCTTCGATGTTTATCGTTTTGAGGATAATTCTGACCATCAGTCCAAGAGGCAAACGCGAACAAATGATTTAACTTCTTTTTTTTTAAGGGTGTACTTGGAAAAGTGCATTCTTATAAGATTACAATGTAGTCTAAGACTAATGAGTAATTTTAATATAACCTAAACTACTAACTGTAATATTTACTAAGTATAATGTCCATTAACACGATTCTTATTGTCTCTATTAAGGGGAGTTTGTTTGCACAACTGACTTTGAAGATTTTCTATTTGAACTTTGAGGTCTTCAATCAGTTCCTCCAACTTCTCGCGTTTTTTCCTTCCCTCTATGTAAAGGTCATACAACAGATGTTCTGGTTCAGTAGTAACTGTAATTTTAATTGCGGTATCTGGGTCATCGCGACGACTGTAGTCAGCACCGCGTGGCTGTTGCCACTGCGCCGTCAGCGCTTTACTTAAACACAACGCGAAATAATCGATGCGACCGTTCACAATGGAAGTAAATCAAATGATTTAACTGACTGTTTTTTTTTACATTTTTTAAACGCTGTCTATTGAAAACGCAGCGCTACTACCATGGTGGCAGACTATTTTTCTGTGATTCTTTACGTTATCATTAATCGAATAATTCAGGTCTGCCAAGCGAACAAATCATATAGAAATTTTGGCACCTAGCTATTAGACATACTAGACACAGGATAGGCTACTTTTTTCTTTTTCGACGCGGACGAAGTCGCAGGCGCCAGCTAGTACAGAAATAAGTGTATAAATTTTTTTAAGTAGTTGTTATGTACAGTCGGCCGCATAAGTCGATTAAAAAGTGCTAAACAACTAAACACTCAACTTACTTACATACTGTACATGAAGTTTATTTTGTTCTATAGTCATGACAACGAATTATGGCGCGTTGAGTGTTCAGTTGTTTTGCACTTTTGAATGTGTTTATTTATTTATTTTATTTTTATTTTATTTATTAGGAAGCCAACACAGTATACAACCATCCATACACTTATTCACATTTAAACAATCTTTTATAATATTGTACACTCCACTTATAGGCTAACTCAGCATGCATTAAAAACGAACACAAAAGACATTTTCTGTTTTTTTTTTACAAAATAATACTAGTAATAAGAAAACAAAAAACTGTTAGTCGACTTTTGGGGCCGACTGTACTCATCAGCGCGCTGGGCCACCGCGAACACGTAAGGTTTTGCTGATGCTATGTCTACGTTGCGGTCAACGTTCTTTTTGATGTGGACTGTCGCCACTCTGTTACTAGCTGTTAAGTTAACAAGTAAGTATACTCAATAATTTATTTATTTTTTCAAATTGTATTTTTAAGGAGTTTTAAAATAGTGAACTAAGTACACTAAGTAAAGTACGTGGGCGGAGTATTTCGTGGGCGGGGCCACGCAACTTCAGCCCTCCGACAACCCTCTAGCCAAACCAATATTCGAAACATTAACGCAGTCAGCAACTACTCACCACTCGTGTCATACAAACAAGATGTGTAGAACATATAAATGTGTACTTAGCGTAATCATGTTTTAAGTGAAGTGTATGAAATAAATTTGAAAAAAAAAATGTTTAATATGGACATCGTTAACGGCGTAGGCTGCCCGCCTATGGACAACTCAGGAACAGTGCCGTTGACAATAGGAGGTTCTCCAACGTCTGGAAACAGTTCAGACATGTTTCTTTATGACGACTCATCTATGTCTGATGGCAGTTTATACGCGAGTGACCAAGAAAATTTCTCTACTCCTCGTAAACGGTAAGTACCTACCTAAAGTGCATTATTAGAGAAAATATTTTAATTTAAATTTTAATTTAATTTTTTATTTTTTTGTATAGTTATTTTTTGTCCGCTGTAAATGCTGTGCGTCAGTAATATTTGCTGTGTGTTAATTTATTTGGGTGAAATAAAATAACAACTTTACATACAATTCTATTTGCTGGCGAAATACACAAACGTACATACAATATATAAATCAATATAATCAATCTTGGCGGTTTAACGTGGCAGTTGAAAATGTCTGCAAGGAGGTGATAGCAGAATGGCTTCTGACATAACATTTAGAAGCTACAAATTTAAAACGTGAAGGAAGAAAATCCAAGTTGTCTCCGAGACTGAAAACCACAGTAGCTTCAGATATTATTTTTAAACTGACTTCACTTGAGAGACTGTGAAGGACTATATGAGGGACTATCTGTTTATTATCAATTTATCAAAACCTAAGTATAAAAGTTTCGTAAGTGGAATCCCTATAAGTATAATTAAATTGCAACCCATTCGGATACCCACCGGCAAAACCTATCCTGCCACTCTGGAGCCTCTCAACGCCTATCTGGAGTAACAAGGATCACGACATACAGAAGGTTAGTGAACCATAAGGTTCTCATGAAGAGAATAAATGGAAGAAATTGACAAATTGGACATCAGTAAGGAGCCAAATCTGTATAAAATTCGTGTACATGTGCATAATCTGTATTTGTATCTGTTCCCTAGTGTATAATAAAATTTAAAACATTTATTTGAGCCCTTTTTTATTTAATTTTACACAAAATGGAATTTTGTGGAATTTAATTTTACACAAATCCCACAAAACATCACCTTGTTTCGCTATAATGCGTATACCAGCGAAATATACGTACAAAGATGTAGTGTAAAGGTCTAACTGAATCTTTTTTTAGTTTTTTTAGAAAGATAAAAAGGCAAAAATATAACAATACTTCCAGGTCGGAATGCCGTCGTCATAAACGCCGATCACGGTGCCCACAGCAGCAAATTCAACAAAGGCAAGCAGCGAATCTACGCGAACGCCGTCGCATGCAATCAATCAACGAAGCCTTCGAAAGTCTTCGTGCACACATACCGACTTTGCCATACGAAAAACGCTTTTCCAAAGTGGACACATTAAAACTTGCCATCGGATATATAAGTTTGCTTGGCGAATTGGTAAGTTGTGCTTCTATGCCAACAATACATAATTACTTATATACGTATGTTATGTATATATAAAGAAAGTTATACAATGAATTCATAATCTGCAGGTACGGGCTGATAAAAACACATCAAACACGATGATTGCTGGCGTTGGAAAAAATCAATGTAAAGACGAACAGAAAAAGGTTGTAATAAGAGGTAGGTGAAGCGAACTTTTACTGCATAATTCAGAATTTTGAGTTAATTAATCCGTGACTTTTATGAAGCCTTGCTAAAGACATACTTATTCAAGTTTGTAAAATGTAAAATTATTAAATTTACAAATACCTAAACAGATTACAATTATATTTTAACTAGCTGGTGCCCGCGACTTCGTCCGCATTGAAAAAAAACCTGTGAAGTTTGGTAGCGATCGGACGCGGACTAAGTCGCGGGAAAATACTAGTGTTAGTATATATTTCATTTGATATTTTTTAGCGTAAGAAATAAATTATTTTCTATCTATAACTAACAAATGTAGCAATGTGCACAATGCATATTGGTTTAATGAGCGACATAATGTTAAACCTGTGACGAATTCGGTACCAGCTAGCACGACCCCGCCGCATAATAACATGAGTTATATTAAATTTGTCTGTTGCACCTTTTTTTGATCGATACCGTCCAAAATGACCACCATATTAACACGCATCTTTACACAATTGTTTCCGTTGATAGTTGGTAATCGACAATGTCAAATGAGTATTAGTTCTTACCTTTCTTTCGTAATAAACACATACAATTACAATGTTATAAAGAGAGAAGTACGAGTATGTTGGTAATTATAATAAACTCAAAAACTACTGGACCGATTTAAAAAATTCTTTCACCTATATAATTATCAGCGAGTAACATAGGCAAGGACGCGTGCGACAGCTAGTTTAATGTAGTGGAAA
Source organism: Synanthedon vespiformis (assembly GCA_918317495.1). Taxonomy (NCBI): domain Eukaryota; kingdom Metazoa; phylum Arthropoda; class Insecta; order Lepidoptera; family Sesiidae; genus Synanthedon; species Synanthedon vespiformis. Next base: position 6,295,022 of record OU906947.1, read on the forward strand.
CAAAATTGTAGCTTTGTTATCATTGCCGTCATCATTATCAACAGGATGTTAAGAATCTTAAACAAATTAATAATTAAATTGTAAAAGCAAAAGAGTGAATTTTGAATTAAAGTATAAACAACTGATTTAACTGGTAAATAGTCCACAAGGAGTGCTTCGTAATAACTATATTAAAATAATAAATATACAAAATTATAGATTATACTGGGAAAATATCATGTAAATGGTTTGGGGGTTCATAGTTACACATTTAAGTTTGAAAGTATTTAAAAAGTTTTAAAGTATTAAAAGATTAAAGTTATTAAAAAGTCTTTTTAATTTTCGACTGTTCGCCTCCACAATAAATGAAATTAAGAAATACTTTTGTTTTCTTACTGAATGTTGGGCATTTAAAATAAATGGCCTGGTTTTTTTTAAATAAAATAAAATAAATTACCTATAATTAAAATCCTATACATATTTTGAAAATGATATATATCTGTTTTGCTTACGATAAGTTAGATACATAGTGTACTAAACAAAGCAAAGTTTTTTAACACATGACGCCGACAAATAATGAATAAATATGCGATAATCTGAATATCTACCTATCTCAATGGCCATAATAAAACAGGAGTTGAGGGTTCGCAACAAAATGACACATTAGAAATTTGTACGTATCCCACGGGATAACGTTGGCGCATCACGCAATAGCAAAGTGTGGGAACACACCTGGACCACGGGGATGATTAAAGGATGCACGCGATAATTTTACAGAGGGTGTTACAGTGTTACTGCACTCAATTAAGTTATCATTTCCCAAAGTTTAGGCTTAATCTACTTCTAAACTAATTCTAATTTATGTCGCTTTCAATGTCTGTCTGACTACAGGTAAACTCCTCTTAAACTACGCGACGGATTTTGTTGAATTTTCGCAATAAGATAATTTTTCATTTTTCATAATTCATAACACCTATTTGAGTGTTTATGTAAGTAAAATAAGCAATGCAACCAAGAGTCTATAGCGGTTTCTCCGCTAAGTATTTCTAAACTATTAAACAAATTTTAATACGGTTTTTTATGTGTAATTGAAGTTTCGGCACCCGACGGAACGCGACGCCGACGGGTTGAGCAGTTTATATTATCTATATCGGCATTACAAAGCCTGTGTCGATAGATTATGTAGCGACAGCTACTACCAATGTGTCGTACCCACAAGGGCGTAGCCAAGATTGTATATTGAGAGGGAGCAGACAAAGAATCGCAGCCTTCAAGCATCGAATTAATATAACTTAGGTCTTATAAGAAGCGTCGCAAGTTATGAAGCTCGTCAGAATTACAGTTTACCAGCGAGCGACCGTTGTTCTAAGCGGAGCTTCTTCTGTGTACCCTTTAGCCTAGCTGAAGAAGAATATTATCAGACGTGAATTATTGGAGTTTACTCCTTAAGAATCGATTTGCATATATAAGGCCGCTTGGTATGAAAATTTATATGCGTAAAATCAAAATTGTTGCACGAATGCTTTATGTTATGCGTTATAGTTACGTTCTATTTTTCAACCGACGAAAACGAAAAAACAAAAACGGAGGAGGTTCTCAATTCGACGCGTATATATTTTTTTGTTTTTTTTATGTATGATCACGCATAACTTTTGACAGGGTGGTCCGATTTTGATAATTCTTTTTTTTATTTGAAAGGGGGTCCCATTTTAATTTGGAAAAAAATTCCAATCCTAAGGGTAGGAAAACAGGAGATGATTGATTGTTCACTCACCGATTGATTGTAGCGTATAACCACGCATAACTTTTTACGGAGTAGTCCGATTTTGATAATTATTTTTTTAATTACTAGGGTATACCTCGAAGTTAGTCTCGTATAAATTTTGAAAAAACTCCTACCCTAAGGGTGGAGAAATTAAAAATTAAACATGTAAATTAGCATTAGATTATAGCCACAAAAAAATATAAAATAAAACTTTTTAACAAATTTACCTAAGTAATTTTGAATCGGCGCCAAACAAGCAAAAATTACGTAAAGAGTGATGCGCGGCGGCGACTTAAAATTACTTAGGTAAAATAATAAGATTATTTTATGCTTTTCAGTTTTTTCGGCGGTTTTATTTTTTGTTATAAAGTTATATTTTAAATATTTTAGAATATCTGAAGTAATATTATATTGCGCCATCTACACAATTGTGAAAATTTAAATTTTATAATCGTTCGTAAGGAGTAAACTCCAGTCTTCTGTCTGAGCTGAACCATACATCATATTATAATATAACGATAAATGTAAATATACCTAAACAATGCACTTGCATTCAAATTTGAGTGCTAAAATGTGAGCAAACAAGAACACAATAGGAGCATATTTACGAATCATACCGTAGCAAATTGAGGGATCACCCTTTATAAACAGAGAGGCGGAGTGGAGTGCATTAGAACACTATTAAGCACTCAGTGGATCCCTCGAAATTAAACACGACAATATCTGTAAAATAATCATAAAACTTTTAATTGAATAAAAAAACAAAACACCTATTTTTAAAATGTTTTAAAACAACAAAATCGGCCCTCAAATGATGCTCCGACATACAATATGACATAAGTACATGCTCCGACATATATTATTATTATTATTATTATTAGTATTATAGATTATTTGCTTATCTGTAGATATTTGTTATTAACATAGTCATAATACTATAATAGACAAGAGTAAATTATTTTGCCATCACAAAATAAATACACCTTATAGTAAAAGAGGGCGCGCTGATAAAAAAAGCCGCGGCCCGTTCATTTTGGGCTCGAGTGTTGGACGCTAATCTTTTTTTCAATTAACCAAAACACCTTATCAAAATATTTAGTAGGATTTACATCCTCATTGTAGTGCACGTGCGTATAAATTGCAACTGACTATACATCAAATCGTTTATAGATATGTATTTATTTTTTTAAGTCAAACTGACAAGTTTCTACAATCAAATTTCAATTTCATATCAAATTTTTAATTTGTTTTTCAAATATAATGATTTTAATGCAAATTTAATTAACAATTATTCGTTTTGATATACGTTTATTGAAAATTATTGAGTTGTGTTATAAAGATGCCGATTAAAATTTTACTAGCTCGTCAAATATTCGACGCGACTGGTGTCCCCACTGTTGAGGTTGATCTGGTTACTGAACTTGGACTGTTTCGCATCGGCGTCCCTTCGACTGATGACAAAAAGCTTGCTGAATCCGTGCAATTACGTGACAACATACCATCCGAGTATAATGGTATGGGCGTTATGAAGGCAGTTAAAAACATAAACACAATAGTAGCACCGGAAATTGTAAAGCAAGGCTTGGAAGTAACAATGCAGAAAGAAATAGATCAATTTTTAATAGCACTCGACGGAACTGAGAACAAATCGAGACTCGGAGCTAATGCTATAATGTGCGTATCGTTAGTTATAGCCAAGGCTGGTGCTGCTAAAAAAGGTGTGCCTTTGTATAGACATATATCAGATATGGCTGGAGTCACCACCATTATACTACCTGTTCCCCACTTTGTTATTCTAATGGGTGGAAAACTTTCCTCGAATGGACTACCTTTTCAAGAGTATTCGATTATGCCAACTGGCGCTTCGACGTTTGGTGAGGCCTTGCGCATCGGTACTGAAATATACCGCTACGTTAAAGATGTTATAAAAACTAAATATAATATGCAATCTACTTATGTAAGTGACTCTGGTGGTTTTTCTGTGCCGTTAGCTGGTCACAGAGATGCCCTTTTATTTCTAACAGATGTCATTAAGCAGTGCGGATACACTGGTAAAGCTGAAATAAGCATAAACGCGGCTGCCTCAGATTTGTTTAAAGATGGTGCTTATGATCTTGAATTTAAGAATCCCAATTCAAATCCACAAGATTATATGTCTTCTGATAAACTGGCGGAAGTGTATTTAGATAATGTAAAAGAGTTTCCAGTTTGTTCAGTAGAGGACGCATTCGAGTGTGATGATTGGGCTGCGTGGTCTACACTTGCTGCTAGGACAACAGTACAGTTGTTCGGAAATGATTTGACTCAAACTAATTTGCGAAGAGTGGGTTTGGCTATCGAGAAAAAGGCAGGAAACACTGTTGGTTTGAGAATAAATCAGGCAGGCACACTGACTGAAGTGATCGATGCTTACAAGTTACTGAAGCAAAACGGGTTTGGTATTGTGGTATGCGACAGGTGGGGTGACACTGAGGATTTATTTTTGGCAGATCTTGTGGTAGGGTTATCAGCGGGGCAATTGAAGTGCGGTGCTCCAGCTAGATGCGATCGTATCGGCAAGTACAACCAAGTCCTTCGGATTGAGGAAGAATTGGGAGCACTCTCCAAATACGCAGGAAAGAACTATCGAGGCCAATCTTGAAAAATGGAAATATATTTATACTATATCGGTCTTAATTGTCAATGCAAATTTATATTGATTGTGCTGCAGAAAAGAACTTAGATTAATTGATTAAATATTTAATTAATATATTGTTTATTATTACAAACTTTCAGCAGTTGGTGGAGTAAAGGATTTCTCAGCTAATTCTCGTATCAACATCTTGTCTCTTATGCTTATACCTATTAAAGTTTGAAGTACTCTAGGCGGAAGCATTTTCCCGCGGTAAAAAGTAGCCTATGTTCATCACGGGTAATATCGGCTTCTAATGGTAAAAGAATTTTTCAAATCGGTCCAGTAGTTTCGGAGCCTATTCTATTCAAACAAACAATCAAATCTTTCCTCTTTATAATATTAGTATGGATAATATCACTAAAGAAATTGATTACTTCTGTCTGATAGTAAAAACTGTTATTTAATTTTACTATAAAATATAAGAATCCTCTCTTGACAATAAAAATCAAAAGTGGGTTTATTTGTGACAAACGGGCTAATTACCGGAAACACTACATTATAACAGACATGATACACAAACTATCATTACCACAATTGTCTAAACTCGCATAATGGGGAAGGCAATTGCTATCGACAATTTTTTTTCTAATACCCATTTAATTAAAGATACTATTTGAATGCAATCCTTACAACATTTTATTATTTCTTCTCACACAGAAATATGTAAAGCTGGCGATACCAAGTAGTAGGTATCACTAGTACCTAATAATAGTTACTTACCTATTAATAGTAATATCCAGTGGTAATAGAGCAACTGTACCAACGAAAAAACACGTCAAAATAATAAGCAAACGATAACTCTGACGTTATGGGACCAAACCCTTTGTTAAATAATCTCTTTTGTGGTTAAAATTCACAATTTTTCATATTTCATAAGCAAAAGGTGTTTTATCTTTAAGATATAAAAAACATTAATCGATGTGGACAGGTCAACCCTATCGGGTTATCGACAAGTGGGCCGTAACGGAGCGCACGTGCACTTCACCCCATGCGTTTTGCCCCCTAAAATAAAAGAATAACACCCCGGCATTATATCGCATTCGCGAATACTTAAACACCCCTCTTTACACTCTCTACTAAATAATTGAAGATAAATAAACCTTAAGTTTGTCCTTTGGGACAATTTTGCACAATTGGGTCCGCATAATTAAAGGTTTGCGATTACTTAAATAGTTTTTGTATTGATTGGGGTGAATCATCATAGATAAGAGGTTGGATATATCATGTAAAATTTTCCACGCACTAGTCACTAGTCACGTGACGATGTGTTGCTATGGTTAAGTCACGTGTCACGAATCCTAAGTAGCAATCAGAGAGAGCTTTATCAAAGAGAGCAAGCAAAGATGAGCGAAAAAATACATTTTTGATTTTGAAAGTTTAATATTTCTAGTAAAGCATAAGTGCTTACTCACACATTATATATAGGGACACACAACATTTTTATGTTTTTTTGCTGGTAATATAATTTATTTAGTAAATAAATAGGTTTTTGTATTTTTGTTTTCGTTTTGAAGTAGACAACTGTGTTGATTTGTCCTGTTATTATTAAAAGTTAGTAATACTGCATTCAAAGATTTTCAAAAAATTACGTCGTTATCGGCAATATTCAATCAAACATTTTAGGTTATTCCTTCTTTTAAGATACTATGTTACTTAAGAAGAATTATTATTTTTTGTCCATTCTTTCGATTGGCTTCATAAAAATACGAATTATTTTTTTTCACATTTAAGTCGGTTCGATTCACAGACGAAGCAAGTTAAGTATTTTTAGAAAATCTTTGAATGCAGTATTAATTTAAAAACCTTTTAAAAATATCATAAAATCGTACGGCGCAAAATATCCTATCTACGATATTTAAGGTACTTTCCCTTCATGTCGCATATAATTTTATCTGAAAGGTAAGTAATATTGTGATGTTTTCAGGGAGTAATTTTCAAGCGCACTCATTGTCTTGGTCGCGCCAGGGAGAACGCCCTCCGGGATCTACGCTTCGTGCTAAAATATGGTTCCCGGAAGATCCTAGAAGATTTAATAATACAACTAATGTAATAGAAAAAGAAGAACTGTGATAAATATTTACTTCATTATCTCTGTTACACATTTTTTTTATAATGTTCTATTAAAGTACGGTATATCTTAAGCTTCATTATTTTCACGTAGATTGCATTCCGTCAAATGATTTAAAATACTAATGTGTACCAACTACTAACATGTATAACATACTATTTACTAACATACTAACGTACATTACTATTTAATTAAATATAACAGAAAATTTATATGCAAAATAATAAATTAATTTTTAACATAGATTTCGTAGCTGAATAAAAACTTATCAAAAATATTTAATAAATTCAGACTTTTTGTGTAATAATTGTCTTATTTTGTAAACATTCTCGACGTATCTCTTGTATATATTACAGATATTGTGTGTTAATTTTAAACGATTAATTTACCTACTAGATGAATTCGAATTAAAAAATATCGATAAATATTTTTAAAATAATATTACATATCCCGCAATTTTTTTATTAAATAACATGCGTGAAATGTTCACGTACCCTTGCTATGTGAAAAATGATATAGTTAAGACACGCAACAACTATTTGTTGATAAAATAAGACAATGTTTATAAAAAAGATATATATAAATGTACCTAAATACCTACTGTATGAAAATATAATGTTTTACTGTTATAGATGCTTTATGAAATATGTAATCAAAACTTTTTATTAATATGTTAACCTTTTCATATAAATTCATAAAAATAAATTGTAAATAAGGGGTTCATTTTATTTTTTAAACAAAAATCTACGTTGTTCCTACATAATATTATAAATGTGAAATGTTTGTTTGCTACGCTCTCACTCCATAACTACTTAGCCGATAGGTAAGGACTAACGGAACTACATAGGTAGGTCTTAAAAATACGTAGGATTTCTTTCATCAAGAAGAAAAGTTCCATTCTAAAAATATAATTATTACATAAATCACCTCATATATTTTTGTCAGGTGTTTATTTTATATTTTTTTCACGCTTAAGAAAATTGGGGGCGTACGACTAGGTATAGGTAATAAATGTATCATAATCTAATTAGATTACCTACAATCACTATATGGGATAGGTTAAGTTCAACAATAAATGGCCTCAGTGGTAAAAGTATCAAAATTCAACCCAACCCACCCAAATAGATCCAGGTAGAACCCTACTTTGTAGGTTTTAGAGATTCAGTTCAGCGAATATAATATTTGAACAAGCTTTAACTAAAAAGTATATAAAGTAACCCCCCATTATTCTTTTGAGCCTAAACAAGCTATATAGGTGCACAGACACACAGGTCTAAGTTATAACAGCTTTCCTTTGCGTCGGGCGTTAAAATACGTTTAATGTGCCTCCTTTGTGTCAGCAATTTAGATCACACATTACACTGGTTTCCCTTCAATACGAATAAATCTTTCGCCTTTTACATCACACATATTCCAACAACGGTTTCAATAAAATGGAATAAGAAAAGACGCGAAGAATAATTTATAAATTACTGGCATACTGATCGTTTATTCTGAAAACATGCTAAAACTAGTAAGTTGGATTCATGAAGTTTTTCCATCGTTTTATTTCTTCACGATGCCATTTTTTTCCGCGTACAATCTACATGCGACCACTGTCATATAATTTCCCTTCCCTAAACAGGTGGTTTTGTTCCCAAGGGTATGATGTTATGTAGATATAACTATAGATATTACTTATCTGTCTACTGTATATTACCTATACACATTGAAAATGCATTTTCAGTATATTATTGTCTAAAATGTTTTTTATCTTTTAACATAAAATATACATGTCACATATTATTATTGAGATATTTTAGACCTTATATCTAAAATTTAATGTCAGAAATGAAGACCTCCATTAGTTCCGAAAATTCAATTAGTTATAATAATTAATTTTATCAATAACTGTGACGGAGACGCCTGAATTTTACAGTGGTGCCGAACTTTTTAATGGTTTTAGATGATCCTTCGGGAACCTAACATTTTCCAAAATAAAAATTATCCTATTTGTCTGACGATGTCGTAGCACGAGAACTCGTCTCTGGGCGTTTTCGATCAATAAGTAGTAGGGGTTCTGGGATTGGTTACAGGTGTTAGTTCCCAAGCCGCCTACATATAACTTTACTTCGTATAATATTTTACGCAGCACAAACATCAAGCGTTAAATGGTTTTTATTTATATTTATTTTTTCAACTGCACACTTAATTTTTTCTATTTATTTGCAATATAGTACAGCGTACATTAATCAGAGGCGCCATCAGAGGTGACTGCGTTCTACAGTCATAAACCAAGCTCTGCTACAATATAATTATTATTACTCATTATATTTTCTCATTTTTTTCGCGGACGAAGTCGCGGGAAAAACCATGTTAAATAAAAAATGCGATGTAAAAGAAGTAAGTTACTTTGAGTGCCAGCTTAAACATTAAAATAATAAATTCAAATAAAAGTACATAATATTTATTTATTTATTTAATTACAATTTTAAGGGCTAATATATAAAATAACATGTAAAATGATAATACTAAAAACCACTGAGGTTTAGTCTCGTGTTATCATTAAATTAATAGATACTATTAATTACAATTTAAAAAATATTGCTTTAACTTAGATTTAATATTTTTAATTGATATATTGTTACACAGATCTGAAGAGGTGTGGGACAATGTAATCGGTAGTCCTTTCGCCTATATTATGCTAGTAGCTGTTGTTAGTTTAGTTAAAAATACTATCAATCGTAGCTTGCTACGACTGCTAGTGGCGGATCAGCTCCGTAGCAGTTGCTACGGCTACGGGTCCCGCGCATCGGGGATCTGTTCGGCCACTCCGGAAACCAGACATCAACAGCTAAATTTTCAATATACTGAAATGAACATTTTAGAAAATATTGTTCAAATGTTATTCTTGTATGTACTTAAAAGTTTAAAAAAATAAAATTATCTGTATCCTCGTGGCCAGCTCCCGGCTCCACACGGGTTCAAAATAAAAATTATCCTATCTTTTAAATTGGACCAAATTACACATAATTACGAAAATTTATCAAAATCCGTTCAGTAGTTTTTGTATATATAGAGAGACAAGGCAATTAAAAAAAATAGGAAAATTACGTTTTATTTTATAACATAAATGATACTATTACTATGCTGTGGTGTCAGCAAATGCTACGCCATCTGTTAATCCCTTAACAAACTATTGATGAGGTAAGCGTACTAATAAAAAAGAAGTACGTTCTGATTCAGGAAGATGGCGCTATTTAATATAATGAAACTTCAAATTTTAAAACTGCAGTTTCAACAAATTGGATTCTGCTATGGAAGCTATAATTTGAAAATGGGATGAAATTTTGTGTGCGTAAGTTTAATTGGTTGCAAATTGATGCAAATAGCAAATTCTATCAAGAGGCTTAAAGATGGTTAAAGATTATTTAAAAAAAAATTTTGGTCAGAAATAAAACAATTATTTACATATTCAAATTCATACATTTATTTCATGCATTTCATGCATAAACATTATATGATTTCAAAAAATAACTCCTTACTATTATTAGGCCTTAATAATAACGGCTCTTCTCTCATCAATACATAAAAGAAAAATAAGACGATAATTAATACTATATAAATGTAAACCAACTAAAAGTCGAAAAAATAATAGATACCTTTTTATGTTATGACAGAGAACGTGAATTACTTATTATACCAAAATATACTTAATTAATATCACATTAAAATATTTAAAAAATGATTAAAGGAAAACAATTTTAAATGTTTTTACTTACAATATTTTAAAATTAAAAATATAGCAAAAATACACTTTGTACAGTGGACTAATCAAGTAGAAATATCAATGAATGAAGTTCAAATTGTTATAGAAAACAATTGACATCATCTCGATAAAACGAATTATTTATTGTTCAAATACTGAAATGGATATCAAAATCCTTTTAACCTAGTTTTTGACGAATACTTCTTGCAAAGTCAAAAAAAAAATCTATTTAAGCATACAAGATAGACAGACAGACAGACGCGGCTTTGTTTTAAAGAAAAAATTGTATTATAAGAAAATTTAAACTAGTTAAGTGTTCACTTGATAACTCTTTTTAACAAAAAAAAACCGACTTCAAACCATTTTCTCATGGATGTCATTGTCAGAACTGGACCATTATTATTATTATTAATGGACTGGACCAAGCACCAGCTTTCAAATAAAAAAAGAATCATCAAAATCGTTTCACCCAATCGAAAGTTATGAGGTAACAAAAATAAAAAAAAAATACAGTCAAATTGAGAACCTCCTCCTTTTTTGGAAGTCGGTTGAAAAGTATATTAATTATAACATAAGTAAGTACATTTCTCAAGTTTTACATTTATATCTACTTTACTTGTATATTATTATTAAGTTTTAAAGAATTTATTTTATTGTAATTGTATTACGTTGTAAAGAAGGTTCGTAGTTTTCATATTTTCTTGTATTTCACAAAAATTTGTTTCAAAGTGTATATATTCATTTGATAGAGCTCTTTCTGCTCTACAAAACTATTGTTTTGTTTTTTTTTTTTTTTTTTTGAATAATTTAAATTTTCGTCATTTGCGAAGTTCAAAAAAAAATGGTTGCCGTTGATTTTGGACCGAGGTGGTGAACAGCAACAGAGAATACATCATTGATTAATTTATTATTATGATTAAGTATTGTTTTTTGTTCAAATACATCTTTGCCATAAAAACTCTACGAACTTTCTTTAGAACACAATAATGTGTATCTTCTTTTTTTAATAAAAAATATTGCATTCATCACCAGTCTAATTCAACACTTTTTTTTACCAAATATACTGTCCACAGAAAGTGACATAAAAATTGAACCAAACTTAATAAAAATATTTTCATAAGTCTAGCCACTAGAAATTATACCCTTTCTCAAGCCTCTTTTGTATATTATACTTTGAGCATTATAATAATAAAATAGGAAATGGCAAAAGAAACTAATTTATTATGCAGTCAATATGCAGGAAACTATGTTATACTACCGGAACTTAGAAGAGATTAATCAAAAGTTGGAAGAATTGCATACCAGTCTTACAACAATTTATGTTAGAATGCACCAATAGAGAGAAACATTATAATATATGTAATAAAAACATAAACACTTCTGTGGCTTAATTGACTAAAACTGTGGAATGCAACAATTTATTGTGTTTTAAAGTGAGGTTTCAGTAACTTGAGAACATAGCGTTTGTAAAGGAAAGTCCACGGCAAGAATATGATGTACCCTGAGAATCCGAGACTGTAATAGACCATCCACCACTTGGAGAATACTTTCAAATCAAAGGGCACTAAGCTCCATCCCATGAAAACGATTGTGTACACCTTCAGGAGGAGGTAGAGCAGCGGCTTGGTCACCGGGTGGGACCACATGGGCTCGTACCACGTGGTCCTGGTGAGGATGCTCTCCAAGTCCTTCTCCATGAGAATGATAAGGAACTCGTTGAAGAAGGTGGCGTAGTACCCGGAGCGGATGCCGTGCCAGAGAGCCAGGAAGGCGAGGGTGAGCAGTTGACTGAGGTTGCGGTTCCCGAGGAACTTGAGCCTCTTGTAGATGTATTCGGCCGCGAAGTAGTTGGTGTTGCAGTTGAAGCTGTCTATGTAGTGTTGGAACTTGGTGGCAGTCTCGAACCTCATCAGTTTGATGTTGCTGCAACCGTCCCATTGGTTCACCGCGTCGTCTTTCTTTCCATTGTACGACAGTCCAAATCTGATGCACGACGCTGCAAAAAGAAGTTGTTAATTACTTTGAGTAACCATTACTGATACATCATCAATACTAATAATAAATATGTAAGTGTAGGTATTGTATGTAGTATGTATGTTCCTCCATAAACATAAACGAATTAACATAAGTTCTAAACGAATTAACTCATTTTTTTACGAAACTTGGTAGATAAACATTTAGATGTACGGGTCACAGGATAGGCTACTTTTTCTTTTTCAACGCAGACAAAGTCGCAGGTACCAGCTAGTTTTAAATAATTGAAATGAGCTTCTACTAGATTCCTTCAGCAGTGAATGCAAATATTAACTTATTTATGTACCTAATTTAAATTTGGTTCTATGCAATAAATATAGAAGAAACTTTTTATTATTATTTCCATATGATAAAAATTATTTATTAAAAATAATATATTTATAAAGGCGAGTATTATGGGCTATGCTACGTCAAGTACTTAATTTATATCCGCACTGAAGTACAGTACACTTTCAACATTGTTAACATTCAACAATGTTAATATTATTCATTGATCCAATTCTATTTGCAATTTTGCATTAAATTGAAATAGAAAATCGAAGCACTCATTAGAATAATTAAGTATTGAAATGAGAATGTACATAATATGTGTTCCAAAAGTGGCAATATAGTGGGTGCCTGTGACCAATTTTTTTTTTCATACAAACCATTCCTGATTATCCCTCTATTCTATTAATAAGTGAAGACAGAATTAAAATCGGTTATATTCAGGTTATATTTTGACATTGGATGAGTGCTTGCCTTAAAATTCTTTAAATGGACTTTGACTTTGTACTGTTTTTAAAATAAAAATAAAGTGTTCAAATGTTTTGATTAAAACCCATTTTTAATAATAAACTCAAGGCTAGTTTGATCAAATTAAAAAAAATACTTTCCATACAAAAAAATCTGAAACTAATGAGAGTATAATTTATTTTGTATAACCGTCATAACATAACAGACATTATTACTCTGAATTTACGGATACAATTAGCGTTCATTCGTCTGTTCATGATTACATATTAGACATTATTGTAATGCACAAAACACATGTGATGTAAACGGAATTGTATAATATAATTACCTTCAGTGAGCAACCAGCAGGAAATATATTTCAGTAGAGCAAAATGAGCCCAAAATCCGCAGTAAAAATGACGGTACAAAATCGACTTCTCCCAGAATTCATCAGTGAGCATGTATTTCACATTGAACACAGTCACTGAAAACAATAGTAAATTTATTCTTTAGCAAACTCTGTTTAAGCATATTTCAATTTTTTAACATAATAAAATTATGTTTACAGGGTAATTACTCTTTAAAAAAGGCAAAAGCAGTCTGTTAGTCAGGCAAATTGATGGAAAATCCTGACCCGAGGAGCACTGTCCCCTGCATCTTTAGGAGAGTGTAACTACTACAGAACCTTACCATCTTGTTATTACTTAAAACATATTTTTATTATTACAATAAAACATTTCAAACTGGATAACAGTTAGTAGTTGGGAAAGGCCCAAGCTACCGATGTTTAGATTGTGTAGGACTGGAAATTGAAGAGCTAAGAATATGTGAAAGCTTAATAAGTTAAGAAGTACTGCCTTCTGTGTCTGTCTGTCCCTTGATCCAGCCATCTAGCAAGAGCCTCTTGAACTATGGTCCAGGTTCTTCTCTATAAGACTGTCGGCTATTGCCAAACATGGCAGTCAACTTGTGAGCAAAGAGTCATTTGGAAAGTTTGTGTTTCTCAACTTTCACTTGATTTTATATTACAGCTTATTATTATTATTATTATTATTATTGAACTGAATTTGAAAAAAGTTTGAAGTAAAAAAAAGAAAAGTATGAAGTACATACCTCCAATTTGAAAAGCAATTAAATACAGCATTCCTTGTTTTAGTCTGTCAAAGGCTTGTTTCGAATAAGTGGCTGCGTCTTCCAATGGGTATTTATCATTTACATAATCTGAATACCGTTTAAATGAAAACAGTGGACCCACAAGGAAACCACCAGGGAAGTAAATAAAGCCAAGTAACTCAAGGACTGCTGGTGAAGTATTTATTGCTGTTTTCTTATTATTCTCCGATAGTTCTGCCTGCTTCCCTTTGTTAATCTTCTCGCCATCCCAGAGATCAAACGACAAAGCAATTAGCTTTAAAGTCAAGACACAATGCGGTAGAGTCCACGTTATATCATACTCCTCAGACTCAGTCATAGAATACCCAATTAACAGGTATCCCATATTGAAGACAAATGTTATTAGGGCATGTATTTCCCCAGGTTTGATATACTGATTTGTCGCATACATAACTAAGACTGGAATCATGTTATGGTAAAAGGCGAGTCCAAAGTTAAAGTAAGCCATTTCCAAACCAGTTAATAGGAAATAAAGATGTCTGAGGTATCGTTCTTGAGATCTGACATACTTGTGATAGATTAATGCCAATGGATAACAGAACAGAATTGATATGAGCAAATTGAGTGCTGCTTCTGTAGCACCAATAAAATTTGCCAGGTATGGTAAGGGGCTAATGCCACACCAAGCAAAAAATGAGAGTATGGTTAAAATCATATTTATCTGAAAAATAAAAAGAAATTTTTATTAGGTGCATGCAAGAAGAATATTATTTATATTTCAGATGAATAGAAATTACTTTTTCCTAGTAATATTTGGTAAAATTTTACTACTAAATAGAAGGGATTACATTTCATGTAAGAATATTTCTATGAACAATGTGCAGTTTCAACAACTACCTAAATAGTCCTACACTTGCAGTTAAATGAGGCATCTCTCTTAATATTAATAGCAGAGTGCATGCACTATTTATGCACCTTTTGGTTTGACCTTTTTCCGAGACCTATTTTATACACAATGTTAAGAAAATAAAAACATTATGTGGTTAAGTCTAGTCGGCCGCAAAAGTCGATTAACACATTCAAAAGTGCAAAACAACTGAACACTCAACACGCCATAAATCATTGTCACGACTATAGAACAAAATAAACTTCACTACAAACAATCGTAAAAAAAGTAAATAAGTAAGTTGAGTGGATTTTTTTTTAATTTTGTAAGTGTTTTTTATGGTGTTTTAAAGCTAAATTAGTTAGGAATGGTTGTTAGCTTTATAAAAATATAGTTTTTATGTCTAGGAAATCCATTCACAATTAATTTTATAAACATTACATTATGTTTTATAACACATTTTGAAATGAACCAGAGTCATAAACATTACAAAATCTAACCTATTTTGTTACCAATCGTACTGCTACAACCAGTATTACGGGTGGGCTCGCTCTGCTCGCATTAATTTTCATAACATTCCAGAACCTAACCTAACTTATTTGTTTCCAGTGAAGTAAGTATTGTAACACATTTTGTAATAAGCGCACAATTGTTATGTTATTATGTTTTAAAATGTTTATAAAAATATTTGTGAATGGATTTCCTAGGCATAAAAACCATATTTTAATAAAATTAACAAGTATTCTTAACTTATTTAGTTTAAAAGACACTGTAAAAAACGGTTACAAGATTCAAAAGCCAACCCAAGTTGAGTGTTCAGTTGTTTTGCACTTTTGAATGTGTTAATCGAATTATGCGGCCAACTGTACCAGGTCATTGAATATTTAGATCTATTTTGAGTGGCTACCTAGTTAAATAATGTTGTTATCTGTATTCGATGTTATAAACAATCACTCTTTAAATAACAAAACCACATAACTTCTTAGCAACATGGTACAGTTTCTTTTTAGTAATAATACCTAAACTGTACAAACTTTGAAACATTGTAAAAAAAAATCATTTTCATGCAACTTGCAAAGTCTTTCAGATTTCTATATAATTATTATGTAGATTTTAAACTATTTTCCATATTTACTTGCTATAAAAATTACAAATTAAATTATTGAACAAATTAAATTCTGGTGGCATGACAATGAGTTTTATTGATTATGCATGAATTATCTAATTGAATTAAATTAATTACTAAACATAGGTTAACGAACATAAAGTAAGTAATATAAAAATTACGATTACACAATGCAATGAAGCAGGTACCTACGTATAACAATGTCGTTATCTGTTAGATAAAAAGATTAAAATAATAATCGTCAAATTTGGTACTAGATGTATTCAATTGGAAAAAATAATTCGAAATATTTTTTTGATAAAACATTAATTAAATTACTAATTAGCTAATAATTAGTCACTTACCCACTGTAGTCAACAAAAGAACATTGAAATTAACGGGAATTATAACCCTAGTAAAAGGACGTTTCTCAGCGTAAATACATAAACCTCTACAAAAAATATTACAAGGACCAGATTAATTTTATTTATTTCTTTCTACGAATAAAACCAACTAAACCATTTTTTTAGTTCGGCTTACGACTTAACGAATTACGAAACTAACTTTAAATAACTAACTAACCACTTCGTTTCTCTTTGCCTTTGCCTCTTTCTCTTTGTGAGTTTGTGATGGTTTTTGTTTCTCTATTCTGTACAATACTTTTGTGTAGTTGTCATTGTCATGCTTGTCATGTCATGTTGAATGAAACTAATTGACGTAGGGACCACAGACCAATTATCACAGACGAGTAACATAGAGTCAGCGATAACAGATAAAACAACCTATACTTAGGATATTATAAGAAATTAAATAAATATCTACTTACTAATTGTCATAAAAATAATAACTATCTATGTATTGCATTGATTATAATAATTTACTGGGTATGGATATGCAAGACATTCGAATTTGTTTCAAAATCATAATTTACTGGTGCATTTTTTCTGAAAATATATACACTATAATAACCTGCTTCGTTGTAGTGACCAAGGTATGGACCAAGGAACATAATAAATATACTCTCTGTAGTGGCAGTTTAGTTAGATTTGTCAAGGAGAATAGAGGTAAAGGAGCGCAAGCTCCGTTGAAATTTGTCTTAACACCTGAATTGCGCAGATGCAATTTGCATTGATTTGCATTCACAGAGCGAGAGCGAGCATTATATACTAGATTATATATTATTTAATATATTTTCACAGACAAGATAGAAACACTGAAAATTTATATTGATCCAGTGTTGCAGTTTGAAATATTTTAAGTTGAGTACCTTTCATCGTTCAACGCGGACGAAGTCGCGGGCACCAGCTAGAATGAAAAGGTTTTTATGAAAATAAAAAGGTTTTCAAGATCGCTTTCTTGTACCATGAAATCTGAGCATGAAACAGATGGCGGCGGTCGCTTCTGACATTTTAACGTGCGAGGGAATAGGTAGGACGGAGATGCAAAATCACTAGATGTTGTAAAAACTCAGTATGCGTTGTCTCCTGATAATCTGATTGAAATCTGTAATAATACTTACTGATACTATCGATTAAAAAGGGAAATTATTTAGGTATATTTATTTATTTCAAATGGGTAGTATCGAATAATATCTTGCTTGACTGTGGGCAACACTGTAAGTATTGATTTTATCCCAGACAAAGAGCATTGCCTAGGTAGCCTAGGTTTGCGTAGTGCACTGATGCACTTAAGTCTTTAAAATTTTTAACCCCGATTCAGTCACTTTTATTCAGTGTACAATTTCTTTTACGCTTTGTGAGCGCAAACAAAAGTAAAATGAAAACAATTTTTTTTATTCATACTTTTAACTCTGTGTAATTAATTATCGAAGGTAATCATTAATTAGTTCCTTGGTCTCAAGTTTAAATGGGTGACCCACTTCGAAGATATCGAAGTAAGTGTAACTTATTTATTACCTAACTTAGAATAAGCCATCTAGTTCTCATCCTTTTTAGCTCTGCGATACTCTAAATTAAAAATTATAAATAAAATTGGTATATGTTTAAAATAAATATTTTTTTGAAGATCCATGATTGTTTTCTTCAAAATCGATGTGAATAACCATCGATGTTGATAACTTATGCTCTGTGACGGTAAATAATTCAAAGAACGTCACGCCGCCGCTATTGCTAACAAATAACCATGGAAAAAGTAAACGGCATTTAACTCGGACTCAATTATCATAATGGACGGAGCCTATTGGATTTTATGCGTGTAACTTGGATTTTTTGTTAGTATGCAGCTGTCAATGTGTATAAGTCTTCGTGAATAGGGATGTGACTAGTGTATCGATCGATATCGATAACCTAGTCATATCAAATTGAACATCGAGAAGTCAGTAGTTTATTAAACAATTATATTCTAATTTATTTGTGTATAGCCAAGAGACAATAAAGTTCTACACTTTTTATTTGGTCCGATGGGTATGATAATTGGTCCGAGGCATTTAATAACAGCATTTAACAGCAAGAGCGAGATGATGTACAAGTCAGTAAATCTTAAAATCTTAGTGTTATCTTTAAATGAGTCAAGACTATCTACTTATTTTGATGGGTTATTGTTATTGGTAGTAGCTCAATATAACTCTTATGGTGTAACAACTCACCAGCTAGAAGTCAACAGAGCTTGTAATTTCACTCGATGACTACTATTGAAAAAAAAAAAATGTTGAAATAAACAGATTCGCATAATCATCGCGTTAACATAAGTTTACGATAAATAATGCCCTTATAGTTATACTTTTTAAAAAATACCTACTGTTTTCAAGTTGCAGGCTCTAGAAGAAAATAAGTTTGTGAAAACCTGAAAACAAAAAGAAAACGTCAAGAGATTGAATTAAGTACTGAAATTTGTAATTTGCAAGAATTCCTGAATTTGAAGAGCTTAGAAGATACACATTTGTGATCTACCCTGTAGATCCGGGCTTCCGTAGTTCCTCATCAGAAGCTCGTTTTTACAAGGTATACCACGATTGGCAAACTGCACAATTCCAACCAAGTACTTGTATGAAAAGAATATATGTATGTACTGTACACCTATTTTAATTGGCTACTTCGTGTTTCTAGGCAAGCTATTAGGTAAGGTACTAGGTAAGCGTGGTCCACCTTCGCTTACCTAGTACCTAAGTGTTGCCTTGAATAAAAAAAGACACTTTCGAAAAATCTATTGATAAAAACATGTTTGTAATAATTAGGGACAACATAGTTACATTATTTCTTATTGTTGTTTTAGAAAGAATTTTATAGTTAACTGACCTTATTCTGCACAAATTTGTATAAAACACCCAAAAAGCTTTTTGATTAGATTTATTTTTTTCAACAAAAAGTTAATATTAATATCAAACAAAACTTAGGAATAACCTAGGTGCCTAAAACTACTACTTAACTATTTATTTTATTTAATATTTTGAAAATGTTGATATTTCAATGGTTTAACAAGTACTGTTTTCAAGTTAAGGGCTCTGGAAGAATATAAATTTGTTTAAACCTGGAAATGTTGAAAACAAATAGAAAACATCAAGAGATTGAATATATTGAAAATTGTACCTAATTTCAAAGATATATGAATTTGAAGAGAGAAGGGGCACATTTGTGATCTACCCTGTAGATCCGGGCTTCCGTAGTTCCTCATCAGAAGCTCGTTTTTACAAGGTATACCACGATTGGTAGACTTCGATTGCACAATTCAAACCAACAACTCGTATGAAGAGAATAATGTATGGTATACCTATATTAATTGGCTACTTTTATTTACCTACTAATTTTATTGGTTACTTATATTATGTAAAACTTAATTTAATACCTACTTAAATGTTGTGGTTTCTTTAGTTAGGTATTTTTGTGCCTAAAAAGTGTGTGTGACGAAATGTAATAAATGTAACTTGTATTTCAACTAGAGAATCTCAAATTCCTTAATCCATACTTCCATAATCATATTTTTATATCCATACTAATGTTAGCCTTAGTCCTGTCAGGGATCCAGGTGGCTAGCATAAGCCGCCTGCGTCCAGTAGCACTACCATGAGTTTATGACCACCGAAATCGCTAGCGAGAGATTAGCGAGAACGTAAAATATTTGTATGAAAAATTGTACAGCGCCTCTAGCGGTCACTCAAACATTCTGAATGTCTCTACACTTGTCTAAATTCAGAGTCTAATTCATTTAGTTAACTGAATTTACCCAATGTTAAGGCCGCTTAACAGACAGATCAGTATTTCTGACTTGTATACCATACCACCGCACCTTACAGGCTGCTGCACTGATCTCTAATACACCTCTGTCTGGATGGGTTATCCCCAGTTATCCGAAGCGCCGCCGTACGTAAGTACGGGAACTAATTTTGACGTTTGCGTATTTTTAATCCATAGATAAGTATAATAGTGTCTGTTTTATTCACCTTTTATTCTATTTTGAATCACGCCCGCTTAAGTTTTGAAACAGATCTTTAATCTAAATTTCCAAGCGTGACAACGATTTGGAAGATCTAAATTTAATCATCATAAAAATACATATATATATATATATATATATATATATATATATATATATATATATATATATATATATATATATACTTATGAAAAATACATAAACGATCGTTATAACCCATCTCAGATGTCGACATCGGACATCACTAGTTTTAGTTCCATGTGTACTTATAGTCCATAGCCTACAGCGCCAAAATGGCGATTTTCAATAGACAAAAATAATTTGACAGCAGTCCATCCATTCAGAAGTTTTAAGTTACTTACTCTATGTCTATGCTGTCTTATTCTTATCTTAAATGTACATATAATAATATAAATGTACGTATTTATTTTCTTATAGCAAAGTTGGGTTGGGCAGTGCTGCTTACTGGCTGTGCTGGCACTGTACTGCCAAGCCAAGTCATAGGTTATAATAGTAACAATATGTATAAAATCTTATTTACTTAATTGCAATAACCTAATAATATCACATGAATTATGAAGCTTCCTTTAGTAACAATAATTCTATTTAATCTAACCATAATCTTTTGTGCCAATGACGTTAAATATGCTGCTATAATTTATCGACATGGCGATCGAACCCCCGTAAACCCTTATCCAAAGGATCCTTGGCGAAATGAGTCCTTGTGGCCAGTTAAATTTGGTCAACTTACCAACATTGGCAAAAGGCAACACTACCATTTTGGACAATGGTTAAGGCAACGGTATTCGGTAAGTCTGCTTTATTTTATTTTCTACTAGCTGGCGCCCGCGACTTCGTCCGCGTTGAAAAAGAAAAAAGTAGCCTATCCTGTGTCCTGTACGTCTAAATGTTTATCTACCAAGTTTCATGAAAATCAGTTAATTCGTTTAAGAGTTATGGAGGAATAACATACATATATACATACAGAAAAAATTCTGAAAATGGTCAATTTAGTTTCAGTATCATGTATAGAGCCTATAAACGCGATATCTCTGAAAACAAAGTAACTTAGATAGTAAAATAGATTGAGGTTCCCAAGTGATCATCAATTCCAATAATAAATCTGTAAGGGTTGGTTGGTCATGGAGTTTTTGTACACTAGAGTGACCTATTCACCCTCAAAGTTGCATTAAAACTTTTGTTAAAATATGGATTTTTCAAGGATCATATCTTTTAAATTAATACTTTTTTTTAAAGTTTGTATGCATACGAACCTAGTTAACGACAAAATAAATCGGTATTACTTTTGTAAATTAAACATAAAACAGCAGAGTAATAATGACTTGTGTTATCTTAAATTATAAATAAACATAATATATTGTTTCAGCATTTACTATCATCAAAATTTGATCCGTCTCAAATATATGTAAAATCTACAGATGTTGATCGCACCCTCATGTCAGCTCAAGCCAATTTAGCTGGTGAGTTTTGACTAAAAAAAAAATAATACTTTTTTTTAAATGTTGTTCTTACTCCAAGACTTATTTATAAATTTTGTTTGTAATGAATAAAAAGCATTAAAACAATTTTAATTCTTTACATACGTAATTTTGTTTTCATGTTACCATACAGGGATGTTTCCGCCTGTCGGAGATTCTATTTGGGATCCTCAATTGATGTGGCAACCGATCCCAGTTCATACAGTTCCAGAGCAGGAGGATGAAATATTGGCCATGAAGAAGCATTGCCCAGTCTATGAAAAGGAGAAGGCAAAAATGCTGAACTCAAAAGAATATAAGGACAAATTGAAAACATATCAATGGCTTTTAAAGCAAGTGGTTTTGTTTTTGTAATTTTAATATTATTGAAACTAACTCCAAATTGGCGGATTCCCATTTCGCCTGAAATCCGAAATGCCTGAAAATTTGAAGATTGAAAATATTATTACATACTAGCTGTTGCCCGCGACTTCGTCGGCGTTAAAAAAGATAACGTGTCCCATACTTCTAAATGTTTATCTACCAAGTTTCATGAAAATCAGTTCATTCGTTTAAGAGTTATGGAGGAACATACATACATACAATACCTACACTTACAGATTTATTATTAGTATTGATTGATATTAATACTTAAGTGATACTCAACTTCTTCTAACATGATTTTGTGTAATGTATTTTTAATCAAAAGTGAAAATACCTATCTTAATTTTTTAAATGTCGATTAATTTTATTATTACAGCCTTCTGACGCACTACACGGGCACTGATATAGGAGACTTTACACGTATTGAATACATCTATAATACATTATATATTGAATCATTGTACAACTTTACATTGCCGGACTGGACAAAGACGATTTATCCCGACAAAATGGAAAAACCTGCATGCTACAGGTGAGACGGAAAAACCGACATTTGATAGCCAAGTCGAAATGCTTAACTTACATTGATTGCCCTTGGTACTATGTACTAGGACTACACAGTAGGACTACGGGCAACGAATGAGATGGCGGAAGTAATAAAATCATTGAATGTATCTCCCTAGTGGCCAAAACAAATACCAGAAGCCAATATGCGTATTAGGCTCTCTTATTTTACTGTTACAAAATAATGTTTTAAATCCTTTTCAGTTTCACGATTTCAACTGGAACTCCTCTACTTGCCAGACTGAAAGTTGGTCCCCTACTGAAAGAAATTTTTAAACATATCGAAGATATTTCAGAAAAGAAAAAGGGAGGAACTTCAATATCACTTTACAGTGCCCACGACGACACTGTTGGGAGTGTACTTAATGCTCTAAACATATTTGATAATAAGTGCCCCGTCTATACATCTGCAATTATTATCGAAGTTGTTGATGGTAAGGCTGGTAAGTAATTTTATTCTGTTTAAAATATGCTGTCTTATGGGAACCAGTACTTTATGACGGGATGAAAGGTCCGTGACAAAGTGTATGCAACACGTGGTTATGTTTTTAAGGCATGAAAGCGCAACAAAAAAGTCAAAAATGTTAAGTTTTCACTTACGAAAAGAGGGATAAAGGTTACGGAAGGTTGTAAAAGTGTGACCTTTTTTCTTTTGACTTTAAAGTATGTAAAAAATATTATCCATATTAATTTCAGATAACTCATCTGGATCAGACTTTATAAGAATTTCGTACCGCAACTTCACTGGGATCGCAGAGCCTTATGTTCTCAATATACCTAATTGTGGAAAAATGTGTCCAATTGCAACTTTTAAGAAACTTTATAAGAACTTGTTGACAGTCTCCTGGGACAAAGAATGCGGATTGAACGTAAGTTATTATTTATTTATAGCCTACTAACTGGTGCCCGCGACTTTGTCCGCGTTGAACGATGAAAGGTACCCTATGTCCTTTCTGGTGTTTCAGACAACTTGTACTGTACAAAATTTACTGTAACAATAAATGTACTAAAACAAAAGTCCGGTTCATATTTGATTCGCCATCGTAATCAACAAAATTACTAGTTTTAATATCCATTACCGTATTTACCGTACTGTGGCCAATTTTAACTTGGTTATCTTTTAAAGTCATGATTTGCTGTTTTATTTCAGAATATATACATAATCGTAGGCATGCTCGTTTTACCTCTGGCTATACTGCTCTATAAAGGCTTAACTATTTTTAAACGAAAACAAAAGTCGTTGTCGTTTTTATCTGGATATGTGAGTATTTATTGAATATATCATATTTATCATGGGTGTATTTCTGCATTTTTGCTGGTCTAGTTTATTTTCAGTAGTGGCCAATGATTTCCTATAGAAAACTTTATATACAGACTACCTGTATGCACGATAATGCAAAAAAACAGGTCTAGCCTAGTATGCTTATAGTTGGCTATTATTCAGCAATTTTGGAATCTATAGGAGACATACATAACATACACACATCGCCTTTTATATATTGAGATTATTTAAACATCTCGCTAATATCGGGAAGTTTATATTTTAATAGTTTGAACTAATCTTTCTTTAAGAATTTCATTTTAAAGTTATTCTATTACTTTTGAATTTTCAACTGCATTGATAAATTGGTTATCCTAAAAAGTTTATGTTTTCTACTGAATACTGAACAATTTTATGTTGAATTTTCAGCATTTGTTGACGTGTAAAAAAGTGTTTTCAAACATTTAATTTTTTTCTTAACAGGTGTCCTCTACGGAAATCGATCAGATTCTCTACGAAAATCAAAATCATAAATAATAGAGTCGCTGTGACGATGTTTCTATAGAAAACGTTGCGCGTTACCAAGAACTCTTCACCGTCCATCAGTTAGAAATTTACAATATAAATGAAATATATGTACGCAATTATTCATCAATCAATAGAGGACATAGGAGGACATATTATGTCACTTTGTAACGGTAGTAATCACAGTGATATAATTTTTAAAATATTTTTTAACTGTTTTCAATATTAGTAGAATTTAAGGAAGTTTTAATTATTATTAACAATGACAACTCTCACAATTTGTATTCATCTAGCTCTATTTGGCAATTTGGATTGCAAAATGAAAGACTTATGAAAGATAACAAGACTAATTATAATTATTTAGATAAGTATCTAAACTTACGGTTCTTATTATATGTTTATTAAGTTCTTTTGTTTTTGATGTTATTAGATTAAATATTAAAATTTGTTCTGGTGGCAAAGAGATATAATGGGATTCGTGTTGTTTTGTTTAGTAATCAGGAACGTAACCTTTTGATTACTAATATCGCAATGTTCCACTAGCTAGTCCTTCGAGTCAACCCGCTGACTGTGTATTATTGAATAAACTTTTTTACTTTGCATCGAGTGTTTTATTTATTCATTTTCGGAATATATATTTCTTGAAATATTGTATAAAAAAACAGTTGTAGAGGCTCAGATAAAAAAGAACTAAAGACGGCAGAATGAAGTCGGTAAAACTACGCCCTTATACGTACAGTGTTACAAGCATACCAATGCAATGTCTCGCTTATTATGTTTACTCATGAAAATCCGGAATTGCGTAGTGAAATTGTGTATAATAAAAATCTTGATGGAATCGCTTTTCACACGTAAGTAAATTTGAAAAGCAATATCCTTATACATATTAAAAAACAAAGTCCTCCGCCGCATCTGACTGTCTGTACGCGATAAACTCAAGAAACTACTGCACCGATTTTCATGCTGTTTCACCAATAGTGTTCTCGAGGAAGAAGTTTTATTAAATTTTTGGCATAAAATGGCAGTTTGGGTAGTGGCAAACTGTATAAAAAGTGGTCGATGTCTTTGTTACACATTGTATTGCGTATTGCGGCCGTCGGCCTCCCAGCAGGAAATGCAGTGGAAGCGGAAGATGTTCTCTAATGGAGACCACGGTTAAGACAAAGTCCAGGGGGTTTTGGACACTTGGCTCTCCGCCTATGCCGACAGCCAAGAGTCCAGGATAAAAGCAAATTACTTACCCCAGTCCTCGATGGGTCCTCGTTCTGTCGCACAGACGGCCCACGGCAAGGAAATAATATATATATATATATATATAAGTAGGTAGGGAGTCGGGAATACAGGTTGGGAAATATCGTGATCCTCCAGGCAGGAGGCCTACCCATTTTCGCCTACCCACTATTACAAAGCGTGTCAATGAGAAAAGAATACATAACGCCTAAACAATTAGAATAGCAATATTGCATCGGTTTCAAACACACATACTACAAATTTACAATAATGAGTTCACGGAGCCTATTGTTTTTAGATAAGTAGCGCGGTACTTATCTAGTCGATATCAAGTAGAGTAAGATAGTCTAGTAGAGATCAATCTTATTTAATCTAATCTAGTTCTAAAGTATTAAATCATCTATATTTATTTAATCGGTTGTTTAACAGGCGCTTTGCATACCGAATTTGAACAATACGTTTTCATTATTTTAGAGCTTTGAAATTGAAAAGGCGCTATTCTAATATAAAGTAATAAAATGTTCAATTGCACGGCCAACCTTTATTAGAATGGAGGGTTTGTTGAAAATATAACATTTGTTTGTCGCGGCTATGTTGTCGAAGGTGGAGCCCTCCTGGTAGGCGAGCGAGCCCTCTTCTGTCCAAATAGCACATAAGCGTTGTGGGCGGCTCGCAGCGGCAGTGCTAGCACAGTGCATGCCAGCGGCACTATCCCCACATACAAGCTCAGGGCGGGCAGCTCACTTTGAATAACCGCACATATTTTGATAACCAACGCTCCCTGTGAACACAAATTTATTACCTACTAGCTGGTGCTCGCGACTTCGTCCGCGTTAAAAGTATAAAACGCCATCTACCGTGGAATGGATCGCTAAGAAAGAATACCACCAAGCAGTTGTCATGTTAGTCGCTTCACTTGTTTTTTGGATAGATGGCGCTATCTCCCGGGCCAAGCCGCTAGTATTTATTTACCGTAGGAATGAAGCATTTCCCCGCGGTAAAAAGTAGCCTATGTTCATCACAGATAATGTCGACTTCTAGTGGTAAAAGAATTTTTCAAATCGGTCCAGTAGTTTCGGAGCCTATTCTATACAAACAATCAAATCTTTCCTCTTTATAATATTATAGTATATAGTATAGATGTTATTCAGTCTGACTATAGAGGCATGAAACTTCGAAATTTTAAAGAAACTAAAATACATACTAGAACAATGAAGGGCATAATTTGCCACTGTATAGCTATTCGTGATGAGCAGGCGTTGTCTTCCGTCGCGACATTCATGTCCGAGATGAAGTCATGGTTGCGGTATACGTACAAAAGTCCGATCAATTCCAAGAGGCACACGAATGGCATAGTAAGCCCTGACATCACAGATTCTACGCCTTCCAGTAAAGCTATGCCGCCCTAAGGAACATAACGGATTTTTTAGTAATATTATATGGCGGATTTACCAGAAGGCTGAGTAGGCTGGAGCCTAGGGCGACAAAATTTGGCCAAAAAAAAAACAAATTATACAAGTGACCCGGAAACTGCTCGCATTCTTCTCAGGAGCTGATACTGTGGCTAAATTGGAGTACCTTATTACATCAGATTTTTTTTTTTAGAAACATCAAAATTTGAATAAAATGACAAAAAGTATCTGATCCCAAAAAAAAAAGGGAGCCAAGTGGACGGAGAGAGTCGTTGGTGCACGTTTTTATTTTATATGTCGATCGACTATTTTATAAATTAAATCATATTGCAAAATTGTTGGTATTTCGAAGTTGTTGAAATAAGAAGTACTAGGGAAACATAAAATCAAGGTCAGTATAAACAAAGAGACGATCGTTGTGTGGTAGGTATAATACACCTATCTCTGTTCAGTGTGCGCCGCATGCGTCATTGCATATTACTTACTCCTTTACCGACATAGCTCTTTTTAACAAAAACAATAAACCGACTTCACACTTCAAACCGATGTCTCATGGATGCCATTGTCAGAACTGGACCAAATTTAAATGGGACCACACGGGCAGCACCAGCTTTCAAATAAAAAAAGAATCATCAAAACCGTTTCACCCAGTCGAAAGTTATGAGGTAACAAACATAAAAAAAATACAATCCAATTTAGAACCTCCTAATTTTTTGGAAGTCGGTTGATAAAATAAAACAAACTCGCTTCCGTTTCGGCTCAAAGGACGTTTATGTTGGTTACCTAACATGCGATCAATAAGACGATCAATTATACACTCATCAATATCATAACATTTAACATTCATATATCTCAACATCAACATTCCTTTGATTCAAATCACCACACTCATCCCCGAACAACGGACAAGTAGACAAACAGAATATCAAATATGTTTACATAGGTAGTAGGTGTAACTAAAGACATGAAAACAGACTTACATTTGTGGTGAACAATAAGCTCAGACCCATGCATGATAACATCAAAATGGAGACTACTGTTTGTTCAATGAAACTGAAAGCGATGAATAACATAATTAGGTAGGTACCTAATTTGAATAGGTACTAGGTACTTATTCATTCTGTTCATTCGAAAAAGAAAATGATTCTTTAGCTATCGAGTTAAGCTTTATTTAGACGATATATTGCATAAAAGTATCTCATTGCATATAAAGAAATGTAGGTAATTTATTATATTTCATTCTAATTCATTGTGTGGGATGAAATAGGTAAAACTAGTTAAACTTACACTAATTTCACTCTGTACTCGAAAATAGTATGTAGGGCGGTCTTTAGTAACACAAATGCAGCTACCATGTATGAAAACATCATACCTCCAAATATTAGTGTCGACCTGTGTACATATTATAAAATTAATATTTCCTTTAATTTGACATTTTTATCAACGTCAGCGAACCAGGATCTATTGGGATTCAAAATGATCATTGCATGATCATGGTGATTTGCATTGATTGCGAACACTTCTTGATGGCAGAGGAGAAAAGTGAGCGAGAGTCGCAAAGATCCTAAGCCTAAGGCTTAGCTTAGGATTATAAGTTGTTTTCTTACAATAAGTGCGAATGATTTCCAACCGCAGCACATTGAGAATACATCGGCATTGCCCACATGGAACCTAAAATAAAGTAAAATTGATTGATGTAAAAAAATACAGTACAGACTTAGAGGTAGGCTATATAACGACAGATCGTTTAAGTACAAGTAGTAAATGGAAAGGTCCCTACCAAATCTCTGTAACGAATTAATAACGACTATTCGTTTATTACCTATGTCTACAAATTTTTCTGATCTTTTGAAGGTCGCTATAACCGATTTTCACTGTAGTATTACTGTAGTGTTATTAATGTTTATATAAAAACTACTTTTAACTGGTCCTTGACGTTTTCAAAGAGTGCTTTAGTATTTATAGCAGAGCATACTGCGTTACGCAGTCATTTGTAAGCCGGAGTCATTTGTCATACTGCGTTCCACAGCATTGACTGAGTAATCATAATTCATAAGATTCTTGTAGCTTATAGTTAAGTATATATTAAGGGCCTCTTTCACCTTCTGTCAAGTTTGCTAATCGTCATTTAAAGTCACCCGTCGCCAGGAATAATTTAGCTAATATACTTTTGTTTGTACGGTACGGTAAAAGTCCCAAAAATTAAAAAGGAAATAATAAAAAAAAATCGCCTATCGAAGTATGCACTAAACTGAGTGCCATAAAATTATTTCTATTAGTAACTAACCAACACTTTACTTGTAGTTGGTGAAACAGGCCCAATTGAAGTGAAAAATGTCTTTCCTTAAAAAAGGGAACAAGGATAATTACTTTCAAACATGGTGTACGTATTTCCCGAGTCGTGTGAATATGTACTGTCTTCAATTGCACACGCCGCCGTGCCCAATGAATGCATTGCGGTCAAAAGAAATAACAAACAAGAATGCCAAACGTTTTCGCTGTTCAAGTCTGGATCTATGTGACCAGACGCTGAAAAAAGCAATCCATAAGTAAGTCTTGTATGTAACATGTCGGTTTATATTTTAATGCGGTCTATGTTTAAGGTACACCATATATAGGTAGGTATGTGACAGTTTGACAGTTGTTTCACTAATAACTCTTTTTAACAAAAAATAAACCGACTTCAAACCGTTTCATGGTCTTTTCGCATGGATGCCATTGTCAGAAAATTATATACTAAAATCTTGCTCGAGAACCACTCTATCCATTGGTGAAAACAGCATGAAAAGCGGTGCAGTAGTTTCTGAGTTTATCGCGAACAGATAGACAGACGCGGCGAGGGACTTTGTTTTATACTTGTTAATAGTTTCTGTTTCATCAGAATCGATGCAGTATTTCCAAAATCAGTTAGTGGGTGACGTCACAAATTGACAGCCTCTCGCTCTCTAGCAACACTTTAATTCTATAAAATTATAAAGTTATAAGAAACTATAAAAAATAATACGGACTGAGCGCGAAATTTGAACGCTTAACAGCACATCGAAACGCTGCGTAGCGTTTCGATGTGCTGTATTTGTGTGACAATATCATGGGGATATTTATTTGTGCTAGTATCATACCGTAATGATTTAATCCTTTTCCATGAATTAGCTCAGTACCCACACTTGAGGAATGAATGTAGAGGGCGGTTATCAAAGCGTCTCCCATACTCTGAAAATACAACTAGGCTTATTAATTAACGTACAAATTAATGGTTCGTTTAATTAAAATAACAGAAAAGTTTACGTACAAATATAATTTCCTTGGCATTTAAATTAAAGATTTTCTTCAAAATTTTACGAGCACTAATGTAATGTGATCCAGCCGTTATTATAATTAAGAGTGTCCATATAAAAGGTACTATCACAAACCAGACATACGTGTTATTCCATATTAACTAAAATATATAATGTAAATTAGTTATGTAAATATTATGATTTATATTATGATTAGTAGATTTATATTACAATATATTTATTATCTGTCTAATATTAACGTAGCATGCTGCATGATAATCCTTTCATTATACGAATTAGGAATTAATCAATTAATCTAATTGAATCAATCACGCAGAATAATATCCTAGGGATTAAAATAGGTACTTACTATCCTCTTAAATGTTACTCACAGGAAAGTATATATTAAGTACTTACTCTGCC
Source organism: Synanthedon vespiformis (assembly GCA_918317495.1). Lineage (NCBI taxonomy): Eukaryota > Metazoa > Arthropoda > Insecta > Lepidoptera > Sesiidae > Synanthedon > Synanthedon vespiformis. The sequence continues at coordinate 6,326,049 of OU906947.1, forward strand.
ATGATAAATGCGTTCTTTAATTATAACAGCCCACAAAACAATCCACGTGAAGAAAATGCTCCACATCAAACCTAAATTGAAACTTAAAAAGTTAAAATCCGAACGGTAGTGCACCACTTCTACGCTGAAACAGAAGTTTTATTTTAGAATCATTTCATTTTTACGGAATTATTAAAAGATAGCAGCAAACTTGAGAACAAACACCCACTTGAGTAGGTACAGTCGGCCGCATAAGTCGATTAACACATTCAAAAGTGCAAAACAACTTAACACTCAACGCGCCATAAGAAGCTGTCAGGACTAGAGAACAAAATAAACTTCACGTACAAACGAACGTAAAAAGCTTGAGTAAGTAAGCATGTAAGTAAGTAAATTGAATGTTCAGTTGTTTAGCACTTTTGAATGTGTTAATCGACTTATGCGGCCGACTGTACACTTATAGTAACTTTAGTACCTAAACTTTACAACAGTTTAATTAACATTTCAGTCAAGTTGGGCTTAAATTAAACCGCACAAAATTCGAGATCTTTTTACTTGGTATATAACAGAGCAACAACAACTTTTACTGACTATCGGTACACATCATTAGCTGGTGGCAGCGTACATACAACGCCCCGCTAGTGTTTTCAAAATGAATACAAACAAAACTTACTAAAAGAAATTATATGCAGGTGTATTGAAGTACGAGGGATAACCAGAGTAAGTTTCTCGACACATTCCCACTGATTTTAATTGTGTGCGTAGCGGTAAGTTTTCTGTCGAATATCTGAAACGTGATGTTAAATTATTATTGGTTTGTCTTTATCATCATCACAGCTTACTAGCCAATCATTTCAGACATAGGAATTCCCGTACTTAAAGATAATGTAGCTGAATGTAAATTTCCTGGATGATTTAAAAATACAATTGGACCCGGTAGGTGGCGCTGCTGTCGGTATGTCAACTACTAAACGGCTTGACCGATTGGGTTGAAATTTTGTATGTGTATATTTCCATGGGTTCACAGACACGAATGTATTAAATTTTATAAAGTTACGCGGACGAAGTCGCGTGCAACAGCTAGTATATAAATAAAATTGGCACCTTAAGGGTGTAACATTCCTCCACGCATGATATCGAGTCCCAACAGTCGTAAGTGTGGTTTCTTCATTCTTGTCCAATAGTTCTATATTTATTGGCGACAAGTAGCCTGGCTGAAATTAGTTTTTCAATTTATTTCCAATGTGATATTAAATGAATTTCAATTGTTCATTATTACAGGTATGTACTAATATCTAAGGATATTATGTATTTTTCTCGACTCCAATTCATTCTATATATTTATATACCTATATAGGTATACTTAATTAACTATATTAATACACTTTCGTACGCTTGTTATTCGGTATTAAAATAACTTATATGCTTGTAAACAGATTGAAATGAAAATAACACTGAACATTTTGCCGCAATAGAACTATATAAATGAAAACCGCATTCAAATCAGTTAAGCTGTTTCTGAGATTAACCACACACAAATATACAAAAATTCTAAAAACTATTTTTTTAACGTAAGTACGTAAGTACAACGTGTACAATTGGTTTTTGGAAAAATTATTGTATGTAATTATTTTTCATGTAGATACATGTTATTATATGTAGGTAAGCTTTTCGCTTTTGGATGTATAGTTTATATAATAACTGTTTGAATGTTGAATTTCAAATAATTTTTAAACAGAATGTCAGCTAGAAATATTAGTTTTTTTATCCTCGCCTGAAATAAGATTCATCGAGCAAAATAAAATACAAATCCTGACCAATAATTTATTTTACGAATTAAATGTATGAATTAAATTTTGAACATGAAACATAAATTCAAAAATTATACCTCTTTAGTTCGTCGAATATATTTCAATACAGGATCGTATGGTTTCAAGTCAAAATCTCTATAAAATAAAAATAAAAATTATATTTGCATATTGTATTTCAAAAATACAAAAAATTTCGGTGAAAGTTGTAAGAGCAATAGAGGAAAAGAAGGGTGTGCATTGCATCCCAATACTCCATGCACTCCAAACAGACAGCTAGGTCTACGTCCTGCGTGCCAGACAAACATAAACAGATTTTGACGAGCTTGTTGGATGAGGATTAAAGGTGTGCCTTAGGCACTCTTAGGCCAACGGTTACACGTACACGTACGTAACTTATATTACACCGCAAAACTTGATGGGCTCTGGCAATGTCACGTGTCAAATATGCACAGTAACCGATTTTGGAACTGTTTGTGAGGTATTGCGACGCAAACGCAACGTATTGCCAAACAAGCAAATTAATTAATTACTTAGAGTGATGCGCGGCGGCGCGGCGACTCAAAATTACTTAGGTGTAGGTACTTACATTAGTTTAAGAACTTAGTTATTATCAATACTAATAATAAATCCTTATGTGTAGGAGTAATCTTTGTTTTCATGGAGTAATTTACTTTGTTTTCAGAAATGCTTATACTAGGGTTAAATAAAAATATTTTTGCTTTTCAGTTTTTTTAAATAAAAAAATGAATCATCAAAATCGTTTTACCCAGTGGAAATTTAAGGTAACAAAACATAAAAAAGGTATAGTCGAATTGAGAACCTCCTCCTTTTCAGATTCGATTTGGTCCAGTTCTGGACAATGGTATCCATGAGAAGAGACCATGAGACGGTTTGAAGACGATTTATTTTTTTGTTAAAAAGAGTTCTTTTATATTCAACACAAGTTCGCCTTGAGTTTACACAAACCCTTGAGTCCTTGAGTCCCTGGTGCTTCTGACACAACTTTGACCAATTTTTATATGAAATCCAAAATATTTAACATTAGGAGTGCATAAGTTGTAAGGAATCTTGACCATACATGACACGCCCAGTGACTGTGATTGGTTGCTGTTCAGTTCAAGGCTGCGTTGATAGTTTCCCGCGCAAACGGTAATTGCTGACCGTACGTACGATTTTATTCATCGCTTTCTTTCTTGTGTCATTGCCGGACTCTGTGTCTCTTTCCAATTGTTTCGGTCTATGCTACTGTTGCATTATCCAAATTGAACACTATTTACTTTGCCATAAGAATGAATAACAATTATTTTATATAATTAATACCGCCATGAGTTTATGCGCCCCTAGTACTTCTTACAAATTTTTATATGAAATAAGAAATATTAACACTAGGAGTGCATAAGTTGCGAGGAATTTTGATAATCCATGACACGCCCAGTGACTGCTGTTGCACCAATGACTACGTCGACAGTTTCCCGCGAAAATGGTAATTGTATAACGTACGAACGATTTCATTCATCTCTTTCTTTCTTGTATCGTCGCCGGACTTTGTGTCTCTTTCCTATTTGTTTCGGTTTATGCTAGTTGCATTATCCAAATTAAACCGTACTAAATAATAAAGATAAGAACGAAAGTCAAGAGTTAAGAGCTACTCTTCAGTATGGTGCAGATAATATATCTTTTATATCACTCACTCACGAGTTTATAACGCCTTGAGTTTATGTTACCCTGGTACTTTTCACACAACTGAAACAAATTTTTATATGAAATCCGAATTTTCAAACATTAGGAGTGCATAAGTTTGCAAGGAATTTTGATAATACAAACACGCCCAGAGTGACTGATTGCTGTTGTTTTCAAACTATTAGTCGTATGAGCACACTGATTAAAGAGGGAGGTATAAACAATGCGGTTTCTTTATAACGTCTTTGAGTTTATGTTTCCCTGGTACTTCTTAGTTCAACAACTTCGTAATACTGAGAGAACAGTTTGAAAATCGGTCTAAGTTTTTTTTGAGCAAGCATTCAATTGTTACAAACCAAATCCCAAATTGCCTGATTCTGATTCCCATTTCGCCTGAAATGCAAATTACCTTTTCCATTACAACCAAATCCCAAATGGCCTGATTATTTTGCCTGAAATCCGAAATGAAGATTTGAAGATTGAAAAAAAATATTATTAGAGAATAACATGTTTATTGTTTATCAGAGCCAACTTTGTTATTTGAAAAGTTGCAATTGCAAAAAAGTTGCAAATTGCAGTTGAAAAAAAAAAAAGAAGAAAAAGCCACCTACCATCGAGTGGACCGCTAGTCTATTTGTTGACCTTAACATAAAAATAAAAAAATGTGCGGCTTACCTTAGTAATTAAAAATTAAGGCAATTTGGAATTCAGGCAATTTGGGAATTGGATGGACCGGACGCATTCAACTACTCTTTTTCACAACTCTTTTTAACAAAGTAAGTAGTCGGTTGAAAATATTGACTTCAAACCGTTTTCTCATGGATGCCATTGTCAGAACTGGACTAAATTGAAATGGGACCACACAGGAAGCACCAGCTTTCAAATAAAAAAAGAATCATCAAAATCGTATCACCCAAATTTTTTGATTTTTTAAACAATGCTACTTAGGTAGTTGATAAATTGAAATAGTCGAAGTAAAAAAAATGGCCGAGCTGAAAATATGGCAGGTCACGGCCCGATACTTTTAATGTAAAGAGCACACCAATTCCAACGCTCCTTTACGAAGTTAGAGAACGATAGAAAATAAAGCCCGATGATTGGTCAAAATTTTATGTGGGCGTTACAACAACCAATCACCAGGCTTTATTTTCTGTCGTTTCGTCAATCTACAACGCTCCCGTTTGCACTGGGTGCTAAGGCTAAGGGCCCTGTTTATACTTTTCTAAAACAAAAGATTCTAAAAAAATGATTAAGGTGTTTTTTTCATTATTAATATTAAAGTTTCTTAATACTTAAATGAATCTATATCTATACGAATACATATGTTTGTTTGTTTGGTTGTACGCGCTAATCTCAGGAACTAGTGGTTCGAATTGAAAAATTATTTTTTGTTGGATAGTCCATTTATCGAGGAAGGCTATAGGCTATAAACGGACGAAATCGCGCGCACCAGCTAGTTGTAAAAAAATATTACCTAGTTATTCCATACAGGCAATTTGGCTATTAGCATATCATGGCCATATCTACGCGGTCGAAATATGGCTACTAACCTTAATAAAAAAAAGAAATTTTTTTTTCAAGTAATTTAACACTAAATATTTTCTTAATTATTTTTTTGGGTGTTATTATATATTCTCTTAACAAATAAACAGCCATAACATCTGGGCCCCAAAACCTTAAGTGGGCATATTTGACTCAGCTACTTCCTTATATATTATAAACTCAAAAACTACTGCACCGACTTTCATGCTGTTTTCACCAATGGATGGAGTGGTTCTCGAGGAAGGTTTTAGTATATAATTTACAAAGTCACGCGGGCGACGTCGCGGGCTGCAACTAGTATTATTATAGGATAATAGGGTCCGCTCCGTCTAATTTACGTCACTACTTTCATAATTGTCATAATGGAAATATTACCTGCAATATGTAAATGGTAGTTTTGAATCCGATACCGAATGCATAACGTACACGCCCGCTATAGCCGCCATAGTGCAGCAAGTGATTGCACGTACTATGGCATTTATACACATTGCTATTCCGATACCTGAATAAAATAGGAGCTCGTTATCGTATTTTCAATTACTATTACAACTGGAATGCAACTGGAATGCCGTTATTTGTTATTTCAGAGCGTCAGATGTTTCTGACGCCCTGAAGTTGTTTACGCGACGTGACACTCTTCGGCGCCTGAGTGGATCGCCCTGGAAGTCAACCTCACGGGACCACATAATCTTTTTATCCGCTAACTACTAACTCTTCTAAATAACCTAATAGTTAACGGATTTTAACTAGGTTTTCACTTATGGAAGGATAAACGAGAAAAAATTGGATCTCGGGCGAAGCCGGGAGCAGGTCGCTGGTTATGTGGTAAAATTAAGTAAAATCAAATATAATAATTATTAGCTAAGCACCATCAAATATTGGTATGATTCGAAAAGCACGTCCCGGCCCACTTATGCTCCACTGACCGAGGTATGTTTCAAAGTGACGCAACGGATTCGCCAATAACACCACCGCCAATATCAACAAAACTATGAAGAGAACTGAAAGAATGTATAAATACAATGTATAAATATACAGAACATGTGACATATATGTTCATATTTGTGGTTATACAAACTAGATCCGTTGATGAGTGCGGAAGCAGCCACTCTACAGTGCATAGTAAGAAGAGCACCCAATGCGAAAGAACCAAAGCTTAGCCGGCGGCGGCCAGTCTGTCGTAGCTGGGCACTTCCGCCAGCCGCATTATCCATACCCGGTATATGGGTAGTCGACCACACCAAAGATATATCGCTGCCCTAGGAGCAAACATTAAATTCAACACTACATCTTTTAAAACAGATGGTTTGAATATCCCACTAAGTGTACTCACCTCATTTCTGTGTACATTGAAGATAGTCTCGACTGATTGTGCCATATAAACAGATAATTTAAAATTAATTCAAATTGAATGATTTTGAGGCAAAAATTTGGTAAAAAATTACCTGTCAATGTGTCATTGTAAAGTCACGGATACACTATAATAATTTGGGTACTATATATAGCCTGTGACATGATATATGCATCCTCTTTAAAGGAATTTTGATTCTTTTAAATTCCAAGTGAAATCGTGGTCAAACGCTGCCTTGAGTTAAAAATATATAACTCTTCATTTTTTAGAAAAAAATTCTGATTGCAGTGGACTTGCTCTTAGCTACCAAGGTTATGCTATAAATGAAATATTTATATTCAATAAGTAAGAGCGTCATAAAAAAATATTGCTTGATAAATAAAACTTATAAACCAAGCTAACATTATTTTAAATTATATATTGAATTCTTACATTGATGTTTCGAAAACTCTGTACTCTAAATGACTTTCTTATTATTTATATTTGTGTCTTCACTAATGACTTCGTAAGTTGCGATTTATATTTAATTATTGCGTTTTAAGTCTAGCATCTGACTTCCTCCTCAGCCGATTACAGGATGACAATCACTCACTCTGATTTGGTGTTTTATCGCAACTTGTCTTGTATTGGATGCGCGGACCATCCCATATTATGGCCATATGTAGGTGATCAGACGACCATACGCGGCTGATAAAAGAGGAACCTATAGTATATGAGTATAAGGTGAGAAGGTGAGTATAAGTGAGTAACCAAAATTTTAACATATTTCAGTGTCTTCTCACAACTTCGACAGGATACTACTTCGACAGGAGAGGATACCACAGGAACTTCGACAGTAGCCACACAGACAACACCGGAGACGACATCGGTTGATGGGCAGACTACAGAAAAGCCTAATAAACGTTATATCGTTGAAAGAGACTTTAAACCGTAAGATTCAGTACCTACTCATACATCATATTAAAAAAAATTATGAGCCTTAGCGCTCTAACGGCTTAGCGAGTCCAGGGTTCGGTTCCCGATTGCCGACAGGGCCAACTTTAGAAATGAACTTTCAAAATTGGTAATTACTGTCACTGTTTCCATAGTATAAGTAGGTAATTACTGAAAACCTTATCAAAATCCATCGGATGCTTTAGAAGAAATTAACAATTAACAGATCGAGGCGGACAGGTAGGTACCTACTTTAGTTTAGATACTTTACCTACTACGTTTAGATATAGATTTAGGTATAAAAGTAATATCACACGGTATAGTATATTATAATTTTTTAAACTTTTCAGTCCAATATTTGGTTCATATAATTTCGATATTGTAAAGGGAACTTTTTCAATGCCAAATAAAACAGAAAAGACGACCACTTCTGCGGTGCACACGACTACAACGACGGCGAGCACTAATAGTTCTAGACATAATATGATACGCAACGGCAACTTTAACAAGAAATACAAATATCAATCTTTTAAACGCAGGCGTTTTTATGTTGAAAAATAATAGTGTTGAAAATAAAGAAAGAAAATAAATTTAAAAACTCTTTAATTTTCAAATTTTGAAATTCTTATGACCTCCTCGACAGACTATTACGTTAACGTTCACCTTTTGGTACCTACGTACAGTGCCTACCTATGGTTACCATGTGGCTACCATCGTCTTTTAAACACAAGTAACGTCGTCGTACATGTGTGGTGCTAAACTTCGATTATTCGCTAAATTGACCTATCAAAGGTTAATGTTCTACGAGTATTTCCATAGTATTTCTAATTGTCTTACTCCACCTCGGATTTTGTTTGAAATAGCTTTACCGAACTTAGGTACTTGTGCAACAAGAGCACGGTCGCATTAAAACTATACGAATGCACTTCTTCTTTTAGAAAACCAATAAAAGATTAGCAAAGAGAATACCTATTATTGGGGGAATATTATCTAATAGTATCTGGGTATATTTTTATGAAGTAAAGGTAAGGCACACAAATCAATCAAAAATATATATTTTAACAGCTTTAACTTTTTAACTTAAAGTTTTATCTGTTTCTACGTCACCCCGCACGCACTTTGTGACATGATTTTTTTTATATCAAATTCTGATAGTCTAAGCTAAGCCGTAGCCGATATAAATGCAAGAGTAAAAAACCCAGGTGGCCAGTTTATCTAGTTTTTGAGATATATTTTTTTTTAAATTTTAGACAGTATTTCAGCTGGGATAGAGTGACTGATAAATTGGGTAGCTAACTTTACAATTATTTTCTGTTTGTTATTTGGATTGGATTTATATGCATGCCTGTTTACTGTTATTACTTATGTAAAAGCTAGCTGAGATGTGAGGTAAATCTATAGATTTAGTATTACTACCGTTCCGTTGGTAAATAGATAGATGATAGATAGTGCGGCTGACCGAAACGGATCAAACGGGCCTCCTTGAATCAAACGGTTAACGATATAACCCGAGCAAATAAAGAAACAATCTGTAATAGGTTCTTTAAATATTTAGAGATTTCTTTATTTGGACGGGTTATAATAGTACAGCGAGTTGTCTACCACTGTCATTAATGTGACCAGATTTAAATGTTAAATTCTACTAATCCTTCAAGAAAACAAAAATTATGAGACTATATAAATAATTAGGTTGTTTATTAATTTATTATTATTCACTAGCTGGTGCCCGCGACTTCGTCCGCTTTGAAAAAGAAAATAGTAGCATATCCTGTGTCGCGTATGTCTACATGTTTATATACCAAGTTTCATGAAAATCAGTTAATTCGTAATGTTAAAAAGGTAAGGGGTAGTCGTATGTCCGCACATCTTATAGTTGGAATTTGTATTTCTGATTTATTGGTCGGACGATAAGAGTATTGGGATTAACCATTTAAAAGTGGTTTAATTAATGTACCCTGAAGTCGAGGGTGCTAACAAGCATTATTAAAATTATTTACAGTTTATGTAAATTGTTCTGAATAGGTGGTTAAAAATTGCCGAAATTTTTTAAGCATGGTCACACTGTACCAAAATGATGTAATGAGTAGTAAAGAGACATACGAATATATCAGAATATCGAGTCGTGAAAGAATTTATCAGTCAAAATACTTTAGGTCAAAATATATAGGCCTCTCCAAGAAACTGCTGATTATAAATTTAAATTTACCAGGGTTTCGAAAAACAGCCAATTCGATTTCGATAGATAAGAAAACCCGAAAGAAACTCAGGATACCATTCCCTTTTGTCAATCTTTTCTTCTTTTTATCGACAGTAAAATTCGTCAAATTAGGAAATGCAGCAGTACTTTTTGAGTTTATCGCGAACAGACAGACAGACAGTTTTCCTATATAAGGATACTTCGCCCGCGTAACTTTGTAAGTTATATAGACATAATAATATACTATAAAACCTTCCTCGAGAACCACTCTTCCCATTGGTAAAAACAGCATGAAAATTGGTGCAGCAGATTCTGAGTTTATCGCGAACAGACAGACAGACGCGGACGGCGACTTAAGGAGTAGTCTCCAAAAATGAATAACATGATTTTTTTCAATACTTTGTGTAACTAAGAAAACTTAGCAAAGTTGTTAAAAGAAAAGAAGAAAGTTTCCGTATGTAGTGATAATTAATAATAATAATCTTGCCGATGCCGAGAGTGGAGTTCGTAACAATCGATATTTTTAGTTTTGCAATGTGACATCTCTAGTCTCTACAAGCAACTGGTCAAAAGAGTATTTTATTTCACAACTTGTTGATTTTATCCGTCAAACGTCAAATCAAAGTTTATGTGCGTTAAATATCCTGTTTTCCTACTAAAAATTTCTATAATACTCTTATTTCATTCTTGTGATGTCAACAAGTTGTCATTCTTTCTTATTATTAGGTATTCGACAAGTTTTTTTTTACGTTTACCTATATAATCTAACAAAATGTGTTTGTAATAATGTGTGTAATTAAAATGATGGTTACTAATCTTGATTGTTAGTTTTGTAAAAATTTTGAGGTATTACATGAAGTGTGAATTTTATTACCCATTTAAGTGTGCAAGTAATATCTGAGAATACTGACATTATATCATACTTTTTCGTTTTGTGATGAAAATTTATGTGGAAATAGTTTCGGGAAACTTGTATCCATTGGAATATAAGTAATAATTTCGTTGGTTTTTCTTATTAAGTGATGTGAGTGAAAGTTGTGACATTGCTCTCTGCCTCCTAGACGAAGGAAGGAAGGACCAGCAACATAAAATATTTATGTTTTCACGGTACTATACGTTTTATAATTAATTTTCACAATCACTTTGTTCATAACAGTATAAAATCACTTTGTAAATTTCTATTTGTTAAATAAAAGTTAAAGACATTATTAAACTTAGGGCCTCTTTCACCAACTACAAGTAAAGTGTTGTAATAATTACTTTTAGAAATGATTTTCTGTTTTATTGAATTAAGCGCTTGGTTTACTGAGTCATTCAATAGGTGATTTTTTAAATTATTTTCTTTTCAATGTTTGGGACTTTTACTGTACGAAGGTATCAGCTCCATTATCGCCGGTTACCGGTGACTTTAAATGACAGTTAGCCTACTTGACAGATGGTGAAAGAGGCGCATAGTATTACTAAACAAAGTACACACAGACAGTTTTATTAAACAGTCTTGACAAACACATAAGTATTAATGATATTATTAAATTAAGTGTAATTTAAATATGAATAACAAAACATTATACCATGTAAAATAACAAAAACATGTTTTATTGGAAATGCAAAATGTTATTAGATACCATTTTAAAGATCTGTTTCTTTTTGTGTTGGTACATAATTAATTGTTATTAAAAAAAAATATAAATATTATCAATATTTACCAGGCTACATTAACTTTAAGATTTAATAAAATTATTTAAAACCAGCTGATGCCTGCGACTTCGTCCGCGTTGAAAAAGAAAAAGTAGCCTATCTTGTGTCCCGTACGTCTAAATGTTTATCTACCAAGTTTCATGAAAATCAGTTAATTCGTTTCAGAGTTATGGAAGAACATATATTATATATATACATACAATACCTCCAGTTACAGATTTATTATTAGTATTGACTAGTGGTGCCGCTACTTTGTCCGCGTTCTCTATAGTCTAATAGCCTTCCTCGATAAATGGACTATCCAACTTTTAGTTTAGTAGTTAGTATAACTTTTAGTAAATCTTTTTGTAAGTGTATTTCGATTAAATTATATTTTAACACTAGCTGGTGCCCGCGACTTCGTCCCTGTTCGCTATAGCCTATAGCCTTCCTCGATAAATGCACTATCAAACACAAAAAAAAATCAATTCGAACCAGTAGTTCCTGAGATTAGTGCATACAACCATACTCTTCAGCTTTATATATTAGTATAGATTACATTTGACAACACCTAACCTATTGCTATGCGCTAATCTTAGGAACTACTGATTCAAATTGATTTCTTTTTGTGTTGGATAGTGCATTTATCGAGGAAGGCTGTAGGCTATAGAGAACGGGGACGAAGGCACCAGCTAGTGTTAAAATATAATTTAATCGAAATACTTACAAAAAGACTTACTAAAAGTTATTTAATAATAAAAAGAACACAAATGACCTCATATTTTTGTTCTCCTATAAAACGCATAGACAAGGTATCTAATCTATACTTTATTTGTTCATGTCTTTAAACTTTAGATGCAGTTGAAATAGGGTAACTATTAAACCAATTTGCTAATTATCTGTTTTATTGTGTCGTATTACATATAAAATAGACAAGTTGTCATGTCTGATGATAGTTAGGTACCTGCCACTTTTAAATAAGCAAATAGATATTATCAGAGTGTTATCACCTTAGTTGTTTGCTATTGTAGATTAATTGAGCTAAAGTTATGTTTGTTGGTTTTAAAGAGAACGAGAACATTTTAAAAATGTTTGGTTTATTAAATAAAAGTGACTTTAATATTCTCATTAATTAATTAATATAGACTGTTAAAAAAAAAATTGGGGCATTGTATTATATTTATTTCTGTGGTTACATTCACATTAAAACACATGAAAAAACTTAAATGAAACCGAAGTCAAATCTGTTAATAATACGGTTTTAAGATTTGCATGCACAGCAAACAGACAAAAATTCTTAAAACTAGGTATGTATTTTATAAATGTTAAGATGTATATTCTTTAAAAATTCGGGAAAGGGTTTATTCTCTTAAAATAATAATTTGTCCACTTAATCTATTATGAGAACTAATTTTCATAATAGATACATAATCTAATTTTAGGCAATTCAATTTCATTTCTATAGGCTAGTGTTGTATTTGTTAAGTCTTTTTTGAAAAGTGAAAAGTATTTCTATTTCTATAACATTTTTAAATTAAAAAAAAAAAGAAATTTTTTTTAGATGGTAAGTAGTCGTAATTAAAAAGAACCTTAATAATTTTATTTTGTGTTGTTTCCCATAAACGAAGATTAGTTTTCGTTGTTTGTTTTCTCTTTTCTCTTCAAAAAATTATGAAGATCTGTTCCTTGATAACAAATAATTATTGAAAAATCTTCATTGGCGAATAATTCTTTGCGTTCTAATTATTGTCCTTTGGTCACCTAATATCGTATTGAATTAAGTAGTTACAGAAATAGGAAATAACAATGTTTGTATTCTACAGATATGCCGTGTGACATTGCCAACAACTCTGTCTGCAATCATCATACATATTCACGTAGGTCTAGTATAAAATAAATTAATAATCAAGCGCCAATTATTATGTCAAGTTCGTGTAGTGAATAATAGAGTTTACGACTTAAAACGAGTTGGGACGAGGTTGGCGCATTTGGTTCTAAGCTCGTTCGGAGTTGTCCCATCCTGTTCGGTTCGCATGGCTCTTGCCAAACTGCCAAATCATGTGTGCTTTCTTTCATTATTATCTCATCTTTGATGTAGGTACATTATTTATTTAGGTACTTTTGATCTGATCAGTCACATGCATGCAGGTCCCATTAGAAAACGCAATTTTTTTATAACAACTATTTGCCACCAGCTGCACTTAGTTATAACAGCTTTAAACATATTTTTAACAGATTATTATGAAGTTCTTAGATCAAAAATCAATTCTCAAAAAATTGATTTTAATTGTGCCTTTAATTAAGACGGATGATACAACTAATCCCGCTAATTATTTATAGACCGTTAATATTTTTTTTTTTCAACGCGAACGAAGTCGCGGGCCTGGCGCCCGTTGCGCGTTTCTTCGTTTGCGTTGAAAAAAAAAGTGGTCTATCCTGTGTCCCGTACGTCTAAATGTTTATATACCAAGTTTCATGAAAATCAGTTAATTCGTTTAAGAGTTAAGAGAAGAACGCTGACGAAGTCGCGGGCGCCAGTTAGTTTTACGTAATAAAATAATAATGTTAATAACAGTCGGTAAAATGTCAAATATTTTCTCGTGAAGTGCAACCGTAACAGATGACAATAGGTATATTTTAATGTTGTTAATAAATAACACTCTATTTAAATGTTTATCTTGATTATTTCCTGTGTATATACAATACCACTAACTGTGTTATCACTACTTGTCGATTTATGAATTGAGTAGGTAGGTTGATATAAGTAAATTATTATAAGTATATCTAAAATTTATATTTTACAGCTGTTATTAGATTATATTTTGATCGGCTTTAACTAGTTAGTCTGTCTCGACAATCCCTAGTTAATTCTAATTGGTTTTAATTTAATATTATTATCAACGATATAAAATTATTTTATAAGTTTCGGTTTTTTATACGGCACGAAGCCACGTCTTTATTTTATTTTTAGAATCGAATGTGTAAAATTAGCCCGTTATTTATAGTAGCACATATTTCTGTATGGATTTCAAGCAATTATGAACCTACGACTTTTTAATTCAACATTAAGTTTTTGAACTCATTCCCTCTATAAGTAAATGTGCCTGTATTAATTAATCTATCAGATATCGATAACTGATTGACTATAATTTTATAGACATTCTATAAGATGTCTATAAAATTATAGTGTCATAAAATATAACACTCTTCATATGTAAATTTTTGCTACGTATGGGACGCAGGTCGACGGTGGTTCAAGGCTGATTCTGACTGGTCTTATTAGAAACTAGCTGGTGCCTGCGACTTTGCCCATGTTGAAAAAGAAAAAAGTTAATGTTTATCTTCCAAGTTTCATGAAAATCAGTTAATTCGTTCAAAGACAACATGCATACATACAGAAAAAAAATTCTAAAAATCGTCAATTTATTTTCAGTATCATGTATAGTTAGAGCCTATAAATACGATATCTTTGAAAACAAAGTAACTTACTTCATGACCAACCTTTACAGATTTATTATTAGTACTAGCTGTTGCCCGCGACTTCGTCCGCGTTAATAAAGATAAAAAGTAGCCTATCACGTGTCCCGTACTTCTAAATGTTTATCTACCAAGTTTACATACATTACATTCATACAGAAAAAAATTTCTAAAAATCGTCAATTTAGTTTCAGTATCATGTATAGAGCCTATATAGATCCCCATCGTGGAGCGGATCACCAAGCTGTTCTACCCAAATCCGATAGATAGCGCTATCAAGTGTATCCTGGTCCAAGCCGCTAGTATTTACTCTTATTACAGATTTCCCGTAGGAATAAAGCATTTTCCCGCGGTAAAAAGTAGTCTATGTTCATCACGGATAATGTCGGCTTCCAATGGTAAAGAATTTTTTAAATCGGTCCCAGTAGTTTCGGAGCCTATTCAATACAAACAAACAATCAAATCTTTCCTCTTTTTAATATTAGTATAGATATGTATTAATAGTTGTCGCTGATAGAGTGGTCAATCAAACATTAGACTTTAATCGTTAAATACGTTAAGATATGGTTGTTTGATGATTTAGCTATCGTTACATTAACTACATTGAAGTGTATTTACGAATGGTGCAACTATATATAGAAAAAAGTGATGTCACCAGGTTTTGGCAGAGTACTCGCGCCTATTTGTTATCTTCACGTTGTGTGAACCCTAAGCGAGTGTCGAAATTATTGGAAGCATTATTGGATTGGATACACCCAAGTAGCTATGGGATTCAGAGCTTTTAGCTTTAAATTTTTTAGCAAGTCAATAATATACATACCTGATTTAATTAATGTGAGCTAGAGAAATAAATTTAGTGTACTTGGGTTATCGCAATAATTAACGATTAATTGTATTGAATAGACTTCGCTCACTCGGCAGATAAAAAAATGTAACTCGTGCACTTGTGTACTTTTGAATGTAGGTATTAAATAATTTTACTAGAATAAATTTAAAAAAAATCTTTGCACACTTATATTGAATTAATTATCGTTACCTATTCGTCCAGACTCACTAAATAATTCATTGACTTTTAAAATATACTACCCTCAATTCTGGAACTTCTAAATCAAACTGCGCTAGCCAACCACATAATATAATAATATACACAGTCCGATTTTTCAATGATCACATTAAATTGTAGAACAAGAGCAAGGAGACCCTTTAATATTCGTTACTTGTACATAGTTCATAATTGAACGTCTAATAGCTCGTAGTATCACGTCACGTCACGATGTACTCTCGACCTTGGCGATCAATCATAATCATATAAAGAAGGCGGGATCGATATTGAATACATGCTCATAGAAAGAAAACGAAGTAAACAAACACTTTTGCGAACACTTGCAACTTTTGTACCTTTACCTTGTACCTTTGGTCTCATGAAATATTGATTTCTTATGCATTAGTACGTAACTACTCGTCCATACAAAAAGAGAAAATGATTTTCCACTTTAAATATTTTCCAATCTTCATGATTTTTTTGTATGTTATTGTATAATAAAATCGGTAAGGATACTGTGTATGTATTGTATGTATGTATGTTCCTCTATAACTCTTAAACGAATTAACTGATTTTCATGAAATTTGGTAGATAAACATTAAGACGTACAGGACACAGGATATTCTACTTTTTCTTTTTCAACGCGGACGAAGTCGCGGGCTCCAGTTAGTAAATTATCATATAATTAAATGCAGTATTAAAGAAAAATTGTTTAATTTGTTTCAGATTCGAGGAATGTATGCCAATAGTATACAATTCGAAAATATTGTCATGGCACATACTCGGTGACGGGAGCTACGAAGTTTGTCACGATATAACTTAATTCGAAATTTGAAATTATAATGTGACTTATATACATGTGATATTTAACTCGTATGCTTAAGTAACTAAGTGCCTTTACCCATCGATTACCAATAATTAAGATTTTATTAAAAAAAAAAAAGAAAATTGCGCTATGGATTCCGATAAACAGTTAAAGTACACTGAAGGAAAGAAGAATGTGCGTAAAAACCAGAAAAAAAAGAAGAAGAGTGCGGTTCATGCGCCTCAGTTGACAGAGGAGTCTGTAAACAAACAGGAAAACTTGCACGAAGACAACAAAGGTGGCGATTCAAACATTTCAAGCGACAGCGATGATTTAGTCAATGCTATGAATTATAACACAATTACATCTCTTGCCGCCCTCAAAGATATCATTCAGGGTAACGATAATGATACTCCCGAAACGGACAGTTTCTTCCAACATTATTTTATGAATCACTGTAACAATCTATCTAGTTCTCTATCGCCATTTACATTTCCGGAACGACGCAGACTCTCACAGTGTCGCGAAGAAGACGAGGATGATGATAAGAAAGAGGGCACAACATCCCCTAAATCGGTTTCTAAAACAAATTCAGATGCGAAAGCCAAACACTCGATTCCCATACCGAACGAGGCGACATCTACGGAGAAACAAGCGGATAGTAGTCTCTCGCCACCGAAGCGAACTGTCATAGGAGCCCGCCACAAATTTCTCGTAACGACGGCAGCGCCATCTAACGAAGTAAAGAAAGCACTTCGGTCACATGTCCATAATGCGCATACGGTTCATTTCGGCAATAGAGGCGCAGAGGAGCAACGGCCAAGTGTGCGATATATTTTCTCAGGATCGAATCTCCACCACGATAAAAATTATTTCGACAGTAGTTTGATAGAAATCAGATCTGCCGTGGACGGTGTGCCTACAACTTCAGAAGATATTTGGATCAAAAGAAGTGATGATAAACAAGTGAGTATACGCTTTTGTGAATAAGCTACTATTTTATATTACTACGTCTCTTTATTTTAAACCGAATTCCAAAAAAGGTTCTCAATTCAATTGTATTTTTTTTATGTCTGTTACCTTAGAACTTTCGACTGCTTTCGGTGCTTCCCGTGTGGTCCCAATTCAATTTGGTCCAGTTCTGACAATGGCATCCATAAGAAAACGGTTTGAAGTAGGCCATATCGACTGACAGTATAACTCTTCCTAGCATTTGATTTACAATTTGATATATCTTTTTTATATTTTTAGAGTTGTCATACAGTAATTAAATAAAGCCTTTTATCTTTTAAAATTTAAAAGAAAATTTTAAATGCTGCAGTCGTTTCGCCCGCAGCGTTGAACTTTTAAGCGCTCTTATTAATCTCAAATGTGATAGTTTTGTTAATTTCCTAGGGAGGTATACTTACCTATTTTGTATTGGGAATCTTTGTTGTTTATATATGTATTTTTAGCTTTAAATGTTCACGTCATCACGTAGATTAGACAAATTTGCATTATACAAATTTCAGGCCATTAAACACCAACGTCATGTGGAAGCTGCTATTAACATTGAAGCTGAGCAGAGTAAAGTTGATTCACAAAACCTAGAGCCTATCCGTGTGCGCTCTGGTACATGGGGAGCAAGCACCAGCAAAGAAAAAAATGACGTGAAGGTGATTCGAACTGAAAAGAGTAAAGATGTGCGAAGACACAGTGACGACCGACGTCACAAAAGAGGTAAGCATTTTACCTTAATTAAAGTGTATTCCATAAAACTTTATATTATTTACTTATGTTACTTATAATATTAAAATTTATAATATTATAAGTAATATAAGTAAATAAGTAAAGATAAGGATTAGTAAGGATTTGCTTGTGTCATCTTTTCAGAGTCGCGATTTGACACCGCGCTCGTACGAAGCACTCATTCGGTTGGAGAAAGGAAACAACGCGGCTCGACGGATTATACTGACGATCAGCTCTACCAACAAACTATTCACGGTAATTTTTTACTTCTAGTTTTCTCAGTATTTCCTTTTTAATCCCCAACGCCCGATCCAAAAAGGAGGTAGTCACCGGGCCCTCTACTACTCTCTTATAATCGAATTTTCCTTTTATATTCCTTTGTTATGTTAAGGTCGTCAGACAGACTAAGGTACACTTGATTGTAGGTGGCTTGGCTAGTTACCTTCGCCTTAAAAACAAGCAACGCCATAACCATAAGTGCTGGAAACGCGTGGTAGGATTAAGGATAGGGGCATCTGCCTCATCCTTTACTCACCCACAGAAACACAAACTTTTCACGGTGGTATTCTGAAAGGGGGTTATTATGTTACAGCCACCAAATGAGCTGCTTAAATGAATGCGAAACGCAGTGTGTCCCGCCACTAATTTTCAGATCCAATACAATCTACCAACTATTAAAACATGTTTCAAGTTGGCCCTGAACAGAGAGTTGAAACAAGCAAGCATCTTAACTGCTCGACCAAAGTTGTTGTTTTAACAACCAAATTTCTTATGTTGTTAACACACCTTAAGTTCAGTTTTTTCTAAGAGAGTGATCCGGGGAATAGCGATTGAGGGTTGATTATTTCTTCATTTTTATTCCTACTTAATGTTTCACTAAATTCACCTCATAAAACAATTCCCATTTTTTTATATTTAGCAATTAAGCTTCATAAGAATTTCGACTCAATATAAATATGATATTTTTCAATATACCTAAAAATATGATTGGATGGTAGGTGGCTATACCGTCGCCTATTAATTATTATTAATACAAGCAACACCACATTAAACGCTGCAACTACGTTGCCTGTGGTTTGCCAGCACCTGTGCTTAGTAGGATTAAGGATAAGAAATAGGGAAAATGGGCTCCTACATCCCTTACTCGCTCACTGAAAACCAATAGATCTATTAGAGAACCACCCGTTTTGCGATCATTGCGTTTGTGAAGACCTATCAAAATCCTCTGATTTAGCTAAAGTTAGGGGAGGAACAAATAAAATTGGCCAGCGAATTTAATTTATATATAAAAAGTTAAGACTATAAGACAACGTGACAAAATAAATGCAATTTGAGAGTTAAAACTCTTTAATTTTATTACAGGTATATCTGTAAGCAGCCGACCAGCCGTCTTCAATATGTTCAGGTCACGTGGTAACGGTGATCCAAAGAACAAACCGTCGTTGCTGCAGCAGTTCAGGACGGCAGTGCAGGTATTTGGCCTAATCCTTACTAATATTATAAATGTGAATGTGTTTGTTTGTTTGTTTGTTACGCTTTCACGCAAAAACTACTGAACCGATTACCTTGAAATTTTGCATACTCATTTTTTGCGACACCAGAAAGGACATAGGGTACCTTTCATCCAAGAAAAAGAATAGAATAGGCTCCGATACTACTGGACCGATTTGAAAAATTCTTTTACCATTAGAAGCCGAATTATCTGTGATTAACATTTTTACTTTTTACCGCGGGAAAATGCTTCATTCCTACGGGAAATCTAAAATAAAAGTAATTGGCCCGGGAGATAGCGCCATCTATCCAAAAACAAGTGAAGCGACTAACATGACAACTGCTAGGTGATATTTTTAGATGGCGTTTTATACTTTTCAACGCGGATGAAGTCGCGAGCACCAGCTAGTGATAAAATAAAGAAGGTGTAAACTTACAATAATATATATCTTTGAATGAAATAGTGGGTAGAGAACAAATGCATGACAAAGGAAACATGGAAGGCATCACATCGTGTATTAGGAAATTATTTTTAATTTATTTTTTAATTTAAATTAAACTTTCTAAATATGGCTAACTAAATTGACGATGTTGCTTCTTGGAACAAAATGCCCGTGTTCATTAACTATGTCGTATGTACGTATTAGGTATGGAACAATAAGTACAAATCAACCTACGTAATAATTACTCATATTTGTAATCTTTTGTTTTTAGAACATGACTAAAAGCGGTCCGGCTCCCAACAAGCCCTATGAACCTGAACCTGACACTTCAAAAAATGCCAATGAGGCTGAAGTAACCGCTACAGTTGAAGAGCATACGAAAGATGGCTCTGCACATCCGCACCAAGGGACTAGTAGCCAAGTAAGTTAGAATTGTATTGCTTAGTTTAATTTCATGGCCATGAATGAAATGTTTTCCTGTCTTTTAAGTGAAGCAGGGAAATTGTACCGTCTTGTATGCCTGCATTTGATGGAAGCTCTAGGCACTGTAAGGGACATATAGAAAAACATAGTTGACGTAAAACTGGAACTTGTAACGGTCTATTCAAGATCTATAACATGTCAATAAATAGTCTTGTATAAGTCTTACGAATTTAGAGATTTTTGCATTTTTATGTTTTATTTTTGGAAAATGACCTACAAAACGAGGAATATTTCAAATCAATCAGTTTATAAGTAATTATAAATGCTCTGAATCAAGAAATCGCCCATTAAACTATTTTTTGACATCAACCTTAAAACCTTATTAATCCACTGATCCATTGAGGACTGACCGAACTTAATTTAGTTTCAAAGATTTCTCCATCATGCGTCCTCTCAATGTTTCTTTCTTATTTTAATAAGCGAAGTGACTAAAAAAAAGTATGTAACTTAATAAACGATAACATATTCAGGCGTGTTTTATGTGTTTCCATTATGATCTTATAAAAAAACATTGCCATAAAGACCCTTCAATTAATTTACGATTTCTCTTAAATATGTTTCTATTTAATTAAAATTTCTTTTTGTGAATAGTAAAACGGATAAATTCAGAGACCTTTTCATGTTATTAATTAATTTAATATTTTTGTTTAACAGTCCTACTACCACACGGTATCTGCAACTCGGCGACCAAGTGCTTTAACTAAAGTAATGGACATTTTCCGCGGCCGCGCTTCTGTTTCCGGTCAAACTGCAACAGAGGTCACTGAAAGAAAAAAAGGGGTAAGTTCACTCATTTACTCAATAGGTGTCCCTGAACATGATAACATTTAACATCCCATGTCTTTTTTTTTTGAATAGAAAATATGGATGTTGGTTTATTAAAGGCAATTTAATTTAACTATCAAAATTGACACTGAAATCTCCAGCTAAAATCAACGCACTGACCAACACTTGAAGTGTTGACCCGCGGCATTTTTATTAGGTAAGGTCACCGTACATTTCGGTTGTCGATCCGTGGTCTGTACTCCAGAACCTACCTTTTTACCTTTTGATATTCATCGTCAGCATCATCATCGTCATCATCATAGTCTCAGCCGCAGTACGTCCACTGCTGGACATAGGAATCAGCAAAAATTTTCCAATTGGACCGGTCAGAAGCTGCCTGGATCCACCGTTGACCCGCGGCCTTTATTAGGTCGTCTGTCCACGGCCCCAGCGGCCGTCGGCTCTTCGTACTATGTGCCCTGATGTGACGCCCACTGCCACTTCAACTTACTGATCCGCCGGCTTTTGTCGGTAACATTCGTACGTCCACGGATCTCCTCATTTCTATACCTTTTGATGTCGGTACCTTTTGATATCAGCAAATCGAAATAAAATAGAAATTCTGATTACAATGAATTTTGAAAATAAAAAAGGACGTCTGATATTACAACTAACAGATGTTTTAAAATACTTACTTGACTTACTTACTTATGTTATATAAGTGAGTTTTGATATCGTTTTCATTGGTGTAAAAAGGAAAACGACAAAAGTTTGTGCTTATAAAAAATTGCATCCTGGACGAGGTCAGGAGCGTGTTCGCTAGTAAACAATATTTTAATTCTTGTCAACAACAAATAGGTACTATTCAATTTCAAAAATTTAAAAAAGCTTTCTCAGAAAGAATACCGTAATTTGATATTTGTAAAATTAACTGTTGTACTCTGAAATCGATTTTTTTTTTCTATATACAACTAGCTGCTGCCCGCGACTTCGCCCGCGTATATTTGTAAGTTATATATTTAAAACCTTCCTCGAGAACCACTCTATCCATTGGTGAAAACAGCATGAAAATCGGCGCAGTAGTTTTCTAAGTTTATCGCGAACAGACAGACAGACAGACGCGGCGGAGGACTTTGTTTTACAGTATGTAGTGAAAACTACGTCAGAAGTGAAAACTAAGCTTCACAAAATTAATGATCACAAGAAATAAAAAAGAAAATATATAACGCTGACACATAATGACAATAAATAGAACATAATTAAATATTTAACACTAGCTGGTGCCCGCGACTTCGTCCGCGTTGAAAAAGAAAAAAGTAGCCTATCCTGTGTCCTTTAAAAATGGTCAATTTAGTTTCAGTATCAAGTATAGAGCCTATAAACACGATACATATATCTGAAAACAAAGTAACTTACTCCATGACCAACCATGTTTATTTTTTATCAAAATCCAATTAAATCACCTTGTAGGGATTGTTTTGCAGGTTATACAAAACCTTACTTTAATTTTCTGTACAACAATTATTGCAGTAATCGATTGTCCAAGTCAATAAAACTTTTCAACAAAAAGTTAAACCGCCGAAAAAACTGAAATGCAAAAAATATTTTTATTTAACCTTATAATAACTAAGTTCTTAAACTAATAATGTAATACCTAAGTAATTTTGAGTCGCCGCCGCCGCGCATCACTCTTTAGTATTAAGTAAAGTAATTAATTAATTTGCTTGTTCGGCGCCGACCCAAAATTATTTAGGTATAGATAATTACATACTTACATTAGTTTAAGAACTTAGTTATTATAAGGTTAAATAAAAAAAAATTGCCTTTTACCGGTTTAATTTTTTGTTAAAAAATTTTATTTTATAATTTTTTTAGCTATAATCTACATTTTACTACATGCTTAATTTTTGATTACTTTTTTTAAATTGTAATACTCATTACTCAACTCAACATTATCTGTGAGAAAACAATAAATCTCCCCCATTTGCTCACCCTTAGGGTAGGATTTTTTTATATGGGACTAACGTATACCCCTATCCATTAAAGAAAGAATTATCATAATGTAAAAAGTATGCGTCTCTGTAAAAAGTTATGCATTGCATGGTCATACTCTACAATCAGTGAGCGAACAATCATCCCCTGATTTCCTACCCTTAGGGTTGGAATTTGTATTCCAAATTTATATGGGACCACCTCGGGGTTAGAGCTTTATAGTGCCATTACAAAAAAAAATACGGCTCGTACACTAATTTCAAAACGAGCAATAAATTTTTCGTTGGTTTTCTGACGCTAACCAAAAAAATATTTGAAGCTCGGATTCAAAAACTAGAGACTTGAAGCTACAATTTCCTTTTTGAGCTCTTTACGACCATTTTCTTCGAAGTTACAGCCTGTTGAAAATCACATAAAAATTTGGATTTTTTTATATCGGAATTTCATTTTCCGAATTTAAGTGGTTTGGAGTTTAAGGTTATCGAGTAAAAAAATCGACGAAATTTCCATTGCACAATCTTTGCAATAAGTAATTCTTATTGTCTAATAAATGTATTCTTCTTTCACATACAAATCTAAATTTATTCATTAATAACAATAGATTTTTTTTTGGCAACAAGATGATCGATCGTATTTTATTTTCTCTCGCTACAATATTAGGCGATGTTTGTATTGCCGATATGCATCTATGCAAATATTAACACACCTGAAATATATATTTCGAGAACGTTTTGAAGGATCTTTTGTCTATCCGTTTATTTTGTGCGTATCGTGTTACAGTAACACTACACTAGTACGTTACTTTACGTAACAAAAGATACATAGCTTCACTTCACTTACAATAAAGGAGAATGTGTTTTGCACCTGTTATAGTGTTGCAGTGACCGTAACGTTAGTTAATTCAAGAAGGCGTAATGCGCTAAACAACCTTAAAGTTTCTAGAGATTTTTTTATCTTAACCTCATAATAGTTCCACCATTTGTTTGAACACAAAATGCAGATACAATACAAAACAGTATTTCGCTATTAGTCTAGGAAAATTTACTAACAAATCGGAATTTGAATCGCTCGAGGTAATTTTTGATATAGGTAAGTTTCTAGAATAATATACTTAATATCGAAGGTTGAAAGAAATTACACGAAAACGGTAAAAGTTACAAAAAAAGTGTCAGACAAATATTGTAGACTAGCTCGTGCCCACGACTTCGTCCGCGTTAAAAAATAAAAAATATATATTTGTTGCTATAACACTTTGGCCAGTCGTTAGTTTTTTATTTTATTTAAATGATCTCTTTGCGGACAGTACTTTTTTCTGGATGAAAGGTACCTTTCTTGTATCATTGACAACTTGTATGACAAATTTCATGATGATCGTTTGAGTAGTTAAGGCTTAAAAAGGTAACAGACAGACAGACAGCTTTAAAAATGACGTTACTTCCATACAACCTTATATCTCCCCCCATTCAACCCCTTCCAACCTTTTTTCGCATTAAAAGTAGCCTATGTCCTTTCTCAGGCTCTAGACTACCTGTGTATCAAATTTCGTTTAAATCGGTTCTGTAGTTTTGGCGTGAAAGCGAGACAGACAGACAGACAGAGTTACTTTCGCATTTATATTATAAAAATGTTTCTATAATTTTTATTGTTAAAATTAAAATTAACACTTTGTTTTAAAAAATAAATGCTTGAATTTAATAATTGTATAATTTTTTACCTCATTGATTTTTTAAATTTACCTGTTTTCTAAGTCCCAATAACTCTGTTAATTTTAACCAAGATAAAAAGTTAGTTTAATTGTAACATCTACAATATTTGTCTGAAACTTTTTTGTAACACTTACCATTTGTATATAATTTAAAAAAATGGACTAGGTTGGAATCGGTAATTTCCTTCACCCCTGGATATAAAACATATTTTAGAAACATATAAAAAATCCTTCTCAGGCACTCAAATTTTGATTTTTGAGTAAATTTTCTTGGACTACATGAAATTATTTTAAAGAGATGCTTCTTATAAAAATAATTGAGCTTCCATCACGTTAACTATCAGTCGATTTTGCTCATACGAACAGAACAACATATTGACTAAATCAATTAATCAATTTTTTTTTGTAAAAAATTCCGCATGGAAAGTTGTAAACTTCGATAACAGACGATAACAAATTTAACACCAATAAACTATTGTTTAATAGTTGTAAGAAATAAAGTTATATCGTGCGACCACCGGATACTATCGCTACTTGATTTGATATAGCGACGGAACATTGTGCTACTCTAGACGCGCATCACTCGTTGCCGAATGCAGTATCGCTTTCAGTTGACACCACTAAAATGTAGAGACGAAATAACTTTACTGTTCTCAAGTGTTGTGTTGAGTGTAAACGAGACCGGTTAAGGACACTGTGTCGACAGTGCCCAGCGGCGCGGCGCTAGCTCATCTACTGCGCTCACTTAACTCATCATCCGTATGGGAACTTGAAACGCCTATACGTACACCGTCGTCGTGTACACACTGTATTATTGCGTTGCGAAAACAAACGTCTCGTGACACGACAAGAGGTGTTATCGCTCAGTGCTAAGGGAGATGTCTATGTGTAATAACTTATCTGTAAACGTCGCAGCTTTACGGATAAAGTGCGTGCGGCCTCACCGTTACACATTTTCATAAAAACATGTATTAAAGTAGGCCTCGATGGCGAACTACTTTAGATGGAAGAAGGGCAAAAGGGATGAAGATGTTTTTATACCGGAGAAACCCCGCAGTCGATCGTTGGACCCTCGGTCTCTAGAATTGAGTGGCATTCGTTTGGTGGCGCAGTACAATCAATATCAGGAACAACAACAACAACAACAACAACAACAACAACAGGCACAGGTATCAATGACGCTCAATTACCTTTTCGCGGCCTTTTCGCCTTGAATTGAATTGAAAACTCAGGATTTAATGACATCTATTATATTATCGTAAAGCGTATGAGTTGAATTTACAGTTTCAAAGTGTTTTAAGTTGGGCGAAATCACGGGATCAATACTTGTATTATCAATACTAATAATAAATCTGTAAGTGTAGGTATTGTGTGTATGTTTCTCCATCACTCAACGAATTAACTGATTTTCATGAGACTTGGTAGATAAACATTTAGACGTACATGACACAGGATAGGCTATTTTTTTCTTTTTCAACGCGGACGAAGCCGCGGGGCCAGCTAGTAATAAATAAATATGTAGGTAGGTGACGTAATTTTCTTTGTTTTTCTCGTGTACAATAAAATGTAAAATAATGTATTTATTATTTGAGATTTGTTTTTATCCGATGACGACACCGACGAGAAGGCCTGCCTACGCGACCGCGTTAAAAAAGGCAAATATAAAGACGAACAAATTGACAAGGCCACTTGTGATAAGTAGCGCTGTACACTGATAGAGTTCACGCGAGGCTTGTTTGTTATCGCATTAAACAAGCCATTCACGAGGCCGATAAAAGATTTATCTAACGCGATCGATCATCTGTTTGCGCCTAAGGATAGAGTGAATTTTGATGCTAATTTCTTACCTAATATGTCTGGAGTGGATTATGAGTATACCTATAGCTATAGCAAATAGGTCGTAATCAGTGCACTCAAAATCCAATCCAGTGCACAAAAAATCAAAATCAAAAAAATAAACTCTAATATACTTATCATATGATAGTGATTGTATTTTAAAAGCGTTGATGAAAAGTGAGACTATGCAAACTGCAAAAGTTATTTTTACCAAAACTTTCATTAAAATATCAAATTAATAACATCAAAATTTAACTTGGGATTGGGTCATATTTTGGTCATATTTGGGAATGACTTCATATTTGCTTTTTATGCTTATGCTTTTTGTACATAATGCTACTTACTGACCTGTATAGAATATAGATGTCATAACGCGTAGACACACTAGAGTAGGTACGTGGATCAGTTTGCCTTTGCCTTTCATGCACGCTATGCCATCTCATCTCCCTCGTCTTTAGACAATAGCTCAGGGTACTTTGCATTCTTTGCTATATCACCACGAACGAGTTTATTATTACATAAGCCTTGCGCTACCGGATTAAATTATATCACATACATTAATCTACATTACGAGTAAGGCCTGTTGCACACCAGTTCAACAGTTTGCAGTGCTTTAATTTATTTTAGTCTTTATTATGAGCGAACAGTAGAGTACAGTATTCGATAAATTATTGCTAAAGTTAGTTTCAAATGGACTTTAACACTTATAATATAATAATTGAATTTTACATTCGTATGTATCACAAAGACGTACCGTCCACAAAATATTGAGTTCGAATGATGATTGCAATTTTTATTTGTGAAATTATTATCTGCTTTATTTTATTTTCTACTAGCTGGCGCCCGCGACTTCGTCCGCGTTGAAAAAGAAAAAAGTAGCCTATCCTGTGTCCTGTACGTCTATATGTTTATCTACCAAGTTTCATGAAAATCAGTTAATTCGTGTAAGAGTGATGGAGGAACATATACATACATACAGAAAAAAATTCTAAAAATTGTCAATTTAGTTTCAGTATCACGTATAGAGCCTATACACACGATATTTCTGAAAACAAAGTAAATTACTCCATAACCGACCCCTACAGATTTATTATTAGTATTCATATGATAGTGATTGTATTTTAAAAGCGTTGATGAAAAGTGAGACTATGCAAACTGCAAAAGTTATTTTTACCAAAACTTTCATTAAAATATCAAATTAATAACATCAAAATTTAACTTGGGATTGGGTCATATTTTGGTCATATTTGGGAATGACTTCATATTTTGATCATCATGTAAAATATGTTAGTAACTAGGCATAATATAAAATATAGATTAGATATATATTTTTGGAGTTTACTCCTTACTCCTTAAGAATCGATTAATCGCACGGGACAAGACAAGATAGTTACGTTCTATTTTTTTCGTATATTTTAGAATATATGAAGTTAGAATATCTGAAAATTTAAATTTTATAATCGTTCGCAAGGAGTAAACTCCAGTCGTGTGTCGGAGTTGACCACACACAATTTTTTGTGTGCAAAAATATTGTGCACAACGCTAAAAAATATTGAAATTGTTTTGACGCGTATAATAAATGTTCCGTTTACGATTACTATACTAACATTAATCTTACTCAGTAGGAGCTAGGAGGGGATTTCGATTGAATTTTTTAGCAGGATGTAAGGGTACTTATTTAATTTCATAAATATTAAGAACCTAGCTGTTGCATGCGATTTCGTTCGCGTATGTCCAAAAAATATAGCCTGTTGATAATATGTTTAAATTGTTAATAAGTAAATATGTTACTTATAAAATATAAGTAACCTTATAAACCAAACATAACTATAAAATTTAATGCCAAAGCTGCCATGGCTAAAAAATTCGTAGGGCGCTAATCCAAATTCATAAATCTTGATGTCTTTGAGTTAATTGCTTACTATATTCTCTAGTAAAGACTAGATGTAATTGTTTTTATGGTTTCAACTTGGTCATAATATTAATATGTATGTATATAAATTCTGTAATAAGTGTTACATTCTCGTAATAAAACTCACGATAACGCTACAGACAGTGTTCTTTATGACATTATCGGAGAGACCTCCGTTATCTTGATTGATGACCAATTTACATGCATTGCTGTTCATTCCGACGATTAATCTACGCACTACGTAAGCAGGTTAATGGATTTTTCGGTTCATTCTTCTAACGCATTATTAATTTTGTTTCTGAATGTATATTTTTTAAATATTGGTTCTCTAATACGCCACTGATGTGCGCCGTTCTCTAAGCTTGTGATATATCAGTGTTCCTGTGCTGAATGATAGCGTGCTTCACGTATTCGACGAACCTGTTTATAAATTTTTCTTTTATAGAGTCCATTCTCTTATCTTTCATGAATCTCCCATAGGTTAGCCACTTACCTACCATCAAGTAGCACGTTAATTAAAGGCTTTAATTTGCATTAATTATAAGGCTTTTGAACTGTAAATAATCCCAAAGGTTAAGTTAAAGAACAGTGCTCTTCTATTTATTCTCATTATTATGGTAAATCTGTATGTATTGTACGTCTTCCACACCGTCCCAATGTCAATTTGTTAATAGTAATTATCAGTTTTTATCAATTGTTCGCTGTAACAAAGACGAATGCGCTACCGACCTTGCAAAAGTTATTGTCTAATATATCCAATGTATTGTTCTAAATTAAAGCTAGGATTACCTTTGCTTTGAGAACCGCTGACAAAGGACACAAACAGACCGGAAAATTCATCATAACTTTTATAGAAATAGAAACGTGCTCCGTTTAAATAACCATAGCCTCAATATCGTGTGACAATTAAAACTACAAAATGACTCTTAGTATTTAAAAAGAAATCGCGGTCTAACTTAACCATTTTTTATAAATTTTCTTAATGCTTTTGATTTTTTATGTTATACTAGCTGGTGCTCGCGACTTCGTCCGCGTAGAAAAATATGAAACGCCACCTACCGTATTTTGGATAGATGGCGCTATCTCCCGGGCCAAGCCGCTAGTATTTACTTT
The DNA here is from genome assembly GCA_918317495.1 of Synanthedon vespiformis. Classification (NCBI taxonomy): domain Eukaryota; kingdom Metazoa; phylum Arthropoda; class Insecta; order Lepidoptera; family Sesiidae; genus Synanthedon; species Synanthedon vespiformis. The sequence continues at coordinate 6,356,011 of OU906947.1, forward strand.
TATTTTAGATTTCCCGTAGGAATGAAGCATTTTCCCGCGGTAAAAAGTATCCTATGTTCATCACGGATAATGTCGGCTTCTAATGGTAAAAGAATTTTTCAAATCGGTCCAGTAGTTTCGGAGCCTTTTCTATACAAACAAACAATCAAATCATGTGCTCAAGCTGTAAATAATTGACGTCTTTAATATTGAATTTATTACTTAGGTGACTTTATTTTGAGTTCAACTCACTTCTTTTAGTTCTTTTTACTCTTGTATTTTTATCACAAATGAGAATTAAAATGTCTTTCGATGTTTTCATAGTTTTATGAAATATCGTTTCACTGTGAACACACCTAATATAATCAATATATCGAACCACGTATAATCAAATTGGATTATTTCGATGTATTATTTCTCTAATAACCTCTCACGACAAATCCCACCGCTCAAAGGAAAGGATGAATTTGATTTCCTCGCTCCGGAAAAACTACCTATATAGCTTGCTTGTTTATGAACCTTTACTTTGAGAAAAAAGCATCTAAGTATGTATTTTATGTTGCCCCAATAAAAGTTTGATATTGCAAGCTTTGAGTTGTAGCAATTTCCTTCAAATCTGCTACGTTTTATTCGGGTAATTTCAGTTTCAGATATGGTTTATATATAATTTTTGGTTGACTCTCGACTTGCTAAACTTTGATATCTTCTTCAATTGTAACAGTATTTTATAATCGGAATTTTCATCCTGCTTTTGAACCTGGAATTCTATATATTAATGCAAACCTGACTGCATACCTGTGACTGCATTTCTAGGGACTTTTATTTTTATTAAGATTTTTTCCAGGAAATTTAGTTTTGGTTTTGGGATATCCACCATCTGGTACTTTTTTCCGGCTATTCCCAGTAGTTCAGTTAACAGTCCGGTTGACCGAACTAGTGAGACTTTTTTTCCCAGTAGTCCGGACGTACAAATCAACCGGAACTATGGCCCATTCCCAGTAGGCCTGTTGCCGCCCTCTCCTTGTAACTCCTTTAATTTAAGTCCAGTATACTTCCATAACTCTTAAACGAATTAATCGATTTTCATGAAACTTGGTAGATAAACATTTAGACGTACAGGACACAGGATAGGCTACTTTTTTCTTTTTCAACGCCGACGAAGTCGCGGGCACCAGCTAAAAATAAAGGCACTGTCCGCTATTTTTTTATAAACTATCTAACGGATTTCCTTTTGCTTGTTGTGTTCATTTTGAGTTTTGTACTTTTTGCGTTTTGTTCATTATGCTTTTTGTACATAATGCTACTTACTGACCTGTATAGAATATAGATGTCATAACGCGTAGACACACTAGAGTAGGTACGTGGATCAGTTTGCCTTTGCCTTTCATGCACGCTATGCCATCTCATCTCCCTCGTCTTTAGACAATAGCTCAGGGTACTTTGCATTCTTTGCTATATCACCACGAACGAGTTTATTATTACATAAGCCTTGCGCTACCGGATTAAATTATATCACATACATTAATCTACATTACGAGTAAGGCCTGTTGCACACCAGTTCAACAGTTTGCAGTGCTTTAATTTATTTTAGTCTTTATTATGAGCGAACAGTAGAGTACAGTATTCGATAAATTATTGCTAAAGTTAGTTTCAAATGGACTTTAACACTTATAATATAATAATTGAATTTTACATTCGTATGTATCACAAAGACGTACCGTCCACAAAATATTGAGTTCGAATGATGATTGCAATTTTTATTTGTGAAATTATTATCTGCTTTATTTTATTTTCTACTAGCTGGCGCCCGCGACTTCGTCCGCGTTGAAAAAGAAAAAAGTAGCCTATCCTGTGTCCTGTACGTCTATATGTTTATCTACCAAGTTTCATGAAAATCAGTTAATTCGTGTAAGAGTGATGGAGGAACATATACATACATACAGAAAAAAATTCTAAAAATTGTCAATTTAGTTTCAGTATCACGTATAGAGCCTATACACACGATATTTCTGAAAACAAAGTAAATTACTCCATAACCGACCCCTACAGATTTATTATTAGTATTGATATATACATTTCAAATGATTTATTTTTATTGTTATAGCGCCATCTATTTACTGTAGATTAAAATAGAATTAGGTGAAGAGATAGAGCACGATGTAAACAAAGCCTTATGTGTTAACCAATTAACACCTACGTGCGTTATCTTCTAATATTTCATCAGTTAGAATTTCATAAGGACGCTCATACTATTTATTTGTATTACCTAAAAGAAAAATGATATTATTACATAGGGTGATTTGTATGAATAATTGTATGAATGAATTATATTTCCTTTATGTTCCTTAAAGTGACATTCCCTGACCTCGATTACGATTTCCGGGCAAGTTGCCTCTATCTATACATTACACTGAAATGATTTTTACATACTATACACATACTATACGGTTACTATTTTTAATATACTTATAATGTGTAAATATGTTACATGATTTTTCGAATAAATAGGGTTACTTTTCGACCGACGAAAACGAAAAAACAGGTACTCAATTCGACGCGTATATATTTTTTTAGTTTATTTTATTTTTATTTTTTTAAATGTTTGATCACGCATAACTTTTTACAGAGTAGTCCGATTTTGATAATTCTTTTTTTAATAGATAGGGTATACCTCGAAGTAGGTCCCGTATAAATTTTGAAAAAAAAAAAAATCCTACCCTAAGGGTGGGAAAATGTGGATGGGAAAATAAAAAATTAAGCATGTAGTAAATATTAGATTATAGCTACAAAAAAAAAACAAAAAATAAAACCGCCGAAATAACTGAAAAGCATAAAATAATCTTATTATTTTACCTAAGTAATTTTGATTGTTGTATTACTACAGGCATATTCCCTAATCAGATGAAATTGAGCAGAGTGATACCTCTATTTAAGTCTGGTAGTACTACGGACCCCTCAAATTTTCGCCCGATTTCAGTGTTACCGGTTCTTAGTAAAATATTCGAAAAAATCCTGTTTAATCAAATGTACTCTCACTTTTCAACGAATAACCTTATGTGTAATAAGCAATTCGGTTTCACAAGGGGTCGCTCCACTATTGATGCTGGAGTAAAATTGCTTAAGTTTATTTATGAAGCTTGGGAGGATAGACAGGATGCTCTGGGTATTTTTTGCGACCTGTCCAAAGCTTTTGACTGTGTTAAATATGATAATTTATTCGGAAAACTTTCCCACTACGGTATTAGAGGTATAGCTTTGGATCTCTTGAAATCATATTTGAGTGACAGAATTCAGAGTGTAGATGTAGGTGGGACTAGATCACAGGGATCATTAGTGACTATGGGTGTCCCACAGGGCTCTATTTTGGGTCCGTTTCTCTTCCTTGTTTATATAAATGACCTTCCTTACCATATTAATGATCATGATATTGTTTTATTCGCAGATGATACGTCATTGCTTTTTAAAGTTAACCGTAGAAGTAATCATGATCATGTTAACTCGGCGATGTCTAAGGTTATTGATTGGTTTAATGTTAATAATCTTTTGTTGAACAATAGAAAGACAAAATGTATTAAATTCACTTTACCTAATGTCAAACAAATTGATCATAATGTTCACGTAAATGGTGAAGACATTGAGCTGGTTGAGTCGACTGTATTCCTAGGTATAAATGTAGATTCTAAGCTACAATGGGGACCACACATTAATAAACTAGCCATTAAATTAAGTTCGGCTGCTTACGCTGTTAAAAGAATTCGCGAGCTAACTGACGTAAATACCGCGAGGATAGTATATTTTAGCTATTTCCATAGTGTAATGACGTACGGTATTTTACTTTGGGGTAATGCTGCGGATATAAACACTATATTTGTGTTACAGAAAAGGGCTATTCGTGCCATCTACAAGCTCGGTCCCAGAGTCTCGCTAAAAGATCAATTTAAAGAAATAAATATACTTACTGTAGCATCACAATACATTTTTGAAAATCTTTTGTTTGCTCACAAAAATATTAGCACTTTTAGTAGAAATAGTGATGTTCATAATTTAAATACTAGAAACAAGCATAGACTTCAACCAAATAAAACTCGTCTCCACAGGGTTAGCAACTCCTTTATGGGACAATGTGTGCGCTTCTACAACAGGCTTCCAGCTAATATACAACAATTATCTATAAATAAATTTAAAGTTTATATTAAGAAAACCCTGTGCAAAAAGGGTTATTATAGGATATTAGATTACATAAATGATGACTGTCCTTGGAGTCAAATATAGTTGATTATTGTGTTATGTAGATTGCTATGTATTGTTACGTATTACTTTGTAATTAATTTATGAAAAGAGCAACTAGGGGGTTTCTTGCCGAGTTCTTCCCCCTAGAAACAGCTTTCCGAACCGGTGGTAGCTTGTAAAGAATGTTGACGAAGATAAATGTTTTGTAAAAACTTACGTCGAATAAATGATTTATTATTATTATTATTAGTCGGCGCCAAACAAGCAAAAATTACGTAAAGAGTGATAATAAGATTATTTTATGCTTTTCAGTTTTTTCGGCGGTTTTAGTTTTTGTTAAAAAGTTTTATTGTATGCATTACCTTTGTTCTTAATTTCTAAAAAGTAAAAAATGTAGATATATTAAATACACAATGACGCATTGATTCCAAATAAAGGAGAACCGAAGAAAACTAATCGTATCTACGGGTACCTAAATTTGTTTTAAAATCTTTAGGGACCGGTCGCCGTAGCTCTCGAATCTCTTTTCCAATATCTATACAAAGAATAACATTTTTTAGTCCCATTAGTATTTCCTTTCTGCTAATAATATCGAAAAAAAAATTTTCATCAAAGCTGATATTTAGCGACCGGAAATTTTAATATTCAAGATTAATTTTCTATTAATCTTTCCATAATGCCGTGTTCGTTTCCTGTTGCAAGATTATTTTCATGGTTACCCGTGTTAGCAATTTTTCTTAAATCAGATATTATACTCGTATGTACTTGTCATCAGATTTATTTATAAGTTTGACACAAATTAACGGACCGTGGCTTTATCTTAAATATGTTAAAAAAATACATGTCAGACGTTGGACTCAAGAAGTGTAAATTGTCTTACTTTCATACGAGTAATTATGCAGTTGTCTGCTTTGGTTAGAGTTGTATCTGTATACCATATTGATCCTTGTTATCATATCTAGTAGACGAGTTCAATGATTTTACCCCATCTCAAAAATTGTTCTATTCATAAATTATTTTAAACTAGCTGGTACCCGCGACTTCGTTCGCGTTCTCTATAGCCTTCCTCGATAAATGGACTATCCAATACAAAAAGATTTTTACAATTCGAACCAGTAGTTCCTGAGATTGGCGCATACAACCAAACAAACAAACAAACTCTTCATCAGCTTTATATATTGGTATAGACAGACTATTATTAACAGCTATTACATGACGAGTTTAATGATTTTACTCCATATCAAAAATACACAACGCGCATAAAGAAGTTTTCACTTCAATAAAACATTTTTTTTTTAAATACACGTTCTACTTACGTCAAAATTATAATCAAAGTTGAAAAAAAAAAATGTTTAACCGACTTGAACCGATTTCACTGATCTATTTGTAGCAAGCTTCCCATAACATTTAGTGTTTATTTTTCAATCGGTTTACAAAGAAATATGTTATACCAAAGATTGTAATACACATACGAAAACTAAAAGACTTGAATTAGTTGCAACCCGGTCAAGATTAGATCTATATCTTGTAACTGCAATCTTAACACATTAAACTGTGCAATCTTTTAATTTATTGTTTTTTTTTTATTGTTTCAGAAGTCCAGTTCCCATCAACATCAACATGGTAAGTTCTTTGTAAAGTATGTTTGACCTAATTGCAGCCGGGTTCTCTTACAGTTAGCCTGTTCTTTTCAGCAACGGAGTTAATACGAGACTTTCTCTATAGCCTTTTTTTGGTAAAAACGTAGCACGAAAAGCGTAGCATAATTACTCGGTACAATGGGTGAAATGAGACCACGACACTCGTTTGGAAGTGTCTTGTGCTTTCGTATTCATTTTTCTCTTTTCTTTTTGAAAACAGTTTCGTGTTGTAAGTTGTAATATATATTTCAAATTCCTAGAGGATAGGCAGCGCACCGGCACCTGCTCGCATTTATGTATTATTTCAATTCAATTAGTTTTCGCAAGGATATTTTATTACGTAACATATTCCAGTTTCAGTGGTATTGTGTAGATGGCGCAATATCTGAAAATATATAGAAGTGTCGGTTACGTTACGGTTACAGGTCGCAAGTTCAATGGTTTTATCCCATCCCAAAAATGTCCAACGCGCCTAAAGAAGTTTTCACTTCAAAAAATAAAGTCACATAAGAAAACTATTTCTTATGTGTTTCGACTTATAAAGTATCCATTTTTAGTACTTTTGTGAAATGGTAACTACTAAAATACTTTTTAGTCTTTAGTATATATTATGGCTTTTATCGTTCCTCATGATTTCTCATGAACATAACATTTCTGCGAATCGCCGCGTAACTTTGTAAATTATATACTAAAACCTTCCTCGAGAACCGCTCTATCCAATGGTGAAAACAGATTCAAAATCGGTGTAGTAGTTTTTAAGTTTATCGCGGACAGACAGACAGACGCGGCGGAGGACTTTGTCTTATAATATGTAAGGATATATATATAATGGCATTAATTACCATTATTTCTTGAATTAGTTCTTGTTGAAAGCAAACAACTTATGTGCGACTTTTATGGCACATGACCACTTCATGTTAGTATATAAATTAATAATGTATCGCGTACTTGAACGGCAGCCAAGTGACGATGATTATTTGGCCTCGTTAATCGTTAATGTCATTTATCTGCGCCAGTTTAATATTATGGTAAACAACTTTTAATTTGAAAACAATTTAATTTAAATTAAAAATAATATAATGACGTGTCTGTACTATCACTTTTGTCTATTTCTCAATGTCTCAATGTCCATGTCGATTATAGTTGTACGCAGCTTGACGTTCTAATATGAATTAACGCTAAATCATCTGAATATATAATATATATACAAAGCAAAATAGGCCAGAATTTTTTTTTTTTTAGTAATAACAAACATAAAAACCTCCTCCTTTTTTTTTCGGGAATTGAGGAGGTTCTCAATTCGACTGTTTTTTTCCCTTTATGTTTGTTACCTCATAAATTTGATCCAGTTCTGACAATGGCATCCATGAGAAAACGGTTTGAAGTCGGTTTTTTATGTTAAAAGAGTTATTCAGAGGCGGTTGAAAATACGGAGTAGGATGCGTTAGGCATTCTTCATTTCCCAAAGAAAGTGAAAAGATACGAGTAAGTATATACCGTACTTCAAAGGATTTTATACTATCAAAGCTTCTAATGTAGGTCAACGGAGATTGTGCGTCATCTGGAAAAACTACACAGAGGCGACACAAATGCAGATGTTTCATTTCAGGCAATAATTATAATCGTTTTTGTTGAACGTTGAACCTACACCATGGCAATAATAAGTAGGTAAAACTAATGAGGGTTCTAACAACTTTTAGAATGGCTTGCTTCGCTTCTGAAGGTCAGGGACCAAAAAGGGTTACGTTCGGTTGTCTCCCTCTTATGAATAACTTTCCCAATTAGGATTATTTAGATGTTTAAACACAAGCTTATGTTCTGGTTCAAATATTGCACATCATCCATTTCATTCTACGCGGGTACGGGTTATTTTAGATCGTTAATTATGTAAATACGTTGATAACTTTACTTACATTTATCTTCTATACTATTATATCGAGGAAAGATGTGGTTGTTTGTTTGTTTGTATACAATAGGCTCCGAAACCGATTTGAAAAATTCTTTTACCATTAGAAGCCGACATTATCCGTGATGAACATAGGCTACTTTTTACCCCCAGAAAATGCTACATTGCTACGGGAAATCTAAAATAAAAGTAAATACTAGCGGCTTGGCCCGGGGGATACCGCCATCTATCCAAAATACGCTAGATGTCGTTTTATACTTTTCTACGCGGACGAAGTCGCAAGCACCAGCTAGTTTAAAAATAAAATGGTATAACCATAATAATAATAAATAATACTATCTCTGTTTACATACTGGCTTTTGCCCGCGACTTGTTCCGTGTCTTTTTTGTACCATATATGTCTTTTTCTGATTAATTGCGCTAACTAAAACATTTATTTTTATTTTATTTATTTATATATTACGGATAGCCAACGTTATTATTATTGTTATTGTTATTGTGCATACCAATAATGCCTCTTTTCTTATGAGACAAAATTAAATAGTTTGAAGGAAAATTTTATTTAATATGTATTTATAAATAAGGTTTTATTTATCACTTAAAGTCTATTGGGGATATTTAAATTGTTCGTCATTATGGTAAAGTTTTAGACATCCTTAATATGTATGACTACATAAAGGTTATTCATCGTAATCTATTTTAGTTTCCATGTTTATCAGCAGAGGTAGAAAGTTAATTAATTATTATTGAGAACTACAATGTTTACTAAATTATTATATGTTATTATACATACATTATTATTGATTTTGCTAATAGCTAAAAAGATAAGATGTTCAATATCTTTTTATTCTCTGCTTGCTTAGCAATTTTTTGGGTTAGTTACTGTTCATCATCTGAACCCCAGGCAGGCCGTCTGTTGCTACCATAGACATCTCCCATAATTTTCCAATAGGACCGGTCAGAAACAAACTTGGATCCACCGTCCACCCGAGTCCCTTATCGGGTCGTCTGTCCACCTTGTACCATCACAGCACAACAGCTTTTTGAACGACTTTGACCTTTCTAAGGAGTTAGAGTTATTATTTTTATAAAAAAAATATTTTTTAACGATAATTTTTTTTTATTTCTCCACCTTCGAATTTATTATGGTTGATTTTTCAAACAGTGTGCTAACACAAGTATTTGTTATAGTCTTGGTGTAGATATGATTTTTATTTGTGCAATAAATCGATTGTTAGGTACTCTAGATACAGGAAATACACTTTGGTCAACGTTAAGTGGCAAGATTGGTTTCTATTTGCTCTATTTAAAGGCCGAAGAGCAAGAGAGCGTGTTAAATTTTTTGACAAAATCGTGATAAATCAAAGTGTACGTAGTAAGCGTGGTCGCCAAGCAGCCGGGGGTCGGACGGATGTTCAGTGTCGGTCGGTGGGTTGCTGCCTCGCACCCGACTTGCCCTCTCTGTCTTATTGCTTAAAGTTAGTTTTCCGACGTCTGCCGCGAGAGCGTGACGCGTTGCTCGACTGTACACACACGTGTATCAATTACAATACGATAAAACAATTAATTGGTGACATGTTAAATAGTTGGAATAGGTTATGTGAATTAGAGGTGATTATCACACGCGGATTTTTGTCGAATCTTGTGTTGGAGGCGCGACATTTTGAACACGACGACACTGTAGCCAGGGCATGGTTGGGCCCCCTGGCGCATTGCGCTATGCGAACGACCACGCCGTCGCTAGTAAACAAAAATATTAGATCACAATGGTTGTGTTAAGAAACCGGATTTAGGTTGGCTTGTTATAAAACGTCCCGGTCAATTGGAGAAAAAAAAAAACGGTTTTATTTAATTCGTCGTGTCATATAAATTAATATTAAAAAGTGATTAATTTGAGTAATTAATTTGAATACCTCAATAATTAAATATTCGTCTCATACTTAAATATTTTCAGTGTGAGACGATTTTATTCAGTTATTATGAACATTGATGAAAATTATGTGTTATTTGACCAAAATAATGTATTTTGTTTAATTCAAATCTTTTTATCGAAGTTGTGGATAAAACAATATGAAGATAATAGGATTATCTCTCGCTTATACTGTTTTATTAATATTATTATTAGTGTATTATTATATAAAAAATAGCACATCTATGTTAGGTATTATTATCACTGAAACGTTTGATTTAAAAATACCTAATTTAAAGTAAACTTAGGAAATATTTACATTTGAAGTTAGACTAAAAAACTGTTTATAAATAATAAATATGAAAGTAATTTACTTTAATATATTTAATTGATATATTTTTGAATTACTTAACTAATAAAGCAATAGTGTAAAGCCTTTAATTTTATAAAATAACTAACTTAACTGCCCGAATAAAAATTACCTACTTAATAAAACAGACAAGACTTAGGGCCTCTAAGCTTTCACCAACTACAAGTACAAGTAAAGTGTTGATTAGTTACTTTTAGAAATAAAAGTTTAATGTTAAATTTAATTATGCAAATTAATTTATTGGCTAAATTTATTGGTTAAATTTAATTGGCTTAGTGCATCCTTCGATAGGCGAATTTTTATTATTATTTTCTTTTTAATGTTTGGGACTTTTACCGTACAAACAAAGGTATTATATCAGCTCCATTGTCCCCGGTGACCGGTGAAATTACGATTAGCCTAATTGACAGACGGTGAAAGAGGAATTCAATACAATATAAAAATAAAATGGGACGTAATAATAAACATTATTCTATTTCGTAATTATCGAAGTAGCTACGTCATTGAAAAGCAGGTTGGTTCACCGTCAGCTAATTATTTTCATGAAAATATATTATTTTAGCTAAGACCATGTGGGAAAATGTAATATTACACTCTATTCAATTTTGCGAGATAAAGGCCGTCAATGTGTCTTGTGGTATTAATATATCTTTTGTGGTAAATATTTGCTTTTAGTCACAATTAAGGTATTTTGTTACGTCTTCTAGTCATTGTGTTATCATTTATATTACTTTTGATAATATATTTAACGCACGTACAAAATTAGGATAAAGATCTAAACTGATCTAAACGACAAAATGGATGCAAATTGATTAGCTCACTTGTCAAAATGTCTTGTACGAAACTTTTGCGTATTTAAATTCCGTACCCGTAACAAGGTGAGCCAAGATAAGACTTTGTCACTGTTTAATCGATAAAAATGTTTTGTTTAGGTACGCTAAAAGATACCTGACTGACTCGTTACGTATTTCTTGGGTATTTGTGCCACATATTTCTGAAATTCTGGAAGCCTATTTTAGACGTAGTCATCCTACTAAAATTATAATTGCGAAAGTTTGTAAGAAGTTTGTATGGGATGTTTGTTAGTCTTTCACGTATTAAGTTCTGAACGGATTTTGAAGAAAGTTGGCACATCGATTGTTTAATACCCAGATTAACATACAGGATACTTTTTATCCTGAAAAAAGTAACGTTTCCGAGGGATCGTCTAGAAATATATGTAATAAAATGGCGCCATAGTCGCCGTGGCTGCGTCACAGTCGTCACACTGATAGAGATGTCTGGCCGTTATGTATACTCATAATATTATACAGTGTATCCGGTCATCGGCAATGAACTAGCGATATTCTAGGCGCATAAATTACGACTAAATATACAAATACTCTACATAAAATTAAAATCAAAATATTTATTTATCAAATAAGTTTCTACAAGAAACTCTTATGATCGTCATTACAAATCTAAACCTACCAGGGTTTCGGAAAAAAGCCAAGATGACGATCCTGAGAAGAAACCCCGAAATAAACTCAGGATACTATTCTTTTTGTCATCATTAAAACATAAAATAGCACAAAATATACAATTACAGTTTTTTAATACTAAACATAGTACGAGCTCCGAATCTCTTAAATCCAGGCTTCTTTGTCGCTTAAATAATCAGTGATTTTATAATAGCCTTTCGAGCATACTGAGGTCCAATCCTCTTCCTCGCTATGTGGCAGCCATTTTGATTTTTTTTCTTGAGATTTTCCCATAACTGTACTTAATAAAAATTTATAAAATACTAGCTGAACCCGGCGACGTTTCGGCGGCGCCATCTTTCCCCATTCATGATTATTTTATGCAAATAATCTAGTTAGTTGTTCACCATGGTGATGACGGAAACGTGACCTTACTATCGTATAATGAATTCCTAAAATTTCCTGTAACATATTTTAAATATAATATGAGGCTACCATCTTTTCATTTCTCGTAAAAATAATATTTATTGGTTCAATCGTCATTATTATTGTTTAATTTAGGTAATTTATAACGTTTTCTTCTAATAAACACATGAAACTCGGTGTACGAAAACTTTCGTCAATTTTCAATATCATTCCTTTTGAAACTAAAGCAGTATCTAAGGCAAACAACTGACAGAGGTTTTTTGGAAAATGGAGTTTTGACATGAGTGATAATAATAATTATTGCCCTTTTTTGAGGAGGGGAAATCACACTTTACGCATTAGTACAAGCAATAATGTCGATTTTAACGTAGGTACATCATAAAATAACGCATGTTTTTCATAAATAAACATAAATACAGGTTTTAGTTAATACACTGGACCGCAAGGAAAAGGGGTCTGTTAGAAAATCTTCAATGTCTTCAAAAGTACCCTAGCTTTATAAAATAAAGACTAAATTAAAGAACGTTTTAATGTGCTTAAATAAAAATAAAATTTATTTAGTTTAGCTTTAATTTATTTTTTATTTCATAAAAGCTAAGTCAGGTAGGCTTTTGAAGATATTAAAGATTTTCTAACCGGCCCTTTTTCTTTGCGGTCCAGTGTAGTTTTTCTTTTATGTAAACACAATTCATTTATGTTTGTTTTTCAGATAGAGTGATAATTGAGCTTTTTAATATTTGTTTTATTTATGTAAGATCTTGTTTATTTCCTCTTTTTTTTCGTGCAAAACAATTGAAAACATATATGTCGCTAAAAATATGAAATGTAATCCAATATTACTATTAGAATACCGGTTACCTAGATAGCAATTATTTGCCCTCCTAGAGTATTAAAGAAAGTGTGTTAACATCTACACAAAAAAAATATTTTTTAAGAAATATTACATCTTTATAAATTATTGTTGTATCAATTTAGTTGATGCCTTTATTTTGAGTGCTCAATATAAAATACATTAATGGCGTATCGTTTTCCTCATTTGATACTTGGTTATATTATTATTAAATTAAAATTACATCAAGTCATTATTTCTAAGTCATTAATTGTATAATTTTAAATATATTTTAGGTCGAGACTTCATTTATGACATATTAAAAGGTATTATAAATTCATTAGTCAAAAGGGTGTCCCAGAAATCAACGCCTAGCGGACACGGGACGACATACCAGGTTATACCAGGTCTGGAAAAAATTAGGCATTAGGAATAAAAAACTACACTGGACCGCAAAGAAAAAAGGTCGGTTAAAAATCTTCAATAATTATATCTTCAAAAGTAGGTACCTGACATAGCTTTATCAAATAAAGACTAATTAAAGAATATTTTAATGTGCTTAAATAAAAATAAGTTTATTTAGGTTAGCTTTAATTTAGTCTTTATTTCATAAAAAAAACTAGGTCAGGTACTTTAGAAGATATTGAAGATTTTCTAACCGACACTTTTTTTCCATAATTTTGTTTAGATCAAATAATATTGCTCACGTACTGCTACTTATTGCTCACGTAGCACCAATCGTCATATTAAAGCACCACAGGCATATACTGCTTGTAAGAGATTTCTTTCAGTTAAAAAAAGAGAATAATAATATTATAAACGTTAAGAGGGAAGTATAGCTTTGCGATAGGTATTTAGGAAAACACATGCTATCGCTTGTGCGCTCTAGCCCCGGGGCAGTCGTGCGATAGAGAGCGTTGCAGCTTCCGACTGACAATAGTCCTTTTTTTGATGAAATTTCATTTCGGGAGAAAACAGTTTCCACTAACTAAATCTTAACATATCACTTTGATTTTCATGTCGATCGTTTCAGCATGATATATTCTAGGTTTATAGGTTTCGCTTTTTATAAAAAATAGATGGTTTTTATAAAACAAACGGTTTAATTAGACTCGACCTAACGGGACTCGACATATACCCAAAATAGCTAACTAAAGTTTTAAAATAAAATTTAGGTAGTGTGTTGAAAAGTAATGAATAAAACTTCTGATGGCGTAACATACTCCAACGTTCAGCCAAGTACCTCATCAACCCTTCAATTGTTCAAACTTACACCCGCCTCTTCCAACACAATGTGCTCATAAAGGTACCTTCACTGTGGGGTTAAAATTGCAAAAGCTATTCCAGCATTTCTCTCCAAAGCGTGAATGTGGTAATAATATTTTGGGAATTAAAATTTGTTACTTGTTTACTTATTGAAATTTAACTAATATTTATAAGAAACTAAGACTAAGACTTCATCCGCGTTGAAAATGAAGAAAACTTAACTTAAAGAAAACTTAACTAAACTTAACAAAAAAAAATAAACCGCCGAAAAAACTGAAAAGCAAAAATTATTTACAAATAAATAGAAACGTTTTCTTCTAAACGAAACTAATAAATATACAGAGCTTTTTAAGTGAATTTTTGCTAGTATTTTTCTCTCGAGACCTTCTACTGCTTTGACACGCGCCTTAAGTTTTTTTTTATTTATATTCCGATATTGGGTTTACACAAATTTCACAGTGACGTTCAGTTACTGATTTGTTATGATTAGCTACCGATTATAAAGACATAGTAAACAATACTTGAAGTACTTATATAAATAATGAGTAGATACTGCTAATAATAAAATATAATATAAAGTCGAAACTATTCTACAGAATCAACTTTATTATAAACAAATTTAAGTAATACCACACGGTAAAAGTATACAAATTACGTGTGATTTTTATGTTAAGACGGTGTAAGTGAACCCATCTCTCAATAGTGGTGTGAAGGTGACCCCATGAGCGCATGCGTTCTGATCGTACGTTTTTGTGATCGCGGCAGACCCCAAGGCCAACCGTCGCTTCCCTGTCTGCCGCATGAACGAACGCCGTACACCCTAAATAGGGCACGCCAACCTTGAATGAACACGCCTAACCAGAATCTCATTCTTCGTCCGGATACAACAAATACGATGCGGCCGTAACAAGTTTTTACGTATACAAACAACATCAACACAACCTCAGGTTAATATTACGTGACATTGCAATGATTTTAAAATATACACTTATTATATTTATTATACTTTTAGCTGGTTCCCGCGACTTCGTCCGCGTTCTCTATAAATGGACTATCCAACACAAAAGAATTTTTCATTTCGAAAAGTAGTTCCTGAGATTAGCGCGTACAACCAAACAAACAAACAAACTCTTCAGTTTTATATATTGGTATAGATTATAAGATTCGTGTTAGGTAGTGGTTTCGCAACCAATACCTACGTGGCATTCAAGAGGTTGAAAATGCACAATTGCAGTTCAATAGACTAAGTTGTTCGAAACGGTCACTATTTCGACACCTTTATTGGCGGTCTTATGTAGTTTGTGTCATTTGCAATATTCGCTTAGGCACGTAATTATAATTATTATAAAGCTATTATAATATTAATCGAGTTTTCATTCAAGATTCGACAAAAATACGCGTCGCAATAAATCAACAGTGACTGAAATAAAAATGTAGAAATAGTCTCGCCATTGCGATTGTCGTAACAAAGACTGAAATACAACACAGTGAAGTTAAAATGCACGGAATATCTCATTTTCTGCACAAACATCATTCAAGGGAATCAACGCCCCCGCCACTGGAGAAGGGTGACAGCACTGAAAGCTGGTATTCCTCGTTGAGTTCTCAAGACTCTCGGAATTCTATGCAAGATGATAGTTCTAAACCCACGGCGATTCATCAAAGAGGCTCTTACGCTCAACGCAGTTTACGAGGCACCACAGGTAGCCCGTATGAGGTCGCCTCCAGTCCTCGAGACCGTTACCCGAACTTCGCCAGCTACTTTCGCGAGGTCATGGAGAACCGCACTCCAAGCTCACATTATCATACACACAACTATGACTTCAGGAGGCAACGCAGTGAAGGCGAACGTTATCAAGTGGGAGTCAATACTTATCAAACCCCTCGGCACGATTACCGTCAGTTCGCGTCGCCACTCTACAATGATGTCATGGACGATATACAAGAGAATGAATACAGTAAGTGTGAAAGGTACGGCGAGATAAGCAACACGAAGCTTAGCCACACTCCGTTCAAGAATAGATTTGATAATAAGAGTTTTGCTCAAAAGTTGTCTGAGAGTGCTGGCGGCAAAGAACATCACCATAATTCGCACGAGCGACGTGGCTCTGGCTCGAGTGGAAGCGGTCATAGAAACAAGCATCATTCAATTCAAGACCTGATTCGTACCTTTGGTAAAAAAGTCGGACATTGGCGGCACGATTCCACTGAAGGTCGTCGAAGCTTATGTGCAGTGACCAACAACACAAGTACTAAAGAAGAATCGTCGCATCGGCCCGAAGCTGATGAATTTCGTTCCCGGTCCAAATCTCTGGACGGCGAGCACTTGCATAGGATTGTTAAGCGACCATTGCTCGAGGATTGTGGTGCTACATACCAAATATACGACACTATTTTAAAAGAAGGTAAGCCAATAATATGAATTTTTTTGAATATTCATATTCAGAACGTGACCGTCGGAAAAGTTTATTAATAAATTTTATATAAATATTTCATCTCCTTTGATCTTCACAAGTCCGTAAATAATGCATAACGTGAAGGTTCCCCGTTTAGATGGATTTAACATGACTGAAGAAATAAATAAGTTACGTGGCGAAGTCGGAGAATATTTTTATATTTAAAATATTTTTGAAGTGAAAACTTTTTTAGGCGCGTTAGGAACTATTATGTAATGTAACCGTGTAACGTAACCGACACCTCTGATGACAATTATAAAAGAACACAGTAATCTATATAAATAAAAATGAATCTCTAAATGTGTTGCTAAGCACCAAACTCAAGAACGGCTGAATCGATTTTAATTCTGTCTTCATTCATGGATAGAGGGCTAAACCGGGGAAGGTTTTTACGTAAAAAAATGCACCCGCACGAAGCCGAGAGCGGGTCGCTAGTCTCAAATAAAAATAGAAAACGGCCAGTGAATTTCCAAAAAGGTCGTCAACATTTTCAGTATAGAGGAGCTGTACCTACTGTACTATACTGAGCGCTGACAGTTTAAAAAAAAAGAACAATTTTTGAGATGGGGAAAAAACTATTGAACTCGCGTCTTGTTATGTATTGTAACCTTATAACCGTGTTTTAAATAGGTTTTATTAAAATTAATGAATGGCTCGGGCACTGAGTACTGAGAAACAGCTTCAACAAGCGCGCGGCGCCGGGCACTTCACTACATGCGCAGCTATGTGTGCGTGACCTTTCACCGACGGGTTCACGAACGTGACCCGAAGGTATGTTTCGGGCGGCCTCGGCAATTCCGAGGGTACATGTCACAGGGACTCAGACGCACGCGAGGCGAATGACGCGAGTACCTACGTACTACAAACACAAAACTCGCGTCATTAGATACATGACACTAGATAGGCTACTTTTTCCTTTTCCGAGTGCAGTGCACTCACCCTGCGTTCCAACTAAATGTAATTAATAGTCACAAAATATAAGGGCTATTGAGTAATAATTGTTCAAAAGTAACTTATATGCTTAGGTACGAGTATATCTGATAAATATCTAATAAGAAAAATGTAAAGGATGTTTATTGTTATTTAATTTCTGCATGTAAGATATAAATTAATTAGTTATATTTAAATAACATTATAAATAGAATATAATAGAGACTTAGGTTAGATGTTTATAGTTTGTAAAATAAGAAAAATATAGACAAAAAATAATTTAATTTTTAAGTTCTCCTATAAAAAGTGTAATTTTGATTTGTGGCCGTTTAGTTTTTAAGCAGCGATATAATCCGATCTCTAGTAATAAACTTAAATAAAAATAAAAATATATTTTTGGGAGCCCTACAAGAATAGGCTAATAAAATTTAAGCTTCTAGGGAGCTGTCTCTCTGTATAGATACATTACTCCGTGGCTCGGGCCAATGGGGCCTAAATCTACTTTTCTGACGTTTCAAAAAATACACACGCGATTGTTCAAGTTTTCACTTGTGTTTGTCGGCACTCCCGAAGTGACATTGATTTTTTTGTTCTCACTTCTCAACGTTAAGACAACATGCGTAAGATAGAACAACATCCTCAGTTTGATTTCCTGCATTGTAGTTTAAGGTCATATTCGTATATATTGCGTCATTGCTCTCGTGCTGACACTACTGACTCTTTAAATGAATCCTTATATTTTTAGATAGGCGAAGATAACTTGTAGGTACTGTAGATACTTTGAGCATAAATATTAGATGTTGCTAATTTCAGGTTAGACCAAGGTCTGACTTAGGTGTGGACGTTTAGAATAACTGATTGTCGCAGAATGGCAAGTGTGGTTAGATGGGTACGAGATGGCTTCTTTAAATTATTTGATTCAGGTACAATAGGGGTACAAGGGCAATAAAAGCGTCAATTCACTCCGGTAGCTGCCGGTGGTATCAAATGATTTTATTATTGATATAGTGCAAGCGGAGTAACACAGAGCACGGCTACCGCTGTGCCTACCGCTTTGCCCGCATGATATTCGCGTGTTTATAATATTGATCAAAGATGATAATAGAGGAAACCCAAAAGCACAGTTACTGTAATCTTCTGTTAGAAGATGGTCACTGCCGCCAAACGGGCAACCCAAATCCCTCCGTAGCAAAATATACAAGAAGCAAAATGTGCAAAACGTAAAATGAACAATAGTTAGCAGAATGAACAAATAGCAAAATATACAAAGAATATTCAGACATTAATAAAAATACAATATAATTGTCTCTATGTGTAATGTAACTTTAATTTTTTACAACTTCATCCTTGGATCACACTTTTATTAATCAATGGCCTTAATTAAGCATCTCCAGAAACTCAATTGACGAACCTCTTACAAAGCTGACAATAGTTAACTCAATGTTATCGCATATTACACACATTCAAATATGTTTGGTTTAACTCATGAACATAACTGACAGTCAATTGTTTCCACATTAATGCATCAAAATTACTCTGACGATGAACTCACTCGAGTAAGTATCTGATAGAAAATTATCTAATTGACACATCAGAAAGCGTGTGGTCCGTAAGCCAGGCACTAATTTCGTCAATGATTTCCTCTCAGTCCATAATTTGTAAAATGCCTGAGAGAGTTGTATCATGATGCGTTGTGAACGTCAGCTGCGGCTCCAATGGTGGGTTGAGCAGTGGTAGCCCGTTACACTTTCAGAATATCAGCTGACAAGCATTCCACCAAGATAATAGCCAGCTGACTTTTTTATTTATTAACAGTAATACATAAACTATCATCTGATAAATGTTTTATTGGGTGGTAATCACTGCACACGTATATATTCGTGTGACCTGCAGACGCATAATCCACCATTTTATAAATAGCTGACAATTTTGTTTCTTCAAAATATTAGGCTAACTATAATTTGATGAATTTTTAATCGGAAATAAATGATTAAAAATTTTTTTTATTATGTGCGTGGGCGGCTACCACTCTACTGCTCAACCCACCATCGGAGCTGCAGCTGACGTTCACAACGCTTCATGATACAACTCTCTCAGTCATTTTACGAGTTATCGACTGGGAGGAAATTGGTCATGAAAATCTGTCGCTGGCTCATGGACCAGTGCGGCAGGTGGGCCTAATTAACGCATGAATAGAGAACGTATTCATTTCATGTCAGGGATATTATTCAATATATTCACGCCCGGCTTATTATAAATATACTAGCTGGCTGCTAGCTATACTACTAGCTGACTTCGTCCGCGTTGAAAAAGAAAAAAGTAGTCCAACCTGTGTCCTGTATGTCTAATATTTATCTACCAAGTTTTATGAAAATCAGTTAATTCGTTTAAGAGTTATGGAGGAACATACATACAATTATATACTATACCTACACATACAGATTTATTATTAGTATTGATGATTGATATAGTAGCTGACGCCGCAAACGTTGTTTAACCAAAAAAAAATTTTTTTTGGGTTTTAAAAAATAGTTAACAACAACCTATTCACAGATACACAAAACGTCTCATAAAAATCGGTCAATCCGTTTCGGACGAGTTTTGTTAAAAACACCCGCACAAGAATAACACAAACACTGTGATATAAGGAATTCTTAGCCATCGAGTGGTGTAATTAAATTGTAGATGTAAATTTTATACCATAGCTCTACTACAACAACAATTACTGTATCCTCCGATTTTGTTTTTTGAATTTTCTCCTACTATAGACCGCAAATTTAAAGACGTAGGTATTCACGTCAACAACCTTTACGCCCATAGTTATTGTTTATTTTAGTGCACCAATTTCTCAATGTGTAATAATCACAGTATTTACTATTTGCTACACACCTACCAGTAGCCAGACACCTTTGTTGTTGAATGGATGCCGCCACTGCGTATACCTACGTACAGAAACTCGGTCAAGGGTCAGGGTGTTGTCACAACAAAAACTACTTAAATATTTTATATTTATAATATTTACACATATTTATTTAGACATTATGGGAATTCTAAGCTGCGAATGAAAGACATCGATGATCGCTTAGTGGTCTTAACTGATGTTATTATGTAACAGTTTTTAGCAGTTAAATTTTGATACTTTTTATGCGGATATTTTGTCATGTATAATTTAGATTTTTCTAGATATAAATCTTCATTCTATTACATACAATTAGGTACAATTTTGTTGACCCACTATTCATATTAACGAATATTAACGCACTGCGTCGTTGTTTCAGTTTTCGTTAGTCATACTCTTAGTTTAAAGGTCAATTAGTCTTGTATAATTAAATTACATTGCTTATAAAACGTACCACATTTTGTAATTACAATTTTTCTAATTAAATTGCTCACGATGAAATTAAGTTTCTCATAATTTTGGGTTATTTCAACTTTTTTGGATGAAATTATAAATAATCTTATTTAATGATATAATAAAGGTATATATATCAAAATCAACGATTTACGATTATACGATATTTTTACGATTATAACTGTCCTTTATAACTGCGTTAACGACAATACTGAATTTTTGTACACTGTTTTAACACTTATAAATATAGATATTAATTACATTGAATACATATACAGAAATGTCAATGTTTTTTAAGTATATAAGTAATGGTTCGCTAATTGGTAAAATAAAGAGTTGTGACTTAGGGTCATTTCACACAGAAACGCGACGCGAAGATGCCTTGATGTTCGTTTGATGTTCGTTTGTTCAAAATCGCAAATCTCCAAATCGTACTTTATCGATCGCCATAAAATTTTGCAAACCATTTGCCAATGGTACTAAAAAGGACATATAATACCTGAAAACCAGATCCGTCAAATGTACTATTCTTGGCGGATTACTTAATCATAAAAAAAGAATTACATAACTACTTTCTTGTCCAGAGAGCTGAAAAGGGCAAACGGTATCTTTAATCATTAAAACAACAATTTACCTCGCTATATATTTTTATTATTATTATTTTCATACATCTAAAATCTTTGTTCTAATACAAGTTAACACGAGTGTCCTAGATTTTGCATTTCAGACTTTGTTATTCGAACTACACTTTTCTAAATAATATATTTAGCGCCTCTTTCACCAACCATTTTCTGTTTTATTGAATTATGCACTCGGTTTACTGCATCATTCGATATAGCCGAATTTTTATTATTATTTTCTATTTAATGTTTTGGACGTTTACCGTACAAACAAGGGTATATCAGCTCCAGGGCCCTAATTCTGTAACGCCATTCCGCGATTCCTTACGTGAAAACAACGTCAATTCCTTAAAATGTTACGACATCTTATTCTCTATGACATATTGCACGATATTCCGCGCCATTCCGCGATTCCTTACGTGAAAACAACGTCAATTCCTTAAATTGTTACGACATCTTATTCTCTATGACATATTGCACGATATGAACGGATAAGGGCACGATTTGAACTGTCAAAAATTCCACGCTTTTAAACTACGCGGAATCGTGTGGAATCGTATGAAATAAATGCATTACATAGTTATTTACTCTGTTTGTCTGCAAATTTTAATAAAATAAACACCAACATTAAGAAATAACTTTTTATAGATAATTATAAAAGTAATATAAAACATCAAAGTTTCTTTTTATATACCTCTACTTACAATTAGGTACTTTTATAAATGATTTTACTCTCCAAAAATGAGAAATAAAATACCGCACATACACACAATCCTTCACCCGATATACTTACAAATTGATTATGAATGATAACATATTTTAGTTAGAAAATAGTTTGGTTGGAATTAAAATGTAAACAAACAAAACAAGCTGACTGACTGATGACCACACCGACATCTAGCGTCGCCATTTGGCAACTGCTATTTACATAATATTTAAATGATAAAACACCTAAACAATACTAATATCATATTATTATAAGGATTTGATAATTAAAACGTTATTTACTCACTTTATTTAAAATATTAATAAAAGTGAAACATTGCCGAGGTAACATAATGTTATCTGTGCATCAGTGGAATTGTTAAATACATACAATAGTATACTGTGGTTTCTGTGAAATCATAACGTGTCATAGATAATTTGTCTTGAGGCATACCAAAGAATTCCATGACACGACAAGGCAAGACCAAGGACGTGATTTGGAAAAGTAAGACAAGAGTGTGAAATCGTAGTTGTCATACAGAATCAGGGCCCAGGTGACTTTAAATGACAGTTTGGCCCACTTGACGTTTGTGAAAGATGCGCTTAACCTAATTATCGCTTGTTATTAAATACTAATTAAACTTAAATTTAATAAGGAATCCTGTCATGTAGGTTTCATTATTGTTGTATAACAAAAACATTTATTAATTTTATTAATAATACGTAAGCCATTCAAGTTCATATTTTCTTTACAAATTGCTCGTTCCTTTTTGGTTAAGAATTTAAATGTAACTTTACTTTTGCCGGCGACTTCGTCCGCGTCACTTGGGAGCGATTTTATCGGGATAAAAGATAAGATCTTGTCCTTTTACTCGAACATATTCATTTTCGTTGGAGGTATCGAATATTAAATAGTAAAATTAACTCAAAAGTTTTCTTTTATTTCTCGTCAACAACCAGTGAGTGACCTAACAACACTAACTTTCACTAAGTAACTAAATACCATTATCGTCATTCGTTAGATCACTCGATTTTCATATATAAGTTGTATGAAAATTTATGGGAGTTAAATCAAAATTAAATCATATTGGGAATAATTTTTGTAAAGAGAATTTTACAGTAGCCTCGTACTTTGAATGGCTGCAACACTGGGAAGCAATACTGTCGAAAAAACAATTATTATTGATTGAGTTTATCTGAACAATATGAAAAGTATGACAAGTATATGTGTAGATGTACATATACATAATATTATCTATCGTGTGGTAATGCGCAGTGATAAAGCAAAACAATTTTATTGTATTTTCATTCTAAACAGATGTTTCGGATGATTCATGTTGCTCGTTTACATAAGCTGTAACAAATTGGGCTTGTAGTCCGGAATTTATCTTATGATTAATCACTAGACATTTACTAACATATTTTGACGTACAGGACACAGGATAGACTACTTTTTTCTTTTTCAACGCGGACGAAGTCGCGGGCGCCAGCTAGTATAAATTATTATAACCTAATCCAACCAAGCTGCGAGAAAATCCCGACAAGATTTATGAAGCACTCTAGCTGGCTCCCGCGACTTCGTCGGCGTTGAAAAAGAAAAAAGTAGGCTATTCTGTGTCCCGTACGTTTAAATATTTATCTACCAAGATTCATCAAAATCAGTTAATTCGTTTAAGAGTTATGGAGGAACATACATACAGAAAAAAATTCTAAAAATGGTCAATTTAGTTTCAGTATCATGTATGATAGAGCCTACAAACACGATATTTCTGAAAACAAAGTAACTTACTCCATGACCAACCCTTACAGATTTATTATTAGTATTGATAAATAAAATTGACAGAATCCTATTGCCCTGCTTAAAACACTTTGTGTAATTAATTACGAAAGATTATATACAACACTGAGTGGTATAAATTATTTTAAATTGTCAGCTTTTATAACATATACGTCGTGCCTTTTTTTCCTACATGTCGTTGACCTATGTTATTTGCCTAAATTTTCTTATAGAGTACCTACGGTAAGTTATAACTTACCGTAGGTACTCTATAAGAAAATCGGCTATAGCCGACGCGACGGTTAGTGAGCAGCAGTAAGCGTAGGGTAGCGATTGCTTCTGGTCGGTCCTATGTATTGGAAAATTACGAGGCGACCTGTGTCCAGCAGTGGACATTCTACGGCCGAGATGATGAATAAATATTTTTAGTTTTAATCAGTTGGCAAACTGCCATCGCCGAAATAGGGCTTCCTCCACGGGCTATATATATATACTAAACATTATTTTAATAGTTATTTCTCTAATTATAGCAACAATTGTTGGTGACTAAAATCTTTGTTTCTTGAGCTGTTTTTTATTGCTATGTAAATGAGACTCCAACTTACTGGTGTCTGTTCTGTCAATGTCAAGAACGTGTTAAGCATATTGAATTGGTTAGAGGTTTATTAATTCGATGGTTAGTGTAGTGTTAGTAATATTTGACACGAGTTGGTGATAGTAATATTACTTTCTCTTTTCTATGCTTCTTCCATGTCGCTATATTCATCGTGGCAGCTGTGGCTTTCAAAGGGCGGGATAATCAATATCAGATATGAACGATATTATGTTCATGTTAGCAAAGATGTCGCCGAAGTTTTATGAAAATTAAAATACAAATATTTTATTATATTATTAGGAGCTGCGAAAATACAAAATACAAAATATCATTGTTCGATTTGTTCGCCACTTCCTCTACCATAGTACTTAGCTGCTGAACTAAAAATATCTATATTTTCATAATCTTTGTGCTCCCGCTACCCTAAAATAACTTCCTTAACAACACTCTGAGGTTGGATGTTAAGTTTGGAACGAAACTGGTACAAGTAGGTATGTCGTGTTTACGGAAATTTTATTTGGCGATCTTTTTATATAATTGCTTGCGTGTTTTCGTTAAAAATAGGTCGAAAAGGAAATCAGTAAGACCAAATGAAATCTATGAATTGTTTTCAACAGATAAATAATAAACTTTGAAATATTCTTTTACAAACACTCCTAAAACTCGACGTTTAAAAGACAAGATTGCTATAAATACTCATTCACTCTTATTTTCAGACGAATTAAATTTCTATTAAGCTTCTATTTGAAAAAAATATGGCTTCCTTTTCCACGTCAAAGGAACTGATGTTTCTCCTTATATCAAAAACATAATAATTGTTAAATTAAATTAACCTCAAAAGTACTGCAATTCAAATTAGGTTTTCGTTTTAATTATATGAATACTAGCTGGTGCCCGCGACTTCGTCCGCGTTCTGGATGAAAGGTACCCTATGTCCTTTCTGGTGTCCCAGACAATGTGTATGCAAAATTTCATGGTGATCGGTTCAGTAGTTTTTGCGTGAAAGCGTAACAAGCAAACAAACAAACTCACATTCACATTTATAAAATTAGTAAGGATTAGGTTTTTTGCTTCATAATTTTTTGGGTAAGTTTTCAGTGAATTGTTGTTATTCACATTACAATTAAGTTCTTATATTTAATTAGTTTAAAACTATACACTTAAATAAAAAATCATAAACTGTTTAGAGTAGCTAACGCGTAAGTTGTGTTTATTTTTTTCCTTATAGATTTTATTACTTTGTATTTTTGTGTTAATATGTAGGTACTTAATAAAATGTTTTCCTTTCGTCAACAGGAGCTCACTTACGCCGAGGCGCATACGCCGAGAAACGTCGCTCGTCCTTGGGTCATGTACCAGTTAACAGATATCGCCACTCAAATGCACACATCGATCCCAAGTATGCTGCAATGCTTTTCAGGGATTCTAGGGGAGTAAGTACCTCATGTTTATGTAACGCCCGTTCAAGAAGTGTTTGTCTCGAGAATTGCAATAGTTACATAGATGCAATAGTAACAAGCTTTGAAGTTAAAAAATATATCTAACCCAAAATAAAGGTAATAAAGGTAGTAAGTAACCTTTACTACAAACCCACAAGGGCTTTTATCTCTGTGCTTTGTAGATATTTTTACACGAGCGCCCAATATATACACATACCTATAGGTACTTTTACTTTATGTGTCCTGTCTTTCATGTTGTTAAATTAATGCCTTATTTTCTTTTAGTTGCCTGTCGCTGATCCTTTCTTGGAGAAAGTCAGCCGCTTAGATTTAGGTAAGTGTTAGTTAATTAAATTAATTGTGTTTATATAATAATTATTCACTAAGTAGAATCATAGAGTAAATAGTTACTTAACCAGTAATAGAGGGACAGACACGTAGAGACACAAAAAATGCCGAAAAAGTCGATAAAATGTAGATGGCCCCTATGTAGATTACGATTATGAGTTTCTATTAAAAATCCGTCTAACTCAAAGGTCGCTGTAGTCAGTCAATTCCATAGAAAGTAGGAATATATAATACCAATAGAAGGTGAACTAAACAAACTTACTATGCGGCCCTAGTGAACCGCGTACGGGGGGTGTCGCCTGGGGTGAAGCGCAGAGGGGTCGAAACACGTGCAACATCTAGGGAAGACAATAGGATGCAGATGTGTCGCCGAGTTATCGATAAATGACCATTGCTAAGAATATTTTGTTTTACGTATTCATTTATTATTGACGTATAAGTATTTACACAACTTATGTTAAACTCTACATTTACATTAAATAATATTAATTAGACTAACAACTACGATTACAATCTTAACATACAATATTACAATATAATTATTTTTAAACATAATAGCATTACAGGTAGGTACAATAAAAACTAGTAGAGAAGAACGTTATAGGGAAAAAATATCTACAGAAGATTACCAAAATATAATAAAAAAATATGGAAGCTTTAGACAAAAACAATACCTACTGTCCCTGAAACAAAACCATTTTATTAAAAACTTGCCGTTTTGACGATTCAGATTGTCGATTCTTTGTCAAGAAAAAAACTCTAATATTTAAATATATATCAATCACTGCTTTGACCAATGTATTCCGATGATTTTCTAAAGGCGCCTGATCGAACTGATGTTCAGTTAAGCATTTAAAGATATTTGTGCCTATAAACCATCTTAATATGGAATTAATAAAAACAGCCTTTTTGAAATTATATTTGATGCAACCATCTTCAATATATGTTTTCAAAAGTTGTTCTGTTTTTAGACACACTGTTACTACATCTGCCGAAGGATATAACAATCCTCCAAAGTCTCTTATTTTAATAAAACCTAAATCTTCTTGTCCTAATTCGTAACCACCACTAGTCGTAATACACGCACTGACGCACCATTCACAAGAAATATATTTTTTAATTTTTTTCGCTACGAATCCGGCAATGTACGTTGTAACTGAACGTGAAAACTGAGTAATTGTTTGTAACTCTGATAATAAATTGTAATTTAAATCGTCATTGCTTAATGTAGAATCGTTTAAACGGGCTCGTTCATTACTTTTGTTAATGCTTTCGATGGCCGAAGAACAAGATAAAATTGGTATTGTTTCAAGAGGAATACAATTTTCATTGCCATAAAAATGTAGTTGGGATTTTACAAGTATTTTTCGATATGCCGAACGAAATTGTAACGCAGTTGGATTATTGTTATATCCTCCTTTAGCACGAATCACTGAAAATACCATCTCAATGTGGTCTTGGTTAAACTTATAAAAAGGAATGTAATTGAGGAGGTTTTCCTTTATAATTAATGTTTCATATAAAAATTTTAAACTTTGAATACCTGTTAAAAACCCTATAAATCCTGTTTTCCTACTCGAATTAATTAATTGAACGTTAGTTTCTACTTCACATTTTAACATTTTACTAAATTTTGTTTCCTTTACATAAAGACCTTTTATATATTTTTCTGCTAGTTCTAAAAATTGCAGAATACTATGAAAATTTTCTTTACAAAGAGGTTTCTTGAAATTTTTTTGCAACATATTTTTAGAATTTAAAACATCGAATAGATCATTAATTATTTTTAAAAATTTGTATGTTCCATCTACCCCATTAAACTCTGTAAGATTTAATCTATTAGCACAAAAGTCTAATGCAACTGCAACACTTCTGCTAAACAATTGCGAAGCTAGTTTTACTTTCATTATATTATTTTGAAAGTTCAAATGTTTAGATCGTAACTTATTTGCTAGTACGAATGTTTCGTCAGTTTGGAGTTTATTCAATTCCACCAAATAACTCCATTTTATACTTAAATTATCTGCATCATATAAGATACATTTAGCTTGAAAACAGTTTCTTACTAATTTTAATGCATGACACGGATCTATAATAACAGCAATATCTCTATTAGTTGTTTTACTTTGAAATGTGATTTTCATGTTATTTGCAGATAAGTTACAACCAAGAATATTCGCCATGTTGATATTGGCTGGACAACCATCAAACGTAATGGATGTAACCCTTACTCCAACATTTTCCAAAGCACTTATACATTGGTGCACTAAATTAGCCTTTTGTTCTCCTTTTATTCCATTTACCAAGAAGTATCCGATAGGAATCCTCCAATAGCAATTTATAGCCACTGCCAGAAAAACTAAAGCGTCTTTCGCTTCTTCAATACAGTCGCCATCTTCGTCACCGCCAAAAGTCACATGTCCGTGAAATTTATTACCATCCCACTCAATTTTTTTCCGTATAGACATCTCATCTAACACTAAAGAGCACAATATAGGATACTTAGTGTTTGATACTACATTTTTTATTGCATTAAAAGACTCCTTCGTAAGACCCGGACTACCATTAATGTTTTGGTACCATTTAGATAACGTGGAAGTGTGAGGTAAACATGATTGAAAAGATTTTCTCACGTAGTCATATGCCCTAGGGGAGAAGTAATGTAATGTCAAAGCAAAGGTCCTAAGTTGCTCCGAATATTTCCTTTTCATGGGTAAGTTTTTATGTGTTAATAATTGTCTTTGCATTATTTCAGCATTACTTATACTAATTGTTCTTAAAATATCAATGTCATTATCTTGTAATAATGATTTACTCTTTAATTCCTTGTATAAATCTTCCATTTTACCCATTTTTCTTTTAAGAGTCCTTTGTCGATGTTGAAGCCGTTTAATATTTTTTTGACGTTGCTTTAAGACAGTTTCCAGATATGCTATCCTTGAGAGCATTTTCTTTTTACGCGGTGTATTACACTCAGACGCAGTGAATGGCTCCACAGCCATTTTGATTTTTCCTTGATCGGGGCTAAGGGCTTTGTCTGACATTTCATCATCCTATAATATAAATAATTAAGTATGAGATACACTTTTTATAGTAATAAATATAACATAGTAGAATACACAAAATAACAAATTAATTTTGTTAAAAAACAAACAAATAAAATTTAAAACAAAGGTATTCACCTGTAAACTGATAGTTGGAGATGCTTCTGATGTCAAATAACATTTATTGTTCAAAAAGTATATAAAACGTTTTTCAAAATGTTTTGAGCAAATCGTGGTACTACGGTTGGGAAACCACTCATTACCTCTGTTTACAGCTTCTATCCACAGTTCTTTTCTTCTTGGATCAGTGGGAAAGCTAAAACAAGGGTAAATTATAAAATTAGTTGCTTATTGCTCATTCCTTCTACTTTTTGCGCAACTTTTATTGCGTCTTGTGCAATTCCATTTACAAAATAACACATGGTTATTGTTTATCACTACTATAATATTTTTAGGACAAAAATAGTAATATAAAATAGAACACTTAATATTTATTTTACACTTAATTCTAGATCAGCAACACCAAATGAACACCCCTTTACATAATTTACTAATATGTAATTTAATATTTATATACATATAAAACAATATAATATTATATTGTGCTTGCGATAAAATATAATAACTTATCGATAACTCATAAGACGACCAGCGGGACATCACTAATGGTCATGGCGCGTTCACAATTTGGCATCGACACTGATTGAAATTATGCAATTTTATAATTAGGAATAACTTAAAAACAAATACTTACCGATGAAATGTTATACCGCTATTTTTCACTTTTTTATTTAAAGAATGGTTTTTGCACACTTTTACGGCACAAGATGGCATTTTTACACAAGAAAATAATAAAAACTTGGGAGTTCCTATCCGCACTGTGAACAAAATACGAGTAAGCGTGGGCGCAGTTGGTGCACTTATTTTAAGTGTTCGGTTGGCAGGGCGATGTAACCGTAGTGACAACTCTATTCAGTAGTAACAGTAACAGTTCGTAACTCTATGGTCAATTCGTATCATGCACATGTTATATGGCGACATCTAGTGAGCAAAAAAAAGAAACCGCACGGATTCTATAAATATTTTATTGTTATATGACGACATCTAGTGATCCATAAAGAAAGTAAAAATGGTGTCAATATGAATAACATCATTTAACATCAAATTCGACATTACTAGCGACATCAAGTGAGCCATAAAGAAAATAGAGCCGGAAGTTTCATGTTTAAAACGGAGCTCGCCCCTCTATTACTGGTTAAGTAACTATTTACTCTATGGTAGAATACTAATTTAAATATGGTATTGTTCGTTTTTCCGCATTGTGTGGGCACATACTTAGGCAATGAAAAATAAACTGGACTAAAGACTTGAATAATAAAATGATACGTAGCGGAAGTCGGTGTGCTCAAACATTACAATTGTAGAGGACATTATACTGAAACTGACTTGGTGAACATTTGACCTCGTGGCCTATTTCGTAAAGAAACATTGACTCAACTTTAAATCCTTTGTGCATTTATTTTAATGCAAATACAATATGAAGTCTGCTTTGTGAGATATATTAAAAAATTAAAAAGCTAAGGAAAGTAGGAAATAAGTAGGGAAGATATTTTTATTTATACTTACATACATAATTTGAAGTCGCGTTCCGCATCTCTCTTAGAATCTTAGAATCCCATCTTAGAAGACGTTGGCAGAGAAACAGACAGAAGAGGAACAGCGTTAAATTCTAGTTAAAAAATACATTTAAATTATTTTTGAACATCGAAATAATCTCTGTTTTTGAACAAGTGATAAATACAGATAATAAAATACAAGAGAAAAATACAGTAGCTCTCATTCTGTAAACATTTTTTATGGCAAGAGGCATTAAGTGCTAAACTAGGAAAGGCCTCTGCCTTTGCGTACAAACAAGGCTCTTTGCATACAAACAAGCGCAGTAATATTATTCCAAAAGTAAAATATTTATCATTATCTGATATAAATTTGTTGTGATAGCGATAAACCATGTTTTATCTCTGTCTCAGTTATTACATTTTGGCATCGACTCTTAGTTTTCTGGACGTAGATTTTTTTACGTTTCCAACGTTTTTAGTGTTTCATTTTTATTAAAAGTATGAAGCGGACAGAGTAAGTGTCGCGTGTGTTATTTTACCTTCTAGTAATTTATGTGTTTCTAAATGCACACTAATGAATTCTCGAGCAAACATATCATGAGCGACTCTTCCGGTAAGTATTAATAAAACGAAAGTAAATCAAACTGTGATACGTACGTATTATACGTAATATACTCTTAATCCTTCGACATTTATTAGGGAGATAGTCGTAGCTTATCTTTAGTTTCTAGTTTCGATTAATGGCTCGTTTAGATGATCGTCGTAAGTAGCAATCAATATCCTCGAATACAGAGTAACTAAATTCTAAACATAGACTTGTGCAGTTGAACGACCTACAAAGTAAGAATTTCGATAAACTGTGTTTCCTTATAGTAGAATCTGTACTCGTACGTTTAAGAGCTTTACTTGCAGATAGCAAAACAAATTTAAGTCTTATCTTTGCTCCTTAATTTAGTCTTAAACATAAATCCAAAGGAAGGGTTTTAATTATATCAGCGCCACCTGTGGGCGTGTCAACAAAATATGTGTTTTTTTATGTGCTCGTACAACTTCATGCACGTCAACCGTGCTGTGTGTTTCCCTTGCATAGTTTCAGTACAAACAATTTAAAGTGACCCAAGACCATCTAACTACCCCGACCCGTCTGTATGTGCTGCACCCTCAATCGTTAATATGATGGGTTTGTGCGTACACTCCAAAAGCTTTTTAAGATGCGATCAAAGGCCTCCCGGGCGTGTTTTTGTAGTGGACACAAAAACTAATCTGATTGTCATGAAACTTTCATGAGATGTGTTGTGTATGAGATGCGAGACTGTAAGAATCTGGACCAACAACGATACGAGACGTGTCGGAGCACAGTATCTCGCTCGTGCCATGGTTAGTTCGTGCTGAAAATTCGCGTTCGGTCTGCGTTGTCGGGTTTAAAATTTAGACCGCACGTTCAACATACTTACCTGATGTAAATGAATGCTTGTTCGGTGAATTTTCGAGTGAACTTTGCTTAACAACTGTTGAAAATGCATTGTAATGGTAGTGCATATAAACGAGATGACTAGAGCGTGCGTTTGGTGAGTTTTGGGCGGGCAAGTCGCCAAGTGTTTGCGTCGCGCGCGCTCGCGTCTGGTGTCAAGTTCGTCTGCACTGTGGCGGCGCGGCCGGCCGGCGCGCGTCTCGAAGTCGCGGTGGCGTGTATAATTAGCAGTGACCCGTGGGAGGCGCGGCGGGCCGCCCGGGCCCCGTGTATGCTGCGCCTACATTACTTCTCGGACAACCCCGCGCTTGCCGCCGAAGACGACGAGGAATCTGTCTACTCGATCGAGCTCATCAAAGAGTTCGAG
Organism: Synanthedon vespiformis; assembly: GCA_918317495.1. Taxonomy (NCBI): domain Eukaryota; kingdom Metazoa; phylum Arthropoda; class Insecta; order Lepidoptera; family Sesiidae; genus Synanthedon; species Synanthedon vespiformis. The sequence continues at coordinate 6,388,746 of OU906947.1, forward strand.
GCGGTCGGCCGCGCATGGAAGGCGTACCTAGCTGACTGGCTCCTGAAAGGTGTCTGCCCGCTTTGTTTATGTCACCCACGCCCCGCCGCTACCTGCTATGTTTTCGTTTATTGTCTCGCAAAACAAAAAAAGTGTAAACAATGAGAGTCGCTACGCCCGAATAAGATGTTTGTGTCCAAACGTTTGACCCACATTATATAGTTAGTATGCGGATTCTCCAAACGTTGCAAATTTATCAGATAGATACCTAACCGCTAAATACTGAACGGTTCCAGCTGTTACAAACTTTGCTATGATATAGTGTAATGTAAAGCTTAAACTACCAGTCTAGTTGGTCTCCGCATTTCAAGATAGTGTCGTTCAAGAGTTTCTCTGTTAACTGTGTTAATAACAGTTCTGAATTCGCCTCAAACCGAGCTGAAATGAACCAACACTTCAATAAAATCAACGCGTATTAAAAGAATAGATCGTACGTCAGTCTACATGTATCTGAAATAATCATTTCGTTCCATCTAATTTCGAGCCTACATGTCGGTATAATTTATAGTATACGTCATTCGCGGTTTCTAGAGCATTTATTTCGTTGTTTCAACGTTTCGTTGTTCAACCATCAGCGATCAAGACGTTGTGTTAAACTTCTGATGCGATGGATCGTAAACAAACGCAAACTTTACATAGATACGAGATACGGTTTAACTTTTTACAAGACCAAGCGGTATTGGTGGTCAATAAACATCTGACTATTACTAACAATTAATTATCAGACATTTATTTATTATATCGTTAAATTCTTATTATATATTTTTCGAATAGCAAAGAAGTTTATAATTTTTAGTGATTGTTCTGAACCAAACCCTTGTACATAGGTCAATGACAAGACTTTTGTAAACTACCATGAGATACCAAATCAAAATACACTAGTATTTCTTGTTTTTATGGAGTTTTAAATCTAAATTTTTCCCTTTTTTGTCCAATTGACAACTATCTACCTTTTAAAACAGTCATGCCATTAAAATGTTCTTTGTTATGTAAAACTAACCCCGAGGCAGAGCCTATGTCTTTTATTTGAAAGTGGTCGTAATTACCTCAGATCGACAAAAGAATCTGAGGTGATTAACAGAATGTATTCTCTTTATTCTCTAGTCCATTTAATTATAGTCTGCAGATAGATATCTAACTGTGATATTTATTGTGTAACTAAATATAATTAAATGGCTGTTAGCCATTTGTCATACTGCTTTCGTACTATTTACTTTCTAGTACTCCTAGTCTTAATGCATCGCTCTTTGTCAGCCGGTCAGAACTTTGTTTTCAGATTAGTTTTTCGACCTGGTTACAATTTAGAACGCCATCCATCGTCCATCTAAATATATTTTTGATATATATTTTTTATACGATCTCAGAATATTGTTGTCGTGTGAACAGAATAATGTTGAGATAAGAACACATACCGTGAAATGAAGCGTCTCCCACAGCGCGACGCTCTGTAGACCATGTCGTCGGATTAAGAGTATTTTTTTGTTATCTGCGCTCCACTCAACTGTATGTTTTCTTTGTAATAACATACTAGATAATATCTCTTTATATTGTGTTCTGGTCGTGTTATCGTGCCACTGTTTTCACTTCTGACGCGCAGTCCAACAACTTACGTGTATTTTTTTAATAATATAGTAATATTTTTTTAAACAAAGTATTCCAATATTATGATATATAATTAATGAGTTTCTCTATGAAAAACTCGTTTTAACATGTAAACAATGAATATTAAATTTTTCTCCGTTACATATTTGTAACGAATCCAATTTAAGGAGGGTTAACGTAAAGGATATGATGCCGTAGGTACCGTAAAGGATATTGTGCGAGCCGGAAAATTGAAATAATCCCCTCAATGCGTTGCCCTAGAAACCAGACTAGTATACATGTGAGACAAAATACGTAGACGCGGATTAAAAAAAACAAACGAATTAAATTTGTCATGAACCAGTCGAGAGAATTTTAGTTGTATTTTTCAGCCTTTAGCAATCTCGATCGTAGAAATACTTAATAATTAGTTAATGATTTCCCAAAGTATTACCTTCTTGAATATTGTTCTTAAATTTTATGTTTTACTAGCTGGCGCCTGCGACTTCGTCCGCGTTGAAAAAGAAAAAAAGTAGTCTATCCTGTGTCCTGTACGTCTAAATGTTTATCTACCAAGTTTCATGACAATCAGTTACCTAATTCGTTTTAGAGTCATACACTCATACATACATATACAGAAAAAAATATTAAAAATCGTCAATTTAGTTTCAGTTTCATATATAGAGCCTATAAACATGATATCTCTGAAAACAAAGTAACCCTTACAGATTTATTATTAGTATTGATGATCTCCAATTATAACAACGATACTTGTAGGAGGAAAATTTGCAAAAATAAATTGTACTTATCATTAAGGTGGTTTAAAGGGAGATTATTTCACATTTCGTCAGCAAAGTTTTACATTTAATATGATAAACGTACCACCAGTCTTCATGAGTAAATAAATGTTTATAAAAGCAAATAGAGTTAGTTACAAATGTAATAACGCCGAACCGTAGCTGGTTTAGTTTGCATATTCAGTTAGGTGTCTATATAGAGCGAGTCAGTCAACATCAAAGGACTGGCTTTGGCTTAATTAAACGAAATCTACATTATTCTGCTGTCAATGAAATCCAACAGCAGCGAACACAAAACCAATGAAAGGTTTAAGGTATTTTTACATGTAAGAAAGGAAGTATATGAGAAACATTATAGAAAAAAAATTCAAGAATCCTTGTAGGTAATAATTCAAAATAAAGTAAAACAAGCAAGCGGTATTATTATAAACGTTCCATTAAAAAAACTACATAAAACGAATTTTCTCGAAAATAAGACCCGTATAGATCGATTTCTAGACCTAAAAACCCACCCCCTAGATTTTCGTCATCGTCGTGGCATCGTGGCATACAAGAATTCCAGGTTTAGTATTATAAGATAAAATGTATTGCCAAATAATATGCCGCCTATACTCTCAATTCAATATTGAGCATTGCGTGGTGACTAAAGTAAACCAAAGTAAAGGGCTCCGAGTTTTCCTCACTACTCTCCCAATAAAACAAATCTCCTCTAGCGTACAATATAGTATGACGCTATGAGCCATTCCGTTTTTGCGGTCATAACCACTCGACTGAATCACGTTCACTCGACTCGACACAACAGCCAATCACAAAAATTTAGTATTCAACTTTATATGCTCCGTTCTAGCTGCATGTTACAACTCGTTTAATAAAATGTTTGTTTTAAATGTGCGCTTTTCAGAGGAGGACGAATCGCAGATATTCGTGAAATTCTTCAAGTTCCACAAATGCTATGACCTGATACCGACATCTGCCAAGCTGGTGGTCTTCGACACACAACTCCTTGTGAAGAAGGCGTTCTTCGCACTCGTTTACAACGGTTAGTGAGAAAGAAACTACATATTTAGTATGTTATCACTTTTATTATTTACTACTTACTGCTTGCGAGATATGCGATATAAACACGGACATAACCTCGTCTTAAAACAGTTAAATGAAAGCCGACAAATATAAAAGTATCTACGTATATAAGTTTGTCGCGTGCAATTAATGACAACTCTAGACGTCCACGTAGGCAGACTGACGTTTGCTAATATAAATAACTATTTCTGCAGTATTATATTGAATTGCTTATTATTGACGCTGTTTGATTTGACGTTTATTTCAAAGTTTGTTCACGTGTTTTTTTTCTTGTCTATGATTATGTCGCGTGTTTTTTTTTTCAGGTCCATGAGCTTAGATCCTAAAGTAGGCATTAATATTTGTGTTTTTAGAGTTGTTATTAATATAAATAAGTATAGTTGGTGTTGCGAATGATAAAATCTAGGTATACTTATGTGACACAAGTTCAATACACCTCGCCTGAACCCAGTCGCCTTTGCGAACGTAAACAAAATGTATTTAGTCATTGTAAACTGTTTACGATTTATTTTGACACAGTTGAGGAATCCTTTGGCCGGTCGGAACCGCCGTAAGAAACAATAATGGCCCCAGTGGTGCTGTTACAAAGGTGTATATCATTCCTAAATTATATCTATCTTACTTAAATTAGGGCTAATTTTGTATGTACTTAGCGTCAGAAAAAGACACGAAACTACACCATGCTCAAGTTTATTTTTTGCTGTGTTATGGGGTTCCATAAGGTTTTCTCCAATACATCCAAATATGAAGAAAATTAGAAGGGATGTTACAATATTTAATAACATACTTTATCTATTTTAATGAGTCTAGCTATAACTTTTTTGTATTCCATAAATAATAAATATATGTAATGGTAAAATACTATTAAATTATAACCAAGTTTTTTGTTTAAATACATCGTAAGTAGATGTATTAAAAATAGGTCGTTAGTCGTGTAATGCCAGAGTGAATAGCTAGTCGATTGTAACCCACGACAATCAGTTTGAATTGAACAGGTGAATATTTACTTTTCCAGACGATGTAATGTAATATGAAGTATTAAGAGCTCAACAAACCACAGTTGTCGCTATGAGTATTAAACCAATAGTCGTCTTTGCTGGAAATTCCAGTCTCTCGTAAATATGTGTTGAGTATTGAATCTTAGGTCATCAATCAATACATGGCCAACTCGTAATAATAGTTCTCTATTGTAAGATTTGCATCTATAACTTATTATAGAGCGTGTCACATAACAGTACCTACGTTATGGTGAAAGGCCATAATCACATTGTACATACATTAAATTTAAGTCTAGGAAATGATTATGGCATTTGTTAAGTATATAAAAACCTATACCACTATAATTATGCTGTGTTTACAATTTTTCCAATCCCAAATTGCTCGTTATTTTTTACCACTGCGAGTGTTTGAAACAAACCAATTTATTAATTTTTTCAACCAGGCTTTCTCTTGCCTCCGCTACGCTTTCTCTGTACATATTTTCATCTGAATTACTAGCTAAAGATTACGGTATCTTTCGCCCGTCATTACGTGTCCTAAATAGTGCAGCTTCCTCTTCTATATCGCTCTTAACACCTCCATTCCTCGAACACAATGCTGAAGTGGTGAGTTAACGTCCAACTTTCCACTATCTCTCATGCGGAAAAGAAACACCCAATACATAACAGCGGACCATCTCTCATGCGGAGTCTCATGCGGAATTTGAGACTGAATCGTCTGCAACACAAGATCTTTCCCATTTTCACCATTGAATAATAGGATGATTAATTTTATACTTAGTGACTGGCCTTTCACCATCTCGATGAAAAATTATAGCTAACTAGCTGCTGCCCGCGACCGCGTAACTTTGTGAATTATATACTAAAACCTTCCTCGAGAACCACTCTATCCATTGGTGAAAATAGCATGAAAATCGGTACAGTAGTTTTTGAGTTTATCGCGAAAAGACAGACAGACGCGGCGGAGGACTTTGTTTTATAATATGTAGCTTACATGCTTTACATGATTATCCACTGGACTAATCTGAAGATACTCTGAAAGTTTCATCAAAATCGGTCAGCGGTTTTGGAGTTCATAGGGAACACACACACACACACACACACACACATCGCCTTTTATAAATATAGATAATTACACGTTGTCGTTAAGTACAATGATTCAACATTGTGTGATGACTGTAAATTACTCTAGTTATTGATATTAATTTTTTAAAAGAACGAATACTTTCTTTATGAAGGCTTCCTTGGTTTAAAATGTCTCTTTTATGTATATAAGATAATATCTCGTTATAAACAATGTTATGGTCTTTAAGTTTTGAAATTCCAATTTCATGAATATTTTACGCTCGGATGTTTGTTAGCCAATTCCAAAGTTTTTGATCTGGTTTTGTTGACTTTGTCTCGAACCCCGACATTGTATACACATTTACATAATATAGGTATCTTATTATAAGATTAAAAATTATTGGATTCATTAAATCAACATTGTAATATAAAAGTAGTTACTTTTTAATTAAGAAAAAGAAAAAAATGTGGTTTTCTTTAAGTGGGTGGAACTTGCGAAACGCACTGTACCCTGTAATTACTAAAAATGGAAAAAATAATTTTAGGTGGTTTTTAATGGAATAATGGACATTAAATACACAGTTAATCTGTTTAGTTTTTATAGTTTTTATTTAGTAGTTATACCTACAACTAGTTTTCCAATTCCAGTGATGAAATTGTATAGGTTTTATTGTAAAAATACCTATAATATTAGTAATGCCATTCTTTCGATCAATATTTAGTCGTTATACTGTATACTTCATTAACTCTGGGCACTGTTAGGTTGCCTTTCATTCTTTTGTTCACAATAGTACTATAATGAACATTTCATATTTGAAATTGAAACCATATCAGTTCGATAGAATATTTCATCATGATATTAAACATACATTTTACTTCACATAACATAACTATATCTTCTATCCTCTTGTTTTTTTTTTATATCTTTCTCCCTTTTTTTCATATATCTCTTACTTGTGCGTTGACTACTTTTGCGTTCCATCAAACTGATATTTAAATACAATTTATAATACTTATATTAACATTGGCAAGGTTTGGTGGTCTTTTTACGTTATGTTTACAATAATATATTAATGTAATGAGGATATTGATGAAATCAATGTTTTTATTATTAATTGGTTGCTAATTAGATTAATTAAAAAAATATTTTTCTACATAATAAGCTGTATGTATATCCTTGACGCACTGATAAGGTCTTGATGGCGTATAAATCATAAGAAAATTTCCTATAAAGGTTTTGTATTTTGTACCCCTAATACTTGAAAAACCACTTTAAATCCAGGTAATATTGGACATATTTTATGGTTTTTTGATACAGGAGTTCGTGCTGCACCACTATGGGACTCGGAGCGCCAGCAGGTAGTCGGCATGTTGACTATAACTGACTTCATCAAGATTCTACAGATGTACTACACAAGCCCCAATGTCGCTATGGATGAATTGGAGGAACATCGTCTGGAAACATGGAGAAGTAAGTATTTCCTGATTTATATTTCAAAAAGCTTAAAAAGAATCACTTGTTCACTTGTTCGCGCATCACTTGTTAGTGCTCTTATTTCTTTCTATGAGGATCAATTCAATTAAGTTGCGTTTTCTTTATGTTACTTGTGTTAATAGGCGAATATAAACATTTGCCATCAAATGGATATGCCAGATTCATTTAACTAAAATAATAATAATATAAAAAACTAGCGCATGTAACAAAAAACTACTCTCTCGCGGCTTGCGATTTCTAATCTAAATCTCATAGACTCAGTGTATAAAATTCGTGTTCGTGCTCTGTGTATATTTATTAAATTCTAATTGCTCATGATGGAAAATGTTGCAGATGTGCTGAAAGAGTCAGTGATGCCTCTAGTGTCAATCGGGCCGGATTCATCACTTTACGAAGCAATTCGGATGTTGATTACTAACAGCATACACAGACTACCGGTCATCGATCCAGATACAGGCGATGTTCTCTACATTCTTACACACAAGAGGATACTGAGATTCCTTTTCCTTTATGTAAGTTTCTTTTCTATTAAATTCGGTGAATTTGTCATTGCTTTGAGCATGCAGTGCAGTAATTTTAAATTGGAAAAATCTAAAGCCTGACGCTGTTTTAGAACTGCAGTCGCTTCTTTGCAGTATTTGTTCTTTTATCTGGAATTCCTATAGTTTTTAATATCTCAGTAGAGTGTTCTGCTTACACATAAAGGAATTAGTAAACTGCATTGAAACAAAATACTTCCCAGTGTCCGTTGTCAATAGTCCTCAAATATATTGTTCTATACAATAGATAATTTCTTCAGTGTTTAGTTATAACTGCACTATAAAATGTAAAATATGACTAAATTAAAATTACCACTCAAGATTTTTTTCCGCAAAAATTAAGCAGTTAAGAAATTCTTATGATGTAAACATACACGACGCTAAAAAACATAACAAACGATACACGGTGATCTCTAATTATAAAAAATAGTCTGACAGCTATTATCACAGGGATAAGTTTACTTTTAGCTTTTGTGATATAAATTTAATGTCTAAACATGTAATACGTTAGTAAAAAATAAGTTAATGCTTTTCAGATAAACGACTTGCCAAAGCCGTCGTGCCTGCAAAGTAAGCTACGTGATCTCCGCATTGGGACATTTCAAGAAATTGAGACTGCCACAGAAGATACCTCCATTATAGATGCACTCACGAAATTTGTGAATAGAAGAGTCTCAGCGTTGCCAGTAGTGGACTCAGAAGGCCGACTTAAAGATATATATGCAAAATTTGATGTTATTGTAAGTTTTATCTGTAATAATACTCAAATTATATATTTACTCCTACCTAGTTGACTTTCGACAAATATAATCAGTATCAGTCAGTACACAGTAAAGACGTAAACGTAAACGGAAAGAGGAATTTCTGAGGTTTGTGTGTAATAAATTCAAGAAAAATCGATCAGCTCTTTCCATTAGTGAAAACCGCATCTTTCCATAATTACAGGCAGACTCGGGCAGCGACTTCAGTATAGTACTTAGTTTGATATTATAAGTTCAGTCAGTCACAATCTATCGAGTGGAATCTTTGGAATATTCAATGCAAACATACAAATATAATATTAGTAAAGGTTTTAATTTTTTTTTGATGAAAAATATGTCTAAATTAAGTGATTTAATTTTGCAGAACCTTGCCGCAGAAAAGACCTACAACAATTTGGATGTGTCACTAAAGAATGCTAATGAACATCGTAACGAATGGTTTGAGGGAGTTCAGAATTGCACACTCGATGAAACACTATTTGACGTCATGGAGAAAATTGTGCGCGCAGAAGTAAGTATTCTTTTTCTTCACTCCACCATTAAACCAGCCCCTTACAGTAGACCACCGTGAGATAAGCGAATGTGTTGTTGTTTTTCGGAGAGTGAGTGAGGGATAACAGAGATCATTTCCTATCTTCTCCCAACCATACTAGAGGATACAGGTTTAGGCTATATTCAGGTTTAGGTTTAGACCAGCAATTGCTAGCTATTCCAGTGCAGAAATTTAATGGAATCTGCCTTGGATTAGGATTCTTACGCTTACCTCGATACAGATGAGGAGCTTGTGCGTGGCGTTCTGGTGAACTTTTCGAAACGCCTTCTTCTCACTTATTTTCTGAATACTGCATTAGTAACTGTTCTTATGATAAATGAATTTACGGCGATAATATCGGATGCAACAAGCAGCGTCACATTGCATTTCTTTCGGTTGACTTATTATCGTATATTGACATTATTATCGCTGCACCAAACTTATAGTTGACTTCAATATTTTCAGGTGCATCGTTTAGTGGTGGTCGACGAGAATCAAAAAGTCATTGGTATTATATCACTATCTGATTTGCTCAAGTATTTAGTGTTACGACCTACTGGCGAGTGTGCAGGAGCTATTTTGAGGAACGAGCCCACAATCGAAGAGAAAGATGAAAAGGAAGATAAAGAGGATGCAGAAGAAAGAGATGTGAAAGAAGAAAAATATGAGACGGAAGAGAAAGATACGATAGAGGAACACTTAACGTATGAAGAGAAGGATGATTTGTCCAATAAAGAAAAAGTTACAGAAGAGAGCTCGAGTGAGAGTGATCTCCATGTTCAGTAGCTCCATTTGTGATTCCTTTTGTATGTTTAGAGTTATTTTTTTAATGTAGCCTGTTATATAAGTAGACGGTTGTGATTGCGTCAAAATTAATATAGAATAGTGATGGTTCGCATATACGATCTTTTGATAAAAGAGTTTATAATTCCATTTTTTGATAATATATTCTGTACCATATTCGAGTTTTAATTTGGTATTCTATTCTTAGGTATTCTTCGGTATTTCTCTTCGTACGCAAGTATATTTTTGTGTCAAAGAATTGCGTTCAGTTAGTTTAACACTTTGTTCCACCTCATAGAGTTATTTATGTATACCGAATATGTATATGTAAATTGTAAGAGCGCAATGTGTATTCATTAAAACTAAGTAGATGCAAAATATAAATTACCGTCTTCTATTTATTTTGTTATAGTTAACTTGTAAGAGATAATTAAAAAAAAAAGTGTGCATGGAATTGATAGGTAAACCACTCGATTTTTTTTTATTTTATAAAATCAAACATGACGCGATCATTCGTAACAACACTTAAACGAATTCAGAGCCGCATAGAATTCCAGTCCAAAGAGTAAATAGAGTAATAATTTGGATAAACATAAAGCCAAAATTGTCCCATAGTGATATTCAGTTCCGTTCGTGTATGTTTTGAGAAATAATGTTGTTTGTACCAAAGCTTAGTGTATTTCATAATATAAGACGATAATTGTAACGCTTTCAAATAGATTTTATGGTGCGGTCAATGCGTAATGTCTACAATTATGTTTAAAATAAATTTACGACAAAGAAAAAGAAATCGAGTTGAGATGTTTAAGATGTAGTACGTACGAGTAAATTATAAATTGTTATATCGTGGCCTATGAAAGCCCGGAAATGGATAATTATGCTGCAATAACTCCTGAGTGTCTCTGTGTGTGAGTGTGGTTCGAACTTAACTCATAACATTTTTGAAAACATTTAAGTAATAATCATGAGTAAAAGATACATTTAAGTTAAATATATTCTAAAATATTATTGTTGCTACTGATGATTGTCTTTGATAGATGATTATTTTTGATTCGTATTTTTTTTTTCTAAACTTTGAATTGGAGAAAATTGTTTTATAAATAATAGTTACGTAACTATGGTAGCTCGAACCGTTCGTGTTGTTGAAAGAAAATTAAATAATGTTAATTTATATATTATATATTAACTATGTTTGAATATATAACAGTAATAAAAATATGTCATAATAATTTAGATAATATGTATTTAGACATATTTAGAGGAACGCCAAAAAAAACGAAGAATTATATGAAAACACGTTTTTTTTTGTACAATATAAGCTTTTAAAATTTGTTGAATAGAATCAATTAATTAATATAATATTTTTGAACATACAAAAATTACACTTAAATACACCCAAATTAGTGCCAATTCTACCTTTTTTTGCATTCCTCTAAATTTGTTCATGAGTGTATATCTGGTGTCGAATAAATATTTTATGTAACGTTGAAAAGAGAACAATACAGACGCACACTATCCAGTTTACAATAAAAAGTTGATTCTTCATTTATGTTTTTTATTTTTTTCTCCATAACCAATTAGTAATTTCTTGGTTTACCCGTTGGGTTTACCAATCTACCAATTACCAATTTTCAGCTGTACTTCCATGTCTAATTTGACGGGACTACACAATGACTCGTTTTTGTTTGAAAAAATAAGTTATAATAAATAAACCTTTCTTTATTTTGTTATTTATTCATTTAGGTTTGTACAACATAGGATAGGAGTGGGTTTTTTATGAAATAAAACTGAATATTTATTTATTAAACATTCTATTACAGTTAGTTTAAACTTATCCAACACAGTTTTTAAGTATATCACATAAAAAATCCAAATCAAAGCAGCTAAACAGTAAAATTTCTGGTTGTGTCTTATGTTAGGGCCGTCCTTTATTCTGCGTTATCGACGAAATAGACAATTCATACAAACAATATTTATTTTTATACATTTTCTCTACTAAAATTAACATATTCACCATTTTTTCGCAAGGATCCGTTTGCCTTGTCCATTAGTCACCCTTTTTGAATTTATCTGCTAAAGATTCTAATTTCAAACAAAATTCAAGTCTCAACAATGCAATTGTTTTTGTATGTACTATTTTCAAATTACACGGAAAGTAATGTGCTCGCAGAGATATATTATTTCGATGAATGGGATATACATACATATATTAAATTATAATTTCAATTCAAATGCTTATTTCAAGAATTATGACTTTCAAAGTTACAATGTTGATTCTGTAAGAATGAATACGGGGGCAATCCAAAAAATAAATCGGGGGATACAGTTTGGCGTTGTAGTTTCGAATCTATGCTCTACATCAAAAACTAGATTATATCACTGGATAACACACTAATTATTTTTTTTATTTTATTTAAAAAATATAATCCGTCACATAAACGTATTCACGTAAATCACACGGCCGTGTCAATGACACAGCCACACCTCATTTTTTTATTTCTCTTGGCTCCCAAAAGATCGTAGAATAATTATTTTTATATCCCTTGAATCCCATTTCGTGAGATGAACAAATGAGGACTTTTAGAATTACTGGTCAACTTCCAAAGTTACATTTTGAGTTACATGGATGTAAATATTTTCCTTTTTATATATGTGGATATTACACATAGGTAAATGAGTACAATACTTTAAATTAATTAATAACAAAATTATAAAAATTATAAATGTTGTTATTAGTTAATTTCTGACACGCTAGAGCGCCAGCAAAAAATATTATCCCAGATACTAATGTTCTTTTACCCGATACTAATTTTGAATACTAATTTTAATACTCCCAGATACTAATTTTGAATACGACTTGAAAATTTCACAAATAAAAATCTGTTGGAACATTTTAGCGCATTTTGAAAAACATCAAAAGGAACGCTTGTGCAATCCCTATATATGTATGTACCTATATAAAGTGAATTAGAAAGTCGACTTTAGAAATTAATTTACAGGACCTTGACTGCACTCTATCGCCTCGTCTCGTTACAAATTGAGCCTTATTGCCTTGATCACACGTAACACGTACCGAGCAAACGGGCGAGACAGTGCTCTCGGTCGAGTACTCAGTGCGTATAAACATTATAGCGCCGAGTGCTCGGCCGAGCGCTCGACCGAACAAAGCGGTGAGACAAGTAGTTCAGCCCCCATTCTATTTACTAAGCCGAGTACCGACCCTCCCTCGTCCCAGCACTATCTTGCTCGCTCACTCGGCAGGTCTGAACATGCACGTCACGTCGCCGCGTGCGCCTTTTCTTGAGATATTTTTTGTTGCACTGACTGTGTTAATTTCAACACATGTGTGAACAGCTACACGCTTACATCACTGTCTTGGCCGAGAAACATTTTACTGCCTCGCCCGTTTGCTCGGTACATGTGATCAAGGCTGAAATTCGTAACACTGTCGCTGCTGTGATAAGGAAGTGAAAACGGCTATAGCATTAACAAGGTTATTCTAACACAGTATTACTTACTAATTTATGGAGTGAAGCGAATGTGACGCTAATTATACAGAAGATGCCCAAATGTCATTGTAACGTCTAGTTTACACGAATGTTCCACTAGCCAGATGTTAACTGCAATTTGTCTTCGCACTTCTCGGCCGAGCACTCGGTGCTCGGCCGAGTACATTCTCGCCTCTCTACTCGGAACGTGTGACCAAGCCCTTAACGTCTATAAAAAGTACGAATTCCTTGATAAGGAGCCCGTTCTTAACTACAATAGAGAAGTAAGCTTCATAATAGTAGTAAAACTATATAAACTAGATAGACGTTTGGGAAAGTAAAACTGCAAGAGACAATTTAAGCCATTAAATTGAATTGTACTAAATAAATAAAACCATATAAGATATTATGAGGGAATTGTCACACAAGCTTCAGGCATTCGCTCCACTATAGAACTAGGTATCGTTTCAGTAGTTCTTTTCTTTGTTGTTAGTTTAGATAATGACGCAGATACCTAATAACGCAGTAACATTTGTACCTAATCAGGGAATTAAGTTTCAAGTTGACCCCTTTTAAGACTTACCAATGTTTGAATCTAGGGTGACATAAACAGTTTCTTAGGTGTTTTACTCGTAGTAAGTTTATTACGCTTTATATGTGAAAAAAAAAATAAGGCCGATCATTGAACCAACATACATACAAACAGGAATACATAGTATTTTAAATACACTCTTTTGTAGTTTTTATGCAGTTGATAACGCACTCGTAAAATTATTGATTTAGGCCCCATTGGCCCGGGCGAATTGCCGCAAATAAACTGCATAATTATGTAAAACTACGCCATTACACTAAACAACATATCGGTGTTAGTTTTAAACCTACAAAATGGTGTATTAGTATTAATTTATTAGTTTACATTTAAGACGCATTTTATTTCTTCGATTGGTTGGTAATTTTATTTCAGCTAATTTTTTTATTGTAGAAATATAAAATAATATAGTTAGGCTGGCCACATATATACGTTATCCGTATTCGATTTCCGCATTCGGAGACCTGAATGAATCAATCTATAGAAAATACATTCACAGCCATACATTGGTTTTTTTCCGTACGGAATACATTCCGTACGTACGTACGTTTTGAGTGTGCGTTCGGAAAAAAACCTAATGACGTCACGCGGAACGCAGCACTTCCATACATTTGCTATGTACCGCCGCACACGTTAGGAAATTTCCATTCAGAACGTCAGACGTGAAAAAACACAGTTGTGTGTTTTTCACGTCTCATTACGAGTGCACCAGACAATGCAGTGAAGCTGTTGACTGGACTAGCGTTGATTCTCCGAGTGTTTAATTAAATAGTCGTTTTCCATCGTCGTGCGTTCACAAAGCCACCACTGAACGTATTGGCAGTATAAAATATTCCTAATGCAAATTCCTAACGTCTGCGCTAGGCACACGAAATTCCGAACGCGGAAAACGGAAACGGAAATCGATTACGGAAAATGGCTGTGTACAGAGACAAATCAAAAAATTAAATACGAACACAATACCTCTTGATGGATGCTTTATTATTTAAAAAAAAATTGGATTAGGACTGTCAATAAAAATTACCACTTGCTATAGGTAACAATTATGGTGGTGATAATTTCTAATTGTGATCCTAATTCACCGAAACCGTTTGACTTGGATCTCGAACATTTTAAAACATTAATAAACATCTTTAATGTAAATCAATAACTTATCAACTAAATACAAATATACGATTAAAGATTATATGAGATTACATGTTTTAACAACGTCGCATTATATGACTTAATACTAACAAATTACTATCTAAGTAAACGACGAACGAAATGTTTTTATTCTAAAACCTGCTAACAGTCAATTAATAAACTTCAAAATCAAAATATTTTTGAGCACTTTGAATAAATAACAGAACGAGATAAAAGAAAATAAACAAGTAGATAGATATATTTTGTTAAAGGGACTCATGTAAGTCAAAATGAAATAAATATTATTTAAATTTAGTAATAATAAGTTTTGGCAAAAGCAAAGTTTTTGAAAAATCAAATTATAATCTAACACAGTTCTGACATCAAGTTACATCAATTCTTATGAAGTCTTAACTAGTATAAGCATTTTATTTACAGTCAACCCAACGTACGCTCGTCAGTGAAAATAATATAATAATATGTTTTCACTAAAGAAAAGACATATATATTAATAATTTACAGCAGGTTTTAAGAAAGTTTAAAGAACCTACTTATGTGAACTGTTTTCCAAAATGAGTTTTTTATGATTAGATAGATCGTTAAAAAGCCCGCATTATAAACATGTTTCACGAGACTGTACTTCGTAATGACTTGAATAACAATATGACGAAATGTTTCAAGTTTAACTCCATTAACAATCATCACTTTCCCTTACTTCACCTATTCATCTCCTTACCGTCTCAAGACCTTATTTATAGAAAATTTCTAACAACTTCTCCTTATATCCAATCGTTTATCAAACAACAACTTTTAATAAGGCCTAAAGATATTATATAATTTATTTTATAAAAACTCTTAAGTAGTTTTTTTTATTAAAATCGTTTATCGAAAACCTTACGTGTAAACCTAAAAAAGTTTTTCAACGTAGAAGTTGTACGGATATGTTTAGTTTCAGAGTTGTTTAATGCCCACATACTTAGGTCTTCTATAAAGATATAGTAAGGGCAGATACGATATTGAATTAACGCATAAAATTTTAAATTTCTTATAATCAGTAAGTATAAAAAAATATTTATGTTACAGGCAGAATTGAATGGGCATACAATCACTGTTTTGGATATTATTTATTATCCAATAGTGTCAGTAGTGACCTTTTCATCGTCGAGCCTATAGGCGTTTTATTGAAATTTCCTTGAAGAACCAACTCTTAGATAGAGTGATAGAAAATTTCTCAAAAGGGGAGTGTAGCTGTCCCAATTGTTTGGATTTTTTGTGAATTCCACAGAATTGGGATAATATTACCAAACTAGCTGGCGTCCGCGACTTTGTCCGCGTTGAAAAAGAAAAAAAGTAGCCTATCTTGTGTCTTTTAGGTACGTCTAAATGTTTGTCTACTAAGTTTCATGAAAATCAGTTAATTCGTTTAGGAGTTATGGAGGAATACATACATACATACAATACCTACACTTACAGATAGATCATCTTAAAAACTGCAAGTTCAGGCTTTTTACGTAAAGAAATAACATAACAGATAAACTGTAAAATAAGCAAAGATAATTAATTCATAAACCACCTGTTTTTTAATTCATCCGCTTTACAAAAACATTTTAGCCCAGACAACTCAATCTGTAACATTCTGATTATTATCTACAGACTGAATTTAAAAGATTGTGATTTTGTATATTTTATTTGAGAATTATCTCTTTTGTCTTTACTTTGCTTTGTCTTTTGATAAAATTCTTTTACTTTCTTACTTGGAATAAGTAATCAATTCTAAACATTCCGTGGTCCGATTCCTCAACAACATGCTTAGAAATGACTCAGAGTCATATTAACAGTTTTATTGGACACCTTCTAAAAAAGGCGTGAAATCACATCTTTCACATATTATGTAACTGATATGCTTAACCGAGCAAAACAAGTATCAAACATTGTCAAAAAACCATATATAAAAAACCTATTCTTATTTAAGTTTATTAAACAATATCTATTAATTGTACTTAAATAAATCTTAGTAGTGCAAAATTAAAAAATACATTAATTTAAAAATATTCCTCTACAAGTAGTTCTATCTAACTTAATCATCAGAGATTTAAATTAATATTATATTTTCTCAGTGATGAATTAATACAGTGATTACTTTAAATAGGTATTACATAAAATATCACATTGAAGAGAATTATCTTATGAGTTTAAAATCTCACACTATTTAAAAGTTGACATGAAAAAAATAAATTGTCACGACTACAGTACAGAGGTGTACAGTCATAACAATTTTTACATTTTTGTAATCAAAGAAAAATCTGTAAATTATTTAGGTAACTAAATATTAAAGAGGTAAATTTTACTAAGGCTTACCTCAAACTACAAGCCCATGTACAGCCGGCCGCATAAGTCGATTAACACATACAAAATCACGTACAAACGATCGTAAAATAGTTCAGTAAGTAAGTAAATTGAGTGTTCAGTTGTTTTGTACTTTTGAATGTGTTAATCGACTTATGCGGCCGACTGTACCTACGCCGAGAGAAAGAGAGCTTACGCTCGGTTATTACCCCTCTTTTCTCTAATATCCTCACTATCAAAAATAAAAATATCAGAAACATACATAAGACTATTTTATATGTTTTTAATAAGATAATGTTACGGATCTTTTTAAAATCTTGTCTTGATGGTGGAGTATACTTTATTTACCCTAGTCATTTAACGAGAGATTGAAAATGTCGGCGCTTCTATACTTATTCTTTGATTCACAAAATAATGCTATCTTTATTCGCACAGTTTCGATATGATTAGTAAAATACATTAGTCTGAGATACGGCATTAGAAATATATACCCTCATCTGTTATTAATGATGGCAAAGTATATATCTGGTAGATGATACTTAGAGCCTCTTTCACCATCTGTCAAGTAGGCTAACCGTCATTTAAAGTCACCGGTCACCGGGAATAATGAAGCTGATATACCTTTATTTGTACGGTAAAAGTCCCAAACATTAAAATGAAAATAATCGAAAGATGCACTAAACCGAGTGCATAATTTAATAAAAGATAAAATTATTTCTTAAAGCAACTTATCAAAACTTTACTTGTAGTTGGTGAAAGAGGCCCTTACATTGATAAACTGCGAATGGGTTGCCTAATTAAACCCGGTGTAGATGCTGTTAAGTAAAATAAATTATAATTAACTCTCGCCATCCCTATCTTTCACATGGAGTAGCGCACGCAACGTTTGTCTGTCACTTTCCACGCTACGAGTAATTACTTTTTAATTTTCTATACTCGTACTTGAAATTCCTCCTTGAATACTTGAAATTTAATTGACTGACGAAACACCATCAGTTTGCACGATATACGTTTTTTATAATTTCTCGTAAAATAAAGTTAGTTGTCAATAAAATTATAAGGAAGACTGAGTAAGCAGTATGTATAAAGAAATCGCGATTGGCCTACTTTCCTAGTTTAGTAAAATACAAACAGATTTCATATTTCAATTTAACATTGTGAAGAAAATTAAAAATTGTTTTTATTTTATTTTTCAAACAGTGAACAAACATTTTAAAAACCACTTTTTTTACTTTTTTGAAAGATACATAGATGAACAGTTTAAATCTTATTATACATCATATTTTGCCAACCTTATTGTCCAATATTCTTCGTTTTTATGAAAATTCTTCAAGATTCCTATTCTAACAAGTGTTTTTAGAATGAACAAATTAGTTTTGTAATATTATAAAGTTTTTTAACGTTTTATTTACGTGACTAACAAAAAACACAATTGTTTTAAAAAAAATCACATATTACGTAATTTATTTTATTAGTAAAAGATTTGCCGTTTATAAGTAAAAGATAGTAAATGTTTTTGCCGTTTTTATTAAATAAGGGGAATGTTCAGTATATGGTAATAACTCAATTATAATTTAAATATGCCTTGATCTTACCCTTTTTTATTGTTATTATTTATATTATTGAACAAAAAAAAAAACAATTTTATTTTGATGGTCACGTGAACTACTACGCTATATGTGATCATATAATATTTGATTAATTGTATAATAAAACGATTGAATAATTAAGAAAATATAATATAGTTCTGTGGAAAATATATTAAAATTATTTGCTTTAAAAAATATTTTAGCTAATAATCAATATTTTACAATTCCTTGAATTGCAAGCAATAGATTTATTTAATACGTCTTATAAATACGGAAGGAATTGCAAAAGATTAATAAACTTTTTTAAATTATGATATTAATTTTATAATTAATGATATAATCAAAATTATAAAATTAATTATAAAACGTTTAACTAATTAACTCCGAATCAGATTTTAACTAATTAGCCCCGATTTTAACTAATTTTAACTTAGGTAGGTACATTCTGAAAAAAATAAAATACAAAATTACTTATAAAATTTTATATATAGTATAGGTAAGTATTAAAAATTCGCTCGATATGTATAGGTTTTTTTGAATATGGAATTTTTTGATATTTTTTGATAGTTGGAACTTTTTAGAAGGTATTAGTCGTGATTATTTTGGGGGGCTTTCGTTTTCTCAGAGTTATGAAAAAGAAAGCAACTAATTCCGTTTTCATACCTCCAATATTAAACAGTTTATAAATATAGTTAAATCTTTTTTACCCAAATAAAACATTCCTTGATGTTACCTTGATATTACTTAAACATCGCCGCTATAACATGCATTTATACCTATGCATTTACTTATTAGGTTTTAAGAAAAATGTATTATAATTCTATTCTATATAACATGAGTTTGAGTAAGGGATAACAAGTTTATAAATCATAAATTGAGTAGGTAAATAACACGGTATAATAAATAGTAAAATGTTTCTTAGGTAAAGAAAGAGTCCGAAAATAAAAATTTATTAATTAATACACCTTATGGTAACAAAAATATAAAATAGATGGATGTTATCTGCTTAAAAACTATGAGTAAACTAATTTACCTACAACACACGAGATGTGCAGCAGTTTATAAAGGAGAGTAAAAGACATGCCTTCTTTATAAAAAAGACCGTAGGGCATACGAAGTTCTTCAAAATCTCATCACAGGCCGTTAGAAATTTTAAGTACTTTTTCCTATGAAACAAAAAGTACCTACAGTTTTCCTGCAGCGAGTTACATACCCTGTTGAAAATATCACTAAATATTTTATCATCGCATTGTGTGATCGTCTACATAGATTTTATTCACATTCAATTGTCTCGATAAAATTGTCAAACGCCCTGCGGCCTTGATCTTTACAAAATATGCGGCATGAACTAATATATAAAAAAGCATATAAACTATATATCGTATTTAATATAAAAATAAATTTGAAACTAGTTATTGTTTAACGAATCTATTTCAATCAGCCTTAAAAAGAATAAGTAGGTAGGAGGTAATTAAAAATATTTTTAGAAATGTTAAAATCGCTCAATGCATTCTCACTTAAACACTAATTGTGCAATTCAAAAAAAATACGGGAAAAATATAATGAAAATAATGTTTGTTTATCCAAAACCGCAAATCTCTAAATTTACTTTATCTAACAACATAGAATTTCGCAACACGTTGTTAGGGGTACAGAAAAAAGGGGTACCTTTCAACCAGAAAAAAAGAGCTATAAAAATCAAAAATAACGTAATAGGAGATTTAACGAAAAAGAAGACATTAAAATTTTAAACGAAGCAGCATATAAATAATATTTAAAATATTTATAAAGAATATAACAGTTACAGTCCATAAATTAGCTTGTAAAAAAATATCGAATTGAGCAGGTGGAAATTAAATGATCGCGAGTATATAATGTATATATTTAGCCTGTGTTTCGTCGCCTTAGTCGTCCCAATTCCCGTAAGGATGTTTATCAGGGTAAGCCCAAGGAGGTCTACCGTTACCGGAACGGTCAGGCGGTTGAATCGGAGTTGCGTGCGTAGTTACAGCATTGGTTCGTATGTTGTATCTGTAACAGATAAAAAATATTACGCATGAGCAGTCGAAACAGTTAAAATTATCCATAAAATTTCCCACACATACAAGCGAAGCGGCTGCAAACACATAAACATTTTTTCTCTAAAGCAGCCCCGCCAAAATTCTGAAATACTTTTTAAATGGCATTCATACTGGACACAATATAGAGAATCAAAAAGCTTCGACTTTTTATTTTCAGTCAACATTTTGTCAGGGAAATTGTAACATAACAAATTTATAAATCAAATTATTTGTATATTCAATTTAAAAAAAACGAAAAAAATTCAGATGCTTGACAAAACACACCAAGTTTATCCTCAAATAAGAACTATGTTTATAACTAATGAAATCTAACATCAAACTGGGGTGGCAATCTCAGTAGACACATACCAAGAAAAGCTATGAAAATAATTTGCGACGATTCAGAAGCAAAAACACATTCAATCAGAAAGCTCGTCCATTCAAATAATAATTAAACGCGATTATACAAATGAGTTTCTGAGTAATTTTCTCTTCTATACTTAAATGAATATATGAAACCACTAGCTGTTGCCCGCTACTTCGTCCGCGTTGAAAAATGAAAAATATAAAAGCGATATATTAACCTTGACCAAGTAGTTTAGTTTTTTATTTTGTTTTAGATAAAAGGTATCCCTGAAAACGTGTATGCAAAATTTCATGAACAACAAAAATATAAACAGACAGACAGAGTTACTTTCACTTTTATAATATTCATATGGATTATTTAGTTAATGACATAGATAGTAATAATAAAATGATTTACTAGCGGCTGATTGGAGCCTGTCCTACAAGAAAAACCTCAACATGCAATACGTAATCTCACATAAGCTTATAAATAGATGGCGCCACTGAATTATAACTATGTTTAGCATTTGAGCATTCATCCATTAGAATCACGCTGCACTGGTGTCAAAATTTATGATTTTTAGTACTTAGTTTCACATGTTTAGTTTGCAGATACGTCATATTATTTGTAGTTTTTTAATTTAGTTCATGGCTGAAAAATATTTTAAAATGAATTTTCATTAGAAAAGTTTTTAAACTAGCGGTGGACGGCCTACGCAGATAAATATGCAAGTTATTAAAAAAAATATATAAAACATTGTTTTGGAACATAAATGACTTCACACACTAGGTCGAGGAAAAAACAGAAATACCTAAGTATCTCAATTTTGATCCTAATAATATCACGAAAAATTACTAAAAGTGACACTTTTGATTATACTTTTCTTGAATGAAAATTTAGGTACAGAAATCGTACTATGTTTGTATCCACCAAGCACTAATAAATGATGTGATTTTTTGAATTTTTGAAATTTTTGTTTGTCGCATATAAATTTTCTAATATCTCGCTTCCCTACGTATTATGAAAATAAATACCTTTTACCTACGTGTAAAGTTACTTTCAATAGAGAAATGAAAACATGTGTGCCCCATACTAGAGCTGCCTCTGGTGGATCTTTTTTTAATCTTCCAAGGAATTTATTTTCTATTTTGTGTTACAGAAGTGTCATAATAAAGTGGCACCTCTACAGAGAGAAATTGCCAATACGATAGGTAAGTAGGTACATACACTCTACGCGCCATTGACTTCTTAACGAAAATACTTACGATCACACATTTAACAAATACAGGCACGATGCAAAAGAAAACGAGAAGTCAAAAAATAAAAAAATAAATTCTCACATCAAACATTATCAATATTCACTTAAAATACAGATATTTAAGTGTTGCTTATAAAAAAAAACGACTTATTAAAAATTCAAAAAATATTTAATACAGGATTAAACATTAGTAAGAATCGCTATGAACAAATCTTTATTTTAGCTTCTCCAATCGATTCGTATGTTATTTTAACACGCCAGAAAAAACGTAATATGTTCTTACTGATGTAGTGGGAGCCAAGAGTGGCTTGATATATAAGTCATAAAAACAATGCAAATAATGTAAGGCAACCTTCAGGGGTTTATAACATTTTTTTTTTTTCATTTTTTTTTATTCAAAATTATTAAAACGCATTTTTATTAGTATATAATTAAATGGGCAATTGTTTCAAATAACTTCCAATTGTCAAATTTAGCTGATATCTATCTATGACCCAATTACACATGCCTGGCTGTGACTTACGACGTGTTTAAATAACACACAGTGCACAAGTCTCATAAAGACGATATTAAAAATGTACTAATGTTGCCCCTTGAGGTTACACTTAAACTGACACATACCATATACAATGATATTTTCTGACATACTTACGCTTTTGTAAGTAAATAAAATCGTGCAATGGGGTCTTACCGAGACTCCACTTGCATGTAACTACGTCCGCGTACCGACGACTGAACTGGTTCAAGTTCAGCTTCGTGCCAAGTCAGGATAGCGCCGCCGTATCTGAAAGTGCGGTTACGTAGACGACACCTTTGGTTTTTACGTAACCTGGTTATATATGACCTTGGTAACCCGAGGTATTCACACTGTTGTATCAGCATCCGGTCTTGCACGTATATTTGTGTAACAAAACACCTACCATCAAGACCATGTCTGCCTTGTACTTTGATTAGTCTGTCAAATACTTACGGATCATTGTTCCCAAAGAATGAGTTCGGTCGGTCACCTTCGAAGATGTTACGGTCACCCGTGGGTCGGTTCTGATTCGGAGAAGGAGGTGGAATAGTGGTTCTATTCAATGGATTCGGTGGTGGCGGTGTCGGAAGACGCGGCTGTGGAGGATCGGTCTCAAGTGTTGAGTGTTTGATACCATAGCGGAAGTAAATCGTCATTCCTGAAATATAACAAATATTTATATACAAATTAGAATTATCTAAGAAAACATTTTGAATGATAACAAACTATGATTAAAATGTTTTCCTCGGGTGCAATTTTAAATGATTTTATTATGTTATAATCAATTATATAATCAATTTGAAATTATGTTTAGATGGGTTTCACTCATCATTAGCCAATCACGTACACCAAAGGAGTACGAATGTGGATAATAATAATATAATAGAACAAATATTTACCGAAACTCATCCAAACGATGAATCGAACGAGAGTCAAGATCGACAGATTCATGATCAAGTAGACGTTGACAGTAATAGCGATGGCCGGGACAAACGGTAATCCGGGAGCTGCGTAGATCATAGCCACACTAAAACATTGTGTATAGATGAATTATTTCCGAAATTTATAAATTTCAAATATGAAAATAGTTTCTGAAATTTGGAATTATAGTAAATAAAGCGATTTCAACCAATCCATAACCATTAAAATACCTACCGATTCTGCGGTTTCCTCGAAATAGCCAGTAGCAGAAGCAGAATAGAAATGGCTAACAGAAACATCAGCACGCATGTAAATGTGGATTCCCCGGGGCTTCCGTAGCAGGCGAGCATATTGAAAGCGATTATCACAACGTACAAAACACCAGTAGCTCTAATCACGAACAAACCTGGAATAAAATGAGCAATTTCTTTATTTCTATACAGTGCACGACGCACGTGTATTACAATGTACGCAAAATTTCTATAACTAGGAGGAATATTAAATGTACTGGCAGTTAATATTAACTGTCAATCGTAACAAGAGAAGAATTCAATAAGCCAAACTGAACTAATTTACATGCCAAATGAAATTTCGCCTTGTGCTCCGTAGCACGCAGAACAAATATAAAGAAAAACGAATTAAGTGCACGTGTCCCAGTTTTACAAATTAATCAATATATTGCTAAAAAAACCTTAATCAGTCTGTTTTATTAGAGGCTAAAGAAATAAAAGCATATTAAGGCCCAAAGTACAGTACTACTACAAACTACAAAGTAAAGTTAGTTTTCTCGAACGAATTCCAAAGGTACTTAAATGTCGCGATATTTTTGTTAGCACTTGCTATTGTATTTGTTAGAATAATATCTGTTAGGGTATCAAGTGTATTAAGTATTGTAAACAAGAAATAGAAAATAATTTTGGAATTGATTTTATTGCATTACAACTGGCCAGTGTTTATTCTTAGTTACCAAGAGTGTGATAATACTTGTATAAAACACTATGAACAAGTTAGTTAAAAACTTACCGCTCTCAACCGTGGCTGGACCACAATCAACCCAAGGGAAATATCCAGGGCACATATAAGACCATTCATGAAGCCTACGACAGATGCTGTCGTAGAATCGTCCAAGTCGCGAATTATTGCCAGCACATCCTCCAGGCAAAGCTCCTACAAGGAAACACTTTTGAAAATATGATATCTGTTGCGATTGTGGAACCAAATAACCACTATAATAACCGTTAAATAACATGTTTGTAATAACAAGTGATTAAACAAGGCGTGGTTGTGTCATTTACGAGAAAGCCCGCATATTCCACAGGCGTAAAATCGCTTAACACCGCACATGTGGTGATTCGAAATCGGATATATCTCCCGGGATTTTGCTGCACGAATGAATAGCAATTTTTTGAGGTTTTAACAAAATAAAGTAAAAATAAATTAAAATATTCGGTCAACTTTTTAAGTGGTCTTTTCATGTTAGTATGAACTGATTATTTTATTGAAGATTCTCCTAAAGAAGTTTGTTTTAAAAGATACGATGTTCACAGAGATTCATCATGTTACTTGCTGTTGCTTTTTAACCATTAATGCTCCGGGTTTCCACACCACGTCGACATTCTATATCGATAACTGACCATTAAAAATAAAGACGCAGAAAATTATGAAGAAATAATAAAAGATCCGATCCGATCATCCTAATGTTTTTATTGTGTAAATATACGTCAGTTAGGGCGTTGCTGTAATGCTAAGAAAATATATTTGATTGCAATATATTCAACTTTCCTACCTACATATCTAAAGCTACTTAAAGTATGTCAGACCTAGATACGTCGAACAACACTAGACTCTTTGCATTGGTCTCGACGCGAGCCGGAAAAACATGGCGAACAAATATCAATTTCCATTTTAATTAAACTCATTCTTAACCTATAATAAATAATTTACACATTAAATTTTTCATACATTATGTCGCATCTGGCATAAATAGTTGGTTTCCTAAACTTTTTTGCTTTTTGCTTACACACAATTTTATCGCATTTTGTCCAAGAGCACTCACCATAAAATTTATTTTCAGCATTTCCAGCATTAACAAGGAAAGTGTCATCGCGATCCTCGCTTTCATCGCCAGCGAGAGAGTCGTCAGAGTCCGGAGAACTGTGAATAGACTTAAACACTTAAACACAAAAATAATTGTAATTCATGTAAATTGTGATTCGGCCGGCCTTTCGCAGTGCGTTCGCACGCCTTTACTTATTTAGTTATTTAAATAAATATTCGCTTTGCAGAAATAATAGCCCTTTGGCTTCCTTACCTCCTGGTCACACGGCGT
Organism: Synanthedon vespiformis; assembly: GCA_918317495.1. Classification (NCBI taxonomy): domain Eukaryota; kingdom Metazoa; phylum Arthropoda; class Insecta; order Lepidoptera; family Sesiidae; genus Synanthedon; species Synanthedon vespiformis. The sequence goes on from OU906947.1 coordinate 6,414,984, forward strand.
ACCATGACACGTTGGTTTATAGGCATTCCTTGTGTCTGAGTAGCCTGAAAATGTAATTTATGTTTAATATTTTGTATATTTTGAAAAATTCAGTATACTAACTTCGATGGTATTTCCATGACATGGTAACCTTGACCTGATGCTGCAGCATCAAGCAGTCTGCGGGATATCCAAATCCTTAGCAACTTACAGCAATAATAGCGTGTATAGGCTCAATAGATAGTCGAAGGTTAGTTTTTAATTTTTAAGTAACTCTAATAATAAGTGGTTAGAACAATAATGATACTGCTAGTGCAAGTGATAGTTTTTTCGATAATTTGACAATAAAGACATTGGCGTGTCTGCTGTAATCTAGACTATATAAAGAAATAAAATAAAAAATAATTGCGGTCGATTTACAGAAGTGGGTCAGGAGAGCGGTTGCTCTATTCCAGTCATGCCACCCGCACCCTCCCCGGCACGTTCGTCGCGAATTTAAAAACGGATCATTTGCTCCGATGCCAATTGAAAACCCCCGACTTCATATAAATTGAATTTGAAATTTGTTTAGTAATAAATTTAATATTATCAATAGGTTCTGTTAGAAAAGTTTCGTATTCTTTTTTCTTTTAGAAAAAATATCAGCGCGCGTTTGGTGGGGAAAAAGCACTGAACTAGCGTGACCCTTTGATATAAATATATAGATGTGTGTGTTTTCTGGAAAAAAATTTAAAAAAATCCAGGTCACTTGGTTAAAAAATATTTTTAAAGCAATTTAAAAATAAGGAAAATACACACCCACAAGCACTGTTTCGTTTGGCACATTGTGTTTCGTAGTCAGTGACCACCTCCTTACAGAAGACCTAAAATTGGACGTCAGCCTGTCTCAGGACAGGAACTTTATTACATAAAGTTTTCAATAAACTTTATAAATAAATTGCTTGTTTTTACTGACATTTATAAATTGAAGAGCGCATTTTATTTTGGAATTACTAATATTACTGCAGTAGTAACAGTTTAATTAAAATTTAACGTACAAATGACAGTAAAATTTGCTTTTGCGACAAAGTACGAATATAATTAGCGCACTACTGTGAAAAAGTTTCAATAGGGCGCTATTGCAACTTTCAAACAATGTTTGCTGCCTTTGAAAGTGACGCTTTACTGGCAACTGTTTCTTTACATACAAAGACGTTTCTGCACCGTGGTTTCAGTGTGGGGTACTATGCGTTGCAAATGAGAATAGGATCGCGCTTGCTGCAAACTTCACATGATCCGAGTCATCATAGTAATGTCGTCAAAAAAATCCGAATAACAAAAATATAAATATTTTTTATTTACATTTTATCTAATAAATTTATATATGTATATATATATATATATCCTTACTAATATTATAAATGTGAGTTTGTTTGTTTATTATGCTTTCATGCAAAAACTACTGAACCGATCACCATTAAATTTTACATACACGTTGTCTGAGACACCAGAAAGGACATAGGGTACCTTTCATCGTTCAACGCGGACGAAATCGCGGGCACCAGCTAGTATATTATAACTATTAAGTAATTAAACTATAAGTGTAAATTACAGTACGATTTAAATCGTATTTATACGATCTTTTCCGCTTTTGGTTCTATACAGCAAAGCCCTTAAGTTTGCTAATTCGTCTCCACGAGATAAGCAATTCTTTTATGGGTCAATGTATACGATTTTATAATAAACTAACTGAGTAAATAAATCACATTACAAAAATAATAAAAATAATAATTCTTGGATTGTTTTTTCTTGCACTCCGTACACATCAGTAATGAAGTTCGTGAGAAATGCGGTGCCAAATGCGAATTTCCAGTCCTATTCTCATTTGACACGCATAGTACATGCTTGTCAGGAACATTTATAGATAGATATACTTTTATAAGCATGATAATTGTTACTTCCGACAGCGCTAAGAAACTGCTACCGGCGTCCAGGAAAGAAAAAGAAAAAAAACGAGAAAGACCGCTGTGAAAACGATGAAAGAGTATGGATAGGCGATGTGAATTGGTGGCTCGCTCGGGCGACAGCAGGATGAACCGAAATATGGATACTTATCTACATTTAAATTAAACCGCGGGTGGAACGACGGGGCACTTCTAGTATGTATTAATAGTTTAAACGCCTGTTTCACCAACGTCAAGTAAAGTGTTGATTAGTTACTTTTAGAAATCATTTTCTGTTTCGATAGCCGCTTTTTTATTATTATTTTCTATTCAATGTTTGGGACGTTTACCGTACAAACAAAGGTATACCAGCTCCATTATCCCCGGTTACCGGTGACTTTAAATGACAGTTACGTCAAGTAGGCCATACTTGACGTTTGTGAAACAGGCGCTAAGAGACAAGTTTACAAAGAAAATATTTTTCACACCATAACTACTCAACCGATCATCATAAAATTTTGTATGTACATTGCACACGTTGCAGAAAACAGATTTATAATAAACCAGTTGGTGCTTGCGACTTCGTCCGCGGCCAATTTTTTTTTACAAACAAACCATTCCTGATTAGCCTTCTATTCATAAGTGAAGACAGAATTAAAATCGGTCCAGCCATTTAGGAGGAGTTCAGTGACATACACACGCACATAAGAAATATATACATATATATAAAGATTGATGAATGCCTTTAAATGAGAACTATAAGTAATACTTTAATAAAGTATGTAACAATATAAAAAAAAATGTTGCCATTGTTTAATAAAAACATTTTTTCGTTTGAGTGTACAAGTTCCGAAGAGACTCGCAATCAGGTTAGCGCGAAACAGTGCATAAAACTGAACGTTGATTTGAATTCAATTTTGAATCAATTCGTATTGCATGTTTGAATTTTTTCTAACGAAAGTATCGGAGATTTAACAGTGAAATATTTTATTTAAAATTTATTTTATAATAGCTGGTGCCCGTAAATTCGTCCGCGTTGAAAAATAAAAAAGTAGTCTATCCCGTTTTCTGTACGTCTAAATGTTTATCTACCAAGTTTAATGAAAATCAGTTAATTCGTTTAAGAGTTATGGAGGAATATACATACATACAATACCTACACTTACAGATTTATTATTAGTGTTTAAATATTTTAAATAATTTTAACGAATATTTTGTGAGTATTCTTTAAGCGTATTTTTCTTTAGAATAATATTATCTACAGTTTTAGCTATAACATAACATTTTTAATTGAGAAAACATTTATAGGTAGAGTCTGTGGCAAAAGTTAACCGACTTAGCGTTTTTTGTTTTTCCTTCTTTTCATTAAAATACTAAAGAAATGAACTTAATGAAAGCAAATAATTGACTTTGATAACTTGAAAAGGCCACGATTCATGTCGTAAAAGGTTGTTTCACGTGTAGGTTGTTCCGCGTCGGTTGACTTTTGCGACAGACTCTGCATTCTATGGCAATATTTTTTACTTTTTTAGTATTGCTTACATTGAATCCAGTGTCCGCGGTTCCAGTTGCTTCGAGGTCCACCGGAGTCCTTAGGCTTTGTGGTAGTAAATCGATCAGGTTGGTAGTATGAGGCTGATAGCGCAGGACCAGTACACAAGTCGAAACAAGAGTATAGGCTAGGAGAGTACCTAAAAATATTAATATTTTTAAGTGAAAAACTTCTTTAGGCATCATTACTGGTGAGGAGTGAATGTAAGTGAATCGTCACACTGGGGGGTTCGACCCGCTGAATCGGGTTTACTCGGATCCAATTGATATTAGGTTTAATCGCAAATGAACCTCAAATAAGCTTATCGACGTTTTTAAAGATGAATGTTAATAACATTAATGTAAAACTGAATGTAATGTAATGTAATAATAAATGCCCCTTTAAAATCAATGTAGGAATACCTACATTTCCACAGATGTATCTTTGTTTAAAGCTGTGAAGTGTTTGTGAAATGAAATTGAAAATAAGTATTGTGTTCTTGATATATTTTCAACTTTCATTCTTAAATCGCATCAAAAGAAATTGAAGAGAAAAATCCAATTGGAAGTTAGAGTCTCAAGCATGAATCGTTACGACAATGCTAGACTGTCCGAAGGAAAGAAAGCTTCGCAATGTCACTTAACATCGAAGGATTTTCTCTCTTGAAACTTATCGACCTATTTGTGTGCAGTTGTCTATAAAATTTATCAAGGAATGTTTACGATACATCTTCAAATCGCAAAGGGGAAATTGCACAAGGCTGGGTTTCACCAGAAAATTCACTCGCCGAAATACAACAGCACACATGCTGTTATTTTACGGCGGTCTTCTGTTAGGGGGTGATTAATTAAGCCAAACTTTCATAGCAAACTTTTAAAAAACTTAAGAAAAATTTCTTTCCAAAGTTGACCCTGTAGGACCCAAAGTTGAACCTTACCATTACCACACATCCATGATGTTCGTGCAGCAGAAAAAAACAAACTAAATTCTGTACAATACTTCTGTGAATTCTTCACAGCAAAATTGTTCACAGCAAAGTTCATTTTTTACAATAATTCCTTGTGTAGGTCAACAAAGATCCCTGTGTATTTTCTTTAAATGGAATTTTTATTTTTAGAATTTCAAACGAAAGAATTCTAAGATTTATATACACAATTAAATCACGATCCCGTGGGGTTTATATACATCGTTTGAAAGTAAATAACAACATTTTGTTTAGTAAACAATTTCCATAAAGACGCATAAAGGAATCATTCTAATATAATTTCTAAGACTACAATGGCGATTATTTCATTTAGTTAATAAAAAAATCATTATTTCTTTTTAATTTGAGTACCATGGCAACCTTTGTGTTGGTGTAAGCTGGTGTAAAAATATGTTATAAAAAGAAAATCACCGCAATAGTTGGTACATAAAACTTTGTAGTTTTACATAGTTCGCTTTTGTCCTGTATTGTAAATTTATTATTCAACGTTTCAACTGAAGCGAGGAGACCGGACTGCCCTATCTGTAAAACAATAGCTTCACATTTTGCTTTGATTAAAACAGGTTTGGTAGGTACCTCTTTATTGTTGAGTTTCATTGCAATTTATTTTAAACTAGCGATCCGCTCCCAGCTTCGCCCCGTCCGATCGCTACTAAACTTCACAGGATTACCCGCTGGACTAATCTGAAGATAGTCTGAAAGTTTCATCAAAATCGGTTCAGCAGTTTTGGAGTCCATAGGGAACATACTCACACAATTCGTCTCCATTATTGGAAAAACACTATTAGAAGAGACTAGAAAAAGAGACTAGCTAACTTTCAATTTGATTGAAGGCTTCAACTCAGGCTTTCAATTTCAAATTATCCGGTTTTCGATTCAATGAAAGAGCGTTCTCACCTCAGATTAGAAAACAGTTTACGAGAGAGAGAGAGTTTTAGACATGATGCAAGCAATTGCCTTGTGCAGCTGACAGAAGTTTGGCGTCGTGGACGGTAGCTGTTGTCGAGTTTATGTGGTTACCAAAACTATCAACAAACGCTTGGCTTATATTATAGTGCATTTGTATACGGTACAAAGTACCGCAGCCTTTATGAGACACTAAGTTTTAGTCAACACGTACCTATTTTGCCTGTATTATCTTTGTTACTATTTACAAGTTCCATTAAATAAGGAATTTTCGTGAAATTACCTATTCATTGTTTGGTTTTTTCAACTGCTTCTTGTAAACGTCGTCTTAATTCCTCAAGCGAAAACTAGGTCCAAAACCTTAGCAGATCGCGTGTATTAATGTCGATTTATATAAATGCAGGTTTAAAAACCCCTTAAGTACATTTTTTTGTATATCGCGGTGAACTTTCCGTACAATAAGCGGTGGTAGAGTAAACACTTACCAATACTCATCATCTCAACTAAGACTTCCAGTTGTATAAGTAAAGCTATCAAAGCGGCTCCGACTCCGCCTACAACCGTAGCGAGCGCTGGCATACCAGTGTTTTCAGATATAGTTGCAAGTTGCCTATAAGACAAATAGTTGATTAGCGTTAAGTTAGAATCAGTGCGAAACATTTAACAGTCTTAAGAGATAGATTGTTTGGGTATTGCCTAATATTACAGCAATCAGTGTTCAGTTATTGTGTGTTAGTCATTTAATTATTATATTCGGAAACAAGTGAACAGCATGCTTAATAAATTTAGTTTCTCGGAGGAGCTAAGTGGGCGAGATAAAATGACAGAATTTGTTAAAGACGGTTAAAGATGTTATTAATTATTGAGACTATGACTAAATGGATTCTTGGGTATCACACTGGTGTAACTATGAGGGAAAAAAAATCTGTTTCAGAACGGTGCGATAATTTGCCTATCATGCTTTGGAAACAACGTGTAATTTTATTAAATAAAAAAGTTTTTATTATATTATTTTATTTATTATATATTATTTAAATATATTTCTATAACTATTCATTCAAATGAAATACTAAATATTTTTTTGTATGAAATTTTATCACAAAACTGCCATCGAAGAGGCCCGTTTATGGTGCTAGGGCAGGTTAAAAATTTAAAGCAGTAAAGAGAATATTCGTACTAAAATCCCGTAAGCGTCACATGCCATTGAAATTGGATTTTCACCGGTTTTCAATTACCGCTAATTGAGTGAGTCGCTGGTGTCCGAATATTGGAATCGATTTATTGCGAAACAATCGTTACACATGAGATGATACGTAAACCCAGACAACGCGCGATAAGCCAATATAAATGTATGTAGGTTAAACACACATGAGACTGCAAATTTGTTTTCGCCCGATAATGAGGGCTACTGTGTTACCGGCGGCCCCTCCAACAAACTCCAGATAATTCTACCACACGTACTGAAATGATCAGCTCTTTTGTTACTTAATTTCCAATCGGAAACATCATGTTTACATAATGACTCAGAGGCAAGCTTAATTATTCACTACTTACTTACTTACTTTTCTTTTATCTAACTTATGATATAACTTACCTACTTTATTGATATTATGACTTAATAACAGAGAAGTAAGTGCAATAAAAAGTGAACTTTTATTGACGACGAAAATTGCTTTAACAATTTTCATCGTCAATTGTTAAAATACGAAGAAAATTGTTAAAATACTACAAAACTTACACAAAAGCTGCAACTGTAATGACAATAAGTGAATAAAAACTTACTTAAAGATCAGGCCATCTTGCGCCATGGCGAACATGATTCGAGGCATGGGGAACATAGATCCAAACATCGAAACGGTGAGACCAGCAAGAGCTCCAAAGATCACCACGTATTTGCTGAATGGTGCGCGAACGTAGGCGAACATTTGCACGAGGGCGGAGTCTTGGTCAATCTCATTGTATGGTACTGCATAAGAATAAAAAAAATACTCCGTTAGAAAAAAAGTTTCACTTGCTATAGGAATCGATTTAGATTGACTTTAATTTCGATATCGTGGACTAGCAAGATGCCATCCAGAGATTAAATTTTTAAGGCCAGCCGCCTGCGCCCGAGTCTTTTCCGGGGGATCGGCTGGGAGAGGAGATCCTCTTCCTGGTGCCTTTCCGTCGCTTCCTTGCGCGACGCGCGTGCTCAAAAACGCAAGATTAACTACCGACCAACGCTTTCACAAAACGGCCGACAGCGAGAGATCGGTGTCATTCTGTTCCACAGCACTCTTGCCACTTCTCTATCATCTTCCCACCTTTTCTGAGGTCTATCTCTCTTTTTACCTCTCCTTTTACCTTCTCTGGGATACCATCTTGTCACTTTCTTACTCCTTTTGTCATGACCTCTTATTATGTGCCCAGGCCAGCTCCATTTGAGTATTCTAATTTTAAGTGTTACATCTACGGCTTTGACGTGAAGACGTCTTTAAAGCTTTAAAATAGGTGGATACAGTTTGGCGTTGTAGTTTCGAATCTATGCTATACTTCAAAAATTAAATACCACTGGATAGCCAAAATATCAATTTATATTGTAACACAATAATTTATTTGTTTTATTTTATTCATAAAATATAACCCGATACATAAACGTATTCACGTACACGGCCGTGTCCATGACACAGCCATACCCCAACTTTTTGTTTTGTTTCTGATGACAGGGTTTTTCAGTCTTAAATAAAATTTATTAAACGTTTTCCATATTATGCAGTAAATCATATAGGTACGTGCTCATTCTACATTCCTTTGGCTGTTGTCTAACTGCTTGATAAGCTAAATTTCTAAATATACTTTTTTTCCCGGCTTTTGTTGCAATGTAAACCTCCCATGGTCAAATTGCAATCAGTGATCGAACACTAGTAAATTAATGCTAAATTGGTGAATCAGGGCTTATAAGTGTTAAAAACGGCATAAGGCAGCTTCCCCTTCCGAAGAACCAATCCTGACAACCATGGAGCGAACCACGGGTGGCATTCAAGGCCTGCAGTCGAGAAAGCTACCTATTGTGATGTAGGTGATTCATTATAATGTCGTCTGGTATATATGCTAACAGGTAAAATCACTTTGATACCGCGATCTAGAACTCAATACCAAACAAGAAATGTATATGAGACGTTAAACCAGCGCCATCTAACAATTTCAATTAGTAAGTGTTTGTCTCGCGCCATCCAGTAAACATAGCCAACAATTTTACCAGTTATTATTTTCGCATTGTTCATTTTATAGTTTTGTATAATTGCAAAATTTTTTTTTTATTGTATTTGATCTTCCTATCGTATCAATGTTTAGAAAAAAAATTAGTTAATGAATTTATAAATTTAATTTAAGTAGGAGGAATAAAAAATATATATTCAGCATGGACGCAGTTGGTACATCGCCAGTAATATGGTTTTCGTTACTCCTCGATCATGTAAGTAATTTTATTAAATTGTGTCTCGCTGCGAAAATGTCCTGAGGTAAAGTAACTTATTAGCGAGCGAAAAAAACACACACTATTTTTTTTGAAATATTGATGTCGAATTATATCGAATAAATAAACGTTGGACTTGCATATAATAAAACGAAAAGAAAAATACGAAGGAATAAAATTAAAGAGTTTCAAAAATTTAAAGCTGTTTAAAGCATGTAATTTACCTTATTGTGGGGGCACGGCAGTTCCTTCGCCAAGTTGAGCTATTAGTTAGTAAGAAATAGTTAGTCCGAAGTTCCTAGCTGATAATTCAAACACACCGAGCCTAATTCAAACATTTTTATTCGAATAATATTGACATCAAACAAATCAATCTCAACGTCTAAGTAAAAGGGCGCGGACTAAGTCGCAGGCACAAGCTAGTAGTTTACTCGTAGATTTCAGTTTTTGTGAGGATCAATCAATAAAATAAAAACTGAAAAAAAAAACTGCAGGAGATACCTGTTTGCGTTGTATTGAATACAGAATTCTGGTCTATACATATATTTTTAAAATTTTTGTTAATTTATTAATTAAAAATTAAATACGTACGCGATCTCGCCAACACATTGCATTATACTACTCAGTGATTATACCCAATTGTATGTGTGTGCGTTGCACGCTCAGTTTTATGTTTTCACTTCTGTCGGCAGTCCTCATGACTGCCTCATATTTAAATAAAAATTTGAAACTATTTAAAATTATAAATAGTTTCAAATTTTTATCCTAATCCTAATGTGATATCCTAGTAAGAAACCACTAAAACCGATATATGACGTTCGTTTATAAATTACTTCCCTTTATTTACTTGGCTAACCACTCTACCCTAATATTATAAAGATATTCTTTTGTACGTTTTTAATAGGTAGTTACGGCTTGTTGTTGTTTTGCCACATTGTTGATTTGCCACACAAGATAAATATGTGTGGTTTTGCCACAGTTCTATCCTTCAATTTCTCGTCAAATCAAATGAAGATTAATTTTTTTAAATGGAAAGTTATTCATTTCATCTACATTAGTTTCTTTGTAGGGTACGGATATACTCCAAAAATTAAAACTATTTTCATTAGTTTAAAATGAAATAGCGAAATCTGTGTAACTTTGTTATAAATGAAAAACGGATTCAACGTCATTCCATTGTGTTTAAAAAGTTTAATTTCAATCCTCGACGGCACGTCATTCGTTTGTACGTAGACTCCATCCAGAAGACTCTTGCTTGTAAGCCAATAAAAAAATGTTAAATGTTAAAATTGTTCTCCCATAGTGTACCGTAAGCTTTGTAAAGTTTCCTTTTGCAAAAGCAATTTAATGTTAACATGCATTTCAGCAATATATTAAAGGGGAAAGTTTGGGCCCTTTTGCGATGTCATATGGGCTTTTCAAATAAACTTTTAATGAAAAGTTAAATAGGTACTTTTCGTCATGGATTTGCAGTAAAGGACGAAGCGAGTATTTTTTATTTTGTATAATGAATCTACTGCTCCTCAATATTGAATTCGTGTGTTATACATCACTCGAAACAGGTAGGTTTCCATTATGCCGGACCGACGAATTTACCGGAAATCGTGGCCCAGACATGGGCGTTCAAATTATATCGAATCCCGCATCGTTATAATTTGGTTTCAGTATTAAATATTCATCACGCCATGCTGCTTATTTGTCCAGCTTTTGTTTTGTTACTATTCAAAAACACACAGCGAAGGTGTAGTTTTACTGGCCTCACAGAGAGTACGAGTACTTTAGTTCTTATTTTATCTCAGGGAATGACATGCTGTAGGTACATTATAAATTTTGGAAGCAAGGAGCTTTGGTGTATAAAATTGCAATGAATTGATACGGGTAGACAAAAAGAATAACAAAATATTATGAGAGCCGCCGGCGTGTGGGAGTACGTAGGTAATTGATGCACGTTAAGTAATTATCACCTTCATGATTGCGTTACTATCGTAGTTGAGTGCTGGCTGAGCAGTATACGTTTCAAAAGGCTAAAATAAAGTTTCTGACATAAAATAGCTTTCAAGCAACGTTGTAACATAAATTTATTAATGTAAATATTACATAGTATTACTGTTATAATATATTAAATGCAACAAAAACTCTAAGAAAGAATACAAAATTTTATATTTTTTTAAACATCATTCCGAATCCAATTATATATCAATACAAAATCATATCTTAATTTATCAAGAATTAACACCAATTCGAACTTTGAACTCGACTTAGTATGTATATATGAACTATAGTAGATGTATATGAGAGGTTTTTGTTAGCCTGATATTATTTTAATTCCATTACTGAGCAAAATATTATTGCACATAATTTGTGATTTTAAATTACACGTATTAAAATGAAGTTACAAAATTATAGTAAAGTACAAGCGGTTAGGTATTTCATCAACCAATTATAGTAGGGCAAGCAAGTTCTTGTTGTTTCAACATATTGAAACGCTATTATATTGACTAACTAACTAAAAAGTAAGGATATAATTTGTACTACGCGCTGTATACCCATCCGTACGCGTGTGCTCCCATCCCAACCCATCTGAGTTGTAGGATGTTTCTTTGATAACTAGTAGTTAAACTGTTGACGATTGACTTGTGTAGTTAAAATATTTAATTCACATAATGTATGAGCCAATGTTTTACGAAAATTGTTTAAATGATGAGCGTAGGTTACTCTTTAAGCGTGGGTGTGTTATTGTGTTGAGATCTCAAAAGGTTTCAGTGATACAATACGAAAGCGTCCGGATTGATATAACCCTTTTAGTAACATCTTATATCTTAATGATTAACATTAACTAAAGATCTTCTAAAATCTAAAGGGTCTCTGATATACAGTTCGAATCGTAACAAAATATTTATCTGTATTTTATCGTATCAGTAAAAAAAATGTTTATGTTTCCTATCTAATTTATTTTTTCAAACAGACACGACTGCATAACAAACTTTTATCATTTATCATTGACATTCTTATGCTCAACGTAATTAATAAATTAATAATAATTTATAGGTAGATGCCGGAAATACACCGGAAGATGAGATAAATAAAAATTATGCCTGCTCATAAAAATAGACGAAAACAAGGAAGTAGGACAAAAATAGTATGAGCAGTTAGATTTCAGAAAATAGATAGAACACGACCGGTCCATTTATAACAAAGTTAAATCAGTACAGAGCTGACTCAGTCTTAAATTAGAAAATTTTCAGCGAATCTAGACTTATCTGCTTTACATGAGAAAGGGTTAACAAAGAATAATCTCGGCAACAAAGGCAATAGAATAATCTCGGTACAAGGTTGATTGCGATTTCTTTGAAGCCGATCCATTAGTTGGTGAATAAAGGTTGAGTATTTCATTTACTTACCGAGAAGAGTCAGCATCATGGATGAGCTCACATAGGCTAACAGAATAATTCCCAGACTGCACACAATCGCAAGTGGTATGGATCGCTTCGGATTGTTCGCTTCTTCGCCGGTTGTTGCAATTATGTCGAATCCGATGAAAGCATAGAAGCAAGTGGCGGCTCCACTAAACACCTGTTAGAAAATATTACAAACATTCTCATACAATACTTACATTATATTAGTTAGTTTAAATTGCATTGAAAAATTTCACAAATTTGAATTTACTCACAATAAATAATAAAATCATAATATTAAGAAGAAGACGGAAAAATCCTGTTCTTTTTTAAAAAAAATTTCTTTCGAAATGTAATTTTAATAACAACATTCCTTCTTCATAACAAACACTATTGAAGACGCTTTTCTCGCTTTTGTAATTTGTTTATTTAATACACCACTTAAAAGTATTTTCTTCGTTTAAAGTAGGAAGTGGAAAAAATAAATATAAGACACATTATTAACCTGTGAAGTGAAAAGGAACTTATAAATTAGAGTTATAATAACTCTTTAGCTCGATTATTTCGAGTTCAGCTTGTAGGAAAAGTTGGCGTGAAGTATAGAAAGTAATAAATATGTATGTATTTGTTTTTGTGCTTACTCCACTCCATCCATAAGGCAGAAAGTCTGACCAATTGCCAAAGTCGATGTAAAAAGCTCCTGCCCCCATGATGTAGACCCACACAGTGAAGTTGATTCCGTTAAGAACGTTATTGAGAAAGACGGACTTCCTGACGCCAGTCATCAGTACGAACATCATCGCTAGGGTAATAGCGAAGGCTAAGAAGTCAGGAGCCTGGACTGTTGAAAAGAAAATATCTTATTATGCCAATAAGTAGTCATAAAATTTATAAAAATTATATAAATCAGAATAACCACTAATCGAGGGTGTGCAAGGTGTTACGTGTAATGATGATACCTTGACAATATGAAAGCCTGACTAAATGCCTTTATTGTCTATTGACAATCCTCAAAGCCAGTCATACGAGAATGGAATAGCTCTATTAATGTATACTAGAGATAGGGATGTATTATAATTAAATCATTTGTTTAATGAATTTGGTCTGCACCATTTATTTGTCTAAGGTAAAATCAGTCCTATCAGTCTTGCGGAAAATCGTGGTGTTTATAATGTGAAAATCAACTATCTTTATTAAGAATATATTGCGTTAGGGTATTAGGTATTGCTGTTCTTTTATTGGGTTGCATTGTAAACTTCCAATGCTTATAATGCAACCAAAATCGAAATAATTAAAATATTACGTTTATTCTTTAAAACTTATGATTGATTGTTTATATTTTTGGCACTTTGCGTGTATTGCGTTTACGTGTTATCTTATCGCTATAGTTTAAATAGTCTGGCAGACATCTACCTACAATTTTAGTTTCAAATTAAAAAGATCTACATTAGTAGTTAATTTGCAAGCTGGTGTAAGATACGAATATGGTAAATATACTTCACAATTATTATATAGTATTATTTTTAATTTCACCTACTAATCCTAAACCAAATGTATGAGACACAAGTCCGGCTTATCTTATCCGATTGTTAAAATCAAATTTTCTCGTTACTCATCCAAATTAAATTTCCAAATAGTTTCATAAGGGAATCAAAGCTTTGAAACCCCTGATGCCCGAGGCAAATACGTATGTATGTGTATATCTGAGTGTGTCTGTGGAATCGTAGCTCCTAAACGGATGGACCGATTTTATGATCCGGGTTTCTTTGTTTGAAAGCTGAAATGTTCGCGATGATTTTAAAAATTCTTTCACCTATTACCTAGCTACATTATTTCACCTAGCTACATTATTAGCGACTAACATAAGTTACGCGGACGAAGTGGCGTGTAACAGCTAGTATAATAACAAAATAGTCATATGGAAATAAACATGTATTCAATCGTTTGTTCTATGAATTAAAAAACGCAATCCACTTAAATTTTTTAATCTTTTAAAGCAGCCAGCTAATCCTTTGAAATGTTTGAAATGCTAATACTGAAGCTTTCAACTTTCATTTGAATATTTTGCTCTGACATATTTAAAGTTTATTTTATAGAGTTTTTATGAATATTTCTGTTACAAGCAAGCTATGCTAACGATTAGAGGATGAAATTAGTCAGAGAAAATTTTAAAGCTAAATGATATCTGCAATTTCTTAGTAACAAGTATTTTTCTTAAAAATGGGTTTAAAGCATCTTTCACGAAAATTTCACGAAAGAACGATTTTATGAACACGAACCTCCAATTAATTGTTTGTTCTTAGATCAATATATTCATGTTTTTGCATAATCATTTCGACTAAATCTATTTTCGGTAAAAACCTCAAATTTAGTATACTTACAATAGTCAGTTGTAGGATCTTTTGCATAACTGTTCATCGGATCATCTGCAAAATATCTATAGTTTACGAGAGTGAATGTAAGTATAAATATAAAAATATTAATTTCCATAATAATCAACAATAATAGGTTAAAAATAATAATAATATAGGTCTGTTTATTTTTCCGCTAACTTTTTCTAAGCCATCAAACGGATTTTCACATGGTTTTCTTTGAATGAAATACGAGGAAGGTTAGGTAAATATATTCTATAGTACTCACCGCTAACAGCAATGGAAGTCTTTACGTTCCGATCCTCATCTCCTTCAAACAATGTGTGGAAGCAAGCGCTTAATGCACGGGCACAGGCGCTCGTGCCGATCTGTAACATAATGCACTCGTATAACAGAGGGTGGCTAAAGTAGGCATACATTGAAAGATATTCTTGGATGTTCGATCAATAAATCTTAAACCACAGAATAAATAGGGACTCAAACTCAAACTCAAATTTAATAGCGGAGTAAAGGATATCAGATAATGTAATAACATTAGATTTTTATAGTAAATTTATTGTAGGTGGCCAACTATGTCAAACTGAAACACATTATTTGTTTATTCATAGAGGGTAGGAAACAATGATTTTTTATTTTTGAATAAAAAAGAATTTTGTAACGGGCGAATTAATTTAACTTCTACAAATAACATTGTAGAATTAATTAATGTTCTCGTTTGGAATAAAGGGGATTTTTTTTATTACATCCAAGTCGAGAAATTGAAATGCAATACGAGTGATGCGAATAAATTTACAGTACAGTAATTTAATTACAGTAGAATTTTCAAAAAGATGGCAAACTGCGTTGTATATATATAAGAAAAAAGAAAAATAAAAAAGTAGGCATGGCGCTTGTGTGGTGGTTTCAAAAAGTTACCAAAAGTCGACAAAACACAAAAGTAGGCACGAAATCGTGATAATGTGTGACTTTTTTGGAAAGGCTTTTTTAAGAAATATATTAAAGAAATGTAACCCATAATACATACATAACCACACGGTATTTAACTTGTTTTAGATTTAAAAGTTTTTAAATCTTTACCTATCATATACACGCTTGAGAAAGCAATAACGTTGAGAGTTATCGGATAGGATCGTATCGTTGTTACACGAGTGCGTACTAGAAGCAACAGAATAAAATACGATTTGTTGATGTTGATATTGTGAACAAAATTTGTTATTGAGTCCAATGAATATAACAAAATATCATAGTTTCAAGTAAATTTCTTTCTAACGAATATCTACATGAAAGGTATACATGACAGTATTAATGACGCAAAAAAGGATAATAACGAGAGAGTCTAAAGGGAATATGAGCTTAATAAAAAGAGACACCATTATAATATTATACAACACAATGGAATCTTCTGAGCAGATACTGCGTATGACAAAGGTTAAAATCCTCTGAAATTGTAGCTTATATTTTGTTTTATAAAAAGATTTAAGAGCTCTTTCAGTGTAGATTTGCAATGGATTACTTACTCAGGCTCTAATTTGTCTTTCTGGAATTACATTCCTATTTTATAATTCAATTTATAATTTCAAACGGCCAATATAAAATATAAGTAGATATTTTAATTTTCACATCAATACTAATAATAAATCTGTAAGTGTAGGTATTGTATATTCCTCCATAACTCTTAAACGAATAAACTGATTTTCATGAACTTTTTTTCTTTTTCAACGCGGACCAAGTCGCGGGCGCCAGCTAGTATTTAATAATCGTAATCAAAATTCAATTAATAACTGTATTAATAAGAATCGGAACCATTCACGACCGGTCAAATTTTTACAAGAAAACTGCAAGACCGAAGTCGAAAGAAGGCTTAAACGATAATGTGAATTCATTTCCAAATAAGTTTTATAAGACTATCTTTAAGTATTTTCCGATTTTGATATGTACTAATATTTCTACGTAAGTTCTAACATAACATGCGTATTAGTTGTAGAAAAGGAAAATAGTGTACGCAAAGCTGCACAACGTAATGGCAACCGCACGACTTACCTAAGATCGACAAAGACTAATTGGTACCAATTCCCTCGTAAATGAAAATAAGTAGTTTGAATATCTTCTTTATGACGGGAGCAAATTTTTTTTGCTAACTATGTATAACTAGCTGTTGCACACGACTTCGTCTGCGTAATTTTATAAAATACTAGCTGGCGCCCGCAACTTCGTCTGCGTTGAAAAAGAAAAAAGTAGCCTACCCTGTGTCCTGTACGTCTATGTTTATTTACCATGTTTCATGAAAATCAGTTAATTCGTTTAAGAGTTATGTAGGAACATACATATAAAATAACTACACTTACAGGTTATTATTATATTGTTACTCGCTGTGCCTTTGTATAGGTAAAATAAAAAAATTTAAATAGTTTTTGAGTTACCAACAAAAATAGAAACCTTCTCTTAGTTATTAGTATAGACAATTATTATTATATACTTTGTGCGGTTGTTACAAAAGAGACGAAGCAACCTGAACGTCGTAATCGATATTAGTGGCTTCATAAATGCTTCGTTAATTAATTTCCAATGTAGACTTCTGTAAAGAATTATTAATATTTGCCAGGGAGCACAGCTCGCTTTGCAAACGGGTCCAGTCCTGTGTGATTAGCGCTTTGGTCATTGGATTACTTCAAGGAAAATGGATTCGACGTTTCATAAAGGTACGATTTTAATATCCTGTCGAGACGGGAAAGCCAATAACAAGAAATAATAGCACGAAAAGTGAGATTTTCTTTAGGAATATTTTGTTAAATAAAATACACTGTTGGAGGGTATATTTTGTCAGAGAAAAAATATTTTTATTAATAACGTGATAAGTTACTAAGTAGGATTTAATTTAAATGAACTGATTTGTTTTTATTAATGTTACTTCATAAGGACGACGCGACGTCAAAGAGTTGAGTCCTTTTTAATTATAATGAAGTATTCAAAGCACTTCAAGTTCCTTTGAGGCTCACGATTACAAGGAAATTAGTTTATCAGAATAGGGGACACAGAACAAGCAGTGCATTTATTTGGGGTTAATATTAATCGGATTATTAATAGGATTTCATATTTCTATATTATATACTATGTATTGACTTTGTTAGATATTGTATTAAGGGTCATCATTATAACAGCAGTAGGACGTCCACTGCTAGACATAGGCCTCCTCCATAATTTTACAAACAAACGGACCAGTCAGAAGCGGAGGACTATAGAGTAACTTATAATATATACGGCAGCGGACGTCGGCTTTTCATACTGAGCCCACTTCCACTTTAACTTGCTATACTTGCTATACCGCCGATGATATCTCACAGTGAGATATCAGGAAGGAGCAAGAGCACAGCTAAAGCAAGAACCCCATCGACTACCGTTGATCGTTGTTGAAAATTGGCGGGGCCTATAACGTTTCACTTACCACGTACTCCAGAATCATATTCCAACCGATTACGAACGCCACGAATTCGCCAACGGTGACATATGAATACATATATGCAGAGCCAGTAGTATTGGGAACACGAACGCCGAATTCAGCATAACAAGCACCTAAAATAAAATTTGAACATAGTACACTATAGTTATAGTTATGCATATGTATTGGTTGTATACTCATTATTCGTTTTGGATTTTTGTTAGTCCTCTGGCTCCTACGATAAATACGCTGAATGTAAAGGTCGGAACTTGATCGGATGTATCGTCTCTATATGTTCAATTTGATAGTCTTATTCGTAGCAATGTCTGACGTGAAAGTCTGTAGCGTTTGGTATTACGAGAAAGTTCTCTGGCGAAGAGAAATTTTAAGCGAGATAGCGATTTAATTTTTAAATATAATTTTATAACATGTAAACAGATTTTCCAGCGGTGAAACCTTCTCAAAAGTGATAGTTCTTTATCAACTCTAATTAGTTGATAGTTACAATTTTATTTCAAATTTCACACTTATTGAGGAATGTCCTCTTTTATAAGGATGACAGGCAGCTGGACAACCACTTCAGAGTGAGTGGTTTGTAAGTGGGCAGTCGACTTTTCGAGAATCTATTCACAAAGCATCCTCCAGCTTGAACACACTGAAACTTTTTAAAAGTCATTTCATGAAATAAAATATTATTTTCCATATAAATTTCATCGTTCAAAACCAGATTATTGCGTTTTTTCTAACTTACTCTTTGAATAAAAAGCCTTTCTTAATTTCAGTAATTTCCTGTGATAATTTCAAATTTAATTTAATTTAATAAGTGGAGAATTATTTAATAATAATTTAATTTAATTCGAATATTGGGATTGGGTGTATAATTAAAATTATGTATGTTATTATATAAAAATATACATATATATAAAATTATATTCTCAACTAAATACCTATAGATAGCAGATTAAAAAGCTTCAAAATAACAAAGGTAAGCTGCACTTGCATCGACCTATAGTTTTTTAGTCTTATTATGATAAAAAGAATATAGGCTTACCAGAAAACAAGCTGGCTAGAGCGGCAATCATGAAGCTGAAGATAACCGCAGGGCCAGCGAACTTCCGAGCGACCATTCCACAAACGAGATACATGCCGGTACCGACGCATGATCCAACACCCAACGAGGTCAAATCCAACGTTGTTAAGCATCGCTAGTAAGAGAACAATGAATGGTTAATATAAATAAAAAGGTCGAAAAATATATTACATTTATAACATTGTTCTAACGGCGAAGGTTCGCGAAGAAACGATTGAAAGAAAATTATTCTATCAAAGAATTGAAAAAACATTATTTGAAAACCACAAACTACTACCTTATGTCCCATCACATATAGAAAAAGCCTACAATGGAGCCATAATTCAACACGTACTGGATATTAGAGAACTTTATCATTTGAAAAAAAAAAAAACGTAATAAATAATCCGTATGATTATTACGTTTTATATGTATGTTCCTCCATAACTCTTAAAGGAATTAACTGATTTTCTTGAAACTTAGTATATAAACATTTAGACGTATACGGGACTCAGGATAGGCTACTTTTTTTCTTTTTCAACGCGAACTAAGTTCCGGGCTTGTAATTTTATAAAAGTCATCTATTATTAATATAAATACTCTGCCAATTAATCGGTTGTTCAGGCGATGGAAATCGAAGGTGAAAAATGTCTAATGATTAATGATGATAAAAGATAAAAGTCTAATGATAAAAGACGGTGTAAAAATAGCAAACCTTCAAGAAACCACCTAACTATATAATAGTAACTTGTCATTTTAGTGTTGGGTGTACGTTTATGGGGAGGAAGGAAAGATAATTTTAGATCGAGCAGGTCTAGAAGTTGAAAAACTTTTAAATTTAAACGACTTAGGTATGGTGAAAATTGGCAAAAGAACCCTCCACGTTAATTGTAGGTACAGTTACTAATAAATGTATAAATTTAAACCCGTTATACCTGGTGTTTGATAGAAGTGCGACTAACAGCTTAAACGAATTAAACTCGACATAATTAGCGTTTCAGTTGAGAAAAGGAAATTTTGTACTGTAGCTCTAACTCTAGAGTATCATTTAAAGGGGAGTAAAATCGCAAGAGTCGTTTTGAAATCCACTTTGAAAAATATCTTTGCTGTGAATTTCTGAATAAATGTAGCGATGGTTTACTGATTTTAGCATTTTTTTAAAGTTTATAACTACGTAAATGTGAAAAAGAACATCGCCGACACCGTATTGCAGTTTCAGTTTCGAATTAAAGTCGAGCCAAATACCTACCCTTTGAGTCTTTTTAATTTCAATCAGACCTTTTCAAATTAGAAATCCCAATATTCTAATCTATAAAAAATATAGAGTAAACCACAAAACCGATTATTTGTTCTTTTAGTGATCAGAAGTGAATTATGATTCTGACTTTATTCTGGCTGTGCGCTCGGAGTACTTTTATATATTACCAATATCTTATCACCTTATCTTATCAAAGTCAGAAATACCTATGTACATTCCCTGTTGGGCGTGTTTTTGTATAGGCGACGGAGTCAGATACCATTTAATAAATCGTCAGCTAGCCTCCCGAAGTTCTCTTAAAAAGCAGTTTATATATACTCAACAAGCGTATTTTAGTTTGTTATTCAAATTTTAGTATTCCAGTTCATAATATATACCTAACCTACTATATAATATTTGATTTCACGGCCACTCTAAACTTTTATAAGGCAACGGTTGACATATATTTTTATTAAGATTGAAACCCTTCCTCACAAAGTGATTGGCGTAATAAGGCCAGGGCACATTCATATCACTTCCCCTACACAGGTGAAGCCTTTGTGTTCGTGTCGAGTTGACTTTAAAATGAACCGAACTGAAAAATTGCTGCATACCTAAACCGTCTTTTGTGTAACCGTGAATTCTTAGAGTTTAAACAAAATAAATGTAGAATTTCTTCATAGGTTTACGAGACAAATAATTTTAAAAGAATTCTTTTGCAAAAGTCTAATAGAAAAAGAGAAATATATTTACAAATATATCTAAATGAATACATTAACAATCATTTTTGTATTTGTGTATTTACTAAATATTATTTTATTTATTTATTATTTACTAGTGGGTGCCCGCGACTTCGTTCGCGTTGAAAAAGAAAATATATGCTAGCTTGACCCGGGCAATTATTTTGTAACTATCACTTACCTACCGAAAAAAAATTCTTAAAAATCGGTCTTAGAGATCGGACCTCATACTACAACAAAATTCTGAACGCACCTATAAATATTTGACAACCAAGTGACAATTTTAGACAAAATACATCAATAATGTTATATTGTCATCTTATATCGCTGTGACGACGATGGCTCCGCCATGCGACAGTAGCGCCCAATTATTTATGTTTTTATATGATCCCGCGGGAATACTTAGTCCTTTTTTTCTGGATGAAAGGGGGTACCTATGTCCTTTCTGGTGTCCCAGACAACGTGTATGCAAAACTTCATGGTGATCGGTTAAGTAGTTTTTGCGTGAAAGCGAGACAGACAGACAGACAGACAGACAAACAGACAGACAGAGTTCCTTTCGCATTTATAATATTAGTATGGAAGTATGGATTAATGTGTGCTGTTGTGTTTCGGCGAGTAAGTAAGGAATGTCAGCGCCCATTTCCCTATCCCTTCACACTTTATTACCTAATTCTACCGTAGTCGGCAGCAGCACTACAATAGGCATCTTTGGTATACACCCTGTAGCGCCCATGTGGCGTTATACTTGCGCTTGAAGCACCTGTGCGTTGCTTATATAATATGAGTTATGCTATTATGAACACATTACAAGCCGCAATCATGTTCATTTAAATTTATATTTCCCGTCTATAGATGCTTTTACGAAACCGTAAGACAGTCTAGGGTAAAAAGCTTCTATTTTCTCTGAAGTTTTTTTAAACTTTCACCGAAATTGAAAACGCAGTCAATACCAACTGCAAATAAATTAGAAATTCGCTTCGTGTCAAAGTGAAAAGCCAGCAACAGCTACTTTTAATTGCCGCTATGTCTCTGTATTCATTGAAATTCCTTCCTTCCTTTCACAAGTAGCAGAAAAATTAGACTTTTCCTGTTTCTAAGGCTTGAATATTCCAAGTCAACCTGTTTTTGATTCAGTTGTATGCAATTAAATGTACATTAAATTGATTAAAATATTTAACCATTACACACCGCACATACCATTGATATTCTTTTGTTTATGGTCAAAATTAGAAGAAAATAATAATTACAGTACTTAAAAATTAAATGATATACTGCCGAATTTCAGTGTTGGCTGTTGATGTAATAAATCACGGGCATTATTTGTTGCGCTCGGCACAGAATATTGTATAAGCTATGTATTAAGAATATGTAACGAGTCGGTAACATTACAATAGAATTACTGACATAAAACATTTTTTAATACATTGTTAATAATATAAATCTAATGATTTATTTTAAATTTTTGTAGCTTATTCAGTAAAAGAATTTTCTAAAGTAGGTTCAAAGATCCGCTATAAATAAAACCCTGCGGAAATTACGCGTAGTTTACATAATCGAAGATACTTTTAGTTGAGGCTCGGTGTCTAGTCAAAATCGATTAATAACGATTAAAATCACAAAGTAACCCTTTTTATATTATAGTCGCGTTTTATAGCTAAACGAAAATAATCCTTTAAAGTCC
Organism: Synanthedon vespiformis; assembly: GCA_918317495.1. Taxonomy (NCBI): domain Eukaryota; kingdom Metazoa; phylum Arthropoda; class Insecta; order Lepidoptera; family Sesiidae; genus Synanthedon; species Synanthedon vespiformis. The sequence continues at coordinate 6,437,694 of OU906947.1, forward strand.
AATAGAAAAAAAAAACAGATAAGAAATAAAAGGTAAAATAATTTAAAAATATAGTTATAAAGAAATGTATTATCAAACAACGACTTCATCGAAATATAGGTGCCGACCTATGCAAAATTAAATATTTCTCTCATATTATGTTTAAATTATTTAAAATAAATACGATTAAGTATTAAGTATAAACAATAAACTAGTTAACGTTGGGAAAATGATGTTTATGTTCAGTGAAATTGCAATATTTTTTTTAATGATGCAACAAAACAAAATATTTTTTATAAAAAATGAGAAATATTGTCAATTTTATCTGAGTTACTTACCGAAAGTCGCGTGCGATTTGGAACCTGAAGTTCCTGGGATCCATCGCAATCTCGAGGGTCCTTCGTGCGGATTAGCTTCGTGAAGACGTTGTGGCTATCACGCCGCACCGCCTGCCAATCTACTCCGCGAAGGCGATTCATCGCGCTGTATGACAAAACAGTCATATTAAAACATTATATACTTCAATAAATATTTACGTTAAATTTAAAATTTTTGGCGGACACTTTTTATAGACGAACAAACTAAGAAATTTTACAAAAACCACTAAAAATATAATAATATCACCACATTACTTTGAAGAAGAAAAAAAAACACTATACTGACTAGAACTTTAATTGCTCGATTAACAGAAACAATCGCATAAAATCTATCAGAAATTGAAAATTAAAGGCGCAATATTAAATTAAATTTAAAAATATATTTAATTCGCAGCAGCGGCCCCTGAATATTTATTTAATCACAAGCAAATATTATTTAGAATTAAATATCGAAATAAAAACACACCTAGGTAAAACCGCGCGCTAATCTTCAGTTTTTGTTAAGTGATAAAGCACGAACGAAGTAAACTCCAGGCACAACCGGGAATGTGTCCTGGCTGTGAGCTAAAACCGGAATGAAGCCTGCCTGCACTGATCATTTTAAAGATGCACTATTCCCCCACACCGCTCCACCACCTTCCAATGGGGAGAGGGTGTTTATCCTGACTCTAGCCCTGTAATGATTCTCATTGGTTATAGCTCAAAATGGGCTGTAACGTAACGCTAAAACAGTCTAGAAACATTCAGGAAGCCTACATGCACTGCTCGCTCTTTGGAACGCCTATATTTAACGTGAACAAGAGAGTATCACATTTCCGTCTCGATATTATCAGAATATTTTGTATTTGAGTTTTTATTATTAACAATTTTTAAACAGAATGTACAATCCAAATGGATCGGTGAGCGTATTACCGTTTCCTTGTAGATAGTAGTGGGTCAAAGAGGATAAATTTTGCTATGTAATCTTGTATAAATATTAAATAGAAATGTCTCTTATTAGAAACACGGTTCCATTGCAAAATTTTCCATGACCCACACCAAGACTTGCATAGTCCTTGCATTTTGCGAATGCGCATGAGCTCGGTTGTGTAAGACGTCTTGTTGTATAAAATCTAAAATTCCAATGTTAACTTTATTTTCATTTTTTTGAAATGCTTAAACACTCACAATTCACAATCAAATTCATGGTGCATTTGTGAAATGCAAGGGCTATAAGGAAAACAAATTATATTTATTACATAGGGTTGGATTTCTGGTTGCGTAAGAGCGTAATTTAAAAAGTTTGAATGCAGTTATTTTTACTTAAAACCGTTTACATATCGCTCCTTAAAAACTAAAGGGCCACAAATCAAAATTACACTTTTTACAGGAGAGCTAATCAAAAAAATTATTTATTGTCTATTTTTTTCTTATTAGATAATATCAAATATATGCATATTATGCATTGTTAGAAGCGTATTTTTAAGTAGCATTAAATGTTTTAAGTACTTTTATAACAAACGGAATACTAGAAGAGATATACGCATATAAGTTACTTTTGAATATATAAAAAATGATCAAAATATACTAAATATGGAATAAAACAACCATAAGTCTTTTTGCAACATACAACATGAAGGATTGTGATTATATTTTTGCAATAAAAACATTTTTGGATTTTTTGTTTTATGCCCCTTTAGTTTTTAAGGAGCGATTATGTACATCGGAAAGTGAAGGCTTGTGATGGGAAACACGTCATAATGATGACGCAATAACTCGAATTCACTTCCACTTGATAGGAACACCGATTTAGAGTGGTATTTATGGATACATCTTCAAATATGGCGGTAAAAGATCATTAAGTAGGTAGGTATACATCGACTAAAATACTAGAGAAAAACTAACATTTAAAAACATGCGATCATTAGAAAGTAATCCATGACGCAGATAATATTTATTTGATGGTTATACTTTTCAAGCTAGAAAGGTATCTATTACATGCTAGACAGCGCCATTAACTACAAAAATACATTTAGCTCTTTGTAGCCAGGAGTAATCCCCTTTGTTTGTGAACATGCACAACAATAGATATCTTCTTACCATAACGTGATTCGATATATTTATAAAAGGAACGATTTTGTATTACTTCAGACGACAGGCTTTCATAGTAGACTTGAATGTATCTTCGATAAAATAAATCTTCTTATTGAGGTACTCTTTGTGTCAAGTAAAATATTAAAAAATATCAACCGCCCACACTTTTTCATTGGTGCAATTCTCAAGGCATTCTTGATTTCAAAGAATATTTGAAAAAAATATTGAATCCTTTCTAGAGTTTTGCACTTATCAACACATTTAGCAAACTTTTGATATAGTTTTTAACTTACTTTTTCTTATATGTTTGTAATGAATAAACTCAAAAACTACTGGGCCGATTTTAATAATTCTTTCACCCATAAAGCTATATATACATATTATCAGCGAGCAATCTTAACTCTAAAAATTACTACGATTGCTTCTGCAGTTAGTAATTTTAAAATACGAACCGTAAAATATTTAACAAGTTAAATAAAGTGAATTGGCCCTCTACCAACAAAAGAAAATCTAGAGAAAAATAGTTATTAGCCGCTTCAAAAATTTGAAAATGGCAGAGATAACACGATCAGTTTTATAAAAGTAATTTTATTTTAAAATGTAAATACCGTTTGAATGTATTTTTTGGGATTTCTCCTCCGCTGCTTTGATCGCATATAAGTGTATTTGTTACGTGGGCGGATTGATCTTTTTTCTGTCACAAACAAAGGGCGTTTCATTGTACCTATCAGCCAGGGTACAAACATTCCTGGAGAATTTTGAAAATTTAATTTGACTACCTATTCTACGTATTGCTATCACAGTAATTCATTTATCTTGAACACCCAACTTTCTCGAAGTCGGTAATTGATAATTGACTCGAAAACGATAAAACACAATGAATATTCATTAGAATGGCTGTTTCCAAATTCAAATGACGTAAATACAGATCAGTTATTCAGATCAGATCAGATCAAATATTGTTTTTTTAGACTTGTTCGATAATGTAAACAACCAAATTTGAATGTAACACTAGACGACCAAAGATTTCCTTCATAAAGTATTAACTTTCTTGATATTCTTAACTCATTACAAGAAAATATATTCATTAAAAAATAAATAATTTCACTAAAAACTGAAACTCCATTTGCGGTTGATGTTTGCACGTCAAATTTTTGTCTCTTTGACATCTATCTTGTCTCTGCAAGTCAGTGATGTTAATACGAACTTAATTTCAAGAAAATAAATTGAACTTAATATTTTCTAAATCAAATATTTATATTCCATTATAATTATATTGTATTGAAAAATGTGATATATCTTTTATTTTTCATACCATTAAGCTAAGTTGGAATATTGTGTGTTTATTTATCACTTATGGACCTAAGTTAGTACAATTTAGTTCTTACAATTCAAATAATGAAATTTAATCGTTAATTTTTTTTCATTTAAAAGTTTCAATAGTTCCCATCACTAGTTTTCTTAATCCAACCATAGAGAAAGCCCAATTTGGTGGTTTTTCACATTATCGACAAGTTCTAAAAAAACAATATACACCATAGCTACATATTATAAATGTGAAAGTATTTCGTGGTATTTCTCTCTTTTACCTTTTCACGCCTTAAATACATCACGAAATTTTGCATACCCGTTGTCAAGGATACAGAAAAAGACATATGGTACGTTTTATAAAAAAAAATCTGCTAAGTACCGAAGGAACGACGCCAATGAACTTGTATATTTTATCAGGTGTTTTATTATTATTATTCATTGCGGAAAAATAACAGGTAGCAGCTAGTAATATTTAATTCAATAAAAATATTTACAACTCTAATACAAATAACGAAATGAACTATGCTTTAAAAAATTTCAGCTTTCATTAGTTTGAATTCTTACAAAGAAAACAATTGCTCTGTAATTAATTTTAGTAACAGAAAAATAAAATATTTTCTGAGTATCAAGGATCAACTATCAAAAACAATTTTTTGTTGAAAGAGTTTCTTCAGCGTTTCATCGGCTATTGTCGCTAGTTCACAAAGAAATATTACAAAGAATATTTTGTAACGACGGAAAGACATTTTTTTTCTTGCGAAACCTTAAAATTAAGTCTATTACAAGTCAGGGCAAACAGTAAAGAAGCATAAATTACCTTCAAAGTATACTTAACCTATACATATATTATTATGTTGCAGAAGAGCATTTGGAACCATGTTACAATGCATAGTCAAGCACATACATAGCATTTTTTATGTTATTAATATTCAGAATTCAATACTCTGACAATGGTTTTAAATTAAACATATTGTAGACTCAACTAATTGTGAAACGTATTGTGTTGAAAAATAAAAATATAACTGAAAGAATATATGAGTAATATACGCCTGATATATTATACATTACTGTTTTATTACAGATCTGATTACAGATTAGTATCTGTAGATGATCCCTTTTTCTGGATGAAAGCTACCCTTTTCGGTATCCCTGACAACGTATATTCAACGCAACATGTAGTTAATAAGGTAAACACACAGACAGTGTTACTTTCAAATTTATTACACATATATCAGGATGAATTGAACTGAATGAGTCCGTGAGCCAGCGACAGATTTTCATGACCAATTTCCTCTCAGTCGATAACTCGTAAAATGACTGAGAGAGTGGTAGCCGCCCACGCACATAATAAAAAAATTTTTTCATCATTTATTCCCTATTAAAAAAGTCAGCTGGCTATATCTTGGTGGAATGCTTGTCAGCTGATGCTCTGAAAGTGTAACGGGCTACCACTGCTCAACCCACCATTGGAGCCGCAGCTGACGTTCACAACGCATCATGATACAACTCTCTCAGGCATTTTACAAATTATCGACTGAGAGGAAATCATTGACGAAATTAGTGCCTGGCTTACAGACCATAAGTACATTTAAAAAACGCGTTACATTGAAGGCAAAGCCGCAAGCATTTGTTATTTTAATGTGACACATGGGGACGTAAATGCAGCCTGCCGAGGCGGCTCGATATCCTCCACAGATCAAAGGCATAGAGCTCTACTGTAAGAAAATATACATATTAAAATTGAGACTGTTTAGCTAGTGCTACTGCGAATGAATGAATAGAAACATAAACCTACTCAAACATGTTTTAATTTAACTATTTCAGATTAAAAAGTATTACACACCCTTAAGTCTACTTTAATAAAGTAATCAGTTATTTACCTCTGCATTGTGGAGAAAGGGGCTGAAGCGGTCGGCACTCGTGTGACCTACATCGAACCAGATCGCGACCTGTTGAAATTATTTATAGTTTAAATTACAAATTCCAAGAAGTAGGTAAGTATGCGAAAAATGTGCTTAGTATTGATCTTGACGAAATATGGTATGTAGTTAGTTCAGTTTGTTACTGTCAAATTTGTATACACACCTCGATGTTTATTAGGATTTTCGTACTGCATAACATTATGTAGACTTTGACTATGAAAGCGACTTGCCGTTGCCGACTCTCGACAAAGCTTTAGACGTGAAAGGATTGAAAGTTAACAATTTTGTGTGTAGATGATACATTTATCTTTTCTTTACAGCAAAACAAGCTACGAATCGAAAGTGACACTTGTTTGAACATTAAGTTCACGATGTGTAGGTGTAGGAATACATGATGCCGCTTTTATCGAAAACTCCATACACAAAATTGATAGCACGACATTAAAATCTACATAATTTAGGTTCAATGACTAACTGCTGAATATACAAAAGTTTGTTCACAGAAATAACACATAATTTCACCTTAACAATATGTTAATATATGGTTAATATACTGTCATTTCAACTTAATACTAATTTCACAGGCCATAGATTAACTGAATCTTTCCATTTTAATGGCATATCTTCATCACGTAGTTTTAAGAAAATTTGGAAAGTTTCGAGTTGGAAAATTTAGCGAAATGTACAAAAATAACATTACTATTTTCAATTTCCACTTGTCAAATGTAATCAAACCTTAGTTAGAGAGATTTACTTAAAAATATTAAAAGCTATTCAAGATTCGAAATAATATAATATCTTTTGTATTCATGTTCGCTGTATTTAGGCTAAAACACTTATTATCACTTTGTAAAGCCGACTATAACTAGGTGAACCTGATCAAAGAGAACATTGACTACATTGAGGCTTAATCTGATAGAGATTACGTCGATGCATTCACTATACACTCCGCTCACTTCGATTTGAAACAGCACCATAATTTCGCAGTCTAAATTCACTTTAGTGGTATAAGATAATTAAAAAAGTTAAATCTAGTTATTAAATGGTTTTTTGCTTTAAAATTGGTAGAAACAATTTCAGATTTTGATGTTTGTAAATCAAGACTGAAAAATTAATCATTATTAGTGTAACAACAGAATGGTGTATTTGGAGAAGAAAAACATTTTGTGTTCATATTTCCACCGAAATTTTCTTTGCGAACTTCCAAATAATAATCATAAATAAAACAATAACACTGGTTTACACAGTTTATATACTTTTTTTATAATATGTCATTTCTTATAAATTTAGGGTTACTGAGTACGGAAAAAATAATGAAAAAAATTTGTCACGTCTCGCTAAGAAAATATTTACCTTTTTTTTATAATTTTCTGAGTTAGTATCTCTTAAAACAGACCAATAATAATCTCTTAACATACTTTCGTCCCAAAAAACTTGCTTAACCAAAAACCAAAATTATTGCTTCATGCAATGGGTGTGAACACGTCTTAAGTTAAATTTCCTTGATTCCCATCTGGACTTTTTTCCCGAAAACAGCGCTGTGAGTGACGAGCAAGGTGAGCATTTTCATCAAGACTTTCAAATTTTTGAATTGACGGTTTTCGGGCACGAAAGTATGTTAGACGATTATTATTATTATTTGATGTGTTTTATTTAACCATTTTTAATATTTTATTTTTGTTTTTTAATCTATTATTTGATTTATTTGACGTTTTTTTATTTAAGTAATAAATATTTTCTTAATGAAACGTGACGGATATTTTTCATTATTTTTTCCGTACTCAGTACACCTAAAATCTATGAGATATATAAACATATTATAACAAAAGTACATTAAACTGTGTAAACCAGTGTTATTAGTAAGTAGTATTGAATTTATTGGCTTCAATATTAATCGGTTTCACTGCAGGTCACTGAAAAACCCTCACGTCTTTACTGTAGAAATAAAGATAAACAGTTGTACGGCAACGGCGGAAAATTGCGAACATAAAATTTCCTAGTGGTGAAACATTTTAAAATTTTATTAGTTTGCTCTATTTTGATGTCTCTCAGATTATGTTCTTTGATGTTGAGCGCAGTATCTGCAAACAATATATGTAACGTCACTCATGCTTAATTTTCTTTTACAAATATCGAAAACTTATTTCGCCCTCTCTACTATTAATTGAGTAATATTATAAAAATACATTATTAACTAACTAACAACACGCTGCATACTAAGTAAAAATGATCACAATGAAGTGATGATTTATAGATGAGATGATTGTCATCTAGGCGATCGAATTTGATTTAGCCGAGTGAACGAGGATAAATGGCCTCAGGCTTGCCTCCGGAACATCAAGGAGTGAACTAAATAGCGTTCATATATTATATAGGATAGGAGGGTTTTATATACTCGTATTTAATTATCAAAAATTGTAGGAATCTCTTGGGAGAGTAACAAGTACAATAACAAGAATTTTTTTTAAATTATCATTATAACTATCTGAATAAAACGCTCAGTGTGTCTGATAAACGCAGAGAATGGACTAAGCATTCCCCATCTAGAGTATTCTAGGGTGTGGTAAATTTCATGCGGGTATTGTTCAATCAATTCTCTATGTCTATGCAAAACCACCTGTTACTAAAACCAAATAAACAAACAAATGAACAAGCGCAATTAAACAACAAGCCGGTTAATGTGAACATTGCCAACGGGTATCTTCCGAGCTACGAGATTTTATACAAGCCAATGCGCTTACAGAAGAGTATCAAGGGAAGGGCCGTATGAGCAATAATCCGCGAGCTAAATATATACGTATCCTAATAAAATATGTACGTCGACAGGAACTCCACGCAAAATCCCTCAGCTTATTGTAGCAACACAATACAGAGAAAATGAAATAGTAACATGTTCGCTCTTCACATTTTTTCTCTGCAAATACGAGCTTGAGTTCTTCGCCGGTTACCAGTTGTATATTTATAATATATTTTTATAATATATATAAATTTTAAAACAATATTCTGGCAACGGAGCTAGTAGTCGCTAGTAGGTAGGTATAATTTATATATGTATATTAAAAATTTAATTTCATCAAATCGCTTCAGTGTACCTTTCACAATCAAGCTTTTATTACGCTGATTGAAGCTTATGTTTAAAAAGCTAATTAATTAAGAGAACCGTTGAGGTTTCTTTCTTGATCTAGCGGAAATTATAAAAAAGTAATCGAAATTCGATCCTATTTGTATAGGATCGAAGTATATATATATATATCTGGATGTCTGTATATATCTGGATATCTGTAATAAGTATATATCTGGATGGAAAGCGCGAAGAACGATGCCTTGGAGACAAGAGCTGATGATGATGATGATGATGATGAATTTAAGTTAGTCAACCATTTTAAAGCTTATTACCTACCTATATTTTTTAAATAACTGAAGTTACAATTCAAACTTAGTCAATTTCTCAAATTTTTCAGCTTTCTAACAAATTTTTTAAGAAATTCATCAAATTAATTGGAAAATACTTCTTGTGGTTCAATAGTACCTATCGCTCTTTGAAAACACTTAACAGAATATAGTTTAGAAAATTTCCTTCTTTTGTGGAAACGGCATGTAAATATTATGTGATGTAGGGTGTCCATTTAAAAAAATATGTACATAAGTTAAGATGTAAAATATTCGAAATCCGTTAGCCTTTTACTAAGACTGTTTCTGACATGTGATGACTGTGTATCCTATACAGTGTATACATTCAATGTACACATTGAATATCTATAGGTACAATGAAAATACGAAGCAAATAGTAGATTTCAGATACCTTTGAATCAAAGGAGAAGCACCGGTGCTTCAAATATTACGTAGGTCTGTATAATCAATGAACTGCAAATATGCACATCTCAGTAGATCTATCATATTTGATTTGGTGCAATCAAATAGCTTTCAAATTTATATTGCTTACAAAACTTTACTTTGTATATGTGTTTCTAAGATTTTCTGATTTTACAATAATCTCTTTTCCTTGCGCGCTTCCAATACGGTAAATTGTAAAGATATTTTTTTTCCTAAACTGGCATATAGAATTGTGTGACAATTTCATATAAATCTGCAGAACGGCATAACGTGATGCAGAAACAAATATCTAAATATTCTTACATAAGCCAATTTGGTACAAAAATGAACATTAAGTCAAATTAGAAAAGAGGAAAGAGGTACTTATACAGGGAAGCACGTATAAAATAATAATTAATCTCTTTGTACTAAAGCCTATTAAAACGTCTGCTCTAATAGGTTTATAACAATATATTGCGTGTAGGTATTTACCGTCTAGCCCGAACGGGTCTAACAATAATGAAGGGGAACAGGAATATTCCTGAAGAGAAATAAACGACCGGCGGGAGCTTACCGATAAATCAATAACCTCCCATAGATTCAAAATAAGTATGAAAAACTTTTAGAGTTAATACAAAACAAAAATGGGTTCGAAATTTCAAAGTCAGGATACTTTTACTAGTAAACCTTATTCGTCTCAACATCGTGCAAAAATAAGTTTTTCCTGTTGTTTTTTTTTAAATATCGTCATAATCATTTTAAGTTTTAACGTTTTAAGTGAGAGCAACGAAAATATTTTTATGAATTTAAAAAAACTCAAATATATAATGCGAAAATTTGTATGTTTAGATTTTTGTTACTCAATCACGAAAATACGGCTCAACAGATTTGAACAGAACAGAAAATTAATTATTATGACCTAAACAAGATACCTCTAATTTAACTAAACAAAAACACGCGCCTATGAGGTTCATTCCACGCCGCTACGTAAGCTGCGCTTGCTACGAACATTCCTATCGTTCATATGAGCTCATCGACACACAACAGCACGCAGTATGCTGTTAGTTCACGGTGGTCTTCTGTGAGGGGGTTGTTCCGGCACGTCCTGTCGCGTGACAATTGCAGTTGTATGTCGGAATCAGTCTCATACAAGTGAATACTGCAAAGTAATGCCGTCTGTCCGCGGCTCGTGCCGTCGCCGTCTGCCGCGTCCCACGGAATTGCACCTTTAGGCCGGTTTTAGAGCTCTCCTGTCGGTCAGTACTGAAGATACACACTCCTGCCCGTGCGACCAACGCGCTTGTCATTTGTATGAAAATTCACAAGTCGTTACAGAGCTTGCCTGACCGTACGCACGCGTATTGCTACCACGGTCGGTCGTGCGTATCGTCAGTACTGACCGTCAGGACAGCACTGAAACCGGCCTTAGGGAGCACAGAGTTTTACATGGGCGGTATATCATTGTTGCAACAGCTAACGGCGGGTACTTACGTAACTGTTTTTATTTTGTGTTGTCATAATTATGTTAATTGTAAAGCATATAAACTGCCTTCATAAATTCATTACAAATTCATACCGTATTATTTCGTATTATTGTAATGGTTACGGTTTTGAAAGTTATAATTGTTATTATAACTTGTTTGAAGAGTGTGAGGTAAACTAATACGTTCTAGGCAAAGTGTTAAACAAGAAGATTTGTATATGCTGCAGAATTTACACCCGCGTGAAATTCAAATATTGATGTTTGATCAGACTTTGCACTTTGCACTTTCGATTTACTTTTTTTGTATTTTGGCCTTATATGTTGTTTAACTTATTTAGCAAAAATATTTCATTAAGAATTTTTTAACATCCATATTTTTACGATTTGATATGTAAAAATAGGCATCTCACTTTCAAAACCAAAATAAAGTAGTCAAAACTCTACAAAACAATAATAATGTTGAACTAAACTGACAAACAAACGATCTCCGACTTCGTTTTATTTCTCGATAATTCTATTTATATTATGACAATACTTGTGAGCAGTGAAGCTATCTTAAAGGAGGTGAACTGAAAAATCAGTTTCTATAGTTGGAGGAAAGGAAGCGAGTGATTGCACTATGAGGATATATAGATAAACCAGTTTCAACCTATGAAGTTCTCGTACAGAATCAGAAAAATATCCATTCTATGAAAGTTGAGAAGTTAACAAGTAGGTACGAGTAACATTTTAAATAAAAGCGATATACATATATGGTTACATCAGTTATAAAATTAATATCAAAACCACGAAATAATTGGATCTATTGTTATATAAAAATCGCATACATTTCAGTGTAGGTACATTGTGTCAATAATATGAATGCGTTATTAAAGATAATGCTTAAATTCAACTCTAGTATAAAACATACACACACATGAATGGAGTGTTTGTGAAATGTTATATTCGCAAATATAGGGGAACGCTTCGCAGGGGAATGCTTTGGTTACATTATTTATTTTAACATTTTTCCTCGCTTATTCATAGAATGAGTTTTCGTTGTGAAATCACTCAAAACTATCCTCTACATAAAACATACATCTCTCCTGGACATAGGCCTTCCCCATAATTTTCTAAAGACCGATCAGAAGCAGCCTGGATCCAGGTCCGACCCGCGGGTTAACCATGATTAACCATGGTTAACAATTTAACAGAAAATCTATACGCGATGAGGTAACAACGCTCAGGAAAACCGTAAAGCCTTGCTTAGTTAGACAGAAGTTGTTCTCAATTTCCTGTAACATGAATCAGCTTATAAAATAGTTGGGTGAAAATTTACAGAATTTGATGCATCTCTCAGAATTTGCTACATACCTACTTGCATATATGTAGCAACGTGGCAGACAGGAGAACTACTTAGGGGCGTGCAAAACTAATTTGTTTTAGTCATTTTTAAGGCAGTATCATAACAAACACCTCCAACCGACCTCAACCTCAAACAGTCTAATTTTCAACCGAAGAAAACGAAAAAACAAAAACGGAGAAGGTTCTCAATTCGATGCGTATATATTTTTTTTATGTATGATCACGCATAACTTTTTACAGAGTAGTCCGATTTTGATTTTGATAATTCTTTCTTTAATTGATAACATACGTTGCAGATCTAATATAAATTTGGAAAAAATCCTACCCTAAGGGTGGGAAAATAGGGGTGATTTATTGTTTACTGACAGATTTTAATGAGCTGAATTGAGTAAATAGTAGATTATAGCCACAAAATTTTTTAAAATAAAACTTTTTAACAAAAACGGCCGAAAAAAACTGTAAAGCAAAAAATAACTTTATTTAACCTTATAATAACTAAGTTCTTAAACTAATGTAAGTATACCTTGAGTCGGCGCCAAACATGCAAATTAATTAATTACTTAAAGAGGGAGGTTTAATTAGATATTATGTTCTTCTGCTGTCTGCATGAACTGAATATAATATATATAATAATATAATATAATATAATATACCGTTAATACCTATAGAAGACGAATTATCGTTCATTTTACAACTATTATCACTCATTAGTAAGGATTTCTTTTTTTTTATTTTATTTATTTATTAATACAATAATTATTAATTTACTAATGTTAACATAACTGTATTAATAAACTCATTAAACAAAAACTCATTAGTGTTTCACCGCACACCGTGTTCAGTTTACAGAATCAAGAATCATTAAAATTTGTATGTACAGACAATATCAATATACTTATACATATAGATAATATTAAAATATATACATTTATTCAAATACTTATTATAATTTATTCCGAATACCCTTGATTAAGGCTTTTGTTGACGTTCACGAACCTAATTAAACCTTTTGAAATGGAAATAATTATTTCCTTTGTGTATTTTCAATTCTTTTAAATTAAAAAGAAACAATCGATATTTTAGTCTTTTTACATAAGTTATTACTGCAGTAAGTAAGTAAATTAGATTAGGTTTACCTAATTTATTTTTATATACTTAATAGTCGATAGGTCTACCGTGGATTCCTCTTTAATAAAAAGGTACATAAAATATTATTACCTACTTATTATCGAATTTCATTGAAGACATTTTCATTTACTTTTCTTGTATACGACTGAATTGAACATTTGCTTGAAATTATTCTTATTTTCTGCATACTAAGAGAGTTACATTTTCAAAATACAAATGCTTTTACAAACGCAAGCAGAATATGAGCAGGTATGTCTGATAAAAAATCAGATTTTAAGCCCTTTGACACATACGTTACTTTGTTACAATACGAACTTTTTGGAACTCATTCGAACGAGTATAATGTGTCTGCAACGTAAAAACAATGTGACTCTCTGATCCTCATTCTTTAGGGAAAACGACTAAGGTGACTAAGTGACATAGGGCTCGTATGTCGAGTTTGTTTCTATTGTTACACGACTACATAGCAGTTAGCACCTTGATGCTGATGTTAAGTGAGTTAAATAGTAACATGGAACAAGGTGACAGATACAATCAAATAAATTCACTGGAAAGTCATGAAAAATAATATTTGTATACCTAGAGGATTTTATTCCGTTTACAGAGAATTCTTTGAACAGAAAATTTCGCTCACAAGTCTCAAAATAAAGGTTTTAATTTGTTTTTCAGCTATGAGATTCCATTTTTTTTAGATGTTCCTTTAAACTATTTTCGTGATACCTCGCACCTATATCAACCACTGATATAACCACTGATGACGCCAAATATGTATAGGTAATCTTCGATGTTAAATAAGTGGATGTATTTAAATAATAAAGAGTAAATAGCTTTAACTTGTAGATAAGATATATACTGTACAAGAAACTTAATCCCACCCAAGAAGTGGTGTACAAGAGAATTTGAGGCAGAGAGCAGAGAGAGCATTTGCATCAAACATTCAACACAGTTATGAAACCCTATAAACAAAGTTATATGAGTAGATACATAACTACATATTTTATCAGATTTATTTTCCCAATTAGTGGAACGAGCTTTCGGAGTAATACATAGGCGTCGTCGTAAGGACGGCATTGCGTTTGGTTTTTCAGTTAAAAATAAAAGGTGAAATCTGTCCCTAGCCATCTAACCAGATTATTTAAATTTTATTACATAAAACTATTTCTTATTTGTACCAATAAATTCTACCAAGTTTCATAAAAATCAGTTAATTCCTTTAGGAGTTATGGAGGAACATATATACATACATACACTTACAGATTTATTATTAATATATATTGATTTTTGTACATTATATGACATGATTTTAGTGCTCCTTGCCGGCTTCGATAGCACATGAGGTTTAAATAATGCTTTTAAAAAGGCTTTGGTACTATCGGTTCAAAGTTTCTTCATACCACTGATCTGTAATAAAGCACTGGTCTGTCAAATTATTTTTATGTTTATTTGAAAATCGCCATTTTGGCTCTGTAGGCTGTGGAGTGGTAGTACTAAAACTAGTTGTGCCCGCATGACATTTACAGAATACGCATTTCTTCATGTTTTAAAACTCAAGCGGACGGACACAAATAAACTTAAACAGTCCCTAAACATCAACATTATAGTGCGTTGGACTTGAACAAGGTATCTTATTTCCATAAGACAATAGACTGTGAATTCGTGAACGATATTCGATTAATGATACTAGATCGAAGAGCTGAACTGAATTTTAAGCGTTTTCAATTTGCAGTTATCTTAAGCACGTTTTACGAGTATCCACTAACTACTGCAATTTGCAACGGACAGATGAACCCGTATTTTCTTTTATTATCGTCTACAAAAAATGAGATTGAAAAAAGTGTAAATATTCATTAGCAATTTTCCTTTAACAATGTTTTAATTTTTTTATGATGTGCATAGCCATAGCACATAGATTACGTAATAGGGTTTTAAATTCCGAAGCTGTTCCAATTACTTAGAAGAGATTTATTTATTATTCATACTCCGACGGTGCAGAATTCTTTGTGCAATAACTCTAATTGGTTCTACATTGAGTTTAAATATAATGTAAAAAAATGGCTGATATCAATCATCAATTATCACAATACTAATAATAAATCTGTAAGTGTAGGTATAGTATGTATGTATGTGTATGTATTGTATGTAATGTATGTTCCTCCATAACTCTTAAACGAATTAACTGATTTTCATGAAACTTGGTACATAAACATTTAGAAGTACAAGACACAAGATAGGCTACTTTTTTCTTTTAATAAATCGGAGTTTTAATATGTTGAATATTCGATGTTCGCAGAAATATATTATTTCGATGATTGGAACTTAATTTATTAAAACTTGAATCCTTTTTGATTAGTGAATAGTGAGGAGATAATGCATACGTAAAGTATACCAACACGAAGATATGTGAAAATATGACGAAAGTAGTAAAGTAAGTATAATGAAATTACATTAGAACATTTTTAATATAGATTATAACATGTAACAAATGTTCTTAAGTATTACAAAGGATCTACGAGTAGCTTTCTTTAAATGCATGCGGCGATGAGAGGTTTCAGAGAACTTGTAAACTTTAACACAAGTTTGACTTAACGTCAACTTAAACACTAACACTTTTTTTAAATACAAATCGTCGCTTACACAAGATTTTAAAAATAGTAAAAGAGATTAAAAAAGTTTCATGTCTAAGTGAAGCTTCCGGTACGTTTCCTTTTTGTCGAGTTGTGAGTTTAATCTCGGTTTTTTCTTTACAATGAGCCTATAATTGTTGTCTCGCTTTAGTTCCCTTTACGCCGAGTAGAGAAATAAATTGTCCATCTGTTTAGCCATCTTGAAATAATTTGGATTACAATTAGGTAACCGAAATCCAAATTATTTCAAGCTATGCATGCTAAATGTGAGTCATATCATATTTATCCATATATTCAAATTCAAATAATTTATTATTTTCACAAGATTTTACAATTTTAAGAACAAAACCCCGGTTCCACACAGGACCCTGATTCTGTATGCCAACTACGATTCCACACTCTTGGTCTTACTTTTTCAAACCACGTCTAATGTCTTGCCTTGTCGTGTCATAGAATTCTTATGTCTCTACAAATTATCTATGGCACTGATGGCACGTTATGATTTCACAGAAACCACAGTGTACTATTGTATTTATGTAAAAGGAGGAGGTTCTCAATTCGACTGTATTTTTTTAATGTTTGTTACTTCAGAACTTTCAACTGGATGAAACGATTTTGATGATTATTTTTTTACTTGAAAGCTTTTTTCCCGTGTGGCCCCATTTCAATTTGGTTTAGTTAAATTAAGATAATTTTAAAATTAAGTTTTAAATTGTATTTGAATAAACAAATCAAAAGTACATATTTCTTTTTAGGAACCTTTCCGGACTTAAGTATTATATAGGTAAAATAACCCACTGAAGTTTTATCAGATTCCGACGAATGGTATAAAAATCCGTTAATTCGATACTCTGATACGCTCTGAAAAACAAATTTAATCTTCTTATAATATTAATTTTTTTATCATCGACTCTTATATTTTATTAATATTATTTTTCATGCCGTTGTTTTAGGAATTAATAATGCGTAACGTTTTAGATTACGTAGGTAAGGTTAGGTAAATTGTCTGTTAAGCTGGGATTAGAATCAACCGCAAATATGGTACCTATCGATGTAACGGTAGGTAGGCAGTGATGGAGGAACATACATACATACATACATACAGAAAAAATCTAAAAATCGTCAATTTAGTTTCAGTATCATGTATAGAGCCTATATACACGATATGACTCCCACGGATTTATTATTAGTATTTATTGATTGATAATAGCTGAGAATTGCTGTGCATATATTTCAAACCGCAAACGAACTAATCTGCTCGCTAATTTAGCGATTTGCATATTTCGCTTAACTAAGTACAACTTCAACAAAGTGTAGCCGTAGTTACGTACAAATCACAATATTGCAAAATTATGAAAACTTAATAAGGTAATCAATAATACAAAATCATTTTGTTCACAGAGAGTGATTAAGTGAATAATGCAAATAATAATAATTCAGCACTCTTGCAAAATTTCATCATCGTCCTCTGTTTTACATAAGTAAGCCTCCCTACAAAAGCCGCCACGCACACACCCTATTATAGGCATATGTCCGCCACGAAACCGCCTGTCAAAAACCCTTTGTCTGATGGCTACGGAGATATGTGACATTTTATTGATTCCACAAGTTAAAGTATAATTTCTTAATACACATTATAAACAGCATTGATCGGTTGAGTCTGTATTTCCAAACTCATATTAATCAAAATCAAAATCAAGCGCAGAAAACAGAGTAGTAACTTCCTATTGGACACCCTGTACATCCATTGTCTCATATATTTCATTACGAATATATGTTTTAAGACAGTCTTCTTGGTACAAGTGCATTAATGGATAAAATAAATAACAGTGCCGAAACTGCGAAAAGAAATATTTATAAGTAAAATAGAAAATATTGTGTATACATGTAAAGTGAAAAGCATGTGTGTGAAATTTCCCTTTTTATACAATTTCACGAGACATTACGAACCTATGTCAACGATAAATTAGTTCCCATTTGTAAAGAGGTCACGTCACCCGTCAGTAATGTCCACCACGTTAATATTTCTTATAAATCATTTCCGCTCATTTACAAAACCTTGTACTCCGTTATATAATACACACTAATGGTGTTTATAACCTATTAATTAAAGTAAGATGTTATAAATAATTATGTTATAATAGTAAAACCATTATTTATTTAGACACATTTTACAGGACAATAACAACATAACAAAATGCAGCCGCTATCACCGCTGTTCCACTTAAAACATACCCAATGTAAAACATTTCCGATTGCTATTTAGGATATGTAGGCATAAATTTCCTGGCTACTTTAGGAATAAAATTGTATACAATGACGGATTACATACATTTCCGTTAATAACATTTTAAAACTGAATCTATAAAGTTTAAAAGAAATGATCTTTCTGATCTAGTTTCAAATTATTGCACATCAATCCCGTTGTAATAAGTAAGTACCCTTATGTAAACACTGTTAAAATTTATAACTCAAAAGCAAAGCGCTGTTTTCAGTATTGGAATATTTATTCTGTTTTGACTTATTTTTTTGCAGGCACCTCCGTCGCACAGATATTTGCTTGCCGTTAGTCGGAACCGATGACACTTGAAAAGGGAAAAGTAGTTGCGTACTAAATATTTTATGTCTTTGTTTTTATAATACTTAATTTTTATAATTTAGTTTCCTACAAATAATTTCTCGAAATTATCCACTAAAAGAATGTGCCCAATTTTTCTTGTACAATATGTATGTAGACAAATTTTAGATAGCTTGTACCCGTGGCTTCGCCTGTGTGGAATATTTAGCCTATGTTCATCTTGAAATGCAATTGTAACTCTTAGTGAAAGATTTTATTATTAAATCGGAGTAGTTTCCAAAATTACCTTCTACACAAATAAGTACTTATTTTATCAAACTTCATAAAGTTTATTCAAACTTTATCACTTTATAATATTAATTTATCACTTTATAATATTAATATAGAAAAACAAAATTTAATAAAAAAATTAATCTTAATTTTGGAATCTTTAATTCCCCGTTTAATAAAATTTTATTGCAGTCATAAAATATTTAGGATTCTATTTTAACAGAAAAGAAGCGTACATAATAATATAAGAAAAAAGTAAGTTGAAAGTGTTTCGCACTGATTGAATCATAAATTATGGTGAGTATATGAGAAACGCCGGTTGAGACTTGGCAGAACGACCTCGTTTTCTGTTTTGCCCAATAGCATTTTGCTTCCACAGGTAGTGTTGTAAATTTAGCCCAAATAACGGCTGGGCCCAAAATATCTACACACAAATATTTTCGGAAAAATTAGGAGCGAAAATCACAGACCCGTTTTATCTAAAGTCAAGATTTGACAGTGCGGTTATTCTGGTATTTTTCAATGAAAATAGTGTTGACTAAAAGTTCAAAATCACGTATATTAGCAGTTACCTAATATAGCCGAAAATATTTAATATAATTTTTTTAATACAACTAATACCTTATCGTGTACCTATTTTAAGTTCCTTATCACTTATTACGTGACCGTTATGTCGTCACTTCTTTCCAAACAAATAATGTGATTTTTGCGAACAAGTAACGTGCTCTTTGATTGGTGTTCATTGTCACGTGATTTGAGAGTGATTTAATTACAACTCACTATAAAACGAAATTAAATTACTTTAATATTGATTTAATATTTAATATTAATAAATAACAATAAATCTTAAAGATAAAGAAAAATATTGTGTTCTTTAGATATTCAATTATGGAAACTATTTTTATTTGCATATAGTCATTGAAAACCTACAGATAAGCTTAGAGATATTTTTCAAAGATAATTGTATTTTGAGCAGCTGCAACTTCATAATTAACTTAGTGGAGCAGGTACACCGTACACCGATGTTGTTACCGATGCAATCAGACCAATTAATGTGTTTTCCTTCTTGGTTGCAACGTAAGTTTTCTTCTAAAATTTTAATCTGTCTTTAGTTAAAGAGTTTTGTAGCGACATTTACGTTACCATATCAAAAGCAAATATGTATGTTTTGTTATGTATTTGTAATGTAGAGATAAATCCGGTATCCAATGCGTAGTGATCAAATTATCGCAATATTGAGAAAATACCTACTAATATTAACTCAAATAGACCTGGCATCTGGTAACCCCACCCCGGCTTAATTTTAGACAAAATTTCCACAAGCGAAGCGATTACATCAAAATGCATGACATGTCGAGACTCGAGCTATATGCTTCGCTTTCAAACTGAATAAAACCAAAAACAACCACATATGATTTTAAAATTTAGAAAATTAAATTACATTTAAAATTTACGCTGAAAACATTTTATTGTAATAAAATTCAACCAGTGTTTTGGAAAAGCAATTTCATAGTTAAATCGCTGTTCACAATTCCGTATGAACATCTACAAATAACTAGGATTATTTATGTAAGTGCTGGAATGAAATGCACGCACAAAGTACGCTAAGCTTTGGGTTTGAATGTGAAAGAGGAGTGTAATAAAGTGAGTATTCTGTGTTTGGTACGTGAATTTTCGTCGTGTTCAAACGTAATATTTTTATCTAAGTAAACAGTCGAGTTGCAAGAGGTCGCCTGTTGCTATCTGTTACCATTTCCAACTATGTCGAAATGTGTACACTGTATAGTATGTATCTTTAAGTCAGGAATATTCGTGAAAACGTTTGGAAATATAGCTGTAGCCCAGGGGAATTATTTTCCGAATACCTCCTACTACTCTATACGTTTTCGAAATTACGTTAGTACTTAGTTAATGTTACCGACGTCAAAAAATAGTTTTTAGATTTTTGTCTTTTTTTCTATGCTTTTGTAATTAACAAATTTGGCACACAGATGTTAGCTGGATTAACATATACGTGAATTGGTCTTGGAAAATATTTAATACATTGTTCAAGTCAATGTTTGTCATTGACGAATATAGTCAATATACGAATTTGGTGACAATTTATATTGTGTGATTGACAGTGATTGAATTAGACGCCGCGCACTTTCGCTTTCCGCTGCCGTCGGCCCTCACGAAGGGCACAAAACATTTAAACGTCCGAGTTCATTATAGCAACAATGAACAGAACTCCGAGATGAGAAATCTTTGTAGTATTCTTGCTATTAAAATATTAATAAATTCGCTTATTTGAAAAATGAAATAATTATTTCCATTTGATAATAGTAATTGAAACTTAGGGCTAAATTGAAATGTTTACTGAGATTTAGCATATATATATATATATATACCTATATAATTAACATAATTAATTTAACAACTCTTTAATAAACTAATGCCATTATGACACATAGACAAAACTTTGACAGTTCGAAAGGTTTTTGATAAAATGTATAAAACAAAATTTCGCCTGTTAATTTTTAAACGAAGACACGTAGAAAAACACGCTCAGAACAAATTGGAAAATTATTATGCGGAATCTACTATCATGAAGTTACTTTTATTTGCTGAATCTCGTTGTATATATTGGTTGTATATATCGTTGTATATATCGAAAGGTAAAGAATGTTCAGACATTTTTTTAAAGCATTAGGTATTAAAAAACAAATATAATAATAAATATAGTTAGCGTGTTTGCGTCTGCTTTCTTTGACAAGTAATAACTCGGCAAATATAAATAAGATAAATAAAGTCAAATACATGAATCGTACACCATCCTATGAAATTTCTCTATCGATAGAATCAGGGAAACAATCCTTTCAAAACTTTCCGAGATTAGACTTTCCGAGAGATTCCGAGAGATTCTCTGTGTGTTCGATTACAGACACACAGAAAAAAAGGACTTATTTTACACTATGTCACTGATCTTATTGGACAGGACAGGACACGCATACTTCTTTCCAATCATATCCTTCACTGTGCGAGTGGTTTGGAAGTTTGGAAGCATAATATAAATCAATACTAATAATAAATCTGTAGGGGTCGGTCACGGAGCAATTTACTTTGTTTTCAGATATATCGTGTATATAGGAAAAAAAATTGGCTATATACATGAATTGATGATTTTTAGAATTTTTTCTGTATGTATGTATGTTCCTCCATCACTCTTAAACGAATTAATTGATTTTCATGCAACTTGGTAGATAAACATTTAGAAGTACGGGACACGTGATTGGCTACTTTTTATCTTATTTAACCCGGACGAAGTCGCGGGCAACAGCTAGTATCTAATAATATAATATAATGAAATAGAAAAGCAATCATACATGCTCGATCGTGGTTCAAAACCTGCATTTGCTTTCTTGACACCAGACTGTTCAACCAATACTTTATGAAAAACATATCATAACATTCTTTTATTAATGTTTGATTTTAATTCTGACTGTTCATGTGCGTCGTTATATATATAACGTGATTACGTTTGAAGTTTAGCCTCCTCGAGAAAAAGATTTCTAATCCATTTTTTAGATTTCAGTAAGCGAATTTTCCTTTCCAACACTACGTTAGGCACAATTACGTAAATAGCATTTTCTATTCATATATTGGTTTAAGTCCTAAGTAAACACAACCCGTGGGGTCAACATCTTTGAATTTACCTTACACTGAGTTTTAATGACTTTTATCTCCATATTTACAGCAATCAATTGAATTGATCTTCTTAACTTAATTAAAAATAATACTTAATGTAACAAATGACAAAAAAATTAAAAATATATTAATTACAGTTTATGTAGGACCACGAATAATAACAATAACAATGGTCACCTCTCTTGTTCCTAATATTAATTAATTATTTTATTTATTTACTAGATGGTGCCTGCAACTTCGTCCGCGTTGAAAAATAAAAAAGTAGCCTATCCTGTGTCCTGTACGTCTAAATGTTTATCTACCAAGTTTCATGAAAATCAGAGTTATTTCGTTTAAGAGGGAAATATTTATTATTAGTATATTATTTATTTATTTGGAAAGGCATACAAAGTAAAGACATACTTAATCACAATATACAACACTCACAGGAATTAAAAGAACATATTAAAAGAATTTACATTTCCATATTAATTATATTCTAATAATCTAAAGACGCTTTATGCATCTACATCCCAGTCTGAGTCAAATAGTATGTTTTAATAGAAGCACCTAATTAATTTTGGCAACTAGTTGAAGTGAGACCAAGCGGGATGCTGTCACCGTCCACGAAAGTGTATACGTTGCACGGTAATGGACGTAACTGATTCAAAGTTTCAGACGAGTTCTGATGTGAAACTTCTGAGAAGTATATGGATAGCTCCGTGCAACTGCAAACTACAATGTACTGGTTAATAAATAAATTGGTTAATTTAAATGAAAAGATTAAATATATAAATGGGAGTAAAATCAAAATTGTCACACGAATGCGAGCACGAATTGCTAGCATGAATGCGTAACGCTCGTTTTCTATACTAATATTTAAAGAGGAAAGATTTGATTGTTTGTTTGTTTGTTTGTATGGAATAGGCTCCGAAATTACTGGACCGATTTGAAAAATTCTTTTACCATTAGAAGCCGACATTATCCGTGATGAACATAGGCTACTTTTTACCACGGGAAAATGCTTTATTCCTACGGGAGATCTAAAATAAAAGTAAATACTAGCGGCTTGGCCCGGGAGATAGCGCCATCTATCCAAAATACGGTAGATGGCGTTTTATACTTTTCTACGCGTACGAAGACGCGAGCACCAGCTAGTTTTTAATATCTTAGAATATCTCTGAGGTTTCAGAGATATTGGGCGAACTACACAATATAATTTTTAAAAAAAGAACAATGTTGTCTATTCGGCCTGTACAAATTGTGAAAATTTAAATTTTATAATAGTTCGTAAGGTACTAAACTCCATTCATGTGTCGGAACTGACACACACACATTTTTATTTAAAATCGACAAATATAATTTGACATTGCAGTTATTATTCCTTTTTATTTCGGTCTAGTTGGTGCAATGTATACGCACCCTATAAGCAACAAGTATACTAAGAAGAGAAAAGAGAATATAAACCTATCTGATTTTTACTTAATATAACAATATGCATAATGATCTTTTCAAAAGTAACAAAAATCTCAACTAAAGCCGCCATCATATTATAAAAGCTTAAAAGCGACACATCGTCGTCATGTGACTTGGAAAACGTCACCATGATAAATATTTTGTGCCATTATTTCAATAAAAATATGAACGACATATAAAAAGTGATAAAAGATTTTATGTTTAAATGTGAAGAAGTTATTTTAGCAAGAAAAATAATCTATGCCATTTGAAATAGTAAATACCTAAGCCAATTTCCTGATAGTAAATAAGTAAGTCAACCTCCTTTTACGTCCCCTTATTGTGGTTTTGACGCACATTGTCATTGGGACTGACTGAAAACTAGCGACGTTGTGGTCTTCAGAGTACAGCAGCAGAACAGAGTAAAATCTAAATTAAAACGTGGGTTTCATATTTTAGATTTCTTTATAATATGCTGTATATTATTATCTCTGTGATATGCTTAAACTTTAAGGAGTTTTCTGTAATGAAATTGTTAAGTTGTAGGAATGAGTTAGATAGTTAAGTTTGCTTAGTTAGTTGAAAGAGTAAAATTTATAATGAGTATTTAAGTGTCATCGTTTCGTAAGACGCCTAGCTAAAAATTATAATCATTTTCACAAAATAGAATACATAATAGCACCAAGCCATAAAATAAAAAATCATGTACTGTTTGTGTGAGTAAGAAATGGCAGCACTCACTCCCCACGTCTGGTCTCCCTTTCTACACATTGTTTATATACGCATGTTCAAAGGGACTACTGCGACATTTTTGATAGATACAGAGAACAGGGGTGCTCAAATGGGAGATCGTTAGAGCTTTTTGAGTCGATTTTTGGAAATATTGGCCGATATCACAATCGACATTCACAATTTTTGTTTGATGAACTCTTTTGAAGTATTTCCAACGCGCTACAAGATGGACTTTTTCAGGCGCTTAGTTTAGTTTTAAACTAAAACTATTGCAGAGTCGGCAGCGATGGTAGCCACACCATCGAGTGGACCGTCAGCATGCCTGCCGTAATTTATAATATGTATAAAAAATTTCGCGAATACCATTATGTAGAATACATATGGACCTGGAATGTTAACATATTTTATTTGTCTTGTTTCAATTGATTAAGAAACCCGAGGAGCGTTCTGTATAGACGCTACCCTATCGAAGACAATTGCCTTTGTTAGAGAGAAAATGGTATACAATGGAACGGGATCGAATCAAGTGCTAAGTCACTGTGTGATTTTCATTTTATCAGCTGGAATTTAGAGTCCATCTTATCAGTGGAAAAGACATTTTAGAAATGACGATGTTTTAGAATTTTAGTCTCTTGAAGGGAAGAAGTTTTAGCAATTATCTCCTCCTCTCTTTGCAAGTCTTAATGTAACCGATAATTTAAGATTAAGATATATTTAAAACTACGATAAGTAATTACACAAAAATAGGTTACCATTAATTCATTCATTTTTTGGAGTTAAGTAAGAAGTCTAAGAAGATCTTATGTCAGAACCGTAGCAGAGCCTGTGATTTATAACACCTACTCATTACCTACTCATAAAATTGCTCATTTTTTATTTGAAAGTTGGTGCTTCCCGTGTGGTCCCATTTCAATTTGGTCCATGAGAAATTCAATTGGTAAATTTTGTTCCAATTTTATTAAGTGAGCAAAGTTATATAACTGCTTCTACAAGTAGCTATCATATTGAAGATACTGGATATTCATATTGAAGTTGAATAGATTACTTTTTAAGAATGATTATTAAATATGTTATAGATTTTTAGAGAGCTCTTACATAGAAAACTTTGAAATTTTTATTTTAATAACATTTTAAAAACATACTTAGTAAGTATAACAGTACGAAGCAATCGTATTCAAAAGAAGATAATTTTAAAAGTTACTTACCTAATAGTTTAAAATAGTATGCACAAGAGATACGCCTCTTCAAGCGACCTCTACAAGGGGCTTACGCAATTCCGTACTAAGAACAACGTATGAATATACTAAACACGCATAGGTACTAACTAGTTCGTGAGTTGTCATTACAAACACCTGTAAAGTTTACGAGAGGCGGGCAACTTGGTGTTTTTGTTTAGAGCGAGATATATGGCGGTGTATACTTACATGAGAGAACGTAATGGTGTCTGAAGCGCTATGTGAGCGATCTTTTTCAGTTACCACAGCGACTGTTTTTCCGGCGTGAGATACGAGCGCGAGAGACGCGTTTTGCGAACGTGTTAAAAGTCGCACGGCAACAAAGGACGCGCGACCGCCCACATCGACTTAGCGTTCCACACTGCTTATCGACCTCAGCGTGGCTTCAACCACCTACTACCCTAATACGCCGCCGCGCCCGCCTACCGCGCACAATTGCCAAAATTCAAGAAACCTTTAACAATTCATCCATCATTAGTCTTACCAACGATCGATGTCCACGTGACAAAGATTCACTTCCATCAACTGAAAACAAGAATCCACGTATCACCTGTCCACAAACGTTTCCAATCCCTAACCGTAGCTCGCAGCGATCGATTCCATTCTTCAACTTTGACCCAACGATTGTTCTGTATTTTGCAAGCACAAAATTTGTGACTCTTACAATGTTCTGCTTTGCGTAATTAAAAAATGCATATAAAATATACATTTGATTTTAATTGTTTGTTTAATCAAAGCGTTTAAACTTCGTTAACCTATTTTATTTGGTCGTTATAGTAAAGGTTAATATCCGTAAATTATATTTACTAGGGGAGAGGTATTTATTAGTCTCTTCATTATTGCTTCTTCTCGCGATTTGATTTATATTTGCCAGCGTGGGAGCTTAAGAAGTTTTGTTTGCTCGTCTCAAGTTTTAATAAACTTAACCTAATATGGCCTCTTATTTCATACTAAAGTTCCCAATACCACCATGGCAGTATTTACTAATTTAATAGCACGGATATTAACCATTATTAGCTAAACTTAGATGTAAGCTGCTAAGTTTATACATACCTACAGTAATAATTATGTTGCAGGACAGGCAAGTGGAACGTGCGGCCCGTTATACGAATTCCTGCAGCTTAAATTCTCTCTTTATAGGACAGACATGCACATAAATGTTGTTGATTTTTGTCCTTTGAACATCTAACATCAAATTAGCTGCAGGCTGAAAAGCATCATATAAGATTGTAAAGATATAAAATTACGTAACTCAAGGTTTTGCAAATAAATGCTTTTTACAATTTGTAACTGATGTTTCAAATTTCGTGTCATTTGTATCTCTAATACCCTCGCGAAAGTGCTTTTCATGGAAATAATATTATCTTGTCAAGACAAAGCCTACATTGGGGATCTCACAATAACAAAAAATAACTTTATCTTTTCAGTAAAAGTTATCCTCGATAAAAGCTTTTAAAATTTTTGCAATGACAACAGGCGTTTTGACGAGCCTGTTGGATGAGTGGTTGGGTGTTGCGCGTTCGATTCCCAGCGGAGTCAACTTGAGAAATGAACTTTTCTAAGTAGTAGCAGAGACACTGCGTTTCGCAATAATAACTCACTCACCGAAACAAAGTGATATGACGAAGACGATAACGAAGTTCGAAAACAACAAAATGTATGGGAAGTATCACGTGACTTAACGAAGGCATATGTCAATCCCATACATTTTATTGTTTTCGAACTTCGTTATCGTCTTCGTTATGTCACGTTGTCTAGGGCCCCAGATGACTGTGAAACACTTACTTTCCATTAACTTTGAATGGTTAATTTCCAAAGTCAACCTTGACAGTAATCGAACTCAGGAACCGTAGAATGGAGCGTTAAATCTGTTGACCCTAACGACTCATCCAACGGGCTCTGTAATAACGCAGCCATTACAGCTCTGTATGTGTTAATAATTTAACAAAAATAACGACTTCAAACCGTTTTCTCAAGGATGCCATTATCAGTTCTACTTTATAAGCTTAATTCCTGTGTACACTAATAAAGAAAGTTTTATATCTTTTCAAATACCAAAGTCAAATAGACTCAGAGGCTCAGAGCCAGTCCCGGTCAGGAACCACCAGCCTATAAGTATGACAGAAGGCCTTACATGATCTCGTCTAATTAGGTAGGTTGGCAAACACAGCTTTTACTTTATAAGCTTTAAACATTCTATGAAAGGACGTCTATGAGGAGTAAATAATTAACAAATTAAAAGCACAAAACAAAGCTGCGACTCGACAACTTAGTAAAAATAAGTAGACAGACAGCGCTCTGTCAACTTAATTTTGTGAATCACGCTTTTAATTTTAATGCGTATTTTACAAGCATTTGGTGCTATTTTTTTCTGTATAATTTATGAATTTGTAAACATAGAATCGATGTTCTTTATTCGTAGGATCGCGATTTTAGAAATACTTAACAGCAGCTGTTGTTATTAAACGATTGGTATGTCGGACGATCTTTACAATAAAGAATATTAAATGTATAATTTTAATTGTTCTGTAATCTATATTAATCATTCGAAATGGGTTATTATTACCTAAAAAGTTGGAGTTTTTTTTTTTTTCATATCTATGATGTAAGTAGAGGTACTGTTTTCATTTCTCGTAGATTGTTGAGAAACAATAAATCGCAACATTCGATTTATTCTTCATATCTCGGTTATATCAAAATACACATGTCAAAAAGAGCTGTTAATTGACTATGGCATCTGAAAGAGATATATCTGTGCCTAGGCTGGCGTAGCTCGCTCCGCTTTATAACTTTTAGCTGTGCCTTTGCCCTCCTATTATATTGTAAATATTAAAGCTTTTAGATATGTTTAGATCCTTATTCGCATGATAAAATAACGTATCAATGCTATTCTTATAGAATTAGTATTTCTATACATACAATAATAACCAATGCAACAAAATTGTTTGCGTCAGCTCAACAGTATTAAATGTATCTCATTTCCGTAGCCCGTATTAGACTACAGCCGTCGCCGTAGAGTAGAGTTCCGCAGACATTTAAAAATTATTTATACATCAGTTTTTATAGGCATGCAAGCTTGTGTACTTCATAAATTGAATTTTAACCAAAAAGAATAGTAGCCAAAAATGACAGTTTAATTCTGCGTATTCACGTACATATATTAGGTACCATATGTCCTTCCCTGCGCCTACGTGATTGAATATAATTAATTATGATTAATATTGTATTTAAAACAAAAGTTTCTGTCTAAAACGAGTATTATAATCTACAAATAAACCACTTCTAAATGTTGCCTGTCCCATACAGACTGAATACCTTTACCACTAATATTCATAGGCTTCTATATCATGTTTCTGAATAAATCTCCGTTATTGTTTGTTTAATGAAAGAATTAAATCGCTGCATGCCGTCAGAGGGATGTTGAAGTCGTAATACAATTAGGTGAGGGTCGGTCTAACGTTTTGGTCATCCCATAAGCGGCAATCTTCCCGACCTTCATTAAGCAGCCGCTCGGATAACTATCAATTAGTGTTATTACTTAAGAATAATATTTCACAGTAGCCGTACTTAGAAAAATATTTACATCTTTTTTCTTTTTGCAAAACTGGAAAAGCTAAAGACTGCTTCTTCGAAGTGAACAGTGGCCTTTATAAATAATAAGGATTTCTTGCTATAAAAGATTAACTGCGTCTGTGTAGTATTACAGCAAAAAATTAAGAAATTTGCTTGAAATTGAAAGAAATAGGTTTTATTAATAAAACCTGTTTCTTTCCTGCAAAATGGCAATAATAACTACAGAAACAGTAAAAAAAAGAATATAGAATCACACAGAAAGAAGGAATGAACTTGAAATTATTTTAGTTTAGCACTAAGGCATTAGAATGAGATCTAGATTCCTGGAATCTTACCTCCAGGAAGATCAGACCACCAAGTACAAACACAAATAAAAGTTAATAAGTAAAGAACCAGTCGGGGGTAAAAAGGATAGACCCCCAGACAAATGAAGATGTTTTTCTGTTAGTGTCTTATTTGTATTATATACTACTATGCGTGTCAAATGAGAATAGGACTGGAAATTCGCATTTTGCTCCGCATTTCTCACGAACTTCATTAGTGATGTGTACGGAGTGCAAGAAAAAACAATCCAAGAATTAATTATTATTTTTATTACTTTTTATTATTTTTGTAATGTGATTTATTTATTCAGGTAGTTTATTATAAAATCGTATACATTGACCCATAAAAGAATTACATATCTCGTGGAGACGCGTTAGCAAACTTAAGGGCTTTGCTACATAGAGCCAAAGCCGAAAAGATCGTATAAATACGATTTAAATCGTACTGTAATTTACACTTATAGTTTAATTCGTGAATAGTTATTATATACTAGCTGGTGCCCGCGATTTCGTCCGCGTTGAACGATGAAAGGTACCCTATGTCCTTTCTGGTGTCCCAGACAACGTGTATGTAAAATTTAATGGTGATCGGTTCAGTAGTTTTTGCATGAAAGCATAATAAACAAACAAACAAACAAACTCACATTCACATTTATTATATTAGTATTAGTAAAGATATATATATTTATACATATATAATTTTATTAGATAAAAAATAAATAAAAAATATTTATATTTTTGTTATTCGGATTTTTTTGACGACATTACTATGATGACCGGATCATGTGAAGTTTGCAGCAAACGCGATCCTATTCTCATTTGAAACGCATAGTAATTTTTAATGTTTAATCTAGGTTCTGATTGGTAGATATTGCGACACCTACGCACCACGGTTAAAATAAATAAGTAAATAAATATTCAAGTATTAATAACAACTAGAAAGTTGATGGAAAAGCAGTAGGCCACATTTCTCAAACATTCTGTATAACACGAACACAGCAAAACTTATTAAATGGAACGGAGGCGTATTCTGCGGTTGACGCGTAGAATGAGAGTTCCCTCGGTGTGGAATAGGCGTTCATATTTTTGTTAAATACCTACGACCGACGACATTTGATTAAACGAGATTCGATTTACAAGGTTGAGACGATTGTTAAGAGTAATTAATTGCTGGGATTGTTCACAGAACACAAGTGCGGAGATATTTTTTCAGATTTTTTTAATAATATGAAAAAGAGGTAGGTAAAGTCGGGGTAGGAAAACCTTCGTCAGTTTTCAAATTCTTTCCTTTGTCAAAGTCGTAGGCTCTTAGTACCTTTTGAAACTAAAGCACTGAGCAGGCAACTGACAGACGTTTGAAATGAAATTTTGACAAGACTGACAATTGCCATGGTGCAATCAAATGTCGACTTAACGGTGACGAACCTTTTCTTACCCCGACTGTATACAAACTTTACTTAAAGGGATAGATGTCAATCTTTGTAATACGAGCAAAAAGACAAAACGTAATAATATGGTTATGTGTTTTTGGTGTAAATTTGACTATTTTTTTATGACAAAAAGTGACAAACAGTTGTCTATACTATAATAATAACATAACAGAGGAAAGATTTGATTGTTTGTTTGTATTGAATAGGCTCCGAAACTACTGGACCGATTTGAAAAATTCTTTTACTATTAGAAGCCGACATTATCCCTGATGAACATAGGCTACTTTTCCCCGGTTAAAATGCTTCATTCCTACGGGAAATCTAAAATAAAAGTAAATACTAGCGGCTTGGCCCGCGATTCACTTGACAGCGCCATCTATCCAGACTCAGGTGAAGCGACTGCTTGGTGATATTTTTTAGCGATCCGCTCCACGGTAGATGGCGTTCATTACTTTTCAACGCGGACGAAGTCGCGAGCACCAGTCCATAATATAATGTTAGATGATCTCCGTCGCCTTTAAATAACGGGAAGGATCCTCCCACCCAAACAAGATAACTCGAGATAGGGTAGGGAAGACAGTGTTCTCAGTACTCATGCATAGAAATTAAATAGTTGGTCCTCCTGTATTATAATCATTAAATGATTATAATAAAGGAACTGATGGCTGATTACGAGCCATGAAAAACTATGAGTTTTCTTACCAGCTCTTATAAGCAAAATTCTTGTAGGTACGAATACCTATATTGTAAGAGTCAGAGACTACAAATTAATACTTATTTATTTTTTTACTACAACATAATATGTGTTCTTTTTGTCTTTAAAACCGCAAAACGAGCTGCCCAATTTATAATCGAAGCAGTGTGTTATTAATTCCTATGTATTTAATATACTGTGGTACTATTAGTATGACTACTCTAAAATTACAGATAGAGTATAGAGCGTCCTCTAGAAAAAACCAAAGTAAAGTTAGCGAATAGCAAATATGCTGCCATCTAGTCGGATCCTGTGATAACTTGAAACCGTTCTTAGTATGGTATTAAAAGTAGGCATTATAAGTTCTGATTTTATCGTACAGATGGCGCTTACTACAATTATATTTAATGTTAAAGTGTAAGCCGGCCTGAGAGAGACCTAAAAGGGCACCTCACGGCACCTGTAAAACGAAGTAATAAAAATTTGAGAGTATATTGTCTTTGAGAGAGATTTAAATAGTGAATGCGACACAAGACATTTTTTTTATTGCACGTTCGTAAATAATAAAATTCTAATTCCAGGAATTCTATTAGGTATAGGATGTTTTCATTCATAATCATAATCTGTATTGGTTTGTAGTAATTAATTACAAGGTTTTAACCCGTCAAAACATCACAAATACTGCACAATTTAGAAATTAATTGCACTTGGATCAGTTTCTGCTGTCAATGAGCAGCCCGTCCGGTAACCACACGCTTTGCAAAAGACTACAATGAAAAGCTTTGTGTGTGTTTCTGTGAAGAGACATTCAGTCAGAGCGTCGTGGGTCTTTCTTAACCTTAATCCTATCAGAATCGGCAGATTTACACGCTATGTCTTGTTTAAAAAAAAAATACGGAAAATAATATGGAAATACTTAACACTTTTCATTTTTTTGGTATTATGTCCATCCTGAATTTCTATTTTAATTAATAGTGAAAGAATTTAAAATATTTCATTAAATTAATAATTACAATTAAATTCTATTAGGTACGTGGCTCTAAAAAAAAGCAACGCTAATGCAAGTGAGCTCCCGACCTTTTTAAGATAAAGCAAAGAGAATAAAATAAGGAGGGGGGTACTTTACTCACTTATCAGGATGAGTCCACCAGGAATACCAGGATCCCAGCGCTCATCCGAGAATAAGGCCTCGGCTGTTGTCTCGGACCCACACATCACCGTAGATGGTGGCCCGGGGGGGTTTTAGTGGGTATTCCCGGTGATAAGTCACTTCATCGGGCGAGTCCCACATTCCTCGTCGACTATCCCCATCGACGACGGTAGTGCGTAAATGTCATTTCCCCTCCTAAAAAAAAGGATCCCAGCGATAGCACATTCAATACCAGCTGAGCCTCTGTAGTTGGTGGGTGGTTACCGTTGCCAGATTGATAATTTGTCGCCTGCGTACTTTATTTAAATTTACTGAATAAATCTCTGTTTTCGACGAATCAGTAAATTACAATGGAATAGCGCTCGTAAACTCGAGGTACAGTGCCTATAGATTCATATAATATGTATGTGTTAATAAAAAAAAAATTTGCTATGGTACGAAAATTAAATGCATAACAGGAAGGCCTCAAAACATAGAACATTTAAGAGACATACATTATACCAATTCTTCGTGACTTATCACTGCGACTTCCTTTTTCTTCCGAAGTGCGCTCGTTTGTTTCTCTTTCACTCCTTAAAGTTGTCAGGGATACAAAAAAGGACATAACGTACCTTTCATTCAGTCCCGAAGGGATCAATTAAAATTAAAAATCTACGCTGGACAATAAAGATTGACACCTAAGAAAAGGCGGCGCTGAAAACTGGCTGAAAAGCTAATCCATACATACTAATATTACAAATGCGTAAGTTTGTATTGATGTTTGTTACTCTTTCACGCAAAAACTACTGAATGGATTTCAATGAAACTTTAAAATAATATAGCTTATACATCAGAATAAGATACAGGCTATATAAATGACGCGGGCGAAGTCGCGGGCAGCAGCTAGTTAAATACAGATTTAGAAGGATAGATTTACTATCCCTGGAAGTAGCAGTGAATGTGTCCAACCAACCAAGCCCTTACAGAATGAAGACTAGCATTTGAAATGATCCTAAAATGATCCCAACGAATGAAAAATGATTTTGTTGCATTACAAAGTTTGCAAAATTTTGCAAAATAATATAAAATAATTCTTTACAATTACTAATTTATATTAACACGTATATAATAAAGATTAAAGATTTACAAGTTTTAGGATATTTTTCACGCATTATTCCTTAGATTCGAGAAACATTTAAAAAATACAAATAAATAAAACAAATCAACGGATTTATCAGACATTTATTTTCGTGTCCATTTCGCCAGATTACTTCTATAATGTTTATTTTTAAATTATTGAGTTGCTTTCTGTAGACAAAACATAAAAAAAACTACGAGTCAGGCGCTCTAGGGACTAGGCGATTAAAGGGTTATGAGCAATACTAACTTATAAATTGAGTAAATGCTCATTAACTAAATAATTTAATTATTTTGTTTTTGCGCGTTGATTGAAAAGTAAATCTTTTCAATCAACGCGCAAAAACAAAAATCCTAAAGATAGAAACCAACCTGGCTTTACACCGGTTTGAACTCAAAGGACAATGGGACATTTTGGACCAACTTCTCAACAGTGATGGAACCAATGCCAAATGATTGCTTTTAGGCTACAATTCATTTTATAGTATGGCAGCTAAGTTGAAATTAAGCGCGAACATAGTATATATAGTGTTTTCGTAGATTTTAAAACTAAAAAAATTGAAATCATACATAATAATTAAAAAAAGAAATCAAGTGTGAAATCAATCAATCAAATCAATCAAGAAATAAACCCTTTCTTTGTGTACATACATTCGCCTATTGATTTTTATTTATATAGATACAAAAACAAATGTAACAGTTCTTTTTTTATGTTCACATTGATGTATAAATGTAATACTTTTCTGGATGACGTTACGGTTTGTATATTATTAAAAATATTATTGTAGTTATGAGTATTGAAATAAAAAATGTTTAAAAGATCTATGTACAGTCGGCCGCATAAGTCGATTAACACATTCAAAAGTGCAAAACAACTGAAAACTCAACTTACTTACTTAATTACTTACTTACTGAAGCTTTTTACGATCGTTTGTACGTGAAGTTTATTTTGTTTTGTAGTCGTGACAACGACTTATAGCGCGTTGAGTCTTACGTTGCTTTGCACTTTTGAATGTGTTAATCGACTTATGCAGCCGACTGTACATCAAAATCAATCATGATCAAGATAAACATGTTTTTTTTTTTAAATATAAAACACAATATGCTACTGACTCCCAAAGTACTTTTATATTATTGAGAGCTCCAAAACACAATATTCGCGCTAGATTTTGACTTGGCTGCCATAGTATAAATTAAATAAAACACCAAAAGCTTTCAAATGGTATGAGTTTTATCACTGTTAAGTATTGGTCCAGTCTCCATACTAATTTGCCCATGCTCCTTTGTTTGTTAAAATATGAACTAATAGTTTCGACCAAGCCTTCCGAGACTAATAGCTTTATTAGTGTATTTTATACTAGTGTATTTTTCTCTCTTTATATTCATGAAACCAAAACACAATTGACACTAATAATATAAGCAACTAATAAGTTGGTAACTAATAACTAATACTTTATTACTGTAGTAAACTTGTAAAAATATATTAGTTAATGGACTAATTTAGTCTAATAAGTTTCGAGAAATAGGGCCCAGGTCGGCCTTACATGCTATACCTACCTACGTGCATGAAACTTTTCGAGGAAGTGAAGCAGTTTAGTACTGATTAAAAGTTTTAACAACCCTTTCAGATCGCGAAGTTATTACATAGAAGTTAAATTGAAGCACAACATAATGATCATTAAATTACGTAAGTAAAGGCATATTAATATATAGGTAACTATGCAATAAAATTAAAGTTTTGTATATTAGATTTCCAAATGGTAGGACACTTAGAAGACAAAAAATCATTTTCTTTACATTTAGACAAATGCTAGATTAATTTAGATGAATTTAATCGAATTCTTTTCTCTAGTTCCTACTTTCACATCATCCGTATGATTTCCTAAGAAATATATTATGCATAAAATCAGCAATACTAATAATAAATCTGTAAGTGTAGGTATTGTATGTATGTAACTCTTAAATGAATTCACTGATTTTCATGAAACAGGATTCATGTACAGGACAAGGGATAGCCTACTTTTTCTTTTTCAACGCGGACGAAGTCGCAGGCACCAGCTAGTAAGACAATGTAGTTTTTAATATTGTAATCCAATATAACATATTTTTTATATGTTTAATAAATGAATTTCTTTTTTAGTTAAGATTTCTTAATTACTTTCTATTGAGTCCAAATCGTATTGAGTTCAAAATCTATATTAAAGTGAAATACATGACATTATGTGCTATTCAACTTCAACTTATCTGTCTTCCGCAATACTGTAGGTAACTTATTATTTAAAGAGAAACATTTACATATTTTCTTTGTATAGTAAAACGCAAACAGGATACCTAATTTACTTCAAACATCATTAAAAAACAATATCAAAATATTACATAGGAAATTAATTGAAGGGCATGCAGTATTACATCACCTAAAAATGTTTAATCTTAGAATCTACACAATTTTCCTATACCTATTTACGCCCCGAGCTCGGGCGCTGTTAGAATAGGAAATTCAATAGAGTCGTCACATTTTTCTTTAGTTCTTTTTTATGTCCACATTAAAATTATTAGTTTATTCTTTTGTATTTTAAAAGTTAGGGTGTAATCTCCGAAATTACTGTAATCATTCTACACGATATTATTAGAATATCAATTTATGTATCTAAATTTAAACCTAAATCAAAATAAAAATTTGAGGTAAAATAATTTCATTAGTTTAGTTAAAATTTATAGAATAAAAAGTGGCTTTATCCTGTGTCTGTTTTTCTGTTTTTTTATTCATATCATAATATTTTATTATAATCGCCACTGTGCTATACTATAATCATGTTCACTAGATGGCGCGAGACAAACAGTTACTAATTGAAATTGTTAGATGGCGCTGGTTTAACGTTTCATATAAATTTCTTGTTTTGTATTGAGTTCTAGATCGCGGTATCAAAGTGATTTTACCTGTTAGCATATATACCAGACGACATTATAATAAATCACCTACATCACAATAGGTAGCTTTCTCGACTGCAGGCCTTGAATGCCACCCGTGGTTCGCTCCATGGTTGTCAGGATTGGTTCTTCGGAAGGGGAAGCTGCCTTATGCCGTTTTTAACACTTATTTTAAGCCCTGATTCACCAATTTAGCATTACTTTACTTTGTTTAGAAATTTAGTTTATCGTTCTAGCTGGCTATTTGTCCGCTTAGTTCTTTATTAATAATAGTACATAATGTAAGTAATAAACACTTCGAATTATTGTACTCGTATATATGTACTTTAATATTATTATGGTTAAATATTGTAGATTGTAGTAGAAAAAGAAATGATGGTTTGGTTAAGTACCTAGTTAATAAAATTACTTTCGCCAACTCCTTGTAAACCTGCTTACACTTGCTAAATCTTAATTACGTTGATTACGAGATCTTGAGGTATAGGTTCCTCGATATCCTATACCGGTATAGGATTAAGTAAGTATGCACGCTGAAAAATTTATGTGTACCTACCTACTTAACAGACCTTACAGATGAAGATTCATTGCCTAGAAAAATATAAATAGATAACACATTGTACGCTGAATACTCCAAGTATTCGTTGTTCGGAATCCTAAAATATAAATGAAAGAAGATGCGTCAAACATCTATATTGAAATATTTCTCGGTGTCCGTTCGTTGGAAAAGTTCGATAAGCTTCGATCTTTCGTTTAAAACAAGACTGCTTTTCTTGTACAATTCGTATTTTAGAATTCTTAATGCAGATACCCCTTTCATCGTAATGAACAACTTTTTGGGTTCTTTTAAGAATCGTCCCGTACAGTACAAGGGATAGCCTACTTTTTCTTTTTCAACACGGACGAAGTCGCAGGCACCAGC
Source organism: Synanthedon vespiformis (assembly GCA_918317495.1). NCBI lineage: Eukaryota > Metazoa > Arthropoda > Insecta > Lepidoptera > Sesiidae > Synanthedon > Synanthedon vespiformis. Next base: position 6,475,817 of record OU906947.1, read on the forward strand.
TAGTAAGACAATGTAGTTTTTAATATTGTAATCCAATATAACATATTTTTTATATGTTTAATGAATGAATTTCTTTTTTAGTTAAGATTTCTTAATTACTTTCTATTGAGTCCAAATCGTATTGAATTCAAAATCTATATTAAAGTGAAATACATGACATGTGCTCTTCAACTTCAACTTGTCTGTCTTCCGTAATACTGTAGGTAACTTATTATTTAAAGTGAAACATTTACATATTTTCTTTGTGTAGTAAAACGCAAACAGGATACCTAATTTACTTCAAACATCATTAAAAAACAATATCAAAATATTACATAGGAAATTAATTGAAGGGCATGCAGTATTACATCACCTAAAAATGTTTAATCTTAGAATCTACACAATTTTCCTATACCTATTTACGCCCCGAGCTCGGGCGCTGTTAGAATAGGAAATTCAATAGAGTCGTCACATTTTTCTTTAGTTCTTTTTTATGTCCACATTAAAATTATTAGTTTATTCTTTTGTATTTTAAAAGTTAGGGTGTAATCTCCGAAATTACTGTAATTATTCTACACGATATTATTAGAATATCAATTTATGTATCTAAATTTAAACCTAAATCAAAATAAAAATTTGAGGTAAAATAATTTCATTAGTTTAGTTAAAATTTATAGAATAAAAAGTGGCTTTATCCTGTGTCTGTTTTTCTGTTTTTTTATTCATTTCATAATATTTTATTATAATCGCCACTGTGCTATACTATAATCATGTTCACTAGATGGCGCGAGACAAACGGTTACTAATTGAAATTGTTAGATGGCGCTGGTTTAACGTTTCATATAAATTTCTTGTTTTGTATTGAGTTCTAGATCGCGGTATCAAAGTGATTTTACCTGTTAGCATATATACCAGACGACATTATAATGAATCACCTACATCACAATAGGTAGCTTTCTCGACTGCAGGCCTTGAATGCCAGCCGTGGTTCGCTCCATGGTTGTCAGGATTGGTTCTTCGGAACGGGAAGCTGCCTTATGCCGTTTTTAACACTTATTTTAAGCCCTGATTCACCAATTTAGCATTACTTTACTAATGTTCGCCCACTGATTGCAATTTGACCATGGGAGGTTTACATTGCAAAAAAAGCAGGAAAAAGTATGTTTAGAAATTTAGTTTATCATTCTGTCTTCCGTAATACTGTAGGTAACTTATTATTTAAAGTGAAACATTTACATATTTTCTTTGTGTAGTAAAACGCAAACAGGATACCTAATTTACTTCAAACATCATTAAAAAACAATATCAAAATATTACATAGGAAATTAATTGAAGCGCATGCAGTATTACATCACCTAAAAATGTTTAATCTTAGAATCTACACAATTTTCCTATACCTATTTACGCCCCGAGCTCGGGCGCTGTTAGAATAGGAAATTCAATAGAGTCGTCACATTTTTCTTTAGTTCTTTTTTATGTCCACATTAAAATTATTAGTTTATTCTTTTGTATTTTAAAAGTTAGGGTGTAATCTCCGAAATTACTGTAATTATTCTACACGATATTATTAGAATATCAATTTATGTATCTAAATTTAAACCTAAATCAAAATAAAAATTTGAGGTAAAATAATTTCATTAGTTTAGTTAAAATTTATAGAATAAAAAGTGGCTTTATCCTGTGTCTGTTTTTCTGTTTTTTTATTCATTTCATAATATTTTATTATAATCGCCACTGTGCTATACTATAATCATGTTCACTAGATGGCGCGAGACAAACAGTTACTAATTGAAATTGTTAGATGGCGCTGGTTTAACGTTTCATATAAATTTCTTGTTTTGTATTGAGTTCTAGATCGCGGTATCAAAGTGATTTTACCTGTTAGCATATATACCAGACGACATTATAATGAATCACCTACATCACAATAGGTAGCTTTCTCGACTGCAGGCCTTGAATGCCAGCCGTGGTTCGCTCCATGGTTGTCAGGATTGGTTCTTCGGAAGGGGAAGCTGCCTTATGCCGTTTTTAACACTTATTTTAAGCCCTGATTCACCAATTTAGCATAACTTTACTAATGTTCCCCCACTGATTGCAATTTGACCATGGGAGGTTTACATTGCAACAAAAGCAGGAAAAAGTATGTTTAGAAATTTAGTTTATCATTCTGTCTTCCGTAATACTGTAGGTAACTTATTATTTAAAGTGAAACATTTACATATTTTCTTTGTGTAGTAAAACGCAAACAGGATACCTAATTTACTTCAAACATCATTAAAAAGCAATATCAAAATATTACATAGGAAATTAATTGAAGCGCATGCAGTATTACATCACCTAAAAATGTTTAATCTTAGAATCTACACAATTTTCCTATACCTATTTACGCCCCGAGCTCGGGCGCTGTTAGAATAGGAAATTCAATAGAGTCGTCACATTTTTCTTTAGTTCTTTTTTATGTCCACATTAAAATTATTAGTTTATTCTTTTGTATTTTAAAAGTTAGGGTGTAATCTCCGAAATTACTGTAATTATTCTACACGATATTATTAGAATATCAATTTATGTATCTAAATGTAAATCTAAATCAATATAAAAATTTGAGGTAAAATAATTTCATTAGTTTAGTTAAAATTTATAGAATAAAAAGTGGCTTTATCCTGTGTCTGTTTTTCTGTTTTCTTATTCATATCATAATATTTTATTATAATCGCCACTGTGCTATACTATAATCATGTTCACTAGATGGCGCGAGACAAACAGTTACTAATTGAAATTGTTAGATGGCGCTGGTTTAACGTTTCATATAAATTTCTTGTTTTGTATTGAGTTCTAGATCGCGGTATCAAAGTGATTTTACCTGTTAGCATATATACCAGACGACATTATAATGAATCACCTACATCACAATAGGTAGCTTTCTCGACTGCAGGCCTTGAATGCCAGCCGTGGTTCGCTCCATGGTTGTCAGGATTGGTTCTTCGGAAGGGGAAGCTGCCTTATGCCGTTTTTAACACTTATTTTAAGCCCTGATTCCCCAATTTAGCATAACTTTACTAATGTTCCCCCACTGATTGCAATTTGACCATGGGAGGTTTACATTGCAACAAAAGCAGGAAAAAGTATGTTTAGAAATTTAGTTTATCATTCTGTCTTCCGTAATACTGTAGGTAACTTATTATTTAAAGTGAAACATTTACATATTTTCTTTGTGTAGTAAAACGCAAACAGGATACCTAATTTACTTCAAACATCATTAAAAAACAATATCAAAATATTACATAGGAAATTAATTGAAGCGCATGCAGTATTACATCACCTAAAAATGTTTAATCTTAGAATCTACACAATTTTCCTATACCTATTTACGCCCCGAGCTCGGGCGCTGTTAGAATAGGAAATTCAATAGAGTCGTCACATTTTTCTTTAGTTCTTTTTTATGTCCACATTAAAATTATTAGTTTATTCTTTTGTATTTTAAAAGTTAGGGTGTAATCTCCGAAATTACTGTAATTATTCTACACGATATTATTAGAATATCAATTTATGTATCTAAATTTAAACCTAAATCAAAATAAAAATTTGAGGTAAAATAATTTCATTACTTTAGTTAAAATTTATAGAATAAAAAGTGGCTTTATCCTGTGTCTGTTTTTCTGTTTTTTTATTCATATCATAATATTTTATTATAATCGCCACTGTGCTATACTATAATCATGTTCACTAGATGGCGCTGGTTTAACGTTTCATATAAATTTCTTGTTTTGTATTGAGTTCTAGATCGCGGTATCAAAGTGATTTTACCTGTTAGCATATATACCAGACGACATTATAATGAATCACCTACATCACAATAGGTAGCTTTCTCGACTGCAGGCCTTGAATGCCAGCCGTGGTTCGCTCCATGGTTGTCAGGATTGGTTCTTCGGAAGGGGAAGCTGCCTTATGCCGTTTTTAACACTTATTTTAAGCCCTGATTCACCAATTTAGCATTACTTTACTTTGTTTAGAAATTTAGTTTATCGTTCTAGCTGGCTATTTGTCCGCTTAGTTCTTTATTAATAATAGTACATAATGTAGGTAATAAACACTTCGAATTATTGTACTCGTATATATGTACTTTAATATTATTATGGTTAAATATTGTAGATTGTAGTAGAAAAAGAAATGATGGTTTGGTTACTTAACCAAACCATCATTTCTTACCTACCTTACCTAGTACTTACCTAGTTAATAAAATTACTTTCGCCAACTCCTTGTAAACCTGCTTACACTTGCTAAATCTTAATTACGTTGATTACGAGATCTTGAGGTATAGGTTCCTCGATATCCTATACCGGTATAGGATTAAGTAAGTATGCACGCTGAAAAATTTATGTGTACCTACCTACTTAACAGACCTTACAGATGAAGATTCATTGCCTAGAAAAATATAAATAGATAACACATTGTACGCTGAATACTCCAAGTATTCGTTGTTCGGAATCCTAAAATATAAATGAAAGAAGATGCGTCAAACATCTATATTGAAATATTTCTCGGTGTCCGTTCGTTGGAAAAGTTCGATAAGCTTCGATCTTTCGTTTAAAACAAGACTTTGCTTTTCTTGTACAATTCGTATTTTAGAATTCTTAATGCAGATACCCCTTTCATCGTATTGAACAACTTTTTGGGTTCTTTTAAGAATCGTCCGGTGGAAATGATGCTCTGTTGGGATTTGGGAAAACTCAAGAACCACTTCCCTTTGCGGGCTTGTTACCGGTTGGACATTTCACGGGTACGATAAAACTTAGCCACCTAAATAATTCAATTTGATATTTTTGTACGAGTACATTGTAAAGTTATAGATTAGTTGAATCAGTTGGTTCGGTTGGAAGTATAAAATGAAGTCCGCGCAGTATTTCAAGGGATTTGCGAGCGGATCAGCCAGTGGAACGTAATCGTGACTTACAGGATGCTCTCAAATTAAGTTTAATCGGCAGACCAAGTGAGGGGGTCAGTTAAAAAAGAGGCCCCCTAATCAGGTCCGCGCGAGCACGCGTTACGCACTTACATAATGAAAGGGGGCAGCAAGGGGGTCAGTGGGGTAGCGGGCGCCGTCATCTGCGTACACCCTGTCCGGCCGCCCTCGATCGATACCTATACGTGTGGACTTTATGTAAAAAGCCTCCTGCACACCCGGAGGACGCGGACCATAAGTGTCGAGAAACGAGTCGCCCCCGGGGAGGCAGGCACGAAATATCTTCAATTTTCGAGAGAAAATTTCCAATGTGGGGGCGAAAGCCCGCGGCGGAAGGGCTGTAGGCTCGCTCGGTCCGGACGCCTGTGTCCGAAAAATGCGCGCCCCTTAATTGAATTTAGAGATTTGCCTTTCGGAACGCACGCCCGATCCTGACGCTCTTTATTGCGGATGGCTCGTTATTACTCTTTATGAGACAAGCCGATATGCCCGATAAATTTACAATGTATATACCCTCTAATCTTCATACACATTTGTAGACACATCACTATTACTTATATATGAAAACTAGCGATATAACTACGAGTTTACGAGCAATAGAATTAAGAAGACAATGTAATTTTTTTGTGATATTATTATTAAACTTAACGTAAAGAGATTCTTTTAGCCTTTAAAACAGAATTAACATTTTACCTAATTAGTTTTAACTAATTATTCTATGAAGTCTTGAAAATAAAATCTTTTAAACTTGGGTAATGCTGGAAATAGCTTATTTAAATTTATAAATGAGCTGAAGTAGTCATAACATTTTTTACCTTTAATCAATGATACTCTTTCAGTTATATTTAGACTACAGTCAGACTACAGTTCAGTTAATTTGTACCGAAGAAAAAACATACCTAAACATTGGCATCGAATAGCATTTTTCTATCGCCTCTTACTATTTGGCAAACAACAAAATACAATCATTATAAAGTACGGATCACAGGGATGGAGGGCCACACAACAAACACGTACGATTATAAAGGCACAATTGGTATGTTTGCTACGAAAAACAAACATTTTTTTCACACAATTTTGTCATGTCCTATATATGCCATGCTGGAAAATATTTTTAGTAAAAATTCAATACGTTATACTCTTCCAAAAAATATTCAATAAAAAACAATCCCCTATTTTGGCAAATCTCTAAATTGGTAAACATTCCTTTTCTCCGGTTCTACTGATTGATTTGTACATTAATAAGTAATTAATATCTATTCATTTATTTATTAACTAGCTGTTGCCCGCGACTTCGTCCGCGTTAAAAAAGTTAAAAAGTAGCCTATCACGTGTACTTTTAAATGTTTATCTACCAAGTTTCATGAAAATCAGTTAATTCATTTAAGAGTCATGTAGATACATACATTATAAAAATCATAAAAATAATTATAATTATAAAAATCTTCAATTTTAGTTTCAGTATCATGTACAGAGACTATAAACACGATATCTCTGAAAACAAAGTAATTACTCCAGACCAACCCTTACAGATTTATTATTAATATTGATTATAAAGCTCGTCTTCATTTTTAAAGGGACTACAATTGATACTTACAGTAGTTTTGCAAAGAATAGTGCTTCAGAGTTAAAACTTTGCATGCATTAAAAGCTATGTTCGTATAAAAGAAAGAAAATAATTGATAAATTTGTATCATTTGTTACAATTTGTGTTTTAAGACTTAAATACGCATCTTTAATATAATAGCACATCGAAGTCTATATCTGTGTTCACCAGAAAATTACAAACTTAAAAATTTAGTCCCAATGTGATACTTTTCTCGCTTTAGCTATATCTTGTATACCTTTTAGATTTGCCGAGGAATAACCAGGCAAATTACGTTTTAATATTTTATCCTTATTAATCACAACATGGTTGTTGACCATCGGCTTAATTAATTGGGTTTGTTTCAGTAGTTAAATTTTGGTAACTTGAACGAAAACTTTTGGCTCCGATGTCATACGTGGAAGCTGAAAGTACGTTAATTATTATTAGGAAATTTTGCTAGTTTAATCCAATATGAAATAATACAACCATTACTGTAACGACAATATGTATGTCACCGTATAATTATTGTACGAACCGTAAGTTCGTAATTTATCTAATGAGATTAAAAACTGTCGATAGATTGTGAACATTTACGTAAGTTTATAAACTGACCATGACTAGCCGTCAAATTGTGATTTTTGACTAACAACAATTCACTATTATGTACATAGATCTACAAAAGTACCACAGCGGACATAAGCAAAATAATAAGAAGTGTGAATAATAATAGAAGAGTATTAATTTAGCTAAAGGTCAGGGTAGGCGACTATCTGATAAATAATATCATCATGCTAAAAAACATGACATCATGACTGTCGATAGCGAAAAAGTGTTAATAATAAAAAGAAAGTTCCATTTAGATCCAGTGGTAGAAATAATTCCAATTCATTTTTTTGTAACGAACACGAACACGAGCCACCTATAAGTTATACTATAACGTCGACCAATCAATGGACAGTTTACAATATTGTTTGCGGCTGATAAATTGAAAAACTGTGCAGTGATTGGTTCATCTGTTTGTAATTTGACGGGTGAGATATAAACTGACAGCTAGACATGGTCGGTTCATAAACTTACGAAAATAAATAAGCGTTAGATTGTAAATTTTAATGTCCGTTCACAATCTATCGACAGTTTATAATCTCACTAGATAAATTACAAACTAACGGTTCGTACAATTATACGGTGACATATACACCAAACACCCGAAGAGTCCCTTCATTTGTGACAGGATCATTGAAAACAGAACGGACGAATTCCTCGCACCGAATCTATTTTTATAAGTAGGTATTTACCTTCTCGAATTCGTGAAAAGATTTGGTTATTTGGATTTAAATAAGCGTGATTATGCTCGTTCATTTCAGATGTATAACACATTCATTCATTTCTATTACTCAGTATCAGTGTATTTTCGTGACGAATTGTCCCTATTTTATTTATGTATTAATAGTCCCAGGCTACAATAGGCTCCTGACAAATTTCTGATGATGAATGATGAAATTTTAGATAGACTTTTAACGGAATCAATATTGATATTATTACAATTATAACCACAGAGTTGATAAATTGAAAATGCCAAATTAAACTTTATTATTAGCCTATTAATGTGCCCAATGTCCATAGACTTTGAGTAAGAAATAAATACAAACAAAAAGTATCGGTACCATTAATGGTACCCACTATAGTTTAAACTATTGGAACTTTTTCTAGTAGACTAGAAAGTTCCAATAGTTTAACTGCAGAGGCAGTTCTCAATTACATTAATTATAATTGAACTATTGATACCAAAAAGTATTTTAATTGACATGGCATGAGCATGACATGGATATGTATTTTTATTATTATTTATAATAATATTATTAATAATAATAATAACTTATGTAAGTACATATTTGTGTCTTATAACTAATCTTCCTACTTTATATTGCTTATTCTTAATTTTAGTACAATAGTACTGGTTCGTAAGCTAGGCACTAATTTCGTCAATTATTTCCTCTCAGTCCATAATTTGTAAAATGCCTGAGAGAGTTGTATCATGGTTCATTGTGAACGTCAGCTGCGGCTCCGATGGTGGGTTGAGCAGTGGTAGCCCGTTACACTTTCAGAGCATCGACTGGGAGGTAATCACTGAACACGTATATATATGTGACCTGCTGACGTATAATACACCATTTTATAAATAGCTGACAATTTTGTTTCTTCAAAATATTAGGCTAACTATAATGTGATGAATTTTTAATCGGGAATAAATGATTAAAATTTTTTTTATTATGTGCGTGGGCGGCTACCACTCTACTGCTCACCATCGGAGCCGCAGCTGACGTTCACAACGCTTCATGATACAACTCTCTCAGTCATTTTACGAGTTATCGACTGAGAGGAAATTGGTCATGAAAGTCTGTCGCTGGCTCACCGACCATACGTAATTGTCGAGACGAGACGAGACCGAGTATTATATTTAAAAAAAATATCAATTCGAATCAGTAGTTGTTGAGATTAGCGTGTTCAACCAAAACGCTATCGAGTTCTTTTCTATTGAACATGTGACCAGTCCTATAAATAGAGTATGTGTTCCTAATTTGCTGGGAAACAATATATGAATTAATTCCAAACCTGAAAGTTTACCACTTTACGAAACCTTCATACACCTTTTCCTCGCCTAATCTCTTTCGGTGGTATGAGGTTTGTATCTTCGTATACGCAAAATATTATAATGTTTTTTTTTTGTTATTTATGAATATATTTATAATTGGTGAGCTGTATTAGAAACACTGAAACTATAACTTACAGGAATTTTAACACTTTCCTGTTAATATTGTTACTTGTGTTATTACAGAGGTAGTTTACAGTTTTTTCTACCTTATGTAAATAACAAACTAAATAATTAATTATATTTTTAAATAACTTTTCCAAATGCTTTACTAACGTATTATTACACAATATTGAATTAAATAGTTGAAAATGCAAATTATGTGCGATAACGAAAACAATGAACGACTAATAATATTTATATTAAAACAATAATAATATTTTTCTTTACACATTTTTTATTAAGTATTTTCTTATAAATCGACACCATTAACTACTAAATAATAAAGAAATAGCAACAATAACAAAATAAAGTTTGATAAGTGATTACTTAATTTTAAAGTAATCTTGTTTCTAATCTTAAAATGTATATATGTATATTTCTTTTGTACGTGTGCGTATGTCACTGAACTCCTCATAAACGGCTGGACCGATATTAATTCTGTCTTCACTTACGGATAAAGGGATAATCGGGAATGGCTTTTATATTAAAAAAATCGCGGATGAAGTCGCGGGCACCCACTAGTTCTATACAATTTTAGATTTCCAAAACCATTAACGAGTACATATATAAAATGAATGACATAAAAGACGTTTCCATACGGTGTTAATAAAATAATGTTTCAGATAAAAATTTAAATATTTATTAGGATAATATTATTATTGTATTTATTTTAATTTCAAGTATATTATTAATGTTTTAATATTACATGTTGACTCGTGATTGAAATAGGACGCAGAAGCGACAAGGTGCTAAAAAAGACATAAGACCAAACTTTTACCAGTTTTACCAATAAAATTTACCAGTCTCACTTAATTTACCTATGATGCTTACAGTATTTCTGTAATAAAGAGACACTGCGCTTTTTCTCACTTGAAGGGTTAATTATGTATTGAAGAAATGTACGTGTTTACTTGGTCAAGTATAAATAAAGTTAAGTCCTCTGAGAAATTGATCAATTTTGCTTCAATCGAAGCCTTTAAAAAATATAAATTCAGAATAAAAAAGTCCTAAATATCCTTTTGTCAATTCTTTACGACATTTCTGTGTTTGGACAATTTTTGGGTGAATTGTAACTTGACTTGATTTCTTTGATTGTTTGTATAAAATTTACAAGAGAGATATGATTTTTCTTCATGAAACAAAAGCCCCATTATAAATATCGTCCTAAATTCTAAAACCAAACCGGCTCGAAACAGGAAAAAGAAAATTGATCGCTAAAACAGAAAAGGAACAAACCACTTTCCCCTTTTTAAAAATCGAACGTGATTTAAGCCTGCCATGCCAGAGAAATGGAGAGTGTTCCTATTTGGAAGCAGCACACGAGCCTTATAAAATGTATTCAGCGTCGCCGTTGGAAACCTATTTCGACTGCCCTACCTACCGATACGTAGGGCGGGCAGCTATAGTCCGCGCACATGTAAAATAGCTTGGTATGCGACATAACATGCTCTACTTAGTCAGATTTATTTTATTTTATTGTCACACTTATTATAACAGAACAGCTCAAGTTATAAATGAAGCTATGTGAATTTAGATCTGAATTTTTTCATATTGCTAAATTCTTTATAATAATATTACTTTACTTTTATACTTTTATAAAATGTAAAAATAGTTACATAACGTTTTTTCTTATTTCGTAAAAAAATTTCATATTTCAGTTCTTCATTGCCTTTTGGACCTTTCACAATAAGACCAATTAACCAGACAATCCTCTAAACTAAACCAATATGGCTAATGGCCATATTGGCCTAATGGCCAGTCAATTGAAAAATTCTGTCATTTACATGTATACTTAAAGTTTATTGTAGAAATATTTTTTTTTAATATTGCTCTCAGGGAAATACTGGAGATAGCAAGTTTACCTTCCTATGAAACATTGCTTTATTTTTCAATAAAGGCAAAACTGCATTTAAAGATTTTTAAAAGTAGTAAAAAAATTGTACATATTGTTTTTTTGAAAAATAATTAATCTACAGACATGGTTGGTTCGTTTACGTTTACGACTTGAAAGGTGTCCTTTTCTGTATCCCTGACAATGTGTATGCAGAATTTAATGATGATCGTCTGCATAGTTAAGGTAACACAGACAGAGCTAGTTTCACATTTATAATATTATTAGGGATTTGTTGTCAAATATAAATAAATGAAAACAATGTAGAGCAACATTGCGAGTGGTGCAACTAGAAGCAGGGTACTGGGGGCTACTTCTCTGTTATATCTGCCCGTCCAAGATACATGCCTCGCATAGGCGCACTCGTGTTACCGGCCGCGTCCTGGCCAGCGGGGGCGGAAGCGGGCGGCGGGGGAGGCTGTGCTTCCCACCCCTCCCTCACTTCCCGCACATCTCACCCACACACCCCGCGGCCCCTCCGCCACCCTACGCCATCTAGTGCGGCGACTACTTCGCTAGGGTTAATTCAAACTACTACAGACTATTTAAATATTTTAAATTTTATTTTTAAATTTTTCCAAAATCTTGTCTAAATCTTTGAAGACAATTTTCAAGTGAAAACATCTTGAGGTGCTTTTATTGCTGACGAGTGAAGAAAGTATGTACTCTCTATAAGAAGACCGATCGGTGTTCCAAGTAAAAGAAAGAAAAAAAAATCTAAAAGTGACACGAAATGCACATATAAAATTTTTTCCAATAAATAAAAATTTTATATGCCAATAATATAATATTTTCAATGCCAAGCGCTTTGAAACATCCTTTATAATGCGCAGTGCCAGGTTTTGGAACTCCCTGCCGGCGTCTGTATTTCCGAGCTCATATACCCCATCCTTGCTAAACAGCTGGTTGTTGGCTAAGAGCAAACCCTAAAAAAATATCTAATAAAAAAAATCTTAATTGCCAATGTGAGAATACATAGCCTCTAGTGGACACCCAACTCAACAAGTGTGGTGTGTGCTGCAAGCCACCCAGCACTGATCTTCCATTAGAGACCTCATTCCAAGTCAATATTAAATAGGTGAATTTTTTTTGAATACAAACACTTGTGAATAGTGAATACAAACATTTTTTGTTTACATTATTTTGAAATAACACAATAGAATTCATATAACTGAAACTTCTATTACACTTCATGTAATAAGGTATTTTACAAATATTGACTTTCTGTAAATGGAATAATGACATGTATCACACTCAAAACTATGAATACTTAATAGTTGCATATCTCTTCCCATGACTCGGCAAACTTGTTTTATAAATATGCTAAAATACAATAACAGTAGAAAATTGTTACAAACAACATTTCTATAATCGGTTTAGCATTTTGTACTAGCCTTTAAAATGTGCTTAAAACAATATTTCAAACGTTTGCTAAGAAAAAATAAAGCGAAAATTTTAAATTAAAAACATGCTGTACGAGCGAATAAAGTCAGTAGTAGGTATTTGGGAGAATTTGTTGATTCAACTTAATATAATGCGAATAAGCGAAGACAGAATGTGATGCAATGCGTTATATTACAGCAATAGTAATAGTAACATATTACAGCAATTCCAATATTTCAGAAAAACCTTTAATGTTAGTATGCTATTGATAACATAATTTTCAATGTACCTTATAGCTAATACTATATATGCACCTTATGCATCCTAGGGTGTTTTCATAAAAAACATTTTAAGCATTTATTCAGTAATTACCCGCAAAAATGTCACAAATTGTGCACATTTTACAAATGAATTAGTTGTACTTAGTATGAAATTAATTTGCTTTTTATTACCATCTCAACTTGATATTATTATGTCAGAAATATAATTTTATACATTGCCTATAGTATTATTGTACCTATAGTATTATTGAATTGGTAAACTGCTTTAATTGGAAAGTGAGCTTTAAGATTTTAATAATTTAAGTTGTGGTTGCGACAGCCCTGAATGTCCGGTTCGCAGCCCTGATTCTGTAGAACAGAGAGGTTCGGCGCCGTGCGTGCCCGGCTCGCTGTAAACAGCCTACCCTCGTGCGTATGTAGGGCGGATGGACGTCCCGAACCCCCCAGAGAAAGGGGTGCCCCCGCTTCTTCCTTGTTCCTCCTTGTGCAAATTCCCCTGGCGATGGAAATGTGCTCGGCCACATTTTACACAATTTCTAGTCCGTGCGTTCCAAACTTTACTCGTGTCCATATTATTAAATTGTTCGTTTCCCCCATCAGCCGAGTCGACTAAGATTAAGGCGCTCTATGAATGGTTTGCCCGAGTTATTAAGGTTGTTTGTTGTGAACAATTTCCCAGGCCGTTGACTTTTCGTTTCATTCACTTCGCGGCAACTCGTTTAGCCTTGCGACTCTCAAAAGTATTGCCCGTTCATAATCCCTTCTAAACTTTATAGAAAAGTTAACAAATGTTCTGATTATGTGCAAATATTGTATTGCAAATCAATTCGTGTATGTATTCTTTATAAGTTTTCTTCAACTAACATTTCGTATAAAATGGCCACAGTTTAATATATGTATATTGAGCCAAAATTAAAATTAGACAATTTAGTACTGATATTATATCCGTTCTTAGAGAATGCATATATTTATATAAAAATTTTAATAGCTAGAATTCTCTGCCCAAGAAAATGTCGCTCAAGTTATTAGATACTTCTCAGAATTGAAATTGTAAATTTCCTTACAATAGGCAAGTTCTGTTAGTGCTATCACTATCAGAGGTCATAGCGAACGTTGTTGGAATACTTGTCATGTACAGAATTGCTGGGCTTTTAATTAAAGCTCAAGTAATTTAGAGGGCCAGGGTGAGCTCACGTCTACTAAAATACAGATGAAGCACCAGTATGTAAACTCGTTAGATTTTCTATTTTCCACTTGTCACACTTGGACGTAATTATATGATTTCATGAAAATTGGGTGTTATTATTAATTTTGAATTAATATTTAGACACAATTTCTATTTTCTCTTTTTGGTTCTAGTAGAATATGACATCATAGACCATTGAGCAATTTCATTGCCAAAGCAAAGTTCATTTTTCAGTAAACTTGTTAGTATAGTGCTTTTCAATGTTGTACTACGAAAAATTGTTTAAAATTTAATAATCACAGTTTACGGTTACTATTACACGAACCCAATTTACGGTTATGTAAAAGGGGTGTTATAAGTTTGACCTATGTGTGTGTGTACTTGTGTATCTGTATGTCTGGCTGTGAAATCGTAGCTCTCAAACGGATGGACCAATTTTAATCCGTTTTTTTAAAGCTGTCGTGATCTAGATCGTTTTAGCCGTTTGAAGACCATCAGCCCATTTCCTAGTTGACAGAGGAATTTCAATAACTTCCAAAGATTAAATGAAATTTGGTATAGTGACACTTTGATAGTATTTCCATGACATCGTAACCTACACTCGATGCTGCAGCATCAACTTACAGCAGCTAATGCTCTAACTACTTATTTTCTCATCAAAAGATTTTGTTATAGCAAGAAATTTAAAAATAAACACTAAGCGAAAAGAATTTTACATTCGGTACTGTGTATTGCCATGTGTTGTGTGTCTCCACTACCACGCGTGGCCATGTATTAGGTACAGTCTTATGCATACTCATTTGGAAATGTTTAAACAGTGAGGTACCTCAAACCGGGGGATGAAGGGGCGACGTCAGAGGGGGGAGGATGCCGGGCGATGGTTAGTTCTGCGCTACAGATAAATTAATAACGTGTTACGTAGGTATGGATAGGTAGAACACGCATGTCCGTAAGTGCCGATAAGGGTGTTCAGATTTCTGGAAAATATCTACCAGGGCCCTGATTCTGTATGCCAAATACGATTCCACACTCTTGGTCTTACTTTTTCAAACCACGTCTAATGTTTTGCCTTGTCGTATCCCTTAATTTGCCTCTGACTATGAAAGAAAATTTATTTAAAGACGTATTTACGTCAAAACTTTACAAAAAATTTCATTTTCAGTTTCAACAAGTTTTCCTATTACCTGCGACCTCCTATTTATTTTTTAGAGTCTGACTGTGTCAATTTTAGCCTGTCCACTTGATGGTAGGTGGTTACTCGTCCAAAAAGACAAGCAACGCCCAGGTGCTATTGTGGTGCACTGGCAACTCTAAGACTGCTACCTCACCGGGACGCCACAGCCATGTCGCTGGCGACGTAGGTTGGCTACCCACGGTCGCCAAATTGAGAGGCCAGGGACGTCTTGGCTACCGTCTGTCAGTCAGTTCTGCCAATTGACCTTGGCGTCCCGGTGAGGTAGGGCGTTTAACTACTATGTTTTCCTTACAAAAAAATGGCATATAATGGTCATAACAGAAATAACAGTCGAACATTGATAATGTGTGTTTTTGATTAACTAATTTCATGTCGACATTTTTTAGAATTAATGAAAAAAATGGATGAATTGAAAGAAAAGAAATAAAAGAGAGTTTTGATGGAAAAATACTTTGAGTTGGTTTTGTATTGATTACGTAACGGGTCAAGAAGATCATCCTGTACACTTGAGATGTAAAATTTGAGTGGAGAACAGCACAGCGCACACCTATTATGAAATTTATGCACACATAGGGAAGTTTCGCACACACGCAAGGGTTGTCGGACTTAGGGCCATTGAGGGTGGGTGCGTATAGAATGCCTTGCGACTCGCCCCCCAGCTTCCAATTCTCGTATTAATATGTATCTCCTTTATGCGTGGATTTTAGAGTGAACGCCGATGCCGGCCGTAATTACGGCCGAGGAAAGCCGTTTTAATGCCGTGAAAAATATAACAAATGTAAAGAGGGGATGCGAGCTGGCAAATTTTCACATGAAAATTCTTCAATTCTTTAACAAAACACGTCTTCGAAGTTAAATTGGATATTGTTGCGTGTTACGGAAATTTTTAACTTATGTTGGTGATTACTTGATTAGTATATATAGTTCATATAAAATAATATGTTTTCTTTCAAAATAAATTCTTTCAAAGACTAATTCAAATGATGAATCAGTAGGATACAAAATATAAACATACTATCGTGGGTTGTTTATATATTTTATGCCAACTTCTTACATATAAGTACAATAAAAATCAATACGATCGCCGTACGTTGGTCTCGCAAAAATTTAAGAATGGCTAGACGGATTTTAATTTGTTTTTTTTTGTTACGGTTTCAATCCTAAACTACTATAAATCGATCATCTTTTCCATCCAGAAGAGAGCACTGTTTATTTTTTGTTGAATTACTTCAATTGTTAAGCTAATTTTATTGACTAAAGAAAAAGGAGACACGAGGGCTGTCCGTTAGCCCGTTACCTAGCTCAATAAATCTGCATTATCTAACAGTGAACGATAGGGAAT
The DNA here is from genome assembly GCA_918317495.1 of Synanthedon vespiformis. Classification (NCBI taxonomy): domain Eukaryota; kingdom Metazoa; phylum Arthropoda; class Insecta; order Lepidoptera; family Sesiidae; genus Synanthedon; species Synanthedon vespiformis. The sequence continues at coordinate 6,492,434 of OU906947.1, forward strand.
GGGTAGTCTTCTTAAAACAAACCGATTTCATAACCTAGGTATAAGTACCTAGGTCATGAAATGAAACGAACGTGTAATGTTTATAAAAATTGTAGTTTAGACTGGATTTGTGTGACATATTTCATGAAATAATTTTTTCATAGTAGCGAATTTTCACTTCGCGTTCTTTCATGATCGCAAATTTAATTATTCGTCTTTTTTAGACAATAATAATAATACTGAATTATACAAAAGTCTGGGGTCAACATTTTATTTATTAAATATTAACAATTTAAGCTGGAAATATCAATTTTCATAAATATATTTATGAAAATTAATATGGTCCACTGTGATTCCTATTTTTGTACGCATTTACAAATGAAGCGTTCACATTTGTAGTAAAAGTTCACGTGTTCCCTAAGTTTTCTCGTAAACCAGCAAACCGCATAGACGTGTACAATCAAGGAGAAAAGTTTTATGTCTGAAGTATTAAATAAATGCTATTAACTACAGACGAGTGCAAAGAGTATAAGTTGTACTTTTAGTACCAAGTTACATAAACTATAGCTACCTAATATCTTAGCTATTTATGTATATTAGGATATTTATGTAGGAACGGTTTACTAGTCCATATAAAAAAAGGTATTTATAAATTTGAATAAAATCTAAATTATACTTGCCTATATTATTACGGTAATTACCTACTGCTAAAATCTATAATAAGTATAAATTAATTCTTTCACCAACTACAAGTAAAGTGTTGATTAGTTACTTTTAGAAATAATTTTATGTTTTATTGAATTGTGCACTCTGTTTACTGCATCCTACGATAGGCGATTTATGTCGGCTCCATTATCCCCGGTTACCGATGACTTTAAATGATAGTTAACCTACTTGACAGATGGTGAAAGAGGTCCTTAATAGAACAAAATACTTAATAGTTTAATACTTTATGGTAGGAGAGCCCAAGAGGAGATTTTGGGATTTACTCGAGCGCGTCAGATATTGCCAATGTATATTCCTCACGTGTTTCCGATAACGGATATGTATTAATCTGCCGGTTTGGTTGGTGGGGGTTGGGGTAAAATTTTAAATACAACTCGAGCTCGTCAGGTTTTCTGAGGGGATGTTAAGTGGACCTAAACTAAGCTCCCATTTAAAATTCAGACGATTCGGATGTAGCGCAAACTCATGGCAGCTTTTTGAAAATGCAAAAAAGATTTTTGACTATGACCAGTTTGTAATACTCGAGCGCGTCATATTTTCAGCCTGAATTCCTGATCGTGCTGATTCGTAGATAATCTGACGATTATATGGAGATTATTTTTTAAATACAGCGCCTACAAAATTTGGAACGCCTTTAGACGCTCACACCACCGCTGAAAAGAAAAATATCATTTAACTTTTATCTTCCTACCATCTAATCTTCAATATCCAATAGGGCCCTACGACGCTCGAGTGACTCCACATTTAGCATCGTGGGATCAAGAGAAAATCTCATGGGGACTTAGTGGGCAAATAAGTCAACTATTTTTTAATAAATATTAATCAAATTAATGGCAGTTAAACTATATCTGTGTTAGGGAAAATAGAAACTAGCAGATTGCTAGAACTGCTAGTTCTGTTTATTTGAACAGATTCAACGGAGTCCGCACAATCCTAATTTGGCGAGCAAACTTAGTATATCAGTAGTTTTCCTTTGGGCGATTGCTATTATAACTTTTATGTAAAATTTACTTTCATGGCATTCTTCTGTAGAGAGAAGCAGCGAATATAAATATCAATACTTAATAATAAATCTGTAGGTAAGTATATTGTATGTATGTTCCTCCATAACTCTTAAACAAATTAACTGATTTTCATGAAACTTGGTATATAAACATTTAGAGGTACGGGACACAGGATAGGTTACATTTTTATTATTCTTAATATTTATTGATTTTTATTGTAATACTAGGCTTTTCTACGCGATTTCATCAGCGCCCCTTTTTCTTGGGTGTTAAACCATTTATTCAATCCTTGTTGCTGATAATTTTTTCTGAAGGCGTTTAAGTTATTGTATTTTTTTAGATGATAGAATACATAATTATACTTATGGAGTTACAAGTATGAGTCATATTTTTAATATTATGAATATAAAAAACTTTACCACTGAAATATATAAAGGTGTAATGTGTAATAATGTAAGTAGATACTATTGTTCTTTATTGCTCTGGGTAAGACATGCCTCAGCCCCAGATTTTGCTTGTGCCACTATACATCAAATTAGTACCTACCTAACTATGTACTTAAAATTCCTGTCGCCCTGCAACATGTAAATGTACAGTATTGTAAAGGTGAGGATATTGGTGTATGTATATGATACTTTCACACTTGTTGTGACGACTGCACTCAACTCGTGTACCAGTATATAGTCGACAATTTTGCACTCACTGTCTAAATTAAGAAATTTTGCGTAAATAATTAACATACGCAAAAAGGATTGTCAGCCAAGCTTGGACAGTGAAGCAACCCCATTTTCGATGGGTAATTGAAAAGGGTAGCGTGGTGGTTAAAAATTCAATAGGTTAAATTCTCTACATCACACGTCTCGCCTCCTGTTTCATGTTGATATGTTTTGCTATTCATAGAAGGCTTCACGTTGTATGAATGCAAGATTTTGACTATAATTAGCCTACGCATAGGTCGTTAAAAATAAGGAGTTTACCAGTACCATGCAGAAGTAGGTTTTCACTGCTAAAGTTCGATGACTTCCTTTCCTTGGAATATACAGCGACAGCAGTCATCCTGTTAATTCTTGGACGTAGGCAGCTGTAACACTGCTAGGTGGACTCTGAAACTTTCTCGCCCTATTCATAGACCTTTAAAAGTTTATTAGTTGACTATAAAATTAAAATGACTAAAATATACTTGAATTAGATTTCATTGACACTTCAACTTTGTGATAGATTTAAACAATCAACATTCAAATTTAACAATAGATTTGACAAATAAAGGGAAAAATTGCAAAGTGAGCTTAGGAAAATAGACTGAGATTCCTGTTTTTTACTCACCATAGAGCGCACGTGAGACGTGAATGTTATTTCACAGTGAACTTCTGGGTGGTTACTGAGTTATTGACGCCTGGCAACATAATATGTAAAGTTGTTCATGTTTTATTTATTTTTCCATGAAACTACCAGTGGTCTCACACTTCGAAAGACAATTTTTGATAATTGAAATTATGAATTATTATAATAATTAATAATATACGATTATATTATAATATATTTTTGACAATGTTATTATAAAAGGATTACCTTTATAAGCAAGCAGATCGATAAAACTAGATCACAAAGAATATTTTTTACAAAAACTGGTTAGACATATACACAATTCACGAGTTACAGTAAAATTGAAAGAGTGACCTTTTACAAGCCTCGTTCATAAGAAGGTTTGTTTCATGGGATATTTAAAACGGTCATTTAATTACATTATGATTATTCAAAAATGCCTTTTGTGACATCATTTATACCTTTTATATTTCACGAAGCTTCGAGGGTGGCGTTCATTTTAAAATGGACCTTGTTACTCTTACGTAAAGCATAAAATAGCGAAGTTCAATTTACAACCCTCTTCTTATAAGTCATTAGAAGAGAGGTTTCTTTGCTTTTAAATATTCCGTTTTGTTATCTATTACAATTGACATTTTTGTGATTTCGTGGACATGAGTTTACAGTCATTAACAATTTAGAGCACATTGTGCAAGATCTACACAGAAAGGTATAGTCAAACAAAACGCAAAGTTTAAGCGCTGGCTTCTAAGCAATATTTATTTTAAAAAAGATTTGTAATATTTGCTAGTGAAGCATCAAGTATTGATATAAACTGAATTGTACGAAGTATTTTAAACGTAGATGCTGTGTGGAGACTGTTCGAATCCATTTACTGCTCTAAATTATGCGTAAAACGTCCATTTGACGCTCACCCCTCTTCCCTCTTATCGCTTGGACAGGAACGGACGGGGAGCCTCGGGCGGGGGTGCCGGACTAGGGCAAATTGGGGGGGTTTACAACCACCCTAAGTGAGGGGGGTCCGAAGTCCACCTCACCCTTTGGCTACCCTGAAGTTCCAGCTCTCACACCTATAAATTCGGCACACACATTTCTCCCTATCGGGCGGGGTGGCCGTGGCGTCCCAATCCTTTCGGTGCGGCTATGTCACACTAGCTAGGCCGCTTGTGACCTCCACTACAAATTAATATTCAGAAACGTTTCCGTTTCGATCGTTAATCATTGCCGGTTCTACTCGCGCATCTACGACTAACCAGACCTCGCCTCACTATTTAACTCTTTGCTTTCTTCACACTACTTTCGCATAATATTTGGAAAAAATATTTAGAATTAACACGCTATGTGGATCTTTTTGGCAGATTTGTCTTCATAGTAATGGTAGATGTTTTGTAAAAATTTACATAAACTAAATGCCTGAGATTTAGTTATTTCGCCTTTTCTATACCTACTTCGTTTCATAATTCGATGGAGTAATTTGACATTTCCTGGGTTACAGGTTTTTACTATACAAAAATAGTGATGTGACCTAATCGAACTGAGGTTTATTTTATTTTATAATTATAAAACTTACGCTTTATAGTTTGGAATTAATATGAATTATTATTTAATTGTTTAAATTATACTTTTTGCAAAGTCCAATTCTTTTTATGTCGCAAATCTTTTTGGTTATTATCATTTTTATGATGAAAATATTTTATAGCTGACTTAAAACTATCACCAAATAATGGCTATGTAATGCATTATACTATTTTTTATTTATATGACTTCACATATAAATTGTGAATTGTTTTTTTAATCATTCGAAATCTACTTGGTCATTAGTAATCGTGCTTTAAATAAAATTCAAATGTTAAAATAACAATAATACGAACTTTAAATCAATAAAACAATATTTTAAATATTTTTTTAGTAAAATATTATAACTATTTTTAAGTAAAACCGATATTAGCACAGCACTACGAAGAAAATGTTGGTCACATTATTTTAAAATTTCACATTAGGACCAGGTTATGTCAAATTACTCCACCGAATTATGCAACGTACTATTAGAAAATTTGTATTTTTGTTTGAATATAAATTAAAAAACTACTGGAAAGATTTTAAAAACTTTCACCTATAGAAAGCTTCTTTATAATATTTATTAGAAAAGCTTCTAATTCAATCGTATTTAGGTCAACGGATTGTCTATATTATTATGCAGGTAAAGCTTTATAATTAACATTTCGTAATATAATTTGATCGTCCATGGTACGAGCAGTAGTAGCATACTATAAAAGAGGCAAACCATCGGCTGGCAATGATTCAATGAAAGCTGCACGCGAAGTTTGCGGCTGTAATTAAGTTTGTACGAACTTAGTCCCGCGACCCGCCCCGTAATAGATACAGAACAAAAATTATTTTTATGCCACTACTTCTAGTGACTTTTACAAAACCAATTTGTAAAGCTATTAATTACCATTGGCCGTTAGTATATGTTAAATAATATCAGAACTATTTTATTACGATAAAATTGCAGTCATGTAATTCATACATACAGAAAAAAAATTCTAAAAATGGTCAATTTAGTTTCAATATAAACACGATATCTCTGAAAAGAAAGTAACTTACTCCATGACCAACCCTTACAGATTTACACCTAAATATAAGGAAAATTATAGTTATGGCTAAAATTAATATCATAAATTAAACAGAAACATCCTGTCAGTGAAAGTATAAATAATAACTACTTCATTTTTTAAATGTGCAGTATTTCGGTATTTAGAAAATAAATATTTAAACGGTTTCATTTGTTTTTTAAATTAATTATAACACTCATTATTATATAATAGTTATTATTTTGTACATATTTATAAAATATTTCAATTATTTTATTATAATAATACGTATATATTTTTGTATATGAAATTTCAAGGATTTCTTCTATTTATTATTTCAAGGAGAAAATACTAGGTAGTAGTTAAACAGACGATTATTAACCTAACTAATCCTCGCTATCGTGTTCTTCCTCATTATTTCATTTTACCTTAATGTTCACTCGTAAATACTGACTTTAGTTCCACAAAGCGTAACAAATCTTTTATCTTTTAAATCCTTCCCCATTATGTAACAAGATTACTAGTAATATTATATATATTGTGCATAAATGCTTTAAATAAGTTTCTCAGTAAAAAAATAAAATTAAGATTGATTACAAAACGTTTTTCTTTTTTGTCGCATTTCTGAATCGGCATTTGAGATTAAACGAATTTTTTTCAACAAAATTGATCGTTTGTGCTGCGTTGCACTAAATCACAGGTGTGTGAAAAATTTACGTTCTTTTTTTATACAAGGAACAGTGGTTCTCAAAATGTTTTTAAGTACAATTAATTATCTTTTTTTGTGAAATATATTTTTGGCAAATAAAATGCACGTAATTTCTTATTAATATTTTTTATTTATTTATCAATAATACATGTCGAAATTTCAATATCTCTGAGTTATTATAATAAGATTCTTTCGCGTCGTGAACTACAAATTCATAGAAGTGAGGAAGGCGTTTTAGGAGAGTATTTTTATGATTATGTATGTACACGATGAATTTGACTGACCATTTCCAATTAGTTTGTTCGTTATATGCACTTTATCTATTAACTAGCTGATGCCTGTAACTTCGTCCGCGTTGAAAAAGAAAAATATGCCCTATCCTGTGTCTCGTACGTCTATTATGTTTTTCTACCAAGTTTTATGAAAATCAGTTAATTCGTTTAAGAGCTATGGAGGTACATTCATACACACAATACCTACACTTAGAGATTTATTATTAGTATTGATTGATTGATGATCACGCACAAAACTCTAAACAATTATTTTGTATATGTTCATTATTGAGCTAAAAATGGAAATTAAATAACATATGATAGTTTAATCACTTCTAAGAAAAGTGTAGCAGGTACTTTTCTTGATCATCATGCAGGTAACTTAACCACATTTTAAGTTTTAGATATATTAATATTAACTAACTAAAGTAGGTACAAGTAAAGTTTCAACTAGACTAGACGACTAGACATGCAAATTAAATATATAATATTCGTTTTATTATTAATATTCATGGAAGATGAGATATTATAATGCAAATATACCTTGACAGTAGCCTATGACTATGACTAAAGAACTTTGACGACAAGTGTCTTGAAAATAAGGGTAACGCCAGATAGATGCTAATGCTATGAGCAAGTTATTATTTATTTAGATATATCTTAGGTTCTATAGGTATACTTGTAAATAATCCTAATGTTTCGAGAAAGAGAAGAATGAGAAGAGTATGAATCGACAAAATTTTAATTTTTAGATAGAAAGTTTATAAGAATAATATGTAGTTAAATTCTTTTTAAAATTACTTATTGGTTACATTTTTTTTGTTATTACGATTTTCATAAAAAGTTTTAGATCTGTCTGATAACTTATACGTTTTGCAAAGCAAAGTCACTTTTGCACCATTAGAAACATTTTCATCAAGTGGTTTTAGTGTTTTTGTTAATAGATATTTGTTTGCATAATGAGATCTGTTAGTGACACTGCGGTTTAGATATTCATTTTTATCGTTTTCATTTGACTGTTTGACATTATCTTCATAATCTGATAAAGAACTGTTGCTGTAGTTACAAACTACATCAACTCTTATCACTTGTATGGTTTCCGGACTTGGTGCTCTCGAAATTGTTAAACTTTTTCTTTTTCCACTTTTATGAAATGCTACCTGTGCATCATCTATAGAATCTATTGTTTCATTTTTTCCAGTATTTTCGTTTATCTCTTTCTTAATATTTCTTCTATTATTCTTACTTTTGTACTCCGTTTTTCTTTTCTTAACAGTATTTACTGCTGTCATTGGTCTGTCACCAACTTGAACAGCTTTATTTTGTTTAAATTTATTAGAAAATCCACAAAGAAAGAGACTTGATTTTTCAGAATTTGGCCTAGAGCGGTCATTATTTAATATGTATTTAACATAATCATCAAAATAGCAAGTGAGTCGAGATTCTCGGTCACCTATATCATCGTTTAATTCTGTAACAAGTTGTTTCACAAACATTCTATGATTTTTGTTATCTGAAAGTTTATATTTAAAACATGTCCTAGTTTTTCTTAGGGGTTGTGAATCGCCTTGAAATTTAAGATTTTGTACAGAAAGAAACAAATCTTCTATATGATTGGTTTGATCTGTATTAGTATCCTCACTGCAGTCGGCCTGCTCAAAGTCGTCACGGCAATGAAATCTGTAATATTGAATTATTGAGTGTTGATGTCTACATAATTACATTTATTCAATTTATATCATATAACAACAAGTGATATGTCATTATATGCAATATCTAATACAAATATATTATAACTTGTATTACATGTTGGACTTTAATTTGCAATTTGCAATAAAATTATTATACAAATTATCTTTTTTTTGTGAAATACTGTAATTGTATATAGGTACTTCTTATACCTATGAGTACAATAAGACAATCGTTATTGTGGAAAACTCGATAGATACCATAAATTTACCTTTCAAAAATATTTATCCATCTAGGATCTTCCTCGTGCTCGGGATTTACCATATGTTTCTGACAAATTCTCTTCGGTCTCTCGTTTGAACTGCGCCAGCCTTGCTTGCTTTTTGGCTTAGTTCTTTCTTGGAGATTAAGTTTTGCACATTGCATGGTGGAAGTCTGCAAACAAAGATATCATTACTCAAAGCAAGCTATAAGTTACAAGTTCTTCCGGGATTCTTAATAGATATCAACAGATGGAATATCACTAAAGTTAGAACAGAATAATAAATTTTTAGCAATGCCTTCGCTAAATGTGAATCTAACTTAAGAGATCAGAGATATTAACTTAAGTTATAAACTTGTGCCATTTTTTATTGCAAATCAAATGTTATTTTAGAACAAAGATAAGTTCCATAAGTTTCTAATAGATGGCGATGTAAGTTAGTTTATTGACACAACTTTTCAATATCTTATGTACATACTATCTCGATATCTTATGTTCGTTATCTAGATTGGGTAAGAGTAAGTATACAACAGTTAATTTTAAGGTTAAAAATTAGTTAAGGTTGATAAATTGAGTTACACGGTTCATTAAGCAATATTCGTCGATTTAATATAATTTATAAATACGTCTTAGCGGTAATCAAATGCATGGGTAATGGGTGCGACATAAAACTTTGAGAATAAGTGCCTTAAAAGTAAGGGTGGCGCCATATAGACGGCTTGCTTACTTGCTCATAGTTATTTAAAAGTTAAGATAGTCAACTTTGTCATCTAATGTGATTGTAATATTTATTAATTGTAACATTTTCTTAATAAAGTTATTTATTTATTTACATTTTTAAGTTTATTTCAAATTTCAAATGATAATTCAAATAACAGATTTTAATGAAAAATGTTGGATGATAGTTAATTAGCACCTAGAAAATAGAGATAAGAAGGCCTAATAATACAGATAGAGAGATAAGAAGACCTAGTAAATATTAAGTATTATTTTTGTCCTTTTTAATAGCCGAATAGGTTGATCTTTGTTAAATAATGTTTATATTGTTATAATAAAGCACTGTACTAGTCAGGCAAATAGAAAACAATTAAATTATTCAAGGTCGTATCAGTATGTAAACGGTTATCGTGATTTTGAACTATTATATGATTCGACTAGTAATATGGCAATGCTTAGACCTACCTACGGAAATAAATGATGCCCTTAACCTTTCGTGATCCGAGGGTTCGGAGCTTTAACAATAATTTATAAACGAAACTTTCAGAGATGGCAAAACTTGAAAAGTCGCACATTCGTTTCGTGGAGATTCGAGACTCTAAAACTCTATTTCTATGTAGTTCTTTTTTAAAATAGTCTTTGGTATCATATAATTTATTTATTTACTAGCTACGCCCGCGACTTCGTACGTAACTACGTACGAATCCCCTGCAAAAATTTTGTAAAAATCCCGCTGCAATCTAAAAACTTTGACTATCTGTGTGCTAATAGATCGACATGTCATGTAGGTACTGTCTGTACTGTAATGTGGAAGTCTGTTATTAGGAATCTGGTAGGTATAGAGGGAACAAAGGGAAAAATATATAGTACTGGCTCAGTACTGGTAAAAGAAATGCAAAAAAATGTACGAGAAAGAATGCATTTACTGTCTTTCTTTCATAATCTATTATTTAAGTTCTATTCATTTTTAAAGCAATTAAACTGAAGAAGCTTGTGTTTAGTTATCTCTTTCTTTTGCATCTAACATTTTAGATTAGAGCGAGACAGACACTTTACAAAGGTTTTTTGGAAAGCGAAGATAAAGGAACTACAATGCCGGCAGGATGGTGTATTTGATCTGGCAACGTAGCGGTCCACATGTTCTTGGGAATAGCTTTGCGATGCAAAAAAAATTTCTGGTGATTTTGTATAGCGAATGTGCAATCTTGATAGTAACTAAACTTTTTAGTATATTTGTTAACTAGCGTCAACTTAACTTCTGACGATAAAAAAAATGTATGAAAAATAAAAGTAGAAGATAGTGGTAGTATGTAATGTAATGTGTAATGACGATAATACTGACTGATTTATTTGTTATTTTTAGATATCGTTTTAGATAGTCAGATGTATACGTTCAGATTTAAAAGTTAAAAGTTAGTTTTCAAAATAAGTTCACATTGTAGAAATTAATTATACTAGATATAATATAAGTTTCAGTTTTTTGTTTCCACGCAAACCTTCACGCTATGTCTCAGAATTATTCATATCAGGATTTTTTTGTATTGCTACGACCAACTAAATGAGTAATCATGGAATTACGTGTAGTTATGGATCTGGTAAGTTGCTTGAGTTGGAAAGTTCACACTAGCACCATTGTGACCATCGACAGTCTTTGTCTGAAGCGAAGCTTTTTAAGAATGTTAGTGCAGTGAGCATTCCATTGTATTCTCAGCCCAGCGTCTCCAGTACCACATTCTTTCGCATTCATATTATCTATAAATAAAATATAAATAATATGGTGTGATTTGTTTAAACTGTTCCTAGCTCAGTCGTTGGCCAGATTTATCATTAATGTTCCTTTACGTGAAGTTTTAATATAGTATTGAATCCATTCGTGACTTAGATAGAAGTCGTACAGTTTCACTTTGCATAATTATTCCTGTTACATAATGGCAACACATTCCGCTGGCCCCGTCAACTTTTTAGTAAAATGTCAACCTGTCACGCAAACTTTGAACGACTTTATTCACTTCGTTTTCTTTACAAAATGTATCAAACACATATTGTCACACTATACAAACTCGCACACATCGGCAAAATAATAGGCACAGCTGCTAGACGAATGGTTGAGACACTCACACACACAATAACTTCTTGGTGCATCGCACACGAACGACTTTTATAACAAAAAATGCATTATTATTATCCTAGAAAAGGATGCGCAGAAATCGACTCTATTCATTTGTTAGTAAGGACGAACTCCATCACACATGACAGCTTAACGATTAACTTAGATTCATTCCTGTAGGAAAGATTTAAGTAGTTAAATTTAGGCCGTATCTCCAAGTAGGAGGGTGCAATGTTTAACGTGAGTGTGAAGAAGGAATTTCAATTTAATAATTGTTACAAAAAAACATGTATCTCACTAGGCGCCAAATGCACGTTGCACTACGACTTCGGCTACATTTTATACGGAATTTTGTGGGCAAATACGGACATGACGTCATTGTTCACGTAAAATATTACATTTTTGGTCATTGGGAGAGAATTCGGCTCAAATTTTACTCCCGTAGAAAAACTAAATTTATCATTTAAACAATTATCTTAGGGAATTAAAAAGAAATTGTAATTAAAATATTAATTTTCTTTAGAAATTCCATGCATATTCCCAATTAATTTTAGAGTATTTTTAGGTATAAACATAGGTGAGAATTAAATTTAAATAAAAATCGAATAAGATTTTTTGTTAAATTTTATTACTTACTTCATATATTATTATACTTTTTTACAAACATGAAAAGTACCTATTCACATTTCTATATGATCATGTGTGACAAGTTGTATGAGTTCCACTGTATTCATAAGAGCATTTGGTTCACAAAGAAAGTTTTTTTGAAGTACCCCCTCTACCCAGAAAAAAATCAAATCGTATTTAATAATAAATAATAACTATAACTTATTCTTCATGGGAAAATACGAAGCAATATAGCAATTTAAAAGAATGGTTTAGTTAGTCAGGTCTTATTGGACGTCAAGCAACTTATATGGAATGGCTAGTACTTTATGCATTTTTAATTTATCTATTCCAATGAATATTATAAAGACGTAATATTGTATTGTCGAAACTACTCATCCGATTTAAAAGTTAGATTTGAATTTCAGGATGGACATAAGCTACGCGGGCGAGGCCGTGGGCACCACCTATCTATGAATAAAGGTCCAAGGCTTGGCAAAAGTATGACAGGAAAGTGTCAGGCGTTATTTATCTTTTATTTTCAGAACGGACTAACTACACATAGTAGGCACCTGCTAGTACCTGAACCATAAAACTTAACTACTCTAAACTTAGAAAAAGCCAGGTCCGTTGACAAATGAATAATTTCAAATGAAAACACAATAAGATCGGACTTAAGTTGTTACTTTTGTTTAAGTCAGTAATCGTGTTTGTTGATTCTCGAACGGTCATAACTTTGAGAAAACGCAAAAACTTAAGACAATGACTGAACAATCTGTATAGGTGTTGTTGTTCTTAATTTAATTTAACTTCTGTTCTTACATCAAATAAAATGGGAAAAGGTTTTAATATGAAAAGGATACAAATACTTTTTATCCTGTTATTTTGGTTATAATAACACAAACTTTCATGAAAATATACTCGTATATCTAGTCAATACTACCGATACCTCAGATTAAATAACCGATACCTAATAATGGAGCAAGGAGCAAGTGGACTCAATCGTTCACGGGATTCCGTTATATGGCACAAACCAAGCAGAAGATTCTCAACAATTGTGTTCATCGATTTGTAGCAGTATCTTTTTTACATAAGAGAAATATTTTTACGTGTCGAACAAAAGTAGAATAGAATAAAAGTAGAATTTACCTGATAAATAGAATTTAATTAAGGGTTAAGTTATCGTGTTCTAGACAGTCCAACACCAACCCAAGTTAAGGTATATTAAAATTTTAAAATGTTATTATTTATACTTACTAATATTATGAAGAAGAAAGATTTGTTTATCTGCATTAAATAGGACCGATTTTAAAAATTCTTATACCTATATAAAGATACATTATCAGCGAGTAACATAGGCTATATTTAATAAAGTTATGCGAACGAAGTCGCGTGGAACAGCTAGTAACAAATAAAGTTGTAACTTGAATTTTTTACTTTTTCATTTAGGTTATTTCATATTAATACTTATATAAATCCTTTACCTAGAAATAAGACGTTTTTTCACATTGTATAATTTCCCAGATACGTTTCTTGGAAAATTGAAAAGCTACTTTGTATATTTAGAATCAGTCTTATAAACTAATTAATTATAAGAACTCTGTGTTGTTGTTGGCAAATATTCCGGCAAATTATATGGGGACGTTTTAAAGGTATAATGAGGTTCGAAACAGTCCAACAGTCCAATTAGGTAGAATCAACATCGAGAAAGAGGTTATCTAGAATTAATCCTTAGTGTCTCAAAACAAAGGGTTTCCAACAATTTATGTAACCAGTGATGGCATATTGTGGCGCTAAAACGCCTATGGGCTATGTAAGAAAGCTCAACGTCGCTCAATGGCAGATCGAAAACGTTTGAAAGTTACCGACATAGTCCGACGAATCAGTAAGTTCAAGTGGCAGTTGAGTAATATTATGTTTCTAATCGTTTCTAATTAATTCAAACAATAAACACATCATACGAACCCCTAATCTACTTTACTAGCTCTAATAAATATTTCGTGGTATTCATTTTCAGTCTATCTTTCGCCTTTAACGCGTATTATTTCCTTCAAATTCCCATTAATTGTGTTGTTATTATTATTTGCACTTGCGGTATGTAACTAAAGTACCAGTTTGACAGGATGACCATAATGCAACCTGTCACTGGGTCAACCAAACAAAAGGGGGTCACATACACCGTATTCCACTACCGCATCCTGACTCTCAGAGCGTTTCATTATCATCACAATAGCTGACCCCCTGCGTTCGAAAAGAAATAAAAAGTCGTCTCTGACCACGCCCAAGGACCTAACGCATCATTGTATTAGCAATTTATTTTTTGACAGATTTACGATTCGTTCTTCTTACTCGTTTTTAATCTAATTAGCTACTTTTATTTATTTATTTCTATGTTAAGGTCGACAGACAAGCTGACGGTCCACTTGATGTTAAGTGGCTACCGTCGCCTATAACACAAGCAACGCCATAAGTGCTACAAGTGCGCTGCCGACCATAGAAGGATTAAGGATAAGGGATAAGGATGGGATGGGGTAATGGGCTCTGGCATCCCTTACTCTAGATGAGCTATCTAATTACTTATCTAATTAGCTAAGTACGTATAATCCTTAGTTTTAAATGTTTTCATTAATGTATTACAAATCTTGCAAGCAAATAGGCACTCACGAACGATATTCTATAGAATAGAATAATTCATATGGCACCCTTTGCGTTCGAATCTATCAAAGAATTGAAAAAGCCTGGTGCGCGAATATGTAGCATGGCAATGGGTAAATAAAGGGATGATATATTGTAAAGACTGATGTGATTAAAAAAAACTACATCCCTTGGCGTTGTCAAGGTGTATTTTTAAAAATAGTGATGTGACTCCTCATTTCATTTTAATTTATCGTACGATTTTTTTGTACCTTTACTATAAGTGTAAATAAGTTATTATTTGGATATTATAAATCCTTAATTATTGTAGGTATGGCAATTTAGAAAATATAAACTTCAATAAAAAACAAATAAAAATAAACACTGTCATTTAAAAAATATCGATTTCATAGAATAAGAAGAATGCCATATTGTTTTATGTATTGAGTTTATCTATTTTTCTTGTCTATAATTAATTATAATTAATTTCTAAAATGTGCGTAATTTGTGACATTTTTGCGGATTGAATTCTTTTAATTACTTAATTCAACCTGTAAAAATGACTAATTAAAAAGCCAGAAAAGTAATTGTATAAAACATTCTAGCTATAGTTTTGCAATAAGGAGTTCAATATAATTCTCCGAATCCATTGGGTCGCATTCTGTTCTTCGATTATTCCAAGTATAGTAAGTAGAGACAACAAATTCTCTCAAATACCTATTACTGAGTTCCCACGCTCGTACAGCGTGTCTTTAAGTAATAATTGTAAATTTTATTAATGATTGTGATATATTTATTCAAAATCGGATGTTATTTGGTACAACGAAAAACTTAAAATAATTGTCCCAGCACTTATTCTCAGGTGAATGTAATCGTTGTGGGAACCGAACCAATATATTATATCTGTCTCAAAAAATGTTTCTCTCTCGTTCTACACTAGGAACTATCTTATAGAATTCCATTAGCACGATGAACTATTTAGTTATTGGAACAAAATTTAACAAACGTATGCCGAAGCTGGAGATAATGATATTCATTCTTCTTTCCTGTTAATTAACTGGTAAGTACTTATTTTATGTTTAGGCTACAGACAGGCTGACGGTCCACTTGAAGGTAGGTGGCTACCGTCGCTTATAACACAGGCAACGCCATAAGTGCTACAAGTGCGCTGCCGACCATAGAACTATTAAGGATAAGGGATAAGAGAGGGATGGGGTAATGGGCTCTGGCATCCCTTACTCACTCACCGAAACACAACAGCACATATGCTGTTATTTCACGGTACTAGTTTACTGTTTAAAAAAATAAGTATGTTAATAAAACAGGAAGACTAATAGTTAATTTTACTCCTATATCCTTTTTTAAATACACATCAACAGTGACCACATGTTTCTGTCAATTTTAAACATTCAGATGACGCTAAAATAGTTTTAAATATCTTTCTATTATTGAGAAGAACACATTGTCCCTTTTTTAATAAAAACACGTAAACCGAAGTGACAGATCAAAATACAGTTCTTAAAAATTGACATTGCATTGTTTAAAACATAATCCAAAAATTTGCTACTCATTTCTAAATGGTTATTAGACCTTCTTGACAATCTATTACGAAAAAGCATGCAAAATTTTTAATTATGTGCTATTATTATTTGACAACAATGACAAAATAAAAGGTGCAATTAATAGACAATAGTAAAGGACAATGAGTCACCTTGTAAATGATCCCTTGCCGGCATTTCTGTTGACATGAAAGGAGCCGACCGATACGTTTGTGTTGCGGACATTAAAAATCGATTTCTATGTAAAAATATCAGTTGCAAATTAGCTAACCAATGTTCTGCTGTTATATTTGAAATACATTTCAAAAGGAGTTTATGACTCCAGCAGTTACTCGAATAAATATTTACGTTTATTTTTTAAATATAAGTAGGTATTGTAAACTTTCTATTTCTACAGTTTTATTAGCAATCCAATAACTCTTTCTTTCCTTTCTATTTCTTTCATTATTCTGAGATAAAGAGATTTAAATAAAATTTTAGTAAAACAAACGTTAAATATATGGCCCGAAAAATTTATTGAACCACAATAAAATTATAAGACTACTAACTATGTTTCTCCAGGTTTTTCCAATCTTGCTCTAAGCTAAATATCCTAAATATATTAAGTATATTAATATATTAAGTATAAAGTATAAGTATATTAAAATATATATTAAGTATAGCTTAAATATCCTAAGTATCTTGTTTCTTATTGTTTAAATGTTTAAGAGGTTTCTAAATCAATTTAGAATTTAAACTATTACAATCGCAAGCATTGCTTATTTATAGATTATTATAAATGTTTTTACAAGAATATTTTATAAAAATTTTAAATTGTATGGAAGAAAGAAAAGACTTAACCTACACATAATTCATTATTATTACGAACTACAAAAAAGCGAAACACGCGCACGCGTATGACGTGTAATAACATTTTTAATATTTTAATTTAAACAAGTAACAAAAAGGTATTAATAAAATGCACTCTGCGCTAACAACATTAAGAATTATGTATGTTAACCGAACTACTGGCTCACTGGGACTGACGTATTTTTTACACGATATTCATACACACATAATAATTCTTTTGCACACCTGCTTGACAAACTTTTGAAATTGTGTTAGTCATAAAGTTTTCAATATTTACACCGCCCGAGTTCCTTTGGGTCCTTTTGTCTAAAAAGACTTAATTTATTGAAAAGCGCGTGTTAAATTTTATTTAAAAAAATACTATAAAAATATTACTCCTAGAATCTACTAGTGCCACAAAAATCAAACATAAAAAAAATGTAATGAATAAATACGTAAATAGAAAATGTTTCAAGCAAAAAATGTTTACCAGTCAATAGGGGTTGAGGACGTACTGCCACGGCCGGCGTCTGCCGCCTAACTACAGCTTAAATCATAACCTATGAAATTAAGGCTAGGCCATACACGCGACTGTTCGGAAACCAAACAATAAAGCGTGTTTTATCGGATATTTTTTTTATCCTTTGTCTATTTCTTTTTTATGTTAAAAACTATTTAAAATCTATTTTTACGACATAATATATTATGTCGGTGTAGCGATTTTAGTGACGAACACTCTAAACCTTTCCAACTCCTGACATTGTATTTGCTTTTGCTAATTTCAGATAGTTATTGCCCGCGACTTCACGTGGAATATGTAGTCTATATGTCCAATTTTATAATTGTAACTTTTGGTGATAATTGAATAAGTAGTTTGGAAGATTACCCTAGGTTTACCGGTATGAAGTGAGCTTATTTTTTCATCGTGTTAAAAATTACTAATTTTGTACCAGAAAATGAGGATTTGCAGAAAACATTAATTTTTGGTTTTCATTTGAAGAAAAGTGCTGCAGAGTCGCATCGAATGCTTGTCGCGGCATATAGAGATCATGCTCTGTCAGAAGCAACATGCAAAAGATGGTTTCAAGGGTTCAAATATAATGATTTTGATGTGAGAAAAAAATCAAAAATGTCTGATGGGATCAAAAGGGTATGGTGTACCACGAGCTCCTAAAATCTGGTGAAACTGTTAATGCTGATCGCTACCGACAACAAATGATCAATTTGAACCATGCATTGATCGAAAAACGACCAGAATGGGTCAGAAGACACGCCAAGGTAATTTTGCTCCATGACAATACACCTGCACGCAAAGCAAAACCAGTTCAGGATACAATCAAAGCACCAGACTTGGCTCCTTCCGACTACCATTTGTTTTCATCGATGGAACACGCATTGGCTGAGCAGCACTATGATTTCTACGAAGTCCAAAATTGGCGTCTGATTGGTTTGCTTCATAAGACGAACAATTCTATTGGCATGGTATCCACAAATTGCCAGGAAGGTGGTCAAAATGTGTAGAACGCAATGGCCAATACTTTGAATAAATGTTTTTTACTTTCCCATTCAAAATTAGTGTTTTATTGTCACAAAAAAAACGCTCATTTGATACCGGTACACTTATGTACCTTTCTACATACCTACACAGAACTAGGAATCAATCAATCATCAATCAATACTAATAATATTGTATGTATGTATGTATGTTCCTCCATAACTCTTAAACGAATTAACTGATTTTCATGAAACTTGGTAGATAATAAACATTTAGACGTACATGACATAGGAAAGGCTACATTTTTTTAGCTGCTTGAATCATTTTGAAATCAAAGCGGACGAAGTCGCGGGCGCCAGCTAGTCAAATGTATATAAAAATTAAAAAAGTTATAAGAGGACGAGGAAAACACATTTTTATTAGAAATGTTTATAGAATAAACTATGTTAGTACGTACATATATATTATTATATGTGAACAAGGGTTTACGAGGTGCTTCACCCCAACCATAGCTCTAATTCTTTATACATGATGTTCCACTTGTGCTGTTACTTATATTTTTATGTGTTACACTTCACAAACTTGCCAAATACGTATTTTGTTTTATATTTCTTATGTTCAATATAACTTGTTACAATAATACACTAACTTCGTATCTAAACGTTTTATGTTATAATTAGATTTAGTTAATTTTCTGTAGAAATTCCTTAAATTTCTCTCCCTATTTATCACAAGCAGGCAGTAAAACGTACAAAAATAGCTGTATCATTATCCTCTTAAGAAACATCGCAATCCACTTAATATATTTCTAAGAAATAAAAAATAATTATGATCAAAATTGTTACGTATTTTAATATCCGATATTTTGTTATTAATATTCTGGTATTTATTTCTAGTTGTATTTATCTGCAATTTGATAGCAGCAACAAATAACAAACTTTTTGTTCATGCTGAAAATCATTTCGGTAAATTTGTTGGGCAGCGATTTAAAACTACTTCTGCATTTCGGCAGCTAAGCTTTCATTCACTCAGTTATCGCTGCTAATAGTATTACCCACGACTTCGCCCGCCTCGAAAAGTGAAAAATAATAACACCTGAGTGAGGAATGTATGTAGTTTAATATTTACCATTTTATATTATTATTATAAAGTTAATCTATTTATTAAGTTAAAGTTAATGTCTTTAGAACTAATAGTAGAACTGTTTAGAATAAGCCTTTACTTTTTACGTAAAAAATCTTCTGGGAATTCGCAATCAAAAACAACGTCGTAATTTCGTTAATTCTAATCATATCGTATGACAAGAATTAAATACAAACAAAATTTGTTAATTAAGAACATTACACAAGACGATTGTAAATATACGCATTAGAAGTAAACTGTGCAATAGAGAATATATTCTGTTTTTTTTTATTTTATATGGCATAAACAAAGTAATAAGGTAACTCGCCGGTTCGGGCGAGATAAATTCCGGTGAGTAGTGTAGTGACTCGTCACAGGTGCTGCAAGTGTAATGTCGAACTTAGTAGGATTAGGAAGGGAAGGGAAAGGAAAATGCTGTTATTTAAACGGTGGTCTTCTGTAAGGGTATGCTTACTGCAACCAAACGAGCAGCCCAATTTATGACTGAGAAACGCCGTGATACCCTTTCACTACTTTCCAGACTAGAGCTCCCTTTGAAAAGTTCAACTTTCTAAAGATGGTCCTTCCGGCATCCGAACCCTCTAGACCCGATTTAAATCTTTGCCCTATACCGATGACATAGAGCGGAAAGGCAGCATCCTAACCACTCGACTCGTACCATAATATAATTGAAATGCAAAGAATCGTTACAATAATGCATAATTGACTATTTAAAAAAAACAATCGGAGGCAGTCATGAGGATTGCTGACAGAAGTGAAAACTTAAAACTGAGCGTCCAATGCACACACATACAATCGGGTATAATGCAATGTGTTGACGTGATCGCGTACGTAGATAACTGTGAGCATTAGCACCATTAGCATGTTGCTGACGCGAACCGATACATTTTTGCCCTACCCAAAGTCGTATTGAAAACTTAAAATAAGTTTGAATTATTTAGTATGTGAGTAAATTACTGCCCAAAACGTGTTACAGTAAAAATACTAATTTTCAAAAATTTTCTACATTTCTGAGTATGATTTGTACTAAAGTTTTAATAGGCTACTTTTATTTCTTTTGTCATATTTTACCCAATGCTGCACTTTCCTTAAGTTATTAGTGTTTGTGTCAGTCTGATTTTAATCCTTGTCTTAAAAGTGGGCCAAAACTTGTGGGTCAAAACTAAAGGGTTCGTTCGACCCCACTATAAGTTCAATATATAAAGGAGGTATAAGCAGAATTTTTTTCCTCGTAAATGCGAGATATGTAACAATATGGAACAAATTCCTGCTGAGATGTTTCCATCCCTCTACAAAATGGGCTTTTCAAGGGAACTTGTATATATAAATAAATTCTTGCTAGGTCAGCAGCTCACTAGCATCACTAGCACTATTTTTATTTTTAGAAATATAATAAAAACACTTTTAACCAAAAAGAAAAAAAAACTATTTTTTAATAAATATAGAAATAAGATAAGTCAAATCTCATCTAATACTTTTGCATACATTGTGGTCATAAATTGCAATGATATAATAATAATAAAAAAACTATACGTTCGACCACCCAAAAAGAATATCTGCATCCCTTTCTAACTAACGAGTACTGTGCTCTTCCATCTTACTCTTAATTCTTTTGAAAAGCTGTTTGTCTCTAACAACCTTCCCATAAGGGTGAACTTTTTTAAGATGTAGTAAAATTTATTTCATATTACTTTACACCTATGTTTACACAGTTGTAATGGGGTAAGTAAATGCAATTTCATAGGAAATTTAAAATGCTTTTTTTTCACATCAGTAATTCAAAGAGTAGGTATTCAAAGACTATATAAGTATGTTTACAAATAAATAAAATTAAAAATGTCTAATTTGTCAATCGATTCAAGGAACGATCTATGCTATTACTTATACTCTTACTAATATTATAAATGTGAATGTGAGTTTGTTTGACGCAAAAACTACTGAACCGATCACCATGAAATTTTACATACACGTTGTCTTGGACACCAGAAAGGACATAGGGTACCTTTCATCGTTCAATGCGGACGAAGTCGCGGGCACCAGCTAGTTGTTAATATTATAGCTCATTCTGCAATTTAGTAATCTTGCTAAAAGTGGAATGTCCTTATTACTTCTCCGATTACTGATATGCTTTTACCAATACTAGTTAATCTACCAATATAACCACTGTGTACTTAATTAAACCATAAACTGTTTCTCAAGTTACGTAAATTGATAAAATCTTTTAAAGTCCATAAATTTTCACAAGATATTTTGAAAGTCCGGTCAAATAGCTTGTGTGATTTTTTTCCCCCGTGGGTTACACCACCCCGTGGACCATTACTTATTTATTCAGTTTTACTTATTGTGTCTTATTAATTCTATGTACCTACATTGTCGGGGAAAATCGCAGATACTTACCCCTTGCGTAAGCAACTAGTCTTCTATTTAAATTTCATTCGTCCTGATTGCCAGTAACACCGTTGCCACTTGTGGCAGAAGTCTAAAATTTTTTTTGCTATTTGTTTGTATTTCAAAATTTGGTGCAGTTAATTTGCACTCAGATTCATTACATGCTCCAGCACCAATCTTGATCGCGCAAACCTGGGCAGTCCACTCCGCACAAGCAGTCTGAGCTGGAAGCCTTCTCGATTCTGTGCAGATAATCTGCAAACCCACCAGAAACAACCACAAACAATCAAAAACATTTAGCCAAAATTCAAAATTGTAAAATGGTTCAGTCAAATTTAATCAATACACGCGAACTTCTAATTGCAGGAATGCAGACTTTACTGCAGTATTTGTCAATCATTCTGATTGCATACTAAAAGAAAATATGTTTACTTTTTACACCTACATACAATACAAGAAAGTAGAAACATTACTAACGAAAATGTATGTTATAATTATGATTATAAGATACATTTTCGTGGAAAAATATGCTTTTAAATGGTTAGGAAGAATATTTAGTTGTCGCTTGTTTATCTAGTAAACAGTACCTACTTGTAAAGCGTGCATCTCTACGTACGTACGTAACTCGTTATCTAAGTTTGCGTTTATCAAACTGCTTTGAGTTGTATCATGTATTATAGACCCTATAAACACGATATCTCTGAAAACAAAGTAACTTACTCCTTGAACAACCCTTATAGATTTATTATTATTAGTATAATATCCTCATAGCATGTACGAAAAAATTACATTTAAAAAAAGTATAAATTGAAAGTAGGTATATCGTAACGTAATGATGGTATTGCTTGCTAATATATCCGAGGAAACCAAAGAGTAGGTCATGGCTAAATCTATAATGGGTGGGCAATGTCCGAGTGAACTCGACATTAGATAAACAAGATTATTATTATTATGTAACGTATGAATTGGAGCAGTGACTTTTGCAAACACTATTAAGGTCACATTATGTTATGTCGGACAGGCTGACAATCGACTTGATAGGTGGCTACCGTAACACAAGCAACGCCGCAGGTGCTGTAAGTTCGCTGCGACTTATTAGTATTAAGGATGTATGCTTAGGATAGGAAGTGATATGGAAATTGGAAAGATGACCTGAAAGACTTCACGGGAAGAGGCTTGATTCGAAACGCAGAGGACTGAGCGTGGTGGCGAGCCTTAGAAGAGCCTTAGAACGAGTAAAAGACACGGGCTGATGACTGATGACGATCATAACATTTTTCATGGTTTATGTTGTCCTATTATCCTAATCTAATTAGTCACTTATTGGATAAATATACATACAAATAATGCACGCAAACTAAACGAAGGTATTAAATAATTATACTTAATTTTTGTACATTCCTAATACGAACAAAGCGTGTGTAATTTTATCAGCCATAGATAGCCTTACTATAACTATGTTCAAAAGTGTGTACAAGGTTTCATAAAGCGGCTGGCACGGGTTAGCGCTGGAATACAATAGGAAAAGGGGGCGCTATTATGTGTTCGGATATATTTTACTGTGACTCATTTCTTTGTGAAAAGAAAACTTTATTAATATACTACTCTTTAGTATATATTTGTAAGATAAATATATAATAAACATTATTATAATTAAAATTTATATATATATATTTATAATTAAAATTTTAATATAAGTTTTTTACGGCTTACATAACAGAATACAATTTATAAAGTTACGAGGACGAGGTTGCAAGCCAAAGAAAATATCAATACTAATAATAAATCTGTAATAGGTATTGTATGTATATATGTTCCTCCATAACTCTTCATGAAACTTGCTAGATAAACATTTATACTTTTTTTCTTTTTCAATGTGGACGAAGTCGCGGGCACTGGCTAGTATATAAATAAAAATTTGTGTAAATTACATATATTTCACTTTCATAGACTCCAAAACCGCTTAACCGATTTTAATTCGGATTTCACTTGTGGAGTTAGTTTCGAATCTATGCTCTACCTACATCAAAAATTACATTATACCACTGGATAACTAAAGGATCAAAGAATTTATATGAAAATAAATCTGTCCCACTCTGACAAGATTGAGAGTCTTTCTCCTTCACACATATAAATAAACATTAGGTAAGTTTGTAATTTTTTTTTATACAATAGTCTTATACAGTTAGCTTCAGAGTCAGTTCTGTTCTAACTGCGCCCCTTACTAGCAAATACGAACACGCCTTTCTGCAAAACTAAAAGAGACTAATTAAATAATATCATTAACTACAAATTCTAGCTTTCATTGCTTTCCATAACCCAATAATTGTTTCATGTGTTTCATCAATACAGTTATAACGTTTTTTTAATTTCTATAGAAACACACAATTTTCTATACACCAGGATTATTTACAGAATTTAATCAAAGAAATAGAAACCTCTGTAAACCGTGACGATGACTATTTAGTTATGTTCCGAACTAAGATCAGGTGTGTGTTTCCGAACGAACCGCCTTCGTTCATTAGCCCTCGTAGGGTTACCAAATCTAAAGTATGAAAAATCAAATTAATCTTCCTTTTATAACCGCTAATTCCTCCCAAGCCACGCAACAAATTTTGGTGTGGTTTTCACCATTAGTTACATTTTTTGACATGGAAAGTTTAAATATTATATATAGTAAAAACTATTAAGTTTTTATGTAAATAAAATAGAAACAATATTTTGCAACCAAGTCGCCAAAAAATGTTTTTACAAGGTTAACCTTAAAATTTGCAAAAAAATTATGTATTAGAAAATTGTAGTACGATTAGATTATGGTTGACTCATAATAATCCGAGCAAGGCCGGAGGTGGGTCGCTAGTGCACAATATTAATTAGTCTGTGCACAATATTAATTAGTTAAAATAAAAAAAAAACTCAGTCAGTTTATCCGTTAAACCATGTCTGGGAAAATTTGTCCCAACCCTAACTTAATCTGACACCATTGTGAGTTGTACTTGGACTTTCCACTAAATAACGCATTCTATTCACCGACTCCGCTGCGCTTTTTTTTAACTAATTACGCAACGCTCAGTATGTGTCCTAATTAAACACAAAATATCAAAAAAAAATATCATTTTATTATGAACTATACTAATATTAATAATACTTCACGATTTCACGACTGTTAATCTTCCAAAAATACGTGAACGTATCTGGAATAAACTGTCATTTAGAACGGTATCTTGGAAACTAGTGGTCGAAAAGTTCAAGTTAACCCCGCTGGGAATCGAACCCGGAGCCCCCGACTTGAACTTGAAAACTGAATGAATGAAACATGTCTTCGTCTTTGAATTTTGCATATTTCTCAGCATTTAATTTATTGATGTGTATGTAAGTACTTTATATTTTTAACTACGTACATTATAATTTAAAATTTGACATTAAACTTGCTTTGGATACATATAAGTTCGCAATCTACACGTATCAATAATTATTCAAAGTCAACATTGATGTGAGACGTGCATGGCCTATCGAGTCTCGAACAATTACTATATAGATGCAACAACACGCAACATCGCGTTTCAGTTTTAAAGGTATCCACCATTTCCTTATATTCGGGGACAATTATTTATTTCTAATTTCCTGATATTTTATCGCTACCTACATTCTTTAGCGCCCTATATAACTCGTAGATTATTCGATTTTTTTTTAGAATATATGGACGTTTGTTACTCTTTAATGCAAAAACGAAAAATGGATTTAAAATTAAATTTGGCTCATGAATTAATATTTAGGATAGTTTATATCCTGAAAAAATGTTACGATCCGATCGTTTAAAAGTATAAAAAATGGAGGCGCCACGGCGATAAAGATGATAAAAAAAAAACTAAAAATAAATGAACAAAGAAAAATTTAACTAAATTAAAAAGTAACGAAACATAACGAAAGGCTAACATTCGTTTACATATAAAGTGAATTCTATTCCTCTTATTAATAAAAAAACGGCTCTAAAAATTAACACATTAAATTTAACTTCAATAAATTATTATTATAGAAAAACAATTCATGCAATTTGTTTCATATCTAAATAAAACATTTAAAAAGTCTAAGAAATATTTCACGGATGCGGAATTTATTGGTAACCTACTCGAGATATGCGATAGGTATACGTATTTCGAATTGCTCTTTTATTATATGCAAAAAATGCAATACCCTTGGGCGAATTTTTATGTGGCTCTTAAAGTGATTTGTAGGGTTCGGCCATTAGACAAAATGTACCAGATCAAATCTAAATTGTTAATAAGTATTAATTTAGTAGCGGCAGAGCACTACATGCCACAGCATTAACTGTACCTAACCTATAGGCATCCTCAGTGGTTCCAAAGGTTCAATTGATGTGAAATTTGCTATAGGTACTGTAACTTCACTGGTATTTCAAAGATATTGTAACTGACCTGATGCTGCAGCATCAAGTAGTCTCATAGCGATATACCTCATAGTAAGTAAGCGTTTAATTTATGAATTCTTATATATTGCCTCTATAATTTCTGTTTTACAAAATGTTTATATCATTGTCTATAGCTTGACAAACAGAAAAATCATAGTTTCTTTTTAAAACTGCTACTTGGTAGATAAACATTTAGACAATATTCGGACGTTCAGGTGATTTTGTGGCATCTTTGACTTATTTATATTTCAGAGTAACCTTAAGCCCTTAAGAAATACCTAATTTAGAAGGTCACAAGATAACATTACATCGCTATTGCTCTATTAAAACGAATGAACATGATTTTAAAATTTTACACTACAATAAATAAGAATACATTATTAAATGCACTAAATCATTTTGTTATTTCGCTTGACTCAGACCACACGAGTTAGCGGCGTTTTTGATACATCACCTTCAAATCGCCAGCCAAGGACTCCTGGCCATAATTAAAATTTTATGTTTATTTATAAACCACGTTGAAAAATTCGCTGAAGTGTTTAAAGTTAACATTGGTATGTCAATGTATTAAAAAACTTGTTGATAGGTAATAATAATTGCTTGAGATAGGTTTAGTGTAGGTAATCTATACAATCGTAAGCGAGCCGTTTACGTTAAATATTTAAAAAAATAGTTTTTCGAAATTTTTTGAAGGGAAAACTTCTTTAGGCGCGTTGGGCTTTTTTGAAAAAACTATTGAACTCGCGACCTTTTACCATAACCGAGGAACCGTAACCGTGTAAACGATTCATTTAAAAAAAGAACAATATTTGAGATGCGAGATGCGAATTGTTGAAAAAGAAAAAAATAGCCTATCCTATAGCCCGTACGTCTAAATGTTTATCTACCAAATTTCATGAAAATCACTTATCGTTTAAGAGTTATGGAGGAACATACATACATACAATACCTACACTTACAGAAATACAATTAGTATTTACAGAATTAGTTAATATATCTCATTGTCTTTTTGTCGTGTGTAAACATTAAAACTCGCTAGCATGTTAAAATTATCACAAAATTTCACACTATTAATCTGTGGAATACTCTATTTTTTATTGTACAGGACTTATTTTTTATTGTACCTACTTATAATTTCATTTAAGTCTAAGTAAGTATTTATTCATTTCAATTTATGAGAAAGAAGAGACTCCAAACCTCTCAGGGGACCTTTTCAATTATTGACTTGTGATATAATTAATATTCAATAATAGGCAGTTTTCAGTCAAATAAATAATAAATAATCATTACATAAGAATCATTTGTTTTATCTCCGTTTTAGTACCGCTTGAGTATACATTAAACCGTAGTTTTAAAAAAATATTGTTTTAGTGCCTATTCCTCGATCCTTTCTATCATGGTAATGGCTTGATTCGTATCTACATCTTTTATTCAGGCTATGAGGAGATACCTCGTCCATTGATTATCGCTCTGCTGTCACTTTTATGTAAGAATGAAAGTAGGTAATTAAAAATTAATATTTTAATATATTTAGAACTTATCTACATTTTTCACAACGTAATAAAATCAAACTTGGGTCCTGGTTAGCAGAGCTCTCGTACGAATCCACCGAAA
The DNA here is from genome assembly GCA_918317495.1 of Synanthedon vespiformis. Lineage (NCBI taxonomy): Eukaryota > Metazoa > Arthropoda > Insecta > Lepidoptera > Sesiidae > Synanthedon > Synanthedon vespiformis. Next base: position 6,520,512 of record OU906947.1, read on the forward strand.
AACTCGTAAATTAAAATACATTTTTTCACGCACGCACACTAACATAATAAAAAGCATGAAAAACCATAACAGTGTGCTTAGATCATAACTAATAAGTTCTTTGTCTTAAATTGTAATTTACAGTATGGGACAATTTACAGTAATTTACAGCAGTCTTGCCTAATGTGGATAGCGGGGTTTGTTCCTGAAATTGTAAAGTCTTTTATGATAATCACTACATAATTATTATAAAATAAAGTCCTCCGCCGTGTCTGTCTGTCTGTCTGTCTGTCTGTCTGTTCACGATAATCTCAAAAACTACCACACCGATTTTCATGCTGTTTTCACCAATGGATAGAGTGGTTCTCTATAAGCCGGGAACAGGCCGCTAGTAATAAATAATTTGAATTTGAATAAATTTTTAGGCATACAGTTCACCCCATTATAGACAACATTAATGACGTTCTGCTTCTGTATGCCAAGTGATAACAATAGGAAGATTAAGTCAGTGTATCAATTTCACTATCGTTTTTCGAAGTCTAGGGTCACAATCGGAAGCGCGCGCGTTGTGGCCAGCTGACGTCACCACGCAGAAGTGAACCAACCAGTTTTTGCACCAGCCCCAATTTAGCGTTTGATTCTTTATGCATAACTTGCTCGCGACGCCCTAAGGTCGTCTGAGATTCAAGGACAGCACCGCTAATTGATAAGATACCTATATATTGCATTTTGTACATGATTCTCTTTGTTTTAACTATATAGTGCGCCACAGTTTAATTTAGCAGTACCTGAGTTCATATAAGATAGAGTTCCAAAACGCTCAAAGTAAAATATAGTGATCTAGTAAAAAAATGGAGTAACATTAGAACAAATTTAAACAAATAGAATTTTTCGTTGTAACTTATGTACTAGCTGGTGCCCGCTACTTCGTCCGTGTTGAAAAAGAAACAAGTAGCCTATCCTTTGTCCTGTACGTATGTTTATCTAACAAGTTTCATGAAAATCAGTTAATTTTTTTAAAGAGTTATGGAGGAACATACATACAGAAAAAAATTTAAAATTTTAAAACGTCCGCTATATAATCGTTAGATTAACAATCAGCGCGATCAGGAATTCAGACTGAACCATCTGTATGAAAATCTGACGCGCTCGAGTATTACAAAATGACATTTTTTTTTGCATTTTCATGCTTTGCGTTACATCCGAATCGTCTGAGACTTCCATACGGATTTTAAATGGGAGCTTAGTTTGGGTTCACTTAACATACCCTCTGAAAATCTGACGCACTCGAGTTGTATTTAAAATTTTACCTCAACCCCCGCCAACCCCACCAACCAAACCGTCAGATTAATACATATTCGTTATCGGAGACATGGGTGTGGGGAATATACAATGGCAATATCTGACGCGCTCGAGTAAATCCAAAAATCCCCTCTTGGGCTCTCCTACGATTGTGTCCTTAGGCGATGCTAATCACCTCCGATAATGTGGACAGTTAGCCTGCCTGCCACACTTATTCTTGAATGGAAACTATGAAAAAGGTAAGCGCAGCGTAGGCCTTCCACTCACAAGGTGGAGTTGTTACTTTCAGTTGTTAAAAGAAGCTATTTATTTGTCTATTTGTCTAAGCCCAAGATGCAGTTTATTTAAATTAAAAGCAGATTTTTAACTGTATCGCGTGGAATACTGTGTGCATGATAATAAAGTGATAATAATATAATATAACAAAAATATTTTTGTCTTAAGCTTTCAAGAAAGAAACAAATATTCAAGAAAAATCGTGCTGCTTTCATTCATCGTACATTTTTTTGGATATTTAAAACATAATTATTCTTATCGTTTCTTAGGAGAAACTTTTTCTATAATATGTATAATAATGACGATAGTACGAGTATATAGATGTTAGTCGAATATTAAAAGAGTTCGGCGCGCCCGCGCAGTTCATATGCGTGAGATGCGCGCTCAATATATAGGTTAAGGAACGTTTCCCCTTGCAACCTCCTTGAAGTGGCAAGGCCAATCACCATCGTGCGCAACATTCGTTTTTTCTTCCGAATCAAATCATTTTTATTTACGTTGACCAGCCGGTTATTTGGTCATCGGCAAGGACAAATTTAAATATTTCAAAGTTGAATAAGGAAGGGCTTCACGTAAATATTTGTTAATTTCATTTGCTTTGGTGGAGTGCTTCACATACCCAACTAAAAATTATTTATAATATTCTTAATTTTTGTTTTTTATTTTGTTTGTTAAATGTTATTTACTTGTATGTTAAAAAAAATCCCCCGACGCGTCTGTTTGTCTAAAAACTATTAAACGGATTTTAGAAAGAAATCATTTTCAGAAACAAATGCCGGAACGGGTCGCTAGTTAAATATAAATTACATAAGTAAAATAAAATTAAATACAAAAAGTAGGTTTAAATATTGGGACTAATAAGTCTATAACGGTTACCCTATAACGGAAGCCTAATTCTTTTTAAACCCTACTATGGTATGCAGCGCACACTTGTCGCACCTGTGATGTTGCTTGTGTTATAGGCCACGCACGGTAGCCACCTACCGTCAAGTGAACTGTCTGGTCGACCTTAATATAAGGGACTCTCATTGGTAACGGCTTCAAAATTTTGCTAAAAAATATATTTAATCTAGTATTCGGCAATTCTTTCAATATTATCGGTAAATATATATATTGGATACATTTTCTCAGTTTTAAGTGACTCAAGAAAAAAATATATTTTGAATCAAAATCATTTTGAACCATTTAAACTATTAAGTATATTAAACTTATATTAAACTAATATTTTGAAAATTTTGAACAAAATTATGGTTGCAATAGAAACGTACAATAGATTTAATTCAGAGTTTGTTGAACAAAACAAATTCAAAAACTGAATTACAAATACTAAAACACGAAGAACAAAACAATAGCTTGTTAATTGTTTGTTTTTGCTTAAAGAACAAAGCTTACGCTATGCATTTATGAGTGGAGCACACTCGTGTGTGTGTTTGGGTTGAACTGTAATGTTTACATACTAATGAATAAATAGGTCTAAAAGTTCTTTGCTATGGTAACAGCGTATTTTACTAACGTATAACGCTCAAGGAAGGACTGATCGACAAGTTAAAGTTTCTTAGCGAGCTATGCTCGGAGAATCTTTGATCAGAATTTCAGAAATTCGTCGAAGAACCGAAGTTTAATTATTAACATGGTCAAGTGACAATGGTATAAGGTATAAGCTATGGTATAAGTGCAGTTCGTAATGTGCTTACTAACTCGTAGTTTGCTATTTTTACTACCTACTTGATCGTCGAAAATATCTCGGCAAGATATATTTATAACATTATTTAAAATTATTTCATTGATCTCGGCATTAAACCTCAAACTATCGATTACCTGTATAGTTTGTAGAATAAATGCAATTTTTTCGAACAATCTATTATGTGTCTATATTTGTCTTATTATGAGATAAATATGATGATGTTTTTTAATTGATGACATATATAGTTAAGTGAACACCTACGCGCCGGACCACCCGGACCACCGCGAATGCTATTTTGTCAGCATATGTAACTCTGTAACTAGATGCTATTAATTTCACTTAATTAATAAAGCAATAAATGACACATTTCATTTGTGTCACGTTCATGTACAAATTGCCACGATTTAAACATAAATGTAAAAAATTCTAAGAACGATCCCGATCATGTCAACTTACTTTTGTGAACTAAGTACGATTCCACAGACACAGAGACCCTGTTTTTACTTCGGGCGTTCGGTGTTAAAAAGAAATATGGGACGTAAACATATCTATACCAATATATAAAGCTGAAGAGTTTGCTTATTTGGTTGGTTTGTTGTTCGCTAATCTCAGGATCTACTGGGTTCGAATTGAAAAAAATATTTTTGTTGTGGATAGTCCATTTATCGAGGAAGGCTATAGATATAGACGAAGTCACGGGCACCAGCTAGTTATTAATATTAATATTTACAGGGTGGTCACTTGATGAGTTGAGAATCGGCTCTAGCATGCTGCAGTCATGTTGCACTACATTGAACCGAATCTAAGTAATAATTGCATATTATAATAAATAGCGTCAGAGGCGCCATTGACCTCCCGCCACTCAAGTACGATGGGTCGTTTACACGCTACATTTCGTACCTACACTTTAAGATGGAAATGAAAGCGAACACAAAGAGTTTTACAATACAACATATTTATATTTACATATTTTACGGGTTAAAATAGGAAATGTGGCTTTAATTTGAATGTTTCGTTTCTTCTCACCCGAGATAATACGACCTTCGTACGAGGGTAACTATATGTTGTGTGGTAAAATGAATACATTGAAAATTCAGATATAAGTCTTAGCAGTCAAAGGGTTAAACAGGTTTATAGAGTTTATTGCTTAAATAATAATTGGAAGTAGCTTTTCGCGTCTTTCTGTCTGTACATCCGCTAACACTTAAACCACGCAGCAGATTTTGATGCGGTTTTAACCAACAGTAGGAAGGTATGTATAATAATAAAACCAAGTTAAGTTTTCATTAATTAAGGTTATTTTGATACGGTTTACAATAATGAAAGCGGGATAAACGAGGAAGGTTTGTGTATATAAAACATTTCATTCCGGGTTAAGCCGCGAGCGGGGCGCTAATATAGGATAAATACTAATATATAAACACCGAATAGAAAAAAAGTATATATCCGCGTTCACTTCTCTTATTTAAATTTTCAAACTATTTGAATGTTTAAAAATAGATTTTTTTGGTTTTGCCTAAACTTTACTGTTCACAATAACATAAGTTTTTATTTTTATAATTTTATAACGTATATATAAATTTGCATTAAACAAAAAATCTAATGGTACCATAGAACATTCGATCTGAGTATAAAATCAAGTAAAGTTATCAAAATGTTCATTGTAAAAATGTATATTTTCACTATTCAAAATGTATATTATTAATTTTAAAATAATTCGTGATATTTATTATTTAAACAACTTAAAACTTAAACTTAAACTTAACGTTGACTTCTGAGTCAACGTTTTTATGTTGTTATATATATACTATTTTTAAGTTTTATACATTTATATATTTTAAGATAGACGAAATATTTCACGGATCTCCAACCACATCAAAGATTGGTCCGCCTACACCAATCGTAATTTATGTTATCAAGAACTTACTCGCCGTGTTAGACCGGAAATTAATTGAATACCAAATAAATTACAACTTGAGCAGAGTTCATGATCATGGATTTTGTATCGATAGAGATTGATTTGCAAAAATATTTCAAATATTTTGATCGATATTAGTATTAAAATTAAATAAAACAATTAACATCCCTCCATGGCTTCCCGCGGATGCAATTTAATAAAACTATATAAAATCCCACGGATTTTATATGGTTTTAGCTATATAGTTATAAGTTAGCGGAGAATCAGATAGAGCGGTCAGCGACTTTATAATATGTATTATATATAATATAGATTATTATAGATATACGGAACTATTGGGAAAATCAAATAAAATATTTATAAATTACGGAATAAAGGTCGAAAAATTAGCTCTGAATAAAGAAAAAAAAACAGTTATAAACAGTCAAAAATATAAAAATTTTAGTCAGGATATGAATATTGCAAGTATGATTAGAGACATCGTTAACCATACTTGTAAAATTATTGGTATATATATATATATAAATAATGTCTCATCACTATCAGTTTATGGGAGGAATAACACGTCGATATAGATAATACGTAGAGTCCCGCGACCGCGTTGGCTCTGATTCAGTGTTGACCTTCGATCGAAAACGAAACCGGTGTAGGTCATCGTGCCTCGCTCACTCGATGCCCGACTCCGCTTCTAGACGCTTAATCGCAACAAACTCACTTTCAGCGCATGCATCATTCATGTACAATTATTATGTATGCGTACAACCTCGTTACAGCGACCGAATTGATGACAGAGCAGATATTTTCTACTTTAAAATGTGACTGCTCTGATTTTGAAACAAAATAAATAGGTAATTTTCTTAGATGTTGTTTCTTTAATTTGTGCTTCCTCGATACTCTATCTATAAGAATGGAATGCGTGCAATGTGTTGCATTGCAAATTCACTGCCGACTTAAGCTAACTTAAGAAGAAGGATATACTCGTATATGTAGAAATGGACTCTGTGAAGAATTTGATGCAGATCAAATTTCAACCAAATTAGTAATTTATCGTTCAATTCAATGGTGTAATCGTGACAACATAACAGACTGTATAATATTAGTATGGGTTATAAATATACCAAGAACTACCAAGAATTATATTATATATCATACTTATTTTATACTAGCTGGCGCCCGCGACTTCGTCCGCGTTGAAAAAGCAAAAAGTAGCCTATCCTGTGTCCCGTACGTCTAAATATTTGTCTACCAAGTTTCATGAAAATCAGTTGATTCGTTTAAGAGTTATGGAGGAACATACATACATACATATACATACAATACACTTACAGAATTTTTGTTAGTATTAGTATTGATAATCTGAAACTTATTTTAATATATTAATTTGTTACATTAAATATACTTTGTTTAACGTGATCGAAACCAGGCATGATGTATGATTTGTTTTAACAAAGAGATAACTTAGAGGTGAATGACTTTTTGCGGTGCGGATAATTATTGGCTGATGTCATTGCCGTAGTTTGCGCACTCTGATCAAAGATTGGTCGTATATCCGACAATCAGATATGATCGTAAGTCAGAAAGAATGATGCACACTGGTTCCGAGTATTTTGGCCACCGTGGTAGATGTAAGAAAAACGCCATTAAGTTATAAATAAACACTAAATAAAATCTTTTAAAAAACTATAAAAAAAATATTATTATGGCTTAGGTTTTATTCGATGTTTTTATCTGAGTAAAGTCATTTGGTACTTCGCTTAGAGTTGATTCTATTAAATAGTTATGGCCCAGTGAAACATGGTTGCTTACTCAAACGCAGATTCAAATCTCGGTTGAGTCTTATACTTACTTTTAGTTTTTTACTCAATTATTGAGCTTACTTGTTCTACTACTAACAAACTGCGAAAGCGTCTGAATTACCGTAGGCATGTGCCCACAATATTTATATTAAACACGCCACTTCGTCCGCTTAACTTTTATAAAATATAGCCTATGTTACTTCGTCGATAGTGTGGCTTTATATAGGTAACAGAATTTCTAAAATCTGTCCAATAGTTATTGAGGGTTGTTGCGGTTCATAAGAGATGCCAGAATCTACGTCCCACTTCACATTTCGTTCCAAGTTATTCGCAGCTTTTAAAAAAAGAATTGTAGTAATCGTGTTAGAAAAAATATTTCCTCTATTTTGTTTTAATAATTTTTTTGTACATCTTCAATAACTGAAACTATTAAATAATATAATTTAATAAGGGAAAATAAATTAGCGGAATGTATTCCCTCGTGGCTTAACACGTCCCTCAGCGAACTTACTTGCAAAGATATATTAGGTATTTCAATGTCATCCCTTGATTCAGATACTTTGGTTCGTTGAATTCTTTTGTTCCGTCAAATCGTTACTATGTTTTCCATATTAGACTCTACTACCAAAATGATAACTGAATACCTCAATTGTTGCAGATATACATAGTGATAAGTGATAAGGTAATGTATTTACAATAAAAAAATTAATAAATTTTAAAATAATTTTGCTCAAGAATTTTCAGTAACCGTATCAATAATAAATCTGTAAGAGTTGGTCATGGAGTAAATTACTTTGTTTTCAGAGATATCGTGTTTATAGGTTCCATACATGATACTGAAACTAAATTGACGATTTTTAGAATGTTTTTCTGTATGTATGTATGTTAGTCCATAACTCTTAAACGAATTAACTGATTTTCATGAAACTTGGTAGATATACATTTAGATGTACAGGACACAGGATAGGCTACTGTTTTCTTTTTCAACGCTGACGAAGTCACGGGCACCAGCTAGTATAAAATAAGTTTAGTAAACTGTAACTAACTTTTAATATTTAAATAATAATTCGATCATCTATACTAATATAATAAAGAGGAAAGATTTGATTGTTTGTTTGTATTGAATAGGCTCCGAAACTACTGAGCCTGAAAAATTCTTTTACCAATAGAAGCCGACATTATCCGTGATGAACAAGGTATACTTTTTACCACGTGAAAATGCTTCATTCCTACGAGAAAACGGGTAATAGGACAACGGGTAGTAAGAATTATCCTTCCGTACTTATCTTTTTCACATAACTTCTATACGGCTGAACCGATTGGGTTGAAATTCTATATGAGTATATCTGGGTATTTCGATGATTTCCTGGATGATTTAAAAATACAATTGGACCCGGTAGATGGCGCTGCTGTCGGTATGTCAACTACTAAACGGCTTGAGTTGAAATTTTGTATGTGTATTTCCGTGGTTACAGACACGAATCTATCATCTATAAAGTTACGCGGACTAAATCGCGTGCAACAGCTAGTTTTAAATAATTTACTTTCGACAAATGATTTGATTTTATGACAATTTTCAAAAAGGCTTTTATGTCTAATTGCATTTTATGGTGAAAGAGAACATTTTGACAGTAGTAAAAAACCAGATAATACTTTTTGTTTTTATTTCTTGAATACTTACTTCATATTATAAATACTTACAACGCCAGTTCCCGGTTTCCCCTCTCCACTCATTGCGTAGTAGCGAAAAAAGTGCAGCGCGGAATCCAAAGACATATTTTATAAAAAGGTTTTTTTTTCACATGAAATCGGTTGTGTTATATCTACCTGGTATGTAAGCAGGTAGAAGTTAAAGTTTCGTAGTAAACAACATCTCAGTTAATACTTACCTCAGTTTGAACGAATATAATGAATGTATTGCTCGGGTTCGTTTGTTTGTAAATAAAACTTATTAAAGTTGTAGAATTGTTGACAACATTAATTTTATTGAATCTGTGAGTTTGTTGTTTCATACAAATAACAACAAATAAAACGAGTTACAGTTTACGAGTAAATTTACTAGCTAAGGAACACGAGCAAGCATTCAATCGAGTGAAATCTTGATTTTGTATACCAATTCAAAGGGTAGAATTTTTCAACTTGAAAACACTAAACTTGCGAGGTATCGCTTTAATCTTAACACAAGGTGTAATTTTTTAACCGCACTTGGAGGAAAAGTTCTCTAAATACTGGAGAAAGCTAATTTTACTAATAGAAACATTACCGTATTTTTACGCATTCAAAGATTTTTAAAGACGCTGCTACACTCTGGAATCTAAATGGCTAAAATCCGAAAAATATCAGCCAGTACTTTTATGCCATTAATCGATAGGGTCATGCATAAAGATTATTTCATTTACCATGTATCTTAGAGTATCTTTCGATTGATACCGTACAGTACAGGATATTATTTTTTGTGACTTTAGGAGTTTCGTATCCCGGGTATCGCAAGCGTATTTCCAAAAATCTTTGAACTTACTGCTACTTTTAAAAAATAAATGAAAGTTTAGACCTTTCAGGTGTAGTTAAAAAAATTAAGCCTGTATTTTGGACATTTTTAAATAGCATTCTGATAATTTTAAACATGCTAGAGATGTACAAGTGTATTTGTACAGTCGGCCGCATAAGTCGATTAACACATTCAAAAGTGCAAAACAACTGAACACTCAACTTACTTACTTATTTTTTTACTTACTGAAGCTTTTTACGATCGTTTGTACGTGAAGTTTATTTTGTTCTCTAGTCATGACAACAACTTATGACGCGTTGATAGTTACGTTGTTTTGCACTTTTGAATGTGTTAATCGACTTATGCGGCCGACTGTACATTTGTATAGCTGCAGGTGTTTATCTAGCATCTCACCACAATGCCTAACCAGTATCCGTTTCACTGATTATGTGACACACACATCTTTTACCTGTTTATTAATTTCTGTTTTGTGGTTTTCGTATTATGTTTGTGTCTTTGTGTTGCATGCGTAAAATTATTTCTTTCTTTCTTTACATTTGTACCTCTAAGCATGTTTAATTTATCAAATCACTCTGTACAATGTCCATATACTGACAGCAGTGATGTCAATACGGCCAGCTCACATGTCCTCGCGAACGCTAGAAGTAGGCTCCTTAGGTAGTGTTCTGTTGTAGTATCTAGGTAACAAAACTGAAAAATTCATGCTAATTATAATGTAGTAGATTAACAATTACAATTAGTTTTGTGCGCTAGCGGGTTGTATAAGAAATGAAACTACAATGATAGATTCACATTAAATTTATTTAAATTGACAGATCTGAAACAATACACTTTCATGAAGTTTGATTGGTTATGGGATGCAACAATGATTAACATAATATGATGGAATTCAATATTCGCTTGGCATAATATACGCAATTTAAATTTGATTATACGAGTCAAGGTATGTATGTATATATATTTTTTGAGAAACATAACTGTTTCTCAAAAAAATATTTGAGAACAAATAGTTTTATAGAAATTAGTTTTTTATGAAAATTGTAATGTGAAATAAATAAAAAAATTTAGGGTAAACAAGTACATATAATCAAATAAAAACGCACAGCACCTAATAACATTATTAGATATATTCGCCTCGGCTTAAATGTAACAGACCTGTCGCCTTAAACTACGGTAAAACTATGGTAAATTCTTAACTAAATTTTCATCTATCTGCAGGAAAGGCGAAGTCGGAATGAATACGTTTTTAAAGAATGTTATTACTTACGCCTCACCTAACAAATATTTAATGAATTTTGCGCTTAGCCTAATAACCATTGAAAGTAAATTTTATTCAAAAAATAATAAAAGAGTATATAAAAGGGAACTATAATAAGAAAAACAACGTCATGTGAAAGTAACTCCTCCGCTTTACTCAACATAAATCCATAATACTTGGTAACTAATGTCTGTTAAATTAAAATATTTTTACACAAATAGAAATCACAAGAATACTTACAATTAAATCTTAACAATATCTATTGTGTTAACATTCTACCGTTATCTTATTTAAAAATAGGTCTATCGATGAATACGATAATGTAATATGTCGAATAACAAAATTATAGTCACTAGATATATGTATATTTACATAAGTGAATATTAAAATTGTTCTACTGTGAGCTTAAATGACGGATACCATCCCTACTATAAATCTGAAGATGGGTAGCGCACATTGAACACCACGTGCACTTCTAAAAGATATCATCAAAGTCAAGGAATCCAGGTGTTAAGTCAGATAGCGATTCTCCCTACAACATAGCGGCTGAAGTGTTGATTCACTTTTAGAAGAAACGCGGGTCCATTGTGCGATTGCCCTCACAACACGCTAAATTGCATTAATCATTACTGAGGTAGTAAGTTTCATTCAATTTGTTTCATCTCATTTATAAATACATGTTATTGCTATGAAGAAAATTCTCAACAATAGTATATAACTATTTATATCGTTCTCGTAAAACTGAATATGTATATATGTATATATATACATTATTATACTGTAAAGCCCGTTGGCGATTTCGCTATGAGAACTGTGAAAGTCTTAATTAAAAAGTATTAAGACTGATTATTGTGTATGATATGTAATTGTATTGTTTTTTTCAATTCACGATTAGCGAAATCTACATTAGCGTTGGCCATAAACACGACGCAATTTTATGTTTAAAACTTTATTTATTTTAACATTTCGTATCTAAGAGGTAGTAGGCCTAAGTTGTCTGTTTTAATAAGTTTATTGCTTTTATAAAAATTACAATAAATGTATAGATAGATACTATTACTATTACTGAATTTATTATCGTCACTGTTGAGGTAGAAGTGTTAATTACTTGTGTATAAAAATATTTTCTGTAATATAATTAAATATTTAAATAGTAATATTATAAAAATTAACTTTGCAATTAATTTTGCAACAGTTGATGTAAATGATAACATTCCAAATTTTATGGATCAAATATAATAATTGAAAATGTATATAAACGCTAGTTAAGCATGCCATATTTAGATTAGTGAATTCATATTAATCTATATTGAAGAACAATGAGCATACAATCCAACACAATTCATTTGATATGTTTTATCGTAGGTACTGGGAATTTTATACTTCACAGATAAGTATGTACAAAGAATCAACGATTACAATCATGAATTTGATCTAATGATGATATAATTATTACAAAACTCAATTACTATACAAAAACATTTACAATTTAATTTAAATTTATTGCTAAAGAATTTCACTTTTTTTTTATTTTATGAAACACACAGTTTCAGCAACATAGTTTGAATTAGGTAATTTGGCATCTATAAGGGAAGACTAACATTTCTAACACTAATAAAACAAAAATTATTAGGTACTAAAATTAAACATAAAACAATGGTAACTAAATTGTTAATATAAATTACATTTTAGTTTATTGTAAAAATATTAAACGTTTAAACAAAAACTATCTTAGAATCTTAAAACGTCTTATCTACACATGTTAACAGCAAAATAAAGACGGAAGCACCGGAAACATCAAATAATGTTTACAATCAAGCACGTATTCAGAGGGGAGAGGGAGGGGGGGAGGGGGCTGCACTATATCTCGAGATTAGATTTATTTCATACGACATTTTAGGCTATCCAACTAGGCTATAACTATTCCAGCGACTATGCCACCAGCAAATTTCGAATGGGGGACGAGCGACCGACTGAGTGCCCGCGACATCGTATGCACGCGCTGTAGTTAGTTTTTTGAAAATCCCACAGGAACCTAAAGTATATGTTAATCCATGAAATAATTATTGCCAAATTTCATCCAAATCAGTTAAGCCATTTTTGCGTAAATATCCAAACATACGAACTTTCCCATTTATAATATTAATAAAGGCTAGTTCGATGTAATGGATGCCAGTGGAATGGAAAATATTTACATATATAGTATACTAGCTGGCGCCCGCAACTTCGTCCGCGTTGAAAAAGAAAAAAGTAGCCTATCCTGTGTCCTGTACATCTAAATGTATATCTACCAAGTTTCATGAAAAACAGTTAATTCGTTTAGAAGTTATGGAGGAACATACATACATACATACATACAATACCTACACTTATTTTACAGATTTATTAGCGATTATTAGTATTGATTTAGATATATCCGTCCCACCCTCCCTATTAAAAATCTGTATACGTGCCTGTTTACAATTTAATAATAAAAACCAGAACAAAACTAAACACTTATAGACCTAACAAAGTTGTTCTGTTGACTAAATAATCCGAATCGAGTTAGTGAATTAAAAAATACCTCGAGATTGTATTTATAAATATTCTAGTTAATGAATATTTCCGGTCCTCATATATTGTGAATAAGTTGTACGTTTTCTTATAAAAAAAAAAATTATTAGGAGTTCATCGAATTGTTAATTTGTACGTTATAATGTAAATTTACAATATCAAAAATTACATTAATATATGTAAGTTAAAAATCTTGTTTGTTTTCGAGGTAGACATTTCAAACAAAGTTCTGGCCCAATCGTCCCATATTGCAATATGTATGTATATATACAAAATTACACTAAACATTTTTAAAATACATTTCATAATTTTATAACATTAACAAAGGCAAAATTAACTAAAAGTCCTCTTAAGGTGTAACATGTACGAAAGAATTTAGGATATGTTAGTCATATGCAAAAATGATATGGTTTGGTATAAACGATATCGCAGTTGACTGCTCTAATTCATGCAGATAATTATATGTTTAGCGGGGCAGACACTCAAATTCAAAGTCACCTTACATCGACAACAAGGTTACATTGAATATAGTATAACGCAAAAAAGACAAATATTGCTCTAGAGGCCGACGATACGACGCACACTAGTGAACTCTTCTACCGGGACCCCACACATGAAATACGTTCCTGTACTATCCAACGAAAACTTTCCACGTTAACATTTTATAATTTAATAAATTTATTGCAAATTCCAATGATATGTGTACCAGGATACACCAATTCCATATTTCATTCACTCAATAAACTAACTATTAAATTCATATAAAAAAAACTTACATAGACATTTTGAGCGACTTAGAGGGCGTCGCGGTTGCTGAAGACATGCGCATGTTCTTTTTAAGGTGAATGTCAAAATGCTTTATCATGTGGTCCTTGCGTATAAAACCTTTGCCGCAATGAATGCAAGAGTAAGGCTTACAACCGGAGTGCAGACACATATGTCGCCGCAAGTCCGTCTTGTGATTGAACGATTTTGGACATTCTGTGCATTTAAAAGGTTTGTTATCGGTATGTTTCACGTAATGTTCATTATAAGAAACGTCATCGGAATAACGTTTTCCGCAACGACCACATTTAAATGGCTTTGCGCCCGAATGAAAAGTTTTATTATGCTGCGTAAGATAACATGCTTTGTTGAAAACTTTATCGCATTCATAGCATTTATGTATGGTGGTAGGGCTAACTTTAAGTTGATTCCTTTCAGTGAGGGGCGTATTCGCCACAGTGGATGATACTGAAGGTGATCCCTGCCTCTCAGACTTAGCACTTTCCGGACTAGCTGGTGATTTCATTTGTAACTCGTAATTTTCTTTATTAGCATAGTCCATTATGTTCTCTATTTTTAAAATTTGAACCGCATTTGATTCAACCCCTAGTATCTCGTCATCGCTTTTTATTGTTTTACCTTCAACCGCGTAATTATAAGGATAAAGTTTAGTTTCATCTGAAGTTAAATGGAATATGTTGTCATTACCCTTTGTTCCACCGATATCGATATTAGCGATTTGTACAACATTCATTGGATTAACGATTACAAAACCTCCGGTCGACTCGTTAGGAACAGGTTGACCCCCCACGTTAGGTGTTGTCGTGTAGTTAGAAACATAAACGCCGAAGCGCTGCGACTGAAGCTGTGCAAATGTAGGCAGGCTTCCGCCAACAGGTGTTGACGCCGTCGCTTGTTCCATAACCTCAACCACTTCAGGTAGACATTCACCAGAAGTAACCGGATTGGCTATAGGCAGGTTGTTGATAGCCATATCCATAACGTGGGGGGCCATCCCGTTTGGGTAGCTCGGTGCTATAGTCTGTTGAAAATTCTGACCCAAATATAATTGGGCGTGCGTGGGGTCCGGTACCGAAGGCCCCAAGTGATCCGTAGACCTCGGGCTGTACGGGTTGACACCCAAATGACTGAACGGGGGCAGCGTGTGCGCCGTAAGCGCTGGTGTACTCTGAGTTAGAACCGGAGTTGAAATACTGTTGCCTGACACCGATAGCAGGCCCCTCATATGGTGATTTTGTGAAACAGAGGGACCTGCTTCCCCGTTTGGGGGATTTCCGGCTGTTATTGCTACACCTTTCGGTGACTGGTGATTAGAATCTGTAGTAATACCAAGACCAGGTGGTTGATTACCTATATTAAGAGGATGTGTACCGACCTGATGTTGTAAAGGGTGATTTGCTAATGGATTATTACTGTAATTATTATCTAAATTACCCTGTTGATGATGAGTGTAAGGTGACTTGGCCTGCATTGTAGCTACGCGATGGGAGCGTTCGAAATTCTGCGCAGCGTAGGAGGGTTGAAGAGCGGCGTCGTCGACAGTCCTCCCATCCTCAGAAGGGATAGGACTCTGTGTGTTGGAATCCGATGACTGTTGTTGGTTTCGCTGTATAGCATCTCGACTCGGATGATGGTGGCTCGAAATCGGCATAGTTGCCGGGTCCGGCTGGCCCGATGACCGCACTGCATTTTTGTGCAGTGTAGTATTGTAGTGCCTTTTCAGGTGACCTGAACTTGTGAACCACTTATTGCAAGCAGTACAATTGTATGTCTTTGGTCGCCGTGCTTCATTGGACTTCCAATTAGCACCTTTTCCTCCTATAGTAGGCAACGCTGACGTAGCGGAATTTGTCGTCTGTGTGCTGCTGATTTGAGGCGCTGCTGGTGAGTCATACGGTCGATAAGGTGGTTTCATATCGGGATTAGATGGTCCAGAAAATTCAGGTAGTGCTTGCATCTGTACACCGGAATATATTTTTTGGTCTACATGCATAAAAGACTTATCATGGTGTGCGGCTAAAAATTTTTCTTGAGAATATGTAAATTTTTGATCTGGATGGAACAGTTTTGTCTCTGCAGTGTAGGCTTTTTGTTCACCAAACATTTTTTGATCTTTGAATAATACATCTCCATTAATTTGTGGATTGGCGTACATCTTTTGGGCTTCCCATGACATAATCGGTACTGAGCGCGAATTCGCTTCTCTCGCTTGTGTTGGTGTTTGTTCATAAGTTGCATTCTGGTCTCCTTCGTTGCCTTGGTAGACAACTTTCTGAGAGTCTAAATCTAATATGTCTGATGACTCCTCGTGCTCTTCTTTAATCTTGTTCGCGTCATTTTGATATCCAGTATTGTTGTATTGCTTTTGTGGAAACTGTTGAAATGGAGCAGGAACGCTACTAGTACCTGCATGTGCAGTGTTGCAATGTTCATTCAATTGGACGGCGGAATCACAAACAAAGCCGCACTTGTCACACTGATTAGGCGAAGGTGACGGTGTTGGTTGATTGAGAGGTTGTCCATAGATTGGACTTGAAGATGTCACTTGAGAAACACGCTCTTGCATATTGTAAGGATGGAACCTATTTGGTTTGTACTCTTTGTAATCTTGATTGTATTGAGTCTGTTCCCAATTGATTTGGTCAGAATGTTGATTTTGTGGAAAACCAGAATGTGTAAAGTTGTTACCGTATTGTGGTCCAGGTGAAAAGTTCGTCTGGTCCGGATTTTGATATGGAGACGGAGCGCTGTGGTAACTTTGCGGAGTGGCTGGATGCGGGAACTGCGCGGAGGTCTCCGGCGTAGAGCGTTGCTGGAACTCAGGACTTGGCTTGGTGATCATGTTGTCGCTCGAGTCAGCCGGAGCCGACACTGTTGTCTCTGTTTTCACTTTTGTGCCGTTATTATTTTCCATATCATTTTGCGATTTCTGTGTACCCCACTTGATGTAAAGATTTTCTTTGTGATATTGTACATGAACGTCAAAAGACTCAGCAGTATCTAAATAAAGCTCACAGACCTTACAATGGAATTCTCTTGATGGCAGTGTCGACGATAATACGAGTCTGTTATCCATTTAAGACATTCATCTAGCGGTGATAAATTTTGACGAAAGAAAATAATAGAAAAAAAATAACACCGTCCGTTTCGTTGCACATGTAATCAACCGTTTATGTTTCAGGCGCTACAGGTAAAAGTCATGGTCGCGGCCGCGACGACTCCCCTCACGAGTAAACTCATACTACGGCATTGTTGTTGAAGAAAGTTTTTGGCGGCATTTCCGCGCGGGCGGGTGGCGCGACCACGTGCGCGCGGTAAACACTGAAGCCGTAACTTAACTCGCGACAAAACAAACTTCAAGTATAAAAACAACACTCGATATCGTCCAAATCTGTTCCACTGGTATCGGATGAATAAAGTTTTTTTATAAAGTCCACAAAATTATAGTCACTTTTAAATGTAATGAAGGTATATTATATGTTCGTTAACGAAATAAAATTTCAGCTTTAGTTTTAACAACAAAAAACTTGGCACTTGTTAATAAATAAACCCGGACGTGCGGCTAAGTGTATAGTTTAAAGTAAGAAGGTGTACGTCGCAGGAGGACCGTTCGGGGTATGAACGCGTCGGACGTTAAGTGTGTACTGACAGCTTTCCCGAAGTCGCCTTCGGGGGCATGACTTCAATAACAATTCGCAACGTCGTCCCCCACTGAAGCGTGCGTGCGAGCGAGAGGGCCGCGCTGTGATGAAGTTATCGTTCCTTCGTCCTTTTGTGTATCCTTGGTGTGAGCGAGATAGTTGAAGCGGGCGGTGGTAGCGGCGCGGGGGACGGGATTGGTTCTACTCTTTCTCAAAATTGAAATGCCCGGTCGAAATGTCCGGTGATGCTGCGTCCGAGTAGGATAGCGATAGCACCCACCCCTACAATGCGGGCGGACAGAGGCCTGCGACGAAGTTAGGAATTTAATAAAAAAATTATATTGTATTATTGTCAAATATTTCAAAATAAATGTTTTCAACTTTTTCAAATGACTCACTAAACTAATGACTTCACAAGTAAATGCAAATTAGTTACGGTCCCTATTGTTTGTTTATTACAGTTTTTGTTTATTTTAATATTATGGTTTAATTGTTCTAGTAGTATCTTGAATAAATTAATGTATATAAAAGTCTATTTATAAAAGTCTAACTGCTACCCGCGACTTTGCTAGCTTACCTTTGAAAATTATATACTAAAACCTTCCTCGAAAATCACTATGTATTATTACAGAAAACAGCATTAAAATCGGTACATTAGTTTGTGAGTTTATCGCGAACAGACAGACAGACAGATGCGGCGGAGGACTTTGTTTTATAATATGTGGTTAGTGATTATGAATATTCTATAATAATAATCCGTAATTACAGATAAACTATACTAACTACTTATACAAAATTATATATATACAAAAATCGTTCCGAAAATTTACTTATATATGATAATCACGCGTTAATTTGCAACAAACAAATACATTTAATTAAATTAATTTTGCTAGCTCTTATAATGCGTACTTTATAGAACATAACTGAATTACTATGAATACTCCATATTTTAAGCATAACATCAATCAATATTAATAATAAATCTGTAAGTGTAGGTATTGTGGTATTGTATGTATGTATGTTCCTCCATAACTCTTAAACGAATTAACTTATTTTCATGAAACTTGGTAGATAAATATTTAGAGGTACAGGACACAGGATAGGCTACTTTTTCTTTTTCTACGCAGACTAAGTCACGGGCGCCAGCTAGTAATTAAATAAACATGAAGATCCACAGTATGTTGTATTAACTTAAGACGATTTTTCATTAACACTCTATATGTTTTGGAATCACATGTCCACTTAAAAATCCTCTTTTCACTACAAAATCTTTAAGTATATAAATTAAAATTTTCATTTCATGTTTCATATGACATTAAATATTTACAATTCAATTAAATTTCCATATAGTTGGTAGGTAACATATCGTTTATACGTGTTAGATATTTTTATAATATAAAAATTACAACATTTTTATGAGTATTATAAAGTAGAAAACGAGATGTCGAGGTTGTTTCATTTTATTTAATTTCCTTTTCCCGTTCAAATGAAAATATTTTAATTTCTTTAAGGTTTACAAGGAAAATGTAAGCTATTTAATACCTACTATAATATTTCCAAACAAGACCGTTTCGTACATATTCTAATGCCCTCATGCAAAATTTGTGTTGAATTCACATATGTTTGCCCGTCACTCTACCATAAAAAATTTTAAGTGTATATTATATTGAGAATACGGCGCAGCGCTCTTAAATTTTGCATCGTGGGCGAAAGGGGGCGGCGGGGGTGCAGAGGGGACCACAGGCGCGGTTCCTTCAATTTTTTCTAAACACATCGAACCATCGTCTCTGCAGCGTTTGTACCAAATTCGGACACTGCACATTGCTACATTCTTTTCTAAAATTTTAAAAATAAACATAATAAGCTATATGATTCTGTTTTTTTTTTATTAAAAGGCCAACGGACACACCTAACGTAAGATTTTAGTCTCCGCAGTGAGCACGTCGTCCAAGCCGGACACAGGGTCCATGCAAACTATGAGGGGGTGCCACAGCATCGATTTTCTCGGACTATGCCGATCGCTTCCTCTCCCTATACGATTTTAGATTCGTACATTCAATAAATACATAGGTCTATGCGGAAAATACCTCACTAAGTCTTAAACTTTAACTTTAAGGATAAAAAGTATCCTATAGGTATATGTTTATCCAGAAAATATTTTATATATCTGAAATTAGCGTGCTCAAACGAACAAACATCCTTACGAAAACTAATTGAATCAAAATTAATTTAAAAAAGAACAATTTTTGAGATGGAAAAAATCTATTGAACTCGTTACAGTGTAACCGTGTAACCGGCATATAAAGTATTATTTGTAAAATATTTCCTGGCGATTCAAAAAATACACACGTAATTGTTCAAGTTTTGTTTTTTTTTTAATGACACGGCTCCTTTACAATTTTATTATAATACTAGCTGGTGCCCGCGACTTCGACCGCGTTAAAAAAGGAAAAAAGTAGCCTATCCTGTGTCCTGTACGTCTAAATGTTTATCTACCCAGTTTCATGAGAATCGGTTAATTCGTTTAAGAGTTATGGAAGAACATACATAAATATATACATATTATACATACAGAAAAAAATTCGAAAAATCATCAGTTGACTTTCAGTATCATGTATAAAGTGTATAAACACGATATGTCTGAAAACAAAGTAACTTACTCCATGACTAACCCTTACAGATTTATTATTAGTATATTGATTATATGTAAAACTTATATCGAAATAATTAATTACATAGTTAAATTTATGCCATTTTTTTATCAGGCCATATTATGTGTATATTTTCCTTTAGGTTTTTTGACTGCATATCAGTAGCGTATGCGTCACAAAGTTTTAAACAAGTCTTTATTGCGTTTATTATTATGACTACAAGTCAACGTCCTTAGAAGCACATTTTCGGATGCCTAATATGAATATCTTAGGTGAATCAGCAGTATATATACATAAAAAACATATTACAATGTAAATTAGATTTTAAAAATTGAAGACTTTAAGTTGAAATTTAAATCACACTTTGTTATAACAGCCCAAGTACAATAAAAAAAACACACAATAAAAAAAATATCTTTATTAATTAAAGATTAAAGGGCTTACTTGATAAAGTTAATTGATGGCGTAGCAATTGCGTAGCATTGCGTAGCTCGGTGCGTAGCTCACAACAGGAATATTTAATATTCCTGATTTGCAAAAGATAACAACACTAGTCTTAGTTCTTAAAAACGTCTGAAAGAATTTGAACATCTTTTTTTGGGTTTCTAGCTTAAAATAAAAAGTTTACCTAAGTATTAAAAATTGCAACATTTTACGTATGAAAATATACACATTATGATATTATATTTTAACACGTATGTAAAAGTTCGCACAGGCGAGCTCGGAGGTATTGCGCGCTGGAATATATCCGCTAACTAACTACGGATTTAGATGAAATTCGGAACAAAGATAGTTTATTAACTGGTTTAACATAATAATATATACTATATGATACTTTCTATCCTAGAAATTTCTTAGATTCCTAAAGGTAGTTAGATGTCAGGCGTAATATATTTTTTTATCGTGAAAGCAAGTAAAAAGTAAATCATATTTAAAAAATAAATCAATGTTAAAAATCATTAGAAGTTCGAAATGTATCTGAAATCAAGCTATTATATTCTGTAAATATGTATTATAATTTATATATTAGTCATTAATAGATAAGATCACAATACATTATTAATTACGAGTTTTCAATAAAAACATTGGTAACAAAAATAAATACTAAAAGCATCATTTAGTAATGACTAAATAATAACATGTTTTTAAATCGTTAAGAACTGGAGAATTCTTGGAATTCGACAATGTGACCTTTGAAATCTTATCAATATTTTCACCAATTATTATTTTTTAGATTTCTTTGCAAACTATATAATATATAAATACTTGAATACAATAAAATATAAAATAAAAGAAGTTTCAAATGAATCCGCACTGGTTTTAGAGCTAGTAAACTTCCTATGGTTACAAATATAAAAGATAATCTTTGACAAATATATACACTTTCCTTTTTATCAACATTTTTACTCGGCAATAAAATGAATCCCTGTACAGTAGGACAAGAATACATTGAAGTTACATTGAAGTGTCTAGTGGGACAACTTTAAAAAGCAATTACAAAGCATTATTCAACTTATTAGCTGGTGCCCGCGACTTTGCCCGCGTTAAGAAAAAGAAAATAAAATAGAAGCAATGTGTGGTCAGGACAAAATTTTTGGCAAAAGATGGTGCGGAGATGTCCATTTTGTTTTTGTGAAAAAATTAAAGGAAAATGTTGATTTATTTGTTTTATTATTGCTACTAATATCAGAAAATATTATAATATTATAAATTATAAAATCTGACCCTTGTAGAACCTGAGAAAAAACTCAGGCTCTTGTATGGGTACAAAGACATTAAAATATATTGTACTTCATAAAACTACTAAAATGTATCTATTTTCAAAGAGAACCAAAAAATTATATTTCAAAATTAAAATGAAACACAATAGCAGGTAATACAAAAAGTATTGCAATTATAGTTAAAATATTTCTTTTGAAATTTTATTGTTTACATTTTAAATATTAAACTTTGTTCCAAACTATTAAAATAACTTATATTTTTTGTTCATCTTTTTTTTAATTTGGCCTTATTTGTGTCGACCATTGTAAGACTGAATAAAATTATTTTTAACTTTATTATTTTTAACCTGTGTGTTCACTTTGTAGTTATTGGGATAGGGCTCTGTGAAATACTTTTGATCCTGGTAAAAACCCATACTTGATAGGCTTCGGCGATGATACAACATATACTACTTTTCTAACCAACTTGAACTTGAACTTTATCTCGTTGTCTGAGGCGATATAAAAAAAACATGTCAGTCGTATGACTGCACGTCAGAAGTGAAAACGTAGCTTCACAAAAATAATTGTATGATATTTAAATTCCTTGGCATTATCGAATTAGGTAAATACGATTATTATTTATGGCAAGAAATACAAGAGAAAATATATGACACTGACACACAATGACAATTAAATAGAACATGAACTTCATAATGATAGCTTAGAAGCATTAAAAAGCTTTGATGTTGATATAAAACTAGATTATTGGTCAGAGGTGTATACCAAATTGATCCTTGTTATCATATATAGTAAGTTTACTTTCAAATGCAATTGTCTGCTTAGCAGGTAAAGTCGAGGTAGGAAAACCTTCGTCAGTTTTCAAATTCATTCCTTTGTAGACTCTTAGTACCTTTTGAAACTAAAACACTAAGCAGACAACTGACAGACGTTTGAAATGAAATTTTGGCATGACTGACAATTACCCTGGTGCAAGTAAATGTCGACTTAAAGGTGACGAACCTATTCTTACCCCGACTGTACATTATGTTACATGACATGACATTGTCGCAAGTTCAATGGTTTCTTCCCATTCCCCTCAAAAATGCCCAATGCGCCTAAAGAAGTTTTCACTTCAAAAAAATCAAAAAGACGTTCGCTTATTTAGAAATAAATTTGCTTATTTCCTTCTTCATTAACCGGTTTAGATTTAAGGTAAGTTAGGTATATAAATTTGCAACCATATAAATTAATACTTTTATTGTTTATATTAAGAATAAACATTATTTTATCTATATTGTATATGTAACAATTAAAAACCCAAAAAGCAAATCGTAAAAAAAAAACAATTTGAATGATTGTTTTTAAAAGTTATAAGCCACGTGGTTACCAAACAACGTCCAGGGAATTCAAATCTGTTCAGGCGCACGAATTGCGCGGCGTTGTCAAATTTACCATGTGCTATGAAAAAATGCATCTAGCAACATCGCATCTACTCTCTATTGGAACGCACACATTAACAGAAACAGGTGTAACACATAGCAACGCACACACACGCACAAAGCTTTACAACCTTTACGGCGTCATGGTAGTTAAAAAGACAGTAAGTGTTCTTTTGTTAGCTAAAATTGAAAATAACAATACAACACGAACAAAATCTGTATCAAGTAAGTTTATCTTTGAGTATTATGGTTTTGAACAAAATAATTATAATTCTATCACAAAGCCGACTTTGTTGTTACAGGTAGGAATGTTCTCTTAAACAATATTATTTATAGGTAGGCATTAAGCACTAAAAAATGAGATGTGGACGTGTCGTTACGAATAATATTTTCTTTAAGCCTATTAAGTATATGTACATATTAAACAAATTCGAATATATACGATTATATTCAACGAACTCGTGCTCTCTCTACTGTGATTATTTCTGAGAAAAACTCTAACGCTTACTCACACTAAGACAGTACTTGGGGCTATAGAAAAATGCAACTTACACTACCACAAGCGCGCAGTGTAAACAACTATGGGCTCTGCATATGCATCGCTGTTGCATTTATTAAAGCAGAACTTGCAATTTGTTTATTATAATACATGTTTTGTTGTGCACAGTAGTAGGTACTTGCACTAAAATTAAAACTATTTTAAGTACTGTTTCAATTTACAATAAGGTTTTTGTGACATATAGGTATAATATTTTTTTTGCAAGCCTTATCTTGAAAACTATTCTATTCTATCCTAAAAGACATCTTCTTTATATTATCTAATACTAGCAGGTGCCCGCGATTTCGTCCGCGTTATAAAATAAAAGATATAAAATGTTTATATAATATAATATAAAACCACGTAGTATAAATTAGGTCGGGGAAAAAGTACAAATTCAAGACAATTTTTGACAAACTTTATTTACATTTGATTATAAAATATAATATACCTTACCTGGGTGTTCTGAAAAGTTTTCGAGCTCAACGTGATTATAGCAACTCTCGTCATTAAAGGCTAGTGAATGTATAAAGGCTATGTCGTAGTTGTGCATGTTTTGACAGTTACTCGCCAAAGTTTCAGCCATTTCGGACGCGTAGTTATTTATTTGACAGTCGTGATTTTGAGTATCGAGCTTTCATTAATTTTTTGTCATATTGACTCCTAAAAATCGCGTATTCGTAACACGCAATGACAATATTATAGTGGCAGGTTCTATAGGATCGTCTGGATTTTTTTTCTTCTATAAAACCAAAATACTAAAAAGTGTTCAAGGCGTCACAAAAAATATTAGACGACTACTAAGTAGGGAAATCGTAATAATAACCGTAGGAGGTATGCTATTGTGTTTCGGTGTGTGAAGTAATTTCATTCTTTTTTTCTCTTATCTTTTATCATATCTAAGTTAGAAACAAACTTGATTTAATAGCCTGTGTCTTTTCACTCTTAGATATACCTAGTTCTGTTCTGCTCTGCGGTGCTCTGCGCTTTTCAACCGACTTCCAAAAAAGGAGGAGGTACTCAATTCGACTCTATTTTTTTAAATGTTTGTTACCAGAACTTTCGACTGGGTGAAAATATTTTGATGATTCTTTTTTTATTTGAAAGCACCAGTGCTTCCCGTGTGGTCACATTTCAATTTGGTCCAGTTCTAGCAACGATTTTTTTTTGTTAAAAAACGTTATTGCAATGCCTTTCAGATCTTACAATGTCCACTTGGCCGGAGGGCGTTTTCCAATTCGTGTTCTCCATTCGAGTACTCGTCTACCCCATCGGATATCCGCCCTGCTATGGATGTGACCAACCTATGCCATTCTTTCGCGAACCAAACCAAGAACATAGTCGAAAGAAATAGCAAGATTGTGTACAATACAGCCTTAAATAAGCTAGTACGACTAATTAATTATGTTTTAAATAATCAATTTCTGACCAACTTGAATATCAAAAATCAAAATCAAAATCAAAATATTTATTTATCAATTAGGTTTCTACAAGAAACTCTTTTGATCGTCATTATAAGTTTAAATTTACCAGGGTTTCGGAAAAAAAAAACCAAGATGACGATCCTGAGAAGAAACCCCGAAAGAAACTCAGGATACTATTCTTTTTGTCATCATTAAAATGTAAAATAGTACAATACACATCACTTAACACTAACAAACTTAAAGTATATATATACAAATTATAGTTTTACAATACAAAACATAGTACGAACTCCGAATAGCTTAAATCCAGGCTTCTTTGTCGCTCAAATAATCAGTGATTTTATAATAGCCTTTCGAGAGGAGTTTAGTTTTAATGACACATTTAAATTTATTTATAGATAAGGCTCTGATTATTTGAGGCAGTTTATTATAAAACCGGACACTTTGACCCATAAAAGAATTACTTATCTTATGTAGTCGTGTTTTATGAAGATTTAAATCACTTTTGGACCTAGTATTGATATTGTGTACATCACATTTTTTATTAAATTGACTAATTGACTAATAATAGTAAAGTACATATAATTTTATGAAATGTTTAATTTTAGTCGAATGTAAACTTAAGTTGTGATAATAGAATGACGCGCTTCGTAAGCACGGGAGGGTTGATAGGGAGAGTAGGAATGCAGCGGATGATGTAAAAAAACGATTTACAGTTAGCCGCGGGGGTGGCGCGATCAACTACTAACCGGTTCTGTCCTCTTACAACCACTGTTATATTCTTACAACATTGATTTTACTAACAAAACAATGGCTCCTCTCTGATTACCACTTATAAGAGGACTGTTTTACCATTATTAAATTTTCCACAGGTTACCTCAAGGTTCGTCTGTGATTATATTTTTTAAACTAGCTGGTGCCCACGACTTCGCCCGCGTTGAAAAAGAAAAAAGTAGCCTATCCTGTGTCCTGTACGTCTAAATGTTTATCTACCAAGTTCCATGAAAATCAATTAATTCGTTTAAGAGGGACGAACACGTTATACAATACCTACACTTACAGATTTATTATTAGTATTGACTATTGGTGTAATTTTTATGTGCTTTTACGCTTCTCGCTTCGCCTGTGCTATATATTTTTTTATATATATACAAACCTTCCATGTTTATCCCTGTTTTCCATAAGTGAAAACAGAATTAAAATTGGTCAAGAAAGTTTTAGCGAGACTAGGCACGGCGATTTATTTTTAAATATAAAAGATTTCCTTCATTAATACTTTTAGTATTCATTGCTTTAAAATGTAATTTATTTTTATTTTATTAGGAATTTAGTACCTACCTAAGCATATCTTATACAGAGAGAAACTTTATACATATTTATATAGAAAAATACGCCATACAACAAAACAAAGAAAACTTTTATTTATATTATTTTTATATTCGTTAATGTGTGTGTGATTTAATACTGTAAATAATATAAAATGCACGCATATAGATAGAGGTATTAATGAGTTTTTTCGTTTCTGGTGCGTTTGCAAGTGAATATTAATGAGCAAGGATAATGCTCTGAAGCGTTTTAAATACAATATATGTGTTAAATTCGAACAGATCTCCGGGTAGGTAGCCGGTCATCAATTTAGCGAGTGCGAGTGGTGAGCGGGCGGTGCGGGGTGGTGCGGCCGGGGAGACCGGCCGAGCTCAGCCTCGTCTAACCCCTTATTTTACATTTCACACTCCGGGAAAATCGTTAGAGAAATCTGCGTAACGTGCGGGTCCGAGACATACACTCGCACACACCCATACTCCGACGTGTTCCTGTGAGCGCTGTGTCCAGCCGACCACCCCCGCCACCCCACTATTATATCGACGAAACTTCAAGAAATCCTCTTATTCGCACATCACACTCATATACATATTCACATTATATGTAAATTGAAAATAAGAAAGTGCCATGTCATATTGAAAGTCGTAGGTCAAGTAGACGATAGCAAAGACATGCGAGTAAAGAACGAAAGCTTAAATTAGACTTTCATTAATTTACAAGTTGCTCTAGAAGAGCCTTCACTTGCAAAATAGTTTATTTAAATGTTCAATAAAGCCACGGAGGCTTCACACGGAGTTGATATTTTCAAAAATCCCTTCTTAGTAGTTTTGGCTATGTTTTGAAATCAGTCAGGAGAAATAATTTTATAGTCACCTTAAACCATTTTTTAAATATTAAACATTACTTTGTTAACACCAATAAAATAATTTGTGTGTGCGTATTTATGTAGGTATATAATTTTACCTCGTCTTCTTTTTTATCCAAGTATACCAAGTAACATTAAGTTTTGTAACTTTACAAAGTGTCAACTTAACTAGGATACTTACTCTAAAATATTACAAGCAGTAGGTATAAAGAGTTTCAAATGAAACTTATTCTGTACGCAATGTGATTAAAATTATTTAACTAAAAATTTATTGTAGTGGAGATACTAGTTGTGTTTGGGAGTGCGAAGAAGGTAGTTGCGGGGTGCGGGTGCCGGGTGTAGCTTTTCCACTGCCTGCCGAGCTGAGGCGATCTATTGAAAGATGTTGCCTTAGGCAGCGCGCGGCGGCGAGCCGACTGGTCACATACATTATTATTACCATACAATGTCACTATGCAAATGTATGTAGGAAGGCTTTGTGTGTACGCACTTTCGCATGCGGGGCGGCGGGTGTAGACTCCACATAATCCAAGGCACACCCCCGCTGGCCTCGCTAAAGACGGTTCTACGCATGTGAGTATACACACGCGGCACTTTCTCTTGAAGCTCACCACTGGCTTTTAAAGAGGGTGGCGGGCGCAAGGGGGCGCCTCCGGAGGGAGAACCGTTCTGAACGGGTGACCAAGGGAGGCTAACAGTGTCCGATCCATGGACTTACGTGCGCTACCTATTGACGCCGAAGGAGCTGTCTGCTTCGATGTTGTCGACAAAGCAACAGGTCTGGCTGTTGACAAAGCAGAACGCCTAAGGGACAAGTCTATTTCTGCAAAGGCATTGGCGATAGCGGGAGCGAAGACATAAGCTGAAGCGGACGCGTGCGGCCGGGCAGGATGGGCGTGCGGGCGAGGCCTCGTTTAATTGAGTGTACTCAGCGCCCTCGCCAAATGATACTCCTCTGTTCCCGAAATACCTGTAATAGATGTTAATTAGAGCGCCGCTCCGCGCGGCGAAAAAAAAATAATTTGAACAGGTCGTAATTAGAGATGTTTACAGAACTGTAAAACAAATATTTTGTTAATTTTTAATATTTCTTCCCCTCTTTTCCCGGCGTAAGGTCGGGTTTAAGTATATTTATTTTTCGCGAGAGTTTCGGAAGTAAAGGTAAGAATCTGAAATTACATCTGAAAGACGTTTTCCACAGTTGTGCGCTTGAATACAGTGAATAGCGCTGCGCAACTCTGCCGAGAGGGAAAATTTGGAAGAATTATAGTTTGTGCGTAGTTCTTAAAGTTTAAGACGCGATGTTTGATGTCATCGACATGCATATATTGTATCGCAGCTGAATCCAAAAATGATAAAATAGAGAGAGGCGCTGTCGGAGCGCCATCGCCAGAAGCTCGTTTGAATCGAACGCACGTCCGGGCCCCTCCACCCTAAGGGGTGTTTAGTGGACTTTTCGCTCGGCTTGATATATATTTCCGTTCCTCTCGATATAGGCTAACTGCGTCGGTAGGTTCCGGCTGGTGGCCTCCGCTCGCATTTACATGCGCTACTCGGTCGTCACCCCAATAATTGCCCCTGTAAAGCAACATACCACATCAAGTCCGCACTTTGCAACTTACTTAACATTTTACAATTAAAAAAATAACTAACTCAAAAAACGCCTAACTCACGCACTTTATTTCTAATTAAAACATATTAAACGTCGTGATTTAAATATACCTACCAATAGGTTGAGACCGATCAATCATCTAGGCAAAAGGTTACGAGATTCCTCAATTCTTTTGCAACATGTGTTTTTTTACAAAAATCAACAGACCTTATTGCAATTAAAGGAATTCTTAAGTTCAGATGGTTTCAGATCAGTAGTTATATTTAAGTGAAAATCAAAATCCCAAAAATTTTACCAGAACTTGAACATGAAGAAATATTTATGAATATGTTTGAAAATGTATGTAACAATAGGCAATGTTAAGATATTGTTCACATCAGGATATAAGCTGATATAAGGACTTCATATGCGCTGTAATTGGTTTTTTAACAAATCCCACAGGAACTTAACATTTTTTCAGGGTAAAAAGTATCCATATGATAATTCAGGTAATAAACTATCTGTATGCTAAATTTCATCTAAGCCTGATTAGCCGTTTTTGATTGGAGATTAATATGATATTATTATTTATTAGAACCATGAAGACAGAAATGATAATCGTCATCATCAATACTAATAATAAATCTGTAAGGGTTGGTCATGGAGTAAGTTACTTTGTTTTCAGATATATCGTGTATATAGATTTTTTGAATTTTTTTCTGTATGTACATATGTATGTTCCTCCATAACTCTTAAACGAATTAACTGATTTTCATGAAACTTGGTAGATAAACATTTAGACGTACAAGACACAGGATAGGCAATTTTTTTTTTCTTTTTCAACGCGGACGAAGTCACGAACACCAGCTATAGTATAGAAATAAAAATCAATATTGGAGGTGGGGTTTAAGAAGCTTATCAAGGTTTCAAGAAGCTTATCCTGTCAATATCTAAAGTGGAAGTCAATTCTTGCAATTTACTTATCAATAGTTGACGCCCGCGACTTCGTCCGTGTCCCGTAGGTACGTCTAAATGTTTATCTACCAAATCTACCAAAATCAGTTAAATTAATACGTTTAAGAGTTACGGAGGAACATATATACATGCATACATACTTACAATAAATACTTACATAAACTTACAGATTTATTATTAGTATTGATTGATTGATGATGATTATTTATTTGATCAACTTAAACGTTTTTAACTTGTGGCAGAAGATATGGCCCACGGTAAGTGTTGAATTTACTTTATGTTGTAATAATATTCTACACAACATATACAAAAATCAGCCTTTAGAAAATAAGTTAAGTTACTGTTTTTCACTCTTTTCACTTGATAGCTCCAAATTGGCTATATCTCAACTTAGCAGATACAAAGTACATAGAAACATTACTCGATTCCCCACATTTTGTACTTTATATCTAGTACTAGTATGCCTAGATCTTACTCTAAGAGTTCTATAAAATACGATTACTCAAGTATATTGTGACGATATTCCTTTTAACGTAATCAATCACCTTCGGTAAGACAAGGGCATAACTTACAAAAAATTGTAAAATGAGTTAAAGCAAGTGTCTTAAAAAATTTATTAAATTAAAAAAATATTCACACTTGTATGCATTGTTTGATGCAAAAAAAAAAGAATTGTTTCAAAGCAATAAGAAGAATACGTACGATACTGAATGCAAATAAATAAACTGTTAATAGCTCTTCTGTAAAATCAAGAAGTGCAGTTATGCCCTTGTCTTGACGAAGGTCCGGTCACGTATTTATTTTATTTCCTTTGTGAGTTTAAGTTATTTAAAAAAACAATAAATGTTTTTGTTATTAGTAATATAAACAATAAACAACCATTTTAAACTTTCTCGTCTATTGTGTGAAAAAACAACAAAAAATAAATTTATTGTGGTAAGCAAAAGTTTTTGTGTTGACTTGGTATTATAATTAGAGTCCTACTCGGAATTGTATTATTTTCAAAATAGGTAGAAAAGGCAATCCGTTATTTAATATAATGCATTCTTATCGTGGAAACTTTGCCTCCTTAAACTAATACAAAAATCGTATTAAGTCGGAGACAAATAAACACAATAGTTCAAATTGTAAATTTTAAAAATAGTGACATTTTTACGCAGCGGTAGATCGCTATCGCCACTGCCTAGAGCTAGAGCTAGACCTATATAACTCTTTTTAACAAAAAAAACCGACCTTAAGCCGTTTTCTCAGGGATGCCATTGTCAGAACGGGACTAAATTGAAATTGGACCACACGGGAAGCACCAGCTTCCCAATAAAAAAAGAATCATCAAAATCAAAAAGCAAACACACTAGTCGCCACTACGATTTTCGAAGGTTCCCCTCGATTTCTCTGGGATACCACCATCAGATACTGGTTTCCTTATCATGGTACTACCCTTGGGTCCTTCCAATAAAAAAAAAAAATCATCAAAATCAAAACGAAGTTATCCGCGAACACCCACTTCTCCTTTTTTAAAGTCGGTTAAAAGGAATTAGTATAAAATTAAATTAATAATTCTATATGTTTTAGTATTTTATAGAATAATAATAGAAAATTCTATATAATTTTATAGAAGTTATAAAGTTAGGAAATGTTTATAGTTTAATTTTAGTCATTTTACCTGCAATATTTATCATAAATACTAATAATAAATGTGTAAGTGTAGGTATTATATGTATGTATTGTATATATATGTTCCTACAAAACTCTTAAACGAATTAACTGATTTTCATGAAACTTGGTAAATAAACATAGACGTAAGGGACCCAGGATATAGAATAATAGGCTACTTTTTTCTTTCAACGCGGACGAAGTCTAGTAATTAATAAAAGCATTGTCGGCATTCTTTAATTTTGTATCAGTGGAAAAGTCGTTGAGAACACTAGTCATGTGCTTTTGTTATGTAATTAATTAAAATCGTTCCACGGTAAACCAATTTATTTAAAAAGTTTGTAAAAAATGATACATTAATGTGAAAATAGGTAAATGTCTTTTGAAAACTAGACTGATAGCTTCATGAGGTGAAATATTCATTGTAAATATTTCGTAGACTCATACTTAGTATGGGTAATCACCACAGTGTAGAACGGAATGTTTTTATTATTATTTGTTAATTACTTGTGATGGAATATCATTAGATGGTTTTATATTTTTTACATTGATTTACATTACATTGATAGTCTAGGAATATAAAAATAACCCTTAATTAGATGCTCGCGTATTTAAACATTGAATGAATCCTTTAAATTAATTCTAAGAATAATACCTTTTCCTAAGGGAAAGAATTCATTAGATTTTTTTCACTAGAATATCCTATTATTATTTTGAAACTTTTCTCAACAAAGTTAAATAAAGAAAAAGCACAAACAAAAAATTATTAACTTTATAAATACAAATAGTGAAAACATCTATTGATAACCTCCCGAAGTCAACAAATTCTTCTGTAACCTAGAACAATAACCTAGACTTTTCTTTTGTTCAGGTAATATACGAAGTATTTCTTTTAATAGATCGTACGGAAACAATCTATGAAACAAATGGAATAGGTCCCATTAAAATGGCCAAGCAAAAATATTTTTTCGTTGTATCATTTAGGTGCAGAGGTAGAGAATACATATATATACATTTACGAGTACGTCCACTTTTAAAAGCAACTTGAGTAAGCAAAGCAAATATCGACACTCTCAATAGAATGATCCGTCGGCCGTCCAATAGACGTAAGCAAATTTCCAACACAGCGCGTCCCTTTCCCAACCTGTTCCATTTCCTATGTCTGCATAATAGATAAATCTATATACGTATGTAAATAAGTACTCCACAGCCTATATACGGTCCAATATATAGTTTAAAGCTATACTTATACATGAGCTTGACAATACTAGCCTCCCCCATACCAGGATATTTTACTTTCTCTGGACGAGGCCCCTTAGGCGCGTCCTGAACGCCACCCGGGTGGAGAGGCAACCCCCCTTTCATCCCCATTCGACCACCCGAGGACCCCTCACGCATAGTATACACCATACAGAGCGAACTAACTCTGCCAACCTCTATAAACTCGTTCATATGTGCTTATATATGTTCACATATAAGAACTTATTTAAATACTCAATATATATACTATGTACATAGGTATAGATATGTAGTGGGCATTTAAATGTGGGATGGGTGTATGAATTAATTCAACGTGTAATTTCCTTTGAAACAATTTTGGTCAACGTATACCTTTTCAATTAATTCACAACTAGTTCACAACTGTTTAGTACTAACAAGACTATTCGCACGTTCGCTTCACATTACATTATTTTTTTATGGTAAGTCTGCAAGCAGGCTGATAGTTCACTTTATGGTGGATTAGGACAAGTGTCTGAATATTTTGGTTACTGTTGCTTAGAAAGAAACGTAAATAACCGTGACTGCATTCAGGTGTGGTGTAGAAGCGTTTGTTAGAAAAAGGGACACAACAGATAATGAGGTCAGTCAATACTAT
Source organism: Synanthedon vespiformis (assembly GCA_918317495.1). Classification (NCBI taxonomy): domain Eukaryota; kingdom Metazoa; phylum Arthropoda; class Insecta; order Lepidoptera; family Sesiidae; genus Synanthedon; species Synanthedon vespiformis. The sequence continues at coordinate 6,554,255 of OU906947.1, forward strand.
GCAGCGAAGTGTACCGTGTCAATCCAAAATTTTGGTTTTGTACGTGTTTAAGGCCCTACTACTACAGTCAATCTGTCAAAAACTATAAAGCAGGCAAAATGATTGCACATTTGCATTGCCAAAATGAACGCAAAACAATAATAATTGTTATGATGTTTTGATGTAATGTGAATATTATTATCATTTTTATTTTTTGTAATACACATTATAGACACTTTTTTGAATTTATTTTTCAATAATTTATTCTGTATATAATTTTATTTGACTTTTTCATAAACTAGTAGTTATGAACTAGCCAAATTCATACTCCTTTGTGCACGTTAATAAGTTTTTAAGTAAGTTGCAAAGTTCTCTCTTCACGTAAATATAATATTTTATGGTCACTTTTAGCTTTTTATTTGGCTTTGAAATGTTGAATTACGTTGAAATTTCTACATCCTTTTATTATAATTAGATAAAAGATTTTTATAATTAGATAATATAATATTTGAAAAATACAAACATGAGAAATAAATATAAAGTTCATATTTTATATTTTGTCAAAAATAAATTATTATTATTACACCGTAAAATAACAGCATATTTTATTTCGTTGCGTGAGTCCATTTTTTATCCTCTCCTTGTTCTTTATCCCATAAAAGGTCAATAGAACACTTGTTTATAAATGTTTTCAGACAGCGGAAGCCACATATTCAAACTATAAACATAAAAAAATATATATTTCCTTATAAAGAAGTATCGATCCATGAAGTATTTTTTTATTCTGACCTTCTTTCCTTAGACAGAATTATTTCAGGTCTAAGAAAAGACACACCAAAGCAGTAATCCTCTAATCACGTATAACTGAAGTTTATTTTTATTTTTAGTGTAACACCATGTACACAATATACAGACAGGTAAGTAATCTCTCTACTTAATTTCCAAGATATCTACTGTACCTTAATTTTAATTTGGACATATCTATTGTGATTCTAGGTAGGAAACGAGGTTAACAGATGGATAACATATTTAAAAAAATCAAAAGGTTGTATACGTTTTGCATTATTATAACATAAAAACGAAGCAGTATATGTAATGCCACATTAAGTAACATGTCAAAATGTTTGTGTTTTGTAATGTCAAAAGTATTTTGTAATGCAAGTAGGATCGAATTTAAACTTGGTTTTACAAAAATTAAGTAATCGAGAGACTGCGATAGAAATATCAGAGCGTATACGTTGTGCTCGACTCTGGTGCCAAAGACACGTGGTATTGATGAGAGATCCAGAAGTTCCTCGCGCCGACAAATTTCAGTTTTACAGATTCTTTGTTCGGCCAATATTGACTTATGGGTGTGAATTGTGGAATTTAAACGATAAGTCGTTACAGAGACTTTTACGTTTTGAATATGCAACCCTTTTGGAAATTTACAAATCGAAATATCCACACAGACACCCTAAAAGACTGAGAGCAGATAAAAACGTCGTTTACTTTCACTACAAAGAGATAGATATCGCAGGTCATGTACTAAATGAGAGACTGTCTTGGAATGAATTATTGTGTATTGAAGAAAAAGCATTAGATAGTACAAAAAGGCGACGCAGATTACGCTGGTATGATAAGGAATACAGATGAACTAAAATTTGTATATTGCAAATAATATGTATTAATAATTAATTTTTAATGTGGTTTTATTTAACTAAGGTACAATTATTAGACCTTAGAGTCAGAAGTAGGTATGTAAAAATCTAAAGTTAACGTTTTATTGCAAAATAATAATAAGCCTTTCCACCAATCGTAATTTTTTGTTGGCACCTTCAGTAGATTGGCAATAATACAAATTAATATTAATTTCTATCTTTGTTTCCCAGTTACAGTCGCCTCTTATATTAAAGCTTGATCAGTAAATATTTTCTCCAAATACTTACCTACTTTGAAAACTTAATTCTTTCAATATCAAGTGGCAGGACAAAGTATGTTTCGCAGTGGTTGCTGCCCTCAGGTGGGATGCCACCGCCTTACAGAATACCACGATGAAATAACAGCATTATTAAGTGATGTGCTTTGGTGAATGATGCTACTACAGCCCATTTACCCCACCCCTCTTATAGGTTACATTAAAGGCCTTTATATAGGCCTTATAGGCCTTTGTGAAGACTTTTAAATTACCATAATGTGATACGAAGATTGAAGCTAATTAAACATTGTGGCAAATACACTGCGTTCAGCCGTATATTACCCATGGCCCACCTATACTTTTTTTTAAAACTTGAGCTACCACTGGCCAACTGGGCCAACTCATCTAGTGACAGATGATTTGATGCTGTCATCTGCCCCATGGTTTTGTTTGCTCCAGTGGTGGCAGGTGATGATAGACGAGTGTTTTATAATGCCATGCTGGCAGATGAGTGAATCATAAAATACAATAACTATGGTGTTTCAGTGCTCACAGGAATTTCAGATACTATACATAAGACCTTCCTCTGTGCGTACTGTCCAAATGGTAATAGCCCGTACATAATTATTGATGATTACATGAACTATACGAACGATTCTTTTTATCTCTGAAAAATATAAGGTTCCTGTGGGATTTTCAGAAAAACGAACTACAGCGCTTACGTTACGGGCACAGCTAGTAAAAGAATAAAATAGACATCATTTACGATATTTTATTATTGAACTCATCTGAATATTTCTCTCAGCTTTGATTATGAGTGGTTCCTCTTTTCGATGGTCCACATAGTGATTCATTTGAAGAATCCGTGCTATTTTTGGGATATTTGGCATGACCAGTCCTTGTGAAATACAATGATGGATTATCCGCGGGTTTCAAGACAGTTTTAAATAAATTTCGTAGGTTGTACGCATCATAGCCAGTTCTGTGCTTCCATCTTATCTCTTCTACTTTAATATAACTTTTAATACACGTATCAGTATACATATCTGTCAAGGTATTTTTGTTGTGAAATCCATATATCTTTTTGAGTGCAGAAATTTCTAGGCTTTGTAAATAATTGCTATCATATATGAAACAATTATATAGCAGTAATGGTTTTAAAAATATTTTGTAAGCAAGAATTTTTTTCGCTTTCGTCATACGTGATAAATTTAATATTTCCGTACTCTTTCTAGACCAGTACTTGGTTAAATCTGATTTTGTCATTTTGAAAATTTGACGTAAGTATTAGGTGTACATCAAAGAAATATATAATTTTATGCCTACAACAACCCATAGAGCACCTAATGCAACTCATTTTATTTACATTAAATGTCTATTCCAAAAAGGAAAGTAATGAAATGAAATAAAGATTATATTTCTAGGTGTAAAAAAACGATTTATTGAATTTTTATTGCTCATATACCTATTTCTGTCAAGCGTTGATTTTTTTTTAAGGCAATTGTTTAGTGATAGTGGGCGAACGAACGATTTTCCTAAGAGGCCCCATCATCATCATCATCATCATCATCATCATCATCATCATCTTTCCCAAATGGGGCGGTCAGAAGCAAGCTGAATCCACCGACGACCCGAGACTCAGATCAGGACCTTGTGAGTGGACGTCCTGCACTGCGCTTGCTTCCGTTTATTTGACGCACCGAGTCAAGAAGATGGACTGTTATTGTGATTGTTGGAGTTTTTTTTTTTTTATTAGAGATGGGTTTACTTTTGGCCAACAACCAGCTGGGTAGCAAGGGAGAGGCCTAAGATGGAGCGAGCTCACCCAGAAGATGCCTATTCACTCGAACTTTGAAAAGATTAGGGTTATATGAGCTCGGAAACACAGACGCAGGCAGGAAGTTCCAAACCTTGGCGGTGCGCATTATAAAGGATGTTTCAAAGCGCTTGGTTCGAAAAGGGGGGATTTCGACAAGATGAGGATGGTAAGAACGGGGAAAGAATGGAGTGAACATATCCTGTTTTTATTTTATTTTTATTTGAGAATTATTTTATTTTTTATTTTTATTTGAGAAGAAATTCTTTAATGATTTTCGATGGCACAAATTAGTTGTTTAATATTTATTTCATTATATTATTATTATATCAGCTATCCAAACAGATCAATGTTTTTATGGCTACATAGCATAGATAAGGTGCAAGTCGCAAAATGTATTATTGAATTACAATAAACATGCAATAAACTATGTATGCGTGAACTGTCTCACCAAAACAAGTTATTTATTGGAAATCTTCTTCTTATATATGACTAGCTGGTGCTCGCGACTTCGTCCCCGTAGAAAAGTATAAAACGCCATCTACCGTATTTTGGATAGATGGCGCTATCTCCCGGGCCAAGCCGGGAGATTTACTTTTATTTTAGATTTCCCGTAGGAATGAAGAAGTATTTTCCCGCGGTAGAAAGTAGCCTATGTTCATCACGGGTAATGGTAAAAGAATTTTTCAAATCGGTCCAGTAGTTTCGGAGCCTATTCTATACAAACAAACAAATCTTTCCTCTTTATAATATTAGTATAGGAAAGTCGATGTGTATGTATGTATGTCCTCTAATAGACTCCAAAATCGCTGAACCGATTTTTATGAAACTTTTAGACAATCTTCAGATTAGTCCAGCCAACGGGACTGAAATTTGGTAGTGATTGTACGCGGAAGAAGTCGCGGCAAGTTTAAAAGCGTTAAATGGCTCCATTAAAACAAAAACCAGTGTCGCCATCTCTTGCTTCAATGACAACTTACTCGAAACAGCGCCATCCAACGCGTACTAGGAGAACTAATGTAGCGTAGCTAGTTCCAAATGAATACGTATGGTGGCGCACGCAATCAGTTCTATGTATGTACATAATTGAAAAACTCGTCTACGGATTTTGTAAATTAGGATTACGATTTAGATTATAATGTAAGAGTTCTAACTAAATAATAATAAGCTTAATACAATTAGGAATTCCAATATTTTGACTAAGATAAAACTGCGAACATTCAATCATCGAAATCAAATCGAAATACTTAATAATAATCTTCAATTAATTAAGGCGACGCTTAATAGAAAATTGAGGTAATTAATTAATCGCGCTAGTGTTGTATAGAAATATTAGGCAAAAGGGAAATGTCATTTCGTATTAATTTTATTAAAATAAAACAACAAAATCGCCTGTCAATTCAATTTAAGTTGAATTTTGTTTAAAAAAAGATTAACCGAGTGGCTGTTGGACAAATGCTTTTATAATATTAAGGAATATTTTGACATTTAATTAATTAAAATTGACTGTGATATATTTTTATTAATAATATTTTACATGTAAATTATGAATTTTACACGCCAGGCGTGGCAGTGCATGCGGTGACATATTAAATCCAATAAGAACTGGTCTACATTTACCCATGTTACTAGTAAATAAATGATTTGAATTTGATTCTTTACGTAAAATCGCGTAAAATTAATTATGGTTGCTAAGCGAGGATGCCCTTCGCATGCCCTTCGTTACCCGTGTTACTACCCATCTTACTACCAGTAGTAACACGGGTATTTTTTTTTGCCTCGGGACATTTTTTGTTTCCTATCATGGTTCAAACTTTTTACTTTTTTCCAAAATAATTGACATTTATTTATCTCTCGCTGGAGTGTATATATCAGTATAATAATATGTTCTTTGTTTACATGATTATTAAGGAGGCATTTGCACCTACGGTTTGCACCACAGGTGCACCACTGTTTGCGCCTTAATACAATGTAGTGTAATAATGTCTATGGTATTTACATGGTATTTACTAACCATAGACACTAGTATACTACGTAATAGACCCACAGAGCGTGCAAGCGAGAAGGCAGTCTCTTATGACACGAATACGAGTGTGAAAGAGACAGGAAACAATGAGAAAATGTGACTGGTTTTGAGAGAGCTAGAGTAACATATAATAACGCTGCGAAAAGCGTCCTTCAGTTTTTGTGTAATTTCTCAAGAAATCCTTTTAAATTTCCTAAAATTATTGTTAAAATCAACATGGGGTGTTGTTCAGTGCCTGGTTGTGAAGTGAATCACAGGAATAATCCAAATAATGAGACATATCACAGTGAAATATGATCCACATACTATCAATTTTAAACGCCTTATTTTCAATGAAAATTAGGTTTAAGGAATATGGTAAATTGTGTAATAAATGTAAGATATCACGTAGTTTTGTGTTTTATATATATTTCTCACTTTCATAAATAAAAAAAAAAGATGTTGTGTCTGTGAAAATTGCCACAATTTACGTAGTGATTGAGTATTTGAATCATCGATATCGATTAAATTAATAGGTAATAAAATTATTCGCACTAAAATTATATCTCTTAAAATTTTAATATATAAACGTAGCTCCGATGATTTACTATAATGTCGTTGATTAATGCTTGGTTTAGCTGTTTTATAGAGAAAAAAACTAAGAGTGTTTCAGTTTATTTTCTTTTAGCTTTGACAAGTAGATTTAAATTGTTATACAATAATAATTTCATTATTACCAAAAAATAAAAATCATTAGTACCTTTGTACAAATAATCGTACCAAATTTTTTTTTAGTAACAAAAATTAAAACAATCCAAACGTGTAAATGTTTTTTACTTTAGACTTGCGTAATAAATATGGTGTGGGAGAGGGTATATACTTGTCAAAAATCATCTTACGTGATAAATGAATGGCGCCTAATAACTTAAACGGTAAACCAGATCATTTGTGTACCTATACTAATGTTGTGGCTTAGATAGTACTTATCAAAATTTCAATTTTTAAATCCCGTAGGTGGCATAAGTAATATTTGTCTAATGTGATATTTCATTTTTGTTAATATAAACGTTATTGATTTTTAATAAAGCAATTTATACCAACAACTTGTTTCATTTCAAAGCAATATCTAGTTTTCACTTTAAGTTTTTATGTTCAACTGAACAGAATTACCTATTGTGAACGAGTTGTCTAGTGAAATAATAGATATGTATAAATAAAAAAACATTATAACTCGCCCATTAGCTCTTTGTTACTTGTCGATAACGAAGGGACATCTCTAAAACTCACTCACACACTTATATAATCACGCACTCGTAGACATTTCAGTTTTCGTCACGCGGAAAACGGGGAGTCTGTGCGTCTATTACGTTAGTATACTAGTGTCTATGTTACTAACTATGGTCTATTTATGACAATGGGTGACAATGACAGACAACTACACACTGACACTAACCTTTAAGTGACACAACACAGACTACTGAACTGCACTGATCTCTATATACCTCTGGATTGGTTATTCCATACAAATTACCATACTTTCGTGTACCGTTTTGTAGCGCCGCTGTAGCCGTACGCAAGTATGTGCGGACATCACTAGTTTTAGTTCCATGTACTTACACTCCGTAGCCTACAGCGCCAAAATGGCGATTTTGAAATAGACATAAAAATAATTTGACAGCAGCCGATCCAGAGGTATATTTAGAGATCAGTGACTAAAGCCTGAACTGAGAAGTGAGATTATGATAACGTAAAACGTAAAGAATTATGGAATCTTAAAATAGATTGTTTTTTAGTGGACGATATATTTCTTAAATTTCTTATTTGTGTTTCAGTAAATTAGTAAAATATTCCATGCTAGAAATTGTGTGTCTGTTAGGCGTCAGGATGTATATTAGGATGAAAACAAGCTCACATTAATAGTTTCATTGTTAATGATAATAATTTTAACAGTGTTGTGGTACGTGTGGGCCCAGCAAGGCCGAAGTTAGGAATCTGTGGTCGAAAAGAAATTTTATTTTTGTTAGTACAATTTTATATCTACTCCGTTTTAACTTTTGTTTAAGTATCGTATATGGCAGTTAAGTATTTACTTCCGGTTTCTTTATTACATACAGACTTGTTAAAATGAAAACGAGTGTATAAAATCGAATAGGTAAAGAGTTTTTATTCTGACATGTTGATAAGTGGATGCACGATTAAAGTTTAATAGACACTAAAATGGCATCGCCAAGTCGAGAATCCAATGACAAATCTACTCTATTTAAATTTACGAGACTGCTGGCTTTAAAAGTAGCTCAAATTGTGGTACAAAGTAGACAAGGCAAGAAAATTACTCATAAAGACAATGTGAATAACAGAATAGAAGAAAGTGCTTCTTCAATACAATGGGTAAGTTTTCAGAATTTAATAAAAAAAATTAATTGGTCTCGCTGCACTCTACTAGATAAATTCGCCGTACTTGACAAATGCGGCAACAAACACTACGCCGAAATTTATTAAATTTTCAAAAAATACTCAGAACTCGCCTTGAAGGTATCATTTTTTTTAAATGCATATATTTGTACTCAGTATGTACTGGTTTGTACCAACTACCAATATTCTTTTCGTTTGTACCTCAATGGGTTCGAATGTAGAGCGGTATTACAAAAGTGCAAAAAATCTGAGGGAAATAGATTCCAAATTCAAATATCAAATATTTTATTGCAAACCATAATGTATAAACGATGTTACAATATAAAAATTTAGACCAAGTCCATAACACTTTATGGACCCTGTTGGGCATGCAACTTAGGGACTAGGAGAGAGGAAGCATATATACATATAAGTATACATAAGCGTATAAATATTTATATAAATATAAAAGAATTTTATTTTATTTAAATTAAACATATTTACATTTATATTATTTATATTTAAATAATAATATTATCTAAAAAATATTCATTTACATTATAATAACATTTAGTATGTAGGATTTTTTTAAATTTTTTTATAAATATGATATCATTTTCTTCTTTTTTTAAATTAACTGGCAATTTATTATATATCTTTATAGAAGAATTGAAGGTATAGGTAGAGTTTAATTTTAATCGTGATGATGACAAGACAAGTCTTCACGTTTTTTATAAAATTGTTTATATTTTCGTACAAATTTACACATTTCCAAAATATATAGGCTGGGCAGGGTTAATATTTTATATTCAAGAAAGTATGGTCTACAGCTATCAGTTTGATCTATATTTGCTATTGTTCGGATAACTTTTTTTGAAGGGTGAATAGAGAGGCTACATCTGTACTGTTACCCCACAGAATAACACCATAAGTTAGCCAGGCGTGTGCATATGCATAATATGTTGTTATTGCTGTTTTTATGTTCATAGACGTTTTTATATTCCTAGTCGTTTGTACCCATATGTACCACTAAAAGTTTCGTTTGTACCTCAATGGGTTAAATTCGGAGGTACTAAATTTTCAAAATATTCAAAAACCAGGTAATCAAAATCTGCAAGCGTGGATAAATTCCTAGTCATTTGTACCTATCAAAACCACTGAAAGACTTGTTCGGTTCGGTTCGGAGAAACTAAATTTTCATTATATACAGAAACCCAATTAGAGGAATTAATTTTTTTCAAATGGAAATCTTCAATGGTACATATGTATACAAACAACTAGGAATCTATCCCCGCTCGCAGATTTTGATTGTCTCGAATTTGGAATTTGGAATTTTTGTAATGTACTTTCGAACCCATTGAACAAACGAAAAGAAAATTGGTACAAACCAGTACAGACGTATGCATTTGAAAAAGACTCGATAATAAAAAGAATCAATAATCAATACGATACAGGCGGGTTCTGTATATTTTTTGGAAAATTTAATATCTCCAAACCCAATTGAGGTACAAACGAAGAAAAAGTTGGTACAAACCAGTACATACTGAGTACAAACATAAGCATTTAAAAAAAAATCGATTACTTCATGTCGGGTTCCAGGTTCACGCACGTCGAATTGGGCGTACAATAGCTAGTCACACTGCATACTGTCTGTGATGTGTATGTGCCGATTGTTTTATTAAAATTTGGGCATAATAAAATGCCAATTTGCATAGTGAAACTGTGTAAAAATATAATTAAACTGTGTAAAAAGTGATAAATAGTGATGATGTTTTACACACACTACAATAAAAAGTTGCCGCATTCACAGAGCTATTGCTTTTAGGTAGGGCCGTATCTTGTCGAGCGTAACATTATCAATCATTTATCTATGAAAATACCCTTTGATTCATAGGAATATAATGAATAAGAAAATTTTAGATATTTCGATTTGTTATTTATTTATTGTTAATTGATATATCTATGCCCATATGGAAAAAAAAACAGGTTTGATTTTAGGCCTTACTATTAAGAAATTAAATCTCTACTTATTTATTTACATTACTTATTACTTTACACACATTTATTTATTGGGTATCTAATTAACAAAAAATCATGACTAAATATAAGTATGAACAAACTGCTTGAATAATATTGTCCACATGGTATTGATTAATTTAAAATAGTGTGATAGATAAGTTTAACTTATCCATTTTTTCTTGCTTGTTGCCGTTTTTGAGTCTGCTGTTTTGTAGTCTTTATGATGGAGGCAATCACCCAAATAACCTATGGGGTTAGGTTAGATTTTAGGATCCTAACATAACCTCTGTATGCTAGGAAGATTTGCAATCTATAAATCATTGCAGTCATGTAATCTGTCAGTGCAATGGATAGTAATTAATTGTAATTAACTATGTCCTTTTAATGTGGAATTTCAGTTTAGTTTGTCAATACCAGATGACCCAAAAGTAAACCAAGATGTTAAGGAAGTGTTGAATTGTGAGATAGTGGAAGCACTGACAAACATGTTGTGTGTAGAGATATCATTGAAAACAAACGATGGGGAGGAAATGGTATTAGAGTTATGGACAGTGAAAATGTCCCCAGAAATTGATATTGGTATGATTTCCACATCGACCATATATTACAGAATGAGTATCATGCTCAAGTCAACATTAAGTATTTCAAGGATCACGCCAGCATATAAAATGGCAAGAAATCAAACTAAAGAATATGCTAAATATAAAATATTACACAAAATTTATGGGGGACAGCCAAATATAGATTTATTGGGTAAGTTTTTTTTCACCAAATTCGAACTATAGATCTATAGATCTACTCTTTTTATGTGAGCAAGGGATTTTGTGTAAACAAAAATATGTGAGAAGTTAACAAAAAATTCACTCTACTAAATTTACAAAACATAAATTTATATTTATAAGTTTTTGTTCTTTATCTCTGTAATGTTGTCATTTATGTTTGGAAATCCACATTTTGAGGTTATAAATCCCAAAAGTATATTTTTTTAACAAATAAGTTTACATTTATAAGTTTTTGTACTTTATCTCTGTAATGTAGTCATTTATGTTTGGAAATTCACATTTTGAGGTTATAAATTTGTTTACACAAAATACCTTGGTATACATTACGGTAATGTAATCTACATTACTAATATAGTAATGTACACTTATTTACTGTTATATATTAACCACAGCATTCTATTTTGATATTTGATTCTTTGAAAATGAAATTATGTATATTATTGGTATTATAAAATACATTGTAATATAAATGTATATCAATGTAATATAAATGATACAATAGCAATACAATACAACAGATATAAACAATGCAAATCCAATTACTTACTTAAAGTAAGTAACAATCATCCGAAAACAAAATTAATATGTTTTTGATGTATAATAAACAAATATCTATGTAAAATGATGCATGATTCAACAAGACTAATAAAACAAGTTAGAACAAGGTGGCAGGCACTAAAACATCTATGAATAGGATGCAACAGATCTAGAAATTTGATTACTTTAGGCTAGAAAAGTTTCCAAATTATTATATCAATATTGACCAATGTATTTCTTTGCATATATATAAAAGTAAGATAAATAGTTAATAAAATTATTATTTTCAGGTGAAAAATACAAAACAATTAAAGTGAGTGATCTTAAAACTCCGATTGGTATGATAGCTATTGAAGTACTGTACAGAACAAATCTTTCCCTAATACCCAATGAAAAACCGAAGAATGTCTCTAATGGCAAAGAAGCTATTAATGTTAAAAATGATCATTTTCCTATTGAAAATTCAAAGTAAGTATTTTTAATTTTTACTCTAAAATATATCATATTAATACTGATCTCTTAATTTGGCGTTTCCTTTTTGAATTCAAAAACGTATATCTGTTAAAAAATAATAATGAAGGTCCTAATTATTCAATATCAAGTTCAATAAAGCCCAGGTTTAACTATAATACAAGTGAGTTTGGACCGAGCGCGCTCATACAAATCAGCTCATATAGGAGTGTGATCAGATTACAGTTTCCACCGCACAAGTTCTACAGTGTCCGCATAGAATTATAGTAGCTCATTCCACTTTTTTTTTTCACCAAACGCATGTGAAATATCCTTTGACGCCATTTTATTTTGATATTTATATTCGATCAGCACAGTCCGATTCCACTCTGATCGGACGCTGTCATCTGAATGAACTCGGATCCTTCTTTTTCACGCTATGTGTAGCAACTGAGTAGTAGTCCGAACCCTGCTTAAAACCCAAATCATTGCTTAAGGGTCGACGTCGGAGCCACATCAAGTCCTCAAGTCTACAAAAAGGTAAAACTAGTATTGATAAAAGATTTTCTATTTCAGTAGAGAGTTATTAGAACAGATTAGCAAAAAGGAAATCGACCTTTCAAAACCGTTGACAGCTGGAGCTTTCGTTGATGTTGATGAAATCAAGGAGCTCCATAATACTCTCAGTCAACAACTTCCACCGGCGCCTTCAACGGCATGGCTTCTTGATGATCAAGTTGAAGTACAAAATGTAAGGGTACAAATCATTTGAACCTTTCTCAAGATAATTGTTATAATTTATTGTCTAAATATCAATGAAAACTTTAATATCCTTAGAATCCAAAAATTTTGGCGATTTTATTTTAGTTAACCGTTTCTAATTATATCACATTTTCAGGGAATAGCGAAAATAACTGTGTCAAAGAATGTGGATATCTTGAAGGTCAAATCAGGTGATGGTGTCACCAGCTCGTCAGCCCCAAGCACATTGACTAAGGCAATTGCGGTGCCTAAATGCAAAAACAACGATAAATATAACAGGCCAATGGTAATTTGTTTTTCTATTTTCAAATTAAATATGACTACTCCTTTAAATGTCCTCCTATATCTTTAATTTTTTATATATAAACTACTCTTAAAAGTAAACAATACATAAAATATTGATAGCCTAGTGAAATGAACTCTAATTTGAAACCCTATCAAAGTTAAGTCTACCCACCTTTTAAAACCTGCAGACCATTTCCTAGAGTTGACGAAGGGATTTCACTAACTTCTACATGTATGATTGATGTGTAATTTAATATACTATTTCGATGGTATTTCAATGTCATTGTGACCTTGACCTAACCAGGTAAAATTTAATATGATCGAAAACTTTTCAAGTTTCGCTTACTTGCAGTTGGTTTGTGTGAGGTTACTTGCACTATCGCTAATATCTCTTCATGAAGAAGTTTGTCCTGATCTTTATAATAGTCGGTTAAGGTAGTTTAACATTTGCTCTGTGATTCTCACAGGTATTTCTCAATACCTACCACGGGCACCAGGCTCTCATACAGTTACGACCATTGTTTGTGTATATTACAATTTAGGTTAATATTGTCTGTATATTATGTGGTTTGTGATTGTGTGGAGCTAATAAATGCATTATTATTATTGTTATTATTATTGTGATTGATTTGATTTGTTACGAAATTTTCAGGAGTTTCCTTTCGCTGATGGCAGTCCCTTAACGGAACTGGCAACATTTTACAAAGAATGTTTACACGCTAGATCTGTTAGTGATGAATGGACAGAAATTGGTATCGACGCTTCGGGCTCCACGGACTCCGAAACATTGTCAAGACAGCTCAAAATGTATGAAGACGCGGTACCTGAGTTCGATAATATGGTGGCTTCGATGTTAAGCAATTCCGAGAATGGATCGGAAAGCTCATAAATTATGTGGTGGTAGGCTGAGTATAGTCATTTAGTCTTAATTAGTAATAATTTTAATATTTATCATCAGGCAATCAGACTTGTCGTTTAATCCTGTGACCCTTGCGTAACAATACACCAACCATTCGACCAATAGGCTCATTTTATTGAAGAAGACAACCACGGAAGCTTTATCCGCAGTTTCCAGCATTCCCTAATCTCACTTCACATCCATAATTCCTGTCCCTGTTAACTGTTACACTTTTTCAAATACTCACTGTTAAAGATCACAAATTAATGGTCATTTCCATTTTTTCGCCAAACTTTTAAGAACCTTAATGAATGTTTTAATGCCCGAGTGGGCCCTGGGTGGTAAGTGAGAAGTTAAAAAATCAGAAGGCAATTATGGCATTCAGGGCGCATTTCTGCGTACCTGTCCTCATCCATCCTCAGGCCAAAGAACTGGACCACCGAGTATTCTAGCGGACGTAAGATCCTTCACAAGCCATTAGCTGAAAAGAGTGATTCCTAGTTTCAAATGGCACCCGGGCTGGACGGACGGGTTGAATGTGTCCGCTAATATTTTAATGAAATTAATAGACTAATCGTACTAAAAGCAATTTGGACGCTGATAAGTATTGTTATTTGGCTAAATATAGAGGGCGCCTTTGACAATGCTTAGTGGTTGCCCATGTTGACTAAATAAATTAATAGGCGTTCATAGCCAATATCTGAGCAGATATTGGTTTGACATCGACGATAATATCGTGTAAATTTTAAAAACAAAACAAATTATCATCTCAGCCTTATTACGTCCACTGCTGGACATAGGCCTCCCTGATGAAATTCTAATAGGACAGGTTAGCCGCCAACTCTTCGTACTATATGTTTTGCCCACTGCCAGCTCAAACTTGGGTAGTAATCTTCTGACTTAATATGTCGGTAACTTTCGTTTGGATAGATGGATCTCTTCATTGATGATTTGATCTCGCAGAATAACCCCGAGCATAGCCCTCTCCATAGCTCATTAAAAATTTTCACATACAAAATATAGTTTGACTTTATCAGTAGCGAGATTTTGTCCCGAGTTTAAATGAAGTTTTCACGTAAACTAAATGATTGTTAAATTAAAGCAGTTCTTCGACAATGTACCAAATAGTCTTGTTTATTAAGATTATGTTAGTTTTCTGTTTTATGGTATAACATTTATTAAATACATACAAATAGCACTAACTACGTATATCTTAATATATGAAATGTACATTGTATGTGTAAATGTAATGTGTTGTAATATAAAAATATGTTATATACGTACTTATATATAATATTTCTGAAACATATATAATAGAAAATATGTAATATTATTAAGTGTAAATTAAGATATGTTTTGTAATATAAAATTATTTTTCTATTGATTAAACTAAAATAATTTTTCAGTGAAAGTAATTTCTCACCGAGAGGCCTATATAAACTTTATACAGTGTCTATAATTTTTTCTTTGATTACCGAAATAAAATTGCCATGGAATTTGTAGTAATATTACCAAGGAAGATCATCGGACATTTATTTAAGAATTTATTTTATGATAGAATGGTTAAGAATGTAAATAACATTGTATTCTAATACACTATCAATTTTTAATTTCATTTTATTTTAACTAACATAACATTTTATATAACATACTTTGTTTTCTATTACGTCCTAATCTTTTTGAGCTTCTTAAAGAAATTGCTAAGAGTTAAAAACCACATGGGCAATGATTTTTTTATTTGTTATTCTATATTTTCAATATATTTACTTTGCTTTAAAATATGTGTTGCTTTTAATATCTCTGCTTAAATATTTGAAACGTTTTAAATTGATAAGAAAAATGTTTAAATTTAATATGGAATGTTACCAATTAATATAACCGGTGTAGCATTAAATACTTTTACAACATGATTTTTTTAAATTATTATTATTGGTAAATCCCAATGAGTTATTATGTACTTAAGATACATTGGATTTTGTTAAGTGATTAGTTTAAATAATGTGCCAAATCAATTTTTATGTATTGGCGATGATGTTTACTTGTTTGAAAATATTTTCAATCTCAATCTTTTTATGCTTTTGTTGCGTTTTAATTACAATATTTCCAGTTTTAATTGTATTTTTAAATACATTTTTTTTTTCAACTTTATAATATGTAATTAAAGATGTCATATAGAAATTAAAATAAATTATTTTAGTTTAGTTTACTTTACTTGAGAAATAGATTTGATACTCGCTTAAATAGGCTGTTTGAATGTCGCTTAAATGTGTAAGTTTAGTTACATATATCCAAAAAATAATTTGTAGCTTACAAAAGTATGTATTTTCGGAAGCGCTTACGGTTGCTTGCATCGGTAAATAAGTAAATGTCAGAAATTAATTATTGACTAATGACAAATTTGTCATTAGTCAACTTTTTAATGTGAAACATTAAAAAGTGCCAGAGGCTCGTAAGGTCTGTAAAATTATACTGTAATAACACCATTTTATATTGTTTATAAAGTATAAAATTATATTATGTAGTTTTTATAATGTTGTCTGCCAATTCTCGAATTACTACTGTAATTCAACACTATTCATTTAAACAGCAATTCAATAAAACTGTATTTTCTTCTCCCCATTCAATAAAAAAAAATTAGACTTCTAAAGTATAGTAATTGCCGTCACGTTAAAAGCTACTGGCGATGTAGTATGACGTGGGTCAATGATAATTTACAATGAAATAGATTTTTTTATAATCTTTCGGTTCCTTAAGGCAAGGTGCTAACGTTTTTTTTTTGGTTAATGTATACTGTATGTCTTTACTGTGAAGACTCATTCAAAACTTTGTATTGTATATTTTATAGAATCACACAATTAAACGATATAAACTTGTAAAGTGTGTTTTTCCTTTAAAAGTAAAAAAAAATCAAAGAATTTTCAAATTTTTTGACATGAAAACTTCTTTAGGCGCTCGCGTAACTGTCACATGTGTGTGTGTGTTTAGGCGACAGGCTAAGGTTATACATAATACAAAGCTACGGAAAAGGTAAGAAAAAATTCCAGGTCACTTGACTGCGCACATACAACTCCTCGGCACCTTGCAGCAGATGTTTGGGCACAATCGAAAGTCGGGGGACAGTTGTTAGAGTAGAATTTTAATAGTAGCTTGTTGTTACTTTATTAGTTAAAGTAAAGAAGTCAGGCTACTTACCGCGTGACGACACAGTTCACAAATGAGACCACGATTTCACAAATCTGTTGTGACTTTTGAAAAAATAAAAAGCTTAATTTATTTCTGAATATATATTAAAAACATAGAGGATTTATTAAAGGAACATCTTACAATTTAAAAACATTTAAGTTTTCTTACATAGGATACATTCTTGGAAATACGAATGAGTAGGTATAGGGTAACCCTAATAATTCTAAAATATATGTGTTTATCCTATTGATAGACATGATTATATACCTAGGATTAACTCGCACTGAAAGTGCAATGAGGCTGTAGTGGATTCAGTTTTACAATTAGCATTTTCGTTCGTTGCAGCAAGAATTTTGATAATAAAAAATACAAAAAGATTAAAATCATCAAGGTTCGCAAAATCCGATATTTATCCGATATACGTGCGATGGCGCACGACGGATAGATATACTGACGTCAATGACATTTGAAAATGTCTTCAAAATATAAAACTATGAGGTCGTAGATCTATAAAAACTGTTTCAACCCAAAAAAACACCATTTTTGAAACATGAAGACAAGAAAACATGAAATCAAGAATTTATTCTTCACTTTATTAAGACTTTAACAAAAAAAAACCGACTTCAAACAGTTTTCTCATGGATTCCATTGTCAGAACTAGACTAAATTTAAATGGGACCACACGGGAAGCACCAGTTTTCAAATAAAAAAGAATCATCAAAATCGTTTCACTCAGTCGAAAGTTATGAGGTAACCAACATAAAGAAATTTAAAAAAATACAATCGAATTAAGAACCTCCTCCTTTTTTGGAAGTCGGTTGAAAATTGTAAATGATTGAAATTCATTTAAGATAAAAGCAAGCAGTCTGGCAGTTAACTTGATGGTAGGCTGCCATCCTTTATGAGCACAAGCTGTACCTAATATAGTATATAATACCTTTTTTTAGCTGCTATACTTAAAATATTAGACTTTAAAGAAACTGACTTGACGCATTTTCTTCTCGGAAATATGTTCCTAATTTCCCCAAAAAAGGTTTTTTTTTAATTTGAAACAGTTACATATATATGTGTAGGTGGGTAAAGGATGAGTATAAATAAATTAAAATTAACAATATTGGTTTTGTCGTATGAGTTAAAATTAAAATAAGTTAGCGATTTATAGTCACAAAATGCAATCCCCAACCAAGGTGTAACTTTTCGTCTTTTCAAAGGCTAACTCAACCTAAACCTATTTATACAATGTTCTTTACTTATCTAAAGTAAACTATATCTAGCTTCTCTCTAATGACTTGAACATTTTTACTAAGTCTAAGTTATAATATCTAAGCCTGAGTTGATTTATTAATGACTAGCTGGTGCC
The DNA here is from genome assembly GCA_918317495.1 of Synanthedon vespiformis. Lineage (NCBI taxonomy): Eukaryota > Metazoa > Arthropoda > Insecta > Lepidoptera > Sesiidae > Synanthedon > Synanthedon vespiformis. The sequence continues at coordinate 6,572,619 of OU906947.1, forward strand.
TGCGACTTCATCCGCGTTGAAAAAGAAAAAAGTAACCTATCTTGTATCCCGTACGTCTAAATGCTTATCTACCAAGGTTCTCAGTTAAATCGTTTAAGAGTTATGGAGGAACATACCTACACTTACGGATTTATTATAAAATACATGCACCAAGATATCCAATTCACCTGAAAAAGGGCAATGAGAGCACCAGACGACATCTGACCAGCAACAGCAGTAGGTAATGCTTTATCTCTTAGGCGAGTGTAAATTAAAAAACATCGAGACCAATCTCAATACCCCGTAAAGCGACGCGGTTGTCATAGATATTTTTTTTTAATTATCTTTTATTGGTCTCGCTACGCTCGACTAGATACGGCCCTACCTAGAAGCAATAGCTCCGTAAATACGGCAAGTTTTTATTGTAGTGTGTGTAAAACATCGTCACTATTTATTTATCACTTTTTACAGTTTCACTATGCATATTTTATCATGCCCAAAATTTAATAAAACATGCGGAACATACATATTACAGACAGTTTGCAGTGTGACTAGCTCGGGTACGCCGAATTCGGCGTAGTATTTGTTGCAGCATTTTTCAAATACGGCGACTATCTAGTCGAGCGCAGCCGTGTTTTGGCATTCATATCTTTCATATACCTACTTATAATTTAAAAATGATAATTTTCTCCAGTTATATCTTAATAACAATGGCAAGGAAGAATCCCCTATTAAACTACTAAATACAGCCTAGTGATGTGGAATAAACAGGAACATGAACAGGATAAATTGGATATCAAATAAGCTACGATTATATAATTAATTATTTTGATTCCCTATTTTATAATTATATAGTATTAATATTGATTCCGATACATAAGTAAAAATGCCTTATAATAGATGTAAGCGATTACAAAAGTCAGTTACAGCTCACAAATAGCTACTAAATGAATTAAAAGTACCTATCATCGTTTTGTTTTTATCATACGATATGGTCTCTCTCGGGCTTTGATACTAATTATTACCTAATAAAATTAAAGTAGAAACTTACCACGCATCACCTTTAAAGTAATAATGAGAAATTTTTATAAGCTACACGAAAGAAAAATAGTGCCTAAGTTCATACTACATTTACTAGGAGTAGATAAGGTGTGCTATGCATTCAGCTTATTACCTTTATTTTACCTTACATCTTAATAAAATATAAAGTGAAAATTTAATCTCGACTGTCGATAGTCGAGTATCAAAATCTACCTAAAATTAAAATAATCACTTTCAAATTAAGTAGATAAATTTAAATTAGACTAATTTTACTTTAGATCAACTAATGACAGAAAAATATGGATGTAACTAGATTAGATTTAAAAAAAAATCATCCTGGATCCTGCATCGACTTGCGTTCTTATTTAATTAATATAGATGTAAATAAAAAGCAAGAAAACACTTAATAACTACTTTAAAAGTACGAATAATAAAAAGATATGTGAAGCAGTACTTTTTCATTAATAAAAGTCATTTAAATTTGGTTTATAGATTGTTTTGAGATAGTTTTGAGAGAAAACATAACTGACCTTTTTACATTGAAGTTAGAAATTATGTTATGCCGAAAGTATAATTCCTAAAAGGTACCTACCTAAAAATAATACCTATTTAAGTACCTAAGTAATATGTAATCTTTTATATTCTTTTAAAAAAAGTTTTATCTTTTAACTGTGGGACTAATTAGACTTAAAATGAAAAAAGAAAGATTTTGAGACTAGGCTCCATCGAAAATAGTGTTATTTTGACACCAATTTGACTATTAATGCAGACATACGTACTGTAAATGCATGATGGTTTTTGAATACAATTGTTTAACAGTTATTTAGATAACTGTTGTAATACGAATGCACAGCGGACATGGTGGTAGCGGTGACAGGAGTGATAGAAGTCGACGAAATCGATGCCGGAGGCGGTAAAGACGGCTGCGGGGTAGCTGTTGGGGAAGAGTAGGTCTTCCGCTCGGACAGACTTGGAAGGCCAGTGGAAAGAGCGAACCCGCCAAGGCCGCTAATCGAAGAGCCCCCAATGGGCCCTCCACTCAACATCTGACTGTGAACGCTGCGCATACCGGCGAACATTGGCGCCGTTCCTGAAATAACCAAATGAGATCAATTAGTTTTGTATGGAGAAAACTTCTTTAGGCGCATTGGCCATTTTTGAAATGGGATAAAATCATTGAACTCGCGACGCTGTCATGAATGAATGAAATTAGCCGATATTAATTTAAGATAATTTTAAAAAAGAACAATAAGAATAACAACGGTTGAAGCTTGTTGTAGGTAAGATGACTTGATTTTACTGTGAAAATATATTTCGTAGATATTTAAGTTTGAAAGAATCTGAAATATTCACAGGAAATTACTGAAATTAAGAAAGACTTATACAAAACCAAGTGTAAGTAAAAAAAAAGACACCGCCGTAAAGTGTTATTTGCAGGCTGTTATTGAAATATTGTGTGCAATTAGATATACCTCGCTCAGCAAACCTTAAAATCGTCATGATATTTCTTATTTTCTAATGTTGAACACTATGGACAGCAACAGTTGTTAATATTTATTTATTGTAGAGATGCGCCGAATATGAGTTCAACCGTTTTTCATTATTTCATTTGTAATAATTTATTTTTTAAGCTCGTTTAAATAAAAACAATAAGAAAATTAAAACAAGAAATGTTTATAGAGATTTTTCAGCATAGTTAAAACTAGATTAATGCTCTACAAAGAGTACGAAATGAAATTGATTGAATATTGTAAAGAGCGGGTAGTGGGTGCCGTTCGCGCTTCTCATCGACGCAGCCCGCCTGCTCCTCGTCTGTTGGCGGCCACGTGCTTCTGCTACATAATAGCTTTAATCTAAACAAACCACACCATTGGACGGTTTCAGGAATAAAATCTAACCAGGAGTTTCCATCTTCCACGAATTTTAAAGCATATGTATCAAATAATCTTGTTAAAACAACACGAAACACACAGGATCACTGCAATTCATTTTGTGTGTTTTCATATGTACCTTACATTCTCACTTGTTCTTAAAATGGCTTGGAGATATTTCATTGATAATTGACATAGGTTTTCCTTTTAAAATTTCTAAAATATTTAGTAGACCGTCTTAATATTATATGGATATAGGCACAATAATAACAAATAGAGCACATAATAATAAACAAATTTTTGTATACAATATCCCATTTAATTCCGCCTTTTTATGCTATTATCTCTACATAAACCTAAAAAATGCCTTAAAATTGGCAGTTTAATATTATAAATATGTTATAGAACTTTTAGAATTATCTTTGTAGAAAAGCCAACTTTGAAAAGTTCATTTGTAAAGTTGATTCTGCTGGGAATCGATCCCGAGACCCCTGAGTCAGGCTCTACCCACAGGCACCTTAACCTCTCGACCAATGGGCATCAAAAGATCAAAAGATTTACAGGAAGTACTCCACTTTGACACATTCTGTTTTTAAAACGCTTGTCACAAATTAATTACAAGTACTATGCGTATCAAATGAGAATAGGACTGGAAATTCGCATTTGACACCGCATTTCTCACGAACTTCATTACTGATGTGTATGGAGTGCAAGAAAAAACAATCCAAGAATTAATTATTATTTTTTATTATTTTTGTAATGTGATTTATTTATTCAGTTAGTTTATTTTAAAATCGTATACATTGACCCATAAAAGAATTACATATCTCGTGGAGACGCGTTAGCAAACTTAAGGGCTTTGCTACATAGAACCAAAGCCGAAAAGATCGTAAAAATACGATTTAAATCGTACTGTAATTTACACATATAGTTTAATTACTTAATAGTTATTATATACTAGCTGGTGTCCACGATTTCGTCCGCGTTGAACGATGAAAGGTACCCTATGTCCTTTCTGGTGTCCCAGACAACGTGTATGTAAAATTTAATGGTGATCGGTTCAGTAGTTTTTGCATGAAAGCATAATAAACAAACAAACTCACATTCACATTTATAATATTAGTAAGGATATATACATTTATACATATATAAATTTATTAGATAAAATATAAATTAAAAATATTTATATTTTTGTTACTCGGATTATTTTGACGACATTACTATGATGACTCGGATCATGTGAAGTTTGCAGCAAGTGCGATCCTATTCTCATTTGAAACGCATAGTACAAGTAAAGCCCGAAGGATAAAAACTTTTTAACAAAAAAATTAAACCGCCGAAAAAACTGAAAAGTAAAAAATAATAACTAAGTTAATGTAAGTATACCTAAGTCTCACTAAACTACACGAAACTCCCAAAACATATTTTTATTATGTCTAGTCTTAATTCCCCTTATTTTATGACGTAAAAAAAATCAAAGTGTTATTATTAATCATGTCTAAAATGGGAAGTTGCATGTTGCTCGTGCGTTGAAGGGCTTCCTTAAGACAGATCGTTGAAAAGACGTTAACATTCTATAGGTAAGTACAATAAGTGTGTTAAAGGCAAGCGGAGCACTTCACACACTTTTCACTAACCACACTTATGTATTTGTCATCACATTTAGAAGCTCATAGATCAACTTCGAGAGCTTACAGCTAAGAAATAGATTTCTCTCAAGTAGTCACTCGATGAGTGATAATCGCCGGTGGCAACGCAGCGCCGCTTGCGTACGGAAACGTTATCCAACCAGACATCCCTTCTGTTACAGATAAGGTTCATTCAGAATCACGCTCAAAAGTCAAACATTGTTTACCTACCTACTGTTCTGAAACTAATTACAAAAAGTAACAAAGAAGAAAACCAAAGTTTTATGTCAATTGAAATGAATACAATACATGTAGTTGTAGATATTGCTTGGACAACATTTTTTTTAAAAACCTAAGATTGGTTTTTGTTATTATAATTTTCATTTCTATAAAAATTAAAGTTATTAGGTACGTCATTATATAAAATTATGTTTTAAGCAATAAAAATATTTATTTGATAGAATACAAATGAAAGTGTTGAATATTGCAGAATTGAATAACGATTATTGAGAAAATAATACTAAAAAACGTTAAAATATTAAAAACATCTATGGGCGACGCCAAGCAGTGTAGTAGGAATTTATTTTAGGTTCTGAAGAATTTTTCAAAAAATATTATTCTTCACCTATTAATAAATAATTTGTTTAATGTATGTGTAATAGGTTTCGCGGTAATTCTAGACAACTCATGTTTTCAAAGACGATTTGGGTACGTACACTTAAAGTAAAAGGCTCCATTATTTACTTATATACAGACAATTTTTTGTCTGTATTGCATTTTTAAAATAACGGGTTAACTTTTTAATTGAAATAATAAACAAATGTAGCTTTTAAATATACCTACTACAAAATAAGAAAATAATATGACGATATTAATTTCGTTAACCTCTTAATGAAAATTATCACGTGGCACTCATTAGCAATTGAAATATGAGAATATGGATCTGTTATCTCAAAGACTAAGTGAGTCATTCCATTGTAATAATGATAATATTACATTGACAGCAGAGAATAATAGGCAAGAAGGATAATATACCATATCAATTCGCATAAGTCGCAAAGCCGTTTCACGTAGGTTAAAAATGTTCGCTAGCGAGTTATGTGAATCCTGAATGCCAGATAATAGCTGAGTTTACTGGCAAAATAACACACGATTGTGGGTACAATACGTTTTATTGATTAAATGAATGAATAAGAGAGGTAGTATTAAAATAGATTATCTAGTTTTCAAACATTAAAGATAATTCCAAAACATTTTGGCATTTAGGATTCACGAGGGCGCAATTGTTAAAAGACTCCAGATTATATCGAAATAAATATGCTTTTTATTAATAATTCCATTGTATTTCGTTATATAACTATACACATTATCAAAGTTCGTAAAGTTTATTTTGCATGCGCAAGAAAGCTTTGCAAATTCGCTAATACATTCTTAAGCTATTTATATTTTTATACCTGTCTTTTAAAATTTTATTTTGGCAACTTCAGAGAATGTTCTGAATATTTTCAGGTCGTGGGTGCTGTATACTTTTGTGGATAATCTGGTATTGCGCCATCGATCCTCCCTATATTGGGCAAAATAATTTGAAATTATAAATAAAATTGTCGGAAATAATAATTTCCTAAATTATGAATATTTTTAATAATATACATAGAATAGTAATAAATCTATTAATTTGTTATTAACTAGTCTGTCGTTTGCGTATATGTTCGTTATTGCGTATCTAGAATCATTGTATAATTCTACGAGCTGGTGCCCGCGGCTGCGTCCACGTTCAAAATGTTATATATAGCCTTCTCGATAAATAGACTATCCAACACAAAAAGAATTTTTCAATTCGAAACAGTAGTTCCTAAGATTTAAGCGCTTTCAACCAAACAAACAAACAAACTCTTCAGGTTTACATAATAAAAAAATAGTATGAATTATATACGTGCAACATAGTGCCCAGTTGGTGGTAAAAGCCGCTAGGTGACTTAAGCAGTCAGAACCTACTAAGGTCGGTCGCTGATTCAAATAATAAATAACTGTTATTGGCAAAAAAAAAACTGGTACAAAGTAGGCACCGCACTGCACTATTTGCGTTGAAAAAATCAACTTACTTCAGAACATCACTTATTAAGTTAGTTATTACGTCAGAAAATATTAAGCCCGGCCACACACGTACCTACGTTTTCCGAATTTGTTTTTCGAATGCGTTTTCCGCGTTCGGAGCCCCAAATGCATCAAATCTATAGAAAATACATTGATTGCCACACACTTTCGTTTTTTTTCCGTACGGGCCTGTGCGTTCAGAATCCACATTCGGACAAAATCTAATGACGTCATGCGGAGCGCAGCAACATTTCCTATATACCGCCTATCCTATCCTATCCATTTCCTATATCCTATATACTCCCCCCCTAGGTGGGCCATGACCTTGTCGTGGTGGGGGGGCTTACCCTTGATCCGAAGGGTCGCAGGGGCCGGTGGTAGACAGAACCACCGACCTTTGCTTGTCCCATCGGATTATTGGGGACCAACAAGGCCCACACCCGTGTGCTCCGAGCGGGCTCCGCTGAGCGGAGCTCGCGGCGGAGCACATCCCGGCGGAGCACACCCCGGCGGCTGGGGCGGGACGTGTAGCCCTCCATGCATGTTCTCGTCAGCTGTCGTCGGGGTGTTTTGATGGAGTTCAGGGGAACAGGGAGGCCTGGGGGGGTGGCCCCTGGTCCCCTGCTCAGAGGAGCGGCGGGGGGGAGCCAATGGACACTGTTGGTGTCCATTGAGTCCTCCCTTTTAACATCCTGGCAGATGGCTGGGCAGGAGAAGGCGGGTATCAGCCCGTCTTCAAATGCCCTCGGGGACCTGCGCACACGGCTGGCTGGCTGTGTGTGCCTGCACGGGTCTCCTCCGTCTGGGGATTGCTCGGGTGTCTTCGGGTAATCCCCCCGTTGGCGTCAGCCTAGTCTACTAGGCTACTGGTCGACCCCCACATACCCCTGCCGCCTAGCCAGCGGTAGGGGATCAATAAAAGGATTTCTCCTCGATAAAAAAAATAAATAAAAAATATCCTATATACTGAATGCAAGTTTCAAACGTGTGCGCTAGGCACACGGAATTCCGAATTCGAATTCGGAAAACGTACGTATGAGGCGGGGCTAAATAATAGCATTTCTCACACGACAGCTACCACAACCTTAGTCGTTTTTGTGTTTATGAAGGTTTTATATTTTTTCAACCCTTATAATTATTTAGAAATTCAACCCGTATTCAGAATCAGAAGAACCCTAAAAAGAAATTAGTTCTTTGTTATTAAATAACGCTAGTGGTACTGAAACTAAATTTACGAATTTTAGAATTTTTTTCTGTATGTATGTATATGTATGTATGTTTCTCCATAACTAAACGAATTAACTGATGAACAAGACGTACAGGACACAGGATAGGCAACTTTTTTCTTTTTCAACGCGAACGAAGTCGCGGGCGCCAGCTATTATGAAAATAAAATTGTAAATTATTTTCAAAGTCTTGCAATTGCATGAATGTGTAAAAAAAAGGCCAAGAAAAGGGTCAAGGGTTGGCATATGAAAGGGTGCATTTTTTACGTGTTCCGGAGATAAAGACATAAAAAACAGGTCTGTTTTATGTTTTTTGTTTCCATGTTTACACAGTAGTGAAACGAAAAGTTTAAATCTGCCATATTTGTATTAACAACACGTACCGCATGAAATCAAAAGATCGAATGAATTGAATTTTGATTGTTAATTTACTCTTATTTTGATCTTAATTTTACTATCATTAAAATATTTAACATGTTTGAATTTAGTCTTATTGGATATTCACTGCAAAATCTTTACATATAAAAATGTTAAGTTGGTTTGTGTACGCTTCAAAAACTCGGGACACACATTTTAATTCGATTTTTACATGGAAGGAGGGATAAACCGGGAGCGTGTCGCTAGTTATTTTATATAAAGAAATCATTATTGGCAATTCCCGTAGGTAAATGGATGGGTCAACAATGAAACCTTAATTATTGTTATGAAATGTACTTTCATATTCAAGGCATCGAAACTACATTTTCAACCGACTTCCAAAAAAAGGAGGAGGTTCTCAGTTCGACTATATTTTTTTTATGTTTGTTACCTCATAACTTTCGAATGGGTGAACCGATTCAGACGATTCTTTTTCAATTTGAAAGCTGACAATGGCATCCATGAGAAAAGACCATGAGACGGTTGAAGTCGGTTTGTAGTGTTATGTAGTGTCATATGCACTTTTTATATAATAGACTTTTATATAATAAACTTAAAAACTTTAAACTTTTTATATAATAGAAGTAACAAAATCAATATTTTGTAAAAACGTATCAATCAATCAATGCTTTTAATTGTAAAAACGTATCCAAGCAAGTATAAGGCAATTTAATTATAAAACATAAATTGATATAACAATAAGAAAGTTAATCGAAAGGGCACGTCCCTTGTATTTCATACTGATGCTAACAGTGCTCACATCATCGCCTACAAGACCGCACGCATCGACTTAAATGCATCGATACCAGTGTCAATTACCGGGACTATTTTTAACACGTTTAAAATATAAATCAGTTTTAAATTAGTCACGTTCAAATTTTAGTTCCATTCTCCAAACACTGCATAGTTATTTTTGCTGCTAGGTGTCATTTATTTACAGAAAAAAAAATTCAAACATCACCCTTTCGATAAAAGGTCATAGAACGCGTGGAGCGTCTATTTGTTTAGGCAATAAGCAAGATTTTAACAGAAATGAGCAAAATTAAATAATTATAAAACTATAAAGTCTTAGTAAGTTATCAATTATCATTCTACATAGATAATTATTTTCTTTCTTACTTAATATAATTTATATTTTGACAATTCGTGTCGTGACGATTAGTACATATATTATATATATGTAAGTACTGCCTTCTGTATGTCCCTTGACCCAGCCATCTGGTGATAGCCTCTCGATGTGTTAATCGAGCCTCTTCGCTATAAGACCGTTTGCCGATACGACTATCGGCGCGATGATGGTCGAATCGACATCCTACATGGCGGTCACCTCGTGAGCTAAGTCTGCATTCTTAGTGAGCTTATCTTTTTCGGCTTTTCACGAGATTTTCGTCTTGCAATATCAACATTGTTAACATCAATGTTAATAAGCATCGTCCGGCGCTGGAATCGATTGATCGATCGCTGAGAGCGATCTCAGTTCAGCGTAGAATACTCTAACTATTTTCGAGAATGGGCGCAAGCACGTACTTGCAAACTCGAACTAGATAAGACCGTAACCAAGGGCAATTTGCTGTTGAATGATCCTGGCTACTTGGTTATGTCTGTACCGCCGTTACAAAGATAAGCACAACCGGAAATAATATGCCTGTTTGTCTCACCAGGATGATGGCATGCCCGACACATCTCGACCGTACTGTCTTTCAGGATATATTTCCGGTAATTATTCGTCTTAATAACTTCATCTGCAATTGAAACAAAGCCTTCGGTTTCCTCGAAGAGGTAACCGAAATGTAGCCAGTTCACTGACATGAGCGAGTCCACATTAAGACTAGTAAGGGCTTTGTAGAATTGTAAAGAAATTTATTACTGATTTTATCTTTAAGTACAATTAAAATAATAACGCTGTCTGCTTCAGTCTGTTTCTTCCCTAACTGTTAAGTCACCTAGCGGATTTGAATACGATTTTCACTAATGGAAAGAGCTTTTTCCTATAAAAGATTTCACGTTGGATTTAAAGATTCGTTGTTTTAAACACCATACAACACATTCTGGTACGAGAACTGAAATTCTAATACTCATAAACGGAGCATGTACCCACGTAGGTACCATATATCCGGGAATAAACACGTCAAGGTTGTCGTTCTTAAAAATCATTTCATTTTTTTTTCATTAAAGCTTTCAACCGTTAGAGTTCCGTCGGACAGGACGGGCGATATTCTCGAAATACCTATTGCATTTATAAAGATCAAACGATTTGAACAAACGTGCGCCTTTGTGTAAACAAATCATACGTTGCTTATGCGCACGGGCAAGCCGTAGAGCGTAGTCATCTTCTCGGCAACGTAACACGCATGCCATTATCTCTATAGCACGGTCTTATAGGTACGTTAACTGAAACACATCACACCGTTGAACGTACTCGTAAGTTTCCAATTTTTACGATGCTTTTGAGCACCATACCTATAGTATTAAACGAAAGCACGAGATTTACGACAGGATAAAAGGAAGCAATGATTAAAATTATCTTACATCCACATGCATGCAAAATATCAATTGATCGTGCACGGCTATGATTGTTCAAAGAAAGCTAGAAGAAATTACTATAAAATATATCAACTGCTAACTTTTTTATATTAAGATCGTCAGACAGGCTCACTGTTCACTGGATGGTAGATCAAGTGCCTACAGGACGCCTGTAACACAAGCAATGTCGCAGGTAAGGTACTGCAAGTGCAATATATAATTGATCTAGCATCTCTTGCTTAACGAAACTCATGCTTGGGAAAATCCGTAAGGGTTCTAGAAAGCTTTTTAACAATCATAGCATTTTTTTAAACAGTTGAGAAACAAAATGTTTTTTTTCTTCAGTTTTCCTCATATAATTTTATCAGGTTGTAATGCATAGTTAAGTTATAGGTAAGTATTGGTGAGACAAATCAAATGAGACGTGTTAAGTTAAACCATTTCAATTCGTCCGACGACGACGACGAAAACGAAAAACAAAAACGGAGGAGGTTCTCAATTCGATGCGTATATTTTTTTTTATATGTTATGGACTCCAAAACCGATGAACCGATTTTGATTAAACTTTTAGACAATCTTTAAATTAGTCCAGCGGGTAGGGTAATCCTGTGAAGTTTGGTAGCGATCAGACGCAGGCGAAGCCGGGAGCGGGTCGCTAGTAATATATATAAAATCGGCTATTATATTATAGTAGGGCAAAAAATGAAGGGATATAAAAAATCATCCAAATTTTTAGGTGATTTTCAATAGGCTACGAAGGAAATGGTCATACAGAGCTCATTAAAAAGAGAAATTGTAGCTTCAAGTCTCTAGCTTTTTAATCCGAGCTTCAAATATTTTTCTCATTAGCGGTTTATGACTAATCGTCAGAAAACCAACGAAAAAAGTTCCAAATTTTTGCTTGTCTTAAAATTGGTCTACATACTTAATATTTTTTTTTGTAATGATATTTATTATAAAGTTCTTTTAGAGAATTTAATTCCCTACAATTTGACCCCCTTATGCGATGAAATCTATGCAAACCGATAAAGTAATTTTTTACTTTGAAAATCACTCGGGATCGGGTATGGGCGGCTGAGACAATTTACAAATAACAAAAATGCTGAAAAATGAAAAATATTACCTACTAAAAAGTTTCCTGTTCATAAAACGTGAAACGTGGCTTGCCTTAACGTACCTATTATTCCAAGGGTCCCGGATTCGATTCCCGGCTGGGTTAATTTTGGAAATGAACTTTTGGAACCTTTTTTTTTTTATGTAATCAAGGCAGCGCTTGGCCGCGATCTCACTTGATGTTAGGTGCAGATGCGGCCAAAGATGGACCACGCTTACCTAGTAAGTACCTGCAGCAAATGCACCTGTGGCGTTGCTTGTATTATAGGATTATCAGGTGGACCGTCAGCCTGTGTGTCGTCGTTAAGAGGGAAGAATATCACGTACTCGTCCATACAAAAAGAGAAAACGTTTATCCACTTCTACATGTTTTCCAATCTCCATGATTTTTATGTATGTTTTTGACACATATTTTGACAATATATGTGTCAAAATTACAAAAATAGACCATTTTTGTTCGAAATTCAATGTTATTTTTGTCCTTTAGGACTTTGAACTTTTGGGCTAAACTGCATAGTTTTCAAAATACTTAAGAAATTGATAACTGATAAATTCCAACTTGCCGACGCTAAAAACTGTGTAACTTTTGACCAAACGATTTATGTGGACTGTGGATACTTCTACTTTGGATGTTGGGGTCTAATTATACCATACAGTAGGTACGTAGGTTGAAGAAAGTTATTGAAGTGATTTTTTCATTAACCGAGCAAAATAATAAAATATTTGATTACCATTTTTTTACATCCAGGTATGCATAGCTAGCTCAGTTTCTCGTACTTAGCTCGTTATAGCAATTAGCTTTGTTTATTATAGACGACACACCTACACTTCTTGTGTCAGTAAACATTTAAAGAGATCTTGCTTTCTCGAACTAGGAGATACTTTGTATAGGTATTATTCATTAGTCGCATATAATAGTTAGGTATAAAGTCACGTTGTAGCAAGTATTGTTTCACACATCGTTAATTAAGAAGGCTCGAATGTTTGATGGCGCGGGCTGGGATTAGTCGATCGTTTCGGGGACGCACAGTGCACCAGACGCTGACACTGCACATGTTACCACAATTTTATTGGGTCGTAAGAGAATGCTGGATGCTTCTGAGAAACGGGCCGATATACAGATGCGCGGTAATAAACCTAACTATATAATCCGGCCCTGTGCCGTTTGTATGTATAGTGTAATTGCACACTACCTAAATTACACCTTACAAATGTTGTTTCTTTAAACCTTCTTTAAATTTGCTTCCATAGTGGGAGGGTATTCAGGGATACAGTTTGATGCTGTAACTCTTCATATCTGTCATCTAATCTACGAGACGAGTATATCCAAAATTTAATTACATCACTCGATAGACATTGAATCAAGATCACATGGTATATTCTAATTATTTGGATATCCTTCTTATAATATTATAAAACAAAGTATATTTTTTCTTATAATTGTATTTATATTGCTTCATATGTAGTCGAAAACGTTGTATATAATTTAGATAAAATAATACGCTCAAAGAAAATAATGTAGACTTATTCATTATACCTACGTGATAGTGATTCTGAACCATCTAGGGATGCAATTTCAACAAAATCGGTCTACAGACTGGTCAATAATACTAGCAACGCAACTGCAAAATCCGTTGGGTTATTTAGCAGAAATAAGTTACAGAGATTTTTTGTGAAACTTAGTAACTTTTTTTGAACTTGTGAACTGTAGTCTTACTCAAAACAAAATAGGGCCCACCTTGTTTTTGTTTTGTAAAATGAAAATTAACCATATGTCATTTTGATGGATCATTTTGATATGTTTAATGTAAGATTTCATTAATCGTTAAAACACGGAAATAGGTAAAAAAATATATATTTTCTTAAAAATACGCATAAAAACTGAAAAAAGCAAACCTTATATTTTTTTATTATTGTCACTTTAACCATTTAAATGATTGTACGGGGATATCCTCACCAGCGGGTGGATCCTCCTCTAATGCGTACGCACTCTTTGAGTCTACTCAAATAGGTAATGATTTCCTGTGGTATCAGCACTCAGCAGACTTTCAAAGCGTTTAAAAGCGTTGACTGTTAACTTCACTGTAACTTCTCTGAGGTTTCTTTTCAGTTGGTCCCATAAATGTTCAATTGGGTTGAGACCAGGGCTCTTCATTCGCCATGGCAAAATTGTGATATTTGTGTCAGAAAGTGCTCTCTAAGTCAGACGGGCCGCATGCACGCGAGCATTATCCTCCATAAAAATGAAACTAGTGTGCACTGTCTTTGAAAATGAGATGACATGAGCTAAGATCACACTTTCGAAGTAATTGACAGCAGTTACGGTACGAGTACCATCGTTCAGAATTATCAGCTCTGTTTTGTCCAGTAATCTTATTCCAGCACATACCATTACACTAGCCCTAAACCGATCTGTATTACAAGGTTTCGTAAAACGTTCGCCTTCTTTTCTCCACACTCGTACACGTCGGTCGTTCCATAAAAACTTCACCTTACACTCACTCTAAAGAGCTCATTCCTCCAGTTATCAATAGTCCAGTACAAATGCTCCATTGCGAACCTTAAACGAGCTGCACTGTGAGCTGTTGTCAGTTTCATGCAAACAAAACGCATTCTGAAACGTTGTCCATCTTCGTGGAGTCTGTTGCGGATAGTTTGATCGCTGACTCGTTTACCCGTGGCTTGTCGTAGTCGGTTTTGTAATGTACGTGCGGTAACGTTACGCTCTCGACGGCCAGATAAGCGAAGGTATCGGTCTTCTTGAGCAGTTGTGGCTCGTGTTCTTCCTGAACCACGTCCTCTAGCGACACAGCGTTCCCAGACGATACGAATAGCCCGTCGCGATACACCTAGACGTGAAGCTACAGATCGTTGAGACTCGCCATTTTGCAGCAATTCCCTGCTCTTGAAGCAGTTTCCATGTACCTACATATGGCGCCGAGTACGTAGCATTGCAATCTGCTCTAATTACCGGATTAAAAAAAAACAGTTAAACAAAAACTTTTAACAAACAGCGATCGCAACGATAGTCGAAACACAAAGCGAATAAAAATTGCGTGCAAGCTAATAATGATTTCATTTGTTTTTGTCTCCCCACTTGAGATTTAACACTAGATAATGTTGTTTAAATTAATGATAAGTACTCATAAACATCTCAAGTTTATTTTTAAAAACTTGATCTAACCCATAAATAAGTTTAAAGTTACATATAAACAATTTTTGCGAACAAGTCGAGGTGGGCCCTTTCTTTCGCGAAATTTTTTATCAACCTTATGGTGAAAACCGCATCAAAATCCAAATATAGAGACAGACGCGCAGACGCTGAAGCGGCTTTGTTTTACACTGTTTTACACCATAGAGATGGTAATTATGGCAAAGTTTTTAGCGCTCTTTTTAAAACCAGTAGGTAAGTTAAAAGAAAATAATTAAAAAGAAAATAAAAAAAATCGCCTATCGAAGGATGCAGTAACCCGAGTGCATAATTCAATAAAACATAAAATTATTTCTAAAAGTAACTAATCAACACTTTATTTGTAGTTGGTGAAAGAGGCCCTTAGTAGCATTACCTACTTTTAATACATTTTTCAAATGGGTATTTGAAAAAATGTAAACCATTTGTAGAATGGGTGAAAAATGTGATGACGTAAACTCTATAATATGTATATTGTAGTCTATTGGGAGTCCTTGTCTGTAGCGATGGGAACAGGAGACAGAGGTTACTTTTCATATATGTATATTCCTATACCATGAGCCCTATGCAATGTCGTTCAGTGTTTGAAATTCGATCATAAACCAAAAGACTACTTACACTAACGGAACGGTAGTATTACTAAAATCAATGGTACTTAGTAGTACCTACATAGTTTCAAACGTGAGTGTGTGTGGCTTGTAAAAAAGTATTTCCTGAATAAAATAAACTATTACTTATATTTATGAAATGCAAGGTGCTACGAAATTTAACTAGGTAATTTGGTTGTATCTTTTGCATGTGTTCTTTATAAAACCAAAATAACTTCAAACTTATTAAACTTATTGTTATATTATTGACTTATATACAGATAATGCAATATAAAAACTTACCGTGTTCATTGGAGACGGTGTATTGGTAGTTCGTGACAAAATCTGGTAAGTCGTGGTGCGGAGAGGTCGTAGATGGCGATGGTCTGTAAGTGGGGTCTATGGCGCTGTATGACAATGGCCATTCGCGTTCACCCATTCCTCCGTATGTGCAATATTCACTTCCATATGCAAGTTGTTGACTAGCAGAACTTGTGTGAGAGTATGCGCAGGCTCCATAATCAATTGGAGCGGTGCTGGTAGCACTTGAGCTACTTCCAGTAGCCAGATCGTATCCTGTCGGCTGGGAAGGCGGCAACGCGGCTACTGTACCGCCACCCAAGTATGCTCCGCCACCAAACTGAGGCTTCAATGCCTGGCACTTTCGCCTAAATCCACGTGGTCTTCTACGATATGAACCGCCTTCTTCAAACATGAAGGACGACGATGGATCGATGGTCCAGTAATGTCCTTTGCCTGGCCTACCCAACGATTTAGGAAGTTTCACAAAACATTCGTTCAAACTTAAGTTATGACGCACAGAATTCTTCCAGCCCTGATATGAGCTTCGGAAAAACGGGAACTGCTGCTGTAAAAACGTGTATATTTCACTAAGCGTAAGGCGTTTGTTAGGGGAATGTTCTATAGCCATGACAATGAGAGCTATGTATGAAAACGGTGGCTTTTCCTGACGCCTAGCAGCGGGCGCGCGACGCGCCGCCTCATCGGGGGTTTGTTCCTCGGTCTTCATACGTGCGCGTGCGCATCGAAGCGCGGTCTCGGAAACAGTGCGCGCGCGCCGCCCACAGCTTACTTACAGCTACAGCTATAGGTACATCGTGCACATATATTGTAAGCTTCACTCGTGAGCCCGCACCGCCCATCCGCGCGTACAACTATCTCATGCCCGCCCCACCAAAACATATGTACCTACTTCCATTTTCATACAGACAAGCTCAATAACATCGCTTTAATAACTCAACCAATTCTTAACGAAAGCTTAATTCGAATTGATATCTAATACTTGCTAATTGCAATAGTGACTCATGTTGCTCTATAAAATATTTTGAAATTAATTAAAACTATTATTAAAACTAATAACCCGCTACCGACTTTGCACGGGTGCAATTTTTCTGAAAATTATATATAAAAACCTTTCTCGTTTAACGCGCTTTCCATTAGTGAAAACCGCATGAATCCTATCAGTATGTTTTGAGATCATCGCGAACATTAGATGCGGGGAGGGCCTTTCTTTTATAATATGTAAATGATAATACGAACGTCATTCATAAACTTCTTGTGACAAAGTTTCATTGTCCTTTAAAATCGTTAAATCTCCTGTTGAAGAGAACTGTTGTTGGTTGTTATCCAGGTTTAACACGATTAAAGGGGTCATATTTTGGATTAGTTTGGGAGAAATGCGTAAATAAATAATATATTGCTTTTTTGGACTAAACATTACCAGTAGACAGAGTAAACAGCGGAGAACCCGCTTAGACAATAATATTTACCCATCGCAAGGACGGCTGTCGAACGCCCGCTCTTGACCTAGCACAATTAAACCAAACATTTTACTGGATCTATAAAACGGTTATACGACGTTACACTAAATATTTACCATAAAGCGTAAACCAAAACTTTTGCATTAAACTTGCCGGATTTATTTACCTATGGTCATGTAAACGAAAGCTCACGTTGAAAAGTAATCTTTATTGCTATGCGTCTTAAGATCACATTTTGTTACCCAATTTCCTATATTAACTCTGGTTATTACACTTATTAAACTCATAGAATAGCGATAATTGTTTAATAGTAAAACATGAAACTGGCAATATTGGTTATTGTTTTATTATGTTTAGTGCTTCTTTCTAAGATACGGTAATTTCCTTAACTTTCAAAATGTTTCTTTTTTTTGGGAAATTTGGAACACACTGCCAATGTTCATTTTTTTAATAGCAACAACAACAGGCACACCGACGATCCCGTCTACAGTAGGTAGATACGGACTGTTGAAAATCAAGCAATTAGAGAATTGCATACGAATGTATTTCGACCAGTCGTACATTTAGGAATGTGGCCGATTTTTTTTACGGAAACTACGATTAAAATTACTTACTATTGTTATTAAGTGCGCCTGTTTGACGTCCTACTTGATGGAGGTGGCTTCAGACGCTGTTGATCCTATTGATAGGATAATAGGAGTATCATCATTGAGCTAGTAGATATTAAATAACTAGCGACACATTCCCTTCTTCACACCAAGTTGATATTTTCATAAATTCCATTTGTGCTTCTGTTATAAAGCTTTGGCAGTGCCTTGATAGTCAGTCAGAACCAACAATTTTATAAGGAAGTGTACCTATATGACGAGCAAGATCAGATAATTACGAAATTACGATACGAATTCATGCGGCAGCGCATGGCGGATGGGAGTGTCGGTTCACGCGCCGGGTAGACGATCTCTCCCGTTGTAAACATTCTGTCTTGTAGTAAACATCGTTGCCACTATAACTTGTTTTGTTATTTTATATTACGGTGATTTTATAGTGCAGAAGTATAGTGAATTTTTTTTTATTTAGGCTGATAGTCCACTTGGTGTTAGGTGGCTCCTTCGTCTTAGGACACAAGCTGCACCATTATGAAGTTTTCTGACAAAATTAGACACCTATTGTATGTAATGTATAATGTCGGAAAGTAAAATTAATATATGAAAATACCTGAGTTAAAGTAATTAGAATAGCCCTCTCACTCTAACATGTGCGAGAGGAAAATGTGTTCAGTCAAGAAATAGAATGTTTAGCCCCGCCTCCAAGATGGCGCATTTGAACACGGCTTGAAGATAGTCGGGATGCTTCTTCGCATATTAAGGCAATATTCTACGTATCGAATGTAATATACGCCGCCACGCCGTTCAAGTGTTCTCAATTTTAAGTTTTGCTTTCTTAATTTTAACATAATTATTTAGTAATTATGTTCGCAATAATTAATAAATAATAATAATAAATAATTCATTTGTTATGTTAAATAAATAATTATGTTCGCAATAATTAATAAATAATAATAATAAATAATTCATTTATTATTATTATTTATTAATTATTGCGAACATAATTACTAAATAATAATTAGTAATATAATTACTAAATAATTACTAAACCGCCACGCCGTTCAAGTGTTCTCAATTTTAAGTTTTGCTTTCTTAATGTTACTATGACTTAAAAGATTATATGTCTGATAATTTAGTGAATATTAGTAGTGAGTGATTGTTTAATTTGATATGTAGTGTTCCAAAAATATTTGCACACCCTAAAGGGTAGAATGTAGCGAGCCTAATCCATTGTAAAACCATTATTGTAACCTATATTCAGCAAATAAATTATTATTATTATTATTATTATTATTATTATTAATTTTAACATAATTATTTAGTAATTATGTTCGCAATAATTAATAAATAATAATAATAAATGAATTAGAGCCTCTATTATTTTCATCACTTGCGTTTAAAAGGTAAAATTTAACCACCTCGAGATTCTAGCTATTTTTATACAAAATATTAACAGTCTTATACTATAGACGAAGACAGACCAAATTACTGTAGTCTTTAATATATCTGAATTTTACATATAAATAAAATTGAAGAAATTTAATTAATTTTTGATTAAAAGCATCTAGACGAGAAATCTCCGAAAATACAATCAATAAAATAAAAATTGTCATATTATTATAACTAATTATCACTACATATTATAAAACAAAGCCCTCCGCCACGTCTGTCTGTGTATCTGTCTGTCTGTTCGCGATAAACTCAAAAACTGCTGCACTGATTTTCATGCTGTTTTCACCAGAGTGGCGAAGTCGCGGTTAGCAGCTAGTATGATATAAATAAAAACGCACAAAACATTTTTTTTTATTAGATATGGGTTTGCTCTTGGCCAACAACCAGCTGTGTAGCAAGAATGGAGCCTAAGAAAGGAGCCTAAGATGGAGCGAACTCACCCAGAAGATGCCTATATTCACTCGAACTTTGAAAAGATTTGGGTTATAATATGAGCTCGGAAATAGTATAGACGCCGGCAGAGAGTTCCAAACCTTGGCAGTGTGTATTAAAGCGCTTGGTCCGAAAAAGATGGATTTCGACAAAATAAGGATGATAACCAGCCGTAGGTACTTACGTATTATGCGTATGTCCTGTGGAAGAAAGGGGAAGGCGGTATGACCTCATGCAGCTCCTGAGCACACTCTACGAACTACATTTTATAAAAACACATAGACTGGCCATTAACTTTGCCTGTTATGTATGTGCCAAGATCAGAATATTTTTAAAAGTAGGTACTGTCGCCAATGAGTCTCATAGTTCTGCGTTCCACCGAGTCGAGTGCGGCAAGTTGGTATTTGGCTGAGCCATCCCAAAGTGGGTGCATCTCCACGCAAGATAGGCATTGCGCATTGTACAAAGATAGGAGATGTCCGGCCGTAAAATAAGTATCGCTTCACCCTATTTAGGACGCCCAGCTTTTTGGCTACTGTTTGGACTTCAGACTCGATAAAGGTGTCGAAGTTGAGGTTTGAACTCAACCTCATACCAAGAAGTTCAAGATCTTTGACCTGCTTACCTACGTAATAAGTCACAATGATGACTCATATTAGGTACGTATGAGTATTGTTAGGTATGAAAAAAAATTGACATGTCCTTAACACACATCAATGCACGAGTTGTAGAATGGAGGCCACGTATAGGAGAAAACGTAAGACTGCCAGGTAAGAAGCCAGGTTTCCAAGACGACCTGAAAGGCATCGCGAGAAGCGCGCGCTATCATTATCATCAGACTGTGTCTCTCGCCACTGCTAGTTGTTACACTATTTGGTGACGAAACTGACGAAAGTGTCATTATTGGTTTTCCACATTAGTCTTTTCTGACCATTAGCGAACAAAATTTTCATAAATTTCGATTTACGACGAAAGCGGAATCTGACGAATGTGTACTAAATCATAAAAATATAGATTTATTAATAAATATATGGAGAGCATTTAGTCTGTTTCACTGTCTTCGTCGTCACGCGAATACCACTCGCTTCCGTGTACCTACCAACTTCCCTTCCTGTCGTTGACGTTTGATACGCACATGGCTACGAGTGTCGTCATAAAAACGTCTTAATAGCCACATTTCAGTTGCCTGCCACACAAAATCAGTTCATTTAAGAATACAAAATAATTAAAGAGAAAACAGTTGGAATGTTGTTGCTCTGTGTGCCTTGTTCTCATAATATTAGATTAGGTGTATGCTAGAATAGAAATAATATGTTCTCAAAGTATTACAAGTACCAGAAACAATGAAAAATCAAATGAAAATGAAAACTGAATATATATCTTTTTGAATATATATACCAGTCATCATCAGGACGTCCACTGCTGGACATAGATCTCCCTTATAAATTTCCAATAGGACTTTTATCAAGTCGTCTGTGTACTTTGCAGGTGGATGCTACGCTGCGCTTGCCAGTACGTGGTCTCCACTCGAGAACCTTCCGGTTCCAGCGGCCGTCGGCTCTCTGTCTATGTGTCTTGCCCACTGCCACTTAAACTAACTGATCCGAGTAATCCCATATGAGTTATTGGAGCCAAAACGCAACCACTTGACTCTATACGGATGTACGTCTATACGGATCTATTCATTTCTGATTCGATCTTGCAGTGTAACCCCAAACATGTTCTCTCCTTAGCTGACTGAGTGACGTTAAGCTTTCTTTCGAGGCCCACAGTGAGCGATATAAGTATGTCATCACTGGCAACACACATTGGTTTGAAAACTTTTGAAATTTTAGACGAGAATATGTTTCAGAGCTTTCCGAACGCTACCCATCCGAGCTGGATTTGACCAGGACTATGTATATATGTATTTAGTAAATACACCGGTCTATACTATATATGGACCATACAATTCAGAATCTTTTTTTCTTAGTTTATTTAAAAATAAATAGGTATTCGCAACCGGACACTGCTACTAGAGGTTCGAAAAGATCCCAAGGAAAAGATTATATCCATTTTCAAATGTCATTTTCTTTTTAACATTTGAAAATTAAAATATTGGGTCTGAAAGTCAAGTTGTTCAAGTATCAGAATCGTAGGAATTATGTGAGACAAAAAACCGTTTTTAAAATAAGGCGCATTTATTCAAATTCAAATATTTTATTGCAAACCATAATGTATAAAGGATGTTACAATGTTGATTCCATCCGAAATACTTAGTAAAGGGCCGTTGAATGAACGTTGCTTAAAGGTGTGTACATTACATTTTGTTAGTAAGGTGTTAGTTAATATTATTTCACAATGAAACAATGTTTATGGTTCTTAGAAACTGATTAAAGTAAAAGCGTTATATGTATAAGTAGTTTTAAGAACGTCATTGTCGGCGCGGCAAAGTGACCACGATAAATAATCTGCTGCCGGTGATAATGTAAACAATCTCCAGACGCTGATAATGTAAAAAATCTATAGTTACATGATACAAATTCACAGTTGGTGTTGTGTTACAGAGTTAGAGTTCTTTTACTTTGTATAATTTAATTATAAGATTCAATGTAACAGTTTGTTTTTATCAATTATAATAGGATTAGTGCAATCAAATTATGAAATCTTCAAACATAAAATTATGTACGTAGTTTGGCGATTGTTAGGGATCGATAGGGGGATAGGGTCAGCTGTACCTCATTTCGCTAATTGAGATCTCGAGAACACATAGTGTTAGGCAAAAAATTGTGGAGACCTATTAGTTCTAAATTAAATTTACTAACTGTTTTATCTGAAAATTTTTTTAGCCACAATATTTTTCAACTTATTACTTCCGAAAGGCAAAATTTCGTTTTTTTTCCCTCCCTATTTTTCATTTTTCGCCATTTCCTCCCCAACCGTTCAATTTTATGAAATTTTCCTTATTATCAAATTAGATTATCCTTATTAGATCTTTAAATTACGAACAACCTTTGTCAAAAACTTTTTTCTCTACCTCTACTACCAATACCATCGGAGTTGTAGAGCACTTTACAAGGAAAGGATAATATTGCATACTCACCCGTAGAACTCATTGCAAGATTTTTTATTATTATTTTGTGCTATTATAAAAATAACAAAGTGTTCACCCCTTAATAGAGACAATAAGAATCGTGTTAATGGACATTATTCTTAGTAAATATTACAGTTAGTAGTTTAGGTTATATTAAAATTACTCATTAGTCTTAAGACTAGATTGTAATCTTATAGGGATGCACTTTTCCAAGTACACCCTTAAAAAACAAAAAAAAATAATTATAAAAATAGTAGAACAGTTTGGACATGTTTCATTAAAATTATTCGAGTCCAATCTGTCATACTACTTGGTCCGTGAGCCAGCGACAGATTTTCATGACCTATTTCCTCTCAGTCGATAACTCGTAAAATGACTGAGAGTGTTGTATCATGAAGCGTTGTGAACGTCAGCTGCGGCTCCGATGGTGGGTTGAGCAGTAGAGTAATAGCCGCCCACGCACATAATAAAAAAGAAATTTAATCATTTATTCCCGATTAAAAATTTATCAAATTATAGTTAGCCTAATATTTTGAAGAAACAAAATTGTCAGCTATTTATAAAATGGTGGATTATACGTCAGCAGGTCACACGAATATATACGTGTTCAGTGGATTACCTCCCAATAGAAAATTAATCAGATGATAGTTTATGTATTAGTGTTAATAAATAAAAAAGTCAGCTGGCTATATCTTGGTGGAATGCTTGTCAACTGATGCTCTGAAAGTGTAACCGGCTACCACTGCTCAACCCACCATCGGAGCCGCAGCTGACGTTCACAACGCATCATGATACAACTCTCTCAGGCATTTTACAAATTATCGACTGAGAGGAAATCATTGACGAAATTAGTGCCTGGCTTACGGACCATACTAGTTGTTAGAGAACTAGTTGGAAATTTTTTGTCCAAACTGTTCTATCGTAGAACAAATAGTATGACAGTTTGGAACAACCCCATTGTTATATTATCGAGTGGCCAATACACTAAACTCTTATCCCACACTCGTCCAAAAGTCCATAATAAGTGGACAGCGATATTGTATTTAACTATTTTCGGCAACACGTTAAAAACATGAGCAGTTTTGATTTAGATCGGCTATAGGATAAATCGCTAATGTTGAAGAATATCATGTGATAATGGCTCGTAAAATAGTTAAACCATTTAACCCTTTGACGGCGGATGTAAACAAATATATTTCACGCCTAGCGTCTTAGCCACATGTGCGATACAGCGAGGTTAAAAAACGCTGCTGTTAGTTACAAGTTACAATACCATCTAAAAATATTATTCTGCTAAAATTATTTCTTTGCTTTCCTTTTATTATGTCTGTGAAATAAATGAAATTAAAACATTTTTAGTGGCGAAACACTTAATTCAATGTGAACTTAAGAGCGGGTATAAAGGTACACTAGCGCCACTCATTTAAAAAAATATTATCTCGTGACTGAGAAGGAATTATTAATAACGGCTACATAAAGCCCTCGGTAAGTATGTCTACAATTTTTTAATGCCTTTTATAAAGTTTCATATTTAGACATGAAGCAACAAAATACGATTTAGACGAATGCGGCCGCTTTTCTTTAGATCGAATTTTATTGCTTCGTCTCTAAATATGAAACTTTATAAAAGGCATTAAAAAATTGTAGACATACTTACCGAGGGCTTTGTGTAGCCGTTTTTAATAATTCCTTCTCAGTCACGAGATAATATTTTTTTAAATGAGTGGCGCTAGTGTACCTTTATACCCGCTCTTAACAGTCTGGCAAGAGTTGTCTCATAAATAGCTCATATATTGTTGGGTTCCGGCGAGTCCTACTGGACCAAGATCCCAGTCGCCCCAGACTTACGTAATTTTAGGAAAGCCGAAATTTTCAGGATCGGTAGTATAACATAAACTTAGAAAGGAATGGATACTCGCTAAGCTGAAAGCGGGGGCGTTTTATGGGTTTTAGGTAGAAAAAAAAACGTAAGTTACGTCATTTTGGGTAGGCTGAATTTTATATATATTATTAAGTACAATATTTTAAAATATTTTCCAAAGAGCCAGATAAATGTGACGGGCTAAACATCTTCCCAGGCTCGTTAAAAGTTTCGCTGTGTAAGGAAAACGAGCAAGGAAAGCAACCCATAAAACGACACCGCTTTCAGTTTAGCGAGTATCCATTCCTTTTTAAGATTATGCTATACTACCGATCCTGCTTTCCTAAAATGAAGTAAGTCTGGGGCGACTGGGATCTCAATCTATACGTAAGATTTGCCAGAGCCCGGTGGCGTAACTATAAGGTGACTGGCAACGGGCAAAATACCACAGGCCCCTGGATCTTGGCTAAGTCCCTGAGACCACGTGGTTCGACCGATGCGGATGTTGGTCCGATTGATCGGACGACGCAGACTTTTTTCCCGTTGGTCCGATTGATACAATATTCCTAAAATTTTATTACAGAGTTTTAAAAAACATAGCTTTATTTTATTAATGCGTGAACTATATCCTTTTATTAAAAAAAAAACGAAGTAACAATTTTGAGGTGCTAACACTATTTACCACAATTGCTTCGCACAAAGCGAAAGATTAAGTAGACATCTTCGCCGGTGAGTTTGTGAATTTGTATTCATTAATTTAGTTGTGTATTACTTATTGATAATATACAAGCAATGCATGCAATTTAATATTGAGTTAAGAAAAGCACAAAATGGAAGGAAAGGATCGTTTCTCTCGTCAGGATGCAGCCATCAGCCATTCCCTTTGTTTTCTCTACTAACGCGGCCGCCCCGAACGCGGCTCTAAGAAAATATACACCACACCAAAATGTAACCACATCTCGCGCCCACACGCTTTGGTGGATGTATTTTTGACTTCTAACAATTGTTAAATTTTATCGTTATTTCTTTTAAATTTGCTATCTATTTACGAGAATATTGGTGTTATAAGTGTTTTCCACCAAAACAGGACAGGGTAGGATAGGGTTTGACAATAAACAATAACAAAAAAATAAAATTATCAACCCTTTAATTGACAAAAAACAGTGGCTTTGTTATGACCTACATAAGGGCCAAATCAAAATTGAATGTATAAAAAGTACTTCTATACTTATTTAAAATTTAGACAAGCTTATTGAGCATTTATTTTGATTTTATCAAATTTCTTAAGTAGATAATTTTAAGAGCAGACGGGTTTTCTTAACCCTATTTTAAACTAGCGTTAATTTGAGCTACGAGTATTTTGTAAATGTTATACATAGCTTAATCGTAATAATTAATATGTAACACCTCAAGTGTCCAGCGCATCAGATCGAAATATATTTTACAGGCATATTTTACATACCTACTTAACTACAATAATTCATTAAAAACCTATGTCAAATATTTTCTCTCTAATTTATTTAAATCTAACGCAGGAGAGTTAAATTTTTGAAAAAGTTATTTCGAACTATTAGCAATTATGATTAGACCAACGTATTCTTGAGACTGTTATTAATAGGTCCGTTGCACTATTGGTTCGGGTGCCAGTTCTGCTGCGTAGTAAATAGTGTCGCCGTCTTTTACTGGCTTTAAATTGGACAAATTGTATTCAAGCTGGTTAGAATTGCTCATAATCTGAGCGTACCTTTCGAGGATTAGCGATGAATTATCATCGGTGACATGAGACCGCATGTGAAAATTCAAATGACTGCTCTGTTTGAATCTCCTCCCGCATACCGAACATTCAAACGGTTGTATGTTCGTGTGTGTCCTCATGTGCTGTCTCAGATGGACCGATTGCGAGAAACATTTGCTGCAAATGACACACTTGAACGGCTTCACTTTTGTGTGCGTGCGAAGATGCTGAACCAGGCCAGCCTTTTGCGTGAACGCCTTTGAACAAAACGTGCATCCGAAAGGTCGTATGCCGGTGTGCATACGCATATGTTGTTGAAGACCGCCTTGTTGTGTGAAACGCTTCAAGCAAATGGTACACTGGTGTGGTTTCAGTTTCGCGTGCATAATCCGATTGTGCTCATCATGTTCGAAGCTATCGTTAAACGTTTGTCTACAGTAACGACAGGAATAGGTTGGGCGATTCTGCACATGAAATTGTGCCGCTACTGGATCCGGCGGACAATTATTGTCCTTCTCCAAGGGCTTCTCACAAACTTGACAACGCAGTGCCGCTTTCCGTCGCTTCGTGTGTTCCTGTCTGTAGTGCAGGGAATACTCGCAGCAATCAAAGAATATCTGACGACACTGCAGATCGGGACGTAGCGTTGGCGGGAATGTACACGTGAACGGGCCCCTACTGACAAAGACAATTATGACAAAATATACCAAGCTCTTGATCGCACACCACCAAGAAAGGCGATGTCGACCCAAAGGTAAGCTTCAGGAAAATAAGTTACAATTGTGTATAAGTTTAATTTCACTTTAATGGTCGACTTAGCAGTACCAATTTTTTATACGTATAATGACACGTAACTAGAGCGATGATATCTTTAAAGCAGACAAAATTATAAGAAAATTAATTTACCTATGTCAGACGAGCCTCAAAATCACATAATAATTAGTACGGAGGAAAATGAATACCCATTTCAGATACTGATCCAGACACTAATGCTAGAGAATAAGGTTAATTTAGGTGTATGAAATCTAGAAAAATATTAAAAGTATCAAGATCACCCATCACAATGTTTATTGACTTGCAGAGTAATATTTAAACAAGTGTTTTTGTTACTTTTAAAACGTTTTTTAAAACTATATTTCACCGCCAATTCTTTACATTTACTTACATGTCTTTGAGGATTCCTAGTCTTCTCAAAAAACTCAGGTTTCCGGACTCGGTTTTCATTTACGTTGAGAGCATATTTTTAACATTTTAATTCCAAACATCAATGAGCCTGTTTCCTCGGATGATTTAAAAAAGATCCACCAGTAGCAACACTAGTGGGGGATGTTTAAGGTTATTCTCTACTTTATTAAAATGGAATTCGTGAATGCACAATATATAGTGGGCATGATAAATATATTTTTAATTTTTTTTTTAGAGAAGATCAACAAGATCAAGAGGCTCATTAGAGAAGATCAAGGTTGCTAAGCGGGATTATATTACGTTTTTTGTATTTACAGACGTGCCTTTACATTACAATTGGGTAAGTATATACGCTCTTGCACTATTTAGTAACTTAGGCACTACTGAAGCATGTAATTTTTTATTTAAGATGTCATGATATAGCGCAGATATGACTCAAACTATTATTACTACTAGCTAGTTACGTCATTATTTATTGTCGATGTATATTTAATGTTCGAATATTTCTTGCCTTAGATTGACGGGGGGCTTATAAGTTTTCATTTGTGATCTCTTTAAGACGTCAAACTTCTTCCTCTTTACTGTTTCAGCGTCTAAGTCGTCGTCCTCAACCTTCACAATTAAGTAAGTTGTGTTCTTTTTAAAATGTCGCCTGGTCAAACCGTTTTCTAAAATAATGTCGTCGGCGTCGTTGGTGTCTTTACGTGGAATAAACTTGAATCCACATATACTGATGAAACACTGTTGAAAATTAATAAATGTTTAAACATACTTTTAATATTTTGACTTACTATGCGTGTCAAATAAGAATAGGATCGCACTTGCTGCAAACTGCAGTCATCCGAGTCGTCATAGTACCGTCGTCAAAAAAATCCGAAAAACAAAAATATTAATATTTTTTATTTATTTTTTATGTAATAAAATTATATTATAGGTATATATAAAATTATATATAATGTAGCAAAGCCGTTAAATTTGCTTTTCTATTAAGTTCAAAATTCATTTAAGAGTTTTATTTCGATTTAACTTGTATATTTATATTATGAAAATATAATTTATACACATAAAATCATCAATGTATACGATTTTGTAATAAAGTACCTGAATAAATAAATAAATCATTACAAAAATAATAAAAATAATAATTACTTATAAAGAATAAATTCTTGGTTTGTTTTTTTTTTGGCACACCGTACACATCACTAATGAAGTTCGTGCAACATGGCGGATTTCCAGTACCATTCTTATTTGAAACGCATAGTACATTAATTTGAATAACGTGTACAAAGGAAGCCATAACAAATCAAATAGCAAGTAGTAGGTCGCCTGGCTGTAGTAATTATCTTTTTACAGAAGTAAGTACTTACTGTAAAAGACCACCGTGAAATATGTGTTTTGGTGAGTGTACAATATACAAGAGCGCATTTCCCCCATAACTTATCTTTTATCTTATTAAGGTCGGCAGCGCACTCGCAACCACCAACTGTCACAAACCACTTGATTTTTATATAACAAAGTAATAGTAATAGTATTAAAAGGGCTACACTACGCTGTTTTCTCGTGGTGCGAAAGTTATTTCACTTTCGCAATCGGACTCTTCGCTGAAATCATGTTGAACGTTCTTGTGATTTTGTAAGGCATTGGCATTGTAAAATGATTTTTTACACAAACGGCATACGTATTTCCCTTTTGTTTCTTCATTCCACTCAATACCAGAGCACTAAACGGGAAAAATTGAATTGGTTAGTATTTATTTATAGGTGAAATTTTAATAAGTCCTTAATAAGCCTATCATTTAATTTATCAGCTAAAGAGGTTTTGGTCGAATATAAAATTATTTTGTCCAAAAGACTTAAGTAACTATTAGTGGTCAACGAAAATTCCAAGATTGATCTATAAAAAAGTTCCACTAATTAATTAAATCCACTAACTAACAAAGTCACTAAGTAACTCCACTAAGTAGTTCAAGTGAACTACTTTCATAGTAAGGTACTTTCTTTCGAAAACTCATCTAAAAACTTTTATTTATGTATGTTTTTATGATTATGTATTTATTTATTATTATGTAAATAAATATGTACAAACGGGGCAATTTCGCCAATAAACAAAAGTTACAGCCTGATGTCATGAACAACATAATATTTAAGTTTCAAGTTCTACAGAAGCAAAAGATTTAGCGAAATAAATAAAGCACCTAATAGAATATATTTTACATACCTACTTATTTTCACCATGTTGATAAAGTCTCAAATTAACAAACTGTTATCAGTGAATATTTACAATTTATATTTAAGTAGCTGCTGCCCGCGACTTCGCCCGCGTAACTTTGTAAATTATATACTAAAACCTTCCTCGAGAACCACTCTATCCATTGGCGAAGACAGCATGAAAATCAGTGGAGTAGTTTTTGAGTTTATCGCGAACAGACTGACAGACGGGGCGGAGGACTTTATTTTATAATTATAATATGTATATGGGTGAGTTAGTTACCTGGGACGTGTCTAATGATATCCGATGTGAAATTATGGTGGGCTGTACGGAAGATAAATTATTGCTGCTTTCTAGATAATCCATTATGAAAACGGTTAACGATTTATTTTACTTCAATATTTGACAATTTAATGTCAAACTCGCTACCAATAAGTATCTATATAGTTTAACGAGTTCATATAAGTATATAATATAATACTGGCATATATTAAAACGTCTACACGTTGTTTGCGTAAGTATGTATATAATTTATGTATAGAATAATTAATTTAATTTAAAGTTCTGGTATTGCTAACAAAATTAGAACATTTGTAACTATTAATTGTAATAGATGCCCTCTGTTGTTCAGTAGATACATTTAAATCTTTCCTACTGTTGTGATGATTGACGATTATCGATTTGTTTTATCGATATTTTATTAAAAAGAGCGCAATTAATTATCGCATATGTCAATATGTCAATAGTTAATCAAGCATAGATGTTTTTACACTAACAAAATCAAAAACTATATCCGCCTGTTAAAAATTATGTACGGTTTGACATACAAATGTGAAGAAAAAAAAAATACGTATTTTATTTTTGGCTTCCATAGAAAGCGTTAAAATTATCTCCGATTATGTTAGGGATATGAAGAAATAAGTAGATATAGCGAAATGGGCTCTGGCATCTCTTTACTCACTCACTCATCGTACCATATACAGCACATGACAGCAGACTGCTGTCATTTCACTGTGATCTTCTGGACTGCTCAATTTACGAGTATGACTGTGAAACGCAGATCCCTCCAATGCTTACCAGATCCGTACCAGAGCCAAACTCGACAGTAAGGCTCGAAAAAAATATAAATTATTAGCCGTACTATTTATAAATGCCAAAGTTTATATGGATGTTGTTTGTTACTCTTTCACTCAAAAACTACTGAATAGATTTCAATGAAACTTTACAATAATATAGCTTATATACGTCATAATGGCTATATAAGACATAAAAAAGATAACAAAAGGATTGTTACGGTCACCGCGCGACGGTGGCGCCACCTTCGTCACAGCGATAACGATATCATGCGTTACCACTCACATATTTTTCCTTTCAACGCGGACGAATTAAGGTTAAGTAGTATTGTGTGTAAATTTAATAATATTGTGTACTTATTTACAAATATACTTTAATGTTACAAGAATTTATTTCTCAAATTATTTAATGTTTTCAATTGTTTAATGTTTTTAAATTACTTAAGGTTATGTAGTGTGTAAAATAGATAAAATTGTGTACCATTATTTACCCTGTGATACCCAAACCGTTTAGGATTAAGGATTAATGGAATAAGAAATAAATAATAAATAGATAGTTAGACAGATTAGGATAAATAGGCGGAAATCCCACCCGCAATATTATGAATGAGGATGAATGCAAGAATGACACAGTATGCAGCATGAAAGTACGAGAAGCAAATAAGCGAGAACTGGTATGAAAGGGACTATAGAAATAGGCTTCAGCGCATGATGCTGGAGGGATTCTAGTAAAAAAAATAAAAAGAATAAACGCGTACGAAGTCGCGGGCGCCAGCTAGTTATTAATATGTTTATTAAAATATAAACGTAATCATAAAATGTATAATGTTCACCTATACATTTTTGTAGATATTATAATCATAGAAAATACTTCAAGTTTGGTTTTGGTCTAATTGTATCTTAAATTATAGTGTGATGTAGAACTCATTTTAAAATAATTGATTGAATTTTTCGATATAACATTCTGAATAATTATGTTCACGATATTTTTTTTAAATCCTAGTATATTTATCGATAACATTAATTGCCATTCTTATACTATGAAAACAATACATACATCATCAATAGTGACATCTATCGTGCAATAGCTTAAATATTTTGTAATATTTATCTTACGTGGTAGGTGACGTATTTTAGTTAACTGTAGCGAACACAATGAGCGTTCCATATTGGAACGCGTTTGATGTGATAACATTTATTTTTCCGATCCAGGTAATAAATTATCTGTGTATCAAATTTTATCCAAACTCGTTGAGTCGTTTTGCGTGAAAGAGTATCAAACAACAATCCTCACAAGGTTACGCATTTATAATATTACTAGCGACCGGCTCCTGGCTTCGCCCAGGAAAAATCTCATTAAGAAAGTCGTGATTCCGTGAAAAAATATCTAATTATTGATGAAAGCTGCATTAATTTATAGTTTAAAATTTTAAAATTTATTAATTTATATAAGATAGTGCTGCCATCTTGGTTCAAACTATATACCACTAAAATATGTAATATAATTTCTAGTTTAAAGAATATGCGCTAGAGTACGCTAGTAGTAGTACCTAGGTTGGATTTTGAAACTTTTCAAAGTCCAACATTACTATTTACCATGTGTGCTACATATCCAAAATTCTAAGCCTATTTATGTTCCACTAAGTATTGAATTAATTGAATATATCATACTCGTTTTACTAGTAAACTAAAGTGAAGTTAGTGAAAGCTAACTAGTGAAGCTAGTCATACTTGAAAATTCGATAAAAATCTAATAGATGGCGTTGTCAGTGTGAAGCTTTATTTTATTTTATTTTATTTTGGAAAACAAACAATGGTCCGTAAGCCAGGCACTAATTTCGTCAATGATTTCCTCTCAGTCCATAATTTGTAAAGTGCCTGAGAGAGTTGTATTATGATGCGTTGTGAACGTCAGCTGCGGCTCCGATGGTGGGTTGAGCAGTGGTAGCCCGTTACACTTTCAGAGCATCAGCTGACAAGCATTCCACCAAGATATAGCCAGCTGACTTTTTTATTTATTAACAGTAATACATAAACTATCATCTGATAAATTTTCTATTGGGAGGTAATCCACTGAACACGTATATATTCGTGTGACCTGCTGACGTATACAATATTATAAATAGCAGACAATTTTGTTTCTTCAAAATATTAGGCTAACTATAATTTGACGAATTTTTAATCGGGAATAAATGATTAAAAATTTTTTTTATTATGTGCGTGGGCGGCTACCACTCTACTACTCAACCCACCATCGGAGCCGCAGCTGACGTTCACAACGCTTCATGATACACAACTCTCTCAGTCATTTTACGACTGTTATCGACTGAGAGGAAATTGGTCATGAAAATTTGTCGCTGGCTCACGGGCCACAAATACACCATAATTATATAGTAAAATTTTAAAACGACTCTGATTTAAAGGTTACTCTGCTATTGTGACTGATACGGTAAGCAGGGCGGGCGGGTTTTTCCCTAGGCGCCGTACAAAATTACTTACCACCACATTACCCATATTTCATACAAAATTTCACAAAAATAGAAAGTTTCTTCAAAATAGAAAATTTTGAAGTTAATGTCATGTTATTTTAAAACCGTTCTAATTGACGATTCTATGTGTTCCAACAAGGTACTTGATAGTTGAAAGTTAATTCCAGCACATCAGCAAGACTCCGATTATAGTATTCAGGACTGCGTAGGACATTAGGAGAAAAATTGGGAGAGAAAGTCACGGGCACCAGCTAGTAATAAATATTAGACAATGCTAAACTAATACGGCAAAAATAGAAAAACCATGTATTTGTGATGTGTTAAAAAACTAGTTTTAACTAATCGTAATAAAACTTAATTTTATAAATCGAACTTGGCTTGATACATTTACTTAACTTCGGCTTTATAAAAATCAGTACTGAAACTGTTCCTGGTGTTAGTTAATTGTCGTTCACATTCTTTTTGTGTAGCCCTGAAGTTCTAATACTCATTAATACCAACAGTGCAAACTGTTGTGGGACTAGTGTGCACAAACGCACAGACAAACAGGTGAAAATCCCTGTAACATTGACTATGGTAACATAAAGTGTAGGTTAGGTAAATTGTTGTTTTGAAGAAATATTTACAGACAGACGGCTTCTTTTACGATTATATTATACACTAGCTGGTGCCCGCGACTTCGTCCGCGTTGAACAATGAAAGGTCCTTTGTCCTATGTTCTTTCTGGTGTCTCAGACAACGTGTATGCAAAATTTCATGGTGATGGGTTCAGTTAGTTTTTGCGTGAAAGAGTAACAAACATCTGTACATCCATACAAACTTTCGCATTTATATAGTATTAGTACGGATATAGGATTAATGGACAAAAGTCTTAGCAGTGCGATTTGTTTGGAACAAAGAATTGGTCTCATGGTTCGGCCGTCGTCCGTATTCTGTCAGGAGACAAATTACAGGATCGATAGAAGGGTACCACGTTACGTTGCCATGACGACGAACGGTGCCGTCATGCCTCAGTTTTTGGATGTGTTTTCCGTGGCACAGAGTTCTTCTGTACACATCAACATGAAAGCCTTAAAATTTTACCTTTTCGTAACATTACCTGCTATGAAAGGGATTTTAATATTAAAATAATTAGAGTAACTAAGTTTCTCAAACTGCTATTTATTTATTTATTTCCAATATTTTGTTCTTTCATAATCAAAATATTTAATTCTTCAAAGTAGGTTTATCTTTTGATTGTCATTATAAATTTAAATTTCCAGGGTTTCGAAGGAAAATCAGTATACTGTTCATTTTGTCATATTTAAAATAATAAATGTATTATTTAAATTAAATACATACAATCAAAAAAGTATATACAACACTATAAACATAGTAGATAAGTATGAGTCAGAATCATTTACATCCAGGGCTTCACTATTGCTTAAATAATCAGCGATTTTATAATAGCTTTTCTAAAAGAGTTTGTTTTTGATTACATGTTATATTGAAAATTATGATTTTAGAATATTTATTATAAAACCGTATAAAAGAATAACTATGTTATCACTTAGATTGTTGAACAGCTTACCTTCACATATTTGTTCATGTACAGATTACCATATGTACCCAAGCAGATCTGAAGTAATTTTGAAAATAAAAAGTAATTCATTTTCTGCCGACCTGTATAATAAAGTCTTCCGATATCAAAACCGCAAATCGTGCACGAAAGAAGATCCCTCTGAATTAGGTCACCGATCGATGCAGTGCGAAGCGAAACATTCTTTGTCTTGTTTCTCAACTCTTAAGTAAAGGGCTTCAGTTGTACTCGCTCGACTATAATAATATAAACATGTAAAGCGTGATCGTTTGTTTATACTTAACATAATTTTTAATAAGTCTTTGCTGATAGATTTTAATTAGTTCTGAATAAAGCTCGAAGAAAATGCAACGTATTATGGCTGCACTTATCAAATCGATGAACACACCTATTGGTAAAAGTATGATTAGGTATTACTAAATATTTTTCATCTGATCTAAATCACACATATTATTGTTATTCTTAAATTAGGAAAAGAAATATGTAACATTTCAAGACGAACTAGTCGCTTACATACCGCAAAAGTATGAAGAGAGGAATGCAAGAAATGACATGAAATACGAGTAGTAGCAAATTATAGAAGTGGTATTGTAAGAGAAGAGCAGACATAGGCTACGAAATGTTTTTGAAGGTTTTAAGACAAACTAGTATTTACCCGCGACTTCGTCCGCATCCGATCGCTACCAAACTTCACAGGAATGTCTGAAAGTTTCACCAAAATCGGTTCAGCGGTTTTGTTTTTATAGGAGGCATACATACATAGGTACATACTATCAAAGAAAAAAATCCTGAAAAAATGGCGTGTATGCTAGATTTAAATGTATTTAAAAAAAAATATATTTCATGTGAGATCGGTGTCGAAACTGGTGCAAAACATTTAGATAATCCTTACTAATATGATCGCGAAAGGAGTTTGTTTGTTACGCTTTCACTCCTTCTTTACTACCTACACACAACACACAGCAGCAACAAATAGAATCACAAGTTAAGTATTATAACAAATTAATATCAACGTGATAACGTATGAAACGGAAGCTTTGGTAAATTGTTGAATAAATTGCTATTTCGAAATTTGTTTCCTGTTGAACAATCCGTAGTTTCCAGATAGAAGTGTATAATTGGATTAAATTCATAAGTAGCGAATAGTTCAGCTAATTTAAACTCGCATATTAACATACAAATTACATTACATAGTAGTTTTGAATGATACTTATAATTGTTACAGTGCAATTTCTGAGTAATTAGTACACAAATATGAGTTAATTACATTGGTCGATCAAGTTTTAGCTTTGATATGAGCTTGATAAACTTTTGCAAAACCAATTGAAGCATTAGAAGCCAGCTTCATTGAAAAAAAGACCTTCGTTCATAGTACAGTGTGGTCTCCGTTCCATTATTAATGTACCTATCTATGACCGTGCGTATAATTATAGTGTTGGCACATGTGTTCTATGTCCAGATGACGTAATACAGATGATGTCAGAAGGCCAAGCCCGCGGTTTCACGCATTCCACCTATACTATACAATATCGAACCACGACACAAGTAACTCAACGCGAGACACACAGCTTTCAAGAACAACGATTGTGTTATTCTTTTCAAATGTATGTTGGTCAAAGTCTAAACTAAACGATGATAAGCACGCATCTTTTCCGCCAAGAGTGTTTGTAACAAATTATTATAATATATATATATACAATCTGTTGCCCGCGACTTCGTCCGCGTTAAAAAATATAAAAATTAGCCTATCACGTGTCCCGTACTTCTAAATGTTTATCTACCAAGTTTCATGAAAATCAGTTAATTCGTTTAAGAGTGATGGAGGAACATACATATACATACCTACATACAGAAAAAAATTCTAAAAATCGTCAATTTAGTTTCAGTATCATGTACACGATATTTCTGAAAACAAAGTAAATTACTCCATGACCGACCCCTACAGATTTATTATTAGTATTGATTTCTGAAATCTTTTGTAATTAAGTTTCCTTAAATTGAGGACAAAAGCAAATAAAATGTTTTGTTACCTCGTTTTAAGCTCGGTATGTAACCACACGTTCCGCATTCATAGCACTTCCATTATAAGCCTTGAACGATTACTTCACAATCCCTCGCAGGCTAGCCTTGACAACAGATTCTAAGTGCAATGAATAAAAACCATTGGACTACAAGTGAACTAAAAAAACACAGATTTGAAAGAAAACACTCCTATTTCTATTGCTTTTTTTTTAAATCTGAACAAAAACTTTAATCTTTATATGAGGTTTGAGTTGGATTTTTGTTTATCGGATAAAAGATACTTTTATGTGTCCCTGAAATGTATTGATTGATTTGTTAAGGCCTGAAAAGGTAGCCGACATACAGGCACATACTTAGTTACTTTCACATTTTATAATATTATATATTATTATATACTATAGTTGTTGTACTATTTTTTTATAAACTTGGTCATTGCTGATAATTATTATTCTAGGGCCCAGGCTTATATGAGAAACGGGGTTCTTATATTATGAACCATATATTTTTGTAAAGTATTTTTAATTTTTTATAATATCCTTCATGTATCATGAAGTGAACAGAATAATGATCATACTAAAAACATCACACCTCATGAATAAGCACTTTTTAAAATTTGTATATAATTGCAAAAATGAAGTGGCTAGGTGAAATGTTGGTTGTTTAATGAGTGATTTTGATGTCGGTCCTTTCACTGTTCCAGATAACCGTTATAAAGTTTATTTATTATTAGTTGTTTTGCTAAGAGTGAGAGTGAGACGAAACGCCTCATAATGCTTTCTCTTAACCGTTCTCTTTCAAATGCAAAAAATAAACCAATGTTGCCATCCATATCGAAATTCTTATTGTACTCCAAAATTAACTTTGTGACGAGTAATGGAAATAAAATAACATTATACAGGAATTGATGGATGTACCTATACCTACACTGGTATTTTTATTTCAATGTATTCTCGTTAAAGGCATGAAAAAATATAAATCTATAAAAAGTATTTCCTCATTTTTTAATGTAATTCCTCATGTTTATATATGGAAAATAACCTTTTAATTACCCTTAAAAGGTTATTGGAAAAAGCATCGGCTCCTCTAATGGAGTTTAAATATTCTGTTTTACAGCCTAAATCAAATTGCTTTTGCAAAGGTAATATGGGAAAATATATTACAGGCTTTTTAAGCTCCTTGAAAATTTAAACTAAAATAGTAATTTTACCTTTTAGAGCTCAGTTGGATTTCAGGTAATGTTTATAGCGAATAAATAAAAGGTAGCTATTTAATTTAAGCTGTTGCACGCGACTTTATAACTTACTATAGTTATAAGTTAATTGCCGATAGTGTACTATAGGTGCTTTCTGTACATAGATGAAAGAATTTTTATAAATTGATCCGATAACTTTTGAGTATATTTACTAGTTCTTGAGGTATTTCCTACAAACAAAACAAAAAAGTTCTGACATTGGTATCCATGAGAAAAGACCATGAGACGGTTTATTTTTTGTTAAAAAGAGTTATTAAATTATCTGGCGTACAAAGTCGCGGGCATCAGCTAGTTATTTATAAGTACATATATATAAAAAAATAAGATTAGGTCATATTAACAAAAGCCCTTTTATCTCTTCTATCTGCAAATGCATATTTACATTGTGCCTATTCACAAACAAATAAGCGTCTAATTGTTTTGGAGCAATGCGAGTTGCGATAGCGAATACCAGCGAATTGCTGTTGGCTTCCGCCCGCGTCGCCTCCGACCGCCCCGCACGCCCTTAGTAACATAACACTCGCTCAGTTCTCACCCCGGAGCCCCTCAGAGTATTGATTGTTAAATCATCTTGACCCACTTCCACCGAGGAAGGTTCGCCAGTCGACCCTTATACATCTAACGATACTCTTGCAGAGCCACCGGACACCAAATTACTTCAACTATTGCCTTCTACTTTTGTCATTTCTAATTTAGGTTAACAATATAATTAATACAATAAAGAAGTATAGTTAACTCGTGCGAGATACTACATTAGAAATATATACCCTTATAAGTTATTTAATGATGGCAAAGATTATCTGTTAATAAAACCATTAACCTTATAAAAGAAAGTCCTCCGCCGCGTTTGTCTGTCTGTTCGCGATAAACTCAAAAACTACTGCACCGATTTTCATGCTATTTTCACCAATGGATAGAGTGGTTCTCGAGGAAGGTTTTAGTATATAATTCACAAAGTTACGCGGGCCAAGTCGCGGGCAGCAGCTAGTAAATCATAATTATTGGTTACATCTAAGTTATATATAAGTTATATTTCCTAATTAGTAAGGTATTATTTCGTGTTTATATTTCAATCGATTATTACTTCTAGGATTTTTAGGATAAAAAAAAAGTTGCCTAATAATTAATATGATAGTAAAATAGACTATGTTAATTATAAAATGTAATCGATCCATTAATATGTTGGCCACATTCATGCATATTTGTGAGGCTGCAGTGTGGCATGCTAGTAAGTACCTAATTCACTTGGAAATCTGGAGCGCTTCAATCAAAACCAATTTAGTCACTGAACTACCTGTACTGGAGTTATGTTTCGTGTATATTGGATGGTTAGCACGCCATAATGAACCTTAGCACTCTCTAAGAAGGGTTTGTGCAAGTTAATATTTGTCCATTGAATACGTGGAGGACATTGTATGTGGAAACGGAACGAGTGGGCATTACTTATATAAGTAACATTACCTATTTAGTATTTACAACGCTCACTACACTACATAATGTTCAATCGGAATACTAACCGAAAGTTTAACCTGTAATATTTAGACAGAAAGTTTGAGTAATCTGTGTCCCGTAGGTCTAAATGTTTATCTACCAAGTTTCATGAAAATCAGTTAATTCGTTTAAGAGTGATGGAGGAACATACCTACATACATACATACATACATACATACATACATACATACATACAATACCTACACTTACAGATTTATAATTAGTATTGATGATGATTGATTGATAAATGTGTTATACAAAGGAATACCCAACACTAAGTATATGTGGGTATTTAGGAAGTCTCAAATTTTATAGTACGAGTAAGAAGGAGCTTCATTTTTTTTAGAGACAGCAAACTGTGTGCCATTTGATTACTATTTATTTATTGATTTATTTATTTGATTACAAACATGTATTCCACCTTAACTACCCGTTATGGTCTTGTTTCTCATGGCATGTCCTCTTTACATGTCATGTATTACAGTGAACGCATGCTAATGAAACAATGTTCCACTTATTCCGGATAGTGTTATTTTATTTGTTATTACACATAAAACATACGGTTTCTTGTTGATCCACCGTAATACAAAACGGCTCTGTTTTTTTTTAAACAGCTAGTCGCAATGTAACATCAGGTTCTGCAATCAGACTGCGACATACCCTATACCTATATAAATAAATAAAAAAAAAAGTTTGTCTGTTTGGCTGTACGCGCTAATCTCAGGAACTACTGGTAAGGCTATAGAGAACGCGGACGAATTGCAGGACATCACCCGAATGGTACGTCGCGCCACACGCCACTATCCTGGAACATTTGCTTTCGGCTAACTTGAAGAAATCCTTATTGTGACTAGATGAAAACATCTCAGGGTTTAAATCTATTAATGGTTTAGGGGGCATTACAACCAACAAAAACTTTATATAAGCAATAAAAGGGGAAGAAAGAAAGTGGCCACATAAAAATCCATAGATAAAAACGTTGCAACTGAGAGTGTCATTGCACGGCTTCGTGATTTGTCAGCGTGGGACACCCAATCAATAGTGTGATAAACCCAATAGTATTGTAGACAGAAATAGGCCTCCTCCAACCCGACTTAAGAAAGGAATTATAGGAGCTAGAAAATCGTGCAGATGATAACAAAACCGAAACGGTGGAGCAGGCGGGCAGCCTCCCAAGGGGGACAATAAGGTAATCATAGGGTTGCGACACTCTCAAGGGCGGCTTCAGCGGGTCTGCCTAAACCTCAGCTGTAACATCACACAAGTGTCAGCATAAGATCATAAAGTACTTAACTAGATACGAACATCAAAGGTCGTTTTTAACTACAATAAATCGACCATGGCCAGTTTATCGCGTTTAGTTTCCTTGGCCTGCTTCCGAAGCTAGTTTACGACGGGTCTATCTCTCTATCTCTAGAATCGATTCAATGGATTAATTGTAATTGTAACAATACCAAACTTATTATTTTACATAGGGTTGACTGTTCTCTTAAGAAAGTGTGACTGTTAATTTTATTTCCTATATTACAAAATAACTGTGTGATTCTGTGACACCACAAGAGGGGCAACACGCAAAATGTGAAATCGGAAGAATCTATTATTTCATTAGTGTAGTTATTTATTTATTATTTATTTATTTATTTATTTACAATTTTAATGGCTAATATATAAGATAACATTTAAATGATAATACTAAAAACCACTAAGTTAATACTAATACTAATTACTAAGTTAATTAAGTAGGTAACCCCTATTTTATTAGTGTTATAGAATCCGATCTCTGGACTCATTGGGATATGAAAAAAGTAACTTAGAGCGATAATATGATATCAAATAATTACTCCTTTTAACAAAAAAAATATATCCTATACAGTCCAGGTAGTCATCAATACATAAATGATAAACCGCATTCAAATCGATTAAGCCATTAATGATATTAGCGTGCATAATGCACAGATAAATAGATTAACCGACAAAAAATGTAAAAAAAAACTCATTTTTGACCTCGGTAACATAAGTATTTTTTTTTTATTTATTTATTTACACAAAATAAAATACAATAGGTACACAGTTTAGGTGCACTATAAAATCAATTGAGTTTTTGCCGTACACCTGAGTTGTCTAAATTAACAAAAATACATTCTGAACAAACAAATACAAACAAAAGAGTACATACAATACATTTTAGAAGAAGTAGGTAGATGTAATTTTAACACAACACTCCTCTGCTTGTCCCACTTATCTAGGTATTTTATTTTTAATTTTTTAGTATTAGTTATATATTATAATATATTATAATATAATATAGATATCCACACACATACATACATATGCATAAGATACATATAAATTTATAGTTGCAGTTACGGTTAAAATAACTAACTAACTAACGGTTATACTATAACAAAGTGTACAATTTTTTTTAAAATATATGTACAGAAAAGACTCGTTTACGATTTTATTATGTATAGATTGATCATATCAATACAAATAAAGTTTTAGTTTTTAAATTTTTTTTTAAACACTTTTTAAACAAAAAACAGAGAGAACAAATAGTTCACACTATTGTTGAGTTAGAGTTTGAGGGAATAAACACAAGCTATTTCTTATCAGCACGTAAAAAGAAAATCTCAGAGATAGTGCTCCTCTAATGAGGAATTTAGTACCTACGTATCGAGTAGTACGTTAAAAAATATTTTATAGGAACACAATAGATCGATATGAACTGAATTCAAGCGTTAAAAACTACAAGCAAGGGCCATGTGTAAAACAAGGTCACAAAGTACTTATAAACTAACGCTGAGTTTATCAGTAAATATTTGCGTTTTCTTTCTTCGGTTTTTGATAAATGATAAAGTGAATATCTTTATAATACTCGTATATGTTTCTTCTGTGCGTGTGTATGTCACTGAACTCCAACACAGAATTAAAATCGGCATTACCGCTTTTAACTCTGTCTTCACTGGATGGATAGACGGATAATCCGGGATGGTTTGTATTGTAAAAAAAAATTGACCACAGACGAAGTCGCGGGCATCCACTAGTGAAGTATAACATCTTCACCAAAACTTGATTTATTTAGTCCACATTCAAGAAACGCGTCTGAAACTTTGATAGTTCATCTCCTTTTACGAATCGAAATCAGACCTTGCCTCAGAAAACTAATTGTCCATTAAGCCATTGGGCTAATTCATGATTAAATTATGGTTTATTTTACAGGTACTTAGAAAATCGCCCTTTTGTACTGTCGCCAAGTCCTACGACTGGGTGGATAAATATAAGCTACATCATTTTAAACTTTATTTCAATGAAATAGAGTGCTTATTAGTTTAGATCTTTAATCAAATAGACTGTTAGAAGCCGCTCAAGGCTAAACAACTTGTGGAGGAGTAAAAACTTGGTCAAGGCCCGTAATGCTAGAAGTTATTAGATTTAATGAACACCACATTTTTTCTTTGACATTATTTTGTAGACTTTTCTTTAATAAGTGAGACGATTGAGCATAAATTGTTTATCCATAATAATTATTTATACGACTTTATATGTTTATTTATAGATATGTTATTTATATTATAAACTAGCTGACCAGCAGAACTTCGTACCGCCTAATAGTCAATAAATGTCGAGTTGCCTTTTAGATTTTAATTTAGAATTTTGATGAATACAAAATTTTACAGTTTCTGTTATAGATTTGTTTTTAATTTTGCCTAGTATTTTTTTACGTATTTTCTCTCCATAAGAACCTTCCTCAGACTTCATCAAACACAACAAAAAAGAAATTAGCCAAATCGGTACAGCCCAAGCCGTTCTCGAGGTTTGCGCTTAGCAACACACACACACATTTATAATTAAATTAATTAGATGGTTATTTAATTATTATATTAGTTAGATAATTTAATTATTAAGTAGGTACACTAAATCTGATAATAGAATTCGATGAATAGAAAAAGCGTAACTTGAAATTTGTAAAATAAACATATAACATATACAAATAAATAATAATAAACCTAAGAAACAATACAAATCAATAAATGCAAATCAAATCTAAGATACCCTTGTGATATTCTAATACTTATAACGTACTTATACTAATAAGTAA
Organism: Synanthedon vespiformis; assembly: GCA_918317495.1. Taxonomy (NCBI): domain Eukaryota; kingdom Metazoa; phylum Arthropoda; class Insecta; order Lepidoptera; family Sesiidae; genus Synanthedon; species Synanthedon vespiformis. Next base: position 6,616,625 of record OU906947.1, read on the forward strand.
AGTAGACAGAGTTAAACAAATGTTTATGATTCTTGTTACATTATTATTTTGTTTGTAGGTATTGAATATTGATTGCTGCATCAAATATTATTATGTTATATATTATTAAATTATGTATTTTATTATGTATTATAAAATAATGGATTCCCCCACCACCTGTATTCACGTTCAATGGTGACATATTTAATTTTAAAAAAATAATTTAATCTGGCGAAGGCGACCAGTCCAATCATAAGCCAATCTAATTTGGCGTAATAGATGTATGAGCCCTTCTACTAACTTTACTACTTTGTATGAATCAGGGTTGCCATAATATTTGTTTATGAACAACCGAAGTCACCTTCACTCAAATGCAAGGTCAGCCAGCTTAAAAAAATGCCTTTACCTTAAAAAAAAGTCACACTAGGTACATTGCCTTCAAGCATCATTTGATATTTATGTCTAACACTAGTAAGTAATCTATCTTCTTTTTATTCTAGTCTTAATCTAACACCTGGTGTTGCTTGTGTCCTTAGGCGACCTAACCTACGTACTATCAAGTGGACCGTCAGCCTGTCTCCCACCCTTTATAATAACACCTGACGCCGAGGCATCCGGTTCAAGCAAGTAGTATAAATCAAGTCGTCGTCGGTCGGCACTCAAGAATATTTCACCATTCCTAGTTGCAAACGCTACATCACGCTTAAAGGTGACTATGCAACCTCGTTTAGCGAGTTTAGACACCGAGATTAAATTACTACAAGAGTCGGTTATGAAAAAGGTTCCAAATTGAATTTTATAGCCCAAATGTCCAATTATAATTTTCGATTAGTTGAAGTCTTTCGTAAAATCCTCTTTTATGCTCGAGACGGTTAGTTGAATACGTGCCTGCTGGATATGGGATACATACCTCTTGAATATCTTGAAGACTTATTTTTGCATATAAGTTTAAATGACATATTTACATGATTTTAAATATACGAGCCAGGTTATATACCTAAATACGAGTATAAAAAAAATTACGCGTCGAATTGAGAATCTCCTCCTTTTTTGGAAGTCGGTTGATAAGAGTAATTTCATAGTTGTATTAATGATATTAGACAATCATTAATAATATATTCTCGGATTCTTTCATTCTTTCCAAGTGGTACAGATGTTTCGTAATAAAAAAAAGATGTGTCTGAATGAAGGAAACCAGAGCGGATCACTTACTAGTTTATAGTTAGGTAACAAAACGCTTGAAAGTATAACACAGTATAGTTCTATCTTTTTTTTTCTAATCGAGTGGTCGATTTAAGTCATTTTCAACCCTTAAGAAAGAAACCCTTAAGAAGATCATGAAAAATTATTTAAGGTCTGAAATAGTAGACTCCGCAGTTCACTATACACTATTCGGCAATTCTTTATCTAGTTTATCGATAGATCGATCGATAGATGCCCTTCGATAAAAAACCAAATTAAATGCAAAGTAAGAAACCAAACAAATCATGTCATGAACTCTTCTTGTGAATATTAACCACTGTATTTTTGTGTGTTGGTTGTGTGTGTTTTCATTTTTGAAATCCATTTAAGTACTTAACAAAAACAAATAGTGAACAAATACTTAACAAAATCTCTAAGGGGCGCTGAAAATTACACATTATTGGTACGTTAGATATCAGTCTTTAACTGAGCATCCGTTTCGGTAATAACAACAACTTGTTTAATGAACCATTTTTAATTTGCATCGTATAAAAAGATATCTTACCTATAGTAAAATATAATGTATATACTAGGTAAACTAAATGGATCTGTGCTGCATAGAACATACAATAATATCTATGTAATTCAGATCTGAGTAATATCATACAATTTCAAATTCAATTGATACGACGACACAGCGTAGATCTATACAAAGGGAGGATGCATTTCATGTATATTAAACTGTATTGATGTAGTTGTTACATCATGTGAGAGGATTAGAATAGTAATGTAGGTACGTAATGATGAAACCTGTTGTTGCATATATTACGTTCAATAATTATGTAAAATATTTAACAGTATTGTGAAATTCTGTGTTCATGGGTTAGTTAGCATCTTGCACCTTGCACCGCGAGGTGAAAAGAACAACTCAGCTGTAATACTAGCTGGTGCTCGCAACTTTGTCCGCGTTAAGAAAATATCCGGCCATCTTTATCACTGTGAGTGATGACGATGGCGCTGACACGGCCACAGTGGCACCCAATTTTTATATTTTTGACTTTTTAACCTAGTAGGTACTTTATATACTACAAATGTTTATTTTCCAGGTTAATATTGCAAACCAGGTAATATATTACCTGTGTTTGGCGTGATAGAGTAACAAATATTCATATATTAACTATCCACAGCGCAATTTACGATGTACCTAAGTACCTGAAATTACTATTTTTGTAAAGATATATTTGATTATGTAGTCGTGTACTTCAATAAGCAATGTGTAAACAATGTTACTACAAACACAGTGAGGTCACATTAGCTAGCTTGGCATAGGTATGTAGATTGTAGGTACATTGTGCAGCCTTGAGTTACTGCGGAAGCGACCAGTAACGCGAGAAAGGTCAAATGTGTACTGCAACCAACTATTATTCTCTGAATCAGTACTAATTGGAAGGAACAAAGAAAGGCTTCTAAATCACTAGGTATAAAGTGACTTAACTTAATCACTTTTATTTAGTGGATATAATAGATCATCAATACTAATAATAAATCAGTAAGTGTAGGTATTGTATTCATGTACAATACTAACTAACTACTCCATAACTATTAAACGAATTAACTGATTTTCATGAAACTTGGTACATAAACATTTAGACGTACAGGACACAGGATACTAGATTTTTTCTATTTCAACGCGGACAAAGTCGCGGACACCAGCTAGTATGTAAATATAAATGTTAGTTAAGGAAATATTAATTTCAATCGGATATTCAAATGACGGATTCGGAACTTGATAACAATTGAATGTGTCCAATACAGTGATTCAAATTTCAATAGCATTCGGGAAAGCCATTATTACCTATGTCTTGCTTATTACATATTACAATCAATTTCCTAATTCCTATACTAAAGTGAAATAGTATATCGCATTGTAATAACATAACATATATTAATGCTCAGAATTTATACAGGTGTACCATGAAATAAAAATTGTACATAAAACTGTAAATTCACTTTTAGATTTCTAGATTATAATGTTATGTAAGTGGGTGGTACTCGAAGTGTATCAATTTTTAAGATAAAAAGTGATAGAAGATATAAAAGAGAATAAAGAATGACCATTTAAAGAATATGAACGCACATTAGTTTGCGCAGTTATTACTGGCAGCCCAAATGGCAGCAATCGTCGCGAATGCTGAGTCGGCCTGCCTACTGAATTATAAGTGCGTACACAAACCCTTGCTTTTATCGTCCATATCAAACGTAGTTTCATGTGAATAACAATGGAACTATGAATCATAATATGTTATTGTTATAAAATAATGTTTTATAATTTTATCTTTTCTATATAACTGGCGATTCCAGAGCATGGCTATTATCTCGGTTCCTTGAATACCACGAGTTAGTCAGCTTGCCGAAGCTTAGTTATAATTTATTAATTATAACATTTTCACTAAACTTATATTAAATTTCTATCATAATATAATTATTATTTACAAATTGCTTCACATGATCATATACCTAGTGCAGTCAATAACCTAACGCCTACCCAGAAATTGTAAAAATTTACCATGGAAAATAATCTTTTTTTTTACAGAAGAAATAAATCGACATTTACAGTAGGAGCTGTAGGAGGTTCTATGTACATACAGTACATGTAGGTGGATAGTGGACTTAAGATAATAATGCAAGTTATGTGACTAATAGTAAACTCTATTCAACTTGAAGATAAACTTCGCCTAAGGAAACTAACAATGTATTAGGGCGAACTTGAATTGAAAGTCGGAGCTTGGAAGCTGACTGAAATTGATTTTCCTTAACTACCCACTCTGCTTAGAATCTCGATACATCTATTTGAATTTTAACTTTATGTCATATTAGGAATTATTTTATATTTGAATTTGCTATTCACTATACACAAGACATTTTACTTTTAGATTAATTAATTTATTACATTAGTTAGAGAGACATTCATTAATTTCATTGTAGATTGATCGTCAGATACGCATTACTTTTAATTATATTAATTAATTATCTACTTAATATATTAAACACTACTTGTCCATTTATCGGTTCTGAGTTACTTGTAATTTTTATATAATAATTATACCTTTGGAAACCAAAGGTTCGAAACCAGTTTCGAAAACAGAATTATTTTTCTTTCTTGGAAACCTGGTTTCGAATGAAGAAAAATAATTTTGTTGTCTAAACTGGTTTTCAATGTAAAATATAGAATCTTCTTTTGAAACTCATTCCCAAATTTTAATATGTAAGTATACAAACTTACATATTAAATTACTTGATCAGTATTTAAATATTAAGAATAATAACCCTATGTTATTAAGCTGTTATTCTTTATGTTATTAGTACCTAACCGTAGGAAATCCACCGCTGGACATAGAACTTTCAAAAAAAGACCTATCATAAGCAACCGCTGGATCCACCATCGACTCGTCGCCCCTATTTATATTAGGCAGTCTGTTCACCATGTGGGTGACGTCCTACTCTCCGTGGCCTCCACCTGAGAACCTTAAGAGGGAAGTATAGCTTTTCGATAGGTATTTAGGAAAACACATGCTATCGCCTGTGCGCTCTAGCCCCGGGGCAGTCGTGCGATAGAGAGCGTTGCAGCTTCCGACTGACAATAGTCCTTTTTTTGATGAAATTTCATTTCGGGACAAAACAGTTTCCACTAATTAAATCTTAACAAATCACTTTGATTTTCATGTCGATCGTTTCAGCATGATATATATTCTAGGTTTATAGGTTTCGCTTTTTATAAAAAAAATAGATGGTTTTTATAAAACAAACGGTTTAATTCGACAAAGTTTTAATCTTAAAAAATAAGTTATTTGAGGTGCCTATAAGTTTGAATCTAATGCAAATTTTGAAAAAAGGAAAACCTATAAACTTAGTCTTTCACTGTGTCAATAACATGCAAAAAAATCTTGGAGATTGGAAAATATTTAGAAGTGGAAAAACGTTTTCTCTTTTTGAATGGACGAGTGTATGCTGTTCTTCCCTCTTAAGGGCCCAGCTTACTAAGTGTACTGCCCACTGCCCCTTCGACATACTTATTAAAGTAATATCCAGTACAATAGCCAGTTGAAGTTGCTAACTTTTTCCATAGCTCGTTATTCTCGTTAAGCGACGTTGGGCTTTCTTACGAGGGCTATAGTTAGAGACCACGTTTCAGCGCCATATGTCATCACCGACAACACACATTTGTGGAAAACTTTTGTTTTAAATTAAAGCACTGAGGAATTTTGGACGAGAAAATATCTCGGAACTTCTCGGGAAGTTCAGCGGTCGGCCGCTGCCCATCCAAACTGGATTCTACACCTCTACCTAGTTGGATTAATTAACTGGTTATATATAATTACAAATTGCATTATAAGTTCAACGACTATGACCACATACGTTTTGTAACGTAACCTATATATTTTTCTATCATTTTCTATCAAATGACTCCTCAATATTTTAAAAAAACGTAAACATAATTCAAATTCGCCAGTTTTATACAAAAAGTCATTGTTTAAATTCGCCACATTTAAACGAATGAATGAACGGCGGATTGTTTATTCAATTTTTTTTTATGATCCGAAATTATAAAGTGTGTGTATAAAATCTTAATTAATTAACGGTTTGTTAAAAAAAATGTAGATTTTTTTTAATAACCTCTCGGCGGTGCACGGAATTCAAAAGCTTTCGAGTGTCGGGAAACATTTTTATATTTATTAGTAGGGCACAATTCGGGATGTTTCAAAACTCCTTCATAAAATGTCAGTAGATCTGAGTTCGTTTAAATATAAAATTGGAGAAAAGCCAACGCTTCATGCGATGCGACAACCGTGCTCGGTTCCCGTGAAAATTATAATTAGGAAATTTATATTTGCCCTCTTACACACATCCCTCGATTCCCTCCTGTACAAATTCAAAAGTAGCTGATACAATATTATTATTGTGATGTGATAGGTAATGCAATAAAACTTTTTAACAAAAAATTAAACCGCCGTAAAAACTGAAAAGCAAAAAATAATTTTATTTAACCTTATAATAACTAAGTTCTTAAACTAATGTAAGTAGTTTGGCGCCTACTAAAAATTACTTAGGTATACTTACATTAGTTTAAGAACTTAGTTATCATAAGGTTAAATAAAATTATTTTTTGCTTTACAGTTTCTTCGGCGGTTTATTTTTTGTTAAAATCACCCCTATTTTCCCACCCTTACAGTAAGATTTTTTTTCAAATTTATATGGGACCAACTTCGACGTATAAAAAAGAATATCCATTAACCCTATCCATTAAAGAAAGAATTATCAAAATCGGACTACTCTATAAAAAGTTATATTAGCTTAGAAACATTATAATTACATTTATTAATGAAAATTAATAAACTTTTAAAATACGAAATAGTTTATTCGTAAATCTTAAAAAGTGCTTCCTATATTGTGAAAGTCTCGCGAACTTTCAGCAAATTGTCATCATGCTGTGACAAGCAATTAACCATTTACAGTTGACCAGCTCCTAGTTGTTAACTCTAGACTCATTCAGCGGTCGTCGGATAATTTTCTTAAATTAGTCCCAAGGCCATAGTAGCTGGTCAGTTTGTAATAAAAAAGTAACTATATTTATTGGAGAGTAAGAGCTATTTTAATATTATTATAACACAGTTGTCGGCGACTCACTCACTGCAATAGGTGTCTTGTAAATTTTTACAGTAGAGGAATTTTAAGCTGATTTTAACAATAAATTAATGATGACTCTATTTTTACAGTTACGTATTGAGGAAAACTACTCATAGTAGTTTTCCTAGAATTACAATGAAGTCCACACAGGACAAACTATAATAACAGTAGGATTGCTCATTCTTTCCTTACTATATGATTCGAAATCTCTTACGGATATTAATGCGGTTTTCACCATCACTTAGATAATTTTAAGTAGACAAAGCCCACTATTTTAATTTTGCACTATGCATTTAATTTTGAACAACGCATATCTTTACATCTTAGTATAAAATATAAAATAAAGTCGCTTCCGTATGAGCTATTGCTTTTAGCTAGGGCCGTATCTAGTCGAGCGCAGCGAGACCAATCTATGGAAAAGAACGTTAAACGATAAAGGTTTGAAACTCCCGGCTTCAATAATTGTTTGAGTGTTCATTTTTCAATGAACAAATATTATGACTGCTATTTCCAGTAGACATAATAGTTGTAATAAGATCCGCAACACTGCTTGTTTGAGATTTCTGTTCTAAGAAACGAGTGCTAAGTTTATTAAAGGAATTTGCGCACGCACTTACCTACCTACTATCGGGTGAATTGTGGTTTTGTAATAGAAAAACGATTGTAACATTCGAAGTATGAAATTATAATACTCCAATGAAGGAAAATGGGCAAAATGATGGGATTATCTATGTTCCTGAATTAGCAGAGAAAGCCTAAACGAAAAAATATTTTTCAGTATTCGTAGACTAGACACATGGTAGACCTAGACACACAGTCGTAGCCCGTCGCTTACAGAAGACTACCGTGAAATTACAGCATTGTGTGCTGTTGTGTTTCAGTGAGTGTTAGAGCACATTTCCTTACCATCCCATCCCAATTCCCTGTCCTTAATTCTACTGTCGTTGGCAGTGGTGTTGCTTAAGTTATAGGCGACGTGGCCAGGGTTTGCAATCTTGAACTCTTTCCAGCTGGAATTTTGCGGTAAATCCGCCTTTACAGCGGGATCCCGCTGTAATTTCCGCATGAGTTTTATGGCGTCAGCCTGTCTGCCGATATTAACATTAGAAAATTGTAATGGAAAGAAGATTATCACAAAAATAATCCCTTTTTAATTACATATAGGTACAATCAGGAATTACTTAATCCTTACTATAATATTATAAATGCCAAAATTTGTACTGGACCGATTTGTACTGAACCGATAACCATGAACTTCATTGTATATTTATACATTATATTTATAGATATATAATTTTATTAGATAAAAAATAAATAAAAAATATTCATATTTTTGTTATTCGGATTTTTTTGACGACATTACTGTGATGACTCCGATCATGTTAAGCGCGCGATCCTATTCTCATTTGAAACGCATAGTATATTTTTGTTAAACGGTCGGTCATAGTGCAATTTCTACATTTATATAAATAAAGAAAAAATGTGTTGCTAACCGTTTTTCTAACCGTTTTGCGGTTAGCAACACATTTAAGGGATTCATTTAGGCTCGAGAATTCTGGACTGACTGTACATTTTATAGTTTTCCATTGTTTAACAGTAGCGGGTCAGAAAGGCACTAGAAATCAATAAATAAATTAAATTAAATAATGTTCTGACCCACAGTGGGTCAGACGGGCACCTAAAAGTGGGTCCAACGGGCACTTTTATTCAGCGGGTCAAAACTTGTGGGTCAAATGGGTCCGGAACCCAGCATTGCATACAACGTGTATACTTATTACTTAGTAATTACTTAACTGATTTACTTATTACTTAGTTGTAACATAACATTTATAAAATATATTTTCATAACTAGGTGTTATAAAAAGAATAGTCAAGTGTGACTAATTTAAATGTTACCTATTCTAAGAAACTTTGTAGAAAAATTGTATACTTATATATTTAAACCCTGTTTAGGAGAACCTTATATAACTTTATAGCAAATACGAGTACTTTTTTCAAATATATTTAATGTTGTAAAATGTTTATTTTTGTCCGTACTTAAATTTAGTCGGTTACTAAGAAAACTATTTTAGCAACCGCTGTTTTATTATGTTTTAGAATTTAGATGGAAAATGTAAACATAACTCCTAAAGTGAAAACACCACGCACAATGTACGTGACGCATTTTAAACAACAATAATGGTTTATTACAGATTGTTTAAAAAGTTCATGTTAATATTCAAGTTCATGTTAAGTCTACAATACCGTTTATATTAACCATGTTATTTTAGATTATATTACAATAATTTTCAACCGACTTCCAAAAAAGGAGGAGATTCTCAATTCGACTGTTTCTTTTTATGTTTGTTACCTCATAACTTTCGCCTGGGTGAAACGATTTTGATGATTCTTTTTTTATTTGAAAACTGGTGCTTCCCGTGTGGTCCCATTCCAATTTGGTCCAGTTTTGACAATGGCATCCATGAGAAAACTGTTTGAAGTAGGTTTTTTTTTTATTAAAAAGATTTACTATCTAATGAATTTGAACAGGACAGTCAAATCTAAAGGATATTGGTAAAGCCTGGCCCAGGGTCTCTCTAAGATAAGCAGTACAAATAATTCTCTTACAAAAACAGCAAAGTTTATTCAACCTGTTCTAGATACATATCTTATAAAAGGCGATGTGTGTATAGACTCGAACCCGCTTAAGTAAAAAATATAGTTTTTAGAATTTTTACCAAAACCGTTAAACCGATTTGAATGCGTTTTACCTTTTATCTTGGAAAAATGTTCAAAAAACAACAGCTAGTAAATAAATATTTTTCCCAAGTCCGCTCATAGAAGCGATTCTGCGAGTTGCAAGCGCAAGTACTTAGTTACAAGAATTCATAGATTGTTGTATCTAATACAACGTCATTAGAAATCAACCCGCTCCGGTTGCGACATAATAATTGCATAGACCAACTTGTTAGAAAGGTCGGTACATTTTTTCACGGGTTACTACGGAGTGAAAGTCGGCCCGGTGAATGGACCTTTTTCGGCATTGCCAAATAACATAGTTTAGAAGCGGTATGAGGAGGTGGGAGGCAGAGAACTCACTGGCATTCGCTTAGCAACAGTCTCTGCTCGGTTGTGGTTTGATTTTGAATCTCACTGACACGAAATGTACCTACGTTATGTTGAATTAACAGGTTTTTTTTGGAAAAATTCATGTTTTAACATTTTCGTCTACCTCTCGCGCTTTTAAAATTAAACGTAGATATTTTATAAAAATACACATACAGATTTATAAAGGATATTTATATAACTTGATATTCCACGAATATACCCTTGCCTATAATACCTCCCTACACATCGATATAAAATCATCGATGAAGCAAGTACAATTATTATAGTGCTAAGTATGTCTATTTTTTCCAATGATACAGACAGAGGTTTTAAATAAGTAATTTTAACAATAAAATAGTAATGTAATTGACATTCTAAGAATGCGTTCTTCGATAAAGTTAAAGGTTCAAATTACCTACATAAAGGCACGCGTCGCGTCGCGTTCATACCCATGTACGGTAGGTACATTGTCTTATCGGAATTTTTCGAGTGCCACGTCTGAAGTCGAACACTTCGATAACCTAATTCACATACGCTCAATGACTTCACGTGTAATTCTGATTATTCTGACAATACTAACGATTGTACCTGTCTTTGTGCGTGCATTAAAATTTGATTTAGATTCAAAGAAAAAATAAATAGATAAATGATTGGTCTCCGAGCGGAGGCGAAACCAATCAATCATCTTTGAGAAAATACTTATTATTGTCTATATTTTTATATAGTTACCTAATCCAGCCATAAGTTCTGTTACAAGTTAGAAATGAAAATGCGTTAATTTTTTTATGAAGTAAGGTAATCTTAATAAAACTTTAAAATCTTAGTCAAAAAATTAAAAATAATTCCATTCAAATACCACATTTAGCTTTTATACAGGCCTTTAATATGTTTGGCTACGAATCTATAGATTCACTCACTGTTTCCATGGAAAAATTAGCCAATGCTTGCTTCAGAGATTTCTTAAGAGACTCAATGTCGGCGTGTGGATTAGAGCAAGCCATCCTCTAAAACTGACCATAGTTTGTTGTCTGGGGACTGTCTTCAGCTCTTATAAAGTTGAGTTGGTTTGAGCCAGTCTTGAGTAGTTGGTGCCTTGTGACCAGGTGCAGAGTCCTTTCTCTTTACCATCTAATCTTCAAAATTTAATAGGTCCCAACGACGCTCGAGTAAACTCCATATTTAGTATCGTGGGCTCTCCTACCATAAGTGATAATGGAAATTGCATCGAAATTCTAAGCGAACTAATAAACAGACGCAGTTAGTAACTTTATTTTACAGTGTTTATTGATATGTCAAATGTAGGTTATGAACCTACCTACATTTCATTTATCTATTAAGGCATAATGAGTGTTGTGTATCTAATTAATTGTTCGCTAATCGGGATTGGCGAATTTATTTTCTAGCGTGTAGTTTTTATTTTCGTTAACTCCGAAATATATTGTAAAGGGCTATTACAATGTGTATGAAATGCTTGAGGTAACTAACCTATTTAATTTACTTGTGATACAATTGATTAATTAAAGTTAGAATTGGTATCCTTCAAAGATCATTAAAAGTTTAAAATCTCTTTGAAAGAGAAAAAAAAACCACCAGGGCGTTTTCGATGAAAGTTCCCAAACGGCTTAATATTTTCCGACACCTTCACAATCATCGTCATATTTCAACAAATTTACACCAAACTTTAACGACTTATTATCTATATACCTACATTCCTCAGAAATCATTCTGATGATAGATGAAAACCACATGAAAATCAATTTAGTAATTTTTGAGATCATGACGAACATAAACAGATATAATATAAGCTAGACAAATTATCCAGCTTAACACAAGAAAATAACATAAATAACTGACTAGTTTTAGTTATATTAACTATTAGGTATATTATAAAGCAATTTTTGTGTGATGAGATAAAATACATATGAGTGATAATAAAAGAAGACATGGAAACTATTGGATTATGGATTATTTTATTAAATGGAAAAGCCCGACCCCTTTGTTCACTGCTTAGTTTGTGTGAATTTCAGAATTAGCAATTGATTGGAATATTATGGTGCTTTAATATAAAAGCAGTTTATGCAGTTTATAATTATTGCATTACCTACAACTATAATTATATTCCTTGAAGCAACGATCGGGTCAACGGACTCAAGATTACGCAAACAGTGTCTTTTCTTTGTCAAACATATTAGGTAAAAATATTTCAATACTTTCATATATGTTATTAATATTGTGTAACGAAATATTTGTGTTATATGCAATACTTTTACCAAACTAATTTTATCCCTTAAACAAAAAGGTTTTTGAGTAGTCTATTTATACATTGCCCGAGAGCAAAAACATCGACTCATCCGCTAAATCTGCATTTACGTCAATTGTTATTTTTACTTAATTACATAAAATATTTAGTAATTATTCAATTAAAAAACATAAAAATAAAATTAAAATATTCTAACTAGAATATAGCGGGCTGGATCGATTTTTTTTTGCTCATGCTTGAGTGTATGTAGTTAAAATAGAATATGAAAAAAATATATTTTCTACTAGCGACCCGCTCCCGGCTTCGCCCGGGGTGCATTATTTTTACGTAAAATCCTTCTCTGATAATCTCTCATCCATGAGTGAAGACAGAATTAAAATCCGTCCAGCCGTTCTCGAGTTTTGCGCTTAGCAACACATTTAGGGATTCATTTTTGTTTATATAGATAAAATTAGTATAAGTAGACTTGTTTTATTTAGAGCGTTTTACTGTTTCCCAAAATCAGCCCAAAATTTCAATTAAGATTATTCTTCTGTCTCATGCGTTGCTGCTTAGGTTTTCCTCGATTTCTTCTTAAGCCTGTAAGCATTTTAGTATTCAACTCATATTGCAACGAGTTAACTGTTCGGTCAACATCAAAAGTGTTCAAATTTCTGTTGGCAGACGCAATCAAACAAAGAAACCAAGAAAATTATTGACATGCAAGAATTTTAGCGTATCATCCATCCTATTTTTGCTTATTAGAGATATGTGTTTATCTCGTTCCTACACGATTCACCTCCAAACGCTATTCAATCCCAGACAGGGCCGAGCTTGCTGAACAGGTTTCTAAATATAGCGGTAAAGAACCATTTTTTGAGAATTGCCTAAGGTCTACATTGGCCTAATGTTGTATATTCAGAATTTTGAACTTACAACGTGAAATAGTCGTAAACTTTTACAATGAGTCCAATTACTTGTGCCGTTATACTTTTGTTTAATATTAAGTGTTAGAGAAGACTTTATTATCCTGTACTGTACTTAACCAAATTCAAACTAAATTCCATTTGCGACTACCTTCCTAGGGGTTAATCTCCCTTAAGGATATTGTGGTCATACAATACTCTTATTAAGTATAAGTATTTCTCATTATGCTGTTGAGGATTTGCTACGTTTGCAACGATCCTAGCAGATAAATGCACACATTAGGGCGAAATTCCTTTATTTGTTTAATGTTATTATTATAATGTTTATTTTATTTATCCTACTAAATTAATGCGAAATTTTGTGAGGATGGGTGAAAGTCACTCATCACTCTTTCACGCTAAAACTGCTCAACTTATATATTTTTTTTAATTATATAAAATCTTTATAATAATATTATTATAGTTATATTAATAATTTTATAAATTAATAACATTATAAAGTTTAATATATTATTGCTTTTGGATTATAAATGTACAGCATTTACAAACATTAATGAGATGGGAATAAACCGACGGATAGATAGATACAAAAGCTGTCAATAATTTTCGAATTTCACAGTCGATGTTCTATTGATTCAGCCTTTGCCTCAAAGCCATTGGCCACAAACAAAATGGACTTTCAGTGGCAATTCGCTTCATAGGGCTGATTGCAGTATTTGCTATAAGTAAACATTATGGGGTTATATAGAGTTCTATACAGTTCTATAATGTAGAGTACAGTAACATACATTTATGACTTTTTTATTTAGTTTAAAATATTTTATCCATAGGTTGCCAATCATTTTTAAGAATATATTTTTATATTTAGATGAACGAGGGTTCATCCAGAAAACTAATATTATCTGAGTACTCAACGTGTATGGCAAATTTCATTATTATCGGTTGATTATTTATTAGTTAAGACGTGAAAGCGTTGCAAACAAACATGCCTACTCACTTTTACATTAAGATACGTAAAATTAGTACGTTACAATTGGGACATAACAATCAAAGTAGTCGAGTCCTTGTGGTAAATTATATTAAAAAATTATTAAATCGATTCTAATTTGTAAGTTTTGTGAGTTATACGTCAGGCATTATTTGATAGCCCTGTGGTGAATACTCTGGACAGAATCAAAAGAAAATAATTTTAAATTTACAAAATTATACTCGTACCTACCTACTTGATGGAACTTGCTAAAAAGTTAAAAATGTTGTTTACAGCATTTTCCAATATAAGAGTGGAAGCTTTCATGATGACGCAATTCGATAGTTAATTATGGAGAAGGGGTGGATGTACACACCCCCCGCCCCATACTCACAAAGTAACCTGTGTGCACATTGAAAATTTACTGCATATTCACTTTGTGAAACTTCAGAGACGGTTCGGTTTGTTTTACCTCACCTAAGCAATTATTCCACTTTGGTACTTATTTTAATCCTAAAATAAAATATATTCTACTAAATGATGTGCTTTCTGAAATTTTCCTTCATTCAAAATGATAAAAATCTTTAAATTTTTCCATTCCAAGTGAATTCACCACCATTAGTTAATCTTGCGATATCTGTATGTCTGTAAAAATCGATAGTCTTTCTTTAAGGAACATTCTACAAAGTATACATTTACAGTAAGAGCAAGTGGTAATTATTTCTAATTATGAATCTAAACTAGCATCATAAAGACTCAGAAACGCGGGCTCAACTTTACTTAATGTCTACCAAAACACAAACTTTAATTTCTTCGTGTCTTTCTTCTTCTGGGCTTACTTTCGAAACGGTTGAACTTATTTTGATGGCATTCAAATATTTTTTTTCTCTTAAGCTTGGCGATTTAGGATATTTTTTCTCTAAAACCGCGAAATTAAAATGTTCGAAAGGTTATTGAAAATTGAAAACTATTTTACATTAAGTACCTACCGACTTTTTCAACAAATCATTGTATTTATAGTTTAGCAGCAGTACGTGAGTTTTGTTGAAAATGTGTAAGTTCCACAAGTGGTATTTATTCGCGTATGCATCAGAACGCATAACGGAATAATGTTGTTTACCAAAAAGCACTTCAATAATAATTAATCAAGCATTTTAAACTGCCTTTGACTGAAGCTAAAGTAACATTGTAGCGATTGCAGAGCACTTGTGTTACCTTTTAGTGTAGTTAGTATCGTAAAAAAATAAATTTTTTTAAAGTATTCATTCATTTTCTTTAACACACATTATTGTCAAAAATTAATGCAGTAAATTAAACAGTAAAAATTAAAGAACGCCTCGAAGGCTTAATCAAAATACGATATTATATTATTATCGTTTGATCAAATTTCTTAATATGTATGGTATACTATTCAAATATTATACAATTCATATATTATGATTAATGCTTGCAAATTGAACCTTTGCAAATAGTAGGATGAAGACGCTCTCCTATAGTATGCGCCAACGATGTTGGCACATTGGGCCAAACATTGGAGCATCATCGCCATCGGAATAGTGATGACAAGCGCATCACTATCGATTATGTAAATAAAACTTTTGTTTTATTACAAATCTATTTTGTTATATTTTTTAATTATATTTATTCATTTATTTAACAAAATTCACAGCCTAAAATTATACACAATTTGAAATATGAAACATATTATTTCTTATACTAAAAATGAAGAAAAATCAACATGCTTACAATCAATTCCAGCTGCAACAAATTTAAATTGCAACATTAAATGAAAAAAAAAAATTCTTAGCAACCCAAAGTATCGATAATGCGTGCGGAACATGTACAACCCTAGAGCGCTTGGATGATTTATGGCCCAGTGTGCCAAGAGCGTTTGGGTTCAGTTAATAAGTCAGGCAAGGGAAGGAAGGTTTAAAGATTATTTTTTTTCACTTTTAGTTACATAAAGAAAAATCAACTATAATGGGTAGGAATTAGGATTAGAGGAGAGATGTTTTCGCTCTGTGTACCCCTACTATGTAAAAGTAGCTTCCTTTATATTGTAGAAGAAGGAAAACATGCTCCTAGTAGATTTAAAAAATTAACTCTCCTACATTTAATTTAATTCATTTGGTATTCAATCGTAACGGAAGACTGGCGGAGTTAGAAAGTTGAATCAAGTTGTGGATGTACGAAGCAAGCTGTATAATAACGGCGGCGGCGCAAAAGGTTAAAATTTAACACATTGCCAGGTAATTTGATTCACAGTAACGCTATACACCCTTGGAAACCTCAATCTCAAATTGTTACCACGCGACGAAGCAATATTTACGAAGCGACATAGCAAATTAATGTGTCTGGGTCATAGTTTTCATATGATTTATATATATAGGATTAGCTTTAGCTATGAATTGAATTATTGACCCATGGTACACGCGGTTTTTGTACACCTTGTTATTCGGTAGGTATAATTTTTTTGTTTTTTAATCGATTAGCATTTTAATTCGGACCTTTAGGGTGTTTGAGACCATATAGCCGTAAACTGACAGTATACCTACTGTAATATTATTACACATAGATAATTTACAATAATAAACGTGTTATAATTTTCTTTCAATAAAAAAAATCAATCGCCATGCGCAGTCCCACAAAAACTTAAGAATTGATAGACCGATTTTAATTGGGGTTTCACTTATGAAAAGAAGCATAAACAGGGAAGGTTTGTATATGTATAAAAATTGCACCCTGGGCGAAGCCGAGAGCTAGTCACTATAGTTTCTAATAAAAAAATATTTTATATTATACCTACCTAAGAGTAGACAGAACATTATTATAGCATAACTATACGTACATGTATTTCTGTTATCACTATTCGCTATTCGCTCTAATTTTATAGTAACTAGTTAACTACCTACTCTAGTTAATTAACTTACAAAGGAGTTTATATTGCGACATTTAGGCATATCAAATAATTCCTCACGTCTTATAGAAGCTATAAATAAAACTAGAAATGTTTTAAGCGAACAATACATTTCGGTGTGTCGATTTCTGTGTTTCGTTTGACCGTTGACGAATACGATATTTCGCTTTGTAATAATAACACGTAACGGTCGCTTTGAGACCGAGTTGGCTTAATTTAATAGTCGATATATCAATATTAATAATAAATCTGTAGGGATCTGCGGTCATGGATTAATTTACTTTGTTTTCAGAAATATCGTGTATATATAGGCTCTATACATGATACTGAAACTAAACTTACGATTTTTAGATAAAAAAAATATAAAAATGGTCAATTTAATTTCAGTGTATAGAGCCTATAAATACGATATCTCTGAAAACAAAGTAACTTACTCCATGACTAACCCTTACAGACTTATTATTAGTATTAGTATTATACTACTTATACATTACTAATGTTCTATTTCACAAGTTGAAAAGATTGTAAATATGTAGTTTAAAATTATTCACATATTTGACAAATATATGTACATACTTTCAAAAATATTCTCAATTCCGTTCAAACATTAATTAGATAATCGCAGTTTCGAGGTATTTTAGCAAGTGGTTGCTTACAGAATATGTCAACCAGCTTGGCGTACCTAGTCGAAGTTGTTTTATCTGATAAATGCAGCGCGGGTTTATAGTTGAATCAGGTACTTACCTGCCTACCCACATTTCAACAGCTCTAGCTTTTGCGATTTACACAAACATAAATTATACATTAGATCTTAATATTGTACTCATATTTGGATCTAATATATATACCTTTTTTTTTGTTTTGTTCTATGCAATCTACCACAGCTAAGGGCATTCAGCATTTTGATAGGATAGGATTTTGAGCAATGACGTCTCCAAATATTATTGATCAGCAGCTGGTGCTAGGATGTCCTGAGGTAATATTAATTTAATATATAGCTACCTGATGTATCATTATTATTAGATTGTACTCACAATTTCCATAAACAGTTTTAGGTGGCTTATTAACAACAATATACGAAAGATTTTCTAAAACAAAGTAACATGGAAATTAATTTATACTATTATTGATAAGTAGATATTATAGGTAAATGAAAAAAATATGTTTTTATGGCCGTTTTCATCACTGAATCTATTTCATCTCTGAAATTTGCTATAGGTAGAGATAGCATTTTATCGCTAAGAAATCACATACCAAAAAAATAAACTAGTTTTTAGAGTAGTGTAACGTGTATTTATATTATTAAAAATATTATGTAATCATTGGATTGAAATGATAGAATTAAAATGGACGATTTAGCGTTAAGCGATTTAGTGTCCCAATTTTATTTTTTATTATATATTATACAATAGCCCAGCTCGGATGGGCGTTCGGGAAGCTCCGACAAAATTCCTCAGTGTCTCAAGACAAAAGTGTTCGACCAATGTGTGTTGCGAGTGATGACATATGGCGCTGAGACGTGGTCTCTAACTATGGGCCTCGTAAGGAAGCTCAATGTCGCTCAACGAGCTATGGAAAGAGCTATGCTCGGGGTTACACTGCGAGATCGAATTAGAAATTAGGAGATCCGTAGACGTACGAATGTTACCGACAAAAGCCGGCGGATCAGTAAGTTGAAGTGGCAGTGGGCAGGAAACATAGTGCGAAGAGCCTACGGCCACTAAGGCCGGAGGGTTCTCGAGTGGAAGCCACGGACCAGCAAGCGCAGCGTAGGACGTCCACCCACAAGTTGGACAGACGACCTAATAAATGCCGCAAGTCGACGGTGGATCCAGGCTGCTTCTGACCGGTCCAATTGGAAATTTTTGGGGGAGGCCTATGTCCAGCAGTGGACGTCCTACGGCTGAGATGATGATGATGATGAAATAGAAAATATTTATAAATATTTTAAAGGATCAACGCCTAGTTTCAGCTTTTGTTTGTCGCAGACGTCTAAGATGGTTTGCTGATTGCTCATATTCAAATATTACATTAAATTTGCTTATGCAGTGCACTTGTGTACATTCTGTACACACTACTAGTAACTATATTCTACATCAATAATCCAGTTATAGTGACACTCCAAAATATTCACAAACTATAACCAGTTTTCCATTATAACAATGCCTGCTAGATGACCCGGCAGATGGAGATTTAATTATGTATAAAAATGCTGACATTATCAATACTAATAATAAATCTGTAAGTGTAGGTATTGTATGTATGTATGTTCCTCCATAACTCTTTCGTTTTTCATGAAAAAAGGTTAATTGGCCAACTTTTCTATCGTTCTAATTTAATGCTTACATAATCCCAGAGTATGTAGGTCTATATAAGTAGATATGAAGGAACTAAAGGATGCATAAATTCTTTCAAATGATGACTCGCAATGCAACTATCGAGTGGCTTTGCATTACACAAGACGAAACTTGTTTGGCTACGATGCTACTTAACGACAAAGATAAACGTAATAAAGTATTACTTAAAGAGTCTACCCACTGGTACTTCTTCCTATTTGGATTCCTTATTTGAATAATTTTCAAAGCAAATTTATATTAATATTTTTCAATATTAGTGTCTCTCTTACTTTCTGAAATATTAAAATTTAAACAAAAATTAAAATAGATTTTATCTTTTTTGTCCACAATTCCATTTTTGAATGTGATTTAAATGAAATAATTAATTAAAGTTTAATTAAATCGTTTAAATGTTGTTTAAAATTAAACTTCTGGAAACATTTAAAGGCTGCGAAGTCAATTTTTTTGCCGTCAAAGTTTAATATGACGTTTTCCAGCGAACTGAAAAATACTGGAAAAATTGTTAGCGTCTCAATATGACCCCTCGAAAGCTGAGCCGGGGTGGGCAGGGCTTGAAATACTAAGCCGCGACTTGAATTAGTTCATTTTGCCACATTGTCAAGTGCGGACGTCTAAACGCTGTCAAAGAAATTTTTAAAAAATAGTTTATTTTATTCAACATGCCTTCGTGTGTTGTCAAGTGGTGCAAAAATAATTCGTCCCATCATCTCAAGGCTAATGGTATCACTTTTCACATAAAAGTACACCGTTTGCTATCAAAACCTTAAAATTAAAATATCTCATATTCTTTGTTAGGGATGTCATTATGCCAAATGATCTAATGCAATTTATTAAGATTATATTTTATTTTATTATAGGGACAAAATATAAGAGAATAAATATACATACATATATAAAAAAGTAATATAAATAAATAAATTATTATTATTACTAATATATTATTTAGTTTTCGAGTTTCTGTTTTCATTTTCAGCTGGAAAAAGATTATTGAAAAAGATACAAAGATTTATTGAAGTGAAAACATCTTTAGGCACGTTTTGTGAACCATCGGGCTGGGGTCGGTGATACTGAATGAATAGGGAATATTAGGGAATATTTGAACTCAAGCCCGTTTGGATTTGTGATACATTGTATCGTGTTGGAAAATTAGAAGTTTTCACTTCTATCTGCGTTTACAAAATTCTTAAAAGTATCACAATGCATACTTCTAATATTTTATTATCTATCCTTTACTTTGACCAAATATCAAATTTAATTCTGAAATAATTAGTAATTTATTGTATGTAAATATCTCGAATTATCTCGAATTTTGAATTTTTCGAAGTAGAATATTTTGTGTTTATGAATAACTACTTCTACTCGTTGTTAACTTTTTTTTCTTATTATATACTTGAAAAAAGAATTAAATTTTATTACACAAAAATGATTGTTGACTCTTTCATGAAACATCCATCAACTGCTTAGCTTAGCCATCAACTGTCTGATCTATTGTCAAATTTTGAAAAATGATCGAACTTTTATAAACTTATTTATAAAATGTCGTAAGTACAAAGTGCATCCTAATAGCAACCGAGACGTGTTATCATTAAAGTTTCTTTTTAAATGCTAATAGTTTGAAGGTATTAATACTTGCGTTCTATGTCATATTCTATATTTGTCATATTTTGGCGTCGAAAATTTACGGTAACTAGTATGAAGGGACGGGTTCCGTGCTCGCAGAGTTATATTAATTCGATGACGTTTTCACGTATTCGAAGTAATATTCATGACGCACAATATAAAATTGATATTCAAGGATAAAGGCTATGAAGGATTTAGGCTTAATCAAAAAACCCTCCGCCACGAACTAAATTGATGAGAGTAAAACCAATCAATTCCCTTTAAAACGGTAATTAAAAATGAACAAGTGAATTAGACGCGACATAATATGTTTCATTGTCTACTAACAATTTAATTAGTACCTATCTATTTGACTGGACATAGGTACACTCTCAGATCATTGATTTATCATCAAAGCAGTTTTGATAATAGGTATCTAATTATACATTATTAATATTTAAGCAATAAAAAGTTAAAAGGTATTGTTGAACAACATGGCATTTCTTATCTATTCAGATTATCATCATTTCAGCAGAAGGACGGTCACTGCTGGTCTCCGACGTCGAGTTAACATTCGCCACTCATCTTAAACCCAATGATTTTCTAACACGACATCTATACAATACGTACACGCTAGAAATTCGTTGGGTTTAAGCGATAGGGATCCGGCATAACTCCTTAGCGTCGACTAGGTAGCCACGAGAATTTCTCAACAGTAAAAGAAAGTATGGTTACTGCTACCTGAGCCTCCCTATAATTTTCCAGTAGTACCAGGCAAAAGATGCCTGGGTCCAGAGTTGACCCTTATAAAGTCGTTAGTCAACCTCAGCGGCCGCCGTCTCTCCATGCAATATGACCTGCACATTGTTACTTCATTGTGTACATTCCTGATTCGATCTCGCACACTTAACTCGAACATATGCCTCTCCAAGGTTCAATAGAGATTTCTTACATTACTTACCTAGAAACTACTTTTTAGCACCATATCTTAAGTCATCACTGACAGTGACAACACTCATTGGTCGAAATCTTGCGGGCGAATGGGACCTGGTGATTCAACCTACAAATTCGCCATGTACCCCTTACGACTTTTTCCTCTTGTTACCTAAAGATGAAGAACAATGCAGAAAGAAAGATATTTCGTAACATTTTTAATAGTTACTTTGAAGATTGAAAGAAACATTATAGGATAGGACAACATTATTAATAATTACGCGTCGTCGACTTCGTCCGCGTTCTGGATGAAAGGTACCCTATGTCCTTTCTGGTGTCCCAGACACGTATGTTAAATTTCAAGGTTCAGTAGTTTTTGCGTGAAAGAGTAACAAACATTCATACATCCATACAAATTTTCGCATTTATTATATTAGTACGGATTAAGTAATTCCTAATAGTATTTACCTATATGTAATTAAAAAAGGGTTAATGTGAATGTGTGAATTTATAATATTAGTAACGATATCTGACACAGACTATTTTAAAATGCGATTGAGTACCAACTAAGAAGTAATTAAATATTATTTGATATTATATAATGCTTTTAGGATGTCGACTAGTTTCGACGCTGCAATGCCTTCGGCTATGTTTGCACGTTCATGGCTCGGTCATCCACATCGGTCCAATTATTGAGGAGGCCTAGCTATGTCCTGCGGCTGCAATGATTTCGACGATCCAAAATCATTGCATGGAGGTAGCCACAATAATTTAAAAAAAAATTATGCTAAAACCAAATATGGAGAAATAATATGAAATAAACGTTCATTATTTTAGTCGCTTCGTTCCCCCCATACCAGATTCCTAAAATACCAGATGACCAACATATCACATTTCTTGAATATCAGATTCCCACAATACCAATTTTTTTTCAAACATTGTGTATTTAGATATTAAAATTGTTCGGACATAATTTCCTTTATGTATCTTTAATTTTATAGTCATATACTTAACTTGTACCTATTAGTTTCTGTATGAATTTCGATATGTTCGATTCCCGGTTCCCATGTAGATTGTCCCTTCCCAATCCCTTATCGTTAATCCTACTGTAACCGTTACTGTACTGTTATCGTTAACCTGTAGAGCACTTGCAACACCTATCATCAAGTCCATAAAAATTAAAAAAATAGTAGTCTTCTACGCCGTATTAATTTCTCGATGCATAAAGAAATTCTCTTTAAGTTACTTATGTACAACTGTTATTATTTTGTTAAGCAAATATCCGTAATCATAAGGATATGTTCTACCACTGACATTTTACAGTAGATCATGGAAATAAAATCCACGACGACGAGACGTAGCTCTCAATTTGGTATTAATTAACCTCAAGGAAAATCTAACAGTACGGAGATGACAAAGAAACAAGGAAGTATCAATTTACTGTATGATTCAATTAAACTACAAGCTAAGTGCACCAATAATTCATTGAATATCATGGCAAATTGTAGATTTCCCAGTGCATGAGGATAATTTTTGAAGTGCTATATGACTAAATGGTACCTATTTAATACTTACGAAAATATTTTAGAAAATACTTATCTGCAACTAGTATTTTAGAATTAAAATTAAAATAATGGTTTATAAGCGTAAAATAGGGAATAGGATAGTGTTATGAATAGTGTCAGTAATCTCAGAAGTGAAATGTTTCAATATGCAACGGCCAAACTAAGTGTTGTAGTGAGTGGCGGAAGCATTAAAGAATCTTTAAATAATATTTAAATCTATACCAATATATAAATCTGAAGAGTTTGTTTGTATGGTTGTACGCGCTAATCTCAGGAATGACTGGTTCGAATTTAATTGAAATGGATAGTCCATTTATCGAGGAAGGCTATAGACTATGGACGCGGACGAAGTTGCGGACTAGTATTAAATATACCTACTTAAGGTTGGAAATTTTTGACACCACCTGGAGGGTAAGTTCTCTAAATACTGAAGATAGGAAAAATTACTCAAAGTAAAGTCAGTCGTTTATTTTAAAAAAGAAACAAAACTATATACAAAGATTTTTGAAAATTATCTTGCCACAAAATGGGAATCGAACCAACTAAGAAAAACCTGTATTTTTATGGGTTCAATCGATAGGGTCAATCATAAAGATCAAATCTATCCAGCAAACATTTTAAATTAAATGAAAGGAAAATTATTAAATATTGCAAGGCATCTTGCAGTTGTCCTTGCAAGTTGCAAGTGTAAGATAAGAACATATAATTATCATCTTTAGGTTAGATGCATTTCATACAATTCCAAGTTTTTGTGAATCCTTCCTTTTTAGTGAAAACCGTAACAAAATTCGTTGGGTGGTTAAATAAAAGATTAGCAGCGGACGGTGAGTTTATTTTATAATTATTAATGTATTTTATAAAATAGATAACAAAAAGGCTTCTTTGTCCACTCGTAATTTTCACCAGGTCATCTTAAAGCTAAGATGCGTGCTTGTGGAAGTAAAAATGACAATGCCACTCCACTTTTTGGCCAAGTAGGGTATTAAGTTATTAACTGAATGGTTTAATGATGTCGTAAATACTTAACTATACAAAACTGTCCATCAGTTTTTAAACTGTTCAGTCTTTTTGAGTCTAGTTATAGACTTTTAGATTTTTGATATAAACTCAAGTATATGTCGCGAAAATCTTAGTAGTATTTTAATTATACAAAATATACTAACATTTTCTGAGACGTGGTTTAAATCCTAAATGTGTAGATAGGTACCTATGTGTATGTATTACTCATAATCATCATCATCAATACTAATAATACCTCCATAACTCTTAAACAAATTAACTGATTTTCATGAAACTTGGTAGATAAACATTAAGACGTACAGCACACAGGATAGGCTACTTTTTTTCTTTTTCAACGCGGACGAAGTCGCAGGAACCAGCTAGTACACAAATATAATGAAAGGAAATGAAACAAATTTAGCGAACTTTATCAAAACTATATAATATATTTATAACCACTTAGTTTTAATGAATTTTTTTATCGAAAAAGGAAGCTTTTATCGAATCAAGGAAATTCCGTGAATAAAATATGTATTATGAGATTAGGTGAATTACTAATAATTTTAACCACCATATTCTTCTTAAAGTTAACTGTAACATCGATTGATAGATTTATGCTCAGAAGCTCCATTAGTTTTCATTATAGTATATACTTACCTAATATTCTAATTATTCGTAGATTGATAAGTAAGAAGGTATCTATTGCGGATCTTACTTTGCTGTAAAGAAAATGCAGCATCTTTTTATGTCATACTAGCTGTTGCACGGGACTTCGTCCGTGTAACTTTATAAAAGATAGCCTATAGTGAAAAATTTTTTTTTAATTGGTCCAGTAGTTTTAGAGTCATAAGAAACAAAAATACAACATTTTTCTTTTTATAATATTGGTAAGTATAATATACAAATTTCCTTCCTAGCTTTAGAATTCTATATTTATTTATTAGAAATTAATATGTAAAATAAGACTATTTTGATAATAGTGCGTGCCGAACATATTTGAATTAGAAATATTTAGATATTTTGAGAATAATATAATTACTTTATGTGGCAATGTTTAATCTACAATTTTAATAATGAACAAAATTTCTAGAAAAAATATGAAAGAAATTTAAATTCAGTTCAAATTTTTTTATGCGATATACCTACCTAATTTGTTATTTCTGTTTTAGAAGTTCAATAGCACTACTGCTAAATACAACCTCTACATATATTTGTCCGTACAAAAAAAGAATATTTTTATGTAATAAATAACTAAATCCAACCTATAAGTAGTTGGGTATAAAAAATACAGCTAAAATCGATATTTAAAAAAACAGCTAAATGATAAGGGAAATACCCAATTAAAATCATTGATAAAAAACAAATACCTACTCTATGTTCCTATTAAGTGTTTTTTGGTCTAAACTTACTTTTTTAGTCAATGGTCAAGCTCGAAAAAATTTAAACGTTTCCGAGTAACGGTTTATATGCCCTATATCTTCCTTTTAACTGAATTTTTAAATAAAGACAACTGTGAACAAACATAATTTTTCTATGTAGGTATAAGTTAATCACTCTACGCTGTAATGAATGATAATTTTGAATAGTTATAAAAAAAACTACCAAGCCCAATTCGCTCTTTGCCGCTAAAGCCAATTCAAACTTTTTTCCCTGAGACAAATTACTTTTTTTATATGAGCGTGGAATTTTGTAGAAGTCGTTGAAGGTCGTCGCGGGTTTTAGGGAAGGATAACGCATGCTATTGGAGAACGAATAGTCTAGGGCGGTAACAGTGAGCGTGAGGGGAGTGCACGCATTTTGGGATATGTGCACGTGGAGCGCCTAAAAATTCTCAACTCAAAAAAGTTTTTAAAAGGGTTTAAAAAATCATGATTGGGGTTTCGAGACTAATAAGTATTAAAAAAAATCGGTATCTATAACAATAAAATCGCAGTGCTAAATATGCGCAGGCGTAGTGTAGTTTTTATTAAAAAATTTGCACTCAGCATAAATGGGAATAATTAAACATACGAGTAATAATATGAAGACGAAGACAATGGCGGACCAGACGCCTCGAAGACTGGAACAGGAAAAAAGTACAAGATTGAGTTCGTGTGTGTTCGGCAGACTTCGTGATTCGTCGGCGAGCTACGCAAGAGTTTTTAGGCAACAGGCCGACGAGGCAAACTGCGGGGTGCGGGGGACATCCGTTAGCTCGCAGATTGCCCAATTCCCGCCGCGTGCTGCAAACGAAATGCGCCACCAATCATACGATTTCGTCATACTTATAGCACAATGAGTCAATAAGTAATAATTATGGCATGACACAACACAATAGATATACTACATTTTTGATGCCCTGAAAAATTATACAATAAATAGGTACACATTAAATGAAACAGTTACAATAAGACTCCAATTGGAAACAAAGACTGCTAAGTCGTGAGCAGAAAATTCAGTGATTTCGCAGCCGATTATACAAAGACAGCTTGCGTAATCTCCGAGGTCACTGCAGACTTGCCAAATGTGGGTGCGTGTAGTGGATGAGCAATAAGTTTCTTCGAGTCAACGACGATTATATGCCAATCATATAGGAGAGAGAAAAAGACTGACTAATATAAATAAAGCCAAGTCGATTACTCTCCCCTATGCAAATGACATTTGTTCATCTTCTTTCTTCATTTTCTCTTCAATGATCTTCGAACTTCAGCTGCAAATAAATGTGAGAATTCTATAAACGCGTCAGCGCCTAACGCGGCAGTCACATGACGAGAATAAAAGGAAAATACGTCTAATTGTTCCGTCGCGTTGTAAACGAGCTCAAGTGAACGCGAAACGAGTATAGATGTTAAATACCTACTAAGGTTAATTAAACTGACCGACCGATAAAAAAATATGTATTAAAATGGCTGTTCAACCACATTGCGGAAGTTTTAAAAGTAGACCAAGCCGCGAACGAACAAGTCACAAAATTTTCTAACGGAAATTTTAATTAAATTTAAAACACTTCAATTTTTAAGAGAATATACTAAGAATGTCACTAATCTTTATTCCTATTTCACAAAATCTTATCGAGCTAGCAACGCGTCGCGTGGAATTGAAACTATAGTGTTGGAAATTAACTAAGTTGAAAAGTTTAAACTTATAACGGTTTTGCTAGTTTTAGTTGAGAACGACTGTGCCCGATGACGATCTGCGAGCGAATGGTAGGTGGCGTGAACGTGTTGCGAAGCAATGGCTTTGGAACTCGTGGATGGAAGTGGAGTTCGAGGCGGGAGAGGTGGGGCAGGTGCGGGAGGGGAGACGGTGTCACGAGGAGAGTGGAGCAGGAGGGGGGAGGGGAGGGGTTCTGAGTGCGCGCGCAGAGAAAGGACGCAAGTGGTGATGTAATCGCGATCGATGCACTTCGCTCCGTCCGCACGAACGAACGACGAACGACACCGCGCGGCGCAACCACCGCTTTGTCGCACCGTCCACTGAAGACTACCTATTACCTCAGCCGCAGCCTCACCTACAGTACACCTCTCGAACGTGTTCGTATTGCCTACGCTAATTAAGTTTTCAATGAAAAAAATTGCTATACGACGACGTCCGGGATTCAACTGACCGCGGCGTTGTTAATAACGTCACAGGTCACTGACCCCCCACCAGAGACACGTGCTGGACACCACGTGGTGTAAAAAATTGCTCTCGGCTTGAACAGAGAGGCTTGAAATGTATTAAAACTCATAGTCGACGTAAAGGAACAATTAGAATTAGAACCGAAAATCCCTCCATATAATAATATCTAGCTTAAGGCATGGTATTGATCAGCGAGTGTTGCTACTTGCTAGCGGTGTGGCTATTCGGTGGAAGTCGTGCATTTCCGTGGCCATTCGGCTCCTATCTAGGTCACACGTGTAAACGTTATCCCCACCACACCGGCCTTGGCTTACTTTTTAGGCCAAATGGCATGGCATGGATACCTCCCCTCCCTACAGCGACAAAACGACAACTTCTAAAATATGTCGTTGTATGTACCGAAATTCAGCTACAGTTTTCAATCAATCTCTCTATATATGTAAACAAAAATGAATCCAAAGAAAGTACTTACAAAGAGAAAAGTTAAAAAAGTTGCCAGGAAAAATTTTCTTTTTCTTTTTTCCATTCAAAGTTCCTAGTTGAAAATTTAAACATTTCAATCAAATATTATCCGCTATTTAACTCTTCTTTAACACTCAATAACTTTCAGTCATCGATATTTTCAGTATAATGCAAAGAGCAATAAATGAGGAAGGGTTGTGTGTATAATTTGCAGAAAAAAATGCTAATTACGTACTAAACGTCATTTGATTAAAAAAAAGTTTAAAAACTTACCCCCTATCATTGTAAGTAATCGGAAATACAAAAGAGAAACCTGAAAAACAAATAAATCATTCGTACGTTACGGTATCTAATAGGCACGTAAATATCTACCATAAAATTAGATCAGAATATTTTAGGTAAAACCAAACATATTATTATGTACCTTTTAATACAAACAAAGAAGTTACTTTTTGGCATACCTAGTGCCAGTATTCATAGAAGTAATACTTATTAATTATTACTAAAACAATTTTCGTCGGTTATTATATTTTTTGTATTTATATCTAAATATTTGAAGATATTATGTAGACATAATATTTTTATTGTCTTTCAATATAATAAAAAAGATTTATAAATACTCATAATATTATTTTTATGCGAACCTAATCTCTTTCAATTCAATGTATTTAGATAACACCTGCTAACTAAACCATAAATATATTTTAATAAGAATGTTGTAGGTACTTTTGATATAAATGACTATTATTAATAGTTGTGATAATATATGTAGAAACCCACCTAATCTTTTGTTTGTAGGATTGGGCAAATTTATTTGTATTTTTTGCCGTCGCTAAGGGTGTGGGTGGCCATAAAAAGGGCAAGGGGCGGTACATGCGCATTGCTATCGCCCCTCCTACTACTAATAGTAAGTATCGTAATACTTCTAAGAAGAGTTTTGTACACGCTTGAGTAAGTGTGATAAAAATATTATTTTTATTGGGTAGTCAGGCACGTATCTTCCTAATTTTACTAGCGTTTAGGTGTCGCAACAGAATAGAAGTAACCCATGATTTTATGAGTTGCAAGTTGCGTAAAATGAATAAACTAATCTGTACACAGAGCAGTAGAGTGAGAGGAGAGCTCGAAACTAGTTTGTACCTAAGTTGGTGTATAAGCGAGGTCGCAGCCCAATGCGGCCCCATCAAATAAAACTCACTCTGGTGATGACGAAAACAACGCCACGACCTCGTTGGAAACTAGGACAGTACCCGAAATAACTAGGGCAGCGTTAGTGCGCAGCCGCTAATTTTATGGTGACCAATGTATTCGGAGCTGCCTTTTGAATGTTCAAAAAAGAAGTTCCAAGACAAGGGTAGATCAGAGTGTACTGGTTACCGAGGCAACCGAAATCGACCTAGTCGCGTCGTATCTACATTGCGGAAGTTTCGTTTCGTGAGTTTTGTGTGACCAATTTTCAAATTCAAACCTTATTATAAAATACGCAATTTTTACGTTATTACGTTAAACGTAAAATACGTTATTAATTTTTTTTTCAACTGTAGAAAGTTTGAACCAACCAACGTTGGTTGAAAAATAATAATTTCAAGCGTTCTATTTATAATATCTAATAACACTTCATCGATACTCTTTGATCGATACGATACCTAGGTATCACATAAAACTGCATTAAAATATCAATCCTGCGATTAATTGATAAATACGTGGTTTATTTGAACATTAGATAAATTAATTAGTTATAATGTTAATAATGTACAACGTGCCTTAACTGAAGTAATTTATCAAAAGTTCCGGAATTTTTTATCAGTTTCTCATTTATTGCTATTATATAAAATCATGCAGCTGTACTAATAATACCTAAGTAAAGAGAGCTCACACCTTATCTTACCTACCACAAAAAAAATTTAGACCTACAAAAGTAAAGACCTATCGACCTTAAAAATTTTAAATTTATTTTATTAGAATTTATACATGATTATTATCAGTTAAACGATCCAAAAGCATTTGTTTAACCAGGTGTATCATAAAGTAAGCGTTATTATTTTCTTATTTTGCCGTTCGCTTACCACAGATAGACATTAACCATAAAAGAACAAAGATTTTTTTTATAATTATTAAATAGGGTGGCGGAGGCTGACGGCCACTTGATAGTAAACGAGACCATTGTCTAACCACATGATGGTCTAAATACACAAGCAACGTAAGAGGAGTTGCAGGTGCGCTAACAACTCTACAATAATTGGTTTAATTTTATATTAGTCGACAGGGTAAAGAAAGGTGAACTTTGCTTCTATGGCAGTACGGTGGTGTCATCGAGTATATAGACGGGGTAGGCATTAATTGGAACAACTGAACAACTCAACAGAGTGCAGTATCTGAGTAGCTAATCTGTGACTATTTATGTAGCTAACAGATGTTTTTGAAGTGAAAACTTCTTTAGGCGCGTTGGGCATATTATTATTTGAGATGGGAAAAATCATTGAACTCGCTAATGAACTCTCTGTATATTTTCAAATATATCGTTGATATTAAGTTGAAAAAAGGACAATTTTTGAATGGGAAAAAGCCATTGAACGCATTAATTTTGTGACACTATCATTAATTTTGTAAACCTTAGTTATGCGGGGGAAGTCGCGGGCAGCAGCTAGTTTTTATATAAATTCTGAGCTTCTACTATTGTAGGTTGATACCTAAGTTATTTACTCGAACTCAAATATATTATATATGAAGAATTAATGTTAACCATCGATGTATACATAATGTTAACCCAAATTTTCTTTTGAGGAACTGTTTTAGTATTAATTGAATATTTCATTTTATTAATTAGGGGTTTTCTCTAATTTAATACCATAAAGACAAATAACGTGTATAGAAAAAAACTAAGTGTGCCTATTTCTATTATTATATAAAATATAAAATATGTATTATTATAAACATAAAATGGTTTTAATCGTGATAATAATTGAAAATGTAGTCAGTGATAATACATCGCAGTAGTTAACGAATGCTATAACAAGTACCTATAGGTATTTACCTGTAATCATGTAGTATGTAGGTAAATAGTATATTTATCATACAACCGGTTTTAATTGTAACACTTAAAGCATTTGGCATAATATAACCGCGTTTTTCCCCTTTAAATACAGTTAGTGCCTATCTAATGTTGATTGATTGTAGTATAAAATGTTAATAAATTACATTTTTTCTCATAATTTTATATATGGAACTATAGAAAGTAACAAAGAAAAACCAGTTAGGCGTAATTCATTAAATTGTGAAAATTCAAATTATTTAGGGCCTTTTTCACCAACTACAAGTAAAGTGTTGATTAGTTGTTTTTAGAAATAATTTTATGTTTTATTAAATTATGCACTCGGTTTATAGTGTATTGGTGCATCCTTCGACATTCGATGAATAAAATAATGTATATTTTATTATTTTGTTTTTAATTTTTGAAACTTTTACCATACAATTTACAAATAAAGGTATATCAGCTCCATTATCCCCGGTGACTGGTGACTTTAAATGACGGTTAACCTACTTGACAGACGGTGAAAGAGGCCCTTAATATTTTTTTTTTCATTGTCTAAAATTAGTTTTAAATAGCAAAGTGAAGAATAGCAAGATGAAGAAGATCACCTTAAAACAAGTTTGATGACTGAAAGAAGTCACAGGAACAAAAACAGACAAAGGAAGTCATAGAGGAGCCGTTTAATCAAAACCAGTTACCAACAGACGTAGGGGCTGCTCAGAAAATGTAGCACGGGGGGATAAAATATTTACACACAACATTGATTTCAAAGGTGAAATATAATAATCCATCTAAGAAATAAATTAATTTAGTTCTGAATTAAATTTTCCCTGTCCATTTCTAATTGATGGGCAACGAAGTTTCGACTACAGAAGTTAAATTTTCATGAATATAAAAAAAAACGAATTTGACGGTACTAAGATATCTGTTTTATGTCTTCAGATTTTTTAGATAGTGTTATATGGCTATTGTAAGATTACACGATGAGGTATCAAACAAAAAATATAAATATTTATTGTGATTTTATATTTCTCATTAACCTTTTTTACCAAATTACGATTATATTTGATTTGACAAGATTTTTAATTTTATGTGTGATCACGCATAACTTTTGACAGTTTTACCAATAAATTTATTAGGTTACTTTTTGATGACTGAAAGAAGTCACAGGAACAAAAACAGACAAAGGAAGTCATAGAGGAGCCGTTTAATCAAAACCAGTTACCAACAGACGTAGGGGCTGCTCAGAAAATGTAGCACGGGGGGATAAAATATTTACACACAACATTGATTTCAAAGGTGAAATATAATAATCCATCTAAGAAATAAATTAATTTAGTTCTGAATTAAATTTTCCCTGTCCATTTCTAATTGATGGGCAACGAAGTTTCGACTACAGAAGTTAAATTTTCATGAATATAAAAAAAAACGAATTTGACGGTACTAAGATATCTGTTTTATGTCTTCAGATTTTTTAGATAGTGTTATATGGCTATTGTAAGATTACACGATGAGGTATCAAACAAAAAATATAAATATTTATTGTGATTTTATATTTCTCATTAACCTTTTTTACCAAATTACGATTATATTTGATTTGACAAGATTTTTAATTTTATGTGTGATCACGCATAACTTTTGACAGTTTTACCAATAAATTTATTAGGTTACTTTTTGTACTGACTCCGATAGCTAGATAAAATAATCAATGGTTATTTGGGTTATTGTACCTTTGTTCTTACTCAAAACAAAATTTAGTAATTACAGTCCTAATTCGAATAATAAAATAAGTAAATGAAATAATAAAAATAAATAATCATAAAATAATTGGAATAATATTTTCTTCTATTAAATTCAATTCAATTTCTTTACATTTCTGTTAAACGAATCGAGTATCTAAATATTATGAAAGTATTAGGTAAGAGAGAAAAAAAATATTGCATCAATGTGCGTCAAACAAACAAAGAAAACATGAATAGACATTAGACAATGCTCTACTTTATCCTCAAGATTAAACAAATTACAATTTCAAAAGATGATTTCACTATCGTAACTCCAACCTATATACATACATTTATATTGTAATTTCAATAACTACTTATTATGTATGTAACTGTACTTAGATACCAGCTACGGCGAATGCTGATAAGCAAGACGTTACATAGTTGCGTGTTGATAAGGCTCTTTATTGAATAGACAATCATGAAACGCGCATGAATACAATCTACCGTTGTGTTGTGACTTGTGACTCGCTCGCAACTAAGTACTCTGACCTTGAATCAAGCAAGAACTGTTAACGTGATCAAGTTAAGAGTCCAGTCAAACTATGCGACATGTTAAGATCGCATTATATATTGTTTACGATAGGAATAATACCGTTGGTTACCATTATATGTATATTATTTTGCGATAACCTTTCACGTTTAAATGTGGCACAAATTCTGTGACATCGAGTGAGTTTGATAAGATAAGCCTGCCCGAACGCGTTCCTATATATCGCTAGCAACAAATCAATATGGAGTAAATCGCCAAAAGTATATTGCGCTAAGCGGGACTCACCTTACAGGAACGGGAGCTGCCTCTCTGCTACGGCCGATAGGCTGTTTGCTTCTGGTGAAAACGGTGCCTTGTTAAGTATATTTATGATCGCCGTGGTGGCAGTTAGTGCGCTGGCGTGTAGGCCTACGACGGCGCAGAACGATGCCGCATTGTGCTCTCTCTATAAGTATGCGAGCCACTCGCGGCAGCCACATACAAAACTCACTACACCCGCTCCTTTTCCGACGCCCCACTATCCCCTGACTCCCACCGATACACCATCTTTACTTGAGGAGAAATGTCCGAACTGCAAATGAATTAATCCAGTAATCCAATTAATCCAGCATATAAAGATTTGTAAAGTAAATTAGGATTTGAGAAGTGTTTTTCATGGAACGTTTAATAATGTATGTCGACACCTTTGGGTTCAATTGTCATATAAACCAAAGCCGACATTTCAGGAGAGACGAAAAAATTTTTTTTTAAATTGATATTTTTTCTTTTTGAAGGTATAAAAAATGTCCAAGGCAATGATTTTTAGAATTTGGGCAAGAAGAAGGCTAAATCATTAAAACTTTATCTATCTTCTTTATTTAGAAGTTGGCTTGGATTTACTTAAAAAAACCGTTTTTGGGCAATACACCCCACGAATATTGACATACGTCGTATATACTATCCATTTTTTGGTCGTATTAAATTCTTACTATTAAATTGGGTACCATAAAATGTTTTTGTTTTTAATTTGGGTCGTATAAATGTTTTTTTGCGAATTTCGGTATTTCGTATCTTTATAAGATCGATAGAGAAAAAAATTCTTAGGAATATGGTATAATTTGGCCAAAATGGTTTATATACGACAATTTCACCCAAAAGTATCGATATACATATGATGCCCTACTGCTTTTGTACCAAACCTCTCAACTAATATTTTTTCATATCCTTTAAATATAGTGGATTCAATCGACCATTAAATAAATTGAATCGGAAATCAGAAATCCAAATACAAAGGCCCGAGGGGATGCCGTATGTAGGAAGTTTGCTAGTAGGCTTGCATGCCAAACACTGTCAAAGGCCTTTGATATGTCGAGAGACACGGCTAGAGCCTCGCTATGATTCTCGATGGCTTCATAATTATGAAACTAGGTATTCAGTTAAATACCTAACGACTACGATTCATTTCTGAAGATAGTAAGGTCCAGACTTTTAGGTAATTTAATAGGATATTAGATATATTAAAAGACAAATACGTAATGGGTTGTAGACAATGAGTACAAAAACCTTATTCATACCATTGAAGGCACTATGGGCGATAACAATGCGGGTTCTTATTTCGAGGTCACTGTTTCAGCTTTCACTTATCCATGCCTATTATTTGATAAATAAGAATGTCTTGTATAGATCCCTGAGAAATTATATGTCTGGAATAAAATAGGTCTCCATTGGAAGTGTTATTTACGGTTAATGCTTAGGTAAGATCAAGAAAACAAAACATGCTTCAACTGCTTCAACCCTCAGGTTTTATCAGATGCCATTAAGATTTTAGTCAGCTATAGAAAGGTAAAGATGATCGTCTCATTTTCTCCAACTAGGTACAATATATCTAAGTATGTACGTACTACGACTACATCGTCTATTGATTTTTAGTTCTTTTGTTACCTAATTCAAAGCGGTTAAAGTTTTCGTAACGTTAAAGTTAAAAATTTACTAAAAACTATTTGAGCTGAAGATCGATTACAGACACGGAACCTACCTACACAGAGAACATATATTCCATTTATATTATAGCTACTTTTATACTGAATCTATTGTATCCTGACGTTCTGAAACACAATTATCTGTGGGAGTGGATTCGACTGTTTAAGACAGATGTCCGAACAGACTACGTACCAGGGTACGGATAACAACGTAATAGCATTTGCACTCCGCAAACCATTTAACTTAATTGTGAATGAAATTGCAAACAGAATTGCACTTTAGAATAGCTGCAAACAGCTATTCAGAACAGCATTACATTATTGTATTGTGTAGCACTTTAATATCAATTGAGCTTACTCAAATTCATTAGAAATGAATTATATTCTACAGTTCTACACTATTTATTATATACAATTTTATTGCAACGATTTTAAAATGTAGCAATGAAATAATATTATAAAATATATTATAATTATAAAATAATAAAAAATATATATATATACCTAAAGAGACATAGATAAAAAAATATCAATACTAATATAGGGTTTGGTTATGGAGTAAGTCTTTACTTTGTTTTCAGAGATATTGTGTTTATAGACTCTATACGTGATACTGAAACTAAATTGACTATTTTTAGATTTTTTTTCTGTATGTATGTATGTATGTATGTTCCTCCATAATTCTTAAACGAATTAACTGATAAATATTTAGATGTACAGGACACAGGATAAGCGACTTTTTTCTTTTTCAACGCGGACGAAGTCGCGGGCACCAGCTGTGCAAAAATAAATATAAATAAAAAATACCCATACAAATATAAACAAAAAGTATCTCCCTGTAACACCTGTGCATGTTCCTAATACTAGTATTCAAGCCAAAGGATGGCCTCAAGTGACTATAGAGCTTGTCGAAAATCGAACCCGGGAACCCTGGAACAGAGCATAAGGCATAAAAGCCCTAACCTCTTATTTAACGTTTTTTATTCAGTGATTTTCAAAATCGGTTGGTCTGTTTATCTACGGTGTAACTGTATGACGGTAAATAAAAAAAATCGTTTTGGGTCGAATGCTATTAAATAAACTGGAGACTGTTATTTTTTTTAGCTGTAGTCCAGTCAACTGTACTGTCCAACACCAAACATCGAACCTGATGGGCTATCATACTTGTTACTTGTTACCCCATTTAGGTAAATAAACGATTGATAAAATTTACATGAAATTTAGCTCAGAGGGTAGGTAGACTCCGGCGTAAGTACTTTAATTAGATTTTTTTCTCTGTAATATATTATATTTGTTTCCTTAAGAGGATTATTCAAATTTTATTCATAAACCACTTCATGTAAGCGCTAGATGGAACTGGTATTACCAGATGCAGTTTCAATAAGGAACATACATTTAAAAGATTTCTATTTATAATCGGTTATGTAAACCTAAGAGCTAAACCTGGTCATAAACCTAATTTTGTTTCATCGGTTAATTCAAAAGTGTATAAGGTTATTCAAAAATATATATTCATTTACCACTGAATTTATATGTATAAAGTTATCCTCAACAGTGATGGAACCTACCTATATTTAATTTAACTAAAGAACTATATTTCATCTTAAAACAATATCTTAGTAAAGTCCGGTTAAATCACCATTCTTTATAACTACGCATTTATCGATGTAAAAGGTCAGTTCAGTGTTAGTTGCATTTTAATATCGCAAGCATCCAATTAATCTAAACGAAAATTAATAATGCACGTGACTGCTTCGTGTTTTCCAAGTAGGTATTAACTGCAAATTTATTACAACTCTTTGCTTTTATCTAAGATGTCTAAAGAAACATTGGGTGGTAAGTGACAATGGACTCTTAAGGTCAGATTACAGAAGAGAGAAGATGCATATCCTGGCATTTCTAAAAGACAATGCGATCCACCATCAAAACATGGATCTTCAGCCTGTCTGCTTGTCATAAAATTTAAAAATATTAGGAATTGATCAGAAATTATCTGTGTGGTAAACCATTTTCGACCGACGAAAACGAAAAAACAAAAACGGAGGAGGTACTCAATTCGACGCGTATATTTTTTTTTTTTTTTTTTTTTGACTTTTGATTTGGTTTTGACAGGGTGGTCCGATTTTGATAATTCTTTTTTTATTTGAATTATTGAATTTTTATTGGAATTATTTATTTTATTTATTTATTTATATATAATTTAATTTAATTTAATTTTTAATTTCAATTTTAATTCCTTCCATTTTAATTTAAAAAAAAATTTGTAAAGGTTAACATAGGACATTTAATTGTAATGTAATAGGTAATGGGTTGTCAGTGTGGGAGTCGCTAAACGAGCATTGATATTTTTTACTTCTATATCAATTAATATACTCAACAAAAAACAATAGTGACCCGCTCCCGGCTTCGCACAGTTAGCATTTTTTTATATACACAAACCTTCCTAGTTTATCCCTCTTTCCACAAGTGAAAACCAAATTAAATTCGGTTGTGTGGTTTTCGAGTCCATAGAGACAAAAATGATTTTTATTTATGGTGTCCTACTCATATTGTGTTCGTATTTCTTCTATTTGTGAAGTAATAATCAACTTACCTACAACTATTTTTTAAAAACTTTTTAACAAAAAATAAAACCGCCAAAAAAACTGAAAAGCATAAAATAATCTTATTATTTTACCTAAGTAATTTTGAGTCGCCGCCGCGCTTCACTCTTTACGTAATTTTTGCTTGTTTGGCGCCGACTCAAAATTTTATTTTATTTATTTATTTTTTGTTAAAAAGTTTTATTTTATATTTTTTGTGGCTATAATCTAATATTTACTACATGTTTAATTTTTAATTTTCCCATCCCCATTTTCCCACTTTTAGGGTAGGATTATTTTTTCCAAATTCCAACTTCGAGCTACCCTATCCATTAAAAAAAGAATTATCAAAATCGGACTACTCTATAAAAAGTTATGCGTGGTTATACGCTACAATCGGTGAGTGAAAAATCAATCATCCCCTGTTTTCCTACCCTTGGGGTTGGAATTTATTTTCCAAATTAAAATGGGACCCCCTTGGGGATGCACCCTTTCAAATAAAAAAAGAATTATCAAAATTGGACCACCCTGTCAAAAGTTATGCGTGATCATACATAAAATATATATATATATATATATATATATATATATATATATATATATATATATACGCGTCGAATTGAGTAACCTCCTCCGTTTTTGTTTTTTCGTTTTCTTCGATTGAAAAGCAGTAATTTTGACATGTTTTGTCATTTGACATACTTCAACATTACTACAGACATACAAACACTTCAATTTTGCTTATTAGTATATAGGCATATTCATTTAAAATTAAATGAATGAACAAAATAAATAACAACTGTATAACAAAATACAGTAATTTTTTTATCAACACGATAGAATAAGAATAGTGGAATATTTTTTTAGTATTTAAACAAATAATATATTATTTAGCGTTATTATTACTGTAAACCAAAATTTTCATACGATCAATCCTCATTACTAGGCCTGTTCTTTGTTGTCATGTACAGTTGGCCGCATAAGTCGATTAACACATTCAAAAGTGCAAAACAACTGAACACTCACTTACTTTACTTACTTACATACTTATTTACTGAAGCTTTTTACGATCGTTTGTACGTGTATTTTAATTTGTTCTCTAGTCCTGACAACGTCTTATGGCGCGTTGAGTGTTCAATTGTTTTGCACTTTTGAATGTGTTAATCGACTTATGCGGTCGTCTGTACTAAAGCACCGCCGAGAATCCGGTGTCACATTGTAACTGCAATCAATGTTATCAAAACATAAATCAACTGGGATCACGACCTGGTGGTGTTTTCATAAATATACTTTAAAAATATCTTAACATTTTACTTATAACATTTTTAACCTCCGACGCCCAACGCAAAAACGGATCCTGCAAACTCGACACCTTGGATCGTCTGTAAAGAAAGGAGCATGGGCAAATTAGTATGGAGTCTGCACCAATACTCAACAGTGATAAAAGTCGTGTCATTTAAAAGCTTTTGGGGTTTTATTTAATTTATACTATGGCAGCCAAGTCAAAATCTAGCGCGAACATTGTGTTTTGGAGCTCTCAATAATATAAAATTACTTTGGGAGGTAGTAGCATATTGTATTTTATATTTAAAAAAAAAACATGTTTATGTTGATACATTGATTTATCATGATTGATTTTGATGTACTTACATAGATTTTTTAAACATTTTTTATTTCAATTCTCATAACTACAATAATATTTTTAATAATATACAAACCGTAACGTCATCCAGATAAACAAATGATAAAAGTATTACATTTATAGATCAATGTGTACATAAAAAAGAACTGTTACATTTGTTTTAGTATCTATATAAATAAAAATCAATTATCGCTCATTAAAAACTAAAGGGCCATAAAACATAAAAATCCAAAAATTTTTATTGCAAAAATACAATCACAATCCCTTATATTATGTTGCAAAAATACTTATGCTTGTTTAATTCCATATTTAGTATATTTTGATCATTTTATATATATTCAAAAGTAACATATGATTATAACTCTTCTAGTATTCAGTTTATTATAAAAGTACACACTTAGAACATTTAATGCTACCTAAAAATATGCTTCTAACGATGTATAATATGCAAGAATTTTTTTTCGATTAGCTCTCCTGTAAAAAGTGTTATTTTGATTTGTGGCCCTTTAGTTTTAAGCAGCGGTATAAGGAAAGGGTCAAACACTTGATTTTTCTTTTTAATTATTATGAATGATTTAAATTTTTTTAATTTTTAAATCTACGAAAACACTATGTTCGCGCTTAATTTCAACTTAGCTGCCATAGCATTAAATGAATTATAGCCTAAAAGCAATCATTTGGCGTAGGTTCCATCACTGTTGAGGAGTTGGTCCAATATGTCCCATTGTCCTTTGTAGCAAGGATGAATATTGCCAATGCTATTCTTGCAATATGCAATGGAGGAGAGCAATGACGAACAATACAAAACAATAGATTAGAACAGATACATTGAATTAGGATTACTTCTGTAATGATGTATCATGTGTGTTGTAAATAAATAAATAAAAATAAAAAAATCTGCCGAGGAAAATTTGTCGTTGAAAAAATAAATATATCATTCGTCGTTTTCCTAGTAAAATTTTATCCAATAATTCCTCAATTTTCATAATTAAATCACATAATTCTGACTATTTTATTTTATACCTCGCTTGTTTAAAAAAACACATTTAAGTAATAAGGAAATATTATTTTATTAAGTACTCATTTATCTAGGTAGGTACTCTAGTTAAGTAGAATGACTGCGAATATCAGAAAATTTTACGTTGACCTATATAAAAATGTGAATATAATTTTTTATCTATTTTTTCTAGGGCGATCCAAATCTCTTTCATATTACATAAATAGTCTCAAACACTCTCTATAGCTTGATATGGCCTACATTTTTTTTTTCAGATTGAAACTTAATAATTTCCTACATATGATTTTATTTAAATGCACTCCGCATTTAGAGTCTGGGTTCCAACAATAAATTACTTTTGATGTTATGTGTTTAATACTGAGGAATATTACGATAACATACGATATAACTTATCACAATTTTTTACAGCTTGACGTAATAAAACCGAAGAAAAGTCGATTAAGCAAGCAAAGTTAGAGATAACTAAAAGTGGAATATTACATGTTCTACTAAGTTTAAAATGCAGCAAATATTGAGACAAGCAAATAATTAAGTTATTAATTTATTTTGGTAAGTAATAAATACATATCAATTGTAATGCCTGACATTTTATGAAAATCAGTCTATTTGCAAATTACTTCCCCGGGCAGGGTACATGCGGATTCTTTGTGCAAAGAAAGAGAGCTTAGGACACCACCACGTTGTTCTACTTCAGATTGGGTATGGTAAAGTTTCCTCAACTTTTTTTTTCTTTGTCGTTATAACGGTGACCGGCAACACTTAAATTCTATTGGGCCTGTAACATCCACAGCCAAGACCTCTGGACCAAAAAAAAAGGACAAAGAGCACGAAAATAGGTAAATCAGACGCTTCTCTGTGCGTCGTAGTCAAGCGTCAGAAATTACCTTCATGTATAAACCATATTGGACTAACAAATGTAAGTTTATATTAGACTAATAACGAAAGAAAAGGTGGAGCAGTTTTAAATGGAATTTATTTCTAGTGTTAGTCATGTTTAATGCAGAAGTTTCTGCATACTTCTGCTTACATAAGTGGAAAAGATACGTGGCATCAAGTGCGAATATCAGCTTTAACGTAAAGCAGGAAGTAAATAGGTCGCGGGCCGCATAATTCCCGGGGCCGTGGAGAGTACTACCCGAGGGGGAAAGAGGGGATGTCGGGGGAGGATAGAGGAGAGGTCGCAAAACTAGGTGCCCTACATGTCCACGTGCCCCACCCAGCTGCACAATGCTGTTTCATCGAAGCGGTACCGCTGCAAATGAATTATTCGAAGATTCAGAGTTAGAATCTGGGTCATCGCTTTGTATCTATTATACCTAAAATTAGAACTACTACTGCATCGCTGCAGATAGGGCATCACCTCTGTAAACCGTTATGTTACTAGATTGTTCTGGCAAAAATTTAGAGCGGCTTTCTCTATTTGATGTAATATAATAATTTGAATATAATGTCTGGTCTGGGGATTTTTGATAAATATCACAAAAAATAATTAACTTGTACATAGAATATCAGAGAAAGAAATTTTATTTTTATTTTATTATTTTGCACTTATTTATTTTCTTTTTTTATATTGCATTTTTTACATTAACAAAATCAATATATATTATAAAAAAAATATAATTAGATATTCTCTAGTACCGGAGCGAGGCTTGTGGTTAGTGTTGTAGAGTGAGAACCTCCTGACGATACGTGCTGTGTCAAGAAGTACCTACCGCTTTCTGTATTTGTCTCTTGATCCAGCCATTGCCAATAAAAGTTGATATTATGTTGGCTACATGCAAAAAATCTATCCTAGGATCCCATGGGGTCCTAGACGTGGGAGCCAAAGGAGGGAGGCCTCTTGAGATAATGGTCGAGGCTCTTCGCTATAAGACCTTTCGTTGAGGAGATTGAATTGATCGCTGAAAAAAGATTTCACCACATGATTATTTTTACCACATGGCGGTCACCTCTTGGTAAGTTTTACTTTTCAGCATACGGGACAGCGATGTCAAGTCAACAAGTATTACTAATAAATATTGTTATTGTTAATGAGTATAGGTATAAATTTTTTGTATACAATTCATTTGACTTATTAAGTTGTTAGATTATGGCAATTTTGTGTGTTCAACATTAAATATATGTATATTCGTTTTTGAAAAAAAATTAAGTGCGGCGTCAAAAAACCAAGTGATGGCAGCCCTCGACATTATTATACAATCAACCTCATTGAAATGCCGCAGTAATAGTAAAATTACCATATTTCCATATGGTAAAAATTTACCATATTCACGTATGATAAAATTAAGGCCTTGCTCAGAGAATGGTGAATTGCGTACGCAACAACTCCGTTATTCGGGTGTGGAAGAGGCTGCTTTGAAACAATGGACGTTTACCACATACTAGTCAATTCTCAAATGTTAATATATGGCCAAATAACGCATACCTATATGGCATACATATGGCTACGTTGCAAGTAAGTTGAAAGTTACTCCAAATATATACCTATTTTACCGGTGCAGCGATGCCCCTGCCGCTATTTTATTATTTTTATTATAATAGTTATTTTGAGCAAAATACAAAGAAACATACAATGATAGTCTTGTATTTTTCCCCACTTTACTAAGTATGCAAGTAA
Organism: Synanthedon vespiformis; assembly: GCA_918317495.1. Classification (NCBI taxonomy): domain Eukaryota; kingdom Metazoa; phylum Arthropoda; class Insecta; order Lepidoptera; family Sesiidae; genus Synanthedon; species Synanthedon vespiformis. The sequence continues at coordinate 6,660,244 of OU906947.1, forward strand.
GTATAGACTTTATTCATTTTATCAAACCTCGTGACACGTGGTTCATTGTTGATAACATTTAGTCAAAGAACTCTTTGATACATAGTTAATATGTGCAAAGGGGCTCCATTCGAAATAATACTGCATTATATGCATTAACCAGATAGCAATTATGTTGTGTTCACATCAGAATTTGTATATACCTACCCACTAAGAAACCCGTTTATCTGGTAAATGCAACTTGTGTAAAGAGTATTTGTTGCCTGCAAACTATTGAGATATTTAGAGGGTCATCGCGTCTAGGTAATTCAAAGTTGATTGTCGACTTAATTTATTGTATCGCCCCCTTGTGGCAACTTCCAGCTGTCTACAGATAAGATTCAATAGAAAATACGCGATTTTTGATCTCAAGTAAAGTCAAGACTGAAGGACCTTTTACAGAGAGCATAACCAGATCATATAATAGACCATCAGGTGTGTGGGTCAGCTCCGACGCACGACTAGAGTTTATGGTCCATGAGCCAGCGACAGATTTTCATGACCAATTTCCTCTCAGTCGATAACTCGTAAAATGACTGAGAGAGTTGTATCATGAAGCGTTGTGAACGTCAGCTGCGGCTCCGATGGTGGGTTAAGCAGTAGAGTGGTAGCCGCCCACGCACATAATATAAAATTTTTTTAATCATCTATTCCCGATTAAAAATTCGTCAAATTATAGTTAGCCTAATATTTTGAAGAAACAAAATTGTCACCTATTTATAAAATGGTTGATTATACGTAAGCAGGTCACACGAATATACGTGTTCAGTGATTACCTCCCAATAGAAAATTTATCAGATTATGTATTACTATTAATAATTAATTAATTAATTTTGTTTATGTATTACTGTTAATAAATAAAAAAGTCAGCTGGCTATATCTTGGTGGAATGCTTATCAGCTGATGCTCTGAAAGTGTAACGGGCTACCACTGCTCAACCCATCATCGGAGCCGCAACTGACGTTCACAACGCATCATGATACAACTCTCTCAGGCATTGTACAAATTTTCGACTGAGAGGAAATCATTGACGAAATTAGTGCCTGGCTTACGGACCATTACTCCTCAAGAACGATAAATCTATACTATCTATACTTCTATACTAATACTAATGCGAAAGTAACTCTGTCTGTCTGTCTCGCTTTCACGGAAAAACTACTGAACCGATCACCATGAAATTTTGCTTACACGTTGTCTGGGACACCAGAAAGGACATAGGGTACCTTTCATCCAGAAAAAAGGACTATTCCCGAGGGATCATATAAAAACATAAATAATTGGGGGCCACTGTCGCATGGCGGCGCCATCGTCGTCACAGCGATATGAGATGACATGAGATGACATTACAAGAGATTTTGGTTTTGCAATATTCGTGAAAGTCCAGGGAAGGTTTAAACGGTGACAACATATTTATGTTACGACATAACATATTTATGTTGTGACATAAATAAGTAAGGGAAAATACTAAAAACGACAACAATTTTCCAATACATAATATTCCTAGCTGTGAAACATTATTTATGTCTTTTGTAATTTTGTCTAAAATTGTCACTTAGTTGTCAAATATTTATAGGTGCGTTCAGAATTTTGTTGTAGTTTGAGGTCCGATCTCTGGCCGATTTTTATGAAATTTTTTTCAGTTGCAAAACAACGTTTGCCCGGTTCAAGCTACCATAAATTTCTACTTCAACGCGGACTTAGTCGCGGGCACCCACTAGTAATTTAATAAATACGAATGAACGAATAAATATTTTAAAATATTCGAAAATAGAACGTTACTCATACCGATTGACAATTTTAATTTTACCTACTCCCATAAATTTTCATATTATTATGAAAATCGATACTTTCTACGTTGACGTAGGCAGATGCATATTAAACATACATTATGGTTACTGAATTACAAAATAAAAACGTGTAATAATAATACGTGAAAGATCTTGTCTAGGTAACTCTAATGGTGTAAAAGTTAGCGGTGCATGAAGTTAATGAATTTCAGAGTTAATGCATTTACCAATATTGCTGGACCGTAGGGGTCAGTCTCCATTTAGCCGGCGGCGATGCAAAATTAAGCTCGTTCACGTGTAAAATACAAACACGTCTACAACGTGTTTACAGGAAATTCTTAATTACCTACACTACATTAGCAAATCTAACTTAGTTCATTTTCTCTGTCGCAAATTTGTTCTGTTTAATAACAGCCCAAGGTATGACGCCAACCTTGTGCGCTTACATGTTAATTTAGGTATATATCCCAAGGATGAAAATTAATATAAACCAAATAGAATTTGACATAATTATGTTATGTCGTCCGTCGCGGATGGTGTCGGGTGGGAATACACATCGCATTCTTATATTTTTCGACCGTATGAACAGCCGAGGCCGCGTGAAAAGTAGTCGATGAGGTGGACCGACCAAATTAAGGCAGCCATATACCATATACGAAAGCAGTGTTAGGGACGAAGAATGAGCGCCGCTCTCTAAAACCCTGCGCCCGTGTTATTGCCTGCGCCGTGTTATACGAAAGAGTGGTATCAAAGCAATGCGTCTACTGCCAGAAGAAGCCTGGAACCACCGCCGCGGTAGACCTTGGGAGTGGACGTCCTACGGTGAGCTCCCCTGTCTGTGGCCTTCACTTGAGAATCTTCCGGTCCCAGTGACTGTCGGTTCTCCGTACTATGTGTCTACTTTACACTTCTATCAGTCTACTTGCCTCTCTTTAGTACATATACTCAAATGTCATTATAAGTATTGGGTAACGGCAATTAATTCAATTAATTAACCAATCAATCCAAGTTATTTTCGAGATCAAGAAAAGCAACATGTTTTAAAATGGTACCTAACAATGAAAGAAAAAATGTTAAAGGAAATAAAAATTAAATACTTTTACTATATATTTTAGCGATATCATTCAACTGAAACAATTTTCATGTTTACCTGGTTGCACTTGCTGGTTTTCACAATTCTTTGATGTATTAAGATCAAAGAAAACGATGTTGGACTTGGATGTTCGATAAACCTTAAAGCCTAATATATACATTCTTATTTACTACTACTTAGCTGGCGACCACACGACGTCATATTAAAAAAAAAGTAGCCTATCCTGTGTCCTGGATGTCTAAATGTTTATCTACCAATTTTCATGAATATCAGTTAATTCGTTTAAGAGTTATGGAGGAACATAAATATATACAATAGCTACACTTACAGATTCATTATTAGAATCCTTACTAATAATATATATAAGAATGTGAGTTTGTTTGTTACACTTTCACGCAAAAACTACTGCACCGATCACCGTGAAATTTTGCATACATACACGTTGTCTAGGGTACCAGAAAGAACATAGGGTACCTTTCACCCAGAACGCGGACGAAGTCGCGGGCACCAGTAGTAGTATTGAATATTGATGATTGATGTTCAGATACGATTAAAGGAGAAATGAGGTCTTAATAATAACTTAGTTATATCTCCATCGTGTTATTCACATTATCCAACTATGCCACTAATCCTTACTCCTTTCTATTCTTACTAATATTATAAATGTGAGTTTGTTTGTTTGTTACGCTTTCACGCAAAAACTACTGCACCGATCCCCATGAAATTTTGGAACATTTAATTCTCAGTCACCTTTGAATCTTCAGAGTTTTTGCGTTTGTTTATAGAGTTGTTTATAGAGCGTTTGTTTATACAGTCACCACGTAAGTTAATGTTCATAAATTCGTGAAATTATTGCGTTACAAAAAAAAGGGATAAATAGACCACGCTGACCCTGATAGGATAAATAAAGGATAGGATAAGACAAGAAGATAGAGAAATGGGTTTTGGAACCACAATATTTATTTTGTGATTTTATTTCACTTTTGTCTTATGTATAAAAAGGTAAAAGACTATTTCTTATGTTTATTAAAAAGGAAACGCTAGGCGTGGATCTTACTAATGTTAAAATATTCCGACGCATGTCCCAGGTTGCGCTAGCTTAACCTAAGTAGCTTATATAGGTTAAATTCACCCATTATTCACGATTACGGTGAAAATATTTGCTTACAAAGACGTCACTGACGTCCTATAAATGCGACAGCTGCCTTCTGAAAATTTTATGCAGTGCGCAGTGTAGGTACATAATAATTCTCATCGTGGAAGTTGTGACCGACTTTTAAAATTCTAATGTTACTTGTGATCCCGTTGGGAATGAAACGTTACCTATGCGATGTTTTTTTTTTTCAAATATTTAAAACTTCATAATTCATCTATTTAACCTATTTAAATATATGATTAGCGCAGGTAATTATATTTTATACCTAATTAGATTGAAAAAAAAAATACATTATATTTTGTGGGTAATTAGATTTTTTTATTTAATTTCCAATCTATTAGAGAGAAGATCATTTCGTCGTCTCAAAGTGTAGTAAGTCTTAGTAGTTGCTGATACATACGAACACATATTTTGAAGAACTTCATAATAGTACAAATTTGTTTACCTGCCTATATTTTTTTATGTAATTTGAAATTCATTAATTGACCTATGTTGGTGTTTTCTTCAAAATTAAATAAGAAAAACTGCTTTCGGTTTTGTCTATAAAGAATTTATATTACCTATAAAAAATGTTTAAAAAGTAAATGGCCTTAAACAAATTTCATAAAATATTTATACAATAAAAAAATAATAAGTAAGATAGGGAAATGTCGTAATCACGCATGTAGACTGCAAAACTAATTTTACTGGATTAGATGCATTCTTCTAAATTGGAGCAAATTTAATCCCGAAACTGCAAAAATTTAAATTATTTTACGGGATTGCTTTCTCTGCGTGACCCAAAAGAGAATAAAGAGTTCGTTATTCTAAACGACAATGTATTGGTAGATACTAAACTCAATGTAGGTCGAGAGCGTCGTCCTACGTGCCAAATGCACACAAGCGAACAGACCTACTCGACACGCACACTCTTGTCGCGGCCTCGTCCAAGAACTAGGCCGAAAAACTTGCGCATGTGCTGCGCTATGCCGTCACATGTACGTATGCTACACTACACCCAACGATCCAAACATTCGTATAAACATTTGAACTAATTAAACTAATTTTTTTAAACTACAGTGTGGTTAGCTTCATAGACGACTTATGTGGAAAAAAGACTGAGTTATATGGATCCGAAGTAAACTAACAACAGAGTTAAGGGATTTTACAAATTCTTATTTCCAGTGTAATACCAGTCAGAATTACATATTTTTTTACATTTTGCAAAAATACATACATAACAACAAGAATTGTGTATTTTTTTATTGATAGGAAGTCAGCTATATTCAGCTGTATTATCTGTGGTGAATCACGCTAAGACTAGATTTTAATACCTTATACCAATACCATCGATGTTCATTATGTACTCTTTCTAAAGTTGGTATGTAGAAGGTATGTCTGGTTAAAATTTTAAAACTATTAAGTCAAATAAACGAAGATTCATCAAGGGGATTCCTTTAATGGTAGTAAATTTGTCTTAGCTGCTGTACGTTTGTAGTACCTGGGGAGCAATGGTCTGAAAAAGTATCTATTAGAGTCAATGCAACTGATTGTTGTAACTAAAAAACTCGAGCCTCTAAAATGCAGGACCATGATCTAAAAATTAACAAAGGATACCCACACAAAGAATCGGGCATATTAACATAAGAGTCGCTTATGTGTGCGTCGGTTTTTGTTTAGGCGTTGTGTTACGCCAATATTACCAGTCTAAGCAGAACTCTATGGAGGCCCGAATTTTCAAGGGAATCGATAAGGAAAATGATGTTTCACAATGTTTGGCGGACCAAGTAACAGTGGACAGTTTCGATAGATAGAAAACATTGTCAAAACTACGTCAGTGTGCTGTGCAGTGTATAGCAACTACTTAATTGAATCACTTATGCAGAAGTATGCGCGGGGCTCCGTCCGGGTGTCCGAAATTAGATGCTCTATTGGAAAGTGGGATGGATATATTATATAATAAATTTTCTACTTTAAAATTATCATTGTTATTATTTTGGCCCGAGAATCACTATAAAATAATTAAATTAAATAAACTATCTGTGTGCCAAATTTCATACAAAACCTTTCATTCGTTTTTGTGTATAACATTATTAGTATTAACTATTTTGACATGAATTTAATATTATGCCATTTCTAATCAATAATTAGGTGCGTACCGAAAATAGGTACAGTAATAAATAGCAGAAAATAGAAGCTGAAAGAAACATTTCAAGTAGGCAAGTATTTAAATTGGCTGTGAAGGGGAGATTCAGAGCTGACCCAAATGCGTTAAGTTGGAGATTCACTAAGCCGATGCATTATAAATTATTTATGTTTCTACTATGATAGGTACCTGCTTAGTAGTCGCATACATTATGTGAACGCAACTTGTTTGCCTATATGATCGGGGCGATTTAAATATGGGTAGGTACATCTTCATTGCATTTTTCCATCATTTTTCATTCCGTACCTACAATTAAAAAAAAAATCACAGATTTCGTGCCTCACACGACTATCGAGCACATTGGAAATGAATCTACGGAATTCGAAAAAATATGTTGTTCTGACTTATTAACCCCTTTCAAAAAGGTTAAGCTACAGGGCAAACCCTTAAACCGATCGTCTTTATTTTAAGCTCAAATTGTAGCTGACTAAATTATCCAGAGGAATTTTTCTCAAATTTTTGATATCATTCTTCGTTTCCAAAATATCGAGGATGGTAACATATATGTTCCTGTAATTCGTAAATAGTCTCACCGGCCCATTAGCTCAGTTGGTTAGAGCGTCGTGCTAATAACGCGAAGGTCGCGGGTTCGATCCCCTCATGGGCCATTATCACTCCAATTACCTAGTATTTTTTTAAAGTTTATATTAACTGTACTATAATATAAAATTATAGAAAAATTATATTCATATAAAATTATAGAAAGGCATATTACGATATATTTTCTATACAAATATTGGAGTGACCATACATACACCCAGCAATAAATATTATTTCTACGACTACGACGTCACCAACGTATACCGTAATTTATATTATAGCACGTTATATTATTAATCCTTACTAATATTATAAATGTGAATGTGAGTTTATTTTTTACGCTTTCACGCAAAAACTATCTACTGAACCGATCACCATGAAATTTTATACATATACACGTTGTCTGGGACAATATATATTTTATTACACCAGAAAGAACATAGAAGGTTGAACCGCGTTGAACGATGAAAGGTACCCACCTTTCATCGTTTAACGCGGACGAAGTCGCGGGCACCAGCTAGTATAGTTTAATTATAGCTACGTTTGTAGTGGGCTTTAAACAGCTAATCATATTAATAGCTGTCCATGATTTCATCTGAGTATTTGAATTAAGTAGCTATTTCGTCCTCGTAACTTTATAAATTATAATGTAGCTTTCTTGCAAGAATATTTTTAAAATTGTTCCAGCAGTTTTTGAGTTTATTCATTAAAAAGCAACACAAATCTTTTCTCTTTATAATACTAGCTGGTGCCCGCTACTTCGTCCGCGTTGAACGATGAAAGTTACACTATATCATATATGTCCTTTCTGGTGTCCCAGACGACGTGTATGCAAAATTTCATGATAGACCATGAAAAATTCATGCAAAATTCTTGAAAATCGGTGCAGTAGTTTTTGAGTTTATCGTGAACAGACAGACAGACAGACAGACGCGGCTGTTTTATAATATATTTCTTCTGTGCGTGTGTATGTCACTATACCTAACTCCTCCGAATCGGCTGGACCAATTTAATTCTGTCTTCACTTATGGATAGAGGGATAAACAGGATGGGTATCTAACAGGATAGATTATTTTTACATTTTTGAAAGCCTGTAGACGCTCAATCCACAGTTGAAATGAAAAACTTCATATTACCTTTTCGTCTTACTACAATCTAATCTTCAAAATCCAATAAGTCCCCACGATGCTCGAGTGACTAGCACATAATTATACTCATTTAGCAACCATTTACCATAGTAGGTATTTACTTATGTTTCGTTTCGTATTTACGGTATTTATAAATGTTTCGTAAATAACTTCAAATTCCGACTTTCTCATGGATGCCATTGTCAAAACTGGACCAAATTGAAATGGGACCACACGGGAAGCACCAGCTTTCAAATAAAAAAGAATCATCACAATCGATTCACCCAGTCGATAGTTCTGAGATAACAAATATAAAAAAAATCCACCTCCTTCTTTTTTGAAAGTCGGTTGAAAATAACTTAAACCAAAAGAAGTAAAAATTTTCAAAAACTTTTATTTTTACATGAAACCACAGCTTAAACTCGTATAGCCATAAACTCCAGTAAGTGTCCAGGTCAGTAGGTCATCTGGGGTGAGATGATTCTCAACGTGTCGACCTGAATTAGGCGTCCCTCGCTGAAAATAACCTACTTGCAAATATTTTTTTTAATAATGTATTTATTGGTATTGGTAAAATCGGAGCGAATTTTAATATTGGACGAAATTTTTTGTGTATGCTAGCTAACTAATATTGTAGCAAAAATTGAACAGTTCAGGAGCTCTTAGTTTCTTAACCAGATAAGACATAAATAATCATTTATATGATAACATTTAAAAATTAGGTTCTTAATAGAATTAGTGTGAGATTTGAAAACACGTACTTATGATTAGTATGTACTCGTACATAAATTATAAATCTCCTAAAAAAATTCAAAAAAATTACAGTACCTGAAGGACTTGTTCAATGTTTGTAGTACCTATATTTACTAGAAATATAAATACAAGTTACCTGCATATAAATATAGCAAGTCGTTCACTTGAGGAAACACGTCAACTAATACGATTTCACACGCTGTTGAATATTTTAATTAATCACTAGTTTCAACAGTCTTCTTGCTCTTGAGCGCTACCGCTTCAATGAGCAACTCACACCTGCCTTCTTACATAAATGAGTATCATGTCATCCTTAGAAAATCATCATAATTTATAATGATAAAGAGAATAATTAAGTGTTCAATGGATGATGTTTTTCAGTGGCGGTGTCTTAATAAGTACCTACGCTAACGTCTTTGAAAGCCTTTGGGACTTAGCATAGGTCTGTACAATATTTTAAATAATGAAGGCTTGAAAAGATATTTTTCTGTAGATCAGATAGTAGGTGATGTTAACAATCAGCTTATGAATTATTGAGTTTACCTAAATAGAGATATAAAATGTATTATGGCCATAAAGATGTACTAACAAGGAATTAGGTTGGTAGTGAAGCAATAGGTACGTGAGCGGCCTTTTGTTCTTTTACTCGGTGGTCGCAGGCTCGCAGGCACGGCCACAAGACGTGCAGCAGATATTTAGCATTCATTAACGACTTTCTTATAGGCATTAAACATTTTCATTTAAAAATAGTTAATGCAAGACCTAATCCCATATAATTGAATCTAAATCCAAATTAATGGACATTGAAAATTTAACGGAAGCCAATCTGGGAAAGTTTACAGTCCCCACAAGTTGATGTCACCGACATCCCCATTAGATCTAGTCGTCGCCTCTGAAGAGCTATTAAAGCTCTTCAAAAGTTTCCTTAAATAAAAATGTGAGTAGTTTTATTATATACTAGCTGTTGCCCGCGACTTCGTCCGCGTTAAAAAAGATAAAAAGTAGCCTATCACGTGTCCCGTACTTTTAAATGATTATCTACCAAGTTTCATGAAAATCAGTTAATTCGTTTAAGAGTTATGGAGTAACATACATACATACAGAAAAAAATTCTAAAATTCTGCACTGGCAAATGTGACAGGTGTTTGTGTTAGCGCCTCTTTCACCAACGTCATGGTAAAGTGTTGGTAAGTTACTTTTAGAAATCATTTTCTGTTTTATTGAATTATGCACTCGTTTTACTGCATCATTCGATAGGCGATTTTTTATTATTATTTTCTATTCAATATTTGGGACGTTTACCGTACAAATAAAGGTATACCAGCTCCATAATCCCCGGTTACCGGTGACTTTAAATGACAGTTACGTCAAGTAGGCCATACTTGACGTTTGTGAAACAGGCGCTTATAGTAGTGTTTTTTGATACCTTTTTTTTCTTGTTCATGTGTTGCATTTGCTTTCTTGTGTTTTCTTGTTTACTCTGTTTTTGTATTGATCTAATAAAATTTATTTTCTTTCTAAAAATCGTCAATTTAGTTTCAGTATCATGTATAGAGCCTATACACGATATTTCCGAAAACAAAGTAAATTACTCCATGACCGACCCCTACAGATTTATTATTAGTATTGATTTTTTTTAAATTACAAAGTCAAAAATATTTGATTGAAAAATAGCACGGTAATGCACAAAGGGTATAGCTTCCCCACATATTGCACGTCGAAGATGAACCAATAACATTCTTGTGACGGTGGTATTTAGGTCACCAATAACATTATGACACTGCAGGAATTTAATAACTAGACCATGTAAAAAATTTAACTAAGGCAAATTATTTCATGAAGGTCTTAATCTCGAGGTAGTTAGTTTATATATTTTTTAATTTTGTCTAATAAAACTGCAGTCTTGTGTGTTACTAACGACCTGCCCACGACTTCGTATGCACATGTCTTACCAGAAAAGCGGCAGAAGTACGTGTTGTTTACTTTTTTTAGTAGTATAAATATACTTACTTAGGTTAATACAATAGATTAATACGTTTTCCTGTAATTGATGAACAGCGGTTATTTCAAGTAAGCGGTTATTCAAATTTTAACAGCGTGTTTAAAACACTTTTTTACTGACAAAAGACCCCATCTATCCATATCCAATCAGTTTCGCCTTTACGGCTCCAGTAGCTCGCACTGGCACATTTAATATTTAGTTGGGACTTAAGATATTTAAGATAAAACTAACAACTATTAAGAAGAAATTTATTCTTTATTTTTTTCACACAATACTAAAACAGTAGACGCTTTTACAATATCGCCTTTTGCGTTTTTCAATGCGTCGTAACACTGCAGGAGATTCACTTGGCAAGCAGCAGCGATTTTCACTCTTACTATTTTGATGGCAAGATGAACATTCCATTCACTCAGTTCCAGCGCTTCGAGGCATTCTTCTGGCGTTACCTTTATAACGAAAAAAAAAAAACAAAAACATTTTATAACTATACAAATATTATTTTTTTTAAAAAGAACAAGACTAAAAATCAAAAGTAAACATAATTTTGTTTTAGTGTGTTTAGTTAGATAGAGAAATAGAGAAAATATTCACCATTTTTCCTTTACAAATATTTGTTGCATTAATTTAAATATCTAACGAGGCTATATTATGTAACAAATAAATATACTTAGTACATATACATAGTCGGTTATAGTAAGTGTATACATGTATAGTAAAGTGTAGTATTTCTGTTATTGCATTCAAGGCGGTTTCTGTTCCTACACACCCAATAATAGAGTCAATACTTCAAAATACATTTTTAGCTTCGGATTTTATTATTTCAAAACTATTAATTCACTAAATTATTTCAACAATACTTCGATGATGGTTTAAAGAAGAGCTCTGTAAATAAAAACCACGTGTTATGTGAGAAACAAAAGATGCCACAATCTCATTTCCTAAGAAACTGAGACAAGTGGTGGTTTTTTGCACTTCTGTATGTATGTATATGCGAAATCCCGTGACCGGACATTACCCTCCGACACACTTACACCAAGTAAACTGTAATTCTCGACAAAAATGCTAAAAATTCATTTGAAGTCGTATAAAAATCGTGCAACCACAACCATCACAATGCATAGCATTTAATATCCACAAGTAACCTGTTTAAGAACTTTGCTCATAATTCGAACTTCATCAGACTCAACCCCGCGTTGTCTGCCACACGGCTTATTGTCAGCAAACTCCAACAGATCTTCCACAGAAACATGGTCAGTGCAGTCTGAAAATTTTATTCAAATAATCTTTAACTCCAACAGTGGGACGAACAAGCCTCCAAACAGCAAAGTGATGAGGATTTAATTTTTCCTTTTGAAGTGCGTATCGCAAAATGTCTGTGCAGTAACAAAGTTCACCTATGTGTCCAGTGTCCTGATGCAAAATTATCTAATCAATAAAATTCATTTCATTTAATATTGTGTACTATCTTTAAATAAAAAATAATAATAAATTTATGTTGTAATATAAATATAACAAATAATAATAATTATAAATAAAACAAATTATATAAATAATAATTATTATAAATTATACAAATACAGTATAAATATAATTAAAAAATTATAAACTTATGACCGACTTATCTGCTGTAAGTTGCTAAGCAGTTGGTGTTCAGTATTTCAAAATCACCTATTCAGAACACCAAATACCTAGAGCTCTACACTACTGTGCGTTGAATTGATACATTTTTTATTTTAGCCTTTATATTATTTACCTTTAACCAGAAGTGGTGTTTCTACAGCATCCTTTTTAACTTTACAATCAGCACCGTCCACCTGATCAACACTGTTTAAGGGATCTGCTGAACTGGGACCGGGTGCTACAAAAGGATTGGGGTCAATGTAGACGCCATCGGAGATAGGTTTGGTGTGTTGAATCTTCTTCTTTTCTATAGTCCCTACGATCGCACAGGTGTTTTGGTAAATGATTGGCTTATGAACAATTTTCGTGAGCGGCTTCACTTCAAACTCGGGCAATTTCAATGGATATTTCCTTATGTGTCTCGGTTTGTCGACCAATTTAGGTTTATTTGTGCGCGGTGGTAACGGTAACTCGTTCTTCACCTGAAAAATGATTTAATTAAATAAGTATGAAAATTTACAGTCGAGACATTCATTTGTTTATATATTATTAATGAACGAAGGGACATCCACTTTAGGGAGTGTGAAATAGTTATATTGGAGGAGGCAGATAGTACCTATTCTGCAACTACATTTATTGGTATACAATTTAACTTATTTATTTAATTAATATTTTATCAATTTTGAAAGCTAATGATAACATAAATCTAATGATAACACGAAAAAAATGGCAGTCGTGAGTCAACTTTATCTGAAACACACAACAAAATATTATTGCTACTCGATATTTTTTGTCAGGTGTATATTTTTTTATTTTTCAATACTTATGAAAAGGGGGCAAGGATGGAGTTGCTGCTAAAAGCTAGTTAAACATAAAAACAACTTACATCTGTAGAAACTTCTATAGTTTCAACTTCTAAAGGCGGCGGTGGTCTGAAAACATTAAAAATATGTAAAATTAAAATGCAAAAATGACATAATTTTGCAGTAGTTATATCTACTGCAGTAGTTATTTTGCAGTAGTTATATATATAGTAGCAAAATTTAAAAACTCGTTCAAAGTTTGTTACAGTTATTATTTAGGGCGGAATATATTTATTTAAAATAGTCTAAATTGATGGTAAAAACTAAAATCAATAATTTAAAGTAGTATGTAAAATTACTACTGTAAAATTATCTTCTTGTATATATACAAAAACTTGAAAACGGTTAGACTGACTTTAATTCGGTATTCACCACGGAGAATAGAAGTAAGGTGGCCACCAACTCTAACATGAAAAAGTGTCCGTCGAATACGCTCAATTGGGCGGGTAGCATTTTATTTACGGTGGTTTCATGAACTACGAAACCAACTAATCATATCAATTAACCCAATGCCATTCTGGTTAATTTATGAACCACTATTTAATACTTTTTTAGTTTGCCACTTTTTCAGTTTAACACCCATGTAAGTCGGTCCTCGTTACCTTCATAGTTTTCACATAATATGGAAAGAGGCATAAACGGGAAAGGCCCGTCGAAGCCGAGAGGTCGCTAGTTTATATAAAACTTAGTTTTACGTATGTGTAAAATGCTATTAAAATAAAATAAAATAATACCTGAATTTTGGTTGTGTTTGTTTGTTTAATGAATTGAATTGCACTCGGTCCATCACTCTTGGGGCCGGTTTCGGTATGGTAGCCGGTTTGATGGCCGACACATCCTTTTGAATTTTCTTCTTCAAAGAAGATATTTTTGGCTGTTCTATCAGACTTGTGTATGCCAGTTTGCTTTCTTCCGTAAATGTCGACTGTAAATAAAGTATGTAACAATATTATTCTTACACTCTCCTTATTAAAACCTCAATAATTTATTGATAGAACAAAGTTTTACCTGTATATCTCGTACACTTTTCGCTTCTTCGCTAAAGTTACGCCTCTCGTGTTTTCCTAATTTGAAATAGTTCATCAATTATTGTTCAAAAATAAAACAGTCTTAAAAGATTCACATTTTTTTTTAACCTTCAAATCCACACGGTCGATTTCTGATAATATACAATCTCCAAATACTTAAGTAACTTTTTTCCAATACAATACTAAGAAATCGAAGAACCTTGTGGACTTGAAAGTACAACAAAATACTAATATGTATTATAAATGCGAAAGTAACTATGTCTGTCTGCCGCCTTAACTTCTCAACATGAAATTTTGCATACACGTTCTTGTCAGGGATACAAGAAAGTACATAGGGTACACATGTCTGTCTGTTTGTTCGCGATAAACCCAAAAACTAATGCACCGATTTTCATGCTGTCTTCATCAATGGATAGAGTGGTTCTCGAGGAAGGTTTTAGTACATAATTTACAAAGTTACGCAGGCCAAGTCGCGGGCAGCAGCTAGTTTATTATAAAAAAAAAGACTTACCAATGGGCGCTTTATCTGGTTCGTTCGGTGTATTATGATGCAGGGTGACTAGCGGAAATTTAAAGTGAAACTTTTTTTCACTAGGCGATGGCGGTACTTTGTTATCGGTGGTTTCTAAATCATTCATAGACCTACAAATGACGACGAAATTGTTCATTTATTCACACATTTACATGCACATCGTAACATACATTTAATAATTTATTTTTTTATTAGTCAGGCTGACGGTCCACTTGAGGGTAGGTGGCTACAGTCGCCTATTATACAAGCAACGCCATACGTATTGCAAATGCGCTGCGGACCATAGAAAAATTTAGGATAAGGGATAAGAAAGAAACACAACCGCCCACGTGCTGCTATTTCACGTTGGTCTTTGTAAGTTATAACGCCTACCATTACTAACTGGTGTAAACGTTAATACATTATTATTAACTCACTGATGAGAATAAACACAAAAAAACTTACTTGGTAGTGATTTCGTTGGCCATTGCGACTGCTGTGTTCAAAGTTTTTTCGTCGTGAGCCGACATTGGCTTCATAGTTCCGCTACTAAATCCTTTCTTCTTTTCACTCTTGCTTAAAGTATGTGACCTGAAATGTTTCGTAAATAACTCTTTTTAACAAAAAATAACACTTTCTCATGGATGCTATTGTCAGAACTGGACCAAGTTGAAATGGGACCACACGGGAAGCACCAGCTTTCAAATAAAAAAAGAATAATCAAAATCGTTTCACCCAGACAGACCCAAACTTCTAGACTTCTTAGCTTCTTACCTCATGGCCGACTCAATGTCCAAATGAACTCTCTGAAACATAAACAAAGTATTTTTTTTATTCATTTCCTTATATACCACGCTGTGTTCCTATTCATTTGAAGTAATGTATATAACATAATTATGTACAAATTGAAAATATATATATATAATATACATAATATATATAGAATGTGTCACAAGCTATATGTGTTTTCAATTTCAAATCAACAAACTATATGAAAAATATTTTTTTCATAGATCTAATCAATGAGTTTTTATTTATGCTATCGACAAGCAAGAGTGTGATTTGGTGATGTGATTGTTCTAACGACTACAAAAACTCTGTACAAAAATATTCTAATGACTACCATACATTTTAACTGATACTGTTAGAAATTTGGTTAAAAAAACTAACGAGCATATAAATAAAGGATTTTAATGCGAAAATATTTTATAATAGTGTTAAAGAGAAATACTTAAAATATGTCACTTTAGAACCAAGTTATGTTTAGTAATGTAAACGTCCACTTTTTAGCAAGATTTTTAGCACAGTTGTTTAAAAAATCTGCTCAGGTATAATAGTTATGAAGTATTCATAATTATGTTAAAACGTTGCTTTAAAATCCTTCCTTTATAGAAATACACAAGACGAAACTATAACAAGGGACCTAAACTTTCTTACCACAGTGTCCTGATACAGTTTCGGACCTGATTACGACAAAATGTATTGTGAGAATATTAAAATGTATAATTTTTTTATATATAAGAGAAGCGTGGTAGGGAGTTATTCATTCCGAACAAAGACATGTCTTCGAGTGAACTCTGTAAAATATTATAAAGTATTCAATCAATCAATATAAATAAAAATGAATCCCTAAACGTCTTGCTAAGCGCAAAACTCGAGAACGGCTGGACCGATTTGGCTGATTTCTTTTTTGTTGTGTTTGATGAAGTCTGAGGAAGGTTCTTATGGAGAGAAAAAAAACGACAAAAATACTAGGAAAAATTAAAAACAACAATTTTCTTTTCCCATATTACCACTTTTCCTCATCTATCAAACATTTGACGTCAATCAAAACAAAACGTAGGTGTAATCTAGTTTTTCACTGTCATTAGAAAATACAAATCTTTAATAGAAACTGTCGAATTTTGTATTCATTAAGTTTATCTAAAACTAAAAGGTAACACGATATTTATTGACTGTTAGGCGGTACGAAGTTCGCCTGGTCAGATAGTACGAAATAAAATTTTTTCATTACTGTTCTGTGGCGTTTAATTGAATCTTTAATCCTTAAGTCCAGATAATTTGATCATTTAATTGTACTGTAAATGCATTTTGATAATATGGATTTTTGGTACTAGGACCATTTTGTACTACGCCGTATTGCTAGATAATAAGACAACCTGTTTAATTTGCTTACTAATTTCGAAGACAAAAGTACTTTGAACATGTAAAGAAAATAATTGAAGGTAACCTCTCTATAGGCACATCTCCCTTTCTATATCTCGTCATCAGGTATTATTGCAATTATTTTAACCAAATTATTGTATTATAGTAGTACTATGTCCAACACATATATAACTAATTTTATAAAAAAAATAGTAAAATTAATTAAAATATAACAATTAGGTATATTTTAAATACTAACGTTATCGTCCTTTCGTTCTGACCCCTCGAGTTTGCGGAACAATGTCTCCATTTCATCCAATAAGCTTTGGCTCCAATAAGACTCTCCGGAACTTTTCTGTTGAAAACGGAAAATATACATAACATAATATTATAAAATCACAGTCGAATTGAGAACCTCCTCCTTTTTTGATTATAAATGACCAACAATTTAATACCCACCATACAAACAAATCAATAGGAAAGGAAAGGATTGAAAATGACGGCGTTTTTCAGGTGGTACTGTTAACATGTAAATTAGTTTATTAATATTTTGTATATAAACTCGCGAGCAAAATAATTGCATCACTTTGCATTATTTCGTCTGCAAAGCATAACTTTGTAAACGGGATTCTTTTTTTAAATATTTTAATGAAATTCTATTTCTTGACATCTAAGCTCTACAAAAAATGAACAAACATGGAAATCGGCTCAATATTTTTCAGATTATAGGCATTTTCCTGGTTTGTGGGCGTTTCCGCCTTACCAAGCGCACGAGTTGGGCTTCCTTTGTCGCCTATATAATGGGAGTACAGGAGGAGGAGGGGAGAGGAGGGGTTGTCAGAAGTCGACCAGTACATATTTCCGTATATTTTAACAGTGAAGAATACCTGAAAAATTGACACCACTGAAGCTGAAGTCGCCGTCGTCGTCCGTTTGCTGCAAGAGAGCCGTAGCCAATGTTCCATAGCTGCCGAGCTGAATTTAACCCAATCTACAGTTTGTAGAGTTTACCAAAGGTTTCAACAGACTGGGGCCTTTACTTTAAGACCAAGAACGAGGCGCAGAAGGTTCACATCAGAGAGAAATGATCGCTTCCTTGTCACGTCATCTCTCCGAGATCGTCACCAGACGGGAGTTGCTATCCAGCAGAGACTCTGTGAGGTCCGAGGAGTAGCTGTCAGCGAGTGGACAGTTAGAAGGAGACTCAAGACAGCTAACCTTAAACCAAAAAGACCTGCAACGGCGCCCAGGTTGCTGCCGCGACACCGAGCAGCACGACGTGAATTTGCAAATTTTCATGTCAATTGGACAATCGAGCAGTGGACCCCTGTTCTCTTTTCGGACGAGTGCAGGATGTGTCTCAATGGCTGTGACAGAAGAGGAAGGGTCTACAGGAGACCAGAGGAGCGATTTCTCAGTGCTGCGTCTCCGAAAGAGTCGCCTACGGAGGAGGTTCCGTTATATTTTGGGGCGGCATTTTCTACGACGGGCGAACTGAGCTGGTTTTCGTGCCTTCTGGAGGTCGTGGCGGTGGTTTGACCGCTGCCAGGTACATCAAGAACATCCTGGAGGAGCACGTAGCCCCTTACGCTGGCATGTTTGATGAGGGGTTCCTACTAATGCAGGATAATGCCCCTTGTCATACCGCAAGGGCCACTTCGTCCTACCTTCGCGAGGTGGGCATTGACACCATGGACTGGCCAGCGATGAGCCCGGACCTTATTCCGATCGAACACTTGTGGGACTGTCTAAAGAGGAGGGTTCGCAAGCGGAATCCTGCCCCATCCGATGTTGAGGAGCTGAAGGAAGCCTTGCTGGAGGAGTGGAATGCCATACCTCAGGACTACGTCAGGAAGTTGATTAGGTCAATGAAAAGAGGCCTAGATTGTGTGAAAAAGGCTAGGGGTGGTAACACCAAGTATTAATTTCACATTAATTTCTTTTATTCCGAAAAAATGTCCTTTCATTCTCAGTTTTCCTACATTCATTTTCATGCATTTTGCGATTGTTTTCAGGATTCCGAGTTTTTTCAGTCCTTGGACTTGAAAATGAATCCGAATTACACATTTTCTAATGCGTTACATTATCAGCTTTCATTTGGTACCACAATTTTCAGATTTTGTCAAAGATTAACAAAGTTATTAGATGGGCACGAAAAAATGAAAAGTGATGCAATTATTTTGCTCGCGAGTGTATTTATTTTATTTTTTAGCGCTATTTTATAAATAATTATTTAGATCATCCAACAGACCAATTACTGCTTTTAAAAAAAGCGAAAAAAAGTTCTTCTCTTGCAACTGGTTATGTAATTTCAGTTACGAATATGGATGAAGGGACTTTTACCTGTAAGATAAATTATTTACTTACCGCAATCGCTAGACTTTCTGCGATCTTTGCTTGTCCCGCTTGGTGATTTTCGGCTGCGATACTCTCCTGTAATATGAAAGGTCACAGATCACCATTTTAGTAACAAAAATTAAAAGGATTCAGGCTTTAGCAGATACCATACGTAATTGTAGTACAACTATGGATCTCGCATGCCATACAAATGTAAAGCTAAGGCTATACGCCTTTATGGAACATTTAAGTGTTATATATGCGTAGAATAATAATAATAATTCATTTATTTAAGATATAATATACATTACTACCTATTAACAAAATAATAACAATAATACTATTGAATCAATACTAATAATAAATTTGTAAGTGTAGGTATTGTATGTATGTATGTCATTGTATGTATGTATTGTATGTTCCTCCATAACTCTTAAACGAATTAACTGATTTTCATGAAACTTGGTAGATAAACATTTAGACGTACGAGACACAGGATAGGCTACTTTTTTCTTTTTCAACATGGACGAAGTAGCGGACGAACTAGCGGGCGCCAGCTAGTTTTATTTACAAGCGAAACAAAGATATTCTTGAAGCATTATGCCAAATACCGTGTCAGTATCCGATATTTCATGATACTCGTGTATTTCGTCAGTCTTTATTGTGTCAGCAGAGTCTTCCGATTTGTTCGATCTCCCAAGTGTTGCAGATTTAACCTGGAAAAACGTAGTTAGTTAGCTAAATTTTATTATTTTCTGTCAATATTTTCAAATTCTCTATGGTGATTGGGGACAGTCTCTATAGTTTAGATTGTTTGAACACAAGACTGTTTTCGATTTCAACACTGACAGCACACAAGTAAACAATGAATGTATCAAAGTGATATTATTGAATTTATTTAATCATTTCTCATTATTATTATTATATGTATTTTTACATACTAACTAAACTTTCCCTGGATAAACTTTGCCTATGCCAAAATGTCACATTCTCCTTACGCGCAATAAGTTTAAAAAAAGGGATAACAACACATGAAGCTCAAGAGACCATTGTACAGTGGGCCGCATAAGTCGATTAATACATTCAAAAGTTCAAAACAACTGAACATTCAACTTACTTACTGAAGCTTTTTACGATCGTTTGTACGTGAAGTTTATTTTGTTCTCTAGTAGTGGCAACGACTTATGGCGCGTTAATTATTTAGTTGTTTTGCACTTTTGAATGTGTTAATCCACTTTTGCGGCCGACTGTACATTTTGAATTTGCTAGCAACCGAAAATCCATAGCAGGATTCTTTTTTTTTTATAATAAGTACGCTGCCGACTACAGTAGAATTAAGGATAGGGGATTGGGATAAGGAAATGGGCTCTGACATCACTTACTCACTCATCGAAACAAAACAGAACACTTGCTGTTATTTCACGGTATAAAAAATATAGTATACAAATTTTAAAAAAAACATACCTTGCTGAGTATACTTTTACTGGTTGTCGGCTCCGAAACGAACTTGTGACTTCTGGTAAATTTTGCTCTTGAGTCAGCAACTGTCATTAAAGTTATACATATTTTAAAAAAATGTTTAATTTGACTTTGAAAATTACTAAATATCAAGCTTGCCACACCAAATCAAAATATTTGCATCATCGATTACAAGGTGTGAATTTATTTTTAATATTACAATAACAGTAGCCAAATTTCATAACAATGGAACCAATGGACGGTAGTGAGATCTCTTCTTGAACTAGGAAATGGGCCGATTCTCTTCAAACGTCTGACCAGATCTTCAAAAGTTATAGCTAAAAACCATCTCGATCACATCCAAAATATTCGTGATAGATACACAGAAACACACATACACAGACGCACAGGTCAAAGCACTTATAAAACCCATCGTTTGTTAATAAAATCAACTTCATTATTCGGAAGATACCTACAAGTTTACAATACTTACAAGATAAATCAACTTCGTCACAATTAACCGTTTCAGGGCGGTTAGCTGTGAGTAGTGGGTATGGGGTGCAAGAAGCACCCGAGAGGTGAGATGGCGAATTTGGATTTATCAAAGGAACTTGTTCTAAATCCTCCGAAGGTTTGTACGGGGTCACCACTTGACGAGGCGGCTGCAAGCATATAATGTTTGCGTGTCAGTTTACATGGGTTTGAGCGGTTTATTAGTGCTGGGTTCAAAGTGAATCGTAGTCACTAATTATAAGCCTCATCAGAAAACTCAATGTTCGGGTTTATGCTCGGGGTTACACTTCGAGAACGAACTAGAAATGAAGAGATCCTTAGACATATGAAAGTTAAGAATATTAAATTTATTTATTGAAATTAAATTAAAATAATTTAAATAAATATTAAATAAAGTTAAAAAATACCGAAAAAATAAAAAATACTTTATAATATTTTAAAATCTGTAAGTGTAGGTATTGTATGTATGTATGTTCCTCCATAACTCTTAAACGAATTAACTGATTTTCATAAAACTTGGTAGATTAATATTTAGACGTACGGGACATAGGGTAGGCTACTTTTTTTGTTTTTAAACGCGGACAAAGTCGCGGACGCCAGCTAGTTGCTAATAAAGTAAACTTTAATTAATCTATAAAAAGAAAGATACATAATATTGTTACTGATTCTTGAAAATATAGCAATATTATTATAATTAATTAAGTTAACGTAATTAATTAAATTAAATTAGGAATAACATTTTATTTAGCATTGTGGATTATAAATCCAATAGGAATTTATTACTTAGTATCCTATAATGTATAGGCTTACCATATGCCAATTATACTTAGTTAATATTTTAGATAGTTCGTTAAATTATTAACAGAAATAATACGTGCATAGAACCGAAAGTAATAATTAATAAGAAACGTAATTTCTGTGGACTAGTTTCAAATTTAGGGACCAAATAACATCTTTCTTTTGGCGTACGTGCACAGAAAATGATATTGGAACAAAAACATGAAATTAATAAACATGACAATAGAAATAGAACATTGAACAAGAAAGAAATACAACCCATTTAATATTAAATGTATGACACCAGAATATTCATGACACCCATGACAATAACGTGCAAATGAACACAACACATATAAATGACATTATTTTAAGCTTTTAACGTGTCACTTAACCAATGCGAGTTTTTTATTATGCCGCAAGATAATAGTAAAAAATAAGATGACTGATTTGTTTTATTATTGGCCGTTTTTTGTTTAACCATATTAACAATTTCTAGAGGGCTTGCATTAATTTTTTTCTTAATATCATCTTGTGACAAAAAAAAGCTTGTATGTATAACAATTTTAATATCTCCAAGCTATTTTAGTTTATATTAAAGACTTATTTTACTACTTATTTGAAGATATAACAAAGATATTTAAATAAATACCTATGTTCACTAGCGATTACTTGTGCACTGAGGAATCCGCCGTACTACTTTTTTTTTATATACTTACACAACCAGCAGGGTCCAAAAAGGATATGTCGCCAAAGTATGCACCGTCCAGTCCAACGTGACCTGTGTGTTTCACTTCTCCCTGCGGACTGGAGATCATGCTACGCTGGATGGTCCGTTTTCCAGTGTACGTATGCCTTTTGACATCGGACCTCAGTATAGAGGGGCGTATGGAACGTGTCGAGTTGCGGGTTGGATGCGGTGATAATGAGACCGGTACATTCGATATTACCTTCTGCGTGGAATAAACGATTAAAGCACACTCTAACACTAAAAATAATATACTTAATAATATATAAATAAAATAAACCTCTGTAGTTTTTTGACAACAATCTACTATAAAATTTGTTAAAGAAAATTCAACTTTGTAAGCAAAAAGGTTGCATAACCTTTATGTTAAACACTAAGCAAGAAAAGCACAGCCAAATTGAATTAAAAATGTTGTTAATAACAAAAAGCTTTTAAAAAAATTAGTTACATTTGTGAGTGAGTGAGTATGAAATTTAAGTATAATTAGATTTTTTATAAATAAAGCAAAATCTAACTGTAGTTTTGTTAAAATTACAAAGTAAGTTATTCACAACCCAATGTTAAGTATTAAGTACAACGTTAAGTATTTTAGTTTCAGAAACCAATGTATGATAATTTGAAGAGTGAAATTAGAATACTCTTTATAATTTGTTTAGAAAACAAAATATTTTATTGATTATCTAATATTCAGATTGTGTGCGGTTTTTTGAACCAAGTAAAATAAAATACTCCACAAATTTACAAAAATCCTCTTGTTGAGAGAAATCTCAATTTCCACAGAAATTTCTTTTAGGCTACAAGTGTTAAATGTTGGTATTTGCAAAAATAATAATTTTAGTACTAAACATGAGTACAGCTTTTTCGTGGTTTAAATTGGGATGCAAATTTACTAAATAATTATGGGTACCACGGCTAGAGATTTTATCATTTTGATAACAATACAACTTACGTCAGGTCTGACGTATGGCTTTGTACATTCTGGATCAAACATTCCACAAGCGCCCCCTGGAAGCACTCCATACCACAACGTCGATTTCGTCACGTCACTGTAAATTACAAACACAACAACTGTTGCTATACCATAAACATTCTACCATTTTTCGGTTAATTTCAACATTTCCCAAAGCATTTTCAATATTTTCCTGAGCAATTTCAACGTTTAGCTAAGCAAATTCAACATATTCCCAAGCTATTTCAACTTTCCATTTATTAGCCAAATTCAACATTTTCATAAAGTCATATTCATAAGTTTCTCACATAATCAAAACTATGGAATTTAGATTTCAAATATATTTATTGAATGTTGAATCTTTAATAAAAATAAAAATGTGCATTTATTTTTAAATATGGAGTGGATGCTTAAAAAAAACGTATCGATGCATCGGAACTATTTAAAAATTTGAATATATCTAAAAAAGATTCGTTTATAGCTAATGAAGTGGTCGCCCTCGTACTGTTAGGACTTCCATGAGTGAAGGCACGAATCCAATGCGTAAGCAGAAACTTTTGGCTCTTTAGATGGGGTTAAGCAGAACCACGGTGAATGAGCTTATCGAAGCAAAACAGGACATCGTTTGCATGATTTATGACTGACCAGGTACCTAAATAAAATACATTTATATTCACCTTTTTCCTAAGACTGTTATGATTTGTCCAGATTTAAATTCAAGTTGATTGGTACGTCTCCTGTCGTCTACTTTTTGGTAGTTTACTGTTGCTTGAACCTGAAATATTAGAAAACAAATTTTCAAATGAAAAACAATCTTAAATACTGTTATTAGTAGTTTATATTATAGAATGTTTCAACTTACGAAAAGTGTGTTCTTTTTTTGGGAAACTAATGAATTAATATAAACAAATATACCGAAACAATAACTTACATCTAAGTAACTAAGTAGATGCAATAATCTATTTAACCACTAACCTGTTCTGGACTAATCTCTCTTAGTTTAAGTCTCAAATCTTTAAACTTAGGTCGATTGTTGGGATCGTGGGCCCAACATTCTAGCATAGTGGTGTAATATGCCTCGGGACAACATTCCGGACGCTCCAATCGCTGAAATTATAGTACAAAACTCACAATTTGGACGAGTGTGACATTTTAAAAATATGTAGTACATTTAAAATTATTATATTTCAAATTATATTTAGTAGGAAGATAAGTTAAATAAAGGTGATTAGAAAGATATGGGCAAGTTTGAAACAACAACAAAATTTGCATAAATGCCTACACTTAACTAGAAAAAAGTAGAGAAAATTATTGGGAATCTGAAAGAATGCATATGCAATATGCAATATGCAGAATGCATTGCCGAATTGTAAACGAATCTTTTCAAATATAATGTAGTTAAAAAAAGATTCTTCTTGTATCTAAAAATCATTGTCTAAAATTACAATGTCCAACCGAAACCGACCTGAAAATTGGGTTCGTCTATAGCTTCGAGTATATGTTGTCCTGAAAATGCGGCCCAAGGCTGAAATCCATATGTAAACATTTCCCACAAGCATACGGCGAAGGCCCATACGTCGCTTGCTGACGTAAATCGTAAATATAAAATGCATTCAGGCGCACACCTGAAATGCAGTTCGCATAATCAAATCCTTTTATATGCAAGAAGACGAGAGCAAACAATATATATTCATGCAATATGCATGAACTGAACTTTAATCCACAGATGTTATTTTTAAAATTGCATTCATCTCAACACAATACAAACTATGTAGGTTGTCATTTCTTTACATAAATATGAAAATTATATTCTGGGTAATGATTTGGTTCACAAAGCGTTTGGAGATTAATCATTATTTCCATTACTGTAAAACGTATACCGATTCAAAATATGTTGGATACTTTAGGAGTTAGGAGAGAAACATAATGAGGCAAATCGAGACAAGTATTTCATATAACTATAAATACTTCATAAAGTTTCTTCCTGTTCAAAATTATATTCAAAAATCATTTATAACATAAATTTAAATAAGCAATAGGAAAACTTAGATTTAGTTATCATTGCTGCGTATCTCATATTGACCATTTTGACCCTTTGACCGATCAAAAGCACCTTGGTAAAGTATTTTACTTTCATGAGTAAAATTACAATTTTCTATGACATATTTATTTTATTATTTTACACAATAATGTTAAATTCAATAACTTTAACAAACCAACTGCCATTCCCTCTAATGTTACTTGAAAATGTGACATTTAATTTATAATTTATATAGTGAAACTTACCAAGCAACAGGCAATTTAAGATTTACATTATAATTCGTCTGATAATAATCCTTTCCAACGCCCAATGCACGCGACAGTCCAAAATCAGATATTTTCACCTTGTCCTTTGTAAACACTAAAATATTCCTTGCGGCTAAGTCCCTGTAAAGTATTAAAATAAATCTGTAAATTCATATTTTATTTTATTTTTCAGCAACTCACCTACCTAAAAGTGTTAAGTAGTCAATTGGGCAACCACCGTGAAATAATAGCATTAATGCTGTTGTACTCTGATGCGTGAATAAACGGATTGTAGGGCCCTTGATTATATATCAAGGGTAGGGGTGAGTAATGGATGACAAAGCCTATTCTCTAATCTATTCTTAATCCCTTATCTTAAT
Organism: Synanthedon vespiformis; assembly: GCA_918317495.1. Taxonomy (NCBI): domain Eukaryota; kingdom Metazoa; phylum Arthropoda; class Insecta; order Lepidoptera; family Sesiidae; genus Synanthedon; species Synanthedon vespiformis. The sequence continues at coordinate 6,686,520 of OU906947.1, forward strand.
TTACGCATGTGACTTGCTTTGACGGAACCTTTGACTTTGCTTGTGCTATGCATGATGTTAATCTTAAAACATGTTAAAACATCGGGTATAATAAACGTTTCACTAAAAAATCCTTAAGTATTAGGTCTGAGTATAAAATTCATCACTTATAACGTAACAAAATTATTTCATTTAAGACACATATTGACAGGTAAATTCGCACCTACCAATGCATAAGCATTGTTTTATTACTAACTTAATAAAATATATCCAACATTTATTTGAAGGTGAAACGAAAAACGAATTCGTATTCACAAGAGAAAAAATAATGCAAGTAAATTGTGATACTTACCTATGAATCAGTCTTTTGTTTTCGAGGTAAGTCATTCCATCACATATTTGTTCGGCGAAGTCGCACAGATTTGGCACTGGAAAACTCGTACGCAGGGAGACTTCGCGCAAACACTCCAATAGCGAACGAAGGGGTGCCAGCTCAGTCACCTTAAAAAAGAATACAGTATGAAAATATAACCTTCACTTTCATACCACATTAATAAACACTTTAATAATTCAACGACTGTGCACGTGCAACGAGTCGTGATATAGCAGGCTTGCAAATATTGATTCTTTTATCTGACTTTATCCGTAAACAATATATAGATTTCGACCTTTACCAATGTGATTGAACGTAAGATGTCTGGAGTAAGATGTACTACTACGTAAGTGGATTTATTGCTTATAAATCCTCTTACGTAGTAGTAAATATAAATTAACAAAATATTAATCCACACTAGGCTATGCCTGTATTGATTGAGGGAGCTATTTATGTTACCATTACATAATATGACAATCAAATATGATTATTATGTTAGGTAAATAGAAATATACACAAAAAAATACCTAGATTTTTATCTTTTATAATATTAATTATTAGTAATTTTCAATTTTTGATGTCAATAACTCTTTTAAAATACATATTTTTAAAAGTTTTCTAATTTGAGAAACGTATGTTCGATTTCCTTTATGATTTTTAAGCTAGTCTCAAATTTCAACTTAAGTATTAGAATTATGTTTATGAAAGTAAAAATTATAAAATGTTTGGAACACAAAAGGTATTTATTTCACAACTAACCAGCATCAAAGAATCCAAATGCAATACAACACCATAAAGTCGTACGATATTGGGATGTTCAATACTGTGCATTGCCGCAGCTTCCTTTAAAAATTCCGTTGAGTTTGACGTCATCCGTTCATTTCCTAAGCATTTTATTGCTACTTGCAGCTGAAATAAGAAAAACTCATATCAAGAAATGTTAACATAAGTTAGTTTAGGTATATCTATTTTCTTTACAAACTAAAAGTTATAACAACACCTATCAATACTAATAATAAATCTGTAGGGGTCGGTCAGTTATTTATTTATTTGTTTAAAACAGCAACAGCCTAGCACACTTAACATTAACATTCATCGTTCTACATCAGGGTCCAGTGTGCAAGCCAATTACAGCTGAGTACGTAATTCAATTTGGTACATCAAAAACAAAAACAAAATAATAAAAAAAAAATTATACAAAATCAAAACAAAATAGAAAGTAAACATTATAGTCCAAAAATAAAATTAGTTACAAACAAAGAAATTACAATGCTCTATGTCAAATTTTAAGAAGAAAAATGTCAAAAGTAAAAATATAATAATAATCAAAAAGTTAAATGTTAAAAATTACTCAAAAATACATATAGAAATCAAGTGTGTGCTGGTGTGTGTGACGAAATGGCAGCGAGAATATCTTTTTGTATTCATTTATGTGATCAAAGTGGAACATCTAGGTTTGCGCTGTAAAATATTTTGTTATAGCTCTGAAGCATTCTAGGGACCAAGGAGTGCCTCATTTGATTTGTCCCATATACAGGCATGGTCATGGAGTAATTTACTTTGTTTTCAGAAATATCGTGTATATAGGCTCTATACATTATAATGAAAGTAAATTGACGATTTTTAGAATTTCTTTCTGTATGTATGTATACATGTATGTATGTTCCTCAATAACTCTTAAACGAATTGACAGATTTGCATGAAAACATTTAGAAGTACGGGACACGTGATAGGCTACTTTTTATCTTTTTTAATGCGGACGAAGTCGCGGGCAACAGCTAGTATATTAGTATAGCTAGTTAGTATATTATAGTATAGCCGCGGGCAAATATTGTAGTATTATACAAATACTGCAATATTTGTCGTTTCTGACTTATAATAAAATAAAATAAAACTCTTTAGAAGCAACATTGTTTCGTGCTATTTTAATACTGTTAACAATATTAGAAGGAAACACGATACCAACATCCTCTTGCTGACACAATGCCTTATTATGATTATTATTATGAAGTGTCTTATGTATTGCATTGTAGATTTATATTCCCACCAGCACGCCACCGGACTACTGTGGATGTGCATTCCTTGAAGCGATAAGCGTTTTGCTGACGCTAGATCTACGCGGTGGCCAACCGTCGTTCGAGCTTGATAATTATAGCCGCGAAGCAAATTACTACTCTTTTAATAAAGTTTATTTTATTCAATTCAAACTTGTATTTTAAAACGAGAAAACCATAACGCTCAACTAGTTTATGTCATAAACATTTTATTTTGTTTCGAAACAATTGTCGGAATGAAATTTCACGAAACGTAACAATTAAAAAATGGTTAAAAATTAACTGGTTTAATTTTTTTTCGTGTATCTAATATAATATTTTTCGTTAACTTGGATTTTCTACATGGAAAATCATTAATATGCTAAAGAAGTTGTCTAATAAAATACTAACACATGATGAAAATTTTAAGTAATTTGTTATTAGAAAATATGATTAAAATGGACATTACATTTAGTTATTAAAAATGCATCAAAAATATACAAAATGTAAACAATAAGCTATAAAACTATATTTTTAAAATAAGTAGAGAAACACTTTAAAGTTCCAACAATGCTTTAACAAAATGAAAATCGTGACGAAATCCATTGAAACATGAATCGATCCATATTCATTTATATAATACTAGCTGGTGCCCGCGACTTCGTCCGCGTTCTCTATAGTCTATAGCCTTCCTCGATAAATGGGCTATTAAACACAGAAATATTTTTTCAATTCGAACCAGTAGTTCCTGAGATTAATGCGTACAAACAAACAAACTCTTCAGTTTTATATATTAAGTATAGATTTATTAATATTGTAAAATAACGAATACTCACTCTTTGATTCCCAGCAGTCCATGTACCTTGTTGAACGATGCCAAATTGTCCCATACCCAATTCCTTATTTATTGTTATATCCTCCACTGGTATTATATGTTTAGTAGGGACTTTTACATTGTTCTCTGGGAATGGCTGTATTTCAATTGGCAAAGAACTGTGACCGGGTGAATACTAAAAGAAAATGATAGAATGAAAAAGATACCTAATATATTCATCAAAATAAATTTATGATCAAGAGAGCTTTTGGTATAGTAAATTGTTATATTGTAAATTGCACTTTTGTTTAACACACTCTTGTGTTAAACAAGAGTGCCTTGTATACTTTGTGGACAACAGGAACCTATTACACTGATAGAAAAGTATCATGCCAAGCTTAAATAACAAAAACATACTAATGACTAATATTTTTTGTAAAGAAATATAATTACTGAAATTCAGGAACTACCTATAAAAATATAAAACTATAAAAATTAAATAAGGTTATATATAAGAAAAGTGAAACATATTAAAAAATTACAACACATGTTCATCATGCTTACCACATCAGTACGTTTATTGGTGGTTAAGAACTTCTTTATTTTTGAAATGTAAGGATTAGGAAAATATTTAGAATAATTTTTTTTATATCTCCTCTGCTCTGGTTTGGAAAGCCCAATTTGGGCTAAATCTTCAGTCACTACAAATTTCAATTGCGACAATTTTGTCACCTTTAATATATCTCTGAAATAAAACAGTAGGTGTTCATAATAATACAATACACATTTTGTCACAGACAAAAATGGCAACCGTCGTCTATCTATAACACATGCAACGCTACAGGTTCTACAAGTGCGCTGGCGAATACAGTACGGTTAAATAAGAGATTGGGAAGTAGGGAAATTAAGGGGTGTAATAAAGGGTGTAACAGTTTAAACCAAAAAGAAATATTAGTGTATAAACAACACTGAACAATACTTTCGCTGGGTCCATATAAATAATAAAAATACACATATTTTAGATGAAAAAAAAAATGTGCAAAATTTGTTCGCACTGTGAGATGTATCTTGCGCAGAAGTTTAACCTAATTTTTGTTAGTTTCTCCGGTAATGGACCGAAAGGTTTTGAAAGTATTTGTCTTGAGAAAGAACCAAAACACAACAATACATGGACAACATAAATAATATATTGCTTTTTCCTATGTACATACATGCTGCGGATATACTAATACTGCAATAGAAGGCTATTCGAGTTATCTATACAGTTATTGGTATTTTAATATGAAACAAATGAATGAACAAAGGGCAACAACTGTTGGGTCTGCTAGTCTTTTGTATTTAAGACAATGCAAATGCTTCTACAACAAGGTTCCAAGCAAACATATATAAGTAAAAAAAGAAGTGAAATAAAAATTATGTAGAGACATTTTAACATTTAGCTCATGTACGGTTGAACTAATGGAGCTGCTTGAGCTTTACAGATAAAATGAACACTTTAGAGGTTTCTCGCTTGATTCTTACTTGTGGAATGTGGATTTCTAACCAAATTAAGAATAATAAATTAAAACTTAAACTTTATCCTTTGCAGTAATGAAATCTTTAAACATGTTTTACTTATTAGAGTAACATGAAAACATCTTTGTATTTATAAACACGTGGACGAAATCGCAGGCAAAAACTAGTAAAATATAAATAAATTTTCAAAACATGGCACACAGCATCAAATTAATTCCAGGCAGAACAAATTGAGACAAATCAAAAATGTAAATTTCTTATAATTTTTTTAGAATATGGTCGGCGATGTGAAAATAGATGAGGGATTAAATTATTATAAATTAAACTTTTATGAGGGTTAGAGAACATATTATATTCAATATTTACCGGAACAATTCATAATATTGTTGTAGTTCAGCTTCTTCGAGGAAATCTTTTAGATTCTTCTGGTCATCTGTTGAGTAAGCAAGAGTTATTTTATTTTAAAATTTGTTTTTTATAAATATAAGTAAAGTTAATAGAATGTTCTTCATTTACATACCCATTTGAGCATTATATTTTAATTTATCTGTAATAGTAAAACTGTTTCTAAACTTGCGGATATCTTTATTTGTTGTATTGATTTTATTTGATTCGTGACAACGATATCCACGCTACCACAGATTAGGTAGAGGATATTGATTGGCCACTAGTGGTGTACACAAACTAAACCATTTTCTGGCTGCGGCTGTCCTATTATATCCCTATGACAGAATACGTCAATGTCATTTGTCGACATCCAATTGACATCCACAATTGACTTTTGTGCAGAGTATATAGAGACACAGACTAAGTATCAAATCTTTTGACATTTGTATGTTGACACAGACCATATAAAAAATTACTATTATTATTTTATATCTTTTTAAAACTATAATAGTAATAGTAGATCCTGGGGCTGTCAATGGCCGTCATGTTATTGCTCCTAATCTCTGTAAATATTATAAACTCAATTGGTTTTAAGGGAAACATCACTTTGTATGCAGAAGACTGACTTTCATTTGAATTCTATTACCTACTGAAACTGCAGCAGACGCACAATATAATCTCAATTAAACTGAGAAATGCAGATAAATTGACATTGCGAATACCAAGAACTAATTTATGAAATGAAATATATACAATAAACTCCCTAAAAATATAAAAGAGGTAACCAGAAAATATTTTCAAAAAAATTGTTAAAAAACCCTTCTTATGAACAAATAACAAGAACAAAGTAATATTAAGTCAAACTTTAAAAGAATGCTAAAGCTAAAAAACTTTTAAAGGTATGCTAGTAATGCAATGCAAAGTTTATGTTTTTACCTATTTATTAATCATTTGTGAGAATAAATATCATTCTAAACCTCAATTAGTAGTAAATAGTATTGTTTTTTTTAAGAGGAATTTTAGAAATTTTAGAAAATACTTTACTAGGGATAATCAGCACAAATTTGCTTATAATTTTGACTATTTTTTTTGTATATTATATCCCCTCTGGGGCTCTAGTCAAAATAACAAGCGAAAACGATAACGAAGTTCGAAAACAATAAAATGTATGGAATCACGTGATACTTCCCATACATTTATTCTTCGCTATCGTTTTTAAAATGTTACTTTGACTAAGGCCCCTGCTCTGGTTTGAAAAGCCCGATTTGGGCCAAATAGTCGAATTTTAACTTTTGTATTGCTTATCTTTGTTTTGTGTAAATGGTTTTTTTAATGAAATTATAGACGAAGAGAAGTATAGAATTTATTTTTGTGAATTACAGTCGGGGTAAAATATAAATTCAGTTATGACAGAAGGCCTTTATAACCAAACTTGTAATAAATAAGTACCTAATATATTTATTTTATTTTATTAATTCTTGAAACAGAAACAAATTTTTGTGTGTGTCCTGTGGTAGATATTATTCCAAAATCATTGGATTTACAGTACAGAAATGAAAAATGTGAAAAAAAGGGTTATTGGAATTTATTTAATGCTTTTTGGCCCATAAACTACTACCAATCCACAAGAAATTTTAAAAAAAATGAAACTAGGTAACGAACATGTAACGAACATAGAATAATAACAATATTATTCTATGGTAACGAAGTAGTATTTCTTTATCTGTGTCCACAATTTTCGCAAATATGGCGTTAGAGTTTTACGAAATGCAGTGAGAGATACTACACAATTTGTCTTAATTTAATTGTCAATTCTCAGAAAACATTTATAAAAAAAAGAAATGTTATCAGAATTCTAATTAAAGTAGTCCGCGTGTGAAATGTGAATTTTACGCAATGTAGGTAAAATAATACCAAAATTCTATTTTAACTAGATAATATATAAAATAATAAATAATAAATAAATACTTCTATTTTATAGTATATTGTACTGGTTTTGTTTAGGCTAAAAAAACATGAATAAAATTGTTTACTAGGTTAAATTGCATTCTAAAATTCTTAGGCAATATATTTCTTGGAAATTAAATTCTTTTTGCTGCAGTTTTTTCAAGACAGATCAATTTAATATTACTTTTAGTTTACCTGTTAATTATATTATTATTAAGTTGTAAATGTGTTACTTTTATTATTTAAGTATATGTAGTGTTTGTTTATGTTTAATCTGTGTTAAGGACATTAAGATTGTGAATAACAACTGGGAACCTGAAAGGGATAGCAGTTTGCAGACAAATCTCTGCGGTGAGTAGTTTTCTATAAATACATAGTTTCTTCTAATTTTATAATAATGTTACTATATTTTTAAAATAATTATGATGGCAGAGCATTTACTTTACAATTATTAATTACTTAAGAACTATGAATTCCTAGTAGATAATTATTTAATTTAGCTTAAGATATTTTTAGTCCATTTAATATGTAAAGAGAAAGAGAAGCATTTTTTTAAAAATTGTTTATTGTGGAGTGTTTGATACCACTGTGCCACTATTTGAAAAAATCTTAGGCACACTATATTTATTTGCACAGATTCCTTTTGAAAAACTAAAAAGATTAAAATTATGATATTTTTGAATCAGTATCGATTTTAATTTAAAGAAGTTTATATTTTTAAATTAAAATTATTAGTACAAATTTTTCTTTTATAATATTTTGAAAATAAATTGACATATAATTGGGTGAAAATATGCTATTTACTCTAGGATTATTCTAAATATTCTAATATTTCTATTAGATTCTAAATTCTAAAATTTCGTAAATCTAATAATTAATAATAAATTCTATTAGAATCTATTATTATTATTCTAAATTCTAATATTTCTTAATATGCCCATTAAATATAATAAATATCTTGACACATTCCACACAACACCATCTAGTTCCACACTAAGCAACTAATGCTTGTATTATTGATACTAGACAGTTGATATACTACATAGATTACTTTTTTTTTTGTAAACACATACATATTATAAATATAAACATCCATGACTCAGGTGCAAAAGTAAAATGTTAACACATAAACATTTGTCCCTAGAGGGATTCAAACCTCTTGTTAACAGGTTGGTTAACAGTCTCAATTTGGTTAACAGCTAGTTAGAGTAAAGTATTAAATAAAAAAATTAAAATTTTTAAATGAAAAATATATAAATTTTGAATCAATTTATTTTAATATAATTCATAGAATACATTCCATGAATTTTATTTTGTTATTAAATATTTTTTAGAATGATTAATTATTATTATCCTTAACATGAAAAAGGATAAAAAGATGAGTTTTGACATTTTTTAATTTAGATTTATAATATTCTTTTATTCTTTTATTATTTTTCTTTATTACCAAGTTACTCACTTCCTCATATTGAACTCTTAACAGCAATAATAAATTATAGAACTGTCATTTTTATTGTAGTTCTGAGAGACAAACTCATTTTCTGCATTTCCTATTGTTTAGGTTTAATTGTTTATCATGTTACCCAGTTGAATATTTCTCTTCTACATGTAAATAAATTACAGAAAAATATAGCTCCCTTTATAAATATATAAAACCTTTATTTCTGACATTTTTGTTAGTTACAATTTTTTTTATTTTTTATTATTATTCTTTTTTCTTAGGAACTATAGTCAGCTTGCCTTTTGGCAAATCGCCACAATCTCTTGTCCAAATCCTTCCTTCTCCATAGCTCCCTTTAATTGACATTAATTATGCTTATTTACTTTAGGCATGTACTGCTATAAAAATTTAATTGTGTCATTGTGTTGTGCCAATAATCTTTCAAAACAAAGGCAGATTAACAATATAATATTTTTTAACTATTTAAAATTTATCATTTATGATAACAAATCTTTAATTCTGTTTTGAACGCAATTAAATCCTGAAACTGGCTTCGGTGCGCACATAACTAGGTTCTTTGTTAACCGTGGTACCATTAAATACATAGTTTCATGGATAGAGCTCTGTACATTGGACATGTCTATTTATTTATTATTTTATTTGTTTTAACACAAAACTTTGAGGATTAGTAAGTAAAGTTGAAATGGCTTTTACCCAGAAGGAGTCCATGGTGTAAAAAAATGAAAAAAATAAATAAAGGTAATCTTATATATATTGTAATTGTAACTTGTTATAGGCTATGGAAATAAAAAAACTTTCTAAGTAGATGATTTGTTTTTGTTTCCCTTCTTCTAAGGAATATTCTTTAACATAGTTTAAATTTTAAGTTTCTTTAATTTAGTTACATAATTAGTTCTTGAAATTAGTTTCTAAAACAGCATATAATAAGAAAATTATAAATAAACTTACCTAGTTTAAACTTAAATTTTTTACCTAATTTTAAATAGTTGATCTAGTAACATTTGAACATTAAGAACAAATATTAGGTAACTATAAAATTGATGGAAAATATGTTTTTAAATATTATAAAGTGCCAGTTTTACTTTGGTACTTATATATACGGAATATAATAAATTAATAAACATGTGCAACTGAATTTTCATTGCATGTAGAGCTTTTCCATCTTTTGACGACTGACACTGTGTATAAAATGTCAAAACCGAGTTGAGCCACTATAATAACAAATAATAATAATTTGAGGCATTCAGGGCACCACCCTCCTCCCCTTGTCACTTGATAAGCTAGTTGTTGAAATCCACTTGCTCAGTGAGCGCCCACGCAAATTAAGTTAATTTGATCAATGCTTCTAATTATATGGAAACGTGATACGTGAAAATTAATTTCCAGGATAACTCGTCAGTTGATTATTAAATCGATGCGAAAAATATAGGTGTCGGTCAGCCTGTCCAGTATATAAATTACACTTCTTTTTTTTTTTTCAGATACATTCAAATCAAGTCCATCATGAAGTATGGTAAGTGCAATAAAAAAAAAGTTTTAACAATGAAATTTTACTTTAACTACTGTTTCTGTAAGTAAAATGTAATTAATTATTTCATTTTAAAAAAAAATCTACTTTTGAGTTTTCACTTTTTCCTTTTTTATTTACTGGCGACATCGTAAAGGCCGACATTTTATTAGTCAGAAACAGTGGGAAAATGAAATCATTTCTAAACTAATTTTTTGTGTTTTAAATCAAATATTTATAAATATAAATTAAATTTATTAACTTGCGTTTAATTTAACTTTACGTTTAATAAATAACAGCAATAATATAAAGATGTGAGGCGTTATATTGATAAACCTGACGTTATTTTTTTTTGTCAAAGTGGACGATGTTGCTAGTGCCCAGCTAGTTTTATTTAATATAAAAAGCTATATTGTATTTTTACATCTTGACTGCATCTTCTTGTTTTATAAAATTTACTAACTAAAAAATTTATTCACCCCATTTAATATCCACCCTTCGACTCGAATCGACTCCAAATTTATGTGGTTTGTATTGTAGTACCTATGTAGTTTGCTAAACACATGATTACTGTAATCGTTACGTGGATATTTATTTATGTCGCAAAATAAATTAACTATTTATATGTAACATGAACTTCAAACGAATGTTTTACGTAAATAGTGATGACCTTATAACGATGAAACATGAGCTCTTATCGAGCTATTGAGAGTGCCGCGATTAATGTGGAAATGTCAGTCGGACACCCCTTTGGGCCGTCCACCCTTAATGCCGTGGAGATGAGCGGCCACACGAGCAAGGGATAATCCTAGAGTGTCAGGGGGAAGTCTTCGATTTTGCGGTAGGTTTTACTTTTTTACCGCAGAGACGAGGTTATGGGGATGTGAAGCCGCTTTTAGAATGCCATCACTACCATCACAACAGCACCGGGCAACGAAGGCAGACGTGCTGTGTGTTAACGGCGCAGTGGTTTAACTATGCAACCCTCGCATTCCGGGGATAATTCCGAGGTTATGAAAATGTTCGGCCTACCATAAATGTCGGAATTAAAATAATGTTACGGGGATTGCATTGTCTTCTCATGAGTAATACTTTTTTTTGGAATAGTACTTCCCCTTTGTCCAAATGACATATTTGAGTATGTGTGACATTCACTTGTATTTAATAAGAGTTGATATACAACACATATCAACAGTGACGGAGGTGTAAATTGTATACAAAGAGACATTGCTTCTAGTGAGTTTGATACGGAGATGTACGTTATTGTATCCTCTATTGTTAGAAAGTTGCTTGTAAATATTTATAACTTGGTGTCGTGATAAAGTTCACCATATTGTGTAATGAATGCATTGAACTTTTATCGAGAATATATCGTTAGCGGTTTAATTAATCGCTTGGCTGTCCAACGCTTCACTTTATTGAAGGGCACTTGTGCGTAATCTCTTTTTTTTCTTCTCTTGTTTATTCGATAAAATTGGTTGCATTGATTACATGTAAATTAAGAGATAGGTTGCCTAAAATTCTTGTTGTTGGTAATAAATAATACTAGAAATATTGGATACATTAACTCTCCGAAAAAATAAAAACTTCCCGAACTTAGAGGATCTTCTTGTGGGACTTGTAGTAGTCAAACCTGTGTTTTGGGTTTTATTCTGACCGACGAACCCCATGATTCCCTTATTGTTTTTTTTTGCTTACGACCCTTCTTATTTCACGAGGGTGCGTCCTTATAGTTTATTTATAACATCTACCTTAATAGGTTCCATCAAGGGTGTCGAATTCTTTCCTACACATTTGAGTTTGACTGTAGACATTATGGAATTCTAAGTCATATCAGAATTTGGGTTCGATTCCGGAGAGGGAATCTGAGAAATGGCTACCATATCAAAGGAAGGCAGCATGCGCGCAATTTACCCACTCCCGGCAGGGGAGGTAGTGACGAAAAATAACGATACGGGATTCTTACGAGGCCTCGTAATCGGGATGAGTAATTGGCCCGTCGCAAGATGAACAACAACTAAAGCATTTGCTGCGAAATGTGTTTTTATTAATCTAGAACGAAAGTTAAGGTTTCAAAGGCGATAATTAAAAAGTCCTAGTTCAAAACTTAAATAAACTGGACCGCAAAGAAAAAGTATCGATTAGAATACCTTCAAAGTTACTTGACCTAGTTTTATGAAATAAAGACTAAATTAAAAAATATTTCAATGTTCTTAAATAAAAATAAAATTATTTAGTTTAGCTTTAATTCAGTCGTTATTTCATAAAAGCTAGGTCAGGTACTTTTGAAGGTATTGAAGATTTTCTAATCGACCCTTTTTCCTTGCGGTCCAGTGTAGATAGGTATGTCAACTAGCGATCCGCCGAAGTCAATACAATGGACTCGGCTCGGCGGGCAGCTTCCGGGATACCAAAGATTTCGGACTCCAGTGGGAGAAAATATTGATTGGAAATAAATTTTTGTTTTTCCTATAGATACTTTAAAATCTTTACATATAACATACTAGCTGGTGCCCGCGACTTCGTCCGCGTTCTGTATAGCCTTCCTCGATAAATGGACTATCCAACACAACAAACGAGTAGCTCCTGACATTAGCGCGTACAACCAAACAAATAAGCTTTTCAGCTTTATATATATTAGTAAGTATAGATATATCCATTCAGTAATGTTAACTATTGGCGTTTGGAGAATTTCACTGAGGTACATTAACTAAATCCCCTGGTTCGATTGGAACGCCTGAAGTGAACTAGTAGGTATTCTAGTGAAATTGCTTGCAAATTAAGCGTCGCTCTAATAAATAATTTGTGTTACAAGTTATAGATATAAATAACTTATAATGACGACATTGCATGAAGTTTTTAATTTTATTATATCAGGTATTAAATAGGAATCTTTAATAATACACACACATCTCACAATACTAACTAACTACGAACCTATACGCAACGAACCAAATAAATAACTTTGTTATTAATTATAACAATTTTGTATTATAATTATTGAGAAACAATGATGGGACTGTTATTTTATTATGTTGTGTAACATTTTTTTACATAAAGCCTGACGGTACACGTCTTGATGGTAGGTGACAACCGTCACTTATCATCAAAAATCGGCACCTCATCTGGCAGCAGCAGAAATAATAACGGTAGAGACAACTCTCATATATATTTTTTAATGTAAAGTCCGTTAGACAAGTTGCCGATTCAATTGATGGGAGGTGATTACTATCGCCACACACCGATCTTAGTAGGATTAAGAATAAGAAATTAGGGAAACGGGCCCTTGCTTCCACACTCACTCAAAACAGCACACATGCTGCTATTACATGGTGGTGTTCTGTAAGGTGGTTACTGCCCAGCATATGACTGCGTAACGCAATGTCAATACTAGTTAATAAATATTTCAAAAAATATTATCAAATAAAAAAATCAAATCAATTGCAAAAATAAATGCTCAACTTTTCTTGCTCGACAATGTCGAGTTTTATGAGTTAAGAATTGCAATCAGTTAATTACAGTTCTCATTGATATAAATTAATGAAAAAATCTGAATTTGTTACATTGTATTTCCCTTCTGAACTCTGAAATGAAATAGAATAATAGTTCTTTCAGAACGAGTTTCACAATGATTGACAGTAATTGCTGCGGGTGTAGGTACGTACGTTATATTGATATTACCACTATTTACATTATAATGTATTGAAAATAAAACAACTGCCACAATTTCGGCTTCATTAATGTTATACGCTCACTTTCCTGTTTTCTTGTACAAGAGTGTTTTCTTGAAATTACACAGGCTCTTGAAACTTAAGTAATTAAAATTTCTTGATTTATTTAATTAAAATTATATACAATATAGACTCTCGTAATAATATTTTCCACGGTAACTTTTAACAACATGAGAACGTTACATCGTCAAACGAATATTTATAAACACACGGATATAGTAAAATGGAACATACGAGACTAACATTTACTTTGTATCTTTTGTAAGCAAATAAAGTGAACATCTCTTTGAAAGCATTGTTGTGATCAATCATTTTGTAGGTACATAGCTTAAGAGTACATATAATCTTATATGGTTGTAAAAAAGTTTTATCTTAGACTTTTATATTTCGGAGCTTACTTAGTCTATAAGCAAAGTCAATTAAGACAACGCAAAGAGTGTAAATAAACTTTCTGGGATTCATAAAAAATTTTAAACAATAAATAAAACAAATAGTTAACACGTGCTTTTTAGTAGTACTTACGTGTTTTATCTAGTAGTACCACTCATAAAAAAAGTATAATATATAAGGTGACCGGTTTTTTTTTTATGAAATCAAGGCAGCGCTTGGCCGCGATCTCACTTTATGTTAGGTGCAGATGCGGCCAAAGATGGACCACGCTTACCTAGTAAGTGCCCATTTACCCTAGACTTGAAGACCCCGAGGTTGTAATTTTGGGGAAACACGGACGCAGGCAATGAGTTCCACTCCTTAGCAGTTCGGACAAGGAAGGTGGACGAACTATAACGCTTCGTGCGTGACCGGGGAACATCAACCACGAAGGGATGAAACCCCCGCCCGCGCCTCGTGTTCCGCAAGTGGAACGGCTCTGGCCGGTGTTGTTGAAACCGCTTTCCTGTACCATGGAACATATATAGCGCTGACATTTTGTGTCATTAGTGAGGGAATAGGACGAAGATACAAAATCAATCCATGTTGTAAAACTCAGTATGGGTCGGGTTTGTATGCATTGTTTGCGTTGACTCCTTGGCTTTACTTTAGCTACTTTTGCAAAATTAGGCCCGCGAACAGTGGAACCTAGTTCCAGTTGAGGTGTTGCCACCTCAATACAGAAAGGGGCTTTTCATTTAATGTTACGGTCGAGAGATAGGTTCGATGGATAGGTGGATACTTGCAAGTGCGCTGCCGACCATGGTAGGATATATTTAAAAACTAGCTGGTGCCCGCGACTTCGTCCGCGTTGAAAAAGAAAAAGTAGCCCATCCTGTGTCCTGTGCATCTAAATGTTTATCTACCAAGTTTCATGAAAATCAGTCAATCCGTTTAAGAGTTATGGAGGAACATACATACATACAGATAACAATTCTAAAAATAGTCAATTTAGTTTCAGTATCATGTATACTTGTATAGAGCCTATAAACACGTTATCTCTGAAAACAAAGTAACTTACTCTATGACCAACCCTTACAGATTTATTATTTAGTATTGATATGTAAATTCGCTTTAAAAAACTTATTACAACTTGAACAATGTGTGAAAAATAAAAATATTTAATTAAAAAGTGAATTTGTTCTCAAAAATACAACTCGGTTCTTTTAAATTGCCTGTCAGTACCACCTTCGTGGGTGCGCAATGTTTTCCTTTGTTTTTAAATAATTAATATTCAACTTTATACATTATACATACATATAAAAACTGTTTTTTATTTAGAATACTAAAGAGTGCAACAATGTATACCTACCTATTGATGTGGCTGGAAATTGTACTTAGTACTTAGTTTATGAATAGAAGCCATAAAAGTAGGTACATGAATTTATTATATAATATATCAAAGTAAACATTTTGAGAAGAGTTTAGGTTAAATTGAAAAATCAATGAAATCGAAGCAGTAATTAATTGGAGGGCACAACAAATTAACACCGACACGTGATACGACGTAACAGTACCTACGCCATTTACTTTAAAGTACAGTCAGTCGGTAAATGAAATGAATTTCAATCTAGAGATACGATTAATATATTTAACCTATATAATTATGAAGTAGTTAGGAGAAAAAAAAGTGTGAATCACAAAAGATACGTGGGAACAGTGAACATAATTTACTAAACGAACAGATGATTGTGTCGGTGGTACTGATGTCATACTAGTACGCGTGTTTTGCTGTACGTAACACCTATTTCATGACATCACACCGCGTTTATATTTAGTTATTGCTCGAGCCTTAAAATAATTTACTTTGACTCATATATTCTGTTCTATTTACTCTAGCACGTTAATCGAGAAAGTGGTAGAAAGCGATTTGTCTCTATCTAATGTTTGCGAATCGTAATCATTCTTTGTAATGAATCAAAAATTCAAACAAGTATATATATTCTTGTTTGTTCTAACTCTTGTATACTAGACAGTTCTCAAAGGATTCTTAATGTTTATATTAAACGTAAATAATGGATTTTGACGCGTTTTTTTCTAAACAGCATCAAGCAGAAGGGCAAACGTTATTCAAAATTAATTTATATAATTATATTCGTTGAAAATTAAGATATCTCTTTTTTAATAATAATCTGGAAACATTTCAAAGGGAATTAAAACAATGGGACAATTGGCTCTAAATTCAGCGTTACGCAACTGCTAAATGCGCGTTAAGATAATGCAAATGCGCTTCAAAGAGCTCGTTCAAGCCAGGTTAGTTATATACCTTTATCAAGGAAATTATAGTACGGCCTAAATGCGCCATAAACACGCGACCAACACCTGGGAAACTATTTATTAAAAAAAGTGAATCACGAACAGCATATTTCGTATGTGAAAAAAGTGTGGTGTTAATCACATTTAATCATAATCATTTTCACGTTATTTTATATTGGGGTTTTGGCGCGTTATCTAATATCTAGGCGTAATTAGCAAAGCTTGAATATCACATTCTTTATACATACGTATAGTGTAGGGATATGGAGTATAAAAATATTGCTATTTAATTAAAAAAAAATTTGGATGGCCACTTAGTGAAGTGAGCTCCCTTCACTATGTGGCTTTTGGCTATCCTACCTGTAACCTGTACCCACAAGCAACGACATAGTAGTTGCAAAATGCGCTGCCGATCTTTAAGAAATGTACAGTAGATAGGTTAAATGGGCTCTGCAATGTCACAAGTTATTATTTCCTGCAGCTAGACAGACGATTACAGATTTTTTTACGTAGAAGGGGGTTATCTATCATGGATACTGGTGCCTCCAATTTCGCATCAGCATGCCTGACTCCACTGGAGTCATTGACTTACGGATTTTTAACTTCTCCCTATTCCGATAGCAACCCTTTTGGTAGGCTTGAGAGCATATCTTCGAAAGGGCGCTGTCATGTCAATCTAAGTCATAGTCTCAGAGACCTTTGACACTCCAGTCGACCAGACCAGATTGCAGAACTCATTGTGTCCAGCCATTACAAAAATATTACAACGAAAAACCTACCTTATTTACTATTCTAGCATTAGAAACGTTTTGACACGCCTATGTAGTTTTAGGCGTATTAATTAATAAAATTTGTATACAAGGATACTCAAACAAACATCGTTTGTTATCACGCAATAGAAAGCAATGATACTTTGAAACTGTGTCGCAGACAATGGTGTAAGCCTGACTACATCTCTGTAAGCACAATACCTACTTAAACGTGTACTTGAAGTTTAAATATTAAATTTTTTAAAGTATATGACATCAATCTACTACGTTAGTTTGTACCATTATATTGGCCTTAAGTTTATAAGAGGTCGTGAATGTTTTCGTTTACTTGTGGATTAGAAATGATGATCACATACTCTAGCTATGAAGGAAACATCATTAGTAAATCTGCATGCATGAACAGACTTAGCAATTTTCGCCGAAACGTTTAGCTAGTTGTGGCAGTGGACTAGCGTGTGACCCAAGAGAAAACTAAGCCCAGCAATGGGACCTAATATTTGCAAAATACATGTAAGTTTTGATATAGTAAAGTAATAAAATATTGGTTACACCGAGTTACGCCAATTTGTAGTATCTGCACGTTTCGCGATGTTCATATACCGTGCCTATCTACGTCGCACTGATGCGTCACGATTTTATGAACGTTTGTTAGAACAAAATTCAAAACTCAATACGTGTGATATTTGCATTTGATCCGACAGACGTCTTATATAAGTTTAGTGGTTAAATATCAACGTATGAGCGTGCGTAATTTCACATTGATTGAGCGTGGTTTCACATTAATCGGGGAAGATTGTATACCAGGTATACCAAACTTGCGGCCCATTACGGTCAAATTGTAAACCAAGTAACAACACACCAAATGCGATATTCAACACGCGCTACTGTATTGCATAATTTAATTTATTTCAGATGTAGAAAAGCTGTCTGTAGCCCTAATTGCTGCCAGTACCTAATACTACGGCTCTATACTAACTGGCTTTCTTTGGGAATATGCACTGCTACCTAGCAAAATATATCGAAAAACGGAATCATTAAACAATTTGACACTAAGGTTTATACAAAACATTTGAATTTGGTAAAGAAATAGAACCATTATTTAATGACTTATTATTCAGGTATGTAGTAATATTTTTTTATTTAAAAATTAAAAATCATAATAAAAGAAAACGAGCGCAAAATTCACAATTATAAATTTGTGACAAAAATCACAACATAAAGATTGTAGATATTATTTCGCTACTTCTTTCAAATCCGTTTTGTTTGGAACTTTTACATCAATCAACGCATCACCATACTGGCAGACAGGTTGCATTGCATGACGGCCGGCTGGTTCACTTATATTGTAATTCAGTACACTGTATAGACACCGGCAGCTGACGCCCCTTGTCTGGCTTACTCCCTCGCAATATTTTATTCCCGATTTCTAAGCGATAACGGTCACTGCTAATCTTACTTGGCTTCTAGTCGCTTCGGCCGTTTTGGAAACCAAAGGTTCGAAACCAGTTTAGAAAACGGAATTATTTTTCTTCATTCGAAACCAGGTTTCCAAAAAAGAAAAATAATTCCGTTTTCTAAACTGGTTTTCAATGGAGAATATAAAATCTTCTTTTGAAACTCATTCAAATTTTAATATAAGTATACAAACTTACATATTAAATTACTTGATTAGTATTTGAGTATTTGAGAATAATAATCTTGTGTTAGTAATAAGTATACAAACTACATATTAAATTATTTGATTAATATTTGAGTATTTGAGAATAATAATCTTGTGTTATTATGCTATTAGTATTTACGTAGGCACAGTCAGCATCAGAAATGTGTATATACATTTCAGAGCTAATGTCTCGAAGTTTTTTAATCAAGTAATTTAATATGTAAGTTTGTATACTTACATATTAAAATTTGTGAATGAGTTTCAAAAGAAGATTTCATATTCTCCATTGAAAACCAGTTTGAAAACGGAATTATTTTTCTTCATTCTAAACCAGGTTTCCAAAAAAGAAAAATAATTCCGTTTTCTAAACTGGTTTCGAACCTTTGGTTTCCAAAACGACCGAAGCGGTAATTACAATCGATCAGTCGAAAGGTTCCGTCTTCTTCGACTGACATTGTACTGAAACCTTTTTGCGGCCCGCTTATAAATTTGAGTTTGATACCCCTGCCGTAATAGTTTGTGGATAAATGGCGTTGCGTTGCCTGGAGCCCGGCCAGCCCGTACAGACGCAGAGCCGCTGTGACTCGTTCATGACGCCGCATATTTTTAACGTAACAAACATCGCAGACACACTCTCGAGTGCCAAATGTAAAGTTCACTAACATAGATTTGGCAAGTGCTGCTATTTACACGAAGTGTCTATGTTCGGGGTGGATATAGTTGTGGGCAACTGAGGTACTTTTACTAGCGAATAGTCGTTCGCGTAGGAGGAAATCAAATCAATAAAGCGCCATCGATACTTTTTATTTAAGCATCTTACTAATTTTATTTCGAGAGATTCTTAGTGCGGCGTCTTGTTTGATGTTCATGTACCTATTTGAAAAACAAAACTATCGTATATATATTTTTGATATTTAATTTTTATATAACTAACTAACGGTCGCCACTATCAATTTATTAAACAAAAAATATTAAGTACATCAAAGGTATGAATCTGGACAATAAGCCATGAAACCGCACGAAAATATTTTTTTGTCGATTTTGCGCGATTGCGTCAGATTTGTCATGTGACAGAATCTTGAATTGTGTTGTCGGAAATATACATAGTAGGGATCAATAAAATTGGGTTCATCTCGTGAAAATTCAAGAAAAACTAAGCATACAGATGCGAAATAGTTTGCTTTTTCTTTTTCTTTAAAAAACGATTGCGAAAATAAAAACGAGTTTTTCATAGTCATAATAAAAAGTACCTAAATGTTATTTAAGAAGAGAACGCTTAGTGAACGCCGTTCGTCTTTAACTTTCCTAACTAAATAATTAATAAAGTAGGTATAGGTACAAAAGGGCACGAGTGATTTTGACGAGATAAATTGTCAATATAATTAACGATTAGCCTTCCACAGGGCTCAAGCTAAAACCCCATAACGAGTATCATGAAATACCGTTTAGCTGTAACAAAATGAAGCAGACAGGAATAGTTTATTATCGTTTTTAATTAGTGGCAATTAAAAGGTAATTTCTTTCACTGTTTTTGTTTTAATTATTGATATTGTTGCTCAAAAATAAACAATATAAGACACGTGTATTTAATTAAATTTGAAATTTACAGTCTGATACGTTGCAACGTGATTTGAACTCTTCCTGTGGAGAATATCCAAGTTGTTGACAATAGCCCCAGACATTAGCAGTGATCATTTTGTTCGTGTCTAATCCCCAATAACTCAAGCTAGTTTTGTCAGGCACGAACTGGATTTATTTGTCCTTTCGGACAAATAAAGCTTAATTGCTATTTACTTTCACGATCAGATACAGTAATATCAATTCCCACACGTTACGTATTTATACGATATAATAAGAAGTAAACTTCCTAAATATTGTCTGACCATATATGACTTGTTTAGATTATTATTTGGTACTAGCTAGTGTCCGCGACTTCGTCCGCGTTGAAAAAGAAAAAGTAGCCTGTGTTCTGTACGTCTAAATGTTTATCTAGCAAGTTTCATGAAAATCAGTTAATTCGTTTAAGAGTTATTGAGGAACATACATACATACATACAGAAAAAAAAATCTAAAAATGGTCAATTTAGTTTCAGTATCATGTATTGTATAGAGCCTATAAACACGATATCTCTGAAAACAAAGTAACTTACTCCATGACCAACCCTTACAGATTTATTATTAGTATTGATTTCTCATATTATTTCTCCTATTATGTAGAACATTCAATATATTGGTCATATTGCTGTTCATATTTTGCATTGCGTGGCTCCATTTCCTTTACAAACGAATATGAAATTGTTTTAATAAAATGTAAAATTCTTTTTAGGAACAAAGGCTACCTACTTCTTATTAAGCGAAACCGAACAAGACCCTTATTCGGATTTCTTATTTTTACTATGTAATAATTGTAAATAAATGTATCAAAAGTTCAGGTATCGTTCCTACATTACATAATTAGAGAATAGCCGAGATTTATAAAATTCACATTGATTTAATTGGGATTTTATGTTTCTTTGTGATAACTATTACAATTCACAATGATTTCAGGCACTTATTTATTTATT
The DNA here is from genome assembly GCA_918317495.1 of Synanthedon vespiformis. Taxonomy (NCBI): domain Eukaryota; kingdom Metazoa; phylum Arthropoda; class Insecta; order Lepidoptera; family Sesiidae; genus Synanthedon; species Synanthedon vespiformis. Next base: position 6,707,947 of record OU906947.1, read on the forward strand.
TATTTTTCAAAAGGTACACCAATAGCACAAACAAAAAACAAATGAATTACGGTTTTCAAAACACAAAAGCATGAGTAAATAACTGTATAAATTTGAAATTGGAATTCCTAACCCAAGAGGAGATATTGGAGATCAAAACGCCAATTTGAATGTTTGGACCTAATACTAAGCGCCTGTTTCACAAACGTCAAGTATGTTCTACTTGACGTAACTGTCATTTAAAGTCACCGGTAACCGGGAATAATTTAGCTGATATACGTTTGTTTGTACGGTAAACGTCCCAAACATTGAATAGAAAATAATAATAAAAAATCGGCTATCCATGAATGCACTAAACCGAGTGCATAATTCAATAAAACAGAAAATGATTTCTAAAAGTAACTAATCAACACTTTACTTGACGTTGGTGAAACAGGCGCTAATTGTAATAATTGTAACACTTGCAAGTTATATCCATGAAGAGTTTGGTTTGATTTGCGTCCCTTTAGCGCACTTGTTAACAAACGCACTAACTGACTTGACAATTAAACACTCTTTATTGAGTTAATCATGCAGTTATTGAGGTTTACGTGTTGTAGGTTGTAGACACCTTAATTTCCTTATGAACAGCTGAAAACTGAAGTAGGTATTCAATTGTTTGAAGATTCCGTGTGATTTATTGTATTGATTTATTATTGTACGCAGCAGAATATGAACATAAAATAGTGCATGCGGAATTGGACAAGTCTCAAATCGTGTTCTAATTAAATAGACTACCGCGACAAAAAGACGAGTGTAATTGTTACAATAGAATCAAAGCTATATTCAGGTTTCAGCTCGGCCAATTTTAAATTGCACATCGGTGAGCTAAATTAATACACTCTGTCAACATGCTAATAATCCCAATTTTAAGGGGAGTTTATAACATGAAACTAGGAAGTATATTAACAAATTGTTTTTCTTATAAATTTTTATGAATTCTAATTTATTAAAGAAATAAATGTGCACCTAAACAAAATACATTTTTAAATCTTGTTTTTTTTTTTTAACAAAATAATTTTTTCAAAAATTTGGTTAAAATATAATATAAAATTTTGAAACACGGAGGGAATTTTTAAAAAAAAAATGAGAGAAAAAAAAAGAAAATATTTCAACATTCTTATAAAAAAGCCGATTGGATTGATGGCAGACGGCTTATATATATTTCATAAAATAAAAGTTGGAGATAAATTCGTGTATGTGTTTCGTTCCTAGGGAATAATTTTCTAATCGCTCATAACCGAAGGATGCTTTTATATTTAATGTAACTCGTCTCAGTCAAGGCTTCTGCGGACTGCGTAATATTCAATTTTATCCTTATATCTACAGCATCGCCTTAATGTCAGTTGATAAAAGTGACATTTTTATTTGATACTAGCTGACGCCCGCGACTTCGTCCACGTTGAAAAAGAAAAAAGTAGCCTATCATGTGTCCTGTACGTCTAAATGTTTATCTACCAAGTTTTATGACAATCAGTTAATTCGTTTAACAGTTATGGAAGGACGTACATACATACAATACCCTACACTTACAGATTTATTATTAGTATTGATGATGTTATAAAATTATGATATGTAAACTTGTGTATGATCTAAAAATAAAAATAAAATAGGATAGTTTAGTAGAAAAGTGCCTTACTTTCTTAGTTTGTACAGACGTTGAAACTTTGACTGAATCTAGTTGTTATTTGCATTAGGTACCTGTTAAACATCCAGCGAAATTATAGTAAAAATCAGGTATTTTGAATTTTGAAAATTTTGAAATGCTTTTTTCTCGAAATGTATGCATTTCACATGAAAACTTATAAGTACATCATTCTTCAACAAATAAAATAACTTTCCCCCTCCGCAAATTTTTTCAGTTAACCTATTTATTTTATGATAGATTGAATGAACTATACATTACATTACAACATGATGAGTTCAATCATTTTACCTCATCGCAAAAATGCCCAACGCGCCTAAAGAAGTTTTCACTTCAAAAAATTTGCAAAACCATTTGGTTTCTGTAAAATATTTTAATTCGTAAATGCTTAAAAGATTCATCCCAATGTATTTTATATAGATTCAACCCAACGTATTAAATTAGTGTTTGATAATATTTTAGTCAAATTGTTAGTATACAACAATTTCTAATTTCACTTCTGGTACAAGCAGATAATTCCGATAGAATTATTTATGTGATGAGTAAAACAGTTAATTACAAGACGTATGTTTAAACGATTAACATAACAGTAATCCATTAGCTCAAGGGTTTAATTTCTGGCAAGGTCAGCTTTGGTAGCGAAAGTTTTTAAAGTTGGCCTTGATCTGAATGTATACCGGGTTTAGCCACTATGTTGTTCCCACAGTATCATTACGTTACTTGTGCTTAGTACGGTGCTATACATACGTTTAGTAAATGCGTTTGGCTATTATTATTTCTATTATGAATTCTTATTTCTATTATTATTTCGTTAGAATTATTGAATCTCCTATTTCATAAATCTTGTAATCACTGTTGACGTAAAGACGGGAAGACGTCTGCCAATAAACTGCTAAGTAGAATGCCAATTAATTCGTGAAGGCTTCCAACGGTTTTGTTACAGTTGAATACAGTTTCAATTTGCTTACTTCACAAATGAACATTAAATTATTAATTGGACAGGCATCAATTAAATTTGACAAAATCAATCATTAAATATTTTCTTATATTTCCTTAATTTTAAGCGCCTGTTTCACAAACGTCAAGTATGGCCTAGTTGACGTAACTGTCATTTAAAGTCACCGGTGACCGGAGATAATGGAGCTGGCATACCTTTGTTTGTACGGTAAACGCCCCAAACATTGAATAGAAAATAATAATAAAAAATCGGCTATCGATGGATGCACTAAACCGAGTGAATAATTCAATAAAACAGAAAATGATTTTTAAAAGTAACTAATCAACACTTTACTTGACGTTGGTGAAACAGGCGCTAAGCCTAACATAGGTTTTAAGGAAGAACATTAATTTGATATATAATTTTATCTAAATAAAATGTTTGTACAATTACTACAACTACCTACAACAAGGAACATCTATTTAGTAAAAGATAAAAAATAAAAGAGCAGAACTTTCTATCCCATCGTTTATTTTTAAGTAAACATTTTTCTCAGATGTTATTTGTTGAATCTACTGGGATTTGGTAAGCAATTAATTTAGCAACAATATTGAAGTACGTTACACAAGGACTCGCAAAGCAAATATATATTGTTTATTAATGGTTTTCACGAAAAGGTTTACATTTTCTCTTGTTAACTTCAGATAGTTCGAAAATTGATCTAACTACTACCGACCGGCCTAACGAGATAACATAATGGAACTTTTTCTTCAAGGTTTCCACTAATTTTATTATATTTACTTTTCGCGACAGAAAATAATCCAGTACTAAAAATTAATAAATCAAGGTAATAATATTTTTTTATCGTAACAAAATTACGAAATCTATCGTTAAAAAAGTTATTTAATAAATATTATTTACTCGCATCAGAAATCGCCTAAAAATAAAATTCTTCGTAACCCAATTAAAAGGCTTGACATCATAAAATGCTGTAATACGCGTTATCAGAGATCCAGAAAAAGATATTGGCACCTTTAATCCAGAAAAAAATAATACTATTCCCGAGGGATCGTGTAAACAAAATAAACGCCTAAAAATATGTCTAGCGTCACGCTCCTGGCTTTGCACGGTAGCAATTTTTTCTGCAAATTATATACAAAACTTTTTATCGTTTTACGCTTTTTCCATAGTGAAAATCGCATTAAAATCTTTAAAAGGTCTAAGCATACATGCAGTGGTACAGATATAAAAAAGCGCAGACGAAGTCGCGGGTAAAAATAGTTTTATAATATAGGTAAGTCTTAATTAAATGAGCATAGTCTACCTATAGGTTATGTGTTAGTTATGTGTCGCGCGCCGAACAGCGCCGAACTTTAAACAGCTCATTTTCAAAGTTTGAAAAACATTCTAGTTCGTTGGGAATCGAATGCGGCCCCCCTGGGATGGAATCCTTGATATCCCAATTTTGAAATATTAACGTTAGAATTGGCCACTTAATTATTGTTGAGTCTACTCGTATGATTATGTAAATGTGGAACATTTATGTTGCTTTATTAAGTGCAAATGTGACGCAAGTCAATGAGTGGCTTTGAATGACATTAACGTTTGGTTGGAGATAGAGCGCATCTCGTTTCAAGGGAAGGCTGCTTTATTTGAAACTCTGCGTTCCACTTTCTACGTGCTGTTTTGACTAATAATATACCTATTTCATCTTACACTTCCGTTTTGTAAAATGCTTTATTGCTTTTAGTGAAATTCTTTAAAAAAAAGAGCTCTAAAACTTTTAAGAGCGCTAAAACATTATAAAATTAGAGGTATTTGTCGTTTGTCTATACTAATATTATAAAGAGGAAAGATTTGATTGTTTGTTTGTTTATTTGTTTGTTTGCTCCGAAACTAATGAATCGATTTGAAAAATTCTTTTACCATTAGAAGCCGACATTATCCGTGATGATCATAGGCTACTTTTTACTGCGGGAAAATGCTTCATTCCTACGAGAAATCTAAAATAAAAGTAAACACTAGCGGCTTGGCCCGGGAGATACCGCCATTTATTCAAAATACGGTAGATGGCGTTTTATACTTTTCTACGCGGACGAAGTCGCAAGCACCAGCTAGTCGTATATATAGAGCGCTCTGTCGAAATCGCTTCGGCCGTTTTGGAAACCAAAGGTTCGAAACCAGTTTAGAAAACGGAATTATTTTTCTTTTTTGAAAACCTGGTTTCGAATGAAGAAAAATAATTCCGTTTTCTAAACTGGTTTTCAATTGAGAATATAAAAATGAACACGAAAATAATGTCGGATAAATCTGACTGTGGCTTATAAAGGATTAATAAGGATAACTCAATATTTTTAGGTTTACACTATTTGTCGAATTTTATTCGAAGGAATGAATTAATTTAATTTGAAATAAATTAGGTATGTTAATTTAATCTATTATGTGAATTTTATTTGGTTTAGTGTGAAAGGTGTAGTAAGGACAGGACAGAACTAAATACAAATCACAAAGTCAAATACATAAGGCAGCTCTCGTATATATATTTAAATCATGATTAGTGATTATTGAATATATGTGTGAAGGAGAAAGATCTATACGGACTTTATTTTGAGTATTTCAAAAGTTCACCTCGTCTATACGTATTAAAAGTATTAACTATAGGTGTGTATTAAAGATTCAAATGATCATAACATTGTACCTGTTGACAGAAAAATATGACTGACAATAAATCATTCACTGTCGTTAATAATAAACTTACCTTGAAGAAAGTTGCCCTTATATAAGGTTAAGTTTGGCAAAGATGTGAAGTCAGTGACTCGATCAGAAAAGTTTCTTAAGTGACTTTTATTTTCCTGAAAATTGGGTGTAAGAGAGTATATCTGCAGAGATGTTGAGATGAAAGAGATGAAAAATGTGTATATCTCATAATTGTGGGGCTAAACCGACAAAGTACCTAATATCTTGCTTCAGTATCGCAAAACCTCTATAGAAGCAATATTCTTAATGAAAGCAAAAATGGCATAGCAAGAATACAGATTGTTGTAGTTCTATCGTCATGTATATTTAATTCATTAACCTTTATTACCGACTATACTAACTAATCGATAGTTTCTAGTTTTACTCTTGGTCAGACTTTTAGATTAGAAGTTTTCCTGCAACTCGACTTAAATTTTTTTCTTTGTAGTTTTAAAAAATATCTTTCAGGTGAATGTAAAATTCCACTTTAACTTCGCAAGAGGTTAATTAGTACTTTCCAAAGGATGCGACTGGCCTTTATTTAATATTTTCATTCAACTGCGTCACTTTATATTTATAAACACTTACCAATCGCACAATTCAGTCATCACCCATAAATCGAGGATTATATCCTTCTCAACTTAGACACTTCTTCGCTTTTGGGCAGATAAATGGCAATAGTCCAATTGGCGCTGAACAAATTATAGCGTTCCTTTTTACCCATAAATCACTCTTCGTTCATAAGCGTTCCGTTTAACATTGTAGTCAAAATTAAATTAAGCAACAGGATTTCCCTTTTGCGACCATTGTCCCAAATCGCTTAAAAATTTTTCATTACAATATTCAATCACGTCAACTGCAGTCTGCATTGCATGCATTATTTTACAACTTAGCAGCTGCCCTACTTAACTAGTTGTTAAGAAAGTTGTCAGAAAACGCGTTTTCGCGAGATCAGACCTTTTGAACTTCTAAACTCATAAACTCTTACTACAAAATTACAAAACATCCGCCTTTGTATTTTACCAACAGAATGTCAGCCTTTCTAAAGCAGGTGCATCATAACCGCTGACCTCTCGGACAATTAATGGTAAGTAAATTGATGATAAAAGAAGTCATGAAATTCAAAATGAAACCAGTATTATTAGATCTTAAGTTGATGAACTATCTAAATAGGGTTTAAAAGTTATCATAGCTGATCTATTATCATTTCGTATATTCCATTCTCGTCAATCACGTCTTAGTGGGGGTGAGGGAAGACACACGCACTCGAGAGAAATGCATATGTAATACAATTTTCTTACGTAAAATAATTACGCAGTCATTTCAGCTAGAGTTGAAAATATATTTCTAACGGATCGGAAGAACCCCTGAATCCAGTTTTAAGAACATTTTGTTTAGCGTTAATTTTCTATTTTAAGCAACTGCTAATTTAAGAATATAATATATAATTAAGTTGTTATAGCCCATGGCGTCGAGTGGCTTGTAGTGGCGTTTTTTTTTTAACTAAGTAAAGGTGTTGAGTTAAACAAAGGATATTTCTTGAGAATAGAACACCTCTTTTAAATAATATTGATTACTCACTTTTTTACATTCAAAATGTTGAAGTAAATAAAAAAAATTGTGACCGAGTAAAGATCCAAAAATGTTGTAACCGGTGAATAAATCAGACGTTGATAGATACCGTTTTCTGTTTTTAATGTATTCACCTGAGATGAGACGTAACGCGAAGGCACTTCGTTACCAGCGGGAATACACCAATAGTGTTGAGGCACTATTGACTCTAGAGGTTTGTAGATTTTTTATATTCTAGCGGTTTATTTGTTTTACTACTTACTTAGCTTGCCTTGCATGCGAGTTTGCCCGAGTAACTTTTTATAAAATATAGCCTATGTTACTCGCTGACAATGTAGCTTTATTTTTACATCATGTTAACTTAAATGTAAACATAAATAAATTTAAAAAAATGCCAATTAATTTTTACAGAATGTGTCGAATGTCCAGGTGGTAAAAAATTATACTCTATTATGTACTTACATATATTGTTGTAAGTATGTCTATTAAAAATGAATGAGATTGTTAGACATATATTTATCTACTTATACATCACAATCACAAGCTAAAGAAATGAGAATCCGAAAAAATAGGAATCCATAGTAATGAGAATCTGAACAAGTGCTAACATTTTAATGAATGGTTTCTTTCTATTTCTACTCTCGTGAGGAGTGCGCCTATATTAATTTACGTAACTCCTGTTTGAGTGTGGGAGACTATGGCGCCATAGTTGGTGCTACCGATGTTTCTAATAATAAGTTAACTTATTTATACCTACTTATCTATTTTATGTAAAGCAACAAAATTATATAAAAAATACATACAAATTTTAAGTACATAATTATTGTGTAAATATAGTTCTTGATATTATTTTATTTGCCGTACATTATTGTTGTTCGAATTATTGTCTCTTGCAAACAGCAAAAAGTTTGCGTTTTTAAATGAGTATAATATTAAAAAGAAAATAGTATTTTTACGATATATTAAAATAACAATTGATCTTTATTGACAGATCATGATGCTAAATTTTTTTATATTATTTTTTAATTGGGGAATCTATGTGTTCTTAAATACTTTTGCCGTGAAATGCGCCATCTATGTGAAATAGCTCGCACAACTAGTATGGTGCCCTCTAGCATAGGAAAGTGAATTTTAACCCCTAGCTTTATGTTTGGCGCCCTCTGTCCGATTCACTGAGACCGTAAGACGTTACTAGTTCGTTTACTAGATGTCGACATCTGCTACACAAAACTGAATAGGTTTTCTATTAGGTGTTTATATTATCCTATTTGATTTGATGCATGGTTATCTATTTTTGAGATAAGACTAATGCGATGTATGAGCTCACATTTTTTAAACATTGTTTTAATCAAATGTAGACGTGAATCGTACTTATAGGATTTTTTCCAATAGATCGCAGGTGTTAGGTGGTTCGAACGCGTTTTATTAGGGGCTAAAAGATTAACGACGCGCATAAAATACGACGTTCAACCAATAACTTGTCGAGACAATACTGCAAGGGTGACTTAAGTTAGTAAGCAATCTCCGCTTCTGTTTGGAAACAAACGATATGCGCTCGAAGGCTAGAACCATTTCCTTCACAAAAGATTGGCACTAAACGGCCAAGGTCCGTATGTAGTATACACTTAGATCCATGGCATTGTGTGCATTTTCATAGCGTCACCCAGGTTTGGTAATGGACTCAACCATAAAGATTTTATTATTATGACGTTTTTAAATAATTGCTATTTTTTCACGACCTTGAAAACCCAACACGTAAATTCGCGCTCCGGAAACGAGTTAATGTGCTGTGTTTTAAAACGCTAAGTTGAATTTTCCTTACTTAACTAGACTTAGCAACGCGTAAGTACTTTACCCAGTTAATTTATGTACTAAAAACGGAACGAATATAGCCATATTTTAATTCTACTGAAGAGAATCACACAATCCAGCCTTCAAATAAGTCAAATACGAATGAGTCGTACACGGTAATTGATAGAAAAAAAAATATTGGACAAAAAAGATAGGAAATTTATTTATCTACAATAAAGGTTGTTACCATTTTTGGTCTCAAGTACACGGTTACGAAGATATAGGCCGAAACGGTTTTTGTCCAAATGGCGGCACTTCCGCCCGCCTAATTTGTAAGGATTTTGTTCATTTAGTATCAGTACGTGATACTGATCCTATTTAAAAAAAAATAAGAGTAGTAATTTTGTGCAGAAGAAAATTCTCTATTGTTTGTAGTATGAATCAGCTATCACAAGAATAAAACTTATTGAAATGTCTTCTACAATAGCGTTAATAGCTTATGTTTTAGTTGTGGTAAAATAAAATTAATAATTAGAAAATCATAACAATTACAATTTATCACACTAATTGAAAATCTGAAATCTGTAGAAATAATATTCGTCACTGGTGATTGGCATTCGTTTATACCAGTAATCCATAAAATGCGAGACACTTTATTCAAAGCCGTATCTGAAGTAGACTTTTTGTGGCCAAATAATTACAACAGTAATCCATCAATGTTGCCTACTACCCGCAGCAATTAGTTCAAGGATCACGACAATAAATTTAAACCCCACGTCATTGTTAACCGCTTGTTACGAAGAAAAAGGAGAACTCGGGATTTATATTTTTACACCTATGGCCGGCTTGCTTGGACGTTAATATCCTGTGTAACGATTATCTAATATCGGGCTTGTATTGTATTATGCTGGAATAAGTGTACATTATGTATTTTATAAATAAAAATACATGTGTACTTATCTCTCAATATTTTATGGTGTTTTAAATACATAGACGAATTTTACAGTATATTCGCCTTATCCCCTATAGTTTATTTACCTAGAGTACTTTTTAAATACAGTTGTGTTCTTGTGCGGTGTGGTTTTCAGTTTGTTTGGTTGTACGCGCTAATCTCAGGTTCTACTGGTTAGAATTGAAAAAAATATTTTTGTGTTGGATAATCCATTTATCGAGGAAGGCTATAGGCTATAGAGAACGCGGACGAAGTCGCGGGCACCAGCTAGTATTAAATAAAAAGACGCCTCGTGTTATTTGTGCCTTAAAAATGCGATGCGATCCAGAGTGAATTTTTAACGGCTGAACCATGTACGTTTTTGTGTTTGTATGTATGTATATTTGTATTATATTATTGAAATAAACAAAAATACCGAGAACGTGGAACTGTACCCTCTCTCAGGTGTATTACGTTCATCGATCTCCTCTCTAGTTCCAATGTAAAATGTGACGGGCCTGTCTCTCCCGACAGCCAATTCTTTTAGATTTGGTCTGGCAATTTTTTATAATATCACGAGCATTATTCCAAAAATGTCTGTGGTGAGACTAGATTATTTACTTGTTACGTCTTTCTGGTGACGTCTGATAACAGGCGCCCAGGTTTCCTTATTTCCTTTACGGTTAGATCAAGTAATTATTGTACCATTTCCACACACGGAAATGTGAACGTTCATCCATCACTGTTTAATAAAATATTAAACATAGTATTTTCAACCGGCACAAAGCTCTTTTACTGATCAGAGGTTTTACAGTATCTATTCACTTTTTTTATAGTTCTAATTTTATAAATGACAGATCCATTTTACGAGCCCCTCTCACTTTTTATTCGATACTAGATTTTGCCCGCGACTTCGTCAACGCCCTATTTTCTCAAGAGTTAAAACATACAAGAGTTAAAACCGTTAAAAGTTAAAAGAGTTAAAACACATTTGCATACATAATTAGGAAAATTAAAATAGTCTCTGACAGTAACAAACTTTTCTAAGTTTTCATTCCAAACTCGTTTGGTGTGTAACGCACCAGTATCCCTTTCCAGGACTCATCGTCAAATTTAGCTTTAGCGGCCTTGTTGTGAATTGTGAACGTATACAGTTGAACCTTAAAAACCTTTAAATATTTTAATAGTGCTTTTTTATTGTGCCACAGCTCGTATGGAGTTTTAAGTTGTTTCAAAGCTGTTGTTGGTGTAATATTAATTCAATGTACCGTCGTTAAAACTGCCTCACCCCAGAAAATATTGTTTAACCTAGAACCATTCAACATGGACCTAGCTTTTTCTGATACAGTTCCTACCATACGCTCTGAGACACCATTCTGTTGTGGAGTTCCAGGAACAAGTCAAATGATATGTAATACCTTTTTGTACACAGTAATCTTTCATTTCAGTGGATATAAGTATTCTCCACCGTAAAAATTCTATCACAGTAAAAATTTACTAATTTTGAATTAAATTTAACCTCAAATTTTGCAAAATAATATTTAAAAACCGTCGATTTGTGAGTCTATAAGTAAACAACACAATAATGTGTATACTCGTAACAGATTTCTCATCCGGGGGCCGAGCTACCCCCGAGCGCCCGGCGTTAGCGGGATCGCTCAACAAATCCTTGTCCGTAATTTCCATTTCCATAGTTGGGAATGGTAACTACGGCCCTTTCCCAACAGGTCGCAGGAGCGCTTGGGACCGGGTCCTCGCAGCCCTGCAACCCATCGGCACGCTGACCTTGGGTTTCAGGGTGATTTTTTATAGTGGGGGAGGGAAGTCACCGAAAAGGAAAGGGGCTAACAAATTGTAAAAAATGGGTTAAGTAATGGGTACGTTCCCTTAAGGTAATACAAGGCAGATTTCCTCCATACAAACGTAGAATGATTACTACTCCGCTGTTTTATGTTTAATTTACAAAAGTAAGCAAGATGCCGATTTATGTGGTCGTTAATTAGGTTCGTATGCATACAAACTTAAAAAAAATAATTAATTTATAAGATGATTTTTTTGATCCTTGATCCATATTTTAACACAAGCTTTAATGCAACTTTGAGGGTGATTAGGTCAATCCGGTGTACAAAAACTCCAAAATACTTTGCATGATAATGATAATGATTCTTTCTAGAATTCTGTTTTTATAGCAGTTCCTTCTAGATCTTCTATTTTGATAGCAGTTCTTTCTGGATCTTCTATTTTGATAGCAGTTCTTTCTAGATCTTCTGTTTTGATAGCAGTTCTTTTTGTACACTTTTTGTCTTTTTGCAAATACGCGACTATATTTATAGACCCCGCCGAGAGCGCGCGCATGCGCTCACGACTATCACGTGAAAAAACAACATCTTCTGTCTCAACAAACAGTTTCTGTTTCACATACCGAACTATATTCTGCGTATATAAATAGGGCAAATTCTTAAATAAAATCATTCCTGTACATATAACAACGGAGTTATCATTTGAACACCTATAATCGCCAAAATATGAATAATGAATAATAGATTGAATAAATTAATGTATCAAAGTCTAAGAAAAAGTTAGTTAGTTATACCTAACTATATGAAAAACTATCGTTTCCGCAAGCACTTTCTGTTTTTATATGCATGCATACTTATATCATCTCTATGAATGTATTTTTGAATCGCTTTATTGACATTCTGCCGCGGTGTTTTCGCTTGTTACAGCCTTGGGGCTTGTAAGCCATATTAGAAGCATTACGGTTTATAAATGAAGGCACAATACGTGCTTCGTATTCGTGCCTTTATGTACAAGGTAGCCTTCATTTAATTTTATCTTTTTGAATTTTCGTATTGTTGAAGCTATCCATTCATTTCAATAATTTTATAAATACCCAAAACGACTTGATAGCAATAACTGCACAATTCGATGAAGAAAAAAAAATGATTAAATAAACTGGAAACAATAGCGAATCATGAATGAAGTGCAGTACTCAATAATATATATATTGTTCCGAACCGAAACATAAAACAAACAATCTAAAACCAGCAACTTGAATAACTTCTTTATAAGAGGCTTTATTTATACTTTTAAATTATAGTTTTAGCCTGCGGACCTGCGGACCTTTACCTGAAATAGATTAGTAATAGAAACATTCATTATGAAAAATTTATTAAAACGTAGAAATATTGTGAATGTTACAAGCGGAATCCGAAACGTGATAAACTGAAATAAATTATTGAATATATCTTACGATAACATCTTGGAAAGTTTGCAGTTACCTACACAAGCTGAAATTGAACTAATGACTTTTTGTTTTCGTATTCTATTCCAAATGATTTGTTGTAGATAGGAAGAATGTTTGCAGCCAACAAGCACCACAAATCAAGTTTACGTAAGGCAAAAGTACCGTTTTGTGTAAAAAGTTCTATACAAACTTCAGTGTTGCAGTTTTCTCACAGAATTTGTATGGCACAGTGAACAGAATCGGCACAGTGAACCTTTTCATTTGTGTAAGTTCCTCTTATACGAGTTTTCTTTTATTTTGTGATAATATATGATTATCACAAAATAAAAGACTATTACTTATTACATTATAACGCATAAAACATTAAAACATGTTACAAAACGGACACAATGACACAGTTTGACTTCATTAGTGTCACACAATTGCTATGTCCATACATGGTCCATACTGATATAACATAATATATCTATACTATGTGAATATATAGTCATAAAGTGTGACTCTTACTCTATGGCTCTTCGGTCTTCATCGTGCTTGTCGTCTACAGTTAATAGACAATACAGGGAAGATGCATCCACTCTCCATATTATATGAACGCATACATACATATCGCAAATCGTTAATGGGTCAATCGATATAATGATAAAATAAGTGCTTAACAAAAACTTTTATAAAAAAGTTTTAAAATATAAAGGCTCATTTCAATAAAAGAAAGTGTCTTGGAAGTTTATAATAAAGATCCGGATAAGTCGAAGATATATTTGATAGTAGTAATGTGACTGGTATAGTGGCTTAAATATGTCTTAAGATCTTCAGTTCATTAAAGTAGCGAATTATTTGATATTTTTATTTATTTTATTTTGAAAAGAAAAATACATTACAACAACATACAATTGAAACATATTACTAATTAATTATAATACCACTTTTCATTTTTTCACAGGGTTTCATTGTTTTGTTATACATAATCATATGTATAACGCGTTTCATTACTTTATACTTTAAAACATTCACATTAAGTTAACCGGTTTTTTTTCTATATTATTGCCAATAATTATGTTAGAATAATATATAATTTGTATAAAATCCAAATTTTAATAAATATGGTAGGGTATGTACGTATAATAAATAAATAAAAATATAATAAATACGGTCACATTTGTTACCTCATTTCTTTCCTCTGTAATCCTTACTAAACGCTAGAGATCCGTTCTTTGAATTTCTTAGCTTTGTCCGATTTTTCGACGTTGTTGATTGTAGGGTTGTTGACCCTCGCTGCCCTCGGCTTTATACACTGACGTCGCTGGTTCAGGTCTTTGTACTTTTGCCTCAGTAATACCTTTAAGTATATTGTGTCCCTACTTGTTGTAAACGTATCATAAATAATCCTAGTATATTTTTCTGACACTATCACGAATACACCATTTAATGTGCAATTTTTTACCACAAAATAATATTACAAAATAATATAATGTATTATAATGAAGTCGTAAAAAGTGGTTTATAAAAAGATATGTAGATATTTAAATTTAATATTTAGTTTTAGTTTTAGATTTTAGTTTAGTTTAGTTTTAAATGTAGGTATATTAAAAAAAAATTAATGTGTTAATTTATTTGATTAAATATATTAAATTTGTCTACATTTATGTAATCTAATATTCAGTAAAATTCTTACTACCGCCAGTGGCCTATCATAAAGACTGACATAGATAGCAATTATACGCTGTTATGATATTATAATTTTCAGAGAAGCCCTTTCCTTTTATTCGAAATAACTCATTACTAACTGCTTGAAAACTTTTCAAATGTGTAGGTGTCTAGGATCGTAGATAGAAGAAGTGCGGATAACTAATATGTGTATCAACATGAATAATAACATGATTGTACCACTAAACACATAAAAGTCTCCTATCGATTTACCGAGCCGATAGGTATGTACGTAATTTTATTACCGCATTAGCGGATAAGTAAACATTTACTTTAATGGTTTATTAACTTAATCATTCATAAATGAGAGATTGGAATATTTTGCTGATTGTTATTTGCGTCATGAGTTATTGATCAACTCGTATAACTGAATTGAAACGAAAAAGAAAACTCCCAACGGAATTTCGTTGATATGCATTTCATTGACTGGGCGAGTAAATATTTTTAAAAATATATTAGTTATATTAGTAGATGTTGAAATACTATTGTTGACGACCCTCTTTACTCTAGCATTAAGTGTAAGTATACATGTAACATTAATAAAATGCGGCCTTACTCCAATAGCTTCAATGTATTGTTGATACTGACTTTTTTGTTCAGATTTGGTAGCCGCCGTCAATATTCGAAGAGGCGTCCAAAACAGAACGAGGTGGTCGGTTCAACATAATTGTTACCGCTTGGCCAGACTGCATAGGCGGGCGCGGAGGCGGTGCGGGTGCCGGGACGCGCGCGACTTCACTTGTACGTAGCGCGCGGCTCGTCAAGCGGTGTCCTAAAAGTGAAAGAAAGTGCAGGAGAACTATATGAACAATTGCGAATGCAACCTCAAAAGTTTTTTGAATATTTAAGCATTCAATGTATGCTTCAATATTGTTGCCCGCCCCGCGCCCGCCCCAACTGCATACGCGGGCGCGGGGCGATAGTCAAATCAGTGGTTAGATACCGGATTCATTTCACCAATCGCCAACACGTTATATATCAAATCGAGCTTACGATCGCAACAGCTTGCAGCTTAGATATCTGCAGATATTTTTCTTTTAGTTAATGGAATGTCTGACAACCCTTACTCACTCACCGAAACACAACAGCACATGTGCTGTTATTTCACGGTGGTATTCTGTATTTGAAATAAAAACGAAAATTTTTATTCTGATTTATTGCAGTATCAGAACGTACGAGTAACACGTACATACATATAACATACAAACTAACACGTACGAGTTAGTTTGTGCGTGTAGGTAGATGATACCGCACTTCAATATGTTCCCATTTCACATCCGTTAGCTCTTCTCCTAGATAGTTAGACGCATTCATTCATGCTAGTCACTCGGTAAATAAAGACACGATCGGCACACTTTTAAGTTTCTGGAACTCAAGAATTATTGACTAAAAGTGACCATGAGCTTTAATTATAAACTTTAATTGCTTAAGTATTTTGTTACGTCATTAACGAGTATTTCTGTAGGTATTGATTTTATATTACAAGATTGACTATTACCTACTCTTTTATGAAAGGTAGCAAAACATTGCTGTCCGTTGTCGTAACTGGACGTAACGTAACTTGTCAGCAGTGACAATTCTTTACAGAAGACCGCAATGTAAAAAATCAAGTGTGTTTCTTTTCTTTATTGCACTTCTGCTTCATACTCTTTATCCTACAATCCACTTACACCTTTTTGCGTGACCAACGACAACGCCACTGCTATCCCCTGCGAATTTACATCTAATGAGCTGTCCGTTACACATCAAATAAAAAATAATACCCACCTAAACATGTCATGGCGTGAAAATTAAGAAATGGTATACAAATTATATTATTATTTAACTACTTAAAATTACCCATACTCCGCATTTCATCATATTCTATAATCGGTTGGCTAAACTTAGAATTTTGAGTATCCGTGTAAAAATTACCTTATTTCTCTATTTTCATTTTCAACCGACTTCCAAAAATCGAGGAGGTTCTCAATTCGACTGTATTGTTACCTCATAACTTTCGACTGGGTGAACCGATTTTGATGATTCTTTTTTTATTTGAAAGCTGGTGCTTCCCGTGTGGTTCCATTTTAATTGGGTCCAGTTCTGACAATGGAATCCATGAGGAAAGACTATGAGACGGTTTGAAGTTGGTTTATTTTTTGTTAAAAGGAGTTATACTACTTTAAATACGGGGATAGTAGTTGTAAATCAGAAAATATCCCTGAGATCGCGTGGTCCGACTGCTTCGTGCATTTCGTGCGTGGCATTTTTTTTACTAGTTGGTCCGATTGATACAACAAAGATTTTGATATCTGCAGAAATTGTATTTTATTTACTTAATCTTACTTATAATAGTACAGTTACAATTGCTATCTCAATTGCAATGCAGCGGAGACACGGGCACTGAGAAATTGTAGTATTATTAGTTATAGTATTATTTTACTTTAGTTACTTTGGTTATTAAGATGAAACAAGTCGGCGGCCCGAACTCATCGGTCTCATGGCTAAAATGCGTCTTGTCTCACACAGCACAAAGCGCGGGAAGAGCACTCGACTGAGATGCACAATCATTCATACCAAAAATAAAATCACAAACAGACACTTAGGCCAACGCTTTTTTGACAAAACTACTGCATCTGCATATATCTATTTCGTGTAAAGTTATTTGAACTCTTGAATAACTAATCAATATTTATATGTAAAGTATTTTGGAGTTTTTGTAAACTAGAGTGACCTATTCAACCTTAAAGTTGCATTAAAAATTGTGTTAAAATATGGATTTTTCAAGGATCATATCTTTTAAATTAATACTTTTTTTTTAAGTTTGTATGCATTCGAACCTAGTTAACGACAAGATAAATCGGTATCATGCTTACTTTTGTAAATAAAACATAAAATAGCGGAGTAAACGTTTGTATGGAGGAAAACTGACTTGTATTACCTTAAGTTTCAGTGATCACACGTTACTAAATTGGAGAGTGACTTAGTTCTGCAGCGTGCGGGGCTTAAAAGATATGATAACTTACAGATATCATACTATACACTATATATACTAGTACACTGTTATTCATAATATATCCTCTGGGGACGTGCTACCTTGTATATTTTGTAGTGCAGAAGAGGGCTATTTGAGCTACATATAAACTAAGCTAGGAAATATGAATTCAGGCATTCTGTAACGAATAAATAGAAAATGACGTTATACTTGGTATCGACATTATATAAAGGGTTTTATCTTTATTTCAATCTATAATTACTTATGTACATAATTTTCATTTTAATCGGTTAGTGAATAGTGAATAATCTATACAGCTATAGTGTTGTAGATCAAACGAGTTAGGACCCTTTTTCGTCTTATTTTTTTTTTTTCAATATTTTGCTGTCTCCATTGAATATTTTTAATGATTAACTAGCTGGCACCCGCGACTTCATCCGCGTTGAAAAAGAAAAAAAGTAGCCTATTCTGTGTCAGGATTATTTTTTACATATATTTTATTGTGACTTCTTTGATAAAGAACATCATTATTTTTTTTGTATTATATATTGATTATATATACCTATGTAAGATTTAGACATTCTAATTCGATTTCTAGTTCTCATGAAAATCATCACACATCTCTAAAGATTTCTGCGTCTTGTGTTATTCTGACTTAAAAGCTCACGTTGAGTTTCAAACACGTTAGATCGTCGTCCTCTAGATTAACCGACCAATGTTTATGGCGTTATAAAAATCCTCCAGACCGAGACACGGGGGAAACGTATTCGGGTCAAATTTATAGCTTACACCTATCATTCTACCAAGCTGTGGTTGTCAAGTCCCAAATAGCTATATTCCAGTATAGTTTGTATGGGGACACACACAGCGAAAATAGATTCGATTCATATGTAAATTTGATTTAAGTGTTTTATCATGGTGTCGTCAATATCACTTCAGTTAATGGAATGTAGATTCGCAATTAATGAAATGGAATATATTTTCGGAAATAGAATATGTACCTACAGGGGAAGAAAAATCAGAATTGATTTATATGGGTTCACAGGTAAACTTTTTCATTCAATAGGTATAATGCCGACCGTGAAAAATATCCTAAACATGAAAATTGTCGAAATAGGAGCGACCTAATCGAAATGTACATGTAATTAACATATGAGAAATTTGTTAAATTGCAGCAATGACTTGTATATTTAGAAGTACTTAATTGAAGACATGAGTGGATAAAGGTGGTATGTCGCATAATTACAATTCTATAAATTGATCTTAAAGTTCTAATTTTTTAGATAAGTCGCCACGGAACTGTACAAAATTAACTGTACATAACGCCTTTTTCAACTTTTTATTTTCAAAAATTGTCTTTAATCGACGATCTTAATTAAGGTCTGTAAACATTCATATGGACATATTACCTTTATCAACGCAAAAAATCGAAAAAATCCAAAAAGTCTTGAATTTATTCAAGTTAGTGGAAAATTATAATTTTGTTAGTTTGAAAGTAGGATTTTTGTAACTTCAACCAAGCCTTTGGCTTATTCCCACTATAGTGGACATTTTGCGATGTGGACCATATGCAAGAAAATCGTTCTGTGCTGTAGTTTTGTACACAGAACTAGTGAGACTGTTTATCTTTTTTATGTTTTTTGATCTTTTTATTGAAGGAAATAATGAATATAGTAGTTAGACCAAGGTATGTAGGTACGTTGGGATTAAATAAATACAAATAACTATCAACGAATAGGAGAACGAAAGCAGAGAACGGATGAAACGGAAATGAAAGTACAGGATTTTTCAAATTCATTACATTTGCTTGTATTGAATCAAGAATTGGATCATGGGTGTATTGGTGGAGTTGCTTTTGCATTTCTGAAAGGAGAAACATTTTCAATCTGGCAATGCGTTCGGCTGCGTGGATGATAAAGCAACGGACGACATTCATTGCATTTCTTGGAGTTCAATTCATCCCGAAGAACATTCTTTAAGTAACAACAAATATGCAGCATGTATAAGTGGTTACACACTGAGTTTCTGTTGTAGATATGTACATATCTACGCCTATTAAGAAACTTCGTCTTGGCGCGCCAAGTCGCATCACAGTCAAAATCGATATTTCGTTAGGCCGATACCCCATTCAAAGCGTGATACCAACTTGTCCATAGTTACTAACTTAGTTATAGATACCTTCAGTGCTTTAAAGGTAGCGTTTGTTATCATTGAAAATTATGGCTTGGTTTTATAACTAGAGTGAAAAAATCGTGATCTGTTTTTTATAATATAATAGTACAGTTACTATGTATTTTTTTAGAGCGCGCTTTCTATGATTTTGTGTAAATAAAAGCAAATATATCATTATTTTCAAAATTAGAGTATGCAATACTCGATTGTTAGGCATTAAACGAACACTAAACAATATCTATAGCTAATTAATTTTTATTCAATCTCAATCAAAAGAACAAACCGATCGCGCTAAAACAACTAGACTGATTTTTATAGGCTTAACTAGGCTATATATTATAAACTTACGCGGGCGAAGTTGCATGCAACAGCAAGTTCATTTACAACCATCCAATAATATTGAACTAAAATCTCCTTGTGGCTTGTCTGAAATTGTTGAACAATTAGATACTAGTGAAACCCTGTAATTCTGAGAGAGGAACGCTCCAGTGGATGAAAATAATTACACAGCTTTAGGAAGTTTCAAATTGTGAAAAGTTTATCATCTGCCAGTTTTTACTGTTCTCATAATTTATTTTCATTCACAGAATTTTCATTTTATGCTGGTAAAACGATTGTTTGTCGCTCTTGGACACTTAAAGAAAAGAGTACTACTATTATAATATTTATAATGTTTATTTTTAAAGTATCTCATTTCGTAATAATTTATTTACCACTCGATAAATTAGAAAATCACTAGCTGGTGCCTGCGACTTTGTCCGCGTTGAAAAGTAAAAAATATATAAAATCTTTAAAATATCTAATTTAATTTTCTTAATAAACTAAAATAATGATAATATTCAGCTTAGCGTCATCTATGTCCTAATTTTCCAACAGTTAAATATAAGAATAATTGGAAAAATATCTCTCCGTTAAATGTGATGACCAAAATTAATAATGTGGTTTCCTCTAATTATATTCGCTGCAATAATTTCAGATAAATTCTAACATCTAAAGTAATGACTATATCGAAACACTATAGCTATACAAAACTCCTCACACTCGAAACGTCAATGAGTACTTACTTACCTACATTAATGTGATTGACGATTGCTGGGTTATGCGATTGACGTGTTCAAATAACCAAAAGGTTGTCAGTCAAGCAATAGAAATGTCTCGAAATTTGTTCAAATAAATTTTCTTGAGGACACCACCACACCTTAATATCGATGTCAGGTTTGTAGTTCTAGTAATAAAGTGTGCGTTTAGTTCAGTATAGTTATTAGTTCATGGAACGTACTATTGTGCTGATAGCTTAGTTAGGACTTTGTCGTTGTATCCGATATATTCTATTGTTCCATTTTGTAGCGAGAGTTGGAACATCCATGCTTAGTTTTATCGGGCTAAAAATATCTACCTATAACAACAGATCGCCCGTGCAGATCTTTTTTTATATATTTAGCCCTCGTTGAATAACTATGTTGTAGAAATAAAATGGAAATTAATAAACATTATGGTTAAATTAGTACCAGATGGACAAGCATTTCTTTTTATAACATAACTAGCTGGTGCCCGCGACTTCATCCGTGTTGAATGATGAAAGGTACCCTATGTCCTTTCTGGTGTCCCAGACAACGTGTAGGTATGCAAAGTTTCATGGTGATCGGTTCAGTAGTTTTTACGTGAAAGCGTAACAAACAAACAAACTCACATTCATATTTATAATAGTAGTAAGGATTAATTATAACAAAGCTCTTTCACATAAATTTCGTATTCCAGCTTGAAAGATATATTATATAAAGATATGCTGACCGACAAATATGCTATGCTACGAAGTAAAATTTCATGAAAATCTATTCATTAGTTTACAGCTTCTGCATTGACAAACATCCATACGTCCTCACAAAATCTAGTAAGATTGACCTTATTTATAAGAGTGTCGCTTTACATTTATAATATAAGTGTTTCAGTGTACTGTATATTAATCAGTTATCAGTATTAATGAAATTGTTATAAAAATAGATGCCGAACATATTTTCGACATTGACATTCAATATGAGTTAAAAATAAACATGGATATCTAATCTATCTCTGACTTTTGGAAAACTTTTTACCAAGGTTACACAAACCGTGTAACATAGTAGGCATATAGCACATAACATATAAGGCATATAGCATATATTGTGTATTATTATTTCTCAATTAAGTTATTAATTTTTATCGGTAGGTACTAAGCGGTACTGTGGGCACACGAGTAAATACGGTACAGAGTACAAGCTCTCTAACAACATGAAAAATTTATACCTATTGTCATAGGGTTGATAACTGTTGAATTAAAAAAAAATGTGAGAAAAATGAAATAAGGTACTTAAGTAAAGCTAAATGTTTATTTGAACAAGTAATCATGATACGTCTGATTTGACAAGTACCTACTAACGTAAAAATACTTAGTTATATTTATAAATGACTAACCCTAAACATTTTTTTATTGTTGAGATGTTTATTATTTCTTTAAATTGTGTGGTACAGACTGAATCTAATATAGTTTCCTTAAAAAATCGATCGGAAAGCAATCACAAGGCATTTCAAAAAGTATTTTTTCAATAATTTTTTAATATCGGCATATTTAATAATAAAACACTAATTTACACTTATCTAATAATTTTGTTAATCGATCTTATTTTATTTTATTTAAACACTTAAATCAACAAAACTTTCGTAAAATGTTCATAAAAATCGTCAAGTGCGCGCGACAGCCCTTTTGTTCAGGCGCCCACTGAGCCGGAGCAAACCAGTTCAAGACGCCCGCAGACCGTACGTGAACCCGTCGGTGAGCGCTCACGCACACATCGCCGCGTATGTATGCGCGAGCGCTCACCGACGCCGTCTATGAAGCTTGTACTCTGTTCCGTACTCTGTGCTGTGGGCTTTGATGCGATGGGAGTCGATATATACTTACGAAATAGGTAAGTAAACGCATAGTGCAGTACTGACCGAAATTGGAAGCGTATTTGCTTTAATAAAATAAATAGTTTTAAATATTACCTACCAACCAAAATTGATTAGGTGCAATTTTGAAAAATGTAGATAAATCCGATTAATATATTGAGTGAATATTAGAAACTCACCAATTGAAGTTTATGATACTACGGGCTTTCTTTTTTTCTCTCATATAAAGTGGGTTTTGTTTGATACCTTTATTTTTTTTATTTACACACCAACAGCTTGAAATAACTTTAACTTCAAAATGAACTTTAAAGTAGTATATAGATTTGTTATGAAAGCCAATTACAAGCGTGAACAGCTTTTACAAATAAAGAAAATTTAGATACAATAGCATGGGCACTGTCTCGTATTTGGTTCGAGAGTAAGGGTTGGTCATGGAATAAGTTACTTTGTTTTCAGAGATATCGTGTTTATAGGCTCTATACATGATACTGAAACTAAATTGACCATTTTTACATTTTTTTTCTGTATGTATGTGTTCCTCCATAACTCTTAAACGAATTAACAGATTTTCATGAAACTAGGTATATAATCATTTAGACGTACAGGACACAAGATAGGCTACTTTTTTCTTTTTCAACGCGGATGAATTCGCGGGCGCCAGCTAGTTATTTAAAATATTATAATTGCTCCGTGCAACCCTTTTAACTCTCCCGGTGCAGTGTTGCAGTGGCATAGTCTGTAGGCGACATCCAACTTAATTGGCTGTTGGGCCTGTCCGTCACCCACAAAAAGGACTTTATTTATTTGCTTTGTTTCACCTGTGAAAGAGACCAACACCCTGTGTTGCAGAAAGTAACGAATATTCTGGAATGAAGCTTGTTGTTTGTACCTGAACATTAAAAAAAAAACGAAATAAACGACAATCAAAATATCCGATACAGAGTTTCTCTTCGTTTGCCTGAAGGGCGCAATGTTGAATTTACTGTGTGCACTGCAACTGCATATCCACGGATAAATATTTTGAAAACGAAATTGAATTTCAATTGAGAAACCAGTGAAACGTAAATTTACACTTTCCCGACATTTTAATATTAATGTGAAAGTCTGATTGTGTACTTGTCAAGTTTTTCGTCTGTAAGTCTGTTTGTCATTGAACAGAACAAATCAGAACAAAACTGAGTTTATTTGGAACCAGCTTTTAAAATTCGATCAAAGGCAATGGATACTTATGAACTATTCATGTGAGCGTATTCACGGTCGAGAACTATGGTAGTTTATCAACTAGTAAATAAATTTAGTGCAATTTCAAAATAAATTCTGAATAAACAATGAATATAGTTAAGCAACAGTCGCGAAATTTTGAAATTTCTCACTTTGCCGTTCAAGTTCACCTCGGGAAAACGCCAGAGTTTACGCCACAATCACCAACTTCATTTCGTACTACCGTCTGACGCCAATTAAAATTTCCACGTATTTTTCATACTAGCCTGAGCGACCGGGCTTCGCTCGGACCAGTGAAAGGTTAAAATTTTTTATATATAAGAAAGAAGGTCTATGAACATTATAGAAGAATACTTGAATTAATAAAATTAATAATGAATAATTAAAAACCTTATAAAACGAGCAAGCGGTATGATTTACTTTTGTAACCGTTCCATTATAAAAACTACCTAAAATGAATTTACTCGAAGATAACGATTTTTTAGACTTAAAAAACTCCTAACCCTAGATTTTCGTCAAAATCGTTAGAGCCGTTTGCGAGATCGTCGTGGCATACAAGAATTCCTCGTTTAGTATTATAAAATACATATTTATTTATGTGCTGACTTTGGTAAGCTATGGTTAGCTCAATTCACCATATTTGGTGAACAATTGTAAATAAACATATGATTTTTACAGCATAAGTTTTGTTTATTAGAATGTTGCAAATAGCGTTTCTATGCGGTTGGCCAATAATCCCTCAGGACAGTGGTGGCGTAGACATATCTCACAAAGTAGCCCCTCCGCCGATGCTCCGCCGCCGTCGCTTCATTTTGTATCCTCATGTCGCTCATACATTTTTTATTTTAGTCTCAATTTATAGTTTTGTTTTTATTTTTTTTCTTTAATAACTGCCCATATTCTAACATTAAAATTATTATATTGTTTGGTGTACACTTCTAAATAAGGTTTAATAACTAGCAATTAAATATTAATCTCAAACTGAATCGTTAATATGGAAAGTTTGTATTTTTTTTCATTGTTGTATTTTGTAACGTATAATTTCGTTTTGTATGTTGGTATACTGAGTACTGACTGGTACCCTGCACCCAGCTGCCTCAGAAGAAGTTATTGTGAAATAATAATTGGAATATTTTTCGTTATACCTCGTTATACCTTATATTAGTAATCAGTTTCAGATGTTCTAATATGTACTATGACAACATTATCAGATCAATAGATATCGAGTTAGTTTACAGTCGGCGTTGGATTGGATGCGAAACGCGTGAGCAAATATCGGCATCGCGGCCATCACAAACAAACTCGTACCTTAATGACGTTTGAGTGCACAGTTCCCGTTTCTGATCTATTGCACACGATTCGTAATTAAATTGGATTCAGTTTCACTCAAGTGTATGAAAGATTCCTCTGTCTAAAATTATTCTGCAAAAATATTTATACACTTTGTATGAAAATGTGTTCTAATCTAAACTATATTATGATGTTGTTAATAGTTGTATGTGGGTATTCTTCAATTTTAAATATCCTAAGATCCCACGGGATCTTCAACGTGAGAGTCAAGTGGAGGGAGGCTAGCCATGCACTTTCTTAAACCAATATTGTGTAAAAATTTTACGTCAATCCCCATCGGTTTTTAAACATACATTATTATGTATTTATATCTAGGTATAAGATTGGGCCCAACTGCATTTCTAAACATATTTATATCTTATTTTTAGTTAGGGTTAATTATATATTATCCGTTTGTTAATTATTACCAATGACTAAATTACACTAATAAAAACTTTACGATTTGTTTAATTGCCAACTCGTGAAAATCTTTGAAACATCAATAGATTATGTTTTCTTGAAGTATGTAAATTATCCGCCCGGCTATATAGTCTGGAAACCCGAATTATGTAAATCCATATGACACACCAACGTAGAGCGGTCATCTCCTAATATGTTGGCAATCCGTTCCGTACACTATTGTAACGCAGTGGCGATACATCCCGAGGGAATATTACGCCAGACGTCAGCTACAAATCAGGTAGTGATTAAAAGATGTGTATAATTGAACACTAAAGTGATTATTTATCAATCAATACTAATAATAAATCTGTAAGGGTTGGTCATGGAGTAAATTACTTTGTTTTCAGATATATCGTGTTTATAGGCTCTATAAATGATACTGAAACTAAATTGACGATTTTTAGAATTTTTTTCTGTATGTATGTATGTTCCACCATAACTCTTAAACGAATTAACTGTTTTTCATGAAACTCGGTAGACAAACATTTAAACGTACAGGACACAGGATAGTCTACTTTTTTCTTTTTCAAAGCGGACGATTTCGGGGGCACCAGCTAGTAATCTGTAAGTGTAGATATTATAATATGTATGTATGTTCCTCCATCACTCTTAAACGAATTAACTGATTTTTATGAAACTTGGTAGATAAACATTTAGATGTACGGGACACAGGGTAGGCTACATTTCTTTTTTAACGCGGATTATGTCGCGGGCGCCAACTAGTTAATAATAAAATTACATATACGTTGGTCGCCACTTTGTAACCCTCTGGCGTGCTGTGCTTGTTTGTCGCTTCGCAACAACCAGATTGCTACCACCTACTAGTTATCAGCAGCCACGAGATGGGGCGCCTTTGCCAGAGAGAAGAAGAGGTCAGCCTAAGAAATAAAACAATGACTTACCACAACATAAGTTTATTCTATAAAAGGTCGAGAGGTAGGCTAAGTACAAAATCAGTAGACAAATTAGATCAGTAACGTAAATGGACAAATTATTATAAAATATTACACTCTCTAAATACAATACTTACCTTTTGAAAATCTGAACTTTTGAAAATTACGTCATTTGAAAAATCAAAATTAAACTTTTACTATCAAGACAGTTTTCATTTTTTCATTAAATCCGCTTAATTCTGTGATGAGAAATGACTATGACATAATAGTTTTAAGTATTTGCTCATATTAGAATTCCTCTTTTGAAACGAGTCGATATAAATTGCGATGAATAAATCAAGAGCATATATATGTACCGGTTTTATGAAAGCCGCAAACGGCTATAAGCTCTTTCCTTTTATAATGAACCTGAATGAATTTATTATTTGTGATTGTCTGTATATCACTAAGTTTACGAATATTGGTTATTGTTATATAGAGAACTATTTGCATTCCATAGAGCAGCCATAGAACCTAATATCTTTAGATATTGTGACAAGAAAATGAAGCTTTTCTATTTTGTTTCTGCCTAAATTTGTCGTTGTATTGATGGCTGGGAGTTTTTAATGTATTTACTCTTGGAAGCCTTGAAGGAAATGTTTTTATTCCCTTCTTAAAATGTTCAGCCAGCCGTGATACTTTTAAAGAAAAGTTTGGCAAACGTTTTGAGCACAACGGACGTACTTAAAATAAGTTTAGTAAATGATTATTAAGGAAGTTACGAGAGCGCTGTGTTGAATCAATATGTTATGTAGGTTGTTAGCAGTTGTTGGTGAGGTCGCGAGTAGTGCGTGTGAATGGTGGTTGGTCGATGGTATTGCGTGCCTTGACGCGTGGAAAGGTCGCGGGCGGGTTGGCTACGGGCGTCTCTGCGACCCTTACCAACCACCGGTAAGGCGCCGCGGCGTTTCTCTGCTTTGTTCGGTGTTTCTCCTCCCCGCCGCACCTCCGCCTCTTCTTAGGCCACCGCGCCTACCTGCCACCGCGCATGCCCAGCACGCTTTTCATGCTTCCCCGCTACGTCACATAGAGATATGCGATGCTAAACAACGTTTTTTTACGTTTGTTTTATAGCCAAAGTTGTTGTGTGATCCGGTAAAACTGGTCCGTAGCTGGCGCCCTTGATATACTTGATGGTGGAAGTGAGTCCGCCGCCGCGACCGGACCATAGTTAGTGGAGCAGTCGAAAGGGAGCGTGGCAGTCGGCGGTATCGATCTGTGCGTTGTGTGCCCGCTCGTGCACAGCGCTCTCTCGGGATATTCGACTAGCGGTCGCCGTCGGCGCCGGCCTTGCTGCACTGTTTACGCGTCGCGTACTTATTTCTCCGCGTGAACATGCTCGCCGCTGCATACTGATAACACACGACAAGAAATTATCCAATCGCACCTGTGAACACACTAGCCTCCACATCTCGTTTGATCGATCTCGCTGAGCAGCGAACAAGGTATGTCACCGATTTTTACCTCGCTTTAATTGTTTTTATTTCATTTTTTTAAAATATTTTTGAAGCGATTACTGCGAATTTATTTCACTGTGCAGTCGATTCAGTTTTTTTTTACGTTTTTTGGTATTTTTAGGCGTCCCTTGCAAGTTACCTGTTGGAGTTCTGTGTTTTCTCCGGTAAATTCAAGTGAAAAGTGTTTTAAAATATTTCTATTGAGTGTGTTAGCTGGCCATCTGGTTTATATTTCTAAAGTTAGATTGTTAAATCGTAAACCACAAGGAATCATGGGTATTGGTATTTATGGATCGGTTTGTTCCACGCGCAGTACCTAGGTACTCGAGATTTTGGGAATTATTTTCGTTTTAAAATGCCTTTTTTTTTAAGTTGCACATGGTATATGTAATATGAGATGATGAATGTGAGAGCTTTTCTCCTGAAAAGTTACCTATATAACAAAAGATATTTATGCACGTGATGAGTACAATATTTTCAATTTCCGCGCATGTCATAGCTTCTATAATTTACTCTATAAATGTTGTCATATAGATTGATAGAATTGCTTACGCACAATATATTAAATCGTAATACGGATTCCAGACTATTAATATCCATCCGTTTTAATTTGATAGCATTGATTTTTTTTAACCTATTTAGGGCATATTTTAATGAAAATTTATATGGTAGGTATTTTCCTATAAAAATATATTGTCTGATTCCATTCTGAAGGTTCTGGATGTATTTTTCTATCTCTTGTATCTATGAGAAACAATCGACATTGAAATTCACATTGTAAAGATTCTATAGGTATAGATACTGTCGAATATGAGTAATTTTTGAATCGGCAATTCCATAACTTACAATTGATTCCGGTTTTAATAGCAAGTTTTTACCGCATCGACGTGTATTGTCCAGTTGAAAGAGTAATATACTGCCAAGATATATTTGCCCATTGACTCCAACACTTACGGTTATTGAATATTCTGTTAAAACACATAGTTTTGTCATATTAAAATTGTAACAAGGAAAAAAGATTTTTTTTCCTATCGAATAAAACATTTATTACTGTAGTGTGCGCCTTAGTGTGCCTCGAATAAAACATTAAATTTAATATTAAGTTCACTCAAAATGATCTCCATTGGCCCTTAATATAATGATTTATTAAACGGTGAGGCTAATTATCATTAATTGAAACACGCACTTTCTGGTAAAATTCTTCACTGCTAATCTTATGGATTATTTTAGTGACTCAAAACTGTCCATAAATCACAATCCAGCGTATTAATATAGGGACTAGATGACGGCCAGTCTTCAGCTTTGATGATGTCAGAAACGTCCGTTTCCAACCACGCTTGTGTGGTTATGCCATATTGTTAAGTGACTTAGCCACCTTCTCAAGAAACATGTTCTTTTCCACAAAAATATGGCTCGATCACACCTTGATCCTTGATAGCTAACATCCACTGTAGTCGTATAACGCCCACGTTGTGCTTTGCCGACTAATTAAGAAGCTTCTATAGAGCTTTGAGCGCAATCTCGGTTATTCTGCTTGTTAAAATGTTGCTGAATAGTAAATATTTTTTCATTAGTAAATAAAAAAAATCTGTAACCCCTCTTGGCGTACCCCGAAGTTGTTTTGATTTTAAAACTCTTATCATTTTAAAATCATCGGTTGAATAATGTTCAGTGCGTCTATTGGCCTGATAAGTTGTAAGATAAGTTGTAATCTATTAAAATGATGGTATGGTACTATATTAATTTCCCGAGATAATCTTTTGCTTTCGGACAGGATTTCTTCGAATTCAACGTGGATCTTTTTGTGGAGTTTTTTGAATACGTGGAGTATTCAATCTATCAATAGCTCGATTCACAACATAACCAAAACTGGTGTTTTTTTACTTTTATCCATCTTTCTTTATTCGCCTTTTCGTGGTTGATAAATTATTATGATACATTTGTATTTTATCATTGATTTTGTAAGCATATAATTTTGATAAGCTCTGTTTATAATATGTCTAATCTGTTTAAAATATTTATTTTATTAACACCCTGTAAAGTGTTCTGTTTTCTGTCATACTTTAGCAAACACTAAAGTACTGTAGCCGAGAACTCGCGGGTTTTACTAATAATGAATTAAATGTTTTAGTAATTTTATACCTTTACTAGCTGGCGCCTGCGACTTCGTTCGCTTTGAAAAAGAAAAAAAGTAGCCTATCCTGTTTCCTGTACGTCTAAATGTTTAACTACCAAGTTTCATAAAAAGTTTCATGCGTTTAAGGGTTATGGAGGAACATACATACAGAAAAAAAATTCTAAAAATAGTCAATTTAGTTTCAGTATCATGTATAGAGCCTATAAACACGATATCTCTGAAAACAAAGTAACTTACTCCATGACCAACCCTTACAGATTTATTATTGTTATTATTGATTGATGAAACCTTCTTAGTAGTTATCAATTAATGTAGATAATATTTTTATCAATTAAGAAGTATGTGTATTATTTCCAATTTACTGTAGTTAAATTGGAAATATTACGCAATAATAAATTACAAGAAGCATTTGTTGGGTAAGCTTTAGAAAACAACGAAAATTGTTCTTTATTTTAGCAAGAACGTTGATGTTTTCTGTCATCGTGATAAATAATTTTGTTTGTCACCCTTTCTTATCAAAATATTTTACCCTCCTTGCTCGGTATACATTAATTTTATTTATACTTTTTCTTCCGTGAAATTCATATTTATTTTAGTTCTCTTTGAACTTTTGATGGGATTACATTAATTAAATTGATCACTCTGAAAATCCACAATATTGTAATGCCTTTTTCATTCATACGTGTATTCTGTTAAGTCTATATTCAGTCAGCTTCATTCGCCGTAGCAATAACGCTAATGCGTTGGCAAATATTGAAAACGAGTGCAATAGTTTAACATTAATGTATTATTTAACAAGTTGTAAATTGTTACAAAAACCAATACTTGTATGTGTATCACCGACCAGAAAAGTGCTTTATCTGTTTCGATAACAAATTCCATTTATTTCAAAATTCGCTAAGGCTTAGATTTGAAATAAGTATGATTACTGATTGACATAATTGTCACTTTGAATTTTCAAAGGAAAACAGACCCTATCATTCTACAACATACAAAGAATGTTCAATCTTAGGGTGATAAAGCACTTTATTTGTCGAGATTACATGTTATTTATGATAATAATATTCACTCGCGTATTAATGTATTTTTTGTCTTCACACTTTTTGTTTGAACAAATTATCTACATATTACATGTCATGTAAAAAAGTAGTCGTGTGTTATGTTTAAATATTCTTTTACTTTTCGGGTGGTAGGTATTGTACGGATACAGAGCTTACGTGATACCAGACGCTATATTCCGAGGGCTTTGGTAAAATCGTACGTCGGCTCCTATTAATTTGCTGCCACGAACTAGTATTATATTATTAAGTTGCTGTAACTTATTTTACTGGCGAGTGGGACTCCAAAACTATGTCATGTCAGTTGTATTAAGGATTTATTAAATAAAACAAAAATGGAGTTTGATAGTAGCCACAATTCTTGGTAATTTCTTTTTGAGTTTATTTTTTTAGATATCTAAAACCTTGAAGGAATGCTCTGGCTTCCTATATTATTATATGACATATCATCGACAGTGTCAAGATGGTCTTCTTTAAGCTTTTTAAGCTTTAAATCTAACTGCCACGAAAACATTAACTTAATATCAGCAAAATATTTGCAACCTAACATCACAACGCTTTAAAATAGTGAAATAAAATTAATGATAAGGCCTGATTTTATCTGTTTTGGCCATAACGATTGTTGGTGGCAGGTTCTTCTTAATCGCTGGCAAACTATTCAGTCGATATGGATTACGTAAATAACTAGTAACAAATTCGTATAGACTTCGTAGGGAAAGTACGTATTTGAATTACAAATGACGAACGGAGTTAACGAGTGGCCATTGTGCTTCGAAAGAAAAGTTCTCTATCTATTTAATAACTTTTTACCGCTTTAGTTCTTGTACTACATTAGCTGTAGGCACATAGTACATTCTGTTCTTTACAAAGCTTGCGTTTCTTAGAAAATTCCGATCTTAACGTCTACGGTTCTCTTTGAGTGTAATAAATGTAATACGGCTCTAGACATGCCTTCTCTTATCTTGCCTATAAGTGTACGTATATCGTAATAATTCATTTATATCCCTCACCGGTGCTCGCACATTACATCCGCAATACACATTAGGTTGAGACATACTTATGTTTATATCTTATTTATTTATAAACCAAATAGTAACATTATATGTGTAAAAGTACAATAACAGAAAAGATACCGTCACCTAACAGTGTTTTAGTAACTAAACTAAGACTTCTTAATTTTAGTAAGTAGTGTGATAGGAGGGAAAGGTGAAAAGTTCTCTGTCTGACAACGAAAGACTGCGATTTTCATTTAAAAAATATTTAATTTCACTACATTATCTCCCTTGACTTCAACGCTAATATATTTGCTCTTTGAGATAGTCTTCGTTTCGGCAGATATTGTAGGTAATAATGACAGCTCATTTAAGATACCAATATATAAAGCTGAAAAGTTTGTTTGTTTGTTTGGTTGTACGATCTAATTTCGGGAGCTACTGGTTCAAATTGAAAAATTATTTTTGTGTTGGATAGTCCATTTATCGAGGATGGCTATAGGCTATAGAGAACGCGGACGAAGTCGCAGGCACCAGCTAGTTATTAATATTTATATGTATTTAGAAAATGTGACGTTCTTCACAAATTTTTGATACTAAATACTCACCCTCTATATATCTCACGAAGTGAGACTTGCACGTCCCATGAGGGTTTGTCTCGAAATGAAATTCGAAAATGTGAAACTAAATTTTAAACTGTCAATTTCCTCGTGCGAGTATCGAATGAGTATAACGACATTCGATTATAAATTTTCTCTCGCTTTTCTCCGTATCTGAAATTGTCCACAGAAAAGGGTCATGTTTAGCGGTAAAATTGAGATTTCGTTTTGAATTCGGGGCAAGAGAGAGAGAGAGAGAGAGAGAGAGCTCGAAGGCACTCGAAGGTTTCAACGGTTAAGTTACGATGTTTAATATTGTAAAAAGTAAATGGAAATAATAAATCTTAAATTTTTTAATATAATTGATAAATTCATATTAGGGTTGAAATCTGAAAATGGAACTATGTAGTAACTTTCCATATTGAGTTTTCACGACTAAACCTAAACTAAATTTTCGTAAAATATATATAATACAAAATATAAAATGTAATAATTTTGTTAGGTATTATTTATATTTACCCAGGAAAGAGCTAGAGTTTTATATAGGACTAGCTGGCGCCCGCGACTTCTTCCGCATTGAAAAAGAAAAAAGTGGCCTATCCTGTGTCCCGTACCTCTAAATGTTTATCTACCAAGTTTCACGAAAATCAGTAAATTCGTTTAAGAGTTATGGAGGAACATACATACAATACCTACACTTACAGATTTATTATTAGTATTGATGATTGATTTTAATAAATAATTTTATGTAGTTAGTGGACGAGGTATAAATTATCCAAGTGGCATAATTTGAGCCCTGGTTTAAATATGGCTTGTTGATTTCACATATTATCTTAATTGGGTAGGTAATGACATATTGACATTATATAAATAGGTGCCGTCATCGAATTAATATAAACTCTGGGTGCCGTACGTAAATTTAACCGATTTCATTAAAACGTTAATTATAATGTAAATCTCCAATTTTCCTGCTCATTTGCACAATAACTGTAATAAATGAATTAAGCGTCATCCTAATTTGAGATAAATACCCGACCCCGGCATCACACTGGTGCATTTCTTTCTTTTAATTTATAAACACAAACCTTCCTCGTTTGTCGCTCTTTCCATTAGTGAGAACCATATCAAAATAGCCACCAAACAGATTTTTTTAAAAGTTCTAACTTTTAGAAGTTAACGTAAAAAAAGACAAAAGTGGACACCGAAAGAGGACTTTCATTAGAGTGTCTCACTTTTGTATTACATCATTGATCACTAGAATTTACATTAATGATAAAATAGATGAAATTCCATGTTGAATATAATTAAAAATAAAAGCATGTAATGAACACAACACAACATAACTACGTACACTAATGAAGACGGTCTAAACTTGTAAATTAATCAAGAAAAGTGGCAAAGTCCGTAGAGTCATCGATTCTATTATATGAAGTTAAGTTGACTGCGCCATTCTGTCATTTATATTAATTATTGTTTGAAAATGTATATTCATTATGCTGTGGGAGCATTTGCACTTGTGTACCTGTTTATTCGCCACATTCAACACTAAAATGCGTATCGACATTGCAAAGGACATAAAACAGATTTATTACATAATTAGCCTAATGTAATGTAATGTACCGAATGTACAGAATTTACTCGCATTAGACTTTTGGGAATTTGTCTCAATTTTATACTTATTACGGATAAGTTCGCTAGTATACATAATATACTAGCTACATATTTAGTATATTAAAAAAGTAAGTTACTATATTAAAAATGAAATAAAAAACATGTCCGTCGTTGTACTGCACGTCAGAAGTGAAAACTAAACTTCACAAAATGACATTACATGACAGTGTCGCGATTTCAATGGTTTTTATCCGTTTTTCGCCATCTCAAAAATTTTTCTTTTTGACGTGAATACGTCTTTAAATTTGCTACCATATTATTTGCACATCATAATTATTTGTTTTTTTTTTTTTTTATATAACCTGTTACATAAACGTATTCACGTACTACACACGGCAGTGTCCATGACACAGCCACACCCTATTTTTTTAACATCTGAAAATATACAGAGATTTCAGTTATGTTACATTACATGACAGCGTCGCGAGTTCAATAGTTTTATCCCATCTCAAAAATGCTCAACGCGCCTAAAGAAGTTTTCACTTTAAAAATTGCTAGAATTGCTAGAAGCTTCTCAATTAAGTTAATTACTGCTTCTAAGAGAACTTCCTTCTCCGTCTCTTGACTTCGGAATGAATAAATATAAACATTTTCACTCATCAATCTCTTCCGTTTCTTATTTTCGTTCATTATGCGGTGGATAATAACGATATTTATTATTTTATTCCATATTGAGGTCGTGTGCCGATTACTGACAGGTGAATAAACTTTAATTAATGAATATAATATAAATAAGTTAATCAAAATAGATGCCCTGTTCTGACGTCATCATATTTAATACTAGCTGGTGCCCGCGACTTCGTCCGCGTTCAAAATATTATATAGCCTAAAGCTTTCCTCGATAAATGGACTATCCAACACAAAAATATTTTTTCAATTCGAAGCAGTAGTTCCTGAGATTAGCGCGTACAACCAAACAAACTCTTCTGCATTATAATATTAGTAAGTATAGATTGTAGCTCCAACATTTCTTTTACGTGATGAAAGGATGTTTTATCTATTTTACGTACTTATGATACTAAAATGTTTTATTGCAATTTTATCGAAATTAAGTCACTTTGACTTTATCGGTTAAGTAGTTTCCCCTTTATCATTTTATTTTTATAAAATTTGTTCTCTTTTCTGAGATTTTGAGAAATAATTTTAAATAATATAGAAATTTTCTTTGAATGAAAAAATATATATTTGAAGATAAAATTTGGATTTATTTATTTGGATATAAATACAAAAGAATAATAATTTCAAGCTATTAATCTGTTGGCCCTACGGATTCTGCTTGAGGGCTTACCTTATGTTTTCGGAGTCGAGTAATACGAAAATTGTCATCGCCTTTTCGAAATCCGCATCAAAATGGCCCAAAATTGGGAAAAATTGCAAAATTTGTTTTTCGCTAATATCTCGAAAACTATTGCGAAGTTCAGAATGCGATTTGCGCCATTCCAAAAAGCCGATTTTCGGTTTTCTCGGCCCCGAAAACATAAACTAAGCCCTCAAGTGGAATCCTAATAGATTAAGTCAAGGTCCAATAGTTTACAAACCGTAGGGCCAACAGACTATATGCTTTAAATTCAGAATTTATATAGACATATATCACTTATTAAAATTATCCCTATACAAGACAAATTTCTCTCCTATTTGTAGTTGGATGGCCTAAAATGTAATAACATTGCAAAATATGGACGTAATAATAATTGTGTAAATTATTTATATCGCGTTTTTTTAATGTTTTTAAATATGAAATAAAATATATGAGTTTCAAATAAAATAGAAGCTTCTCAATTAAGTTAATTACTGCTTCTAAGAAAATTTCCAACTCGGTCTCTTTACTTTGAAATGAATATAAAAATAAGTTGAAAGTAGCTTTGCGAATTTGATATTATAAAATATTATATACCTAAATACTATTATATTATTGTCATGAGAGCAAGATCTGATAGGAGTGATACTATTAGCAAGAAAAGGTTTCGCTTTATTTAATCAGCTTAAGATCAAATCAGCTAATGCTGAACCCTACCCAATAAATATCTTGTTACAATGATAGCTCGTGGAGTTTGCTGAAGCAGAAATAACGTCGACCGGCTTTCATTAGCTTCTTTTCAACTCAACCCCATCAAGTCAAGTGGCTTAGCTACACTACACGTATGTAGCGCTTTGTGACTAAGAAATGTTTTAAATTAGGAAAGAAAAAGTCACAAATCTGTTTTGTATGAATGTAGGAGGTAATCTTCGTAAAATCTATAGAATAGAAATTTCAGGGCAAACGTGGGCTTAAATATTCCATGCGGGTGAAGCCGTGGGCACCAGCTATCTAAAAATAAGTCAATAGTATAATGGTTACAAATTTCAACTTTCATCTACATCTACACAGTCAGGGCAAAACGATTTCGCTAAAAAAGTCGACTTGACTTGGGTTGGTTTCAATTTTATTATATTTGCCAAGTAGGAAATACACATTTGTTGACACAATACGAAGTAAGTATGTGTGCAAAAGGTTTCTTCGTAGGAAATCCAAGATATGCTTCTCTGCGATGCACTATTGGTACGTTATTGGAATCCCATTGTTTGTTTTCCGCTTTGTGATCTCAATTTCTACTGTCCATTGAGCTTGTCGATCAAGGTCGACTTTACCTTATTTAAACTACCTCTTACGTTGTATCAATTTATTTCTTTCATTACATAAAATCAATAACAAAACATTGACGCCTGTAAATATTTTCCAAGAAATAAGTAGGTATAATAATCTGATGAACTGTGAAGAGATTCATTTGGAGTCGAGACGAGACGTCTTAGGCTGCGTGGATGACGTCAGTGGAAAAGTCTTTCTGAACGAAACGTGTAGGTGGAAAGTTTCGGTAAATTAAACATGTTATTTACGCTTTTGTTACTTGATGATGTTTCGCTGTTATGTCTTTGATTATTTGCCATTTCTAATTATATATGTTGACAGGTCATTGACGCAATAAGAATACTTACAGATAAAATAATTACGTAGCTATTTTATCGTAAATATAATTTATAACTACCAAAGAGAAATAACTTAAACATGTCTTTATTCTTTGTGAAATTTATTTTAGTCAAGAAAACTTTAATTTTGACACCATAGCCAATATAAGATACATATATGCATGTAACTTGCAATGTAATGAAAAGCCCGTAAGAAGATAAGTTGACGTAATAAGTATCGCACAAGTTCACATTTTCAAAATGAATATTCGTAACATGATTGACATGTTTTTTTTACATAATAATGTTTTTTTTTACATATAACATGTTTTTGTATTAGGTATTTCTAGTTCTAGATAATTTGAACCAAAA
The DNA here is from genome assembly GCA_918317495.1 of Synanthedon vespiformis. Lineage (NCBI taxonomy): Eukaryota > Metazoa > Arthropoda > Insecta > Lepidoptera > Sesiidae > Synanthedon > Synanthedon vespiformis. The sequence goes on from OU906947.1 coordinate 6,745,778, forward strand.
ATTAGTACGCATGTGTTAAATTGTCATTTAGTCGAAACCATATTAAATAGTTAATAAAATAGATTGAAACTCAGCTAAACAATTAAATTTTGTTAATGCACTATGTCAAAATGGCATACCTATCGTACTCTATCCAGCTTAATTGTATTATCCTGCGGTAAATCACTGCTCTGTTTATGTTAGAAATTAGTAAAGCCAAGTGAATCAAATTTAAATTAACATCGTTGTAAAATTTGCGCGGTTGGAATATTTCGTGGATATTTTTATATGATGTGACAGAGCGGCGAATGTATGTTACGTGCGTTACAAACATTATTTATTACCTCACTTGGCTTTTTAGACACAATGATTTAAACTGTCTACGTAAATCATAATTTACTTATATACGTAAAAGAAAATTGGGTATATATGCGAAAAATCACACCGAGCGAAATAATAGGTAAAAAGCAACATGACTCGCAAGCTCACGCGACTTATATAATTGCCTACGAGTATTCTAATAATAATTCGAACTAATCATTATTTATGTTATAATTTAACAATGACACCAAAAGCATTGTATCATATTGTAGGCTAATAGCATATAATGTATATCGCGTGGAAGCTACACTATACCAATATCGATAAAGAGTCTTGTCGGACTCGAATTTATTTACTCTGGAGGACAGACAAAGACAGCGTACGTAAAACACTGTCGCCAAATATTACAAGTTTAGTCGCCAATGGTCATTATAGTCTAGCGAGGTCAAAATACTGGGAAAACCAAACTGAATTGAATGGAAGCAAGGAATAATCGTCGATAGTATTCCACATTATGAAACAAGGAAGTTAGTCATAAAGTCAATTACCTACTCAATTGTCATATTAAGTTCAAGCTCCTCACTACTGCATTTTAAAAGTAGGTAATTGAATATATATTTTTTTCTTATTTATAATCTGTAGTAAATTAATATAATTGAGTTGTTTTAAAAATCCGTTTTTAGATATAATATGCAACAAGTTTCATTCATATTTTATGGCATTGATTAATTAGTGTATACCTACACAGTAACGTAAATTTATTTTTTACTCAAAATTTTGAAGTAGTCTTTAATTGAAAAACCTAATTAAGATCTCGTTGAAGTAGTTTCAACCCACGAACAGATGAACACACAAAAATTAAAAATATCGGCATTATAACGAGGGGATTCTAAAATATGGAAATCTGCCACCACTGTCCAGTCTTTGAAATTTTTCATGGTACCTAGTTGAAAACATATTCCGATAGTCTAAATCTAGGGTGCTGAAACGGTCGATCACGAGAGGTTTTTGAGTCAGGTCGCGGGAACTAACTATTTTTGTTTGATGACGACACGGTCCACAGTTAAGCCAGATTAATCCCTTACTACTTTTTTGTATCGGCCTTTTCATACTTTTTTACCCCTGCTGGCGACCAACAGGCGGCTTCATTAAAGGAATGCGCGCTATTTGTCAAAGAAAAGCCGCGGCCCGCGAAGTCCCGCCGATTATTCTGGAAATTTCTGGCAGTGATATACTTACACCCATAATCTACATTCGTCGTGATACACCCGACCTACATACCTACCACTAAGTATGTGCATATTAAAATTACAATATTAATAATACTAGTTTGAGTTTTTAAACTAATGTGAAAAATTGATATTTATATCGTGCATTATATCCTTTTCTGTTTATAATTTGAACAAAGTGACTAAGTGACTAAGCAAGCACTTAATCTGCGGGTGCACCTCATCAACACTAATTTTTATTCCCGATCTATTTTTATCACAACACGAGACTGTGATAAAATATACAAATTTCGCACAACATTGATTTTTATTTTTTATGTAATGGATTGGAACCGGTGGCTGCGAAGATGTGCGTGTTTTAATTAACATTATGTATTGACTGACATTCACCAGTGGCCCATGCAAACAGGTCACGGGAAATCTTCCTGTGTAGGCAGTGATATTACACCGGCGCATATCGAAAGTTCACTAAATCCAATCATTCACAGACGCATATAAATGCAACATATGAAGCAAAACAAGCAACCGGTAGGCCTAAGGCACGTGCTTGTTGCAATTTGAACACGTTTTCCAAAAATCTTTTCTGGGCCGATGTAGTTTACGTATAAAATAAAGTAGCTTCCCGCCGTCTCTCCCTATGTTTATGAACGCTTAGATCTTTTAAACAACGCAACGAATTTTGCACTAATGGAATAAGGATTGTATTATGATATGCAATTTGCACCCGTGCGAAGACGGGCATGGGTCGCTAGTACGTTATAAAATAAACCATTTTTAGTTTTCTGACTTATTGGTCAGGATTATTGATTTGTTTTTATATTTTTTCGGTTAGTACATACTGTACATATACAATATACATATTGTATATATATATAGTATATACATAAATTTTATATTGTCCGGTAAAATCACCTCACAATCATCTTATCTATATAAAGAATCTCAAAGTAACCGGCTTAAGCACTAACAGGTGCTGAATGGGTGGCGGTGGGGAGGGTTTCAGAAAGAAGGCAATCTTTTTCTTTAGACCGATGCTAGTTTTCACACGCGCCCGCCCGCTCTATTATAGCCCGCTGAAAGCCCCCCACATTTCCGAGTAGCTGGCGCGTTTGACAGGCTTTGTCACCATAGCGGGCTACTCCCAGTTGACACATGCTCTGTTGTTTCTGTTACGGTGCCTATTCAATGCGAAATGTTATTGCCACTAATACTTATGTAGTGGTTATACTGTTTATTGTGACACATTCGCACAAAGGTTTTGGGGACGAATACGATATATTCGCTCCAGTTGTTCTTTCAAAATTATCTTTGTGAAAACTAAGATTGAAGGTTGCTCTTATGATAGATACCGAAGTATTTTCGAGAGATACGTTTCTAATTTGCATTAAGTGGAGATAACTCTCTGCATTTATTATTAATGTTTTGAATGTATAGTGTAACTGTTTGTGTTTTGAAGCAGGACATGCAATGTTGTGTAATTGCGGCCCCTAGCCTCGCTACAGCTATTGGTTACCTAATTTACTGCAAAAAGATTTTTAACCAAAAAATAAATAGGTGACTCAAAATTACTTAGGTGTACTCGCATTACTTTAAGAACTTAGTTATTAAGGTTAAATTTAATTATTTTTTGCTTTTCAGTTTTTTGTTAAAAAGTTTTTATTTTATAATTTTTTGTGGCTATAATCTATGCTCAATTTTTGATTACTTTCTTAAATTGTAATACTCAACTCAGCATTAAAATTTGTGAATAAACAATAAATCACTCCCTATTTTCCCACCCTCAGGGTAGGATTTTTTTTCCAAATTTATATGGGACCAACTTCGAGGTAAACCGTATCCATTAAAAAAAGAATTATTAAAATTGGACTACCCTGTAAAAAATTATGCGTGGGTGGTCATACACTACAATCAGTGAGTGAACAATCAATCATCCCCTGTTTTCCTACCCTTTGGGTTGGAATTATTTTTCCAAATATATATGGGACCACCCTCGGGGTATACCCTTTCAAATAAAAAAAGAATGATCAAAATCGGTTCATAGAACTTATCCGTGAACACACATAAAAAATATATACTCGTGTATATATACGGGCGAATTGAGAACCTCCTCCGTTTTTCGTTTTCGTCGGTTAAAAAGTATCTTCCATTGTTATTTTATTTTGTTAAAACAAAGGCCAGACAGACAAACCTTAACTAAAAGCACTGTTATTGTTTCTACAGGTGCTAGTTTTTTTAAGCTTTTTAATCTTTGCTGATATTATAAATGTATAAGTTCTCGTATAAATGTGAAATTTGCTCGTAAACCGTTGGTCGTATTTAAATGAAACTGCACAACACACAGACATGGTCATATTATCACATTCGTAACGTGTTACGATAAAAGTTTAATATTAGTTCTGAGCCTACTCAATATGTGTTGAGTGTACTCAATAATAATGTGAGCGTTAGCTAAACATCATAAATTTTACAACATATAACAAATTTCAATTGTAGATATTGTATATTTAAAGCATCCTTTCAAAAGGTAAAAGGATTGGAGTACATCACTAGCTGCTGCCCGCGACTTCGCCTGCGTAACTTTTTTTATACCTATAACTTTTTTTCTGATGTATAAGCTATATTATTATTAAGTTTCATTGAAATCCATTCAGTAGTTTATGCGTGAAAAAGTAACAAACATCCATACATCCATACAAACTTTCGCATTTATAATATTAGTACGGGTTCCTCTTCGAAGGACTAACTGAACTCCAAAGTTTTTCCTTTGACATTAAGTATACTCGTATATCTATGACACAAGTTACAAAATTTTCATATTTCAATAAGTTAAAGTTTGTCCAAGTTTAGATGCATGTGTTGCACTCTACTTAGTTGCAAGTTCGTCGTTAGAGCTTCATTAACATTAAAATTGTCTAGAACTTAAGTGAGCACGTCAGCGTTATAAAGTGTTAAATTGTATCAGCTAATTAGTCACGTCGGCAAGTAAACGTTTGTTGGTAACCTACATTTTTCGTTCAGCGAACCAACAATACAGCCATTAGGGTTATAACAAGGGTAGGTACGTTCACAATGTCATTGCGATTAGGAAGTCCATTTACCAAAGTGGGAGTACCCATCGCAGAGTTCTCACATATAGTGGAAAGTGCACTCGCAAGAGAAACCGTCACACAGAAACTGCAAATAATAATAAAAGTTGTCCCCCCCCTCGAGGTTTGTGACCTGAATGCATGCCCACTAATAATTCAGTCCGGTTGTTTTCTTTCGCACTTGGCCACAGCGCTGCTCGAGGCCCATTACGTATATAAATGTATAAGGTCACGTGGAATTTCTTACGCGCACTATTTTTTTTATTAGTGATTTATGGACGGATTAGCATAGAACTGGTTACAGAACTTATTGCCTCATTTATTTCTATGTACATGCGAATGGTGTTATTAATGTATGAACTTGTTTATAACAAGATAAAATTTGCTAAGGTTTAGCCAACGAAAGCCATGTAATAATGGATATTATGTGATGTTTCGGACACAATGTATTGGGACACTAAACGTGTCTGGGTGAGCCTGTTTCCTCGGAAGATTTAAAAAAGATCTCCCAGAGCCAGCACTAGTGGGGGGTCATGATAAGTTTATTTTTTTATTTTTTTTTTATTCACATAATTTATTTATTTTAATAGTTATAAGACGAATGTTTAACGTTACTTCAATAGAGAAATCAAAACATGTGTACCGCCCACTATACGAGAGCGCTGCCTCTGGTGGGTCTTTTTTAAAATCTTCACAGAAAAAAAGGCTGATTGACACATTTTTTTCACTGACAATTCGGATATTATTAATACGGATAGTAGTGGTAGGGCACACTGCGTTTCGCAGTCATTTGGGCAGCCCGTCTGGCGGCAGTAACCACCCCCTTACAGAATACCACCGTGAAATAACAGCATATGTGCTGTTGTGTTTCGGTGAGTGAGTAAGGGATGCCAGAGCCCATTACCCCCTTCCCTTCCTTATGCCTTATCCTTAATCCTTCTATGGTCAGCAGCGCACTTGTAGCACTTATGGCGTTGCTTGTGTTATAGGCGACGGTAGTCACCTTCCATCAAGTGGACCGTCAGCCTGTCTGTCGACCTTAACATAAAAAAAAAAAAAAAAAAAAATTATGAAAAGAATGTACAGTCAGATAAAAAGTTGGATGATACGAAGTAATAAATAATTTTAGTAATAAAGAAAGAGTAATAATATATTACATTTTAGTAATAAGCGATTAACGCAGCCTGTTTCACCACTAGGATAAATTAAATTAATTAAATTACCTATAAAGTTGAGAGGAAACATAAGCGTTTATAGCGTTAACAACGGAAGCGAATTTGATTTATGGCATTTAGTTCATATAAGAATAATTTATGTTTGTCGGCTTACTACAAAACTGTCGAACGTGGTTTTTTGACTAAAGTATTAAGAATTTAGTTTCTAGGTTCAAGAGATTTCAAAAGGTAAAACTGTAAAAGATGGTACAATTAATAATTTCAATAAATTCGCGATTATACAGAAAAAAAAATCAATGTACAAAATCTTTCATCATATTAGCTTTAAAGTTCTATTTCTTTCTATATTGAAGCACAATCTCAAATAAGGGTTCGTTTGCATGTAAAACTCGAACTTCCACTTTAAGTTAAAGGACGAATTATTAGAGTTCTCGTGTAATCGTTCAAGTAATGTTTTCCATTCAACGAGAAATTTTTGAACTAACATTTCGAATTATAGTTATAACAAAACAATATAGATTATTATAGTTTCTTCTTAGACTGGTCACGTTACGTTTGCTATACAATGATTACATACATACGATTTCAATTGTGCGAGACACTCTACGTGACTGACATAAGTTTATTGTACGCATACATTTACAATGAGCATCAACCAAATACCAACACCGTACTAACCTTCAATAAACCCTTGTACAGACTGCTAATGTTTACTGGAGTCTATAAGGCAATGTATTTATCAGGGCACTATTTAGATTGGAAATGAAAATTCAAATAATAAAAAAATATTTAAAATTATATTGTAACTAGCTTTTGCCCGCAATAAAAAATCAATACTAATAATAAATCTGTAGGGGTCGGTCTTGGATTAAGTTACTTTGTTATCAGAGATATCGTGTATATAGGCTCTATACATGATACTGAAACTAAATTGACGATTTTTAGAATTTTTTTCTGTATGTATGTATGTATGTATGTATGTATGTATGTTCCTCCATACCTCTTAAACGATCAGGCGTAGTTTTTTTTAGAGGTGAAAAAAGAATTACTACACATAGAGCGTATCCACCTACATTACTGTAAAATTTAATACCTTTAAATGCGTATGCAGTTTCTAAGAGCGAGAATATTACGCAAACTGAACATTGTAATAAACATGTTCTTCTATTCGTATTGGACAACTGACCGCCTGTTTAACATCTCAACTTACATAATACGTTTAACATCTCTCGATATTGGAAGTAATATTTATTGATTGGCTGTACTAAAGTAATGCGTTGTTTCAAACTTTATCTCCTAAATATATTTACGATGTTTCACAGTATCATACTTTTCTTACCTTTGAGTTGAAAATTATAGCGTAATTGTTGGTCCCGATAATTGTGTGGTATACCGTATGCTACGAATAAATAATTTCTGAATGTGAACAGTTATACAAGTACATAGTGTCATAGTTATTATATCTACACTAAGTACCGGTAAACTTTGGCGGTGTCCTTTATTATTATTTATTGAATTTCTTTTTACTAGATCAGTATCCAGTCTCGTGTTTACGTTGCGCCACCGCCCGCCGTGGAGTAGAAAAGTAAATTATACTTTCCTTACCGCGGCAGTTCAATTTACATAGGTAGGTACCAACCTTTGGTTACTGAAAATTTTTCTTGAAAGAAGTATGCGGGCTCAGGCTACGCCAAAGGGAAACAGCACGAAAATAGATTTTCTTAAGAGGGCAAATTGATAAAATGTGGTTACGGCGCGCGCCTTTGATACCATTTAAATAAGATTTTATACCGCGCCGCGCTGAAATTGCATTACGCAAAGTGCACGCGGCGGTCCATTGCATTTCTTGTGCGTTAGTTTATACATTTAGCTAATACACCAACCTCAATCTCACTGGCTTATCTAATCTCAACCCATTGCTCTAAACTTAAACAATTTGGTTTACGTGAAACGTGACTGTTAAGATCCAGAAAGCACCACAATGGCAACAGTTCAAATAGTGTGACTGTACTAGAGGACGAGGGGAGCTACTTGCAACGAACCATCTCGTCAAATGTAAGATGCAAATACCTGACTTAATATGCAAAGGCACGTCCCGTCTCGCTACCGACCGTCACTTCACCAATCCATCAACACTCATAGAATCTTACCTTCAAATTTATCGTAAAACTATTTCTGAAAATCTCTATACGACTTTTAAATGCGCATAAATCATAAAGGCTATTTTTCCTATAGCGCTTATGTAAGGCGTACGAAAACATCTTAAAATAACCATTTCACATATTACTTTTGTGACGCAACCGATTCTCGGATATCCATTGGTTTATATTATAGACAACGAAGAAAGTGAAAAAATTTTTGAAGGTAAATTCGTTTTTATTTGATTTAAGCTTGGTCGCCGGGCAGAGTTCTGGTACAGTTTTACGACCACTTTGACTTCAGTTCACTTTAATATGGGTACGGCAAATGTAACAATCGGTCACGTAATCGGGGCATGGAAATAAATAAAAGATTTTTTTACTTTCATGTGGTGTGCTAAGGAGTAATTAGGTTAACAAATCAATTCGACATTAACGGAGTAACGGGGACATTAGCGTTTCTTAAAGCTGACTTATTTGTCGGCAGGTGTAGGTATATGGTGGATATAATGTAGCCACATATTAATTTTGTGGTCGAAGCTGACGGGCTTGCGGCTATATCTGAATAAAGGGGTGTGATGGATTCGTATAATGACTTTGTTATTTTTAGTGAAGACCCAACAGCGCCCAAAGCGCTTTAATTTATTTAATTTCCCACGGACAGCGGCGAAGCGTTGGCTTCATCAAATTACTGAAACTTTTCAGTTGAACTAGTTTAAGGCATAAAAATTAAGTGTTCGACTTGACGGCGCCGCAGCCATTGTTAAATTATAATGGTAAACCGTCTAATGTGCTTCGTTAATTCTAGCTGAAGTCCCAAACCTCATTTGCAATTAATATCGCGATGTAAATTAAAAATTCGAGACAGTTCTCTCTACCAGGCAAATTTATTTCCCTCTTAACGACTGGCCTACAGAAAAGAAATTTCTCTAATGAAACATTTGGTTTTCATGTTTATGGGAAAATATTTTATTGCGTGCTAGCTATATTTTAATTCATCGCCTAGAGAAAATAAAATATCTGGCACTATTAATTTAAATTCTTGCAGTCCACCTGTTCATGTGAATTTGTTTTTTTTTTTAAATATTTTATAAACATTTTTTTATAATTTTAATGAGGGATGTGGCCAAATTTTTATGACGTCACAAGTAGCTTCCTAACAGGAGGGCAATGACGATCCGTACGCTTTTTAATTTTTATATTTTTTAGACTAATGTCGATTATGCAAGCACGGTCTTTAGTTTTTCGCATTCAGCGGCTTCCTCCGGGGCCCTTGAGGTCGTCTGTCCATCTGGCCGCAGGGCGTCCCAATTGTCACACGCTGCGCTTTCCTATTCGTGTCCTCCTTTCGAGAACTTTTCTACCCCATCGTTCTAAGACATCTACGACCTCAACTTGCTTCGGTCCTTCGGCGAATTTCAGAATTTCTGGCCCTATCCACCAAAGAAACTCCGAGCATAGCTCGTGTATGGTAACACCCCTTAACCTCAGTTAAACTTACTCAAACAATTAATCGGTTATGTAGTACTTGTATGTACTTTCTAAAAATTTGTCCATTTGACCACGTTCACTTCTGCAATATACTTAATTTCTTTAATTTAATGTGCATCTAACGCGTAAAAACTACGCACACTGCAGCCGCGGTTCAAGTCAATTAAAATTCTATTAAAAAGTTATTAATACTTGAGTGCTTATTAAAAGCTTTTGCCAGTAGCATAATTACCTACTTTTAATACACTGCATTTCTTTTCTCTTTGTTTATTTTTTATTTTAAATATATAAATCCACATTCAGTTTTTACCAGGACTGAAGTTGATATAAGTAACATAAGTGACCAAATAGATAGAGTAGTTATAATATTTAAACAAATCATCAAAACACTTCAAAATCTTGAAGACCACATAATATGAGGGTTGTTAAAACCGCTAAGAATAGAATTGCTCTTAATAACTGCCAATAAGCTCCGATTTATAGTCTGCTGCACGTCTTGGCCGTGCCTCGGGATGGGTAAACTTAATCTGAACAAACGTATATACCTAGATATGCTTAGATAGATAGATAGATAGTCTTGAGCTGCGACGACCGAGTAAACGGAACAAAAGGCCGCTCACGTATTGCCTCGCTACCAACCTAATTGCTAGTTAGAACATCGTTCTAACTCGTCTTTAATAGCCTAATACTTTTTACATCTCTGCTAGCCTATTTTATGTAAACTCAAGAATATTAGGTTGATTGTTAACGAGACGAAATTCTCTAACAACCTCTATATTCTGAACAGATATTTTTTTCTGTAATATCGTCCAATTATATTGAAATTCAACATCATATTTAGGAAGTTTTCCTCAAAGTAACGTTAGGGTGTTATATAAAAGTTTAGACATTTATAACTCCCAAGTCGTGGATCAACAAGTGAGATTTGGAGTTAAAAGATTCCAATATTTTCTTTAAGATTTCAATATTTTCTTTACGTATAAAACAATAGTTACTTAAAAATATTTCAATTCAATGAAACTTTATACTGAATTATATCTTACAAAAGTACACATTACAAAGGATGGTCTATGTGACGGGAGTTACTGTTGTCTAAGGACACAAGCGAAACCAGGAGACATCGAAGGGTTGACCTTGCAGGAATAGGTTTAGGGCTAGCTTTAAGGAGCCACTGAGTAACCAGATGGAAACACAAAACCAGATGGAACAGATTGGTCCAAAGTTTAAGTTAATACTTATCCAAATATGTAATGTGAATCAGAACTCTGCATCTATGGCGCGCAGTATGGTGGTTAAGATTCGGGGTCTTCAGAATTGTTTTTCTTAATTTATTTTTTTGAAACCACGATTAGATAAAAAAAGAAATTAAAAGAATGAGATTAATGACCATGAAATCAAAGGGTCTAACGCTGACGTTAGATATTTAAAGGTGTGTAGAAAGGAGGGCACTATCTTCAGTTCATAGTTCTAATTTTAGTAGCAGCCTAAAATTAGAACTATGATATTCTTTAGTCGAGTGCACCAGCTATTAAATGATGGCAGGTACTTTGCTACATTGTGACGGGCGGGACAGGGCGTGGAAATGTCATGGACGCAGTGCCGATAAAGATAAAGCAAAGCGTGCCCCCTGTCGTTGTGTCACCCTCTGCAACCGGGAGAATAGCTTACCATATTTGATTCAACGGGTAAACGTTACCCGACTTAAATCAATTTTGGAAGCGAAGTGACTCAATTTTAGGGGAATACATTTTCTATCTCTTTAGAATTAGAGTTGTTCAAATAACGGACAAGACCGTCCTCATTTTTAAAGTGGGCTGTGAATGCCTATTTAATAAAAACCAATTCATTCGCTTCTTTTGTAAAGCTTGTTTTGTATATTTCATATGAAAACAGACACGGCGGGTTATGAAAAATGAACTGAAGATCTTATTCATAAACATTAAAAAAAAAGATATATTAATGGGTATAATGCGTGAACCTCTCCGTTCTGACAGCCCTGTTAATGTGACATGGAGAAGCAAGATACCGTACATCGTGTTTTTGCGTTCCAGACATTTTTGCAAAAAATAATTATAAGTTATATACGGTTTGTGACAGATCTCATTAGCAGTCCCTTTTTTCGGACTTGGCGAGCTTCTTACATAGGCACATATGTCATTTTGCTTGTATAGTGCCGTAATCCATTAGGATACACTATAGAGCGAAAATGTGCAAGTGGGATCTATGTAATTACTGATTCTCTGAAAATTTTACTATAGTCAGTCAAGACAACACATCATTTTCATGCTGTCGTTTCAATGATTGTAATCTCCCCGCCCGCCGTCCCTCCCTCTGCATGTATCCTTAGATAAAGATCTTTTAAACTACGCAAGGGATTTTAATGCAGTTGCTATAATGGAAGGAGCGTTAAAGGAAGGTTTTTAGATATAAATTGCAGAAAAAAATGCTTGCGAAGTCGGCGGCGCGGCGGCCCGCTAGTTATAGATAAAGTCTCTTATCTCTCATTCTCCCAAATGTTGGATATTTATACTCAATCACGTAAAAACGGCTAAATGGATTTGCATGAAATTTGGCACACAGATAGTATATAACATACTTGTACATTTTTTAAATTTTGATCCATTGGGTAATAATAAAACTATTGATTAATTCTCGGTGTTTTTTTAAGATAATACGATTAACACTAGTTTTATTATTGTTACAGAAAACACAATGGGTTGCTTCGTTAGTAAGGACAAGTTGACCAAAGAAGACATGGACTTTCTAAAAACCCACACGTCATACGATGAAACCACCATTAAGGAGTGGTATAAGGGATTCAAGGTAATGACCATACTACTCTTAATTACCCTCTATATAATCACAGTAAATAAAAACCTAATTTATACCGCTTTACCCAGCCCTGCTCTTGCTATCTCTTCAAGTATAATTTTAGTGTTGATATACGTTTTAAAAGTATAAATGCTGACATGCTCTTTGATATATTGCGCCGAGGCGTTAGGAAATTCTTTTGTTCAATCAGACTCGGTTTAGTTTAATTGCAGTGAAGTAGTGAGGTTGCCTCAGTTGAGCAACTTACAAAAATATTACCCTCAACCAATCATTGGTTATCTTGTACCAATCATGGCTTATCAAATTTTTTTTACATGCGAGAGGTTTTAAGTTTTTGCGAGGTATTTTAAGTTTTTTTATGTGGTTCTATAGCGATTTTATTTATATCAATATCAGCCTAAATGTTCTATACATATTACGTTCCACACCCACTACGTTCATATGTAGCTAGAGATGTTAGAGCACTTCACGTAGGTATATTTTAAGTTTATCAGTCTATTTACATCCGAATTTTTTCACACCATATTTTTCCTCGCAGTAAGAGCAAATGATTATTATTTCTATTCCACATAATATGTTGTAAAGTCTGCTGTGTCCGTAGCTGAGCGTTATCCAACCGGCCTGTTATACATACCGCTTTGAAAAATCAAACTCGCACTATAATTAATTGTATGTTATGTTTTGTTTTGTTTACAGCAAGATTGTCCTAACGGACGGCTGACACCGGCTAAGTTTGTCGATATGTACAAGATGTTTTTCCCCTCCGGCAACGCTGTGGAGTTTTGTGACCATGTCTTCCGTACATTCGACATGGATAAGAACGGCTATATTGACTTCAAGGTAACATTTCGAATTACCCTTATTGGGCGAACATTGCGAAACTTGTTTCCATATTGTATTGAATATATGCTAAAGCGAATAGTGTATGCTGTGTATTCCACTGTCGCTGTGTATGCGCTGTGTTCGAACTAATTGTTCCATGATTGTTATACGACAATTCCCAACGAGAGAGTTGGACCGCGTCGTGTATCGAGAAATTGTATTTGTTGCAGGAGTTCCTTCAAGCGATTCACGTTACTTCGAGTGGCACTCCTGAGGAGAAACTCAAGTGGGCTTTTCGGATGTACGACGTTGATGGTAACGGTGTCATCGACATCCAAGAGATGACCAAGATAGTTCAGGTATGTCTAAAAAGGTTTTGAATATTCGCCTTTGTTCACAGGAAATAAATAAAATAAAAGTCTTCTAACCGCTCTACCGATTTATATTCGGTTTTCACTTATGAAGCCGGAAGCGGATCACTAGTTTAATAATTAAATTATCGTTTACATATATATACATAAGTTATTATTTTCTTATAGTCGTATTTACTGAGAATCATTAAATACATAAAACCGAAGTACTGACATGAGTGTTTGTAATTAACGTGCGTTAGTTTTAGTCAAAGTTCAGTTTAGCGTGTAAATGGACCACCCTATTGACAGCGCTTAGTGTGAATCTGATTGGATCAATGTGAACTAGCCGCCGTCACCTCGCACACACTATTCTATACCTGTGTGGTGAACACGCGATTAGGTTGAGGTATTTAGTCAACCGAACGTGGTAGATGCAATTTTGCTCGTTAACACCCGAGCATTATTGTGTTATGTACGTCCTCGAATCCACTACGTTCCATGGCGTTTAGAGAAACGAGGAAAAAGCGGCCTTTGATTTATAATATAAAACTTACGTCGCTCGTTCACAAAGCGAAACAGATTTGTTAAAAATACTTTTGAAATTTATGATGTATATTGTAAATAATTGGGTATTTTTTACGCGTTGCAGGCAATTTATGATATGTTGGGCGCGTGCTCTAGTAACAGGCCAGCGGATTCGGCGGAGGAGCGCGCTAAGAACATTTTCGCGAAAATGGATGAGAACAACGACGGTCAGCTCACGCAAGACGAGTTCCTCAAGGGTTGTCTCCAGGACGAAGAGTTGTCAAAGATGTTGGCACCTTAAACGCCCAACTCTCCCTTAGCCTACTAAACCCACCCTCTGTTATTTTACCTCGCGATAATCCAACGCCACCGCCCGTCCTGTCCACACGACATCGCGACACGCGACTACGAGTAACTTCAACTAGAGTCCATTTAAACGTTTCCATTTAACAGAATTTTCATCTTAAGTGCTTTTGTAATTGGATTTTCGTTCCGCCGTATTCACAGTTCATGAAGTTAAATTCCATTTTCTATTTTCTATACCGTTACAATAATACAAAGAGAGCTTTGTAAATATTATTTCATTTCGGATCTGTTGTGGGAATAAAAATTTCGCGTATGTACTCAACAGCCTTTGTTTGTTGGGGAAATTAAAAAAAGCGTTTCTATAGAGAGGTAAGTCGTGGGAAATATAAAAGACAGGTACAGCTGCGCGGTGGTTCGCGTCGACGCTACATCAGTTCCTATTGTTTGCGTTCGCCCGCGATAATTCACTTTGTGTGTACTCAGTGAGCGACGCGTGGAGTGCAGCCTGCATTTTTTTCACGAAAATTTTACTCCATTTTCGAGCCGGTCTTGATTCAAAGATAACCAGCGACTGCACAAACGACTAGGGAATGTCATACCAGTACACCGAGTAAATGAAAATTCCGGACTAATTCTGTCGGTGTATTTGTTGATAATTTTTTATAATTTAGTCGTACGTACTCGTAGTACTGGGGCCCTAGACAAAGTGACATGACGAAGACGATAACGAAGTTCGAAAACAACAAAATGTATGGAAAGTATCACATGACTTAACGAAGGCATATGTCAATCCCATACATTACTTTGTCTAGGGCCCCTGGACTGTACTACTCGTAGTACTGACCTTTCGTGTATGTACTTGGACCACACTGCATATGGTTTTAAATACACACCGTTTCCAATCAAAACGGTGTAATTTTCGGTATTGAAAATATACTGCAGTCCCGTAAATATTAGATCGAATTTTATACACAACTAGCTGGTGCCTGCGAATTCGTGCGCGTTCTCTATTAGCCTATATGGCCTTCCTCGATAAATGGACTATCCAACACAAGATTAGCGCGTACAACCATCAAACAAATAAACTCTTTAGCTTTATATAAAGGTATAGAATAGATAAATCAATCCATGGCGAAAGGATCAATCTATCGTATTTGTCCGATGTCGCCTTTTAGCAGAAAAATCCGTTTGAAAAAAAAATTGATTAAGAAGAACGCTTTCTTTGTTTGCATTAGTCGTTGTGCCAGATACATAACACTCTCATAGCTTAATAAAGGTGCACCTATGCATTTTGTGGTCGCTGGTAATAGATGAGTTCTAAGTCTGTAGAGCAAGAGCATATGGATTGTTTATAATATAATGGGGCGCTTAACCATTACACCATGTACGTAGAATAATAATTAAAACACAGTATTATTTACAGAATTAATGTAAGATTACTGCAACACTACTTGATATTTCTAGTGCAGTCTTTTCGTGTATTTTTAACATTTTTATGAATATACTCATTTTACTTACTTTAAAGTACGAAAATGAAATTTCACGAGGTTACACTCTCATTAGATAGGTATGTATCTACATATTTTTAATATTTTAACTGACTTGTAAATAATTAAGTAGCACAACACCTCCTGTAGTAATTTTACTGCCTTTGCTTTTTGATTAACGAGGGTATTTTTTATTCGAAATCGGGCGTGTCTATAATGTTAATACACTCACAAGAGTCGACGTGCAATGTATCGATTATTGGCATCTGCATGTTTCATTGACCCAGCCATATAAATTCGTTGTTAAAATTGATTCCTTCTCGAATTGGTGTTTTTATTACTATACTAGCTCTCGCACGCGACTTTATCCGCGAAATTATGAGCCTAGGTTACTCGCTAATAATGTGGCTTTTCATAGGTGAAAGAGTTTACAAAGTCGGTCCAGTATTTTTTTAGTTATTCATTAAAATCAAAAATACAAATCTTTTCTATTTTTGATATTAGTTTATGGCCATTGTTTGGTTTTAATGGAAAGGCAAATTTTAATTCACTTTTGCATTTTTTTTTCGTAAACTTTACGCAAGGGGAATTTTCTTAACAACGGGAAACCTAATCGCATCACAAACCTGCAATTTAGTTTAAAAATACTAAGCGGAAACGTAAATGATAAACAATGATTGACCTCTGCGGAGTTTAGAGTCCTTAACAATAAGAAACCTCAATAATTAAGACGAAATTTTAACACTTCTTAACAATAGCCTTTTCGATGGCTTTGTTAACACTTCGTAGTTTTGATAAATTCACTTTACTTTAAGCGATCATAAAGTCATTATGTAAATAATTTAAATATCTCACCATGTCCTTTTATTTTTCTCTGTTTGTTGGTTAAATTAACTGACAAACAGAGTTTCCTTTAACCGAGTTGAGTTACGGTCGATGCGGAATTTTCTGGTTATTTTACACATGATACACAGACATAGACACGTGTAGGCTGCACTTCAAACTGAGGGCTTTTCCCGTATCCGTGATTTTGTATAGAAATAATAAAAGAAATTTATGAACTTGATGTAACGAAATTAATGTCAATGAATTATCGGATAACATGTCCATTCCTTAATATATGTGACCTATGTACGTGTTTATAATGTAACCCTTGCTGTCGGTATGTCCATGTAAATGAAGCATCCGAACCACTACATTTATAGACGAGTCTCAAACTATTGTCGTTTCCTCTCTGATGGTTAACATTCTGCACCTTAAAATTAAACTATGTCAATCTTATCTTATAATAAGTAAAAATTTAGAGTAGAGAGGTATAAACAGAATCAGTCAGATTTGTAAAAGTCAAATTCAATTTCAAGACGAAGCGTGAAATCGGTCT
The DNA here is from genome assembly GCA_918317495.1 of Synanthedon vespiformis. Taxonomy (NCBI): domain Eukaryota; kingdom Metazoa; phylum Arthropoda; class Insecta; order Lepidoptera; family Sesiidae; genus Synanthedon; species Synanthedon vespiformis. Next base: position 6,762,903 of record OU906947.1, read on the forward strand.
TTTGTGTTCGCGCGCCTTTAAAAAGAATACCTACTCTTATAATAATTGTGCGATTTCTTTTATTTTAACAACTATTTTCGCTACTTACCGATGTTTCTTTCTATTTTTTTATTAAAAAAAAGAATGTTTTATATTATTCAGCGCCATCTGTTTTAAAAGAAGTCGTTTTGTATCTGGTTGGGATGGAGCAACGCATACTTCATGAGTTATTTTAATCCTTTAAGCAACCTTTAAGAATATTTGAATTTTAGAATTGAACTAGATCGTTTGAATTTAAATTTAGACAACTGAATTTGCAATTCACATTTAGTTTTGTGGTTTAAAACTGAACTACAGTAACAAAGTTTGTTTAATGTTATTATCACGTGTATAATAGGAAAGGCACCACTTTCCATTGCCTTTTGTTAGAGGCGTGCATTGTTTTCGAGCAGAATTAGAGCGTACTCAATTTTGATACAACAAATGGAATAGGTTGATATAACTAAAAGTTTATTAAAATCATATATATTTTATTAAACTTCGCGCGAAAACGCCGATAACACGCACAAAGCTTACTCGCAAATATATTCGCACAAATTACAACACAAAAAAATCTGACTTGTTCTGTTGACGTTAAGTCCGATTTGTGTAAGGTACTGTAAGTTTTTAAAAGGATAATACACACTCTGTTTATATATATGTATATCGGTGTTGTATCTTTATTCTGAAATAATTAGACAGGGATCATAAATACTTCACTTTTCGAAGGGTCGGTTAGGAACTGACTTTTTAATTAAGCTTTTCTTAGAATTTTCAATGATAATTTGATAAATATAAATGTAGCGCGATTATCTACAGACTTTTAAAACGCGATAGTATAATTATATTTCCTTCACGTTTTCCTTCTTAATCTTACTGTGCCTTCTAGTTGATTCTCTTGTAACCTCGAAGCTGTTAATCTATTCACCTGTCGATGCGTTAATTTTAAAATTTTGCCAAATAAAAATACTTAATGCAAGTTTAGAGAAGTGTGTTCCTAGTCATTTTGTTTGTAACATGTATGGACTGTAAATTATTTATTTTTTTCTAATATGTGTCCGTTAGAAATTACTTTTATTTATTTTTTTAACTTTCACTTCTCGTTGGCCATAAAATAATAAATGGGGATCGCGATTTGTTTATATTTAATGTGTTAATGTTAAGTTTTTGTTAATTTTATTGACGAGTTCGTATATGTTTCAGTTGCGGGTGTATAATGTTTGCTTTACATTCCATAGTATTTATGTTTTAAAAAAATACTCGCTTCATATGCTACAAAGCGTCACAATTTAACATCATTATTTTTCTAATAAAATTACAGCCAAACATTTAGTTTTTTCTTTGGACTCAATTGAAAGGGATTTTCTATTTGGTTTATCGCACCTATTCCACACTAGTCGCATTTTCGAAACGTTCTCAACCGCCTAATTCACATGTACCTACTCAAAATTTAATTTTATTGGCTTATAAATTATTGTGAATGTAATTAATATTATAAGTAGGTACATATAAATAATATACAATCGTCAATTAAGATCCACATAATTCCTTTCAAAATCGGTCAAATTAAATGTCGCATCTTTTTTGCATTGTTTAGGTTATTTTGGTGTTTAGTCCAAAACTATAGCGGTAATTATTCGAACGAAACGTCTAGCGTGGAAATTGGTCGTGAGTATTTATTAATTTTCCACACCGGGAACAACGCCGAATATAAAATCAAATATATCGTTCATTAACAAAGGTTTTATTAGAACAAAGACTGGGTGTTTCCTTTGTTCTCGTTATTTTTGAATATGATTGAATTTTTTGGTGGATTTAAACGACTGAATTTTACACATAAATGATGTGGGATCAATAACTACACATGTTTGGACCTGAATGTAGCTCGCAGACAGGGTTTTGTGTGACATATCTTTAATATTGGAAATGTAACTTTGAATGAAAGTTTAAAACACTTTGAAACAAACCTTCATAGCTGTTATTAATGAACCGCTTCTTATACTTAATTCAATTTATAAACTGATGAGCAATAAACTTGGGCTACCTTTAATTCGTACATTTTTTTAAAGTTGTTGTGTTGAGCAGTATATTTATTTTAGCATTTTAGCATATTTATTCACGTAATTCACGCTTCTTTAGTAAACTTTAATTGGTCTTTGATTGTAGCAGTGTGGTATTAAAGGATAAACTTTTTAAAAACTCAATTTGGAATTTAAATATTTTATTAAATGCTACCGTGTCGTTTAGTTATTAAACTACTAAAGATACTTAAGTACAACTTATGTTTAAATTGTCGTGATAAGTAGGTACTCGCATTTGTATTTCAATATGGCGAGCAATTAGTATGCAATCAGTCACGTCCGCAATCTACGCTCGTGTGTTTACAAACTCTGTTGGAAGTTGTTCAACCTGGTTTGGAGTTGGTAGCAGGACAGTGTTATTATGAGCAACTGTGATGGAATATGAACTCGAATAGTAATTTACGAGATATATAACCTTTCACTGTTGGGGTTAGCGTTTTGCGTTCAACCGCTTTAGTGCATATAAATTCAAGTTACTATGATTTATATTATAAAAATTTACTTTCAAGGCTTGCCCAAATTTATTGCCCGCTAGTGTAGTTTTTAATGAACATTTGTGATGCATTACATATTATGTATATTATTGTATATGTTTAAATAATATTTACACATTCACACAATGAACTTAATACATATCTCATTATACGAGAAAATGGTGAAAATGTTCAAATAGGGTGATGCCTAAACGACACTTCGGTATAAAAAAAAATAATTTGTTTCGTTGATTTGTTTTTGTTACGCTTAACATGAAACAGAAGAATGTACCAGCATCACCCTTTTTCATTTTAATTCATTTAAAATGTATTCACGCGGCCCAGGCCTATGTGTTAGTTTTAATGTATTTTTCGTATAATTTTACTACAGCCGTGTAGTGTATTAGGCACTTTAAAATCTATAAAATCTAATTGTGAATCTTTACTACATGGATTGTATGTTTATTTTCATTGTATATGCACATCCACAACTTCAAAAAATAATTTATTTAAAGCATTTTTAAAAAAATAATTAAACTATTATATACCTATATTTATTCTTTGAATTGTGCCATTTGTGATACCGTAATATAGTTAAAAAATAAGACTTAATAAAATATAATACACCAGAAATCATTATACACCAGGATATAATTAATTATAATTTCTCAATTAAGTGTAGATCGTAAATTGTGAAGTTGTCGACGATGCTACCCCAATGAAGATGAAATATTAAAATTAACTGCGTATTATTTTATTTTTTTCAATATTTGTTACACACAGATACTTATTATTCACAAGGTTATCGTTGTCGATATCTTAATTTAAAAATATTTGTATTTAGAAAACTTTAAATGTAATAGAATTTAACGCACTATTATTGTTTTACACTATGTTGTATCTAATGTTATAATTTATGTCAATAGGAAAAACACTTTCGATTAAATATTCAAAGTATACTATAGGTGTTTGCACTGAGCTGTCAAATGTACCGTGCGTTATGTAAAAGCACAATAATTTTATATTTTAAATATCCGTACAAGTTCCAATGAATAAAAATATATCTATCTGTCTTGACAAAACTCGAAACTTCGCAATAATTTCGTCTCTTGATTCTCCAGTCTATGAAGTATTGCAAAAATAAATAGGTTTTTGAAATATATTTCACTGTGCATAAATTTTATTCGTTAACCGTACGAATAGTCTTTTAATCGATGTATTTTAGAATAGTTACTAAGCGCCACCACCGAGGCGTCGTAATAAAAAAAAATGATTAGTCTTTAGGCACATAATATGTGATAGGTTAGTAACCACTGTGTCCCCATACAATCTATAAGAATACATAATATTGAATTATTCACATTTTGCCTATTCATGTATAATATAAAAAATACATAAAATAGTTCTTTATCAGTCTCGTTATTTAGACGCTACCATTTTTTAATTAGTCGCTTTCTTAATGTAGATCGCTTTCCTAAAGTTCGGAACTTTTGCTTTAGACTATATTGGATCACATCTCGTAAATTATGCATTATTTTAGGAATTTTAATAAAAAAAAGGAGTTAAAAATATTCTTATAATTAAAACTTATAAGATTACACAGTATTGTTGCTTTTTTTTATTTTACTCCACATGGAATCATGTGGCTGGTCGTTTAAATAACATGTATAGTTCATGAGGTATGATGTGTTCATGCTGAGATTCAGGTACAGTTGTAGTGATTCTCAGGATTATGAATATAGGTAGGAAAAAGGGAGAAAATATTTTTTTTTTTACTCGAAGTACATATTTATATATCTGTCCAAAGAAAGCATGGGTGGGCAAGGGAAAACGTAAATGGATCAGAATGTTTATACTGTCGTTGTCTGTAGTTAATCTGTAATTGTCGAAGTAGAATATTTTCTCTCTTACTTGTAACGTCTGCTACGAGACCAATTTGTTTATTTATCAATTATTCAACTATACATTTTATAAACATCAAGTTTTTTACATTTTAAAAGGTAAGATTCGCTTCATTTCGAATATTCAGTAGTTTTCAAACAGTTATTTCCATATTCGTACTTTCTGTCAATAAGTTTGCGGTAGGTACAGTTATATTTAGAATACTTAGATAAAATTATTTCAGAAACAATACAAATTCTTATAAATCTACGTTATTATTTACATTATTTAGTATATTCTAAAATATGTATGTTACGTTTTAGGGCACAAGATTTATTGAACTAAGAAAACAGGTTGTGTGAAACGTTTTATCGCCTTATCTGTCAGTAAGAAAATAAAGAAAATGGGTAAACAAAACAGCAAACTAAAACCGGAGGTTTTGGAGGATCTCAAACAAAACACGGAATTCTCAGGTATTGAGAAATATTTTATATATTTTTTCATCCACTATTGTAAAAAATCAAAAATCGTCTTCAACACTGTTTCTACCTGTACAAACGTAATCTAAAAAATCGAAAATAATTAATCCTTGGTGGCAGTCAAAGACAGGACAGACTTCTCCGACTCCAAAACTCCAAAATACAAACTGATTATAAATTCGAAATAGTTGTAAAAGTATCAATTTCGTTGATCGTCCTTTAATGCCCTTTTATTTGAAGTAATTAGAATATTATTTTCGTCCTTTTAGTTTAAGTTTAGTTTTTTGACAAGCCTGTTGAATGAGTCGTAATAAGGGTACTTACCTAAAGTCTCAAGAACCTCTGGTTCGATTCCCGACGGTATCAACTTAAGAAATGAACTTTTCAAAGTTGGCTCTGGTCTGGATTTGGAAAGTAGCCCTACTGTAATTACCACCCACTTACAGAAGACCACCGTGAAATAACAGCATATAAGGTGTTGTGTTGCGTTGAGTGAAAAAGGAATGTCATCTATTTAATGGTGCCAATGATATCTTATTGCAACTTTTTACTTAAAAAAATTCGAAATACTTTTTCCCTACCGAAAAACCGAATTTATATATTCAAAAAATCAATCAATATTGAATACTGTAAATTTCAGATGCTGAAATTCAAGAATGGTACAAAGGTTTCTTAAAAGATTGCCCCAGCGGCCATTTGTCTGTAGAAGAATTTAAGAAAATATATGGGAATTTCTTTCCTTACGGCGACGCCAGTAAGGTATGACTTATATTTTTTGCATTATATTTTGCAAACAACTTTCATGTCAATATTTGGTCGGGTTTGGTTTAGACTCCCTTTATCGTTGTACAGGTTGTGATTTAATTATTTGTTGCTTCTTTTATTCCAGTTTGCCGAACATGTGTTTCGAACGTTCGATGCGAACGGAGATGGAACGATAGATTTCCGGGAGTTCCTGTGCGCCCTCAGCGTGACATCGCGCGGAAAACTCGAACAGAAATTGAAATGGGCCTTCTCTATGTACGATCTCGACGGAAACGGATATATCTCGCGGCAGGAGATGCTCGAAATAGTCACTGTAAGTTGAAGCCTCTATGGAAATATTACCCATTAAAGTATGAATTAATTTATTAAGAATTTAGAGGATGGTATTTAGGCTGCACAAGTCTTTAGATCTAAAGATGATCATCATTATTATCATCTCAGCTGTAGAACATACTTACATTTCAGGACAAGGGCCACCCTTGCATAATTTTCCAAAAGGACGGGTCAGAAGCAGCCTGGATTCATTATCGACTAGCGACCCTTATCAGTTTGTCTTAGGTGTGGAAATCCTACGCTGCGCTTGCCGGTCCGTAATTTCAGTTCCTGTCATTCCTTGTGAGCACCGTCACAAGCGATGACTGGCCCACTCTTCTTTAGGGTCCTTGTCACGGGGTTTTCGAACGCTTTCACTTTCACTGCACCTTCCCTTCAGGGCTTATAAAGTGAATTTTTGGAAATAAATAGAAATCTCATAGTGGCACCTCATCGGGCCTATAAAGAATGTCTCACTAATTCCACACTTTACATTGTCAAATATTATAATAACACATGTGTGTTGTCCCGAGAAGGGCATCCCTTATTAACATCGAAACAACAGTTATTTTACAGTAGTTTTCTGCTCATATGACGGTGAAACGCAGTGTGTCCTGCCGCCATTAAATTATTTATTGCTATGTTGGCGTATTATTTGAAAGTGTTTTTAATTATTTCCAGGCCATATACAAAATGGTCGGGTCTGTGATGAAGATGCCGGAGGACGAATCGACGCCCGAGAAGCGAACGGATAAAATATTCCGGCAGATGGACAGGAACAAGGACGGCAAACTGTCACTAGAGGAGTTCATTGAGGGCGCCAAGAGCGATCCGTCTATTGTGCGGTTGCTCCAATGTGACCCCCAATCTCAGTGATACCCTAAATATTGAACAGAACAACTCTGATCTGCCCATTATATTAGATCGAGGAAAATGTTTTTCGTATTTTATTTACAAATTCAAGATATTTTTTATCATAGTGTAATTAATATTTCATTAAAATATATATGTGTCATTTTGTTCGTTAACTTGTTGTTTTGTAGGTAGTGATAGTGATATAATTCCATTGCTATAGAAAATTTGGGACTTGAACAAGAAACTGCGACAAGTAGTTTTTATAGTCTTCTTAAGAGGACCAAGAGTGACAGGTGAGAACCCGAGGATGCAAGATCAGGGATTTAACAATTCCTAACTAAATTCTCTCAATATTTGTTGAGTGCCTGAAGATGAAAAATGAAATAAAAAAAAACTGATGAAAAACAACAGCCTTTCTGTTGATTTTTTCTATTTCTTGCTTGAGCCATAAGATTTGGGCAGTAGAAATTCGAATTAATGGTTTTGCACATTAATTCGGCACAGTGCCATTTCAATCCCATACACGTAAGCATCACCTTCTTGGTGTCGCCATAGTTCGTGGACCTTTACTTCCTTGTGACCATCATCGTTTTCCCACTTTCGTAACCTTGTTACGAAAGCTTGTTGTAAAATAAAACTTTCAAATATATCGAATTTCTTAGTTAGATACACACTCATTTTTGCCGACATAAAACAATAGAAAAATGAACGACCTATTACATCATTGATCGATGGACAACGACCAAATTACAGCAGCGATTAAGTGCGCATCACTACCTATATTCATTATTTTACTTTATTTTTCATTTTTTTTAGATTATCATCTATATTTAAAGGTATCGAAATCAGCCAGATAGAAATCGTAAAACCAAAGATGTAACTTTTTTTTACTTATAAAATACGAAAATACTTTTTTCTCGAACTAATATTTGAAACTACCCAAATGATTATAAATTTAAATCATGCTTGTAAAAGCTAGTGCGCGGCGTGTTTGCACCATGAAACAATCTTTTTGGGTATTTGTACTGTATATGTCCGGTTGATTTGTGTTATTTATTGTACACTTGTAGAGTTTTAGTCTTGAACACCCGCGAAGAGCGTGCGGATCTGCTGTGACGTCATAGCGCATGATGCGGGTCTCTGACTTACGGGACTTCTTATGATCTCCAAACAAAACGGCTATGCAGTATGACGTCATCGACGAGAACCGAACAGGCTTATTGCCATTTTTACATTGTGTTTAAATCATTTTTGTATAGTAATATGTATAAAGACAATATTAATTTAAATGTGGCCAGACGTTAACAAAGTAGTATGTTTTAATTATATTTTTTTTTTCAAATGTTATTAGTTAGGTTAAACCGTAGTACTAACGACCAATAGAAGTTTGAATTTAGAATGTTACAAATGAATAAAAGGATTGTTTCACCTAAACTAAAGTAATTTTACATGTAATATCTATTTTTAAATTTCCGCTAACTCTTTTTTGATGTGATTGTGCTATGTGTAGTCTTATTTGAGATTCTCGGATTTTTTTCTCGGTTTTATTGTTTTGTTTTAAATAAAAAATGACATTTTCTCTTTTGCTTAATATTTCGATACTACACAATTACACATAGCGCGGTTAATCACCTCGATTTTCTATTAGACGTCGCCTTAATTGAATCTAATATTTATAAGAAGCGTTATGACAGCTTCACAACAATTATACTCACTTAAGTTATTTTTATCTTAGTCAGTACAAAATATTGGAAACCCTAGTTGTATTATGCTATCCTTAATTAGTTAGAACTTTAACATTCATAATCTAAATTGTTAACAATAAAATCCGTAGAAGAGTTTTTCAATTACATAGAACTGATTGCGCTCCCATACGTATTCAATTGGAACTACGCATTACAACTGGTCCCCCTTGGTTACGTTGGATGGCGCTGTTTCGAGTAAATTGACATTGAAGCAAGAGATGGCGACACTGGTTTGTGTTTTAAATCGAACTTGCCGAACGTGTACAAATTTTATAGAATATTTCCAAGAAGCTAGTTTTGGTGAGACTGTTCACTGCACAATAGTATACTTGTACGCAACAAAAATCACACATACATTATAATTTATTATTATTATTTATAATGAAAATATTGATCTGTTTGCGTAGTTGATATATAATAATTATTAAGGTTTTTCTTTTCTTAGTTTGTTTAAGTAAAAATGGCCCTTTTTTTAGTTTAGGATTCATTTGTTGACACGATATTTGTCGTTTTCTTTCACATTTATAATCAATCAATTATTAAATTATTTTAGAGCAATAATATATCGAGAGAAATTTTTTTTTAGACCAATTAAGTAAATCGGTTAAGTACGCGTATAAAGATTATTAAAACAGAGTTGACTGAGGCCGTGTCTATCGAAACCATAAACAATATAAATGTAGTTTAAACTAGCTAACATGGAATTAGTATTATACTACGTTATATTGAAATAATCTTATCATCACATATAAAACTTGTTACAAATCGTAGTGTATTTGATTTATTTCCAAATACAAATCTTATTATAAAATAAAATATTAAACAACTTATCAAAGTTATGTCATCACAAGTCATTAAAGAATTATATATTGTTGTTTGTAACAAGTTTTAGTAATTATTTCTTAAGTCGCTTGAATACGCTTTGACTAAATGAACATCATAGATGATTCAATTGGTTAATTAATATTATTAATCGGTAGTGAACAGTAACGAAATTAAATCGGTTAAGATATTTTAAACGACAATTATGATTGAGATTAATTTCTTACATGTACTATGTAAAAACTAACTTTAAATATTTAAATTATCTACTTATTTTGTAGTATTACCGTCACTGCTTTCTGTTATTGCCACTGGTTTTTTTTTTTTCTTTTTTTTTACACATATATATCAGGTGACCTAATTGAACGCCAAATTTAGTGCTGGTAAAAGGACTCATTGTACAGCTGGAGACAAAAGAAAAAAACAACGGCTGTAAAAGTATCGTTATTTTACAGAGATGATAGATTTAATTTATTTTGAGTGTAATTTCACTGGCATTACCTAGTCTTGGCGTTGAATATTGGTATATTGATATACTGAGTGTGTACTTATATTAATTTTACTATATTTTCTCACCACGGTCAGCCGACACAGTTGAAACATTAAAATAATTTTAATTTTAAACAAATTTACAATAAACGGGGTGTTTTTACATTTGAGCAGAACACAAATTGAGTTTTGTCAGTTTTTTTTTTCTTTTAACCTTTTTCACATTAATTAGTGGCAATATAATGCATATATATGTACTGATCAGCTATAGTTCTTTTTACTAATATATTTTCTTGTGTATTACTTTCATCGCTTTGTTTACTAATACAAAACATGTTAAGAATCCTCATTTTATTATATTCTTTTTTTATAATTTAATTACACTTTTATTTCGCTTCCATTATTCTCTTTGCAAGCACGTTTGAGTGGAGTATTGAATCAAATGCACAACTTCTTTAATTCCCGCACAATTCTATTGTATAAAATTTGAAAGGTTTTTAAAGTTAATATTAAATATTAGATGTATCTAATTCGTATATTTGTATATTCTCTAAAACTTATTCGATATAAAAACGATAGTGCCTATGAATCGATTGTGGAACGATATAGTAGTGTACATCATATTTAAACACAAATGAAATAGATTATTCGTACGATTATGTGACAATATAGGAGCAATACAGAAGCAACGAATAAACAGACGTACGTTTAGTGATAACCGGTGTGGTTATAAATATTATTGTGTACCCATTGAACATTATAAAAGTAAATTTGACTACGTAACGCAGGTATTTCGATAAGCGCTTTGTATGTCTAATTGATAAATTTGAAATCTATCCGCAAACATCACTTTTTTCTAAATGTTTTAAAGTTGGTTAGGTGTTCTTTTTAAATTTTATAAATGTTAGCTTACTATTCGTATCGGCTCAGAGTGTTGTCACTGTCAGAGATACTGCTGTACCCTTAATTTACCGTATCACTGGTATCACACATTGAAATTATGTGATAGTTAAACTTTATAAGACAAATTCAAAGCTACCTCAAGTATGACAAAATAAATGCACATAGAAAAAGAAATTTAAATGGAACAGGTTGTTGGGTGTTTTGCGATTGTGCAATTGATTCTATAAATCATTGGTGATAGTGTTTTGAGGTTTGCTTAATAAGGACGAACATGAGTGGCAGTAGAAATGGCAAAGTCCCAATTTGAGCAAAAAGTTGTGCATAAGAAGTAAAAAGTGGCCAAGCGGCAACGTGGCTTGCTCGGCGTGGTCAATGTGCTTCCAAATCTCGTACAGCTGACCGTCGCGTTTAAGCAGATCATAAAGCATGCGTCGTTTAGATCAGTTTAGATTAAAAATAAAGGTTTCAGCGAAACGCTTTAACTCGACAAACAATTTGATTTTATCGATTGCAAATTAACATTTGGTTGTCTTCCAATATTATAAGCAGAGACGAATAATCTAACTTTACTCTCTTGAGGAGGACATTAAAATTAAAGTACGTTAAAGATAGAAGTTGAAGTAGCGCTGCTGCACCGCCATAGTTTATTGCTAGCATTACAAGGGTGCTAATTTTTAAGTATTTATTGGTCTAGAAACACTTCTAAGTGTTCTGATGTCAAATTGAAAACATGGACGATTCGTACATAATTATTTATATCAAGTGTGGACACAATAAGGTCCACGATTTCTAGTTACGTCTACCTTATACCTAAATAATAATATCTAATATATTGTTATATCTACCTACTTCAGCTAATACCTTACACGCTTAAAATCTTAAAATACTTCCTTTAATTCTTCACTGTTTCATATCGTCACTCAATAAACCTATGGTGCGTAAGATATCCTATGAGATTACGGGATTGTTAGTAGTTATTATGTATTTCTTTTGTAATGTTTGTAGCGTGTTAAGTTGTAATTATGGAAAAATGTATGTAATAAATCATTATCTTTAAAACTCGGGGTGCTATTGAGTCGAGAAGCGCCACCCGTTGGCGTCATTGCGAACTACGTTCCACGGTCAATAACTCGAAGTTCTCGTTTAGCTTACAAGGACCAAAATGTACAAGATAGATAGCACCTAAGTTGTAAACAATTGGTACCTTAATTGGACTAGCGTCCGATAATAATTTCGAATGTATTTTCACTAATTGTTGTGTATGACATATCAATTTTGCTTAAATTTTGGCATAAATTTCTTGTTAAGGGGCTGAATGACGCGTTCGCTTAACAGAACTTTTTTGATTGAATTATCTTGTGAATTTGTGGTTGATATTGTATATAAGTCACCTTACAAATATGACCCTTTAATAGCACCCTGGCTCTTTAGCAGTCACATACAACAGTTGGAATCTCGATGTCGGATATTCTGTGAGAAATTTCGCGAATCTATTTGCATTGAAAATAAATATTTAAAGGACAACTGTCCGTTATTCAATTTGTGATTGTTAACATCATTTACTTTTAAATGTTCAAACCTTCAAGAGTTCTGATGTTTTAAACTATATATTATCTATTTATTAAATCTTTCTTCTCTCACTCCTTGTTTTATTTACACCTACTGCCCCGCCTTCGACTTTCGAAATCACGTAGTGCACTGGTGCACTTAAATTTTAAATTAAAATTTAATTGAGTTTTTTAATTGCTGACGAATAACCAGGTACTCTTATGACAAGACGCGTATTATGTGAAGTTTTCTATGTATAATAGTTCAAGTTAATATAAACAAACCGGCTCTCCGTCCTTATCCCTCACATGAAACGGCTAGAACACAGAACTTTATGGAACATGTATGGAACATTTGCGGTAATCTACCTATTTAATTTAAAAAGAAAACTTGTCAAAGCTTGTCAAATTGAAAATAGTCATGTAAATTTAAAACATCGTAAAAAAGAATGCCTACAAAATTTTTGTAAATTACAAAATTCGTTGTTTATTTCAGGCGAAAGGTAAATAATTAAAATGACAGAAAAAGTATTGGAAAAGCTTAAAAACGCTGTGTAAGTGTTACAATTAAAAAATCAGTACCCATTCAATTTACAAATGATGCATTCTCTTGGCATAAATATTTTATTTTTGTAGTCCTATAGACAGACCTGGGTTTGATGCCTTTGGCATGTCTGCGCCAGCGTTAATACAAATGAACCCGGAAGGCAAATGGCAAAATAAGAAACCAGATTCTTTAGATGAAGCTAAACTTAAGGCTGTGGTTGAACATTTGGTTAGTTCTAAAGCTATAAATGCAGCACAGAGTTACTGTTGCCAGTGCGCAGCCGAAAATAAGCAGGTAATTTGCCTACTAAAATAACTTATTTTAACAAAAAATAAACCGACTTCAAACCGTTTTCTCATGAATGTCATTGTTAGAACTGGACCAAATTGAAATGGGACCACACAGGAAGCACTAGCCTTCAAATAAAAAAAGAATCAACAAAATTGTTTCACCCAGTCGAAAGTTATAAGGTAGCAAACATAAAAATAAGTTGAATTGAGAACCTCCTCTTTTTTTGGAAGTCTGTTGATAATTAAGAACTTTATTATAGACTCATAATATAATAGATACCTACTGAATGTTATCATTTTACAGAAAGGGGGTGGCCTTACGTCCTACGTGCCGGTCATTATGATGCCAATATATCCAGCAGACAAATGTCCGTTCGATTTAGAATGTGAAGTACAAAAAATGAAGGAAGCAGAAGCAACACCCGTTAAAAGGAGGAAAGGATTAAAAGCAGAACAAGCTAAAGACAGCGAAGCCGTTAAAGAGAAGAAGAAACAAAAAAAACGTGGATTTACTATGCAACGCCTTACAGACTTTGATTTAATGTCACAATGGTGATATAGTTATTGTTCTTGTAGTGATTGTAATGTCTTAGATGATTTGTTAGATGAAAACCAATTTTTTTGTACGTACAGAAAGTGAGTGTAGTTGTAATTGTTTGAATTGATTGACTCAATTAATAAACATTTATGAAGCAAATATCATTTTTTAAGTGTTCTAACTACCCGTATTCACAAACCGTTCTCACAGTGCTGACAAACGCATAGGGTCATCCAAATTAATTTAATTTATAAACAGCACTTTTTAGAGATGCTATTAAAATGGTATACTAAGGAGCAAGTTTTTCTTTATAATTCTAATTATATATCTTATTATTTTTCTCCTATTGTGGGATTTTGACGATTTGTTAGTCCTTTACCTCAAAAGCATAAACCCCACCACGCTCGAGTGACTCCACATTTAGCATCGTGGGCTCCGCTACCATAAGTATGAACTTTCTTGTATAGTAGTGATATTTTTTTTAAAAAGTCTGTTTCAAGGTAGTGTGTGCTGGTGGAAAGATTTTTTATTTTTAATAACTGTTCCTTTTAAATATAAATCTAACTAAAGTGTTCATCAATCTTCCCCAAATAATACAAATTCAGTAATAATTAATAAGTTTATTAACTAATAGTTTTAAACAGCACTTTGGTTTAATTTAATATTAACAGTAAACACATTAATAAAAATAAATAACATTAACTTTATTTTTTTATTTGTAGGTAATTAAATGTATTCGCGGTAATGCCAGTAGAACACATTATAGGTAAACCTAAATTCTCCAGGGCTTACTAGCGGATGACTGGTTCCTTAATATTAAAGTACAATCGAAAGACATAGATAATAATATGTGGGTGTAAATGCGGAATTTAAGTATATTTAAATTATTATTCCGAATACCAACTATCTACTTAATAAGCTTGAGTTATTACAAGAGAACCTGGGTGAACGTAGGCTTACTGTTTCAACTGACTTTACACTTAATGTAGGTAAACATTAAAAATTAAAAAAATATTACATATTATTATATTTCTTATACAGATATGCCACTATGAATAATTCTTATTTAATGACTTGAATTTATTATGACAAGTCTTCTGCACTTACATAAGATTATGAAGTAACTACTGTATTAAGTATTTAGACACGAACACTTGCAATTTTGACGCTAGAAATGTGAAACAACAGTGAATATATTTTATTATCCAAGTGGCTTTAATTATGAATTAACGATTGTGGAAAAGGAATATTTACTAGTTCAGAGTCAGAGGTCAGTTTATATTTGTCATAGAGCATTTGTCCGAGTTACGTTGAACTAGTATCTAAATTTTCCTTTTCCGTTATACTACTAACTACTATATAATGTTAATTAACAATTGCTTTATCCCTTTCTCAGTATCAAGTTGAAGTTAAATTTTATATAAATTGTAGTTGGCCTTGATGAGATTGTAAAACTAATCTTTTTTGAAAATAGTACCATGTTGCTATATGGCTTTTCTCCATATAGTTGTTTGTTTGGTATTAAAAAGTACTTTGTTTCAATTTAACATCAACGATTATGTACCAATAATCCTTACATATTATAAAACAAAGTCCTCCGCCGCGTCTGTCTGTCTATCTGTCTGTCCGCGATAAACTCAAAAACTACTGCACCGATTTTCATGCTGTTTTCACCAATGCATAGAGTGGTTCCCGAGAAAGGTTTTAGTATATAATTTACAAAGTATCGCGGGCAGCAGCTAGTTAGTTAAATACTTACAATTGATTTTACATTTTGTACAAATTTTTCATCATATTTAGGCGTTAGGTATTAATTTTGTATTACAAGTATGTACACAATTATTTTTCATGTAATACACAAAGTATAGAAGTTTGAAAATTCAAGAGATAATCTCCGGAACAACAACTTAAACATGGCTTGATTAAGTATAAAAAATTATCTTTCAGGTGTGTGCACAGTTACAATAGTCAGTCCTCTGCAAATACTTACAGCTACAGTCAACTCAACAAAGAAACTATGTGTGGTGTCAGTCTATGAAGCTTTAATATGCGTTTTGGAATCATAATTTCTTTATAGATTGAGTTCAATAGTAAATTGTAACATTTTAAGAAGTAAACTCCTCTACGTATGATGCTGGAAAAGTGCCGAGGCTACCGTTCAGCTCACCGGTCCACCAACCATCATCTTGCTTGTATTGAACATCTATAACGTCGCCTGTTAAAAGAAAATTTACCTTTAATCTTAAATTTAATTAAATTTGCAATTCACTTGTTCCGATATTGTTGAAATCTGGACAAAAACTCCCTCTTACTAAACACCACGGTCACATAACAGCACGTGTGCTTGTGTTTCGGTGAGTGAGTTCTATTCCAACTCTTATTCATAATTCTTCTAAGGTTCGCAGTGTACGTGCAAGTTGCAACACCTCGGCTACGCCGTTATGAAGTGGACCGTTAGTCTCTCTGACGAACCATAACTATACTAAAAAATGTATAGGAAATAGGGACATCGTTAAAAACTATAGGCATATAAATCTCATTTCAAATATTTTCTCAAGTGATATTGAATATAATATAAAACCAATATAATGGACGAGCAATAACCTATAGGCTATAGAACAAGTTGGTTTTAGAAAATCGCTTGTGCAAAAAAATGCGCCCTGCCAAAGTTTGGAACTTCCTCCGAGCTCATATAATAAAACCCAAATCTTTTCAAAGTTCGAGTTAATAGGCCCATCATGGGTGAGCTCGCTCCATCATATTCCTCATCCTTGCTACACTGATGGTTGTTGGCCAAAAAAAAGTTCGCATTGCATTTTTATATAGTTTTAAATAAACTTTGTAAAAACAAACAAAAAAACGTTACTTTACCTACGTTTAGGTCACAAACAAAAAAAACGTTGCTTACCAATTAAACAAGAGCTTTCCTGAATGCGTTAAATGAATTTAAGTAAATTAGTTCCTCGACTAATAATAAAATATCTTACTGGAGAAATAATAGAAGATTAACGTTGGAAAGATAATATTTTTTTCTTTTCCAAGAGCAATTCTTCGTCACTAATTTTGCGACCCATTTAATAATAATAAGGCCTTCCCCCACTTCGGTCCCACGTTTAGGATCCCTAAACGTGACATGACATTATGTCACATACTCGTATTACTATAATGTCTTTCAAGTTTGCTAGTCTTCTAGAATTTATAGAATTTAGATCAAATTAATTAAAATTCATCTCAATGGATCGCAAAGTCTTTCGAATACCTATGTACCTACCTACTCTTCAATGTTTCTTTACTCTGATACTTCAAGAAGTCTTACACGTAAACATCCATCTATGATAACGTCACAGACATGTTAAGAGCAAAGACATAAGTTTATTATTAGCTAAACTTATACATAAAAGTGTTGTAAAAGGTTGTTGTAAATACTACTTTTCTAAAAACAGGTATTGTCCATTTACAAAAAACAAAAGCATACAGATTACGACAATTATCGCCCAATAACTGCCTGTGATTGATAAAATAGCCGAGAAATATATATGTAATGAAATACACAATTTTTTCAACACAAATAACATACTAACAGTAATAACAGGCTTCCAGCAACACAAAAATACCATACAGTTACTGACTAAATTCACAGATAAAATATATGAACAACTGGATGCTAAAAAACATGTGATGGTCGTATTTGTGGACTATAAGTAAGGCATTTGATACCTTAAAACATAACAGTCTACTAGACAGACTAAATGAAAGTGGAATCAGAGGGAATATTCTAAACTGATGTAAAAACTACCTAAAAGACAGAAAATATGTAGGAAAGATCAATAACTCGAGTAGTGAGCCGGTAAAAGTCACCGAGGGTAACGGCACAGGGATCCTTGTTAGGACCCTTACACTACCGTACTTATGTTAATAGCGTACAGAATTTAATGACACAATGTGACATTTATCAATTCGCCCATGATACATGTTTATTGGCCTACGCTGATAATCCAAAAGAGGCCATTGTCAGGCTCCAGATGTACTATACTAAACTATAATTGCATGATCCCACTATGCTTGTTTGGTCTTCAATGTAAACAAAACTAAACTAATTTACATCAGCACTAGTCAAAACAGAATTAAACATCAGGTACAATTTATAGCACACAACCATGACTTGTCTCCACAAAAATTTCATACGTGATAGTCCAATTGCGTGTGACTGTGAACCAATTGAGGAAGTAAATAAACAGGTCTATCTGGGGTTGTTATTCATAACCGGCTCAATTGGATGGACCACATCAATAGTGTATGTGACAAACTGAGTGAAAATGCAAGCCAAATTTGGTAGATCTTACAAAACGCATCTAGACAAAATATATTCTCTGCAACTATGAATTTTAAAAACAATAATTATACAACACAACATTAAAAGACAACTTAATGACGACGATAAATCAATATTTGAATTTTGTAAAATCATTCCGGTCCATTCCATAGAAAGATACAGCTAACACTATTATTAGAAGAATACTTCAACAACAAATTGAAAAACGTTAAAATAGCTAATACCAACAAAATAAATACACGCAGCAGCAAATATCAAAAACTAGAACTGCCAAAATATAAAAACTTATATGGTAAACGTAGATTGGGTTTTTTAGTACCTTACCTTATTAATAATCTGCCAACAGATTTAAAAAATAATTTAAACATAAAAAGTAACGCCAGTAGCAAGTGAGATATTGACAGCTTCCTAATTGGATAAATGCGTCTCTGTAAATAGACGCTCAAAAGTACGCAGTATATAAAAGATATATAAGTATCTACTTTATATTGCGATAGAAATCTGTAATATTTTTGAATATTCAAATGCTCAGAGCTTCTTAAAAAATTACTATCACCTATTTTAGAAGCCGTTTATTATTTGGCATTTATAATATGAGGACGGCATCGAATTACCTGGCGTCAATGTGAGCTCATCATCGAGCCTCGCTTCATATGTGTACAATGCACGACATTTGCATATGAATGTTTTCTGCGATGTTGCATTGCCGTTTTCAGTGGTTTCCATATTTGTCAAATCAGTGGAACTGTTGCTTCTCGAAGAAAATTCATCTGGAATTTAAAAAATAAATGAGGTAAGTAGGTACAACATTTTTTAACATCAGCTTTTTTAACAACATCACAACATCAGCTTGTGTCTCGAAACTGAAAAAGTTTTGTTATGGAAATCCGTAAATGCTACCATGTGTATAATGATAAATAATTGAGACAACGCTTTCGTATCAAATTCTATTATCTACGCTTTACCGGCTTTAAAAATATATATTGATCATAAGCTCATGAATCCGGCTATATGTATTTATAAGCCAACTTATGAAAATTATGTTAAAAAAACTGGCCTATATTAGTACAGACGCCTACAGCCTAAGCTTTTATATTTAATTTAAAGTTTATTTTCTTCTTTTTAGGGCACTTAAATAAAAGCTTGTTTTCAAAGAGTTTTTTTAACATTCATTTTTAGTTATGATTGAGAACTAAAAAAGTTGTATTAGTTTTTCGTGTTCTTCTCAGCAAGTTCTTTCATTTGATACCCATACTGTGGTAGTGCAGAAAAAATAACTAGTCCGCCATCTTGGATGACCGCCATATTGCAATTAGAATGACGTTACATAGCTAAGCATTATGCAATAGTCATCCAAATCATCCAAAATAACAGTGTATACCAAATTTCAGCTCAATCGGTTAAAGATAACTTATTTAAAATTCAGTTGCAAGATTCCACCCGGACAAACATACATATGTACATTGCAAGTTAATAAAAAGCTTGTAATAAAAAGGACACTTTTATTTACCAAAGTCACTATCGTGATGGTTCGCAAGGCCGTCATCTGCCGCGCGATCACTCCAATCCCCAATGGGGCTGTCTGACGGAGGAGGTGCTTCCGGAGTTGGTGGAGGCTGTATTGTTGGCAAATCTGTGCACACAGGTGTTGCTGGTGCACTCTTATTATTATCCACATTACGTCTAAACGTTAGATGCTCGATTCGCAGCTTGCTGGATGCTCGACTCATTATGGAATCACGTCGCTCTTTTTCCTCACCCCCTCCATTAACACTCCTACTTAGAGCCTTGTAATTTGGCTCAAGGTTTTTGCTAACTTCAGTTTGATAGTCAGCTTGTAGCCATGGCGGAACCTGCAGATTAGAATTATTTTTATTTAAACACAAAACATAATTATTTTAGGAATGCAAACAAGCTGACACTTGACTTGTTGAGTCGGTTAGCCAAGCGGAGGGAGGACTTAGAAACATAGCAACACTAAAGGTCATTCATCCTTTAGAGTTTCTTTACCTGCGTTACGTAGCGTCTTATGACATGACATATTGAATAAAAGAACAAAAAAATAAGCTTTTGCTTTCTCAAGGGCCTGCACAGACGACTTTCGTTTGCGGAAGACACAACTTCATCGAATAACACATACGAGGAACTAAAATCGCCGTATACTAATATCGGACTAAGAATAAGTGATGAGAAAAGAAAATAATGATTAAGAAGGCATATAGAAATGGGCTCTGTCATCCCTTACTCGCTCACAGAAACACAATTTTCTGTAAGGCGGTGGATTTTTGGCCACCCTACGAATAGCAGTTTTACCTTCCACTACTAAAATGGTTTTTAATTATGGCTTCCAGCTAATATCACCTTAAGAACACTTTGTTGTAATCCTTGTTTGTCTCTGATGACTTGTATATGCGTTGCAAGTGGATGTTGTAAGGTCGGTCTGCTATCTAACTCGTTAAGGCTTGCTGTGATTTTATATCTCACCGCCTCCAAATAGGTCAGCATGGATCTCATCTGAAAATATGATGTATGATATTTTTTAAGATTTCTTTATCATGATAACAACACGAATTTATAATTAATTAATTGCACGTGTCACTTACGTGATACAATTTGTCGGCAACGTTCTGCTGGGAATCATCATTACCAAATGTGGGTGTCTGCTTTATAGCTGCTGATAACCTCTCTAGTCCTTGCTTTGACTTTCGCTCCCGATCGCTGTCCTGTTTTACTAGTTGTAAAATTTTAAGTAAAGCCTGTGAACAAAGGTTTTTTTTTTAATTAATCAATGTCAAAAATAAAATATATCGAGTGGATTTTTTTTGCTTCACCTGGAGGTAAATTACTGGAGATTAAACTCGAAGGATATATTACTTATCTATTATTTTATTTTTTTAAAGAATTAAAATTTTTGACATAGATGACAGATATGTAACTGTAACCTCCCATTTGGTTATCATCACTTTGTGTATTGCCTCCCACTTAAAAAAGTAATAAGGGAAAATAAGAAGAAATTGTTTATAATTGTTAATAAATTAAGGATAATTAATAAAGTGGTGCAGTTCGTTTCTTGTTGAACACAAATGAGTTAGCATTGGAGATTACCTGTTTACGTCTCTCCCGGTTCATTGCGAGTGTTGTGTGTTCACAATAGAAATCTGGTAGAAGCTGTTCACTGGCACCAGCCGGAGCAGAGCGCACACCGCGTATCACTCGCATGTCCACCGTTGCGTTGGCAGTCTTTATTGGATGTATTAGTGCGTTAGTTGCCTGCATGTGAGAAATAAAAACAATAAGTATATAATCAAATTTTTAAGCATTTTTTTGTGATTTTTTACAAAATAATATAAAATGTAATGGGTACTAACCTCGGTTAGCTGAGAAGGCACAGCGCTCGTCAATCTGAGGTAGCATTCGGCATAACTTTTCAGCTGCGTTAGTCTCTCTTCTTCAAGAGATTCCAGCATTCCAGCCCCTTTAACCACACTTGTCTCCCATTCTAACCTGAAAAGGTACATTGTTCATATTGAAACTTTATATAGGTTAGTACTGCAATTCAAAGTTATAAACTGAAAAAGACGTTTAGCTGCTATAACCAAAACATTCTCATTCAAAATAATACCAATAATTAAATAATAAAGTATTGTGCTTATGTTTCTATCCACATCCTACTTTATCTTGTCAAGGCAAGTTATTACTAAGTAAAACAAATCACGATTGAAAATATTTTCAATAGATGAATTACAATATTACACTGAGGAAAAATATGGAGAAGAAACCTATGCGTCATGAAGGAATAACAAAATACTGCAAATTTCGTGATGCCAATTTACAGTATGTAATAAAGAGGTATGATGGCCCATGCCCAGCAATGGGATACAATATAATTAAATTTAATAATAATAATATAATACTTAGCACAATATAATAATAATACAATAATAGCTGATAAATATATTACTTAAAGCCTTCGGGCGAATATAGGTAGTTTGATCATTGTTATAAAACTATCATAAAAACAAGCGTTGCAATTATGCATACACCTGTAGCAATAACATCATATTTTAATATTTGTTCTGAGTCATACATATACACGTATATGAATATTGATTCGTACCTGGCGCGTTCGGCCTGAACACAAATATTGTAATACTCGATTTCAGTTTTCTTCACGGCGTCTTCTGTCTTTCTCTTCTTCACTTGTAGCTTGGCTGCGTCCTTTTCATTTGCTGCACTAGCGATCCTCTCAACTCGCGCGCTTAATATAGAATGTGGAATGTGGCCCATGCTTGAGCTACGGGACATTCGGCTGAAAATACACGAGCTAATAACTACCTACAGTACCAATACCCCCATCAAGACATATCGCAGGCAAGAAAAATCGCTAAGCTAATCGCGTAGCAAGAAAAAGGATCCTTTTATTTAAGAACACTTCTATTGGCATAGTAAAGTTCTTTCTGTTATTTTATTTACTATTAAGTACATTTCCGTTACTATGCCAAATGAAGTAAAATGCAGACCTATTATTATCCAATGAAACATCTTGAAGTTTCTCGTTCTCTCTCGCGGCTGCATGAGATTGCCTCTTCGACTTGGCTTCTCCTGTGCGCCAATCTGTCAAACTTTTCGTTGTCTTTTCAACGTTGCCTTCGATCTGTAATAAATATTATAAAAACAAAAGCTTAGACGTTAGTTAGTTCGTTGTTTTTGCTCAATTTACGCGTAAGCCGTTGAACGAATTTATATTAAAATTTGCACACCTTTTTGATATATATGCTTAATCATTATAATAATTATAATGCTACTTATCTTATAGGAATGCTTGCCATTAATGTATTGTTTAAACATAAAAAATAGGTATGCATAGTGTAAACATGGTTTCATGTCAATCACACATTCAATTGTTTTATTAAAATTGCAAACACTTTAAAGATTTTGAAACATTTGTAATACCCAATTATAATACCTTCTTCCTGAGTTTCAATTGGTTTTCAATGACGTGTTTCATCGGCTTCACTAGTTCCTCGGACAGAGCGTTGGAATAGTTTCTGGAAGTTGACAACGAAAAAGATAAAATATGGTGTTAACATTAAGGGCACATTAAAGCTAATGTAGCAAGTCGGAAATTTTTTCCACTCTAGGGACGCGATGTTGGGCCTATTAAATACCTTAATATGTGTAGGTATCAGTCGCTCACTGTATTATATTAATGTTTTGGACGAGTTACAAGAAATTGGATCTTTATTACAAATTATAATGAAATTTCATTCATTTCACTATAATTATAAATTATAAATTTTGGAATTCTACTCACGCGCCAGTTATTTCATATTTGCTTTCTGTAATAGTGATTACAACCTCCAGAAAACGGATTGCCCAATAATACCAAAAGCCCTAGGCTCTGACGCCCATTGAAAAGTGTGTTTACCTATGTATATCCGCTTTTTTCTCCATTTCGATGGCGACATGCTTCCATGCTTCAGCACAAGTGCCGACGCTCTCCTTACACGCCTTTCCCAGTTTCGTGCCGAGTTTCGCCAAGCATTTTGAATAGTATATCTCCGCTTCCACTCTACATAAAAATTAAACAATCATCAAACTGGACTTGTTTCACAATAGAACTGCGTAATATGTAGTAGTGGTAATACTACGGAAGTACACAAAAATATGCAATAATTGTTACGCTGCTCTGTCTTGCTTTACTTCTTTTTGTTGATATTAGCCTACTGAAGTGATAAAGGGCCAAAAGAAAAATATTTTTTTATTATTTATTTATTTGTTTATACTTGAAACAAGTATATCTAACCTAATATTCGGGTAAATTGTCCCTGAAAACTGGAAATTAGTTTTGACTATCGGATCATATTATGAAAACTGACAATAATAGCCTAAATTCCATTATATAAAACTATGAAACTCCGACTTTTTGAAACAACTGAAAGTCTGACATTCTGAAAAGAATATGGGACCAAACAATTACATCGCTATGGATAAGAAATTAATGAATTAAAAAAAACTTAATATTATAAATCTGTTTATATGTCATTGGGCAATCTGTGATTAATTGATATAGCAAGTGAAACAAGACATAAAAAAGACTGCTTCAGAAACAAACTAAATAGGTATACAAAAGGATGAGCTTGAGATGAGACAACACGAAGTTATATTTGAACGGCTCTGGCGCGTTGGCCCACTTGGCGGCATCACGCCGCGTTCTATTTCTGTTTTTGTGGCCATTGCCGCGCCCTTAAATTTATTGAACATTTCAAATTGTGAATTGATGGCTAAGCGAAACTTAATATGCCTGTAATAGGCGACTTCATCCGCGCAACTTTATAAAAATATAGCCTATGTTACTCGCTGATAATGTAGCTTTCTATAGGTGAAAGAATTTTTAAAATCGATCCAGTAGTTTGTGAGTTATTTCCTACAAACAACAATACAAATAATTCCTCTTTATGATATTAGTATAGACCAATAATTCGTAAATTAAGCTTCGTGCCGGAACGATAAGGCGAGACATGGTTTCGCTGAATGGAAGGGCATTAATTCGGTTAGCTTAAAACAATAAGGTATTGTTTATGGCCTGCATAGAAAGCGACCGTTGCCTACACTTTGGAGTGATAAAATTACGTTATCGGCATCGTTGAGCACAGCACCTTCGAATGCGTGTGTAGATAAATCAATGTGCGTCAAAATTTTATATTCAAAAACGTCACAAACGCAATTTCTCGCAGTAACTTGTCATCATTATCGGCAAATAACGATTTGGAAGAGGAACCATGGATAATGATCGGTCATTATAATTAGATATATTATATTTAGAAAGTACTATGAGTAGATACTTGGCGAAAACAAGTCATATTTTTCATGTACTCTATCTATCTATATCAGCATAGATTTATTTAATTCCTCTCTCAAAGACTAATGAACCGACTTTAAAAATGCTTTTACTTTATAATATGTTGTATTATACCAAAATCGCATGATTTGAGGTATTCACAAATTATTTTCTCTTGATAAAAAAAAATTAAGAAAATTTACCCTAGGATCACGATAAAAATATATTTTCAAAGGCGCATTGAAGACAACTCGATGACAAATGAATGAAAATAGAACATGACAAATGAAAATATGATATCTTCTTATTGTATAAATCTTACCTCTCCTGTAAAATAGCAGCCAATTCTTTACTGAAATCACTGCCCTGTTTGACGTACCGCCGTAGCTCTTCGTACCCATTCTGAGCCTAAAAAAAATGTTTTTTTTTATTATTTAGGGATGGTAAAGTTGCGTACACTGTGTTTCGTAGTCATAAATTGGCGTAGTCATAATTACTCAAAACAAGAAAGTTGGCGAGTGCGTCAACGCTCTTATAGAAGAGCGACTACAGTGAATTTTACGGTATGTGTGCTTTTGTGTTTCGGGGAGTGAGTACCTAAGGGATGTCAGCCTGTTAAAATATCTCCTCCTAATCCCTTATCTTTTATCCCTACCCTACTTGCACTGTACTTGCAGCATCAACAGCTTTGTATTAATTAATAGGTGACTATTGCTACCGGAATTTACGTAAATACCCAAGTATAGTGTCCCAAGTTTGTGCACGCTAATTTTGGAAACGTCTTAACTAACATTTAGTATTCGGTCGGTCCTAACAAAGATAAAAAAGTTATATTGTTCGATGCGTCAAGCGTAAAAACCGTGCTAGAATAAAATTGCGGATACAGCAAGTCAAAAATTACAATTAAATCGAACTTAGAAAACTCAGAACTAGAACTTAGAATTTAACTCGTTACTTGGAAGTTTTAGTAGAAGTGCAGCGCTCAGCCTATAGGTATTATCATCAATCATCAATCAATACTAATAATAAATCTGTAAAGGTATTGTATGTATGTATGTACCGCCATAAACTCTTAAACGAATTAACCGATCATGAAACTTGGTAGATAAACATTTAGACGTACAGGACACATGATAGGCTACTTTTTTCTTATTCGACGCGAACGAAGTCACAGCCACGAGCTAGTTCTAAATTATTAGCGTAAATTATTTCAAACAATTGTTTGTTATAAATCGAATATAGAAACGTCACGTCTTTTAATTCTGGGTATATTCCAAGAATTGTTGGAATACCAGCCACAATGAGTAAATTTCGATACAAAAGTCATGCTTCCACGCGTGACCGTAAGGGTAAACATAAGTCAATAGAGAAGCATTACTTATATGTTTTTTTTTATATATCGCCAACTAAAATAAATCTTCACATATCTCCTGCTAATGGCCAACTATTGAAGCATCTTACATGTTTTTGTTGATCCATCTACAGGCAATTAGTATTTACCGTTTAGTTTGTGCATCGTTGCACATTGCATTAATGGTTTCGTTTTCAACAACGCTTGTACAGTTTCTTAAAGTCATTAAAGAATATTATATAGGAAGTTTTACTGGTGTCAATGGTCAATTCCCACGAGTGCATTGTAATCCTAAGATAAGCAGTTATAAAATCTTAACCATACAAGCCAGCATTTCACTATGAATATATATTTATATCGATGCACAGCTTCGATTTACATAAATTCGAGTGAAATGTAAAGATCCGAGATTGAAACATTCAATCCTCGATTATTGCTAAGAGCCAAGCTAATAGATTAGTGACTAATCGCAGTTTTGGCCAAATTACAGGCTGATGTGGCATAGTAGGTGCCTAGGCCTAGTGAAATAAAAAAGCGAGTCACGTAACTATCTCTAAGCTATACGCAAGTGTATTAGTCCTTCTGATTAATCAGAGGAAATTGTTGCAAGTACAAAGTTATTATTTTATCAATCCATGTTAGTTTTGTGTGGCTTGTTACCTTTTGCTATTTCATTGATAAAATTTAACAATAAGGTTTAATATTATAACATTTCTCTGTACTGACGTAAACCACAGTTATAATTCCCTATACACGTATGAATATTTATTGTTATAGAAAATGGGGAGAGTCGGCTACAATAAATTGAATGTTACGAGTTAAATAATGCGCTATAAACAACGACTGCGATGGAAGTAAGTGAAATAACAGAATAAGTATTATAAACAGTTAATAGGCAGTCTTCTATGCGATCGTTCGAACGAACCTATATAATAATATGCACTTCTATCACCGCCGAGCTGTAGCGGAATGTACTTCGCATGAAATTGCCTATCTATTAACTAACCTATAACAAATGCATTTAACACACATAAAACACAATTGCTAAACAAATTTGTTTGTTAGAAATGCGCGTTTAAAGTGCATTCTATTTTTTCACGCAGAATAAAATAAAATGTCGAGCCCGTTGAATGAGTGGTTAGGTTGCTCTAGAGGTTGCCGTGTTCGATTCCCGACAGGGTGACTGTAATCACCTATCATCAAGTGAACCGTAAACTTGTCTGCCGACGTTAACATTAAGAAAAAAATGTCGATTGAAACTTTTCGAATCCAATAATGTTTCAATTAATAATAGAATGAATAGTCGTGGCCAGTAGTGCTTTAGCGTTATTATATTCATGGCAGTTGCAAACAAATCGCTCTTTTATCATCTGGTCACGCGCCACAAATCTACGCCAATAGATTCAATGCTACCGATGCGTTGTTCCGAACTTCGAACAGACAATAACTTTCTTCTAAAACACTTTCACCGCATTAGAAAAGCAACCGAAAATGGTGTGCGTTAAAGTTTAAAATGGTATATTAGAGTGTGTCTGTAGTACAAATATATAGGTATGTGACAATAGTGAGGAATGGAAATGTGTGCGTGAATGTAATAATGATGTACACGCACTTCCGGCCGCGAAGTGAGGTCGTTGCATTACGAAAATGGATCCAATTTATTAAAAACTGCACTCTACATTCTTATACAATTTATTAAATTAAAAAGCAAAAATAAAATTATTCGCTATTATTATAGTTGCACAGTTACCTACTTAGAGTATAAAAATAATTACCTAAAGATTTAAAGGTCCGTCACCTGAAATTCGACATGGGCAATTAATTATATTATCAATCAAGCCAAAATTTCAAACGTCTGTCAGCTATCTTCTGTGCTTTAGTTTCAAAGATAATAATATATTTAAAAAAAGGAATCGGAATCTGGCTTTCAGTTTATAGATTTTCTTGAGATTTACCATTAATAACCTCTTATTACGTAGTAAGCAGCCGCCCGTGCATTAAAATTAATATTAAATTATTCAAATGTTAAAAATAAAAACAGAAAAGTAAATGGCAGCACTTTGAAACTGCCAGGGTTTTTTCAGGACACTTTGAGGTTGAAAAGCTATAGAAAATATCCTTCGTATCGCCATTATTTGCAAAGCTATTTCAAGTTATCCATTCAACATTACATTCGTAATTTTTTACCTTTTCTTCGTTCAACATTTTTGGTTTGAAATTTTTTTTAGAAATTTAAGCACATTAGCAATTAAAGCTCTAAAGGAGCTTTATAGTAGTGCTATTAGAAACAAAATACGGCTCGTGGACCAATTTCAAGAAGAGCAAAAATTTTTAGAATTTTTTTTGTTGGTTTTGTTACGATTATTTTATTAAAAAATTAAAACTTTTTACATTATTTGACTATTATCTGTCTGTCTATCTGTCTGTTCTTCCTACCATAGGGGGTCGCTGGTAAACGAATAATATGATGTAGTTGCTTACCCAGTAATTGTCCTTGAACACTTGATTGTGCGAGGAGCGTAGATTGATCATCTCCTCTAAAGTGTTCTGCCAGCGGTCCATGCCAGCCGAAATTTTGTTTGAGACGTTCTCCCTGTTCATTTCGTGTGCTGCACCATCCCCTTGAGACACAGCACCATTGGAGCTGGTGCTTGTACCACTAAATGTTCTGAAACAATATAAATCCATATTAATATTATAAATGCGAGTGTTTTAGATGTTTTTTACTCTTTCACGCAAAAACTAGTGAACCGATCACCATGAAATTTTGCATACACGTTGTCTGGGACACAAGAAAGGACATAGGGTACCTTTCATCGTTCAACGCGGAAGAAGTCGCGATCACCAGCCAGTCAATATATAATTTTAAAAAAGGAGTACTTTTCGGCGTAACTGCATAAAACATAGCCTATGTTACTCGCTGATAATGTAGCTAAAAATACCAAAATACAAATCTATGCTCTTCATAATATTAATTTAGACTAGCTGTTGCCCACTATTTAACACCTGACATCTGTGACGACGAAATAAATCAAATGTATGTATATATTAATTATATTTAGAAAAACATAATTATAATATACTTACTTTCCATATACATATAATTTTCCACAAGATAATATGATAGTTACCATGTTAACTAATAAAATCTTTACATAATTATATCGGTTACGGTTGACTAGCAGTAACTATTTCTTACATTATACCTTTTAATCTCTACATAATAATATAAATCGGTCATGTCTGTTTCTCCGTCAACTGCGAGTACTTCTAAACCACTTAGCATATTTTAATTCGGTTTTCATTTATGGAAAGAGGAATTACAAAGAAAGGTTTGTGTATTTAAAAAAAACTCATCCCAGGCTCTCATTACGAAATTTAAAAATAAAAAAAATCATAAACAATTTCTATATTTATAACACGATTATTCCACCAATTATGAATAAAGAATTAATACACTTACTTCCCACTAAAAAGTTTAAAAAAAAATTATTACCTACAAGTAGAAACTAAATCTAAAAAGTCTAAAATAATAATTTAGTAACTTCAAATCAAAGAGATTATTGATGCTTATATCCTTAAGTATGATACAATTTACAGTAAGTAAATTTTCGAGTTGGGAGTAGCCGCAGAATTCAACTGTCCTTTTGGCTGGCATCGACAAATTTCTTGAAAGACGAAAAACATGTACTTTATCATGACCATAAAAACCGTACTACTGAAAAATCACGCTCTAAGAAAATATTATTATCTTATTAACAAATAATTAACATTGACGATTGCCCCTGAAAATTCACATCACCTCGACATTGCGTAGCTTAGATATAGTAGTAGCCATGGCATTGACTACCGAACTGTGTTGTTAATTGCTTCGCGGCGTGGTCACACACGAGGACGTTGCAATTCTGAGATGATTCTATTGTCAAATGCATTTGATACCACATCTCGCCGCATTTATCTCTCACTGAACGAGCAACAACTAACGGTGCAATGACAAAATCAATTCTGGTCGATGATCATTGGTCTTTATCCTCGAAAACTAACTAAATAATAAAACTCTGTGCTACAAAGTCTGTGAGTCTATCTATATATTAGACAATAAAAAACAATTTGGTCAACTAGACTGAAATCAAAAACCCAACACAACATTGCAAGAGTATTTTAGTCAATAGGTATATTTATCTAAGTATGTAAATTAATTTGAACTCTACCTACTGTCGCTAGCTTTACTGTCGGTTAAAGGTTAATCCAAGTCCACTTGATTATTACGCACTATTATAAACTCTTCTGTAATAGTAATAAGAGTTATTTGAGTTTGATATTATATTTTTTGAAAATAATTTTATGCGAACCATATTAAACATTGCACTTTCGAAACATTTGCAGTGCAGTGTGTCCTTTGAACATTATTATTGTTATTAAAGTAATCTTCGACCGTTGCTACATCATACATTTTAAGTTTTATCGTTAGTAGAGTGGTGCGAAGGTCAGGCGATGCAGCATTTTAGGGTTCATTTTAGTCAAAACGAATAACGAAAAAATATTTTTTTAAATCTAGCTGTAAAATTTAATTTTGCCAAAATAGATCTTGTTGAAAACAAGAACAGCAACTTATTCTCTAACCTTTTTGACCTTAATGTTTTTAATATTTTTATAAATCAAACATACTTAGAACTGATATTTTTGTTTTCCTCCTCATGTTCTTTGTTTCTTTCCCTTACTTACCATTAAATCGAAATCATAATTAAAAAATAAATAATATACAAGTATGTTTAGTTTAGATATAAACTCTATTGCCGATTAGCGTGCTAAATTTATTTCATAACCAAACCGCCGATTTGTAATATTGATAAATAACTCGCGTCTTAAATGATAGGTTACTTGATTGATTTATTTTCTTGAATACACCTTGACAGACAGACGACTTTATTAATGCTGTTTTACATATTGTGACCGCGAGACTCGTCTTTGAATGATCTTTACCATTTGCTGTATTTCGCTTTTTTAAGCAAATTCAACTAAAAATATACATTTCTTCCTTCAAAGTTAGACCGATTTTAATTCAGTTTTCACTTATGTATGGAAAGAGGGATAAAAGGGGAAAGTTTCTATCTTAGGCATACCTGCTAACTATTGTACTGCCAACGAAGCCATTTGTTTATTAAATTAGTAAATGTTATTTAAATTGTTATTATTGTTATTATCAATGCATAACGATTTTCTTATCGCTATCGAAAGATAAAAATTAAGAAAACTAAGGTTTCGCTGTTTGTTATCATAAATAATTCTTCGCTGAGTTTTTCGCGATCAGACTTTCTAATAATTAATAATCGATTCTTAAGGAGTAAACTCCAATAAACTCCAAAAAGCGCAAAACTGCTGGACCATATCGGTTATTTTTTTTACAACGTAATTACTTATGAAGAGAAGAAAATTTGGAATATTTGGCCGTGCGAAGCCAGGGGCAAGTTGCCAGTTAAGTTATAGAATGATATAAATACTGTTACAAACACAAACATAGATATAAACCCTTCCGACCTTCCGACGTTTGAATACACATTGACGTTTGAATGGAGAAACTATTGGCTTGCGCAACCTCACGTGTGTGACCGTTGTGTGACACGAGTTCTCTAAATACAAAAACTTCAATAATAGTGTTTATTAAACAAATTATATGGAGCTAAATGTTAAATTACTCAATATGCCACCATTTACCTTTTCTAACGAGGTGTTTCGGGTTATTCGCGCGACGCGGCTGGCATAGTGTCCGGCGACTCGAAGCAATTATGTAACCGTCATGGACGACCGTTTGAGGCAATACTCGTACGTGGCAACATCACGTCACTTAGTTAGCACTTTTTATATATCATTAGGAGACTGTTAACGCTCGTTTCAAGTTTACCGAAATAAAATTTATTGACATAGGCAGAAAACTTAGCCGATGCGCAATAGTTAGAATAGAAAATCTTATTCATACACGTTAGAAATGAAGCCATTTGGCAAAAAAAAGCACGCGAGCGAATCCTCTGGCTACTATAAAACTATATACCCTCTAGCTATATTATACAACTAGTAAGTAGGTGCATAAATTAGCTTTTAAGATAAAGATACTCCTATGTTTAAAAGGATTTTTGGCATTATTCCATCTTATTGTAAGACGTTATTAAACAATTCACCACTTCAAGAAGTCGAGGCATCTATATACCTACAAACAAACGTTCTTTTTGTTATTTTTAAATATGCTTTTCCTTAAACGTCACAGAATCATTGTTTTTGCATATTTGATATTGGTTGAGGCATGGCATTTAGTGGCATCTTTAAAAAATATGCCACTTAATATTTGGGCAGATTTCTTTATAACAATATGTGTACTATGATTCCAACTAATATTTAACTTAATGTCTTTTAAATTTTAGTTAAGGGAACTTACGCTACCACAAGCCGGCGTATGTGGATTTGAAGATTTAACCACAACGAGAAAGCCTCATTTTGAATTTCTTACATTTCCTCATTTGCGGTTCTTAAGATGGATTTAAGTGGCTCTGATAGAAGTTGGAAGTGAAGTGAGTAGACGTACATACCTAATCCAATCAAAGACAAACTACAAGAGGTGTCTTAAGTAGATATTTATTATTTCAATTGGGTAAAGATAATCCTGCTTTTTATGCTAAGGTCGACAGAGGGCGAGAGATCCACTTGATGGTAAGTGGCAGCCGTCGCCCAAAACAGATAAAAGCAAGTGCGCTCCCGACGACAGTAGGATTAACAAAACAAGGCATTGAGAAAGGATAATATGCATCCCTTTACTCACTCACCGAAACACAACAGCACACATGCTGTTATTTCAC
The DNA here is from genome assembly GCA_918317495.1 of Synanthedon vespiformis. NCBI lineage: Eukaryota > Metazoa > Arthropoda > Insecta > Lepidoptera > Sesiidae > Synanthedon > Synanthedon vespiformis. The sequence continues at coordinate 6,796,021 of OU906947.1, forward strand.
GGAACTTAAGTTGAACAGGTATACTTAATAGACGCGATGATACTATCAGTGTCGTTATGACATTTTGTAAGTGCGCAACTAATGTAGTGTTGTGTAGATGCATTTCATAATAAGCAGGGTATTGGAAAATAGAAGCCGTGTTCACACTTGGTCAGTATTTGCGCAATTACATTAGGACCACTGTATAGGTACATTATTGAAATTGCCTTTTAGGAATTGGATATTTACTTAATTGTAATACTTAGTTACTAAACATTCAAACACTTTTCTTTTTCATTCGTTTATATTTTAATAACGAATGTATTGTAATCCGATTGTAAGCAATGTAATATTTAGCATTTTTCATATTACAATAAAGTTTTAACAGATTTTTTTATTAATTCACTAGCTGGCACCCGCGTCTTCGCACGCGTTGAAAATTAAAATATAGGTATTATAATTCAAATTCAAATTCAAATTCAAATATTTTATTGCAATCCATAATGTATACACGATGTTACAATATAAAAATTGGATAACGATTAACGCCCGACATTTTGCAGTGCATTGGTAATTTTATTTGTTTTTAGATAGCTGGTTCCCGCACGCGGCTTCGCCCGCAATAATTCAATATGTTTTTATAAACTGTTCTACCAAAAGTAATAAATTTACTTTACACACATTTAAGAAATGCAAATCTGTTGTATTTAATATTCCATTTGGAATTGTATAACCATGGCAAATTTCTTGTCCGTTACTGTATTATATCAAAAAAACATTTCTGTTATGTAAATTAGCTACATTTGAATATTCACAGAGCATTATAGCCATAGCTTCCTTGCCACTTGTTGATAATGTCGCGACCAGTTTAAGGAGGCCTACACACGCTCCGGCTTTATACGGTCGCACGGTTTTTTATAAAGCACGTCGTGTTCGAGGGAAATCTCGAGATTGAGTTTTGAATGACAAACGATTTTATAGCGACGATCGGGTGCCGCAGATTGATGCCTCTAATGTTCAGTGTACAATCGCACTCGCCAACTTTCACTAGCTCCACCTCTGATGTCATGTGACGTCATAAGACAATGACTTCTAGTGACTAGCTGACGTCACAATACCTAAGTAAATGCTACACATAAACATGCATATGTATAATATATTCTCCATTGAATCTGGACGCTTCGCACGGAGATGAAAATTTCAAAAATCCTTTTTTAGCAGATGCTTACATTAATAAAATGGACCTATGCTCCATATAGACTTTACTAAATTAGTCTAAAGGCCTCTTTCACCACCTGTCAAGTAGGCTTACCGTCATTTAAAGTCACCTGTCACCGGGATAAATGGAGCTAATATACCTTTGTTCAGGACTTGACCTGACTGCTTTGGACTTGACGGACCTGTTTTGGAAAACTAAGAAAAATTATAGACTTGACTTGACTGACTAGTCTCGGGATCTGCTACTTTTGATTTTTTATTTCAATTTTGCGATTTTTATTTAAAAAAAGGTTATTACAAATTGCTATTTTTACTAATGACACTGGCAAAGTCATCGGAGAAGATCTGATGGAGTCAAGACATTAAAAGAGAAGAAGAAAAAGAAGACCTTTGTTTGTACGGTAAAAGTCCCAAACACTAAAAAGAAAAAAAAAGAAAAATCGCCTATCGAAGGTTGCACAAAACCGAGTGCATAATTTCAACGCTTTACTTGTATTTGGTGAAAGAGGCCCTAAGTAATGTTGTAAATAGACTTCTAAGCAGAAATTTTTGACAACTCGCGGGGAATTTGTACGCGTACGCAAGTTATGGTCGAAAACTGTGCGGTTTTTACATATAAAAAGAGGGAAAAGCCTGAGCGGGTCGCTGGTTATATTTATAAAATCATTATTCATAGCAGTAAATGTTGCATAATTTATTATAAGCATAATAATTATCATAATGATAAACATAGTATATTAGAAAGCTAATGGTAAATAATTTTTCATAATTAATTTTAGTTCTATATGCAACGGAACATTTAATATTCGTTCTTCTACAATTTAGTAGTTACCACTACGTAACGGTAGTGTGCCCTACAGGTAGACCGTCACCCTGTCTGTCGATCTTATCTGGGGATGTTATGGATCTGGATACGGATTATACCGGTTTCGGATACGGTTACGGATATGTAATTATTTTGCATTCTCCGTTAGTTTCGGATAATTTCGGTTACGGATATTCGATTTGGAATTTTAAAAGTAACATCCGATTAGATTTGTCATTGATGTTAAAAAAGCTTAAGCTTAAGATTCTTAGCATAGGAAAATATTTAATTAACCACTAAAAAGCATTTATTATAACTGATGCTTTATTATATGATTTTTAATTTAATACTGAAGGTTTGTTGTGATTTTTATCAAGACTAAATAAGATCAGTAAACGCCAATCTCGTTGTCACTTTTTATTAGAGCCGAGGTCGTAGGTAACACTGTTGACAGTCGGATAAATAAACAGAGTTAGTTATAAGACGGATACAGGACGGATAATAACAAAATAACACAACGCAGGATATTTAACCATAAAAATACTAATATTATAAATGCAAAGTCGCGCCCCGCTGTCTCTCCGTCTGTATTTACACTTAGATTTTTTTTTTTAACTATGCAACGGGTTTTGATGCGATTTTCAATAATGTAAAGAGCGATAACGGAGGAAGCTTTTATATAACGAAGGGGTGCTTACTTTGACGTTATCTCCGACATATTATATATAATTTGCAGGAAAAAAATCCACGCGAAGCCGGAGGCGACCCGCTAGTAATAGGGTAAACCGTTTAGGCGGAGTAATATAGATTCATACTTACACATGGAAACTTATTGAATAATATTAATTAATTAGTACTTCAAATACATGACTACATTTAACGTAAACACATTATTACTTACATATTTATGTGGACATAATTATCATACTGTAGATAAAACAATTTTTTTTAACAATATGAGGTCTACTCTCATTCATAAAATAGCGTGTAGGGAATAAGGCTAAAGGACTGCTAAATCAGTCCGTCATTCAATCACAATGGACTTTAAAATACATTTAAAACAGGCAATTATACAAATAGTATATAGTAATTGCCCGTTCATTATACAAGCAAAGATCAACCTACTGCCTTTGTTAACAAATCGTAAATTCCAATGACTCCGAGAATAAACTTCACTTTCATTTAGCATTGTAAAGACAGATTAACTTTTGTACCAATTTCCCACCTAATAAATATATAATAATATTACGTGTTTAATTGCAACACGTTTACTATCACTTTGGCTGTTTTACTTCAATTTCACAATAATTACAATTACAAAGTATAATAATAATTTTAATGCAGTAGGTATCTGTTACAAGTGAGTTTGGTAAGTTGGAAATTTAATAAGAAACTTAAGTACAGATAGACCGTTGTCGAAGATAATTTCAGTCCCGTCAATACTATATTTATGTCATCTATTATATACCTACCTATCTAGACTAGATCTATATCTATATAGAAAACTATCACTAAACTAAAAAGAGTTGATAAACGGGGAAGGTAGCATATAATTTTATTAGTATTGATTTGCAGTAAAAAATTTCAGGGGTGCGATGTCAGTTAACTAGCTTTTGCCCGCTACTTCTTCCGCGTACTTTTTCTTAAACATTTCAAAATGAAAAATTCTCAATGCGTTTCAAAAATATAAGAACTTTATTGCTCATAATCGTATTTCTGCCAGTCTGTTTTTTTATATTACTAGATGTTCCCCATCGGGAACTTCTCTGGATTAAAGGTACCCTGTCGTATTCCTGACATGTATGCGTACTTTCTTAACGATCAAGTAGTACCTAAGCGTAACAAGGAAACTCACTTTCCTTTTATCAATACTAATAATAAATCTGTATGTGTATGTTGCTCCATAACTCTTAAACGAATTAACTGATTTTCATGAAACTTGGTAGGTAAACATTTAGACGTTACAGGATACAGGAAAAGACACAGGACACGTTACAGGAAAGGCCACTTTTTTCGTTTTCAACGCGGACGAAGACAGCTAGTAGTTAATAAGGTAGGATAGTAATGGTTATAATTTACACTTTTTGGGACTCATTTAAGACTAATTTTGTGTGTCCTATGAAAAAAGCCTTAAGAATAATACAAAAAAAAATGTACATTAGATTAGAAGACATAAGAATCAGATCTCACGACTAAAATTGATCATTTAAATCGCGCATTTTAAACGGAAACCTACTTTCCGTTTTTAGTGCGTTTTCGTGTTGCGTAACAATCGCAAGGCATCCAACACAGGCATCTCATTAATCATTATTACCTCATAGCTCATCGAAAGCTTAAAATTTTGATGGACTATAGAAAATGACCGCATAAACTCCAGACCTCATCGCTAAAATATAACTCACTTATAAAATATTAGTCACTTTTCTTGTCCACTAAAATTAAAGTAATCTCTTGTAATCCAGCACCTGTTGTGTTGCGTTATAGCGTTGTTTGTGTTATAGGCGATAATAACCACCTACCATCAAGAGGACTGTCAGCTTGTTTGCCGACCCTAACATAGGAAATATAGCTACATAGATATGTATAAACATAAAATATGCCTTTCTCACATATTTGTAAGTAACAAAGGTAGTATCTGCATAATTACCACACAATTTTAAAAATATTTCTCAACACTATTTAACCTGCATCTCTATTATTAAGTAACAGTAATGATGGTCTAGTCTAGGTTAATCGAACTTGCACTGATATCCATGTTGCGTGACATCGTAGCGTGACGACATTGAACATCACGTAACAATTCTCGGGACAACTAAATGAATGGATCGTGACCTCCTCACCAATAAATAAAATCAAGTCTAAGTATATTAATGAGTTGTCGAGCACTCTTCTTGTGTCTCATACCCGCTATGTGTCAATAATACTGTTATAAGTATACCCATCTCCGCTAATAGCTACAATATAGAGTACAAGTCTGAAATCGTAGATAGTGGAAAAATTCGTACCATATTTTAATCTCGAGATTTTTGTTTGTAATATATTTTCAAATTTTTAAATTATTATTTTCACTATTTTTTTTAAGTTTGACCTTGGTTTGAGTGTAAGTACTGGATTTCGCCCCCAGTCCGTTGTGTGGTTTCTTGTAACACAAGCCTGCTACTTTCCTACATTAGGCCCAAACAATTGGTGTTTGTGTGAAGAAGAAAACTATTCGTTTTGCGTTGTAGTCAATATAAGAATTAGGTATTTTACATAGTAGCCATATTGCGATGTAGGCAAATTACGTTTTAGACCGTCTGAGACCAACCCGTTTTACCGAATGTACCTGAGGTGAAAAGAAATTATGTTTGTTTATTAAAAGACTGTAATTAGTTTGTAGTCACAATTTGTAGTGTTGTTTTGATATTATAAGTAAACAGTAAGTATACTACTTAGTCATTTCAACGGACGCCATACTATTATTGTTTAAATAACTGTGTAGGTATTATTAAACATAAAATTTGTTATTATAAATATAATACTATGTGTATTAATGACAACACTTGTGAAATTTTGTAGAATTGTATTTATTACAGAAATAATTTTTAATAATATCATATAGGTACCTCATGAAATTTTGACTTTCTATTCGTAAAGTAAAAGTAGTAGGTAAATGAAGACCTCTTTATTCAAGATTGCATCCGTGCACAAAACCAAGGGCGGGTCGCTAGTTATATTTTTGACTTTTTTATAATTAAGGTTGAAAGACAGGTGACGGTGCACTTGATGGTAGGTGGCTACCATCGCGTCGCTTATAATCCTATGATACTACCGTTCTGTTTGCCTATAACACAATCAACGCCACACAGACGCTGCATATTCGCTGGTGACCATAGTAGGATTAATTAGTAAGGGTACATTATTGTAAGGGACAGGGAAATCAGATATATCTTTTTTAAAAGTCTAGAAGATATTAAGACTTCAAAACAATTTGTTATTAAAGTTTCACAACTGAATAAATAATACTCGTAGTATTATTTATTCGTAGCTATAAACCATCTAAATCAATAATCATGTATCCCCTTTGTAGTATTTCGTTTTTGCCGCGCCTATTAATTAATTAGTTTGGTAATGTATAAATGAATCGAGTAATAGGTACGTGGGTAAGGAAAGAGGTCTAGTCAAACAACCTTCCATATACGATTTCACAACAAAATAATAAAAAAGAGATCGAATTCACCGAAGGTCATATCGTAATCGCGATCTGATACAAGTATAACCAAACCACACGACCAAGTAAAGCGTAAAGAAATGTTGCTTATCACAAATTCCTCGTGTTTTAATTGTGCTTTGGACCTATTGCGTGACAATTGTTATTATTATGTAATGATTCGATTCGGTGAGTCTTCGCCTGGGCGCTATTCGGGAAGTTACCCACAAATACTTAGTAAGAATTAGCAGTGCATGTGTGTAGTTAAAATTTTAAAGAAGCCTATTTGTTTGGTAATTTATCACTGACATATACTGAGAGTCTATTTACAAATTCCGTTCATTTGAGAATCTGTCCAAGTGAGCTTGAGCGAAATATACATAGTTTACGATAATTTTGTGATGACCGAATTATTTAATGAAAATAAAATAAAAGATGCCTTTTTATTTTTGAATTAGAGTAAGGTATTATAAGGTACCCTAAAAGAAATCATCAGATAAAATAAAATGTTTTTAAGCGTGTGAATGTAATTCGTACACAACTTTATCCCAGTTTCAAGGGCATCTGGTCGACATATGGTTAATGTGCATTGTCGTTAAGTACAAGGGACTTACTTTAAGTACAATATATAGCCAAACGTGCCTCACAAAAATTACGAAAGTATTTAAAACTCGATTGCGGTGACTAAAACAGACATTGCGAAAACACCCAATATTCTTTCTTTTTCGTTTCCAACATCACATAACCTACGTACATAATCATGTTGCTGGTATCACAAAAAGGTTGTTTTTGTTTGCTACAGAATACAATGATTATAACTCATTATTTACTCAAAATCACGAATTAAATTGGTACTGTGATTCTTATTCATTACATTTTTTAAGAGTTTAAAGTTATCACAAATTATGGGACTCTTTATAGTAATATAATATATTATGCATATTCTAAATTTAAATAATACATACTTAATTAGCATTTAAAATTAATTATTAACTGTTTTTTTACTACACAATTTCGTTATTGATTACTTAATATATTATAAAAATTTAATTATTTACAAATATATTTTTTAATCTAGGTTATCACCAAGGCCGACTTACAACCAGTGTATAAAGTATTATTTAAATACGTGCTTAAAGAACCTGTTCAAATTGAATTTAAAATTGGTGCATGTCGGCCTAAAACTTTCATGTCAAAAATGATAACTTATAATATTACTATAGCGACCGGACCTCGGTTTTACATCATATAGATACAAATTATATACAACTTTGATATGATTATGATACGCCTGGACGTGAAACATCTACGTCCAGGCGAACGTTTCCGGCAAATCTGCTGGTCCGGCGTAGTGAGAACCTAGCCTAAATATCTCAAGTTATTTATAAATTACAAATGACTTCCTGCAATAAAGATAGCTGTATCGATTTATAAAACAATCAACTTTGTAGTCACAAAAAATACTATTGTTAAACCAGTCCCTACCGCGATAAGGTCACAAATAATACAGATTGAAATTTCATTTTGCACTAGACTCTACAATAAACTGTCGAGCCGGACACTCGTATTATCCAATGTTTTGTTGCCATTGTTATATTTGTTACAGGGACGTTGGTTGTGGTTTTTAATTAATATATCCTCACTTGCTATTTCACATAATAAATCATTTGCCAACCAAATGTTATGGTCGGTTTTCTATGCATTATCAATTTTGTGTGCAATCTTGACATTTAGTTTTATTGCAACAAATTTTGATGATAAGTATATTATGTAAATATCTGATTTGATAAATTTGAGTCGTTTATCTTAAAAAAAAAAACTTTATTGGAGATTATGTTGTGACAAATTTGTTTCAGTTTAATGTAAATTATCTCACGTTTATTTTCATAAACACATTATATGACAATGGATGTATTCCGAGAAACTGAAATAGTTAAAATCAGCATAATTCATTTTTCTACGTGTCACTATGCCATATTTTTATTGCGTTACAATTGCGTTTAGTAAAAAGTAATAGCGTAGTTTTGTATGTTTTTCAAAGTTATTTATTTCTATAGAGAACATGATATAATATTTACCATTTTGTTCGATGACCTTTGACTATCTTTCGGTAAGCTTCAAAATTCTCCGTTCGTAGGAGTCGTAGGACCTATCTTTATTGTTGAAAAATTTACAAAAATTGTTGAAAATCTGGCTGATTTACAACCTCATCTTATTTTAATGTCACACTACGCAAAGAGTTTTGAAGAGAGCGTAACAAGTGGAAATATGATATTGCAAAGTCAAGCAAGTAAGCTGGATGGGTCAACACATCCCATCCTTGGAGTTTGGGCTTGACATTTTTATTAATTTATTGATTGAACTTTAGTAAAATTATAATTATAGTAACAATTAGAATATTTTCACAGTTTGCATAAGGATATATGTATAAGGATAAGGAAATAAATAAGGATAACACCATAAAATACGAGTTAGAACTGATTACACACTTCTGTACTTATCAATACTAATAATAAATCTGTAAGTGTAGGTATTGTATGTATGTATGTATGTATGTATGTATGTATGTTCCTCCATAATTCTTAAATGAATTAACTGATTTTCATGAAACTTGGTAGATATACATTTAGACGTAAGGGACCACGGGACATAGGATAGGCTACCTTTTTTTTCAACGCAGACGAAGTCGCAGGCACCAGCTAGTATTTTAAATAAGTTTTTAACTGGAGAAAACAATGTACTAGTATACTTTGCTAGTGTTCCGCATTATTTACTTTTACTGGTGATAACTTCATAATTAAGTCTAGAATAGTTCTCATGAAAGCTGTTGATGTGCTTCGATTACTGGAATATACGTACTTGCATAGGCATGTACAAGTACATAATGCATTTCTTGCGCTGGACATTGCCACTTCACACTATAGGTGATTTAGTATATTGTTATGAAAATATAATGGGATTTTGATAAGTGAAAAATAATTTAATCAAAGCAGCAATATCGCATAATACCTGACAAAGGAATATACGAGAGAATTACCTTGAGAAAATCTAAATTACTGCATCGAAACATTTTTCAAAAACTGAAATTATACACCCTATGTGTAGTCTTCTATATGCACAATTACGACAACGTGTGAAAGAAAAGATTAAGTAATTAACTCAGTCTGTTTCTCCTTTTCACGCCTTCTACCCAACCGATCATCATGAAATTTTGCATACACGTTGTCAGGGATACCGCTGGAAAGGACATAAGTAGAAAAAAGAACTGTTCCCGAACCCGACTAGAAAAAAGATCATCTAAAATTAAAAAAATAAAATAAATGCCTGCCATCTGAAATAACAATGCAGATGTCAGGCGTTATATTGCTTACTAGCAGGAGCCTGCGACTTTGTCCGCGTTGAAAAATAAGAAAAACATACTCTGAAAATGATTATTTAAATCCACATAAAATGACCACAGTAAAAGATGTTTTCATCAGATACCTCTAAAGAATCGTATTTAATAAAATATTAAATGAAAAATCGTATTTAATAATAACTAAAAATTACATCAAATTCCGTTATGTAGTTTACCTTAAGCTAAAAGTTCAACAAACGTCTTAAAGACTGTAACAGTAAAACTCAGATAACTACTTTGTTTTATACTATTTAGAGTCAAACTCAATTTTCGTCTAGGTAATAAAGCAAATGCTCTCCTATGATACTTTCACTATTCTTAACCGACTGCCCGCTATCTTTGTCTCCGGCTCATTATGAAACCACGAATATCATCTACGTTAGGGGAAAGTATTTAATGTAAACTTAATTGGGTGCCGTCCATTCGCTTATTATTCTTTATTAAGCCGCATTTACATTTGTACAGGATCGTGTCGTCACGTGTCAGAACCTTTATCTTATAATATCAAAGACGGCAGCGTCCTTGCATCTGCCTGCATTACAACTTGCAACTCCTCTTGCCTATAACGTTGTTTGTGTTAAAAGCAACGGTACATACCATCAAGTAGGACTTTCCTATTTCTGATTTTAACATTTAAAAAATGTATAGTCACGACACATATGAATTCGGCTTTACACGTATCCTAGCTTCCGCTTTCGTTTGAATTGTAAAGTTAGATACATTTCGCAATTTCCTTTTATTTCAAGATTGATGTCGCTTTTTATTCAATGCGGCTCGTCACGAGCTGAACAATCGTGCATTTGTACAGGTGCCTTTTAAATTAGTAATCACCTGCCGATGGCTTTAATGACGGACAACTTGTCTACATCACGTCAAGCGCGGTACTTGTAAGTCTCGCAACACTCGCAAACTCTCAACCGACGCTAACGGTCTAGTAATTTCATTCCAATTTATGTCAATGAAACATTTCCGTTCCACAATAAAATAAAGAGTTATCGAATAGAAAAAAGTTCGTAGTCATCTTAGAAAACTACACAATAGTCCAGCTGAGGCCAACAGTTGACTCCAATGGAAAGGTCGCGATAATTTAATTAACAGGCGCTTCCTAACTAGTCACCTACTAAATCTTTGTGAGCGACGTCTTGTCACCACTGAAATATGTACAGAGTAAAAAGTAGTTTAATCCAACATAGTTAGTAAAATTCGATCTATGTTATTTGATAGGTTGGGTTGCGGTAATTTGCCCTATTTGCGGATGAGGTTAGGCGTCATTACTTCCAAATCTGATCGATGGTATTACGGTGACAACTATGGTTCTGTTAATGGTTAATTGTTACTTGTTCATTGTTGAACGTAGTCACAATAATTCATTTATATTTAAATAATGTTTTTTTTAGGAAGGTACTACTGACGAGTTATTACGTCTAAAAAATATGTTGTTAAGTCCTGAGTATTTTATAGAATCAGGATTTAACAACTGTGACCATTAAAAGAATGTAAGAAGCTTATTCATTTTATTCTAAAAGTGTTTATTCCTTTTCATAAAATAGTCAAGTTTTTCAAACGAGAACGTCGACGTAAACATTAGCAATTTATAACACAGAGATCGCACAAGATGATATATTCTACTTAAGCATGTCACGCTAAAATGACTAATAAAGTGATGGAGTTACCGGAATTTTAGTGCAATAGTTATCATCAAACTTGAGTTTTTTTTTAATTCGAATAAAATTTAATTGAACATTTTTATCATTTTTAGTTAGACTATTATTTTGTTTTAGGTATTGCCAATTAAATTTTTAAACTAGACACTTAATTTAAGAGTTTCTTGGTATTGTATCTTAAAAGTTATAACTCAAGATAAGTAGGCACGTGCGTGATCTTATTTTAATCAACTGTACAATTGTGACGAAATTGGGAACGTATGGTAACTCTGGTATGGAGGTATGTACACTTAACACAGTGTACTTGTTACATAGCAGCCGATGCCGCGTTGTGGAGACGCTAATGCCGTTAACGAGGTCAGTGGAACCTGCGACGTGCACAAAACATCTACTTTTATTTGAACTTGAACAAATAAAAGCGCCATTTGTCAGGTACACGCTATTAGGGCACGCTGCCTGTGCCTACCTCTATAAAAGTAGGTTAATGTAATTGAAAATTCTCTTTGAATACCTTGTCTTCATATTGGTCACTTGGTTCCAATATAAGTTGGGTTCTGAGCATAAACAGGTTACATTTTGTAATGGAACATTATACCTACTTATTAGAAAAGGGGATAAATAATTCTGTTTATAAAAAAGGTTAAGTTGGTTTGTGTAAAAATCTCGAGAATGATTTGACCATCTTTAACTCGGTTTTCGCATATGGAAGGAGGGATAAACGAGAAAGATTTATATACTCATAAAATGTGGACCTCGGGCGAAGCCACAGGAGCAGGTCGCTAGTAATATAATAAATATTATAATCACCAACTGATAAAAAGGAAGAGAACACGTTTTTAAATTGTTATTAAGTAATCCAGCCGAATCTGTGTCGTTCGCTGATGAGGGTTGTGTGAAAAGTAAACGGACACTCGTTTCCGGACATCAAGACAATGGTTAAAGTGTTAGACAATACGTAGTTTGTGAGATTGTACTTGTTTACTTGCTGTTACAACCTTGTAGCGAGGTTGTCTACACAAAATACTAAAAGCATATATATACTTTTTACAACATTTTACCTAATAGATTTCTAATCGAATTAACATCTTTTACAAATCTAGAAACCGAATTCTAAACTTTCTCATTTACTTATATAATGAAGAGTGCTCGGAACCCAGTGAATGACATTTTTCTAAATATATAACTTATCTCAACTTCTCTCAACTGTTCTCAAACTTTATCTTAACTTCCAAACTTTCATCAAACTCTTTTCTCGCGTTGCCATGACGCCAACTTCTTCTATCTCTGGTTTTGCAATTATTCGTAGGCGGAAATTAGATTTAAAAAAATATACGAACCACATTCATACCTTATCATAAAAAACCTTTATCGTAGAATAAAGTTCCTCGTAAAATGTTATAGACTTGAAATACCACTTCAATACCTAATTCTTAAACGTTTCCTTAACGTTTAATGTCTCTATGTAAGTTATATAATATGTGGTTAATAATAAAGTTATTATAGTCATTATACACTAGCAAAATGGCAATTCAATCAGTCACGTGTAACTTTACACGTCGAGTCATAAAAATTAATATGAATTAAGTATAATTCATATTTTACTAACGTTTACGTTAGTCATGTTCAAGAATGACTAACTTCGTGTTATAGATTTATTCATATCAAAACAAGTATTCTTTATTTTATGAATGTGAATCGACATTAATTGGGCTATAAGGTTTACTCTATACTACTAAAGGGACAGTGTGTGTTGTTTTCGGAGCAATCACATGTGACGTCGCGCGTAATAAAATAAGCTGTGATACGAGTAGTTCAAACGGACGCACGCTTGGTTGCAGTTAAAACAGACGAAAATCGGTTTGTTTGTTTGTTTGTTTGTTACAACTAAATTGAAATTTTTCTGACACGTTGTTAGAGATAGAGAAAAATGAAAAATACAAAAGTACATGCCTTAGTGCACCGTTATCTTAACAGATAAAGGGATTATCTATAAATAAAAAAATAAAAAATCTACGCCTAATAAAAAATACCCTTGCTAATAAAAAATATATTGTGACTTGTAAGGTCACACATACAATCAATACTTAGTGAACTTGTTTGACGTTTGTAGTAAAAACTATAAGAAAGAGAGGCAGGCGCACTCGTGAAATGCAAATACTTATTTCACGGCGCGTTTCAACCCGTACACAATTTGTAGTGTGTGTGTTTGTCACGTGTGTACGATGTACGTTAATCTTTATTACTTTCTAGTGACAGAACTGGTATGACGAAGAAACCGCATGACCGCTAGTGTAATATCGGTAAAAAATCTCATTTAATCTAGAACACATCAGAGTGGAAAGATACAGATTTCTCGATTAATGCACATCTAGTGGTCGTTTGTGCTGACAGCATTTTTTGCACATATTTTATAAACCGGCATTCTTTGAAAATGTACAAGACAATGTGTGGATTGCCCATTATTATTTAAAACAGTTACCAATGACGTGCATAAAATAAATTGTGTTATTACATTATTACATATATCTATGTAGTCTCCTGTCATAATTTACAATTTCATACATCGCTTGTCAACATTTCAACAACTAACCTAACTGTATAATCTTAATAAATCACTTTTTTATAAAGCAAGAATCTATTTTATGATTACAAAACAAATGTATTTTGTAAACAAAACAAACACACATATTTTTAAAATATAATTTAAAAAAAATGTGTTCTTAAGCCTATATTACACACAACATCGTTATAGAGAGATTCTAATCGATTGTTATGCGGTTATTAAATAGTTACATTGTGGCTTTGTATGTCTATCAAACGCTTACATTGAAATGTTTATTGATAGCACATCTTGACGAAAGGTTACATAATTGCGCAAGGTGGGGTCACTAGCGGTCAGTGGGACGAGTCCGAACCAAAAGAATATTGATTGCCGCCCTTTTCCTCTGAGTAACTTATTTGGTAAATATCTAATTACTATATTAATGATTGGCTTTAAAGGCTTTCTTCTTTACATACGAAACACATTTTTATAATGATCTTTCTTAAGGCGATGGTTACTGCATTCAAAACGCAGTGTACCCTATAAAAAACACAATTTGTGTATATTAGAGATAAGATGATGACGTGGTTTAAGCTAAGAAAACCTTGATTAAGTATTAATAACATTTGCTTCTGTGAACCCCTACCGTTCGCTACTAATATTAAGATTAATAAAATATGGATTATAATTAGATTAAATGGGAATCATTTATTTATTTATTTATTTATTTTTCAAGTACAATTTTTGTTTTTATTTTTTAATTATATTCAAATTGTTTAGAAAAAAATTACATAATATTTTTGGTAACAAAAAAAATAACATTAATATTGTATGCATAGGAAATTCAACACATTTCTATGCACCAATTCGTAAAGGCTATGTTGCCTCTGAAAGTGGGCCAAGCAACGGTAAACTGATCAAGTAAATCGGTTTTCCTATGATAATACTTATGGTTTATTCCACTTTATTAAAAAGAAATGAAGCGAACAAATTGCAGAATAAACTGCATTTTAACTGTTGAGGAAGAATTTTCTCAAGCAGCTGTCTCTTGTGAAATCTAGCCAACATACCACAGTACGACATACTAACAATATATGTATATAGAAATCTTACTAAAACAGCCATGAAACTCTTCGGGATTATTTTTAAGAGAAATGAGGCCAGATTGCTCATTTGAGTTTGAGTGCAGAGACAGACACGATTGCTTGCCTGCCAACGAGATAGACGCATCTTCAAAACAACGATTGAACCCTATTCAGTTTTTATTTTTATTTTTAAACTAGTTGGCGCCCGCGACTTACGTCTAAATTTTTATCTACCTAGTTTCATGGAAATCAGTTAATTCGTTTAAGAGATATGGAGAAACGTACATACATACAATACCTACACTTACAGATTTATTAATAGTATTGATAAATAGCGTGTAGAATAAATAGCAATCTCACAATATGTATATCAATTTCTATATTTTATAAAATTGATCTTTAGTTAAAATCACGTGATCAGAACAATTTGTATCTTATTTTTTTGTCAGTTGAACTAATAAATTACATATATATACATACATACGACTAGTAAAACAATTTCCTTATAATCTCCTATCTCCTATCTCGAGGTTAGCGACAGGATTAAGTATCGGAAATGAATAAAATTTAATTATATTAAATAATAATAATATGTTCGACCTATACCTTACTTACTGAGAATTTCTCGAAATAACACTCAGTCACCTTGAAATTTCGTTGATCTGTTTAAGCTCCAAACCAGTTGTGAAGTTTTAATTAATTAAAATCAATTCGATAAAATAATTATTTTAGAATGTAATGGTACCTATTATTGTCAGTAGGTACGACAATAGTATTGACACCAAATTTACAGGGAAATTAATTTCCTTGTATTATAATGTAACTATATTCACGAATTGTTCAAACAAAAACATTTTTTGATTTGTCAAAGGATAATTAAGCAATGCCTTAAATAATGTAATGAATCGTAAGTCGTTCATATTTATATACTTAACTCAAAGATGTATTTTATATATCTATTTCACCTTCATGCAATTTAATAAAAATTCTAAAAAAAATACCTACAGTTTAAATAAAGAAATAAATTAATAATTCAGTTTAAAATTCTTTATTTAAATAAAGAAAACAGTATTCGCCAATATGAAAATAACTTTAATTTTTCTAAATTGGTATAAAAAAAAATTCCTAATGTTATTTTATTTAGGTAAGAGTTTGCCTTATAATAATAAAAATATCCACGTATATTTAGGATATTTTAAATGTGCAGAACACATGCGGTGCCCCCGTGCCGTCGCGTGGGCAGCGAGGAGTATTTAAAACCTACGGTTTGGAGTCTACAAATTACACTAACCAACAATTTATTAATGACGTTACGAAACGCATAATTCCAACAAGGTCGACGTGTAGGCAAACCGAACGTTAGTATCGTTTAGACATACGATTCACACACCAATCCTCATTTGATTAATTAATGATAGCCAGTGAATCAATACGAATTTCCGTAAACAACTGTTCTATTCAGTAAAAAAAAAACAATGACATTGTTGTTGAAATCCATAGAGAAATATGTGACATGTCTTCGTACACTTGTCTTGCAAGTCCATGCCGTTGATTATTTTGCAAGAAAGCAGTTTCAGTTTACTAGCCAAACTTTTAAGGCGACACCTCTAATGATAATTTATTTATAAGAACTGGCGTGGTGCCGGGCGTGGCCTATCACCGGTTTTTTTAATTGTGTAAAAGGTTATCTTAAAATGAAATAGAATATCTAAGGCCCAAGATATTTTCAATACCATCCATCAATCAATTAGATTATAAAAGAAAATATACACACTTAAAACATGTATTGTAATCCTTACATATTATGTAACAACCTCTGCCGCGTCTGTCTATCCGTTCACAATAATTTATAACTTCTTTATAGAATAAATAGATACAATAACTTACTTTATAGAATAAAGAAAAATTATTAACATTAAATTCTGAAAGCAAAATTATACGAGATGCAACCAGAGATATTTTATTTTAGGTTTTTCAGCCACGGTTCTAAATGGACTTAAGAAGGGTATTCCAAAAATGTTAATTATCAACAAGCTGTTCCTTTCTGGTTGTAGAACGGGAGCATTGTACAAGTCATTTGAAATAAAAGTGGGACGAGTCTAGTTTCTGTGTTGAAGAGAACTGGTTTCGAGTTGTCAATTATTTTCACTTTCCATTTCGATATTAAACTCGAAACAAATTGATTCTTTTATTTTATAACATTATATTATATTATATTATATTATATTATATTATATTATATTATATTATATTATATTATATTATATTATATTATATTATATTATATTATATTATATTATATTATATTATATTATATTATATTATATTATATTATATTATATTATATTATATTATATTATATTATATTATATTATATTATATTATATTATATTATATTATATTATATTATATTATATTATATTATATTATATTATATTATATTATATTATATTATATTATATTATAAAAGTAGCCTATCCTGTGTCCTGTACGTCTAAATGTTTACTAACCAATTTTCATGAAAATCAGAGTTATGGAGGAACATACATACATACATACAATAACTACACTTATAGATTTATTATTAGTATTGATATTATTTTATTTTATATGATGTAGGTACGAGTAAAATGATTCTTTCCGAAATTTTTTTTTGGTGATGTTTCAGAATAGCACGAATTGAAGTTCCCAATTGACGAAAATAAATGAGAAGTTTTCTTCTATTTCCGAGAACGTAATTTTAAATATACAACAATTAATGTGGAAATATTCAAATAATATTTATATTTTATTCAAGATTTAAAGATAATATTCAAGATATACAGAATGATTAGTTATTGAGATGTGATTATTGAATCAATCTAATTATTGAGATTATTAAAGTCTAATCTAAATTTAAAAATCTTACCTTTTTAAGAGATTCGGCATCTTGGTCACTTTTGAAAACTTATTTGTGTATTTGCGACATATACTTAAACTTTAAAGAATTGTTTAAAACTGAATATGTTTGCTTGTTATCTGTGAAGAGATGGCCTTATCATGACAGATCGGGGCTTTCTTAACATTATCATAATCTACGAACAACAAGTCAACTCTTACAGACGCTCTTATCTAAATGATAACCGATAGATATTTTAGATCAAGATACAAAAAAGATCATATTACATTATACCTATACCTATATGTATGTTAGAGTAATTTTCAAAGTTTTCGCAAAAACTGGCAATTGTTGTGACAATTATGCGAATTTTTTTGCAATTTTAGCGATCCTCTTTTGACAAATTTAATACAAAAGTTGAATTTGTTAAACACCTTCATATAATATAACGTGAATTAAAAATTAAAATTAACTCAAGAACACAGTTTAATCTCGAATTATGTAAAATTATCTTATTCTGGTAATTGTGTTTCGTGTGTTATCTTATGGCAAAGTTATCTACTGAATTAATCTATTGTATATTATTTAGTTTTTTATTTCTATGAGAGATACCACCCGATAAAAGTTATTTTTTAGAGTTATTCCTTAAGACAGTGTTCATACATTTTTAAATTTCCACTGACTAAATTTTAATTGGTCAACAAGTTGGTCCCGGGGTCAGAAATGTTTATTTTCATGATTAAACGCACACATAAACCGTTTGATATATTGCAAAGTTTAACATGATTTCCACCAGTCGCAATCGTAACTATAAATTATAAAACAATTTGCTACTCAGTCTGTAGTCTTTAATGGAGCAAGAAACGCAGTTTCATTCGCATTGATATAATAGAAATCAAGCTGGGCTATTATATCCAATAAATTAGAATTCTATAGCTTTAATAACATAGAAAGAACAAATTTTATTATATGTAATTAATAACTGAATATCTGAAAAGCAAATAGCTACATCAAATAGATATGAACACGATAAATATTGTAAAAACGAGGCGAAGAAGCTTCCAACCATGAAAACATTTTAAGTCATCTTACAATAATAGACTCTTCAGAGTCATATTTCCAATGCACATAAGATTTTTTAGAATGCCTACTAAAAGACAACTTTTTATTGCTCAGTAAAAATACAGCGATATTTGTAATATCGTCATTCTTTTTGAAGGTCAAAGTCAAAGGTAACCTTTGCTATTAAACAAAACAATCCAGATGTTTAAGTACCTCTGGAACATCTCTAGGTAAAAGTGAGATAAGTTTAATTAACTATACTAGAAAATAATCATTTAACACGTAAAAACTAGGAAATATTCGATTATCTCTCTAATGTGGCCCTGATCCAATATAGCCGCAATTTCTTTACTTGTAATCTATTCTAAAGAACGTTTCGTGTAAATCCTTACTAAACTAATATTATAAATGTGAATGTGAGTTTGTAGGTTTGTTACGCTTTTACGCAAAAACTACTGAACTAATCACCATGGCATTTTGCATACACGTTGTCTGGGACATCAGAAAGGACATAGGGTATCTTTCATCGTTCAACGCGGACGAAGTCGCGGGCACCAGCTAGTATCTTATAATTCTACAAATTTTCTATGTATATTATCATAGAGTCTATAATATTTAACTTAACCAATAAGTACTATTTACTCTACATGTGACTTATAATATTCACTTATAATATTCACTTTCCTAATGGTATCTTATTGGTTCTCTTATTGGTTATCTCTTTTCTTATTGGTTAATGGCTCTATAAGTGCACTCAGATCGGTAATATCTAAGTCCTCTTTGCCAATATTAAAATATAGCTTAAAAGTTCATTCTCACAGTTCATTTTGCTAGATCTTAGGTATTTTGATTGTAACTTTCATATATTTACGACAGACTTCAACTTTAACAACTGCGAAAATTTCCTCTTAAAATATTTGTGACATTGATCAATATTAGACTATACAAACATCATATTCATATACCATATATACATAGATATGCATACACAGGAATAGTCACATCCGCGGTGGAAAAACATTATTTGTTTTCCGTTCATTTATTGTCGGCAGCTAATATAAAACGAACGGCCCTTGCGTCACAGTCACGACACCACACTCATCGCACTGTTCTCTATAATACACCTGCCATTCAAACAATTGTTTAGCTGTTAGATCACATTATTATTATACGTTCCTATTGTTTATTTTTCAATGCTTTTTTCTATTTCCACTTCATCTCCCCCAGTTTTAAATCACTACTATTAAATTCTAACATTTATTCGTGTTTCCAAATCTAATTCTATACGATCTCTGGTTATTCGGATCAACTAGTTTTCACGTGAATAGAAACTTGGCAAAAGTATTTTAAATGGCAAAACAAACAACTTCAATGATAACAAATACAAATAACACTCACCAGAAGTAAGAGCAGGAAATGATGTCGCAGTAAAAAAAACGCAACAAATTCACTAAAAACTGTAGTAAACAAATATATTATTTCACTCGGTTTTCTCGTGGGGAAAACTAATGAATTAACGTATGATGCAGGAACGTATGCTTAAGTGGGAATGTGAGAGCGGCGCCGTTAAGCGAACGTCAAGCCCCGAACCGTATCTCGGTACAACTGAGTAAGCGTTTAGCTTTTGACTGTTGCCACTCTATGGTAAGCAGTGGTCCGTTGCCTGATACCGGCAGCCAGCCGGCCAACGGGCGGGCAGTTCAGTTGCAATTACCTGACCGATTTGTTTCGCGTACCACCATCTCGATCTCGAACAGATGTCACCGATACTTTGCAATGATCATTGCATAACAGACTGTCTGGACATTGTTTAATCGAAACATTATCTTAAGAAAGCAACACAACCTCATTTACACAAATCTGATAATCTTAACACTACAGTATGTCAAAATGAAATATAAAGGTTTGTCAACAATAATGACATTGTTGTGTCAATAAATATAATTATCCCAGTAAAGGATAGTTGATACAATATAAGAATTATATCAAAAATGGAGCAAACAGCTTCAAAAAACACGCTCAGAAATAGTCAGTCTACAATAACATCCGTCAATAAGAGTAGCAGAACTAGTAGAGAAACTGGCGAAGCAACTAAAGAAAAAAAGCCAAAAACCAAATCGACTAAAAAAAGAGGGGAGTGTATATCCCAAAGCACTTCGCATACACATTTTTTTAAAAAGAATAGATATGAGGAGGTATATGATAGAATAACTAGAGACGAATATTTCGGTAAACAGGAATCTGAATCTTCAATGTCTTTTCAATGTATACACGGTCCTGAAGGCAAACAGTATACAGAAAAACAACTATTATATCGAACACTGGAAAAAGAATTGGATCCCATTCGCATAGGTAATTATGAACTATATAAATAAGAAGAATTCTCTAGTGTATCGACCTGGACTTCATTCTGATGGTATTTTCATCTTTTTTATATAGACAGAACCATATAATTCATAATGGCCATTAAAACAAATGAACTCATAAATGTTTAGATGTTAAGATTGTTTCGCTTGTTGAGTTATTAGTGAGTAAAGAAATAAAATTTATTTAAAAACGTACTTTACGGCATGTTTTTCTCTAATAGTAATAATAATAATAATTACTAAAATAAACCTACAACTTGAGGTACGTTTATCAGTATCACCCAACAGTTGCGTCATCTATTAAAGAATAATCTAAAGTGAAATAACTTTTGCAATTGAAACATTTTGTTTGCGTTAGATTTAGTTGTGGTAATCTCATTATGTAAGGTGTATTAGAAACCGTGTTGCATCTTCATTCCAATTTCACTCGTATTTATTTTACTAAAATCAAAACTATCATTTGATTCTTTAATAGAGAAAGCGTACGACCTCCAAGTGCAATTTAGAACGAGAGTCCTTTAAAAAGGATACTGCGATTTCCCTCACCCACATGCCCTTAAAATAAGAACTTTATGTTTTATGATTTCACATGTAACCTACATGCCTACATTCAACTCAGTATGATCCTTTCGGCGATTTAGTACCACAATAATCATTATAACTGTCTAAATCATTTTTGAACATGTGGTTTTTAAAGTATTAAAGACTTATGGTAAGAGACATAGACACTAGTATACTACGTAGTATACTAGTGTCTATGGTAAGAGAGCCCATGACTCTAAATGTTGAGTCACTCGAGCGTCGTGGAAATCTTAGATTTTGAAGATTAGTTGGTAGGAATAAAAAAGGTTTTGTGTGACTACTACACAAATAAATTTATATTACGATTTATTGTCTTCACGGAATTACCATAACCTAGACCATTGATGGATTGTTGAAAAGTATTCTTATTTAAATAATAATTTCTATAAACATAATTATATATTAAGTGTCTTAAAACAGTCAAAAGAAATAAGTATAACCTCGAGAGAATTTAAACAATTCAAAGTTTATGAACGCGTTAATTAGATTGGTATCTAAATTTCATTGACAAGTTTCATTTGCTATAATATTTAATATATATGTTAGATTAGCAGATAACGTCCACATAATTTTGTTAGGCATTACTTAATGATTACTCTGCATTTTTTTAAAGATCATATCTGAGCATAATTACAAATACTCGGTAATTTATTTCGTTTACGACGAGATATTGGTATAGGTATCTAAGGCGGTGGATAGGAGTAGTCAATGAGTAATAAATTACACTGATGCCGTGTGAATCAAGAAATTAGTCATTGCCTAGAAACGAGTGTTGAAAATGTCAGCGCGAGGGAAGAAGTTGTAATAGTTGCTTTCGATTAACCTAGTATATAATTTGTCTTAAGTCTTAAAAGTATGTCTCTGATAAGTAATTATAGTGTGCGTTTTTTTTTAAGAAATTCTCAGTTTACGCAAACGTTTATTACAATTTTCTAAAAATACATAACGGAATGTTACTTACAAATATAAATTTATTATTTATAAACAAACGGTTAACATTACAATGAAATGGTGAATAATATCTTGTGAGTTATCGTATACAGTGTCAGGTTATATGAATATATGTATTAGTTAAATAGATTGCATACATTTAACAGGTTAGTTTACATTCAATACCTGAGTACATATAGACACTACTTTATTTGACCAGTTTCACAATATACAGGATCTTAACCAGTACTTCAGTACATGCAATGTTGTTACACGTCAATGTTCTCTTAAACTAGACTCAAACTGATTAACGAGCCGCTGCTGAAGTATTAGGTTGTTAAGTAAAGCGATCATCTTCAGTGACAATTATCTATACTTACCACTCGTAATCTTAAAGCGGCGAATTTCGCACAATAGGAAACAATATTTCGGGGCAGATCCCGCCATCTGTTTTTTTTTTAAATTCAGAACTTTAATTAATACAAGCGGCTCGTTAATCAATTTGAGTTAATCAATCGTTAATATATGTAAATTACTATAAAAAAGTGTAACCAAAAAAATGTACTAAACAATTACCTATTGATCCAATTTTGTAAAATTTGTTATCAGATCCCATTTGGAATAGCGAATGTCCACCGGCTTACGACTGGGAGATGATTAAGAAATTGGAGTTTTTGGTGAAAGACCCAATGGGCGTTAAACAGATAGAACGTTTGCAATCACACATTCGCGATTTTTCGCAAACAGCTAAGGATGGATTTGTATCCTTTTAAAAATATATATTAGATTATATATTATACTGCTTAAAATACAGAGTAAAATGCTTAAATACAGCTTAAAATACAAAATATATAAATACATAACCAAGTCAGAAATACACTCGAAGAGAAAAGTAAACTTGACATTATCGTGTGCCGACATTAGTTGTGCCGAATGAGTTAATTTCAAAGTAATCAATAGCTGGCAAATAGGAATAAGCATCGTCTTAAATCAATTTCGTAGGAAACGTTGATTGTTTATACGCAGAAACGTACAGTACTCACATCCTTTTGAAAAACAGTTTTGCGTTTAACACACGTGCGCGTGGGCCGCGCACGAAAATTAAGCTGTTTTATCAACAAATCAAGTGCGCCGCGAATTCCGCTCTAGTTTAATTGCGTTATTTTTAACACCTTAGCACATGCGTTAACAGCGTTAACAATAGAGCAAGTGAAGCAGAACCATTATAGATTTATTTATATACTAGCTGTTGCCTGCGACTTCGTCCGCTTTAAAAAAGATAAAAAAGTAGCCTATCACGTGTCCCGTACTTCTAAATGTTTATCTACTAAGTTTCATGAAAATCAGTTAATTCGTTTAAGAGTGATGGAGGAACATACTCGTACATACAAAAAAAATTCTAATAATCGTCAATTTAGTTTCAGTATCATGTATAGATCCTATATACACGATATTTCTGAAAACAAAGTAAATTACTCCATGACCGACCTCTACAGATTTATTATTAGTATTGAAAATTCAAGTCGTACTTCTAGCCACTTCAAGAAGAGAATAAACTTTTCTTTTTCTAGCAATGAAACGTAATATCTATTGACACGGGATTGACAAAAACCTCACATTTCTTTTTGTATTTCTATAATCTATTATTTGCCTTAATTATTTTAAAAACAGAAAATACATGTACTTTATAGCGTTATATCGGTTTTGGACTACTTAGCAGAAACTTACCAGAAGCAGCCTGAACTTAAAGAGGGACTTCTACTCTTAATGGAAATAGTAGAGAAACCAATCATTTTAGATCACGTTTCTGATGCAGTGAAATATATTATACAACTTAGAGACTATATAGGTTACTTGGGTAAGTGATTTAAATTTGAACATTATAACAGTTATAGCCTACCCTATATACAGGGAGTTAGTTATAAGCAAATAGATTGTAAGAGATAGCAAAATAGATCTCTGCAGTATTTAAGTAATATTTTATAGGAATCATACTTTATTAATATTTTTTTAAGAAATCACGTTTTGTTATATCGTTTATTACAATCACATTTGTCAATATTGATTCTTTGATTGTCTTACGCAGAGAGCTTTCAACTCCAACTCTGGTGTCCAACTTGGAGACCGTCAGTAGCGGAGTAAAAAATAGGGTCAAAAAACAACATAAGATGTAATGGACATGTTATTATAGAGCAAACCCATCTCTAACAAAACATAAAAAAATGAAAATAAATGTAATCAATAAACAAGATTGAATTTGAAAAGAAAAATACATGTTTTTACATAAAATAAAATTAATTAGCAAATATAATTCATAGCAAAACAAAAGTATGGCCAATGGTCAGTAAATGGGTACTACTACAGAACAGCAATTTCATAGATTAAGACCTAATATTTATAACACCTTGATATTGACTGTCTACATATACAGTCGTTTTCAGACTAGATTTTCGCCTCGTTAATAAAAAAGTGATTAGTCGATTTTCAAATCATACACCGTAAAGAGGACAATGACATTAGTGCCCGAGGGAATCTTACTCCCTTTCGTGGGTATGTGGATTTCGTACGTGATTATAATATTTAATATGTGGATCATTTTCATTGTATTTGCATGCGTACTTGCACAATACACTTTATGTGCGCAATAGTTTTATAAGCATGGCGCAATATATACTTATGAAAACAATACTTTTGAATTATTTTTTTTATTATTATGAGTAAGTAGATACTTCGAAATTAATTTTTAAATATCACTCATTATTACGCTAGTTATGTTAATACTATAAAAGCCTATAAAAGATTAAAAAAGAGGAGCATAATGCGGAGCACAATATACGTTTCGTCTCTTTCTATGAGACAGCCCATAGTTCAACAAAGAGGTTAACATACACCTGTTAAAATATTATTTCATTTGGTCACCAAAAAGTCTACAGAACATAAATATAATATGAAGTACATTATAAAGAATTAATATTTATCGTGATCTATTGCCGCTGCTAATAAAATTGTATGCGTAATGTAATTTTGCGTTTAAAATAAAGTGAAGTATTTGTCTCAGAATATAAATTTATTTAATTTGATGATTTCAATACAAACTATTATTAAGTAGTTAATAAATTATACGGCGTGATAAGTTAAGGATAAATTTATCCTTAACTTATCACGCCGTATAATATATTGTTGTGTAGGTAGAATATTGGTGACTTCTAAATCGACGAGTATGTACCTATTATTAGATTTTTTCACAAATCTTCCTCATTTTTCCAAATTTACCTAAATGAAAAGTGCGAAGAAACAAGCAGACACGAACAATTTCGACGACTTGTTTGCAAAATATTGTTTTTTCCTACTTACATAAAAACTTAATTAAATTTTATTAATTAGGACAGACAAACGCGATTTCAATATATACTATGTAACGATGAGTAGGTATCTACATATTTAAAAGTTTTCTTTAGTGAGATAATGTTAGCTTAAAAAAAAATAGACTATTAGACATTATACCGACTTCAAAGTCGGAAATGATTAACCTGAGAGGAAACCTCTAGGTTAGAATAGCATTCTTTTTATGTAAAATATTTAAAATAAATCTATACCAATATATAAATCTGAAAAGTTTGTTTGTTTATTTGGTTGTACACGCTAATCTCAGGAACTACTTTTTGTATGTATCGATGAAGGCAGGCTATAGAGAACGCGGACGAAGTCGCGGGTACCAGGTAGATAGATACAAATACATTCATTCCAACTGTTATTTTATCATGTATCGCACTATGTTTCTCGCCCAGCATCCAATGTCTGTGTGGTTCCCACGCCTACTATCATTTATGATGAATTGCTTAATCTCCGATTTATGTTATTACCTCGCGATTTTATCTATCATTTATTTGATTACAGGATACCTTTTAATAAGACTCGACGAGGACGTTCTATTTGATTATGTGTCCAGGGCGCTCATTAGGCATCTTTCGAAACACAAAAGTAAGAAGCAACCCAATGAAGTACCGAGCAATTATACGTTGAGTGTAGCTGGACCAGTTCTCTACCAGACAGTTGCCAGAATGCTCGCCCTATCATCTGATCATCGTTTTTCAACCTTTTTAAAACTGGCGCTAATACTTTCCTGCGAATCTATGGAGAATTGTGAGTTTTATTAATTCACTTTATTAAAGGAAGTCTCCAATTATAGCCCCACTGATTGTGATCGATTGAATTCAGTAATCTAATGTGGCTATGCTAATAGTAAATTGAATTGATCATTCGAGTTCGTCGGCTCCAATGTGCATTATCAGTTAGGCACTAACATTTTTGACTGTAGAATATGCCTAAATTTCTGTGTCACGTTTTCAGGTATTGACATGATGATGGAGAACATAATAGAGAATATTTTCTATAGGTTCA
Source organism: Synanthedon vespiformis (assembly GCA_918317495.1). Classification (NCBI taxonomy): domain Eukaryota; kingdom Metazoa; phylum Arthropoda; class Insecta; order Lepidoptera; family Sesiidae; genus Synanthedon; species Synanthedon vespiformis. Next base: position 6,823,119 of record OU906947.1, read on the forward strand.
ATCCATACTTTCCGTTAAACGATATACCGATGTATCACACTGATCCGGTGGATCCTCAAGATCTAAACCTCAGATTAGGTAAAATTCTTGTTGTACAGAAATGTTTGTATGTTGAATAAGTAATTTACACTTTTGTGAGCACTTTTCTACTACATATTTTCCACTTTTGAAGATTTCTTTCAAAATTCGGCTGCCCATCTCTATTTGCATTCGTTTTCCGGTTAGACCTACTGTCATTTTCATTCATTCTGTGAAAAAAAAATGAGGATAAGTATACTGAAAATCTCTACCTCGAATAAAAACGTTCATATGTATCACTGTACAAAAGTTACGAATTTGTGTTCATTTCTGTGTTAAAAGTATTTTAAACCAACAATTTTTTTTCTTAAACTCATTTAAATCTCAAATAGCGTTACACTTCAGTAAACAAACACATTGCCAGTACAGTAGGTAGTGCCAACATAGTTCTTTAATGCAATCGTGTCTTTAATTCCGAAAGGTAGTTATGTATATTGTATAGGTATTAAATCTAAAGATGGAATTTCGTAATGGTTTTTGTTGTTTTCTATAAAGTCGTACCTACTGTGATTAGTTCTAAAGATACTGAAACTAAATTAAGTAAAGGTAGTTTATCATAATATCATAAAATAATATAATTATGTTAAAATAGAAAAAAATATTGTCACAGATCGGAAGGTTTGTATTAGATTTTTCTATAACTTATTCTTCTGAGTAATACTTACTTATTCTGTACTTATTACATAGTTTGTTATTACATATTATATGCATTTCGAGTACCATGCACGAGGAGTATAACAGGCGCATGACATTAAATTACCAATAGTAAACATTAAGTATTGTTGTATTTTATTATGCATACTTATTTATGTATCGACACTCTCAACGGTATAAAATATATGCTAGGTATACATAAGATAGATTATCTAAGCGTGACCAAGTGCCGAAGCCGTCTCTGAGACCGCGTAGCGTGAGATTAATATTTTATTTGTTGTTATTATCATTAGGTGCAAGTTCCGTGGACATGTCCACAACTCTGTCTTTACTCCTTGTCCTCCTGAAAACAACAAATATTTTTCTACAAACTAATCCAAAGTATAGACGTGAACTACCTTCGCCTGATGAGTACTCTCAAAGGTATCAAAGACCTATTTTAACTATACGAATACATAAAGAAATTACTTTCACAGCATAAACAGTAAAACTTATCCAGTCCACATTAGAAACTAGGGATAATTTTGTAGTAGTCAAAGATTTAACGTAAAGAGCTTCTGTCTAAAAAACTTCACTAGAAATCCTACTCCAATTTCACGGTTGTAATATACCTAAAATCCTGACAGATTATTTACTCATAGTCAAAATTATAAAGCTGAAATTTGGATATAGAGTAAGCATACTATAAGGATTTTAGAAAAATTCAACTTCGTGAAAGTCGGTATCTAGTATGACATAAAGTTTCTTTAATTTGTATTTAGCGCCTTATAAATTGGTATTATTCAGATGTTTTGTATGGGCGTATCGCTACGAATGCCGCGCAAGAGAGCACAGGCACCAGAGAAACACAATGTCAATTATTATAGCTATGATGCTAAAGTGTTTTGGTCCCCGATTGTCCTTTTTTGGAACAGATCTAATGCCCGGTTAGTATTACAATCAAGCTAGCCCATGATAACATTCATTGTCTATTATTATATAGGTATGTGTATATGTTGATGATGCACAAAATCTGTTATATTATATTATGTTACACATTATGCCTGAATAAAATAAGTAAAATTTTGGATGTAAGTAGTTGAAATTCACAAAAACAAAGAAAACTAATGGACTTATTGAAATCGTTTCTTTAAAATTAATGAAGAGCGACATACAAGCCAAGCGACTCAAATGAAGCTGGCTCCCATCGTCTAAGATTGCAACAATAACCTGAAAGCCTCATTCTGTGACAGAATGAAAATAAAACGTCGCGCCTATTCCTGTCTTATGTTGAATTGCTTATTTCCAGATTTAATGTCCATATCAGTTCTAACAGAGTTACCGTCAAGATCCGATTGGACAGGCACCGTAAGCTTTAACACATCACAATCGGACGTACAATTTAAGAAGACACTTATGCAATTGAGTGTAGACCTACTGAAGATTTTCCCATCAAATCATTGTGTAAGTTGTCCCAATTACCATAATTAAATGGTAATGTATAGATCGTAGCGAGGATAACTTGAAATTTAACTATACATGTAGGTGAGGATAATAAAGATCATGGAAGAAAAATTATATGAGCAAATGATGACTTATTTCACCTATTTTCTTTTTATTTCATTACAGTTCGTAGAGTCAAGACAATGGCTATTGGGTCTCATGTATTTAATAGATCCAGAACTGTGTCATTTGAGGGCGAATTGGCCAACGTCTCTGTTTGCCGAGCTTCGTTTAACTGCCCTTCAATCTATCGTGTGTATTTTACCATATATACCTCACCATTATGGAAAGAATTATGGATTGATTAGGAGGTAAATATATACTACCTATTATTGATACTTAGTTTAATGTTTAGCAGTATTATACTTACTTATCTGCTCCTCTAGACTATCCTCTATATTCCGAAATTGAAACTGAAACATAAATTTCAGAATTTTATGGTACATCGAATGGTATACAGAAAGTCCTTACGAGTTGTCGGTACTTTATTGGTGCTTGAGAGTGCTCCAGGTCGCCACATACAACCGGCAATCACCACAGCGCAAGGAGTCCATACGTGATCTGTTCGATACGCATGGAATTGTTATACTAATGAGTAAGTTATTATATTACAACTGTGATAAATGATAACGGTTAATAGACAGACTGACACTTGATGTTAGGTGGCTATCATCTCCTATAATACAAGCAACGCCATAAGCTGCAAGTGCAATACCTACCATAGCAGGATTAAGGATAAGGGATTGGGAATGGATAGAGGGAAATGGGCTCTGGCATCCCTTGCTCCCTTTCCGAAACACAACTACACACATGCTTTTATTTCACGGTGGTCTTCTCTATTGTAAAATTCTGCTGTTAAAATGATTACAAAACACCGCCACTATACCTAATTCTATTACTCAATAATTTGCAGATCTCTGTAATACTTTGCTGGATCAGAAACATCCTCCTGTAGAGAAAAGCCAAGCTATTATCTCTCTCACCTTGCGTTTATTGACAAGCGCAGTAGAGGCTAATGATCGCGTACTTTGCTGTGTCTACCCTCACATTAAGTGGCCTTCATCTATCACCACATTCACTAATAGAATGTTGACAATAATTCTGGACTCTCTTAGCAAGAATTTTATTATAAGCGACAGGTAAGTAATATAGCGTAAATATAGCAATAGTTTTAAACTCGTTTAACGCCAGAGAACTATTGCCGTAATTCGTCGGCATCGTCGAGTATCCGTTACAATTCATACAAATGATACAAACACACGATACAATTTCGAAAAATAGTAATTAGATTGGCAAAATGGAAATAATACGATAAAATAAATGGACCCTTAAGATATAATGTTTAAATGTCGAGCGATACACAACGATGAATGAATGCTATGAACTTTTGAGAAAGCTTTTATTCGGTCATTGAATACGATATAAATATTAAAAATAATTTTTAAGTTTTTATTATATTTCTACTGTCAGTTCTTTTTTTTTGCAGAGTAAATGTGAGTAAAGTCTTGTATTCTTATATTTAAAAATAAACCATTCTTCCAGATTATCTCAAGACACAAATTGGAGCGATTTATTATTTAAATACAAATGACGGAATAGAACTGTGGAAAATAAACAGAAAAATGTAATAATTTATTTCTGTTCCTTTTCAGGTGGATGATATCTTTTCTAAACTTTATATGGGAAGCCATTATATGGAGAAAAGCCTATAGGGAAGTCTTTTTAAATAATAATGGCATTTATAAACTTTTGGACTTAATTACTGTAAGTTAAAAGCAGAACTGTATAGAAAGCAGACTAGATTAAAAAGGCGACTTTAGAGCCACTGTATTAACCTAATAATGAATATTTTAAAATTATGATTTAATCGTTATCTTTTCTTATGAATGAAGACTAGCTACACGCTCCCGGCTTCGCCCGGGTTAAAAATGAAGACTATCCAATCTTTTATCAAAATCGGTTTAGTGGTTTAGGAGTTCATTAGCGTCAAACAAAGTGACACGAAATTTAAGATGGTTTGTGTACGCTTCATTATCTCTTGAATGGGAAGGAAGGATAATCGGGATAGTTTTCTAAATATATAAAAAATGTTTTTGCTTAAAGGTAGGTAAATAAAATTTGAATTGTTCCAGATGAGCTGCCCTCCAGTTCAAACTTTGATTCTAGCTTTGGTGTGTGACGTAGCTCGTTGTGGCAACGCTGTTGGACAGTTGATTACTTGGCGGGCAAATCTTATTGCTTCAGTCACTGTTTGTATTCTATTTTCACAAATCAGATTTTTTATTTAACCTTTTCAAGGTTTACATGTTCTTCAGGGGTGAAAATAAATGCGTATAGAAACGTTCATCTTCCTTACATATTATAAAACAAAGTCCTCCACCCCGTCTGTCTGTCTGTCTGTTCGCAATAAACATAAAATTATACTGCACCGATTTTCATGCTGTTTTCACCAATGGATAGAGTGGTTCTCGAGGAAGGTTTTAGTATATAATTTACAAAGCTAAGTAAGCGGGCGAAGTCGCGGGCAGCTAGAGTATTGTATAAAATATCCAAATAGCAAATGTATCTAAAATCTAATTGAGCTACATTAAAAAGTATAGACATTTTGTTATACAGTATCCAGTCGTTGTAAAGAGAGGCGTAACAATAGCTACGTTGTTAGCGTCAATATTTCGAGATGAATGCAGAAATATCGGAGTGCGACTGGATGAGAATGGTATCATAGAAGGTAATCAAAGCTCTCTTAAATTAAATTTTAATACACTTTTATAAGTCCTGTAACTCCTGTAAGTAACTAAATCTCGTAGAACCTTACTAACTAAACTCGTCCTACCTAAATCCTAATTAATTCATCTTATCCCTAAATGATGCATTTTTTTTTTGTATTAAATATTCCAGATGGACGTACGGCTGGCTGGTTACCATCCTTCTTTGTCGAAATCCCTATTTATCGGACCAAGCGCTTTAAAATATCCTTTATAATGCGCATTGCCAATTGCCAAGGTTTATAACTCTCTGCCGGGCGGCGTCTGTATGTTTCCGAGCTCTATAACCCAAATCTTTTCAAAATTCGAGTGAATATAGGCATCTTCTGGGTGAGCTCGCTCCATCATAGGCCTCATCCTTGCTACACAGCTGGTTGTGAGCCAAGAGCAAATCCATCTCTAATAAAAAAAGGCTTAATATTGTACGGGCACCAACTAAAAGCTATCCACAAATAAGGATGCAACGCTTGGCAAAAGTTTGTCAGGCGTCAATCATTATTATGTCGGGCGCTACGCTATATTATGTTTTATTTTAGTATATAGTTTAAAATAAAAGAATAATCAAAATTATAAACTAAACATATATTTATCTCCACCCTAGCCCTCGATATACCTACGCGTATTCATTAATAGTATCCAATAAGATGCAATATCCAATATGTTTTTTAGACTTGGAGTTTCCCCTAATGTCGACTGCTGTTCGAGAACATTTACGCAGTGAAGAGTTCTGTGAAAATAAATGGCAGGGGAAGTTTCCATCAGTCGTGGTGACTGATTTGGCAGGTTCCCGTTTGTCAAAGGTTCTATTTAAGTATTATATAATTTTCAGAAAAAAATTACACACGTCGAAACCGGGTCGGGTCGGGAGCGGATCGCTAGTTAACATATAGAAACCTTTCTCGTTTAACGGCTCTTCCCATTAGTCAAAAGCGCATGAAAATCCGTTTGTTTAATTTGTTAAAAGAATTAAATAAAGTTTAATCGTATTATTAGTTTTCCAAATGCTTTCAGGTTTTTTCGTTGTTGCATTTATTATCCAATGATCTTGATTATAAAGTATCACTGGCAGACGAAGCTTACTGCCTCTATAAAAATATAGAACTGGCACCGGAAGATGAGGTAGGTATATTTAATATATTTATAATTATATTAAAATACAGGTGTATTTTTAAACAAATAAAACGAAAGTTTGATCCTACCGTCTTCTATAAACAAAGTCAGGAGGATTGCCAAAGCGCTGCTGATTTTGACAAGACAAATAATAAAGATATACGTAGAAAGTAATGTTTAAAAAGCCCTGCCTTTCTTACTCACTTACCAGCACACGTACTAGTGTACTGGTAAGTGAGTAAGTATTTGTTGGTCTTCTATAAGGTGATGGTGCCTACTGCTAGATATCTTTTCTATTTATTTTTGTGAACTATGACCATTGTGATAAATCACAAGAAAAAATCTATAATATAACACCTACTTAACTACAGTTTCCAATCTGATCGAGGAGCCTAGATTCGCCTCTGTCTTTTGCCAAAGGGTGTTAGGGCTGTTAACAGTTAAGTTGGTGGCCAATAAACACAAACAAAACTAAGATCAAACAGGCTATGAACAATAAAATTTTACCTGTGGCATCAACCATTATTTATTAATAAAATAATTAAATAAAAGAGCGGGCATTTATACCACAAATGCAGGAAGTAGAATATATTGTTGTGTTAAATTTCATACAGACAATTCTAGTACTGTGTTCTCAATATCTGACGATAAAACTTAATGAAGCGTGGGCAGAAGTCAAGATCCAATGCGGAAAACTAGTACCAGATGATAACAATATTATGGAAGAGTTTCTTCAAATCGGAAGGTAAGCAAATTACTTTCTCAGGAGTGGTAAAATTCTGTATATTTTATAAATTTATGACATCAGTAAGTTAAAGTGGCATTGGGCAGAACACATAGTACGGAGAGCCTTTGGGCCGCTGGACACAGAAGGTTACCTGAGAGGAGACCACAGATCAACAAGCACAGTCCGGGGCCTCCACTAAGACGAAGACCGAAGACCATCTAAGTCCAGCAGTAGATGTCTTACGACATAGATGATGATTATGATGATCATGTGACATTATTTGCAGGGGTTGGGCGAAAGAAATTCAAAAGCTACAAAACGATGTGATCACTAAAGATAGGAAAGAGGTAAGAAAACAATTATATTCACATTTTGATACGTAGGTGATCTGATTTTTTACGATAATATCGCTTAGGTGATAGGTTTTAAAACTTAGCTTAAGTTGCCAAATTTCGTTATTAATGAAATACAAACAGTGCATTAAATTATAAGTGACTAACTCGTAGAAAACACACTGAACAAAAAGGAGATTTGTTTCTATTTAAAAGTCTAACTACTTTTTTTCTACTAATCTACTAGAAGGTAAAAAAAGTATGCTAACAGCACAAAACTAATTGTCCTTTTTTTGTCAAGTAACAAAATTAGGTCACGGAAACACCTTCTATTTTAAAGTTGAAGTTAAACTAGGATCAAAAACTGAAGTAGTGTTTAATTATTTATTATTAGCTGGTGCCTGCGACCTCGTCCGCATTGAAAAAGAAAAGTAGCCTATCCTGTGTCCCGTACATCTAAAAGTTTATCTACCAAGTTTCATGAAAATCAGTTAATTCGTTTAAGAGTTATGGAGGAACATACATACATTCAATACCTACACTTACATACAGATTTATTATTATTAAATGACATAATTAGTATTATCTGTACCCACTTGCCAGTGCCTGCCTTGGGCAAGTGTTGTGTGTGATTTACAAGCTACACAGCTGATTTTCCTATCTGCATTTTCAGAGAGAAAAGGAGGAATGCACTTTGTTCGAGTTTCTAGCTCGCGTAAGACTAAACACAGCCTTGGATGCGTTGCGTGAAGTTCGTTGTTCCGTACGCACCGCCGACCGCGAGCACATGACGCTTGCACTGCTGTGCGACGCGGTGCGTGCCCATCACCGTCGTTCTTCACCCCCTGAGCCGTTAAACGTGCCCGTCTTGCGAACCTACATACCACCATTGGATGAACAAGTAATTTTACACAATTTTACCAATTGCAATGTCTAAATTCCACAGCCACGTACCACGTACTGTCCAATGTCTAATCAATCTGACGAAGCAGTATAATAAATCTTCTTATTCTTACGCCGGTTTTCTATAAAGTATCTACTGAAGATATGTATATAGAAGTTGGGCAAAACGGTGGATAGATAGATTATTTATTGAAAACGCGCGTTAGACAATACCACCATTACATTACATTACATTACAAATACAGAAATGTGCATGAGCTTTTGAATTTCGGTACTAGAGCCCGTTTACATAAATCCTCGTCTTAACAGTTAGGTAAATATAAGTATAAAGTCAGTAAGTACCTATACTTAGTACTTACGTAGGTAATATTTATCGACAAGGTCCCACCCAGTGCTACGGTTCATGCAATTCGGGCAATTAAATTAAATATAATATGTAAATATATAAAATATACATATTTAATATGTAAATATAAAAATGTAATATGTAAATATTGTAGATATAAAACATTAGGAGTATTATGAAAGATTAGTTAGACGACATGGTGGCACTTCACACTTGATGCTGCACAACTTCTTGCGTTGTGTTGCTTGCGTTTCTATAGAGAGCGTATTGGGTAGCCTATACTTACCTAGCTGCAACTTGACTTTTTATCATAAAAAAACATAAATAAATTATATGAGATTTCTTCTCAGTAAAGTTTCGTAATCTCTGGCTTGTCTGGCCATAATATATTATGTACGAACTGATAAAAGTAATTATTTTTGTAGAATATGACTGGACATCATGTGAAGGTGGATAGTATTCCAAACCGAGGATTGTTGCAGACGATAAATCCTACAAAACGGCGTAGTATAATGTCTTAACATAATTATGGTATGTAGAATTGTAAATTTATTCATTATAATGTTTTTTTGTTTTATTTTATCTTTCGGTCAATGAAAACGACATCATGTGTGTAAATAAAAAAAATAAAAAAATGTACCCATTTGTAATTGCATTTTTAATTGGTCATATGTGTCTACAAACCTTAGGTACGTCCTCATCCCTCTTTCCATATTATATGAAAACCGAAAAATCAGTTGCCAAAAAACAGTTTTAAAAATTACAGAATTTTATTTTCAATAATTTTCACCTCCTAATAAGCACCTACTACCTACCTTAGATTAGATAAATAAAAAAGGTAAACTTTTTCATATTTCTTTTTCTTATAGGTAAGTTTCATGGGCTCTTAGGATGGAAATAAAAAAAATATGAAATAAAGCACGGCATTTGAGATGAAACTAATTTATTGATTTTAGAAATTAACAAATAAAACGGTTATGTATATTTTATGTATGACATTACTTAACCCGCGCACAAAGGACTAGAGAAAAAACAATATACTACATACATACTACATATAAATCGTGTAACGACAGGTGTTTGCTATTAGCTCAAACGTAGGCGTCCATAATTCCATCAAAAATGAACCTCCATTACTATCATTGCGTGTATATTGCGAAAACTTTAATAGACACAAAAAAGTGTCAAAGGCAAAAATTATTCTTATTAAATGTTAAACAAAATATGTTCTATACATTATTTTGATTAGCTTGAAGAGTATATGTTACTCTGAAAACTTTCTACTTTCTATACTTTGAAAACTATAGCTTGAAAATTGTCAATTTCAAGCTATAACTTGTACCTTCAATACATCTTTAGCATTCTCTCCGCCACTAACATTTAGGTACTGTTGTTGTCAGTTCTTAATATTACTGAAGAGTTTGTTTGTTTGGTTGTACGCGCTAATCTCAGGAACTACTGGTTGAAAAATTCTTTGTGTTGGATTTATCGAGGAAGGCCGACGGTTGCTTACATAGTTACTTATATAGTGGGTACTGAATAAAGGACAACTTTATGGAAATAACTAGCTGGTTCCCGCGACTTCGTACGCGATGATAAATTAAAAATATAAAAGCAATTACAACGCTTGACAACTTGTTGCTATAACACATTGGCCAGGCGTTAGTTACAGTTTTATATTTTAGAAAGAAGATAATCCCTCGGGAACATTAATCTTTCTTGGATGAAAGGTATCCTATGTCCTCTCTGGTGACCCAGACATCGCGTAGGTATGCACAAAATTTTCATGGTGATCGGTTCAGTAGTTTTGGCGTGAAAGCGAGACAGACAGACAGAGTTACTTTCGCATTTATAATATTAGTAAGGAAAAAATTAAAACAACAATTAAGTATTCAAATATTCATTTATTAAAAAACAATTTATACATAAAAAATTATACACTTCAGAGCAAAATGTACAAAGGCAAAATGAGCACCACACTCAAAATCAACAAAAAGCAAAACGTAAAAAGGGCTAAATTCACACAAATCGCTAAATTTTATTCATAACTGTAATTGATAAAAGTAACTCTTATTTAATTTCTATTCTTACTTAGTCTTACGACGTAACATTTCTCATAGTCCACAACGTCAAAATCTCGTTATTTTAGGTGGAATAGTTCTATTTTTTATTTATTTTAGTTTATAGTAGCATGTAGAAAGTAATATGTGTGCAGCAAGAAGAAGAAATAAAAAATAGAAGAAAATTTTGGAAAAGCTTTGAAATAAAGACTTGCCATCTATTAGCGTACATTTTTTCTTCCAAGCAGAATGTTATGTTGTAAGATCTGTCAATTATAGTTATAAATAAATCTTTAGCGATTTGTGTGAATTTAGCTTTTTTTACATTTTGCGTTCTGTTCATTTTGAGGGAAAATATAAATACAACATTATTAATGATTAATCACTTCAATGTAAAGAAAATAAAACTCAATCAGTAAAACCATCTGTAAATGTCTCTAATAAAAACTTTTCGAACCATCCAAACCTATCATTGTGAGTTTCATCAATTACTTCTATCATATCCTTTGGTTTTCTTATTTTAAATGCCCACATTAGCAATTCTAATAAATATTGAATGATATGATTATGATACTTCATTTCCATATGTTGTGTAGAAACTCTCTGTATCACATCTAATGCTGTTGTATATAAAAGAGATTGTCTGCTCGCTGGCTTACAAATGGACAAGTGATCCAAGGGCATCTCATAAAATAAACCTCGACCTGCATCAGCCGACTTTGCTTCTACAAAATTAATAGGAACCTTAAATGCAGTGACCAGAGTAGGTTTTGATTCCGCAAAACTTATTGTTTCCCAGCCGTAGGTTTCTGCAGTCTTTAGAAATGATTTGTGGAGCTTCAATAATACTGGTGAATTTTCTTGCAACTGTCTCACATCGTTAGATGGCCAAAGAATAGCAGCGGCTGCGCGTGGCATTGCAGCCAAAGCACTGCCTCTGTGTGGTGTACTATAAAATATAATAGCCTTAGTATTTTCAGCTATTTTTTTCAAATCGGTGTTCTTACTTTCAACAGATTCAATTAGTACTTGTTTTACAATAAGACCTCCCATAGAATGTGCAAGCCACACTAATGGAACATTTTTTCCTACACTAGCATCAATTAAAGCCGGCGCAAACTCTGCAGCTCTGACAGAGATGTCCGCTGTCTGCAGTGGACATCTTTCCAACCATTCCGACAATGTGCTCCAATAATTTACACCCAATATTCTTAAATTTTTGCAGTCCCTTGGCAGCCAATCCTTAGGCCAACAAAATGTATAATTACATTGATCTTGTCCCTCTTGAATGAGTGCATTTCGCTTATTAGGTGCTGTATAAACTTGTAAGTTCACAGATTCCCTTTTTGCATTTATTGGTATATCTTGTAGAACAACTTCGAGATCAGATAGCAACGTGTGCTCCTCTAATTCAACTAACTCGTCCATAACCTGCTGAAGTTCTGGATCAATGTATTTTACATCTTTTTCCTTTTCGCACGGTTCACAATCTACATCTGTTACTGTGGACTCCAGCAAACTAAGGGGTTCAACACATTTTTTATCCCTTTGCCGCCATGTGACAAATACTCCACCCCTTAATCCGTGAACCAAACATATGTCACAGGTTTGTGGTATAGTTGTTCTATATATTGGATGCAACAAGTATAGGCCAGGTCTGTAACACTGTTCACCAGATAGATTTGCTAAACATACAGCAGCTGAACTTGAAAGGCGAACATCATCAGATTTTATAAGACGGGCCAACTCCCTTATTAAGCCGTTTTGAAATATATCTGTAAGTAGGCTACAGTGAACACTCAACACTGTTATTATTTTTAGAACTGCCAAGTCAATATCTACGTCTGCTTGGTACCTCAACAGCACCTCTGCTAATTTAGGTATGAGACCCATTTTGACTAATGTGTTTATGGAGATATCTTCACAGTAATCCTTAGTATGAAATAAACTGATGTGATGATGAATAGCATCGAGACATAGAAGACATAGATTACGTTCACTAATTTGAGCTGGTTTTGAAGGAATATGATCCGATTCCATTGCTTGTTCTTGAACATTTGAAAAATACTTTGACAAGAAGTGTTTAATGCAACTATGAGGGTTTATTTGCTCAATGGTGAGTATTATATCTTTTAATTTGAAGGATAAAATTTCACTTGATGTAGCGTCCTTGCGTACATGTAGTGGTGGGGGTAAAAAGTAACGATAATCAGCACCACGGGTACGAGCGAGCAGAACAGCTGTAGTTTTATCCATGGCTTGTGCTATCTTTAAGCAGTCCCAATCTTTGTTGCGATTGAATGAGGCTAAACGTTCCAGAGCCATATTTCGTTGCTTGTGATTGCCATGCCGACACAGCCACAGGAGTCTCCAAGCCAATGAGTGTCTAAGGCTCTTCCAAATTCTAGCGATGCCTACAGATTGCTCGTTCTCCTTATCTCGCTCTATTTTTAATGTATTATTATACGACGGATCATGAATATAAATATATTCCGGTGTTTGCTTTTTCTCTGCCTCCAAAACATTCGTGTTTGTAATTGCTCTTATAGACTTGATGGTTTTATTCACATGGTAGGCGGCAATAAATCCAGAGCCTCCAAGAACGGACGACACTTTTAAGGCTTTCAAAATAAAGGGTATTTTGTCGTGAAAAGGCATTTGTAAGGTTTTCTAATTAACTTTGTGACTATATTCATTAAAAGATATAATTATTTAATTTATTATGTACAGGCGTTCAAAGTAAATATTCTATTACGGTACGAACGGACACTGGTCACCAACTGGTCACTGAACTGAACTGAAACTTATGTTTACCGGTACCGGTTTACCCTCACCCTCCTTATGTTATGAAAAGTTGAAAGTTGAAAACGATCTATGACAATGACAGACAACAAGCAAATTATGACAATGGCATGCCAATGACAACTCACAGTCCATCAAACTACCACGCTCAATCCAATCATTCATTTGTATAGGCACAGATGGCTAAATTTAATATTGTATTATTGTTAATGTGTATAAATCATTTTATCCATTTTAACAAATTAATATATTAGCATTCATAGCTGTAAGTGCAGCCGCTGAGACAAGCACATGATAAATGGGCATTTCTAGTGATTGACTAAATAATATTTAAATTGAGACCGACTAAATAATATTTAATTTTGACAATCAGTAATTGAAAATATGTGTGTACCTATTATTATGTAAGTATATGGCTTCATAGATTAATATTATGGTTGAATTAACGAGCACTCATTACCTCTTGTATCGTGACTCTTTATGAGTATTGATGTCTGTGTTGTTATTGGATATAAAGTTGGGTTATAGCGTTCTGTGTCCTTTGTTGACAACTGACTGATAATGACAATGACAACAGGAGAGTCAAAGTCAAGTGTCAACGTATGTGTGTGTGTCGGACTGTCGGTCGTGCGCAAAAAAAAACAAAAAAATATGTATGGTCTTGCGTGATAGGTCGTGATTCTTTATTTATTTTAAATTTCCACCTTAACCGAACATAATTCCGACAATGATCTCAGCTTTATTGGCAAAATCTAAAGAGAAGCTTTTTATATCCTTTTTTACTTTGTTACTGGTTGTGAGTTTCATTTATCTTTACTTGAATTATTTACAAGAAAATTATAAGAGCATCCAGTGGTCAAGTGAAAGGTGTTTGTCCGAGTTAAGCTCAGCAAAATATCAGTTAAATGGTAAATTTTATTCTATTTATTTATATTATCATTTCTTGGTTTTAAGTTAAGGATGTTAAGATCCTTTAATTTTATATTCGGTTGAAGGACAGGTCCACGTCTCTTCACCAGGTCGAACAAGTAAATGAAAGAAAATTAGAGTGATTGACCGTTTGAAGACACGTGATCGTGCTGCCTTAAATATACCTAATCAAAATTTCTAAATGGCTAGTACATTCTTAATACGAGTACTGAATTTCTATCGTAGGTTTGATAAAAAATTTAAGTACTTTAGTCATCAAATGAAGTGTTCAAATTTTAATCTAGAAATGCTCATATCCAAAAGAGGGCATTTTAAGAAATGATCACTTACCTCCTGAAAGTAGGTAGTTTCCCAAATACTTTTTCTCGTATACCAACATCAAGAACGATCTTGCCCCCTTCTTATTGCATGAATGTTATTCAATATTCCTCCTATATAGTTATTCATTTCTTTACATTTGACAAAGTTGGTCAAATTTTAATGTAAAAAAATGTGCTGTGTTGCCTGCACCTTTACACTTATTAATTACTTATTTAGTTTCTGCATTAAATTAGGTGTGGGATACGCAAAATGCAAGTTACTCTCTTCCCCCGAGGCTCACGCCTGGGAATCTGCGATTAGTAAAATAAAATCAATTGAGTAAGGTTTCATTCAACACAATATTAATAGAAAAAGTTTTATTCTTTTCAGTTGTCACTGAATACAAAAACAGGATAGATAAACTTTTAACTGAGACACAAAAACTGCACGCTTCTGACAAGGAAAGATTTAAGGACATCATGGAGAATTGTGCTGCATTGAGGCAACAATCTGTTTTATGTCAGGTAATAATTATTTTATAACTATTTTTTAATATTCTACTAATATTAAGTGTAGTTGTTTGTGAGGATGGGTGGATGTTTGTTAATCTTTCACACAAAAACGGCTCAACCAATTTGGATGAAATGTGGAACACAGATGGTTTATTACCAGGATTAACATAATTTTATAATAGTATACTTATTATCCTGGAAAAATTTTAGGTTTTCAAGGGATCGTCTACATTGCTAGGCGTTTATATAACATTACTAACTGGCGCCTGCGACTTCGTTCGCATTGAAAAATAAAAAGTAGTCTATCCTGTCTGTGTCCTGTAGGTCTAAATGTTTATCTACCAAGTACATATGTACATACAATACCTACACTTACAGATTTATTTTATTAGTACTGATTCGGTCATTGAAAATTTGAATAATATCAAAGTACTTAAAATTGTGAAAGTAAATTTAAAGAAATGTTGTTTTTTTTTTAATTATGTAATCTTTTTATTACCATTTCAGAACCAGTTTGATGACCTTCAGCGAGAGTGCAAGAAAGTTAGACAAGATTATGATGAAGTACACAAAGAATTGAGCAAGTTAAAAAGCAGGTAGCACAAGCAAAGCAGTTCAGCTCTAAGGATGCAAATAGGTTAAGATTTTATCCATATGGGATGGTATATATCGAAAATGTTATACAACAGATCAGATCAATACTTTATTAAAATGTTCTTACGGATTTATTTAAAAGTAATCCTAAGCTTAAAAATAAATCTTTCATTACAAAATTATCGCATATCTGATCCGTTAAAAATCTTGAACAAAAAACCTATATGAACATATTTGTATCAAGAGACCCCGCTCCCCCACCACTACACTTACTATCTATCTGTAGAAAAATAAAGTAAAATGTATGTGTATATGTGATCTTCTAGTCTACTTCTGATAATAATCTAATAACAGTGTCCCTATTAACGGATGGATAGATTTTTGCATTAAAATACATTTGCAAAAATGTAATGTAACATCATTAAAAATTCATTAAACGCTGTTTAGTGCAACAGTCTTCTGGTATAATAACTCACGTACAGCGTGCCCTTAAGCGTATACACAGTACAGCGTTGAACCCAGAAGTATGATTACGAATGATTTAACTTTTATTAATCAACTTTTAATTAAAATTCAATCAACTAGTCAAAATCAAAATATTTTTTATTATTAAAAATCTAATCATGAAGTACCAGTGCAGAAGGCCAGTACAATATTAAATCTGCTATCGTGGATCTCGGACACAATAGAAAATTATTTATTGGGCCAAATGAGTAGATGCAGAGACATTGCAAAGAAGTTCGTAGTGACAGTTCACCGGCACCGTGTACTTCGGATTAGCGAGTTCTGAAAAAAATTAATGTTTCTATAATACACTCTTGTTGAACACTCTTTGTTGACCACTTGATCACGCACGGGATAGTGTAGACAAGGCCAAGCCTCAGATAACCTATATATTATATTGGGGTAATTTAACCCAAGTCATATTCAAAGATATTTTGATAAATAAATTTGTAAACACATTCTGATAACCATCTACAAAATTTATGGAACTGATTTAAAAAAAAAATTAAATCACTCACTAGTATTGAGTTAATTATGAAAAAGTTGAAAATAATAATTAAAAAGATTTTTTTAATAAACGAAGAATATTAAAAAATACACACATATATTAATGTACCGACTGATCAACAACATTTTGATTTGTAGAATGTAGAAGCCTGAATTTTTTGTCTGTACCGAATGATCAATAACATTTTCACTTGTTAAAAAATCGTTAAATACGTTAAAAAAAATACACTAGGTAAAAGAAAGCGGTAGCTAAAAGGCGTGGTAATTAAACATAACATAGTTATTAGTAGAAATATAGCTGATGTAGACTTGCGCCACTACATCGTACCTGGCCGTGAACGTGTTAAGCACTGATCCCACTTGACCGCTCCGTCACCGACCAACCATAGTCGCGCGCCATGCACGGGGCGTCAACAATTGACACGCAACGTCGCCAAACAGTCATTAGAAATAAATCACTGAATAAATTTCATAAGTTTTATGACCCCGCAACATCACCTATCCCAGGGATGGCCAAAAGTCGGCGGAGTTGCGGAAGAGTGTTCGTTTGCAACTTCGATAGCAGACACGGACGGGGGACGCCAAGAGGTAGGAGGAGGAGGAGCCCGACGTTCTTGTAAAAAAAAATGTAAAATATAGTAAAAATATTGTATTTTACTCTTGTAAAATAATTTATGTGTTCTAATAATTCTTATTGTATTATAGACAATTTTCATACTGAATTTGTTATATAAAATTTTATTTAAATATAACTACTCGATTGAGAAATCCATGTAAGTTTCATTAACTAACTTCCTAAAACATATTTGCCAATACCACTCTCACCTACCTACCCGTACCTATAAGTTGTAATATCAAAGTAGTTTTACGAAGTAAAATTATACAGTATACTACTTTACTTAACCGGCCGTGAGTCGTTTAAGTGTCGTACATCATCAAAATGGTGCACGAATGTTCAGCTGTTTCGACTATAACATGATGTTAGGAACTGCAGATTATTTTTTTATAAATGAATGTTTAGTGCAACAGTCTTCTATTAACAGCTGTATGGAAAAGATGTCCGGCTTCAGCGTCAGCGATCAATATCAATCCAATTAATAGTGGCAAATAATTATTGACATCTTACTATTCTTAGGGCCTCTTTCACCACGTGTTAAGTAGGCTTACCGTCATTTAAAGTCATCAGTCACCGGGGATAATGGAGCTGATATGCTTTTGTTTGTTCGGTAAAAGTCCCAAAATTTAAAAAAAAATCGCCTATCGAAGGATGCACTAAACTGAGTGCATAATTTAATAAAACATAAAAATATTTCTAAAAGTAACTAATTAACACTTAAATTTTAGTTGGTGAAAGAGGCCCTTCATATTGTAATCCAGTTGTTAATGTTTCCGGTACAGAGGTGCAAGAGTTCCGGTAAAAAAAGAACAGATTTAACATGAAAAGTTCCAAATTACCAAAATTTACTTGCCGCAGATAAGACTCTGTATAAATATAGTCTGCATAAATATAGCCTCAAAAAGTCACGGTTGACGTGAAAAAAAGAGCTAATTAATATTAATAATCAGATTTGCTATATTTTCATAACCATTACATCTACGATATACATATAAATTAAATCTGGTACCATCATCATAGAGCTTCACCAAACTTTCGTTTGGCCATAATGTACAATATTATGCCAACCAAGTATGAACCTGAAATGATGTTAATGACAATAAACATCTAATACAAATAATATTCATGAGTTTAAATAAAGTCATACGATTTTTAAATAGAATAAGTAAAGCTACGGCCACACGGGCCACACTATAAAGAGCCTCGCCTCAGATAAAATAAGAGTTACTGTCGTCTAGTGAACTGACAATATTTCACACTGTTGCAGCCGATCAGCCAAACAAATGCCCGGTGACCCCACCGGCCCTTGCAACCACCCGGATTGCCGAGGGTTAAGCCCCCCACCACTTCACGGTCATGACTCACCTAGGAGGGGGGGGGACCCTATCTATAGACCCACCCCTGCTTGGCACGAATGAATTTTTCTTTGCAAATTGTGTACACGAACTTTCCTCGTTCATCTTCTATTAACGAAAACCTAAAAAGGTTCGGTGGATTAGAAGAAGTTAGCGGAGAAACCTAACGGAACGCGCGGTAGTAATACAAAATCTATGGAAGAAACAGACTCGGACAGCGGACAGCGACTCAATTTATAAAATTTAGAGAATATGCTATACGAGTATTTTATATTATCCTTGCAACACTGTTTTGAAACTTTATCGCTTTATATATATATAAATTTCAGATCGCACTGTAATAAAGTGTTGAAACGATATCCGTGCATAGATATAAAAGATCTAAATAAAGATGACAGCATGTATATTATTTACGCTATATTTATAATGCCTTGGATTGATGGCTAAGGACACAGTAACAAAAAAGGGCACTGTAACGTATTGACGTTAATCAAGTTAATCTGTATATACGTATAGGTATTATATCTATATCTACACAAATAATTTGCAGAAAAAAAATTGCATCCGTGCGAAACAGAGCTCGCAGGAGGTACCTCTACCTACCTACTTATTCTTTATAATAAACATTCTTCGTCTTACTTTTTGGTTATCTTGAGCTAAGTAATCTTCTCAAGCAATCAAGTTCCTTCTTTATTTATTTTATATGGTTATACTTAATACCTAGGTAATACTAAATTAGGTACCTACTTAAGCATAAAAAATTTGATCCACTCTGAGTTACCTGTAAAAGAGTGTTTCATTGTAGGTAAGTTACTTAGGTAATATTTCAAGTGGATTACTGGACCACCATTAAATTTAAAATGGTCAGACCATCATTTCTGATCGTTATTCGAACTTATACTTCCCTTTTATTCACAGATTTTGTTACTAGGTAATATATTATGAATCGGCAACTTAAACGAAACGGATGCACGCTAATCTCACAGCTATAAACATTAAGAAGTGTGACATTAAACACGTCAAGACGATCCGGAGATTTTGTTTCTCCACTGAAGCATTTAAAGAAAATATATTTTGTTGCACACATTTGCTTAAATCAACAATCACTTCCGGTTTCAGTAGGTAAAGAGCCGTAAACATATTAGGACCTATCCTCCTTAAATAGTTATTATAATCTTTACTAAACCTATTATAAATGTGAATGTGAGTTTGTTTGTTTGTTTGTAACGCTTTCACGCAAAAACTACGGAACCTATCACCATGAAATTTAGCATACACGTTGTCCGGGACACCAGAAAGGACCTTTCATTGTTCAACGGCTAGTAATTTATAAAGTTTCGCGGATTAATTCGCGTTCATCAGCTAGTACCTACCTATTAGATATTAGAGGTAGGTACGTATCTATATCTATTTAATAAGTTAGGTAAGTATTATGCCTACCTATAGGTACATATCATTAATATTTTATTAATACCTTATCTATGTAATGATCTTACTGAAGCACAGCAAAATATTTAGAATACTTATTTACTTTTTTCTTAGATTAATAGGAAAATTGTTCTCGCTCGCTGTCACATTGCAAACTGTCTGTGAGGTATATTAGGTACGTGCCGACGTGCTGAATGTTTTATTAAATTTTGGGCATAATAAAATAATGAAACTGTGTAAAAAGTGACGATGTCTTACACACGGGAGGCCGAAGATATTGTTTTTAGATAGCGCGGTATCTAGTCGAGCGCACAGCGAGACCAATCATTAATCTAAGTCCATTTTATTATTTAATAATACAATAAATAATTCATGACATAAATTTAAAAAGATGTCTGAAAGTATTAGGTAGGTTCTTTGGTTTAGGTTTGGGGAGGTAGAAATATGATATGTTATCCTTACTAATAGTTATACTAATTTACTAATATTATAAATGCTATAGTAACCCTGTATGTATGTCTGTCTGTCGCGCTTTCACCCCAAAATTACTGAAACGATTTAAATGAAATTTGGTATACCTAGTCTAGAGCCTGAGAAAGGACATAGGCTACTTTTTAATGCGAAAAAAGGGTTGAAAGGGGAGATAAAAGGTTGCATGGAAGTATCGTCTCTTTTAAAGCTGAAAGATTGAAACTTATTTTTTAGACTGTTGATTAGATACCTCTAAATAAAATATTAATGCGAAAAAAGGGTTGTAAGGGGGAGATAAAAGATTGTATGGAAGTATCGTCATTTTTAAAGCTGTCTGTCTGTCTGTTACCTTTTCACGCCTTAATTGCTCAACCGATCATCGTGAAATTTGTCATAGAAGTTGTCAGGTATACAAGAAAGATACCTAAAATGAAATAAAAAAAATTAACGCCTGGCCAAATTTGCTTACAACCAAAGTTGCGTTATATTGCTTACATTTTTTTTATATTACAACCCGGCAAAGTCGCGGGCACCAGCTAGTAAATTAATAAATCTTTAGATCGGTAGATATACGTACCTGGTATATTAATATATTCAAAATGATTATAGGTATGTCATTTAGATACCTATTATAGTTATACTTACCTATTATATTATCTACCTACCATCAGAATATCTAATATCTATACTTATAGGTAATACCGCACATGTAGGTACAACTTACACTAAATAGGTAGGTACAATAGTAATACTTATGTATTATTTCCACCCAAATAGTAGGTACATAGTAGGTACAATCATTTTGCAAACTTGCCTTTAACATGTGTCAATTTGGTGCATGTGGCCGTTTATCCAAAAGGGGAAAAAACCATTATAGATGAGTGACGGTTTAATAATATTCCTTTAGAAATGTGGCAGCTACCTCAAGTGCAGCGTTATGGCAATAACAATAATGGACAGTTGTGCGAGACAATAGGCTATCCGTGGGTTTGAACCGGTGGTGAATTAGGTGGGGGACGCTTTTCGGGCAACGCCCTCGGCGCAGGGCTCTGGGCGTGTAGCGTTCAGATAGCGATAATTATTAGGTGCACGAGCGGGAACGTGAAATGCAGACTCCGCTAGTCAGAGAGGGACGACTCTTTGCAAGGCGGAGCTAAACTGTGTTACGTTAATGCCGAAGCGCCCACAACGTTGCTCATTCGCTTTTCGCTGAGACACCGCTATGTAAACGGGCGTTGTTGTGAATCTAAACAAAATCAGTCAGTCTTCGTTTTGTTGTCGAAGGAGAAGTGTGTCGAGAGTTCCGCGCGTTCCCGGTTTGAACATGTTGTGGTAGTGAACGGGCCACTTCACGATGCACGCGCTTTTCGGAGATCAGAGTCCCTATGCATATCGTGGAGGCCCCACCGGTGGTTATTCTACTGGCGTCACGCCGTATGCTTACGAACAATACAGATACGGTTACGGCGCGCCTTACCTACATCCGCACCAGCAACATGTCGGCGCACCGAAGGACATGGTTAAGCCGCCCTATTCGTACATAGCCCTCATAGCGATGGCCATACAAAACGCGCCCGATCGCCGGATAACCTTGAACGGCATATATCAATTTATAATGGAACGATTCCCTTATTACAGAGAAAACAAACAAGGTTGGCAAAACTCGATTAGACATAATCTAAGCCTGAACGAGTGCTTTGTGAAAGTAGCGCGGGACGATAAGAAACCAGGGAAAGGTAGCTATTGGACTCTTGATCCGGATTCTTACAATATGTTTGACAATGGTTCATATTTGCGACGGCGCCGTCGATTTAAGAAGAAGGATGCGCTCAAAGAAAAGGAGGAAGCGTTGAAACGACAGCAGCAGTTGCAACAAGCACAAGAGGCTCTTGCCGCTCAAGAAGCCCTCACAGCGGCCGATGCTCTAGGGCAAAGTCGAGATGTTAAACCCGACGTTAAACCTAGAATATTCGAGTGTCGACCAAAGAGAGAACCGGGAGCGGAGTGCCCGCGTTACGATAAACCCACAGAGGCATTAGACGATTTTAGTGAATCGAGGTTGCCCCCTTCCGCGGTCTACTGTTCACCGCAACCGTACTCGCTTGCCGCGGAAGAGTTTCGTGCGGCAACCTCCGGCTGGTATACTGCACCGGAGCCGCCGGTCGAACAGCTCCCTCCAGCGTTTCGAGATCTCTTTGAACCGCCAAGCTGTCAACTGGCAGGGTTCCGTGGCGGTTCACCGACGTCTGACGCGTACCGCGTATCGCCGCCTCCACATCACCATTACCGCACGCCGGCGCCGTCTTATTATCATCACCAAGCTTGCGTCGCTGCAGCACCTGCCCCAGCACATAAGTCATACTGAGATACCGCTCTTAGGTAAGTTGTTACATTTGTAATTATATCTCGCTAGCGCTTTGCGACGTGTAGGTGAAAAAGGAGGTTAGGGAGTTTAGAATGTGTTGGCGAATTTGTGCACTGTGCGAGTTGTAAAGTTTCCTGCCATCCCGTCGGCCGCGGGGTGGGGTGTGACGTCCAAGGGGCGCTTCGTGACGTGGTTGGTGTTGCAGGAGGTTGGCATCGTACGGCGCCGAATGGATTTAGCCGCGCGTCAGTTCCAGATCGGATAAATATAGAACAATAGCCGGAGATGCCGCAGAGGCAAGTGGCGGGTGCGCGTCGATAACCACTGTTTACAAATCGGCGGCCGACCCTGCCGCTTCCCGCTCCGTTCACACCTATAGGTATGTCCAATTACTCCGAACATGTGTTCATTTCATGAGATGATGATTGCTCGAGGGAGCCTCCGTTGGAGCATCGCGTGTGGTTGCCTGTAGATATGCCTGTATTATTCTTGTAAAATATTACCTAGGGCTAAATTCTAATACATTTCAAAATTCAAACACGGCTGAAATAAATGGATTTTCTTTGTCCAAATTTTTGTTTCAGCATTTCAATTTAATAACGTAATGGACGGATGGATGGCTTAAATAGACTATTATTTTATATTAGGTACTATACCTACTGTACTTTTTTATTTTGTTACAAAATGAATGTTTTATACTAACTTAACTGGTAGTTATATTTAATTTAAGTCTGTAAGTAATAATACCTACCTAATAGCAAAAACAATATACTGTAGGTATATTGTTTTTTAAATTATATTATTTATTATTAACGTTAAACTGTTTATATAGATACAAACATTATCTGAAACTATAAGTTATATAACAAGTAATATATACTTACCTACATATTATTTATTTAACATTAAACCACGAAAAGATAATTTTATTACCCTTTAGCTTAAATTCAACATAATATATAATATTAGCTTGAGATTTTGCTACATAGATCGTCACATTCGTTGCCCATGTTAGATTATTTTTTTGTAGAAATCTTGGAAGCAATAAAAACACTGCATTTGTTTATTGTTTCTCGTTCGAGTCAGTCAAGCAACTAAACTGACCATATGGTGACCAAGTGTTGTTTAACAAAAGATGATATTTTTTTAACTGCTCACACATTGTATTCCTCACGTAGTTACAAAAAAAAATGTGGCAGCACACATTGTAAAGATTTTATGAATTACTGATTGATTTAACACAAACTTTAAGTGTACACAGTCGGAGTCATGATGAATTACTGAGAAAGCTTTGTTTATACAATGTTTGTGAGATACCTACTTTTTATTATATTTATAGGCAAAAAAATATTGTTTAATTTTATTATTAAAACAGTCTTAATAATTTAGGTCACCCACCCATTAATAAAACAAAAACATTTAAAACATTTCAGTTAGAGTTATCCTAGTTTTAATATCTGCATATTAAAAATGTTTCGTCAATAAAAAAAAAAGAAATATATACCCAAGTAAGTGTGCGGAAGGAAATATTAATTGATTCTTTTCCACCTTTTTACGTCGCGTAAGACTTCCGGATATTTATGGATTACAAATAGCCTTCTAACAAAAAAGCCTTTTTATCTAGTTAATCCGATTTGCATTTTTGTGACGTGCATCAGAATAAGAAATGTCGTTGAACCTTTTTAAGTTTATGGTGGAAGATTTTTTTATTTTATTACATAGGTACTAGCTGGTGCCCGCTACTCCGACCGGGTTAAACGATGAAATACATACATGCAAAATTTTATGGTGATCGGTTCAGTAGTTTTTGCGTGAAAGCGTAACAACTCACATTCATATTTATAATATTAGTAGGTAAGGATATCTACCTAATTTACTAATACAATAAATCTTTTTTATCATAAACTATGTAATCATAACGAGTTGTTTTATCCGCCTTCGCTGTTATCTACGAGTGTCTACCTCTCTCATCCATGTGATTTTGACCATTCAATTTATTTAAAACCTAAACTAAATATTTAAAATGGTTTCGTTTCGAGAAGAGAAAATGCCGTTATTACTTACTAGTATATTTTTTGAAATTTATGTAATTTGACCTTTAATTAATAAGAGTAAAGTCATGTCATGTTGCCATAAAATAACCTACATAATAAATGTAGAGATATTTTTATCAAATACTAGCTGCTGCCCGCGACTTCGCCCGCGTAACTTTGTAAATTATATACTAAAACCTTCCTCGAGAACCACTCTATGCATTGGTGAAAACATCATGAAAATCGGTGCAGTAGTTTTTATAGTTTATCGCGAACAGACAGACGCGGCGGAGGATTTTGTTTTATTTTAGGTATGTAGTGATGAATATACATAAAATAAATCCCTATAAAAATATATACCTAAAGCTTAAAAACATCGCGTTGTGAAATTAACTGCTTTTAAACTATTCAACATAAGATTTTTTTCTAGATTTAAGTAGGTTTGGTTTGTAATGAAATATTATATATTAAGGACCAGGCTTCTTAGTAAAAATTAGAATTTTATAAGCCGAAATGTACCTATAATTTGAAAAGCTATTAAAGAAAGAAATGTGTATTATAATTTAACCTACCTATATTATATATATTGTATGAAAATCTTAGAATAATTTTGATATTTTTTTTACTTCAGGCTGGGATTTTAACGCCCGCTTATGTATATTACTTAGGTATTCCATGTAATCGCGTCATTGAAAAACTAAGTTACGAACATATTTTTTTTAATAAGTATTAAAATAATATTCTGTTCTACAGTCTCGATAAATAAATAAGATCAACTGATTGTTTATAAATTAATAATTTAGGTAGCAATACATTCGCTACCATTCTTTACGTATGTTTAAAATCTCTTAATGTATTTTTCTTGTCCTAGGTATGACGGAAGGATAAAGCGGGAAGCAGTTTGCAGGGAAGGGCAAGATTGTTACATGAGTGTTTGCGAAAAGTACGACCAATAAAACAGTTCTTTTCAAGTGTGACATATTAATTTATATAATTAGCGCTTTAATTGAGAGACTCGCAAGATTCTCACTATTTTGTGTGTACCTAATATTTGTTCAGCGGAGAACTTCATAACTATGTAGATAAGGTGCGATACGAAATAGTACATTTGAAATATCTATGTGTATGTAAATCAATAATCCAAAAATTCTCACTTTATTAATATTATATAAACGGGTATAATATGGTGTACATAGAGTATAGGGATTGTCGGCAAAAAAAAAACATTCCAATTTTTTTGCGATCGCCACCATACACGATCGTTTGAATTTCGAAAACAATAAATATACTTGTCATGAATAATTGTATGAATCTATAAAATCGTCTGCCTATTCGAACTCGAACGGTACATTTTTGTATAATAATAAGTATTAAGTATATGTGTAAGTAATTGTAAGTATTTAATTAATAAAACAAAAAGGCTTTTCGGATTAAAATAAATTATTCTAGTCTGTATGTAACCTGTTCATTTAGCCAATAATGTATGTTAGGACACATTTAAAAAGAAAAGTATACACAAAATAAACGGTTAATTCCTAATTATATTTTTTTTCTTTTACACGAATTGTTTTTATGGCTACTTCCCTATGGGTTTTAATATATACATAATGTTCCTAAATCTTTTATATCCTAATGTATTTTTTTATTTTACGATGCCCCAGTCCAGTCACGTGTGAGACGTGTTAATTAATAATAAGTAATTATTATTAATTGACTAATAATTGTAATATTAGTTAGTAAATACCTTGGCTATGTTTTTGATTCTTGCATAGGTTTAGTTATAAATGCTCATCTTTATATTCAAGCACATTTCATCCAAATATGTGGTGATCTGATCTCTGTAGCTCTTGGATATAGGTAGGTACTTACAGTGACACTCAGTTGATATTATTTTATAAAATAACATTGTAAATCCAGTAGGTATTAATGTTGCAGTTTTAAACTATATCCAGTAGTATACATCGCATCCTTCTATATATATCTGACATAATTTGTAAGGACTTACAAGCCTTATATTGAAGCAAATTAATAGAAAATCCGAAGAGGGCATGACAACTCTTAATACCGTCATCCAGTCGGGATACTATGAATATGGAAAAATATTCACAGGTATATACTATGAATATTTCTAATTCACACTCGCTAGTAGTCTCCGAGTGTGATATGAGATTGGTAAGCATATATAAAAAAAATAACTGGAACTATGTAACTTGAGTGCGTGACCATAAGATTGTTTCAATTAAAAATACACTTTCAAATTGGAAGATTGCAGTATTATTATATTAGTATTTTTATATATTTATATTTTTCTTAATAAGTGAATTCTATGCTATATAATAATGTGTTTGCCTAAAAATTTTATTGCGGCAAGAATCTACAGCTTCAGTAATTATTAAAAACGCTAATAATAATTAAAACGCAATATATTGCTTCCTTAATCTTAACCTTTTTCACTTTGAAATAAGTTTTCAATTATATTGGTTATAATTTTTACATTATACAGTACATATCTATTATTATCGCTATACCTAAATGCAATAGAACATCTAAATACATATAATAGGCAGTTACCTACTCAAAGTGTAGTGCTAAGATGCTGTAATAATAATTGACATTACAGTCGCTAAATATTTCCAATATATAATTTAGTTTATAAATCTTTTTATAAAATATATAATATTATTATAGACGATGTGTGAATTATGGTGTGGTTGGTTATATATTTTGGTATGAACTTTGAACTTTCCATCTGAAATAAATAAAAAAAAAAAGTTTGAGTTGTATTATAGTTGTTAAATTAAAGTACTAAATTTATGCAACATACCATATTCAACTTTTTTACTCTCCTCTACTCTAATACCTATGCATAGTTAATATATATAGTATTACCTACTTACAACATAACCTTAATGTTTAGAATATAGACGAAAATACTTATCTATTGACCTTGTGATAATTATCGTAATTTTGTGTGTACATAAATGTATTTAAATAAATGAATGTTTATTTGTATTTAGCATAAATTTTATATCCTTTTATGTTTTTTATTTTATAATAAGGCGAATAAATACAGACGAAATTTAATAAATTTTAATCCCTCATCAAGATAAAACGTGTCATTATAACAATTGGGATAAAAAAATATTTATTAAAAATTGTTAAATAAGTCTAAAGTAGATAATAAAAAAACGTACATAAATCTAGCGTGATCAAAATAGGTATGTATATTACCAATTATATTTTAAAAATTACCTATTTTGTTAACCAATTACCAGCAATTATACAAACGAAATAGGTGATTTCGCTGTAATCGCTGAAATACACTGTAGTATGGAATGTAATAAATTAAAAATTGGAGACAGCATTAAAATAATAAAAACTGATAGAGTTCTAAAATATAGAACTTCTAATACCTACTACCTATTAAAAAAATGTGTTAAATGCACCTCAAAAATATTTAAATTGTTCAAATATGCTTAGTTATAAAATATGTCATTGAAGGCACGTACTGTAGGGACACGAGAGATGGAGAGCTCTTTGTGAAGTGGACAAGTAACAGATTTTAACAAATCATCACTCAATCAGAAATGTACACAAAACGAGTGCTTTTCTGGAGTCTTATAATCTTCATTCGATATGGTGACATGGATTTATTTATTGGATTTTGAAACTTGGTATGCAGAGAGACAAATATTACTGAAACTTATTTTTTTCTTACATATTATTATAAAACAAAGTCCTCCACCGCGTCTGTTCGCGATAAACTAAAAAACTACTGCACCGATTTTCATGCTGTTTTCACCAATGGATAGAGTGGTTTTCGAGGAAGGTTTTAGTATATAATTTACAAAGTTACGCGGGCAAGTCGCGGGCAGCAGCTAGTGTATATTAAAATTAACAATAGGTATATAATTATCTGTGGTTAAAGTGAGATTTAGCGAGTGAATGGTAGTGAATTACAGAAGATCACTGCGTTGTGTTTCGGTTAGTGAGAAAGGATGCCAAAGCCCACTTCCTAATCCTGTTATCCTGTAACTATGTCCAAAACAAGCAACTTCTTATATGGTTCGTGTTAATAGTAGCCGCCTCCCATCAAGGTAGGGGGACCGTCAGCCTGTCTTACGAACTTGACATGAAAAATTTACAAATATCTGCCTCACCGCATAGTGCACTATGAAGTCTAATTAAATTCTCATTGGTGGAGTAGTTACCTCTGGTGTTGTCAAATGTCCTTTTAAAGGCTAGCACTAAACGAAATGAGTTCTATATAAATCTATTTTCACACTACATGCTTTTTCTACAGAATTGCTTTTTCTAAATCCTTAAGGTCATCTCTACGCTCATGTAACGTCATATCTACATTACCTTTCAAATGTTTATTTGAAATGTAAGCATTGGAGCCGTGAAACCTCATCAGCAACGTCAGCCTCCTCAGCTCTAGCCAAAAACCCCGCCCAGAGCAATCTAGCTTTTGCCAGCGAATTTGTCCAAGCGGAAAATAATGGTATAGGTAGGTACTTTTTCTGAAAGCACCTGTATGCACGGTGATCAGTTGCATTGTTTGAGGGATAATAAGAAAGAGACATTCAATATAAGAACTTCACTTCAAAATAATACTTACTTACCTACAAAAAAAATAATTTACCTTTGCCAGCAATCTATATCTAATTATGGTCATTATCGACATCTGGATAACTAGCGTAGGTACTAGTTGTGTCGTACAACGTCCTTGTACGAGACTACGTGAGCCAGGTAGGAATCGTTAGCTAAATAAAACCAAAACCTATTTACTTACTGTGTTGTAGCAATTTTTGTACGACACGCTTTGTTAGTAGCACTTTTGTAACGCCAGTTTTAGTTACTGTTCAGTTTTCCTTGAAAACTGTACATTTCCCCGGCGGTGGCGGGCGGCATTGTGTTTCAAAATATCCAGGATCCGCATGTGTTTGTGTGCGTCGGACATTTATAGATCGATAAAACTGAACGGAAGAGTTAATTGATGTGAGGCACACCAATTTCACAGACTACTTCAGTTTTTATCTTACAAATTTTTATTACAGTATTTTGTTCGTTCAACATTTAGTAAGTACCAGCCAACGGTAAGCCAATTAAATAGTACAACTGAAATTTATGTCAACGTTGCATGAAAATTTCAAATAACAAAATTTTAGTCATCTATTTAATATATAGTAAATCATAAACGAGCCGTGTCTGTTCATAACATTAAATATTTTTTCATAAAAACAATTTGTAAACATTTAAAAAAAAAGTATTTAGAATTTTTGTCTATATATGCGTTAGTGCACGCCATTCTCAGAAACGGCTTAACCGATTTAAATGTATTTTTCACTTATACATTGATGATTGCCTGGATTAACATAAAAGATACTATAATCTTTGTCCTAGAAAAATGTTGGGTTCCTGTGTGATTTTCCAAAAACGAACTGCAGCGCGTACGAAGTCGCCGGTAGAGATAGTTTAAAAGTCATCAAATAAAAAATATTCAAATATGATTTATGTAACTTTTAAATTAAAATAAAATTATAATATTTATTGTAACGTTGATGCCTCGATGTCTCGCGTCGAGTAGTAGATACTCGACGGGTGATTTGGACCTCGCATTCCGACGCGACGTACTCTTAAAAAAAATTCAAGTGCCCATTCAAGGAGCTGTGGCTGCTCGTAACAATGAATAGTTATACTCGCCATGTCTTGAGACCTTTCGATAGAGCTTATAGGCACTTAATCAGGATGATTATATGCGAAGTCAGGGGCCTGCCTACAGTGGACGGTTTGTACCTGTAACTCAAGTGGATCTCTCTGTCATATAGTGGCGGATTCTTCAGTTGACAAGCCACCACCCGCGTGGATATCTTTTTTTTTTAGATTTAATCAAAAACTTTTTCTTAAGGACTTGCTTCAAGTTAAGTTCACAATTTTTAATATCTGATTTATTTAAAAGTTTGTTTAGAAATGGGCACCCACGTGTCTGATCCAACAGTGTTGCATACGTATAGACTAGGGCGTTTTTTTGATATAAGAAACAGTCGCTAAGTTGTAAGTAATAATATTATTATTTAAATATAAATAATATAAATGTAAATATATTTAATTTAAATAAAATAAAATTCTTTTATATTTATATAAATATTTATACGCTTATGTATACTTATATGTATATATGCTTCCTCTCTCCTAGTCCCAGAGTTGCATGCCCAACAGGGTCCATAACACTGGTCTAAATTTTTATATTGTAACATCGTTTATACATTATGGTTTGCAATAAAATATTTGAATTTGAATTTGAATAAGTTGCGATCTATTTCTACCTAGAGACTCAAACAATTCCGTGGTATACAAAACGTGTGCTATTCACCATCTATGAATTGTTCACGTATCACTGAAATGCAGTAAGCAGCATTCGTGTTAGTTTTTGATGATATTTCTGTATGATCCATGTCCCTATCGTGTAGGTAGGTATGTGTGTGGATGGGAATTATTATTATCGACATTCGAATGACTCTATTTGTGCTCTGCCTATATACAGTGTTTACCTTTGCATTTATATGTATACAGGAAGAAAATTAATTTTCTTTGGAAATTCTCAAAAATAAATAAACGTACTATACAAAACACAAATTAGATAACATGACTGCGAGACTCGCAACTACTTGAGAGATCTAGACTAGAGCCAACTATGAAAAGATAACTTTCAAAGTTTTCCCAGCCGGGAATCGAACCCGGGGCCCTCAAGACAGAGCACTAAAGCAAAACCCTTATCTAACAACCTGTCCAAGAGGCTAAACAAACAGTAGTGTTTTAACCCGATTTACCCAATAATATGTACATAATATAAAGCATAGCCAAATAATTAACATTTTCTTTTTGTATTAGTTATTTACGAGCATGTAATTCTCGGTATATTCGTGTGTGATATAATTTTGTTGCTAAGGTTATTATTACAAGGTGATTGAGTTTCAAACGTCTATTGTGTAAGGGGTGATGCTTGTTTTGGCAAACTATACCGTTGTATCGGTCAATGAACTGATCGCTGTTTATTGTTTTTCTGCATCATCTGTGTTGATATTGGCACAAAACTTATGTTAGTTTTAAATAGTAAGTTTAACAGACAGGTACGTTGGTTTATGTTATAACCGTGGCCTTGCCTATTGGAAATGTTTCAACGGATAGCTGTTGTTTTAAGTGTTCTCTCTTATAGTAATGTTGTTTGAGGGATTAGATCTTGTCAACTGATGCTCGTATTAGTTAAAAATTGATATTACAATTTAAGACAAATGACGCTTTTTCTGAGAGTATCATTTTCGCAAATTTTTACGTAGTATGAATGGCTGCTTTTGAGTTTATATACGTAGTACGAATGGCAAGAATCTTAGGAAATAAACAAATAAAATTGTTAAAGTCTTGTGGCGTTTTACTTCGCTGAGTCAAGTTGCTCTTGAAGAATCGAAGGTCGTCAACCAACTCATCCGTTAGGATTAGCACTGCCTTTAAACGATAATTTAATCCTTTGTTTATCCAATGCCTCTAATAGTCCCGATGCACCGGAACAGCAAACATCTGAACTCGGCCATGTATCATAAACATTAAGAAAATAATCCCTCTGTCTGAGTTACGACCAAGGATAACATATAACTACCTACTTACTTACATCAACAAGCTCTAATATTTCAGGGAAATTTTTGTTATATTTAGAATAAATTATAACTTTTATAAAAGTTATTTCAGTAAAATTGAAAGGAGAGATAGAGAGAGCGCGATCTATGAATAAATTAACATTTAATTGTGTATTAAGGAAAACTTTGTAGGTGTATTTTACTTAACCATTTATACAGTAACTGAAGATTGAATTATCTAAATAGGTAATTACTTACTATGTCTAAGTTATGTTTTTTAGGACCTATGATGACACGCACCACAAAAAAAAATGAAAAAGTTTCTGTTTAGTATTATTGCATTTTTTTTTTCATAAACTAAAACGTTTTTAGAACAGATTAGACACACTGGTGGTCTTCTTAGAGCTTAAATTCCGTAAGAGATTTGAATCAGTGTGTTTTCTAATTAAATGTTATGCAGCTGTGAAACGCGTTTAAGCACATTAGGCATTGATTTTTTTTTTCAATATTCATAAAAAACAATTGATCGTTTTGAAATAGGCTTTGCAATATCTGTAATTTAATAATAATGAAGAACATACCTATTAAAAATAAACGCAAAAACAACTGTAGTGTAGAATCGAATGTATTGTTTCAAATCAATAAACAAACAGTCAACTGTCGATATTGGTACGATGTTTACGTTTCCATCGGAAGGATCCGGAAAATACATTGAAGCCAAAATGGCGTCCACACCCTTTCAATTTGCTCCCCCTCTCGAATAAACTCACACCTACCTAAATGCCACAACTGTCACTCATTCTGCTACACAAATTATGTTGGAACTTCCACTTGGTACAAATTATTTTGTTCAAAAATTTCTATTTCCAAGTTTCCATTCATTACTATGTATTTGGAAACTGTTGGTTCGTCTTCTATTTTGTTGGATAATAATTATTCTAGAGTTATCTATACATCATCGAACTTTCCGGGTCTGCAAGTATGGCTGCTAACTTCTCTTATAACAAAGGCTTTTGATGCGATTTTCACCATGACTTAGATAACTTTTCAGGGAAAGCTTATAATAAAATAAAACTTAATTACTCGTAAGTTTACATATTGCAACTAGGCATAGACCTAAAGTGGCTTATGTAGGCTAAACCCTAAGATAACTGAATTATTTTTTTCTATTTATTCATCACATAATATGTATTACGCACACAATGCGATGTAGCGTTGTTTAATTAATGAAACATGAGCTATTTTTATATAATAATTAAACTAAGTTAATACCAAGATATAATAACAAATAGTCTCACTTCTAGAGAATTCATTGTATGTGCAATGATGTGACATTAGAGAAGAGAAAACTAATATTAAAAAAAAATGTCAAAAAACCTGTTTCTCTTTATATTGATATAATATAGATAACATTGTTTATGGAATAAACCTAATTATATAATATGCATTAGGTTTGCATCACCGTTATTTTAAAATGTTACTGAAAACTTGATGGAAAACGGTCTCTAAAGTGAATTGAAATTGTATAGTAAAAGTAATTGAAGAATGAAATGCGGTCCGCGCCACCCGCAGTCTAGTCGAAATGCAATTTGATTTGACGGTTATCTCACCTCCAACGTTTATATTGAAACTTAAATAAATATTTGGTTTACCCAGTCTAATTTGGCACGGGACTGGCCACCGTCAGACATCAAGTCATCGCACGATTAAATTAAATACTCCCGTTTCCTACTTTCTTTGACGGTACTCTTCATTTTTGGATCGTATTTCCATTTAGAGTTTCAATTAAGTAATATCATAGGTCTAAAAGATGTTCACCTTTTCAGATAATTACAAGGTCAAAGAGTGAAATAAATATTTTAAAAATTTTGTTAAAAATATTTTTTTTTTAATATTTGCATTGTAAACAATATTTGGACCCCGATTAGAGAATTTGAATTAAAAGTTTTGAAAAACTGTATTTGAAAATTTTAATAAATTTTCTCTCATTTTTTTTTAATTGTGAACAATCATTTAGGTAAGATTAAAAATATTATACGCTTGCGTCTGCAACGCACCTACAACAATCTGGTACTAATACTGGTACTGTTTAACATAGATCTCCTTCTTGCCAAGGCCTACATTTTGGCAAATTTTGTTTTACATATATAATTCTGAACTCTAATGAAACGATGTTATTTAGGTAGTCAGGTAATGTTCTCGTATGTCGGAAGACGCATCGGTGGCCCAAACGCATGCTATGCGTATAAGCTTCGCGGGCGGTTTTCGGAACGGAAGACGGTCCGTCGGGTAACATAACGCACCATGCTGTAGATATTTTAGTTTACGTTTAGATTACTAAGCACTTGTTGAGTAAATAAATAGACACGTTCTAAAATAAACTTTATAATTAATCCTTGACTTAGTAAAGTTTATGTAACCGTGAGATTTTTGGAATCGAACTGAACTCACGATAAAGTGCTTCCATGCCTAATTTACTTCATGGAATATTGATGATGATTTTATTAAAAATAGTCATTTATAAAAAAACAAAACATTCATATTGCTCATATGCGAGAAATTCTTATTAGGTATCGCGTACTAGCGTCTCGCTAATTTTTGCTATATTTTACGCTAGGCTTGACCTTGCAAAGATATATTAGGTATTTCGATTTTATATAATATATCCCTATCAGTGTGGATGGTGGAACGGGTGATATGGGTTAGTTAAATTTCAATGTATGTTTTGAAATATTAGTTTAGTTATACAGAGTTTGAGTAAATTAGGTGTTTAAACGTACGAAGTGTAGGTATTGTATGTGTGCGCGCCGCCCGCCCGGCCCGCTCGCCGCCTGCAAACTGTCATTACAAAAATAGTGGCCCCAGAAAGGGTAGTCAGATACGATCCATATGGACCAGAGTGCCACAGCTTGCGTTATTTTAATTTCTTTTTCTTATTGTTAACAAAGTTTTACGTTAGGGATTTGTATATTTATTATCTTGCAATAAAATAGTTAATAAAAATAGAAATCATTACCTTCTGAAATTTGTTCACGACTTCAGAGTTATTCAATCTTTATCGGTCATTTATTTTTCCAAGGTTATTAGTTCTATCATTTTTAACATTTAGGTTTTTATTTTTTTTCTGATCCCTCGAGATATGTACCTAGTTTTCTTTCTAGATGAAAAGTATCATATGTCCTTTTCTTTACTCCTG
The DNA here is from genome assembly GCA_918317495.1 of Synanthedon vespiformis. Lineage (NCBI taxonomy): Eukaryota > Metazoa > Arthropoda > Insecta > Lepidoptera > Sesiidae > Synanthedon > Synanthedon vespiformis. The sequence continues at coordinate 6,858,823 of OU906947.1, forward strand.
ACATCCGATATGCAAAAATCATGCAAATGCACTTTTTGGCTGAGAGTACCCACTATATATCTATACTCTGACAGTACCTATTATAATCTATACTTACTACTACCATTCTAACAAAACCATTCAACGGATTTTTCGATACTGTTTTTATTTCGGTTGGTGTAAAAAAATTGCATCCGTGCAAAGCCGGGGGCGGATCGCTAGTAACAACAATAAAAAAAATTATGTCCTTTCTCTATTTTAACTTAACCTTCTTGAATAAATCGATTAACTTATTTACAGTATGTTCTTTCTTGATATTAAAACTGTTTTTATACGAAACTACATAGATTTTGAAATTACAGAGCGTTCAACAGTGAAAACAGACAAACATAGGATAAGTAGTTATTTTTGCAATAAAATTTAACTAAGAAGCCAGAACTTCATACAACTGTGGCAAACTTAGAATAATAACAATAATTTAATTCCATGCATTTTAGTGGACATTTAATAGGTATATTTTATCAGGGTTTTAGGTTAAAAATAGCTAAGATGATGACTATCCTGAGAAGAAACCCATAGAAACTAAGGAATAACACTAAATATTATTAGTTACCTCTACAATTATTATGTGCATAGAATTTTTATTGACTTAAAAAAATAATTGAACATTTTTAATGCACATACATTAGAAGTAGTTATAAATTTTGAAGAATTGGTTCACACGGACTTGCGAGATTCACTTCGTAAATAAATCTTCAACTCAACATGCACACAAATTAGAAATGCGTGACAAATAGATGTGACGAAAATAGAACATGTTAACAGTGAAACACACGTCGAACTGTTCACATAATGGCCTCACATTTCATTTTTCATGTTCCTGCTTAAAAATGCCCATTCATTTATAAATAGTTTCATTTATTATCTTGTTATAGTAAAATTTTATTTCACATTGGTCATTTCGTGATTTATTAGTTCAGAAAATACAGTACTGATTTTTAACGTAACTTCTTTCATTTACATTTTTATACCTATTTTTGTAGGTTAAAGGTATGTTCCTAACGACATAACTTGCTACTTACCGTGTTTGGTGACAGTAAAAATGGATCTCACATTTACTTAAAAAAATGTTTGTTTGTTCATTCATGGAAAGAGTTTAAGAATGTTTGCCTGGTAATATCCTGCCTACATGAGTTGAGAGACGATATTTTAAAAAAGTAGGAGGTAGGAGTCGGTTTTATTAAATCGATTTCAAAAATTGTTTGCCGAAGGGTGGCCCTGAGGTATTTAAAGAGCAATTAGTCGGCTGCTTGCCAGCCCTTGGGCAAATATTTGCCATATTTGCCTGTTCCCGCCAACCCTCGCTTGGGCCAATGCCGCCTTGGGCGTAGTTAGAACGGTTTATGCTTTAGGTATGTTTGCTTTATTCTCCCCTCTACATGCCTACTCGGCTATAAACTTCCCGCTCAGACCCCCCCGTGGAAACTTTACCAATTAACTTTTCATGTATATGTTTATTATCCAAAACCTTACATTATTAGTTTTCTGATAAGGCTACCCAGCAGATTAATTCTTCCAATGATTAAGATCTATTCTATTGGTAATGAATATTTGCCAATAGTTACGTATTCGGAAAAGTTTTACTATAAAACTACGGTGAAAACAATTCTACATATAAAAAAGAAATCGTTTTTTTCAACAAATTAAAGCTAACTTAATTTAAACTTTTTTTTTTAACAATTTGTCGTAAAGATGCATAGTTTAAAGTATTTTAGAATGAGTGTTCTTTTTCTATTACTCGTACTTAGGCCAGGCCATAGTTAGTTTATGTAATATGAATCTACGCATAAGGATTAGACACTTAATTAGGTTCATTAACTGGCACTGGACACCAACTCCTCTCTATATGAAGAAGTATAGTCACATTAACTTGTCATCAAATCATTTAAAACATTTAATTATCACTCAACTAAATTAGAAGTAAGGAGTGTGTACATAACAAACAATATTCCCTGTTACTTGTTAGTTAACGGTACGGTATATAATCGCAAAGTTAATATATATTGTTACACAGGTAACACACAGACTTCAGACAATATATTATACTATAATAATGTTTTGTTATTAGTTTGCTCTTGCTTATCAGTCTCCTATTTTAGTCATAATACCAAACTATCAAAATTTTCCTCTAGCGAAATGTCTAACTGAATGTTTTTATGTAAAAAAAAGCGTTATTATATCATATAGAACATGTTTTTATAAAAAGAAAGTTATATGTATTAAGGTTATAGCGCGTACAACCAAACAATCAAACTCTTTAGCCTTATATATTGGTATATATAGATTAAGTAGGTACTTGCAGCTTTCTATAGGTGAAAGAATTTTTAAAATCGGTCCAGTAGTTTTCGAGCTAATTCATTACAAACAAAAATACAAATCATCTCTCTTTATAATATTAGTATAGATTACGTGTCACGTTGTTTGAAGCCAATGAACTCCTAAAGTACTGAACCGATTTTGATAAATTTGGTCCAACTTAAAAGATAGGATAGTTACCTAGTACAAGTTCTAAACGAAACGACCGTGCATACTGACTTGCATTTTTTTGTCCGATAGTTTTTGACAAAGCTTTGAGATTTTTCTCCTCGATAAACAATTAGTTTTCCCCGTGTTTGCGAAATCATGAAACGAAGTCGCGTGAAAAATAAATGGTGTGAGAGCATCAGTGCTACCGAAGGTGGGGTGGTCCTGGCATCATCGGGCACTCGTCGCCGGCGGTCCGTCAATACTTACAAAAATACCAGAATGTAATTAAATGTGGATAACTCGCGCTTTATAGACGGCTGCGCGCGCCTGTGTTTGTTTAGTTTGTTATAGACGTGTTTTTACGCAATCTGGAAGTCGTAAATTTTAGACACCAAATTATGTCGTTCACTAGAGTGAGATACCTTGCTGGGCTTATACTGAATGAGTCTATCTAAGGGTTGCTTTAGACGACGACGGTATTCACCTACCATCAAGTAGACCGTCATTCCCACAAACGTTCGGATTTATAATAATAGAACATAAAAATAGACTAATAAACATAGATAAATGATCCTACCTAAAAGCGATAGCTCCGTGAATGGGGCAACTTTTTATTGTAGTGTGTGTAAAACATAGTAGGTATCACTTTTTACACAGTTTAATTTATTTTTACACAGTTTCACTACGCAAATTGTTATTTTATCATGCCCATAATATAATACAACATTCGGAACTTACGCATCACAGACAGTTTGTAGTGTGACTAGCTCGGAGACCAATCAAATATCTTTGCTAATAAATATTAGTTATAGAATATCGTTGGTATTACCTAATAAATATTTGGTGATATTTGTAATTTGTTTGAGTGCAATAGAAAAGCCATATCAGGCCCTATATTTGCTTATTTTTATGTGATTAGCAACTTTTTCTAACCTGCACACATATTACGCATTAAAAAGCCACAAGACAATCAATAAATACCCACACAAGGCTCGTTTACAGAGGTCGGTCTTGAAGAGCCATTAGTTTATGTTTGAGGTTAATTTAATTACAGCATAAACAATAACGAAGGTGAGGCGTGCAGTTAATTTAATTATTCTTAATTTTAAAAAATCATCCCACTAATTTATTATTAATGCCAAACAAGTTTGTGAGGTCTTTCACGTAATTTGGAGAAAATTTGGCACACAGATAGTTATAGGATACATTTTATTGTGGATAAATATTAGATTTCCTAGGGATCGTCTAAAATTAAAAATAAAAGTGACATTGTGTCGCCGTGGTGGCTGGTGGCTCTACTGATACAAAAAATATGGGTATGAAAATATATTTCAACGCATACGAAGTAGCGGACACCCAGCTAGTAATAAAATAAGCTTGCTATAAACTCTACAAATGATAGCTTATAATAAGTAAGTATTTTAGTTGCGAAATGAACCGTTCAGAAAGGACTATTAAAATGTCATAATAGAATAGTAGCAAATAACGAAAAGCGCAACAATTGTCAGGTAGACAAGGCATCACACCCGCATCTATATGGTATGGAACCCCGTAGTTAATGTGGTGTATAATCCACCTCGCGCGCCAATTTGCCTCCGGGGCCGCACACAATACTCGGATCACTATAATCTGCAAAAACTAACAATAAACCAATACCAATATACAATTTGCCTTCACAAACCAAACTCACACAATATTCTGAACCTTGCAACCTTTAAAATTGATACTAATAATGATTTAAAATGATAATTGAAAAATAGCAAGCAATGGTACAACTTTTTTAAAGTCCTTTTTAAGAAAATTTGCAAATATAAAAAATGTAACATATTATTACGTGCCCGATTTAATTCAATTTGTTAACAATAAGGTATTTTGGTGTTTTTATACTTTACTTACGGTGGTCCTTATAAGAATATCCTTTGTATGTGCTAAAAACACGGTAAGCTTTTTTACCACTCCGCTGTTGTCTATTGCATTTTATCGGGGAGATTTTTTTACTTGTTTTCCATTGTTCAAATTAAACGCGCAATTTTTAAAGTTTCCCAAAAGAATCAAGTTAATATATTTTTTTTGTATAAAACCAAAAATGACCAGTCAATACATAAAATAGACTTTTAAATTACTTACGAATTCATGAAGTCATGAATTAATGATAAAATCTTGGATGATGAAAAATGAATTAATTAATGTTAGAGGAAGGGTTCCACAGTTATAAACTGGAATAATTTTAGAAACATGAAATTACTGGCCTGTTAAGTTCATTAAAATAAAAAGTTATAAACGTTAGTTCATATTGGAACATAAGCTAATTTTATTTCCTTCAAATGTAAACAATAAAAAATGATTATCTCAATCTCACAGCAAAACTAATTTCGTTAAAAAAAATCAGAACACACGAGCCGATACGGAATCCACCAAGCAATGAAAAAAAAATGCAAAAAATTAACACTGACATGTCATTTTGACACCATTCATCCTGTCCGTCCGGGCCCTGATTTTTTGTTCTATTAGTAACACAAAAAAGGAGCTATTATTTAATGCATATATCTCTAAATCGTTCAGCCACAAAGTTCAATTTTCAACGAGTTCCATTTAAAAATTTGTGAACGTTCACAACGTGTGCTGTTTTTCTCAGCAATATTTCTTAATGAATCCCTTACGCATCCATTCATGTCATTTCTTGAGTAAACAGAGACCTTCGTCAAAATTTGTTATATTTTAGAGGAACTTTTATTAAAGGATTACCTACTTTTCAACAGCAAATCTTGTTGGAACTGATTAATTTATTGTTGAAGAATTGGTACACTTGAACTATATTATGGACAAAGGAAGAGGGAGGTCTTACGCCAGAGGAACGAAGTGAATTGTTAATTGTTATAATTATTAATTGTTATAATGAAAACACAGTCGCAAAAAACAGTGTGGATTGAGGCAGCGTGGAATGGTCGCGCAATTTAATAGCCTATGTCCCAAGTGTGAATATTTCACAGCAGTTGAATAATGATGTTTGTAATGCAAATTGACTATATGTGAAATATATTATTAAAATTAAACAGATTTTCTTAGAAAATAAATAATATACCAAAATATATTATGAATGCCTTCCTAGTAAATCATCAATTAAAAATCTAAATCGTAATCGTAATCATGTACTAAGCTGTGTACTCGTATAATCAAAAATTTGTTTTTGAAGTGAAAACTTCTATAGGCGCGTTATACGACTTTGGGTAGGGAAATAATGTATCGGTTCGCGTCAGCAACATGCTAATGCTCACAGTTATGCGCGCGCAGCTGTCTACGTAAGCGATCACGCCAACACATTACATATACCCGATTGTATGTGTGTGCGTTGGACGCTCAGCTTTAAGTTTTTCACTTCAGTCGGCAGTCCTCATGACTGCCTCCGTTATTTTTTGTCACATTTGAACAATTAAATAGTTATTTTAGTAATTTTTTTTAATACACTCACCAACTATAAAGAGATTTTCTTCATCCAATCAAAGTAACTTTTACATTTACATTGAACTTGCGCATGTTTTTTTTTAAGTTGGCTTTAACTGACAGTCCACTCGGTGTGGTAGGTGGCTACCGTCGCTTAAACACAAGTAACGCCACACAAGACACTCATAAATATAATATAAGGCATCTAAAATTCACTAATGGAAACAAATCGCCTACACATGCTGCTATTTCACGGTGGTCTTCTGTAATGGGTATTCACCGCTTCCAAATGTTTCCTACTACTACTTTCCAGATCCAATCCAGGGTCAACTTTGGAAATGAATTGCCGGGACTTCTGAAATAATTTTAGTTATTATTTAAAAAAGTTTATTGTATAAAAAGAAGAATAAAGGTTAGCGTGGCGCCCACGATGTGGTGCGAACACAATGCAAGGATTAGTGCAGGTTTGTAAACCTTTGTTCACATTGTTCACCGTCGGTGGTTTGTTCAGGGCCCATGCAACGAGAGATCAGCGCTCATGCATCAGTGGCGCCGCGTTATCACACCGCTCCACGCCCGCGACCCCTTTCAATTTTAAATTAAATGCGGTTCCAATTTGAAACTGTCTGTCGGATCAGCATATTTTACATCGGAAGCTTTGTGCTGCTCGATTGAGAGTGGTATCAATAAATTGTTTCGGGAATTAGCCATCTTCCCGCCTTGTATAATCACTTAAATAACTCTAAAGACTTAGTTAGGTACACACAATAGTAGAACTAATTTTTTAATTATAGAAAATAATTTTCTCTCGTTATATAATATATAAAAAATTGTTTCATTGTTTATATAAAAGTTACAACATTTTACAACAGTTAATTGCGGACTTTTTGTAGTAGGTAAATCATTGCAAATAAAATTTCGTAATATCATCCAAGCGAATACCTATTTCATTTTAAACTAAATTTAATTAACGACTTATTTTATTTTATTTCACTTATTCGACGTGTAGTATAATTTTAATTTAATTGTTAACTAGCTGTTGCCCGCCACTTCGTCCTTAAAAAATTAAGTTAACACAATCTACTTTGTAACGTTATATTATATTATCACTTATCAATTAGTCATTTTAATGAAACTACTCAGATGCAGAGTGAGATATTGGTGCAGAGTGTGACGTATAACATTCCAATATATGTGTCAATAATTAATTATAAAATCATATATTTATCTTTTTTCCACCGGATACGGATACTGCAAGATGTGTGCCGTCTCGCAATCGCATAAATTTGTTTCAAACGGAAGCAGTAGATCGGTTTCTGTGACTCCAACACATAAATCTGTTGTCGCTTCGGTGTGATCAAAAGATTATTGCGAATTGCCGAATTTGCCACTTTGATGTCACCTGACTTAATATGACATCACTGTAGGAAAGAAGCTTTAATGGTTCTCAAAGACCTGCGACTTTAATGTTATAGTTACAGGAATACTTTTTTATAGAATTTCCCCTTATTTCTTCCGTTTCTATTATGACCGTAACACACTGACAAGTGAAAATACCTACATAAAATATGCGTTAAAATAGAGAAAACAAAAAAATGTAAGTTAAATGTAATTTGAAAAAAAAACAACTCGTTTCATTGAATTACACGTTTCACAGTATATTCTACTATCAATCATCATCATCATCAACACACATTGTATGTTTCTCCATAACTCTGAATTAACTGATTTTCATGAAACTTGGCAGATAAACATTTAGACGTACGGGACACAGGATAGGCTGCTTTTTTTCTTTTTCAACTCGGACGAAGTCGCAGGCACCAGCTAGTACTTCTAAATTAATTAGATAATTCAGAATTGTTGAAGTCGTCGTACAATTTTTTTTTTCTTGGTGGTTGGTGGCTACCGTCGCCTATATATAACACAAGCAACGCCACGGGTGCTGCAAGTGCTCTGCCGGTTAAGGATTATTATGAAGATTAGGATTAAAGATACGGCAATGAGCTCTGGCAACCCTTACTCACTCACCGAAACACAACAGCACACATGTTGTTATTACAAACAACTGCGGGACGCAATTGACCCTGCCACTACTTTCCTGATCGAAACTATTGCCAAACCAATTCCGGCATGGTCAATTTGGAAATAAACTTCCAAATTGAGCCTGCCGGAAATAGAACCCGAGACCTCTGGAACAGAGCGTTAAATCAAGCACCTTAACCACTCATCCGATAGGCTTATCATCTATACGCGGAGCAAGGTCGTGTTCACTCTTTCCGTTGCGCACTACAGCCCCAATGCTTCGCCACTTTTGACGATTAGTAGTGCCACACTATCGATTAGTAGAGAATCGATAATCGTAATGAGAATTAGTTTGACAGGCCCGTGGGCGATTTACCTCTTGGGCGTCTTGGGCGTCAATAAATATCATATTCAGAGTTCAATATCATCTACCGACTTATCAGCCGTATTTATTATAAAATATTATTTATATATGGGGCTGCCGGGCGGACGCTCCGACGTGTGTAAGCAAAAATTCATAAAATGTTACCCGTATGCCATTTACAGTCTCAATTCATTGAAATTAAAAGCATGAAAGCTTTTTTGTTTCTTTAATATAATAAATATTTACTCTCTTTTGGGCTACACTAGTAGCCACACAGTACATAGTACGCTACACTAGTAAATTAAGGGTCCTTCGAGACAATTTCTTACAGGGCCTCAGAAATCAGAATAAAAGTTAAATGACCTTACTCTAGGGCTTATGTTATTGGTTGTGTCTTTTAATATATTATATAATATATATATATATATATTTTATTTTTTTATCTGAGATATTTTTATTATTACCTTTATAAACATAATATATATTACATACATACATACATACATACATACATACATACATACATACATACATACATACGAGTACATATATTACTTTAGAGAATTATATATTTAACAAATAATTTTTAAAACATTTATTTTTAAATATGTTCATGGTAGATAAAAAAAATGCTATAATTAATTTTGTAAGTACGAAACGAGCCCTCTTTCAACTTATCCTGCCTTGTGAGTTTTTCGATGGATTGAAATGTTAGTGCCGTCGGCCCTGAAAGCAAACAGCTGCAATTTGGATTTAGCCTCCACGCCTAATTTCGGTGAGTAGACTTATTTTAACATTAAATACACACACAAAGATCCCTTGTGTAAACACATCGCCCCATACAAGGGCAGGAACGTGAAGAGCATATCTTCAATTGCGCTTTTGTTCAAATTATACTTTTATGTTCAGGCGAAAAGGTCGTTATTCTGTCAAATGGTGGTTTTATGTGTTTTGTTTTAGAACGTCCGCTTCACTAAGTACGTATTTATAAGAAGTACTATGTATATGTAAACAAATATATAGATAGCCTAGAAGTGTATTTATTATATTTATTTAATTTCGCGAGTTAAAAACTCAAAAAAAATATTAAATAAATAGTATAATAAAGTCGGTATTTGGTATGGATAAGTCTGTTAAAAATGTTAGCAATGTTAACTGCTATCCGTAACTTCGCCCGCGTAACTTTGTAAATTATATATACTAACACCTTCCTCGACCTCTATCTATTGGTGAAAACATCATGAAAATCGGTGCAGTAGTTTTTGAGCTTATCGCGAACAGACAGACAGACGCGGCTGAGGACTTTGTTACAGAATATTTTGTAATAGTTCATCTAATGGTTTATATAGGTTTTATGAATTTATAATAAATGTAGATTTTTCATTACCTATCATTAACCTATTTTACGTTGTCCAGTTGTAACAAACTATATAAATATCAAAACGTTTCTTTCTGTTCAGTCCATTTTCAGTTGAACATTTTGTTTTCCTTTTAACTGTCAAACACTCCTAGAGTTTTTGACGTCCGAGGGTCACATAAGAGTTTACAACGAACTAACATTCCTTATCCCTTTTGAAGCACATCGAACCGTCGAGTAAGTACTTATTGAATTATTCTACAAAATGTTAATCAGTAAGCTTTATGCATTTTACAGTTATTGTGTTTGTTGGTGATTTTATTTTCAATTCGAACAAATGAGTTCATATTTCAACCCTATCCATTTCCCTCCCTATCCCATCCTAGCCTATTCCCGTCCTGTGGGTTGTCTGTCTATAACATTATAATAAAACAAATAATTACCATGGTTCATAATGTTAGACGTTCCATGCTGTGATTAATTTAAAACCTCTTTTAGAAGTGAAATGCTGAACACGTACCTATGCTATAATAGTAAATCAAAGATATTTGATTGGTCTCGCTGCGCTCTTCTAAATACAGCCACTGTACTTGACAAATGCGGCAACAAATACTATGCCAAATTCGGCGTACCCGAGATAGTCACACTACAAACTGTCTGTGATGTGTACGTGCCGAATGTTTTATTAAATTTTGGGTATGATAAAATGCCAATTTGCTTAGTGAAACTGTGTAAAAAATTATAAATAGTGACGATATTTTATACACAATACAATAAAAAGTTGCCGCTTTCACGGACGGAGCTATTGCTTTTAGGTAAAGCCGTATCTAGTCGAGCGCAGCCAGACCAATGGAGTATATATTAGCTCATTATAAAGTATTTAATTAAGAATTTATATACTGTATTTCAGTAACTATTCGTTTGATAATCTTACGTTGTGTCTCACAGTAATACTGTCTGGATACAGTAAGACGACTAAATCTAAGTCTTTATCAAGATTTTTTTAAAATTTTCGTCATTTATTTGATGCATCTGTCTCAAACAGAGGCTAGTTAATAACTTTTTATGTACTTTTCAGTCCAGTTCTCCAATAAAGTTTTTCAACGTCGGTTAATAAAACAAAATAAACAGTAAAGTGTAGCCACTCTCAGAGCTCAAATCCTTATTTATTTGTTTATCCTTTTCAATAAATATACAAGTTTATTTACTCAATATCTTTGACTTTCTCAATCTTCCAAGATAACTGAAAAAATTGCTATGATACACCAAAGTTATGTAGTGAAATTAACGTAAATAAAGATAACTATCAATATAAAAATTCAATGCATGACAAAAGTTGAGAATTAAATAATTTTAACAATAATAAATGATTAAGATTGTCGATTTAAGATATTTTTGGAAAATAAAAAGTTCAAAAATTTTGGGCACAAAACTTGGAAAACTTGGTCAGTTTTAAAGGAATATTTATTGTTAGTAAATTACATTTTGTGCTTATAGGTACTTATTATAGACACAAAATATGCGCTCGTATTATTGTCATGCTTTTAAATAAACATATATCTTAATATCCATAGATTTTATTATACCTAGTATATAAGATACAATAAATAAAAGAGAGGTTTAATAAAATTTATCACTGACAACGTCAAGTGTTGGGTTTAAGCTGTGGTTAAACTTAGTGCGGTTTGTTTGGTTATGGCAATCGCGTGTGACTTTGTCGGCTCCTCAGTTTGGCTTACATTCGGTGTAAGTAAAAAGGGGCCAGCAATTTATTTTAAAAACAGCATATGTCTTTCATACGTTTATTAAGTATATTAGCTGTATATTAAAAAAAATCCAAATAGCATTACCAGCTGTGTAGCAAGGATGAGGATGATGATGGAGCGAGCTCACCCAGAAGATGCCTATTCACTCGAACTTGAAAAGATTAGGGTTATATGAAATATTTAAAAAAATAACTTGCCGAGAAAATTGCCGATTTCCTCGGCAAAAGACTGCTTTTAAGCTTTGTTTAAAGGAAATCAGATGTAGAATCGAATAATAGACGAAACATGAAATAAAAATACACAATATCATGAAAATATATTTCTACGTTATAAAAAGTAGGAGTCAGTACTTTCAGGCTTAAAGTTTACCACAAAAAAATCAAGACAGGGTTTATGAATCTTAATTAAAATTTAACAAAAATTACTATTAATCTCAATATCTGAAATATTGAAATCATTAGGTAGGTAGGTACTTTAGTATTATTAAATGTAAAATTACGTACAGTAGGTACACGCACTATTCTCCTAATAAGTTGTAAATAATTTTTAATGGAGATATCGAACTAATATATCGCTAATGCTTTTCACAGAGACCACAGTAAGATCGGCGTCGCGTAGCTCAGTATAAATGAGTAATTAGCCGCGACGACACTGCAATAACACAGCCACGTGCGTCGGCGCCGCCGCGTTTCGCTCGCGGCATGCCACTAGCACTACCCTAGCCTAACAGCTCTTTGCTAACTCAATTCAAACTTACCTTATTGTTAAAATGGGTATCACTATGCACATCATCATATCATACTAATAATAAATCTGTAAGTGTAGGTATTGTATGTGTGTATGTTCCTCCATAACTCTTAAACGAATTTACTGATTTTAACGAAACTTGGTAGATAGACATTTGGACCGTGCGCGACACAAGATGGGCTGCATTTTCTTTTTCAACGCGGACGAAGTCTCAGGCACCAACTAGTATATTATAAATCTACAGAGGAAAGATTTGTTTGTTTGTTTGTATAGAATAGGCTCCGAAACTACTGGACCGATTTGAAAAATTCTTTTACCATTAGAAGCCGACATTATCTGTGATGAACATAGGATACTTTTTAACGCGGGAAAATGCTTCATTCCTACGGGAAATCTAAAATAAAAGTAAATACTAGCAGCTTGGCCCGGGAGATAGCGCCATCTATCCAAAATACGGTAGATGGCGTTTTATACTTTTCTACGCGGACGAAGTCGCGAGCACCAGCCAGTCTGTAATATTCTAATAATTTCTGTTTAACTTTATCAGTAAAAAACAACTAGTGATTCTCTCCTACGAATTAATTTCCTAATGAGGATGATTGATTGATTTTATTGAGAACTAGTATATGCCCGAGATTTCTTCCCCGTCCGATCGTTAGCAAACTTCACAGAATTCCCGCTAGACTAATCTGAAGGTTTTCTGAAAAACAAAATAATGTTTGTAAATTTTGTATTTTGTATATATAATATATACAAATATTTATTATTGTAGATCATAACAAATTGATGATTAATTAGCATACATACAACAAAATCTAAATTTAAAATCGTTTAAAATTTAAATGTAACTAAATATAATGAAACTTTAAGGTTTAGAATTTGTTAATCCCTTTCTCGGCAACAAAAGAACAGAATGTTCTTAAAAGAAAAATATTAAGGAGCATCTAAAAAGTTATGAATGGGAGGCGTGCTCAAAAATCAAACTGGATGATTTGCCAGCGAGAACAATCCGACGAGCAAACACTGTCATCGAGCAATCATGGACAACTTCAGTATACCACGTAGGTGTCGAACGGCCACACCGATTTCAATGAAACTATAACAATGCTCGTCACTCGTCACTTGCCAAATCTGGTCAGTTTTGACATACCCTCATGTTTTTATTTACGCCCGCCGTCAATGCTTCTATAGTGATTTCACGGCACAGGGCTAACCCAATCGGTGACAATGGACCACACTCCTTAATTCGTATTATATCAAGAATAAGACTCGGCGTCATTGCGAGGCATCACTCAATACAGAAAGAGAATTCATCCCGTAAGATAAATTTATCGCTATTCGGGGACATTCGTCCGACGGAATTTATTGACGGGTCTTTGAAACTTTGGTACTTGAAATTTGAATTATTTTTGAAGTCGCTTTCCGCGTCTGTCTGTCTATTTGTAGGTATAACCTCTATAACTCCTAAACCACGCAACGAATTTGATCGTTCACAAAAGGTTTATATACCTAATTAGGTTTTTATGTAAACAGAAAATAACTTGCAACCAAATTAAACCAATTTTAAGTATTTATGTAGGTACTAGTTCTTCTAAAATTCTAAAGAAATCTCCGCGACGGCATATGGGTAATCTATCTGTTATGGTTAACCTCATCTTTTATTAAAACTTTAATCTCTATCTACATACTTATTATATATAACCGTCTGTTTCTCCACTTCACTAACACCTGTTTTTAATAGGGTTTTCACTTATGGAAAGAGGGATAAACGAGGAGAATTGTGCACGGGGGCGAAGCCGGGAGCGGGAAGCCAGTTTGGTATAAATTAAAATAAAAATATTTTAAAAGTTATGTTTGATACAAACCTAAATGTACGACGCAGACTTCGCATTCATTCTTGCTGCATTTCCAAATACCAATGGTGCACTCACTACTCAGTACGGATTACCTGACATTTTTTCTAATGACTTAATGTCGTCATTTTAAAGACATGAATGTTTGGTCACCTGTTAATGTTAGCAGACGAATTGGCTGCGACTTTTTTTCCTTAGTCCTATTTTCTCTTTATGCATATTCATTTCAAGCTAATATGCGGGCGTCCGTCATTGATTTTCGTGTTTCGTCATAGTGACTGTGGACGTGGTTCGAGAGACGATCTTTATGTTTCCATACATATACGCTATAATAATCTCTGAGCTGACTTAGGTAAGAAAAGAGTAGTAGATTTAAGATTTTAAGACTACCTATATGTGTGTCCTATAGTATACTATATGTCCTATACATAGGCGAATTGTTTTCAAGATATAAAGGTTTTCAAAATATGTTTAAGTTTTAGACTAGATTGATCCTTACTTATCGTATCCTTATTAATATTATAAATGTGAATATGAGTTTTTTTGTTTGTTTGTTACGCTTTCACGCAAAAACTACTGAACCGATCACCATGAAATTTTGCATACATGTTTTTTGTGACACCAGAAAGGACATAGGGTACCTTTCATCTAAAAAAAATTATTGTTCCCGAGGGATTGTCTAAAATATAAAACTGTAACTAACACTTGGTCATTACGATATAGCAACAAGGCATCAAGCGTTATAATTGTTTTTGTATTTTTAATTTATCATCGCGTACGAAGTCGCGGGCACCAGCTAGTAATATTATAAATGCGATAGTTTATATGGATGTATGGATGTTTGTTACCCGTTCACGCAAATACTACTGAACCGATCACCATGAAATTTTGCATACATGTTGTTTGGAACACCACAAAGGACGTAGGGTACCTTTCATCGTTCAACGCGTACGAAGTCGCGGGCACCAGCTAGTAGTTAATATTTTAAATGCTTATGCTTGGTGATTGTAACCACCTAATACCATTAAGTGAATCGTCAGCCTAAATGGCGGCTTTTACATTGTTGTTTCTACAGTAACTACTAATTTAGTAAAAGTATTGTATAGTATGGGTTAGTCCAACTATTATACTACTAGTTATACGATATAATAAAATTAACAAAAAAGTCCGAATAGTATGAGTAGTAGATAACTAAAATAAACGGATCCGATTATTTTGGATCGGGTTCGTCCATTTAGTTATATTCGTAAATTACACAACCGCCTAATGTTATAGATGTTTTAAGTTGTACAATTGTATACCTTTGTATGATGGTGAGTGTTGGTTTGTATGATACGGGATATATTCACCTCACATAATGTATTGGCTCAAACCTTTCACATGGACTGTTTCGGTACATCTCAAAGATCAAACGATATAAAAACAAATAACAAGTAAATAACAGGGAGATCTCTAACCGTTTGATCAATCAAATTGATATAATAGTTCATAAAATGAATGAATCTGCCAATTGAAACCACCCAAGAATAATATTATTTTATCATATTCCTTCTTAGTTTAATAAAGATTATAAAAATATAACTGCAGCAATTTTGGGTCGATGGCATACTTGCACACGCCTGGTGTTAGTTGCGTCCTAGCAATGTCAGCCTGCCTGCACCCTTTTAATTTTTTAATTATTTGTAGCATCCACAGTAAAATGGCACGTTCTAAGCTCCCGATTTATTATAAAGTGTCTAAGTTAGATAGCCGCCTAGCCGCCCACTATGACACGCATGCGCGTTAGCACCCACTTTATTGAGCGAAGCTTACTTCCCTACTGTAAAATATATGCTATATATAAAATACAAACTTATACTTAAGTATATTGTACAGGTAGGTTTACTTACCTTATAAAGTCTTACACATGCATACATACATAAAATACCTACACTTACAGATTTATTATTAGTATTGATTGATGTTAGAAGCTCTGAGAGAAATAAAATTAAAACTTCAATGCTCACCAGCTCTAAATGTTTTTGACGTGTTATCTTTAAATTTGTTTCCATAGTGGGATTTTGATAACAAAATCCGCGCATACAGTTTGTTGCTGCTACTAATATCTATCTTCTACATCCAAAATTAAATTACACCAATTAATATTTAAAGGATCAAGGATTTTTTTGGTATAACTACCTATGGTATATTCGAATTGGTTGGATATATACGTGGTCCACTGGTGGTTACAATATACGTAGTAGTAACGTAACACACATTTACGTAAAATACACAGCCTTATGTTGGTGTTATGTAAATACACCAATAATATTATACAATACTCTATTCAATTTAAATATCTTTATCATATGGTCATGAACCCAACCTTATAATGTTGCCTAAATATCAATGTAACTAAACAGTAGGTATACCTCATTGTTGTAAATTTGTTATCACTGAGTCTCGAACTTCCCGAGCCACAATTAAGAGGTATGTCCTTTGATTTTCTTATTTTATTGCAAATTCCTCTAAACGCGAGTCATGATCCATAAACTCACAAAAGACATCTTTGTCTTAACATTGTTGCTACAAGATTGTGTCACATTGTGCCAAAGTGATAACAAATGGTATGAAACTTACCGCATGGTTTTTTTTCTATGTTAAGGTCGACGGTCAGGCTGACGGTCCACTTGATGGTATGTGGCTACCGTCGCCTATAACACAAGCAACCACATAAGTGCTACAAGTGCGCTGCTGACCATAGAAAGATAAGGGAGGGATGGGGTAATGGGCTCTGGCATCCCTTACTCACTCACCGAAACACAACAACACATAATGCTGTTATTTCACAGTGGTATTCTGTAAGGTGGTGGTTACTGCCGCCATACGGGCTGTCTAAATGACTGCGAAACGCAGTGTGCCCTACCACTACTTTTCAAATCCAGACCAGAGTCAATTTTGAAAATTATATTAAAATTTCCAAAGTTGACCCCGCCGGGAATCAAACCCGAGCCCCTGAGACGTTAGGCAAGCACCCTTGCCACTCGTCCAACGGGCTCGCCAATGTAACTGAAGCCACGCCAGATCTTGGAAAGTTAGCTGTGTGAACCTGGAACCCGACATGACGTATGTATGTACCTAATCGATTTTTTTTAAATGCATACGTTTTATACTCAGTATGTATGTACTTGTACCAATTTTCTTTTCGTTTGTATCTCAATGGGTATCTCTCAAAAATTGTTAATCTGCTTTTCGAGATAATGAAAATTTACGAGCGGGAATAGATTCCCTAGTCGTTTGTACCTATCAAAACCACTGAAAGATTCGTTTGAAACTAAATTAGTAGTAGAATGGATTGGTTGCAAATTTTCAACTGACTCCCAAAAAAGGAGGAAGTTCTCGATTCGACTGTTTTTTTTAATGTTTTTATCTAATTTTTGACTCGGTGAAACAATTTTGATGTTCTGACAATGGCATCCATGAGAAAACGGTTTGAAGTCGGTTTATTTTTGTTAAGAAGAGTTATATCTCGGAATTAAATATCTTAAACGTATGCAACGTTGCAAGATATTATGTATTTTTAAGAGAAATAATATAATATGAATTATTGTTTATGAAAGTTACATAATTTTTTTCTCATTCTATTTTAGAATAATATGAAATTTATGTATATTGGTATTACTTACTTGTACCTATACACAACTTTCGATTTGATAAATGGTATAAAAATATTAGCTACTTATATCTAGTTTTAAGGAAAGTTTGAAGAAAATAAAGTATAATTTTAAATGTAGGTAAGTATATTTAAATATGAAAGCAAGATAGACATAATTTCAATATCCATTGATCGTTAAGTAGATTCAAGAAGCGATACCGAAGTTGGGCTCTCTATGACCCCGGGGTTAACTTGACTTTAACTTCTCCGGAATATTAATAATGCTACTTAAGAAACGTCCGGCTAACTTGTAGATATTACAGAGTTTACACAGCTACCGCAGGATTATATTGCAGATCCCACTTTACTAACCGCTATTCATGGAAAGTGGATTAATTTTACAAAATGGTATTTTCTTGTATAACGTATAAATATTTACTTATTGTCTTGGTAATACGATACGATAAGACTCTTGCTTTATTGTTTATCCTAATGTAGGAGATACACACAACAAATATAGGTAGACGTACGTCAAATAAATATCTATAGTGACTAAAAATTAAATGTTTGTCGAAGTTACCTATAATAAGCATAAGCTCTATCTGAAACTTAAAAAAGAAAAAGTTTTATAATCCAAACTAATAAGTATTAGAAATTCAAAAGAGTGTTAGTTTGTTTCCCTACGCTTTCACGCCATAACTACTCTATCAATCAATAGGGAATTAGGTATTGTGCGTACACGGTACATAAAAGGATAAATTAAAGTACTGGTCCCGAGGGACACGAGCGAAGTCATGTGCAAAAGTTATAGTTGATAATATAATCAACTGAGCAGTGACAGAACAGGACTAGGTACTAGAGTGATGAACGTCATAGCCTTATTATAATCGATACTCTATATGATACTAATATTATAAAGAGGAAAGATATGATTGTTTGTTTGTTTGTTTGTATAAAATAGGCTCCGAAACTACTGGACAGATTTGAAAAATTCTTTTACCATTAGAAGCCGACATTATCCCTGATGAACATAGGCTACATTTTACCGCGGGAAAATGCTTCATTCCTACGGGAAAACGGGTAGTAAGAATTATCCTTCCGTACTTATCTTTTCACATAACTTCTAAACGGCTTAAACGATTGAAATTTTCACAGATACGAATGTATTATATTTTATATAGTTACGCGGACGAAGTCTCGTGCAACAACTAGTTTATATTAGAAAATGTGTATCTACGCAAATAAGTTTCTGCGTACACTTTTTATTAATTAAGTATCCAAATACCTAACGGATTTTGATATGATACCTAGTCACCAGCATTTAGGTATACCAAAATAATTGTTCGTAGATATAATGTACATTTTTGTAATGAAAACCCTTGTTAAACTTTTCCTACTTGTTAAGTGTATACAATATATAGCCTATAAATGAATAGAATCTATACCTACAAAGCAGATGATGTTGCCTACTGCAAATAATGGGCAAGTATTCTTACTTGGAAAACTTTGAACAATATAAGGACAAAACCGGAAGTCCTAAATCGATACAATTGTGTGGGAGCGAGAAAGATAGAGATTTGAGATTGAGAAAGATATAAGAGGGGCGCGGCTGGCCCCGCCTATTTGTCTTCTCACTTGCGCCCTACTTTATTACCCTGCAATCCCACAGCACCCCAAGCTCCTAACCACAACCACAATGGGTCTCGGCAATCCAATTTAGGGCACACTTAGATTAGGGATGAAAACTTTTATAGGAATCGTATTGTATACATACGTACAATTTTATTCTGTAGTCGAAAAGTAAAATACTCTGGAGTTTTTATATTAGGTAGGTATATTTTATTTTATTTAACCAACCAACAAAAAGAAAATAAAAGTAGGTAAACTGTAAGTACTGTGTCTAAGCAAAATAATTCTAAAATAAATTTTAAAAGTAAAGCTAATAGTACTTATCTAGCCTACTCTATTAGGAAGTGTAAATATAGAGCAGGGCAGTCAATAGATCTTTAATGATTTTTAATAAAATTCATGTTAATTCATATTTCCTCTATACATCTAACCGTTGAAGACAATAAAAACATAACAATAAAGGTAATAAAAAAATATAATACTTCGTCCTATCCAATTACTTACAAGACTACAGTGAAATAATAGCATATGTGTTGTTCATATAACATATTACAAATATAGCAATATATGGGATATTTCGGTAAGTGGTACTTAGTAAGGAATAACCTATACCTATGTACCTCTGCAGTCTGCAATCTGCAGTCGATGCTAGTGGTAGGCGACCAACTATCATCAAATGACCTTTGCATAAGAAAAACAAGAACATAGAACATAATGCATAATGTACATTTAACTAGCTTAAAAATGTTTGCAGCGACTGCTATACCTAAGGAATTGAGATTGTATTATTTAAAGAGCAATGAATTTTTTTTATAAATATTACTGAAATTATATTTTGTGTTTTATTATATAGATGCACTTATGCGAGCCGGCTGAAGGTTGGAGTGGGACAAGCGGGTGCGTTGGATGTATTAAAGATGTAATAATATTAATAGCTGCCAACAAATTATGTACTTATTGTTTTTGTAGTATTTCTGTGTTATGTTTGTAATTATATATGATGTATTTTCTATTATTATGGACAACTCAGGTGTACGCTAGAAACTTAACCGAGTTTATAGTGCACCTTATCTGTATACCATTTATTGTTTTGTGTAAATAAATAAATAAATAAAAAATAAAATAAAGATGAAAGCTAGTAGATGATACGTCTTCTTATTAGTCGTTTACCTACTCACACACTTGTATCACACAATCATCACACGAAGACATTCCTGCTTTGGTGACCCGGGAAATAATAATTATGAGTATGTTCGTCTATTACACTTTACACTAGTATATACTTATTATTGTAAGAATATTGTGTTGTCAAATAATATTCGCCTATACCTACACCACAAGAAGAATAGGTATACCTACCAAAGATATTTGATTGGTCTCGCTCGCTGCGCTCTACTAGATACTTACAGCCGCCGTACTTGACAAATGCGGCAATAAATTCTACGCCAAATTCGGCGTACTCGAGCTAGTCACACTATAAACTGTCTGTGATGTGTAACGTGCCGAATGTTTTATTAAACTTTAGGCATAATAAAATGCCAATTTGCATAGTGAAACTGTGTAAAAAATGATAAATAGTGAATCCCACAAACGAAACCTCGCCATCGTCCGCTACCCCAAGCATTTGACTCATTAGGCGCGCTGGAGAAGATAAAGCTCTCAGCCTAATAATGATAATATAAGCATATTATATATAAGCATATCATTATTTAGGTAAGCACCTAAATAATGATATGGTTATATACCTACTTTCGTAATAATAAAAAAATCTAAGAGCAATCAAGTACAATTCCTTTTGGCTTAGTACCTATGTCTTTGCTCACCATGAATAAATTACGTAGGTATACTTAGTAGCAAAGAGTAGTGGCCAAATATGGTTAAATTTCGGATCTCTAACGATCTTAACTTTCAAGATTTTTTTTTGTTATTATCTAAGATTCCTCTACCTATTAGGTATACATACCTATTCCGATAATGTCTGTGGATGGGATAAGTAAAGTAAAGTTCCTAAGTAAGGAATTTAATCTCATACCTACCTATTTGGAAATAGGTAAGGGATAGTGTGATTTTCTTCAAATTCAAGAATTAATTTGATAAAACAATAATACGAATCTCCAGTGGAACGAAATGTCGGCTATATCAATACTGCAGTTGCATTTTCCGAGTCATGTATGGAACTCAAATGATGATTTGTACCTATGTTGTTCGTCTTCAGCTTCAGCATAAGTAGGGTACATTGTGAAATACCTTTCAACCAAAAGAAGCTATACGTATGTTCTTAAACTTGAGACGATCTTCAAAAAGTAGGTATAAATAAAATGGTACCGACAGTAGAGACAAATAATTTTTATATATGTATGTACTCGTAGGATATTACCAGCTGAACCAGGCCACTCTTCGCTGCGGCGTGCGCTTTAAGGCGCCTGCCTTCTTTGATAAAAACCGTGATAACTCAGCAAATAAATGTACCAGAAAATGTATATTATTAGATAATATTCATGATTTATACGCACAAACCATAAAACCAGAAATTCCCCTTTCCATCGATACAATCACAGTAACAAAATCCATTCACAACTTTCTGAGGAAGCGCATTATATAGGTACAGACCGACAGTGAAAAGGAAAACTTTATTTTATACTATGTACGTACAGATATTTATTACCTACATATATGTATTATTGGGTGGCAAGCAGTCTAAGTACTTAGGAAGGAGGCTTAGGAGACTATAGGACTTCAGGGCCCCTAGCCATGAGCACACCAATTCCAACGCTCCCTTACGAAGTTAGAGAACGATAGAAAATAAAGTCCGATGATTGGTCAAAATTTTATGTGGGCGTTACAACAACCAATCACCGGGCTTTATTTTCTGCCGTTTCGTCAATCTACAACGCTCCCGTTTGCACTGGGTGCTCTTGGCTAAGGGCCCAGCGGGCATAGCGGTTTTGAGACGTGCCGCTAATAAATAATATTAAAAGCTTTCAGAACGCGGTTGGTATCCTTCCTGCCACTGTACAGTGCAAATTATTTTTTGGAAGTCCCACATAGGTACCCCACCGACGATCTCCCAATACTCGGTGGGGATCTGGTTCGCAGATTTTTCCACGCCAAAAAAAGTTGGCAGGCATTCTATCAAAGCCTCTGTCAATTACGAGTCTCCCGTGGGATTTCAGGAAAATACCTGTGCCATTTTACTCCCATAGACATTTGAATTGCGCAGGATCCAAAAAATATTTAAAATTCGCGCGGGATAAAGTTTTTGCTCGTCCAGACTGTGAATCAAGGACCCCTTCTGTGCATAGTGGAACTATGCATTCCAAGCAGTGTTGATGAACTTGTCGTCTATGGCGCCCAGTGCGGTGGTAAAATCTCGGGGTAGACATTAGTTTTAATAACTTATTACCAGAGCACTCAAGAGAAGCTACATCTCTTTTAAACTAAACGGATCTAGAAGAGAAAAAAATTCAAAGGAGAAACTCTATTTTCGAAAATATAATAAACTGATAAGGTTAACGGTTAAGTCATAAAGGTATAATTCCAACACTACCATTATTATTCTATGGGTTAAGTGCTGTGCAACGCCATCTGTATGTCGCTGTGGATAATATACACTCAGTTGTTTTGTATCTGAAACACTTTTGAAATCACAGATGTCACTGTACCGGCAGGTATTGCGCTATCGGAATACACAAATCTATTTAAACTATGTATGACTCGGCTTTCCTATGGCACTCTAGGGAGTCCCTTTTCACAAACGTTAATAATATATTAAATATTGTGTTGTCAAGACTAACAAGGGGCTGTAATCTTTTTCATTGCCCTCATATATACGTCTAACGATGACCGATGACAATAAGGCCACCCCTGTCGCCTCTATATATTTATTTATTCGGTATCAATAAATTACAATATTGTACTAAAAATATCGATAATTATAAAATAATAAACACAACACTAGGCATGTAATTCATGTGTAATTCTGACATCTATCACACGATTCAAGCTTTAATTTACCTATGTTCTATTTAACAGATAACTTATTTAACAGAAGCCAGCTTGACATTAATGTATCTATACAAAATATATAAAAATTATATTTTAATTATCGGTCTTTTTCTTTTTCTATTCTAAAATGTATTATTCAAAATAAAAACTTTTATTTTGCTCTGTGCTATGACATTAATTTCTGTTTGTGATTTCTGTCAAGTGGTCAAATGTCATTAAATTCGAATTGAATTAAAAGTAATCTGTGGTAGGTAGGGAAAATTCTTCACATCATTTCACTTCAAGTTAAGTTAACTCAGCCTGTCAGCTTTTGTTTGAGACAAAATTACCTTCTAATGGTATCAATATAGTTTGTGTTGTTGTTATTTTCTTAAAAAAAAATCGTCAAGTTAATGTTGGAAAATTAAGTTCACAAAGTAATGTATAACATACTACGGATATTTTTGTACAGGCTTTGGGTCGTATCCACAATAACTATATTTTCAAGTGTTGTAGTATTTTGGTTTTATGGAATATTTACGGCAATATTAGTATTTACTGTAGGCATATCAGGTAAAAACTTTGCCACTATTATGTACAATAACTAATATGTAAGAAACACATGTTTTTAATTGTAACATTTGTATTTTTAGGTATACTTTACACTGTTCAGGATATGTTGCTATACTATCCCAATGACCCACCGGATTCAAGACTATTTGTTTTACAACCTAGTTACTACAAACTCCCATATGAAAGCATTAAAATTATTAACAAAGATGGATTGAAACTGCACATGTTTCTTATAAAACAGCCTACAAATAGCAATCATAAACCAACTATGATATTTTTCCATGGAAACGCTGGAAATATGGGACAAAGGTAAACATTTCAAAATTCATATATTGACTCATAATGTAAATAAACTATTACTTCTTCAAACTTATTTATGACTTTGAATTATGAAATTTTAAAAAGAACTGCTCACAATAGCTTCCATGACATATTTCACGCTTATTTTATATATTATGTGTATCTAATAATCACATGCTAAGTTACCACATGTTTTTTCCAAACAAACACTTGGCTAAAATTTAGATTATGAACTGTCGAGTTGGCTGACTGTGATTTTTTTGGGTGAAGGTTAAAGTATAAGAAGTAATATTACTTTTATACCGGAAAAGAAAAGACTTTTATTACAAAAAACAGTTAGATTATTTAGGAAAATGCTAGCGAAGTGAGAACCTGGGTAACAACTTTAGGAAAAAGGTTAGGTTAGGTTATTAAATACTTCAGAGTGGGCGTTATAAATAGGTATTACTTTTATACCAGAAAAGGTTAAAGGATATTAATGGTTATTCCATGAGGTTTAGATATGGGAGTCTTATTTTTGGTACAGAAATAACCTCAAACTTCAAAATAGAATTCATTCATAGATTTATTCTTGACCTCAAATTTATAGACTTATTAAGTAACTAATAGTGAATTATTGATTTAAATGATAGATTGCAATTTCATACTTATTTTAAAGTTCAATGCGTGCTCTCAAAACTTAATATTCATGAATCCCAGATAAGAAGTAGAAATGTGGTGGAGAAATTATGATATATAGAAAAATTTATTCCCAGTTTTAAGTGTCTAAAAAGCTATAGATCTAACTAATGTTCACATGATTTGGTTGATTGCAAATTACAGCATTTCTATTTCATCTTATATCAAAGCTAGATGAAGTTTGTAAAACAAACCTTAAAATTTGCCTTGTCTACTTACAGATTATCAAACGTGTCTGGATTTTATCACAAGCTAAATATAAACATCTTAATGGTGGAATACAGAGGATATGGCTTGTCAGATGGATCACCTTCTGAACATGGTCTGTACACTGATGCACAATCTGTATTTGATTATATAATGACAAGAAATGACATAGACAGGAGCAAAGTTATACTTTTTGGAAGGTCATTAGGTGAGGTTTTTATAATTAAAATCCAATACAATAGTTAGTTTGGATTTCTATAGCAGATATATTCCCTTTGCTCATGCTAGAGAACATATTGTCCCTTGAGACCAGCCTTTTTTATTGTAGCAAGTCCAGTTTATAACCGTTTCTACCAATTAACAATCAGCTATTAATGCAATAATTAATTAAAAGTCAATAAAATTAATTGCAGGCGGCGCAGTAGCAATAGATTTGGCTTCGAGGCACGAGTACAAAAATAAAATATGGGCACTAATCGTAGAAAATACCTTCACAAGTATACCAGACATGGCTAAAATTATACTCAAATGGAGATGTCTAAATTGGTTGCCACAAATTTGTCACAAAAATAAGGTAGGTCATCCAATTATGACTTTGAATTATGAACTTTGATGCATATGAAGTTTTTTAATATACCAGAATTAAACCACGATGTCAATTTCCAGTATACATCCTCATTAAAAATGGCACAAGTAATAGCACCGACGTTGGTCGTGTGCGGATCCAATGACATGCTGGTGCCTCCGTCAATGGCGAAAGAGTTGTACAAAAGATGTGGGGCTGTCTGCAAGAAACTGGTAGTGATGCCTGGCGGTGGACACGACGATACATGGACATGTAGAGATTATTATGTGTCCTTGCAGCAATTCATAGAAAGCCTACCGCCTCTATCATCAGAGGTCAACTTCTTCAACGAAGTCAATTGTACGCCAACAATTATGCACAACACAATTCATGTAGTTTAACAAAATTCTTTGTAGGCTCTGTATGTTAAGGTATGTTTAAAATTTAAAATTATAATTTAAAATTTTAATACTATTTTGGATTATGTTGATTATTTATTTTTTGATTATAACAAATTGTGATTGTGTATTTGATAGATTTTCTACCAATTTTAATGTAATTTTGTTTTGGGTGAATATTATCCATTCAATCAGTATCAATACTAATAATAAATCTGTAAGGATTGGTCATGGAGTAAGTTACGTTGTTTTCAGAGATATCGTGTTTATTTATAGGCTCTATACGTGATACTGAAACTAAATTGACGATTTTTAGAATTTTTTCTTTATGTATGTATGTATGTATGTATGTTCCTCCATAACTCTTAAACGAATTAACTGATTTTCATGAAATTTGGTAGATAAACATTTAGACGTACAGAACACAGGATAGGCTACTTTTTTCTTTACCATCGCGGACGAAGTCGCGGGCGTCAGCTAGTTTAATTAATAAGAATAGTTTCCATTAAAGAATTGCTAAAACAATTTAAGTTATAAAACTAGTTCAAAATTTCTTGGCAATATACTTGATAGCTACTAAATTACTGATACGTATCTACTACTATTACTAACCATCTCACATGAAACGACTTTTTAAACAAAGTTGTTGTCATATTATTATGTTCACCTGGAATCATCCTAATAATAATGAAGTTATTATTGGGATTTATTTATTTATCCAATGAGACAGGCATCAAACAAAATCGTCGTCGTTCAAGTTAGTCAGTTAGTTAAGTATTTATTTCCTTAGATTTTTTATATCTCTTTCAGGAGTAATTATGTATTTAATTTGATCTAATGTCATTAGAATGAATTATAAATAATAAAAAATAATTTAAATACATAATAAGCAATTTAAAAAAAGGATATTACGTATTCTTAGAGGTTCAATGTGCAAACATGTCATAGATGAAAATTATTACTATAGATACTTTTAAATTAGCACAATTTTAACTTATTTTGGTGTAAATATTGTACAGTAACGTGTAATAAGGAAACGTACCCATACTATATGACCCGTTCAAGGGTCTCCCTTGGACTTCGAAATACCACGCTTAATCAGTCAGTGCGTTCATTAAATGCCACAAGGATTCTTTGTCTATGCAAGTAATGACAAACAAATTTTGGGTGCCAAATAGAATCCAAAGGAGATGAAAACGTCTCACAATGTTAAAAATCGAGGAACTTTTTCAGATTGAGACTAAGAAAAGCAACCATTATATAAGTGAAATAATCCAGTAAACTAAGTTTATCGTCAGTCGTAAAAACTACTTAGAACATGGTAAATCCGTTGTAGAATCATAGGCCTATAAAGTATTTGAACTTGTGTCAAATAATAATGAAAAAAAAATCGTCCTTTTTTGATTTGATGAATTTAGATTCCGGCAAAAATTTTGGGACAATTTCGACGTAGTGGGGGGAACACTTTACTGTAGTAAAAGTAAAGTTTATTTTATATGTTACTAAAATTTAAAAAAATATATATTTATATTATCCTGTACTGTTCCGATCAATGTTACGGTTTCATAGTAAACTTCCTGAGTTAATGGATTTTAGTTTCGAAAATCGATTTGATATTGATGCGCCAGTATTTGAGGTTGTGGTTAAATATATTGTGAAAATGGAATGTCGCCTTGAATAAAAAGGTTGTAAATATGAATTGAACATAGCTATTAATTATAATAAAATTATTTCGTCATAAACACAAAGTAGGTAAGTACTTATGTGTCTTCTGACTTCTGTCTTTTGATTCTTTTGATCTTTTGAAAGATTCTTTTGTTCTTTGAATTCTTCCTTTGTTTCTGTTTATAAAAGAAATAAATGAGTAATTTAAATTTCCGTAGGTTTAAAATTTACTTTCGAACTGCCACTACAATTATTAATATGAATATTTCTGATTTGCATTAAAATTAAAATTAATTAGTTATCGTATTTCAGAAATGAATGTACAAATTAAAATGTAGATAGTTTATAATTGAATTTGTTTTCTGTGTCATTATGAAAGTTGTAGTTAATTTAATTGTTACTTCTAACACCTGGGAAACCCCCAGAACGCAGAACGTATTCGGGCATTTCGTACTCTGAAATATTTTTTTCAATTTGAGGTTCAATCCGACGGTCAGTCAGACCAGTTTTACAAAAAAAAAATGATTTCAAAGTACAAAAAGCCTGACTATTCGGCCGATTGACGTTCAGTGTAGCCCATTTTTTTATCGGATGTCGTTATTTAAAATGGCTTGGATTTCCAAAACACTTCGATTAGATAAAATGATCGAAAGACTTGAAAATTGTAATTTGTAAGCAATATTGTAACATATCTTTGTGAATTGGCACTTTTTTTCAATAAAATCAAAACTTAATTTACCAAAGTTGATTGAACAAAGTACGTAATGTAAAATTAGCATATTTACTTTAATTGACATAGTGCCAAAATTTTGTTTTTCAATATTATAGCACCCTGATTGATTAAGCTCATTGGCCCAGATTCAGATTAAGTAAAATGAATAAATGTATTTTTGTAAACAATATATTTTGTTTTATTTTATAAAATATTAAAATGTAAGCGTGGAAATGATAACCTTGATTAAAATTTAGGTTAATTTTTACCCTGGAAAAATGTCACGTTCCCGTTACGCGCTGGCGTGAGTGAACTTTCCATGCGCACAGGGCTACGCTCGAGCTTTCAAAAACGTTTCCTGTGTAGTTACTGGATTTTCAAAAAATGAGCTACAACGCGTACGAAGTTACGGGCAAGGCTTATTTTTATTAATAACTAGTTACACGCTCCCGGCTTCAAAATAAAAACTATCCTATCTTTTAGGATCAAATTACACGAAGTTTTATGAAAATCGGTTCAGTAGTTCAGGGAATCCATACTCGTAACTGGTGCATTTTTTTTACGTATAAACCTTCCCCGATTATCCCTCTATCCATGTGTGAACACAGAATTAAAATCGGTCAAGCCGTTCTCGAGTTTTGCGCTTAGCAACACATTTAGGGATTCATTTTTATTTATATAGATTGCTCTCCTAGACGTTATTATAGGCACCTAATAAGAATAACAGCACAAACATTGCTTGTGTTTCGATGAGTAATTAATAATAATAAAATATTAATCATACTGTTGGCGTCGCTTGTATATAAATAACGGTAGCCAGTAGCCACCTACCATCAAGTACCGTCAACCTGTCTGACGATCAAACATAAAAAAGGAGTAGAAATGAAATCTAAGCAGTTGTACGTTATATCAAGCATTTCCTTTTTACGTTTTCGGAAGAGGGATGTCCATAAAAACTCAAAAAGGTAGTTTGCGTAGTATTTATTTGATTTTCCTTTACATAAATGTAATAGGTACTGGAAATTTTCTTAGTTCATATTTTCTTGGTTCACAGTACAATGTAAGTATTAAATAAATTTTCTTTATTTCATTTCATTATAAGATTCCTTAATATACAAAAAACTCAAAACTGCATTATGCAGAAACACAAAACTCTAAAATAAACATTTTAGATAACACAACTCTAAAATAAACATTTTGGAGTCTGCTATATTAAGAATTCATACACTATTAAAACTAAAAAAATCTGAATTACCAACACATAATTATACAACAATAATAATAAAAAAAAAACAAAAAGAAACACCTCTAACGTTGCGATCTTGAATTCCTCGCAATCATTAAAAGTAAAAAATCATAAAAAATTACAAATTTTTAGGGTCCCGCGACATAAAACTTGTTCTTAAACTATTGGTGTTGTGAGAACGTCAGTTCATTATTATTACAAAAGAGAATCATTTATTGGTCGAGGCACATGTTGATCGAGCAACCAACACATACTCCAGACTTACTATTTAAAAATTTCATTTTTACTTCCCACAGTTATCATAAAATATTATAAAAATATTAAATTTCTATATTATAATATGATAGATAGACAATAACAAACAGCATTTTAATCGAGTTGCGTGGAATTTAGGTTGTTTCAAACTTCGGTTAAAGTCGTTAGCGACGCGCGCCAAACTCTATCGCGTCGTCGTCAGTGATGTCGCCATGTCGCCAGAGGTTCAGGCGCGAACTCTTCGCGTGCTCTTGGGCGGAGCGGTATTCCGACACTAGCGCCGCGAGACGACGATCGCGCGTATTCTCCATCAGAGCGAGACCCTCCTTCACCAGGTTCTATATTAAAAAATAAAACATTAATTAAGTTTAATAATATAATAGAAAACTTCGAAACGTTTTCGACCAATGAGCATAGGACACAATATGATACTGAAAAAAATACATCACCTCATAAGTAAGACAAACTATGGGTCTCGTAAGGAAACTCCACGTCACAGAAAGAAAACCACTAAAACCAACGAAGAAATTGTTAAATATGTTACCTTCCCGATATCGGTGTTGGTTGTGGGGTCGACGAGTGTGACCAGTGGCGGTGTGCCACGGCTTTCGATGTTGAGCATCACCTTCTTGTTGAGAGTATCCATGTACAAAGCCTTGACGGCCTCGGCCCTGTCTTCGGGGTCTGACGGAAACTTGATACAGCAGAGTGCGTATTCAACCGCGTATGGCGGATCGAGCTCCGTACCGGACGGAAGCAATGCCAGACGCGAGTAGTTCACTACCTGTAAACAAAGATTTAAATATAAATAAATTGTCACATGCGCTCTTTTTTATGTTCGTGCACCAGCTAGTTTAAAATAAATTTTAATTAATTTTACCGTAAATTCTACTAACATTATAAATTTGTGAGAACGGGTCACTGGATATTTTTTTACTCAAAAACAGCTCAATGGATTTCGATATTTGGCACACAGTTCTTACACATTTGTCTTAAAAAAATGTTTGGTTCCCGAGGGATAACGTGTGTCGAACAAACTCGACTAACAAATAAGTAAATAGATACCTCGCGATTCCCATAATCGATGAAGAGGATTTGTACATTCTTGTCATCCAAAATTCTTTCAATTTTCGCTCTGTACCATTGTTCGTCGGCTGTAAAGCGAGCGGCACATATAACTCCCCTTTTTGGTGTGAAAGCGCCAGGAAGTGGTGTATTACTTTTAAACTCTTGATGGATTCTCTCCATCAGACTCTCTAACTTCCCACCGAGATCGGCATTCTGTGCATAAAATGTCCCTTCTGCGGTCACCTCAGGAATAATAACTTTCTCGTATTTGACTACGCGATCTTTCACACTAACTGCCTTCTCCTTTTCTACTTCTCGCTCGGCTTCCACGTAGTCTCTCCAAAGGCCGACGCGCTTACTCTTTGCACTTTCCTCAGCATTTTTGATAACGCGACCATATTCAGACGCCTCGGCCGTGTGGTGAACGGTAGACAGGCCGTTCTCGACGAGGATCACTGAAAGGTTATCGTTGTCCACCCACATCCAGCCAATGAAATTACCCGCCTTGTCCATTTCCTCAATGGTAATTACGACATCATGCTGGAGGCATTTCTCTTTTGTGAATTGCAGAGCATCTTCGCCGAAAGGCTCTGCCTCTTGAATGCCACCTCCTACTTGTGGACGAGTGGCCCTCGGACAAGTGATACCCGCTAGAAGGAAAGTAACAAGGACGGATTCCTTAGGAATGTACAATCGCATGCGCGATCCGCTCGCGACAAACTCAACGATTGCCTCAGTCTTTTGGGCTCTCTTCAAGAATGGGAAGAATTTTTTCGCTTTGTTGGCATCCCCACTAGTATCCTGTATGCGGTGAGCGGGAATGTCTTTCTTGGCAAAAACTCCAAGCTGCGCTTTCGTCGCCTTCAACTCCGCTTCGAGCAATTTGTCGTAACAGGAGCTCCTTTGATCATTGTCATTTCTGTATCTGACAACTGTTGCGTAACCCTTGCTCACCAACGCTTCAGCTACATTACTGCAAACAGTAGGAACGGTAAAAATTAAACATACCTATTACGTCATATTATTTTTATTTTATTTTACAAGTTCAATGATACTTACGTTCCGCCAATGACAACTGTGCAGCAAATCTTTTCCGGAAAAGAGTCTTTTGCGGGTTGAATGTAGTCTACGGTGACATTAACTTTCTTTCCAATCAACTTTTTCCTCAAAAACTCTCGTGCTTCAAACAACCAGGGAATGTCATATAGGGGTTTAAATCCCTTCGGCCTCGGTGATTGTTTAACTTCCTCATCCGTGTTATTCCTGAATATATTGGTCGGATTAAATATAATATTTAACACAGACAAAAATTCTTAAAATAACAAATAAAACAGAAATAAAAGCTTACTTTTCACGAGGTGGTCTGATGCTGGCTAGGAAAACTTTCTTCTGTTGGTTATTTATTTTCAGCACTAGAGCATCTCCATTGACAACCTCTATAACGGTCCCTGTGAATTCCTTGTCTTTTGCTGCAATCACTGGTGCGTTGCTCACATAGTTCGTCCATATACGCAATTTATCCGCTTTAGCTGCTCTCTCAGCGGTTCTCAAAGATGTTGCACCTGCACAAAAAAAAAAATACTCTTAGAAGAGTCATTTGAAATTAACTGTAACACAGCAAAGGTACCAAGTTACCAACCCGATTTCATAACAGCCAGTGACCAATCAACACATTTAGCAAAACCTTGTCTCAACAAGGCCTCAGCGATGTTGCCTTGCGGGTGGAGTATTGTTCCTACAAAGCAATTGTTGCTGACTGATTCCAGTGTAACTTCAACATCTTTCTGTAGAAGTTTTGATTCAAGGAAAAAGCGAGCCTCGGCTGCATACGGTTCAGAATCGCCATCCTGTTTCACTGCTGGACACTGAAATTGATAATTGAAATTTAAAAAATTATCATCTTACATTTTCAGGTATTCAAATAGCAATAGTTTTATGCTATAAGCATGATGTGAAATTTCACTTACTCTAATTCCAGAGAGCATCAACGTTATCTGGTAGAAGTCTGGCAGCAAACAGAGCCTAACAGTGGATCCATCTCGTACATATTCAATGATTGCTTTAACTGGCTTACCATTGCACTTGTTTACAAATGCCTTGGGGTTTTCCACAGTCCATTTAATATCGCGAACATGATCCTGTGAAGTGCAACGTTAGCCTGTGAACTACTCGTTGATTATTTGAGTATTAGACAAAAAACAATATGTTTAAATTATAGATGCCATGCTGCAATCTAATAACTCGTACTCGTGCAACCATTATCATTAGACATTAAAAGGAATATGAAAAAGTGAGTTGAGTAATGCAGAAATACAGGAAAATTGGGAATATTCGTGGAATCTCTAAGTATAAATAGTTAATAATAGTTCACCTCCAGCTCATTAGACCAGATCCCCTTAGCTTGCGACTTCGCAGCATCCTCAATTTCCACAAGCTTCTTTAGCTGTGGGATGTTTCTACTGCTGTCTCGAACCTTCGCAAGTCCTTCGGCCAACAGAGATTCAGTAACATTTTCGTCTTTAGTTGGGTCTTTACCAACCCACACGGATCCATATTCTCTTGTTGCCGAGTTGGGTGGTTTCTCTGAAGTAAACATGACTTCCTTGCCGACGAGCTTTTTCCGAAGGAACTCGCGAGCCTCCCATGCATACGGTTCATCTTTCGTTTCAACATCACTGTCAAAAGGAAAATGTTCAAGTTACATTAAGTTAAGATGGGTATAATTGCATGTGCAATGGATTAAAAAAAATAAGCATCATAAAAAGGCGATATGTGTGTGTATGTATGTTCCCTATGGACCCAAAAACTGCTGAATCCAGTGAAGTTTGGTAGCATTTGGACACGGACAAAGATTATTAATCGTCACTTTTCATAAATGCAGACAAATGACTAATGACTGAACATTGTGCAATTTGCAAAATTGCAATTGTGCAATAATCAATTACATTACATACAATTGTTGTCTTTGTGATACTATACATCGCCACATTTATATTATCATGTTTCCACATTGCAATCTGCATTTTTTTATAAAAATTTATCTAATTTACTTATCATCACGCAGCAAGAGTACACACATGCGTTTATCTACACCAATATATAAAGCTGAAGAGTCTGTTTGTTTAGTTGTACGCGCTAATCTCAGGAACTACTGGTTCGGAATGAAAAAACATTTTTGTGTTGGATAGTCCATTTATCGAGGAAGGCAATAGGCTATAGAAAACGCGGACGAAGACGCGGGCACCAGCTTGTTTAAATATAATTTCCTCAATAACTACTCTGATTAAAATCAGAGAAACTCTTACGAGTCTTTACGTTGCTTGATTGCTTCCTTGTGGATAGTTCCATCTGCTTAGTAAGCTAATTTCCTCAACATGTTCCTTCCATACTAATATTATGAATGAAAGTAACTGTCCGTCTGTTACCTTTTATATATTATATATATATTAAATTTCAATGAAGTCGCTAGTAGTATAGAAAAGAATCTACCATATCCTTACATATTATAAAACAAAGTCGTCTGCCGCGTCTGTCTGTTCGCGATAAACTCAAAAACTACTCACACCGATTTTCATGCTGTTTTCACCAATGAATAGAGTGATTCTCGAGGAAGGTTTTAGTATATAATTTGCAAAGTTAGGCGGGCGAAGTCGCGGGCAGCAGCTAGTGTTACTATAAAAGTAAGTCTGTGACGCTTAATAATCCAGTTATAAATTAAAACCAACACCGCTTGATGTAAACAATGTTTGTGATTCGAGTCAACAATCAATTTGATAAGATATCTTCTATTCTGTTCCCTTGATTTATTATTAGCTTAAAATACGAAATCCTTGGTATACATTAATTACATTAATGTAACAAATCTACATATTAATATTATGTTACATGTCATATATGGTAAACTAAGACCATCATCATATTTGTGCTTTTCAAGTAATCTATTATATTGCATTAAAAGGGAGATAAAAATTGATTTCTGTTTAATCACAATTTAATGTAATCAGAATATTGTGAGTCATTGTTGGTTTGGTTATTTGGTTATTATTATTTATTTTGAATACATTATTGAAATATATAATACTAGCTGGTGCTCGCGACTTCGTGCGCGTAGAAAAGTATAAAATGCCATCTACCGTATTTTGGATTTATGGCGCTATCTCCCGGGCCAAGCCGCTAGTATTTACTTTTATTTTAGATTTCCCGTAAGAATGAAGCATTTTCCCGCGGTAAAAAGTATCCTATGTTCATCACTGATAATGTCGGCTTCTAATGGTAAAAGAATTTTTCAAATTGGTCCAGTAGTTTCGGAGCCTATTCAATACAAACAAACAAACAAACAATTAAATCTTTCCTCTTTATAATATTAGTATAGATATTCAGCTTGAAATTAGATTTTTTGTTACATTTGTAGTCAAGTCAAAAAGCTGTGTACAAATTACATTATGAATGTGCGCTAGCAAAATCATCGTCATACTTATAAAAACATATACAATTATATATGTCGGAGATGGGTACCATAGCATTCTTACTATTATTTGTTGTTAATTGATACTTAGCTTATGTAGCCTAGTTATTAACTGGTGATTAAGTGGTTCTTATTATCTAATGGGTAATGGGTAAATAAACCTATATTTAGATCAAAATTAGATTTTTTATGATCCCATGTTCGGATGACAAAAATGTGTAATTTTATTATGTTTAAATACCTATAAGGTAGATTATAGGTAAGTAATATTTTTTTTATTTTTAAAATGCTATTTGATCATATTATCTTTGAATATTGAGTTCAATTCTTTGTTTCTAATTTACAACCTATAAATGTTTGCTAAAACACAGACAAATTGCAAATAAATGTATAAATAAAAATAACATTAATTTTTTATTTAAATTCACTTTAAAACTAGCATTAAATGAAGTATTCGCTTATGCAACAGTTAAACTCACATTCAAATGTTCAACTTTCACTTTGATTATACTTTTAATAAAATCACAATCTCAATGCAGAGTATGGAATGTGGAACCTATATAGCTTTTTACTCAAAAATTGTAACAAATTAAACACAGCTTTTTGACATGGGTAAATGTGAAGCTACGCTACGATATATAAAAACTTATGTTTGGTTCTAAAATTAAGAAGATACCTGTTGGCGGTACGTTGGCGGGCAAGCTTCGGCGCTGTAATTCCAGAAAGAGCGATTGTTTTTTCCGGTGGTGGACCCCCTCTGGGCTGTCTTCTTATCACTATAGTATCTCCCGACAACACCTAAAAGTGAAAATCGTCAATTAAAAATACAATCTAAACATGTTTAGAAAACAATTAAACGTCGTAAATTAAATGGATTTGTTAATATAACAACTAAAACTGTACTAATAAATGTAATAATTCATAAAATAATATCGAAAGTGAAAAATCATACGTTGGCGATCTGTAGACATGATGCCAACAGGGCAAAGTGGATGGATATAATCGGCACGAGGTATCGAACGAAAGTGTATTTTTATGAGAAAACTTATGATGACAAATAAAATACCTGCTTCACTATCCCAATTTTATAAGTAGGACCATTAGGGCCTGGTGGAATCGCAGTCATGTTGAATAATCACGCGGAAAAGTAAAAACTTCTTCCAAATCACCGTTGCCGTTTGCCGAGTGGACAGCTATGCTATAATAAAAATTGGTCTTGACTTGACTGATTGGACTAGTGTTGCGCGTGCGGTGATCGAACAATTCGATTTAATCCATATCGATACAGTGTACACTGTATCTCTAAGTATAAGCTCTGTAGTATAAACTCACTGAGTGAAAGTAAATGATATCTAAATCATTTCCATTTACTCACAGGAGGTTATACATAAACGTTATGTTGGTTTGTGTATGCTTCAAAAACTCGAAAACTAGCCGATGGATTAATTAACAGAGGAATAATCTTTCTTTCCTAAAATTCCAACGGAGACCGAAAGTTTTATAAAAAAAAATTAATAATTTTTTAATAAAAAATAAGTATTGAGCCACAGCGAAATGTGGCCACGTATATTACGGTTCATAATCCGGACTTGAAAACTATATGGGAATTTGTTGCTAACTTGTGCGCAAAAATCCTTTTTGTGCTACAATAATTTATAAGACACTACCGTTATAGGTACTGACATAATATTACGCAAGTATACCCCTTTCATATTTAAATCGGTCAATTTCACGCGCCACCACCTATTTTGCGTTCTTTGCGTTCTATGAGCTGACGTAGAATCATGCTGGAATACCCAGTGTCTGGGCTTGTTACCGGACTATTTTAGTAATTTAGTACAGTGACGAGAAATGTAGTAGCAAAACTACTCGCTACTGTCCAGAAATTTGCATACGGTCGAGTGTACAGAAAACAGTAAACAATTTTGCAAGATTGAACAGGCTGCAACGTAATTAAAGCTGCAATTGAATAAACAGTATTTTTGAACAAATGGATGAAGAAATTTGTTTAATAACTAAGGAAAGATACAGTGGAATCTTAACATTCCACAAACATTCATGTTGTATAATTTAGAAACAAATTTTAGAGTTGTTTTCAAGGAGTAATGTTGGAAAATATAATTTACTTCAAGTTTCGTGCAGTACAATTTAAATTACAGTATAACAGCGTTATTAGAAGCTCAAGCCGCCATATTGCAGGCTAAGCGCAAAGAGTATATTAATAAAGTAAATTGTTCGATACTTCGAAATCGAAATATTAATTTTCGATTTATCCGAGTATTGAGAGGCTGGTTTTTGATTCGTATCGACGAAAACAAAATTTTGGTACAACCCTAGACTGGAGTTGGCGAATGGCAAAACGTGGCGGGCTATTGGTGTTGCTATAGTTGAAAAATATAAAAACATTTTCACTTTTACGGTGTTTTTTTCGTTGGCAATATTACATTTGGAAAATACGATTACGATCAAATTACGATTAAAAATATGAATAGAAAATCTAAGAAAATACAATGTCTTACGTTTATGTTATGAATCGAATTAGACTGTTAAAATGTAATTGACAGCAATAACTTTCGATGAGTCTGTACTCGGGCCCTAGACAAAGTGACATGACGAAGACGATAACGAAGTTCGAAAACAACAAAATGTATGGGAAGTATCACGTGACTTAACGAAGGCTTATGTCAATCCCATACATTTTATTGTTTTCGAACTTCGTTATCGTCTTCGTCATGTCACTTTGTCTAGGGCCCCTCATATCAATAAAATCTGATCTATTGATTTATTATTTACAATAAATCAAAAAGCTTCCCGATGGTCACGTAATTAGGAGCTAAATATATCAAATAAACTCTATAGTAGGTATATCTAACTCATAGAGTAAATAGTACTAATAAATAAGAGTTAACTTTGAGCCAGATATATATTACTATACTCTTTGCAGTAACCAGTTAAGAATTACTCTATGAATCTCAGAACAATAAATAGAACAGATAGAAATAGAAGCTCAAGCCGCCATATTGCAGGCTAAGCGCAAAGAGTATATTATATACGTCATGTTATATTATTATTTGGTTATTATGCAATAATTATTTATTATGGCTTCCTTCATGTTATGCGACAAAACCAGAGAGAGTCCCTAGTCCCTACTAGCCTAGTATAGAGATAGTATAAAATAATTTTAATTATGTTACCATGAACATGATGGTACCTAGTCCTAGTACCTATACAATACATACCTATGCGCATACTATACCTATGCGTAGCAAAATAATCATCAATCAATACAAACAATAAATCTGTAACCGTTAGTATTGTATGTATTTAAGTTCCTCCATAACTCTTAAAGGAATTAACTGATTTTCATGAATCTTGGTAGATGAACATTTAGACGTACAGGGCCAGGGA
Source organism: Synanthedon vespiformis (assembly GCA_918317495.1). Classification (NCBI taxonomy): domain Eukaryota; kingdom Metazoa; phylum Arthropoda; class Insecta; order Lepidoptera; family Sesiidae; genus Synanthedon; species Synanthedon vespiformis. Next base: position 6,897,665 of record OU906947.1, read on the forward strand.
TGGGTTATTTTTTTCAACGCGGACCAAATCGCAGGCACCAGCTAGTCTCTAATAGGTACTTAAAAGCAGAATTCATTCAGCAGCAGGTGCCCTAGACAAAGTGACATGACGAAGACCATAACGAAGTTCGAAAACAACAAAATGTATGTGAAGTATCACGTGATTTAACGAAGGCATATGTCAATCCCATACATTTTATTGTTTTCGAACTTCGTTATCGTCTTCGTCATGTCACTTTGTCTAGGGCCCCTGGTACTTAATAGGTACTTAATTTAAGTTATTACATTATTCGTTCTTAAGATAAAGAAAATAAACCATATTTTGTATTGTCTTATGAAAACAACTATTAGACCCTCATAATATAAACCTAAATCTCTGGCTACGATTACTACCTACCCAAAAGCGTCGCCAGCCGATTAAAAAAGTGTTTAATTAAGTGTGGTGTGAGTAAATGATGACTGAGCCCATTACCCTATACAAATCCCTTATCCTCAATCCTACTACCACCTACCACATCAAGCGGACCATCAGAATATCTGTCGACTTTAACATAAAAAATGCTTGATATGCTTGTAGTAAACCAATAATTTTATAGGACATCAAGTGGATCATCAGTCAGCTATCATCATTTATTTAAAAAAAAATACTTCACATTGATATCTTACTTTTGAGTCTTCATTCTGTTGAGGAAAAAAATGTGATAAGATATTGGTAGGTTATCTTTCATTACCTATATTCTATGCATGAGTAAGAAAAGAAAAAGAAGCTCACGCTTGATCTTCATTCTAACCAGGAATTTAAGTAATTTCCCTTACTTTTGTCTTAAAAAAGTGACCCCCTCTGTACTTTGCATGGGGTGCAACTTTTTTATATAAAAACCTTCCCTGTTTCCATGTATGAAAACTGATATTGGTCTATCCATTCTTAAGTTTTGAAGCATTTGAAGCATATTCAAACCAACTAAAATTTATATATAAAATATAAATTATAAATGTATATAATTATAATTATAGTATAAAAAGAGGTTTATAGCAAAGTGATATACATAATTATTAATATATCTATACTTACTTTACTTACTATTATAAAGAGGACAGATTTGTTTGTTTATTTACATTAAATAGGCTCCGAAACTACTGGACCGATATGAAAATTTCTTTCACGTCGCTGTTTGTAAGTTATATTATCAGCGAGTAACATAGGCTATATGGTATAAAGTTACGTGGATGAAACGCGTGTAACAGCTAGTATGCAGATGCAAATATATACTAGGTAGTACCTACCTAAAAGATTTTTTTTTGAAGTGATAATTGAAAAAGGATAGGTAAAAAACATATGTAATAATAATAATAATTCTTATTTATTATTATTATAATTCCCCCGGTGTCTTGGGCCTTACCCCGCTCCCTGCGGAATTTATTTGTGTTGGCTTTTGAATCTTGTAACCGTTTTTTACAGTGTCTTTAAACTAAATAAGTTAAAAATGCTTGTTAAATTTATTAAAATATAGTTTTTATGCCTAGGAAATCCATTCACAATTATTTTTATAAACATTTTAAAACATAATAACATAACAATTGTGCACTTATTACAAAATGTGTTACAATACTTACTTCACTGGAAACAAATTGGTTAGGTTAGGTTCCGGAATGTTATGAAAATTAATGCGAGCGGAGTGCAGCGGGGCGAGCCCACCCGTAATACTGGTTGTAGCAGTACGATTGGTAACAAAATAGGTTAGATTTTGTAATGTTTATGACTCTGGTTCATTTCAAAATGTGTTATAAAACATAATGTAATGTTTATAAAATTAATTTTGAATGGATTTCCTAGACATAAAAACTATATTTTTATAAAGCTAACAACCATTCCTAACTAATTTAGCTTTAAAAAACACCGTAAAAAACACTTACAGGATTAAAAAAAATCCCATTTATTTATTTATTTACAACATACATGACACATCATTACAGGAGTAATCCTTATTCAATTCTAGTTTTAGGTTTTTTATGATATTTATTGTTTGTTTTTTTATGACAAGCTCGTAAGAGAATGTCTGAAACAAATTATCAGTTACGTTTTAATTGAACTGAGCTATAAATAAAAAAACAATGCAAATGCATTTCTATTTTCTCAGCATTTCTTCTCAAATAATAATAAATAATAAACAAAACAAACAAAATGTTTGCAAAATGTAAATAAGGAGATAGAACTGTCAAAGTGTCAAAGTCAACTGTCAATGCCAATCAAGAAATATAGTTTATGGATGGTTTATGGAGAGTAGAGATCATCAGATCACAAACTAAATAGTAAATATAACTTATCTAATGTAGGTAATTGTTTATACTCCATTATGAACCTTTTGTATCGTCGTTCGCACAACATCAGCAGTAAAATTATCATTAGCATTGGAGAAGTAAACTTCCCCGATGTAGAGGTCAAATTCTTTTCTTCTTTGAGAATTCTTGTAACAGTCTGTTCAAAAACTTCCGTTGCTCTAGCAGTACGCCATCGAGCATCTGTCAAGCGCTCAACAACAGTTTTCTGATTCAGATTTCATGAAATGATAAACCTTTGCAATAAATTTTCTTCCCTGTAAAATAATAATACGTATTTAATTTTATTTTCAACATAAAGTTAATCGCTCTAAAAAAATATTTCCAAAGTTATTATACGAGGGTTGTATGATAAGTACCTGGCCTTGACAAGAAAATGAAAAAAATATGTATAAAATTTATTTTATTTTTCGACGTAATCACCTTTCAGTTCGACACACTTAGTCCAGCGTTTTTCTATCTTTTATATACCCTCTAAAAAATTAGATTGCTCCAACCCTTCAAAATTAGCGTTTGTTGCAGCAATGACTTCATCGTTAGAGCTAATTTTTTTTCCACTGAGCCATTTTTTCAAATTTGGATATAGGAAATAATCGCTGGGTGCTAAATCTGGCGAATATGGTGGATGTGGAAACAATTCGTACCCTAACTCATGGAATTTTGCCATAGCGACGACGCATGTGTGCACGCGTGCATTGTCTTGATGGAATAGGATTTTTTTCTTCGCCAAATGCGGACGTTTTTCTTTTAGAACATGGTTGAAACGATCCAATAAGTTGACATAATATTCTCCATTAATCGTTTTGCCTTTTTCAAGATAATCGACGTGAATTATGCCGCGTACATCCCAAAACACTGTAGCCATGACTTTGTTCGCTGATAATGTCGCCTTAGCCTTCTTTGGCGCAGATTCGCCTCGGAAAACCCACTGTTTGGACTGTTCTTTGGTCTCTGGTGTGCTGTGGTGAATCCACATTTCGCCAACAGTTATGAACCGACGCCAAAAATCATTCCGATTGCGTTTTAAGATCGCCAAACATTCTTTTGAAGTTGACACACGTGCGTGTTTATTGTCAATTGTGAGCAATCGCGGCACCCATCTTGCGGAAAGCTTTTTCATATCCAAATGAGTTGTTAAAATATTCTGTACCTGTTCAATTGAGATGCCCACAGTCTCAGCAATCTCACGCACTTTCACTCTCCGATCGTTTATTACTATATCGTGGATTTTTTCGATCATTTCTGATGCGGTAACCTCATTTGGACGATCTGAAGGATCATCATCAAAAATGCTTGTACGGCCACGTTTGAATTCAGTTGTCCAATATTTTATGCTGGATAACGAAGGAGCAGAGTCCCCATAAACTTCACTGAGTTCCGTTTTAATCTCATTATTTGTTTTCTTTTTCAAAAACAAGTATTTTATAACTGCTCGATATTCAATTTATTCCGTTATTGCAAAATTACAAAAGTAGCTCTATTTAAATGACTGGCATTTACAAACTAAACCACGCAGCGACTTGACAGTATTATTGAAAGGGGTTATATTTACCAAAAATTACACTTTTTAAATACTAGCAGCGCAATCTCTTGCCTAGGCCAGGTATTTATCATACAGCCCTGGTATATATTCAAAAATACGTACCTCACTACGAATGACCTTTCTTTCTTTATTTGACATGCTGACTGTACAATGTGATAACATCGTGGTAGGGTTCAATATGCACTTGTGACCACTTGTGACTCGAACGACTGTCCGTTTACAGTTCGCGACTGGAGACAATCACATATTAAAACAATGGAAGGGCGCGACTTCATAAATGAACAGGGGCCTTAGTCAAAGTAACATTTTATGGGGCTCTGGACAAATGGCAATCGATTCGCATTCGAATCGATTCGCTATGCCGTCGCTAAATTACGTGATATTTCCTATACATTTATTCTATCGAACTTCGTTATCGTTTTTAAAAATGTTACTTTGACTAAGGCCCCAGGGCCCCTAGCCATGAGCACACCAATTCCAAAGCTCCCTTATGAAGTTAGAGAACGATAGAAAATAAAGCGCGATGATTGGTCAAAATTTTATGTGGGCGTTACAACAACCAATCACGGGCTTTATTTTCTGTCGTTTCGTCAAACTACAACGCTCCCGTTTGCACTGGGTGCTCTTTGCTAAAAGCCCAGTAGATGAAGAACCAACTTGGTTTTGGCTGGGTTTTGGCAGCTTCATAGCCAGTGTTAATTTTTTGTATTTTTGAAATGTGAACAAACAATGTAATTACGTTTTCAAAGTTGGCAGCACTAGAGTATAAAGTATAAAGCGATTATTAGCTATCTGTCTGTGAGTGTGATCTGTGACCACTCTGTGACCTTTCTTTAGCGAGTGTGACCATATGTGGCAGGATACTGCCATTTTGGAAAGATTGTGCCCACAATTTAACCCTTATCAGATATTGTTAAAATTTTGTAAAGTTTGGCAGTATTTGGTAGGATTTCACATTTGAGAATAATTTATCCTATTAGAAAAGGATTTTTTTGTCATCGAAGGTTAAAAAAACTTTTTGTCAGCGTTACAAAACATTTGTATCAATTGAATGGGTTAGAATACCAACTGTCGAGCACTGCTTAATTCATGGAAAACAGTTAAACACGTTGATTGCCACATAACGCGACGTCGCGTGAAGCGGCCTATCTTGAAGTGGCCGATAACGTGACCTCGCGTGGTGGTATATTACAATAATGTATGAACTATAAAATTGCATTGCAACAAATTGGCTCGGCTATCAATGTGTTAATGAAGGAGTGGCGAATAGCTAATATAGGTATCTGCCGGTATATATCGTGTACACGAATCTGCTAATGAATTCACTGGTATGCTTAACTAATTTACTGGTAGTATTGCTTTGCCATCAACTGATATCTGATTTCTGTTGATCGACTGATCAACTGGTGTCTGAATATGCGAGTCCGCAGACAAGCTCAACTGATATCTGAATTAGCGGGTCCATTGACCCTGTTAAAAGGGCCTCCAACCTCCCCTTACAGCCTCAACTTCCTCTCAACTTGTTCTGATTTCTGATACTGATAAGCAACAATAACGACTGTTCACCTTTCTATCGGTTCTACTCTAAAGCTCTGTTTTTAGACCGCCGCAGCAAACATTACACATGGCTTTATACTATTAAAAAAAACACTGGTAATAAAGTACAGAAATGAATAGGCACACGAAATGAAATTAAATATCTAAATCACTTACCAAATTTGATCAAACACTCACTAATAAAAATATAGTTCCGTCTGGTTCGGCCGCGTTAAGCAAAGTGAGGTCAAGCTCGAAGAAATTGCGACGGCTCTTCTCATTTTTAACAATACATTATAACCTACCTACACTTCAAATCGACACTTACGAATTTGACTCTTATCGCGTAGGTAATGCGCGATACGTTTAAATAAGTGGCGGAGGCTTTTAATAATTTTCAATACATTGCAAAGTTACCCACCTTCAATTCTCACACACTCGAATTTGAATCTTATCGCGTAGGTAATACACGATACGTTTGAATGAATTGCGGAGGTTTTAATAATTTTCATTACATTGTAAGCTGTCCGTCCTTTAATCAACACTCTCACACACAAGAGTTTGAATCCTATCGCGTAGGTAATACGCGACACCAACTTTAGTTTTAATGTGAAAAGTTTTGGGGTGCTATTGGTAAATAAGAAAAACTGATGGAACGAGAAAATATTTGTAGGTGGGTACATCACAATTTTACAAAAGGTCTGCTATGTTATCAAACGCTTCTTGCGAGAGAATATTCTTTCAGATAAATTCAATAAAACAAAGGAGTGTAAGATTTGTCACGTCTCCGTCATTTTTCAAGTAAAACAAGGTTTCAGCGAACATGGCGATTGTGTGTCTTTTGAACCAAAGCAAAAAATGGTTAAACATATGACTAAATCTAATCTAAGATAAAGACTAAAACTTTTAGTTTAATTTTATTATTATAAATAATATATTATTAATTTCTTTTTTGTCCTTATATTTATTCTATTTTGGCATTTCTTCGTTTCGGTTTTGGTAGCATTTGGCAGTTTTCCAGCCAAAAATGGGCAGGATTTATAATTTCAAGATGGTCACACTGTCTATCTTTCACTAGTTTCACTTCAATCACTTTTATTTATTGGTTTGGTTTGGTTGGTTTGGTTGGTTCGATAAAGTTCGGTTTCATTTCTTTAAAAAATATTTAAAATGTTTTTACGTTGATCACTTTTACAGTATTCTTAGTATAAATAAATATTTGAGTGAAAAGAAAGTAGGAAGTGGCAATTTTCGTTTTTTATAATATAATTTATATTTTGGGACTAGTAGCGAGAGAGTAAGTTACTATTTAACTTTTTTAAACGAAACTTTTCACATAATTATTTTTATATAGTGCTGTAGATGTAGATGTAAATGTTCGTATTTTTGCACCTAGTTACGTTACTTGATTCCTTAATGTATTCTCATTAGAATAATTGTGGGTAAATATCGTTTAGCACGTGACATGACCTATTTAAGCTTAATCAATATTATAATTACCAAAGGAAGCATTGTATTAGCCCTCCACTGTTTAGCAAATTTTACATAAATATGTATAAATACTGTCACTTTCCTCAAGACAAAACTCACTAGGTATTCAAGGTTCAGGTTAGACTTTGACACCAACCAACTGCGTATAATACGTATGTGTGTACACACACGTATAGAAAGCTTCCAAGTGTTTTTTTCTGATTTCTCCCTGTAAATGCTATATTCGTATAAATAATTACTAAAACATCTGATAATTTTGCTATATGTAGGTAATGATAAAAATATGCATTATGTAACATTTGTTATTATTTTTAATATCATTTAATTTGTCATTAATCTAGTAATATCCAGGTGGTTAATAAAAAATTCAGTAAATATTATATTAACTACCTACAACTACATATTGCCCATAAAAATGTGAGGTTTTTTGTATAAAGCCATGTTTACGTGGTCAGAGTACAGTACACTTGAGTATACTCGGTCGAGTATTCATATGAGTCAATTTCATACAAATGTAAACGGATATCTGTTTATACACATCCGAGTATCATTCTAGATCTTCAACTCAACATGGCACAGATGGATCTTTTACTACAATATGTTGAAGATGTTGCAGATATATTAATAAAAGAGCTGCAAAATAACTACAAACAAAAAAGGAAGAGAAAAATTTGGACCTGTAAATGTATTTTAAAGCATAAAAAGCTGGGTCCGCCTTTTTTTTTACACAAGATGCTCGTAAATTGTTATTTGTAGCCATTTTGGACAACTACTCATATCCGAGCAGACAGGCATACTCGAATTAGTGAGCTCGAAGAGTGAGACGTCATCAGAGTGAGCTCGTAATACCCGTTGCCATTATTCAAGTAGTGTCCGAGTGCGCTTGGCCCGAGTGTACTCTGACCGTGTAAATGTGGCTGCTCTTGGCCATTTATAGGTATATTATGATATGGGTAGACATTTGTGAATTAATATACCTACAAAATGCCTAATAAATATGACGGTAGATATTTGTGTGAGTATTCATTTTGTATAATTTATTTGTTTTGCTACAGATTGTGTGAGGATGGCGGAAGCTCATTCTGCTGTTGCATTTTCATTTGCAATTACCCACGATGGTTGGGATGTGAATTTTGATAGAGAAGTTCTCTACCTTGTGTGGGAGTCCGGATTGAGATCCTGGCGAAAACGGCTGGCACGCTTCAGAGTAAGTAGGAGATATTATTATATTAGTGATGTGCCATATATCTGTATCCATTTGTATAGATAGATAGAATTAAATATTTCAACCCTTATACCCCATAGTGAGTTTAGTGGTTACTCTTATAAACAACTTATATTATTACCTTATAATAATGTTCTAACTAAATCGTCTAACTATAGTTTATTGTTTAAATTATGAAAAAATATGGAAAGTTATGGAGAGGTTAATGAAATTTTCTTTATAATAACTATATTTTTATATTAACTTTATTCAAAACAAAAACATGTACAGTGCAAGTCATAACACATCCTGCTTGTTGCTAAAGCAAAGCATAAACTGTAGTTTCAAGGTCACGCACATGAACACTGGTTGATTAGAAAAGTTACGGCCCAATCTGTATCCGTATTTGTGGATATGGACACTTAATGAAATATTCATATCTGTAAATTTGCTGATTTAAATTTTTATATTATTCACATTTGACTATATCTGAATTTTATTTTAATTTTATTTTTTTGTTAGCATGTACTGACTGGGCTCATAAAAAATGTTTTTTGTTTTTCTACATTTATTTAGAAAAGTATCATATTATAACCTTTCACCTCATTTGAGGCGATTATACTTACATTAAATAATCACAATAATCACTTGCGTGCACGGTGTGTATACTCGTACATGTACAGGGCGTCCCAAGACTATGTGATATGAATAGAAGGGAAAGTACCTTAAATAGCGTAGATAGGAAATTTTGCTGAAAGACTTGATGTTATTTTTAAAAGTTAGTAATACTGCATTCAAAGATTTTCTAAAAATTACTTGCTTCGTCTGGGAATCGAACCGACTTAAATTTTAATATGAAAAAATATTAACCCATATTTTTATGATGCGAAAATCGAAAGAATGGACAAAAAGTAATAATTCTTCTTGAGTAACATAGTATCTTAAAAGAATGGCATAACGTAAAATGTTTGATTCAAATTTCAGGAATATTTATTTATTGCCTACAACGACGTAATTTTTAGAAAATCATTGAATGCAATATGTTACTAACTTTTAAAAATAACAAAGTCTTCTGTCAGTAAAATATCCTATCTACGATATTTAAGGTAATTCCCCTTCATGTCGCATAGTTTTACCCAGGGGGATAAGGATAACCTACTGTTGATAAGGATGCTTTTACCAAGTTATGCTTTTCTCATTTTACATTTATCAATCAATCAATACTAGTCAATACTAGTAATAAATCTGTAAGTGTAGGTCTGTATTGTATGTAAAGTATGTTCCTCCATAACTTTTAAACGAATTAACTGATTTTCATGAAACTTGGTAGATAAACATTTACACGTACAGACACAGGATAGGCTACTATTTTCTTTTTCAACGCTGACGAAGTCGCGGTCACCAGCTAGTAATATATATTTTCCCTGCATTACTAAGAGGAATTGGAAATATACATTGTATGTGTTTTATTGTTAAAAAACAAATAGTACTCTAATTAGGTCTGGATTTTCAATTTCAAACAAAATTTGATCTAATCAATAATACTAAACTAAAAAATACAGATAAAATAAATTCTGGTACATCCCATTTATATTCTCCAGAGCAATCTAAATCCATTTTAAAAATCATAACAATTGATTAACCGAAATTTAAAACAGAAATTTAAACATCCTCTCCCCGAACATTACACATTACAAAAAAATATTCCTGAATTTTAAATATTTCTAGTCAGACTAGATGTGGCTTTTGAAATATACCCTCTCACTGAAGCCTGGAACACCAAATATAAGTCTATTCCATCTATAAAATGTCTTTTTTTTTATTACATACACAAAAAAAGACGTTCAAAATTGGTCAATCCATTTGGGAGCTACAATTACACAGACAGACACTTAGATACATGGTCACATGTCAACCTTCAAAACCCTGTTTTTGCGTCGGGCTTAAATATACAATTATGTAATGTTACTGATGATACCTTCGCAAGATAAGTTGCATTATCTTATTGAAATGTTGTAATATATAAAATTTCAGAGTGGGCACAACATTATCTACTCGTATTGAGATTAAGTTATGTAATAACTTCACGTAGCAATCACTGGATTCAGTTACAATGGCTGTGTTTATCGTGGCCATGAGTAGTCGTTTGACCATGACAATACTTAACTATAATAGGTCACCTCTGTAATACGTGGCTAGATGATTACAACGTCCCGTGCGATCGTTTCGCTCTTCCCGAGTTTATGTTGATCCAATCTTGCATTTTCAAAAAGCTGCCACAAGCTTGCGTTACATCCAAATCGTCTGAATTTTAAATGGGAGCTTACTTTACATCTCCTCTGAAAATTTGACGCGCTCGAGTTGTATTTAAAATTTTACCCCAACCCCCACCAATCAATACGGCAGATTAATACATATCCGTTTTCGGAGACACGTGGAGAATATATATTGGAAATATCTGATCCAAAAATCCCCTCTTGGGCTCTCCTCCCATAGTAGACGAGTTCTCGAATGGAGACTACGAATTGGAAGATGCAGCGTGAAATGCCCTGTGGCCAGGTGGCCGTCTACCTATAATGTTAATAGATTTTTTAAATATCTATAAACTAGCTCTTGCACGCCACTTCGCCTGTTTAACTTTTTATAAAATGTAGCCTATGTTACTCGCTGATGATGTAGCTTTCCATAGGTGAAAATAGGTCCAGTAGTTTTTCAGTTTATTCATTACAAACATACAAATCTTCTATAATATTAGTATAGATAGATATACAAAACAGAAACTTATCCAATAAATAAATGTTATTGTTTACAGAACAGTGTTCACAATGGCGTCTATCCAGGACACCTTCAGTCTATGTATGTGCTGTGGTCTCTCCTTGTGGCAGCTCATTTCGGAGGCTTCAACATACCTTTTGGTTTAGTCCAAAAGGCTTTGGCGTTTTTACCTGGGTACGTAAACCAACCAACAAGTATATTATGAACATATTATAGTAAATTTTTATTTGCAACATTTTATTCTTGATTACTATGCACACGTGTCCAATAATTTTATTTAGTTGTCAAATATTATTTCTTTTTCACGTAATTAATATTTATAAATATTAAACATTACCTACTGCATGCTCTAAACGTATTTCTCTTCTCGAAATTATGTTAACTCTCTATTTCAATTAATTAACACACTAAAGTTTATTTGGCAAAATTCTATCCCTTTTTTTGTGTCTTGTTAATTATATTTTCATTGTTTATATTTACTTTTTTTTATTTAGCGAATCAACAGCGTGGCAAGTGATCGCTTGCTTGTTGGCAGCTCTTACAATGTGGCTATCGGTGATTTTCCTAATGAGATATCTTCTAAAGCTACTCCTTATGTATAAGGTAGGTTTCGTTTTTAGTTGATTTCATATAATATAAAAGTTTCAAATTGTTAGTTAGATTATTTAAATCCCTCTCTCTTCTTGTCAGTCGGTTAGACAAATCTTTTTTTCTATTAAATTTTTGGTTATAAATAATGAAATATATCTAAAGAAATAGATAAAACATCTATATTAACATAATCATAATACCTATAAAAACGAACTTAAATAACAATTATTATTAACTAAACTGGGCGACCGAGCGCCAATGAAAGGTTTAAAGTTTTTTACATGTAAAAAAGTAGGTCTTTGAAATATTATAGAAAAGAAAAAATTCAAGAATACTTGAAGGAAAGGAAAAATAGCCTGTGCTATTTTTCTATTCTAAAAATTCTGTGCTCTCTATGTCTAAATATTTGTCTACAAAGTGTTGAAAAAAGTTAAGGAAGAACATACATACATACAATACTTACACTTACATATTTATTAATAGTATTGTTAAGTAATAACGAATATTGTATATTTTTTTGTTTATTAATATATTTTACAGGGCTGGATGTATGAATCTCGTGCTCCCGGTTCAAAGATATCCTTGAAAACAAAGTTATGGGCAAGTGTTGTGAAGGTACTGTCCGGTTGGAACAAACCTAAGCTGTACAGTTTTCAAGGTTCATTACCTAGACTTCCATTGCCTTCAGTCGAAGACACAATGAAACGGGTAAGGGTTGAAGTTATTTTGCTTTTTATACATATCCAGTTTCATACAAGAAGTTTTTCATAGATATCTTAGTCGTTTTTTAAAATTTAAATTGTATTTTATTTCCTCATTATTTTTTAATGATTCTTCTTTTAACTTCTTATTAAAATGAACGAACGTCTCTATGTATTAGTGAAAACCGTATGAAATCCATTAAAATAAGTTTGCTGAAAAAAAAAAAACAAATGGACTGCGACTTTTTTTTAATAAAGGTAGCTAATGTCGTTCTTCAATATGTTAACATAACTTTTATATGTTTTAATATTGATACTGTGGCCAAAATTAATTTCATGTTTCGTAAAGGTTGAATAAATGAAGGCAATCATTGTATGTCTTCTTCCTAAGGCAACCAATTATTATCTAAAACACTGTAAAGTTTCATTGAAATCCATTCAGTAGTTTTTGCGTGAAAGAGTAACAACCATCCATACATCCATACAAACTTTCGCCTTAATAATATTAGTACGGATACATTAGAGTACTTAATTTTAAAACTAGAAATCTGAATAAATGTTGTTTCCACTTACAGTACCTCATAAGTGTTCGGCCCTTGTTGGATGATGAAAACTACAAACGCGTGGAGGGTATGGCGAAAGAATTCCAAAACACAATAGCTGTAAAGCTACAAAGATATTTGGTTTTGAAGTCCTGGTGGTCGGCTAATTATGTTTCCGATTGGTGGGAGGAATATGTCTACCTGCGTGGACGATCCCCATTAATGGTTAACTCAAACTTCTATGGCATTGATGCTATTATGATGAAACCCACTAACACCCAAGCAGCCAGAGCTGGTGTTGTCATTCACCTGTGTCTGCAGTTTAGAAGGCTCATTGACAGACAGGAGCTGGAACCGGTATGTGTATTATGTCAGGCGTTATTATATTGCTTAATATATATTTGTCAGGCGTGTCAGGCTAATTTAATATTACTTCCATAATATGATTACAATACAGATAATGCTGCAGTCAATGGTGCCATTGTGTTCGTGGCAATACGAACGTTTGTTCAACACGGTACGTGTTCCTGGCGTTGAAACGGATAAGATCGTGCATTATCACGATTCGAACCATATCACCGTTTACCACAAAGGCCGCTATTTCAAAGTTTTTGTCTACTCCAGGGGACGTTTGTTGAAACCTGTTGAAATACAAGCGTAAGTATTTTTTTTTAATATATCAATCATCGTACATTAACGAATTATTTGAAAAAAAAAAAAAAAAAAAAAACGCTTAGCAATACATTTAGCGATTATTTTTTATTAATATAGATAGATGTAGTAAACTTAAAATAACTTTAAATTAATATTGCAGACTCTAGGCACTATCGCAACAGAACAAAGTATTCATTATTCATTACTATGATAAAGTACAATAGGACTCTGTTATGTGTGTGTTCGTTCCAGTTACTGAAATCAATATGCTAACAATTTACATAAGTTATAAACAACACATTTAATTAATAAGAAGCGTAAAATATTGCGTTCTATAACCTAAGTGTTTTCACTAACTCTGTACAAAGTATTTATCGTATAAATTAATAGTAATTAAGTAGATAAATTAATTAATGTTTAAACATAGATAAGAGAAACGTGTCTGGGACGCGTCTACAAGTTCAACTGTTGTCTTGTTATCAGTGTTCAAACGTAAAGATAACATAAGAAGCTATATTATATTTATTATTTCTTTATAAGTAAATCTATCTTTATATACGATGCCTTTGTTGCGATGAACTCCTAAATTACTGAACCGATTTTGATGAAATTTCGTAACTATGTGTAATTTGGTCCAACTTAAAAGATAGGATAGTTTATGTCTCCATGTTTTTTTTTGCAAATTATATAATATTATTAACATATCGCCATCTGTTGGATACTTACTCAATCCAGCAGTTATTTGTTATAATTATTTGTGAATGTAACACATGGCGGTGTAAGGTAATTTATCGGCTGGATTGAATAAAAAATTACACTCGTGCTATAGTCTTCTAAATACATTAAAAATATACAAAAGAAAGTTACGTTCGTTACACTATTTATCACTCAAGAACGGCTTATATAAAATTTATGTTCACTTTTACTATTGTAAATCAAATGTTGGGTCTATGCTAAAATAATAATAATAATAATTCATTTTCTAAAAAAAAAATATTGTACTATGAATAAAGCTCCATTTTCAACGAATCAGAATGATTCAGAAGTGTACTAAAATGATTCGGTATTTTTTGCAGACAAATCCAACAAATATTAGATGATAAATCCTTACCGGAAGTAGGGGAGGAGCGTGTTGGAGCCCTTACAGCTGGTGAACGCAGCCATTGGGCCCACATTCGCCAGACTATGTTCAATAGAGGACACAACAGGACATCGCTGCATTGTATCGAAAGGGCAGCGTTCAACGTCTGTTTAGGTATTTTTTTAGCATTTTCAGGTATTTTTTAGGTAGTGGCGTTAACGTTATCTTAGAAATATATAAAACCAAGATGAACGAAATTTTTTTCAGATGACATAGAATATGGATTCGACCCTAATGATGATAAAAAGTTGACCAACTACGGACGCGTTCTTCTTCACGGCAAAGGTTACGACCGGTGGTTCGACAAGTCTTTCAACCTATGCTTCAGTACGAATGGATATGTAAGTTTATTATGTTTCTTGAAAGATGAAATAATTATGCAACAAAAGTTATAATAAAGTGAATATAAAATTGAGGCGAAATATAAAGTCGAAGTCCATCACTTTCGTCAGTTTCTCCGCTAACTTTTTCTAATACACCCAACTGTTTTGAAACAATTTTCATTAATGGAAAAAAAACGATAAACGAGAAAGTTTTGTAACCATAATTTGCAGAAAAAAAATTAAGTACAAGATTTAAAAATAAAATAAAACAATCATTCATAATATTTATAGAACATTGTAATTTGAACAGGTTGGATTCAATGCCGAGCATACATGGTAAGCGAATATTTATTATTAAAAATATTTTTTTCATAAATTCAAATTCATTTACTTGATACAATTTTAATAAAAAAAAATTATCATACATTTTTTTAATCTAAAAATAATCTATTATTTCAGGGCTGATGCACCAGTTATGGGCCACTTATGGGAACACGTATTGTGGTCCGAAATTGATATTGGGTAAGCTATTTCGTGCCTTACTTATATTTTTTTTCTCGAATTTTTTATTTTTTATGTCAAGATCAACAGACATTTTACGTATTTTCTCTCCATAAGAACCTTTCTAAGACTTCATCAAACACAACAAAAAAGAAATCGGCCAAATCGGTCCAGCCGTTCTCGACTTTTGCGCTTAGCAACATTTAGGGATTCATTTTTATTTATATAAGATATATGTAGATATCGGATATCGCAGTTACACATCTTTGAGAATTGTTTAAAACAAAATGTCAGGTACGATGCTGACGGGAACGCAATAGGCACTATCGACAGTCCGCCTCCGGCGCCTATACGACTGCAATGGGACCTGAATAACGAAGACACACTGGCAGCTATAAATACTTCATACGGCGTCGCCGAGAAATTGCTCAACGACGTCGACCTTCAGATTCTGACATACACCAAATATGGAAAAGGTAAAAAAAATCGTTTCCTATACGTCATCACTTAATTACTGCATTTGTACACAACATTAATATTTTTATTTTTATTGCAATATTTATTTACTTTTTTACTCAGTCATTTTATTGCCTAGATAAATATGGAATATTAGCGTGTTTCCATTTTGGTTAGGGAATTTAATTACCCTACTAATCTCCTTTAATTTGAATGATAATTCCTTATTATTTTAATATAATTAGTTTTAATTTGGGAATTTTATTTTTTTTAATTAGAATTGTACTCTACTCATTCTATTTAAATTCATTATTATGTGTGTAAAATTTTCGCACATGTTATTTTTTTAGGTTTCATGAAGAAATGTCGTATTTCGCCCGACGCGTTTATCCAAATGATACTGCAGTTGTCCTACTATCGAGATGCAGGTCGCTTCTGTCTCACATACGAGGCGTCAATGACGAGATTGTACCGCGAGGGAAGAACAGAAACAGTTCGTCCTTGCACCATAGAGAGCTCCGCATGGGTGAAATCGATGGTCGATCCCAAATCAACGGTAATTGCCTTTCTATCAATTTATTTTCATCGCGTAATATAATGTAAGTTTGGGTTCCAACTGGGTTGAATCTGAATGACGTATTGTTAAATGCCTCTAGTAGTCATCAAATTAAATATTGTGAATTGCTTCTAGGGTCACAGATTTGGAATAATATTACCAAGTTTATTAAACAAAACGAAATTTTAAAAATAATCTATTTGGTTACTTAAAAATATTATGTCCTCATTTAGTAAATTTTGCAATGTTTATATGTACGTTAACTAAAAGTTTTAATATGTTACATTTAAAAAAAATAGTAATTTTTTTTGAAAAATAAAGTATATAATCGATGTGAATGTTGTATTATTTAAAGTATTTTATTATTATGTATACAATGTGGAATGTACTAACTAAGTGATATTATTATTATTTTATTTATTACAATGTGCAATGTATTAAACAATGCAAGTACTAAATATGTAGACTTGCATTACATAAGTCTGGATAGTAATAGTTATAGTGGATTAGACTGAATTATGGCTTAGGCTAAGTATGAAATCTAACAATAGTATTTTTCAGGTTGAAGAGCGTATGGATTTGTTTATGAAGGCTGCACAACGTCATCAGTTGGGATATCAGGACGCGATGGCAGGTCGCGGCATAGACAGACATCTGTTTTGTTTGTATGTCGTCTCCAAGTACTTGGAACTGGAGTCGCCTTTCCTACAAGAAGTTTTCAACGAACCCTGGCGTCTGTCCACTAGCCAGACACCTCACGGTAAGAATAAAATCAATTAGACGTTGCGATGGTCGTAATTGAATGAATTGAAAAGTGAAAAATTTGGAACTCTTTGGCTTACCTTATTGTTAGTAACAAGTCGTTCTTCAGGTCTAACATCTGAATAGTAAGGGTTGGGACCTACACATTTGTTCTTGTTCCTCCATAACTCTTAAAACGAATTAACTGATTTTCAACTGAAACTTGGTATGTAAACATTTAAACGAAAAGGACACAGGATAGGCTACTTTTTTCATTTTCAACGCGGACGAAGTCGCGGGCGACAGCTAGTTGTAAATAATATTTCGGTTTTTATTGAAATACGATTAAATGTGATAGTATGACAACTTATTTTTGTGATAACAAATTATTTTTGTTGTTTACGTGGACCAATAATATCTTTCACAGATTCTCTCAGAAGAAATGATTGACATTTATTTACTGCTAATCTTTTAAAATTCTTTGTTGTATTCAGGTCAAACGCCCAAGTTGGACCTGAAGAAGCATCCGAAGTGCATAAGCGCAGGCGGTGGATTCGGTCCAGTGGCTGACGATGGTTATGGAGTTTCGTACATTATTGCTGGCGAAGATATCATATTTTTCCACGTCTCTAGTAAGAAGAGCTGCCCAGTCACGGTAAGGCACACCCAATATGACTGCGAATATAGACTAAAGGTAATGTGACTTTAGCCAGGCTAGTATACATTTGATTATTTATTACTTTTCAGAGCTCCGCAAATTTCATCAAACAGTTGGAAAGGTCCCTCAAGGATCTTCAAGATCTTTTTAACGAATACAACAAAATGAAGAACAGTAAAAAATAATTAGTAGTAATTTTTACTCTTTGTTAAGTATTGTTTTATATTGCTTTTTGTGGTTTTAATTGATTATTTTCTTAGTTATAAGTGAAATACGCAAGTTCATGTTGAGTAACTTTTTACAGACTTAAAGTTTTCTTTAATGTACTTTAAAAGTTGCTTTGTGGCATATTGATTAAGATCAATAACTAATTTATTCATCACATCACAATAGTAACATAAGGAACTTATTTTACGCAAATAAAACTTGTGTAAAATAAATTCAAAAGAATTAATTTTAATTATATTTAATTTTTATATCATAGGTATATAACCTCCGTTTTTTAATTGTAAAACTGACTTGACTTACTTAATTTAGTAACTTTAAATATCTGTCAGCTGATTACTAGTTGAGTTTCAAATATGTAGTTTATTTGTGAAATTCAAAATCAAAGTTACTCAACTTGATTTCGTACTGGTGAGCAAATAAAATAAACCAACATTACTGATTATTTGTTTTCCAAATATGTAATGCAATGGATTTTCTTTTTAGTATTACCTAGCGAGTTAATAATAATAATAATATACATTTGTTATTAAATTACATTACACTCATGACTTTTAACATTTTTTAAATAGATATTCAAAGATACATTTGTTTTTCATCTTTAGTAGCATTTATTGACTATTCTATTAGCTAAAAAAGGGTTGCTTTTGCTAAAAAAAAACAGTATACTTATTTGTTGGGGACAATTGGGATATTATTACAAAATGTATTTTTGTTTGCAAATAAAAGGCACAGCAGTAGGAATAATAAATAATTTTTGGCAGCTTATAATTAAGCCAATTTTCTATTTCTGAGAAATCTAACCGTCTGTAAATTTTTTTTGCTCATCAGTTTTTAGATATTTATTAAGAGTTTTGTTATTTTATTTTAAATATATTGTCTGAGAAAATTTTCTATAACATTTGTTTAAAGCACATAAAGTATTTGTATAATTAGATAGTAAATTTATTTAACAATGGAAACGGTTCGTCGCACGGGGAAATAGTTAAGAAATAGTAAGTGTAATTTTTATAAATAGTGTTGTGAAATTTTTATTAATTACTTAAATATACGTGGCCGTATCTAACGTTGGTTTATAACAGGTTGAAATATTCCTCAGTGAGTTTTTAAAATATTGTAAATGGACTATGTACTTGAATTATACAAAAGTTGAAGATGTTTTATGCAATTGTTAATATTTTAGATGTATTTAATTATAATTATGCGGAACACTTTGTTATTTAACAATAACTCTATTGTTTATTTTTTGTTTAAACTACTTATTTTAGTAGATTTTCATGTCCATCTTTTTAGAATAAATTTTTAATTTTTTTTTAGAATCAAGTCTCATTAAGGAAACTAAGTTGTACATAATTTTCCTAATAGAACACTATGAGAGTGGTGCTCATGGAGTGGCTACAATTATTATTTTGACTGCATTCATTTTCTGGTTCTACATATAATTTCAATATTTATTGATTTCAATATTCTTCAATGTCGGGACACAGTATAATTTCTGTAGCACAAACTAAAATAAAATATGTCCAATGACGTGTCTAGTTATTATAATACTCATTTATATTATTCCTAATAATGCATTTTTGCGTGTTTTATTCGTTCACGATAAGTACAATGATGAACAAGAGATTTGTGCAAAACAAGACTAGTTAAAAATACGTTTGTCACATTTATTTTTTATTATCTAAAAGTTTTTTTTTTAATTAAGAAAAAAAGAACGATACTCTTTGTATTATTTCTTGTATTATAATTATTTTCTCGTCATAAGTGGTTAACGTTAGCATATCAAAGATTGCTATTGCAATGCTAATTTTCTTTCTTCATTGTATAGAGGCCAAATTTTATTCATATCTCGTACATTTTTTATTCATATGACTAACATTTAAATTTAGCATTTTTTTTCCGGCTAATTTATCAAGATGGTGCAGAGGACAGTTACGAATAGATTACCTTTTTCATAGTTGCAGTATGGTTGCAGTTTATGTTAAATTTACTCTAAAAACGATTATAAACACATAATATTTGTATTGTTCTGTGTCATATTATGTCCTATTTCCTATGTGTTTCGATATCTGACTTCCCCGTACTGTGACATAATAGTAAAGCCAAGGAGATAACCCTTAATGTTTCATGGTATAGGAAGCCCATCTTGATAATTATGATTGAAAGTTTGTTTATATTATTTGCGTTGTCTCGTTGGCCTTGCTATAAATTTGATTATCCGGTAACATGTAATGGTTACTGATTTAACAGTTGACTATAAAGTAAAAGTGTTTATTTTGCTAAAGGTCTCTACATCAATCACAGCATAATAAAATATCTTAGAAATATTTCTTATCATCACAAATGCCTTAACATTTAATAATATTATTAAGTAACAGTAAAACATCACAATATTTGTAAGTATTAAAAAAAATCACATTCTAATGATTCTATTTTTTATACTACATATTTATATTGTCTTATTAATTTTATTAGTCCAGTGAACATAATATACTCTGATTTTTTTCTGGCATACAATATGTGCTTCTATGTTTATTTTACGGTTTCTTTAAAAGTGAGTGCAATATTTAGGCTCATTTTTATCTTAACTTAATTTGTAAGCATATACAGATAAAATTCCTTATTAAAATGATTTTATTCGGATATTTATTACAGTATGATGTATGTAAGTCGATTAACGCATTCAAAAGTGAAAAACAACTGAACACTCACTTACTTACTGAAGCATTTTTACGATCGTTTGAACGTGAAGTTCTCTAGTCGTGACACGACTTATGACGCGTTGAGTGTTCTGTTGTTTTGCACTGTTGATTGTGTTAATCGACTTATGCGGCCGACTGTACACAGGACAGTGGAGAAATTCATATATTTGCATATTTTCGTAGTTCTACTACTAAACAAAAGACTGGAATAACACTTGAATATTTGATTTTATGTCGTATGTGATATAATTTGAGTTTCTTTAATTGACTGGGTTTTTATATATGTAATAGCATTAATGTGCCACATTTAAGTTGAAACTATCAAAGAAATCAGCAGGCTATTTAAATCTTGAGAATGTTCAATCGATTTAGACAGCTTTTATATTATACATTACAGAATTCTTTCAGTATCTATTTCTCCATTGTACTATGTTTTAATGTTTGCCGTATCTTTTAGGTAATTCCCATCCCTAGACTGGGAAAACAGACTTTGTTATAGATCCGCTTTGAAAATGGAAAATGTTGCCCTTATCACAAAACAGGGGCCAGGATTTGTTATTTGTTTTTTGAAAAATTATTAATAAGAAAATAAAAATAATCAATCAATTACTATTTATATTGAGTGTAAAATTTTGACTACAATCTTTTTTGATAGTTTATTGTAAATAAATTTTTAAGGAGAATCGTGTGTGTTTTATTCCTCGTTCGCAATTTTATAAGGCACGTATTGTACCTACAGGTGAAGGTAATAACGGCCGAGATAACTTCGTGATTGCGTTCACATCAGTTCACATTGCTCGCAGAGTTATATTAATTCGATGGTTCACATAGCGCTTTACAAGCGCAAATTATTTTGACCAGATTTGGAGAGAGTAGAGTCTTCAAAATAAGTTAATTGTTCTTTTCATGCCTTCTGTTGCAAATATCAACTAAAGTAGAAGTCAAATTCCAGACAACTGTCCGTTATAAAATAATACGGAAAAACTACTACAATTGGCACGCCCGGAAACGATAAAATGATTGGGAAGAAAGAAATGTTTTAACCAATAGTCCGACCGGACTGCGAATAAAGAATCCAACTATTCACTTTACTTTTATTGAAAAACCAAAAATTAAATTTTCAATATTCAAGAAACTTTATAATTTTTTAAAAGAAAATAATATTTTATGATATAGACTCGAACTACATTTATGTCAACATATCTGAACTGTGGTAGCGAATGCCTGCTCTACGACCAAAGCATCTGCTTTGTGACTACTGACCTATATACCACCGGACAGGCTGTTGTCGAATTATTTTATGGCTATTCGAAAAATGCCATGTCGCTGTGTGCTATGGTGGCCTATGGAGCGACAGTAAATAAACTAACTTTCAGACATCAGTAAGTATATGGAATAAAAATACAAAAACGTCAAAATTAGTTCTAATCTGAATGTTCTGATTAATTACTTTCGACTGTTCAAAATGTCAGCCTGTCCAGTGTGTCTTATAAATTATTACAGGTCGGTGTCTGTGACCAAACCAATAGTCAATAGCAACGGCAGTACAAACTTTCAAACAAAAGTCAAAACAATTTGCTTGATACTTCTTTTATTTTAATATCATAATTTGTAAATGTATAATTTACAACATAATAAATATAACAATAAATAGTCTTTAAAGTGAGAAAATGGGCGGTTCATTTTATTTACCATTTAAGTTTAGTGGTTTAGTTTAAGTGTGTAACTTTAGTAAGATAAACTTTAAAAATGAGGACTGTGCCGAAGTGGGTAAACAAAATCCATGAAGCTGACAAAGTGGAATATTCAAGGTATGTACTTCATCGAAATTATTTTGTTTCCATTAACAAACGATAAACATAACAAACGCCAGTAAACGTACAATAATTTATATAAAAACTAAATAGAATAAATAATAAAAAAAGTTTTATTCATTTTAAGATTTCGCAAAGTTTAGTAAAACTAATTAAGTACCAAATATTTGAGTACCTTGTACCTTTTCTGTATGAGATTTTTAAGTAAATTTTGATTTTACATAAAGTGTATAGTATAGAAAGAGGTTTGCTGGAGGTTCCTTTGGTCTACCCTGTAGTTAATATAATAAATTGTATAAAATAATAAATATTTCATTGTGTATCTACATATTATTCTTCACAAATACTGTCTTTTTCCCTTTTAGTGTGCACACAGTTTGCTTCAGTCCAGATGGAACTCAATTGGTTATTGGTGCTGGTGAAAAAGTTATGGTTTATGACCCAAGAGATGGTTCGCTTGTCCAGTTACTTCAAGCCCACAAAGGACCTGTGTATGCTGTAGCTTATTGCGGAGACGGAAAGAAGTTTGCAAGCGGTAGTGCAGATAAAAATGTCATTATATGGACATCGAAAATGGAAGGAGTTCTTAAATATTCGTGAGTATAAGAAGATATTTGTCAAACTCGCTGGATGAGCTGTTGGGGTGCTTGCCTTATTAACACTCTGTCTCAGAGGTCCCAGGTTCAATTCCCGGCATTGTCAACTTTATAAATTAATGTTTCAAAGTTGGCTCTGGTCTGGCTTAGGAAGTAAAGCAAGACACGCTGCATTTGCAGACATTTGTTGAGCCCATCGGGCGGGCGGCTGTAACGATCCCCTAATAAAAGACAACTGTGAAATAATGGCATGTGTGCTGTTTTATTTCGATAATTGAATAAGGTATGCCAGAATCCATTTCCTCATCCCTTCCATTCCTATCCTTATAGGCGTTTATAGGCGGGCGGCATGTGTTATAGATGGCAGTAGCCATCTACCATCAAGTGGACCATTAGCCTGGTTAACATAAAGAAAATTTACAATAATATATGAACCATTATCTTTTGATTTTTAATCTTTTTGGTCTCTTGATTTTTGATCTTTTGATTGATAAAGAAAATTGATTTTGATTTCTTATTTCAGACATAGTGAAGCAATCCAGTGTTTAGCATACAATCCTGTTACATTTCATTTAGCTTCGTGCGCTCTGTCCGATTTCGCTTTTTGGTCGGCAGATGTTAAAGCCGTACAAAAGTACAGGATTTCAGGCCGCATTACATGCTGTGCTTGGTCACCGAATGGACAATATCTAGCTATTGGATTAGCTAGTGGTGTAGTTGCTATAAGAGACAAGGTAAAAGAAATTATCATAGTTGGTTAATATAACAGTTATAGACACACCATCTTATTTGTAACGTTGTAACGAAGAACTAACGTCGCCATGTTTGGAATTATAAACCGTCAAAGAATATTGTCAGTTTGTTAAAGTCAGAGCTTTCTCTCACACTAAATTGATGCAGTCTTGTCACAGAATGTTAAATTTCTTTAAAATCCAATAATCATTTTAAAAACTATATTTTTGGCCGTAACAGATAACTATAATTATATGTATACTATATTTTTATATTTATATCTTTAGGCAGGTGATGAAATCCAACAAATAACAAGAGATGCTGCAGTTTGGGCTGTCACTTTCTCAAAATCTACTCTTCATGTGACCGACTGGAATGACACACTATCCTTCTACAACCTGCAGGGCCAACAAGTGTTGAAGGAAAGGAATATAGGTAATAGATTATGTAAATATACACAATCCCTCGGTATGAAAATTTATGGGAGTAAAATCGGAATTGTCTATTTTCGAATATTTTAGAATATCAGCTGAAGTGTCAGATATTGTACCATCTACCAATATCTTGTAACGTAATCATGTATCATAATTCATGGCGCTGATATTAATTTGTTCGATATTTATTAAATTATTTATTTATCGTTCGTAAGGAGTAGGTATAAACTTCAGTTGTGCGTCGGAGCTGACACACACACAAATTTTATTTCAGGCTTGTCTGCACTGTCAATTTCTTTACTTGGCGAATTGTTGCTTGTGGGCGGTGTGGGTGGATGGGCTGTGCTAACATCGGAAGGTGTGCCAATACTGAATACGCCGCAGGAGTGGGTGTGGGCGATTGTTCCTTCTCCTAACCTCCATACCATGGTGAGTACATTTGGTGAGGACAATGATATGATGATATGACAAAACATAACAGTTGGGCTGAAAAGTTCGTAGGCTAACATAGAAATTTTTTTTTTGATAAAATTTGATTTTATTATTCAATATCATTATGGTTGGTTGCCTTCGAGGGCGATACAACGATTATAGCGGTCACACAATTTTTCAATACCATTTGTCTTTAGCCCCAAAATAGGCGAGTACCTCACCATCGGCCCTAAATTTCTTACAGCAGGCTTGATACGTTGACAATGATAAGGGAGATGAAGAACGATCAAGGATGAGGGAATAGATGGGAGTAAGGACATTTTATGACCTTATTCCAGAGCCATTGGCACTGAGATGCGTTGATGTCATTCATCATTTACTGTTTTCCACTTAAATAGCGTTTCAATATATGTTTCAGGCAGTGGGATGTCAGGATGGCACGTTGTGGTGTTATCAAATAGTCTTTAGCACTGTCCACGGATTGTATCGCGAGCGGTATGCGTACAGGGAGAACATGTCTGATGTCATTATACAACATCTAACAACTGGCAATAAAGTGAGAATCAAATGTCACGACAGAGTGCAGAAAATTGCCATTTATAAACATCGGTTGGCAGTAAGTTTTCAATAATATGCATTTAATAAATATTATTATATCTCTTACTTACTCTACTTGTTGTACACGTTCGTGTACATATGCAGCGACAACACCAGCAAAACGCGTGCTTACATTTAAAATCACAACAAAAAAAGTAAAGTCTCGCTATACAATATTTTTTAATTAATGTGATTACAGGACAATCAATACAATATTCACAGAGGTTCCCAGAGACGCTTCCCATACAAATACAGCTCGCCAGGGGGCGTTACCGTTTATTCAAAGCATACGAACTCTTGAATTTTTGATTTCCAAGACAATGTCAATTCACATTTTTTTAAAAGCCAAAAATTGCATTTAATTACTACTTGTAATACGATACACCAAAATTCTTAAACACGTTTTTATTTTATTTATTGTTGTTATTTTATTGTTTTAAAGATGACAAAATAAGAATGATATCCTGAGTTTCTTTCGGGATTTCTTCTCAGAATCGCCATCATCATGTCTTTTTTTCATAAACTCTTATGATGGTAATAAGAGTGTCTTGGAGGAACTCTTTTGATTGGATTTTGATTTTACTTTTATTTTGATTATTACACTAAATAACAGCACAATGAGACTTTAAAGTCTCTTTTTTAAATAATGTTTAACTCCACAACGTGCAAATAAACTGGCTTCGAAATGCACATTGAGATGCGCTCAGCGTACATTATGCGACATGAATACTATTTTTATTACCATCTCTAGTATGTCTTCATTTGTAAATTTGCATACGAATATTGTTACGCTTATAGAAGTGCAACTGTGTACGTATGGAGTTGAATTTGTATTATGGCTTATACAATTTATAGGTGCAGCTACCTGAACGCGTGGTGGTGTACGAACAGGGCGATGTCGAAGGCATGTTGTACAGGGTTAAAGAGAAATTGTCACAAAAGACTGAGTGTTCACTCCTAGTTGCCACTAGTGATGCCTTGCTTCTTTGTCAGGCAAGTATTGTACTTTCATATTTGTAGCTTATATTGGCTTAAATTGCTTAAAATTGCATAACATAGTTGTCGTTGAAAACCGAGCTTACTTTGGATTTATCCTGGGTACAGGCGGGTTTCACTCCGCAGTTTAATAAGCTTCTGCGCGTTTACTTGCGTCGTTTACTTACGTTCTGATTCTGAATAACTATGTACATATGAGTATCTGGTAACATTACAGTGGAGTGAATGGATTGGATTGGATCCTTACTGGTCAAGATTTAGCAATATATGATTGTGCTATTTTTTGTCAGGTTTTCTGGTCTGTTTAGTCAGATATTTGTTCGATTGTTTACGAAACGACTTGAAAAAGGACATTCCGCTAGGGACGAATAACATAGTCTCTATTAATTTACAGGATGCAAAACTCGTTATGATCGGACGCAAGTTACCCAAGTCGTGGACAGTGCCAGCACCAATACGATACATTAAAGTTACCACACTTTACTTTGAAGAAGTATTACTTTTAGGGTTACTTAATGGACAGGTAATTAATATCTTCTGTGTATTATGGTACCTTTGCTTACTTTTTAATGAAATTTTTTTCTGTCGTCTCTAATTTTTTCGGCCATCTATCGCATGTCGCATTACAGTTGTTTGAGGCGGCGCCCATGGCTCGCATCAGCTGACCGTGTAGATAAAAGTTTCACTTGCATCGTGGTTTCATATAACCACACAATATAATAATATTTTTTTTTTGATTGTTTTAGATATGGCAAGTGGAGCCATCTATCGGTCGTTCTAAGATGATTCTACAAACTCCAGCGAGCGTACGTTGTCTGGATGTCAGCGCTTCTAGGGGACGTATAGCAGTGGTAGACGACTCTTCAGTTTGTCGAGTCTACAGCTTACCAACTAGTGAATTATTATATACGGTCAGTGATAGATGATGTTTATGCTACAAACAGATTTAAGAGACCTCATTTTACAAAATTATCCTTTTAGAACGTACGCCGTTTGTATACAACAACCAATAAAATAGACAGTAGTGATGAAATAGACCGATAATCTTCAAACGCTTGAACAGATCTTCATAAACTATAGGCTAAGAACCATTTCGATCACTTAGCTAGCTAACAAAAAACCTGATCAAAATCGGTCCATTTAATTAATAAATTTCAATTTAATGAATGCGTTCGTTTATTGACAATTCCAGGAAGAAAATGTATCATCCGTGTCTTGGAATTCCTGGTGTGACGAGCTGCTAAGTCTATCCGGAGGTGGATTGCTGTCTATAAAGGCTAGTCAGTTTCCACCAGCTACTCAACCGTTGGCTGGATCTGTCGTCGGATTTCAAGTAATACTTTTAATACCATACGATTGCTTTTTCTCATAAAACCAAATCACTTTAAACTGTTGTTCTTGTTGAAGGGTGGTCGCGTGTTTTGTCTCCAAGCTAATTCTATGCAGACGATAAACGTGCCTCTGTCACATGCGGTACATCAATACATACAACAGAAAATGTTCAAGTGAGAATGTATTTTTAATAATAAAATTATTACTCTCATTTCCTTTATTAATTTTCGTAAAAAATCAGTTTAATATTTATAAACACACCTAGTTAAGTCTCAAATCCTTATGTTCGTGTGTTGAGGTGTATGTATAATACCCTGTTAAATTATATACTAAGAATTGACTACACGATAGTATCCAACTGGCTCATGATTGGGGAAATGCTATTGATTATTCCACAAACTTTGGCTTTTTCCAGTACCGCTATTGGTCACGATGGCGTGCGCCGCTTGGCATCTTACACGAGTGCGCGATCTATAGATCATCTAATGTTAATTGTATGTAGTGTACCTACTGTTGTGGTGTTATAGCCTGTTCAAAATGTTTTTAGTGATGCATACGCAGTAGCATGCTTGGGAGTCACAGCGCTCGACTGGGAGAGATTGGGAGTCGCCGCTTTAGAGGAGTTGTCATTCGAAGTTGCCAGAAAGGCGTTTCAGCGCAACGAAAATATCGTGTTCCTTTCACTTATAGATCACTTGCAAGTAAGTAATAAGTATGTTAAGATCATTTTACTAGTTGCGGGTCACACATTGTGTTCTGAATTTGGAAAATTTTGAAAGATATAATTTAAATATGTAATTGTTATACAGAATGTGTATTATTTAATTTGTTCATATTTTCTCTGTCACGGAGGACTATATGAATCAGATGTGTTTGTTTTTTTAGGAACGCTTTGAAGCCGGTGAAACGCGATCCGTGATATTAGGTGACATATATTCTTATCGAGGCCGATACGTGGATGCGGCGCGTTGCTACCACTCGGCCGGCAGAGACGACAGGGCGCTCAATCTCTACGTCGACTTGAGGATGTTCAATAAAGCGCAGGTATATTAAACACTATTTAATATATCTTCCTAGACGTCGAAAGTAAGTTGAAGTGGCAGCAAGAAGGACACATAGTATGAAGAGCCGACGGCCGCTGGGGCTGGAAGGTTCTCGACTGGAGGCCATGAACCACGGCAACTACAAGGTGGTGAGACTAGCTGACAAATGCCGCGTGTCGATTCAGGTAGCTTCTAAGCGGTCCTTTTGGAAAATTATTAGGAAGCCTATATTCAACAGTGGACGTCTACGTTTGAGATGATAATTGGCCCTCTTATTTCTACAAGAAACTTGATACTAAATATATTTATTTTCATTTTCAGGAGTACGTAAGTGAAGGCGAGGGTGTGGCCGCCCTAGCTCGCCGTAGGGCCGAATGGGCCCGACACGTCAACGAACCCAGGGCTGCTGCAGAAATGTATTTAGCGGCAGGCGACGTCAAAAAAGCCGCACAGCTTATGGCTGAAAGTGGCAAGAAGGATATGTAAGTTCATTAAACAATTTATTTTTTTATCCGTGGCGCGAAGTTTGAAATTGGTCGAGAGTCCATTGCGGTGACGGAACAATGTCATATCATATATTTTCTTTTTTCAACGCGGACGAAGTCGCGGGCACCAGCTAGTCTGTAATAATAGTGAATGCATATATTTGAGATATAGTATATTACAGATATTAGATATTACAGTCGAGACACAGCAAGTAGAGAATAACCAAAACAAAATATGTATTTATAAATTCCAGGCTTATAGAGCTGGCTCGTAAACTCGACAAAGGGTCGAGTGAGTCGTTGCGGTACGTCGCCGAAGCACTAGTGATGGCTGGAGAGCCAGCGACCGCAGCAGACGTTTACCAAAGACTCGGAGACTACAAGTACGTTTAAATGCCTCTTCAGACGGCAGGTGTTCGCTGCTGTAAGAACAGAGGCCTTCTAATTTTATTTCTATAATAACTTCTATCTCCTCCATAAGGGCGAAGAATTTTCTAATGGTTCCTTCTTTCAGTATCTTTTCCCGGGGATCCTTTCCGCCCTTTTTGTCCTTAAATTTTCTAATTCATCCAGATTGCATTTTAATATCAATCTAAAAAATATGGGATTCGTTCTTGAGTTTGGCAGTCAATCGTTATTAGTTAATTTACTTAATTATGGGTAAATTATTTAGGAAGGTGTGTCAACTGGCGGTTTCTGCAGGCGAATGGTCGCGAGCGTTCGCGTTGGCGCGTGAACATGTTGAATGCAAACGTGATGTTTATTTGCCTTATGCTCATCGGATGGCGGAACAAAACAAATTTGTAGAAGCTCAAAAAGGTATAAATAAACATATATAATCGATTTTCATATATAAGACAGGGGTATGAAAATTTATCGGAGTAAAATCAAAATTGACACACGATATGTGCGTTACGTTCTAGTTTTGAATATTTCAGAATATCTGAAGTTTCAGAGATATTGCGCCATCTACACAATATTACTGAAACTAGAATATGTTATGTAATAATGCATCCTTGTGAACAGAGATGGTACTGATATTTTTATTTATTCGTTCGTAAGGAGTAATCTCCAGTCGTGCGTCGGAACTGATACACACAGTTTAATTTTTTTTTGTTAAGGTTGGCAGAAAGGCTGTTGATGCACTTAATGGTAGATGGCTACCGTCGCCCATAACACAAGCAACGTCACTGGTGTTGCAAGTGATAGAGAGGGGCAAATACAAACCAAACCAGAAAAATAATTAATTGAACGCCAGAGTCCTCTAACAGACTGGTTGTACAATAATTAATTTCTATAATAATACTAGCTGCTGCCTGCGACTTCGCCCGCGTATAAAAAATTGTTAAAAAACATATTCTAAGACCTACCAAGTGTACATATAAAAATTCATCAAAATCGGTTGA
The DNA here is from genome assembly GCA_918317495.1 of Synanthedon vespiformis. Lineage (NCBI taxonomy): Eukaryota > Metazoa > Arthropoda > Insecta > Lepidoptera > Sesiidae > Synanthedon > Synanthedon vespiformis. The sequence goes on from OU906947.1 coordinate 6,928,208, forward strand.
GCCGTTTCGGAGGAGTATGGCAACTAACAATGTGGACGACAAAATTGAACAAAAAGGAAATATTTTTTTTATTTCAGCATATCATATGGCCGGCGAGACAGAGACTGCGATGCGTGTTTTCTCTATATTAGTCTGTAATGCTGTTGAAGAGGAACGTTTCAGTGACGCCAGTTACTTGCATCATTTACTAGCAACACAGTGCCTCGAGAAATCAGACAGCCTAACCGGAAAGTTAGTGTTATTTTTTATTTATTATTTTTTTTTATGTTTAATAATAAAATATTCAATCAGAAGTCGTGAGAAATACCCATGTTAGTTAACGACAATGTCAAAACCTTATTTGCATGAACACAATTAATTAACGGTGATAGTGATAACGAGTCGATACGGGAGTGTAGGTTCGAATCCAGATTAAGCCTGTTTTTCTATAATAATAATAATAATAATGTTCTCGCTGCGCTCAACTCTAGATAAAGCCGTCATACTTGACAAATGCGGCAACAAATACTACGCCGAATTCGGCGTACCCGATCTAATCACACTGCAAACTGTCTAAGATGTGTACGTGCCGAATGTTTTATTAAATTTTGGGCATGATAAAATGCCAATATGCGTAGTGTAACTGTGTAAAAATATAATTAAACTTTGTAAAAAGTGATAAATAGTGACGATGTTTTACATACACTACAATAAAAAAAATGCCGCATTCACGGAGCTATTGCTATTAGGCAGGGCCGTATATAGTCGAGCGCAGCGAGACAAATCATTTATCTATGATGAAAATGTATAATTTATCATTCCTTGCATTACAGAGACCGCGAAAAAGAGCAGTCTGCACACGCGCACAGCGAACGTTTAGCGCGTATATACTACGCGTACGAATGTGTGCACAGATCTATACACGAACCATTCTCACTGAGTCAACCGGACGCCCTGCTTAACGCTGCGCGCTATGTCCTCTCCGTGATGGACGAAGATGATCCACCTCAAGGCCTGTCAATGTTGTATCCTTTCTTACCTATTTTAACAATTCAACAAAAATTGCGCTGTCGTGGGACGCCTTGCAGATTTTAAACATCGATAATGTTTTGTTTAAAAAAAGTTCACGAAAATTTGTATAAAAAACTAGCTGCTGTGCTGCTCACGACTTCGCCTGCGTAACTTTGTAAATTATATGCTAAAACCTTCCTCAAGAACTACTCCATCCATTGGTGAAAACAGCGTCAAATACGGTGCAGTAGTTTTTGAGTTTATCGCGAACAGACGGACGGACAAACGCGGCGGAGGACTTTGTTTTATAAATATGTAGTGATGATTTATTTAAAAAAATTACACATCAGTTCCGTCAAAGTATTGACCAAAGTGTAGTCAAATGTTGGCGTAGCCATGTCAACAGCTAGTCTCAGCCATCGCAAAAGATGTTTCATTACAGAAATATTTTACCAAATAATTCTCCAAACTACAAGTACACTTTACAGCTGCCTATATTTGTGTCTCGCGAAACAGGCTAAGACGCTTAACGCCAATACTCTCGCTCGACAAATGCTCGATAAAATATTGGGCTTGCAGATACCTCAAAAGTTTCAAGTAAGTCTTGTCACATTTATACTACGTTTTATATATATACATATATTTGCATAGGAAATAACGTGTTTTAACTGTTTCATTGGACTGTAGGCGACTAACATTACAGCATCTACAATTAGGTATGTGGTTCCATCCAGAATCCAAACCAACAGTTTTTATAAGGAGATCAATAACGCAACGACATAAAAAATACCGACGTAAGCTGTTGGTAGGACGTTCAGTATGTTGAAAGTGGCAGTTGGTAGGACCACGTACCATTTTAACAAAATTACACATAGTTACGAAGTTTTATCAGATTACTTTAAATTTTAAGGAGAGTGTGGAGCTGTTGATATTGAAGAGTAGGAGTAGCGGCAGTGAAGGGAGGGAAGATGAGATAGCACCTCTCTGTTGGAGGTGTCGCCGCCACTCCCCGCCGTTGTGCGCTTTTAAGTGTCCGCATTGTTCGCACACACTAGCGCACTCACTACCCACCCACGGTAAAATCATTTTGTAATATTTTCTTAATTTGTGTAATACTGAACCGTCACTTTTTCAAGTGAAAACTTCTTTAGGCGCATTGGGCATTTTCGAGATGGGATAGAATCAATAAACTCGCTCATGTTATCATGTCGTAATTAAAAAAAAAGAAAAATAAGCAAACAACTGCATATTATGAAAGTAAACTTACTACAAGGATCAATACACCTCTGACAAATAGAATCCTTACTAATATTATAAATGTGAATGTGAGTTTGTTTGTTTGTTACGCTTTCACGCACAAACTACTGAACCGATCACCATGAAATTTTGCAAATACGTTGTCTAGGACATCAGAACCTTTCATCCAGAAAAAAGTACTGTCCCCAGGGGGATTTTAGTATAATTCCGATTTGCGTCAATTAGGGCCATTTGTCAGTGAAAAGTGACATTATATATAAAGTGACATTATAATAATATAATTATAATACTGGCAGACGTTATTATTTTCAACCATCAAATGGCGCAAATATTGTATACCGTTTTTCACCGCGGACGAAGTTGCGGGCACTCAGCTCGTAGTTACACATAAACATCACACTTTTTAATTATTAATCTGTTATTATGAATTTATTATTGTCATTATGTGTCAGTGTCGTATATGTATTTTCTCTTGTATTTCTTGCGATCAATAATTTTGTGAAGCTTAGTTTTCACTTCTGACTCGAATGATTTTTTTTCTTAACTCGACTTTTATACCCATTTTTCACAGAGGTTCTGCCCCTGGTCCAATTTGTGCCGGCGACGGGTATTAGCGATGAAGAGGCATTGGACTTAATTGAGCGTATGCCGATTCCGGAGTCGGACACTGAGGATACAGGTGACGCTGAAGTGTTGAAAATAAACCACGACATGGAAACGTCGGATCCATTTTTGGATAAATATGATGAGGTAATGTTTAACCTATCTTCGTTGCTTGCCCATTGTGTTGGAGGGTACATTAACTAAACTAAAATATTTGTTCAGGAGGACGACAGCGGTGTGGTGGTTTGCAATCGCGGTGCTCTATTGCAGCTGAGCCCGACGAGTGTAATAGTTGTGTCTCGACCTCTCTTACCTCCATTGTACTACCGTAACATGCTACCGGAATTACCCGCTACCGCTTGCCCTCATTGTTACAATGTAAGTCCACTATTTGAGTATAATTTCACTAGTTTTCATACCTCGGGATTATATATGAAGATCGATTCATAAGGCTCCAAAAATATATTATTAAGAAGGTCCATGTCTAAAATAAGATTTTTATTTAGACTAATTGATATTCTATTTTTATGGGGAGTCGTAGACTGTTAACATTTTATCAGTTTATTTTTTTTTGTAATATTGTTCTTCCACAATTTTTAATATTATTTGTCGTTTTTTACAGTTGTTTTATCTGGAAGACTACGAAATTCAACTAGTGACGAAAGGACAGTGCCCTTTTTGCCGCCACCCCGCTGACGAAGTGATAAGATCCGATGAAACCGGATCGAACGATTCATACCTGAACGATTCGACCGTTTCTAGTCCGGGAAGCCCAAGCAACGGACACAGTACATGGCGATAGATTTATGTGAATAATTGTATTTAATAGTGAAGTTATACAATGTATTTTGTGTCTTTTTGTGTTGAAAATTAGTCACAAACTACATTTTTATATAAACAATGAGCCCACACATTTCCATTGAAGAGTGTAAAAGATTGTTGACATACGCAATTTTGTGTCGAAACAAAAATTAATAACAACAGTATTTATGTAATATTATTATGTTAATTCAATATTATTTTGTACTTGAGTAATGTACTCGAGTAGGCCATAAATCAGGTTTTATATAATACTACACAGCGTATTCTTGGATTTTTTTTAATCAATAAAATCAACATCTTAGACCAGGTCGCACACCACTAATGTCTCGGTTTTGAATGTTATCTAAATCCCCAATTACAAACTAAGAAAAAGTTTACACAACATTAATTGTTTATCTATGGTAGATATACGGGGCCAAGACTATGAAGGGAAAGTACCTTAAATATTGTAGATACTCTAGAATATTTTGTTGATAGAAGACTTTATTATTTTTAAAAGTTAGTAATACTGCATTTAAAGATTTTCTAAAAATTACGTAAATTCTTCTTTCAGCAAAATATCCTATCTACGATATTTAATTTCTATAGAATTGCACGCGTAAACAATAAGTACATTTTCCTCATGTGGGGAGACTATGGATCATTTGAAATGAGTCTTGAGATGTTTCTTCGTTACGGTGTTCGTTTATTCAACTTCATACTTTAGTTAGTACTATATTGTATGACTATAGAGGATAACTTGATTATATAGAATAATAGTTAACTTTACACGAGACAAAAGCTGATCGAGAATAGAGCAGCGCGCATTTGATACACGTGAGCACATTTCTGTGGTGCGATCTGAATATAATGAATTAGGAATTGTATTAAGAACGCACAAGTTTAATATCTCAGACCAAATAAGAACTATAGATGGAATTTTGCGAACAACATAGTGAAGCCGGTTTTATAAACATATGTACGTAGGTCGTTTACTCCATTGAGATTTTGTGTTCCAACCACAATTTTTGGTTATTTATATTTAAAATATTGGTTTCCAAGTTTACTTCTGTATGAAATGAGTTTCTTAAAATTATTATATTGGCATGGGCGATTAATTATAGGCGAGGTATATTAATCGCATTATGTGTATGTACACGGCGAAGGCGTTTTTGTCCCGGTTTCACTCTGGCGTTCACAGGGCTCTATTTTTAGTTCTTATTTTATCTGATTTTAATATATTTAATAGTGAGATAGATGTAGTAGAAGACAGTCCGTCCTTTTAAAATATTTGTCGAAATCCGTCCTCTTGTACGGGCTGTTAATAATTTAATATAGTAATTATGTAAACTTTTTAGTTATATTGTTATAAATTATAAATAAAATTATAAAAAGTATAAGATCGGAGGGAAAGTTGATTTGTATTTCATATAAAAACTGTAAGTGCTGTATTGATTACATTATTAGCTACTGCAAGAAAGAAATTTCTGTGTATTCTATGATTGGCAGTTAAGGTTTGTGTATATATGTATATGTTTTCTGTGAATTTTATACACAAATCTTCCTCGTTCATAGCTTTTCCATTAGTGACAAACATTTGTTAAATAGTACGGAAAAATCTGTCAGGTGGTCAAGAAGAAGTTAATGCAGATACAGATAGAAAAGGACAGCTATTTTATTTTATAACACTTAACTGATTCTTAGACATTAAGTTCTTATGCAGATGCAGGTTTAAAAAGTACAAAATTAGTTAATGTCGAAACTCTAGTGCCACTTTGCAATAGTAATATTTGTTGGTTTGATAATTATGATCACCTAAGTTATGCACGGTTGCTTATTCGTGAACCAGAGTTGTTGCGGATGCAGAATTTTCAACATCCGCTAATGCGGATTTTTAGAGCATCACATCCGCGAACATCCGCGAACGCGAATGCGGATGTAAAAGTTTTTCTAATAATTTAAATGTTTAATACAGAAATAAATAATTTAAATTGATCATTTTGACAAATTTGTATTGAGTAAAAGAGTTCTTAGTAGAAACAATTTAAATTATAAAAATGTGGTAGTTCCGCTTTTGCGGATGTAGATTCGAATATCCGTAACAACCCTGCGTCATACACATATTTAATAAATCTAGCTTTAAGATTAGAAAATGTATCCATGAAATTTCGTTATAATTTGAAAAGAAACGAAACCCTGTCTATTGTCGTCGTATTCAAGTAAAAAGGGTAAAATATAAAATAGAAAATTAACATTTTGCGATGACTGCTTCGTGTCATTGACATTCAAAATTAACAAACGTTTCTTTGGAATAGGCCATTTATGAAGTCTGTGGGAACCGTGGACCTAACATTATCATAAGCAGAAACGTTTACTCGCAGCTAAAAAGCGAGCCGAGCAGGATATGTAGTAGAGAGAGGCTAAACTGAGATTTTTGAATCAAAATTTTTAATCAACTTCTTTCTTTTAGTCTGTCAAGATGAAAGAAAGAGACACATGGCCTCCGTTAGGCTCTTTCTCGGCTCGGATTAGCTCTGTATAAGGCGCAATGAAAAATATACTTTTACTACTGCAATGGTAATACAGTTCATTTTCGTAAATGCAATTTTTCAAGCAATTAGTCCTGTGTATTATCTTACGTCCATGGTAGGAACAATGCACTAATAAATTTATTATTAGCTTCTATTTTGGTCGCACAAAGTGCAAATATTAGTGGTTTTCACACATTGCCATACTGGATAAATTCCTTTGCAAGTGAAATTGGTTACATGTTTCGGATATCATTGTGGCTGAAAGGGAGTTAGAATAGAATAGAATAGAATAGAATAGAATAGAAAAACATTTATTTGCATACACATGGCACACACGAATACATCAAAAAATAACAAAATGAAAAATACATACATTTTTTACATTTAAATCAGTAAATACTTAAATAAAATCCCATTGAGTGTGCGCCATGGCAGCAAAAGGGTATCTGGCCAAAAGGGGCCCGCCATGGGCAAAAGCAAAAGGGAGTTGTAAAGAAGACAATTCTTAATTTGTAATTATTTTTATAAACATAATGTTTACGTTTCTTTTGCAAAGGGGTTTATAAAAGAAATTTGTATGCCTCGTTCAAGTAAAATAAAAGAATATGTTGTCAATTCGAAGTTTTTTATTTAAATTATAAAAATAAACCTTTGAATTATATATATCCTGTAAAAGGTGAGTTTTCTATTTATTACCTTGAGCTCTAATCTCAACTTCGGCACATCTATTGAGTCCAAAGCCCAAACAGCAGCCAAAAAGCTAGGCATCCTAAACAGGGTGAAGCGATACTTTACGCCTGGACAGCTCTTATCTTTGTATAAGGCGCAAGTCCGTTCTTGCATGGAGTATTGCTCTCACCTCTGGGATGGCTCGGCCAAATACCAACTTGCCGCACTCGACTCGGTAGAACGCAGAGCTAAGAGACTCATAGGCGACGGTACTTTTTTAAAGTCTAAGATGCAGAGCCTGGCACATAGACGCAAAATTGCCAGTCTATGTGTCTTTTATAAGATGTACTTCGGTGAGTGTGCTCAGGGGCTCCATGAGCTCATACCGCCTTCCCCTTTCTTCCATCGGACATACAGACGTACGGCTGGTTACCATCCTCATCTTGTCGAAATCCCCCCTTTTCGAACCAAGCGCTTTAAAACATCCTTTATAATGCGCACCGCCAAGGTTTGGAACTCCCTGCCTGCGTCTGTATTTCCGAGTTCATATAACCCTAATCTTTTCAAAGTTCGAGTGAATAGGCATCTTCTGGGTGAGCTCGCTCCATCTTAGGCCTCTCCCTTGCTACCAAGCTGGTTGTTGGCCAAGAGCAAACCCATCTCTAATAAAAAAAAAAAATAAAAAAAAAATAAAAAAATATTACCTAGTGCGAATATAATTATATACATTATTTATTATTATTATTAGGTTTTCGTGCTGCATGACGAAAACCGCGTGAAAGCTGAAAAAGAAAAGCTCACTACACTGAGTACTCTCATTAAGTAATTCATCGATTTTTGGGCGGACCGTAGAGGTCCACCTTACAATAGGTATATGAAATGAAACGTAGGACCCAAAAACTGAACATAATTCTTTATCTATACTAATATTATAAAGAGGAAAGATTTTTTTGTTTGTTTGTATAGAATAGGCTCCGAAACTACTAGACCGATTTGAAAAATTCTTTTACCATTAGAAGCCGACATCCGTGATGAACATAGGCTACTTTTTACCGCGGGAAAATGCTTCATTCCTACGGCATATCTAAAATAAAAGTAAATACTAGCGGCTTGGCGCCATCTATCCAAAATACGGTAGATGGCGTTTTATACTTTTCCACGCGGACGAAGTCGCGAGCACCAGCTAGTTCTTCAATAATTTGATGCACTGGAAGTGCAAATATCATAGAGATAGTCCATTAACACTACGTCCCAATGGGACGACTAGCAGCAGGATCAATCCAGCATGTAGTCATGTACGCCTCGGCGCCGTCATGAAGTTAGATTGCTTTTACAACTGTTTAAATATCCATTCGTGTAGAATAAATGCAATGTGTATAAAGGAGGAGGTTCTAATTCGACGCGTACGTTTTTTTTAAGTTAGGTGGTTAGTTTTCGCGCAGTAGTTAGTATTTTAAGATAATGCTATATATATTACAAATAATAAACTATGTGTATGCCAAATTTAATTTAAATCCATAAAGCCGTTTTTGTGTGATTTTTTTATGTTAAGGTCGACTGACAGGCTGACGGTCCGTTTCCGTTTTAGCGTAACAAGCATTCAAGAATACTTTTTAATTCTTAAATAAGTTCAGATTATGATAGAACAATTTGTAACCGCGGTCGTACGAAATCTCACATTACAGATCTGGTTTACAAACTAACAAGGATTGCAATAATGATATTGATTGTAGGGTAATTAAGTATAGGTATGTATATTGGGTAGATAGAGCAAGCTGGTATCGAAGTGGACAACCAAAGTCCCAATCGATGCGGCAGGTGAGCTCTCCGACTGTTCGTTTTGGCGAATCAGAGGCGGGCAGGTGCGCTAGCGCAGGTGTCGCCGCGATCTCGGCTGATATCGATATACAGGTTGCTCGATTATTTTCGTTATCGACTAATTAATCAACAATAAATTAAAAAAACAATACAACTTATTAAATGACTACTTGTGGTAACAAAAATAATGTTTGCATTACAATTCCATTTAATATTTTTTCATTATCTATGTAGCAACTTTTAGTAGTATCAATAAAGCGCTGAAATATTTAGGTTACACCGCTAATGGTCACTTATTTATATACTTCCCTATCTTTATTTATAAACAGACACAGCCTCGCCTCTGTCGACCTGAATAATTAACGTCATCTGAATAGCAAAATCCAAAAATGATTCAACTATAATTTTATAAAGCCCGTTATTTAGTCTCTTTCCCCCTCTTAATATATTTGTAAAAAAAAAAACCGCTGAAAAAACTTAAAAGCAAAAAATTATTTTATTTAACTTTATAATAACTAAGTTCTTAAACTAATGTAAGTATACCTAAGTAATTTTGAGTCGCTGCCGCGCGTCACTCTTTAAGTAATTAATTAATTTGCTTGTTTGGCGCCGACTCTACTATTTACTACATGCTTAATTTTTGATTACTTTATTTTAATTGTAATACTCAACTCAGCATCAAAATCTGTGAGTAAACAATAAATCACCCCTATTTTCCCATCCTTAGACTAGGATACCTACCATAGACTAGGATAGGTGGATGGTAGCCACCTACCATCAAGTGGACCGTCAGCCTGTCTGTCGACCTTAACATAAAAAAAAAAAAAGAAAAAGGATTTTTTTTCCAAATTTATATGGGACCAACTTCGACATATACCCTATCTATTAAAGAAAGAATTATCAAAATCGGACTACCCTGTAAAAAGTTATGCGATTTGATGCTGTAGCTCGTATTGAAGGTATCCATCTACATCCAGAATTTAATTACAGTAAGGGCTACGGGCTACGGGATCAAATATTTTGTTTGGTATATATATATAGTATATTCGAATTCGTTAGATATATACGCATATATACGCTCATAGAGAATATTACTCGTCACGTACACATATTCACGTAAAACACAACCGTGTCCACGACACAGTCACACCTCTAATTTTTCCTCTGTATAAATATGTATTTTTGTGAACATACTGTAGATAAATCGGCCCGTGCGCTACTTTGTTAATGTGTTTCTGTATAGTATAGATAGAGGCAGAGAAGGACAGATGTGACGTGGTGGCCGCGGCATATGTGTTCGGTGTACCAGAGAGCGATTATTTATATGCAGAATACATTAGTTCATTGCATGTTGTGTCCTCTACCTGTATAATATGGAGAATGAGCGACTAAGCGCACTATTAAGTCTCTTCTAATTCTGCCTTTTCTAGTTTACCATCGGTGGTCAAATTATTAGGGACATTGCTCAAATTCATGTAATCAATGAATGATTCCCTGCTGGTAATGACAACTACATGTTTATGCATGACTCTGCACCGTGTCACAAATACAGAAATGTACTGCACTTTCGGCTGAAACTTTTTTTTATTTGGCCAGGGAATTCACCAGACATGACCCATCGAACACATGTTAGTTCACCAAACGGGCGATGCCGAAAGAACGATTACCACCACACTCCAAGCAAGAGAATGCAAAAACATGTATTGAGAGCTTGCTCCGACAAATAGAAGGAGCTATTTCAGCAAAAGTAGGTATCACTTTTTTTTTTATATTAAGGTCGACAACAGGCTGACGGCCCACTTGATGGTAGGTGGCTACCGTCGCCTATAACAAGCCTATATAAGCAACGCCATAAGTGCTACAAGTGCGCTGCCGAAGATAGAAGGATTAAGGATAAAGGATAAGGGAGGATGGGATAATGGGCTCTGGCATTCCTTACTCACTCACCGAAACACAACAGCACATAATGCTGTTATTTCACGGTGGTATTCTGTAAGGTGGTGGTTACTGCCGCCAGACGGGCTGCCCAAATGACTGCGAAACGCAGTGTGCCCTAGCACTAAATATTGAAACTTGTTTTATTAATTTTTATCTATATTAATATCAGTCATATGAAGAATATAAATTTGTTATTTTTGTAATCTCAATAAAATGCAGATATAAATAAAAAATATATAAGAGACCTATAACCAATCATTTGTTAGAGAAATCCAACTAAGTAGATAAGAAAATTAAAAAATCTCAGTAGTTCTGTCCCTAATAATATGGTCACCCACTGTATATATTTCACTGTATATATATCAATATATGCTATTATTATTATAAATATAATATTTTATTATTTATAAAATATACGCTCGATCCTGGCTTGCTTTGCGGTCATACTGGAAAACTATAGGGGAGGCTAACTTGCTTTTGCCTGTGACTTTACCCGCGACACTTTTTTTAAAATTTTAAACATTTATTCAATCTTGATTTTAATTTCAGGCATTTAATTTAATTTTTTTCAATTCGATCTCTCAGGAGCAGTACCTTTTTTTTTTGATGAAGCGTACCCTAATACCAAATACCTATAATTTTCTGTATCCCTGAAAATTTAATGCAAAATTTCATGACGATCAGTTGAGTAGTTAAGGCGGAAAGAGTAACAAGTTAACTTAAATTCGCAGTTATAATATAGATACTTAGGATTGAGCATAGCGTGATATGAATCATTCAAGGCAATGTTAATAGGGACGACTGAGATGTTTTTTGTTTTTTTTTTTATTTAGGTATACTTACCGCTTACTGCAGAACATATGGCGAAAGTGGAGAGAATTGCGCCATAAGGTATATTCCAATAGTCCCACGGGCAGAAAAAGTAAATCGGCACAATAAAAAGTAACGATAAGTTAACAGCATAAACATCCTTAAATAATTACCTACCTATAACTAACTGCCTCCCGTTATGGACTGGTTATTTGTTTCAAAAATATATGGTAAAGTTCGTTTTACAGACAAAAACAAGAGATTCCTAGAAACGAAATTTATCAGACAGCTAATCAGACATAATGAAAATAAGCAATTTTTTAAGGTTTGCGAAAGAAAATTAATGGTTCTCCTTCAGTAATTTTGATCAACATTTTGTAAAGTAGCATAAAAAGCTTTCGATTTCAAAGACGCCTTTGCCTGTTTCAAACAAAAATATTTTCATGTGCAGTCTGTCGTACCTAATTAAAAATCTTGTTTATTTTTTTGATTTCTATTATAAAATTCTATAGCAGATAGTATCATGGTCCAAGACCAACTAATTTAGTAGATTTTCTAAAGCTCAATACCGCGCTTTCGAATGCTGAATACAAGTAAGCTGAAAAATCGGTCGCCGGTTGGAAAAATACCCAGGAAAATTATGTAATGTCAACCATTTACTTAATGTTTTGTAGATAATGTTGTTGACGACTAAGACATTTTGGTTCCAATAATATGATTTTGATTTTGAAATCAAAATATAAGAGTCTTTCACCTATAGAAAGGCTATTACTATTATAAGGTTTGGCAGGTGAAGTCGCGTACAACAGCTAGTTATAAATACTTTGGAGAATACTTTAAAAATAAAGTTTCTTTGTGGTTTTGTAACAGAATATGCCAGGGTCTAATGAACAAGTGGTTGCCCACATGTCGTCAGAAGAGTTCAAGTGTTAAACGCTTAGAACATGGCTTCGTATCGTGTTGCCAATCATGTTACCTGTATAATCAAAATTTATTTTTTTCTATGTGCAACACCATTTGTTCTATATTCAATTAGGATAAAGGTATGAAATGGTTTCTGCAGTTAGAAATTTATACTCTATGGCTGAATCTAGAGTATACATCTATTTCAATATTAATATCCAGCGAACAAAGATATATATATATTCTTAGTTTGTACCATCTACATTCTTGGTTTGTATCAAATATATGTTTAATTTATGAATTTTATTGAACCGCGAGTACGAGGTTTTCACGTGTGCCTTTCACGTGGTTGACTTTGACTTGGCTTTGTGTATAAAATATAATAAAATGTAACAAACGTTTTCGTTTGTTAAATTCACACGAATTTTTAATGGGTTTGTTTACGTAGAAATAACGTTGTAAAGTCATCAAACACAAATTGTTTGACGTGGGAATACTTTCATCTAATTTCTAATTAGATGTCGAGAAAATTGAACAAAATCTTCTACGTATCTCCTCACTCCTCAGGAGTCCTGATCCGATCTCGTTAACCACGAGCATAGCTGGCTGACCGACGTTGAGTTTTCTTAAGAAGCCCAAAGTTAGAGTCTGGAGACCACATTTCACCGCCAGCCACGGCTTAGATCATTTCATTGTAACACACATTGATCGAAAACTTGGCACGAGTTTCAAAAGTAGGTTTGAGATATCATTATGTGCATTTAAAATGATATAAATATGTTACAGAATTAACAGCAGTCAATAATTTGTATGAGGTAGGCGTCGACGGTGAGATTACAGCCGCAGGTTGCAGCCTGGGCGGCTTACTGTCTATATATCTACACACAATAATAATTATTGTAAACAGACCATTTTAAATGCAAATGAATATAGAAGTGTTGCGTTGTGTTGTGGTGTACGTACCGCATTATATTTATGATGTATTTCAAGTTGAATACGAAAAATACGAGTTGAAATTTTCGTGAACTCGTATTTTTATTAATATAACTAGCTGACCCTGGCGATCTTCATACCGCCTAACAATCAATAAATGTCGTGTTACCTTTTAGAATTTAGATAAACATGCGTCAACAACAGTTGCAAGGTGACACATTTTGTTTTGATTAACGTCAAAATTCAAATGTTTGTAGATAGCAGAGGACGGAGTGGTTTGTATGGGAAAAGAAAATTGTTGTTTTTAATTTTTCCTCGTATTTTTTTACGTTTTCCATAAGAACCTTCCTCAGACTTCATCAAACACAACAAAAAAGAAATCGGCCAAATCGGTCCAGCCATTCTCGAGATTTGCGCTTAGCAACACATTTAGTTATTCATTTTTATTTATATAGATAAATATAGATAGATAGATTATGCTTGTTTAATACCTATGCAAATTTTATATGTAGGTACATATTATTAAATTCACCTGCCGTAATCGATGACAATTAACATAATTGAACTGCTTTTTGATCATCACTACATTTTGTAGGAAGTACGCCCTTTCTTATGATTAAGATCAGCAGGCGAGCTGACAGTCCACTTATTGGTAGGTCAGAGGCGCTTATTAATAAATACCAGCGATATCAATACTAATAATAAATCTGTAAGGGTTGCTCATGGAGTATTTTGTTTTCAGAGAACTTTATTACTTCAGAGTTACTTTGTTTTCGTGTTTATATACATACATACATACAATACCTATACTTACAGATTTATTATTAGTATTGATGATTGATTGATGTATGTATGTATGTTTGTCTATAACTCTTAAACGAATTAAATGATTTTCATGAAACTTGGTAGATAAACATTTAGACGTATAGGACACAGGATAGGCTACTTTTTCTTTTTCAACGCGGAAGAAGTCGCGGGCACCAGCTAGTAATCAATATAATCAATACAAGAACATACAAGGGTAGACTCTCCCAATAGACTACTAGCATGCCATATATATTGTACGAAACACTGTTTTCAGTATTGGAATGGTTGTACCACCTGGGCTGCCTATTTTATGACTAGGCAAAGGTTATAAACTTTTGCCAAAATAAATTTTAATATCTCATCATGTAATTATTCATGCAACAATATGGATAAGATCATCTGTAAACAACCATTAAATCATTATTGGTAGAATCGATAGAATTATATTCATTAAAATGTAATATGAGATTTCATTTGTTAACTTAACTTACCTTTTCTACATTAAATGTATATTATGTTTATGAATAGTTTATTGTTAAGCTGGCTTTGTTTTCAATTCTGAATATTCCATGTACATTGAATATCTGATAAATTGAACACAAATAGTCGGTAAGTTAATCCTTTTGGTTAGTCAGCACAGGCGATTGATACGCAATCAAGCGAAAATCTATTTTTGATTGAATAGTTACAATAAAACCTATATGGAGCCTAAAATTTATTTGATGAATTTTTTAAGTGAAATAATATTTGCCAATTATGACTAAACAGTCTTGAGCTTTTAGATCACATACAACTACATACATTCTTTCCATGCTGATCGTTCTAATGAACTTTAAATACTATATCTACCAAGTTTCATGAAAATCAATTAATTCGTTTAAGAGAACATCATACATAAAGAAAAAATTCTAAAAATGGTCTTTTTAGTTTCAGTATAGTTTCAGTATTGAGCCTATAAACACGATATCTCTGAAAACAAAGTAACTTACTCCATGACTAACCCTTACAGATTCATTAGTAGTATTGATTAGAACAATATACAAAAAAAAACAATATATAAAAAAAAACTTATTAATCGGTGTAGAATTCATATGCGCGCAAAAAGTAATTTTCGAAATATTTTTCCATAAAAGTCTAATTGCTCCTTCTGACCGGACCTGTAAGAAAATTAATGGGATAGCCATGTCTATCAGTGTACTACGTTTTATGGCTGTGATGAAGATAATGATGATGAATGTTTTCGAGAGATTTATGTATTTAAAATATGTTACTTTAAATTCTGGCTGCGTATTGATATGATAAAATTATATTGCAATTAATAAGTAGATCTTTATAGAGATTTTAGAGCGATATTTACTAATTATAATATTTTGCCTTAGAAAATTGATTTCTGTCATAAATTATAAACGTCCCTAGCAAGGTCCCTAGTATCCAAACGCCAAATGCAGACTCTGTAAACGTGCACAGAGACAGTTGGAAAACCGTGTCGTTTCTGGAGGCTTTGGGACAACTGTTGAACGCATCTGCGCCTCGATATGTTACACAGGGTCAGGTATAAAATGGAGTTTATAGCCGGCGCGCATTCATTCCTGCCTGTTCCCTTGGTCGAGGCGTGACGTTTGTTGCCTCCCTCGCGTGCCGCGAACTTACGTTATTATATCACGTGGGACTCTCGTTAAAATGGAGAAAATTCTGTGTTTCATTATGACTTTATTTTTATTTTCAAATGCAACTGAATTGAAGTTGAAAGAGCAAATCGCTTCTTTAACTGAACAAGTTCAAGTTTTGAAAACCCTACATATGACTGATTTCAATCGGCTCAAAAGGGAATTTGAAGAAATGAAGTAAGTTTTTGAAAAGTTTATTTATTGAATAAAATCTTATTCTTTTTTTAAATGGAATCATTAATTTAAAAAAGTTATTTTTCATTATTTATTAGAATAACGAGATTTAGTATAATTTGTTTTCTTTTTATTAGGTTCAGTTTAGATTTTTTTAAATGGATTTATTTTTATGCACCATTTAAAAAATATATTGATTGTTTTGGAAGAGTTACTAAAATATGATGATGTGTATTTTATATAGAATAAAATAATTATATAGCGAGCGAAATTATTTATGAACAATGCAGCGTTTAGAATATGGAGCGTATAATTTTAGCAGGAGCGAATAAAATCAATAGGATCCTTCCTTCCTTCTTACCCACGAAGTTTTGATTGTTTCTAAGAGTTTTTTGTGTGTGCTTATCTATATTTTCTTATACACGTTCCTTTATATAATATATCCATTTTTAATTGGCCGATTTATATTTTACGTAAATTATTCTTACGTTCTTTTTGCATATATTTTTTTAATTCGTGTTCACTTGAGGAAATATTTTGACGCTGAGAATTTACTGTAATACGTAATTACTTCTTCTAATTTATGTTATTGCGAGTATTGACACCGAGAGAATTTATCGAAATTTCTTAACGAAAGTGTCTTTCAAAAATAATTTAATCTTGAAAACGGTCGTTTGGCAGCCGATCACTTCGGTTCTACATTGATCGATTAGGGACAGCGACAAACAATATTAATTGTATCGAATCTTTCTTTTCGATACGATCTTTTTGTAGTTTTTTTGGGTCACTGAAAAAGGTTAACGAATATAGAAAAATATTATAAGAATTAGTAGACTCTTAAGTGGTTATTTATAAGCTGGTTAAATTTTTATTAATAAACTAGTGACCCGCTCCCGGCTTCTCCCGGGTGCAAAATTAAAACTATCCTATCTTTTAAGTTGAACCAAATTACACATAGTTACGATATTTTATTAAAATCTGATCAGTAGTTTAGAAGTTCATCGCGAACAAACATGTGACACGTAATTTTTATATTATATAAAGATTATAATATTAAATGCCATTACTTTGGCATTATACATTCACACTAGATTATAGTAAAAAACATTTTCTAAATTCTTTAAACGAAAAATGAAGGAAGCGGCATTAGCGCTATCCTATCAACCTAAAAATATAATACAATCTGGCTCAGGTGGAATTCTTATTATGTAAAATTACTTCCCATCTTCTGAATATTTGAGGAGAAGGTGCCAGTGAAAACAATAGTATAAAATTGTAATAAACCAACAAATTGAGCGGTTCAATCTTCACTTACTTTTTTTACTCGTATCTATTTTTTGCATATTTATTGCATACTAATAAAAAAACCGAATCAGTTTATAAATATGGAAAAGACAGCTAAGATTAAAAATAAATCATGCATTACATGTTTAAAGTACAGAACAGAATATGTCTGCTTATAAATGCGACGAAAAGAAATAAATGTATAATAGCTATATATATGGTAAAAAAATATCTTTCAGATTCGCCTTGTTCAGGTGGGCTTTACTGAGTGATATATGGGAAACGCGTGAGGACATTGTTTCACGCACCTTCATCTTATTTTCTCAATTTTTTTCAATGATTTCATTCATTAATTTATACAACAAAATATTTCTTGTGAAGAACTCTTTTGTTAACTTAGATCACAGGTTCGATTACTCGCAATGTTGAATGTGCAAACCTTAATTTCTAAGTTATACTTGCTGTGAGTTAGGGCCTTCGCTACAGCACTCCTGAGTAGGGTCATAAATACGAAAACTTGTATGAAATTGAAAAAAATATATATGATATTGAAATTATTACCCTATAGTATTTTAATATCTTCGTCCAGGTTGATATTTCTTATATACACAAACCTTCCCCGTTTATTTCTCTTTCCATAGGTGAAAATCGAATTAAAATCTGTTGAACGATGGCCAATTAGACACTTTTTAATACTTAATAGTACTTATACAATTTTCGTAATAACAAATTTATTCTGGTGTTTTCTGTTTATTATTTTCATAATTCGAAAACATAATTTGTTTTTCGCCAATAGATCGACGATAATAGGATTATTAGATTTTGTTCAAAAGATTCCCTCTAAAAGCCTTGAATATCATCGATTCCTTTTACCTACCCCCTACCTTAACTTATCGTATAGGTAAGTTACCTTAAGGTGTGAGTATCTCAATCCAAACAGCCTGTTAATTAGCAATTAGTTCGAGGCTTACTGTGTATTATTTGTTGATGAATTATACCGAAAGCCTAAATATTTTATGAACATATGTATGTATTTGTGTATACATAAATGTATATATTTTGCTTAGTATCAATCTATCCTACATTCCAGTAATTATTTATTTTTAATATAAGTAGGTACAGATAGAAAGACGCGGCGGGGACTTTGTTTTTATTGAGATTATTGATAGCTTACTTCCAAGCTTATCCTTGGAAACAAATTCTGTATTTTTTGTACCAAAAATAATTATTTTAACAAAAAAAAACTTCGAACCGTTTTCTCATGGATGCCATTGTCAGAACTGGACCAAATTGAAATAGGACTACAAGGGAAGCAGCAACTTTCAAATAAAATAAGAATCATCAAAATCGTTTCACCCAGTCGATAGTTATGAGGTAACAAACATAAAAAAAATACAGTCGAAATTCGAATTGAGAACCTCCTCTTTTTTTGGAAGCGGTTGAAAAGTTTGAAATAATGCTAACATACTTAATTATTAAATAAGGTTTTCCAATAATTTTTAGTTCCTACGGTTACCTTTGGTTGGAAGTAAACGGTTAAAATTTTAAAGTGTTTTCAAATAACACCAGTTAAAATTTTCTCTCGTGGTACAGCGGTTAAACTCATTTGTGAAGTCTAATAACGCCGGCAAACACAATTATTTAACTGCAATTGCATTTAATTATTTAAGCACATTGCATACGTACAAATCGGGAGTTATTTTACGAGGCTTCAGAAGGTTTATTTAGTAAGTAAGCTAATACCTATTTGTTCTGAATTCTAATTTTCCTTTCTTTTTTACGTTATCTAGTGCTGTTTTATACGGTTTTCACTAATAGAAAGATTGTTTTTTTATATTAAAGATGTCAGCAGATAATGTCAAAAATTATATTACTTATTATAATTTTTTCAACGCGAACGAAAACGCGGGCGCCATTTGGTATTTCTATAAATTACACAGCTTCCTTGTCAACAATACGAGTATAATCCTCGTGATACCTTACAAAGCAATACAATATATAGATACAGTTCTCGTATATAGCAGATACAAAATTTTGTAGCAATCGGTCTTGAAGCACCGAAAGACGTGTCGTAACATAAAAGTCGTAAAGATCGAAGTGGTGTTTCGTTCGAGATGGTCGGAAACAAGTGCCCCTCAAAGAGAACCAGGCCGTCTGATCGACACAATATTCTTGCCGGCCAGCCTCCTTTGGGATGGAAATTACAAAGTGTTTTTATTCCCATTTCGAAATGCCTTTGAGGTTCATCCTTGGATTTGAAAGGTGTTGTCTTAAGTACACTGACGTCCGCTGTTTTACGTACCTACTTATTTTTTGCCCGCATTTCACAATATGATTTCTGCGTAATTTGAAGTCTGTATGATGATGAAAAGAAAATTTGTAGTTAAAGTAGGTACCTTGTTTACAAGAGGGGAATAAAATTGATTTTAAACTGGAATAATACCGACCATATTTTTTTAAGACAAAACAAGCAAGCATACAATCAAAACATTAGCAGTTAGAGACAGACTTCTTTAATAAATATTGCGCCTGTTTGTAATTAACAGATGTACTTAATTGCTGTTTATCTGACGCAACTTGTTCTGACTTGTTATGACTTGTTAACTTGAAACGAAAGAACAATAAAGTTCTTTCGCTTCTCGACAAACTATAGGAAATTTTATGAAATTTTAGATGATGTGACTATGGAAGAGCAATTTAATGTTTTCGCGCTTAAAAATAATTGGCCATACATTACAATGTCCTATTGACTTCAGTATAAAAGACACCTGCTCCGCCGAGCGGGATGTATCTACTGACTGGAACCAAATTACGTTGCGAGCACACGTATAAATATTTACTTTGGACCTTATGCGATGGCAATAAGTTTTGTTCAGGTAGGCTATATAAACTAGTAAGTAGTTATAAAACGCACGTACTAGATGGGTTCGCATACTTGAAATTCAACAAAGCCAGCTGGCAGTGTAAGTTTTATTTGTCGATTTGTTGCTTGTTGTAATTTTTTATTTCACGGCCACCCGTTCATGTTTCCATTATGAGAGTTAATTGCCATATAGTATAAGTATACTTACTTTAAAAGATTTCAAATTAAATATTCCTTACAAATACTTATAACTTCATAAGGGCAAAATCATAAATTTTTTTTGGGGAATGATATAGGCACTTAAATCAAAAAGTTCGTGGTAACTCCATAGCACGAACTTTTTGGTTCGTCTCATGTATTACCTACTTATCTATCTACCCGAGCCGAGCTCTTTGCTTGTTTCACTGATTTTTTCGTGGCCCACAAAGTGTGTTGATTTTGTGATTATAATGCATGGAAAAATCCAAACTAGAAAACATTTTAAATGTTGATTCAATTAATTTTTAGGAACACTTGGAAACACTTTATTTTGTAAAGAAACTTAATTAAATATCTTAAATATCTTCATTAAATATTACTTATAATTCGGTTAAGATATGTAAAGGCGACAGAGAAACGTAAATAACAACAACATTTGTAACAATTCATTAAACAACTCAAAAGAAAGCTGTATATAATCGTATAATAAATGCTCCTTTTGATAGCGGACTTGAATATGAGCCGAGGACGCTTAAAATTTTATCTCGTCAGGAAAATTTTCATAGCGCATATTAAAAATAAAACAAGTCCGAGAAAATAGCCCTTTTTGCATCACAAGGAAAATTATAAAGTTTCAACGAAAAAATTGAATATTATTACACAAGAGAACGGGAACGGTTTCTTGAAAGGCTATTTGTGCATTCGTTTTGATGAAATTTAACTTGTGATTTTATGGTTTCTACGGGAGCCTTTCCTTTTTTACCTTTCATCGTTTGAGTTGTGAATTATGATAGACCACTTTAACGTTTAATTGTTATACCACAAGACTCTATGTACATCAATATATGTATTTTATGTATCTACATTTTTCGTTACATTTTATTAAATGTAACGAAAAATGTAGATACATAATAATTATGAAATCGCTTGTAATAACCACTCTAGGAGTAAACAAACATCTGGCATTTATGTAGTACATTATGTTTATTTATATCTCGACCGGAAGTAATGTGCTACGAGCTCACATCCGGGGACTGACGACGAATAGGGCGCGTGCCTTTTTATGTAGCTACAGGGTGTGCAAAAAGATTACGGAAACTTAAACGGTTTATTTCATGCGTTACATTTGCTTTTAACTTTAATCAAATTTAAAATTAAATTTGGGTGTCCGGATAATAAATGTGGTTAGGAAATAACCAGGGGTAACTAAGGTACTAGTAACTATTTACCTACAGCCGGTAAGAAGTGCGTCCGTAAGAAGTGTATGTATGTATGTTCCTCCATAACTCTTAAACGAATTAATTAATTTTAGAGGATATTACGATAAACGATAACGAGGTTTACGATAAACTATATTACTCACATAGATTGATTTATAAGACCAAAATATAAACTCGATTTTCTATTAAAAGCCAAACGGCAGGTGCTATTTGTAACCGCTGCGCTGCTGCTCTGTCCAAAACTAGATCCGATTGTTGTCAGTTTCTAAAGGATTCCAAATAAAACGAAGTTTTAAAATTATGCAGCTCTAAGGTCTATATTCGTTTGCACGTCGATCGGGTTAGATCTGTTTTTTTTTTTTAACATTATTATCCATAAGGCCAAAAATTGGGCACGTGTATTTTTTCTAATGCCTTCGGGCGCAGGCGCGGTGGCTTGCACATGGCGCATTCAAAATACATCTGCTGTTTATAATGAATTTTTTTAAATTATAACGCCCGGTGTGTTTTTGTGCATTAGTTAAGTCGTGTTCATAATACAATAGTTTCTTCTTTGATATAGCAAAGTGGACATAAGGCTTTATATCTTACGATACTACACTACACCACTACACCTTAGATATACATTATAGTAAACAATTAATGTTATTGTTACGTCATATACATTCAGCAGTAAGTATTGTCCACAAGTAGGTACAAAATGCTATGAGTAAGTTAGGGAATGGGAAGAAACTGACAGGTATAATCTCGTAAAACATAATATTACGAGGCTACAAAAAGAATCGTTTCATTTACCAAATGCTAATAAAATATAATTCACAATTACCCAAAAAAGCAATTCTGCTTTCTCCCCAAATGGTTAATTTTAATAATGCTACCGTTACCGCGCCCCTTACTGTGAGATTATGGCTATCATAAAAATTGTCTTTCTACAATCACTTCAACAAGTATTAAATTTTTTATTCCGTAAATTTCGACTTTAAATTTAACAGTACATACCTAAAATTTTATTGTATTTAATGTGAAAATAATAATAGGAAATAGTTTGACTTACAAATAGTGATAGGTAGTATGATCACAGTTTTTTTATGTGAGATTTAAAGATATTAGTTGTTTAAATACAATTATTTTTATTTTTTAACATTTCCTAGTAGACGAAGAGATCTCACTAACTTCCACAAGCTCTTTTGATGTAAATTTGGTATACTGTTACTTCAGTGGTATTTCCATGATAGGAAACTTGACCTGATTCTGCAGTATCAAGTAGTCTGCGCGATACCCAACTCCTTAGCAACTTACAGGCAGATATAGCGTGTTTTGGCTCAATAGGAAATCGGGGCTTAGTTTATATATTATTTTAATTATAGCTTTACCTAATTAGTTTTCTGTCAAGGAGAGGGTGCATCCAGGCTGCTTGTGTAATTAGTTAATTTAGTTAAATAGTTGTGAGAATTAGTTAAATAGGTTGTTACCGTTTTTAAACTTGAAAATCGTTGACATCTTTTTTTCTCTGATAAAACGTTGTGGCAATGAGTCATCTGCATACTGAAATATTTACAATACCTAAACATTATATTTAACACGTGAATTGGAATTTAATAAAAAAGGACACACGAGTATATTTTGTTGCGAACTTTCTATATGCTCGCAAGACGTGAAATGAATACTTTTTTCACTGAAAAGATATTCCAATGAATGGACCATGACGTGTCATCATAAGATGATGTTCTGCAAAGTATCTTTTCAGAGTTAATTCAAGTGAGAGGACTGTATTCAATAAATTTATCTAATGGAAAACTTATTCAAGACTATACGAAGTTACTTTTATTGTGAGGACTGAATAAAAATTTGATAAAATAAAATAAATAATGCCATAAGATATCAAGGAATTTTAAAGTGTTCAAGTAAATCATTATAGCCACCCAAAAAATAAGATTCCATAACGTCAATTTGGAAGTAGAGCTTGTCTCAATTAGTACACTACTACACCTGTCGATTATCATAAAGATAAAGTGTAAGTCAGTCGTCGCCGTCCAAACACGAAAAGTAGTATAGATAGTGTTTTATTTACATAAGTATGATGTTAAATGTGTACTTATCAACCTAACCTAATCGGAAACCAATTCTGATATCATAATATTTTACGATTATTTTTGTACGCGACTTTAGTACCTGCAAAACACTTTAATATTAACAATTTCGTCTAACAAGAATTATCGTAACTCAATATTTTCGTAACTTTCAATAAATTGAGTAAATCCTTCTATAATGATCACACAGGAGAAATAAGCTGACACTGTTTAAGCTGTTTTGTATTAAGTGTATGTCACAATTTTAGATATTTGTAATGCAGATAGATAGATGTTATCTGGATTAACATATAAGGATACTTTTTATACTGAAAAATGTTAGGTTACTGTGGTAATCGTAGGTAATCATCTCTTGTATCATATATAGGGAAGAATTTTTATATGTTATTTCGATTTTGCATATAGTATTAATTGCGTTTGATTCTAAATTATGTTATGTATGATCGTAACATAGTGTAAGAGCTATTAAACGGAACCGGAAGGGTAAAAAGCAGAGGCCAGTACAAGCCAGGAGACACGCTAGTGACCACGCGACGTACCGTAACACTGCATCCTGCGTCACGCTCTGTAATAATAATCTTTGATTGCTAATTATATTAATTTTTAATATCATAACAATATAAGAACTAAGTAGAAATTAATGTGACACCCTTTTACTACACCCCGATTTTATGAAGCAAATCTCAAATCTATATAGAGTTCACCTTATTGGATTAAAAACCCTTGTTCAAAGTTTGCGTAAGAAAGTTAGCATGCCACTGCATAGTAAAACGAACGTTCGATTCTCGATTGAGCCTTTGTGAGTTTGTCAATTTCATCTGTTTAAGAAACAATTCACTATTCATTCACTTAGTTCAACAGCTAAGAATTACTTTTCTTTTTATTACTTAGGTGCTTGCAGAGATGTATTATTTCGATGGGTACCTAAGTACTTGTTTATTTTTAACACTAATAGATTATAATTAAAATCCGTCATCCGTCAAAATACTTAAGTCCGTGTTACGCGGATCAGGTTTTGGACGCTTGGCTATCAGCCTATGCCGACAGCCAAGAGTCCAGAATACAAGCAAATTACTTACCCTAGTCCTCGATGGGTCCTCGTTCCTCGAACCCCGTCTGTCGCGCAAACGGCCCACGGCAGGGAAATAATATATAATATAAGTAGGTAGGGAGTCGGGAATGCAGGTTGGGAAATACCGTGATCCTCCAGGCAGCAGTTGGGTTCCCGACGCAAACTCCCCGTCACAAAAACAAAGGGTCGCGTTACACGCGGTTTACCATAACACAAAAGTCTTTTCGAAGATATGAAGACGATTAGCCAATATAATTATCGAGCTAAATTCCGCCGCGCGCGTCTCAATCCTTACCGATTTTTAACTCACAATGTAGGTATTACTCAAAAATGTATCAAACTTATTCTCCGTCTACCTACCATTAATCGTGTCGACGAATAAAAAATAATACCTAACGCCTATACAATTATAATGGCAAAACGAACCGATGCTCGAAACATTGCATCGGTTTCAAACACTAAGTATTTGTTTGAATTTTTTTGCGCTATATGTTACTTTTACTTTGTAAAAGCCGCTAATGGGACTTTATAAATACTTAATTACTCAAATGTTTCAGATGTAGATGCCTAAATTTGTTTTTATTTGACAGCTATGAACTGGGGTTTTATGTGTTTGATTATTTAAACTGGCCTTTAAATCCTATTTCAAGCGGAGGGATTTCGCTCAAAAAATAACAATTTCATTTATGCAAATTATATTGTACTCCATTTTAATAAAACAAAATGGCTACTAGGGTAGAATTAGGGTAGAATGACAAGAAATCTACTTATGTTTTTGGCATATATGTACTGTAATTTTTATACATTTTTGACTTTAATACGATTTTCCATAGCGGGAGGCAATTCATAAAAGTGATGATAACAAAAACCGGGTCATACAGTTTGATCTGTAGCTACCACTCGATAGCTAAAGGATAAAATAATATTTTGGTATAGATGGTATATATACGAGTTCGTTAGGTATGCATATATTACGCTAAAAGAAAATATTACAAGCCCTTTGTAACGTACAAGCCACACCCCATAGTTTTATAAAGGTTTCCCTATTTAACTACTAATATAGTCAGTAAAATACACATGTATCCCATACTGGGTATTATATGTATATATTATCCCACATTTGATGTCGTTAAAGCCGTACATTTTGCTATTTCTATAACAAAAGAACGAACAAAATATATAAGAATAATTGTTGGAATTGTCCAGGTTTCATAATCCACTGCAACAAAGGCAGGAACAAAGTAATTTAAAACACAATGTAAGATAAAGGATTATTAAGTAGATTTATTATGTTTTATCTGAACAGCCTTAGCCTTCGTAAATACTTTTCGCGCAAAGATCATAACAAACAAATGATAGGCATCTCTTATAACTGGAGTGAATTGGTTTAGGAGTTATTTAATTACGTTTTTATTATACTTATACAAGTTCATTATTGTAATTTTCGTGGGGATCTCTTTTCCAAATATAAATATAGCCCATGTAGCTTTCAATAGGTTAAAGAATTTTTAAAATCGATCCTATCTCTTTATAATATCAGTATATTAGATTAGTGTAATGTAAATAGTAAGTGTTACATACTTATATATTAGTACATTGTACCGATAGTCTCAAGAATCGAATAGTGTAATACACAAGCAAGGCTCGAGTAAAAGTTAGGCTCGGGAAATTTAATATACATTAAATAATAATTTAATATTGATCACTCACACCCACAATTCGTGTGGGTGTAAGTGATCGAGTAGAAACTCGTAATGGTTTAATACAATGTGTTTTTTAGGCATTTTCCTATTTGGATATCACTTCGCGATCGTAACTTATTCACGCATACTAAGTTCGTAATTTTCAACAAATTGACATTGAATAAACAATTAGCGACGCTCAATGTAGCAATTGATTTTGACAAAATCAATAAACCAACTTAGACTACGTCTTGTAAGAGGTGACAGTTACCTACTACACCTTGTTGAAATTGTTGTGCATTATTAATATACCTAGGTAATTCAAATCGGGATCTGCTACTTTTGATTTTGATTTGAATTTTGCGTTTTATACGAGTTGCTATTTTTACAATTTACATTGGCAAAATCATCGAAGAAGATCACTGAAAATTTGATTGATCTAAAATATTAATAAAAAAAAAAAGAAAAATATTGAGTTATTTATAAAACGATAGTTTATTGGAATAAATTTAGATTACAGAAGACCAGCGTGAAATAACAGCAATTATTTTGTTGTGTTTCTCTACAAGGGTGGCCCATTAGCCTATCCTCATCTCAATTTTTCCGGTATCCTCTCAGGGTAGATAGCCACCACCCCCCATGTTATGCCACTATCACGTCGCTGGTGGCCACCGTCTCCTATATAAGAATATATAATTATACATTAAGTCATGTATTAAATACTCCAGTAGGAGAACAATCAGCGGCATTTGGATCCAACATCAACCAGTGTCCATGTTACTTTAGCTATAAGAAAATTCTTTGTTAAGATTTTTTTTAATTAAAGTAATTGTAAGTAAAATCGTTTTTTTTTTTGCATACTCTGCTTCCACCGAACTTAACTTAGCATGCAATTATGTCATAAAAAAATAAACATTTATTAAGTACTAGAGCTGTTGCCGGCGACTTCGTCCGCGTTAATAAAGATAAAAAGTAGCAATCACGTGACCCGTACCTCTAAATGTTTATCTACCAAGTTTCATGAAAATCAGTTAATTCGTTTAAGGAAGAACATACATACATATAGAAAAAAATTCTAAAAATCGTCAATTTGGTTTCAGTATCATGTAAGTAATTAAATATAGAGCCTATATACACGATATTTCTGAAAACAAAGTAAATTACTCCATGACCGACCCCTACAGATGTATTATTAGTAATGCTGATATACAGATCACCATATCAATACTAAAAGGATTATATGTAATATGAAAAATGTCATTTCCTTTGAAATAATTTTATATTCCCCTTTCGGAAGCACGGTTGTCGCAAACAAAAACAAAAGATGAAAAGATATTGCGGCAGAAATTTTAATCGTGGATAATAGCGGTTAGAAAGAGTTCTGGTTTTGCTTTATCATCGTTAATGTCCTTTTCTGTTTTATATCATGAGCCTGAGTAATTATACAGAAAACTTCATTACACGGGGCGATTTCACAAGATGATTTCTTTTCAAATGTATATCAAATAAGGAATTCTTCAATGTTTGTATATTTGTTGTAATTTTTGTGAATAAACATTTTTTTCTTGCAGGCTATCTTCGAACACTCACTCTGTTGGGAATCGTGAGAGGAATGCAGAAACTACTCTTCAATGGGCCAAGACTTCTATGAATGAACTTCGTGTTGAGATGCGTGAACTGAGAGAAAATTACAACAATTCGGTTTTGCTTCGACAACTGCACAACATACGTAATGAGGTTTGTTAAAGAAATTGTTATAAAAATATGTTGGACTAATCACCACATAAAACAAAGTCCTCCACCGCGTCTGTCTGTCCGCCTGTTCACGATAAACTCAAAAACTACTGCACCGATTTTCATTGTGTTTTCACCAATGGATAGAGTGGTTCTCAATGATGCAAATGCAAATTATATACAGTGTGGTATATAATTTGCATCCGTGCGAAGCCGGGAGCAGGCCGCTAGTTAAGTATATATTGACTTTTAAAAAATGGATATTGGCGTAAACTTTAATTCTATTCTTGGAGACAGTTTTTATACTGTCCCTATTTTTTTATAAGTCGCGAATATCGACTTGTGTAAGAGTTATAACAGCCCAATAATTAAACAGACAGACATTCATTAAATGTATTATTAGGTATAATTTATTAGAAAATCTTATTACAAGTTACAAAGTGATATCGAATGTGGTTAAAAACTCTGTGAATCCTATGATGAACAACTTATCGAAATATATTATAAAATTGTTTATCGATATTTATTTGCTATTTTAATCAAATGTCGGACATTATTTTGAAAACATTTTTTTTAATTTTTCCATGTGTTTCTAATGTAAAAATACCTACTCATACCGTAAACAATGACTCAAGGACTCAGAGTTTTTAAGGTTTTTAAAAACTTAACTCGTTCATCACTTAAGAAATATAAAAATAATACATTATTGCTCGTACGTATTTGTATATGCTTATAATATACGTATCTGTCGGATATTTATCTACGATACAATTTTGAGTTAGGTAACTATAAGCCTCTTTTACATTATAAGGGTGGGCCACACTTTAGGAAAATTTTACTTATTGACAAAATTCACAAGCCTTCGAAGATTGTAAATCGAATAGGTCGACCAGGTATTGGAAATTGCTTCTTAGTCTATCATCTCCTTTTTACCATTATACTATACCTACATATTTGTTTCATATTTATGTACATCTACTTAATGTAAGTACAGCCGCAAGGCTAAGAGTGTTCGCACTTTCAAAATGGCCGACAAAATTTAATCTCACAAGTGCTTCTGGATTTTCTTTGTACACATGGTTTACTCATTCAGCAAAGGAACGCTTTATTGATGTATTACATGTATGTAGTCATGTACTTACTTCGTTCACTCTGCAAGTAGCTAAAATCATAAATGGAGATGTGATTCAAAGTTCAAGGAAAGATTTGATTGAAATTAATATGAATCGAGTTTCATATAGGTAGAATTACCGAAATACTTAATTGGTTCAACTTTTTTTCTTTGAATAGGTATATAAAAATCAATCGCGATGCAATCAATTGGGCGTCTTTCCATTAGCGACGGCACGGCCCGGCACGGCACGGCCCGGCTTACCGGGGAAGTAAAAATGTATGAAACTATATGGCTCGTCTTTCCACTAGCGACGGCCCGGCACTGCCCGGTACGGCACGGCAGGTGACTCCCGCCGGCGCCGGCCGGCGCCGGCCGGCTTGGGGGTAACTGCATGTGTGTTGTATATGAATTGTAGCCGTGCGCGTGTGTGAGTGCTACCCAAGGGCTACGCTTGTTAAAAAAGTATCGATATATCGGTGTATCGATATTTTTAATTGGATATATTTATATTTATGGCCGATATATTGATACTTACATAGATACAAAATATCCAACATCGAAAATTATATCAGAAACAATATTTTTTTAGCATAAACTACCTGAAATAAAATCAGAGCCTTATCAATACTAATAATAAATCTGTAAGAGTAGGTATTGTATGTATGTTCCTCCATAACTTTTACGCGAATTAACTGATTTTCATGAAACTTGCTAAATAAACATTTAGAAGTACGGGACACGTGATAGGCTACTTTTTATCTTTTTTAACGCAGACCAAGTCGCGGGCACCAGCTAGTCTATAAATAAATTTAAAAGTGTCATTAAAACTTATACTTTGATATTATTATATATACTTTGATTTTGCTTCAAGTTAAGTGTAATTGTTGTAATTTTATATTTTATAGATGACAAAATAATAATCCTAAGTTTCTTTCGGGGTTTCTTCTCAGGATCGTTTTTTTTTCTGAAACCTTAGTAAATTTAAGTTTATTATGACAATGATAAGAGTTTCTTGTAGAAACCTAATTGATACTGATATTTTTATAAATATCGATACATCGATATTTCTTTCACTTCCGACATCCCTACCAAGGAAAAAACCGGCGTCCAACACCGGCTCAGTGGAAAGACGAACCCCGGCATGCCGTGCCGTGCCGTGCCGGGCCGGGCCGGGCCGGGCCGTGCCGGGCCGTGCCGTCGCTAATGGAAAGACGCCCATTGAGTCTGGTAGGAACTCAAAAATGGCTCGACCGATTTTTTTTGTTTAATAGTTCAATACGTTTAGGAAAAAATTGAAATTAGAAAACCCCGGACCCAAACGATGAAATCCGTGGCGCACCTATCTGTTATTCATTCCTTGAATTTCCTTGCGGTTGCATGAAATCAACATTAATTGTTAATCAGCGAGACTCGAGGGCTTAGTTTGAGGATTTCAATATTGTAAAGTTCTTTCTCTAAGTTAGAAAGATTTGAAAGTTTGTGAAAATAATAATTCTCTGTCGTTTTACAGTATTCATTATAATATTATCAATCACAACGAACTAGAGTTAGAAGTAACAATAACTATAACAAACTATAACTATAACAAGTTATAGGGCGCGGGCTTGCAAACCCCTTATGCATCTAATAAGGAAATTTTGTTCATAGCTGAAAAAAGCATTGATGGAAACTTCGGACCTAGTCCAGCTGGCTCGCACACAAGAAACACGTTTGGACAAGCTGGACAACGAAGTCGGACGTCTCAAGTATGAAGGACAGCAAGTGAGAGCTGGCATGGCGGAACTACGGTCTCATCTGGCAAAAATTACAAAAGAAGTAAGTAGAATTTTATTTAATGTTTTCACATGTCTAACTATACTTTTTCAAAGCAATTCCGTTGTCTATTTCTTGTAAATTATTCATTAAATAATCATGCATATTTTTAGAATTTAGCCATTGTTTCCACCTTAATTGTGCAGCTAGAGATGTCCATTTTATAAAGCTTTTCATTCACTAGGTATTCTACAGAAAACTAATCTATATTTGTGTGGACTAACGTTTAAGATACCAATAAAATGAAACCTACTTATGTAAGAAAATTAATAGTGAAAGCCTACGAACAGTTCAAAAGTTATTCGAATTTGCTTCGATTTGACTTTGAAGTAGTTTTATATGATATAAAAACACATCTCGTGATTTTATCTTTAATTACATAGTATCCGCCTTTATGTATGTAGGTACGCTTAGTTCTTTTACAACTACGCATCGGATTTTAATGCGGTATTCACTAATGGAAAGAAAGAGCGTTAAACGAGGAAGGTTTAATTTGCAGAAAAATGTTGACCCCGGACGAAACTAGAAGCGCGTGGCTAGTTGTTCAGATCATTTCGATGTACTCGTTGAATCGATCTAGCTTCCTACTACAAAAAACGAGCATCGCCTGTACCACCCAGGGGTTAAAAAGTACTTAAATTTTTATAATTGTAAAAAAAGTAATTATTATATCAATTGATAAGGTAATAAATTACTTAAATACAAAAGAATGAATAGGTGTAGTCCCTACAAAATTTGTACGATGCCTCTTAAACACAAGCGTTAAGTAATAAAAGGGTGCAATATAAAAGCAATTACGTAAAGATCTTACTTAGGTGGATTTCATTTTGTGGAAAAAAGGAAATGCAAAGTATTGAAAGATGTGAAAGATTCGAAGTGATATTGATTGAACCCTTATCGTTCTCGCAGATTGCATATTGAAAGGCAAATAGCCTTCAATATGTAATGAAATTTACCGAAAGTAGGCAAAGCCTTCGCTGATATTAAGATTTACTTTTTAATATTAACTTTCTCATTAAATCAATTTTCCCTCTTACATGACTTCTTCTTACAAAATTAATTTGTTGAGACACGGTAAAGTTTGCACAGTAGATTTAATTTTATAAAATTAACTAATAATGATCGAACTAATAATAATAATAGAAGTTCCTACACTAATAAATAAGCCATAGGAGCAAGGCAAAGTTGTTATTTTATTTTTAGAGGTGCCACCATTAGTCTAGGTACATCTACAAATTAGTTAACATATCTAATTGAAAGTTGGCATTTTGAAAAGTGTCATTATAAAAAACACTTTTTGACAAAACTATGCCTCTTTTCTATAAGACTAGGTTAATCGACATCATTAACGTTTAATAAAATGATTGAGTAAACTAATTAATGTATTGGCTCTGTTTAGTCTTTAGTTTCTCAGAAATAAAGACCACAAATTGTATCTCAGGTATAAGCATAGCTCAGAAGTACAAAAGGTTATTGCATTTCCCAATGCAACGTTTGTTTGTATAGTCCTCTAAATTCGGAATAGCGTGAATTCTGTGGGATTCTGAATGTGTACGCTTCGCCAAATTCATGTGAAAATATATCTCGGCTCGTCCTACTCTAAATGTAAAATGACTTATCAATGTTATATACATATGTAGATATATAACAATGTATATGTATGTATGTGGTTTATGTTCTTTCTTTACATAATTATGTTAACATTATCATTGATTTCGTAAAGCTAATCGAGTGTAATATTTTCAGTACGGTACCTAAAACAAATCAATACTTAATAATAAATCTGTAGGGGTCGGTCATGGAGTAATTTACTTTGTTTTCAGAAATATCGTGTATATTATAGGCTCTATACATGATATTTTTTTTTTATTTTTTTCTATTTTTTTCTGTATGTATTTATGTTCCTCCAATAACTCTTAAACGAATTAACTGATTTTTATGAAACTTGGTAGATAAACATTTAAACGTACAGGACACGTGATCTTTTTTAACGCGGACGAAGTCGCGGGCAACAGCTAGTTATGAAATAAATA
The DNA here is from genome assembly GCA_918317495.1 of Synanthedon vespiformis. NCBI lineage: Eukaryota > Metazoa > Arthropoda > Insecta > Lepidoptera > Sesiidae > Synanthedon > Synanthedon vespiformis. The sequence continues at coordinate 6,961,211 of OU906947.1, forward strand.
TGTAATATTTTTCATGTTCACTTTTATAACCTATGTAAATACGCGTCCATCTCAGAGGCAAGTATAACGGCATCCCTAGAGAGCATTGTTTTCGCTTCTTCCCTCATATTTATCGGGACCCTTACGATGATTCACGGTCCGAAAGACTCCGCTCGCGCCTTCATATTATATAAAGGTTTTCAACGTTTCCGCCTTTATCAAGAAGAAACCCTTCGTGTATATGCCAATTCCTAATAAAATGACCTTTTTGTGTTAAATCACTTCTTATAAGGGACCGATTTCACTAATAAAACTATCACTAAAATTCGCGTCTATACGTACGTTTAAATTTGTGTAATTTGAATATTTGTTTTTTTAATAATACAATTTCTACTGAATTATCTACTCTAATATTATAAAGAGGAGTTAATATTTTTACTGAATTTTTGTTGTTACAATTTTTGTTTAAAAATCATTGGTATCCCTTTGTGGATTTTTAACTACAGTTTGCAATGAGAAATGACTATAGGTTTAATATAGATTTCTATGTTTTTACTAAGTATAGTGTGTACGTTGAGGTTTGTTGATATGTTCCAGACGAATTTAAGTTTTATGATGGTATGTTTAAAGTTGAAGACGGAATTGCGGAGTGTTTAATAACAGGTGGTGTCTCCACGCTCACTGATCATAACCGTCGTCGACCGTTGGGCTCTCACTACTTTTTTCTGGTCAATGTGCCAGTCATTTTGAATATTTAAGGGTAATGAAATGTGATGGTTACATGCGTAATCGGACGTATTATGAATACTTTTTTTAAACTTAGTTATTTATAAAATTTTATAAAACTATTTCCTGAATTGACTTTCAACGCAAAGCCAAAAAACCTGCTAAGATAAGAAAGCTGAAATTTGGAACATAATAAGTTTATTTTATAATGTCATCCCCTAAGAAAGGAGTTTTTAGTTTTAAGAGTTTTAAGAAGAAAGCCAGGGGCGGAACTCTAGTGTATATAATAAAGTGAAAATATATACTTAAGAATTATAATTATTATTTGTCCTTACCGGCTTCAAAATAAAAACATATTCGTACTCGTTACATCGTTTTTTTTATCGGTTGTAATTTTGATAAGGTTTTCAGTATTTTCATAAACAAGGAAGTTTTGTGTAGCTATGTAATTTGTAATGTCCGATGTCGGGGGCTTAATAGCAAAAGTATTTAATGCTTGTGTTTCGATGAAACTTTTAAATTAGATTAACAATATACACACGTATTAGAATATAGAACTGCTTCCAGAACTTCCGCTGTTTAAAATGAATCGTACAATTTGCTTTGTAGACGCGAACATTGAAAACTTGTGTAACTACGTCACAATCCTTGTTAAAAGGTTAGTTTAGTTCAAGCAACGTTATACTTAGTTTAATTAATTTTTGCATTATAAAAATGTTTTTTATTTATGCATCGAAATAATAAATCTTTGCAGGCATTTATGTTTAGGTAATTTATATAATATATGATTTATGAAACGAGCCATTATTTCCTTTGTCGGAACATCAAGTAAATAGCCCATAATGATTTTGTTGACCCGAAAAAATCGATACTTTTGAGGAACAATCTAGACAAGTCTGTACCCAGTAGCCTGTCTAGATAGAGTTAATATATTAAATAATACTAGGGCACAAGCACAACTATTCACCAGTTTAGTAAATTCTTAGATTTATCTATTTATTCCGTAGTTTCTTAACTTAACATAGTTTAACTAAGAATATAATTGTGATAAAGAAATAAAAATGAAATAGTATATTATTAATTTATTAATATAATATTTAAATATATATAAGAGCGTTCTTATGAAAGTCTATACTTATATAAAGGGAGAGCGCAAAATAAAAAAGAGATCCTGAATTTGTAAACAATCGACCCTTGTCCCTCGCCAGCTCCTTCATTATTCACAAATGCTTAAAACTCAAGTTCAACCGAACGCCTTTCTTACTTCAGCATTTGAAAGCTCACTGTTGACTTACGAACTCAATATTTTATATTATCATTCATGGATAAAATACTAGAGAGTTATATTAATCGATGTAAAATACTAATAACAGCGAACTTATCGATTAAGGTATTCGATTAGTAAGATTTTTTATTATGTTAAGGGCCTCTTTCACCAACAGTAAAGTGTTACTTTTAGAAATAATTTCATGTTTTATTAAATTATGCACTCGGTTTACTGCATCCTTCCATAGCCGTTTTTTTTTATTATTTTCTTTTTAATGTTTGGGACTTTTACTGTACAAACAAAGATATATCACCTCCATTATCACCGGTTACACGACTATCAATGACACTTAGCCTACTTAACAAATGGTGAAAGAGGCCCTAAGATCGGTAGAAAGACTGTAAGTCCACTTGATTACCACTTACCGGTGGCTACCGTCGCCACTTGCAAGTGCGCTGCAGGCTCCAGTAGGGTTAAGGGACTCTGGAATCCCTTAAAGTAAGTGAAGGATATTTCCTTCACTTACTTTAAGCTAATTTCCTAATCGCGATCTTTAGCGCACTTGCAGCTCATGTGACGTTGTTTGTGTTAATAGAAAAATGTATGCATTAACTGGATCGTCTGCCTGTCTTTCGACTTTAACATAAAAAACGTAACATACCTAATACAAAATAAATTGGTTGGAAAATAAGATCTTTGTCATCATTCTTTTCTATTAAAGACAGTTACATACAAGCAAACGTTCCTTTTGATGGTACCGCGATCATGTAAGATTCATTTCAGCTAGGAAACATCTCAGAGAGGAGATTGTTTCAAAAATTCAACCCATCCATACAATACGGTTTTCGTATATCGGCGTCTTATTTAAATACCTATGAACTCCACATCTAATAAGCGGTCGCGTAATTCGGGATAGAACTGAATTCTTTATTATTATTATTTTACTAGTCTATTAGAATCTAAATTGAAATCCGACGTTGAGAGATAGATCACTCAGTTAAAAGTAAATACCTATGAAGGCGATTTCCTTTATGAAAAGTACGAGGGAGTTCACTAACGAACAATTTGTCGACAGGGGCGCATGTAAATTAGCCCTTTGTGGCGGTGGAGTTTTGATAAACTAATTTAATCGTGGTATAACTCTTAAGTGGATTCCACATCGTTTTCGAGCCATTTCACAGTTCGGGCAAATTAAAAAAAAACTACGCAACACTTTTCTCTGGAAAGTTCACCGTGTGTATTTAAAATATACAAATTTCAAAAATATATAAGATTTTATAGGTATGTATGTATGGGACATACAGTAAACCTATAAATCATTATAAAATCGTTTATCGTTTATTATTTTATATCGTTTATAAATTTTTTGGTTTTTATAAATCACATTTTATTTTCTCTAATTCGAGTATCGATTCAAATAATTGATTATTATTAAATTACAGTTAGGATAAAATCATTAGTTTAAAAATTATTAAACATTCCAAAACTAGGTTATTAGGTTAGGGTTCTGTAAAGTAGGAAGTGTTTGATTTAAGTAAAAGACGACTACAGACTGGTTTGTCGTATTAAAGCTTTGACGAAAATATTAAAGGCGATATTACATGAACATCAAAGAGAGTTATATCAAAGAGAATAAACATTGCCTTTAATTAAGAAGCTATATTATATAAATGGACAGCTGCTTTGGAACCAAGAAACTATTCAATCCCAAACAGTTTCTTACGCTCACAAGAGAAAAATTAACAAGACTCATATTAGGAAATGAAACTAAATGCGGCAATATACGATCTTCCGCTGCAGAGTTTCGTAATTAAAATAAGTATTCGTACACACCGTAATAAGGTTTTATGTTTTACTCTCTTTCCTGTACTATTATGCTAATCAGTTATCCTTACTAATATAAATGTGAATGTGAGTTTGTTTGTTTGTTACGTTTTCGCGTAAAAACTACTGAACCGATCACCGTTAAATTTTGCATACACGTTGTCTGGGACACCAAAAAGAACATAGCGTACTTTTCATCTAGAAAAAAAGGACTATTCCCGTGGGATCATCTTAAAAACTAACGCCAGACCAAAGTGTTATAGCAACAAGTTATCAAGTTATAAAAAAAATAAGCAATATAACGTTTTTTTTTCAACGCGGACAATGTCGCGTTCACCAGCTAGTATTAAATATAAAAACGTCTTTATTTCTTCTTTCTTATAACAATACTAATATAGCTACAATAATAAAAATAAAATCTTAATAATATTTACAGAGGACTTTCTAATATTTTATACGAGTATGTTATACCTATGTCTACCAAGTCCTTCCAAAGGTCTTTTTTCCGAGCGATTTGCATTTAAAACGCTCTGTCTATTATGATCTCTTCTGAGGCGCCTTATGCTTTTTTCTCTTGCTACCCCTTCTGTTACTCTTTGGTCTATCGTCTAACTTTTATTTTGCAATACCCTTACATCAGAATTGTGCATTATTTTATGCCGTAATTAAGTAGTTTTATGAACTTCTCTAATTAATATTCGATGTTTTATTTTTAAATTACTAAATTATTCTTTTAAAGAGGCCACGTCGATTGGGGCTCGCTCTGGTATTATCTCCATTATATTAAGATTAATAAATTATATTAATTAATAATATTAATGATTATCCTCTTACTAAAGATTTGTGCTAATAAGGTATGATGGGGTTTATGTGGTTATCGATATTAATAGAGAAAGATTTTGTTCGGATATTGTTTACAATGTGTAGATAAAAACAAAATACTCTGGTATTATGTTATCTCCGGTACATGTTACTAAAGGCACTTGTCGAGCGTAACAAGTATTGCGAACTTACAGTAAAAACTAAGTTTTACACGTCTGATATAATAATTAGTCCTTCATATTCTAAATAAACAGTTAACTGTAGCTCATTATAGGTATATAATTTCCTTTGTTAAAGTATTTACTAAACATACTACTAGGAAAGTGAGTTGTTCGCTAAATGATGTAGGTATACCTACCCTCCTACACAGTTCGTAAGACTAGGCGAGTTAAATTGCTGTTCAGTAATTTGCAAAGGCATATCTTCGTATTAGTCGGTTGATTGGGCGGCTTCATTTCCTTTATGTTGTGGCGTCCTCTGCAGTCGACTGTGCACTGCTATTCCAAATTCGAATTAGTTTAGAATTAATTGAGCATTGTGCAGTTTCATTGAACTCATCATACATGTATTTTATGTATTTTATGTACATACTAACTGGCGTCCGCGACTTCGTCCGCGTTGAAAAAGAAAAAAGTAGCCTATCCTGTACGTCTAAATTTTTATCTACCAAGTTTCATGAAAATCAGTCACACACGTTACACACACACACATACACACACACACACACACACATACATGCATGCATGCATGCCATACATACAATACCTACACTTACAGATTTATTATTAGTATGATCTTTTAATAAGTAATTAGGTATAAAAACTTATTGAACTATTGGAATACAAATGTTTATAAACTAAATTTTAAAACATGTAGAACAATATTACGTTTTCCATTTATTTCTTTTAAATTTTAGTTGAGTTTAATTAAGTTGTATTGCTGACGTAATTCTTTGACATTTCTCTCATAAAAAACCCTGCAACATGATTTTTTGCGAAGGTTTTAAAGTTTAATCATTAGTGGAACTTATATAAAGTGTAATAATGAAAAATTATTTTTTAATTTTTAGATGTGCTGCTTTGGGGTTTTTTTTGAATGTTTTAAATAAAAGCTTATATGAAATTGTGTCGTGTACGCGACATATTTATTATAAAAAAAGAGAGTATTAAGTTACGAACGATATAAAGGCGAGTTCTTTTAATTTGTGGAGGAGGGTCGTGAGAAACGATCTCTCGAATGCCTGTGGGAATGCCGCTAAGCACCTCGCCGCTGCATAACCGAAGCAAAAACTGTAAGGACCTCACACCGAACCCCAAGTACCTTACGAAATCCGATCCCCGTCAGTAATTAAGCCAATGATAAACTTTTTATCGCTCGACGTAAGCACATATTTCTCACTCCATCAGATATATTTCACTTGAACACATTCCTGTAAAATTTTTATTCTATTTGGCCGTAGTGCTTGAAATTAGACGTTACTTTAGTCTTTTCAGTCAATCTCTCAATCTCAATTTCAAACAGTTTGACATGGAGAGTTTCAGCGACTAAATGTTATGGTTTTGTTATAATATTATAAAATCCTTAGTGAAAAACTATTATATCTAACTGAAAACCGTTGCCTGATTAAGGAGCTTAGTGGACGCTGAAAGCGATTTCAAATTATACATGTAAGAATTATTCATCAAAGTTACAGTTTAGTGCGATGAAGTAAAAAGAAAAATGACACCAAAACTATACTGAATTATGCTAAAGCAATTCCAATTACAGTTGATATTCTAAATGTCTCTTTAAAATCGTTGTATGTAGCTTTGTCGTTGTATTACGATTGCACGTTGAGAACTATTTTGTCCCTTTCAACCTGAGTTCGAATGGAGAGACAAACTGATTCCGTTCACAATACTCCAGCCAGCCAGACTCCAGCATTTTGAGCTCAAAGTTAATTTTATCAAAGGACGGTATTTTATTTGATACAGTCGCTTTTGCTTGCATCCAGAAATGGCATTTCAAATTACACTTTTAAATTTTTCAAATGTAAAAGTTATGTCCTCGTGACTGTCACAAAGTAATAAATCCCTGCACGAGGTGTAATTATGAAAGCGGTATGCGCTCAGATCAGAATAATTACCAGTGCAGAGTGCGGACGTGGCTCTCTCATACGTGCTACACAAATAAATTGGTGGTGACCGTCGTCGCTGGATTTAAATTGCAGGTCATCGATTGTCACAATAGTCTCGATTGATCGAAACCGTCAGACCGATACAATCTGACGATGCGTGAGAGCGCTTGCATATTCGTTTAGGTAAAAGGTCGCATACAAGCGTCACACTCCGTTTAAAAGTTCATTGTCCTTGGAATATTTCGCACACATGTTAAACCAAAATTGTACTTATTTGAAACTAGTTGTTGCCCGCGACTTCGTCCGCGTTAAAAAAGATAAAAAGTAGCCTATCACGTGTCCCGTACTTCTAAATGTTTATCTACCAAGTTTCATGAAAATCAGTCAATTCGTTTAAGATTTATGGAGGAACATACATACATACATACATACATACAGAAAAAAATTCTAAAAATCGTCAATTTAGTTTCAGTGTCATGTATAGAGTCTATATACACGATATTTCTGAAAACAAAGTTAATTACTCCATGACCGACCCTTACAGATTTATTATTATTTGAAATATACTCGTATATGTATATTTCAAATAAATCATTACCTATGAATCCATATTAGTGTCCATATTAGTAGTTTATTTCAATAAAAATAAGATGTAAAATAAATATTTGATTAATCTATTTACATTATATCTATAAATAATATAAAATAAGTCTGTCCGTCTGTGTCCGTTTCTCTATTCCATTAACTTTTTCTAAACCGCCCAACGGATTTTGATTTCACTAATGGAAAGAGCGATAAACGAGGAAGGTTTGTGTCTATAAATTGGAGAAACTATTGCATCAGTGCGAAGCCGGGGGTGGGTCGCTAACATTGTTAGGTACGTTGGTAATAAATATTTTAAATTTGGAAGGATAGATGATAAATTTAATGTTTTAACGTAATAGACTAACCAAAGCAATGATATGATTACGTACCTCCCGGTTATTTATCACTAAGGTTTCGGCGGAGTTTTGCGCGCACTTATCGTACCCAGGAGGTTAAAATTGCGAACTGAAGATCGGAAGGTTTCCAAGTAGCACGTACTCCTGCCTAATTAACTATATAGATAACGACCAGACACAACTTACATAAGTTCTGCTAGCAAACCATATTTGAAACGAGTCCTCTAACAAGTCTTTTTCGGTTGAAAATCGACGCTTGACTCGACATTTGCAAAGTGCAGCATTTTTACTGCAAAGTTGCAATATTTTTATTACATAATATAAATCCTTTATTTAAAGTACCGGTATGAAAATTTTTATTTACTAGCGATCCGCCCTGGCTTCGCAAGGGTAGACAATTTTTACATCAGCTTATTGCATCGAGTATGAATTAGGTTTAAGATGTAACATAAACCCTAGCAGAGCAACATTCACGAAAACAATTGTAAATAAAATTAATTTTCTTGAGCATTTTCTATGGAACAGGGTGCTACGAAGTTTGCCAGGTCAGCTAGTAGTATTGTTATAAATTGTATTATAACATTTATCTATTTAATAAACTTGTTTTTGTTGTTATTTTTATTTACTTAATTTTTTTTGTAATAATTATGTCGAGGCTCTCCGTGAGTTATCGCACTGATTTTAACGTGACTTTCATTGATGGTTCACTAGGATGGAGCAAACTGTACTATGTAGATTTTAAGCCAAAAATATCTATGCCTAAAAATCAAAAACAAAGCACCGCCGACGAAGTCTGTTCGATTTCGTTCGTTATTAAAACACAAAAATTATAGAATAAAAACGAAACGGTATTAATTTTTAAGAGAGAAAGGCTATTTTATTCTTCTATAAGTCCATTACAAATTTAGTATGTTAAGGTTTTCAGACAGGTTAACAAAATTTAGTACAAATTGCTTACAACCCGAGTTTTCATATCAGGTCCCATGTCTTACGTCGCCCTAACACAAGTTTTACCGCAGATGATCAAAGTGCGCTAAAAACATTAGTTAGGATTAGATTAGTGGTAAGAGATTAAGAAGGGATAAGGAAATAAGCTCCGTCCTTCCTTACTCACTTATCAAAACACAACAGTGCAAAGTGCGAAACACAGTATGTATGCCCTTTTCTTTTTTTTTTATTACGCGAGGAAATCTGCGAATCAGATCCCCACCGACCATGGGGAGAATCGGTGGGGTATGTGGGATTTCTACCCACTAAAACCCCGCGGTGTTTCTTCGCGCCGTCTATGGGCGAGGGTCAGGGGACGTTTGGACACGCTACGTTGTCCCCCCGCCAGACGAGGCCCGCACGCGGGCTCCACCTCGATTAGGCGCGGAGTGTGACCTCCGCGCCGTGAAGAGACGTACCGGAAACACACAGTACGTCTCCCCTCGTTGCCCGGTGTTGTGATGACGGCGGACGACCCCATTTCCGCCGCCCCCAGGGCGAAGCGGCACAAGCCGCCAATTCTCAACTCTCGCAGCGGGCAGTCAGCGAGGGGCTTCACTCATGAAGCACCCCATAACCTCTTCTCTGCGGCACAACCTACCGCAGAGATAGAGACCGCTTCCACCTGAAACTCTCGGAAAACCCCTGCTCGTGTGGCCGCTCATCTCTACGGCATTAAGGGTGTAGCCCCAAAGGGGGTTTCCACATCAATACAGTATGTATGCCCTGCCACTGGACGTAATAAATGCACTCTATCGTTCACTAATTGAAAGCCATTGAGAGTTACATTACGAATCGAATTTAACTGCGATTTTGTCTATTATAAATGTGGTTCAGTGGCATACCGCCATTTCAATCAAACTTAATTTGGAAAATCCAATCAATCCATACACTTACACTACAGTTATTAATTTACTTTATTACATAGTTTCGTATTCATGGTTACTTTTAATAGTAAACATTTTCTGTATTATTGTTTAGTAATGAAATTACTGTTTTACTGTTAATTATTACTTTTAAGTAATTTTTAAATAATCCTTCAAAGAACAGATTTACGAGAAACACGAATTTTGCGGGCGAAAGGGTTCAGGAAAAAAAATTGCTGACGATTCTGAGAAGAAACCCCGAAAGAAACTCAGGATGTCATTCTTTTTGTCATCTTTGATATAAATTAAATGATAAATTACATTTTCGTCACTGTGTTACACAAATATACATATAATACTTTATCAGCGATAATACTAAATCAGAACTTTTAAATCAGCTATTTAAAATAATATTTCGTGAAAATAACTAAAATAAACAAGAAAATTATATCGACATCTACTTATTAGGTTTCTAAGATGTTTACGGTATAAGCCACAGGGCTAAACTTTTGAGACAATTTTGCAATGTACCTATTAACTAGTTAATTTTAGTTAAAATTTGATAAATAGTTAAAATTTATACAACATAAAATAACATTCGTTCTTTTAGCATTTTTTGGAGTACTTTTTTGGGACATTTTTAGCTTAATATTTTTAGATTATACATATTAAAGTAATTATTTGAGTCTCGTGGTTTTCATTTGACATTTGTTGTATATATGTATATATAAGTGTGAGATCATAAAAATAATAGAGTTCTCAATAAAATGTTTTAACACAAAGAGGGCTTTGATTACATTCTCAGTTTCCTACCTAAATAATAGAAATAAAATTATGAAAAAGTACACTGAAAAGATGCACGCAATTTTGATTAAAATTTTATAAAACAGCACTGTTTTATAAAACCCACGGAATCAAATTTGAGTAAAGAAAATAAAAAACGCAACGCAGCTGCCTGCTTGCACAGAGAAAACGTAAAACGGGTCGCCTTCCGCATCATTGAAGGACAAACAATGTCTGTCTGTCTTTGCTTATATTAGTTTTTTATTGCGTTTAACTCTTGAAATAAAGAAAACGGATGTAGTCGCAAGACGGATAGTCGGAGAGGTCCCAGAGTTAAGTATTTCGTTTTTTTGTAAGTAGGTACTTGCAAAGAATATTAGTGTTTCTATACCTAATATGTGGACCGTAGACACATATTAGGTAGCCATTGACGAACCGGCAATTTGAACCTGCAACAAATTAATAGTTTATCCAATGAACCTTGAGACAAGAGAAAGTTAACCCTTAATTACTCAAAAAACGGGTATACGAAGTGCTTTTAATGTTTACTTAAAGATTTTGGTTTTTCAAGGTATAAAAAATTTTAAAAAATTCAAGTTAATAGATTCAACATTAAGGGATTCTTTCACCAACTACAATTAAAGCGTTGATTAGTTGTTTTTAGAAATAATTTTATGTTTTATTGAATTTTGCACTCCGTTTACTGCATCCTTCAATATGCGATTTTTTATTATTAGGTATTTTTTTTTGGGACTTTTAACGTACGTACAAACAAAGGTATATCAGCTCCACTGTCCCCGGTTACCGGTGACTTTAAATGACAGTTAGCCTACTTGACAGATGGTGAAAGAGATTAATGAAATAATTTAATTGTCGCCAATCCGTAGCAAGATTTTTTGTAAACTGAAAATTGAAATTTTTTTAGAAAGTATGCCATTTAAATAATAAGTTTTTAAAACTATTTATTTGGATTTTTTTCACTAAAGCATTTTTGTATGCTAAATGTATTACTTTGAGGTGACCAGGTTTTTATGGAAACAATAGTTGCAATCATTCTGTCGTAGGTACACAAAAAATCTGCATAAAATAATATCGGCACGGGTAACTTGATTAGGTATAGAAACAATGCTGAATATTACTCGCACAATAACTATTGTGTTGAAAATGATTCCATTTGTTTTGATTTTGTTGATGTATGGATTCAATCAATGGCATTTTGTCACAATTTGTGTTTCCTTGTTTGTGGTATTCAGCAATGCAAAACAAGGCTGCCTCTCGTTAGCAGTTAGACCACACGTCCATTTTCAGCTGACCTGGAACGTTATAAACCAATTGGGCACCATCGCATTAGTATTCAGTTCAGATTTACCTGTCAAACCCCTATTTTGTCTAGAGAGACGAGGGTGCGAATTCAAATATATATATTTTGATAGGCAACAGGAGTAATCTTTGTATTAATATGGGAGAACTCGATTTGTTTCAGCAAATTGTCGTTGCTATATAATTGCCAGCGCGTTAGAAAATCTGCTAAGAGGATTCGAGTCAGTTTTATTATATAGTTTGTGAATAAAAAGCGTTTCTATTAGGGGAACAAAATTGAAAAAGTTGTAACATAATTGTGAATTTAATTAATTTCTTACCCAAGAAATCTTTACAACAGTTTTTTCGTTTGCGATTGCTCTCCATTGTGAGCGCTATACGACTCGTTTCAGGTCGTTAGTTTTACTTTTATTGTATGGCCCTCATTAACGTTTATGCTATACTACCTTTTGCTTCTTCTTCAACCCTTAGGACTTTATCTTAAGCGTTAATTTATTATGAAAAATAAAATAAAATCAACGCCTGACAATAACATAATAACATATGAGCAATAATTTATTGAATCTTTATTGTTGGTATTTCTGTTAGGCGTTGAATTTCTTTTTATGCTGGTATTTAATTGGAATGCGTCGAATTGTTGTTGGAGTATGAAAGCAAATTCATTGTATTTTAAAAGTGGCAATCCGTTTGGCGGAATGAAACATTCTTTATAGGACACTACTATAAAATTACAGTACGTATGCTTTTGCGTTGAGAGTATGCCAGTGGCTAGTTTCTTATGCTCATCATATCTTTTTTCTACTACTAATTTATTGTGATTACATAAATTAATGGTGTACGGTTGCATTGAATTATTACACAGAGAAAGCTTCTCTCTTTACTTTTTAATTTCTCAAATGTAGTTGTATCTGCATGAATGTTAAAAAAATATGTTGGAAAATAACTCCGGTAAAGACACCAGTCGTAAAAAGTCTTACTTTACCGAACCAGATGTGTTTTATATGCTATTTTCTACATCCCTGTAAACCTGTTTGGCAGACTCAAAACACCTTATCCCTTTAATTAAATTATTTTATTTTTATTTTATTAATATAGAAGTAGGATGAGTTTTAAGTAGTGGCAAGAAAACTTTCCAAAGAATTAGTAGGTACTACAAGTGTAAGCAAAAACTTATATTTATTTTTCTAATATTATCTCTATCTTCAAAAAGACGTCCCGCGAGAACGTCCATTCAGTGCCAATAACTTATAATACAGATATGTACGAAATCTGTACTAAATGGTAACTGGGTATATATAAACAAATGGAAATAGCTTGGCATATGCCTCAAAGTGGTGACGAGAAATAGTTCAGTAACTAAAATATATTGCTACAGTAGTAGGTCAAGAGTTCTCGCTTTTGGCTGTCGGTGTATCGGATCTACCCAATAAATGTCTATTAATGCTGTTCGACTCACTTCAATATTCACTTAATTTCACGGTGTTGAAATGAATAAATGGATCTCTACTAGAAGTTAAGGTTCGATTTTATATTTTGTTTATTGGCACAGTTCGATTCGAGGACAGAAAAGAGTTGCATTTAAATATCAGCCTCCATAGGTACTGATCCCAGGCGTAGTCAGGGGCGGGTCACTAGTTATTTATATAAGTAATTTATTGTATGTGTCAAAAGAAAACAAATGAAACCTCGCCTTATTTGTGGTCACGTCCATTGTTCTCCTAGACACATTGGTAACAGCGGGAGAAAACAAATCATAGCGAATCAATCCATTGAAGATACAGCTGCCTCTGGTTCGATATATTCCTTTAATAAAAAAAATATGCCAACACATTCGTATTTTTTCATCGCATTTAGTATGGCACTTATAGAAGAAGATTTAAATATTTCTTATGATTTGTATTTACCCAATTGAATAAAATAATAAAAAAATTATATTGAATTTCAAGTTAAAGTTAAATTTAAATTGAATTAATTATGGTTTTTAAAAAAATGTGTGCATATTAAATGGGGAAGCAACTTTTTGTTTTGGCGACATCCTTATTTGGAATTATTATTTAACAATTATACACTAGCGAACTACACCTGCAACATGCAAGTAAGTATGCAGATGCGCATCAACAACCATTCTTTGGAAGCTGTTTGCGATCGAAAGCGCAACTGGCCTCTCAAAGTGTCCATTATACAATTTTTATCTGTCTGATGTTCAATTATTATAATTCAAATATAGGTACATAACTTAATTAAATGGCTATATAATATTTTTTTTCTTTTTAAAGGTATTTACCCATATAATTTACTTTTGTCTATATATATGTATGTGTATTATTATATTAGTTATTATTATTGTAATATTTAAAATTATATGGTCCAATTCACCATATAAATATGTTACTAGTTACTCGTACATTACCACATTACATTACCAACAAAGATCAATTCATAAATATAATTTGAAATTACATTTAAGTTCGTTTGAGAATATTTGCAGTGATAATTTTTTTACTTTATAGGTTAGAGATGAAAAAGTGACTTCTTTTGAAAACAAGGTGATACGGATAAAATAGCTTAAATATAGCTCAGTTTGTGAATGCCAAAGATGTTCCTACTGGACTCTGAATGCTTGAATGAGAGTGAAATAGTCCAAGCGTCATTCATAGTGTGTTAAGGTTATGCCCTCAAGCCACGTCTGCGAGTTCCACATGTTTACTTAACAATTTTAATTAAGTGACTTTCTTGAGTGTCATCTAACATAAAATGATGTCGAAGTTACGAAAGGATACTAGAAATAGGTAGAAACTAGGTAGGTAGTAATGAACTAGGCACCTAGAATGAACTTCCCCGAGACAAGAGAACGAAACTAGAATTTAGAATGAACTAGATAAAAATACACCGACAAAATGTAGCATGATTGGCTGTTACAATAATATTTACAGTAATTTGTGTTGAGTGGTAGAGAAAAACAGGAAACAAAGTGAAGTAACTGAAACCCTGGCCCGTGGAAGGATCAAACCCGCGACCTTCGCGTTATTAGCACGACTCAACTCGAGACTAGTCGAGTGGATAAGTTGTTTAAATAATTAACAAAGTTTATATCTTGATATTAGTTCTAACGATTAGAAGTGTGTATAGAAAGTTCGATTAGAAGTACGATTAGTGTGTGTAATTAGAATCTTGCTCTTCACTCACTCTAAGGATCCTTAATAATAATTAATTAATTTGATATTTTTTTTATTTTCTGAAACATTGTATTCAATCGCATACTTGACAAGTACACTATGTACTCCTGACTTGTTACTTCTAAAGGCCTATAGGTTAATTAAAAAAAAAAACAATTTTGTCATGTATTTTTTTTTATTAGAGATGGGTTTGCTCTTGGCCAACAACCAGCTGGGTAGCAAGGGAGAGGCCTAAAATGGAGCGAGCTCACCCAGAAGATGCCTATTCACTCGAACTTTGAAAGATTAGGGTTATATGAGCTCGGAAACACAGACCTTGGGAGTTCCAAACCTTGACGGTGCGCATTATAAAGGATGTTTTAAAGCGCTTGGTTCGAACCAAGCGAAGGATGGTAACCAGCCGTACGTCTGTATCTCCGATAGAAGAAAGGGGAAGGCGGTATATTAACAAAAAAAAAAAACCGACATCAAAACGTCTCATGGTCTTTTCTCGTGGATTCCACGGTCAGAACTGGACCAAATTGAAATGGGACCACACGGGAAGCACCAACTTTCAAATAAAAAAAGAATAATCCAAATCGTTTCACCCAGTCGATAGTTATGAGGTAACAAACATTAAAAAAATACAGTCAAAGTCGGTTGATAAAAAAAGTCGTACATATTAGTCACAATATCATATAAATATTTTTTTTTAAAGAAAATCTATAGATTAATCTAGTTGATCGTTTGCAAGTAGGCTATGGACAAAGACGCCAGGATTGCGGCATGGCGAAAACAAGTTTCGAGCAAGTTAATTGCATAGCCAACGATTTCGAGCAGATGGCAACTCACTCAAATGATAAACGTTCGACATTATTGTTGTATTTTTTTTGTAGTGTATCACTTTGTTGATTTGGACACAAAATTGCAAAATTGTAACAGAGTTTCGGTTTCGCATTTCGACTATATATCTCCACCATTGTTAGTCCCAATACCACGAAAATATGAAATTCATTTACAACTTCATGAAAGAAAGAGGCTTTTATTCTGTCAGGAGCAATAATGTACAATTGAAATAATAATATTCTAATAAAATACACTGGCTTCTTAAAATAATTGCTGGTTTCGAGTCTTCCAACACCCAAGTGACCACTTATTTTTACGCAAGTTGGATAAATACGCGATGTGGGTATAATACCTTACTTATCCTGTTTCAGTGGTCTTAGCAAAATTCTTCGTGTTAACGTATGTGTGCTGCTAAAAACCATTCCTTAT
The DNA here is from genome assembly GCA_918317495.1 of Synanthedon vespiformis. Lineage (NCBI taxonomy): Eukaryota > Metazoa > Arthropoda > Insecta > Lepidoptera > Sesiidae > Synanthedon > Synanthedon vespiformis. Next base: position 6,977,272 of record OU906947.1, read on the forward strand.
GTATATATAAAAAAATATTTTCCGTTTGTTAATATCCACAAAACTAGGAAACTAGTCGTTGTAGACTTTAAATTTTAACACAACATTTCATTTACGTAAAAAAAATTGAGCCACGGCGAAGCGTGGCCGGATTCAGCTAGTGTATTATAAAATTTATAAGACGTCTCGGCCAGTTCTATTTCCAAAAGAAATAAATATTTCAAAGCTAATTTTAAATGTGATACATAGTTCTGAGTGACCTTGACATAAATCTTTCAAATAATCCAATTATATTTCGAATGTTTAATACGTTAGATGCATATATGATAAATAGAAGCAATCAATCGGTATTAGATGATTATTTATAATATTGTTAATAAATGATTAAATACATGTATTTCAATATGTTTACAACTAACTGGTGCCCGCAAAATCGTACGCGTTGTAGTATAGTTAATTTTTTCAGTATCATATATTTTAATCCAGTTAATTACTTACTATCAGTGAAAACCGCATTTAAACCGCTCAAGCAGTTTCTGAGTTTAGTTTGCACAAACGCACAGCAAACAAACACCTAACAATTCTAAAAACGTGTACAGTCACGACTCATTTACGATTTCATTATAGGTAGGTATTTTTTACATATAATTTGTTTTAAAAAAGTTTGCGAAAGTTTGTATAAAAAACTAGCTGCTGGGCTGCCCGCGACTTCGCATGCGTAACTTTGTAAATTATGTACTACAACTTTTCTCGAAAACCAATCTATCCATTGGTGAAAACAGCATGAAAATCGGTGCAGTAGTTTTTGAGTTTATCGCGAACAGACAGACAGACAGACAGACGCGGCGGAGAACTTTGTTTTATAATATGTAAGGATTTACAATTGCCATAAAAATTTTTCGTTTCCGAAACATAAATTACTGTTAATTTAAATTAATAATTGTTAATGATTAATTTTATCAGTTATTGTTGGTGACATTCCATAATTTCCATAATTTTGAAGTTATATTACTTATATATTAAGTTTTGCTACCTAAGCACTAAGCACCACAATAATACAGGGGCAAGGTAATCATAAATATTGATAGACCTTAAGCTCGTACTACCTGAAGGTTCTTGTTTGATAGTTGCCCTATACAAATTCATATACGCCAGCCAGTCGTACGAGAAATGAACCCTATCGCTTAGCAACACGGACTTTGTAAATGCTTAGGTATCGTGTGCACATATGAGTACGTTGTCTTCGTGTACAACCTTTGATTGTGTACTACAAAGGTTCGAGCTGAAAGCTAACACTCGTTGGACGAGCTCTGTTTGTGGTTGAATAATGCAGGATCAACGTTGCTGCGATGTATTGCCAGACTGGAGTATCTATCTACTTTATATCCGCATACGCTTTTAATAAAGACTTAAAGAAGAAAAGGACTTTAGCTACTATTTTATAGTGACAACAGCATTTTCTTTGATTACAAGGAAAATATTTGATAGCTGAGTTCAAAACGGAATGAAAATAAACTAACGGACGATATAAAACATGGAATAATATATCTTATAACACTTATTTAGTTCAGTCAGAGAGGTACCTATTATGTGATTTAGTTTATGTAAAGATCGTTAGACACACTGTCAGTTCAACGGTCCACTTTATGATAGGTGGCTATATAAATTGCCAATACTTAATTAAGGAAAATTAGATTAAGAATTAGATTAGATTAGGGATTAGGAAGAGATTTTAACGGTGGTCTAAAATAAAAATAAAATCAAAATCAAAATATTTATTTATCAATTAGGTTTCTACAATAAACTCTGGAAAAAAGCCAAGATGACGATCCTGAGAAGAACCTGTTCTTCTGTAAGGTTCAAATAAGTGCAAAACGCAATGTGCGTAATAAAGAACAATTATTATTGGTCTAAATAAAAAAGTTTACACAATAAACAAAAAAAAATAATCTAATGTATTAATTAAAATCTTGTTCAAATATCTATAAATTTCAATAAAGATTTTGTGGTCAACAAACAATTTAAATAAGAATTAGATAAGGATTGTTGAAAACCACCTTAATCATGTTACATGGGATGAATTTACAATTACATTCAGAAAGAAAATTAGACAAAATAAACATTTCCAACAAACTGGCTTACCTTCATTAGTGACCTAAAAGTTAAAAGATTAATGATCAATCAACTTGAGTTTTTATCTTACTTAACAAAAAAATGATTTTCTAATCAATTTCCGTTCGCGAACAATAAATAGCATAAGCAGTATTAGCTTGATTTTGACTTCATCAAAAACTTATACTCAAATGGGAACTTTACAATTCAGAAAGGACTTGAAAAATGTATTTTTGTGTCTATTTTGAATAGTTTTAATTTAAAATAAGTATTAAAATTAAGAAAGTGATATCGAATCCATAATGATACTTACCTAATTACAAGCAATGTTTAATAAAGCAAAACAGAACATTAATTTTAAACAACATTTATTATAATTATTCTGATATAAGCAATAAATTAGAAAAAGGACTTGTCCGTTTAGCAATTCCGAAAGGGTGATTTACTCCCCTATAATTTCTCTTCTCTTCGCGACCCTAACGAACGTGACTGGCCTGTAATAATTAAGGGGTTTCTACTGTCAATATTGATTTATTATCAATTTAAAATTTCATCGCTTATTAGTTTTTATTAAATCGAATTAAACCTTATTACCTTAAATGCAGTCACAAGGTTGAACCATAAATGTTGGTACACTATATTCCGTAATAACATAAACTGCGGAGCCCATCTGACGATAATAACTTGAATACCATGAAATTAATAGCATTTAATACAAAACCTTATTCAGTGTTATTATAATATTACGACTGAATTATTGTAAAAAATAGTTATTATAACTTAACTTTAAGGTTTATAGTCTGTTGGCATGAGGCAATATGTACCTAGCACATACATTATTTTAGGTATCGTGAATAGTTTTTGCAGCGCATGCCAAATAATTACTTTTAAAGACGACTTTTTGATACTTTATTGTAATTTTCGTAAAGGTCCTAATTTTTGTACGTAAAGAATTGTATGTAATCATTAGCAGACCTTATAGGCATCAACCTTTCGGTCATCAATGTCAATCAATGTCAATGTTAATAAAATAGTAAGTATATAAGAATCTTTATTAACAAAATATCGTCCTCAGTTCATAGTTACCCCTGCACTAAGCTAAACAGAAGAAAGTAGGTTGCCTTGATGAAGATTGTCGGCTCTCGTGGTAGGTATATGACGACGTCACTTAACTAATGTATAAAGAAGTGAAACGGTTGCACATCTCGAAATTTCTTCAGTTGTGGATTTTTTAAAATACCTATCGACTAATATTACGTGTGTTGTGAAATTAGAGTTACAACAATAAAGACGAGTCCCTAGGTCACATAGTTAAGATGCTTGCTTTAACGTTCTGTCTACGGGATCCCGAGTTTGAATCCCGACACGGCCAAGTTTAATTTTTTTCATTAGTTAAAACTAGATGTAGCGGAAAGCGTCTTTATTTAATTTTATATGTTAAGATTCACTTTTTTTTTGGGAAGTCCCTTAAGATTTAATTGATACTGTAATTAATCAGTAGATAATAATTGATTTCAATGATCATTCTCACTGACATGTATTACCGAACTAAATACTCTTCTCTATGGTGATTCAAAGCATTTCCTATTGTCTGCAGCGTCGGCGTTACTTAGAAATTTTTCATGTTTTCGTAAGACTGCGCCATTGATACTAGCACGTATAAAACCTCCATTCTTAATGACTCAGTTTCTGTAGTAGGTATGGCTTCATAATGTGTCTCTTACTTATGTACTTGTACATTTCGTGAAAAAGGTACAATGTGCCACATGTTTATCAGTAAGCCATCTGTTATCTGCAGCCATCTGTCAATGTGGCAGATATTTTTTAAATACAAGAATAAAAGTGCTTTCTCTTTTTATACAATGTACAATGTTGTCATAATAGTAACCACCTACAATTAAGATGAAAACTGTCTCGTCTCCTACTAATAACAATACGCACTTCTTTGAATATATTGCAAGAATTGATTACATTTTGATGTTGTGCTAAAAATATTTAAACGAGTCACGTTGCTTACCTTTCGTAACGAAAGTATGAAGTAAAAGTCGTGTCATACGCAAACATAGCGCTAGGTAATGAGGCGTGAAAGAATGAGCAAAAACGACAATATATCATTTCTTTCCAATACAGTTATATTATACTTGTCTCTTTATCTTTGCTCTTTCTTTTCAAAGAAAATCGTCTATATTTTTGATACTTACAATTGAACTGACTTCGTCAATAATTATTTCTATTATAATATTTCTTTCCTCAAATACAGTTTCATTTGATTGTTAATTTTCCATTGTTTTAGATGAAAAATAAGGACATTATCGATTTGAATCTAAACTGCAACGACGTGACTGAAGATCCTGAAAATAGAGAGGAGACACGACACGGGCATAAATATCGGCACAGTAAAATGGTGCACATCCAAATATCCCGCCTTGCTCGCACTCAAGATCAACTTGAAGAGTATCAGCAAAATTTACAAACTCAAATACTCGATGTGCAAAGGCGTTTAGACCGTGTTGAAGAGCCGAACTGGCATCTTATGTCAGCTAAGATGGAATTTCTTGAATTGGAGACGAAGATATTAAAGGGTCAACTCAAAAACACAACACAGAAAGTGTCGGATTTCGATAAAGTGCACGCCTCAATGTTAGAATTGCGTGAAGACGTGGAAGGCATTGAAAATAAAGCAGATAAGACAATACCAGAATTTAGGCGGGAAATATCGAAACTTGATATCAGCTTCGCTCAGGTTAGTTGAAAGGAACGATTAAGTTATACTTGTATACCTTTTAAATTTGTTTGCTATTTGGATTTTTCTTTAAATAAATGTAATGTGTCTTTATCATTTCACCAGCTAAACGCCCAGTCGTCGTATTTGAAGGAAGATCAAGAAAATCTAAGGCAATCTGTAAAGGCAATCGCTGTGAGCGTAAGCAACGCAATTGATCGCGCCGAAATGGATCGTCTTTTTATGAAGAGAGTTAACGATTCCATCGTCGAACTTGAGGCTCGCTCTAAGCAGCATTACCACAGACTTAATGATCATATCCTTAAGGTTAGTTTTAGTTCATTATAAACTTATTTTCAAATGAAATCTACCAATTGCACAACATTCCAAATTTATTGGAGGTTCCAATAACCTTTCTTCAGGTAACTAGGACAGGAAACGGATACCTAGTAATCAGTTAAATTGATAGCACATCGAGTGCTCAAAGGAATTAATTACAAACAATTCTATATCAGCCAAAAATTTTAATTTTAAGTATATATTCTTATTAATTATAGTGAAAAAAAGCGAATGATTCCCTATTTTATCAATATCCTTGCATTGTTTTGCAGTTAAGTTAACTAAGATATTTTTATATGATTATACGATAGATACCTAGAGCATATGCTGGTGGATTGTCATACTGCAATTAATAATACAATGGGCCCAATGATGTGTACTATTAAGCTCTATTGGCTACAAACGTTGAATTTGAACGTACAGTACATAATTTCATCGTAAAGCCAATCGTTACCTCTACAGTAGCAATTACGCACATTTATACATAAAAGTCATTAATAAATATGTAGTTTCTAAAATACATATATCACCATTTTTTTCTATTTTATAAACCTGTTTTCATTAACTTCACAGACTGAATCTAACATTCACGAGCACAATCAAACGGAGAGTATTCCGCTGCCAGAAATAATGGGAGAGCTGAAGGAACTGCAACCACTCGAAAGGGAATACGAAAATCTAGTGAATCAACTTCCCAAGGATTGCTCAACTGTATCCGGTCCAGCAGGCACTTACCTCATTCGCCCAGCTAAAGTACCAGTCGAGGCCTGGTGTACCAACAGAACAACTCTTTTACAACGCAGATACAACGGTTCAGTTGAATTCAACCGTAAGTTTGTGGAATATGTTCACGGATTTGGCGATTCCAGTTCTGAGTATTGGTTAGGACTTGAATCTATGCACAGACTCACCGCAGACAATTGTTCATCAATGAGGATAGATATGACAGACATTTACGGTGGTGTATGGTATGCTCAATACGAGCATTTCTCAGTTGGTAGCGGCGAGACTGGTTACGTGTTGGATGTCAGTGGTTTTAAAGGGAACGCAAGCGATGCATTCGAATACCAAAATCACATGGAGTTCTCCACTATTGACCGCGACAGGGACATCTCCAATACTCACTGCGCGGGCAACTATGAAGGTGGCTGGTGGTTCTCTCATTGTCAACATGTTAACATCAATGGTAAATACACTCTCGGATTAACCTGGTTTGATTCAGCCAAAAACGAATGGATCGCCGTTGCAACTAGCGAAATGAGAATGTACCGTCGCCGCGGTTGCTCTTAAATCAATGTAGGGAACGTCTATCTATTTAACCAGTAATTGTGTAGAATGTTATTGTAACAGAGCCTAATAGATTTAATGTTTTATTATAAAATACCAAAGAGTACCCTAGTAAAGTAATTTCCCGAATAAAAAAGCGTTCATATAATATAATTATGTATGTATAATAGCGCTTTGATATCTGTTTAGACACTTACTTACTTATATACTTAAATCATGAATATTATTACCTACTGTTGTACACTTGTTACATCAGTTTCAAAAATGCAGTAAGGAGTACATTAGCGTGATTATTTTAAAATCAACTAAAGTACACTTTGTTTAAGTTTTTTATATAAATTTTTAAATCTTATTAGTATCGCTTTAGAGTTTTATTGTTATTATTATGAAAAAGTAGACATTAGGTCCGTATTATAGCATAAAATATGCATATAATGCATTAAGGTATCAAAAATAAATATGTAGCCTATTATATAGGTATACTCTGTATTCGTATGATTATATATTGTTTTTTTTTTTTTGTTTTTTTTTAATTCAATTATAAATAATCTGTCAAATTATTTGAGATTGTGTATTCATCTTTCAATTTCTTGTTTAATCATCGCTTCAAAAAATTGAAGTACGATAGTACGAAGCTTTGTACGATAGGATTTTGAATCAATATCCGTTTTATAACGACGTTTTAAAAAGTTTAGAAGTGATATTTCGCTTTTTCAGCTAGAATAAGTCATTAGAGTATTTATAATTTCCTAAATCTTTTTACCTTTTTTATAATTCACTCAATATTGAGACGGTATTGAGTTAGTCACGTAACGAATATTGACGCTTTACGAATTGGGTAGATGAATCTGGCTAATATTGTGAAAAATTGGTCTTGATGTGAAATGGCTTAAAAAGCCACCACATTGACTAAATTATTCAATTAGCCAGAATAGTTTTATGAGAATATTTTTCTGTATTAATAGAATACAAAATTTTAACGGCGTCCACCATATTACATTCCACTATTATCTTTTTGTATTTTGTATTATTAATTTATTCTATTTGTTTGCGGTGGATTACCACTTGCTACTTGTAGGTATACGTCAAAATTCATGAAATGATGATTGTAGAAAGATGGTTAAGATAAAGTATAAATGAGACTGTCATATGCCAACTGTGTAGAAATAAATTTAGGTTATAGAGACGTTGAAGGGTGGAAGGTTCTTTGTTGGAAAAGGATTATTAAAACTTTAGTACTGTACTGTAGTGTTTTTTATTGTGTACTTATTAATATACAAGGCGTAAAATATTTGTGGAATATTAATGATATAAAAAATTCAAGAGTGTGTGTGATTCTGTAGAAATGAAATGAACTTTGTAAACTACAATTTCAATCGGTAAAATAAAATAGAAAAGATTTATCTCTAACATTTTTATTTTTGTGTTAAGTTACTATTAAAATATTTACAATTGATTCTAAACTGTGACATCTTTTTTTTTATTTTGTAACAATTATATCCCTCTTTTTATGAAAGACAAATAAATACTATTCGTGCTGCTAAACAAGTGAGGCTGTAAATTTTCAGCAGCTCTTGTACTTAGGAGTAATAGTTATAAAGTTATTCGTTTTTTGTATTACATTTTTAATCTAAACTAAACAAATTTGAAATTCAACATAATACAAAACACAATTATGATTTATTTAACAATTATACCTGACAAAATAAGAACTGCATTTGGCTGACTATTTAATTTATATGTGCTAATTGTACACAATGAATTTATAATTAAAATGAATCCAATCTACATTAATCACACAATTAAAATACATATGTACTGAAATTTTTGAATACAGCTCTCGTTACGCCCTTGTACTGTTACGATATCTTATTATCCGTAGTTTTTAGAGTTGAATGTGTCATATTAGTATGTAACATTAATTAAATAGAGCCCTGTAATCTTCAATCCGCCGTAATTTTATGGCACGGCGAATCGAATGATTTTCATCTAGATATGTTGACAAGTCTTCTTCGTCTTCATGTGCGAATCCTTACAAAAATATAATTATGGTAAATTTTAAATGTTTAACTAATAAAAATCATAAATGGTCGTAACAGTAATATCGCTGTTAGTGTTAAATGACATAGTAAATTATTGTGATTACGGCATTCAGAAGTTTATCCGTTTAAACTATGTACCAATGGCGTAAACCAAATAAATCCGTAATGAAAATGTAATGTTCTTTTATTTACAACTAGCTGCTGCTTGCGTCTTTGTCTGCGTTGAAAAAGAAAAAGTATCCTATCCTGTATCCCGTACGTCTAAATGTTTATCTACCAAGTTTCATGAAAATCAGAGTTATGGAGGAACATACTTGCATACAATACCTACACTTACAGATTTATTATTAGTATTGATACTTACTTAAAATTATATTTTTATTTTTAAATAAAGTAAGTATTATGTAAATAAATTATTTCATGATTTCACACAAAAGTATGTGATTATTTTAGAACTCTTCTATAAACTGTTCGACAATTATAATTATTCGTGTCAATGATTACTCAGGGCAACGAATGAAACATTTTAGATAAACGTGTGTTGCCGTCGAAACGTGGTATCTAGCTAATGAGACTAGTAAGAACGACGTTCACTGAAGATATTAACACGCGATGCGATATGGCAACCATGAAACAACGTTTTTTTTTTGTTAAAAAGAGTTATTTGTAAATACATAGTTACTAGACATTACTATTAAATCATTATGATGATGACTTGTATAAATCAAATAATCAATGCTCCATTTATTTACTTTCAGTTGCAGACAACTTTTCGTTACTTACTTCAGTAGCAGACGACTTTAGGTAGTTATTTATGATTACATAAGTTTGAAGGATAAACTCGATTAAATTTTAATTACTTTACTTGATTAGTTAGTGTTAAAAAATCTGACTAAATAAAAAATCTTGTTGAAAACGTTATAAATATTTTTTTTAGTTGCAGTCAAATGTTTTATTCAGATTAAATTCAATGTTTCATTATGATTAGGTTGTTCAACGAAACAAAAAAAAATTCAAACGAATTATGATTCATGAAATGAAAGACATTGATAGAAACCGTAAAGCATTTTTATTATAAATTAAGAAAAATCTACTTCGCTGACATCAGATAGAAAAGCTGAAACATTTTTAAAATTTTTATCCATTTCGTCTTTTATCATTGATATGTTATAAAGTAGTTTTATATGCTTCTTATATTCCGAGTACATAATAGTTTTGTTTCTGTTTACTCTTTCATGTATAAAATCTCTAACGTCATATACCGATGCGTCTAAAGAAGCTAATGTCTCATCTATATCTAAAGGTACTATATGGATGTCGATAAATTTCAGAGGTTTGGGTTTATATTTCCTAGTTTTATCATATAAAATTAACATTCTTTTGGCTACCGTTGCTTGAAGCAGTGAAGATAAATTACTTCTTTTTACACTCTTTAAAATTCCGACACTCTCTTTCAACCATCTGCAAAAAATAACCAAAACTGTTGTTGTAGGTAGAGTTATGATGTAAAATATCTATCTCGAGAGTTAGGCGGTAAGTATCTTGAATGTTGTTGAATAAAATCAGAATATACTATTAATAATAATGGATTTATGAGATAATTCATAAAGATTTTGCAAGTCACACAGACAGTCAATTACCTATTTACAAAAATATCATATTATATATTATATCCAATTAGCTACTATATCTAAACATAGAACATTATTTAACTGATAAAATTTCTTGGTATTGTTATCAATGGGTAGAAAAAAAAACAAAGGACCTAATTAAACAAATAAAACAACTGGAAAAGAAAAATAAAGACGTTTGGAAAGCAAATCTTAGACAAAAATAAAACTAAAAAATAGATAGGTAAGTTGCTTTTACGTTAAAAGGTCTTTCATAATGGATTTTTGTTTTTATAAATATAAACTTACATAATTATTTAATATATTTACAATATAAAAAGGCTAAAAAATAAATTACTGAACAATAAATTAATATTTAAAAATAAATCTTAACAGAATCAATACTCTAAACCGATAGACAAATCAATATAGTCTGAGATAAGGCATTTGAAATATATACCCTCAATACCTACTATTTACTTTTGAATTTTTTATACTTGTAATAAAAATTTAAGTTTTCGGCGCGAGCGTGGAAAACAGAAGTGTAGCGTGGGCTATTCCGTGTGATAGATAGGGATGGTGAGAGTTAATTATAATAGCATCTATACCAGATATAATTAGGCAACCCATTTGCAATTTATCAATAAAGGTATCATCTACCAGATACACATTGCCATCATTGAGGGTATACATTTCATACTATTTATTACTAAAACTAATATTCGAAATTGAAAAATAAACAAATTAACGTATGATAGTTGGTCAAATTGATGGTGCTAATTAATGGTCTAAATAATTAGTAAAAGCTCTGTAAAATATTTAAAACATACTTAGAGTAGTAATCGATATCTGTATATATGAGAGGTAGATCCTTCTTGAACGCGCAACCAATGCCCCAAGATTGAAGTCCTGCCAAATAGCCGTGGACTACAAGAGGTGCACCAGGAATCGCCAAACAAGGCATCAGCTCCTTCTCTTCCCTGGCTGGACCGCCGCATAGCATTCCAGGCAAAATTTTATTATCACGCTGAAACATTCCACGAGTAAGTATTTTTAATTAACATACGTATAACTCGAGAACCGCTGGACCGATTTTCGATGCAAGCAGTTGTGTTTTTGACAATAAAATAATTGTTATTATAATTTTATTTAAATTTTAATTATTATTTATTCGATTTTTAAGGGGCATATGCATGGTGTATGGTCGTGTGTATGTTAACCTAGGGTTCCTGCGGAGGATCAGTGCTGGCCTATGCCAGCAAAATACTGAGTAGGAACCTATTTGTAACTTGTAACTGATATTTTTCTTATTACTGTTTTTTTTCCTTTTAAGTTACAAATAAACGTTTTTGATTCATTTTGATGATCTTTGTTTTGTTGGATTACTTCGTCCGGAATAAGAAAATAACCATTAAAATATCGAAAAAAATAACGAAATCAAAAGAATAAAGAGAAAATTCTGTCAAATCGACAGAAACTGTCTGGATTAGTCTCATGTTGTTGTAATATGCGGGTGTTAAATAGTACGAAGTTCGCCGGGTCAGCTCGTTTAATATAAAAATTAGAATTTCATGTCAAACCAGAGCTATTAGAGTTCAAAGTCGCCATTCAAAAAGACTGTAATTATATCGGTAACTGCGAAATATAAGGTTCAAATTCTAAATTGGTGTTTTCCTTTTACGTGTAGGTACAAGCGAAACCTGAAAAATTACTGTGAGTTAAACAATAATACAAACTAAAATAATTCAATTAGTCACCCGGCCTGCCTCAAATTTTAAGGGCCAATTTAAAACAAGTGGCATAGCATTTAGTCACGAATGCAAGGCACTCAATTATTACAGCCAGGAATAACGAGCTAAATTACAGAGCAAACTTTTCTTTTGAAAATTAAATAGAAATTGTAAAATAACTCTTTCATTATTACCCGTGTGTTCGTTATTTGGTCACGTGATATTTTATATAATTGAGCATTATGAATGAGTGACAATTAATTTAATTGTCATGAAATTTTGCATACTCTACATACACGTTGTCAAGCATACAATAAAAGACATCGTTTACTTTTCACCCAGAAAAGAAAAATAGATCCCGAGAGATCATCTAAAATTAAGAATAAATTTTCAACGCCTAACAAAAACATTACAGCAACAATGATTGAATAAACGTTTACAGGATGAATAAGATTCTTTTAAGAAAAAGGGCGCGAACGAAGTCGCGGGTGAAACCTAGTTGTGAATATTTTCAAAACTAATATTCAAAACGTATTTAAGCGGTATTTGGCAAAATTCAGCGCTCGGACAGAGCTTTGTATAGATCGTACGGGATCCTTTGTGCTTGTGACTTTAGAAGGTTAGCTTTATTTTAACACAAGGAAACAAAATTTATTATATCGTTTCGGGTATTACAGTCCTATTTTTAGATTCATTAATGTAGGTAACTAATTTAAATAGAAAATGTATTTATCCTAATAGAGTGAGTGCATTAACACATTCGCACACACTGACACCCACTCTTCATTTTTCATTACACTTCAGTGTTCAAACAAATAAAAACTTTACACTCTTTTTACAGATAATATACCTACTTGGCAGCTAAGTAGCTATTATGATTTTTCGATGTTACTATATGCAATAATTTTTCAAATTAAAAACCAAATCGCATTAAAATTAAAAAGTGAATAAAAAGTTTTTTACAATATATTGCTCATGTACAATACCTACATAAAATCGGAATTAGCAATTCAAAAGTAAATATATTATATACATTGAAAAGTGAAGACAGGAATGCCTGTTTTCAGCTCGGTAGTAGTTGTTCCGTTCCATTAGCTAACAAGAAAGAGCTACGGAAATTACGTAAGATAAAGACCTTCTAGAGTAGAGCGTTGTTGAAGTTGTGTGTGTTCCTATGTTGGTACCTAACGGTCGTACCAAGTTTGTAGGTATAGTTTTTCATTACATTTTACTTTATTAACTGACATTTAGTTCCATTACTAGCAATGAGTTAATTAAGACTTAAAATAGTTTTCTTATATTTTCGATAAAAGTGATAATAATAATAGAGTGTATAAAATAAATTAAATAAAAATATTTTAAATGCGTATATAAACAATATGTTGCGATGACTAAAAAGTCAGTGAGGTATTAATTAAAAACATTTAAAAATAATTTGTATTCTGTTCTTTTAAAATTCTCTTAAAGTCTCGCGTTTACTTGTGAAATATATTCTTTATCGCATTAATTTAGAAAAAAATTGTCTAAAAGGATCATGTTAAATCTTCTTATATATAAAAGGCGACCGCTAAACCGATTTTAATGAAACTTTCAGATAATCTTCAAGATTAGTGCAGCGTGAGTTTCTGTGAAGTTTGGTAGCGATGTCTGAAGAAGTCGCGGGCTTTTTATAAAAAACACTAGTCCTTCATAAAAATTGAAAAATATTGAAACAACATAAATTAAAAAAGATTTAGTTATTTATTCGCCAAAGGTACGACAGAACACGGGCTTACTGCGTTACTCCAACCACCCAAAATTACTCCAACACAAAAGAAAAATATATTTCGTTTTAGCGATGACCCAGCGTTGCTTCGGAGTCGTTCGTTCTATATCCGTCAATAGGTTTGTTATGTAAACCTTAGTGCTTGTTGGTGTAAGACTTAGTGCTTTTTTTTGACTAATTAGGCCTTAGTACCTACACTAAGTACTTATGGGAGAGGCTTATGTCTAGTAGTGGACGTCCTGTGGCTAAGACTAGTACAAGTGCCGCCAAAGTGTTAGCCACAGTTTGGCCAAATGTTGGCGTCACCACGCCAACAGCCAGTCTCACCCCCCACCACCACGCTCATCACCACGCCCCAGCAAAAGATGTTTCACATTAAAAACAATTTATGATGAAAATTTTATGAGTTATTGTGTTATTGTTAGTTTAGTAAGTCGTTTTTACACGTAACTTTGCTTTATATAAAACGTTCACGCAATATTATCAAGATTTCATAGTGGGCAGTATACCTACGAGCATCGCCAAATGATGAGAGGATTTCCCATATTTACCCACACGCGGCCCACGGGCCACACTTTTATTATGAGTGTTGGTTGTATAACGTTCATAACATAGAATTCGCAATGAGATCTGAGTGTTAATACGGTACGTACACAAAACGAGATTATGTCTATGCACGAGGCATTACTCATAACTAGTCGTGTGTATTTGCTGACTGAGTAAATGCAATGTGAATTAAATGTAAACACCGCTCGAGTCTAATCCAATCCTTAATTATGTAACGTACAGAGAGACAGCAAGAGACGACGAATAACGCTATAATCTGGCTACAATACATATAGGCTTTATTTGTAAAATAAATGTTCTAAGCGGATCTTCTACGCACGGACGAATGTCCAAACAAAGCGTGGTACATTTCGGTTCCAATTAAAAATACTTTGCAAGTAGGTACTGTGGGAAGAGAGACATAAGTCATAATCAGGCTTGAATTGTTGTTCAACTGTAAAAAAATTACAAAGGAAAATAAATATACACTTGAATTTAATTTATAAGAATTCTTTAAACTTCTTTAGAACCGAAAATTCTTGTAGGTGTTTTGTGTATTTTTGAAAACAATAACATAATATATGTGTCAGTACAGGTTCCGCACTGCTTCTTACTAATTACAATATTTCTTACTAATTTGTATTTAAGTTTATGTTATTCAACTAGTTATATGTTTTTTAACTACCGTGAATAATTAAAGAAAAATAGACAATAGCGGGCCGGAATGAATTTAGTTCGAATTGAAGTTATAGGCTATAAGCTACAATGTTTAATTAAAGGCAGCGAACAGAGCACTTACAATACTTTTTTATAATTGAAACAGTTTATATACCATTGTATATTCCTTGCAATAGGAGCTGGGTGCTGTTATCGTAAATGAAACACTCCTCAATAGGGAATCAAATCTCTCGTCCGGGAAATAAGTTGACGTCCTTGGTAAACAGAGTACTGCATCCTTGGAAAAATTAATTTAAAATATTATGTTAGCAGTTTTTATTTATACGTACTTATATTACTTTATATAAGTGCTCGCAGTAGAGCTGGCAAACCTTTGACTATACGGGTGGATAATTGCCCAGTGGCTGTCTTTCTCTATGTAATTCAAATAACGAATTACGGTACGTTCGTATGTAGCAAATAGAACCAACGATAAACAGCGTATGCAAACACAATTTTTTGCTACTTACTCTATCTTTATCCTTTAAAAGGAAATACTGTGTAAACTATGTATAAAATAGCCCTTCAATGGAGGCGTTTAAATAGCTAGTTACATTTATATTATCTTTAGATGATAATTGAAAATTTGTTAAGCTCTACTATCTCATAATTACGTCAAATTTTCTTATGAATTAAGAGTCAAATCTTTCATTACACATCTAATCCATAAATGGTTGTAAAATATTGAAAATTTAAAAACATATTACACTGTCCAATCACATCGGCCCCAACCAGTAACAAAAGCCTTTGATCCATTTATAGAACGTCCAACCAGAGCTATAGGCTTTACTGAAACTCTGAAAGCATTTTACAAACATATTAATGTAATCTTATTTTTTTATGGAAATATTTCATACCTTGAAAGATTTTCCGTGTCAAATTATATAATATGCTTACGTGGGCATAATAATTCTCTGCGCGTGTTATGTAATTATTGTGATGAAAAGTAACATATAAACTTTACCTAAAAACAATGTCTTCATATAATCTAAGCAGTGATATGTCTGCAATCATTGTGTAAGGATCGAAGTCATGATGTATAATGACAAAAACAACATTGAGTAAATGAGTACCGCGATCTGCGTACGTTTCTCCGACTACCACGTTCAACTCGTATGTGGGAACTCTGAAAATATTGCATCTTAATATGAAAACCGCTTCCGCCAGACAAGACGTGTTTGCATTGTACATAAGATTTCATTAGGTAGTTCTTTTTAGGTAAAATAACCATATTGGTTCTTATACAAATTTATAACGGGCAGTCATTTGGATTTGAAAACTTGTGCACAAAACAAGGGGAGTAATTTTGGTACTCGTGTGATTTTGGTGCCTCCTCTTACTTACTTACTCGCTTGTCGCTTCCTCAAAGAATCAGAAAACATTTTCTCTATTTTCTCAAAAGACATTAACATTTTGTTCTAAAACATCTAGCAACCCCATGCAGCATTTATTGTTGGAGCAATTTAAAAATAGTTAGTTTAAAATTCAAAGGGACTATGAATTCTGCAGAGCCTGTGGATAAATAGGAGAATCTCTATTGAATACGTCTTTCAGTAATTGAATTCGCGAATTTATTACCTGTAACCTAACGCTTTTTAGATAAGTAAGTAGGTACATTAAGTAAAAAAAAAGTATTTAGAACAGAACGTGTCATTGCTATTTTTTTACCTACATTTTATTGTCGAGAAAAACCGCGAACTAAGTATAAAAGCCAGTCTTAGTACAAATGTATACAGGTACTTGAATAATTATTATGAAAATATCTGCCAAACCAAGTGGTGAATTCTTTCCATTTTATTTCGAATTATTCGACACTCAACTGAATGTAATTCCGCGAAAACTTTATTTTGGGTTTTGAGGAAAATTTTTACACTTCCTGTTATTGCAAATTGTTATGCTTCATACCTACTTATCTATACTTCCTTACGTCAAATAAATATTATAATATATTATATTACGACAAAATATTGAAATCAGCGATTGAAATATACCTACTTCTCTATAATTGAAAGAATATTGAAAGAATATTTGAAGTATTTATATTATATTCTGTACTGTATCTCGTAGTCCTCGTGCCTGTTGAAAGGCATCGCTTATGACTTGGTATTCCACAACTATGTATAAATAAGTAATTTAGAAGTAAATATTTAATGCATATACCTGTAAAATTAATGCTGCATTTTAATCAATGTTGAAGTTACAATGTGTTTAAAAAAGTTTTTGTGCTTTTTTGTAAATAAGTACTAAGAAATTGCCTTTTTAGGATTAGACGACTAAATCTAGGATATATGAGAAAGAGGACTGAAAACACCGAATACAAAGGCATGTAATATCTTGTCTGCTATACATTTTCTTAATATGTAGTAACATTGAGCCGTTAAAATGTTAAATACAAATAAAACAACCAATTTAATTATTATTTTATCAAATTTCCTTTAAGGGAAAATCCTTATAGGAATATAAAAAACGACTTAACAACGGTCGTCAACCTGGAGGATATTAATATTGCTGAGATGAGGAAATAGAGGAAAACGTTTGTCTTTCCTTGGATAAATTGTAAAAGATAATTAATATTGTTTTTAGCTGCTATTCTAGTAGAGAAGTACCTATACGAAATACATTCAGGATTCTATCAATAACGTTTTATAGCATTACTTAAAAATATGTATTTGCAATTTAAAATATTCATTATTTTTTGTATATAATACTAGCAGGTGCCCGCGACTTCTTCCGCGTTGAACGATGAAAGTTACCCTTTGTCCTTTCTGGTGTCCCAGACAACGTGTATGCAAAATTTCATGGTGATCGGTTCAGTAGTTTTTGCATGAAAGCGTAACAAACAAACTCACATCCACATTTATAATATTAGTAAGGATTAATTAAAATCTTCTAAATATAATTCTATCAACCTGTACAATGGGTCTGCAACTGTGACTAAGATATTTTTGGTCAGTATAACTCCAACCAAATAGTGAGCGAAGTTCCTTCTGATACTCGCTATGTATGGATGCTCTAATACAGTTACTCCCTTTCCTTTGAATATCTGCAATATTATAATTATTTGCGTTTATCAATGTTAATTATGGCCGTGTATGTGGTACCTGAGACCTAAGAAGCGTGGGATAATCTGCAAACCATATCCCCACTGACCATGAGGAGAACGGTTATTATAATATAAAAATATATAATACTTTTAATCCAAGATAAAGAATTGTTCTATGTCGTTTTCATGCCACACTTGTAAATGAAATGCATAGACGCATTACGTCCGATATTATGTTAGCGTTTAAAAAATACATCTATTCAAAGGGCTTCTTTTAATAACAATCCACGCACGCACAGGTGTTTTAATACTATGTACGTTTAAAAGATTTCTAAGAAAAGCATTACATTATTATTTTTTCCAAGAAGTAACAATAACAAAAGATATATAATATTATGATATTTCTCAAACTCGTCTAGATCATCAAATTGGGAAAACACATTTAAGACAAAAATAATCCTCTTGTTTGTTTTAATATAATTGAAAATGATACAATATTTTTTATTCGCTTTGCAGGGAACAAAGAGGCGACATTTTCAAATAGGACTCAAGAGGTCTTGACGGGTGACTTTTTTTTATAATGTTGTTTGATTTTCTTTCAAACGAAAAAGTTCTATTTGGTATCACAGCAGAAAAGTCTTCAGCTGATATTCGTTAAACATCACCTTACTGCACTTAGAGTATTGTGACTTTCTGAGACTTTTCACAGTTTATTTTCAGTATGTTTTTTGCATTTCACTTACAGTTATCACGGTACAAGGTTAATCTGACGAATACGTTTTTTGAAAATATGCACGCAAAATATGCACGCAAAAATAATGCGTCGATTCGAATCTTTGCTTTCAAAGAAAACTTAATAAACAGAAACCTAGTCTTTTAATCACAGCAGAATGTGGCAATTCTTGAGACTTTTAACGCGGCTCTAATTTGAATTATCACTTACATACATGTTTACTTTCATAAATGAAATTATCTGTAGGATAGTTGTATGTGCAAAAATCAAGAGCCATTCTGTATTTATCTAATGATATTATAACGTATCTTACTTGAAGTAAATTCTAATTTATATAGGCATAAAATGCATGTTTAAAAGATTGAATTTCTCTTTAAATAAATTAATACAAAGTTGCCTTTTGAAAATTTCATTCGAAAAAGTAACTTTGAAGTGAACTTTCTCTGAAATGTATTTCCAACTATAGAAATTCGTAGAAAGCAAACACAGCTAGATTACACCTGAAATGAAGAGTTTGTTCGGTTCATTCGGTTTGCTTAGAACACTGAAACGTCTGACTTGATCTAACTAACTCAGAAATTAAAGTAGATTTATCACAGACTCGATATCCCAAGAGGATTGCTCCAATTACGTGAGTTATTGTGTAAGTAACTCAAAACTTGGCGCGGTTTGGATCCAACTAACAATAATATAGCTAGAGACACACCAACTAACAGCCTCTTGAAAACTGCCATTTTGCTGTACCTACTGTGAGATCTAAAATTCTAATGAATCTAATTAAAAACGTCTTTTCTTTCTTGCTCTTTTTCATAAAAATATTGTTTATTATCGCTAATTAAATTATCAAACTGCTTTCGTTTATTACTATATTAGTCTGCTGGTTGTCGCACAGGACATTTTCGATCAAACAGTCAATTAACAAATCAATACGAGTTTCGTGTAAATGATAACTAGAGCTCATTCAGTTAACGGAGATATTGGGACACTAATTGGTTATCGACACCGAAATTTTCTTTGAATACCTCATACATACTTATTTAGTTGAGCTTATTCTGAGAAAATTGGTAGATTTAAATTGTTTGTTAAATAAAAACGGCAATCACACAAACCGTCATCTGCTATTACAACTTTAATAATTGCAGTCCACAATAACAAATCTGTGCCTGCTATGTGCACTGCACATAACCTAACCAGTTTTGACGTGGATTACCTAAAGATAACGAATAATAACTAAGAGAAAATTGTCACGATTTACATAGTTAACAAGGGTAACGGGTAATATTACACCCATTTAGAACAAATCTATCATAACAAGAGACAGTTGCATTATTCAGTTTTCACCAAAAAAGTCGACGAGAAAGTTTGGACAGTAGAATTTAAATTTGTACTAATTGAAGAATAAAGCCTGAGTAAGTTCATCAGTAAGTGCTATCCAGTACTGCAAAATGTTGAATATGTATATACGAACGAACACTGAACATCAAACGGAGCTTGCTCAATAAACAGGGACCGCCTCCTTCACACATTAAGGCTAGCTTGAACGTAGTCTCTCCGAGTAGGTAGGTACAGTCGGCCGCATAAGTCGATTAACACATTCAAAAGTACAATACAACTGAACACTCAACTTACTTAATTACTTACTTTCGACTAGAGAACAAAATAAACTTTACGTACAAACGATCGTAAAAAGCTTCAGTAAGTAAGTAAGTAAGTAAGTAAGTAAGTAAGTAAGTTGAGTGTTCAGTTGTTTTGCACTTTTGAATGTATAATCGACTTATGCGGCCGACTGTACCTAAGTCTCGGATAATTGCTCTATAATATGTTCTTTTAAAAAAGGAAAATATATTCTCTCTTTGTTACTTCATAACGCTCCTCAATGGATCTAACGTTGGCTCGTGAGTTCGTGGTAAATTACTTAAGAGATAAGCATAATATAGATGGCAATATAAAAATAAAATAAGCACTTTAAGCCAATGGCTTTTAATATCGTTAGGTATTAGAAAAGTGAACTATGAGAATAGATTTTAATATGCGACATGCATTATAGTTGAAATGTGATATTATTATTTATTGAAGTTTAGACATTGTTTCACCGAAAACGGGAGCCGGGAAATCTGCTCCTGATTTGCACACCTGGTCACAATCGCAACTTGAATTTATGTATTCATGCCAGCACGTAGGTGAATTAAATTTGAAACTAAGTATGTGTTATATGTCTAAATAATGGAATGGTAGGACTTAGAATGCTTGTTTTATACGCTTATTTCTAATCCATTCAAAAATACTTCGGCACGTTTATCTGTTTATGCATGTGAAATTCCTATAGACTTCCATTGACATCACCATAAATAAATTGCTACAACAGCGACTCATCTTTTTGCCACCACTACATCGCCTCTTGTAGCTGACCGCTTCTCTTGTAAAGAGTTGCTCCTTCTTTACCTCTTCTTTATGCGTAGAAATATAAGAAATAAAAATAAAAGAAATAACAAGAAGGTATTAGAATTCGCATGTAAAACTTCTAGTAACAAAGTCTTTTGGAAGTTTTACATGCTTCTATCAAGAGTTACTGGAATTTAAGATATTTTTAGCCGTGAGGAAAATCCTTACATATTATAAAACAAAGTCCTCCGCAGCGTCTGTCTGTCTGTCTGTTTGCGATAAAGTCAAAAAACTACTGCACCGATTTTCATGCTGTTTTCTCCCATGGATAGTGTTTCTTGAGAAAGGTTTCAGCATATAATTTACAAAGTTACGCGGGCGAAGTCGCGGGCAGCAGCTAGTTTGAGATATTTTTAGCCGTGACGAGAATGGTTGTACAATACCTTTCGATTGAGAAGGGGTATATCACCAGAATTGGGATAATGTTTGTCCTCAAACGATGGATTGTACTCCTCGTGGTTAGTGCAAAGATTTTGCGTAACACCTGCATGCATCACTGCAATATTCGACATTGTTTAATTACCTACTTATAGTTATGAAGTATTTTGTGTATTTATACATTAAATTTAAATTTACCTAACCTATTTAATTGAAACGAGAAAAGTTCGTGTATTACATATAAAAATTGCAATCCGGAAGAAACCTGGAGAGGGTCATTAGTTTTAAATATATACACATTTAAATACAACACTTTGTTTTCAGGTTAACGTTTGACGATTTTAAAATTGCTTTTACGAGATTATCGAAAAGGAAATTCGATGAATATATCAGTCGTTCAATACTTACAAATAGCACAAACATATACGAAGTAATAAAATTTAATGGTCCACATATTTTTTTATTAGTTGCTTATTTACCAAAACGCACGTTTTTTAATAGTAAATTCAGGTTGGTTATGAATGTTACAATTTTAGAATATATTGGAATGCAAAGATAATATCAGTGGGTTCAGATGGTGGGTTGGGTAACAATTTAAATAGTTTATATTAATTCGATGTTTAAATATTACTCGAGCGCGTCAGATTTGCTGAATGGCTTTTTGAAAATGCAAAAATGATTTTTGGCGATTGCCATTTTCAAATACTCGAGTGCGTCAGATTTAAAAATAAATAAATTATAATGTGACGCTCTGACAATCTGACACTCTGGCTCAGAATCTGACAAACCGATAATCTGACACTCTTCCAGAGTATTTTTGCGTAGACAGCACGTGTCATTGTGCGTTTGGCTACATAATGTGTCATTATGCGAGTAACCCGTGTCGACACTAAGAAATTGATTATAAAAATTGGACAACGTAGTCAGGTAGTCAACGTCGCCATACAGCATTCCAAAATGTGAAACTGAATTGAACAAAAGCATTTCGGCAATCACGTTAATTAGTAGCTACACGAAAAGCGTCGGTGCAAATACTAGTTAAATTACCTTTTAATTAAACTGTTTCATTCTTTTGCTACAACACGGTAACAATAAATGCCACCGTTGCATTCCAAAAAGGAAAGGAGGTTTAAACGGAATATTTAATTACTCGCCAGAATATATTTTTTCTTTTTGGTTTTGGACAGATTCGTAATTCGTCTGAATCATGATTAGAGAAATTCTGAACTATACCTATAATCCTTACTATCTTTACTAATAATATAAATGTGAATGTGAGTTTGTTTGTTTGTTACGCTTTCACGCAAAATCTACTGAACCGATCACCATGAAATTTTGCATACACATTGTCTGGGACACCAGAACGGACATAGGGTACCTTTCATCCAGAAAAAATGACTATTCCCGAGGGATCATCTAAATTCTAAAATAAAATAAAAAAACTATCGCCTGGCCAAAGTGTTATAGCAACAAGTTGTCAAGCGTAATGTTGCTTATTTTTTTAAATTTTTCAACTCTGACTAAGTCTGCACCAGGTAGTATAGTTTATAATATTTTCTTAATTAATTTCTACACCCTATTTAGTTACGTCTTTGAACAAGACTCACCGATCTATAGCGTAATATTCAACACGCTTACGCTAGATAGGTGTTCTTGAATTATTAATTTTGTATAGCAAAATTGAGCAAAATTTGAACTTAGGATAGAATCTCTATTGTGTGGCTACACTATAAACTCAATTAAAAAAAAATGTTTTACCTTTTTTATTTTATTTTATTCGCATATAATAACTAATGGTTATACTTAGGGCCTTTTTCACCAACTACCAGTAATGTGTTGATTTTACTTTTAAAAATAATTTTATGTTTTATTAAATTCTACACTCGTTTTACTATATATTTTTTAATTTTCTTTTAATGTTTGGGACTTTTACCGTACAAACAAAGGTATATCAGCTCCATTATCCCTGGTGACCGCTGACTTTAAATGACCGTTAGCTTACTTGTCAGATGGTAAAAGAGGACCTTACTGCGTAGAAATTCTAAAAATTATAACTTCCAAGTTAGATTTTATTACACTAGCTGGTGCTAAATCCCCTGTTATTACGCCTGAAAACCATACCTATATCTGTGACGTCGGCGACGCGTAATTATTTATATTTTTAGACGATCTCTCGGATTTATCCAGAATAAAAAGATCGAGCCTAAGTATATTATGTCAATCCGGATCTGTGTCAACTATCTGTGTGCCAAACTTCATCCAAATCCTTTAGGCGTTTGCGTTAAAGCGTGTTGCCTGATTGAGAACAAATATCCAAACAAACATATAAACTTTCGAATTTATGATAGAAATAGGATCACCTTCAAATAGTTGTAGACACAAAAATATGATTGTTCATAAATGTTGCTTTGAAAGCAAGCATGTACCTACGTTAAAACGAACGCGATGTATTATATTCTCCTGACAATAGAACCTAATCATTCCAATCAATACACAAACGTTTCTGATTGATGATTACGTGTTATTGCCGTTCGCTTCCAATAAATATATTAATTACGAGAAAAGACTTGAATAAACTATAAATATTGGAAATTAGTCAGTAGTTCTCACCAATAATATCTACTAATTTTATTATTAATCAAAACTACAAGTCACCTGTAGGAATTACAACAATAAAAATTAATTTCTAAATGTGTTACTCTAGCCGCATAACTCGAAAACGCCTGGATCAATAGGATATATTTTCTTTCAAATATTCGTTCAAGTCCGAAGAAGAAGAAAGGGAGAAAATTTGAAAAAATTATGATTGCGAAGCCGGAAGTGAGTCGCTAGTTCTAAATAACAATTCCTCAACTTTGTCAAACTCTGACACTAACTTTCTCAAACTCTTTGTTGGATATTCGAAAATAAGTTTCTCGGCCAAATAATAACTTATAACATATGCCTCCCTAAACTCGAACTATACTTACTTAACGAGGGATCCCAGAAAACAATTTTTCAATCCGCTATAACTTATTTAACACACCAACAACTTATGTTAAAATAACATAGTTTTGTAATATTATGAGTTGTTACAATTTGTTGTAATTTGTAAAAGATTTCAAAGTTTGAAAGTCAATATTTTGAAATATTTGCTTTTAATTATTGAGACGTACCTACCGGTAAAAATGAAACTAGCGAGGCAAAAGCGAGGCAGCTCGCAGCATGCAAAGATTTAAATCACAGATGCGTCCTGAAAAAGTGCTTCTGAAAACTGACCACGTAATATTTGAGTGAGCGTAACGTAACGTTTTACACGTTCGATCGTTTCTTGAATTATGAGAACACTTTCTGAAGGCACAGGAAGGCATTTTTAAAGGTAAACGAACCTAAATAGCAAAGTAAAAAATGTGTTTGCAATGGAACCGCTCATTGCTTTCTACAAGCAACTAAGGCGGGAAGACATGACACATTTTCGGCCGCCTGAAGTATGGCACGGACGCAGCTGTTATTTTAAATCTTCGGCATCATGCACTTGGAAAAACACGTTTTGGAATTAATATTTAATTTTATTAAATAACTCACAAGCTTCACAATAAACTAAAAATATTATATATTAAAAATCTAACTTAGCATAAACATTTCTAAAAATTACGTCTAAAATTGAGCAAAATATGTATGCACATTTCCCGACATGAATAAAGATATAATGAATGCCTATATTACAGTTCTTATTTCTTTATAATAATTGCAAGTTAATCTTTAGCTAGTGTAGTAGCTTCCATTTCATCAGTGCTTGGAGTACCGATGTGTACATATGCTCTGTGAGGCCATGCTCCTTTGCACGTTGGTTCGACCGCACCCAAGCATGAAGCTCCGCAAGAGGATACGCAAGAAGCGTTGCCCACGTAAGTACTGGACGCCGCAAGCGAATGCACCGATATTAGCTGTAAAATAAGATGATTCATTTTTTCTAAAATTATACTACAATAATGATTTATGGCCTACGAGACAATGCCTACCTTAGTACTCGATTAGGAAGGAATAGGGAAAATTACAACAACATAGGTTGACGGGCCCTTTAGTCTGGTGGTTAATATGGAACTGAAATTTTCATAGTGTTTCGTCTATGTCTTTACAAAAGACCATCGTGACAGCATGTGTGATGTGTTTCGATAAGTGAGTACGTTATGTTATGACATAGCCTTTTTTTCTGTCGCTTCTCGATCCCTTATACTTAATCCTACCAGCTATGAACTTGCAGCATCTGTGAAGTTGCTTGTTTTATAGGCGACGCGGTAGCCACCGACAATAATGTGAACCGTCAGACTGTCTGCCATAAAAAAGTCTGTCATTGGACTGCACGTCTAATACATAAAACTTAGCTTCACAAAGCGTGTATCTTAGAAATTTTAATTTTGATTAAATAAGCCATTTTTTAAATAAATGTAAGCTGATTAGAGTACTGATTCGGGACGTGGAAATTTACAAAAGGCTATCATTATAATACAGTTTTCTTCTTCAAAGCCAAGGATTACGATTTAAAAGCTAAACCCAAGAGGAGTTACGCCCCCACATCCTCCGGGAGTTATTTGAAACTCGCATTCCCACCAACTAAAGTTTTTACACGCGCGAATTATTACGTTTTACCTGAATCACATATATTTTAAGCCGAGGAAATTTCCAGGTGCATTAGTGTCCATGAATTATATATGAATACTTTTAGCTATTTATAAAGTAGGGCTCCCCGAGTTTTAAACAGTCGTATTAAAATAGATTTAGAGTCGAGTAACAAAGCAACGACCCTTGTAATGTGACCTTAATAATTATATACTAGTAATTATATAAGTCTGTAATCTCGTACCCAATTCCTTTGATCGATTCTTATGAAACATGGTTTAATTTATACTCTATGAGTTATCAGTTATGCACCAATTAACCAATCGCCAACTGAATGAAAACTTTTCAATCGATTAGAAAACATACGGCAATAAAACATTTAAGGACTTCTTTTGTGTTCATAATGGATATTTAGTGGATCATGGGCCCACCTATGATTTTAATGACAATTTGATAGATACATTGTAATGAGGCGTGGAAAGTTAAAGGTCTATAAGAATCTCATGGCGAATGGGGAATTAAAAATTTGTAGGTACATTTACATTTTGCGTATAAATCTCATTTACTTACTTAATTCATAATCGAACAAGCACTTTTCCATAAAGCAATATCTATTTAATAAATACATATATACATATAATATGTCGGCACGACATTGTAATATAATTAATTAATCAATACTCGTAACACAAACCTTTGAACGATAATGCAACAAAGGCCTACTTTCGTTCGAAGAGGTATCGCCATCGTCAAATGTCGATTCAAAACCTCGTGACATCCGCAGAAACTGAAGCATGGCTAACAAGAGAACTCCAGCGTACACGAAAAATTCTTTTGCCTGTTAACAAAATCGCTATAAGAATTTTTGGTTTACTCACTAAATATACAAAATACAATCCAAAATAACCTGCTACCCCTCAAAATTTCCAAATGTCCAATAGATCAGCAATATAACTTATTCACTGCTAAGTTCGCAAAGTGATGGGGCGTAAGTTTCACTACATATTATAAAACAAGTCCTCCGCCGCGTCTATACAGACTCGTATGTATGAAGGTTTTAGTAACTAATTTACAAAGTTACGCGGGCGAAGCAGGGCTAGCAGCTAGTTAATAATAAAACATTATCTTGCAAGTAGCAAATGTACCTCGTAGATCGTAGATCCTATTTTCAATCACGTATTATTTTCACTAAGCTGAAGTTATTTACTATTATTTTATAATAATATCAAGCAATTTTACATAGTACTTTTTAATATTTGGTAAAAAAAATAAGTGTAAAATAAATTGTAAGTAATTTTTGTTATGACGATGATTGAATTTTGTATGGGAATAATAATTTACTAGTATATTTGCTCGCAGAATCCGTTTTTCCTATGTCATTTCCGTTACCATAAAACGGATGCTGCTCCGTGCATATATGGAACTACTTTCCTCATCCTTATTATTGAAAATAAATATACAATGTATGCCTATGCACAATATATAATGTTGTATTATTTTTCCACGAATCCTCATTCGTGGAAAAATTTCCGTACCTGGTAGGGATAAGTGGAAAAAATTACATTATAATTTTTTCTACGAATTAATAATTATAAATGTAATTTTTTGTATGTATGGATGGAAAGATGGAACGGGCGTAATTACTTGTTGAGAATTAAAGTTCATTGAAAGACTCAAAAAGTTGCGAAGAAGAAGCAAGGTATGAGTATGAAAGGGTCGAGCAAAAGTTGCAAAAGATGACTTAGTAGTTCAAATTAGATTGACGTTAAAAATCTTGAGCAGTCTACGTTTATATGGAGAATTTCAAGGAAGAGCTTTTAAGTAATTGGAAAATAGTTGCTTCAGTTCTTATCCAACATAATACGCTTTCAAATATTAAACTCTTGAAGGATTTACGTCGTGGACTTTAATACTCGCATGGAAATAATAAAATATATTTGAGAGTATGACTTTTTAAATTCCTCATCATCGTCTCTGTCGTAGAAGAGGGTTCCCCCATAATTTTCCAATAGGAACGGTCAGAAGTAGCCTGGAGCCACCGTCGACCCTCGGCCCTTATCAAATCGTGTGTCCACCTTGTCAGTGGACATCCTACACCTCTGACTGAGGCCTGTATTCGAGAATGTTTCGCCTCCAGCAACCGTCGACTCTCCGTACTACGTGTCCTTCAACTACCCACTGCCACTTCAACTTACTGATCCACGGGGATTTTCATTATTTTTATTAAATCATCCTTACTAATATTATAAATGTGAATGTGAGTTTGTATGTTACGCTTTCACGCAAAAACCACTGAACATCACCATGAAATTTTGCATACACGTTGTCTGGGACACTTGAATAGACATAGGGTACTTTTCATGGTTCAACGCGGACGAAGTCGCGGGCACCAGCTAGTAATGAATAAAAATAAGTAAAATATTTACCCGTGACTCGAATAGTTTAGCTTGCGCTATGAGAATAACTATTAGGTTTCCGAATGCTACAGACAGGTACCAGGCTGCGATCGTTATAGTTTTCATACTTTTTGGTGCCTGAAATTTAAAATCTAAACAGTAAACCTCATAAACGATTTAAATAATTGGTGGCCGCTATGAAAATGTGTTTACATTTTGTTGGGTCGACTAAGTGTTTTAACAATGTGAATGGATGGATGGATTAATATAAAAACTTCAGAAAACAGACAGGGGCTTAAACAAAATGTTTTGGAAGAAATGGAAACTCACTACAAACAATGTTACAAATAATATTACATTTTGAACAAGTATTAATATAATAATATTAACAATTATTTGTCCTATTGTAAATTCGCCACCAAGTAATCTTCTATATAAATAAAAATTAATCCCTAAATGTGTTGCCTCCCCCTAAGCGCAAAACTCGAGAATGGCTGGACCGATTTGGCTGGTTTCTTTTTTGTTGTGTTTGATGAAGTGTGAGGAGGTTCCTATGGAGAGAAAAAAACGTAAAAAATACGAGGAAAAATTAAAAATAACAATTTTCTTTTCCCTTACAAACCATGTTCTCAGCTGTCGTGATTGAAAACAAAAGAAAGGAGCGTTAGTATATACTTAGTAGATTTTAATTTTGTCTTTACTTATGAATAGAGGGATAATCAGGGAAGGTTCTTACTAAAAACAATGCTCCCGGGGTGAAGCCGAGAGCTGGTAGCTAGTTTTGCATAAAAAAATATGTAAAATCGCCACTTTTTATGAGTTAATATTCTATTTTTATAAGTTAATACGTCATATTATGTTATTTTGTATAAAATAAAAAGCTATAAAAAGATGCCGCTCCTTGTGTCTGTAAAGTTAGAATAACTCATATGAATTGTTTGATCAGTTTAATCTCAAATGTCGCAAACAGATTATGTGTACCTATAATAGTTTAAAAACTGAATTGGAAAAATTTTGTTTATTTTTATAACTAGCTTTTATGCAAACACTGGAAATCTGCAATCTAAATGAACAGATTTTAAGGTTGGCAGCACACTTTCACAGAGCTTTCAGCCTCCTATTGCAATTAAGAGAATTGTACCACGAGCGCGCTTCATACGAAATGGAGCTCGTGTTTTCAAAAACAACTTCAAAATTGATAACTTAAAAGCTTATATAGAATCTACAATTAGGCCAATATTGAAAATTATCAATTAGTTTTGGATCAAATAATTTCAAAACTACTTTTAATTTTAAAATTTAGAAGAAGCGATTAAAGCTAAGACTCAATTTTGACAGACTTGAAATTTTGGTAAAAAATAAACACATTTAATATTAAATGTCCATTTTCAATTAGAAAAATAAACAATAACTAAATTAAATTTTAAACGAAATCGACCTAGAACTGTACCACTAAGATGATAAAGTCTCATCAGTCCTATCATCGGACTAAGTAAGCGGACTCTAACTAGCATGGGCGTAGCCAGGATTGTATACAGGGGGGGAGGGGGAGGAAGGGGGGGGAGGGGGAGGAAGGGGGGGGGGGGGGAGGGGGGGGAAGGGGGGGGGGTGCGTCGACAAAGAAAATCCTAGATTATATTGTTTTCATCGTTGTTTTTAATAGTATTAGGTCAAGAAGTGTGTTTTCAGCGAAAAATATGAGCGACAGTTCATTCGACGCGGAATGCAATTCTGAGAAAGGCATTTTCAGGATTTTTTCTCCCAGTAAAAATTGTAATTGTTATTAATAAAAAACAAAGGTAGACTTTTGATGATAAATCAAAAACTATAAATGATAGATAGATATTTCACAAGCCAGCCTTCAAGCCTGTTAGTTTCTTTTCTTAGGTCTTATAAGAAGCGTCGCAAGCTATGAAGCTCGTAAAACTTACAGTATACCAGAATGACCGCTCTTCCAGAGGGGGGGGGGGGCTGCCCCCCCCCCCCTGCCCTTACCTCGCTACGCCCATGCTCCTCATCGAAAAAAAGCTCGCGCTGCCCAATTATCACTGAAAATTATACCCAGTGACTTTATCCTTTCCTGGCTTAAAAAGCAGCTCAGAAGTACATTTACGAAGCATTTTGGGAGTCTGGATTTTTCTCAAAAGGAATTCGTGCAAGAGATGAGCCAAGTGTATCAATTTATTAGGAGACTATGTTTTAATAGATAATAGATTTTAATAAAAAAAAGTGTCATTTAAAAAGCACACCAAACAAGGGTCAATTTTGCCTTTTAAGGGTTAAGGGATACTATATATCACTTAATGTGTTGAAATATAAACGACTACAAAAGTGTGTATATTAGTTAGATAGATCAAACGGTCCGTTTTAGTTTGAATGTTCCTTAAACTTGTTATACGTAACTTAAATAGGTCGAACGCTGTAAGAGCCCCAGTATTTGTTCAACTATAGCCTGCAGCGCCTCGGAATAAACGTTTTAGCACAGTGTTAAAGGGTAGCACTTAATTAAAAGGTGACTTTGAACCGCTATTCACTGCCACCATTCGTGTGTTCGACAACCGGATATTGTGTCCTGAACATTTTTTCCAATAATTGACTAGGATTGTTAACTTAATAATTTTCAAAATAATTTACCGCTTCAAACTACACTCTATTGATCGAACTTTACAGTTTTTCACTTCAAGATCAAATTTTAGTAGGTATATCTACCAACTAAAACTGTATATTAATCATAATATAAGTAAAATTTAAGTAAATGTTAAAACAATACAAATTTTAATCAAAGTACTATACAATTTTAACTTATTTGAAAGTTGGTTCAAAAACTTGTTATAGCTTGAAAACCGTGAAGCTAATCAAAATAATGTATATGAACATATTTTGTTTAGAATTTAATGTGTTTTCAAGTTTCAAAGTTTCAAAGATACAAAAAAGTTTCAAAGGCTAAAATTATGCTCATTAAATTCATAACAAAATATATTCTATACATACATTTTTAAACTTCGAAATTTAGTTTGTCTGAAAACACAGAATGACCATACTTATTGTAACATGTACCTACATTATTACCTTAAGTAATTTGACGAATCCATACTTAATAATCCATTATAAAATTATTAACTTGAAAATTAATCAATTTACCTCTAGGTAAGAGAATTCGAGACCAGAAACGGCGAACATGATCTCAGCAATTGAAACAAGTAGATACTGCGGTACAATCCAGACTAGATGCAGTTCGTTTGGCGGATTTGGTGCATAGAGGACTGCCGCATCGAGCCTACCCAATCGTTCTCTTAAACACAGTACGTACACACCACCAGTCCTCAATAAACCCTCGCCGGATCCAGATACTTCTCCATCTGCACTGTCCACGCGCCATTTGAATCTAATAAAAATTGACATTAATAAACTCTAACTCCGAAATGCAGTTTATTTCAGAATAGTCTGCCTAGGTACTGACAGCCGACAGACGAAGTTATCACTCGTAGCTGCAGTAGTTGCAAAAAAACATGTATCACCGCATGGAAATGAGATTTTACAGAAAATGAAATGAATTTAAATCTATGTTCATTTCACAAACAATTTCATATGAATATGGATGTCTCCCTTTGGTTTCTGCTAATCCAGTCCACAGTTTTACTGCGTTATTTAAATAATTTTGCATGAAAACTTTCATTAGGAAAACAATAAATAAAAAAAATCATTAAGATCATTAAAAAAATATTATAACTCTGTCATTACTTTTACTTTTTTTTAACTCAATTTTTAACTCGCGGGGTATTACAAGTTTTATGTGTATGTCTGTGTATCTGTGTATGTGTGCGCCTATCTTTGGAATCGTAGCTCCCAAACGAATAGACCGATATTGATCCTTTTTTTTTTTCAATCATTGCCAACGTGAAAAATTCAAATGTAAACTTCAACTTTTTAAAAGTTTCAGTTTTTCAAAACTGACGTGTGAAGTTAGTTATTATTGTTTTAATGAAAATGAATAATTAAATATCAAGGTGCCTTTCAAGCCCCAACTTACTTGCCAGGCTGGAGACACATAAACGCAGATTCTCCTATACGATCGATGGGCGCGTCCGAAACATAGTATATGTCAGTCAATCTTTTTTCAGTTTCAACTGTAATAGATACGTTTTTATTTGGACCCGTATTACCCAAGTATACAACCCTGCAATAAAAAGAATCGAATGTTAAGCAAGCAAACTTATGCGATCATAATACCTATCCGATTTTAGTTGAGGGTGCATTATATTGATTAGCTTCAAAGACAACGAAGGTGACAGATTATTAACGACGTTCATCTCACCCAAAGCCTCAATGTGTATAAATAGAGAAATCCAATAGTATCTACCTATACCAAATAGCAACGTGAAATAAAGAATTAATATAATATCATCAATACATATAATATAATCATAAACGAGCCTTCTGTACATTTTGTAATAAAAAACATGTTAACATTACAATTTACAACATTACCAGCCCGTAAATAAATTTGTATTTGTAACCGACCATTAGTTATTTCGTTAAAATCAATTGATTGGTATTTACCGGAGATTAGTGTGAACAAACGTCGTAATTTATGTGTTTTCTACATTATACATTTTCATGGTTTCCAGGTAAACATATATTTTTATTAATCGACGACCGTATATATGTCTTTTTTTTATGTCTGTTCGCGGATAACTTCGTCGTTTATGAACCGATTTTGATCATTCTTTTTTTATTGGAGAGGGTATACCCCAAAGGTGGTCCCATATAAATTTGGAAAAGAAATTCCAACCCTAAGGGTAGGAAAACAGGGGATGATTGATTGTTCACTGACTGATTATAATATATGACCACGCATAATGATAATTATTTTTTATTGGATAGGGTTGGATTTTTATTGAACCTCGAAGTTGATCCCATCCCATATAAGAAATTTGGAAAAAAAAATCCTACCCTAAGGCCGGTTTTAGAGCTCTCCTGACGGTCAGTACTGACGATACGCACTCAGTATTGACATTAAACCGCGGAAAAAACTGAAAAGCAAAAAATAACTTTATTTAACCTTAATAACTAAGTTCTTAAACTAATGTAAGTACACCTAAGTAATTTTAAGTCGGCGCTAAACAAGCAAATTAATTAATTAATTATAAGCGTGATGCCCGGCGGCGGGCGGCGCAGTCACGCGCCGACTCAAAATTACTTATGTGTACTTGCATTAGTTTAAGAACTTAGTTATTAAAGTGAAACGAGTCGGCGGCCGAACTCATCGGTCTCTCGGCTAAAATGCGTCCTGTTTCACACAGCACATAGCGCGGTAAGAGCAGTCGAGTGAGATGCACAATGATTCATACAAAAAAAAAGACCCTTGGGCGTATACTCTTTTTGACAAAACTACTGCATATATCTATTTCATGTCAAGTTATTTGAGCTCTTGAATAACTAATCATTGTTTTTATGCAAAGTATTTTGGAGTTTTTGTTCACTGGAACCTAATTAACGACAAGATATAACGGTATCATGCTTACTTTTGTAAATTAAACTTAAAACAGCGGAGTAATAATCATTGCATGTTTGTATGGAGATAATCTGACTTGTATTAACTTAAGGTTAAATAAAATTATTTTCCGATCGAATGATCGGAATTGATGAATGGATTCGTTATCAAACCACTTGCGACAAGCTACAATGTCTGAGAATATTTTGTAAAGAAGCCGTACAGAT
Organism: Synanthedon vespiformis; assembly: GCA_918317495.1. NCBI lineage: Eukaryota > Metazoa > Arthropoda > Insecta > Lepidoptera > Sesiidae > Synanthedon > Synanthedon vespiformis. The sequence goes on from OU906947.1 coordinate 7,011,433, forward strand.
ATCTCATAAAGGTAATTTGCTTCTTAGAATTTAATAAAGGTAAATTATATTATATTCTGTTAAATATATATTCCAAAGAAAACTTACTTCAATTTCGGTTTCCCAGTCAATGATTTCGTAAAAGAGTTTGAATCCATAAAATACAATGTTATTTGGTCGTCTGAGTTTTGGCCGATCACAATGGGCATAAACTACAACAGACATATCTATATTATAGTAGCTGTTGCCCGCGACTTCGTCCGCCTTCAAAATGTTATACAGCCTAAAACTTTCCTCGATAAATGGACTATCCATATCCAACACAAAAATAATTTTTCAACTCGAACGCCTCTCCCAGTAGTTCCCGATATTAGCACGTACAACCAAACAAACAATCAAACAAACTCTTCAGCTTTACATAATGGTATAGACTATAGATTTACAATGAAATAAGACATATAATGAAAAATGAAAGTACTATAAAAAATAATTATATTCAGTTCATAAATATTTGAATATTTGAAAACCATAAATAAAAGAGATCTTGGCAACAATTTAAATTGAAATATTTATCGAAAATGCCATTCAATGAGATTAATTAATTAAAAGAGTTCCCACTCGGTTCAGCAAAGTTGAATTTACGCAAAAATAAACATTAACATTCATACATTATAAGGATTTAAGGGTGTGTTTTCACACGTCATTAGCCTAGTTTTTTTTTTCTAAGGGAAGAGTGCTTGGTGGAGAGAGGGTTAAGTTAGACATAAAAATTACTCAACTATCTCGTATTATCTAACCCAAATCCTAGCTGATCAAGTTTGACTACATGATACTACTATCAGATATCTATATTTCCAATATAATTATTATATGAAAACGTTTAAGATTACTGGTGCAAAAATTATGAGACGAAATGTAGATAGTTTTTTGAATGTGAATTTTCCACTATCTCGTCACCTCGTCGTCACTCTAGTATAAACGATATAATACATTACCATCCGTTCAATAGGCCTTAGTTTATTCTCCACGCGATGTTTTTTCATAACTCTGCCTGCACAATTGATGGGGCAACTTGAAACAAGACTGAGTTCTTGGTGTGGCAGTGACGTCATCAGTGCGGTACCTTTTTGCTCTACGTTGGCGAATCCATGACCACGCACTAGCACCTCGATGGGGCATTCTAATGTATTTAACAATACAATACCCGTACGTTGTACACCCGGCTGTTGGAGTGTTGATACCTGTTTGCAGAACAAACGCATTTAATTTTGGATTGCAGGTTTGAACTTCGTCAGCTTAATTTAGCATAGTTTGTCAGTTTAGTTGAAAAATAAAATTCATAACGCCTGATAAATTATGTAAAGCAATGTTATATTTAGTTCGCGCAGCAGATAAAAGTTTCTCGGCAAAAGTAGAGGGAGTATGCGCGATGTTCAATTTTTAGGTCTGTTTGGCGGGCGGAAGCGCGTCGGCGCCGACACGTTATTGGTGGACCAGTCGCTCTTCCCCTCTCGCACTGCGTTCGCGCGTCTCGTGTCTCTTGGGTACTGTTGTGTACAGATTGTTTTATCGTATTAGTAATAAAAAATCCCTCTTCTTCGAAATCGCACAATGATTTCATGGAAGGAATAACAACACTGCGTGTAATGTTAAGTTAGTAAGGGGCAAAAAAATACGAAATAAGAAAAAATAAATCATTTCCCATAGCAATTTTGTGCGCAATTGTACACATGCGCCGTTTACCCCACTAGTTTCGCTTTCAACCTTAATACAATGCGCGACCTATACGCCTGACAAACATAGAACATTTTTACTTTTGCCAAACATTGTTCTTACCTATCTTTATTTTTAGATAGCCGTACAAGGCCTACGTGGCCATTCTGAAATTCTATTCTAATTCGATGGTTACCTCCTACTTATAAGAAAACTTATAACTAACTATAAAATAAACACGCCAATTAAAAGAAGGGCAAAACAAGAAACTGAGTAAAAACAATAACATCTCCAAGGAAAAGTTTCGGCATAAAAGTAAGTTGCTAATTGCACTTGTTTGCAAGTTGCAATAGAAACGCAATAGTTAACAATAATAGTAATTTTCTTTGTAAAATGCGTTTATATTTTTATCAAGTTCGTATTACAAAAGTTAATATAGTGTTTATTAAATATCAATACCTCAATACCAATTTGCAAAATACCCGCTGCAAAAAAGGCCAAGGCAGCAAGCACTCCTCCAATAAACATTTTCTGCAGTGGTGCGAGTTCAGGCAAAATTGGATAAACGCCTCCAGGACACACCGGAATCATTAGCAGAACCATCGCCGGGTTCATTACTTGGAGTTGATCAGGCATTAGGGTTAAACCGAACACCTCACTGCGTAGTCTAGACGCTTGAAACGTCCATCGAGAACCCTACAATTAAGGGTACAAAGTCATTTTAATAATGGTTCTTTTAAAGGAGGATGGGCAAATTGGCCTAATGACCAATAAGGACGAGTCATATGTCACTGGATAGCTTATTCTAAGTTCTAAAACTTTTACTATGGCAGGTAATCCCAAATCTCTGTGTGAAAAAAGTTATCGCTGCATAAAAATGGATTAATGAGTAGAAACGTTACTATGTAACTTTTTTGATGCCGAGTTCCTATATCGCTTTAGACTATGAAGGTCTTCTTACATATTAAACGCTATTAATGAAAGAATATACATGGCAAATCAATTATATAATTATGTAAGTGACAACAACCTCAACAGACAAAGGGTTGCATTCAGGGCTATGGATGCAAATCAAGAACTAGACTTTCCGCGTTTAACAGAAAATGATGTGAAGCTATTTTCATTAGGATCGTATCAATTAAAATTAGCGAAATCTTATTGTGCCGAACATTTGCAGAATGGTCTGTATATTATTGAATTGTTCAGAGATAACGTTCATGAGGCATTGGAACAATATAATATGCCTCAAAATTGTTCACTGCTTAGAGGTCGTATCCAATCGCGTCACGTAAGAGCGAGATCTTATTTGTGTTATATTTTGATTAATAATAATGCCATTGGCATACGGAAGATAGCACAATATTACTGCACTTGTTTGACAGGGCGTCGCACTATTGGGAGTTGTGCACATGTAGTATCTATAGTTTGGTACCTTGGTGCAGGAAGACACGAATTATTTATTCCTCCAGCTGGGCACTTAACACAGCTCATAATTGATGAACCTTTTGCTTGAAAAATAGTGGTCATTATTGGATGGTATATCGATATATAGGTAGTTGTTTTCTCATGTTTATTTATATGATAACACGTTTAAAAACCGTTGTACAGAACAAAAACCCTATAACAGTAAAAAAATACTTATTGATGGAATGTTTTTATTTTGCCATAACTTTTTTCACACAGCGATTTAAGATTTCCCGCCATACAAAAATTTGTAGAATATGAAAAAACCTTTCAAATGACATATGGCTTGTCGTTATTGGTTTTTAGGCCAGTGTCCATACAAAACTGCCCATCCTCCTTTGAGTGACCTAAACATTATGTACGAGAGACCTATTTTCCTAGAATCTGTGCTTTATTTAAGTAGCTCGAGGCAACGTCCCAGAATTAAATCCGGTCGGCTATTTGTTCAATGTTTCCTTCCCGCGTTCTGGTTCACTGTGGCATATTATTCCAGTCGATTTGTGAGCAAAGTGCAATAGGAAGCAGCACGTATATCCATTGCGATATAAATGCATTTTAAATAATTTTATATACTAGACTAGTTAATAGAACAGAAGAAAATTTAAACACTTTTATTAATAAGCGCTTTAATTGACGAGTTCAAAGTTTTTTGGACAAAATTGGGAAGAAATTTGACTATACCTATATTAAATAAGTGCTTATACTAATTGAACCCCGGTCATTGCTTATATAGGCTTTTTTATAAAAATAGCCTAACTATAAAAGATACATCTTAAACATCAACTATTTGCCAGCGAAATTTCCATCAAAATCAGTCCAACCGTTTCCACCGAAAACGAGCCGGCAAAAACAGATACACGATAGGTGGGCATTAATTTAAAAAAAAATATTATTATTGTTTATTTGTGTAGATTGCGTACACGTAATATTTAGTCCTAACGATTACCTAAACGGTCTCGTGTAGCATATAATAACTCTCTATACACAAAGAGCTGAGCGCTATGTAATCTGCCTCTAAAAAACGAATAAAACTGGACAAAAGTTTTTAACAAAAATTCGATACGTTTGCTTTTAGCATTAAAATTGTATTCGAATAAATTGGAGTTTCAGATGGACGTACGTTTTCTTTACCCATTAATGAGTTACTCTTAATACAAATATGCTATTGCCTATTATCTCTATTTATACCTTATACCTATATAATACCGTCATCGAATTAGTTGTATGGATGTGCAACATAAATCTGTAAGGGTTGGTCATGGAGTAAGTTACTTTGTTTTCAGGGATATCGTGTTTATAGGCTCTATACATGATAGTGAAACTAAATTGACCAGTTTTAGAATTATTTACTGTATGTATGTATGTGTGTATGGTCCTCCATAACTCTTAAACGAATTAACTGATTTTCATGAAAATTGGTAGATAAACATTTAGACGTACTGGATAGGCTACTTTTTTCTTTTTCAACGCGGACGAAGCCGCAGGCGCAGGTTTTATTATTAAATATCCTATGTCAATCACTGATAGTGTAAGGGATGCAACCCGCAAAGTTATTCCTCCTTACATTACAGGGACACTTCAATTTTATTTATTATTATTATTTAGATTGAATAACAAACCTGTTGATCGAAAAGCGACCAAAATATTGGCACTGGGAGATACAAATATAGTATGGAAAACACAACTTTCATCTCATTTACAAGTTTAGAGCCGTATTTCTCAATTGAATAATCCAGCCAATGTTCCCGAGGGGGACCCTCCGTTTTCGCATCGTGTTTAAGTCGCTTCCAGACTGCGTACTGAAATCATAACTTACTACTGAAATAAAGTTAAAGAGGTTTTTGTAATACACAAAGAAAACTTGTAAGGTTGTTTATCTGAAAATTTCATTAACTTTAATAACAACAACTTCAATATTCTACTACTTGCAACTATAATGTTTATTTTATGTTTTGATTTTTTCCTAAACATGATTTTCTCATAAATCAATACTAAATCAGAATATTAGTTATATGTGTGCAAATTTTCATTCAGTAAAGTATGTTAACAATATTTACATGAGAATAAAAATGCTTCATATAATTATACGCTTAATTACACTAATATCCAAATAATAACTGAACTATTAAAATCAAACCTTTATGTATAACTAGCTACCAGGCGTTTATGTTAATTGCCATCGTTTAATTTAGGACAATACCGACAGCTACTTTTAATAGTCAAATCCAGTTCAATGTGCACTTTTAGTAATCAAAAGGCTAAAAAAATTCGTGAGATGGCCGCAGTCGTCATAAAATATTTATGAAATATATAAAACGTAACTCAAATCAGATCACTGAAAAGTGTACATATACGCAAGCAAAGCCTTATGTAAAAAAGAACACATCGTATTCTGCTTTTTATGATAAAAAATTATATAAGGCGGTATAAAATTATAAATAATAAACTATGTTCGGCAATTCAGAAAAAAATTGCCGGGAAAGGGTTGCTTAGTTATTTGATAAATTTTATTTTAATTAGAATATAGGGCCTATTTGTCATTTTTGTACATTTCAAACATTTTAAGGGCATTCTCCTTTATCGAATACCATATTTTATTCGTTATTATACTTTATAATAACGCAAATATAAATACTATATTAAACTAGAATATTGAAACGAAGATGTTAAATCGTATGTATGTATGTACCTATGTTAGCTCGCTTTGATATCCAAATTCAAATTAACTTTGTAATGAATTGAGATATTATTGAATGGTTTACTAATGAATACCTTCCTTTGATGCACATAGTTTTGGAATTATAATCAAAGGCCTAGCTACCGCCGTATCAATTACCTACCTATATGAGATCCGTAGTGTGTGAGCAAAAAAAAAGGTTAACGTCTAGGTTAAAATCAAACCTCAGTAATTGCGTCTTTTTAGACGCAATTCTTGCTAGTTTGTTTATTTTGTAAAAAAAATTGCCCTCCATTACGCCAAAGTCGCCAGTTAGTCTATTATTTATGTAGTTATAATTTTCTTGCTCATAGCCAGGTATGAAAATAGCCTTTCCTTTGAAAAGAAATACTAAGAGTAAGTACTTGCCGTGCTAGCAAAATAAGCCCGAGAGGATTAGATTCGAATTAGTACTAAGGAAATTCTTGTAAGTCGCGATGTTGAAATTTCCATTACAGTCATTTGAGAGTTTCCATCTTTCCTTAGAGTTCAGGTCAGCCATTTCATAAAAACTTAATGGATTTATTTTCGCAAGATGCGAATTCATTCAGAGAAAGCAATTGTAAGGTGTATTAAAAATACGAAGGTTGTCCGTAAAATAAGGTTCTCGAGGAGTTGCAGTCACCAGGTTCGCTGTTAGGCGGGATCTGGTGGCAGCGGCGTGCAGCATAGTTTCTCCTCTCCCAGTCCCCACAAGACCTAGATGTCTGCAATTGGGAACCTTAATTTACGGAAAACCTTTAAATATTTGCAATTTTGCTGGATTTGCTACGAAAATAAATTAAGCTTTTACAAGAACCCGTTTTTTTTTTGGGTGAATGAATAAGGACCAACAAACAAAACTGCGAATTGGCTATTTGACAAGATTTAAAATATACTACGAAATCCTATTAGAAAATAGCGTGAAAAATCAATTATGTCACTTTACTTTAAGCTAAATTGTGTATATTTTTTGCAAATATGAAAAAAAAATATCACAATTTTTGAAATTTTATCTGCAACCGAAACGTCCCGTGATTGGTTGCAACTCTGATGACGCCATACGCTAGTAAACATTGCTTCCGCGACTGATTGTAGTTCTTTACTAGTTGTAGTTGTTTACTAGCGTGTGACGTCACACGTATCAAAGGCCAGCGCCATTACAGGAACACCGTATTTGGCGCGATTTTGGAAATTTAAACTTTAACATTGATTTTTATTAATAATACAGTAGATCTCCGGGAAATATCAATGTAGTGTGCTTATTATGTAGTAAAGAACAATTTAAAACGATTTTCTAAAATTAGTCAAATAGCGGATTGGCGCGATTTGAATTCGCGACGCAGTAAACTGCGATGCGAACTAAGTACGATGCAATTTCAAGCGGAAAGACGTTCCCTTTCACGGTTGGAAAATTCGTAATGCGATCAATTCGTCGATCAAGTTCTTGAGATGCGTTCTGCGAGCTCGTAGATTCCTAAGATGTTACGTCGCTTCCCAGTTTTATTTGTAAACCCTACTAACACATGAGTGAATTTTACAGTCTTATTTGAAGAGACTACCTTATTTCTGGTTGATACCAGTGAAATGTTACCAACCACAACAATCTTTACAAAATAAAATCCTATTACCAACAAAAGGAACTATCACACGAATCATAATAAGAATTAAATAATAAAGTAAAAGTTATGAAATCATTACAAGTGTATATAGGCCGTTCACCTGGAGGTGTAACACGGCTTATATCATGTGCGTAAATTAAATTTAATAAATAAATTAAATCATTGTAAAACTGTCTAATATTAGGCCATTTCAATAAACCGTGTTATTCTAATAAACGATGCCGCAAGTTCTTGGATTTAAACATAAGTCGCTTCGAAGAAAAACATTAGTACATTTTTTTTTATCCCGCTCCAGTTAACAAAATTGTCTGAAAGATTTATTTTTGTTACGAACAGAAAAGAATGAGCAGAGCAGAATTAGATGTCCAGTTTTGGTGGTACGACTAATATACGGTCACTTACATTAGTTTGTAATTACTTACATCTCCTATATAATTTGTATTATGCTCCCAAAGCTACTTTGTGCTACGTTAACTATGTCTATATAACATAGGAAATCAATCTAATATTCATTATTGTTAATTGTTATATAATACAGAATGCATATAGCTTGTTGTTTTAAATCAAATAAGCGTTTGTTTCATTTAATTTTCTCATTAATATATACCTATTCTCTATTTATCATTCTTTATATTTACTTTGGAAAGCAAGCTGAAATGCCCTTGCGATAAATCCCAAACAAATAAATAATACTCAAATATCTTTCGACGATATAAAAGCTAATATTATTATTGGCATGTTTCCAAAAATTTAATTATTAAATTTTCCGTATTATTTTTAACTATTGACTGTTGACCGTTTGTTTGCTTGATCGGGCTAAAGTAAAAAAGGATACAATTAATTGACGTCATTTTCAGTCGTTGGTTAAAGAATAATTTATAAAAGAATTTGGGCTACTTCTTAATTACTTAATTAAATGATGATTTTCAAAAATACTCAAAACAACATTATTACCAACTATTATTAACCTTCTTATTGTGTGATAATAAAAATCAACACAAATAGTTTATAAGTAATAATAATAAATATGAAAGAAGCTTGGCTCACAATGCCATGATGGTTATTGATTGATTCGGAATGTCTGATCGGCCGATGTTCGAGTAATGGGACTATTTTGAGGAATAGTTATTGAATTATATAACTTTATTTGGAACATTATTCTGATTTTTATTAGGTAATATGATTAATAGAGTCTACATTTCAGGTCGCAATATAACAAAAGGTTTGGCCCAGAAAATGATCGATCGATTTTAACAAAATACTACTTTCGGTCAATACCAGGAAAGACTTTTAAAAAGTTCGTTTTTTGTTTTAGTTATATAAAGATACCCATTTAAAACTAGTATAAAATTAAGGCAATAATTTACTTTCATTGTCTTCCTCCTTACAAAGTGATCTATTAAAATAGAAAATAAAGAATCAAAAGTGAGGAAAAATGCAGGAAAGTAAAGCTGCTAACTTTTGTTAAACTTTCAAAGTTATTTGCGAAGTTAAGCAAAAACGTGGCTTTCAGTACGGTTGAATAATGAATGAGCGTATCTTGGAAGTCTAAATATCCCATAAAATATTTCACTAATCTAAAACCGCTGGGAGAGTACTGGGGAAAGGATATTATTTGTCAATTAACTTCGCTTTGATATAATTACAATTCTATTATTTCCATTTGGATTATAGTGAAATAAAAAAGAAGTAATTTACCCAAACACATTGAAAAAATTTGAAGGTGACATTATTACGTGGTTTCTTGATTTTGTACCATTTCTTTCCGGCGATAAATGTTCCTGAAAGATTTTCATTTACTATTCAAATCAGGCTTACTGCATAATCCTTTATTGCGTTAAATAATGTGTTTTTGTAAAATTCAATAGGCAAGAAATAAAGTGAGTAGAGACTAAAATTGTTACTTGCGCCACACTAACAGTCTTCTACTAAAGGCGTTCTCCTAACTTATTACTCACATTAAGTAATTAAATTAAATTAAATATGTACCTACTATGTTCAAATCAAATATTTATTATGATAATCTTCAAGAGTAATCCGAATAGGCTCAACGTTTTTAGGGTACTGGAGTGTAAAAAACCTTTGCTATCTTCACAAACATTTCCGTTTATATAATACTAGCTGGTGTCCGCGACTTCGTCCGCGTAGAAAAGTATAAAACGCTATCTACCGTATTTTGGATGGATGGCGCTATCTCCCGGGCCAAGCCGCTTACTTTTTTTTTTTTTTTTTTATGTCAAGGTCGACAGACAGGCTGACTTTACTTTTATTTTAGATTTCCTGTAGAGATTAAGCATTTTCCCGCGGTAAAAAGTAGCCTATGTTCATCACGGATAATGTCGGCTTCTAATGGTAAAATAATTTTTCAAATCGGCCCAGTAGTTTCCGAGCCTATTTTATACAAACAAACAAAAAAAAACAATATAAAATCTTTCCTCTTTATAATATTAGTATAGACTAGCCGTGTCCCGCGGTTACACCCGCCTCGGATTGTAAGGGTTATAGGGCAATGATAATAGCATATAACCTTCTTTAAGAATGTGAAATCCAAAAATAATCAGTCAGTTTAAAATCAGTCTGGTTCCAGAGTTTAAAGCGTTCAAGAGACGTCTATAATCTACAGCAGATCAGTGATGCTTAGGTATACATAAAAAAATAAAATAAATAGTAATAGATACCAATAGATATAAGTACTAGGATAGCCGGAAAGCCGAAGCCAAGAGCGTAACAGGTGTCATCGCCGAAGCACATAATAGATCTACGCAGGGCGGGCGTCACGATCATTCCTATAAATCCTCCCAGATTTACAGTGCAATAGAATGTAGAAAAAAATCGTTGCAACCGTTGATTTTCTTCGGGAAGACGAAACTGTAAATAATAAATTTTTCAAAATACTAAGTAGGTCACATGGAAAGAAAATAAGGATCCTTGGTTACCTAATGGGTTACATTACATTCCTATTCCCTTACATTTTTGAAGGAATAGGATAAAATTGGAAAAGAATATATTACTTTTATAATTCACATCTGTAATGAGGCATTTATAAGAAAAAAATAATTAATCTATACCATAATGTACCTGATCTCCCCCAAACGCAGCGACACAAGGCTTAATACCGCCAGTTCCAATAGCGATCAGGACAAGTCCAATCATCGAAGTCAATCTGAAAAATTAAATATTAATTAATGCCCACTAGATATTCAAAAACCTATTTCAATCAAATCCAGCTAGCATGAACAGTTTTCAGAAAAATTCCGTGTCTCATCAGAATTTCTCAATTTTATTTTTGTGTTGAGTCCATATGTTGTGTTTACCGAAACATAACAGCATACATATATATTACAATGGTTTTCTGTAATAATGTGGTTGGTTTCCAATTAGGTATTATCGCGCCGAACGTGGCCTCTAAGAACAAGCCTTGAAGGAAAGTTCAACGTCACTAAACTGGCTTCGGCAGTTTACGTAACCTGAGCTTCGTAACCAGTTACGATGTAAGAAACCATTTGCGATCGAAAACCGTGTCCGTCCGATAGTACGTCCGTGTATGAAACCTCTCGACTGTTTATAAAACCAACAAAAACTCTTTTATTGTTATAATGTGAAAACTTTACAGTAATATGACAAATGACATAAAAATACTCGGATAAATTATAACTCTATTTTTCTCCGCCATAGTTTGGTAAATTGTTTACTTTTGCGAATGATAAAATAAGTGATAACTTTTTGACATTTTGCTGTTGCATTTATACATATTTGTATTGTTACTCTCTTTAATTAATATGTCTAATATGTGGGCCATCGTTGGATATTTTTTCCCCAAGAACGTGTTCGTTGCTTACTTACTTACTTTCCTATATAATAATAAAAGAGTTTTTGTTGGTTTTATTAACAATCGAGACGTTTCATACGCGGACTAAAAGTCTTCGATGGTAACTTGTTTCGTATAAGATCAAAATAGTTTTCGATCGCAACTGGTTTCGTACAAGGCCGAAAAAGTAGTCGATCGTAACTGGTGGCGAAGCTCAGGTTACGTACGCGGCCGAAGCGACTAAACTATCTATGGAGAAAGCTCGCATTGGGATACGCTGAAGTGGCAATGGGAAGGGAACAATAAAGAAGACTCAAATTTTTTTATTTTTTATATATATAGAAATTAACTAATATATTTTTAAAAATTTATTCTACACTTCTAAGCATTAGAATTTGGTATCTACATAATAATATATAAACATTACGTACGTGGGTGGCAATTTCAATGGTGGTATTGCTGAGAAACACGTTAGTAACGTTCCAAAGAAATAAATAACTGTGAAATACAGGATAACACTGAAAAAAGAACAATAAAATTAAATATATTTTCAACCGTAGTTCCGTAGTTCGACAAATAGCGCTCATAGCACTTAGCAGTTTTTAATACAATACCTAAGGTCTAAATGTTGGAATTTCAAAAAAGTGTGCAATCAGATTTTGATTTGACAACGACGATATACTACTTTTATATCATTAAGGTGAGTATAAGTTCATATTAATTGTTAATGTAGATTCACGTCATGTTTGTGTAAGCGTGAGAGCGTTCGAGTGCTAATCGTGTCATAATAAGCAATCGGGATTCAATACAAACCCGAGTTCAATTCACACGCTTTAGTAAGTATTGTTTTGACAGACAATAATACACATATATCTTCACACTATAACTTATTGATACAGTATTGATAATATGTAAAAATTAGATTTTGATGGATTATCTTTACAAGAGGAGATATATTTAAAAGAAAAAGAATATGTAAGAACATGCAATGCAAATGGCCATAGCATAGAGAGTTATTGTGTGTAAATTTTACTGCACTAAAACTCCCTTCAAGATGGGTCTGGTTTCAGTTCTTAGGGGACTTTGGAACCGTAACCGGACATTATTTTGATGGAAGACTACATGAACGTATAGTAGCTATCAAGTCGACGGATCTCGTAGTACTATTTACGTTAATTTTATTTTAGAAATAAAGTACCTACTTTGTTTGTAATGAATAAACTCAAAAACTAAACTGGACCTATTTTGAAAACTCTTTAACATAGAAAGTAGCCCTCGTGTAAAATATATATATATACACAAATTACTTACTTACTTGTAACGTCCAATAAAATTATCAGCTAAAATCGCTCCGACTAGAGGCATCGTGTAACACATCATTATGAATAAGTGGTACACTACCGTAGCTGTATTCTCGTGAAAACATAATATGTTCCTCAAATACAAAGAAAGAATCGCTGTAAAGAATAAAATATATATGAAGTATTAAGAACTTTGAGAATATGGTGCGGGGCAGATTTGGTGTTATTTATGGAGTTAAAATAATAATAATATGTTCTGACAGTCCACTTGATGGTAAATGTCATTCCTTCACTCACTTACTGAAACCCATCAGCACACACACTGTTATTTCACGGCTGGCTATTGCAGCCAAACCGGCCGCCCTTCGCACTAATTTTCTGATCCAGACCAAAGCCAACTTTGAATATGAAGAGAATCGAACTTAGGACCCCTGGAAAAGAACGTTAAGGCAAGCACCTTAACCACTTATGCAACGGGCTCGTAACAAAACTGCCGTTAAAACGGAAAAACTTCAAACTTAGTGAGATAAGTTCATAGAAAAAAAATTGCATACATGGCTTCGGTTTATAAAAACATCAAAAAAGGTTATAATTATGAAAATATTGTATTTATTTTCTAAACACTATCAGAAACAATTATTTCCAATTAAATATCATAGGCCTCTTTACTTTAAGCCTTCTTTTACTTATACATACTGTAAACAGAAATTTTAGTAGCTAAATTTAGGACAAATAAGTTTATCCACTAAATACCGCTTTTGTAAAATCAGCATTTATTCGAAAAGCGTAGCTATTCTATAAAATTTATAAATAGCTTTACATTATTTTTTTTCCAATTATTATTGTACTTTCTCTACAATATTTACTCAACTTTCATATTTCTAACCATTTTTAACTAGATTATGCGCGGGAAGGGTCAAAAAAGTTCCGCCAAAAATCCAAAAATGTCCGCCATTATCCATCGGTGAAAAATAACTGACCCCGGTCGCCTGCTTCTACGAGAGCAGTTAGCTATTTCAAAAAATAAACATGCAGGACGAAGGATAAAGGGATGGGAAACCCAAAAAATCGGGATAGCCTTCAGGAAGAATCTGACGGAGGGATGGAAATGCGCTATAGCGACTACTGCAGTAGCTCTGACTGTTGAGCGGTTTCTCCATCCGTTTCAGCAGTAGTAGCGGTTTTGTATGGAGAGGGCATGAATGATGACGGTTTCGGCTCGAGGATCGATGATCTTCAAGAGATTGTATATACGTACTTCTTAATCCGCAAAACGAAAATCGTTCACAAAATTCTGTAGCAATTATACAAAATATTGATATTTGTGGACTCGAAACCATTTTGTTAATAAATTTAATATAAACGAAATTAAAATAGAATATCTGTATTAAAATTTTCTTTTATCTTAGTTAAATTTATAAGACTTTCTTCTTAAATATTCTCAATTGGACACTGACTTTATTGATATCGTTGGTATTGAATGACATATAAATACTTCTACAAAAGTAATATTTATGTATTAGAAAATAGTTTGAAATCCTATTCTTGTCTATTTGTTACAATAACTTCATGGTGGTCACGTGACTAGGGTTTGTAATCCTTATCCTTATTACTAATATTATAAATGTGAATGTGAGTTTGTTTGTTTGTTACGATTTCACGCAAAAACGATCCCACAAACCAAGGGTCTCCGGCATAAAAGGCATAAATACATATCTAATATAAATAAATAAATATGTGGACATAAGACAAAAAGACGCAGCACCTACTTAAAGTATTAATATGTGAAATTCAATTATGTTGTAGTAAAATTGGGAAAATTAATTCATATGGTTTCAAAGTGTAGTATGTACCTCTAGGTAGGTTACTCTAGTAAAGCCAAGGAAACAACGCAAACAAACAAACCCTGTCCTATCTGTTTCATCTATTATGTACTGTTTATGAGAAATGTAATTAAAAAAAAAATAGATAGTATTTCTGTGGGGCACTTTCATTGTTTTCTCAGAAAAACAATTACATAAACAAACACGACGCGATGTACTATTCGCTGTAACCTGTGGTATGCCTTTGGTTCTGTGGATACTATCTGTGACAGCTATGTCAATTTGACTTTGATAGTCACTTGACAACGCCAAATTGACAGTATTTGACGTTAATATGTCTTGTAAGCTTGACATTGACTTGACATATGACATATAACGGTCACTAATTTTTTTCTTTGTGTTAATTTCCTTTTCATATTCTCTGTGACTGCGATTATATAATTAATTTAACTTCGTTCTTCATTCAATCTTCATTCGTAACTTATTTGATTTGATTGCTTTCGTTTCGAACCACTTCGAACTCGTATGAAGTTGCTCTATTTATTATTTAAGTTCATACATTTATATATTATAATAGAATTTATACTCAGTTTTTCCTGAAGTCTGAATACAGTCAGTTGTCTTAAGCGCCTTATTTACACGAGTGTCTCGCGTATAATAAGTGAAATTAGTAATAAAACACTGGTGTTGTGCTATAAATGAAAGTTATACCAAAATGGACAGTTGGCATTTATTATTACTAGCAATCTTTACATTTACATTAGTGAACGGTGCATCCATTATAAGTGACGATGTCGATGAACAGGGACTTTATAGTAAGTCCAACCATGTAATTGTTTTGACGAACCGAAATTTTGAAAGAAAAATATATGGCCAGAATCACGCATTGGTAGTGCAATTTTACAACAGCTATTGCGGTCATTGTCGGTCTTTCGCGCCTAAGTTCAAGAGCTTGGCTTTAGACATTTTTGCATGGAAGAATATCCTCCAACTTGCTGTCATTGATTGTTCTGTTGAGGAGAACAATGAGATTTGTAGACAATTCGAAGTAATGGCGTATCCCTCCCTTAGATATCTGCACGAGAATTATGTCAAAGGGAACGCAAATGTTGGCGACAAACTACAAACAACAGACACTGCGGATAAGCTTAAAAATCAAATTATTTTAAAAATGCGAACGGAACAATCAAAAGGTCGCCTTTCGAAGGCTCCCCCGTTGACTATAGCATCATATGAGAGTTTCACATCAACTCTTAAGGACGTGCCAAATGACATTGCTTATACATTCCTTGTATTTGAAACTGAAAACTCAACAACTGGATCCGAATTGATATTGGACTTAAACGACTATGAACATGTCAGAGTGAAACGTGTTTATGATACAAGCGAACTGGCGTCCATTGCCGGAGTAACTAATACACCGAGTGTTGTTGTAGTAAAAAGAAATTTACAGCACAGCCTTCTAACAGCGAATAATCCAACAAAAGAAGACTTACTGAAATCAATAAACAAATTTTTGAAATCAAATAACTATGTGTTCCCGCCACGTCAAATGGATCAATGGGATAATACTAAGGAGAAACCTAAAGAATATACAGTACTAACGGATGATATTGTCTATTACAACGATTTGGAGAAAACAATTAAGATGAGTCTCAACACAGAGATAGTAAGATACAAGAAAATATCTGGCGAACGTTTGAATGTGATACTTAATTATTTAGATGTGCTCATAGAGAATTTTCCATTTAGAGGGAACCTCAAAGAGTTTATTGTTGGTTTGCGTAATACACTTTCCACAAAACATGAATGGGGTGGAAACGAAGTGTCCGAAATGGTGAGAAGATTGGAAAAACAATATGCACCAGTGTACATAACAAATTTAGAGTATATTTCATGTCAAGGCAGTCAAATACAGTATAGAGGCTATTCCTGTGGACTCTGGACTCTGTTTCATACATTGACAGTGAATGCCGCTTTAAAAACTGGCGCGGAAGGTCCAAAAGTTCTGAGAGCCATGCACGGATACATAACAAATTTCTTTGGATGCACCGACTGCGCAAAACATTTTCATGCGTTGGCTGAAACTAATAGACTGTTTGATGTCAAAGAGAATGACAAAGCTGTACTTTGGCTATGGATAGCACACAATGAAGTTAATTTGAGACTTGCTGGCGATGTAACAGAAGATCCGGAACATCCGAAAATTCAGTTTCCCAGTGCAAAGAAATGTCCAGAATGTCGCTTATCAAATGGTGCTTGGAGTTTGCCAAATGTTTATGAATACCTACAAAGTGTCTACGGTTCAAGGAGCATCAGGGAAATGAAGCAATCGAAATCATCGGGGATGTCAACAAGCCCCTTCTCCTATCTGGATATTGGATTGCTAAGCTTGCTGTACATATTATCTTTCATTATTATAATTGTAGTGATTAAGTATCTTTTTAATAAGCGCCTTTACAGAAAGCGAGTATACAAACATGGATTTGGTAAAGTATAACAATGATTGTATTTAAAATTAATGAGACTGCAATCAGTTATTGATTAGGTAATTAATCTTTTGGCATGCAGGCTTCTTACTTATAACACGCTTTTAATGAACAGCCGTTGAAATAGTGTGGAACTAATGAATTACAATAACAATAATAATTTTTCATTGAATTTTTTTACTTCAAGAATGTATTAATTACTCGTGACATATTTCCCACTATAAATTATAACACAATTCTACATAATTAAGTTTCCAAAATAATGAATTTGAGATATAATATGAGATTTCTTATAAACATCATTCTAAATTAGTTCCATGTTTAATTTTAACTCTTTATTAACGCTTTTTTGTTATCTTAATATTAACCATTTGTTATTGTTAGTCATTCCAAATAATTCTAAATGAATCCAATATTTTTGTTAGATATATTAGTCATTTGAAATAATCACATTCCTTGCCCGTTAAGTCATTTTTATATCTTCCCTCAGTCCTAACCAAGGATTGTGTTAATATAATCACAAATTAATGAATTGTATATAAATTCATATAATTAATAAAGCTCTAATTGTAGAGTTTTTATAAAGCCTTTCGGTTATGGGTGCTTGACCGTATAGTACAGTTTTTTATTATAATATAGTTTATATTAATAATTGTAAGTCGTTTCTGAAGAGTGGCCTATTAATTAGTGATCTAGTTAAAAGCAAGGTGAACTTTACTAATTTCTTAACGTCCTAATTGCTCTTGCTTGATCTACTAAATACTAAATAATTTTTGAACAGATTTGAATTTAAACATTTCCAAATGAAAGATATAAATTTATCTAAATTAAAAAATAAATAATATAAATGACCAACATTGTTTTAACTAATTTAAAAAAAAATCTATTTGTTTTAATATCTAAATATTTATTGTATATATTGTCTATGAAATTATAGCCAACTGCTTCAGCAGTGATAGTTAAAAATGTGCAGAGTACCATTAGTTGATATATTTTATAATAATGTTTATTATAATAATTAGATTAACTAAAGTAATTTTTTCTTCAATTGGTCTCATTATTAATACATACTACACTAAATTTTGGATCTATAAATGAAGCTTGTTTACGTCACTACAGCTGGTAAAATAGCAAACAAATTAAACCCTATTGTTGTACATATTGTTAAGTTAAATATTTAAAAATTTCAATCCTATGATGACAGTTAAATATAAAAAAATACTAGCAGACATTGTCATGCTCGAACTCTCGCCAAACGTGCTAAAAAGCATTAGTAGGAATATGTCTTGCCAGGATATAATCCAAATTCAATTAATATATAAATTAATTATATTATTTGTTGTGTGAATGTCATGCAAGACATTAAATTAGCAATTCCATATTGAAAATTTTATACATTTTTTTTAGTGTAGTGTAGATAGAAGACAGAAGTACGTGAAAATATTTTAAATAACTATAATATAAGATATACAACTTTTTACAATATTTTACCGGAAGTTTAGAATTTTGTATTAAAGAAAGTTTTTGGTACAAATATATAGTTCAATAGATAATTAGTATGATAAAACTACTAATTTTTAAGCAAGTAACTAGGTCACAGTTTACAAAGGAATACTCATAAAAATAGTCAATGTCCATGGCATATCAAATTAGTCATAAATTTTAAAAGTGTTATACTAACAATGTCCTCTTTTACTTAATTACCAACCTATGTGTGTTTATTAGTGTCGTTTAATATTTGAAATGTTTCTGAATTTATGTTGCGCATGATAGAGGTTTATTACATAAAAATAACTTAATTAATTTGTAAATCGTCGTTGTTTTTTTATAAAATTATAGTAACACTGCCAATATTTATGTTCGTGCTTTCAAGATTTTTCTGTAGTTATGACTGTTTATAATTTTATAAAAAAAAAAATTCTAGCAGATTCTCAAAATGAATCCTTATTTGCAAAGTTTAGACGAAGTATAAAGAT
Organism: Synanthedon vespiformis; assembly: GCA_918317495.1. Lineage (NCBI taxonomy): Eukaryota > Metazoa > Arthropoda > Insecta > Lepidoptera > Sesiidae > Synanthedon > Synanthedon vespiformis. The sequence goes on from OU906947.1 coordinate 7,030,303, forward strand.
ATAGAAAAATACACAGATTTTTACTGTATTTTTAAAATACTATAATAACTTAGCGGTGTAAATATTGAAATTTTACAAATATTAACCGCATAACGAATTATTCAGTTAACTAAAATACAACTTATAATTTCATTATACCTATAAAAGCTTTATAAATTTCATTTATTTTTTCGTTTTTCAATACGTTTAAAAATTCAAAAAAATTCTATAAATAGAAGATAGGGTATTTGTTTATTTTTCATATTAATTTTTTGTGTATCTGTATGTACCTACAGTTTGTTCCATCGCGTGTGGGCTGAAAGTGGACACGTTAACTAGGCTCAGGTCAGTTGAAGGTCATCTAAATCTTGTAATTTGTAATTCGGTGGTGGTATCATATAATATTATTTAAAAAATAATTCGCACAACAATTAGTTTACAGTAAATAAAAAATATATGTTGAAACCAAGAAGAATTAAAACAGTGAACAGCTAAAACAAAATATCATTATTTATGTAGGTATTATTATGTAGTTGTTTCTAGATTACACAAACTTCATTGATATAGAAAATAGTTATACCTACGTAATTCAAGTATGTAGGTAGATATTAAAACATTGAAACGAACTTCCCAACGAACAACAAAAGACTTGTGTCAATGAGAAATGAAAATACTTAGTTGATCAAAGTGAAATTTATATATTTATCACAATAAGTAGTTTAATCAGAAGTAGAAGTTTGTTGTGAGATAAATATAATTAAAATTATCTTCTTTATAATTTATCATATTATATATACCAACTATACACATCGAATTAATATAACTCTGATACATATTCCATTGTGATAATTTGCGTTTTTGTTATTTACATTGAACAGGTTATCAGTTAGCTATTAACATATTAACATTCCCGTGTCAGTCAATGTAATATAATAGGCAGACGTAACCTTGTCACGTTGTAGTAAGGATTTGAGAAATTACGAAAAAATAGGGCAATCTTAATTATTAACTAACAATTTAAGATTTAAACATGTTAATAAGATTTATTGTAAAGCTACGTACAATATCATATTTTATTTTAATTAGAGAATTAGAGAAAATGTAGTTGAAATATTTCGTCGTAATGAGCTCTCCGCTTCAAAGTTATCCCGGACGTCCGTCACACACTGTCTAATGGAAAAACATAAAACGGCACCACAATAATTTGAATTTATTGTCGACATCGATTGCCGACTGTTATTTTCTTATTTAACTCAACTGGTTTTTTTACCTATGTTTTTGGTTAAAACACGTTTTTCGTTCTATTTCACTTAATTTTGACTCTATCTCTATCCAACTCTATAAACTGTCGATGGTTGTTAGTAGGTACTCCATTGTTTCTTTACTACTTAGGACAAGTATGTTTAGACACACTATAAGTACTTACGTTAGGCGAAAGTAGCCTATCATCAAAGTGGGCTATCTATCGATCATTTATATTAATTTTTATTTTATACATGTTTGTATTGTAAGTAAGAATTTATCGTAGTACATCTTTAGGTTAGATAATAAAATAACGGTGAAAACATCTTCATTGCATTCGTCATCTTTACATGATAATTGCAAGTGTAATGATAATGATAAATCTGCTGTGTTAAAAATACTTGCTCATGTTTAGACTATGACGTAATACAGGTAATGAGATAAATATAAAGTCTGAGTAACGTTCACAAATTAATGTTAATTTGACATATTCGAAACCAACTTCAGTTTTATGGGGATAATAACCCACTGAATGTGGATTTCATCTCTACATTGCATGAATATGAAACAAAACACTCATTTAATTATTAAATCAAATTGATTTTACTAATATTAATTTAAACTAATTTACTATAGGTATAGTCAAAACACAACTATTTTGCGTTGGTGTTGGTGGGGGTTATCCTAGCATTTACAATTCTTATTCTTTTAAGCTTAAAGTTTTACTGTTTTATATAAAAACAAATATTTTTATGCCTCAGCTTCCATTAATTATTATGTACCTAGATACTAGTATTTTTTCACGCACGCTATCTTTCTTCCACTTATTCAAGAAATACTCAGGTACTACAGGGATCACATCTTGTGTTAGTTTTACGGGAATGACTTTCTAGAATTCTTTTCTTCCTTATTGTAAGTATATAAGCCTGCTTAATAAATATGTAGCCAAAGTAGATTTATTTACTCGCTTTCTTTTTTCGAATCGAGAAATTTATAATGCACGTTGTTGTCTCAGTACCTAATGATTTTTTTTTAAATATTATCTACTTAATTTAAACATGATTATATATTGTATTTAAAAATAATACACAATACAAGAGTGTAATAATAAGGTTACCTATGTATGTTTGTGTGTAAACGCGTTATTGTGAACGACAATAGGACATTGTCCAATTGTCCAAGGTATTGAACATTGAAAAAAAAAACCAATTTAATGGATCAATTTCAGCATCAATCTAAATTACGTTAAATGTTTACCCAATGACAAACTAGAGAGGTTTATAAAATCAATTCGTTCACGTCGTTCGATAAATCGTTCAGTTAACAATATTTTCTTTTCCATGATAAAACAATTCATTAAGACTCATGCAATATACATTAATGATGAGACGCTTCAAAATATTCAACTCGTTATTACTAACTCAATTGTTATCTTTTGTTTCTTGTTTAGAGACGCCTATGATAACCTACCTACTAGCTGGTGCCCGCGAATTCGTCCGCTTTGGAAAATGAAATTTATAACAAATATATTAATTATATTTTTAGTCGATCCCTCAGTAACATTCCTCCAGAATATAAAGTATCCTATATGCTAATCTCGTTTGCACTTTGCAGTAATTTAGTTAATTTGTCTTGTTTGCAGATTACCCTAACAACGTAGTCAGATTTCGAGAGAATTCGAGAACAAGAAAAGAAATAAATCAGCGTTACACCACTAACATCATTTCACCTCGCCCAGTAGATTATGGTGTAGATTACACTGTAGGTAAAATAGTCTCATATTATTACATTCCACAGTAAAATACTTGCAAATTTAATAAGGAGACGTAAGGCAAAATAGTGTTACAATCCGATAACCCCGTTTGGAAACGGGTTAATAAAATGTTTTCGATTTCTTCCAAGGTTTCTTGAAGTGTGTTTTGAATGAGTCACCTATTGTGTGCAAGTTCTTCATGCATATCTAACTGTACATTCTGTTTCGCTATAGTACAGGCTTCTCATTTTCTGTGACGTGCCTATTACATTATATATAAATTATTATAGAGTGGCAATCAATTGAGTATGTTACAGGGAATATTTTTTTCTATTTTAGTGGATCTCTGTGAAAAAATGTATTAAAGAAGATTGTTTAAAGTTAGCATAAACTTTAATGAGAATTATAAACATCAAGTATTATAATCATATGTATAATTATTTGAGACAAAACTTTATCGAAACTTCAATTATTATCGACAAATAGTCTCTAGTTGAATATTACCAAATAATTTTAGTTTATAAATATGATCTGGTCCATTGTTGGCACAAAAAGTAAAAGTGAGTATACAAGTAAAACTTACAAAACTTCAAAAACTGCTTACATTTGGTAGTTACTACATATATTTTTGTTGATCAAATGAAATTATTTAATATTTTAATTGATTATAAATAATAATAATAATAATATGGCCTTTATTAAAGGGTCTCCTTGTCTGGACACCTCGCCCTATTTTGAAAGGTTCACCTTTTTTCTAGTTGTATTCTCGCACTTCTCGCAGTACTGTCATATATTATATTTTAATAGCCGAATGTATTTGTGTTCAATATATTATACTATTAATGCTTCCCATAACTTTTTTTCATAAATCAGAGTCAAATGCAACGTACATATTATATTCATTTTAATTTTTCCAAAACTTAACGTACTACATAAATGGATGTGATCGTTTTGACCGCTCCCATGAATTATTTCAAATGTAAATAGAGTACAAAACCAAATATTGTTACTCGCAAAATAGAAATGTATATTATATTTAACTTGTGGTCTCTGGAGAAAGGAAATGTTTTATCTCTTAAAACCATTAAAACATTTAATATTTACTGTTAATAAAATTTTGTATTCAGCACAGTTTCGCTGTTATAAATATTACTTTTGTGCCTTCGAATGAGATGGCGAACGAAAAATATAGCGTCGGCGCGCGTGTGCTCCTTTACGAGATGCTTGCTGTTCATTTTCCTCAAAAAAATTGTCTCAAAAGTTTTGTTACATTTTCTTCAAAATTTTGTTTGCTTTGGTTGGTTACTTAGTGCCGCCCGCTAAGAAATCTCTTTTGTAAAATTTGGCCCAGCTGCCAAAAAGGTTGGCCACCCACCCATGTTAAAGTAACATAATGTGGCGTTGAGAATTTCAAATATCGCCTATTTTATTGAAGTAATTTTTATTCGGTTTCGATATATTACTATTATTTGATGAAATTCATAATTGTAATTACTATGAGTTTTAATAATCCAATCACTTACAGATAGATCTATGTACCTACTGCGCCTACGTCATCTTCGTTCATAATTAATAAATTTACTTCACAAGACAATAGAAATATAATATTTCTGTGTAATTTTATTGAAGAATTGTTTTCCACATTAGTGCCAAAGTGAAAAATAAAAATCGTTTAGATATAAGACAATATTACACCTCTTAGTTATTATAAAATGGAACATAACAAACGGTCAGATGAGACGCCGGCTTTATTAATTGGGTTCTTTCTCGCTAAATGCAAATTCCGTGGAATATCATTATTGAGACTTACCCTGTGAATAAAACATTAGATGTAGGTATTTTTATTTTTATTATAAATTTATATTGAACAGTTGCAATGTAAACCAGTGAAAAAAATGCCTCAATGTTGCTTAATCGGTAGACTAATAAGTATACAAATTAGTTAAGATTATTCTTTATTGTATTAATTCATTTGTAAATCGATTTCAATAATAAATAATTTGTCATGAATAAAAGCATTTTCTTATAAAAACTTTGTTTCATTTTACTTCTCTTATCTTCGTACAGTTTTAGATATATTATGTATGGTGACGATACTCTTTTCTAATAATAAGGAGAGGTTTACAAAGTTTGTCTATTGATTGGGGGCTTTGTCCTGAATAGGAAGCTATCTTGACATCCCTTGAAAGTAAGTTTACATTCTTTGCGTTGTTTCGTTGGCCTCGCTTTAGTTTTTTTTAAGCACACCTTCATACATATAAATTACAAAGAAACTTTCTATTCATATATTTGCCAATGAAGATATGTCAAAAACACTTTAATTAGTGATTTTGGGATTGGACTAATCAATACTAATAATAAATCTAATAATAATCTGTAGGGGTCGGTCATGGAGTAATTTACTTTGTTTTCAGAAATATCGTGTATGTAGGCTCTATACATGATACGAAACTAAATTGACCATTTTTAGAATTTTTTCTGTATGTATGTATGTTCCTCCATAAATCTTAAACGAATTAACTTATTTTCAGGAAACTTGGTAGATAAACATTTAGAAGTACGGGACACGTGATAGGCTACTTTTTATCTTTTTGACGTGGACGAAGTCGCGGGCAACAGCTAGTTCTTATATAAAAAATAAATAAAACGCAATGATTTAATATAGATTTTTTAATGAATATACATGAATAAAAACCACTTCAATACACGTACAATGTCAAATGTGATTCACACAGAACAAAAGTAAATTTGTGCCACTCTCAGTGCATGAACTTCAAAAATTGACACATCAATCTAAACGTGTCTTACCTAAACTAAAACAACTTTAGAAATACATTTCACAGATATAAAACAAAGCAAAAATGTGAACAAACTAGATTATCTCTAGACCTCATTTACAATTTACACCTAGAGGAAACGACTACTTCTTAGTCCCTCCCGAATACAATAAATACTCAAGGAGATGTTTACAAAACTTACATTTGAAATAAGTTTAGTTTGTCGAGAACTTCTTGGCGTGGAGTTTATTATTAATTAATCAAAAAAATTACAAATTAAATCTATGGTGAAACATCTTAAAAGTAAAAAAATATATATAAGAATACTGCACTTAAAAAAATCAACTACAAAAATAGAAAATAACACTTCTACAAAAGTAGAAAATAAACGACAACTTCCTGCTTCGTAACTTGTAAAATAATAAAAAATAAAATAAACTATGTAGTATAATATAAATATATGGCACCGATACCAACTTATTTATAAGGTATACGAGGTAAAACGTTGAGTAAAAATACATTGGAATCTTTGATGCCCTTAAACAATATGGAAATACTTATAAATTTTAGAACACTGGAAATAAATTAATCATGTTTCGTATGAACATTTAGAGAAATGCTTTCATGCCACGTGGAGAAATCTAATCTAAACAATAATTGCCACCCATAATTATTTTTAAAGTGCATTTATTACAAGATCACAGTTATTATTTTTATTTTGCACAATATATTATATGTGGCTCACTATTTAATTTAAAAAATATACATAAACGGATAGTCTCGGGTTACAATAGGGCACAAGCCCAGTTCGAGTTTCATCGTTCCTCTTGGGAGATTTTAGAAAGAAATCACAGTTTGATAAATAATATTATAATTTTTTTTTTTATTAAAACTACACAATATCAATGTTCAAAACGTAAGAAATAAATACCTAACTATATTATGAATAAATATTTGAATATTTCCATCTAATAAAATAACTTGTCGACTAGTGAGGCCGAAGCGGGTGGCAAATAGCATTTTTTTAAAGCATTGCTCGCTAAAGCTTAATACAGATCGACGCGACACCAACTTACAACGTAATCTGTACCCTACTACGAGTTTACGGAATAATCCTTTTTTCTATTTTACCCGAAATGTGAAAAGTAAAGTTAAGAAAAACTTATGAAGCTCAACTTAAGGAGGTTGTACACGTAACTTAGAGGTATTTTTTTTTTGTTTATCTACACTACATAATAGTCTGCATATTTTTTAAAACCCGCCGTAGTGGTACAGAGAGAGAACACACATGTTTTAATCAAATGGGCTAAATTTTATATCTAATATCTAAACCGCACTTTTGAACACCAAGCAATTTTCATTTACCTACCCTAGATATTCTAACGACAGTTTAGCTAAATAAAAAAATATAGGTATCATTCATTTGTTTTTGTATGTATAACAGTCATTTAGTATTTTCTACTCTTTGGGAATTTTTTTTTAGGCGATTGGTCAAAATTCTATTAATTCATTAGACATACGCTAGAACAACACTTGTACATTGTATTCGTCACACACCGCACTCTATTTTGTTCTGTGATTTTGCTTGAAAAGAAAATTCCTAATTTTGCTTAATTTCACGAACGAACATTTAATTCAACAACGAAACGAGAAGTAGAAAAATTTGTGTAATAATTCAAACTGATTTGCACTTTTCTAAGCTTCCGTTTAAATAAAGCGTAGAATGTAAATTATCTGAGTATATCCATTTATGCAGTAAAACTTAATGGAATAAAAAATACTATTAATGTATCATGTGCGTCATCGAAACTTTGGTGATGTGACGAACATTAATAAATATATAACAGTGCTATATGTAATCGCGATACGAGAATAATTTTCTTATTACACTTCATATGAAAATATATGGAAAAATATAAATTTTAACCTCTACAGTAGTTAGCATATTCTGAGATTTTAGCGATATTCTAATCATGTTAATGTTTAAATGTAACGTTAGACGAGCTCATCGTTTTATAGGTTTTTCATAATTAGGTACATTTCCTTATAATAAATTTTGTTTTGGTAAATATTCAACTTCAAGAAAATACCAAAAGTGGCACTTAGGTCGAATGAAATTATCGCTTATTATCTAATTCCATAAGTAAATAATAATTAATTAAACAAACAAAAAAAACCCGCGCTGTTGTTGACTTTGAAGATACGATTGGTATTCGATTTATCCTCTATGTGAACATTCGATTACATGGCACGAATATCCTGTAAACAAATACATTCAATTATCACACAGTTTGCGCAAACGCAACACAATATTTCTGAAAATAAGCACAGATTTATTGTTATAAAATATGTGTGCATAAATAATCCTTTTCAATTTACCAAGCACAGTTAACAGAGCGTTAAATCGAATTTCACACATTTTACTCACGGCTAAGATTACTGAGATTGTCAACATTAAATGTAATTTTCGCAAGTGTGTAGATAAAATATGTGATAAAATAGAAATTATTAAGTATACTTAAATTAAATTATTACTAAGTGGTGTATTGAATAAGTTAAAGGTACGTTTTAAGTTACTATATGCTTCTAATTAGCTGTAAAAGTGTACAATAAGTAAAAGGAAGGGTCGAGTGGGACGTAGTTCTTACTTAAAGTGGTAATAGATCATTTTAGGAATATAATTTGCACTTCTTAAAGTGCAAATTATATCTCTTAAGATATAAACTTTAAATATTTTGTGGACTTCGTTGCAGACGCTGCGACATGGTGTCAATGACATTAGACGAAACGTTTCTTTTCACTCCTGTTAATATGACGTAATATTTCAGCTGCACACGCAACTTCATGACGTAAGGTAACTTCATGAACTCGCGAGTGCAGTTTATACACGTGCTTACTAGTTTTATAAATAAGAACGCGGTTCAATATGGAAGAGGCTTATGTAATAAATTAAATATTTTTCCACTGCTATATTTCTCTTCGATAATTTTCCAATAGGACCAGTCACAAGCAGCCTGGATTAATGATTTCATACTTTACGCCTATGATATTGAATATTTAGTATGCAGTTGAAATAATACGTAATGTTTTTGGTGTCTAATTTCATTAGCACCATTCCACAGCGAAAACAGTATACGCTAGTGAGTTTGAAAAACTTCAGTTTATATCAATTGAATTAATAAAAATACTATGTAAAGAAATTTTAATGTTCATTTTACTATATAGGGCGGCACGCATGACGCAGATATCCACGTGATGGTGAATGGCTGCCGTCGTTTAAGAACACAAAAGACACTAGAAAGATTATAATGATTCCGAAACATCAAACCACCAATGCTATTTATGGAACAGAGAGCGACATAATATATCGCACCTTCGGTAAGACAGAGGCATAACTTAAGACGTGGTTAAAAAAATATTTAAATTAAAAAAAAATCAAAGGAGAGTATGGGGGCTTATTTGATGCAAAAAAAAGAATTGTTTCAAAGCAATTTATGCAGAAGAATACAATACTGAAAATTAACTTTAAATGGCTCTCCTGTAAGGTTACAAAAAGTGCAGTTATGCCCTTGTCTTGCCGAAGGTGCGACGTGTAAAAGCGTGCAGAATGATCGGTGACTTACCCCGGTGAACATTAGCATAGATGGAACTATTTTGTGTTGCAGTTATCGCGCCTTCCTAGTGGAGTCGCCGCGCGCAGTCGGAGTAGGTACAGGTGCGGGCTCACTAACCGCCTTACACCCCAACCATTACACATATCTCATGTTAGTAAAGCCAAGCGTATGACGAGCCAATCTCATGAACGCGCAATAGAATTTTCACAATCTTTTCTAGTAGTTCTAATAGTGTCGTTAATAAAAGAAAGTTTTAAAATTGGAATTGCTAAGTGGAAATTTCCATTACCAACTCACATGTTGATCAAGATAATTATAATTTTACGGTTTATCAATCTCAAATATACCCATATCCGTTTTAAATGCACCATGATTTTATTATTAAATTCAATTTTTTACGAACTTTCCCTTCAAAACTGCGCAAATAAAACAAAAATTGGTAAAACATGGAAGAACTTTAAAAACTAACAAATTAACGAAAGATTTTTTCTTGGAGAAGTATAACTTTTGCTAGTTAAATGAAATTAATTAACTTTGCTTTTAAAAGGTGCGTTTTCACTTAGTGTTTACCTGAACATTTCTGTTCTGAACAATTGTTCGTTTCCTCATTGAATGAAAACAGATGCTTTCTGTTACGAGAGAGCTTTGGCAGAACAGCGAACATTTGCTCTGAGCGCTAGGTGAAAACGTAGCTTTAGATTTCTACAATTTCAGTAAATGAGTAATTAAGACGCTTTCGAAAGGGGCAAAACTCGTAAATAAATCAGAGCTAATAGAAAAGACTGTGTTATTGTTTCTTGATATTTTTCTATCAAATCTTCAAAACTTTGTATTTTACGTCATGAAATTAGCTCTCAGTGCACAATGATAAATGAATATGGTGTTAGACAATATTCAGACAATGGAAGTATATTAAATATTAATCAGTTTTAACATGCTCAAGATATTATGTCTCGTGACTAATCACTTTTAAACTAGTGAGCCAAAAGCTCACAAAAGCCCAAGTGTGTTAGAGAGAATATTTTTAATTAAAAAAAAATGATTGTGTGCAATTCCGTACGTTTTTATTGGATTTTGTAATTGTGTCGTCGTATGTAAGAAAAAATAAAACCGATTTACCCTTTTTTTGAAATATATATTATATTTTAAAAATAATCTATTTGAAAGATTTAATGTAAAAATTGTGCAACTGTCTATATTACACAGTATTATAAATATCCTTACATATTATAAAACAAAGTCCTCCGTTGCATCTGTCTGTCTGTGTGTTCGCGATAAACTCAAAAACTACTGCACTCATTTTCATGCTGTTTTCACCAATGAATAGAGTGGTTCTTGAGGAAGGTTTTAGTATATAATTTATCAAGTTTCCGCGGGCGAAGTCGCGGGCATCAGCTAGTATACTATAAAAAGCAGTACTTCTATTATATTTAATCGATTAATTGTACTAATATTTAAAAAAAATGTGGTTTAATTTAATTTCCGTATATTGAAAATGTATTATTTTCACTGCCTAATATTTTCTAGTCAAACTACAGGGAAAATTTATCTGTCTACAAGCAAATCGTGTAAAACTAATTAGTGAATACAAGTACAGGTGTTGGAAGATGAACGAAACATTTTAAGGTAAATTCACTTAGAGTCTGAAATCTAAACTAGTTATATGAGAATTACGCTATTATAAATGTATCATGCCTTTGTTTGACTGGAAACTGATTCGAGCTTAATTAAGATGGGAATAAAACACTAAAATGTAAATTGTCTGTGCCTTTAGTTTCACAGTCAAAATGTATTGGACTTTGCTTATTTTTCAGTATTTTTGTCGGTTTTATCATCTCTATTAATTACATTAGCCACACAAGGAGAGAGATTTTCGGATTCGTGTATATAAAATACCTTAGAGATATCGACGCCGGTGACGCCTTTGACGAGTTCGGGAATACATTGCACAATATTGAGGACTTCGCCGGTGAGTTTGGCGGCGCCCACTTCGCCACCGCCGCACGACACCATCGTCACCTTGCGCGCTTGCGACAACGGAGCCGCCACTTCCGCTGCCACCTGTTACATTAACAAAGATGATGTTAGTAACCTCAGACTGACTGTTTCCCGTAGTGACATTTTCTAGTCACGATCAGTACACGGACGCGCTGATATTTAGTATTTACCTTTGGCAGTGTTTCAAGCATCATGTCAACCATTGCAGCTGAACCATACTCCTTCCAGGCCTCGGCCTTCTTAGCCATCTGTTCGGCGTCGGCTGCAGCTTTAGCTTTGATTGCGTACGCCTCCGCCTGAAAGTAAATATTATGGACATTTATAATTTAATATTATAATATTTTATATTATGCTATAATATTACAATAATTTTTCATCTAAACTTACTTCTCCGCGAACTTTAACAGCTTCAGCTTCAGCCTCCGCTTCCAAGACTGTTTTCAATCGGTGGGCTTCCGCCAATTTTTCCAATTTAAACTTTTCAGCTTCAGCTGGTCTGTAATTCAGAAATAAGAGTAAAAATAAATTAGAAACCTCAGAAGTGCTCGTCACTTTTTTTTAATAATGATGTAAGCATACTTAAATGATATAAATAAAATAATGTTTAACGATCATGCTTCCGTTTTTATTATAAAGTATGTAAATAAATGAATAAATTGAAAATGACCTGCGAATAGTTGCTTCGAGTTCTTTCTCTCGCCGTTGCACCTCCCACTTCTGAACGTTAATCTCCTGAGTACGCTCCACGACTGCAATTTGCATTTGCTCTTCCTTGATCCGCTGCTTGGTTTTGGCTGCTTGCAATTCATATGCCATCTCCGCTTCAGCCTGTGCAAACCGATATCTAATTCACTGGACAACTCAAGGTGTTGCATGATAAGCAAAAATGTAAATTTTCTTAGAACATCAGCACTGATGCCGTTTTGTTATTGATAACTTATAAAAATAAAATAAACACTTTTTTTACGTTCATAGATTACAATATAAAGTTTTTGACAACAAATATTTCAATATTTTAAGTTTTTAAAGTTAAACAAACCACTCAATCGATATTATTAAAAAAAAAATAACCTCGAAATTTTAGTAATTTTTTTTATCAATCTCAAAATAGGCAACTAGTTTAGTAAAATAGTCATACCTTTTTAGTTTGAACTTCGACATCATAAGCAGCTTTCTTTAGTTCGAAGTCTCGCTGTGCTTTAGCGATTTCAGTGTCATTCAGGAATCTTGCAGCCATTCGTTGCTCTTCAGCCATCGCTTCTTTTATTCTGGCTTCGGCGTGAGCTTCAGCCTCGCCGATGCGTGCATCGCGTTTCACTTCGGCAGTACGAGCCATGCCGAGAGCTTTCAAATATCCCTAGTAAGGAATACAATCAAATAATTACAATCTTTGTTACAGTCGATGTAGTAAAATAAGGTTTTTGTACGAGGCGCATTCATATTTCACAATAATAATTGCTCAAGTTCGAAAAGCAGTTTCCATGGCGAAAAATTCGGTAGAAATCTTGCAGGTGCTCTTTCCATTTGTGATACAAGCACAAAATCGATAATCATTATTAGCCATATAGGCCTCTCCCAAGGCTAGCCACCTCATAAGGTCCTTTGGCCTTCTATCGAGAAGTCGTCTACTCTAGCAGTCAATTAAATGTAGGTAATTGTAATTGACGGTAGCTGGTATGTGTGGTACCTAACAGTATTAAGTAAGTTTATATGTATGTGTTTTCTTGAATATAAGTTATTCTAGAATATAGTTTCTAGCGCATTTAGAATTCATTACAAGTTATTCTCGTATCCACACTCGTGGATACGTTTATTCAGTATAACAATAATATTTTTGAATTAACAATAGCTCATTTTAAATACATTACAATAAAAATAAATTATTTTTGTTTTGTATTACAAATTATACCTTTAATAATACAAGATCAATTTTAAAGGAACCTAGTTCAATTTCCTATAATCTTAGTTATCTCACAAGCATTGAGACATTCACAAAAAGAAAACATTCCACTAAATTATTTTCGATTCTGTGCGCTGTAGTCGCTTTAAGAGTCTCATTGATGAACACACAGTATAATTTTGAAAGTACTTACCTTAGCTTCCTGGTGTCATGATAAAAGGAAAGCAGAAAAATCTAATGTGTAATTTGTGGACGGAATAAGACATGGTGGTCATTCACTATACATTTTTTCTAAGCATATAGTTACCAATACGACGTCATAGCAGTCAATGGTGGCATTAAGTAAGTGCCAGTTCACAAAATGCAACTACAAAATCACGAGCCAAGGAGATCGAGCACGTAACAAAATGAACATACACATTCAAGTTCTATTTATTTTGAGATTATCATTGTATTAACAGCGGATGCAACTGCTGGACATAGACCTTCACCATAAACCGTTAAAATGTATTTTTAAGGCCTGCGTTCACTGGCACAGCACGTCACGGCAAATTCACATTCCTCTATTTTAATACCAAGAGGCCGTAATGTTCCGCGTCATGCCACAGCATGCTTCGGCCATCGAATTAATATAAACTCTGCGAGCATTCGTCGCATGCAACGTTGTGTGAATGCTTAAATCATTGGGTCTTCCTCCTAACCTGTAGTCTATCTATTGTATATGATAGTTTGTTCTACAGACGATTTAGCTTCTACTAAACTCTTACACATTTTTAAAACAATGAATTTTTTTTGGACACAAAATTAAATTTGATTGAACTATTTTTACATTTTTACAGTTTAAGGGATTTTTTTTAAGGAAAAAATGTTTGCTAAAACTAATTAAAAAGCATTACCCACATATACATGATTTCAAACAGTATAGACTATGCTATTGGGAGCAACACTGATGTAGCACCAGAAATATCAACTATTCACTGTAATAATTAATCTTAGAAATACTTAAGTGGTAATTGTGCAAGAGAAATAGGGATGCAATAGGAAAACACCAATTACTTGTGACAAAGTAATAGAACAGTATTGAAGCATCTACAAGTACTATATTTATATTAATAAATAAAATGACTATATCGGAAAAAAGTAGAAGAAAATCAATAACAAAAAAAAAATTCAAAATTGACACACATACCTCTTCATCCCTTATATCTTTTAGGGTGTAAGAGACCACAGTTATCCCCATGTTGATTAGATCACTTGAGGCAACTTCAAAAACCTGAAAAATTATAACATAATTATGTCATATCAATTATTTATGTTACGATTTTCGTATAAATTTTATTTTGACAACTACAATATTGCAGAACAGGATAAATATTATCATATAATAAATTTCCGCATACCTAATTGTAGAGAAAATACGTTATTGACATGATAGTGTTATTATAGCACATATTATTGTGTTGTAATAATCCTTACTAATATTATAAATGTGAATGTGAGTTTGTTTGTTACACTTTCACTTGAAAACTACTGAACCGATCACCATGAAATTTTGCATACACGTTGTCTGGGAGACCAGAACGGACATAGGGTACCTTTCATCCAGAAAAAAGTACTGTGTCCGAGTGATTATCTAAAATAAAATAAAATATATTACTAACGCTAAAGTGTTATAGCAGCATTGCATCAATCGTTATATTGCTTTCAACGTTGACGAAATGGGTCATCTAATATTAAACATAATCATCTATACCGAAATATTAAACATTAGTTAATTCGACTCATACTCGACAAGGTCGCACTACACACCTTATCACTAAAAAACAATATAGCTATATAGTCTTTTGTTATCAAACAATGAAATACCGATATAAATTTGCATACCTTTTTAGAGAAAATCTTTCTGTCCTTGTATATTTCCTCCACAGTCATAGATCCCATGATAGCACGCTGATGACCTTCAAGAGTTACCAGGGCTATATGTTGAATATCGTGTTCGCTTTTGCCAAGGAACTGTTCGCAAGCGGAGAGTAACATCTCAGCATTTTGACCTTGAATTTTGACCTGAAATTATATTTAAAAAAATAAAATAACAATGCTGTTTTATAATGTTTTGTTTTCTGTCTCTTTCATTAGTACCTATGTAATGTGAAAGAATCTTTTACTATACTTTTTATACTTTTATTACAGTAAAACTTTACTATAGGAACAATAATGAGATTATTTTATCTATGGTCAAAACCATAATTTTAAGACAGATACTATTAACTGTAAAATTCAATTGTGACTTCCATTTATATATAAAAAACTAAGAACAATTGCATCAATAAAAATATGAGATCAGCTCCTTGAAATAAAATGTTAATTTATTATCATTGATGGCCATTAACATTCGGTCACACTAATTGGAACGACCGAATACGACTTCTAGTCACGAAGTAGCACGTCTATGACGTTTCGGTGTAGAATTTGAATAAATAGATATAATACCTCTAGCTACATGCTCCCGGCTTCGCCCGGGCTCAAAATAAAAACTATCATATCTTTTATCGAAATCGCGGTTCAGTAGTTTAGGAGTTCATTGGCCTCAAACAAAGCGACACGAAATTTACATCTCTAAAGATAAATAATATTACAAATAAATAATAACTACTATTAAGGCATAATGATGTTTAAAAAAGTAGTTTGCAATATAAATTCAATGTTTTGGTTTTAAAAATATTAGTTTATTTTTAATTTATTAATTTATTTATTTATTTACAACATATATATTGTAATTCAAAAAATATTGAAACTATATTATTAATTAATTGAAATAACCTTGAGATGGCCTATCAATTGCATTCAAAAACTCAATTGAGTATTTTTTTATGCTCACATCCTATAATTTTCATAATATATTTATTTTATAAACGGTATTTAGGTGCACATTGACAGATAGTTTGACAGTTACAATGAAGACAATTTTTCTAGACAATTCTGCTTATCTGTCTGGACGAGACAAGACAAAGAATTTTTAAAAACGTGTTATATTGTATTTAGATATATGGAAAAATTACACTTACCTGAGCGATTCCAGTCACAGAAATTGGCACTCCTTGACTCGTATACACAGTTGGCGACTCTACTTGAAGTGTCATAGTATTTAGAGATATCCTCTGAACGCGTTGGATTGCTGGCCACACGAAAGCGCGACCGCCCGGAACCAGCAATGGCTTTGAATAGCAGCATCCTGAAATTGAAATTCTCACTCTTAGGAAATAAAACACATTATTTATCAACGCTTCTTTATAATTTCTAACTGGCCGCATACTTAGTGGTCAACAAGTACTGCACCAATGATTTTAAGAAAAGATAACTTTATCTCTCATCCTCATCCTTAGATGAATATGATTTATTATTGAATCTCTTTACAAAATAAAAAAGTCATTAGGGTTTGGGGTATATAAACCTATTTATGTGATGTGTCATAATTATTACTTCATCCTCTCCTTTATAATAGTCCAATACTAATTAGGATGTCTATATAAATCTATTGTGGATTGGATTGACTTCATGAGAAATATTGAAAATTTTAAATGGTAAAGTCATCTCATCTTAGTACAACTTTAATTATATCAAAAATACTTAGGAAGTTATCTCCTGTTGTTTTGTTCGTATTTCTGACATTTGCCACACTGATAAAATCAACACTAACCAGAAACATTATCAGTTTATATTTAGAATGAATTTTCAACACTTTTAGGCCTGTTATCTTGCAATACACAAATTGCAAGTTGAAACTAAATTTTATTGTATGTTAATGATTCATAAAAAAAGAACATATGATTTCAAAATATTAGAATAAAATAGATAGATAGTAATAATTTTGGGATTTTTTTTAATCCTGTAAGTGTTTTTTACGGTGTTTTTTAAAGCTAAATTAGTTAGGAATGGTTGTTAGCTTTATAAAAATGTAGCTTTTATGTCTAGGAAATCCATTCAAAATTAATTTTAAAAACATTACATTATGTTTTATAACACATTTTGAAATGAACCAGAGTCATAAACATTACAAAATCTAACCTATTTTGTTACCAATCGTACTGCTACAACCAGTATTACGGGTGGGCTCGCTCCGCTGCGCTCAGCTCGCATTAATTTTCATAACATTCCGGAACCTAACCTAACCAATTTGTTTCCAGTGAAGTAAGTATTGTAACACATTTTGTAATAAGTGCACAATTGTTATGTTATTATGTTTTAAAATGTTTATAAAAATAATTGTGAATGGATTTCCTAGGCATAAAAACTATATTTTAATAAATTTAACAAGCATTCTTAACTTATTTAGTTTAAAGACACTGTAAAAAACGGTTACAAGATTCAAAAGCCAACCCATAATTTTTTTTATCATGGATAAAGAAAAGTATCTTTTTATTATATAAATCTATACTAATAATAAATCTGTAAGTGTAGGTATTGTATGTATGTTCCTCCATAACTCCAAATTAACTGATTTTCATTAAACTTGGTAGATAAACATTTAGATGTACAGGACTCAGGATAGTTACTTTTTACTTTTTCAACGCGGACGAAGTCGCGGGCGCCAGCTAGTTATATAATAAAAAGATACTTTTCTTTATTCATTTAACTTTAGTTCCAGTTATACATATAATTTCAGAAGTTGCTAAATCACTAGAATAAATTATTTTTATATCATATAATCATAATAACTCTTTTCGAAAGGTGCATAATGCATTTATTATGTCAAAACCACCATGGCATCAGTAATTCTTATGGAAAACTGTGTATGGTATAGGTACCCCAAAAAATATATAGAATTTTTTGTCCGATGATTAAGTTTAATATAAAAAATATCTACACAATTAGAAAATATTGCGCAATTCTCAAAACCGCCTAGGGAACTCTAATTTATGTTTATCCAAAAATAAAATGAGTTGGCGCCAGCCAGACTGCCCGATATAATTGAACAAGTAGTCGAGTGTTTCTACAACTATAAAATAGTTTATTACTTATGTAGTAAATTTTAATGTATAAATTAATATATATCAAATAATAATATTGAGAATAAAACGCATAAATACGCATAAAACGTTCAGTAAATAGGTACTTACCCGAAACAACGAGCGCTTCATTTGGGCCACAAGTAACGAAACCCCAAGTCATGATTAATTTGAAGAAACAATAAATTTAATCACAAGTTATGTATGTAAACCAAAGAAAACAATAAAATCGTATACTATTACTAAAAAAATTAGGAATTATGCCTCATATAGTATAGAGCACAAGCAGAAAGACGGCCGCTTAGGGATGTACTGTTGTTTTATTCGTTACGATCAACGCAACGATGCGAACGAAGCGAACGAATGAGTCAACACGAGTAGAGTCCGTCAGTGCCAAACAACTATCGAGTCAAGTATCGAACTTCTACATAGTTTAGTTAGTTCCGGCCATGTAAGATCACGCACATCTCCCTGATTGGATGATCTTATTTTTAACTACTGCGACGCAACTCGCGACAGTTTCAGAGGTTATATCATTTTTTTCTTTATTATTACCAATGAACTGACAAGTGATCTGTATCAATCTCAAAGAATAATGTAACCAAATGCACTCAGATGTTATCGCATAGTTTTATATTCAATTATTGGTTAAGTTTTAAAGCATAAATTTCTACC
The DNA here is from genome assembly GCA_918317495.1 of Synanthedon vespiformis. Taxonomy (NCBI): domain Eukaryota; kingdom Metazoa; phylum Arthropoda; class Insecta; order Lepidoptera; family Sesiidae; genus Synanthedon; species Synanthedon vespiformis. The sequence continues at coordinate 7,049,247 of OU906947.1, forward strand.
TTCTCTTTATAAACTAAGCAAAAGCATTCCGATAAGTATTAAAGTATTGAAATTCGTTTTGTAAATAATTACACTCATATCAAGCAATAATGGAATGCTAAAAACTTTTTAACAAAAAAATTTAATTTTCCCACCCCCATTTTTTTTTCCAAATTTATACGAGACCAACTTCGAGGTATCCATTAAAAAAGAATTATCAAAATCGGACTACTCTGTAAAAAGTTATGCGTGGTTGTACGCTACAATCGGTGAGTGAACAATCAATCATCCCCTGTTTTCCTACCCTTAGGGTTGGAGTTCTATTTCCAAATTAAAATGGTATCCCCTTGGGGGTGCACCCTTTTAAATAAAAAAAGAATTGTCAAAATCGGACCACCCTGTCACAAATTATGCGTAATCATACATAAAAAAAATATATACGCGTCGAATCGAGTACCTCCTCCGCTTTTGTTTTTTCGTTTTCGTCGGTTGAAAATTGATGTTACAAGCGAAATAGAATCAATACATCGATTGTAACATCCACATCCCTATTTAGGTATCTGTGGAAGAGGATGCCTCTCGATGCCTCTACTTTGTTTGTGCTCCCTCGCTGCGAGTAATGCGATCCCCTTCCTATCGTCGAACGTCACAAGAAAAGATTTATTTGGGTGATCTCATTTCATACCAACTCCCTAGCCCCACCCTACTCTTGAATATATCGATAAAATACGGTTTTTAAAACCGAAAGCAACTGTGAAATTTCTAAGATATATTTTTTAAATACAATTTGTCCTTTCTTTATTTAGATTTATTGCTAATTTCGAATAACTTCTTATTATAAATCGAATATATTAAAAATGGAATAAATAATAATAGGTAATTTAATAATTAATATGTAACAATATCTTTTTAATAAGTATTTATAATAGTTTTGATTAAGATAAATAATTAGGTAAACAAATTTAGAAGTAACATAAAATAAATAATAATTTTAAAACGAAAAATCAAAGGTAACTTGAAACCAAGCCAGAAAAGTTATGAAGAAATTTGAGACATTCTGTCCATGTAAATTTAATGATTTCATAATTTTGCATTTGTAATAGGAATGAATGCTATTGATTTTTTTTCATGAATGCTATTGAGTATTAATTCAAGTGTTGCATATTTACGAAATTTACGATTATAATTTTTAACTTTGGTTAAAATTATTATGGAATTTATTTTTACTTCAAAATTTGAGATTTGTGTATCATTAAAGTATTCTATGTTACTGTGGTTTGTATTAGTATTTATGTCATATTATTCTTTACAAACCTAAACATAGACTAATATAAAAAAATCTAAACAAAAACTAATATATGAATTTGTGTTTTCCATTCCCGTGAAAGCAATGAATCCCATATTTATTTAAAAGCATCTGTTAAAATCAACACCAAAAAGGATAAGATATTGAAGGCAGAGTACATTGTTCCTCTATGAAGGAGAACGGGCAACACACAAGAATTAAAATAGTTTCTTTCAAAATCTACTCGTCAAAAGATGGAGCCACTGATGCTAAGTCTAACGATTTGATTGTAATTTTATTTATTACCATTTATACCATTTGTAAATGAAACAAAACATGAACACTATTTATTACCGACTCAGATGTTTTTTAGCGGAAATATTCATAAATGCCTTTTTGTAAAGTCTTGTTATTGCTACTGTATGTGAACTATTGTAGAATTTTCATTTATTGATTAAGTAAAAGCTCTCTGTGTTGATGAGTTATTAAAATAGTGCTGACGAATGGTTACGAAACCAAAGTCTGTTTATAAATAATTGTGTGGTATTTTTGTATTGTAGATTTTAGATAATGTTAAATTGTCTATATTAAAACAATTTGACGCAGCTAGATGTAAATATACAGGACTTTATGGAATAAATACTTCGAAATATACCCAGTTACCCACGTGTCGTGTAGGCTATTTTCAACGAGTCATCGATGTCAAAGAGTATAAAAATCCAAAACTCTGCCATTCTATATCATACTGTAGTATTTTTTGTAGACTGATAATTTTATTATATTGGCTACTCTAGATTCTAGATACATTGTAGCAAACAGAAAGCAATATTGTTGCAAATAGCACCACAATATAGAAGGCACTTAGCTACTTCCGTTAACACGATGTGAGGTACATACACCATAGTTCGAGTGAAGACTTTCTCAAGGGTCAACCTAGGAAAATAAGATTTAAGTTCTCAGAGAAATCTGTATTTTAGTTTTTGGTACATTAACTCGCAATATATTAATTAAGAAGGTGAAAAAAAAATGGAAAAAATTATACCTACGAAAAATCCCGATAGACTAAATTGGTAAATAAAATGGGGTAAATGGCGTAGGTAGACGATCCTGATTGCATAAAGGAGGCGGGAATAATATACTTACGTACCGAAACATAATATAATTTATTATGCTATTTACAGTCTTCTGCTGCCAACTGTCTAATGTTTTTATTAAGATGGAAATGATCGCTATTTAGAAATCATCAATACTACAAAATCTAGTAACGAATAGAATGTGTGCAGTAACCAACGATATTCTATAACGTAACGTACCTATAATTTATGTGACTGTAACGAACAAATTATTTCAACTAATTGATTTGAAGCACTAAAACGTTTCCTTTTCTCCGAGCGACCCAATTTTTGAAGCATTTAATGTGTTTAAAGGGTAAATAAAATTGTGGGAAAGAAACCCTATAAAGCAAAGAATCTTAAGGATCATAAATAATAGCTATAAGTAGACACACAAACCTGCAAAATGTCGATTTAATCCTTGACTAAAACCATTGTTAACAATTCTTTAGAAATACAGTAGGAAGTCGCAACAAAAGTAAGACAGTCGGAATAGTATGCAACTAAGAATAACCATGAAAAATCTAAAAGTTCTGTTAATTTATTGTCCTTCGTACGGACGCTCATCCGTGACACTCGGCGGACGGGACAATTTAATCCAATTAGCAATTGATGAAGTTAACCGTACACGGTGCACTGGAGTTTAGTTAGAGCGGTTTGTTATCAAAAGGTATATATTTCATGTAAATACGTTGAATGAAAATATACTTAGTTAAAACTCTACAAAACAATATTATATCTTAATTATATCAGGATTTGTTAATTTATTTACGCCACAGAGTTAAGTTAATTTCAGAGATATCTAGGTTTATTTAAAGTGCACAGCTACTACAATTTATCAACTACATGACCCACCCACTTACAACCTCCCTTTTACAGAAGAATAAAAGCATGTGTGCAATTCTTAGCCATTTGAGTTGTAGGGTGATTCCCCATCCCTTATCTATTAAATCTTTCTACGGTCAGCAGCTCACTTGCAGCACTGTTACGTTACTTGTATTATGGGCGACGATAGCCATCTGCATGCCATCTGCCATCACGTGGACCAACGTGACCTTATTTTATACTAACGACCCGCTCCCGGCTTTGCTCGGGGTGCATTTTTTTTATCGTAAAAACTTTCCCTGATGATCCCTCTATCCATAAGAGAAGACAAAATTAAAATCAATCCAGCCGTTCTCGAGTATTGCGCTCAGCAACACATTTTTGTTAATTTTTTTTAAACCAACCAGCTGAGTAGCAAGGATGAGGCCTATGATGGAGCGAGCTCACCCAGAATATGCCTTTAGTTATTCATTTTTATTTATAAAAGATATATAAACATTTCGAGAAAAATTATTTAATTGATGGTGTAAACCGCATCAAAATCCGTTGCGTGGTTCAGGAGTAGTTATACAGACAGACGCTGGAAAGAACTTTAATTTATTAGTAAGAATACGGTAAGAATTAATAAAATTGAAAACCAACAACCAACAGTGCATTTACAACAATTTGTTTTTAAATGTGCCCAATTTGTGCCATTCTTGTTACGATTACATATTTTGTAAACGGGACCTAAACTTACCTAAGCTTTCTGAAAGACAAAAGAAATTCAAAACTAACAACGACTCTTCAATATTGTTGTGTCTCAAACCCATAAACTAAAACCAGATCAATCTTCAGATCAACCCATCACAACTGATCACGAAGTACCAAAGCTGTATGTTTTTTTATCTCCTTTGTTATACACGACAATATTGGAAATTAATCAATATGAAAGCCTATAGGCTTTCATAATAATTAACACAGTAATTGCCACTTCAGTGTACTAATTATTCTGCGAACACAATATGCAGATGCTAGTCATGTTATAACTACTCGTTCCTTCCTAATAATTTGTAAGTGCATGTAACATTATCTACGAACGACCTGTTGCTTCACGGGAGGGTGAGAGGAGGAGAGTAGGGGGTGAGCTTTTGAACCAATTAGAATACTCTATAGAGTACTCTACGGCGCCCAGACAAGATGAATTATATCAAACGTATCTTATCTATCAAATCTATCTTCAATAGATTTACTACTTTAACTACTTTATTGAACAGTCTTAAGAATAAAAATTATTTTTAAAAAATCTAAAATCTCAGAAATTATAATTGAGCTCCAAATAATACTTATTATTAATTCTTTAAATGAACATGAATTCTTTAATTGAACTAGAATATGTTAGAATGCTTTATCTTTTAATTTAATTTATTAAATTAAGACAGTTACATAAAATATCTTCTTCTTCCTTAGGCAGCAGATTGATTTTTTGAAATTTTCTAACCTATTTTTTGAAGGTATCTATCCTATCAATTCGAGGAGTTAAAGAAAAGAACTCAGTGAAAACAGACACGTGTTGAGTGTTTTGTTTTGCTCGAAATGTAATTAGCTATTTTTGTGAAGTACGGTGAGGACTGAGGTGAAAGAAAAGTGTAACAATTTATAGATATGAAGGTTTTTTGGTCGTTTATGTAATATTTTGGTGCGTGGGTTTATTCCCTGTTAGTGGATAACATTTCGCAAGTAGCGTTTAATTATCAAGGCACGAATCGATGTGAGTCGCCGTGGAGGGGTTTTTAAGAAGGGAGGGGGCCGTATTAGCGGCGCGGGGTGGTGTGGATGGCTCGGTACCGCGCAACGCAAGTCGCCTGTAGTATCGACCGGCCCGGATGTGCATTGCAATACCGCTGGAGAGATCAGGCGACCCACCTACTGGCGAAATACCACGACCGCGCTCGGATCGAACGAAACGAACGCCCGCATCGAATTTATGCGGTAGTACACCAACACTTTGTACGGACACATCCGGAACAATCTTGTGTTATGCGTACACAACAAATTTTATTATGATATTTAAAAAATATTATATTATTATCTAAACACGTTCATATTTGTAACTCGAATATTCAAAAAGGATTTTTTATATAAAATAATTATCTCTTTCTCTTACTAACGATAGATACATACAAGAGAAAACATATGACACTGACACACAATGACAATTAAATAGAACATAATTATGTATTATTAAACATTAACTTTATAATGAAAGACCATTAATACATACTCCTTATAAACGAGATTTTCTTCAGAGATTTTCTAAAATATTCGAAAATAGAACGTAACGCATTCGGTGTGACAATTTTGATTTTACTCCCATAATGTTCGATCCATTCTAAAAAGAGGAAAACAATCTTATTTTTCTATTTCTAAGTTAATGTTGAGAGTTCAGCGTTTCACTTCTCGTTCACCATCTTAGCGAATTGTGAATATGTGAAGATAGAACTAAGATAGAACCGTAATCGATAACATAAGAAATTCACAACTAAGAAAATTAGCTATGTTGAAGCAAAGGCAAGAAAAAATATATATTATAATTATAAGTAAGTATGTTGTGTAACTAAATTCTTTCAGACATAGCTTATTATATTTTGCCTACAATAATTCCATAATGTTTATAAATAGAAGATATCATTTTTATTATAAGATCTGCTTAACAGCACCTAATAAATTGACTCCTACGTGTCCCTTTACATAACTGTCTAGGAATATTCCCCGTTAAAGCGAAATGTACAAATTAATATTATATAATAAACAGTACCTCATTTCATATCAATCTTCATTTAAAAACTAGAGTAGCCATAACTGCAGTATGCAACTGCGCCGTGCCAGTTTTGACTTTCATAGCCCATTTACTAATGGTCCGTAAGCCAGGCACTAATTTCGTCAATGATTTCCTCTCAGTGCATAATTTGTAAAATGCCTGAGAGAGTTGTATCATGATGCGTTGTGAACGTCAGCTGCGGCTCCGAGGTGGGTTGAGCAGTGGTAGCCCGTTACACTTTCAGAGCATCAACTGACAAGCATTCCACCAAGATATAGCCAGCTGACTTTTTTATTTATTAACAGTAATACATAAACTATCATCTGATAAATTTTCTATTGGGAGGTAATCACTGAACACGTATATATTCGTGTGACCTGCAGACGCATAATCCACCATTTTATAAATAGCTGACAAATTTGTTTCTTCAAAATATTAGGCTAACTATAATTTGATGAATTTTTAATCGGAAATAAATGATTAATTATTTTTTTTATTATGTGCGTGGGCGGCTACCACTCTACTGTTCAACCCACCATCGGAGCCGCAGCTGACGTTCACAACACTTCATGATACAACTCTCTCAGTCATTTTACGAGTTATCGACTGGGAGGAAATTGGTCATGAAAATCTGTCGCTGGCTCATGGACCATAATGTGTATTATAAACATCCTTACTAATATTATAAATGTGAATGTGAGTTTGTTTGTTATTAATAACTGAAATAATGTATGTGGAAATATTACTTAGAATTTTAATATTTCATTAAATATTTTTATTATATAAAACCTAATAATATCCAAAGTTATTTCTTTGGATGTTATTAGGTTGTTACATTTAGTTAATTATTACTTTTATTAGTATTACCAAGTAGGTACCTACTGGTTTCACAATCGGTAGTACACCTACGGCTCCGGGAACAGTCGGGCTACTCGGACCCTTTAAAAATAAATACTACGACGATGAGAACGGTATTTTTAAGCACTGTAAGATTTTACCTTTTCACTACTGAAAGAAATTTTATTTAACGAATCCTTAAAAAAAATAATGGAACACCCTGTACACACTAGAGCTATTTCAAAAAAGCGGTTACGTACACAGCGCGCAAATAATACATATGGCGAAAGAACTACTGCTTACATCGTCCCACATCTTATCAACAGCCTACCTTCAGATCTATGTAACAATATATCAATTAAAAATATTAAATCAAAATTAAAGCAATATTTTTTAAATTGTAATTAGTATTAGTATCTATTAATGTAATGATAACATGAGTCTAAACCTCAGTGGTTTTTAGTATTATCATTTAAATGTTATCTTATATATTAGCCCTTAAAATTGTAAATAAATAAATAATAATAATAATAGTTACTTAAGTAGATTTAAGTTTATTGGTAAAAGCCAGCCAGTCACGCCCGCTCAAAGACCGGTCATCGTTCCAAGTCCAAGAGCGTCGGTATGGATTTTTTTAAATATATTTAAAAATAATTAATTTACTTAAGAACTTTTAAGTATAGCCTCTCGTAGCTTTATCGTTTTGTTTGACCAGAAATCTACCAATCATCATCAATACTAATAATAAATCTGTAAATATAAATAAAATACTTCTAACTTCGCTTGTTCAGTTGTAATGTACATACACCGACGTAACCAAACTTCAACTTCAACAAAACAGCACTTTTCCTTTTACCGCCATACACACTTTACTACCTATACTACTAGTTACTACCTAACTGTATATTATATTCATTAGTTACTTTTTTCAATAGGTATCTACTTATAATGATACGAAGTTTCAAGAAAATTGAAGCCCTGAACATTTTTGAAGAAGAAATTCAAAGTTGAATATAAAAAAAAGTCGAAAATAACCCAATACGCTTCAATAATATCTTGATGGATAGGTTTGGAACTAAATTTCGAATTGAGCACATAATTTCACAAAAAGAAAATAATCCCAATACAAACTTTGTAACTTTTCAGCAGATGAGCTGAACGAGAATTTCTTGTCTAATCCTAATTTTGATGTATTGATAACACAAAATACCTAGATACATAATTTATAGCTCTCTCAGAGCTAGGGTTAAATAAAGCCCTCAATTTTATTTGAGATTTACTAACGATCGACGTTTACTAACAAAAAATTACTGGAAATAGAATTACTCTACTGTTGTGGCCTTGTCATGTTGCCTCCCCGAGATTTTATGTAACCTACTCTTACGACAACAATAAACAATCTTAAAATTAGCCCTTCTTTTAATAACTAATAACATCTTTTCATATTGACTATATATATATGATATATAATCTATATGCGAAAGCTTGCACTTAAGTCTGGATGTTTTTTCCTCAATAACGCCAAAACGGCGGATTTGGATGAAATTCGACACATGGATAGTTTATTACCTGAATTAAATGATTCAGTAATAAACTATAATTAAGTTAAATTATAATAAATTATAATTAACTATAATTAAGGTGATGCTTTTTATTCTGCAAAAATGTTTATATTTCTACCGGGACATATCTTTGTGGACATTCAAAAGTGTTACTTACCCACTCGAGTAAGAATTCGAAGTAATCCTCTGTCATAGGGATTTATAGGCAACACTGAAGTAGGGAATATATATATGAAGGAAATATATTTCGAAGTAATATTTCAACAAAGGAAAAATTATTTGTAGTCTTTTGATATCATATAGCTACATCAACATGGAAAATCTAAAAACGAAGAAGTCAATAATATCCTTCTGGACCATAATATTGAATTCCTAAAATGATTAATTTGCAAAATGAACATAATACTAATGTAATATGAACTAAACACCGTTATTAAATATATGCAAAACAACTTTTGGTTTGGGTTTCATATCTTTCCGAGATACCTACATCTCGAGGAATATTTTCTCCAAGTTTTGCCAATCTCGAAACGAATCTAAAAAGTTTTAAATCTTATTTAATAATCATTTTTGCTCGCAATCACAAATGTCTAGTGTGTCCCTTTAAATGTTAAGTTTAGATACTTATAACCGTCGCAATTACTGTGTTTACCATTTGATTGTTAAAAACTTATGATTTAAACGCAATAGATATCTAAACTTTGTTTGTGTATACGGACCCCTATTTACTTTGACACGTTAATTGCTACATAACGCGACGTCGCTTGAAGCGGCCTATTATGGTCTGGTCGTTAACGCGACGTCGCGTGGTATGAATGTACGAATAATAAAATATGAGCCGGAGCGTATTGCCTTCTGGTATTTGTTTTGGCCCGGAAATAACATTTATTACTTTATTAATTTATTAATATATTTAGAACGATTTAAATCTTTGTTTTAGAATAATGATGGTGATGATTTTATTATTTCGGCCATCTAGGTTCAGCATTTCGACATGGCAATTAACGTGTTAAAATTATTTCATCAAATTCGAATGATTAATATTTTAACAAAGTTTCATATTTCATCGTGGAATTGAATCGTTATCGCGTTAAAATGGAGACACGAAAGCTTGCCTCGATTTTTTTAACAACCTACTGAGACCAATGCGGAGTTAATGCCTGCTTGGATAAAAGCCTCTGCTCACGGCCCGGATTACTTATCCCTTGGACGCACGACGGTGAAAACAGACTCGATGATTGGTATTTGGATCGTGATTTATCAAAAGGCTACGGTGTCTGTAATAAATAAATTATTTCAGGGTTGGAAACTCGCATGTTTGTGATGCTTTATCTTCGGATAACATTATCGCACTACCATGAAGTGGACTTAAACCTTCAGTGAAATATCTTGTCAAGTTACGGTTTCTAGACATGAACATTGAAACTAACGATCAATCTTAAGGTCTGAAGAAGCTCGTGTGGGTAGAGAACAAGAGAGAGAAAGATATATATTTTACTCAATTGTTCGAGTTCGCCACCATTGTTTAGAAAATATTTTTTAAATTAAAACCTATTAAGTATGGAGAGCCAGTAATTTTAAACAATGTTTATAAGGATAAAAAAAACGAAGAGAAAATTTAGTATGGCACATCCATTAAAATTCTACAGATTATCCCCGGGAGAGTGACAAGTTGTAATTTTTAAGAATAAAAATGACAGTACGGAAAAAATAGCACACAGGAAAATAAAAATAAATTGCAAAATGTGTTGATAAGTGAAAAATTCGAGAAAGTTTATTTCGAGCAAGAAACCCGAGAATTCTGCCATTTTCAACCGACGAAAACGAACAAAAGGGAGGAGGTTTTTAATTCGACGCGTATAATATTATTATTTTTATGTATGAATCAGGATCACGCATAACTTTTTTACAGAGTAGTCCGATTTTGATAATTCTTTTTTTATTGGAAAGGGTCGCGCCAATTCAAAATTACTTAGGTTTACTTACATTAGTTTAAGAACTTAGTTATTAAGGTTAAATAAAAAGGTTTATTATTTTTTGCTTTTCTGTTTTTTCAGCATTTTTTTTTTGTTAAAAAGGATTTTTAAATTTTTTATTGAATCCAAGGAAGGTAAAAGAAAATAATGGAAAAATTGGAAATAATGAACGTCCGTGCGAGGCAAGGCGGTTCGCTTCATAATTCATATTTTTAATAATTTATAAAATAATTTAATATTTACTTATTACAATATAAATTCAAAGGTGCTCTGAATATTATTACAGAGTTATTTCCTTTTAAATGTCTCTAAAGACAAGACAACAGTGTTCATAAAGTAATTATCTCCTCAGTTCCCCGTCGGCTTATTGTGTCCCTAAAAGTTCCGGTGGGAGAAGCGAATAGAATTGAAAAATCACAATAATTTTCTATTCGCTCTCTAGAAATACAATATTAAAACCTTAAAAGTATATTTCTTGAGTGAATATTATTAAGACATTAATTAATTATTATTTTATTTAATTCGAAATATTTGATTTCTGGTCAGTAATTCCACGAAGACGAATTTGGACGTAACAATCACTTACCTACTTGTTGGAATTATACCTCTATGCTTATTTCGGTGAAATTTAGATATCCAGCTGAGTCTGACGAAATTTACTTAAAAAAATTCAAAAAAGGCTTTTGGTTTGTAAATCCTTTACAATTGTTTGTGGCCTCTTTATACAAAAAAAAATGTGACAAAGTTCCTAAATAGTGCATTTTGTGCGGAGTCGATAACAATGTCGAAAAAGCTTTAGGTACAAAAATGATAAAAATACATCTTAACAACCTTCGACCCTCAACATTTCAAATTATGTTCCTATATTTAAGTGTGTTTGTTTGTCACTAGCTATAGCTAATAAATTTTATTATTGCTATCCACTATTGTTATTATTAACTAGTTTGTTAATTGAGGTTAATTGCATTTCAATATTTCCATTGAGCAAAAACATGCTATATCTACACCCCGTTTTTGCGTCGGGCATTGAGGTTGAAAAATTCTTTAAACTAAGTTATTTAATCTCATGTAATCTCATGTAGTAATTAAATAATAGTTTTTAGAAACGACTTGTTTCCTTTCGCGTAACAAATCTCTAATAGTCTCATTACAGATTGGCTGTGCCCTGCGGATTCACTCGGGTTAATAATCTATTCTCGGTATTGCTCCATTTTCGTCGTGCCCCCGCATTGGGTCTTCGACTAATCATTACATTTTTCCTTAGCTCCTCGTGTTATGATATAATCCGAAACGAGGAGTAACGTGATGTGATATAATCGTTATATCGAAGTTTCTGTTCATTATTAGATTTCACTTTGAGGATAATATCTTGTAGATAGAATGTTATGTAAGTTTTACTTATATAATTATTATTATGTAGGTTACCTTATTGTTTTTATTATGTTTTATCTCATATTAGTAACAAAGAATACAGTAGGTTGTTGTAGGTTATTAGGAAATTAGAGACAAACCTATATTCTGACTTGTTTACAATTTCTGATGGATTTTTAAACCCATTTACTTATGTGAAATTAGTACCAATAAGAAGAAATTAAATATTTTAGGTACTGGGAAAATATTATGTAATATAATATAGGGTTTCATAGATATTAAATTTTGAAAGTATTATATTACCGTGAATTTCCAAAAATACCAAAATAGTCACCAAAATAATGTGAATTTTATAAATCTGAAATATTCACAGTATAATGAAGTAGTGGTAGGGCACACTGCGTTTCGCAGTCATTTGGGCAGCCCGTCTGGCGGCAGTAACCGCCCCCTTACAGAATACCACCGTGAAATAACAGCATATGTGCTGTTGTGTTTCGGTGAGTGAGTAAGGGATGCCAGAGCCCATTACCCCTTCCCTTCCTTATCCCTTATCTTTAATCCTTCTATGGTCAGCAGCGCACTTGTAACACCTATGGCGTTGCTTGTGTTATAGGCGACGGTAGCCACCTACCATCAAGTGGACCGTCAGCCTGTCTGTCGACATTAACATAAAAAAAAAAATTAAGAAATACGAAATTCTTCAAAGTCTAAGTTAAGAAAAATACCAATGGCCTGATTTTGGATGATGTCCTTTTTACCTTAAAAAATTAGAATCTACCTAAAATCCTAAACCCCTATCAGGAAAAAATTTACGTAATGTTTACGTAGGTACCGTTTGGGAGCGATGGAATCGAAATGGCCATAAACGGTGCATAAAGATACAGCATGGGTTCAACGCCTCTAAAAGCGGGTGGCGGGATGTAACCGTCACAGATTGCACAAGCAGCCGTAGAGGGCTCGGGCCTACGGAATGCGCGGCGGTATTCGTACTTCATTGTAATAAGAATTTGGCGCGTAAAAAGTTGGCCACTCTTCTCAGAAAACCGCACTCGATATATGAATTCTAAGAAAGGAGCGAACGCACCGGCGATGGGCGCCACGTGTATAGGTACCTTTTTCTCTCTTACTTATCATTTATTTTAATGATCTCCTGTTACAAGAGAAAATACCTAATAATGCCTTCTTTTATTTAATACAATACCAAGTTACTCTTAATTACAAAGGAACTCCTAATATGACTACAATTTAATAATCACGATGTAATATATAACAAAAGGTCTCTTGTCCCCAGGGTAATTAAATACAAGGGAGGCTCCTTTTCATTTCGAGTCATTACTGCTAATTTATTGAACTTGAATATTTTATGTGTTACAATATATATTTAACAACCTATGTGAGTATGTTAGGGTGTTTAAAAAAATGGAAGTGATTCGTAAAATCTCAGATTTTACTAATCTCAGCGTAAAACAATCTGACGTAAATCATTATATATTCATTTACCAAGAGAATAATCCATTTATCTTAATATATAAAAGGCGATGTGTGTGTGTATGTTCCCTATGGACTCCAAAACCACTAAACAAACTTTTATGAAAATTTTAGACAATCTTCACTTATTATTAGTCCAGCGGGTAATCCTGTGAAGTTGATAGCGATCGGACGCGGGCGAAGCCGGGAGCGGGTCGCTAGTAATGAGTAAGCACAGCACTATCTCGTAGGCAAATATTAATTCTTCAAAATTTCTACAAGAGTTTTAGTACTAGATCACTAGTGCTGATATAATAATATGTAATATAAATATAGTACGTATAATCGACCTATTTAATGCAGTGATGCAGTAAAGTTGCGGGTTGTAATGTATCGCCCAATTCTGAAGACAAGTAATCATAAAATTAATTATGTTGTTACTTAATTTGTAATAAGGTGACATGAAAAACACTTAAGTACGTAGTCGGACACGTAAGTACCTGACTATAAAGTTAGTAAACTTTCAGACGCAGTAATATTCAACTTGTAAAATTGTAAACGACTTGGCTTCTTGTTTATCTATTTTTTTTACTACAACAATTTTGTTTTTCTTTGTAACTTCTTTGGTACGTGCACCTATTGAAAGTTGACATTCTATTATTCTACAGGATCTACTGCTACTGCTACGAGAACCTACAGCTACAAACTTCTTGTGATTCTAGTCTTATTCTAAAGGTAAAATTTGTACCCGTTTATTATTTGTAAAGAGTGCTTAGAAGCTCTTTACTTTTTATTTTATATGCGCAATTGGATGAGAAAGAACCCTTTCTCTTTATCCTTACTTTGTTCATCTTTTTTTTCACTATTTTTTCGTCATTGACTTGTCGTGGGCTTGTTGACAGAACATGTCACAACTCACAACGTCTTCGCGCCCTGTCTGCAATCAATACTAATAATAAATCTGTTTGTGTAAGTATTGTATGTATGTAAGTTCCTCTATAACTCTTAAACGAATTAACTGATTTTCATGAAACTTGACATCTAAACGTAACATCTAAACGTACAGGACACAGGATATGCTACTTACTTCTTTTTCAACTCGGACGTAGTCGCTGGCGCCGGCTAGTATGTCAATATATTTGGAGACTAATGTGAAAACATCCCCCGGAATACGTTCTGTCATTTGGTAGGATGTAGCAGTTAGAGGCGCGGCACAGTGGCGATGGCAGTGCGGTCCAGGCGCGTTTCTTTTTTGTCCTCCACGGATTCCATTGCCCCATGTTCAACCTGTAAGTCCGGCAGTTTGCCGAGCGTTGACCGCGCGCTTTGCCACGAAGCGCAAAGCCGTTGGACAACTACGACGACGCTGTAGATAGCTCCTGTATACTCCTTTTTATTGCCCTTATCCTTAGAAGATGCGACGTCGCGAATGTGTTATCTATTAATGGATTGGTTCACGCACAATAAAAAGACGAACCGAAACTATTTCATTTATGAAAAAATAAGTGAAAAAGTAACCTACCTATTTACATTAAAAAAAAATATTAATAATAAAAATATAAACAATAAGATAAGATAAACTCTGAATATAATTATGTGAATGGTAATCGGATTTGGGTGGAAATTAATTTAAATTTAAAAAGAATTTGGCATCCAATTTCAATTGACATACGCATACCTGTAATAGATACGCACATTTTGCTTTGGATAAAATAACAAACGGTAATATTGTTTGTATAATTAATATTATGGTGTTCTTATTTTATTAAAATACGTAAAAAAATACAAAACGACACATTCGACGTATTTTACAATGATATAGCAGAGCAGACACGAATCCTAAATCGTAAAGTAAATAAAAATCTCATCTTTACATTAAAAAAACTGCGAAGAATAATCTGAGTAGCCTACTGAATGTGTGAGAAATTTAATCTTTAAAACGCAAAAAAAATGTTATTTTAAGGTAAATGTCACTATAGATACCCAGTAGAAGGTACGTTTATTTCTTATCAATCTTATCATTGTTTCTTTATTTACCTATACCTATGTTATTGATAATAGCGAGTAGGGTACCTACACTCCTAAAATTACGCACAGAAAATAATAAATTTAATATATAATAATAAAATGGTGTAAAATATTTAAAATTATGATGAAAACTAAACTACGTTATACGTTATAAATTGGTTACAAAGGCAAACACAGGTCATCTTAAACTAAGACAGTGTTGAATTCTGGGTCAAAAGTCTAGGCAATTTTTGAACACTGTGTGACCTAACGAAGAAGAAACAAGGCCAATTAATTTTATATGACCTAACCGTTTTTGTTCTTAGTGTGTTTTTGTTTGTGTTTTCTTAGTGAGTTAACAAATTTCGTTTCAGTTACAGCCGCCTAATATCTACCTTTAAACGGGAAGTGGTTTTAACAACCAGTTCGATATTGAAGTACTGTTCAATACGTGCATCATTGATATTATGTTCAAGTGGATGTCAGGATTTCTTAAATAGATAGTAATAAAACTCAAGAAAGTACATATTCCGCTCAGTTCGTTGGCCTTTCGCTTTACTTAATTCAATCATTCATTCAAGTTTGTAACTTTTTTTAAACTGTCTAATTTTGTAAGTAAGGTAAGTCCGTAAAATATTTGTGTCTTGCAAAATTAGAATATTATAGCAATTAGTATACTCATAAATGTTTTAAATAGCTGAACACGTGAATAGAAATGTGAATAATAAAATATAAAATATCATCTTTAAAATTTGTTGCCTATTAGGGCCATTACGCACTGTCGAAAGATTCGCTGCGCTGGCCCGACCCGTATTTAAACGTTTTTTTTTAGAAAATCGCCGAGTCGATAGGCCAGTGTCGCTTTAAAGGTCTTTAGATATTAAAATCAATAAAGTAATATCAATGATCTATGGGGGTTCAAAAGTCTCGCCACAAATAGAACCAGAACTATACCGCAACACAAAATAGTGTTAGGACACTGAGGAATTTTGAATGAGAACATGTGTCGGAGCTTCTCGAAGGACCATCTAAGCTGGATTCGACGATTGACCTCCTTCTTGAAGTTGGCTCTACCTAATTGGACTGTTTGTCCCAAGAAGATATACTCGTCCACAACTTCGAAAACAGCTGAACAGTTAGGAAACTGACTCACGTGAACACAACATAGACATTAGGCATTGGTATTATTATCCATTCATATTGAGGCCCACTCTTTGGAAAACTGGGTTGAGTACAGGTATCCTAGTCAAATGCCTATGTTTTAGTCGATGAGAGACTGAATTGCGACTTGTCGACTGTGTATAGTGTCTCTAATAGCCTAACAGCCTTATATTTTTAAAAGTTGTAATTTGGAATTCGAAGTTTCGAAGTTTCAATTTATAATTAGTAAATATGAGAACGTGTTTAATTCCGTTTGCTTATTTTATATATAATTATTTTTTCAGTTCCGTTTTTATGTGATAAATTTAAAATTATCATCAATCAAATAAAAAATCTGTAAAGTGTATGTATGTTCCTCCATAACTTAAATTTTCTTAAACATTTAGTTAGCGTACTTTTTAGTACAGGATAGGCTACTTTTTTATTTTTCAACGCGGACGAAGTCGCGGGCGCCAGCTAGATAGGTATAAATTTTATTATAAGTTGATATTTTACATATTTATCGAGTATTATTTTTTACTAGCGATCCGCCCCAGCTTCGCACGGATGCAATTTTCCCGGTAATTTTTACATTTTTTCTGTTGGATTTCTCCTTGAACTTCAAAGAATTGGTCCAGCGGATCTTGAGTAGATATTCTTTTTTATATATGTATGTACATATCTCTATACCTACTTATGTAGATTAGTGATGACTTGTTTGCAATATTACGTGACTATAGAGACTGATGGTTGGGTACTTCTTACGACGTACTAATCATAAGAAAAGAAGTACATTTTTCTTTCATTGTAGGTATTTTGAAAGAATCTGTTAAGAGTGTAAAGCGTTGCACAACATTTTTATGGACTAGTCGAGTTATAAAAGAGTCAAAAACGTGCCATTGTGCGCGCAAATAACAATAAATATCTGCTTAGTTCTTAAGGGACCGTCTACAGAATTGCCAAAAAAATGTCTACCTGCATTGTTTTGTTGGTTACCATTGCGTCTTCTTGAGTTATATATGATGCACTTCATCCTATTTTTTTTCCCTTTAAACCCATTTATTTTATTTATGCCCGCACCGTACCTAAATACAAAGGTTACAAAGGAAATGTACACGTCATCTCTTAATAAATTTAATTTAAATTATATTATCTTAGCTATTTATAAATCCAAAGTAGTTTTCTTTCTCATTTTTAATGTATTCCTTTTTAAACTACTTACATAATATTAATAGTAATAATAAATGTAAAAAAATGCTCTAACAGGAAATAGGGCAAGTCATTTTATTGTTATCGTTATCTACCAGTGCGAATTGAAAATATGTTTATGTAAATGTAACTATACATAACATGGTGTAACTAAGTTTTGATGGTTAAATTTAAGCTAAGCTGTACACGTTAAATTCACATTTATATAGAAGTTCCCACTTAATACCTGTGTGAATAATATAATAGAGTAGAGCATAGGCCGTTGTTGATGAAGTAGGAAGGATATAAAAGTAGATGTGGTCGGAACGAGATAGGAGTATGGGAGGGACGCGCTAGAGGTGTTGCGCGCGCGCCGTTCATTGATGCTCAGGCGCTGCGGAGGGCTGGCGGGGGACGCGGGGTGGTGCGGGAGAGGAATGCGGCCGTGCCGAGCAATGACCGCGCCAGGGTCGCTTCCTTTACGAGAAGCGCGGGCTGTCGTACTACAGCCGTTTCCCCTCTTGCCCCCCAAGGCTCGTACTACATTGGCCCTCTCCACTGCGACGCGCGCTTTTCGACCCGTTGTCCGTTACAAAAATGAAGTGCGCCGCATTCCGCAACAACATTCACCTCCTTGTCACACAAGTTCGGTTGTGCACACTCTGTCTCTTTTTTTGTATGCCATAGCGTTGTTTGGAGGACAGGGCGCGAAATTTACGCCTCAACGAGCACTTTCTGCCTTGTTAGATTGGGTATGATGACTAAATGAATGATTACAGTTGTTGTTAGTTCCTACAATAATGCACAAGGGGTCCTTTGTGTTCGTTATTGAGATGTCGTCGAGTCTAAAGTTTGAAAAAAAAAGACTACTTATATGCCTAGGTATGTTTAATGAGTTTACAGGTTACATTGGTATGAATAGTGAAAGTCCAATGCGGGCGGCTGCTAACTGTACGTCTTTGCGATCTACCTCAGTGAACCCCTCGATTGTGGGCCTGCCCAGGAGTCAAGAAACTTGCACAAAGTAATACGACGCCAATACAGTTTCGGACACGAATTTTTAACAATCGCGCGGAGGGATATTAAATTTCAATTTAAGACCATTTGCTTTGAAACAAAATCTGTATACCAGTAGCTATTGTGCATATTGTATTGATGTTTATCCTAGGACACTGAAGTCACTTTAATGTCTTAAATGTGGCTTAAATGCCCTAGTCTTTATCATATTACAGATCCCAGTGAGGCTTACTCTCTGTAAAAGATTTTCTAAACTGGGTTGAATTGCATAAAAGCAAAATAATTTAAACTGATTTCTAAAAGTTACACTATTTCCAAGTTTCTTTAGGTAATAATGATTCTTTTTTTTAATTGCTCATAATCTGCGAGATGGCCCCAAATTACACCATGAAAGAGTAAAATAAAAATTTAAAAAATTCATACACCAACACGCACGTACAAACTTATTTGCTTTTGAAAGTCTCTTACTATATACCTACTAATACATCTTGATCTTAATATGTACCATTAGATGGTGCCCGCGACTTCGTCCGCGTTGAACGATGAAAGGTACCCTATGTCCTCTCTGGTGTCCCAGGCAACGTGTATACAAAATTTCATGGTGATCGGTTCAGTAGTTTTTGCGTGAAAGAGTAACAAACATCTACTCAAACTATCGCATTTATACTAGCTGGTGCCCATGACTTCGTCCGCGTTCTTGATGAAAGGTACCCTATATCCTTTCTGGTGTACACCTTCCCACGCATCCGGTAGACCACCAGGGATTTTTTTTTAAATCTTTGAAACCCTTTTCAATCTTAAGATTAATCTTTTAGAGACGTAGTTCAAAATAATTATTTCAGTCTTGAGTCAATAATTTACACTTCCATTATAATTACTTGGGTACAGTTTAAGTAGTTTGTACCAGAGCTATATAATTAAAAAATCGCACCTCTCATCACGACTGAATAAAATATGCTCTACCTAAGTCGTTTCTTGCCGCGTTGAAATAGTTTTATAACTATGAATTTAAAATACATTACAACAAATAGGAAGAAGTCTTGCTACGGCTGGTCCTATTTTGATGAGATTCACAATTAGACCTGATAGGTGGCGCTCCAATCGGGCTCGACCCGGGACTTCTTAAGAAAAGTCCAATAAAATATACCTATGTCTCATCAAACATCAATCAATAAATACTTACTAATAATAAATCTGTAAGGGTTGGTCATGGAGTAAGTTACTTTATTTTCAGAGATATCGAGTTTTTTTTTTTTTTTTTTTTATTAGAAATGGGTTTGTTCTTGGCCAACAACCAGCTGGGTAGAAAGGGAGAGGCCTAAGATGGAGCGAGCTCACCCAGAAGATGCCTATTCACTCGAACTTTGAAAAGATTAGGGTTATATGAGCTCGGAAACACAGACGCAGGCAGGGAGTTCCAAATCTTGGCGGTGCGCATTATAAAAGATGTTTCAAAGCGCTTGGTTCGAAAAGGGGGGATTTCGACAAGATGAGGATGGTAACCAGCCGTACGTCTGTATGTCCGATGGAAGAACGGGGAAGGCGGTATGAGCTCATGCAGCCCCTGAGCACACTCACCGAAGTATATCTTATAAAAGACACATAGACTGGCAATTTTGCGTCTATGTGCCAGGCTCTGCATCTTACATTTTAAAAAAGTACCGTCGCCTATGAGTCTCTCAGCTCTGCGTTCTACCGAGTCGAGCCTCGCCATGTCTCTCGATGGCTTCACCCCAGTAGTGCGTGACATACACAAGAAGGTCCCCGGTTGAACGTCCTTGGCGAAAGCCATATTGACGATCACTGAGTAAGTCATTAGCTTCAAGATATGCCAGCAGCTTACTGTTCAGTACCTTCTCCATAACCTTGAAGAGTATGGAAGTGATGGCGATTGGTCGATAATAGCAGGGGTCGGCACGACCACCCTTTTTGGGCACTGGTTGCACATTGGCAAGCTTCCAGGATGTCGGTACGGTATTTGTTTTGAGAGAGAGACGGTACAAGCGAGTAAGCACAGGAGACAATTCAGGACCACAGTGCTTCAAGACCCTTGCAGGGATGCCATCAGGCCCACTGGCTTTGTTTACATCAAGGCTCTGTAGCGCTCTTCGAACCTCTTTGTTGTGAATCGAGACCTCTGGCATTGAAAATTCACAACGAGGTAATGGTGGTGGTGGCTGAGAGCTCGTGACGAGGTGTGAGTTAGAAGAAAATTGAGAAGCAAAAAGATCTGCTTTCGCGAGTGAGCTAGAGAGCCATCAGGCTTTAGCAAGGGAGGAAGAGTCGGACGGCAGAAATTAGATTCAATAGACTTCGATAAAGCCCAGAATTGCTTACTACCGGGAGGGTAGGCTGCTAATCTGGATCCCACCCGACCAATATGGTCGAAACGAGCCTTGTGGAATACCTTCTTGCACGACCTGGTAGCGGAGTTGAATGCTGTCTTCTCTGAGCGAATCCTCCGATCCCCACACTTGCGGTCGCGAGCGTGAAAACAGGCGCGGTAGGCAGACTCTTTACGGGCTGCAGCTCTTGCGCAATCCGCATTGTACCATGGCCGGGTTTTGTAACCATGCGGGATGTCGAAGAATGGAATGAAATATTCCATTCCCTGCTGTATTACATTGGCAATCGCATCAGCAGAGAGCGAGGGATCGTCCAAAGGAAAGCACATCTGACGCCAAGCATAAGAAGCAAAGAAGTGTCGCATCTCATCCCAATCTTCGGACTCGTATCGCCAGATTCTCCTCGTGCCTCTGGGGCTATTATCAGGAGGAGAAAGTTTCGACACAGACTTCACCAGACAGTGATCGGATGTCCCGAGAGGGGCTGAAACCGACACGGAGTGCAGTTCTGGATCAGTGGTTAGCAGCAGGTCAAGGCAGTTGGGTGTGTGTTCATCAACATCAGGTACCCGTGTCGCGACATTTACCAGCTGGGTGAGATCCAGAGTCAGTGCAAATTAATATAATAACGTCCTTATATAATAACGTTTATAGGCTCTGTACATAATACTGAAACTAAATTGACGATTTTTAGATTTTTTTTCTGTACATGTAATTCTATTTTCAAGCTTTTCTATTTAATTTAAAGTTTATTTTCTTCTTTTTAGGGCACTTAAATAAAAGCTTGTTTTTAAAAAGTTTCTTTTTACCATTAATTTATTTAAACACAATTTCCGAAACAATGCGGGAAACAAAGTGAGGTTTGTAATCGAGTCACTTCTGACATACCTCTACCTATTTCGAACACTGCTGTCGGATTGTGTGGAATACCAATGGAGTGGAATGTCGAATACAGTCCTTTCATTGCTGTGGTCATAGATAGCTTTGTACCTTCTCTGTAATGGAGCATATGAAACGAAATTGTTTCTTGCTTTATCCTCATCTCTGTAACAATTCAAGGCATCCGTGGTCACGTTTGTATGTATTTAACTAAATGTAGAGTTTTCTGTTGTTTGTAAACAGGTTATACTTACTAGGGTAAATCTCAAAAGCTTTTTCTAATTACAATGTTTCAATTTTATTACCTTATTTTATAAATTGAAGAAATGGAATAGAAAAGTGCTAATGAAATTTGTTTTATTGAAATTATTTTGTTTCCAACAAAATTAATACCTTGTCGTTCACTATCCAAGGTTAGTTTTATTTTGAACCCTCCTCAGTATTCCCGGGGTATAGAAAGCGACTGAATTTCCTATTTTTTTTATCCGAGGTAAGGTCTTGTGTAAAAAAATGGTTCAAAAATCTAAACGAAACGACAGAGAACTTTTTTTTTTAAATTACACCGCTCTGTTTACTCAGCGCCGACGCGCCGTTGGAATGTCGAAGCGCGAAACTCAGCGTAAGTAAAAGCTCACGACCTCATTTGACTTTAGCGGATATGGATAGATGTTTTGAAGAAACTCTTTATAATTAGTGTTTGCCATCTTCGTCGATTGCATACATGGGTTTTATTAAGAACTTATAAAATGCAGAGGCAAGTGCCTTAGGGTTCACAATGGCCGCTAAGAGTTCAGTGCCATTCCTGTTGTCTGATCGGAACGCAGCGCTCCTAACCGGACGCGGTCGGCGGCGTCCTGCATACTCGAACCACTATAATATAGATGCAACCATACAACCGCATTAGCATCGGTATAGATATGTGTATGTAGGTTGTTTGTGTCCCATCGTCGTGCCCGCGACCGATGCACGCTGGGCGACGTAAACACCGAGCAAGGTCAACCGCCTCGCGATCATTGTATCCTAGTACTTTTTATTAACTTCACTCTGAGCTTCTGAACTTATTTTATTAAAAAAAAACTGTTGCATTCATTTTCAATGCAACCAGAGAGTATATAGGTTTTTTGTATAAAAAAATCATATTTACATCACTGTAACCCATTTTATTATAAGGTAGGTTTCACTAAATAACAAAGAATTATATATTTGAACTAGGAACCCATCCCGGATTCGCACGGAGTTGAAATTATCAAAAATCCGCTCTTAAAGGATGCTTACTAAAAAAAAACGTTCCTAATTTCAGCTTTCTTGACTTTTCCTCTACTAGATATATTTGTGAATGTGTATAGATAATGCTTGTTACGTATTATATTTGAAAATTACACCTACTTGTAACGGATAGTTTGAACTTGAACTTTTAGAAGTTGAATTTGAATTTCGATAGGATGTTCACATATTCGATGTGTGTGAGGCGCGGGTTATGTATTATTTATCTTTGATCTATAAAACACAGTAGACGACCACTGCTCAAGGTGACATCAGCAATTGTAAACGTCTGTGACAGTGCATTGCCTCGTCTTTAAGATTGCATAGATCTTTTAAGTGGACAGGCAATAACTCGGTCATGTTGTCTGTCTAACTAGACCATGTTCTGTGTTTGCGATCTGCAATACGGCATTACGGTACTGGTAATAAAATGTGAGCAAGAAACTAACGTTATCGTTCTGTCCTTCATCTTTTCTTATTTTCAAAATTCTTCTTTCACCTCCTAACTCACTAACTCTCTCGTATAATGAAAAGTAACGGTATTTTCCTGATACCTTTTCACAGCTAAACCACAAAACATTTTGATGCATTTTCACGGTAAATAACGTTATGTTAGTTTCAGGATATTTATCGTCGTTTTTACTTTAACTTATGCTTATACTTTACATATACTTAAATAATGAATTACTTACTTCATAGAATATTGCACAGATTATCTTGTATCATTAATTAACATGTAATAAAATATAATATAAATTAGCTTTTGCCCCCTGATATGCAATTATGATCGGTTGAGTAGTTAAGGCGTCAAAGCGTAACCAAGAAACAAACAAAAAAAACTCGCTTTCATATTTTTTATATCGGCTAGTATTCCATTGTTTATAAAGATGTTTGGACTTTTTTTATAAACAGGTTTTAGATTTAAAAAAGGATAGTATTTATCCCGGTAATTCTTTTATTTCATTTGATAAATTTTTCACTAAGAAAATTCTGTCTATTGTTTAAAATAATTCATCAGAATTATTTTACATAAATATTGAAAACGCTACGACAGGGATTTCAGTGCAATGGATTTCAGTGCATTGCACCATCGACCAAACTTTGAATACATACTGGATTTCAACCTTTGAAGGCTGCAAAATCGAAAAATGACTGAAATGAAATATTTCAAATATTCGATATAATTCCAAGCACGAAACGATTCACAGAATTCACAAAAGAATATCATAGCACAGGAATCATCATCAATGACCAAGAACATTATGTTCTGAGTATAGAATGAAAATTATGGAAACCGTAATAATTAACTAAAAAGGGAGAAATGCGTGTGTATTATTTGTATATTAAAAGAAGCAACTAAAGGTTTAGATCCTAAACAGATTTTTTTTTTATTATATAGAGGTGGCAGACAGGCAGGCGGCTCACTTGATGGTAGGTGGTTACCGCCGCCTAGGGACACAAGCAACACCAAGGGTAGTGCTAGTGCGCTGCCTAGCCTGCAGAAGTTTATTTACAGTTCGCTTGAAGTACCTCAGGAGGGAGATGGCATATTTGTCGAATAAATTGTACGTGAATTATCTTAACTTTTATCGAACTTGATTTCTTATTATTTTCGAAATAGTTATAATACCTGTCCAATAAGTAGGTATGTTAAACTGCAAAAATATTGTGCTAATTTTTTGTTTATGCAGGCAAAAATTAGGCAAAACAATAGATGGAAAGCGTCACGTCGTAATGGAATTAGTAGTGGTCCTAAGGAATTTGGAGTTCAAAGAAAAAAATCTTTTGTAGATTTAATTACATAGAAAATGCTCATTTTTTATATTTAATCTAAACGGACAGCGAGACCTGAATTTTAATAATATTTTGTTTAAAATAAAATATAATTAATTAGAACACAAAATATATCTACTAAAGCTGTTTGTAACGGGTTGTATACTTACTTGTTGGCGTTTGCCAATGTGACATCAATCGAACATTCCACATGTTACTAATTAAGGAATCCCTTCGTTGAATAGGAAATGGGTTGATGGTCTTCAAAGGCCTGGACAGGTCTTAATAAAATATAGTTAAGAAGAATCCCTTTCACGTCAGTTTTCCGTTTGAGAGCTACAATGCTACCATACAGACACACACGTCAAATTAATAACACTCCGTTTTTGAGTTTTGAGAGCGTCGGGGGTTAAAAACCGCCTAATATCGCGGCTGCGTTCTGACAACTTTTTACAATATCTTATTAAAATCATTCTGAATACAATTTCCAGTTAGCCGCACAAGCGTCCCGTTGATTTCATATTATAACGTATAGGAAGCCGGCACTTTTGTATTCGAGAAGTAAGTGCACGTTCAGTTTTATTTTATGCCAAAATGATGCATTTGTAGCTGATCTCAGTGCTAACGGCCTCTCGGGTTGTTTTCAAGCTCGGCACTCTTTAATAAATAAAACATACGCGATCCTGTTTTTTACAGTCAACTCGTTGCATCGTGCAGCCATGAAGTCCAGTGTTAATGTTGTTTTTGTAACTCTCGTGTACTGGCGTTTAAACCATTCCGCGGAGCGAACAAGATTAATAATATTATTCTTTGCAGAAAATTGCATTCCCTTTATTATAGCTGTAATTAGAAAGTTTTCGGTGGGATACGGTTTTTATTGAAAGTCGATGATTATAGTGGATCGTCAAGTCAAGTTGCCTGTCTGAGTTAAAAAAATCTGTAACAAACAGGGGTTTAGAACTCCCTGCCGCCTGTATTTCCGAGCTCATTTAACTCAAATCTTTTCAAAGTTCGAGTGAATAGGCATTTTCTGGGTGAGCTCGCTCCATCATAGGCCTCATCTCCGCTAGACAGCTGGATGATGGCCAAGAACAAACCGATCTCTAATAAATAATTAATAATTAATTAAAAAAAAAACAACCAACTAACATATAAATCATCCTAAGTTTATCCAGCGGTACATTTCAATATTCGATTTTATAGAAACGTCTTTCTAAGTAAGTTTATTTATTTCTATTGAATTAATAATAGTAATTCTTATTCAGTGTACCCGTTTGAGACAGCAGACAGCGTGAATTCACGCTGACTCGTAGGTAGGTACTAGGAGTAGATGCTAGATTATTCGAGCTCAATCAACTACATCCCACCTAATTCTTCATCCCACATGCTACACGAGTGTGCACTCCATTGTAAATTTTTCAATAACTGTTGTAGTAGACGGTTCAATAAGAAACATCCGGTACATTGGATCTCTCAAATATTTTTTTCTTATATTTTCTTCTTAGATTTCTAGTTTCAACGTATAGTTTTCTGAATAAATGTTTTTTTTTTTCGATCACAGTTTTGGTGTTCTTAAGTTAATATTTATACAATTCGAAGGATTAGAATTTGTGAAAACTCAAGTGCATTTGTACCTACTTTTTTAAACATGTAATTATTTCAGCAAAGGAAGAGAAAGGCGAATTCAAAGCTTCATTTTTGTTTTGTAATTATTTCAGGAAGTAATTTTGAAACTAATCGTATACAATGAAAATGTTTTTAAAGTCTATGTTTTAACTACATTTGAAAGAAGTTAGAAGATTCTGTGAAATCTATATACTAATATATAAAACTGAAGAGTTCAGTGCTGGTTCGAATTGAAAATTATATTTGTATTGGAAGGCTATAGAGAACGCGGAACAAGTCGCGGGCACCAGCTAGTATAGCAGGCTACTGTTATTAATTTCTGTATTACCTTACCTACTTATATAATTTCTAGTAATCATACATAGCTCATTTATCTCATGGACTAGAGAGTGTAGAGCTCGGTATAGCGTATAGCTGCATTCCATCAATACTCGTTGTGCTATCTCTTCATTTGTCACGAATAATTCATGGAGCTCAATATCATAGTACGGTGGTACAACTGATTATGTACCAGAATTGTCGCTTTAAAGTTTATATCTTTGTCATCCTCTATTAATATACAGTCCATATTCTAATGATTGGTTATGTATCCTGTATATTCTACAAATCTTTTTTTCTATTTATTTAGCCAAGTGTGGACACGACACCTGTCCACAAGTCACAGGCAGATTCAAATATCTAAAGTCATTGTGAGTTAGGGGTCGGCATTTTAAAATGTTACAGCTTTAATACATTTTCTGCATATTGTACTTTTCCATGACTTAGTGAAAACGTTAACTGCATGTATTTTATAAATATGTATAGATAAAGTTTGAGCTGAAATTTGTACCTGAAATTAATTGGAAAATTTGTAACATCCGATATTCTTTTCCTTTTATAAGCTAAGGCCTTATTTACATCCTTCACTTCAGGCCGCCTACACACCAAAGTTACGTAAGAGTAAGAGGATATTTTCCTTAATGGGTTGTATTTATTTTTAGAAGTTTTATATATAGAAATCAATAAGATACCTACTGTTATTATTGCCGGACACACTTAAAATGTATTTTGTCCACATTTTAAATATTGGAGAAGCTGTCCGTTATTTTCGCGAGGATTTCGAAAGTCTCGACATGAGTACACTGACAGCTTTTTTCCAGTAACTTGTCGGCTGAATTGCCTCAGGCGTAAATGCATCCCGGCCTATGTTATTGGAGTGCGTTCCCACGCTCGATTTGTCTGTCCCACTCTTGCAGGCCGCCTCACTCTCGCCTCACATATCTCTTGTTGTTGTAAACATGATCGCATTGACACGTGACGCTATCATATCAGTTGCACAAATGCATAGTCTACGAACCGCTTTCATTTTTATGTGAATATCTGTAAAATTTTTCATTACATACAAATGAAGTTATAAAAATATATTTAAAACTTCTTGAGCCTCGTTTTTTTGAGTGAATTCAATATTATAATAATCTAAGTTTTTTTACATGAATAAATTTTATTATCAAGCGAATAAAAAAATTCCTTTTTTTTTATAAAAAATTGAGTGCCTAGCTGAAAGATACTTTGGCATTTGGCTCACGAAACAAAGCTGTTGTGGCGCACTGCCTATTTTTATTGATATTTTATTCGGTTCAACGTATTTTTCACAAGTAGTTTGGTTACTGTTTAGTTATGGTAAATGCGTGTCTTGGCTCTTGTGCAGTGGCAGCGGTTGAGAATGCCGTTGGACCAGTCGTGGCGGCTACAACGATGCTCGGTGCAAATATTCACAGGCCATTCCTGTAACTGCTTGTGCTTGGCCGCAATTGTACAGAATTTGCTTTTTGCAGTTACAATACGCTGCTTACTTGCGCAAGTCTATACTAATATTATAAAGAGAAAATATATGTATTTATATACTCTTTTACATCAATACTAATAATAAATTTGTAAGTGTAGGTATTGTATCTTATGCTCCTCCATAACTCTTAAACGAATTAACTGATTTCCATGAAACTTGGTAGGTAAACATTTAGACATACGGGACACAGGATAGGCTACTTTTTTCTTTTTCAACGCGGAAGAAGTCGCGGGCGCCAGCTACTATATTAATAAACTATTACAACCACTTTAAAAATCCTTTCTATAGAAAGCTACATAATCTTATCAGCGAATAAAGGTTATATTTTATGAACAGTTAGTATAGTAAATATTTATTATGCAATGATCATGAAAAATGTATGTACAATATTTTATTCCTTTATTTATTTACAGACGAGCGGGTTTTATAAATACCTATAACAAAATGTCTTATTAGGATTACCTTTAGTAGGTAACACCTTTATATTTGCACACCATACATTTCTACCACCATAAATGCGAAGATGGGACTTTCACACAAAAATGGTTTAACGTATATTTGGATGAAATTTTTCATCAAACAGCACCGCTGTTACAGCTAAGTTTATTACCTGGATTAACATATACCTAGGGTACCTACTTTTTATAAAAATGTTAGGTTCGCGAGGGATCGTCTAATATAATCACTTATCGTCACAGCGATATGATTTCAGATATTTTCTGAGATGTTATATTTTACATGTTTCCACGCGGACAGTTTGGATAGACCAATTTACCTACATAAGTAATACAAAAAAATTTCAATTACATACAATTAGTGTTCATCATTATGTTGAGTCCACAAATTCATCAACAATTTTGCAATATGTATTTAAATGGTTGAAATATTTAGCATTGGTAATTTTCCAATGCTAAATAATTTCGTAATATAATATTTTTTTTTTGATGACGACTATCTTTTATTAAATAACAATGTGTCGAAATATTTAAAACAAATTAGGCCCGAATAAAAATATTGGAAAAACACGATGATGTAATTACACTTTGAAAGTACCTACTGTAGTTGAAGCCGCTACTATTGCTCCAAATCTATTGTTCTCAAAAACTTACTTCACATTTTCATTTATACAACATTGTATATTTTAACGGGACCTCGAACAAAAATGATTAAATAATTAATTCATACCGGTTCCGTTCGCACCATAAAATAAAGTAGGATAGGTACTCCAAAGATTTTAATTTGACGAACCAAACTTCATTCGAATATGAACTAAAGATAACGTAGTATATATAGCATATCGTAGGGAGATGCAGCAAATAGCATTGATAGCAATAATTCAATAAATTTATTAACGTCAATGAGCACTTTTGTTTTAGAAAATTACCTACGTGCTTTGAATAGTATATTTTAAAAACTAGCTGGTGCCCGCGACTTCGTACGTGTAGAAAAATGAAAAATATAACACCTGAGGACGGTGTCTCCGCGCTACGGAAATCGTAGCCCCCATTTTTTTATATTTAAAAAGTATCTTACATATTAATCCAGGTGATAAAGTATCTGTGTGCCAAATGTCATCGAAATTAACCCGTTTTAGGGCGAAAGGCGAAGGGCGAAAATTAGTAGGATTAGTAACAAAAAACCTTTTTTGCATTAGTGGAATGGTAAATATTTTTCACATAATTTTTTGTATAGTATTTTTGTAATAACTGTATTTTTTAACAAAACTGAGAACATTTCAGAGTAATATTTTTATAAAAAAAGTTATGCAAGAAATCCCTCTGCACTTCCATTTGTTTCGCCCATAAGCACAAAAATGTGTGAGGCGCGTGTCTTTTGATTATGAAAGAAGTGAGGTGAGTTGGTTTTTATTAGCAAATATTATGAAACCAATATGAAAAATTGTAAGAAGAGTTATCGGTAGAAGAGAATCCTCTATACTGAAAAGGTAGGAAATGATAGCACCTGCACCTGTGAATGTAATCTTGCAACTTTTAATTACTTTTGTAATAATGGTACCTACCGAAGAAATTTCTTCTGCATCCTCTTAACACGTGAAACATACGAGTATGTTTCGTTTAGTTACCTACAGTTTGTTTATATAGATAGACGTTGGCAGACTGTCTGGCCCATTTATGGTCCCCACGATATACGTAATATAAATACTATGTGACACTTGTGGCTTTACCTAATGGTGCAACTGCGTTGCAGTCCTTAGCAGGTCAAAAGATAAGTGACAAGGTGTAGAAAAGGAATTGCATTCCTCACTTGTTCACAGAATACTTGTTGGTATGTACTTATGTATATTGTATTAGGTAGTTAATAATGATATCTCCAGATAGGATTATATCCAGATAGGACATTCCATTATATAATAGATTAAATATAACAAGCTACTAAACGGGCATCCACGCGTTACCGTAATAATAGCTTTTCGGTTCGCACATGAACTATTAAATTAATATTCTATTCTTTCGGACATAGTCATTTGACTTCACTATGCGTAACAGTCTGCCGACAGTGATTGCATCGGTCTGGTACATTCGCTTCCATTTCTAAACCTAGACCGTTACTGAGTAGCCTTTAGTGAACCAGTACGCACAGTTTTAAAATGCCTTAGTTAAATTAATATGTGGCTGGTGTAACAATTAGCATAGCGCTGCATTAGTATGTAGGTACCATCCGCCATGTTTGCCAAGCACTTGGCTCGAGAAATATTTGAGTAACGGCACTTAGTTGAACTGAGACGACCTGATCGTCGTGATGGACAACGCCACCTTGTAAATCGACCAAACGTTTTGGCTTCATTCTATGTCACCAGCATTCGGGCATCGTATTAGAAAAAAAAAACATATGTGACTGTATACGTGTGGATTACAAGTAATATTTCCTTTGAACGTATTATAATACATATGCATATTATTATATCCAACGAATTTGAATATACCACATATTATTTATATACCATTTTTTTATCATTTAGCTATCGAGTAGTGTAATTAAATTTCGGATTTAGACGATAGATATATGTATGTAGCTACAGCACCAAACTGCGTCCCCTGATTTGGTTATCAGCACTTTTCTGAATTGTCTCCCAGTATGGAAGCGAAAGAAGTGCCTACTCGTATTCAACTCAAAACAGTATGTAAACTTAGACAAGCAGGCTGACTGTTCACTCGAAGTGAAGAAACGCCATGAGAATGCCAGTGCGCTTCATTGACATGATACAGGATAAATAAGTGAGAAGTTGGGGGGCATAGGATAATAACGCATCCTTTATTTACGCAAAGAAACACGACGGTAAATATGGTTTTATTTTATGATATTTTCTTCTGCATGAGTTTTTTTTTACGAAAACATAAAAATATATTATTATATATTATTATCCCTCTTACAAAAGATAAACCCGACAACAGCAGTTTTGCGTTTTAGTTCTGTCTTACATCTTTTGTACTTATCAAATTGCACTTTTATAGTGAAAGGACCACTTGATGGTAAGTGACCACCAAACCTTATTATATTACTGTTGCTATTGTCACAGCGAAAGGTCCAATCGATGGTAAGTGGCTACCACTTTTAACATTATATGGACCGTTAGCTTGCCTGTGCTGCCTTTTATTAAAAATAAAACTGTCTAAAGGCATAGTCGACAAAGTTTAACCAACTTTAAGTTGAAACGTCTTGAGATTTCCATATAAATGTGTTGTGTGTGGAAACTACGACCGGTCTTTGTTTATTGAATTTTTATTCCAACTTCGGTATCCGTGAGATCTAAGGAATTCCGTTTTTAAAGATGGAGAACCGATTAAAGATTAACTTTGTAATGGAATTCTTTAAAAACCATTGATATCTTATGTAGTGAATTGTTCGAAATTTAAAGTAATATCGATATCTGAGTACGTTTCATTACGAAACGATTGTAGCATAAAATAAAAACCTGGAAATGTTATAAAATTTATAAAAGAAAAGACATTTACTTCTTAACTTACATTACAGTATAGTCAAATAATTTCTTTGTAATCGTT
Source organism: Synanthedon vespiformis (assembly GCA_918317495.1). Classification (NCBI taxonomy): domain Eukaryota; kingdom Metazoa; phylum Arthropoda; class Insecta; order Lepidoptera; family Sesiidae; genus Synanthedon; species Synanthedon vespiformis. The sequence continues at coordinate 7,081,546 of OU906947.1, forward strand.
GAAATATTTGTGGATAAATTCGCGAAAGTTGCCGTAAGTACAACACGGTCCATTGTCTGCGCTGAGTCAGAAACGTCGCATAGCTATTTCTGGGTGTCCTGCGTAGGCGATGCATGCTGTCCCTATCTTTTCTTTTAGATCACAGAGAGACGCTTGATACTAGGACAAGTTGTACTGAGTTTAGACAATTTATTTACTTTATGTTCAGTTACAAATAGGTACCAGGGTAAAGGTTTGTTTATTGTCCTTCCGTAACCTACCGTCTCAAAAAACAACGAGCCGGTCAAGTGGTCACTATTTCGTAGGTAGTGACATGAATTGTGGATCAAAAGGTCCGACACCTTCAAATCTTGTGATTGCAAGTACCGAACTGCGTGATGCAAGGCATATTTCTTGCTGCCCTAAGAGTATTCATGTTTTTGCTTTGTCGTTTTATACTTACACTGCTGGCGGCTCCTCCTAGAAATCTATTTATATGCGAGCTCTCAAAGGTGTTCAAATTTTATCGATGTGCGAAGGAATTGATGTATATGTTTCGTTCTCCTCTATTTCGCCACAGTCTCCGGTGCTGAACACGCGAGAAGCATAGGCAATATTTTAAAAAGTTACCCGGACGAAGCCGCGTGCAACAGCTAGTGTGTAAATAACTAAAGTAATGACTATATACAGAGCATTTTTCTCCGGCATTTCTTAAAAAAAAAATAACATTTAAAAACTTGTGAAGAAAAATTTATACGTAATTAAATTATGTTATTATATTGTAAAAGTAATAAAATTGAAAGAAACAATTCACAATTTGGAGTAATTGGATTCGCTCATAGTTTCCAAGAAGAGCTATGTTTACCGGCCGCGAATTTTGCAATAAGTAATTTTAGTTTTATTTAATTTTCAATCATTTTTATATTTAGACAATATTTAGGATTTAGGATTACATAATAGAAAATTAAAGTCGCTTTTCGTGTATCTGTCTGTATAACTTCTCCTAAACCATGCAACGGATTTTGATGCGGTTTTCACCATCATTTCAAATTTCGAATGTAATGTACTATATAATAAAACCTAAATAGAAAATAAAAATAAATATATTTTGCAACCGAGTCGCCGAAACTGTCCGAGTGTCTGTTAGAGAAACGAGTAAAATTTATGCAAATTGCATCTCAGGCGAAGCCAGGAGCGGGTTGCTAGTAATTCAACCCGGCTCTTTTTTTAAAGTTGGGAAATCCTCTTGGATATCAGGCTGTGTAGGAGACACTGCGAGGTTATGTCGGATTCCTACCGGCTAAAACCCAACTACTTTCTATCAGCGCGGCCGTTGATGGTCGGGGTCGTGGGGCGTTATGACACAACTTCGGTGCCCCTTCACTGCTATCCAGCGCGGGGTGGCCTGTGCTCCCTATTAGAACCTCGGCTTACCCGAAAGTACGCCGGCCATCTCCGGGGACAGCTCACAGCTGGGTAATACCTATATTACCCAGGTATATTGTAATACCTATATTGATGTACACACCAATACATCAAAATAAATACTAATAATAAATCTGTAGGGGTCGGTCATGGAGTAAGTTACTTTGTTTTCAGAGATATCGTGTTTATAGGGTCTATACATGATACTAAACTAAATTAACGATTTTTAGAATTTTTTTCTATATGTATGTTTCCTCCATTACTCTTAAACGAATTAACTGATTTTCATGAAACTTGGTAGATAAACATTTAGAAGTACGGGACACGTGATAGGTTACTTTTATCTTTTTTTAACGCGTACGAAGTCGCGGGCAACAGCTAGTATTACTAAAGTTACTGGATTTAATGCGTACTCGTGCAATAATAACAGTATTTGTTTTATCGAAATCGGGCTAGGATTTCCAAAGTTACAGCGTTGTGTTTTACCGCTTTTTAAATTTGCGTTTATTCACGCGCTAATGCGATGACGTCACGCCGCGAGTTGGGAGTGGGAGTTCTTGGGGAGGGCAACGAGCCAAAGTATGGAGGTACGTAAGGGCCGTCTCGCGGCGTGACGTCACACATTAGCGCGATCGCTTATCATGATTTTCCATCGGGTTTTATTTCTTTCGTAGCGTAGCTTGAGCGTAGCGTTTAAGACTGTACGTTTGCTCTTGGCTAGGGCCCGGAGGCCATACCTACATTTAATATCTCAGTCATTTTTGAAGATAGGAAAAAAACAGATTCTTTTTTCTCGAGTTACCTATTTTTTAGATATGCTGATAACAAAAAAACGTTGGTGTGACTCATTATAGAGCAAAGATCTTCTTGGTACGAGTCTACATTGTAGGTTGCGATAAACCGTCTGAAAAAGGTGCCCAGAAAAGGAAACGTACTAATTAGTTTCTGAATTTCTTTCGGGGTTTCTTCTCAGGATCGTCATCTTGGTTTTTTTTCCGAAGAGTTTCTTGTAGAAACCTAATTGATAAATAAATATTTTGATTTTGATTTGATTTATCCCTTTAACCAGAAAGACGTATAATCTTCCCCATCTTATTAATTAATTATAATATTATAAACTTCAAGAAACACGTGTTCGATCACTGTCTTCGCCTTCTATGAATTCAGAGGCTGCTGTGATGCCATACTAAAGCAGAGATCTTACTCAGAGCAAGGTGTTTGTTTATTATCCCCATGTAATAAATGTTGATGGTTTGACCTTGACGGTACAAATAACCATCTATGATCTGTTACCAACCGACAAACCACGCTATCTACCCGGATACGATTTCATTATACTCTTTAACTTTATACGTCGTCAGGGCAGAGTATGTGCTAGGTGAAGCGTTACCTTGTCAGCGTTTGAGTACCCGCAGTATAATTCAATTTCAAACCATTAATATAACTTACTTAAGAAGTGGAAGTTAGACGTTGTCCTATGATTTTTCAACCGACTTTCGAAAAAGGAGGAGGTTCTCAATCTTAATTCGACTGTTTATTAGAATTATTTATTCTGAACTTTCAACGAGAATAACACTTTTTAACAAAAAATAAACCGACTTCTCCTTTTTTGGAAGTCGGTTGAAAAATAGTACAAAACTGGTGGAAATAACTCCTATAGTGATTGTGGACATAGGACCTGTTAATTGTAGGTAAATAGCTGCCCGGAAGTATTATGTCACCGGAGTGATCCTTTTAGGTAAATCATCCCATCATTGGTTCTGCGGTTATCAGAGTCAGGGCCACATACAACCAATGTATACAACCTAGTCTCACTATAACAGATTAGCGAGTGTGCGTTGCTGTCAATGCTAATTACATTCAAATTGATGCAGGTCATTGATCACAGCTCAATGCTCATAGCTGTTCTGTATTTTCTTTTTGGAGTGGCGGACATATCCATGCGAAAATTCTTCTTTTTAACTTTGCTAATCCATAATTTATTTTTACTAAGAAAAAGCGCGTGATAATTTTACTAAATATATACGATTATAATATGTACCTATACTCATTAAGAAGATTAGTATTTTCTTACATTGCTCGAGTATTTAAGTAAACCCATTCCAAAATGAAACATGAATCGTGCAATTGTTGCTCATCTCTTACTAGAAACCATTTATAGTAGATTTTTTCAATGCACCAACTTTGTGTGTGAAATCAAAAGTGAACAAATGAATAAACGTTTTTGTTAGAACACCTGCAATTAGAGCGGCCTTGGCAATCGGGTTCGTAGACATTTCCTATTATTAAAACTCTATTCTAATATAATATGTTGTCTACTTGAAACTAGAAAGAATAGAAAAATAAAGAGGGCTATGAATCTATGATAAAAGATGTAACATTGAAAATTTTGTTAGACGTAATGTAATGTGTGCGTGGTTGTTGACACGTCGCGTCGCGTTCGGTCCGTTAGCCAACCATTGACCACCATCAGGGGCACTCGCTCGGGACCACTCACTGGACGTTTTTTTTTTTGAGAGACTGTGAATCATGACGCGTTATCATTTATAACGCGATCGGGTTTTAACCGCGTTTAGAATACACGTGTTCGTTAGATGTAGACTTTAGTTTTAAATTTTAATCTGGTTATAATCTATCAACAAGTCCTAAATCGAGGTAACTATTTTAGGCAGTTTATTTTGTGAAAAGCAATGTGAAATGTTATATTGCTGAAATGAGTTTGTTAGCTAACCGCTATATCAATCACGCGACGCCAATAAGCATCTGCACGGTTCGTGTGACAGAATCGGCTTTGTGTTCTGGGGTGAGCGGTGAGTTGCCGTACAGTGAGAGTGGCATGGATGGCTTCAGCACCGCCCGCGGCCGGCGCGGCACGGCGGCACTCGGCGCTCGGCGCGGTCGATGAGCCCGTAGCAGAGGGCAGCACTTATCCAACGCTAGTTGGGCTCCCGCGGCCCCCACTCGCGCTTCACCGCCCCTGGCCCGGCTGCTTGCGCACACTGTAGAACCGCGCGGCGCGCTCACTAATGCGTCATATTGCCATCGAAGCTGACGTGACCATCCTCCGCTCCGGCGTGATAATTCGCGCGCGCCATGTGTACCTGTGTTGACTTAACTTCGCCTTAAATACATTGAACTCTCTCGTGACATTTTCCATGATGGACAGTGACTTTGGTGGCGTTAAGCTGAAAGACTATAGAGTGACGCACCGGAACGGCGCACGTGTACCACGCATATTCCTGAAACCAAGTAAGTTTTTAGTTTAGTTTATTTTAAAGTGTGACTCGCTATTGACGTTGGCTGGCTTGTGGGATAGCATTAGTGCGCGTTATTTTAGCAGCTTGCGGTGGTGGGCCGCAGCGGCCACGGCGCTGGCCGTCCGGAATGCGGCCTCCGCTCCGTCCCGCCCCGCCCCGCCGGGCCGCGTCGCAGCGCGTTGCCGGCGCCAAACGCGTCGCGCGTAGCGTAATAAATAAAGGCGGGGCGCGGCTGCGTGCGCGCGCACCCTCCCGCGCCCTCGGGTCATTGACTCACGCCCGACCCGACTCCCTGCGCCACCCGCCACCCGCCACCCGCTAACCACCCGGTCCCAACCACCTTCTCGCGGTCCCAACCACCAATCTGCTCGTGCGACTATTTGTCACCTAACCAATGTCAATGTCACCACTTATTACCAAATAGCAATTAGATCATTAGTTTGGCGCGTATTCGAGGCTGTTGACCCCACATTCTGCACCTGGCCTCGTGACAATCACAAAACAACCCTTCGTCTTCGTTAACACTAAGCAAGGTATAGTATTCGAGAGACCGGTTTTAAAAATAGCCCATCCACCGTTTTATTTCCTGTCGACCGCAGCGTTGCGGTGCTGATAATGTATTTGTTCGCCGCTATAGGTACAATGAATTTTACATTGTGGTTCACTTTCAGGCAAGTTCAAACTTGGCCTTAAGCATGATTTTCCTTATAAATTATCAGTTTTAAGTGACCCAACAATATCCGTTAACTGTGGAATTTTTGAGTGGCGGTGTCTGTAGTACTACATACATTGGCCATTGTGAGACAAACAAGCGTCCGCGCATCGAGTCTCACAAACACGCGATACCGTATCACAATGCATGCAGAAATATCATTGTTTGACTTGGACTATTCCTTACTCTTTATCGTGTACACACACGAACAATCGGTGGTAAAGAAATAATGTTTTACACCACCAACAGCCGTTATATTAAAATACTGCGTTGCTTGTTTCGTAGAACGCTAAAAATAAAGCGTGAACTTCCCGGTTGAATGGCGTCGTCGCAGCCGCGGCAAAGCGCGGGGAGTGGCGAGCAGGCAATGCCCTCACCCGGTTTGTTTACAACTCACCCACGGGGAACTGGTGTACTCTGATCTGCATCCTGTGTGCATCACGTTAGGGTGTATAATCGCGCCCATATGGAGATAGCGTGCGACCCTTGCGCTCGCGCCATCTGCTTGCAGACGTTTAAAATAAATTGCTACCGACAGATAACTAGCACAAAAACGAATGTTGGCTCGGTCGCTACTCGCCAGGTGCAAAGCGCCCCTCGTCTAAGCGAAGGTGCGTCTAGTGCTAGGTCAGTTATTGCCACGAGAGAGATGGCACAGGGCGAAGACCTCGCGAGTCGCGGCCCCGTGCCAATGACCAGACCGCCTTGACGGGGCCTCTTTAGAGAACGGTTCCACTTTTTAGTACTCACGTGTTCTCATATAAAAGATCGTACTTATAAACATAATATACGTAGTTAATTACAAAGCACACACTCTTACGTTCGATTTATTTTAACAAATTATCTCTATTTAGACAATGATTTTACTTTTATTCTTAACTTAATTGTGTGGAATCAGGGAACAAGCATAGTGTCCACATAAAACTTAAATACAATAACACTATGTCCTCTGTAATCGCTCCCTAAAATAGGAGTTTCTCCATCAAACCGAATACAATGGAATTATTATTAAAAAATTGATGTATCAAGACACTTTACTTTTCGCGAAGGTAAAGTGTACTTTTCGCGTTAACTATGTAGATATTTAGCGTGACTTGTCGCTTTAAGCCCAAGAAACTTTCAGCCGCTTTTCCGAGAAAACCTTATGCAACTTAATGAGCCAAATTACAATAATTTGAAGTCTTGAGACTATTAATTTTCATGTCTACCAGGGACCGTAGTTTATAGCCTCACATTTTTCTCATAAAATAGAATCGACCTAGTTACATTTTAGATAGTTCTAGTCCAGTAGGTATAATTTTGTACGTAGCACCAACAAGTGCGAACTGGGAAAAATTGCGCGCGCATTCTGAGGATGAAAGGGGTAGGGTAGGTACTTGCCCGTTTCACTCGGTGATCGCGATCGGTTGACACAACAGGAAGGCTCAATACGAATATCTTTTCAAAGGAGGCTTCGTTTTTGGCATCGTTGTGTTGCGTGGTCTTGGCACGTGGTCGTGAGGGACACATCGATTTGGAGGCCCACTTAAGAGAGCTCTACATCCCACACCACTTACGTACCTGTTATCATATGATCAATAATCTTAGCACCGGTGTATGGATGGTTTACATTCAATCTTACCTCTCGATGTGTATGTAAAAGCGGTTGTGTAAAATTTGTGCAAAGTAACATCATCTAAATAAAATCTCTCCTGTAATTTAATATGTAAGTAACAATTAAATTTTTTAGATTTCATTATATTATGTACTATAGCGGCCATCTTACGGCTTTTCCCGGGATGCATTTTTCTCAATTTACAAAACATTCTCGTTTATTCCTCTTTCCATCAGTGGTTTAGTTTACTAGTTAACGGGAAAAAAGTGAGATGCAGACAATTTCGGCAACTTGGTTGCGAAATATTGTTGTGAATAATTTTATTATCTAACATCAAAATTCGTTCTAAATTTCTAAAAATCAGAAATAAATTCTAAATTTCTAAAAATCGTCAATTTAGTTTCAGTATTATGTACAGAGCCTATAAACCAGATATCTCGAAAACAAAGTAACTTACTCCATGACCAACCCTTACAGATTTATTATAAGTATTATAAATTATTTGAGAAAAACTATATTAGGTGACGTTTAGGTAATTTTAATTCTCAAATTTTTGTGCCACCTAAATGATTGTGATACAGTTTTCACTATTGGAAAGAGCTATAAACGCGAATATTGTGTAATTTACGGGGACAAAATCATCCATGCGAAGCCGGAAGCGAGTCCCTAATGGATAATTTTATATTAAACACACGCTGAGAGACAGGACAATGACTTCATTTTATTATATAGGAAACTATTTATTTTAATACCAATGACCCAAACGTAATTTAAATTAAAATAATGTATAATTGTGCAATTTGTCTACGTTTTATAACGGATGCTCTTTGTCCTGTCTCAGCATAATGTCGTATTGCACCTTGTGAAATACATTGCGAAATCGGTCGCATGAGTTTCAAACTAAAAACACTGTTAAAAGTGTTAATTTAATAAAATGTCTTTATAATTATAATTCGAAGAATGCATGGCTTATGTAATATGTTTTAATTATTACAATTCTCTACAGTAACCTCATGCCCGCGGCTTCGCCCGCGTGGAATATTTAGTCGATGTCCATCCTGAAATTGTATTGTAACTTTTTGTGATGGATTTTTTACGGTTAATTTAGTTTCGAAGTTCAAAGGTTGCCGGAACTTGTAGTGATGCTATGTAACAAAAAATGATTTTTCATTTTGATAGGATTTTAGGCCACGCTTTGAAATGTGTACAATGTAGGTAACAATGAATGTTTAACGAATTGGTTTGATGAAAATCTCTGTTTCACCAAAGGATTTTTTTCAAAAATCCCTGATTCATCAAAGGTTTCCTTTTGTTCTAGCTAGCTTCAAATCGAATTCTATAGTATGTCTGTAAACTTATGTTTGTCAATTCCTGTCATTTATCATTGTCTGTGATTTTCTCTTTTATCGTTTTCCCTGGAAATATCAAATATTTCTGATTATTCTCTCTAATTGGTTTATTAATACAGATTTTTCTCGAACATATACCATTATAATTATCCCAACTATTCTATATTTCTAAGAAGTCTGCCGTACCTACTCCGCTATTAATACAAACCGTGTCTCATTTTATCTATAAATTCACATCAGAAAATCTACGCCAACGTTGTCCAATAATAATGAGCTCGTCTATTTACGACATAATATTTAATGTCAATTTGCTGTAATTATTGTATCGAACCATACGCGAACATCCTCTTTTAGAACACGAGCTTCGTTTAATAAATAGGGGTTACTCGCATAATGATACATTATGTAGCCAGGGTTATAGGTAATCTAATCTCATATGGGTTAGAACGAAGGTGGTCTAAGGTAGCAACTTGTCTAAGTGCTATCTAAGTATTGTTTTAATAATCTGTTTTAAGAGGGGACGCGGGTACAGCAGCCATCGCGCTCCTTCCAGCCTTACCCCGTATTGTGCGATAGGACAGCTTGAGTAAATCGAGGTTTCGCATTCCCCTGTTTTCTCCTCTAAAAATGAGCCTATCGAATAATTTTTACACAAATATTTTCAGGAAGAACGAATCTATGCCCCTATCATTTCTTTTTATCTAAAAAGTCTTTCAAATTTGTTTTATAGTCGTCTGATTAGGGTGACATAAAATGGCCATTTATTACGATTTTTGAGAAGTCATATTTTCTTATGTAATTAGTTGATGGAAAAAAATAAATGATAGGGGCATAGCTTTAGCAGTCCAGGGAGAAAACAGGGGATTACATTTGTATGGAAAAATGCTGGTAGCGTTCCCTGTTAATAATCTGAGTATGTAAAGTCGGGGTACGAAAACCTTCGTCAGTTTAAAATTCATTCCTTTATCAAAATCGTAGACTCTTAGTACCTTTTGAAACTAAAGCACTAAGCAGACAACTGACAATACGTTTGAAATGAAAATTTGGCATGACTGACAATTGCCCTGGTGCAAGCAAAAATCGACTTTAAGCTGACGAACCTTTATGTCGCCTCGCACCTCGGATTCTATCAGTTATTAGACTACAAGTTATAGGTATAAAGTGCATTTATGTTACTCGTCACTACAATTAATGAAGTCATTCTTTTTTTATGAATAACTTCGGTACAATACTAAGTAGGTATAATTTCCTCCAATACATTCGGAGATAATAATAGTGCACTTACTTATGTTCATGTAGAAAGAGTTTAAATAGGTAAATTAAAAATAGTAAGACTTGTATTCGTTTCGTAAAGAATTTATCGTACGCGGGTGTTATTAGATTTGCAGGCGCAGGCCTCGTGCGAAATGGAGTGTGAATCAGAGCTATCGCCACGGGCATTGGGTTGTGTACACGCAACGCTCGGTATGCGAAGAAAGCTCATCTTTTACGTATATCTTTGATAACATTACAATATCATTCATCAAATTAAACATGATTTTCTGAGAATTAGTAAAAATGTTTGACCTTTTGAATTGCGTTAAAATATTTTTAGATACCACAACCGAAAATAATATTATCTGAAATAGTATACAAAAGGTTATTCATAATGCCGACAAAGGTGATATGATAACGGAAAAAAAAAGAGGGAGTAACGAATACGTTATATGATTTAAATTTTTAATAAGTTAATTTAATTTAACAAAGTGCATTAAAATTGTAAAACTGTTTATCATTTGTCAGATAGTATTTTAAAAGACGAACTCGATTTCACTTTCTTTACTACTGGCAGTTAACATTTTTTAGATCAGTGTAACGAAAACAACTCGCTTAATGAGCATCGTACACTGTTGTCGGTTAAAACGATCACATTTAGCGGAACGTCGACCGTTTGGTTTGGTTGATGGACCTGCAACAAGGATGTGACGTCACAAACCATACATTATTATGCAGATACGTAATCTCCGGTCGGTATATCTACGTACCATTTTTAAACGACTGTTCTCTATGTTGAATTTAAATTCTAGGATCAAATATTTCTTGATTTACCTATATTAGTTTTATTCGTAACGTACACGAGAGTATATAATATTTTCCTTGCGTACACGTATTCTCGCAAAACACACGCCCGTGTCCTATAAACACAACTATGAAATTAGATTCAAGCAATAATAAGTATGTAATTCATTTAAAATGAGATGTTAAAAACAATGAAATTGTTAAAAATACATGTTTTTTATTAAATTAGTCGTTTTAGTGTGTCCTGACGTCAACATGTAAATATAAGGCATAATATAAGGCCAGGCGTTAGTTTTTTATTTTATTTGAATATCCTTTTTTCTGAATGATTATAGCATTTTTAAGCCTAACCTAAGTTTCTCGAAATTGAGTTTATTTTGAATGAGTATTGAGCACCGGAGCAAAATATATTTACCTAACTAACTGGTACCCGCGACTTCATACGCGTTGAAAAAGAAAAAAAGTAGCCTATCCCGTGTCCTACATACATACATATGTATGTACATAGAGAAAAAAATTCTAAAAATGGTCAATTTAGTTTCAGTATCATGTATAGAGCCTATTAACACGATATCTCTGAAAACAAAGTAACTTACTCCATAACCAACCTTACATATTTATTATTAGTATTGATGACAATGAAATTATAATAAATATTGAATAGATTTTGTTTTAAATGTGCTTAAAATTAAATGTCTTAAAAACTCACTGTGCTTCAATTCAACCAACATTGACTGAGAACTTTAACGTCAAGTGTTACCTTACGTGACTTAATTGTATGATCGTAATGTGAACGACGAACTTTATATGCATGAGTAGTCATCCGGTATTCAGAGCCTTTAATTTGCAGTTGACAAGTATGGAAACAATCATAGATAAATTAAACGCCTGTCGCCTTTTTTATTCATACACATTTATAACCAGCATTATTATCCTATTTGGTGGAATAATTTACATATTATTTATACAATACCAAGAACAAAGATTAATATTTTGTTCGGTTTTTAATCAGCATAAGAGCCTAGGCAAACGAGGGACTTTTGTCCGCGAAAGACGCGTCCTGACGTAGTATAAATATATCATCAATTCTAATAATAAATCCGCACATTAGCTGCTATCGTGCAAGCAACGCGGTTCGTCTAGATTCTAACAAATTCCCAACTGTACAGACGCGTGTGTGATTGTTCTTATCGCTTGTGCTACTTATTTTTTGAGGGAAATTTATTTTCTCTAGCAACAGAATAGTCGCTTATGCGAAACAGTTCTATCGTGACGAGACAGTGTGATCGCTTCTGTAACAGAAAATGCGATACTATCGCTTAACCTAAAATAGCCAATGTTCGGCCTACCTAAAATCCGTTGTTGTTGTAATGCGCCTCGGCAAGTTAGTTCTATTTTTCAGGAGACTCCCACGTAATTGTATGCGGGCCAGTCTCTCAATATCCTCGGTTATAATACGCGGTACTTATAGTCCCTCGTGTCAGTTACTTGTACTTATACTGTATAGTGTATACTGTCTAAACTAAATATTTTGAACTTTGATTTTTGAACTAATATTCATCGCGATCTGATTTACTGTAATCACTGTTAAAATTTTATTATGTCCCCTGATTTTATATTGAATATTAAACGATTGGCGTTGCGTTTGAGAGTAATGAAAGCAAAGCAGCAAAGATAGGTAGTGTTTACGTGTTGTGTACTGGTTTAAAACGGGGGGTCTCAAAAAAGCATCCGTTGTACCGTCCACGCTACGTTCCGTTAAATGAAGTAGAGCGTCGCGTCGCCGCACGCAATTAACATTGCTAACATGACCGCAAATGCGCATGCACTCCCGTCTTCGGCGAACGGTTCTCGTTCGAACGTCGATAAATCTTTATCCGGATACTGATTTTCTATTTCCATTTAGCAAACTTCGTCCGCTTTTGTTTAAACATGCGACGCGATCTGTGCCATTGGCGTGATCGCTTCGTTTTCTCAGTAAGGTTTAAGAGGTAGAAGATGTCTGACGGTAGACGAAGATTCATTTATCGATAGTTTCGTGAAATACGTCTGCTTTACTCAGCACTAATCGAATAAAAGCCGATTTATTAGTCGGGAATGAATTGATTTCCACGAGCGTACCTCGTAATTTCCACGTTCCTTTAAGTAATTGTGAAGGTAAAATGCCTATATCATTTGTAATTAATGAAATTAATATTAAATTTCCAGATATAATTAAAACCCAAATATTACTAAATTAATATTTGTTAGCGAACGGTTGACCTTCACATTATTGCTATAGTCAATATTCGATTGACTGTTTGCTGCAAGTTAGGTAATCTCAGAAACAAGGACAGCTTAACGTATTTGGATGAAATTTCTTGATAGTGACCTATAGTATGCTATGCTCCTATTTTATTTTATGCTCCTATGGGATTAAAGAAAATTGAACTGAACTAGTAGTATGAACTAGTATGAAACTAGTATGAAATTCATAACTAGTATGAAATATAAAGCGAGATAGTTTTTGCTTTTAGTTTTTTATTCGTCTGTAAAATTATCATATTCAGGTAGGGTTCAATGGTGTCTGGTTGCAACTTTAGCTTGGGTGTATTATATAAAACGGGTCGCCTTTGAACAGATGGCGATTAAAGCCATCGACCGACCAAACTTTCAAGGATATTTTGTTTTATTGTACTTTCTAAATATACTCCTACATGGAGAGCAATACCGGGATAACGGTACCGGGACAAGAAAAATACTTAGACTTAACATGTTCTTACGTTTTAACATTTAGCACTTTTTGAAAACTTTATCCGCGAATAACCCTAACGATAAATCAGCCGATAAACTATATATTATAATATCTTCGCGACTAATACATGTATCGAACTGTAAGTCTATTTCTATCTCATGACATGATGAACATGTTGAGAAACCTTAGTGGAACTAAAATCGCCGCCATAGCTCTTACAATTAGCAAACTGAAGCAGAGAGGATAGACCCAAAGCACGTAACTCCTATTTAATCTAAGCCCAAAGGCTCGTACCTAATACCTATACATAGATAGACCCAATTGATGTGGGCGAAAGGTGCCTACTTAATACAGTTTAGTAACATTCACGTAACATCCGCGCGTATATGTGATTATTTTCGATCTAAATAAAGCCCACAATAGGAGTCTGTCGACTGTTAAAGATGATGATGAGAGAATTTTTCTTGGAAAACTTGTTTTATAAGGGTTCGGAACAATTCAATGGAGGCTGTACTGTGCGACTCCTCCGGCGAGTATGTAAGTATGTAATGTGTATCTCTACACAGGATATGATAATAATATAATAATATAATCCCCCATCCCGTGGGATGTTCATTCTCACTTTGTTTGTGCTAATAAATGAGATATGAAATTGTATCTCATTTATTTACGATTTCTCTTAGAAATCCTGCGATTTGCGTTAATGCTTAACTGAATTTTGTTTCAGTTCAAATGTTTTACTTTTATTAGTTATTTCGTCCGCGTTGAAAAAGAAAAAAAGAAGCATATCCTGTGTCCTGTACATCTAAATATTTATCTACTAAGTTTCATGAAAATCAGTTAATTCGTTTAAAGTTATGGAGGAACATACATACGACAATACCTACACTTACAGATTTATGGATGACTAGCTGTTGCTCGCGACTTCGTCCGCGTTAAAAAAGATAAAAAGTAGCCTATCACGTGTCCCGTACTTCTAAATGTTTATCTACCAAGTTTCACAATCAGTTAATTCGTTTAAGAGTAATGGAGGAACATACATACATACATACATACATACATACATACATACATACATACATACATACATACATACATAAAAAAATTCTAAAAATGGTCAATTTAGTTTCAGTATCATGTATAGAGCATATATACACGATATTTCTGAAAACAAAGTAAATTACTCCAATCCAATCCCCTACAGATTTATTATTAGTATTGATGATTGATAAAAATAAAAATTTAAATACTAAAATATGCAAATGAAATTCCAGTTGGAATTAATGTAGAATTGATATATTATTTTGTTGTTTCAGATATAAATTGGTTCGACATCACGTAATGATGTTTATTGAAGAGAAGCTGTATGCCACTGGGTGGAAAACTATAAAAGCGGGCCGTGGGCGAGGCGTGCTGGAGTTACCAGGTAAGGGATTAACTATTGAATGCGTAATTAATTACATATTGCTATGCGTACAACTAACTTAACTCATATAGCGTTACATATCGGGTTTCATATACTAGTACTTACATTTCAGTACATGTTACGTGTGACATAATATGTTATTAGAAATATCTTCTTTACTCTCAAACAGTAGCGGTCTAGGTACCAGGTTTTTGTTTTCTTTTTTAAATGTATTAAAGACATTAATTGTTAAAAATAAAATAGAAAGTATAGAATTAATTGTCCAAGTCATTCAACGCACTATTTCAACTTACTCGTATATGTATTGTTAGCATCGAATTAAATATACTCTGTCTTATTTTAAATACGCTGCTTTTATTTTTATGTGGCTTCATTCGAAATTTAATTAAATTTACACTTTAAAGTGACAAAAAAGTACAAAAAGCACTCTAAGCCATAATAGGGATATGTAAAAATAAACAAGTTTATTGAAGTCACAAACCCGCTTCATATCATTTTTGTCAACGAATTGTAAGTGATTGTTAATCTAGTCCTCTACCACTTTGGACAGTCACACATATGATAAATTATCATATTCACACCGACAGGACTATTGAAATGGACCGTTTATCTACTCGTACTTGCATTTATAAAATGTGATCATTTTTATTGTGTGACTAGCATCCCTGCTCGGCTTCGACAGACCAATGTTTCCAACTTCTGATCAAGTCAGAATTGATTTAAAAATATAATTTTTAATTGAAATCATACTCTATATCAAGATTTATTTCAATCTGGGACGTTGTAGCTATCTATCAGATTTATTTTATCAAACTTATACAGAATGTAAAATTGTGTCTAAAGAAATTTAAAAAAGATACAAGATTGTATATTTTATCGGCGCTTCTCGATCGTGGTTGGTTTATTTGAAACTAGCTGGTGCCTGCGACTTCGTCCGCGTTGAAAAAGAAAAAAGTAGCCTATCCTGTACATCTAAATGTGTATCTACCAAGTTTCATGAAAATCACTTAAATCGATTAAGAGTTTATGGAGGAACATACATAAAGAAAAAATTCTAAAAATCGTCAATTTAGTTTCAGTATCACGTATAGAGCCTATAAAGACGATATCTCTGAAAACAAATTAACTTACTCCATGACCAACCCTTGCAGATTTATTATTAGTATTGATTAAGTAATAAAACTTAATTGCAAGAGGTAACCTACCCTACCTTAATTAAATTATTTTTTTAATTTTTAACATACCTTACTAGGAAATTTTAAATCTTGTGAAACAAGATGCTTGAATAATTAAATTATTATCATATTTTCAACAATAAAAATAAGATAGACATGACGTAACAATGAAAATTAAATTCTTCTACAGCGTAGCTTTTGTTTTTAATATTCGCCCTCATGCGGGATAAAAATTCCCTTGTAATAAAAATTATTTTCAATTTGAAGCTGTTATGTTGGTTTGAGTGTTTTAATTGAGTGACGTTTTTACGGATCCGCTCATGCAACTGAGCTGCATTACAAAAATTGAATTTATTTAGTACTAGTTGCTGCACGCGACATCGTGCGACTTACTTTATAAAAAGCCTACGTTACTCGCTAATACAAATATTTTCTCTTTATAATTAGTATAGATTTATCAAGTCCTCCCCTCTGGTTCCAAATATTTTTTCTTATATCTTACCATATCTTAAGTGGTTTGAAGTCTCATCTTACTCAAAAATTAATAAAAAATCAAAATCGCTGAAAGCATTAGCTATTACCGCATGATTAGTTCAGTGGGAATATGTCTCGCAATTTAGTTAACGCAATGTTATAGTTTATACAATATTTATACAATAAAATTATGTATATTGCATATATTATTTCCAGCTAAACTGCTTATCTTGACTTTGTATAATTATTATTATATTAGATTCTGAATTCATATGACATGCTTTTTATCCCGCTTTAAGTTTTAGTCTAGTGAAATATACAAACACAAATACAAAAAAAATAGTACATCAACGGGACAATACCTACATAAAAATTTAAAACGAAAATATTTTTTCTAACATTCCTAATTCTTTACACACGAGCTAAATTACCTACATGAATACATATTGCCGGTTCTCTCTATAATTTTGGGCGTTTGCCAAATTGATTACAGTGTTATTATTATATGCGTAGGGTATCTCGTATCATATCTGTAACAAACTATACCTAGTATAGGTAATATGTAATGTATACGCATCACAAATTTAATTTTTACATAGCTCAGTTCAATGCGACCGAACTGAAATTCTATTTTGATATTATACCTACTTTACACGACCTAAACGCTAACTAAATAAATTACCGAAAGTTCTTTTATGGAGCATAGATATTTATAATTTTTAACTATCTTTTGCCCGCGACGTCGTCCATGTTAACCTGGTTTTTTTTCTAGTTGAAAGGTTAAACTCTATGTCCTTTGTCTCCTGTGTCTGCAAAATTCCATTAAGATCAGATAAGTGGTTAGGGCGTGAAAAAAATGAAAAAACCGTTTTAAAATTTTTAACATACATAGACAAACACAAATATCGTAGGTTGTTTTCATAGATTTCTTCTTAAGTAGTTCGCATGTATTCCAATACATACATTTTTATTATAAAGAGAGCACGTGTGTTTCCAACAACATATTTATTACTAAAATTATGTTTGGAAATTAAATTATTCTCCAACAGAGATATGAGAAACATTTTTAAACTAAAGATCTGCAACTATTTTCAATTTCTTGGTCTTTCATATTTAATCTGGATTCTGGAGTTGCGTTGCGACTTGCGAGTACTTAATCTTACTTATTTTGAACATTTCATTTTAAAGTTTTCGACGAGCGTTAGGTTTCTTTATTACTTAATAAAAGAATTGCAGTAAAGATAGTTTTCGTTTTTAACATTTAATCATTCTTATTAAAAACTCAAAATCTTGCTTTCAATAACAATCAAATCTGGATTAAAGTTACATTTAGTCCTTATATAACTGAAACTTAACTGTTATACACACTTTTCTCATTGGAGAATATGAAAAAACTGATACCAGTAAATAAAAATAAATTGAATACAATGTAGTTTAAACTTTAAAATGATAATGTAATAATGCGATTGCCGAATGACTGTGTTGCTATTATATTTAGTGGGTAACGTAAGATAAGGCATTTGACGTCCCTGCAAGTGCGTTCTGCTGATAACGCTCTTTCATAACATTGTTATCATACTTTTGTGACGTAATACACTTGTTTGTCTCAACATTTTGTAATTGGCTTAAAAATGTCAAAACATCAACTAAAGTTTAATTTATTGTCATTAATTTCCGAAAGTATTAAAATTTATTTAAAATCATTATAATTTTCTCTACTACGTTATTGATCCTGTTCCACGAGTGTATAATGCTTCATGTAATTTAAGCCGGCGAACAATTTCTAATTAGCTCTAGAGCGGAAGACTTGCAACGAGATTATAGGTTTCATGAATAATGGCTGTAAAGTAGGTAAATGCCATCAAGAACGAGGATAATAGTTTCTAATATGAAGCCTTTGAAGGGGAAATAAATTATTAAAAAAATAAATTACAGTCGTTGGTCTCACGTAAGAAGTGGAAAACGTAGTTTCACAACCATTAAAAAGATTTGATGTTTATATGAAACTATTCTATAGATAGGTCAAAGGTGTAACCATGATCCTTGTTATCATACCTAGTAAGTTTACTAACTTTAGTTATAACTGCATAACTGAACTGCATAACAAGATAAAGGCAATCAAAATGTGTAAATATTAGAAATTTATTAAGTACCTACACTGTAACTGATAACAAATTACCACCGATTTTATTGTTGAACGACTTTAGAAAAATCAATTAATTGATATTCGCTCTTATTACTATCACAATAAAAACTATTTTAGATGAAGACGCGTTGCGGTCCAATAGTTTATATTGAGTGAGGTCAGTCAGAGTATAAACTCTTTTTAAAACGAGTTAAATCGAGAGTAATTTGGTAGACAAGGTCATTGTAGAATAAAGACTATCAGAAACCAAAAATAAAAGATGATAAAATTTTGTAATGTAATAAACTACAAGCAAATTAACACTAATAATAATAATCTATAAGGGTTGGTCATGGAGTAAGTTACTTTATTGTTTTCAGAGATATCGTGTTTATAGGCTCTATACATTATACTGAAACTAAATTGACGATATTTAGATTTTTTTTCTGTATGTATGTTCCTCCATAACTCTTAAACGAATTAATTGATTTTCATGAAAGTTAGGAGATAAACATTTAGACGTACAGGACATAGGAGAAGCTACTTTTTCCTTTTGCAACACGGACTAAGTCGTGGGCGCCAGCTAATAAATAAATAAATATTTGAATTAAATTATCTTTTTTGCGTAATGTTAACGGCTAAATGTAATTAGTTTCCATACGTAGCTTTTTTCTGATTCCTTTTTCTTTTTAAATTTACTTGTTCTTTTTATAAATGACTTAGTTGTCAAGTTGCGGACACTATAGCTTGTTACACAATAAGTTTAAAAAATTCTGAGGATCGATTTAAATTGCGGAGAAATTGAATGGAAATAATATACTTAATGAACTTTAAACCAAATTGTGTAAAGTACGAACTAAATACGGGCAAAAAAAATAGGTAGCGTGTCTTCCAAAGAAATTGCAAACATTCTTGAATGCCTCTTGACGGCGTCTGGCGAATTCGCAATAAATAGTGCAAAGGGAAGCGCACTGCGTCAAGCATTTCAAACTCAAATATATAATTTAAAAAATTTTACGATTCTTCGCACAACCAAAAATATGTAGCATTGAAAATGGGAAAGCGGTAGAAAACGATCGAAGGATTTTAGTTTGTATTATTGTAATACTAGCTGGTGCCCGCGACATCGTCCGTCCGTTGGGTGGTGTAGAACTGTAGAACTGTTTAGTTAGCAGAAAAGCATTGTTAAAACAAAATATTGTTTTTATCTAAGTACTTAAATAAAAACTTATTTAAGTTTTATACTTCTGTGAAAAATGTATCTAACTTGTGGTGAAAAACGCGTTAATAATATCTTCAAATTATTGTAAAAATCCATGCAGGTGATATGTTTTTTAAAAAGGAAAATGTGAAGTCATTTAATGATGAGTTTAGTGTGTGAATAGAAAATTGGTAGTGTAAATTTGCTACTCGCGGAAGATTAATTCGCTTGCATTACGTATTGAGTAAACGGTCGGTCTTGAATGGCATCCGTCACGTAGGCTTCGGCACATATCCGACGGAGCGGAATGGCTACGCGTCGTCGACGAGTTGCAGTTTACGATTTGCTGCAACTTGAAGAGTCTGTCGAGGAGCCTCTGTCGTATATGTGCCGAGCCCTTAAGAGTTGGCGAAAAAACGTATGCCATTGAACTCGGAAACGGCGAATGCACTGGAGCCGTTAGCTTTATCCGAGGTCAGGGTATTGATGATGTATTGTGGTTATTTTGCACTCCACTCGAGCGAAATACGTTTGCGCAATGTCGCACTTCGCTGATTCACTAAACTTGTATATTACGCATATGAACGTTCGGATCAAATTATAAAACACTAGCTGCAGCCTGCGAAATCTTAAAATTTTATTTTTTAAAACAATAAAACATTGTTCGGCTAAAAAAAATTTAAAAAAAATATATCGTGCAAAGCTTTTGAAACAGCAAAAACTTACTATTTAATCACAGTGAAGACAGATGACAATATTTATTGTTAGTTGTGAACAGAAATCGTTTTAGTAATATTTTACCTAGTTGATGCACGCGACTTCGTCCACGTAATTTTATAAAGGTAATGTTGCTCGCTGATAATAGGTGAAACAATTTTTAAAATCGGTCCAATGGCTTTTGAGTTCATTTTTCATAATAAATAAGGGAGAATTCTGTATACGGCTCCCATGGACTAGTAGTACTTTTAATTTAACTTTAATTAAAGTAATTTTAACTCAGCAGACTGTTACAACCAAATAAACTCTATGCTTTCAGTAATAAGATACATACGTTTAAATAACGTAAAAGGAGGAGGATCAAGCAAACTCCTTCCAATGGTTAAAGCGATTACTTCGCATGCGCGTTGTAACCACGATCGATTGCTAAAAATTCCAAGTTTCGTACTATGGGTAAATGCTAAATTATCAACTTATTTGGCCAATATTTGATTTGTTGCTTTGCTATATCATGACTGTGTTACAAACATTTGCGCCCAATCTATCCAACAATCGTTCAAATATCCATTGATACTCGTACGTACGTGTCCATTCGAATTGGTTTACAATATTCATAATGCACACACAATACCTACAACACTTTACCTACTAATAAACCCGAATCCCACATTTCAAATTTAACTTTGCATTAACGTGTTTCATTACATATGTATCTACTGTATCTCTGTATGTACGCTTAGAAGTTTTAAACTACGCAACAGATTTAAATGCGGTTTTCTGTGCTGTGAAATTTGTACCGGGTTAACTAAAAATCATATGGCCTACGAACTTTTCAGCT
This sequence comes from Synanthedon vespiformis, assembly GCA_918317495.1. Taxonomy (NCBI): domain Eukaryota; kingdom Metazoa; phylum Arthropoda; class Insecta; order Lepidoptera; family Sesiidae; genus Synanthedon; species Synanthedon vespiformis. The sequence continues at coordinate 7,102,610 of OU906947.1, forward strand.
CTACCTTGTATAGATTATGTTGTATATATTATGTTACGGGTAATGCTAGAAGAATAAGTAATCATAGGTTTTCCCGGGTATACCTAGTAGGCATTAACCAAGCTTTTTGGGTAGAATCCGAAATTTAATTTGTATTCGGCGTTTGCCTGTTCAAACTTAGATATATCCAACGCTGGCTGGTTAACACCGTGTTGAGTCATATTTGACATCTTTCCTGAAAAGATTATGCTGACTTATGAGAATCTAATACTCAATTTAAAGTCGGTTTGAACTACGGTTTGAGTGGATGTTATTGCTTTATACTATAATAATTATGTTAAGATAATAACTAAAATTAACTTGTAAAAATAGTCTTTAAAAATAGCATATCTAATTAATTTTATGCCGATAATTTATTAACTTATTTATTCCAATATGATTACCTGTAATATATAGAGAAAAATATTTTTAATGCCTCGGTTTGACGAGCCGTTGGTTCGATTCCAGGTTGGGACAGCTTTGGAAATGAATTTTTCAAAGTTGGCTCTAGTCTGTGCTTATGTTATATGCAACGGTATTCACCTACCATGAAGTGAACCGTAAAATTTAAAAATCTCTGGGACATAAAGATATATTTAATTTTTTAACAGTTTTTACGCTCGCCTGTCACATCCATAAAATAAGATTTTATAGCATTAATAAAAAGAGTGGCATAATGTTATCAGTACTTACATTAAACCAGTAAACTCTATTGTTGTAATCAAAAAACGCGATAACTACGAAACGATTTCGCTCAAAGGCAAATGTCGAATATTTTACATCAGAGTCATTATGATAATTAATGCAGATATAATACAATATAGTATAAACATTGAAGTAATATTGTTAAACCAGGTGTTTCTCGATACTGTAGTTAAATCGATTATTTATTAGACTTTTAACTTTTCCCATGTACAGTCCTACTTCAGATAGGATTATTTGCCTACTTCAGATACTCATCTACTTCTGACGCTGACTGTACATTACGAACTTGTAGTACATTTATATACTTAACATAAAGTCGATATTATAAATACTAGCTGGTGCCCGCGACTTCGTCCGCGTTGAAAAAGAAAAAAGTAGCCTATCTTCTGTCATGTACCTACGTCTAAATGTTCATCTACCAAGTTTCATGAAAATCAGTTAATTCGTTTAAGAGTTATCGAGGAACATACATACATACATACATACATACAAACATGCATACATACATACAGAAAAAAATTCTAAAAATGGTCAATTTAGTTTCAGTATTATGTACAGAGCCTATAAACCTGAGCTATAAACACGATATCTCTGAAAATAAAGTAACTCACTCCTTGACTTTATTATAGATTTATTAGTATTGATTAAAGTTGTTAGCCACTTTTGTGTGTTTCTCCATTAAGTTTATTTTAATCAACAAAAGGATTTTCACTGACGGAAACAGCAATAAACAATGATACTCGTATGTGTGTATACAATTTGTAGAAAAAACTGCATCTGTGCCAAGCATAAAGGTATAATTCAAACAAGTATGCCAAGCTATAAATAAATACAACACTCCAAAAGTATAGCCGACCAGAAAAGTGCTTTATCATTTTCGATAACAAATTCCATTCATTTCAAAATTCACTAAAGATTTGAAATAAGTATTGATTACTGATTGACATAATTGTCACTTTGAATTTTCAAAGGAAAACAGACCTTATCATTCTACATACTACAAAGAATGTTCAATCTTAGCGCCTATTTCACCATCTGTCAAGTAGGCTAACTATGTGCTAGTATCAAGTAGGCTGATAATGACCTTTGTTTGTACGGTAAAAGTCCCAAACCTTGAAAAGAAAATAATAAAAAAAAAATCACCTATTTCGATCTGCATTCTTCGGGATTTACTGCATCCTTCGGGATGCAGTAAACCGAGTGAACAATTTAATAAAACATAAAATTATTTCTAAAAGTAACTAATCCAAACCTTACTTGTAGTTGGTGAAAGAGGCCCTTAGGGTGATAAAGCACTTTATATGTCGAGTTTACATAAATAGACAGCTACCACAGATGTAGGATACCTGTGACAGCTACCTTTTACTGAGACCACATATTCTACATCTACATAAATACAGATACAGACTGTATAATATACAAGTAATGTAAATAGTGGTTAAATAATATATATTTGATTTTTTAATGATCGTTTTCAATTATTTTGATTATACAGTTATCATTACAAACCAATTATAATAAATAAAAACCTATTTATTTGATAATTGATAATACATCCCGATGATTATATACCTATGTATGTGATTTTATAGAATTGTTTTTATATTGTTTGGCTACTACATTTTGCCGACAGATCTATTTTGCGGATAAAACCTATTTATTTAAGAAATTCAAAACTAATTAAATCGTGACGATAGCTTAAAACAAGCAGTCCGCCCCCAGCTTCGCGCGAATGCAATTTTTTCAGCAAATTGTATACAGTAATGATAAAAAGATGTGATTGGAAATTACTTTTCACTAATACGAGGTAGTCACTTTGCATTAGTGAAAACCGCATCGAAATCCTTTAAGTAACTATATTAATTTAGAAGAAACAGACGCGGACAGCAACTTTTTTCTAAAACTATTCAATTGGAAAAATTATTATTTTCAAGATTTGAATTTTCCAGCTACGTTATTGGAATAAGAATTTTTCGAAATTTTTCCTTTTTATAATTTACTAGCGACTCGCTTCCGATTTCGCCCGAGGTGCATTTTATATATCCTATCTTTTATGTTGGATCAAATTAAACATAGTTAAAATCACAAAGTTTTATCGAAATCGGTTCAGTAGTTTAGGAGTTCATTGGCGTCAAACATGTGACACGAAATATATAGAGATTGTAAACTATGTGCTTTTCTTTCTTTTTTGTTATTATTTATACTCTTGTCACGAGTTTAGATGCGTACTTAATTGTTTTTCTACTTTATTGAATGTAAACTAAATTATTACTTATTTAAGTTCGTAGCTGTAGTAAGGATATTAAAAATATTCCTTCATTAAACCAAGGCTTTCATGAGCTATAAAGGGATCATAACAATCTCATTTCTTATAATGAGCTTATCTTGAATTATTATATCTTATTATATCTTGAATTTCTTATTCTTTATAATAATAAATCTCATTTGGCTCTATTCTGCGTCTTTATTTAAAATTAACTTGTACATTAACATTTAACACATCTTACTTCTTCACACGACACGACTGTCCATGTTCACCACTACTACATTATTCGCCATCTTTCGACTCACTCCCGTCTACCTCATTCACTCCGTTCATCTTCTATATGCTACGTCCCGTTTTACAAAATCATACTCTTTGCGTATACAGGGCGTCCCACGACTATGCCACATGGAGGGAAAGTACCTTGAATATTGTAGATGGAACATTTTACTGAAAATAGAGATTATTTTAATTTAAAAAAACAAATTAAACTGCATTCATAGATTTTTAAATATTTCTAAATATCTAAAATTCTAAATAACCACCACAACAAGATCAAAAAATCGACAGGGAGTGAAATAATCCAAAGCGTGCGACAGACAGTTCAACAGTATGGGACTCATTTTGAGCATTTGATAAATTGATTGATAAATTGATAAATTAATCTCGACTCGAGCCTTCTTGAGAAGTGTGTCCTGCAATAGTGAATGTGATTAAATTAGTGACAGATAAAAAAAACTTTTATATTAAATAAAATTAATAATAAATCTGTAGGGGTCGGTCATGGAGTAATTTACTTTGTTTTCAGAAATATTGTGTATATGATACTGAAACTAAATTGAGGATATTTAGATTTTTTTTCTGTATGTATGTATGTATGTATGTATGTATGTATGTATGTATGTATGTATGTATGTATGTATGTATGTATGTATGTATGTTCCTCCATCACTCTTAAATGAATTAATTGATTTTCATGAAACTTGGTAGATAAACATTTAGAAGTACGGGACACGTGATAGGCTACTTTTTATCTTTTTTAACGCGGACGAAGTCGTGGGCAACAGATAGTAAATTAATAAATCATAAAATAAGTTACAATCGTAGTAAGGAATTTAATGAGTCTCATTTAGACATAAAGTTAATTTGTTTTCATTTCAGTTTACTAAGAGTGTTTGAGTATGGCCCAATACCCGGAAGTTGAACTAGTATGGTTTTCGTGTCAAGGTAAGTTTGCACCGTGATATTTTTAATTTTTAAATATTTTATATTTTTTTGACTTATATTGCTTTATTTATTTATAACTCTTATTAGGCAAATTTAATTCTAATTTAACAATGCTAAGTATATGTATTATATATTTACAAATCCTTATGTATATACATTTCTTTTGTGCGTGTGTGTGTCACTGAACTCCTCCTAAACGGCTAGACCGATTTTAATTGTGTCTTCACTTATGGATAAAGGGATAATAGGGAATTGATCGCGGACGAAGTCGCGGGCACCCACTAGTTATATATAATTTTTTAGACTATACCGTGATATTTTATATTTCTACACATCTTTCACCTCTCATGTAAGCATTAAATGCACTTAAACAACATCCAAAAGAAATTTTCCGTTCAGAAACTCATTCCTGGCGACTTAACTCATAGGATACTATAATAAACACGTTGTTTAATAATTCTCTTAATTGTACAACGCTAACCATAATAACGCTTTTCTCGCTGGTAGAGGTGAAAAGTTTTGTGTTTAACACGAGAGCAATTTTTTGTGTCTCGTGCGTTTATACACTGCTCAGTAGTCTATAAAAAAATCAACTTTTCTCACATGTTGTACAAATAACTATTGTGAATTTTTAATGCTGGCGCATTTTTGAATATTTGTGTTTTATCATATTTTGGTTTTGCCTTTATTTATTATGTTACGCGTCGCGTGAGAACTATTTTGCAATATCGCTAGAACGGTTTCCTTTTGTTACAGTTACAATGTACGTATATAATCAATCTCTTGGTCAATATGTGCAGTTGGAGTTTTACACAAAACCCACAACCACCATTTTACGGTAATTGATTTCATTCTATAAAAACTTTTTTTATATTTAAAATTCTTTTTCAATTTTAATTAACAGGGTGACAAATAGGCTGACGGTCACTTGATGGTAGGTGGTTACCGTAGCCAATACACAAGCAACACCAGATGGGTTGCTGGTGCGCTGCATAAATTGAAATATAAATGTATAAACTTAAGTTTTTTTAGCATCGCCAACGTAGCGCAAATTATTCTGCGATTTTTATTGTAAGCTGAGTGAACATTATATGATTAACTGCCTCTTATGCTTTTTGTAGAATTACACTGTTTTTGACCGATATAGTTGTTGGCTCGTTTTTGTTGACGCGTAATTTTTGTAAGTAAAGTCGCATTATTGAATCGGTTTTTTTTATCAATTTTGACAGCTATCAATGGTGCCGCTGTCTAGGTGTATGGGCATACTGCAATTGCGTTGAGTTGCCAGAGCCACCAACCCCGACGCGTTTGAGACGTAAGTTCAATCTTTATAACGAGAGAAAAAATATCTTCTGATTCACATACAATTTTATGATAAAATCCGGCTAATTTGATATTTTTTCTCGGCTATTTCATTGTTTTGTTCCTTATTTGTTGTTTTTATTGATCCATATCGTGGCGGGTGGTTCCTGATTGCACCAAAAGAATGAACATGGATAAATCAGTTAAAGCAAAGAAAATTAAAACAAATTAAAATAAATATGTTTTGTTGTCTTTGTGTTATTTTTGTATTGAAATTAAATATAAACAGGTTATTTTTGTCGTTGCCATTGCACAACTAAATCAACTTTTAGTAAAATTTTGTATTGTTACTAGTTTTTGATATTCTAAATGGCTCCGACTGTAGTAGCATTTCTTTATTTAGTAAGACCGAGTCGTACCACTGATAAAAAAAAAATAAAAAAAAATGTGGCTGGCAGGATTTGGGGCTATCAGGAACCGCCCGTTCGTGCCTAGGCTTTACTATGCTTCCATTGACACTACCTCGTAACTATACAATAGCATTTTGTGGTTATAAAATGCCATCTGAGGAAAATTCGCGTCTATTCCTTAAAGATAAAGAATCAAAGTAACGCTAGAAAAAATGTTTTCGAAGTAGATTTCCATTTCTGTTCAAGTTAATTGAAAAACTAATGTTCAGTACGATTTTGTACGATTAATAACGATTAATACGACAAATTGTTTATTAAACGCAGTTAAATTCTGTTTATTTATAATAATAATTTCATAATTTATATTTATTTGTTGAAATTCTTCACAGTAAATTGATTTAATTATCAAAAATTTCAATATATATTATTTTAATTATTTTATTATATTTAATTATTTTAAAAATAAACTAAATTTTACATACTTATCATATTTGATCGGGAGGCGACTGTCAATGAATAATATTGTCATTTTTTGCTAGGCTTTTTTGATAAACTTTTTATTTAGGTCTTTAGAAACCCAACAAAAAACTGTCATTTCCCCCTTAAAAACTTCTAATTGCACTGGACTACTAATATTAATCGAGTTTTTTGAAACTCAGTTATTTTAAAACAAGCTGTTCCGCATTTTTAATTCTGTGAGAGAATACTGTCTCTTCATTTAGTGGTCTTGGATAATCTTGTTATTGCCTAATATTTATATTTTATATTTCGCCATTTGTTTAACTTTTATAGTTTTTTTTAAATATTCTATAAAGCGGTCGTACTTAGAAATTATAAATTAAATTTGTTATTTTAATTAAAAATTAAATGGGTTACACTTACAGTCAGCTCGGGTAATTTTTTAAATGTTATTATGCTACACACTCAGGTTTATTGAATTATATGTTTATACTAAGTTGAGAATTATAGTTAAGCTTAAAACTTCACTAAATCTTCGGTTAAATTTAATTTAAAGTTAGCGCAGCTTTTTTTGGAGAATAAGGACTAACATTAAGGTTGACTAACATTTTCATAATTTTCTCTTTGGTTCAGTTTTTATGCAGTTACTAACTTTTGGCACGTCATTATCTGAGGATACCACAATACCTATTGAATAATTGGAATTAAAACACACGTAACAAACATATTATGCCGCATTTACACGCCTGCCGAGGCTTAGCGAACGTCCACAAGCTCCAAACCTGGACAAATGCTTGGATGCCATTTACACGCTTGCGAGTGCATTAGTGTGTTCCGAACAGCCAAACACGGTTCACGTTAAAGTCGGGTCGGCTATTGCGTTTGGCTTGACATATTTTTATTCAAAATATAAATTAGTTTCCTCGTTTGACCAACTACTCATGATTGTATATAGCGCAGCGTAAAAAACCTTTGATAAAGGATATTAAAAAAAGTTTTAATTCGTGGCAGTAGAGCATACTTATTAGTGCCAAAGGGGAATAAATTATTCGTGCCAGATTTGTGCGTGCGCGTGGAGCATAACCCGCGATTTCGTCCGCGTAACTTTGTAAATATATACTTAAACTTAACCGCTCTATGCATTGGTAAAAACAGAATAAAAATGGTAGTTTAGTAGTTTTTGAGTTGATCGCGAACAGATAGACAGACAGACAGATGCGGCGGAAGACTTTGTATTAATAAAATATGGTAGTGATAAAGTGCTTGAAATTTAGATCTGACCTAACTTTGACAATGGCTCAAACTGTGCCTTTGTTATATAGTTTACACTCAGAGGTTGGAAGGTTAAACAAAAAGTTGCTCAGCGATACCACAAAGCAACAGTGAGATATAGTGAGGCAATGATAAGTTTTGAGATAATTAATCCCAAACATTTAAATGGTTACGCGAAATCTAAAGTTATTTGAAATCATGAATTAAAATATCGTAGGCAAAGACATATTTAACTTGAGCACATAACTCAGTGTTGCTTTTATAGAACACCATGTTACAGAATAGTTCTTGTGAGATAACTCAAAATCATCAATTTAGCAAAATATCTCAGTGTTGCTTTGATGTATCGATATTATAAGAGTTAAATTGAAACGGATCTTGACGGTGTAAGTTTCGTGTTTCAAGTTTAAGGTATGCCAATCAAATAAATCGTAAACCTCTCTTAAAGAGCAACTATGAAATACGTGTTGAAAATGTATCGAACATACCTAGTCTTTCGGAGCTTCGTATTGGCCGCGTCAGTATTATGTAATTATATGAAAATTAGTCTCAAACAACACTGAAAACATTTCTTTACTTTTCGACACGAATGCTTAAAATTTTAGTTAGAAATATTTTTTTATGAAAACTTCATTAATATTTTAAAAATATGATTATTTGAATAATTTATTCATTTTAACAGTCGCCTACCGATTATGATATTTTTTTATCTTATTTGAAACTATTAGTTAAATCAAATTACATAATTTAATTATATATATATATACAATTATTAATTTGTTAAGACAGTGTCCGACCACATCAATTATTTACTTATAAATAGATTACTTTGACGACCGATGAGTAGTTAAAAATGTATTCGGCTAGTAACAAATACCGCTTTTTAAGTAGTATTTTTTATTTTTTATATATTTTTATTGTGTCAAAATTTTATATCATATTTAGCTTTTTTTATTTGGTAAGTTAATAATCAATGTAGCAAAGATACGGTTAAAGATCCATTTTGACAAAACGTGCACGTGATGAGAGATATATTTTCTTAAAAAAAAGCTTACAAATAATTTATGGTGTAGTTCATTAGCTTTTCTATTAAAGTCGAACATATTCGATGATGATAATTGTTGGAGATTTATAATTTAATCTAGGTGTAGATAACCTATTTTCTGAATTTTCTATATCTGATTACATGTTTGGTTTGAATGGTTTATTTAAATAAAACTATGTTGATATTAATGAATTAATTTGAGATTTGTCAAAGGGGGCTTCGAATCGTGTCTTTGCTTCTCTATATAAATATTATTATACTTGTCAAAATTATTTAAAACTTCTATAATATTTCCAAACACCTAAGCATTGAACATAATTATGCATACTTTTTTAACAGTGTACAAATTTATCATAAAACTGCGAAACATTAAATCATGCTTTATTGGAACTACATGTAACATAAATTTTCATACTTCCCATAAAGTGTTCTACGAGAAAGTAAAATAAAGTTTGGTATAAACTATATAAATAAATTTTTACTTTTAATAATATGTGAATCTCAAAAGAAAACAGAAAAATTTGTACAGAGAATTTAATAAATAAGGAAAAAATATAAAAAATAATTATAATAACTATTTGATATTTGAATCACACATTAAAAAAAACTCACTTCTTTTATTCATTACGTTATGTTTTTTTAAAAACCTATAATACACTGTTAAAAAACTAAATGCAGAATAGAGAAATATTGCACTTATGTAGATAAAAACAGGCTAAGGTGTTTATGAATCGGGTTAAAATGCAATTGGCTATAAATTATATGTAGTTTAATAGTTAATAAAATATATTATTGGCTGATTTGGCGTCGTCGGAGCATGCTCTCTGCCCCGTGAAAGACATGGGTAGTGAGATGTCCTGGTACATCAAAATTCTCACTACCTTGTCTTTCATGGGAATTGAGCATAAATCTTCTTGCGAATTGCCGTTCACATTAAGAAGATTCTTCCAACAAGTAGCGGACGGCTGATGTATACCCATAGATTGTAAACTTTACATTTAAACTATATAATAAGAACAAAGTGTTGCGTCTATTTTATACGTATAAAATTCAATGTAAAGGTAGTTCAAATCATTAAGTTCCATATAATAAATTTAAATATACAAAACATGAACAGAATTACCTCAGATTATTAAAACAGGTATATGATTTATAAATATTTGAATACTATAACTAATGGACAAAATAAATATAATAAAATTAGTGCCTATAAATAACAGTCAGTATAGTCAGGTTGAAATATAAAATATACTACTGTTACAGTATATATGAAAAACTGAATAGTTCTGATTATTTTTTTATCGTAGGTAATTGGTTAAATTGTAGATCTATACCATTATTTCGGTGGCGTTAGATTATAGCGACGTAACACATAAGTCCCTTGAATTTAAAGTTTACTTTTAATGAAGAATAATTTGGCTATAGCGACGTCGGATGTAATGAACCATTTGTAACAAGTTCCTAGAAATCCCATATAGATAGATATTGCAACCGAGTCTTCATACAAAGCAAAGACCTATTTAACAGACAAATCAACAAATTAATATATAGTAGAAATTAGATTTCTACTACATAAACCAGTAACGATTATGTTTACGGTTGTTGTTGTTAATATCTACTTTAAATTTCATTAAATGAATCCCATTTGCATTTTACATACAGCAAAACTTAAGCGTATTCGAAGTGAAGCTTCGTAGACGAATCTTTTTAATTTAAAAATAATAAGATTCTATAAATCAATTAACTGTTGTCTTATAATTTAACAATCAATTGCTGAACTTAGTAGCATAATATTTATTATAAAATCCATCTATAACTATAAAATAATTTTTTTTTAAATATATTTAACTCTCGTAAATACGCATAAACAGCTCGTCAACACTTTGTTTTTATATTATTTTATATATGTACTTTTATAATAATACCAATTCCTTTTAATAAATAGGTACATGAAATTATTTTTATACTAAATTTAAAAACGGCCGAAGAATCGTCTACGAACGAAATTATTGGTTTGATACCGATCTATACATATTACCTAAGTAATCAGTTACAGTTACAGGTAGTGATTTTCAATAAAAATAAATATTTTTGAATTTTCCTTTTAAACTGTGAATTTTAACTGGTGGTGAATTGCATCAAATTGGAATGATAAAATCATAAAAATATTCTCAACACGGACGCCGTTAAATTCTATGGGATTAAATAATTTTCGTTTGTTGGGTTCAAGCTAACCGAAATACGGCGTGTCTGTCTACCTGAACCCGAACCTCTACGTTTTTTGTCAACATTAGTTTTTTTTTTGTTACTTTCCCTCATCGTTAAAACTTTAAGGGTGTAAGCAAGATGCAACATGGCAGTATATTATAATTCGACATCCCCTCGGAATTGGCGGGTGCCTGGTAACCATGTGTGTCAGGAATTGGGGAACTTTGCGTCGCCGTTTGAAAAAGATTAGAATTTAGAAAATATTTCAACTATTTTTAAAACAAATGCTCTAATTATTACTAGGTACTGTGAGACTTACCTATGAGTCTTATAGGACAATACCCACTGTTAAAATCTTGGATTCGCTTTAGATTAATTATACCAATTTGTATCTAAATTAATTAACACAATATAAAGATTTCACATTTATTTGTCCTTTCAAATATTTTCCACAGCATCGCTTTAAGAAAGTCGTTTAATTTTAATGAAATTCGTGATATTTTCTGATAACTGGCTGTTGCTTGAGTTTCAAACTTAGGTATCAAAATTTATCTCGAAACAACATACTTTTCCTTTATATGAAATCTTTGATACCATAGTTAATTAATATTTTCATGATAATTTAAAATCATCTAGGTATTCAGTAGTAGGACAATAATTGATTGCTCAAACCATTACCTAAAAGGTGAGAAAAGTAAGTGTCGTACTTTTTTACATTAATATGTGTAGAAAGAAAACTATATCATATAACAATATTATCTAGGTTTGCGATAGTTAAAATATTCGATAATATTGATATACGTATGTGAGATTTTGTTACATATATTTCATTTTTATTTTTAAAATCTTCCATTAATTTAATGAAAGGTTCAATGAAATGTGTTGTCTCCAAATTTATTAAGCCTTGATTAGTCTAGTTTAGAATTTAAGTTCAATCTGCAAATAACGTTTTTTTGAGAATGATTCTTTGTGGAGTTGGACTATATTGTTTGTGGGATATTATCTCAAAACAATTTATGCTCATTCTCAAAGGTTAACTGTTGACGAGTAATTATTTATTAATCTGCACACACAATTAGACCACTATAAAGCGGTTGATCGTTAAGTGAGAGCATCAGTTTCATTTGGTAGCAATCGGGAAAACACGTAATGTAAAAAAAATCTTTAGGCTCGTTTGGGAACTTTTTCCCAATCCCGCGTTGTGAACGCAACGTATTGTGTTCACAAACTTTTTAATTTAGTAGTTATTTATATAAATATATTTTTAATAATATTATTTTTTGTGTAATCTTAGTTGTAGTCATGATTTCAATAATTCAATCTGTGAGTTTTTGCATTAAAAATAAAGTTTAATTTAGTCATAGTAAAATCTTCACTCAGTCAACTTCGTCTTTTAGAAAAAAAGTACTATACACCCTAGGCAAGTTATTTAAAAAAATAGCCCGCTTGATCAAGATTTCAGAATATTTTACATACCTACTACCAAAAAATAATATGACTTTACAACTTACAACTTAAAAGACTTTTAAACTATTGTAAAGAATATTCTTAATGATTGATTACTATTCTTCTGAATGAAATTGAAATTAATAATTAACGTACAATCATTACTGAACCCACCGACATTCACCGATAACTAAGTGAGTGCATTTTAAATGTAAACAAGAACATAAATATTACTTTTATTATCTTATTTACCCACTTTTTTCTTTTGATTTCGTTGAAACCACGTCGCAAACAAACATCTTTACAAATCTCACATTTGCCACTTTCTGATTTTTTTAAACAATTCTTAATTTTCTTAATCAATTTCTTAACTTTCGACGAGGACGAGGATCTCAATTCAACTGTATTTTTTTGTATTATAAATTCACTCGTATTCCTAATACTAACTAATATTGATAACAGACAAAGTGAGTAAATATTTTAACAGCTAAGAAAAACTTGCGAGCAAAACTTTAGCGAGTGTTTTAAAGTAATAGGTAAGTAGGTATATCAAATATGTACAACTTTATATCGTATATGAACAATTAAGATCAATCAGAAGCGAAAACTCAAACTCTCATGATGACAAATTGAATTTTGTACCCGGTATCCTCTAAAGGCAATTTTCGTTTTTCGAATAGGTGTGATAATTAATTGTCAATCAAGCAACTGGTAGTCAGCAGTCATATCAGTGAGTACCTATTCATAGTTCATGTCACTCTCCTGGTCGACAATTCGCATTGGAATCCAATATATAGACAGTTGGGTGCGGAAATGACATGTCACTCCATCTTTTAAATTAACAGCATATGACAGTCAAAACGAATCGAAACCCAATGCCCAATGTATTTTAAATATCGTAACATTCGTCAGTTCTGTAAAGACTGGAATTCCCTATAGAGAAAATATTGTTTTCGTAAAATATTTTAGTAAATTTTAAAAAAGAAACCAATTTAATAATACATACGCATTAAACTGCGTTACTAAGTGTTCTTGTTAAACTACAGAATCGATAGATAGTTTTACATAAACTATAGTTCGGTCAATGGTCGAAATTCCAGCATAACAATTATTAATATTTAAAAAAATATTAGCTTTCTTCAGATCTTCTCCAAGGGATCCAAAGTTTTCGTTGAGACCGTTAATCAAAAGTAGTAAATAAATGTTTAATTTCAATTACGCACATGTACAATTAATTGTTCCAAGATCGTTAGAATTCTATTTAAAATCAATTTTCGATGTCCAATTACAAAATTCTTAAAGACAAGTTAGTTACAAAGTAGTCAAAAAGATAATTATATTGACAATAATGTGCAAACCAGCAATCGTAATAATATTTATTTTAAATATATCTTTATGGTTTTTTTTTGTATATGAGATAACGAGTCCATATCTAAAATATATTATGTTGAGATGACTTAAGTACGTCACAGTCACTTTGTCCGCTAAATAAATTGTGACATTGTATGTCTAGTAGGTACACTTTGCACCACACAACACTTGACTGCCTTAAGAGGGAAGAATAGCACGCACTCGTCCATACAAAAAGAGAAAACGTTTTTCCACTTCTAAATATTTTCCAATCTCCACGATTTTTTTGCATGTTATTGACACAGTGAAAGACTAAGTTTATAAGGTTTTCCTTTTTTCAAAATTTGCATTAGATTCAAACTTATAGGCACCTCAAATAACTATTTTTTATGATTAAAACTTTGTCGAATTAAACCGTTTGTTTTATAAAAAACATCTATTTTTTTTTTATAAAAAGCGAAACCTATAAACCTAGAATATATCATGCTGAAACGATCGACATGAAAAAGTCATTAACATCATTAAGTCATTAATCGACATGATCGATTAACAAAGTGATTTGTTAAGATTTAGTTAGTGGAAACTGTTTTCTCCCGAAATGAAATTTCATCAAAAAAAGGACTATTGTCAGTCGGAAGCTGCAACGCACGACTGCCCCGGGGCTAGAGCGCACAAGTGATAGCATGTGTTTTCCTAAATACCTATCGCAAAGCTATACTTCCCTCTTAACATAAACTTAAAATAGAAATGCGCAGAGCGTATTAGTTATTGTACTCATCATCATTGTCTCAGCCATAGGATGTGTGCTAGATATAGGGCGCCCCCTTAGCTTTCCAAAAGGACTGGTCAGAAGCGACTTCACCATGTAGGTTGACGTCCTACGCTGTGCTGACCTACACTCAAGAACCCTCCGGCCCGTCTCCACAATTTATGTGTCCTGCCACTTGAATTCCGCCGGCTTATATTTCATTTGTCTAAGCTCTAAGGATAAAAGTCTACAGAGCAATAAAACTTAATTCGTTTACTCTAGTAGCCTACATAAGATCTCTGACCTATCTCTCAACATAACACCTCAACAAAACAAATTATTGTGAGAATATGACCTCAACAGGTCAAATAGTTTAGGAGTTATTTATACGATAACTAACCAGATACGAATGCAATGCAATGCAACTGTATCCAATACAAGTACAGATATTATTTTTAAAAAAATTGTTAATTGTAAAGTTATTTTTGTTACAGTTCTCAAAAGAAAAAGTGAAGTTTATGCTAGCTTATGCTCGTCAATTTGTCCGCTTTCCTTTTGCTTAAGCAGACTGTATGAAAGGTCCATTTTTGTATCCCTTATATTATGTAACAAACAAACAAAATCACTTTCAGATATGAATATGAAAGTCTTACTTTCCCATGTAAGGATTGAAATATATCTACTAATTTAGATACGATTGAATCCTTCCAAGAAAACTGTTGAAGTAGGGACTCTTATTAATAGTCTGCTTCATTGCATCATATCGTGCGAAGTTAGCTTGCAGTCAAAGTTTTCGTGTTCAGCCAACTACACTAAACAAGCTGAAGAACCAGCTAAAATTTGGTTTCCATCGCAAACTTAAATATATTGTGTTAAATTAGCATCCCTAGATTTTTATGGATATAGAGTTGGGATGTCGAATGGCCGATAGATAACTCTCGTAGTTCGTGTTTAAAGCAACTTTAAATCTCGTACTGTACCACTAAAATTAGGAAATATACTAAATACTAAAATATAGTTTTAGTCAATATACAAATTAGCTATTTTACGATACCTGATTCTTATATTGCGATATAGGCAAAATTACAACTAGTCAAATTGCGTTCTAGACCAACCCATGTCAATTAACTCTGTATAGCTCGCGTCTTAGCTCTAATATATTTTCACGACAAGTCTCGTTGTCTTCCATAAAGAATATTTCCATATTCAAAAAATATAAACAGCGTAACAGCGTAAATATATATAGTGGTTTCCTTTTACGTTACGCTGTTAGTATTAGCTAATTAGTATAGTCTAGAAACTAAAAATATATACCTACGTATATTTCTGAACATCCTTTAATGCAATGCAAATGACAATTATATTAATCGTAGCTCGAACTTGAGCTCACTGCTCTTCGCTTTAATATCAATAACAATTTTCCTACACAAAGGAAATGAATTGCTATGATCCCTTAATGGAATATGAAATATGAAAGCCTTGGTTTAAAGAAGCAATATTTTTAATATATTTTAAAGTTGGCCTGAACGAGATCCGTTATGATCCCAATAAAGCAAAAAGCAATAAAGTCGCATTCACTTCTGTATATGTACTTCAAGGCTTATTTTTTTAAATTCATTAAAACTTACATTCACAGAAATCCAACATGAAATTCACCTAATTATATTTTAATTACCGACATGTTTAATTCCATTTAAAACTATGAAACTGGACAGAGTGGACACCCTAATTAAATAGCAATGGATATTGTAATTTTTTAAAATAATTTATTGACACTTGATAAGTAGTATACGTAACAACATCTAATGCAATTGAAATTGCTCTCTATTTCTTTTGTAATAAATTAAACAGATTTTTAGTTGGTTGCTTAAGAAGCTAAAATTCGAAACGAAAATTTATATTATTATTTTTTTTTTGGATTTTGGAAAGAATTCTTCAATTTGATTTTCGAAACTATAGTGAAAATTCGATAATTTTCTATCAAAAAAGGTAGGTACATGCTAAAGTAGTTTAAGTTTCTCGTTTATCGAGAAATATATCGATTCTTATATTGGATTTTCCTCTATTTATGTAAAGAAGACATCAATTGATCTAAATAAAAAATAAATTACGATGGTCGTACACAATACATCTATTAAACTGATCAATAATTTATGTAATTAACTGTACCCAAAAATTATTTCATGTACCCATCAACGTATGTATGTACTTCAATTCTTGTAAAAAATCCTTTATGTTGTTATAATATTAGTTAATTAATTATGTTTGTTACTATATTATTTACTTATTTGTTAATGAGGCTTAGGTGTATATTGTTAAGTATTTGTATTATTTATAAATTTATAACGGCTATTTAATTGTGTACCCTTATCTTTTTAATTTCATTTAAATGTTTGTCTGCTATCAGTTTATATTTTTTTTTTGCTGTGGTGTATAAATATGTCATTTAAATAAGTAAGTACCTATGCATATTGTTTTTTATTACTACATATAACAATTTCTATTATATTTGTACTATTTTTGTATATTGTATACTATAATTTTGTGTTTGTTCTATATTTTGCCTGCATTTGAGGCTTACCTACTGCATTGTGTCAATCATGTGATTATATTTTATTGTATGTTTTCCTTGTGAGTGTTTACAGGATGTATAGAAGATAGGATAAATGTGGCCGTGCCATCAAAGTCGGTTGGTCATAGATCATTGAGCAACTATCACAGCCAGCTTTGATGAGCATGGGCTCATTTGGGACACCGTTCGTCTGCTGCCGTATCCTCTCATAATGCAGAAACATAAGTTCTCGGGCCTAGCCTGTCAAAGCGGCAGTGAAATGTATTATTGTCTTCATATCACAGCCACTTTGATGTGGTCGGTTTAAAGAGATACTTGCGCCTTTTACAGTGTTTTACAGTGTTGTTTTCAGCGTCAACGAGAATCCATGGCCCCCTCGTAAAAATGGTTGTGCCTTGTAGTTATCATATACATATCACAGCCATTTTTGACGAGTTGGGCTGTGCGATAGTTCCACGATTAGGCTACACAACCGAAGAGATAGAGCCAAATCAAAAAGAACGGCTTGTCGCTCACAAAGTGGTTGTGATATGCGTTCACTGTCCGTATCACAGCCAGCTTTGATGAGCGACAAGTTTGTTCAGACAACATTGATTAGGGCTCAGAAGACTGTTCAAGATCTCGGAAACTCAAGTGAAAGGTAGTAGAGGAGCCGGCAAAGTGGTTGTGAAATGGTTTTCCTTCGCACATATCACAGCCAGCTTTGTTGACTTCTCTGATGCCGTAACGTCACGTCGGAAGAAAATGTTTTCAAGATGAAATACCTTTTGCAATTTTTTCACTGTATACAATGTATGTGTTTGTTACCTATTATTTTCACTTCAATGTTATTCACTGTGCTTCTTTACACAGTCAACTTCACTTACCAGTTTCGTTTAATTGTTGCGCATTTTCGCCCCATTTTTGGTCCTGTTTGTTTCTATTGCTATAGTCTGAACGTGTCTGGTCATAAAGACACGGGTTACATCGAACAAGTTCGATGATTTTTATATTTAGATCTAGATCGTCTGACATTTTTCTTTTATTTAAGAAATACGCGACCACGTCTAAACAAAGCCACAAACAAAATGTTAAGGACAAAATGGCGGCGGAGTTGTGGCGCGGCGTCCCTTCCGCGACTCTTTGCGACTCTTCGCGCCCTCGCTGCTCCAGTATATGGCCGCATATATTATTATATTGTGTTTGTGATTTAATATGTGACATTTCAGCTGTAACCTCATTATTTATTTGTTAATTAATGGATTTATTTCTTCCTTTCAGGTCAACACGGTTAATGGGATCGTCGTATTTCGAATTTCGAATTTTTTCTAATAAATTTTAATGTAAAATCCATGAACGAAGTTCCTAATTAAGTCCCACCGATCCATTAATATTTCTAATAAAGTTTTATAATGTAAGAAGTCCTTGTTTCATTAATTTTTCACTCACTCGTGTATGGTAGCACGAGTGCAATGATGAAAATACCGTAAATACCGTATAGGTATAATATGACTGTTACGGCATCTGTCCGAAGCGAAGCATTGCGATTGTGGATTAGCACTGTATTGTATATCAACATTTTTTTATATTGTTAAGAAGTTTTAAAACAATTTTAAATTCTATTTTTTCATTACATTATTATACTGTAACAAAAGTATTTAACGATTTTAGGCCACATGAGAAATAAATAAAATATATTTTATGATTATCCTCGATGATTTATTATCTATTGTTAAAAATCTAAGAGTTTTGGGAAATAACACAAATAAAAATAAATGAATTAACTTTTGGAGAAATGTGTTGCTGAGCGTACAACTCGAAAACGGCTGAACAATTTATGACGATTCGATTAGAGACTGTATTACATATTCTGAAACCATACATTTCGTAAAAATATTTGAAACCCTGGAGTCTTTTATCTATTTCACTTTACCTACTTGAAGAGTGAATATACTTGATTGTATAAACCAGTCTGTCTGTATTGCTGTAAACTAATTGATCAATAACAATGGAAATAAGATCTTGTAATACAGCCTCGATTACTGCTTACGCGCCAGTGAAGCGATTATGCTATTGAATTTTATATATATCCTGTTTTTGATGTTTTTGACAGCTATAGCAACTAACATTCGCAGTCAGTTCCAAAATTACATATTTTTATTCTTCATTAAAGTCTCAAATGGCTTTAAACGTTTATTCAAATTTTGTAGAATTAAAAATTCTGAAAAGGCTAATACATCTTATGAAAAAAAATATATATATAATAGCTCTTGAATAGCTCATCAAACTAATTGGAACTATTTGCGGAATTTAGTTGATATAACTGGTCGCGATTTAAATAATTACAAAAAAGGAATAATCCAATTTTGTAACTGGTGGCGAAAATTAGTTGCCATGGCGATCGAAACCATAATACATAATTATACACATAATATATAATACATATAATTTACGCCAGTCATTACGAGATCGATATCGATATCGATATCTCGATAACTATGAGCGGTAGGTGAAAATATTTAAGGGGTAAATTGTAGAGCTAAAAAAATCAACAAAAAAGTATTATATCACAATTTTCGTATCTCGACGGAGAGCCGAGTTATTGTAAAAAAACTGAATTGAACGCTTTTTTCAAGATGGCGGAAAATGCAACCAGGAAATTTTGGTCGAGTTTTTTAAGTTAAGCTTTTCTAGGCCTTCCCCACATAATATCCAAAATTTAGCTTTCCCGGTTCACTTTCTTTTCCAAATGTATATTTTTATTAGTATTGATTGACTGATAAAATGAGATTCCATCCTGATTTTTACACCCTTTCACAATATTGAGTAGATATTTTCATTATCAGTATGTATTTTAATAAGGCGAGACGTAGTTTGATTGAATTTGTGTGCATACCAGCTTCACTCCGCCGTCTACAAGGCTCAATCTTTAGTTATTATAGAGCCAATTTCGCGACATATCTTCATTACCTATTAACAGATAGGTACTTAACTAACTAGACAGATCTCTCAAAGGAAGTACGAAATTGCTATTTCATGGTCTTTTCTAGTTCTAGTCACGTTGAAATTTTAACTACTAAGTAGAAAACATCACAATAATAAGTTTTTGGTTCATGAAGAAGTCCACTTCGTATGATGGTCAAGGTATGATCAGAGTTAAGTAATAAAAAGAGTAACACAAAATCGAATAATGTTCAAGTGAAGGTTCTGATGTTTATTAAATATGTCAAAAAATAATAAGTTGCATATTTAAAAGCTTCTTTAATTATCATTAATTTGGATATAATATAAGTTATTTATCTGAAACTAAATACCTAGATTAAATTCATAACGTGCATGTGAAAAACAAGAATCTAGCTGACTAGTTATTTAATAATGAGTGCACTTGGCCAAAGGCGGTGGATTCTTAAAACTATTTGAATTTGAAGGAAACCAATTTAAGAAATCGGAAGGCGTAATCGCAGTTAGAATTTAGATTTAGATTCGCAGATACAATTTAGATTTTAGACTCCTTTATCTATTTTCAACTCTAGGTATATCTTCGATTTTGAAATCAATTTAGTGTAGTGTGTTCAAATAGTTCACTATTTAGGTTCCTAAATTGGTTTCCTTCAAATTGAATAGTGTGATAACCGCTAACTTAAATGCACTTCTCACCTTACTTCTGCGGAGACGAGTCGAGACCATTTATATAGCAAGCAAACAATGAAATACACGCTATCGACAAGTGTGGTCTCATTATCTACTTATGAGTTAGCTTAAACTTATAGTATTCAAAATAGAGAATGATTATTTGGATAACGAAAATCAAAGCTTTTAAAATCTTTATTTAAGTATAGCTTAATTATGTTCCATTTTAAAAGTTTTGTAAAATCATTAACAAATAATACGATTCAGGTCCAGACCGCATTTATTTTGGTCTTTTTGTGGTCAGTGGGAGAGGAGAGACTAAAACTTGCAAACACCATTTACCTAATTCTCTTCACCATTTCATTTGATTCTCAAGATTACTTTTCCTTCTGGCAAAATTACTACCTCGAAGAGTTTAGAACCAATAGGTATGAATCTGGATCATTGTCAAACAAATACATCTCATAATGATACAGTTCGCACTGAATGTAGACAGACGCAGTAAGAAATGATATAATAGTAATACTTATAAGCGAAATTTGTATTTTTCAGTTGGAGTTTGGGCTGTCAGCCGTCAGAGCAAAATGACATCAGCAGATTCCTCGTTATTCTTCAGGAATCAGCAAGCAGAAGATTTTTTATCTCTTCATTGAATTGAATACTATCAAGGCTGGATGCAAGTTCCAGTTGTAATCATACACGATCATGATACTCACGAATAGGCGTCACTAATCACTAATTACTCTTTAAGTATCGATTTTTATATAAACCCGGCCGGGGTATAAAAAATTATGGGAGTAAAATCAAAATTGTCACGTCAGTTACTAACTTTTAGCGCCATCTACACAATATCACTGGAACTAGAAAATGTTACGTAATAATACATCCTTGCGAAAACTAGATATAACTTTTTAAATGTAATAATGATCATTAAGCTGACTGATAAAATACTTTGATGGTAAATGGCCTATTAGCACAAGCAACACCATAGGTGTGCTGCCAACCTAAGTAGAACAGAGATTAATAAGGTAGGGTGTGATGAAACCTAACGCCTTCAGCCTAAGTTTCAATAGTAAAGGGAACTATACTAACAAAAACTTACTTTATTGATTACTTACAAATCAAAACACAACAGCATACATGCTATAATTCCCGGTGAGGGTGGCTTTATATAAGGGTGTGGCTATCACCACAAGACATGCTGCCCAATTTACGCAGTGTGCCCTTTTTTAACCCGGTATAGTACAATGACTTACTACTAGAAGGCGACCCGCCTTCAGCGACATCAGCGACTCGCCCAGGTCTATCCAGCGCGGTGAGGACTGGACTCCCCGTCATACCAGAAAGTGGAACTACGCCGCCGTCTCGGGAGGAACGCAGTGAGCCCTGCCCCTACTAAACAACCACACAAAAAGAAGAAATATTTTTCAATAAAGCATACAATTGTTTTTTTTTTTCTCGTTCAAAACATGCACTTCGCCACTATTAAATTCGGCGCCCAAGACAATTATTATAAATAGCGACCCGTTCCCGGCTTCGCCCGGGGTGCAATTTCTTTTACGTAAAAACCTTACCTGATTATCCCTCTATCCATGAGTAAAGACAGAATTAAAATCGGTCCGGCCGTTCTCGAGTTTTGCGCTTAGTAACACATTTAGTGAATTTTTATCTTTTTGTGTTGGATAGTCCATTTATCGAGGCAGGCTATAGGCTATAAAAAACGCGGACGAAGTCGCAGGCACCAGCTAGTTATAAGTATGCCCTAGAACCCCAGTTCCTACGAGAAAAAGAGGGAATGATAAGTAAATTTGATTACAAATGATGAAAACTTATTACGAGGAAATAGGATTGAATACAAAGGTTGGGTCTAGTTTAGATGTATCCATCATCATCAATCAATACTACTAAGTACTAATATTAAATCTGTACCTAAGTGTAGGTATTGTATGTATGTAAGTATAATGTATGTTCCTCCATAACTCCGAAGTAACTGATTTTCATGAAACTTGGTAGATAAACATTTAGACCTACAGGACACAGGATAGGCTGCTTTTTTCTTTTTCAACGCAGACGAAGTCGCGGGCGCCAGCTAGTTATTATTAAATATCATAGATTGTAAAGTTAAAAAATAAATAAATGAAACTTATATTTAAGTAAAATTTAGTAAATAATATGAAAGATGAAAAAAGTATACCGTGTCATAATATTTTTAAGAAAAAAGAATAATCTAGTTGAGACATAATGTAGTGTGTAGACATTATCGAATACAACTTTAATGTTGCACTTATTAATTATGCTACTGACCACTAGATGGCGATAGATGTGAGTACTGCTGCACAGCAAAGATTGCATTGCAGCATGCCGGCTAGAGAATCTTTAGCATTAATCATTGTATTTATTCAGACAATAAATAAAACACTGATAATAATACTGGCTCATAATATAATACTATTGATTGGGATTAATATAATAAGTATCCTGAGGTCGAGATTAAGAATAACATATCCCAGCTCAAAATGGGAAAATAGGCAAGGTAATTAATATAATATTGATAATGGTTATTTTTTTAATTGAGTTGGAAGTTAGCGTACAGTAGGTAATTTTCTGAAACTAACATTATCTATTAAATTTTATAAACTTAGGTAATATCTGCTACGAGTGATGAAATCCTCAAAAAATTGTAAAATTAACGTCGGAAATAATAAAAAATGCATTCGTTATTTATAATGCTATTTTCCAAACATTGTATCTATGTGATTTCAGAAAATATTGAAAAATTGTTTTATATTTAATCGTCAGATTAAGAAAAATCTTTCAAATAATCGTCAAATTATAAATAAGCACAAACAGGAACTAAATAAAACAACCTTTTCTACATAACTTTTGTTTATTTGAGCATTATAGCACATATTATTATGCAATATGGAATCATACAAGCAAACGTTTACTTCACTTTTATATTTAGAACAAGCGCAGACGACTGATTTTGTTCACGGAAGGAAAAATAATTTGCAAAGTGTGGAATTTGTGGAAAACTTCGTTTGTACAACATATTGTACAATCGATTTCAAGCTTCATCCTGCGTAGGTGTACGTTACTGTTAAGCGCTTAAAGCAGACTAAAATCCGCTATGTGCAATGATGCACCTCGGCATGTTAGTTCCATTTTTTCCGAGGGTCTCGAAAAAAGATTAATTATTTTGGACGGACTAAAAATACTACAAGAACTGTCCCTCATCTGTGCAGGCCCTTGGCGTCAGTTCACTTCACACCGAAGCGTTTCAAGGTGGCAATAAACTTATTTCCAACACAAAAAGCATGCAGTTCAGTGTGAACGTGAAAATTAGTTTGATATCATCGTGTTACCTTCTATCTATCTATCAATCTGAATGAACTGATTTGGAAATAAGGGGTGTTTAAAAACTTCAATAAAACGTTGTTTTTCTTTTATGCGCTTAAAGGTCTCATGTTTACTTTTGTAAATTAAAGATAAAACAGCGGAGTAAACGTTCGTAAGTATGGACTGAGTGAGGTATGGAGGAAAGCTGACTTGTATTACCTTAAGCCTGCTTTTATATTTATACTTCGTATGCACACTGCGGTTCCAGATATTCATAAACTATGAAAGCTTACTGTAGTAGGAAACACTTCCTCCACCCGATACTCTGCAACTCGCCAAGACTTTGTCAAACAATGTGACAAAGTAATTTATTGTGTCCTGAGTGCACATCAGCAGAACATTAATCTCGCCAGAAAATTTATCTGCGAGGCAGTTATATTCAACATCAACTGTCATGTTTTCGTTAGAAGCACGTTCTTTCGACGAATTGCATTGTTTTGAAATCTGAAATTTAATTTTTCGAAACAAATATTAGTACAGTCAAAAGCATAGACGAAGCAAAAGACGATTGGATTTGAAAACTTTTCAAAGTGAATTTAGGAAACAAAACAGCACTCAATCGTTTTTATATGTATCTCTATCGTTAGTAGCACAGGCATCAGAGACAAAGAAATTTTGTTTAGGCGGAGTAGGTCAGTTGCATTGTTATCGTCCGCGTTGAAAAATAAAAAAAGTAGCCTATGTACGTAAGATAAGTGTACGGCACACAGGATAGGCTACTTTTTTTATACGTCTAAATGTTTATCTACCAAGTTTCATGAAAATCAGTGAGTTATGCAGGAACAGATACATACAATATCTATACTTACAGATTTATTATTAGTATTGATTGATATCTGTTCCTTATCGGGAGGTATCTACAACAGCTATGTAATCAAAGTTAATTTCATATTTTTAAGTTACGCTGATTGAGAAATTTAACTAGCGACCCGCCATCTATCTATTGTAAGCGTGAGTCTTGTATCTATCGGATTCGGATACAACTGATGCTTGGTAAAATTTTAAACGACCCGCTCCACGGTAGATAGATGGCAGCGCTATCAACTGATAAAAATAAAAGTGGCGAGCACCAACTATTATAAATAGAAACCTTCCTCGTTTAACGCTCCCTTCCATCCAGTGAATCCAGTAGTGAAATCCACATTAAAATCCGTTGCGTATTTTAAAAGATCTAAGCGTACATGCGGAGGGACAAACAGACAGAATGATGCTGTAAAGAATAAAAAGAAAAACAAAATGCTACTTACAATCCAAAGAAAGCTGTCATTTTTAAGATAGCCACAAAATATAGAGTGCTCCCTTTGGATTATTGTGATGATTAATTCTTTAAGCACCAAAAGTTTCCAACCTGTAAACAAGAACATTGATTGGTATAATATATAAAACTAGCTGGTGCCCGCGACTTCGTCCGCGTTGAACGGTGAAGTACCCCATAATACTATGTCCTTTCTGGTGTCCCAGACAACGTATTTGCAAAATTTTATGGTGATCGGTTCAGTAGTTTTTGCGTGAAAGAGTAATAATACATAGAAATTTTCGCATTTATAATACTAGCTGCTGCCAGAGACTTCGCCCGCGTAATTTATATAGCCTATGTCTTATTCTGATGTATAAGCTAAGTATATCATTGTAAAGGCTCATTGAAATCCATTCAGTAGTTTTTGCTTGAAATTGTAACAAACATCCATACAATCTTTCGCATTTATAATATTAGTACGGATTAGTACGGTAGATAAGTTATGAAAATTTAATTTAAAAGACTTTATAAATTCTTTAGTAATTACCTAATATGTAAGATGAAAACTCTATGAGAATTACCACTCAACATATTTATATTAATGACAGTTTATTAATTTTTTTATGTTAAGGTCGATAGACAGTCCACTTGATGGTAGATGGCTAACTGTGGCCACTGCACAGTGGTGCCAAATCGAAAAAACCCAGACAAAAGTCCGAAAAATAAAGTTGCTGATAGGCTACAATATACCCTAGTGCCTATGAATTCACTCATAATTGTATTAAAAAGTAAATCACAAAATTCAGAAATACCAATCGAACTGCAAAATCATTTCTGTTAGGACTTAATTTAAAAAACGTGCACACTCTGCTTAGGTTTTATTCACCAGCCTATTGCTATACATGATATAATGTCGTATGCTATGCATATGTGATGAAACGTGATCTCTAACTATGGGCCTCGTAAGGAAGCTCGATGTCGCTCAACGAGCTATGGAAAGGGCTATGCTCGGGTTTACACTGCGAGATCGAATCGGGAATGAGGAGATCCATAGACGAAAGTAACCAACATAAACCGGCGGGTCAGTAAGTTGAAGTGGCAGTGTGTAGGGCACATAGTACGAAGAGCCGACGGCCGCTGGGGCCGGAAGGTTCTCGAGTGGAGGCCACGGACCAGCAAGCGCAGCGTAGGACGTCCACCCACGCGGTGGACAGACGACCTAGTAAGGGCCGCGGGTCGACGGTGGATCCAGGCTGCTTCTGACCGGTCCAACTGGAAAATTTTGGGGAAGCCTATGTCCAGCAGTGGACGTCCTGCGGTTAATGATGCATTGCTATACATACAGATATATAAACAATACATTAATCACAAAAGATAGATGACAACTCTCACACGATACACCCGTTTTTAATATCGAGCGTAGAGTTAAGGAGTACCGACTCATATGACAATCAAACTGAAAAAATGGTCCTCTCCAACAATAAAATATGGGTTCTAAAAGTGACCACAATGGCGCCAGTGTAGTATATATTTTGTCTATCCATTTTTGTCTAAATTACTCGACAATGCTGCACTAGCGCCATCTTAATTTACTGGTATTCTGGGACCACTTATTACACAGAGTCGGTCTTCCTTAACACTACCCTCCATATTTTTTAACAAGTCATTTGCATAAACTACTTTACAACAGACAAAGAACAATTAATAATTTATTGTTATAAAAAAAATTCAGTTTAAATTTGATGAAATAATTTTCAAGAATTTACGTTAACATTATTTGAAAGCAAAACCAATTAATAAAATAATAATAAAATATAGTTTTTGAATGCACTCTCCTGATAAAGACATATTCGGTACATATTTTATACAGTATGCTTTCATTAAAAGCCCAAACGTACCGCTAATGTGGGCCAGCGTATTATATTCTTCTTGTATTCGAATGTCTTCTTGCAAACGTCGCATTCAGTGGGCGTTGGCTTAAATAAAGCTCTCCAACATGTGCTTGCGTGTAATCCTTGTAGATAACGCCAACGCGCATTGAATGCGACATTTGCAAGAAAATATACATATATAATGTCTTCTTGCAAATGTCGCACTCAGTGGACGTTGCATTAAAGCACAAATGTACCTTCAACATGTGCTTGCGTATATAATAATCCTTGTAGATAACGCTAACGCGCATTGAATGCGACATTTGCAAGAAAATATACATATATAATGTCTTCTTGCAAATGTCGCACTCAGTGAATGTTGCATTAAAGCACAAATGTACCTTCAACATGTGTTTGCGTATATAATCCTTGTAGATAACGCTAACGCGCATTGAATGCGACATTTGCAAGAAAATATACATATATAATGTCTTCTTGCAAATGTCGCACTCAGTGGACATTGCATTAAAGCACAAATTTAACTTCAACATGTGTTTGCGTATAATCCTTGTAGGTAACGCTAACGCGCATTGAATGCGACATTTGCAAGAAAATATACATATATAATGTCTTCTTGCAAATGTCGCACTGAGTGGACATTGCATTAAAGCACAAATTTAACTTCAACATGTGTTTGCGTATATAATCCGTGTAGATAACGCTAACGCGCATTGAATGCGACATTTGCAAGAAAATATAAATATAATGTCTTCTTGCAAATGTCGCACTCAGAGAGCGTTGGCTTGATGCCCAAATGTACACAGCCAACATGTACCTGCAAATAATTACACTACTTAGCGCCTCTTTCACCAACTACAAGTAAAGTGTTGATTAGTTACTTTTAGAAATCATTTTCTGTTTTATTGAATTATGCACTCGGTTTATTGCATCATTCGATAGGCGAATTTATTTTATTATTTTCGATTTAAGGTTTGGGACGTTTACCGTACAAACAAAGGTATATCAGCTAAATTATTCCCGGTGACAGGTGACTAAGTGACGGTTTAGCCTACTTGACGTTGGTGAAAGAGGCGCTTACACTATTAATAAAAATACACTTACTTCCCACTAACAATTGAAAAATAAATATACCTATGTGCATAAAAATAGTAACAAATACCGACTTTAAGACAACTTAAAATCAAACTTAATGTACAAACTTAAAGTCGAAAATAATATTTTAGTAATTCAAAGCAAAGAGCATTAAAGAACAATCAATGAAATAATTTATTTATATAATACCTGTCTACAATTTATAATGAGTTCATTTTGGAGTCAGAGAAGCCATAGAATTAATTGTACGGCGTTCTATCCATGTGTGTTTTCATGTGAGCCTGCAAACTTCTGCTCAGTGTGAAAAGGCTTTTTCTCATCTATGTGCATCTTTTCGTGACTGTGCAAATCACTTTTCCTCGTATATTCCTTATGGCACACTTTACAACGGTATCTCAGGTGCGTCTTTATGTAACGATACACAATATTTGCCGTCGACAATGTGCTTTGACTTAATGTGTTCCGAGTACTCTCTCTCCGATTAGATAATATTTGTTGACATTTTGGACGTTTATTGCCGTCGTGTGATCATATTATGTGACTTCTGGATCTAAAAGTTTTATTGCAAATATTGCATTTGTTCTCTTGTAATGTTGCTTGTGTTTCTTAAACTGATTTCTGAAAAACAAAGATCAGTGCCCTTATGTTTCATATAATTATTAGTTGGAAATCAAATTAGAGACAAAAAGGATAAATAATATTTATAACAACTAGGGAAATGTTGATAACCAGAAAACCCAGTTTTGTTTTGAAAATGACATTTTTTTGTTTTAAATTAAGATTTTCAATTTAATTTTGGACTATAAATATAATATAGCTCATGACACGGTATACTTCATAAACCTTATATTTTAGTGACAGCAGTCAAGAGCTGAAATATGTATGTCTGGTTTGCGAGAATAATGATGTAATTCAAAATTCTATTATCGGCTAAATTTAACATTATCTGTTGCCAAACAATTATAAATCTTCTGATATTTTAGCATGAAAAGAGATGCAATGTTGTTTCATTAGAAAAGAGAGCATAACTATTCATTTCAAACTTAGGGGACACCTATGATGCTTGACAAGCGAAGAAAATAATAAAAAGAAAATTTGGTTCTATATTAATGTATGTATTATGTACTGTATCCCTTTAAGGATATGCTTAATGACTTACGTTTAATATTTTTTGCACTGGCAAGGACACCATTCTTGAATTCCATATTTCAATACACTCTTCGCTTATTGTACATATTTTGTAATATTCCGAGGGTTCAAACTGAAAACAAATAAATAACTTATTTGAAGGTTTCCTTGCATTTAAAAAACATAAGAAAATTTAATGTAGTATACATTTATATACATTTAGTATATATTTATGAAAAAATAAATTATTGTATACCACACTTTATTGTTCGACTTCGCCTGCGTAACTTTGTAAATGATATACTAAAACCTTCCTCAGAACTACTCTATCCATTGGTGAAAACAGCATGAAAATCGGTGCAGTAGTTGACGGGTAATTGCGAACAGACAGACAGACAAACGCAGTGCAGGACTTTGTTTTATATTATGTAGTGATACAGGCTGCTCAGTAATTCCTTGCAATCAAAGTGGTGATGCAGGAAGTAGGTCTATAAAAACTTTCATACCACATATAGCTGCCACAAACCCGAATTAGATAGCCTTCGGCCTACGTTATCCTACGTTGTCTTTGTGCATGCTCTGTGTCCCCTCATAATTAAGTTAGTTTTAAGTACCATTTGTTTGTAAGGGCCAAGCGCTTCCAAAGTCCCCTAAGGACTGAACCATACCAAATACCCATCTCGAGTTGGGAGTTTTAGTGCGGTAAGAATCCCACATAACCTTATGCCATTTGCATTGCATGCGGCATTTGTTATAAGGTACCTTTCGAAGGTTTCTTCGATGATAAAAAAAAGGAGTAACACAGAACTTACTGAGATTCCAAATGTATTGTACATGTGCGAATAATTTTCGATCACATTCTCATAAATGGAATCGGAAAATACCACTTGAAATCATCTTGAAATCACCATTCTTGTGACAACATCAACTGCAAAAATTGGTTAGGTATGTTTGAGCCATTTGTAATCGTCACTAATTATAATGTGAAAAGCTTTGAACTAAGTCTACGTGCGGTTTTATTTCAAAGAAAATCTATAAATAATTGATGAAATAAGTTAGAGGTTAACACAAACCATAGAGTAACTTATAATATATACGGAAAATTGGAAACCCATGCGATGAGTTTGTAGCGAACGCAACATCCTTGCGCGCGGTTTTTTAAAGTATAGACCAAGGAACATATATACTCTCTAGCGTGAGGTATAGACGATATAGTGATTCACGGAGATGACAGGGATTATTGTCGGCTTGAATTTACTGATGGAATGTTTTATTTTAGTTCTTATAAAGTTATTATATAATGTAAATATTAAACCTTGGTTATTAACCACACGTTAATAGATAGAAAGATTATAACATAAGAGACAGACAATGTTATTATGAGGTGACGTGATAAGTGATGTGACAATTTGAATTTGACAATACAAAATACGATAATTATTTTTCGAATATTATGGCCTGGTAACTAAATCTTTAAGCCAAAATATGATAAAATTAAACAGTCGCAGACAGTGGTTTACAGAATCTGATAGAATAAAAAATGTTTGTAAATAATTATTAATAATTGTAAATAATTACAGTAGGCGTCAGTGAAAATTAATATAATTTCATATGAGTTTCATCAACATTTTTCAAGGCGTTATTCCATAGCGAGAGAATAGACTAGAGTCATTTGAATAATAATTGGTAGTTCAAATTCAATTGATTTTCAGCCATGATCTGTAACATTAAACAAACCGGTATTTTATTTTTATTCAGTGACATGACATATTTGGCATTTATTATTACATCTCAAAATACTATTCCGGTGTCTAAAGCGAAAGGACGTACTGCGAAGTGCTCTCTAATTTTATTCAAATTTAGTGCGAAGTATCGTAATAACAACACTGTACCTATCACAAAATAAAGTCAGTGAATCAAGTAACCTGAAAAATAAAAGAGAATTAAATAAAGTGAAATCATTGGAAAAAATTTGAAATTACTACTGTGAAGTGTGAAGTGAACGAACTAAGGAGCGTAGAGATACCTCTATTCTCCTTGGAACGAACGATTACCCACATCATAGACAACGAATCTGGTTAGCAAACCACACGCACTTCACGTCTATATATATATATATATATACTCTGTACGCGTAGCGGTGGCTCATTAAATTTAATTTATAATACTGAGCACAGAGTACTCGAACTACATTACTGAGAATATTATCGATTCTGTGGTTGAGTTTAGACACAACATGACCTCACCCTCACAAATGTCAAAGGATATGGCAAATGAAATGTCATCACTTTTCATGAAATTGAAAGAAGAGCTTGATAAACAAACAATTACCTTAACGAAAACTATAACCGAAAATGTGCTGAAAAGTATTGATGAAAAGTTGAAGCCTATAATAGAAGACAACGAAAAATTGAAATCAGAAATACTATACCTTAATAAGAAAATAAACAATTTGGAAAAAAACGCTAAACAAAAAAATCTAATCTTACATGGCATTGAAGAATCGACTGACGAAAATGTAGAAAATCTAATGAAGGCAGTTTCACAAACAATAAAAAACTTAGATGTCAACTTTACTAATTCTGAAATCGAGAAAACCTACAGACTTGGGAAAAAATCAGACGATGGGAAAATTAGACCTACTCTTATTTCCGTTACCACGCTTCAGAAGAAGATAGAAATACTAAGAAATAAAAATAAAATGAAGCCGCAAACTTACATAACACAAGATTATACTAAAGAAATTTTAGAAAAGCGCAAACAACTTAAACTGGTAAAGAGCAGTAAAGGAAATGAAAAAAGAAAAAGATCAACATCTACATCACCAATCACCCCTACAGAACAAGAGGACAAAATTAAATCTATCCCGAAGATGCAAAAAGCAGATGCTTTTGCTTATACCGTGCACACGGTCATACTCTGTGACTGAAAGAAACACAAATTTTAAATAGGATACATTGGACATCGGCAACCTTTTCAGAAAAACAATAAATAAACAACATACATTACATAGGTTCCCCAACCCGGTTGGTCACCGTGGGGAGAAAGAAAGAGAAGCGAAGATTGGAAAACAGTTGGACAGAGAAGATAATGTAATAAGAAAATACAGTTATGGAAAAAGAAATAGAAATGGTCAGAGGTTAGTAAATTTTGCTCAAGAACACAACCTAGCTTTAATGAATAGCTTCTTTAAAAAAAGGGCTAATAAAAAATGGACTTGGCTGTCACCAGATGGGAGATTCTCAAATGAGATTGATTTTATATTAACTAACGCACCTAAAACCTTTTTAGATTTTGGAACAATAAATAGTTTTAACTTTAATACCGACCATCGCATATTAAGAGGTAAAATGATCACAAAAAATAGCGTATTAATGCTACTATTAATGCACTAAGTCCAGAAGCGTATTAATGCCTGTTTCAAACTGCCAACTTAAACAATTGAAAAAAGAACTTGAAAAAATAAAGATATGCAAAACAATTCAGGAACAATATAATAAATTGGAAGAAACTTTTATAAATTTTAACAAGAAATGCACATATAAAATTAAAAAAGGCCGATTAGGCCCTGAAGCAAGAGACCTTATTACTCAGAGACAAGCATTATTTTTAGATAGAAAAAATAAAACAAAGGAAATAGCTGATATTAGTAAAATCATTTCAAATAAAATTAGGGTACATCGAAAAACTAAAAGGTTAGAAGTTATTAAAGATGAAATAGAAAAAACTGGAGGTATAAAAAAGGCGCTAAGACTACTTCGTGAAAGCACTACATGGATAAAAAATATGAAAAAAACCGATTGCACAGGAAAAGAAGTTATAAATAGTTCAAGATCAGAAATTAAAAAAATTGCTGCAGATTTTTACCGCAAATTATATGAAAGCAATGACAACGAACATGAACAATACTCTAACAATACATGGCTGTGTACAAAAATCGAAGAAGAGATATCATACCACCACCTAGAAAGTGAAATAAGAAACGCAATATTATCACAAAAGAACAATAAAGCACCTGGTGAAGATGGAATAAATAATGAAATATTAAAAGAAACAATGGAGGTAATACTTCAAGAATTAATCAATTTATTTAATTCCATCATTTGTAATTATGAAATACCGAAACAGTGGACGAAGTCAACGATAATATTATTACATAAGAAAGGAGATAAAAATTTAATAAATAACTACACACCAATAAGTATTCTGTCAAATTTATACAAAGTGTTTTCCAAAGTGATGTTGGGGAGAATGATGCAAACTTTAGACACAAATCAGCCACTTGAACAAGCGGGCTTTCGTAAGAATTTTTCTACCATTGACCATATACATGTTGTAAGACAAGTTATTGAAAAATGTAGTGAGTACGGAATGGATTATTACTTGTCTTTTGTCGATTACAACAAGGCTTTTGACTCTATAATACATAATAAGTTATGGGAAGCTTTGCTAAATCAAGGAATAGAGAGACAGTATATTCAAAATATTAAAAAAATTTATACTAACAGCACGGCAAAAATACAATTAGAAAGTAAAGGCGATGAGTTTGAAATAAAAAAAGGAGTGAGACAGGGCGACCCCCTATCTCCCAAATTATTTACAGCAATTTTAGAACATGTATTTAGGAATCTGAATTGGGACAACTATGGTCTAAATATCAATGGAGTAAAGTTAAATCACTTAAGATTTGCTGACGATATTGTAATCTTTGCTAGTGACTACATGTCATTGCAGACAATGTTGCAACAATTGGTAGAGGAAAGCAAGAAAGTAGGATTAACTATTAATAACGAAAAAACAAAAATAATGAGTAACAAATGTAAAGAGAAAATAATAATAGATGGCAAAGAAATAAAATATGTAGATGAATACATCTACTTAGGGCAACTCATATCTCCTTATGATTCTATGAAGAAAGAAGTAGAAAGAGGAATCAACATTGCTTGGAATAGATACTGGTCATTTAAGAATCTTATGAAAAACAAAGACAATACCGATTACTGTAAAGTGGAAACTTTATAAAACTTGTATACTACCATGTTTAACATATGGATGCCAAACATGGAGTCTTACAAAAAAATTAGAACAGAAACTGAAGGTTTGTCAAAATTTTATGCAAAGAAGTATGTTGAACATAAAATTAAAAGATAAAATTAAATTTTAATATGAAACATTGATATATATATAAATATAAAACTAATATAATAAAATAAAGGTATATATAATAAAACAACTAAATTTAGTTTCAAAATCTCTTTCTTTTTCATTATATAGAAGCACATTATAGTATTATAGTATAAATTCTTGTAAAAATTTCTGTAACTTGTCAGAGAATAAAGGCTTATTTTATTTTATTTTATTTTTATTTTATTTTATTACATCTCAAAATAGACACCAAAAACTGAGGACGTATCTAGGTGAGGGAACATAGCGTACATCGATGCTATCTATGGGCGGGCTGATTTCAGACTTAATTATTTACGCGAAATAATAATAAGATAAGTTAAGATTTTACGAAAAAGCAAATTCTCACATACCAAACCCGCCCGTGGCCGGTATTCGCCTATCTATTAGTACACACGTTTTTGACAATTTATTAAGAAATTAAAATAACTTATTTTTTTAATATAAAACATAGTCATTCTACGAGACGTATCTGTAATTCCTTTCCAGTTTTTTCGCTAAAGAATACACGTTACTTACAATCGATAGTTAAAATTTATTTATAAAATATTGGCCCTTTGATTCTATACACTTTGTATAGAATGTATAGAATTTAATGTTGTAAAACCATAACTAATGAATAAATTAAAATTTTTTTATAATGAAAATTGCTCCTTAAAACACCATATACATATAAAAATGGTCTGATGTCATTTTTTTGTAAAATGATTAGAAAAAAAGTTATATCGACAAATAGAAATATTTATTTTTATGGATTTTCGCTTATAACTTTTTTATTTATGGTTCTACGACTAAAAGTTACTGGACAAAAGTTGTAGATAATTTTATTTGCAACAAAAAATGTTAAATAATTTTTTTTGTGAGACCTATAATTTGGCAGATAAACCGTAAAAACCATTCGGAATTAAAATAAAGAAAAGTTGGGTAGGAACAATAATAAAAAAAAAAAACGGACACAATTAGTATAGATGTAGTTTAGAATGTAGAGAATTTAAAATGTAAAAATTTAGATTGCAATCGGAAACTTTGCTAAAAATTAACTAACGGAATGTAAAAATTATTGTAAAATAATACTGTTTTTTTTATTGTTTAAAGCTAACTTTAAGCAATAAAAACGATAAGAGGACTCATTAACCACGGATCTATTATATATATCTATTAAATTAAAATAGAACCTATTTTCAACCGACGAAAACGAAAAAAACAATATATATATATATATATATATATTTATGTATGATCACGCATAACTTTTGACAGGGTGGTCCTTTTGATAATTATTTTTTTTATTTGAAAGGGTGCACCCCCAAGGGGGTCCCATTTCCCAAAAATCCTACCCTAAGGGTGGGAAAATTAAAAATTAAGCATTGTAGTAAACATTAGATTATAGCCACAAAAAAATATAAAATAAAACTTTTTAACAAAAAATAAAACCGCCGAAAAAACTGAAAAGCATAAAATAATCTTATTATTTTACCTAAGTAATTTTGAGTCGGCACCAAACAAGCAAAAATTACGTAAAGAGTGATGATGCGCGGCGGCGACTTAAAATTACTTAGGTAATATTATTTAGGTAAATTACTTAGGTAATATTATTTTATGCTTTTCAGTTTTTTCGGCGGTTTTATTTTTTGTTAATACCTAATTGAAAGGCTGAATTGTCGGGTAGATAATAAAGGAAAAATTATAGTTAAAGGTGGATCTTATAATCCATTGTAATTTCAAAATTACACAAAAATTTATATGAATATTAAAAATGCTAAAAAAATTAACAGGAAAGG
Organism: Synanthedon vespiformis; assembly: GCA_918317495.1. Classification (NCBI taxonomy): domain Eukaryota; kingdom Metazoa; phylum Arthropoda; class Insecta; order Lepidoptera; family Sesiidae; genus Synanthedon; species Synanthedon vespiformis. The sequence continues at coordinate 7,138,957 of OU906947.1, forward strand.
CTTCAAAAAATCCAAATAGGAAGGATTATGAAAAATATTAGAATCTATTATAGAATTTTAAAATATATATAAAAGAGGCATTATTAATCGGTATAAAATTAATAAATGTGTACTCACATTAGACTGCCGGTTCAATTTAGGTGGTGGTGGATGATCCAAGACCCAAAACTTCGGTTCTCAAGGTGACGACCGAGCCGCAAAAGTTTTTTAAAGTTGCAATATTCTTTTAGAGTCCGATACGTGTAACCTCGCCAACAGACCGCGCGCGATTAAGGTGAGTGAGCAAACTAGCAAAGCAATGTGAAATGTGAATTGGTGAATTGTGATTTGATGTGAGCGAGCCAGCACAAATCAGGGTTGCCAGACGCCGAACTTTTTTTCTCGTACGTATGGCAACCCTGGTACAAATATAAAAGTAAGGAGGGTTGAGATGGAGCGCAATCTTATATGGGCGTTAAACTAAAAAAGTGGCAACCAAAATCGATAAATAGAGATGGCGCTGGTGTGTCTAGAGCACTGATCTAAAGAGTTTGAGAGTATGGAGAGTATGAAATGAATGTAGCAGTTGTTAACGGAGTGAAGTGCGCGCTGAGTTGAATTGTTTACTATCACTAGCTGCACCAGCGCCATCAGTTTGTCATGTTTCAACGGACACTTTTAATACACAGAGCTTGCACTCCTTGCTTCTATTTACGATGTTCACAGATTAATTTAAATAATTTCTAATTATCGATTTATATATTATTTTCTAAATAATAATACTAATAAAAAATGGTAATGTTGCCATTTATTTAGTAATTTTTAATTACAACAAAATTAATATACATATTTTAAGTTCATTGTTACATTTATTTTTTCCTTTTCAGTAATTAGTCGAACAGGTGATTTTCGGTTGGATGTTGTCTGTCAAACCATAGAATTAATAAAATGTATTTTTTAGACAGTCCATTTTAAAACGAGAATTATACTGTTCTGTGTCTAAAGATCCGTTGTCTATGTCGTATTTATTGCACTATGGCCAAAGAGTATAGTAATATATATACTATGGCCTCCTAGTATTTTTTTCTATTTAAATAAAGGCGGCAAAATTGTTATTGCTCGTCAATGAACCAATGTTAGGTTCAAATGAACCAAGTGGAAAAATGCAGGAAGGGACGAATTATAAAAGGGCCTGTCGCTAGTAGGTTACCTCCTTCACTTTAAAATATCGAGTACATCGATTTATAGTATTTTTATATTTAATTGAAGTAAATAAGTTATTAAAGGCTTGCGGTTGTTGATATTGGTAAGAATTTTAAAAAATTTTATCATTAGGATTTCTCTAAAATCTTTCATCACATGGATCGACGCGTGGCGTTCCCCATTGTTTAATTATATATTTTTAACGCGACTTCGTCCGCGTTAAAAAAGATAAAAAGTAGCCTATCACGTGTCCCGGGTACTTCTAAATGTTTATCTATCAAGTTTCATGAAAATCAGTAAATTCGTTTAAGAGTGGTGGAGGAACATGCATACATACAGAAAAAAATCTAAAAATGGTCAATTTAGTTTCAGTATCATGTATAGAGCCTATATACACGATATTTCTGAAAACAAAGTAAAGTACTCCATGACCGACCCCTACAAATTTATTATTAGTAATGATTTTCTTATTGTCGATAGCCATTGATTTATTGGTATTTTTATTGCATTCTCATACCAATTCCGTGGGTGTGCAATAAATCTGCCTTCTGCCAGATACCTACTTACTACGTTTTAACTATTAGTTAATTATTATATTTTTAATTGAATGAAAATACACAACATTTTAAGGCGTCCCGTCGAACATTTCAGGAGGTTTTTTTTGGTATCCTACAAAAATTTCTGAAACTTCAACCCGTCCGATCCCGCTGTTAAGCACGCCCGATCCCGCTCCCCGTAAATTAAGCACGTCGCAACAAACTTCGAGTCTCGGCGAACGAATCTGCAGAGCCTCACTAGTTCGACGACATCTGACAGCGTGATTTCGGAGCTAATAGGAGCTACGATCGCTTCAAGTTTGCAATCTTTTTTTTACTGTGTGTCAAATTTCATCAAAATCCGTTCAGTATCCCTCACCTGGATTTTTTTCTGATTACTAACAGGCTGAAACTCCGTGAGTAGCTTCGGTTTGCCGAGACGTCCACCTTTTTCCTTAGCAGCCGTAAAAAACCTTAAAAGCGTAGAACTGGGAAAACGTACCACTCAATTTGTATGTGGCAAACTATGCGGCCATTTTATTATACAAATGTTTACTAAGCTGCAAAAAAAATCAGCTGGTTAGTAATACTGGACACTAGTCCAGTATTACTAACCAGCTGATTTTTTTGCAACTACTAAGTTAAGATAGAAACTACTAAGTTTCTATCTATAGCCAATGTTTACTTGTAACTTGCAACATCGGCCAGCGAAGATATGGGTGCCGAAGACCGAAGTCTTGCTGAGTTGCCGATTAAAATACATATACTTATAATGACATGTTGGCCTCTTTACTCATTGCTATTTAGATCATATTTGATTTGAATTGTGGGAAGCGGGTCAAACGGGTAATAATATCCGTTTGTACTCGATATGTATTGGTAAAAAATGTCTTTGTTAGTTTATGGTAGGCAGCTTACACCCGCATAACAGTGCCGGTGCCTAGCGTCTCTCTGCTAAAATGAGAGGTAGTTCAGAAGCAGTAAATCATGAGGCTCATATAGCTGTTGACCTATTAGTCCGGGGAAACGTTATATTTCCTCAAACAGTGTGTAGTTTTTGAAATAACACCGTAGGGTCTCATCTAGTAACCCCCCGTAGGTAACCCCTCCTAGGTGGGCCATGATATTGTCGTGGTGGGGGGGCTTACCCTCGACAATCCGATGGGTCTCAAGGGCCAGTATGGGTCGTCACCAGCCGTTGCTCCTACAATCGGGTTGATTTGTTGGTGACTAACAACGGCCCACACCTATGTGCACCGAGTGCATATTGCATGTGCATATTTCTCCCATCCCTCACACAGCCTAACGCTAATATCTGTTTTTAATATATCCGTAATTCGCATGTGGGTGTAGGTATGAAAGTAGGCCTAGCAGTTCATCAAATTTCTCCTTACCAATCAAGCCCAGCAAGTATTTGGAGGGACTTCGTCATCCAGTAGGTAAGCAGGAACTTCCTGCATAGTGCTGAGAAGTGCTATAAATGGTTCGTTCTCTCATGGTTTACTCAATCAAGGCAAGGAGGATTGCCCTTCTATACGTTAAGTATATAGGTATAATACAAGCGATGTATGTGCAATTGTGCATGTTTTGCGAAGTACGATTTTAACGCCCGACGCAAAAGAGGAGTGTTTTATTTTACCTGTATCGTGACTCCAAAACAGATGGGCCGATTTAGATGTTGTGTTTGATTGATCGAGATAGTTTTTAGTGATAATTTACCTATAACATATTATTCAGCTCATTTCTTTTGTTGAACGAATCTCACTGATTTCCAAAGCTTTGATTAATTTAAAATACGGTGTTACTTCGGTCGTATTTCCATGACATGGTAACCTTGACCTGATGCTGCATCATCAAATAGTCTTCTCAGAAACTTACAGCATACGTATATCGCTATAATTAATATATGTTAATATATACTAATATTAACATATGTTTGGGCTCTATAACAGAATGTGGGAGGTTACATTATAGTATTTAATTACAGTATTTAATTATATTATTCGGTAAGTAACGTTAGCTGGTACCTTTATTCACCATCAATACTAATAATAAATCTGTAGGGGTCGGTCATGGAGTAATTTACATTTGTTTTCAGAAAAATCGTGTATAAAAAAATATATAGGCTCTATACATGATACTGAAACTAAATTGACGATTTTTAGAATTTTTTCTGTATGTATGTATGTTCCTCCATCACTCTTAAACGAATTAACTGATTTTCATGAAACTTGGTAGATAAACATTTAGAAGTACGGGACACGGACACGTGATAGGCTACTTTTTATCTTTTTTAACGCGGACGAAGTCGCGGGCAACAGCTAGTCATAAATAAGTGTTGAAGAGATTTTTTTTTAATTCTTACATCTCGTTCACGATTACCATTTTCTTGGTAGAATGGTAGTGGTAGTGATCTGACTGGTCGCAGAGTTGGACGGCGGCGCGGGCGGGAGTCGGCTGAGGCGATGGCGCGGCGGGAGGCGGCAGTGCCGATCGATAGGGCAGGGCAGGGCGGTGCGGCGCTGCAGTCGTCTATCCGGCAACCGCTTACTGCCCTGCTTCGTCTCTACGCCGAGTTAAACCCACTCCACTCTCGCTCGCTCGACACTCTGCCTATCGCACGCGCGGCGAACACTCGCGACGATGCGCGGCGACCGCGCGGCCCGTGACTCGCGCCACAATAAGGATCACGACAATTTAAAATCCTCTCTCAAAAAGGGTAACCATAAATCTAAAAAAAATAGAGTGGTCTTCGACGAGACCGCTAATGAATTTTTCGAGGCTGACTATATTATTGTCGTCCGCGACGAATGTGGTTACTCTGACGAGGGCGAAGGCGAGGAATGCACGGGATGCGGAACCTGCGAACGCTATCAGGAGCCAGAGCCTGGCGCTCTGAGCCCGCCCGAGGGTTACAAAGATATGGGGCTATTCAATCGGGATGGGACACTACGGGAACAAGCGTGGTGGGAAGCCGGAGACGTGCTTCTTGTTGGCGAGCGGTCGGGGACAGTATTCACTCCTCAGCATCTACAACTTCTACGGCGACTTCAACGCGAGAGAATGCTCCGTTCCACTATATGTGCGGACTGCGATGCTCATGCTGCCTTACATCAGCCTCTCGGTGAGTCACCGTCCTCTATCCATGGACAAACGCCATCCTGTCGACCTTGTTCACGCACATCTCATATTTCTGCCTCACACAGCTCAGCGCATCAACGTCCCTTGAACTAGCAAGGAAGGATAACGACAAACAACTCTCATATTGTAGATTCTCATAAAGACATTGTTTTTTTTTTTATATTAAATTAATTAATAATGCATACCTTTAAACATCTGTACAAATATGGGATTTCACATTTTTCAGGTACCTACTTAATTCACGTATGCGATTGTTATTCATGTGTAATTATAATGTCTAAAACAGCACGAAAGACTGAGGCCTCTACTTGAAGCCTACGGAATCCTTTTTAACTAAAAATTTCAACGCATTGCGAATTCAATCCAAATATTCATCTTCAAATGAATATTTGGATAATCTATAATTAAAAGAAAAACTTAATTCTAAGCCAAATCCTGAAGCGAAATTATCTTATAAGTTATATATAAGTTGTAACCATGGGGCGTTAATCTATAATTAGTTCAATGACAACATCTAGATAGAAACCTTTTTAAAATCGGTGATGTAAGTTGGATCATATTTCAAAACACTTTTACGAATCATTGTCCTCATCTCAAGTGAAAGCACTTGAAGGTTTTAGCCTTTTTTGCACGTTCACGGTTGACAAAAGATGCTTGAAATTTAATGCATTAAATCTAATAAAACCAAGGTCACTTTATTTAATTTTCTCGTGTATAATAATAGTAAAGCAAAACTATCGAATCAAAATAAAACTTATAAAACCATTTAAGAATACATTTTATTATTATAAAAAACAATGTTTTAACTACACAGTGTTATTTTTAAGACTCGTGATATAGCATCTGCTTGTAGGATTTTATTGATTTGCAATGTCTAATTTAATATAACATAGGTACGTTAGCATGGATAAATACCTATGAAAGGTACCTATGAAACGTTACGTGCATGAAAGGTAAGTTAGGTAAGCCATATAAGTATTGTGCTTACAAACTAAACCGACAAAGACGCAGAAAGGAGATGAAAATATAAAAATATAAAAAATCGGTTTTATCCAAATTGATTATAGAAACGTATAATCACTAATTAATTAAGCCTTTTCTGGTCAGAGAATTACCTTTTCCTCAAATTATACAGCACCTACCATGTGATTGATAGTGAGTGCCCATGAGAATTCCTTTTTTATAAATAAAGATCAATTTTAGACAAATTTTGCTTACACATTGATCAGAGATACAGAAAAGGACGTAGAATACCTTTCATTAAAAAAAAAGTACTTTTTCCGAGAAATCATCTAAAAAATAAAAAATAAAACAATGTTATACTACATGTTAAGATAAGATAATAGTAAAAAGACAGTTATGCACATTTTGTATTATGTGGCCTAACAAAATACTCTCAGTGTGCAACAATTATAATACCAATTTTCTCTAGTCTAAGTTTTCTCGGCGTCTGTTTCAAAGTTATTGTAAACGGAGAGATAGTTTTCAGTTAACAAGAGCATCAAACATTAAACACAAAATTCCACGACATGCGCTCAGTTGAACAATATTAAATTTTACGTGTTTACAATTTACAGATTTTTTTCAAAATATGACTAAAGAAATGCATTTCCATTAACAATATACTCATAATGACTCTTTATCGCGTTTAGGTACGGTGGCATATTTTACTATAGCTCGGGTAGGTATAGCTAGTATTTTTTAGTACCCAAGTTATTTACCGTCAAGTGCGCCGTCAACCTTCTTGTCGCTTTTTTGATAAGAACCGCAAATTAATATGACGAAATCAAAAAAAGTTTTTTTATACAGCTAACGAGAAGCGTTAATTAGACTAATATTAACTTAGGAAAAACTTGTATCGGAAAATAGACTACAGTACCTACCTTTTTGTTGAAATACGCTCCAATCTCTATGAAGGCTGTATTGTAGTTAGCTTTTTTGTTGATACATGATATATTTCGTTCGTTCATTATTAAGTAATAAAAAAATAATGTTATTTCTAAAATTTTATGAATCAAAACTATTTTTATGTACAGATATGTCAAAATCGTCTCAGCCGTAGAACGCTGGAAGTCTAGACATAGGACATTAGCTTAGCATTAGCAAACAACATTAGCTATAGAGAACACAAAACAACTTGCACAAACACCAGATTCTAAAAAAAATAGAGAGGACAGGGATACTAATAACGAATCGGTCCATATAGTCATAAAGCTCTTGGCGCGACCAAATTCCATAGTCTGTCTCTTTCTCCGCTATCTAATTCTAAAGAACCCAACAGATTTTTATACAGTTTTTTCTAATATGAGGAGGCATCCAATCCATGACAAGCCAGAGCGGGATGCTAGTACACTATAAAAAAATAATAAACACGAAAATGCTTTTCTGTCACTCGCCGCTCGAAACAGTTCCGGGACTCCCGCAATTCCGGTACACTGGCGCATGACACCTGTCTTCTACTGCCCATCATCCCTCTTTGTCCCACATCCAACAATCTTGCTCCAATGACCAAAATCAAAGAGAAACAAACTCACTGTAGCATTTTTAAAATTTTACTTAGGATTGGGATAACTTCATAAAAAGTGGCTCGTCTATAACTTCTGACGTTTAGGGTCAACAATTAGAAGGGAGGATAAAAGTTTTCAGGGATACAGAGGATTACAAAAAATGTACACCCGGAAAAGTGGGATCATCTAGAAATATAAAAAAAAATCAACGCCTGACAGATATAAATGAGCATTTTTATTTTTCAATGTTTAACAAAAAGGGGCGCGGACGAATGACTATTTTCATAATTATGTTTATTTATGTAAAGAAAATTGAATGATAGTTTAATTAGCCATATAATTTAAATGTGTATAAGTTTGTCAAACATAATTTGTTTCAGTAAAATATTTTGTGATAATCACGTTCGCTGTGAACGTGGTAATGAATTTCCGATAATTTCCATTATACCTCGGAACAAAATTTATTAAACCTCATACTAGTCATAAGATCGCGTTTCATGGACATATTTAACCAATTTGCTTTTCAGTTTTGCAAAATATTCTTTTTGTCCACATGAAGAATTTTATTTAATCATTTATTTATTTATTCAGTAGCAAAATCTAACGTCATTGTATAAATTTCCAGCACATTTTTAGATTGCCTAGGTATTGACTAGGTTTGACATACTTAATTGAAACATGAACGTAAAAAAATAATAATAATACCTCAAGTAAATAAATCGTTTAATATTTGAGACCGTATGTCAATAGCATTGAAACGGCCGAAGCGGTTTGAAAACTGAAATATATTTTAAAACATACTGGAAAACTGTCGATAAGTTATTTGAATTTAATTAAGAAGTTTTCATAAAGTAGGAAAGAAGGGAATAATTTTAAACATATTTTTAAAAAGGTATTACGTAACGCAATTTTTTTATTAAGTAACGACGCAAGATTTTTCATCCCCATGTAATGCACCGTAAAGTTTTTCTTCTGTACCTTCCCCGGCCCTAAACGTTACATAATAACCAAGTGACCATTTTTACTAACAAAAAGGGTTGCTAACTTGGGAGAACAAAATAAAAATGACGTACAATAAGTACACTCGAGTGATTCTCAGTACAACATAAATGAAAAGCGATGCTGACCGCAACCGCAAAATGCGCATTGTACGTTAATCGGGCCTGTGAATAAAAAATAGTTTTTATATTCTATATAATAAACTATTTGTGTGCCAAAATGCATAATGCATTAACGTTTTGCGTGAAACAGTAACAAACATTCATACGGTCAGTATTAGTAATATTAGTAGGATTTAATTGGACAAACATTAATATAATACGGCACTAAAGTCCCCTTCGTCCATATTCGTAACTGAAATCAGTTATAAAGTCATCGACTGGCAGTTTAATGAAACGTTCTTAAAATAATCTAAGTACTTCAATATGCATAATATTGAAAAAGCTTTTATTTTGTTTGTTTTAGTTAGGTATTTATTAGGTTGCCTATTTTGAAATGCATGAACACGTACACTTTACTTAACGAATCAAAACAAACTGTAATTCAATTCTCTGTATGAATTTCTACGTGAATTTTCTACGTTTATTTATAACTAGCTGGTGCTCGCGACTTCGTCCGCGTTCAAAATGTTATATAGCCTAAAGCCTTCCTCGATAAATGGACTATCCAACACAGATTTATCCAAAAATATTTTTTCAATTCAAACCTAGCCCTACTGGCTAGGCTGAGACAAGGGCGTACAACCAAACAAACAAACAAACAAACAAACTCTTCAGCTTTATATAATAGTAAGTCTATATTAAATAATATGGACTACGATTTTTTTGTAGATTTTTTTTATTTCGGTGTATGTTTGGTTTGAGGGAGTCCTTTTAAGTTTGGCGTGCCACTACTAAAATATTTTTGGCATTACTAAATGTTTTTGTGGACGCTTTCCAATTTAAAACAAAGGCGAAGGGCGCAGATATTAGGTGTGAATGTAAATTTGAATACCTATCGAACATGCACACGTAATAAAAAAAAATACACACGGATTCAAGTGTACCTACCTCCGTGTCCACTTCTGTATAACTTGGCAACATTTAAGTCGGTCGGTAGGTATACTTAAATAGTGAAATATCCTACAAGATTAAAGATTCAAGGGGTGCAAGGTGGTTTCGTCCCGACAACGTTCGTTGACATTTTGCATCAAAGTGTCACTCAACCCGCAAAAGGTGACCGTGTCTACAGGGCAACGCTCTCACTCTATACACATTTCTCAATGCGTTGCTACTACGCCTAATGTTAAAAAAATACTGATTATGTAGGCTGATTACGAAATTCTATAAATTGTTTAAAATATATAATATACGCACACAACCAAAGATTTAAATCTTTGCTCACAACGGTGTAAATTAAATTCAATAATGTTTAGGGGAATTGCTTTTGACAAATATACTGCATGACTTTGCTAAATAAATATGTACACATTCACTGCTTAGCTCTAAAAATAAATTATATTTACCAAAATTACTTACGCTATAGTGGTCCGTAAGCCAGGCACTAATTTCGTCAATGATTTCCTCTCAGTCGATAATTTGTAAAATACCTGTGAGAGTTGTATCATGATGCGTTGTGAACGTCAGCTGCGGCTCCGATGGTGGGTTAAGCAGTGGTAGCCCGTTACACTTTCAGAGCATCAGCTGACAAGCATTCCACCAAGATATAGCCAGCTGACTTTTTTATTTATTAACAATAATACATAAACTATCATCTGATAAATTTTCTATTGGGAGGTAATCACTGAACACGTATATATTCGTGTGATCTGCTGACGTATAATCCACCATTTTATAAATAGCTGACAATTTTGTTTCTTCAAAATATTAGGCTAACTATAATTTGATGAATTTTTAATCGGGAATAAATGATTAAAAAAAAAATTTATTATGTGCGTGGGCGGCTACCACTCTACTGCTCAACCCACCATCGGAGCCGCAGCTGACGCTCACAACGCTTCATGATACAACTCTCTCAGTCATTTTACGAGTTATCGACTGAGAGGAAATTGGTCATGAAAATCTGTCGCTGGCTCATGGACCATAGGTAGATAGTTACAAAAACTAATATATTTGGAACACAGTTTTACTTTGGTAATCATTCGCTAAGAAAGGATTTTCAAAAATTGACTCCATGCGAAGCCGTGGGCAGGTCTCTAGTTGAATAAACATCAAAGTTCAATAAATCTCCAGTGCTGATCTATGAAAACGTGGCTCTTGACTTTTGGTCTGTAAAGAAAGTGTTCAAGCCATGAAAAGAGTAAAGTTACCTACCTATACAAGAAATTTTTCTTCACGACGACCGAATTTGAATAGAGTAGTGTCCGGATTTTCTGGAAATTTTATATTGTATGTAGTAGAATATTGTATGTAAATTAAGTTTGTTATCGAAACCGTCTCATTATACTTAAATATTCAGCTCTTTAATTAAAATAATATATTTTTCTGAATGCGATATTTATAGTAATACGTATAATAATAATATACTCGACCGTCCCTATTGAAAATATAGAAGTAGAGAAAAGGTACCATTAATAAAAAAGCATTATTAATAAAAAAGGTATCCAATGATCATGTAAAAAATTTAAATAAAACTCGTATTATCTGAACTAAGACGAGTTACTAATAAAGTATGCGATATATAGTAGACTATAGGAGAAATAAACCGAGGCCGTTGCGTGTTTAGCCTTGAGACGAATTTAGGGCTAATCGCTCCACTTAACGATAGGGTTGTCACTAACTACTATAATATGTACATTTTTTTTTAATTACAGTGTGTCCGGTTCGATCATAATTCGGTAGCGATATTCTAGGTACATAAATTACAACTATTTTTATACACAAATACACTTATACATTTTTATAATGAGGTCCAATCCGCTTCCCCTCTAATGTGGCCGACAATTTTTTTTTTCTTAAAATACTCTACGGGTTTATAAAAAAATATATCTCTCAAATTGCTCTCAAAGGTTTGGTTTTATTGAGTTAAATAAAAATAGTATTATTCGGAAGGCGACTATATTGTCTTTGGTTTACATTACTGATAAACTCACATTTTCGTAATTTTAAAAAAATTATTGAACTCCAAAAAAATACTGCAATTAAAATACTGAATATACTGAAATATACTTAATATACTGAAAAATAATCTTTTAATTTTTTTACTAGATTGACAGATATTGAGCTGTAAGGATTTGTGTCTTAAAATAATTGTAATTTATGTACCTAGAACACAGCTAGTCCATGACTGGACACACGGTATATTAAATCCACATTAGATCTGTAAAGACCTTTGTTGAGTCCATTTTTAACGTTAAATCAATAATCAGAACAGTTATTTTTGTTCCTTTCGGTCAATAGTCCGAATGGTAAATGCGGCAGCAAGTAGGCTAAATTGAAGTCGCTATCGCTACCTCTCCTAAATCATGTAACGGATTTGGATTTGGTTTTTACCATAATTTAGAAAATGTTGCAGGAAAGTTTTATATACAGGGCGTCCCAAGACTATACGACATGAAGGGAAAGTACCTTAAATATCGTAGATAGGATATTTTGCTCAAAAAAGACTTTACTTATGTTATTTTTAAAAGATAGTATGTAATACTGAATTCAAAGATTTTTTAAAAATTACTTGCTTCGTCTGGAAATCGAACCTAGGTACTTAAATGTGAAAAAAAAACACCCTAATGAAGTTTTTTCACTTCAATAAATATGCTAACGGATTTTAATATTATTTTCACTTATGAAAAAAAAATAACGAGGAAGGTGTGTGTGTGTGTGTATATATAGAAAAAATGGCACCCTGAGTGAAGCCTGGTCGCTGTAGTTAATATATCATCACAAAGGCAATGTTTTATAAAGTTACATTTCAGTAATATAATTTTATGTAAGTTTCGAAATAAAATTTCTTGGATTTTAATTATTAAAACGAAAACGAAAATCAAATCTGAAATCATTCATCCGTATGTAATTGGCTGCACAACCCTACCGAATTTACGCTTGAATACCTAATTGATTGTTAACAACTCACTATGCAATATATAAATATGTAATTTGTATATGTATATTATCCGAGTCAGGATGTGTACGTGTGTTGTATAATTGTATAATCAACAACAATGTTATAATATTTCAATATCAACAAGAACCCATTGGAAAAGATTTAAAATTAAACCTATTTCAAATTTATCGTAAATATTGACAAAAATTTTGCATAATTTGATGCTTTCAAACTTCTATCTTCTATAAAAAGTATTGCTCTTATATCGCGATGAAATATGAATTTGTGTCCAATTTTATAACAGGAAAATTGATTCATTTTAATATAGCGTTTAAATGAAAATTAGGTACTTTTCCATAATTGTCTAATGAATCTAAAAATAGATACATGTCTTTTTGGATAAACTGTGTGTATTTAATAAATTTCAAACTTTCACAATAATTGCTTCCGTCTTCTGTTTTAACTTGACTTTCGAGATATAAATAAGAGAGAGAGAGAGAGAGAAAGAAAGAAAGAAAGTAAGAGGATTTTGTATGTTTGCTTGTACTCTTAAGTGGTGACCTCCGGAGTCCATTTATTTAAAATCTATTCCTTTATTTGATAGACCTTATTTAATATGTACATAGGCTACATAATATGTACGAGCACATAAATCATTCCGGTTGCCTCAGGCGGAGCAAGTCTGTTTAAAAAGGTTTAAAAAAGAAGCCAATTACGGATTGTCATAATCATATTAACAGTACCTAACTATAAAACATGAAAAAAGCATTTAATAATATTTTTAAATATAGAATGTCTAAGATAGATTTATAGCACGATATATCTTTATACGCTTAAATTCACGATGTAAAAGAAGCTCAGAAACTTAATAACAGTATAACTGAATGGGATATAACTGAATGGGAAAAAAATGTAGATATCTAAAAAAAGATTAGCAAATATGGGAGAAACCAGCAAACGATGAAATCATTGCTCAATTGCTGTCACAAATTTGTAGTAGCGATTTTATGAAAGAAAATAATATAAATGGATACCTACTTATATTTTTCTGCAAAATCACGTCTTTTATTAGTTATCCTTAAAGCTAGAAGATTCTCGGAAAGTACGGGTTGTACACGGGAACGAGGAAAACATTTTAAACTCTCCGCAATGAAATAACAAATAAGGAATAAAAAAGGCTAATACGTTTCACTTTTTATTCGAAATAACTCGTAAACTCGGTAGGCTTCAGTGAAAATTCGAGCGAGCTTAAGTTAGTTTAGTAACTGCAGTCCACGTGCACGTCATTGAAATACTTTTAATTATCTTCCTAAACATATCAGACTCTATGCAACATTCTGTCCAAGTTAAAGACTAAGAGGTCTACAATTGAGATATTGTTAAAAAAAAATTCCTAAAAAAATTTCCTTTATTTGAAATTTAGAATTTATTTACTTACTATCTGATGCCCGCGACTTCGTCCGCGTTGAAAAAGAATAAAGTAGCCTCTCCTGTGTCCTGTAAGTTTAAATGTTTATCTACCTAGTTTCATGAAAATCAGTTAATTCCTTTAAGAGTTATGGAGGAACTTACCATACATACAGAAAAAATTGTAAAAATGGTCAATTTAGTTTCAGTATCATGTATAGAGCCTATAAACACGATATCTCTGAAAACAAAGTAACTTACTCCAAGACCAATCCTTACAGATTTATAGTATTGGTTTGTTTTAAACATGAAAATTGACTACTTTATAATTTACAAAACTTTACACACAACAGATTCCAGCTGCTGCACATAGCATATTTACATTAAGAGGTCGTAGTTCAAATAATAGTGCTTATTAGCACTTAAGACTTTTTTAGGCTTATCGCCCACTAGGCAGGTACGACGATGATGTCAATATACAAAGTAATCTACATCCAAATGATGTCCGATGTTGGACGTTATCTTCCCCTCCTCCAAAAGGCAATCAAAACACACAACTATTGTACTTCTCTGAAAGACAGCGTACGTTACAATACAAGCAATTAATTCGTGGTGGTAATAGTAATTAATTATTTATTTCAGGGAAAACAATATTCCTAATTACCTGTTTCTATTGTTACAGTCGCAGCTTATTTGTTCTATAGAACAGAAAACAAATGGATTTAATTAATTGTGATTTGGAATTTAATGTCTTGTTTAAAAACACTTCCAATAGGTAAATGTGCTGTACTACAAATCTTAGTTTTTCTTATTGTATTCTTCAAAGGTACAAAACACAATTGCTAATGATGCTAATTGAAACGTGGAACTACATAATAGAATTAGCTCTTGTTTGAGGCTATTTCTCTGAAATTGAGTACCTATCTCAATTTATTTCATAATTAGCTGGTGCCCGCGACTTCGTCCGCGTTGAAAAAAAATATAGCTTATCTTGTGTCCTGTACGTATAAATGTTTATCTACCAAGTTTCATGAGAATCAGTTAATTCGTTTAAGAGTTATGGAGGAACATACATACACACAATACCTACACTTACAGATTTATTATTAGTATTGATTGAAGGAGAGTAAATTCTTTACGACCATCTGCTAGATTTTAAACCATTATTGCGTAGCTTTTCATTACAGGATATAAGAGCCTCATTGTGAAGGTTTCAACTCCTCTATATATATGTGTTATCTATAAGCTTTGCATGATAAATAATGTACAAACGTCCCTAGTAGACATTCCATATATACTCAGTTATGAATGACAAAATAACATTTCCTGAATTGTTAACGAACGAGATTCCATTGTAAATGAAATCTCTGATGTTTCTAATCTATTTTGGCAAATGAAAGCGATGTGACCAATGCCATGAACGATTTGGCCAGTGTTAATTGAAATTCGTGTACAACTATCTACCTATGTAAATTGAAAACGTATAATTGCACGACGACTGCCCGTTGTAATTACGGCCCACGAATTTGATAGCTTCGTTGCGGTTAGTGGACGTTTAAATATAAAACAATATTATAAAATGTACACCATCGTGTTTGGGTAGATAAATAACTCGGCTTACCGTATGATTTTATTAATACGTTAAGTGACAGCAGTGAAAAAGCTTTGTGGAAAATAAAACATTTTCCAGTTCTCATTGAAGCGTTTATTAATAGTACTGTGATTAATGAGGACTTCTACAATATTAGTCCACCTATTATTGAGAGAATCGACAGTCTACCTGCCAAACTGTGTAGTATATAAAATATGATTACATAGAAATGTATCAACCAGCTAGGTACTTGTAAGCGTATTTCCGTTTCCTGTCTTATCCACTATAAATGTGGAATGCGATGATTAAAAATATTTGTGCATTTACGCAAAAATAGTAGTTTTTTGTCGTCTTAATTCCAGTGAAATTAGAAATTAGCTACCTACTCTACTCAATCAGTTCTATAGTGGAAACTTAGGACCGGCAAGCGACGCGTAGGATGTCGATCCACATGGCGAACAGACGATCTGATAACAATATTTAAAATGTTTAAATTAATCTGTCATACATATAAATTTTTAATAAGTTTTTTTTCATTATTAGAGATGGGTTTGCTCTTGGCCAACAACCAGCTGGGTAGCAAGGGAGAGGCCTAAGATGGAGTGAGCTCACCCAGAAGATGCCTATTCACTCGAACTTTGAAAAGATTGAAAAGTTATGTAAAGTTATGTACATATGTATTATTTCTGCAAATTTACTGTTTTAATCTAGCTGGAATTAAAAGCTCACATCCTTTAATCTCACTACTGTGTGTTTGACATCTCTCCGGCTGCATGTTGATTTAGTTTTTCTGTGAATTGCAGAGCTTCACAGTAACGTCAAAAGTCTGGCTTATATTTGATGGGTGTAATTCTCTCTGTTTTCTGTATTCCGTTAAATAACAGTAGGCGTTCCGTTGTGAACTCATTTGTCTATTCCCTTTCATATAATTATGCTTATTCACACTAGTTGGCAGCGCACTTAGAAAACTATATTATTTTCATAAATAATAATAATAACAATTTTCAGTCCAATTATACATAGGTAAGCGCAATGTTAAATAGGTACATGATCGAGATTTATCTGTAGAGTTAGTACGGACTAACTTGTCGGAACAATCCCGATAAAATCTAAGTGGTGGTAAACGCTTTCGGAGAAGTTCACTCCTCTATTGATGTACAGTCCGAGCCACTTTGATATCCGATGAACCAAACTATTCGAGTGTTGCTAAATCGAATAGGAAGTTTTAATTTCGACATAATATACCTATAATATATTTGACGCATACAAAATTTGTATATTTAGGTATAATAATATCCGGTTCCGGTTGTCAATTTGTAAACATCATAGTGCCGACGCTCCGCAAAAATAAATACAAATAAATAGTAAAAAGCCACAGTTTCACAATTGTATCACGGCCGAACAAAAACAAAGTGAAAATTGAATGTTGTTAATAGTAAACAGTGCATATTGTTGGATTTTACGATAATTAAGAAGTCATAATACTGACGAACAAATTGAGGGTAAGAAGGAAAGTTGATACCTACTTACATTAATTAATTCATAGACAACCATCAATGTCATAGAAGACCATCAATACATATGTCACATGAAGTGTCTGATTGACTTAAGTGTTGCCAACAATAAAAATTAAAATTCCAACAATAATAACTTAATTCACACGTTCCGTTACACGCAAATATGGAAGATCAATTTCAACTTTTGTTTGATAAAATGAAAGCGGAAATGCAAAAGCAAATAGCAGAATCAACTAATACAATTATGGAAAAAATAGACGAAAATTGAAATATGTTGTAGAAGAAAACAAAAAGTTGCAAATTAAAGTGGAAAACTTAGAAAAAAGGTGGAACTTTTGGAAAGAGCTAAAAAATCTAATAATATAATAATTCATGGGTTGAAGGAGGAGGAAAAGTCTACATTAGAGCTACTTAAAAATGTTGAGAAATGCTTTTTGCAAGAATTAGAGGTAAATGTAAATGACTGCGAAGTGAACAAAATATACCGTATTGGAAACACAAATAAAAATGGGAAACCGAGGCCTACACTCCTTTCCTTAGTTAACTGGTGGAAAAAGAACGAAATCATGAAGAATAAAAAGAAACTAAAGGAGATATTTATAACCGAAGACTACTCAAAGGAAACTTTAGATAAAAGGAAGGCCCTCCAACCCCAGCTTTTGGAAGAAAGGAAAAAAGGAAATTTTGCATACATAAAATATGATCAACTGATTGTCAAGGAAAACACTAATATTAAGAATAAAAGGAAAAGAGAGATATCTACCTCCCCACAAACAGACTCGCAACCAAGGAAACAACAAATTATAAAACTATCAACAAACAAAAGAATTAACGCATTTGATAAGATGAGAGGTCGATCTTCATCTTACTCTGGAAACCCAGCCACAAAGGAACAATAACAATTAGACAACAGCGATCGGAATCAACAACAAAAAACCAAGCACAACATTAACAAAGCAGAAACAAAATATTCTCCCCCAAGCCGACTGGTCCTCGTGGGGGAAAAAGACCACAACCCTCCAAAGACAGGTAAGCACGCCTCGGATATATACATAGCTACTTTTAATACAAGATCGTTACGAACTACTGAAAAACTAATTGAACTCGAACTAGCCTTAGCAGAAATAAAATGGGACATAATAGGAATTAGTGAAATGAGAAGATATGGAGAAGGAATAGAAGACTACGGGGACTACATCCTGCATTACAAAGGAGAGACACCAGGATTGTATGGTGTATGGTGGCTTCTTAATTAAAAAGAAACTTGCACATAGAATCGAAGAAATCAAAGGGATATCTGAAAGAATAACAGTGTTGAATATAACGTTACCACTAAATAAAAACGAAAAATGGTCCATTATTCAAGCCTACTCACCAACGGAATCAGATAAGAGAGAAGATATAGTAAAAATTGAAACTTTTTATGAAGATTTGAGAGCAACTATTACAAATTCACACAAAAATATTATTCTAATGGGTGATTTTAATGGCCAAGTGGGAACTTGTAAAAATAATGGAGAAGAATACGTTGTAGGTAAATATGGACACGGTAAAAGAAGCAAAAATGGAGATAGATTAGTTCACTTGGCTTTAGAAAACAAACTTAGGTTTGTCAATAGTTTTTACAAGGAAAATAAATCAAAAATGTGGACCTGGATTTCTCCGAACGGAATACATAAAAACGAAATTGATTTCATTATGACTAATAATGCCAAAATTATTCAGGATATCTCAATCATACATAATTTAAACTTTTATTCTGATCACAAAATGGTCCGTGCTAGACTGACAAGCAAGCCCATAAAGAGAAAAAGGATGTTCCACAATGATAGCTCTTCCTTTGTATGCGCCCGTAATAGTGACCAACTTACGACTAGTTTAAAAGAAATAGTAGAAAAAGACAACAACGAACCAACTCAGACCAAGTATGAAAAATTTATAAACATGTTACAAAAAGGAACCAAGAAAGTAAATTCAAGAAGCAAAAACATCGTTTCCGATGAGACAAAACTGCTACAGGAGAGAAAAGAACTAATACAAAGGAAAGAAAATAAAATAAACCGCTGTAAAATAGCAGAAATTAGTAAGAGGATAAATGAAAATATAAGAAAAGATAAGAAAGTAAGAAGGCAAAATACATTAAAAAAACATATCGAAAAAACTGGGGGAACAAAAAAGGCTATTAAAGAATTGAACTCTAAAAAAGATTGGATGATAAAGGTGAAAACTAAAGATGGAAATTATATAAATAAAAGACCAGAAATACTAAAAACAGCTACAGACTATTACCGAAACTTATACCAAAGTAAAAATAAAATAGAAAGGATAACTGAAACAAACATAACAGACTTCGAACCGACACCAAAAATATTAAAGGAAGAAATAATAAAAGCAATCAAAACACAAAAAAGAGACAAGACTCCTGGAACCGATCAAATAACGAACGAAATACTAAAAGCTAATTTACTGACCATTGCTCCTACACTAACAGATATATTCAATGAAATTATAGAGACTGAAAATATTCCTACAGATTGGACCAAATCAACTATAATACTATTACATAAAAAAGGAGATAGGGGAGAAATAGCGAATTATCGACCAATCAGTTTAATGTCGAATATCTATAAAGTATTTTCTAAAATAATTTTGCAAAGAATCACATCTATACTTGACTACATTCAACCGAAAGAGCAAGCAGGGTTCCGTAGTAAATACTCAACAATAGATCATATACATGTTCTAAGACAAGTTGTACAGAAATACAAAGAATACAATAAAAGTTACTATCTGGGCTTTGTAGATTATAACAAGGCCTTCGATTCCTTAGAACATGAATACATCTGGGAAGCGTTGCGTTTTCAAGGTATACAGGGAAAGTACATACGAATACTTAAGAATATCCACTCTAGCAGCACAGCCCAAATCAGGCTAGAAGCAACGGGAGAGGAGTTTCCCATAGAAAGGGGCGTCCGGCAGGGCGACCCAATCTCACCCAAACTGTTCTCGGCGGCTCTAGAGATGATATTCAAAAACCTAGACTGGAATAAGAAGGGACTCAACATAAACGGTGAAAACCTAAATCACTTGCGCTTCGCCGACGATCTAATTCTATTCTCAGAATGTCCAAAAAATCTCGAGAAAATGCTACAAGAACTATCGGATCAAAGCATAAAAGCGGGCCTTACAATGAACATAACAAAAACCAAAATCATGACTAATGCTTCAAAAACATACGACATCATTGTAAATATGAACAAAATAGAATACGTGGATGAGTATGTATACCTGGGACAGTTAATAACCACACGGGATACTATGAATAAAGAAATTGACAGAAGAATTGCCAACACGTGGAAAAGATTTTGGTCTCTTAGCGAAGTTATGAAAAACAAAGACATGCCAATGAAAGATAAAAGAAAAGTGTATAACATGTGTATTTTGCCATGTTTAACATACGGCTGTCAAACATGGGCATTATCTGACAAACTAACTAATAAAATAACCGTATGTCAAAATGGAATAGAGAGAAGTGTGATTGGAGTGAGAAGAAAGGATAAAATAAGATTAACCAAAATAAAAAATGTAACTAAATTTAAAGACGTGAACAAAGTATACAAAACACTTAAATGGAAATGGGCAGGACATATGCTGAGAGAGAACAGAGAGAAATGGTCTAGAACAATAACAGAATGGTACCCCAGGGATGGCAAAAGATGTAAAGGCCGACAAGTGAAACGTTGGGAAGATGACTTCAAGGGAATAGCCGGTCCAAAATGGATGACAATCGCAAGAGAGAGAGATACGTGGAAGTCTTTGGGGGAGGCCTTTGTCGAGGGACAAGCTGTAAAACCGATCGTTGAATGTCTAATATAATAATAACCGCATTGTATTTACAGTAATAAAGGCTTATTTTATTTATTTTTATTATATAAAAATTGTATACCAAAATATAAACTATACATTCATTCTATTACAAAATCCTTAAAAATGTACACGCACATTATAGAACGTACACAACCACTACGGAAATGGCTTCACTTTTCCTGTCTGCTGTGTGACGCAGAAATAACTTCGATTTCCTACTTTGTAGCAATTTATCTTTATTTCCTCAGTTGCCTATATTTTATACTTGTTATTTTATTTTTACTTTTATTACGCAGAGTTTTCTTTTAGCGGATTTATTGAAGGATTTATTGAACACACGTTCATGAGTACTTTGAATTATCTTAAAGAGTTGCGGATGTTCGTTTCTTATTAATCCTTCATACTACTCACATCCACATATGATTAGCTTTTGTAAACAAAGGCGTCGTGTGATTTTGTAATATATACTCTAAATCGTGTTGGTAGAATAGACGATAAAATGTGAGGTACTGTGAGACATCATCATCATCTCAGTCGCAGGACTTCCACTGCTGGTCCGTGGCTTCCACTCGAGAACCTCGGTACTATGCATATGTCACAGTACCGAGCCACTGCAACTTACTAACACTTACTTAGATACTGCAACTTACTGATCCACTATATATATTTCTTCTTTGGGTGTGTATGTCAATGAACTCCTCCTAAAGGAGGTTCTGACTCCTCCTTCTCCTAAGGGATGGTTTGTATGTAAAAAAAAAAGTCGCCGGGCGAAGCCGGCAGCGGTCGCTAGTAATATTATATTAATATACCGTGCTATAATATACATTACGGTATACGTTGGTGACGTCATAGAAATATATATTATACTCGTAGCTACGTGTGTGGTCACTCCAATATTTGTATAAAAAATATGTCATAATATGCCTCGCTATAATTTATATTATAGCTTAACTTTCGTCTTCTCCATATTTATCTTTTACCATCATATTG
The DNA here is from genome assembly GCA_918317495.1 of Synanthedon vespiformis. Classification (NCBI taxonomy): domain Eukaryota; kingdom Metazoa; phylum Arthropoda; class Insecta; order Lepidoptera; family Sesiidae; genus Synanthedon; species Synanthedon vespiformis. Next base: position 7,160,732 of record OU906947.1, read on the forward strand.
AGATTACAATATTGTAGGCAAACGGAAGGTGAGTGACATATTCACTGTTGATGTTGATGCCAAATGCTTGCAATTTCAGGAGCTTAAATGCATCTTATAAAGCGGCAGTGAATAGTTTCGGAGAGATTAAATCTCCCTGTCTCACACCTCTTCTCAATGGAATTGACCGAGTGCTCTGCTCCTATACTCGAACCGACATGGTGGCTTTATTTTATAAACACTTTAACACGTCAATGTACCGATGTTTCGATTAAATTCGATTTAAATAATCCACAATTACCTCTCATAGTAATCCACAATCGCAAGATATAATGGAAAAAAAGGTTCTTCGGTTTTCTGTATGGGCAGACTAATGCAATTTTAATATTTTCTATGGACACTTCCACGTCCTTTGATACTACATTTCGTGGCTGCATTTCTACTGCGTGCTACGTGAGATTTTTTTCACGTCATATAAAATGAATAATAGTTTTGATATTCCTGTCCTAAATTATGGACACATTTAAAAATCTTTAGATAAATTCTTTAAATGTAATGCTTAAAGCAGTGGGCTTGAAATGTTTAAAATAAACAGGAATACCTATAAAGGCTGTCTATAAAAGTTTTGTAACTTACGTTTAGTTGAAAGTGGAGGAGTTAAGCCGTCAATGTTGTGAGCGCGAGCTCGAAATCGATACCACAATGTTCAACATTATTGAATTGTAAGTACAAAGAAGTATTGTGGTTACGTTCAGAGGTAAAGGGGGATTTAAATAAATATTTGCTACTATTAATGTCTTCCAAATTGGATTACACATATATACATCTATATCTACACATACAATAAAGTCTCTTTCTGTCTCTCTCTGTTTAAACCTCTAAACCACCCAATGGATCTTGATAGGGTTTTCACTAACGCAAAGAAGCGAAAAAGGTAATTTTCAGATTGAAATTGATCTGCACAAAGCCGGGAATGGGTCATTAGTATTATATAAATAAGAAGTTCATGTTACTGACGACATTCACACGATTTATTTAATTACCTTCTATAAAGCGTACCTACGTTTGTAACTGTATAATTACAATGATGAATTGATGACCAACATCGCACGGAAACTGAAGTATGGCAGAACAGAAAATTACGGTCACACCGCAGATTAACTGGAGAATATACTGTCACACTCCACACAATCTAACCAAAGCCGAGGAGTTCGTTAGAAGCTCCACTGTAATGCATTCGCGGTTGCCCATACACACAATTACTTAGTGATTGAAACCAAATTGAAACTATGCCATTCTCCGTGCATTGGCTACTATAATTTCTCGTTGTAAACATGTCTTATAACTTAGTTAATAGGTAGTACCTACATTTGAAGATTGAGTTTTTTTTTAATTTGTAGTCTTATTGGTAGTTATTGGATTATTGGAATATGTATTGTTATTGGAAGTTATTGGAAGTTTGTACTAGTCTTTGGATACTAACCTAAAAATAATAATATAAATCTAACTATAAAAGCGGTAAATTTTAGACATCATATCAATAGTTTTGGTGATATAATATTAATAAGTGCAACATATCTAATTAGTGCTTTACTGCAAATTTGTAATTATCGAAACGATGATAAAAGGTGTCGATTTATAGTTACTGTATGAATTTATGTTTGGACTTAATTAGGACATATAAAAGAATGTATAAAACTCATTTATCTCCATCAAGTAAGACTTACACTATTATGTTTTAAGGTAAAATTAAAACTAAGTACGAACAAAAGAAATAAAAATAACACGTCTAATGAAACAAAACGTAATAAAAATTTAAAAAAATTATCTCCTTAGGGGTCGGCATAGATTTTATGTAATTTGGAAGCAATTACGGCTGCAGTGACGGTGATGAGTCAACTCCAAGACAGGAAATCAAATTTGACGCGTTTAAAATTGTAGGTAAAGTAAAGAGTAACGTGTAGTGAGGGGAAAACGATAATTAGGGGAAACGTTCTACTGTGTAAGATAAGCATTAGTTTACGGTTTAAAAATAATATTAAAAATTTCTTTTAAAGTATTAAGAATAGAAAATGATAAATCAATATTACTACAAAGTCTATAAATAGATAAATAACTGGTAAACAAAAACAATCCTATCCTACATCAAAGTCACGAAGGCTCTTGAAAGATACTTTACACTTTGTCGGTTATGTTTTTGTTTTTAAGCACTATTCAATTCTGAAGATATTGATAATCTTCAGTCTCATTAAGCTGTCTTGTGTCTCATTAAGCTGGCGAAATTATATAAAAGACATGAAAGTCAAATAAATATTAAAATATTTTTTCATAAAACAATTGAATTTTTTTAACGTATGTTATTAATAATCATAAGCTACTAATGTAGCTTAATGTAGTCCATTACTTGGAATCGAGTAGACAAACTTTGAATATTTCTAATTTATGTACGTACTTATACTAATACTTAAAATATAGTTTAGTTTTGAAATATTCCCTGAACAAATGCTGAGTCGTTAACCCTAGTCTTTTGAAGGTCACCTTTTCAAGTACGCTACTAACATTTTCATCGTTGATTGAAATATAACTGCTATGAATGCCCCTCAGTGCAACAACAAAAAGCAAACAAAAGCTACGGTATAAAAATAAATCGTTTGAGCTAAAGTTGGTTTGCATACGAATCCGTCAAAATCAATACTTCATTCAAAGCGTTTTCATTGATTCCTACGCTCATATGTTTCAAGCAGCATTATACCTATTGGTTTCATATTTTTTCTTAACATTTCATAATTTAATCCAAGGTTAGAATTCTTATGTTCGATTCGTTTTAGCTTTCAGCATCTTATGACGCAAGCTAAATTTGTCTAAACGAGTAATCCAAGGCTCGCATCGCACAATCGATTTTTGTCCATTCAGTCACACACACCCCTCCTCCACATTTCGCCAACACCCCCCCCCCCCCCCCCCCCCCGTCTTCATTCGCATAACGTAGACTCGTAGACTGTTCCATACGTTGCGGTGTAGCTTTTGCGAGGCCTCTTTCGAAATTGCAAAAACCTACTATGTCTCTTGCACTGCCGTATGCATCATACAACTAACTAATATTGAATTTGATTATACAGAATTGCAATTAACACTAATCCCAGACACCAGTCCGTATGCGTATTATATTTATATATTTTTATTTCTTGTTTAAATAAAAACAAAAGTATAATAAAAAGGACATTTTACATTATTATCCGGGTAAGACAGGTTGACAACCCACTTGATAGTATAGGTGACTATTGTCGCCTGTAACACAAGCAACGCCACAGGTGCTGCAAGTGCACAGCCACTCTTAGTACGATTAAGAATAAGTAAATCAATAGAATCAATACTAATAATAAATCTGTAGGGGTCGGTCATGGAATTTACTTTGTTTTCAGAAAAATCGTGTATATAGGCTCTATATATGATACTGAAACTAAATTTACCATTTTTAGATTTTTTCTGTATGTGTATGTTCCTCCATCACACTTAAACGAACTAACTGATTTTCATGAAACTTGGTAGATAGACATTTATCTACCAAGTTTCGCTTATAGGCTACTTTTTATCTTTTTTAACGGGGACGAAGTCGCGGGCAACAGCTAGTAAGTAATAAATAGGAAAGTATAGGGAAATAGGCTCTGGTAATGCTTACTCACTCACCTTCCTCGAGTGTTTAACCTTCCTCGAGAACCACTCTATCCGTGGGTGAAAACAGAATGAAATTCGGTGCAGTAGTTTTTCAGTTTATCGCGAACAGACAAACAGACAGACGCGGTGTAGGACATGCAAATACCGTAGCACAATGTATGGCGTACAACCTCTACGCAAAATGCCCTTAAGTAAGTACGAGGCCGTACTTAAAGCGTGGCTCACACATCCCACTCCATATGGCTCACTACTGTTCATTTTGTAGATGCACAACTATCAATAATGTTGACCTACAAGAATAGTCTAGCTGGAGTTTACCTATAGAAATAAGTTTCTTGATATTATACAAGGACAAAGCATTTGTTATTGTAATGAGAACGAAGTTCCGTACTTCTTAACTTAGCACTGAAAACAACAACAGTAACTGTTCAAGTATGCTTTCAGTGAAATGTTTTCATACTCTGGAATGAATACGTACTGGTAAAACGGAAACACAAATTTACAGAGTCAAAAAGCACGTCGACAAACAGTGACATATATTTAGTTAATTAGCTAGTACAACTTTCATTCCCCTGCCTTTTCGTGAGTAATATTTCCGGATATTTCTAACGTTGCTATTTGCTTTGCTAAAATTGTTAATGAAAGTTGTGCAAGTGAGAGAGAGGTATTCCCTACGATTGCTATTTGCGGTGAGTCATAGAAACGTTGACATATGCAAAGTTTATTCGATACAAATATTCTTTTAGATCGGGCATATTAAAACTCTATGCAATCCTTGTTCGTCCAAAAGCTTAGCAAAATATAGACTGCCGAGCGCAAATATTAATCACTCGCTTTTGTAAGGTAGGAGCGAGTTTCAACGAAGTTACTGACTATCGTACAAACTCGACGACTCATAATCAGATTAGTTTTATTAGTTTTACTACTTATAAACATATTTACTATACACACTAGCTTTTACTTGAGCTTGTAAGTATTACAACTCATTAATTTATTTTCGAATAAGACTTCGGTACATGTCTGACATGTACCGTAATAATAGGCCCGGTTAAAAATGTAATGAAAAAATGCTTGTGACGCAAACATTACACGAGAACACTTAACGTCCAGTAAACCGGAGATATAGTAAAATATTATTTAGACTACCGTCTAAACATAGTAGGCGCGGATATTGTTCTTCAACTGAGTACACATATATAAAATCTACAAGATTTCTTTCAATCAACAGACTTCTAACAAAAGCAGACGTAACACAGACTGAGTTTTGTATCTTTAAATAGGCATAAGCTACGTCAAGTAAAACTCGGGACTACTAAGGCACTCTAAATAATAATAATAATAATAATAATAAATCATTTATTCGACGTAAGTTTTTACAAAACATTTATCTTCGTCAACATTCTTTACAAGCTACCACCGGTTCGGAAAGCTGTTTCTAGGGGGAAGAACTCGGCAAGAAACCCCCTAGTTGCTCTTTTCATAAATTAATTACAAAGTAATACGTAACAATACATAGCAATCTACATAACACAATAATCAACTATATTTGACTCCAAGGACAGTCATCATTTATGTAATCTAATATCCTATAATAACCCTTTTTGCACAGGGTTTTCTTAATATAAACTTTAAATTTATTTATAGATAATTGTTGTATATTAGCTGGAAGCCTGTTGTAGAAGCGCACACATTGTCCCATAAAGGAGTTGCTAACCCTGTGGAGACGAGTTTTATTTGGTTGAAGTCTATGCTTGTTTCTAGTATTTAAATTATGAACATCACTATTTCTACTAAAAGTGCTAATATTTTTGTGAGCAAACAAAAGATTTTCAAAAATGTATTGTGATGCTACAGTAAGTATATTTATTTCTTTAAATTGATCTTTTAGCGAGACTCTGGGACCGAGCTTGTAGATGGCACGAATAGCCCTTTTCTGTAACACAAATATAGTGTTTATATCCGCAGCATTACCCCAAAGTAAAATACCGTACGTCATTACACTATGGAAATAGCTAAAATATACTATCCTCGCGGTATTTACGTCAGTTAGCTCGCGAATTCTTTTAACAGCGTAAGCAGCCGAACTTAATTTAATGGCTAGTTTATTAATGTGTGGTCCCCATTGTAGCTTAGAATCTACATTTATACCTAGGAATACAGTCGACTCAACCAGCTCAATGTCTTCACCATTTACGTGAACATTATGATCAATTTGTTTGACATTAGGTAAAGTGAATTTAATACATTTTGTCTTTTTATTGTTCAACAAAAGATTATTAACATTAAACCAATCAATAACCTTAGACATCGCCGAGTTAACATGATCATGATTACTTCTACGGTTAACTTTAAAAAGCAATGACGTATCATCTGCGAATAAAACAATATCATGATCATTAATATGGTAAGGAAGGTCATTTATATAAACAAGGAAGAGAAACGGACCCAAAATAGAGCCCTGTGGGACACCCATAGTCACTAATGATCCCTGTGATCTAGTCCCACCTACATCTACACTCTGAATTCTATCACTCAAATATGATTTCAAGAGATCCAAAGCTATACCTCTAATACCGTAGTGGGAAAGTTTTCCGAATAAATTATCATATTTAACACAGTCAAAAGCTTTGGACAGGTCGCAAAAAATACCCAGAGCATCCTGTCTATCCTCCCAAGCTTCATAAATAAACTTAAGCAATTTTACTCCAGCATCAATAGTGGAGCGACCCCTTGTGAAACCGAATTGCTTATTACACATAAGGTTATTCGTTGAAAAGTGAGAGTACATTTGATTAAAAGAGGTTAATCATTTCGTCCTTTTAAATTGAATGCTTTATGTTATGTGGAAGTTTTTCTCTTCCATTCGAATGTCTATGGCATCCTTTAAAATGGTTAAGAACTTATTCTGATTTATCTTCATTATAGTTAATGTTATAATAAGATGTTTTAAAATGCCTTTGTACTAAGTTGTTATAATATTTACTTTCCCTGTAGCGAAACCAGGTACAAATATAATAAAAATGCTTCATTTCGCTCTCGCTACGATACGCCTTCATTTTCTGTTTGTAAAAAGCTTAGCTAAAGTGATTAATTGGCTTAGTTGAGATGAGTTGACAAAAAGGAAAAATTAAACCAGACTCGGACTACCGCCATAGACAAACAGAGGGATCGCTTTCACAGCTCTAGTTTTTTTAGTATATCACAATTTACAACTTTCAAATAGAGGGTAAAATAGAAGGTAAATAGAGTGTTTATCTCATGTATGTTTGGTTCGATTCGATAAAATATATTTAAGAGTAAGAAAAAAATAATAATAAAAACGTTTATTCGAATATGATTTCGCTTTAGTACGTAACATCGTTTCCTACTCTTACTTATAGATTGGCTGAGTTACTTATAGATCTCTCCCTTGCTGGACCTTTCCAAAGGCTCGCAACTACATACGTTCTTCTTTCTGGTAGTCTGTCCACCTTATCTCAGTGTCCCACATTGGTCTTTCCAATTTGTGGCCTCTATTCGAAAACTCTTCTGATTCATCGGTTATCCGCTTTGTGACAGATGGCCCATCGCTACTTGATCTATCTCTTGGCTATGTCGACAACTTTGGTTTTTCAGTGAACTTCAGAATTTTAGATCCTATCCAACTTTGAAACTCCGAGCTCGCGCCATAACCCGCTGAGTGACTTTAAACTTTTGGATCATGGACAGGAAGCACTGATTATATAACTTGGTCTTCAGTTTTTGCGGCAGTGGTGACGAGAATAAATGTCGTGGCTTTCTGAATTTTCTTTGTTGCCTGTTTTTTAATTTCGTCAAATTGAATTTTGTATTGCAATCAAATCATATATATTCCTAAACTTTTTTTATGCACAGAAGTAGTGGTATATAGTTAGTTAATTTATAAATACATTTTTAATATAAGATTACAGCGAGACGGAGCGTGGGTGACGATAAGAAATGGTGTAGCCTCGGAAACTATAAGTGGTAAAGGGGTAAAGGAATTTGTCATAGAAAGCTTACGGGGGTTACCACAACTTCATCACTATACATTTTTTACCCCACATACATTTTTTTAATTTAAAGATCTTAAACTAACAGGGTTAGACCAACCATCACTAGGGAGTTAATAGCGACTGTTAATACTAAGACACTAAAGAGTATTTATTCACGTATAAATAGTATCTTATTTTTTTCTTCATATAATAGCATTTTATTATATAAAATTCATCATAACCATTGTCGTAAGACGTCCAAAGCTGGACATTTTCTGGTAGGATCGATCAAAAACAGTTTGAATCTGAATCTCAGCTGATGCTAAGTGAAGATGAGGTCTAAGATGCAGTTCGCTTGCCCTTTAAACCCTCCTTATTCACTCTGTTCTTAAAGAGTTCCAAGTTGTATATCTCAGGGATCGCTTAAGATTTAGTTGAAACGTGTTTTGATTTTATCACAGCCTTTACCAATATACCTGCGGTCAGAGGACAATGGGACTGACGACGACACACTGAAGTCACTTGAAATGTAGATAAGGACTGCTATATTATTTGTGGATAGGGATTGTATTGCATTGTATTGTATTGTATTGTGTGTTCAGTTGGGTACCGAGTTACAACAACATTCTGGTTTACAAGATTGCAGCATATTCAATTAGTATTACACCTAAACCATATATGACCTATATGACTATGACTATCATGCAAGAGCACATTATTTCTGCAACTAGATCGTACATTAATTTTATAAATTTCCCATTTACTGTAAAGTAGCGATCCGCTCCTGGCTTCGCAAGGGTGCACTTTAAATAAAAATGAATGCCTAAATGTGTTGCTAAGCGCAAAAATCGTGGATCGTTCACTCATGGATAGAGGAATAATCAGGGAAGGTTCTTACTTAAAAAAATGCAGTAGTAGTAGTAGTAGTAGTAGTGGTATATAAAAACCTTCCTCGATTTAACGGACTTTTAAAAGATGTAACGAGAAGATACACTTACGAAATTATATAACATAACTATTATTATAATTAAGTTACTAAAATTAAACTCTTAAAATATAATTTAGGCAAAATTTTGATAAAGTTATTCGATGACCTCTTCGAATTCAACATTAAAGTTATCTGTGAGAAAATAGCTCAATAAACTTTTACAATGTACCTTTACGTTAAAACTGATAAATTAATGATTGAATTAAGACAAAAGTAGCAAGTTAAAATTTCAATTAACTAATTTGACACAGACGAGTTCAATGTTGAGACTGTTCAATGAATTTTACCTTACAGGATCAAACGACAAGAACAAGAACTTGCTTCGGAGTTAGTTTAGAGTTAGATTGAGTTACTAGATTACTTCAGAGTAGGTTAGACTTAATATAAATATTACATGTGTGTTTACATTATGTGTTTTTGCATGTCTCATAAATCTCATATAGACGATAAATGAATTTCTATACTTTCTATGAAAGACTGAATTACACAATTACGACACACAATGATTAACAGTCACGAAGTTGGTCATGAATTGAGAAATGACTTAGATACCTGCCTCTCATCGAAGGTCATATACAGGACCCGTTATCCAATCCCAGGTTATATTCAGGGTTGATTAGGGACAAATTGTCTGGTCTGCCTATGTGTAGATAACATATATAGATCGTTACGAACTTTACGAACGGTTTGTTTACTGTGATTTTCTCAGTGCATTTAATCAAGAGAAAACGTGTCAACTGCAGCACTGTAGATTTTATTTTATCTTTTTTCTGCATGCTCGTACTTTTTCCTGCGAACTTTGTGTAATGTGTAGGATGTAGTGTTGCAACTTATAATTAGTTAACGTCCCAAAGAACATTGGGTTCAAAACGCCTTTGTAATACGAGTATGACAACAATTTCGTCGTAGGTAATAATGGCCTTTAGCTCTCTCATACATGTATTTACACTACCTACACGCTATACCCATATCAATTTACATTTATAACTTAACTAATAATTAAAGTTACAAAAACTTGAAAGATATTTTTTTATTAACTTACGCTTTAGGAAAGTTCAAGTTCAAAGCGATAAAGAAAGTTATTTAAATAAAATACAAAATTGGTTCCAGCTTTGATCCAGTTACATCGATATTAAGGCAACAATCAAGAACAAGAAAGAATCCAAATAAGTAAAGATAAGTAAAGAGACACGAAGAGTTTACGAAAAAAGATATTTTTGTCCTCAATGTTGCTAATTAACGACCAGGTTTTCCAGATTGCAATATACTTATAAACTCTGCATTTTACAATAAAATTTTCATGAAAATACTGATATGCGAACCGAAAAGTCCGTCCAGTCTGCCAGTCGATAATGTCAGTCTTTTTGTACATTAAAATTATTATTGCAGTCGCAATGATATGTACTTTTATTTCATTTCATCATTACATACTTATTAAGCTGCCCTCCATTGTAACCAAATAACAAGGCCCTGAAAAAACCAAATAGCAAAGTTTGCTACAACTCACATTGACTGTTCTTCACAATTTTATTATTAGTCACTATATAGTCGCGAAACTTTCTTGTAAAACATTGTTAGTTGACAAATGTATGTGACAAATTAATGACTTAGATCAATAAGATTTTTGATAATCGGACTCTGTCTGCACTCAATAAGGTTACACCAGTAGGCGAAAAGTGGGTCGTCAATCAACGCGTGCAGCTGGAATATCGATAATTCAATGGGCAAGTGCTAATCATTCGCTTTAACGATCTATGAAAGTCATATTCGAACATCGCTGAACTCCGCAGATTAAGTACACCACTAAAAATCCAAATAAAAATGTGCGTCCTTCAATTTCTTTAGGCCATATCTAACCATAAACACCCTATCACTACTGACATTGGCATTAATTATATCAATATCGAAGTTTTTCCCGTTTACCCAACAAATTCATAAATATATACTGATAGCAGAACCATTGCAGAAATATTTCCATCATATAAATTCTATATGGTTTACATAATTACATAATTACAAAGAGAATACTCTTTGTTACCAGAGAAACCTCCGATCCGACCTAACAATAATTTACCAAGTCACAATATCATTACATCCCTATGGTATAATACATCATCTTTATGTATCTAATATAAATAATGATTGGATATTCATATTCTCATGAAAAGAATACTTTACGAGTATAATGTGAACGCTGCCGTTTCCACAATCTATTACGGTTCAAAGAATATTAATATTTTTTATTTGTAGAGCTGGCCAATATTGCTGAAAGGTTAAAAACGGGAGTCTAATTAAAGTACAGACATTGCTTTACTATTTTTTTGTAGTTGTTTTTGTTTTTTGTAGTGGCACGCTAATTTTTTTCTAGCTGAGAATTATACTATTCTGGGGTAAGGTAACCACATAACATATAGTGTGTAGGTACGTAATACAGGGCGTTTTAGGATATTTTGTTGAAAGAGGATTTTATGTTTTTTAAAAGTTAGTAATACTGCATTTAAAGATTTTCTAAACAAAATATTTAAAAGTCTCTCAATGAACCCCGACTAAAGACCGCCTGCTTACACCTTGCATCTGAATCTACTTCCACTCGGTTTGCTGAAATATTTCCAATTTTCAATGTTCAACTGCTGAGCGTATATCTCTTTATAGATCGTTTATGGCTAAATTGATAAAAGAACAAACAGAAGTTGTTATTTTACAGAAATGGAATACAATTACGAAGACGAAGAGTCGAGTGACGTGGACAGAGATAAAGAATTGCGTCCTGTGGCCCGGAGGACTGGAAAACACATCGCAGCGGGCGAAGAGAGGCCGCGCATCAATTCTAGTCAACAAACGACACCAACTGATGGTATGTGTTATTTTTAATAATTATTTGTTCAACTAGAAAGCAAAATTGGTTTTTGCTGCGAGTGCCAACTTTAAATCACGTAAGCGAAGTAGTTTCTAATATAGACTACTGAACGAAGCAAAGCATTCAACTTTTCACCTCAACTGCGATAGGTCATCTTTAGCTAAGAAAATTAATTAAGACAATTTTAAATATTATTATAGCCAACATTCACATAGACATAGATCACATAAATCCTTACATATTATAAAACAAAGTCCTCCGCCGCTTCTGTCTGTCTGTCTGTTCGCGATAAACTCAAAACCTACTGCATCGATTTTCATGCTGTTTTCACCAATGGATAGAGTGGTTCTCGAGGAAGGTTTTAGTATATAATTGACAAAGTTACGCGGGCGAAGTTACGGGCAGCAGCTAGTTATAACTAAATTAACAAAAATATTAAAAGATGCAAGTAAATTTGAATGAAAGTAAAAGTAAGATGTAAAATTTTTTGAGGGTCCTGTCTATGTTTGTATATTGTGGAGGGTTCGCAGGTATTTGGTAGCCTAGTTTTCGATAATTCCATGACAATAGGACTCTTAGAATAAGTCTTAGCACATTTTGACAGTCTCAGGACTTTTCTGGACGAAAGCTAAGTTGGGCATTTGAAACTTGTTCTCTTAATTCTTCTGGAATTAGACCATCACCACGGACGTAATCATTTTTATTTGTATATACCAAAACAGTACAATGCTGAACCAGTCTCTGAACGGCTGTGAAACTATCTTCATAGCTGACCCAACACTAGTCGAGCGTAGACGCACTCGCCAACTTCCTTGTTTTGAATAATTTTGTACTTTCTCCTTACATGTGGTTTTCGAGCGGCTATGGCTACATTAGTTACTTGATTAGTTACTTTTAGAAATAATTTTCTGTTTTATTGAATTTTTTTATTATTTTTCTTTTCAATGTTTGGGACTTTTACCGTACACACAAAGGTATATCAGCTCCATTATCTCCAGTTACCGGTGACTTTAAATGTTAGTTAGCCTACGTGACAGATGGTGAAATAGATGGTGAGTTAAATCGGTTGACGCAGATCGGAACTATATCAGTGCTCTTTCGATTTATCGATTGATGATGATTTTCGAAACGGTTAAAAGTTTTATTATCGCTTATACTAACTACTGTTAGTAAACTGTTGTTTTACTAAACAATATATAGTGAGGAAAAAAATAATTAGTGAGTACTAATCTTTGAAGACGCGTCATTTCAGTGTGACTATTCACCTGCTCATAGGAAACGGCTAAATAGGATTAAAAATAGTTCAGTTACAAAACAAAATAAAACAAAAAGGAAATTAATTTAAACATATCGCTTCTGAATAAATGAAAAATCAACCAACAATACGCAGTGATGACAGCACGTAATATTCATTTATCACTTCTATTGATTCATTCGTGACTGTTATTTGAGGCTGGTGTTATTAACAAGAATTTTCGAACATCGGCTTTTTTGTTGCCTCGAGCGCAAATAAGTTTACCGGAGTTTACATTTCATAGTTCGGGTTCATGTTCGTTTCAAAGTTCAATTTTACTATTTTTTAAATACGTTTGGCAATTTGTGTGGTCGATCCATTTTTCAAAAACATGTACGAATACAATATGATAAGTGTTAATTTCCGTAAAGAATGTTAAATTATTTAATCAACCTCAACCGATAAAATAAAGCACAGCACTTAGTAGGACCTCTTTCACTAACTACAAGTGTTCAACTACTTTTCAAGTTAGTTACTAATTGGCGAGTAAATGTACGACTATCTTGTGGCAATTTCATTCTTGAAGTCTTGATATAATAAAGGCAAAGTCGAGGTGAGTTCAGATCTGAAATTACGAGAAAGTTATTATTAATAATTTTTATGACCTATTTTATTGTGATATGTTGGGTGTGGTTTTTTGGAATTGATGGGATTACTAACCAGCTGATTTTTTGTCTGCAGTTTAGTAAACATTTTTCTATAGTAAAATGGCCGCATAGTCCTACAAATTGAGTGGTATGTTTTCGCAGTCCTACGCTTGGAAGATTTTTACGGCTGCTAACTCTTTTAGCTACCTCTATCGAGAATTTTCGCAGAGGAAAAAGGGTCCACCTTTTCACCGGCAAACCGAGACTCACGGAGTTTCAGCCTGTTAGTAATCAGAAAAAAATCCAGGTGAGGGATACTGGACTAAATGACTTATTCAGTACACTTCGAATGTCGATTCCAAAAAAACAAGTATAGTAAACAAAAATATATATACGATCGAATTGAGAACCTCCCCCGTTTTTCGTTTTCGTCGGTTAAAAATAGGGCTTTAATTCCTTGGTAACCTTGGTTGGGTTTTAACTGGAATTTGAACCCTTATCGAGCGAAAATAATTCGTGTATTAGATCGTACATCTGACTTATATTATTACATAATATGTACTAACGATCCTCCCCCGTCTTCACAAGGTTTTATGTTTTATGTTTTTATGTTTATTATATAAACAAGGTTTTCTTCTTTTTCTCTCTTTTTATTAGTGAAAACCATATCAAAACCCGTCAGATGATTTATTATGGTTACCACAAGACGGGTTGTGGTAAGGTTATGCATTACGTAAAGATTACAAACACCGATACACTCACTATAAATATATACATATAGTATACACATATAATTTTACCTTGAGAGTAAGTAGTACGTTTGTTATTATTAAGTTGTTTGTAGAATCTGTAGTAATTTTTAAAATAAATTTCGCTACAATATGGGGGAACCCTATGTCCAGCAGTAAATGGTCTAAGGCTGAGATGATGATGATAATGATAAGACTTATCACCATAAAAAAGAAAAGAAAAAGTCGGGGTGTGGCTGTGTCATGGACACGGCCGTGTGTCGTACGTAAATACGTTTATGTAAGGGGTTATATTTTTTAAATAAAGTAAAACAAATAATTATTGTCTTACAATATAAATTCTTTGATCCTTTAGCTATCCAGTGGTATAATTTAATTTTTGATGTAGAGCATAGATTCGAAACTACAACGCCAAACTCTATACCCCGATTTTGTTATCATTAAATTTTTTGGATTGCCCCCGTATGGTAGCAAATTTAAAGACGTATTCACGTCAAAATACAGTGATTTTATGTGGTTGATTTTATTTTTTTAAAAACCCTACAAAATGGTGCTACTTCAAGTTATACTATTTGGACAATTTTCATTTAAATAAATTGTATAGTGAGTTAATGTTTTTAATTAGTTCACACATTTTCATATACATATAAGTAATCAAAAAGGTCGGAAATGCAGTTTTCAGTTGGCCTAAGTTAATAACTGTGATTTGCTGTCAGTAACTGTGTTACCTTGATTGGAAGTTAGCTCCACACTTCATCACGCTAACGAACTTACCGCTACATATCACGGAGAGGGAATAGAACACTTTTAACACTTTCAAAAACGAAAGCTTTATAATTTTACATACACGATGTTGAGTTAATTTGAATGAATGTAAATTTGAATAATTTGCAGGAATGTTTTACCATTTTCTGCCATGTTTAAAAAAAAATCTATGTGTTATCTATACTAAATAATATTATAAAGAGGAAAGATATGATTGTTTGTTTGTTCGTTTGTTTGTTTGTATAGAATAGGCTCCGAAACTACTGGACCGATTTGAAAAATTCTTTTACCATTAGAAGCCGACATTATCCGTGATGTACATAGGCTACTTTTTACCGCGGGTAAATGCTTCATTCCTACGGGAAATCTAAAATAAAAGTATTTACTAGCGGCTTGGCCCAGGAGATACAAAATATCTATCCAAAATACGGTAGATGGCGTTTTATACTTTTCTACGCGGACGAAGTCGCGAGCACCAGCTAGTTTCTGATAAAAAGGCAACTAATTTTAAATATCACCCCAAAGCTGTGAATGCGGTGATATTCTACTATGCCACTTTTAGTGAAGCAACCCAGAAACTAGTGTATCCTTTATCAAAGGTTTAAATAAAGGTAAGAATTTCATATTCACTTATTCATAGTTTGTTATAAAATCAATACTTATAATAAATTTGTAAGGGTTGACGATTTTTACAATTTTTTCTGTATGTTCCTCCATAACTCTTAAACGAATTCATTAATTTTCATGTTACTTGGTTAACTAACGTTACAAATGTTAGTTACTTAGTTAACTAAGTTAACTAAGGGTCTTTAAGGCAATGTCTTAAATACCTCACCAAGTTTGCTTGTTAACGTCTAGAAAATCGTTTTAAGATAACTTTATATGTATATTTTTTAATTATATTTTATTCTCTCATAAATGATTGAATGAATGAATTATAAGAACGAATATTTTTGCCATTCTCATATTATCCATTACATAGATACTAAACCTAATCTCTTCTAATCGACATGGTTACAGACAGAGTTATTTGTAAATTATCTTGGTAGGTCTTATAATTAAATAATATAATAATCGTACAGTTTTTCTTTTTGTAGTGCCAGACGGCGCCGATTCATTACGATGTAATTCAACGTAATAAATCGTGTAAGTATTCCTAGAAATTGATAAATTATTTATTAGACGGTTATTTTCTATGTAATTTAATCTGAAACGTTACCTGGAAATTGATTTTATCTTATTTTATTCAAAATATAGAGGCTTATTGAGCTACCGGTCCATTACAACCAAATCCCAAATTGCCTGAAATGGAGAATTGATATAAATGTGAACAAATTAAATATGTCTATACATGAATACTTAAGTACTAAACTTTGATTTTGGCTGTTATAATTAAACATTGGCTGGAAAGTTTTCGAACGAGCGAAAGAGAAAATGTTGATATTTGTAACCACAGAAACTTTGGAGGCGCAAGTGCCTGACCGATGATGATGTTTTAAATTTGAGGTTAACCTAACAAAAACTAATATTAAACCTAACAAAAAATAAACTGACTTCAATCTGTTTTCTCATGGATGCCATTGTCTAAACTGGACCAAATTGAAATGGGACCAAACACGAGAATCACCAGCTTTCATATAAAAAGAATCATCAAAATCGGTTCACCCGGTCGAAAGTTCTGAGGTAAAAACCATAAAAAAAGATACAGTCGAATTGAAAACCTCCTCCTTTTCAACCAACTTCCAATGGAAATGGGTTGAAAAGGAGGACCAAATTGAAATGGGACCACACGGAAATCTCCAATTCGACGCGTATGTTTTTTTTATGTTTGTTACCTCATAATTTTCGACTAGGTGAAACGATTTTGATTATTCCTTTTTATTTGAAAGCTGGTGCTTTCCGTATGGTCCCATTTCAATTTGGTCCAGTTCTGACAATGGCATCCATGAGAAAAGACCATGAGACGGTTTGAAGTCGGTTGTTTTTTCTTTTTTGTTAAAAAGAGTTATTTGGAAGAGTTATTCCGCAAATCTTCGGAATAACGCAATGCTAACCCTGAATAGTTATGGCACGACTCGACTACGCACTGTGCAATACCACGACGTGCCTAAGCATGCCACGGGATGCCGGCGTGCCTTGCCATACCCTTACTAAGCGCTGGTCCTTACTTGCTACTTACTTTCTCTAGGTTAAATAGGTTTTAACATCAGTTATAATATTAGTGTAGATAAAGATGACTATCTTCGATCCCAATCGAGTGGTTAGGGTGCTTATATCAACGTTTCTAGGTTAGAAATGTACTTTTCAAAGTTGGCTTTGGTCTGAATTTAGAAAGTAGTGGCAGAGTGCACTGCGTATCGAAGTCATTTGGGAAACTCTCTTGGCGGCAGTATTCACCTTACAGAAAAACATGTGTGCTGCTGTGTTACGGAGGTGTATGCTAGGGTTTTTTGCCATATCCCTTCCTTGTCCCTTAATCACGATACTTATATAATGTAGCCTTAAATATCTAAGTCTTAAAAAAAACTCGGTTCAAATGTAGGAAATTTTTCCTTTTAATATCTTCGTTCCGGTACTTTGACCTCCAAGTTGAGGTTGTGTACATTGCTGTGGATTTATTTCCATTTGAAGGGCGTACAGCGACGTTATCTGAAAGTATTATTGTACCTACTTCTGTAGTGTTTACCATGAACTATCACGGTTTATTATACATTCATTTTATTACCATTTACTTTTTCATTTCTATCGCTTGTTTGTGGAAAATTACTGAAAAAAAACCCCTTCAGTGAATATCTACTTGGAAATTTAAACAACGTCGTTGCCACGTCAGTTTCGATAGCACGAGTAAATAATTCATTTTGTAATGGAAGTTTACTATCGCGGGTTATTGTTCCCTTTATTTTGTTTTTCGGGTCTCCAAGGGACAAAGTTTCATTACTTGTTTATATATGTGAATAATGCGGAAAAAAGTTTCCTGGTTTTAAGTTTGTAATGTATGTTGGTAGACCTACCACATGTAGGTAAATCGATATATGTTATCATCATCAATCAATACTAAAAATAAATCTGTAAGAGTTGGTCGTGGAGTAAGTTACTTTGTTTTCAGAGATATCGTGTTTATAGGCTCTTTACATGATACTGAAACTAAATTGACCATTTTTAGATTTTTTTTCTGTATGTAAGTATGTATGTTCCTCCATAACTCTTAAACGAATTAACTGATTTTCATGAAACTTCATGTCTTAATAAGGTGTTATATTCCCAAAGACTTTCTTAACTTTGAGATGTATAAATAATACGCAATGGCGGTTGGTTCAGAACTGTTTTTATTTCTTATTAGCTGGCGCCCGCGACTTAGTCCGCGTTGAAAAAGAACGAAGTAGCATATTCTGTGTTCCGTACATCTAAATGTTTATCTACCAAGTTTCATGAAAATCAGTTAATTCGTTTAATAATAATTATGGAGGAACATATGTACATACAATACCTACACTTACAGATTTAGAAGAAAAAGAAGAAAGAAGAAGCGTAGAAGAAGAATAATTAGTATTGATTTCGCATTAAAGAGTAACAAACATATATCCATCCTCATAAACTTTTACATTTATAACATCAATGGAAAATGAAATGAATGTTGTAATCAATCACCATCTCAAACCGAATCTAATACAGAAATATAAATGTGGTTGCGCTACGTCGTAATGCGTCAACCCTTAACAAACATAGAGATCTTCGCCTTTTACACTCTCACAAACATTATGTTCATGTGTGTACTGGTAGATGTATGTACCTATCGTGGTATGTACATACATAACACTATGACGCATTTGCGGGTGAAACGGGTTTGCACATGGTTTGACGGGGCTCACAAATGAATGCCGTATGTCGAGGTCAAAGACCGGAAGAGGAGTGTAGGTACTGAATTTATTTCAGTATAGTCAATTTTACGAGGCACAAACTCGTCTTGGAGAAGATAAAAGATATCATTTGCAACTGTGAAATTGCTCGCTTTGCATACTGAATAAGTTGTTCAGTATAATTTATTTCATGTTTTACATTAATGGTAACTAATTGAATTGAAAACAATGTTTTACGAAAACAATTTTCAATTCTTCAATGTCAACAACATTGTCAAATTGTCAAGAAAATTCAAGCAACAACAACAAACAATAATTTTATTGTTTGAATTTGTTACAAAACATAATGTAAAACGGACAAACTTGACCATATTTGCTTTTTATGTGAAGGATAAAAATTATATAAAAAAATAGTATTAATTCAAATGAACAAGTTTGCTCGCTTTTATTAACTTCGTATTAAAGCAATCAATCATTGCTTCTAATCTTTAAAGGGAAATGAAATTACTTGACTACGATTTGAAGTTACGTCTGCAGTTTTACCCATGGGCATTTTACTTTTAATACCTGCACAGCATAATATTAAGGAATATATAAATAAATAAGCAATCGACCTCACTATTTTTGATGGCCTCAAATGAAGTTAGGTATTAGGTATATAAATACCCAAAGGATTTGTAATGAAACCCCAAACAGCCAACTCAAGACCAACTTTCAAAAGTTCGTTTCCATAGCATATCCAGCTAGGAATCGAATACGCAACCACTCGACCCACTGTTTTTCTAATAATAATTAAAGAAATATATTAGAACTGTTTTTAAAAGCAGTCCAAAGAAAAAAAAATGACTGAAACCGAAGCTTTATTATTGTACTTAAACATGAATTCACTTGTATATCGAGAACTTGACTTTCATTTACATTTCAACAAGGACAATGTAAAAAATGTTTAAAGAATGTCGAATGTCGTTGTCGTTTTTGGTTTCCTATGACTGGCTCTTTTCAACTGAATTGTATTTTTATGTTGAAAATATGACAACATTTATTCAGCAAGTGGAAAAGTTTTGAATTCCAATGTTGTTTGAGTCAACTTTAGGATTATGACCAGAATTTTTTATGACTTTTATGTCGAGTTAAAGTTAAACCACATTTGATATAAACCAGTGGCGTAGACATGCCGTGTCAACCGTATCGAATTATACCTATTGGTAAGGGAGCCCACGATGTTAAATGTGTAGTCACTCGAGCGTCGTGGGGACCTATTGGACTTTGAAGATTGGATTGGATGTAGCGAATAAAGACTTCTCGGCAAAGGTGCGCAGAACTCTATTTTTAGGTCTTTGAGGGGGCAGAGGTCGTGAGGGGTGGGTACGCGTCGGTGTGCCGACACGTTATTGGTAGACTCAGTCGCTCTTCCCCTCCCGCACTTCGTTCGCGCGTTTCCGAGTCTCTTAGGTGCTGTTGCGTACAGATTGTTTTATCGTATTAGTAAATACGTCAACGTGAATAAATGCCTAAAAAAAACGTTGTCCTTCGACATCGCACGATGATTTTATGGAAGGAATATCAACCCTGCTTGTAATGTTAACTTAGTGAGGTGAAAAATTACGAAATAAGAAAAAAAAATGACATTTTCCTTAGCAATTTTGTGCGCAATTGTAATGCGCCGATTCCCCCACAAGTGTCGCCTTCGAACCTTAATATAATAATTCACCTATAAGAAGAAAAAAGGTAATATGAAGTTTTTCATTTCAGCGGTGGGGTGAGCGTCTACAGGCGTTTAAAATTTTGTAGGCGCTGTACTTTAAAAAATCCTCCATATAATCGTCAGATTAAGAATCAGCACGATCAGGAATTTAGGCTGAACCGTCTGTATGAGAATTGTAAAAATCGTTTTTTGCATTTTCTAAAAGCTGCCACGAGCTTGCGTTACATCCAAATCGTCAGAATTTTAAATGGGAGCTTAGTTTAGGTTCACCCCCGCCAACCTCACCAACCAAACCGTCAGATTAATACATATCCGTTATCGAAGACACGTGGGGAATATACATTAGCAATATGTGACGCGCTCGAGTAAATCCAAAAATCCTCTCTTGGGCTCCTCTACCATATACCAAGCTACTCGTTTTTTACGATTTTTTGCTTACATAAATGGAGCAAAAATTTATGTAAGCAAAAATTCAGAAAAAAACGCCTGAATTATAAAAAATACACCCTGAACTCTAAAGTTTTAGAGTTTACCTATGGCATACGTTTAAGGGTTTATTTTATTTTATTATGAAATTTTATCACACGGTGTACTTTACTTGCCTATTCGGCAGTCAGGACACTGTCCCAAAACAACGCAATCACTCTATTCTATAGTTCTAAAAAGGGTTTTACTGCCGCGTATTTGCAGAAGTAGTCGTCGGTCGCTAAGCAGGCTATTGTGTACCCACCCCACTATACGGAGGTTGCGATCCTTTATCATCCATGTGTTAACCCTTATCCGGATCGAGGTAGCCATTAGGACACTTTCCTAATAAGTACATACCTACTTTAATCGATTATTGGGTTGACCCTCACACTAACTTCTTGCTACAATTATAACTTATAACTTATAACCTTTAAGTTATAATTGTAGCTTAAGGTGCAGGCCATTCCACAAATTCTCAATTTTCCAAAGTATTTTATTATTCCTAATGCTTATGTATGGTACGTCGTCACGGCGATAATGATGTCAGGCGTTATTACTCATATTATATTTTCTTTTTCAACGCGGACGAAGTCGGGGGCACCAGTTAGTATGGGAATAAAATGCTTGAATATTTGAATATCTTCAAAGCGTTACTTTATTATTACATGAGATATTTATAAATGAATTATTTATACCCCAATAGAAGATTGCGCAACAACTTGCTTTACAAATTGTTTATCGCTGTTTGATAGATAATGTCAACGAACCCTGCTGTAGTAAATTTAAAGACATAAATAGATATCTTCAATAGGTTGTCATTGGATAATTTGAAAATGAATAAACTGTGTTTGGAATGTTTAAATGACAATTTCGAATATCTTAAGACTTTTTTCTACAAAGTTTGGTTTATTCCCATCTCGGCACCTTCTCATTGCTCGAAACTGATTATTGTAAACTAAGTAGTTCATTTTTTGAAAATCCCATAGGAACCTAATATTTTTTCACGATAAAAAGTATCCCATAGTTTAATACAGTTTAACACATATTTATACATACACAATTACATATATTATGATATAATGTTATATCATAACACCGGCTTATATAATCGCAATCTATTTTTATAATTGAATCGCGGTGGTCTAGTTTTCACACTAATGAGTGAACATATTGATTTTATAATTAAAGCGTTTGTAAATCAAATAGTTGACTATATTTGAATAACGTTCTAGTTAAATTTAATAACTCTTTTTAACAAAAAATAAGAAGACTTCAAACCGTCTCACGGTCTTTTCTCATGGATGCCATTGTCAGAACTAGATCAAATTGAAATGGGACCACATGTGAAGCAGCAGCTTTCAAATAAAAAAAGAATTATCAAAATCGTTTCACCCAGTCGAAAGTTATGAGGTAACAAACATAAAAAAATACTGTCGAATTGAGAACCCCCTACTTTTTTTGGAAGTCGGTTGAAAATAGTAGAGATGTCAAATTTAATTAATTACTTTATTTATTTATGATTTTAACAATTTTAAGGGCTAATATATAAAATAACATGTAAAATGATAACACTAAAACATTGTCTCGTGTATCATTTGTAATTTATTAATAAATCAACTATATTATACTATTAATATTGTACATAAGATTTTTTAAAAAAGTGAATCGCATTTATTGAAACTGTTTATTATACCTGTAGTGCCTTTACTATCATCTCGCTAGCTCACACACGCACACTCGGACAGACCTCCGTCACGCGACTGGCATATTTATCTCCCCACGTGGATTGCTGCGCCAGTCACGTGGTACGCTTGAGACTGTGCTTGTCTGTATGAATTAGTGAACAAATCCCAAAGATGCATACACTACATCCCTTCCTTATCACAAATTTTATTTGTTCGAACTGTAATTAATAATCAAAACAAAATCTACAGTACAGTAATTGATTTAGTAATAATTGATTTAGTAATATACGTTAATATATTTTTTATTATTTAGGTAGTCATGATCTCCTTTTCCTCTTTCCAATACTACTTCCATTCCCCTCTAAAATTCAATAAAACAACTTCTTCTTCTTCTTTAGGTACCCTATCAGGTCTCCCTGACGTTGGCGATCACCTTTGAAAAAGCATCCTTGTCACGGGCCACCCGGAACAGCTCTCCCACTCCCGCAATTCCGGTCCATTGACGGATGTTTCTCAGCCAAGACATCTGTCTTCTACCGACTCCTCTTCGCCCCTCAATTTTGCCCCCCATGATAAGGTGGAGCACATGATACTTTTCGCCCCTCAGTATATGACCCAGATATGCACTTTACGAACCCTAATATTCGTCAATAGCTCTCTGTTAGTATGAGCTCTTCTAAGAATTTCCATATTGGAGACCCTGTCAGTCCACGAGACACGGAGCATTCTTCTGTGTAACCACATTTCAAACGCCTCCAACCGGTTCATGGTGTTTACTCTTAAGGTCCACGCTTCCGAGCCATACAACAAGACAGACCAAATGTAGCACTTAACCATACGCTGGCGAAGTTTAAGGTTCAAGTTGTCGTTGCAGAGTAATTGTCTCATTTTATTGAAGGCAGTTCTTGCTATCTCTATTCTGCGCTTCACCTCTACATCTGGGTCAAGGCTGTCAGTAATGATAGAGCCGAGGTATTTATATTTATTCACCCTTTCAACCCTAGTACCATTCACCATCAAAGATGCCCCCGAATAATCTGACCGACCAAAAGTCATCCATTTTGTCTTGTTGACATTAATGCTAAGTCCCAACTCCTCTCCAACAAAGCTCACATCATTTAGAAGGATCTGAAGGTCAGCGATACTATCAGCCAGAATAACGGTGTCATCTGCATACCGGATGTTGTTAATTACAACTCCGTTTACCTTTACTCCTCTCTGAGAACCCTCTAACGCCTTTTTAAAAATCTTGTTGGAGTATAAGTTAAATAATAGAGGAGACAATATGCATCCCTGTCGCACTCCACGCTGGATAGCAACAGCGTCGCTATTTACATAGCCAAACTTAATTTCTGCTGCCTGACCCCAGTATAAGTTTCTTATGAAATTTAGGTCCTTGCCGTCGATATTACACTCCCTAAGCATCTCCATCAGGTCAGCATGTCGTATTCTGTCAAACGCCTTTTCATAATCTATGAAGCAGGCAAACATTTCCTTTCTTTGATCTCTACATTTATTCCGTTAATAAAACAACAATATTTAATTTAATTAACAATTTAATAATTAACAACCGCAATTTAATGCAACATTCACAACACCCGCAATTTAATGTAAACAACCGCAGTTTAATGCAAACAACCGTAATGTAATGCAAACAACCGAAATTTAATGCAAAAAACCCAAATTAATGCGGTTGCGGTGCAACGAACCCAATTTATTGCACCCCATTACAATTTAATGCATAAAACCACACATTCCGCAATTTAATTCAAACAACCGCTATTTAATGCAACCAACCGCAATGTAATGCAAACATCCGCAATTTAATGCATAAAATCACAATATTCCGCAATTTAATGCAAACAACAGCTATTTAATGCAAACAACCGCAATTTAATGCTAACATCCGCAATTTAATGCAAACATCCGCAATTTAATGCAAACATCCGCAATTTAATGCAAACGTCCGCAATTTAATGCATAAAACCACAATATTCCGCAATTTAATGCAAACAACAGCTATTTAATGCAAACAACCGCAATTTAATGCTAACATATTTCAAGTATATTTGGGACATTTGGAAACGAAAGCCCACACTGCCTGCCTACGAAAGCTTCATGGCTAATTTCATGACGGCCCGTAGAGCTGACAACACGACTTGATACACACGGTTTCCAATTTTATGAAAACCTGTCCTATACTGTCTACAAAACAACTTGAATATGCACGGTTTACAATTCCACGAGAGCCCGTACTGCCGACAACATCACTTGATACTACCAATTTAATTACAGCCAATTTAGCATAAAATTTTGAAAACGGCATAATTTAAACTAATCATTTAATGGCAGCACAATTTAATCTAGCAATTTATTGGCACCACAATCTAATGTACCACTTAATAGCAGCACAATTTATCCTACCATTTAAATGGCAACACAACTTATTCTTCTAATTTAATGGCAACAGAGCAAAGTTTACTCCCAATTAAATGGCAGCACAATTTCATCTACCAACTTAATGGCAGCGCAATTCATCTACCAATTTAATGGCTGCACATTTCAATCTACTAATTCAATGGCAGCACAATTCAACCTTCCAATATAATGGTAGCATAATTTAATTTACTACTTAATAGTAACCCAATTTAATCTGCTAATTTAATAGTAGCACAATTAATTACAATTTAACCTTCCAATTTAATGGCAGCGTAATTTATCCTTCTAAATTAATGGCAGTACAATTCGGTCTATCAATTTACTCACATCTAAATTCAATATACAAATTGAATGCCAGCTAAGTTTACTCATAATTAAAGGTACCATAATTAAACTGATAGGCAGCGTTGGTCGTTTATTGGCAACCTCTACCAATTTAATGGCAGCATCGACCAATTTAATGGCAGCCTCCACCAATTTAATGGCAGCACCCGCCAATCTAATGGCAGCCTCCACCAATCTAATGGCAGCCTCCACCAATCTAATGGCAGCCTCCACCAATCTAATGGCAGCCTCCACCAATTTAATGGCAGCCTCCACCAATTTAATGGCAGCCTCCACCAATCTAATGGTAGCACCCACCAATTTAATGGCAGCACCCACCAATCTAATGGCAGCCCCCACCAATTTAATGGCAGCCTCCACCAATCTAATGGCAGCCTCCACCAATTTAATGGCAGCCAATGCCTTCAGTTTAACCAATGCCTTCAGCTTAATTATGGTCCATATTTCCGTTTCAATACCAGGAATCGAACCCAAACCCTCCTGGTTGAGAACCAGGGCTCTTAGCCACTAGACTATAATTTATCGGAACCTAACTTCTTCTTACTTTAATCACCAGAAATCTCCGCGAGACCCGGTATGACAAATATCACTCACTCTACACAACTATCAGGTACATCACTATTGAATTAGCGGGAGTCGAACCCGCTAACATACGTATGCTGTTAACATTTATTATAGATATAAATAAGAACAATATGAATCATTTCATTGACGGCTACTACAGTAGAACATGATTTTGCCACATAGTATCACTGATACTGTGCTATCATTTAGCTATATTATTTTCAAAATTATGAGAATATAATCAAATGTAGGCTCCTGTGATATACTTTTATGTAGGTATCCAAAGTGAGTGTGTAATATAGAAATTAATCAATCACATAAGCATGCCTAATCTCGTACACATTTGCACTTGTATAACCACATATGGCTAACATGTCGGTCCTTTAATATTATATATCTTTATATCATTATGACTAAACCGTCACATTTGCAAAGCTCAAAACCACATTTAATACTGTACCATTTCATGACAATTTTGAGAAGAAATCTAAATTTGTTAAAAATATTATGGACCCTTTTTCTATAGGACGAAATTTCATAATAAAAAGTTCTTGATTACTTTCCACTTGCTACGTCACTATGCAAGGAAATTATTGCTTATATTGTTAATGCACGTTTTATCAACGATTACGCTGCTTGGAATTTACATTTACGTGATGCTAAGAATTCTAAGAAATTAAGGTGATTGAACTATTTAACTGAATCTCCACAGTGTTATAATAAAATAAGATATTATTTCTCAAGAGTTGCTCAAGTGGATTTGTCCAAAATAAATATTGATTACCGCAAATAATAACATCTATAATTTAATTAAAATTGCACATTACCAAACATTGACCATTTCAATGTCTATCCAATGTCTCCTCAGTTCCGTATATAAAATTGTTAAGTTTATTTAACATTCAATGTACCCTTCTATACTCCGACACTAACACAGGGCGAATAAGATTGAACAAACAATTCGGCATAATGCTGATATTTACACAGACAGTATGTTAACAAGATATTTTTATGAAACATCAAAAGCAATTAATGATCAAATGTTGGGCAACACTAGTTTGTAGGCATCTAGTACTGCGCTACTACTACATTATTAGAGTTGTCAGGACAAGGCCAACCGACGAGCCGGTGTCAAAATCGCAAAGTGACACCAATGACAGCTCAGTCACCCAGACCAGCCCATGTACCAGAGCTGCAAAAGCAAAGGCAGTAGCATCTCAAAGCTCTAACAGATGGCGCCAGTCTCCTCTGCACCAAACGCGCTCGAAGCAAACGTTCGAACGGCCCCATCTCTACTTCCTAGGATCAATGGAGTTGTCTTGAGTTGTCTTCAAACTCCAGTAAACGGGCGTTACCCGTATGCAAACTTCCATGCACCCATCCTCTGACATACCTATGTCGCATCGGATCAGGTACATACAGGCATCACCTGTACTGAATTACATTATGAAGTCCTTACAGGTGTCATCTGTACTAACAGGCATCATCCCGTGTTCTCCTTTGTACAAAATTCATTACTTTGAATTTGATACAATAAACCGATCCAACATTGTTCTAATCTAGACTAGATAACGAAATCAATCATGCACTCAACAATATATTTTGTAATCTAAGAGATATACACAATTCCAAGCCCACCGAGAATCGAACCCGGGCTCTTGTAGTTCAGAGGCAAGAATTTTAAATATAACTAGTAAATGTATTCGTTAATCGTATGACATTAAATAAATGATAAGTAGGTACTACTTACACAGCAATAAGAAATGTAAAACAACATCCCGCTTGAAATTAACAACCTACCCTACAATACCAAATGTTTACGAAGAATGTTGTGGAAATTCTTCGTTACGCAAAGGTTAAAACGTGTCTTCGATTACACGCCGAAGCCATATATTGTAACCACAGAATTAGTTCTCGTAGAACGCCATATTAACCCATTATTAGTATGTGCATAACATTTGCCTTTTAATCACGACACTTTTCCGTACTCCACATTAATATATGATTAATTTTAATTACCTAAACAACATTTCATTTATTATTCGCTGCAATAAAAAACTTTACATTCTTATAGTTTTCTTGTTTTGTTTTCGAAGATATTTTCATTAAAAAATCACCGATATCGCTTCTACGGCGAATAATAGTAACGGCGATACTCGCCGTGACGGACAATAGTCTACATAACCTCATATTAAAATGAGGCCTGCTGTCCCGGCTTTAAAATATTTTTATATTACTGAGGCAATTACAAAATGTAATAGGTAATAATTGTCTCCTATTGTTTTTTGTTATTACTTAGAATGAATGACGACACCTGCTTAAAATTGATTAACAATTTTAGCGTCCTTATTTCGAAATTAGTTTGAACGTTGTTTGAAAGCGAAATGTTGTTTTACTTCTGAAACTTCAGAATTAATATTGTCTGAAGAAAGTTTGAAGGGATCTTTAATACATTCATGTAATGGTAAAGTCGTGTATTTCATGACTTTTGAATGGTGACATGTGTAGTTAGTGCGTGAAATAAAAAAAATGTAACAATTGCGAAAACACCTAGAGAATTTAATATAAATTATTATTTTTGTATGAAATAACTAACTTTGTCGTGGGACTTCGTCGGCGCAACTTCGTATCATTTATTATCTCTTCATTTTTATAGTCTTGCGCCCTTGCCTTTTTCTTTTCAAAAATCCTAATTTTTGTGAAGAAAACCAGCGTGTCTAAAAATACTAGCATATAAAGCATATATAAAGAAAGATGACCCAAAAGAGAAAAGTCTATTATAAAAACGGATTTAGGACGATTGCAGGCTTACGTTAGTTAGCTATAGTTAATTAAAAATAGAACACACCTGGGGAGTAATATTAATTTTAGCTCTCACAATTTCCCGCTCCAAAAAGCACTCCTGTTACCCCACAAGTCAAACCTTCAAACCTTGAAGTCATATTTAGATCATGGGCTAACTAAAATGTATACCAACATAAATTATGTACCTTAAACGAAATAAGTAAGGCTATTTTTCTATTTTTGAACTCATGAATAATATTTTCGCTGTTCCGATTTAGATTTGAAGCGAGGGTTAGTACGGAGGGTTGCGGGGAGGGCCTGAGGAGTAACCTTGACCTGGCAATATGGGCCGAGGGGGAATCATCACTCACTACAAAGCATGCCAGCCTCAATAATAAGCAAAGAAAATGTTAGTCTTTTTTTATAAAATTCATGGGTGTAGTATATAAGATTATTCTGCTCTTTCTTTATTAAAACTGTATTTTATATAATCTGTGTCAACATGATTATGGATACCATTTTGACCCTAGCGCATCTCGGCCCTGGCATTCGTTGAGTCTCCACTCGACCCTAAAAATAGTTTAAGCCCGCCGCAAAACCGCCCAAGTGGATTTTAGACTTTTAAAGGTTTTCAAACGTTGCATCATATCTTGCGAGGGGCATGCTAATTTTCACCCTATAGTTAATTAATTCAGTTTTTATTATAAGACAAGCCTAATAGTGCTTACTTTGGGGCCATACAATTTCTATATTTAGTTTTGGAGATTAATTTATTTCAATAAAACAAGAAAAGAAAACAGCATACAATGAAACACTTTAAAATTTGAAATAAATTGCAAGTTCGCATGACACGGAATTGAGACTTGGTAAAATGATACACCCACAGCCTCACAAGACACAGTGTGCAGTAGCTCTAATGACGAAAACATGACCTGAATAAGGCGATGGCAGACAATTTTACGACGATCTATTGTATCACAGGAATGTACAGAACATTTCTCGTTCTAACGAACATATATGAGTGCGGAGGTGTGCCTTTGAAAATTGGTGGCTGCACTTTGAAATACAGGAGCTGGCTCGATTCCAAACTCCTTGTCACATCTGTCTTACAGCTAGGAGAATGAAAAAGCCATAATAAAAAATAATATTGAGCATTTAATATCGGAAGAAGTTCACGTTAGTGAAACGAGAATTCACGGAAGCGTACCAAGTCAACGGTTCCAACATTAATTGCTTTTGTTAATGAGTATTATTATGTAGGTGGCAATCTTGTGTTCGGTAAATTCAATTTATGTTTCTCGATTTCATTAAAATAATTATATATAAAACAATACTTTAATAATTTTAATTTAATGAAATCAAATTACGTTTTTAATTTCATTACATTACATAAAACAAACCAAGATTTCGATACAATTTTCATTTTCTCAAAAAATACTGTCATAAGAAATATCTTAGGAGGAAAATTGTCGAGATTAACAACATCCCCGCTGCGCACTTATCTTCATACAAATATTATATTATATTATTAATAAGAAACTTGTAACATGTCATCTAATTGGAAATGATTTTATCGGCGACACTGAACACGCCAATATTTGATTTTTTGTGAATGAAACCTCAAAGATAAATCAAATATGTTAAAAAAATAAGGTATATAACTATGGCTTCAGCAATACCTACCTCCTATAAACTTTAAAACGTGTTATGTGTCGTAAGAACAGAGATTTTACATCAGGAAAATAGTCTGCTAATATTTTAGAAGTTATTCTGAAATATACAACGAAATTCAACGAAATAAAAAAAATACCGAGATACGCTAATCCTTTGTAACCCGCATTTTAATTAAAACGTACAATACAATCTACAGATTTAAACGAATTTGAAAACGTGAAAAATATATGAAACGTTTTCAGCATCAACACACAAAGTTTTATTATCACAACATAGTATTGTTGAAAATTTAATAGCTTTTTTCTGAATTCGCGTTTGGATCATTTTTATCAAGTGTTGTTCTGTACTCAAAGTTACTCGGTAACTCGTTCATGTTCTTGACAACACTCCAGCGGTACTTATCCATGCTCCTTTGAACGCTATAAACAATAGGGCGAACAGCTGAGATCCTTAAGTTATAAAAATTTTAATAATAATAATAATAATAACTTTATTTGTATAGAAATGTGAGTACATACAATGTTAGACAATTACACATACAGTCCTATGCACACTCTGTCGTAATTACGACGTACACATTTAAAAAAATTTAATACTAATTTAAAAAATTTAAAAAATTAATAATTAAATAAAAATTTTAAACCTCTTCTTAGCTATACCTACTAACTAATTGAAAACATAATTAAGTTTTGAAATATACATTTTAAAAAGCGATTTAAATTAATTTATTTAATACTGGCTATTTCACACCGATTTAAAAAATTATCATTTTTCCTTTCATAATAACCTTCCTTGGACTTCCAATAGACAAAAAGAATTAACCGAAAATAAGACTTCAAAATAGCTATTATAAATATAAAATAATATACTTTATACCCGAACATAACGCGACTGCAATGCCGTTATTTTCTTTCATTAACCACATATTTTTATATTTTTTCTTTTAACTGTCCGTTTCATGCCAATGAACTCGTTACTCGATTTTGAATAGATACAATTTATTCAACCAAGTATCTACATTGTAAAAGACTTTAATAGAGAATTAATGAAACTGACCCTGTCTTGTCAACCAAATGTTTTCATTGTTCAAAGATTTTACGGTATTTGTTGTATAAGAAAGCTTATATTGTGGTAAATTAGACACAATAAATAACCACTTGATAAGTCAAAATTCATTGGCAGTGAAACAGCGTCAGTTATCGTTAGTGAGATAATAATTGAAATGGTGACATGATTATGCTCGTGATGGACTCGTCAGTCTCATAATAAATATACCTACACATAGTTATCGGGAAACTGTGCCGTGTGTGAGGAAACAAACGATTTTTGAAAAACCTGTATAATGTTCATGTAGAGTTAATAATATAGAGTTAAGATCAGCGGTAATGTGAAAAGGTTTTTGGGCAAGTGGAAACTGTAACTTAATTTTTTTTTAAAATTATAATACTAAAAGTGGCACTAAGGCAATATAACTAATAATAAGGCAACCAACCTAAGTAAGACTTGAGGCTTCAAAGTAGGAATTTCAATTTTCTTAGTTGTCCTCGCCAGTTCAAACCACAGACAATTGAGTCAAAGGGCTCTAACCACTTGGCCATTAGAACAAGGCGCTCGTCTGGTGAGTTTATAAATATGACCCCTAACAACCTGGAAACAAGACCCAGTTCAATTCACTTTTAGACCGTTTTAAAAATTTAGAACCTGTTGAATCGAAATTGTCTTGTTGCGAAACTAAGTAAGAACTTAAAAGCTACGTTCGGCAACACGAAAATCGCCAACGCCGTATAACGAAAGCAACAGTGGGCGTCTCGCCTACGTCGGCTGAAATGATGAATGATGAAAGGCGAATTAGTGTCAAAGAGAAAAATAAATTTGCTTTTGTTGATATTTAGGTGAATGTGATAATGTTGTGTTATTCTGTCAGTATTTTCTTTTAATTGTAAACAAGTATATATTTTAATGCTTTTATCTATACTTACTTACTAATATTATAAAGAGGAAAGATTTGATTGTTTGTTTGTATAGAATAGGCTCCGAAACTACTGGACCGATTTGAAAAATTCTTTTACCATTAGAAGCCGACATTATCTGTGATGAACATAGGATACTTTTTACCACGGGAAAATGCTTATTTCCTACGGGAAAACGGGTAAAAGGATAACGGGTAGTAAGAATTATTCTTCCGTACTTAATTCCGTTCTTATTCACATAACTTCTAAACGGCTGAACCGATTGGGTTGAAATTTTATATGGATATTTCGATGATTTCCTGGATGATTTAAAAATACAATTGGACCCGGTAGGTGGCGCTGCTGTCGGTATGTCAACTACTAAACGGCTTGACCGATTGGGTTGAAATTTTGTATGTGTATTTTATAAAGTTACGCGGACGAAGTCGCGTGCAACAGCTAGTAGTATATATTTTAAGTATTTTTTGCTGATTAAGCTTAATGAGCTTAATCAGCAAAGTAAGGTCCTTAATGGCACCCTGTACGAATGAATTATTTGCAATGTTCCATAATAGGTATTTGAGAGAATTTTTCGTCTCGACTTAAATAACCGTAGAGAGAATGAAAAGAAAATTTATAATTTTAAAATTTTAGTAAAATAAAACCGTAACTTAAATCAAGCGTAAATGTTATGTGTTAAACCAAAAAAAATGTACATTCTCTTGTAAATTACTTTGCGGTTGCTCGTACGATATTATTGTAAGTTAAAAGAGGATCGCTTTTATTTACGTAAGAAAGGTTTTTTTGCTCAATACACCTTTTTTACTCTGTTCATCTAACTTTTATTTTATGAAGTTAGTCATTTTTGCGGTTCAAGTTTACTTTACTTATCAACGTTAGAAGAATAAATTATATAGCTTTCAAATTGTCAATTATTTTTTGAAACATAATTCCTCGGCGAGCCGGAAGCGTATTCTACTCAAATTCCTTGCAAAGTCGGAACTTGTCCTCAAAGATGCGAGGCTAAAACGTATAAAACATTGTTGGTAAAACAAAGCGGTCTACGTGAACTAGATTGCTCGGCGCCGCATCGTGTAGTCCAATTATGGTTGCCCGCATACGAGATGCGCATTCATTAAACTGAAAGAGTTTGTATATTGGAAAAATCTACGAGTATAATCTCTTTTTGCAATGTTCAATGGCGATCGTCATACATTTAAGGAGATTTGTTAAACTGTAACTTATTAAAAAAACCTTAAATATCTCACTACATATATTATGTAAATAATAAAACAGTATTAGAGCTTGTGGTTCTTTGGTACTTAATTTGGAATTGCAATTTAATTCCCGTGATATCGATCTTTATATCTTCTTACTTTTAAAATTAATTATGTTTGTATAACTATATAAATACTGCAAAATTAAAGCCAAAGAAATACATGTGATAAACGAATACCGTTTAATAAGTTAAGTTTTATAAATATTGTTAATTAAATTAGATGTTTTAATTTTTGCACTGCTCAACCCTACGAGCTCTGTAAGGCAGTTCAGGTAAACTGGAAGTCTTGCGGGGTGAAACCGACAGCAGCCATTTATTTTATTAACTCTTGAACAACTTAAAATGAGATTTACTCTCACCTTGCACTAATTAATAATTCTAATAGAATTAAACATAGAACATGTCGTTTCGGTAACAATTAATAGTTTAAAAATGTCTATTAGGATATCGAAAGTCCATAGCAAAACCATTATTCAAATGAAGTTGGTTAGATCTTCCTAAAGAGTCGATTGTAATGGTTGAATACAATTGAATCAATGATGAATCAATGTCAACTAGAAAATTGGTAGATGACCTTCAAACGCCTTGAATAGATCTTCATAAACTTATAGTTAAGAACCACCTTTTCGTCACCTTTTCCACAAATCAAATGCAAATTATATTATCTGAATACCAAAATATCAAGAAGTATTAGATTGGTTTTTGACTAAACTAATTATGCTAAAATAAATTATTTTCAAGTTAATTTTAAAACAAGCTAACAATTTCAAGAGACCTAAAATTTCATGTAAGCTTTAACAGAAAATGGAAACGTTACACATAGCTTTTCTTTGACAATTACGATAATTCAGTAGGTAATTCAAATAATATTTTTTAAATTTTTCTTTGAACTAATGGTTTGTAAAGAACTTATATTTATTAGCTTGTTGCAGATTATAGACAATAAATTAGTAATGGAGTAAATCCAAAAACAAATTGTGTAGTCACCCTTTATACTTATTGTAATCTAAACTTCAATCGTAATGTGTTGTGAACAAATATAAGCTAAAAGCGGCATAATATTATGAGGGCATTTTGTGAGACTAAAGGCTGTATTGGACTCTTGCCAAGTCCCTATATAGGTAGGCACTTCGTTATGTTATAAACGCGTCTCTCTTCGCCCCAACGCCGCTACGAACATTTACGAATATTTTCTCAAAAAGGAATGAGATGTTGCCATTCATGTTCGAAATATCGAAATTATTCCGTTTCTGCAAAACAGTTTTTGTGTCAATACGCGACAGACGTGTAAATATCACAGTCATTTCTGAAATAAATATTCATGAATTGGAAAAAATATAAAAACTTTCCCAATAAATAAATGAAGAGACCCGCTACACTCTAAATATTTGTTGATGCCTTTAAAGCTGAGTTTCTATAATTATGCATCAAATAACTGTTTATTTATGCAAAACCTTGAAGCATTTCAATTTTCATATTTCCCTTCATATTAAATAAATTCCTCGGTTGTGTTAGTAATAACTTGAAAGGTAGATAAAAAGGAAGAAAACAAGAAAGAATATGCTCAGGGAATAACACTATTTTTTTAATACTTTTGTTAGAAACTAGTGTCCCGCTCGCGGCTTCGCCCGGGGTACTTTTTTTTCCGTTAATTCTCTTTCCATAATTATGTGAAAACCGAATTAAAATCATTCTCGTGTTTTTTGGAAACGTAAACAGACCAAACAACTTTTTTTGTATAGGTATAAAGACCTTAAGTTGGACCTTAATTACTTTTAAAGCTATATTTAGTAACTATCCTAGTAACTATACTAGAGGATTCTAGTAACTAACTAAAACTAACTCAACTCCTAAACTGTACAAGACTTTGTTTTCTCGTCGCGTCCGGTTGCGGTGGTTACTTGTTCTTAAAACTACAAGTTTACAGTATCTTGTTTCCACTAACTACGAGTATATAACTTTTATATTCAACTGTAGAGAATCAGTTAATTGAAGTGAATTGATTGACGAAATCTTCTATCTATATAAATAAAAATGAATCACTAAATGTGTTGCTAAACGCAAAACACGATAACGGTTAGACCGATTTGGCTGATTTCATTTTTGTTGTGTTTGATGAAGTCTAAGGAAGGTTCGTAAAACCTTACAACGTAAAAAAAAATACGAGGAAAAATTAAAAGCAACAATTTTCTTTTCCCATACACACTCTGTACCCAGCTGGCAGATATTTGACATCAATCAAAACAAAAGGTACGTGTCACCTAATTTTTCACTGTCTTAATGTCTAATGAAACTGTCAAATCTATTGGTCTCATGTTGTTGTGATGTACGGGTGTTATTAATAGAGCAAAGAGCTAAGAAAAAAAGGTAACGCGACATTTATTGACTGTTAGGCGGTTCGAAGTTTGCCGGGTTAATAGATATAATAAAATTACACGATAACTCGGGGGCGCCCGTGAGTTAATTACCTGCGAGTTAACTTAATATGCATCCGCTAGTTCGTTGTTAAGATATCAAATCAATCAAATTATATTTTATTTATTTACAATTTTAACAATTTTAAGGGCTAATATATTTATATTAATATATTTATACTAGCTGGTGCCCGCGACTTTTCGTCCGCTATTAACCCTATGTCCTTTCTGGTGTCCCAGACAACGTGTATGCAAAATTTCATGGTGATCGGTTCAGTAGTTTTTGCATGAAAGCGTAACAAACAAACAAACGCACATTCACATTTATAATATTTTATAATATATAATATATAATTCACATAGATGTAAATAGTTAATTTTGTAAATAGTTAATAATTGTGGATGTAAATCTGAAATAAATGATTTATTTAATATTATATAAAATTACATGTAAAATAATAAACACTAAAAACCAATCAGATTGAATCTCGTGTTATCAAATAACAAAAAATAATCACAGCCAACAATTATCTGAATCGTAAATTTGGTTTACAATTAGCATTAGTTTGTTGGGACTAATTAATAGCTTATAGTGAGTAGTTCATTAATCAGTTCAATCGATATACCAAATCTGTCTGTCGACATAGGAATAAATTTCTCTTTTATATTTATACCGGGTACATTCTAGTTAGAAATCGATGCGACTTTCTCTAGTTAGACAGTGTAACTACAATTTTAACAACATAAATGCAACTTTCTTAAACACAAGAACCTATTGACATGAAACTACATGTTGTAGAGTCAAAAATTAGGTCGTCAGAAGGGTGTAGGGAAGAACTCTTGTGTTTCTAACCGCAAGTTATGAGAGACACGTTACTTACTTGGATCTTTGTAAATAGACAAAAATTATAGCTGAAATAAGGGTAAGAAGGCTTTATACCTTTACAGACTTGCTGTATCTATATACATCATCATCAATCAATACTAATAATAAATCTGTAAGGATTTGGTCATGGAGTAAGGTAGTTTGTTTTCAGAAATATAGTGTTTATAGGCTCTATACATGATACTGAAACTAAATTGACTATTTTTAGATTTTGTTTCTGTATTTATATATATATGCATGTTCCTCCATAACTCATAAAACGAATTAACTGATTTTCATGAATTATATCAGTTTTTTCTTTTTTCTTTTTTCCTAACTTTTTTCTTTTTCAACGCGGACGAAGTCGCGGGCACCAGCTAGTATATAACAAAATAGTAAACAAGCCGTGTCTGCATATCAAATATATAATATATGTATATAAAAAAAAAATTACGCGTTATACTTGTCGAAGTCCAAATTGTGTGCCAAATTTCATACAAATCCTATTTTGTATCAGCCATTTTGTATAAACTTACAACCTTTCGAATTTATAATATTAGTAGGATAATATAATACCTACTCTTACATATCTAGTCATAATTCTTCCCAAATTTCTCGAAAACCTATGTCTTCACCGTAATGTAAACGGGTTGTTTTTATTTGCAAGTGTTCAAGTATTCTTTCTTCAAGTTACTTTCTTTCTTGCTGTAATTTTTTTTTCTATGTTTATTAATTGTATGTTTTACGAGTTATAAATAAATTGGTTTAAACGATTTTATATTGGACTGTGAACGTGTTGGCGTAAACTTAGTAAGTATTGGCCTTACGAAGTACTTTACTATTTATGTGATAACTAAATGGCACTAATGCAATTACGAGGATAATAACTATTTCATTAGCTTTTAGGTACTTAAGATAAATTAATTTGCGAAATAGCTATTTTACGTCATCCCGTTTCATCGATTAGTCATTCTATATTAAGTCTAGAATTATGTGTATTTGTTCCTGTCTCGATTAGGGGTGAAGTAAGACAAACACATCGAATATATGCGCGTCAGTTGTGGGTTGGAGCTTAAGCTCTTGAATGATTGTGATGAATGATTTGTTGGACATTGCTTGTAACAGATCCACTCAGCGGAGTGACATATGGTCGGAACATTGGTTTCTAGTGGCATTTGGGGATACAATATGTATTTCAGCTTGATCACTTATCATTTTATTATGTTTTTTTAACGAAGACGAAGTATTAACGAAGTTTTTATATTGAATTAACATTATAATGGAAAGGCGAAATATTTTGAAAATATCGATTGGTCAATCGAAAAATATTATAGTTTGAGATGTAAAATATAATATGCCAAACCTCTGTGCTGTGTACCTAAATGGTTCCATTTAAAAGCGTGGTGAGCGCTATTAATTTATGTCACGAGATTGCAATATAAGTTAAATTAGTGAGAAGTGGTCTTAATACTTAATTATAATAATGCGGCAACTCAATTCCGCTTTACTCAATGGTATAACTAAACTAGGCTATGTGTCTGTTCTTAACTAGGTATTTAAAATTTTGTAGAGCAATTATATATAATTTTGCACGGTTGTTTTTCAGCAGTACCTCATTTCCACTACGCCAGGTTGCTGCTATATCGAGTGACTGTAGATCCATATAAAAAGTATAAGAAAATGAATTTTATTGCCACTATTTTTGTGAATATATCATGTGTTTTAATAGTTATTTAGCAAAACTTTTTTATGTATGTATATAATATAACTTCGCCTTTATTTATTTAGTTTTAAATTAACTCTGAATATATAATAAGTCTACTGAAGCTCTCTAATTTCCTTTAGGCGTAGAACGTTGTTGAACTACACTCAAGTTGTATCAAATTGAATGGTTCTATATCAAGTCTGTTAGATTGTTGTTTCACAACTCCCTGTTGGTTCACTAATGTGAACTTATTCAACAAACTTTGAAAGTGCAATATAGCGTTCGATCTAATTTGCACATGAGTGTCGACTTTGGAATAGTTTAAACTTTAAAAGTTTTTGTGAACATGTGAAGTTAATTGAGTAAAATTAAACAAATTAAAAAATTAACAACTCTTTTAAAATGTAAGATGCAGAGCCTGGCACATAGACGCAAAATTGTCAGTCTATTTGTCTTTTATGAGATGTACTTCGGAGAGTGTGCTCAGGAGCTGCATGAGCTCATACCGCCTTCCCCTTTCTTCCATCAGACATACAGACATACGGCTGATGGTTACCATCCTCATCTTATCGAAGTCCCTCCTTTTCGGACCAAGCGCTTTGAAACATCCTTTATAATGCGCACTGCCAAGGTTTGGAAGGTCCTTTTCAAAGGTCGAGTTAATAGGTTCTGGGTGAGCTCGCTCCATCATAGGCTACTCATCCTCCTTGCTACTCAGCTGGTTGTTGGCCAAGAGCAAACCTATCTCTAATAGAAAAAAATTCATAAACCGCCTGACGGATTTCTATAAAATTTGGCACACAGATAGTTTATTACCTGGATCATTTCTATTTTTGAAAAAAGTTAGGTTACCGAGGCATCGTTTAAAAATTGTGCGTCTCTGTCGCCGTGGTGGCGCTACCTTCGTCACAGAGATAAAGATGTCACGTGTTATTTAGACATTATTTATTTAATTTACAACACAGACGAATAATTGCTGAGATTTTTTAATTCATAATATACGAGTACCTAAATCTAAGAAAAATTAATACATAAATCTAAGAAAATACATATGTTATAAAAATATGACAACAAATCTACAATATAATCTGTACTAGATGGCTTCTTGACATGTAGATAATTCCAAAGTAGTATTATAACAAAGACGATTTTAAGAAGCAAGAGTGTTGATTTTTTTTTAATTTAAAAAAAAAATTACATAATATTTTTTCCTGTAATTCTAACGAGCGAACATTAAAAACATAAAAAATATACTCGTACTACAAAATTTAACCTAATAAAACACTCAAACATACCTATGTTTGTTTTTATACTCAAACATATGAAACAATTTTACAATGCGAACAATTGTTCTTACTGTTTAACGAAAGTTGAATGGTTATTATTTGTGTAACAACTAAACAATTTCAGCGAATTTGTTTAGTTAGTTTTCGTTTGTTAGGTAACCTGAAAATAGGTCAACCGCGAATTTCGACTGGTGGCGACTTTATAGCAATAGCAACAGTTTTATGTGAAAGTGAATTTGTTTGTAATATTTATATTCTAATGAACTGATCATCATGAAATTTCGCTGAATTTCATGAAATGTCTAAGATACAGAAAAGGATATACATTTACATTTTCACCCAGAAAAAAGTAAAGTTCTCGATGGATCACAAAAAATATTTAAAATTTGTTGAATAAATTCGTAGCGTCCAAACAAAAGCCAAAACACTTCGGAACTCAAAAAACATATTTTAACATTTCGTTTAATATATTTAATGAATATAACCAATTAACCATTCGCTACGAGCTTTTACAAAGTAAAAATACACAAATATTTTCTGTTTGTATATTATTATATTACAATATATATACACACACATATGTTTGTTTGTATATAATGTTCATAATCACAATAGAGTGAAAGTACTATGTCGAAGTAAGTTGTTGGAAAGAAGGTTTATTTTTTATTGGAACAAACTGTAAGTCTACGAGTTTCGACATGCTGCTACGAAACTCTACGACATT
The DNA here is from genome assembly GCA_918317495.1 of Synanthedon vespiformis. Classification (NCBI taxonomy): domain Eukaryota; kingdom Metazoa; phylum Arthropoda; class Insecta; order Lepidoptera; family Sesiidae; genus Synanthedon; species Synanthedon vespiformis. Next base: position 7,201,361 of record OU906947.1, read on the forward strand.
TTGTTGCATTGTAAACTTTCACTGATTTTTTACAAGTTGTACAAAATAATATTTTACAAGGTGTCAAGCAACCCTCTGCTGTATGAGTTGGTGGGAAAGGGAATTTATTGCCAGGCTTTTGTTGATGATGTTCGTCCTGGTGTTTTCCGGAATAGCAATTAGAGAAATCGAAGGAGAAAAAAAATGTTAGGTTCCCATTGGATTTTTGAAAAACGAACTTAAGCGCAGGAAGTCGCTATATTTACTATATTTCTAACTTTAAAAATTAAAGATATTTCGAAAAATTATTTTAAATTCGTAATTCAAAAACAATTTAAAATAAATTGGTTTTAAAAGTACCTACCTCGACAGAAAGTTTGAATAAATAAGTCTGAATATTTACGATATTTTTCATGTTTATTGAAACATGTGCCCTTCACAATTTATACATTTTTGCATTCGTTGTACTATTTATTGTGAAAAGCAGTTGAATCCACTCTTCCGCCGTGCGATCTTTACACTTCAATGGCTTGCTGGAATGAATTCACTGCTGCTTTCTGGTTAGGAAATCGTATACATTTTAAACTTATCATAAATATTATAAAATATATAAGAATGTTTTTCCACTTTAGCGTTGAAATTTTCAGAATTGACTTTTCAGATAGAAAATACAATTTTATTTCTAGAGAAACACTTAAATGTTCACCATCTTCTTTTTGTTTCTTTTGATAGGTCTATTTCAAATTTACTATCGGCTGGTTTATAGAGTTCCTTGGCAGCTATAACGAATAGAGCTAATAAATTTATGCTAAGGAAATAATGTTCGTTCATTTATTTGGTACACATTTATTTTACTTTCTCTTTCATTGTTTTTAGCGTCAATGAAAAAAAATCACCATTGCGACATAAAGCAGAAAGTGAAAGTTAAAGAGAAAAAAAATCCAGAACAAAATATTTTTTTCACGTAGTTAAGATTTGTCTCTGGCGTTCCAGTGAAGATTACGTATTCCAGGAGTAGTCTTACAGCAGACTTTACCGTAAAAATCTCATGCTTCTAGACAGTTCTGAGTGTTGAATTTCGTTTTCGATTACTCAACACATTTACTTGTCCCCAACACTAAACATTTTTGGCTATTAAATTTTCATCTAAAGGCGTACAAACAAGGCAGCAATATTCTCTATTATTTATAACTAGTACGTGCCCGCGACTTTATCCGCGTTGAAAAAGAAAAAGTAGTCTATCCTGTGTCCTGTACGTATAAATGTTTATCTACCAAGTTTCATGAGAATCAGTTAATTAGTTTAAGAGTTATACATACAATACTTACACTTACATACAGATTTATTATTAGTATTAATGATACCATATATTTCTCCGTTTTGCTTCTTTTTTATTGAGAAAATTCGATAAAAAAGTTCCCTGTGCACTATTAGCACTTGTTATGGCGAGATGATGTTCGTTTGCATCTTTTATCGGTTGAAACTTTTCTACTTGTTCCCTTTGTTAGTAGCGCGAATACAACTTATGCATTCCAACTTTACAAGTAAAAATGCCAGTCAAACTAAATATTACATTAAATATTACATTGTTTAAATAATTCACTTAATATAACATAATTAGCTAGCTGCCAAACTTAAAAATATTAATAAAAATGATCTATTCCCATGCATTTTTTAATGGTCATTATAAATTTTATAAGGGTTTCAGAAATTAGGAAAAATAAAGATTAGGAGCAATGAAACGACTTTAACATAAATATTTCTAAAGTCTGCTTCAATATCTACAAACTACAAAGGTAATGCAGGAGCATAGAGTATAGAATTATCTACGAGTACAAGGGTTTATTTACAAAGGAAGTTCATTTAAATAAACGTTTTATAAAGACGAAATTTCCTCAAAATTCCTTTTATCAGTACCTACTAACTTTTAAGGCATCTTTCGCATCGACGGAAAACTTATACATTGTTATAGAATATAGACGATGCCATAATTTTGTCCATAATTATTCTTAACTAGGCTTTGCCCGTGACTTCGTCTGCGTTCGATCACTTATAAACTTCAGAGGATTACTCGCTGGACTAATCTGAAGGTTGTGTGAAAAATTCATCAAAATCGGTTCAGCCGTTTTGGAGTCCATAGGGATACATACATATATATGTATGTATCCCTATGTATGTATTTGTATATGACATACATACACACATTGCCTTTTATTTTATATATTATTCCTTTTATAGTAATTCAAGTTGCTTGGTAGGTTTTAAATATTTGCTCTATATGCTAAATATAGATTTAGTAATGAGGGTGAAACGCGTAAATTGAAAGTTTAGACGAGTATCCATTTAATAAACCGTATTAAGGTCATATTACCATTTCAGTAATAAATTAGCGGAGCGCCGGCGTTATTTTGATTTCATCAGTTAATAGAGTCAACATTCATGTAAACTTATACGAGTATATATCTTTACATATAATAAAACAAAGTCCTCCGCCGCGTCTGTCTGTTTGTTCGCGATAAACTCAAAAACTACTACACCGACTTTCATGCTGTTTTCACGAATGGTTCTCGAGGAAGGTTTCTCGGGCACTAGCTAGTATAATATAAAATAAAATGTCATATAAAATATCTAACTGATTACGACCGAGACTGGAATATTGTCCAACCGCATGTTGACGTTACTCTTCAATATCGTGTGGAATAAATAAATCGGTTTCCGTCGCTATTTGCAGTTTTTGAAACTTTGAATCCTAAGTAGGTATATATTTTGTAGTGTTGTACGGTTAAATATGGTAAATGTAAAACATATTATTTTCGATATTTTGTTTTGACAATTACAATAGTTGATTCAACCCGGAACATCGACCCCTGGCTAGTGAAATTTTTAATGTTATCAAATCAAGTAAATATTAAGTTTATCCAAAAATAGAAACGCAGTTGAATCAAAATAGTAACCACTTTTATGAATTTTTGTATTTAAAACCTAAAAACATGCAAATGTTAAGTACGAGATCTTAATTGTTAAAACTGAACAACATCTTCTTTATATATGTATATATTTCTTCTGTGCGTGTTAGTTCTGTCTTCACTTGAGCATAAAGGGATAATCAGGAATGGTTTGTATGTAAAATGGTCGCGGACGAAGTCGGGGACACACTAGTCTTATATATAAAAGGCGATGAACATACACACTGCGTCTGTGAAGTTACATTCCCGTGAATTTTGGTAACGATCGTACACGGTCGAAGTCACGGGCAAAAACTTTATAATAAATATGTAATATGTAATTCACGTAATACAAACGTGTTTTAGAAATTTCTCTTTTGTTAATCAACCCTTTTTTTACTTTTATCGGACTTAAGGGTATCGATAGCTACAAAACTTAATTACGTGTTTATCTGAACCAAACTAATTTTATTTTATATTTTTAACAATATGATAATGAGGTTATTTTTTACAGAATCACCTCCAGAAGTCGAAGAGGCACAAAGTGAGCTCACGGCAGCACCGCTAACCAGTAAGTAACTACTAATACCTTTTTTAAAATATAGATTCTCGTAGATGTTTTGGTGAAAAGAAAAATATGTGTGAATTTGTATGGAAATAAATGTATGGAGCAGCGTTAACACTAGGTGGCGTTCCCATACAAATTCACGTTTACGCGTTCGATACTTTTGATAGAGTAAAACTCGCACTAGGCACTCTGATGTCTAACTAAACTTTGATAATTCTTTTTATACCGATTTGACGGCACTATATAAGCGCCTTAGGTTGACACGTACAGAAAAGTCTGACATGGCCATTAAATATTAAAGTGAACGTTGAAATATTGTTTGATATGAAATACATTTTTGTAAGGTTAATGGATTAACCTCAATTGTAATTTTGTAAATAAAACAGGCGTTTTCGTGTAAAATTTCTCTTTGTCTAAAAATGCATACAATAAGAAATACAGAACAAACAAAAAATATTGAGAATTAAATCGAGGAATGATAAAAATTAAGATACCTGTACGAAATTGTATGACAAAAATGTTGAGAAATAAAACAAGATATAGGATATTTTGTTCAGGAAAGTGAACAAGATAATTGGTAAATACGAGTAGGTACATTATCTCCTTTTACAAACCGACTGTCGGTCTCAACACGTGATCCTATTTGCGAGAAATAGGCCAAATAGGATATGTCACGAAACATGACGGGTTTTCATCTGCACACTAAATTCTCTCTCTAATCTTATCTTACTAGAAGATGTCAGAAAATGATCACTTTTACAGTAAAGTTTGTAAAGGCATTCATCAATCATACGTAAACCTTTGAAACTTGCGCAAACTTTAACACCATTACTTACTCGGTTATAAGATTCTGTATGTCAGACCAAAATGTGTACTTTTTTCAATAATTTTGACCTTAGTGAATCAGTACCCTATCTGCCGTATAAAAAAAAAGCTATGTGGAACACTATTTGTCGAACTATTAATAAAATATACATATGCTATGTGCAGCAGCTTGAATCTGTTATGTGCTAGAATTCGAATCGAAATCAATCAATACTGTAAGTGTAAGTAATCCAATAACTCTTGAACGAATTAACTGATTTTCATGAAACGTGGTAGATAAACATTTAGACGTACAGGACATAGGATAGGCTACTTTGTTCTTTTTCAACTCAGACAAAGTCGCGGGCGCCAGCTAGTAATAAATAAACTACTTTTTTTTCATATAAAAGTTTTAAGGAAACCTTTTTTATCAATATCTCAAAAGAATAACACAGCAGATTTTGGTTGGTTTATGACGATATACTAAATGCAAGAATTCCATTCAAGTGCCCATTAATTACTAGTAAAGTTATATAATTTTAGTAAATCCGCCTCGTATTCGAATGTACATTTGCGATATCAATGTTCGAGTTGGTTTGATCGTGCGAGTTGTTTATCAATGTTGCGAGTACGCGCTAATCTCAGGATCTACTGGTTCGAAAAAATATTTTTGTGTTGGATAGTCAATTTATCGAGGAAGGCTATAGGCTTATAGAGAACGCGGAGGGAAATAGATATTTCCCTAAAAAAGAATTTTTGTAAAAATGAACGGTATCTGCAAATAAATAATAAATAATAAATAATAAATAAATAAATCATTTATTAGACGTAAGTTTTTACAAAACATTTATCTTCGTCAACATTCTTTACAAATTACCACCGGTTCTTAAAGCTGTTTCTAGGGGGAAGAACAAAAAATAACAAAAAAATGTTCCCTTTTTTCAAAGGTGAAGAAAGCGATACGGGAGAAATCGAAGGTCGTCAATCGTCTGAGAATTCACCTCAGAGGCAACGAAGAGGAGGTATTTTGAAAGGCGGACGTCTTTGGAAGTCACTGGACACTGATAAGGATATCGCTGAACAGGTAAATAAATTCAATGAGTTCAAATTTTTGTAGTTATAATTTTTTTTTTCGTATTTTTGTGTGAATACTAACTAAGTAATTAAAAGTTTCACTAATTGTATCCGTCTACTACTTTCGTCCTTAACGAGTCTAATGTATAGTTACTGTAACTAACAGATGTCGATAGTTTTGGATATGATATTAATGGATTAGATATAGTTTTTTTTAGTTTAAGCATTAAAAGACGTCTTTATTCTAAGCTTTGTAATGTGTCAAGCAAAAGCGATTTGGCTGGTTACGATTTGGCTCTTAACTAATAAAAAAGAAAGAATATTTTAACTATGAAAGTATTTTAATAAATAAATTACGTCAAAGATAAATATTACACAACACAAGCAATCCGATTGCCCCATTGAGTAAAAGTGATCTTGTCCCATTGAATTTATGAGCTTTGATTCCGTGGTTTTCCTTTCATTTAATTTATCGTGTTTGTTAAAGAGATTTGATCCTTTTGATTGACCTCATCGATTTATTCCCGTGTTTTTCTTAAACCGGTTTTAACACACTTGTATTTTCAAAAATTTTTCAAAATTCAGATATGCTTAAAAAAGTAATGTATATCTTGACTATAATTTGCTATCTACAGTTTTTAGATTAAAATCTCTTAAGGCGTGGTTAAAAATTCAACCCTGTATAATATTATACTTGTCTGAAACAGGTACTAAATAAAATTACAATTCACAGCAGAACGAAGATCAACGTTCAGCAAATACAGCAAGCGACGAAGACGGTTCAGTAACACCCCGATCAGTTCGCTTTGTTGAAAGGCCCAAAGACCAACATGAGGACGAAACACCGAAACAAGATCCAGTGGGAGTCTCGATTTCAAATGACAACGAAAATATTGTTCAAAAAGAGCTCAACACTTCGTCACACAGGTAAAAGTTTTAATACTCAAAACATCGTAAAGGTTATCACGTTGAATGAAATTTATTTAGAGTACATAATCCTAACCCTTCCTTATCCCTTATCCTTAATCCTACTATGGTAGTAGAAATTTTGATGAATGTTTTTAAATCCGACTGAAAGTTTTAATGATTAGAGGATTTAAACAAAAAATAATTATACTGTTTTAACGATAGATTAAATGCTTGTGAATAAATCATAAATGCAGCATTCAAAAGTCCATTAGATAATAATCTGCAATGCAGTATAAAAATGTGCATTCAGATAATTTCGGGTTACGATTGCTTTAAAAACATAACCTACTTTTTGGGACAACCCACACATATAAATACAAACTGGTTTCATTTTTACAAGACGTCGTTCATTTTTACAATACAAGACTGTACTTAAAAGTTATCTCGTTCGTGAACTTGCTATACTTATAATAATTTCTGCTCTTTTCACTTTCCCGTCATTTCCTTGCAAATTCATAACATAACACATATTCCTATTAGTTTTCTTCGTTAAGTTCTGCCATGTATGTATGTATGTATGTATGTATGTATGTATGTATGTATGTGTGTATGTATGTATGTACGTATGCATGTATGTATGTATGTATGTATGTATGTATGTATGTATGTATATTCCTCCATAACTCTTAAACGAATAAACTGATTTTAATTAAACTTGGTAGATAAACATTTAGACGTACAGGACACAGGATATGCTACTTTTTTTTTTCAACGCGGACGAAGTAGCGGGCGCCAGCTAGTAATGTAAAATGACTGTGAAAATAAATGTAATTCATTTTTAGCTACTTTTAATTATTGGCAAACTTATCGCTTATTTAATTAGTATGAACATCAAAGTTATAGAAGCGATCGAGGATAATCTTACTAAAACTTAAATATTACATCCCAACGAAATTCACCAGTTATACATTTCAGTACAGCTTGTAATATTTTAAGATAATGGAAAACTTTTCAACATGATGCTATAAAAACAAAAGGTTCAGCGAGTTCCTCTTAAATGCTATCTATTGTTTTGTAGAATACCTCATAACCTTTGTTACTTCTATCATAGATAATTGTTTACAATCTTCATTGACTTGCATTGTCAAGCCTCTTGACTTGACTATCTCTTAAAATATCCCAAAATTTTAAATTTTTAAAAAGGAGACCATCTCCCATTCATCGCGTGGGTCAAAATTTCATGACGCTTTACAAGTTCTAAAATAGTAACATTTGTTATGTTTTTAACAACTCGACAACACTCACTGTCTTCTGCAATTAGCATTCAGCCGCTTCCTGCGAAGCCTTTCAGATAGAAAGCGTGGGATGCCCTGGACAGTAGGTCCATGGTTGTCTCCATTCGAGAACTTAACCTACCCCATCGGTTACCGTTCTGCGACAGATGTGGCCGGCCCAATTTAACTTGTTAATTCTCTTGGCTATGTCGACAACTTTGTTTCTTCGGTGAATTTCTGAATTTCTGATCCTATCCACCAAAGAAATTTCGAGCATAGCTCGCTCTATAGCCAGTTGAACGACACTAAAATTGTTAATCAGAGAGGCATTACGTCATCACTGGCAAGACACATAATATATTAGTACTTCGTCTTTGACATTGCGGCAGTGACTGACTATTATATAAAATCATTTGCTGTGATTTTAGTTTAATAAAAAAAATCCGTCATTAACTTTCTCCGTAACGTGATAATTTTCTCTGGGCTCAAGGAGAAATGAAGAAAATGTTACGAACTATACAGAAATGCTTTTCAAAGAACCAACCTTAAATACACAAACCTGAAATGTCACAAAATGCATTCCTCAAAACCCCGCAATAAAACAACCATTGTGTCTTGTTTCCCAACAATAATATAAAAAGCCGCGCAAGGCTTAGGTTGTTATAAAGTTAAAGCGCTTCATGAGTCTCCCACGGCACTAAGCGACCGAGAAACTTTATCTGCCTTATTTATTTTAAAACATCCGTTTATTTTATGTTGAGATGTAAATAACTAAATAGAAAAGCTGTAATCAAATTTCCTCCTTAGCTCCAGGCTCTTTTTAAATATTTTTTATAAGAGAAACAATTTCATTTTAATTGATTATTAATTTATCATTATACTAATTTATTTTAAATTACTACAGCAATTATTTCTACTAGCTGGCACCCGCGACTTCGTCCGCGTTGAAAAAAAAAGTAGCCTATCCTGTGTCATGTACGTTTAAATGTTTATCTACCAAGTTTCATGAAAATCATTGTTAATTCGTTTAAGAGTTATGGAGAAACAATACATACTCGTATATACAATACCTACACTTACAGATTTATTATTAGTATTGATGTTAAGATCGGCGGACAGCCACACGGTCCACTTGATGGCAGATGGCTACCGTTGCCTGTTACACAAGCAATGCCACAGGTGCTACTGAAACACAACTGTTATTTCACGATGGCCTTATAAACCACGGGGTGGTTATCTATATAGGCACTATAAGAACGTATCTATATCTGCCTTTCACATTCTTCATAAAGATTTTTAGTAGGGTATTAAAGCTGTTTTAAAGCCTTTTTAAGTGACCAGAGTTTAAAAATATGGCATAATAAGCTGAATAGGACTATAATTTATACACCAGGGTAATATTAAGTTTTTCATAATTCAGCCCCTTATCTTCTCTCGATCGGGAAGCTGAAATGCCTACCAACTGAATTCATTTCATTGATTGCACCGTCGAATTATTTGAATGATTAGTGAGCAAACACAACGCGTGCAGGTTAGTATTAGGATTACAATTAGATTAGAATTAGGATCACGTAATATAAATTAACATCACTAGGATTGCGTGTAAAACATATCGAAATATTTTGTTCACTTGTACTCCTTAATTATCATAAATTCCTAATTAACAATAAATAATGATACAGGTTAAATTCTAAATTATTTAGTTTAATTAAGACTTATTCGAAATCAACCTATTCTTGAAGTAAATAAACTACTATTAATTTCCATATTAATATTAGACTGTTCAATGTATACTGTGATTATAGCGTATTATATAAAGCAAATAACCCAAAAACGTATGTAAGTACTTGTTTGGTACAGATGGAATTTCCACGAAGCTACTTAATTAAGTAATAAAGTGGGTCTAATTCATCGAAATAATTTATCTTTTTAAGTTCGTTGGTTTGATTGGTTCAGAATTGCTGTATAAAAAATTAGCTGGTGTAAGCTAACTTCGTCCGCGTTGCAGTACTTTTTTGTTGTTATTGTTGCGGTTTAGTTCTTAATAACAGACAGACTGACAGACATACTTTCACATTAAAATATTAGTATGGAAATATGGACTAGTAGAATTTTGAGATTTATATTTTCGAATTTCCCTTCTAAGAAATATGATATTTGATTTTCAATTATCAGAGATCATAATCTTACTAAAATATTTACACATATAGGTATTTTAAGGGTAACTCACATACATTGAAAATTACCTCAGTTTGAGGTAAATCACAAGAAAATCTTCTGCTGCTCCTGCTCACAGGTTAGTTCAATAAGTTCATAAGTGCGAGTACATACGAGTTTCGTAAACTGCATAGACGAAACTCAGTTACCAAACTTAGCCGCAAAACCGTTTTCAATGAACGAATACGGTTACACCGAACACAGTTTCCGGTCAACAGGTTGTGTAAATTAGGATTACGAGTACGTAATATAAATTAACATTACGAGGATTTTATACCTAGTTTGCGAATAGCTAAAGTAACTAACAGGATTTCAAACTAAAAGTTATGTAATGGTTCACATATGAATTTGATATTTTAGAGTGAATTACAGGTTAAGTTAATAAACAAATGGTTCATAAAAATATAAAATAAATTATATTTAAGTACTAAAGAAAAATAGCTACAAATTCGCTACCTACTGTAAAAGCGACTGTAAGGATCAAGAAGTAAATATGATTGTCTATCTGTCTGTATGGCCGTTAATTCCTCCTAAACCACGCAAGGGATTTTAATGCTTTCTTCACTAATAGAAAGGTTTTGTATATAATTTGCAGAGAAAATACACAGATGAATAGATGAATTATGATTAAATGATAATTATAAAATATTAATAGTTAAATGAGGAATTAGAAACGAGAAATTAAAAAAAAAGAATTATTTTAATAATTATTATTTTGAAATATTGATATATTTAAAATTAATTACAAAAGAAAGTCACGTTACAGTTGAAAAAAAAATGAAATCATTAATTTTATTTTCTTTTCTCAGTTCATTAAAAAAGTATCAGAGTTGTTTACATTTTATCTTTTAATTGGTTGAACTTTGACTTGTTAACCTGCGAACACTTTATTTAGTTATTTCCTCTATTTTATACTCGTTCAAAAATAATATTCTTCTGCAGATATGTGATTAATTGAATTAATAAGTACTTATTGTTTTTTTTTTTTTTGAGTTTATTGGCGTTTACTTCTTAAGAATCCATTTTCATATATAAGTCCGGGGCATGAAAATATATGGGATTAAAATCAAATTGTTACACGGTATGCGTTACGCGATAGTTTTGATTTTAGAATATCGCGACATCCTTGCGATAACTAGATGGCACCGGTAAACATGTATCATAATTCAAAGAGAAATGGCGCTAGATATTAATTCGTTATGATAAATGTTTTTGTGTACTGAAACTGTGCTACTTTACTTGAATTTTGAACTTGAAATTATAAAAAAATGTATTTGTTCATGTTTAGGTTAGAAACGCCGTTGATTTTAACCAGCCACGTGCCAAAGGCGAATTCTGCAGTCCAACAATTGTTCAACAGTGGAAGGCCACCACCGCCAGCGATAGAACCTCAGCTTGTTACATCGGAAACCTTAAGGTGAACACTAAACACTTGCCTTTTTGAAGTGAAGTTTGTAGGAAAAAATGTATGGGTTCGCGTCAGCAACATGCTAATGCGCACAGTTATGCGCGCGCAGCTGTCTACGTACGCGATCACGAACACATTGCATATTATACCCGATTGTATGTGGTGTGCGTTGGACGCTCAGTTTTAAGTTTTCACTTCTGTCGGCAGTCCTCATGACTGTCTCATATATATATGTATTTTTTAATCCACACCTAACCTAATGATCCTTTGTAGACTTGCCTGTAATATCATTCGATATTAAATACATTTATATAATAACAAATGTTCAGTTTGTGACTCCAATTAAGTTTAATTAAAAGTTTAGTCCAGTGTGTGGCCCTCTGGGGTCTCGTACAAAATTACCTTTATGGTCTACTGATCTAATCAACTCAACTATATTCGAATTAATTTAAGAACATGTCAACATATTACAGTCAGAATTACCTACAGGCCCTATATTAGTTATTAGGGAAAAATTTACGAGTTCTAACATTTTCTGTTTCTCAAAAATAATCATTTATCTATTAACTAATACTAGTACACTAATAAAAAATATTCTTACCTATTAAAAAAAGCGGGGAAAACCAAAATCCAATTGACGTCCAGTAATAAAGTTATTAGTTGGTAACTAATAACTTTATTACTATAGCTTCGAGAAACGTAGGTACACTAGTAAACTTGTAAAAAATATTGGTTCATGGACTAATATTATTAGTCCAATAAGTTTTGAGAAATAGGGCAAAATACATTTATTTGCTTCAGAACTTTATCACGCATCATTAACACTTATGAATATGTCACAAAAATATCATCATATTTGTTTATTTCTTTTTCATTTTAATTTTATTTAATAGAATATAAATAAATCATGTCTCGTGGCTATGAATACATAAACATCGTATCGTGGTGTAAGTAACACTTAATGCTAGAAAAATTAAAATTTATTAACAAAAACACACTAGAACACATTTTATTTATATCATCAACATCTCCCACACAGGCCTCCCCCACAATTTTCTAAGAAGACCAATCAGAAGCAGCCTGGATCCACTAACGACCTACGGCCCTTATTAGAGCCTCTGTCTACCTGTGGGTGGACGTCCTACTTTAGTATTTCCTATAACAAGATACTAATAATAAGTCTGTAGGGGTCGGTCATGCAGTAATTTACTTTGTTTTCAGAAATATCGTGTATATGATACTGAAACTAAATTGACCATTTTTAGATTTTTTTTCTGTATGTATGTATGTTCCTCCATCACTCTTAAACGAATTAACTTATTTTCATGAAACTTGGTAAATAAACATTTAGAAGTACGGGACACGTGATAGGCTACTTTTTATCTTTTTTAACGCGGACGAAGTCGCGGGCAACAGCTCAATTAAACCAAGGCGTTATTGGTAGATAATAATTATAGAATAATTATTTTCGTCAATAATCTTAACCAACAGCAAGTATAAATCATATTTTTATATTTTAAAAATGTTACTTGAATCCGTATCTGAAAATTTCTATCTTAATTAATGAAGTTGTTATAAATAACGATACTCCCTCATTTTAATATGAGTACAACTAATTACCAAATAAACCAAAATTACATGGGTATTTTACAAGTATAATTATTAGTTATTGTAGTCTTATGTTACAAACACCGAGACTTTTCAGTGCCTACATAAAACCAGTTCTTATCGGTGCGTAATAAATTGGATCATAAAACTGGCTTATTACATTATATATTATCTTATTTAGGCCGTGATCTCACTGTATGATCCTAAGTAAAAGTTATTTGAAATATTTACTATTTTATTTTAGACTGTTATTTAAGAACAAATATCAAGTTAAGACAAAATTTCAAATATCTTTTAATAAATTTTAAAACTTTTCATTTTATGCATAATATAAAATACACCATAAATAGTATAAAATTTATTACAGAGTTCTAATTTTCAACTAACTAGAAATCTATTTGCTAGAAATACCGTAGATTCTCTCATGTAGATATCACAAGACCGATCGGAACGTTTACTGTAGTCAATCAACCCAATGAATATAATATGTCCTCAAAGGGATGTCAATGCCAGTTTGAACACGTCTCTTTGTCGTGAGATTTGAATTTAACGTTTAAATCTCAAAGGTCAATAGATCCGCAATGGATCAATGGAAACGTTTCCAATTGACAACGTTTCCAACACCGTCCATAACATAGAAAAATGATGTTAATATGTATGAGTCGAAAATACTCGTATATCTTCTCATTGTAGTTTTTCTTCCATCTGTGTTATTCCTGCATATTTACTTTTGGTGTAGGTATAGATCCTATAAGGCGAAATACCATTTACATATTGTCAGCCTGATACTAACGAAATATGTAAAAAGAATACACACTTTAATACACGAAGCACGAAAATCAGATGATATACTCATACCTTTAGCTCGACTTTTCCCTAATGGCATCTACGTACGCCTACCCGAACCCGTTAACAGAGGCGTATAGTTTCCCTATTTTCATTGACCCAACAGTGAAATGAACGATACATGTTTAACCCAAGAAAATTTTAAAACAATGAAATTACCTAGTTTGATTTTATTATAATCAACATTTTATGCATTCCTTTTGGTTAATATTAGTTGTTACCTGAATTTTGCAAAAGCGGACATGAGAGTTCATTTGCCGACCTACTTTTTACAAAATAATTTATACAGCTACGTAAATAATTTTTGAATGGGACTGGGTATATAAATACCTCTTGACTCCATCTAAATGTTGTTCTGAAAATTCAGGCACGAACTAATACTAGTGGTTCTTCTAGTGAAATTATGCTATTCGGAGTCGCAGTTGTGTTAAACTTACTATTCATACTTATTTTCTTTAAAAAAATAATTAAATGAATGTTTTATGACAGGGCATGGGACGCAGGAGTAAGACCAAAGACAGAAGAAGCAGCAGTTCGTCGAGTTGCCGAGAGGAATGCGCTCAGATGTTCACTTCTTAGAAGTGAAACCAGGAAAAAACAACAGCCAAAGGTACGTCTCACATGACCTGACCCGGTTTTATCCCTGAGGCCATTCTCATTTAGCCGCCTCGTAACTTTCGTGTTAAATATGGTCGTTAATAATTCCTTAGACTTGAAAATAGGACACTCCTTTATGTGATTGCACATAAATTAATAGAGGGTCACTGTAGAGATTGTTAGGTATTGTTTTAAATGAAGACTAGATTTGCTCAGATGAAATTCGGTTTAACTGGCAGGATTTTTTTACAGTGCATTTTTCATGAATTTATCCGTGGCATCAACTGTAAAATTCGTCTACACCAACAACATCCCGCTTTATACAACACAGATATTCCCACTTTAACCGACTAATCCTTTGGGCTTTGCTCTCCAACGGATTTCATATCATATCTACGTTCATATCACATCAACGGATATCATATCATATCATCAACATCATATTATATGAATCTACGGATTCATATCATCATTTTTAAGTCTCTTTTAATACGATAATGAATAATAAAAAAATAATTTTATAATTATTAGTAAACTTGTTTAGTTTTTGTTGTTTGGCTTTAAAATATTATTTTTAAAAATAAAAACGATAAACATCGTATCGAAAGAAATAACTTAACTAGCAATTTTATTTTCTCCGTAAAGTATTTAAACGTTGAGTTTAACAGAAAGCAATGAAATTAGAACTGAACTACTTTCTCGATCAAGTACAATAAAAATAAAGGATCACTGGCCAAGTTGTTCTAAGTTTATTGGATCAATAAAATTTTCAGTATCTTTATAATCTTTATAAGTCTCTGTGACATTATTTCTATAACAATTTGTGTCGTTGACTCATTCTTTTTGACTATTCATTCATATATTTCATATAGTTTGATCACTTTTGCTTTTTAAATCTAGATGCGTCGCTAGTTTTTAGTTCAAAATGGTTATGAAATTTTGACGATAAAGATAGAAAATAGATTTCATTTGAGTTTTATTTGATTTTTTAAATTCAAAGCAAAGTAATATTACGATGAAGATTAGCTTTAGAAAAATAGCAATGTCAAAAATGTGAAAAAGCAACATGAAAACTTTGTTATTATATTATTTATGTCACAAAGTTATATATTATTTTGTTTCCAATTATGAATTATATTTTCTATATTTAAAGTCTACGGTTTCTCCTTGAATTTAGCAAGAAACAACGTCGTTAGCGGAACGCATACGACTGCTAACGTGCGACGTCGAAGATGAGCCAGAACAAGAGCAAAGGTCGTCTCCAGCTGGGGGCTACATCGATAAATTCAGTAGCTGCAGTGACAAGTCAAGTGACAAGTCATTCAGTAGCATCGATAAGAACAGCGAGAAGGCTTTTGGAAGTGCGTCTTCAAGTTCTTCTAGCTCCACTCTATCAGCACCAGTGCTGATGAAACAACAGCCACCTGACTTGGGCGATGTTCATCAGGAACCTCAGAAGGTGAGTAATTGAAAGGAAGTGTATTTCAAAGTAAATGGATTCTCTTATGGACAACTGGATTCTTTGGCTTCTTGCAGCAGTGAAATTGACATGCAAGCTTATAGCTCTCAAAGTAGACATATAAAAAATCGTAAAAGAGCTGTTTTCAGAATTTTGGTCTGTTTGTCTGTGCGTTTGTGCACGCTGATCTCAGAAACGGTTTAACGAATTTGGACGAAATTTGGCATGATTGACATACTTTTTATATATATAATACTTTTTATCTAGGAAAATGTTAGGTACGAAGTCGCGTAAATTGCAGACTTGCAAAAATTTTAATTTACAAAATGCTAAGTTCATTATATAGTAAATGTTATCAAAAACTACAAAAAATGAAAAGACTCTAAGACTCGTATATTTCAGCCAAGAACAGAGCCTCGTCGCCAGTTCCTATCATCAACTCTTGCGCCTCTAACTGCTTGCGTGGGTAGCGCAACTCATCACGAAGGGTTCTACTACGTCTCTCAAGGCGATAGAACATCGACTTCATCAGCGACTAATTTGGAAATTCAGGAACACAGTGACGCACCAGCCCCAGATGTGTTGGCTGGCACTCCAGGTAAACTACTGAGAAAATCACAACTGCTACTTACAGGACATCATTCAAAAACAGGCCATTGTTTTTTTAACCTAAACTTTGGAGAATTTGGAACTCAAAACTTTACTAAATATTTCAAATTTATAAAATTCAGACTAGAAATTTTTCAGATTTCATAAATAAGTTAGAAAACGATGACTTTTATTTTCAATTTCACTTTCAAAATTTCTATACATACCATGTTTGATACTTTTTCGTTTATAATAATTTATCAAAAGATCGACCTATCTTCTTGAGATATCGCTGATATATGTAATAATCTCAGCGAAATAGAGTTTTGTAAGAGCCCGTCAAATCGAATGTATTACGTTTGTTTGAATTCAGAAACTGAAATAAAATGGTAGCCCGTTACACTTTCAGAGCAACAGCTGACAAGAATTCCACCAAGATATAGCCAGCTGACTTTTTAATTTATTAACAGTAATACATAAACTATCATCTGATAAATTTTCTATTCGTAGGTAATCACTGAACACGTATATATTCGTGTGACCTGCAGACGCATAATCCACCATTTTATAAATAGCTGACAACTTTGTTTCTTCAAAATATTAGGCTAACTATAATTTGATGAATTTTTAATCGGGAATAAATGATTAAAAATTTTTTTTTATTATGTGCGTGGGCGGTTATCACTCTACTGCTCAACGCACCATCGGAGCCGCAGCTGACGTTCGCAACGCTTCATGATACAACTCTCTCAGTCATTTTACGAGTTATCGACTGGGAGGAAATTGGTCATGAAAATCTGTCGCTGGCTCAAGGACCATATACATTGCACCTACATATATTATACAATTCTTTTGTTTATATATAAAAGGATAAAAATGGATAGAGTGTAAACTTAAATTAAAGCCTTGCTTATAAAAATAAATCATGATTTTATAGATAATCCCAGTGAGAATTTCTTGTTACTTGCATTTCCAGCTAAAACTGTATAGTACAAATTGTCTTATTGAAATATAGCTTAACTTTGAAATAATTTATATACAAGAGGCGACATACGTGTGGGCGACAACTTGTTAGTTTCACTTAGTTTATGTAGTTTGATGCTGGCCTCGTATCTTAAACTAATAATAACTTTCAAATGTTATTGATGATACGAAGTAGGGAGAAATTGTACAAGATATAAACTATATCTTGTAAGTATATAATCTTTCTATATGAATAATAATCTATGGATTTGTTTTTTAAGGGGCTGGCGAAGGAGACGATGGATTAGCAGCATTTGCTCGTGCAACTGCTCCAAGAACAGAACGATTAAAGCAGAAATATGGTCAAGAATCACAACCAGTTAGCAGCGACGATGAACACGATGATTACGGTAAGTAAAATCATAGCTATTGCCCGCGACTTCGTCCGCGTTAAAAAAGATAAAAAGTAGCCTATCACGTGTTCCGTACTTCTAAATGTTTATCTACCAAGTTTAATGAAAATCAGTTAATTCGTTTAAGAGTGATGGAGGAACATACATACAGAAATAAAAATCTAAAAATGGTCAATTTAGTTTCATTTATAAAATAATTTATAGAACCTATATACACGATATTTCCGAAAACAAAGTAAATTGCCCCATGACTGACCCCTACAGATTTATTATTAGTATTGATTTAGTCATTCCTACTAATATAATTGCGAAATTTTGTGAGGATGTATATCTCTTTCACTCAAAAACGTCTCAATGGATTTGTATGAAATTTGTCACCCAGATATTTTATTACATGTATTCATATTATGCGATATTTTTTATCCTGAAAAATGTTAGGTTTCTTCTAAAAATATAAGAAATTAGGCGTCACTGGCGCCGTGATTAGCGCCACCGTCGCGTCGTCATAAATACGTCGATATTTTCTCAGGTATCATGCTTGATCAAAGGTCTCTATAGGAAGTCATTTACGTCGGTAATTACTTCCTAGACTTTGAAAGATTTAGACTTATATAAGAAAAACACATTTGAAAGCTAAATTGAGAAACCCTAATTAACAATTTTTGATTGATAAATCTAATCTACTCACGTAAAGTAAGGTAAACTCAACTTATTTGAACTTAAATATAATTATAATATAATAATCACAACACTGTTTTATGTCTAGATGAACTTAATTAACATAGACTTTTTATTTCAACGCTTCCAACACACAGGACTTAAAAGGAAATCCACATCGTAGCGACTTTTTTATTTTTATGCACTTTCCCACCAGCCCCTTTAATAAAGTGATGAGACTAATATTTATTTTGCATAAATAAAGCTAACTGAATATACAAACGCTGATATCCTTTAAATTAAACGTACATATTTCATTTTCCATGAAATTTTAACATTTACATTCACCCTTTCAAAGCAATAAAACTGTGGCGGCTCATACTGACATAATATAAATAGTAAATATTGTCATAGTAAATGTCTAGCTTGGAGTAATGCACTTTTAAAATAATAAATTATTTTCGAAATCGGAGTAGTTTCTGAGATAACATATGACATACCCTGCGTGAATATGTTATCCATAATATTAATATACGTTCATTTTTATTTCGGAAAAATGTTATTTTCCCTAGGGATCGTCTCTAAAAATATAAAAGAAATCAGCGCAATAGATTTTCTCAGGTGTTCACAAGGACGAAGTCGCTGGCACTAGCTAGACTGGTAGATATATAGACATTAGTCGCAATTATGACTTAAAAGGTCTTATGTGAAAGTAAGTTTCAGTAAATTAATAATTTGTTAAACAATAATTTAGGATTTCATCGTCGGCCGGCCGTTAGAGGAATTGCTGTGAAACAGCAACTCGGCGCGTCAGACGAAATTCTGCAACAGATGCAAAATGAACTGCAACCTTCGCCGGTGACAACTCCATCGCAGATGCCGGTTCACGCCTGTCAACGAACCAATTCAAACTATTCCTGGCCTTACTATTCGGAGGCGAATCTCAACTCGCGTCCACAAAGTAGAACAAGTGCCAATTCCAACTGGTTAGTATTTTAATATTATTCAACATTTATTGAATTAAAATTTCGAAACGTTGCGATTAAATAGTTATTTCACAATATATTACCACCCCTTTGTTTGTTTATAGAAGCAAAATTAAAGATTCGGTACGTTCTTATATTACGTTATCTATAAATGGGCTACATAAAACTAAATCCTAATATCGAACATGTGTAATAATAGAGTTGATATAATTATATTATATTTAAACATTACCAAACTAACTGTGTCCCTTGAGAAACTGAATGATACTGAGTTCATTGGACTCAGTATATGAGGTCCATGGGCATATATAATGACCCACTAGACTTTCTTTTTGCTTCCATCTATGTCTTTGTCTTAATTTGGCGCAAACTAAAAGGTAAGATTCGTAAGATCTAGGATAAAGAACTACTTATGTTTAACGAATTTTAATTTTTTATAATGCGCACTGCCAAGTGCCAAGGTTTGGAACTTCTTGTCGGCGTCTTTATTTCCGAGCACAAATATAACCCAAATCTTTTCAAAGTTCAAAGTTAATAGGTATCTTCTGGGCATCGATGTATATAGATGGGCCCTTTCAAACAAAAATATCACTCCCTCAAAACTAATATAATTCGCAAAATCATATTAGTTTTTGTAGGTACGACCCGACCTAGTGACTCGTTGGTGGGTCGTATTGCTCGGCGGGATTTACGGAATTAGTAGAGTCGGTGCACGGATCCTTTGTTCTAGCTTCGTGTAAGTGGACACCACTGTGGTTTCGAATAAAACGAAACCATGCACTCAAGTACACATGTAATTTTGCGGATCGTTTTGCCAGTGTTATTTGTATGGAAGCCATATACATCGATGCTTCTGGGTGAGCTCGCTCCATCTTAGGATACATCCTTGCTACTTCAACTTCGTGTAAGTGGCTAAGAGCAAACCCATCTCTAATCAGTTTTAATGCTTTTCAGTTTATTCGGCGGTTTTATTTTTTGTTTAAAAGTTTTATTTTATATTTTTTTGTGGTTATATTCTAATATTTACTACATGCTTAATTTTTAATTTTCCCACCCTTAGGGTAGGATATCTTTTTCCAAATTTATACGAGACCAACCATTAAAAAAATAATTATCAAAATCGGACTACTCTGTAAAAAGTTATGCGTGGTTATACGCTACAATCGGTGAGTGAACAATCAATTATCCTCTATTTTCCTACCCTTAGGATTGGAATTTTTTTTCCAAATTAAAATGGAACCCTTTCAAATAAAAAAAGAATTATCAAAATCGGACCACCCCATCAAAAGTTATGCGTGATCATACATAAAAAAAAAATATACGCGTCAAATTGAAAACCTCTTCCGTTTTTGTTTTTTTCGTTTTCGTCGGTTGAAAAAGAACCTATTTGCAACCCCATCGTAGAATTTTTAAAGTAATTTGACAGTCGTAATAACATTTTTGTTAATTATAAATCGTTGTTACTCAATAAAATTTCCAGAAATTAACCCATTCAAATGAATATCAGCCTCAATTTTGTATTTTCCGTTACCAATAAATATCTGAGTTTTGCTCGAATATCGCGTTTCCGAGAATTAATTATTTCACTTAAAAATGTACAATTAATGTAATCCCAGTATATTTTACTCGGCTTGGTAGATCATCTGGATTTATGGAATTATTCAATATTAAAAACATATTACTTATACCATAACCATAACAAAAGAATATGCTGTCTTCAGTGCGTTTTATGTCGTCAAATACTGGGACAAATCGAATGAGTTTTTTCTGTTTGAATTTTTCTCTATAGATATGTGTACATGAATTCCATTTTAAATTTTCTTTATGTTTTGATTTTTCTAATACTGTACTTAATACTTAATACTGTCATATAGAAAGAAAAGTATCTCACTATTTCTTTCTTACCTACTGAAAAATTAAAACGTTAATTCTACTGAGTTGTAGGTTACCATAACGCTTTGATTAGATTTTCAGCGCAGAAAATATAGCTTTCACAAGGGTAGATTAAAGTAGGTTCCATCTGATCAACACCTTCATGAAATATGTCGTAATTTTGCATAATATGAATGGCTCAGTTTCAGCACGATAGCAGTAAGGAAAAAACAATTTGTCGTAGATAATTTCTATTTACAATCTTAATTGACTTGCATTGTTTTGCTTGAAAAGGGATTTCAAATATTTTCCTTACTCTTAAATTGCTACAAAACTACTGTTAAAATGTCAAACTACATATTCGTGTTATTTTTAAAGCTTTTTTAATTTTGTGAATTCGGTGGCAGTGTTGAAAAAAGTTAACAAAACTTTTTTCTACTGGTACTGTGCTTTGTACAGACCTACGTTGTGTATTTAATAAAATGTAATCCTCTTATGAAATCCATGTGAATAATCGCTATAAGAAAGAAAAAACTGTGAATAATATTAATTAAATTAAATTATCTACTTTAAAAAGACTTAACTTTTAAAATAGTTTAAAAAAATTTAACGTTAAAAAAATGTAACCAAACTTTTCTCGTAATCATTTAATTATAGATAAGTCCGTTATCGTTTTTAAAAGTAAGAGAAATGTATAAAATTTTATCTAATCTGTGGTCATCTTGGTACCTTCGATACATTGTTGCGGATGTTGAAATGATTAATTAGTGCGGCGAGGTGGTTGAGGATCTACACCGATTAATCATTAGGAACATCCATACCCGATGATTAATTAGGCATGGATGTTTTAGAGAGGCTTGCTTTGTATACCGTCCCCTTTCTGTAATGTATTGAGATAATACTTACAATGATCTTACGACGATTGTTTTGTGTATAAACAAATTTATACACAAATTATAACGGAGTATAAACAAATTTAAAATTGATCGAAGGACAAGGTGCCTATTTTGACGAAAAAAATAGATGTGCTTTAAATTTTTACTACAATTCTAAGAGCTTTTTGATTCATCATGATTTTATTTAAATAAGGACATATGTATATACATCTTAATTTTAATAATGAACCACAAAGGCTTTGATTTCATAAAATATACAGACCTGTATTTTCAAAGAAAATCTTATTGTAAAATATAATAAAACAATGTTATTATTGTTTACGATTTAAATTGTGCTGTTATGTTTTCAATATGGGAATTATCGTGTCGATGAATTGATAGCAGTTAATAATTAACCACCGTTGAATGCATAAAACCATATTTCTCTCCAGTTTAAAGAAATTAATAAACATCGGTGCTGGATGTTACCGCAAACCGCCGCGTATTAATGCAGTAATTCGGTTAAATCATGGAAGTTAAGTGCTGCTATTATTACTAACTACCCAAGTTAAATTAAATCAAAGAGAAACATTGAAATTTTTCAAACATTTTCTCTGCACAGACATTAATTAAATAAATAAAACGAAGTGTCTATCTGTTATTGCGCTATATAGAAGCTTATCTGAGAATCTCGTGTGGTTATTAGCACGAGAAAACCCTGCAAATAAGAGTTTAATAAATAAAATTATTAGTTAAAAGTCAATGAGTAATCTGGATTATTTTTATATTTTATGAAACAGTATCATTTATATAGTTGTTATAAGAAAAAAAAATGGGCTGTGGCTGTGTCGTGGATACGGACGGCCCTGTGTTTTATGTGATTAACGTTACAAGTAATATTTTCTACTAGTTGAACCCTTCCACACTTCGCTGTGGCTCAGTCACCAACGTTCCGTGGTTGCCATAACAACGGTCAACGAATGAAAATTACTTTTTTTTATATACCAAAGTTTTCACAGGATTACCCCTGGATTTTCTGAAAATTTCATCAAAATGGTTCAACGTGTTTGTAGTCTATAGGGAACAAACATACATAATTCAAAACTTGTTGAATTTTTAGGTCAAAGTCACCAGACTATGTGAGCGGTCGTCAATGTGCGACTACTGCCGTACAACAGCCACACAATGATATGTGCTATGCGCACGCGCAAAACGCAACGTCCTATGCGCACTATCAACAACACAGGACACAGGATCCTATGTATCGCAACTGTTCTCTCTACGCAAACATAGGGTGAGTTTCAAGGTCAACACA
Organism: Synanthedon vespiformis; assembly: GCA_918317495.1. Classification (NCBI taxonomy): domain Eukaryota; kingdom Metazoa; phylum Arthropoda; class Insecta; order Lepidoptera; family Sesiidae; genus Synanthedon; species Synanthedon vespiformis. The sequence goes on from OU906947.1 coordinate 7,224,718, forward strand.
ATTAACTTTATAATTAATTATAATGAAGTGTGGAGTAATCTTGTTTGATTATGTGATTGATTTTATCTACCTTGGATTATGTAGAATGTTGTATTGAAACTCGAAGACTTCGCCTACCTTAAATATAAATTTAAAATCGTTATTTTAACTTGTTTATTTCTACCTAGAATAAAAATATTAATGAGAACAAATTCTACACACTAAATGTGACACTCATAATTAATTACAGTTGTTCGGATAGTAGTCAAGAGCTGTACAGTTCACAAACGAGTTCCGAACAAACATCGCCTGTACGTTCAGCGTCGAGGTGCCGAAGACCAGAGTCGCCTCCGCCAATCAGGAACCACCATCAGCTCCTTTACGTGCCATACAATAGCACTGGCCATTATCATTATCAACACGACTACGGTGCACACTGGAGTGCGAATGACTGTAAGTCAATATGAAATTCTTACCTTTATTTAAACCTTTGATAAAGGATACACTAGTTTCTGGGTTGCTTCACTAAAAGTGGCATAGTAGAATATCACCGCATTCACAGCTTTGGGGTGATATTTAAAATTAGTTGCCTTTTTATCAGAAACTAGCTGGTGCTCGCGACTTCGTCCGCGTAGAAAAGTATAAAACGCCATCTACTGTAATTTGGATAGATGGCGCTATCTCCCGGCCAAGCTTATTTACTTTTATTTTAGATTTCCCGTAGGAATGATGCATTTCCCGCGGTAAAAAGTAGCCTATGTTCATCACGGATAATGTCGGCTTCTAATGGTAAAATAATTTTTCAAATCGGTTCAGTAGTTTCGGAGCCGGAAGAGTAGTTCGGAACAAACAATCAAATCTTTCCTCTTTATAATATTAGTATAGATTAACGAGAGAAAGTGATAGCGTGTATAAAAAAATCCAGTGGACATTTTTTCGCAGTGTTTTTTTTTTTTGAGATCCTGAATCTAGTGCATCCTTTATCAACAAAGACTTAAACTGCACAAACCAGAATAATGAAACTATCAATTTTTAGTAATTTTGGTGGGAAACAAAAAAATAGTTTATATTTTTTTTATTGATCGTTAAGTACCAAACAAAACTATTTTATCAATAAACTATTTTGTCTTTACCTATTTATATTATTACTAATTTTAAACCAAAAGTGGAATAATCATTTAAACAGCAATCAGCCTCCTTGAGCTAAATGCCGCTAAAGCTGTTTTATTTGAGCAAAATCACGTCCCTCATCTTTCGGCATTTATCCAGACGACATTCAGTGAAATAATAATATCAAGGATACACTAACGTACATAAGAATATAATTTCTACTTTGTTTTCAAGTTATTATCTCGTTTATGGAACGATTGTAAATATTTAGCTGCGTATAAACCTTAAAAGTGTCTGGGATGATTTGGAAGACTCGTGATTCAATATTTCTTAATCCTCAAAAGCTTTGCTCAGTTGACAAAAGGCACAGAAGCCTATCAAAAGGCAACAAAAGGCAACACAAGTTTCGTAAATTGCGGGTTAAACGTTAGTCCATTGTGTCGAAGAAATTTCATTCAAATGGCTCTATCTTTTTAGATAATTAACTAGGCATTGTCAAATGGAAATCTGAAGCACATCTGTAAACCGAAAAAAATAATTAACTATAGTAATTAAAATTTTGTAATGTATTATTTATATTATCCACATCTAAAAAATATGCCAGTGTTTTTTTTAAATTGTAATACCTGTACTTTAACTTAACTTTACTTTACTTTACTTTTACATTTAATGGTACGAAGTGTGTTCAGCTTTTGCGTCACATGTCTAAACACTTTGACAAAATAGAACAAATGTTTGTGTAAGGAAAAACAGAAAAAGGCTTTCTGTAAATACTAATTACCAATTTACAGTTAATACGGCTATTTTTAAGTCTATTACTTTTTACTTACATTTAAAGTGTATAAATTTTTTTTTTCCAAAACTTTATTATACAATAAAATAAATTATTTTTTAGATAATCGTATGCATTCATATTATCAACAACAAAGTAGGAGTGGTTCAAGTACTCCTCAGCCGACTGCCCCTGTTCAGCCTCAGAGGGCACACTATACACATGGAGCTGCCCCATTCCAGGTATGTTAAAGAATTTACAAAAATCAAAACTTTGTGTATTTTCAACAGACTTCCAAAAAAGGAGGAGATTCTCAATTCGACTGTATTTTTTTAAATGTTTGTTACCTCATAGCTTTCGACTAGGTGAAACGATTTTGATAATTCTTTTTTTTTATTTGAAAACTGGTGCTTCCCGTGTAATCCCATTTAAATTTGATCCAGTTCTGACAAGTTTGAAGTTGGTTTTTTTTTGTTAAAAAGAGTTATTTAAACAGCCTATCAAAACTCTTATACAATATCAAGTGGTACACCGAAAACTCAATTTTTTATTTTGTGTCGATAGAGTCTATCGACATAAACTGTTAAAAATCTTACGTAAGGTTTATTAGTGTAACTTAAATATTATTTTTAGGAAAATGAGATACTAATTAATTTCTGAACACTTATGCATAACATATTATATCTTACAGTCAACCTAATCGTCATATGAGAGTAATCCTTACGTGGTTTTGTTCGTTCATATTGTAATTAGACGATGATAAAACAAATAGATAGGGAAATTGTAAAGTGGATTGCGAACTGGATATATTGTGCTATAATGATAAGCATCGATATGTTACAGAGGTTAAAATTTGCGCTAAAAAATCACTATCAACCCATTTTAGTGTACCATTCTTGTTGACCGTTCGCGCCTCTTTCACCAACTACAAGTAAAGTGTTGATTAGTTACTTTTAGAAATCATTTTCTGTTATATTAAATTATGCATTCGGTTTACTGCATCATTCGATAGGCGAATTTTTTTACTATTTTCTATTTAATGTTTGGGACGTTTACCGTACAAACAAAGGTATATGAGCTAAATTATTCTTGGTGACAGGTGATTTTAAGTGACGGTTTAGCCTACTTGACGTTGGTGAAAGAGGCGCTAAGTCTTCTGGCGGAGTGGATTGATCGCGAGACTTCTCAATCTCTCTCCGTTAAACAATATGTGCATTAACATAATTACATCATTTGTGTTATAATTACAGACGCTCTGCCCAGCTCCAGCCCGATACAGAACAGTGCCTGCCTCTCAGGCTGGCGATGGTAAACAAATGATATGCTACTCTGAAAAAGTAAGGGTAACATAATTACGTATTTATTAAGTACAAGCTGCTAGCTGGTGCCCGCGACTTCGTACGCGATGTTAAATTAAAAATATAAAAGCAATGATAAAGCTTGACAACTTGTTGCTTTAACACATTGGCCGTGCGTTAGTTACACTTTTATACTTTAGTTAGATAATCCCTCTTGAAAATACTTTTTTCTTGGATGAAAGATACCCTATGTCCAGGTCAAATTTCATGGCGATCGGTTTAGTAGTTTTTGCATGAAAGCGTAACAAACAAACTCACATTTACATTTATAATATTAGTAAGGACTAGCTGGCACCCGCGACTTCGTCCGCGTTGAAAAAGAAAAAGTAGCCTATCCTGTTTATGAAATTTCATTAAATTAATTATTAATTTCCTCGTATATTTTATAGAATCTAAATTTATTGGCAATATATAGATAGGCATTATTTTGGTACCAATGTAACAAGATTTCGCGTAATGCGTTACAGGTGGCAGCCCCCTTATACCAACCGGCTCCAGGTTCGCCATCTCGATCCAGCCGGGGAGCACCAGAAGGAGCTCCTTCTAGTGGTTCGGTGCCTACAGCTACCTCACCTATGGCTCCTCCTGCAAACCCTGTGTATTACGCTATGAACGTCTGACGGGGGGACTAGGTAAGCAACTAATAATACGTAGAAAATATTATAAAAATAAAGATAGTGTTGGCGTTTAAACTATTTGCACATTAGCGAAATAATAAGGTATATCCTTTTTTAGCAGAATCCCTATTAGAACGTCGCAAATATTCACCAAAAAAAAAATGTGCGAAAATTAATCTCCCCATATAATATGATTTTTTATGAACGGCTTCGATGTTTGTTTTTGTTAGACTCGAGAAGTTTCTTCGTGCAATGGAAAAATTAAATTTGTATACAACGTCATCTCTGATTTTGGTAGACATTAAAATGAACGTTATATGTTGGTTCGGGAAAAGGTTGTCACATGAATTACAATCATAAAAATAAGGAAGACGAACTCTATACATGAGAAAGTGCACCATTAAAAGGTGGCACTGTTATGATTTACGATGGTTTCATGAATTACGCAGCATCATATTTTCATACCAAATATACCGCCCACTGAATGATATTTTGAATTATTCTGTTATTAATTAATAATATTTATTGCAGGTCAAAATTGTGGTGGGTCCCAAAGGGGAGGTCCGGATAAGTGTTAATCCACCGACAGATGCGGACTCCAGTAAGAAAACAGAAAATAAATGAACACGAATCACACGTGCAGACATCTTTCACCCTGAAGTACCACAAATGTCTACCTACGTACCTATAAAACAGTAAAAATCCAGGACACTTGGTTAAAAGATAAATCAAATACTCTTATAACCGCTTATAGAAATCGTCTTTTAGTCCCATTGTAGATTTTGAGCGATGAACTATTACGACTTGTTGCTATGAGACCTAATTCCGTCCCTTGCAAAATAAAAGGGCAATTGTAATGTCTTTTCATACTTATACTGTCATGTCTTTTGGCTTTGCTGACCGTACACAAGTATGAATAAATACATGTTTATTTAAAATACTTAGATACACCGCCCGGTGATTTCTATATTAATTTGAAATTAATAAATGTGAAGTTATGTAGGTATATTGTATAAAATTGAGAAATATTTATGTGAAAATGAAAACCACTTAAAAATTTTAGGCCATAAAATTGTTTTGTAAGGTCGTCTAATAAATATACCCAAGTCTACCTATATAACGATATTTGGTTATGTGTATTGAGGAAATATAACACTTACCATCAATTTAGTAGCAGGCGAGCGTGTATGAATGCACAACGCTTTCTCAATACTCCTTGAAAAATACTACAATCAACAATTTAAAAAAAAAAAAACAATATAGAGCTTAAGAGTAGTTAGATATATTTTTGCTAAATTAATCTGTGAAAATTCTAGGAACAATTTAACAATCTAATGTTCGTGGAAAATTTATAATTTACATTATATATTTGACCAAAGAAAAATAAGTATTTTCAACGTTGCTCGAAAATATTGAAAAGTATTATAATTATATGATATAAACAAAGAGTGTAGGTATTTTTAAATTTTGATATAATTTAGTTGTAGAAAATTTCTCTAATTGCATTTTAAGCTCAATTTAAACGATTTCATTTTGCTCAAAATTATAAAGGCTGCCTTGAAAAGGTAATTCCAAAAATACTGAAAGAAAAAGCTACCAAAATATACTTAAGACTTATTAATTTTTTGTTACATATTTTCGTTATTCTTTATTAAGAATGAAACCAAACACGCCATTGATAAAGGATCAATTTCAAAAAATAATAATAAAGAATATCACGCATTTCAGTTTAATTCCTAAATAAATTCCTATTCCTAAATTAATTTTAAATCTTGTACATATATATACCTAAACTACTGAATTATTGTCACATCTTCTTACATTCAAACTTTGGGGTGTAGAGACAAAGTAACAATTTGAGTTACGAAAACTGGCCAACCATACCGGAACCTACAATATTTAGGTCTTTTTGGGGCCTAACCATTTAACAATGTGTATATTATATAGGTATTGATTCATATAGTACAGAATCCGATGACAAATCGTCCTTCATCCATCTGTTTACCTACCATACAAAAACTATATTTGATCAAATACTATTTATGAGAATATAAATAGCAAGTATGCTCCCTCTTCAAAAGTGCTCATGGATATCTTTAATTAATAAAAAAAAACATTGTGTGGATTTATGAAACCACTATGCAAGTGAATCTTTTCAACCGACTTCAAAAAAGGAGGAGGTTCTAATTTCGACTGTATGTTTTTATGTTTGTTACCTCAGAACTTTCAACTGGGTGAAACGATTTTTTTAATTGAAAGCTGGTGGTTCTCGTATGGTCCCATTTCAATTTGGTCCAGTTCTGACAATGGCATCCATGAGAAAACGGTTTGAAGTCGGTTTTTTTTGTTTAAATTTTGATTTTCCACACACTATGATGCTTCTCTGTCACATATGTATCTTTGCTGGCTCCAGTTTTCAATTTTGATAGCTTGGCAATAGTACCTCAGTGCAATAACTTGTATAAACTTATTTGTTTATACCTGATTGCCCGGCAATAGGGACCAGAAAAAAGTAGGCAATTCCATTTTGCGCATATTCCTTAATCCTTTGGTTATAAGACGGGCGAAGGACGATATCTCTTCGGATCTTAGACTAATATGAAATAGAAACATTAGATAATACTATTATCGGTGTTTTATAATTATTAGATTATATAAAATAACCAAATTCCACGAGTGCCAAATACTAATTCCTTCTTAGCTATAGGGGATTAATAACTGCCGCGGGCCTATTTTTAAGCCCATCAAATTTAAATAATATAGTCTGTCCCAAGCGAATCATTTACATCCACGAATAAAATGTCTGGACATTCATATGTACAAAGATTTTGATTCATTTGCAAATCTGTATGATTTAAGGACAATAAGTTTCGTTCGGTGTAATTTCAATGTTTATATATTACTAGACGGTTGTCTAGGAGGTAGTCATTACATTATTACTTATAAATTCAATGTGTGTTTAAAATCCAATGTATACTAAATGTAAGATTGCCAATTTAAAATGCCTAGGGTAATTTTTTTTAGACTGTTGCATACAAGTAAGAAACGAAAATCGCACAACTGCAAGACCAATATGTAGTTAATATAATCAATAAATGTGTTATTGTTCTGTTACATAATAAGCCTAATTGAGGACTTGGTTAGATGAACCTCTCGGTTTTCAAAATAGTCATATAAATATTATCTTTAAATTTATTTTATTCTTAAAAACATATACACTTTATAAGTATACTATATCGTCTGTGTCAAACCAAAAGCGACGCAATTTGCGACGCCGCGCCGTGTTGTGGTATTTTCGCTTAGCGTTCTTGCTGACTTTTCTTCTGTTCTAAGGATTACAGCGTGGTGATAAATAGCAAAAAATAGTTTAAAGTGTTCAAACATATTAATATCATAAAAATATGATGCTTAATGCCATCAAACCATTATAATTAATGTCGAAAATTATGTCATCCTTTGGAGAACATAAAATTCAAAAAGGTTATTTAAATGATATTACTACTGACTGCACAATGACTGGATTCAAAAAATAAGGCTATTCCCACACTTGCTTCATGCACGTATTTATATAAAGTTCCTCGGAAACAATGCGCGGTAATTTTGGAACGCGAAAGCTTTGAAAGAAATGCCGAAAAATTATTGTTACAGTCAACTTATATCGGCGATTAAGTATTGAAATTCTATAAATTTGTGTGAAATCGTATGTACCTATTGGCGCAAATGACGCACATTGTTTACAACGAACTTGTCTTCATCTTTACCTCTGAAAATAAATCCTATTTTATGTGTCCATAACCAGAGGGTATTATATAATTTAAATACACAGTTCAGACTATGTACATTGTAACTGAATTTCTTTTAATAATATAAATTGTATTAGCGCAATGTTTATCATTTTTATATGATGAAATTGATACATTTAAAGCGAGATGCTAATTAGATGTAAGAAGAATTTCTGGTTAGAATAGTTAAGATCGTTTCTCATTATGTAAAGTAAGTTATTGTTAATTATATTTCCATTTAGTAATAGTGATTGTATAAGTAAATGAATCGAATAGTTAGTTATTTGTTGTCAAATAAAAACAAAAACAAAATTCTATTTTGTAATATGTACATAAAACTTTAAATTTTAAAAAATCGAATGCATAGCAAAAGTAATATATTAGTTTTGAGGGAAAACCATTAAAACCCCGTTTTTATAAAAGATAAACACTCTTTCAAAATATTATGTAGTTTAACTATATCTACTTATAATTAAGGATAGACTTGCATGACGTCTTTAAATATTGTTTAAATTTTCGGTAAATATGTTTAAACCAATATTATTTTGAATTTTGAATCTATTGAAATGATATTGAAATACGATGCAAGTAGTCATTGCATCGGAATGTGATGCGTAGGATTCATTTTATAAAATGGTAATCTCTACAACTTGATAATTTGTACAAAAAAAATAGTTTTCGAAACATTTCTGATATATGAATTTTGTTAAAATTATAAAAGAAATATTAGGCTTTAAATGTTAGTGTTACCTACTTAATTGGTTTAAATTAAGTCGACTTAGAGAGCGTTTGAACGCTATAAAAATCTTTCTATAATCTTATATTAAATGTCCTACTTACATACTTAGAACTTGTACTTGATGTTTATTTTAAGTGTAAGTTACAGAAAAAAATTAATTGATCGTACTTCCCAAGAATGTCCAACCACATTCGAAGTAAAAAACACTCTGCCATGTGATCCTCAAACATTTCGTTAGTTTGAACACAACTAACGAAATGTTTGATGATTAGGATAATAATCCAAAGGGAAAAACAAATCTGGAGTATTTTCAATTTCTTCAAACATTGAAAGGAATCATCTTAAAATCAGTATCTGATAGAGCTCTGAGAGACTACCTGTTCACACAAAGAACAAAATAATTATTTACTTTACTTTTTAATTAGGCAACCCATTCGTAATTTATCAATGAAGGAATCGTATATCATCTAATCATTTAATGATACACTTTGCCATCATTAAAAAACAGATGATTGTATGAACAGATGATTAATTTCTAATGCCGTATCTCAGACTATTGACTATATATTCGCTGAAAACTATGTCTCATGTTGTATAAGTTTCCATGAATATTAATTTGCATTTTTTTTTAATATAAATTTGGGATCCAAAGATCAACCTATGTATTGTACCTAAGTAAAGTGCAATTTTTATAGTATGAACAATTTGTATTTTTATAATTTTAATTTGTATCCACACCAATGTTATTTACCAAAGATAAGTAAAACATGAAACGTGCAATTTTATTAAATATATTTAAGTTTGTTATTTTTACAAATATATTAATTAATAAAAACTGCATGGCAGTTATTATTTTATGGTTTGTTAATTCAATTAGTGGTTTTTTAATTATATAAAATAGTTAAATATATTTTTGTCTAGTGAGTCTTATTGTTATAAATATTGTATTAATTTCAACTTTTAGTTATATGTATTAAAGAGGCAATAGCTTCGCTCTGTTTAAAATATAAAGCGTTCGCTGACTGAAATGTAAAACATGAAAAATATTTTGTTCAAAAAATTCCTAATTTAAAAAATACATACTGTTGTAAAGGTTAAATTTCGCTAAGGTTAAAATCGCCACGCCAACAGCCGGTCTCACCCACCATAAAAAACGTTTCACGTCAAAAACTCAATTTCACTTAGTGTCTTTATACTCCAACCATGGAAATATAAAATATAATCTATGTCTGTCTGTCAACAAAAAATATAATTGTGAAATATCTAAGCATGTTCTTATATAATTTATAAAAGATTTTTCAATACTTGCTTGGTCCATTCTTTAATGTGTACAATCATTCATTGACGTGAGAAAGTGATGTTGTGAATAGTGTTTTTGTAGTTTTACAATATAAGATTATATTATATAATAAATAAACGGTGGAAGAGTGTATAGAAAGTTAGCTGAATATGGTTGTGAATATATAAAATGAAACGAGTCAAAGATAAGTTTGTTCTTAGCTTTCTTAGTGCTCGTTTAGCTTTTCCAATACATGAAAAAAAAAATGTATCTGATATTCAAAATAAATTATTGTGGCATTTTCAGCTAACCCTCTATGCACTCATAAACGAAACAAAATTTTCATAGGATTTACATACCTACAAGTAGGTACTTTACAGTGAGAACTTCAAAGAGAAAAACGATATTACATACATATTTAAATGATGTTATTTAATACCTTAGTCATTAGATATAATATTATGGAATAGTTACGAATTAACAAATAGTAAACAAGTCATTTTAACTGTTACATAAACAATACTTTAAACTTTTAAGTAAATAAACTATTCTCTGAATAATTTGGTTAGACTCTTCAAAATTTTTTTGAAGTGTAACCCAAATTTTGAGGACATTTTACTTTATTTATGTTTTCTTAATTAATTAAATAATATAGTCTCATTTTAAAAATTCACGGTCATAAATGAGTTAAATCATTGCAGACGAAGTCGCGTGGAACAGCTAGTAATTTATAAAAATACATTGATTAAATCACTTACAGAAATTAGTAAGGTTGGTATTATCGCATTATCTTACTCATTTCTGTTAGTAAATATAAACTAAAAAAAATGTGAGCTCATTAGCCGGTGAGAGAACTTATAAATTACAGCAACATTTATATATTGCTAACTTGCTAGTTGAACCGTATAAATTAATGGTTTTTATATGATTTTAATGATAACCAACCAATGATGGGAAAACCAAATAACTATCATACAATATAATCTGTATTTATGGGTAATAATTTATTCATCACCTGTCTGATATAGGTGTCATTGATTTTTGAGGATCTCATAATTAGTATTTAGTTTGTTTTACGATTTGTTATTTATATTGTTGTTGTCTATTTTCTGTATCTAACTTGTTTAACTAATACAATGTAGGTCTTGGAATATCAACGCTGATTGCCTGATAATAAGTCCCTTAAATTAAGTTTTAAAAATGTTTAGAAATCTATTCAGAAATACAAAAATACCACTACATTCTGCGGAAAGGACACCGCAACGGATCCTAAGTTTCATCTTCGTGATTTAATTTTAGTGCTTGTATGAAAAAAAAAAATGTTATCGTTATTTTATTGAATATTTTTATATACTTAGCTACGCAACTCATTCGCAAGCGATCGAATAAGAAGCTAGAATCGCTTATTTTAACGCGAACTTGAACGTAAACTCTTACCTCGGATTTAACAAACAATTTTGTTCCGATCACCAAGTTTAGTAGAATACATAATACATACGTAGAATATATAATACATAGGTCTATATGTTGCCATGCAAAAAACTTAATCACTTTGTAATATAAGAAGAGTAGAATAATCGCATCGTTGTTAATTGTTTAGTTCGTTCGAAATGTGAGTCATCTGGGTCAATGATATCAAAATACATATTACAATGAACGTGTTGTAATTCAAAATTAATTTATCAACTTACATTGTTAGCTTACACGTATTTAAATGAGGTACGTGAGAAGCTCTTTTGCTGTAAATTCTGAAAAATCATTTATAGGTAAACTCAGAATTGAAGCTCAGAATTTAAAAAATATTAAAAGAAACAGTTTCATATATTTTATTCTGTTGTTACTACTATTTTACTGAGTGATTAGTGATTATGCCGATTTCACCTATTGTTCCCACTTAAGGAGTATCTAGCATAACTTTTAAGAAGTTCTTCGAAAGTCTATGTAAAAATTAAATCAGTTCAAAGTGCTTCACGATTTTATCTCATTTTTTTAATTAAAACTGCTAATGTTGTATCTTTAACGCTAAAAACATTTTTTATTTATTTAACCAAACCAGAAATCATTCAATTACTTGTAATATCTGCTATTTACATTGTCTTATAAATTCAGATGTATAATGTGTGTTAGGGCAAGGAATTTGCCACAAATGTTTTAAATTACCAGTGTACAAACGTATTTGTAGATCGGTAAATAAATTATTGAAAAACACCTCTGTCTTATTATTTTAGCGTTTAATAATAAACTAACTAAGTACCGAAACTACCGATATACACTTTTATACTAACTGCCTAGTGCTAAGGGCATTTCATAAGGGTGAATTCCATCCATACATTCAAATTCCTATCCTATCCTAGTCCGACTTTCCTATCAATACTAATAATAAATCTGTAGGGGTCGGCCATGGAGTTAATTTACTTTGTTTTCAGAAATATCGTGTATATAGGCTCTATACATGATACTGAAACGTACCGGTACGTGCAGTGACATCTGTGATTTCAAAAGTGTTTCAAATACAACATAAGGGACTGTAAATTATCCATAGCGAATGAATAGATGGCACTGAATTAAACGAGAACTAAATTCTTTTTTATTTTTCCTTATTCCTTGTAATCACTGAAATTTTAGATTTTTTTATACACAAATATATGTTTTGCGGAATCATAAATTCAATTAGGTACATATAATTTTGTAAGTTTTGTATAAAAATAAAGTTTGATTGAGACTTAGTTAAAAATCTTTCTTCAGCCAATTTTGACACTTAAAAACATTTTTAAAAAAACCTTGGCAAGTTATTTAAATTTATTTAGCAGCCCATTTTAAAAATTATATTTTTTGTAGGATTTACCGTTAGTAACAACCATAATCAATAATATAATTCGTTCTATCTGATAGTTCTCATTATAATTTCTGTACTTACTTATGTACATAAAATATCTGTAGCTGAGAGGACGTAAAAGACCTTAATGACCAATCAGCAAAGTTTTTACAGTGGAAATTTCTACAGTACTAATTAGAAAGGTCAATATTTACAAATCGAGATTAAAAATGCCATTATAAAAAAGCTGTAGTAACAACGTTTTTTTTGCTTTGTTATTTATTCTTGTTACTTACCCTTGTTTATTTTATTTTTTTTAAAAACATAAAACTCTCAAAATTTACTTACTACCTTTTGACTAGATTAGATACAAAAAGTATAAGTAATTCGATTATTTACAAATTTTAGGAAAGAATTAATGAGGATAAAGATAAGACTTTGGGTGAAGGGCCAAGTGGATAAACTTCCAGATTTGAGGACATAGGAGTGGAGACGGTTTGTGTGTATAGCCAACTTTGTGTGTGGCTAAATATTTTCTTACATTTTTCAGTTCAAGAACTCATTATTGTAAAGCTTTGGACTATTCACTCTTCATTTTCGCATTTATCCTTCTTTATATAGTGTACCTACATTATCCATGGAAAAATACATACACGTGCCAGCCATCATTCAAGGTGATATCGGAAAAACGTTGTTTGTATTCACTGATTTCACATACATAAGGTTAAATCTCTATTTTTATTATATATACCCAGACAAGACAGACTTAGGGACATTATTAATGCAGTTATCAATAGGACTATAAATTCTAAAGTGAGTTTAAAATTAAAATTTCATCCGATTAAAAAAATCTTTCACAAATAGTTACTTAGAATAGAATTTCAGGATGGACGTATGTATGCTAAAAATTTAGAAGGCAACCAGCTAACTAAAAATAAAGATATCCACCGCTTGGTCTAAGTATAATGCCAGGCGTCAATTATTTATATCAGGCGTTGCTGTACATATTTTGTCAGACGTAGCTGGACGATACTAATAAACTATTGAAAAATTTTACTCAATCCAATTGTCGACATCTGGAATAATTTATAAAAAAAAAGTTGTATTAATTAAATAAGAATTTGTAATGTGAAACACATAAATATTATTTAAATACTGCATCTGGTATTGGTGAATGCACAAAAATTAGAAGAATTGGGTACCCTAAGAACCCGGCTAACCAAACTGGACAAGAAACAATATTTAAAATCCTCATCAGTCACCACTAGCCAGCCAGTGATCGACACGATACTATCCTGTTTACCTGGGTCGCCATCCATCCGAATTTTTAACAATAAAAATCACCTAACTTGTTACACAACATGTTTATTTGGTCCCCATATACTTTTCATAAGTTCTGCGTAACAGTCGCCTACACGTGATAATGGTGATACTACTAAATGAAGAGCAATACTAATGAGGCGCAAATACAAATGAGGGCGTAGAGTCCAACTGTGCAGTATAACTTGTTGGAATTTTTTGTCCAAACAGTCATGGGCGTAGCCAGGATTGTAGCCAGGGGGGGGCATAGAAAATCCTAGATTGTTTTCATCGTTGTTTTTAATAGTATTAGGTAGTCTAGTGTTTTCTGCGAAAAATAGTTAGAAGTCTTCGAAACTTAGTCTTAGTATGAACGATAGCTCATCATTTATAGCGAATTTGCGATAAAAAAAACTCGCGAATCATATCTAAAATATTTTTTTCAAAGCATTAAATATTTGTTTAAAAATTTGAAAAATATATTGTGTAATCTGAATACTTGAAAGGGAAAGCCTCGTTGGAAAAAAAATTAAATGCATTTTAATTGCCCTGCCCGTACCTCGCTACGAATATCAGTAGAGAATATCAGTAAAAATATACTGCATACAAACTATGAATACTCCGAACTGGTGCAGTACAGTTCTGTCGCTGGAATTTGAAAAATAAATCGGAAAATCACCGACGACTTTAGAAATTCCTCTTATAGGGTGATCTAGTACTCCATCCTTCGGAGAAAATAAATTTCTTCATGAGACGTATATCTAATGAAATTACTTTTCTTGTTATTTTTCCGCGTGGCTCTTTCGTTGGCTTATTATAGTCACCCCCGCCCTCATTATGTGTGTGTGATAGATATAGTAATATGTGCATCCGCCTTAGAGAGTGTAGTCAGTCAAACTATGACAATTAGAACGCCTGACAAAATATGTATAAAGCAATTAACGTCTAATATACATCGCCAAGCTTTGGATCTTTATTTTTGAATAGCGGCTCGCCCGCGTTGGATATTTAATTATATTTATTTTAATTTACATCAAACATCGTAAGGATTATAAATAAACTAAATTTGAAATAAAAGTAATGTTTACATAATCTATACTATTATATAAAGCTGAAGAGATTGTTTGTTTGGTCGTAGGCGCTAATATCAGGAACCACGGGTTCGATTTATCGAGGAAGGCTATAAGCTATAGAGAACGCGGACGATGTCGCGGGCACTAGCTAGTATTGGCTATTTAAGAATTTTGGTTACAAGTTAAGTAGACAAGGGGTAAAAGTTCTTCAATATTTTATTATAACGGATCTCGTTTATACATCGTTATTGATAATAAGTTGGTATATAGACAAAGTTTCATTAAGAAACGATACCGGTTTTCGGAAAGATGATGTAGCGAAAGCTAAACCGCTTTAAATATCTTTAGATAAGCTTAAACGCATGACTGTACTTAATAATATAAACAAAGAATAAAAAATAATGTTTCATTGTTACTATCGCGTCATTATTTACATTATGCGACAAACATAGTGCCTAATTGTTGTACGAGTACGATTCAAATGTTACATCAGTTATCAACCAAAGATATCTTAGTGCAACTTTTTACTTATAAAATATGAAAATATTTTTTGCTCGAAAATATTTTGGCGTATCAGCCCAGAAGTTAGTTAAGCAGAGTACCTTATTATTTCGGTTAGTCCGTTTTCGTAATTGCAGTTTCGTAATTGGCTACGAAAGAGGAATTATTTTTATTCAGTTAGGAAAGTTAAAATAATAAGGTTATGAGGGCTAATGTGGGCCTTTATAGAGAACTAACTGGTGCTCGCGACTTCGTCTGAGTTGAAAAAGAAAAAAGTAGCTTATCCTGTGTCCTGTACATCTAAATGTTTATCTACCAAGTTTCATGAAAATCAGTTAATTCGTTTGAGCGCCTCTTTCACCAACGTCATGTAAAGTGTTGATTAGTTACTTTTAGAAATAATTTTCTGTTTTATTGAATTATGCACTCGTTTTACTGCATCATTCGATAGACTAATTATTTTTATTATTTTCTATTCAATGTTTGGGACGTTTACCGTACAAACAAAGGTATGTCAGCTCCATTATTCCCGGTTACCGGTGACTTTAAATGACAGTTACGTCAAGTAGGCCATACTTGACGTATGTGAAACAGGCGCTAAGAGTTATGGATGAACATACATACAGAAAAAAATTCTAAAAATGGTCAATTTTGTTTCAGTATCATGAATAGAACCTCTAAAAACACGATATCTGTTTTTAGATCTAAAAACAAATTAACTTACTCCATGACCAACCCTTACAGATTTATTATTAGTATTGATGATCTAGATCGGCGTGAAGTAAGGTAAGTGAGCTTTAAAATATTTTCCAATAGGGAAATTGATAGAAGCTGGGGTTATTCTTGTCCAGACAATAGACAACGGAAATCATTATTAGGTGGTCCCCACACTAAAATACGTAAAATGTCGTCTGGGAGCTTTAATTAAAAGCGCTGTCGCTAATCCGTTTGAGATATAACAAAGCAATGTAGGTATGAAGGAATTATTTCTCTCTTGTGGGTCTACAAAAAAGTGAAGGTAGGTCTATCTGACAATGTAATTCTTTTGCTTATAATTCAAAATCGATATTTAAATTACTATTGCTATATTAAAAGTTATCTACTGTATTTAAAGTGCGCGTTCGTGGGAATAAATTCCGTGGCACTGTTGCGAAATGCCCTCCGCCCGTACTAACCTTATTCGTAGGGGGAAAGTATTCTCACGGGGAACACCTGCGCTGACGCCGACCCCGCCGCAGTTTGCCATAATAATAATAGCGTAGTAGCCCTAGCTTTATAGGAATCCGCATGACGATTTTACTGATTTTTTATACTAAGCACCTACACTGTTTGTTTTCGTTTACAAGCGATCTCCCCAATAACATCAGTATCTTTGAATGTGTCCTATTCAAAGTTTATCAGTCCTCGAGGATAAGAGTCGCACATGTTTTTTTTTTTTTTTTTTCAAACGAATCAAGCCGTATCGTTCGAAGCATTTTCTTTGAAGTTATTTTATTTACTAATTTTGTCGTATATTATAAAATAAAGTCCTCCGCTGTCTGTCTGTCTGTCTGTTATCGATAAACTCAAAAACTACTGCACCGATTTTCATGCTGTTTTCACCAATGCATAGAGTGGTTCTCGAGGAAGATTTTAGTATACAATTTACAAAGTTACGCGGGCGAAGTCGCGGGCAACAGCCAGTTCATTATATAATTTGAATAAGATCGAATTACTTCATAGTAATATCTAAAGAAATAAGAATAAGAATATAAGAAGAGTTACTAACATAGTTTTAAGTTAATATTGTTACTTACCATTATGGGTCTGTGTAATCCGAAATAAATAAATAATTATATTATTATGTTATATTATTAAATAAAT
Source organism: Synanthedon vespiformis (assembly GCA_918317495.1). Lineage (NCBI taxonomy): Eukaryota > Metazoa > Arthropoda > Insecta > Lepidoptera > Sesiidae > Synanthedon > Synanthedon vespiformis. Next base: position 7,241,905 of record OU906947.1, read on the forward strand.
AGTAATTAGGTGATTCCCATAGTCAAAATCTGATTTACCCACAGGCTATTCAGGTTGGAGTTAGGCGCAAGTTCCTTTATAAAGTAAAGTGTTTGAAATTTGAATTATCCCTCCTTCATCTTTCGTTACGGACTGACTGTGATTTGAAGATTTTAAATACTTGAGCTCTCTTCTCAAACTCTAATTGAATTAGAGCTTGGAACTCACCAGACAAACACTACCCTTCTGCCCATTTGCACCTACTACAAATTTATTTTAATTATATCAATATAAATCTCAGTACAAGTGTGTATAATAATTTTAAAAAAATCACGGAGTCGATCCCTTACCTACTAACAAGTATCAACTTCATTGACATGCATTTTTCGTAGAGATACAACATAATTTGGTCGTATACGAGTATTACTGGAGAATTAAAAAAGTAAATGCGTGGTTACAAGACGGGGTACTATTGTATGAAGGCGTTTCAACCCCCGTTATAAGCCAGGTGTTAGGAACACTCCGTGGGAAACAGTTAACTATTGACACTAATTTTTCGTGGGGGACACCCCCACTGAAAACCTTGGTCTTAATACCATCACAATAAGTATAATGTATAATACAAAGAGAATCTTTGTATACAAATACTTACAAAGTCTCAAGGGCCTATAAGGTGAACTATGATTTTGTTTTGAGTGCAAACAAGTAAAAATAGTCAAATTCAAGTAAATTCAAAAAATAATATAAAATTTAAAATAACAATAAAGGAGTGAATAAATTTTAGAATATTGTAGAACTTTTGTTTTCATTGAAAGTAATCATAGAACTTCGCGGTCGTCACGTGACTACGAGCGACCGGCGCACATACATATTTGAACTATCTACGCGGCCAGGATTATTTTATGGTCAATATTTTGGTTCTAAACGATATTAGTAAATGAAATTAAGATTAATATTACATCGAGACATTTTAATTAATTTTTTTTTTTATTTAAGAATAATTTTCATCTTCGCTTTCTGAAGAATGACCACATTCATTCCGATTTGGGATGAGTAGAACAATTGTTTCTGGCAAAAAAGAATTAAGTTCTCTTCTTTTCGCGCTTCTTAACAGAGGGTCCGAACTCAAAAGAAGACGATTAAAAATCTCTCTGTCTTGTCTTATCCGCGACTTACCGCGGCAAAATTTTAAATTATTTGAATCACTATTTTAAAATTATTCATTTTATATACCCAATTTAGAATCCGCCCCAATTTAAACCGAAGTACGACCCCCCCGGGGCATGGAAGGCGAAACGGAACATGGGCTTTGCTTTGAGTTGTATGCTTGCCATAGAAAGCAATATTTTATTAAACATTAAAAATATTTCCTATGATATTTTGGTGTAACATGGGAATTATATACGTACAAGAGTAATATTATAAGTCAAAAATGCTCAAAACCTATAAATAAACCCAAGGTATTTTGTAAACTTGGTAGACCAAAGATTGCAGAAATTTTGGCGAAAATTAGCCTTGGTACTTAAACCAACTTGTTCAGTAACGATCTACACTGTAGCAAAATATGTCACTATATTTTAATACTATTCATCTCAGCCGTAGGACGTCCACTGCTGGACATAGGCCTCCCCCAAAATTTTCCAATTGGACCGGCCAGAAGCAGCCTGGATCCACCGTCGACCCGCGGCCCTTATTAGGTCGTCTGTCCACCTTGTGGGTGGACGTCCTACGCTGCGCTTGCTGGTCCGTGGCCTCCACTCGAGAACCTTCCGGCCCCAGCGGCCGTCGGCTCTTCGTACTATGTGCCCTGCCCACTGCCACTTCAACTTACTAATCCGACGGCTTATGTCGGTAACTTTCGTACGTCTACGGTTTAATATTTTAATACTATTACTATAAAGTAATACTAAGTTGTAACATAGTACGACATTTAATACGTTATGAATGTTTGAGGATTATATCATCACAAATGTTCCTAATTAGTGCTTCGTTCCCCCGATTTCCTATTGGTGTTATTATATGAAATAAATTGTCCTAAAGACATTCACCTTGAATCCCTCATAATGTGATATAACTAATTCTTTGTGTTATGTAACTAAAATTACTTTTATATAGGTATATGTCATCAATATCAATTACGTATAATAAAAAAGTAAGAGTCCGTGTCTGCTCAATAAAAATTTAAAAAAAAATAAAAAAATTGTATAAGTGTTATTTTTTCATAGTTTTCATAATTGTTGTCTGTTTATTCGAATTCGGTTTCCACTGAAACATTGTAACTTTACTTAATATTCGATTTAGTCCCATGACTTTAATAAACCGATAAGTGAAGTTACTTGCACTTCGCGGTGATGATGTCATGTTAACGCTCTCGTGTAGTGTGCAAAAAGAAACGAAATAAATACGACATTTTATACATTCCTTAGAGAAGAGATGATCGACATTTCCGGGTAGGTATTTGAGCCAAGCGGAAAACTTGTCCTATAACTCTTATATAATAATTATAAGAACTACAGACCTGGCTGGAGTACTAGGGCTAAATCAACCCTTTTATTTTAGAAGTCCCACCAAAATTATCTGTCTTTTTTAGAATATTTATTTTTAAATATAAATAATATCCTGTAAAAATTTCAACTTGCTTCAAATACATTTTTTCTAAAACGTTTTTACAAGCGCCCGGCAAAGTTAAAGACCCGACTAAATAATGTTTACTTTTTAAATATTCAATTAATTTTGAAGTATAAAAATTTTAGATGGCCTTAAGGACTAAAATGATGACGTGCAAGTGAGCAACATGCTTCGGATAAACATAATGCACTAAATTTATTTTATCCTTACATATCCATAAAATCAAAAACTACTGAACCGATTTTCATTCTGTTTCCGCCAATGCATAGAGTGGTTCTCTAGGAAGGTTTTAGAATATAATTTACAAAGTTACGCGGGTAAAGTCGCGTGCAGCAGCTTATTTTACTATATTATACAAGGCCACCAACGAGGCAGGCAATAATCATAGCTGAATTCAAGTCTCCACAATATTTACGTTTGTAATTTATTAAGTTTACATTATTTGAATTGACCCAATATGTAAATATTGGGTTTTAATTTACATTAATTTTAGGAGCTTCATCATCATCATCTCAGCCGCAGGACGTCCACTGCTGGACATAGGCCTCCCCCAAAAATTTCCAATTTTAGGAGCTTGCATAATAAAAAAACCCTACATGTAGGTACTTACGAGGTACAAACTTAAATGGGCATGTTCGTTAATTTCCTTTAGAGCTTTCTTCATGCCCCCCGCTTTTTCTATTTCCTTTGAACAATACTCAGTCTGTTTTTGTAATTCCTTATACTATTTCCAGTTTCCTTACTAATCCGCATTATTTCTTTAATAAAAAAATTCCGATGTTGCAAAAGCTTTTTTCATTTCTGTATTAGTTTTCTTGCTTCTTCCCCCTATTCTGTCTTCTTTATATGGGACAACCTCTGAAGTACGATCAACAAAACAAAAAAAAGAGTCGTCAAAATCAATTCATAATTGGAGGAATAATAGCGTAAAAAATACACAAAATTGATGTTCTTATTTAAAAAAAAAAAGCGTTGAAAAAATTTCGACAAAATTTATATGGATGGTCCCATATAAAAGTATGAACTTTAAAGTACTAGTGGGTGCCCGCGACTTCGTTCGCGTTGAAAAAGAAAATATATGCTCGCTTGACCCGGGCAAACGTTTGACAACCAAGTGACAATTTCAGACAAAAGACAATTATTTATGTTTTTATAATTATGATCCCTCGGGAATAGTCCTTTTTTCTGGATGAATTGTGATCCCTATGTCCTTTCTGGTGACCATGAAATTTTGCATACACGTTGTATGCAAAATTTCATGGTGATCGGTTCAGTAGTTTTTCCGTGAAAGCGAGACAGACAGACAGAGTTACTTTCGCATTTATAATATTAGTATAAATAGTATAGATTATGATGAAGTATGACAAGCAAAAAATAATTCTCAAAAACAATCCATATAAGCCTTCTTTGTCGCCATTTACGTCATAATCGCAGACGCAATCCAACACCGTGGCAAACTTTTTGATTAGTGCACAAATTCACTCATGCAATATGAGAAGGAGAGCAGGAGTGCCACCTATTGACATTAGTATTAAACAATTTAATAAATCACGGTGCACAGTGAGGTGTAGTTGACCAGTACCTTTTGCTATGGAGAATTTATTGTTTAAGACTTTTAATAAAATATTAAATACTACAATAATTATTGTAAACAAGTGTTAAAGTAATACGCTTCCGAAATACTGTCTGGAATTTGAACACTTACAAGGTTTTAAATGGGTAAGTGCTTTTTCTAAGCTTTTTGTTATTTTTTATTACAATTATAATTATTATTGCAAGGTTTTTTAATTCGCGGGCTGCCAAATGACTGCGAAACACAGTGTGCGGACGACTACGGAAGACGACTTCAAGTTATAGGCACTATGTACCTAACGTCTAAACGTGAGTCCAGACAAACAAAATATTTTATAAAATTCCTTTATATAACATGTTCTTAACATGACTATAGATATTATGTAACAACATATTACATTTGCAGGTGAGTCACTGTGCCCGTGTGGTGTGGAACAAATCTAAAAATTTTAGATGTTGTCCGAGACAATCTTTGTTTGATAACTTTGTTATTGTTATGTAATCTATTAAAACGTGTACTGTGATGTTTGAGCTTCGTCTAGTGGTTAATGTTTACCGCTGCCTCTCGGGGGTCGCGTGTTCGATTTCCTTCAGGGTCACTTTCAAAAATAAGTTTGAAAAGTTAGCTCTGATCTGAATCTGACTAATCTGACATGTGTGTAGCTTTTGTGTTTAGATGATTGAATAAGGCATGGCAGAGCCTATCTAATTAAATTCAATCATTTATTGCAATCATCTAACTATCATTTAGGTACTACCTTAGCTACCCTATTTTAGGGTAACCCTTATCCAGTCTTTGATCATAATCTATATATATCTATCTACATATAATAAAATCGTAAACGAACCGTGTCCGCATTATACATTAAAAAAAAAAACCATTTGTCAACTCGACTCGAATGTCTTTATTCTGCAAAATTGCAGAATTTATTTTATTTTATTACTTAACTTAACTTAACTTTTATTTTGCAAAATTGCCAGTATGTGTCTTTTATAAGGGCTCCATGAGCTCATACCGCCTTCCCCTTTCTTCCATCGGACATACAGACGTACGGTTGGTTACCATCCTCATCTTGTCGAAATCCCCCCTTTTCGAACCAAGCGCTTTAAAACATCTTTTATAATGCGCACCGCCAAGGTTTGGAACTCCCTGTCTGCCTGCCTGCCTGCCTGCCTGGTTTCAACTGAGGTTTGAATCTCATATAAAAAAAAAAAAAAAAAAATATGTGTCAAGTTAGTGAAATATCTTCATAAATTATAACTAAGAATTTTTCAAATAAAAAAAATGGATCAAAATCAGTCCATCCGTTTGGGAGCTACGATTCTACAGACAGATACATAGATTACTTACACACGTCAAACCTATAACACCTCGCTTTTGCGTCGGGCGTCAGATTTTTTTTCAAATTTTTGTCCATTAAACCATCTCCGACTTTAACGAATACATATTATATGAAAAACATCAGAAGAATTAGTCCAGCCGTACTCGAGTTTTGCGCTTAGCGACACATTTGGCGAATAGATTGCTCTTCTCTCGTTCCCTATACCTCCTTGAGTAACTCGTAATAAGTATTATAAGAAATAATATTATATAAAATAAAACATCAAGATTCCTTGAAATAAGTCTTAGTGTTCGAAACAGTTCGAACTCCGATAGCGAACCAAATAAATATATCTAATGGGCTCTCTATTCTAAGTATGATCTGCCAATTAAAAAAAAAACAACGCCATCATTATTTTATACCTATTAATGTTGTATCGAGTGTTTCTATAATTTTCATACGTTTATGATAAACAGGACGATTTGGTAGCGTAATAAATGCTGAGGTGCAGGAGACGCAATTGATTTTTTTTACAATATAAAGCCGTGAACAACAGTTAATTAAAGAGTGAGGCGCCTCCTGACAACCATTTTCTAATGTAATATGACACTTTGGACCTAATTAGCAGATTATTATTAATATCTACTTTATTCTCGCTTCCCATTCAAAAGTCATAACGAGAGGGGAGCTTTGGTTAATCCATACAAAATGGTTATCATTTATATAGTGTAAAGTTTTATTTTATACGTCTATTTCTATTTGTTTACAAACATTCAATAAAATAATTTGGTTCGATTCAACGTCGATCCTTCACATTTGAGTGTATTTTTTTTTATTACTTCATATGTGAAATAGAAACAATGATAATTTATAGGTATCTAGAATTAATCGTCTATGTAACCGATATAACTATGTAGATATAATATCTAGATATAATAATAAGACCTACTAAAATAAAGTGTTAAGAATTTTTATGAACGATCAAACGAAATTTAAAATAAAAGGATTAAAATCAAAATTTGGCGAAATTTTCCCCTTTTTTATTTAAAGCAAATTAATAGGCACAAAATTACCCTTGTTTTCCGTACATATTAACCAGCATTGGGAGAGGATAAATAATTTAGGAATTATTTAACCTAGAACCGGGTTTTAAGGTAATTTCAAAATAAGATTAAAGTCAGATATAATAATAAATAAATAGTATGGACTATTTCATAAATATCTTCACACATTCCTCACAGCGCCGTCTAATTCCACAGTAAGCAACTAATGCTTGTATTATTGATACCAGACAGTTTGATATACTACATAAATTACTTTTTTTTGTAAATACATACATATTATAGATATAAAACATCCATAACTCAGGTACAAAGGTAAAATGTTAACACATAAACATTGCCCTTAGCGGGATTCGAACCCACGACCGCTAGAGTCATCAGCCAAGCCCCTATAGACCAAACATGTCGTCAAACTTATATTAGAACTAGCTGTTGCCCGCGACTTCGTCCGCGTTAAAAAAGATAAAAAGTAGCATATCACGTGTCCCCTACTTTTAAATGTTTATCTACCAAGTTTCATGAAAATCAGTAAATTCATTTAAGAGTGATGGAGGAACATACATACATACAGATAAAAATTCTAAAAATGGTCAATTTAGTTTCAGTGTCATGTATACACGATATTTCTGAAAACAAAGTAAATTACTCCATGGCCGACCCCTACAGATTTATTATTAGTATTGATTGATAACTTAGAATTAAATGAAACATTGTGTGAAATGAAAATGTTTATAATATGACAAATAAGTATATAATAAAAATATACAACACATATTTTTCAAATCTTCATCATTATAGACACCATTATAGAACATATAAAAAAAAAAAAAAAAAAAAAAACACATATTTTTCAAATCTTCATCATTATAGACACCATTATAGAACATGTCTATCAGTGAGCAGTGTATTGTGTGCAAATTAAATAAATATTGTCTACGAGAAGCGTTGTATCGGCTCCCGATATATTTCATACACTGAATATTATTTGTAGACAGTACGTTTCAGGATCATGTACAGTAATAACGTATGAGTATTATGTCTAACTCAAGAATTTACTATAGATACTAATAACGACTTTCTTGTTAAGTAAGTAATTAATGTGATCTTGATCTTAACTTAAGTATTTTTAATGTTTAATAATTTAATCAATTGAAGAAATTTATTGCAGTGATTTTTTTTTTATTTATTGGAGAACTGATAATTCAATGAGAGATACTTTACCAATGTCCATAGCGGTATTTTTTTTTTTTTTTTTCAAAATATTGCTAAATAAATAATATAATAGTGCTTTTTTTTTAAATCCGGACAAAATAACAATTTTTACTAATGCTTGTTATCTATGCAGTAAAAGATATAACTATATGTTTCTAAATAATGAATTTCTTCTACATAAGTAGAGAGAGCGTCAACATAGCTTTTAACTTTTCATTGTCATTGAGCTTCGTGAAGTTAAGTTTTTTAGATAAGTAGTGATTGTTTATCGCATTTAGTTATGAGTTGCAAAAACTTTATAACTTAAGTGAATATTATAGAATACATTAGGCTAGTAATAACTGTTATGTTATGTGTAGTTGCTAAACATAATAACTGTCATGTTTTTAATTTGCAGTTTTATAATTATTTTAAAGTAGCTGGCGCCCGCGACTTCGTCCGTGTTGAAAAAGAAAAAAGTAGCCTATCCTGTGTTCTGTACGTCTAAATATTTATTTACCAAGTTTCATGAAAATCAGTTAATTCGTTTAAGAGTTATGGAGGAACAACATAGGTATGTACATACAGAAAAAAAAATCTAAAAATGATAAATTATTATCATTATTTTTTTAAATAATTCGCTTATTAAATTGATGTTTTACATTAAAAAAAAATGGTAAATTTAGTTTCAGTATCATGTATACAGATTTATTATTAGTATTATTGATTGATAATAATAATAAATAATGATTTTATTTTAAATTGATAAAATAAAAGGCAAGTGTAAAGTTATTAACGATACATTTAACAACACCTTTTCCGTTTACCAATTATTTTGTTGGTGTAAAGAGAAAATCTCTTTGTATTAATGTCCATACGTTCATATGTTATAAAATGTCAGAGGAAAACATTACTGGAGGCTATTAAAGTACAATTAAGTACTAAGTAGCGTATTACCCTCTCGAGAAGAAAAGGCTTTTGCATGCACGGGCTACATTTAATAAGTTGCTGCAATACCTACGCACTTTTCTTCATGTCGTATTATATTTTTTTTAATATAATTAAATATTGCCATTGGCAGATATCAAACTCTGAACATGGATGACTTTGGGCTGCCAGAGACTGAATTAACACCTTTCAACTATTACAATTTACTTTGGATGAGGTCAACTGCAACGGTGCCAGGTTTTCTTACTTTTTACTTATTCTTTTTAGTATATATTTTTTAGTGATTTCCTTTAATTAGACAGAATGCTAAATTATGTTATACCTTTTTTTTTGTTGACGCTAGGAGATGCAAATTATGTTATACCTAATAAACACAGTTTGTGCCTTTGACTTAGAATTTAGAATAATTATGTAAAATTTATCTTGGTTAAAAGATGGCCGACAACCAATTCTTAACATGGAGATGGGTGGGCTCCCTGAGCCAGATTACTTACATAGCAATCAACCAACAAATTTCAACTACTTTCCTGCAACAGAGCCTGCATATGGTAAGAGATTTACCTTAAATACTTCGGTTATATTTAGTTCAATTTTTTTATAATAATTATATAATGCTGAAGAGTTTGTTTGTTTGGTTGTACGCGCAAATCTCAGGAACTACTTGTTCGAATTGAAAAATTCTGTTTGTGTTGAATAGTCCATTTATCGAGGAGGGCTATAGGCTATAGATAACGTAGACGAAGTCGCGGGTACTAGCTAGTAATTTAATAAGCGGCAAGTGCGCAGCGACTAAAGAAGGATTAAGGATAAGGATAATGAAGGGATGTGGTAATGGGCTCTAGCATGCGTTACCTAGCACATATTATTAAGCTTTTTTTTAACGGTAATATTCTGTAAGTGTGGTTAGTGAAGTCAGACCTTCACTTCTGACAACTTTTCAAATGCAGACCAGAAATTTGAAAAGTTCATTTCCAAAGTCCCGGAGGTCCCGGCTACGTTAGACAAGCACCCTTACGTACCACTCGTCCAACAGGCTCGTCAAGCACTTGCATCATGTAAGGGTTTAATATTTAGTACAGTTCAGACATGTGTTGTAAAATATTACCTAATATTGAATATTTATTTCGCTGTACAGTCGAGCGCCACGCAAATCAAAACATGTACAACAATTATTTATTCGATTTGACTTTAACGAGGCCCTATGAAAGAGAACAGGCATCATGTAAGGGCCTTATAGTACTTAATATTTATTTCGGTTCACAGTCGCCCCAATTCCAAACATACCATCGACCTATGGGCTACCATTGCTAGACCATACAGTAAATCAAAGGCAACCATCACTATATAACAATTTATTGCCTTGTACGAGTGCAACAGCGCCTGCATCAAGTAAGAGTTTTCTCCTCCTAAAACAGTTCAGGCATGTGTGTAGTAAATATAATATTAATCTTGAATATTTATTTCGGTTCACAGTAGCCCCAACTCCAAGCACGGAGACCAATGGACTGCCAGCGCCAGACCATTCAGTAAATGTAAGGCAACGATTACTATATAACAATTTATTGCCTTGTACGAGTGCAACAGCGCCTAAATCATTAAGACATTACCCAGGCCTCAATATGAGGACCCATGGGGTACGAAAGCGAGAGAAAACAGTGAATCTTGTATCACCAACACGTCAACTGGCAACTGCAACATGGCCTGCATCAAGTAAGAGTTTTCTCCTCCTAAAACAGTTCAGGCATGTGTGTATAGTATATATAATATTAATCTTGAATATTTATTTCGGTTCACAGTAGCCCCAACTCCAAGCACGGAGACCAATGGACTGCCAGCGCCAGACCATTCAGTAAATGTAAGGCAACGATTACTATATAACAATTTATTGCCTTGTACGAGTGCAACAGCGCCTAACTCATTAAGACATTACCCAGGCCTCAATATGAGGACCCATGGGCTACGAAAGCGAGAGAAAACAGTGAATCTTGTATCACCAACACGTCAACTGGCAACTGCAACATGGCCTGCATCAAGTAAGAGTTTTCTCCTCCTAAAACAGTTCAGGCATGTGTGTAGTAAATATAATATTAATCTTGAATATTTATTTCGGTTCACAGTAGCCCCAACTCCAAGCACGGAGACCAATGGACTGCCAGCGCCAGACCATTCAGTAAATGTAAGGCAACGATTACTATATAACAATTTATTGCCTTGTACGAGTGCAACAGCGCCTAAATCATTAAGACATTACCCAGGCCTCAATATGAGGACCCATGGGGTACGAAAGCGAGAGAAAACAGTGAATCTTGTATCACCAACACGTCAACTGGCAACTGCAACATGGCCTGCATCAAGTAAGAGTTTTCTCCTCCTAAAACAGTTCAGGCATGTGTGTAGTAAATATAATATTAATCTTGAATATTTATTTCGGTTCACAGTAGCCCCAACTCCAAGCACGGAGACCAATGGACTGCCAGCGCCAGACCATTCAGTAAATGTAAGGCAACGATTACTATATAACAATTTATTGCCTTGTACGAGTGCAACAGCGCCTAACTCATTAAGACATTACCCAGGCCTCAATATGAGGACCCATGGGCTACGAAAGCGAGAGAAAACAGTGAATCTTGTATCACCAACACGTCAACTGGCAACTGCAACATGGCCTGCATCAAGTAAGAGTTTCCTCTTCCTAAAACAGTTCAGGCATGTGTGTATAGTATATATAATATTAATCTTGAATATCTATTTCGGTTCACAGTAGCCCCAATTCCAAGCACAGAGACCCATGGGCTGCCAGCGCCAGACCATTCAGTAAATGTAAGGCAACGATCGCCGTACAACAGTTTAATGCCTAGTTCGAGTGCAACAGCGCCAAAATCGTTTGGGTTTACATTAGGGCATCACCCAGGTCTGAATATGAGGACCCGTGGACTACCAAAGCGAGAGAAAACAGTAAATCTTGTATCACCAACACGTCAACTGGCAACTTCAACATGGCCTGCATCAAGTAAGAGTTTCCTCCTCCTAAAACAGTTCAGGCATGTGTGTAGTATATATGTATAATGTAATCTTGAATATTTATTTCGGTTCACAGTAGCCCCAATTCCAAGCACAGAGACCCATGGGCTGCCAGCGCCAGACCATTCAGTAAATGTAAGGCAACGATCACCGTACAACAGTTTAATGCCTTGTCCGAGGGCAACAGCGCCAAAATCGCTTGGGTTTCCATTAAGGCATCACCCAGGTCTGAATATGAGGACCCATGGACTACCAAAGCGAGAGAAAACAATGAATCTTGTATCACCAACACGTCAACCGGCAACTGCAACATGGCCTGTATCAAGTAAGAGTTTTCTCCTCCTAAAACAGTTCAGGCATGTGTGTAGTATATATAATATTAAACTTGAATATTTATTTCGGTTCACAGTAGCCCCAACTCCAAGCACGGAGACCAATGGACTGCCAGCGCCAGACCATTCAGTAAATGTAAGGCAACGATTACTATATAACAATTTATTGCCTTGTACGAGTGCAACAGCGCCTAACTCATTAAGACATTACCCAGACCTCAATATGAGGACCCATGGGCTACGAAAGCGAGAGAAAACAGTGAATCTTGTATCACCAACACGTCAACTGGCAACTGCAACATGGCCTGCATCAAGTAAGAGTTTCCTCTTCCTAAAACAGTTCAGGCATGTGTGTATAGTATATATAATATTAATCTTGAATATCTATTTCGGTTCACAGTAGCCCCAATTCCAAGCACAGAGACCCATGGGCTGCCAGCGCCAGACCATTCAGTAAATGTAAGGCAACGATCGCCGTACAACAGTTTAATGCCTAGTTCGAGTGCAACAGCGCCAAAATCGTTTGGGTTTACATTAGGGCATCACCCAGGTCTGAATATGAGGACCCGTGGACTACCAAAGCGAGAGAAAACAGTGAATCTTGTATCACCAACACGTCAACTGGCAACTGCAACATGGCCTGCATCAAGTAAGAGTTTCCTCCTCCTAAAACAGTTCAGGCATGTGTGTATAGTATATATAATATTAATCTTGAATATCTATTTCGGTTCACAGTAGCCCCAATTCCAACCACGGAGACCCATGGGCTGCCAGCGCCAGACCATTCAGTAAATGTAAGGCAACGATCGCCGTACAACAGTTTAATGCCTAGTTCGAGTGCAACAGCGCCAAAATCGTTTGGGTTTACATTAGGGCATCACCCAGGTCTGAATATGAGGACCCGTGGACTACCAAAGCGAGAGAAAACAGTGAATCTTGTATCACCAACACTTCATCTGGCAACTGCAACATGGCCTGCATCAAGTAAGAGTTTCCTCCTCCTAAAACAGTTCAGGCATGTGGGTATAGTATATATAATATTAATCTTGAATATCTATTTCGGTTCACAGTAGCCCCAATTCCAAGCACGGAGACCCATGGGCTGCCAGCGCCAGACCATTCAGTAAATGTAAGGCAACGATCGCCGTACAACAGTTTAATGCCTAGTTCGAGTGCAACAGCGCCAAAATCGTTTGGGTTTACATTAGGGCATCACCCAAGTCTGAATATGAGGACCCGTGGACTACCAAAGCGAGAGAAAACAGTGAATCTTGTATCACCAACACGTCAACTGGCAACTGCAACATGGCCTGCATCAAGTAAGAGTTTCCTCTTCCTAAAACAGTTCAGGCATGTGTGTATAGTATATATAATATTAATCTTGAATATCTATTTCGGTTCACAGTAGCCCCAATTCCAAGCACGGAGACCCATGGGCTGCCAGCGCCAGACCATTCAGTAAATGTAAGGCAACGATCGCCGTACAACAGTTTAATGCCTAGTTCGAGTGCTACAGCGCCAAAATCGTTTGGGTTTACATTAGGGCATCACCCAGGTCTGAATATGAGGACCCGTGGACTACCAAAGCGAGAGAAAACAGTGAATCTTGTATCACCAACACGTCAACTGGCAACTGCAACATGGCCTGCATCAAGTAAGAGTTTCCTCTTCCTAAAACAGTTCAGGCATGTGTGTATAGTATATATAATATTAATCTTGAATATCTATTTCGGTTCACAGTAGCCCCAATTCCAAGCACGGAGACCCATGGGCTGCCAGCGCCAGACCATTCAGTAAATGTAAGGCAACGATTACTATATAACAATTTATTGCCTTGTACGAGTGCAACAGCGCCTAACTCATTAAGACATTACCCAGGCCTCAATATGAGGACCCATGGGCTACGAAAGCGAGAGAAAACAGTGAATCTTGTATCACCAACACGTCAACTGGCAACTGCAACATGGCCTGCATCAAGTAAGAGTTTTCTCCTCCTAAAACAGTTCAGGCATGTGTATAGTATATATAATATTAATCTTGAATATCTATTTCGGTTCACAGTAGCCCCAATTCCAAGCACGGAGACCCATGGGCTGCCAGCGCCAGACCATTCAGTAAATGTAAGGCAACGATCGCCGTACAACAGTTTAATGCCTAGTTCGAGTGCAACAGCGCCAAAATCGTTTGGGTTTACATTAGGGCATCACCCAAGTCTGAATATGAGGACCCGTGGACTACCAAAGCGAGAGAAAACAGTGAATCTTGTATCACCAACACGTCAACTGGCAACTGCAACAAGTAAGAGTTTTCTCCTGCAGAGATTAATAAATGCTTTTTAATAATAATAAAACTCTTTATTTTTGCCATATCTGATCATTTCGTTAGTTACATTTAACTTAGTCTATGTTGCATGTGATTTTGGAATTTATCAATATTTGTATTATGCTTACTTCACAAATACCTATATTTTATAGTTTATAGGCTATTTTAGGCGTATATTTATACGCTATTTTATAGTTTTTTGTGGCTATAATCTAATATTTACTACATGCTTAATTTTTAATTTTCCCACCCCCATTTTCCAAATTAAAATGGGACCCCCTTGGGGGTGCTCCCTTTCAAATAAAAAAAGAATTATCAAAATCGGACTACCCTGTAAAAAGTTATGCGTGATCATACATAAAAAAAAAATAAAAAATAAAAAAAAAATATACGCGTCGAATTGAGTACCTCCTCCGTTTTTGTTTTGTCGTTTTCGTCGGTCGAAAATTACAATAATCCTAGTACATAATTATAATATTATTTTCAAATTTTTAGTTTTAGTTTGTAAATGTACCTACAATGTAGTCTTGAAGTCAGTTTTTTATATAATATTTTTTTTTTAATTTTGTAGAAAGTATTTTTTTTAAATGGTTATTCATAATCGCGGAACAAAATAACATACAAAATTATTATTTTTGAAATTTTTTTTTAAAGCACTTAATAAATTTTCATAAAATTTATATAGGACGATCTCTGAAGTATAAATACCACCTATAAAAAAAAACATCTAAATCGAGCGATTAATTAGCGAGGTAATTGCGTAACAAACACACGAAAAAACACATAGTCGAATAGAGAACCTCCTTCTTTTTTAAAGTCGTTTGAAAAGCGGTGCAAAAACACTTGAACAAGTACCTACTGTGCAACGCGATGGGTGGTGTATCGCACCGGTGCACAAAAAATATTTGGGAGCGTAATCGCGTAATGTACCTCAGCAACGCCCCACATCATCTCATCATAGGATTGGGAGTAGGTAAAGTTTGAAAAAAACGAGTACCTGCTATACACTGTCAACCTATTCAAACACTTTTTTCGTATACAAGTACATAAGTTATTTAATTAAGGCCTACAAAAACTCCCAACTTACCCAATACCTACTCCATAATACAGCCTTGAAATATTGTCTTATTGATTCAAGTAGATACGCTAAAAATGTCCTTATTATACCTACATATGTTTAAATTGATAATTTAACGGGAAGCCTAAATAAAATTAAAACTCAACAGTGTCTAATTCTATGCTAAAATAAAACTAAGGAGACCAACCAACGACTAGGAGAAACACATTATAGAATCATATAAATACACTACGATGTGAAACTTTAAAATTTCATCATTAAGTCACGCGGTACATTATGATCGAGGCTTAAAATATATTGTATAGTTGTCCACTAATAACGTTACTATCCTTTTAACTTATACGACAATACCTATTTAATTAAATAGTTTAACGAAAAAAATAATTAAATAGTTTAGTAGTGGTAGGGCACACTGCGTTTCGCAGCCATTTTGGCAGCCCATCTGGCGGCAGTAACCACCACCTTACAGAATACCACCGTAAAATAACAGCATTATGTGCTGTTGTGTTTTGGTGAGTGAGTAAGGGATGCCAGAGCCCATTACCCCATCCCTCCCTTATCCTATCCTTAATCCTTGTACGGTCGGCAGCGCACTTGTAGCACTTATGGCGTTGCTTGTGCTATAGGCGACGGTAGCCACCTACCATCAAGTGGACCGTCAGCCTATCTGTCGACCTTAACATAAAAAAAATAGATGATGCTAATGTTTCGAAGGCAAAGTTCATAAATCTTTCAACAATAGGTATATTTTGTAGACATAAATAAAATCAATAAATGTTCTTATTTTATTTTTTATTGAATCTTTAAAACCAAACTAAACGAATAACGTCATTTTTTCCTTACATCAAATACATTATAAGTAGTTAAAAGGGGGTGGAGGGGGTGGGGGGAAGGTATAACTTTACGTGCGGAATATACCTACGGAATACTTTCAAGTTTTTTGTAATATTTATTACTACATATTTATAAAATATGTCACCACCAGATAAAATATGTCATCATTATAAATTTTTAAATAATAATAATAACTTACACATCAAACTTGGAAAAAAAGGGTTTATTATGTCTGGGAATTGTTTTTGTTTTACCAATAACAAAGTATTCTCAGACTTAAAATTTGATAAGATGGCTCAATTAGTATCTCCCATTTTAATTCAGATAATTTTAAAAAAACATTCCCAATTTAAAACGTCGCTATGAATGCTGACGGAAACCAAGAGGCCAACCTCTTTGTACTTACAAGCAGCATGAAGGGGCTGCGCTGTCGATCCTCAATTTACTCTCGCAGGAAAACAAACAGCATATGTGCATACTTTAGTTTTCTTCCATTCTCCACTAACGTATCGAGTTGGAGTTTAGGGGGTGGTTAGGTTACTAGAAAAAGAAGAAAGGGTCATCAATGAATACTAATAATAAATCTGTAGGGGGCGGTCATGGAGTAATTTAATTTGTTTTCAGAAATATCGTGTATATAGGCTCTATACATGATACTGAAACTAAATTGACCATTTTTAGAATTTTTTTCTGTATGCAATGCTCCTCCATCACTCTTAAACGAATTAACTGATTTTCATGAAACTTCGTAGATAGGCTACTTTTTATCTTTTTTAACGCTTCTAGTTCTAAAGTAAAATTTGCCTGGATTGAATATACCTACTATGTATGCATTCTTTTTGTAAATCCGACGAATTATGACGTATCTGTGTAACTTTTCCGACAATCTCAATTGTCCATAGCACACACAGAGAGCGCTTGTTATAATATAAAATAATTAATAAAATTGCATAAGACACTTACTCATGTTTAAGACAGCTGTATAAGGTTGTACGCCACCCCCGTTTCTCACGCGGTACCTACATCTGCTTTAATCGGACCCTTCTTACTCACCTTCGCTAAACGACAATGAAAGTAGAGCTTATTATTTTTTTTTCACCCTAACTGTGATTTCACGTAACGGTACTTCATTCGTAGTGGGCATCTCGCACGAGCTACTTGTTTCCAACTAACTTCTCCTTTCGGATATTCTTAGTTTAGTGTTATGGTGACGCCTTAAAATATTTTCTCTATCTAATGAGTTACTTAATCGGATCGCACAAATCGAACATGTCTGCGCTAAATCTTCAAGGTAAGCTTTTAGGTTTTTGGTTTCTAAACTTGCAACACACTCATTTGTGCAATTTTTTTTTTTTTTTTTTTTAAATTTTTATATTTAAAGCTTAACCCGCCCAAGCTTCGCTGTGGTTATAAAAAGTATTTCAAATTTCAAAAAAAAAATTCAATGCTGTGATGAAAATTTAAGTCGCGTTTTGTGGACACACACAAACATTCGGAAGATATTTATGAATACCTTTATATTAGTTAGTAGATAGTATATAATAGTTAGAAAGTAGCTGTGCCCGTGAATTAAGCTTATACTATTAAGCTATATAAAGCTGAAGAGTTTGTTTGTTTGTTTGGTTGTACGCGCTAATCTCAGGAAATACTAGTTCAAATTGGAAAATTATTTTTGTGTTGGATAGTTCATTTATCGAGTAGTTCTTTTGATGAGCCGATGAGCGCGTGACCGAACTTCAGATTCTTATTTTTATATTTCAAAAATTCAAAAATTTATTTTATATGTTTGCTCATTGCTCATTTACGTTTTTATTAAATGTATTATTGATTGATATTAGGAAAAATATTCACCACTCAACAGTAATAATATTTTTCCATAGAAGGATTTCATGATTTCGTAGTGGGAATGTTGAACGAATTCTCGCAATGAACACTCGAGATTTTCTTTGAAACAATGGGATTATATTAAACGTCCTGAATTGTTTTGAATTCAAGTATACGGTTCTTTTATTTATTTATAAACATAAAGTTAATACTGATTACCTTACATATCATACACAACAACATTAATATTTTTTTTAAATAAATCTAATTTGTAATTAAAGATCATGTTATCCGCGTCTGTGTGTCAGTCTGTAATTCGACTGTATTTTTTTTATGTTTGATAGCTCATAACTTTCAACTGGGTGAAACGATTTTGATGTTTCTTTTTCTATTTGAAAGCTGGTGGTTCCCGTGTGGTTCCATTTCAATTTAGTTCAGTTCTGACAATGGCCATCCATGAGAAAACGGTTTGAAGTCGGTTTATTTTCTGTTAAAAAGAGTTATTTTCGGGAAGGTTCTCTATGTACCGTAACCGACAGGCAGATATTTAAATAATACTAATGTAAAAGTATGTAATAAGATACTAATGTATAGATAAAATAGGTCGCGAAAGATGTCGCGGACAAAGCGATAATAATTTTTGATGTATTATATTTTATTCTGGCTAATCTTTGCTATACAAAATATACCTAGGTACTTACTATATAAAAATCAAAATTGTCTTATATTAATTAAGTAAATGAAATGTGAGATAAAGCAATTTAGATAGAAATTAAATATCACCTTAGTTGGGTACGCATATAAGCAGATAATTCCCACGCCAAAAAAAATATTCGATGAAAGTCAATCACTGTATTGTTAGAACTTTGCGCTTACGCAAAAGTTGCATATAATATTTCACTTTGATAATAAGTTTAAGTCCGCGAAAGACTTAAGTACGGCGAATAAATTAACTTAAAAATCAATGCCTTTTGTTCTTATTTATACATTGTTATCGTTTTTAAGACAATTTTAATTTTTAGTTTTTAGGAATCAGACCAACGCTGAAGTCTTCTTAATAATGTTCCTTACAACTTGGTGTTAGGAATTTATAGCTTACCTAAAACATCGCAATATATATAGAAAACTCCTATTTGAGCATCATTTCTAGGACGTCATGACCATGTCTTTTTTTTAATATAGGTAACAATTTTGTCACGCATTTAATGGATTCTAGAGATATATCAATTTGAATAACAATCAATTAACAGGTAACAAGATCATTCTAACACTATTACAAGAATTACCATTAAGAATTCCTGTAATAATATAATATGTAAGAATTCAGTGATTGGAGAGTATCATTGTTTGTTAATATTACGTTTGAATGTAATATTAACCTTTAATAAAACGTTGTTAATGTTAAGTTTGAAAAAAAATAATTCTTCGACGTAATTTTTTAGAACCTAACGAAAATGTAACCAAATCTTACTAATCCACTAAAATTAATTAAGTACACATAGGCAATTCTATGGGTAGGTACTAAAATGTTATGTTTATCGGAATTATTAAAAAAATAAATAAAAAATGTATCACGTTGCATGAAAATAGGCTTTTGGTTTTAATAAAAACGTTTGCTGTCCAGGTTGATTTTTCAAAAAAATATTACTGAAAATTGCCGTTGAATGCATGTGAAAACTCGCTTTAGGCTTTGTTATTTTCAGATCAAAACACAGGTAGGAGTAGCAAAAAGAATGAAATTGGACATTTCTAGTCGAAATTTATTTATCCTACTGAAATTATATCGTGTTTACATTGCAGCGGCCTTCGTTTCGTTATATCTCATTTAAATATCAAAACTATTGTATTAATTATTTAATATTAAATTCATGTTAATTCAATATTAAATTGAGATTTGTATGCATCCAACCAATTTGTTGATATAGCGACGCAAATGCACAGATTTGTCGTACAATACTTTTGTATAGTACTTATTTGCAACGTTTGCTATTGCGTGGCGCTTTGTTAAAAGTTAAGTTAGTGCTTTTAAGTTACGCATAAAGAATACAAAAATAAAATTTCTTCTTCTTATTAGAGACAATAAAGGGCCTGTTAATGGACATATGCTTAGTTATTAATCAATGCATATGTAGATTTAGGTTAAAATTATTCATTAGCCTTCGCAGTTACACGCAAATAGATATAGGATATATTTATCTAAAAAAGTGTAGATAATTTCGTTATTAGTGTCACTACTAGTGTCATCCACTACAGCTTCTTCTACAGTTTATGTATTGTCAACATTTGCAAACTATGATGGAAAAGCTAGCCACTAAACCGATCAATTAATTGAGCCCAAGCTATATATAAAGTATTATATATGTCAATCATGTTAATAATCTATCTGTGTGCCAAATTTCGTCCAAATCCGTTAAGCCGTTTCTAAGATCAGCGTGCACAAACGCACAGACAAAAATTCTGAAAACTATTTTTGAATTATTTATAAAAGACTAGCTAGCGCCCGCGACTTCGTCCGCGTTGAAAAAGAAAAAAGTGGCCTATCCTGTGTACCGTACGTCTAAATGTTTATTTACCAAATTTCATGATACCAACTTACAGATTTATTATTAGTATTGATATTACCTAAACCTTCCAATATTTTGTTACTACTTGATAATTATGTTTGTCACGTCTCTCCATATGCTTAAGGGTGTCACACAACATTTCCAACAGTCTGTACTTACAACACTTGAGGAAAACTCTTATTTTCTGAGGTTTTTCAGGTTTACTTGATAAAGCTGGCTATGGTGCATGCAAATTAGATGTATTAGTAGGCTTAATGATTAGGTGAGCCGCAGCCGAGTAGTCTCGCTCGAGTCAGTCAGTCGACCGCGAACCGCGATGCGGGGTGCACGCGAAAAGGTATACGATCTAAAAATGACTACTAAAAAACTTTCACGATCCTCCTGTGTCTTGTCTGAGTAGCGCGGGGGCGACGGGTGTTGAGACCGGTCGCACAGTCGACCCGCCGACCTTACTTACTTACCGTAGTAACCGCTCACTACACGCACCTACACTGGTTTAATTTTAAACCCAAGTGCATCAAGTCAAAACTCTACATGAATTTACCGAAACAAACTTTTTTTTTAACTATTTAACATTCACAGTGACAATTGTGAGAAGGCCATCAGAAACTAGACATAAACATGTACGTATATTGCTTTTCTTTTAACACTATTTTGTGCGTTCATTCGACAGAAAAGTCGCAAGGTGTATACCCTATTTGGCCCGTATGCAATTTCGATGTTGCTAAAATTACCTAGTACTTAGTTTTATCAATAGTTCTATTGAATTCTTTTTATAAACCTGTCTCAATTTTTATCTCGTTTTTAATTATTTAAAACCAAAATTGAATATTTTAGCATTATTATCATTTATTTATATATTTACTACTAACTTTTGTATCTACCTTTTTGTATGCTAAGCGCTATTTTATATCAATAATTACACTTAAATACATTTATCGTGTTTTAATAATATAACGAAACATAAATAACATATATTGTTTGTTAATTTGAAAAGACAAACTTATATAATGTATATGTATTACGTTTAAAAACAACAAATAAATTGCCATTTATTGAAAGTTCATAACAGCTAAGCGTAACGTGTCACATGTTTGTGCATGATGAACTCCTAAACTACTGAAGCGATTTTGATAAAATTTCGTAACTATGTGTAATTTAACCCAACTTAAAATATAGGATATATAAATTGCACCCCGAGCGAAGCCGAGAGCGGGTCACTAGTACACTTAATATCTACTTATAAAAATATTTAACAGCTAAGCGCTAATTTATATCATACCTAATACACTTAAAATTTATTTATAAAAATATTTCTTGTGATTTAATAATATCACTAAACATAATTAAATTACTGTTTATTGATTTGAAAAGAAAAAATACATAAAATATGTGTATTATATTTAAAATCAACAAACAATAATTTCCATTTATTTAAAGTTCATAACAGCTAAGCGCTAATTTATATCAAACATTTCGTGTTTAAATAATGTTAGATACTAAACATAATGATTTAAAAAGACAAAATAATATAAAATTGTATTACATTTAGAATCAATTGCCATTTTTTTATAATTCATGAAAGCTAAGCGCTAAATTATATCAATAAATACATTTTAATTAAATCTACTTGTGAGATATTTCTTATGTTTTAATAATATCACTAAACATAAATTAATGTGAAAAGACAAATTTATATAAAATAAGTGTATTGCTTTTAAAATCAAACCACAATTGATGCAATAGAAAAACTTAAATGCAATAGAACCTGCAACTCTAGCCAAAGGAACAATTTAAAAACTATGAAGAAGTTACAAATGAATGCACTATTAATATGGTGCGTTGGTTTTCAAATGAACTAATTTTACTTTAAAATTATATGTATTTTATATGTACAATAGTGTCATAACATTTTTAGAAAATTTTATGGATAATTAATATAATAAGATGTAATGTAATATGAAACATCAAAATGGTCCTCAGTTCATTACAATTTTATTAGAAAAATTAGAAGTGGTTAAAAATATTTAATACGATTAAAAGAAAATAAGTTTAGTTAAAAATTTGGACTCTATTTGTCCGTGACAACCTAGTTCCCTTTGCTCTTCTGACTTTGCCGTCGGCTAACGTTACAAAGTGACGTTACATAGAAGCAGTAGTGTTCACAAAAAAAACCTTTTTATATATTTTATTTTATAGTGAAAATTTTGTAATACGTAGGTTAAATAGTTCTTAAAAAATTATGAAAAAAACATCATATTTCGTACTTATAAACTTAATCCGAAATGCACACGATGGTTATAGTGTTATTGTAAAACAGTGCCTCGCTAAGAGATAGATTATATTCTAGTTACTGCGTAATAAGATCCATTACTCCCACATGAAAAACGAAAATAGCTATATTCCTTTTAAATACCCGCCTTCTTTCTTGTCCTCAATTAAATCGCCCATAACATTCCTAAGCTTTCTATTGTGTATTGTTAATTAATTTCTAAAAGCCATTGATCAAGGAATATTGTTAAAAGCTAGGGTTGACTTTAAATTAAAATTAAAGCCTAGTAAATTCATAACGTAATAAGACATAGCGAGTAAAATTATAAAGTTAAAGTAGCAATTTGATGGGGTAACATCCGTAACAAAGCGAATAACTGATGGGGGCCACCCCATCAATTACCCGCTAGGGTAGAGAGGCCAAGTGGACAGAAGAACAGTAGAAACACACAGGCTGTTGATGAAATTCATCGTCATCATCATCATCATCATTATCATCTCAGCTGTAGGACGTCCACTGCTGGACTTTAGTCTCCCTCCTAACTTTCCAAAAAGACCGCGGCATCTACCTACGTTTTATTCCAGCGAATGTTTTGTTAGCACATGAAAAGATCGCCCTTCGCTCAAAACCATGTTCCATTATTTAAGTTGTATCAACATATTTTATCTTGTTCCATTGCCCTATTAGAACAAAACTACTCGAGATGTTCTAACTAGGTACTTAATAAATTAAATTATTTAAACAGAGCAAATTATTTGTTTATAGAGTGCAGAAAAGTAAAGTATAATGGTATTTTTAATACCATCAGTTATTAAATAGTTAAAATAAAAAAGTAGAAAGCGAAGATTTTTTCATTTTAGCAAGAGTTGTGTCCAGTCCCGTATAACCAGATGACCAGAACTTGTGTCTCAACACAGAGGATGAATTGCTTTCAGTTCTACATAATGGTAAACTCGTATTGAACCCAAAATCAGAAGTTAAATAAGTCGCGAAAATCCGTATTTCTTTAATTAAATAAATAAATACATAAATACTGGAAACTTTCGAATCCATTCAATCTTTAGAAATATTCTGTGTTTTTAAGTTACGAAAATGGATTTATTTTTTAATTTTTGTCATTGAAAAAAGCAAAACTAGGTAGTTCTTGTTTATTAACTAGTTATGTAACAGTTAAGAAAATTTAATTTTTTCGTGGCTGGTTATATGAAAAATGGTTATGACTCTGCATAAGGAAATAATAAACACTAAACTTATATAAAAATGTAAGAAATACGAACATTACTAGATAGTACCTAGGTAACTATGCGAGACTCTAGTCGCATATTAATAACTTGTACAAAACATAGGAATCTGACTATAATATTTCACATTTGCGTACCTTCATAGTGTGTTTCTTTTCACACTGCTTAAAGCAGCTTGGATATCTCCGTCATTGGCGATCACCCTCGAAAAGACCTCTTGGAACAGATCCACCTCTCCCGCAATCATTCCGGTCCATTAGAACTTAATTAATGACTTTCAGTTCATGTTCACGAGTCAGAATAGGTATATTAATCCAAATATTTAATATTTAATTTAAGATGAAAAAAGACTCTATTCTAAACTAATCCATCAAATCCTTTAATTGATTGCTTTCCATTCTTATCCATTCCAATGAACTAATTGAAATTTGAGTTGACGCTCAAATAATGATAGCAATTCCACAATTAGAAAATAAGAAAAAGAAATTTAGCCGTAGCGGGACGTCTGGCAGATGTGAAACATCCTTTATTTAAAAAATAAATAAAAATAATAGCACGTATGCTGTTGTGTTTCGGTAAGTGAGTAAAGATGCCAGAGCCCATCTCACTATACCTTCCCAATCCTTAATCCTACTGTGGTCGGTAGGGTACTTGCAGCACATTATAAGCTTAACTAACATACCTAAGACACTCTGGTCTAAGCACTAGAAAACTTGTGCACCGAACAAGATATTAACGTTTCGGAACAACTTTGTTTTTTTTCAGAAAAATGAATATCGACATTATCGCGACGCTCGAAATTTCTAATTGAATCAAAATCTTCAACATTATGCATAAATATGATGAAATAATATCATTAATAGGTGACTTCGGTAAAGTCATAATTTATTAGGTTCTCCTTGCCTTGCATTCGCCCGCGACTTTGTATGTATCTTTTTTTCTTCAAACATTTAATATAATATTGCTCGTTTAATTTTCTAACCGTTTTAATTATTAAAGTTTTATTAATTTTATTAATTTTAAAGTCATAATTTATTAGGTTCTCCTTGCCTTGCATTCGCCCGCGACTTTGTATGTATCTTTTTTCTTCAAACATTTAATATAATATTGCTCGTTTAATTTTCTAACCGTTTTTTTAACATATATATTTTTTTTTGGAAGATCTCTCCAAACCCTTGACACAAAACCTGTGATCGGAGTAGTTAAGGCGTGGAAGCGGAACAATCATATTAACATTATAATATTAGTAAGGATTATCTACTTACTCCACTGATATGAAATATTTGATTATTAATATTATGACACTACACACCGGCGTTTTCTTCCCACTCGATCATCACTCGTAATGTAATAGCTTTATCACCTGTCGAATATCACAATTAATGGAGTGTCCAATAATTTATAAGTATTTATAACCAATAATTTATATATTTAAGATTTGGCAATTAATTATGAATTTTGATTATCGATTTAGATAAATCAATCAGCTCTATGATTGTCGATTTCAGTTTGATTATATTTGATAATTTATATTTGATTTGATTCAAATCATATATAAATTATAAGCTGTAATATTTCCTATTTTTATTAAATAGACCAAACAAGGCATCTTCTCTTAGTAAATGCGCGTCAATAAAGAATTCTACTTTGAGAAATGTTAAGTTATCTATATTATAGGAATATCTTTTTTTGTGCAAAAATCTCTTTATAAGCCTTATTATACCTATGATTCATATGTTTTCTTTTAATGTTCATAATTAGAAATGGAAGAGATTAAAATATTCTGAATATCCGCTGTCCAATAAGTATTTCTCGTTCATTATTAACTTGATCTGCGACATCTAATTTAAGAATTATTTTTCAAGTGGCCATACCATTCTCAATTTAACTATTTAGAAATTGGTTAAAAATTATAATTATTTAGACCATCAAAATTCTCAAAATCACTTTGTATAAAAATTATTGTATAAAGATCATTTTATACAATAACACACGCCCTCGGAACTTTATAAAATATAGTATAAGTAGCCTGTTGTTATGGTGTAAGAATTTTTAAAATATAGGCTCAGTAGGTAGTTTACGTGTTTATTCATTACATACAAATCTTCTTTCTTTATAATATTGAAGTATTGATTGACGACATCGTTGCTCTAAGTCATTTAGAGTCTGAATCAGAAGTCAAAAGACTTTTTTTCCTTTTATTAGTATTTAAGTATTTATGGAACAGACACTTCTCATCTACTCTAGGCCCGATGAAAAAACTCAAGGTAGATACTATGGTAACGAGCTGTGTTGGGGTACTCAGTGGTTGGGGCTCTCCCTATAAGACAAATTTCGTAATGAGGAAAATCGTATGTGTACTTCCGTAGGAGAATGAAGTCACATGGATCGTAGTACCGACAACCTTTGATATAACCTACTTAGGACAAGGAACGTAGTTTGATGTATAGTACAGGAGGTTCAATACATTTGTTTTGGCATTTTAATTATTATGCGAAACGAAACTCGTCCTTTTCGATAGATATATAATTATTTTTGTGCTTGTCTGTAGGGGATTGTTATATAATTATATATTTTTGTTATTAGGTAAAAAGAACATAAAAATAAAGGTAACATAACAATGAAATACGATTGAGTAAACAGATTATGTTTGTGTTTCCATGGTTCCATTGGTATTTTAATATATAGCATTTAGTACCTAAGTTGAGACAACGAATTCTCCCAAATACCTACTCGTATTAACCCTTTTTTGCTTGCACCAGGGCATAGTTATGCCAAAATTTCATATCAAACATTGTCTGCTTAGTGATTTAGTTTCAAAATGTACCCACTAAATGAGTATACGACTCTTAGTTATGAATTTGAAAACTGACGAAGGTTTTCATATACCGACTGTATATAAGCAATCACAGCAACAGCAATCAGCAATCACAGGTGCGTCGACCACTGGGGGCATAAGCCACGTCCCCTCTAGATACTTGTAATATTGCCTAATTAGATTTTAATCAATTAATTTAATATATTAAATGTCAATATAATTTATAATTAACACAGATCAGTGATGATTATAAATCCCAATTTAATAAGTTAACTTAATAAAATGTTAACCCAAAAAAAACATTATTTTTCTGTTATTGTTATTGTTATGATGAAGAATTGAAATTTAAAATAAATTAATTTAAAATATATTTTAATTTTTAAATTTTTTATTTTAATAAATAAAACTAATTTAAATACGATTTTTATAAATAAGAATGAAATCACATTTAAAAACTTGCTGTACTTTTTGTATTTAATGTCTATGGAAAATTTGTTTCATGCATAATCCCCGCCGTGCGTAGGCCGGGCATCTGTTTAAAAATATCACCCTCTTGCTTGGTAACTACATAAAGACACTTCGCAAACATTTTTTTTCCTTCAACAACCCCGTGACTTTGGTCGTCATTGTAAACTAGGGACGCCTTTCAAATTCGTTTCAACGTTTAGTGTAGAAAAAAAAAACAAGTATCCCACGCCTTTTGAAAGGGTCTCCTTTATCCTGCCGCCACGGATTGTGATTGGTTGAAAGTAAATGACGTCTTGCCAATAAGAAGCTTCGGCGACGTCTCGCCCTAATAGTTGAAAGACAGATGCGCTAAAGGTGCATTTTTATCGGTTATTTGTCGTTAACCATCTCGAAAAGTAAATACAAGTACCTACCTATAGCCAAAAAAGCCACCTGCTTTTTTAAATGAATTTGCGCGAAGCAAAAGCAACTAAGGGTGGTGAATACTGTAGTTCTTTGTAATTTATGCTGATAAATAAATAATTTATGCTACGATCGATAAGTCTTTTGATATTTCTCATTCTCCATAGGCCATGTGTTTCTAAAGTCTACTAATTTATATTTTAAAAAAATGCTTATTCTAATCATAGGAAAGGTTAGACTTTAGTATTTTAAGAACAATTCTTTAAAAATAAATATTGCTATAGGTTACATATATATGCTGCAAACAGACAGACAAACGGACATTTAAATTTTGTTTGTATAAGTATATAATTTTCTAATTTTACACAGGATGGAATGGGACACCGAACGCCGTAGGATGCGGCGAGGGCAGTGGAGAAAACGCGGCTAACATGGCGGACGCATGGGCAGTGCCCGGCATTCCGCGGCTAATACAAAAAAAACGACGCCTCTCCAAACTACTAGACAAGTTGACGGCACAACTACGTAACAATAATCATTACCCAAAACGTCACTGGCTCATGCGAAACCCGCCGAAAGACGACGATGCGCCCCTAGATTTGTCAATTAAATCCGTACCCCAACCAGACCCGGAGTACGCATGTAACATTTGCGGACGCTCTTTCTCAGTATACGACCGTCTAGCCAAACATGTCGCGTCTCGTCACAGAAATAGAACACCGGACGCAGCCAGGATCTACGAATGCAAAGTCTGCAATCGCCGCTTTTCGCGTTCAGACATGTTGTCGCGGCACGCTCGCCTTCATAGTGGTCTCAAGCCATACTCGTGCAAGCTATGCGGACAGGTATTCTCTCGGTCCGATCACCTAGCCACTCACCAGAGGACACACACTGGGGAGAAGCCGTATCGGTGCCCGGCGTGTCCTTACGCCGCGTGCCGCCGCGACATGATCACTCGTCACATGAAGACGCATACCCGTCAACCCATACCCGCCTGAGGCACCTGAGGCCTAATATAAGCACACACTTCGTTTTAATTGTTCTCAGAGAATGCAATCCCGCTAAATACCTTATTTTATCTAAATTCTGTAGTAGAGAGTCTCCAGGTGGCGTTATAAAATTCCACCTCAGACAATATGGACAATCTCGGTAATCTGGGATATTGCATTCTCTAGCGTTGTTTAAGTTTATAGTCGGGTTAAGGAAATCATTTTTACCTCTTATAAATATATCTAAAAAAATTTACGAATATGAAAATATATATTCGTTTTCGCATTTGTAACATTGTTAAATTATATTTTATCAATGCTGTCCATAGACTTGTGTCATTCCAAAGTATAATCTTTTGGTTTTATGTTATGTCGTCGAAGGTGATGCTGAAATAACTCCCTGTCATTAATGATAAACATAGTCATAATATCCGGAGAACAAGCGTTTCTTTTATATTAGAATTTTTTTCTATTAACTACTTATCATTCATGTCCAGAAAATTAAAATTATCTGCTGAGCGCAATGGGTAATGTCGATGACACATTTTTTTAAGTGACAATGCGTTGTTTTGTTATATTTTTAAGTTTGATAAGTGCTGTTAAAATGTATGACAATAATTTTTTAAACAGTGCCATTCTATTCTAAATATAAGAATATGAATTTCGTGTAAAGTGCGAAAGGAAGTGTCAAAGAGGCGTCTCCTTATCTTCGAGTTCAATTATCTTAACGGTGTTACATTTTAATAAAAACCACTTTAAAAAAATGGTTTTAATAAACTAAAAAAAATTCAAAAAAATGGAAGGAAAAAAATAAAATTATCAATACTTCAGCGAACTGGAGTACCAAATTATATTAATTTGAAACGAAAAACCAAAGCACTTTTACGTAATTCTTTCAAGAGGTATTTACTAGTAAACAATGTGAAAATATATATTTTATAAAAATTCGTTTAACGATATTTCGAAACTTATAAATAAATAAAATGAAGAACTTGACTAACTATAATTCAATTTCTTTAGACTCGTATCATATTTTATCGATTGTTAATTTTCTATTTCTACCTCAGAACGATGATAAAACATTCTTTACTAGTGAATACAGAGAATTAATCATTCTTAAAATACTATTTTAGTGTTTAGTCTATTATTTGTAATTAGTTGTTATAACAAATTTGTTTAAGCTTTTTATTGCATTTAAATATTATCAAACTTTTTTATGAAATAAATAAGTTTTCTATACATAAGAGAATAATTTGTGGCTTGTATACCTAAATCGTAATGTTTTATTATTACTTAAGTACATATATTATTATTACGTTTTTTATTATTATTATTATTAGTATATTATTGTAGGTATACTTTTTCTTATTTCTTTTTATGGTATACAGTCATTTTATTTAAAAAGAGTACTTTCCAATCATACGACACGTTAGCAACGTAGAAAATATTACGCAAAGAATTTTCCCTTAGTTTAGGTACTACTATAACTTAATTATTTGATTTAGTCAATTACAATTCTAATTTTTGTTAAATGTATTAAGTCGTGATTGCATGCTTTAAAAATGCGTATTTGATTGTTTTAATTAATTCAATTTTCAAATTTAAATTTAACCTCATAAAAGGACATTATACAAATTTAAAATAAGTTTTTTGTTATTCATTCTTAACGTTTATAAAACAGTTCAAAAACTTAATCATTTTCTATTATTGATGTTAGAATATTTGTAAAGGTTATTGACAAACAATACCTACGTCTATAAAATATTGTTTACCTCTACTAAAATATTCTTTTCAAACGGACAATACAATGTTCTTGAGACTTTTTATTTCTTTGTTTATTGTATACAATAGGCTTAAAAAATTCACAACAGCTGGGTATTTTTACACTCAATTGGAAATTAATAAGTAAATAAAAACTTGTAACAAATTTGTTTTGGTTCATTATTTTCATTTTTAACTACTTAGAGAGAAATAGTTATTAATAGTTATACAAAATTCGTAAAAATTACTCTTCATCAATAGATCGAGCGTTTAAAATTGCGATAATGGTAATGGTACAGTTTCCATTTACTAACAACCTAAAGGCTTAAATAATAAGAGGGCCACTCGAAGGCTAATGTTTCAAGAAACGCTGTTGTGCATTGGGCTGCTAATAAATAGCTGTGGGTTTCCAATTTCTGAATCATAAAAAACTGAATTCGTCTTTTATATTTTCATTTAAAAATAATAACTATAGTAATAAATAAAATATATTTTACTTAAATTTTTATATGAGAGCTTTTACTTTTTAACTCGAAAAATGTCAACTACAAAAGAAGTTACTCGTAATAAAAACCCTTAACACTTAAATAGCCAGAAATAAAATCGAAGCCTATCTTGAACTTTTTCTTAATTTCTTTGTATTTCCCTCAGTGAACGAACACTACCCATCGTCTATGTTAAACATAGGTCACCCTGTTATACCTAAGTAACTCGTAATTTTACAAGGACGTTTGCGTTGAGTATAAGAAAGTAGGAGAGCACGATAGGTATAGTGTGAGTTAGAAAATAAATGTAATTAAGTAAATTTAAAAATAAATATTCGTTCAATAGACATTACAGTCAAAAGTATTTTTTTTGTTTGCTAAAAAAAATTTAAAATATATATAAAAAAAATTAATAAAATACGTGGAATTCAGAAGTTATATTGCATTTGAGACTTGATCACCGCAGACTATAATGCTCCTCGAGGCGAACTAATAATAAGCGCATGCCAAAAATAATTATCAGACAAAATAAAAAATAAAACTTTGTTCACCAGTTTGTTCTCATCGGCACCTAACTTCTTAAATAGAACTACTGTAGAATAAAACTAGTAAGTACCTATACTTCTTACATTTTGAGCTTTAACCACAACTTTCCTTTTAAGAAAAATACTACATTCAACCCTTTGTTATGTAATTGAACTAATTGATGGAACTAGAGCTTTTTTGGCAAATACTTTTTTTATTACCCATAGTACCTAAATTCAGGAGATAAATATTATATTCGATCTAGGAATACAATAAAATTAATTCGTTTAATTGCCGTAGTACAGTCGGGGTAAGAAAATGTTCCACATGTCAGTTGTTTTCTTAGTACTTTAGTTTCAAAATGTATTATGAGTCTACGATTTTGATAAAGGAATGGATTTGAAAACTGACGAAGGTTTTCGTACACCGACTTTACCTACCCTCAGTGGAACTATGGTAAAATATAAAACTTCGTCTCACCATTATTAGGCAAAAATATTCGCTTTAGTTCCATCATTGGAACTGTGAACTGGAACCACGATTAACAAAATGAATTCAACACAACTTGGTTATTTAAGGTTTACTTTGTGCCAAATTTAACTGTAGGTAGGTTTGTAAGCGTAGGTCAAGTTAGCTTGTAGGTTAGTTGTAGTACAATTCCTGGTAAATGGAAGGAATTCGGCATTCCGTTGCCTTATTAATAGTTATTAGTAATCTTAGGTAACTTAGAAGTTAATTAGACTAGCGATTAGCTCGGGGTGCATTTTTTTTAATTCACTCATTTTCGTCGCTTATAATTCTTGCTATTAGTGAAAACCTTATGAAAAAGCAAGTATAATTAGCTGAGTAACAGACAGGCGTGGGCAGAAATATTCTTATTTTTTTTAACTTAAATAAAACATTTTGGGCGTAATTTTTAGTTTATGACAACCCCTAATATTATATCAATTTGAGTTGTATGGCTATTATATATATCTTTGTACTTACGAAATGCTTAAGATGGAAACCGCATAAAAAATTGTTCAATAGTTTTTAATCATCGCGAACCTAAATACAGACCTACAGACAGGTAGACGCGGTGGGTGACTTTGTTTTGTAATATGTGATAGATATCCTTACATAACATAAAACAAAGTCCTTCGCCGCGTCTGTCTGTCTGTCTGTTCGCGATAAACTCAAATACTACTGCACCGATTTTCATGCTGTTTTCACCAATAGATAGAGTGGTTCTCGGTGAAGGTTTTAGTGTATAATTTACAGCAGCTAGTTATACATAAAAACGATCTGTGCAAAATTATCTAACTGATAGTGAAAACCCTATCAAAATCCGTTGCTTGGTTTAAGTGGAATTTGCGGATTAAAATTTATAGGGTACAGTCGGGGTAAGAAAAGGTTCGTCACCTAGGACAAATGTCAGTCATGTCAAAATTTCATTTCAAACGTCTGTCAGTTATCTGCTTAGTGCTTTAGTTTCAAAAGGTACTAAGAGTCTACTATTTTCATAAAGGAATGCATTTGAAAACTGACGAAGATTTTCCTACCCTGACTTTACATACCCTATTATTATTTCAGTTATCTCACCTAAATCATTAACAATACCTACCCATTAAATAAAGCATGCGATATAGAAAGTACTCTTTTGAACTTGTAATTATTATTATATTATTAATATAATTATTATATGTTTTTTATCGATTTTTTTCAATTGGTTTTTGTACAATACCTACTTCTAAATAAATCTGTTTTTTTCTTGATCAGATGACACCTTGTTGAGATGTTGTGACAGTTGTCAAATTTGTAGTGTTACAGTTAAGGTCGGTTTTTGGCTGGAAATAGTGCTCGACCGATGGTCGGCGCTGATCGTACGTCCTGCCTGACCATCAGCGCTGACCGTCGACTGTAAAAAATGCATTTAATGCTACGCTGACGGCGAACTGAGACGATATTCATTTTTTTTAACGAGTATACCTACATCAGCGCATGCGCTCGGTCGCTCCGCCAGCGAAGCACTACACTAAACGCATCCATACATTCCCATAGATCGTCAGTCGACCGACGTACACGCTACCGACAAGCCCGACCGACGATTTCCGTCCGACGTAGAAATATGCGCGTAGCAAATCATCAGTGCAGCAGTATACCTATGCGTTCATACATTTTCATAGATATAGAGCTACGTCCGACCGACTTCAGCGCTTACCGTCGGTCGAGCACTATTTCCAGCCTTAGAGCTCTCTTGACGGTCGGTAAGTACGTTGGTCGCGCTTGTCAAATGTATGAAAATTCACAAGTCGTTACAGAGCTACCGAATGTTACCGTGGTCGGTCGTGAGTATCGTCAGGACTGGCCGTCAGGAGAGCACTGAAACCGGCCTTACAGAGCTCGGCTCGACCGACCATATACCCACGCGTTTATTGATATCGCGGTCGGTCGTGCGTATCGTCAGGACCGACGTCAGGAGCTCAGGAGAACTCTAAAACTAGCCTAAATAAGTATATGATGGTTGATTTGCTTTCGGAAGAGGAAGAGAATTACTTGTCGTCCTTTAGGAAACGCGGGTCCAAATAAAATATATAAAGTAAGATTTGGAATCATAATTATGGGAATTTCTACCATTTAACAGCTTTCAAGTATTCGTTTGTTTCGAATACCTAATGCATTACGTTATGTTATTTAAACTTGACCATACTTAGATTGGATGATATTTTTAGATACATACCCTAATATGTTAACAAAGGTTTGCGATTGTTATGGTTAAGTTTTATATTGAGATAAATCCTATTATGTATATGTTTAAGTACTGTGATATTATATTTCATATTTCAACATGTGTATCATTTCATTTAGTTTAAAATTCACCTTCTTCAGTAACTTCCGTTATTGACTTCTAACCTGGGCCATATTATCCAATAGGCTAATATGGGCAAGTGTTATTGTTTTTATTTCCATTCAATAAACCACAGAAACAGCTATGTTTTGATTTTCATTTTCTGTCCCAAATGCATGATATCTTTACATAATAACTAGTTGATGCCCGCGACTCCATTCGTGTGGACTTTGTCTTAAGTGATGAATATATAATTTTATTGACAAAAAATACAAGCATGAGACTTAGCTTTTAGCACTTTACACCAGTAGTATATTTTCATTTAAAGAGGAATTTAAGTAAAGTGTCTAATCACCATGATTACGAAACTATTTTGTTGGATAAGGGCCTCTTTCACAAC
Organism: Synanthedon vespiformis; assembly: GCA_918317495.1. Lineage (NCBI taxonomy): Eukaryota > Metazoa > Arthropoda > Insecta > Lepidoptera > Sesiidae > Synanthedon > Synanthedon vespiformis. The sequence continues at coordinate 7,276,769 of OU906947.1, forward strand.
CTGTCAAGTAGGCTAACTGTCATTTAAAGTCACCGGTCACCAGTAGGGACAATGGAGAGGATATACCTTTGTTTGTACGGTAAAAGTCCAAAACATTAAAAATAAAATAAAAATTATTTCTAAAAGTTAACTACTTTATAATATTATGAGAAATACGATAAAATTGTAACGAATTAAAATATATTTTAATAGATTTTGTACAGTCATATTATCAACAACGTTCCTAGGCAACAACATCAAGGAGTATAAAAATTGCTAAAACCTCTTTTCTCAATATCCTCCCTTTATTATGGCAAGTTCTTTTTTTTATACTATATAGGCCAATCATGTTTTATATTTCCAAGTAATCCAATTATTGTCGCTTAATTGACTAATTTTTAGCTTCGTGGAATCCAGAAAAGATTTTTCCATCTTACTGTATTTTCTTACTACTTTCCGTCGCGATCTTTGTTCAATCTTTGTTATCGTAACAAATAGATATAATCAAGCTGTGCTTGAACCACGCTTTGCTACCACTTTGTAATATGAGAAATACGATAAAATTGTAACGAAATAAAATATATTTCAATAGATTTTGTACAGTCATATTATCAACAACATCAAGCAGTATAAAAATTGCTAAAACTTATTTTCTCAATAAACTAATCAACACTTTACATGTAAGTAGTTGGTGAAAGAGGCCCTAAGCTTATTAGTGAAAGAGGCCCTAAGCATAATAAATACTATTCTCGGTCGTCACGTGGCAACGCGTCGTCAAGTCATGTCGATTCGAGTCAGACTGCAGCATCTTTGCTAGAAGAATATTCATTGTGAAAGTCGACAGACAGGTTAACGGTCCACGGTCGCCTACAACACAACCAACGCCACAGGTTTAGTGTAGCAAGTGCGCTGCTGACCATAGTAGGATAAAGGATAAAAGATCAGGAAGGGATGGGGCGACGGGCTCTGGCGTACCTTACTCGCTAATCGAAACACAACAGCACACATGCTGTTATTTCACAGTGGTATTTTGTAAGGAGGTCGTAAATTTCGCCAGACAGGGTGCCCAAATGACTGCGAAACGCAAAATTGAAACCTACAAAGTCAAAATATTAAAATGTTTTGGAAATTTAGTGCACTTTAATTCGAAAATTAAAAACACCGTAAGTATCACATGTATCATCACACATAATATTATTAATTAATAATATTATAAAAAGGAACAATTTGATTCCAAAATTAAAAACACCTTAGGTGTCACATGTATCATCACACATATTATTAATTAATAATATTATAAAGAGGAAAAATTTGTTTGTTTGTATAGAATAGGCTCCGAAACTACTGGACCGATTTGAAAAATTCTTTTACCATTAGAAGCCGACATTATCCGTGATGAACATAGGCTACTTTTTACCTCGGGGAAATGCTTCATTCCTACGGGAAATCTAAAATAAAAGTAAATACTAGCGGCTTGGCCCGGGAGATAGCGCCATCTATCCAAAATACGGTAGATGGCGTTTTATACTTTTCTACGCGGACGAAGTCGGGAGCACCAGCTAGTCACACATATGTATAGGAAAAGCAATGATTTTTGATAATAGGAAACAATGAAATATAAATTGAAAGAAGTTTTTAAATGTACCTTATTAAAGTTTAGTATACCCTTAAACGAGGACAATGAAATCTAGCATTTTATCATGCTTAACATATGGGTGCCAAACATGGAAATTTACATCAAATGCCATGCAAAAATTTACGACCTGTCAGCGAGCAATGGAGAGAAGCATGCTTAAGGTAAAAAAAACTAGACAAGATCCGTCACAAAATTAATAGAGCAATAACAAAAGTCACTGACGCGCTGAGCTACGCATAAAAGTTTAAATGGAGTTGGGCAGGTCACATAGCTAGGCTAAGAGACAATAGATGGATCTTCAATATGGATTCATATGAAGAGGACCTCAAGGAAAGAGAAGGAGAGGAAGACCTCTACTCGATGGGACGATGAGAACAAAAAAGTCGCTGACTCAAACTGGGGGAGCGCAGGATAGAGAGAAGTGGTCATCTTTAAAGGAGGCCTTTACCCAGCCTGGGGACCTAATGCACTTTAATTAATATTACTAGAAATAAGTGTAGCTGTAGCTTGGTCAAATAAAGGCTTAATTTTTTTTTATTTATTTATATTCTATTTCTGACATTTCTTCGTCATATATTCGGAGAAAATTAAATGAAATTCTCGAAAAAAATCACGTGACCACTGAACTTGACCGTGAACGTGAACCGAACGTGAAGCTCAACGTAACGTGAATCTTTTTGTATTGAAAGTACAGTCGGGGTAAGAAAAGTTTCGTCACCTTAAAAAGTCGACATTTGCTTGCACCAGGGCAAATTGTCAGCAAATTTCATTTCAAACGTCTGACAGTTGTTTGCTTAGTGCTTTGGTTTCAAAAGGTAATAATAATAATAATAATACCATAGATTTAGTATAACTCATATTATTATTACTACCGTTCCGTTAATTTGAAAGTCCCGCTACATTTTCTGTAAGGAGGGTAGAGATAAGGAGGACAATCTTATATGGGTGTTAAACTAAAAGAGTGGCAACTAAAATAGACAAATTGAGATGGCGCTGGTGTGTCTAGGGCAGTGATCTAGAGAGTTTGAGAGTATGAAATGAAACGGAGTGAAGTGCGCGCAGAGTTAAATTGTTTACTATCACTAGCTGCACCAGCGCCATCAGTTCGTCGTCTTTTAATACACTGAGCTTGCGCTCCCTTACCTCTATTCTCCTTGATTTTCTGGTTTGTATGACAGTTGACATTCTTCTCTTTGTGAGTTTGTGGATCACTCTGTCAACGTCAATAAAATTGACATTTCAAAATGTTAGACCATAGAATAATAACTAAAGCATTCTATGTGTTAGACAAACAGCACAGTTGAGCAACTGCTCATTGTCATGGCCATTATTCTCATTCTGTGTATATAGAGTGTTCTGTGTTATCAATATCACAAAGCATTCACAAAGTGAGCTCGATGTAAACCAAAGAAATTGGTATAAATTGTGCAATAAAAAGTAAATTCGTTTTTTTAAATTACTGTACAGAATATGGAATTCATTGTATGCAAGCGCCACAAAAATTTAAAAAGTAAAGTAGTACAGACCACAGACTATTAATGCATTTATTGGAAAACAGATTACGAAATTGCCAGCTTACAGTTCATTAATTATTTATACATTGGAGAGAGGTTTTATAATACTTTAATTGTTCATAAATTCATTAATTTTCTCGTTAAGATTATTACTTTGTTATTAATGTTTATTTAGTATTCTGTGTCAGACGATGTTAATAATTCTGTTATACTAACATTTTTAAATGTTTTAATTAGCTGCACTATTTTAAGTCGGGCTTTTTTACTCATTTATATATATATTTTTTTCATTTTTATTCTTATCATTCTCAACTGCCATAGAGTAAGGCATAGAGTAATTTTGTTTTTTTTTTTTTTTTATAACTGACCACACCGGTCTTGCGTAGTTCGTATGATTGCCGTTGTCGCCACCCCACCTCCATTACGATTACGACCAAATTACGACGACAGACGGCGTCACTTTGTAAAAGAAAGCGTCTCCGCGAGTGCTGTATTATTTTAAACAGTAGAAGTGATATTTAAATTAACAAGATCGTACCGATTACGATGAACTAACTTGCTGTAGTTTTTATTTAATTCTCCAACTGATTTCTCTACATATTTCGTCGTTTTGTTCATATATGTAAGTACATTTAAAATGTTTTGTATACAATACTGTGCATAAGATGGCGGACGTCGGTAAAGAGTACGAATACCTTTTACCAACATAACTAAGCGGCTTTCACGTTGTGAAAAATATTTTCATGAAAAATAGGAAATATACATTTGACTGTAGTGAAAGTAGTTGGCCCGGTGTACTTTATTTTTTCTCTGAACGCTTCGAATAACTCGAAAATGAATTATGGTTCTTTTTTTCGAATATTATTGAATTTTCATCATGTAGTTTGTTAAATGCTTTTTGAGAGTTTCTTTAGCGATTCACTTAGATTTTATTATAGTGTTCATGTCCAGACCACCTAGTGTTTTGATTAGTAAGTATAGTTAACTCAAGTATTATGCTGAAATGACATTTTCAAACACTTGCACGCGACTCCTTCAGGTAGATAGTTTTATAAAATACTAGCTGGTGCCTGCGACTTCGTCCGCGTTGAAAATGAAATGTGGGGATTTTTTTTGAATCCTGTGTTTTTTACGGTGTTTTAAAGCTAAATTAGTTAGGAATGGTTGTTAGCTTTATAAAAATATAGTTTTTATGTCTAGGAAATCCATTCAAAATTAATTTTATAAACATTACATTATGTTTTATAACACATTTTGAAATGAACCAGAGTCATAAACATTACAAAATCTAACCTATTTTGATACCAATCGTACTGCTACAACCAGTATTATGGGTGGGCTCGCTCCGCTCACATTAATTTTCATAACATTCTGGAACCTAACCTAACCTACTTGTTTCCAGTGAAGTAAGTATTGTAACACATTTTGTAATAAGCGCACAATTGTTATGTTATTATGTTTTAAAATGTTTATAAAAATAATTGTGAATGGATATCCTAGGCATAAAAACTATATTTTAATAAAACTAACAAGCATTCTTAACTTATTTAGTTTAAAGACACTGTAAAAAACGGTTACAAGATTCAAAAGCCAACCCGAAATGTGTATGTCTAAATGTTTATCTATCAATTCTACCAAGTTCATGAAAATCAGTTAATTAGCAAGAGTTGTGGAGGAACATACATACAAAACCTACCTACACTTACAGATTTATTGTTAGTATTGATAGCCCATGCCCCTCGCTGACAATGTAGCTTTTTATAGGTGAAAATTATTAAACTCAGTCCAGTAGTTTTTGAGTTTTCATTACATTCATAACGTAAAGCCTCCGCGCACTGGTGACGCTCCGTAGACGGAGAAACTGTTTATTTTGTTTGTACGATACACAATCAGGTGGTCAAGACGAGGAATTACTGAAAGTACATAATAAAGTATGACACAGAAAACTCGGATATGTTACTTCCAGTTGTTCTGCGCTTGCTAACACTTAGTATCTGCATAGGCACAACCAAGCAGCCAGAATCCTGCATCGGGAACTTGCTTTGAAATATGGCTTCATTGAGGAGAGGTTGCCATATTACGCGTTAAAAAAGATAAAAAGTAGCCTATCACGTGTCCCGTACTTCTAAATGTTTATCTTACAAGTTTCATGAAAATCAGTTAATTCGTTTTAGAGTAATGGAGGAACATACATACAGAAAAAAAGCTAAAAATTGTCAATTTAGTTTGAGTATCATGTATAGAGCCTATATACACGATATTTCTGAAAACAAAGTAAATTACTCCATGACCGACCCCTACAGATTTATTATTAGTATTGATATGTCGTAGCCAGCGAACTCGCCTCTGCGATTGTCATGTATTTCGATGGTCGTAGCCAGATCATAAAATTTATCACTTTATGAAATGGCTCGCTAAAACTGGCCATAACATTGAATAACCAGCGTTTATCGACATGCCCAGCTAAAAATGGCCAATATCACTAATGTAGGGTATCAAAGGTTTACTAAAAACTCTAAATAAAGAAGGAACCTATAGAAAATAACTCTTTTTAACAAAAAATAAACTGACTTCAAACTGTTTTCTCATGGATGCCATTGTCAGAACTTTCAAATAAAAAAAGAATCATGAAAATTGTTTCACCCAGTCGAAAGTTATGAGGTAGGTAGTAAAAAAAAACATACAGTGAACCTCCTACCTTTTTGGAAGTCGGTAGAAAATATAGTTAAACACTGGTTATTCAATGAAATGGTCAGTTTTAGCTGGCCCATCATCACAGATAGGACTATTCTAGTGAATAGACCTGATATTGTGTTGTTGAACTTCGACCAGTCGAGGGTGTTTTTAGTGAACATAACTGTTCCGCACGATCACGGTCTCTTGAAGGTTGAAATCAAAACAAAGAGGAAATAATTCGACTTGGCCCACGAGTTCGTTGACATGTGAACACAATAAAAGATGCACAATATTTTTCAATTTTCTGTCAATTTGGCACTGTCATTGCAGTACTGAAACATTTTAACATTTGATTGAATTCGGGAAGGTCAGTAGCGTTTCAATCAATAAGGGTATTTAATAATTTGGGATTACCTACAAAACTACTTTTTTTTTACCCCATTACTGTGCGTGTGACTTTAATATAAATATATTCTTTTACCTAACCTTTGAGTATATTTTATCGAACAAAATATGCTGTGCTTTTTCAATATTTTCATACAAATCCTTGGTAGTGTAGTGTGGACCTTCAATTCTTAAGGTTATATAGCTCAGTACCACCTTAGCGGCTGGTCATCCTCGTTGTGCATTCTTCTACTATGTTCTAGTTCGAAGTTTCTACTACGAAAGCAGTTAAACCAAAAAGGCACAGTGCATTCATTAGCTGTATCGTCCTCTCCACACAACCATAGACCATTGTCCAACAACCATAGGTTATTTAAACACAATTTGATTAGGTATAACATAGAATCCATTGACGTTGATGCGACGTTTATTTTAACCAGCTGCTGCCCGCGACTTCGCCCACGTTACTTTGTAAATTATATACTAAAACCTTCCTTGAGAACCACTTATCCATTGGTGAAAACAGCATGAAAATCGGTGCACTAGTTTTTGAGTTTATCGCGAACAGACAGACAGACGCGGCGGTGGACTTTGTTTTATTATATGTATAAGGATGTTATTAAGTTAATAACATATACATGAATTATGAACTGTTGGTTAGTTTGTTCTATTATTTTGTGCGAATAATTCTGTTTGCTAAACTGGTTTCGAAACTTTGATTTCCAAAGCGGCCGAAGCGGAATAAATAAGGAAGTTTTGCTCTACTCATTAGAAATTGCTTGCACTTCTCACATTTATAGTTCAATGGTTTGTAAACAATGTAACAATGTAGTGCACTCCATTAGAATAAATCATCAGAATATACTATGTTATTTTCGGTAACATATTTGCTTTAGTGCGCTACCTCAACGGGACGCCACGGCCACGTCGCCTGTCGACGTACGTGTGGCTACCCACGGTCGCCAAATTTGAGTGGCCAGTGGCGTCTTGTCTACCGTCTGTCAGTCGGTTCTCTCAGTTTTCAAATAAAGAATGGACGCTTTTGTATTTCAACAATGAACCTTAGGTATCAAAACTCATTCTTTTTACTATAAAACACACAAAATTTAAACTTAGGAACACGCGTGCTTCCATCTTGGCCACCGGTTTTGGACACTATTTTTTTGTACATTAAATAAAATTAAAATTAACTCGTGACAGTAAATAGTCTTCAAAAAGTCTCACGATCTTGAGGCGAGATGTTCCAGGCCCCAAACTATTTTTTTTACATATAAACTGAATTTGAGCTGTTGCATATCCATAAGAAGACGTCATAAAGTTATAAAGACCAAGAAAAGCTTGCGATTCTCTTTTATCTTTTTGTTACACTTGATAAACTTGAATTATCGCTTGAATAAAACTGAAAAATTTACACTTTTTCTATGGTGAAATAGCACTTAGTTTTGTCTAGCATACTCAATCAATACTAATAATAAATCTGTAGGGGTTGGTCACGGAGTAATTTACTTTGTTTTCAAAAATATCGTGTACATATGCCTATACATGATACTGAAACTAAATTGACCATTTTTAGAATTTTTTTATGTATGTATGTATGTATGTATGTTCCTTTATCACTCTCAAACAAATTAATTGATTTCCATGAAACTTGGTAGATAAACATTTAGAAGTACGGGACATGTGATAGGCTACTTTTTATCTTTTTTAACGCGGATGAAGTTGCTGGCAACAGCTAGTTTGTGATAACACCGTTATGGTTTTTATAATGTGTTAGAACCACATTGTATTGGTATTTGTAATTGGATATTAATGTGATTTTTTTTCAACATTTCATATAGACAGGAAAAGATGAGATGATGTTTTTAGGATAATACATTTTTTAATTTTTGTTTGATGATGTTTGATTGTTCAAATACAAAACATATGAAATATTGCATAATTAAATATTTGTTCTTTTTTTTCAGCAACGATGCCTCCTCCTAAAAATCAACCGGGGCTTATGGAAATTGAAGCCTATGTATCAAGTCCACTTCCAGATGAAAACCAAGAGCAAATCATTATAGGTATCATCATATAATTTATTATAAATACTTGTTATTTTTGTAAATTCAAGAAAACGTACATTGTTGTTAACCATTTCATATAACCTTTTACAGAAGCGGCCGAAGAAGAGGAGGACGGTGATGAAAATATCACATATTTTGTCGACAATGAGGGTCGTTATTACTATCAAACATCGAGCAATGCTAATTCTGTCGGTGAAGATGGAGTGGTAAGACTTAAATACTATGTGGATAGGCTTATATTATATATCTTATATTTACTTGTAATTATTTAAACACTTTTTTTTTAATAACAGACAATAACAGAGGGGCCGCAGCCAATGATAATGAATTCTGCTGGAAATTTCGAGCCTGTCACACTGCTCCCAGAAGCGAGTTCGGGAGAGGTTAGCTATGTGCTTGTGGTACAGGAGGATACAAAGCCCTTAGTCACCATTAAAGAAGTTAGTATTTATTTGAAATATTATATTATTTTCACGTGATAACCTCAGACCAAATAAGTACATACTTACAACATGGTGACAATAGAGACATAGTTAAGCGGGTTTGCTCTCCAAATTTGCTTAAGTGTGTGAAAATTTTTCACTTGACGTGTACTATCGCACGAAGGCGTAGTTTTATCGGCTTCACCCTACCGTCTGCATGCCGTCTTATTTTATCTGAGGTGATAACGTCTTTTGCTTCCATAGTTTGGGAAAAATTCAGCAGCAATGATAACAAAATCAAGGACCTACATAATATCTAATTATCTATCATGTATATCCAAAATTTAATTACACCAATTGATAGGTAAAGGTTTAAATATTAGAATTGGTTTGATATATTACATACAATATGCTAAATGAAAATATTAATTGTAATTCACGTCAAACACACATGTCCGGGACACAGACTTACCCTATTTTTTGTAATTGTCACAAATTTTACGTAACAATTAATTAACTAGCTGCTTAGCTGATCTGAAGATTGCCAGAAAATTTTATCAAAATTGGTTGAGCTGTTTTTTGTTGCATTTGAGCTTTACATTTGATAAAAAGGGATGCTGAGAATGTGTTTCGTTTCATTCAAGAAGTCCTAATGGAAACAGCGGAACTAAATAATAAAGTCTTATACCCAGAAGGCTTTAAGCCTCCTTCATCCATTTTCATCCAGTTTTCCCTGGGCATTTTCCAGTGAGCATAAGTTATAACCAAAACATATATTCCGTCGCACGATGACAGCGCCGCGTTTAGGGGACTTATTTTTATGAAAAGGAGTTTAAAATAAACATTTTCTTTGGTAATGCAGCCGAAGGTGGAAGGTGACGAATCTACCGAAGACGTGTACCGGTTTGAAATTGAAGATGATACAGCTGATGAAGAGAGAAGCGAGGATGATGGGGAACCTCGTCCAAAGAAACAGAAGCCACGAGGCTCGAGGACCGATCGGACATACAAGTGCACCTTTTGCGCTTACGTCAGCCACCGACGGTTTGTAACACCTCTTAGTTAACTTGGAATAAAACTGGTTTACACTTCACAGTTTACAAGAACTAAGTAACGTCCAAACGTAGGTAAATCAGTAGTCATAAATTGCCTAAACAAGAAGAAGTTTGATGTATACCTAACGATATTTTTACACACTACCAAGTGACAGACATGGATTTATATACACTTTTAAATTAAAAAAGTTTGAAGCCTGAAAGATGTCCTTTTTTAAACATCAAGTCACAAACTTATTTTTATTGGAAAAGTATTTGTTATGACAAAGTAAGTAATGTTTTCAGTTATCTACTCCTACGTCACCTGAAATCTCATTCCGACGAGCGGCCACACAAGTGTGGAGTTTGTGAAAGGGGATTTAAAACACAAGTCTCCTTACAAAACCACCTCAACATGCATAACGGCGTGAAACCTCACGCCTGCAAATACTGCAGCAGCTCGTTCACAACTTCAGGTATGTTGTTACCACACAATATAAAGTTGATAATAAAATGTGTGCAGAATGCAATATTAAAATAGAATATATGTATAAGAAATTGTATTTTATGTTTTTTTTTTACGATATATAGGCGAGCTGGTTCGTCACGTACGCTATCGGCACACCCACGAGAAGCCTCACAAGTGTTCGGAGTGCGATTACGCCTCCGTGGAGCTTTCCAAGCTGCGGCGTCACGTCCGTTGTCACACCGGAGAGAGACCGTACCAGGTAAAAGAGTTGGATCGGGTAAAGCATTGTAGTGTTAAGATGAAACAAGTCTGCGGCCCGAACTCATCGGTCTCATGGCTAAAATGCGTCCTGTCTCAAACAGCACAAAGCGCGGGAAGAGCACTCGACTGAGATGCACAATCATTCATACCAAAAATAAAATCACAAACAGATGTATATCTATTTCGTGTAAAGTTATTTGAACTCTTGAATAACTAATCAATGTTTATATGTAAAGTATTTTGCAGTTTTTGTAAACTAGAAGTGACCTATACAACCTCAAATTTGCATTAAAACTTGTGTTAAAATATGGATTTTTCAAGGATCATATCTTTTAAATTAATACTTTTTTTTAAAGTTTGTATGCATTCGAACATAGTTAACGACAAGTTAAATCGGTATCATGCTTACTTTTGTAAATAAAACATAAAACAGCGTTGTAATAAGGGTTCTACGTTTGTATGGAGGAAAACTGACTTGTATTACCTTAAAGCATTGTGGTCCGAGAGTGTTTGAAGAACGGCGCGTGTGCGTTGTTTCAGTGCCCGCACTGCACTTACGCGTCGCCGGACACGTTCAAGCTGAAGCGTCACCTGCGCACGCACACCGGGGAGAAGCCGTACAAGTGCGACAACTGCAACATGTGCTTCACGCAATCCAACTCGCTCAAGGCGCACAAGCGCATACACAATGGTCAGTATTCACTTTGACATTTCCCGTGTCGGATTTATTAAAAAACTTTCGCAAATATTAATTATTTATTATTTAATTGTATAAATTATATTTTACCAGCTGGTGCCCGCGACTTCGTCCGCGTTCTCTTATAGCCTATAGCCTTCCTCGATAAATGGACTATCGAATACAAAAATATTTTTTCAATTCGAACCAGTAGTTCCTGAGATTAGCGCATACAAACAAACAAAATAAAAAATAGTACGACACTATGTAATGCATTCCTAAAAAAAATTGCGTGATCTTATTTGCCTTAGATAATGATTATGTTTCAATGTCGGAATTTTTTTTTAGTGGCAGACAAACCAGTGTACCAATGTGAGCTGTGTCCAGCAAAATGTGGACGAAAAACGGATTTGCGTACTCACATTCAAAAACTCCATACATCTGACAAACCGTTGAAATGTAAACGGTGTGGAAAGTCTTTCCCGGATCGATATTCTTGCAAGGTTCACAATAAGGTAAATAGTTATTGGTTTTTATTATTATTATTATTATTTGTAATTTTTACCATCGGTTAAGTAGGGACGAAAATTGTCAAAAATATCCTAATTTGATAGCCGTTTATAATTATGTTAAAATAAAAGTAATGTAAATGGTTGGATAGTTTGTATGTATACCTCCGATTATAGTTTTCATCCCAGTGTGTGTGTGTGTGTGTGTGTGTGTGTGTGTGTGTGTGTGTGTGTGTGTGTGTGTGTGTGTGTGTGTGTGTGTGTGTGTGTGAGTGAACCTGGAACCTGACATGAAGAAATCGAATTTAATGCTCAGTATGTTTGTACCAACTTTCTTTTTGTTTGTACCTTAAGGGGTTCAGTTAGTAGTTTAGGTTATATTAAAATTACTCATTAGTCTTAGACTAGATTGTAACCTTATAAGGATGCATTTCTTCTATATATTTCTTCATGTCCGGTTCCACCACGTTCACATAGGTGGTGTGTGGGCAATGCGGCTTTTTTATAAATTAATTATGACAGACGGGGTGACAGTCCACTTGATGGTTGATGGTAGGTGGCCGTCGCCAGCGCCTCTGACTACAGTAGGATTAAGCGTAAGGAGATTGAGAAGGGATACGAAATTGGGCTCTGGCATCCCATTTGCGGTATATATTTTCACCAAAATAAAATAGCAAACTTACTATTATATCACAATAGTCTTCTGTAAGGGGTCTACTGTTGGTTCACTTAAGTTGAATAAGTTTTTTCATTTACTTATTAGTGTTTGCTCGCACACTACGTTAATAACTCGCACATGGTGTATTTTTATTATTATTATTTTTTTTTTCAAGACTCACGAAGGCGAGAAATGCTACAAATGCGAACTATGTCCATATGCGTCCACCACAATGCGACATCTTAAATCTCACATGCTCAAACATACAGACGAAAAACCATTTATGTGCAGTGAATGCGATCAATCATTCCGGTATGTTTATAGTTTATTTATTAGCAACATTCTTTACTAACATGTTTAACTTTCAGACTGTATACAATGTCAATGTTACATATATTATTATACTCCATCTGAAATATTCTTTTGAAATGTTTGAAAAAAAATTAATCAATATGTAACGATTGTTGAGCAAAATGTTCCATATATATACATACAGTGATAATAAATGGTTTCGGTTCAGGCAAAAGCAACTGCTGCGTCGTCACGAGAACTTGTACCACAATCCGGACTATGTACCGAAGCCGCCCAAAGAGAAGACACACACTTGCCAGGATTGCAACCGCACCTTCGCACACAAGGGGAATCTGATCAGGCATCTTGCCGTTCACGATCCGGACTCCGGCCACAAGGAGAGAGCTTTAGCTCTCAAAATTGGACGCCAACGAAAGGTTGTCGAACATGTGCGCAACGCGCAACGGGGCCAGGTAAGACGTTATTTAGGATTATTTTTTTCATTTTTCAACGCAAAACAACGATGTTTTCCTTGTAATACTTTTATACAACTATACATATTTACAATAAGTTTTTAAGATATTAGATGAAATTTTGTATTGAATTGTTGTAGCCAATTGAAATCGATTCCGAGGAAGACGAGGACGACGAATCGGAAGTGAATATGAGCGAGAATATGAGTAACGGTGAGATGGTGACGGTGGACGGCGGCGACGGCGAACAGTACGTAGTATTGGAAGTGATTCAGCTCGAGGAAGGAGTTCAGCAAGTGGCAGTTGTGGCGCCCAAGTTCGAGAAGGATAACACTATGGGTAATTAAAATTATCTAATACTGTTTCCCCCATAGTACCAAAAGACCTGACTCTAATTTAAACATTTTTCTGATGTCCCATAAAATGACCATGGACATGTACCAACCAAAACACCTAAAACTTTTTAATAATTTTAAATCTTGCAAATAAAATACTAAAACCGTGAATGTGATTGAGGGCCATTTTCACCAACTACAAGTAAAGTTTTGATTAGTTTTAGAAATTATTTTATGTTAGGCAACCAACTGATGTATATTTGAAATCCACTGCTTAGTAAATATTTTTGTTTGTTTTTTGAGCATTTTATTAATGAAGGTATTATTATTTATTAATGTATACTCGTTCGAAAGATATTGGATAAATCAGTTCATTCCGATATTACCTTGCTTAAACAAAAAGATATTTCCAAGTGTATAACAAGGCGAGCAAGCCATGTTGTCTTACCAAAGGTAAGAACAACACATGGCAAAAAAATGGTTACTTTTGAGGGAGCACAGCTTTTTAACGAATTACCGTTGCAAATAAGGCAGGCGAAGTCTTTTGGAAAATTCAAATCCGAGCTATTTAAACATTTTATGTCAAGTGTCTGCATGTTTGATGTTTCATAATTTTGTTTTCTTATATTATATTATTATATTTCTCATGTTAGTGGCTCTGTGCTTTAATGAGAATAAAGAAATATAAACCTATAGGTACTTGTGATTTTCTATAATCAGCTGAATCGGAAGAGGATGAGATGGACGAAGAGGAAGAGGAAATGGAAGACTCGAAGCCACAGGTGGACTTGCTGACACAAGCGCGACAAAAGGCCCTCGAGAGGAGCATCAAATTAGAGAAAGATGTCAATGAATGTTTTGGATTTGATGTAAGTATTGTTAAAGAAGTTCGTCAGCAGTGATCTCACTAGTTATAAACTGGTGGGGTAGAAAAGTTGTCGAATGGAAGCCACCAGTAATTGGAAAGCGCAGCGTGCGTGGTGTCGAGCCTTGGGAGAGGTCTCTCTCCTGCCCAGAGAGCAGGGGAGAGACAGGCTGCTAAGATTAAAATTGTTTTAAAATAAAATCCTACTAATATTGTAAACGCGAATGATAAATGTACCTAAACTTTTTATCAGGGTAGAGGCAAATAAATATAAATTATTAATTTTCTAGGGAAAATCTTTGCCTATTTTTAACATTTTGGTTAGGTTGCCAAAATTTAAAAAAAAAATTAAAACTGTTGGTTAGGAATGCGAATAAATAGAATTGGTGGTATGTCAAAAGTCTTTTTAGAAACTGTACATTTATGGCACAGCTTCTTTATAAAATATGTTAATGTTGGAAACAATCATATTTTCACTCAATTGTTTTCAGGCGTCTTTTTGCCTATGAACCCCTTTCTATCTTTCTATTTCTTTGTCTTAGGTGGATGAAGAAGAAGAAGAAGAAGAAGAAGAGGAGGAGGAGGAGGAGGAGAGTCAACTTGGCGAGAAAACCATTGTGAATATAGAGTAAACAAAATTATTTTTAACAAACTCGTTGCAAGTATGTTCATGAAACTTTCCTATTAAATAAAAATGTTTGTAATAGAGAGATGCGCCTAATATGAGTGCAACGATGAAACTAGGCTTTGTTGTCAAAAAATTAATTTAATTTTAACAAAAGTAACTTTTTTTTTTAATTTATGTTGATAGATTAAGTGTTAATCAAAATCAAACAAAAATCAAATCAAAATCAAGAGAGTTTTGTAGAGTATTATTTGCATGGTTTCTATATATTTTTATTTTCATGAGAGAGAATTCATATTTGATACGTTCTACTGTGATCGATGTTCTTTACATCTTCTATATGTAACACATATAAAATGTTATGTTCGTTTGAATTTGTAACATATATAAAATGTTTGAATACTCGAGATTGGGCAGATTGATTACAATTCGGTTTACATGGAAGGAGGGATAAATGAAAATCGCTTCCGGTGAGTAATAAATAAAAGTAAAATTCTAAGTCGGTTTTCTATTTTTTGCCAGTCAAATGTGTTTCTATTGCAGTTTATTATAGTGATAGTGAAAAATCATAGTTTTTAAACATCTGATCGATACCAGCCCGATGGTCGATGGCCGGAGAGAACGAATACCGTCAGGCTTATTATCTAAATGCCTCTGCTGAGCAATTGTACAATATCACACTAATTTTTACGCAAACCACACTATTGTTATGAGCTACGTGATACGATTTAGTGTGATATTGCACAAATTTTTCGCCTGTCACTCAGCAGAGGCATTTAGATAATAAGCCTGCGGATAACTGTGTCGTCTCTATTATATAAATTACTAGCTGGTGCCCGCGACTTAATCGGCGTTGAAGTTTAAGAGTTTTATGGAGGAACATACAATACCTACACTTACAGATTAATTAATTAGTATTGGTGTATGTTACGTTTTTGTTTTGTTGGTATACATTTAATTAAAAAACTAGCCGTCTGCACATGGCTTCGCATGGATACTTTTTACTGGCACCTTCTCGGACTTCATGGAATATACCAATTTAATGTAGTCATACTCGAGTTGTGCCCTTAGCAACCGCATTTAATATATATGATATACATAAGATTTACGTCGAGGCAGTGTTTTTTTATTTGTTTTGTTTTACGTTTTATATTGTATAAGGTACATTTGCCGGATACGATAAATGTTACTGAATACTCGGCAAACATTCGGGGTGCATCTCTAGTTTGTAATCTTACAATTGCAGTGAACGTTTACCTTAATGTATAGCACAACGTATTAATATTAATTAAGGAGATAATTTGTGGTAATATTTATAGGTGTCACGATTGAAAAATCATGTACACTGGCTATACATTTTACACAAAGTATTGTGACGTATAAGTTAAGTGACTTGTATGTATATAATATTTTACCAAAACATATAAATGTTAAATGTTGTGTCAGAAATTGAACAAGAGTGTAAGATTGGCGTTAAAAGATCGTTCATTCCTCAGTCCTCGATATTGTTGTTTTTTTTTTGTAAATAAGTCTTAAATATAGCCATAGTAAAAAAATTATTCATCGCTTGTTTGCGAGAAGCTTGACATAACTCAAAAATCGCCATTTTAATTGCATTTTTTACTTGTCAAGTACAGTAAAAAATACAATGTACTACAAAATACTTGCATTTTATCTTCTATGTTAGTTTTTCATGAAGAGTAATTTTCAACGTCAATGCCCAAAAGTTGCTATTTGGTTGCTATTTTTGAGTTATGTCAAGCTTCTCGCAAACAAGCGACATAATATAATTTAAGTATGCGAAGTTAATAAATTGTCCTTATGAAGTTGATCGTATGATGTACAAGATATGTACCAGAAAATAAAAAGAAATAAGTACACTGGTCGTAATCATGATTATTACTTGTAATTTAATATACTTAACTGTTTTTCAACCAAAGAGGTTTTCTTATAAATTGGGCTTAAAGAATTCTTATTTCCACCTCATTGAATGATAAACAGATTTATAAATTTAATTCTATTCTTCGGATTAATTATTAATGTTCGAAACTTGTAGAAATTAGAAATAAATGTTCAATGATCATTTAGTAATATGTAGTTTCATTTATTTAATAACATGTAATTTGACTAATGCTATGCCCATAAAGTGGCTGATTAACACGCTATTTATACAAAATATTTTTTTTTAAGTACAGTCGGCCGCATAAGTCTATTAAACATTCAAAAGTGCAAAACAAATGGACACTCAACGCGCCATAAATCGTTGTCACTACTAGATAATAAAATAAACTTCACCTACAAACTATCGTAAAAAGCTTCAGTAAATAAGTAAGTAAGTTGAGTGTTCAGTCGTTTTGCACTTTTGAAAGTGTTAATCGACTTATGCGGCCGATTACCTACTTTAGAAATAAAGTAGGCAAAAAGTGAGAGATAGTCCAAAGTCGCCTTTTCGTAAAGCCCGTCACAAACGCTGTAATATGTGTATTAGGGCGTCCCAAAAAAATAAAAGTTTTTTTTTTCAAACGCATACCCTCTTGTTTTGTTTCAATGATGTCAAAACTATTATAAATAAAGTTTCACGTATTTAGAACCACGGCAACCCGTGCCGACTTGCATCGAAAGATTTCGGTACTGCTTACTATGGCGCGCGGGAAGCAACGTATTAATGTGCTTGTTGTTGCTTGTTTGTTTGATTAGTAACCATTGTTTTCATTCAGTCAACATGTCAGTGGAGTTAAGCAGGTCTAAAAAGGGGATATTTTTAATAGGGGACGTATAACATCAAATTACCGGTTCAAAACTTCCCTCTAATGCACAAGTACTGGCAGTTCTGTTCTATAATATCCGAGAAGTTAATTTAAGTGTCAATGAGAGCGCCAATCTTACTATTCATGAGTGCATTATTTACTGGAAAAAGGCACGTATACCAACTAAACATAACACTGACGAATATCCTATAAATAAGTCCTCAATTCAAAGAATTCGTACAGAAAAACGAAAAAAACGCGCAGAAGCTATAAAAGTTGATTTTCAAAACTAGGTACCGGATACTGTAACTGTCCACTGGGATGGCAAACTCTTACCAGCTTTAGATGCACGAAAATCTAAAGAAGAACGTCTACCGATAGTTATTTCATGCGATCATATAGAACAACTCATCGCTGTGCCAAAATTAGAGAACTCTTCAGGAAGCGAACAGGCAGAGGCAGTTTGGAACGCTATGATTGATTGGAATCTTGAAGATAAAGTGCAGATTTTCTGTTGTGATACTACTGCTTCCAATAAAGGTCGTATTAATGATGCCTGTCTGCTTCTCGAACGGAAATTGAGTAGAGAAATGCTCGTATTTGCTTGCCGCCATCACGACTACGAGTTGGTATTAAAAGGCGTGTTTGAAGCCAAGATTAGCCAAGTCACTACGAGCCCTGACATTCCACTGTTTAAAAAGTTTCGAGAAAACCGGAAAATCATGTTGATCCCGAGAGGATACAGAGCTATACAGAAAAGCTAGCATGCCATCAGAGGAAGAATTATGTGGCACACTTTTTGGTTAGTAGAACTAGTAAAAATATTTGTTTTCTTTCATTACTTTGCTCAGATAACTTATTTCTTTTTTTTAATTTCAGAGAAAAGCATTGATTATTTTGTTTCAATCAAAAGCAAGGCCGTATTCAATCGACTCAAAATTTATGACAGTTTCCTCAACGAGTGTCCTGCTTAAACAACTGCAACAAGAAAACCTTAAAAAATATATTTGTAAATAATGTTCTTTTGATGATAAATATTAGATAAATATTATATACGGGTAAAACAGTGTTTTATTTACTGAAATACCTATTAGTTATAAAACCTCTCTATGACTTCCATACTAACTTTTCATTCTAAAGTTTAACATCAAGTCGGCACGGGTTAACGTTATCTGATCGCCATAATATTTATTATTTAAGTTATTAGGGTCAAATGGAAAAAAAATAAGGGGTATGCATAACTTAATTAGCAAAAAAAAAAATTGCCCTTATAGCCTGGGACGCCCTAATGTGTATACTATATTAATATACCGTGCTATAAAATAAATTACGGTATACGTTGGTGACGTCATAGAAATATAGATAGCTGCGTTATTTGTATAGAAAAAATATCGTAATATACCTTACTGTAATATATATTATAGCTACGTGAGTGACGGGCTTTAATCGTCCTTTTCTTATTTCATCCATACAATCCCTATAATGAGATATCGTGCAATATCAGTTTCTTCCTATTTAATAAAACCATATTCTTGTTTTAAACTACACGCCTAAATCCACTATGCCATTGGGTATTTTTTGCTCGTGCACACTGCATCATTTAAAATTCCCATTGGTTCCTTGCTTGCATTTAAAATTGCATTGTTTTAAACGCATTAATTTATTAAACTACTCAATAACAAGTAAAGCACTAATAATTTTTTTATACCGGTATGCAAGTTGTTTCAAAATTCCCGCCATGCACATCGTTTTATAATTTCCGCCATATTTTTGATTGCATTAGGGCATCGCTACAGCGCTATAGTTGTATAAACTTTCGGTCATTTTTTGTTCAATACATTATAGACTAGCTGGTGCTCGCGACTTCGTCCTCGCTGAAAAGTATAAAACGCCATCTAAAAATATCACCAAGCAGTTGTAATGTTAGTAGCTTCACTTGTTTTTGGATAAATGGCGCTATCTCCCGGGCCAAGCCTTTACTTTTACTTTTAGATTTACTATGTTCATCACAGATAATGTGAGCTTCTAATGGTAAAAGAATTTTTCAAATCGGTCCAGTAGTTTCGGAGCCTATTCTATACAAACAAACAAACAATCAAATCTTTCAGAGTTGTAAAGTGTCCGCTTTGATCATTTTTTCAAGGCAAATTTTGTTATTGAAAGTTACAATTTTTAAGTAATTTTTACGATTAAATTATTATAATTTTGATGAACTTTCTGGACACACGTAATAATATTTTGATTCTTTGAGTGGAAGCGTTGATTGTGTTCATCAGATGCTTTCATAAAGAAACGAAGCCATATTCCGGTGCAGTGACATCTGTGATATGAAAAGTGTTTCAGATACAACACAACTGTGTGTAAATTATCCATAGTGTATTGCAGATGGCACTGCACCGCACTAAAAACAAAGCCAACAGACTGATTTTCAACAGGCTGTAACTTTGAAGAAAATGGTCGTACCAACCAACCAAAAATGTCGTCCAGTTTTTGAATCCGAGCTTCAAATATTTTTCTCGTTCGCGGTTTATGAGTAATCGTCGAAAAACCAACGAAAAAAAATTTTTCAAAATTTTTGCTCGTCTTGAAATTGGTGTACGGCACGAGCCGTAATTTTTTTTTTAATGGCTCTATAAAGCTCTTTTAGAGAACTGTAAATTAAAAGAACGCGTATTAGGTATCTATCCATATTAAGACAGCTACTAAAATTGGTTTTTAGTTTTATATCCATTTTGTAAATGAAAACACAATCGTAAGTAAATTTTCTGGAATGCTTGTGTGTGATATATTCTTTATATTATATAAGATTTGAAAATATTATTTTACACCTATGTAAAATATAAGGTGTCTGTAAGGGAATGTACTCCTTGGAAAATTGAAACATATTAATTTTATTTTAATATTTCTTTTTAATTACAAAATAAGAATCGTGGTAAATATACATAATTATAAGTTAATAAAATAAAATCAATATAAATAACTAAATAAAATAAAGGTATAAAAATAAGCCCCCTAATTTGTAATTCTAGTGGTTTCTTTTTTGACTGTAGGCGGGAGCAGAGTACGAGCTTGCTTTACTCAATGTGCCGGACACAACGGAAGGCGAGCAACTCAGTAACAAGGGAATACCGCAATTCCCAGTCTTGGCGTTAGGGAAAACGGCCACGGCCCCTGAAACGATGTCGCCACTTGTTGTTGCCGAGCCACTGCTGGCACTACCCGATGATGGTGGCGGTATTCCATAACCAAGACTTGGTCCATAAGCGCCTCCAGAACTGCGCATCTCATCTGCATGCCATCTGTTTTGAATATCATCCCTCTCCGCAATCTCCGCATTCGCCATCTCAGCATATCTTTCTTTTAGCATATCTTCATGTGAACCCACTGGACTCTCGGGATGAATATTTTGATTCGTTGAGTGGAAGCGTTGATTGTGATGGTCAGATGCTTTCATAAAAGAAATGAAGTCTTGATCGTGTTCGTGATGTTTTTCTTTCCCGACCTTGGTGTTAGGGAAAACGGCCACGGCCTCTGAACCGCTGTCGTCACTTGTTGTTGCCGAGTCACTGCTGGTACTGCCCGATGATGGTGGCGGTATGATGGTGGGTTCATTTGAACCCACTGGACTCTCGGGATGAATATTTTGATTCGTTGAATGGAAGAGTTGATTGTGTTCGTCAGATGCTTTCATTAAAGAAATCAAATCTTGATCGTGTTCGTGATGTTTTTCTTCCCCGACCTTGGCGTTAGGGAAAACGGCTACGGCCTCTGAACCGCTGTCGTCACTTGTTGTTGCCGAGCCACTGCTGGTACTGCCCGATGATGGTGGCGGTATGATGGTGGGTTCATTTGAACCCACTGGACTCTCGGGATGAATATTTTGATTCGTTGAGTGGAAGAGTTGATTGTGTTCGTCAGATGCTTTCATTAAAGAAATCAAATCTTGATCGTGTTCGTCGTGTTGTTTTTCTTGCAACTTATCGTCTGGTCTCGATGACTGGATGGAGTCGTGTTGAGAATTTATGGATTGACCCATTTGTTGCCACGTAGAATTCATTTGTGGCGCGGACGGTTCCTTCAGTGCTTCTTCGTCTTCTTGACGTTCCCATACCTTCTTTTCATGGATTGGTTCTAAAGCTTCCCTGGTTTCTGGTAAATTTTCGCCGATTAGAGCCGAGGTAGCCGCTGCTGCAGCTATTGCTGTTACAGTGGAAAACAAAACTAATATCTTCATTTTGTCGTATTCCTGCGATGTGTGAAGCTACTGGTATTCTACGCTGGTTTTTATACTAAATTGTTATCGTTGAGATAGCACATGAAACGTGCTTTTTGACATGTTGAGTTCGCGTGAACATTGAAACTTTCAACATCAACTTGCATTCTTATATCTACTGATTATTTTATCGTAGGTATCTTTACACGATATTTTTATATAATTACTAGCTGTTGCCCGCGACTTCGTCCGCGTTAAAAAAGATAAAAAGTAGCCTATCACGTGTCCCGTACTTCTAAATGTTTATCTACCAAGTTTCATGAAAATCAGTTAATTCGTTTAAGAGTGACGGAGGAACATACAGAAAAAAAATCTAAAAATGGTCAATTTAGTTTCAGTATCATGTATAGAGCCTATATACACGATATTTCTGAAAACAAAATAAATTACTTACTCCATGATCTACCCCTACAGATTTATTATTTGTATTGATTGCCGGCGACTTTGCTGTCATATTTGTTATTTTCCCTATTACTTCTAGGTATTAATTACCCTTTCGGCATGGTATTATTTATTTATTTATTTAATAGCTAACCTTACAGCATTTAATATTTAACAAATATATAAAACAGATTATATTTTTATATAGCCTATTACAAGGTTAGGGATCTTAAATTTTCTAAGTACAAAAAAAAAGTGCTAGTACCTAATTAAAAAAAATAAAATAAAATAAATGATAACAATATACAACAATACACATCTATAAATTATATAAACATATTATACATTCATTATTGTGTGTGTCTGCATGTGTGTGTGTATACAGACTAAAATTAGAATTTCATCTTGTATGGCCAAGATTTTTCATGGCCATTCGCTTATACTAGCGGTTAGAAAGGCGCCGAAAGATTAAGAAAGTGTTTCCGCGTAACTCGACACGGTGGCACGCAGAGATAGGAGACTCGTTGGCGACAATACGCTTTTCAACCGACTTCCAAAAAAGGAGGAGCTTCTCAATTCGACTGTATTTTTTTTTATGTTAAGGTCGATAGACAGGCTGTCGGTCCACTTGATGGTAGGTGGCTACCGTCGCCTATAACACAAGCAACGCCATAAGTGCTACAAGTGCGCTACCGACCATAGAAGGATTAAGCATAAGGGATAAGGGAGGGGATGGGGTAATGGGCTCTGGCATCCCTTACTCACTCACCGAAACACAATAGCACATAATGCTGTTATTTCACGGTGGTATTCTGTAAGGGGGTGCTTTTTTTATGTTTGTTACCTCAGAATTTTCAACTGGGTGAAACGATTTTGATGATTCTTTTTCATATGAAAGCTGGTGCTTCCCGTGTGGTCCCATTTCAATTTGGTCCAGTTCTGACAATGGCATCCATGAGAAAAGACCATGAGACGGTTTGAAGTCGGTTTATGAGTTTTCATGCTACGCCTCTTACTCGCACTCCCGTAACATCTTTCGCCTCACCTGTCAAGCACTTATGCTAGCTAAAATCGCCTGTCATTGTACCTACTTACTTTAAATAGCTTAGACAAACACATATATATAAATTTGAACTTTACAGAATAAAGATTATTTTAATATATACTTATATTACACACCTTTCGGTTCACCTGGCAGGTACTTGTGCTCATCGAAAACGCCTGTCAATTTTTTTTTTAACTTCACAATGAATGAAAAAAATCTTATTAAAAATTTCAAGTTTACAGGAATAAGTTTTTTTAAAATTTTATCTACACTTTCAAAAATATAGGGGATGACGTGCAGGGCTGATGCGTGCCAGGTTATTGTTACCGTACTTTACATGCTATGAATCATCACTATAAGAATTTCTAGCCTTACAGACACACCGTTACTAGGATGGTCTAGTAGCTTTCGGTTCACCTGGCAGGTACTTGTGCTCATCGAAAACGCCTGTCAATTTTTTTAAACTTCACATTAAATGAACAAAATCGTATAAAAATTTCAAGCTTACAGGAACAAGTTTTTTTTTAAATTTTATCTACACTTTCAAAAATATAGGGTATGATGACGTGCAGGGCTGATGCGTGCCAGGTTATTGTTACCGTACTTTACATGCTATGAATCATCACTATAAGAATTTCTAGCCTTACAGACACACCGTTATTAGGATGGTCCAGTAGCTCTCCAACTATCATATACCTACTTCCACTTTCTTCCATTGGACATACAGACGTACGAATGGTTACCATTCTCATCTTGTCGAAATCCCTCTTCAAATTCAAATATATTTATTGCGAAACCATAATGTACAAAAATGTTACTATATAAAAATAAAGACCAGTATTATGGACCCTGTTGGGCACAGTGGCGTAGCTACCCAGGGTTGTCAATTTGACGGTTAGTGATATGTGCGTTTTATTATTCATCGATGTGCGTCTTATTGTGAATTCGAGTTAAGATTTTTTTTTCGAGAACGGTTAAAAAATTAATGCTGTATCAGGAGTAAGTAAGCTAATGTCAATAAACTTTTTTGTACTGGTCAATATAGTGGTTCAATTTTATTTGATTTTAACACTCATATTGATGTCTGTTAAGTCAATAAATCGTGTCAAATCTATAGATTTCGGCTACAGCTCATTGCGCGTTATACGCGTTATAACGCGAAATGTCGTGAAAAAATGCAAGTCACCTGCAGTAGGTACATTAATTCAGGGGCCTTAGACAAAGTAACTATCGAAAACGATAACGAAGTTCGACAACAATAAAATGTATGAGAAGTATCACGTGACTTAACGAAGGCACATGTCAATCCCATACATTTTATTGGTTTCGAATTTCGTTATCGTCATCGTCATGTCACTTTGTCTAGGGCCCCTGGTCCGCGGGCAGGAGATCGTTCATGGTCTCCACCATAGACTCTATAGTATACTACGTAATAGACTCATAGACTCCCGGTTTTCCGCGTCACCAAAACTGAAATGTCTACGTGTGCGACATTATAGTAATTATAATCTGAGCTACGTTTATATATTAAAGTTTGAACTTTGAAGAGATATAATTTAAGTGCGAATAATCTTATTACCTATTAATTTAATCGATATCGATGATTCAAATACTCAATCACTACGTAAATTATGGCAATTTTTCACAGACACAATATCTTTCTTTTTTATTTATGAAAGTGAGAAATATATATAAAACTACGTGATATCTAACATTTATTACACAATTTGCCATATTGTGTAATATAATATATTTTATTTAAATTGAATATATTTACATTTATATTATTATTAATATTTATTTAATTTAAATTAAAATTAAATATATTTACATTTAAATAATAATATTATCTAAAAAATATTCATTTGCGTTATAATAACATTATGTAGATTTTTTTAATATTTTTATAAATATGATATCATTTTCTTCTTGTTTTAAATTATCTGGTAATTATGTAATTGTGGTATATGTAGAATTTAATTTTAGCCGTGATGTTGGTAATATCAGATTATTTTTATGTCGTACCGTATATTTAAGTATTTAAGTCTTCACGTTTTTTCGGACTAAGCGCTTTAAACCTTCCTTCATGTTGCGCACTGCCAAGGTTTGGAACTCCCTGCTGGCGTCTATGTTTTCAAGCTCATATAACCCAAATCTTTTCAAATTTCAGTGAATAGGCTGGCCAAAAGCAAACCTAACCCTAAATTTCAACATTCCAAACGTGACTTTTACTATAACAATAATTTATCTCGTCTTAATTTACTTATCATCACGCACCAATCACAGTTAGTTATCTAATATTTTTTTATTATTAATCTGATTAAAATCAAAGAAACGCTACGTGTCTTCACGTTGCTTCTTTGTGGATATTTCCATTCTGCTTATCAGTTAATTTTCTTAACATATTTTATTTTATGCATTATGCAATGCGAAACTGTGAAAAATTATAATATAGTAAAAGAATAATGTACTTATATGTGCACCCATTTTTTTTTAAATTTCAGTAAAAAAAACATATTTTTTATAAAGAAATATTTTAATGTTATTGTCTTAATTTGTTCATAATAGAACAAGGAAGGTCACCTTAGAAGCTCATATTTATTTTAAGACATTCGATTGTTCGTACTTCAATGGTTTGCATAATAAACAAACTACTAGTAGTTAATTATTCCTGGGAAAAGTTAATTAAGTCAACATTATTGCACATAGAAAAGGAAGGATTTCGACAAGATGGGGATGGTAATCTGCCGTACGTCTGTATGTCCGATGGAAGAAAGGGGAAGGCGGTATGAGCTTTAGCTTATTGTAACGTTATACGTTAGGTTTGCCGGCGAATAAAACAAAAATACTTGACACACACGGACTTTATTGGTAAGTACCTATATAATAGAGACAATATAAGAATCAAAAATCTAAACTTATCGTATAGACAGTTTTAAAGTAACTGTAAAGGAACACTAATTTGATTAATAAGTATAGTTAAGTACATCAGTAGTAGTTGAAACTCGCTTTGATACGATCGTTTCGGGACAGAAAAATAGTATGAGACACGTTCATTTCGTGACAATTAAATGTAAATTTATGAAAATCAGTTAATTATTTTAACCGTTGCGCGGTTTTAAGAGCAGTTAGCGGATATCCAGACAGACAGCCGAATGTAATGAAGAAGAACAATTGTTAAATCGAAAAATCTTTTTCGACGAGTGGAATTGGCGATGTAATTAAAAAGATAAAATTATGTAAATCAAAAGAACGCGTATACCTTAGGTACAGTCAGCATCAGATATATCTGAGCTGTCTAGGTAATCAAATAAAACTACACACTTTGAGGACCATTATATCTACACTGCAAACTACTCTAATTAATGTGAACATCCAACGCGTCAAATCAAAAATATCTACAGTCGAATGTCATTATTTTCTATACATACCACAGGCGGGTTAGCATTTAAGCTTACATTAATTCTAGGTAGCAAATTCTTTTCACCCACCTTTAGGGGGGTTCAGTGGGAGTGTAAAACAAAAATCTCGACCTGAGCTTCGCCAGTTATTTTGATATTAAGGCGTAACAAATATTCGCTTATAACTTCGTTATTTTAAACCGTACAACAAAAATGATAAGGACTAATATTGTTCCTTATATGCAATTCTCTACAAAATATTTCTTACACATTTTTACGTAGAATCAATATTTTTCAAGATAAATGAAAAAATAAGGGGGGGAATAAATCGTTGACGATATTCGATTCGTCGCCATGGACGTAGATCCTTAAATATTGGTTCTACGAACAAAGTCCTAGAGATAAAAATTATTGAAAATTTAATTTCGAACAAATTAAAAATTAAATTAAACAAATGTTAAAAGATATATGTTGAAAAATATATTTTACCCCTTTTTTCATTTATCTCAAAAAATATTGATTGTAAGTAAAAATTTTGTAGATAAATGCATAATGAACAACTATTAGTCCTTATCATTTTTGTTAACGAAAATAACGAAGTTATATAATAAGCGAATATGTGTTACCCCTTAATATCACGATACTTAACTGGCGAAGCTCACCTCGAGAATGGTCGAGATTTTTATTTTATACTCCCAGTGGACCCCCTAAAGGTAGGTGAAAAGAATTTCCTACCTAGAATTAAGGCACCTCAACCACTCATCCAACGGGCTCGTCGTAAAAATACAATATAATTTTCACAATCAATCAATACTAACTCGCTCCATGACAAACCCTTACAGATTTTTTATTATTATAAATCTGTAAGGGTTTGTCATGGAGCGAGTTACTTTGTTTTCAGAGATATCGTGTTTATAGGCTCTATACATGATACTCAAACTAAATGTATATTGTATGTATGTTCCTCCATAACTCTTAGCGCCTGTTTCACCAACGTCAAGTAAAGTGTTGATTAGTTACTTTTAAAAATCATTTTCTGTTTTATTGAATTATTCACTCGGTTTACTGCATCAATCGATAGCCGATTTTTTTTAATTCAATGTTTGGGACGTTTACCGTACAAACAAAGGTATACCAGCTTCATTATCCCCGGTTACCGGTGACTTTAAATGACAATTTGGCCTACTTGACGTTTGTGAAAGAGGCGCTTAACGAATTAACTGATTGTCATGAAACTTGGTAGATAAACATTTAGAACTACCTACAGGACACAATAGGCTACTTTTTTCTTTTTCAACGCGTACGAAGTCGCAGGCTCCAGCTAGTATTATATAAAAATATTGCCAACTATTCCAAACCGAAATGTTCTTTTTTTGAATTCGGTTGAAAATAATTCCAATGATGTCATTCAAGCGTAATATGAAAGATAATCTAAGTAGACGATTATTACCACCACCTAAATACGAACCTTAATACAAAGATGTCAAAGTTTTATTCCAACAAATGTTGATATATACTCCACACAAAAATTAAAGGAACAAAAAAACTTTCAAATTTTTAGGTTATTTTCAACAGGCTGTAACTTGAAGACTAATTGTCCTACAGTAAATTTTAAAAAAGCAAATTGTAGCTCCAAGTGTCTAGTTTTTGAATCTGATCTACAATTTTCTTTTTCAAAATTTTTCTTCGAGTAATCTTGAGAATACGACCGACAAAAAATTTTCTGTGCAAACTTTGGTTGCTTAGATATTGATGGTCAAAGACGAAATGATCCTTTTCCATTCAAAGACTAATATCTCAGCAAAAAATGGTCGTATCAAGATCTTCAAAAGGAACAAATGGAAGCTGAATGAACATGTTACCCGGCCCATATGATGATTAAGACAAAAAAAAAATTCCAAGGCCGTAGATCAAAATGAAAAACTTAAAAATTTCAAAAGTTTTTGTCCGTCGTCTTCTCAAGATTACTCGAAGAAAAATTTTGAAAAAAAAAATTGTAGATCAGATTCAAAAACTAGACACTTGGAGCTATAATTTGCTTTTTTAAAATTTACTGTAGGACAATTCGTCTTCAAGTTACAGCCTGTTGTAAATAACCTAAAAATTTGAAAGTTTTTTTTTTGAGTGTATATTTGAAAATTTTAGTGGTTAGATATTTTTGCATTATGAGTGTTTAGATGTATTTGGATCCATAGAAGCTCACATCAATTTGAAATCTGTTGTGTGTAGAAGTTAATGAAAAATTAAATGCCAACAATTATTTGCTTACTTCAGATGCTCATCTACTTCTGACGCTGACTGTATCTATCTATATCTAAGACAGCTACTAAAATTGGTTTTTAGTTTTACGTCCATTTTGAAAATGAAAACACAATCTAATTAAATTTTCTGGAATGCTTGTGACATATTCTTTATATTAACTTACACAATCTATATTTTATCCATATTATGGATTTGAAAATGTTATTTACATCCATGTAAAATGTAAGGTAAAGGTGTCTGTAAGGAAGGTACTCCTTGGAAAATTGAAACATATTAATTTTATTTTAATATTTCTTTTTAATTACAAAATAAGAATCGTGGTAAATATACATAATTATAAGTTAATAAAATAAAATCAATATAAATAACTTAATAAAATAAAGGAATAAAAATTAGCCCCCTAATTTGTAATTCTAGTGGTTTCTTTTTTGACTGTAGGCGGGAGCAGAGTACGAGCTTGCTTTACTCAATGTGCCTGACACAACGGAAGGCGAGCAACTCAGTAACAAGGGAATACCGCAATTCCCGGTCTTGGCGTTAGGGAAAATGGCCAGGGCTCCTGAACCGATGTCGCCACTTATTGTTGCCGAGCCACTGCTGGCACTACCCGATGATGGTGGCGGTATGCCATAACCAAGACTTGGTCCATAAGCGCCTCCAGAACTGCGCATCTCATCTGCATGCCATCTGTTTTGAATATCATCCCTCTCCGCAATCTCCGCATTCGCCATCTCAGCATATCTTTCTTTCAGCATATCTTCATGTGAATCCACTAGACTCTCGGGATTAATATTTTGATTCGTTGAGTGGAAGCGTTGATTGTGATGGTCAGATGCTTTCATAAAAGAAATGAAGTCTTGATCGTGTTCGTGATGTTTTTTTTTCCCGACCTTGGCGTTAGGGAAAACGGCCACGGCCTCTGAACCGCTGTCGTCACTTGTTGTTGCCGAGCCACTGCTGGTACTGCCCGATGGTGGTGGCGGTATGATGGTGGGTTCATTTGAACCCACTGGACTCTCGGGGTGAATATTTTGATTCGTTGAATGGAAGAGTTGATTGTGTTCGTCAGATGGTTTCATTAAAGAAATCAAATCTTGATCGTGTTCGTGATGTTTTTCTTTCCCGACCTTGGCGTTAGGGAAAACGGCCACGGCCTCTGAACCGCTGTCGTCACTTGTTGTTGCCGAGCCACTGCTGGTACTGCCCGATGATGGTGGCGGTATGATGGTGGGTTCATTTGAACCCACTGGACTCTCGGGATGAATATTTTGATTCGTTGAGTGGAAGAGTTGATTGTGTTCGTCAGATGATTTCAGTAAAGAAATCAAATCTTGATCGTGTTCGTCGTGTTGTTTTTCTTGCAACTTATCGTCTGGTCTCGATGACTCGATGGAGTCGTGTTGAGAATTTATGGATTGACTCATTTGTTGCCACGTAGAATTCATTTGTGGCGCGGACGGTTCCTTCAGTGCTTCTTCGTCTTCTTGATGTTCCCATACCTTCTTTTCATGGATTGGTTCTAAAGCTTCCCTGGTTTCTGGTAAATTTTTGCCGATTAGAGCCGAGGTAGCCGCTGCTGCAGCTATTGCTGTTACAGTGGAAAACAAAACTAATATCTTCATTTTGTCGTATTCCTGCGATGTGTGAAGCTACTGGTATTCTACGCTGGTTTTTATACTAAATTGTTATCGTTGAGATAGCACATGAAACGTGCTTTTTGACATGTTGGGTTCGCGTGAACATTGAAACTTTCAACATCAACTTGCATTCTTATATCTAGTGATTATTTTATCGTAGGTATCTTTAAAATATATTTTTGTATAATTACTAGCTGTTGCCCGCGACTTCGTCCGCGTTAAAAAAGATAAAAAGTAGCCCGTACTTCTAAATGTTTATCTACCAAGTTTCATGAAAATCAGTTAATTCGTTTAAGAGTGATGGAGGAACATACAACATCGTCAATTTAGTTTCATGTATCATGTATAGAGTCTTTATACACGATATTTCTGAAAACAAAATAAATTACTTACTCCATGATCTACCCCTACAGATTTATTATTAGTATTGATTGCCGGCGACTTTGGTGTCATATTTGTTATTTTCCCTATTACTTCTAGGTTAAATTAATTACCCTTTCGGCATGGTATTAGCGTTAATAATATATAAAGACTAAAAATCGAATTTCATCTTGTATGGCCAAGATTTTTCATGACCATCCATTCGCTTATACCAGCGGTTAGAAAGGCGCCGAAAGATTAAGAAAGTCTTTCCGCGTAACGGGAAGCGGCGAGTGTAAAGAAGAAAGAAAGAAGAAGAATGTTTAAAATGTGATTCATCTCATGTCATAAAAAATGTATTACTTTCACTGGCTTTACAATAAAAAATAATTTATTTATTTATTTGTTTACAACATACGTGGTACATCATTACAGGAGTGGTCCTAATACAATGTACACTCACCGGCACGGAAACTTGGCCAACACAGAAATTTGCGATAGTTTGCATTTTAATACTTTTTTAACCATAAATATAGACCAGGTGTGTTCAATAAGTGTCTCTTTTAGGTTTTCAATCCGTTTTTAATGACAATTAACCGTTTAACTGCCTAACAATAAGTTTTAAATCAAACCAAACGTTTTTACAGAAAATCTTAACTTTCAGCGCTCAACTTTAAAACACTAGAAAATGCGGGTTTACTAATTTTTCATTATTGTTTACACATCTTAATATCAGGTAATTCTTCCTCTAGCCCTGATAATTGCCTGCATTCGATCTCGTATGCTTTGGATAATGCTTTTGACCTCAACCTGCGGCATGTAGTCTCATGCAGACCAAGCGGCATTTCGGACCTCAGCACGTGTCCGTGGGGGATTAAATTTGTTTTTTATCATTTTTTTAAGCATGTCCCAGATATTCTCTATTTCTATTTCCACAAACAATTAACAAAAATAAAATTACATCAATTTAATAAATTAAATAAGCTAGTTGTGGGCTTGTGGATAATATATAAAGACTAAGTTGTGGGCTTGTTTGGGTAAAAGCCTCCCCCATTTTTTTCCATTGTTTCCTGTCACTGCCAATGTTCAACCAATCCTTCCCTGCTATTTTAATAATGTCATCTGACCACCTTTCCTTTGGACGTCCAACACTCCTTCTCCCTCCTGCTCCTTTCCATCTCGTTGTCGTTATGGTCCATCTTTTGTCTTTGTATCTAGAAATGTGACCTGCCCATTGCCACTTAAGTTTTAATGCCTGTTGTAGAGCATCTGTTAATTTAGTTTTTTGCCGTATGACTTTATTTCTAATTTTATAAATTTTTCTCAAATTTAAGATACTCCTTTCCATAGCATGTTGGCAGGAATTAATTTTAGACTCAATTTTGTTTGTATAGACCCACGTTTGACATCCGTACAGTAGGCATGGTATGATGCATGTTTCGATTACAGTTTTTTTTTCAAATCCAAACTATAATTTCCCTTTAAAATTTCTTTAAGTGTCCAAAATTTCTGCCAGGTTATGTTTATTCTCCTATCTATTTCTTCTTCGTTACTTGCCCTAGTTAATGAGACTTGTTTCCCAAGATAAACATAACTATCAACATATTCTATATTTTGTCCATTCACACTTATAGGTTTTTTAAAACTGTTCGTCATAATTCTGGTTTTTGAAACATTATTTAACTATAACATAGCACAATTAGTCCCACCCTAGTGAATTCATTAAGTGTGCAATGGAACAGGTCAATTAAATTTGCTATTTTATTTAAGTTGCGCAAGGCTCGTGTCAGAGGAGCCTTGCCAAGCAAATCTGTTCTTGCGCACGGTATGGCCAAAAGTTGTGGTTTCCGTCTCCTCCATACAAACCTGTCGGGAACGTAAAATCCTATTTTATTTAATAATTCAGAATTGTAAGTTCGTCCTCTCACCAGCTTAAAAATATATGAGGCAAGCGCAAGATCCCGTTTTACTCTCAGTTCATTATAGCCAACCATTCCTAGTATAAACAAAGTAGAATACTTTAATGGGTAATGCGGATAAACTCCATAATACCGCCAATATATACATCTTGTGTTCGAACTATCGGCGATCCATTAACCTCATAATTAAAGACAATAGGTGTTTTCCTTCTTGTAAACGATATGGTTACACACTTGGAAGAATTAAACTCTAAAAGATTGTTCTTGCTCCATGCCATTATTAATATCATTTTGTAGAATATCGCAGTCTGCGCGTATGTACAGCGAGTGATAGCTTAAGGTCATCCGCAAATAGAAGGCATTTCGATTCCTTAACCACAAATGGCAAATCATTTACAAATAATATAAACAGAAGAGGCCCTAGATTGGTACCTTGACTTACTCCCGACCTTGTGAAATATGGATTTGATGTATAACCATCATATTCCACTTATTGTTTCCTGTTCTTCATGTAGCTTGCAAAAATCTTAATAAGTGCGGAGTGAAACCCACAGCTGCCAATTTCTTTAGCAATAATACGTTTCTTTTAAATTATAATATACTAGCTGGTGCCCGCGACTTCCGCGTTCTGGATGAAAGGTACCTACCTACCCTATGTCCTTTCTGGTGTCCCACAGACAACGTGTATGCAAAATTTATCGCGAACAGACAGACAGACACGCCGGAGGACTTTGTTTCATAATATGTAAAGGAGGATATAAGATTATTCCTCTCTTTAAATGCAATGTTGTGTTAAAATTTCATGTCAATCCATCGTCTAGTTTTCGAGTTTTGAAAGCATATACAAACCAATATAACATTTATGATTATTACAGGTGTGAGTCAGTTAATTTGTACCACACCCCCTTCGCTTTCACCTCACACTCGTGCCATATAACCCAAATAATGATAGGTAATTGATTAACTTTTGCACCCTGGATCTTTGATTGCGAGTTAGCTGTTGAACGGTCAAGTTTGCCAATACAAAGTCGACTTGCCGCACTCGACACGGTGACACGCAGAGATAGGAAACTTGTTGGCGACAATACGCTTTTCAACCGACTTCCAAAAAAGGAGGAGCTTCTCAATTCGACTGTATTTTTTTTATGTTAAGGTCGACAGACAGGCTGACGGTCCACTTGATGGTAGGTGGCTACCGTCGCCTATAACACAAGCAACGCCATAAGTGCTACAAGTGCGCTACCGACCATAGAAGGATTAAGCATAAGGGATAAGGGAGGGGATGGGGTAATGGGCTCTGGCATCCCTTACTCACTCACCGAAACACAATAGCACATAATGCTGTTATTTCACGGTGGTATTCTG
Source organism: Synanthedon vespiformis (assembly GCA_918317495.1). Classification (NCBI taxonomy): domain Eukaryota; kingdom Metazoa; phylum Arthropoda; class Insecta; order Lepidoptera; family Sesiidae; genus Synanthedon; species Synanthedon vespiformis. The sequence goes on from OU906947.1 coordinate 7,311,032, forward strand.
TAAGGGGGTGCTTTTTTTATGTTTGTTACCTCAGAATTTTCAACTGGCTGAAACGATTTTGAGATTCTTTTTCATATGAAAGCTGGTGCTTCCCGTGTGGTCCCTTTTAAATTTGGTCCAGTTCTGACAATGGCATCCATGAGAAAACCGAAAAGTCGGTTATTTTTTGTTAAAAAGAGTCATATAAGATGTACTTCGGAGAGGTGCTCAGGGGCTGCATGAGCTCATACCGACTTGCTCTTTCTTCCATTGGACATACAGACGTACGAATGGTTACAATTCTTATCTTGTCGAAATCCCTCTTCAAATTCAAATATATTTATTGCGAAACCATAATGTACAAAGATGTTACTATATAAAAATAAAGACCAGTATTATGGACCCTGTTGGGCATGCATCTTAGGGACTAGGAGAGAGGAAGCGTATATACATATAGCGTATAAATATTTATATAAATACTAGGGGTGTTCAATAAAAAGTGAGAATGAAATAGATATTCCTTGGTAAAATATATATTTACAGGCAAAGCCTAGACATTTGTTATAAAAATAATTAAAAAAGTTTTCGATTTTTATTTGTATTTTAAAAATTGTAGTCATTTTTGTTCTACGTTTCGGAACGTGTTCTCGAAAATGGAAAAAATTGAAATTCGCGCGCTAATTAAATATCTCTTCTTAAAATTTTTTACTACGAAGCAGGTAAATCAAGACTTGCAAGGAACATTAGGGGTTCATGCTCCTCCTTATTCTACAGTCGCTCGTTGGTGTGCTGTGTATAAGTGAGGAAGATCTTCCACCAACGATGAACCATGCTCGAGGCGCCCTGCGGCGGTAGAAACCGCACAAATTATAAAAAAAGTAAAAAATATGTTTGAAAAGGTCGTTGTGTTACAGTGTCTATAATATTATGCACAACCACCTGGGCATGAAAAAAGTGTCCGCGCGCTGGGTGCCCAGATTGTTTACGGACGCTTAAAAACAAACCAAACTAAGGATTTCGCGAAGTTGTTTGGATTTGTCTCGATTCATAACTATTGATGAAACATGGCTTCATCATTATGACCCGGAAATGAAACAGCAGTCCATGACTTGGAAGAGACCGTCATTTCCAACTCCTAAGAAATTTAAGGCAACTGCATCCGCCGGTAAGATCATGGGCTCTCTTCTAATGATCAAATACCTCAATCATATAGCCACTATTACGGGGAGTTTATATGCACAACAAATAAAAAAATTGCACGAGAAAATACGCTAAAAACGGCATGGCAAACTAACTAAAGTTTTTTTGGTATACCAAGTTAACGCCCCCGCGCAAAAGTTCAACGTTGCGATAGCTGCCATCGAAGATGCTGGCTTTAAACTGATGGAACATCCTCCATATTCACCGGACATCTTTCCTAGTGATTTCTATCTTTTTCCGTGGTTGAAAGTGTACCTCAGAGGCCAAAAAATTGAAGACGATGAGGCAGTAGTCGCCGCAGTACACCGTTTTTTAGAGGTTCAGGTTGTATTAAAAGATAACTGCATATATGTCATTCTCACTTTTTATTGAACGCCCCTCGTATATAAAAGAATTATATTTTATTTAAATTATTTCATTTAAATTAAATATATTTACATTTATATGATTAATATTTAAATAACATTATCTAAAAAAATATTCATTTGCGTTACAATAACATTATACGAGTATATATAGATTTTTTTTTATAAATATGATATCATTTTCTTCTTGTTTTAAATTATCTGGTAATTATGTATTAATGTGGTGTTGGTAATATTAGATTATTTTTATGTCGTAGCGTATATTTAAGTCTTTAAGTCTTCAAATTTTATCGGACTAAAAACATCCTTCATGTTGCGCACTGCCAAGGGTTGGAACTCCCTGCCGGCGTCTATGTTTTAAAGCTCATATAACCCAAATCTTTTCAAAGTTTCAGTGAATAGGCTGGCCAAGAGTAAACCCAACCCTAAATTTCAACATTCCAAACGTGACTTTTACTATAACAATAATTTATCTCGTCTTAATTTACTTATCATCACGCACCAATCACAGTTAGCTATCTAATATTTTTTTATTATTAATCTGATTGAAATCAGAGAAACGCTACGTGTCTTCACGTTGCTTCTTTGTGGATATTTCCATTCTGCTTATCAGTTAATTTTCTTAACATATTTTATTTTCCGGCTTTTCTCTGTTACCTAATCCATACGTATTTACGGTGGTAACATATGCAATGCGAATCTGTGAAAAATTATAATATAGTAAAAGAATAATATACTTATATGCGTATCCATTTTTTTTAAATTTCAGTAAAAAAATCATATTTTTATAAAGATATATTTTAATGTTACTATCATAATTTGTTCATAATAGTAAAAGAAACAAGTAAGGTCACCTTAGAAGCTCATATTTATTTAAAGACATTCGATTATTCGTACTTCAATGGTTTGCATAATAAACAAACTACTAGTAGTTAATTATTCCTAGGAAAAGTTAATTAATTCAACATTATTGCACATAGAAAAGGAAGGATTTCGACAAGATGGGGATGGTAATCTGCCGTACGTCTGTATGTCCGATGGAAGAAAGGGGAAGTCGGTATGAGCTTTAGCTTATGTAACGTTATACGTTAGGTTTGCCGGCGAATAAAACAAAAATACTTGACACACACGAACTTTATTGGTAAGTACCTATATAATAGAGACAATATAAGAATCAAAAATCTAAACCAATCGTATAGACAGTTTTAAAGTAACTTTTACAGTTATTACAGTTACTGTTATTATTACAGTTTTACAGGAATATTATTTGATTAATAGGTAAACTCGCTTTAATACGATCGTTTCGGAACAGAAAAATAGTATGAGACACGTTCATTTCGTGACAATTAAATGTAAATGTATGAAAATCAGTTAATTCTTTTAACCGTTGCGCGGTTTTAAGAGCAGTTAGCGGATATCCAGCCGAATGTAATGAAGAAGAACAATTGAAGACGTGAGTGGATGAAGGTGAGGTCGCATTCCAATTTCGAATAAATCGAGGTTAACGTTTTACATTGAATTTTTGAGATAAGTCGCCACGGAACTGTTTTTTGTACTAAATTATGATGAAAAGTTGTGTAAACGACCTAAAATATTAATGGTATGATAGCCAATAAACACTAGTATTAATTTTAATTAAAAATAAATGAACATAGCTCTCTCGTCCATTAACAAATGTAAACTTTTCTGCACTCTTTTAATATTCCAAAAATGTCTTAAATCGACGATCTTAAGGTCTGTAAACATTCATGTGGATATATTACCTTCATCAACACAAAAAAACGAAAAAACCCGAAAATGCGACATAACGCCTTCATCCACTTACGTCTTGAATTGTTAAATCGAAAAATCTTTTTCGACGAGTGGAATTGGCGATGTAATTAAAAAGATAAAACCTTAGCGTATACCTTAGTATCTATCTATATCTAAGACAGCTACTAAAATTGGTTTTTAGTTTTACGTCCATTTTGAAAATGAAAACACAATCTAATTAAATTTTCTGGAATGCTTGTGACATATTCTTTATATTAACTTACACAATCTATATTTTATCCATATTATGGATTTGAAAATGTTATTTACATCCATGTAAAATGTAAGGTAAAGGTGTCTGTAAGGAAGGTACTCCTTGGAAAATTGAAACATATTAATTTTATTTTAATATTTCTTTTTAATTACAAAATAAGAATCGTGGTAAATATACATAATTATAAGTTAATAAAATAAAATCAATATAAATAACTTAATAAAATAAAGGAATAAAAATTAGCCCCCTAATTTGTAATTCTAGTGGTTTCTTTTTTGACTGTAGGCGGGAGCAGAGTACGAGCTTGCTTTACTCAATGTGCCTGACACAACGGAAGGCGAGCAACTCAGTAACAAGGGAATACCGCAATTCCCAGTCTTGGCGTTAGGGAAAACGGCCACGGCCCCTGAAACGATGTCGCCACTTGTTGTTGCAGAGCCACTGCTGGCACTACCCGATGATGGTGGCGGTATGCCATAACCAAGACTTGGTCCATAAGCGCCTCCAGAACTGCGCATCTCATCTGCATGCCATCTGTTTTGAATATCATCCCTCTCCGCAATCTCCGCATTCGCCATCTCAGCATATCTTTCTTTCAGCATATCTTCATGTGAACCCACTAGACTCTCGGGATTAATATTTTGATTCGTTGAGTGGAAGCGTTGATTGTGATGGTCAGATGCTTTCATTAAAGAAATCAGATCTTGATCGTGTTGGTGATGTTTTTCTTCCCCGACCTTGGCGTTAGGGAAAACGGCCACGGCCTCTGAACCGCTGTCGTCACTTGTTGTTGCCGAGCCACTGCTGGTACTGCCCGATGATGGTGGCGGTATGATGGTGGGTTCATTTGAACCCACTGGACTCTCGGGATGAATATTTTGATTCGTTGAATGGAAGAGTTGATTGTGTTCGTCAGATGCTTTCATTAAAGAAATCAGATCTTGATCGTGTTCGTGATGTTTTTCTTCCCCGACCTTGGCGTTAGGGAAAACGGCCACGGCCTCTGAACCGCTGTCGTCACTTGTTGTTGCCGAGCCACTGCTGGTACTGCCCGATGATGGTGGCGGTATGATGGTGGGTTCATGTGAACCCACTGGACTCTCGGGATGAATATTTTGATTCGTTGAATGGAAGAGTTGATTGTGTTCGTCAGATGATTTCATTAAAGAAATCAAATCTTGATCGTGTTCGTCATGTTTTTCTTGCATCTTATCGTCTGGTCTCGATGACTCGATGGAGTCGTGTTGAGAATTTATGGATTGACCCATTTGTTGCCACGTAGAATTCATTTGTGGCGCGGACGGTTCCTTCAGTGCTTCTTCGTCTTCTTGATGTTCCCATACCTCCTTTTCATGGATTGGTTCTAAAGCTTCCCTGGTCTCTGGTAAATTTTCGCCGATTAGAGCCGAGGTAGCCGCTGCTGCAGCTATTGCTGTTACAGTGGAAAACAAAACTAATATCTTCATTTTGTCGTATTCCTGCGATGTGTGAAGCTACTGGTATTCTACGCTGGTTTTTATACTAAATTGTTATCGTTGAGATAGCACATGAAACGTGCTAGTTGACATGTTGGGTTCGCGTGAACATTTAAACTTTCAACATCAACTTGCATTCTTATATCTAGTGATTATTTTATCGTAGGTATCTTTAAAATATATTTTTGTATAATTACTAGCTGTTGCCCGCGACTTCGTCCGCGTTAAAAAAGATAAAAAGTAGCCCGTACTTCTAAATGTTTATCTACCAAGTTTCATGAAAATCAGTTAATTCGTTTAAGAGTGATGGAGGAACATACAACATCGTCAATTTAGTTTCATGTATCATGTATAGAGTCTTTATACACGATATTTCTGAAAACAAAATAAATTACTTACTCCATGATCGACCCCTACAGATTTATTATTAGTATTGATTGCCGGCGACTTTGGTGTCATATTTGTTATTTTCCCTATTACTATTAATTACCCTATTCCCTATTAATTACCCTTTCGGCATGGTATTAGCGTTAATAATATATACAGACTAAAAATCGAATTTCATCTTGTATGGCCAAGATTTTTCATGACCATCCATTCGCTTATACCAGCGGTTAGAAAGGCGCCGAAAGATTAAGAAAGTCTTTCCGCGTAACAGGAAGCGGCGAGTGCAAAGAAGAAAGAAGAATGTTTAAAAATGTGATTGATCTCATGTCATAAAAAATAATACGTTTCTTTTAAATTATAATATACTAACTGGTGCCCGCAACTGCGTCCGCGTTCTGGATGAAAGGTACCTACCCTATCTCCTTTCTGGTGTCCCACAGACGTGTATGCAAAATTTATCGCGAACAGACAGACAGACACGGCGGAGGACTTTGTTTTATAATATGTAAAGGAGGATATAAGATTATTCCTCTCTTTAAATGCAATGTTGTGTTAAAATTTCATGTCAATCCATCGGCTAGTTTTCGAGTTTTGAAAGCATGTACAAACCAATATAACATTTATGATTATTACAGGTGTGAGTCAGTTAATTTGTACCACACTCCCTTGGCTTTCACCTCACACTCGTGCCATATAACCCAAATAATGATAGGTAATGAATTAACTATTGCACTCTGGATCTCTGATTGTGAGTTAGCCGCACTCGACACGGTGGCACGCAGAGACAGGAGACTCATTGGCGACAATACGCTTTTCAACCGACTTCCAAAAAAGGAGGAGCTTCTCAATTCGACTGTATTTTTTTTTTATGTTAAGGTCGACAGACAGGCTGTCGGTCCACTTGATGGTAGGTGGCTACCGTCGCCTATAACACAAGCAACGCCATAAGTGCTACAAGTGCGCTACCGACCATAGAAGGATTAAGCATAAGGGATAAGGGAGGGGATGGGGTAATGGGCTCTGGCATCCCTTACTCACTCATCGAAACACAATAGCACATAATGCTGTTATTTCACGGTGGTATTCTGTAAGGGGGTGTTTTTTTTGTATGTTTGTTAGCTCAGAATTTTCAACTGGGTGAAAAGATTTTGATGATTCTTTTTCATATGAAAGCTGGTGCTTCCCGTGTGGTCCCATTTCAATTTGGTCTAGTTCTGACAATGGCATCTATGAGACGGTTTGAAGTCGGTTTTTTTTTGTTAAAATGAGTCATATAAGATGTACTTCGGAGAGGTGCTCAGGAGCTGCATGAGCTCATATACCTACTTCCACTTTCTTCCATTGGACATACAGACGTACCATTCTCATCTTGTCGAAATCCCTCTTCAAATTCAAATATATTTATTGCGAAACCATAATGTACAAAGATGTTACTATATAAAAATAAAGACCAGTATTATGGACCCTGTTGGACATGCAACTTAGGGACTAGGAGAGAGGAAGCGTATATATAAGCGTATAAATATATAAAAGAATTATATTTTATTTAAATTAAATATGTTTATATTATTATTAATATTTATTTAATTTAAATTAAATATATTTACATTTATATTATTAATATTTAAATAATAATATTAACTAAAAAATATTCATTTGCGTTATAACATTATTAAAAAAATATGATATCATTTTCTTCTTGTTTTAAATTATCTGGTAATTATGTATTCATTATGTAATTATGGTATATGTAGAATTTAATTGTAGTCATGATGTTGGTAATATTAGATTATTTTTATGTCAGCGTATATTTAAGTCTTTAAGTCTTCACGTTTTATCGGACTAAAAACATTTTCAAGCTCATATAACCCAAATCTTTTCAAATTTTCAGTGAATAGGCTGGCCAAAAGCAAACCCAACCCTAAATTTCAACATTCCAAACGTGACTTTTACTATAACAATAATATATCTCGTCTTAATTTACTTATCATCACGCACCAATCACAGTTAGTTATCTAATATTTTTTTATTAAAAATCTGATTAAAATCAGAGAAACGCTACGTGTCTTCACGTTGCTTTTTTGTGGATATTTCCATTCTGCTTATCAGTTAATTTTCTTAACATATTTTATTTTATGCATTATGCAATGCGAAACTGTGAAAAATTATAATATAGTAAAAGAATAATGTACTTATATGTGCACCCATTTTCTTTTAATTTCATTAAAAAAATCATATTTTTTATAAAGAAATATTTTAATGTTACTGTCCTAATTTGTTCATAATAGAACAAAGAAGGTCACCTTAGAAGCTCATATTTATTTTAAGACATTCGATTGTTCGTACTTCAATGGTTTGCATAATAAACAAACTACTAGTAGTTAATTATTCCTGGGAAAAGTTAATTAAGTCAACATTATTGCACATAGAAAAGGAAGGATTTCGACAAGATGGGGATGGTAATCTGCCGTACGTCTGTATGTCCGATGGAAGAAAGGGGAAGGCGGTATGAGCTTTAGCTTATTGTAACGTTATACGTTAGGTTTGCCGGCGAATAAAACAAAAATACTTGACACACACGGACTTTATTGGTAAGTACCTATATAATAGAGACAATATAAGAATCAAAAATCTAAACTTATCGTATAGACAGTTTTAAAGTAACTGTAAAGGAACACTAATTTGATTAATAAGTATAGTTAAGTACATCAGTAGTAGTTGAAACTCGCTTTAATACGATCGTTTCGGAACAGAAAAATAGTATGAGACACGTTCATTTCGTGACAATTAAATGTAAAATTACTTTTATTCGATTCTATTTTTCGTTGTTCGCACTACTTTAACTGTCCCGAATACGTTTCACTTAGATTTTTAAAGTCAAATAGTGTTTCTTTTGAAGCGAGTGAATTTGCCAGGTGTTATTAATTTGTGCGAAATATTAGTAACCGATATTAAAGCGGTATTCTACCGACCTCGCTTTTGAAGATACACTATCACTTAATGAATATTGGATACATTTCAACAGCTACTGTCGAAGATAATATAAATAGGTCTTATTCAAAGAGCCCATATTACTACGGTATGTCACCGATGGATACTAGAAAATATAATGTCAGGCTCGCACTAGTAATAATTATAATAAACATGTGACACAGTTAACATAGTTACTAAATTAAGTGAGTTTAGTAGAGACGACCTCGACCACTTTATAGCAAAACACAAATTAATTATAGCCTAAAGATTATATAGAACGAAGAAAAGTTTGACACATTAGACAATTGAGAATTGTTATAATAACACAAGCATTACAAACATATCAGTATTAACTCCAACAGTCCTATATTTTTACGACATTGAAAGGATACATACACATATGAGGCAGACATTTTTACCGGTATACTATCATTTAATTTAAACATGAAAGATTCCAGCAGAGAGAGATCTAAGCCATAGTTGAAACATTTATATGTAAATCTTAATCTTTCTTTTAGAAAAAAATCATCCCCACTTTCCCTTTTCCGTTACAATTTTACGCTATATAAACATCAATCTGAGTAAGATGTTATACATTATAGATTCGCCAAAACGTTTCTTCCTCTCCTGTACAAAGTTTAATAAACATTCCGGTGTTCAGATTACCTTACAGATACAATTTAAAGAAAACATTCAACACTCAATCTAGTTATATCGTATTCAATTCCTCAATTACTATCATTAGACATCCCAAATCACCCCAATCTACAAATAACGTATGAACTAATCACATGCCACCTATACTTATTAAGCGAAGCGAACAATTTACGCAAAACTATCGAAGACTCGTGATTTTTTATAAATTGTGCTTTAACTTAATCTACTTATTACTATGCGAATACATGTTTCAAAGAGTTCTAAGCAAGTACCTAAACTATACAGCAACAGTAAGACAGCAAGCAGCGAAGAATCACATCTAATTAAAGTGCTTTGCAAAACTGAACACTTTGTCATTAACGAAGTATTGCTTCACTATGAAATAATTCTATTAACTATACTGATACCCACATTGATTAGTTATAAAATTACACCCACCGATTCTAAACACCGATAATACATATATGATTGAAAGACGAGACGAGAAACTGCGACTAACGCCGAGATATGAAACAAAGGGTGAGAGAAATCATATATGAAATGAATGCTCACAGTATAGAACTAATAAAGATTACATTTATATTGTACTGATTTATTTAGAGTCACTAAAAGCATAGGATAGGTATTGTTCACATGAAACTATAGGAGCACTTGATAGACGTTGAGGTAATTTGATTATTATTATTATTTTTGTAGATAGAGAGTAATTTAAGAGTGAAAAATGTTTTAGGGAAAGTACACACGATTTGAAGTAACGATTATAGGTTTAGTTGGAGGTAATAGGAAGGAATGGGAAATGTAGGAAAAGTAGTGGAGTTTAGTGGAGGGGAATAGGAAATGTAGTGGAGTTTGGTGGAAGGGAATAGGAAATGTAATATAGTTTAGTGGAAATGTAGTGGGAGTTTAGTGGAAGGGAATAGGATATAAAGGCAAGGAAATGAAAGTTAACCCACCGCGTGATATATTCGAAGAATTGGTAGGTGAGCGGTAAGCCATCTTACTAGGCCTACGGACGCCTTTGGTATCATTAAAATGGTACCATTGCCGCCCCAAGTCAATACCCCGCCCTAGCACCGACTGACCAACCAGACCTCTATTGCAGACACTGCACGAGCTCTGATTGGCTATTTTACACTTGCGAAGCCAAGTGCACGACAGTTTAAGGTCATGTCGAGGACCATTACTATGTTTTGACATACCATGCTTTGTTTTGAAATCTATTTAAATTTTTTATTTGAAATTTGCATAGTTAAATATTAGGCTTACTTAATGGTAGATGGCTACTGGCTAGAAAATTTTAACACCAGTAGGAGAATGGAAAAACGAATCCTAGTACATCGCGAAATGTCGAATGTTCATTAAGTATAAGTACGAAATGCAGTGTGTCCTCCTGCCACTATAGCAAATATCTCGCGTAACCTCATTATGTGAGTAACACAGATTAAAGTATAGTTTAATTTATAAATTGGTTTATTTTCTTTGACATTTTCAAAATTTTTAATTTGAATCTATCGCTAAGCATAGCTTGATCAATGTCGTTTTGGTAAACAATAGCAAATTAATCACAAATTACGTGCATGTTTAGTTAGAAGACGAACTTTAATTAACTTTTACTTAAATTAATTTACTTAATATTTTGCTTACACAATTTTCGTTATTTTTTGTTATTATTTTGGTATTAACAAAAACAGCTTTTTACGGTCACAATTATTTTTGGACACACTGCGCCGACCGTTAATAAGAACCATAAAGTTAATAGAAATCTCCACATAGTTCATAGAAATGAAAGTAGAAAAAAAACTTTTAGCTGTTAGTGTGGTAATTTAAATTATTAATAACTGCCGGTTATAGTTTCCTTGCTTTATAATAATATATGCTTTTTTTATAATATTTTACTCAAACAAATTTATTAATATTTACAAGATTAATGCTTTTTTGAATAATTTTATATTAATTACATTTCTAAATATTACTTAGTTCTTACTTCTACCGAATTTGGTTTGAGGTAATTTGGGATTACACATAATTAATAATATGGTAGTTGGTGTTCTAATAAGTTTACAATTTTCTGAGAACACTAAGCAACACTAAAATCAAGTACTTAGCTAAAACCAACATTTTAAATTTTAATTGGTATATTAATTTAAAGATATATTTTATTATAGGACATAAATTTTATAACAGCGAGTAGGTAAGAAGTTAACAAAGATGTGTTTTTGAAAAATTTAACTATTTCATATCTTATGTAAACAAACTCTTGATTTTGAAATATGTAATAAGTACAAAGATAAAAAGAGCATCTTGGATTGGGGGTTATAATAAATATTTTTACACCAAAACACGAATAGTTAAGACAACTTTTAAAAGCACCTAATCCTAATTCGATTCACGATTGATCAAGACTTATTAATTTTAAAATCATAAACGAAATTACTCGCTAATTAGAAATATTGTTGAAAATATGGTTACGAAAATCCACTAGTTTTATTAGAAAAGTTATTAACATTCATTATACGTTACCTACCGAAAACCGCGAATTATTAAATCACACCATAAATAATTATAATTTTAAACCGAAAGAGTATATGAGATATTAAATATGAAAATTAAAAAAAAAATGGCAAAATTTTCTCTCTCTTTTGTTCTCTCAATAATTACAATAATAATTTGGATTATAATTAATTAATAATGATTAATGGATTTTTACATTAATTTATATATTGATTATTGGATTATCTTTTTTGTAAAATTACATAAAACGCTTTTTACACCTACTTCATTTGGCGAAAAGCGAGTCTTTAATCTACGTATAGGTAAATACTTTTACTTTTCTACGGCTCGCGGTTATTTAGTCAACTATAACAGTTTACAATTTTACATGAAATGTCTTTGTTTATTTTTTTATTCCTGCATTATTTAATTAGATTCTAATATATGCCGTGGATAACTAAACTGAACCTTTAGGTAACTAATAACGAATTTAATTTCGATGTATACAAAAATATTTTTAAAAGTGACAACAGTAAGTAAAATATAGAAACTTCGAAAACTATTAATTGGATCCAAGTATTTCATAAACACAACCCACATTACAGGAACATTAAGAAAACTGTGTCAAAGTGTATGGTCTCGACTGGACTACATGAGGTGTGTCAAGACAGAAACTTACGGAAAACGCGAACTCCAGATTGTATACCGATTTGAATCTAATTATAATCTGTGCTTTTGGATGTTAAGAAATAATCGTTACATAGACAAATTATTCAAATTTATACGCTTATTAAGGCAAATTCTTGGAAAGTGTTGCCATTATAACAACAAACATTGTTAAAGTACAATTATATGAACTATCTGTTTATCTTACAATGCTTACATTAGGAGCGACACCAAAATTACAGTAATTCTAAACACGGATAAATAACATACAAGGTTAGCGACGATCGTAGCGGATTAATAATAATTTTTGAAACTCAATTCAGTTAATAAAACATTTTTTTTTTCAATAATCCAATAAATTGGGTCACCTTTTTTGTGTTATTTAATTTATTTATTTTTGACTTTTCTACATAGATGTTAAATAAAAGAACCGCATGAAAATGTATACCGTTTAAGTTTTTTGAAAGATTAGTCACACATATACAAGATAAATGTTGTGTTGCCTTAAAAGAATTGACTCTCCTTATTAATCGAAGTGAAAATTATGTATACGTTGAAATTTTATTCTGGAAATATCGAAAATGCAAGTTCGGCGAAAAAAGATGCAATTCCATTTTTAATGTAATTCTCACACATTTTGTCACGTCTAAATGAAAATATAGGTATTGTGTCTCTTACTGGATGTATTTAAAAATAAAAAGTTTTCTTCATTATATAACAATGATTTTTCATTGGTTTTAAATTAAACACGAAATTTCCAGATAGATTAAAATTTCAACGAGACCAGAGCGACCGTTCCCTTTTTTATGTCATCGTTTCGAGGGACAACTAACAAAAGTGACAATATAAATAGACTTTTTTAGTATATATGAGTCTCTGATAAAGAAATAAAAAATCCAATAAATGATATATTATGAATGTAGCACGTAAGAGCACTCTAAACAACAGACACCGCATGGTCATCGTCGAGTTATAAAAAAAGGAACTGGTCACGTTTGTTTTATCGACTGAAAATTAGTATATGTACGTAATAAATTTTTGCATCAAATTTTCATAGTTAAATTTAAAAAAAAGTTAGAACAATAAACCGGGCTAGTATTTAGTTTATCGATATAAATTTATTATATTGCAATTTTTTGAAACCGATTACCATCATAATAAATACGAAAAAAAAGAGTTTCATTGGAAAAAGTAGTTTCTGTTCTATATCGTCTATATAATTTATTGATTTTTAGACTACTGAACATGCGCTGTAGAAAAAGTTGTTATTTTTTTTTGTTTTCAATTTCATAGTCTAGAAATCAATCCGCTAAATCGACTATGAGACAATTAAACACACAAACTTTGGTGTTATACCCAAGTGTCTTAAAAAAATTTACATGACATTAAACTTATCTCTCTAATGATAATTTAAAATGTAAACGGATACTTACGTTTCGACTTTATTAGTTTAAAGTGTCACCAAAACAAAGCACTTGGTAGTAATAATCTTTAATTATTACGCCAAGTTTTTCCACATACACACACACATTCAAATGCTTGCTTTGTGTCTATCGATAATAATTTTACAATTTACTTTTATGCATGTTTGTGAGTTTATATAATAATTACGCCACACTATTTTTTTTTTTGTGAATTTGTTAGTACTATTTATTTTAAAAAGAGTTTGCGAATTAGATCTACGAAAGACGTCGTGCATTATTTTGGTGACAACATTTCCTTCGAAACAGCCAATTATTTTCTAAATTTATTACTTTGTGCACAAATGAAGACTTAATTTTTAAAAAATCTTATAACGACACATTTAGTACAACTAATAGGCGAGATTTTACTAGAGTTAAATTAACACGACAAAATATGTTTTAATGTAATTTATGATTTTAAATTCGCGTGGCGATGCGGCTAGCTTGTTGTTTGTTGCAGATCTTCAATTACTGGATGAGTGCAATCAATGAAAGCAAGTAGATATAATCGAAATAATATTTCCTCTTCGTACAGTAAGTAAATAGTAATAGATAGCTGTTTGGGTTGGGGGAGGGTGGATATCTACCAAAGAAAATTTAATTTTAAACACGTAATTAATTGTTAACTTACCAAAATACAACAAATATATGATTAATTATTACTTTTTCATTTATTTAAGTAAAGACGAATATTTAAATTTAAATGACAACACCAAATTATTACTAATTTGTTGCAGTTTTGATCGGCGGCGTAAGCTGTATTTGAGGTGCATGAAAACTAAAGTTGAAAATACGATAATCTCATTTGGAAAATTAATGAGATTTATAAAACAAAAAATTACCTCATAACCTTGTATAGTGAAAAAAGGTTTCCATAAATTTTATAGTCCTTGTTACTTAGATTACGGTAAATTTTAATTCTTCGTTGCAATACGACTATGCGTTTTATTTCGATCGTTGCTCTATCTCTAGAAAATGCGCCCGCACGTCGCATTCATATGAAAAATGTGCGAAAATCTATTTTACTTTTATTAAATAGTGAATTTAATTTAGGTTTATAGACAAGTTTTAAATTGTGTATCTAAAATAGTGGTTTGATTAATTTTAAATGTTTGTACATTTGAAACAAATTTCCAATGTTCGAAAACTTTTAAAACAACGTAGAATATTTTCAATAAAAATATGACTTATATTTTTTATGTTTTATAGTTTTACGTTATTTTTTCTCTTTTAATTTCACCAATTCTATTTCAACGAGATTTTATTGCCACGATTCCAATCCGTTTAGAAAATGTTTTGCGAAATACTAAACGATACTGTTGAAGGATTAGCTCAACAAAAGTCATTACACAAATCCTTGTTGAAATTGAGAGTAGTAGTAGTAGTAGTACAGGAAATGGTGTTGAGAAAATATTCTGCATATCATAAAATGTTTTTGGTACAAACACGTCTTTTGTTATTATTATCAGAAAATTATATCAATTATTTCAATTCCAAATTTTTCTAATTCTATCCTAAACATATCCGAATTTAAATGTGAACATTAGGTAATCTTACTTCTAAGTGCATTTACGTATGCAATTTTTATTAACTATAATTATAAGGCCAGAAGATGTGAGGTTATTGTGGGTTCTATAGTTTATATTATTATTTTAAATATAATACATAATTTATATGTATGACAAACAGTACACAAATGTTATACATTGCACTTTATAATATTTAGGCGATATTTACGAGTGGCTTAACTGTCTACACAAATATTAATGAATTTTTCACTACTAGTAGGGTAGGTAAATTGTTGAAATATAAATGTTTAGATAAATATATCGGATATTTGCCTATAAGAAAACATCTTATGTGTACTTAAATTTAGCAACACGCAGACACATATTCTAACCATTCAAAGCCAAAAATAGTCATCATAAAATATAATCCTACACTTATTATTTTATATAAATATATTCTCTCTTAATGTTTATAATTAAACACGACACAATTTGGAAGAAAATATTACAAATATTAGCTTTTTAAATTCCTATATGCAGAATTAAACATATATCATCCGCCGCATAAGACAATCAATTCATTCTTTTGTTGGCAAACTGTAGTCATATTACGAATGCATTCGGATTGTGCATTCTATTGGATTTAGAAAAATAAATTTAAACATATTATATTGAATTTGAAATAGGTATATATTTGAAATATATTATTTTTAATATAGTGAATCTGTATCTCGGTACGTGCAGTAGTAAATTGTCAATTTTATTGATAGATATAATTGTCTCAGTACTCAGTATCTCAAAGTTTAATATGATTCAAATAAAAGGAACAAAAGTTTCATTACGTAACCCAACTTGCGGCCATTTCGTTAAATAAAATTTTATATTGAGTAAGATCTGGTCACTACAGTACCGAGACAAGATAGCAGTTAAACTGCAAAAAAATCTAGTTTTTTTTTCTCAAATGTCTCGAAGAGTTATTATATTTTTTTTTTTAGAAATGTATTTTTATATTTCGAATCAAACATCGAATAACAAAGAAAGAAATTTAAAGATATCATTAAACAAAATGATAATTTTATACATTTCAAAAGCAAAATATCTTTTTGTTAATCCATGGAATAATTTTAGATCTAAGGCTTGCAGTTTTATTTTATAGCTAGTATCTAAAAATTTAAAAATAAAAGATATTTGATTTAGCTTCTTTGAAAAAATACTGATATAATCAAATACAAAAATTTTGAATTATTTTTTTATTATATTGTTACAAAAAAAAGTTATAATTTTGAATATGTTAATAGGAAATTGAAACATATTTTCGTCTAGAATATTTTAGCATACCTATGTCAGACTCCTATGTACCTTGCTACGTATAAATATCTCCACTATTCCTCATCCTAACATCCTAATAACAAGACCCAAAAGTGTTGGAATGTTGTCAATGGATTTTACATATATTCAATATTAATACTTGTATGGAAAAATAGTGTACCTAAATATATTTTTTAAGTCGAATAAAATTAGAGAAATCTAGTTCAGCTTGTAGTAGGTACCCATAAGTGAATCTAAAAGAGTGGTACTTAAGTACAGACAGATTTTTTTGAAAGTAATTAATCTCTTAACACCTATTTCACTTTCCTTAAAATTTTAATAAAGTATTGTACCGTGTGAAGCTAATATATACAGCTTATTTTCAAATGAAACATCTATACATTTTTAATAAAGTTAATTTATGCATACATTGATTGTTATTAATTAATAGAGAATATACGGAATTGGTTTAATCAAGATGGAGAGCTCGTTAAGAGTTTCGGAATGGCCCAATGACCTGCTTAAGCTACTTTACTTAGGCTAACGCTGTAGTTTTAGCAAAATCGAGATATCGTTATCGCAAACTCTGCATTGATACTTCGACGATTTGCGGAATCTTACTTGTATCTCTCACTATGATAATAAAAAACATTCAAGTCACATATAAAAAAGACATAATTAGTCAAAATACTACTGTTAAATTTGTGGTATTGTGTTAAATTTATATCATTAAATAAATAAATGTGTTTTGACAAATATTCACATTACCAATATTTATGTTGGGCTGCTTTCGGGAAGCTGCATCATCGCTTCTCGTCACTAATGCCGCTGCTGCCAAGCCAAGGTCTACAATCAGTGCGAATTGCCAGTATGGTGCCGAAGCATGGCCTCTCACGGCAGGACTGATCCTGCTACACTCGCGAGTTTCTTTAAGAGATAAGATTAGTATAGCGAATTCTGAAATTCGCTTTAGTAGAAAGTAGCCGAAGGAATCAGCAAGTTGAAGTCACAGAGAAGATAACCGATGAGGTGACGAGTTTCTGGAATGGAGGTCACGAATTGGAAAATGCAGCGAGATACGCCAAGAGGTCAGATGACCTGAAAAGCTTTGCGGGGAGCGACTGATTGCGAAGCCCAGAGGACCACCCTGGGAGAGGCCAACATCCTGCAGTTTAGAGTCACGGGCCGATTTAGTTATTTGAAACTAAAAATCTCGAGAAATATAGTAGATTTATCGAAAAAATCAGGGTAATCGATGCTCATTAAATACCAGTTGGCAATGTTTAAGCATACTTCTATAAAATTCATGCGACGAACGGGCACAACAACTAATAACTCACGACTTAAAAGATCTAATATATGTACAACGGCGAAACAAGATAATTACACAATCGAAATTTATATTAACGATAATTTTTTTAAGACACAATGTGCAAATGTAGTGTATTTTTATTAATTTTACCTACAAAAACGACGACTAAACGATCCACAACGAAAATATCTATGAATTTTTTTTTCGTATCGCGGCTTTCGATATTTATAAAGTAGGTATAACGTAGAAAAACCAATTCAATTTCAATTATTACATACAAATAACTATAGAGTTTTCTACAAGACACTGAGTACACAAACGCCTTGTGAAAGGTACATGTTAACGCGTTTTTATGTTACAATACAAATAAGTAGAATCCAATAACGTTATAAATTTTTAGAGATATTTTTTTTATCTATTAATATGAGACATGTATTGTAATATATGTGCACTTTTTATATAGGTAGTTTTAGAAGAAGAATAATAAAGGTGGGACGTTTATAGAAACTTTGTTCACAGATATTTTCGTCAACTTACAAGAGTTCTAACCCTAAGGAGAGTAAGAAACGTTCGTGGCGAATTAAGAAATGCATTTAACGTGTACGATTTACACAATAAATACAATTACATATATGAAAGTGTGAAATTGCCTTTAGCTATTATTCTCTATTAGCAGGCCAGATACAGTATTTTCTACAACTAGAATCTGTTACACATTTAGACATAAATGACATCGAGTTACGTGAAAAAGGACATTTTGATTGTACAAAAATTATTCGCTTTACAGCTTCAGTTTGGAAATATTTTCACGAGTCTACTAGTAATTTTAAACAATGTACAAATTTCCCATAAATACTATTAAAATTTTGCTTTTATACACACTAAGCCATATAATTATATAGACATGTTGCTACGTGATGGTAGGTATACGTACATAAACAAAAATAACAAAAAATCTAAACTTTATCATTAGGTATAAGAACATTATTGAAATATTATTACTGGTAACAACTGTGCTGGAGTCTTAAAAATAAGTTGTTTCAAAAATGTTGTCATTGTTGTAACAGAAATGGATCACTTTAATTTTATGATAACGAAATGCATTTTTAGACAATAATATTTTTACTCTGTTCTGTTAGTCATTAATATTATGAATTTTAGAAAAAAAAACCTTGTAATATAGGTACAAAGTATTGGGGATTGAAGTAAAAATTTAACACTGTTTCAATATAAATCAGAGGGTTTTACAATAGGAACTCAATGTAATTCGTAGATTTAAAAGTCTTACACAATATAAGAGAATGTAGTCGGAGAGCAATGGTTTTGATACGCTAAAAAAATTATGAAAAAAAAAAAACAGTTATTAGAGTTGACATCAGTTTCATTTCGTTGCTTTTTTGTCGTATATCGTTCGTTTAATAAATTATCTAATAGATTGGAGACTTAATATCGTAATCAGATTAAGTGAGAAAACAATAAAAAAAACTTTTTTTTATTATTTTTAAATATTCATAAATAAGCACGAGTGAAGAAACAACGAACTATTTTGGAAACTTTGAAAACATTAAAAATACAGTTTTTTACATACTATTTTAGTCTTAATTGTAATTAACTTCCTCTAATAGTAATATTCTACCAAATACCATCCCTTGCTTTAACTACTCACATTAAACTTTTGAAAAAAAAGTGTTCATTAAAATTTACGAGCTAAAATCTATTATTTTACTAACTAGTGACAAATTTCGAGGTTTATGTGGCTTTTATTACCTAAAGACATTTTTTTTTTTTGAGAATTTATGCAAATATTACAATTAAAAGTTGAGTTCCGCTTTACAAAGAGTTGTAAATTTCGAAAATATCTACAATCAATGTTTATATTATTGTAAAAAATAAAAGCACTGCGCAATCAAGCAACCTTCCAAAACCCGAACCCTTAACTTGATTGTTAGCTCTCAATGCATAATTATCCTGATATAATCAAACTGCAGGCTTATTTGCACCAAGATATCGTTTCTTGACTAAATCATAGTATGAAACAAAGCAATCCTCATAGAGAATAACAATGACAAGTATATATAAAAAGAAAAACTAAAGAACTTGGACTTATAAATTTTAAATTATTTCGACAAATAATATTCCACAAAACGTAATGGTCAATTTCGTTAAAATCATAAATTTTTATAGTAAATTCCGATATGTTTACACTTTATGTAATAATAAAATAGTAGTAATGAGGTACTTATACTGTTTTAAAACTGGCAAAAGAGACAAAATTTTACATTCAATATTCAAATAATGCACATTATTCAAGTTCCTTTTAACACCCGTATCCATATTACCGCTTCTTTTCATATGTGAGCCTCTCTTATCGCGTTTCACTTCCATATAAAGTTTCAAAGTTCAAAGATTCTTTTAAATTGTTAATTCATAAAATTATTTTTCGTTCTAAGTGCAGAATCATTTTCTCAATATTTACTTAAATAGCTACAGTTATATTATGTTCAGTGCTTATAAAACAGCTAGGCAGTGTGTGTGTGTAGCAAGGGTGACCTTGAAAATATTGAAAACCACTTTAGAACTTGAGATGTAAAAGAAATAATTCCCCGATAATATTAAAAACCGTAAGTATAAAATCAACGTAAGAGATAGACAGACAGACAGACATATGATAGAACACTCAAATTTCAAAATGAGTTCAAAGTGGATGTCAGATTATTGTTACATTTAAAAATAGACGATGTTATAATAAAAAAGATACAATTAGATTTTACCTGCGAACGCAAAATAAGTTTGCACGTTTGCAAGACATGAAGCCGATATTAAACGAACAAATTTAAAATATGTAACATTAGATGTGTTGCCCCATACTTATTCAGTTCTTAATATACTCGTAGACATATTATAGATAGAGAAGAAAGACAAAATGAGGGTAGTGTTTTCATTTAAGTTAAATTAGTACGTTAAGGGAAATAGAAAAAAAAAGGAACTAACATTCTAAACATTAGGTTTAGAAATTCGGTCGGTGCCCTTTAACGGTTTCACAATCAAAACATTTGATGAAAAATAACGAAACTAAACCTACTAATGTAATCGATATGTAAAATTATATTGAAATTCCTTAAAAGCTAACCCTTGTTTCTTTTTTTTTTTACTTTTTTTTAATTTTTTTTTATGTTTATTTATTTTTTTAACTATAGTCGGCATGCAAACGGTCTGACAGTCCACCTGATGCTCTTGTCCACTTGGTAGGTATATTACAAGCAACGTCACAAACGCAAGAAAGTGCGCTGCCGACTACAGTAGTAAGAAAAGTAATTGTTTACCCACATTAATGCTTATATTATTTCTAACTACCCTCAAAACTAAAAAAAAAAAAATACCAACTAAACGAACAAATTTTGTTTCGTGTTGGTTACAATCAAAAACGTGTGACGGACAACACGAATAGGCCCCTTACGTCACTAACAAATTGGGATGACGACGCTAAAACAGCTGCGAATAGAAAAATATTTTCTTTATGACACCAAAAAAAATGAATGAAAAAAACGTTATAATAAAATTCAAAAAATTACTTTTCAATTGTATAAAACATTGAATTAATTGAACATTTGTAAAAAAAACGCCCAGCTAAAATAGCGTTGTCATCGAAGAGCCGTGTATGAGAATGGGGTTCAAGATTTTAAGTCTAAACGACATGGCGATGCGCGCCATAACTCTGCGAGGAATGCGCTATTCTTCCATCGTCAACGAGGAAGGATGCAACGAAGGCCTCCTGCACTTGAAGAATCTTAACGAGTGGCTCCCACGAGCCGTAGTTCAGTTCCATTAGTTGAATTGCCTTTTTTATGACACGGTAGGCTTCCAAAACCCATTCCCTGGTAAAAAAAAAGCAAAAACTTATGTTATCCCCTTTAAACCGCGTGTCATACACTGTATGTAATTATTTAATTACGACTTGTACAAACGAGAATAGACAGTGTATAGAATAGAACATAGAAAATAAATGATTGGCCTCGCTGCGCTCTACTAGATACGGCCCCTACCTAAAAGCGGAAACATTACGCTCCGTTAATGCGGCAACTTTTTATTGTAGTGTGTGTAAAAAAAACATCGTCACTAGTTATCATTTTTTTTACATAGTTTCACCATTTTATCATGCCCAAAATGAATAAAATATTCGGCACGCACACATCACAGACAGTTTGTAGTGTGACTAGCTCTGGTACGGCGAATTCGGCGTAGTATTTGTTGCCAAGTCAAGTCTGGCGGCTGTATCTAGTAGAGCGCAGCAAGACCAATCAAATATCTTTGGTATAGAAGTTTAGATATAAAGTTGACATTTAACAAAATACTTATAATCTGGAAGACCATTTGAAGTATTTATTCGTGTAAGTTTGGACATTGAAAAAGTTTTGTTATATTTGTTAAATTGTATTTACATATCAATTCAAAGTATAATTTCCTCATAATATTTAATGATATACGCACCTAAATTCAGTATTCGATGGTGATGAGTTGTGGATCTTCTCGATCAATACGTAGGACAGCTTCTTGAGGTCATATGCTACCTTTATAATAAAATATACGAAACTTGTGAGGTTAAAAATGTCTATATAAATAAGAAATGAATGTGTATCTGTGAAATCTGTGTTAAGTAAAGGCTTGTTGAAATTTATCAACCCGTAAAGTACAGTAGAACTCCAACCATCTGAATCAATTGGGATTTTGAAAAAAAGAAATTATTGATTTTTTTTTGTATTTAAAACTTTAAAACATCAAAAAAAATTTTTTCCATTAATTATAAACAATTAAAAATTGATAAAATTTAAAAAAAAAAACACGCTGCTATGAACGCGCCAAGATTGGTCACCATTTTTGTGACGTCATAATGTTAAAGCTATTTTAGAACAGTACAGCGTTTACAGCTATTACACGTGACTTGACAAAACTAACATTATGACGTCACGCGCGCTCGGGTTTGTTCGGGAGCGGTCGGCGGGTCTTCGGTACTGGATTCAAAATTTTTTTTTTTTTTATATAACTTTTGAATTATTGCGAAAAATAAATAAATAAAATAGTTTTGTTATAAAACTTACATATCTTTCCATTTATCACAAAAAAAAATTTCAAAAACCCATTTGGAACAACTGGACCCCATTCGGTTTATTATTCAAAAAAAAAAGAGCTTTAAAAATATCAATTTGAATTAAATATGAATTTAGCATTTTATTTCATAGAATTTTTTTATGTATTGTGTGTGTGTATGTCCTTTGTATGTTACATTAATATATATAATCTTACTTCAACGCTAAAGGACCCGAACTGATATTCGTGACTTTGGATATTTTGCCTTATCAATTCTGCGCTTTTTGTGTATTCCCCTGTGAACAATATGAAAAAACGATCATTAATATAAATTATGAAATAAATTTGAAATATGTAGTCATACATACCAGCATCGGTATACATTTTCGCCAAGATGTCTGCAGCGATTCTTAAGAGCTTATGATGACGATGCAATACACGCTGCTTCAAGCTGAAGGATTGATGCGCCAGTTCCAACCGCTTGCCGGTAATCTTTGCTCTTTCGGCTATATTATTAAAAAAAAAATAAACGAGTTGTTATTATATTATGTATGAACCTGTGTAGATATATAAATTTTTTTTTTATGTTAAATAGAAGATTTTTTAATCAAGTGGCAGAGCACAAATTAGGCAAGAGGTGTACATAAAAAAAACTAGAAATTGATAAAATAAATTAACATCTCTAAAACGTACCTCTCTTCATGATCTCTTCGGCTATTTCGATAGATTCTAATGCTGCGCTCCTGTTGAACTCGGTATCGCATTGTTGGCACCGATAGCTTGAACCCATCCAAAGCACAGGTCCTTTACACGATTGACAAGCATATGCATTGAACAGCGACTGTATAGGAATAAATAACTATTATGAGTGAGTTAAAAAGATGAAGAAAAAATAAACTAAAATATATTGCAATTTGAAGTGATATACAATGGTACAACTATTGTAATTATTAATTGGCTAAAAATTTGGTGACGCTTTCTATAACATTTGGTTCTACTTACAGCAAAGTCTCGTCTGTCGTTCTCGCTACAAGGCGCGCAATTGCAATTGAACTTATATTGAGTTTTTAAAGTGAATTTCCGTTGGGCAGTAGAGTGTCTCGCGCTATTAGGCCCGTAACAGTTCAGGATCTCTGTACCGGCTGGCATTTCGCGCAAGGCTCTAACCATTAGCCGGTTTTTATAGTAACTGTAAAAAATATGTCATTTTAAAAACTTAAAAACACTCAAAAATAGGCGCAAGTACGAAAAACAACGTTATCTTCTATTCTTTCAAAATATGGGAAAATTTTCCTATATTCGCGAATAGAAAAATTGGCCATTTTTAGACCTAGTCTATTTATATAGTGTCTATAATGTTATACCATTTCTACTATAAAATTATAGACATTCGATCAATGCATTTGTGCAAACCAAGTGTTAGGCTTTGGTTGCTAAAATGGAAATAGAATTTCCTGATGTCAATCGTTACTTATCATATGAGAATACAACTAGAACGAGGTCTTTACTATTGGACGAGAACTTACTAACAAAAACACTGCCCAATGACTAAGAGAGCTACCGATATTCTAGTTTGGCATTGGAGAACGAAAATATGGGCATTGGAGGGACAATCTCCTAAGTTGACAAAAGCACAATAACAAGTGATGTGCAAACGGGGAATCGAATTTGCCCTCCTACAATAATCCCAGTTTTAATTAAAGATATTCTGCACATGCGACATTGGACTTCCAAATTTTTCAAGTATGAAACCGTAGAGGATGCATTTCCTAAGTTAACTAATATTGTAGAGGTGTCTATGTGAAAGTATAAAATTATTTTGAATTAAAGACTTATACGCCAAAGAGCGTGAATGAATTTTCCGAGTTTGTTCAAGTGGAGGAGCGTTTGCTAAAATGACTAAGAGTGCACATGCGCAGACCATGGTCTAATCTAATCGATAGTCTAGTCCATAATTAAGTAGAGATTTTTTTTTAATTGTTCGAATTCGTTCAAATTTGTCGAAACTGCACCATTCGAGAGGCATTTTCTCAGTTGACAAAAAGACTGCATAAGCGATGCGCAAGACTCGCAGTCATATTTTACAGCCCGCAATAATGGAAAACATTTGAATCAAAAACCAATTACGCACATGCGTAAACAGGCGCTCACGAATTTTCCAAGTTTGTTCAAGTGGAGGAGCGTTGTCTAAAATGACTAAGAGTGCACATGCGCAGACCATGGTCTAATCTAATCGATAGTCTGGGCCATAATTAAATAGTGATTTTTTTTAAAAAATTGTTCGAATTCGTTCAAATTTGTCGAAACTGCACCATTCGAGAGGCATTTTCTCAGTTGACAAAAAGACTGCATAAGCGATGCGCAAGACTTGCAGTCATATTTTACAGCCCGCAATAATGGAGCCTGCACATTTGAATCAAAAAACCTATTACGCACATGCGTAAACAGGCGCCCACGAATTTTCCAAGTTTGTTCAAGTGGAGGAGCGTTGTCTAAAATGACTAAGAGTGCACATGCGCAGACCATGGTCTAATCTAATCGATAGTCTAGGCCATAATTAAATAATGATTTTTTTTTAAAAAATTGTTCGAATTCGTTCAAATTTGTCGAAACTGCACCATTCGAGAGGCATTTTCTCAGTTGACAAAAAGACTGCATAAGCGATGCGCAAGACTTGTAGTCATATTTTACAGCCCGCAATAATGGAGCCCGCACATTTGAATCAAAAACCTATTACGCACATGCGTAACAGCGCTCACGATTTTTCCAAGTTTGTTCAAGTGGAGGAGCGTTTCCTAAAATGACTAAGAGTGCACATGCGCAGACCATGGTCTAATCTGATCGATAGTCTAGTCCATAATTAAGTAGAGATTTTTTTTTAAATTGTTCGAATTCGTTCAAATTTGTCGAAACTGCACCATTCGAGAGGCATTATCTCAGTTGACAAAAAGACTGCATAAGCGATGTGCAAGACTCGCAGTCATATTTTACAGCCCGCAATAATGGAAAACATTTGAATCAAAAAACTTATTACGCACATGCGTAAACAGGCGCTCACGGATTTTCCAAGTTTGTTCAAGTGGAGGAGCGTTTCCTAAAATGACTAAGAGTGCACATGCGCAGACCATGGTCTAATCTAATCAATAGTCTAGTCCATAATTAAATGGTGATTTTTTTTTTAATTTTTCGAATTCGTTCAAATTTGTCGAAACTGCACCATTCGAGAGGCATTTTCTCAGTTTACAAAAAGACTGCATACGCGATGCGCGAGACTCGCAGTCATATTTTACAGCCCGCAATAATGGAAAACATTTGAATCAAAAAACCTTATTACGCACATGCGTAACAGCGCTCACGAATTTTCCAAATTTGTTCAAGTGGAGGAGCGTTACCTAAAACGACTAAGAGTGCACATGCGTAACAGCGTTCACGAATATTCCAAGTTTGTTCAAGTGGAGGAGCGTTACATAAAATGACTAAGAGTGCACATGCGCAGACCATGGTCTAATCTAATCAATAGTCTAGTCCACAATTAAATGGTGAATTTTTTTTAAAATTTTTCGAATTCGTTCAAATTTGTCGAAACTGCACCATTCGAGAGGCATTTTCTCAGTTTACAAAAAGACTGCATACGCGATGCGCGAGATTCGCAGTCATATTTTACAGCCCGCAATAATGGAAAACATTTGAATCAAAAAACCTTATTACGCACATGCGTAAACAGCGCTCACGAATTTTCCAAGTTTGTTCAAGTGGAGGAGCGTTGTCTAAAATGACTAAAACTGCACATGCGCAGACAATACAATCAATAGTCTAATCTAGAATAAAAAGAAAAATTTCCAAAAATTGACTGAAATGAGAGAACGTACGCATTTTCCAATAGATAAAAATAAATAGAATTTTCTAGTTTGAATTAAAGATATTTTGGACATGCGCAATGTACACGAACGAATTTTCCGAGTTCACCATTGGAGAAGCATTACCTAAGTAAAAAGACTGCACATGCGCAGACTCGCAATCGATACCCTCTCAGAATAAATTTTAGAATTTTTTTAAAAAATATTAAAATGAGTAAACGACGCGATGAAAATTCAAGGATTTAAAAGAATTTCCCAAATTTTAATTAGAGACAATCTTCAATCTCTCGAATTTAATTTCCGTGTCTTCACCATTGTAGAATCATCCAAATTGGACACACTGCACACGATAAAGTAGGGCAAATATAAAAATGTGGAAAAATATTTCTAAGTTTTAATCGAATACAACCTGCAACCCAAACGATAAGAGTCACAAACAAAAAACCACTACCGAATAGGAATAAAAATTGCACTAAATGCTAGGCACAATTCGCAGGAAACCTTTTATGTAGTAGAAATATGGAAAATTTTTAACCGATTTGACAATTAATCATTTCATCATAGAAACAAAATAGATTAAAATGAAACCAATGAAAATATAACGCGTACAACGTAGATATTATACATGAACAATGAAACAACAACAACTTTGAAACTACATAAAGATTTTGCGCATTTCAAAATGTAAACATAATACATGCACGAAAAATATTTTCTGCAAGAAATAACCATAAGAAATTTATAATTGACGATAATGAATAAAACGAAATCAATGCAATGCAATAATCGCTTCGACGTTATTAAACAAAATTATTCTTTTCGCAAATTTGCAAATAAATAAATATAAATAGAGAAAATGAAAAGTAGGAGGCGTTAATTGCGTTACAAATACCAGTTTTACTTACTTGTAAAATTAAGACGTCTGTGGCACAAAAGGCACGATGGCGAAGATGAAGATATAACGAGTACTTAATGAACATTGAAAGCTACACACAAAGTCCTAAACACTAACATGAAACTAAGAACGGTTGGAGATCATACGAATCGACACGCGCGTATAATAACAAGTACAAGAGAAAACAAATAAAACATTTGCTCGCGTCCGGTCGGCTGGTAGTAACACACACTGGGGTTGGAAGTTGGAGTATAGGATGCCGAGGATGTACGGGAATATAACAAAGGAATTGTAGGTTCAGAATTATGGAGTTCAGGGGAGAGGTGATCCTCGGCCAGAGTCAGTGCCTGGGCAGTCGCTTCAGGACAAGCTGACTCCATGGTGAACGAAATATGACTGCGACGCAATCCCGGCCGGCGACGGTTTATATAGGCGATGGGGTGGGGTGAGAAAACGACGCCATTTCTGCCCACCCCTTTCAGTCTCCCTCTGTCCTCACCCCCTAACCTTTTGCGCGTGTCGCTCTGTATTTGTGTGGGTAATAAATCAATTCATCAAAGTTCAGGGGTGAAGGATGGTGATGGTACTTTCTCGATAAGTATATAAAGACGTAAGCACATTGGAGAATTGTGAAATGACGATTTTTATTCATTAAAACATTAATTAATATTTCTGATTAGTTTCAAAGAGGTATGAATATGAAATCCATGACAATATCACAAAAACAAATCGAGCTACTCAGAAGATGAAAATTAAGTAAGAAAGACTTGTAGCTTTCAGCTTCAGACAAAGAACACTTTGTCAACGAAATATAAAGTGAATAAGTAGTTTGAATGCCGTTAGTTAAAGGCAATAAATATATATATATGCGAACTACATATTACGTACAGTGAAAGAATATAATAACAAATGTGCTGTAGTTTTGGTGCGCGACTAAAGACTAAAGATTTCCTTCTGAGGTTGCTTGCGATTTCAGGCACGATAGCCACTTATCATCAAATAAATAAAGAGGCAATGCTACTCACTTAGATACGATGTTGGGGTCGCAGGAGTGGTTCATCATGGAAGCGGAAGGATATACTGCTGTTGCCCGAAATAGTTCTTGTTCATTCGCTGTCCTTCGATCGACTGGGACATCTGAATTACAAAGAAAAAATAATAATTAGAAAGTAAAATTTCTAATTGCTATTTTAAATGATATATTGTAGTAGGTACGCATGATGCTTATTTCTTTTACCAGACAGTTTTTCGTGTTCCCTGCAGGTCATTAAGCTCGTAAGACTGTGGCCGTTGCACACCAATTGGGCCATGCTACGGAAAATAAGTGCAGCCGAAAACACATGCAGCTCAGACGGGCTCAATTGATACATAATTCTTGTGGGCAGATAGTCATAGAAGCTGGTGAAATGTTGTAAATATATATGCACCATTGTCGCTGTCTGAAACAGAACACGAAATTTTTATATAAAGAAACAATGTAAGCTTCAACATCATACTCATTTATTTCATTTAATTTATTCAGACTATTTTAAAAAATCATTCGCAGGTGTTTTATGAAACAATTTGTCTGAGAATTTTACATAATTTCAATATTACACAATAAGTAGATTTGTCATAGTTGGTGGTAGCTGTCAAAAGAAATAAAATTAACTGGCGAAGAATGAGCTCAATTAAATAAATTAATATAATATATATGTACGAAATTATGAATACGCCAGTGAATTGGAAAAGATATTGTGTAAAATCTATTGTGACCGTAACCTTGAACATTTCAAGGTCTGAGGGTCCGACCCTAAATGTTCGAAAGGGTGCATCTTCCGACGAGACAAATATTCACATTATGTATATTACGAGTATGTATGTATGGCAGTGTGAGGGTATCTTTATAAGTAAATTTAAAATTACAATAAAAAAATACCTACCTATAGTAGGTATATTAAGTTGATTTTTTCTAAAATTCATGATAGATGTCTACATACCATACATGTAAATTGAATGTAGGCGTAACATTTTTCGACTTTCTTTATTGTATTGTACATAGAAGCCGATTGATTTTTCTGGACTGGGAAAAATACAGAAACACGTGTTCCAGAATGACGCATTAGGCGAATTCTAAGTAACCCTTATTACCGTTGACCTTGTGAGTCGAGACGAGACGAAACAAAATAGAAGGATCGATCATTTCATTAGGGTTGACAACGTGAGCTACAATATTTATTTCAATTAAAATGTACTTAAAGAATTATTTTTGTTCAAATTTTGTTTCAAATACAAAACCAAAATTAATTTCATTTGTATCATTGCTGTCTATACTCGTGTTGTTTCTGTCTTTGCGATAGCTTTGCTTTCGACTGGGTGAAGCGATTTTGATGATTCTTTCTTTTATTTGAAAGCTGGTGCTTCCCGTGTGGTCCCATTTAAATTTGGTCCAGTTCCGACAACGGCATCCATGAGAAAACGGTTTGAAGTCGTTTTTTTTTTGTTAAAAAGAGTTATAAGTTTAATTAATTATTGTTTATTAATTAGGGTGGTGGTTTAATTTCAGTCAGTCGGCTTGACTTTATGTTGAAAAGGGAGACTTTATTTTGAAAAAACTTTTTGGATAGATATTACAAAAATCCCCAAAGAACAAGCAATTGTCACTATGTATATATATATTTTATCATTGTAACTCCTAAAGTCCTACTTATTTATAGTACTTACCTACCCATTTCACAAAAAATATTTGAAATAACTCACCACAGCATATAACAAATAATCGTCGTTGTTCAGTTTGTCCATATTAGACGTTAGATTGAACATTCTATAGAATGCAGGTATGCATTTGTTGTATAATTGAATTTTATCATAGTTTTGATAACCAGAGAATAAGTCGGCCGCTGTTACAAATTCTTGTTGTTCTTCCCGAAATGCCTGTTGCATTTCAGGAAACCCACGTTCGGCGCTCATCAGCAGAACTCTGGTGAAAAAAACATACTTTTAACATAGTAGATGTAAATGAAAAGAAATTATAATTAAGAATTCTGAGATGAGAGCTAAAATAAAGAACATATCATTCAAAATCAGACCATTGTCTTTTTTTAACTTACACTTTGGAGAATTTGGCAATAAAAGTATTACATAATTTAAGTATTTATATATATGTATTCAGATTACAAATTTTGCAGATTTCATAAATAAATATGAAAACGGTTACATGTATTTAAATACTTACAAACTTCAGTTTCTATGAAACCATCATCTTATCAAATAACACGATATTTTTGGGGTAAAATTTATAATTTTATTCAATTCAGTTTATAATTCAATTAAATGAACCTACATTAAAAAAATCCATTAAAACATCCGAATCGTTACGATATCCGTACTTACTAGAATTTTAATAGACATTTTTTTTTTTTTGTGGAAATTCAAACGAGTCCTAGTGTACTCTACCTTAAAGCTAATTGGCCTACGCCAATAAGATTGAAGATTCCACTCTGTTTTCCCACACATTCCCACTTGTGGAAAGAAGCGGCAGCGAGCGAGCGACATTTGTCATTGCAGTAAACACTGCGCGAGCAGTCATTACAGCTAAAAAGGAAGAAAAATAAAATACAGTTTTCACGTCGTAAATTGCAAAATCAAAGACCAGGATATAGCTTTAGGGACAGGCGGATAAATTGAGACTAGTTACGCCACCCACGCCACCACCATGCACCACCCTCAGCTCCGAAGATGAGGAGGGGTGCAAAATGCAATGGAGACCTTGCAAAATTCTGTTCACAGCCCCCCCAATGTAGGGGGATGGGAGACACCGCGGAAGGAGTTTGCTTCTCGCTGCGCACCTCCCCCTACCAGATAATTGTGCCGGGTTGTTCCTAACTGAGCAAAATATGAGGTAACTTATGTTAGGTACTTTAAACATTCAAAACTACAAGAAATGCAAGATACGAAATCCGCCGGATCAGCTAATATACGATAAACACGTACACAAGCCGTGTCTGAACAATAAGAATTTTTTCTAAGAAATAATTTGCAAGCGCTGTAGTTTTAGATAAACTTATTTACCAAGGTGCTAAAAAATAATTTTTTTTCAAAACTTTGGCCTGTTTGTACGTTTGTGGACATTTGAGAAATAGCTTAACCGATTTGAATGCAGTTTTAACATTTTGTGTTTATTTCATTCCAATCGGTTAACAAAAAAAATGTTAGGTCAATTGAAATAAGAAGCGCCTAAGGGCCTCTTTCACCATCTGTCAAGTAAGCACACCGTCATTTAAAGTCACCGGTAACCGGAGATAATGGGGCTGATATACCTTTGTTTGTACGGTTAAAGTCCCAAACATTGTAAGAAAATAATAAAAAAAACATTCGCCTATCGAAGGCTAAACCGAGTGCACAATTTAATAAAACATAAAATTATTTCTAAAAGTAACTAATCAACACTTTACTTGTAGTTGGTGAAAGAGGCTATAAGTATTCTAAAACCACGCGTACGAATTTGCGGGAACACCTATCATTGAGGAATTAAAGTCATTATTTGGTGATCGTAGGGTGCATCAAGTGATGTCAAAACGCATATGTACCATTTAGATGGAACCTCCCCGTTATACAGTAGGGGCATGCCATCATCCTGCCCTTGGCACGACAACCTGGCAATCATCCAAGAGGCTGACCTCGAACTTGTGACGTCATCGCAACCCCGACTTGCCAGTGCCCGGGTAAATAAACTGCATACACGATTGTAACCACAATCACAGTATCAAATAATTATATGCAGTATTTTATTGTTGTAGGTAATTTTATTTCTATAGCATTCTAGAATTCTCTAGGGAGGCCATTGTGTCTCCCAGACGGCTTAATTTTTTTCGACATCTTCAACAATAATCGTGATATTTCAACAAATTAAACTACACATAATATAACTTTCTTTTGAATCACTCTCTCTCTCTCTCTCTTTCTATTGATGAAAACCGCATTAAATCCGCTACGAAGTTTCACAGATCTAATCGTACGTACATGCGGAGGGACATACAGACGACTTTATAAGCGACTCTGTTTTATACTTACTATGTAAATATGAATCATAAAATGATTATTTATTAATATTTTTAAAAATACATGTAATTTAGTATGTAGAGTAGCTTGAATGAGTTCAAACAAAGAATTTACAGTTAATTTTAATTTAAGTATGGTAATAATGTATTATGTTTGATCTGATATGATAAAGTATTGGAAGTACTGAAATGCAACTACGCATCAAACTCAATTCTAACATTAGATTGCAGTGAAGTTATATTGCGCAATAAGTATTTGGCGATTCGATACTTTTTTCATTATGGCTACCAACTTTTTGTTGAGTTCAATGAGACTGCGACGCGACTTTCATATTGCAATTATTATTGAATGCATGACATGCATCTTATTTCATTTCCAGAGGTGCACAGGGCGAAGAGATTTATTGATTTTCGGAATGGCGTCGTTAAAATGGAATTTTCCGGACGGCTGCAGTGGGGCGTTGTGTAGCTACAGTTCACGGGGATGAAGTGGGGTGTGCAAGTGGGCGGGAGATCTAGGGGTTTGCAGTTCACCCAACGGTAGGGTTGCCTCGTGCAATGTGCAGGGAGACGACCTATGTATTAAATAAGCGAGTGGGATCCGTGTACAGAGGTTCTCAGAAACGCTATGTACAACATTATTATTATATTAATACACTATAGCGGGCCGCATCAGGTTTCGCGCTTCAATTTAGTCTTTATTTCATAAAAATTTTAAAATAAATAAAAAGTTACATTATCGTTTAGTAAGGTACCCAACATCGTTTAGTAAGGTAGTTTGAATTCAATGTCACCGGATGACTATTGAAAATCGTTCAAGAGCTATCTGACAAGACACACGGACAGGAAAAATAACAAGACACCGGTCAAATAAAAGCTCGAGCTGTTGAACCGGTCTCTTCCATTTACTTCATAAATCTACTGTTGCTCTTTAAAGCCCAGCTCGCACAGAGAAGAAAGAATAACAATTATACGGTTGTGAGTGATTTTTAAAGGGTTAGTACAAAAACGAGCTCGCCTGGAGTTATTCCGGCTACCGTCCATACAATGCAAAGCAAATAAATTGAGATACGAATTTAGATAAAGGTGTTTTGCATTCATATTCAAACACGAAAGGGTCTTTCCTGGACCCGTCCAGTTATTAAAAGATCTCACGGGACTAAGTAGCGTCTAAATTGTATGTCAGTTTTAACTTTTTTTTTATTATAAAATTTACTTCTGGAAAGATTTTCGCCGCAGTTTCATTTGCTACATTGACCTGTGCTACATTGAACTAATTAATCAAAATATGTACAAGCATTTTCTCTCTATTCCTCAAAGTTAGTTAGTAATATTATACATAAAATTAACATAAAAAACTCACGGCACTAGATTGATATCTGCAGAACAACACATCTCACAAATCGGATTTTCAGTACACAAAGTCACCCAAGCATATGGCTCCTCTGCAAATAAAACGTCACCGCGATTTATTGGCTCCTTAGCTACTACATAGCGGCCAACATCGACCGAATTTCTGAAAGAAAATTTGTAATTAATTAACTAATTACCTACTAAAATAATATAATATATTTTTTTAACATTTTATTATACCAGAGCCAATTTTCTTTTTAATGCCTTATCCTTAATACTATTCTACTGTAGTCAGCAGCGCACTTGTAGCACCTGTGGCGTTGCTTCTGTTATAGGCGACGGTGGCCACCTAACAAATGGACTCTCATCCTGTCTGTCGATTTTTGGAATTTTTGGCTTTTGTATGTAAAGATATCTTATTAATACTTTATCTCTATATATTATACTAGCTGTTGCCTGCGACTTCATCCGCGTTCAAAATGTTATATAGCCTATACTGCCTATAGCCTTCCTCGATAAATGGACTATCCAACACAAAAACAATTTTTCAATTCGAACCAGTAGTTCCTGAGATTAGTGCGTGAGTCAACCAAACAAGCAAACAAACTCTTCAACTTTATATATTAGTAAGTATCGATAGATAAAAATTGTTTGACTCCTAATCTACTGAACTGATTTTGACAAAACTTCGTAACTATGTGTAATTTTATAGGTCCAACTTTAAAGATGGGATAGGTTTTATTTTGAAGCCAGGCGAAGCCGGGAGTATGTAGCTAGTATGTAATATAAATAAATTAATGTTATGCTCTTAATACTTATAAATAAATACCTCAATTCCACTGCATTAGATGCGCTATCAAAGTTCTGGTTCTCTCCAAGATAACACAAAGGCAAGTTAACGTCGTCAAGACTGGACTCATTGACACTCAAATTGGCTATCTTCGTGGTCAGCTCCAGCACTTGGCTCTCAAAAATCTCTACGATTTAACATACACGAATGAGAACTGATTTCTTTTGTCTTACTATAGCTTACGGACTTTTCTTTCACAAAATTAAGATTACTTTTGGAACTAATTTGTGTTTTATTTTACTTTCTTAAGACTGATTAATTAATTACGTCATATCTAAAAGGGCCAGCCTCTTTATGTAGCAGCTGGTTTTAGGAAAAAAATCAAATGTTGCGAATTTAACCATCTGGGGACTGAATGGATTTGATAAACAATAAAAATAGTTTTCTGTACTTCACACACAAACTTACCTTCATCGGCTTCTGAAAGCCTTAGAACGCTCACAACTTCCTTGGCAGCGTCAAGAGCGATCTTAGCGTTTTGTACTTGGTTCAGCTCAATGTAGCACTCGCTTCTCCTCAAGTACAATTTGTGCTTCAGATGACAAGGAAAATGAGAATCCAAAGCCAGAGCAATGTCTTCGAGGCAGTCCTAAAAAAACTTAAAAAATGTAAAAAATAATTTTAAACTTTTCATACTGATGTATAAGATTGACTCCTTCTATTTTCATTTCCCTAGTCTAGCTTATGATCAGCAACTTGGCTTGGCTTATCTCACGTGTGCTCAAAGAATCGGCTCGTCATGCAATCAGTCGTCTGTTTCAACCAGAAGCCCTCATAGCGATAGCCAAGCCACAGTATATTTACATACATAGAAAAAAACAATACCTTATATCTCCCCAGTTTAAGCAAAGCACCGGATCTGTTGGCTAAAGCAATCGAAAACCTAGGACCTGTTTTTACTGCAAACATAACACTTTTATTATAGCATTCGTAGCTTTCCTTTATTAATCCACCTCTGAACTTTTCATTGCCTTTGAGTCTCCAGTGGAGAGACACTTCATCGGATTTTGTGGCTGCATCAAAATCTGATTTGCCTCCATTCACAGCGACCATGTTTTGGAGCCAATTAAGTAAAATTCCCCTGCAAAACATACACTAGTATATATGGATAGTAAAAAAAATGTTACAAAGTGAAATTTTATTTTTTACTAGCTGGGGCCCGCGACTTCGTGTGTATACAAGTCGATGTATGTCCCCGTGTCTCTCCTATGGACTCGTGCAGCTGTGGTGTTCCTGTGAAGTTTGGATAGTAGCGATCGGACGCGGAGACTATTAGAAACACTAGTTTCTAATACTTATTTGATTAATGTTTGTGGTTTGATCCCAAAGTGTACAATAGAAAAATGTAATTATTATTTGTTTATATATAGATTCACATACGAGCAGCCACCGGCTTCGCGTGATGAATAGTTTTTTGCAAATTATATAGGTAGTTTTACTATCTTTCTATTAAGAATGAAAACCGATCAAAATTCCTTGCGTGGTTTAGAAGAAATTGTCATAAAAATAGACAGAAAATGTTCGCTTCCTATTTATTTCTCTATTCTACTAAGCCATACGTCGAATAATATGTTGACAACATAGACAAGACAGACGCGACACGTGTAAGAAGAAGGTGAAAGGTCACACAATCACTTCATATGAGATAGATATAAAAGTTATAAATGAGACTCAACTGGGTGCGGCCGATCGATAATGCCCGGTGCTGGGATATCTAGGTTCGTAATAGGTAGACCTGGGGTGGGTGAGGTGGCAGGCGTTGATTCTCCTCTTGTATGCGAACATTTATAGCAACTTGCAACTGTGTGCATAAATCTGGGTGCATGTTATTTACCCTTATGTACTCAATTTGTGAACGTGTGCATTTCTCTCGTTTCGACGAGCAATTTCTAGTGTTTCAATATAAGAGGGATAATTATTTTGAAGGGTATATAGCAATGTTTTTTTATAAACAATATTATCAGACAGTTCAACAGTTCCTAACAGTCAACTTTTACAGTGGGTATAATACCGGTAGGCCTACCTTACAAAAAAAAACTTCTCCAATTTAAATAATCAATATAAATTAATTGATTACTATAAACAATCAATACTAATAATAAATCTGTAAGGGTTGGTCATGGAGTAAGTTAATTTTTTTTTTAAAGAGATATCGTGTTTAATAGGCTCTATACATGATACTGAAACTAAATTTTCTGTAAGTGATTTTTAGAATTTTTTTCTGTATTTTTTCTGTATGTGTCCTCCATAACACCGTACGGGACATAGGATAGGCTATTCCTTTTTCAAAGCGGACGAAGTCGCGGGAGCCAGCTAGTATTATATAATACTAGTGACGCGCTCTCGGCTTCGCCCGGGTACATATATCTTACAAATGAGTTGCTGGCGGGCATTTGTTAAGTCTGATAAGTATTGATTGACGACAGTAAAAAAGTGACATATTTATTCTGGTATACGATACGTAGTATATTATTAATTAACAAACAAATTAATGGATTTTTAAAATATTTTTATATAAACCAGAGCTATGCATGAGAACTCTCAATTCTATAATAATAAGATACGAAAGGGGAGTTTCGCTGCATCGATTCAGTCACTAATCATAAAAGCCTATGTGCATTGTGGTTGAATGTGTGTAGAGCAGAAAAATACGTACGTGCAAAAAGGGAAAAAAAATCTTTATATAATCAAACACGCGGATATTGGTTTTTGCATGTGTGTGCTTTAAAACCCCGGACGTAGCTCAGACATCAGGGGACCTTTTCAAAACTCGCAATACAATTAACAAGGGCTGTCACAGGAGACTAAAATGTGAGGGTCTAGACCCGGTTTTAGTTGCTAAGAATAATAATTGTGTGTGAACAAAAAAGTTTACACACTGTACTAAAGGAACTAAAGTATTCGCATTGGAACTAGATTGAACCTACTACGGATGAATTTAAAAAGAAAAAAAAATCAGGTTTTAATTGTTAAAATATTTAACTTTTGGCGAACACATTGATATTGTCGATTACAAGTAACTGAGCGGACAAAAATCATTCGTATAAAGTTAGTAAGTTGATGTATAGAGCGCTTGGGAGTCAATAAATTATCGATACTAAGCACCGATTGTTCAATACTAACATTATTTTCAACTGACTTCCTTCAAAAAAGGAGGAGGTTCTGACAATGGCATCTATGAGAAAACGGTTTGAAGTCGGTTTTCTTTTTGTTAAAAATAGTTATTATATCATTTTGATATGACAGATTGGGAAACAAAGATGAGAAAACAAGCAAAAGTAAAAAAAAAAAACGTGATTTGAATTTATTACCAAATTATTTTTTCCAATTCCATATGTTGTATAACATTTAAGTTTTTATATCATACGATATTAAAATATCATACTATACTAAAATGGACCATTATTAATTTGCAAGATACAGAAGGATTTTGTCATTGACCCGTATTATTTGACCGCAATTAGTGTAGGTGGCTCAAAATCACCAAGGTGCAGAATTGGCTTCGCCAGCAAATTAATGTCTTATATATTGACTTTAATAACAAAATAAAATTATTAAAATACTACAACTAACCTGTTTTGTATGTACATTAAACAATACAATTAATTAATAAAGTAAATTTTAAATTATATCAATATACATGCATAGAAAACCACATCGGGAACGCGTCCTAATGTACGATTTTCAACAACAAGTCCAAAATATTCATGAAAATTTTAAGGTATTTAACATCTGTCATTATTTAATATACCGAATATTTTATACAAAATCTAATTTTGAAAAGGATACTAAAAGATTTATTTATTTTTAATTATAAAAATGCAAAAATAGTTTGTTCCATGGAACACAAGCCATTTCAGTAAACGCACCGATAATCGACCAAAAATATGTAATTTTAAGTAAACGCAGCCATTCGGTGTCAAACGTCAGTAGAGGAAGAAAACAATAACAAAGCCGGCTATCAATGTATTTATCGTCAAATAAATTATATCTAAGTGGTAAGTATATTTCAATTCATTATTCGTAGAGCGTACATCAATAGTCCGTCATACCGTGAACGTGTTTTTTTACATTTAATTATTGATGAAATTCTTTTTTACGACACGAAATAATAAAGTAACCTCAAATATTTTACCATTGAGAAGGTGAGGTCGCATTTAAGATGGCCGCCGTATAATCCAAGTGCGAGTTTATTTGAAATCGTCATTTCGGGAACGGTCATTTGGGGGGGGGGGGGAAAGAAGAGAGAACGGTCATTTCGGGAACGTTCCGGCCTAATGGCACGTTAATTATTGTTTTCAGGGGTGATTAACTTATAAATTTTTTATTAAGAGTTACTTAAGAGTTTTTTTTTAATATTTCACCTTATAACAAGAAGTTCGCCAAAAGGTTTTTGATTTCTTTGAACAAGATGACGATGTTTAAAATACTAAACAAAACTTATTATTCTTTGAATATTGCTTCAGATATGTTGCTACCAGACATATGTCGATGACGATGATGGGGAAAATCTTAGTAACCTAAAAATCTAGAATATTATTATTTTGATAATGATAGTGATGTTTTCGAAAAATAATAAGTTTTGTTTAGTATTTTAAATATTTTTTTAGTTAACTTGTCGTTCGTTACAGAATTTATTGTTGATTTTCTTACGTTACTATATATTTTTTACATTAGAAGTTTATTGAAGTAGACTGTGATTTTAGGTCAAAAGACTAGAGTTGCCAGAACTGGTTAAAACTTTCAGAAGATAGTTATAGAAGTTCCACTAAACTGATTTATGAATTGTTAAACTTAATTATAATAAGAATTACTTAATTATAATTAGAATTTATTAATTTATTATTTTTGTTATCAAACTTAGAAAAACGTTCCCGAAATGATGGTTTTCTGTAAAATATTTACTATAAAGCAATATAACAAAAAAAGTATAGAAATCTGTGCACTGTTAAATGTTAAACGCTGTGCCCTATTAAAGTTTACAAATATACAAACTTTGCAACAGTATAAACTAAGATTTATCATCATAGCTTGCAATTGTTTTTGTCATAAAACCAATCTTGAAATTCGCAACCTTGGTAATTTTGAGCCAGGTAGATATATTATATATATAGGGATTTTTTTCAAGCCATAAACGAGGAGTAAGATTAAGCTTCTTAATTGATAGAATGGTACTTTCTTAAGAAAGTACCCATTTGACGGCACTAAGCACATTGTATTTATAATGTATATTTGAAAATGTCCCCCTAATCAAAATTAAAAAACTCAGCGAGTGCTCCGCCCTTTTGTACGGTGGCCATCTAACATTCAACAACCAAAACCGAGGGTATATTGTAGTGATAAAAACGAAATGGTTCAGCCAAAATATACTAGATGGCAGCAAAAGCTATTTATTATTTGGTGAGTACTCGAATTTTTTGCTTCCGGTCCATTACAACCAAATCCCAAGTCGCCTGATTGCCGAATTGACTTAATTTTTAATGTAAACCCCACATTTTTTTTAATGTTTGTTATTTTTTTTTAACTTTAATGTTAAGGGCGACAGACAGGCTGGCGGTCCACTCGATGATAGGTGGCTCCTTTTTTTTTCCCACGCAAAAATAAGAAAATGGGTAAACTTTGCTAATAAGCTTTTTTGCAATTGCATATAACAAAGTTGGCTCTTAT
The DNA here is from genome assembly GCA_918317495.1 of Synanthedon vespiformis. NCBI lineage: Eukaryota > Metazoa > Arthropoda > Insecta > Lepidoptera > Sesiidae > Synanthedon > Synanthedon vespiformis. The sequence continues at coordinate 7,351,587 of OU906947.1, forward strand.
TAACTATAAGCATGCATTATCTAATAACATTTTCAATCTTAAAATTTTCAGGCAATTTGGGATTTGGTTCTAATGGGAAAGGTAATTTACATTTCAGTCAAAATGGGAAACAGGCAATTTGGGATTTGATTGTAATGGACCAGAAGCAGAAAAATATCTACTTAAATAAAAACTTAATTAGATTTTATTATATTTATAAACCTCCCATGAAAAGTTATCTAACTGATTGTGTAAACCGCATTAAAATCATTTGGGAGTAGTTAGCGGATATACTACAGACAGGAAAGAGACCTCAAACTATACCTTCTAAAAAGTTTGTTTGTTAAAATCATAATTAAGAAAGGAGGCCCCACTGCAGCCTGCAGTCATAAACAGGGCAGCCTGACTAGCGGCAGGAACCCTTAACCCTTCCAGTGAATTAGTAAGAAATGCCGGAGCACATTTGTCTGTCCTTCCTTATCAATTATTATAGCAGGTGCGATTGCAACACTTAAGGCGTTGCTTGTGTCAATAGATGATGGTGGCAATCTACTATCAAGTAAAGCGACAGACTGTCTGCCGACCTTAACATAAAAAAATATCTAGAACAGTGGAACTCTTTGAATATTACAAGAAGGCCTTGGATTCGGTTCCCCAATCGTGCTTGAGAAAAATTATATAGATGTACCCTACACAAGTATCTCTTTTTTATTAAAATTAATTCATCAATTAAAATAATTAAAATCATAATTAAAATCATAAAAGTAAAAGGATCTGTAAAAGGAAGACAGAATAGATTATTTTAAAAAAATATTTGTCACTCCTCACAGTGACCAGTAGAACAAAATTTTCAATTTTTTAATACACTTTTTTTTTTAACTCTCAAGCAGGTAGGTGGTCCATCGGATGGTAGGTGACTTATAAGACTGTTTTAATATATTTCACCCAAGTAGAATTCTCTGAATCACGAAGCATTGACTTGCAAAATTAACTTCTAAAAGCTAGACATAGAATCCTTTTTAAATACCCACTCATCTTATTTTGTAACTTGTTTACATAATTTATATGTAAACAAACTTTGTATGTTTGATGATAACAATGGTAACTTTTTTTAACATAGAAATGCTTTTATTTGCATATTAAAAATATAGTAAAAAACGATAATAATAAAAAAAATGCTAAATGTAAAACTTTTGATGACGGTAGGTATTTTGTAAACAATTAATAATCAATATTAGTAGTTCCTTGAGGGTGTTACATAAATACTTTAGATGAACAAGTTATCTGGTTGGTGTATGCAATTGTAATATAATTAAAGCACTTACCTAATTGGCTCACTGCTCAAAAAATATGCCATTGTTTCAACTTCGGTGTTCGTCCTGTTGATATTATATTTTTCCTCAGCACATATCAACAAGGAAATAATTTCCCACTGCCTGTTAACATCTTGGACCGAAGTATTGGCCATTTTATGAGCAACGTGTTTTCGTGAAATAAATTAATCACTACAAAAGAGAAAATAAATTAAATGTTCAATTATTTAAATTCAAGCACAGAAAATTAAAAGAAACTGCGCGGCGCGCGCAACCATAAACCAAAGTGACAGTGACATCTGACAGTGACAGTTACAGTGACAGATAAGTTGATCGGAACACGCCATCTATTGAAATCACACGACGGTTTGACCAGGTTTGACCAAAGAGTATAGTAATATATATCCATACTTACTTTTACTAATATTATAAATGCGAAAGTAACTCTGTCTGTATGTCTGTCTGTCTCGCTTTCACGCAAAAACTACTGAACCGATCACCATAAAATTTTGCATACACGTTGTCTGGGACACCAGAAAGGACATAGGGTACCTTTCATCCAGAAAAAAGGACTAAGTTTAGTATTCCCGAGGGATCATATAAAAACATAAATAATTGGGCGCTACTGTTGCATGGCGGCGCCATCGTCGTCACAGCGATATAATAAGATGACATGAGATGACATTACACAAAATGTTCCTAGCTGTGAAACTTATTGATGTATTTTGTCTAAAATTGTCACTTGGTTGTTAAATACATATTTATAGGTGCGTTCAGAATTTTGTTGTAGTATGAGGTCCGATCTCTAAGACCGATTTTTAAGAATTTTTTTTTCGGTAGGTAAGTGATAGTTGCAAAATAACGTTTGCCCGGGTCAAGCTAGCATATATTTTCTTTTTCAACGCGAACGAAGTCGCGGGCACCCACTAGTAGTAATATATATAGTGAGAATATATAATATGTATAGGGTTTGACCCAGGAGGAATCTCGTGCAATGGAAAATGATAGAAAGTAATCAAAAAGTAAATTAATTTGTTTGCAAAATTCTATTACATTGCAACAGTGTGTGTACATTGTGACAGTGTGTACCACAGTCCATAAATCTGAAGCTGAAGTTTACAAAAACTTCAGCAGATTTTTGGACTTCAGCAGGTGGTTACACACGCTCAGTTTTTTAAGTATGATATGAAGTAGTTATTCGGAGCATTAATTTTCTATTATATTAAATTAATGGAGATAATTATTAATGGGAAACTCGTATTATATGGTTTACTAGCTGTTGCACGCGACTTCGTCCGCGTGACTTTATAGTTGATAGTGTATCTTTCTTACAAAGATTTTTTTAAATCGGTCCAGTAGTTTTTTAAGGTAATTCCTGGTGTTGTTTTTCCTAAATGTTTTTGGATATCACACCGGACTTAAAGTTTGAAGGTTCCCCATTTCGTACAACGGGAGTTGCAGGCACGTAAAGAAGCTGGCGACTTCATCAAGTTAAGTCACTTTTTTTTCATTTCAGCTTTACATTTGAAGCTCTGCAAGAGACTGACTAATCTAAAAATAATTAATACCTAATTTATTATATCAATAGGTGTTTCTTAAATCTGAATAAATCAGTACGGCTTTTGAATTCGTACATGCTTATGTTGTATGTATGAAGGCAACTTGCTTGAGGCATTGATTTATAAGTAGGTATATTACCTACTTAAAATCATTGGTTTGAGGTGTATGCAAGCATTTTTTGTCACTTCTTTTTTGGGGGCACGCTAATTCTCGATAGTTGTAACTCCATATTTTTTTGTACGCCCTCCTCATTCCTTGCCTTGAGGACAAAATAGTAGTAAATTTTTTATTGTCTAAAAACATAATATCTTAGAAAATAAAACGTAAACTTATATTTTGGTGAATAACAGTATAAAAAGTAACTCTATCCTTCCGATAGAGTTACATTGCGTGCCCACGCGTATCCTCACAAAATATTTTGTATTATTTTTTTTAGGTTGATTGTTTTTATTTTTTACTTTTGAAGCACTCCCCTTTTTTTTAACGTTGAGAAATTCTCTTGGATACCGACAGCGAAGGGGACACTGCGGGGTTACGTCGGTTTCCTACCGGCTAAAACCCGACGACTTCTATCGCGGCCGTTGACGGGCGGGGTCGTGGGATGTTATTACACTACTTCGGTGCCCCGGGGTTGCCTGTGCTCCCAGTCAGAACCTCGGCGTACCCGAAAGTGAAGGTACGCCGGCCTACTCGGGAGACCCTAGAAGGATGGCTGGCAAAGGGGCGCAGGGCAGTCCCGTTAATTAATATATAGACCATCGGTGGCCACATTATTAGGGACAGTTTACAGCGCTCATATTCATGTAATCAATGAATGATTCCCTGGTAATGACAACTACATTTTTATTCATGACTCTACACCGTGTCACAAAGACAGAAGTGTACTCTTGGCTGAAAAAAAAATTTGACTTGGCCAGGGAATACACCAGACATGACCCATTGAACATCGAAATTAACATAATTCACCAAACGGGCGATGCCGAAAGAACCGATTACCACCAAGCGCCAATTCATTGAAACTCCCATCAGAGATGAAATCATAACTCCACACTCCAAGAAAATGCAAAAACATGGTATTGAGAGCATGCCTCGACGAATAGAGGCTCTTATTTCAGTAAAATGAGGCTTCACTAAATATTGTAAACTTGTTTTATTAATTTTTACTGGAACTAATTTTGAGGTTTGCGTATTTTTAATCCGTAGATAAGTATAATAGTGTCTGTTTTATTCTATTTGTTGATGTCTTAGCGACTGTTTAAGTTTATTTGTGCCCGCTTGAGTTTTGAAAATGTGTATTCTGTAAGTGATAGTTATGTCCGCATCACTAGTTTTAGTTCCATGTACTTACACTCCATAGCCTACAGCGCTAAAATGGCGATTTTCAAATAGACATAAAAATAATTTGGCAGCAGCCGATCCAGAGGTATAAGTATATAGAGATCAGTGGGTATATGGGACTTCTACCCACCAAAATCCCACGGCGTTTCATCGCGTCGTCTATGCCCCCCGCGTCTCGTCTGACTTGCGGGCTCCACCCTCTGCTTGTGTTATTGACGCCTGTAGCCACCATGAATCGATATTAACATACATAATAATATTAATTACTTATTATTTATTCAAGCGGTAGGTACCTCTTGACACAAGGGTAGAAAGGGCTGCAGAGATCCTCACTCTACAGCCCTAACCACCGGTAGATGGCAATAATACGAGGAAATATACGTAATGATATGAATATGATTTGTACGAGGAAATATGATGTCTTATTTTTTTATATGTAGGAGACCCAGTCGAGAAACTCGGGAACAGTATTTTTTCTGGATGGCAGGTACCTTATGTCCTTTCATTGTGTCTGGGGGGGGATGTTTGGCCTTGGCCCATCGGTTTTCACTAATGGGAAGAGTGCTTACTGAAAACACAGAGCGTTACTGAGCCTCCTTTCACAAGGAAGTATTTAGTGAAAAAAAATTACAAAATAAGTTTCAATCGTGCAAAGCAAAGTGCAAATCGCTAGTATATAATATATACCTATAAATCGTAATTATCAAATAAAGATATTAAAGAAATATCATACACATTCTAAAACGTGATTACGTGATTTATTCTGTCAAGGTGTGGCCATCGCCACAGTACGTGCACACAAATGTATAGGAATTCCAAACATAGATAATTAAAAATTATGATTTTGTTTAAATATATCCACCATTTCTTAGTAGGTATAAAAATCAAAATATTTTTTATGAATTTCTCCAAGAAACTCTTGATGATCCGCTAACATTATAAATTTAAAGGACAATGCCTATGCCATATATGTAATTGCTTTTAGGCTATAATTTTTTTTATACTATGGCAGCTAAGTTCAAATCAAGCGCGAATATAGTGTTTTCGTAGATTTTAAAACTAATAAAATTGAAATCATTCATATACTTAATTAATTAACAAAAAATAAAACCGCCGAAAAAAGTGAAAAGCAATAATCTTGTGGGTCGCCTGTATAGAGGGCTCCCCAGCTGTGGGATGGTTAGATAAGGTTTCCACGTATGTACAAATATTAGTATGCCTGCTGCAGACTATCCCCGACTTTCACCAGAATGATTAACAACCCTCAACTTAGTCAGCAGCCAATGAAACTCAAAATACATTTGCATTAGCACAGAAAAAGTCAAGTTGAAAAGCAATAGTAGAATGTTTATTTACAATTTTTGGCAATAATTTTGAGTCGCCGCCGCGCATCACTCTTTACGTAATTTTTGCTTGTTTGGCGCCGACTCAAAATTAAAATAATAATGAGTAAAATAAATAATGAGTAAAATAAGATTATTTTATGCTTTTCAGTTTTTTCGGCGGTTTTATTTATATTTTATATTTTTTTGTGGCTATAATCTAATATTTACTACATGCTTAATTTTTAATTTTCCCACCCGCATTTTCCCACCCTTAGGGTAAGAATTTTTTTTCCAAATTTATACGAGACCCTATCCATTAAAAAAAGAATTATCAAAATCGGACTACTCTGTAAAAAGTTATGCGTGGTTATACGCTACAATCGGTGAGTGAACAATCAATCATCCCCTGTTTTCCTACCCTTAGGATTGGAATTTATTTTCCAAATTAAAATGGGACCCCCTTGGTTTTGTTTTTTCGTTTTCGTCGGTTGAAAAAAAAGTGTCGCCAATTGATTTTTATTTATATAGATACTAAAACAAATGTAATATGTAGTTCTTTTTTTATGTTCACATAGATGTATTAATTTAATACTTTTATCATTTGTTTGTTTGGATGACGTTATAGTTTGTATATTATTAAAAATATTATTGTAGTTATGGTCCGTGAGCCAGCGATAGATTTTCATGACCAATTTCCTCCCAGTCGATAACTCGTAAAATGACTGAGAGAGTTGTATCATGAAGCGTTGTGAACGTCAGCTGCGGCTCCCATGGTGGGTTGAACAGTAGAGTGGTAGCATAATAAAAAAAAAAAATTTAATCATTTATTCCCGATTAAAAATTCATCAAATTATAGTTAGCCTAATATTTTGAAGAAACAAAATTGTCAGCTATTTATAAAATGGTGGTCACACGAATATAAAAAAAATATATACGTCTGCAGTGATTACCTCCCAATAGAAAATTTATCAGATGATAGTTTATGTATTACTGTTAATAAATAAAAAAGTCAGCTGGCTATATCTTGGTGGAATGCTTGTCAGCTGATGCTCTGAAAGTGTAACGGGCTACCACTGCTCAACCCACCATCGGAGCCGATCATGATCATGTTACAACTCTCTCAGGCATTTTACAAATTATCGACTGAGAGGAAATCATTGACGAAATTAGTGCCTGGCTTACGGACCATTATGAGTATTGAAATAAAAAATGTTTAAAAAATCTAGGTAGGTACATCAAAATCAATCATAATAAACTAATGTATCAACATAAAATATTTTTTTAAATATAAAACACAATATGCTACTAACTCTCACAGTACTTTATATTATTGAAAGATTTTATTATTGAAGAAAGTAGATTTTGACTTGGCTGCCTTAGTATGAATTAAATAAAACCCCAAATTCTTTCAAATGGCTTGTGCTTTATCACTTTTGAGCATTGGTCCAGACTGCATACTAAGTTTCCCATACTCCACCACGTTTTCGAAAAAAAAAAAGCCAAGACGACGATCCTGAGAAGAAACTCTGGATACCATTCTTTTAATAATCTATTTTTACGGATCTATCTAATTTTTGTACGTGTGGATAATCCAATTTGCAATTAATAACACGTATTCCCAACACAAATTACCTCATTTAAAAGCTTTGTCATTAATTTTATTTATAAGAAGATAGTTAATAATATAATCCTATCAAATGTTTTAAGTTGGACCAAATTACACATAGTTACGAAGTTTTATCAAAATTGGTTCAGTAGTTTAGGAGTTCATAGGCGACAAACATGTGTGACACGTAATTTTTAGGTGTATAATATACATTATATACATACTCGTATAAGGATTTACTATACAATTCTATTATAATCATTTAAGTTTATGGTTTATTAGTAATCAATTTCTAATATCTCAAACAAAAAAGAGTTTCTTTATAACAAAAACATCCAAAATGTGCAATATCACACTAAATCGTTAATTTTTACGCAAACCACATGAGCTACGTCATACGATTTTGTGTGATATTGCACAAATTTTTCGCCTGTCCCTCAGCAGTAGCATTTTAAGCCTGCGGGAGTTGGAAATTGGGAATCGCGCACTACACCACGGGGGCAAATGAATTTGCCCAATACAAATATTATGCATTTTCTATTCATAAATTATTTATTGTATTTAGGGCAGAGCTCTGTGACTTGGGGGTATGTACTGTTGCTATTTCCATAGATCGGATATTTTTATTATAATTATAGAGAACTTACAATACTACATTTGATAAAAATATAAAAAGTTTAAGTCTATACAGAAAAAGATGAATATTACATAATGTTCACCTTACAACATACATAATATTCACCTTTATCAATAAATTGCTCATGTATGGAAATTCCATTGATTTTTTAAGATGAGAAAGTTTAAAAAAATCATACAGAAATTTGATTTTACAGTACCTACTATAACATTCATTTACAGTATAAAAAATTTGATTTTACAGTACTGTAACATCAATACTAATCATAAATCTGTAAGTGTAGGTATTGTATGTATGTTCCTCCATAACTCTTAAACGAATTAACTGATTTTAATGAAACTTGGTAGATAACCATTTAGACGTACGGGACACAGAATAGACTACTTTTTTCTTTTTCAAGGCGGACGAAGTCGCGGGCGTCAGCTAGTTACAGTAATATAACATTCATTTGATTGATACAGAACTTTACCTTTAGAGTAGATATTATTAATACCTACTCTAGCCTGAGATAATTAACATAACTCATTTTAATAAAAAAACCGTTTTCTCGTGGATACCATTGTCAAAACTGGACCAAATTAAAATGGGACCACACGGGAAGCACCAGCTTTCAAATTAAAAAAGAATCATCAAAATCGTTTCACCCAAAATTCAATCATTCAAAAAGGATCTAATAAGAACTTAATATTGTATGTTAATTTTAATATTGTATTTTAATATTTGTCTGTACAATTAAATTGTATTTTTAAGTGTCTAAAGGTTACCTAAAAGTAGAATAAATAAAATATGATAGCAAAGTCGTCGGCAATAACTTGTATATAAAAATATACGATTATAAGCAAAATTAGAAGTAGGACGCAAGTTGAACGTGAGAAATTATAAAACAATCTATTGAACACAGACCAAATAAAAAAGAAAGACAGAATGTTGCGAACAATAAAGTGAAGGCGCTTTTAAAAACATGTTCGTTGTGAGCAAAATTAATGAATTCAGTTTTTTGGTTTAGTATGATATTCACTTATGATTTTATATAAATATATAATATTTTTTTTCTACCACTGAAAATAATAATATGAATACCTAACGCGTAAATTGTAAGGGAGTAAGGGGAGAAAGGAACTAAAATCATATCCTACCCTACTGACAACCTCACCTGCACGCCAGATGGCAGCAGATTGGCGTGTTACTGCTCCGTGGTGCTTCCTGCTAGACAACAGACGAGGCTCTGGCGACCGAGTAAATGGCGGAATAACCATTCACCTACCTGGCTCAAGTGGTTGAAAGAGGCTAAAACGGTCTTGGGGCTTAATAAGGAAAGGAGTAAATGCAGAAGGTAAGAGAAATCACTGCATCTTTTTTCCCATGAAAGTCATCATCATTAAGGTTCAATTGGCGGCGTTTTGTGAAGCTTGCCACCAACACCTGAAATGAAAATCACGTCCACTCCGTCAGGAGTAAAACCGACTAAGAAGAAGAAGAACGCGTAAAATATAACGCGTAATAAAGGTCAACACTTATTGACATTTGTGTTCCAATCGTTAAGATATTTTATAGAACACTAGGTTTTGCCCGCGACTTCGTCCACGTCTGTTTTTCTTATATCCGATCGCTACCAAACTTCACAGGGATACCGGCTAGACTAATCTGGAGATTACCTGAAAGTTTCATCAAAATCGGTTCATTGGAGTTCATAGGAAACATACACACACATCGCCTCTTATATTATTAAGATTTTGGTTTCCAAGTTTATTTACGTGTGAAATGTAATTCCATCTTTCCTTTTATTTTTTGAATACTGGCTTATTTATATTTACTCTTTCACTTCGCAATTAGACATTTTCACCAGTAATTGCATTTGTGTGGGTATCATACACGACAGGGCGTAATTTTGCCGGCTTTGCCTTGCCATCCACAGTGCTCTATCTTTAGTTCTTAATTTATCTGAGCTATTGCAACATACTTTTGGGATTGTGTCTAGTCAGCAAACGTGTTGACAAGCACGTTTCATGTATTCTGAAGATAACATTGAATATCTCAACGATCACAATTTAGTATAAATACCAGCGTAGAATACCAGTAGCTTCACACATCACAGGAATACGACAAAATGAAGATATTAGTTTTGTTTTCCACTGTAACAGCAATAGCTGCAGCAGCGGCTACCTCGGCTCTAATCGGCGAAAGTTTACCAGAGACCAGGGAAGCTTTAGAACCAATCCATGAAAAGGAGGTATGGGAACATGAAGAAAACGAAAAAGCACTGAAGGAACCGTCCGCGCCACAAATGAATTCTACGTGGCAACAAATGGGTCAATCCATAAATTCTCAACACGACTCCATCGAGTCATCGAGACCAGACGATAAGTTGCAAGAAAAACATCACGAAAACGATCAAGACTTTCACTCAACGAATCAAAATATTCACCCCGAGAGTCCAGTGGGTTCACATGATATGATACCGCAAGAAAGATATGCTGAGATGGCGAATGCGGAGGATATTCAAAACAGATGGCATGCAGATGAGATGCGCAGTTCTGAAGGCGCTTATGGACCAAGTCTTGATTATGGCATACCACCACCATCATCGGGTAGTGCCAGCAGTGGCTCGGCAACAAGTGGCGACAGCGGTTCAGAGGCCGTGGCCGTTTTCCCTAACGCCAAGGTCGTGAAAGAAAAACATGACGAACACGATCAAGATTTGATTTCTTTAATGAAAGCATCTGACGAACACAATCAACTCTTCCACTCAACGAATCAAAATATTCATCCTGAGAGTCCAGTGGGTTCACATGAAGATATGCTGAAAGAAAGATATGCTGAGATGGCAAATGCGGAGATTGCAGAGAGGGATGATATTCAAAACAGATGGCATGCAGATGAGATGCGCAGTTCTGGAGGTGCTAGCAGTGGCTCGGCAACAACAAGTGGCGACAGCGGTTCAGAGGCCTTGGCCGTTTTCCCTAACGCCAAGGTCGGGAAAAAAAAACATCACGAACACGATCAAGATTTGATTTCTTTAATGAAAGCATCTGACGAACACAATCAACTCTTCCACTCAACGAATCAAAATATTCATCCCGAGAGTCCAGTGGGTTCACATGGCATGACGCAAGAAAGATATGCTGAGATGGCGAATGAGGAGAGGGATGATATTCAAAACAGATGGCATGCAGATGAGATGCGCAGTTCTGGAGGTGCTTATGGACCAAGTCTTGGTTATGGCATACTTGGTCATGGTGCCAGCAGTGGCTCGGCAACAACAAGTGGCGACATCGTTTCAGGGGCCGTGGCCGTTTTCCCTAACGCCAAGACTGGGAATTGCGGTATTCCCTTGTTACTGAGTTGCTCGCCTTCCGTTGTGTCCGGCACATTGAGGAAAGCAAGCTCGTACTCTGCTCCCGCCTACAGAACCGGAGGTGTAAAATAATATTTTAAAATCAAAACAAAATATTTATTGTGTAACTTATTGTAATATAAAAAATATGTCTTTAATCCAGAAAATACATATGTATTATACTAATTTTTTGTAATGAAGCTTTTCTAATAATTATGTTACTTTCATTAATAAATTTTTAAGCAATATTTGTTTACATTTTAAACCTCCTTTACGAAAGTGTAATTAATAATAAAAAATATCGTTTTATCCTTTCTATACTCGTTTATCATTTATGTTGGCTGTAAAGTAAGAGAATGACGGTCCAAGTAAGTGACCACAACCTATTATCGCTGACGCTAACAATATGAGGACAAATGCTAATGACCTGCCATCCCTTACGAGACAAAGTCATGCACTCTCATGCACCTAAACTATAAAAGTACACAAATTATATTAATTCACTATAGTATTTCCGCAGCCATAATTGTTTTGATAGAACATCACAATATTCTAGCTTTATTAACTCTACGCAGAAAGATTAAATCTTTCTGATACAGAGGACATTTTGTTTAGTATTCGGACTTTATTATGTTATAGCGTTCCGCCTATGTTATGTTATGATATGTTGGCCGCAAATTTAACTAATATCAGTCATAGATATAAAAAAAACCTTAATTTCTCCAACCATTTCTCTTTGTTGCGTAATTAGATATTATTATAAATCGGAACGAATCAATTATGAAAAGAGAGAGTTGGAAAATTTTATGACGAGTTGAATCATGAAATTAGTTTCGTACACTCGATGAATTCATTTTGCTTCATTGAACTTTAAAAGTAAACCAACCAAAGGGTTCGATGATAGCGGAAAGTGCGTTTCGGCCACGCGTGTATAGTTTCGACTAAAATTCGTGGTCACGATTTTTTCCAATAAGCAAACATCGACTCTAGCTTTGAATAACTTGACACTGTGAAATAAAATGTACAACTAGTGGGTCTACCTACCTATATTTGTGCAACTAAGCTTATTTATTTATATAATACTAGTTGGTGCCTACAACTTCGTACGCGATGATAAATTAAAAATATAAAATCAATTATAACGCTTGACGCCTTGTTGCTATAACACATTGGCCAGGCGTTAGTTACACTTTTATATTTTAGATAATCTCTCGGGAACAGTACTTTGTTCTTGGATGAAACCTACCCTATGTCCTTTCTAGTGTCGCAATAAACGTGTATAACGAAATTTTATGGTGATCGCTTCAGTAGTTTTTGCGTGAAAGCGTAACAAACAAACTCACATACACATTTATAGTAAGGATTTTATATTAAAAATAAAAATAAAATACAAAAATTCTATGTACCTACTAGCTGTACCCGCGACTTCTAGGATAAAAATATTCCTATACCTATAGGTATATTTCTTATACCTATACAAACAGACGAAAATTCTAAAAATATTTTTTTAAGCTCGGTAACAGAAGTAGGTACAAGGTACGTCTACAAATTGGTTTACTTTTTTTTGGAATGATAGACACGTTTTTGTAAACGTAACGTATATAGATGTCACAGAAAAGACATCAACGCGTAAAAAATCTAAAAATCAGTTCGTATATTAGAACTATGTTCAGTTTAACATTTTTAACTTACGTAAAATGCGGTCATATACAATATATATCATAATAATATAAAATACATTTACGTGTACCTATTCTGCACAGTAACATAGTTCCCTATTATAGTAAACAATTGATTGATTTAGGACGATGAAACTACTAACCTAAAATTGTCCGCACATACACCTTGAGTCGAATTCATAACACGTAGACTCCATATTCTACAGTGGGGCAGCGTTGACTAATCTAGCAACAAGTGACGCTTTGAGGCATCTTTTAAGAATTCCAATCAATCCTACTAATATTGCAAAAGCGAAAGTTTTTGAGTATGTTTGGATGTTTGTTACTCTTTCGGATTTGGATGTTTGTCACACAGACATTATATGCATCCTTTAACGATAATTCTTTTTGTATATATGGGATACAAAAAAGAATATTGGATTCCCGAGGAATCGTCTAAATAATAAATAAATGGCGCTTCATCCGCCACAGCTATAACGATGGTAGGGGCCTTAGTCAAAGTAACATTTTAAAAACGATAACGAAGTTCGAAAGAATAAATGTATGGGAAGTATCACGTAATTTAGCGACGGCATATGTCAATTCCATACATTTTATTATTTTCGAACTTCATTATCGTTTCGTTATCGTTTTCGATTGTTACTTTGACTAGGGCCCCAGATATAAGCTATTACTAGCTGGATACAACTGGTCATGTTGAATCCATGCGAGGGGACCATAAAAAAGTAATTGGTTCTTAGTCTGATGAGAAATGCAGCATTCCGTTAAGGACTTCCGTACATTAGGTAGATATTCAATTAATAGGTACGTTCCGACATTAAAGGGTGAGCTTTTCAGATAGTTCCAATCGTAAATGTGTCTAATTCGGTATTAGACAGATCACTTGGACATTGGACGAGGCCCTCTTGAGTATGGGCTGGACACCTCCCACGCGTGGCTACGCATTCTATACCCTGAAGCACGAGAAATTAGTTATTCAGCGCGCGAAAGCTCCACGATGTATGTGCGAGGGGAGTGGGCTGAAGAAGCGGGGCGTACACGCGTAAGTACTGTAGTAGGTACCTGTATGCGCTGGCGCACCTGTCGGCTGTAGCACCACCAAACCATCCCGCTACCAGTCGCTACCCAATCGCCACGCGCTGTACACGCCATGACCGCTCAGTGTTACAGAAAATCGTCGCGAGTGTCATAGCATAATGTTTTGTGTAAAGACAATGGATTTCAAAAATATTTGTTTTCTCATAGCTCTCGTGCAAGGTTGGTATTCATTTTATAACGTGCATCTACAGTTAAATGAGGCGCGCTTGTTGCATCGGGCACAGAAGATGTTCTACTTTCCGCATTAACCGTCTTCTTGGGTCGCGATGTGTTTGAATCTGCGTTTCACTTATTTTTATGTACTACACAGTAAATGTTGTTTTATCTCAAATTTTATCATTGGTGATTTCACAAATGAAACTCGCCAGTATACCGGCGGGATTATTTATTTATATTGTAAATCTAACACCAGCCGCAATATAAGAGATTATGGGTTTTAAACTGTATATTAGGTATGTGCAAATAATAAAAGAAGAAATATTTCTAAATTCGCGCCACCATTGCTAATTACCGCATTAGAAGAGTTAATATTTTATTTCATTTGATTTTGAACATTCACGTAATGTACTCGTACGATGAAATAACTTAATGAACATCAATCTTAAAGAGGATATTAAAAAAACTGTTATCTATATTTATATGAGGCCGTGTTTTATCACTGATTATATAAAACGGAACACAACATTGAACAAAGCGGAGATAAAACCAACAAAAATTTTTAAGCTCCTCCCTGCCTTGCTATGTTTAATCAATATCCCAAGATAATGATAAGTTTACCGTATATTTAGTAAATGTATAAGAACAGGGAGCCTATTCGGTTGATTGCGGCCGGACGAACGCGCCTTGCACAAATTAATCTAAACTCAATGATAAGGGAGCAACAGGCGAACATACGATGCTTGAGTAAATCAGTAAATGCGAAGCAATTGACGCAGGAAACAATGCCTTGAATATATTGCGATATTCATAACATACTAGGATTCATATATTTATATCTTCATCCTTTAAAAAATCACTTTAAATAGATATTCCCAGAATAAAAGTAGGCTCACACTCTCAAAAGTCCTCCAATTTCCAATGCAGATCCAGGTCAAAGTCATTCGTTTCGGAAGTTTACTATTTTGAAGAAAGCGTTTGGGTTTTCATTAAGAAAAAAATATAATAATTGAACACAAAACCATGAACTTACCAATCCTTATACTTAAACAGTGTTAGGTATTATAATTCCATTATATGTTAATATTCAAAAGTCTAAAACTCAGTCCTAACGACAACAGACTTGGGTTTTCGTAAAAAGATTGAGAATTGCAAACGAATATTGACAGTTATTTGATCCTCCGCTTTTGTTTCGTTTCTTTCTTCTTTCTTTCGTTTTCGTCGGTTGGAAATTCTCTACAAAAAGCTTGACACCCCTTCGCGTTAAGAGCGGAAGTCGTGTACCTTGTTCCGTTTCACATGGCTTCACCAAGATTACAACGCCTACGCCTATCTACTGTTGGATATCATTGAATATTAAGTTATGTACAATGGATAGGTACTTTTAAAGGGAAATTTTCACTTTCTTCATTCAAATGTGAATGATAGATATTATTAAAGTACTTGGATTATTTTTGTCCAATTTCAATTGGTTCTATTGTAGAACAAATAGTAGAGCTAGTTGGACTAATCCACAAATATAAGCGGACCGTTCTTCATATTAGAATTTGCAACGATAATTTATTGTAAAAATTGTAAAAACTTTGAACTTCAAAGTTTGAAGCACATAGGTACCCATTACTTGTCAAGATAATATATTCTTTTTCTTACAGTAATGCATTCCCTTATAATAATATCTTTACTTCCCGCGTTTGTCTGTCTCTCCTAAAAAACGCAACGGATTTTTGTGCGGTTTTCATTTCACCATCAGCTGGGTAATTTTTCACGGATTTTTCATATATATACTTCATAAAACCTAATCAAGTTTTTTCCTAAGAAAAATCAGGACCGTTTTTTTACATAGTATAAAACAAAGTCACTTCTCGTCGTCACTCTCTCTGTATGTACGCTTAGTTTTTTTAAACTACGCAACGAATTTTTTTAGTGCGCATCAAGTTTACCTGCTCAAAATTTGACAATGACCCCCAAAAAAGTGCGTGACATGACCATTTTTGAGACCGGGGAGCAGGTGATATTGAAGAGCATGTTAGTTTATGAACAATTTTGGCTGCTTATTTATGTATATCATACTTTCCGACCTCCGTTGCAAGATGCATCAAGAAGTAGGTAAATGTCGACCGTCCTTGAAAATGTTCCCGGCAGTTTGGCGATTTCATAAATTCATAGTATATTGCAGAGACAAACCCTTCAGATTCCTCAAAGAGGTCTATAATAATAATAATGCATTACAATTATTATAGAGGTCAACTTTAAGGATAACTTTGTTCTTTCGATGCTTCAAAGGAATGCGTTTTTGTAACGGTTATTACGACGATTTTATCGGGATGCAACCCTGCCGCCTACAAAAAATCTAATGGCTTTAAAAATACCTGTTCTTAAGTATGGGGCCGTAGGAACGATTATATGACGTCATGCAATGAGACCTACTCGTACAATATATTGGAATATGTTAAATATAAACCTTCTAGGATCCGTGTGAAAGTGCTAAAATGGTTATAAATCTATATAATAATATATAAATATTTACATACATACAGAAATACCTTCGAAAAATAAGACAGCGTGCGGACTAATATTTTCTGCCTCCAAATGGGCTGCCAAAATTTTGACTGTCTCGTATTAAATTTCTTGTTTCATAAATTCGTCAAAATTATCTAAGTGATGTATAAAAAACACATATATATATATAATACTCGTATGACGTATTGAAAAACATTTTAAAATAAAAAATACAGAAATATGTATGTATATTTAAATTTATTCAAAAGATATTTCTATATAATATAAGTAAATAAACTTTTAAAAATTACTGTATTCTTCCTTTTATGAATTTTTTCCTGTAACATTCGTGTTTGTTTTGCATTTTTTTTATCCCTTGGATTCACTCAATACATGACATACTTTATGCCTTGCTTAAAACAAGATTTTAATTAATATTAATTTTCCTATGCTGTCTCTGTCTGATAACTCTTTTATTATTTTTTTACCATTTGTTCAGACATCGAAAGTACAATAGCTATTTACACAAAAAAATTCGGTCAATAGCCTGCCACACCGGCGCATACGTTCACAGTAAAATGATTTATCAATTCGACGACGTCAACAATCGGTACAAAATGACAGCAACGCCGAAAATTCGTAGTCATTTAGTGAAAGTTCTTTTTATGAGGCTAAATTCCGTCGCGAGACATGTGCTCCGCCAAGAAAGCGGACTCTTGACAGTTTAGCCTAAAAAAAACTAACAGAATACATTTTTAACGGTTTATTGGATTTATGCAGGAGATTTTATTGTGTATTTTTATATATATCATTATTTTTTAATTTTTATATTTAACAATTGCATTCAATCCACGCCTATTTAATATTGCAGTAGTAAGTATACTGCATTGGAAAAAATAACTTAACATAGTTAAATTAAAAAATCAGTTACATCTGAAATTTAAAAAAAAATATCTTATACCGTAACAAAGTAATGTATGTCAGTATTTAAATTACGAGTTATCTGTAAGAAACAATCGACATTTAACTTATTTCGTCATGAGGTGAGGTTGTTTAGCGCCTGATTTCTAAGGGAAGTTGCTACATGTAACATTATTTAGGGCGGCACATTCTAACAGCATATCGGCTGCGTTTTTTTTTTCAGTAGCAATTGTTAAAAGTATAATTTTTGCGATACCAGTTATTTTTTTTTGGAGTTTACTCCTTTAAAATCGATTTATAAATCTATACTTACTTTACTTACTATTATATAAAGCTGAAGAGTTTGTTTGGTTGTACTAGCTAAGCTAACTACTGGTTTCAAATTCAAATGGTTTTAATTGAAAAATTAATTTTGTATTTTATAGTCCATTTATCGAGAAAGGCTATATGCTATAGAGAACGAGGACGAAGTCCCGCAGGCACCAACTAGTTTAGAATATACATATAAGCGTGGTATGAAAATTTATAGGAGTAAAATCAAAATTGTCACACGAATGCGAACACGAATTGCGAGCACGAATGCGTTACGTTATATTTTTTTGAATATTTTAGAATATCTGAAGTTTCATATTTAGATATTGCGCCATCTGCACAAAAAAATAACAATATTGTTATTAAAATTAAAAAATTATAATCGTTGGTAAGGAGTAACCTACCAAGTGTCTGAACTGACACACCCAATTTTTTTTACTGTAAAATTAAAGTAATGAAAATGTTCAACACTTCTTGTTTAAGTAGCTTGCTCATAAATTGTAGCGACATTTATCACGGTCTAAAAATTTTCAAAGCCCTAGATTATTTGTAGAGCTGTACAAGCTTTGTAAAAGATATATCGAATTCCTAGATAGGTATAGATTCCGAAAGAATCTATCCGTTGGCTTGTACCTAACTAATTTTTATTCCTTTAATGTGATTAGTCCGCTCGCTCCCAAAATATTCCACATCAAGTTCAAAGTCGCATTCAGTTTCTTTCATACAAATTTCAAACTTCTCTCTTTATTATTTTAAACGTTAACATTTTAAAGTTTGAATGTTTTGATGATTGTTCCTAATAACGCAAAAGCAGCAGTAGAACGGATTTGGATGAACTTTAGCACACGGATAGTTTACTGCCTGGATTATAGGATACTTTTTATCCTGGAAAAATCTTAGGTTCTCGAACGATCCTCTAAAAAAAAAATCGGCGCCACCGCCGCCAAAGCGATTAAGAATTCAAGATGCGGAATGCATGAATTTCTTAAATACAATAAGAAATCATAAATGATGCATCGCCTCAACGTACATAATATTATGTCATAATATGGATAGTTGTGTGGGTACTCGTGGTAATGATTTCTAAAATATTTAAAATGTATATTTTTATAAAAATCGTCTCTTAACAGACACTAGCTTACACATTATCATAATAATTCACGTCAGTGTCAAAGTGACATAGGGTGTCTTTCATCCAGAAAAAGTACTTTTCCCGAGGGATCATCTAAAATAAAACAATACGCCTATCAAAGATGCTGAGTTAATATTTTTTTTTATTTTAGATATATTTTTTGTTAACTCATACGAAGTCGCGGGCAACAGCTAGTATTAAATATAATAAAGAGATGAGATCTAGCGAGGCGTCTAGAGCATAACAATTAAAAGCTACGAATAGACTCATCGATTTGCCAACTGGTTCTTTGGGAGTGTATTTATTTAATTTCCGCGGGCCTCTGACCCGCTACAACTTGACTAACGTACTGAGTAAAAGTAAAAATCGTCATAAGTACACGGTTCTGTATAGCAGACGGAGAAAGTGCCTCTTAATTCACCGACTGCCGCTAATTAAGAGAAGTTATTCAAGATTTTGTAATAGTAGTAGACAAACGTGTTTTTTTTAATTACTATATATTTGTGATACAAGCTCTAGTCATCAATCTCAAACAGTCAGTCAAATAAAATCATTACAAATGAGCAATAGTTGTTTCACCACTTTTTTCAATTTATATAATTTGGGTTGTTCTTAATCATCTTAAAAGTCATCGCAATATTATTTTATACTTGCTGGTGGCCGCGACTTCGTACACGACGATAAATTAAAAATATAAAAGCAATTATAACGCTTGACGCCTTGTTGCTATAAGACAGATATGTTGTTGCTATAAGATAAGGTAGGTGTTAGTTACACTTTTATATTTTAGATAATCCCTCGGGAACAGTACTTTTTTCTTCGATGAAAGGTACCCTATGTCCTTTCTGGTGTCCTAGACAACGTGTATGCAAAATTTCATGGTGATCGGTTCAGTAGTTTTTGCGTGAAACAAACTCACATTCACATTTAAAACATTAAGTGAACAATTAAAACAACTCATTCCACTATTGACTTTTTTCTTAGAAGATCTATTTTTGTATTCTTAGAAGATCTATTTTTGTATTCAACCCATAGCAAATATTTAATCCAAAATTCTTATTTCACAACCTGATTAGTACTTAACCCAACCTAAATTCAAATTTGTCAAATCTGTTTCATTTTTTAGGCCAATAACCTTGTTTTTGAAACTCATTTTTAATATTAAACATTATTATAATAAGGTTATTTGTTATAAAAATGTAAAATAAATTATTATCTATATCTATCAAAGCATACTTTGTAAATCTATTGCATCGTAAACACGTATTTTTTGTAAATATGAAAAATACGTTTTTACGTCTAATTGTATCTCTAATGTTTGCTAATCGTTAATATTGTCGTATTTTTATATAATACTATAATATAATACTATATTCGTCGCCGTTGAAAAGGAAAAGTAGCCTATCCTGTGTCCTGTACGTCTAAATGTTTATAGTTTTATGAAAATCAG
Organism: Synanthedon vespiformis; assembly: GCA_918317495.1. Lineage (NCBI taxonomy): Eukaryota > Metazoa > Arthropoda > Insecta > Lepidoptera > Sesiidae > Synanthedon > Synanthedon vespiformis. The sequence goes on from OU906947.1 coordinate 7,371,926, forward strand.
TTAATTCGTTTAAGAATTATGGAAGAACATACTCGTACATACAATATCTACACTTACAGATTTATTATTAGTATTGATGATGACTAGTGTCCTGTCTATTTATATTTTTATAAGCTTTGTTGTATGTGGGCCAGTAATAGTTTAAAAACCTGTTTTTGAGAACCGGATACTTCGCGTGCCACAGCATCTATCGCTTGTCTAGATTGAAGATTGACCGGTTTTCTGTGACTCGATGCCGCAATGGAATAACGTAACGGTGCAAGAATGCGTCCGCTAGTAGGTCTAAGATCATGGACAAGGTTTTATAGTTTCGTAGTAGGTAGGTATAACAAACATACAAACTTTAATAATTGCAATATACATATTATATTGTATATTTTATGTGAGACTTAAATGAAATAGAATGAATTATCTTTACATACATAAAACAAAATTCTCTGAAGCGTAAATCTGTCAGTACTGCACCGATTTTCATGCTGTTTTCACCAATGGATAGAGTTTTAGTATATATACCTACGCGGGTGAAGTCGCGGGCAGCAGCTAGTCAATACTAATAATAAATCTGTAAGTGTAGGTATTGGTTGTATGTATGTATGTATGTTCCTCCTTGTTACTGTTACTCTTAAACGAATTATCTGATTTTCATGAAACTTGATAGATAAACATTTAGAAGTACAGGACCCAGGATAGGCTACTTTTTCTTTTTCAACGCGCACGAAGTCGCGGGCGCCAGCTAGTAATTAATAAATTTGAATTTTATTTATTAAAAGAATATTAGAGAGCTTAGCTATTCTAATCCATGTTTTTACAAATTTTGCTCTATATTTTAAATCTTCAGTGGGCTGGCTGTCTTCATTTGAATTTCTTAAATTTTCAATTCATCTTCGTAATTTAGTTTATATGAGTTTCTTTCGGGGTTTCTTCTCGGGATCGTCATCTTGGTTTTTTTCCGAAACCCTGGTAAATTTAAATTTATAATGACGATCAAAAGAGTTTCTTGTAGAAACCTAATTGATAAATAAATATTTTGATTTTGATTTTATATAAAAATCTAGAGATTGTGTAAAAAGATCAGCCTATTTAGCAGCAGATGTGTAAAGATTGTCTAAAGTTTTCAAACTTGTTCGCTTTATATAAAAGAATCATCAATACTAATAATAAATCTGTAGGGGTCGGTCATGGAGTAATTTACTTTGTTTTCAGAAATATCGTGTATATAGGCTCTATACATGATACTGAAACTAAATTGACGATTTTTACAATTTTTTTCTGTATGTATGTTCCTCCATCACTCTTAAACGAATTAACTGATTTTCATGAAACTTGGTAGATAAACATTTAGAAGTACGGGACACTTGATAGGCTACTTTTTATCTTTTTTAACGCGGACGAAGTCGCGGCCAACAGCTAGTAATTAAATAAATTGTTAAATTTCAATACTTTCTGTCTAAACTGAGCGTTTGACACTCGAATCTCCATAATGCCAAATAATACCGTTATGTTTTCCATTTGGTTTATTTTAAATAAGTAAATAGGATTTATGAGAAATTCATTACTCAGACGCGCATATGAAATCTTCAGTATGGAGATATCGGGTAAGATTAGGTCGTGAGCCACGTAAATCAACATTGATCGCGTCTATAAGAGGAAACTATCCACTTAATAATAAGGAAATTGTGACTCAATGTGTTTCTGTGTCTCATAACGTGACCCAGTGTTCAGCTTGCCATTCAAATATAGTCTCTCTGTACTCACATTAAGATTTCAGTTTTTGTCGCGAGAAAGCATTTTCACATTTCACGTATCGACTCATCATCTTGCGTCACGTCGTCGTATACTTGATGAAGCGTTATTATAACATAAATATATACGTATATAATAATGTCAGACTTTCTTGATGTAGAAGTACCTACCTATTAATAAGTAATAAAAAAATTAATTAATTTTTAAGTGTACTAATTTTATTATATTTATAAATTTATCTATTTGTAATGATTGGTATTATATCTTTCAAACATTCCATTTAGATAAAAACATACCTGTTTTGCATATTTAACAAATCGATTATAATTAGTGTTAAAAACTTTCTAGTTCATTTATTTTGATTTAAAACCTGTTTTTGCTTTCTATATTTTTACATAATATTTGAATGTCGTATTAATTTATTTTCAAGTGCTTTTAATTGACGGTTATGTGATCGTTAGCTATTTTTTGTTTCAAGTTCTACTTCCGTTTAAAACTAAATGAATTAGTATCATTTTGTTATTGTGCAATATTTTCGTTCACTAAAATTATTATAAAGTTATGCTTTATCCGGTATAATAAGTAAGTGATGTCGATTGTTGTGGAAAGACTGCATTGTTTTAAATAAATAAGTAAAACCAATTTCACTTAAGTTTTTTTTTTTGTCATTTAGATTTTCGAAGCCGCTTTTACCAGACTTATTCTTCACGCTAAATCGATTTTACATCCGGTATTATTTTATTGCAGTGGTTTCCTTCACTGGAAAACGACTTGGAATTTAATTTCTAATTGCAATTTCTAATAAAATAAAATAAATATATTATAGTTTATTCTCGCAACGTATTTCAGATGAAATTGTCAAGACATTAAAAAACATACTACATTAAATTATAATTTTTAAGAAAAATGACAGAAATACCGTCAAGAATCGGTGACTATAACATAAATATTTTCATTCAGAAGGAAAATCGTCATGTCCGTCACACAGCAATAAAGATGTCATAATTATTTACTCAAGTGTTATTTTTTCTTTTTCAACGCAAAGTATTAGGTATATAAAACGGTGTAAACCGCATAAAAATCCGGTAGCGCTTGTACTGACAGACGCGGAAAGCAAATTCAAATTACGTACGATAATGTAAAATAAGTTATAAAAAAAACAAACGAAAACATTTTCCAAGATCTTTTCTTTGTAAAGGCATTACAGGTCTAGTCGATGACGAAAGTGTTACATTATATTTTCTAGTATCATCGTGTCATTAAACTCATTTGAATATCTTTACACCTGCTACTACGGATGGTTGACAATACACTGCCTTGAACAATCGAAGATTGAGTCAGTGCAATGTTAAGGCGTGTCCGCATTGCGAGCGGGTACAATTTTATACGTAATAAATTCTGAAGTTCTGAAGCTATTTAAGTATTTATAGGTCTGTAGAATGTTGTAGAAACTGCGTACATCTGTCTGTATGCATGTTTGCGATCATCTCAAAAATTACTAAACTGATTTTCATGCGGTTTCCACTAATGGAAAGAGCGTTTCACTAATGAAAGAAAAAAAACAGTCGTTATAAATGGCATAACATTATTTATCTATTTCATACAGTATACATAAAACATACAAACACATATAACATTATACACAAACACTACAATGTTATATAATAAGTATACATATTAATTACCAAAGGGGACGTGAACGAATTGTAAGTTCATTTTTTTTAAATATGTTATAACCCGTTTAATAGTTTGAACGAGCAGTCTATTCACATTTTAATTCTTGAAAGGTCATGCAAAATTACGTGCCATACAAACACATTTTGTATACAATGACTTTGAACTTGACTTGACTTGTTCATACAAGTTTAAAGATCATCCGTTTGAAGGTTTTGTTACGATTGAAATTTAAAGACGTAACATTTTTTACTATTTTATTTCTATTTTTTTGGCTCAGTCTTTGGAATACTTAAAAAAACAATTATTGATCCTGATTTTTAACGTAGGTCATTGGCGGACTTAACTAGGCCGCAAAGTCGATGTGTCATACCCGCTTCAACTGAGACCATACATTTTATTACTGACGCCACATCGTACATTGACCTAGTGAACGAATTTTTTTTATCGTTCGCACACCTGAACTCAGCCCGAGGGTAGAAAGCAATGGATTTTTTATATCAAATAAGTATAAGGAAGATGAATTACACTGTCATTCAACCAATAACATTAATGAGTTTTTAATCAACTAGGCAGCTCGTCTAGCTGCTGTAAGAACCCTCTTAGATAGCAGTCAATTTTACTACAGTGAATGAATCATGTGCACATTCCCTTATCCTCGTCTTTACTTTCGTTTATTACACTTTTTTTATACACTTTTTTGTTGTTATCGTAGTACTTAGTTTGTTGCAAAATATGCTTTTGTTCTAGACTAAAATTAAATAGATCTACAGCATATCTGTAAAGTATAGAATATTTTGTCCCCTTTCTTGACTTGTTAGGTAGAAAGCTTCATAATTACAAATTGTTCGATTCCCTGATAATATTATGAATAACGATGATGCGAATTATCTGTTTAAGTTATTTCGATGCGCCCAAAATCAACATAAACCTTATTGCAGTCGTTTATAGGGTTTATATTTGCTATCGGTCTGTTAGAAATATAAGCTAGCTCATTCTGGGTAAGATTGTACTATCACTGAGGTCACCACGCTTTCTCGCTTTAGTTAATAATGTTGCCTTTATTTTCTTCAAGTACATACATTTACAAGTACTAAGCTGTAATTTGAGCGAGATTAGGTATTATATATTTTTTTGTATATTCTGTAACATAACTTGTTATATTTTTATAAATTTTTCGCGACCTCTAACTATAGTTTTTGTTTATAATTTATACATTCACTAGCTGAACCTGCCACGCTTCGCTGTGGCTAATTTATGTTTCGTTTCTTTGAAACATTGGAATATAAACTATATAAAAAGACTCAATTTCAAGTCAATCCATGGGCTAGTTAATAACAATTAGCTTTTAATTAAAAGAAAATTTTAATGTTCACCACATTAAAATACGGAAGCTTAATTTTTATATATTAATATAAAAAAAATATTAAAAAAATTATATAAACTAATCTAATATATATTAAGTGAAAATTAAGCTGAATTTAAATTCTAAATTTACTGTTTTTCACATTAAAAACCGATGTAACCGATTGGATTACTCGTCCGCCGCAGTTTGGGACGTATCATTTGATGGTGCACGCTTTCATTTGAAGCATAGTCACGGATCATTTAAAATGTTTCGGTTTTTTAAATTAATACAAAAAAGTCGTTGCGAGATGAAAGCGTCCATGTTGGTTCATTAGGCATTCAAGATTATGTGTCTTTTGCCTTTATAATCTAAATCTATTTATAGTGTCAACTAGCCACCGGCCTCCGGCTTCGCTTGAGTGCAATTTTTTTCTGCAAATTGCCCAAATTTGACGCTCTTCACATTAAGTAATGAAAATCCGTTGGATGGCTTAGAAGAATTTAGCCAAGAAACTGACACGAGCAGATTACGGACATTTTTAGTATACTACTAGCTAGCTCTAGCGCCCGCGACTTCGGCCGCGTTGAAAATGAAAAAAGAAGCCTATCCTGTGTCCTGTACGTCTAAATGTTTATCTACCAAGTGTTATGGAAATCAGTTAATTGGTTTAAAGAGTTATGGAGGAACATGCATAGGTACTTACATACAATACCTTTGGTAATCATATTACAAAATATAAATATAAAAATTAAAATCTGTAAAGCTTTGTAATGGAATATGCGATAGTTCTAATGAATTTTAAGGTTACTATTACAAAACCCAACACAATTTAGGTTAAGCATCTTGAGTTACCTTAATGTGTCCTGAACATTTCTTTTCACATAGATATATTTTAATGTAAAATTTTATGTTTTCAGGTTGCATGGCCAGATGTCGTTTCCCAGGTGCTCCGGCGCACTCGGAAATAATATTTTCAGACGATCAATTAGTCGAAGGAACAGTTGCGACTTACTCTTGCGAACGAGGCTTTGAACTCCTCGGGCCGGCGAGAAGAGTTTGTGAAAATGGCATCTGGTTGCCCGACGGAATCCCTTTTTGTGGTAAGTCATCTTATTTCATCACCACTCAATATTACAAACAATTTTTCTATACAGTAAAATTTACTTTTTTCAATGAACTGAATTTGAAACGGATTTGGATTTATTAGCATACATTAGCAATGTGCACAAAATTTGCACACAGGTGAACGAACGAGTCACCTGTGTGCGAATTAATTACTTAGTTCTAAATATACTAGCTTAACTGAAACCGGCCACCGCTTGTTTTGACAAAAACCTTGATAACTAAACAACTATAAACAAGATACCTGTAAAAAATAATCCTTACTAATTATAAATGTGAATGTGAGTTTGTTCGTTTGTTACTCTATCACGCAAAAACTACTGAACCGATCACCATGAAATTTTGCATACACGTTGTCTGGGTCACCAGAAAGGACTATGACTTTTCTTTCGTTATGATCATCTGAGAAGTTAAGGCGTGAAAAGGTAACAGACAGACAAAGTTAATTTCACATTTATAATACTAGCTGGTGCCCGCTACTTCGTCCGCGTTTTATGTCTTATATAGCCTATATCTTATTCTGATGTTTGTATGTAAAGTTTCATTTGAAATCCATTCAGTAGTTTTTGTGTGATATAGTAACAAACATCCATACAAACTTTCTCATTTATAATATTAGTAAGGATAAGAATTAGCATGGATTAGAATCCTTTTTTGTACACCAAGCAGTTATTAAAATGTCATAGACATAAACTGCGCCCGCGCCGCCGCCTGTATTGACCCACTTTTACTTTCTTCGTGAAATCACTTCACATGAGCTGTGAATGGGAAAGAGCGGAAGAAGCATTGTACGACAATCCCACGACTCTCACTCTGAAAGGCGGCATATTGTTGCCCTTTTACATACCACTAGACGTATCACACGTGAGATCGTTATTCATAGCAAACGTGTCATAATAATAGTTTGGATGATTGATTCGTAATACAATTCACTGCACTGGAAAGCTACAAGAAGTAAAAGCATTGGTTTTTCCTTTTATTTCTGCGACACAAGTGATGAAACTTATTGTGCTCTATTATAATTTTATTAAATACAAGCAGTTGCACTTGCACGCGACTTCGTCCGCTTAAATATTTTTTTTGAGTGTTTGTTAATCGGTTAATAAACTGAGAAGATATAGATTACTAGCTATCCCATTATTTATCAATAGCATAGCAACAGACGAAAATCGCCTATTCAACTTTTAAGTAAAATTTACTTTGTACAACACTTTAGCCTTGTGTACTAATTAAACTTTAAATTAAGTACATAATCCTTTAAATTAATAAAAAAATATATTTAGTTTGCTTTGAATCTGTTTTCACGATATCACGGTTTTTTTTCAAAAACATTTATATATATTTTTTACATTTATAAGTACATAGTTAATTGTCTTGTGATCACGTTTTCTATCAATTTTAAGCTCGAGTCATTCCAATTAGAAAACGTGTAGCGCTGTCAATACAAATAAAACGTTTACCGTAACTTTGTCTTGTACCTAATAAGGAGTGTATTAATTAGAGAAATTATAACGTATTTGTAAAGTGAGCCACAGTGGAAAGTATGTAGGACAGGTGACATCAATGACTCGGCGGCACGACACTGGTTTTTTTGAATATAAATTACATTTCATCCTAGAACTGTGTCTTTGCTTGAACATATTTTCATAATAGACTAAAATCTGTAATCTATACTATTATATAAAGCTGAAGAGTTTGTTTGTTTGGTTGTATGCGCTAATCTCAACAACTAAGTACTAAGAAAAATTCTTTTTGTGTTGGATAATCCATTTATCGAGGAAGGCTTTAGGCGATATTTTATAAAGATTCGCGGGCGAAATCACGTGCAGTAGCTAGTGAAAAATATGTTTTTTATAAAAATAACAAAAAATGTCTATAAAGAAATCGATATAATTTCTTCATAGACATTATTTAACCTCTAATTTTATTCTCCAGTTAATCGTGTTTGCAAAAATATAATATAGTAGCTGTCTATCTTTCTATAGGTGAAAGAATTTTTTTTTAAATTGGTTCAGTAGTTTTTAATTTATTCATTAAATACAAACAAAAATACAAATCTCTTTTTATAATATTAGTATAGATTACAAAAATTTGGTTACAAAAATTAATCACTAATAGTGCACTGTTTTTTGTCTCTGTATTTAAATTTTTTATTGATTTTTATAGGACTTCATACTGAAGCCACGGAACTTATTTTAAAAGTATTTCTATAGGATTCCTTATTAAGTATTGAGAACGAAGGCGTTACTTGTAGCCCTGTTGTGATAATATATTAAATGGTGATATGATCTTGTACAATCCTTCGTTGTTTTTTCTATACAGCATTTAATAAAATAACTTTTAACATTTTACTACTTCTTATTTTTATATAGCTTAGACAATTTACACTCCATGACCATTGACTTAATTAAATGGAGATGTACAGAGTACTAAAACAATCAACAAATCCATTATTGTTGAATTGTCCGGCGGCGTGTGCCTGCGCGCGCGCAGGTCGTGTCATCACCGTTAGCGACAAGTGGCACACTTATCGCAGGCCGTTACACGCAGGGCTGGCAATTACAAGTTCAACTTGATTTGAAATTATAATTGTGGTACCACATGTTTCTCTTACTTAATTTTATAGGTCAAATGAAAAAAATATTAAACATACATATTTTCTCATTTAAAAATAAAAATTTAATTAATTTAAAAAAACCCTTTCGTCTTTGTTACTCGCTTTGCTAATAATGTAGCTTTCTATTGGTGAAAGATTTTCTAAAATTGGTCTAAAATTCTAAAATAGTTTTTGAGTTTATTGATTACAAACAAGAATACAAAATATAAATCTTTTATAATTTTAGTATAGATTATCTTAAATAATTTCAACTCTTGTGAATTGCGGGTGTCGTGTCGTGTAAGTCACTAGTTAATATTAGCTTAATTTAAAATACAAAAAAAAAACAATAAAACAGAAATAAATAAAAATTAAAAAATAACTACATGTGTGCCTTTATAATTATGCCCTATAGAAATTAAGTTTGATTATAGTTTTTTGGAAGAGACATCCCTATAAGATCTAAAGCACTACCAAGTAGATGCTACGTTTCCTCAACCGGATTGTTTACTACGAACGGTCCGAGTCAATGGCACTCGCTACATTCATGTCTGGTCAGGCTCCCTTCGGACCTAAACATTTTCAATAGAATAGTGTTGTAAACTCGAAAAAATAAAGTGATTTATCACCCTAAGATTGAATATTCTTTGTATTTTGTAGAATGATAAGGTATGTTTTCTATTTGAAAATTCAAAGTGTCAATTAATAATCAATACCTATTTCAAATATTTAGCCAATTTTGAAATGAATGGAATTTGTTATCGAAACTGATAACACTTTTCTGGTCTGCCATACGTGGTAGAATTTCTGAACTATTTTTATATATGTTGTTGAGCGCATAACTAATAATTTTCAAAGGTTCTCATGAAAAGAAAAATGTAATAGTTTTTTTTTCCCCACCAAGAACGTGTTTATTGAGAAATGTGGAAAATTAAAAACTTTTTAAGCCATGACGTCATAATTAATGTCTATGAGGCCTCATCTTAATTTTTCTACGTCAAAACCATCCTCAATAAGGCAACCGCCACGCCATCAACGTGGGATAGTCTCTAGTAAAATTTATTATTCTTGTAGCATATATTTCTCACGTAAAACGTGACGAGTAAATACATGTCACAGCAGAAACCTGTGAAAGCAAGGTACATTTTTCACTTTTAAAACGTTTTTGACAAATTAACTCTCACTCTCGAGTTACGTGCGAAAAACGGCAAAAATGACAAAGTAGGTACATGTCGTGTAGCACATTGGCCCGAATTAAGTGGTTCGTTTGATGCTCGTTTAGTGGAACACAATTTCACGAACTTAAGGAAAAGTGTTTAAGTTTTTGGTTTATTTTTCGACTAGATTAATAAGGCAATAATAATAATAATAATAAGGCACCGGTAGCTTGGGCCTAGCCCCGCTACTAGCGGATATCTAGTTTTAAGTTTTTTTATAATATGTATTGTTTTTTGTATAAATATATACATTTATATTGTAAAAATTTAAAATAAAGAAAATAAAATAAATAAGTGCCTATATAGTAGAAAAAAAATACCTATATAGTAGTTATTGTAATTAATAGTTACAGCAATGTTCATTTTATTATAATAGAAGGGACATCACGATTCCTTTAATATGAACTTTAACAGTCCTAAACAATATATTTAAGACCAATCACAGATTAGACACCTTAGTATTGACTCTTGGATTAATTGCTTAATATAGATATTGATTGGTTTACGCATCGCTCGTTAAAAACCCAATATTGTTCGTATACTTACGAATTACAGCAACATATTAAAGATCCATCTAACGTTGAAGAATTGTATTTCTGAGTTCAGTGAGTTCAGTGTTTTATCCTAAGAAATTCTCCATATATCCAAATTATCTGCGCCTAAATAAGTTGTTATTTAAAAAAATAATTATGCAGTTGGATACTTTTTACTCGTGTATGTTTTTGCTTCCCGACATAATATTATTAGGAGAATTATAACTTTTTGTAACACGCCACAAGAACCTATCCATATTTTCACATCTTGAAGTTTTCACAAAAAAATATCAATACATTCGAGCATGCATTTCTCGGTTAAAACCACAATACGTTCCTGTAATTTGTAGAAATGTCTCAATGGCCCATTAGCTCAGTTGGTTAGAGCGTCGTGCTAATAACGCGAAGGTCGCGGGTTCGATCCCCTCATGGGCCATATGACTCCAAAGCACTTTTTTTTTCTTGTTTTCTTTTTTATAACACCTAAATCTCTGTCGTGATTTCATCTGAGTATTTTCATAAATTACTAACCGTTGCACGCAACTTCTTCCACGTATATAAAATAGCTCTCTAGAGGTAAAATTATTTTTAAAACATAAATCTATACAATATACTAAAGTCGTAAACGAGCCGTATAATTTTAATTATTTTTTAAAATATTTCTTGAAGTGGCCAAGGGAATAAAATTATCAAATTATTTTATTTTATTAATTAACATCGCTATTTTTCAAATGTTATTGTGATATAAAAAAAGTTTCAGATAACTGAAAAGTTTTGTATTATGCCTATTACCTGCATGCAATTGTTGTATCTACTACTACTACAATTCAATTGATTGCCGTGAACACTGGCTTAGTGAACCGAGAGTAGGTACGAAGGAAATAACTGCGTAGCGATGTGCTCGACTGTCGATAACAAGTCGATAATTGCATGCAAATGTAGATGTCACGGTCGACAGAGTAACGGCACTACGAGTCTACGAGAAATGGACTACGAAATTGGCCAATGGACTACGGACTATGAATAAATGTGACATTATGTTTAATCATTTATAGAAGTGGGTGCGAAGATGTATCACAATTTTGTATGGAAACCACAGTGAAGACAAATTACAGTTTTGTAGGATAAGTCGTCTTTCAGTTCGATGTGCACTCGATTGCATGTGACGACATAGGTCATTTAAATTTTAGGATTTTTCTTTAATGCTAATCTATAATATATAGCTCAAAGGTTACTCGATTACTCGATCCTCCGTCGACCCGCGCCGCGATTCGGTTTTCACTTGCGAATTTCGGTTTTCACTTGTTTAGGTAGATATATTGTGATTAATAAAGTAGGAGAAATATTAAAAAATGCATCACAGGCGAAACCGGGAACGGGTCACTAATAAACTAAGTAGTAACATGATAGTATTTTAGGCCACGCTCGAATTGATTTGATAAAAACCTCTGCATTCATTAGTAAAAGATTTTTTGCTACACCTTGCTTCAATTCGACTTATGTTTGTGACTTCCTGTCTTTTTTCATTGGCTATCAATAGAATAACCTTAATAAAACTTCCCTTTTATTGTTTCCCTGGAAATATCCAATTTTTCCAACTACTCTGTCTAATTGGTTCATTAATACACATTTTTCTGGAAAATATAAAATTATCCTGGCTATTCTATTTTTCTAAGTATTCTATCGAACTTCCGCTCGCCGATACAAACCGTGTTTCAGCTTCTGCGTAAATTCTCACCCCAACCCACGCCAATGTCGTCCAATAATAATGAGCTCGCCTATTTACAGCATCGTATTTAGTGTCAGTTTTCTGGAACTATTCGCTAACATCCTGACGGAGCTCTTGTTATGAGAAATCTGGTGCCCTATTGGAATATTCTGAAATTCTATTCTAACTATTGGTTATATAATAACCATTTAAAACTGTACATAAACACACTACACGCAATTATAACGTTTTTTAATTAAATTGTTAAATGAACACTTTAATATTTATAAATTATAATATAAATAAAATCTAATTCCACATCTAATAAAAGACAACTTATGATACTAAACAATGACATTTATCAATGCGAATAATATTTCATAATATTGATCTAAGTAACTATGAACAAGTTTCATCCTCATTTTAAACAGGACTCATCCTCATTTTAAAGAGGGAAGAACTACGTACTCGTCCATACAAAAAGAGAAAATGTCACAATAATTGCAATAGATTCAAACTTATAGGCACCTCAAGTAACTTAATTATTGCAATTAAAACTTTGTCGAATTAAACTTTTTGTTATATAAAAACAATCTATTATTTTTTTAAAAGCGAATCCTAAAAACCTGGAATATATTATGCTGAAACGATCGACATCAAAATCAAAGTGATTTGTTAAGATTTAATTAGTGTGGTAACTGTTTTCTACCGAAATGGAAATTTCATCAAAAAAAGTACCTATTGTCAGTCGTAAGCTGGAACGCTTTCTATCGTACGATTGCCCCGGGGCAAGAGCGCACGAGTGATAGCATAGCATGTGTTTTCCTAAATACATATTTCGTTAAGATCGCAGAGCTATATACTTTCCTCTTAAAAGAAGACATTTTGAAAATGGTCCTAAACGACCTTAACGACACGATCCGAGTTATTTAATATTACATAGTTACTGTAAAATGATATTGCAAATATTGCAAACAAGTTTTTCTCGAACTTGTAACGGTAAAACCTAGGATAACCTAATAAGCTGAACTGTAAATGACACACGATACATTCAGTAACCAGGCTAAGCTTTCAACCGAATCCAGGCTAAAAGCATAGTATGATCATGCATACACATGAATCGTAATAACAGTACTCGACATAACTGCTGGAAAATGATAGCTTGTTATGATAACCAGTTATGAAAGATGTGCTATTGCCCCTACTACGATAGACCCATATTAAGGTGGCAGACTCTTCCGGAATTTATAATGTGAATATAAAATTAACATCCCTTTCTCACTCATCGAAACACAACAATGGTGTTACTTCAGATTTTTGGTAGTCTTTTGTAATTGAGTGCATGCTGGTATCATTTTATCTTTATCTTTAAGTAACAAGGTATAAATGCAAAATGCACCCGCTTCGTTGACACATGACATTAGTCAATTTTGAGTTTATTTTAGAAACTTATGCATATTATATCTTAGAGAAGGTTCGCGGTGAATAACAATGCATAATTTATAAGACCATCTCAAGCGTAGTCGATTATGGTAATCTAGTATTATTGTTTAACCACAAAGCAATAATTCATAGCCTCGAAAAATATTGAAAATTCAGTAAGCTGATAAAACCTGACTTTAGTCGGGTACCTTCACAAATATAAAAGCTACCTTCTGTTACTTTGAATTAGAAGTTATTCCCTTGACACTGTGAAAACTTATTCCTCTATGTTTTTAATTCATTACATTCTCGAACATAAATGTTGTTCGTGTTATCATATTAGTTTCCCCTATATCAAGTGCTGTGAAAACCATTAATATAATTATTTTTTTGGATAGTTTTAAACGTAGCAGCTGGTAAGGCGCCGATGCAAATATCAACAGAAGATGGAGGTATACCGCAGCGAGCGCTAGATGGGAGCACATCTGCTGTTTTTTCACCCGATACTTGCACGTTGACTAAACCGGAGCGAGTGCCTTGGTGGTACGTGAACCTACTGGAACCTTACATGGTCCAATTGGTCAGGCTTGACTTCGGAAAATCCTGTTGTGGTGAGTTCATTTTTTTATGTATAGCTGTAACACATTTCAACAGGAAATTAATATGTTTTATTAGTCAAAGAATCGGCATGTGTAAAGAGATAAAAAACGTTTCATAATTAAATCATGTTTGCAATTACTGTTATACTAGATAATAAAGCTGTGTAAGCTGTTAATCTATGTAATTTGTTCAATATTTTGTGTTCAAATTTTATTAATGGTATATTTAAAAATACAATTTAATATGATCTTTAACAGCTGACAACACAATATTGTTATTGAAAATTTTTCAAAATTATATAGTTTATTATACCTACTTATACAAATAAAACGAAAACATTTCTGAAATGATAATAATAAGTATTATAATAATTCTGGTTTCATCCAGGTGCACTGGACAAAAAGTATACATAATATACGTAACAAAATAGGCTTTCCCTCTTTATCATCAATACTAATAATAAATTTGCAAGTGTAGTTATTGTATGTATGTAGTTATGTGTGTTCCTCCATAACTCTTAAACGAATTAACTGATTTTCATGAAACTTGGTAGATAAACATTTACACAGTATAGGCTACTTTTTTCTTTTTCAACGCGGACGAAGTCGCAGGCGCCAGCTAGTAGCTAGTAATACCAATAGAGTTTTAAAGGCAGGAATAAATTTAATCGGTTCTTACGATATTTGAAGTAATATTATTCAGATATACTAATGATATACGCGTTAAATGTTCATTCGTGTCTATACTTATTAAGATGCTGTCCTCTCAGCCTAGATGCGCAACGATGCTTGAATTCACAAGTCAAGTGCGAGCGTAGGAATTGTATACGGCAGTGTGTGGGCTTCCGCATTAATATTATCTACTCTTTTAATAAAATCGGAGTTTGTATAGGAATTTTTTATGTGAACTTAAAAAAATTAATTCATTTTAATTTAGATTGTTTAAAGCTTGCACTCAAAACATTATTAAAATAACCTGAAGTTTAAGTAACGAATAATAAAATAAAACGATACCTGTTTTGCTTTCAACAAATCGGGTATAAATGACCAGTTTATGTATTGATTAGGACAGAAGACGGCTCGTCAAACAAGATAGACATAATGTCCGATAAACGGTAATTATGTTAAAAAAGATGAGTATATAGCTAGAGCTTACTTGATTTTATTGCATCACTTTTACCAATGATGCGTAAATTTTTTTATATAATTACGTATGGTACATATATGCAGTAATTATCTTATCAAAACAATTTATTCAATAACTCTACTGCATAACCATATAATCCCTGTACTTTAGTAAACAGTTATAAAGAAGTAGTTATTGAGTAACAAGATTTGATAAAGACGAATAACTCTTGTGTTTTATTATATACCAACTAGCAATTGTTTTAAAATAAGACTGTATTAATTTCGTATTTGGTTGCAACCTAGTCTACGAGAAAGCAATGGGGCGTCATAGCTTTCCAAAGCTATTTAATATCAACATGAAAACCCTTTACAATTGCATTATTATATTAAATTATAAACAGTTTGTGGACAGGCTCTAGCGAACGCAAATAGCTACCTTCAAGTGAAAGTAAGTTTACGACACAATAATATAATAGGAATGTTCGAAGGAATCTTTGTCGCCTGTTGCGCTTATAAGTTTTGAATAAGACTTCTTTACAATGACGTGTTAGGAGAATTATGTCGACGTTTGTTTTAACTTAATGTGGTATTAATTCAGTTGACAAGTACTTAACTGAAGCATGGCATGTAACATTTATATAAAAGCACTTAACCACTTCATTTGAACTGTGAAACAATTTTGTAATGTGTCTTTTAATCAATAGATAGATTTCCAATTTTAATATTATTTTTAATTAATTAGTTTTACAAGAAATTTAACAAAGAAATTAAAATTCCAGTAATTCATCGTAATAAATTGCGTGACTCTTAGAACCAATCAATTCTTCGTTCCAGTTTTGCGAAGAAATATTTTCCTCTAAATTAGTTATTATTTTTGGACAATATTGAGACTGTTTGTGGTGGCGAGCCTTAGGAAAGGTCTACAGCCAACAGTGAAGAGACACAGCGTGATGATCTCCTTCCTTATATGATATCAACTGTTAATCATAGCTTCTAAACATAACCCTCTTTTACAGGCGATAAAGTACAAGCGGAAGTTGTCGTTCGTGTGGGAAACAGTAGGCCAGATCTTGGCACAAATCCAACTTGCAATCACTTTACTGGTAGTATCGAAGAAGGGCAACCTTTGTTCCTGCCATGCAACCCGCCAATGCCAGGCGCTTTTGTCAGCGTACATCTGGAATCATCAACTCCAATCCAACTGTCTATATGCGAAGCTTTCGTTTACACGGACCAAGCGCTGCCAATCGAAAGGTGCCCGCAATTCAGAGATCAACCTCCTGGAAGTACGGCGACGTATAATGGGAAATGTTACATTTTCTACGACCGCCAACCAGCCACATTTATGGATTCCTTGAACTTTTGCCGATCAAGAGGAGGCACTTTAGTGGATGAAAGCAATCCAGCGTTGCAAGGATTCATTAGTTGGGAGCTTTGGAGGAGACACAGGTAAGAAAATTTGCACCTAATTGTCAGTCGTGTACCTATATTAATAAGTGCGTTACTTTTTTAAATCATTGATCTATACATTAAATTATTTATTGATCTATCTATACATTCTCATGTTATTTCACTGAATATAACATTAATCCAAGTGACGTACTTATTAATACTTACATGAAGTAAATTTTTTATTTAATATTTTTGAACACGATTTATATGAGTCTAAATTTTATACCTAGTGTTTTTCTAACACAAATTTTATTTACATACTTGTTATTGCCATTTTCTTTGGTATATCAACAGCGATATTATTTGCAGAGCGAGAAATATATACTTTTCTATAATTAACAGGAGGGCAAAAACTGCATGGCGTTTACTTAAAACATTTTCATCGTAATGATACTTTTTTCCCGACTAGCTTCTGACGTAAAAAACACTAAACTATAGTTAATGCGAATCTTTGTCGTGTACACATGTAAATCTGTATATAGCATAGCGCTGCAATGATTGATGATAATGGTGAAGTGGTGAACGGAATGAGTGAAGGAACGGAAATTTCAATAGGAATTCACAATTTAAAAAAATATATGAGCAAGAAAGAAAGATGTTAGAAGGGGAAAATAATCTTAGAAAAAAAAAAGAGAAAATTGTATTCTAGTTATTGAAATTTCCATATTATTTTGTATGTCATAAACATAAAATTACATTTGACATTCTGAAGGCAATAGCTGATCGAGATTGGAGAGCCGCTATGCGTAAACGGCGTGATTTATGTCAATTTGAGCCGTTAGCTATTGAACAACGGGACCTTCATCCAGCGAATGCTTTACAAGTAGCGGCTACGTAAAAATTCTAATATAACTAACTCACACACCCATTCTATCATTTGGATTCGATAACTTATTCAATATTTAAAATCTCGTCTAGGTATATTTAATTACTTAGCTTTATAAGCTTTTTAAAATACTTTTTGTAATTTAAAGAAAAATATTTATAAAGAAATATTTTCATCAGCACAATCATTTATCTGATACTTAATTGACGTGAATACGTCTTTAAATTTGCTACCATACGGGGTCAATCCAAAAAATCTAATGATAAGAAAATCTTGGAATACAGTTTGGCGTTGTAGTTTCGAATCTATGCTCAAAAATTAAATTATACCACTGGATAGCTAAAGGATCAAAGAATTTATATTGTAACTCAATAATTACATATACGTATTCATGTGTAAGACACGGCCATGTCCATCCCATTTTTTCAAATAATAGGAGTCAATAAGTTAAATTAATTTTAAAATAACTTTAATTAAAACACGATTTATCGTGGTTTCTTTTTAAATTTTCGATTACTGGATCTGTTAATATAACGTAACTCCATTAGTGTTCTCATGTTAATATGATTGTCATTATTTTAATTTGCACCTGCATGTGAAATATGGTTAAAGTTAAGTTTAATGGTGTGTGGAATATACGTGTAGTTATACGATGCGCAAGTTTTTTTTTTATGTTTGTACTTTAAATATATTGATTTAGGCCCTATTGGCCCCACTTTCTTAATACACTTCAGATCAATCATCACTGACCAATTAGTGGGTCCGTGGGTCAGAAATGAAGTTTACATTAATTTTAGCAATGTAAGTTACCATATTTGTACAGAATCTTTAACTGAACGAGCTATGTTGACTGATAAATATCGTTAACAGAAGCGACGTCAGCAGCCATTACTGGATGGGCGCAGTCCGAGATAAGAACGATAAAGTAAATTGGAAATGGCTGAACGGTGATGACGTCACAGTGTCCTTCTGGAACGCGCCAGGAGGTAACGCAGACTGTGCCAGGTTCGATGGAGGCAAGGGATGGCTTTGGGCGGACACCGACTGCAATGCACGACTCAATTTCATCTGTCAGCATCGTAAGTTTCATTACCCTATGTTGCCACATACCCTATGTTGCGAATCGCTGAGCGGGTTGATTGAGAATAAGGACATATTTTTATATTTATACTATCTTTATTGAAAATAGCTAATTATAAAAAAATATGTATTTATTTTCTGTGTTATTGAATCAACCACCAGAAATGTTGTGTTTTAATTAGCTATATTTGCTAGCGTTTATATTCTTGCGCGATACAAAGGTTGAATCAAGCTAAGCTGTTACATAACGTGATTGCGTGTATTTTTCTCAGAGCCAAAGGCATGCGGAAAACCAGAACAACCACCTGGATCTCAAATGACAACAGACCATTTCCAAGTAGGCGCATCAGTTCAGTACTCTTGCGACGACGGTCATCTTCTTTTGGGTCCTGCTGTCAGAACATGTCAAGAGACCGGTTTTTACGACGAATACCCACCATTCTGTAAAAGTAAGTACATATATACAAAAAACTTATTGTTAGTTTTGGTAATCATAAAGCAATGATTACTCTACTTAATGATAACTCTTCTACAATAAAATACAGCATTTTAACAATATAATTAAAACAATTTAACTGTTTACTTCTTAATCTCCTTCACCATAATTGCTCATACAACGAAACATGTAGAGACAATACATGTTTTAAACCATACATTTTTTTGTCGTAGGGATAGATTGCGGTTTTCCTGGAGATTTAAAGCATGGCAAATATGAACTTTTGAATGGAAGCGTATCCTATCTATCGCACGTGCAATACAGTTGTGACGAAGGTTATGAAATGGTTGGTCGCTCAAGACTAGTTTGCGACATTGACGAGCGATGGAATGGACCACCACCGAAATGTGCCGGTAAGTCACATATGCTACAAGGAAATCCACTATTCGATAAAATTAATAAGTCAGTTTTTGGACGTAACCTATTAACATAAAAAGAAAATGATGACTAAAAGAACTATTTGGTTGTTCACCTATTAAAAAAACCGGAAAATATGTGGTAACATTTTTTAAGGTGCATCATTAGTTATAATATTGTTTACTGCAACAATTTCCCTAATTCACATTTCTCGATGCCGGCTTGTTTGGTGTGTGGCCTGGCTAACAAGAAAAATATAATGATACTCACGCTACAATCACAGCTAAAAGATATTATCTGCAGAAATCATTCAAGACTCGACAATTACAGACAATTAGATAGCGTATCTTGAACAACGAGCACATTGTGGGAACAATATTACAAAGAACTTTCCATACGAAGGTTTCAGTTAATTTTATAGAACATGCCATCATGAGGCCACCCTTATTATGTATTTGATTTTTTTATATGGTTATTTTTTTTTGACTATATAACTAATAAAACAATTAATTTTAAATAACTTTATTACTGTTAAACGATTTCCCCGTTTTTTTTACAACCAAAAAATCTACTTTTACAATGGGTGCGTAGCATCTAATGTATTTCTATAATGTATACACATTATAAAATTAAAAACAAACGGTCACATTACTTTCATCTTTATATATTTTTCGTTTTTTATAGTGGTTCAATGTGAAAATCCTCCGCAAGTATTGAATGGTCGAGTGGTGAATCCTAAAAACATATCTTTGTTCGGCACCACCGTTGAATACTCGTGTCACCGAGGATACAAATTAGTCGGTGTTAAGAAGATCGAGTGTCTCGCTAATGGTACATGGGATAAACCAGCACCTCAATGTCAACGTAAGTGATTTGTGTAAGGCTGTGTGAGAGTCAAAACTTATTCAAATATCAATTGAGACACTATTTATTCATCTGTAACATCTTTTCTCTCGCTTTCCTGCAATAGTGCGAGTGATTTCTTGTAACAGGAAATCGGGCGTTCACGTGGTAAATTATTTTCGAGAATTTAGAGAATCGCTGCTCAATTAATATTTATAATTTGATTAAAAAAACAAATTGCTTGTTAAAATTTCGGTCGCTGATTCCAAGATAAGACGTAACATTCGACTACTGTGGTTCCCACAGTTTTTTTTAATAAGAATTGTCTTAATGTAATCTTTCTGAAATTCTTCTAGTTAGTATATTACAATTTGTCAAGAGACTTAATATAATAAACGATATTATATTTTAAAAACATATATTATTTTTTCTGAGAATTATTATTAAATATCAATACTAATAAGAAATCTGTAAATGTAGGTATTGTATGTATGTATGTTCCTCCATAACTCTTGAACGAATTAAGTGATTTTCATGAAACTTGGTAGATAAACATTTAAACGTACATTACTCAGGATTAGGTTACTTTTTCTTTTTCAACGCGGACGTAGTCGCGGGCGTCAGCTAGTTACAGGCGCCAGCTTATTCAGATTTTTTTCTCAAAAAAAAAAGCGTTACTAGATAATAATATATTTTTTGCAGTAGAAGAACGTACAACAGCCAGAACGACAACAACCACAACAATAACAACAGTCTCAACTTCACCTACGCCTACTGTCATCATACCGTCGTCTACTCCTCGTGTTACCGCCACCAGGAGACCGTACTCGTCACCAACGCCGTTCACGTTGAGTCCCGTAAAGAAAGTACGGCCTAAAACGACCACCGAAAGAGTAAAGATGGCCGATAAACATCCGGACATAGAAGACATACATCTCTCGCCGACGAGTCATTTACCTCACATCATTGTTGCACCCACGCCCAAAGATAATAATCAGGTAATTATGACAAAAATTAAGAAAGTACAAATTTGCCTCTGAAACTTTTGCATAAGCTTGGGAGACGCGATATCGACCGATACGATTTTTGTTGGATTACTGGATTATTCTTCGTAAAATCTGCATTAGATACGAGTACGAACCACTGTTATCTAACTGTAAAAGTGAGACGACTTTCTGAAATGTGCTCTTACAAAAAAAAAAGGAGATTTTTCCATTAACTTTCATCTGAACCCACCTTGTAAGAACAAGGTCCATTCATATGTCAACTTACTAGACGATACAGACAATGCTTTTATAAATACATGATAACAGACATGGATAATGGACATAATGGACACTCAGAAAAGTCATTAGACGCTTTTCTCGGATACAATTACACGTAGGTAGAAGTCTAGATAGACAAAGAGAACTTTTCTCTAGCGAGAGGTCTTAGACTAGATAGGACACAATGAAAATAAATGATGTTTTGTACAGTCAGATAAAAATGTTTAATAAAAAAAAGCTCTACCAAAATTGACTATTTTAACTTGTAACTATAAAGCGTATAGCACCTTTTCGGTAATAAATTGCTCGGTTGAAGTGTGTAAAGGGCGTCACTCACGGGCACTCCATTTGGCACCGCTCCATTCCATCACTCCAAATTCATGCATTAAGTATCTCATCGTGAATGTAAAAAACCACGTGAATTGTGTGTGATGAGAATTTAGATGTCGTCCACCGATGTAGAGCGCAGCCAAATGGAGTGCCCGTGAATGGCGGTCTTAAACTGTAGGTCAACACATTAGTTTTGTTACTTACATGATGAAACGAATTAACTGATTTTCATAAAACTTGGTAGATAAACATTTAGATGTATAGGACACAGGATAGGCTACTTTTTTTCTTTTTCAACGCGGATGAAGTCGCGGCCGCCAGCTAGTATACTTTAAGAAATTCTTTATAATGCTAATTTTTGATTAGATTTCCTAGAACACAATATTAAAAAAAAATTAAATGACTCCAATCTGAAATATATCAGGTATTAGTCAGTGATATGTTAAACGAGACAGGATGCGCCCCTAAGCAATGTATGTACCGCACGGATACGTTTGCTTTCTTGTTCTTGACGTGTTAGTCGGAGTTTGACAACTCTGTCGTACACACGTCTCGACCACTCTGAGAACCAATAAGAAATAATAAAAATATGTATTAAGATGACAATGAAAACAAATTATTTTTAGTAGATGTGCAAATAAAGGAGGACCGTTTTTTTTGTCACTGGTAGTATGGTAAGGGCGCATCCTTACTTGTTTAACACATCACTGATAATTGGTAAATGTTAGTATTATGTTAAAAGATGCACTATTTTTATCATTTCAGAAAGGCCACAAACATTTAGTCTCGACCGAGACAACTCCCGTTGCTAAATCTACAGATGATAAGGCTCAGATAATTAGAGCCAAACATGAACTCAGTTTTGGTGCCATGTTGGCTCTTGGAATCATTGGTTGCTTACTATTTCTGATCGCAGTCATAGTCAGCTCAGTTGTCTTATTTAAAAAGTGAGTTTTTTTAATTATTATATTTTTTTTGGTAGAAAAATTTACAATTAAACACAAATGTTTAAATACTATAAAAAACTTTTGCCTACTTACATGCAGCCAAGAAACCACGTAAGTATTTTAAACATAGCTACTATTACATTTAAACATACATTAAACCTAACTTTTCTTTTTGATGAACAGTATGATGAGAATTAGCTCAGTCCTTATTTCGTGAGGTCTAGTAAAATTTCCATACTAGTATCTACACTGAATATTTATTTCTAACCCTAGAGTCTAATACAGCTCCTTCCATACATCTACTATTATTCCTCTTCCCTATTATTATGAAAGTACCTTAAAATATAAACGTTTTCTTTTCTATTTACACTTTTTTGTTATAAAGAAACTTTTTTTTGTTTTAGATATTGGAAATTAATTACTAATAATCCATTATCTTAATTTTGATAATAGAATTGTATAGTAATCCTTATGAGTCCTAAACTACTGAACCGATTTTGATAAAACTTCGTAACTATGTGTAATATGGTCCAACTTAAAAGATAGGATAGTTTTTATTTTGAACCGAAGCCGATCGAGAGCGTGTAGCCTACTATTATATGTATTTTCGTTATAGAGTAGGAGTAGGAAATCTTTCGTATATTTTTTATCACGTATTTTCATATACAATGATACATTTCATATGTAAAGAAAAAGCTAATGATTTCAAATTCAAATGTTTGTGAACTTAATTTTTTATTATTTGTTAATGTTCATAGTATAAGATTTTTATGAAGGAATATTGATAAATAGTTCTGCTACCTAATTAATAATAGATTTGAATACACAGTATAAGTAGATACCTAGACAACAATGAACTCATGTGTGTATTTTAAAATAAGATAGTTTAAGTATATATACCTAGTAAGAATTATAATTATCTTCTTTTTTCATATCCTCTTTCTTTTCCGAGGATATTCTCAGAACTTATATATATTATAGTATAGTACCCGACTTCGCACGTCTACTAATATAGTAGTAATCTTGTCACACGCGTAAGTTTCCACGCGATGTTTTTCCTTCACATCAAAGCTAATTTTAATTATAATTAAAACACAGAATTTATATAAAAACTTTAATTTATGAGACATGCCTTGGATTTAAACTGTTCAAACGATTTAGCACAATAACTTTCAAATAGGACCGGTCAGAAGGAGTCTGGATCCACCGACGTCCCGCGACCCTAATTAATTTAATGTAAAATATTTTCAACCGACCTCAAACAAGGAGGAGGTTCTCAATTGGAGTGTATTTTTTTTTTAATGTTTATTACCTCATAACTTTCGACTGCTGGTGCTTCCCATGTGGTCCCATTTCAATTTGGTCATCTCAATTTTTTGTTAAAAGAGAGTTATTGGTTAATTTATGGAAAAGTTAATGTATGATTGTAATGGGTCAGCGGTGAGGGTAAGCGGCCACCGCCGGCTGTTCGCGAGCTGCCACGATGGTACACGTTGCTAGCCCTACCATTTCCCGACCAGCAAGTTGGCAGACGCGAGTTCGCGCGTCCACACCGACACGCACATCGGGCTGGCCATTTCTCCAACCCCTTATAGCGAGTGCGTTTATATTTTAAGGTACCCTTGATGACGCGGTGGCTGATAGATAGTACAGACCGTTTCATACTTCAGCACATAACAACAGTCCAATAAATTAGGAATCACTCCTCCATTTTTTCTCTTTTAACGACATCATAAAGTAATAATATTTAATTCGAGGAATATTTGATATGTAAATACAAAGGAACAAGTCCGTAATAACTTAAACGACAATTACTCACTACAGTCCTATTTGACTGGAGTTTAATTAATATATTACTGTGATGTGGAATTATTCAATTTAATTAGGTTACTTAATACAGAAAAGTTTTCGGAACGTTTTTAATAAGTTCAAAGAATGAAACATATAAAAATAGGTTTGTTTGTTGTTGATTGTTTTAATAAACAATCCATCATTTATACTCTTACATAACAATCAAAATACATTTTCAAGAAACTTTTGTTTATTTCACGAAATACTTAACGAAATGCTATAAAATAGCATAATATATTACTACGATTTCAAAAATAGCATAGTAAAAATGCACTATATATTGTTGCCAGAAGAAATACCTAGTTCTTTTGCAATTCACAAATCACAACAATAAGATGCCACCGCGTTATCATGTTACGCTTCCGCACCCGCACTGAAATACCTTAAATCAAAAAACCTTAAGTCACAAGCAATTTCACATATATTTTTTGTATTTTATTAGCACAAAATTTATCACATAAAACTACTTTTTCGAGTAGATAAAAGTTATTGGCGTTACCTACAGGTATTTTAATGTAAGGAGTTAAAACCAATCACTAGGCGATAGTTACACATAAGAACACTGCATACCTATTTTATGTTTTCTCACGAAATGTATATATGTTTTATGTACGTTATCATATAATAACAGTAGAAGCGAAGCACGCAGTTCACGGCACGAAATACACTTGCACTCAAATCATTATAATTGTCACCAAATAGAAATTAATAAATTAAAACAGCTATGGTGTATAGGTTTTAATTTTCTCCATTAATAAGTGCAGATTGAAGCACCGTTTTTTTGGCTAATCGGCTTAAAGATCATATTTAACACTTACATAATACATAATATTTAACACTTATTTACTAAGATCATATTTAACACCATTTACTACATGTCTGAGGAATATTATGTCTGTAGATTTTATCTGATTAATTTTTTTTTTTTAATAGCATAGAAAACTGTTCGAAAAGCTCTGTATTCGACTGTTGACTCGATTGTGCGATTGACTATTTTAAAAAACAAAAAGTTGAGTAATAAATTTCCTTTCTACTTCATAGAAGACCGTCATTTTTTTTATTTTTTTTTTCCTAAAAAAAATTACATTACAGTGGTCTGCTTTCGTAGTTTAAATTATTAATATTTATTTAGGTCATTGTACTAATTACTTAATGGTTGCGATCTAATTATGACTAAGAAAAATTGAATGTTCTTTTTACACAGCATGAAATATAAAATGTATATAACTTGTGTCGGCATTCTATTCTCATCTTAGAATTTGATTGAAAATCGTATTTAACTTAGAGAATACAAACGAATAATTAATAGGAGGCATAAATTATGTACGTCATTGTTTGTAGGTATAAATATTGAGATTAAATAATGAATGATGAAATCATTCATTTTAATGACTTACATAATTTGTGCGTCATGAAATGTACCTAAATGAAAAAATTACAATGATTGCTTCGAGGCAAGACATTTTTGAAGTTAGGCTTCTGATTTCATATATTAGATAGATAAGTTCTCGCCTTAACATATTTTGACCGTGTTGGTCCATGTTGATTTTTGCGGCGAAGCACACAATTGTGTGTCAAACATACAAAAACATTTTGATTTTGTTAAATAGCAGAAACATTTTTAGAACATAGCAGAACAGAATTATTATTAAAGTTTTGGGTTGCGGTGTTGGCTAAAAAACACACTTGCACTAGCGAGTTTAAAACACGCCCAAGCACTTTATACTACATATATTTATATATAAGTATACAATACCTATACAATACATCCGTACATTTATATATGAAAGAGTTTCTATCTGTAAATATTTTTTAATTTACAATCATAATCCAAATTTTTAATCTTTAATTAACCCACCATCTTACCAAACTAAAATTAATTTAAATTTAAATTATAAATGACAGTCATATTTATTAGTAATATACTTAATATGGACACAAACATATACTTGATAATATTTTTAACACTATTTTATATAATAATTGTGCATTAAAAATTTGGATAGTGACTAGACGAACTTAGCAGGCACATACAACAAAATGTTAATATTTTCAAATTTATTTGAAGTTGCAGCAAAAAGAAAAATAAAAGGCAGCGGTACAGACATCACGTCGGGCCGGACTGCACTAATACCGTCGCTTCCGTAGAATCTTCATCAT
Organism: Synanthedon vespiformis; assembly: GCA_918317495.1. NCBI lineage: Eukaryota > Metazoa > Arthropoda > Insecta > Lepidoptera > Sesiidae > Synanthedon > Synanthedon vespiformis. Next base: position 7,398,623 of record OU906947.1, read on the forward strand.
CAAGGTCGACCAGTGGCTTGAATAAGTATTACGTTCAGGCTTGGGAGGAGCTTCACGAGGCGGCAGCAGTTAAAAAAAACAGGAGGCTCGACAGAGAGGCGCCCAAAGATGAATCGGAATTAGTTGTTTCCGATATGTATCCAGGACACCTCGGTAGGGATAAAAGGAAGCACCACCATCACCATCACCACCGTGAACCTCAGTCAGACTGGGCCGCTGCGAACCGATCGCGTCATAACCACCGTTCCAGACGTAATTTCCCTATGTAATCCAATTTTTTCATATGAAAAACTGTAGACTATCTTGTAATGTCTAATGTTTAAATGAAAACTTTTGTGACTAACATTATCATTACTGCGGCTTCCTCGTTCACATGTCAGTGTTTCAATATAAGAAAATTTTCTCAATTTTTATACTTCCATTTTATAACTTTATTGCACGTCAATTTCTATCCTATGTTTGAAACATACAACACGATGGCGCTTAGTGCTGAATATGGAAGTAAGCTGAAATGGTAATGTTCTTTTGTCCAATGAAAGCTGAGTGTAAGAAAAAAAGTAAGAAAAAGTTAAATTTAATGCATCATAATATTGAATATAAAATTTAGAAAACTATAATATGATTGCGGCAAACACAGTATTTTATTATTTCATGTTTACAATATCAATATGCAAGTATTCTTTTGCGAACTATTTAATATAATTTTAAATATAATTATGTTGTGTTGTTGTCATCGCTGGAAGACTTGTCTTTGTATATGATATTATAAATTGTAATATCATATACAAAAGTTTTGCAAAAGTTTTAGTAAGTTAAGACTTGCCAAAACTTTTGCAGCGACTAATATTTAATTGCTAAATGGTAATTGTCGAAGATTACTTCGCACTCTCAGCTTTCACTAGGATGACTTTAAGGCCAAAATTAAGACTGTTAAAAGGATTTCTCACTATTCTCACAATTCTGACTCTATTTGTTAACATAGACTTCAACAATTGAATTCACGTCCTTTTATTAGGCCGAGTAAAAAAATCGAACCAAACAATTTAATTAATTTGTTGTTACTTTGTCTTTATATTATTACTTTTAACACTTCTCCATGATATCTGTCGAGAGTAAAATCAAACGTTAAAATATATATATAATAAGTATGTTTACTCTTACTGAGCGTGGTACAAATTAATAAATTATGCTCGGAATTGATAACAATTTTTAAAAATACGCAGTACAAGCAAACAAATCGGCAGGTTCTGTTTATGGATAAAAATTTTAATAATCATTAAAAAAACATGTGCCATTGAACAGGCAAAAATATAGTGAATTCAGAATTATAATTATTATTATTATTATAGTAAATTATTTGTATTAATTGTTTAGTCTGATGGTAAAGTTTAAGTAAGTACATTTATGTAAATATAATATTAGTTTGGATTTTACCTAAGTGTGTGTTTGTGTTAAGAAAACAAAACGATGTAAATCTTAAAAGTATTTTAGAATTTAATGTATGTATGAATGGTGTGAACTATTATAATTATTTTGTGATAATCGAGTTTGTTTTTCATTTTTACAGTCTAACTTAATCACACACTATAATGAAATAGTTAATTATAATAATATATTTAAAAAATGATTTTGAATAACTCAGACTCTAAGTCCACATAAATATCCACAAGTAAGGCAGTCTTAGAAGACAGATTGGAAAGATTCGACTGTATGTTTTATATAACTATTCTGTTCTGCACCCCTATCCTTTATCCTACTAAAGATCCTACCAAAGAAATTCATAATCAAATGTGATAACTGTAACTCATTTAGTTTTAGTCTGGCTAGGCATTTCGTTTCGACAGTGTTCGTTTTACAAGTAAATATTTATAATACTTAGTATAAACCCATCTGAAGTGGTCGAGTTTTCTTTAAAAATTGAAAGCATAAATAATTTGACGACACGTTTGGTCTATAACTATTATCGGTGTAGCATGGTGCGAGAGATAGCTGTCACTATTACGTTGACAACTGTCATTACTACGTGACTAGGAATGAGACGTTAGACTTGACCTGACTGCTTTGGACTTGACGGACCTGTTTTGGAATACTAACAAGAGAAAATTAGACTTGACTGACTTGACTTGACCGACTAGACTTGAGTTTGCTACTTTTGATTTTGATTTCAATTTTGCCTCTTTTTTAAAAAAAGAGGCTATTACAAATTGCTATTTTAACTTGACACTGGCAGATAATGGCCATTTTAAAATGAGCCGCATTGCCATTTAACCTAAAAAGAAGAAGAAGAAGAATGAAACGTTATGCAATTCATTTTTATCGCTATCGATACTCTTACCATAAACCTGTTTATGTTGAGTTAAACTGTTTTGGGTAATCAGGCCATAGCTTGTTGTTCGCCTCCGAGAATACTTTGAAAGAGAACGACAAAATAATGGACCATTGTTACCACTGAATCGAGTTGTAGAACGAGTAGCCGAAGCTTTTGATATTGGCCGCAATATTGTTTCGCGTATAACAGGTGAGAAAATTGGCCAAGAAGGGATGTCTAAAAATAAATTATCGTCACCTAAAAAAAAGTGGACCAAAGTGAAGCTAACCACACCACCACTGTTATTATGTAATTATACCTCTAAATTTCCCTATAAATAAATAAATTAAATAAAAATATCGACTGTCCATCGTATCAGTACATCCCATCACTAAATACATCTTTGGCGTTACGTTATACGCTTAATTTTTCTTTCAATTTGATTTTATTTGTTGACTAGAACATTCTGATTGGTTTTAATTTAATTTACTACTACAGTTATTAATGATTTAATGTATTACGAATGTGGTGCAGCTGAAATACAAAGTCATAATTGTAAATCGCGGCAACTTTCAAGAGTGAAACCTCCTTGGTTAGTTGGTCCTTTGAGTGAAACGAAACGGTCGTAACTGTCACACGCACCATGCTACAGCGAAAATAGTATAGTGGCTAGACTAGTAACCCTGTTAACCAAACGGTCGCGAGTTCGAATCCCGCTAGGGGCAAACGTTTATGTGTTAACATTTTACCTTTATATCTGAGTCATGGATGATTTAGTAATTATGTATTTACAAAAGTAATCTATGTAGTATATCAACTGTCTGGAACTAGATGGTGCTATGTGAAGATATTTATTTATTTTATTTTAAAAATAAATAAATTAAAAATTAAATAACAAAACAATATGTCATTAAAGTCCAATAATTATTTTAACGACTCATTAATAAGCTGAACATTCTCAATAATGTAATCTAAATTGTAATAAATATAAAATATATCTTCACACATTCCACACAGCACCATCTAGTTCCACAGTAAACAACTAATGCTTGTATCGTGGATACCAGATGGTTGATATACTACATACATTATTTTTTTTTGTAAATACAAAACATCCATGAATCAGGTACAAAGGTAAAATGTTTACACATAAACATTTACCCCTAGCGGGATCCGAACCTGCGACAGTTTGGTTGACAGCTAAGCCACTAGTCATTTGGTCTTTTTATATATTTTGATGCTTATTTATATATTTTTGATTTTCTAAAATAAAAGTAGCCCCAATTACTTCTTATAAAATCAGCTATCTGCAAGCGTCAAGATACAAGGTGCAAGATTTTGAGTCCCGTCAAAATCGATCTAGTAGATTCGGTGATTAGCAGGAAGACGAAAATTTTAGAAATTTGTTATTTTGTAGATGATTTAACAATCACATTAAAGCATCACAAGTTGAACTATTGTTATTTTTCATATAATCTAATAATCAAACTTAATGTTGTGATAGTTTTCTTAATTTTAGATGATCCCTCTGAAACAGTACTTTTTTTCTTGTATCCTATGTATGCAAAATTTCACGATGAACGGTTGAGTAGTTAAGACAGACAAAGTACTTTCACAAATTTGTTTGTTTTTATTTTTAAAAATAACTAGGTACATGTTAAGTAAATAGACTTGGTAAAAGATATATGCCTATCTTTTAATTTCACTTCTCTTTGATTGTCCCAAAGCGTATTTGACTAACAGCTCATATGATGAATCAAGTAATTGACCAAATTAGGATGGATTTAAGAGGAGATAAAGGTATCCGCGGATTCACATGTGGATTTAAGAGGAGGTAAAGGTAGCCGCGGATCCACATGTGGATTTAAGAGGAGATAAAGGTAGCCGCGGATCCACATGTGGATTTAAGAGGAGATAAAGGTAGCCGCGGATCCACATGTGGATTTAAGAGGAGATAAAGGTATCCGCGGATTCACATGTGGAGCGAAGCTGTGGATCCAAGTAGAAGGAGCGTGTACTCGTATAATATACCCTTAAAAAATGAAAAGGATAAAATGAAAACACATAAAATGATATTTTGGAATTTGAATTTTAATAATTTTAAACAACAAAAAGTAATCTCAAATTTGTAACTATTTATAATATTTAAAAATTACGTAAGATGTCGAATTCGGCCAATTGTAAATAAACTATAAATGTACCAATTAAAAAAATAAATAACGCCTAGTCCTAGTGTATAGTGCATTAGTGTTTGTTTTTTATTTGTCTTTACCTAATTGCTAAAAAGACTAGTTAAAAAATACAAGACAAGAAAGAGATAAAGACAATAAAAGAAATGGATTGGGTAAAAGTGTATAAACTGTGTAAAAATGTATAAAATAATAATAATATTTCTTTACCATAAAAAGTCTGTACTGGCTTCGTCAATTAAAATAGCTTTCTACATACTCTAACTAATTAAATAAACTCTAAAGCTTCGTCAATGACACAATTACATATATTCACGAATAGATAGGAGTGATGTATTATATGGAACTGACATCTTGCGTTATTTTTTTACAAGGTGGTGTTATTTTTTTTTCACATACAAAAATATTATATATATATATTAAATTTTAAACTATCTATTCTTATGTCAATTTGTAAATTATTTAAAAATACATTATAAATATTCATTTGGCATAACTAGCACAACATTTCGTCAATTAAAAAAAAATTGTGACTATTGACTTATCGAGTCTATAAAATAACTGTAAATAATGGTCTGTATGTCCGATGAGTATAAAGACGCGTTTATTAGCCTTTTGAAATATGCCCTTGGCTGATATTAATTATTATGGGAGATCTTGTTACTATCGCCCCCAGGGCGCGTTTAAATGTCCTTTTGCCCATGGCTGATGTTAATTATTGTGGGGGATTAGGTTTCCTTCGCTTTCTGAAACAAAAAGAGGATTTACTTAAATTAATCCAGCTAATGGGGTCGCTGTTGCGACAACTCACTACCAATGTTCCAGATTTATCCGAACTCGATTTAGAGCGTAAAAACTATTTCTAATTTATATTAATCTTAAATTTGTTATTGAAGTCAAATAGTTATTAGAATTAAATCAATACTAATAATAAATCTGTAGGGGTCGGTCATGGAAGTAATTTAATTTGTTTTCAGAAATATCGCGTATATAGGCTCTATACACGATACTGAAACTAAATTGACCATTTTTAGATTTTTTTTCTGTATATATGTATGGTATCACTCTTAAACGAATTAAGTGATTTTCATGAAACTTGATAGATTTTTATCTTTTTTATCGCGGATTAAGTCGCGGGCAACATCTATTCTAAGAGGCAAAGTTTGTATGTTTTTTGTTCATATGAATTTCAGGGTGAACGTAAGCTAGGTGAATATTCCAATAGGGATACAGATATCTAAAAATCACGATCCAAAGTTTGGCAAAGGTATCAGCCGCAATATTGCTTTACATATCTTTTATTTTTTAACCGCGAATGAATTCGCGGAAACCAGCGGTATGTTGGTAATTTTAAATTACAATTTATATAGAGAAAAAACACTTACTCATCAGCGGCTTTGAGCGCCCGGTGTGCCCCTCGTTGGGCTTTCACTTGCAAATATTCCGCAACTGCTTCAGCTTGCCCCTCCGCTGAAAAGAGACAAACATTATGTTAAAAATACTTTTAATCAGCACTTATATTCTAATGTCTAAACGTGGTAAGTGGCCACAGTCGAATATCAACACAAGAAATGTTGTTGTTGCCGACCTTAGCAGTATTACTCTGGCATTTCTTAGTCGCTTAACGAAACACAACAGAAAATAATTATGTTGAACTTTTATATTTTGTAATCGTTGTAGTTTCCATATTTTATTATCGAATTTTTAAATAGTAAATCCTTATACTAATATTATAAATGTGAATGGGATTTGTTTTTTTGTTACGCTTTCACACAAAAACCACCGAATCGATGATGCACCATGAAATTTTGCATACACGTTGTGTGGAGATCAATCTAATACAATAACATGATCTGATTAGTTGTATCGAAAAGTGCCTGCACAATTGAGTCGATTACATAAAGGCCGTTAATGAAACATGCCAGTTTTGAGACATTCAATTTATTATATGGATTATTAATTATTTATTACCTGATGTCTGTTTGGACAGCTTCTTTTGAACTACGGCTCGGCGTGTCCGCGTCGGATTTTGTTGTGCGACGTTTTTTCTGGCTTCTCTCAATGTTTTCGGATCTTGGGTACAACCTAATGAGACATAAATATATGGTGACATAAATATACTATATCATGATGCCAGAATTGTCTTATAAGTTCTGCAATCAAAACACACTATAATCAATACTAATAATAAATCTGTAAGTGAAGGTATTCTATGTATGTATGTATGTATGTATGGATGTGTGTATCCTCCTCCATAACTCTTAAACGAATTAACTGATTTTCATGAAACTTGGTAGATAAACATTTAAACGTACGGGACACAGGATAGGCTACTTTTTCTTTTTCAAAGAGGACGTAGTCGCGGGCGCCAGCTAGTATATTAATAAATTCCAATGTCATAACTTAGCCTATCGCCCCGTGCCCGCTTGACGTTGATTTCTGGGATATGTTATACTAGTTATACTAGCGTTTGTAGTTCTGTTTGGTTTTTCGGTTCTCTTACATTTCGATATTAGTTTGAATGTAATTTCAAACAGTTTTAATTTCAAAGAGTTCCACTGCATTATCTTTATAGAAAGATAGATGTTATGTTTTTGCTATCATGAGCTGTCTCATGACTAAATAATTAAGTAAAAAATGTGATTAAGCGCCTCTTTCACCAACTACAAGTAAAGTGTTGATTAGTTACTTTTAGATATCATTTTCTGTTTTATTGAATTATGCGCTCGGTTTAATGCATCATTCGATAGGCGATTTTTTATTATTATTTTCTATTTTATGTTTGGAACGTTTACCGTACTAAGAAAGGTATATCAGCTAAATTATTCCCGGTGACAAGGTGACTTTAAGTGACGGATTAGCCAGCCTACTTGACATTGGTGAAAGAGGTGCTTAGCCGCATACTTATGTAATTTTCCGGAACAATTATTCACTCGTTTAACTTGTCTCCCGCTCAGAATCCCAACTGTCTCAGGTTATCACTGAGTTATTATTATTATCATAATCAGCTGCATCGGCGTAATCATCCTGATAAATGGATTCAACTACATCGCTGCAAAATATTGATGCAAAAATGCTATCACTATGCAAGCAAGACTCACCAGTTTCCACTACTCGACGGCCTCTGTTAGGCCGTCTAGATGGTCCAGGGCTCGGTGGAGCATCATCTTCCTCTTCCTCGCCTGAGTCTGAGATGATTATAACACTAGCATTACCCTGAATTGTATGTGTCGCATCTAAACAAAATAAATAAAAATAATCAAAACACACTATAATCAATACTAATAATAAATCTGTAAGTGTAGGTATTGTATGAATGTATGTCCCTCCATAACTCTTTAACTGATTTTCAAAAAACTTGGTAGATAAACATTTAGACGTACAGGACACAGGATAGGCTACTTTTTTCTTTTTCAACGCGGACGAAGTCGCGGGCGGCAGCTAGTATATTAAAAAATTCCAATGTCATAACTTAACCTATTGCCCCGTGCCCGCTTGGCATTTATTTCTGGGATACTATCGTTACTAGTTCTGTTCGGTATTTGGTTCTGCTCTTACATTTTTTTACATGGCCCTTTTTTTGTAAAATAAAAATAGTATTTATGTTCGCAGCGCTACCCCAAAGAAGAATCCCATAACACATTATACTGTGGAAATAACTGAAGTAAACAATCCTACCTGTATCGACAACGGTTAGGCGTCTAATTTGCTTAACTGCCTAAGCCGCAGAGCTAAGTCTTTTACTAAGTTTTTCAATATGTTGACCCCATTGTAATTTAGAACTGTAATACCTAAAAATACAGTCGATTCCACGGGCTTCAATTTTTCACTAGCCAAAATCACATTCGTTCCAATATCTTTAACAATAGGGGTACTGAATTTAACAAGTTTAGTTTGGTGGCAGTTATTATATATTTTATTTATTATCAGATACAATTCATATTTAGCAAATAATATTCAATTAATAGGTTTCCTGACATTGGAAGTGACTTGCATTTAAAATACAAGCTCGGCCTAGTTTAGATGTGAGAATTAATAAATCTCACTAAATAATTAAGTAAAACGTGTGATTTAGCCGCATACTTATGTAATTTTACGGAACAATTAAATATTTTATTATTATTCACTCATTTAACTTGTCTCCAGCTCAGAATCGCAACTGTCTCAGGTTATCACTGAGTTATTATTATTATAATACACTATACACATATCATCATCATCATCTCAGCCGTAGGACGTCCACTGCTGGACATAGGCCTCCCCCAAAATTTTCCAATTGGACCGGTCAGAAGCAGCCTGGATCCACCGTCGACCCGCGGCCCTTATTAGGTCGTCTGTCCACCTTGTGGGTGGACGTTCTACCCTGCGCTTGCTGGTCCGTGGCCTCCACTCGAGAACCTTCCGGCCCCAGCGGCCGTCGGCTCTTCGTACTATGTGCCCTACACACTGCCACTTCAACTTACTGATCCGACGGCTTATGTCGGTAACTTTCGTACGTCTACGGATCTCCTCATTTCTGATTCGATCTCGCAGTGTAACCCCAAGCATAGCCCTTTCCATAGCTCGTTTAACGACATTGAGCTTCCTTACGAGGCCCCTATACACATATAGTTATTTATTATTATTATCATACTCAGCTGGATTGAACTACATCGCTGCAAAATATTGATGCAAAAATTTAAGTAATAAAAACTCACGGCCATGTGAAGAGTCGCCATCACCATCATCGTTGTCTTCCGTGTCATCATTTGTTTGTATTCTTTGATCAGCTTCTGCAATCAACACACCTTATATTAATGAATTCCAATATTATTTGGGTCCTTTGCTTTACAACAAACTAAATAACATTCAAGAGATATATTGTTATATATGTAAGTAAAAAACTTGATATATGTATGTAGAAAACTTGATGTAGAGGTTATCAGGTTATCAATGAGGCTGGTTGGGATTAACCCGTTGACGGATATAACGACTGGGATAATTTCAGCGGACATAACAGTGCATTGAGATCATAGTTGTGCGGAATGATACTCAGCTGCATCGGCGTAATCATCTCATAAATATAGCAAATATGCTATAGCTATACAAGCAAAACTCACCATGTGTTACCTCCATACGAAGGTATTGCATCCTGTTAGGTTTTCTAAATGTTACATAGCACCGGGGGGCTTCATCTTCTTTTTCAGCTGCGGAATCATCGTCATTTTCAGGGGTTTCATTCGACGTTTGTATAGTGTCTGCAATCAACACACCTTATATTAATAAACCAGCTGATTCCAATGTTATTTGTGATCTTTGCTTATAATAAACTAAACAAAATTCAAGATGACCTAATGTTGGCACTCCTCCAATTTATTGGCACCCTAAACTTTTCTCTAAAAAATAAGAAAACTATTCCATAAACTGTGTTCCTACAAAACAGTCAAATCATTTAAACATTCTCAAACTTTCAAATTTTATTTGAGTAACAACGAAATTTTTGTTAAGCGGGCAGTTTCTTAAGATTTTACTAATAGTCTAGTCGAGAAGTGAGTTTATTAAGAAAAATAGTTAAAACAGTCTTAAAAATATAGCAATTCATTCCAAAAAGTGATCGACAGATGATCGACGCTTCAATAATTTACATACCAGGCACTGAAGATGAACTTGGAGGCGTGCTTACAGCAGACAATCGGATTAGTGGAAGCGCCAACTCTTCCAAGGCGCCTGTCGATTTATTATCTTTATCTAATGGTCGATTTATCTGCAATTATCAATGTTATATTAGCAATTGAAATAACAAAAATATCATGAATCCTAAACAGAATTTTTATTAGAATTTAACTTTTGAAAAAAAGTTAAATTAAAGAAAACGAAACACAAGTATTTGAACTATAATTATATCTATATATATCCTTACACTCGACGTCAAATAAACCGGCCACCCGTTACTTTGGAACTCTGATTCGATTTTATCAATAAGTATAAAAGTTATGTACTTTTTTTACATCAGAGTACCAAGGTAGCGGGTGGCCGTATTTGCCTTCGAGGTATATATTACATTATTAAAAGATTATATTAAATGTTGGCAGATATATAAGAGGTTTTAATTGAAGCTTTAAGAAACGACATGCCACACAGTATATTAATAATTTTCTTACTTGTTGCAACAAATCCGACTCCGATGGCCACTGAAAAATCAATGTGCGTTAGTAACCTTAAATACCTTCATTGCTATGATTAATGATTTTCTACATAATAGTAAATTTAATCCACAAAAACCCATATTATTATTGTTACTATAAGCGTCTCTCTTTCTGTAGTTGTATAGCTTTATTATTATAGTTAATGCTGTCTTAAATTAAATTTAAAGTTATAATGTTTCCACGTGAATCTACGTTATTTTGAATTGGACACGACTATTATTACAACTTCGGCATGGATAACGCAGGCATAATAATGTAATAACTGACAAGTGGAGCTGTTTCGTTTTTTTGACAGAATAAATAACATTAACATTGTTTTCTAATATTAACATGTCATGCGCATAATGTAAGATATAATCTACTATAATAAAAATAATGGGTTTTTGTAGATTAAGTTTAGAAGATGAATGCAATGTACAACCAATCTTAAATATATGTGTATTACATAGCGAATATTATGATGTACCAACACCTTTAGTTTTGTATACTTTTAATATTATTGAAGCATGATTAGGGCGCTATTTACAAAAGCCTCATTACAGTTTTAGTCAGTCTGATAGATTTAATTTGTTTTTAAATTGGCACCTATATGAAAAGCATTATTTAAAATAACTTAGTGCCATAGTATTAACCAATGTATTATGAACTTGAATTACCGCGTATTTATTTACACGGTAATGTGTCAATAATGTCAACACAGCTAGACATTAAGACAGGCTGTTTTTAATTCTTTTTTTTTAAATATCACGTGGTCCGATTTAAGAATACTTATTTGTTGTAACCACGGTAAACATCAGAGAAATACCTATGTGACCCACTCGTTTGATAGGATCACCACACTTCCGGCAGCCACGGGAAAAATATTTAACCTTGTGTCATTTAACCAAACTAATTGAGACAGCGCTTATGAAGCGTTAAGTGTCAATTTGAAGCGTTAAACGCGGTTATGAACGTTTTCACCAACAGACACATATAGTTAGGGAACATGTAACTGTTATTTTAGCCGGCCGCTAGATGGAGAATTGTGAATATGACTTCCATGAATGGCCGGTTTAAGTAGCTGTTATTTGTTTCCTAACTGTAGGCGAGTGTTGGGACCTTTTCTTTGGTATTTACCTTGTCCCGAGGTTTGAAACGCCTGTTGAGGTATTTGGTTATACTGTTTAAGAAGCTTTTGTTTCGCTTCTCTTTCGTTAATTCTGGGTCTGAGAAGGAGGGCATAACGGGCAAAGGCATTACAGGAGGCGCAGGGCGAGGAGGAGGTAAACATGTATCCAACGACGGCGGAGTTTGTGGTGGAGTCATTTGATATGTAGGGAGTGGAGGTACAGGGGGCGGAACATTTGATACTACGGTCATACGTGGCCTTTTTGAACACCTCCTATTCAATCTCGGTCCATTACCAAGCCTCTCCAAAACTAGCCCTCTAACAACCTCCATCTGTTTCTGTCTATCTTTATTAATCTCAAGTACTTTATTTTGTTGCGGGGAGGGTAATGAACCTGACGATTTTTCAATAGTTGACGGCATTGAATAAGCACGCGGCGACAATATACTTGAATTATTTGAAGTAGCTGTACTGCCCGTGGAAGAAGTTTCCGAGGACATGACAATTATAGATGGGCTCAAAAAAATGTCATTTGCATTTGAATTGACCGTACATGAAGATTCGGAAGTTAAAGGTGGGGTATTTGCAAATAAATGCTCCGTACGAGGTAGCATAGAATGAGTTGTATTTAGATGGTGAAAATTTTCACTCCTTGATCGGCATATGGCAGGAGAGTATACCCTAAAAGTACAAGGAGTCGTTTTGGAGAGTGCATGGTAATGCTCATCTGTAAGAGGTGGTGAAATCATTTCTTCGTTATTGTTAGTTTTATTGTGATTTGTTCTTTTTGGTGTGTCTATGAAGTCTTCAATTTTACTGTGTTCTAAAGGCGGTGACAAATCTGAATTAAATGATTCAGTGTAATTAGTTCCATTCACTACTTGTTTTTTAGAAATATATGTCGTTAAGGAATCGTCAGGTCGGTTTGTAGCATTCGAATTAGGTTTAACTATCATTTCTGAGAAGCTTTCTATGAAATTTTTCGGTTCGGTTTTCGGCGAATCGTGATCAAATTCATGCACAATTTCCATGAAACCTTCGTTTACGGGATGTTCTGATTTTTCTATTGATGGATCCTGGTCGCCTTCGTCGGCGAATTCGAAATATTCGAGAGCGTTAGAGAACATAACTTTTTCTGGACTCGTCCGTCCACAAACATGGGATGAAAGGGCGGTAACATTCTTAGCGTCATGTACTATTTTGGGTCCGCTTAGCTTTCTAGGATTCTTACTACGTCGTAAAACGTTAAGCGGATCTTCTTTATCTTCCAAGCCGCAATCATCTAAAACAACGCTTTCGGCTGCCCAATCTGAAAGTTCAGTTTCTGTCAGAGCCAATGTTGTCGCATCACGACATGATTCAGACGATTCAGATTCCGCCGCAACTACAGTAGTTCCAGAAATGTCTCCAGATACTTTCTCATCGGCGTTGTATGTACTAATATTTATTAAAGTTCTGTTATGTTCAATTAGTTCGCCGCCTTCATTGTGCACTTCTACTATTGGCACTGTCTGATTAGGCATTCTTTGGGTATGTGAATCCTCTGAAAGAGAATCGGAATCTAATGTCCTATCACTTTTCACCTCTTCGGGAGGCTTTTCCACGTTAACGTGAAATGCAACAGTTATATTCGGTGCCGCAGCGATGGGAGCTGGATGCAACATCTTCTGGAATTCAGTAATATTTGTGCGAAATGCTTCAATTTTTGTGTCTAATTGTGAAGTGGAATCCGATTTGCGAACCGCCTGTGGAGATGGTTCACCTAATAGATAACGTCGTTTGAGCTCAAGGGCACGTTTCGTGGCTAGACCACCAGCAGACCTAGTTCTACTAAGCGGATAATCTTGAGGTCGGGGGGGCGGAGGTGGTGGTATTGGTTCAGTTACAAGAATGGCGGGGGGAGAGGGTTGGACAGCGATTTCCTCGCGAGCAAACTCGCTATCGGTAGATACTTCCGTTGCGGAAGATACCTCCTCTGAACTTGAATCGGACTCCTCATCAGACTCCACCTGGATCCAGAATTATTGTTATTCCATGTTATGACACCTGGCATTAAATACGAAATACGCGATTCAAATAATGTTGGTATGACAATGTACCAAAACTGTCACACAAAAGTTAAACAAAAGTAACACGTATTACTAATATTAAAAAAAAATCAAAAGACTGCAGTCATTATTTGAATTAAACCTTCGTATGTGAATGCCACCAATGCAATTCAGCGAGCACGACCTTCAGCAATGAAGAAGCTGACTCCTATCTATCTTATTCCAATCTAATCTACATAATAAGAATTCCGTTTTTATTACACTCTCCATTACGATAATATTTGTAAATATAAAAAAAAACTCCTTACAAATGTTCTCGAAAAAAAATAATAATCGAGGCGGTTGCCTAGGATAAATGCGGCAAATTACTAACGATTTTGGAGGACAGTACGCTTCAGTACTGAAGTAATGGATAATTCCTTGGCCTGCATTATCAGCGGATATAAGATAATAAAATTATTTAATTATTTTTATTTATTAGGAAGCCAACACACATACACACTTCATGCAACGCTTCACACACATACAAATGATCTTTTATAATAATGTATACTCCACTTTATAGGCCAAAATCACTATTCCCGATGACAAAACATTCACTATCTACATTAGTTCAATTAGTTGACCTGTCACACAACAAGCTCACTTCAAATTTTATTCTGTTTCGTTTAAAATGAATTGTTGACTTGATTCTAAAAAGGTTCAAAATATGATATCCTGAGAATAACATGCGCAAAATTTAAAATACGAAAAAAAATTATAATAGAATATAGCTAAATATAGTTTAAAAACAGTTATAATACGCACAACGAGATAAGGAGGTGCGATCAAGAATAGTTCCACACTAACTTACCGTCTAAGGATGGCTGGATTTATACAATATGAACAATATACACTTATGAAATACATCATTATATTTCATAATTTTCATAAGTAATATTATTATAGGAAATTCGTGAAAAGCATTAATTAAAGCATTGTTAAATACAGTAAGAATCTATAAGAAATTTAATAAGAAAAACAAAAACGTCATCAAAAAATTTGAACATTTTATTTCACTTACAGCTTTGAATCGACTCGTTTATTTTCTTACTAGCAATCTGATATTATAAATTAATAGTACTATTATATTATCGCGAACAGACATTCTCAATATAAAAGTTAAAACCCCATCAAAAATTCAATGTCGGTGACAAATCTATATATTGAATCTTCTATCTATCTATATTAATATAAATGTGTTGCTTTTTTGTCTGATTTCTTTTTTGTCTGATGAAGTCTGAGGAAGGTTCTTATGGAGAGAAAACACGTAAAAAAAATGCGAGGAAAATTAAATTTGACGTCAATCAAAACAAAACGTATCTATTATAGAGCTACGTATCTAGCAACCAACTTTTTCACTGTCAAATCGATTGGTCTCTATCTAAAAGTTAGGCGGTACGAAGTTCGCCGGGTCAACTAGTGTTAAATGAATATCTAATATATATTTTTTTGTTTTCCATAAATATAACACGAATCCCTTAAAATCTCGATAAGCGATTCCGGCGTGATCACGAGGTAGCTGTGCGTTGAAAAACGATTCGATTTTATAATATACATATGAATAAATATGAATAAATACCATAAATTATATACTTCATTTATCTATTGCTTAAAAGCGTAATTTCAGTATTCATCTTAACAAATGTAGGACACAATTACTGTGTAAACTGTTCAATGTGAAATTATCTTCATGATTTTTTGCAACGTAAATGGTCGGAGAGCAAAGAAACTGAACAACGCCGATGGAACACTATAATTCGAATTAGAAAGAGGACTACAGAACTGATATTCGTGTGAATCGATTCAAAGTCAGTTAGTGACAGGGAGACGGAAGTTAGTGTGGACACAAAAACACACACTGGGTCCTGAACGCCGCCCCTTCTGTTAAACTAGCGATGATATTTCATGCATGCCAGTTGAAAGGATCACTTTAGTGACTGGATAATGCAAAAGATCCGTTTTGACAAGAGTCATTTAAATATAATTACGAATTTACAAATAATAAAACAAAAAGGTTGGCAGTGGTTTAAAAATGACAAAATTCAAAAACGGAGCCGTTTACTTGTCTATGTGGCATTTTTATATAACGTGGACGGATGAATATGATTTTTTTGGGGCGGCGTGTTTGGGACACAGTTAGTGCGGCGCACCTCCCTGTGAGCGCGGTTGACGTCACGCCGCGAGTGACGTCAAGCCGCGTTCTCTCGCCGGCGATGGTATATCTAGGCAATGCGGCAGCGATGTACCTCGCTGCTATCTGTCGGCGGTAGCTGGGCGGTCGGCACTTCCTTGCGTCGTGCTTCTCTAGCCTCCCTCATTCTAGAGCATGATTCGTTGCCAGACGACCCTACCACTGGAAAAGACTAGAACTTTAGACTCTAAAGTAGAGCCATTACCCCGGTCAAGATAAACATTGACCCTAGACTTAATTCACAACAAGCTGAAAATTTGCAGGCACGTAAGGAATATCATTATAATGAAACCTTAAAAAGTCCCCATTGATCCCGTGTGCAAAATTTTTTATTCAAGGTCAAAGGTGGCAAAAATTTAGTCTGCTGCTAGCAAAAATCTACTAAAATTGTTCTTATACTTTTTTCTCTAAGATTTACCACTTCTGAGAAAAAGCCATTCGAAAGTTGCTAATACTATTTTTACACCGAGGAAAACGAAACATGCATAACTTTTTACAGGATAGTCCGATTTTGATAATTCTTTTTTTATTTGAAAGGGTGTACATTTTAATTTGGAAAATAAATTCCAACCCTAAGGGTAGGAAAACAGGGGATGATTGATTGTTCACTCACTGATTGTAGCGTATAACCACGCATAACTTTTCACAGAGTAGTCCGATTTTGATAATGGAGAACACCAATGGTTTTTTTTACAGCATTTTTACAAAATAGGTAACTCGAGAAAAAATAATCTGTTTTTATTTTTTTCCTATCTTCAAAAATGACTTAGTACATAGCGCACCTTCATACTTTAGCTCGTTGCGCTGGCGGTCTCGCTATAAATTTAATTGTTTTTTTTTGTTGGACCACTAAAATGGGAAACAAATATTGTATTGTGCCTATGTGTACCAACTCTAGTGTAAAAACACCCGGAAAATAGTTTTTTCCTGTGCCATGCGGTAATATTCGGAAAAAGTGGTTAAAAGTTACCCATTTTTATTAACTTATTTAGTTAATTATTTTAGTTCCTATAACTATAGTTACTTGATTCAACCATTGATAAAACTAATATAAGCTATAACATTTTCCACAAGTTTTAAAAAATAGACTATATATGTTGATAAGTCAGGGGTAAGAAACAAGTCATTACTGCAGGCCTATTCTCTAAGTGTGGTTTTGCTGTGGTTATCGACTTGATGCGGTTATAGACTCGACAATTGTCTACTTTGGTATTCACTAAGCACCTGTCAAAATGTCGATGACGTTTTACCGTGGTTATGACGTCGACATCATGTCGATGATATTATTGGCGCGTTTTGGGCGCGTTTTCATATATTTTTCACTCACTCTGCTTTCGAAACTTCGAAAGTACCTATTATTTGTGTTGGAGTAAATACTTACTCCTTGTTATTGTAATGTGTACATCTATTAGTGTTCTTTATAAGAATAAGATTTAAATATAATAAAAAGAAACTAATGTATGGCTGTCATTATGTGTTACTAAAAATATAGAAGCTATAATATATATTGTTGTTTATTTACAATAAATTACAATATTTCCACGTAATTACACATAAATTAAGAATTTGCAATTTAAGATTTTGTGTTCGGACTTTCATTAAATCAGTATTTATTTAGTGAGAATGGTAAGTAATCGGTACGTTTTTTATAGAAGTATCACCACAAATTAAATAAGAGTTACTGTGGTATCACTGTAAGAAAGTAATATTTCTTTTTAACTTTCCGATATGAAATAAGATACTCATTTTGTACAGTTAGGTAAATTAATTTACTACTTTATGTTATTTAAAACAATAATCAAACAATATTTAACAACATTTAACACTGACAATATTATTTAACACTGACACAACACAGTAAATATATAATAATGTATAAATAGACCGTGGACCTCATAGGTGGCGTGGAAACGTGTGCATTTTATGGAGAATAAAGGTCCAGCTAACTTTCGAATGGCTTTTTCTCAGAAATGGTGCATCTTTGAGAAAAAAGTATAAGAACAATAAATTTTATTAGATAATTACCTGATCTACAATTTTAGTCTGAGCTATTTTTATAGTAAAACTAACCGTTTGGCCAAAAAAAAAAACAATTGTTGCGACCTTTGACCTTGAATAAAAAATTTTGCACACACGGGATCAATGGGGACTTTTCAGGGTTTCATTATAGTGGTATCCCTTACGTGTCTGCAAATTTTCAGCTTGTTGTGAATTAAGGCTAGGGTATTTTTTGTGTTAATTTGACCGGGCCACATGGATACAAAACGAACAATGTAAACAATATAACCATACTGAGTTTTACAGCATTGTGTCATTAATAGTGATGCCGCGAATACTTATTAATACGGTTTTCGGCAGTATCAGACATTGTCTAAAAATATAAGACGGCAGTATAAGACAGACGAAAAGTTGGCTAAAATAAAACTGAACAAAACATACTATAGACTTAAAAATATTCAAACTTTATATTTTCTAAAATAAAACAAACACACTTTAGTATTAAGTATTTATTTATCATTACCCTTTAACTGCTCGGTTTTGTAGGAGTTGTCGTGCCCCTAAAGCTGGGTACAAACTTTGTTCGCGCACCAATCGTGCACCAAGCATCTGTACCTGCTCAAGTGTAGACGGTACACGAATACTGTATAAGTATTTTCGGGCGAACATTGAGCGAACAGTAGCACTACCATGAGTTGCTATCGAAATCTTACGTTAGTTTACTTCTGTCGATAACGAACCTTTCAATGTGCACGTGAATGGTTTAACTACTAACGTTACGGTATTTCTCGAGAGCATCAGTCAAATTTGTAACTCATGGTACCGGTTTTAGTTCTTTGAGTAACCGCTAGAGGCGCTATACAATTTTTCATACAAATATTTTACGTTCTCGCTCATCTCTCGCTAGCGATTTCGGTCGTCATAAACTCATGGTAGTGCTACAGGTCGTCCATGTTCATCAAGCGAACATGTCACTTATTACTTAAGCCTTTTATTAGTTACTTCACGATAATAAAAGACCTCGTCGGTTTTGGGAATGTAATCTATACAAGAGAAGATGTAATAACACATTGTTACTAGATCTCAAATCTAATTGTTACTATAATATAATTACTGCGCGGTTACTAAGCATCGATCGTGATGCACGACACATCCACACTATCGAGTTGCTTTGCTAGAGTCCACAAAACACATAAAGAAGGAGCACTCGCTTTGGTGCGTGCAACGTTTCACGCTCCAGGTGCGTATCCACGTATCCACTACTGGAGCAGTTGCAGATGCGTGGTGCACGATTAGTGCGCGAACATAGTGGCGAACGCCTCTGATTCGTAAATTCTTTTTATTTTTTAAAGAAAGCAGCTCAATGACTTAAAAATAAAACTTATACAAGTAGAGAAATTTGTCGTATATATCCGGCTCTGACGAAATTGACACGAAAATAACTGTCGACTCTGGAGGCTGAAAGTTGCCAGAATTTCAAACGCCACCCGAATCAGCTAAGAAGACATTTGTAAGGTTGTACATCTCGCGGTTGTGCATGGTCTTAGCGCATAAGAAGGCACGGCCCCGACCAACTACACTTTCGCGTGACATAAATACATACTTCCGACCGATGATTTCGGGTGGCGCATTCTGTGTGAGATCATAGTCGTGAGGATTATTATTACTTATCATACTAGGCTGCATCGGCGTAATCATCCTCATAACTGGATTCAACTACATCGCTGTAAAATATTGATGCAAAAATGTTATCAAAAATGCAAGACTCACCATCGTCTGAAGCATCGTCATAACCAAAGGAATCGTCAGAATCAGGGTTAGTGTATTGTTGGCGTATCATTGCTAAAGCACCATAATGGTCACCTTCCGCGTCGTCATACTCAGCTGCGTCTTCATCATAGACCTCTTCATCATCCTCCTCAGAACTGGATTCACTTATATCGCTACAAAATAATGATACAAAGATCACTATCAGTGTACATGAGTGATAAATCTAAAAAATAGATACCGTGTGTTTTACGTGAAATATAACCGTATGTTATACCGGTAATAGTTTCTTTGAGCGTAGGTATTATATGACTTCAGTTATATGAACTCGGAAACACAGACTCCGGAAGGGAGTTCCAATGTTTCGGAATTTTTCAATAGATGAAATAGTCATGATGGAAATTTTACTACTTTGCATTGAAGAGCAACAGAGGATAAAAAGGTTTGCTGTGCATGTGCATGACAATGCTGTGGGGGCCAGTGTCTGTATGGACACGTTAAAACTCACGCGTTACACTGTTAAAAATGTATGTAATTATTTTTTTGTGTTTGTGCTGTCACGTATGGTGTCTGCGTCACGTAAGATATAAGCGAAGCTTTGGATGGACCCAAAGCCGGTCGCATTTTGCGGTTAATGAATCTGCAGTGTCAAAAAGTGAAAACTTACCTCAGCCCTCCAGCGCCTGAAGTTTCGGATGGTAAAAAATTACGGTCGGTCCACTCATCTTCGTCTATTTTTGTAGATCCTGTTGACAGCCTTATACTAATCCTTTCGGGCGGCTTGGTAACTGTGCGCGTCGTTTGTACCGGAGATGTAACCGCTATTGCATTATCGAATGTGTTATCGCACTCTGCAGTAGCGGTCACTGCAGTCGTAGTAGCAACAGTGGCAGACACCGCAGTGTCCGGTACGGAAATTCCTCCATGACGCAAGCACACCAATCGTACGCCGTTCAGTTCCGTAGTATAATTGCTGAAAAGAATTTACGATAATGTATTATAATAAACATTCGCAAGGCAGTCTCGCGGGTTTGGTTTATGACAGTTTAGGTACGTTGACGTGCCTAGCGACAGTTACACATAAATTCTAATTATCCCGAGACTAGCCTCGCGAGGCAGGCTGAGCCAGAAGCTCTAGAATATTCAGCAATGGACAATCGTGTATTGTTTAAAATACCAGACACAAAAGACCAACACTTTGGTGGATTAAAAAACTTTACAAGAATTGCAGATATAATCGCAAAACGTTAGTGCAAGGGTTGCAATTATTGCACTCCTTTGTTGAAAAGAGGGTTTATGTAAGAAATATGTCTGAAGCAGTACTTACCCTGGTCTCAGAGTAGTTTTGCATACTGCACAGCGAAAGCAGCTACGATGAAATTGTATACCGTCTGCTGACACGGCTTCAGCAGCGAAAACGCTCTTTGAACATGACGCGCATGTCATACCCGTATTTATAGGCCTTTCCCAAATTTTTCTGGGCTGTAATAAATTTTACAGTACTTATATAATATATTTTATAAAAAAATAAAAAAACTGTTTTTAAATATTTTGTCTGTATGTCTTGCCTGGCCAGCGTAATGTTAACCTGACCAACTAGGACCTGGGTACGTGTTATCAATGCGGCGAAAGTGGGAACCTAGCCATATTGCATTTTTTTTTTTGAAGTGAAAACTTCTTTAAGCACGATATTAATTTAAAAAACAAACATATTTTGAGATGGGATAAAATCATTGAACTCGTGACACAGTCATGTAACCGTGCGACAGCTCTGTATATAGGTTCTAAGCAGACAACTGCATATGAAAGTAACTTACTAGATATAATAACAAGGACCAATACGAGTATTGTATCTGACCAATAATCTAATTTCATATCAACATCAAACATCAAATCAATGGTTTGTCATTATGAAGTTCATGTTAAATAAATTATGTTCTATTGTGTGTGTAATTGTTTAATTGTCATATTTTCTCTTCGATTATTATTGATTCTTGCCATCAATAATAATCGTATATATTTTTCATGATCGGATTAGTTACAATATTTAAACCTATTAACTACTTTTGCCCATTGTTACCCAAACGGTACCAGGCATATTGCACTAAGTAAGGATTCATCTATTATGTGTGCCAAAATCTATATCAATACACGGACGGTTACGACGCGACCAAATTTAAAAAATAAAAACAACAAAAACTCACTGATAAAATTTCTTTGACAGGTGTCAACTTGTTCGCACAATCCAGGTATTTTTCGGAGAACGTCTTGGCCAAATTCGCAACCTAAATAATAATAATAATAATAATAATAAATCATTTATTCGACGTAATAATAATAAAACATATGCAATACTCAATTAATGTGTAAGTATTACACATTCCAGCTCCAAATTGTTCTATACAGTCCACTTATTGTTTGGTGAAAAGTTACACCATTTTTAACACCGGGTTTTGAGAAGTTGGGTTTTATTAGTTTTTCTTAAATATTTCGAAACTACGCGGTTTAGCGCAAAAGTGCTCAGGAGAAAAATAATCTACATTGAATTGCGAACAAAAATGGTCAAAAGCATAATCTTGCTAAAGTGAACCACCTTCCCTCCCAAACCCGACGCTAAAATAGGTGTAACTTTTTACCAAACAATAAGTGGACTATATAGAACAATTTTGAGCTGGAATAATAATTTTACTTTGGATGTTGGGGGTCAAAGTTTATTTGCACTATAGCAATGTTGGATTTAATATGAGTGTGCTTCTTTAGATACAATTGAAAATAGATTTTATCAATTAATCAGTGGAATAATCAGCGGACATAAAGACGTACGGCTGGTTACCATCCTCATCTTGTCGAAATCCCTCCTTTTCGAACCAAGCGCTTCGAAACATCCTTTATAATGCGCACCGCCAAGGTTTGGAACTTCCTGCCTGCGTCTGTGTTTCCGAGCTCATATAACCCTAATCTTTTCTAAGTTCGAGTGAATAGGCTCAGAATAGGCTTCTGGGTGAGCTCGCTCCATCTTAGGCCTCTCCCTTGCTACCCAGCTGGTTGTTGGCCAAGAGCAAACCCATCTCTAATAAAAAATATGTAAATAAATAATAATGAATCGTAATATTTTTTCACCAAATTCGATCCTAGTTCCGGTCGGCCGCTATCTCTCCTTTTTCTGTCTATTTTTCTAAAGGTTTCGTCCGTCTGGCTCCATTTCTCATCATTGCTGCCTTCTTTAAGACGTTTTTGACGATCCAGAAACTGTAAAATGATCCACAAGTAAACATGTATACTTTATGAGTAGTCACAGACACCCATAATGAAAATAAGCCAAAATTGAAATATTGTGGTTGTTCTAAAAAATAGACAATAAAACAAATTATATATTATCATTGAAGTTTGTTCACTAATCCAATATTTATAAGATTATTATAGTGATTTAAATTTTTGTACTTGTTTTTTAGATATGTACTTCTATACTAATATTATAAAGAGGAAAGATTTGGTTGTTTGTATAGAATAGGCTCCGAAACTACTGGACCGATTTGAAAAATTCTTTTACCATTAGAAGCCGACATTATCCCTGATGAACATAGGTTACTTTTTACCGCGGGAAAATGCTTCATTCCTACGGGAAAACGGGTAATAGGACAACGGGCAGTAAGAATTATCCTTTTATCTTACTTATCTTTTTCACATAACTTCTAAACGGCTGAACCAATTGGGTTGAAATGTTATTCGTGTATTTCAATGGTTTCCTGAATGATTTAAAAATAGAATTGGACCCGGTAGGAGGCGCTACTGTCGGTATGACAACTACTAAACGGCTTGAGCGATTGGGTTAAAATTTTGTATGTGTATCTTAGTATAATCTAGATCGTGAGAGAAATCGTTTTTACGACGCCATTTGCCGAAATCTAGAAGAACTAAATTGCCAACAACAAGAGGAAAGATTTTGATTATATGTTTGTTTGAATTGAATAGGCTCCGAAACTACAGGACTGATTTGAAAAATTCCTTCATGGTTGGGAAGTTATATTATCAGCAAGTAGCATAGGCTATATTTTGGAAAGTTACGCGGGCGAAGTCGCGTGCAACAGCTAGTTCTATATATTTTTAGATAGATGATCCCTCACGAACAGTATTTTTTTATAGAGTAAAAGTATCTCTGATCCCCCTCCTTTCCCCTGTCCTTTTCTGTATCCCTGACAACGTTTGTGCAATATTTCACGATGACCGGTAGATTAGTTAAGACTTGAAAGCGTAACAAATAATCAAATTCACTTTCACATTTATAAATAAACTACCTCTTTTTTATCCCATTTTGGAACTCGTTCGGCGGTTCCTGGTTCGGGCCTTCCCAATCTGTTCTCTAAAATTCTCCTTTCGATTTCTTTCACATTCCAATCGTCACGTTCAAGTCTTCCCACTGCACGTAATAACTCCTTCGGCTTGGACGGATGCTCAATGTTATAAACGCACGTTGGACGAGAAAGATTTGCGGCTAATTGATCGATACGGTTTCCTCTTCTAGTAGTTCGAGTTGCGCTACCTACTGCACGTGCTTCCGCCTATTAGGTAAATACAGAATAATGTTTAAAAACAAAATTACTGCGGAAGGAGAGCCCATGATGCTAAATGTGGAGTTACTCGAGCGTCGTGGGGACTAATTGATTTTCTGACGCCCGGGACTATTTCACAATAGCGATTTATTGCATTTTTAAACAGCTGCCACGAGTTTGTCTAACATCCGAATCGTCAGTCTTTTAAATGTGAGCTTAGTTTGGATTCACTTGACATCCATTTTGGAAATCTAACACGTTAAATAGGATTTATATTTTTCTCATTTGTAACCCCTATTTCCGTACAGCCGAAACCATAATCGGAGACACATTGGGCATACACATTACATTTGTTGCGCTCGAGTAAATTCCCAAATACCTTCTTGGGCTTCTCTATTAACAAAAACGAAAAGCCGCACATTAGTTAGCGACTAGATAGAATAAGAACAAGACTAGAATAGTTCAATGTTAACCAACTAGATATAAAACAAAGTTAATTAAAAAAAAAGTGAAAAATTAACGCAGCACAAACGTGATATCTGTTTTTATAAACGTTTCATTTCAAACGAACAAACAAAAACTGATATTTTAAACGGTTATTAGTTCATGCACACACATTTCGTATATTTTTATATGTAGGTGTATTAACAACTGACAGCTTAAACGAGAGTAATGTTACTAGAAATATGGGAACGCTTTCTGGAAAATCGCATGCAACACCCATCACACTTATTCTCACATGATGCTGCAATTTTTTTTCTAATTTTTTAACTCTTTCCCCGAATTGTAGAGCGCTGGCTCTGTACTGTTGCAAACCATAATCGTTTTCCAGATCGGTTGTAGCAAAATCGAACCGTGGTTCGGTTGCTAACATCTGCACACTTTTCTCAAAGCGTTGTTTCATTATTTCCCTAGCCGCTTTTCGTCTACTAGTTTTCGGTCGATTTTCGTTTCGTTTTTGCATCATATCAAACACTCTTTGAACCCTAAATGAAGTTTCTCCGGAGTGTCTCCGCAAGGGAATTTGTTCGGGGCTTAAATTTCTTTGAGGCTTATAACCTTCGATAAGTTCCGCAACTTTTTGTCTTCGTAACGCCATCTCTGGATTTCCAATAGATTCTGAACGCTTGGAGCGGTCCGGACTAGGGCTGCTTATACGTTTTCCCTCAATTATTTCTTCCATTCGTTGTAAACGTAAAACAATTTTTGGGTTGGAAACCGAACCTGACCTAACAAATCGTGATTCAGGGCTTGGTGTGTGCCTTCGTTTATTTCCTTCAAATATTTGGGCAATACGTCTCGTGTTATGTTCAATCTCCACTGCTCCAATAGAATTTGATCTTAACTTATGAATTTGTATTTCTGGACTCTGTGAACTTCTTTCCCTATGTCCTACTACTCCTTCAGATAGTCTTCTGTTTGTTGGAGGTAATGGGCTATCAGTGGATGCTGAGCGAACGAATGGTTTTTTCTTTACATTTGTAGTCGTTTCGATCTTAGAGTTAAGCTCTGGTTCAGTTATATCAATGTCTACCGAATTATCAAATATGTCTGAAAAATCTGGCACTGTAATTGATTCTACGTCTAAGCCCTTTAATTTCCTGGGGGGTTTACTTGGCTTTTGTTCTGTTGCAGAATCTTGAAAGAACCTAGTAATTGATTTTTCACAAATTTCTTTAGGTTTCAATTTAGTTTTTGTAGTGCCTTGTAGAAGATGACTAACCGATTCCCTAAATATTTTTGGATCAGGAGAATCTTCTGGATCTAACAAGGCAATGATTTGTTCTTGAAGTTCTTTTTGTTTAGTATTGTGTTCATCGTCATTTTGTATCGCATCATGCCCTTCGATCAATCTAGCTAAATTAGTAATATCGTTTATTTCAAGCTTCCCTATCTTTTTACGTAAAAACTCTGCCGAATCATTACTTACTTGTGATTTGCTGCTGCGTCGTTTCTTCTTATGTGCTTCTGCAGCAGCTGTAAAAAAGTAGACATTACAATGGAAAGTAAAAAAGAAGACATTTTGTGGTTATTCCGTTTATCCACCCCAAAAAATTCACCCTAAGGGGGATACTCGGAAACGCATGTCCGAGAATCCACCCTATCCAGGATGGATAAACGGAAATGTTTGTATCAATTCTCTTCCGGTTTCCCCCCCTAGACATTGTACAGTCATATCTACTATTGATATACTCTTATCCTGGCATTTAACGATGTCGTCAGTTCACTTGAACCTGTACCGACTATTTACAAAAACATGGTATCGTCTGTCGATTCTCAAGATATAAATTTGTTAAATAAAGTTCCAAAATTTTCAAAAATTAGAAATTAAATTAATTAAAGTCAAATATCCTAAAATTATGCGAGTAACCCAAAATTACTACAGTCATAATTATAAATAATAAATTTGTGACAAACACAGTTATGGCAGAGAAAAAAAAATACGTTTAGAAAAATACATTGATCGAGAGGAATTTATTCAAGACACACAATTAAGTCTACTTAATGGCGAATGCAAACATGAGTAAGCTAGAAACGTGTCAGCACAGTATGGAATGAAGTATGCTTAAAATTAAAAGAAAAGACAAAATTAAATTACAGAAGATAAGAAAGGAAACTAAAATTATTGATATAACGTACTTTATTAAAAAACTCAATTGGAGTTGGGCAGGTCACATGATAAGAAGTAAGATAGACAAATGGGCTAGAGACGTAACGGAATGGTGTCAGAGACAATACAAAAGGAAGAAAGGAGGACAACATCGACGGTGGGAAGACGATTTTAAGAAGGTAGCAGGCAAAAACTGGATGGATAAAATCTATAAACTACAAATAAAAATTCTCAAAACATTAGTCTCGATTAAATTTAATTTTCCCATACTCCTTTGTGGTGGAGAGCTATTTTTACAAAAAAAACCTTCAAGTAATATTGAGAAATATTACCGCTTTTCTGTTGAACTGTATCTAAGGTGAAAAAACGGAATAATAATAATCAAAAATAAATTCCAATTATCCACCCTGGCTAGGTTAGATTCTCGGACATGCGTTTCATAGTATCCCCCCTAGGGTGGATTTTTTGGGGTGGATAAACGGAATAACCACACATTACAATGACAAAAATGAAATTATTAAAATATATACATATAATGTCGCAGTGTAAGTATGGTGCCACCAGTTCGTAACGTTTGGTTGTATTCTATGGGTGGCGACATCGCGATTACAGGGCCCCTAGCCATGAGCACACCAATTTCAACGCTCTCTTACGAAGTTAGAGAACGATAGAAAATAAAGCCCGATGATTGGTCAAAATTTTATGTGGGCGTTACAACAACCAATCACCGGGTCTTATTTTCTGTCGTTTCGTCAATCTACAACGTTCCTTTTGCACTGGGTGCTCTTGGCTAAGGGCCCTGATAGTCCTATTTCAGATTTCTATTGTGTCTGCTGCGCTTATTATTTGAAATTCAGGTAACATTCAATTTTTTAATTCAATTTTATAAGTTGGTCAACATGACCGTATGTATGCTCTTTCTGATTGGATGTCAATTAAGATTGTAATGTTGGTTGAGTGGAAACTCAACGAGGCAGGGACAGCTAGCGTTGATTGACTAATCGATTGGTTCCCGGTTCCGCTCGCTTGGACATGGCCCTTGGCGGGGATGAGAAAAGTATGGTAGTGAGAGAAGCACTTTTGTTTTGAAAATTCTCTGGCCAAGAGTCTTTAATTTTGCAAATTAAGAATGAATAGTAGTAACGATTATCATAGTTTAATTATTTCGTTAACTTGATCATTGTGAATAACTGTTTTCTAATATCCGTGTAAAAGCAAATAAACGCTGATTGATTGTATTTCAACGCATCATTTGATTTGAAGAATTAATTCAAAACCCGTCTCTATGTCAGATGCCCATGATAACGCCCCGATACCCACTTCGGCCCACCCTGATCCGTCATATATATATATTTGGTTAGTTTACATACCTGTGAAGGCAGATGGTTGGATATCTCCAGCACCTTGTGAACTTTTCTCTTTTTGTTGATTTTGTTTTAACTGAAAAGTATTATCTTTTTAAATATCAAACAATGTCAATCAAGTGAATATTATCCGATTAATATAAATTTAAAATATATTGTATAGTAAAAATATACAAATGATCTGTATTTATGCATTATAAGAATTTAAGAACACTCAAAATTGTAAAGTTCAAAAGCTATTTTAAATAAAATTTTGTGTGTCAGGGAGCCAATTCTCAGTTTAATGTGATTAGCTATCGAATTGGATTCATATCAAGCGTCTTTTATCGAACGAAATTATCACAAAATCAATCAATTACGAAACTTACGAATCTTTGTAACGTTTGCATTTGTACTTTGTTGTTGAATCTTGAATCTTGTTGAACGTTGAAAATCGTCAGCGTTCATATTTTACTAAAGCAAAACAATATAAATACAAAGGAAGTATCCCATCTAAATCTATATCAAAGGCGCAAGAATTGGCTCCCTCCGACATACGACTCGAGTTTACTCTTTACGAACGATTACGATACGACTAAAAAATGTTTAAAAATGTCTATTACCTGTTCAAAATAATTGGTCTGGTGATTAAGGTGGGGAATTTCACCCTTGAAATGATTGTAAACCATTTGCAGATAATGCCTTAATTTTTCTATCGGAACGTTTCTGGTGGACGAGATCGTAGAAAACGGCTGGATTGCTGTTTTAAAAAAATAACATATTATTATATCTTATTGTAAACTAGCTGGTACACGCGACTTCGTCCGCGTTAAAAAAGAAAAACGTAGCCTATCCTGTGTCTTATACAGGATAGGATGTTTAATTATTTTTTGCTTTTCAGTTTTTTTCGGTGGTTTATATTTTTGTTAAAAAGTTTTATTTTATAATTTTTTGTGGCTATAATCTACTATAGCCACAAAAAAGCCACATTATACAACGATTCAAGACTCGTGTAATTTAATATTATATTACGTTAATCTTAAAGGGCTTACTGAATTCCTTCTGGAGTATTGTATATACAAGTTTCGGTGACACAGTTGGAGGCAGAAGGTCAGGTCTATATCTTCTTACTACATCAGCCACGGCATCGGCAGAAGCCGCCTGTTCGAGACCAGGGATCCAGTATCCGACCCATGCAATGAGCACCTCGTCATTCACTTCTGTTTGACAACATAAAAAAATAAACAATGTTATTTTATACATTAAATTTTTAAAATATATACTTTACTTTTACTTTACTAATATTATAAAGCTGAAGAGTTTGTTTGTTTGGTTGAACGAGTTAATCACGGGAACTACTGGTTTGAATTGAGAAAGGATTTAGGCTATATAACTTCACGCTGCGAATAGGAGCAGAGCGTCAATGGAAAATGTTGCAAAACGGGAAAAATGATAAACGGTTTAAGTTACGTAAAAATCGTTTAAGTTACGACAATAACGCGGTCAAGTCGCGGGAAATGGATATTATTTAATTTAATATCAAATTTTGACAGTACAAACAACATAATTAATTGCCAAATTATGTTGGGAGTTACGTTTTAATGTCGTTTCGAGACATTAAATACGACTAAAACTCATTTAAATATAAAGCATATTATCTGTCATTTAAAGTCACCGGTAACCGCAAATAACGGTAACCGGGGATAACCGATAACGGGGAGCTGATATATCTTTGTTTGTACGTTAAAAGTCCCAAACATTAAAAAGAAAATTATAATAAAAAATCTATCGAAATATGCAGTAAACCGAGTGCATAATTTAATAAAACATAAAATTATTTCCAAAAGTAACTAATCAACACTTTACTTGTAGTTGGTGAAAGAGGCCCTAAGGTAAATAAATACGATAACTTGAAGAAATTTTAAAAATCAATATCCAAACCAAACCAAACAAAACCGCCGATACATTTTGTCAACGACATTCTCCTTTTGTCAGATTGAAAATTTAATCAAGTTTTAAATCCAAAAAAAAACTCACCAGGAGCGCGTTTACGTTTCCTTGGTGTGGGGTTCTTGTCAAGTGGTAATGGATTGTCCGAATCGTAAAAGCCCATGACTCTTGGGCTTTCGGGTAGAAAGAAAGTACGATTCAAATTGGGATAGCGAGTGGCAGGATCTATCGTGTACGCCGCCAAATCACGACTTAGATTTTCTGGTGTGGTTTGAGCTGAAAAATCAGTTGTGTATATCATACACACTCGTGTATTGGTTAGGTAATTTAAAGGTAAATGAAATACTTTTTATGTAAACAAATATTATATTTGAAGTATACCAAATAAATTTCCAAAGTTGACCCACACGGGAATTTAACCCGAAATCCGTACGGTCCTTAATCCGAAATCCTTAACCACTGGTCAATTTTATATTCTTATATCAACTTTACTGGTCTCCCTCTGCATTTTTGAAAATATTATTTTTCTTATTTCTACTACATTTTAAATCTTTAATTTTTTTTTAAATCACAAAGTCATTAAAATTACTTAAAACTGTTTTATTTAATTCAAACCTCAAATTTCTATACTAACTGACAAGTGATACGCTAACTCTACTATGCTCTATGGTTAGACAGACTTTGGAAGATTAACTTAGGAAAAATAATCTTACCTAAAAGTCTATAAACGGACTCCCTTTCTGCAATTATTTTAAGAGGGTGTGGTATCTGAATTTGTCCGAAAGACCTAATAGCCCAAGAAGCGTCAAAGGAGGAGAGAAATCCGCGAGCACAACCGGACCCGGTGGGCCAAAATGGCTCTGACAGACTATCTCCTACTAACTGACACAATAGGCGACGTCCTTTGCGTTCTAATATCTGTGGACATAAATATAAATTACGTTAAACTGACCTTTTGTTTTGTCGAATTATTCGAATTGTTAACGATCCAATGCTCCCTCAAAAATGGTTAGAACCCCTTAGTTTAAGAAGAGATGTAGCCCCTCTTTGTGTGTTCTACCGGCTGTACAATGCCGAGTGCTCTGATGACTTGTTCCAACTAATGCCTACCCCAAGTCTTTACTAATTAACTGATTTTAATGAAAATCAGTTAATTCGTTTAAGAGTTATAGATGAACATACATACACATTACACATACAATACACTTACACTTACAGCTTTATTATCAGTATTGATTGATTGAATAACAAATTAACTCACCGTACTAGCGTTTTCGGCATAATACATGGAGGTAAAATCAAACAGGGCCACATCAGGATCACCATAATGATTTAGAGCGAAATCAAGTGGCAGCTTGCCATCTGTGGAGTAATTCGCTGCTCTTCGTGCGTAATCTATTAGCATGTCCCGGTCCACGTTATCAACGCTGAGTAATTTGGCTACATCGGCATAATCCTGAAAAATATCATTACATGAGTCCGAACAGAACAACTATCAACCTTCGAAGTTGTCGCAATAGCTAAACAAACACCAAACGTTTGGCTTGAACGTAATGAATCTGTAACTTTGAGTCACGTAATGCTCCCACTTTCGATCGAATAATAACATGAGAACTTTATGGAGAGCAGATTGTAGGCGGTAAAACTACAGGCGAGGTGTAATCAAAATACACCTCTCCTTATTAAAAAACTAGCTGGTGCCCGCGACTTCGTCCGCGTTCTCTATAGCTCCATAGCCTTCCTCGATAATGGACTAAAAATAATTTTACAATTCGAACCAGTAGTTCCTGAGCTTAGCGCGTACAACCAAACAAACAAACTCTTCATCAGTTTTATATATTGGTATAGATACTTGAGTGAATATGGCGAATTGCTTAGTGAAAAGGTATAGCCATAAAAAAGGACAGGACAGGATTGAATCCATAAAAAGGAAAAATAAAAAAATGAAAAATTCTGTCTATAGTTTTTATTTGGTTCGGTGATCAAAACCAGAGTGTTCGACATGATTTTAGATGCTCTTAGGTCTCTGTGATTACAATAATTTACGAACAATTAATATATTTATTATATTACTAGCTGGTGCCCGCGACTTCGTCTGCGTTCTGGATGAAAGGTAACCCAGGCAACGTGTATGCAAAATTTCATGGTGATCGGTTCAGTAGTTTTTGCTTGAAAGCGTAACATAAACAAATAAAACAAACAAATTCACATTTATAATATTAGTAAGGATGAACTCACGTGTTTTAGCACTCCTTGGCTCAGCAAACTGTGTTTCTTTGCTGTCATGACGAAATAATGTGTGTCGTCCTTGTAATACACTATGTTTTCCAAATCAATACCGATCAACCTATTCATATCTTTAAAAAATTCCTGCCGAAAAATAAAACTGACCCCACTAATTTCGGGCACCTGTCAAACAAAAAAAAGTAACAATAAAAATATTAGCATAATATTTGCACAATTATAATTAAATTGGTAGTAGTGAAGATGTATAAGAGACCGAGACCATAAGAGAAGTCCATCTTGAAAAAACATGATAATTAAATATTATAAATTAACTCCCTACATTTTTATTGAGCTCAAATATGCTCTATCTGTGCTAAGGAGTTGGGAAAAGCAGAACTCGATGCTGCAGCATCAGGTCAAGGTTACCATGTCATGGATATACCACCGAAGTAACAAATCTATGGAAAAAGTTAACGGGACCGAAAAGATAAGATTGAATTGGGAAAGTAGTACCAGGGTAGTATCACCGGTAGTACCACGATTAAGTAGCGAAAATAATCATATTTTACATACGGATGCTTCCTGTTCTGTACGGCGATTAATAAAATTTGCTGTAATAGCTAGCGCCAATTTCCCTCTGAACTCAGTTCTTTTGAAGTTCTGTAAGGTGTTGCGTTTACCATCTGCCCCGATCAAAACATCGAATTCGTATTGAGACGCAGGGTGGTCTTCTGGCGAGAGTCGAGCTCTCCAGCCAAGCACTGTCAAATAACAAGAATTTATGCAATAAACAGACGTACCTTTCTACATAACGAGGATATAATATTCACAATTATTGGTTATGCTTTGTTGTTTGTTCCTTTACATTTTTTTTTCAGTCATTAATTAGAACTTTTTGTCATATATAAATTACGTGTCACGTTGTTTGTCGACAATGAACTCCTGAACTACTGAACCGATTTTTATAAAACCCGATTTGGTCCAACTTAAAAGATAGGATACTTTTTAATTTAAACCCAATGTTGGAAGTTTTTTTAATGGAATTTAATACTGGCAATTTATATAAAAAAATAAAAAAAGTGAAATGAGTGTAATGTTTAAAAAATGAGTTTACAGGGAAAAAATCATAGTCAGTTGTTCTTAAGATTTGATTGTATTTTGTATTGAAATGTTTTGTTGAATATAATTTATAAATATTACATAGCTATGTAAAATTGAAGAGAATAAATTGATAATTAGAAGACTTAGAAAGTTTTATCATTTTAACTACCAAATGCTGGCTAAAATTTACAACACCCAATACTAATAATAAATCTGTAAGGATTGGTCATAGAGTAAGTTACTTTGTTTCCAGAGATATATGATTGTGTTTATATGCTCTAACTAATCTCTATACATGATACTGAAACTAATTTTTAGATTTTTTTCCTGTATATATATTCCCCCTTAACTCCATAACTTCATAACTCTTAAACGAAGTAACTGATTCTCATGAAACTTGGTAGATAAACATTTAGACGTACAGGACACACAATAGGTTAAAAAAGAAAAAAGTTTATTTTTCAACGCGGACGAAGTCGCGAGCATCAGATAGTAAAGAATAAAATAGATTAGAATAAATTACCTTCGGAATTCGGCGTTACTGTAGGCTCCAATAGTTCTTGAAAAGTCAGTGATTCATGGAACTCAACACCTAATAGTAAAGCCACCTGTCATAGCACAAAAACATACCAAATTAAATCTAAAATGTGAAATGTAATTAATTGCATTATTTATATTATGATCCGATAAATGCTGTTGTGTTTCGGTGAGTGAGTAAGGGATGCCAGAGCCCATTATCCCATCCCTCCCTTATCCCTTCTCCTTAATCCTTCTATGGTTGGCAGCGCACTTGTAGCACTTATGGCTTTGCTTGTGTTATAGGCGACGGTAGCCACCTACCATCAAGTGGACCGTCAGCCGTCAAACAATAAAAAATAACTAACCGGCAGGCTGACGGTCCATCACACAAGCAATGCCAAGGGGGATTACGATTAAGTGACCAGGAAGTGATCAGGGGACTTACGAAACACAAAAACACACATATTGGTGGAAGTTCACTCTGGTTTGAAATATTTATTTTGCTGTAAAAACTGTTACAATAAAATTATCTTTACTAATAGTATTTTTAGAATTGTGCTTGAATTTTTTATTCCAAGTATTCCCAGTTCCCAGTAGGTATAATGTGTGTATTGTATTAATAATTATTGTTTATTTCAAAAATTTTTTAACAGAGACAATATTGTGTAGCATGTAGACCTGTAGAGATACCAGTATTGGTACACAAATGTAAACATGTAATGTATAAACTTATGTATGTCACCTAGCAAATTGTGTGTGTTGTTGGTATCTCAATTAAATAAATTAAAAAAATGTTTGTTTGAATCGAATAGGCTCCAAAACTACAGGACAGATTTGAAAAATTCTTTCACCTATAGAAAGCTACGTTATCAGGGAGTAACATAAGCTATATTTTATAAATGGGGACGGATATGGGAAATAAATATAAAGGTAAAAAAATCTAATGTAATACTTACTTTCAGCAAAATACACTGAAGTTGCCTAATACTAATATGATTTATATCTCCAGCACAAAATTTTCCAAAAAATTGCTTTGCTCCCAGTGCCCGTAAGTCTTCTATCACAAAAGGCCATAAATGCAAAACATTATTTCGCGACATACGATCTCTTTTCTCTACAACGACCTGAGAATAAATTTAACAATATATTAATTCACACGCCATATAATCGGCGTAGGGTGTCACACTTGAAATATTATTTGGAGACAAAATATGTCGTTAAAATACTCACAACTTTAGCCCCGAGCAGTTGACATTCGATAGCAGTACGGAGACCGGCAGGACCAGCCCCAATGATGAGTACTTTGTTTTCTGAGCAAGCACGCCCATTAGAGTACACGTTTTGACTGGCTCGAAGGTCAAATTTCTTGAATACAGCTACAGCTCTCCACGACTTGGCTAAATAAGCCTGAATAAGAAAACAAAGAAGATTTCGATATTTTTAATATGATTCCAGAAAATGGTAGTTTAGTATGAGCATTTTACCAATGCTACGGACCAGTAAATGAAATGCAATATTATGAATTTTGATAAAATTAATATAAAATGTATGTTATTTTATATAAATAATATTGATCTTATCTTATATTAAAGATAATACTTTTTTATAACTAAACTAAATTTACTATTAGATAAAATAAATTAAAGACACTACTTTTTATAAAAACCTACTTTTATTATTGCCCTAATTTATCAACGATCCTCTTATGTAAAGACAATAATATAATACAAAATTTAAAAAAATAATTTTATAAAAATAATAACTTTATAATAAACATTGTTTACAAAATAAAAATTAAAAAGTCACTTTCAAATAAATTCTTTGCTATTGCAGAGATCCATAACTCGTTGAACCTACCTAACTGTAACCTATATTTAAAAAACAACCAGCGTATGTTCATATGACAAAATGTTATCGCAATCGCAATTCATTTATGACAAAACGCAAGCAAATGTTATCGCACCTTCGATTCCAAAAATATAAGAAGCTGAAATAATTAATATTGTTGCTTGGATCCCATTGAGCCTTAAAAAAATACAATAATTTTCGCTTCAGTTAGTTAATCTATGAGTCAAAGAGATTAGCAAGATAACTTTGGATAACACAAATTGTGTTTTAACGTAGTGTTTATCGTCTCTGATGAATTTTCATATTCATCAGAGACGATGTTATCAACACATTTAATAATAAAAAAATCGTCATTCATATGCTCAATGCATATGACTTTTCTACCGTTCTTACTCATCTGTGTGGATTGAGTAGTGCGTTACAAACATTACAAATAATATAGATATAGGTTATAAGGTTAATTTTAAATATTCACGAAAATCTGAACATTTGTGAAAGAAAATATTTTATAAATAGAAGAGACTTGGGAATAATATCTAGTGTGATTTTAATCATCGATGGATTGAAGTGTATAAACTTGGAGTAAATTACGTTTAAAAAGATAATAATTGGTAGAAAATCACCAGGGATCCGGCCATGCAAAGAGGGAATCTAGAATCTAGACCTCACTACCAACGTTAATCACATGTTGCATGGGCTTCATAATCGCAATTTATGTACAGGTTGCACTTCATACAAAAAGGAAGTTCAATATCTTACGTACAAGTACTTAGGACAATTCAAACAAAGGTGTATCGCTACGATTGCATTATCGCTACGATAAAGAATTATTTATTTAAGCTAACGAAAACTGCGATATGTTTATTTCGTGACTGAAGATGCGAGAGCGAATCTCGTCACTTTGCAAAAAAAAATCATATTGTAAAGAATAAAAGAATAATAAAATTAATCTCTTTACAATGATGAAGAAACCCAAGGTGCACAAGTATTTTTTTAAACCACCTTTCGCATTGGGTGGAGAAGCGCACAGACAATTGCAAAAAGATATTCCATAGTTTGAAGAGTATCTTCTCGAAGTGGACGGTTCAGAATAATTCATATTCTAAAAAAAAAATTCTAATTTATACAAAAGAATCTGACATCTGATCAAACATTTTGCGGCTTTGGACAGATGACGCTGAAAGCGGGAACCAGCAGAAATATTTTAGCAAACAGAACATATAATAGATCTGAAAGTTTCAGTACAATTGTTCGCAGTGGCTTCAGAAGCAGACATCACAACAAGAAAACTAATTGTTTGGCGATAGCTATTTGTTGAGTATTCAGAATAAGATAGACCATTCACAATATTATTGTATTTCGCAACGGATAGAGAATTATACCATTAAGTTAAAGTTAAGCCCACTTGGTAACCCGTTTTTAGTGTACTAGACGCGACTATTCCAAGTATATTTTTTGAGAAAGTTCTTAATTACTCGATGTATTTTATTCACTCACCGTAAGATCTGGAGCGCATTTGAACGCTTATTTTAATTTACATTTGCATAACCGCATAATACACACTTTCCTACTACTTATGTCGGTTGCGAATTATTTTTAAATGAGAGAACCGCAGACGTTTAAACTTTAAAGTAAAACATTAAAGAACGTCGTTTTAATTACATAAATGGATACCTACAAGCGAACCGTGATGAATGCCTCGCAAACCTAGTAACTAATATGAAAAAGTGAGTTACGCCGATTATACATGAAATTTTTCATAGGTACTTGAATTGTAATTAGATGTGTTGGGGTTTCGAAAAATAATACCCAAGTTAACTACTACAATAAGTTACCTAAGAGATACGTTAATGTAATCAACAAAGGTATTTTTTACGAACGGAAAGCAACTAATAATGTTATCGGGCATTGTGTCGAGTCGAGTATATAACAAACAATAATTTATCAAGTATTGAATCAACAAATTAAAAGCATTTTTAATCATTCTATAATTGGTGTTTTAGAAAGAATTTTGGCTAAACGCGCGCCTAATCTGTTTAATGAGAGCTTATATTACAATCGAGTGTAATCTGCATAGATAAGGTCGCCTATATCAAATTGTTCCAGAACCGTGACCATGTTCTAAATGATGGGTCACAATCGCGCACAATCCGCATATTTGAGATGGCAAGCGGCCAAACTTTTTCAACACGTTCTTATATCTTTATGTCAAATGTATAATTCCAATCCCAAATACGACAGTGAGTTTATTTGTTTGTTAGTTTTTTCTGTTAACTTCCCAGCCGCTTTACTTATCTGACTTACTTGTTACTTGACCGATTTTATTATAAAAAAAAGTACTGTTAAACACGAAAAACGAAATTAAACAAAACTTATTAATTATACTATTCTATACAATTTCTATACTAGACTATATTAAAATATATTAGGTATTAGAATTACTTAAATTACGGCAACATTACCTACCTTCAATTTCGGATAAAAATCTGACAGTCTATTGGGCTTTAGGTTGAGACAGTTACAAATTTCTCTATGGAGACCCAATATCATTTTTTGTGTGCCTGCAGAGACGAAATGATCAAACATCTCCGAGGCTATTTCGCACTGCTGTTGAGTCGGAGTCGGCTCTGCGTGCTTGCTCGTCGGCATTTTTAACCCTGAAACGATAAAATTCATAAATTCGAATTCTAACAAACATTAGAAATAAGCAAGTCAAGTGTATAATTTAAAAAATCTCACGATGTGAAAAATAACCAGCGATGTATATTATCTATTGGGGCCTGTTCAGTTGAGGGTCGATCGTGGTTTTTGTAGTGGCTCGGAGTTGCTTCGCTTTTGTCCTAAAAAATACAAAACAAATCATTAAAATTTTAAAAAAAATTCAAAGAATAAAAATATGTTAGGCACTTTGTTAGGCCCTTATTAATTTTTAAACTGTCTAGAATAATTAATATATAATAATGTACAATATATTGATTCAGTTGGCTTAAAATGAATGATTTAGAAATTTTTATTTTTTATAAACTAAACACTGTTGGACATCCTTGTTTGTAACAAGGTTTATGAACAACTCTTTTAGAGTTTAGTTGATGAATAGATATAAAAAGTGTGTGTGTGTGTGTGTGTACAAATTAAAGTATCGAAAAAAAAATAAAGAAGAAAAAAAAAAGAATAAAGAGAAAATTACTATAGAAATAAATTGAACTGTCAAATGTGCGGGTGTTTATTATTTAACAATGATTACGGGTCTGCTCGTAAAATTTATAAAAACATTTCATAACGAATTAATATCAGCGCCATCTCTGTTCGGAAGGATGTATTATTACGTACCATATTCTAGTTTCAGTGATATTGGGTATATGGTGCAATATCTCTGAAACTTCAGAGATGTTCTAAAGTATTCGGAAATAGGGCTTAACGCATACTGTGTGACAATTTTGATTTTATATGGCTTTATATTTAGATTTTATATTGCTTTATATTTGGAATAGAATCGGTTCCTCTCCACCAACCCCTATATCCACCTAAAATTCAGCCTAAGTCTAGGAAGTTAAAATTGGAAATATTGATTAGTTTAGTTAAGTAAGCATTCAACTTGAAGGTAAAGGGGGTGGATGGGTGAATTTTGTATTAAGGTCTTAGAGCTCTTTGACGTTAGAGAAATGCATCCGTGCAAAGTCAGAGCGGGTCGCTGATTTATATAATTATAAAATCGTGTTATACATTAAATGTAGAAAAGGTTCTGAATTAGAGAAAAACATATTTAGAAAGTTTTGCATACAATCAAAAACACGCTACCAAGCGTGCAAAGCTGCAGGCAATAGCTAGGTATAAACATAAGTTATCACATTTTGTTAAAAAATACTATAGTCAGTAATTTAGGACGAACGGAGCGGCCTTAATTGATGGTGACACTCCAGTGAGCTATGTTGAAATTATCAAAGCAAAATAATAGAAGCGGCAAAATGATGCACTAAATGATAAATCAGCGACGATCTACAGTTTACCTATACAAAAGTGCAAGCTTTATCGGACGGAATTTATATTATCTATATTCATATAATATTTTGCTAATTGGGCGTTATTTACTTTCTACTCTTTCCGATTTTGAAAATAAACTATAATTACAGCAAAAGTGAAAGTAATTTTTAATTGTTATAATGAGGACTCTTGCACTAGACTTTTATTTTATTTGGAGGCTTTATCTCTGAAATTATTTACCGAACAAATGTTTGAGAAGTCAGTAAGTAAGTACATGTCTATAAAAACGAGTCTCCTGTACCGTGGATGCATTCCTAACTAAAACATTTGAAATAGTGAAAATTAACCCGTTAATCTTTTATGAACGTATATTTATCTGTGAATATTGATTATGCATTGTGAAGACAAAAGGACGTTGACCAACCTCAACTCAAGGGTGTAGACTTGTAACGCGATTCCCCTGTGTGTCAACATTGATAATTGAATACAGTGCAGACGACGGCTAGACAGGAACATTACGTAAACGTATTGATTCAGTAATGATCTTTCTCATTATTAAAGCAACTTTTTAAAAAAAAAAGTGTTGCATTGGTTCTTGGCCTAAGAAACAATGCAACTCGAAGTAAATGAAAAATTGCAGGACAAAGAAACTATAAAAAAAAATTGTGTGTGTTACTGGACACACACACACACACACACGACTGGAGCTTACTGCTTACGAGAGATTATAAAATTTAAATTTTCACACGCTTCTAACACGCCGAAAGAACAACATTGTTCTTTTTTAAATAATATTGGCGCAACATCTCTGAAACTTCAGATATAGAAAATAGAACATAATAACAACAAAAACGCATTCGTGTAACAATTGTGATTTGAATCCCATAAATTTTCATACCACGATTACGACGCCTAATAAAGACGCCTTATCTGTAACCCAGTGATGACGTGCTGTACTCCAACTATTGTTTGAATTAAAATTTCCTGGAGAGGCGTTGTCGTGTGATCGCCGACATCCCGACGCA
This sequence comes from Synanthedon vespiformis, assembly GCA_918317495.1. NCBI lineage: Eukaryota > Metazoa > Arthropoda > Insecta > Lepidoptera > Sesiidae > Synanthedon > Synanthedon vespiformis. The sequence goes on from OU906947.1 coordinate 7,439,613, forward strand.
GATTGGTGGTATCATGACAAAAAGTACACATGCATTGTATGTATACATCGCGCTAACACTTGAGAAATTACTTTTCGTAACGTTACTAACGGTGTTATTAAAAACATTAGTGGTCAACGAACAGTAACATTAAGTCTCCAGTTAACAGTCATCTGCTAAAGAGATTAAGGTACAGGTGGGTAGCCATATTATTAGGGACAGAGCTACTGAGATTTTTTAATTTTCTTATCTAATTGGATTACTCTAACAAATGATTGGTTGCAGGTCTCTTATGTATTTTTTTATTTGTATCTGGATTTTGCAGTCATGCATAAAAATGTAGTCATTACTGGGTAATCATTCAATGATTACATGAATATGAGCACAGTCCCTAATAATTTGGCCCCGATGGTACTGTAAGGATACTCAATAAACTAGAACAACGTACTGAGAGTGTGACCCTTGAGATTGTTAATTAATGTAATTATTAATTGACTACATGCAACAAAAGATTATGTCATAAGCGCACTACTCTAACGGATTATTGTACAATTACTAATCTCTTAGGTCATCTCAACGATTACAGTTTTTTTTTTTCAAATGTGTAACGAATTGTAGTGAAAGCCAATCAATAATGGATTACTTTCAAAATGCGCTTTTCAATGCACATGTAAGAAAGGGGTTACACTTTGCGAGCTGTTTAATACGACTTAACCATAATGTCGGCTTATTGGCGTGTGGGTTGCTTGTGACAAATTATCGTAATGCACTACCAGTCGGAGGTTTAACTGTGTTGCGTCATCGGCTGACCTTGACTTGGTGGAAATTAGAAATGTTTTGACAACTCTAATTACACCGCACCTACGTGGTATCTATATCATTCCCGTGGGGACAACGCGGTCAATTGATTGGCCATTCAACCTTACGTTACGTGCGATACAAAATACCAATAAACATCTCATAGAAGACCTCCGTCGAATAATACACACATCAGCTATTCTATTTCAGGCTTTTCCTTCGTTTGATTTAAATGCGCCATGAATCGATCATGAGTGAATCGATTCATGATTCCGTTACACGAGGGCAGAGCATTTCAATTGCGTAGAAGCTCCCAGACATAAACAAAATTATACAATATGCTCTAGAAAACAGTTTAACTGGGAAGTTTTACGTAGGTTTTATGTTTTTAAATGTCATACGATTAACATATAGACGTACTAGCTGCTGCCCGCGACTTCGACCGCCTATGAAAAATAGATAAAAACCTATTGTCAGACCAACAAAGTGTACATATAAAATTTCATCAAAATCGGTTATGCCGTTTCGGAGGAGTATGGAAACTAACACTGCGACACGAGAATTTTATATATTAGACAGACATAAATAAAATCTATTTGTAATTTGTTGAGAAAATAAATTATTATTTTTTTATTATTATCATATGTGCATAATAGTTCTTTTATTAAAATTCGGTTTTCTCTAATGGAAGAGGGATAAACGAGGAAGGATTGAGTACCTATATAAAAAAGTGCATCCTGGACGAAGTCGGGAGCGGGTGCTCAAAATAATATTTTCAACGACATTATATCCTTCTTAATTTACCTATTTTTTAATAAATAAACTTTAACCTTACTTTGTATAATTTAAAGCCTCTAAAACCAATTTTTCATCATCAAAAATTTTATTGTGGTTTTCTTTATTATAAATTTTATGGAGGGTATAAACTTTCAATGAATTAAAATGAAACTAAGTAAAATATACAAATATTAACACCTACATGGCCAGGTAAGTAATATATAATAAAAATAAGCTAATATAGGCATAATAAAAATTCAGTGGAAATTGATATTATGATAAAAAACACATTACGTGTGGCGGAAACTTCGCAATAGCGTAATTAATTTGTAAGCTAATTTGTGTTGTACCTATATGTAACAAAGTTTCGTAACTGTTGAGTTATAGCGAAAAAGAAAAAGACAGTTCATGAAAATTTAAAAAATATTAACTACGTTCCTAATCAAGTCTAACGGAACGGTAGTAATATTATATCTATGGGGACTACAATCTTTAGAAGAGAGCGTTTTCAAATTAGACATTTTGTGTCGAACTTTTGGCCTGTCAATGTCATAAGAACGGGGTATGGGTTGTCGCGTAATATACATCGCAAGTATTGATGTAATAAGAATATCTTTAAATAGCAAATAGCACGATCACGAATCAACAGATGTTTTATATTCGAACATGCGGGTGTATGGAGGTGAACAAATGTTTACTTACCCATCTCTTTTAACCAGTCCTCATCCAAACGCGTGAGCATGTGCGGTGGTGACCAGAATGTGTTTAAAATAACACCCTTAAAATAAGTTATTGTAAACTGACAACACTCCGTTGCATATTTGATCTTAAATATTGAGCGGAAGTTTGCCACATTGGTTACAAAGTTACAAATCGTCGGTGAGTTTACAAAGCGAGCTTAAAATAAGCTAATATGTTGAGTTGAGTTTAGACAATGGCAGGGAGTCACTTTTATCATAATTAGCCCACAAGCCGTCCATTGTTGGACATAGGCCTTTTTTAATTGGGCGTCACCGTACTCGGTACCCTGAACTGCTCTTCTCATCCATTTTGAGGTTATCGGTCCTCTAAACACACTAACAACTACCTCAAAGCCCAACTAACTGCTGCACGACAGATATTCAAGATTAAATAAAAAACTATAAATAATAGTTAGATATGAAGTTCCGGAAGTTGATTTTTTTGTGGGAAAACTTAACCTCTATAAACTTTTGCAATTGTTTATCTGTTTTTATGTACGAATAATTTAAAAAAAATGCAATCAGTCTCCGAAACTGTAAGCGTCTATTTGGGCTAACTAGGTACATGTACTTTTAAACCAGATTGAAATAATATTTTAAAAGTATTTTCGAAGTTATTGAGGTTTATGTTACCAACCACTTTTTGAGACCTTTTTTTCACATTTATCTAAAAAAATAATTCCAAGGTTTCACATCAATACATTCAAAGTAATTGGATTCTGAGGTCACTCACCTCGGCTGACTAGGAAATATTTACCTGCATTAATTAGTTAAATTCTAAATAACAAACTTTGTAAGTAAATGTAATGAAAATGTAACTTATTTCGTTAACAATCACAATTGGAGCGTAGAAATGTTTTTTTTTTCTTGTGATATTGTGTGTTTGATGCATCATCAAAGCCGACGGGAGCACGAGCGCATGAAAACGCAACAAAAGTGGTTCAAAAGGAGACTTCAGGCGTACAGTACAGTATATACGTATACTAGCGACACGCCCCCAATTTCGGACTGAATTAAAATGTTCAAGAATCGCTTTTTAGCGGATAGGTACCTACTTCTCCCTACATATTTCGTTTGCAGTGTCTGTCTGTCTGTATATAACCGTTGATTGGCTACAAGAGATTGGTAATAAAGGATCAAGATGAAGAACGTAACAGTGTAAGGAAGACATAATATGTAATTATAATTATCCCCTATTGTGAATTAAAATGTTTACCTGGTGGCAATTAAAAGATCGTGAGCCTCCAATAAAGTATCTCATCCCACGCGTATAGTCATCGCTCTTGATTTAGACCACAGCACAATGCGTGGGTAGACATTCGAATAATTCGTGAGCCAAGAGATCTACTAAGCTTCATTTACAAACGTAACGTAATCGCAAATCAACACAACTCTACATTACAACTCAAAGTACAAGAGTTGAGATATGTTTTTAATTAATATTAACTTACTTTTTTAATAAATCAAATTTAAAAATACTAAAGAGAAATTTTTGATTTAAATACAAATGGAACGCATCAATGTACTTATAAAAGAAATAAAATAGTTTCTTCTAATTCTAACTTTTATGAACTTTTATGGATGGGTTTGAAATATTAGAAATAAGCATAATTACAATCCATTTATTAGCAATCAATCATTTCATTAGCGCGATTACTCGTAAAATCTTTGAGAGTTGTATCATGAAGCCTTGTGAACGTCACCTGCAGCTCCTTAGGTGACCTAGAGAGTCATCAATTTACTACCGGGCGATGAGAAAGGACATATTTAAACTGTTTAATTTATAAAATTTTAGTATGAAGAAATCAAAATTTATAAAAATCGTAAGTAAAAAATACAATAATAACGAAAAAGTGAATAATGGACAAAACATAATTATGTCTGTTGATTACACTGTAACCTTCAGACATGCCAAATTGGGGAGTGCTTAAATATTCCGCAATCAAATACTAGGTATAACTGACCAACGAAAAAATATAGGAATAAGCAAATCAAGAGTCAACTTGATTCGGCAATATGTCTGTCTGTCTGTCTGGCGGCAATTATCAGCCCGTTAAATAATAAGCACACGTGCTTTTGTGTTTGCCCGAGACCTATTGTAATGAGGTCGGTAGCGCGCTGGATTATATTTATAGTCGACGGTGTCCACCTACTATCAAGTGGACAGTGACAACGTTTATCATAAAATCTAATATATAAAATTCTCGTGTCACAGTGTTAGTTGACATACTCCTCCGATGGCTTAACCGATTTTGATGAAATGTTATGTTTTCTCTGAGGTAGGTCTAAGAATATATTTTTATCTATTTTTTATACGCGGGCCAAGTCGCGGGCAGCAGCTAGTAATAATAATTAAACCATTTTGACATGAGTTCAATCAATAAAACTATTTTTTTGCTCTGTTATGTCCTCTACTGAGTGAATTTGAATGTATCGATTTATTGTTTTTTACGCCGGGTTCTGACAGGGGGCGTATTCCTCCCCGTGGCGGGGCACCGACGTCGCGTCATAACGTCCCCACAACCCCGCCCATCTAGGGCCGCGCTAGACAGTCGTTGGGTTTTAGCCGGTAGCATCTAAATAAATATATCTTTGACCGGTACGAATCCAGCATAATTTTGATTTTGATTCATCGTTTACAGAAATGTAACACATTCACGTATATAATTTGCAAAAACTAATTGAATCCGTGCTAAGCCAGCTTCGGAACTCTGGTAGTTACTTAAATAACTTGTGAAAATAAGTGTTTAGAAATACTTTGTTATTACACCTACAAAGTTTAGTTAGATACATTGGATGCACACGAGTTACGCTCTGAAGCAGTAGAGGACGTAAACAAACCGATTTTAATTAAAACTACAACAAAAAAAATACTTTTACAATACAATTTTAGTATTTCCCGATTTTTGGGACCGGAATATTTAAGGTGCGCGGTGATTCATAAGTTCGAAAATTATTTGAAATTTATTTCATATGGGCCCCTATTGGGCAGGGAATCACATGTGGATATGTCACAGATATTACTTCATTCTCTTGCATGTTCCTCTAACACACGAATATATGTTTTGCGTTACTCACGAAACACACTGAGCAGAGAAATTTGCAATAACATATAATGTGACGTCATGATTCGATTTTAGATTCCATGTAGCTACCGGCGATCGGAAGCCAAACTTTGTTATAGATAGTGACGGTCAATGACTCTTACCTATATCGGCTTTGCAATGCCGTTTAATAACACGAAGGACCATTTTAAACAGCTAAACTCTACAAAATGTTTAACTAAAAATGACATACAATATTTTAATAAATATTAAGTCCTTTTCAACCGACTTCCAAAAAGGAGGAGGTTCTCAATTCGACTGTATTTTTTTTAACATTTGTTACCTCATAACCCATAACAAATATTAGAAAAGTGATTTAGAAAATTAATTACTTTCACTTCATTAAATTCAAATTCATTAAATTAAAACTAAATTCTTCAAATAACTTAAAAAAGTAAATATTGAAAAACCTTTAAAAAAAGACAATTATTTAAAGAAAGAAATACAATAACAATTATTATCAGATAAATATACCACTTTCCCCCATATTATTTTTTAAATAGATATTGGAAGAAATTGAATATATTAAATTGATGTGGTTTATTTAATATTCAAAATTTAAATTAAAAAAAAAATAATAGTCTGTTATTATTTTATTATTATTATTTATAAGTTAATTAAGTAAGTAATTGTTGACATTATTTAAAAAAAAATGCTTTCTATAATCCTTACTAATGTAAATGTGAGTTTGTTTGTTTGTTACGCCCTCACGCAAAAACTACTGAACCGATCACAATGAAATTTTGCATACACGTTGTCTGGGACACCAGAAAGGACATAGGGTACCTTTCATCGTCCAAGGCGGACGAAGTGGCGGGCACCAGTTAGCATATTATATTTAATCATATATATTCAGTCAGAGTCTCAGAATACAATAGTGAGTAATGGTGAGTTAGGCTCAGATACAATGACTAACTATTTGGCAAGATGCCCTCACTAGTGGAAATGGTAGCACAAACATATTATAATTGGAGTCAAGTCGGATGTTGCACTCAGTGTAATCAAAACTTTATTTAAACAAAACAGTACATACCGGAAGTAAAGGAATTAAATATTATTTAGCTTGATAAGAATGTATAATATACTTTAAGTAGAGTGACTATTATAGGTGTATAAGATAATCAGTAAATAATATTTATAACTAGCTGTTGCCCGCGACTTCGTCCGCGTTAAAAAGATAAAAAGTAGCCTACCACGTGTCCCATACTTCTAATGTTTATCTACCAAGTTTCATGAAAATAAATTAATTCGTTTAAAAGTTATGGAGGAACATACCTACATACATACATACATACAGAAAAAAATTCTAAAAATGGTCAATTTAGTTTCAGTATCATGTATAGAGCCTATATACACGATATTTCTGAAAACAAAGTAAATTACTCCATGGCCGACCCCTACAGATTTATTATTAGTATTGATTGTAATACTAAATATGAAAATGAAAATAGAAAAATCATTTAAAGAAATTATTGTGAATTGCAATTTAAAAATATTTGATTTATAAAAAATATTAATATTATAAAGAGATTTTTGTATGATTGTAATGAATAAACTCAAAGACTACTGGACCGATTTTGAATAATTCTTTCACCTATAGAAAGCTCTACATAGTCGGCGAGTAACATAATCTATATTTCATAAAGATTAGTGGACAAAGTCGCGTGCAACAGCTATTCTATTGTGCATTTCCTATTCTATTGATCCATACTAATCTTTTCAAATTATACTTACTTTACTTAAAATAAATTCTAAACCCTTTAGATACTAAACTATATTCTGAGTTTGACGTTTTGACTATTAAACAACTATTATCAATGAAAATCAGTAAAGATACCATATCAGTAAATTATCAGTAAAGTCTATTATCCCCAACATGAACTTCCCTATAATGGAGTATGTAAGGTGTAAAGATGAGTATGTGAAGTTACTGTGTTTAATATGTCTCATATTAATAAATATCTATGTTATAAATGGCCTATGCTAAATATCTATGTTATAACAAATTAAATAAGATACTGTAGGTATTTAATTTTGATGTTAAAAATAATTGTTGCCTCACTAAAAATTAAAACCTGACAACAAGTGTCCGACCGAAGGTTTAGCCAAAAAACTACCTTCAGTGAAACGGTTTCACCGATAATTCCTAAATAAATAAATAAATGTTATATTAAATATATTTTGAAATATTATTTTTGATACCTAAGAAAATGCAAGGTAATTTTTATTACCTTATTTCTAAATCAATTTCTAGAGATGATTTAAATTGCCTTTCTATATTTTATACAGTTGATATAAACCTTCAATAGTTAAGTTTTAAAATCATCAATCAATACTAATAATAAATTTAAGTGTAGGTAGGTATTCCTCCATAACTCGTTAAACGAATTAACTGATTTTTATGAAAGGTGGTAGATAAACATTTAGAAGTATGAGACACTAAATAGGCTTTTTTTTTCAACGCGGACAAAGTCGCAGGTAGGCAGGCTTGTATTTTATAAAGTAAAACAGCTCTAGCTTGTATTAATTGTAACTTGTAGCCAATCTTGAACAAAATTTCACAGAACTTTTAAGCCTTCAGCTTCGGCTTTAACCGAAGGTTGTGGTGAAAGCTGATTAATCGATAACAATTAAGAAATTGAGCTTCGGTTGAACACTATTGACAACATTTAAAAAAATTAATTAGATGTTATACACATCCACAATTGTTTAAACCTACCTACCAACTATACTAAAAATATTAATTTCTAGCTGTGCTGTAGTTCATTTTTTGAAGCGATGAATCCAAACATTTTTCAAAGATAAAAATGAAATCCATTGAATAAAATCAAATGAAATTAGTGTGCACAAACGCACAGATAAAAAGATAAGCAGACAAACCAAAATAAATTCTAAAAACTTTTTTTTGAGGTCCGTAATACAAGATTTGTAAATTCTTTTTTGAATAATATATTTCTTGTAGAGACACGGTAATTCAGGATTTTGTTTTTTACGTGTATAAAGGCGAAAAGTTATATATGTGGGTAGGAAAAATAAAATAAAATAAATCTAAATAAATTCTCAAACTATACAAATGTTGGTAGGTATGTTATAAAAAATAAATTCAGACAAATATTATAAAGAATATACCTAGTTTCACATTAAAATGTCTATAAACCTTTTTGGGTAAAAACTAAAATTAAAATTTTCACTTTTTAATTCAAATTTGATCAAATTAAATGCATATAAATACTGTGTACGGTGAATTCGTTTTCTATAGATTCTATTGTTTTCTCAAAGTTACCGCAGGTAGTAGAAAAATCAAATTTAAATTAGCTAAATTCGTACGGTATACCCCAAATGTTATTATGAAAAGTGTTACACATTGGGTGGGTTGCATGTAGGTAAGTATAAATATAGAAAAAAATTAGGCCGTCTCAACTTAAATTCGAAACACCTGATCCCCCAATTCCTAACTAATTAATTAAGGATGTACCTATGCATATTTAAGACACAAACAAGTATAATCAAACAGTTACAATAGTAAAAGTAATGTTATGAACAATAAAAAGCAATCCGAATCGCGTCCATAAAGAGATATAAAGTTATAATTTTTCATACGTTAAACAATATAATGTGGGTTGAAAATAGAAGGGGCTGTACAAAAATTAAGCGTATTGATATTAAATTAACTCACCTGATTCCTGTTCGTCTGTAAGCCTTTTATTTTACTTAGCCAATGGCCGACTCGAAGTATTCGTATTATGTATCGTTCCGTACTGCACTGCTGTGACTGAGTTCTTTTGGCTGGTTGCGTAGGTAGGTCTGAATGAATGAATGATTGCTTGCCCCACTTCACTCGTTCAATCGACTGAATGACTGAATGAGTCGACGGCGCATGCCCGTGTAGTTCTTTTTGGTTTTTGTAGCCTGGTTACTTGACTTTTAAGCCACTAAAAATAGATTGCTTTATTGTGTTTTTTAATTCATTTAATGCTTTTCAAGTGAAATTATTAAGCTTTTGAAAAACTATAATGTGTAACATAAAATTTTTATTCTTAATTTAAATTTAGTCTGTAATTTTTACAAAGTTAAATGTCATTCCTTATTTTATAAATTTTTATTCGCTTGTTAGTAAGTAATGTCATTGCAAAGAGTATTATGTCTTGATTATGTCATTGTCAATTTTGTCACATAAACGTGAATGTTACTAAAAAAAGTAAACATAAATAATAAGGATAAATAAAGTAATAAATAAAGTTTAATTTGGTTTGGTTAACTTTGGTTATGTATATTAATTAGAATGGGTAATTAATCTAATGTGTTAGGAAATTAAAAGGAAAAGAAAATTATTGATTCACAACCATTTTGCTGAAAAAACAGATGACTCAACTAATGATTTCAATGCCACATCAAAGAGACATGCAGGTAAATAAATATCTATGTGCTTGTTACATTTTTTTTATATTTAATTCACATAAATTTAAATTATATAGCGTTACTTGTGTCATAGGCGACTGTGGCCACCTACCATCAGTGGACCGTTAGCCTGTCGGTAGATTTTAACGAATAATAGGTCATAAAAGGAAGATAAATGACCTTATATTCGCACATAGACCATCGTCATCCTAATATTAAAGAAACCCAGGTTTCATTCATCAGGCGAAGCATTCGGATGAGTTCGCTTGACGAATGGAACCAGAGATACTTGGCGGGGAACACGGCTGCTGTGCCCAAATTGTTTTTCCCAAACATGACAAGATTGTCAGGTCAATGGAACCCCCAAATATTTAAAGGACACAGTGGATTCTCACAGTATTTGAATCGATTCAAGTGCAAGGAGAATCCATTGTGCATCTGCGACCCGAATGTATCTGAAACTGTTCCACACATATTGTCGGAGTGCCCTGTATTTGCAAAAGAAAGACTAGACGTAGGGTATAAAATGTAACCACAGAAAAATTTAAAGATATTATGATTGGAAAAAGTAATTGATAGGAATAAAGATTAATGTCAATTGATTGAATGTTAAGATATTGTATGATTGTAAAGAATGGATGGCGAATACAGGCTGTGGCTTGTGCCGAAAGATTTTTTTTTAATAAAATAAAAATTAAAAAACCACTTGTAATAAGTTCCCAGAGAAAACATGCAGATATTGCAACTGTGTCTACACAAAGATTGAGTCAACAAAAAGAGACAAAAATTAAGTTTAGTTAAATATTTATATGATAGAAATTAGGTGCATTGTGCAACCATATTATCTGGCATAAAATGTAGGTTTTTTTCTTTCTACCTACATATAAATAGCGGCTTCTGAATAAAGCAATGAATATAGTGGTATCTTCATTGTTGTTGTGAATGAAATCCACTATAAATGGTTTATCAATACTAATAAAATCAGTCTGTAAGTGTAGGTATTGTATGTAGGTATATATGTTCCTCCATAACTCTTAAACAAATTAGCTGATTTTCATTAAACTTGGCAGATAAACATTTAAATGTATGGGACACAGGAATCGGCTACTTTTTTTTATCAATGCGGACGAAGTCGCAGTCGCCATCTAATCTATAATAGCCTAGTGTTGTGTGTGAATTAGTTTTGTGGATAAGTTAGCAACCAAATCATTTATTTATTTTGTTAACTATATTACTTTTCTCAATGTTAAGTTTATGTCAGTTAAAAAGCGTTTGATTTTAATGATTTTTAAAAATAATTGTCATCTACCTTCTCTTCTAACAATATTTATATTTTGGAAAATTAATATACACATAATAGATCTGTGCTAAAATTAATACATAATATATTATGTAGAATCTTCATTTTAATTCTCCATAGTGAGTGCCATTACCACTACATTCCTAGTTTTAATATGGGATTCATTGCATGTATTTGTGTTCTCCCAGAATTAACGGATTAAATATGAAAATGTAAAATGTATAAAAAATTGTTTATTGTTCACAGGTTGAGGTGTGAAGTTTGTTTGGTCTTGCAGTACTTGCACAGGTTTAAAAACAATCCAGCCCGGACTGTGTTTGTGAGCCTACGATTAAAAAATGTAATGAATATGTAAAAACTACTCAGTAAAGATTCCGATTATGTTGGAGGTAGCAATGTAAAAAGGCTAAAACGTGTACAAGATAAAATACGACATTATAGGAAAAGAATTTATTAATCTTGGAAAAAATGTGTCTGTGCACACAACAAAGATAAGATATGAGAAGCAGCAAGCAAGACAACTAGTTAATTAAATAAAGAAAACAACTACTTGAAGACTGAAAAGAAACTACTCGAATTTAAGTGACATGTAAATATGATGGTGAAATTTTTTTTTAATTAATTAGGTATAGATTGTAGATAAAAAAAAACTAGAATAAATTTCTAGATTTAGCTTTTAGTATTGTAGGATTGATTGATTTTAGTATTGTACGTAATTCTTTATAATGTAAACATTTTTTTAATAAGGCTGTAGGTAATTAGGTATTATCTGTACTGTATTATAAATTAAATAGAGTGTTTAATGGAGGTAGATTATAATTTGTAAAGTAATTTTCAATAAGGGGATTTTGAAATGGAATAAAACAAGTTGTGTGTTTATATTCTTTTTTTATTTCAAAGGTGCCATTGTGTATGGAATATAACATAATTTATATGTCCGCCGTCAGTACTTCTCACTGTACTTGTATTTAATGACTGCGGCATAGATCCAGCTGAATTTAAGCGATGGCCTGGTTTATGTTGACTTCAAGGGCCATTACCAATTGACCTGCAATCGCTACTTCAGGAAACCCCACATGAAAAAATTTCATCTAGCGGGGTCAAATAGCAAAGGCAAATCTTGGTGGCCAATTAACGTCATCTCTGCGACAGGTAACCATGCATTCTCAATGATCGAGAATACATTGAAATCTATACTTATTACTAATATAATAAAGATGAAAGATTTCATTGTTTGTTGGAATTGAATTGAATAGGCTCAGAAACTACCTACTGGACCGATTTGAAAAATTCTTTCACTGTTTGGAAGCTATATTATCAGCGAGTAACATAGGCTTTTCTTACTATAATTATATACTACTAGCTGGTGCTCGCGACTTCGTCCGCGTTGAAAAGTATAAAACACCATCTACCGTAGCGGATCGCAAAAAATATCACCAAGCAGTTGTCATGTTAGTCGCTTCACCTGATTTTGGATAGATGGCGCTATCTCCCGGGCCAAGCTGCTAGTGTTTACTTTTATTTTAGTTTTCCCGTAGGAATGGAGCATTTTCCCGCGGTAAAAAGTAGCCTATGTTCATCACGGATAATGTCGGCTTCTAATGGTAAAAGAATTTTCCAAATCGGTCCAGTAGTTTCGGAGCCAATACAAACAATACAGTATTCAATACAAACAAACTAACAATCAAATCTATCCTCTTTATAATATTAGTATAGATATTACTATTACTATATTTACTAAATCCTTACTACCCTTACTAATATTATAAATGCGAAAGTAACTCTATCTGTCTGTCTCGCTTTCACGCCAAAACTACTGAACCGATCACCATGAAATTTTGCATATGTCGCCGTCGTTTCGTTTAACTAGGCCGATCGAGATCGGCCTAGTCACATCACGATACAGTGGCATTTCTTGATTTGACTGATTATTTCATGATGTGCCTACTATAAAGTTGGGCTGATCGATGAAAGCAACCTATTCGTCGATTTGCCGTTTTAGTCACTTCGCCACATCGAGATGTGGCTTGGCGCATCGTAATGTAGTTCCGCTTCGCGATGCTTGTGGCGCTATTTACGCTCTGTCAGCTGTGTGTTTACGTGCAAATAAGATGACGGCGTCACAAGAAATCGATAAATACGACAATAAATGTGATAACAGTGAGACGATTGAAGAAAAAAGTTATTTTCAATTAAATTATGAGTGTTAGTTAAGGATTTTTTATGAGAGTCACGCTAATTCTACATATAATGTAAAAAGACCATGGACTTCTGACTGGATTTCACAGGTTAGTTTTTATTTATACACTTAAACTAATATCTTATGTTTATTATAACAATAAATCATGATTAAACACTATACACTAATATCTTCAATTCAATTCAATTATTATTTATTGCGAAACCATAATGTACAAAGATGTTATAATATAAAAACAAAGACCAGTATTATGGACCTTGTTGGGCATGCAACTTAGGATTATTAGGGATGCACAAGATTATATCCTAATCTTGTGTTAATTATAACAATAAATCATGATAAAAGGTGAGAGATTTATAACAAAATGTTTTATTGTTTTAGGTTATGGAGTATATAAAAAAGTAGGGTGTCCCTGCTTCGTGATTCCTCGGCCATTGACATCTAAGAGGGCTGCGGAAGTGACTTATAAGTTTGTTTATAAAACATTTACTTAATTACTTACTTAAATATTAATTTAAGATTTTTTAAGCCATTGTTATTTATAAGTATGCAAAATACAGTAAACAAATGGTATTTCTTTTTTAATCTTGTATGTGATTTTTATGGTGTTTTAAAGCTAAATTAGTTAGTAATGGTTGTTAGCTTTATAAAAATATAGTTTTTATGTCTAGGAAATCCATTCACAATTAATTTTATAAAAATTACATTACGTTTTATAACATATTTTGAAATGAACCAGAGTCATAAACATTACAAAATCTAACCTATTTTGTTACCAGTCGTACTGCTACAACCAGTATTACGGGTGGGCTCGCTCCGCTCGCATTAATTTTCATAACATTCCGGAACCTAACCTAACCAATTTGTTTCCAGTGCAAGTAAGTATTGTAATACATTTTGTAATAAGCGCACAATTGTTATGTTATTATGTTTTAAAATGTTTATAAAAATAATTGTGAATGGATTTCCTAGGCATAAAAACTGTATTTTAATAAAATTAACAAGCATTCTTAACTTATTTAGTTTAAAGACACAGTAAAAACTGTAAAAAGATTCAAAAGCCAACCCAAACAAATAATTCTGATTAATGTGTCTTTTAAGAGTCTGATTTTATTATCTGATTAATACTAGAATGTAACCATTTTAAGAAACGTAATTAAAAATATATTTTATATAATTATATAATTTTTTTATTTACCTATACTTTGATCACCCTACAGACTCTGTCCGAGCATGGCTGGGTAAATTTTTAATACCTTGTTACACCAATCCGCGGTGAGGCAGACCAGACAAGCGAACAAATAAATAAAAGGAATTAATAAAAGAAAGTTTAGACAATTATTGTTTATTCAAAAAAAAATGAATCTATACAATAATATCACTCTAAATTAATTAAATTACTAAAAAAGAAATGCATAATTATGCTGTGGCTTATGGCTCGTAGAGTTTCGGGGTGAATCGCTAATGCTGACAGACAGGAGACTCGAGGTTCGACACAGCAGGTAAATACAATGGTCCCGTGCGGATTTGCTTACCACCGACAACCAGTGTACAAGTTGATCTCAAAATCCTCCTGGAATGTTCGAAGAAACACCTTAGAATACTATTCACTATAATTTGCAATCCTTCTAAGGGTTCTATTTTGAACATTTGAGGTTAAAATTATATAGTTACAATTTGTAGGTAGGTAATTAGCAAAGGCAATCTTTTAGCAATAAATGAATTGGTATGAGATATAAAAAAATACTATATTAATTAACTGGGGCAATCGATAGCAATGGAAATAAAATTTAAGGTAAGAAATAAGCTCACTACAACGTCCATCAAATAAAAATGTACCAACCGATTACATAGCAAAATACAAGTAAAAAAAGGTAAGAATTAAATATGAAAATCTATCTTTGTCCAAATCAACAGTTAAAGCTACAAACTGGTAAGAAAAATATACTAGCAAGACAAAAAAGAGTGTAATATTAGGACGCAAAGCGTCAAACAAAACTGAAAATTTAGAAAATTGAGAAAAGCAACAAAAACACTTACCAATTATCTTAATTGGAGATTACAAATGTGGAAATATCTACGTCAGCCTCCATGACTATAAAAATGTTGAGGATTCTCAAAAATAAACTTGTAGCTCTGATTACGTCCTCTTTCCTGGCTTTCCTGGCCAGTGGCCACCGTCTGCTTCAATATATTAATTTTTACAAAAACCTACTTTAATAAAAATAAATAAATTCGCCGGAGTGGAAAATTGAAAAGGCACAGAACAACTACTACTTGACGTTTGAGGTGACGTTCACAGAACGATTGACGACCGATCCACAGATTTAACTGTCGGCTGTACGTCGTGTAAAGTTGGGCATAGACTACTAAAAAAAATGTAAAACCTAAACGCCCCTTTAAACGGCAATCACACCATACAATTTGAACGTTTCCTATTTAGGAAATCTAAGTAGAGAGCTCGTGATCACACTACGCTAAATTGATTTCTAAATCGAAGATATAGAGTTCAAAATGGATAAACTCTCAATTGAATCCAATCTGTTCTAACTGCGATCACATCTTTCGATTTCCTAAATTGGATACGTTCAAATTGAATAGTGTGATAAGCGCTTTAATCTAGTAAAAAAATTTAAACTTCACCTACAAAACGGTTTGCCTAAACATGCCCAGGCAAAACGTCAAACGTTATGCTTTGAACGATAAGACGGTTATTAGAGCGGCATATCAAGAAATGCCTCTGTATCGTGATGTGACTAGGCCGATATCGATCAGCCTAGTTAAAGGATCCGCCGACGACACATACACGTTGTCTGTGACACCAGAAAGGACATAGGATACTTTTCATCCAAGAAAAAAGTAGATAATGTTCCCGAGGGATTATGTAAAATATAAAAGTGTAACTAACGCCTGGCCAATGTGTTATAGCAACAAGTTGTCAAGCGTTGTAATTGCTTTTATATTTTTAATTTATCATCGCGTACGAATTCGCGTGCACTAGTATTTTATAAAGTTACGGGGACGATGTCGCGTGCAACAGCTACTGTTAAAACAGAACACTGTTAGAATAATTTATTCGTAATGTAAAGGTTCACATTAACTCTTACGAGTACGAGTATTTCTAAAAATTTGTTAAATCGAGTTAAGCGTCCTCTATACTGAAATCTTGACACTTGTAACGTAACACTGCTTTCACATAGATGATTACTAGATAGCGCTAGTTAGTACACACAGTACGCGATAATAGAAATAAGTAAATTTTAAAATATTAAGTAGTCTGGAGGACGGACGGGGTAATGTCAAGTGAAAACTGTAGAAGTGTGTTCCAATTAAAAGATAAAAAGATATTCCAAAATTGCTTTATTAACTTCCCACAACTTTGCCTTCTGTGAAGAATGTACATATTATTTCGATGGTTTTCCACCTATTTTGAAATGCAAGATTCAACAAGATTTTTTTATTTTATCAGGGTAATAACCAACATCTTACTATTTTGAAAATATCATTACAATATTGAATCACTCATTAAAATATGTATTAGAAGTATTGAATATAATATGGATTAGATTTTTGTTTATAAATAAGCGACGTTAGTATCAAGTGGACAGTAAAAAGCAGTAACAAAAAAAATCCCCCTCATTAAAAATTATATTGAGCTTTGCTCTTTGAATTTTGTGTATTCGTTGAATACTTGAAATACATAGGTAGGACTTTCTTCTGTACATCTATACTTACTAATATTGTAAGGAGAAAACAAAAACTAATGGACCGATTTAAAAAATTCTTTCACATAGGCGCTACGTTATGAGCGAGTAAAATAGACTATAAATTTTCTAAAGTTACACGGACGAAGTCGCGTGCAACGGCTAGTATATAATACACTAGCTGGTGCCCGCGACTTCGCCCGCGTAGTTTTTAAATTATATACTAAAACCTTCCCCGAGAACCACTCTATCAATTGGTGAAAACAGCATGAAAGTCGGTGCAGTAGTTTTTTGAGTTTATCGCGAACAAGCAGACAGACAGACGCGGCGGAGGACTTTGATTTATAATATGTACAATGATAATAAATGTTATACAGTATACTTATTACTTATCTAACTGGTAGATTATTATTATCCATTCTTAAGCATAATAATGATTACATTTACATTTTTTTTACATTTAGCTGGTTCGATTCCCGGTGTAGACAGGAAAAGCGATATTAGAAAAACCTCCATTTGAAATTAGTTCAATTCACGTTAAGTGGTACGTTAAATGGTCACACTGTGATAACATTTCTTTTTTAATGTCGTTACGTAACAATTATGCCAGTGCCACTTCCTTCACTAACTTTATTGACCTCCTTCTGAAGTGTACGAGTCCCGAGCAGATCTCGTTAAACTTAATGAAATTTTCTCTGGCATTTCATGTAGGGTACCTAACTACCTATATAGTTAACATCAGGACACAAGGAAATGACAATGCCGAGGCTATTTCTGGGCTGGAATAAAATTGATATTCTCACGTGTTTAGATTTTGTTATTTATTTGAATCTTATCAAACAATACTAATAATAAATTTGTAAGGGTTGGTTATGGAGTAAGTTGCTCTTTTTACAGAGATATCGTTTTTATAGGCTCTCTACTTACATGATACTGAAACTAAATTGACGATTTTAACAATATTTTTGTATGTATGTATGTATGTTCCTCCATAAGTCTTAAACGAATTAACTGAATTTCATGAAACTTGGTTGATAAACATTTAGACGTACAAGACACAGGATAGGCTACTTATTTCATTTTTAACGCGGACGAAGTCGCGGGCACCAGCTAGTTTACAATAAATGTTTGACGCATTTTCTACTAGGGCGGTCCCACTGGTCGAGCTCGAGTGGTTAACTTTTGTAGTAAAATTTTCAAAGTTGGCTTTGAATTTTCTAGATAATTTTCTTAGCTCTAGAATCGCCGGTTATGTCGACTTATATTATATGTTTCTATAAGTAAATATTAATAGGTATTACTCGATAATTTATATGCTGTTCAGAATAATTAGGTAATATAAAAAGTATTCATGTTTTTATTAGTTCGCTTGTTCTCAATAATAAATTGTAAGTGAGTACCTACTAAGTATTGATTGCTTATCAATTTTTATCCTTTTGCGCATCATATTTTTTATCGCTAAACATTACATATTAGATATTTGGATTTATCATCATTGTTTGGTATTTCCATTTACAAAACACGTATTACCTATTAAGATTAATAATATTATCAATTTATAATTTCATTCTATTGTGCTGTTTGAGGAGGAGCGTGTTAGGTTTACATGGAAATAAATTTGAGGAGCCGAGCGAAGCGGAGCGGAGTGAGGCGACCCTCTCAGTTTTAACAGAAATATGATCTGCCCAGGAATATCATGATATGCCCAATTCTACCATGTGCCGACGACATATACACAAAATTAAAATCTGTTGACCGGTTTACGAATCTATAGAGGACCAACTTACATTAATTTTATATAGGTAGGTACACAAATTTATATACAGATTTTTGGGAAACACGAAATTGATGAAATATCATATTTATATCTGCGTAACTTTATAAAATACTAGCTGGTGCACGCGGCTTCGCCCGCATTGAAACATTAGACAAGCATAAACGCAGCTCTAACAAAATATAGCACTTAGCGTGGTTAATAAACCTTACATATTATGAAACAAAGTCCCTCACCGCGTCTGTCTGTCTGACTGTTCGCGATAAACTCAAAAACTACTGCTCCGATTTTCACGTTGTTTACACCAATGGAATTGAGTGGTTCTCGATGAAGGCTTTAGTATATAATTTTTAACGCGGGCGAAGTCGCGGGTACCAGCTATCTACTAAATATAAAGATAAAACTCCTGAAAAATTTATAACAAAGATGTCAGGCTTTATTTTGCTTTACACATTTAGTCAGGCGCTACACATCGTCGCGGGCATATAAGCAGTAATTAACATACAACGCGCACGCCACAGCGAAGCGTGGTCGGTTTTAGCTAGTTTTTTTTTAATACCGGGTGCCCCAAGAATATTATGCAACATGAAGGGAAAGTACCTGAAAGGAGACTTTGTTATTTTTAAAATTAAATTTCGTTGCGTTATTTAGTCATTGTCTTGTTGAGATACAGGTAAAGGTATATAAAGCGCAATAATTCCCTATACAAGAAATAAAGAGTCATTGTCTAACATTAAATAGAACATAAAGAAAATAGTTAGGTATGTTAAAATCAATAGTCGTCTTCCTAGATTCATTGATGGCTTTATGTAACACTACTTATCTTTTATCAAAATAAATTTTGAAGGTTTCTGTTGATATCACCAGTCTTTGACATATTTGTAATCTATACACGGTAGTTTTCGCATAATATGACTGTCGCCAATAGATTACAAAATGATAAAAGATGTTTATTATCTATCGAATGTAATTTTTGCGATTTTATTATTATATAAAACGAGCGCGTAAAATGAAATTGTAGATGTTATATATGTAAGTGAAGCTGTTTTAAGTACAAACAAGCTATAATTAAAAATTATAAACTATTGACTTTCTTTGAGTCAAACACGCCATGACGATCCACTTGATGGTAGGTGGCTACCGTCGCCTGTAACACTAAAAACGCCGTAGGTGCTGCAAGTGCGCTGCCAACCATAACAGAATTAAGGGACAAAGAGATTGAGGGAAATAGAAGGTAATAGATAAGATACCATAGTTGAAATGAAGAGGGATAGGGGAAATGGGCTCTAGCATACTTAACTCGTTTACCCAATCACAATAGCACGTAAGAACACATGCTGTAATTTCACGGTGATTTTCTTTAAGGGGTAATAATATGGCTTTAATAAAAAATGGAGCTATATTCAGATGTTCTGATTCATTTTACAGCTAGTTATAGAATAAGTCCAAGTCAGCATCAGCAAAGTGCTTATCGATGATATGGTTGCACGTTCACGGTGTTCCGACGCGCGTCGTCCGATCAATCGGAGCAACAGGAAAAAAAATTCCGTGTCGTCCGATCAATCGGAGCAACAGGAAAAAAAAGTCCGTGTCGTCCGATCAGTCGGACCATGGGGTCTCAGGTCGTAGGTATACAAATATCCTTACTAATATTATAAATGTGAATGTGAGTTTGTTACGCTTTCACGCAAAAACTACTGAACCAATCACCATGAAATTTTGCATACACGTTGTCTGGGACACCAGAAAGGACATAGAGTACTTTTCATCCAAGATAAAAGTGCTGTTCCCGAGGGATTATCTTAAATATAAAACTGTAACTAACGCCTGGCCAAGGTGTTATAGCAACAAGTTGTCAAGCGTTATAATTGCTTTTATATTTTTAATTTATCATCGCGTACGAAAGCGCGGGCACCAGCTAGTAACTAAATATGTACAAGTTCGTTGTAATATTACCAGACGAATAGTCCCATAGAAACGCAAGAAAAATTAACGAAGATTACTTACTCTCTTAGTATAGAAAGAACCCTATGAAATACTAACGAAACCGTCGACCTAAAACTTTGTGAAAACAGATTAGAAAAGTTAGCACAAAGTATAAAAGATAATAATTGTGCACACAAATTCATAACAGTTTGTACGGATTATCTTATAGGCACACATTTATTTGACCGTTATTATGCGTATGAAATACGTAATGACTTCTGTTTGTTTTAGATATACTCAATGTTTGGGGATTAACTTAATCCTTATAATCTCTGCACTCTATGTGAATATGTCAAAAAATTGTATTCATTTACCACAATGTTATTAGGTGTTTTTAAAAAAAAACTAATAATTTTTCAGTCTGAAACGAGAGGCAGGATAGAGCGCTTAGCCCAGAGCTCCAAGTACATAGTATTGTAATTTCAGCACACAAAGGCTACAGGTATGTTTCGATTCGACGAAGTCTCGACGTGATTGGTGTTGGTCTTCTAGACATTGTCGTAACTAAACTAAAGCGTTGTTTACTACAGAATAGACCAGAAATTTCAATTTATCAAAACTATTGTTCTGTGTAATATCACGTCTATCAAATTCTCGTGATAAATAACGCCATTATAATGTTACGTGAACAAATTATAAATAACGAACTAAGATGATGATACAAAAAATAAATAATATATCTCTGCGAGGATTAAACCCTTTATTATAAACACTAGCTGGTGCTCGCGACTTCGTCCGCGTAGAAGAGTATAAAACGCAAAATCAACCATATTTTGGATAGATGGCGCTATCTCCCGGGCCAAGCCGCTAGTATTTACTTTTATTTCAGATTTTCCGTAGGAATGAAGCATTTTCCCGCGGTAAAAAGTAGCCTATGTTCATCACAGATAATGTCGGCTTCTAATGGTAAAAGAATTTTCCAAATCGGTCCAGTAGTTTCGGAGCCTATTCTATACAAACAAACAAACAACTTTCCTCTTTATAATATTAGTAAAGTATAGATTAACCTACATACATTTAATGTTAATTTATTTCCATTTGTTTGAACAGTATTGTGCTGTTGTTTTTAAATGAGTGCGTAAAGGGTTACCAGAGTTATTTTACTCTATCCGCCATCCTATTCTCTTATCACCTGTTAAGATATTTGATATCTTTATCGCTGTAACGACGACAGTATAGTAATGAATCGGAAAAAAATATATTTACTTAGAGTAATAAAACTATTCCCTCACATTTATATTATATATATTATTACTATTTATTATGTATTAAAAACTGTAAATTAATTTTTCTTTGTCGGCTTCACTCTTGATTAATACAACAATGAAAATGAAGATCGTAAAATGCCGATGATTGTAAGAAGCAATATTGTTTAAATGAATTGAACAAAATTTTTCTCCCCTATATTTACTAAGTAAAATGTCCGTGCTTTTCTCACAGGTGAGTAAAGGGTTGTCTCAATGGGGTGCGCATACGCATCGTTGAGTGAGCGCGCAAACTTTGCCAGGCGGTTGATCGGTCATCTGGAAGCCAGTCGCTTTTCTGATTGCCCGCGAATTGTACGTTATTTTCGCGCAGCACTGCGCATCACGCGAGAAAATATTTCAACATGAGTAGTGGAAAAAGAAAACTCTCTTTCCTAGGGTTCGCCCCTGTACTGGTAAGTTTTATTGCATTTTAAATAAACAATTTATATTATATGTACTTAAAGCGGTTTAGATCTATTTTAAAAAAGTATACGACAATTATTTCAATGTTCATTTATATTTTTTTAATAATCAACTTCATTAAAATATATATTTTACATGGACAATAAAATTGCGGATGTTGAAGCTTAAAATATACATTTGTTCTAAAGAGTAAACGATATATTTTAATTATTTTTTGCTTTCTTAAGCCACCTTGCAACCTTTGTGATAAGGTCACGGATTTTTTATATACAACCTTACGATATATTGACCTGCCTATGCCTGCCATGCCTGCTTTAATTTCAAATGAGAACTAGCATAAATATTTGATAAAATAACAGGGATTATGTATCAATAAAATTTCCTTGTGTAGATAGTTTGAATACTTCTTCTAATTCAATCATCACGGACAATAAATTGTGGCCTTTAATATATAAGTTAAAAACTTTTTAACAAAAAATTAATACGCCGAAAAAACTGAAAAGCAAAAAATAATTTTATTAAACCTTAATAACTAAACTAAATTTTGAGTTGGCGGCAAACAAGTAAAAATTACGTAAAGAGTGAAGCGCGGCGACGACTCAAAATTTAGTTTAGTTATTAAGGTTTAATAAAATTATTTTTTGCTTTTCAGTTTTTTCGGCGGTTTAATTTTTTGTTAATTTATATTTTTTTGTGGCTATAATCTACTATTTACTACATGTTTAATTTTTAAATTTCCCACACCCATTTTCCCACCCTTAGGGTAGGATTTTTTTTCCAAATCTTCTAGACCATCTTCGAAGTATATATCCATCAAAAGAAGAATTATCAAAATCGGATCACTCTGTAAAAAGTTATGCGTAGTCATACGCTACAATCAGTGAGTGAACAATCAATCATCCCCTGTTTTCCTACCCTTAGAGTTGGAATTTTTCTTCATATATTTTTTCCTGAATATTTTTCCAATGTTTTAATAGCTATTCTATCAAAGATGATAAATATCGATACAGCCGTTCTCAAGTTATAAATGGTGTAAGTAATACCTACGACTTTTAAAGATTACAGATGAATTGTTACAAGTAGGTGGCCTTAGTGTATTATTATTATTTGTATTATTTTTATGTGCACGGAAACAAATGAAAATTAAATAGTTAATTGTCTCCGTCCTTCTGAGAAAATATAATAATAACAGTTTTCGGGAATTTCCGATTTTCAGTATTTGCCACTACCATGAGTTGCTATCGAAATCTTACGTTAGTTCACTTCTGTCGATAACGAACCTTTCACCTTACAATGTGCTAGTGAATGATTTAACTAAGACTAACGTTACAGTATTTCTCGATAGCATCATTCAAATCAGTCAACTTATGGTACCGATTTTGTATAGAAATGTCAAGTTAAACGTCATTCGCGAATGGTCACTGATGCAACTCATGTTACCGGTTTTAGTTCTTTGAGTGACCGCTAGAGGCGCTGAATAATCTTTCATAGAGTTCTCGCTCATCTCTCGCTAGCGATTTCAGTCCTCATTAACTTATGCTTTTCTCACAGTGCTACTGACTAATATAAGTAAGGCGTGAAGCGACTTGTTTTAAAATACCAATTCATATAACAATATAAACCAGTCTACTTTCTGCTGTATGTGCTGCGTCTAGTGTGAAGTGATCGTAAGATTTCTAGTTCATCTTGAGGGTAAGTAATGTTTTTAAATTAACTTTGTGTGTAAAATAGAAATATTCTAAAATGAGGATAATCGAATAAATTTAAAAGACGACTAAATATTTAAAAGACGTAAAAAACTTCGTCCGCTTAACTTTTTTAAGTGAAAACTTCTATAGCCGCGTTATAGAATGTTATCATTTTAGTGGTTTTTAGTGTTATCATTTTACATGTTATTTTAAATATTAGCCCTTAAAATTGTTAAAATTATAGTAGCCCATATTTGTAGTTAGGTGGAAACACCTCAGGAGGGAGATTGTTCCCCAAAGTTTCCAAAATCGGTCCATCCCTGAGGCCATAGACAGAACACAGACACACACGTAAAACTTATAAATACCCCCTTTTTGTGTCGGGCGTTATAAAGTTAGTGTGGGTACTATTGTTTTATTATGTTACTAGCTGGTACCCGCGACTTAGTTTGCGTTGAAGGATGAAAGGTAACCCTGTATCCTTTCTGGTGTCCCAGACAACGTGTATGCAAAATTTCATGGTGATCAGTTCAGTAGTTTTTGAGTGAAAGCGTAACAAACAAACTCACATTCACATTTATAATATTTTAGAATAGCTATTCAAATTAATACATTAATCATTGAAATTTTAAAACTGAATTTGCAATTAATTTTATCAATAGGTAACTCAAGCGTTAATCAATAAATTGGTGATAGATTAATTATATAATACGATTAACAATACGAAAAACATTTACGTCATAAAGACGACGTCATGCTTACCCGCAGCGATCTCATATATAGTTATATAAATTGTCATGAGGCTGCCTTTTTAAAAAAAATCTTATTTTCAATAACTTGTATATTCGTGTCATTAATCGATTTCTTATGGCTGAAACAGACTATTTGTAATTTCTAACTTTTACATAATTATGTAAGAAACAAAATCTATCTATTACGATTCCATGTGAATCTATTATTGCATTACTACCTACACTACAAGCATTTAAGATGTATTGGAGATAAAATTAAAATATATAATTAAAATCAAGGTCACAACTCTTAAAATATTAAAGCATTTTTATTTTCATATTCGTTACATTTTTTTAAATAAGTTCATATTTTTAAATTCACTGTACGTGTTACATTTTAGTGTGGCTTTTTACCATCGAAATTATTTTTGCAAACACCCGCTTCGTGGGAAGTTTTAGTTCAATAACAATAGTCCAGAAGCTTACTGACAAAAAGTAATTTCCGTAACTGCTTCGACCTAATATACCTAAGGCTATTATTTTAACATTAAAAGCCGCAATTTCAGTTTTATTTTATTGTGCCAAATTATTATTTTTACATTTGTTTGTAGAATTTGTTGCTTTGTCTCCAGTAAAATTATAATGCATTATAAAACTCTATAGTAGCTAGTTATCTTTTCGCTCATCTCCTGGTCTAGCATAATGATGTCAGTGCTTGGGAAAATCTTTGAAAATTTACAGTAAAATAAACTATTCCTCCACATGTGACAGGTAACAACCGTTTGTTACGTTTCGTCGCGTAGCGTCGCATCTCGGTTCTAAAGATAGCTCTCATAGCTTCACCCATACATTGACGGTGCGTTTGTAGTAAATTACCATTTATCACACTTTACAATTTTGTGAACAATTGGCAGAGTAATATGCGAGCATTTCTATAATTATCGTTTCGTGCGGTACTACCCACTATCCAGATAATCAAATTCCCTTCTTCATCTGATTCAATTCAATTTAATAAGAAATGTTATGATATGAGTTGATGTTCGCCTGGTTCCATTTTTAACATTAAATTATATAAAGTATTTTATTATTATATATAATATTTTCAGCGCTTAAATTTAAAATTCCCGCTTAGTATAAATGGGAAAAAAGTTATCTATCGAACTATACGGTCAAACCTATAACCCCTTAGCCTATAAAATGTTAATTCAAAATTGCTATCTATACAAAATTGTTTGCAAATATTTTTAGTGCTCTCTATTATACGATACAGGTGTTGTTATTTATTAACTAACTCGAATTAGTCGATTGAAGTTACGAACGAGTGCTTTGCAATATGCCCTTACTACTGGCATAAATAAATAACATTACTAATAGAATTTCTATGGAAATCGGTGCAGAATTTTTCAAGGTTTAATGTACTCAAGTAAACAAGTTACTGTCCTAGAAACGTTCAAAAAGAAGTAGTCGTGTATTAATTAAACTATTAGTTTAATCTCATATTCATAAGTTATTTAGATTCATTAAATAAGTAAATATACATTAAATGTATTTTATTTTTATTATATTAAATGTAATACGTAAAATATATTGCAACTGGCGCGCCTCGCTCCCGGCTTAGCACAGGTGCGATGTTTACTCAAGAAAAAAAACCAAAAAAATATCTCCTTTAATCTATTAATGAAAACCGCATGAAACTCCGTTCTGTAGTTTTTGAGATCATCGCAAACATATGCAACACAGACAGAAGCGGCGAGGGCTTTTATAATTAAACATGTAAAGATATATTAATGAAATATTTTTCTAAAACTAAGATCTACTTTTACCGATTCAACCTATTAAGCTAAATTTAATTTAAAAAAATAATGAAACTAAATTAATGTATTTTGTATTAATATGGCATAAATATGGCAGCACACGTGCAGCACCAATGGTGTTGCTTGTTATATAAGTAGGTGACGGTAGCCATCTACCATCAACACAGTCGTCTGTCGGGTTTAACATTTTAAAAAAATGCTCTTAATATTTTGGTCAGCTTATTATTTACGATGTTATGTATTTTTATGCCACATTATCTCTAGAAGAAGGAAACACTTATTTTTCTCTCTTATTTTTTCCAGTTCATTCACTTTCAAACGGTTGTGTGAATTGAATACATATTTCGTACAATCGGCTAATGTCCTTTTAGAATTTTTCCATATTTTCAGGTGGAGTAAAAGCTATTACCATAGTTTTAACAGAGTATTTATAAGAGACTGCACAGGCACCAACAATCTGAGAATTTACAAGTAGGAGGTACGGCAAAAAAGCCATAAGAATGCATATGCGTATTTAATGCGAAAATAACTAAGCCTTGAAAGAGTCATGGTTCTTATATTATTAATATTAATATAATAACAGCATCTGAATCACTGATAACAAGTACAATTTCTGGCGAGGTCAGTTAACTGCGGAATCTAACTTTAATAATTTTTCTTTTGAAGGGTTTTCCTTTCACACGATGGATTTGATTTTACCGAGAACTGTTCAACGTACATGTATGTAAAAAACAGATGTTTTAAGTAAATAGAGTGTGTGAACGCTCTAAACAATGTCCTACTTATGGCATACGGTCAATTAGTTAGCAATTAGATTAAATCGAGTGTAAGATCGTTTCTTTAACTCTTAGGCTCACTCACAGGTGTTCCATGTGTGTTTGAAGGTAAGAGGTGTGGTCTATGACGTGTTACAATAGAGATTTAGTTTGTTTACATTAAATTGTAGGTATTAGCCAAATAGTTACCATATCATAGCATAGGCCTTACATCTGATTCTCTCCTGTGTCTAAGGCACCACAGTAAGGCGACACAATACCTTGTCGATTTATCTAGATAAACTTCATACGTTTAAGAAAAATATTAAATTTAATGAAAGTATATAAAATAATTAAATCAAGAATTATTTTAGAACATTTATATCATTTTATTTTTAATGGATTTATATAGCTTTGCTAGATTTTTTATAATATATGTTGATTATTTGCAGCTATCACTTTCCTAATCTACTTATCTTTGATAAATAATTGACAGATATTATGTAAGTAAATTCAGACATTACAAGCCTTTTACTGGCACCAGACAATAGATGGCGCATCCGGCCGGAGCCGAGGGCTAGTCGCTAACTATACTAATGAGCTAACACTTAATTAGTACTAGCTGGCGCCCGCGACTTCGTCCGCGTTGAAAAAAAAAGTAGCCTATCCTGTGTTCCGTACGTCTAAATGTTTATTTACCAAGTTTCATAAAAATCAGCTCATTCGTTTAAGAGTTATGGAGGAACATACATTTAGAAAAAAATTCTAAAAATGGTCACTTTAGTTTCAGTATCATGTATAGAGAGCCTATAAACACGATATCTCTGAAAACAAAGTAACTTACTCCATGACCAACCCTTACAGATTTATTATTAGTACTGATTGTATCACAACTTTTTTCAGTCTACGTTAGATATATGGGAATTAGTAAATTAAAAAAAAACTATTTAAAAAACATTTAAACCGCCGAAATTTTTTTTTGTTTAATTTTGCTAATTTAATTTTTTGTTAAAAAGATTTATTTTATCATTTTTATTACCACCTTGGGGTTACACCCTTTCAAATGAACAAAGAATTATCAAAATCGGACTACTTGTAAAAAGTTATGCGTGATCATACATAAAAATTAAAATTAAAATACGCGTAGAATTGAGAGCCTCCTCCGTTTTTGTTTTTTCGTTTTCGTCGGTTGAAAAGCATTTACGAGTACCTTAGAGCTCAGGAAGAAAATTTCCGTTTTCAACTCTTAACGAACGAACTTTTAACGCCGTGCGACGATTTATTTGAGCACTAAAACTCTCCCAAAAAGGTTTTGACTCGAATTAAAATTTTACTGAGTTCGAGGCAGGGCCCTTGGCCTGTGGTACTCGGTGCCTGTGGGATCTAGTGCGCAAGTTTTTAAACTGACCAAGCCTAGGCTGTGGTCGATGTCATCGTATTAAAAAAAATGGCAGATGCAACTCATCTAAGTATTGAAGAAATGTTGCCAGAACTAACACTGGTAATTATACACGTTGTTATGAAATTTTGCATACACATTGTCTGGGACACCAGAAAGGACATTCAACGTTCAACGTTCGCGGGCACCAGCTAGTATTATTCCATAAATTCCACTTTTGATTATTACGAAATAGATTTATTTGGCCACGAAATCGGTCACAATGAAATTATGCATACACGTTGTCTGGGACACCAGAAAGGACATCTATACTAATATTATAAAGTGGAAAATTTGATTGTTTGTTTGTTTGTATAGAATAGGCTCCGAAACTACTGGACCGATTTGAAAAATTCTTTTACCATTAGAAGCCGACATTATCTGTGATGAACATAGGATACTTTTAACCGCGGGAAAATGCTTCATTCCTACGGGAAAACGAGTAAAAGGACAACGGGTAGTAAGAATTATCCTTCCGTACTTAACTTCTTTTTCACATAACTTCTAAACGGCTGAACCGATTGGGTTGAAATTTTATATGGGTATTTCGATGATTTCCTGAATGATTTAAAAATAAAATTGGACCCGGTAGGTGGTGCTGCTGTCGGTTTGTCAACTACTAAACGGCTTGACCGATTGGGTTGAAATTTTGTGTGTGTATTTCCATGGTTTCACAAACACGAATGTATTATATTTTATAAAGTTATGCGGACGAAGTCGCGTGCAACAGCTAGTAGGGTGTATTTTATAAAGTTACGCGGGTGAAGTTGCGTGCAGCGGCTAGTATTAAATATTTATTTAAACATTCATTAGTTAGACATGAATTAGACTTTATGGTTTATCTTAAACCTTATCAGTGGCCGATTGTACAATACAATAAAAGACAGCTAATACATGACAAATTCATTTCAGTTCATGTCGCAATAACATTACCAGTCCTCTTACGCTTCATTCAATGTAATTAATTAAAAATTAAGAGCGAATATCAAAATCGAATGTGATATATTTTCTTAGAAGGTTACCTACTTGTAATCGTGTTTAATAAATTTATAATATTATTTTTGTAATTAAACAAATCCTAGTAATATTAATTATAAATGTGAAATATGCTAGATTTGTCACTTTTTCGCGCAAGAACTACAAGACAAAATTTTATGATACTTTATGAAACTTTTTTTACTTAGAGAGTCACTTCAATTTAAATTATAATTGTAATAAAATTTTAGCCATAAAATATTTAAAAAAAAAAACGAAAACCGAAATCACTTATAAGTCATATATAAGTCACTAAAATACATATTAGGTATATTTTATACTAGCTGGTACCCGCGACTTCGTCCGCGTTCTGGATGCAAGGTACCCTATGTTCTTTCTTGTGTCCCAGACAACGTGTATGCAAAATTTCATGGTGATATGTTCAGTAGTTTTTAAGTGAAAGCATAACTAACAAAGAAACTCACATTCACATTTATAATATTAAAATAATTATAAAAAAAAATTATACAAAAATAAATATGTTAAAAAATAAACCTATTATGTACATTTATGATCAAAAAATAAAATATTATTATTATTACAAAAATAATGAGTAACCAACCTCGATATTAATCATAATCCCCACGAGATTTTGTTTTATGGTTTACAGTTAAGTTGCCTAATTTACTTAAGATAAAGTATTTTCCATTCTGAATCACAAATAGATTTACTAAATAAAACAAACAAAATGTAATCCTTTAAAAAATATTTTAATAATGAAACATCAACCGTTATACTTTGGAGATATAAGCAAAAATTCATTAAACAAAGATAATATCTCTTTTTAACAAAAAAAAAACGACTCGAAACCGTTTTCCCATGGATACTATTGTCAGAACTGTACCAAATTGAAATGGGACCACACGGGAAGCACCAGCTTTCAAATAAAAAAGAATCATCAAAATCGTTTCACTCAATCGAATGTTATGAGGTAACAAACATAAAAAAAAAACAATCGAATTGAGAACCTCCTCCTTTTTTGGAAGTTATTTGAAAAGCCGACCAACGTCTGAAATATAAAATACTAGCCTTATTTAATTCAATAATATAAACAGTATCTACGTACTAAATGGCAAGAGAAATAAAATAAAATAAAATAAAAATAAAATATATATTTTTTTATTTCGTGCTAAAAATTATTTTCATATTGAAAATATACTAAAAGTTTATTTTCACCGCAATTAAATAGGTTAAGCCGTTTCTGAGATTAGCGTGCACAAACGCACAGGCCAATAACGACTAACTTACGAACTACGAGTATTATTAATAGTTAGGTATATTTGGAAAAGTAGAAAACACTTCGATACATTCAATAAATTCAATTAGGAAGACTTCTATTGTCTACTATTCGTTAAATGATAGCAATACCTACTCATCTCATATTGTATCGAAATCAAATAGTGATTTAAATCATATTGATTGAATTCACAGTGTGGATGCATCTTTGAATTATTATTAAACAACAATAGGACTGAAATTAATTCTTGTCTCGACAATCATTGCACCAAGGCTTCGGTGTGATTGTTATTGAAGGACTGACGTTATCACGATGGAATTTAACTCGTAACTAGGGCAATTTCGAATGGAATTATCTCTAGAGAAAACCTTATAAAAGAACTAACGATTGGATGAAAATAAAGTAGGAGCCAAAACGTCAAACGAATGAATAATAATTTAGACTCTACATAATTAATATACGGTCAATTAAAAAGTGTTTCAATTTGTCCATCGTTATTTTTGAAGTCAACGAAAACATATAAAACGTAATATCTCGACAATATTTTAATTATCAATTTTAGTTTACATAAATGTACTTTAACATTGCTTATAATAATCTCTACTAAATCCCCCCATAATTTTCCACTTAAATCGGTAAGCGCAGCCTGGATAAACTGTCAGAGATAAACTAGGTCTCCGATTATGTCGGAGTGTAATTCCGCAGCCCTCAAATAAGTTGCCGTTCTTTCGATATTTATTATCTAGTTAAAAAAAATATTATGCAAAGAAAGAACTGTTATGGAAATTGTTAAAATATTCTTGTAAATTACGACAAAATACGGCCTGTGGGGGTGGCGTAACCCTGGGCGAAATAAAAATTAAAAAAAGCAGGCTGGATTCAATGCGCGGCCTTTAGATAGGTATTTAGTGGTCAGTCCTTTTTGAGGGTACTATTTGTCACTTAAACTTATCCGCCGGGTTAGGTTTATGTACTATACATTACTCCGTGGTTTATGTTTAGAAATGAAAAATCATTTAGGATTTAATCGCCCAAAGCAAGCATAGATCGTTGAGCGACGACCGAACGTTGAGCTTTTTTACGAGGCTCATAGAGTTAAAGATTATTTTTAGGCATTGTTTTATCAATGACCAATACACACTAGTCAATATCATTTGACAATAATGACAATAATGATATAGCCATTTCCCTATTCTTTTCTAGTCCCTAACTCAATCCTACTATGGTCGACAGCACACTTAAGCCGATCATCCACCGCCAAATAACTAAGTTAGTTTAGTTAATTAATATAGTTTAGTTAAGTAACTAAGTTAGGTAAGCCAGTTTTTCATACATATGCGTCCACCGCAAACTATGCCAGCTAAACTCCGCCTAAGCTAGTGTAGTTTGTTTGTAGTGTAGTACATTTATTTTTCGGTGGACGGACAACATATTTGCTAGTTACTCGTAGCTTAGTTTAGTTCACGCCGAGCTTTGTTTTCAGTTAGTTTAATCAAACTCTGCCATTATAAAGATACCTATTGTTTGTATATATGCAATAAATAACAAATAAATATTAGTTTTATTAAAGATCATGGTAAACTTTAATAATTAATTTAGTTTCTTGAAATTTATATCATAATCACTTTGTATTAAAGTAAACTTCAATTGACTCAGTTCCCATTGAGATATAAAAGACATCGTTAGTTTCACCTTGGTTTACAGCTGCTGTTAAAAATAAACCAGCATGATATTTAATACAATGAATTTGTATTTGAATAATTCTTACATTATAGTTACTGTTGGCTGTTTTGATGGGTATTTTATGTACATATCTTCTAGGTATTAAAAGTGAATCTTAATGAATGACAATCATTCATTAAGATTCCTAATCGGTATTAATAATGTAAAAATATATATATCTCAACTAAGTGCCACAATATTAAAAATATATGTATGTACATATGTAAAATGTACTTTCGTATATATTCGACATGGTAATTGAAAGACTGCATACAGCTTCACATATGACGCCAGCCACCAAGGCAATCTTCGTCTCATATGTAACGAAACCTTATTCAGAAGACGCGACGCGATGCATATTGCGTGCTCATGTGGAGTGGAAGTAAGAATGCTGAAAAATGCATCGTTAAAAGCGAAATACATTTCTGAACTTTATTTTAAAACAATTTTTCCTTTAAAAATTGTCACAAAATTGTGTGACTTATTTTTAATTATATTATTATCTTGTGAAAGAATGAATTTTTCAACTTCTTTATCTTTACATTTTACCTATATTTTAAGATTAATTTTATCGTACCTTACATTTTTACATTGTATTATTTGAAGTCGCTTTTCGTCTCTGTCTATCTGTATAACCCCCTCCTCCCTAAACACGCAACGGATTTTCACCATCAGACTCAAATTTAGTTATCTATTATATAAATACAAAAAACAATTATTTTGCAACCAAGTCGCCGAAATCCGCCTCTGAATGTTCGTCCGCTAACTACTTCTAAACTACTCTAAGGACTTTGATACAGGCAAATCCGGGAGCGGGTCGCTAGTTCATAATAATATAAGTTTACTGGAATCTAAAGTGAAAACAGTTTTTTTAATTAAAATTAAATAAGTGAAATTTTGTATTTAACTTGGACGGTAATCCCTTTGCAATATATTATCTGTGATAGCGCAAAACATCAAGATGAAAAAGAGATTCTACTTTTTATACGATTAGTCTTTCAAGTATACGCTGCCGTTTGCAACTATCTTTAATGATGAAAAACAAACAACGAGAACAACAACCTACCTTAGACTTATTTTCTCGTCTAAAAGGAAAACGAGTAATACCACTCAAAGGATTATATTCATAACGAGATACTTAATAGATAATTATTTTTCTATTTACTGAGTGATACAAATTCTATGAAGAAAATTGTTTTAAATTTTAAACATTGTTAAAATTAAACTAATAACTGAACAAATTACCAAAAGCAGTTGATATGCTATAGAAAGCTACTTTATCAGCGAGTAACACAGGTTATATTTTATAAAGAAACACGGACGAAGTCGCGTGCAACAGCTAGTAATTCATGAAAATGCTCTGTTGAAATCAAGGCACGGATAGAAATTAGTATGATTAGCTGTTATAGTGATAATTTATGTGCGTTGGTAAAGTGAATATAAACTAAAAAAAGTAAGAACATACATTAAAGTGACCGAGCCCTTTAATTTTATTTAAGGACTAGCTGGTGCCCGCGACTTCGTCCGCGTTGAAAAAGAAAAAAATAGCCTATCCTGTGACCTGTACGTTATGTTTATCTACCAAATTTCATGAAAATCTGTTAATTTGTTTAAGAGTTGACATCAATGTTTTTAATATTTAATTTTGGTTATAATAACAATACTATAAAGCCGAATTTTGGTACAAAGTTAAATTCAAGTTTTAGAGTACTTTCTAATAAATTAAACTTGTCGGGGATAATTGGATTTCTGTACATCACGGGACCTTGAATTGAACGGTCTCTTCACGCACAATGAAATAACTTAGCGTGGGCATCACGTACTGTTATTTTTGTGTAGAAAAAGTCTCCTTATTTTTCAATTGTAATAAATGTTTGGTATTTATAACAGCAGGGATAACTTACATCAGTTGAAAAATTAAGTGCGGAATGAATTCATATGAAAAACTACATATAGGGGCTAAAATCGACATATTATGTTATAAAAATACACTTAGAAGGTATAATAGTATAATTTTGTTATGATGTATAGTACACCTAAGTAAAATTCCAAGTTATTCCTTGTCCTTGCATAACATTATTATGCTTTAAGTATAAATAAAAATTCTTCCATTATGATCTACTCTGGCCAGAGTTCTATGTTTTATGTTGACATTGTCTGCGACACGGATTCGCTCCAATTAATTTAATGGTGGCCGGGGCCACCAATCGTGGATCTCTTGTTTCGCACTGAAACGTAAACAAAACATTTTTTACGAAGATCTAATTAATTGTAAATCAGAGTTTTCAATAGTAAAAACTCTTGTAAAAGCACACTGCGAAATAATTATTTTTAAAAAATGATTTTTCTTATTAATAATTTAAAATATCTATGAATTTTATTACATTATTATGAACTAAATTAGTAAACTTTAGGTACAATTGGTATTAAATTGCGACTCTGAAGAGTACATCTTTCATCCCATTTTCTATTTTCACTAACTTTTAATCAAGTGCCTGACTATTTAAAAAAAATAAGAATAATAATAAGTAAATATACTGAGAATATAATTAGCAATATATAAAAGAAATATGGATAACATTACTGTCCACTAGTTATCTTGATGTTGACGCAGAATAAATTGTTATTTGACGATCTCGTTGGTCAAGTGGCGAAGGTATTTTATTTAGCCCTTGACCCAAGAATCTCAGGTTCTATTCCTGGCAATGTCAACTGTAGAAAAGATATTTTCTAAAGGCTTATTTCGCTTTTGCATCGTTGACGTATATTACTGTACTTTTACGAATTTTATTTAAAAATTTGTACCGGACACTGCTTATTTATAATAGTAGCTGTTGCACGCGACTTCGCTCGCTTATAAAATGTAGCCCATGTTACTCGCTAATAATGTAGCTTTCTATAGGTGCAAGAATTTTTAAAATCGGTCCAGTAGCTTTTGAGTTAATTAATTATAAACATACAAATTTTTTCTGTTTATAATATTAGGTTTAGATATTTTTTCTAAATAAAAGTAGCTTACGTTACTCTTCATACAATCAGATTTTAATATCTGCCTGTGAAAATACCGTCAAAATCAGTCCAGCCGTTAATTTCCGAGTTAGCCGGATTATTAGAAAAAAAATGTTTTTTTATAAGTACCGTAATACTTTGTTATATATTGTTATATATTTACAATTATTTACACTTATTTTGACATTACAAACAGACACTACAATTTTATTTATTAGTGTTTATAGACAGATATGGATACAAGAAAAAATATAAATATAAATTCTTACATAAAATATTTAATTTTATTATTTTCGAGATTGTATAATGGCGCATAGGTTATATTTTTATAGCCCACTTTGTCCGCAATGTTTTTCGTGTGGTTGAATGAAATTTTCGTCACTCAATTCTGTTATGAAGTGCAGTGGAGAGTGGAGGTGAGAGTGAAATCGGCTGGTAACCGTTATCCCGTATATAGGAAGGGAAGACGAACGAGTAGGGAGATCGGCTGGCACGGAGGGTGGCTCTGTTTATCGATTGCGCACGGCCGTGACCTTGATGAGGCTGTGCTGTACCCCGCCGCGCCGGGTCTCACTCAAATTTACACCCAGTTAAGCTTTAATTGCACAGGAAATTGTTCAATTTGAATATTTCCTGTAGACATTGTACCGCTATTCAATAATGGCATCTAAGTGACATTTACACTATAACATCATAAAGTCTGTTTTAGAATGGGTAAATGTTAGTTTAGCTACTTATATTAACTGATAACTATAGAAAGTTACATTAAGCATTAAATAGCAACACAGGGTGATTGTCGCGACAGCAAAAAAATATGTAGAGATTTAGAGAAAGTAATAAAGTAACACAAGGTATTAAGAGTTTGCTTATAAAAGTCACTATTTTACTCATCATACTTACTAATTACCTACAAAAAAATTCGCCAACCTAACTCGGTCTAACTAATATGTCCCAAAACCGTTTTTAGTTTAAATTGATCAATCAAAACATGGTAGAATCCAAATATTATGATAATAAATATTATATTACACGAAATATTTATTAAGGAACTTCATATAACTATATCATAATATAATATTAAAATAAATATAATATTATGATAGTGACAGCAGGTACAACGTCCCGAATGAGCTTCAACGCTAATTTAAAATTGAAAGGTTTCATTTAAGAATTAGAATCAAATGAAAATTTAAATTTAATGTAAGAATAAGAATGTTCATTCAATCTAGAGGCGGGCTGTTGCACTTATCTGATGCGGTTTTGTTTATATTTTATATATAGCAACATCGACGGTGCCAGCGTGTCTCCCGCGGTTAGCAAGAGCGTGAATGTTACCTCATACCCGTCTCGTGTTGGCACCGCCTTTCCAAGGCTATTCAGGATATTTGCGACATAGGATATACATAGATTGATATAAATAAACACGACCTTAACACTCAATTTTATTACGTGATATACTGTAGCAAACACGTGTACGAAAATAAAGAAAATCTCCAAGTATCGAATAGAAGAGATTTACTTATTTATACATATAAAAGGATATGTGGTCTCTATATGTTCAAATGATTGAAATGATGAGATTTTTTTTTGGCATTTTTATTTTACCAATAAAGCTTATAAAATTTGGAAAAAAATTATCATGACTTTAATTTAGTTTTGTTCTCAATTTAGGGGAAAAGTCCAATTTTAACGAAACTGTAAGTAACTTGCCTAGTTAAGTATAAGTAACCCAATTTTAGTAAGCACAAACTTCTAGGTAATACATAATAAGCCTAAAATGACATGGTTACGTATTTTAGTACGTGTAGGTGTCAATTTCATGTTACTTATTATTTCACGATATTTACAATAGGTACAATGTTAATACAAAATTATGTAATTTTAATTAAGTTCGTTACATCGCCTATGCTAAATGCAATTTAATGTAATAAAATTATATTGCCAAATAACAGCTTTTTAATCAATCAATACTAATAATAAATCTGTAAGTGTAGGTATTGTATGTTCCTCCATAGCTCTTAAACGAAAACATATAGATAAACATTTTAGACGTATAGGACACAGGATAGGATACTTTTTTCTTTTTCAACACGAACGAAGTTGCAGGCACCAGGTAGTTTAAAATATATGTATTGCTTTTGAAGTAATCATTACTTTGGTAAATTCAAATAAATTAAGGTAAATTTGTCCAAAAATATACAAATCATACTAATCTTACATAAGCAAAATAATTTGAGATTTGACCTATGATGAGGTTTTCACCATTGTTCTTACATCTTCTTCTTTACATAGTATAAAACAAAGTACACCGCCGCGTCTGTCTATCTGTCCCTCCGCTACGCTACACAACAGGCACAACAGATTCTAATGCGGTTTTCATCAATGGAAACGTTCTATAATACGAGGAAAGGTTCTATATATCTGAAAATGTGTATGCAAAATTTCATGATTCATAATTCTAGGCGGTGGTCGCGTCTTCGTCCGCGTTGAAAAATAATAAAAAAACATTATACTTGATTTACCTCTCTATCGTGGAGCGGGTCGCGAAAAATATTTCTACCCAAATTCGATACATGTTGCGTGATTTTAAACTAGCTGATGCCCGACTTCGAAAAAGAAAAAAAAGTAGCTATATTCTATATCCTGTGTCCTGTTACTGCACGTCTAAATGTTTATCTACCAAGTTTCATAAAAATCATTTAATAAACTCGATATCTCTGAAAACAAAGTAACTTACTCCATGACCAGCCCTTACAGATTTATTATATTAGCATTGATTATAATAGATAGAAGGCGCTATCCAGTATAACTGGCGAAGCCGGGAGCGGGTCGCTATTGGAAAATTTGGAAAATTTTGGGGACATAGGCCCCCAAAATTTTCCAATTGGTCTCAATTCCAATTAAAAATAATTAATTTAATGTTTTAATGTCTATATTATATTCAGACATCATATTTTTCATTATTGTGACGAGTTAGTTTTCCTTCATCATTTTGAACCTAATTAAGTATGTCCTTTTGTTGTTGGTGGGAATAAAAATGAATATTATTTCAATACGTTGGTCAAAGGTTTTATTCGAATTTGTTTATGCAATGGGGTGTCGTGTGTTGGTGGGGTAGGTGGCTTTGTGGGGGATGGGAAGGCAAGGGGGAGGGAGTTAAGGCAAGCAGCTGGTAGTGGCAGGCAGTGGAGTAGCCGAGGAAGAGTTCTGTTTGAGTCAGTGTCGTGTCGGCCGGCGCGGCATGCAGGCGGGCGGGCGCCCACCGCGTTCGCTCGCCGAGCGCGCGCGCCACCGTCTTCTAACTCTCTTGACAAACACCGAAACCCATGCGGAACCAAATATACTAACCGTCATACAACTCAACAGATACAAGGTACTTCATCACACCGCGTACCAAATAATATATTATATATATTTTCATCATGTGACCTTGAAAAAAAATTCATGCGCCATCTCCAACACAGAGGGATGTCCCCGCGCCCTTGATCTTCTTTCCGGTAGTTAATTATTTCATGTGCATATGTTCTGCCAATATGCACTAGCTGATGCGAGCGACTTCGTCCGCTTTCTCTATAGCCTATAAGCCTTCCCCGATAAATGGACTATCGAACACAAAAATATTTTTTCAATTCGAACCAGTAGTTCCTGAAAAAATACTCTTCAGCCTTATTATGTTGGTATAGATAAGAAATAAGAATTTCTAAATAATATATTTTATCTACCAATCTATCTATCAAAAAGTAAAAATATATTCACAGTAATCACACATTTTTAGCATTGTTCAAAAAAATATATTCAGAAAGAGTTTTAAAAATATAATTCTCAGTCTTATCGTTGCAATGCTTGCCGTTAAATCCAAAGGAATTTTAATCTACAGCAGACTGCGATTTGCTGACAAACGCTTAATCTTAAAGTTATGTAATAAGCAGTTTTTGACTTACCGACTTTTCAGTTTGATTTTTCACGACATGTTCAACGATAAGCGTGTCTCCTGTTACAAGCATTTTTAAATTTCTAAATATCATCACTATGTATCAATACTAATAATAAATCTGCAAGTGTGTGTATGTTCCTCCATAATTCTTAAACGAATGAACTGATTTTCATGAAACTTTGTAGATAAACATTTAGACGTATAGAACACAAGATAGGCTACTTTTTTCTTTAACAACGCGGACGAAGTCGCGGACACCAGCTAGTATACAATTTTCTGCGCAAAGCTAGGGTGCGTAGTGCCTTTAAATGTAGGTATATAAAAGAAAGTCGTGTTTAACTCGAGAACGACTGGACTGATTATTTTTAATTTGTTAAATTAGTCTCCGTCCCCAATAGCAGAATAATTATTAAAAAATCTGATATATTCAAGAAAAAAAATATTAATTTTTCTCTTATAATAAAAACAACGGGTTTTGTTTTTATTGTGAGGCGGTACGAAGTTCGCCGGGTCAACTAATATAATACTAAATCTATTTTTAAAATTCAATCGCTTAACTAAATCCCATACGAGTAGGTATTTGTAATCAAAATATTAATTAGTCTACACATATTTAGTTTGATTGAGTGATCTAATTACCTCACACGTATGCGGTATGTACAAGGTAGTATTTACATGTACATATTGTATATATATAACAAGTACACAGAACATGTGAGTTGTGCATTGTATATTGTTTCTAATTGCAATCGAGCATGTAAACAGTTCATTGTTAAGTTAATGTTCACATTAAAGCAGGCCTTGTCTGATAATAGTGTCAAATGGAACCTAATTTACCTTAATTTACTTGAATTTACCTACGTAATGATTACTTCAAAAGTGATACATATATTTTAAACTAGCTGGTGCCCGCAACTTCGTCCGCGTTGAAAAATGAATAGGTAACTCTTTTTAACAAAAAAAAAACAGACTATCCGTTTTCTCGTGGATGCCGATGTCAGAACTGGACCAAATTGAAATGGGACCACACGGGCAGCACCAACTTTCAAATAAAAAAATAATCATCCAAATCGGTTCACCCAGTCGAAAGTTATGAGGTAATAAACAAACATTAACAAAATACAGTCGAATTGAGTAGCTTTTCCTTTTTGGAAGTCGGTTGAAACGTTGAAAAATGTGAAAATTAAAAGAAAAGGCTTTTATACTTTCACAGTGCCTGTCTGGCACCTCTATATTATAAAAAAAAGTTTATTTGATATGTTTTAATTGAATTTACCCGTTGCTATACACATACGAGTAATGGGGGGCCGGCACATTTCATTCTACAATATTTGTTGAACAACAAAGCCGACCCGATAGACCTTCTATAATGTTTCGACTTTTATTTGGCTTTAGCCAATCGGCATAAAAAGCCCGGGTTTGCTACAGGCAATCTGGTAAATGCCGAATATGCGCATTGCGGGGAGGCCAAAAGACCTTCTTGTCGAATTTTATTCTGATTCTATGGCCCAACTGACTATATTCGGCCTTTTTGTCGAACGGGACTATGTCACTTTTAGATCCTTAATCATTATTTAGCAAATAAAAAAAGCAAAATAGGAAAAAACTAAGGATCAGCGGGTGCAAATTAAGAATAATGGTACGGGGGATGAAAATTAGTATGGATCCTACCTATCCGGTTTTGTATATACAAATAAAGCATACTTGTTGATTTAGTACTAAAAAATTTGAGTAGGTAATAAAAGCAAAAAAAAAAATAAGTTATTAAAATATTTCTTTATTTTTACTGTGGTATAAAAGACACGAATAGGTTATTTATCGGAACTTCTGAAACTCTAAATATCTGAAATTGCTAAAACCTCCAACAACTTCATAGCATAAGGATAACGTATATAGAAATGGTTAGTTATGAACTGCTCATTTCGGCCTTCGAACTTTTCGGCACGCTAAGATATTAAAGCGTTACTTCAGGTATACATAGGTAATAGGCTTTT
Source organism: Synanthedon vespiformis (assembly GCA_918317495.1). Taxonomy (NCBI): domain Eukaryota; kingdom Metazoa; phylum Arthropoda; class Insecta; order Lepidoptera; family Sesiidae; genus Synanthedon; species Synanthedon vespiformis. The sequence continues at coordinate 7,481,400 of OU906947.1, forward strand.
TCCATAGGAGACTCTTAACTTGTTTAACTAACTAACTAACTTGTTAACTCACTGATGAGTTAGTTTAGCATGTCATTTAGGTCAATGCTAAGTTTAATGAACACCATTAGTAATTCATTTTAATTTTAGGTTTAAAAACCTTAAAATCTTTGACTTCTAACTTTCATATTTATACTTCTATTCTTAGTGAAATGTCCTATTCTTACTCCACAAGCAATTTTAGTAGGCACGTTTAATTGCGTTTGAAAAGATCTTCAAGATTAAAAAGCTTTTCATAATATAGTGGAGATATAAGTGAATATATAAAGATGTAAAACTTAACTGAATTATCTACAATTTTAATAAATGCAGTGTTCCATTAGAACCACGAAATAGCAAGTTACTGCTAATTATGACTAATCAATCTTTGTTGCATTCATTATTATGATATTTATCGCTACATATTACGTACTAGCTGTTGCCCGCGACTTCGTCCGCTTTAAAAAAGATAAAAAGTAGTATTTCAGTTTATTCATTACAAATAAAAAAAAAACAATTTTTCTCTTCATAATATTTGTATAGATAATATAAATTAAGATATAACTACATACTATAGATAACTAATCTATTCATAATTTCGTATTAATTATGAGATTTCTCCTGGGTTTTCCATTCGATCTATTTGAAAATGAGTACTTATGTTAAATTGTCAATTTCTCAATTCTAATTGCCTCTTCAAGAGGTCTTCAAAAAAAGTAATATTTTTTTATATATTTATGTTCTTGTATACCTATAATGAAATAGGGAATATTATTTTTATTGCTTGTTGTGGTCGATGTTTCTACTTCAGTTGCAACCGCAAAACAATTGCTAATGTAACTGAAGAGCACTTTAACACTTTGATTGGTTATTTAATTTTATCTTGACATTATAAATGTGAAAACGAGTTTGTTTGTTTGTAACGCTTTCACGCTACTAATGAACTCATTACCATGAAATTTTGCATACAAGTTGGCCGGGATACAGAAGAGGAAATAGGGTACCTTTTAGGTAGAAAAAGTACTGTTCCCGAGGGACTTAACTAGCTTTTAAAACTTATTAAAGGCTAGTTCAAACATCTATGGTTTAATTTAAGCATAGTATAAAACAAGTTGATTCTCACCTCAATTAGTTTAGTATTTTTCAAGATAATCGCGAACGACAAAAGAGATACATACAAAAGAGATAAGCAGAGCTTAGGTTGAAAAGACTCTAACATCCCTTACTCACTTATCTCTACAATTACAATTAGTTTTCTGTAATGGACTGGTGTCTCTAAAGAAAAGAAGTGCCCATTGTGTGATAGTGAAACGCAGTGAGTCCTGCCAAAGCCAAAGCGTTGAATTCATTTATAAATAATAGGTTTCGTGTTAGGTGTTCGATAGAATGATGTCGAGTAAAAAATTCATTGCATGTTGGTATTTTACTGTGTTACTCAGGAACCTCATTGTAACACAAGGACATATAAATGTCAATAGCCGTATAAATGTCAATATAGGTAATATGTCGGCGCATCAGGCGACAGCATTGCCGACATCAGAGTCTCCTGGTGAAGGGTTCATGGCGTAGATCTCATCTCAGGCAAATCAAACTCGAGAGTTAAACAAGCAAGCAAGTGTATTTCATACACAATTAAATTACCGAGGTCTAATCCAGATACGAGTCAACTAACGGTCCGACCTACGCGAGTTCAGCTGTTCAGCAAGGACTCCCCCCGACCGACACACTCAGTCCCTTCATTCTCCGTTCACTATCAGTCACTCGTTCGTGACGTATAGAGAAATTTATAAAGTTGTCTTCTTCACTGTTAAAGGTCGTGCCCACTCTGAAATGCCTTGGTGGCATCGACCACCAGTTGTTTCCATTCCATCCTGTCCTCAGCTTTCTCAAAGCCTTTGCAAATGTAAGGCCTGTATGTAAGATGCACAACTTGCCATCCACTCTTCCAACGACCACCAGCTTCTCTAAGTTTTCTGGTTTTCTGCGGGCCATGTGCCCCAAGTTATTGAGAACTAATTCTTTAATAGCAGGTGGCGGATCGTGACGTAACCGCGTTAAATCATTTCCGTCGCAAAGAATCAACTAATCATTATAAGATATTTTCACTTGCCTCTTTTTAAAGGCATCTGACGTTACCAAGAAGTATGAATAGTACTATTAGTGGTACAGTCCAATGGTACATCGAGCAGCTACATCGAAATTGACGACATAAATAATAATTATGTTACTTCTTCTATTTGTTATTAGAAAAACAAATAGATTAAGATTATCAAAAAATGAAAACGACATTTTAAAATATTTCACTTCCATGTTGCCTGAGATATATTTTAAACTAAACTAAACTACTAAACTTTACTCTACTAGGGAGTAAAGTCCGAGTAGGAGAATTTGTTGTCTCAACTTACTATAACGCGAATAACCGAAGACAGACTCGTGAAAATAATAAAACATACGCCTGAATTCCAATATTTTAGAAAAACTTTTGTGGATGGTAGTTGACAATCAAATTTTAAATCTGTAATATTTTATTTATAGGCAGATAACGAAGAAGAGGTTCGTTTGGACGACGAAATGGACCGTGTCGTCTGGGGGGAAGGAACTCAGCGGTTAGACGCATCTCGCTTACAAGCCGCCGCTGAACCGCTAAGAGACCCTGCCGCTCTTCTACCGGAACAAAGTCCACCGTATGAGCCAGGTACCAATCAAATTTGTATTTTTTATACACTAGCGGCCTGTTCCCGGCTTCGCATGGATCAAATTATATACCAAATCCTTCCTCGAGAACCACTCTATCCAATAGTGAAAACAGCATGAAAATCGGTGCAGTAGTTTTTGAATTTATCGCGAACAGACAGATAGACACACAGACGCGGCAGATGACTTACGGCAGATTACCAGCTAGCCAGCGACCTCAACTTCGTACGGAGTTGAAATTTTCAAAACCTCTTTCTTAGCGGATGTTTACCCTATAAAATAACCTAAATTTCCATATTTTCCGAATTTCATCTTTTTAGAATTAGGGAAGAAACTTGGAAAAATTAATTTATAATTTAAAACAAAATTATATAATGGCCTGTTCATTGGGTAATACGATGTTTTTTATTAAAATTACATTGTATGTAAGTACTTCCGTGTGAAGTACTCACAAGTGTTTTAGGCGGCATAGAATCTACATACATTTAGTTTTATTCAATCTATATAAATATTTTTTGCTTGATAAATAATTAGCTAACTTTGTTTGTGCTTAGAAGGCGTCAGTTCACCAACCATTTCGCACCAGTCCGCAGACAGCGCCACACAAGCCAGCCCAGGTTCAGAAGGTCAGGTCAGTATCAGCACACTTATATTGTACCAACGCGTACCAGTCCAAGATACTCAGCACCGGTGAATATCAATAAAACAATAATCGATACAGTACAAATGAATACCACGTTTCAAGGTCAGGTGCAATTGTACGATCGTTGGTTCCATTTGAGCTTCAACGACTGACATGCGCTATACACAAACCCTCACATTTAGAACTAATCGGAAGATTAAATACATTGTTTATTTCTAAACGAAATTCTAATATTGTATACAATGTTACTATGTAATGAATCACGCTTGTTGTTTTAGTGGAAACATTGTATTTTTCATGGTCTTGTGTTTAACCAGATGTCGGGCATGTGGTCGAGTTCAGGCAGCCCACGCGAAGGAGACGATCGCCACGTACAATTTAACGGCCAGGATACAAAGCCGAATGCCGAGCCACTCGATGATGCCAACGACGAGCGCAAAGTTCAACGTAGTGTGTAAGTTATATTTGCATATCATACGCACTGTTCACTTTTTAGGAGAAACGGTAAGTGCAGTTTGGTGGCCCGTCGTGTATTTCATAGTAGGTCGTCTATAAACAGGCGGTCCAGGACTGGACATAGACTTTCCTCATAATGTTCCAAAAGACCGGTTCAGAGCCAGCCTGGATCCACCGTCGATGACGCTAAAAAAATAACAAAAATTGTGTTTGGCTGCATAAATTACACACAATAATGATGAGATAATCCAAGATAGGATCGGTGTTAAGACCGTAGAACAACTTTGTTGTACTAGAAAGAAAAGAAGAGAAAGGAACAAAAAGGAGAAGACAAATGAACTTCTTCTCAGTAGTATTGGTCAATGAGGGTAGTGCAATGCACTTGTAACTTTGGCCGGTTGCAAATTGAAAAGATGACGCGTGGTGTCACCGTGCGGAACACCTGCGTGCGTTGAGCGACAAAAATAGTATGGTGAAGTCGCGTGACATTGGCATTGCATTCAGGGTTCTGGCTGGCGGCCGACACTCCCTTGATAGCTGAGCTTGGAAGTGCACGAGGCTCATAGTGCATGTCCGATTGTCTATTTAATTCCGTGGCTTTGCCATGCCGGTGACTTACACTCGTTCATCTGATGTTCGCCATCAACGGTAAGTGGAGACTCGCCGTGTACAACCGCGTGTTTAATAAGTGTTGGTGGAACAATCATGGGATTAAGAATAGAAAATTTTTCTAATGAAGTTTCGATATTTACGTAGTTTGTGAGTGAAATTTCAGTAAAAGATGATACGTTCAAATAGTTCGCCAGAAACGCTAGCCAAGTAACTGTCAACGTGAGGGGCGTGACGGGTTTCCCGACCTCGACTTTAGATCTTTCTTGTTTTGCATTTTGTTGTACACCACTCATGAAATCACTAATACAAGCAACAATTTCAAGTTCATGAATTATTCATGAAACTATAACATCCAGTTTGTTAAATAAGAAAGCATTCGTTCACATTAGTGTCGAGGTCGAGTAGATAAATCTTATAGAACCCAACGCAAAGTAAACTTTTTTTTAAATATTGTATAAGTTTTTAATTGGATAGCTTCTTACACCATAATTTATGGTGATGACGAATATATTTATACTGTAAGGAATGAAGCTGCGATTGCGATGAGGTAGGGACGAGAGACTGCCCCTTGATCCAGCCTATTGTTGGTCGAGGCTATGTTATAAGACTGTTCGCCAAGACGACTTTCGGGACGATGATTGTCGAATCAACATCCCACATTTGGTGGTCACAATTTGTCTTCTTTGGCATCAAGCAACATCTGGCGCTGGGATCGAATTATTGGAGACAATATAGTCCTGTCCGTAATTAGCGTTGATCCCGTTGAGCTTTGCGTGCACATACTCCTCAAACTGCACTCGTCCTGGGACTGTTTGAATCTTCTATCCGCGATTAGGATTAAAACTAAATATAGATCACGTTCTCCCCACTCGGGTCCCTTTTTCATCCAAGCGCATATTAGGAACAACACATCTTATTACAATCCCTTGGTTAGGATGTGTCGAACATTCAATGATGTGGTGATCAGATCTGAAGAGCTTGATATATTCGACAATATGTTCTCTTTGTTTAAAAGTAGATTAAGGTTAATATTTAAATAGACTATTGTTTTATTGTTTTAATATTATTGTTAGTTAAGATTATTATTGTTAGTTAAGCTCATTTGTGTTTAGTTAAAATTAAGTTTATCGTGCTATGTATACTATTTAGGACTGCAATTTAGCATATTACCTTATATGCATTTTTTCAATTCGTGTACGTACATAATTGCAATCTGCTTGTGTACGGTACTTGCTTGGTACTTTATTAAATAAATAAATACACTCGATAATGCCTTATCGAAAGGCGAGTTGATGATTATCATCAATCAATACTAATAATAAATCTGTAAGTGTAGGTTTTGTATGTATGTATGTTCCTCCATAATTACTGATAAACGAATTAACTGATTTTCGTGACATACGGGACACAGGATAGGCTACTTTTTCTTTTTTTAACGCTTACGAAGTCGCGGGCGCTAGCTGGTTATAGTATAATCTCAAATACAGATTTTCATTAGTATCATTGATTTAATTCGTTTTTTTTCAATGTGAATTAATATTTGTCTAGGCGTCACCTACATCCAACCAGATCACGAAAATTATCGCTTCAAGAATATGGTACGCGTGGTTTTGGGGCACAACGCCGAGTTTCAATTCCTGAGGAGCCATTGAATGAGGCTGACAGGAACGAATTAGAAAGTCACCGTACAGATGATCCAAAAGGTCTGCGTAGACACAAAATACAACCAACCAAGGTAAAGATTTTTCGCATCACCGCTATTGTACAAATACTAGTCTGTTTATTAGAAAATGATAACTTAAAATATGTACGAAAATCATTATACGTTTGTGTTAGGACTCAACGATTCGTGTGGGACGCAAAGATGGCGTTAACAAAGCACACAACATTCTGCCTGAGACGACCTTAAAGAAAATGTACGACCGTAGTCCGCATTCGGTAAGATATTTTTACAACTTATCTTAGTAGGTATTATGAATCTTCTTTTCGAAAAAAGTCCTTCTAGAGCCTTAGCCATGCGCGACGCGACGTTGTGGGTGAATAACGTTTTAGGAAACTACTATCGTCTTTTCTTTTCCCCCACAATTTTTTTGTCATTGTTCATTGTAGATAGTCTATAGTTATTTCTTATTCGACTATGGATAGCCAATATGGTGTCGTCAACAGGCAAACGTTCCCCGACTAGGAAACAACCCGTATCACACAAAATTGTAGTACCTAAAACTAATTCTATATTCTAGTATTCCAGTGTTTACTATGATATGTTATAACATAACTATTATGTTTTCAATTTTAAAAAAATAGCTAATTGATCAACAATTTAATATACACATTAATAAAAAAATGTATTGCACAAATTAACATAATGGACACTGACCTGTCGAACATTCAAATTAACTGTTAACCCCTCTGTTCTCTGTCTGTGCCTGTATAAGAAAAAATTTTAGTCTTCTGTGACACCCGGATTTGTATTTATATCACCATTATTATCAAAAGCCCCCATATGAAAACGAAAATTCCAGAAGTGCACCTAAGGCGTGATCGTAAACAAACCTGAATTTCCTGCAGTATTGAATTCCGCTTGCACAACCAAGCGGTTTTGGCTATATCACCAAATGAAATAAATTTGATAACACTTTGCTATTCTTTGCTCAGGTGTTCGTACAATTAGACGAACTGCTACCTACAGAAGACGGGGAGTCAGAATGGAAGGAGACAGCACGTTGGATCAAATATGAGGAGCACGTTGAGGAAGGTTCAGATCGTTGGGGCCGTCCTCATGTAGCTTCACTCAGTTTTCATTCATTGCTCAACCTTCGGAGGTGTCTTGAGACAGGTGTTGTGCTGTTTGACTTAGACGAGAAGGATCTTCCGGGAGTAGCGTACAGGTATTTTTTTTATTATTTTTTTCATCTTTGATATCAATCAATACTAATAATAAATCTGTAGGGGTCGGTCATGGAGTAAGTTACTTTGTTTTCAGAGATATCGTGTTTATAGGCTCTAATCTTTATACATGATACTGAAACTAAATTGACCATTTTTAGAATCTTTTTCTGTATGTATGTTCCTCCATAACTCTTAAACGAATTAATTGATTTTCATGAAACTTGGTAGATAAACATTTAGATGTACTGGATACAGGATAGGCTATTTTTTCTTTTTCAGCGCGGACAAAGTCGCGGGCACCAGCTAGTTTATAACACAATTTTTAAAAATAATATGTGAAACATTTTTTGCGTCTGGTAAAACTAGCTGTTGGCGTGGCGACGCCAATATTTTGCCAAACTCTGGCTCTAACACTTTGGCGGAACTAATATGTGCTTTTTAAATAAAGAATTTTTGAAACAAAATATTTTATCAACCAGTTATCATTGTGTGACATATAATAGTCATAACACAAATATTTTCAATGGATTATGTTATTTTTTTAAAGTAAGAATAAGTATATGTAAAAACGTTACCTTCGGATATCTTTGAAAACTAGCCAATAGATTTTCATAAAATATTTACTCATTTCATTTTACCAGAAGGATGTTTTATATATTTTTTATTTCAAAGTTCCAACGGAAACGAAATAAACGAGCTACAGAGAAGCGTGGCCGGATTCAGCTTGTATTTACCTTTGAAGGAAATTTATTATAGGAAAAACTAGGCATACAAGAACAATCTAATGACCTATATAAATTTATAGAAAGAAGTCCCACTACGAACAGGCTGTTATATTAATTAATTCCCGCAGGGTTGTAGAACAAATGGCGACGGACGGTTTGATTGAAGAGGATGATAAGCCTGTTGTTATGCGATCGCTTCTGATGCGCCACAGACATGTCGACGAAGACAATCGATTCAAATTCTCCATCAGTGGCAGGAAACATTCGTCCTACACAAGCTTACAGGTATTTATATAATTTGTAAGAATTATACCTAACGGTTTGTTTGCGTAACTTCTGCGAACGTATATTTTATTTACATAACTGAGGATCCTAGCCAAAGACTCTCAGCTTTTTTTATTATTATTTTTTGTGAAATTCATAAAAGTTATTGAAAAATACTTAATATCGTTCAATAGTTGGCCTCTCTTTAAAAACATTTAACATAAAATAGTTTGAAAATATTACCTACTTGTTTTGTGGAAATCACGTGCCAACAAAAGCTCACATGTTAGTTAGCAAGTTCAGATGAAATTCACATTCATCCCACATCTTGAGTGACGCGTAATTATGTTTGAACTCTACAGCGACAATTATTCGTATGGATTGTCACTCCAGAGATTAATACTGGATACTGGAAGTTTAAATGTGGAAGGTGCAGTTTTCCCATCACTTGCAACTACTGCTGAAGAAGCGACTGCCAAAGCTATTCTAATAATAAATTTGAAAGAAATTTCTTAGCCTTAAACTGCCTTTAAGATCAATAGTCCAGTATCCTTCACCTGGATTTTTTTCTGATTACAAACCGGCCGAAACTCCGTTAGTAGCTTTGGTTTGCCGAGACGTCCATCTTTTTCCTCTGCGAAAATTCTCGATAGAGGGTAGCTAAAGGAGTTAGCAGCCGTAAAAACCTTCCAAGCGTAGGACTGGGAAAACGTACCACTCAATTTGTAGGACTATGCGGCCATTTTATTATACAAATGTTTACTTAGCTGTAGACAAAAAATCAGTAGGTTAGTAATCCCATCCCTTCCAAAAAACCACTCCCAATATATCACAATAAATAGGTCATAAAAATTATAATAACCAGCTGATCTTTTGTCTGCAGCTTAGTAAACATTTGTATATTAAAATGGCCGCTTAGTCCTACAAATTCAGTGGTACGTTTTCCCAGTCCGCCTTCAGCCTGTAAGTAATCAGAAAAAAATTCAGGTGAGGGATACTGGACAACAAATGCAATTTTGCAAATTCGATTACCGATTTACGATGAATTACGATCGATTTACGGGATAATATATTCATCCTGAATAATTCTAGTCTAAGTATTAAAGAAAGAATTTTTCAAAAAGGTAGTTTCGAAAATTACTTTCTTCATACAAACAAACATACAAATTTATCTCTTTATATATAGATTAGTATAAAACACAGTCACGGTTAGCGTACGATTTTATTATTATATACATGTATGAATAATGTCATGAGCATTATATTTTCGACTCATCAACTCTTGTAGGCACACAAAATTATACAATGAAAAAGTTGGTACTTACAAAATTATATACAAACAATTGACTTCTAGTATAAAGTTAAGAGTACAAATTTAAAAAATAACAACAGCCTGTAACTTTCCGTATTCCGTGTTCGTATTGAAGCTAACGACTTCATTTGTTTTTAATATTCGGCACTTGTGTCGAGATCCGGGTTAATAATGTTAAATTAATTGGTTATAACACATTCACAAGAAAAATGTAAATGAAAAATTTATTTTCAGTAAAAATATTTTTGAGATAAATAATAAAAGAGCTGTGCCCACGAATTCGTACGTGTGGTATCTGGAATAATATATTTAACCCTTTAGCCGCCAGAGTCGGATTTATCCAACAATTATTTTCAACTTATCTTCCTTCGGAGTTACAAATAGTTACGTTATAGTGCGTTTCTACATATAGAATAGAATAGCGCATAATATTTCAAATAAATTGAGATTTTCGTTTGTAAACAGTGAAATAATATACCTAACGAGAAAATTGCAATTGAATAATTAACAATTTCCACTGAAAAGTGGAAAGGTGCATCCAATATGTATAATAGAAAACATCATTGGATCATTACAGTTTGAATTTCTTAGTTTTTTTCGTTGGAGAAACGTTTAAAACAAATAACTAATACCTACACTATATATACGACGACTCTTACATTTACCTTACGTAAATATGGTGTTATTTATAGAGCAACATGTTTATTACTGAACTATTATAAATTGTGGACGGCCGACCAACTAATAATAGGAACACAGGCTGTCAAGGGAGCGATAGTTTTAAATTGATATTGTTTGATGGTGGTTCCAATATACAGGTAGTAGGCGTTGATATACGCAATATATAATCCAAAAAGTAGGAAACCTCCAACATTTTTACATTAGTACTTAAGAAAAATATTAAGTACATATTAGAAAAATTTACGGAATGATTGATAATATATTTTTTATTATTTTCGTTTCAAAGTGGTTTCTTAGATATTTAAGTTTGAAAGTATTAATACTGTAATATTATAAAGAGAAAAGATTTGATTGTTTGTTTGTTTGTATAAAATAGGTTCCGAAACTACTGGACCGATTTGAAAAATTCTTTTACCATTAGAAGCCTACATTATCCGTGATAAACATAGGCTACTTTTTACCGCGGGAAAATGCTCCATTCCTACGGGAAAACGAGTAAAAGGACAACGAGTAGTAATAATTATCCTTCCGTACTTGTCTTTTTCACATAAGTATAACTTCTAAACGGCTGAACCGATTGGGTTGAAATTTTGTATGTGTATTTCCATTATTTCACAGATTCGAATATATTATATTTTATAAAGTTACGCGGACGAAGTCGCGTGCAACAGCTAGTTTATTATATTTTGTCATAATATCATGTCGCAATAGTCTAATTTAAATGTAGGTATAATTTAAATTCAAATTTATGAAATATATTAATAATCTCAGCACTAGTAGGTAATGACTTATACAGTAATAATAAATGAAAGGTTTTAATGTATTATCTGATCGATAATTATAAATTAAAGTGAGTAAGTCCACAACATTATAAATCAACGCCAGCAAGAATCGTCGTAGTTTTTGGCATACTTACACATGACAAAAATTGGCATATATACGAGTTAAACTGGTATAGTTAGATAAATAAGAAATAATCCGAAAATATCAGTGATATTATATTATGTATCTACAATAATCAATATTTTTTTGTCGATTTGGATATACAACAATAGATAATTTATATATGAAATTTCTTTCAAATTTATTGTTCATTATTTCCAATTTAATCAGTCTCTAGGGAAATTAGGGCTTTGGTTCTAACATCAATAAATTAGAATAATCATTTTCCTGTTGCTGGCAATCCATATTATAAATTTTGATCTGAGCAGATCTGAGCTTACAAAGATTTCCACAAATCTTTGGGTAATGTATATAAAATCCTTCTTTTTTATTTGTAAAAGATGAAACTGCAAAAAGATAATGATGATAGATAATAATCCTCATATAGCGAGGCCACTTATCCAATGACGATAATACATTTGGCATGTAGTGTAATTGAACAAATTATTTTAAAAAATTGAAGGTCAGATAAGCCAATATCTCTATACACCATTTTTATCAAAGCATGTTTGCGTTTTCATTAGGTATCGTTCATAGTTATTATCAACTATGAATTTGTACGTTTGGGTGTGACGTTTTTCAGGTACATAATACTCCAAATACAAATACTCCACACGTAATACCTTCCAACGCTATATTGACGTATAATGCAATTCAAGTTGACGTCAAGCCCAATAGAATGTCTATCACTATAATATAGTTAACTTTAACCATATACTATCTACTATGAACTTTGCCTGTAACAAGTTTACTAACTAACATTTCCACTATAACTAGAGATATGAGACTAACTATTTATGCAGCAGAACAAGCAAAACTTATATAAATATGGAAATGGTACTTCTTTGGAAATCAAATATTGGATGTCATGCTGAAACATTGAAAAATTTCGCCTGTTAGAATAAATGATATTTTTTTTCAACTTATCAGTAGCAATAGAACCCATAACGTGATCGTTTGGTAATGTGAGCATGTATTATACAGTCGCTGTGGCTGGAAGAGAACGGGATGAAAGGGGCTGCGTGCGCGCGCTGTTCCCTCTGCTCGGCGACAGCTTCCTGTCCCCGCCACAGCGCCCATCATATCTTCGTACGGAACACACCAGTGCGACCCACGTCCTATACTAACCTCTTATACGTATTCTGTCGCTTGAGAATTGCTGTACCACTAGTGACTAATATTTTGGTTCCTCGCATTTTTTTCATTTGTCAATAGATTTTCAGTTTTAGCGATGATCGATAGTAAGCATTCCGGACATACCTGTACGTCACTTAGCCGCATTTATACACTGATCAACACGAAAAGTGGCCCAAGCAATATGTAAAAGTATTAATTAGGTACTTTGATAAGTGTAAAGAACATAAAGAAAAACAACATCTTCCTATGAAAGTTTAATAGGTGAAAAAATAAAAAGAAGGATGAGAATAAGGATTTGTACAATACACTAAAAATAATGGAATCAAGAAATAAAAACTGTTTTTCTTGATAGAGCCTTTTTGTATCTGTTATCTGTAGATTGCTTACCCACCATTCGTTCCATATAATAAAGGTCTTAAAGGTTAACTTAAAGCAACTGTTGAAAATAATATCACGCATTTTAATTCATCATATCAGGATGCTCACTTTTAGGCCACTTTCCGTGCCTGACAGGTTGTGCTTTCAATAGACGTATAGCATGAACATTTTGGTTACCTTTTTTTGTTTCAAGTTTTAGTTGGAATGAGTCAACTCGCTGTTTCCTTGGGTTTTTAGCTTGTTTTTGATAGAAATCGCTCTTGGGAGCCCAACATGTTGAAGTCGAATATAAATGTGACAGTGTCGACAAAACATGGATGGGTAGTAATTTTAAATTTTCTCAAATATTATATGTTATTGCAGTTTATTCCGGACGCACGAAGAAGAAGAAGTTCGTATGCATTGCCGCTGGAAAAAAGTGCTGCGGAGTTCCGAAAAAAGTTATCAGTAGCGGGAGAAAGCGCTAAACTAGACATGCGAGAAGTAGAGTACCTGGCTACGGCTGCCATGACCGAATCCCAATTAGAACTTTCACGTGGTCACAACGATTCAATCTTGAAACGTATACCGGAAGGTGCAGAAGCAACTACTGTGTTGGTTGGTGCGGTCGGTTTCCTCGAACAACCAACAATTGCTTTCGTCCGCCTGGCTCAAAGTATAATGATGCCGTCCATCACAGAAGTTCCCCTGCCCGTGCGGTTCATGTTCATTCTGCTCGGACCTACTACGGCTAATCTCGATTACCACGAAATTGGTAGGTCCATAGCTACTCTCATGTCAAACCCATCTTTCCATTCAATCGCATACAAAGCCGATGATCGCCGCGACCTCATGTCAGCTGTAAACGAATTTCTGGATGACTCGATTGTATTACCGCCTGGTGATTGGGAAAGACAAGCGCTGTTACCTTTCGAAGAGTTGCGAGCAAAAAGCGAGATGATACGTCGTCGCAAAAATAAAGCACTGGAACGTGCAAGTAATGCCGGATCTGATACCGTTGCGATTATGTCGGCTGAAAAGAAAGCTCTACTTAGTGCCGAAGAAGGCGGTTTGGCACCCAAAGAACCTGACGATCCACTGTCTAGAACCGGCCGTTTATTTGGCGGTGAGTTTATCATGCTGACTTTCGATATATATTCTGTTATTTTGTATTAACTGCCTTTGTATGTAATAAGTAATTTCATTTGTTTAGGGGTCATTCGCGATATAAAAAGACGCTATCCGTTCTACTTGTCGGACTTCAAAGACGCTTTAAACGGTCAATGTCTAGCGGCAACAATCTTCATGTATTTCGCGGCACTTTCTTCGGCAATCACTTTTGGCGGTCTACTCGCTGAAAAGACGTATGGCAATATAGGAATATCAGAAACATTGGTATGTACTATTTTATAGTATTAAGAAAATGAATACTAAAGGTAAAATACTTTATAATCGGAAATGTTTAACTTATGACATATTTTTCAGGTATTCACATGTGCAGGTGGTGTAATTTTCGCACTGCTCTCAGGTCAGCCAATGATGATAACAGGAGCAACAGGGCCTTTACTTCTACTCGACCAAGCTTTAGCTGATTTTTGTAAATCCTTTGGTTATGATTTACTTTTCGCAAGGATGTACAGTGGTCTTTGGATGATTGTTATCGCTCTAACTGTTGCGGCTATCGAGGGCAGTGTCGCTGTTAAAAAAATAACTAGGTTTGTAAATAATTTACAACTAATTTGTGCTAAAAGATTATAATGTTTATTAAAAATTACAATCTTATATATAATTTTATATAAAAATAGGAAACAATTTTTCGTAAACATAGAACAGTATAGATAATTTGATTAAGTATATAAAGAGTTAAAAATAAACGACAGCAAGATTAAAAAGGCAATATTATGGACAATGTTATTTCTCATTGTGATAAGACGACCAGAAATCTCGGTCTATGTTTGAACAAACTGTACCTGATTGATTCTATTGATTGGTCTATATTACGAATTGCAATTATATGTATTATTTCTCATATTTAATTGTTTTCGACAGATTCACAGAAGACATCTTCGCTTTTCTTATATCAATGATCTTCATATCTGAACCGGTAATCGCCACTATAAACGTTTATCGGACTCATCCTCTTGGTGTGGACTACAATCAATTCAACCACGAAAATGGGCCAAATGTCTCCATGCCTGGTGTCAACGGTACAGGTTTGTGAATTTAACATTTATTCATACTAAGTCTAGGTAATTATTAACAGGAAACTAAAGAAGCCTCTTGCAGAGTAATAAATAAAACCAGGTTTTCTCCTGGGGAAATTTCCGCCACTGCGAATCTGGGGCTTCTCACAATTTCAAAGCACTCGATGGAAATTGTCAATTGTAGTTTCTAGGAAATGTTTATCAATAGCATATCCTTTCTTGCTCCATTTGACTAATTGCTTCGGTAAACTAATTATGTAGAAATCACAGTTAACGACTATCGTATTCTTTTGCAGGTAACACAACATTGGGAACACCATCGCCCCCGCCCGTCCACATGCCTCCTCAACCGAACACAGCATTATTCTGCACAATGTTAACACTCATGACATTTGCAATAGCATATTATTTGCGAATTTTCCGTAACGGAAAGTTCCTCGGTCGGAGTGTAAGTATTTGAGTGTTATATAAAAAAAATCTTAGTTAAAATAATACATTAACATCAATGTCATAATGAGAGCTGATGAAACCCTTATCCTGACAGGTTTGGTAGCTCACTATCACCTTCCCTAGTGTTGTTTGTATATAATATTATATTGCCTATATTGATTTATTTATTTATTTCTACGGTGTGCGTGTTAGAGGAATTTATTCGTAAAAATCTCTGAAAAAAATCGAATATGCTCACAAGTTTTTACATATATTTTTTAGATTTCACAAAAACAAAAATTAACTTTTTTATCTTTTACCTAGTGTTACATTCAATTATTTCTTTATTGCTGGTTATATATTATATGTAATTTAAATATATGTATGAATTTACATTTACTTTAAATTTAATATTTTAACAGCCGCGGCTAGTGGATTTTAAAACTACACTTATGCTTTTCAATACTCATTTTCCGGCCTAGATTATTTTAATGACGGATTTCACACGATATTTTCGCTGAAAAAAAAAGAAAATGTACACGTCGTCGTTGCGCAAACATAATGATGAATATATTTTTTATTTAATAGGCCCGACGTGCTCTCGGTGATTTTGGCGTACCAATTGCTATCGTCGTTATGGTGGGCATATCTTGCTTGGTACCGGTTTGGACGGAGACTCTGCATGTACCGGCCGGCCTGCAACCAACATCGCAACGCTCCTGGCTCGTGCCCCTCAATCCTGGAGCAGAAACTATCCCGTTTTGGGCAGTTCTCGCGATGTTTCTACCAGCGTTAATGGTCTACATAATCGTCTTCATGGAAACACACATTGCCGAGTAAGATATCAGTTGCGCAATTTTGGCCATGAGTACTCATGTTTATTGATTTTGCTTTGCGATTGAATTGTTCAGCGAAACATTTGCGATATTTTATTAAAATATTTTTTTAATGGTTTTCAATTAATGTGAAGCTACAAATCAACATAAACGGTAGAAATGATACAATATTAATATTGTTTTTTTATTCACTCAGGCTCATCGTGGACAAACCCGAGCGTAACCTGAAGAAAGGAAGTGGCTTTCACATGGATATCGTGATAATGTCATTTGTGAATGCGATTTGTGGAATGTTCGGAGCACCCTGGCAGTGCGTTGCTACAGTGCGTTCTGTGAGCCACGTGTCTGCACTTACTATAATGTCTACTACACATGCGCCCGGTGACAAGCCTTTCATCGTAGAGGTCAAGGGTAAGAAGAGTTGATTTCCTAATGTCTCTACTTCTATTTATATAGACCTAATATAAGACTACTTAAGCTGTGCGACATTCCTACAAAAATCTATTATTTTTAAATCTGTTAGAACAAAGATTGACTGGGCTGCTCGTCGCTATCCTGGTCGGAATATCGGTCCTGGCTTCCAAGTGGCTGCAACTGGTGCCTATGGCTGTGCTTTTTGGAGTGTTCCTCTACATGGGTATATCCGCATTGGGCGGCATTCAGTTCTGGGATCGCTGCATATTATTGTTGAAACCTGTTAAACATCATCCACAGGTGCCATACGTCCGAAGGGTGAGTTGGTTATGTAAAGTTATAATATATATTTTTTTTATTTGTTTCAAATAATTTACAGTTCAGATATAAAAAAAAGAAACTTAATTTATAACTACCAAATCGTCAACTTTATGTTTTCTTTTTAAAGTTTATATTTACTGTACAAACGGATATAATATAGGTAATAACAGCTAATCATACTAATTTCAGTCGTACATTTTTATAAATTACTACTTGTTGCACGCGACTTTATAAAGTTACAAGTTACACAGACAAACTTTATAAAATATTTCTGTAAAATCTATTAAATCGTTTCAGTAGTTTTTGAGTTGATTAATTACAAACAAAAATACAAAAGTTTTCTCTTTATAAGTATTAAAAACGCAATTAATTGTACTTTAATGAATCGTCTATGTTTCAGGTGCCGACCTATAAAATGCACATGTTCACGATTATACAAATTGTGGGCGTGACTGTCCTTTACGCAGTGAAGTCTTCAAGCATCTCTCTGTCACTGCCCTTCTTCTTAGTGCTGATGGTGCCATTGAGAATGGTACTCGTTTTCCTGTTCACGCCCATGCAGCTGAGAGCGGTAAGTCAATCTATTTTTATAAAACAATCAGAAAGAGCGTGAAAGCTTTAGAAATTCACGAATATTGAATTTGAAACAATTGAACGAGCCGTTTTCAATTAACGTCGCACATAGGGGTATTTGAACGATTTACGCGGCCAAAATTATTTCACTGTCAATATTTGTTCTAAACGATATTAGTAAATGAAACAAAAATTCTAATACTACATCGAAAAATAATTTTTTTTGAAAAAAAAATTTGAAGACAAATTTTTATCTTCGCTTTCTGAAGAATGACCACGTTCATTCGGATTTAGGATGAGGAGAACAATTTTTTGTGGCAAAAAATAATTAAGTTTTCTTCTTTTCACGCTTCTAATGCTACTTAACAGGGGGTCCGAACTCAAAAAAAGGCGATTAGAAATCTCTCTGTCTTGTCTTATCCGCGATTTTCCGCGGCAAAATTTTAAATTATTTACTGCTAAAAGCTTCAACCTACCTTGATAGTATAACAAATTCCCTATTACAAAATATAAATCCTATTTGTATTACAAAATCCTATTTATGTATACAAATCATAGCTAAAAATATTGAAATTTAGTTTTAATTAGTAGATAAATACCTGCAATTAGTAGAAATACAAGAAAAAAAATATTCCCTGATAAACTCTTTTAATTGCACAATAACGTCGATAAAAATACATACACCGGGCGGGACGATCGAATTCCAGCTGTACGTGGAAGCGCGGTATGAACGAGGGAAAGACGGTAAGTACTGGGTATTGTTCTCCAAGCTGTCCCCTAGCACAGGTAGTCGTTATTTTTTAACTATTTTAAATTTTGTATATTTGACTTTTGGCCGCGTAAATCGTTCAAATACGTCGACTCAGGATTCAGCCGGATTTTTTATTTAGGAAAATATTTACAGAAATTTCTTTGACCTGTGGAAATTGTATGAGTGTTGATATTATTTATGACTAGCTGGTGCCCGCGACTTCATTCTCGTTGAACGATGAAGATACCCTAGGTAGCGGTGTCCTTTCTGGTGTCCCAGAAAACGTGTATGCATAATTTCATGGTGATCGGTTCAGTAGTTTTTGCGTGAAAGAGTATCAAATATCCATACATCCATACAAACTTTCACATTTATAATATTAGTACGGATTGCAGAAGGTATAATTAAAAACTATAAAGTATAGTGGGTATCCCGCAGACTACTTAATGCTGCAGCATCATATCAAGGTTACTATGTCATGAAAGTACCAACGAAGTAACTGAGAAGTCTAGATTCTGAGATTACACAAATTTCCTGAGAAGTTACTGAATCTAGGAAATATTATCCCGATAACGTCCACTTTCAAACAAAAAAAGACTGATCAAAATTTGCCCATTTATTTGGGAGTTGACAGACAGACAGATACACAGTAGATACACAGATACACAGACACACAAGTCAACATCTTTTGTGTCGGGCGTTGGGGGTTAAAAAGGTACATCACGACGACCTAGCCTTAGGCACTGTTTCGGGGTTCCGCATAGCCAAGTTTGAAAATTAACTTTTCAAAGTTGACACTGGTCCTAAATACTAATTAGTAATAGGGCACACTGCGTTTCACTATCATTTGGGCAGCCAACTACAATCAGCCTCATCAATTCATCCCCGCAGGTTACATAAAAATCAATAGTCTTTTGTGATTAGGATATTGTAAAAATGTACAGACAATTTAGGTTCAGTCATTATGCTATGTAGGAAAAATATGCACTATTTTAGTCAATTTGTGTCATAGTAGATTTGAGTGCTCGGCTCATTGTGTAGTAGTCAATTTAAGCTCTAGGCAAAATTCAAATATAGTCAGATTGTGTTCTAGCTAGATAGTCCAAGACCTAAATAAATACATTTGAAATATGAGACAAATTTAAATTTATAATATCATATGAGTTTCTAGGAGAAACCTAATCAATCAATACTAATAATAAATCTGTAAGTGTAGGTATTGTATGTATGTATCAATGTATGTTCCTCCATAACTCTTAAACGAATTAACTGATTTTCATAAAACTTGATAGATAAACATTTAGACGTACAGGACACATGATAGGCTACTTTTTTCTTTTACAACACGGACGAAGTCTCGGGCGCCAGCTAGTTGATAAATAAATATTTTGATTTGATTTCACTTAATAATGCTCTAGCTAGGGCATGGCACTCTGCAAGCCCGGTCGGCAGCATAGTTTGTTCTTATTAGTTAATTAGAGCATTTCTCTCTCACCTTGGGTGACGATCTGTTGAGGCCTTAAGAAAGATGAATGGCTTTGGCCCATGAATGCAACGTACAGTCACGCTCGAGCAGATAATCGACAATTGCACAAAAAATACGCCAATGGGTTGAGAAACAATAACAAAATTCTCATTTAAGACTATATCCTACCCTCTATGTACTGTCTACAAGACAAATGTTTCTATATCAACCATCGAAATAATATATCTCTTCATGTTCGCTGATATCAACTCACTAAATCATGTGGGAATATAAAGAGTTGTTGAATGGCGCCATCTACTAGCAATTTTCAGTAAATTCTTTGGTTTATGATATACATTGGCTTGCATTTATATAACCCGATATACCCGATATTCAAATGTACGTTATGATACATACATTTGAAAAAGATTTTCAGATCTTTTGACTATTTTGACCGTGTGCGATCTAATTCTTGCGCATCATATAACAAATAGACATCATTATGTAGCCGTATCAAAAGGTACAAAAATAAACATCTTTATTAATAGGTAAGATAGTCTAATTGTGGGCAGATATAAGTATTTCAACAATATAAGACATTTCAACAAATGACTTTCGTCGGAATGTTCCAGTTCCAGCGAAATCACAACAACATTAATATAGAGCTCTGTAACTACGAAAACATCTATTCTCACAAATAATAATTAGCTAATATTTTAAAATTGGCAGTGATTCTTAAAATGGATGTTATGTAACGATGATTTTTAAATACGATTCTACGTTCTTTTCACAGTTGGACGGCGCCCAGAAAGATATAGACAAGGACGACGAGCCAGATTTTTATGAAGAGGCGCCCCTGCCCGGGTAGATCGGATGCCGTCTCAGGGATTTCGGGAACTTCTTTAGTCATTTTGCATAGGTACACGTAATAATATTTAGAGTTGAAGAGTTATATTTAATTTCATGTAGATTTAATTAGATTCATTCAAAGTTTGAAATCTTAGTTCTCGCACGTTAAAATTATGGACATATTTTTGTAGTTTCCTATAAACGCCTATTACATTTTGTTCTTATAAATAATTAATAAAGAAGATACAATTTGTTGAGCAGTGAAAGTATGTTCAGCTGCGTAAGGTTTCACAGATTCATTACTGTCTATGTAAAAAAAATAGTAACAATTTTTTCGGGCCAATTAATTTATTATTTACCTAAATTATAAACCGTCAATAGTTATAAAAAAATATTAAAGAATTATATTGATTGAACACTTCTTATGGCTATAAATAGCATAAATTTTATATAAAAAGAAGACTTATATACTTGTAATATACAAAAAAGCGCTACAACAAAAAGCGCCCTCTAGATTTCAAAGGACAATATTTTCTCTAGAGACAGAGTTATGTCGTGATATAGTTTCTCTTTTATAAGCTATTTATTATTATATGTAAATCTAAACCTACCTTATTCAGAAATGTTCTCTAGTTTTAAAATCGTGAACTTGATCCGACTGTCGGTTGATTTGATATTTAGGAGATCGCGAGTTGCGATGTCGTTTCCAACGCATCTGGCGCGCCCCAATTTTTTGTCACAGTGAACACACGTGTCGGATTTGCCATAATTAAAAATTTTACGTGCCTCTCCCTTGTTATAGTAGTAGTAAGTTGTATTATTAGATTAGTACACATTTGTAAGTTTTCGGCCAGGAAAGTACTTTCAAAAAGTTGCTCAATATGAGACTGATAAAATATGTGAGCAAGTCAAAAAACACAGAAGCGAATTCTGTCGTGTGAATTTGAATTCGCTTCAATGTTTAGATGAAAACCTAAGTGATTGAATCATAGTGATACTGACGTGCTGATGTGTATGTTAGGAATATTTTAAGTATGCATCTTGTTCATATCTATTATTGGTTGTTGTATAAGTATTTGTATTAATATTTGAAATAGTAAATTATTGGTTGTATATTCTCATGAGCCAAAGCGAAAGTGCCAAAGAATAATTTTCAATAAGAGTTTTGATTACCTATACTTATCACAGGGAATGAAATTTCATAACGCAGGTTGCTCATGAAAAAGGCGAGATCCCTTTGCGATAGGGAAGAAACTATATTGAGATGAAATTTTTACTTAAGGCACTTACGCACTAGCGATTGACCGCCTCCGCGGTTCGTTTGAGCGGTCCAACCGCTGAACGCGGTTTCATCACGGTTTCTTCGCGATTGGCCGCCATAGCGGTCAGCCGCGATGAAACCGCGTTAAGCGGTTGGACCGCTCGAAGGCGCGTGGCCTATAAACAAAATGGAAGCCGTCGAGATAGCTTGTGTTATTTATTTTTACTTCCGACTTTTTTTTCCACTGTTGTCATCTCCTCTTTTCCAAAAATATCTGTAATTCTTCCCATTGTTTCCGTTGTAAATCTCTATTCTTATATGCTGCTCGTTCACAATTCCAAATTGCTTCTCGTTGTTAAATTTCAACAATGAATTTCTTTGTGTCGAAGTTTATGGCAACTCACGTACAAACTAATCGGCGGCTCGCCGCAAACTAAAATCGCCAGTGCGTATAACAAGCATAGTTATACAATATTTTTAACTAATGATTCCTTATTTTTTGGCCTTAAGTAAACTCTTAAATGCTACTTAATATAATATGTAAAAATTTTGTTACTCGTTATAATTTACCCTCGATTATGGTAATCAATTGATGAAGTGTGACTTAAATTGGTATGTGTCAGTTAGGTTTAAGATTTAGTGATGTAATAAGGGTATGGCTGTAGTACGAGTAACGATTGGAAGACGTTATTTCGTAAAGACGGGTTCACGATTTAATCGACTTAATTTATAACTAGCTATGTCAATTAAAATACTGTATTTATTAATTCTTAATTAAGTTTTAAATATTAACTATGAACCGCTGAGTTTGTCGCTGTGGAACTTCAAAGAATGTTAGATTTGTATTTTCAAAATATCACTTTCATATTTGCCGATTTGTTTCTAAAACCTTAATGTTAAGCAAACACATTTGCTTAAGTATTTAATAGCTTACTTAACTTGTCAACGAAACTTAAGTCCTGAAATATTATTAAGCATTAAATTTATTTTAATTTGTTTGTATAATTAGATTTTATATAGTGTTTAATTATTTTTAATGAAATTATAAATAGTTTCTAGAGTTAAATCGTTGCAATCGCCATTGCCTATACCATTTTAGAATAGCGATCACATTCCGTCTGTAAGAATGTATTATGGAATAATAACTAAAATACGCAAACTTTATAATGTTATTTCAATTACGTGAACAGGTGATTAAAGTCCATTGTTAAATTTGTTTTATTTTTTTATTTTTTATTATTTGTTCCTAACTATATTTTATATTGATATTTAGAATTCCTCTTCTCTCATGTAATTGCTATGTATGATAAAAACTTATGAATGTATCAAAGAAATTCTGGGTGAAATATGAGTTCTATTTCTATAATTGTATAATCGTTAAGTAGAAGTCGATAAATTCACGTTTGAAAATAGAACATGTAGCTTAAAACGTCAAATGTTTAGAAATATTGACGATTATTAGTTTAGTATAAGTAAGTACATATATCTGGGATTTTTAGATTTTTAAAAGGTTTGCTAAGACTTTTCTTCGATTTTTATATTGTGTTGAGATCGTGGCGGTTTTTTGCCCGAATGTATAAAAAGCTACATTTTTTTCACATTTGAAAATATTGTAGAGCATTGTAAAAGTTCACTGCATACGTACGGGAAACTGCCTGTGAAAGGGACAGTCTACTTTGAAATAATATAAAAAGAAGGGTAGAGCAAATAGTTTTTAATTAGTTTTTCTTTGATTTTAGCAACTTTGGCTATCTACTCAAATGATAATACTTAACATAATTTTTGAAATCATAGGACAATGGTCTATGTTTGTCCCTTTCATAAACCGCGATTTGATTTACTTTAGAACAAAATAATGAGGTACTTTTTTGAAGTCTAATTATTATTGTCAAATTTAGATTTTTCCATACCTACATGATACCTGCGGAAAAAAATTGCCAGCGACATGCTCGTATCTGAATCGCAAAAAAAATAACTGACCCTTTCATACGACGTTCTCGTTCTCTCCTTACGAGTAACAAAGTAGTTACTTTGTAACATATTTCAAATATGCAATGAGCTGGCCGAATAACTGAGGAGCAGTGTGCCTGCCGTTACTGCTACATATATATAGTTAATATATAATCTTAATTATTTGGTGGCCTTTTTCAAATGTATGTTACTTGTTTAATTCCAGCTCAATTCTACAATTTTTTACAAATATGTGAAACCATTCTCTATGAATTAGTTTCATTGAGCTTCACTTCGGCAAAATTCCAGATATACTTAATCAAATTTAATTCAATATTTAAATTTAAATATATTTAAATTAAAGAATAATAACACGTTCATAGCTTGCGGTACCTAACTTCAATTTTGCGACATGATATTTAAACTATTACTCTTTCTAAAATGCCATAAACTACTTACGTGACAGGCAAATACAACAACGGGTCTAATGGTTCTGTTCACAAACAGTGTGGTGCAGTCGGTTCTAGTCCAGTATGTGTAAGGAAATTAATATCTCTAAGTGCCTAAATTGGCTGTTACATACATTCCCACTGTCCACTGTTGGTTCTAACTATATCTGAAGACAATTTTGGGATTTGAATGCAGACTTTGCAAATCATCGCTTCGAAAGTTGATTGTGTGGCCCAGAGGTGAGGATTCTCAGGATTGAAACAACAAAGATAAAATGTACGAAGAATTATTTTTCTATTAACATTAACATAATAAAACTATTTACATATTTCCAATATACCTTTCTATTTATAATATTGGTGGGAATCGGTCTAAATATGGACATTTGTTATGCATAGAATGTAGCACTGTGTGGCCTGAAGGTTTTGTGAAGGAGAGTTTCGAATGTACCTACTCTAATATAGTTAACGGAAAATAATTTTATACTGTATATTTTTATCTTTAAAAAAATATCTATATATACATATTATGAAAGTAGGTAGGTACATGTTTTAGATAAGTATATATACATGTTATGTTAACACAACAAATAAGTACATAATTATTGTAATTTCCTAATAAATTCCTAATGTGATTATTTTAAAAGAAATACCCAAAATGTACAAACATGACATATTTTCAGGTGATACTTATCATTATCAACCTTTGAGAGTACCTACATAAAATAAAGTTCTAATATACCTACACGGTGTATGACTTTGCCACATGCCTTTCGATTGGTAGAGTAAAATTACACATATTTTTTGAAGTTTACTCCAACAAAAAAATCGATTTTTTTTTTCATAATAAAATCAATTTGAGTAAAATCAAAATTGTCACATTTTACCTGTTATTTACTTATAGCGCCATCTACACAATATCTCTGAAACTAGAATATTTTATGAAATCATGTACATTATTCGATCAGAGATGGCGCTGATATTTTTATTTATACGTTACGTTCGTTCGTGATAAGGATAAGGAGTTAATCAGTAAACTCCAATCATGCGTCGGTACTGACGCAATGTTTTTTTAAATAAAAATAAAGTCTTCTTTCAGCAAAACTTTCTCTCTACAGTATTTAAAGTACTTTTCCTCCGTGTGGCAAAGTAGTGGGAATGACGAGGAATTTATCTTTTAAATGATATTTGTGTGAAATATAATTGACAATATGATTCATACTTAAATATTACTATTTTTTCTGGACTCGGTTAAGTCGTCAAGAAATATTTCAAAAGTAGTATCGTACATTATGTTTTTTGTTCTGCCTTAAACAGATGTATGCCACATCATTAATAATGTTTGAGTCTTTAAAAAAAAATCTCATAATGTACCTATTTTGTTAATCGAACAAAAATATATATAATCACTATGGAAAGCTATTTTTATTCTTATAATACTTACTTGCAAAAAGTAATTTTATGATCAACTATATTAAATTAAATATTCTTGAGTGTGCATGATCTCTGTATTAATATTGAAAATTAAATTACCTAATAGGTTTAATTGAACATGTCGTTTTATTTGTGTTACTTATCCCTGTTAGATTAGAAATCATCTGCAAAAAAATAGCGACCACATTTTAAGATTAAGATGTTCTTATTTCAAATTCAAAAACCCATACCATAGCAGCCATAGGGTTGGGCCACAAACTAAATAGTAGATACTAACGTAGGCGAGCATATAATGCCCGCCCGCTGACACCATATAATATATTCTATGATTATAAGTTACTCTATGGCTGACACTGACCCATGGAACATTATAGAACAATGAAATGTTCGAATCAGTTCGAACCATCGACCTTTGGGTTGGAAGGTCGATGGTTCGAACCAAAGCACTTACCAAATTATTTCTATGCCTATTTGAAAAACGACATTTTGGCACTGTAGGCTATAGTGGCTATGGACAGTCTAAAATCCCGTCATCCGTATAATTATGGAATAAAAATAGGCTAACGTCCAAATTAGTTCTGATTGCTTCAAAATGGTACTTGAAATTATCTATTATTTGTATAGGAGAGCCTATCCAGTGCATTCTTGTATAGTCTATGGAGAGTATTGGAGAGAATAAATTCGTGTATGGCTGGTTTCATCTAGAGTAGTTTAAACCTTATGTGTGATGGTGGCGCCATCTCTTAGTCACAACTACAAGTTACCTCACGTACATAGCGTACGTGCTGCCACTAGTGGTCAAATTTGTAAACGAAAAAATCGACGTCAAACAATGTCAGTCAGTCACTTAATGGCGGTGGCTGTGTTGTTTTTTTATATAAATGTTCGTTACCTTACATACATATTATAAATCTGTAAATTAATTTTTCCCTTTCCAATATTCAGCCATGTGTGTTGCTTAATACTTTTTTTCGCATATTTCCATATATTGACTTGACTGTTAATTTTTTTCATAAGTGTTGAAGTACCAATGAATATGGAGTGTGTATACGCGTTATCTTTAGACTTATTGAATTAGTGCGTCGTCGCTTCGCTGGGAATCGCGAGGGTTGGTGTGCAGGGTGGGTCCGGAGATCAGCTGGTGCGATGGGGGCCCAACAGGCGAAGGAGCGGGGGACTGCTAGCGGTGCATCCATGCGATCGGCACGCAACAAGCCGCGAATACCCAAGGACCCCCGCATGCTTGGTTCCAATATTTTCACGGAGCACAGTGGTGAGTCAGTGCACCCTACTTGTCGCTTCTGATCACTGTTAAATCGCAAAAACTCATCAATATTTTACTTAAAATCAATTTCTAAAATTTACTCCCAATGACCAAGTACCTACATTATGCGTATTGGAGGAAACTGTATTGTATACGAAATGCACAATGAGCAAATTTTTTTCTGCTAATTAGTTATGTATCATTTTCTTTATTTTATTTTATTTGGAATAACAAACAATTACACACACACACACACACACACACACATATAATTATAGTAAAATTGAAAAAAGATAAAACGTACATAAATAAAACAGTGCAATCAAAATCATTTTCCACAAATTGGTAAGCTAATTTTGTACAGAATACATATTAAAACACTTAAATTTCTTTAGATTATATCGTTTATTTAATATAAAATATAGTTTGAATAATTATTTTGTATAATAATTATATAATGCTACTACTAGCTGGCGCCCGCGACTTTGTCTGCATTGAAAAAGAAAAAAGTAGCCTATCCTGTGTCCTGTAGGTCTAAATGTTTATCTACCAAGTTTCATGAAAATCAGTCAATTCGTTTAAGAGTTATGGAGGAACATATATACATACAATACCTACACTTACAGTTTTATTATTAGTATTGATTACAAACTGTGTTGGGATTGATCTGGTTATATTTTTAATTATAGTTTTTATGACCAGCAGTAAGTAGGTAGATATAATTATGTCGACTGATAATGAGAATAAAAAATGAATAATATATTTTCACAATATTAAACAGAGTATGCAACTTGACTTCACATTAGAGATGCGATGAATATTTACATTTCACCGATTTGGATCATTTTTTTCATATTTATATTAGGCTGAATATTCGGTTAATTTACCGAATATAGAAACAGTTTTAACTCACTGTGTGATTTTCCTAAAAAACAAGAAAATATGGTGCCGATCACAGTAGAATTGTGGAGGCATCCCTTAAACACTCACTGAAACACAACAGCACACATGCTATTTCCACTGCTGTCAAATGAGCTGGCCGAATAACTGAGGAGCAGTGTGCCTGCCGTTACTGCTACATATATATAGTTAATGTAAATATCTTAATTATTTGCTATGCGCATTAGGTTAAACAGTTTTAAGTGTTGCATAATTGCTTATTTTAGTCCTTCCTTACATATTATAAAACAACATCCTTCACGGTGTCTGTGTGTCTGTCTGTTTTCGCGATAAACTCAAAAACTAATGCACCAATTTTCATGCTGTTTTCACAGATCGATAGAGTGGTAAAACGAGGAAGGTTTTTGTATATATATAATATACAAAGTTACGCGGGCGAAGTCGCGGGCAGCAGCTAGATTTAAATAAAATTAACACACACACACACTTAAATTTTCATAAATTAATATCCTAATTGGAAATTTCACTTTATGAAAAATTGAACTGAAAACTTGTCTCATTTTGACATGTTATTTGACTGAAATGAGGAAAACAGAACACATATAACATTCTCATAATTTTTGTTATGAGTTATGAATGTTTGTTATGTTACAGTTAGTTAATAGCTACAATTTTTTGATATTAATAATATATATACCATGTTCACAATAATTATATGCTGTAATGGTAATATGTGCTGAGAAATCCTATGTTGCGTTATGGTGTGAATGATATTGTTTGTGACTTGTAAATTTTTAGGAAGCCTCACAATGGACATTTAACTAACTAAGAGTTTTATCCTCTTAGGTATGCTTATGCTCTTTAGTTCTCGAAAACAAAAAAGGCATTTAAGAATGCAATCTAAATAGTTATCGTCAGCCTAATTCATAAGCCTGCTAAGTCCATTTTTGGGCAATTTCACTTTTTATGTGACTTAGCAGGTTAACGAGTTAGGCTGATGATATTGAAAAATTCCTCTTTTCACATATTTATTTTAACTTATAATAATAAAATAAATGTCTAAATTTTTTTTTTAATTAAAGTTATCTAAAGCCATAAGAAGATACCACACACAATATAATTAAATAGTCGCATTAGAAATTGGGCCCCCTTACAAAAGACCACAGAGAAATTACATAATGTGTGGTTCATATATGTGAATTATTTAGGGATGCCCAAGTCCTTTTCCCTATTACCTCCTAATTCTGTTTCCTCTGCACTTGCAGCACCTATAACATTGATTATGTTTATAGGCGATGGTAGCCATCTACCATCAAGCAAGTGGACCATCAGCCTGCGTTTAAGCGTTAAGATATTTAAGCATGAGATCAAATACCGCACTTTTATCTTTGCATACAAAAGTGCCAAATCACAGATGTGTTTCATACACGAAAATATATAAAAGCTGTACATATATCTATCCTGTAAGTAACCTGTATCTATATAGCGATTCATTTAAGTAATGTGAAATGATTAAGTTTAATTTTCATTTTTTGATTTCTCAATGTGTTGCTAAGCGCAAAATGGGTGGACCAATTTTATTACATTATAATATATTTTATGCAAATATTTTTTTTAAAATCTGATTAAGATTTCTATGGAGAGAAAATTTTAAAATTTTTTTCAACGTTTTAAAGATAAAAAGGTGCGGACGTAAACGCTGGCAAAATCTAGTCTTAAGTAATATTGTGGTTTGTACGAATGTAAATTTAACCAAATAAATTATGCTGGCGGAACCCTTGAGATAGTAGTTGAGTATCATACAGTATAATATATGCACTAAAGTTTTTTATATATTTTATTCTATATAATTATCTTGTACTAGCTGTTGCTTGCAACTTCGTAGGCGACATATTTCGTTTTTTGAAAATCCCACAGAAACCTAACATTTTTTCAGCATAAAAAATATCCTATAGTTTAATCCAGGTCATCCATACATACATATATAGGTAAGTTGAAACCGCGTTAGCGTGCGCAAACGCACAGACAAGCCGACAAAAATTCTAAAAACTTTTTTGGCCTCAATAGTATAAGTAAATACAACGTGGTACAAATTGTCTCATTTAAAAAAATATTTAATGTGATAACTACATGAAGAAAACGCGTCTCTAAAAATCAGAAATTACAAGCAAATCTTGTAAAATTTCACAACAAGTCGTCTATCACACCATTAAAAAGCAACAGTCAATTTGTGTTGTATAATTTGCACTTAATGAGGATTTCATTAGTGAAAGTTTTGATATTAGTGAAAGTGATCATCTATCAATTATACCTAAGACTGAATAATAAAACGTGATATCTTTTTTAAAATTTAAAATTGTTAGCCTTTCAAATTCAGTGTGTTTATTTTGAGTGAAAATAATTTAAAAAAATCTATAGTATATTTATTTTTACAAACCGTAATATGATTTCAACTACATTACTATGTAACCTAATACGGTTGATTTAGTTTAATTGAGAATATATTATAAATCGATGTATAAGAGATATTTTCATTTGTGTCACTAGTTCAACTACTTTATCGAGCGACGTCTAATGCCGCCATAACTAACGCTAGTCGAACTAACACCACAGGGGCCCTAGACAAAGTGACATGACGAAGACTATAACGAAGTTCGAAAACAATAAAATGTATGGGATTGACATATGCCTTCGTTAAGTCACGTGATACTTCCCATACATTTTGTTGTTTTCGAACTTCGTTATCGTCTTCGTCATGTCACTTTGTCTAGGGCCCCAGGATCCTAATTAATATAAATGAAGAAGTGAATTTGTTTGTTTGTTGCGCTTAACCCTTCTGTTTGTGGTGTTCTTATCGATTCGTGGATCAAGCAATATATATATGCGTCATGAAGTTTATATTATTGACCCAATTTTCAGTATAAAAATAATTGACTCCAAGTGTGTTTCTCCAATTATTTCGACATACTTTTTTGTCTGTGCTCGTCACTGCCACTTGCATACACTGCACTTTCATAGTCGTAAAACTTTATAAAATTGAATTTGGATAAATTTCTCTTAAACTCTTAACCCGCTTTACGTGCTTGTTTCACTGTGCAAATAGTTCACAGAGTCTGAATAAAGCGATCTTTTATAAGTTGGGTTAAGTTAGACGTGCTGCATTCTAATCTCACCGTGTTAAGTGATATTAAGCTTAGTTATTTGAAGACTTATTTGGAGTGCAAGTGCAATATATTATGTGAAATATATATTGAACTTGCACTTGACACTTGAAATTTGTCATAAGCTAACGTAAAACGACGCGGTGCAACGCAATGGCAACGGCAACGCGTCGTCACGCATCTGACGCGTAACTCTACATAAGCTAACTAACATAACATAACCACAACCTATATTCCCCTTGTTTCGATTTCCGGTATCCGGATATTCAATATCGGAAGTAGTTACTCGACAATAGAAATTTTGAAACAGTTATTATGCTAAGCGCCTGTTTCACCAACGTCAAGTAAAGTGTTGATTAGTTACTTTTAGAAATCATTTTCTGTTTTATTGAATTATTCACTCGGTTTAGTGCATCCATCGATAGCCGATATTTTTTAATTATTTTCTATTCAATTTTTGGGATGTTTACCGTACAAGCAAACGTATATCAGCTAAATTATTCCGGGTTACCGGTGACTTTAAATGACAGTTACGTCAAGTAGGCCATACTTGACGCTTGTGAAACAGGCGCTAAGAGTAGCATCATGATCAGACGATCATTTTGAAACTTTTCGAAAATTCTGAACATGAGCCCATTTGCTCATATCATTAATATCAGATGCCCATCAGATCTGCGTAAAATGAAAACGAGACGAATGAATGATTGAAGTTTGAAATGAAGAATGAAGTTCATGTACTTTAACCACAGCTTACTAAAACAAGCGCTAAATAAGGTTTTGTGTTAGAGACATTTTAAATTTTCGCTAAACGATGTTTTAATATATAATTATACATTGTCTGTGTAAGCACGCGTTTAAACTGTGCTTATTGAATTTTTTGTAGTAGGTAAGACGGTAAATGTTTAAATCAAAAATTAAACATTTTTGGATTATTTTCAATAGTATATGTTTAAAGTGTTCCTACTCGTAATTATCATTATCTTTGAAAGTTTCGCTATCTTATCATTTACTGAACTTGTATTCATTGATATGACTTGGTTTTGATCGTTTTTGATAACTATAGAGAGACAAACTCAGTGTCTTTTAACCTAGAAACATTTATTAACCAACGCCCTTCTATATTAGCAAAAATTTATTTTGTTTTTATTCCATTTAATAATTGCGGCGAAATGCTTACTTTTCAGTTTTTTATTTTTCTTAATAAAATCACGTTTGACCGCATTGCAGTAAAAATAATTGCTTTTCAGTTTATGTAATTAATTCTTGTGGACTCATTATTTTAAACTGTATACATACGTAAAAAGAAGAAAAAAGGTCAAACAACAGAATAACAAAAATAATGTATCAAATATTTTTCGGTTTGATGAAAACGGTTTAAAATAAAATAATTGTTTTCTAAGGTCTGTCTAAAAATTCTAACAGTGCGGGTACTATTGTTTTATTATGTTACTAGCTGGTGCCCGCGACTTCGTCCGCGTTGGTCGATGAAAGGTACCCTATGTCCCAGACAACGTGTATGCAAAATTTCATGGAGATCTGTTCAGAGATCTGTTCATTCATATTTATAATATTAGTGAGGATAATGATGACATTTATTTATGTTAAAGTTGACAGACAGGCTAACACTATATACTTACATTCCAATGGCTACCCCCGTCATCCTTGAAATCGGTTCAGTAGTTTTTGCGTGAAAGCGTGACAAATAAACAAACTCACATTCACATTTATAAAATTATTAAGGATGACCTTACGTGTAAAAATGACTTAGACTTTCGGGAAAATAGAGAATTGAAAATGGCTATTATTTTAATCATCAGCAAAAAAAAATTTAATTAAATTAGTTGGTGATTAAATTGATGTTATTTATAAAAAAAAATCTGATTAAAATATTTATTCCTATTAAAAAACTGGGCTTCAATAGAGGGGGTTACTTGGGCAACCCGTGCAACTTTGATTCGTTGCTCCATTTGATCAGTTTACATTCTGATCTGTGTGTGGGGGCCAAGAATTCAATTTAAAATATGTTAAATTGCACCTTTCGGCCTTATTGCCTCTGCGGTCTTCTAATAACAGGGTGTTTTTTGTCTCATCTCTACGTGGGTGGCGCGGCCACTATACTGACCCCCATAACGGGAACAATGCTTTATAGATGTAGTGATTATATAGGTACAAAAACTAACGAAATCATAATTTTGAGAGCAAGAGTTAAGTATAAAATACTCTCAATAGTATAGAACTAGAAATTATTATCGCTATTTCCATTAGCGGAAACCATTAGCGGATTAATCCGTTCATTGGTTTAGAAAAGTTTAGCTAAGAAATAGACAGAACAGAGACTTCATAATACTAAATGAAAAGCTTGTTTTTTTGGCCATTTTTGGCAGTATCTCCTCGTGAAAACTTATAAATTTTCAGATCTTATCAACTAACTATGTATATTATCAAAACCAGCCAGCATGTAATAAGTAGGTAATCAAATTAATTATTATATTCATAATCTTTTTTGCAAGGATAGATACTATTAAGGATAGATGTAAGATACATTATTATATGGAATGTGAGTAATCTAGAAAGATTAGTTACTGATAGACATGAAGGTCCCACGTAAAAAAAAAATGATTGGAATAGAATTGTTGCGCGCGATGTATCACGATTCGCGTGAAATGGTTGAGAGAGCACCTGTTAGGTCGCGGTCAAGGTAGCGTCCGATTATTACCAACTACACCACATTTACACGCAAACGAAACACGATTCACACAGTTACCTTATTTTATTATATAATAAAATTAATGAATCATTTCACTGTAATTCCTCCATAGTTAAAAATAAACTAATAATAAATCTGTAAGTGTAGGGAATACGTTACAATTCAATTATTAGTATGTATCATTGAAGCATTATAGAAGAAAGAAAAAAAAATTGGTACAATTTATTATTATTATTATACAATTTATAGGAAAGTGCACCAAATAGATCTCAGCTCAGCATGTACCTAGTCATGGATTGACATTTTTTTAGTATTTGTAAAGAATTTCGGATAGTAAGTATCGTGCCACAGCAGGAAATCGTAGCTGGTATCATTAGGCGACGGTAGCCACCTATCATCAAGTGGTCATTCAGCTTGCCTTCCGACCTTGATACAATCTAAATTTTACAAATAACCACAAATCCATAAATGTGTTGCTAAGCGTGCAAAACTCGAGAACGGCTTCACCAATTGGGACTTCTTTTTTTTTTCAAAGATTTTTATAAAACCGATAATTGCTTCGAATGTATGCATGGCTTATTAATGTTTTGTCGTCGCCGCTTCTTGCGTCCGTGGGTTCACCGCCGGCGCTCGCTGGTAGGACCGGTTCCCACGCGGCTGACTCGCCCGCTTTCTTTCCAACGAGGCGACATTACATGAGCAAGATTCACACACTATATCAATTTATACCACAGTCCCACAGACCGCACTACCGAAAGTAGGTACG
This sequence comes from Synanthedon vespiformis, assembly GCA_918317495.1. Lineage (NCBI taxonomy): Eukaryota > Metazoa > Arthropoda > Insecta > Lepidoptera > Sesiidae > Synanthedon > Synanthedon vespiformis. The sequence goes on from OU906947.1 coordinate 7,515,864, forward strand.
CTCTCAAATGTTATTATTCAGATCAATTTTATGTGTGATATTGCAAGATTAGTCCTGGTAGTTATACCAGAATATGTAGGTATAACTAGCTCTAATGTTTGATACACATCATATCAATTTATTCGAGTACCGAAAGTATCATTTATCTGGTAAATTAATATTCATGTAGGTATGATTCAAACACTATATTAATTTATTTCATAGACCGCACTGCCGATAGTAGGTACGCTCTCAAATGTTATATTAATAGATGTTTTATAGTCATGTCCAAACCACACAATGGTTTAAATGGTGGATTATAGGCTAAACCTCTTCACACAAAGAGGCCTTTGTCTAACATTGGCATATTTAACTAGCTATTTAACCATATTTAACTAACTTTTGCTCGCGACTTCATCCTCTCGAGAACAGTAGGTACTTTTTTTTTTCAGAGAAAAGTTGCCCTTTGTTTTGTTCTGTACACCTGACAACGTGTTATGCAATAAATAACACGTTATGTATTTCACGATGATCTATTGAGTAGTTAGGGCGTTGGCTGATTCAGTTACATAAACTAGTAAAAGTTACGAATACTGTGAAATAATGTCCCTAATAAAATGTATTAAAATCTTTATTGTATTTTTTTTGTAGTGCCAATGTTGGCCACATTAGGTAGCTTGAACTTGCCTATGAAACTTGCCTGAAAACTTCAGTTCAATCGATTGCACGGCTACGTAGTCCATAGGGAATATATACAAACATACCGGCATTGAATTTAATATTATCTAGCGACTCGCCGCGCCGCTTCGCTCAGAAAAAAACTTAATTAGGTTTTGTTATATATATAAAAATTCAGTGAATAATTTTATCTCACTGATTATGCAAACCTCATTAAAATCCATTGCGTCGCTTAGGAGGAGTTGGCGACCATATAAATAGACGCGGAAAGCTGCTTAAAATTATAGGTATACTTATGGAAAGAAAGTTGTCTTATGAAAATATTTACGAATTCACTATCATTCTTCTATAGTTACGTCCAGATTGTCGTCACAATTTAATTAGCTTAATAAATCAAGGTTCAGAGGAGAATGAATGGACGGAGTTGCTCTAGTACAGTGCAAGTAACCGAGTCCTTAGATCTGTCACCCCCCAACTTAATTAACATCTTCCCTTTCCCTCCTCGTTCTATTCAAGAAGGCTCACGGTCGCCATCTTTGCACTTTCAAACAGGTTTCACTAATGACGCTAATTATTATTGTTATTGTTACGAGCTTCTGATACAGCTCCTTGAATTATATAATATTAGATACATATATATTATATATCGTCTACATAGAAAAATCTAAAATAAATAAATCTCACATCTTCATCGCTGTGACGAACGGTGGCACCCGATTTTTTTATATTTTTAGTCGATCCCTCGGAAACCTAACGTTTTTTAAGGATAAAAAGTATCCTGCATAATTAATACAGGTAATAAACTATCTGTATGCGAAATTTCATCCAAATGCGTTGAGCTGTTTTTGCGTGATTGAGTAACAAACACACAAACGTTCCCATCATTTATAACATAAGAGTTAAGAGTTACAATTTTTTGCCAATTTTATATAGTACATACGTTACGCACGACGAACCTTAAGAGGACATATACTTATATATGTTTAATTGTTAACAGCTTTTTAACATACAAACGGATGCTAACTATAGGAACAATGGTCAATGATTATTCAGACACCTTTTATAGATCAGGTTTGGTGACAAGTGTAGATAGTGCATCCAAGGCCTCTGATACGGATAGGTTTTAATGTTTAAGTATAAAGGAGAGCAGTAAAAAATGATTTTCTCAATTTACTTAAAATTACTTAGCATACTCGTTTTGATTGACTAATTATTATGTATCTAATAAACGAAAACAGTTGTGTTTTGCAAATAACATTATTATAAAAAAAAAACTTTACCTCCGGTTCAAACCTGTCCGACAATTCTGGACGATAATATAATATGCACAATTTATCCGTAAAGTTATTAGTCTAGTTTCTTAAGCCCGCGACTTTGTCCACATCCGATCGCTACCACACCAAACTTCACAGGATTACCCGCTGGATTATTCTAAAAATTTCATCAATATCGGTTCAGCGGTTTCGGAGTCCATAGGGAAGTGTATATACATACATACATACATACATACATACATACACACATTGCCTTATATACATACATATATATATACATATATATACATACATTAGGTTCAAAGTAAGCTTGAAATTGATTGATTCTATATTAAATATACATACTCGTACATGTCCCACTCCCAAAGCTGGACAAAAGTGTCTTCCGTGTGTGGTGTGGGGTTATTTATAGTTCGCCGCGCTATTTGACGGCGATTTGGCAAAACTTTGTTGTCGTCTTCGAAGATTTCTGCAATATTTTCCTTCACTAATACAGCTAATGGATTTAAATTACGATTAATTCACTCACGAAATTGAAAAGAGGCAGCTGGCTAACATTAATTCGTATCGTATCTACCGTGACTGGTCTAAAAGTTAAGTTATGTGTACTGATTTTTTATTTTATTTTTGTCTTAATTTATTAGTCGTCACGCAATGTTTTGTTAAGAAATGCCGATTAATTAACCTGATCACTTTTCCTTTAACCTATCAAGGTTATCAGCGCACATGCAAGCACCTTCGTTGCTTTTATATTAAATAGAAGTACTTAGGCCATATTCTATCAACTAGACCCTAGAGTATAGGTAGACAGTCAGTCTGCCTGTTCGAATTTTACAACAATAAAATGTAAAAAAAAATAGATTTCAGATTTTTTTAAACCTTTTTGTAATACGGCCATTGTTAGTAATTGTTGCACAGGTTGATCGTACTCATATTATGTGAGTCACACGCAACGTCTCCTGTCTCGACACAATAATATGCCCATTGTATACGACTTCCTCTCACCTGATCCTATTCAAAAGCAACACACAGTCGCACAAACAATACTTTACAAACAATCTTTTTCTTTTGAGAGTTCGTGCAATATAATCTTCATTTCATTACCATACCGTAAAGATTGGTTACCATATGGACCACTATTCCACTTAGCGCCTGTTTCACAAACGTCAAGTATGGCCTACTTGACGTAACTGTCATTTAAAGTCACCGGTAACCGAGGATAATGGAGCTGGTATACCTTTGTTTGTACGGTAAACGTCCCAAACATTAAATAGAAAATAATAATAAAAAATCGCCTATCGAATGATGCCGTAAAATGAGTGCATAATTCAATAAAACAGAAAATGATTTCTAATAGTAACTAATTAACACTTTACATGACGTTGGTGAAAGAGGCGCTTAGAAAAACATAGATTATAACAAATATTTAAACGCGATAGTCAACTTTTAACCCAGAAAAGAAGTACAGTTCTTGAGAGATAATCTAAAAATTAAAATTAAATGCCTGATACAAATATATGAGCAATATAGATTGAATAAACCTATGAAAAAAGAACACGGACAAAGTCGCTCGCAAAACCTAGTTGCACTGTAATTATTGAAATGGGAGCAGAGATTTCATTTCTAGTTCAAAGAATATTTTTAGTTTTCCTGTAGGTATTTATTATATGATTGCAATGACGTCTGTTGTAAAGCTAGATGAGTGCAAGCAGGTGCGCTCCGTCCGCCCCCACCCATTTCCCCCAACCCCGTAATGCTCCACAGTGCCTACAATGCCTCCCAGCACTACCCCCACCCACCCTTGCACTTTGATCCTTGCACTGAAACTTAATACAATATGCTCGCGTATAAACATCACAGGCTTTTCATATATGTAACTTTACCGGATGCATCTATGCAAATATATTTTTTCTATTTAATTAATAATTTTCGAGAAATATTACTGATGGATAATACTTTCAAACTTGTCACCTTCTTAGGTGTATTTTTGGGCGTTTTATTTTTATAATTTAGACGCAACGGCGACGGGTAACGAAAAGTCGGTTTTTTTGTGCAAAAAATAAAATATATTCAGTTTAATGAATTTTCCGAAAATTTATAATGTGTTAGCCGTATTAGCTCATAATATAATTATAGTCCAAAGGCCCATCCTAAGTGAGTCGTCTTATTATCTAAAGTAGGTAAGTGTTAAATTAAAGGCAGACTAATGATATTGTTAAAACAGTTATTGTTCATTAGTAGGTGGTATTGTATGTAATATATTTGCGACCAAAATCGGTTTGTATCGCACTATCTCTCCCGCCGAGAAGTGAGTCATTCGGCGGCGGTTCAATGCGAGTTGACCACATGCGCTGATTGAAGGCGACATTATTATTCATTTCAACTTTATACACAAGTAACACGTGTTTATTAAATTTTGTCTATACCACGTGATAAATTTGAAAAAATCAGATCTTATTATTATCAAATATATTTTTTACATTTTAGGATTTTATGTAATATTTTTTTTAATTAAACATTTAATATAAATATTATATAATATAAATATTATAATATTCAAAATGAGAGGATATGAGGATGAAATTTTATATTTTACGTAACTGATTATTATGAGAACATAGTTAGTTTTTCAAAATATTTTTATTTTTTATATTAAAATCTCGACCCGGTCCCGATTTCGCTATAGGGGTTGCAAATTTTATACATAAAATAGTTATTCGAGACAAATTCATTAAATCAAATATTAGCCGTTCTCGAGTAAAATCAAAGAATAGCCATTCTCGAAATGGTGTACGTTATTTAACATTTTTATAGAGGCTTTATTTCTCTTTAAGCTCCTTTTGTGTGGCTTTTTGATTCCAGAACCAATGGTAAGGTTCAGTAAAATAAAATGTTAGGTAACATGTATTTTTTTTCTTTATTTATTTATTTATTTAATAAATATAATTTTCAAAAACGAGGTTTGTATGAGTATTCTACCTGCTTTGATAACAAGAGATACTTTAATTATATAATAGATAACAACCATTGTTAGGAAACAATACTTTACAAGGCCTTCATATGTAAAAGCGAATTCATTCCCAGACATCACTCGACAAAGAATGAAATCAATACCCGCCTGACCGCTTTACGGATTCCATCTTTAGTACTTAATTGTATCAATTTTATACATATTCCCAAGGTTCAGTTACCCGTTCAACTATAAATGCGAAAATCCAGACAACTCCCCTAATTTAACTCATGCTTTAACAATGAAAATACTTACCAAGAAATTTCTTATTGTTGAGATCCTTACTAATGTTATAATTGCGAAAGTAACTCTGTCTGTCTGTCTCGCTTTCACGGCAAAACTACTGAACCGATCACCATGAAATTTTGCATACACGTTGTCTGGCAGTCTGGGACTTCATCCAAGAAAAAAGTAATGTTCCCGAGGGATTATCTAAAATATAAAAGTGTAACTAACGCTTGGCCAATGTGTTATAGCAACAAGTTGTCAAGCGTTCTAATTGCTTATATATTTTTAATTTATCATCGCGTACGAAGTCGCGGGCACCAGCTAGTGTTAATATAAAACAATCTTGTCTGGTTTCTCGAATTAAAGATGTTTGTTAACTTATATATGCTCTTTAATGTTTATCATTGGAGCTTTATTGCGATAACAATGAGATTTGCAAGTATTGTTTTAAGTATGAAGGCTAAGAATATTATAAACATGTCCATTTTGTAGACATATAACACATCGAAAAGGGTCCACAAGGTGATGCTGTGAAAAAGTAATAATATTAATAATAGCTTTTAAATATTGTTTGAACATACGTCGAATAAAAAACGCGTCTATCTAGTGTTCGAACTAGATTTAAAACAAAACGCCTTTGTTAAGTTAATGGTAATAACACAGCTCATTTGCAATTCATATAAATGATCCTCCTAGCCTAGACAATTCCAACCAACAGCCAACACTAGGTACAGTCAAGTGTAAAATTATGTACTCATACCATTACAATAACATATTATATTAACTAAGTTCTTATCGTTAGTAATTAATCTTTGCAAATATATCAAAATCTTATTAATTCACTCTCGTAAATTAATAATAATTAGTTTTGAATAAAATGAGGTTTTAATCGAATGAGTACGAAATATAGATTTTTCAATAGTCTATAGTTCAAATTATCATTGTCTATCTTATGATAATCAGGGATATTTAGTAGTGCTAGGGATAACCTATGCATTTTTATTGAAATAATCAGGGACACACCAATTTACAGTTTATATTACCATTTATGAAACGATTATTTGGATAAACACATTTTAAATGCACTTGACTCTACCTACGAAGTTTATTGAAACTTGTGTCCGGCTCATGTCTTATTAAATACACTTATTAACCGTGAAGGTAATTTATTTACGTGTCAGACAATCGATTAACAAGATTATTCGAAATTTAATAACGATTCGTAAACACATAATTGATTATTATTTTTTTGTTTTTAATTCAGAATAACAAGGTTTTATTATGTTAGCATCAATTTACTAGTTGTAGCTTCGATGACTTTTGCGTGAATAGGTATCATGACGGAAAGGGATTGTTTACAGTTCTAGGATACACAAACTACGCGGTCAATAAATACCGATGATAATATAACAATATCGATGTCATAATTTTCAGCACATTTTCTTTTCGGTGAAATGATATATGAGGTATTCATACTCGTTCAATCCACAATCACTTCAAATAAGTTAAACTGCAAGTCAGACCCAGAGCTCTCTCAAATGTGTTTAGATTGGTGGAAATGTTGGCGTTTAAAAAAACCGATTAGTATTGAACTATTCTTTCTTTAATATAACAATGGATTTATAATAACAAATTCTCAAATTTCATTACCGTTAGGATAATATATGGAACGTGATTATATTATATACTCCTCGTAGAAATGATCTCAACCTTGTTAATGAACAATTTGTTTTCAGTTTCTTTTTAAGCGCCGTCGATTTATATTACAGTATTGTGTAAACTTAGAATTTAAAAAGAAAATGTTGTTTAAATAAATAGGTATATTTTTAAGCAAAATCGCCTTAATGAGAATTTACCCCTGGGCTAATTAACTTTAAAATATATAAATTTAAAACAGTACCAGATACGTGCTTTCTTTAGGTCTATCTTAGACATTAGAAAGTTATTAAAGTGTAGAGAGAGTCCTAGTTTCAGAGATTTATACTTATAAAAATATCTTTTTATAATGATAAAATTACCTAATGTGTTTGGAATTTGTTGGGAGTATTATAAGAGTGTTGTTCAATACGCATTGCAGAGGCTTTGCTGCAAAGTCGACCACTCCCACACATCCCCGATCTGCCGGACGGAGAAGGATCCGCTGCGCCTAGCACACCACAACCATTGGACACGGCAAACAGGTAAATATAAATCAATATGTGACAAGACCATAATCTGCCTGTAGGTCGACTCTGTAACTATCATGAAACGACAGCTACCTGAACCAAACACTCCACATATGCTGTAAGTTGCTGAGAAAACTACACGATTCTGCAGCACCATGTCAAGCTCATCGATGAGCGATCGTGTCATGAAAATACCACCGAAGTAACAGTCTACCAAATTTCACACCCATCGAACCTGAGAAATTTAGTGTGATCCGTTCGTCAATTAGGAAATGGGCCTTCACAGGAATCACAGGCAATTAAATTATAGCTAAGAACAATTCCGATCACGTCAGCTTTCAAAGAAAAAGAAAAAAGCAAATTAATATCGCGATCCGTCCGTTCGAGGGCTACGATTCCAGTCAGTTTCACAGACACGTGTCAAACTTAACAGAGCCCGCTATTGTGTCAGTCGTCGGGAGTTAAAACCCTCTTGCTGTTAACAGTAGCAAGTGTGCAGAGTTGTGTTTTATAATCTTTTAGCGTTAAGTATTGACGGGCACTTGCGTTGCATTCCGCCCCTAGTGCAGCTTACCTCCCTAGGTGCAGCCAACCATTCAAATTTGATCGACAGCCTGCTCGAGGCGCTTTATCCTTAAAAAATAGCAATGAAGTACGATACTTTTGATGAAACTGTAAATAACGTAAAAATATGAAAAGTAGGGCGTCCATTGTAGTCTGTATACACTACACCACCTACCTATACTTGGCCAGGCGTGTTCAGTAGGGCATTGTTGTGACAACTTGTGAGAACCTAATGAAATAATTGTGTTAAAATTATAATGAAACACATAAAATATTCATTTGAATTCTCTCAAACTTAGAGAAACGTAACGAATTTTCGATTGCGAAATGTTAAATTGTGAACATTGAAAGGAAATATCGCGTCGTAATCTTTGGTAGGCAATTAGAAAAAGTAAAGACATTATACTTTAGACTAGTCTGTAGTCGTCAGTACATTAAATCATGATGTATAGGTACCAAAGTCATTAAAGAAAAGAAAATGCGTAGAATTCGTGTTTTGGCATCCAAGTTTAATCACGTCGCGGTGAAAATATTACACTGTTTGTGCTGTTCGCCATTAGACAGAGTTAACGCACGCAAGGTGTTTTATTTGAGAATATTTGTATTTTATGAAAGAGAACAACAGACAGGCTAACATTAACGAAATAAAATACATGAAAACATTTCTTATTGTGTGATAAATTAAATATCATCAGAAAAAACATATATTATGCTGGCTGGCAGTGTACCCTTTTACTTATCGCGTGGATGGATATGAACCTGATGCGAACATACACACATTACAACGTCGTTCTTTGTCAATTATTGTTACAATTGGCACGACTATTATCTGACGGATCTATTGATCGGGCATTATTCACTCAAGGCCAAGATATTTAAACTTAAGGGTGCGTCACATGGCCATCGTATTGGTTTTTGTATTCACTATTATAGGCTAGCCTTCGCATAATTGCTTCTCGCAAGTAATACAACTCACCAAGTATATTAAGGATTCTTTGAATTTCCGACGAGACAAGAACCTACTGTATATATTTATGTATACTGTTTATAGCACCACACTGTAGTGTTTTCGTTACTTTTAAAATGTAATAAACAACTACATGGTATGCGCCGTCGGATATCACGTTATGCTTTTAAGGACTATTTCTTTTATAGTTTTCCATTGTAGAAAATCCTTTATTCATTGTATAATTGTAGATAAAAATATCTGACTATTATCTTAATTATAAAGTTTTCTTCTATAATTCCACCCTTATTCAGTTCAAGTGGTGAAATTATTACTCACTTTGTATGATTTCCAATAGTAATAGTAATTCATTCATTCCAGATGGACATCCAAAGAGAACCTATTGGCACATCACGAGGAAGACGATCCGCAACTTTTCGTTGCTCTATACGACTTTCAGGCCGGTGGCGAAAACCAACTCAGCCTTAAAAAGGGTAAGCAAAAAAAATGGTTAACAAAAATATGGGTATAAATTTCTCTCACCTTCGAGAAGAAGAGAGAAAGTTAGTCAGTTAGTCAAGTATAATCTGTCTCACTTCGCTCGAGATCCTATCAACCTTCTATCTATCTATCTATTTATAAGTGTAGATTCTATACAGTGATGCATCAACGCAGAGCCTAAGCCTAAACTGGAAAATTAATTAATCAGGACCTATTTCTTCACCTGTCTATCAGCGAATAACATCTAGACTATATTTTATACAGTTACGGGGACGAAATCATATAGTCAGTCTCAGTTTGAACAACTTAATATAATAAAATGCAACATTTCCCTGGAAACCTTTAGGAGGGAGACAGACACGCATGTACACACGGTATATTATATAATATAAGTTTAGCAGTTGGAAACTCGACATGTTCCGGAACATTGTTCAGGAAGGGGTAGTGTTTGGATGTTGTACAGAACTCTGAACTATCTGTGACTACCGTCGTTTTGTTCGAAGTTACCCACTGAGCTCAGTTTATTCATTCAGTCTTCCAACGTTGATGGTAGGATACGCAGATACGCTTTAACTAAAATTTACTGTGCATTACTTAGACCTAAGGATCTCAAATTATTTATTGAGGCATCGTGAAAAACTTGCCTTTACGCTTCCTGTTGATTGAACGCCTAATTTTCCCGGAGAATTCCTGTAAAAGAAATGCACAATTTAAAATAGTTCATCTGACAAGCTTAAAACAAGGAAAAAATAATACATTTCCTTTTGTTCGTTTGAACAGTTCTAGTGATAATAAAATTGGAGCAAGGAAGTCTAGTTCCTTTGAGTTCGTTAGGGAGGCGTCGAATACGGGGAGGAGGGAGAATGGGGTGCACTTTTCAGGACAAGTTCTTTTTTCTATTTTTAGACTTAGTTATTTATCTTTGCTTTCAAATGTCGTTTAAAGACTTTTATTAAAGTCTGCCCTTTAATATTCACTAAATAGAGACATAAATTAAAATTCGGTACATTTTAATTTTACTTTTATTTTAGTAAACTCTAATTATTAAAGTCTGCCCTTTAATATTCACTAAATAGAGACATAAATTAAAATTTGGTACATTTTAATTTTACTTTTATTTTAGTAAACTCTAACAAAAAAAAAAAATTTAACGGATCCTTAGGTTATAAAATAAAGACTTGGTAGTTTTGGTAGTCAGTCGGGACATAAGTATTGAAGATTATATTATGGTGGTTTCAATAAGGCACTTTGTCGCATTGTCATTTGCAAGTTGTCGTAATGAATACGTCGTGTGTGAAACAGGCGAGCAGGTACGCATAATGAGCTACAACAAGAGCGGCGAGTGGTGCGAGGCTCACACTGTGTCGGGCGGTGTGGGGTGGGTGCCCAGTAACTACGTGACGCCTGTCAACTCGCTGGAGAAACACTCGTGGTACCACGGGCCCATCTCGCGGAACGCCGCCGAGTACTTGCTCTCCTCCGGCATCAATGGAAGCTTCCTTGTTAGTAAACATCTTTGATTATATCCTACTTATGAAGGGAAAGAAAGGGTGGTGGAGACTCAACTTGAAGCTTTTTGAAGTTTACTCATTTGAGAATCAATTTTTAATATACTTATAAGCCCCCGGATATCACATGTCACTCGTTACGCGTTATAGGCTACAATATGCTTCAATACATAATATATTAATATGTTTAATTATATTTATTAAATTATTTATTTATCGTTCGTAAGGAGTAAGCTGCACATTTTTTTAAACATATGCATTTTCTGATTTTAATTTTTAAAAATTAAACAAATTAACATTTAACAAAAATTTAACAAGTCGCATATTTTCTCGTCGAGAATTTTTATACAGGTATATTCTTTTAAACAACAGGTGCGTGAATCTGAATCGAGCCCAGGTCAGAGAAGCATTTCTTTGCGATATGAGGGCCGAGTTTACCATTACCGTATCAATGAGGACTCGGATGGAAAAGTAAGTTTTTTTTAATTTTTTATTAATGACACAAGCAACGCCAGATGGATACACATACACATCCAGTGTCGGCCCTGATAAGGCGACGGTAGTCACCTGCCATCAAGTGGAAAATAATACGAGACACAGTGATGTGTAAAAAGCTTAGTAGTGGTAGAGATGTGTCAAGTGAAGTGGTCGTGTGAAACGGGCGTCCACTTGACTCACACTCGATGTGGCGACCTCACAAAGGTATTGTTCGCACTCGCTACACAGTGCCTATGACCGAGTTAAATGCACTTAACACACCAGTGTCGAGATATGCGACTTGAGGCCAATAAACATAACTTCGAAAGCCCGTCGATAGATAATATCTAAACCTATCTACAAGTTGTATAGATTTTTCTTACAACCTGTCCTTAATTGGTACTTTTATCGGCATTAATATAAATAATATTTTGTATAAATCTATACCAATATATAAATTTGAAGATAGTTTGTTCGGTTGTAAGCTCTAATCTCAAGAACTACTGGTTCGAATTGAAAAATTGTTTTTGTGTTGGATAGTTCATTTATCGAGGAAGGCTATATAGGCTATAGAGAACACGGACGAAGTCGCAGGCACCAGCTAGTAAATAATATACACGTTGTCAAGGTTAAAGAAAAGGGCCTTATACTTTGTACTTTCATCCACAAAAAAGAGTACTGTTTCCAAGATCGGGCTAAGTCGCGTGCATCAGATAGTTTTATCCACATTAAATATTATATTCTAAGCCTTCAAGAAACAGTAAGAAGTATGTGTCTGTTTCTTTCGCTTACTTCTTCTAAACGATGCATGCAACACGGATTTTGATATGGTTTTCACATATTCTTTTGCACAGGTGTACGTGACCAGCGAATCGAAATTTGGTACACTGGCCGAGCTCGTCCATCATCATTCAGTGCTCGGCGATGGTCTCATCACTCAGCTATTATATCCTGCACCTAAACGCAATAAGCCGACAGTATTCCCACTAGCACCGCCCGATCAGTGGGAAATAGATCGCACCGATATTGTCATGAAGCATAAACTGGGGGGCGGCCAATACGGCGACGTATACGAAGCAGCCTGGAAGAGGAACATCAATATAACGGTTTGTACCAAACTCTCATTTATTATGTAATTTTCTTGTGAACTTTTATAAACTGCGTTTTGTTTTGTACATATCGCTCCTTAAAAACTAAAGGGCCACAAATCAAAATTACACTTTTTACAGGAGAGCTAATCGTAAAGAATTTAATTATTTTTCGTCTATTTTTTTCTTATTTCTACATATCAAATATATGCATATTATACATCGTTAGAAGCGTATTTTTAAATAGCATTAAATGTTTTAAATACTTTTATAATAAACTGAATACTAGAAGAGATATAAGTTACTCTTGAATATATAAAAAATGATCAAAATATACTAAATATGAAATAAAACAACCGTAAGTCTTTTTGCAACATACAATATGAAGGATTGGATTGTGATTATATTTTTGCAATAAACACATTTTTGGATTTTTTGTTTTATGGCCCTTTAGTTAAATTTAAAAGAGTTTGTGTCTCGTGATATTTATTATGCATTTAATATTGCATCCTTGTCATTAAGTGTTCATGTACAGAAATCTTACAACGAAAAAATATCTAACAATATACAATAAAGTAAGGATTATTTGAACAATAGTATTATTTTTACAGATTACCTGTTATTTAATAGTTTCGAGTAATGTATAGTAGGAATGTGTCAGTAATTTTGTTGATAGCAATATTCTTATTCCAGGTCGCTGTAAAGACTCTGAAGGATGACACAATGGCCCTGAAAGACTTTCTCGAAGAAGCTGCTATTATGAAGGAGATGCAGCATCCTAACCTGGTGAAATTGCTGGGCGTATGCACCCGTGAACCACCTTTCTACATCATCACCGAGTTCATGAGTCGAGGGAACCTCCTGGACTACCTCCGAGCCGGTACACGGGAGAACATTAATGCAGTTGCGCTCATGTACATGGCCACACAGATTGCATCAGGGATGAGTTATCTGGAGAGCCGATCGTTTATTCACAGGTACTTTGTTTTTTTTTTTTATCTACTAGCTGGCGCTCGCGACTTCGTCCGCGTTGAAAAAGAAAAAAGTAGCCTATCCCTGTGTCCTGCACGTCTCAATGTTTAACTGATTTTCATGAAACTTGGTACAGAAAAAAATTCTAAAAATGGTCAATTTAATTTCAGTATCATGTATAGAGCCTATAAACACGATATTATTAGTATTGAAAACACAAATCACTGAAACATATTTTTTTTTTATAATGAAGAATTGAACAGTTTCAACAAATCAAACTGTTTTGAGTTAGTCACAAATAACGTTGCAATTTCGTTTTCGAATGAATAGGCATCTTCTCGGTGAACTCGCTCCATCATAGGCCTCATCCTTGCTACATAGCTGATTTTTGGCCAAAAGAAAACCCATCACTAATAAAAACAAAATAAATGTTTTAGATAAAAATCACCTCTTAAGTCCTTTTATTCCTTGAAAAATTTTACGAATTTTATTACGTAGTGTTCTTCTTACCCCTACCCAATCCCTAATCCTTAATCCTAATATAGTCGGCAGCCTAGGTACTTGTATCTGTGCAGTTTTGTGTTATACGCGACGGCAGCCACCTACCATCAAGTGGACCGTCAGTATTTTTGTCTTCTTGCGACCCAATTTATGTACCTCTCGGGCAATTTTTAATGTCAAAATATAGGCTACACCTGACATTAATACACATCCCTTCGTGGACACTGTTGTGAAGTTCTGTAACTGAATTTAAAGTAAAGCGTTCTATTGCAGGGATCTCGCCGCGCGCAATTGCCTCGTTGGCGAGAACCATCTAGTCAAAGTGGCCGACTTTGGCCTGGCGCGTTTGATGCGCGACGACACTTACACTGCGCACGCGGGAGCCAAATTCCCAATAAAGTGGACGGCGCCCGAGGGGCTCGCCTACAACACCTTCAGCACCAAGTCGGACGTGTGGGCGTTCGGTATACTGCTCTGGGAGATAGCCACATACGGAATGTCACCATATCCGGGCGTGGATCTCGCCGATGTTTATCACATGCTGGAGAAGGTGAGTTTATTTTTAACGTCACTATAATGGAATGTTTCACAAGAATCCGGACCATTTAAAGGGGTTTTATACAGTGTTTTTTCTTGTTTTGATTTTTTTTTTCTCTCTTTTGTTCATTGATATTTTTGTATCATTTATATTTTAATTAATCTTAAATAATTTTGTGCTTTCCTATAATTTAAATTCATACTTGTGATGTTCATTTCTGTGAGTGTTGTACATTGTGATTAAGTATATCTTTAGTGTGTAAGCCTTTCCAAATAAATAGATAAACGCCCAACGCAAAAACGGAGTATTATAAGTTTTGTGAATCGTAGGAGAGAAGAAAAATGTCCAATGTCTTTAAATCACTCACTATGCTCAGCAGTCTATAAAAAAAGTAATTTGTTCACTTGTTGAACAAATAACTATAATTTAAGTAAGCACCTTAAAAGGTTAAAAGTTAAAAATACAGTTTAAAAGGTTAAATGGGATTAACCGTTAGTATTTTTTTTTAATAAAGATGGGTTTGCTCTTGGCCAGCAACCAAACTGCTGAATTTTTAGATATTTACTTCCTGTATTTCTCGTGTCAATTGCACTTGTTAAAAATGATACGAAAATCTTGTATTTAAATTGATTTTATTTAATAAATAGTCGCTCAATGAATATATTTGTTTGTGTATTGCTTATTCGAATGAAAGTATACAGTATCAACGGAAATAATGATATTTTCGAATACTTTATTAGTAACATTTTTACTTAAGCACAAAATAAAAATAAGTATAACACTGATTGAAATGTTATCTTACATAAACTACGTAACGACATAAGATACTATATTTTATGTCGTTGTTTTAGTGTATTGGTCACATGACGACTATTGCTACAAAGTACAAATAGTTGCATTACGTGCTATAGAAATGACGAACGTTGTTTGCTATTGCAAATTGCATAAACCAGTCCTGCGGCCATGGTTAATTATAACAACTGTAAAAAATCCCTCGAAAACAACGTTCGAAACTCTTAAACTATTTTCAAAGACATTTATACAGCGATGTGTATATATACTCATTTCAAAACTCTCACTCCCAAGAATTATTTGTTTACAAAAAAATATTAATATTATAACAAGTAAAAGTTTAAGAGAAATTACAAAAAAAGGATGTAAATTATACGAGTAGTTTAGTACTGTGGGTGCGTGCATAGATGTTTCTTGCAGATCGTGCATTGCGGACGAAAAATGGCTACGCGTGAGAACATCTCTGAGGTTGACAACTCCTTGCTCAGTTTATTACACATGGAGTATGTGATGAATCTTTTCCTTAAGAAATCCTTGGCTGGTACACAAGTTCGGGCGCGCACTGGACCGATTTCCAGTCCGCTCTCAACTAGAAAACCATACAGTGAAATTTTTATATTTGCAATACGAAAAGTAATGGTCATTTACATATGTTGTTTTCGTTTTTGGTGCACCCTATAATATCACAGTCTATGTAAATGTATAGTATTATATATTTGTAAAATGTATCGGTTCAGTATAATATTTGGTAAAGATTCGTGTGTATAAATAATTCTCAATAAGCAACAATTAATACGCAACACACGTAAAATCTACACACAGTTTCATTGGATACTCGCAATATGAGGAACCAAAAACTGGGATATTTTTTTTTCTAACTTACTTAGCTTAGCCGATTCGGATGTGATGATGATGCAAACGAACTTCATTCCCGGGATGTAGCAGTCAATATTTGGTACCTGAACAATTAATTACAAATTAAAATTAACAAAGAAAAATGACCTATTAAATTTAGTACAAACTTGATAAATCAGGGATCAGATA
This sequence comes from Synanthedon vespiformis, assembly GCA_918317495.1. Lineage (NCBI taxonomy): Eukaryota > Metazoa > Arthropoda > Insecta > Lepidoptera > Sesiidae > Synanthedon > Synanthedon vespiformis. The sequence continues at coordinate 7,532,129 of OU906947.1, forward strand.
TTATGAATCATTAGGTGAGAAGAAATTATAGATTTTAATCGGAAAATATTGTGTAATTTTATAATGTTGTTTCATAGTTAGTTAAGTTTAAAAGTATTAAAAATCTATTGAATTTCTCGTCATGGATCGATCGTTGAACAATTTTTGAATTTTATCCCCCCCCCACTTACGAAATGTTAAATGTTCACAGGAAATTTACTGATATTAAGAAATACATTATCCAAAGTGTAACTTTAAAAAAATGTGATCAAGGTTTGAGCGATGTCCTTCATAAATTAAAATTCGTGGACAGTAAACAAATTACGTATGTTATTTATATTCTCTTGGTAAAAGACTCTTTGATATTCTTTGATTCAGTTATGCGAATACAAAAATACCCTTTTATTCATTTGTAGGACTATAAAGAAACTAATTTATTCAAGCAATTGTTATAATATTATACCTAGTTAATCATTGTAAAAGTACTGACCGTAACATTAGTATAGTGTGGGTGATCGGGATCCCAGCATCCGGGATGTTCGGAAGACAAGCAGTTGTAACATTGAATACCCTTTGAATCGGGCGATACAAACTTTTGCTTCCTTATCTTCATCTGCTTTACGCCATCTGTATCGACATTTAACATTGTATTAGCTACTAGCTGTTGCCCGCGACTTCGTCCTTGTTAAAAAAGATAAAAAGTAACCTATCACATGTTTATCTACCAAGTTTCATGAAATACATACATAGTACAGAAAAAAAAAGTCTAAAAATGGTCAATTTAGTTCCAGTATCATGTATAGAGCCTATATACACGATATTTCTGAAAACAAAGTAAATTACTCCATGACCGACCCCTACACATTTATTATTAGTATTGATTGTTGTTTATATAGTAACGTAACGTAAGGCAAATATATAATTATGCGGCACACATATTAAATGTATTTTTCAACAGACTTTCCATAAAGGTTCAAGTACTCAATTCGACTGTATTTTTTTTAATGTTTGTTACCTCATAACTTTCCACTGGGTGAAACGATTTTGATGATTCTTTTTTTATTTGAAAGCTGGTGCTTCCCGTGTGGTCCCATTTCAATTTGGTCCAGTTCTGACAATGGCATCCATGAGAAAAGGCCATCAGACGGTTTGAAGTCGGTTTATTTTTTGTTAAAAAAAGTTATTAGATATTTGAAAAATTATTATAGAATTATGGGTAAAAAAAATAGCAGATAACTTGTAAAATCTATCGTAAAATTATACGTATATATGTATGCAAAATTTCATTCCGATCAGTTGAGTAGTTAAGGCGTGAAAAGGTAACAGACAGACAGTGTTAGTATTAGATATGGAAGTATGAATTTAATGAAGTAATTGAAGAAATAGTTTTAATCCAGTTATTGAACTTACCAACAAAGCTAATAGAGACGCAACACAGTAAAACTAAAACTACGCCATAACGAAAATACATTTTTAAATTTGTATCTTTATATAATTTTCAATAGACAACTGCACACTTTGGGCTTAATTCGCGAACTGTAGAAAATCATCCGGCCAGCTTCGTTTATACCCGCCGTTGCAAACAATCACGCGCTCTTTTTTTTTTGTTCACATACATGGTGTTTAAATTTTGTTGAACAACCAGATTAAAAATGTATTTATATTTGGTCAATCCCATCGAACAACTTGTATTATAAAAATGATATTGAACTAGCGACCCACTCCTATTTTCGCTCGGGGTGCAATATATTATAGGTATATAAAAATCTGTCCCTAAGTGCAAAAGTTTTTATTTTACGAGCTGAAAATGTGACAAAATCTATAAAACTATTCGTGCTTCTGAGTAGTTTTTACATAATTAAAAACTACTTTTCCCTGGCTGGTCCAGCGTTGCTTGTGTATCTTTCAATACATTGGACCATCAGTCCGCCTGCCACTATTTATCATTAAACTTGCTGGTGCTCGCGACTTCGTCCGCGTTCTCTAGTCTATAGCCTTTCTCGATAAATTGACTATCCAATATAAAGAGATTTTTTCAATTCTAAGGCTGGTTTCAGTGCTATACTGACTGTCAGTGCTGACGATACGCACTCCTAATCGTGCGACCGACGCGCTTGTCATTTGTATGGAAATTCACAAGTCGTTACAGAGCTTGCCTGACCGTACGCACGCGTATTGCTACCGCTGTCGGTCGTGCGTATCGTCAGAGTCAGGGCTGACCGTCAGGAGAGCACTGAAACCGGCCTAACCAGTATAGCTCCTGAGATTAGCGCGTAGGTACAACCAAACAAACAAACTCTTATATTATTGGCGGAATATAGCTATAGATATAATTATTGGCGGAATTTTCTAACATGATGTAGTTCATTTATGATTAATATGCGTGCGTTATTTATATTTATAGAGTACATACAATTGTTTTTGTCACTGCGTATGAGACTATGTTGCATTATTTTCTGTAGCTACTCGTACACAAATAATAATTTCATTTATACATACATTGTTTACCGAACGTGAACTGAAGAATGTAAATATCAATTGTCGAATTTCTTTTACGCGTGGTTTCGATGCAATTGGTCAGTAAAAATACTTAGTTCTAAATTAATTATGAAAAGTGAATATGACATTTTTAGATGAATCTATCAAATGTAATGCAATTATAATAATAATATTTGGCTAGACTTTAAAACATGGGTTTCGAAGACACGTAGGTGGGTAGAATTTTTTCAGTCAAGAAATTCTGCATTGTAAAAATATCGACACCTGTGAAAATTGGAAATAGGTAACAAAATGCACCTTTCGATAACCACCAATGCGGGAATAATACATATCGTGATTCTCGAGGACGGTCAATGTTTATCCCTTTTTAAAAATGTACATAATATATTAGTGTAGATTTTTTTCTGTGTGATAAGAAAGGTTAAGATAAGAAATTCTATGTGAAATATGTTCTTTATTAAAAATTAGTCACAGAGATGAATAAAATGTCATTCATCAACTTTGTATATAATAAGACATCAAAGTAATATTTAAAAACAAAATTACTGTAATGTATACTTGATTATAATGCAGTTTGTTTATCAGTAGTTTATTCAAATGGTCCAAGAGAAAATACTTAGTAAAATATAATATGTATGTACCTGCATACGTTTGATAAAATATTATTATTCCAAAATACGTGTTTCTTATTACAATTGTAATACAATCTTGTCAATACAATAGATGTCTAGAGGAATCAATTCATTTCATAATTTGATAAATGAAGACGTGAGTGGATGAAAATGATAAGTCGCTCAATTAAAATTTTGAGTAAATCGAAGTTAAAGTTTTAATTTTTGAGATAAGTCGCCACGGAACTGATTTTTGTACTAAATTATGATGCAAAGTTAAAATACAATAAAAAACCTAAAAGTTGCAATATGGTCATATTACATTCATCAATACAATAAAATGAAAAATCTCTAAATACGACATATCACCTTCATACCACACCACTCACGTCTTCAATTGTATTGTTATTATTTTCAGGGATATCGCATGGAGTGCCCTCCCGGCTGCCCGGCCGCTGTTTACGAGTTGATGCGCGGTTGCTGGCAGTGGAACCCGTCTGACCGACCCACCTTCCGCGAGATACATCATGCTCTCGAGCATATGTTTCAGGACAACTCCATTAATGAAGGTGGGTTTACCCCAGGTCTTCGTCCGCGTATTTCTATAAATTATACCTTACTAGCTGTTGCACGCGACTTAGTCCGCGTAACTTTATAAAATATAATACATTCGTGTCTGTGAAACCATGGAAATACGCATACAAAATTTCAACCCAATCGGTCAAGCCGTTTAGAAGTTATGTGAAAGAGATAAGTACGGAAGGACAATTTCTTACTACCCGATTAAAAAGTATCCTATGTTCATCACGGATAATGTCGGCTTCTAATGGTAAAAGAATTTTTCAAATCGGTCCAGTACTTTCGGAGCCTATTCTATACAAACAAACAAACAATCAAATCTTTTCTCAAAAAGAATTTTTCAATTCGAACCATCACTGGGTTCCTGAGATTAACGCGTTCAATCAAACAAACAAACTCGTCAGCTCAATTAGTATAATTTTACGTAAACTCAATATAAAAAAATTGCGTGTATAAATTTGCGTGACGGACTTATTTCAGAGGTCGAAAAGCAGTTGTTAGAGGGTGGTTCGGGTGGAACCCCTCAAATGTCTCTGAAGAAAGCTGGCTCGGGTAGTGTGGCCGGCGGCGCAGGCGGTGAATCGGGCGCTAGGGGTGTGCAGATGCGCAGACCGACCAATCGCCGCGGCAAACAAGCACCCACGCCACCAAAAAGGACCAGGTAATAATAACTTCATTACACATTATAATATTACTTTACTAGCCGGTGCCCGCGACACCGTCCGCGTTGAAAAAGAAAAAAGTAGCCTATTCTGTGTCCCGTACGTCTAAATGTTTACGTACCAAGATTCATGAAAATCAGCTAATTCGTTTAAGAGTGATGGAGGAACATACATACAGAAAAAAATTCTAAAAATGATCAATTTAGTTTCAGTATCATGTATAGAGCCTATAAACACGATATCTCTGATAACAAAGTAACTTGCTCCATGACCAACCCTTACAGATTTATTATTAGTACTAGTTGGCGCCCGCGACTTCGTCCGCGTTGAAAAAGAAAAAAGTAGCCTATCCTGTGTCCTGTACGTCTAAATGTATATCTACCAAGTTTAATGAAAATCAGTTAATTCGTTTAAGAGTTATGGAGGAGTAACTTGCTCCATGACCAACCCTTACAGATATTTTATTAGTATTTATTCTTGGTCTGCATGTCTGTCGACCGGCTGTGTTTTTGATCACAAGACAGTGACGCTGCCGATTATAGTAGGATAAAGGATAAGGGAAATAGGCTCTGGCATCCATCACTCACTCACTCACCCAAACACAAAAGCACACGTGCTGCTATTTCACGGTGATTTTCTATAAGGGTGGTATTTACTGCCGCTAGATGGACTGACAAAATAACTGTAGGTACATCTTGCTTATAACAGTGTAACTATCTTGTAAAAGGGTGCTTAGTGCCACCAGACTTGAGTCATGAACTGTGTAATATTTTTGCGAATCATTTGACATTAAATAAACATTACTTTGTATTGGAACAATATCTCTTTCATATACAGAGTTTAGTAATTGTACAATAAAGTCGACTTAAAGTTACTCGTGTTTTTAGAATACACAGTTATCGATAAAGAGTACTAGATAAACGGAGTGTTATAATTTTAACGTGTGTGTGCCTATGTATGTCTGTGTGTCTGTCGGTGGAATCACATGGGAATCACCGATTTTGATCCGTTTTTTTTAAAGCTGACGACATCGTTCTTCGCAATAAATTATGAAGGTTTTCACTAACTTCCACAGGTTCGATTGATGATTGATGTGAAATTTGGCATATTGTTACTTCGTTGGTAAATTTCGTGACATGGTAACATTCACCTGTTGCTGTCTTTAGCATCAAGTAGACGGGAATACCCAATTCCTGAGCAACTTCATCGCAATGTTTATATTATAATTACAGCTTGTTTATCTAAATATTTCACTTGCAGAAGCTATCACGAAAGCTAATATTTGACAAATATGTAAAATTTGACATACCAGGTTTTTATAGTGAGATTTATATTTTTTTTTTCAGCTTGCTCTCGTCTTGCAGCTCCTTTCGCGAGTCTCAATACGCTGCTGAAGACCACGGCGGTCACGATGACGCTCACGCGTCTTTAAATGGTAAGTTATACTCACAACATATACTCAAATACACACATGCGGAACACTCACAAGTTATAAGTGTCCTCTACTTTTTATTGATGCATTTTTATCACACGGTCCTTATGGCAAAATACTGAGAAATTTTAATTTATATTAAAAATTACTAATCAAAAAAGATAACTACATAATAATTATTTTAATACTAGTTATAAAGTTCACATAATATACATTCAAGAACAATAACTCATCGCGATTACTCATTATCAAACGATGCATTAACCGAATAGTGACGTAGACAGATAAGTACTTAATATTTTATTTTATGTTTCAAAATCTCTCGCTTTTTTGATTGGCTTTTTATATTTCATATGTTTATTATATATGTTAGGTGTGAGGCATATATATCGTTTTATGTGCTGCATATATTATAACCCGATACATTAAAGTCATGTGAATGATAGTTTCATTTTTTTTTTTTATATTTTTTTTTCAATGCTTGTCAATTATTTTCACAATCATATATGGATTTATTGATATGCTGCGTGAGAGGAGTTGCTAGTTGCGTATAATTATATTGAGTTATACGTGAAATTGTATAATTATATTTATACAACACTTGACACGCATCTATTAAAAACTAGAATTAATTTGTTTTGTTTGTTTATCCGCTCACTCAGGTGTATAGCGATAGGTTCAAAGATTTTGTAAGTATACGCAGTGTTTAGCGTAGAAGTGTTTTTCTAACATTCCTAAATATTGTATTTTATTATTTTATTTCGTGAAACCCTTAAACAGATAGAGAGTAAAGAATAAATTAATATATTTTTTTAATTAATAAAATTTATACATCTACCTACTATTACAATGTTTTTAAATAGAAACGGATAAAACATTCAAAGGCCATGAATGTATTACGTGGCGGCTTTTTTGATATATATATATCAATTAATTTCCTATTTTGTATCCGAGCAAAAATGGCATTTATTGCCAGTATTTTTTAAATCACTTCACTTTAAATCACAATCAAAAAGCTCGCCAAGTAATGCATCCGTTGTAGTCCCTTCTTATCGGAGTGTAGAGCAATCAAATCTAATTTCATATGTAAAATATACATATATGGAATTATTTTATTGTTCGTGCGTTCAATTCATTCCTTTAGTTTTTTAGAATATTTAATTCCGAGCTCAAATTATGTTTGTAATTTTTTTTTACATAATCTCTTCAGTTGTCTTGTAAGAATGAAACAATAAATTTGTCCAAAAGATGCTTTATGTATTTAATATTACTTTAATATGAAAAGCATGCATTTTCTAAATGATATTTTCTATATGAGAAAATAGAAAATATCATTAATAAAAGAGAACTATAGAATGCCAAATAACAAAAATGAACTATATGAAGTTCATCCGACAATGAATTATAAATTCCTTTATATCCTTATGAAAACATCGCAAAAATTATATTTTTTAAAACGTTATCAATTACAATCATAATTTGAAATTGAGTTCGGTAACTAAGTAAGTCGCGTTTAGCGTTCGGGAATGTATTTGTGTCTATTTTCCCTGTTTTTCCCATCTCTCGTTTAATCATACTATTAATGAAAGCCATTGAATGATAAATTAATATTTCAAGCCCCTCTGGACAAAGTCACACTTGTTTGTAGTACATTATTGTAATGTAATGTATTTTGTTAATTCGAATTGATGTTGTCCACATGTTTTATTTTTAATGTTTATAAATTCGTACACGACTCTAAATTTACTAGGTAAAAGATCCCGATGAGAATGTTTTTTTAATGTAGGTAGTTGTTTGAAAAGTAGAAAAAGTTGTGATTTTGTCTACAGAGGTTTCAATTAGAGTTCACGATAGGACGGAATGCTTGATTAGATCACTTAAAATTTAATACAATGTGTGGATTAAGACAAGGTCGCAAGCATGTTCTAATTTCCTCATACTAGGGCACGAATTTCTTTTTAAATATGTACAGTTATAGAGCATATTCATTTATAAATATATTTGGCCCTACTTTGATTTGTTGTGCTACAAAATAACTGTGGCTTTACTGTGACTTCACTTTAACTGACTTTTTTGTGTTGATTTTAACTGTGATTGCTAAGTCAGATTACAAAACCTAAAATTTGCATCAATTCATTTTAATCGCATGATATTTTAATTCATCATCATCGAGGTTTCAGACTCCCTGTCGACGTCTGTATTTCCGAACCCCAAATCTTCTCAACGTTCGAGTGAATATGCAATTAGGCATCTTCTGTGGGAGCTTGCTCTATCATAGGCTTCATCCTTGCTACACAACTGGCCAAGAGCAAACCCATCTCTAATTAAAAAAAATCACAGCCGCAGGACGTCCACTGCTGTACTTGGACGTTGGCCTCCCCCATAATGTTGCAATAGGACCAATCAAAAACAGCCTGAATCCGTCGACCGCCTGCATTAATTTTGTCCTTTAATATAATCATCGCAAAACTTGATGGTATCTTTCGTTTGCGCATGTAAAATTGCGAACAATACGGCGGACCAGTTATCATTGCGTCTCGCTCATTCCACGGCTTCCCCATCCCCGCGTGCAATACCTCACAACAGTCCCAAAATCGGTTACTGCGCATATTTGACACGTGCCATCGCCAGCCCGTCAAATTTTGCGATGTTTTTATACGATACAATTGAACATGTTATGAATACCTACGTCTTGATCCATCACTAGTTTTGTCAAACTAGGTTAAACTGACGCTACGCTAAAAATTATTAAGTTTTTTTTTAAATTATTTCGACGTAGTCCTTGCGTTGAAATTTTGGAAATATATTTTTGGGGATTCTTAGCGATGCGTATTTCATTTTGTGATTGTCTCGTTGGCCCGATTTTCTTTACATATGTATGTTATGTTTATTCAAACAATTATGTTATAGAATATTAATAATTATGTATTTTTAGGTGTTTATAGATTATTAATTTGTTATATTACTTAGCTATTTTATGAATGGATTTTTTTGCACTCTAAATTATGTAGCTAATCGCGGTCATGAAGTTTTATGATAGTTTAGTGGTTTGCATTTCATAGGGGATATTTAATTTGTTACATTTGTATTTATTTACTTCAAATTAATAATTTTCAGACCTCCTACATAAAAACAAACCATTTTATAATTTATCAATTGCATTCAAGACACCTATTTACATTTCATTAAAATATCTTTAAATCTCTATTAAGTCCCACATAATAAGTATTATAACATAATGCATAATATATAAGAGAAAACAACAATGAGGTAATTTACACTAATTTCATGAGAACTAAATACTGCTTTGTAATCTATATTAAAGAGAAAAGTTTTGTACTTTTGTTTGTAAAACTACTGGACCGGATTTAAAAATTCTTTCACGCATAGAAAGCTACGCGTTCTCGGGTGAAGCAAGTTAGGCGTATGAAGTTGCGTGCAACAGCTAGTTTTTAAATAAATGATATATTTGATGTAAACTTGTGAACGCTAGGCGGTGGTCGGGGTCGCGAGGCTTCTTCTGAGGGCTCTTTGGCCGAAGCGACACCTGACACCGACGAATCAGGTGCGGACTCGCACCGTCACCGCGCCAAAAGGCGTCATCCTCACCATCAGCCACATCATACCGCGCAACACGATACTCAGCATAAGGTATCATCTTTCACTAATATTATAAATAATAATAACTAACCAGTTCATCTCGAATCAATAACCAATCAGCCAGACGTAACCGCACACTCAGAATACATTTCGAAATCAGTCAATGCTCTCTTGCGCCACATGACGCGGAAAATATAAGTTATATATGAGTTTGAATCTCCATTCAAGACGTCCATTCAAGACGCACTTAGGCTGTGTTGCTAAGTACCAACAAACTATGTAAACTATATTTGTCTTAGGTACTCAAATAGCGTTCAGTGTAGCGTTGCCGTGGATAATTTTTGACCATTAGGTAGCACCAAAATTGTGACTATCAATAGGTGTTAGTTACTGAGTTACCGTTAAAGCGCATTTATACGTTTTCAGAGTGACCAACGCGATTTAATATTTAAAATTAATTTGATTATATTAATATTGTGTATATTTTCAGCAGGGCGTTCAAGTAGCAGCGCTGGAAGTACAGAACGTGAAGAGAGCCATCAATCGATACGGCACTCTGCCCAAAGGCGCGAGAATCGGCGCCTATTTGGAATCGTTGAGGCAAAGCGGTAACGACAGAGCCGCGGTACCAAATACCGGAGTGAACGTACCCAGAGAAGTGACGCAAGACGAAGCTCGGTCTCTTTCACCGCGGACGGCGCGCGCGCAACCGCATATGATCCGATCTAATTCGTCCGGAGGTGTAACGGGTCCGGCTCCGGCTTCACCGCGCGCTGCTCGCGCGGCGCCTCTGCGTTCCTTCACGAATAGTCCGGCCAAGCCGAGACCGAGGATTGCGGAATTGGAGTTCCCACCGCCGCCTCCAGATCTGCCACCGCCACCCGAGGACACGATCCAACCGCCGCCACCGCCGCCACCGCCCGAATGTTGTCGCGACGCGGGCACGGACACAGCGGATCGCCTCGATCAATCCCCGCCATCGGGATCTCTCTCGATACCGCTCTCGCTGCAAGACGAAAAGCCCGCCAAGCAAACCATGAAGGAAATGTTGGAATTGAAACTTGTTGCCGAGATCAAAGAGCGTGCCGATAAGAAGAAATTTAAATTAAAAGAGTCCCCGCCGGCCAACGAGTTTATTGAAATGCAAACGTCGTTTGGTGATCCCGTGACGCGATTAGTGTCCGAACTGTCGGAAAGTTTAAATCTGGAAGCGCTACGCAAAGTCGTTGTTGAAAAGAAAGCAGAGACTTCGGTGAAACCAGTCGATAACGGCAAGGAAACTGTTTCGCCTATTGATCTCAAAGCTGGACTTAGGAAAACTAGCTTTAACAATAATATTGATCAGAAAAAGGCTGATCCTGAGAAGACTAATACCGATTTTAAATCGCAATTAAAGAAGGTCGAAACAAATAAAAAGGTGATCAATACTGGCAAAGAGGTGGAAGAAGGACGTTCGATAATAGATTTTAAAGCGCGTTTAAGGAAAGTCGACAGTGGAACTCCGGCGACCAACGGTTCTACGAAAAGAACTGAACAGATTTCGCCTGACGATAAAGAAACGAAGAAAGATCAAAATAAATGTGATGATTCCGACCGTAAGAGGTCCGAAATCTCACTAGATACAATCGGTGGGGGTGACGAGGAGGACAAACGACGTAGTACCGGCAGTATTAGCAGCTTGAAGAAATTGTGGGAGAGCAAAGAAAGCGAGGAACGATTGAGCCCCAAGTTGACTAAAAGCCGTGGCGATGAGAGTGAAGAAACTTCTCCCGAGGAAAAGAGTGCGATGAGTGGCGGTGCGATCGGTCGCAGTGGCAGTGTTAACTGTAAGAGAGAAGACAAACCGGCAGTTCCTAATAAACCGAGCGTAAAGAGCAAACCAACCAAGAGTGGGATATATGCCACCCCTCTTGGCGCTTTGCACGCTGACGATGAAGATACACTATCCTCGTTACGAACATCATTGGACTTGTGCATGAATGAGGTAAGACGCAATAGGTGAATTGATTACTCAACACATTGTTGTATTTTAAACCTAATACGACGAGCAGCCCTTTCCATAATGCGTTGATATCATGTTGTTGTGTTAGGTACGTCGCGGTTGTCCGGGCGTGGGCAGTCGCGGGTCGCTGTGGCGGTTGCAAACGTCGGAGCGTCTGTCACAATTGAGCGCCGCGTGCGCTACGGCCGCTCGGTGCGGGGCGCCTCAGCAACGCGTGCAGTTGCGAGCGGCCGCAGCTCGACTGGAGGCCGAGGCTCGGGCTCTGGCGGCCCCGGCGCCCCACCATCATGCCAACACCCTCGAACAAGCGCTCAACGAACTGGCAAACATTGTCAACAGGTACGTAGCGTCCACCCAAAAAGATACTGGCCTATGTCCAGCGGTGGACATCCTGCGGCTGAGATGTCAGGACTCGAAGGAGCGAGGAAGTCGCTCGACTAAAATCCAAATTTAGTTAAAGCATTTTCGAAGTTTTTAAAAAATAATAATAATATATCACCTTCAATAATTCTTTTCGTTTAATTGCAAAATTGTTTGCTTGTTGACGACTTGTAACTAAATATTTTATTTTATTCATACACAAGAAATAAGATTATTTAATAACTTGTGCAAATTGTCAACAATTGTATGAATTTGATGTGAATTTCAGATAGGCCGTGGAACAAGAATCGCGTGTAAAACAACGCGGCTCCAAGAAGAAGGTGTATGGTGAGTCAATGAGGCCTCGGGTCACTTCCCCTCCGCTCACCTCGAGAACTTTACAACTGCACCTCAACATACATTCTAACTCTGATCGATACACAATCGTTTAATTAATATAAATTTTTTACAAGGCAATATTTCGCCTTGCATATATGGCTCTAGTTTCATCAATATGTACTTTATTTTTTATGATTGAGATTAATTTATATTGTATTTTTAAATATTATTTTCTTCATATTCGTTTCTCATGAACGTATTTGTAAATAATTAAAAATCAGTAACAAATATATAGTCATTCAAATGTAAAAAATCGTCAGAGTAGTTAGTTGGACTTTAATAATAAATTTTGCGGAGTATAATATTTGCAGACATAATAAATGAAGTATGTAATCAATTTCGTAAATCTTTCATCAATTCATTTTAATTTAGTTAAACGTTTGTAATTTGACATTCAATTGTGTAATTTATTATAATATAAAATTACTATTAAAAAGCATAATGATAAAATTACTTGATATTTAAGATGGTATACCATATTAACCTACAGAGAATTATTGAAATTAAAAATAATATTTGTATTATGTATAATGAAATCATATTCTTGTTGTAGAAATTAGTGTCTATATATTTAAAATCCTAATAGAGATGTAATGAGTGCATAATCGATTATAAATAAAGAATTCCTCTAAATATTATTTTTTTAAATGTGGATTGCAAAAGTATAAAAAAAAACGATCTCACTATTTTTTTTTAGAAAACATGGAATTTTTTTACAGTTTTTATATTATTTTTTTCATCACCACAGTTCTGATTATAATTATTAGAATATCGAACAAACATCAATCAATTATGTTAAAATATTATTTTGTACATGTTATTATAATTTACATAGGTAAAAGTATTTATAATTTTGTGACCTTATTTGTTTGCCATAAGAGTCCTTATTGTGTATCACTTGTAAATCAATATAATCTTTAACCGTACTTGTATTTTAGAAACTTGAATAACTTCGTGTATAAAAACAGGCTGTAAAACGATGAATATATTTGCTATTTGTAATGTAACATATAGTTGCATATAACACACATTAAGATATATGCTTGTAATGAATATTCTAGAACCAAAGAGTTTTATTTTGGTCAATTAAGTTCACTATCGTAATGTGGATTGTTATTTTCTTTTTGTATACTTAAAACACTGTGCAATCTTTTTTTTATGTATAAACTACCTGAGCTCTCTTCGAACCATCGAAGTATTAATCGTTATAGTCATCTAATATATAAATTTTTAATAGCACCTTAATTAAAAATTTTTCAACAATGAAAAATGAACTTTTTTGGAAATAATGTCCAACTAGTGGGGTTAGATAGCCATAAACCACATGACACGATATTCTATCAACAATATCGATATTCAACAGTTACTTGAATATGATAGAATATTAAATGTCTGATATTTTTTAGAAAAATGTTTCTGAAGAAGAGATTGCCTATAGGTTTGTCTTTTTCATTCGTTTTTACATCGAAAGGCAACAAACTTACAAACAAGGCTTTCCATTATTTTATACTAGCTGGCGACCGCGACTTCGTCCGCGTTCTCTATAGCCAATAAATAAGCCTTCCTCGATAAATGGACTATCCAACACAAAAAGTATATTTCAATTCGAACCAGTAGTTCCTGATATTAGCGCGTACAAACAAACTCTTCAGCATTATATATTGGTATAAAATTATTACTATTTCTATTGGCTCGAAGGGAAATGTTGATTTTACAAAATACGACGTCTAACGTGTGTAATTATTTTTATTTATTTATTTTAAAGTGTCCAATCATTCGCTTTTCTTTTCAATCAATAACAAGTTGTATTGTATTTAAAATAGTATTATGAACAGGTATTTGTTTTTTTTTTTTATTATTATTATTATCACACAAAGACTGAAGGTATACAATTTGTGTGAATTATATTTATTGCAGGGCGCAACGTCGCTCATTTATACATACATACTGTGCTCGGTGTCTCATGATGATGATCGTTGTTTTTACAGTGCCAAATAATAAGTGTAGTATATATTGTATGTACTGTGCTAAAATATTCGCATTATTGTATTAGTACAGTGTTAAAACGCCGATTGCCTATCTCTATCGTAACAACATGTCAGATGTGCATGTATGAAATTATATTATAATAATCGTCCTATATTTTAATACTCAATGAGATACGTAGTAGTAGGGTAGTGTTAAAAAAAAATATCGCTCTAATGTCGCAAAAGCCACGCGAGCAGTACAATTTAAGTGCGATTAGTCTTCCCCATATCGTGCGAACACACTTACGCTTATTTCGCCCTCAGTCACTCGGAGTTCTGATATTAATGGTACCCCGCGAGGTTTCTGAACATATTCGCATATAAATTCTTAACTAGAAACTAGAAATCACATTTGATGAGTTTTAGCGTAATTTTATATGCGTTTTAAGCTTCGGCACATATCACACGAGAGGTCGCACTGTGTGTCGAACAAGGAATGTTATGGATGTGAAATTTCGGATCTGGATACGGATATAATAGAAATAATAAATAAATTATATCGACATGAAATTATTCATGAATGAAAGGAATTGTAAAAGTAAAATACAAATAGTTGCCTAACAGTATTTGCCACCTCTGCCGGACATAAACAAAAACCTGTCATGACATGTCTCATTTAGAGTCCCTATCCGAAACTTTTATTTTATTTTACGGTTACAGAGCTCCATAACATCCCTGTATAAGAATCTATATCTATATATGTGCCGACGTCATTTTAAATTTTCAAATGTACAATATTCATATAAATAATTATGTAAGATCATCTTTACATAATATGTAGTAGCCACAAATCACCGCGGGTTTGACTCAATATTTGTGAGGGATCCCGCCATTTAAATATGTTCTGTCTGTGGTATATTCTATTCCCGATTCGGTGTATATAAAATAGATGCGTTCGTAGTGATTTCCTTATCGGACTAAGAGCCTCGGTTCAATCGCTCGCCGATTGGTCGGTGCGTCCAATCTGCGTGCGACAGACTGCCTTTGCATTTAAGACTGTCTCAATTTATCTATTGGTTTTACTTCACGTCGTCTATCGTTTGGTCGTTCGGTGTAGTCGATTGTAATTAATTTATATTCTATAAATTTAGCGGTACTTAGGTGATATGTATTTGAAAGGTATTTTTTTATTAGTTAGCGTACTGTGATACGGCTTGTAGTAATTCGTCTCAACCACTTGGGCCATCGTCGTCGCCGTATTTAGTATTTTGTTCGCGATCGGTGGTAAAGCGGCGAGATAGGTTATCGTACACCTAATTGTCATGCTCAATTTTTTTTTATTAATACTATATATTTAAGTTTGACAGATATATTAAATTGTAATGTAGATTTATTTCACTCGTATAAATTTACAAAAGCCGCCAATCGGCCGCCGAAAACAATGTATGTAATTTTTATGATATATAAAGTAGGGTATTTAGAATAATTATTGAAGTATGCTAGTCTTTTGAATATTATAACATTTTATGATTAATTTTACTGCATATTTTGCGCGAATTCGCGTGTTTCTTTAAACTATGTTTATATTTATATAATTATGTATAACTGTATTTTACTATAATAGGAAGTTTTATATAGCAGCGCGTTTTTTTTCCGCGCGGATATTATATCTCTTATATACCCCGCGAGCACTAGAAAGTAAACGCTTGTAACGCCGCTATATACAAGGCGACCCTTAAATGATTATTAACTGCGCATCTAAATCTCTAGAAATATTTAAAGACTCCTCTCGTGTTATATTATACATAAACAGTTGTAGACTACTCTGAAAACAGTTTTAAAAACATCCGTAAAGTGTATTGCTCAATTCGCTCAATGTTGATGGGTTTTTGATGTGCAAGGGTTCGTGGATCGGTGTCAAGTTGACCAAAAAAAAAAATGTGCTGCAGTGATGGTGTTAAGTTGTGAACTGCATTCAGAGTGACCACAATCTTCTCTTATATTATACATAACATTTAATGTATGTGTATATTTATCAATTGTATGGGATGTCGGTTCGCCGGCGTAAGCTAAGCTAGTCCAAGCGAGGGGATTAAAACACTAGGTTAAGTGAAAAATTCGAGATTAAACTGTGTTTCGTATTTTACAAGTATTTTTTTTTTTTAGATTTCGTTTATGTGTTGATATAATCAAGTAATCGTATGTTCATTTTTGAGGCAATTATTTTAAGTTTAAGAAAAATCAAAATTATGTATATTTTTTTTTTCAAGTCGTAAAATATTTAAAAAAAAAGTCAGTTTGTATTTGAAGTTTCCCGCTTGGACCCTTAATAATTAAATATTGATGTAATAAAAATACCGCACTATAATCCACTTTGTTGTACTTCCTGACTCAATCGCTTCATATAACCGCCCTGTCATTTCATTGTCTATTATAAGAAATAGAATCCAAAGAATAGCAACTGGTTAAATACAAATGTCCAACTATGAATAAAATGTTTTCTTAATGAAATGAGACTTTTATTTAAAATTGATTCCTGTTAGATTAGTAAAATTTAATTAATACCTATAATTTAGATGTTTCCTATTTGACCGAATAATTGGTCCAGGACACATTTAAATAAAATATACGAAAGTATGCCGAAAGAAAAATAAAAAACATTACTTCAAGCGTCTCTTTCACCAACGACAAGTAAAGTGTTGATTAATTACTTAGAAATCATTTTCTGTTTTATTAATTTATGCATTTTATGGTTTTATTTTGGTTTAGTGCATCCATCGACAGCCGATTTTTTTATTATTTTCTATTCAATGTTTGGGACGTTTTCTGTATATCAGCTCCATTATCACCGGTCACCGGTGACTTTAAATGACAGTTTGGCCTACTTGACGTTGGTGAGAGGCGCTAAGACGAATACGTTTGTAACATAATATATACGAGTATATCTTAAATTCATGAGTAGTACCAGAGGTAAAAATAACGCTTGTGAACATAACAGGCCGCATAGTAGAGTACTACGGTTAAAAAATAATCCCCTTGGTAACTACCAGTAGTACCACCGGTACTACCCGGTAGTCAATTGTGAAATGAAATTAAACAACATTATTTTTTAAAGTTTATTAAAAGTTACACATATTTGAAATACTTACTTGACAAAATTAACAAACAATAACACAAAGTTGGTACTGAATAACTTATAAAATAATGATTCCTAATGCAATGGAAATCAATAGGTTTATTTATAACACTGATCTCTAATAAAGTGGTTTATAAACTACAACTAGTACATACTTCAAATTAATGCGATTTCACTTATTTACTAAGTTATCATACTTCACAATAGGTGAGATAATAAACATAGAATTGTTTGGTTTTAAACCATTTTAAATAAAAGATTAAGTTACGTTTTAGTAAAGTATTTCATTACATCAATGTATATAAATATTACATAATAGATTAGATATGTAGACGAAGATACAAGGGAATAATTGTTATTTAAAAATCTTTATAAAACATAAACTTTTAAAAAATTAATGGCGAAGTTTACGGAATAAAGAAAACGTGATAATTCTTAGGAGAGTATAATGATGGTAAAAAATCTGTTTAAAAGTTTAATAGTGCCTATTGTAGAACTTAAATTAACACCCATGTGGGTGACCTTTAAAATGTTTATTCTTTAAAAAAAAAAAATATGAATAGTATTTCTTGGAACTGAAATTTATCCTAAGTCTTCAAAATAGAAAGAGAAATTTCATTCTTTAGTTAATTTTAGAAGATAAAATTTAGACAATTATTTTATTATAATGATTACATTTTTATTATAACTCTAAGTGACACATTAGAAGTATTAATTTAACCCACGGCCGCCAGTATAAGCGAAGCTATTTCTTCACGTGGCGAACGTGTTTCTAGCTGCATAGTTACAGCTCCCTGTGCCGCTACCAAGCGGGCCCTAATAAGCACTGGGACACCGGCGCGCCACAATCCACCGCCACGTATATCTTTTACTGCGTCACCGCTTACGGCCGCTTTAGGCAGGCCTAGATGTTCGCAAACAGCTTTTGCAGCTTCATCGACATTTGTCTGGGATAAGCCAAATGTATCACGTGCCGATTCCGCCGTAGCTGCCCTTTCCCAAGACGCTTCCCATTCCTCAGTTGGAGCACGAGTCCTCAATTGATCAGCACAACCAATTTCCACTTCCTCCAAGCGGTACGTGTCAGCATAACCTTCGCTCGAGTCAGGCAAACCAGTGGTGGGATCACAGTCATGCACCGTAAACTCCAACGTAGCTCCAAACGAACCGAGGCTCTCGAAAGGATTCTCCGGGAACTCCAGAAGACAGAAAACACTGCCTTGTTTATTATAAGGCAATTGTTCGCAAGATACATGCGCAAGGATCTTGTAACCAGCAATTGGCTCCAAACGAATACCGACTTTCTCCAAAAGCTGATCACTTAGTGTGTTCAAACACTCAAACTGCAAGACCAAGTGGCGAGCAAATATGTGCTTTACGCATCGCACGCGATATTCAGTTTCTGCTTCTGTCAAATCAATGGCTTCACAAGTTTTAAATATTGGTCCGAGCTTCTCAATATTTGGAATAACTTTTAACTGGTCAGCATATTGTTCTTCACGAGATATAACAGGCATTTTACGCGTTTCTATCTCCACAGGTTCTTCTTTAGCTTCCTGCGGTTCCTCGGCAGTAGGTACTGTAGCAATATTGAATGGTTCCTCTGATCCTGAATTCATATAGTCAAATAGAGCCCTCTCTAACAGGACTGGATTGGGTATGGGCACATTTATTATGTACTGATCAATAAGTTCCCGATCGTCAGAATCTAATATAGCGCTATAGTAAATAGCTCGATCACGAACCTCATCATCATCATCTAGCTGACAACGAGCAAGAAGCACACGAATGTTTGGGAGTAATTCAGGACGAGCAGCTCCAAAATGGGCCACAGCCGAAACGGCTGCTGCTCTCACTGGGCCAGATTCTAGGATTACCCTGTTGTAAATATATCTTATGTATCTTGAAGGTTGACGGGCCTTGGGACCTTCGCGACCCAAAATGTGCAATATACGCACAGCTAATGATGTATGTTCACAATCTTCTATAAATTCGCATAAATGTGCCAAGCCAGTTTCTTTTGCATCCGGATTTTCTTCGACAAGAGCAATGATTGCATCAGCAATTGCAGTTTTGTACTGAAGTCCACCTTCATCCCTTAGCATACCAGCCAGGAATGCAGCAAGGGACTGATGTTTGCGGGGGTATTTAGAACAAAGACGCCTTATAGCTTTGACCACAACAATTTTGAATTCATCAGATATTTCCGACATGAAAGTAGATATTTGTTTCATCAAACGGTCAATTGAACTTTCAGCTCCTGTAGCCAGAAGAGTTGTCACAGCTAGTGTTGCAACGGAGCGATTAGGATCAGAAATAAGATTTTCCAAATCCACAGCACATGCAGCTACAGCATTTGGATGCTTTGCTGTTAACTTAGCTAAGGTACGAGCACCAGCTAGACGTAGAGTAGCTTTAGAAGATCCACAAAATATCTGCAAAACAGACACTGCTTGAGCAAGATCTCTAGCAGTCTTCCGTAAGTTAACAATAGCATGTGCAGCTTCATAGACGACAATTTCAGATTTATGACGCAGACAGGATTCAATGAACTCTACATAAGGTTCAGATGCCTCGCTCTGATCTTCTTCAGCTAGTTTGGCAGCGTGGCGAATGAGAAGACAAAGTGCATATGGGGAGCGCAGTGAGGAACGAGTCAGTTTTGTGACAAATTTCACTGTAGACAAACGGTCATTGCGGCGTGATCCCGCTACCACGGCGAGTGCATGATATGATACCATTATGTTGTCCGACATTATTGCCTCCTGAAATAACAATAATGTCAGTTAAAACTTTGTGCTATTTAGAATAGAATAGAATAACAGTTTATTTGCAACAAAGGACATAAATACATAATAAAAAAAGAAAAACACACACATACAAACGTCCCCTGTCACAAACCGGCTCCAACTCAGCATAATGCAGGTTGTAGAAACCTACGCTGGTCTTCCATTGGAGCCGATGGTGAGGTTACGCACTTACATATTAACAAAACATACAAAACATAAAAGCTCCAAAATACAAAGAAAATTTTGAAACATAAATTAGTTAAATTCAATTACAACCTATGAATGTGTAAAACAAAAAACATATTTATACAGACAAGAGAGAAAAAGAAAATACTAGGAATAAAAACAAAAATACAAATACTTAAAATTAAAATTAAAATTTCAGAAGGCACTGGTGTCATTCCGCAGTTGCTCCTCGCTTTTTTGGTGTTCGAAAATAAACTTCTTTAATTTATTTCTAAAATTATTAGTATTTAAGATATTTTTTAAGCTATAATAGGAAAATAATTACTTTGGTGATGTCATAATCATAACCATAATCATGATAGATTGGGATAAAATTTGGCACACATATAGTTTACATGGAATACTTTTTATAACGGAAAAATCATAGGTTTGTTAGGTATAGTCTAAAAATATTATAAAAATTACACCTCTATCGCTATTGGGATAAAATTTGGCACACATATAGTTTACATGGAATACTTTTTATAGCAGACAAATCATAGGTTTGTGAGGTATTGTCTAAAAATATTAAAAAATTACACCTGCCGCTATGACGGCGCCACAGTCACATAGGCACTGAGTAATGTAGGCTATATTTTATAAAGCTACGTGGAAGAAATCGCGTGCAACATTAACTGACGGAGAGTGGCTTAGGAGGATATATAGCAGATATGGAAAGCTACTATGTAAGGTTCACCTGAGCTTCATTCACCCATCTCCGCACCAAGTCAGGAACCGTGGCGGACAGATGTAGTGCTGACACCAATGCGGCTGAGCTCACTGAGGAATTCTTGTCCACTATCGCCTGCTTCATGTAGCGCTCAATCGATTGGAGCATTGTGCTGTCAGTAATGGTACAAAGAGCCCTGATCGCAGCGGCCCTATATACATCCTCTTTCCCAGTCATATCCTTAGTGAGAGATGACGTTACAATGATCACATCCTGAGCGACTGTACTCAACTCCTTAATGCTTATGTATACCAAACGGCGTAGCATTAAATCCTTCGATTGAAACAGCTTGGTGGTAGCGAAAAATACATCGGTGGCCTCCCGGGTAGACCATTTTTCGCCTTGATTGAGCAAGTAGAGGATTTTTGTCAGGATATTTATGCATTTCCGAGGGTTTACAGGTGTGGCATTGAAGTAACGAGTTTCTTGTAATAAAGTAGTTTTATCGAGATTCATGAAAGGATTACCGCCGCTATCTTCTTCTTCTTTCTTATCACGGCGAAAGGAACTCATCTTGCTTTTCTTTAAATATTTTATTGGTTTTTGTTATTGACTTGACACGTAAGACGCGAATTGTCAATTTATCAGAATATCAGAATTTGATCAGAATTTTTCTGGGAGACTATAGGATAAATTGCCACAGCAAAATTAAATGTAATAAGTAGGACAGAAAATTAAGATTTTTTAAATCCGAGCAAATTATCATAAACACGTTTTAAATTGTTTTTTTTTTAATTTTATTATATATAAATTATTTCAATATAATGCAAATTGATTTCTGAAAGTCAAGTATCAAGTATTCTTTGTTATTTATTACTTACTAGCTGTTGCCCGCGACTTCGTCCGCGTTTAAAAAGATAAAAAGTAGCCTATCACGTGTCCCGTACTTCTAAATGTTTATCTACCAAGTTTCATGAAAATCGTGACATACATACAGAAAAAAATCATCAATTTAGTTTCAGCATCATATATAGAGCCTATATACACGATATTTTTGAAAACAAAGTAAATTACTCCATGACCGACCCCTACAAATTTATTATTAGTATTGACCATGTATTGACTATTGATGCCCACAAACTATATAGTAGATACTAGCGTATCTTATGTAATATCTTTACGGTGACGGTTTAAAAGTTCCCTCAGGACTGAACCATCGAGTTCGAGTTTTAATGCGGTAAGAATCCCACATAACCTTATGCCATTTGCATTTCTTTCTTTCTTTCTTCTAAATAGTAGTCTGGATCCCGGCATAGTTACTGTAAGTTATTTATCTGTGGCATTTTTTGCATGTTTTTACTCTGTATCCTATTATCATAAAATTTAATGACATGATCATGACACTGACAGTACTTATTTAGTAAAGTAATAGATAGATTATATTAAAAATGTTGAAATTATAATCTTTCTGTCTGTACTGTAGTTAGTTTACAAGTAAACGACGTCTGCTATGAAGATATAACTATTGTGTTTTATTATATTACACTTTATCTAAATAACCAATGCATGGAGAAGCGTGACTGTACAGTATTTAATATCATGTCATTAAAAATGAAATCGTGACCGCCGGCAACAATAAATTCCACGAAGGACTCTTCTAGCGTGATCAAAGTGAGTGTATTTATTTAACATTTGCTATATTCTGCACCGAGATACACATTTAAAATGTCCGGTAGCGATACTCAAAACGATGCCGACTTCGACAGAGCTCAGATGTTGAAAAAAGTTATGAGCGCATTGTTTTATGCATTCGCCTCATTTATGATCACAGTTGTAAATAAGACTGTATTGACGTCATATGGATTTCCATCTTATCAAGTGCTCGGACTCGGACAGATGGTGGCTACGATCAGTGTGCTGTGGTTGGGAAGAGAGTTACAAATGGTGCAATTCCCCCAGTTCGATAAAGGTGTCGCCGTGCGGATCTGGCCTCTGCCACTTATATACTTGGGAAACATGGCGACAGGACTTGGCGGCACTAAAGAACTGAGCTTACCTATGTTTACTGCCTTACGTCGCTTTAGCATTCTAATGACAATGATTGGAGAGAGATTTGTCCTTGGAGTTAGAGCTTCTTGGTCCGTACAAGCGAGCGTTTTGGCTATGGTCGCTGGTGCCTTGATAGCGGCTGCGGACGATGTCACCTTCTCACCATCCGGTTACACGCTTGTGTTATTAAACGATGCATTCACAGCGGCCAATGGTGTTTACATGAAGAAAAAATTGGATTCAAAAGAGCTAGGTAAATATGGTTTAATGTATTACAATGCTCTTTTAATGATAATACCGGCCGCGACCGTTGCCTGGTATATGGGTGAATTGAATAAAGCAGTCGAATACCAGCATTGGAACGACAAGCTATTTCTTGTACAGTTTCTTATGTCATGTGTCATGGGATTCGTATTGTCGTACAGCGTAATGTTGTGCACTCAATATAACAGCGCACTAACCACGACAATCATTGGATGCCTTAAAAATATATTTGTAACATACTTAGGCATGGTTATAGGCGGAGACTACATATTTAGCTATTTAAATTTTGTTGGATTAAATATAAGTGTTATAGCCAGTCTCCTGTACACATATGTAACATTTAAACGTAAACCGACCCAGTCATATAAACTGTTGACTGAAGCCAACGGCAAACTAGAGACTGTATAGCAGTATTTGAAACTCAAAACAACCCCTTTAGTATAATGACGCTGGTTGATGTACCAAAGAAAGTTGATATATAGTCATTGTCAAAAAGCTAATTAATTTGACCATTCTTTCTTATAAATTAACAATATTGGACTACTAAAATTTTACTAATATTACTACTAAAATTTGCACATAAAAGATTCTCCTAGCTGACTTATTCCTTCCTAATTTTTTACAATGTGCTTTTTTATAAGATAAGGCACTTAGGGTCAAAATGTTGTATTCTCCCAAAAATTGCACATACCCATTAAATTTTGACAATGAAAATTATATAGATATATAACTTAGTCATAAGTACAATATGTGTGATTAGTATTTTCAGTTTTGAATGTTCCTTCACTTTAAACTATCAAGGTTTATTTTTTTAGGAACTAGTCCTAATTATTTTATCATTTAACTATACTCAACTACTTGGTGCCCGCGACCTCGCTCGCGTAACTTTGTAATTTGTATACTAAAACCTTCCCACTCTTATCGATTGGTGAAAACAGCATGAAAATCGGTGCAGTAGTTTTTGAGTTTATCGTGAGCAGACAGACAGACGCGGCGGAGAAAGACTTTGTTTTATAATATGTAGTAATTTTAATTATATTAATTTATTTTATTACTCTTAACATTCACATTTTAATGAAATTCAGTTTTAAATATTTACGTTTATCCTATTAATTTTAATTCATTTATAAAAAAAACCATTGACACAACATGTTTAGATGGGATGTAATATTTTTTTTTAAATATAAGATAATATTAACTAATTATGATATTGCATCTCATATTTTTTTAATTTATCAATGTAAACTGGTGTAACAAACAAAATAAATGTAGTTGTATATAAAAAAAAGACGGCAATATTGTTTTAATTATGAATTCTATTTTTAAGGTTTAAGTAATGATTTTGTATTATCATCACTTGATCTATTTATTGTAGTTTTAGGACTTATTTTAGGATAATGAAATGCATATTGACTAATCTGTAAAATTTTGAATGTATTGCAAATTGTAAATAATAGTAAATAAGTATAATTATATTTAAGTAACATGGCAATGTAACATTAAATCCCTGTATAACATATATGGGAACATCGTTCGGATTATACTTACATAATTATTATAAAACAAACTCCTCCGCCGCGTCTGCCTGTCTGTGTGTCTGTCTGTCTGTTCGCGATAAACTCAAAAACTATAGAGTAGTTCTCGAGGAGGTATATAATTTATAAAGTTACGCGGGCGAAGTCGCGGGCAGCCAGCTAGTATTATATGTATTTCAATTCGAAAATTAATTAATATTTTGTAATAAAAAACATATTATTTATAGTAGTTCGGTTCACACAGGTGTCAATTGATAAAAAAAATAATTTAATCATGACTGAAATTTTCAATTATCAAATAATATTTTAATTTTGTTAACAAATTGGTCTCTTATCATGTTGAGAATTTTCTCAACCGACCTCATAACTTTCGACTGGGTGAAACGATTTTTATGATTCTTTTTTTATTTGAAAGCTAATGCTTCCCGTGTGGTCCCATTTCAATTTGGTCCAGTTCTGACAATGGCATCCATGAGAAAAGACCATGAGACCGCTTGAAGTCGGTTAATTTTTTGTTATAAAGAGTTATTACAATTATATTATGTTAGAGCCAATGTTTGATCATATCTATATTTTCATTAAATTTTCACAATAAATAATATATAACTAAGTAATTACCTATAAAAATCAAATCTCTATTTAAATTAATAATGACGAATCTCATTTCCTTATCTATAACAAAAATGTGTGTGTTAAAGAATCTATTAAATATGTAATTCAATGTTTCCCGTTACAATTTCATATTGTTTCCGTTACAATATTGTAACATGTTGAAATAGGTATGTGATCTAACAAATATTATGAAATTATCTAAAAAATTATTACTATATTAATATTATAATTATTATGATATTAATAATAAAATTTTATACTGACGTAATATTTTGTCAATCATGATTATGAATGTTTGAAATTTTTTTTTTTTAATATTTTTATAAATATGTATATTATAGAATAAATGAATGTTTGAAATATTGTGATTCCAAATGTTGTTGTGTATATTCCCAGCACTGTAACGAATCAAACTAAGCTGAAAAATATTCAAGGTATATAAATAACAACTATTTTTATATCAAAATTTCTCGTGTCTAGTAAAATAATAAAAAAGGGTTTTTTTTTGCAGTAACTTTTTAAAAGTTCATATATATTTTTTTTAGTTGAGAGATATGCTTTTTTTGCATGCAGGCACATAGAGGGAAAGTTTGGACATCAATCAGTATGTACTGTGTTTGTTTTGTGTATTAAAAAGATGTAATTTTATCTACCTACAATATTGTTTTCTTGTTTCTTTATTATTACAATATTTAGTTAATGCCATGGTATTTGTCTGTTTGTGTGTGTTAAATAAATACTATCTGAATTTAGTTTTGGAGTTAATTTTTTATCTAAATCGCGTATCTATGTGGCATTTGTAAATTAACTTACATGTATTATGTAGATACTAAATGTACATGGATTATAAAGATAAATATTAATCTTATCTCGGTATTAGAAATGAAAGCACCTTTGTAAATATATGTATAGCCAGACGGTGTATATAATATAATAATTTTAATTATTTTCATAGAAGTTATGTGTTTATTTTTTCAAGGTTTTTTTTCTATCAGACAAACATTGATGTGAATTTTAAGGTCGTTTTATATTATGATGACACAACGATTCAACATCAAGTCACGCACATAAGCGAATTACGTACATTTTAAACGAAGGTCAAACGTTCAATACCATTTATTAGATATATTTTAGTTAATTTTTAAGGTTCTTTGCTTAAACTTTCGCTGCTGTGTTAAATTCTCTCAATGTAATGTCAGCATTAGAGATGTAACGATACATAATTTTACCGATACAATACCGATAATAGATACCGGCTTAATAGATACCTAATTAATAAAATAAATAAATGAAATATTTAACTTGTATATCTTTCTTTATTATGCATAAAAGTTACTTAAATTTATGGCCGAGCCTTGAGAAATGTTGAATCAATACTAATAATAAATCTGAATCTGAAGTGTAGGTATTTTATGTTCCTCCATAACTCATAAACGAATTAATTGATTTTCATGAAACTTGGTAGATAAACATTTAGACGTACGGGACACAAGATAGGCTACTTTTTTCTTTTTCAACAGGCACCAGCTAGTAAATTAATAAAAATGCACAGTGAAAATTTAAAGGAAACATTTATGTATATATATTCATTTTTAAGACAAAAAAAGAAGAAAGAATTAAAAGTGGCAATTAGAAATGTGGCAAAATCATTACACAATGACAACTGCTTAATATCGGTTGTATTATAATCGGCGAGCCGATATATCGGTATCGGAATCTGTATCGTTACATCCCTAGTCAGCATGTAAAAATAATAATAATAAAAATATTTTTTTAAATGTGTTATAAAATAAAATCTTATAATATTAATAATTATAATATACTAATATTATAAGATAATATTTAATTAATTAATTTAATATAATATAGTAAGTTATAATTATAGTAAGAAGTAGGACATAGGCTTGCAACACTTGTTAATTTTATACGTTATAAGGATTTCTTTTGTAATAAATAGTTTTTACAGCCAATCTAAATATTTGAATACATTTAATAACTTATTTTGAATGTAACGTGTCAAAAATATAATAATTAGATATATTGGGCAACTTAATGTGTAGGGGTACGAAAACAGATAACTGATAGACGTTACAAAAAAAAACTTTTAGCAGCGCTGATAGAACTTCTTTACCCCGACTGTACCATACGATAATCATTTGATTTAGATATGTAAAGAGATATGTCACTTTTATGTAACGTGCCGAATCGTAATTGTAAGTAAAATAAGTTGTTAGAAAACTGCTTTTAAATTTTGTATTTTCTCACGTTCACGTGTATAAAATTCCTCACGTATTATAAAATTATCTCGGTTGCATCTATCATTATTTCAATTGAATATAAAATAGATTATCTTATAACCCATCCAAGTATATTAGATGAAAATAAATTTTGTAATGACTTTTTTGAAGGGAAGTGGCTACTATCCTCCGCGAGATATAGTAACCTCGACCACTTTTCTCGGTAATTCTCGGTACTCGAAGGCTGGTCGCCCGCCTTTTCACTTATTTTTCTAGTGTCTAGTGTCGTAACGTGATGTTAATATCCTTTTAACAATGCATTTTTTTAATGCAACTTAGAGCTCTGACGTTCGCGTTCGGGTCTGTTTTAGCGCTTGCTTTTTATGTGCGAAATGCACGTCTCCAGTAAATTTGCGTTTTCGATCATAAATATTCAAAGCGATGCTCAAATAGGGCACTTTGTCCTGATCCCACAGTTTAGGGATCGGTCACGTTGCATTTTCCAATAAAATCGGATCGAATCACGATCTGGAAAATCAAACATTGCATCGGTACTTACGCAGATTATAATATAGGTTCAAGTGGCAACGCGAGTAACTTAAATGGGCTTATTAGTGACAAACATTTACAATTTGAAAGTTTAAAACAAACGAACTGGCCACGTGCTATTAATAAATATCGAGGAATATACTTATAGTGACTTATAAGCCTTTAACACAACAGTTTTTCTTAAATTCTTCAATAGGTTCTTAACAAACGTGTATTACCTATTTGAAAGTAGAAGAGACAAAAAATAACTACTTGCCTCATTCCAACTTTTTCATTCATAAATTAATATAGCGGAATTCAATATAAGCAATAGAAGACATTAAAATCTATTTACTTGCGATTTACAACACATATCTTTTTACATATCACTTACAAATGATTCATTCGTTTCTTTTAATGGCAAGCGATAAACAAGCGATAAAAGCAAGACTAAAACCAAATTACAATAATTTTTTCTAACATTAGTATTAAGAGTATTAAATATTAGAGATGTGCCGGATTATCCGTATCGGAAATTAAATTTTCTAAAAATGAAATGTGTTTTACATTGTCACATATTTCGTGCTACTCTTACTATTTATGAGTATTTTATAAAGAAAAATTTTTGCCGCACCGGCTGAGTAATTTAATGGCCAGATGATATACTACGTATAACACGTACGAATTAACTTGAGACCTGGGCCGATGACAAAAATCATTTGCACACACAAGAGTGTCCTTGCGTGTGCAAATGATTTTTGTCATCGGCTAATATTATTTTTTAATTTTTTTTGAGATTATTAATAAGAACAAAATAAAATGTTCTTGGATAAATAATAATTAGTCAGGAATTGGATCGCATTCAAGCGAAGTCTCAAGTTAATTCATACGGGATTATTATACTTGTGCTATGATGAATTTTTAATTATCATTAATTTTGACTGTGTGATCAAAATGGCTGTGCACCATTTATGCTTTGAATCATTTTTACTACAAATTGTTTAGATGTTTAAATCAAATAATTAGAATTCAGTTCCTTGTAAAAATATTTACTGTTTACTTAGAACATTTTTATTGTGCATTTAGAATTGACATTATATGCCATATTAATTTTTAGTGAATCATTGCAATGTCTCGTATTATTTTTAAAGAATTATTTTAATAAATCTTTTTATCGGAACATTTTTTGTTTCATTTTAAGATTTAAGAATCTTATTTCATTTTATGTTATTTTATTTTTAATCTTATTTTAGATGATCCCTCGGGAATAGTAATTTTTTTCTAGATGAAAGGTACCCTATGTCCTTTCTGGTGTCCCAGACAAAGTGTATGCAAAATTTCATGGTGATCGGTTTAGTAGTTTTTGCGTGAAAGCGTAACAAACAAACAAATTCACATTTACAATATTAGTAAGGATAAGTACTAATATTATAAATGGCAAACAAACAAATTCACATTTATAATATTAGTAAGGACTTGTACTAATATTATAAATGGCAAACAAACAAATTCACATTTATAATATTAGTAAGGATAAGGTACGTCTTCACGTAAAAGACACAGCCTTGTCCACGGCAGAGCCACATCCAATTTTTATTTGCTGTCTACGTGTTCGTGTTCGCTGTAGTGACCTTTTAGATTATTTGGATCCTGTCGGAATATCAGCTTTGGAATCTTACCTGATTCGAGTAATATTGCAGTCAAAATGGACCTGGCAGGTGATAGTTTCTCTATGACAACTACAGTTCCCCCGTTCCACCTATCCAAGTATCCCTCTGGTAAGTATCAGTTGACTTCTGTGACGCGAGCTACGTTTTGAATTTAGATATAGTATAGTCCTGGAAGTTCGCGTGTGGAGATTTTTTCAGGAAAATTAATTGTAAGTAGTCTTATTACCTAAAGTATTTCAAACCTATTGTTAGTGGGTTTTAGGTGGTCATTTGAAAACTATTTTTTTAACAGTCGCCTACCTACTTCTAAATTGATAATGTTAGTATTGAGTTAGGATAGCAGAAATTATTAGGTCCACATCAAGCACCGAAATACAAAAGCACACATGATGTTTTTTCACAGTGGTCAGCTAATAGTGAAGCATAAACCTGAATCAAACTTCGTGCTGTTCAGGTTAAATAATCAAATTCTTCTATAGAGATTAGCGCCATCTTTTTAAAATTAATGGGAATACTTACTCTAAATATTCTTAAACAGTTTACGAAATAGGTCGCCAGGAGCGCCACTCACTCATTATACATTGTCTATGGTGTCAACCTTTCTAAGATTATAGGTACTTAGTATACACCTAAAATGCAGCACTTTTTTTCTTTGTTTATGCCTCTCGACAGTTTACCGACACGAGTGACGAGACACCACTTCACAACTTAGTAGGGCATACATCTGAATTTTGTTCGCCGTCGGGTGGTAGTCCACGAGGAAGCGAAGTATTCATGTTTCTCAAATGAGATATTTAACGTCTGACGCTGAGAGCCTTATGTATTTCAAAGACTGGTTTACTCGGCACAGATAGAAATTTATATATTATCAATATTTATAAATATATATTGATAATCGATTTTAAAGCGTGTGGTCTGATTGAACATGCATACCGCATTGCATATATAGGGAGAAGGCTTTGGTTGGAGCGACGCGGTGTCAATTTTCATTCAAGTTCTACAACTTGTGTGAAGCAAATCCACGAAAGGCTATTCGCCATTTTATTTTATTGAAAGTAGTTATTTTCGAAATAAAAAATATTGTACTATCACATTTCAGAAATATGTTCTGTATCAAATAATTCATGCTATGTAGGTACCTGACCTTACATAGTATAATTTGAAATCACTTTCCGCGTCTGTCTGTTTATTCGCTTCGTGAAATATGGAAATCGAATTTGAAACATGAAATTCAGGGTATATTATGTACATTGTACACTAATCCCCACCCAATTGCTTCCAGGCGAAGCCGGGGTGCGTCTGTTTAGTTTAAAATATCAAACTAAATATAGAAAGGAACAAATGACAACACTTGATTTATATATCAATAGTTTATTAATTAATTATAGCCCAAGCTTACATTTTCATCAATTTATCTAAAGATTGAAAACTGTCTAAATTTTATACTATGACCACCTGAAAATGTCGCAAAAACGGTACCACTGCGTTCGAATTTTGACGCAGACATGACTCGAAAATGTGAACATATTGTTTATTACTTAAATAATAATACAAAATGAATACGTATAATAATGGAAAAATAATTAAGTTATGTAGTTAAAATATGTTTTGTAAAAAAATACGTTAAAATTCGAATACAATGGCATATTGCGGCACATAACTTTTAAACGATTTTTTTTCGAATTCGTTAAATTATGACATCCAGATTGAAAGCAGGCGTTTCTGCGACCGTTCTGTATAAAAAACTTATATAAATCTAACATCACTAAGAATTACAATTAATTAGGCTATGCTTGGTGTTACTACAGTTGCTTCTAACCTTTTTCAAAATAAACATTAATTAAAATCTAAAGTCGATAATTTGCATAAGCAAAGAACTAAGTTATATAAGTTTTTTTAGGTAAAATTATGGCTCTAAAATAACTTACGAGTATCCCTGTTAGCCGAATAAGTCAAATGATTTCGTGAGTTCAGTTACATTTTTTTTTTTTTCAAATGAAATGTCCAAGACGACAGTTATTGGAAAAATCTTATAAAGAAAAAAAAACACGCGAAAAATTGAATTATTCAGCGAAAAGGGTAGTTATCACATTTTTGCCTTCCCTTTTTAAAAAGGGAACCTTGTAACAGATATTTAAACCCACGTATGTCGAAGATGTTTTTTTTTTCTAAATGACTACAAAGTTTTCTTACCAATAGGTTTTTTATACAAGTCTTTTTGTAAGTTTTACAATAAAAAATAAATAATTTTAATTGCTGTCGACATTGACCTATCAGTAAGAATACAATAAATCCGTCAGACTGTTACACATAGTCTAAGATCTGAAGAGAGATCGTCCTTCACACATTTGTTTACCAGACGAAAAGTACATTTTAGCAATTGCACTTTACTATGAGAAAATAAATTGCGATTGTGTTACCCATTAAAATTTCCTCATGGTAACCTTAATTTAAAAATAATATAACTCTTTTTAACAAAAAAAAAAAACCAACTTCAAACAGTTTTCTCATGGATGCCATTGTCAGAACTGGGCCAAATTTAAATGGGACCACACGGGAAGCACCAGATTTCAAATAAAAACATAACCATAAAATCGTTTCACTCAGTCGAAAGTTATGAGGTAACAAATTTAAAAAAATACAGTCGAATTGAGAATTGAATTTTGGAAGTCAGTCCATGAACTGCACTTCACAAAATTACATTACATTACATGACATTGTCGCGAGTTTAATGGTTTTTTCCCATCTCAAAAGTGCCCAAAGAAGGTTTCATTTGAAAAATAACTAGCTGCTATGCTGCGCCCTTCTCTATTACGCTGCACTGATCTTTGCTTGCTCAGATTTTCATATTATAAAAATATAGTTTCGACAGTAAGTATATAGTTGGGATTTACAAATTATAGCTTCGATAGTACCTATCTACAGTTGCCTACAAAAATCCATTCATAAATCACTATTGAAAGTCTTTGAAATTTGAAAATCGGAGCAAGCAAAGGAGCAACAGGGCAGCTACTTTTTTTAATTAAGGATATTCTATTAGCATATTTATTTTCTCATAGATAGATAACAATTTATAAAATATTATTTTCCTCTGGCACCTCTCTTAGGATCCTGTAACTGTGGGTTGGATGGCGCACTCATAATGGTTATTATAAATTATAGTCTTTCACACAATATGGCCCTGGTCTTGCCCTAATACGGTAAAACATGAAAACATATCTAAGTTTAAAAATTAGGGCGAATACTGTGCAAAGAATGTGTAGTCGAGTTGAGTGTTCATTGAAAAGTATAATCCTTTTATGACGCTTAATACTGATAAGACATTAGCTTTTTTTAAAATGCAGTGGTTTTTTCCCCACTACTTTTAGAGCTAAATAAATAAAGTGAAAACTATTTCCGCGACTGAGAATATGTATTGAAATATTTCTCTGGAATGTCAAGTAGAGTCGCATATAAGCTGTTCTAATTAGCTTTGGGCACAAACATCTGCTATTTAGACAATATAAAAATTTTCCTCTTTTTGTGACTACTATTACTGTTAAATCGTATACCAATGCTTGATGACGTCAAAGTGAATAAAAAAAATACTGTCATCTAGTTGCCAAAGTATCTGAAAACACAGTCGATTAAAAAATTAAAAATAACGCTATTTAGTATACTACTCTAGAAATTTATTAGAAAATCACTCGAGTTCGATTTAAACTATTGAAATATCTCCATCGTCTCCCATCGGCAAATGTATCAAAAATTCTTACTTTTTAAATTTATGCTAGCTAATTAGAAAAAAATGGTCTATTCATTTATGCCTCTGATCTACTAACATGAACATACATATACTATATCTACTATATATTATGTAACAATAAATCGATATGATCGGTGTTATGAAAACTAAATTGGCAATTAAAAAAATGTCTTTAAAGTTTAAGTTACAGTTCTTAGTAAAACAGGCTAAATTCTAAGTACAGAGAGCCATTTTTTACAATAGAATTGAAAATACAATAAAGTTAATAAATGAGTCAAGGCGGATATACTACAGAAAGACACTAGAAGTCACGTCACCCTACTACGAAAGATGATCAGTACCTATATGAACGCTGAAATTAACACGTTTTATATTATATATCATACGTTTTATATTTAAGCATAAACGAAGCAAAGAAAAATATGGAGACCACCAAATAGAAACGAGCTAGATTTAATGAGTAAACTTTTAGCATTTTGAAATTAAACAAATATTTAATTTGTACTTTGAACTGAATATTTTTTATGTAATAGAAATATAATAAAGACTCAATACTTAAAATTTAAAGGGAACTAGAAAGCTTTATTTAATACATTGAAATAAATGCACGAGGGGTAAAAAAGTGTTGAACTTCAAACCGTTTTCTCGTGGATGACATTGTCAAAACTGGACCAAATTTAAATGGGACCACACGGGAAGCACCAGCTTTCAAATAAAAAAAGAATCATCAAATTCGTTTCACCCAGTCGAAAGTTATGAGGTAACAAACATTAAAAAAAAATACAGCCGAATTCTCAACTGAGAACCTCCTCCTTTTTTGGACATTGAAAATTCATCTTTCCCACACAAATGTTCATTGAATATTTTATTTCCCAATTAAATACTTACTCCAAAGATGTGAACATACTCTGTCTAGAACCATACTTGCAAGTCAATATTGCAATTTATAGCAGTAATAAAGTTAGCGAGAACTTGAGCGTGGCGTTCCCAATAGAGATCTAATTAAAACGTAGAGTAATTTAATAATAACACATATATGCTACACATATTTTTGAATTTCAGTTGGTACCTACTTGGAAATTTAAAAAATAATCGTCGCCTTTAAAAATTAATACCTAATTAATTCTTTTTTATTTAAGATAACATCACTATAGTTTTTCGACATGTCATCAAGGGGGTATATTATGTAATTATCTAAAAAAAAAAAATAGAATGTCAGTCGTTGGACTGCACGTCAGAAGTGAAAACTAGCTTAACTAAATTACATTACGTGACATTTTGGAAAAATTTTAACATCAAATCAAGTCTTTTCTGCCTGCTGCCATATCTCACTTATGTAGGTTAACGTCTTAAGAAAATAGTCGCAAATATACATAAAAAAAAAGCGATGATAGAGTGTGACCTTCACAGGAATGTCAGTCAATCTCTAAATGCTTATTTATTGACAGACTGATTGCAGAGATAAGAGGAACAAAATATATATATATATATAAAAAGTAATCTGCTCAAATTAGTCATTCACTCAAACAATTGAGTTGAAAAAATTAACGTTACTACTTGTTTTCGATTCAAGTTACAAAATAATTAATGCATCAGTGTTTGGTACGAGGGTGCATTTACAGCAATCATTACCGCTGAGTGAAATGAATATTTAAATGTAAAAGGTTTTCATTCAGAGTTCTCTCTGGTGTAATTTTTATATGTTTAACTATTCAAGTACAGTGGGAAGTAGACCATCATTATATAACAAGATGTTGTATATCACAATAATATTTATAGTCTCTACACAACTGTCTTTCTGTTACAATTGACAGATTTTGTTTGAATACAGCTCGAACCGCTAACAGACTTTGAAAAACTAGCAGAAATTGTTCTGTAATAGTAGATACACTTATTGTGTCTACTAACAAGCATCGCAATGTGAAGTAATTTTTATAATTTCAATAACCTTACTTTACTAATATTATCAATGTGAATGTTTGTTTGTTTATTGCGCTTTCACGCAAAAACTACTGAACCGATTACCATGAAATTTTGCATACACGTTTTTTGCGACACCAGAAAGGACATAGGGTACCTTTCATCCAAGAATAAGTATTAAAGTAAGGGAAGTAAAGGAAGTAAGTAAAGTAAAAAAAAAAAAGGGATTATCTAAAATATAGAACTGTAACTAACGCCTGGCCAATGTGTTATAGCAGACAAGGCGTCAAGCGTTATAATTGCTTTTATATTTTTATTTTATTATCGCGTACGAAGTCGCGGGCACCAGCTAGTCTTACAATAAAAACAGACAATTTAGTGCAAAGAACTATTATATACACAAATGAACATGAACAGGTTAATGGCAAAAACTGTTTAAAAATACTCTATTTTTGATTTCGATTTATTTTTGACTATAAATTATCTGTGTAAATTATTCACCTT
Source organism: Synanthedon vespiformis (assembly GCA_918317495.1). NCBI lineage: Eukaryota > Metazoa > Arthropoda > Insecta > Lepidoptera > Sesiidae > Synanthedon > Synanthedon vespiformis. The sequence goes on from OU906947.1 coordinate 7,568,103, forward strand.
GTAATGAATTATTGCCATTCGATAAGCCTTTTTGAATGTCATGTCTTTGAACTAGTTACATCGTCTTCGAATCACATTTATTTGTTAGATTTTTGTAAGGCTTAGATGGGGAACCAATAGAATATGTCAAAAGCTACCTTTACTTGGGACAACTAATAGCTTTCTAAGACCAAATGACACAAGAAATCGACAGAAGGATAAATAATAATCAATGCATGGAAAAGATACTGGTCCCTTAAAGACATAATGAAGAAGTGCAGTTATACTAACTTATGGTTGTCAAACATAAGCTATAACAAAAAAACTACAACACAGACTGAGAACCTGTCAGAGAAGCGTGGAAAGGAGTATCTTAAGATGTTGTACGACAGATAAAAAACGAGCTGGTGATATTAACAAAATTTGTAGATGTATGCATACAAACAAAAACAACTGAAATGGCGCTGGACAGGACATGAATGATCTGATAACCAACAGAAAAATGGACGTAAAAGCTAATCGAGTGGACTCCAAGATACAACGCCAAAAGGAAGAGAGGTGGACAACTTAAAAGATGGTCAGATGACATAAAAAAGGACTGCCGGACCTCTATGGATGAGATTGGCTCGGAACAGAACAGATTGGAAAAAGTTAGAGGAGGATTAGAAAAGTTAGAAAACTCTATGTGCATTATTTATTTTTAAACATATATGTATTAGCAAATAAAGGCTATTTTATATTATTTTTATTTATGTAACATGCAGATTTCCTCACAACATTTACCCTTCACCGCAGAGCAGCTGACCATTACTTCTAATTCACACATTAAATTTAAAAAAAATGTAATTAATCCATATTGTGTTTGTGGTTAACGCAAAGCATTGAAAAGAGTTTATCGCGACATAAAACAATTAAATATTCTTAATGTATATTATACTATGTTGGCAGTAATGTTCATAATAGGTACCTACTAGTCTAAGTTTCATGTGATAATTTATTTTTTCAGAAATAACTCAAGAACAGTAAGCTAGAGTGACTCGTAACTACTAAATGTTAATTATATATATTAAAATGTATAGAAAAAGAGAGAGTGTTACTGCACAATGTAAAATAAATAATTGAGCACATCACGCTTTCATTAATAAAACAGAAATTATAAAAATGTGATCGCCATTATCCAGACTAGACTGTGCCAGTATATCATATATACATATGTAAGTAAATAAAATATGAATATATTCTGAAAATGTTACAAACTAAATGCAAGTGTTGGCAAGATAAAATCATTAAGTACTTTCACAAGATCACACTTAAAATAAAGTAATTTTAAATGACAAAAGATTACACATGCAATCTATACTTAAGTTGCTAAAAAAAACAATAAGTGACGGTAAAAAAATTTAAATATTTACAAAAATTTGTCAAAACTGCAAAATTTGCTATCTACAATTTATGCTAAATTTTTTTCTTTTCTTAAATGGTGTTTGTTGCCTTAATTAACATTTAGATCATTTTAAACTATTGCTTGTAATTGTTATTTCTTTCTGACCCTTTGGTTGAATTTTGAAATCAGAAGAGTGTTATTCAACTTACATCTAGCTTCAAAAGCGATAAATTTATTATCCAATAACTGTTATCGCGCTAAAATATAAATATAATTAATATATTTAATTCTAAAAAATAATAATAATCACAATAATTACAAACATCAGTCACAGATAAATTGTTTTTTAAAATTTATAATACAAACACTGGCTAGCAATAAACTAAAAATAAAATTTGTTCATATTGTAAAGTTTGTTACTTAAATATTTTTTCGTCATTAATGGCTTAGTTAGAGTATCAAAATAAATTATGGCTCATCATTCGTTGTACAGTACAAAAAAGACGGAGATTTTGGTAAGGTTTTAAAAAAAAAACTTTTAAAATTCACGTTCTTAAACGTTAAAAGGTACCACTAAACATTAAAGTAAACTTAAAGCCAAAATACAACGATATTATATAGAAAAAAAAAATAACAGATGATAACTTTTTCTTAACAGTTTTTCTTAACTGTTATATTTATATATCTAGTTTCATTTAGGTTACATTTATAGTTCGTTTTACAATTATAGTTTGTTTAGAAAAATATATATTACAAATTGCGTCATTTAATAATCACTGTTTGGATATTAAATATACACATATAAAGAAATCGTGTTCACCTCGTGTGCTACTTACTAAATAGAGTATTGTTCACTTCACTTCACACAAGAAAACCATAAGGGCCACTGACGCGGATCTGTGCACGCATACTTTGAACACTGTTCATTATTTTCTTCTGGTGACCCACGAGCGTAACACCCAGTGAAGCTAACTGGTGAACGGTCAAATCAACAACAGCGTCCATGTCTGTTATGCCGGCTGTGCGGAACTTTTCCACATACCGTGACATCTTAATGCATTCCAACCATTCCTCAACTGAGGAAAATTGGATTAAATCGGGCGTATCTCCAGCTAGAGGGTCAGCCGAACGGTTTTGGGCAATTTTCCTTAGAGTATCGGGACAACGGATTAATTTGTCTAAGGTTTTCACAATACTAGCGAACGTCGGTCTATGCGTACGCTCCTTCTGCCAACAATCAAGCATAAGTTGATATACAGCTTCAGGGCAATCCATGGGTGCAGGTAAGCGATATCCCTTCTCTATAGATTTTATCACATCTTGATTACTCCAGTTCCAATAGGGACGTTCGCCAAAACTCATTACCTCCCAGCACACTATGCCCATAGACCACACATCACTTGCAGACGTGAATTTTCTGAAGGCTATGGCTTCTGGTGCAGTCCATCGTACAGGGATTTTTCCACCGCGCGTTGTGTATGCACCGTCAGCTGTTGATTCTATTTCTCTAGATAAGCCAAAATCGGCTATCTTGCAAACAAGCTGAGAATTCACAAGCACATTACGCGCGGCAAGATCGCGGTGTATATAGTTCATTTCGGACAAATATTGCATACCTGTTGCGATGCCTCGCAACATGCCTACCAATTGTAGAACACGGAATTTGCCATCATTTGCACGTAAAAAGGTATCAAGTGAACCGTTTTCCATGAATTCAGTAATTATCATTATTGGATTGCATTTTGTCACGACGCCCTGTAAAAATATAACATTGGGGTGTTCGAATTGGCCCATAATAGATGCTTCTGCAAGGAAATCACGTCTCGCCCTCTCAGTAGATCCTGGTTTTAATGTTTTAATGGCGACGTCAATCTCTTGTCCACAACTCGCTGGGAGCTTTAATTTTCCGCGGCATACATCGCCGAATTCTCCACCTCCAATTATAGCCTCTATTGTAATACAAGATGCATCAATTTCACGAGCAAATTCTCTCACCGCTTGATTGGGATCTTCATAAGTATGAGGATCTATATATGTTCTGGATCCAGTTCCAGCAAATAACGGTGTAGTAGCATTACTGCTGGTCTTTGCAGGTCTTTCTGGGCCAGTGTACACTTCACCATTGCGATAGTTGAGTGCATTGCAATCATTTGGTTGTTTCTTGTCGCATTCATCATCGGCTCGTGATCGTAGAAAGAGTACTGTAGCTATAATTGCAATAACAGACAATACTACCACAGCAACCATGACACCGGCTACTAATCTGACTTGAGCTCCTTCCTCTTCACCAACAAATGTTGTATCAGGTAGAGAACCTGTACGAGCATATACGATTGCACTGAATTCACCCCAACCTCTCTTCATTTTAGCTCTCACTCTAATTCCATATTCTGTATCTCTCTTTAAACCAGTTATAGTTATGTGCGGTTCTTTTGAAATCTTAAGTGTTGCGTTAGTATTTTTCTCTAAATTATCTTTAGGGAAACATTTTACTTCATAACTCTCAATGGCATCATCGGGATCGGTGGAATCGATTGGTGGTGGATTCCAAGCTAAAGACAATTTGTCACTTTCCACACTGAGAACCCGCAATTTAGACACCACACTCACCACAGAAGCCTCAGTTACAGCTGTTATTTCAATTTTCTTCGGTGGCTCACCTGTAAGTTCTGTTACGCCGTTTTCAGCAAATATTTGAAACTTATATTCAGTCACTGGATCAAGCCCAATCACTGTTACTCTAGTATTGTTGAGCCCGCTGGCAGCCGGTCGGTACTCAACATTGGGGCCACAGTTAGAACATTGCACTTTATATGTAACATCGCTACGTCCTCCATTTTTATGTGGCGCTTGCCATGCGAGAGATATTGAAAATTGATCAGCAAATGTGACCGTTAGGTTGTCTGGAGCAGATGGTGGTTGTGTACATGGCACGTTCTTTGGATCCTTCTTCGCTCTGAAGAAACCGGGAACACATTTGCATTCACTGGCTGCACGCATTGTCGACTCTGAGTTTTCGGGGCAGGGACTGCAAGGATCATCTCCCGTGTGCGATTTGAATTTGCTCGGTGGGCACTCGTTGCAAACCTGATTATGATGATCGGGTTCAAAACCTGCCTTACATTTACACGAACCACTTGGCAGAGTCCACTTACCATCACCTTTGCATAAATAAACAGGTGGAGCTTCCCCTGAAGCGACTTCAGCATTCTCTACACAAGTACCATTTGCTTGTTCAATAACAGTAACTTCTCGGCCTGTAGGTGTGGCTGGAAACCTTGAAAAATTCACAGTCACTTCTGGACAAGTGATATAATAAACTTTAACAGCCAAAATAGAGATGCAGGCGCCCTGATCTCTAAAAGCAAAGTACACACCCCTCTTAGTAACAGCTATACTCTTCACCTCAGTATTTATATCTACCTCAGAGTTTGTGTTAAATCTGCCCTCTCCTGCTGCTATCCTGCCGACTAATTTATAACTCTCAGGTTCCCAAGGCGGCTGTTCACGGGTGGCCACGTCAAACTCGTAGTATAGCAGACTGAATGTCTCCTTACAACTCAAAGCATTACCGGGAAACAAGGAACAATCTCTGATGGTGAATTTAATCTCAATGTATATTCGATTTGCATTTCTTCTCTCTATGAACGGCGTCCATAACCAGTTGTTAACGTTTTGATGTGCAACATCGCAAACGACGTACGAACGCCAGTTGATTTGTTTCTCGAAGTTTGTATAGGATTCTTCAAGCCAGCCGGGTGTATTCGCTTGTGGACCATAAGGGAATCGGGTCCAACCGAGTGTTGGTTCCGTTGTGGTATCAAGAAGCAATACTTGCTCGCCTCGCGCTCCGAGCGCCGCGATTGCAGCGACCACCACCACTGTGCAAAACATCATTTCGATCACATAATAATGTTTAGTCCCCCAAAAACGTCTCACACACTTCACCTACTTATTTACTCACAAATATCAAACAATCCCACTACATAATGCCACTTGACAAATCGTTCGGTTCGGTGTTCGCAACTAGCACTTCACTTTGTTGCACATAAAGAACGACCCCGTCATTTCTCAATGCAATGTAATGCCATTTATCAGTTGACGAGTGAACAATCCAACCGAACACGCCTTTCGCGAGAAACAGTCTTTACAAGTCCCACGGGTGTCGTCTTTAGTGATGACTGAACACAATTAACTCAACTTTTATGTGAACATTCCGCATCTATATTTTATATTGATCCTGTATTACACGGATGAAACTCACTTGACATGGACGCGCAGCAGTTTTGTGTGTTGCCACTGCTAATATAAATGTGTATTATATTAATCACATCGAGTCATATTGTCTATGCTTCACTTTTAATTTATTATTTGCAAAATTAAAATTTAATTTATAGAAAATGTTAATACATAAGTTGTGTATTTATTAAAAAAAAATAGAAACTTTTCTAAGTTTTTTTCTAATATAATAGTTAAAGGGAAACCATAGTGTATGTCTGCGTCTATGGTGTGCACCATAGTGAATGACCGCCGATTGTAATTTTATTGGTTTTAAGGTTTTAAGCTTGGTTTTAAGCATTTTAAGTTTTCTTGGAATTCTTAAATTGGAATAGAATATAACTAATGTAATGAAGTATTAATATAACGGATGGAATTTAATAAAAATTCCTTCATTTTTCCTTTCTTTTAGCTATTTTTTAAAAGCTCTTGCATGCGATTTCGTCCGCTTAACTAAGTATTAATTATAGCTTATATATTATGTTACTCGCTGATTTATTTAGCTGTCTATAGGCGTAAAAATAACAATAAAAATCAATAAAATAAAACATTGTTCGGCTACAAAAAACATGTAGCGACATCTAACTCACAAATGAAGCACTTACTATTTTAATCACAGCAAAGACAGATAGCAGCAGTTGCCTTTAGCAAATGATTAGCAATAGCAAAGATAATAATAATAAAAATATACACAAGTACGTGTTTTGAAAAGTAGGTTATCCGGTTAACCGCAACGCAAATAATAACAATTTATGCTGAATTTATGTTACTAATTAGTTGAAATGAAGTGATCATCATTTTATATAAGTTCATATTATTAGCCCATGGAATTTGTACCTACATTTTATCTTAAATACTTATATCAAATCAAATTATGGTAGTTCTGATTTTATTATAATATAGATATGTTAGTAGGTACTGATGAAATGGTAATGTACTTAATGACAAATCCAATTTTTTCACATCGAAGTTTGGATCATTGTTATTAAAATTTAGGTCTTTTTTTCAGTTTTTGTTGATTTCTACTGCCAAGGAATGTTACTATGCAATCTTTTTAATTAGATTAAATTTGCAATTGAATTAGAATAATTTAGTCTTAGAGGCCAATTATATATTTTTTTCGATGTGGGTTCAAATTCCAGTAGGTAAACCCAACCAAGAAATTAAAGCCCTATTTTTGGTACGAGTATCTCCGGTCTGTTTGTTGCTTTGCTTTGTTTTTTCGGAATCGACATTATTCTTCTTTTGATGGGATGGAAGGAACCCTATGTTTCCTGGTATCTGACAACGTGTATGCAAAATTTCATGATGATCGGTTGAATGCTTAGTTAAAGTGTGAAAAGGTAAACAGAAAAAAAGAGAGACAGAGTTATTTTAGGATGTAAGGATGTAGTCTAACTGAACTTGTTGTCGAATTTAAAATAAGTACCTAAGTAATTATCTATATCCTTATTAAATTTTAAAACATGAAATAAATACTTACTTAAAAAAAGTTTATTTTATTATATCATTTATTATTCAATTTAATGTTAATAGATAGGTAGGTAAGTATAATTGTAAGTATTTCTGTAATTTAACTAATCTAATCTAACTAGCTGGCGCCCGCGACTTCGTCCGCGTTAATAAACTTTTTAACAAAAAATAAAACCGCCGAAAATACTGAAAAGCATAAAATAATCTTATTATCATTTTACCTAAGTAATTTTGAGTCGCCGCCGCGCATCACACTTTACGTAATTTTTGCTTGTTTGGCGCCGACTGAAAATTACTTATGCTTTTATGTTTTTTTGTGGCTATAATCTAATATTTACTACATCCTTAATTTTTAATTTTCCCACCCCCATTTTCCCACCCTTAGGGTAGGAATATTTTTTCCAAATTTATACAAAATACAAACCCTATCCATTAAAGAAAGAATTATCAAAATCGGACTGCTCTGTAAAAAGTTATGCGTGGTTATACGCTACAATCGATGAGTGCACAATCAATCATCCCCTGTTTTCCTACCCTTAGGGTTGGAATTTTTTTTTTTTTTCAAATTAAAATGGGTCCCCCTCGGGGGTGCACTCTTTCAAATAAAAAAGAATTATCAAAATCGGACCACCCTGTCAAAAGTTATGCGTGATCATACATAAAAAAAATATATATACGCGTCGAATTGAGTACCTCCTCCTTTTTGTTTTTTCGTTTTCGTCGGTTGAAAAAAGAAAAAGTATCCTATCCTGTGTCTAATAAATGTTTATCTACCAAGTTTTATGAAAATCAGTTAATTCGTTTAAGAGTTAAGGAGGAACATACAATACATACAACACTTGCAGATTTATTATTACTTAGTATTGATAAGCTGTATTTTTATTGCCTACCTACATAATTTGTTTGACTGTGTAAGAAAGCTTTGGTTGAATAGTTAAAGTGTGAAAAGGTAACAGACAGAAATACAGAAATACACATCCAGTACTTAATGGATATTATATGTATTTATACATAAAATTTTGCATACAGAACTCATATTCTGCAAGTTTTATTGCTAGTGTAATCCTACTTTAAGGTTGTATAGAGGTCAAATTTGAATTTGATGTCGAATTTAAAATATTTACCTACCTACCTACTTATTAAATTTTAAAACATAAAATATAAATAAAAACAGTTTATATTTATTATACCATTTATTAATCAACTTAACGTTATTAAGTTACAATTTACAACTTAACGTTATTAAATTTCGATCTTATGTGAACTCATTCTTCATTGTTGTTATTGTTATTGTTATCTACGTCAACATTTTCATCTAATAAATGGTGGTTATTGTGCCACTGAACCGAAAGTGATAATTGGGCTATATCATATTCCAATCTGGCGGCTAGAACTAAAACAAAAAACATAAACACAATTATCTTGCAAAATCTCATCCCTCTTTCCGGACGTCGTAGCACTCGTAGCAGGCGAGAGTGCTATAGTGCTTTTCACGTAACGCAAATGAAAATATCACATTAAATACAAGTTTAGTGGTTGCACTAGACAATGTTTTAGTTTTCAATGAATGCTTATGAACTGAATTTAATGAAATAATTGACTTTGACGACTTGAAAAAGGCCTTGTTCACGAATATAGATTGTCAAATGGGCTCTCACTTACTTCTCGTCTTAAGAACTTCATCTATTATGATTCTCAAATTCGCAGTGATAATATCTAATTTCCTGTTAATATCAACTTCATCTTTTACGTCAGTATCACCTATTTTTTGAGACATTGTTGCAAAACAAAGTAGCAAAATGTAATTGTGGTAAGAAAAGGATATTTTTTAAATTTTATGTTCGCAAAGCAACGGTTTAACGAAACAAAAAATTGCGTCTTACCTACTGTTTTTTTTTTTTTTAAATCATGATAGCTGTTGTTAGCGGCCAGCATTAAAAATTAATGCTGGCCATAAACACTTAATTTTTTTATATTTTCTTTTAGACATAAAAATATTTATATTATATTAAATATTTATTTTAAAGCTATTTAGTTAATTACTTTTTTAAGTAGAATATAGGAAAATGCAATTTTTATTCAAAATACAAAATAGTGTTAGGCTGCCTGTCTATTCACTTTCTTTGCCTTTAAAAATTTAAACGCGTTTACATACAGAGGGTCAGTAGGAAGCGACTTTATTTTATACATATAATACTAGTTGTTTCCCGCAACTTCGTCCGCGTGAATGGCGGTTATCGCGGATTGATAAAATGTCTTCTAAGATGTTGATTGAAATCTAGTAAGGTCATAGGCAATTTTGTTCACAATTAAATACTTGTGATGAATAACTTATTTATTTGGTTAATGATTAATATCAAATTTAATTACCATAAAAAAGATTATATTATATTATAGTGACTCAATTTTAAAAGATAGACATATTCTGTCGGGAACTTTATTTTAGAACTTTTAAAGAGGAACAATTCCATTTTAAGTACATGATTTTTGCGTAACTTAAACCGTTTACGCAGCCCACGCAACGGAAGCTCTCAAATTCCAGCTCTCAATTCTCTCATTTTTCCCTATTTCATCATTATCGCAGCGTGATGTTAGGTGGCCTAAAGCCTTTTTCGATAAGTAAGTAAATGGACTATCCAACACAAAAAGAATTTTTCAATTCGATCCAGTAGTTCCTGAGATATTACTTAGTATAGATATTATTTAACGCGGATGAAGTCACAGGAACAAGATAGTATTTAATAAATAAAAAGCAACACAAATATCGATGAATATTCAATAGTAGGTACCAAGGTACCTACATGTACATACAATGTACAATTTTAATTGGGGTCATCAGAGAGATGCCTTCTTAACACGTGCGTGTATCATAGGTCAATTTTAAATGTTATGCCTACGTTTTCTTCTAGATGATTTTTTTCATAAGGTACCTATCAAAAATCCCAATTATTTTAAAAATACCATGCACATGTGGTGACCTCTTTTAAACAAACTAAATATATAAAAATAAAATGATAATAATCATTTATCTTTGTGCGCGCATTGCTAAAAAAATTATATAAGGCCGTAACACACGTTCGGATTTAGTACGCTCCGAACCAAATCCGACTCTGTAGAGTAGACCAGCGAACATTATTATTATTATTCGAGTCCGCGCGGTCCGCTTGTTTGCACATCGGATTTGGTTCGCTCCGTACCAAATCCGAATGTGTGGAAGGTTGTCAGGAGGTTCTAGTCCGAGAGCCAGCGATACTATTTTTTGATGGCAGGAATTTGTTGTTCGACAATAGAGATGACAGGAAGTGTTTCTTTTCCATAATGGACTGCCAATAAACAATATGTAAAGTTTCAGCTTTGCGCATTTTTGACATTCACTCACTTGTTTCATTTTTGACATTTAAACATAATTGTCATAACTGGCAGCTACCTCGGACAAAGAATTAGTCTAGCTATTCAAAGGGGGAACGCTGCCAGTATCTTCGGAACCTTGCCTAAAGGGACTCCTTTTAATAATATATTTTAGTTTTTATTCTTACATTTTACTTAGATAATATTTTGTAAATTGTCATATTACAGCAACTTGTTTTGTGGTCCCGCGATTGAGATGGCAGGAGTTCATTTTGTTGATAGGCTATATTTCACGACAATTAAAAAAAAACCAGGCTTGGGCAAATATTTGAGTCCGGTCAGGTTCTGTCCTGTCGTCTGTCTGGTCAGAAGATTTGTCTGGCGCCGGACCGAATCCGAGCGTCTGTTACGGCCTTTACGGCTATACTTGCAATAGTTGCAATTTAATTCGTTCTGAATTTAAGTAGGTAATTGCTAACGTTTTAGGAAAATAAAATGAGTTTATTTGAAAACAAAGAGTTTTCTATTAAATAAACATTATGTTCATCATGTACTGTAGTACGTTGCACTTAGACTTTGACCTCAACATTCAAAGTAAAAGTATTATTCCAACTCCAAATTGTTCCTTATAGTCCACTTATTGTTTGGTAAAAAGTTACACCTATTTTAGCGACGGGTTTAGGAGGGAGAGTGGGGGGGGAGGTGGATTCTTAAAAATTTCGAAAACTATGCGAAATAATCTACTTAAATCAAATTTCGAACAAAAATGGTCTATAGCATAATGTTGCTAAAGCGAACGGTTTCAGAGTTACGGACCTCCAGAGTTAGCTATTGTTCGTCTTTTTTTAGATTTTTGAAAAATATGACATTATCCAAGAAAACTATTTTTTTTAAATACAGGATTGCGTTTTGTATAAAACAAAATGCGATTTTATTGGCCTGTGGTAAGTTTGTGATAAGTCCTTGAAGGAACGACAATCTCACCACTCTCTGAAGAGGTGCTACTTATTAAGGGAAAAGAGGCTTCCAAAGGCCTAGCCTAGGCCACATAAACCTGAGGTACGGAGAAACCCACTTAGGTCAGTCACTGGAAGACATCTTAGGTCGCAAATAATGACACTGTCTCTATTTTTTGGGATGTTGTTAGGATAGACAGCATAGTGTAAGGCTCTTTTAAAAATTTTACTCATTTCCTGAAAAATTGAGGTATAGAAAAAAAAATAGGTTTTAGTCATAACATCCGCACAGCTACCCAAAGGACTCCTGCAAAATTAGTCACCTCTAACCGCTCTTCCTCCTGTCTGTATCCTATTCTAAGCTATTTTCTTATCTTTATTGCGGTTTGGGTGTTGGGGAGTTAAAATAATTTGACACTGTCATTTTTACCAGCGCCCCACCCGCAAAGAAAGATAAAGTATGGAGAATGCAAGTGCGAGAAGTAAATAAGCGAGAACTAGTATGAAAGAGATTCTGTAAATATAGGCTTCAGCGCACGATGCTGGAGGGGTTCGTGAAAAAAAATAAACCCTCACCCTAACCCCGCTGAGTAGGCTATTTGGGAAACTATGAGCTAGCTAAATGACCAATTTTTGGGCTTCCACCTTCGGCAGTGCCTAGATTTTGAGATATTATAGAAAAACAATTTTTGTGCGCAATTTTTCCCAATTTTTGGGCCACTTTGATGCGAATTTTGAGGGGGCGATCACGATTTTCGGATTTCTCGACCCGAATACATAAAGTAACCCTCAAGCAGAATACCAATAGATTAAGCCAAGGTCGAGTAGTTTACAGACCGTAGGGCCTACAGACAATTACTCTAAACAATATACAATGTACACTAAACATACAAAAAAATTTGAGCAAACCGGGCCTTGTTTAGTGTTGCCGCCCCGGGCCTCCGACAGGCCTTAGAACGACAGGCTTAGTCCGCCACTGCATGGTTTGCATCTCAGTTGCGTAGCATTTGAATAGCGTCTTGAGAGAAGGGCCTAACTAAGCTTACATTTTCGAAAGACCTGTGAGAAGAGAGAGAGCTCGAAATTTTTAGACTTTTTTATGTTTTTGCTTATAACTTCGGAAAAAATGCATTCTACGGAAAAGTCATTATAACACTCTTAAAGAAGACAAAATTTGCTAGAATTTGAGTGCAACCGCAGCTCTGTATATCAAACAGATCCCAAGACACACTACTTCAAAAATGGATAATTTTTCCCAAATTGTAGAATTTTGTAGTTAGCCGTTTTTTGAAACAAAATATTGTCTAAAATAATCATTCTACGAGGAAAGCTATAAGAACTGAAGTTGTAGAGAAGTTACTTAGCTTCAATTTGAATACAAGAAAATCTCTGATTTTCAATAAGGAAATTGGATTTTTCAAAAAATGTAGCTTGACGAATTGTATAACTTTTGTAAATAATCCGTGTAAAAATAGGAATACAATCAACAATAATAATTGGGGCTTGCCCCGCTACTTGCAGCCCTGTGTTTTTAATTTTTTTATAATTATTGTTTTTTTTTTAATATCTATATTGTAAAAAAAATGATATTAAGGAATTGAATAATAATAATAATATTTTGGCTTTTGAGACCATTTTCCTCTCATTTTGACCTTTGTGATAATGCCCTCATTTCCTTGTGATTAAACGAATTAACTGATTTTCATTAAACTTGGTAGATAAACATTTCTTAGACGTTAGGACTACTTTTTTCTTTTTCAACGCAGACGTAGTCGCGGGCACCAGCTAGTATTAATATAAAATGATAAAAAGTATGAACCTTCATACTCCATGTAGACACAAGAGATTTTGTGTAAACAAATTTATAACCTAAAAAAATTAGATTTTCAAAATAAATATTTTGAAAATTTAACTTACATCTCAGTGAAAAAACAAAATCTTATAAATTTTAACTAATATACAAAAGTATAATTTTCTAACAAATACATACTTATTTTTCTAACAAATACTTAAAGTAGAATTTGTTAGAAAAATATACTTTTGTGTATAACGTTCATATTACATAGTATTATTATGTAGTTTAGTTAGGGTGCATTTTTTTATTAATATTCACCTATCTTGGTTTACATAAATAAGATCTCTTGCTCAATTAAATTAAATAGAGTATGAAACTATAGACCGCCCAAAGAACAGTTTCATATATTTATAGTAACATAATTATCAAAATTTCATCTCACCCAATAGGAAGTGGGCCAATAAATTTTAAAAACTATTACCGTCTTGGATATTGACCAACCAGCTATTTTTAAACTGTTTAAATTGTAAATAGTAGCTGCTGCCCGCAACTTCGGCCGCGTAACTTTGTAAATTATATACTAAAACCTTCCTCGAGAACCACTCTATCCATTGGTGAAAACAGCATGAAAATCGGTCGAGTAGTTTTTGAGTTTATCGCGAACAGACAGACAGACGCGCCAGAGGACTTTGTTTTATGTAATATGTAAGGATAAGCATACCTTGTTAAGTATGTACTTAGGTTCTTATGGGATAGAAGTTATAAATAAAAATTCATAATAAAATTTTCTTACATCCTTGGTTTATTATATTCAAAATAAAATTATTAGGGTTCTACAAAATTAATTTATAACAAAACTTATTTTTTTAATTTAAAAAAGTTACATAATTATTCGATATTGTATGTTAATTAGAAAAAATAGAAACAATTAATATAAATTCTCAAATCACTTTTCAAAAGAGAAACAAATACAACACTAGAAATAAAATTGCCTAAAATTAGAACAAAATATGGTGAAAAAATATATATTGTATAATGGAGAGCACAGATATACAATGCATTAACTGAGAGTTTAACAAATTGTAGTACCATGTCTAGCTTTAAACACAAATTAAAAGCATACATACAGGCCAACGTTAGAAATTAGCTTAATTATCTCTGATGTATTAATTGTGTAAATGTAGTTATTAAGTTCTCATAGATTAAGTGAACAAATTGTTCTTTAAACCGTATAGGTGTCCGGTCCAATACAACCAATTCCCAAATTGCCTGAAATGTCAATACGCCTGAATCCCAAATAGACTGAAGTTTAAATCGACTGATTCCCAATTCGCCTTAATCTTTAATTACTAATGTAAGCCGCACATTTTTTAAATTCTTATGTTAAGTTTGACAGACAGACTGGCGGTCCACTCGATGGTAGGTGGCTTCTTCTTCACTTTTTTTTTTGATCAACGAGGGATTAAGGAGGAGGAATCTATCGAATAGCTCTGTAACTCAAAAATAGAGCAACGCGCGCGAAGACCAATCGCGGCTTTGTGGAGTGGTATATAACAAAAATGGTGCTGCCGCGATTGATGTGGAGATGTCAGCAAGGGCTCAGATTAAATAAGTTACGCAAAAGTTACATGATCGGTGGGGATATGGTTTGCAGATTTTCCCGGGCAAAAAATAAGAAAAAAAATGGGTAAGCTTTTCTGCAATTGCAACTTTACAAATAACAAAATTGGCTCTGATACAACAATAAACATGCATATTTTCAATTTTTCAAGAAATTTGGTACTAAGGCATTTCGGATTTCAGGCGAAATGGGAATTAGGCAATTTGAGATTTGGTTGTAATGGGAAAGGCAATTTGCATTTCAGGCGAAATGGGAATCGGGCAATTTGGGAATTGGTTGTAATGGACTGGACGCCCATATAGTAGTAATAAATTGCACATCAAATTTTATTTATTTATTTATTTGAATTATTTAATTAAGATAGAGATAGATTTTTTCTAAACATTGAGAAATTAAGAACAATTTAGCTGCCTTTTAACAGAGTAAACTTTTCAACATATTCTTCCTAAAGTCTAATATAAATTAAACATTTCATAGACTTTTCATTTAACAAGTTAAATAAAAGAAATTACAAAACCAATGTATTATTTTCTATGGCTTCACTTAGGTCGTTTAAGTTTTTGAACACATGCTTAACATCTGATGGTGTCTCTTTATCGCTGTCGTTGATGAGGATTGCATGCCATCCAACCTCTGTTGCGCCTTCATAATCTTTCTCGTAATCATCCCCTACGTGTACAATTTCAGATGGTTTCAAAACTCTCAAGCTCATATCCATCGCTGTATGGAAAATCTCTTCATCCGGCTTGGCGTGACCCGCTTCGTAGGAGGCCACGATGAAGTTGAAATACTTGAGTATACCCATGCTCTCCAATACGTTGCACAGACGTGGATCATAGTTTGAGATCACACCAAGTATGATTCCTTGTTTTTTAAGAGTGTTCAAGATGCGTTCGCAACCATCCGCCAAACGCCAGCATTTGGATGTTGAGTAATCTTCTATTAGCCGAGCCGCAAGATCTTCTAAATCATCATCAGACATTTTATCACTGAATGTTTTAATAACAAGAGCACGCCACCAATGAACCCATAAAATTCCTTTATAACCAAAATTTGGATGTCTGGTACGTAAGTATTCGAAAGTATTCTTGTACGGAAGCTCCAATTCCTTTATATCACATTTGTGTCCCAGCTCACGAGCAACTGCTACATAGTAGTGCAAGGGCGGCATTCGAAATTTTAATAGAGTATTTGTTGCATCGAAGGTGACCACTTTGATTCCTTTTAGCGACATATTTGCCATTGCTGCTATTTAGTAATATTATATAATAAAATATATCACATAAAACTATTGTCAACGAGATCACTTAAACAGTGGAGATATTAATAATATGTGCGAACCCTGCGACCGGCACATGAGAAATGAATTCTATCGTCTTTAATTTTGAACATTTTCTCTGTTTTTGCTTAGCTAAGCTAATCTCATCCCTCCCGCAAAATTCTACACAGAAAAACAAAAGAAGAATTTAATCGAAAGCAAACAAAAATCAATTTACATTTTTTATCTATGCATTATTAATGACATTCACTAACATTAACCACATACCACAGATTTATACATGCACAGATTAGATAATTAATATGTAACTCATAGACAGCGTTGCATTGATACGGCAATTGCCGTAATATACGGTTTTCAGAGGACATAATTTCAAATTATACGGCATACGGCATGCTTATCATTACCGTATCATAATATACGGCAATCCAACATATCGATACATTCCAACAAAACTTCGAATAAAATTATAGTTTAGACACATCTTTTATACACAATACAGTCGTAATGGGGAGGATTATTCAACATAATTAAAACAATGAAAACATAGTGTATGAATTGCATCATTTTAATGACCATTGTTCAGTATATGGTTCCTATACTTTATCTAACAGTGGGGAAAACTAAACGTTACCCAGAAAAATTAATTTGAATGTTTTAGTCAAAAAAATAAGCAATACGGCATTTTCATGATTTTTATTTAAAAATACGGCGATCTGAAGTCTCGAATACGGCAGCTCTATCAAAACCTGATGACAACACTGCTCATAGACATTAATCCACTCATACCACATCCAAACCATACTTTTTTTTACTAATATTATAAATGCGTAAGTTTGTATGGATGTATGGATTGGTATGGATGGACGTATGAATGTTTGTTACTCTTTCACGAAAAAGCTACTGAACCAATCACCATGAAATTTTGCATACACGTTGTCTGGGACACTGTGGGACACTAGAAAGGACATGGGGTACCTTTCATCGTACAACGCGGACGAAGTAGCGGGCACCAGCTGCAGCTAGTATTGTATATGGCAGTTTCTAAGCTTTAGTTAAGATGCAGACAGGAATCGGTTGATAGGTGTCTGGATAGTATAAATACACTTTTTTTTTAATATCTAAATCTTGCGATCAGCCCAGTCGGCTATAAGCAGATGTGATGAAGCTGCTATTCGTTTTGGGAGCTACATGCTGATTATCGAGGTCAAAGATGTCTCGCCTCTTCTTAAGCCCACGAATAGTTTCTAGCATTGTTAGATAAATACACTAAAGGTGGAAACAAACTATTCGGACGTGTCCGACTGTCGCGGCTTACGGATGGAGTACAAAATAAATACACTAAGATGTGCAAAGTGCAAACTATGCTGTGTTTGAGTAGTTAAGGCGTGATAAGGTAACAGACGGATAGAGTTACATTCACATATATAATATTCCTAGACTGGGTGACCGAGCTTCGCTCGGGCCAATGAAAGATTTAAAGTTTTTTAAAGAAAGTCTATGAAACCAGAAAAAATATTCAAGAATACTTGAATTAACAATTAATAATTCAAATTATTATAAAACGAGCAGGCGGTATTACCTTTGTAACTGTTCTATTAAAAAAACTATCTAAAACTATTTTTCTCGAAAATAAGACCCCGACAGATCTAAAAAACCCTAACCCTAGATTTTCGTCAAAATCGTTAGAGCAAGATAGTCGTTTGCAAGATAGTCGCGGCATCGGACGCGTCCGTCCGACAGCCGCCTCCGTCAGCCGCAGCTAAAAATTAAAAGCTGGAAACAAACTATCGGACGCGTTCGCAACATCCAGTGTGCAAGTTTTCTATCGGACGTCCGAACGCGTGATTGAGGAGGTATTCATAATAATATTAAAGAAAGATAAATGCATTCACCAATTTAAGGAGCAAATCAAATTAAGTAATTATTTTTAAATTAAATTAAATTATATACTTTTTACTTTATGTTATAAGTAATTCTTACTTTATATCTTTACTTACTTATTTATATACTGCTGGCCAAGGACCTCAGTGATTAATGAATCATTGATAGTTTTTAAATGTTAGAATGGTGGAGAATTTTTTTCCAGCTCTGGAGCAGTTTTTTCGCGCAACCTAGACAAAGGAAATAATACGTATTTCTTATATGTGCGTTTCAATTTCAATGGTCTAGTTTGTTTTTTTTTTGCGAATATCTTTATTTATAAGCTGGAGCAATTTTTGCAAATTCATAATTAGATGGAGCAATTAATTTTACATCGATTTATATTTTTGCTTTTGCATTATTTGTAACATTATCCAACCTGGGTTACGGAGGTTGGCCGAGAAACATATTACTCTTTAGCGAGCTAATCCCACCCTAATCCAAAGAGTATAGTAATTCCCAAACAAATTGATTGACTTGACTGACGGAATGACGACTGGTGACTCCTACCCATCTGTGTACCAAATTACGTAGTATATGGTCTATGGTACCAAACCACAATCACAATTTCACAAATGTCAACTAATGTCAACACAACAACAGTACTATTCTGGTGCAACATAATTTACAATTTTTATTTACAATTTGTAATTTTGTATTCTCATATATTTACGCAATACAGAAAGTGTTTATTTCCATAATCCACGTGTTTTTCCAGCAATTTATCGTCATGGTGTATATAAAGCAAGGTATATGTTCCTTTATTTTAGATTACATCATTCTGTATTATTTCCTGTATAGATTTAGGACACGTCAGTATCAAAAAAACAGCCTATTATAATTTTTTATTACAAGGATTTTTATACTGGTCTTTTAAGCTTAATGTGTAGTATAAAAGTAGTATTGCGTTGTGTTTAACAGTCATTGGGACAACCCTCTGTAACCACTCCCACACAGGGGACTACTGTGAAATAACAACTTGTGTTTTAGGCGATGGTAACGTCCTGCTATCAAGTTGACCTTTAACACAAGAAAAATCCTGTTTACAAAATATAATTTTACAAAATATATTTTACATTCTATTTACAAAATATAATTTGCTTTTCAGATGGTACAGTGGCGGAGGGTAGACTATTTACTATATCAGGCTTCTTCTGGGGCATAATGAACTTCATATACCTGTTGTAAGTACATAACTACTTATATAAATAAATATGCATATAGAAATGATGATAACTTGTAATACTAAGGGCCCTCTCTCACCATCTGTCATGTAGGCTAACCATCATTTAAAGTCACAGGTCACCGGGGATAATGGAGCTGATATATGTATACCTTTGTTTATACCAGTTAGTTTGTAATAATGTATGAAATAGTTATGTAATGTAAGTTAATATAGATCTCCATTTTTAGATTTCAGACTCTTATAAATCCTAACTACAGCAAATATGGGGACAAACATCAAGTAGATTTCCGTCGACCGGGCAGTGGGTAAGCATTAGAACACAAATTATTAAAATATATATTTTTGTCATTTATTTTGCTTTGAGCTTCATAATATTGTATTTTTAACGGATATTTTTATAGACAGTAATCTAATATTTCCTCTGATTCTTTTACTTAAGTTATGTTACTTGTTCATGTTTACTTAAGTTCCCTCTTTTACAATACAGTGTCTAGCGGTTTCAAAAACTCGAGAGTGGGTTTTCACTTAAGAGAAAACCAAATTGAAATCTGTCTACCCAGTCTTAAGTTTTTGTGAGACTAACGCCCCGCGATTCTTTTCTATACTAATATTATAAAGAGGAAAGATTTATTTGTTTGTTTGTATAGAATAGGCTCTGAAACAACTGGACCGATTTGAAAAATTCTTTTACCATTAGAAGCCGACATATCCGTGATGAACATAGGCTACTTTTTACCGCGGGAAAATGCTTCATTCCTACGGGAAAACGGGTAATAGGACAACGGGTAATAAGAATTATCCTTCCGTACTTATCTTTTTCACATAACTTCTAAACGGCTGAACCGATTGGGTTGAAATTTTATATGGGTATTTCGATGATTTCCTGGATGATTTAAAAATACAATTGGACCCGATAGGTGGCGCTGCTGTCGGTATGTAAACTACTAAACTGCTTGACCAATTGGGTTGAAATTTTGTATGTGTATTTCCATTGTTTCACACAGACACGCAGTTATAGTGCAGTGCAACAGCTAGTTATATATATATATATATTTGTTTTAATTTTCAGACCACCTAAGCCTCCATCTAGGAAGTACGGCGGTTTTGGACCTTCTGGTTCCGGCCCGTCTCCTCCACCAATGGGCGGCTGCGGCTGTGGCGGTTAACATCAATATATAGTTTAAACAATGTACACATTTTGAGACAACCATCAAATTTATTCATAACAAATTATTCTAGCTCCTACAAAACCCATTGTCATGTAATTATTTTTAAAATATACTAAAACCAAAAACTATGAATCTTTATTTTTAAACAACTATCTTAACTACATTCCTTGATTTCGCTATTTTAACTTATGAATTTAAAGTACATTTTTTGTTTATTATATTTTATTTGACAAGAAAAATTGTAATTTTAAAGTTTCTTTTTCTTGTAATAATTATTTTATACTTACACATGTTTTCTTTAAATCAATTGTTCGACATTAAGATTTTCTTAAATGTTATTTCTTCTATCAAATAAACGCTAATTGTAAGTAAAATGGCTTTTGTTATTATTTTATTAAACCCCTTGATGATAAATATTTTCCATGTTAAGGGTATTTTTTTATAATAAAAGCGCAAAAGAAAACTGTTCCGCTGTGACTTCTAAACTCAAATCTTACGAGATTTATTTAAAAGGTCACATTAACTCTTGTTATCTATTGACCATTTTTGTTCGCAATTCAATGTAGATTATTTTTCAAAAACCGGCGTTAAAATGGTGTAACTTTTTACCAAAAAATAAGTGGACTGTATAGATAGAACAATTTGGAGATGTAATGATTGGCAACATGGAACCATTTCTATGAAGATGTATAAAAGTTGGCAAAACAGAACCACATGTAGTATTCAAAACACGAAAGTTGGCGAGTACGTCTACAGTCGTCTACGCTCGACGTGGGAGCCAACCCAGGCAACATATAGGCCAGATAACAGTATGAAATTCACAAATTATTCAGTTTAAAGCTTTGTTATAAGGGTATTAAGATGACAAGATAGGCAAATGCTGTATTGAATGATTTTTGGGCTATTATGGGCTTTTTGTTGCTTATTCAGCTATTATGTTGCTACTATACAGCTTAAAGCAATTTATTTTGTGCCCAAATTGCTTGGATAACGGCTGTATAAATGCATTTATTCAAAGAATATGCAACCATTCTGTGTTGCTTGGGAAGTGGAGGGAGGCGGTAATGTAATGATGCGATGACAAAAAGAAATACATATTTCATTTAATTTTTAATTAAAATGTTCTACATGTCTTCACTTGGCTACAAATTAAACATAAGAAAATAGATTTGAAGCCTGAAGAATTCAAATGGAGCACAATCAACACTAATTTCTATCGGTAACGTTATCGTTCGCAATGTTCTTTTTTATAAGCACATATGCCTAAGCACTCTCTTTGTTTAATCTAAAGAAGTAAATCTAATAGGCAAGATTGCGACTGGCTCCGATTCGTTTGGTTTCTCAATGTACAAACTCCAGGTTCGCTTGTCCAAATCAAAAATACCTGTAAAAGACAAAGTTGGATACAATATGTGAAATTTTATTTTGGACTTTATTGTTGCATTTTATACTAGCATCTATTTTTCTGTACCTACAAAAACAAAAGTATAGAATCACTTACCTACTTGAAATTGGTACCGCGCGTTCTTGAGTACTGAATAATTTGTTAATAATAATAAAAATAACACAATTTTAAAGGTAATTCTTAACTTTAAATTAATATAAAATGGTGTCATTTTTATTATTAATAATAAATTATTCAGTACTCAATAACGCGCGGAATCAATTTCAAGTAAGTGATTCCATACTTTTGCTCGATAGTATAGTATTTTACTTTGTAATAAAAGTTTCGTAAGAAGCTGTTTAGGCGTTAAGGACATAATAAGCTGCCATTTTTTAAATAAATATCGAGGCTGACGTTCCACGTAATGGTAGGTGGCCACTGTTGCCTAATAACATAAGCAATGAGATAGACTACAAATTAAGGATAAAGAATTGGAATGAAGGGTGAAGGGAAATGGGCTTTGGCCAATCTTTAAGGATTTTCTTCTGAAAGGAGTGCAGTGTGCCCTAAATCCCTAAGTCTTCTTTCTAAATTCAAATCAGAGTTGTACAACTTTGAAAAGTTGGAATCCCTAACCACTCATCCAAGTGGCACGTTAATTATTTACTAGTTGTACATCACATCAAGCTCATGTGATATGCATGGCTGCAATTACCTCGTTGTATTGCAAGGATAAATTTGCTGACCAGTTATCCCGTTCAAGCTTTTTAACAAAATGTTAAAGATGCTTTTCTTTACCACGTTGATACTTTATACAAATATCAAACTTAATGAAGTCATCGAAATGGGACATACAAGACACTTAAATTTGACTCATAAAATAAATACTTGTACAAAATTTCAAATATCAAATATCTGAACTTACCGGCGGCAATAGTTTTTATGACAGCACCCTTTTTATCTTGAAATACATTGAAGATTTTGCCGCTTGTGTCGGACAGGATTTTCTCGACATCACCTCGTTTTTGTGGCGGATTGTGGTTGTGGATTGCTTCAAGGCGCGCTTCGCTGCTGTCTATGATAGGGCCAACGACCTCATTGACAGGAAGGCGTTGGTATCTAAAAGAATGGTAGTGGGATAATATTTTCGAAATGTAAGCGCTGTCAATACCCAAATTTTCATCTTATTTTTCACTAGCTGGTGTCTGCGACTTCGTCCGCGTTGAAAAAGAAAGAAGTAGCCTATCCCGTGTCCCGTACGTCTAAATGTTTATCTACCAAGTTACATGAAAATCAGTTAATTCGTTTAAGAGTTATGGAGGAACATACATACACTTACAGATTTATTATTAGTATTGATGATGATTAGCAAATATCGCACTTTTGATTATTAAGGATTATTCAAGAATTTACAAGAAATGATAATGATGATAGAGGACTTCGCGCGCATCGAAATAAAACGAGAACAGCGCTTGTTAATATGTTATACATTTTTTTCTGGGTTTGACATAATATGTTCTAATAACAAATTGATATTAAAACCTATACCTATATTATGATGCACTGATTGGTGATTTTGGTCTTTAACACTTACATGTTACAATGAACGAGGGGGTCCTTATAATACTTCTCGATGTTGAGCGAAGATTGGTTCGCCTTTAGATCTGGTGCCACCTCGATATTGTACAGCTGCCGGCCACCCCACGAGTCCGACCAGAGCATGTTGACGGAGAACCCGTTCGCCACACCGAGACCTTCGTCGCGAATGATCCTCTCCGCCTCGTCAAAGTTCTTCGATGTGAGCAGAGCTCTAGTGATGAAAGTGCGAGCTGCAACCAAATTCGAATATGTTACGAGATGACAAGTGCTCAAAGGGTGCTGTTATGTTTTTCTTGTATATATAAAAAAAACACAAAAAATTATGACCCCCATAGCTGGAAAATGTACCAGGTGGATGATTGATTTTATTTTGATGTTTTAAACTATGACTTTGTGACTAACCGCGGATTTCCACCCAAGTCTATATGTAGGTACTAACTGAAAAAAAAAAATCTCTATGCGCAAACTTCCCTACAGGACTACAATCAACTCCAGGACTATTGGATGAATAATGAACGATTAAATCTGCGAATATCATTTCATACATAAACACACGTACCGTTATCAATACTTATAATAAATCTGTAGGGGTCGGTCATGGAGTAATTTACTTTGTTTTCAGAAATATCGTGTATATAGGCTCTATACATGATACTGAAACTAAATTGACCATTTTTAGATTTTTTTTCTGTATGTATGTATTGTATGTTCCTCCATCACTCACGAATTGAAACTTGGTAGATAAACATTTAGAAGTATGGGACACGTGATAGGCTACTTTTTATCTTTTTTAACGCGGACGAAGTCGCGAACTACATCTAGTTTATACATAAAATAGGCAAACACTTACGAGTGCTTCCAGGTTTCAACTGGCGTGGACTTAATGTGTTGATGGAAAATACCAGTCCATTTTCATTGTAGCCCATTGTGTAACCGGGAAGATGGCCGGCGTAGCACAACGATGCGAATCGTTCTTCCACTGCCTGCATTCACAATGTAATTTATTTATTTATTTATTTACAACATACATGGTATACATCATTACATGAGTGGTCTTAATACAATGTATCTGTTCTTAAATTATAAAAATTAAAAAAATTACAAAATATATTTTCTTTTAAATAAACCTATATACACAAGAATAAACCTATATTACCTAAGTATTTAACTATAACATAGCACAAATAGTCCCACCCTAGTGAATTCATTAATTACTTAACAATATGACCGTTACTTAAGTTCGTATTGTTGAGAGCCATCTTGTTGTGGTTCAGACAAATAGAAGGCAGATTATTTTTTGAAACAGTCTCTCTTTTAAGGTTTTCTCGGATAGATACAATATCGGCTCCTGAACTAACAGGAGTAAACAAATTCTGCGCGGTCGGCAGCCACATAAATTGCTGTTGATTGTATCTTACCAGATTGTAGCCATGGACCACTTAAATATAAAAAAAATCCATTAAGCCGACTTCAGGGTGATATAATTAATTTCGAACATTCTCATGGTTTTGAATAATTTTATTCTCAAGTTATAAATACGACACAAACGCACTTTTATTACAACAACTATCTCCGCTTACCGCTTCCTTCTATGGTCGGCAGCGCACTTGTAGCACTTATGGCGTTGCTTGTGTTATAGGCGACGGTAGCCACCTACCATCAAGTGGACCGTCAGCCTGTTTGTCTACCTTAACATAAAAAAATTTAAAAAAAAAACCTAATATTTTGAGTCTTTTAAATTCGTATTTTAAATTAAAGTTTAAATTATAAATACAGGATAAAATTAACTTATGATTAAAACATTCGATTGGTATTCTATAGAAATCTTATACTGTAAACACTAGGTAGTAGGTACATTCAGTTAAATAGATAACGAACGTGACAACTGGCACGATCTCAACAACAATTAAATATAATAACTGATATTAGATTTAAATAAAAAATATATATATAACGTACTTAAATATTATGTGAATTTATATTTATACATTCAGTTAAAGAATATGCACGAATGGTAGGTATGTGAACTATTCGTAGACAAAGGTTTGATATCTAATCTTGTGTGGTTTGTAAGTGATTCTTTAAATTAGCTTAATTATACACTAATAATATATGTAATTGTTGAGTTTTTTTTTATAATATAGAGGTGGCAGACAGGCAGGCGGCTCACTTGATGGTAGGTGGTTACCGCCGCCTAGGGACACAAGCAACACCAAGGGGAGTGCTAGTGCGCTGCCTACCCTGCAGAAGTTTATTTACAGCTCGCTTATATACTAATGTTATGAGTATATTGTAGAAATACATTAAAAAAAAGATAAGCTAACAAAATTTTTCGCCTCACGTCATAGTCGTCATAATCCAGTCTCTATTTCAGCTTCTATTGATTGATAGTACAGATAACGCAGATCATCAGACTATCAGGGCTTGGCTCATGGTACAGTCGAACGCAAAAGTCGATTAACACATTCTAAAGTGCAAAACAACTGAACACACAACGCGCCATAAGTCGTTGTCACGACTAGAGAACAAAATAAAGGTTCAATAAGTAAGTAAGTTGAGTGTTCAGTTGTTTTGCACTTTTGAATGTGTTAATCGATTTATGTGGCCGATTGTACTTTTAAGTAGCCTTAATCGATCAATTTTAACTTTGAGAAGAAGCTTCTCTCAGCAGAATACCAAGACCTATTTGAGCTGTTGTTGTTGCCAGTAATGCCAGTTTAACTTTTATAACCGACTAGAGAAATATCACTGCACTGTTTAAGGTGACTTTTTTGCGAGGGGCGAACTGTCGGCGTAACTGCGCAACTACTGGCTGCTATAAATGACGTCTAGGATCTATAAGATTTGCATCTATATATATACTCACCCCATTTAATTTATCTTCAGCGGTGGGTATTATGTGAGCAGATAATATGTAGAAATGATTCAATGTTTCCGCAAACGCATCTTCTGTGTGCCCCAATACACCCTGCAATAAATAGTTCGGTAACGCATTAATTTTTTTTTTTTTTATTAGAGATGGGTTTGCTCTTGGCCAACAACCAGCTGGGTAGCAAGGGAGAGGCCTAAGATGGAGCGAGCTCACCCAGAAGATGCCTATTTACTCGAACTTTGAAAAGATTAGGGTTATATGAACTCGGAAAGACAGACGCAGGCAGGGAGTTCCAAACCTTGGCGGTGCGCATTATAAAGGATGTTAATGTTCATTAATATCTTACTCTATACAGTCTTAATGTTTTCTGAAAACTATTTTCACCACATACCGTGTTGGCTGTTACGATTCCTATAGAGCTGCATCCGCCTGTATCATTACGGTTAATTTGGTTTTCATTTATTGTACCAATGATATCGTCCATTTGAAGTAGAAAGAGCTGAAAAAATGCAAAGACATGAAATAGACAAATTTATCTTCAAATATGCAACTGTGTGTGATTTTTTGTGCGCAGTTAGTCAACATTGTCTGAAAAGCACTCTTACAACGGAACGATAAAATCTATGACTATAAGTAAAAAGTACCTGGTGGAAAGGAACATTAGCTCCGTCTGCAACACCCTGAATCTCCTTCACATAGTGAGGAAATCTTTGTTTCATATTAGCCAGGGTTTTATCGTAAGCATTTCGACCCGTGTCCGTTTTGTACTCAGCTTCGAATTGTCTCAAATTTTCATACGTCGCGATGAAGTTTTTAATCACAGAGGAGAAGATGCGACCCTTTAGAAATATCAAATAAATTAGAAATACAATTAACATTTCACATGCTTTTTTCTTATTATAACATTTGGCCCAGGCGTTAGTTTTTTATTTTATTTTAGATAATCTCTCGGTAACATTAGGTGCTTTTTTCTGGGTGAAAGATAGGTATCCTATATCCTTTCTTATTATCCCTGACACCGTATACTTATCCAAAAATTCATTATGATCATATCGTAGTAGCAATTTGTGTATTACAACTAGGGTACTAACGGGTCACTGCTGCCTCAATAGCCTATAATAACCTCAATAACCTTAAAGTAATGGGTCTCACTAGTACAGGAGAGTGTTGCTTCTGCTATGAGGCAGAAAAAACACCAATGCATATCCTGTGCCCTTAATGCACAAGCGCAGTCACATCCTAGGAAGCCACACTATGGCTTGTGAAGATGTGAAGAATGCCTCTATCAAAAAAGCACTACAGTTTCTCAACGTGGTAGGTATATAGATAGAGAGCTTTAGTTTACGTGGCCATCACAATATTTCAGCAATGGACGAAGTGATACTGGTTTTCTAGCAGACAGAAATAGCCACTAAGCAAATAATAATAATAATCATACTTAGTGAATAATATTGTATATTCGATCCCAAGCAGTTCGCAACGTAGGTATACGCGATTACGCTTATAATCTATTTATGCCGAAGTACTGCAAAACTAACGATGGTGAACGTGCGCCTTTATATCGTGTTATGTACAAGTAAGTACCTACAATTTGTTTATTTACACGTGTTGATCTATTTTCAACTAGCTCACACGAATATAAAAATAATATTGTTGTTTTAGTTTTATGGTGTTGTTTTGGTGTATTTTTGTATATAAATATGTATAAAGTTACTCTCTGTATAAAATAGTTTACCAATTCGTAGAAAATGTTGTTGATTGCATATATTATCTTTATAAATAATATATGATTCCCTTTTTTCAAATTTACTATATATATTGTGTAATTGTTTTCCATAATAAAATAAAATCATTACTTTCCTTCAAAATCTACTGTGTGTAAAAAAATATATATTGTTTACATTGTGGTGTAACAAAATAAGATTGTTTTATGTTTGTGACTCCTCGTCTTGAATTGTTACCGCTGATGGATTGTTAAGTACAGACAGGAAGAAAGATCATTTTTTATAAAAACTCTATATAAAAATAAAATTGTTGTCCGCTTCTGGTTGTTTCTCGGCTATTTTCTTCTAAACCCAACCGATTTTTTATGATTTTCACTAATGGAAAAACCGAAAAACACAAGCAATTTTCACAAGTAAGTAAGTGTAAGGAATAATAGAAACATTTTAGTACTAAGGTATGCCACAAGAATGAGGTGCTTTATATACATACGTTTTATTACCTCGACTGTAAACTAGAAACTCTATTTGCACAGTAACAAAAAGACACAACTTTCACCTAATTTAATGGTTTGAGAGATTTTAATATTATAAAAAGGATTTACTTAAGACTTTTATTGCTAGCTGTACATATCCATGACGCCTCATTAACTTGAAGCGGTTTTCCTTTCATTGTAACTCATGACATTTATGACATTATCTCACAATTTGATGTGGTTTATACTTTAGAGGAAATTATACCTTTTTTATACACACGAGTAATGGTACGACCATTCGTGACCACTGACTATTTTTGAACAGTTTGTTTAAAAGCATGATTGTGATTTCAAGTAAATGGGATTGGTGATTGTACGTAATTTGTACACACTTTTTTATACACACTACAAAGCTAATTTATTATAACTAAGTATTTGTTAATATAATTATAGACTTGAAGGTTCTAGATTTCAAATTTAAAGAGAACCATTTTTTATTTCATTCACTACAAAGTAAAATAAATATTTACACTATGCGTTTGTATTGTATGATCACACGTGCTTAAATACCTATTATGTATTATAAGGATTTTCAACGACTTTTATTGTGATGTTTGGTTTTTCAACATGAGTTATGGCAAGTATGTTTTGCTGTTACTGTCAACAACCCTGATTATAAATAGATAAAATCTACGTTCTCTATACACACACAGAGAGATACAAAATTAAATATATAATACAATCTGTCTATTAGATGCAGTTCTGTGACTTATGGATCGGTCTACTAATTAACCTTTTAATGACCAATCGGGAAGCGTTATATGGAAATAAATCAAGTTATTTGCACTCACCGTGTCAAATCCGACATCGTAATGACTTCCTCGGACATTGATCACTGGAACAGATGTTCGCCTTTCCAACTGATTTTCCGGAGCTGCGTTGCCTATAAAAAAATATTAATATTTCATTCAGATGGAAAGCTAGTTGCAATTCCTGCGATACCTACCTAAACAAATTCCTATAAGGAACACGGTCATAAATACATACTTATAAGCACTTTTGAATGGCGTTACTCGACTTATGCGGCCGACTGTACCAACATTGTTATAAAATCTCTGCCATAAATTTATTCAAAAGATAAAAATTTTTACAACAAAGATTATAAATAATATCATAATAATTGGCATCATTAATTTTAACAAAAAGTTTCTCAAATTTTCTGTTTTCTGTAGTGAAAAGCTGAAACTAAGCCTCTTTTTAATAGGCGCGATTTTCCGCTCGATTATTCAATGTACACGATGTTGTAGAAAGGTCGAAATTTTGGCTAAAATTATATTACGAGGAAAGTTCATAGGTTCGCGTTGCGATTATGACCGATAAATCTCGTTTTGTTTACATTTGACCGGATCAGCTAATATTTAAGACAGTAGGCATATTACTATGTTCCACAGGTCTCTTCTCTGTAGCAGACGACATGGATAATAATAAATCCACCACGTTTATTTACTGAGTTTCACAATTGGAAGATTTCCAATAATTACTAGTAATTTTTCGTCAAGGTTAAGACAAGATAAATATTTTTTATTTATGTAATTGAAATCAAAATAAAAAATATTTTGTTTTTCTTATTATACTATTATTTTTCTTATTATTCAATTATTTTTGCATATATACATGAATCTTTTTTCGTTTATCGCTTTTTCCATTAGAAATAGACAGAAACGACTATTTTATAATAAAAAGATAGAAGACCAGGGTTCAAGACTGCGTCTGCAATGGCAGGAGCCGATCATTTATTCCATTGTATAGTTTTAGGTACCACTAATTTTACTACGCTCATACGACTTGTTCGCACGGTATTTAACAAATTTTTAAAATATTGTAGGTATCTTGATACTTCAAACCAAATAGATAAATATTTAAATTGATCAGCCACATTACACATTACAGTCATATCATGCGGTTATGTCACATTGTCACATTGTCACATTATGTTTAATTCCATGGTAACAACGCCTTTGACATTGGACCTGACTGCTTTGGACTTGACGGACCTGCAGGCCTATTCTCTAAGTGTGGTTTTTAAAACGTGTCGACTCCAATGTCGACATTAAAACGTTCTACATTAAAACCACATGTAAAACTTTCGTATTCTCTATGTTCATTTGACAAGCGCGTTAAGATTGTCTACCCATTGTCTACATTCGGTCAGTCAGTCAGCTAATCAATCACTCATTTATGTCAACTTAGGTTTTGTTATTGTTTAAATATTGTTTGATTATTGTTTTAAATAACATAAAGTAGTAAATTAATTTACCTAACTGTACAAAATGAGTATCTTATTTCATATCGGAAAGTTAAAAAGAAATAGTGCGAGATCTCTCAGATACTTTAGATATCCCAGAAAATTAAAAATTAAAAAAAAATTGGCTAGGCGAAGCATATTTTCTTTTTCTCTCCGTCTAATGTAAATATCTAAATATTACTTTCTTACAGTGATACCACAGTAACTCTTATTTAATTTGTGGTGATACTTCTATAAAAAACGTACCGATTACTTACCATTCTCACTAAATAAATACTGATTTAATGAAAGTCCGAACACAAAATCTTAAATTGCAAATTCTTAATTTATGTGTAATTACGTGGAAATATTGTAATTTATTGTAAATAAACAACAATATATATTATAGCTTCTATATTTTTAGTAACACATAATGACAGCCATACATTAGTTTCTTTTTATTATATTTAAATCTTATTCTTATAAAGAACACTAATAGATGTACACATTACAATAACAAGGAGTAAGTATTTACTCCAACACAAATAATAGGTACTTTCGAAGTTTCGAAAGCAGAGTGAGTGAAAAATATATGAAAACGCGCCCAAAACGCGCCAATAATATCATCGACATGATGTCGACGTCATAACCACGGTAAAACGTCATCGACATTTTGACAGGTGCTTAGTGAATACCAAAGTAGACAATTGTCGAGTCTATAACCGCATCAAGTCGATAACCACAGCAAAACCACACTTAGAGAATAGGCCTGCTGTTTTGGAATACTAACATGAGATATATAGACTTGACTGACTTTTGATTTTGAATTAAATTTTGCCTCTTTTTTTTAAAAAGAGGCTATTACAAATTGCTATTTTTACTAATGACACTGCGACATTAACTTGACACTGGCAGATAATGGCCCTTTTAAAATGAGCCGCATTGCCATTTAAACCTAAAAAGAAGAAGAAGAAGAACGCCTTTGACAATAAAAAAATAGTGAGATATAAAAAGAGGTTTGTTACTTTATTCAAATTAGCCAGCCGCACTTATATTGCGATATATTGGGATTTGTTTTATCACTATACTAAGTACTTATTAACGATTGAAGATTTTTTTTTTTAATCTTTTGCATATTAATAATCTGTATGCTTAGAAAAACTTTATTCTCTACTTTAGCTGGTGCTTGCGACTTCGTCCGCGTTGAAAAAGAAAAAAGTAGCCTATCCTGTGTCCCGTACGTCTAAATGTTTATCTACCAAGTTTCATGAAAATCAGTTAATTCGTTTATGAGTTATGGAGGAACATACACACATACAATATTTACACTTACAGATTTATTATTATTATTAGTATTGATAATGATGATTTCAGTATCAGTGGTGCTCAGACTTGAACTTCACAAAGTAAAGTCGGGGTACAAAAACCTTCGTCAGTTTTCAAGTTCATGTTTATCAAAGTCGTAGACTCTTAGTACCTTTTGAAACTAAAGCACTAAGCAGACAACTGACAGACGTTTGAAATTAAATTTTGGCATGCTTACCCCGACTGTACATAGGGACATTTCATTGAGGAAACTTTCACGAGGGAGATGTCACTAAAAATAATCATCAATACTAATAATAAATCTGTAAGGGTTGGTCATGGAGTAAGTTACTTTGTTTTCAGAGATATCGTGTTTATAGGCTCTATACATGAAACTGAAACTATATGTATGTATGTTCCTCCATAACTCTTAAACGAATTAACGGATTTTCATGAAACTTGGTAGATAAACATTTAGACGTACAGGCCACAGGATAGGCTACTGTCTTTCTTTTTCAACGAGGACGAAGTGCCAGCTAGTAATAAAATAAAAATTGACGTTATCTGCAAAAGCCTACTATTGCGAAATGAAATTTAATAATTTTAGTTATCTACACAAAAAATTAAATAAAAATAATGGAGCGATCAGCCGCAATAAAGAAAAACGAATGCACCGGGAAATAAAACATGTTTATGTAATAAAATTAATAAAAGAGCGGTTATTAATGTACTTATACTCACAGGCAGAGAACGTGCATAAAATACTCCGAAAGGTAGGTATGCGATTCTATTCTTTTTTTGTACATGTACAATTGTACATACTTATAAGGACTAATCAAATAATTGCTTTAATGTTAAGCTTCAGAAAAACAAGTGTGATATATTAAATCATTGAAAAGTAATTGATATACTTATCTACTGTATGTTTGAAGTATATCGTTCGATAGCACAACATTTGTTTTTTTGTATGGACAATTTTTGTATTGGCAAAGTCCACCGCAAAAGTGTCTTTATTTATTTAATATTATTATTTAAAAAATGTATAAAGAAGTAAACAATATGTTAAAATATTTAAATTAATATTGAACCTATTCCTATTTTTTTCAGTCGTAATAATAAAATATTATTACGAAAAAATATATTCACTCATTGATACATTATATATCAAAAAAACTTAAATTAGTATTTTATTTTTTTCATGAACTTTTGGAACCTTTAGCGTAAAAATAATTCTTTTAACTGGCTGTTGTAAGCGACTTTGCCCGCGTATTCTATAGGAATTTTTAAATCGGTCCAGTAGATTATGAGTTACAAACATTACAAACATTTGTATGTTTGTAATGTTGTATCTTCTCTCTTTATAATCAATCAATACTAATAATAAATGTGTAGGGGTCGGTCATGGAGTGATTTACTTTGTTTTCAGAAATATCGTGTATATAGGCTCTATACATGATACTGAAACTAAATTGACGGTGATATATGTTCCTCCATCACTCTTAAACGAATTTATTTATTTTCATGAAACTTGGTAGATAAACATTTAGAAGTACGGGACACGTGATAGGCTACTTTTTATCTTTTTTAACGCGGACGAAGTCGCGGGCAACAGCTAGTACTAAAATAAATCTGTAAGTGTAGATATTGTATGTAGGTATGTATGTTCCTCCATAACTCTTAAGCTAATTAACTGATTTTCATGAAATTTGGTAGATAAACATTTAGACGTACAGGACACAGGATAGGCTGCTACTTTTTTTTTATCAACGCGGACCTAGTCCAGTTAGTGTTAATTTTTCTAAGAAGTATGACTTCATATAATTACAATTTCTTATTTTGCTATATTATTTTTATTCACAATATTTATAGTTTAAAGATTTTTTTAACTTTTAAAATATTAAATGTCAATTATTTACAATGTTTACAATGCGTTGCACCTGGTTGCACCATTTAAATATTTCAACACTTACCGTTAAAAGTTCTCATAGTACAAACTCTATACTGGCTTCGAAATTTACAATTTCGAACTCCGAGTAACAAAGTCGCATCGGCAACAGCACGAGCAACACTGCGCCAAGTTTGTATACTACTGTACATAATATACTTTTCTGAGTTACTTCGTTTGAGTACAACAAGCACCCAGAGCGATTTTTGCTGACCACGATCAAGGATATCGTAATACTTACATCCGTTAGGAAATTCTAGTGATGCAACTGATCATAAGATATCATTTCGATAACTTTTTTTAGATGGGAATCACCGTCCCCTTGATAAACAAGTTGAAGGTCTACACTTCTCCGAATATACCTATACCATATTGCACACTACGTTATATCATTAATTCATTACATAGTAGGTACATACAATTGTTGTAAACTGTCAAGTATATCGAGTTCCGTACGTAACCGGTAATTAAATCTATATAAAAAAAACTGCTCATTGAATGCCAATTGTATCGCTCTGAATTAAAATTGTTTGTCATTGTTTTAATTACAAATGATCTAGCTAGGCGTATAACATGTACCTAATTGAATGTTTGTTTTTCCTATTGAATAAAATATGTATCTAATATATTTTTTTTAATTTATTTTTTCCGAGTAAATTAAAAAAAATATATATTAAAAATATCAATTCTTTAACGACTTATGATTTTTTAAAGTTGTCACTATCATCCCCTAGCTTCTATCCGCCCTATCTCGGATAATTTTAATTTTAGCGAAAAACATAAAGAGACATTTCTTTATAAAATTTGATGCTCTACAACTTTTATTTAGACTTTTTTTTTAGTCCTTACGGTTTCCCCAAAATTTGAAAATCACACTTTATATTTTTTTTCACAGCTTCTTGGGGGTTATTTTAAAAAATACTTTCACAGGTCGTTTTGTAATCTTTCATAGAAACTTATATGAAAAATTCAAGTATTTACCTCACATTTTGATTTAAAGGCTTATTTTCTTGGACTATAAGTTCGATTTACGAATAAATAAAATTCATCACAGTACTGCAAAAGCATTTTGGAGTATTTATATGAGCAATTGAAGGAGTCATGCAAAAATCCTATACACAAAGTAAATGTTTCGATTAACATTGTACATTTTATCTAATGCTTTGTAATGTTGAAGTAATAAATAAACAAATCAGCGGCTGTCCAATCCAGATACCACAGTGCTGTGTGTACTGTCACGCGTACTAAATGTGAGATACCATAGGGCTGTCCAAATTATCCTGCTGACCTATACTGAAAATACAGTACTGTGATCCCTTGATTCCTTATTTAATTTTTAATAAGCCAACGTCAACTTGAAGTATAGTCAACTTTAAAGAAATTCTTTTAAGTACTTAGTTGTTGAGATTATCGCGAACATACAGACATACAAACAAAGTCCTCCACCGCATTATGTAATGATTGTTAAAAGAATAGACATCAATAAGTTTTTTTCTTAAAGTGCATTATTATAAAACAGGATAATTTAACAATCCAATGGTCAACCCTAAACTTTAGATAAGCGGTAACTTGAATATTCAAGCAAATTCCATTACCCTATCCAAGTGTAATAATCCTAATAAAAAGGTTATTCCACTATGTATCAAAAAGGAATTTCTGGCGTTCACTCATACAAATTATTCTCTGCCACATACTCTTTAGTGTATGTGGAAATAAGTGGTATAAATGTAATTTCAAAACTACATAATGATTATGTATGAAATGAAGAGGAAAATCGGTAAGAAACTTAGGTGAAAGAAACGGATCGGTACCTACGCCTACATATTTATCGAAGACTTTCCTTGAGGAAATATTTGCATTCGTTGCTTCTAGGCAAATTAGCATTGTAAAAATTATAATAATTATGTAATTGATGCCATTACAATTTTACTACATACATACGAGTAAATACATATTAGTCCCACAACTCGAAACAGAGTTTTGGTTTTATTGTTATAATATATAGGCATGAACGCCTACATTACCTACATCTATGTATATATAAAAATGACGTGTCACGTTGTTTGAGGCCAATGAACTCCTAAACTACTTAACCAATTTTGATAAAACTTCGTAACTATGTGTAATTTGGTCCAACTTAAAATATACATATTTTTTAGGACATAGACGCAAAATTGCCAGTCTATGTGTATTTTATAAGATGTATACTTCGGAGAGTGTGCTCAGGAGCTGCATGAGCTCATTACCGCCTTCCCCTTTCTTCTATCGGACATACAGACGTACGGCTGGTTACCATCCTCATCTTGTCGAAATCCCTCCTTTTCGGACTAAGCGCTTTGAAACATCCTTTACAATGCGCACCACCAAGGTTTTTGGAACTCCCTGCCGGCGTCTGTATTTCCGAGCTCATATAACCCTAATCTATTCAAAGTTCTACTCAGCTGGTTGTTGGCCAAGAGCAAAGCCATCTCTAATAAAAAAAAAATTGAACTCGGGCGAATTCGGGAGCGGGCCCGTATAAATATGAGTTAGGTATATCCTGACGGTCTATCCGATTTATGAACGCGAAACTAATAAAAGTATAACCTATTTTCATTACAGATGATAAACAAGTGCCAAGTTCATGACAGTAGTTCTTTGATTTTCATTTAATAAATTAATAGGCAATCCTAATAAGCAATTAAGTTTTCTATAACATTTTAGCTGATCGACAGTAACTTAGCTGTTGCACGTGACTTCTACTGCGTAACCTTATAAAATATATAGCCTATGTTACTCGCTAATAATTTAGCCTTCTATATGTGAAGGAATTTTAAATATCGGCCTAGATGTTTTAGAGTTTATCCATTACAAACATACAAATCTTCTATATTTATAGTAGGTCAGTAAGTAAGTGAGAATAAGTACAGATTAAACTGTAACACCAAAACCTTCAAAAAGCTATGAACGTAGAATTTTTTTTGGACACTAAAACTTCCGTATTAGTGATATATGGCTAACATAACTGTGTTACTTGATATGTTATCTTTGTATTTAATAGTGAAATGACATGGTAACTAAATCATTTTATGATTAGTTCAACTTTATCTATACTGACAGCCGATCTATAAATGCCCAAATTTTTTTTTATTAAACAGTTCTGACGACCAATAATCGGTTTGACATTGAACTTTGAAAATTAATACTTACAGGCAGTATTGGATTGACTGAAAAACTTGATATTGGCATGTAACGCGATATTGCGTACACACAAATTTTGTTGAGACATTCATATTAAAGTAGTTTTATTGAACATGATATGCGGTTTATGAACATTAGACTCGGTACCCATTTATTATCAAGTGGACCG
Source organism: Synanthedon vespiformis (assembly GCA_918317495.1). Lineage (NCBI taxonomy): Eukaryota > Metazoa > Arthropoda > Insecta > Lepidoptera > Sesiidae > Synanthedon > Synanthedon vespiformis. The sequence goes on from OU906947.1 coordinate 7,605,429, forward strand.
TCAGCCTATCTAACAACCTTTACATAAAAAATACAAACGTAGAGTCTAAGCGCCTGTTTCACCAACGTCAAGTAAAGTGTTGATTAGTTACTTTTAGAAGTCATTTTCTGTTTTATTGAATTATGCACTCGGTTTAGTGCATCCATCGATAGCCGATTTTTTATTATTATTTTCTATTCAATGTTTGGGACGTTTACCGTACAAACAAAGGTATATCGCTGCGCCTGTTTCACATACGTCAAGTATGGCCTACTTGACGTAACTGTCATTTACACCGGTAACCGAGAATAATTGAGCTGATATACCTTTGTTTGTACGGTAAACGTCCCAAACATTGAATAGAAAATAATAATAAAAATTCGGCTATCGATGGATGCATTAAACCGACTGAATAATTCAATAAAACAGAAAATGATTTCTAAAAGTAACTAATCAACACTTTACTTGACGTTGGTGAAACAGGCGCAAATTGTCTAATCGTAGGACTGCAAGTAGCAAGTAAAAACTTCTTACCTTTTAAAACAAAAAGCTAGGTTATTGAATTACTATTGAATATATGACTGAAAACAATTTTACGTCAGGCTCTATACATGATACTGAAACTAAATTGACGATTTTTAAAATATTTTTCTGTATGTATGTATGTTCCTCCATAACTCTTAAACGAATTAACCGATTTTCACGAAACTTCGTAGATAAACATTTAAACGTACAAGACACGAGATAGGCTATTTTTTTCTTTTCCAACGCGGACGAAGTCGCGGGCGCCAGCTAAGTTATTGATAAATTATAAGCTATTTTTTGTTTTGGATAAATAATAAACAGACAACACTGATAAACACCCATAACGTCATCATGTGGTCTGTATTACGTCATATTACGCAATCAAGAATTGAAAAAAAAAACTATTACCAAATGCAAAAATAATGTACTTTTGTGTAGTTAATTTGGATGCTTTTTCCTCCACTCAGTCCACAGAAGTGTCAATCGCTTTTGAAGAAGTTTTTTTATCTTTGAAAAACTTATATAAACAACTCATATGAGAGGAATATGGCAGAAATTAAAATAAAGAATAAAAATTGTTTCAATTATTTCAAGAAACAATAACACCAATAAAATAAGGTCCTATGTTTATTGAACAATTTAAATTTTCCGCAAGATAATTAACTATTTGAAATTCCTGCATAGTGTATTGGCTTATTAAGGTTTGACAGAATAGAATTCGGGTGTTAATTGATGGATTAGTTTCCTTCGAGAAGTCATTAACTTTTCTTATCAAATGCAGCTTGGTATGCATTTGCAGCATGCAGCAACTTATGCAGTATTCGAGCAGGTGGCATAGTTATAAATAATAAATTATTGTAATTAAATATTTTATTAGTTCCACGAAATAATTGTTTATCATCAATACTAATAATAAATCTGTAGGGGTCGGTCAATGGAGTAATTTACTTTGTTTTCAGAAATATCGTGTATATAGGCTCTATACATGATACTGAAACTAAATTGACCATTTTTTGATTTTTTTTCTGTATGTGTTCCTCCATAACTCTTAAACGAATTAACTGATTTTCATGTAACTTGGTAGATAAACATTTAGAAGTACGGGACACAGGATAGGCTACTTTTTATCTTTTTTAACGCGGACGAAGTCACGGGCAACATAATAAATTTGATAGGAAATATATATAAATTTGGTCTTTATTGTTACATTTTGGTTTGTTTTATAATAAGTGAGGATTGTATAATATTATTTAAAAGTTATGGCCAGATAAATTAGTCTTTTCATATAAATAATATTGGTAATGGAATATAATTATTATACCAAGAATAGGCAAACTGTCAACCATTAGTTTCTCACCGTAGCAGTGTCTACATAAGACACAATAAATAATATTAAACAACTTAGTTCACTTGTCAATCTGTGTCATTCAAGCATTCGTACCTACTTATGTTATGTTTTAAATGTGAATATTTTAAAGATTTAAAAAGTTATGAAATTTGTTTTAACTTTTTTTTTTTAAACTTAAAAATTTTAAGGCCTTGTTTTTCTTAATACAATCAATGTTATCTATTATTTACAAATTCGAAAATGATTTCGTTTTTTTAAACTTTCACGTCTTAATTACTTCATAATGAAATTTTGAAAGTACTACTTTTCAGAGAAACAAAAAAGAACATAGCGTAAACAAAAAAGGACAAACGTTAAAAAGCTAATTAAAAATTAAAATTGATATTTATTTTTAAAACAATACCAACATCAATAATATGTTGGTAGTTGGTAAATTAATTTAAATATATAGCGGTCAGTCTATTAAAATATTAACGCAGCGCAACAATAGTGAAATATTTTATTGATCGAGAATCCGGTGCAGCTGCGAGGCTCACGCTACAATACACTTTACTTGAGGTTGTCACATTGTATAAATATTAAATCTACAATATTATATTTATATATTATTACTTATGAAATCACGCGTAAATGTTTCAATTTAATAAGAATTTAAATAAAAAGTAAAAGGCATGAAAATTTTCTATAGCGATTATATATAATATAAGATACTAGGCGGTTTTCCTTAGTATAATTTCTCATAATAATTTATTTACGCGGATTTGAAACCAACTGTACAATCAAACTTAAAAACAATGTTCACATTTCATTCTCTATGTAATACTTCTATATAAATTACTCGCAAGTAATGACTGCGTTTACAACTCTATTGGATTACATACAGGTATAATTATGTATGTTTTATACATTACATTACATATACATCATAAGCAATACTAATAATAAATCTGTAGGGGTCGGTCATGGAGTAATTTAATTTGTTTTCAGAAATATCGTGTATTCAGGCTCTATACATGATACTGAAACTAAATTGACCATTTTTATAATTTTTTTGTGTATGTATGTATGTTCCTCCATCACTCTTAAACGAATTAACTGATTTTTATGAAACTTGGTAAATTAACACTTAGAAGTATGGGACACGTGATAGGCTAGTTACATATATAAGTATAAAAAATACCTTTACAGGCTGTTTACCTTTATTTACCTAATACTTACTTGCTAGTTCCGGCGATTTCGTTCGCGTTGATAATAGAAAAATTTAACACCTGAGAAATATTTGATGTGCTACAAAATAAGCCGTTGGAACGAGCTCGCTATTTCCAATTTTAATATATAGGGTAGTTCACCCCCCATGATATTTTTAAAATCTAGCCTATCTCAGAGCAACAAATTATCAAAAAAATAAGCATTTAGAATGGACTCGCTAGGTGCTTTCCTTGTCATACATCCATCCAAACTCACAAACTTTCGTATTTATAATATTAGTGGGATATTAGAAATGAATGGTAATTTTTTTGTCAACCCTATGTACGCTGTGATACAGTTCATAATGCGCGTCTTTGGTTGTATTAGTTAGTAATTATGCAATAGAGACCTGCCCACCACAAGGTCGCACGCTATGCCTCTGCTCCAATTAATAATTATCAACTATTTTTAATTTGTTGATGACTAAACGGAATGAATAACTTAATGAAGCATTTATTGCGCTCCTTATTAACGATTAAGGGCGAAATTAAAATACACGATAAATTCGATTAAGACAAATTATGAGAATATTTCATCCACACGTTAACAGTTAACAATGAATAGTTAATTTTCTTACAGTTATTTACTGGTAAAATGACTATATTCCATGATATGTATCATAGAAGTTTCTAATGTTTAATATGCTATGAAACTATTTTCCAATCATGTCCACAAATGAAATTTAAAAAACATCATATCCACAAATGAGATTAAAAAAAACACAACTTGTGCTTCTTTTTTTCTTTTTTTACTACTATATTTTGTTTTACAAAATGGCCGTATAAAATTTTTATTTAATACTAGCTGCCCTATAAAAATGGGGTGGGCCACCATTATCACTGGTGTATAAAAAATAGTTTACGACCTATTCTCAGACTTACCGAATATACACAGAAAATTTCAAAAATTCAAAAAATCTGTCCGTTCTGGAGGAGTTTGGTTACAAACACTGTGACACGACAATATTATATTATACTAGTTGGTGCCGTCCGAGCCGATCGCTATCAAAGTTCACAGGATTGCCGCTGGACTATATTCCCTATGGACCCCAAAACCGCTGAACCGATTTTGATGAAATTTTCAGATTAGTCGATAAGGTAATCAATCGCGTCGCTGAAGTCGACGAAGTCGCCGGCAAAACCTACTATATTATATGTTCATTCTTTGCTTTAATATATCGGACGGAGTCACGCTTCATTAACTACAGTTCGCCAATTAACAACCCAGAGTGCCTATGATATTTTACTATGAAGTGAGTTACTAGTTAAATCAATATCTAATTTGGTTCTAATTCAGTTTAAGATCCACAAGCAAAACCGATAAGGCTGAGTCTCTTTAAACTGTGTATATAATTACTTTGTAATACTCAGTAATTATAAATACTAAGTAAATACTAAGTTGTTTTTCATTTTTCAGGTATACCTATCTTATATTGTAATTATATTGTATTTACCATTTACGTCCACGTCAATGGCATTAATGTTCTAAAGAAAAATATGTTTTCTTATCTTAAGTCCATTGGCAAACAGATTATCAAACAGAGTAACCTCTTATAAAAATTAACCACGATAAATTGAAGTTTGTACAGAAGTAGACAAATCTTTCTTTTGCTTAACAATGTAATAAGTTTTACGAAAGCTAATTAAATAACATTTAAGCTTATTAAAATTAATTATTAACTGTAAGTAAATCGATGTTATTGAAATGTCAATTAAAATGTATTGCGGTTAAACCATTGTATTGTATGGTAAATAAACGTAGACTAGATTGGATTGTTGGTTGGATCCACCCATCGGTATCGCATTCTTGAGAATTCCGTGACAACACTAAGTGGCAGTAATGTTTAAAATATTCATACACAGTGGTAATCGAAATTATCCATCTAATCTAAGACAATAATAAATGCGTTTCTTTCGAGCAACTTTCTTTTCAGCAGACGCCCTCACCATTGAGCATATTATTATGTTTATGCCACATTTGAGAGTAACAGAACGCATGAGGTATGAACGTCTTTATGGAAAGAGATAAATAAACTTTAAACCGTTCATTGGCTCGAGAAGTCGAAAAGCACAAAAAAAGTATGAAATTTAATTTATTCAAATCGTGGGCAACCACCACAGGTGCAAACACCACTGTGGGCGAACACCACGGACCCGCAGTCTATCAGCTATTAAAAATTCAAAGCCAGTTTGATTGGTCTTTGTCTTCTTATGTTCTGTACCGATGATAGATTAGATCAACCACGACCTGGACATTACAATAAATATAATTCTAATTATTAAGTATAATATGATTGTAGACGGATAATAAGAAAACTGCAAACAACATTTGTCTTTGTGATTTAAAAAAAATTATATCACATCTATTTATGATATATTTATTTACATATTTTTCATGATTATGAGCAATCTTGGAATTGAGTAAATTTTATCAATTATAATTTTATTCATTAAAAACGTAGACTATAATAGTCTACGTTTTTAATGAATAATTTAATGAACTTCAATGCGCCTATTTTTAAATATTAGCAATAGTATGCTTACAATGTTAAATGCTGCCATTCTGTTGCTGTCATTCATTTTATATATTACTAACTGGTGCCCGCGACTTCGTCCGCGTTCTTTATATCTATGAGTTTCTACGTCGCGTTCTATGAGCCTAGAGTTTGTTTTGTTGAACGCGTATCTCAGAAACTACTGGTTATAATTGAAAAATTCTTTTGTTTTGGATAGTCCATTTATAGAGAAAGCTAAGCTTTAGGCTATATAAGAAGAGCTTTACAAAGCAAAAATATATATTGAGATGTTCAGAAAATAAATGTAGTTAATTAACAAATTGCCTAACTTTAGAAAAAAAAAACTTATTTTTTCACAACGGAACTTGATTCCTTGAAGCGAATCTTAATTTATGTAAATTCTTAAAATGATATTTAATATAAAATATTAATTCAGGCGCATCCAGCAATAATAGGTGCATCGAAAATACATATTTTCAGAGTTTAATTAAAATTACAAATAATCGAGATAGAATCCTAGAGTTAAGTGTTTTTAAATCCTCCTATTTTTTGTGTTATTAGAGAAAAATTAAATGCCTATCTTAATTTTTTTATAGCTCTTGCAGTTTTTTATGTTGTAAAACACTGTAATATGTTTTTCTAGACATCATTCCGAATCCTATTGGCATATTGCACATATTTTTATAAGAAAATTTTAGTCCATTCCACCTTTATCAAGATTTAACACCAATTTGAACATGTGACTAATAGAGAAATTAGTTCTAGACTATTTCGAGTAAGCGGCGTATAGCTACTCTAGTATTTAATGCGTAGTCTAAAAATAATATAAAATTAAAAACTACTTACCAAAAATTAATATCAAAATCGAAAACAATTTTAGCAAATACATTGCTTGTTTATTTAAAAAAAATCAATAAACGACGATTTTTAGACGCGTGCTCTTCGTATCGAATCGGCCTGACTTATCGGTATTGGTACAAAAATTATATATACTTATTCTACTTGCACAAAAAAATTTGCTCTAAGTATATAATAAAAGCATAATTATATTCTAGTACATACATAAAATTAACAATACCTAACGTCAACGATTGTTAGATATTACTGCACTCGCAACTGTAAAAACAATGGCTCATAAGTATTATGTTTTATTTAACTAGAAAATGCATGTGACTTTGACTCTGATAAATAAATCTGACTATGTTTTTTAAAGAAAAAATAAGTATATATTTATTAAGCACACGGTTATTGATTAATAATACATATATAACTTTCACGGAAAATTAAAAGTTTAAGAGGGAAGAATAGCACGCACTCGTCCATACAAAAAGAGAAAACGTTTTTCCACTTCTAAATATTTTCCAATCTCCATGATTTTTTTGCATGTTATTGACACAGTGAAAGACTAAGTTTATAGGTTTTCCTTTTTTCAAAATTTGCATTAGATTCAAACTTATAGGCACCTCAAATAACTTATTTTTTATGATTAAAACTTTGTCGAATTAAACCGTTTGTTTTATAAAAACCAACTATTTTTTTATAAAAAGCGAAACCTATAAACCTAGAATATATCATGCTGAAACGATCGACATGAAAATCAAAGTGATTTGTTAAGATTTAGTTAGTGGAAACTGTTTTCTCCCGAAATGAAATTTCATCAAAAAAAAGGACTATTGTCAGTCGGAAGCTGCAACGCTCTTTATCGCACGACTGCCCCGGGGCTAGAGCGCACAAGCGATAGCATGTGTTTTCCTAAATACCTATCGCAAAGCTATACTTCCCTCTTAAGTGGAAAAAATATTCAAGTTGAACTTTCTGGAACAGATCGTTCAAGTTAGAGTTCATTTGACAATACGTGAAGCCGGGGCAGGTCGCTAGTAATTTATAAATAGTGTATAACATTCGACGTAGTATGTATTAAATCGAGTCGCGAAAAAATTATTTTCAGGCTTGTAGTCGTATATTATGTTTTCGTAACCTTTTCTTTTTTGCTACGCTTGTAGGTTTTACTTAACCATTTTAATTTAACATTTAATTAAATGAAATTTATAAAAAGATTAGGGATCAATGAACTCATAGATATGTCATGTAGTAAACTTAAGGCCAGCAGTGAGTGTGAGTGATGTGTTTAGTAGACGATGCCAAAGATAATATACCTTATCACAGAGAGGAGGGATTTGTTTTATTGGTTTATTTCCTCATAAAGACAATCTCGTTAAAAATACTTTTTTACAATTTCAATGTACCTACAGTCGGCCTCATAAGTCGATTAACACATTCAAAAGTGCAAAACATCTGAACACTCAACTTACTTAGTTACTGAACTTTTTACGATCGTGAAGTTTATTTTGTTCTCTAGTCGTGACAACGACTTATAGCGTGTTGAGTGTTTTGTTGTTTTGCACTTTTACTTTTGGGGCCGACTGTACACATAATTAAGAAAAGCCAAATTCAAATTTAAACTTGGTTCAGTCAAGATTAATCCGTACTAATATTATAAATGCGAAAGTTTATATGGATGTGTGGATGTATGAATGTTTATTATACACGCAAAAACTACTGAACCGATCACCATGAAATTTAAGTAATAGGTTTGTACGATTATTTAACAAATATGTTAAAACACTTTAACTATTTAGTATTTAAGTTTAAACAATTTATTAGTAAACTAGCTGGCACCCGCGACTTTGTCCGCGTTGAAAAAGAAAAAAAGTAGCCTATTTTGTATCCTGTACGTCTAAATGTTTGTCTACCAAGTTTCGTGAAAATCAGTTTCGAAGAGTTATGGAGGAACATACATACATACATACATACAATACCTACACTTACAGATTTATTATTAGTATTGATGATTTAAACAATTTATATATGATTTAATATCTCTTCAGCACATTATTGTAATTTATTAAGAAAATTTCTCTGTCTAATATCTACATCCACTACTGTGAAAGATGGTGGTCATTAGAAAGATCTTTGTTTAAAATATATTTAACTTGTTTCATATTTGGCTGTTTTCTATTTTCTTATGCGAGATAACACAAAAGAACTCACCATCAGTCATGTCTGGACGTGTTGTTCAATAGCGCCTGAATAAACGGACAGACTGAAAAAAAACGAACGCACCTAATGCCTATATAACATTACAACCTTACAAGTGCCTAATTTCATTAACTTTACATTGTATACGTATTATACCAACGTAGTTACATCACTGTGACAACAAACAATTTTATTGATAACGTTTAGCATTTGACGAATGGTTTATTATGAGGCTTCACATAAAAAAATTCACGCTCAGCTTTTATTAACCACATTAGAGAGTTTCACACTTATCAAAATAAGCTAGGCTTCTTTAAATTTACTACTAGCGTGGCACATTGCGTTCAACATTCTACCGTGAAGTGAGTGCTGCTACATTTAGATGGTTTTGCATTGTAGTTGATTATTTCTGTAGATTTAGAAAGGGTCATCGCCAGTTGGCCAATCAAAAATGTCCGATAATCCAATTCCTAAACCCAGAATAATAAACTATTTTCAAAATCGACAAATGAAGCTGTTCTTTGCGGACCAACAATGCTTGAAAGCTGTCTCAGGAGGATGTAGTGTAGGCAGGCATTGCCGGATTAAGAATTCGCGTGGCCCGTAGCAAATTCTATCAAGTAGCCCTTTTTGGTTTGTATTAGGATTTTCGGTGTTAAGGTATTACGTGGATATCCCGAGATCGTGTCCAGTCCAATAGTTACGACTTCAAAAGTAGAATTTTTAATTTTTACAGAAAAAAAGCGATATACTTGCGACGCTCCCAGCCGTCTATCCTTCTCTCTCCTACAGTTTTATTCTTAACATACTTATTATACTATGAAAAAAAAAAATTAGTCCATCATGTTTTTAACTCATTTTTAATACGTTTTAATATTGAAAAAAAAAAACGTTAATCTATAATTAACTATACCTGAAAAAAATAATTTATAAATGACTAATCGTAAGGTTGAACAACTTTTATTCATTTAAGATAAATATTTTTGCTGAAAAAATTATTTTACGCTTACGCAGGCATGGGTGCGCGGGGCCCCCATAGCTAATGCGCCACTGTGTGCAGGGCTTGATTGGAGGTCCCACATTCTGCAACGCTCTCTTGGATCCTCTGCTTGAGCAGCTAGACGGGATGGGTTAGGCGTTTGCTGATGACGTCAACTGTCTGGTGTTCTCCGGAGAAAACACGGTGGCTGTCCAGGATGAGGCCAATAAGAATAAGAAGCCAATATCAATCATCATCAATACTAATAATAGCTAATGTACGTGTTTTCCTCCATAACTCTTAAATGAATTAACTGATTTTCATGAAACTTGGTAGATAAACATTTAGACGTACAGGACACGGGATAGGCTATTTCTTTTTCAACGCGGACGAAGTCGCGGGCGCCAGCTAGTTAAAAGTAAATTGCCACATTTAAATTTGCCACAAGTAAAATAAAATAAATAACCACAAAACTAAAATAGCATAAACCACTCATTTGCATGGGCGAAGTGACTACCTACTTATGAAAGTTAGGTTAAATAAATGTCTCATAATTTACAGAAAACTAACTTTTAACTCCCATGTTAAACATATCTGCAAAAAAGCTAAAAACATAATACTAATAATATAATAGAACATAATACTAGAGTCGCAAAAGTAACATGGGGGTTTAATTCATATCCTCTGAACACTCCAACTGTAATAGAAAAAGCGCTATACACGACATACACGATGCAGAGGGGCTTCCGTCTACGTCGTCTACGTCCTGAATGCGACAGTGTTTTTTTTTTTAAACCAGAGTTCATAAAAGTAATGTAATAAAGGGCTATCACACCTTACAATTTGAACGTATCCAATTTAGGAAATCGAAAGGTGTGATCGCAGTTAGAACAGATTGGATTCAATTGAGAGTTTATCCATTTTCAACTCTATGTCTTCGATTTAGAAATCAATTTAGCGTAGTGTGATCACGAGCTCTCTACTTAGATTCCAAAATAGGAAACGATCAAATTGTATGGTGTGATTGCCGTTTAAATAACCCGAGAAGTTAACATTGGGTCAGTTCAAATAACGTAAACTCAATAAACCACAGGCGTAAATTAAATAGTGTCTTGGAGACTTTACTGTGCTTGTAGAATGTTATTGTGCAAAAAAAATAATTAATAATTGGCGCCCTATTGCTCTGACTCATGATGGACTCCTGGACTCCTGTGTGTCCACAGAACCACAGAACTGACAACAATAGTGTTACCAGATTATCACAAAGTTGCATGTGGCAACCCTGCACTGTGTTTGTATACTGCACCTGACCTGTGACTTGTGACTGATGTTTGTGTGTGTGTGACTGTATGAAGTGTATGTGCATGAGTGCAGTGTGATGTGAATTGTGATTAGTGTGAATGGTGTGTGTTATGTATACAATGAAATAAATGAAAGAAATTTGTACTAAATTGATACAATTATAAACACAAAATATGGGTAAAAGGTGCGTAATCAAATAATTCTTTATGTGTCTGTCATTGCAACTTTATTCTGTATAGTTTCCAAAATGGTGTTGGTTTTTAAAATTGAAGTTATTTGTATACCAAAAATGAATACAAATCACTATTTATTTTTTCTTATTTCTTGTTTTGATATCCTTAACATTGAAAATTGGTTGCATCTTTGTTTTGCTTTTGTATAGGTTAACTTAGTAAACCTAAACATGTTATGCTTCACATTACTTTTGCAAAATGGCTGCTGCTATTTAAAATAATTACAAATTGTATGACTGTGGATGATTTTTTATTGTATTGGCTAGCTAAAGATTATTATTTAAGTCACTAAAAGGGTATACATGTTTCCAAACAAATGCCATAAGCAGGTTGTGGTTGAAATTTCATTTGTTCATTTTAGATAACTTTTAGTTTATATATTTATTTTATTTTATTACAAGCTATATATTATATCAAAAACACATCTTCTACGAGTATATTAATTCCAAAGAAGACCAATTTTGCAACTAGGTTTATTACAATTTTAAATGATTTCTTTGGTGACTAAATAACCAAACTTTTTCATAAAAATGAATAATAAATAAACAAGTTTTGTATCATAACCTCTGATACAATTAGGTAACATTATAACTTTGAAGTAAATTACAAAATTTCAAAATTTGTCTTGCTACATTGAATAGTTTTTAAGAATAGTCTTTAAAAGATATATGAGAACATACTGAAAGTCTTCCAATGCCTCGTCAGTCTTAAAGGTTGACCTTCAACTCCCTGAACTTGTCTCTGTTAAGAACAGCTTGGCTGTTCCAGTTATGTCTATTTTACATGCTCACAGTCCCCATACAAAACATTTTAATCACTCCATACTTTCAAAACGGTTTTTGATTTATTAGACAAAAAATATACCAAGATTTTTTGATTATGCCTAGAATTATGTAAGAACTAGCTGTTGCCTGCGACTTCGTCTGCGTTAAAAAAGATAAAAAGTAGCCTATCATGTGTCCTGTACTTCTAAATGTTTATCTACCAAGTTTTATGAAAATCAGTTAATTGGTTTAAGAGTGATGGAGGAACATACATACATACAGAAAAGAATTCTAAAAATGGTGAATTTAGTTTCAGTATCATGTATATAGCTTATATACACGATATTTCTGAAATCAAAGTAAATTACTCCATGACTGACACCTACAGATTTATTACTAGCATTGATTTAGTTAGCATAATCAAGAAACTTCAATATTCCTCAGTAATTTTTTGGTGTTAAAATTGCATAGGAACTAAGACAAATATTTTATGTGGTTCTGTTCACTGGTTTCAGAAAATCATCATGTCGGAAAGTGCAGGCACAGCGGAAATTTGCCCAAGGTGCCTTTATTCCACCAAATATTAGCAATATACCTGAACGTCCTCAGCGTGTTTTGGATTCTGCGAGCCAGGAGCATCATGTGTACCAAAGTAACATGAAAATATCAACATTACTTGATGTAGTCACATTTCGTAGTAAGTATCTATGTTGCTATAATATCTAGTTCTATATCTAGCTCCGTATCTAATATCTATGTGACTGGCAATATATTACTTATAGGCTCCAATCAGTCTTTATAGATTATTCTTGTGATTATTCTTGAGACAACTATTGAAAAAGAGGGTAGAAAGCTAGAAAGTGCTTCTAATACTTTAATTTTAGCTTTTACTTCTAATCCTTTTTAAAACCAGTTAAAATTTTACATAAGAAGGGGGAGGTGGAGTTCAAGAAACGTTATGTGCTTTTAACTTATCGCAACAATTATTTCAGAGTTGCACCCTCATGCAAATCCAGTTGTGTGGCTAAATAGGCTCGACTTAGAAACACTAGTTGATGAGGAAGGAATGGAAATTTCTGTGCCTCCTTTTGAGGAACACAAGTCTGAGAGGAGAACACTGAGGATGATAGATTCGTCTCCATCCACAACACTCGAGGAGTCGCCAACTAAATCTTCCCCAATAAAGTCGTCACCCATAAAGGCTTCGCCACAATCATCGCCCCCAACAAAAATGGCGACTCGAAAAAGAAAGTCAACTGAAATTGGTGCATCCAAAGTGACTAGGAAACATAGGTCTATTGCAATGTCTGCTTCGCCGTCGAAAAGGAGATCAAATACAGATGATTCGAATATGTTAAATGAAGATACAGATGATGATCGTCCACTTAAGTATTATATCAAGAAGGGCATGACTGGACCAATTAACAAGATTAATAGGCCCAGGGTTGTCACAAGGAGTTCAAGAGGTAATTATTAAAATATTATTTTCTTATAACAGGTCTTTTTAAAGATCACTATATATATAACTTTACATAAAGCGAGATACAAATGTGTTGGGTACACCTCGTAAATTGCATATTAATAAGTTTGGGCAGAATATGTTTTTGTTAAAGAGTTATATTTTATTTTAAGGTTTACTTAAATTCAAAAAGACACGTGCAACTTTGAGGTTATTGAAAAAGAGGAGTACAATTGTTTCATCTGTTACAAGTAAGTATATATTTTTGATATAATTAATGTACCTATATTTATATAGTAAATAGTTAAAACTTATTGCAATTGTTTATCTTCAGACGCCGTTCGCAGAGAAGATAGACTATCCATTCGCCGCAGATCTTTGAAACAACTTCCTAAACGACAAGGCAAGTAATTGTCATTTTATTAGCTGTATTAAAAATATATTAAAACCTAAAAAAACTATATATCAAAATACAAACATTTCAGATAATGCAGCCAATAAAGTTTCACAGAATCATATATCGCTGAGGTCTCGGCCACAATATTCAAATGAATCCACAAAACAAAAAGGTAGTATTTTTACATGTATGTTAAGGTCGATAGACAGACTATTTGTGTATTAAGGATAAGCGATTAGGGAAGACCATAGGGAAATAAAAAATGTTGTCTTCTTCAAGAGGATGTTCGCTAACCCCAAGTTATGAACGATGGTACCATTATATCCATTTGCAACCGACTTCCAAAAAGGGAGGAGTTCTCAATTCGACTGTATTTTTTTAAAATGTTTGTTACCTCATAACTTTTGGACTGAGTGAAACGATTTTGATTCTTTTTTTTTTATTTGAAAGCTGATGCTTCCCGTGTGGTCCCATTTCAATTTGGTCCACTTCTGACAATGGCATCCATGAGAAACGACCATGAGACCTTTTGAAGTCGGTTTATTTTTTGTTAAAATGAGTTATAATGTTTCAGAACAACAAACACAAAACCACATATCGCTTCGTTCTCGCCCTGCTGAAGTTAATAAATGCACAAAAACACAAGGTATTTTTTTATATCCGTAAGTGGACTAATAATAATTAACTCAGTCGAGCAACTGTTTTTTTAAGTCTTGTCAGAGACTGGTTCAAGGAGTAGACAGCCAACTTTGAATTGAATTGAATGGCAAATGAGTAGAAGAGGCTATAAGAGAGAGAGTCATATAAGGCTTGAGTTACGTCACAAGACTTTAAAATTTGTTTTGCTGTAAGCAGATGCTTAAATAAAAAGTTGAAATTGCCAGTAACACATTGCCGTTGGAATGCTGTCAAAAATTAGATATTAGAGCCCATCATATGTTCATTTTGCTTTCAGATGATAGTGCGCCATATCCAAAAAGGAAGTCTTTGAGGTGTCGATCATCAGATTCTTGCGGTGTCAGTAGTATGTAATCTATTTTTAAGATAATATAATATTTCTAAATTTTTATAATTTAATACTAGCTGGCGCCCGCGACTTTGTCCGCGTTGAAAAAGAAAAAAGTAGCCTATCCTGTGTCCCGTACTTCTAAATGTTTATCTACCAAGTTTCATGAAAATCAGTTAATTCGTTTAAGAGTGATGGAGGAACATACAACATCGTCCATTTAGTTTCAGTATCATGTATAGAGCAGCGAACTTGAATGCAGAGATATATTATTTCGATGGTATAAACCTATATACACGATATTTTTGATGACCGACCCCTACAGATTTATTATTAGTATTGATGATAGCTTCGAGGTTTTCCACATTCACAATATGAAACGTTCTCTGTGAACCTTACTTGTGTTTGTTAATTTTCTCTCTTTTTGTTATTCTTTAGACGATAGAGGCGCTAGTTCTACGAAGTCACGTTCTCAAACTGCTAAACCCACAAGATGGTCTTCAAGGATCACACCAAAGAAACAAAGTAAGCGTTTCATATTCGCGGATATTTTAATTAATTTCCAAGAAATTTTGTTTGCCGTGGAACTGTTAAGAACAGTGCAAATGTCGCCCCATATTGTTATCTAACAAAATTCTTAATCCTATCATGACTGCAGCCAATAAGTTTATAATGAGAATGTATCTGTTCATCTTATGAGCCGCCTGGTATCGCGATGGAATTAAGATTTTGTAAAAAAAATTAAACTAACTAGACATTGCTGAAAATCTTTGAGTAATTTATTTGGATTCAATGATCGATCCTCTTTTGTTTGGAAAATACAAAGGAGAGCAGAGGACATCACACTTGTTACGTAGAATGTACAAGTTATTAAAGATGTGTTTAATTATTTTGTCTAATGCAGATTGCTCATGCGAAATGAGGTCGCATCGCGGTAAAACACTACCTCATAAAGGTAAAACAAATCAAAGCGTCCTCATCAATATCACATCACTCATGAATTTATTTTTTCACGCACTATTTCTGTTCACTTACATGTGCTAATGTAAAGGACAAATGTTATCTACACATACCTCTTCTTGTATATTCGTTGATGAGAGTTCTTGTGTAAAATGTCTTTCATGTTACCGTATATATAATTAATATGTATATATTTTTAATCTTTTTAGTTTAATGCGTCAATCACATTGCGATGGAACATTTTGAACATAAGAAACTATTTTATTTTATTTATCTTAATCTCGATTCTAAAGTCTAGATTTAAAAGTTAGAAGATTTTTGATTGTCTAAATTAAATGAAAACGCTAATAGGTTTAAAGGTAAGGTACTAAAGTTCTAAATAACAAAACAATCTCTACTATCCCTCGTACATAAGTAAAAGAAAGAGCAAGTTTCATTGCAGTCGAATTACGTCGGCGACGGGTTGTTTTTAAACAACAAGTTGTACAAAGAAATGCTTGATTCAGAAGTTGTGGGTGCGTTTACACTGAACAGTGTAATAAAATAGAAGGTTTGGAAGGTACAGTAAAGAAATAATCTAAACACAAACACATAATGATGGTCTCGTCAGCCACTATCAAATATATTCTTTCTTAAAAAGTATACAAAGATAAATACAATAAAAACTAAATACACAGTTTTATAAGGCCGAGGAAAACATTAAGATGGAGTCTAAACGGCCATATTTTCATTGTAATATGTGGCTACAATATCCGTTGTAATGTGTCAATACAACACTGTTTTTGACTTTTACACGGGCTACAAAATCGGAGACGAGATTTGTTTTGAGATAAAAAAATATTTATGTGGCCATTATAATTTTATTATGTTACTTTATTGACTTTTCAATTTACTGTAACTGCCACATAGATAATGTTGTATAACAAAAAGTTTGTTTTGAAATTTAGAACTACTATTTTTTATTAAGTGTCGTACTTTGCTCTCCATAATTTTTTTTCAATTTTTTACCTTCTCATATTCATTCATATTTGTGTATACTCGTAAAATTAATTTATTATTATCCTTATTTAATCTACTATTCACATTTTTCAGTTTCGGATAAAAATGTGGGTGTAAAAAAGAGAGTGGCCACCGTGGTAAAGACAGCAAGTAAGTATTATTCACATTTTTGTCAATACTTGTTATCATTTCGTAGTTCAACATTATTAAAAAACTTTCTTAATATTTTCCAGAAAAACTTAAGCCTAAACATCGCAAAACGTCTATATTAACAAACGAGGACGTTAGCGATACAAAAGAGAGTACTGCAAACAGTTCAGCTGAATTGTCTGTCAACGTGTCTATTCCAACAGAAAATTCATTTATTGAATCCAAAAAGGAAATACCACTTTCTCCTCCATCAAAGCATGTGGTACAACCGAAGCCAAATAAGGCTGAAACTTCTCCAAAACTTACGTCTATATCATCTCCAGTGCTCAAACATGAACCCATTTTATCATTAAACGCGTCAATACTTCCAACTTTACCAAAAGTGGCTAAAATCACACCTTCGACAAGTGGACAATCTTTATCATCCTTACCATTATCTAACACCAATAGCGATATCCAGTCTCCTCCGAAGATTCCTTGTGTACCATTGATTCAAGTACCAAGTCAACCTTCTTCATCAAGCAATATATGCCTAAAAGAATGTTTACCTTCGAGCTCACAACAAAGCACAAACCAAGAAGGCGATGATTCTCGCAAAAGCTTGCAAAGTTACGATACTCAACGTAAAAATTTTCAGGGTTATGACATACAAAGTTGGTTAAATGCGATGCCGCATATGACATCCATGTCAGACGAAGACGAGATTGATACATTTAAAGCTCCAAAGAAACCGAAACGAACAAAACTGCCTTCCACAAGGGAGTCAAGAAACGATCGAATCAGGAATGCAAATGAGACAAGAGCTTTATGCAAAGATGAAGTAGAAAATAAAATTGAACCTGCATTGGCTTCGGTGTGTGATGCCACTAATATGATTTCTCAGTCTAACCTAGAGCCTGCTAATAGTGTGAGAAGTGCTGAAATTCAAAATAAGGACGCAATCAAAGAGCTAACAAATAGTGAAGACACCAAGTCGAGTAGATATTGTGACTTAAAACCTCGAGAAGAAAAAGCACAAGAAATTCGAGCTCCAAAATCAAATGTTTACGATTTCGATGTAGAAAACGATGACACTGAACCAAATCCTACCTTGTCGATGTACAGACGTGGTACACGTCCTTCAATAGAAACATCTGAAAATCTACATCTACATTCCCATAACACTCCCACGATATATTTGGATCCTAGATTATCGTCGATTCCAAACCATGTCATTGAAATAGGAATGTCTAAGAAAACGGAAATGTCTGAGTGGAAAGCGCGACTTGTACCGTTGTCGAAAGTTAACAAAAGCAGCATATCGATGATTTACGACGACTCACTGTTTGATAATATGAACAGCAATTCTCAGGCGTCAAATTGTGAAAGAGAAGAAAATTTCAATTTACAAATCGATCAGCCGTTGTTAAAAGAGAATGATAAATCCGAATCAATTAAGACTAGTGATACCCAAGAGAATAGAAATAAGGTAGAACTAAAGACTGCACCATCTGAAATTAAATCTGATCGTGTCATTCCCTGTGCTGCTGAACAACGTAGCAAGGCTCAGAATAAAAATAATTCGGATGTTAATACTCTAAATCTGGACACTCTTAAAGTTCAATTAAACGCTTATGATGCACCGGCGGTCGTGAAAGTACCGGAGGTAAAAGATTGTACCAAAAAAGTCCCTGATTCTGTTAAGTTGCCAGATGTATTAACTGGACTGACACAAATGTTGAAGCCGAAAGTTCAAACAGTATCAATGACGAAATTACCTGTTTTATCAAAAAGTAGCACTCATAGCGTCGACACTAATTCTTTATCCCGATTAAATGCTTGTGTATCTGAACATCATAAGAAGTCTGACAATTTTAAATTTTACTTGGACCCTAAATTCACTTCGAGTCAAGAAAGTCAAATTATTGAGATAACTATGTCAAAAGCTAGTGATGGTGCCCATGTTCATGCACGTCTTGTACCTGCATCACAAATAAATGAAGACACACCTATGATAAGAGATCAAACTTCATATGATCAGATGCTTAATAATCATATTGGCAATAGAAAAGTGCAGGAAATTAAGCCACCTATTGTACAAACTGAGAAGAATAATGAGCAAAGACCAAATTCACGGACCAGTCAGTCGAGCACCACTCAATCGACACAGTCTGTAAATTCCAGTTCCTCGTGTAGAAGATCCGGATCACAAAGGAGTAACAATCGGCCTCTTACTTATAATAGGACACCAACAAAGGCTAAAATTGTAGACGCGCCAGTGTTTTACCCAACTGAAGAAGAGTTCAAGGTTATTATTAATCATACATATTACAACAGACGTCATAATATTAAAAGTTTTTGTATTAAGAGATAATGAACACCCGAATACCATAAATATTTAACATGGTAAATAGAAAATGTGAATGATTCCCTTTGTTATGTTTTTAGGATCCTATTGAGTATTTTGAAATAGTAAAGCCAATGCTCAAGAAGTTTGGATTGGGTAAGGTGGTGACTCCTGCTGGTTTCGCCCCCACGTGCTTGTTGGATGACCAAATGAGATTTAATGTGATCAATCAGTATATAGCAAGAATGTATGCTCGATGGGGGCCCATTTCTAGGGAAATGTGCACTATTAGAGCACATTTGGCTACACAAGGCGTCGTTTTTACAAGAGCACCGTTAGTGAGTATTACATTTTGTAAATATTATATGTATGTTCTTTACTTTTAATCTAATACTAGCTGCTGCCCGCGACTTCGCCTCCGTACTTTGTAAAATATATACTAAAACCTTCCTATCTATTGGAGAAAACAGCATGAAAATCGGTACAGTAGTTTTTCAGTTTATCGCAAACATACAGACAGACGCGGCGGAGGACTTTGCTAAAATAATTTGTAAATTCGCTGAAACAGCGTCACATGAACATTAATTATCACTAAAAGCGTTCATAAAAATAAAGTGAACTTGAATCACATAAATCTAAATTGATCCTTGCCACGAATTTTGAAGTTGAGGGGTTGTCCTTGAAAGACATCAATGAGACTCTTGGATTAAAGAGACCTTTTATGACATGTTTGAAAACCACTTTAACTTTTTTAGCTCGATGGCATCGAGGTGAATCTGTCGAAATTGTATCATGTGGTACAAAGACACGGTGGCCTTCGGGACGTGATACAAAGAAAGCGTTGGAGTAAAGTAGCCGAAGAAATGGGTTTACCGAAGGGACCTAAACTTGAAAAGAAATTGGATCAAATATATCTTAAATATTTGGTACCATATGACACATTGTCTAGCAGTAAGTATAGTATCTGTATTAATTTAACAGTTAACTGAGATCGTTCAAAACATGAAATAATTCTCCACATGAAAACTTTTTTTTGCTATGAAGTATGAAAGTATTTTGCTATTTATTTTATAAAGA
Source organism: Synanthedon vespiformis (assembly GCA_918317495.1). Classification (NCBI taxonomy): domain Eukaryota; kingdom Metazoa; phylum Arthropoda; class Insecta; order Lepidoptera; family Sesiidae; genus Synanthedon; species Synanthedon vespiformis. Next base: position 7,625,735 of record OU906947.1, read on the forward strand.
AAGTAACTGTGGCATAAGCATATAGACATTAAGAGTGAACTAAAATTTATAATTCAAATCTTTTATAGTTTATACAAGAGCCATTTTAATAATTCAGTTAATAAAAAAGTAAATTTATATTATTAATGGCAAGACAAGTCTTGAATTGAAAAAGATAGATAAATCCAAAAAAATATATATATTTGAGAGTTTTAAGTGGATAATGACAAGAAATCATGGAAATAATAAACGGTATATCTTTGCATTCAAGTTGCAAGAAATTAATTTTTGAAATTGGTAAATCTAATCTTAAGTTTCCTTTTTAGAGGAGCGTCAACAAATAATGGCTGCTGTTGAACAATGTTGGAGTAAAAAATATAAACGTATGATCGACCGCGCATTGAACCCGTTACACAGGCAAAGACGTTTGGTTGGTGAATCTGACTCATCGGACGAGGACGATGATGAGGAAACGTCAGTGTTGGAAGGGGCATTACAGGAAGCGGAAGACTGTGTTGTGCCAGGAAGGAATATGAACTTAGCAACTTTCAAAAAAGTAAACTTGGCGGTGGATTTACCTTTCTGCTTCTTTTTTGTTTCGTTTTCAGGATATTATCATATCTGCCGAAGGACGTCCACTGCTGGGACATAGACCTCTCCAATAATTTTACAATAGGACTTGGCGGTTGCAGCCTGTATCCTATCAGTTCGTGGCCTTCACTCCAGATTGACTTCAACTTACTAATCCGCCGGCTTAGGTCTACGGATCTTCTCATTTCTGAGTCGAACTCGCAGTGTAACCCCCAGCAAAGCCTTTCTATAGTTCGTCGAGCGACGATGGGCTTTCTTACGAGGGCCATAGTTAGAGACCACATTTCAGCGCCACATAATCACTATTACCACACATTGTTTTGAGATAAAGAGGAATTTCGGACGAGAAGATGTCGGAGCTTCCCTTCGGCTTCCTTCTCGAAGTTGGCTCTACATAATTAGACTATTCGTCAACAATTTGACCTTTTACCTTTTACCATTTTTTAATGTGGATTTTAAGAGAATTCCCAATAAAATACTGTTATCAAATAAAATCTTCTAATACAGCAGACAGAGCTACTACCGCTAAATTGATTAGAAGACTTGATTAGAGATTGATAAAATGATTAGAGATTGAAAAAGGTATTGTTAAATTGATTAGAGGACAATTAATTTCAGATCGCTGAAAAAGTAATGCATATGCGTTGGCCTAATTCCACGCCGTCTACGGAACGTATTGAGACGGAATATTGGAATGTAATGCTGATGGGTTCGGATCATGAGTGCGTATATTCAGCATCTGTCGACACGAAACAGGGTTATGGGTTTGCCAACAGTGATCTAGATCCGCAAGGGAAACATCCATGGAATTTGAAGGTACACTTAGGATTAATTTTTGTTATTCTTTATTATTGTCACAAGCGCATCACCGTCGGATCGCTCGCATCGCATGTTAAGAGGGCTAGTTTCAACTTTAACGTGCGTCGTTTTACACGAATTTCTGAACATGATTACGAACACAAAGTGGTGCGCAGTGTGTTTTCGTGGCATTACGATCGACGTCGACGCTTAGTAACAGCAAATATATTATAGATTTGAGATTTGTGATCTAGTAACAATGTGTTACCTACATCTTTTCTTGTATAGATTCCATTCCCAAAACCGACGTGGCCTTTTATAATTGTGAAATAAATCATAATCAATTAAAATATATAACGTGCTAGCTACTAATTCCGAACACGACATGTTCGCTCAATGTTCGCCCGAAAACTGTCGAGCACTCTATTCACCGGTAGTGATGCGCGTACAGTCTACACTTGAGCAGTTGCAGATGTGTGGTTCACGATTGGTGCGCAAACATAGTGGGAATCCAGTCTAACAGAGAGACAGACAGAGTTACTTTCACATGTATGATATTAGAATGGATTAAACATTGTGTGCCTCAAATTTGCAGATGTTAAGCCACGATAAGGGTAACGTGCTTCGTTTCCTGGATTCAGTGCCTGGAGTATCGACTCTGCATCTTGGAATGATGCATTCTACGAGTTGTTTGCATCGTGATCCTCACGGATTGCCGTTTACAGAGTATTTGCACGAGGGATCTCCTAAAATATGGTGAGACTCGTTGCTACTTATTGCGCTCATTTCATAAAAATGTTCTTTCATATAATTGTATGAACCGCTTTATTAATATCTCAAGGAATTTAACTATTTAGATGAGGTAATTTTGAAAAGACTATACAAGAAATTTTGAATTTGAAAAGATTGTAAGTAATAGAAAAAAAAAATAAGAATAACAAGATATCGAACAATTTGTTTGAAAAAATTTCAGGTACGGAATTCCAGAAGATCAGAGTGAAAACTTCCGAAAGGCTGTGGAAACTCTCTGCCCATCGTACTGTCAGAACAAAGAAGTGTGGCTACCGTCTGATATAGCAATGATTCCACCCAACCAGCTTATTGAGCGAAACGTAGCTCTCACAAGGGTTGAACAAAAACCGGGAGAATTCGTGTTGGTTTATCCCCAAGCGTATTCCTGTTCCATTTGTACCGGGTACACTGTTTCGGAGAGTGCATATTTTGCGACTAAACACTGGTTAGACAATGCGTACCTCATTTTTCAGGTAAGTCGCATTTGAAGACGTGAGTGGATGAAGGTGATATGTCGCATTATTGGGTTTTTTCGTTTTTTTTTGCGTTGATAAAGGATAGAAATTAAAAAGTATATAAATAATCCATTTATAAATGATTCCCCTGCTTTTTCTTATAATTTGCATGTATAATTCGTATCGTTTATGAGATCTGATGGTAGGTAATACTGTGCAATGCCCTTTGTAATAATAATAATTTTCAGCTTCATAAAACAAACATTTCTGAAAATATATACTGAAAGATAAACAATTTTTTTTAGTTCAAAAATTCTTTATTTTCAAGTGCTATTTGCTGATGTGAAAATAAAGGATTTTGTGACAAGGTATTTGGTTATTTTGGTCAAAGAGCTTTTTGGGCTTAGGTGTATTATATATTGTGATTGCGTGTGGATTACCTTAAACTTTTTGCTGCACAATTTTAACTGCTTTTATGTTTTATTTTGAATTTTTATAATTATAACAATTATAAACAGACAATATTTATTATATACATAATAATAATAATAAAGAGCTCAACAAAAGACAAACGAAAACACACTGTAACTATACCTACAATTGAACATATTCACTGAAGTGAAACAACATTTATGTGAACACTTAAAGGTTTTAAGTTTAAGTTTTTATTTTAACTTAATATTTGACTCTGTTTTTTGTCTATTAGATGAAAAGAAACTCCTATAAAATTCACCAGAATTGGATATAACCTTAAAAGTCAACTAGTCCAAGTAAATAATTTAGTTTCAAATTTCAAGCTATAGAACGAAAAGGATTTATATTGTTTTAATTAAATTCTGTGTTCTAAAGTAATCTTTTTTTACGAGTTGAAGAAAATTTACTTCTTGATCCAAAAATAACAATCATAGTCATCAATCTCACTTGGACTTTTAGACACCTCTAAGGTTTCTATAAAATTTAGTTTTCAATACAAAGTTTGGTATGTTAAAAGTAGTTGTATACATAATTAAAATTGGTAAATATTTTCCTTAGAATCTGCGTGAAAGTTGCGAACCGACCATGTTCCCTTTGGAACAGATTCTATTATCGGCTGGCAGAGATGTGTCCGTCAGCCTCGAAGTGTTACATCGAGTGTATACTCCGTTCAAGACTATAGTCAAGGAGGAGTTGAGACAGAGACGTGCTTTGGAACGTATAGGTAATTATTATATGCATTTCTCTAATCGGCAAAATTAATACACGGTTTCGAGCTTCACAGTTTATGACTAAGGAATGGCTACAAAAAATTTCATTGACACTCAATTTGTGCTAAAACGATTCTAGGTGTTCCAAGTCAAACACATCGACCACAAAAAGGCGACAAACGACGCACTCAACCGGTCTCACCCCGGGAACAACACGAGTGTGAGATTTGTCGGGCAACACTGTACCTTTCACATGTAAGTAATCTAAAAATTAGTTAGTTAAACTACCAAAAAATAGCCAGCATTTTAACAATACTAGTGAATATTATTAGTTTTCATAGGTAATGAAAAATGCTTGCGATCACAGTTTGTTAACAAACATACTCGTAGAGATTTAACATTATAAATTAATGTTTATCTATACTAATATTATAAAGAGGAAAGATTTGATTGTTTGTTTGTTTGTATAGAATAGGCTCCGAAACTACTGGAACGATTTGAAAAATTCTTTTACCATTAGAAGCCGACATTATCTGTGATGAACAGGATACTTTTTACCGCGGGAAAATGCTTCATTCCTACGGGAAATCTAAAATAAAAATAAATACTTAGCGGCTTGGTCCGGGAGATAGTGCCATCTATCCGAATCAGGTGAAACCTCGCAGAGATATATTATTTCGCCCGATGGATGAAACGACTAACATGACAACTGCTTGGTGATATTCCACGGTAGATGGCGTTTTATACTTTTCAACGCGGACGAAGTCGCGAGCACCAGCTAGTTAATTATAGTTTTCATGATAAGTAAATATCATGAGAACTATATATTAATGAAGTAAATTAATGATGGATTTTTAATATTGTTAGGTTACCGGTGTGACGGACAAAACATCGGCAATGTGCGTACAACATGCGTTACGTGTACTGAGTTCTCCGAAATACAAAGGACGGAGTATGTCTTCAATAAATCTCACTTGCTTCTATTCGGCTGCTGAACTGGAGAACGTTTTAATGGACATCGACAGAAGGCTCGGCAAAGGTGAGTCTTTTTCACTTACAAGAAAAGTACCTAATAAAAAAATGTTCACACAAATGTAATATGTAAATATCTATCTATTAAATTATGTACTGTAAATCTCCAAGGAATGTTTTTGTTCATTTTCTCCTGAAAAATTTAAAGCTTAAACTAATAACTTAATTAACGCTTAACTGTGTTTTAATTTTACAGTTGAAAACATCACTGTTGCAAACGACAAATCTACAAAGACATCGCAGCCTTTGAAATTGGATGGAACCTCATGACGGAAACTGTGTGTGCGAAGAGAGAATCCTTTGTGAGCAAATAATTCGTGGACCAGAGACTTTTGGGACGTTTTTTATTTTAAATTAGAATAATAATCTAATGCCCCGCTATCTGGGGATACTGTGTTTTAATTTTTTTTATAATATTTATTGTATATTATAATAAAAATTAAAATTAAGAAAATAAATAACAATAATCTCTAGTTTCGTAGTTTTTGGAGTTTACTCCTTAAGAATCGATTTTCATATATAAACCCGGGATATGAAAATTTTTGGGAGTAAAATCAAAATTATGTACTCATATTATTGTAAATTATCTACACAATATCACTGAAAATAGAACCAGTTACGTAATATTACATCCTTGCGAACAGAGATGGCGCTGATATTAATTTGTTATAATCGTTCGTAAGAAGTAAACTCCAGTCGTGCGTCGGAGCTGACACACACACATTTTTTTTTCTTTTATTTTACACTATTATTATTATTGTCTATATATTTCCTGTTTCGCACTAATTAATTTTTTTTTTAATATTCTTCGATATTTTTGTTTAAATAACTAAAATTATTTAGAATTAAATTTAAAAAAATGATATGCTAAAATTCCCTCTTGGGCTCTCCTACTGTAATATATTCTATAGGAAATTCTTTACTGAATATAATAACTTCTCAATTTAAGTATCTGTTTTTATTGTGATTGTGTTTTTTTAATTTTTGTACAAACAGAACTCCAACTAAACTTTGTCATGAATTATTTACTCTACAGTGTTGCATGATTTAGTTAGATAGATCTAGTCATAGTTTTTTTTAATAAGTTTGTATGCATGCATTTAATGAAATTTTCAAGTATTGATTTTGTAAGCAATCGCTGAATTGTGAATGTACTTAAACTCTGATGAAGACACGACTGAGAGACGTGAAGGTATAATGGATTAAATATAATTTGTTTAAAATGTGATGGTAAATAATTTGTGAAACTAACACTACAGCCATCTATGTATGTAATAAATGATTTTTTTTCATTGATACCTATGTATTTTTTTTACTTACGTGATTTTATTAGAAGGGCCCATGGTCAGTTAATCATCAACCTAATAATCTTTACCAATTTACCAAAATTATAAATGAGAAAGTAACTCTGTCCGTCTGTTACTTTGTCACACCTTAACTACTCGAGGAATAAAAGGTACCTTATGTCCTTTCTGGTGTCCCAGACAACGTGTATGCAAAATTTCATGGTGATCGGTTCAGTAGTTTTTGCGTGAAAGCGTAACGAACAAACTCACATTTATAATATTAGAAAGGACTAGCTGGTGCCCGCGACTTCGTCCGCGTTGAACAATGAAAGGTACCCTATGTCCTTTCTGGTGTCCCAGACAACGTGTATGCAAAATTTCATGGTGATCGGTTCAGTAGTTTTTGCGTGAAAGCGTAACGAACAAACTCACATTTATAATATTAGAAAGGACTAGCTGGTGCCCGCGACTTCGTCCGCGTTGAACAATGAAAGGTACCCTATGTCCTTTCTGGTGTCCCAGACAACGTGTATGCAAAATTTCATGGTGATCGGTTCAGTAGTTTTTGCGTGAAAGCGTAACAAACAAACTCACATTTATAATATTAGAAAGGACTAGCTGGTGCCCGCGACTTCGTCCGCGTTGAACAATGAAAGGTACCCTATGTCCTTTCTGGTGTCCCAGACAACGTGTATGCAAAATTTCATGGTGATCGGTTCAGTAGTTTTTGCGTGAAAGCGTAACAAACAAACTCACATTTATAATATTAGAAAGGACTAGCTGGTGCCCGCGACTTCGTCCGCGTTGAACAATGAAAGGTACCCTATGTCCTTTCTGGTGTCCCAGACAACGTGTATGCAAAATTTCATGGTGATCGGTTCAGTAGTTTTTGCGTGAAAGAGTAACAAACTCACATTCACATTTATAATATTATATAATAAGGATAAGGAATTAAGGACATCTAATATACTCGTAGATAGACCAACATAGTTTTTATAAGGAAGACTATAATTAAGGAGGGTAGAGATCTATTCTCCTTGACTATAAAGATCCGAATATTTTATCATGTTCTGTGCAAAGACATTCTAATGTCTTTGGTTCTGTGGTACAAATATTCTGTGAGTGTCTGTTCTGTGGTTCTAAAAAAGAAAAGACAAAGGACAAAGAGTAAGGAGGGTAGAGATAAGGAGCGCGGTAGAGATAACTGAAAAAGTGGCAACAAAAAGCGATAAATAAAGATGTGAACAGAGAGAGTTTGAGAGTATGGAGAGTATGGAATGAATGTAGCTGTAGTTGACGGACTGAAGTGCGTCGACTTGAATTGTTTACTGTCACTAGCCTCACTAACGCCATCAATTTATCATCTTTAGACGGACACTTTTAATACTTAGAGATTGCGCTCCTTAAAAGTCTTATCTCTCCCTCCTTAACAAAGAGAACCACAGATTATAAAGACTATGTTGTTTCACAACAGATAGGACACTGACTGAACGATTCTAATGTGTTAGCAAGTTCGGTATGCGAGACAAACCGTCATAGACAATATAGAGCTGTACCCATAATAGTTGTGTTGTTATCGTCTATGGTCTACTACTACACATATTATAGTTTGACTTATTTATTGAGATAAAAAAAACAACCAAAATTTTTACTTTGTTTTATTGAATTTTCTTGTTTTTACAAATTTTTGTAACGCTAACTTTTGTATAACTGTTGCAATAAACTATAACCCTTCAGACTTTGCTTATATAAGGAGACACAAAAGTTTCTCCTCAAAATTATAACGTCGAGCATTTTTATTTAATTTTGAATTTCTGAATTTTTTGAATTGAATTCAGAATGATATTTTTTTTGCATATAGTTTAAACTGTCAACAAGTTTTTGAAATTCTTTTGTTTGTGTAAACTCTTCTGCATTTTTAATATTTTTTTCATTGTCTCTTCTGATCTCAAATAGTCTCCTCCTTTTCAAAATTGTCTTGCAACTGTTTCTGCATTTGGGTGAAAGCTCTGTGAAACGATTTATTAATCTCATTCGCGGTGAACGAGTGGTTCCTGAAATAAAACATATTCTTACAAAAAAAGCTAAATACACAGATTTTTTAGAAATTTATTCACATTTCTAATAAGTCTTCTTTTATAAACTCAAGTTTATCTTTATATATTTAAACCTAGTTAAAATTTAGACAGACAGGGGAATTACTTTAATGCATCGAAGATTTCAATCAAAAGATATGGCATTATCTCCTCGCGCCATACTAAAACCACACCGAAAATTCTGCACAATGGGATGAGCACAGGCGCTAAACCCAACTACAGTTGCACACCAGCTAAAGAATGTGTTGTCTGTGTTTAGACAAAAGTATATATGTATTTTATACTTTTGTCTTTACTATAATGTATGTTGTGTTTTGAAACACAGTTTCGCTAGTAATGCCGCATCTCTTGATTTAAATCTTTGTAATGCATCATTAAATAAACTTCCTTTAACAAAATTAATATTATAGTGTTGTTTCAAATTAAATTACATATTATAAGTGTTTATAGTGTTTATAAACAATTCAATGTTGCCCCATAGTTAAGGTGCAATAGAAATGTTACCAAATCTTTTGTTAATTGGTTAGCTTACCTCTTACACTTGAAATGGGTGACTTGCGATTAGAAGTTGTACTTTCTTCCATGTTACTACTTTGTTCAATTGTATTTAATGTAGCTGTAATAATAATTTCCATAAAATTATTACATAAATATTATACTACTGTACTCATTGTTTCTTCATTGAATCATTAAAAGAACAACACTTACCTTGTGTTTCCAATTCTTCCAGGTTTTTTCGAATATGTGTGATCATTACTGGAAATGGAATATGTATGATCTTGTGTACCTAAAACAAAAAAAAGATTATGAATAAAATAAGTAGGTTGAGCTAGACTGAGATTATGAAGATGTTAATATTAGTGAAGTTAATTAAAATAATTTATTTTTACTGACCTATATAACGCTCAGGATTGCTTAGGACTCCAGTGCTAACTTCTTCATCAGTGAAAAGAGAAGGGCATTATGTATACTGTCTCTTGTTGTTAACTAAAAACTTTTTCTCAAAATGTTTAATGCAGATTTTTCTTTGCAAGATCTGTTGATGCGACATCGATACAAGATTTTGACAATAAGCCGATGCACGAGGCCGATGCATAGTTCTCGCAACCTAACATTTTTCGGAAAATTAAACAATGTCACTTCATCTTTCGACAACCCACAAATACAGCACTTCGTGATCGGCATTGTGGTTGTTACTGTTAAGTCGTTAGAGAAAACAGCAATGTACATATCTATAAAGAAGTCGTCGGAATCCAGTAATCAAGCAGTAGTCGTTATGTTATAAATCTACGTCGGTATCCAATAATCAAGCAGTGTATAGTTGTTGGCGAAATCTACGTCGGTATCCAGTAATCAAGTAATAATCCTCTAAACCTCTATACACTTTCAGACAGAACTCAAAACAAATAAACAAATACGTCACGTGATCACGTCCTCCTAAAAATGGCGGCTATGGAAAGTGGCGCCTCTATACCGTTTGTGTCGCATACCGCAAACTACTAACTTCAGATCGAATAATATGAAGTGTCAATGCCGTGAAGAGAACGTTTAAACATAATTTGTTTTGTTTTTGTCTTGTAATATAATTATAATATCACCCACCTTTCACCTTGTTCATTTATTACGTTTTATTGGGCGAAATAGGAGTTTTGGCGCTGGAACAAGTGGAATAAAAGCTTTGCAATAAAAGGTAAACTAGGATAAATGTTGCATCTGATCTAATACTATTTTGTTGGTAAAAAAATAAAATAACTACAACTATGTTAAGCTTATAAATTTATAATTTTATTTATAAGTCTAAATATTACCCTTCAGATGTGTTTACATTCTAAAAAATTTATTCCTATATTAATAAGTTCAGCGTTTGTAATAGACTTTTTAAAGTTTAAAGAGACAAAGAATATTATTATTTCATTTTATTAATCGTAGAAATGTAAGTAGGTAGTATGACAAAAGTTAACTTTTTACTAACACTACTTTTTTTAGCCTAGATTCTTTTTTCTACCTATACTGATTTTGCTTATGAACTGTTGCATTTATTATATAATACTTTATTTCATTACAGATTAGAAAATGGAAGATTCAAACTTCTCTTCACTTCTGGCATTGGCTAATTCCCACTTGTCGAAAACGGAATTGCCTAAAAAGGGCAAACAGTTGACAAACCCCACCAATAGTCTCATTATCGGAAGAACATCTGAAACCATAATTACACCGCTTAAACCAAAGCAGGCTTCGTCAATACCCAATTTAATTACGAGCACTAGCTCTATAACGGATATTCTGTCCAGACAAATTTCGAACATGTTGATTAGAAAAGAGGAAGAAGAAATGGAAAAACAGAAAAAAGAATTGAAAATACAGGAAGAAAAGAAAAAGCTAACAGAAAAAATGGAAGAATTAACTATGGAGGAACAAGACGACTATGTCGTAGATTTAATGAAAGCCATCCAAACTCCATATGTGTATGAGCTACCACCTCCACCTATACAGGAGCTCAGTAACAGTTCTTCCTTAGAGTCTTTGTTTAAGCAAAATTTCGATGAAACCATTGATAGACCCAAGACTCCACCGGAAATACTGCCGTGTACAACGGACATATCATACATTCTCAAACAGAAAGTCTTCAAAGGAAAGTGTTCACCTTTTGGGAAAGTATTAATATCTCGTATAAGGCGAGTCGCAGCACCCTACGTTTTTGAGAGATATAACACCACTGTAAAACAATTTGATTTTAAAACCAAATCCCCATGCGATTTGATTTTAGAAGAGAGAAGTCGTCCAAGCAGATATAACACTAATGATAATATTATGAAAAGAATAATGGGCGATTATGATAAAAAGGAAACTAAATAATACCATATAGCCAGTGTGTCAATTTAAGTTGCACCTAATTGAAAATTTGTGTTGAAAATGATTTATATTCGGCATCAAGTAGAGCTTGTTGGATGAATACCAGACACACAAGGGACTGACACAATGAAAGCATCACAAGAACAAATTAATGTTTATTTAGAATATAGTGATTTAGAGTGTTATAGGACTGTTCTGTTCAGAACTTGGTTGATTTATCTTAAATGATAATTTAAATTTTGTTGATGTCCATCACTGATCAGCATGTGATCAGCAATGTGACTTAATTTATATAAATTTTGGTAAAAAATAAAGGTTTCTTAAGCAATTGCTAATTAAGCAATGCTTAAGCAGTTAATTAACTGTCTATAGTTTTATTTGAAGAAACCTAAAATTTAAAAAATATTATGTTTTGTTTGAAAATATTTATAATTTAATTCTCAAATAATAATTAATTTAATAATGGCCTACAGTTAATTGATTTAAAAATATGATTCGATCCAAGGATCCATTTAAGTACCACAGAAGCTGAATTATTTGCTATGTGAAGTCTATTGGTTAATGAAAATGTAAAAGTATAATATTATGTTGAGCTGATATAGAATTGTGTTTAAGTTTGTAAAAGGAAAGAAATAAAAGGTATATTAAAAATTAAAATTCTTTATTGAATTTGTGGTTTTTACATTAAGTTCTAAAAAAATTCCATTTGATAAAGTATTTTTTTAATCACATTTTGTAATTTATGAGTAAGTATTTCGTTTCGAGTGTTGTTTTAAAATTTTCTAGAATAAAGTATTATTGTGCATTTGGTACTTATGTGAATTAACTGAAACTTTTTTAATTAAATAAAAAAGTGTACTAATAAAAATTAACAATTTAGTAATTATAAAAAATAGGTACTAAATATAAGCAATTCTATTTACATATAAATAAAAATCTGCTTTTTATTCTAAACACTGTGTTTCATTTTACATATCGGGTATTGAGGCCTAGCTAAGAACTTTTGCAATAAAATGGAAAATATTTAATTTGAATAATCAGCTTTAGCGAACTTCGTACCGACTAACAGACAATGAATGTCAGTCCAGTTTTCATTGTTTATGTCTGTCAAATAGGATTACATTACACAATGTGAAAAATCGGCGTTACACGTTTCTCGGCATCAGTTCATATGGAACCCAATTTCCTTGTTTTTGAATCATTGCCACTGATTTCAATCGATGTTAAATTGCTTATTGAGTCACTCCTAACTCCTAATGTAATCTTGATGCAATAATGCTTCCAATTCCGTGTCTTCGTACACTTTGCGCCTTCCGCTACGCTCTTTGTCTTCGATGTCAAATTCACCGTTCTGAAACTTTTGAAAGTCGGCTCAAAACTCTTTTGTCAAATTGTACACACACCTATTGGTATGGTATCACTAGGAAATTGGGATTACTGAGTTTGGTACTTAAAATCCATATCGTTCTACCATCGTATGACAGCGTATTCTCGAATGAGGTACTCGACCTGAAATTGATTGTTAAAAAAGTTAATTAATTTATTTATTACAAGACTAGCTGTTGCCCGCGACTTAGTCCGCGTTAAAAAAAGATAAAAAGTAGCCTATCACGTATCCCGTACCTCGTACTTCTAAATGTTTATCTACCAAGTTTTATGAAAATCAGTTAATTCGTTTGAGTGATGGAGGAACATACATACATACAGAAAAAAAAAATTCTAAAAATGGTCAATTTAGTTTCAGTATCATGTATAGAGCTTATATACACGATATTTCTGAAAACAAATTAAATTACTAAAAGTAAATTACTCCTTGACCGATCGACCCCTACAGATTTATTACATATTTATTAGTATTGATTTATTTCCTATTGAGCCCAAACACGCTATATCAGCTGTAAATTTCTAAGAAGTTGGGATGTTTTCTGTGTTTCCGAGCTCATATAACCCAAATCTTTTCAAAGTGCGCGTGAATAGAATAGGCGTCTTCTGGATGAGCTCGCTCCATAATAGGCCTCATCTTCGCTTCACAGCTGGATGTTGGCCAAGAGCAAACCCATCTCTAATAATAATACATAAAAAAAACTAATTGATGGTGGTCAAGGTTGTCTCGGAAAAAATACCACCGAAGTAAGAGTGTACCAAATTTCACATATACCTAACGTGTGAAAGTTAGTGCACCTTCGTCATCTTCGTTAGAAAATTAGAAATAAGAAATCTATTCTAATTGGTTATATTAGATATTCGATTGGTCACCTAACGAAATAAATAATCCAAATCCACATATAAGAAAAATTTATTAATACAAATTTAAACTACGATTTAAATTGCGGCCTCTTATTGCGTCGGGCCGCATACATTCATCAATTCATTGGGAAAACATAAAAGAAAAAATAACCATTTACTTATATATTTTTTAAAATAGTTAATAAACTATCTGATATTATATACAATCGCAGAGCCTTGGAAGATTAGTAAAAAGCCGAGGCTTTTGCATTGATTTTTCTACGATTTTATTTCTGCGTACGTAAGGAATATTACCCGGAGATTAGGTATAATATACATTATGTTAAATATTTGTGGCACAGAAATCGAACCGTAGGAAGTGTATTCAACAATAAATCAACAATTATAATTACTCGCAATATCGATACAAGAATATCTCTTTAAATTTTTTGCTAGTATTTTGTTCGAGGGAATCAACTTCACTTCATTAGGTATATTTTCACCGGGCTTTCACTGGTACTATATTCGTTATAACGCATAATATATACTAATTTGAATATTATTACCTACATATTTCTGTAATATATGATATTAGGTAAAAAGTCAATGGTAGGTACGCTCAGAAAAAAGTTAATATAGGTAAATAAATATCATGTATCATTAAATCAACCCTTATCATTGCATTTAGAGACACCATTAAATTAAATTTAAAGTATTTCGTTTTGAGTCGATCTTACATTTAGATATTTTCAATAAATTTTTGAAACAAATAAATCATTAAAAACTTATTTTATTAGGTCATAATTATTATTATTAATATCATAATTAACTGAAATATAAAAATCCAGAACATGACCGAACTAGATATGAATTGTGTCCCGATTGTTTTACTATTTGGTAGGTAGTTAGTGACAGTTTTCTAAAATTAATATACTAGGTATATAATGTTTTTCAAAATATTTTCATAAATAATAGAAAAAATGAACTCTGCATTAGTTAACATAATTGTTGATTTATATGTTGATTTTATTTCAAAATAAACAAGATTGAATTTCAGAGCCACTGTGGAATGTAATTCGCGTAAAAAGTTGAAGCATAGATATTTATTCTTCAATGTTAAAGTGATTACAGACATTACATATAGAAATAGTCTTTCTTACTTGTCTTAAGTTACACTTTTTGTCGAATGTTAATTTGAAGTAATTTCGACAATTTGATTTTATATGCATACGAAAAATACATAAAATCTTGATTTTATTTATTCTTCGTTAAATTACTAATATATAATTTTATAGTATTCGTTGTTAAGTTATTACTAGTTTTTACCATAAATAAATAATTCTTTGAAAGGTTTATACTTTTTTCAGTAAGATAATATAATGTCTGTTATTTAGATGCTGGAACATTTTAGGTAATTAAATGCAGATAAACCTAGATGTCGAGTGCTTAGAAATTCAATCAGTTTATATACTAAGATACAGGTTGATGTTTAAAAAAACAGTCACCATACCTCACTAGTTACAATTACAAGATAATATAAAATTCACTAGAAATACTTTGTATATCAATACACTGTACGTATGATTTAAGTATAAATATTGTATTTTTACGCTACAAAATATGCCCATACCAGCCATAGTGCATAATAAATATTATTTTATGTAATCTAATTAAGACTAACACTCGCCTTGAAAGCACATTTAATACAATATCCCATACATTATCTATGTACCATTCATTTCTAACCTATCATTAATTATACGTAAGTAGGTAAATGTTTGGATTATTATATGAATCACATTTATTTTACTATATTTTACGATTACCTACGTATTTTTCGCGACTCTAAACATATGTATAATATATATTGAACTAGTTTTTTTTTAAATTGATTAATATAGGCCACAAAAATGGCCATACTGTTTATTTATTTCAAAGCTAATAACAAAAAATAATATTTTTAAATCCAATATTTTTTAATAAATGGTTACAAGAATAGGTAAATGTAATTTATAAGTAAAAAAAAAATCATAATATGTTCGTCACTATTTAGAAGTAATTATACTTTTTTGTAGAGAAACATATTTTTATTTAGAAAAGAATCAAAATTCTTCTATAATTATACTATTAAAAGAATTTTATACACTGTCTAGGCATCTTATTATGTGTATATAAGCAGAAATAAAATATCACATACTAACTACTTAATATTCATAAAATAACATTAGAATAATATTTATCGAAATTAATATAAATGAACTAATGTAGTACCAACTAAAAAATTATGACAAAGAGTTCAGGTATTTTATATAGAATGCCTAGACATTTTTATAATGACATTGATTAATTGTATCAAACAACAATAAATTAGTGTTTTGACTTCATTAGTAGGTATGCACTGGGAAAGGAAATCTGGTACCAGCTTCCAGATCCATTTTGTAACGTTTTATAGGACATGTTCAATATTACCTAGGTTTGCCTTTGTTTTTAATTAAAAAAGTTTGTATTTAGGTCTCTCCAAAACGTCATTACATCTATAATATTATTATCTAACAATTCTATTACTTTTTATATTATATTGTGCAATTTGGCAGTGCAGTGAGTTTATAGAATTCAGTTTCAGTTACATTCCTAAAAATTTGTAATATTAAAAATTTTACCCAAATACAATCACGACAATAGTAAAAAAATTTAAAAAAAGGTCCTATTACTATAACGTTAAGATATACATTTCACTTTTACAGATCCTATAATTTATTATTAGGAATAAGAAATTAAATTTGAAAAACTGTAATCTACATTATTATATTATAATTGTAAGTATTATCCCGAGAACGAATTGCATAAATTAGTTTTGCTTAATTTCGGGAAGACTATAATATTGGCCCCCGGGAGGTATTTTCAAAAAATCTTTTATTGTGAGTACAACCATTCCTTTTTAGGGTTCAATTTCACAACTTAACCGTAGATTATTCGAGAGTTATGATTAAATTTTTGTTTCACGAAATTGTTGAAATTAGGGCACAAAATGGAACTGTGGGAAGGAATTGGCAGTGACAAGTTCGTATTAGTAAATTATTGAAAAATTGAAAGCTAGTAGCGTAGTGCCTTTGAACCTCTGTGCAAGTGGGCGTTTTGTTTCAACAGTTTACAAGAAGCGAATATTTACAAATTTTTTCACAAAAATATCATTTTTCTTATCGACCAAATTATCATATCATACATAATCATCTTTTTCGTTTATTAGTTTGATTTCAAGCGTTGCACTTTTTTTTAAACATTTAAAAAAAATTGATATATATATCTTTATAAGATAAAGGGATATATTATTTTGAATAATAATGATCAAAAAGAACTTTCTCTCTTTGAGAATATGATCTGTAAGCGTGTTTGTAAATATAAAACCTATATCTATTTAATTGTTAGATGGTAACGATTGTATTTAGTTTTCTCACTAAAATTATCTGGAAATATTTTAAGGGGGCAAGTGGAAAATAGACCTAGAGTGAAAATTATGAAACTTATCCACCTTGTTTGACTAATGGCTTCTAGCGAAAAACCATAAATGTACAATATTTGTTCAAAAGAACTCCTAGAAAATATGTTCATTTTATTTTTAATGGTACTCTATGTTTTTAAAAACTCGCGTATAAAAAAATATAAATGCTAAAAAAATCTGTATCTAGAAATTTCATTAAATGCAGTAAACTTATTTATATATCAATTCGGTGAGATCCGATTTTTTTTATTTTATAAATTAAACACAATAATACTGCGAACAAGATGTCATGTTAAATATTATTAAGAAGTCTTAATATACTTACAAGCAAGCTACTTAATAATTTCTTTTTCATTGATTTGGGTTTCGTAAACATAAAAAAAATCAGTTAAAAAGCACAATAAAATTATCATCTCCAGCGTCTTTTGAATATTTTTAAACTTGTATATGAAATAGTATTGTACCTATAACAGATATACAAATGTGTTACTTAAGTAAAATTAGCTTTTTTACAACATACAAGCAGACTAAAGTACCTATTGGATTTTATCGTATCCACTGCCAACTTTCCCCCTTATCTTAATATTTAACATTCAGATTAGTGCTAACATTGAAATTGAAGTTCACATTAAAATAACACCGTAATATTAAAATTGGAGATTTCTTATTATCTCTATCTATACGCCAATAAAATTTAATACACAAAACCAGCACTGCCCACACACTGTTACGGACACTGGGTGGGCTGTAAATTGCGACGAAGAGGAAAGGAGACATGCCAATACTTAAATTGGTGTCTTATTTTTTATAAACTAAGTTGTTGCGTTCCTTGCCACATATTTAAAATAAGAAACGTAATAGTCATTTTCAAAGGCTCTAATGTAACACGAAACAATGAAATAAGCACTGTATTTTTCTCATCAACCTGTGTGTTTTCACCTTTTCACACATAGCGATAAAATTGGAAAAAAATGGCTTTATTTTACTTTAAAAACTATGTATGCAAAGGTGTTATAAATTTACTTAAAATACTAACTGTGCGGAATAAAATGGCTTAAAAGATGTTTAAGCCATTTTATTCTGCACACAGGTCAAACTGAACATCGGAATGAAAGAGTAAGAAATAACTTATAAAATATTTCGCATTTAAAAATGCATAATAATTCTAAAAAAGTAAATTAGGTAATAAAAAGTTAACATACAAAATGGTGTCCATGAAGCGAAACATTCATTTGCAAATGATATTGTGTGTTTTTAATGATTATAACTACTTTCAATAGAATTACTGTAAACAGACAATAAAATTGTTAACAAAAACAGAAAATAACATTGAAGTGAATGTATCGAAACATCGACAAAACATCAGGTAACGACGACGCACATCCTATTAAATTTACATTTGAAGATTGTGCTCGACGTTCGGTGGGTTTCCGCGGACCAACAGATAAAATACAAACAATATGTGACAAATTGTTCGTTTACATAGAGCGCGAGGAAGCGGGCGGTCGCACGGCAGGTAAACCTCCCGCGAACGCTTCCTGCCATCACTTTCCTGCCCGCGGACAATGGCACTACTCGCAGTGCACGGCCGCTATGCGACCGAGCGAACATAAAGAAACATCTCTATACACAAAGCTTACAAACACATTACACAATAAACAACGGCAAATATAAAAACGTTCTCTTATTGCAACAAAGAACCGTAACGACAAAAGGCCGGTGCCAACGTTTAGAGATTTTAAATCGAATTAGTTATAAACTTCATCTTTATGGTTTAAAATAAAATATCAAAAATTAACTTTAAAGCATTAGGTGTAATGAGTGTTGACTCGGCTACGACACGTGTAGCGCTTCTTTGGCTTCTGAGCGGTAAGTCCGCCCCCAGAGCGCGCGGCATTGTAATTAGGCACTAAGCGATAAGATTCACAGTTCAACCCCGTTATTCATTGACAACATAGGGAATGACTATGTAATAGGCCGCGCGCTGGTTGGGTGGTTGTGACCGCTAAATAACAGCCGGTGCGTTGCGGTCTTCTGCTGGGGGCGTAGCAGGTTTGTTCTCGGGCTACGCATGACGTTTCGCGTGAAGCGCTAAGTGATCCGAGCGTGAAAAGCAGCGTTCACAGTGACGGCAGCGGAACGGTTTAGCCCCCGTATGTTTACGATAGTGTCGCGTTAGTTCGTCGGAGCGCGCGAAACGCCATTCGCATCCGTCCCACGAGCATTTGTACGGTTTTTCCCCTGTAACACGTAAAAATTGCTTTTCTATTTGTTGTGTAAATAATAATTGTGTAAATAATCCCATTTCCCCATCCCTTATCCTTAATCCTAGTGTAGTCAGCGGCGCACTTGTGAATTTTAGTTCAATAATAAAAAATCAATAAACCAGTAAATCTATTTTTTATTTATTATATAACAACTACCTGCCTGTTACCTATTATTGATCATCAAAACACGTCAGAATGAAAAGCGCGAAGGCTATTCGAAAGTCAAAAATTCTTTTGGTAATAAAATTATTTCTCAATTATATTTAGAGACTGATACATCGGAAAACTTCTACAATTAATTAAGAAAGTATGATTCGACTGTTTAGACTATTTAGATTTAGATAGTTTTCACAGGATGAATGTTCTCATTAATTAGAGTAATTTGGACTGCCGATTAATCGATCTTCAAAGTGCCTAGACCAGACAAATCCGATATATCTGATGCTGACTGTAGAGGCACGGTTCGTTTATGATTTTATTATATGTACTGAATTGATTACACATATTTGTGTCTGGGTGATAACATATAAGTAGGTAAGACTAGTCGTAAGGTATCTCAAAGCATCATTAGGTGTTATCTGTTTTATGTTTATAGGCGTAAATCAGCAGTAAACTTCTGAAAGACATTTAATTTAGTCTATTAGTTATTCATCCAAATAATTTACTAAATATGATCATCATAAAATAAATAAAAGAACAATTACTACAGCATTGAAACAAATAACAGATGCCTTCGAACTTTGTATTCAAGAACAACATTGAATTGAAGGTCATAGGGACTTTATAAGGGCCGGCGCTGACTGACGATATGTAACGACAGGGCACTGCAAAGGATTTTCCCAAAACATATTATTTTTAGCGCCTCTTTTACCAACTACAAGTAAAGTGTTGATTAGTTACTTTTAGAAATATTTTTATGTTTTATTAAATTATTCATTCGGTTTAGTGCTTCCTTCGACAGGCGATTTTTTTTATTATTATTTTCTATTTAATGTTTGAGACGTACAAACAAAGGTAATATCAGCTAAATTATTCCCGGTGACAGACTTACACTCCTTTATTTCAATACTAGCTGGTGCCTGCGACTTCGGCCATGTAAGTACGTAAGAAAAAAGTAGCCTATCCTGTGTCCCGTATACGTCTAAATTATTATCTACCAAGTTAATTCGTTTAAGAGTTATGGAGGAACATACGTACATACAATACCTACACTTACAGATTTATTATTATAGATTGATTGACAAGATAAGGAGCCGTAGCGTTACGGGTCGTACCACGTGATGCTTCGACACTTTCGTGCAAAAAAGTTAAAAATAACATATGCTTAGGAAAAGATACTACGCTCTGCCGTGCCGTACCGTATACCGTCAGTCAGCGCCGGCCCCTATGAAAGGAAAATAATAAGTCAAAACTTTTTACCCGTATGTGTCCTCTTATGAGCTTTTAGATGCGAGCTCTTCGTGTAAACTTTGTCGCATGCTGGGAACTCGCAGCGGTGGACTCGGCGCCTAGGATCTGAAATGTGGTGAGGAGACGGTCTGGGTGGAAGCGTCGCTCGACGCACCGGTACAGAACTCTTTCTATCTTCAGTGCTACACGCCCAGTCCACTGGAATGTAAAATAGTAAACATGTAAAGTCTGACCTCAATCGCACACTATTTGTGCACACGAAACTACACCACGAATTGTGTGTGGAAACGAAACTGCTAAATTAGAAACAAATAAAGTCATTTTAAAACCTCTGAATATGACACGAATCAGAAAGCGCGATTTGTATTTTTGTTTATAATGAATGAACTAAAACAATTCATGACTGTTTTAAAAATTCTTTCACTCATAGAAAGTTACATTATCTGCAAGTACGGTTTATAGAAGTCATAAAGGTACACCAAATATACTTATATAGTCAATGCATAAAGGCCTTTTTTGTCACTTCTTTTTTGGGGGGATACTAATTCTCGATAGTTGTAAGTCCATAATCTTTTGTATGGACTGCCTCCTCAGTCCTTGCCACTGTACTTTGAGGACAAAATAGAAGTAAATTGTTTTTTATTTTTTAAAAACATAATATCTTAGGAAATAAAACTTGAATTTATATTTAGGTGAAAGAATATAAAAAAGTAACTCCTTAGGCACTGCGTTCCCCCGCGTAGGTACCCGTACAAAAAAGCCCTCATAATATGTATGTATTGTATATATCCAACGAATTCGAATACTTATACATACCATAATTTATATACTTACCAAAAAAATTATTTATTGCTTTAGCTATTTATAAAGTTTGTATGTAGATTATAGATCTATAGAGCTATGGCATCAAATTGTAACATCACTTTTCTGATTTGCCTCTTACCGTGAAAGCAAATTGAAAGACGTATTTACGTCTAAAATAAAAAAAATATCAATAGAATTTGTTTTTCTTTCATGTAGTTATTATCAATAGCGTGTCTATTGAAACGACATAAACAGCCTTCATCATTGAGAAGAAATACTGAGAAGTACAATTTCCTAAGCGTGATTACTCGTAGCTAGTGGCAACATCCTTATTAGTGTCTCAGGGGGTATTCTGAAAGGCTCTCTTCTCAGGATATTATGAATTCCTATTTGTGTTGTAGTGAAATTCAAAGAATCTCTTGAACCTTGCGGTGAAAAGTCGTTTGAAAGTCGAGTGGCTTATTGCAAATGTGATTGAACTAACGCGGAAGTCGTAACCGCCCGATGTGCGTAGGGTTGCTTATCCCGCTGACTAGTCATGTGGAGGACTGTTATGCACATATTAAATTACGGACCGTATAAGAAACCTTAGATGCTCCTGTGAGTACCGGCCACGCTATCAAGGACGCTTACAAAGAGGTGTACCTACAGACAAAACCTTCATGATGTACTTTGTTGTTAATTATTTAAAAAATAATATTATTCACGTCCACCAATCATTAGAATTACCAAACAGTATAATTGTGCCATTTTGTTAGTGGACAAACGATGTCATAATTTAGGACTCATAAAGGCCGCCGTTCGTATAATATGTGGATCTAGCTAGAAGCATTCTGACCGGTCTTATTAGAAAATTAAAAGGCAGCCTTTATCTAGCAGTTGACGTCATATGGTTGAGATGATATTGTAAAATTTTAGTAAAATAATATCGTAACTGTATCACGTAAAAAATGTTAAACAAAACCAAACTTTTCTGTGAAATCATATTTATCTATAGACTTTTATTATTTTAAAGGAAATCGCTTTTATTTACGCAAGAAAGGTTTTGTTCAATGCCCCTTTCATTCATTCCTGTTCATCTAAGTATTATTTTAAGAAGTTAGTCAATTTTGCTGTTGAATTTTATGTCACTTATCAACGGTATTAAATATAAGTGATAAGTGGTTTTATGTATTACCTTTTATGATACTATGACCTTGTATCTATAATAATAATCGCCATTAAACGCCTAAAATAAGTTGTGGATTATGAATTTTCTACTTCATAACTGAAGTAACACACACAGTGTAATGTCATATGGGATTTTTCTTTGAGCTAATACTGCGGTTATAAAAATCATTTTTTTTATTCCCTCTACCAACTTGGACCGAAAAATAATAAAAATTTGTTTACTCCTTACGAAAAGATTATAAAATTTAAATTTTTACAAGCACGCCGAAAGAAAAACATTGTTTTTTTTAGAAATGTATATATAGACTCATTGAAATAATTATCTATCAGCGATAAGAAATTTAAGAGTAACCAAAGTATCAAGGCAGGCGTGAACAAGATAGTCCAAAAATCTATCTTCTTGTTATCACTCGCGTCTGGGCGGTGCATTTTTTCCATCTGTGGCAACCCTAGTTATGAGGGAAGTGAACAGATAAACACTATTAACAAAATTCTGACGGTTGCAATAGACCACTTCAAACATTTCTTTATGCACTAGGTACTAGCTGGAGCCCGCTACTTCGTCCACGTTGAAAAATGAAAAATATAGCGCCTGCCATCTTTATTGCTGCGACCGTCGCTCCGCTACTGTTTTTTTTAATATTCTTAGACGATCCCTGCTATAAAAAGTATCCCATCCAGGTAATAAATTAACTGTGTGACAAACTTCAATTTTCGTTTAGCCATTTTTGCGTGATCGAGTAACAAGCATTTTTCCAGCTCCCAAATTGGCTGGGTAGCTCCCAAATACATAATTAGGTTTTATGGTATAGGTATGTCTATTTCCCAAAATATTATCTATCTGATGGTGAAAACCGTATCAAAATCTGTTGCGTGGTTCAGAAGGAGTTAGCGGACAGACAGACGCGTAAAGCTATTTAAAATTAACTATAGATATATCCTTACTAATATTACAAATGTGAGTGTGAGTTTGTTTGTTTGTCATAGCAACAAGTTGTCAAGCGTTATATTGCTTATTTCTTTTTTATTTTTCAACGCGGTCGAAGTTGCGGGCACCAGCTAGTGTACATAATTATAAAGATAAGGATTAAGATTTTATTTCAATAAGGTTTTCAATTATCGGAATAAAAGTTATTGGCATAAATTTATAATTGTATTCGAATTTTCAAATAAATACAAAGAGAAATGCTTCACCATGTACAATTTATGAAAGGAATAACATGTAAAATCGTTATTTCCATGAATAAATATTTCGATATACTACTTTTAATTAATTTCAGTTCTTATTATTTAAAGTAACGTACGATACAGTCATGCCTCTGATTTCATTCTGTGTAATTTTAATGCTACATATTATGAAGGCTTATTTCGTAGTACCTATCTCATTGCTTGTTGAAATAATGTTTTTCACAGACAAACTTTTATATAAACATTTTTGTTGAAATTGGCGCTACGTGGAAATCGCGGGAAACTTTAACGAGTGTAGTAGCATTGTGATTTTTGCTGAACACAAATTCAGTGGATATATCAAATAGTCAAACGAATATTTAATACGGTAAATCTTTTCACTTGAATCAAAAAAGACATTGTATCTACGTTTGATTTGATCGAAACTTATTAGTTACTTAGTTAGTTACTTAGATCGAAACTTACTTAGTAATTATTGAGAAATAATTACTTCGCACTGCTGTGATTCTTCACTGCAAAGACTGGGGCTAGAGAGCCTCTTAGAAAGCTAGGAACGAGTCGCTAGTTAACTATAGTTTAAGGAATCCTTAGAGAGAGAGCAATCTTTATCTTTATCAGATATACTAGATCAGAAACAGGCTGACAAAAGACAGAAACAGGATGCTTGTACAGTGCCTACTCTAAAATACTTGCTAAAATACATCAGCTGAAACCACATTCAAAACAGCCGTTTCTGAAATTAGCGTGCACAAACGCAAGAACAGGCAAAAATTCTAAAAAGTATTTTTTGACCTAAGCTACATAAAGTAGCATACATACATACGTATGCAATTTTTTTTTTAATATTTAATGTAGATTCAAAAATCCAAAGAATCGTTTCCTAAATTGTGTTTCTAAAAACGTATATATAAACTTATAAACTGTCCATATATACGAGTAAGTGAGTAACTGATACGTTTTATTATATCTATTGGTATTGGTATTATTATACAATGGAATATTAATATATTGCAAAATATATTTCATAGTCATTCGATTAATAGAAAAACTTCTTAACCTTTTTTTAAGGCGGGGAAATTACATTTACGCACTGTCCCTCGTCGATGGGGACGGTCGAGGAGGGGGAGTGTGGGACTCGCCCGGTGAACTGATATTATCACCCACTAAAACTCCCCCCGGGTTTCGTCATCAGTGGTGATGTGGTGATCCCGCACAGCGCTACGTTCTCTTTGAACCCAGTTCAGGGCGATGGCTTTGCCGTGAGCCGCCACGCATCCTTGTTGGGTGTTTCAAGGCGTCAAACATGTCCCCTTCTGACGCCCTGAGGTTGTCACGCGACATGCGCCACAGCATACGTCCGGGCACGTCGGCCGGCTCTTCGACCCCCAGCCTGAGTGGATCAGCCTGGGGGTCGCATTATTCAAAAGTATTTAGTATTTCTTATACCTTTTGGTTCATCGTTGTCACTGGTCGGCTCGCTTTTGATGACAACTGCGAAGAGAGGAGGCGGCGACGGTGGTGACTGGGGCGAGCCTGATGACGATCCTACGTCCTCCTGTTGCCTTTCTTCTCTCCGCTTTCCTCCGCGAGGCTCTTCGCGAAGGTATCGCTCCATTTCGTAACATGTCTGTGTGACAGAGAAAAAACGAGATTAACACCCAAAAGTTAAACAATAAAATTATTAACTAACTTTCTAATTTTTTTAAAAAGTGGCTGTGTTAGCGACTCGGTAAAATATTAAGTAAAATAAAAATAAACCCCTGACTTCTATGTATTGTATATACCTATCACTGTGACGACCATTAAATCTATATACTACCAATAAGAATTCGTTTGTTTTTTTGGTTTTACGCGCTAATCTCAGGAACTACCGGTTCGAATTGAAAAATTCTTTTTGTGTTGGATAGTCCATTTATCGAGGAAGGCTATTTAATATGAAAAAAATATATATTAGTCTTATTTAGATTAACGCCATCTCCCCCCCTAGGTGGGCCATGACCTTGTCGTGGTGGGGGGGCTTACCCTTGATCCGAAGGTTCGCAGGGGCCGGTGGTAGACAGAACCACCGACCTTTGCTTGTCCCATCGGATTATTGGGGACCAACAAGGCCCACACCCGTGTGCTCCGAGCGGGCTCCGCTGAGCGGAGCTCGCGGCGGAGCACATCCCGGCGGAGCACACCCCGGCGGCTGGGGCGGGACGTGTAGCCCTCCATGCATGTTCTCGTCAGCTGTCGTCGGGGTGTTTTGATGGAGTTCAGGGGAACAGGGAGGCCTGGGGGGGTGGCCCCTGGTCCCCTGCTCAGAGGAGCGGCGGGGGGGAGCCAATGGACACTGTTGGTGTCCATTGAGTCCTCCCTTTTAACATCCTGGCAGATGGCTGGGCAGGAGAAGGCGGGTATCAGCCCGTCTTCAAATGCCCTCGGAGACCTGCGCACACGGCTGGCTGGCTGTGTGTGCCTGCACGGGTCTCCTCCGTCTGGGGATTGCTCGGGTGTCTTCGGGTAATCCCCCCGTTGGCGTCAGCCTAGCCAGCAATGGCTAGGCCGCCCGAGGAGGGTGGGTCGGAGCAGTTGCCTCGGCAGAGCCCGTCCACCCCCCAACTCTAAGGGCAAGGAGACACCGGGGAGTTTTAGTGGGTAGGGGCCAGTTCTGCTGGTCGACCCCCACATACCCCTGCCGCCTAGCCAGCGGTAGGGGATCAATAAAAGGATTTCTCCTCGATAAAAAAAAAAAAAAAAAAAGATTAACGCCATCTATCGTTCAGTAGTAGAACTATTAAGACAAACAGCTTAGACTCAACAAGTCGGCTGCTTACCGCGGGAGGGCTTTAGGCTATAAAACATTTCGAATGCGGACGAAGTCGCCGGCACCAGCTAGTTTTTAATATAATTTGTTAGTCAGCGTTCAATGTTATGATAATGTTAGGACTTAGGGGAGTTTTGTTGTTTTTAATCAAAAGTATTTCTTAGTTTAATTAATATATAAATAGCCAACTATAGTTAAAAGTGTAAATAATGTGATTATGTATAATATATAGTTTTAATAACAACCTAAACTCTAGACTTTAATATAAGTTATGTAGTTAGGTACTTATAAGTGAATAATAAATAAGTAAAAGAAAATACATTTATGAATGGTTATTTATCCATAAATCGACAAAACATCGACATCCTACTCCCCTCCTTCACGTTGCACGTGTTCGACTCCTCTTCGCGCTTTACCTCAGGCGTTACCCTCAGTATCACAGAATAGTAGGCACATACACGATTTACGCCGGTTCATAAAAAGTTTGTCTAATTCCTTGGATAGTACGGAATTGTTTTCGGATTAATTAAATGACATTTCATCGCTCGCTGAGTTACCGGTGTTGATATAGAAGCAATTACATACATCACCCACTTGCACAGGCTCGGGCGCTTCAGCTAAGTTTATCCGTTCGGACGCTTTTATTTTTTTACGTTCCCGCCACCGCTTCACTCTCTCATATGGTGTTTTAGGGGTAAATTGCTCTTGAGAGGCCCTTTCCAACCGTAACCGTTCTTTATATTTTGCTTTGGCTTTTCGACGAGTATAGGCCGACATTTTGTTATTTTTTTTTTTTACTTTAACACAAAATAATCCACTGTGACTATTTCAGATTAATGTTTCATATACGCAATCGAAAGATTTCTACGAGAGCTGACGATTGAAACGCAAACGAGCGTCTCCGAGTCAAAATTTATACTAAACTAAAGCCAACCGATGTTTGTGACGCAGCGGAACGACCTTAAAATGGCGGTGTTTTCCCCTCCACCGCAAGCGATGCTTTCAGTCACAGACCTCACTCAATATCTTCCGATTTTGTTATCATCACTTTTCTGAATTGCCACCTCCCACTAAGGATGAAAATTTGAAAACGTATAAAAATAGTTTACCTATGAAAAGTAAAGGGGTGTACCTGAAGAAATGTGTTAAGCAATATAATGCCTAACATCTTTATTTCTGTTATCCATTAGCTAGACGTTGGATTTTCGATATTACAAGATATTTATATTAGAATATATTACATTCACAATTGAACACACAAAACGATAATTGCTTAGGACTCAAATAATTTATAAAGGAAGTAGACGAATTATATTTTATATCGTCAAACTTCCTCGCAGAGAAACCATATAACGCACCGCAGTTGACACCTTATAATTATTATATTACAGTTAATGTTACTTGCAATAGAATCAGGAACACTTGATTCAGAGAAGTTTGTGCACAAGTGGATTGTGCAATTAACGCAACAGTTGTCAATCCTAAGCTCGTTAGCTTAACTTGTTAACTTATTATTTACTAATAATATCTGTAAACTAGCGTACCTAAAATTTTCAACACTATTTTGCACACGAAAAGGGAAATAATCAACAAGGCAGAATAGAAATTTTGACATAATAGGAGTGACCATTTTAAATTTAGAAACATGGTCATGGAAGGAGTATTTGAAATCACAAAGGCAGAACGATAGCTATTTTAGGTTCAATGTCCTATGAGGTTATGCGGCGTACGGCATTAAAGGCTCAGGGCATCGTGTCTAGCGGTCAGTAGTCTGTAGGTGTATACGCGACGACTAACGGCGTAACTAGTACACAAAATTATTATTATATAAATGAATAAACTCCCGTCAGGTTCCCGAGGAAATCATCTAAAACTGTGTTAGTCTAAGACTGTGTTTCAAAAAAATAAAAAAATAAAAAGTTTTTTAACGCGGGCACCAGCGAGTTAGTCATATATATAATTTTACATTAAAAGTATGACAAGCTATATTTCATTATAAAATAAAATTAAATTCATTATAAACTATTATAAAATAGTTAAACTCGGACTTTCAATTGAGCCCTTCAACTTTCAAAGGTTTGGGCAAAAATATATAAGAAAAAAAATAGCCGAAATGGACCAATTCGCATCTGAGTTTTGCGCTTAGCAACACATTTATTCATTTTTATTTACATAGATAGATAAATGATGTAATATAATAAGATAGATAAAATGGTTAGATTTATATAGATAGATGCAATTTTCCGGGCAATTTTCCACTGTATCTTTCCATTGTAAAGCCTTCTTTGGTTTTCAAGAAAAAAATTCAAAAAAACATTGCCAAATTCGCCCAACAGTTTTTGAGTTTTGCGCTTAGCAACACATTAGCGAATAATTTTTATTTAGATATGTAGATTTAGACAGATAAATAGATAAATTACATCAAAGACATACATATCCTTTAAAATGAGTGGCCTTTTACAATACACCATAGTAGCGGTCGTGCCATGCGCCAAATAGATATGCGGCAATAGCGTGCAAATGTGGCCCGGCACAATAATAACAAAACTTACGACTCTGTCATTTTATATTGCTGTCTTATCAGTTCATACCTACGGACATTTTGGCGCAAATTTTCGGTCCACATTAATCCAATTTGCATATGACTGTGCGCTGAGTATACTACACCACTATTTGCACTATAACACAATATATCTATTTATACACAAGATTTGTCAATCACGAGCTCTTATCTATTTGCTATTTGTCCATTTTTCTATACTATTTTCACTATCTATTGAAACGAACACAATTTGACTATCTTTAAGCACACTAGGGACAGCTTATACGAACGTTGTAGGCTGTCCCGAACATACACTTTTACTCATTAGATATTAGTAATAGAGAGCGCTAAATTATACCTATATATATGTAAACGTTGTTATCGGTTAGGGCTTAAGGGTTTTTGTAGGAAAGGAAAAGACACCATCGTACACAAATCATGGCATTTATACCAAACACAAAAAGGAGATGCGATCGTGTACACGACTTTCACTATGGGCGAACGGACCAATACTGCCCTAAAAATCTACTCAAATATTATGTAATTGACTGACGATCGCATTTCATCCCCTATCTACCTGAGGTCCTTAATCCTTTGTGTTTACCAAGGATTGGTTTGGTGGCGTCGATAGATAATATACTTGGTGGACTGTATGCAGAGCTATCCAAGGAAAATAATTAGACGCTGACGCTGACAGCAACTTTGAACATTTGTCTTTTAAAAAAAAATATTAGGTAAAATAAACCCCTTTGGCCAGTTATTTTAAAAATTGGCCCATTTAATCAAGATTTCAAAATGGTACAATACATGCTTCTAATCTTTCTATTTTTTTTTAAATTAATAATTTGATACAAAATGTATCAAAGCTCGAATAATCGAAAGATTATTTTCCGTTTAAAATTCAAGGTCAAAATTTACCTACATTAAATTGATATCGGAAGCGGCACTAATGCTCTAATAAAATTGTTGTTTTTTTTTACCAACCCGTCTTTTTTAAATGTGGTTTCGTCAGTTCATAAAATTTTATTGAGAATTTGCGGATCTTCACGACTTTTTTTCCAATACTGTTCTGTAAAAAGTGATACTAAGTATAAGGTGCAACTCGGGCCTACGCCCGAGAGATCAGACTTTATACACATCATAACCTAGCCTCAGATTATTAAACAATCTGTTTTAATGCCGTGCCCGCTTGGCCTTGATTTCTAGGACAGCCTGTATATCAACAATACTCAATCAAACCACAAAATAACTTCTTATACTAGGTACTATTTAACCATATACCTACTATTAAAAAGTATGTAATATAGCGCCCTAATAATAATTATGTAATTATAATAACGTACGGCTTCGATAATGTTTGTAATGTTATTTTAATTTAATCTAATGCAATTCATTCAATTTGTTTGCATAATTAGACGTCTGTTGGTCATGGGAGTAAGACTTAGTACATTATTATTATTTAAATTAAACCTTAGTTACAGTCTTGTCGGGTTTCCGCTCAGTTCCCGCGGGTGTAAATTTATGGAAGCATACATTTCGTCAATTGATGTCAAATTGACAATTTTTCTAAATAAATATTTTACGTTCTCGCTAGCGAGTATATTCTTCTTAGTGACTTGCATGATAAATAGTCTCGAGAAAGAAGTTATACAAAAACTTAAAAATAAATCGATTTCGTCAAGAACCAATGTTTTTGTTTCAGGGCTCAACGGATTTTAATGTAAACAGGTCATCTTTTTGGGGCCGACGGGAGAGCGTACATACGCGTACGTACTCGTATATGCATTGTTAAAGTTTACGAGAGTGTGAAGTAAACCATACCATTTTTGTATACATTTTTTATTCAAACTAACTGTGCACAGAAACAAAAGACTGGATTTCGATCGCGGTTTCACTCGCGTGAATAGTTTAAAATAGACTACCCGTGTAATTAGTGATTACTGTGTTTCGCAGTCATTCGGGCAGCTCGTTAGAAGGCTCCATATGAAATAACAGCATGCATGTGTGTGTTACGGTAATTGAGTAAGAAAAGCCAGAGCTCTTTTTAAAAAGCTTATTGTAGACACAAAGTAAAATACATCCCTTATCCTACTATCCATAATCCTACTATGGTCGACAGCGCACTTGCAAAACCTGTGGCTTTACTTGGACGGTAACCAACTACGGTACCTGTTTATATAGGTACTAGTGGTAGCATTGCGGTCAAAATTTTGACTACTAATTTTTTTGCCAACATTTGAAAATTTTATGCATATATAATTCAGTGCAATATTAGTTTTAAAATATTAGGGTTTTAAAAGAATTCACATTACGGAGTGCACGCATAGGGATAAAAAGATTTCTTTTCACGTATTAGAGTATAATACTCGACAGTACACGCGATATATTCTATACCGAGAACGAGCACTGATATTTTCCGAATACTAAAGAGGGGTAGGATGCTAACCTATTGGCTAGTTGTCACAAAACTCCTTAATTTATTTCACATCAAAATCGTGTATTATTGACCTAGTTGATAACTAGATCCAAACACTGTAAATCAATAATAATTATGACTGGATTTCGACTTTACCAACAAGAAACTGCGATTTGTTGAAAATATAATTTCTATAACAGATTTAGTACCATAAAATCTCATTGACAATCCCGTTTGGTTGCAACTGTTTCTTACGTATACGTAAACGTTGTTTCCATCTCTTTCTTGCACAACCCTCTTACAGAAGCGCGAGTGAAACGGAGCCTATTTTCACAACATTCTAAATTTGGAATCCCATACACAGGGACTATCCGGAGGGCTCCCTTCCTCTTATTCCTTTTCGTTGGAATTTTAATTATTAACATCGGGTTGCGCTAAGAGTCTCTGGCGTACGTTACGTTTTGTTCAATGTTACTGAGCAACGTACGCTGTTGAAATTGCTTGGCGATGTATGAATCTATTTCAATGGGATCTGTTCGTACTCTTCTATTCTACGACCCGATACTATTGGAGTAGATATAATTAATTGCAATTAAGGTGACAGAATGAATACAAGCGGAAGGCAATTGGCTTATTACGTCTAATATCATAACATACAATCACAAAATAGAAAATATATTACATTCTCAGTGTGTAAGTGTATACCTAACTATTTCAAAGAAATGGAGTAAAATACCTACTTCTTTATGCGAAGAGAAGTGATAATTTAATGAAAATAAGATAAGGGTACGTAGGTACCTATTATGTGAATTGGTATTTATTTTGGTATCACTCCGATAACGTAGTTTGTAACCATCCATATAATAATTACATTCTTTGTTATCTGAACAACAAAGTTATAACTAAAAAGGGGTTAAGCTTGTATGTTTGTTTGTTTGTATATATATGTAGGACTGCGCGAGTATATAAACACAGTGGAGTTTTATTTGGTAGAATTCCCATATACATATCCAACCAATCTCTGATCTGGTTCGCAGATTTTCCTATGCAAAATAACCAAAAAGAAAGTTTAACTGTGGAAATAAATACGTAGACTGTGTACCTACACATGTGCGTAAAATTATTATAATTACTAGCTGGCTCCCGCGACTTCGTCCGCGTTGAAAAAGAAAAAAAGTAGACTATCCTGTGTCCTGTATCTACCAAATTTCATGAAAATCACTTAATTCGTTTAAGAGTTATGGAGGAACATACATACATACAATACATACATACAATACCTACACTTACAGACTTATTGTTAGTAAGTATTGATGTAAAATGTTTGCAGGGCTGTAAAAATATGCGGCGTCTGTAATTAGTTTAAACATAACCTCGTTTTCATATTTCACAGTTAAATGTAGTTAAATGGGTAAAATAGCGCGTCATTTTGTGTGAAGGTTAAGAGTAAAAGTTAAAATTGTTTGAATTAAAATCCATTGCATAACAAGGACATAGCTGTGTTCGAATATTTCTGTTGGTGACTCAACGAAACGACGGGATGGTTGTAGTAGGGTTGACAGACAGAACATCGCTTTTAATTTCCGGTATATATATTTGTCAGACGTCTCTTTAAGAACTTATGTCAATACATAAGGGGCCTTAAAAGAACAGAAACAGTGTAATTATATTATTAATTATTAAAAATAAATAACAGCTTATAATAATAAAAAAATATAGACAAAGTTTTTTAATAAACAATTTTATAACAGTTACTAGCTGTTGCACGCGACTTCGTCCGCATGTTTTCACCAATGGTTCTCGAGGAAGGTTTTAGTATATAATTAACAAAGTTACGCGGGCAAAGTCGCGGGCAGCAGCTAGTTATACAATAAATTCGCTGTCCCCCTTCAGTCAGCTTCTGCGCTATTCCTTTTGAAAACGCTCAACGGTTTTTGCATAGAAAGCAGGAATATCAATAGCAATAACAGTAACAGTTCATAACTCTATGGGTTTTTGATACAGAATTCACTAATAGAAAGAGTGATTAACGAGGAAATGGTGTGTATATAAATAAAAGGAAAAAAATGTGCCTCTATACGAAGTCACAAACTTTTATATAAACAGAAATGCGGTGAATTTTTCCCTAAGTTGCTATGTGACAACCCTAGTAAATTGTCGACTGGATAAGGACAAAAATACACCATTTACAACATTAAGCATGTGTGACCATACAAACGCATAGTGTAGATAATTGGTTTATTTTGTACCTACTGATGTCTATTCCATTGTAATTAGGTTTAAAATTACATCAATCATTGTTGAGAGTATGAACAAACTATGGTTCTTTATTTGAATGGCTATTTTAACATGAAAACATGAAAACTAAAACCTTCACGCTTATAACTATATTTCGCTCTACTAATTATATCGTCAAAATATACTCGAAAATATATTACTTGACTAGCTGTTGCCCGCGACTGTTGACTAGCTTCGTCCGCGTTAAAAAAGATAAAAAGTAGCCTATCACATCACGTGTCCCGTACTTTTAAATGTTTATCTACCAAGTTTCATGAAAATCAGTTAATTCGTTTAAGAGTGATGGAGGAACATACATAAGTATACATACATACAGAAAAAAATTCTAAAAATGGTCAATTTAGTTTCAGTATCATGTATAGAGCCTATATACACGATATTTCTGAAAACAAAGTAAATTACTCCATGACCGACCCCTACAGATTTATTATTAGTATTGATAGATATTTTAAAAATATAATATAAATTACCGGTCGCTGACACTACGAGTATCATTCTAAATTATCCTTCAACCGTTCTATATAATTTGTAAATAATTCCGTACATAATACGCACTCTACTAAATTACTATATAATACTAAATTATTAACATATAAATCGGTAAATATATAGCTGTAATATCACTGATAGTTTCTTGCAAAAAAAAGAACTGGCATATTTTATTTATGCACAAATTTAATTCTGATTCCCATTTTCTTTTTCTTAACTTATAAAATCTATTGTAGAAGTGTTGTAAATTAATATTCCGATGAGATTATTCACCATAGAAACGGCAAATCTGATTTAAAAGGGAAATTGTAAGTTACTTAGTGTATTGTCGTGTTCGAAGAAGTCTTTTGATCTTTCTTGGCTGGCGTCTGTATCAGTTATTCACCGATCTCTTGCCGAGCTTAGTGAAAGGTGTGTATTTAATGGTATTAGTTCGTAAAATAGAATAATTTATAAATATTTTTCTACTAAAACTTCGTTTTACACTTTGGAAGACGCACGTATTGTTGACACATCTCGTTGTAGACGTAAGTAATTAATGATAATGGGACATGACGAAGCCTATTTGGTTTTAAACTGGCGAGACGGACTGTCAACGAGAACATCATAATAGCCGCCCACTTTACAGCTGTCAAGGCGATCGTATTGCAAGTCGTGTGAAGTAAATTCACACTTGAGATTGACTAGCTGAAAAAAGAAATACAAATCCGTTGTAACTTATCTAAACATTTATCAACGAAACTCATAATAATAGTACCTAAGTTTCCCTTCAGGGGTGGAATTTCCAAAAATCCTTTCTTAGATGTTTACACCTTCAAAATTTCAACTTTTAACACCTGTGTTTTTACGTTGATGTATCACTCAAGACAAACGATTTTCTGTAGATAACGCTAACAGTCTCAATGAATGAGACACCACCAAAAAATATATTTGCGATTTCATTTACATAACAAAAAAAATTCTGATAGAAAGAAAATTCTGACTGACCATTCGATTCTCTCGACGGGTAACGAATTGAATTGAAATTATACCAATTTTCGAATACTAAAGATTCGCTCTGTTTGCTGGCAAAAACAGACGCTTCAACTATAAACTACATTCAATTATCTCTGTGAAGGTAGATAGATTGTATGTAGATGATTGACGCGAACATGTGAATGTTTTCAGCAAACATGATATTTACCTACTATATTCATTTGTTTGGTTCACTGAACAAAATGGATTGATTGCTAAATATTATATGTCTGTATTTAAAAAGGCTTCTTATTATTTAGCGCACTGTTTCTGTAATTGATGTTTTTGTAATTAGGCAAGTAGGCTGCCTTATTTATAACTGCTTAGCGCAGAGTGTGTACTCGGCCACTTCAAAACAATTTGAAGGCGCATTAAAATGTCCTATTTAATATAAGTTTAGCCACTTCTACAGAATTTTCCCGCGTCTTTGTATTTATGCATATATATTATAATTCCGTATGTACATGTAAAGCCTTTCCACAATTTAACATACTCGAAAACATTCGCATTTGTACAGTTTTTTTTATAAATTATACCAGGAGGCAACTTACTTTTTGTTTATATGAAATTCCCCAGAAGAAATTTCAATTGTTTTTTATGTTTATATATTGTGATTTCGTCTTTCTTTGTGGTGGGATTTTAATATTATTATATTTTAAAAGTAAATAAGTCTGGTTGCTATATTAATAGCAACCAGCAACTTAATTGGAGAATGTCTCTGTCCTCGGAAACTCTTTCTTTTTGACAAACAATTTTGACGAAAATCTAGGGTTAGGAGTTTTTTAGGTCTAGAAATTGATGAGGGTCTTATCTTTGAGTAAATTCGTTTTAGGTAGTTTTAGGTAGTTAATGTAATCCGCTTGGTCGTTTTATAATATTTTGAATTATAAATGATTAATTCAAGTATTCTTCAATTTTTTTTCTGTAATAGATTTTCTTTCTTACAAGTTAAAAACTTGAAACCTTTCATTCTCGGTCACCCAGTCTATCTAGTATATATAAAAGAAAGTCGTGTTAGTTACGCCATTTAGGTATACCTCGAGAATGGCAGGACCTATTTTTATGATATTTGATTTGTTAGATTTGTCTCCGCCCGGAATAGCAGAATAACTAATATATAAGGTCGGAAAAATATTCACGGAAAAATATATTCAGAACAAAATTCATTTTCTCATACATTTTGTAAGGAACAAGTTTTTATTTTGAGGCGGTTCTGAGAAGATCGCCTCGTAAGTATTTTTCGGATGAGTTTGAATGGCAAAAATGTTGTTTTTAAATGTGATTTGGACTACTCTGAATTTTTGATGTACCTAGCCTAATTCGAAACGAAAGCGTAGTTTTTGTCGGTTTTGTACGTTTATGTTAACTTTAGTTATATATTAACGAATATAAGTTATCATTGGCCATAATTAATATAATTCCTGCATATTGCCATATCAAAATGTATTTCGACGATTCACACTGCAATGTTTAATCTGACACGGTTAGATTTCCCGACATTAGTGAGCGGTAGCTATAAATAACCAGGTTTGGACCGCGTTGAACGGACATTAGGACTGGATGGAGTCGACAAATTGAGCTAGCCATCTCTTTGAGACTGGCTATTTCGCTACTAAGAGATAATTTAATGGATGTACAAAAATAAAATTAGATAGACGTTATAATATATTAAATTTACATAATATTAGACGGGTTCCAATGGAAAACCGGAAATGGCGCTATGTTTATTTTTAACTGCTTACGACTTAGCGACGAAAGAAAACATCTAGGTATAAGAAAATATTTATAAGTGCCGAAGATAGAATAGAAAATGACTTGACAAAACCCTCTGTGAAAATTAATTGCGTGTAGGTAATTTTAGTTATAGTAAGTACCTACAACACATTTTTCAAATTATATTAATTAATTATTTTTTAATTTAATTTTTAATAAAATTATTAAATTAAATTATAATATTCTTTATAAAAAATAAATAAATAAATAAATAAATTTGTTATCTATAAGTGGAAGGTTTTTATTAGGTTAAGTTTGTTTACTCACCACTATTATTAAGTAATTATACCTATAAATTTCCCTAAAATGAAATAAATAAATAAATAATTTTTTGTAAAGTTTTCATTTAAAAAAAAAATTCACGTCGTCAGACTTACCTACTGACGGTTCACTTCATGGTTACCATCGCCTATAACGCAAGCAGCAACGCCACAGGTGCTGTAAGTGCACTGGCGACGATAGTAGGATAAAGAATAAGAGATTAAGAAGTGATAGGGAAATGGGCTATGAGAAATGAGAAGTGATTTCCCAACTAACTCGCCAAAACACAACACAGTCACAGTGCTCTTCTGTAAGGGGGTGGTTATGACTCTCACTGATCTACTTTATTTACCTAATAGCTGGCGCCCGCGACTTCGTCCGCGTTGTAAAAGAAAAAAAATAATAGCCTATCCTGTGTCCCGGTATGTCTAAATGTTGGGGTCGATGACAGACCGATGGGTTATGTCGGACTCCTGCGGGCCTATTCTCTAACTGTGGTTTTTAAAACGTGTCGACTTCAATGTCGACATTAAATTGTAAATAAACTTTGTCAAACTAAAAACCACACAATAACGCGCCAATAACTTCATCGACATGTAAAACCACGGAAAAAACGTCGTAAACATTTTAACATGTGCTTAGTGAATGCCAAAGTAGACAATTGTCGAGTCTATAACCACAGCAAAACCACACATAGAGAATACGGGCCCTGCCCCGAGATGGTATTGGGGAAGACCTACCGACTAAACCTCTTGGCGTCCTCCGCGTCCGCTATAAGGCGAATGGAGGAACATACTTATGTACATACAATGCCTACACTTGCAGATTTATTATTAGAATTGATGATAATATATAAAATGATAAATAAATAAAAATATCTTTTCTCTCAAATGTCTAATTGCAAAATTTCGGACATAATATTAAGTACTCAGAATATTAGTGGAACTATACAGCCCCAGTCACCAATTGCGACGACTGTTTCGTGAAAAAAGTTAATGTTAAGTGTACCGTCACACATTTTTTGAATGAAACCAAGAGAGAAACGGGGGTATTGCTCGAAGCGCCAGGTCACGGTCGGTGATCACAAAGAATGACCCAGAAACGCGGAGGACCACGCGACACGCTCGCGCTGTTACTGGTCACATATCCGCGTAATGCACCCTTTTGTTCACCGTAATAATCACACAGTCATTAAACAAAGGTACTACCATACACAACAGAGTAATGTTTAAATTTGAACACCACAATACTTGTTCGCTAAAAAACTATACAGACAGTTACAGGCTGCTTGCTCTCTACAGACAATAATACCACGGCCTACATTAAAGCCATGAGAAAAAATAATTTAATATATGTATATGTAAGCAAGGAACTCTGAGTTGGATTTAAAATATTTTCTACTAGCTAATGCCTGCGACTTCGTAAGAGTTTAAAAACGAAATATATTATAACACTTGAAAAATTATCGGACATCTTTATCGCGTTTTAGACTATCCCCCGGGAACCTAACATTTTTACAGGATGTATGTTAATCCCGGTAATTCTTTGTGGCAAATTTCATTTAAAACAGTTTTTGCGTGAAAGAGTAACAAATATACATCCTTAAAAACTTTCGCATTTATACTATTTTTAGGATATTTTATGTGTGTTCTATTGCATTCTACGAATGTAGTTTTTTAAACATGATATTATAACACAGGTGAAATAGAAATGATTTATCCGAATACAAAAAATCTTGACGCTAACAGAACACGCTGCGGTAGTCGCTGGCAAACCGCCAAAATATAACTCGATGTCCATCTCAGAGGTTTTGTAAGAATCGCTTCAATATTTGATAATTCCAATATTGACCTATTTAATGTTAAGTCGTTGTTCGATAACACGCATAGTTTTCTTTGACTTTTACGATTGTTATTTATTTGGTAAGCTGGTTTTTGATTTGCGATTGTAGTGATAATTCATCAAACGTTGCTTCATTGCTTCTATAAGAATACATGCTGGCCCAGAAATCAACGCTATGCGGGCACGGAGTGATAGCCTAGATTTTAGCAGCTTACTCTCGTGACTACGTGCTTAAAATTGCTTTTTGC
This sequence comes from Synanthedon vespiformis, assembly GCA_918317495.1. Classification (NCBI taxonomy): domain Eukaryota; kingdom Metazoa; phylum Arthropoda; class Insecta; order Lepidoptera; family Sesiidae; genus Synanthedon; species Synanthedon vespiformis. The sequence goes on from OU906947.1 coordinate 7,665,054, forward strand.
AAAACAGTGTTGGCAAAAAATCGTGAAGATCCGCCATTTTTTAATAAAATTTTATGGACTGACGAAACCGCGTTTAAACAACACTTAGTACAACAGAACAGAGTTACCGCTCCCAGAACTGCCCCGGAACGCGTTCGCCTGTTTGTGATAGCGGTGAAGCCGCCTCGTTACTGCTAGCGACTTTCATGTGGCCATATTCTCTTTGCTGCATGACAATACAATGTTTTTTGTAATACATGACATTACAAAAAGCCTCCACCCCAGAATGCTCCCGGTACCGCTTCAGTGTGCGTTGCGCTTAAAAGTTCTATGCAGACGAACCAATTAAGCATTATATCTAACCAAATATGACGAAGAAAAAGACATTAGAAACTCAGACATAGATTACAACAATGAAAGAATTGAATAGATAAAAAGAAGAAGACGAATAAATGAAAAGAAAAATTATACAAAGGTTATTTAAGGTTATTTACAGTACTGACTGTATCTTAACAATTTAATAATTGAATTGAAATATTAATAAACAAAGTTTAATTGCACTATGAACACTGCAAATGTATTTTGAATTTCTGTTACGGCAATAGCAATAATTCTGTTAGCTAAATTGAAATGATATAGGGCATAAGTAATTCAACGTCAAATTGGTAACCGAATATATTACAATATCAAATACACTCAGTTTCAGTTGGCAATTGAGTAACTCTCTCATACTTAGTTCTGTAGTGTAATTTACACATTGTTACCCAAAATATTTATTCCGATCAATTTCGATTATCAACGTAACGGACATTGTTCACTGATGGAAAGAGCATTCATTAAACGGGGAAGGGTTTTTATATAGATAGAAACCTTTTGACGCTTCAAGAATACTCAAACTTTAAAGAAGGTCACTAAAATATTAAAGCACAAATTAAAAATAACCCTATATTTAAGCTGTAAATTAATATTCCACTTCCGTTTCCGTACGAACGGCAGAAAGTATAATAATTTTTAGAAAAATATACTTAAAAAAAATTACCTATTATATATTTAATTATATATTGGAACATTATGTCGGTGGAAAGTTGCGAAATGAGGCTAAAAGAAAACGAAATCAGTCTTACTTAACCTAACTCATAGACAGTTTTCGGACGTTTCCGACAAAGTGTTGCAGTGAAGAGCCGACACACAACGGTCCCTGTTCGTGGTGGTATGTAAAAAGTGCTAATTCGAGCATACAATTGCGTTTCATATAACAGTGGCTTGGTTGAAAGAGTAGTTAGCAAGTACATTAACAATGGCGCGCTCCGAGAGTTTCAAACTTTTCATTATGAAATAAGTTTTAATTGAATCAAAAGCGGCCCTTGGACTCCGAGAGTAACAAACGCTAAATCATCTTAAAATTTCAAATGGTCAGAGGTTATACAAAGGCAATTTGAGTTTTATCTACGTTTTGTAAGTACGGGACTAAATTCACAAACAATTGAACCGTAACATACTTACCAAAAATAATAATTTTTCGAATTTGTGAAATGTTTAATTAAATGTGCAAATTTTATCCACCTGAGAACTTTTTCAAACTTTATTCCAGTTTGTTTTTAAATGCATATTTATGTGAGTAAGGTTAATCCGAAAAAAAGACTATTAACAAGATAATATTATTTTACTGTCCAACAAAAAAAAAACCGACTTCAAACAGAAAACTAATAAGATACTTAATGAAAAAATTAACAAACTCATTAGTCGCCACTACGATTTTCGAAGGTTCCCTTCGATTTCTCTAGGATGCCATCATCAGATACTTGTTTTCTTATCATGGTACCACCATTGGGATATCTCCTTACCAACAAAAAAAGAATCATCAAAATTGGTTTATAAAAGACGAAGTTATCCGCGAACACACTTCAAAAATTGAGAATCTCCTCCTTTTTTGAAGTCGGTTAAAAAAAAGCAATGGCCTGATTTTGAATGATGTCCAGTAAGTACTTCATTTTTTTACATCGACTTAAAGACTATATTTTTAATCTATACTCTATGTTTGCATTTGTTATCTAGTCAGTAATGACTCACGCACGTACGAGGCTTGCTCATCATCGACCTCCGAGCATGTGTAAATGTAGTACTCGTACATGTCCAGAGTACTTACACTATACAACGAGCTCAGTGTATGCAATATTGAACGATAATTTTCCTACGTTTTAACATTATCTGTCTATATCGGAATATGGATGAAGATTTCCTTAGACAATAAGTATACAGTGTGTGTCCAGCCATGGACTAGCGATGCGATGAGCAATGAAGATTAAATATATTATTTTTTAACACCGAAGACAAATAGGCGCGGAAGAAGACACTGGCAAAAACTAAAGTACAAAATATACATTTAAAATTTTATGTAGTATTTAAACTAATATAAATAATAAAAAAATAAACATAGCTAAAATAAGAGTAATTTCTGTGTAATCAATTTATGAACTACATATTTCTGTTTCTGTGTTGTTAGTTACTTGAGGCAATTAGTAATTTGAACCATTAATTATTTCTTATAATTACAAAGTCGTTAGTTGTTTTTCACTGTTATTTACGCAATTTCTTCCAATAAACTTGTATCTGGAGGCGAAAAGGGTATTATTTCTTTAAATACACCGGATTTTTGTAAATACCTATTAAGAAGTTTCTAAATTAACATTTTTAAAGTTCATATAATAGATTGTTTGCGAATCGATCGAGACAAGACGAATTAAATAAAATTTCCTACATTAGTTATCGATAAATTAGTCATCGTAAATATTCTTTTACCAATTATCGTACAACTTATCAACACCAATAAACGCGTTCAATGTAAGTATTTCATCGAAACTCTAATGTAAACATAATTTTGCAATTTCCGACTACTTATTAACTATCTCAAGCTCGTTGTAAATGAACATTATGTATGATACGTGTCACTATTTATAACGTGAACGTCATTGAATAACGAACGAATGCATATAAACACTACGCCAAACATAAAACAATACTGTCGCAATTAACGAATGTACTTACGTACTTATCACGTGAAAATAAATCCAAACATATTAGGAATAAAGTTGAAATTAATTAGCCGAAGTCGTGTTAGTCGGATCACGTACACACCATCCATCGATTGTGGATACTTGGATGGAATGTACGCTCCGTTTTCATTCCTATTGTTGAGTCAAAGACAATGAATTAACCGGCTGTATACAGAAGCCGTTACATTAGGAACGTTTGGTGCGGAACGGTTGACAGACTTGTCATAGAGTCACAGCACTGTGGTCGGTACCTAATGGCTTAGATGGTCTTTCAACTCGCAAATTTGAATATTAATCATTCAATAGCATTCTCCATTTCAGTAAACTGGTTTTGAACAGATAAACCTAGGCGTATATGTACCATATACACATTTATTGCTTAAAAAAATCTATAACCTGCATTAATATGTCGGATACTATGTATCATCTACTAGCTGTTGCCCCCGACTTCGTCTCGTTGTAAAAGAAAAAAAGTAGCCTACCCTGTGTCCTGTATACTTAATGTTTATCTACCAAGAAAATCAGTTAATTCGTTTAAGAGTTATGGAAGAACATATATATATGCATTACATACATACAGAAAAAAAATCTAAAAATGGTCAATTTAGTTTCAGTATTATGTATAGAGCCTAATAAACACGATATCTCTGAAAACAAAGTAATTTATTCCATGAGTACAGATTTTTTAATAGTATTGATGATTAATTAATTGACATTTGATTAATTGACTACTGTATGATTGTTTCATGCCACCTCGCCTCATAAGGAGATTAACTGTTGACCGCCGGTATGAAATACGTAATATTAATATGAGAGCACCGATGTCATTATCTCTGGTTCAATTAGTGAGATTAACGAATATGAATTTTCATTTCTGTTGAGCGACATTACAGTATTTGATATTTTAAATATTTAAAGAAACAGGGAATTCAGCGTTTTTGATGAAAACCACAAGGAGGCTTGCGACCGTTACTAACGAACGTGGCGTAATGTGCTAGCTAAGTTCACAGTCAAAAAATGCTTATATTTTTTAACCCCAACTATTTGTTTCTTTTTTTTTTTTTTCAATTTTTTCGCTATGTCGCTATTTACATAAATGAATCTTAAAGTCAAAATATTATTATCCACTGTCAGCCCCTGTCTATTTCTTCGCTAACTTCTTCTAAGCGACGGTCTTCACTAATTGAAAGAGTCATAAACGAGAAAAACTTGTGTATATATAATAATTCGTTGATTTGTAGAAAAACATTGCATTCGTGCAAAGCCGGGAGCGAATCTTTAGATTTCTGAGCCAATTTTCTCTTTTAATTACGTATAAATTTTTCTATTATAATTACTAATATTATAATTATATTAATACAGATCAAAAATTGTCCTTGTAATGTGTTGTACCGTCTTCATAATGCATATTGGACACGATGTACGTCATACAAATAAGTACTTTTGTATCACAATAATATACAATGTACAAATAAGTAGAGCGTTTATGGAGTAAAAGATGTAGGAGTGCTGATAAACTCTATCTCCGGATACTCCGGATAACTCCGAAGCCTTGCTACTATTCTCTAAATATTGAATTTGCTTACTTCGAGCATTTTATAACCACGAATATCAAAAATAAGTTTTTTGACGTTAAACTTGACAACTTTAGTCAAGTCAAAGTAAGTTAAATCTTTTCTAATATTTTAAAGCCTTACTTACGAACTACAAATCCAAAAAAGCGTTGTTTATTACTAAAGTTAAAAAGGCATCCTTACCTGAAAAAAAAAATAAAGAAAATATTTAAAAAAAAATTGGGAATTGTAAAAACAGGGAACAAATGCACAACGTGATCAAGCAATGGTTTTCATTTAGCGAGCATCGATCTTAACTACTCGAACAAGGGCTCGCCAAACTACAGCGAATTACAAACTATAAAAGTTGTATTGTTGTCATTGTAATTATTGTAGTAATGTAAGTTATTTTCATACCTAGTTATGCAACTGTCAACACAGACTATCATTATCAACGTGCAAGCTTAACTATGTTTGAGAGCTATAAAAGGCATTAAAATACATAAGTAATTATGTCAATTCTTATTCTTACTAATATTATAAATGTGTATGTATGTAAATTTGTTTGTTTGTTACGCTTTCACAAAAAAACCGATCACCATGAAATTTTGCATTACACGTTGTCTGGGAGACCTGAAAGGACATTCAGAGCGCGAACGAAGTCGCGGGCACCAGCTAGTTAGTATATATTTTAAAATTCATATTACTTTTTCTTTGAAAATTATTTTTTATCTCTTTACCTGTTTAAAGTAGAGAAGAAAATATATACTCCTTCGAGAAGCGTATAATTCTACACCTTATATTATGAAACATGTCGTTCGAGTTAGAATTGCAATTTCAAATCGAATTGGAAACCGCATGTTTGAAAGTCGGAAGAGAGGTGTCACCGCAGTTTATAGGAATTCTGTTCGAAAATAAGGCACCTGCCGACATATTTATGTCTCCGTTCGACATGTTTAACAAGGCCATAATCGTTAATACCGACAGTGTCAACAACACAAAGGGGGTTGGTTGGTTATACGCTTTTATGGAAACAACGTGTACTTCACAATAACAAGAGCTTATAAATATTACGTATTTCAAAACAATAAACACGTGCTTTTCAGAAAATTATGGATTATCATGCACGAAGTGTTTTTTGTGTATGTATAGGGGAAGACCTTTGTCCAGCTGTGGAGGACGTCGTACTACCAAAATGATACAGTGTTTTGTCCTAATAATATTCACCATAGATCATAAAATTCGAAAGAAAAAATTTATCTACAAATTTATATAATAGTTCTATAAGGTTTTCAAGCAAAAAGACTTAAACTAAAACAATTTAAAAAATATATAATAATCTTATAGTTTTTTTTATATAATATTTATGTAATTTCATGTTCATGTTAAAATATTATATTATACATATTATTGCACATTTGAAATTCCACAAGTGGATTTCCTCACGCGCTACATGTACATATCAACTTAGCTTTCGGTGTACGATGTTCACCACAATACACAGAGAGGCAAATGGAACGTTAATATTCCCTTCAAAGCATAACTGAAATTCCAAACACTCGTGCATACAAGTTCTCTAAGTATGTATATGTTATTGTGTCAATTCAATATGCACAATCCGGTATTCTATAGATTGCGGTTAAGGCCTTATCCAATCAATACTAATAATAAATCTGTAGGGGTCGGTCATATAGTAATTTACTTTGTTTTCAGAAATATCGTGTGTATAGGCTCTATACATGATACTGAAACTAAATTGACCATTTTTAGTTTTTTTTTCTGTATGTATGTATGTTCCTCCATAGCTCTTAAACGAATTAACTGATTTTCATGAAACTTGGTAGATAAACATTTAGAAGTACAAGACACGTGATAGGCTACTTTTTATCTATTTTAACGCGGACGAAGTCGCGGGCAACAGCTAGTACTTAACTAAAACAGTGGCAGTCAAAATGCAGATGCTATCTATTTCGCCTTTTATTTCGCAGACTGCGAATCGTTAGAAATTTAACCAACAGAACTGTGAACAGGACAAATATTGCCACACTAAACTGCATTTCGATTTCGGACGCTATCTTTCATGCATTTAGTAATTAATAAAAAATAAAAAAAAATAGTAATTAATAAAGACGTGAGAAAACGGATGAAAACGTAGTAAGTGTTATTTTTTTATTTATTATTATGGAATATTTGATTTTTATTTCGGTATAATAATAGTGCGAGAGGGCACTATAATTTTACCAACAAAGTTGTAATCGAAGTCAAAACTGTCATGTATATATAAAATGTAACAAAAACAAAATTCACACAAACAAAATATAGCAGGAATCGTAGATAAGTTAAAAACGTTTAAGAGTTATGCATACAATGACGGTCGTAATTGAATCGGTACAAGATAATTGTTATCTACTGATAAAAGAATGAATGCGAACGAAATTTATCATTCAAGAGGACGTCATGGCATAAAATATTATGCGGTTTGAAGAATATTCGAAACTGTACAGAAATTGGTATCACAAAAAATAAAACAGAAAGAGGAATGAACAAAATGCACAAGCTCTTTTTAATCCATGAAATTGCAGGCATGTTTTTATGACAGTTTGTAGTCTCGTACGAGTATCTCACTTTACGCAGATTTGTTTTCACTTTAAAATATAGTCTATATTTAAAAATATAGACTAGCTGGTGCCTGCGATTTCGTCAGCGTTGAAAAAGAAAAATGTAGCCTATTCTGTGTCCCGTAAGTCTATTTATTTATTAATCTTGAATGTTTATTTACCAAGTTTTATGGAAATCAGTTAATTCGTAAGAGTTATTGGAGGAACATACATACATTCTTACAGAAAAAAATATCTAAATATGTTCAATTTAGTTTCAGTATCATGTATAGAGCCTATAAATACGATATCTCTGAAAACAAAGTGACTTACTCCATGACCAACCCTTACAGATTTATTATTAGTATTGATATTAAATGATAAAGGTGAGTGCTTTTAACAACTCTAAAGCTCTAAATCCATCTAAAAACAAATGAAAACTTCCCAATACTTTGATTTCCAGAAAAATATATAGCAGTGAAATGATGAATATTTTTAAATTGGATTTCGTTTTATTCAGACGTCCTTATACGACGAACGGCTTACAGCAATTAAAGCTTACATTTTTAATCCTCATCATAATAATATTATAAAAGTTTTATGTTCTCAATTACACAAAACAGCTGAATGGATTTACTTTTTTTAATAAATTAATTAATTTATTAATACAATGTTTACATTTCATTTAACATTGGTGTAAACATAAACTCATTAGAGTTTCACCGCACACCAGGTTCAGTTAACAGAATCAAGAATTATGATTGTGTTTATTTATGATGCAAAAATTTTAGGTCCCTATATGGGATTTTCAAAAATTCCATAAAATCGAAACTCGGGAAGTCGGAGGCAACTAGTTAAGAAATAAAATATGTTTTTGAATAAAGAAAATGTTAGTGTTAAATGTTTTTGAAAATGTTAATAATAAAAATAAAAAAGCCAACAATGTGTAGTATACAATATTTTTATTTTTATTTTGAGTAAATCAAACACACCCCGTACCCACCTTAAGTATAAACCTTTAAGTTTTATACTACACAAGTCTACATTTTTTTTTCAAAATTTATACGAGTAAAATCTTAAAAAAAAATACTATCTACATGAAAACCTCATGTCTATATTTGCTGCGTTTGTTGCATGAAATGTAACGAGGTTAGCCAAGTGCGACCTAATTTGCCGCCAAAGAGTAGAACAATTGAATACTACTACTACTACGTGAGATCCTCTTTGTGATGTTCGGATTTAATGAGGGACCACCGCAGCACAGTGCTCAATTAGCCAGGCTATGTGATAGCATGTTTTATATAGAGGTATGGGTGGTAAACCGTTGGTTGCTGGTGATAATACACGAAAATTAGATCTAGTCCCCCAAACCAAAATTCATCTAAAGTTAGGTTATTTATATAAGATAATAATTATGATACAAATAATGTATAGATATATTCCCTAACACCCTTATGCATTATTCAAGTCAAACGAAGACACCTGTGTCTGGGTAATTGGTTTCTCGTAAATCACTGAACACGTCGAGAGCATGTGTGCGGCAATCGATGGTGAAACTAATAACGGGTCGATGTGACTACATACATATTATTATTTTTACCTGCACTTTGTGGTAACTGTTATTAATTTGCATATTTTCATGGCCTACTTTGCAAACATGAATTAAACCAAACACATTTTCACAGTGCCTACCAGCGAACTGAATATTATACTACTACGTTAATAAAATGTTCTTCAACAGCTTTGAGGTTTTACTTACTCATGATATTATATTTAATTTTGTAATCATGAAGTAACATATTTTTTTTTTAAATATTGACATATTTTAATACTTATAGTGAAAACTTATTGAGGCGCGTTGGGCATTTTTGAGATGGGAAAAAAACTATTGAACTCCCCACCTGTAACCGTAATCGTGTAACCGATTAATGAAGTTGTTCAAGTTTTCACTTATGTCGGAGTGCCAACTGTTTTTTTTTTAATATTTAAAAATATTATTGATATAGTCCGCCCGCAAGCCGTTGGTTAACGATTTTCGAAAAGTCAAATATATATTGATTCAAATTGGTAAGTATATATGGTTATCCAACAGTATAACCATGTATTTAAATTATTTATAAAGTTAGCTATTACGTTATACGTTTGATCGGCCGCTAGCCGATCATCATCATGATCTATTTTGATCTTTGCACATGTATCATAATACATATGTAGGTATAGGTCTCTATTTATTATCAGAACATTTAGTTGGTACATGATTCTGCATATTTTACACATTTCATACATGGCATATTAATATATCAACACAATAATAGTTAACAATGATTACTTTCTTTCAAATACAAATCGTAAACCTAAATTGTAAACAATTCATTGAAAATTTTGGAAAAAATACTCTACAAAAATCTTTCAAATTTAATATCTATAAGTCGATTTCATTTTTATGTTTTTATGTCTGAAACATTTTTCCTAAACATTGATCATACACATTTTACTGATTTTGCATTATTTTTTTCCACAGTAGATATAAAAATAATGTTCCATTATACCGTGACAAGCCTAAAAACGGATGAAAAAATCATTGGGTTCATTAGGGTCAAATTTATTGGTCACGATTTGAATTGCGATACGAGGGTTATCCCTCTCTTAATTTAATGACGCCGACTTATATTTAACGAATAAATGAGGATTTTCAATGAGATTTCGTTCAAACAAAGTTTATATAACTTTAAAAATATTTGCAATCTGAAGATTTTGAACTGTATTGATGTTGTATTGAAAAATGTAAAGAATTTACCTATATGTATACAGTAATAATACACGTGTAGATGTAGATAGATCTTACAAAATATAAATTGCTGTCTGCTCCTGTCTGTCTCTCCGTTAACTTCTTCCAAATAAACGACATTGATACGGTTTTTACCAATGAAAAGAGTTACAAATAATATATAATGTGGGTCCTTGAAACTGGTCGTTAGTAAAAAAAATACTGCACATATTGAGATAAGTTGATGGATGATTGCCCTCTGTACTGACAAACGTATCAAAATCCGTTTAATGGTTTAGATGTTAGGCGAGAAACAGAGATAAGTGGACAGCGATTTATATTTAGTAACTAGCTGGAGCCTGCGACTTCGTCCGAGTTGAAAAAAGTAGCCTATCCTGTGTCCTGTACGTCTAAATGTTTATCTACCAAGTTTCGTGAAAATCAATTAATTCGTAACGTACATACATACACTTACAGATTTATTATTAGTATTGATATTATAACATGTCCGCTTCTGTCTGTTTCTACTGTATTTTACTACAGATACGTGTGCCAATGTTAAATCATTTAGGGCTGCTAACAATAACCCAACAAATACTGAACAAAAGATTTCCAATGGTAAACTTATGGAACTAGAAACGAAAAAGTTAGTCCAGTTCGAAGTTATCTTCCGACTTCCAAAAAAGGAGGAGATTCTCAATTCGATGCGTATGCTTTTTTTATGTTTGTTACCTCATAACTTTCGACTGGGTGAAACGATGTGGTCCCATTTCAATTTTGACACAAATTGAAATGGCAACCATGAGCAAAGATCATGAGACGGTTTGAAGTCGGTTTATTTTTTGTTAAAAATAGTTATTTTGGTGGTATACAGGGATTATCTATATAGATATGTTGATGTCGCTTGTAATTTTAATTGGAGTAATGGATAGTATGAGTCAGAGTAGAGCTTGACTTGGGGCGACCCCATGACGCACCGTCTCAGCTGTTGGCGTTTGTAGCGGGTCGTAACCCATCAATTGACCCCAATATCACGTGGACAACTTTAAAAACAAACGTAAATTTTTAATAATTCACATCTTATACATTGATGTTTGTTGTTATACTTTACACTTGTTCAAGCCACTGTTATAATTTTAGGCATTTAATAATAATAATATTATAAACATATGACACATCCCGTCTTCTCTCTGCTCAACCAAATCTATTGAAGCTAAGCGAAAATAAAATAACTCTTATTAACAAAAAAAAAAAAACCGACTTCAAACCGTTTTCTCATGTATGCCGTTGTCAGAACTTGACCATATTAAAATGGGACCACAAGCTTTCAAATAAAAAAAAAATCATCAAAATCGGTTCACCCAGTCAAAAGTTCTGAGGTAACAAACATAAAAAAAAATACAGTCGAATTGAGAATCTCTTCCTTTTTTGGAAGTCGGTTGAAAAGTATAATGAAATCCTATTGCCTGTTTCTAACACATCTTCGCTCCGATCGTGTCGTCTCCGCTTTGCCGGAGTCCGGGCCTTATTCAGAGTTTCAGCTTTATTGGCTGCATAACCTCGTTGTTTAGCAAGGCTAATTTGTAGACCGACGTAATATAATTCCATTATGGAGTTCTCATTATAAAGTTCTACTGCAATGACTTGCAGTGTCCCCATATGGGGACACTGCAATGACTTGCAGTGTCCCCATATGGGGCAATGATCCTATGTAAGTTGCATTGACAATGACCAATTGTCTTAAATGACCTTAAAACCTTAGGTAAAAGTTGGCACGTTTGAGGTAACATGTAGGTGATGTAGGATGACCTAATGTAGAAAACATCAATACGTTACGGTTCTGTTTGCATGACTCTAATTGCCTTTTGGGTATATCATTCATAATAATATTATAAATGTAAAAATAACTCTGTCTGTATGTCTGTTACCTTTGCACGCCGTAACTATTCAATCGATCTTCAAGAAATTTTGCATACACTACACGTTGTCAGGAATACAGGAAAGGACATTTTTTTCTGGATGTTCTGTTCCGAACTAAATAAAATACTAAATAAAATAGAAAACAAACGCCTATCTAAAGTGTTGTAGCAACAATTATTTGCTTATATATTTTTTAACATACACAATAAAGAAGTCCAGTCAGTTACATAAATTCAATCACAGGATTTACGGTATAACACTCACTTGTTGGTGCCTATTTTATAAATTGTTTTTAGAAAAGGAGTCAATGTGTCGATAAATTTAAATTGAAGGTGGTGTAAATATAACGAATGGACGAGCATGGATTATACGCCAGGGCTGTGACAACCCAAATATATTTAGGTCAAACACCCTGTTCGTGCCTAAATCGGGCGTCCCTCCGATGACGTGGCCACTCTTAATTGGGTGTTGCGGTGACACCTTGCGTCCCTACTCTAGTTTGAGGTGACTGGTGACACGCGAAAACTATGTATACGTGTCGACGTACAAGCATATTCATATAAGGATAGCGCAATGGACCACAGTTCCAATGACTTCTGATGAATAATAAACGAATCAACCAATCAGTAAATCAGATGAGCAGCGTTCGGGAAGTTCGCAAAGTTGTTCTAGCCCACAATTCATCATCATCAAACATTTTTTACCAATAAGAGTTACCAATGATCTGAAAAGTGATCTTTAACTGTGGACCTGTTATAGAAAGTTTAAGTTAAGCTATCGAGCTGAGCTCTGCGAGGGCGGATGAGAGATTAGGAGATACATTGATAAAAGAAAGCCAACGATATAATCCGGATTATAAGTGTACAGAAAGCATAGTTTTCGAGTGGAAACCACGGACATTGGAATAAACAGTAGAACTTTCCGAGAATATCAATGATCATTATCTCTTTGAATATTAGATGCGAAATTTTATTGTGGTGTGGCGGGCTAGTATGAAAGTTATTTATTATTTAGGGCTAGAGCTAACCCCAGTATATAAGGGAAATCATTTTTAACTGTGGCTTCCCTTGGAGATTCTTCATTAATCAAAGAGGTAAGGCAGTTCCTCTGAACAATTTTATTGAGAACTAGAGGACAATAGCGGATTTTAATAAGTATATGTGAAAGAGTTAATATGGCTTTCCTTGCGAGGCGTTATGGTTTCATAGCGTCTATATTATTCTTGTAATATTCAAAGGGAAATCCAAGTTGATATTGTAGGCATTGTTAAAATTTTCCGCGGTTTTTTATTGTCTTAGCATTTTTATTTATGTTAGGTACTTATCAAGTGTACGTTCTGTAAATTAATTTTAAAATAATTACTATTATGAAAATTCTATGTATATTCTGTGTATTTCTAGTAATTCTATGTATATCTATGTTTTTCACTTATAGAAAGCTACATCATCAGGCTAAATTTTAAAAAGGTACGCGAATGAAGTCGCGTGTTACAGTTAGTTATAAAATAAAGTCGATGTCCGCTTCTTTTTTGTTTATCCGCTAATTTTTTCTTTACCACACAACAGATTTTTATTATTTTTTTTATAATGAAAAGAACAAAAACGAAGACGGTTAGCGGCTTCAAATTATATCATGTAAGGATTAACATATTATCATATTTAACCTTTGTATATTTTATTTTATTGTTGTAGTAATTGATTAGGAATTAAAATGTTGCTTAAAAAAATTTGGCTTTTATTTTCCACATTTACAAATATTTTACTTCTTCTCATAATAACAATAGCCATTAGCCGTAATAACAATTGAATGCCAAGTTTTATCATCACATACCGTTCATGACAAACACACTACAACTTCACCATTTCCGATAGTGTTATCTGTTTGTTGCCCGTACATTTCCTACGGACTAGTGACCAGTGCGTTGTGTGCTTGGATTTAACATAATGCAAAGTGTAGATTATCGCTTAGCTAATTCTCAAATAGTAGCAGTACATACTTGAATCTAATGTCTATTATTCCGTTCATCAGTGGCAGTCCTCTGATCCCCATAGAAGGGTCCGTGGTGTTCGCCCACAGTGGTGTTAGCACCCGTGGTGTTTGCCCACGATTTGAATAAATTAAATTTCACACTTTTTTGTGCTTTTCGACTTAGTACAGTAAACCACAATTTAAATTATTAGTTTAAATTACACAAAACGTTAGTGAATTTTGTTAATAAAATAATAAATGAATTGAAATAGTAAATAAGTTGAAAGATAAAAGTATAAGAAAGATAAGTGCGGTAGCAAGGAAATTTTATGTTTTAACTTCAACCAACTCGTTATAGGTCGCGCATTTTAAGATCGGTTGCGAACTAGTTGGTGCAATCGGCGATTGTGTACAAGGGAAATGAATTTTTTTCTTATTGAAATGAAATGATGTCATGTTTTACAGAAGACATGTCGCTACTTAAAAACTAAAGGGCCATGAAACAAAAAAAAACCAAAAAAAAATTCATTGCAGAAATTCAATCGAAATCCTTCATATTGTATGTTGCTAAAAAGATTTATGGTTGTTTTATTCCATATTTAGTACATTTTGATAATTTTTTATATTTTATATTTTTTTATATATTTTTTATATCTCATATCATATGCTTATATCTCTTATAGTATTCAGTTTATTATAAAAATACTTAAAACATTCAATGCTACTTAAAAATACGCTTCTAACGATGTATAATATGCATATATATGTTTGATATATATCTAATAAGAAAAAAAAGGACAAAAATAATTTAATTTTTTTCGATTAACTCACCTGTAAAAAGTATAATTTTGATTTGTGGCCCTTTAGTTCAAAACAGTAAACAATAGTAAACAAAGTAGGTATAATAATAGGTAGTACTTGAAATATAGTCCAATGAAGTTTGTATTAGACAGCGAGTGGCGGTTAACCTTCGGTCTAGCCTAAATGCATTACTCATTTTGTCAATAAACAGCTTTTAACCAGAACTTAAGTAGAAAGCTTATTCGTGCTTGTCTCAATTCAATTAATTATTGTTAAGTTATATAAAATTGGAGCATGTTATTATTTACTAGAGGCATTCGACGATATTTTGTTTACCTAAAACATCATCAATATCAATACTAATAATAAATCTGTAAGGGTTGTTCATGGAGTAAGTTACTTTATCGTGTTTATAGGCTCTATACATGATACTGAAACTAGATTGACCACTTTTATAATTTTATTCTGTATGTATACATGTATGTATGTCCCTCCATAACTCTTAAACGAATCAACTGATTTTCATGAAACTTGGTAAATAAACATTTAGACGTACAGGACACAGGATAGGCTATTTTTTTCTTTTTCAACGCCGACGAAGACGCGGGCGTCAACTAGTACTAAAATATATCTTAGAATGTTTTCAATTTAAAAAAAAACAATTTCATTGAATGAAGCAGAGATTAATGTTTTAATCTCATACTTATCATTTTTTTCAAACATTAGCAGTAACATTAAGTTAATAATATTATAACATTTTGTGTGCGATAAAAAAAAAATTACAAATGTAAACAATCATAATTTTAACATTGCTGATAAATACATTTAGTTTGGACAATTTCATTTAAAAACATTTGAAAAGCACTTAATGTGTGTGTTTAATTATCTTTTCTTTTCGATTATGTTTTATCCGAAATAAACTAAAATTCTAAAACTATCTATCGTTACTAATAAATATTAAAGTTTGCAAATATAATATGTTTGTTGGTTGATTGCTTAACAACAGGTAAAACTACTTTACGAGTTTGTATAAAATATGGTATACACATAGAAAGAGCCTAAATTAACAAATAGGACTCGTATTTTCTGAACGATACCAAATTTTCCATTATTTTGTTACAATAAGAAATGCATATTTTAACATTTGTTATTGGAATATAATTTATTTTCGATGTCATAAAAGTTAAATGGTTCCCACAGTTAATCTTACTTATTTAAGTTAAGCAGCTTATAAGATCATTTACTTTAAGCATATACCTAAGTATAAAAATGATTTTTTACATACTTTTTAACAGAGCGGAATCTAGTGAATAATTAATATGTTTATTCTGTTTTGTTTTATTTATATGAGATGACTTACACACATAAAATAATTGAACAACGCGGAGGATTCTAAGTATATACCTAATGTCTTCTTTTCTCTCATAAACAAATTAAACATAGAAATTTTTTGTCATATTAGCTTTGTACTGCATATTTTTATAATGAATTTTATAGTTTCGCGAATAAATAAATAAATGATTGTATTATAACAAAAATGGTGCCGCATTATTATGGGGATGTACATATATTTCAATAATATTGTCAGAATTCAAATACCTACACAATAATTGCTTTTACTGAAACCACATTGAAATTGAAATTTCACATTATGTTTCATGTGTACAATGTCGAAACAATTTTAGATTTAATTACTTAGTTATTTGTTAATTTTGAACACACTCTATATGTACACAGACTGGAATCAGCTATTATTAAAACTTGTTTGGGAATGTTTGTAAAATAACTAGCAACATTTCAATGTTGAGAGTGCCTAACCAGTGAAACTCAATGTTTACTGAAATAATTATATATTTTGGTACACAAAGCATTGTGCAATGCAAATTACCTATATTTGAAATTCGAGGAACTTTTGGAAAATAACATATGTATGACGTGTTTCATTTAAAATTTTCATGGGATTATTACAGCAATAACTTATGTGTAATTGTGTAAATGCAAAACTAAGGGTTTCGTTTGTTTAAGCCAGGAAAAAGCTAATAATACTCAGGAAAACGAATTTAAGAAAAGTTTTAAGCCTCTAATTTACATGAAAACATGAAGGGCTTTAAGCAATCGATCGCACTTTATATCAGACGTTTTAACATTTAGATTCCCCGAGATTATTTGAACGTATTTTCCAATTTAATCTCATCAACATTTTCTCAATTATACAAATACCGATGTTTAATTAAAGGGAGACATACGCTCAGACGAGTTAAAAATGTATAGAATACAAGTATTTTAATGTCTTATTTATTTGAATTTGTTTTAATATATCGTTTTTCAAATTGATATAAAAGTAAGCTGTAGTAAAAATTTAAAAAATATACATACATATTTAATGGGTTGTATTACAGGTTCGGTGGATTCACTTCGCACATCTGCTGTTGGTAGCTTAAATTTTTTGGAAATTGAAGAAAAAACCTAGATTACTCTGTTCCCTTAAAGTCTTATATAGGTATCTACTTGATTGGGAGATTCTCTTTGTAACTAACTACGTTACACTGTGCACGAAGCTTTGAGATCGGCTCGTCCCACTTCGTTTACGATGCAGACGTATTGGAGCGAAAGGCTTTTGAGCTAGGACAATTTGCATTTAGCTTTGTAGGTACAAAACATTGTTTGTCACAGCAGATTGCAAGTATCTATCTAGATATACCTTATACGTTTGATGAAAGTAGTTAAGGTAAGGCTGAAATCCAATAACTTCGATACATTATATTGTCAACACAGTATAGTTATTTCTACATAAACTTCTTTAGGCAAGCTGGTGCAGTTTGTAAGCAGAATTTGTCAGAGGGGTATAACAATAAATTCATATGACTTAGACGACGCACATAGGGGTATTTGAACGATTTACGCGGCCAAAATTATTTTACTGTCAATATTTGTTCTAAACGATATTAGTAAATGAAACAAAGATTCTAATATTAAATCAAAACATGTTTATTTTAATTTTTTTGAAAAAAAATTTAAAACAAATTTTCATCTTTGCTTTCTGAAGAATGACCACGTTCATTCGGATTCAAGATGAGGAGAACAATTGTTTGTGGCAAAAAAGAATTAAGTTTTCTTCTTTTCACGCTTCTAATGCTACTTAACAGGGGGTCCGAACTCAAAAAAAGGCGATTAAAAATCTCTCTGTCTTGTCTTATCCGCGATTTTCCGCGGCAAAATTTTAAATTATTTACTGCTAAAAGCTTCAACCTACCTTGATAGTATAACAAATTCCCTATTACAAAATATAAATCCTATTTGTATTACAAAATCCTATTTATGTATACAAATCATAGCTAAAAATATTGAAATTTAGTTTTAATTAGTAGATAAATACCTGCAATTAGTAGAAATACAAGAAAAAAAATATTCCCTGATAAACTCTTTTAATTGCACAATAACGTCGATAAAAATACATACACCGGGCGGGACGATCGAATTCCAGCTGTACGTGGAAGCGCGGTATGAACGAGGGAAAGACGGTAAGTACTGGGTATTGTTCTCCAAGCTGTCCCCTAGCACAGGTAGTCGTTATTTTTTAACTATTTTAAATTTTGTATATTTGACTTTTGACCTCGTAAATCGTTCAAATACCTCTATGTGCGCGCCGGAATTTAGTATCCAAAAGACAACCAAAGGGGAAATTAAGAATCTTGTATGAAAAGTTTAGTTCGCGTTGAGGAACGAAACGTTAGCGCTTTATAACCGTATACAGTGGACATCATACATACAGTATGAGATTTTTTAAAAGTTTACCTATATTTGTAGCAGATGGTTCTCGGAGCCTTTGGGAATAAATTAATATTCAATTTTACTCTCGCAGGTGCTCCGGAGTAGAGAAGAAACGTCAAAAGATCCATGAATTTTTATCTGCTAATGTAAAAAACGTTCCGTTTCCGCTATACATATGTTTTAAACAGTTTTTATTTTTATTCACGTATTTCTTCAGGGATTTTATTATAGAAATATATGCAGTAGTTATTTGAGTTTATCGCAAACAGACAGGCAGACAGACAGATAGACGCGGCGGAGGACTTTGTTTTATAATATGTAAGAATAACTTAGTAATAACAAAATATATTTAAGCATAAATTCTTAGAATATTTTTTTATGCTACATGGCTTCTATTTTTGAAGAGCCTTTACAATAATTGAGTCTATTTTAATATTTCCCGTATCGTTATTTACTTTGCTTGACTATATATAATATATCATTCACTCTAAATCAATCAGTTCACAGGGGTGTATCAGAGTAGAATTGATTGCCGAATATGTATAATCTACAAATGGATTTGACCAATGAATTAGAATGGAATAGGGCGATTTGTAGACGATGAAATCATAATGTATAATATATATTATTAGGTATGCCTTATGCAGCCAGTGATGCCAAAATTTTGGATCCTTATTAAGAAACTTGCAAGGACGGAGGAGTGTGAAATTTCGTACACTTAAAGTTTATACGGAGTACTACTGGAGAGAGCTAATCAATAGTAATAATAATATGTAGGGGTCGGTCGGTAATTTACTTTGTTTTCAGAAATATCGTGTATATAGGCTCTGTACATGATACTGAAACTAAATTGACCATTTTTACAATTTTTTTTCTGTATGTATGTATGTTCCTCCATCACTCTTAAACGAATTAACCGATTTTCATGAAACTTGGTAAATAAACATTTAGAAGTACGGGACACGTGATAGGCTACTTTTTATCTTTTTTAACGCGGCGAAGTCGCGGGCAACGGTTAGTATTTTATATAAATTAATTAAAATAAACATAATGTACAAACACTGCTACGTAAATTCTGAGGTCAAACTGAGTTGACTGAGTCTCTTTTTTTTGAGTTACTTAAAAATTAAATGACTTACCGACCACTGTTTTAAAATCCACGTACATACTTGTAAATTTTAATTTAAAAGGTTGTTTACTTTGTTCACATTTTCTAAAGGGGAATGACCGTGACCATCTGTGAACGTCTGCGACTGACCCTGGCCATTTGGACGAATACACACATGATTGAAGTTTGTAACCTTGCAAAAGTTTTAGCAAGTTTTGGTCGGTGGCTCTTAGATTATTATTGTAATTAATTTGGAATATTTGCGTGTAACGGTAAACACAATGTGGTTAAATTAGGTTCATACGAATTAGTTAATAAGTATGAGTTGTAATAGGAAAAGTTTGTTTACCCAAGGGGACATGCTACCTCGACAAGAGAAAGTAGGTTCGGCAGGCTCGGCTTTCCAGTGTGCATTCATCAAGTTTATATAAGCAGTTAGGTCAAGGTCAAGTTAGGTTAGGTCAAGTTTATATAAGATTTATACTTTGCTACAATTCCAGTTGAACTCCTCGCATGACATCGAGAACGAGAAAAATAGAAAAGGGAAAACCGCTTTCGGATTTGCGTCGCTCTCAATGAATAGAATGTTTTTCTTTGTTCTCACGAAATAGCGACAAGTAAAATTTACAATGTAGCAATATTAACATTAAAAACAAAATGTTTGTTTGTTATCAGCTGTAATGGGTTATAACTATATAATTAACCAGATTTTTTGAAATCTCAAGATTGTTTGAAAGTTTCATCAAAATCGGTTCAGCGGTTTTGAAGTCTATAGGAGACATGCGGGGGACATCGCCTACACATCGCCTTCCTTGCATAATTATAAAAGAAAATCCTACGGCTCGTCTGTCTGTCTGTCTATTCGCGATAAAATAAAAAACTATTGCTCCGATTTTCATGATTTTCACTAATAGATAGACTAGGTATCACCAATATCACCAATAGATCATTAGAGTATAGAGTTAAATTAAGTTAAGCATGCTATACTATTTAGGACTGCAATTTAGTAATTATCACATACACGTATTTTTTATAGTATTCATGTAAATAATTGCATTTTCTGTATACTTTATTAAATAAATACATAAATAAATAGAGTGGTTCTCGAGGAAGGTTTTAGTATATAATTTACAAAGTTACGCGGGCGAAGTCGCAGGCAGCAGCTAGCTAGTTTAATATAAGATTATTCAATTAACGTCTCTGCCCTTTTTACGATTAAGGACTATTGTTAATATTATGATCATGCATATGTTAGTACCAAGGGTATAAACAAGCTGATATCACCACGGGTACCGGCTACTACCTCTGAGTGTTGAATTCCTAGTGGAATCCATTTAACAATAGCGAAATCTCTGAGGTGTGGGCGACGACGCTGAGGACCGAACAGTCCTTGTTGCGTGTCGCATTAAATTCCGTTGCGCATTTAAAAGATCTAAGCGTACATACAGAGGGACAGACGGCAGAAAAACTGCAGATTTTTCCTATATAAATATTTAAAATATTGTCCTTTCCACTGGCAACCATTAGGTACGTCGAACAAGACTTAAGGATCTGGCGCTAATATGGAATAGTTACTTACTAATCATCATCATCAATACTAATAATAAATTAGTAAGTGTAGGTATTGCATGTACTCGTATGTATGTTCCTCCATATAACTGTTAAAAGAATTAACTGATTTTCATGAAACTTAATAGATAAATATTTAGACGTACAGGACACAGGATAGCCTTCTTCAACGCGGACGAAGTCGCAAGCGCCAGCTAGTATTATAAATGCGAAAGTTTTTGGATATTTGTTACTCAATCATGCAAAAATAGCTGAAAAGATTTGAATGAAATTTCCCCTGTTTTCTCGCTTGACAGTACCCGAAGTTATTATCGTCTCCTTGACTTCAAGAAAATAACTTTTAAAATATACTTCAATAAAATAAATTAAAAAATTAAATCATTCTCACATTAGACAAATGCAGTCTGACTCACTACAACACCAAAGTCATCCAAAGTGTGGGCTGGCATATTCTGTCTTTGTCGTTCTCGTATGAATTTGAAAGAGAGGCAAATATAGAAATTGTTTCAACCGGTTTTCCAAATCGCAGCCGACTCACATTTATTTTTAGTATTACGACTATTCTATGGTAATCGGTTTTGGTTGTTATATTAAAATTATTATGGATAGGAGGAGTGACGGCATTCAATATTGTTTGGTGTAATTTAAAAGCTATGAGCGTTTTATGTACAGTCTTTCACTGTAGCTTGTAATAGACCATTATGTTTCGGTTAAATGAAAATATCGTAATGATTTCGTTTGTAAATTAAATTAAAAAAAAATACGGTTAAATTAAAATTTATTTTTCACGATTAACATTGGCGGTTTTAATTCCACATTTTTAAGGTGTCAGTTTATGTAAGTACTTTTTTTTTGCGTAAACTATAGGGACCCGGCTTCGCACGGATTTCTTTCGGCAAATTATATACAGAAACCCTTGTAGTTTGTCTATTAGTGAAAAAGATAAAATATTAAATTATCATAGACGTATTTCCCCTTTAATTTGAACACTGTATTCGCCGCTTTCATTCGTAGCCCCGGCGTTGCTAAATTGTTGACATTGACTTTGGAATGGTTAGTTTAATATATTCAGTTGTGTCTCGCATATAAAATTATCGCAGTGTACAGTCGGAGTAAGAAAATGTTTGCCTTAATGTTCACCTTAAAGTCAACATTTGCTTGTTCCAGGGCAATTATCAGTCACGTCAAAATTTCAAGCGTCTGTCAGTTGTCTGCGTAGCGCCACTTTTACCATCTGTCAAGTAGGCTAACTGTCATTTAAAGTCACCGATAACCGGGTATAATGTCTGGAGCTGATATACCTTTGTTTGTACGTGAAAAGAAAATAATAATAAAAATATCGCCTATCGAATGATGCAGTAAACTGAGTGCATAATTCAATAAAACAGATAATTATTTCTAAAAGTAACTATTCAACACTTTACTTGTGAACTAAGAGTCTACAAATTGATAAAGGAATGATTTTGAAAAGTGATGTAGGTTTTCGTACCCCGACTGTACATTATTTTGTGTGATGTAATAATTACATAACATCTCACGTGAACCGCACTTCTGATGCGCTGTTTCCAGATAAAATATTTTAACATATTTCGACTTGTATGAGACATAGTTGTAATGCACGGATGAATTATGAATTGGTCATTCATTATGAATCGACTATGCATTATGAATTTCATGTTTTGAATTTGACACACTTTCATAAAGATGCGTTAGGCGTGTAAACGCGTACATTATGTATGACGTTATTTGCTATGTTTTTTATTAGGTAGGTACTTAGTGTTGATACTTGAACAAGTAAACCAATATAATCCAACCACTACACAATAAAATAAATTAATTAAATGCTGCAACGGTTGTGAGACTGAAATTTGGTCCTAAGTACATTTTTTTTTATATATAATATTTATTTATGGGCCACCATATTCAGCGTATTTTCAGATTATTTAGCCTAAAAATTGTTAAAATTATAAATAAAAATAAATAGATATCAAGGCAGAACTCGTATAGGAAGGTTTAATCATCACTGGTTGAGGAATTTATCTTAGGGAATTATCTCGAATTGGATGTAATTTTAAGACACGTACTTTTGATTGCTGAAACTTAGCAATAAATAGGAGTTTTGGAGTTCTGGGCCCTTGGAGTTTTCAAAGGCTATTTGCCTATGTCCTCCCTATTTGCGTATGTTCATTTCACTTTTTAAAGTACTTAAATATATGTATTTTCAAGTGCCAACTTATTTATATAATACTAGCTGGTGCCCGCGACTTCTTACGCGATGATAAATTAAAAATATAAAAGCAACTATAACTTGTTGCTATAAACACATTGGCCAGGCGTTAGTTACAGTTTTATATTTTAGATAATCCCTCGGGAACAGTACTTTTTTCCTAGATGAAATCCTAAATCCTATTTCCTTTTAGGTGTCGCAAAAAATGCAAAATTTCATGGTGATCGGTTTAGTAATTTTTGCGTGACTAACAAACAAACAAACAAACTCACATTCACATTTATGATATTAGTAAGGATTGTTATTATTCCAGACATAGAATATTTTTTTAACCACGTTTAACAGACACAGATAGAGTAATTAGCATAATTTGTTAACGAATAAAGGCACTTTTATTTCAAATGCAAAACGTTTGAACTTACTCGTAGATGGATTTTTTGCTGGCGCACATTTTTCTAGAAGCGGCGCGCCACAACTTCGTGTTGAATAAAAACTTTCTGCCAATATTAAAATGTAAACTACGAAGTTTGTACTAGGACACATTGGTATTTATTTACTGTAATGTAGCCACTTCACATTTCACTACAAAATAGTGAAAAAGTTTTGTAAACCAGCTAATTTAAGCAAGTATGAATAGTGTTATCTGTTAATGTAGCTAGGTCATAGTTATAGTTTATATTTTTATAGTTATAGTTTTTTTTTATATTCATAGGCAGTCTAAATATACTAAAATATTCTAATATTATAAATGTGAAAGTAACTGTCTGTGTGCCTTGCTATCTGTTACCTTTTCACGCCTTAACAACTCAATCGAAAATCATGAAATGCATGTAACACGTTATCAGGGATACAAGAAAGTACCTTTCATCCAGAAAAAAAGGTATTGTCTCCACGATTAGGTAGTTTATGAAAAGGTATTCGTGAAAATTATATTTGACATTTCACCGAAATATTTATTCCCTTTTGTCTTTTGCATTGCATTACTGGTAATGAAGAAACTTACAGTCAACTTTGAGTGCAAACGGAATTGTGTTACATTCGCTAACTGCAACCATGTAAGTAACAGTTCGCACGTTCGTTATAACAAAGTTGTACATAAAGTTCATAACATTCGAGTGTTGCATTATCGTGCTCGTATATTATATTTCAGTTCTGTGGTTGTTGACGTCAAATACACCTGTCGGTTCGGTTGTGCTGATTCTACTTCATTCCACAGTTAGTGCAGTAACCAGTTTCAGAAGACAGTATGCTGCTGATATTCAAACGCTTGAACAAATTGATTAATTTTGTATTAAAAATGTTAAAATTCATAGACTTCCTTTTATTTCTGACACTATGTTATTTAGCAAAAAATAATCCTTATGATGAAGCCTTTCGATCAGTATGATAAAGCTACAGGGCAATTTTTTTTCTCGTGCAGCGGGTTCGATTCCCGGTTCAACCATGTAATTATTTAAAAAGTTTGAATGCAGTTTAAATTGTTTTTTAAATTAAAATAATGTCTTCTTTCAGTAAAATGTTCCATCTACAATATTCAAGGTATTTTCCTTCTATGTGGCATAGTCGTGGGACGCCCTGTATAGCCACTATCTAATTAGACCGTAACAAACTTTACTAACTTATCGGTCGCCATGTGTGCCAGACTATTCCATTTCCGTTCTTCCTTACAAAGGATCAGGTGTTATATTCAAGTTAGACAGTTCGCATGAAATAGAAATTCAGCAAGTACCGAACGTACGTTCATTATGTCCTCTCATAATTACAAATTTACTTTAAAGTCAGGATTAGTTTAAACTTTAAATTATAGATTGTTAAAAAATAATTGTTTGAGAGCTTTTCAAAAGCTTTTGATTTTACATTAGCGAAATTTCACAGACATTTTATCAACATGACGACGTCTGTTCGAGCATATAATGTAAAAAAAATTATTAATGCTATTTTATATACGATTTTATAGGATAGGACTTTATAAAAGAATTTTTTAATATTTTAATATAACAAGCCATTTCAAAGAACTTATATAAGCCGAGTTTAAAATAATGAAACATTGTCTATTATTAATACAGTATTTCAAGCCCCTATAGCGACGTCACTTGATAAATTATTCCCAATCGAGTTACTGTATGAACGGTTGACCCTTATTATTAAGCTAAGTGTTCAAATTAGAAATCTTTTATCATTCGCATTAACTTTTATTACAATATTACATTTCGGAGGGAACATTTCTAGGACTGCAAATTTTTTTCTTATTTTATATTAGTTATTCTAATAATAATAACATTCACCGTCGATAAAATGATCAGCTACTTACATATTATACTAAAAGTAATTAATGCAAAAACGGGACTTTTAAATTTGACTGTGTATCTGTCTGTGGCATCGCTTTTTTTAGCTATAATTTATGAAGATCTGTTTAGGCGTTTGAAGACCATTTCCTAGTTGACGAAAGGATTTCACTAACTTACACAGTTTCGATTTATGTGAAATTTGTTATAAGTACTGATACTTCAGTGGTATTTCCACGACATGGTACCTAACGTTTACTTGATTCTGGAGCATCTAGTAGACTGCGAGATAACCTACTCCTCAGCTTTTTACAGCAGACATAGTGTGTTAGGGCTCAATAGAAAATTTTAGATGTACCAAGTAAATAGTAGAGTGAACGTGTACCTGCTGAAAAAGCGTTCTATGTATACAATGCAATGTAATTGCTTCTACCCACAAAATTCCAATTAAAATTGCAGCTCCATCAATACCGAACTGACCAAACGGACAACCAATTACCTATTTCTGATAACTGCACTAGTTGTGAGTGTCAGTTTTGACATCGTCAAAATCTGTGTGTCCGATTTCTCTGTGTATATATTTCTTACACTCCAAACACAGCCAGGAAAATATGATTGCAGTTTTCACTTATTTTACATGTTTCGAATTTCGTTTGAAGTGTTGATTTTTTTGAAAACAAAATTCCACTAAGGCAATTTCTATTTGGCAATTGGATCAAACATTCCATTAATCAGCTTTCAATCCAGTTTTATTATGTTGCAGTCGAGAGTAGTTTTAATAAAGTATTCAATTTTTAAAAATACTCGTAGGCATAACGGTTTTATTTAGTAGTCGATTATAACTAGCCTTACAGATAAAACAATAATGGTTTCTGTTTTATATATTGTTGTGTTTCATTTCACATTTCAGGATGGAAGAAAATCGTGTTAGTTATTACACCATATAACTTGAGAACGGCTGGACCCTTTTTTATGATGTTTAATTTGTCGAATTGTTGAAAATTGCCGGTAGATTATAATAATAATAATAATAATATCAAAGTAAAAGAATCCTGAAAAAGTTCATGCAAGAGAAAGAGCTTACAAAGCTCGGGCTTATAGAAGCTATGTTTAATTGAAGTTTAATTTTTATAGTATCTACTTTATTTAACACAGAAGTAACAATATATACGGCCCTAATCAGTCGAGCTGGGTCTATAGATGTCTATATCTATCTATACTCTATACTAATTTTATAAAGAGGAAAGATTTGATTGTTTGTTTGTATAGAATAGGCTCCGAAACTACTGGACTGATTTGAAAAATTCTTTTACCATTAGAAGCCGACATTATCTGTGATGTACATATGCTACTTTTTACCGCGGGAAAATGCTTCGTTCCTACGGGAAATCTAAAATAAAAGTAAATACTACCGGCTTGGCCCGAGAGATAGCGCCATCTATCCAAATCAGGTGAAGCGACTAACATGACAACTGCTTGGTGATATTTTTAGCGATCTGCTACGGTAGATGGCGTTTTATACTTTTCAACGCGGACGAAGTCGCGAGCACCAGCTAGTGTAAAATGAAGTCATTGTTTGACACTCTCTGTTTCTCAACCCAACGGATTTTGATACGGTTTTCGCTAATGGAAAGAGCGATGAACGAGGTGGGTTAATTGGTGATTCACAGAAAAAAATGCATCCCTGCGAAGCCGAGACAGGCTGGCAGTAGTTTAAAAACAAGGAGTGTTTTACCACGACACAAAGTTACAAATACTCTGTTGCTGTTGTTCTTTAATGTACCTAGTTGTAAATAAGCCTCGTATGTATTATCGCGTTAACGGTTATTCAAATAGGTACTGCGTTCAAAGAAAAATAGGACGATTTGTATAATTCAAAATATTCAATGTTTATTCGATGCTTTGAAGCTTTCATTGCGTTCGAGATACATTTATGACGATTCGCCGCAATACATAATGTCTAAGTAATCGATGGAACGAGGTCTGCGCGAAGTAAACATGAATCTCTTTGTATGTGTTTATGCAGATGAAGGCAAAATGGGAGCGCTATTTGCTGAAAGATTTTCACTTGAATTTTAAGTTGTAGGTACCTACGAAGATTAGGGTAGGGCTATACGTATACGCAACCTGATTTAGAACCTATTTAGAATTGTAGCAGGATTACTCCACATTAGTATGAAAAGCATCAAAACGGTTCTATTTAAAACTTTACCAAGCTGGCCTGCGAATCATAGAACGAGCAAGGGGCGTATATCAATACTAATAACTAATAATCTGTAGGGGTCGGTCATGGAGTACTTTACTTTATTTTCAGAAATATCGTGTATATATAGGCTCTATACATGATACTGAAACTAAATTGACGATTTTTACAATTTTTTTCTGTATGTATGTTCCTCCATCACTCTTAAACGAATTAACTGATTTTCATGAAACTCGGTAGATAAACATTTAGAAGTACGGGACACGTGATAGGCTACTTTATTTTTTAACGCGGACGAAGTCGTGGGCAACAGCTGGTAATATCTAAATTCAATCATGATTCCTATCAGGATTTGCAAAGAAATTGAGGATTGAGTAGTAAGTACCTATCTCCTTTTGGCAGTAGATTGGTTTTGTAGTGTATTAGAATAAATAAACTAATAAGTATATTTAGGTTAGTAATATAAAAATAATCTCTTACCGATTTTGTCATCACTTTTATGAATTGCCTCCCTCTATGGAAGCAAATTTAAAGACGTATTTAAAGTTAAAAATCCGACAAAATTTTATTTTATAGTATCTGTAAACTGAATGAAGTTAAAATTACTCCGATTAGAATCATTTGTTGGATAAAGATTTATAATATTACATTACCCGGTATGGTGATCAGTAAGTATCGAGCGAAAGGTAAATGAACCTAGTTCACGCCTTTAGGCATTCGGCTGAACGTAAAATGATTTAATTTGTTTGTTAAGTAAGTACCTACGAATAGACAATATTATTTTTTTTCATTATCGATATCTCGATAACTATGAGCGGTAGGTGAAAATGTTTAAGGGGTAAATTGTAGAGCATAAAAAAATCAACAAAAAAGTATTATATCACAATTTTCGTATCTCGACGGAGAGCCGAGTTATTGTAAAAAACCGAATTAAATTAAAACCGAAACCGCATCTTTTTTCAAGATGGCGGAAAATGCAACCAGGAAATCTTTTCAAGTTAAGCTTTTCTAGGCCTCCCCCACATAATATCCAAAATTTAGCTTTCCCGGTTCACTTTCTTTTCCAAATGTATATTTTTCCTGGACTAAAGGATTTAATTAGCGTTATTATTTTTTTATATACCCATCAAGTAAAGAGAACTAAATTCCTTTTTTAACAAAAAAAAGACTTAAAACCGTTTTTTTGTGGATGCCAGAAGGGGACAAAATTAAATTGGGACCAGACAGGAAGCACCAGCTTTCAAATAAAAAAAGAATCGTCAAAATCATTTCACCCAGTCGAAAGTTATGAGGTAACAAACATTAAAAAAAATACAGTCGAATTGAGAACTGTTTTTTTGGAAGTCGGTTGAAAACTTAAATTTCATGAGAATTTTAAAATACAAACCTTCAGTCGCATGTCATTTATTCGAAAGGCATTTTGATTCATCGAATGAGTCAGACACCGTTCACAACGGAAGAAACAAATTACTAGGTAAACATGAGGCATACGTGTAATGTAACCATATTCCAAAGAAAGCCAGTTCCAAAGAAATTTGCAGATGATAAAACTCTTTTAAATATTTTAAATACATATACTAAATACTTAAAAATGATACTTTTCTTAATAAAGAAAAAATTTATACTTTTCTTTCAGAACTTACTAAACCTATTGATCTAACGTAAATAGATCGATATCCAAAATAATTGTTCTTTTTAATACAAAATTGGCACACTTTTAAGGTCACTTTTTCATTTAAGTTAAAATAAATACGCTCAAAAAGGCATATATATATATATATATATATTATAATATTACATATATCTTAAATGTATGACGCCATTCTGTGAATCATTGCAGTTAAGGAAAACGTCATTTTACTCAATAAGTATTTATAAAATTTTATTGACATGAGTAATAAATTGTGTATACAAATTATATTTTAAAATAATCGCAACTTTTAAAATAACGCAAACTATAATAAAAGGGACAGTTATTTCGTTTTCAGTAAAAGAATAAAAATGTCATGCTCTTATTGGATGTCGGCGGCGAGAACAAAATTCATGGAATTAAATACCACTTCACTTAAGCTTCATTGAACGAGAGAATTCAAATGGAATTAATGCAAAATCCCAGTACCTAGTAGATATTTTATTTATTAGTTATTAATTATGCTTTGAAGCGTACGGGAAAAAAACTTCTTTTTATAAGGTGTAATAAAATTAATATGACCAACTGGACATTGATATTTAAAACATAATGAAAGAATCTATTTTAATTACAATGTTCTTGGTCCAGTCCAGTTCATTGAAATACATAGTTTCAGAGTTTAACGTAAACAAATAGCCAGACAAAATTGCCATTTTTTTTATTTATTAATTATATAAATGAATCATAATATATATAAAAGGTGATGTGTTAAAAGGTATGTGTATGTTCCTTATTTACTC
Source organism: Synanthedon vespiformis (assembly GCA_918317495.1). Lineage (NCBI taxonomy): Eukaryota > Metazoa > Arthropoda > Insecta > Lepidoptera > Sesiidae > Synanthedon > Synanthedon vespiformis. Next base: position 7,695,285 of record OU906947.1, read on the forward strand.
CAAAACCGCTGAACCAATTTTGAGGAAACATTCAGACAATCTTTAGATTAGTCCAGAGGGTAATCCTGTGAAGTTTGATAGCTATCAGACGGCGGGCGAAGCCGGGGGCGGGTCGCTAGTATACTATAAATTAAGTATTTCAAAATCGAAACAATTCAATGTACTGAATGTACTTAATGTACTCAATTTAAATATAATACTACTGTTTTACTGTTTTATTATTAGTCTACATAATATTTTAAATTGTTTAATCACTCTTTGTTAAACAATAAAGAGCTCCTCGTTTTTTGTATCCCTCCTTTCAAGCTAATTGGTTTATAAATGTTAGCGATAATAGGACTTCAGGCTGTGAACTAAATGAAGGATTGAGACTGCTTTAAAAAGTTATATGGAGTAGATCTTCTCAAAAAACTATTATTGCTTTAATCTATTGGGATCATTTCACAACCGGAGTGAGCTTAAAGCAAAATATAAAAATAATAGATAAATAACGCAGATTAAAGAAAACACGACGAGATACCAATGTATATACTAATATCATAAAGAGAAAATATTTGTTATATTTGCATGTTTGTATTGAAAGGAAAAAATAGAGGAAACCTATTTACTTACTTCAATACCTAAGTGGAGAGGGTTTCTTATCGCAACTACAGTAGTACTATTCTTAGAAATACGATAGAAATTGTAGTACTACGATTAGAAATAGTTATTTTGCTCGGTGTAGCGTTCTCTTGTACGACCTTGAGTATTTTCTTAGATCGATTGATCAGACCAGACCGTTTAACGAAAAGTTTTTTCATCATCTTATCTAATAATACTTTAGCAGTTATAGATGAGCCACTATTTATGAAGTTGTGTAACTCCTAAATGAGTTCACCCAACACTTTGCCATCTTCTGCGTCATGGAATGTATGGTTTTACTGGTAAAACATACCAGATAGTAGACAATGTAATCATGACTTTTAACATAAAAAGCACGTGATTGGTATTTAATAATCATTCTCGTCGTCAGCTGATAAGTCATGATATTTTCATTGTTTCAATTGTTTAACATGCAAGATGCGCTACAGCTACAATGTCTCCTTGCAACGTAGTCATGCCGATAGTAGTAAATGTCTATACTTAGTCACTTTTTGCGATATATATAAATAAATTGCTCATTTTACATTCTTACCTAAAATGCCTAAACTAAATTTATTTTAATTGATTACTATTATTTTATAAATCGACAAATGGTTATCTATCTCCAGAGAAATACGTCCTCTCAAGATTTCCACTTAGTTAATATGGCCTTTGCTAGACAAGTATACATTGGGTAGTATATAGTATATTGGACAAGCTACTTTCACAATTTTATCTTCCCACCTTTTTGTCTGTCTACCTGTCTGTCTGTTTAGAGAATTGTATTTCGAAAATACAATTCTCTCACTATTCTAGTCAATTTTGTTCCTATTTTTCATAATATATTATAATCCTATTCATTCCCATTTTAATTATTTGTAATTGGTTTAGTTACTCTTGAAATTTTATAATTTCATTTAATTTTATTAAAAGTTTTAATTTTATTCTATCCATTTTTTTAATAAATACCTAATAATTTTATGACCTCATTATTATGATTTATTGGGAGTGGTTTTTTGGGAGGGATGGGTATAACAACCAGCTGATTTTTTGTCTGCAGCTTAGTAAACATTTGTATAATATAATGGCCGCAAAGTCCTACAAATGAAGTGGCACGTTTTCCCAGTCGTACGCTTTTAAGTTACGACTGCTAACTCCTTTAGCTGCCTCTATCGAGAATTTTCGCAGAGGAAAAAGTTGTTCGTCTCGGCAAACTGAAGCTACTCACGAAGATCCAGCCTGTTAGTAATAAAAAAAAAAATCCTTTGAAAGATACTGGACTATTTTTCGTAAAAAATAACATTCAACTTAAAGCGAACGAATACCTCAAATGACAAATCTCAACTGTTTGGCAGGAGGGCTTTATAATTGAGCTACAGTCGAACGCAATAACACTCGGTACTCTGCACTTTGCATAAATCCACTACGTGACATCGGGAAAAATCGTTCTAACATATTGCACTAGAAAATTGTTTCTTGACGATTGCAGTTAGAAAAGAAATGGACTTGATCTGTTTTGTGTCAAAATAAAATAAATTTAATATCTATATTGAATCTGTACCTATTTATAATGCATAAAAGTTTGATTTTGTTTGTATAAACGCGTTAAACTCTGAACCTAACAAACGAATTTAAAAACGATTTTTGCATTTGGTAACTCATTTTATTAGAAAGAGTTTATTATAACTATTTATTATAAGATTTTTATCCTTTCTAGCTGAGCAAAGAGAAAAAAATCAGAAAGAAAGCTAAGTGAAAACGAAGTAGTTATGGGCGATTTTAACGACGTGCAGGTTCAGGGGCAGCAGCGAAGGGCGTACATCCGACAATAATCGAGCATTACCGAGAAAAGCCGAAATGTTGTGGATGAATCCGATTCACAGGGTCGGTAGCCTGTCGGTATCATGTATCGTACTGATACAATGATGGTACAGAAGGTATGCAGCGATTGACAAAAAAGAGTTAGTTATAAAACTTTTTAGCAAAAAATAAAACCGCCGAAAAAACTGAAAAGCATAAAATAATCTTATTATCATTTTACCTAAGTAATTTTGAGTCGCCGCCGCGCATCACTCTTTACGTAAGTTTTGCTTGTTTGGCGCTGACTCAAAATTACTTAGGTAAAATGATAATAAGATTATGTTATGCTTTGCAGTTTTTTCGGCGGTTTTATTTTTTGTTAAAAAGTTTTATTTTATATTTTTTTGTGGCTATACTACATGCTTAATTTTTATTTTTCCCACCCCCATTTTCCCACCCTTAGAGTAGGATTTTATTTTACTAATTTATACAAGACCAACTTCGAGGTATACCTTATCCATTAAAGAAAGAATTATCAAAATCGGACTACTCTGTAAAAAGTTATGCGTGGTTATACGTTACAATCGGTGAGTGAACAATCAATCATCCCCTGTTTTCCTACCCTTAGGGTTGGAATTTTTTTTTCAAATTAAAATGGGACCCCCTTGGGGGTGCACCCTTTCAAATAAAAAAAGAACTATCAAAATCGGACCAAAAAGTTATGCGTCGAATTGAGTACCTGCTCCTTTTTGTTTTTTCAAAAAACATACGTAATATGGAATCCATAAAAGAGATTGGAAAAATCTTAAAATGAATTTATAACATATACTTAACTCTTTTTAACAAAAAATAAACCGACTTCAAACTGTCTCATAGTCTTTTCTCATGGATGTTAGTGTCAGAACTGGACCAAATTAAAATGGGACCACACGGGAAACACCAGATTTCATATAAAAAAGAATCATCAAAATCGTTTCACCCAGTCGAAAGTTATGAGGTAACAAACATTAAAAAAAACATACACGTCGAATTGAGAACCTCCTTTTTTTCGACCGACGAAAACGAAAAAACAAAAAGGAGGTACTCAATTCGACGCGTATATTTTTTTGGAAGTCGGTTGAAAATAGCAAAATCCAATAAAGCCATCACGCGATACGTGTTTGTGAAAATGTCACACGGCGATTGACAACTTTTAAACGAATAGTGAAATATTGTAGATTCAATCAAAATATGATCCAATGTTCGACTGTGACAATGACAATGAAAAGATAATAGTCGTTAATTGGAAAACAGAATGGGGTGAGACTGTGTAGTGGATACGGTCACATACGGTCGTGTATTTTACGTCAATACTGTGTATGTTACGAGTAATAATTTCACTGGATGATTTGTTAGGCAAGCATCCTAACAAATCATCCAGTGGGTCGTCAACCGAAGCAATCCTTCTAATTATATAATGGGCCATCTACGTCAAAGAGATCTTACCTGAATGTCTCAGATCTCACTCACATTGGTTACACTTGATTATATCTATTTTCAATACCCAATTCACAGTGTCTCAGGTATCTATCGAAATATCACGAAGTAACCTAATACCTATAAATTAAAATACTGTGGTAGCCGTCAAAACAGCCAGTGATGTACGAGCATGTTTAATGTGAGTGAAAAAAGATTTTTGAGATGAAAACTTCTTTAGGCATTTTTGGAATAACATCATTGAACTCGCGACAGTGTTACCTTACCTTACGTAATGTAATGTAAGTATGTAATTCTTGCAATCAATAATTGCGACAATTCACCTAATTCGATAGTGGCAATTAATTTAAATAACATAACAATTATATTTTTGTGAAGCTACATTTTCACTTCTTACGTGAGCCCAACGACTGAGATGTATTTTTTATATTTTAAATTTTTTGGCTACAAATACAACAATACGAAGATTTTCAGTCAAAGAAGGATAACGTATACGAAACTCATTGAGTAATTTAAATGTTTGCAATTTACTAAATACTCATAATTAAGAAAGCTAAACATTTATTTCAAAAAATATTTACGACAGTCCCTTTCTTCGTTTGATCAAATACAGCTAGCTGTTGAAAATAACCCTTCTAAAGCCGCAGAAGAAGATTTTATGAAAAAAATATTTACAAGCCAAATTTTAAAACTGTCAGTTTTTATGAGAAACCAAGGATCTTATTTTATGTTTTATATTTTACTAATTTCTAGCAAGTAAAAGCGAATAATGGGAGTGGTGGAATGGACTCCTATAGTACGTTTTAAGTGTAGAATATTTTACAAGTACTTAGGGTATTTACCCTAAATACTTGTAAACTACCCATCAGATTTAAATTCAGTTTTCACTTATGGATTGAGGGATAGTCAGAGAAGGTGTGTATATAAAAAAAATTCATCCCGGACGAAGCCGAGAGCGGGATCACTAGTCTATCTATATAAATAAAAATGAATCCCTAAATGCGTTGCTAAGCGCAAAACTCGAGAACGGCTGGACCGATTTTAATTCTGTCTTCACTCATGGATAGATGGATAATCAGGGAAGGATTAAAAAATGCACCAGGGCGAAGCTGGGAGCGGGTCGCTAGTATGTAATAATATTGTGATGGATGTACGTTGCCGACTTTATACAAAACACAAGAAGGATGCTTTGTCGTTTGAAACTGAATACCTGAATGAATGACATAATGGATTAATGGCCAGACGGATCAATGACAAAAACTCAGAGAACAATGGAATACCTATTAAAGTGAGGAAGAGATACTAAACATCACTAACTACGATAATACTTAAAGTAAAGTGGCTTACCGCAAGCATCCACTTCACCAAGTATGTGTTTATTTTGTCTTTTCAACCGACTTCCAAAAAGGAGGCGGTTCTCAATTCGACTGTATTTTTTTATGTTTGTTGTTTGTTATATGACGCTATGATATTTCATTTTATTCTAGTTTTTCTTATAGACATTGACCTTAGTTCTCCTATAAAAAAGAATATTCAATTGAGAGAGTCTTCGTTAAGATCAAATTAAAAAACTGAAAGCCTCGTAAATGCAATATAGACAGATTTAATTATGACGCCGAGCTGGCTTTTTACTTTATCACTTTTCTGATATAAAGTAAGAACGTTAATGTATTCTGGAGTATAACTAATAAAAAAAAAGTATTGAATATTAGGATTTACACGTCAGAAAAATATCGCCACTTCGGAACAATCTATTTTAACTTTTATTCGTATGTAAATGTAAAATAAAAAAAAACCATACATTAACAATTTTTAATATAGTCCTTACTAACATCATGAATGAGAAAGTAACTCTGTCTGTCCGTCAGGTTAATAGCAATATGACAACAATTCCGATTAGGTCTGACCATAAAAATCAGTCCGACCGTTTGGCAGACACACGTACACGTAAAACTTATAACACCCCGTTTTTGCGTAGGGCGTCAGGGTTTAAAAATAAAATACTATACATAAAAAATAATATACATAACAACATTATATGAGCAGTAATGATTTAATAAATGTTTTAACACCTAATCTAATTAATAGTTGTGCTGACGAAGTCGCGGTTTAAAGCTAGTTTACTTAAGTAACTTAAATTTACCTACTAAAATACTGATATCTATAGCATGTCCTAGAACTGGTACAATAATTGATCAAACAAAATGTTCCCTTAGAGCCAAGATTGTGGAATGACGACATTCTCTAAACGTTACGGACTTGTTTGTTTTTGTTTTAAAAACGACTTTAGCTCCATAAAATATTCAAACTATGTTAGTCAACATTTACTTAGCAATATTTATCGTATGCGCTTATGCGCTTCTTAAAGTTAAATTGTGACTAATACCTACTGCTAAATTGATCACAATATCCTCAACAAAGATATTATCTGGGGCAAAGCAAATATTGGAGTTTGTCCCAACATAGACCAAATTATTATTAATTAAATATTATTAGGTATATCATAAATTCATAACCGATTTGTGGTTGCCTATCGTTTCTACGTCAAAAATTTTATCCTCAATTTAACTGGAACTGGATGTAGGCTATTGCTTTGTTGAATTTTAAATTGAATTGTAAAATTTATCAAAACATGCATTCTTAAAAAATGTTATCATTCCAAACAACCGGCGACAAACGTGAGCCGGTATCTATGTGTAAAATTTTTATCACGGTTATCATATTTATGTTTAAAAGATAAACATTAGAGTTTTTCGATCAGCTGATATTTATATTGACTTTTGCATTATGGTCACTCAATCGTCAAGTGGATCAATAACATTGTTTTTTTTTAAAGGTTACTTGAAACTACTTTTTCTACTGTTTTGAACAGTTAAACGTCATTGTATAGATATTTACGAAATTCGTATTCACCCTTATCATGCCCGGTCGTAAGAGGTTAGATAGTAAAAAAAAGGGATAGTCGCCCGAAAAGGGACGAATTATTTGAAGAATTAGATTTTTAGATCTTAATCTAAAAATCTAATTATGACCAAACCAGATCCTACTACAAGATTTAACGAACGAAATCATGTTTAAATATTTAAATTCACTGATGAGACATGAGTGAATGAAAACCAAAAGTACGTTCCTAAAAACACAGATGTTTTTAGAAATGTAAAATTGATTTTATTAAGTTTGAATTAAATTTCTATATGGTGGTTCCCTATATGTACAAATAAGTGTTTAAGAAAATTTCTATGTAAAACATGCAGAACCTGACAAAAAAATGTTAAAAAAAATTTGTTTGAAAATCCAATTAGTCTTATTAGAGCGCTTAAATAGATCTTATTAGAATTCTTTTTACAGAAATGTTTAGTAAGGGGCATAAGAGACCAAAATAACTCAGATTATCATTTAGGATAAAAACAAAGTTGCGAAAAAGTTTGACCCGTCAGTCGTTTGTTTGACATACATGATCAACTAAACGAAAAATCACTGAAATTATACTATTTTTTTAAAACTTTGAGAACATTTATAACTAACACGTTTAAAAATTGTTACGAATAAACAAACACAGTTAAATATGGAAGTTGGACATTAACCAGTGCTGTTTTTATACATTAATCCGTCCCGTAAAGTAATTACTGTGCCATGGAGTGCTACGACCTCTTCAAACTCGAGCCGTATTTTTATTTGGCATCGAAAGCCCTTTTATAAATTTTAAATGCGGCATGCGATCACGAGTTTTGTATAAACCGGAAAACAACTAAATTTTCCCGACAAAACAAGGAAGATGTCTATTTTAAATGAATCCATTTTATGAATATCCTGTTATTAATTATTTGCTAAGTGCATGTTAAGTGAAAGTAAAGGTCTACATCGTTTACGATACTTACTTCAGTTTACTGAAGTAAGTGAATAATACGATTAGGCACAGTCAAGGATCTAACAAGAGACTAGAAAAACAAGCGCCCGCCATGATGATAATTTAAAGGGATTTTCATTGCTCTGCCATTTTCAGAAAACGAAATTATCTAAAATAAAAGAACAAAAAAATTGAATGAACTATCACGAACTATTGCCGATAAAAATACCGAAAATATAGATTTGGTTTTAACTATAAATATTAAAAAGTTGAACGTTATAGGGGTTATTGGAGTTTGATCTGATCTCGAAACAGATCACCCGCGATTGGTACAGTCTGATGCTCTTGTCTGGCAATTGTAAATCAAATTCAGCCAATACAACACGCCAGGCACCCAATACTGGGAGACTGCTATTTGATTCTTTCTTGCTGCTTACGGGCAAATCCATGGAACGAAAGATATGCTATGAATTTAGCCGTCCGTAATAAAATTCAACGAAGTCAGTGTGCTTCTACAGCAATAAACCCAAACCTCTTAACATTACTAGGATATTTTTAGGTATGGCGTAAGCATTTAAAACCACCAGACAATGTGGGCTAGAATCTGCCTGTTTTTAAATTACACAACGCACAGCGACAAGTATGATTTGAGTAAAAAACTCTTATTTGGCTAAAAATTGGTAAGATTTAAAATATGTTTAGACGATTCGTTAGGGATCGACCGCGAACCTCACGCAAGCGCGAGGCGCTTCACTGCCATCTAACTCTATAGAACTGTTAGGAGTCGAGTTAAAACCCAAATTGTTAAACAACAATGCGCCCAGCTCGTTCGCCTGCATGCTTCAGTGAGGCAGTCAACGCTCAGCAAGACCCCTTACCTGTTGCCAGTAATCCTCCAGTGACAGCTTCCACTCAAAGTAGCCGGTGTCAGTCACGTCCTGAAGTTCGCGGAAAAGATTGCCGCTCGGCAGGACATCCATCGTGCATACACGCGATGCCGATCGAAAACAATACAAGCGCGTTCAAACCGACCGCTGCGTCAAGCGTACAACCGTCTACTAACTAACTACTAAAGTAAAGAGTGATTCCGCTTCGTGAGCTCCCTCTTGTTGCGCGAGTACTCCCGCCTCGCCCCTCTCTGCCCTCCGCTCACAAATTTCACACCCATACGGCTCGTGATGTCAATGCGCTACTAACTCACGAGTAGAAATTCAAGGATCAATTTGAAAAAGGATAAAGAGGAATTAAAGATACTTGAAAAATTAACAAAAAATTCGTCTCCAGCTTTTCATTTACTTACCTAAATGTTTAAACTCAAAAGTATAAATTTTTCTAACAAATAAACAATTCAAATTTAATTTTTTTTTACTTTAACACTGAAAATATGGAATGTAGTCATACATGTTTGAAAATTCTAGTTGAAATTTTGTAAGCCATAAAAGTCCAAAATGATATCCAAAGTATTCCGAGAGTTCGGAGACGCGCGGCGAGAAGTATAATCTTTTGCAGCCTGCAGCTGATCATGCAGGGAAAAATATAAGGTAGACGACGTACCTCTTGGCTCAAGAATCTCCGTGAATGGTATGGCCAATTACCACCTACTCGAGAGTTAGGATAGCCATGACTATAGGAGATAGCACACAGAGAAGAGAAGAAGAAGATAATACAAAATCTCTTGCTAAAACGATAAAGTATGTATATATGGCATTTTAATATCTATGGTAACTACTACGTGCCAATTTTATGCATTAAAAAATGATTAAAATCATTAGCTTCAAGATATATGAATGTCGTAAGTGTACGAAAAATGTCATGTACGAAAGCACTATACGGCAGACACCGTATAAATGTGAATAAGTCCTTACGAGAACAGTGTGCCGAATACTGCTCTCTCTTTTTTCGTCCTTTTAGTCCTGCTGATACGGACCCTCACATCAACCGAAGACTTAGTATTGGGAGTAGAGTAGGGCACTGAAACAAAATAAATTGTTATTATTTGTCAATGTCAAAATTTTTGGGTGATCGGAAAGATAGTAGTGCAACATTTGTTACTAACGCATAGGGTAAATAAGTCACAACTTGTGTGTTTTTCACTTTCAATGGATGTTTTTTACTTCAATGTTATTTTCTTTTTCCCGGAAAGTTATGATGCCGGAAAAGGATTTTTTTCCTTATAAAACTTATTTATATTCCCTAAAACTTATTTCTGGTTACAAATCGGTCCACCCTTAACTGAGTCGATGCGTTAACGTTAAAAAACAGAATTATTTTTTTCTAGAAAATTTATACCAAAGTATAATAATTAAAAATTTAAATTAATCATTATCATCATCATCATCATCATCAAAGTCGCACACTGTTGTGGGAGTTGTCGTGGTCGTGCGCATGATGTAGAGATTGTACACGTCACATTAGAGGATGGTCGTGATAGCCTCTCCCTGCGAATCGAAAATCTGCGAATCAGATCCCACCGACCATGGGGACATCGATGGGATATGTGGTACTTCTACCCACTAAAACAAAACCCACGGTATTTCTTCATCATTTTTTAAATGAGAATTTCCGTTATGGAAAGAGCGGTAAACGAGGCAGGTTGTTATTATAGCACTCGTGCGAAGCCAAGAGCGCATCGCTAGTTTTAAATAAACTTCAATGGTTTTCAATACTATCAATTTCACCTAATCTTCTTAGCAAAGTCCTAAACAAGTTTATGATTCTCAAATTGAATAATCATTTTGATATTTTAATGACTTGTGAACTCTACATGTTTGTAAACTTGTTGTTTTCACAAAGGGTTGATTGTTATGAGTTTCCGATGTAGAGATTACACCACAAAATTATTTTTACACGTGTAGGGTTCACTTGAAACTTTCTGCTTAATTTTCGATTTGTATTGATTGGTGACTATTGTTCGAGTGGCTCGGTGAAATGAAAATGTAAAACAAGTTCACCACAGTGTTCCGCATTGTCAATTTTGGGCCATTTTTTATTCGTTATTCGAATGTGTACAATTTTATTTTATATTGAGTAGAAATTGTCGTACCCAGACGTAGTTTAATTAGTTAAAAACCAAATGTTTTTTTAGTTTTATACTAAGTAAGCCTATATAACAAAATGAAATATATAAATAAAAATGATGGCTTAAATATATTATATCGCTAAGCGAACAACTCGCGAACGGCTCGACCAACTCGCCTATTTTTTTTTAAATATTCATTTAAGTCCGAGAAAACTTTTATAAAGCGAAAAATTGGGAGATTTACACATCTGTGCGAAACCAGGGCCGGTTCGCTAGTGATAAATAAATGTTGGTTATGAATGTTTACGAAGGTATTATATTTCACCGATTGTTTGTATTTAATTTCGCGAAAGTGATGAAAGGAATTCATTTGGTGTAGAGTAAACTCGCAACCCTTCACTAAAACCCAGTGGAATAAAGGAAATTAACTCAAATGAAATCAATCAGAATCCTTTGAGACGATTACCATAATATTTTTCCTCAACTTCAACATAATTGTTTTGACTCCATTATGTAACTAAAAGAAAATAGAACTTTACTCAAACAAAATAGAACTACTCGTAGTAGGATTTAAAATTTGCGCAGTACTGAATTCATGTTGAATCATATAGAATTTTCTTGATTTAATTACAAAATATACGAGATTTTGAAATTACGTTATGATTGTAATTTCGTATAGAATTAAAAAAAATAGCTTTGCTCAAAACTTAGGTAATCAAAAATATTTTAAGCATGTTACAATAGAGTTCAGAGATGAATAACTAGATATAAAGAGAGGAACGGAAGGAGTGTTAAGTAGAAAGTACTTAACAAGATTAATTAGAAAACAGTCTTGTGTTTATTTCATCTATATAGTTATTTATAAAAGTAAGTATCGTTTTGTTATGGTAAACTTGACGGCGAAGTAGTTTATAGAACTTTGAGTTTCATCCGTAGATTCATGCATCGTTCACTAACTAATTTCCGGCTTCAAGATCTACATTCTCAACGAATACTCTCTACAAACTTCGCTTTACACGCTAACTATGATTTTTTTAAATAAATTTAATGAGAGTATAATCGAATAATATTCGCAATAGAAACAACAAAAAACAAGAGCATTGTGTAATGAGGTTTCCACGCAAAAAGTGCATTTGTTCAACTATTAAATCGACACTTACATGGTTATTTTATGTTAAAAAAATAATCCAATTATTTTCTGGATCAGTAATCAGTCAATGGATTTTATGTTCTCTTTTTCTCTACTTTTTTTCAATTTAATTGGAAACCAAGAAAGTGTAGACATTAGTTGGATTATATTTTAAACGTCAGGATCTTTACTTTTTAACAACAATAGGAGTTTGCTTATAAAATGCAATAATATCCTCTTATTTTGAAAGTTTACATAATTTTTTTAACATTTAAAACATACGTAATTAATGCATTTAACAGCGAATAATCGCTTGTTTAGAGAGCTCTAGCTTTCCCTTTGATGGTTGTGTAGTCTTGAGTTTATCAAAGGAGTCATTAGTTACCGCCTGCAGCTTATGAAACTATGTCGAGCAGAGTATGTGTTAGAGACGTTTATGGAAATAATTACCAATTAAGAAGCAGATTATTGGGTTCACAAGATATACGTGAGAATACCACAACCGGGTAATTTCATGGGTGTCCAGAAAATACATAATATGTTTCAGAATAATATAAAGATTTACTCATAACTTAATTCATTTCTCCTGACAATTATTCTCAAAATTTACAGTTTAAGATTACATATATCCAGCGGGGACAAAAATTTTGTTTTGACTTCTCAAGTCAGTAACCATAGGAGATGTTTCCAAGTGGAAAATCCAGCCGATGCGGGATGTTAGTTTTTAACAATAAGATAATAAACCAATTCAATTTTTAGTTTAATTTCCAATTCAAGTTTAGTTATTAAGGTTTAAAAAAAATATTTTTTGCTTTTCAGTTTGTTAAAAAGTTTTATCAATCGTGTAAAATTGCCTGAACTTTACGACCAAAAAATCTAGATAAAGGGATTCTAATATAGACAAAAAATTCTAAAGTCTAACATAAGTTAGACAACGAAATCTAACCTTTAGAATGTTTTAAACAAACGAACTTTTAAATAATGAAGGCTAAAAGTGAGGAGAATAATAATATCCAATAATTGACTGAGTAATAAAATAAAGAAGTGCGAAAAATGAGCTAACATCTTTCACGCAAAAACTCTTAACGGTCTATCACACAAATATACACTCAGTGTGACTTCGTGGTATTACAGAATGAAAATAAATAAACCGTCTAATCTAATGTATTGTCGTATTCGTAGTAAGAGTGGCGCGCGGACATGCGATGCGATGCTACTCGTCGAGCCGACCGTTAACGCGCGTTCACATACGAGTACCTTGACCACGACACCACCATTCACATTCATTTGACTGTTTACATCTTTAATGGGCACTATCAAAAATAATTATTGCACTTTATTTATAACATGTACTGTACGTACACTAATATTATACTTACTATACTTACTATAATATAATCTATACTACATTAAAATGTATTTATTTATTTATTTTACTGTAGGGAAATTCACAGGTACAATTACATAATAATAGTGTTAGTAAATAACTTAAACCTAATAAAAAATTTCCACTTATAGATAACAAAAACAACGATAAAAAAGTGTTAAAGAAGGTCAGTAAAAAATTTACAAGCCATAATTTTTTTTTTGTTTTCACTATGGAACGGTGGAACAGGTCAATATCTGTATCCCCTAATAAAATTACATTAAAAAGTTTACATGATCGAGACATGAATGTATTTTTCTTATAGTTTGTTTTACTAGGAGCTCTACATGCAGCAACGAGCGGTTTCTCGTTCTATCGTTCTCGAACTATCCTATCTTTTAAGAGAGATAATAAACAGAAAAGATTTGTATGTTTGCAATCAAAAACTACTAGACCAATTTTAAAAATTCTTTCACCTATACATAGAAAGCTACATTATCGCCGAGTAACATAGGTTCTATTTTTTAAAAGCGCGTGCACAATATAGTAAATTATAAATGTAAAAGTAAGTCTGTTTTACCTTTTCACGCATAAACTAGTCAACCTATTATCATGAAAATTTGCATACACTTTGCCAGTGATACAAGAAAGGACATAAGATACCTTTCATCCAGGAGAAAGTACTGTTCCCAAGGGATGATTTAAAATAAAAATAAAAAACTAACTACTGACCAAAGTGTTATTATAGCAACAAGTAAGTTTATTAACAAAAGGAAGGTTGAAAATTTATTTAATAGCAGGAGGTAGCCAGCCACCAGCTTTTAAACATTATGTCTCTAGGGAGAGTGCAATGTAACCTTGACTGGAGAAACGGTGAAATAAAAAGTGATCATAAAAGAATGTCTTTGTAAGGTCGTTATTAGCGGCAAACGACTTGACTGCGACAAAGCATGGAGCTCTGACAATAAGAATGCAAAAATTTATTAAAATATTGCCTAAGTCGCACTAAGTTGGCAACATTTTTACCTAATGTCTTCCGAAGATGATTCTGTGAGAAATGAGTAACTCAACACCTTACGAGTGTACTGAACTGTGACACACAAGTCACCTTTGCTATAACCGAGGTATACCTAAACAGATTAATTTAAGTGGTTTATCTTTTCTCAATAGTATTGTATGTTCCTCCATCACTCTTAAACGATTTAACTGGATTTTCATGAAACTTGGTACATAAACATTTAGAAGTACGGGACACGTGATAGGCTACTTTTATCTTTTTTAAACGCGGACTAAGTCCCGGACAACAGCTAGTCGAAAATGAAATATATCTTGCTATATACAGGTACTTATTGGATATGGTAGCATAATACTATCATAACAATACGATTTCGTCATATTTAGCCTTTTATTTAATATGTAATGTTATATCCTACAAGAACCTTTATAGGTGGGTTGAGGCAACTCAGTACAAAGTTTTGAACAAAGCAGCAGTTGAACTTTAGCAGATGGTTTAAGGCATCATTAAAATGTTATTTAGGTAATATTGAACCAATAAAAAAAATATCTTTTTTTTAATTCAATTAAAAAACCATTTGAAATTTATTCTATGTTTGCCTAGGAATTGATATAATATTTAAAATTACTGCTTTGAACAACATCCTATCAAAAAGAATAGATTGTTCAACAAGAGCTTTCCTTGTGTGATACAAAATTTTTACTAAAAAAAAGTAACAAACACTCCACCTATACCTTTGTGTGAGAACAAAACTTGCGTGAAGTCTTAATACAGATATTAAGTTACGTAGGCTATTAAAAAAATAAACAAAAGAACGGAAAACCAAAAAGTTTCTTACCAGAACCAAATAACCATATAACCAAATAGACGGATGAATTACAAGCACGAAAACAAATAAATCAGTGGCTTTCAAATCATTATTTTATATAATACTAGCTGGCGCTCGCGACTTCGTCCGCGTTGAAAAAGAAAAAGTAGCCTATCCTATGTCCTGTACGTCTAAATGTTTATCTACCAAGTTTCATGAAAATCAGTTAATTAGCTTAAGAGTTATGGAGGACATAACATGCAATAGCAATACCTGCACTTACAGATTTATTATCGGTAGCGCGCCTTCACTATGGAGACTCCATTGGTATTGTTTGTGTCCTTAGGGAAATGTAACCAACGGTCTACCATCAAGTATACCAACCGTTGGCCTGCCAGTTTCCATTTAAAATATATAGGTAGCTGTTGCACGTGACTTCGTCCGCGTAACTTTATAAAATACTAGCTGGTACTCGCGATTTCGTCCGCGTAAAAAAGTATAAAACGCCATATACCGGATTTTGGATAGATGGCGCTATCTGCCGGGCCAAGCCGCTAGTATTAACTTTTCTTTTAGATTTCCTGTAAGAATGAAGCCTTTTACCGAGGTAAAAAGTATCCTATGTTCGTCACGGATAATGTCGGCTTCCAATGGTAAAAGAATTTTTCAAATCGGTCCAGTAGTTTTGGAGCCTATTCTATACAAACAAACAATAAAACAATCAAATCTTCCCTCTTTATAATATTAGTATAGATAGCCTATGTTACTCACTGTAAACAGTGAAAGAATTTTTCAAATCGGGCCAGTAGTTTCGAAACCTTTTCAATGCTAACAAACCATCAAATCTTTACTCTTCATAAAATAATTATAGAAGTATAGATAAAAAATATGTACATAGGTACTAGTGGCATATCTCCCTTAGGAGAACTTTTGAATTTCTTTTTTTTCTCTTATATTTTTCTCCATATTTGAATATTATGAAATACATCACACCCAGACATTGTTCAATCACTTTACTAGGTAACATAATACCGTGTTTATTTTATCTATCGCGCCCTATAAATCTATTTCGTAGAGTGAGTGAAAGTACGGTACATTTTAGAAAATATCGTATAAGAGTTATTGGAGAAAAACAATTTATATATTTTTACTAGTTTGTGTCCGTAACGTGTCCTACGCGCTGTAGTTAATTTTTTTTAAACCTAACATAAAAGGACAAAAAATATCAATATCAAATAGTTTTTGTGTTAACATTTTTCATTTTATAAACTGAGAGACAAAATGTGAACGAAGATTTATACCTACATACTTCGCAGTCAAAGCCATTGCGCGAATACTTGGTAAACTAGATTGGACTGAACCGACATGAATAGCACGTGACATTTGACAAGAAAATTTCAACCTAGGTTTATAAAAGCTTTTAAAATTTCACATGCAACTTTATAAGTTCATTAATCCGTCTGAGAGGAAGTGGATCGTTTGTTGTTAAATAATCTGTCTTGTTTAAAATAAGGCAAGATTTATATATTACGTCAAATATTTCCATCATCGTCATCATCATCAGCCCGTGTCCTTAGATTGCTGGATGTAGGCTCTCATAAGGATTGCCACCACCATCAGTCTTCTGTCTTTCGCATCCGGCCGTTTCCCGGGAAGCCTTTCAGGGACATTCGAGGCCTCTATTCGAGAATTTTTCTACCCCATCGTTTATCCTTTCTGCGACAGAGGTTACATGGGGATATCGTGTTTCTCTTGGATATGTCGACGACCTTGGTTCTTAGGTGAATTTCGGGATTTAGCACCATAGGTCATCACTGACAGGATGCTCTAGGTCTTCAGATTTAGCGGGAAATCACACCATGTACGATAGTTTCTGATTGTTCTGGTCCTGGTAGTTTCGCATACACATTATCACAGAAAAGAAGTATTGTTTCCGAGAGATACTTAATAAAAATAACAAGCTAACGCCTTAAAAACTATAACAACAATAAAGATTATTGCTCATATATTTTGTCCACCTTGTTGTACCAACGGTCCAAACAAGTTCCCGCAATAGACACAGGTGAACTTGTAAGGGTCGTCGACTAAGGGTAAATAATCGCAATTAATTAGCTGTGTTTTTCTACTGTAGACCTAAGCATTATATCAGTTTTTTTCTTATGTGACACGTATTGTTTTCCTAAGACATAGCTCAAAATAGCGTTTCGATCATCCACTCAAAGATCGAATAACAAAGTGCTCTATACGTTCTTCTTTATATTGCCCACTACCTCGCACCCTTAACAAAGGCCAAGTAATAAGATCTCCTTAAGAATATTGACTGTTAACGTGACCTTATTATGTACCTATGTTTGTTGACAATCGTTAAAGAATAAATATTTTTATGATGTCTGTAAGAAATCTATCTAATGATAGTAACGCCTTCTAACTCCTTCTGATATTATGGTGTTAAAAGGTAGACTTATTTGTTTATTTGTTTTTTAATACCTTTAATTTGTTCCTTATTAAATTAAAAAAGTAAGTGGGCCAGTGCAAAATAACTATGCAAGTAATGTCGTAACTTTAATGTTATCAAATGTATAAACTATTGTGTTAGCACAGTTGCATTAAGTGTGCCGATGAACTTATGGTTATCGGAGCAGAATATTGCACCTGATCGTACATTATAGGTATACATTCTAGTTATTACATAAAACGTAGGTAAATACATAATTGTAAACAATTACATAGAAGAAGTATTTATCAGTAGAAATAGTTATCTAAAAACATTGATGCAATGATGTATGCGCTGATCGTTAAAATAAGGAAAGAAAATTTCGAAAAGAAATAAAACGAACAGAACCTAACAGAAGCCGGAATATGAAGCAAGGAAGTGGAAATATAAAATGGCAAAAAGGACTTGATACTTGCTAACTTCTTAGTTAAGTGAACAGATCATAGATCTAGATCTTGAAGAGATAATTTAAATTATCCAACGAGAACTTCCGATAGTCGACAACTTTCTTTATATTTCTTGTTCAAATTCGCAAAAGAAATCGATTTTTCTAAGATCACTCTTATTGTATCTATTCAACAAATCCATGATGTATCTAGTACTTAAGTTTACTTTTCTTATAAGCTTTGAAGGTTTGGAATTGTTGAGTATTTTTTTCTTATTAAAGAAAAAAGTTTGCTTAGCAATTATATCTTAAGATGAGTTGTACCTACAATATTTTTTTGTTTGTTAATGTTAAGCTTGGCGAATATCCATACACCTTACACACACGCCTTACACACATACTTACACTTTCACATGAATCAGTCAAGGTTACGAGAGTTCGTTATTTTGACAAAAACCAAGGCCGTGTACTCGGTCCGGTTTCAATATTTTTTCATCTACAGTCTCTGGAATCCAAACCTTTGTCATCGTAGCGTATCTACCTACTTGCTCAGACAGGTTTTTTGGATTGACATTTTAAAAAACCTCACACTTATCTTATTTAAACCCTAAAGAACTGTAGCCTCAGTTTTTATATTTAGGTACGTTAAGTAATGTTTTTGAACGGACCAATCACATGGTCTTATTTAATAGATATACAATAAACAAGAGAATAAGGAATTAAATAATAGAAAACCCGGATATGTGTCCCGTAAACCGTGACTACATATTTGCGGGAGCGAACAGTAAGTTAGCCTTACGTAATATTATGAATGAGATTTTTATAGTTAACGTAACGGCACAGTATCGATGTGTGTGTAGTACGGGTGCATTAAGGCAGTTGGGTTGAGCTAAGTTTGCAACTATTGTCGATGATGTCACCCATTGACTGGTACCTTACTGACGAGACATGGCGAACGCGGGGAGTTTAGCGGCTGAAAGGGAGGGGACTCGCATTCCAGCGAGGTGCATAATTATCTCAAACGCGTTGTACAACTACTAACGACTCGTCGGCGTCGCAACGGCGGCCCCTGATAATCCGTCTGATATGTGACGAAGCCTTTTAAATATGTTTCATTTAAGCTAACTTTTTAAATTGAAAAATTACTTACTAGATTATGAATTAGTCGCGTTGTTTGTCACCACTGTTGTCAACCAAAGTTTTGACAAAGTTATATAGGTATTCGGAACATTTTCAAATAAACTTACTTTTAGAGTTGCCTATAAAATGAGCGTTGACTGGACATATATTTAAGCATAAATCTCATAAATGCAGACTTACACGTAGTACCTCTAGCGTAAGGCGTAAGTATTCCTATTTTGACAGTATTTCTTTCTATACAAGCTGAACATCTCTCCGAGACCAAGACTTGGACTCGGAATATATATCTTTACAAACTGATAGAAATAATATAATTGGAGTCTTCTGTAAACAACTTTTGCGTCAGCATTGATTTAAATAAACATTCATAGCAGTCTCATGCGTCTCAAGAAACTCTACTGGCTCCTTTATATGCGACCAATCAAGATCTATTGTCGAGTAGCAAAAGCCTCAATAACTAAGTCTGTCAGGCTCAACAAAAAAAAATTAAAAACGAAAACCAGAAGAAATCGAGGTAAACTTCACAATAATCAATAACAATGATGTTAATTTTGTAGAATTACACAACGGTGTTATGTAATAATCCTTTATATGTAAACACAGCAGGTGTATTTAAAAAATATTTTTATACACTATGTTATTTTAAACAGCTAAGTACGTGTTTCTAAAGTAAACCTTTAGGTGGTCCGTTGTCTACACAGGAAGACAGTAGATAATCAGGGAGCTGTTCTGAGTCTCTGACGCTAAATGTTACTATAAACACTTCTAACATATCCTGTGTTCGAAACACTATATTATGATAAAATGTTAAAAAAAAAAAAAAAAAAGTAAACCTTAGGTATTATGATGTAATTAATTGTATACATAACTTTAGTACTAAGGTACATTACAATAATATTATTCCTACAAAGTGTATGATTATCCGGAGCTTATCTCTACTTGAAATCAGTGACGACTATGTCTATGTACTATGTAGCAGAAGTAGCAATTGCTACGGGCCCCCGCGCTTTGGGGGGCCTCGAGTTGCTTGAACGTGAAATAATTTTTAACTTGAAATAACCATCGAAATAGTATATCTCTGCGAGCAAGTTCGCTGGAAATAACGTGAAAAGTATTTTATAATCGTTCGTAAGGAGTAAAGCGTCATGCACATTAAATGAAAAAAAAAAGTAAGGTACATGCGTTGTTCTCACCAGAGTTAAAGCATTTTTTTGTCTGTTTGTCACTGTTTTTGTAATTATCTCAGATACAGCCTTACCGATTTGAATACGGTTTTCGCTGATGTATTGTGGCAACTCTTTTTAACAAAAAAAAAACCGACTTCAAACCATTTTCTCGTGGATGCCATAGTCTGAACTGGACCAAAATTTAAATGGGACCGCACGGGAAGCACTAGCTTACAAATAAAAAAGAATCATCAAAATCGTTTCACCCACTTGAAAGTTATGAGGTTAACAAACATAAAAAATACAGTCGAATTAAGAACCTCCTCCGTTTTTTTGTTTTTTCGTTTTCGTCGGTTGAAAATATAAATAATATTTTGTTATGCTCGAAGTGAGGTGCAGTGCCATCTGTAAGTCGCTGTGGATAAATTACACTCAAGTTGTGTTGTTTATCTGAAACACTTTTCATATCACAGATGTCATTGCATCGTTACGATTTTTTTAATTTAATAGTTAAACTTAACCCGGCATACTTCGTACCGCCATACCTACAAAATTTATGAGAAAATTAATTTTCTTTACATTTTTTTCGTGTATATAAGAATTCTGTTACTCTGTTATTCGGAGAGGAGAATAAATCAACAAATCAAAGAACGGTCCAGGCGTTCTCGCGTAACTAATAAGAATTTAAAAACAACTATATTTAGCTCATATACTATATTTGTCAAGTGTTTAAATTTTATTTTGATTTTTGTGGTACATATTACACAGATGAACCTTCGTCCTTTTCAGTATTCCTGACAACGTGTATGCAAAATTTCACTGTTATCAATACTAATAATAAATCTGTACGTGTAGGTATTGTATGTTCCTCCACAACTCTTAAACGAATTAACTGATTTTCATGAAACTTGGTATATAAACATTTAGACATATGGGACACAAGATAGGCTACTTTTTCTTTTTCAACGCGGACGAAATCGCGGGCACCAGCTAGTAAATCAATACTATAATAAATCTTTAGGGGTCGGTCATGGAGTAATTTACTTTGTTTTCAGAAATATCGTGTATATAGGCTCTATATATGATACTGAAATTAAATTGACGATTTTTAGAATTTTTTTCTGTATCATATGTTCCTCCATAACTTTTAAACGAATTAACTGATTTTCAATTTTTTTTCTTTTTCAACGCGGACGAAGTCGCGGGCACTAGCTAGTAAATATAATATACAATTTTTTTTTTATGAAATAGATTCATAAGAATTTTAGCAAGGTATATTTTTTTTGGTTCTTTGAACATTTTTTTTTGCAAGCGGCTAAATAACAGCGTGCAATACGTATAAATTTAAATGTTACTTGGTTGAATAGCGCAATAGAGCTGATGGCGGGGTGAGGCATATTACGGCGCAAACTTCCGGATAAGGAGCAGTGAAAGTCAGCTCGCGTCTTCGACTATTGCTAAGGTAAATAGTGTTTAATATTTAATTTTTTAACCCCTATTTCTGTACTGTAATTTTTTATGTTTATTAATGCGGCAGTTATATTTTATTGCTTCTTTGTAATTCACGAACATTTGCATGTATAATTTGGCGTGGAATTTTAAATATACAACGATGCATTAAAAATTCACACACATTCTTTTTTTTTGGGAACATAAAATTGCTTTTTTAAAAAAAAGAAAGATTATATTTGGTACCTATATAATGAATCTTCTGCGAATATTTTTTAAAGCGAACTATATTATGTAATAATAATAACCTATAGGGAACACAAGTGTTATTCCTAATATTTATATGACTGTGTTGTCCCGTTTTTTGAGACTATCGGAAATATGAAAGATAAGTTTTTGAACTTGTATGTTTTTATACTTCTTGTAACCTATAACATTCTATTCGTAGATGCAAACAAGATCAGAAACTATTCAACTAAATATACGTATGTAGTATGTACTTACTAACTATAAGAGATATTTCCCTCTAATCTGTATCAAAAAGTTAAATATTTTACATAATTTACAATCGAAAGATTTGATGTTAAAACTTAATAATGAATTTCTTGATTTTAATTATAAAATATTTACCTGCTGCCCGCGACTTCGCCTGCGCGATTTTGTAAATTATATACTAAATCTTTCCTCGAGAACCAACCTGGGTGCAGTAGTTTTTGAGTTTATCGCGAACAGTTAGTAATTCAGCCTGTTAGTAATCAGAAAAAAATCCTTTGAGGGATATTGGACCATATAGTTTCATATTGTCAAAGGGCAGCTCGCCACGGATCGGTTAGTAATAATCGATTTATGCGACCAAGGATTACTCTGCGGGCTGCTTTGTGAGGTGGTTTGTCAAACGAGCCATCTGCCTCATGGCGAATTAATGCTTGGATATTGTAAATTGAGTGTAAAATACCACTATATTACTCGTATGAAAATTTTATAAATTAATAATGCTGTTTGAAAGCCTGAAATAAAATTAACAATTTGAATTTGGCTTCGTTATTGTGTTGTTATGTAGTCATTGATTGCTTAAGTATTTTATGTTCACTTATAAAATGTCTTACAGCACAGAAGAAGCTGTTGTTCTAGATTCTTGTTAAACAGCCTGTCAAAAAGGCAAACACAGGCAAAATGCAGTTATATATCACTATCGATATCGACTCGCTCCAAGAAAAGTCCGTGAATAAATTTTATCTATCTGATGGTGAAAACCACATCAAAATCTGTTGCGTGATTTAGGAAGATTTAGGATACGTGATCTGTTGCGGAAAACCACTTGAAATTATACTCTGTAAAGATATGTATATAATTTGCTCCTACTAGCTTTAAAATTGCTGTTAGAGTATCGATAATCCCGCAAAAGATATTTTTTTTGTATCTCTACTTACTCAAACATTTGGGGAAACTATTTGAGGTCTACTCCCTTTTTAATTAATTTTCTTATATATTTTTAACGAAGATTTTGATACACAAAATTTTGAAGTAGGTAGTGTACCTAGAAAAAAATTTTCTTCGTGATTGAAAACATATTGGGTTAAACTCATAATAGAGAATTAAAAACTCATTCAGATACTTAGTAAAAAACTAGGTATTACGTATTTAATGCGGAAATCGTGTGCGTAAACAATGTTACTTAATCCAGTTTAGTTTGTTACATGGGTTACTTCGTAAGGTATCTGTTCGTTAGAAATGCTTCTGACAAGAAGCGAGAAATATAGGAATGAAGTTTTTCAGGAAAATATTCGCTATATAGATCTACATATTTATCACTTTAAAAAAAAACTCTATTTCTTATTTAGGCCGGTGATAGGCCATGCGGCTGACCGGAGCACTTACCCGGTGCTGGATAATGTATGAAGACCGCAATGCGGTCGCTAAACAATGTATTGTTAATTTATATAAATTAAGCCACGCGCATTGTCTTCGTCCTAGTGAAATTCGGAGGCTTACTATAAATAAAAACTAGCCGTCGGAAATAATGTAAATTTAACCTAATGAAAGAATTTTTCAAATAAGTGCGGAAGCGGAAGTTTTAGAAAGTGACCCTCCACATTTAAATAAACTTACAAAATCTTCTTTTTAGTAGACATTGAGAGGACCTCATTAGAAATTAGGAACTAACAAGGCTGTAAAATTATTACTAACTAATCTTAAAATATAAAAGGCGATGTGTGTTTATGTAATATTATGTATGTTTGTTCCCTGTAGACTCCGAAACCGCTGAACCGATAAATGAAACTTTCAGACATGTCAGATTCTTCCAGTCTTCAGTCTTCCAGTCAGAAGTCTTCAGATTAGCCCAGCGCGTAATCCTGTGAACTTTAGTAGCGATCAGAAACGGACGAAGATTGTTAATTTAAAAAAAATCATAATTTTCATACGTTGACCATTGTTATGGCAACCATGGACATGGAACGTTGCTGACTGAGCCACAGCGAAGTGTTCAATAGTATGAATTATTAGCTAAATTTAACTTTTTCTTTATTTTCAGATGTGGTTGGCAATAGTAGCTGTAGCGTTTGTTATCTGTTTGATTCTATATTGGGACACAATGAAGCCCAAAAATTTCCCTCCGGGTCCGGATTGGGTGCCGATTTTGGGTAGCGCGAATGAAGTATACAAGTTGCGAGAAAAAAGCAAATATCTGTATAAAGCAGTGCAGGAATTATCTAGACAATACTGCAACGATGGGCCCGTTCTTGGTCTTCGGATTGGAAAGGATCGAATTGTTATGGTGAATACACTGGATGCCAATAAAGAAATGCTTCATAATGAAGATATAGACGGAAGACCCAAGGGTATATTCTACCAGACTCGCACATGGGGCGAAAGAAGAGGTATCCTTCTGACTGATGGCGAACTGTGGAAAGAACAAAGACGCTTCCTACTGAAACATCTGAAGGAGTTTGGCTTCGGTAGGCGAGGAATGGGAGACATCGCTCGCGCAGAAGCTTTACATATGGTGAAAGATGTTACGAAACTAATAAATAATAATAACCAATCAATTATACAAATGCACAATTTCTTTAACACTTACGTGTTAAATACCTTGTGGACAATGATGGCCGGTATACGATATGAGGCTAGCGACCCACAAATGGTGCACTTACAAGGACTGCTATTCGATCTTTTCGCAGCCATCGACATGGTCGGCACTAGTTTCAGCCACTTCCCTATTTTGAGTGTTATCGCTCCAACTATGTCCGGTTATAAGAATTTTGTAAAAACTCACGAAAGAATATGGAAGTTTCTGCGTGAAGAAATTAGGAAACACAAGGAAATGTTTAATCCGATGACGGAAGATAAAGATTTTATGGAAGCGTATCTGAGGGTTTTGAGTGAGAAGGGTGAAAGAGATACGTATTCGGAGGGTCAATTAGTAGCAATGTGTATGGACATGTTTATGGCTGGAACGGAAACCACTAGCAAGAGTTTGAGTTTTGGTTTTAGTTACTTAGTGAGGGATCAAGAAGTACAAAAGAAAGCACAGGAGGAAATCGACAGGGTGATTGGGAACAAACGAACTCCATGTTTAGACGACAGAGCTACGTAAGTTAATATTATACTATAATTTATGAAGCTTAAGCCAGTACTTAATGCCTGTTCGACTTTTATCACAAAATATAAGTAGTACAGTACTTTAAAATTTGTCTTTCATTAATTAAAATATTTGAATTCAATATAGAGGAATTATAATGAATTCAAAGTTCATATTGAGATCTATAACGTTATGATGATAAAATAGGCGTTCCTCTCTTTTGTATTGATTCTTTTATTTATCCTTGATAGCCGGAATTACTAAATAAAAATTTATGTAATAAAAATTAATGAACATATTTACGACATTTTAAATTATGTCGTTATAGAACATAATTAAAGTTATTAACTAAATTTAACTCTATCGTCTTTGTGTCGTTAATATTCTCTAAATTTATAAAAGTAAAAAAGGCTTTGTATAAAAGTATGTGTATTTTTTTATATTATAAAACAGAATGCCATACAACGAGGCAGTAGTCCATGAGTGCGTGCGACACTTCATGGGAAGAACATTTGGTGTTCCTCATAGAGCACTTAAAGACACGACACTGGCTGGATATTATATACCTGAGGTAAGGCTGAATATCCAAATAATATTCTAAGATAATTCCAATTTGTTGGGCGAGATTCACATTTTATTTATACATTTTGCCATTTTAGCCATTTTGCACGGGACTTCGTCTGAGTAAATTTCAAAAATATAGCCTATGTACTGTTAGCTTTTACAAGTGAAATATTTTTTATAATTGGCCCGGTATTTTTTGAGTTTATTCATTACAAACATACAAAAATACAAATCTGCTCTCTTTATAATGTTAGCATAGTCTTCAAAAAATCCACCAAAAAGTGAAAAATACAACTTAGCCTTTCAATGCGTCGAAAATCTGTCATAGGAGGCATCACGCTCGTTAGCTGAGTAAATCTATTCCGTTTGTCCGGCCGTGTTTGTTGATTTTTCCACTGCAGTGCACACTATCCGCAATTTTCATGTAAATACGTTCAAGTGCGGCGTTAGTATTAACGACACATGAATAACGTAATTAAAATACAAGAATTTTTATTTTGACACAAGAGGAAACTTTCTATTCAATTCCATGTGCGTATAATCTGTAGTGTTAACATACATGTAATAGATATGGATAATAAAATGCATTTTGTAATTTATATACATTCCGTTTCATTCTAAATATTATGTCAAAATAGAGAAATATGATATGTACTTTTCATGATAAAGATTGTCTTCTAACATTTCAGGACACGATGGTCGTTAGCAACTTCACAAATCTCCTTCTGGACGAGAAGTTGTATCCTGAGCCATACTCGTTCAAGCCCGAACGTTTTCTTGCCAATGGTAAAATATCTTTACCAGATTATTACTTTCCGTTTGGAGTTTCTAAGCGTCGTTGTATGGGTGACGTTTTAGCTAAATGTAATATTTTTGTATTTACAACCACTATGCTGCAGAGGTTTTCCTTCTTACCTGTTCCAGGAGAGGGGTTGCCTTCTCTTGAACATGTAGATGGCGCTACTCCTTCGGCAGCACCATTTAAGGCTGTTGTAGTGCCTAGGATGTGAACTTATCACTTGCGGTCTTTACTTTAGGCACCCGAATAAAAAAACGACAATAATTATCACATGTGGTTTCAAATTGACAATAATATTAGCTTCACGTTTTTAAATCATCTCTATCTAAGTTCAGAGGATTTATTAATATTATTGGGTAAGAAACAAGTATCGACAAAGTTTATTGAGTTCCCATTTTCAGTATATTTAATTCCCCGAGACCGGCGTGATCCGACTGATCGGACGACACAGACTTTAAGGTAATACAAGTCAGCTTTCCTCCATACAAACGTAGAATGATTTATTACTCCGCTGTTTTATGTTTAATTTTCAAAAGTAAGCATCTTTAAGATAAAGATTTATCTTGTCGTTAACTACGTTCGTATGCATACAAATTTAAAAAAAGTATTAATTTAAAAGATAATATGATCCTTGAAAAATCCATATTTTAACACAAGTTTTAACCCATCTTTGAGTCTGAATGGGTCACTCTACTGTACAAAAACTCCAAAATACTTTGCCTACAAACATTGATTAGTTATTCAAGAGTTCAAATAACTTTACACGAAATAGATATTATATGCAGTAGTTTTGTCAAAAAGAGTATAATAATTGCAGGGTCTGTTTATGATTTTATTTTTGGTATGAATCATTGTGCATCTCAGTTGACTGCTCTTCCCGCGCTTTGTGCTCTGTGTGAGACAGGACGCATTTTAGCCAAGAGACCGATGAGTTTGGGCCGCAGACTTGTTTCACCTTAAGTGCACGAAATTATGTTTTCTATGCTGAAAAAGGAAAATGTTTTATATTAAGGCTGTAAGGTCCACTTGATGGTAGGTGGCTACTATAACACAAGCAACGCCACAGATAGGGAAAAGAGCACTGGCATTCCTTACTCGTTCATCGAAACACAACCGCACACCTTGTTATTTTACAGTAGTTTTCTGAAGGGCCACCACCTTAGCTACCAATATTTGCCAGACCAGAGCCTGGCACTTAACTTAACTTGTTCTATGATAACAGCGAAGTTTACCATAGAACAAGTTAATAAAAAAAGTCGTTTATATTATATTTCTTAGAATTTATTACAAAACAGAAACATCTTGCTGAGTCTTTTCTCTCTGGATCCCTCGATTCTTTTTAACCACTTTCCATTACAACAATAATACAACATTGTTTTCAATTTTATACAATTGAAACGGAAATATTTACTTATCTTTAATATACACTTAGAATTTTGACACAAATCTGTATTACTTATTTTCTATTTATATTTAAACGAATTATTTATCCGAGACATAAGAATACAGGTACAGGCGCAATATTGACCGGATTGTTTATGGAAGATTTGTATTCCGTATAAAGCTCTCTATTTATTTGAAGAAACATGCCATTTAAATAAGCGATTTCAATACTTTAATTTTTCCTTCAAGTTATCTTTAAAAAAATCTGTAAACTGAAAGCCTTTAGCAGTCTCAGTTTATATAATATATTTTTACTTGTTACCCTGTTTATGCTAAATACTTCGAAATTTACCTTTAAAAAGTATAAATAATCAATGTTTATTTCTTTAATAATGTCATTCTGTTTGTTATTTGAACTAAACAAAACAAAATTTGTTATAGTTTTCGGTGGGCAAATTTTAAGTACATATACGCCCCATATACTAATAATGATTTATGGACGCCTACGTTTGAACTTAAGCAAACACCTGTCATTACACGATTATTTTGTTGTTTTATGTTAGGAGCACATCGCTCTCTCTTGTCCTTTGTTCGCGTAAAAGTCATACCGTTTGTTAATGTCTAAAAAATGACAAATGGAAGATGTGTGGCACATTGCTTCGAAAATGAAAACTTGATTTATAAGAATTATTTGCGATTATAATATTTATTTTTTATTTTGCATTTCGAAATCAGTAACAATTCAGAAATTCAGAATTTTTGGTTTATTTTCGATTTTAGTAACGACTTCCTATTAAATTCAACTTCATGGAAGTTATGGTTCCACAGAGTAGAAAATAGAATAGAACTATGTAAATTGTATACCGAAGAATTGAGTTCTTACAGCATTACCATTAGTTTATTAGATTTTATTTTAATATCAGTCAACATAATATATATTTATTTAAGTCGACATAAAATCGTGACTAGATTTGTAAATAACAATTAGCTACACTAAGTCCCAAGTTTTTCGCTTAATTTACTGACTTACAACTTGCCTTTGAAATGACATCAAGGATTAATATTATTATATTCACATTTAAATAAATTGTTCTTAGCATAGCACCAAGAAGAAGGAAGTAACATATTAAGCTACATTTAGTAAAACTCTTTGAATTCTTAAAAATTATCTACTCTTTATGAACCAGTAAAGCCTTCATATATTAAATCTGAAGCTTGGTAACAGACTGACGGAAACATAGTATTTCCCCCATGAGTGACCTAGCTTTGGTTGTCAAGGCTCTTCGTTTCTAACAACTCTAGAAACGGCCGAAAGAATGCTGCTCCTGATTTTCCTCGAGAATCTTTTTTGCAAACCGATCCCATGGGGTCTTCACTCCTAGTCAGGAATCGCTTGCATTGTATGTCTTTAAATAAATCTGAAAAAATAAATCCAATCAGTTTTATATCTAGTATTAATTAATTCAATAGCAGATATTCTTTAATCAATTTCTGTAATATTCAAATGCCTAGTAATGGCTGATGGACAAAGAAAACGGGGTGTGGCTGTCTGTTTTACGTGAATGCATACAGATTACTAGTGATATTATCTTTGAGCGTATTATCCTTACTAATATTATAAATGTGAATGTTTGTTTGTTACATGAAATTTTGCATACACGTTTTTTGCGACACCAGAAAGGACATAGGGGTACCTTTCATCCAAGAAAAAAGTACTGTTCCCGAGGGATTATCTAAATTATAAAACTGTAACTAACGCCTGGCCAATGTGTTATAGTAACAAGGCATCAAGCGTTATAATTGCTTTTAAATTTTTAATTTATCGTCGCGTACGAAGTCACGGACACCAGCTACTACTAACAAATTTGAATATACCGTATACTACCGATTCCTCTATGAATTTTTCATAACAAGATATGAAAGTGAATGAAAGCTTCCTTGAAAAATTTTAAATTTTTTCAATTTGTGTTGTTTGACTGAATGAACAGATTCTTGTCAAATCTATTGTAACGATCCTTACTAAAGCTAGACTCGAACAGGAAAGAAAATCTATCTTCGTATACAATCCGTTGTGTATTTAGTGTCTATTATTATTAATAATATATGTATATGATCTACTGTTTGGATCTATAGTTACAAGAAACTGCGTTTTAAAACTGATATTTTAATTAAAATGCCACTCACCTCACTGAGTATAACCCAATATGGACTATCTTTCATAACGCGCAAACGTATTGCGCTCAAAGGGCCAACATTACGTTTCAGCTTCCCATCTGCTAGGCCGAATTCATCGAATGCATTCACTTTAGTGAAGTTTGAATTTGGGCTGGCTGGCAATATTTCCACAATGGTATTATAAAACTTATCCGTCAAATGTTTGACATTGCCACTTCGAAATATATAGCTGGAAAAAATAAATGGAAATACATTGGATACTATACAGCAAATTATTTTGATAAGCCCAATAGCGAGTGGTTAAGTTGTTGGCTTTCTCGAGTTGTTACGATAAATCCCTTATCGTAACAACTCAAGAAGTATACATAGTACGCACATGTATGCATGTGGGATCAGTATTTTTTTGAGACATATATTTCACTTTTTTAAATATTTTTCATATAATTAAATTTTAACAAAGTAGTATGCCGTCGAAAGTGAAGCAAGGGATAAACTAAGTCGTTAAGACTCCAAACTCCTGATTCCAGAGTCAAGTCCAGAGTAAAGACTCCAGAATAAATTACTAAAGGTCACATTGCCTGCTGCAATTTTAAAAGACTCTGTCTTGCAGCAATAAAAACCTACTTGCAAAAAACGACAGTGTTTCGAATGTTCGAAAATCGAACTCTATTTTCGCATCTCTTTGAGTTGGCACAATTTTTAAGTTGATGTTAAAAATCTTACCTTTCGATGGCAGTTGCCTTTTCGAACCAAAATTCGACTACGGAACCTTTCTTTGGTTTCACACCCCAAAAGAAAGTTTGGCCCTCATACGCCTTTTTAAGTGTATTCTCCGAGTGCTCCTCGATATCCGTAATAATATTTAAAAGAGGCGGGTTGTTGTGAGGATAAAATAAAGGAATGGCACCCGCGGTCAAGTCCTGGAATTATTATTTAAACTTGCAGAATATGGTAACTACATTGTTCACACTTTATACCAAATATTATTCTTCCTACCTCAACTTTTTGCATTTTGCCCTTTAATGATGAGTATAAACCAATGTGCTTAAAAAGTGATGTCTTATATTTAGGTCTAATATTCAGCTTACTTTTGGTACAAGCATTCTGGAAATTGTAAAATAAGTTTTAAGATTTTTAAGCAATTCTTCAGTTCTACAAATTTATTTAGAAAAAAAAATTAGTTATTTTTATAAGTTAGTCCTGATGATGATATATCTACACATCACTTAGCTTGTCTCACTAATCTTTTATTTATGTTTGAAAATAATAATAATAATAAGTTGTAGAACTCGACATGTCGAGGTAATAAATTTATAATTGTACAGTCGGCCGCAAAAGTAGATTAACACATTCAAAAGTGCAAAACAACTGAACACTCAACGCGCCATAAGTCGTTGTTACGACTAGAGAACAAAATAAACTTCACATACAAGCGATCGTAAATGCTTCAGTAAGTAAGTGAGTAAGTTGGTAAGTTGAGTGTTCAGTTGTTTTGCACTTTTAAATGTGTTAATCGACTTATGCGGCCGACTGTACAAAATAATTCTTTAAATATGCAAATACTTACGCCATGTTTATCTATTGTGCATACACGATCCGCTAAATAGCTTTCCAGAAGCCAGTCGATGGGCATATTAATGTAGAACAACTGAATGTAGGTTATGAAGTGCACCAAATCTGACGATCTGAATAATTTTCCGATGCCTCCCACGTGACAGAACTCGATGTAAAACCAACGCGGATTCGCGACCGTGACAGCAGTTGTAAACATTTTTATTTCCTAAAATAACATGAGATGAGACTTTCATATATACATAAATGAAAAAATAAATGTTCATATATAATTCAGCAAAACATATTTTATGTCCCCTTGATGGTAGGCTAGACGCTTACCTTAGAAGGGAACTTTAGAAGAGGATAAACTTACATGCATGTAATTCTTCTTAGCAATCACATCGTCTTCCAACATTAAATAATATTTGCCCTTTGTGTGCGCGTATGCCATGAGGTACAAAGTGTCCAGATTCTGCTTCGTTCTCCAGCGAAATCGTTTCAAGGAGTCACCGAGGGAACTTTCCATACTATCGAAGTCTGGGTAGAAAGAAGACGTCGGCGATAGAACCTCGATCATGCCTTCTTCAACTTGTTTCGGAAACCTAAAATTGTGTTGTATGCGAGGAAAAAAAGTTGATTACCTACATACAAAAACAATGTAGGCGTGAAATATTAATTCATTTTATCAGTTATAGCAGTATTTATGAGCATTATAGTATTTGTAAAACATTTATACCACATCTTTTTAACTTTAACATATTTATTATAATTTATTTAGCTATGACACGCAACCAAACTTTAACCAAAACTATACGATATGTTTTAAAATGTGTTTTTGGTACCTTATGCTTTAAAATGTAGAGTATATTTTTTATATAAAAAAGATGACAATTAGACAAATACATAAATTTAATATACAAAAATAACACAAAAAATATGTGAAATTCAATTTTGTAGGTAAATATGTTTTTCTTAATTATTATTAGATATAGGAAGCTATGTATAGTTATATGACTACTTACATATTCTCTATTTCTCTTGCTGTGTTGACGACATAGTGCACATCCGTTTCGCCTATCATAACTACGATCAGAGAATTGCGAGCTTCCTCCTCAGACATGCCAGCAAATAGGTGCTGTGAAAATTTTGACAATATAAAGTTATGTAAATATTATTATTAAAGTATGTATTGCATATTAATTATATTATATTTATTATTGGCAAAAACGACGCGTTATGGCTCGCCTGATAACCATAAATGACGAGGTTGTCATCCTTTACTCACGCATAAAAACATAACTTAAACACGTACTTGGTATAAAGCCAGTTAGCATGTGGAATAATGTAAGAGATACTTTCAAATAGTGAAATAGCTTTTTATGAATTTAAAGGGAATTTTTTTCCATCGCCTGAATTTTTTTTCGTTCATCTATCAGATGTCGCATAACAGCCGGCCGCGGAGTAGGGGTAAAGTGAAAGAGGCGCTCAGCAAGAGCAGCCAAGGCTCGGATCAGCTGACCGACAAGAAAAAAAAAATCACTTGCATCGTGCATCGTGTAAAACCACACAATGTTTTTTTTTAAATAGCCTACAGTGGTTATTGAAAGTATTTACAAATGTACAAAATTAACACTCTCTTTTGAAGTAAATATATGGAATGACGTGTAATTATAGAAAACACTTCTAAACTAAGGCCTATAATCATTTATATACCAAGGTCTATAATTAGGTGGCCTGTCACGGCAGGACAAGTTTAAAGTTGCTCAGCGTGTTGTGGTGCGAGTTAAGCTAGTTTCTTTAGTAGATGTAATGACAAATTCTAAAATTCTCTGCGATGAAATGAACCAAAGTTTTCTACTTAGAAATCCAAAAAGTAGCCAAAACATTTTCTTCAAAGTCTGGGCTGGGATGGAACGACTAAGTATATATTTTTTTCTAAACGAATCCGATTTTTTTTAAAAAGACTATCCCTTAAAGATTAAAAAGAAAATTACGCAGATGAAGTTATGATCAAAAACTAGTCTTTAATAAATAGCAGATTAGGTTTTTGACGTTATCAACAACCGATTATAAAGAACAGAAGATATTAGTAAGTACTACTATTAGTAAGTACTACTATACTTATATACGAGTAAGTAAAGTACCATATAAGCACGAATTTTCATGAGTAGATAAATTAGTATAAATAATATAAAATTATACAAGCTAATTAAAATCTAACATAAACTTATCTACCGCTGTATGATGTGAAATTACCTACATATTTTTAACATTATAAAGTTTTCGACCAATTTTATTGAGTATCTTTTTTTTTATTATATTTCGAACAAATATTTTCTTTTACATATCAAAATCTAAAATAACATTATTATCATACCGTGAGTGTAATCAAAATATAGCTCTCCTTGTCTCGCTTTACTGTCGGCACACCGATTACTATTTCAGCGAAGGCAGTACGAGACTTCGCCCTCATATGGTATGATGGTTTCAGGCTGTTCGGATCGCTCATCAGGTGAGGCAGCAATTGATAATAGAACGGCATTCTGATTGGTTCCAAGTTACGTTCTAGAACTCCATCGGCAGCTTTCATGCCTGTAAAGAAATCGAAAATTGATTGTGTAACTTATTTTAAATCGTATTATTTTTTTTTTTAATTAAATTATTTATTTAAATTAACATTTATTTTGTATCGCTCCTTAATATGTTCTTGTAAATTAATTTTCCTACGCGCAGGTGACCTATTAATCAACCAAACCCACAACCCCGGTGTAGTGACCGTAGCAAAAGAATCTTTGTACAAATTTTTATTACCCATTTCTCTTTTCAGGTACCTAAAAGAATTCTGTAATACTTTGATAAAAATTTCCGTCTGTCCAATGCGATCCGTTTCGGGGAAAAAGATTTACGCATACATATTTTTGGAATCGAGATTTGAGTTTTGCAACGGTATTAAAAAGTACTTTCAGATTTTAATGAATTTTGCATTTTACCCGACCATTTTCCTATTTTGCTTCCGGGCTTAGGACCGCTATTTTTAAAAAAAGGCTTCGATTCACTCAATCTGACTTGCATAAAAATAAAATGCAAAATACCATGTGAAAAACAGTTTCAGTCATATTGACCTTTCACACACTGTACTTAACATATAGGCGTGGGATGACATATTAATTCTCTATCGTTGTTTACGACAACGTGTGTAATCGCGTGAAAAAGTGCATTAATTTAAAATAACCTTTCAGTAAAACAAGTAAGCGTATCTCGTCACCTAATCTCGTCATATCAGTAATGTAATTTGGTACACAATTTTTAAACAATATTTTACTTATTTAATATTTTATATATACGTTTTTTTAAATTATACTTTACGTTTTTACCGTTTACATGTACAAACCTTCCGCTTTCGAACGAAAGAACGCTAAGAACGTGGATTTTCGCTCTTTGCATTAGTGAAAACCTTATCAAAATGCGATGGGTACATGAAGTAAGCGAAAAATATATAGACATAGATAACTTATTAGATTAAAAACCAACAATAAATAAGTATACAAGTCATAAATGTAAAGCTTCAAAACAGAATAGTATAATGAATGTTATGTAGCGCCTCTTTGGTTCTAGTACCTACTTTCGAATTAAACAACTTTTTGCGCGAAGTCATTGTTTATCGATTTATATTTTGAACACTGCGATTTCCAACTTCTTGTTAGAGATTTATCTACATCAACAAATTTTACAATATAAATCATTGCGTTATTTAAAAGAGATGAGATAGAAAATAGCTGAAAAGTAAAATCCAGACATATTTTCATTAGCGTCTACTCCATACGTTCTTACAATATTGCTACAGTCCTTACTGCTACAGCATTTCATTAGTGGCCTCTGTGTTTAAACAACTTTCAATCTCTTTCAATGTATGGAAATACAAAGTATGGCAAAACAACAACAAGCCGTGTTTATACCAAATATAACGTGCGTGAGTGCGTGTTAGCAGGAGCTATTCGAGACAAGTAGGTATTGTAACCATTTCAATAATATGAAAGATCTAAACATAATTTTAGAATTAAATACGATTTTAACCTCTTGGTCATGGTATAATTATATAAGTTAAACTTCTAAATTGGACTGTGTAAGATAAATATTTTTTATAATTATTACCAAATCACACAAAAACATTCGTGTTTTATATTTTTTAAATGAATATACAAAATCTATGAAATCCCAGTAAGTCGAACAATATTGTCTATAAAAATGGACTATCTCAATTACAAAATTTGAAAAATATCTCTGTTTAATAAGTAGTTACGAAACACTGAAGAAAATTTCCCTTTCGTAGATGGTTATGAAAAATTGTTATGAATGTTATGAGAGAAATGGAGCCATTGGATGAAACAAATAAGTTTGAAGTAAGTATTTGAAAATAAGTTTGAATAAATTGCAGTAAATTTTATTAAATTAAATTAAAATTTCATACCTGTCATGTTTTTTAACAACGAAACGACATCCGGTGCCAGCGTGACCTTTCTGTAACCATACAGCTTCGTCGCCAGACTCTTAGTTTTAGTACCCGCACGAGACAACATATTCGTCTGAAAAATATACTTTACTGAATTCTCTTACATCACAAAAAAAAAATCTTAAAATGAAAACCTTATTAGTCTTATCACACAACATTTGTATTGTTTCATATATACTAATAATCTGTAAGTGTAGGTAATGTATGTATGTATGTGCCTCCATAACTCTTAAACGAATTAACTGATTTTCATGAAACTTGGTAGATAAACATTTAGACGTACGGGACACAGGATAGGCTACTTTTTTCTTTTTCAACGCGGACAAAGTTGCGGGCGCCAGCTAGAGTTTAAATAAGCACTAGCTTAGATTAAATCTGCAAAACAATAACGCCTCGCATAGTGTTTGCTGTTATACATTTGACAGGCGTTGGATCCATACTTCTGAGATGGAATATTAAGCCTTATCATGAAATTTTATTCTAACATCTCTAACTTTTAGTGTAAGAGTGTTTTTTAAATCGGATGAGTAGTTTCTAAGATTTTCTTCTACATGCAAACTTTAATTCTATTCTATATAAAGCACATTTCAATCACACAACCTGTAAATTGCGAGTTACAATTTTTTCATTTTATTCTTATTATTCTTTGTGGCTACAAACAATTTCAGTTGAGATTTGGCTTTTATAAAGAACACATTGTAATAGCCACAATTTGTTAAAGAAATATAAATATGTATGTATATACTTTAGAATAATAACTAACATAAGCCTTAGAATCAACTTAGATAACATACATAAATAAATTAAGAATAAATAAATACATATTATTATACCTAAATATGTTTTATTACTGTTTTTCTGAACCATAATTTCTAAGAATTTACTGCTAATTGGCTAAATATAGTTGTCGAAACGATTCCAAGCTTACTGGAAGTAATTCCAGGATGTTTATGAAAATAAAGTAAATGTTGTTAGGTGCGTATAAATATAGACTAAACGAAATTTGTTCTATAAGCAAGCTCCCTCTTTATTTGGATTACTTATTTCTCTAAACTGTTTAAAAACTCATTCTAAAACTACTTTATACAGCTAAAATTTAACATCCACCTCTAGGTTAATGACGTCCTCTTGACGCAACTTGTATAAGGAATCCAAGAATCGAAGGTGGACTTGCATATCAGATAGATGCTCTTCCATTACATCTTCGCGTGGAAGGTTGTCTGAAAATAAAAGTACATTTTATTGTAAGGTATAACACGGGCTGGAACAATTATCCTTTTTTTAAAAATGCTATTGTGCTAATTGAATACAAAGCAGGCCCCAAGGCTCTTCACTTGCTTTGAAGTTCCGGTTGTAAATAGACTGAAAAGAAACGTAAAGTAATTACGGCTTCGTGTGACGGAGAGCACACCAAGCCAGGAAAATATTAAAGTTTTATAATAATGTCGGAATAGTTCTACGTAACAATGGTTATTACTTAGTTGAAACATCATAAATGTTCTGTGTAATAAAGATTATATTATATAGAAATAATATTAATTTGATTTCGCATTTATAATATTAGTTATGATTAATTATACGGTAAGTATATTATATAAATTATTTAACACTGTATTGTATTTATTAGCATTTACTTATTGTAGTATTTCTGTTACAGACTGTACGCGCGGTATAACGATATTATATGGCCTTTTTAGCCTGCCTTTAGGGACACAAGTAAAGGTCGAACAAGTGCAATTTTAAACGCAAACAGAGGGGTTATTTAATTAATAATAAACTTGTTTGTTTTTTAATCAACGACTAGTTGCGTAATATGTAATATTATAGTATATTATAAAGACTGAATGTCCACTTACAATATTCCAAACTGGATGTTTTATTTAAATCGTCACAATTTGTGATGGTTCTTGTTGATTTTTTTTTGAGATGGTAAATGAGTCGTGTCTGGCAATTTTCAATTTTTATCGGACTTTTTTTGGCCAACAACTTATTATAATATCTGCCTGTTTTAATTATTATCGTTGAGAGTTATTAGTAAGTATAACAGCTATTACGGAGTCTCATTTTTTTCAACCGACTTCCAAAAATGGAGGAGGGTTCTCAATACGACTGTATTTTTTTATGTTTATTAATCTGCAGTGACATAATTTATGATTATATCTTTACATATTTAGTATAAAACAAAGTCGGTTCCCGTCGTCAGTCCCTCTGTTAGTATGTACGCTTAGATTTTTTAATCTAAGCAACAGATTTTAATCAAAAGAGAAGGTTTTTACATAAAAAAATTAAAAAGTTAAAAAAAAATCACTCGTGCGAAGTCGGGAGCGGATAGCTAGTCACATATAAATTACATAATGCAAGTAGATACATTACATACTTATCACTAAATTAGTAGTAGGTGTGTAAAATTAGGAGGCAAGGAAATTTGAGTAATTGTGTTAAAAGTACAGATGGGTTCAAAGTATTGACCTCGTCACTGACCTTGACAAAGATTCTACCGAGAGCTGAAAACTATTTTTAAACCATCTAACGTAATCTAACGTTCACTGAAATTTCGTGATACTGGCTGTATATCATTTATTCATACAATGTTTGTTGCATTAACAAACACATACCTCGAAAAACATCCCGGCACTCGTAAACAGTTATACGCTTAAAGAAGAATTTTGTAGTGAATTTACCTCCGAAATTCAAAAGTCTTCAACATGTACTTTTAATATTATATTTAACAAAATATAAACACTATATTTCACTAGCTGGTGCCCGTGACTTCGTCCGCATTCTCTATTGCCTATAGCCTTCCTCGATAAATGGACTATCCAACACAAAAATGATTTTTCAATTCGAACCTGGGGCCTTAGACAAAGTGACATGACGAAGACGATAACGAAGTTCGAAAACAATAAAATGTATGGGATTGACATATGCCTTCGTTAAGTCACGTGATACTTCCCATACATTTTGTTGTATTCGAACTTCGTTATCGTCTTCGTCATGTCACTTTGTCTAGGGGCCCTGTAGTTCCTGAGATTAGCACGTACAAACAAACATTACTGTGAATGGCTTAGAATGCTGTTACAGAAATATAAAAGAGTTTCCACAAGAAATACGCATTGTTCTATTCCGTAACTATACTGCGTTATGCCCAAGTGATTTGCTTTATATAATTATCCAAGGACTCCTTCCTACTATAGAACATGGGAACGATGGGAACATCTTTCTCGTGTATGGTATGAAATATAAGCTAACAGTTTTTCCAGTACACCGCTGTATACACGTTGGGTGACGAATTTCAAGAGGACATATAAAATTATATATGATATTTCTAGATAATAAAGAATTTTATTTACATAACGAATCAGGGCAGGCTATAGGCGATGTTAAATTGCGAGAATCAAAATTTGTAAAACAAACAGTTCGAACAATTGAAATAAAAAGTTAGTAATCTGTGTCTAACATCTAAATAATACTTATCTGGCGAAGGGTCTACGACGCAAAAACCTATTTCGTGAAAAATTTACTCCTCATATTCACCTCTTCGTACTAGGACAAAATCGGGAAACTATTACATATACTTTCTGAATGTCTGATTGAAAAAAAAACACTTGGATACAAACAGATAATTTTAATATTCATACCTGCAAATACTAATGGATAGGTACTAATGGATACAAATAACAATAGAAAAATATCTGTGTTGTCGTAACATTACCATCGCATTTACGCACTCGTTTACTTCATTGTTACCTATAAAATATCTGGCCCATTGTTTTGTATGGATGTCAGGCTTGGACCGTTAAGGAGGATATAAAAAGATGTATAGTTATCTAGTTTAGACGCAATAATATGTCCATTAGCTGGAGTCAAAAAGGGACTAACGTAAAAGTCACGCAATTCTATTCTTAGACATAATTTACTAAGATGGTTATGATGAGCAAAATCCTATTGTCTTATTATATAAAAATGTATATTTGGTAATGTCAGACTATTATGAACGTAGATACTTATGTATCTATGAGACGAATAAAGGTGTTGCGTAACAAGTTAGGTGATGTTTATTGTTAAAATATCTCTTCCTTCGGACATTATAATAGCTGCCGCCTGGCGCCGACCCCATTAAATAGGTCCAGTCACGTGTCGAGCCGCGACTCGCAGAGATATATTAATTCGATGGCCGCGAGCCGCTGCTTACGTGGCAGTTATATACTAATTTATGAAGAATCAAGATTTTACTTAATTACGACCATAATTAACTTAACTTAAAACATTAAAACAAAACATAACTTTAAATAATACTCGCTTAACAAAATATAATTTAACAAAATTTGTGGTTTGATCAACCGGTTTAGTTTATGTTCACCAGTACATAACAGGCACCATGTTAACTTTCAGTAGATATTTTGTAAGACGCTATATTCCTATAACTTAAATATTTTAAATAGTATAACGTATTAAAAAGACGATCAAAACTTAATGAATGGGTTCGTTTGTAAAGCGGAGACCATGTAATTTTGTGCAATAAAGCGATTGTTGTACATTGCGCGGTTGCGCATAACAATTAATCCAAAGTTTTCCATTTTATTGAAGAAGCAAAAATAATACGGAGATTTTTAAAAATTGTCCAATTACCTACGATTTTGATTTATATGAATTAAGTATAGTGCGTACAATTAATTCATTTTTTAATTCGCCCCCTTACGTTTTCACATTGTCATTCAAAGAACTTAAAATCATTCAAGATAATTATTTTATTTGAGCTTATCGGCATTTTTAATTTTTGGCCTGTTGCTACAGTTTATTCAAATAAAATAGGTTTTATAGGTTCTTTAATAGTTCTTAATAACTTCAGTAAGTATTGAGTAGGTAACTTAGTAATTTTGCTATAGAAATACCGTAATAAATTATATTATATGTTTCTGTATATTCTATTATATATAAGAGGGATAAAACGTAGAAATACATGAGACTCGTTAGTTGATCTAATCTTATCAATTCATACTGGCAGATATCCGTTGCACGAATCTAACTACTCCCGTTGGTATAACTTTCTTTGCCTTCGATAATTGGATTGGATAACGACATTGTGATAAACAAATAATTGGATAAATTTTTCTCGAAACGTTTACCATAATAAAAAATGAGGAAAGTCTCTTTTCTTAATAAATGTAGACATTATTATAACTTCTATAAGAATCTATCAAAATGCGATTATTCTATGTTTATTTTCATATTTATTGTTCAGTATTTTTTGACCATTTTATCTTTTTTCACATTCTCGTATAATTTGTAATCCTACTTGTACAATTTGTAAATGTAGGTATCCTTTATATATTATGTCTTTTAATCTTTTAGCATTACCTAACTAGTTCTCAGTATTACTCCTTGAATCTTGATCCTTTGTTAAATTTTTTCAATGGCTTAAAAAAAGTATCGAAACATTAAGCTACGGTTACGAAGTTTAAGAAGTTGGAAGTTGTTTAAGAAGAATTAAGAAATATTTATTTTTAAAGAGAAAGTATTTGTTTGATGAAAACCAAAATAAAATTTCAAAATTATTATTTATATTAATGGTTTCAGAGTACTGAGTATGTGAAGATGTTCATAGAACTACTAAACCTTTGTTTCAATAACATACATCCATATCTATACATCTATACTAATATTATAAATGCGAAAGTAACTCTGTCTGTCTGTCTCGCTTTCACGGCAAAACTACTGAACCGATCACCATGAAATTTTGCATACACGTTGTCTGGGACACCAGAAAGGACATAGGGTACCTTTCATTGTTAAACTCGGACGAAGTCGCGGGCACCAGCTAGTACTAATATTATAAATGCGAAAGTAACTCTGTCTGTCTGTCTCGCTTTCACGGCAAAACTACTGAACCGATCACCATGAAATTTTGCATACACGTTGTCTGGGACACCAGAAAGGACATAGGGTACCTTTCATTGTTAAACTCGGACGAAGTCGCGGGCACCAGCTAGTACTAATATTATAAATGCGAAAGTAACTCTGTCTGTCTTTCTCGCTTTCACGCAAAAACTGCTGAACCGATCACCATGAAATTTTGCATACACGTTGTCTGGGACACCAGAAAGGACATAGGGTACCTTTCATTGTTAAACTCGGACGAAGTCGCGGGCACCAGCTAGTACTAATATTATAAATGCGAAAGTAACTCTGTCTGTCTTTCTCGCTTTC
Organism: Synanthedon vespiformis; assembly: GCA_918317495.1. NCBI lineage: Eukaryota > Metazoa > Arthropoda > Insecta > Lepidoptera > Sesiidae > Synanthedon > Synanthedon vespiformis. The sequence goes on from OU906947.1 coordinate 7,737,772, forward strand.
ACGCAAAAACTGCTGAACCGATCACCATGAAATTTTGCATACACGTTGTCTGGGACACCAGAAAGGACATAGGGATCATATAAAAACATAAATAATTGGGCGCTACTGTCGCATGTTGTTGGTTGTCACTTGGTTGTCAAATATTTATAGGTGCGTTCAGAATTTTGTTGTAGTATGAGGTCCGATCTCTAAGACCGATTTTTAAGACTTTTTTTTCGGTAGGTAAGTGATAGTTGCAAAATAACGTTTGCCCGGGTCAAGCTAGCATATATTTTCTTTTTCAACGCGAAAGAAGTCGCGGGCACCCACTAGTCTATAATATGTATATACATATATTCAGTATACGATTTCAGTAAAATTTATTACTAATTACTACTACTATTCCTGATTTTTATTTAGTAAATCAACTGTGGCAGAGAGCGTATTGGATTTCGTTCTAAAACGGTATTGCTTGTCAAAAAGGAAAATGATTCAACAATCTATTATACAAAATCTTGCTACTCAGCTGGTTGTTGGCCAAGAGCAAACCAATATTTTGGACATAACTGGCAAAACCGAAATAGGCCGATTATCGGCCGATAAGTTTGCCTTGTTCTGGTTGGTTGCTATGTATGCAATTTAAATAAATTGTAAATTATATAAATTAATTTATCATTCGTCTATCATTCTAGTACAAGCTCTGCTTCATTCATAGCTGCGTGACATGTTACAATATAAAAAAAGTACCATTAATTACTTAATTTACGTAGAAATTTAGCAATAAAATTGATTAAATTAAAAACAGATGGATAATAAAATGAAACATTTTAGGAATGAATTTCTACTCGCTACGATCATTATCGCTAATTTATTGTCACGTAACAATAAACTCTTTCAGAATTCAACGTCACCGAATTCACCGATCCATAACAACGCGAGTTTCGTTCACACACAAGTTCTGTTTTTATTTTCATTTTTTGATAGAGGCAATATAGCCTTTGAAAGTCGCAATTTTATTTTATAGCCTGTATTTTATTTTTATTTTTAATTTGCAAGTGACAATTTTATTATACAGCCATTTTAGCGAATACTGTTTTTTAGGCGTTAGTATTGAGGCAATAAAAAATCTTTTATTGGATATTGAAAAAAGAAACCTTATAGAAAATATATAAATTTGTAACTGTCCTGGATTAACGCGTAGGTAATTTTTTAAAATAGTAATACGTATCTCTATGTAGTCCGTAGAATATCTGAATTTTGGGGCCTCTTTCACCATCTGTCAAGTAGGCTCGTCATTTAAAGTCACCTGTCACCGAGAATAATTTAGCTGATATACTTTTGTTTGTACGGTAAAAGTCCCAGAAATTAAATAGAAAATAATTTTAAAAAAATCGCCTATCCAAGGAAGCACTAAACCGAGTGAATAATTTAATAAAACATAAAAATATTTCTAAATATAATTAATCAACACTTTACTTGTAGTTGGTGAAAGAGGCGCTTAGTGTCTTAATAATAGTAAAATAAAAGTGATTTCAATCTTACACGTGGTATGGGTAAAATAATAATTTTAGACTTTATTACCTTACTTTTCTATATTAGCACGAATGCATGACCACATATTAATCGAAGGAGTCTTTAAGTGATACTTACTGTTACCAGTGTAGTAGAAGCCAATGCATAAACTGGACGTTACCAGAAGGAAGATGATAGACAGGCGTCGTCGGGCGCACAGGAATCCAAAATTACGTGTCACAAGCCCAACTGCAAACGCCATCGTTAACCTAGGAAACAAAAAATAAAATAAGAATAGTAGAGTTTATATTTCATGCAAATTTCATCTTCATTTGGATATTTACAATACTCATATGACGCACGTATCAATTTGTATGATACTCGTACTATAGCAAATGCGATGTTGTAAATATTTAAATGATATATTCAGAAACAAAAGTTATAAAAAGCCATTAAAATTTCCTGGTCATTCACCCCCGACGTGAAAACGGGGTGCTATTAGTTTGACGTGTGTTTGTGTATCTATATGTTTGTCTGTGAAGTTCTGCATGTTCAATTAATGTGAAATTTATTAGAATAATAATAAATTTGGTAGATATACCTACTGTTACTTCGGTGGTACATATTACCATAACATGGTAACCTTGACTTAATTCTGCAGCATCAAGTAGTCTGCGGAACAGCCAACTCCTCAGCAATTTACGACACATAGAATGTCAGGAATTATTTTTAGACTAGTATTTGCCCGCAACTTCGTCCGCGTCCGATCGCTACCAAACTTTACATCATGAACACCCACTGGACTAATCTGAAGATTGTCTGTAAGTTTCATCAAAATCGGTTCAGCGGTTTTGGAGTCTATAGGATACATACATACACACACATTGTCTTTTAAATATTAAGAAGAAGGAGATCGTACAGTACCTATCCTACGAGTATATCAATAAACAGTAAGCGTCTAATGTAAAAGAAATTAGCGCTTGTAACTCGCTACTTATTGCACAACACATTCGCTTGCTAGTTCATTCATAAATGTCATATGCTCAGCTCATCCAACGACTTTATGTGTTCAGTACATCATCGATGGTTCAGTAGACATCGGCGAGTTCTCGATAAATAAATGTTTAATCAACTCAGTACATTTTGGCTAGTGTAAACGAGATGGATCATGGAAAATCATGCGCAACAGCTGAAACTGAAATGGTACCTATAAATATTATATAGACTGAACTGTTGAATCTCCTCGAACAATATTTGAACAGTCGGGTATCGCACCAACAGTTACCTTTGTGCGCAGGGAAACAGCTTTGGTTAGTTTGCAATGTCTCAGTCACGTAAGCCCAGATGGCTGGTTTGCAATGGCTTAGTCACGTATAGGTAATCTCACCTGATAACCAACACTGATGAAGGGAGGATAATAATTCTAAACACGATTTAATTTATCAATAAAAAACTAATAATAAAAGACATTGATACAATTTGAGCCCAAAAACTATGTATTAGTGCGTTACATGTTGCATCAATCGTACTCAGACTACAATGTAATATTGGGTAGTGATGATTGGTGATGATAACATAATTTACTGTTTCCTCTTTGAAACAGATTTATCACTTAAGACAAAAGTAAATGAAATAGGTAGGTATAATCTCTTTAATAATGTGATTATGTGAAAAAAGTAAATTTATTATATAAAACGATTAACCGACCAGAATGTCTTTATTTTTCCCACATACTTCTTTATCTAATAAAGGTTCGACCCAGAGTAAATTCCGATTACTCAAATTACTTTCACTATCTCTAAGTAATGTGTCAAGTAGGCTAACCGTCATTTAAAGTCACTCACTGGTCACCGGGGACGATGGTGCTGATATACCTTTGCTTATACGGTAAAAGTCACAAACATTAAAAAGAAAATAATAAAAAAAATTCGCCTATTGAAGGATGCACTAAATCGAGAGCATATAATTTAATAAAACATAAAATTATTTCTAAATGTAACTAATCAGCACTTTACTTGTAGTTGGTGAAAGATGCCCTTAGGGATTGAAAGTCCAGATATAATTTCGTAACATATGGGGTACTCAGTATATTTGTATGATTTTATATGATAAATTATTGAAATTTTAAAATTTCTTGCGACGGTTTGCTATTTACATCAGATAGTTTTCAACTTCACATTTTGAATATTTTCAAATAAATCACGACATAATTTTTTGTATTATACTTCTGAAACATCATAATTCTCAAAGGGTTGGCTTTAAGATGAATATGGACAAGACGAAAGTTGTTCCTAACCACTTGAAACTTGGAAATTGAAGTTGTTGACGAATAATTCTACTAAGGGCAAACAATCCAACTAATAGAGCCAACATCGAGAAGGAGGGCAATCATCGAAACTAGCTCGGAAGGCAGCTTTTGTGAAGATTTGGAGTCATCTTCTAGTCCACGATTTCTCAGTGTTTGCCAACACTCAACCAATTTGTGTTGCCAGTGATGATGTGTATGGCTCTGAAACGTAGTCTCTATTTATTTATTTTTATTAAATCAAGGCAGCGCTTGGCCGCGATCTCACTAAGGTGCAAATACGGCCTAAGGTAGACCACGCTTACCTAGTAAGTGCCCATTTACCCTGGATTTGGAGACCCCGAGGTTGTATGCGTTTCGTAAAAAAGCTCAACGAACTATGGAGAGGGCTATGCTCGGGGTTACACTGAGAGATCGTATCAATGAGAATATCTGTAATTGGCATGGCAAGCGCAGCGCAGGACCCACAAGAATGACAGACGATCTGATATAGGCCGTTGGTCGACGCTTCTGACCAATTCTTTTGAACAATTATTAGGTGGCCTACGAGTATGTTCAGCAGTGGACGTCCTACGGCTGTTGCGTACAGCGTTTTTACGACATTGTCAACAGCTGAGATAATTTAATTATGACTATAATACCTATTGTCATTATCGTCGTTTGTTCCACCCAGATAACCAAGTTTGATAACTAGTTAACTTATGTGTTATGTGGGTGGACATGGCAAATTGGTGTTAACAATTTTTTATTACGAGCATACAGAATACCTACTCGTATATTGCGACAAGCATACAGTTTCTACATCTCCGTTGCCTCGTGGTCAACCAGTATAAAGGCAAATTAATCAAAACTTAAGGGTATGCACATCCCATAAAGGTCTCGTAATTTGTGGAGATTTTAATGTCAACATTTTAGATGCTTCTACAATTACAACTGATTTTGTAAATCTGTTTAGGTCCTTTAACTTGTACAACGTTTTCTTTGAACCGACAAGGATAACTGCCACAAGTGGCACCTGTATTGATAACATATTTTGTAATGTAAAATTATATAAAAGATCAGTTCTAGATGTCCTAGACTCTGACCACTGTGGTTTGCTTGTGTCATTTCATTCAAATATAAGTCGGTATCAACGAAAGCACATTAATTTGGTTCCAATTACTCAGAATCGCATTCAACAATTTAGGGCTAATATAATTAATAAATTACCTAGGTTGCCATATTTTGATAGTCTTAACGAAATGTATGGTTCTTTATTTAAATTAATTAGTGATGAATTCGGTAAGGTCTTTACGATAAGGTCGCGTTTAGTTGGTAACTTTATGTTATTTAATGAATGGGCAACTCATGGCATCTACACAAGTAGAAATAAGCTTTATGAGTTGTATGGCCAGAAACAGTACAATCATAATTTGGACTTTAGAGAATATGTTAAGAAATATTCAAAATTGTTTAAAAAAGTCTGTTTTATGGCCAAATCCATTCATGTAAAGAACAGAATTAAGAATGCCGCAAATAAAATTCAAACTACATGGCGCATCATTAACGAAGAAACTGGAAGGGGGCGGGCTCGGGATGGCGGCTTTAGTTTGAAGATAGATGGTCGGGACCTTGAGTCGGATGTGGATATGGCGGCGGAGTTTGAGAGTTTCTTTTCCAGTGTTCCGGTTAACCTCACTCGGTCACTGGACTCGTCGTCGGTTGCTGCTGAAAGTCTGCTCAAGAAGAGTGTAAAGGAGTGTGATGCGCCATTTGAATTTGCATTTGTTGGCCCAGATGATATTCTGAGTTTCTTTAAGACTATTGAAATAAAAAAAACTGCAGATCTCTGGGGTATGTCGGTGAAAACAGTTGCCTCTGTAATAAATATAATTGCACCTCATTTGGCAACTGTGTTCAATTGCTGTGTTACATGTGGTGAATTTCCTAATTTAATGAAAATTAGTAGGGTTGTGCCTTTATTTAAGTCGGATGATAAAACTAATCCCGCGAATTATAGACCAATTTCAGTACTTCCGACCCTTAGTAAAATATTTGAAAAAATTATTTTGAGTCAACTACTTAAACACTTTAATAATCATAATTTACTTTTTAATAAGCAGTTTGGTTTCACGAAAGGGCGCTCTACTACGGACGCTGGTGTGGAACTATTGAAAAATATTTTTGAGGCATGGGAGAACTCGCAGGACGCTCTGGGTGTTTTTTGCGATTTGTCTAAAGCCTTTGACTGCGTCCAGCATGACACTCTAATAAGGAAATTATGCCACTATGGAATTAGGAACAAGGCTCTCGATCTTTTAACTTCTTATCTCAGCCATAGAATTCAGAGGGTCGATGTTAATGGTAAGAAATCTCCGGGTTCTCTAGTTAAAATGGGCGTCCCTCAAGGCTCGATTCTCGGTCCGTTTTTGTTCCTGGTTTATATTAATGATTTACCTCATTCTGTGAGTAATCATAATATTGTATTGTTTGCTGATGACACATCATTAATATTTAAGATTAAAAGACAACTTGGATGCTATAATGAGGTAAATTATGCACTTTCTAACATAGTACATTGGTTTAGTGTAAATAATCTTCTTTTAAATGCCACCAAAACTAAACTTGTTAAATTCAGTACCCCTAATGTTAAAAATATTGGAACGAATGTGATTTTGGGTAGTGAAAAATTGGAACCCGTGGAATCGACCGTATTTTTAGGTATTACCATAGATTCTAAATTACAATGGGGTCCACATATTGAGAAACTAAGTAAAAGGCTTAGCTCTGCGGCTTATGCAGTTAAGCAGATTAGACGCCTAACAGACGTAGATACAGCTAGGATTGTCTATTTTAGTTATTTCCACAGTATAATGTGTTATGGGATTCTTCTTTGGGGTAGCGCTGCGGACATAAATACTATTTTTATTTTACAAAAAAGGGCCATTAGAGCCATCTATCAACTAGATCCGCAGTCTTCCCTCAGAGAAAAGTTCAAAGAAATAAAGATTTTGACTGTTGCATGTCAATATATTTATGAAAATTTAATTTATGTGCACAAAAATATTAGTCAATTTAATAAAAAATGTGATGTACACAATATCAATACTAGGTCCAAAAGTGATTTAAATCTTCATAAAACACGACTACATAAGATAAGTAATTCTTTTATGGGTCAAAGTGTCCGGTTTTATAATAAACTGCCTCAAATAATCAGAGCCTTATCTATAAATAAATTTAAATGTGTCATTAAAACTAAACTCCTCTCGAAAGGCTATTATAAAATCACTGATTATTTGAGCGACAAAGAAGCCTGGATTTAAGCTATTCGGAGTTCGTACTATGTTTTGTATTGTAAAACTATAATTTGTATATATATACTTTAAGTTTGTTAATATTAAGTAATGTGTATTGTACTATTTTACATTTTAATGATGACAAAAAGAATAGTATCCTGAGTTTCTTTCGGGGTTTCTTCTCAGGATCGTCATCTTGGTTTTTTTTCCGAAACCCTGGTAAATTTAAATTTATAATGACGATCAAAAGAGTTTCTTGTAGAAACCTAATTGATAAATAAATATTTTGATTTTGATTTTGATTTTGATTTCTTACATTGTGTTAGGTTTTGTCCAATAAAATACCTTCCCATAGCATTCCAAAACAAATTCAGTTATGGGTATAATTGATATCACTTACACTACGATTTACATTTTTAGATTAGTAAAGCTTCATACCGATTTTATGAATTATTTTTTTATCATAGAGCACGTGGCGGTCCCTCAAGCTAGTGTTACAAACCACTCCAAATTAATTTTTATTATCCACACTCTAAATTGAAAAAATATGTAATTTTTTAATTTTGGCTGTTTTTTACATTTAAAACTACATGGAACTGTTAAAATTAAAACCTATTAAAACAGATATTGTTTGAATTAAAATCAAAACAATACATATTTACTTTATGTAAAAAAGGTTTTTAATACCTAATATATTTTTGGTTGTTATAATTAATTTCTTTGATGAATGATAATACGATATATTTTATACATATTATGTAACGTTGTTGCAAACACAGGATTATTTATGTTGGACATGAAAATGTTAAATTAAGCTCGTTTTACACAAAATTACAACAATGTTTCATTCCGAAATTCGCTCTTAACACACTTAAAATATATCAGAAATTCGCCTAACATTTCGCACTCAATATTAAATTAAGTATTAAAATTCGTACAATAAAGATTTAACAATACTCACGAAAATCGGCGCCTTTCACATTTTAAGTAAAATCGGTATATAACGAATCATTTCTCGTCACAATCACAAACCAGGTTTAATTTTGATTGTTCCCTCGTCTATTTATTTTGAATTGTTTGTTAAAAGAACGGTTTTGATAGTGTTGTAACGGGAGTGCGGTTGTGAAAATACCTCCCTGTAAGAAAGAGAGGCGACTACTGGTAGCTTACTACTTGGTTGGCAATGGGTGGATGGATATTTTCGCGCAGTATTGCCAGTAAGCCAATGTTTCACTTCACATTGAAATTGGGTGACCTATATCAACTAACAATACCTAGTATTATTTAATATTATAATTGTTATATACAGACTAATATAATTTTCATGTGAGATTATGGTATGTTGCTATGCTGAGAAATAAAAAAATGTACCTAAATGTTGGTAGACAAGGCGGTGGTTCAACCAAGGGATGTCAGAGCCAATTACCACGTCTAAATACCAACTCTATGTAGACCTTGATATGATCCACGGTAAGTCATCACTTACCGTCGATCATATCAAGGTAAAAAAAGCTGTAAGTGTCCCTTTTCATCAAAAATGTTTATATATGGTATGTTCCTCCATAACTCTTAAACGAATTAACTGATTTTCATGAAATTTGGTGGATAAACATTTAGACGTACAGGACACAGGATAGGCTACTTTTTCTTTTTCAACGCGGTCGAAGTCGCGGGCGCCAGCTAGTTAATTATAAATCAGTGAATCAGGTACCAAAAACATTAGTGTAAACAGCGTTCAAATTGGTTAAACCATCACGAACTCACAGAAAACAGTTTTTTTTTAAATGTATTAATTTTATTATGTGTAGATAGTATGAAACACTTTTCATTGTTAAAATAATTGTACTGCTTGTTACTTACAGGCAGGCAAATAAAACACTATATAGCTTTTATAGAAAATTATATAGCAATATTAGTTAGCTTATATAATAATAGAGCTATTGCCCGCGACTTCGTTCGCGTTAAAAAAGATAAAAAGTAGCCTATCACGTGTCCCGTACTTTTAAATGTTTATCTACCAAGTTTCATGAAAATCAGTTAATTCGTTTAAGAGTGATAGAGAAACATACATACATACAGAAAAAAATTCTAAAAATGGTCAATTTAGTCTCAGTATCATTGTATAGAGCCTGAATACACGATATTTCTGAAAACAAAGTAAATTACTCCATGACCGACCCCTACAGATTTATTATTAGTATTATGATTATCTCAAGTACGTTATAACTTGCTGGTAGATACAAGGTTTCAAATGGAAACGTTTACAAATGGTAATTTGACTTAACAGAGCGGGCAACACTACAATCTGAAAAGCTTCACCCCATACATCTATCTACTTACGTATGCGGCACTACGTTACTACGTACCCAATGATATCGGAGGTCGGATTCTGCCGATGTAAACACCGTATTGCGGCAAAGAAAAACATTTTTATAGTATAAAATTTGATTAATTTTAATTAATTTTTTTTTTTCAGAAATATAAAATTAAAATTATTGCGAATTCGAACAAATTCGAATGCGAAACAAATAACAATTGATTTGACTGTAAAATTAAAACGTTAAGAATTACTGTGATCGTTAGAAAAATAAATATTATTTTTATTCTTGTTATGGTTTCTTTGCTGTCTGTACATAAAAAACTACTGTGGCAAAAGAACAACAATACAAAATAAATTTATTAAATTTACCTCTTAAAAATAGAACTGTGGCAAATCAACAATGTGGCAAATCAACAACAAGCCCTTATAATCGATAGTCGTATTGGCGAACGGTCTTATAGCGAAGAGCCTCAACCAACACCTCAAGTGGCTGGGTCAAGGGACAGACAGATACAGAAGGCGGTACTTCTTGACACGGCACGAATTGTCAGGAGGTTCCTCATTCTGCAGGCTCTGCAACCGCTACTTGCGGCCCTCTAGTTTAAATTTTTTTAATATTTCTTGTTTAATTATATTGTAAAAAAAAAATAGGATTAAGATAGAAAATAAATATGTGTGAATAATAATAATAGTGTCCAATTGGTATTAGTAGTGTAACGGTTCTGTAACGGAAGAGTTCTGTTAACGGAAAAACGTTGTGACATACATTGTGTTTTTACTTATTATTTTATGAATAATTGAATATGAATTATCGAAAGACGGCCTTTATTTATAATGGAGCCATCTGCCGAAAGCAAGGAGAACTAACTCGCCTACGATAATCGCTATAACATAAAGCGGAAATTAGCTGTTTAACGTCAAGGAATAAAAATAATTTTATTGACACAATGCTGACGCTAAAATCAATTGCATGACAACATTGACAATGACAGGAACTATTATAAACAACTATATTAGGAGTTATTTTATTAGTTCACATTTTATTCGCTAGATGCCACTGTACCATGAAATTTTATTAAATTATTATAGATGTCGCTTTTTCATACAATTTTATTGCTCCTTTTCAACCGAAGAAAACGAATAAACAAAAACGGTGGAGGTTCTCAATTCGACACGAATATGTTTATAGAGTACTCCGATTTTAATAATTCCTTTTTTTATTGGAAAGGGTCCGAAGATGGTCCCATATAAATCGGGAAAAATATTTCAACCCTAAACAGTAGAAAAACAGGGGATGATTGATAGTTCACTCACTGATTGTAATGTATATACCTAATTCTTTAGTTCTAGTTGAAAGGAGGCCTTGCAACTAAATAATTTAATGGATTAAATATAATTAGATGTTGATTAGTTACTTTTCAAGTACCTAACGCTAATTGGCGAGTAAATGTTACGAGTATCTTGTGTCAATTTCATTGAAATTACCCACGAAGATGTTGAAACTCGTACCTACGCTTTCTTACCGGTGACTTTAAATGGCGGTTAGCCTACTTGACTTTACTCAGGGATGGTGAAAGAGGCTAATTTCAGGAACTACTGGTTCGAATGAATTGAAAAAATATTTTTGTGTTGGGTAGTCCATTTATCGAGGAAGGCTATAGGCTATAGAGAACGCTGACGAAGTCGCGGGCACCAACTATTTTTATATTATATAATTTGTAACATTGTCTTTCTAAAATTTTTAAAGAAATGTTTTTTATACATGAGTATTCCATTGAACAAAATTTCCCGTAGTGCTTGTAACAAGTTCAAGTGAATCACTTTTCCATTTTCAAAGTATATCCCCTTAGTTTCTTCTTTAAATTTCATTGCTTATCATTGATAAGAACTCACGGCCCTTAGGCCAATCAGATTATAGGTGGAATCTTCTGACCGGTCCTTTTGAAGGCCTACCCCTGAAATTATGTTGATGACATGAGGCATCTACTATATTCAATATCCGGTTCGACTATTCAGATGTTGCATGTACAGCCGTTAGCCATTAATATATTTATTTTTGGCTTTGTTGAGGTGAATATTCTGCTGTTCTTTTTCACGCTCATATTAGAAATACTTCAAGTCTATAAGACTATATACGGTTATTCTCTTTAATCTCTTTAAATGCAAAATTGTGTTGTGTAAAAATTTCAAGTCAATTCATCGGCTACTTTTCGAGTTTTCAAACCAACAATACAGGTGTGAGCTACACCGCAAAAATCATTTCGCTTTCGCCTCACACTTGTGCCATACATCCCAAATAATGATAATGAATTAACTTTTGCACTCTGGATTGACACTCTGATCGCGAGTTAGCTGTTGAACGGTCAAGTTTACAATTTGGTAAGTTTCCTCTCTTGTGTATAATAACGTATATATATATTTAATGTATACATTGATGAAATATCTAAATTACCACAGTTTTAACATTTGTAGCTTTTTGTAGTAATGCAAAATTCAAAGCAAAACTCTCTGTTGGAAGTAGTTGATGAAGAATCGGGTAAGGAAACACCTTCATCGGATGACTCTTTGTTTAAGTTCAAGGTAAGTTATCTATACATAGCAATCTGCGGTTTTATTTTCATTTTAACGACTGTCAAGATGATATTTAAAATGCCCTTATAGTCTGTTGGGCCTACGGTTTAGAATTAGGATTACGATTATGCGACAAAAATCGTTAACCTCAAAATCCGCATCAAAGTGGCCCAAAATTGGGAAATATTGCACCAAACAAAAAACCAACCGCTAAAATCTCCAAAACTATTGCGAATTCGAAGAAGTCTTTAAAGGTCATTTAAGAATACATATATATTTCTTTCTCTCTAATTGTTACGTGGCTTGACTCCAACTTTCCAGGGTGCATCCATACCTGTCGCTAATGATCTCGAACTTCTTGCCATGAGGTTGAGTTCTAACTTCAACTTCGGCACCTCTATCGAGTCCTAAGCCCAAACAGTCAAAAAACTAAATAGGGTGAAACGATACTTTACACCTGGACAGCTAATATCTTTGTATAAGGCGCAAGTAGGATCTTGCATGGAGTATTTATTAGCTCATCCAAATAACAAACTGCCTTACTCGACTCAGTGGAACGCAAAGCTAGGAGACTCATTGGCGACATACACTTTTAAAAAATAATATGCAGAGCCTGGCACATAGACGCAAAATTGTCAGTCTATATGTCTTTTATAATATGTACTTCGGAGAGTGTGTTTAGGAGCTGCATGAGCTCATACCGCCTTCCACTTTGTACGGCTAGTTACCATTCTCATCTTGTCGAAATCCTTTTTTTTCTAATCAAGCGCTTTGAAACATCCTTTATAATGCGCACTGCCAAGGTTAGGAACTCCCTGCCGGTGTGTATGTTTTAGAGGTCATATATGCCAAATCTTTTCAAAGTTCGAGTGAATAGGCAACTTCTCAAGCTCATTCCATCATATTCGCTACACATGGCTCGTTGCTAACCAAGAACAAACCCAACCCTAAATTTCCACATTCCAAACGTGACTTATATTATAACAATTTATCTCGTCTTAATTTACTTATTATCACGTACCAATCATAGAGTTACTTAGTTATTTTTTATTATTAATCTGATTATAATCAGAGAAACGCTCGTACGTGTCTTCATGTTGCTTCTTTGTGGATAATTCCATTCTGCTTATCAGAAGTTATTTCGACATTTCTCTTTTAATTCACGTGCGGAAGATTGTACTGTACCTAGGTACCTACATAATGCAATGCGAACCTGTGAAAAATTAAAACACAGTATATTATGTATTAAATAATGTATATTATGTATATCCATATTATTTAAATTTCATTAAAAAAAAAACATATTTTTTTACTATCTATCGTGACTTTAGATTATTCGTACTTCAATAGTTTGCATAATAAACAAACTGCCTAGTAGTTAATTATTCCTAGGAAAAGTTAATTAAGTCACCAAAATTTCACATAGATTAGATAACATGAAATTAATTCAATGAGAGCTTTTGTGGCACTTGATGATAAATAAGAACATGAAATCGAGATTAGAGCGATCAATTACTAGTTTTCCATTTCCTGGGAATATAGAGAAATGATACGTATCACTTAAGAGTTAGAGTCCATTTCAGAATTGAGACAAGTTTTGATGATAATCAAACTTATTTTTAATAGGTATTATATTATGACGAAGAGCTAACTGGAATTCTGGGCATTGCTGTTGCAGATAAAATAATTGTGGAAATAAACAAATAAACTTATTATAAACGAATGACATTGCAATAGTTATGGCAAAGGGATGAACGGTGTGGCAAGCGCATATAATATGAAGAAATATATTTATTTGTATATGTAGATATATACATTCCTTCCTTCTAATATCGTAGAGATTGTTTGATGCAATATTGTATAGCTGTAGATACCATTAATTGGCGCACGTAAACGTGTAATGTGTAACTTGTGTATGTATATGACCTGGATGCTTCTGTGTGCTGTTGGTGTTTCAATATAATAAAATTAAATTTTGTATTGGTTAATCATTACAGTACCTACAGAAAAAGTCACTATCACCCGAAAAGTACTTAAATTCTAATTTAAAAAATATACGAATGCAATGTACAATCACGATAGTAATAGGTTCGTCACCATAAAGTCGACATTTGCTTGCACAACAGCAATTATCAAAACAAAACAGAATATCGAATTGACGTTTGCAATATACTCACAAGGAGGTGAATAATGTTTTGTCATAGGGAAAACTAGGAAACTACGAAATGTCAATCAAATGGTATTTAATTATTATAGACGTTATGTCCACCTTTTTTTATATATATACTAATATTATAAAGAAGAAAGATGTGTTTGTTTGTTGTTTGCATTGAATAGGCTCCGAAACTACTGGACCGATTCGAAAAATTCTTTCACTGTTGGGAAGCTATATTATCAGCGAGTGTTATAGGCTATATTTTATAAAGTTACGCGGACGAAGTCGCGTGCAACAGCTAATATAATATGAAATAATAAGGCGAGACCGATTTTAATTCGGTTTCACTTATGGAAAAGGGGATAAACGGGGAAGACTTTTATTAGGGGGACTTTTATTTCAATATTCTATTTAATATTGTTTTTTAAAGAAATAAAATGAATCATGGTAAAATTTATTTAAGTAAACAAAACTATATCAAAAACAAGGCGATAGCATATAGGTTCGTTCCCCTGAAACATTCTCAAACACTTCGGCAATGCTCTAAAACAGCTGGTACTGTTCTTTCATTATTATTTCGCCATCGCTGCACCATCAAACCCCATAGAATTTCGATGGAGTTCATATACGCTGATTTTGCAGGCCAAGGAATCACTATTACTTCAGTGGAACCACTCGTTCACGATTAATAATGAGCTGTGCGGCGGAGCTGTGTGAATGCGAGCGTTGTCGTGAATTCTGCTAGTTCATCAGCAGGGGCCCTAGACAAAGTAACAATCGAAAACGATAACAAAGTTCGAAAACAGTAAAATGTATGGGAAGTATCACGTGACTTAACGAAGGCATATGTCAATCCCATACATTTTATTGTTGTCGAACTTCGTTATCGTTTTCGATTGCTTACTTTGTCTAGGGCCTCTGGATATAAAATACGAACGCTTCTTGATCTGCAATAATTGCAGCTCTTTCATAGTTACTTAAATTCCTCTGCATTTTAATTACTTAATATTTATCTCAAAAAATATAAGAAATAATTATACGACCACTATGATGACACTGACAATAATAAATTCATAATGACAGACCATTAATTTTATGTTTACATCAAATTATTTTATTGGTCAGAGGTGTAAACCATATTGATCCTTGTTACCATATATAGTAAGTTTACTTTCATATGCAGTTG
Organism: Synanthedon vespiformis; assembly: GCA_918317495.1. NCBI lineage: Eukaryota > Metazoa > Arthropoda > Insecta > Lepidoptera > Sesiidae > Synanthedon > Synanthedon vespiformis. The sequence goes on from OU906947.1 coordinate 7,753,075, forward strand.
TCTCCTGCGTGATTTAGTTCCAAAAGGTACTAAGAGTCTATACTTCATAAAGGAATGAATTTGAAAACTGACGAAGGTTTTCTACTCCCATCGTACATAATATTAAAAAAATAAATGAGCAATAAATAAATGATTAATCTATCTATGAACCGACGAAGCCGCGAGATCCAGCTAGTATATATCTAACTCAGTACATTAGAAGCAATAATTTGTATACGTAGCTATATCTAGTTAAGTATAGTATGTCATATAGTTTAGATTAAGCCCTAGTAGAGGCAAAATGATGAATTTTGTGTAGGTATAATCAATACCGAAACAACAAATTACTTAATAGATGTTACCTGGCTGAATTATAGTAATAAATGTTTGTACGTTAAAGTAATCAAGAGCTCACCCTAATTGACGTAAATAGATTAACCACTGTTTACTTAAATGTACTAATTACTTTACTAAATAAACCATCACTCCATAATTAGTTTAGAAGGATGTGTAATTAAATAACCGATATGACTAATAAAATAAAATAAAGAAATGGAATTAATGTAATGAGAGAAATTTGTAACATTATGGTGTGTATAGTTTTATTAGCCGCTCGGTTTTGGGTTAATAAAACTTTGATTAATCGAGGAGTTTAGAGCGCTTGATTCGTAAAACGATTTTTTTTAAATAGAAAGCAAAGCAATAATTTAAAATACATTATTCAAGTAGAAGTATTTGTCGTATAGCTTTGGCGAAATGGACATGAAAATAATTGTCGGATAAATCTGACACTGGCCGCTAAAGGATTAAAAGGAGTAGCTGTGCCCGCGACTTTTCGTGTAACTTAACGTGTAACTTATTTATTTGTAAACCGATTGCAATGAAATAAACACTTAATGTTACTATAAGCTTGTTATAATACATCAGTGAAGCTAAAATAGTCGGCCGTTTCTGAAGTCAGTGTGCAAAAATGCACAGACACGCGATAAGTTTTCTACATGAAATTTTCTACAAATTTTAAAATATTCATTTAGGAACGATCAATACTTTAGGAACTATAGGTTATGTAAGTTCTGTAAGACAGTTAAGTTGTGTAAGATGCTATTTAATATTATATTAAGACAGCTACTGATATTGGTTTTTAGTTTTATATCCATTTTTTAAACACAATCTAATTAAATTTTCTGGATATGCTTGTGACATATTCTTTATATTAAGTTATTACACAATCATTATTTTATTGATTTGAAAATGTTATTTTACACCTATGTAAAATATAAGGTCTGTAAGAAAGGTACTCCTTTGAAAATTGAAACATATTAATTTTATTTTAATATTTTTTAATTACAAAAAAAAATCGTAGTAAATATACATAATTATAAATTAATAAAATGAAATAAATATAAATAATTTAATAAAATAAAGTGTTTACAATTTATAATTCTAGGGGTTTCTTTTTTGACTGTAGGCGGGAGCAGAGTCCGAGCTTGCTTTACTCAATGTGCCTGACACAACGGAAGGCGAGCAACTCAGTAACAAAGGAATACCGCATTTCCCGACCTTGGCGTTAGGGAAAACGGCCACGGCCTCTGAATCGCTGTCGCCACTTGTTGTTGCCGAGCCACTGCTGGTACTGCCCGATGATGATGGCGGTATGCCATAACCAAGGCTTGGTCCATAAGCGCTTCTAGAACTGCGCATCTCATTTGCATGCCATCTGTTTTGAATATCCCACTTCGCATTCGCCATCTCAGCATATCTTTCCTGCGGAATCATGCTGTGTATACCCACTGGACTCTCGTGATGAATATTTTGATTCGTTGAGTGGAAGCGTTGATTGTGATCGTCAGATGCTTTCATAAAAGAAATGAAATCTTGATTTTTTTCTTTCCCGACCTTGGCGTTAGGGAAAATCTCATCTGCATGCCATTTGTTTTTAATATCCCACTCCGCATTCGCCATCTTAGCATATCTCTCCTGCGGAATTATGCCGTGTAAACCCACTGGACTCTCGTGATGAATATTTTGATTCGTTGAGTGGAAGCGTTGATTGTGATCGTCAGATGCTTTCATAAAAGAAATGAAATCTTGATGTTTATCTTTCCCGACCTTGGCGTTAGGGAAAATCTCATCTGCATGCCATCTGTTTTGAATATCCCACTCCGCATATCTCTCCTGCGGTATCATGCCGTGTAAACCCACTGGACTCTCGTGATGAATATTTTGATTCGTTGAGTGGAAGCGTTGATTGTGATCGTCAGATGCTTTCATAAAAGAAATAAAATCTTGATGTTTATCTTTCCCGACCTTGGCGTTAGGGAAAATCTCATCTGCATGCCATCTGTTTTTAATATCCCACTCCGCATTCGCCATCTTAGCATATCTCTCCTGAGGAATTATGCCGTGTAAACCCACTGGACTCTCGTGATGAATATTTTGATTCGTTGAGTGGAAGCGTTGATTGTGATCGTCAGATGCTTTCATAAAAGAAATGAAGTCTTGATCGTGTTCGTGATGTTTTTCTTGCAATTTATCGTTTGATCTCATCGATTCTTGTTGAGAAATTTTGGATTGACCCATTTGTTGCCACATAGAATTTAATTTTGATGAGGACGGCTGGTTATTTTCACGTTCACCTTCCATAGATTTATTTGAATTTTGCATACCGTTGTCTGGTTTTGGTTCTATAACATGTGTCATTTGATTTGATGCAGACACATGTATGTTGCTTTCAACTTTCTTCACGTGGTCTTCCTGTTTGTTCTTGCTCATGTCACTCTTCTCATCAGAATTTGTATCGCGGAAAACTTTATCTTTCTTCAGTGCTTCGTCTTCTTCGTGTCCCCATGCCTCCTTTTCTTGGATCGGTTCTAAAGCTTTCTTGGATAGTGATAATTTCTTACCAAATTGATCCAGGTGAGCCGCTGCTGCAGCTATTGTTGTCAAAATGGAAAACAAAACTAATATCTTCATTTTGAGGTGTTCCTGTGAGGTGTGAAGCTACTGGGATTCTAAGCTGGTATTTATACTAAACTGTGATGGTTGAGATATTTAATGTTATCTTCAGAACACATGAAACGTGCTTGTGGACACGTTCAGTTCGTGTAAACATTTCAACTTTCAACTTTAACTTGCATTCTTATATCTACTGATTATTTTCTTGTAGGTATCTTTACACGATATTTTTATATAACAAATTATTGCCGGCGACTTTGCTCTCATAATTTTTATTTTACTATTTCGTAATCGAGCCTTGTCTGTAAATAATAAAAAAAAAAAAAACAATTTGTGCACGTTTTTATTGTTAGAGAGGTCGAAAAAAATGTTTTTGAATTTGTGTCTGTTTGTCTGTGCGTTTATGCACGCTAATCTCAGAAACGGCTTAACCAACCGTTTTCACTAATGTATTGTGCTAACCTTCATTTAAATTATACATAGTGTCATTTCAAACAGTTCATAAATAAAAAGTAATTTATCAATTTAAAGATTAAATATTTTTTTGATAAATATAAGCTGCATAAGCTGAATATTTTATATAACTATGACTATTTGTACCTGCGATCTCATACGCGTCGTATTCAGAATGTAGAGTAAACTTTTTCGTTTGAAAACCAATTGGAATGAAACAAACATAAAAATGAACCAACATTAATATTTTACTTGCTAGTCGTTGTTAGTCTGTTTGTCTGTGCATAAACGATTTTATTATCTCCCAAATGTTCTTATAAGGAAAGATATTTTACGTCTGCTGCATGTTTTTCGCACCCTTGTATACCCTGTATTATTAATTACACAAATCGTGTCGCATCAATAGACCCAGATAATGCAGGTTTTGCCGTTTTATTTTATGGAAAAAACTTCAAAGTTCTTGATCATAATTTGGCATACTCATCTCTTTTCTATCCGTCCATGATATACTCAAAGTTTTTCTGTAACATCACATTTCGAATGCTTGAACTTGTGTATAAATTTCCCAGTACGAGTCCATGCTTCTACGTCATACATTAAGGTGACACAAGCAGGACACAAGTAAGCTTTCCTCCGCCATACAAACGTAGAATGATTATTACTACGCTGTTTTATGTTTAATTTATAAAAGTAAGCAAGATACCGATTTATCTTGTCGTTAGCTAGATTCCTTGTCATACATACTTTTTTCCTTTAAAAATCCATACTTTAACACAAGTTTTAATCCATATTTGAGTATAAATAGGTCACTCACTCTAAGTACTGTACAAAATCTCCAAAATACTTTGCCTACAAACATTGATTAGTTATTCAAGAGTTCAAATAACTTTACACGAAATAGTTATTATTTTATATGCAGTAGTTTTGTCAAAAAGAGTATAATAATATGCCCAAGGGTCTGTTTATGATATTATTTTTGGTATGAATCATTGTGCATCTCAGTCGACTGCTCTTCCCTCGTTTTGTGCTGTGTGAGACAGGACGCATTTTAGACATGACACCGATGAGTTCGGGCCGTCGACTTGTTTCACCTTAAGAACACATTGTCTAACAGCCGAATTCTAGTGGGATTCTCTGGAATCAATTTATATAAGTCGCTTATGATAAAGCTGCGGTCACAGCTAGTATAATGATATTAATTAATTTTAAAACTATAATTTTAGTCGTCTACGCACTGTATTCGAGCAATGATGCATACTTCTAAAACAGCTCGTCTACTCCCACCCATTGTTATAGACCCTGACATTCCCGGAAGCAGCACTCGTAAGTCACAGTTTTTATTTTCTTTAGTGTGTATAGTAGTAGTGTGTATAGTAGTATTAATGACAATATTAAGTTTATCTTTAAAAAATGTACTCAGGCTTTGTTTTTAACGCAACATTACGTATGCGTCTAATCCTGTGCGTACATTCTAATAAGTCTAATCCTGTGACCTGTGATTAGACTTGTCTTATTAGAATTTGTACTGCGTATAGTGTATACATGTGTTACCATTTGCATTTTTATAGCTCTTGTTAGCTCGTAAAACACGACTAATGGAAATATTTCCTTTAAAATTATAGGACGTCAATCACCACTACCATGGAAATCTCCAAATAGATCAGACCATAAACAGTGGTCTAAATATCACAGTGGATGTGTACCCAAAGAGCCAAAGCTGTCAGATTGGTCTCACGAGAAGAAAAGTCCCATGCACGGTAAATAGAAAATCATTTAGGCTGTTATCTCTAATGTAGCTTGGCTCTATGTAAGCAGATAAGCCTTTCAGAAAACCCACCGTGAAATAAAAGAACACCCTATTTCGCTAGTTTCATCTTACCTTACCTATCGTATGGTGAGATTGCATTTATTGCGTTCTTAGACGAATAGCCGCTTACTCTCAAGTGAACACATCAACTATCAATCAATACTAATAATAAATCTGTAAGCGTAGGTCTGTAGTGTATGTATGTTCCTCCATAATTCTTAAACACATTAACTGATTTTCGATAGGCTACATTTTTCTTTTTCAACGCGGACGAAGTCGCGGGCGCCAGCTAGTAAGTATATAATTACCCAAAATAAAAAAACCAAAATTTCTTTGCAAAATCTTTTATTTATTCGCTAAATGATCTCCGTTTCTATTGTCTATTACCTAAAAGTAATTCTCATATACCTGCTGTCATGCTTTTTTAATTCACAGTTCTACCTTGTATTTTTTTTTGTAAATGTTTGTTGTTTTTTTTATCCAGGAAAACATCGAAAACCAGCTAATTCCCGTACAAGTGTGCATATTGCTACGAACACAACAGGTAGGTTGTGTTGTTCATAATAATGATTCTTGTAACAAGATAATCATAATGGTCCATAAGCCAGGCACTAATTTCGTCAATGATTTCCTCTCACTCGATAATTTGTAAAATGCCTGAGAGAGTTGTATCATGATGCGTTGTGAACGTCAGCTGCGGCTCCGATGGTGGGTTGAGCAGTGGTAGCCCGTTACACTTTCAGAGGATCAGCTGACAAGCATTCCACCAAGATATAGCCAGCTGACTTTTTTATTTATTAACAGTAATTCATAAACTATCATCTGATAAATTTTCTATTGGGAGGTAATCACTGAACACGTATATATTCGTGTGACCTGCTGACGTATAATCCACCATTTTATAAATAGCAGACAATTTTGTTTCTTCAAAATATTAGGCTAACTATAATTTGATGAATTTTTAATAGGGAATAAATAACTAAAAAATTTTTTTAATATGTGCGTGAGCGGCTACCACTCTACTGCTCAACCCACCATCGGAGCCGCAGCTGACGTTCACAACGCTTCACGATACAACTCTCTCAGTCATTTTACGAGTTATCGACTGGGAGGAAATTGGTCATGAAAATCTGTCGCTGGCTCATGGACCATAAACACCGAGTCTATCTCAACGATGCTTCATTCCGATCTAGTCCTTTTAGTCCTTTCCAGACTAATGAACAACTCACTGTGTAATCATGAATGATGTAAATACAATAAAATAATGTTTTTCACTCCAAAAATTTTCCACAAAATTATTCCATAATTCTTATTCTTATATTATAATATTGTACTACAAGCTAGAAGTTTTATTTCTTTGCATATATTTTAACTAAAATTCTGAAAATACATATTAACTGTAAGTAATATTTTTTTCATTACTGTTGCAAACCTTGATTGAAAAACCTCTTTTGTTCTTTTTATATGTCATGTTTTATAATAGAAAAATATATATGAAAGAAAATAAATGACTTCAGATTTTGACCTCGAACCAGCAGTTTGATTTTCTCAATATTTTCAACAATTACACATTTCTTTTTCATATGTTAAGATTTGGATATCGTCAAAGCGTTGGACACTAATTCAAGAGTTTTAGAACAATATGTAACCGAAAAAGTTTCCTTTGAAACCGTACAACGTTGGTATCAGTTAAAGAGGCGTGAATATTTACAAGTGAGTAATTTAATAAATAATTTTGGAAACTGTTTCTCTGTTTATGTGGCAGTGTACGTACAACCAACCATTATCAGCTTCGGTTCGTCAGTAAGAGACCCCTATCCCTTTCTTATCCCGATTCCTGCCCCTTTATCCCAACTAGTGTCTTTTCATGATCAAGTTAACGTCCTTTAATTGATTATATCTAATAAATAAAATTCTCGTGTCACAGTGTTAGTTGCCATACTCCTCCAGAATGGCTTAACCGATTTTGATGAAATTTTATAGTACACTTTGTAGGTCCGAGAATAGGTTTTCATTTATTTTTATAAGCGGGCGAAGTCGCGGGCAGCAGCTAGTTGCATATAAAATATTGGAAACGGATCGACGCTGGATTCAGGCCTATGTTCCGAAATTGGATACATAATCGAGTCGTGTATGAAGATTCAAAATACTTAGTGAATGTTTTATTTTTTTTAACTGGGACTTCCATTTTTACCGAATTCCACTTTCCAAGTAGTTCCAACAGCACAGTGTCTAAAAATTACAACTACTCTTCATCATTTTCGGCCTTTGACTAAGGATGGAGAGTTTTAAGAACTATTTCTAAAATTTGTTATCTTTTTAACAATAATTTCCTCGCCCAGGATCACATTGGTTGGAAAATCTCATCTCCAGTCCTATGTGTTGCTGAACCCTCGTCGAAATTACGATTAAATGTAAGTATGTAACCTAGTTTTTAAATGTAGTTTCAATAGGACGCAGCTTGCTATTTTCTATTTTATTTGACGTGTTTATTAGAAGCATGTAAAGTGATCGTGCGTGATATAATTATACATACTGTTTTATGAGTTAAAACGTTTTAAATATTTTTTCTAGAGTTTGTTGGAGTCGTTTGACAATGAGTCGAATGAGGCAATAATGGTATGGGAATTGTCCCGTTGCATATCAACAGCAATGGACGTTGATGCTTTTCGAATATGTCAAATTTCACGCGAAACTCCAGAAATTGTACAATACTTTTTGTTGGAGAATACGGTAATCGCTATATTTTACGTTAGGCGCCTAAATGAAATGCAGTATTTTACATTTTAACATTAATTTTTATTATAAACATTTTATATATTGTTAAATTATTATTATCATTTGAAATAGAAGCAAATACTGTATATCTTTTGTACAAACATGTATGTATTATTTATCATCATACCTAGTATAATGGGGCTAATTTACCTATATTATATTACTAGATTTACTAGGTATATACATTTATACATATTGTTTATATTACTTGGTATACCAACTGAATTAGTAGACATTAATACAATTTTTACATTTATTTTATTTTTAATGTGAGCACGTATACTACGTGCTGATACATATTACTGATAATTTTGTTTTCTTATTATAATACATTTAGGATAATAATCTGAAGGTGGTACCGAAGCGTTTAGATTTGGCGAATCCAATTGAAACAACTCTAATACTGAAAGTAGCAAGTCGTGGTAGATGCTGGCGCTGCAGTAGATATGAAGAATCCGAATTCCCCAATACTCCTTTTGAATTGTTCAAGACATTTAAAATTGAAATTAAGGTGAGAAAGGGAAAACAATAGCCTGCTTTGTATATGTGGAAAAACTGCTTCGAATTTTAAAAAATACTTAAAGACAATTTAACCCATTCATTGCCAAGGACTCGCCTGGCGAGTTCACTAACATCGCATACGGTTTTTAATAATACGGTTACTAAGAATGAATGTAAAGCACAACTTATCCATTCAAAAACCACCTTGAAATGTGGAGATATGCAATTCAAAAGCTGCGTCGTCGTGAGTCGTTCGTGAGTCGCGGTTCGTACGACCGACGACTCACCACAAGAGTTCAACATATTATACCACTGGCAATTTATATATGAGACGTGAAATTTTTGGTGCGGCAATAAATGTATTAAAGTATTTTAGGTTTATTTAAAAAAAACAAGCTCGATTATTTAGGTGATGTTTGGTAAACAAAGAAACTTTCATTTTAAAGACATTATGAAATCTCGGCGGTGATGTCATCACATCATCATCAAGATTTATCACAGAAAAAGTAGGAATGTGAGTCACATAGTGTGTCAAAACACAGTAGCTCATTGTAAGCTAAAACAAACAGCTTACTGAGGATTCAGCCATCGGTTATTTAGAATCGTAAGAGTTCACATTGTACCTACCTCTTCTCTTTACATAAAAAAATATATACAAAATTAGAATTTATGTTATTTGTTAAAATAGTAAAAGAAAGCTCCTATTTTTATTTTTATTGACATTATTTAAACCGTAGAAAAATACGTATTTCAGGCAGAAGCAAACTTCCTAATGTACCAGCCAATTCTAAATAAATCAGGTCAAACGGCATATGTTATAGAATTCTGGAGAATCAATGAAGAGTTTACTGAAAAGGAAGAAGAAATCAGTTCAAATTTTCAGGTTTGGGGTAACTTGGCGCTTCATTATTGCAATTTATATTTGGACATGAACAAAGAGAGAAATATGACGAACTTTCTTTTGGATGTCGTGAGGTTAGTTACCTATTACTATTATATCCTAGTAACTGTTTTTGAGGTTTATCTAATCTGTTACTTATACCCTATTTTTATTCTAGAGCAATATTTGAAGAAATGGTATCTCTTGATCAAGTCATAAAACGCATTTTAGAATTCGCCCAGAAACTGGTGAACGCTGATAGAGCTTCTTTATTCCTTGTCGATTACAGAAATTTTGAACTTGTTTCAACTGTTTTTGATTTGAAATTCGAATCTGGCCAAGATCGAGACATGGCGAAGAAAGAAATAAGGATGCCTATAAATCGAGGCATAGCCGGCCACGTGGCTATGTCTGGCGAATCTATGAACATTCCTGACGCATATTCTGACTACAGATTTAATAGGTAATGAGAAAATTTATTATATAACCTGAGACTCAACTTATAAATATGCTAATATGTAAACTGAAAATATGATTTCAGATCTGTAGACGAAGTAACTGGATACAAAACAGTTAGTATCCTCTGCATGCCAATTAAAGTCCAGGGTAAAGTTATTGGGGTAGTTCAAATGGTTAATAAAAGAAATTATGTGACTTTTGACCAAAGCGATGAAGGGGCCTTTGAAATATTCGCCACATTTTTTGGACTCGCTTTGCACCACGCTAGACTTTATGATAAAATAATGCGCAAAGAACAAAAATATAGAGTGGCTTTGGAAGTGTTGAGCTACCACAATACCTGCAGAGAGAACGAGGTTCAAGCGGTTTTAGGAGATACACAACGGGTCACAGTTAATCTTGACGATTTCTATTTAGACCCTTATCAAATCAATGAATTCGCTAAGTGTAAAATGGTTATAATTATGTTTAGTGACCTATTTGATATAACTAAGTTCGATGTGATGACAGTAGTTAGATTTGTTCTAACGGTGAAAAAGAATTACAGGACAGTTCCGTATCATAACTTTGATCACGGTTGGTCAGTTGCACATTCAATGTATGTTATATTGAAGAATGATAAGGAGCAACGGTTTGATTATAAAACTGTGAGTAGATTTTTTTCTTTGTTTATTATTTAATTTGTTAAGAGACACTGTATACAGTGAAGTGGAAACAAACGTCCATTTCGCTGGACGCAATTGCTTTGAAAGTCGATTAATATGTAAATGTCAGTTAGAATATAAATTAAAAACCATAAGTTCAGCGCCAACGAGCTGCCAGCATCGCCAAAGTTTCATATAGGTAAACGTTGAAGGTCAAACGTCAATGTCATTTGCCTCAATTAGTCCTCACTTTGGTGGTAACGCAAAATGGTATATTTGGTATACTATAGTTCTAATCACGGTACACGTGTATTTAGCGAAAATTGTTGCATTATAATTAGAATTTTCTTTTAATTTTTAGAGGTTAGCCTTATTTGTAGCGGGCCTTTGTCACGATTTGGACCATCGTGGCTACACAAACAAGTACATGTCAGAGACAGCATCCCCTTTGGCCGCTATGTACACTACCTCCACATTGGAACACCACCACTTCAATATAACAGTGACAATCTTACAACAGGTAAGAAAAACATGTAATGTTTCTGTATGTATTCTTTTAACGTTAAGATCGATAGACAGGCTGCGCCTATAACACAAGCAACGTAACAAGTGTCGCATGTGCTCTGTCGACTATAGTAGGATTAGGAAGGGCTCTGGCGTCCCTTTCTAGCACCGAAACACAACAGCACACATGCTATTTCACGGTGGTATTCTGTATGGAACCACCAGATGAGTGGTTAGGATGCCTTTCAAATCCATTCGTGCTCACCGCACACTCAATGTGTACGCATATATTCTCAGAACACGTGAGTTTAAGAAAACTGTATTGCGAAAAAGTTCTTGTAGTTTTTAAATAAGAAACTAATATTCTAACGCATTAGGCGGTACCTAAGATTTTAATGTAAGATATAAAATAAAATGCTTCATATTTTAAACAGGACGGCCATAACATATTCTCTCACCTGAGCAGTGACGAATATAAAGACATACTAAGTTTAATAAAGTTGAGCATCCTTGCAACTGATTTGGCCGCTTTTTTTCCAAACATGGCAAAATTGAAAGAACTGCTTGGAGAACAGATCAGCTTTGATTGGGACATTCGCAGCCATAGGTTAGTCTTGTAAAACATTATGTATGCCTTATAAACATTGTTTATTTATTTATTTAGATTAATACAGCCATACATTTTAAAAAATATATTATAGATTATATACAAATAGGGCTGAAGAATCATAAAAATTATATATTAAATTCAAAAAAGAAAAAGAAGAGAATCAATACTAATAATAAATCTGTAGGCGTCGGTCATGGAGTAATTTACTTTGTTTTCAGAAATATCGTGTATATAGGCTCTATATACACACATATACATTTTTAGAATTTTTTTCTGCATGTATGTATGTTCCTCAATCACTCTTAAACGAATTAACTGATTTTCATGAAACTTGGTAGATAAACATTTAGAAGTACGGGACACGTGATAGGCTGCTTATTATATTTTTCAACGCGGACGAAGTCGCGGGCAACAGCTAGTATTCTATAACTGATAAAAAATATTTTTTTAAAAGTAATATTTTTATAAGTATTTTTTAAACATTACGAAAACGATTTTATGAAAAAAATATTCATAATTTGTAGAGAACTAGCTATGGCTATATCCATGACATCTTCTGATCTATCTGCATCGGCGAAGCCATGGGAAATTCAGATTAAAACTGTACGAGTAATTTTCGAAGAATTCTATGATCAAGGTGATAAGGAAAGGGCCGGCGGAAAGGAACCCATTCCAATGATGGACAGGTTCAAGCCCGAGGAACAACCTTCAAGTCAGGTCGGTATAATAAGGATGATTTCAGTGTGTAAATTATTACAAACTTTAAAAGAAAGAATGTAATAAACTTGCTTAGCACAATCTAACTTTCAATATAAACTGATCTGAGCACCAAGTTTGCCCTTTGATTACGAAACTTTATTGAGAAAATGCATTATTAATATAGGTGTTGGTTGAATTTTAGGTAGGATTTCTCGGCCAGATATGTATACCATGCTACAACATGCTTCGAAAAATATTACCTAACACATATCCAATGTATAAAATGGCTTTAAAGAATCTTAGAAGATGGGAAGCACGAGCCTCTCGCGTTGCCTTGAAAAGCAGCGCGGGTAACAACGAAATTCACGATTTTGAAGCCAATACAGTTGTTACTAATAATGATGAATGTTGTAAAGATAAAAAAGGAGAAACAAAAGAAAATTAGATTTATTTATTTTTTCAAATGCACGAAAATTGTAGTTATATTAAATCTTGTTACACGTGATTTCTTTGTTTTCTTTCAATATATCATAGTACAAATTATGAAACTCCATCCATAGTGACACCTCCTTTCCCTATATTGTAACCTTTGATGTCATAGAACGATAAAAAGAACCTGAAACAATAAAACTTAAAATATTATCCCACATGTAGATTACTATTTGACTAGATAAAGTCCGTTATCGGTTTTGAACTCTAGATAATAAGTATTTTTTAACGAGGCTGGAGAAGGTAAAAAAATTAAGGTTTCTAAAAAATATATTATATTTTATACCTTTCCAGTTTCACTCCTAGATGGTTTTGTATGAATTTGGAAACTTCCATAATGATAATTTTATTACCTTCAGGTCTCAGGTTACCAATAGATTCTAGTGTTGCGACCGCTCCCGGTGATTCCCAATCGCTTCCAAATGACACTTGACAATCACCAGATATCATGCAAACGAATTTCTGTAAATATTAAATACCAATAAAACATGAATATGTCTGCAACAAACTCAAAATGCTCTGGCATGTTCAAGAAACGAGCATAACACACGTGATGTTTTTCCACAGTGGTCTATGCTTGTTTTTAACGTCGGAAAAAAACCAACGTACCGGCTAAAACCCAACGAGTTTCTAGTGCGGCCGTTGATGGACGGGGTCGAGATGACGCTATGACACGACTTCAGTGCCGCGCTAAGCATACCAATATTGAAACAAAAAGCTTAAATTTAATCCATATATTTGACAACGGACTTTTGTTATACAAGCGAATAGATGCCTACTTTTTGTCTGGTCATGGAGTCATAAGATAATTTTTAACTATTAGCATAATCTTAAAAAAAAATGTCTATGAATCTCCTAACTAACTAACTAACTATATTATTATGTCTACTTCGCTTAATAACTAGTCCCTCCTCCTACCTACCTATATTTATATTAAATCATATTTTCTATATTAAAAACTGCTGGTAGCAAGAGAAACAGTCGTGAATGTAAGTGTGTCGTTTTCGATGTGGGTCTTTTTCCCGATTCCGTTGGAACAACTACATAATATATAGAAACAATCTTCTGTTAAAATGCAACTTTGTATGAAAATTCAAATCAATCTATTGGTTAGTTTTTAAGTTTTGTAAAATTTTTAAATACATACTAGTGACTAGCTCTCGATTTCGCCTGGGGTGCTTATCTTTTAAGTTGGACCAAATCGTAAAATTCGACTCGTAAAACGATTTTTTGAAATAGAAAGCAACGCAATAATTTAAAATACATTATTCAAGTAGAAGTATTTGTCGTATAGCTTTGGCGAAATGGACACGAAAATAATTGTCGGATAAATCTGACACTGGCGGCTAAAGGATTAAAAGAGTAGCTGTGCCCGCGACTTTTCGTGTAACTCACTCGATAATTTGTAAAATGCCTGAGAGAGTTGTATCATGATGCGTTGTGAACGTCAGCTGCGGCTCCGATGGTGGGTTGAGCAGTAGAGTGGTAGCCGCCCACGCACATAATAAAAAAAGTTTTTAGTCATTATATTATTATTAGCCTAATATTTTGAAGAAACAAAATTGTCAGCTATTTATAAAATGGTGGATTATACGTCAGCAGGTCACACGAATATATACGTGTTCAGTGATTACCTCCCAATAGAAAATTTATCAGATGATAGTTTATGTATTACTGTTAATTAATAAAAAAGTCAGCTGGCTATATCTTGGTGGAATGCTTGTCAGCTGATCCTCTGAAAGTGTAACGGGCTACCACTGCTCAACCCACCATCGGAGCCGCAGCTGACGTTCACAACGCATCATGATACAACTCTCTCAGGCATTTTACAAATTATCGAGTGAGAGGAAATCATTGACGAAATTAGTGCCTGGCTTACGGACCATTATATCTACTGATTATTTTCTCGTAGGTATCTTTACACGATATTTTTATATAACAAATTATTGCCGGCGACTTTGCTCACATAATTTTTATTTTTACTATTTCTTCTAGGTACTAATTACCCTTTCGGCGTAGATTGTAGCGTCATTATGTACAGACACTTAAAAATCCAATTTCATCACCAGAATAAATTTAAAACTTATTGTAAGGCATTAGGTAATATTAGACAAGCTGTATTATAATAAAAACATATTTTTTAATCGTAAACGTAAAAATCAATTTATTACGTTCTGTATAATAAGGATAATAAAATAGTAATCGAGCCTTGTCTGTAAATAAAATAAAATAAAAAAGGAAACAATTTGTGTGTATGTTTTTCCTATTACAGAGGTCGAAAAAAATGTTTTTGAATTTTTGTCTCTTTGTCTGTGCGTTTATGCATGCCGTTTTCCCTAATGTGTTGTGCTAAGCTTCATTTAAATTAAAGTGTTATTTCAAACAGTTCATAAATAAAAAGTAATTTATCAATTTAAAGAATAAATATTTTTTTGATAAATAAGCTGAATATTTTATATAACTATGACTATTTGTGCCTGCGATCTCATTCGCGTCGTATTCAGAATGTAGAGTAACCTATTGAATGAAACAAACATAAAAATGAAACAACGCTATAATATTTTATTTGCTAGTCGTTGTTAGTCTGTTTGTCTGTGCATAAACGATTTATTATTTCCCGAGTGTTCTTATAAGGGAATATATTTTACGTCTGCTGTCTGTTTTTCGCACCCTTGTATATCCTGTATTATTACCTGTATCAATCGTGTCGCATCAATAGACACAATGCATAATAGATCAATGCAGGTTTTGCCGCTTTATTTTCTATTTTGGCATACTTACTCGTCTCATTGCTATCCGTCCATGATATCCTCAAAGTTTTTCTGTAACATCACATTTCGAATGCTTGAACTTGTGTATAAATTTCCCAGTACGAGTCCATGCTTCTACGTCATACATTAAGGTGACACAAGTAAGCTTTCCTCCGCCATACAAAAGTAGAATGATTATTACTCCGCTGTTTTATGTTTAATTTATAAAAGTAAGCAAGATACCGATTTATCTTGTCGTTAGCTAGATTCCTTGTCATACATACTTTAAATTAATTTATTAATTTAAAAGATATGATCCTTAAAAATTCATATTTTAATACAAGTTTTAACCCATCGTTGAGTGTGAATGGGTCACTCTACTGTACAAAAACATTGATTAGTTATTCAAGAGTTCAAATAACTTTACACGAAATAGATATTATATTCAGTAGTTTAGTCAAAAAGAGTATAATAATATGCCCAAGGGTCTGTTTATGATTTTTTTTTTGTTATGAATCATTGTGCATCTCAGTCGAGTGCTTTTCCCGCGCTTTGTGCTGTGTGAGACAGGACGCTTTTTAAACATGAGACCGATGAGTTCGGGCCGTCGACTTGTTTCACCTTAAGAACACATTGTCTAACAGCCGAATTCTACTGGGATTCTCTGGAATCAATTTATATAAGTCGCTCATGATAAAGTTGCGGTCACAGCTAGTATAATGATATTAATTAATTTTAAAACCATAGTTTTAGTCGTCTACGCACTGTATTCGAGCAATGATGCATACTTCTAAAACAGATCGTCTACTCCCACCCATTGTTATAGACCCTGACATTCCCGGAAGCAGCACTCGTAAGTCACCGTTTTTATTTTATTTAGTGTGTACAGTAGTAGTATTAATGACAATATTAAGTTTATCTTTAAAAAATGTACTCAGGCTTTGTTTTTAACGCAACATTACGTATGCGTCTAATCCTGTGCGTACATTCTAATAAGTCTAATCCTGTGACCTGTGATTAGACTTGTCTTATTAGAATTTGTACTGCGTATAGTGTATACATGTGTTGTGTTGTAAATACATATTATTATTTGATTTAATTGAATTTCCAAAATGATTTGCATTTTTATAGTTCTTGTTAGCTCGTAAAACACGACTAATGGAAATATTTCCTTTAAAATTATAGGACGTCAATCACCACTACCATGGAAATCTCCAAATAGATCAGACCATAAACAGTGGTCTAAATATCACAGTGGATGTGTACCCAAAGAGCCAAAGCTGTCAGATTGGTCTCACGAGAAGAAAAGTCCCATGCACGGTAAATAGAAAATCATTTAGGCTGTTATCTCTAATGTAGCTTGGCTCTATGTAAGCAGATAAGCCTTTCAGAAAACCCACCGTGAAATAAAAGAACACCCTATTTCGCTAGTTTCATCTTACCTTACCTATCGTATGGTGAGATTGCATTTATTGCGTTCTTAGACGAATAGCCGCTTACTCTCAAGTGAACACATCAACTATCAATCAATACTAATAATAAATCTGTAAGCGTAGGTCTGTAGTGTATGTATGTTCCTCCATAATTCTTAAACGATTCATAATTCCTGATTTTCATGATTTTTCAACACGGACGAAGTCCCGTTTCTTTGCAAAATCTTTTATTTATTCTCTAAATGACCTCCATTCTATTTTTGTCTATTAAAAGTAATTCTCATCTACCTACTTTCATGCTTTTTTGATTTACAGTTCTGCCTTGTATTTTTTTGTAAATGTTTGTTGTTTTTTTTTATCCAGGAAAACATCGAAAACCAGCTAATTCCCGTACAAGTGTGCATATTGCTACGAATACAACAGGTAGGTTGTGTTGTTCATAATAATGATTCTTGTGACAAGATAATAATCATAAACACCAGTCTATCTCAACGATGCTTCTTTCCGATCTTAGTCCTTTTAGTCCTTTCACTGTGTTATCATGTATGTTGTTTTAAATTTTCATTTAGGAAATTTTCCATATAATAATTCCATAATTCTTATGCATAACATCTAGCTTGTATTACAGCTGTAGCTTGTACTACAACTACAAGCTAGAAGTTTTATTTCTTTGAATATATATTAACTAAAATTCTGAAAATATTAACTAATATACTTACAGTAATATTTTTTTCATTACACATTTTTTTTCATATGTTAAGATTTGGATATCGTCAAAGCGTTGGACACTAATTCAAGAGTTTTAGAACAATATGTAACCGAAAAAGTTTCCTTTGAAACCGTACAACGTTGGTATCAGTTAAAGAGGCGTGAATATTTACAAGTGAGTAATTTAATAAATAATTTTGGAAACTGTTTCTCTGTTTATGTGGCAGTGTACGTACAACCAACCATTATCAGCTTCGGTTCGTCAGTAAGAGACCCCTATCCCTTTCTTATCCCGATTCCTGCCCCTTTATCCCAACTAGTGTCTTTTCATGATCGAGTTAACGTCCTTTAATTGATTATATCTAATATATACAATTCTCGTGTCACAGTATTAGTTGCCATACTCCTTCGAAACGGCTTAACCGATTTTGATGACATTTTATAGTACAGTTGGTAGGTCCGAGAATAGGTTTTTATCTATTTTTATAAGCGGGCGAAGTCGCGGGCAGCAGCTAGTTGCATATAAAATATTGGAAACGGATGATACATAATCGAGTCGTGTATGAAGATTCAAAATACTTAGTGAATGTTTTTTTTTAATTGGGACTTCCATTTTTTCCGAATTCCACTTTCCGAGTAGTTCCAACAGACCACACAGTGTCTTAAAATTACAAGTGCTCTTCATCATTTTCGGCCTTTGACTAAGGATGGAGAGTTTTAAGAACTATTTCTAAAATTTGTTATCTTTTTAATAATAATTTCCTCGCCCAGGATCACATTGGTTGGAAAATCTCATCTCTAGTTTTTAAATGTAGTTTCAATAGGACGCAGCTTGCTATTTTCTATTTTATTTGACGTGTTTATTAGAAGCATGTAAAGTGATCGTGCGTGATATAATTATACATACTGTTTTATGAGTTAAAACGTTTTAAATATTTTTTCTAGTGGCTAGGGTGGCTGGGTGCCAAAATTTCTATATGATTTTTTCGCTTGGCAGACCTGAATTATTCGATTAATGATAACTTAAAGAATCACAGAAAAATAGTCTGCCACCATGGTAGCGCTGCGTTTTCAATTGACAGCGTTTAAAAAATGTAAAATAAAAACAGTCAGTTAAATCATTTTAATCTATTTATTTCTTAGAAGATGGGAAGCACGAGCCTCTCGCGTTGCCTTGAAAAGCAGCGCGGGTAACAACGAAATTCAAGGAAATCATTTGGATTTAGATTCCGAAAATGACGAGGATTTTGAAGCCAATAAGGTTGTTACTAATAATGATGAATGTTGTAAAGATAAAAAAGGAGAAACAAAAGAAAATTAGATTCATTTCTTTTTTCAAATGCACGAAAATTGTAGTTATTAATGTAACTTGTTACACAGATTTCTTTGTTTTCTTTGAATTTATCATAGTACATATTATTTATCATCAAACTCCATCCATAGTGACACCTCCTTTCCCTATATTGCAACCTTTGATGTCATAGAACGATAAAAAGAACCTGAAACAATAAAACTTAAAATATTATTGAACTCTAGATAAGTATTTTTTAACGGGGCTGGAAAAGCTAAAAAAATTAAGGTTTCTAAAAAATATATTATATTTTATACCTTTCCGGTATCACTCCTAGATGGTTTTGTATGAATTTGGAAACTTCCATAATGATAATTTTATTATCTTCAGGTCTCAGGTTACCAATAGATTCTAGTGTTGCGACCGCTCCCGGTGATTCCCAATCGCTTCCAAATGACACTTGACAATCACCAGATATGATGCAAACGAATTTCTGTAAATATTAATTACCAACAAAACATGAATATGTCTGCTACAAACGCAAAATGCTCTGGTATGTTTAAAAAACGAGCCTACTTTTCTGTCTGATCATGGCGTGATAAGATAATTCTTAACTATTGGCATAATCTTAAAAAAAATGTCTATGAATCTCCTTGCCCTCCTCTCTTCTAACCTATAATGCAGTAGATCTAACTAACTATATTATTATGTCTACTTCGCATAATAACTAGTCCCTCCTCCTACCTACCTATATCTATATTAAAGCATATTTTCTATATTAAAAACTGCTGGTAGCAAGAGAAACAGTCGTGAATGTAAGTGTGTCGTTTTCGCTGTGGGTCGTTTTTTCCCGATTCCGTTGGAACAACTACATAATATATAGAAACAATCTTCTGTTAAAATGCAACTTTGTATAAAAATTAAAATTTCAAATCAATCCATTGGTTAGTTTTTGAGTTTTGTTAAATTTTTAAATACATACTAGTGACTAGCTCTCGATCGCCTGGGGGTGCATATCTTTTAATTTGGACCAAATAACGTTTAGGAGGTCATCGCGCACAAACACGTGACACGAAATTTTAATATATTAGATATACCTACTTATTGTTAAGTAAACTTACGTCTTCCGGCTTCCTAACAACTTTTGATAGCAACGGAATTATTTTATTGACAAAATCCTTTGGTATATTGCTCTTTGGTACATTGGTTAGAATTTTCAAACACGGCATTATAATCAAAGTATCAAATGACGAGACTTACTGAACTATCAATAACAACTGTGTTGAGTTCGTCGTATGTTATCAATATTTTAGTTATCAATCGCGTGAAGAAGAATAATTCGAGTTATTATCAATTTCATTACATAACTTGATGATGCTTATTTTATTTTTATTTTACTACTAGCTGGCGCCCGCAACAGCTAGTGATATCTTTCATAGGTTCTAATGAATTGTATGGAAGGTAAGAATTTTCCCAAAAGTAGAGACTTTTGAAGCCCAAGATCTAAGTACAGAGAAGATTAAAGACTTTACAACAAGATGCAAATCACTCTAATTATGAGACAACTTTCCGTTTTATGATCACTAAGTATATCTCCATTGTTTTCCCATTATCACAATGGGGCACAGATTATGTGAAATAAGTAAGTAGGTAACAGAATGGACAACTTATTAGTTGCCACTGGTCGAAACTCTACCATCATTTCTGAAGTGGGGAAAAACTGTTTTTATTGGTAACAATAAAGACAGTTTAGATAGAAACTAGTAACTATCTAAACTGATTACAGTACCTATGCAAAAATTTAAAAAATGAAAGTAATCTGTATGTTGAATTGGATAACACCTATCTATAATCAGCAATGTTCAGAGCTCCAATATTCCTGGATGTTTTAAAGCAAAAAATCTTGCTCAATATTAACCTAATGTTAAGTTTACCTTTCAAGTTCGAGTTATTAAAAACAAATATTTTTTTTTTTTTTTTCAGAACCTGTCTTAAATTAATAAATGAAATGGAAATGCAGAGTTCCTATTTAGCATGACTAGGATTAAACTGTGTCTGCTTTTGCTTCCACTGAGCTGCCCTTTTTAATTTTAACATTTTAGTGTAAGTAGGTACGTAGGGAGATAATTTTCGTCCATTCTTTTAGTAATCGACAGATGCAATGGTTTAATAGTGTATTGATTTTTTGTTAAAAGTGTTAAATTTATTTTTATTATTAAGTACTAGTAAATTGTTTAGGTTATATTGCTATACTAGCTGGTGCCTGCGACTTCGTCCGCGTTGAAAACGAGAAAAGTAGCCTAAAAATCTAAAATTTTTTAAACCAAGTTTCATGAAAATCAGTTAATTCGTTTAAGATTTTTTTAAAAACATACATGCATACATACACTTACATAATTATTATTAGTATTGATATTGATAAAATTATGATTAGTTACTCATTTTTATAAAAATTATAAGATAATATAACTTTTAGATAAGAACGTGATCTAATCTTTAAAAAAGAAATGATGAAGCAATTGTTTAAAATAGTATTTATATCAGCAATCACGTATTTTTTTATGCATTATTTTATCACGTGCATTAAATTGTGATTAACGATTGCCCAATGCAGATTCTGTATTGTCTATGTACTAATGATGTACAGATTATGTATGTACTAATGAATCATGAAATAGGTGTATATAAGTATAGTATATTTCTCATCATTAATATTAGTCTTCGCAAATGTTCCACAATTTTATTAATATCCAAGGGAGCAATATATGTCCTAAAAATAGATACAATTAGACAAATGTTTTGAATAGCGAGGAAGTTTTTCCTCTTCAATACTAATAATAAATCTGTAAGTGTATGTATGTATGTTCCTCCATAACTCTTAAAAGAATTAACTTTTTTTCATGAAATTTGGTTGATAATCATTTAGAAGTACAGGACACAGGATAGGCTACTTTTTTTTTTCAAAGCGGACGAAGTCGCAGGCATCAGCTAGTAAACTAATGAGTATATTTTTTTCTGGATGAAAAGCGACCCATATCATTTTCTGTACCTGACAACAAATAAACAAATTCATTTTCGCATTTTATTTATAACTAGTGGGTGCCCGCGACTTCGTCCGCGTTGAATAAGAAATTTAGCTTGACCCGGGCAAATGTTGTTTTGCAACTATCACTTACCTACCGAAAAAAAATTCATAAAAATCGGCCAGAAATCGGACCTCAAACTATATTGACTCTCATACTATATCAAACTCAAATATTTGACAACCAAGTGACAATTTTAGACAAAAGACATCAATAATGTTTCACAGCTAGGAATATTTTGTATTTACCGTTACTTATTTATTTATGTTGTCACCGTTTAAACCTTCCCTGGACTTTCACGAATATTGCAAAACCAAAATCTCTTGTAATGTCATCTCATGTCATCTTATATCGCTGTGACGACGATGGCGCCGCCATGCGACAGTGGCCCCCAATTATTTATGTTTTTATATGATCCCTCGGGAATAGTCCTTTTTTTCTGGATGAAAGGTACCCTATGTCCTTTCTGGTGTCCCAGACAACGTGTATGCAAAATTTCATGGTGATCGGTTCAGTAGTTTTTGCGTTAAAGCGAGACAGACAGACAGAGTTACTTTCGCATTTATAATATTAAAGATTATTAGAAAAAACATGTATATTATTGTCAGCAATCGTCAAATTGCATACGTATCAAAAAATCAACAACGCCTACTTTCTATTGACATTGAACTTCACCTTGCTTACTTAGGAATAATATTTATAAATGTTATAATATGCTAAAATTTTCCATAACAAACAAAACACAAAGACGTAAAGTTGCGTAAGTGGTACGCTTTCTAACCCTGTTTAAAAATGCTATGAGTATTTTAATTGCAAAGGCCATGCTTAGCTAAATTTATTTTAATGTAAATCGTACGCATACGAAACAATATTTTCGACCGACGAAAACGAAAAAACAAAAAGGAGGAGGTACTCAATTCGACGCGTATATATTTGTTAATATATATTTTTTTATGTATGATCACGCATAACTTTTGACAGGGTGGTGCGATTTTGATAATTCTTTTTTTATTTGAAAGGGTGCACCTCCAAGGGGGTCCCATTTTAATTTGAAAAAAAAAAATTCCAACCCTAAGGTTAAGAAAACAGGGGATGATTGATTGTACACTCATCGATTGTAGCGTATAACCACGCATCACTTTTTACAGAGTAGTCCGATTTTGATAATTCTTTCTTTAATGGATAGGGTATACCTCGAAGTTGGTCTTGTATAAATTTGGAAAAAAAAATCTTACCCTAAGGGTGAGAAAATGGGGGTGGGAAAATTAAAAATTAAGCATGTAGTAAATATTAGATTATAACCAGAAAAAAATATAAAATAAAACTTTTTAACAAAAAATAAAACCGCCGAAAATACTGAAAACCATAAAATAATCTTATTATCATTTTACCTAAGTAATTTTGAGTCGGCGCCAAACAAGCAAAAATTACGTAAAAAGTGATGCGCGGCGGCAGTAAGTTAGGTTTCTAACTTACTGCTCATCAAAAGCGATGAATCTATAGTTAACATGAGTTAACTACAGTTAAGTTGGGTATTCTTATGAATAAAATATTTAAAAAAAACTTTCAATATTTAAAAAATAATCATAATATCTATGATATCTATGATATATAAGTAAAATATTAGTTATTAATGATAAATTTTCAATGATATATCAATATTCTACGATTCATTATTTTTTCATTCTTTAAACATTCAGTGACGAACTGTCTGTAATTAGGAAATATAAAAAAGTCAAAAACAATCAAAATTTATCTAAAGATGTATTTTCTACCATATGAGATAAAAAAATATATAAAAACAGTGGCACTCTGGGATTGACGACAGAAGTTAAAACTTAAACAATTTCGTGTGTATTTTTTAAATCGTCAGGAAATATTTTTCAATATATGTATGTAGGCATGTACATATTTATATAAGCCGGTTACACGGTTATTATTATTATTATTATTATAATTATTATTAATAATAATAATAATACACGGTTACCGGTAACGAGTTCAAAAGTTTTTCCCATCTCAAAATCAAAACAAAAATACCCAACGCGCCTAAATAAGTTTTCACCTTTGGTACTACATAAACCTAAAGGCATAATAATATAATAATTATATTACATAACGGTCAAAAAACATTGAGCTAAACTAACGATCATCTGCGAACACAAATTACGTAACGACTTTCCATACAAATGTCACGGGTTGAACGGTTACTAGAATCTAGGCCTTTGATGATATGACTAATGCTTAGATTTCGTCTAGCAATTGTTTCTAATATAGGTATATCCTAATATTATAAATGTTATTAATGCGAATGTGTGTTTGTTTGTTGGTGACGTTCTCACATTACTTAACTTCTCAATCGTTCATCATGAAAGTTTGTATAACACGTTATCCCCAGAAAAAGAAAAAGAAAAAGATACAGAAAAATACATAGAAAAAATGGGAAAACTTGGTAAAAAGGTCAACATTCTGAACTCAGGCATAGTATGTAAAACAAGAGTATTGCGTATTTACAAACAGTACCTACCATTACATTCTAATCTGATCGTGATACGATTTACGTAAGGTGCGTGTACGCACGCATCTTGATCGTATTGTTGGTCACTCTTGAACACAACACATGACAACAATTTTAAGCGTGCATTTACATTTCGAAATATTTTCCCAATTCCTAAAACTATGGTTGGTAATTTTGTAAACGATATTGTAGTCATTTTGGTCTTTCGCTTTTTGCATTTTTGCAGGCGTTATAAATAATATGTATACATAAACATTATATAAGATCCTTATACTTAATCCTATGTGGTCGGCAGCGCATTTGCAGCACCTGTGGTGTTGCTTGTGTTATAGGCGATAGTGGTAGTCACTTACCATCAAATAGACCGACGGCCAGAAAAAAAACGCCGACACGCGTAAAAAAGTTTTCACTTCAAAAAAATAAACAAAACAGCTTCAAGATAATGTGGCCCATGTGGGATTCGAACCCACCACCTTCGCGTTATTGACACGACGCTCTAACCAACTGAGCTAAAGGGCCGTTGAAATGGTTTACGAATTACAGGAACGTATTGAGGTGTAGATCGTAAGGACGCATGCGCGAATGTATTGATTTTTTGTGTTAAGGGGATACGATTTTCATACTAAACAAGTAGACTAGAATTTAACAAACGGAGCATAATTTTACACTGAAATAACACCCTTGGCATTTAATTTAATCCCTGCGTTCGCAAACTTATATTTTCCCAAAGAAAACAATAGATAAATAGCTTAAAAGAGACCGTAATTTTCGTTCATTTTTGTCAATTTGTGAGTGAACACCGATAGTGTCGTACGCTTTAATTACGATCATGTGTGCAGATAGCCTATGTTACTCGCTGATAATGTAGCTTTCCAACAATGAAAGAATTTTTCAAATCGATCCAATAGTTTCGGAGCCTATTCTATACAAACCATCGACATTCCACCAAACAAAGAAACAACTGCTGTTTGTTGCACACATCGTAACTAAAGCGTACGACACTATCGGTGTTCACTCACATATTGACAAAAATAAACGAAAATTACGGTCTCTTTTAAGCTATTTATCTATTGTTTTCTTTGGGAAAATATAAGTTTGCGAACGCAGGGATTAAATTAAATGCCGAGAGATGTTATTTCAGTGTAAAATTATGCTCCGTTTGTTAAATTCTGGTCTACTTGTTTAGTATGAAAATCGTATCCCCTTAACACAAAAAATCAATACATTCGCGCATGCGTCCTTACGATCTACACCTCAATACGTTCCTGTAATTCGTAAACCATTTTAACGGCCCTTTAGCTCAGTTGGTAAGAGCGTCGTGTCAATAATGCGAAGGTGGTGGGTTCGAATCCCACATGGGCCACATTATCTTGAAGCTGTTTTATTTATTTTTTTGAAGTGAAAACTTAATTAGGCGCGTCAGTCATTTTTAAGATGAGAAAAAACCATTGAACTCGCGACACTGTCATGTAATGTGATGATTTTTTTTGTACATATGTGTGTTGGAAAGCTACATTATCAGAGAGTAACATAGGCTATCTATATACTAATATTATACAGAAGAAAGATTTGTTTGTTTGTTTGTATAGAATAGGCTCCGAAACTACTGGATCGATTTGAAAAATTATTTCATTGTTGGAAAGCTACATTATCAGCGAGTAACATAGGCTATCTATATACTAATATTATAAAGAGGAAAGATTTGATTGTTTGTTTGTATAGAATAGGCTCCGAAACTACTGGATCGATTTGAAAAATTCTTTCATTGTTGGAAAGCTACATTATCAGAGAGTAACATAGGCTATCTCTATACTAATATTATAAAGAGGAAAGATTTGTTTGTTTGTTTGTATAGAATAGGCTCCGAAACTACTGGATCGATTTGAAAAATTCTTTCATTGTTGGAAAGCTACATTATCAGCGAGTAACATAGGCTATCTATATACTAATATTATAAAGAGGAAAGATTTGATTGTTTGTTTGTATAGAATAGGCTCCGAAACTACTGGATCGATTTGAAAAATTCTTTCATTGTTGGAAAGCTACATTATCAGCGAGTAACATAGGCTATCTATATACTAATATTATAAAGAGGAAAGATTTGATTGTTTGTTTGTATAGAATAGGCTCCGAAACTACTGGATCGATTTGAAAAATTCTTTCATTGTTGGAAAGCTACATTATCAGCGAGTAACATAGGCTATCTATATACTAATATTATAAAGAGGAAAGATTTGATTGTTTGTTTGTATAGAATAGGCTCCGAAACTACTGGATCGATTTGAAAAATTCTTTCATTGTTGGAAAGCTACATTATCAGAGAGTAACATAGGCTATCTCTATACTAATATTATAAAGAGGAAAGATTTGTTTGTTTGTTTGTATAGAATAGGCTCCGAAACTACTGGATCGATTTGAAAAATTCTTTCATTGTTGGAAAGCTACATTATCAGCGAGTAACATAGGCTATCTATATACTAATATTATAAAGAGGAAAGATTTGATTGTTTGTTTGTATAGAATAGGCTCCGAAACTACTGGATCGATTTGAAAAATTCTTTCATTGTTGGAAAGCTACATTATCAGAGAGTAACATAGGCTATCTATATACTAATATTATAAAGAGGAAAGATTTGATTGTTTGTTTGTATAGAATAGGCTCCGAAACTACTGGATCGATTTGAAAAATTCTTTCATTGTTGGAAAGCTACATTATCAGCGAGTAACATAGGCTATCTATATACTAATATTATAAAGAGGAAAGATTTGATTGTTTGTTTGTATAGAATAGGCTCCGAAACTACTGGATCGATTTGAAAAATTCTTTCATTGTTGGAAAGCTACATTATCAGAGAGTAACATAGGCTATCTATATACTAATATTATAAAGAGGAAAGATTTGATTGTTTGTTTGTATAGAATAGGCTCCGAAACTACTGGATCGATTTGAAAAATTCTTTCATTGTTGGAAAGCTACATTATCAGAGAGTAACATAGGCTATCTATATACTAATATTATAAAGAGGAAAGATTTGATTGTTTGTTTGTATAGAATAGGCTCCGAAACTACTGGATCGATTTGAAAAATTCTTTCATTGTTGGAAAGCTACATTATCAGAGAGTAACATAGGCTATCTATATACTAATATTATAAAGAGGAAAGATTTGATTGTTTGTTTGTATTGAATAGGCTCCGAAACTACTAGACCGATTGTAAAAATTCTTTTACTATTAGAAGCCGACATTATCCCTGATGAACAGAGACTACTTTTTACCGCGGGAAAATGCTTCATTCCTACGGGAAAACGGGTAATAGGACAACGGGTAGTAAGAATTATCCTTCCGTACTTATCTTATTAGCTTTTAGCATGAAAGAGAATAACGAAGAACTAAAAAACGGAACAATAACAAACAAACCTAGTGAATAAAAAATGAAACTGTTTATATACTAATTCGAATCTTATATCTTTCATAAGGAATGACTGAATTACGTCAGAGTCAAAATGTTGGTGAATTCGATTTACTATTTTGATAAATAACTGATTTTTATTTTTGAACAAAATTTAACGTTTTTATTGCGTTTTTAACTTTCCTTCGGCGATCAAAGCTTGAACGCATTTAAAATCGTCGCAAGGTGCAACTATTTTATGCATGTTCTTCCATTGTTATTTTAGTTTTATAGATATTTTTATAATTATTGTTGGCAGTTATTTATTTTATTTATCTTTATTATCGCGCCCTCTTGTGGTGAGAAGCTGAACTTGTTTAGATTTAAAAACTATTGTTTTAGTAAACGTAATAATTCTAAAAAATATGCACTAGATGTCGCTTTTTTGTTATCCTTTAGTTTCACTAAATTTTCAATTTTTATTATATTAAATTAAAACGTAGGACCCAGAGTTCAATCACTAATTATTTTTAGTTCAACATAATATAGCAGTTCTTACGCTTTACTCTCTAGATGGCGTTGATAGTTATTTAAATTTTTGTTGACAGTTAATATTATTTGATTTTTTGCGCCCTCTCGCGGTGAGTAGCCAAACGTTTATAGGTTTAGGTATTCGATTTAAATGTTAAATGATCGTAATAGTTCTGAGGCTATACACTAGATGGCGCTGATGATATATTATTTTTTTTACTTTCCAGTCTTTTAGGTCACACGATTCATTCACTAATTATTTTCTGTTCTTAAACACTGTTTTGATTACTGTTTTTAACTGCTTTTGTTAAACACTTTAACGGCTATAAGTCTGAAAGGTGTCGGCACTATTTTTGTACTTTTTAGCCGCGTTATATAATATCTGTCTTTACTTTTACACTCTGTCTTTGAATTTTTTCACTATACAACTTTTCAAATATTATTCAACACTTATAACGCTGGATTTTAATTTATATTATGATAAATATCACAGAGTCGATGTTAACGCAAACCAACGTAGGGTAGCATTCACAATGAATAAACTTCACAATGAATCAATAAAATTGTATAAAAATTTCAAGCTTACAGGAACAAGTTTTTTTTATCTACACTTTCAAAAATATAGGGGATGATGACGTGCAGGGCTGATGCGTGCCAGGTGATGGTTACTGTACTTTACATGCTATGAATCATCACTATAAGAATTTCTAGCCTTACAAACACACCGTTATTAGGATGGTCCAGTAGCTCTGGGACCACTAAAGCAGGCTACAGCTATCTAATACTACTTAGAGAAAAGATTCTTGTTTTTGTTTGTAACTATGTAATTGTCAGCACGCGACTTCATTGCGTAACTTTATAATTTTTGTAACTAGCTGTTGCACGGGGCTTCGTACGCGTAACTATATAAAAAGCCTATGTTACTCGCTGATAATATAGCTATCTATAGGTAAAAGAATTTCTAAAATCGGTCTAGGCGTTTTTGAGTTTATTTATTACGACTTTTATTATTTTGATAAGGATACCAATATATAAATAAAGAGCCTTGTCTAGCGGCATTGAAATAAAAGAACACTTATTGTGGCATAACCATAATAGTTAGTTAGGTATACATGATGTGTTCTGCAAAATCGTAGTAAATTATTTTGTTCTATCATCAATATAGCGCAGCGCACGCGATGTAAGGAATATTTTAGGTATTTTTTTACACCTTGGGTTACAATACTGGAGTTTTAGTAAGGATCCCTATTTTTTTGAAAATATAATATAGCCTATGTTACTCGCTGATAATATAACTTCCTAACAGTGAAAGAGTTTTTCAAATCGGTCTAGTAGTTTCGGAGCCTATTCAATGCAAAAAAAGAAACAATAAATCTTTCCTCTTTATAATTTAGTAAGTATAGATTAGATATAATTATAGCCTATGTTACTCCCTGATAATGTAGCTTTCTATGGGTAAAAGAATTAAAAAAAAAATATAAATCTTCTCTTTTTATAATATTACTACATATAAACCAGATAAAAATAAATGAGCCATATAACAATACAACTATATAAGCTCCAAAAACAAAAAAAAATCGATATAAAAATAGTTAAAACCAAAATACAACTTATAAATATACAAACAATAACACCCATATTTATACAAAGAAAAAGAAAATATAATCTATACTACAAAAAGTAAAAATATATTCAGAAGGCACTGGTGTCGTACCACAGTTGCTTCTCGCTGTTTTGGTGTTCGAATATGAATATGGATGTTTTATAATTATGAAGTAAAAAATAAAATAAAAAAAGGAATAAGGAAGAAATAGGGACTGGAACCGGTGCTTCTTTATTGCGAGCTCAGAGTCAACTCGTTAAGTCTAAGGCGCGTCTTAGCTAAGCCACGAAATTGGCAAACACTTCAAGCACGTAATAAGTTCTCAAAATATGTGTGTGAGTAATTACCGCGAGAATAGCGATATTGACCTGACCGTTTTAAAGTAATTTAAAACTAATATATATTTGAAATATACTAAAGTGCATTACTAATATTACAATTTGTTCTCTAACACTATTTTAATTAAATTATATGCTCATTTTCATTCAAAAAAAATTAAAAACCTCAATTTAAGAAATTGGCGCCATCTAACCGAGCTGCAGTTGTTTTTTAGCGAAAGCTACCACCTTAACGGAAAAACGTTAACAGATGACATACATTGTGTTTTTACTTATTATTTTATGAATAATTAATTATGAATTATCGCAAGACGGCCTTTATTTATAATGGAGCCATCTGCCGAAAGCAAGGAGAACTAACTCGCCTACGATAACCGCTATCACATAAAGCGGAAATTAGCTGTCAAGGAATAAAAATAATTTCATTGACACAATGCTGACGCTAAAATCAATTGCATGACAACATTGACAATGACAGGAACTATTATAGACAACTATAATAAGAGTATTTTTATTAGTTCACATTTTATTCGCTAGATGCCACTGTACCATGAAATATTATTAAATTATTATAGATGTCGCTTTTTCATACAATTTTATTGCTCCTTTTCAACCGAAGAAAACGAATAAACAAAAACGGTGGAGGTTCTTAATTCGACGCGTATATTTTTTATCTATTGACCACATTAACCAGCATGCATAACTTTTTATAGAGTAGTTCGATTTTAATAATTCCTTTTTTATTGGAAAGGGTCCGAAGATGGTCCCATATAAATCGGGAAAAATATTTCAACCCTAAACAGTAGAAAAACAGGGGATGATTGATTGTTCACTCACTGATTGTAATGGATATACCTAATGATTAAATTTTTTAGTTCTAGTTGTTGAAAGAGGCTTTATGGATTAAATATAATTAGACGTTGATTAGTTACTTTTCAAGTAACGCTAATTGGCGAGTATATGTTACGAGTATCTTGTGTGAATTTCATTGAAATTACCCCTGAGTACCCCTGAGTTTCTACTCGAAGATGGTGAAACTCTACCTACGCTTTCTTACCGGTGACTTTAAATGGCGGTTAGCCTACTTGACTTTACTCAGGGATGGTGAAAGAGGCTAATTTCAGGAACTACTGGTTCGAATGAATTGAAAAATTATTTTTGTGTTGGCTAGTCCATTTATCGAGGAAGGCTAGAGAGAAACGCGAGACGAAGTCGCGGGCACCAACTATTTTTATATTATATAATTTGTAACATTGTCTTTCTAAAATTTTTAAAGAAATGTTTTTTATACATGAGTATTCCATTGAACAAAATTTCTCGTAGTGCTTGTAACCACAACGTTGCATGTACAGCAGTTTTATTTTTGGCTTTGTTGAGGTGAATATTCTGCTCTTCTTTTTCACGCTCATATTAGAAATACTTCAAGTCTATAAGACTATATACGGTTATTCTCTTTAATCTCTTTAAATGCAAAATTGTGTTGTGTAAAAATTTCAAGTCAATCCTTCGGCTAGTTTTCGAGTTTTCAAACCAACAATACAGATGTGAGCTACACCGCAAAAATCCTTTCGCTTTCGCCTCACACTTGTGCCATACAACCCAAATAATGATAATGAATTAACTTTTGCACTCTGGATTGACACTCTGATCGCGAGTTAGCTGTTGAACGGGCAAGTTTACAACTTGGTAAGTTTCCTCTCTTGTGTATAATAACGTGTATATATATTTAATGTATACATTGATAAAATATCTAAATTACCACAGTTTTAACATTTGTAGCTTTTTGTAGTAATGCAAAATTCAAAGCAAAACTCTCTGTTGGAAGTAGTTGATGAAGAATCGGGTAAGGAAACACCTTCATCGGATGACTCTTTGTTTAAGTTCAAGGTAAGTTATCTATACATAGCAATCTGCGGTTTTATTTTCATTTTAACGACTGTCAAGATGATATTTTAAATGCCCTTATAGTCTGTTGGGCCTACGGTTTAGAATTAGGATTACGATTAGGCGACAAAAATCGTTAACCTCAATATCCGCATCAAAGTGGCCCAAAATTGGGAAATATTGCATCAAACAAAAAACCAACCGCTAAAATCTCCAAAACTATTGTGAATTCGAAGAAGTCTTTAAAGGTCATTTAAGAATACATATATATTTCTTTCTCTCTAATTGTTACGTGGCTTGACTCCAACTTTCCAGGGTGCATCCATACCTGTCGCCAATGATCTCGAACTTCTTGCCATGAGGTTGAGTTCAAACTTCAACTTCGGCACCTCTATCGAGTCCTAAGCCCAAACAGTCAAAAAAACTAAATAGGGTGAAACGATACTTTACGCCTGGACAGCTAATATCTTTGTATAAGGCGCGGACTTGCGCCTTATATCTTGCATGGAGTATTTATTAGCTCATCCAAATAACAAACTGCCTTACTTGACTCAGTGGAACGCAAAGCTAGGAGACTCATTGGCGACAGTACACTTTTAAAAAATAATATGCAGAGCCTGGCACATAGACGCAAAATTGTCAGTCTATATGTCTTTTATAATATGTACTTCGGAGAGTGTGTTTAGGAGCTGCATGAGCTCATACCGCCTTCCACTTTGGACGGCTAGTTACCATTCTCATCTTGTCGAAATCCTTTTTTTTCTAATCAAGCGCTTTGAAACATCCTTTATAATGCGCACTGCCAAGGTTAGGAACTCCCTGCCGGCGTGTATGTTTTAGAGCTCATATAAGCCAAATCTTTTCAAAGTTCGAGTGAATAGGCAACTTCTCAAGCTCATTCCATCATATTCGCTACACATGGCTGGTTGCTAACCAAGAACAAACCCAACCCTAAATTTCCACATTCCAAACGTGACTTATATTATAACAATTTATCTCGTCTTAATTTACTTATTATCACGTACCAATCATAGAGTTACTTAGTTATTTTTTATTAATAATCTGATTATAATCAGAGAGTTACTGCTTATCAGAAGTTATTCCGACTTTCCTCTTTTAATTCACGTGCGGAAGATTGTACTGTACCTAGGTACCTACATAATGCAATGCGAACCTGTGAAAAATTAAAACACAGTATATTATGTATTAAATAATGTATATCCATATTATTTAAATTTCATTAAAAAAAACATATTTTTTTACTATCTATCGTGACTTTAGATTATTCGTACTTCAATAGTTTGCATAATAAACAAACTGCCTAGTAGTTAATTATTCCTAGGAAAAGTTAATTAAGTCACCAATATTTCACATAGATTAGATAACATGAAATTAATTCAATGAGATCTTTTTTTGGCACTTGATGATAAATAAGAACATGAAATCGAGATTAGAGCGATCAATTACTAGTTTTCCATTTCCTGGGAATATAGAGAAATGATACGTATCACTTAAGAGTTAGAGTCCATTTCAGAATTGAGACAAGTTTTGATGATAATCGAACTTATTTTTAATAGGTATTATATTATGACGAAGAGCTAACTGGAATTCTGGGCATTGCTGTGGCAGATAAAATAATTGTGGAAATAAACAAATAAACTTATTATAAACGAATGACATTGCAATAGTTATGGCAAAGGGATGAACGGTGTGGCAAGCGCATATAATATGAAGAAATATATTTATTTGTATATGTAGATATATACATTCCTTCCTTCTAATATCGTAGAGATTGTTTGATGCAATATTGTATAGCTGTAGATACCATTAATTGGCGCACGTAAACGTGTAATGTGTAACTTGTGTATGTATATGACCTGGATGCTTCTGTGTGCTGTTGGTGTTTCAATATAATAAAATTAAATTTTGTATTGGTTAATCATTACAGTACCTACAGAAAAAGTCACTATCACCCGAAAAGTACTTAAATTCTAATTTAAAAAATATACAAATGCAATGTACATAATATTAAAATAATTAATGAGCAATAAATAAATGACTAATCTATTTACGAAACCGACGAAGCTGCAGGATCCAGCTAGTATATATCTAACTCAGTACATTAGAAGCAATAATTTGTATACTTAGCTATATCTAGTTAAGTATAGTATGTCATATAGTTTAGATTAAGCCCTAGTAGAGGCAAAATGATGAATTTTGCGTAGGTATAATCAATACCGAAACAACAAATTACTTAATAGATGTTACCAGCCAGAATTATAGTAATAAATGTTTGTACGTTAAAGTAATCAAGAGCTCACCCTAATTGACGTAAATAGATTAACCACTGTTTACTTAAATGTACTAATTACTTTACAAAATAAACCATCACTCCATAATTAGTTTAGAAGGATGTGTAATTAAATAACCGATATGACTAATAAAATAAAATAAAGAAATGGAATTAATGTAATGAGAGAAATTTGTAACATTATGGTGTGTATAGTTTTATTAGCCGCTCGGTTTTGGGTTAATAAAACTTTGATTAATCGAGGAGTTTAGAGCGCTTGATTCGTAAAACGATTTATTTAAAATAGAAAGCAAAGCAATAATTTTAAATACATTATTCAAGTAGAAGTATTTGTCGTATAGCTTTGACGAAATGGACATGAAAATAATTGTCGGATAAATCTGACACTGGCCGCTAAAGGATTAAAAGGAGTAGCTGTGCCCGCGACTTTTCGTGTAACTTAACGTGTAACTTATTTATTTGTAAACCGATTGCAATGAAATAAACACTTAATGTTACTATAAGCTTGCTACAATACATCAGTGAAGCTAAAATAGTCGGCCGTTTCTGAAGTCAGTGTGCAAAAATGCACAGACACGCGATAAGTTTTCTACATGAAATTTTCTACAAATTTTAAAATATTCATTTAGGAACGATCAATACTTTAGGAACTACAGGTTATGTAAGTTCTGTAAGACAGTTAAGTTGTGTAAGATGCTATTTAATATTATATTAAGACAGCTACTGATATTGGTTTTTAGTTTTATATCCATTTTTTAAACACAATCTAATTAAATTTTCTGGATATGCTTGTGACATATTCAGTTATTACACAATCATTATTTTATTGATTTGAAAATGTTATTTTACACCTATGTAAAATATAAGGTCTGTAAGGAAGGTACTCCTTTGAAAATTGAAACATTTTAATTTTATTTTAATATTTTTTAATTACAAAAAAAAATCGTAGTAAATATACATAATTATAAATTAATAAAATGAAATAAATATAAATAATTTAATAAAATAAAGTGTTTACAATTTATAATTCTAGGGGTTTCTTTTTTGACTGTAGGCGGGAGCAGAGTCCGAGCTTGCTTTACTCAATGTGCCTGACACAACGGAAGGCGAGCAACTCAGTAACAAAGGAATACCGCATTTCCCGACCTTGGCGTTAGGGAAAACGGCCACGGCCTCTGAATCGCTGTCGCCACTTGTTGTTGCCGAGCCACTGCTGGTACTGCCCGATGATGATGGCGGTATGCCATAACCAAGGCTTCTAGAACTGCGCATTTCATTTGCATGCCATCTGTTTTGAATATCCCACTTCGCATTCGCCATCTGAGCATATCTCTCCTGCGGAATCATGCCGTGTAAACCCACTGGACTCTCGTGATGAATATTTTGATTCGTTGAGTGGAAGCGTTGATTGTGATCGTCAGATGCTTTCATAAAAGAAATGAAATCTTGATTTTTTTCTTTCCCGACCTTGGCGTTAGGGATAATCTCATCTGCATGCCATCTGTTTTGAATATCCCACTCCGCATATCTCTCCTGCGGAATCATGCCGTGTATACCCACTGGACTCTCGTGATGAATATTTTGATTCGTTGAGTGGAAGCGTTGATTGTGATCGTCAGATGCTTTCATAAAAGAAATGAAGTCTTGATCGTATTCGTGATGTTTTTCTATCCCGACCTTGGCATTAGGGATAATCTCATCTGCATGCCATCTGTTTTGAATATCCCACTCCGCATATCTCTCCTGCGGAATCATGCCGTGTATACCCACTGGACTCTCGTGATGAATATTTTGATTCGTTGAGTGGAAGCGTTGATTGTGATCGTCAGATGCTTTCATAAAAGAAATGAAGTCTTGATCGTGTTCGTGATGTTTTTCTATCCCGACCTTGGCATTAGGGATAATCTCATCTGCATGCCATCTGTTTTGAATATCCCACTTCGCATATCTCTCCTGCGGTATCATGCCGTGTAAACCCACTGGACTCTCGTGATGAATATTTTGATTCGTTGAGTGGAAGCGTTGATTGTGATCGTCAGATGCTTTCATAAAAGAAATGAAATCTTGATGTTTTTCTTTCCCGACCTTGGCGTTAGGGAAAATCTCATCTGCGTGCCATCTGTTTTGAATATCCCACTCCGCATTCGCCATCTCAGCATATTTCTTCTGCGGAATCATGCCGTGTAAACTCACTGGACTCTCGTGGTGAATATTTTGATTCGTTGAGTGGAAGCGTTGATTGTGATTGTCAGATGCTTTCATAAAAGAAATGAAGTCTTGATCGTGTTCGTGATGTTTTTCTTGAAATTTATCGTTTGATCTCATCGATTCTTGTTGAGAAATTTTGGATTGACCCATTTTTTGCCACATAGAATTTAATTTTGATGAGGAAGGCTGGTTATTTTCACGTTCACCTTCCATAGATTTATTTGAATTTTGCATACCGTTGTCTGTTTTTGGTTCTATAACATGTGTCATTTGATTTGATGCAGCCACATGTATGTTGCTTTCAACTTTCTTCACGTGGTCTTCCTGTTTGTTCTTGCTCATGTCACTCTTCTCATCAGAATTTGTATCGCGGAAAACTTTATCTTTCTTCAGTGCTTCGTCTTCTTCGTGTCCCCATGCCTCCTTTTCTTGGATCGGTTCTAAAGCTTTCTTGGATAGTGATAATTTCTTACCAAATTGATCCAGGTGAGCCGCTGCTGCAGCTATTGTTGTCAAAATGGAAAACAAAACTAATATCTTCATTTTGAGGTGTTCCTGTGAGGTGTGAAGCTACTGGGATTCTAAGCTGGTATTTATACTAAACTGTGATGGTTGAGATATTTAATGTTATCTTCAGAACACATGAAACGTGCTTGTGGACACGTTCAGTTCGTGTAAACATTTCAACTTTCAACTTTAACTTGCATTCTTATATCTACTGATTATTTTCTTGTAGGTATCTTTACACGATATTTTTATATAACAAATTATTGCCGGCGACTTTGCTCTCATAATTTTTATTTTACTATTTCTTCTACGTACTAATTACCCTTTCGGCATGGATTGTAGCATGGATGGCATAGATCTACAGACATTTAAAAATCCAATTTTATAACCAGAATAAATTTAAAACTTATTATAGGGCATTAGTTAATATTAGAAAAGCTGCATTATAATAAAAACATCTTTTTTATATAAAATCGTTCTGTATAAGGATAATAAAATCGTAATCGAGCCTTGTCCGTAAATAATAAAAAAAAAACAATTTGTGCAGGTTTTTATTGTTAGAGAGGTCGAAAAAAATGTTTTTGAATTTTTGTCTGTTTGTCTGTGCGTTTATGCACGCTAATCTCAGAAACGGCTTAACCAACCGTTTTCACTAATGTATTGTGCTAACCTTCATTTAAATTATACATAGTTTCATTTCAAACAGTTCATAAATAAAAAGTAATTTATCAATTTAAAGATTAAATATTTTTTTGATAAATATAAGCTGAATAAGCTGAATATTTTATATAACTATGACTATTTGTGCCTGAGATCTCATTCGCGTCGTATTCAGAATGTAGAGTAACCTATTGAATGAAACAAACATAAAAATGAAACAACGCTATAATATTTTACTTGCTAGTCGTTGTTAGTCTGTTTGTCTGTGCATAAACGATTTATTATTTCCCGAGTGTTCTTATAAGGGAATATATTTTACGTCTGCTGTCTGTTTTTCGCACCCTTGTATACCCTGTATTATTAATTACACAAACGTGTATCAATCGTATCAATGCATAATAGATCAATGCAGGTTTTGCCGTTTTATTTTATGGAAAAAACTTCAAAGTTCTTGATCATAATTTGGCATACTCGTCTCTTTTCTATCCGTCCTTGATATCCTCAAAGTTTTTCTGTAACATCACATTTCGAATGCTTGAACTTGTGTATAAATTTCCCAGTACGAGTCCATGCTTCTACGTCATACATTAAGGTGACACAAGTAAGCTTTCCTCCGCCATACAAAAGTAGAATGATTATTACTCCGCTGTTTTATGTTTAATTTATAAAAGTAAGCAAGATACCGATTTATCTTGTCGTTAGCTAGGTTCCTTGTCATACATACTTTTTTCCTTTAAAAATCCATACTTTAACACAAGTTTTAATCCATCTTTGAGTATAAATAGGTATCCACTCTAAGTACTGTACAAAATCTCCAAAATACTTTGCCTACAAACATTGATTAGTTATTAAAGAGTTCAAATAACTTTACAGGAAATAGTTATTATTTTATATGCAGTAGTTTTGTCAAAAAGAGTATAATAATATGCCCAAGGCAGACCCTATGATATTATTTTTGGTATGAATGATTATGCATCTCAGTCGAGTGCTTTTCCCGCGCTTTGTGCTGTGTGAGACAGGACGCATTTTAGACATGAGACCGATGAGTTCGGGCCGTCGACTTGTTTCACCTTAAGAACACATTGTCTAACAGCCGAATTCTACTGGGATTCTCTGGAATCAATTTATATAAGTCGCTTATGATAAAGCTGCGGTCACAGCTAGTATAATGGTATTAATTAATTCTAAAACTATAATTTTAGTCGTCTACGCACTGTATTCGAGCAATGATGCATACTTCTAAAACAGCTCGTCTACTCCCACCCATTGTTATAGACCCTGACATTCCTGGAAGCAGCACTCGTAAGTCACAGTTTTTATTTTATTTAGTGTGTATAGTAGTAGTATTAACGACAATATTAAGTTTATCTTTAAAAAATGTACTCAGGCTTTGTTTTTAACGCAATATTACGTAAAATCTTCGTATAAATCGTTGTAATTCTAATAAGACTAATCCTGTGACCTGTGATTAGACCTGTCTTATTAGAATTTGTACTGCGTATAGTGTATACATGTGTTACCATTTGCATTTTTATAGCTCTTGTTAGCTCGTAAAACACGACTAATGGAAATATTTTAAAATTATAGGACGTCAATCACCACTACCATGGAAATCTCCAAATAGATTTATTATATCACAGTGGATGTGTACCCAAAGAGCCAAAGCTGTCAGATTGGTCTCACGAGAAGAAAAGTCCCATGCACGGTAAATAGAAAATCATTTAGGCTGTTATCTCTAATGTAGCTTGGCTCTATGTAAGCAGATAAGCCTTTCAGAAAACCCACCGTGAAATAAAAGAACACCCTATTTCGCTAGTTTCATCTTACCTTACCTATCGTATGGTGCGATTGCATTTATTGCGTTCTTAAGACGACAGTAGCCGCTTACTCTCAAGTGAACACATCAAGTATCAATCAATACTAATAATGAATCTGTAAGTGTAGGTCTGTATTGTATGTATGTTCCTCCATAATTCTTAAAGGAATTAACTGACTTTCATTATTTTTAAACACGGACGAAGCCGTGGGCGCCAGCTAGTAAGTATACCCAAAATAAAAAACCAAAATTTCTTTGCAAAATCTTTTATTTATTCGCTAAATGATCTCCTTTCTATTTTTGTCTAGTAAAAGTAATTCTCATCTACCTACTTTCATGCTTTTTTGATTTACAGTTCTGCCTTGTATTTTTTGTAAATGTTTGTTGTTTTTTTTTATCCAGGAAAACATCGAAAACCAGCTAATTCCCGTACAAGTGTGCATATTGCTACGAATACAACAGGTAGGTTGTGTTGTTCATAATAATGATTCTTGTGACAAGATAATAATCATAAACACCAGTCTATCTCAACGATGCTTCTTTCCGATCTTAGTCCTTTTAGTCCTTTCACTGTGTTATCATGTATGTTGTTTTAAATTTTCATTTAGGAAATTTTCCATATAATAATTCCATAATTCTTATGCATAACATCTAGCTTGTATTACAGCTGTAGCTTGTACTACAACTACAAGCTAGAAGTTTTATTTCTTTGCATATATTTTAACTAAAATTCTGAAAATATTAACTGTAAGTAATATTTTTTTCATTACACATTTCTTTTTCATATGTTAAGATTTGGATATCGTCAAAGCGTTGGACACTAATTCAAGAGTTTTAGAACAATATGTAACCGAAAAAGTTTCCTTTGAAACCGTACAACGTTGGTATCAGTTAAAGAGGCGTGAATTTACAAGTGAGTAATTTAATAAATAATTTTGGAAACTGTTTCTCTGTTTATGTGGCAGTGTACGTACAACCAACCATTATCAGCTTCGGTTCGTCAGTAAGAGACCCCTATCCCTTTCTTATCCCGATTCCTGCCCCTTTATCCCAACTAGTGTCTTTTCATGATCAAGTTAACGTCCTTTAATTGATTATATCTAATATATACAATTCTCGTGTCACAGTGTTAGTTGCCACACTCCTCCGAAACGGCTTAACCGATTTTAATGAAATTTTATAGTACACGTGGTAGGTCCGAGAATAGGTTTTTATCTATATTTATAAGCGGGCGAAGTCGCGGGCAGCAGCTAGTTGCATATAAAATATTGGAAACGGATCGACGCTGGATTCAGGCCTATGTTCCGAAATTGGATACATAATCGAGTCGTGTATGAAGATTCAAAATACTTAGTGTTAGTAGTGGTAGGGCACACTGCCTTTCGCAGTCATTTGGGCAGCCCGTCTGGCGGCAGTAACCACCCCCTTACAGAATACCACCGTGAAATAACAGCATATGTGCTGTTGTGTTTCGGTGAGTGAGTAAGGGATGCCAGAGCCCATTACCCCCTTCCCTTCCTTATCCCTTATCCTTAATCCTTCTATGGTCAGCAGCGCACTTGTAGCACTTATGGCGTTGCTTGTGTTATAGGCGACGGTAGCCACCTTCCATCAAGTGGACCGTCAGCCTGTCTGTCGACCTTAACATAAAAAATAAAAAAAAATGATAACGTAAAGAATCACAGAAAAATAGTCTGCCACCATGGTAGCGCTGCGTTTTCAATTGACAGCGTTTAAAAAATGTAAAAAAAAACAGGCAGTTAAATCTGATGTCAGACTGATGGTCAAAATTATCCTCAAAACGATAAACATCGAAGAGGCAGACGTCCAGACCTCTGATTTTCCAACGGCAGACCATTTTTATAAAAAAAAATTTTAAAAACTACTCTCGCGCCAAGTCACGTATACAAACTTTAAACTTGCAAAATATTAATGCCAATAATTAATGTTGCATGTAAGCAATCGATTTTGTGGAAATCAAAAGACCCATTTAGTAGTTAAATAATAAAACTTTCTTTATCTTCATATTATCATTGAACTCTAGATAATAAGAATTTTGTAAAGGGGCTCGAGAAGTTAAAAAAATTAGGGTTTCTAAAAAAATATTATATTTTATATTTTTACCGCTCCCGGTGATTCCCAATCGCTTCCAAATGACACTTGACAATCACCAGATATGATGCAAACGAATTTCTGTAAATATTAAATACCAATAAAACATGAAAAATATTGTCTGCAACAAACTTAAAATGCTCTGGTATGTTTAAAAAACGAGTATAACACACGTGATGTTTTTCCACAGTGGTCTACTTGGGGGGTTATTACTGCTAGACGACTTGCCTAGCATAAGATTACGCAATAAAATGTG
Organism: Synanthedon vespiformis; assembly: GCA_918317495.1. Lineage (NCBI taxonomy): Eukaryota > Metazoa > Arthropoda > Insecta > Lepidoptera > Sesiidae > Synanthedon > Synanthedon vespiformis. The sequence goes on from OU906947.1 coordinate 7,795,230, forward strand.
CTTGTTTTTACGTTGGAAAAAAACTAACGTACCGGCTAAAACCCAACGAGTTTCTAGTGCGGCCGTTGATGGATGGGGTCGCGATGACGCTATGACACGACTTCAGTGCCCTGCTAAAAGTATACCAATATTGAAACAAAAAGCTAAATATAATCCATATATTTGACAACGGACTCTTGTTACAAGCGAATAGATACCTACTTTTTTATCTGATCATGGTGTGATATGATAATTCTTAACTATTGGCATAATCTTAAAAATAAAAAATAATGTCTATGAATCTCCTTGCCATCCTCTCGTCTAACCTATAATGCAGTAGATCTAAGTAACTATATTATTATGTCTACTTCGCATAATAACTAGTCCCTCCTCCTACCTACCTATATCTATATTAAAGCATATTTTCTATATTAAAAACTGCTGGTAGCAAGAGAAACAGTCGTGAATGTAAGTGTGTCGTTTTCGCTGTGGGTCGTTTTTTCCCGATTCCGTTGGAATATTGGAATAAAAACTACATAATATACAGAAACAATCTTCTGTTTAAATTCAAATTTGTATGAAAATTTCAAATTAATCCATTGGTTAGTTTTGAGTTTTGTAAAATTTTTAAATACATACCAGTGACACAGCATACCTATATGAATCAATATGCTAGTGACTAGCTCTCGATTTCGCCTGGGGTGCATGCATATCTTTTAAGTTGGACCAAATCGTAAAACTCGACTCGTAAAACGATTTTTTTAAATAGAAAGCAACGCAATAATTTAAAATACATTATTCAAGTAGAAGTATTAATTGTCGTACAGCTGGCGGCTAAAGGATTAAGGAGTAACTGTGCCCGCGACTTTCCGTGTAACTTAACGTGTAACTTTTTTATTTGTAAACCGATTGCAATGAAACAAACACTAATGTTACAATAAACTTGCTACAATACATCAGTGAAGCTAAAATAGTCGGCCGTTTCTGAAGTTAGTGTGCAAAAATGCACAGACATGCGAAAAATTTCCTACAATTTTTAATATATTCATTTTTACTCTACGATCAATACTTTAGGAACTACAGGTTATGTAAGTTCTGTTAAGGCTGTTTACCACAACAATGGTGGCACATTGTATAAATTAAACTATCCCACACAAGACGCCTCTGCTTTTTCTTCGAATGACGCAAATTTTCTTAAGCATTTGGAAATTGATTCCTATATTTTATTTCGTACTAGCCGGTTGCCCGCGACTTCGTCCGCGTTGAAAAAGAAAATAGTAGCCTATCACGTGTCTCGTACTTCTAAATGTTTATCTACCAAGTTTTATGAAAATCAGTTAATTCGTTTAAGCCAATTAACTGATTAAGATAAATTGCTAATTAGTTTTATGAGAAAACCGTACCATTATTGGAAATTTTGGATTTAATTTTTTATCTCTATTTCTATTAGTGAAAACCGAAACAAATCCGTTAAAGGTTTATAGACATTTTTCATCATCTTGTGAAAAATATTAAACCTGCAATAAATAACTATAGTACAAAACAGAAGTAAAGCAAAACAGGCGTCATTTGACACGCCGTTAAATAACTCATTTTTGTTGTTAAATAACTGTTATATTCATTAAGGGGACAATTTTTTATGATAAATGGTTACAGACATGCTGAGGGAACATTTAACAAAACACAAGACACTTAAATAAATTAGTATAATTGGACTTTTTGTCCGGCTGCAGTATTATTATCTTATGGAATACCAGCGTGATATAATAGCATATATCGGGTGTCCCAAAACTATGTGATATGAAGGAAAAGTACCTTAAATATCGTAGATAGGATATTTTGCTGAAAGAAGGCTTTATGTTCATTTTAAAAGTTAATAGTTAATACTGCATTCAAAGATTTTCTAAAAATTACGTCGTCGTTGCCAATAAATAATAATATTATTTCTTGAAATTCGAATCATTCCTTTTGACATACTATGTTACGTAAGAAGAATTATTATTTTTTGTTTATTCTTTCGATTGGCCTCATAAAAATGCTAATTATTTTTTCACATTTAAGCAAGAAATTCCCAGACGAAGCAAGTAATTTTTAGAAAATCTTTGAATGCAGTATTAATTAGAGATTGATTCAATGCAAAATTTTCTTGCAAAAGAAAAGCGAAACAATTTCATTTGTTACACCTAAACTTACAACAAACCTTTACAAACAATATTATATAGAAGTGAGTCACAAAATAAAATTTGGTAAATTACACAAAATTTCACTTAAATGTCATCGTGAAGTGGGTAAGCGTGAGTAAACTGTTTGTGTATTTGCTCACAGCCTTGGCCTATTTTTTCCAAGTTAAGAGCTCTCCTATTAAGAAAATACTTTGCGAAATAACATTTGAATATAAATGAAACGTGTATTGAAAAACATTATTAGCTTTCAGTCAATAGAACTAGAATTCAACCAGCGAAAATGTGACAAATTCTGCACATTTTAAAAATTAATTATACTAGATATAAGTTTTTTGTTTTGATGCAAACCTTCAAATTAATATGTCTCAGAAAAGTCAAGTTATTATAATTTATATAAAAGTTGTTTTTGGGCTTTTTGGACCGCATTAATAAATATAATAAATATAGGTTGAATTTCACAAATAATAAGCAATAATTAAAAATTATTAAATAACCCCCGTCGAAATTGAGGCCATTTTAACGCTTTGTTTGCTGTAAGTTGCTAAGGAGTTGGGAATCCCGCGTACTACTTGATGCTGCAGCATCCATTTCAAGGTTATCAGGGCTATTGTATAGCCTTAAGAAATCACTTGTCAACTGGAGCTGCTTACCGATTCCATACTACGTAATTCCATGGTTGCTCCGTTGGTAATTGGTAGAAACAATACATTAAAAAAAAAACATATTTCTGACATTAATATGGTATTCCATTACAAGTAGTTGTACAGTCTGTCGTATTTCAGTGTTTGAGTAAGGGATGCCAGAGCCAATTTCCCGTTTCCTTCGTGTCTTATTCCTTAGTTCAATACTTTGCAACGGTTACAAATTTCCAATAATGGTACAGTTTTCTCATAAAACTAATTAGCAATTTATCTATCAATACTAATAATAAATCTTTAAGTGTAGGTATTGTATGCATGTATGTTCCTTCATAACTCATAAATGATTTAACTGATCACGGAGAAATAACTGCATGTGTGCTGTTGTATTTCAGTGTTTGAGTAAGGGATGCCAGAGCCAATTTCCCGTTTCCTTCCTGTCTTATTCCTTACACTTGGGAAATGTCGCGTATGTATATACTTTTTTTAAGAAAGCTTATTTTTTTCAAGGAGTTTTTTCAAACGCAGAAAGCGATTCCAATTTATACTATTAAAGATGACGCAGATATTACGCGTATTACGAATAAACTTTGGATTAGATTAATTGAAACGGTAGGGTACATTTATTTTTTGGGTTTTAGCCGGTAGGAATCCGGCATAACCCCGCAGTCCCCCTTTACTGCCGGGTATCCAAGAGGATTTCCCAACGTTAAAAAAAAAAAAAAAAAAAAAGTGTACATTTGTTCTGTAGGTAAGCTTTCTCGGATGGTATATCTCATATACAAGATTTATCTTTTGTTTGAAAAATATTTATCCGTTAACATTCACATCAGTCTCGCACATACACGCTAATGTATGTAAATATAACTTACAAACACGACTATAATGCACACAATATGTTGGCTCTCATACACTCCAGAGAAAACTAATCTTTTGAAGGTGTCCCATTATTGTTAAATACATATAAAGTTTACTTAGCAAGTATAATTTGGCGTGTTGTAATAAATTTATAATTTCAAACAAAGATTTCCGGGTTAATTTTAATAAAACCTACAAAAATGATCTATAGGCCATTTGCTTACATACATATGCAAAAATATGCATAGTAACTATAATATATATACCTACATAATACATAATATTATATTTTAATAAAATCGTAAACGAGCTCCGACAATACGTGTTAATAACTCAGTTTATGCAAAAATTTTTGCTTATTTAGAAAAACTGAAAAGTACGTGTGATTGGCTAAATAACGCGCCCACTACGTGATCTTTTTGTATGTCCACAGCTGATGGTCAGTTGCAGTTTTAAATATTTGTACGGTCCATACCTAATACTTAAGGTAAGTACCTTTTTTACAATGGTCTTCGAACTGAGTCTTCCCTTCAGGTCTGCAATACGAGAATATTCAGGTTTGCTAATCAGCCGACTTGATTAGGGCCGCGAGTCTACCGGTGGATCCAGGCTGCTTCTGACCGGTCTTATTGAAAAATGATGGGGACTTATGAAAAATTATGGAAAATTAGGGCACATGTCCAGACAGTGGACGTCCTGCGGCTGAGATGATGATGTATCAGCATAGTTTTAACTATCTTCACTATTGCTGAACACGTGCCGGAGTATCTAACTCGCTTTACTCTAAATCATTGACTATAACCAAGTTTTTGCGGCGATTAAAATTTCCTTTTCCCCTGAACGACCACGGTTGCCATAGACAACATGATTATAACTTTAAAACTTCATCTGTAATTATTATATTACAGTATCTCTGTCGCGCAATTTACAAGTAAGTACCTACATCACACTTAGGTACTTGTGTACTTTTACGAAGTTCGTAATGACCATAGTCATTGTGTCATTTCTATGTGCGATTATTGCGCAATATAATGACCCATGTGTCGGTATTTATGTAATGTTTCAAAAGTATCTGTTGTAGCAGGCGAATGGGACCTGAACCTATTTAATTTTTTATCCTTTTCAATATTCATTTCACAATTCAATATTTGTATTAAATAAACAAACTCATTTCGATTTTTTTTTATGTAATCAAGGCAGCGCTTGGCCGCGATCTCACTAGATGTTAGGTGCAGATGCGGCCAAAGATGGACCACGCTTACCTAGTAAGTGCCCATTTACCCTAGACTCGAAGACCCCGAGGTTGTAATTTTGGGGAAACACGGACGCAGGCAGTGAGTTCCACTCCTTAGCAGTTCGGACAAGGAAGGTGGAACTATAACGCTTCGTGCGTGACCGGGGAACATCAACCACGAAGGGATGAAACCCCCGCCCGAGCCTCGTGTTCCGCAAGTGGAACGGCTCTGACCGGATCAGATCCCATAAGATAGACGCATTGATAAATTAATAAGATTTATTCAATGCCAAGGTGTTTTACCTATTTTTTTTCTAAATTATCTTATTTTTCTTAAAACTAACGTTTATACAAATACTGTTTTTTACACATGGTTAGGTACATACTTTAATTAGCAAGTCGGCTAACTCCATTCCAATGCAATACATTTATTCAGTGGACACTAAAAACGTTATGGTATAAAGTAGAAAGCTAAATTCACATTATAATAGCATAATAATTATAATAAAAAATATTATAATAGCAGATAAGCAGTAAAACAACAAAGTAGAAGGAACAAATCGAACTACATGTTTATGCAAAATCAATTTATTAGGGACAGTGCTCATATTCATGTAATCAATGAATTCCCTGGTAATGACAACTACATTTTTATGCATAACTCTGCAACGTGTCACAAAGCCAGAAGTGTCTATTTGTGTAATATTTGACTTGGCCTGGGAATTCACCAGACATGACCCATCGAAAACACATTGACTCACCAAACTGATTACCACCAAGCACCAATTCATTGAAACTCTCATCAGAGATTGGAATCATAACTCCACACTCCAAGAGAATGCAAAAACATGTATTGAGAGCATGCCCCGACGAATAGAAGCTCTTATTTCAGCAAAGGGAGGCATCACTAAATGTTGAAACTTGTTTTATTAATTTCAATCAATATTAATATTACATACGAAGATTACAAATTTTTGTAGTTTTTTATGATCCCAATAAAGTACAGATACAAATAAAAAATGCATAAGTAAGTAAGTGACCTACAACCAAACATTTGTTAGAAAAATCTAATTAGACAAGACTCTACTGTCCCGAATAATATGGCCACTATAATTTTATTGTATGCAACGCTTTTTACAACGAAACGCAGTAAAGATAAATATTTCAAAACACCATTGATCCAATATATTAGTAAGTATGATGACCTTATTGTCTTCACACTCTTCGATCGTCGTTAAGTGGTATACTAGCATTTTGACACGCCTATGACCAATCATGAAAATACTACAATAATCAAAATACGAACTCAGTTGCGACACTATTCGCTGTTCATATCGTAAATACGGTCCATTACCTTGAATCTTACCTTTTAGAAGTAATTTATGGTGAAAGAAATTCGGTGTTTCGTAAGCATTTACGTAGTAACGCACCACACCGATGTTTATGTGAAAAAAAGGGGCGGACAGAGATACGATTACTCATTATGATAGTAAGAGCATTTGAGCAATGATTGTTTGTATGTTATATAATAAAGGTAGAAATTTTACTACGTAATGTAGGTTCAAATTATTTTGGTTTAAATTTGTGGAATGTTATAAATTTCTATAAAATTTTTAAATAATAAAGTTATGTATTGAAATAATTTAATCTATACAGTATATGTAACGAATAATATGATTATGTTAAGCAGGGTCTCTTTCTACAACTACAAGTAAAGTGTTGATTACTTACTTTTAGAAATAATTTTATGTTTTATTAAATTATGCATCCTTCGATAGATCTTTCGATTTTTTTTATTATTTTCTATTCAATGTTTGGGACTTTTACGGTACAAACAAAGGTATATCAGCTCTATTATCCCCGGTTACCGGTGACTTTAAATGACGGTTAGCTTACTTGACAGGTGGTGAAAGAGGCCCTTACTGAAACAAATACATTGGCACTATATTTGTGTAATAATTGGCTTTTATCAATAAATTAATTGTATAAAAAATAGAACATTGGCATAGCACGAATGTATTTTTTCTTTTGCAAGTTATAGACACAAACTTTTCTAGTTTATCGCTCTTTTCATTAGTTAAAACCGTATCAAAATCAAAGTTCGCGAAGAAAAGGATAGAGGCGGACATTGACTTCATTTTAAAATATTTATCTCGTAGAAAGATACAAGTTACAATATAACACTAGAAAACTCGAGCTAATATTATTATTGACAATATCTTGATTGACATTTATAGGAATGAACTTAACTTACGAGTGTTTTATGAACACTGTTTGACCTTGTTAGAAGTGAGTAGATATAAATATTAATTTTAATGTAGAGATACAACAAGATATGTTTGCATGATAATTATAATTTAAATAAATATTAAAGTGTAGATACAATTCAACCAACTGAAACTTTACAAAATAAACTACAATATGTTTCAATGTTTTCTTCCGTGTTTTTTTAGAAGGATACCTGAGAATTTTGTAATGAAACTGCCTCTAAACTGTTATAAATATTTTAAATCTTTGATGAAACTAAACTTGTTTATTTCTTTAGCAGAGTTTAGCATATATAAAACAGAAGCAAAATACCTATAAATATACGAAAAACTAAGAACTATATGTCTGGAATATACACGTTGATGCCGTAGTAATTTTGATTTTTTTTCTGACCGTCGGTCTATTTGATGGTAAGTGACTACCACTATCGCCTATAACACAAGCAACACCACAGGTGCTGCAAATGCGCTGCCGACCACATAGGATTAAGTATAAGGATCTTATATAATGTTTATGTATACATATTATTTATAACGCCTGCAAAAATGCAAAAAGCGAAAGACCAAAATGACTACAATATCGTTTACAAAATTACCAACCATAGTTTTAGGAATTGGGAAAATATTTCGAAATGTAAATGCACGCTTAAAATTGTTGTCATGTGTTGTGTTCAAGAGTGACCAACAATACGATCAAGATGCGTGCGTACACGCACCTTACGTAAATCGTATCACGATCAGTAGCACTACCATGAGTTGTTATCGAAATCTTACGTTAGTTTACTTCTGTCGATAACGATCGTTTCACCCTTCAATGTGCTAGTGAATGATTTAACTACTAAGGTTACGGTATTTCTCGAGAGCATCAGTCAAATTTGTAACTCATGGTACCGATTTTGTATAGAAATGTCAAATTAAACGTCAGTCGCTAATGGTCGCTAGCGACTACATTCGATAGGTTTTTCACTTATACAACTCATGTTACCGGTTTTAGTTCTTTGCGTGACCGCTAGAGGCGCTATACAATTTTTCATACAAATATTTTACGTTCTCGCTCATCTCTCGCTAGCGATTTCCGTCGTCATAAACTCATGGTAGTGCTACAGATTAGAATGTAATGGTAGGTACTGTTTGTAAATAAGCAATCCTCTTGTTTTACATACTATGCCTGAGTTCAGAATGTTGACTTATATATCATAGAAATCATAGATATGATTATTTTTTAAATATTAAAAGTATTTTTTTTTTTAATATTTTATTCATAAGAATACCCAACTTAACTGTAGTTAACTCATAACTCATGTTAACTGTAGATTCATCGCCTCAGATGAGCATTAAGTTAGAAACCTATCTTCATTATTGCATAAAATACATAATTAATGTTTCGTATGCGTACGATTTACATTAAAATAAATTTAGCTAAGCATGGCCTTTGCAATTAAAATACTCATAGCATTTTTAAACAGGGTTAGAAAGCGTACCACTTACGCAACTTTACGTCTTTGTGTTTTGTTTGTTATGGAAAATTTTAGCATATTATAACATTTATAAATATTATTCCTAAGTAAGCAAGGTGAAGTTCAATGTCAATAGAAAGTAGGCGTTGTTGATTTTTTGATACGTATGCAATTTGACGATTGCTGACAATAATATACATGTTTTTTCTAATAATCTTTAATATTATAAATGCGAAAGTAACTCTGTCTGTCTGTCTCGCTTTCACGCAAAAACTACTGAACCGATAACCATGAAATTTTGCATACACGTTGTCTGGGACACCAGAAAGGACATAGGGTACCTTTCATCCAGAAAAAAAGGACTAAGTATTCCCGCGGGATCATATAAAAAAAATAATAATTGGGCGTTACTGTCGTCGTCACAGCGATATAAGATGACACGAGATGACATTACACAAAATGTTCCTAGCTGTGAAACATTCATGAAACATTATTGATGTATTTTGTCTAAAATTGTCACTTGGTTGTCAAATATTTATAGGTGCGTTCAGAATTTTGTTGTAGTAGAGGTCCAATCTCTAAGACCGATTTTCAACATTTTTTTTCGGTAGGTTAGTTGCAAAATAACGTTTGCCCGGGTCAAGCTAGCATATATTTTCTTTTTCAACGCGAACGAAGTCGCGGGCACCCACTAGTAATAAATATGTAAGTGTAGGTATTGTATGTATAGTGTATATATGTTCCTCCATAACTCTTAATACGAATTAATTGATTTTCATGAAACTTGGTAGATAAACATTTAGACGTATAGGACACACGATAGGTTACTTTTTTGTTTTTTAACGCGGACGAAGTCGCGGGCGCCAGCTAGTATCTAATATTTATTTAAAACCTTATATAAATTTTAAAGGTACTGGGGCCTCTACAAACTACAACTCTACAATCAACTTACAAGTTAATGAGGTTATTCCGAAGACAAATTGATGCTGTATTATCAGGTCAAGGTCATGTAAATGCCACCGAAGTAACAATATACCAAATTTCACATCAAACTAACCCGTGGAAGTTGTAAGAGCCCTTCGTCAACTAGGAATTGAGCTGATGATGTTCAAAAGCCTGAACAGATCTTTATAAATTATAGCTAAGAATAATTTCAATCAAGTAGGCTTTCAAACAAAAAAAAACGAATCAAAATCGGTCCATCCGTTAGGGAGCTACAATGCCATAAACAGACACATAGGTCAAACTTAATAACAACCCTCTGTTGTGTCCGGCATAGACTCAAATACATAGATTAATAAATCTCTTAATGTAATGATTGGAATACTTCTGCCCAAGATGGTTCAATCTACGGATTAGGGTTATGGTCTAGGGAGTTGTTTTAGGTTTAGTTATTATACAAGTTAAGAGTTTTGATTTTTTATTTATAGATAGTGAGCGTATTTTTTTTCTGTTAGCTCGACTATCTACTGTCGAATTTGAAGTCCTCGAACTAAAAATAATTATTAAGTCTTCTTGCAAGTCACTACAAAAAAAACTCAAAATGCCACATTTCTGTTATCTTTGTTATCTTTTTGTTATTGCAGATAAAAATTTGTTAACAAAATCCATTCATTGTCATAAATAAACGCATTCCTGAAAGGTATATAAGAGAATGTTAATCCATTTGCTTTTATAGTAATAAGTAAACGTGAAATCTTTGGTTAAGTATATTATTAAATTTAGAGAAGGACAGTAGGTATATTTTTTATATATCGAAATTTAAACTACCAACCCTTGTTATTGTTCTCTTCAAAATAATTGGTTATAAATAATCTCTTCATAAAAGAATATATTCTCAGTAATTGTACCCAATGTCTGAGCCCAATTTTTACCTGTCTATTAATCAAACATTCATAAAAAGGGGGACATAGTATCTTTAAAAAATAAATGTCGCACATGATGTAAGTCAGGTTTTGAATATACAAGCCCGCAGGTACGAATTCAGATCATAGTAAGTCTGCTTGACGAAAACTGATCATTCATGAACAATGAACATACAGAGAAAATTTGTGGAACCAAACCAAAGCACAGCTTGTGTTATTTATATAATGAAACTCTTTAATGATTCAACAAACCTCCCTATCCCTCACTTATCCCTTATCCTTAATCCTTGTATGGTCGGCAGCGCACTTGTAACGCGTTGCTTGTGTTATAGGCGACGGTGGCCATCTACCATCAAGTGGACCGTCAGCCTGTCTGTCGACCTTAACATAAAAAAAAAAAAATATTTCTGTAACAATTCATTTAAGAGTCATTTATGACAATGACAGCAATCATCAATACTATAATCTGTAAGGATTGGTCATGAAATAAGTTACTTTGTTTTCAGAGATATCGTGTGTATAGGCTCTACTCTATAAATGATACTGAAACTAAATTGACGATTTTTAGAATTTTTTTCTATATGTACGTATGTATGTTCCTCCATAACTCTTAAACGAATCAACTGATTTTCATGAAACTTGGTAGATAAACATTTAGATGTACATGACTCAGTATAGGCTACCTTTTTCTTTTTCAACGCGGACAAGGTCGCGGGCACCAGCTAGTATTATAAATAAAATGCGAAAATGAATTTGTTTATTTGTTGTCAAGTACAGAAAATGACATGGGTCACTTTTCATCCACAAAAAAATATACTCATTAGTTTACTAGCTGATGCCTGCGACTTCGTCCGCTTTGAAAAAAAAGTAGCCTATCCTGTGTCCTGAGGGCCTAGTGCGAGTTTTACTCTATCAAACTCGTCGAACGCGTAAATGTCAATTTGTATGGAAATGAAGCAACGCTACCTGGTGGCTAACGTGTAGCACTACTTCATTTCCATACAAATTGACATTTACGCGTTCGACGAGTTTGATAGAGTAAAACTCGCACTAGGCCCTCTGTACTTCTAAATGATTATCAACCAAATTTCATAAAAAAAAGTTAATTCGTTTAAGAGTTATGGAGGAACATACATACATACACTTACAGATTTACTATTAGTATTGAAGAGGAAAAACTTCCTCGCTATTCAAAACATTTGTCTAATTGTATCTATTTTTAGGACATATATAGCAATATATGTCCTAAAAATAGATACAATTAGAATATACAATAGAAATATACTATACTTATATACACCTATTTCATGATTCATTAGTACATACATAATCTGTACATCATTAGTACATAGACAATACAGAATCTGCATTGGGCAATCGTTAATCACAATTTAATGCACGTGATAAAATAATGCATAAAAAAATACGTGATTGCTGATATAAATACTATTTTAAACAATTGCTTCATCATTTTTCTTTTAAAGATTAGATCACGTTCTTATCTAAAAGTTATATTATCTTATAATTTTTATAAAAATGAGTAACTAATCATAATTTTATCAATATCAATACTAATAATAATTATGTAAGTGTATGTATGCATGTATGTTTTTAAATAAATCTTAAACGAATTAACTGATTTTCATGAACCTTGGTTTAAAAAATTTTAGACGTACAGGACACAGGATACACATAGGATAGAGCCTATCCTGTGTCCTGTACGAAGTCGCAGGCACCAGCTAGTATAGCAATATGACATCGACAATAACCTGCCAACCATTAAGCTTACTAAACAATTTACTAGTATTTATTAAATTTCTCTCACTGCTTATTCTTGTTAATAATAAAAATAAATGTAACACTTTTAACAAAAAATCAATACACTATTAAACCGATTACTAAAAGAATGGACGAAAATTATCTCCCTACGTACCTACTTACACTAAAATCTTAAAAATGGTAATGAATCAACGAATTATTATTATAATGTGAGAATTATATAATGATTACCAATAATTAGCAAACTCTATGGGCTTAATGTGGCCAGACATAATTATCATTATTATAAAATATTTTCGTTAACATGTTAAGCATTTGATTAACAATGCAAATGAGACTTGTATCAAATAACATATTGTACAAGAGTGAAAGAAGCATTTTAATCACAATCTTAACAACATCAGAAAATTGCGTAATTTAATAGCGTCACGTGCTTTTTATTAACATAATATTTCTATATTTGTCTATTTTATGAAGTCATTACGACTCGATTGTACTGTATATTGTTTATATACACAGGTTATAGACACAGCGGTATTGCTGAGTATTATCATAGTAATACTAGCTGCTGCCCGCGACTTCGCCCGCGTATGAAAAATAGATAAAAACCTATTCTCAAACCTACCGAGTGTACATATAAAATTACATCAAAATCGGTTAAGCCGTTTCGGTGGAGAATGTCAGATAACACTGTGACACGAGAATTTTTTATATTAGATATTATATATTGTATTACCTGTCAGAGCTACTGAGCTGGGCAGCTCAGTGGAAGCAAAAGCAGACACAGTTTAATCCTAGTCGTGCTAATCCTATTTAGCATGACTAGGATTCTGCATTTCCATTTCATTTATTAATTTAAGACAGGTTCTGAAAAAATCTAGATTTCTCAATGGACATTTGAAGTCCCACTAAACCCTAATGATCTATCCTGGCGGACTGTCCATACTAGAATTGATATTACCATAACATTTTATGAGTTGTGAATCACTTTAAAGTAATGACAAGTGATAAATAGTTGACAAGTCTTTTCATCAAGGAGAAAACTCTTTTTAAGGTAAATGTTGTTGGTTTTAATGTTTGTATTGAATAAACCCGGAAAGTCGTTTTAGCTCGTCCACCGTCGTCATCAAGCCGCATTCATCTTTAACATTTCGCATCGCAAGAACTCTTCCTGCTCAGTAACATTCTCACAATTAACGTGGCACAAAGAGTCAGACTCGAACTTGAAAGGTAGACTTAACATTAGGTTAATATTGAGCAAGATTTTTTGTTTTAAAACATCCAGGAATATTGGAGCTCTGAACATTGCTGATTATAGATAGGTGTTATCCAATTCAACATACAAATTACTTTCATTTTTTAAATTTTTGCATAGGTACTGTAATCAAATCACATAATCTGTGCCCCATTGTGAGATCCATCCGTACTTGAACTTAACACAAGCGATCTCACTTTGTGTTCACAACAAGAATGGGAAAACAATGGAGATATACTTAGTGATCATAAAACGGAAAGTTGTCTCATAATTAGAGTGATTTGCATCTTGTTGTAAAGTCTTTAATCTTCTCTGTAGATCTTGGGCTTCAAAAGTCTCTACTTTTGGGAAAATTCTTACCTTCCATACAATTCATTAGAACCTATGAAAGATGTCACTGGCTGTCGCGGGCGCCAGTTAGTAGTAAAATAAAAATAAAATTGATAATAACTCGAATTTTTCTTCTTCACGCGATTGATAACCAAAATATTGATAACATACGACGAACTCAACACAGTTGTTATTGACAGTTCAGTAAGTCTCGTCATTTGATACTTTGATTATAATGCCGTGTTTGAAAATTCTAACCAATGTACCAAAGAGCAATATACCAAAGGATTTTGTCAATAAAATAATTCCGTTGCTATCAAAAGTTGTTAGGAAGCCGGAAGACGTAAGTTTACTTAACAATAAGTAGGTATATCTAATATATTAAAATTTCGTGTCACGTGTTTGTGCGCGATGACCTCCTAAACGTTATTTGGTCCAAATTAAAAGATATGCACCCCCAGGCGATCGAGAGCTAGTCACTAGTATGTATTTAAAAAAATTACAAAACTCAAAAACTAACCAATGGATTGATTTGAAATTTTTATACAAAGTTGCATTTTACCAGCAGTTTTTATATAGAAAATATGCTTTAATATAGATATAGGTAGGTAGGAGGAGGGACTAGTTATTATGCGAAGTAGACATAATAATATAGTTACTTAGATCTACTGCATTATAGGTTAGAAGAGAGGAGGGCAAGGAGATTCATAGACATTTTTTTTAAGATTACGCCAATACTTAAGAATTATCTTATCACACCATGATCAGACAGAAAAGTAGGCTCGTTTTTTAAACATACCAGAGCATTTTGAGTTTGTAGCAGACATATTCATGTTTTGTTGGTAATTAATATTTACAGAAATTCGTTTGCATCATATCTGGTGATTGTCAAGTGTCATTTGGAAGCGATTGGGAATCACCGGGAGCGGTCGCAACACTAGAATCTATTGGTAACCTGAGACCTGAAGATAATAAAATTATCATTATGGAAGTTTCCAAATTCATACAAAACCATCTAGGAGTGAAACCGGAAAGGTATAAAATATAATACTTTTTTTTAGAAACCTTAATTTTTTTAACTTTTCCAGTCCCGTTAAAAATACTTATTATCTAGAGTTCAATAATATTTTAAGTTTTATTGTTTCAGGTTCTTTTTATCGTTCTATGACATCAAAGGTTGCAATATAGGGAAAGGAGGTGTTACTATGGATGGAGTTTAATAATATGTACTATGATATATTCAAAGAAAACAAAGAAATCATGTTTAACAAGATTTAATATAACTACAATTTTCGTGCACTTGAAAAAAAAATGAATCTAATTTTCTTTTGTTTCTCCTTTTTTATCTTTACAACATTCATCATTATTAGTAACAACTGTATTGGCTTCAAAATCGTGAATTTCGTTGTTACCCGCGCTGCTTTTCAAGGCAACGCGAGAGGCTCTTCTTCTCTTCTCTTCTTCTTCTAAGAAATAAAGAGATTAAATGATAATATGTGAATAAAGAAAGTTTTATTATTTAACTACTAAATCTTTTGATTTCCACTAAATCGATTGCTTACATGCAACATTAATTATTGGCATTAATATTCTGCAAGTTTAAAGTTTGTATACGTGACTTGGCGCGAGAGTAGTATTTCAAAAAAAAATAAAAATATATAAATGGTCTGCCCTGGGAAAATCAGAGGTCTGGACGTCTGCCTCTTCGATGTTTATCGTTTTGAGGATAATTTTGACCATCAGTCTGACATCAGATTTAACTGCCTGTTTTTTTTTTACATTTTTTAAACGCTGTCAATTGAAAACGCAGCGCTACCATGGTGGCAGACTATTTTTCTATGATTCTTTACGTTATCATTAATCGAATAAAGGTTTGCCAAGCGAACAAATCATATAGAAATTTTGGCACCCAGCCACTAGACGTTTATACCACGTACGATCACTTTACATGTATGTGATCGTTGCTTCCAATAAACACGTCAAATAGAAAATAGCAAGCTGCGTCCTATTGTAAATACGTTTAAGAGCCAGGTTACATACTTACATTTAATCGTAATTTCGACGAGGGTTCAGCAACACATAGGACTGGAGATGAGATTTTCCAACCAATGTGATCCTGGGCGAGGAAATTATTATTAAAAAGATAACAAATTTTAGAAATAGTTCTTAAAACTCTCCATCCTTAGTCAAAGGCCGAAAATGATGAAGAGTAGTTGTAATTTTTAGACACTGTGCTGTTGGAACTACTTGGAAAGTGGAATTCGGAAAAAATTGAAGTCCCAATTAAAAATAAAAACATTCACTAAGGCCTGAATCCAGGGTCGATCCGTTTTCAATATTTTATATGCAACTAGCTGCTGCCCGCGACTTCGCCCGCTTATAAAAATAGAATTTCCTAAATGAATTTAAATGAACTCTTTGGGTACACATCCACTGTGATATTTAGACCACTGTATATGGATTTATTTGGAGATTTTCATGGTAGTGGTGATTGACGTCCTATAATTTTAAAAGAAATATTTCCATTAGTCGTGTTTTACGAGCTAACAAGAGCTATAAAAATGCAAACGATTTTGAAAATTCATTTAAATCAAATAATAATATGTATACACAACACATACACTATACGCAGTACAAATTCTAATAAGACAAGTCTAATCACATACAAGTCTAATTAGACTTATTAGGATTTTACGTATTTACGTAATGTTGCGTTAAAAACAAAGCCTGAGTACATTTTTTAAAGATAAACTTAATATTGTCATTAATACTACTACTATACATACTAAATAAAATAGAAACTTTGACTTACGAGTGCTGCTTCCGGGAATGTCAGGGTCTATAACAATGGGTGGGAGTAGACGAGCTGTTTTAGAAGTATGCATCATTGCTCGAATACAGTGCGTAGACGACTAAAATTATAGTTTTAGAATTAATTAATATCATTATACTAGCTGTGACCGCAACTTTATCATGAGCGACTTATATAAATTGATTCCAGAGAATCCCACTAGAATTCGGCTGTTAGATAATGTGTTCTTAAGGTGAAACAAGTCGCGGCCCGAACTCATCGGACTCATGTCTAAAATGCGTCCTGTCTCATACAGCACAAAGAGCGGGAAGAGCAGTTGACTTAGATGCACAATTATTCATACCAAAAAAAAAATGATAAACAGACCCTTGGGCATTATTATTATACTCTTTTTGACTAAACTACTGAATTATCTATTTCGTGTAAATAACTAATCAATGTTTTTGTACGGTAGAGTGACCCATTCACACTCAAAGATGGGTTAAAACTTGTGTTAAAATATGGATTTTTCGAGGATCATATCTTTTAAATTAATACTTTTTTTTTAAAGTATGTATGACAAGGAATCGACAACTAGCTAACGACAAGATAAATCGGTATCTTGCTTACTTTTATAAATTAAACATAAAACAGCGTAGTAATAATCATTCTACTTTTGTATGGCGGAGGAAAGCTTACTTGTGTCACCTTAATGTATGACGTAGAAGCATGGACTCGTACTGGGAAATTTATACACAAGTTCAAGCATTCGAAATGTGATGTTACAGAAAAACTTTGAGGATATCATGGACGGATAGCAATGAGACGAGTAAGTATGCCAAAATAGAAAATAAAGCGGCAAAACCTGCATTGATCTATTATGCATTGTGTCTATTGATGCGACACGATTGATACAGGTAATAATACAGGATATACAAGGGTGCGAAAAACAGACAGCAGACGTAAAATATATTCCCTTATAAGAACACTCGGGAAATAATAAATCGTTTATGCACAGACAAACAGACTAATAACGACTAGCAAGTAAAATATTTACGATGTTTCATTTTTATGTTTGTTTCATTCCAATAGGTTTTCAAACAAAAAAGTTTACTCTACATTCTGAATACGACGCGAATGAGATCGCAGGCACAAATAGTCATAGTTATATAAAATATTCAGCTTATTTATCAAAAAAATATTTATTCTTTAAATTAATAAATTACTTTTAATTTATGAACTGTTTGAAATAACACTATAATTTAAATGAAGCTTAGCACAATACAATAGTGAAAACCCGATCGGTTAAGCCGTTTCTGAGATTAGTGTGCATAAACGCACAGACAAAGAGACAAAAATTCAAAAACATTTTTTTCGACCTCTGTAATAGGAAAAACATACACACAAATTGTGTTTTTTTTTTTACAGACATGGCTCGATTACTATTTTATTATCCTTATTATACAGAACGTAATAAATTGATTTTTACGTTTACGATTAAAAAATATGTTTTTATTATAATACAGCTTGTCTAATATTACCTAATGCCTTACAATAAGTTTTAAATTTATTCTGGTGATGAAATTGGATTTTTAAGTGTCTGTACATAATGACGCTACAATCTACGCCGAAAGGGTAATTAGTTCCTTAGAAGAAATAGTAAAAATAAAAATTATGTGAGCAAAGTCGCCGGCAATAATTTGTTATATAAAAATATCGTGTAAAGATACCTACGAGAAAATAATCAGTAGATATAATGGTCCGTAAGCCAGGCACTAATTTCGTCAATGATTTCCTCTCACTCGATAATTTGTAAAATGCCTGAGAGAGTTGTATCATGATGCGTTGTGAACGTCAGCTGCGGCTCCGATGGTGGGTTGAGCAGTGGTAGCCCGTTACACTTTCAGAGGATCAGCTGACAAGCATTCCACCAAGATATAGCCAGCTGACTTTTTTATTTATTAACAGTAATACATAAACTATCATCTGATAAATTTTCTATTAGGAGGTACGAGTTATCGACTGAGAGGAAATTGGTCATGAAAATCTGTCGCTGGCTCATGGACCATAAGAATGCAAGTTAAAGTTGAAAGTTGAAATGTTTACACGAACCGAACGTGCCACAAGCACGTTTCATGTGTTCTGAAGATAACATTAAATATCTCAACCATCACAGTTTAGTATAAATACCAGCTTAGAATCCCAGTAGCTTCACACCTCACAGGAACACCTCAAAATGAAGATATTAGTTTTGTTTTCCATTTTGACAACAATAGCTGCAGCAGCGGCTCACCTGGATCAATTTGGTAAGAAATTATCACTATCCAAGAAAGCTTTAGAACCGATCCAAGAAAAGGAGGCATGGGGACACGAAAAAGACGAAGCACTGAAGAAAGATAAAGTTTTCCGCGATACAAATTTTGATGAGAAGATTGACATGACCAAGAACAAACAGGAAGACCACGTGAAGAAAGTTGAAAGCAACATACATGTGGCTGCATCAAATCAAATGACACATTTTGTAGAACCAAAAACAGATAGCGGTATACAAAATTCAAATAAATCTATGGAAGGTGAACGTGAAAATTACCAGCCGTCCTCATCAAAATTAAATTCTATGTGGCAAAAAATGGGTCAATCCAAAATTTCTCAACAAGAATCGATGAGATCAAACGATAAATTGCAAGAAAAACATCACGAACACGATCAAGACTTCATTTCTTTTATGAAAGCATCTGACAATCACAATCAACGCTTCCACTCAACAAATCAAAATAATCATCACGAGAGTCCAGTGGGTATACACGGCATGATTCCGCAGGAAAAATATGCTGAGATGGCGAATGCGAAGTGGGATATTCAAAACAGATGGCATGCAGATGAGATTTTCCCTAACGCCAAGATCGGGAAAGAAAAACATCACGAACACGATCCAGACTTCATTTCTTTTATGAAAGCATCTGACGATCACAATCAACGCTTCCACTCAACGAATCAAAATATTCATCACGAGAGTCCAGTGGGTATACACGGCATGATTCCGCAGGAAAAATATGCTGAGATGGCGAATGCGAAGTGGGATATTCAAAACAGATGGCATGCAGATGAGATTTTCCCTAACGCCAAAATCGGGAAAGAAAAACATCACGAACACGATCCAGACTTCATTTCTTTTATGAAAGCATCTGACGATCACAATCAACGCTTCCACTCAACGAATCAAAATATTCATCACGAGAGTCCAGTGGGTATACACGGCATGATTCCGCAGGAAAAATATGCTGAGATGGCGAATGCGAAGTGGGATATTCAAAACAGATGGCATGCAGATGAGATTTTCCCTAACGCCAAGGTCGGGAAAGAAAAACATCACGAACACGATCCAGACTTCATTTCTTTTATGAAAGCATCTGACGATCACAACCAATGGTTCCACTCAACGAATCAAAATATTCATCACGAGAGTCCAGTGGGTTTACACGGCATGATTCCGCAGGAGAGATATGCTCAGGTGGCGAATGCGAAGTGGGATATTCAAAACAGATGGCATGCAAATGAGATGCGCAGTTCTAGAAGCCTTGGTTATGGCATACCGCCATCATCATCGGGCAGTACCAGCAGTGGCTCGGCAACAACAAGTGGCGACAGCGATTCAGAGGCCGTGGCCGTTTTCCCTAACGCCAAGGTCGGGAAATGCGGTATTCCTTTGTTACTGAGTTGCTCGCCTTCCGTTGTGTCAGGCACATTGAGTAAAGCAAGCTCGGACTCTGCTCCCGCCTACAGTCAAAAAAGAAACCCCTAGAATTATAAATTGTAAACACTTTATTTTATTACATTATTTATATTTATTTCATTTTATTAATTTATAATTATGTACATTTACTACGATTTTTTTTGTAATTAAAAAATATTAAAATAAAATTAATATGTTTCAATTTTCAAAGGAGTACCTTCCTTACAGACCTTATATTTTACATAGGAGTAAAATAACATTTTCAAATCAATAAAATAAGGATTGTGTAATAACTTCATATAAAGAATATGTCACAAGCATATCCAGAAAATTTAATTAGATTTTGTTTAAAAAATGGATATAAAACTAAAAACCAATATCAGTGGCTGTCCTAATATAATATTAAATAGCATCTTACACAACTTAACTGCCTTACAGAACTTACACAACCTGTAGTTCCTAAAGTATTGATCGTAGAGTAAAAATGAATATTTTAAAATTTGTAGAAAATTTCATGTAGAAAACTTATCGCATGTCTGTGCATTTTGCACACTAACTTCAGAAACGAATAAGTATTTTAGCTTCACTGATGTATTGTAGCAAGTTTATCGTAACATTAAGTGTTTGTTTCATTGAAATCGGTTTACAAATAAAAAAGTTACACGAAAAGTCGCGGGCACAGTTACTCCCTTTAATCCTTTAGCGGCCAGTGTCAGATTTATCCGACAATTATTTTCATGTCCATTTCGCCAAAGCTATACGACAAATACTTCTATTTGAATAATGTATTTTAAATTATTGCTTTGCTTTCTATTTTAAAAAAATCATTTTACGACTCAAGCTCTCTAAACTCCTCGATTAATCAAAGTTTTATTAACCCAAAACCGAGCGGCTAATAAAACTATACACAACATAACGTTACAAATTTCTCTCATTACATTAATTTCATTTTTTTTATATTATTAGTCATATCGGTTATTTAATTACACATCCTTCTAAACTAATTATGGAGTGATGGTTTATTTAGTAAAGTAATTAGTACATTTAAGTAAACAGTGGTTAATCTATTTACGTCAATTAGGGTGAGCTCTTGATTACTTTAACGTACAAACATTTATTACTATAATTCAGCTAGGTAACATCTATTAAGTAATTTGTTGTTTCGCTATTGATTATACCTACGCAAAATTCATCACTTTGCCTCTACTAAACTATATGACATACTATACTTAACTAGATATAGCTAAGTATACAAATTTTTGCTTCTAATGTACTGAGTTAGATATATACTAGCTGGATCCTGCGGCTTCGTCGGTTTCATAAATAGATTAGTCATTTATTTATTGCTCATTTTTTTTTTTTAATATTATGTACATATTAAGTCTCAGCTTCAAAGCCTGCAGCATCGTCGTAAAGCAGCATGCCTATCGGTTTTCTATCGTCTACACCACGGAGAATGTGCGTCCATCCTATGGGATCTGATCCGGCCAGAGCCGTTCCACTTGCGGAACACGAGGCGCGGGCGGGGGTTTCATCCCTTCGTGGTTGATGTTCCCCGGTCACGCACGAAGCGTTATAGTTCCACCTTCCTTGTCCGGACTGCTAAGGAGTAGAACTCATTGCCTGCGTCCGTGTTTCCCCAAAATTACAACCTCGGGGTCTTCAAGTCTAGGGTAAATGGGCACTTACTAGGTAAGCGTGGTCCATCTTTGGCCGCATCTGCACCTAACATCAAGTGAGATCGCGGCCAAGCGCTGCCTTGATTACATAAAAAAAAAAACATTGCATTTATATTTTTTTAAATTAGAATTTAAGTACTTTTCGGGGGATATTGACCTTTTCTGTAGGTACCGTAATGAATAACCAATACAAAATTTAATTTTAATTTTATTATATTGAAACACCAACAGCACACAGAAGCATCCAGGTCATATACATACACAAGTTACACATTACACGTTTACGTGCGCCAATTAATGGTATCTACAGCTATACAATATTGCATCAAACAATCTCTACGATATTAGAAGGAAGGAATGTATATATCTACATATACAAATAAATATATTTCTTCATATTATATGCGCTTGCCACACCGTTCATCCCTTTGCCATAACTATGGCAATGTCATTCGTTTATAATAAGTTTATTTGTTTATTTCCACAATTATTTTATCTGCAACAGCAATGCCCAGAATTCCAGTTAGCTCTTCGTCATAATATAATACCTATTAAAAATAAGTTCGATTATCATCAAAACTTGTCTCAATTCTGAAATGGACTCTAACTCTTAAGTGATACGTATCATTTCTCTATATTCCAAGGAAATGGAAAATTAGTAATTGATCGCTCTAATCTCGATTTCATGTTCTTATTTATCATCAAGTGCCAAAAAAAGATCTCATTGAATTAATTTCATGTTATCTAATCTATGTGATATATTGGTGACTTAATTAACTTTTCCTATTAATAATTAACTACTAGGCAGTTTGTTTATTATGCAAACTATTGAAATACGAATAACCTAAAGTCACGATAGATAGTAAAAAAATATGTTTTTTTTTTAATGAAATTTAAATAATATGTATATACATAATATACATTATTTAATACATAATATACTGTGTTTTAATTTTTCACAGGTTCGCATTGCATTATGTAGGTACCTAGGTACAGTATAATCTTCCGCACGTGAATTAAAAGAGAAAAGTCGGAATAACTTCTGATAAGCAGCGTTTCTCTGATTATAATCAGATTAATAATAAAAAATAACTAAGTAACTCTATGATTGGTACGTGATAATAAGTAAATTAAGACGAGATAAATTGTTATAAGATAAGTCACGTTTGGAATGTGGAAATTTAGGGTTGGGTTTGTTCTTGGTTAGCAACGAGCCATGTGTAGCGAATATGATGGAAAGAGCTCACCCGAAGTTGCGTATTCACTTGAACTTTGAAAAGATTTGGGTTATATGAGCTCTAAAACATACACGCCGGCAGGGAGTTCCTAACCTAGGCAGTGCGCATTATAAAGGATGTTTCAAAGCGCTTGATTAGAAAAAAAAGGATTTCGACAAGATGAGAATGGTAACTAGCCGTACAAAGTGGAAGGCGGTATGAGCTCATGCAGCTCCTAAACACACTCTCCGAAGTACATATTATAAAAGACATATAGACTGACAATTTTGCGTCTATGTGCCAGGCTAAGAGATTAAAGAGAATAACCGTATATAGTCTTATAGACTTGAAGTATTTCTAATATGAGCGTGAAAAAGAAGAGCAGAATATTCACCTCAACAAAGCCAAAAATAAAACTGCTGTACATGCAACGTTGTGGTTACAAGCACTACGAGAAATTTTGTTCAATGGAATACTCATGTATAAAAAACATTTCTTTAAAAATTTTAGAAAGACAATGTTACAAATTATATAATATAAAAATAGTTGGTGCCCGCGACTTCGTCTCGCGTTTCTCTCTAGCCTTCCTCGATAAATGGACTAGCCAACACAAAAATAATTTTTCAATTCATTCGAACCAGTAGTTCCTGAAATTAGCCTCTTTCACTATCCCTGAGTAAAGTCAAGTAGGCTAACCGCCATTTAAAGTCACCTTTAAGAAAGCGTAGGTAGAGTTTCACCATCTTCGAGTAGAAACTCAGGGGTACTCAGGGGTAATTTCAATGAAATTCACACAAGATACTCGTAACATATACTCGCCAATTAGCGTTACTTGAAAAGTAACTAATCAACGTCTAATTATATTTAATCCATAAAGCCTCTTTCAACAACTAGAACTAAAAAATTTAATCATTAGGTATATACATTACAATCAGTGAGTGAACAATCAATCATCCCCTGTTTAGGGTTGAAATATTATTCCCGATTTATATGGGATCATCTTCGGACCCTTTCCAATAAAAAAGGAATTATTAAAATCGGACTACTCTATAAAAAGTTATGCGTGCTGGTCAATGTGGTCAATAGATAAAAAATATACGCGTCGAATTAAGAACCTCCACCGAAGAGTTTAAAGTACCTATATATAGAGGGGTCATTGCGAAAATATTCATACAAATAAATTGATCTTTCTGGCCGTGGCTCCACCTATCATTATATAGTTGAAGTACATAGGATAGTAATTACAAGATATTTAAGCTACTGCACAATAGATGTCAGTATTGATGAGGTATGCTTTCAAATAGGGACGGCAATTATAGTTATCGATAAAATATATCGATTTTTTTCTAAATATCGGTTTACTTAGTAGTAGCAAAACTACTTGCTTTTTTATAGATATTAATTTAAAATCAATATCTAAAAAACAGTGAAAGAATTTTTCAAATCGGTCCAGTAGTTTCGGAGCCTATTCAATACAAACAAACAATCAAATCTTTCCTCTTTATAATACTAAACTTCTTCTATACTAAAAGTATAGATTAGTATAGATAATAATCAAGTAAAAAATAATTTTATGTACTCTAAAAAAAATATCGATAAAATATTGAAAATCGTCAATCACTACGATAGTAGCACACATGTAGCACAGCTACAAATGTATCTATTGGACAACAGAGGGCGCCTATTACAATATTTTCAAATGTTCTAGAACAATTTGTTAGAAATATCGTAATTTTCAATTATTAGATACATAAATATACAAATACTTACGAAAATAAGCCGATATCAGGTGTAGAAATTTTATTCTAACGAGATTTGCAATATCGCAAGGCACAGGACGGCATTATTGATTAAAAAATGTTTAACACCACCAGCGAACTGAAAAATACTGGAAAAATTGTTAGCGTCTCAATATGACCTCTCGACAGCTGAGCCGGGTGGGCAGGGCTTGAAATACTAAGCCGCGACTTGAATTAGTTCATTTTGCCACATTGTCAAGTGTGGACGTCTAAACGCTGTCAAAGAAATTTTTAAAAAATAGTTTATTTTATTCAACATGCCTTCGTGTGTTGTCAAGTGGTGCAAAAATAATTCGTCCCATTATCTCAAGGCTAATGGGATCACTTTTCACATAAAAGTACACCGTTTTCTATACAAAACCTTGAAATTAAAATATCTCATATTCTTTGTTAGGGATGTCATTATGCCAAATGATCTAATGCAATTTATTAAGATTATATTTTATTTTATTATAGGGACTAAATATAAGAGAATAAATATACATACAGTCATACATATATAAAAAAGTAATATAAATAAATAAATTATTATTATAATTATAATTATTACTAATATATTTTTTAGTTTTCGAGTTCCTATTTTCATTTTCAGCTGGAAAAAGATACAAAGATTTATTGAAGTGAAAACATCTTTAGGCACGTTTTGTGAACCATCAGGCTGGGGTTGGTGATACTGAATGAATAGGGAATATTAGGGAATATTTGAACTCAAGCCCGCTTGGATTGGTGATACATTGTGTCGTGTGTGTGTATGTGTATAATGATATTTATAACTTTAAAATTGGAAAAATAGAAGTTTTCACTTCTATCTGCGTTTACAAAATTCTTAAAAGTATCACAATACTTCTAATATTTTATTATCTATCCTTTACTTTGACCAAATATCAAATTTAATTCTGAAATAATTAGTAATTTATTGTATGTAAATATCTCGAATTATCTCGAATTTTGAATTTTTCGAAGTAGAATATTTTGTATTTATGAATAACTACTTCTACTCGTTGTTAACTTTTTTCTTATTATATACTTGAAAAAAGAATTAAATTTTATTACACAAAAGTGATTGTTGACTCTTGCATGAAACATCCCTGCTTATTAGCCATCAACCTGAGCCATCAACTGTCTGATCTAATGTCAAATTTTGAAAAATGATCGAACTTTTATAAACTTATTTATAAAATGTCGTAAGTACAAAGTGCATCCTAATAGCAACCGAGACGTGTTATCATTAAAGTTTCTTTTTAAATGCTAATAGTTTGAAGGTATTAATACTTGCGTTCTATGTCATATTTTATATTTGTCATATTTTGGCGTCGAAAATTTACGGTAACTAGTATGAAGGGACGGGTTCCATGCTCGCAGAGTTTATATTAATTCGATGAACACCACTACTGACTCGACGTGTGCGTCTATGAAATGTCGGCAATGGACTGAGCAAGATATAACCACAGGGACATAAAAGTTACATTAAGGATTCTTTCTTGTTGTCCGATCTATATATATAGGTGTTTAATATCTTTGACCTCCACCGTTTTTGTTTATTCGTTTTCTTCGGTTGAAAAGGACCAATAAAATTGTATGAAAAAGTGACATCTATAATAATTTAATAATATTTCATGGTACAGTGGCATCTAGCGAATAAAATGTGAACTAATAAAAGAACTATTATAGTTGTCTATAATAGTTCTTGTCATTGTCAATGTTGTCATGCAATTGATTTTAGCGTCAGTAAAATTATTTTTATTTTTTCCGCTTTTTGTGATAGCGGTTATCGTAGGCATAGAGTAAATAGTTACTTAACCAGTAATAGAGGGACAGACACGTAGAGACACAAAAAATGTCGAAAAAGTCGATAAAATGTAGATGGCCCCTATGTAGATTACGATTATGAGTTGCCATTAAAAATCCGTCAAAGTCGCCCAAGTCGATTATGAGTTTCTATTAAAAATCCGTCTAACTCAAAGGTCGCTGTAGTCAGTCAATTCGTATCATGCACATGTTATATGGCGACATCTAGTGAGCAAAAAAAAGAAACCGCACGGATTCTATAAATATTTTATTGTTATACTAGCTGACCCGGCGAACTTTGTTCCGCCTTAATGTCAATAAATAATCATATTTTTTTTTTATTTTAAAAAATACAAAAAAAAATAAATTTCTACATCAATCATTCATAATTATTTCTTTATTTTAGTACATAGGTTGCTCTTCATTTAAGTACCTTGTGATACACGACATTTTTTGTTTTATTATCAGGCGCAAAAACAAACAACGCAGATGGTCTTCCGACCCGTGAACATGCCACGTATAATTGACCATGGGAAAAACATGAATGTTCTAGATTTAAACCACAAACTTTTAAGGATTGGCCTTGTGATTTGTTGATGGTCATGGCAAATGCAAGACGTATCGGAAATTGAAGTCTTTTAAATTCAAACGGCATATCTGTTGGGATCATCGGTATCCTCGGAATGAGAACTTCCTCACCTTTGAATTTTCCTATCATTATCGTAGCGTAAATTACATTGTTCATCAATTTTCTAACCACCAAACGCGTACCGTTGCACAATTTTGGTTGGTTTATGTTTCTAAGCATGATTACTACGGAGCCAACCTTTAGGCGTAAATTGTGCGGTGGTAAGCCAGTCACATCCAAAGAGTTTAAAAATTCAATTGGATAGTTGGTGGCTTCATCTTCATTTGTGACGCAGTCAATAGATTTGAATGAATGCATTGTTCCAATGATCTTATTTTGAATTATGTAGTTTAGGTCATCTACATCTTTATTCTTAGCAGCTAAAATTGCTCGCTCACTCATCCATTCATAATTTTTGTAGTTAGAAATAATTTCTGGAAATACATTGTTGATAAGTTCGTCTTTTGATGAGACAAAATTACAGAAATTATTTGGAAATGATATTAATCCGCTCGATTCATCGACAGGTACTTGACCATTACCGATAGTCAGCAATTGCTCCGAGAAATCTTCAGCAGATGTATCATTAAGCAATGTAACTCTCATGTTTGTTGTCAGTTGCAGTTTCTTCACATGGCGCCATAGATTTGACGATTTGAGGCAAGCGTTTATTTCGTCGGCAGCCGTAGATCTTGGAATTACTGGCAGTATTTGGCGGAAATCGCCAGAAAGTAAAATCATTGCTCCTCCAAAACATCTCGAGTCATTGCGTAAATCTTTTAATGTTCGGTTAAGTGCTTCTAATGCACGTTTATGCGCCATTGTGCATTCGTCCCAGATGATGATTTTCACTTTGCTCTCGTGATTGAGAAGCACGAAGTCGAGCCATACTATCGCGGCGCTGTTCACGTGCAATTTCTTGTTCTTCTTCAGTCCTTTCATTTGCAGTATTTCGTATTCTTCTTGCATCACGGCTTTGTCGGGAAAGATTCGATCGTCTTGGTCGCGGCATTATTAATTAAACTTCACTTCACCTAAAAACTTAAATTTTCAACCATACAGAGTTTTATAGTTCACTTCACTGTTTATACGAATGGGCAATTGGGCAATAATGTTAATTATTTATTTAATAGAAATAGTTTTATTATTGATTTCTTACAAATATCAAATTGTCATCCATACGTCATTACATAGCTGTCATTATACGTCAATTTTGTTATCTTCTTCTTCTTTTTTAGGTTAAATGGCAATGCGGCTCATTTTAAAATGGCCATTATCTGCCAGTGTCAAGTTAAAATAGCAATTTGTAATAGCCTCTTTTTAAAAAAAAAGAGGCAAAATTGAAATCAAAATCAAAAGTAGCGAACTCAAGTCTAGTCAGTCAAGTCAAGTCAGTCAAGTCTAAATTTCTCTTGTTAGTATTCCAAAACAGGTCCGTCAAGTCCAAAGCAGTCAGGTCAAGTCAATTTTGTTATTCCAAGTCTGATTCTTTTTTGTTATACCACGTTTTATAGTGACTGACGTTAGATGTCAAGTCACACGGGAATGATGTCGAACGGGATAAAAAGTATCCTATGTCCTTCTCCTGGCTCTAAACTACCTCCCTGCCAATTTTCAGCTAAATCGGTTCAGCCGTTCTTGAGTTATAAGTGAAGTAACTAACACGACTTTCTTTTATATATATAGATGACGACATCTAGTTATCCATAAAGAAAGTAAAAATGGTGTCAATATGAATAACATAATTTAACATCAAATTCGACATTACTAGCGACATCAAGTGAGCCATAAGGAAAATAGAGCCAGAAGTTTCATGTTTAAAACGTTTTCGCCCCTCTATTACTGGTTAAGTAACTATTTACTCAATGTCGTAGGCGAGTTAGTTCTCCTTGCTTTCGGCAGATGGCTCCATTATAAATAAAAGCCGTTTTGCGATAATTCGTATTCAATTATTCATAAAATAATAAGTAAAAACACAATGTATGTCATCTGTTAACGTTTTTCCGTTAAGGTGGTAGCTTTCGCTAAAAAACAACTGCTGCTCGATTAGATGGCGCCAATTTCTTAAATTGAGGATTTTAATTTTTTTTTGAATGAAAATGAGCATATAATTTAATTAAAATAGTGTTAGAGAACAAATTGTAATATTAGTAATGCACTTTAGTATATTTCATATATATAATAGTTTTAAATTACTTTAAAATGGTCAGGTCAATATCGCTATTCTCGCGGTAATTACTCACGCACACATTTGAGAACTTATTACGTACTTGAAGTGTTTGCCAATTTCATCGTTTATCTAAGACGCGCTTTAGACCTAACGAGTTGACTCTGAGCTCACATCGAAGAAGCAACGGTTCCAGTCTCCTATTTCTTAATTATTTCTTTTTTATTTTATTTTTTATTTCATAATTATAAAACATCCATATTCATATTCGAACACCAAAACAGCGAGAAGCAACTGTGGTACGACACCAGTGCCTTCTGAATATATTTTTACTTTTTGTAGTATAGATTATATTTTCTTTTTCTTTGTATAAATATGGGAGTTATTGTTTGTATATTTATAAGTTTTATTTTGGTTTTAACTATTTTTTTATTGATTTTTTTTTTTGTTTTTGGAGCTTATAGTTGTATTGTTATATGGCTCATTTATGCTGGTGCCTGCGACTTCGTCCGCGTTGAAAACGAGAAAAGTAGCCTAAAAATCTAAAATTTTTTAAACCAAGTTTCATGAAAATCAGTTAATTCGTTTAAGATTTATTTAAAAACATACATGCATACATACACTTACATGATTATTATTAGTATTGATATTGATAAAATTATGATTAGTTACTCATTTTTATAAAAATTATAAGATAATATAACTTTTAGATAAGAACGTGATCTAATCTTTAAAAAAGAAATGATGAAGCAATTGTTTAAAATAGTATTTATATCAGCAATCACGTATTTTTTTAATGCATTATTTTATCACGTGCATTATGTATATTGATAATTTATCAGATATGTAAATTGTGATAAACGATTGCCCAATGCAGATTCTGTAGTCTATGTACTAATGATGTACAGATTATGTATGTACTAATGAATCATGAAATAGGTGTAAATAAGTATAGTATATTTCTCATCATTAATATTTTGAATGTTTTGAATAGCAAGGAAGTTTTTCCTCTTCAATACTAATAGTAAATCTGTAAGTGTATGTATGTATGTTTCTCCATAACTCTTAAACGAATTAACTTTTTTTCTTGAAATTTGGTTGATAAGCATTTAGAAGTACAGGACACAGGATAGGCTACTTTTTTTTTCAAAGCGGACGAAGTCGCAGGCATCAGCTAGTAAACTAATGAGTATATTTTTTTCTGGATGAAAAGCGACCCATATCATTTTCTGTACCTGACAACAAATAAACAAATTCATTTTCGCATTTTATTTATAACTAGTGGGTGCCCGCGACTTCGTCCGCGTTGAATAAGAAATTTAGCTTGACCCGGGCAAATGTTGTTTTGCAACTATCACTTACCTACCGAAAAAAAATTCATAAAAATCGGCCAGAAATCGGACCTCAAACTATATTGACTCTCATACTATATCAAACTCAAATATTTGACAACCAAGTGACAATTTTAGACAAAAGACATCAATAATGTTTCACAGCTAGGAATATTTTGTATTTACCGTTACTTATTTATTTATGTTGTCACCGTTTAAACCTTCCCTGGACTTTCACGAATATTGCAAAACCAAAATCTCTTGTAATGTCATCTCATGTCATCTTATATCGCTGTGACGACGATGGCGCCGCCATGCGACAGTGGCCCCCAATTATTTATGTTTTTATATGATCCCTCGGGAATAGTCCTTTTTTTCTGGATGAAAGGTACCCTATGTCCTTTCTGGTGTCCCAGACAACGTGTATGCAAAATTTCATGGTGATCGGTTCAGTAGTTTTTGCGTTAAAGCGAGACAGACAGACAGAGTTACTTTCGCATTTATAATATTAAAGATTATTAGAAAAAACATGTATATTATTGTCAGCAATCGTCAAATTGCATACGTATCAAAAAATCAACAACGCCTACTTTCTATTGACATTGAACTTCACCTTGCTTACTTAGGAATAATATTTATAAATGTTATAATATGCTAAAATTTTCCATAACAAACAAAACACAAAGACGTAAAGTTGCGTAAGTGGTACGCTTTCTAACCCTGTTTAAAAATGCTATGAGTATTTTAATTGCAAAGGCCATGCTTAGCTAAATTTATTTTAATGTAAATCGTACGCATACGAAACAATATTTTCGACCGACGAAAACGAAAAAACAAAAAGGAGGAGGTACTCAATTCGACGCGTATATATTTGTTAATATATATTTTTTTATGTATGATCACGCATAACTTTTGACAGGGTGGTGCGATTTTGATAATTCTTTTTTTATTTGAAAAGGTATACCTCCAAGGGGGTCCCATTTTAATTTGAGAAATAAATAAATTCCAACCCTAAGGGTAAGAAAACAGGGGATGATTGATTGTACACTCACCGATTGTAGCGTATAACCACGCATCACTTTTTACAGAGTAGTCCGATTTTGATAATTCTTTCTTTAATGGATAGGGTATACCTCGAAGTTGATCTTGTATAAATTTGGAAAAATAAATCCTACCCTAAGGGTGAGAAAATGGGGGTGGTAAAATTAAAAATTAAGCATGTAGTAAATATTAGATTATAGCCAATGTTTTTTGACCGTTATGTAATATAATTGTTATAATTCGTATTATTATACACATATATTTATTTTCTATCTTAATTCTAAATTTTTTACAATAAATATTATTAAATTATTATTACAATAAATCCAACAAACAACTATTCTGGAACGTGAAACAGGAGTTGAAAATGCAGTTCAAGTACGTATGGTTCAAGAAAGGACAGTAGCACTACCATGAGTTTATGACGATAGAAATCGCTAGCGAGAGATGAGCGAGAACGTATAATATTTGTATGAAAAATTGTACAGCGCTTCTAGCGGTCACCAAAGAACTAAAACCGGTAACATGAGTTGTATAAGTGAAAAACCTATCGAATGTAGTCGCTAGCGACCATTAGCGACTGACGACTATTGGCCTACGCTTATAATCCAAAAGAGGCCATTGACAGGCTCCAGATGGACTTTAATAAACTAATTGCATGGTCCCACGACGCTGGTTTGGTCCTCAATGTAAATAAAACTAAACTAATTTACATCAGCACTAGTCAGAACAGAATTAAACATCGGGTACAATTAATAGCACACAACCATGACTGTCTCCACAAAAATTTTATATGTAATAGTCCATTTACGTGTGACTGTGATCCAATTGAGGAAGTAAATAAACAGGTCTATCTAGGGCTTGTTATTGATAACCGGCTAAATTGGAAGGACCACATCATAGTGTTTGTGATAAACTGAGAGCCATGCTTGCCAAATTTGCTATTATTAAATGGAAAATTCCCTATCATACCTTATTGATGCTGTATAAATCACTGGCTGAGTCGGTGATTAATTATGGACTATCTAGTTATGGTAGAACTTACAAAACGCATCTAGACAAAATATATACTCTGCAACTAAGAATTCTAAAAACAATTATACCACACAACATTAAAAGACAACTTAATGACGATGATAAATCAATATTTGAATTTTGTAAAATAATCCCGGTCCATAGTAAGGTACAGCTAACACTATTACTAGAAGAATACTTCAACAATGAATTGAAAAACGTTAAAATAGCTAATCCCAACAAAATAAATACACGAAGCAGCAAATATGAAAAACTAGAACTACCAAAATATAATAACTTATATGGTAAACGTAGATTGAGTTTTTTAGTACCTTACCTTATTAATAATTTACCAACAGATTTAAAAAATAATTTAAACATAAAAAATATTAAATACAAATTAAGGAAATACTTTCTCCAAACTAAGTAGTGTAGCGCAAGTAGGTATATATTCATGAGTGTGTATGTGTATGTGTGTGTATGTATATGTGTGTGTATATATATATGTATGTATATATATGTATGTGTATGTATGTATGTGTATGTGCATGTGTGTATATATTTATATATAAGTGATAGCAATAAATAAAATAAATATTAAGAATAAAAAATTAAAAATTACATCATCTTGTAGAAAGTGTGCAAAGTCAACAAGGATGCACTTATGCGAGCCGGCTGAAGGTTGGAGTGGGACAAGCGGGTGCGTTGGATGTATTAAAGATGTAATAATATTAATAGCTGCCAACAAATTATGTACTTATTGTTTTTGTAGTATTTCTGTGTTATGTTTGTAATTATATATGATGTATTTTCTATTATTATGGACAACTCAGGTATACGCTAGAAACTTAACCGAGTTTATAGTGCACCTTATCTGTATACCATTTATTGTTTTGTGTAAATAAATAAATAAATAAATAAATAAAAAAAAAGAACAAACAATAAATATCGTAAAAAACTTAAAACTAGAATTCCGCAGGTAGTGGGGCAAGGCCCAAGCTACCAGTGGTTAGGGCTGCAGAGTGAGGAACCTCCTGACAATTCGTGCCGTGTCCAGAAGTACCGCTTTCTGTATCTGAGCCTTGATCCAGCCATCTAGTGAGAGCCTCTTGAGGTGTTGGTCGAGGCTCTCACTAGTCGAGGCATAATAATAATTCGTATTATTATTATGCCTTTAGGTTTATGTAGTACCAAAGAGGAGATTATTTAAAAACTTTTTAACAAAAAATAAAACCGCCGAAAATACTGAAAACCATAAAATAATCTTATTATCATTTTACCTAAGTAATTTTGAGTCGGCGCCAAACAAGCAAAAATTACGTAAAGAGTGATGCGCGGCGGCAGTAAGTTAGGTTCTAACTTACTGCTCATCAAAAGCGATGAATCTACAGTTAACATGAGTTATGAGTTAACTACAGTTAAGTTGGGTATTCTTATGAAGTCCGCGGACATGGCCTCGCTGTTATACGGACCCGCACATCACCGCCGATGGAGGAGCATGGGGGGGTTTTAGTGGGTATTACCGGAACTCGGCCGGTCGAGTCCCACACTCTCCCTCGCCGGCGCGTCCTATGCCGACGGGGGATTTCAGTCCGTAAAGGTGATTTCCCCTCCTCAAAAAAAAAAAAAAAAAAGGTATTCTTATGAATAAAATATTAAAAAAAAACTTTCAATATTTAAAAAATAATCATAATATCTATGATATCTATGATATATAAGTAAAATATTAGTTATTAATGATAAATTTTCAATGATATATCAATATTCTACGATTCATTATTTTTTCATTCTTTAAACATTCAGTGACGAACTGTCTGTAATTAGGAAATATAAAAAAGTCAAAAACAATCAAAATTTATCTGAAGAAGTATTTTCTACCATATGAGATAAAAAAATATATAAAAACAGTGGCACTCTGGGATTGACGACAGAAGTTAAAACTTAAACAATTACGTGTGTATTTTTTAAATCGTCAGGAAATATTTTTCAATATATGTAAAGTCGACAAATAAAGTGCTTTATCACCCTAAGATTGAACATTCTTTGTATGTTGTAGAATGATAAGGTCTGTTTTCCTTTGAAAATTCAAAGTGACAATTATGTCAATCAGTAATCAATACCTATTTCAAATCTAAGTCTTAGCGAATTTTGAAATGAATGGAATTTGTTGTCGAAACTGATAAAGCACTTTTCTGGTCTGCTATACAATGTACATATTTATATAAGCCGGTTACACGGTTACCGGTAACGAGTTCAATAGTTTTTCCCATCTCAAAATCAAAACAAAAATGCCCAACGCGCCTAAATAAGTTTTCACCTTTGGTACTACATAAACCTAAAGGCATAATAATAATACGAATTATAACAATTATATTACATAACGGTCGCTAACGGATAGCCTATGTTACTCGCTGATAATGTAGCTTTCCAACAATGAAAGAATTTTTCAAATCGATCCAATAGTTTCGGAGCCTATTCTATACAAACAAACAAACAAACAACTGCTGTTTGTTGCACACATCGTAACTAAAGCGTACGACACTATCGGTGTTCACTCACATATTGACAAAAATGAACGAAAATTACGGTCTCTTTTAAGCTATTTATCTATTGTTTTCTTTGGGAAAATATAAGTTTGCGAACGCAGGGATTAAATTAAATGCCGAGAGATGTTATTTCAGTGTAAAATTATGCTCCGTTTGTTAAATTCTGGTCTACTTGTTTAGTATGAAAATCGTATCCCCTTAACACAAAAAATCAATACATTCGCGCATGCGTCCTTACGATCTACACTTCAATACGTTCCTGTAATTCGTAAACCATTTTAACGGCCCTTTAGCTCAGTTGGTAAGAGCGTCGTGTCAATAATGCGAAGGTGGTGGGTTCGATTCCCACATGGGCCACATTATCTTGAAGCTGTTTTATTTATTTTTTTGAAATGAAAACTTAATTAGGCGCGTTAGTCATTTTTAAGATGAGAAAAAACCATTGAACTCGCGACACTGTCATGTAATGTGATGATTTTTTTTTGTACATATGTGTGTTGGAAAGCTACATTATCAGAGAGTAACATAGGCTATCTATATACTAATATTATAAAGAGGAAAGATTTGATTGTTTGTTTGTATAGAATAGGCTCCGAAACTACTGGACCGATTTGAAAAATTCTTTCATTGTTGGAAAGCTACATTATCAGAGAGTAACATAGGCTATCTATATATTTATATACTAATTCGAATCTTCTATCTTTCATAAGGAATGACTGAATTACGTCAGAGTCAAAATGTTGGTGAATTCGATTTACTATTTTGATAAATAAACAAATCACCCCCTGATTTCGGCGAAAAAAATTATTTTATGCTTTTTTATTTTTTGTTAAAAAGTTTTATTTTATATTTTTTTGTGGCTATAATCTAATGTTTACTACATGCTTAATTTTTAATTTTCCCACCCTTAGGGTAGGAATTTCTTTCCAAATTTATACGAGACCAACTTCCAGGTATACCCTATCCATTAAAAAAAGAATTATCAAAATCGGACTACTCTGTAAAAAGTTATGTGTGGTTATACGCTACAATCGGTAAGTTAACAATCAATCATCCCCTGTTTTCCTACCCTCAGATATGGGTCTTGTAAACTGGTTTTCAAAAGAAGGAAATTGCTGATCCTGGGGCCCACGGACATCGAAGAAGAAAAGAAATCGCACCATCGTAATCCTCGCTAAAACATTAGTTTAGCAACACAAGCATCTCCAGAATCGGACTTCTGCACCCAGTTTTGTCTGCCGATTTAAATTAATTTATTTTTGGCTAATTTCTTCTTTTTTTCTAAATTAACTCCTAAACCGTCCCCTCTATTTTTTACCCCTCCCCTCCCCTAAACTCCTGGAGTATCTCGGTGGCCAAGGGGTCCGAGAAGACTCATCATTCTGACCAAATTCAAAATTTAATTTGAATATTTTATATAAACAATGCTTTTAAATGTTGTAATATTTTAAATTAGGCAAGCGAGCGAGAACTGGAATGAAAGAGATATTGTAAACATAGACTTCGTTCGTTCGTTAGGTCCTGGGAGTGGCGTGCCTAGGGTTTCCGAATAGGGCAAGCCCTATTCTGTTGTTCCCGACTTGATTTTTCTTCATTTTTCGACGAACACATTGAGGCTATTGCTATTGAGGGATGCTTTTAGCATAAAAGAGAATAACGAAGAACTAAAAAACGGAACAAACAAACAAACTTAGTGAATAAAAAAATGAAATTATTTATATACTAATCTATAAGGAATGACTGAATTACGTCAGAGTCAAAATGTTGGTGAATTCGATTTACTAGTTTGATAAATAAACAAATCAGGGGTTTCGGCGAAAAAATTAACTGATTTTTATTTTTGAACAAAATTTAACGTTTTTATTGCGTTTTTAACTTTCCTTCGGCGATCAAAGCTTGAACGCATTTAAAATCGTCGCAAGGTGCAACTATTTTATGCATGTTCTTCCATTGTTATTTTAGTTTTATAGATATTTTTATAATTATTGTTGGCAGTTATTTATTTTATTTATCTTTATTATCGCGCCCTCTAAATCAAATCAATCAAAATCAAAATATTTATTTATCAATTAGGTTTCTACAAGAAACTCTTTTGATCGTCATTATAAATTTAAATTTACCAGGGTTTCGGAAAAAAAACCAAGATGACGATCCTGAGAAGAAACCCCGAAAGAAACTCAGGATACTATTCTTTTTGTCATCATTAAAATGTAAAATAGTACAATACACATTACTTAATATTAACAAACTTAAAGTATATATATACAAATTATAGTTTTACAATACAAAACATAGTACGAACTCCGAATAGCTTAAATCCAGGCTTCTTTGTCGCTCAAATAATCAGTGATTTTATAATAGCCTTTCGAGAGGAGTTTAGTTTTAATGACACATTTAAATTTATTTATAGATAAGGCTCTGATTATTTGAGGCAGTTTATTATAAAACCGGACACTTTGACCCATAAAAGAATTACTTATCTTATGTAGTCGTGTTTTATGAAGATTTAAATCACTTTTGGACCTAGTATTGATATTGTGTACATCACATTTTTTAATAAATTGACTAATATTTTTGTGCACATAAATTAAATTTTCATAAATATATTGACATGCAACAGTCAAAATCTTTATTTCTTTGAACTTTTCTCTGAGGGAAGACTGCGGATCTAGTTGATAGATGGCTCTAATGGCCCTTTTTTGTAAAATAAAAATAGTATTTATGTCCGCAGCGCTACCCCAAAGAAGAATCCCATAACACATTATACTGTGGAAATAACTAAAATAGACAATCCTAGCTGTATCTACGTCTGTTAGGCGTCTAATCTGCTTAACTGCATAAGCCGCAGAGCTAAGCCTTTTACTTAGTTTCTCAATATGTGGACCCCATTGTAATTTAGAATCTATGGTAATACCTAAAAATACGGTCGATTCCACGGGTTCCAATTTTTCACTACCCAAAATCACATTCGTTCCAATATTTTTAACATTAGGGGTACTGAATTTAACAAGTTTAGTTTTGGTGGCATTTAAAAGAAGATTATTTACACTAAACCAATGTACTATGTTAGAAAGTGCATAATTTACCTCATTATAGCATCCAAGTTGTCTTTTAATCTTAAATATTAATGATGTGTCATCAGCAAACAATACAATATTATGATTACTCACAGAATGAGGTAAATCATTAATATAAACCAGGAACAAAAACGGACCGAGAATCGAGCCTTGTGGTGCTCTTGTGGTGAGAAGCCGAACTTGTTTAGATTTAGACAATATTAGTTTAGTGAACGTAATAATTCTAAAAAATATACACTAGATGGCGCTTTTTTGTAATCCTTTAGTTTCACTAAATTTTCAATTTTTATTATATTAAATTAAAACGTAGGACCCAGAGTTCAACACAATATAACAGTTCTTACGCTTTACACTCTAGATGGCGTTGATAGTTATTTATTTTTTTGTTGACAGTTATTATTATTTGATTTTTGCGCCTTCTCGCGGTGAGTAGCCAAACGTTTATAGGTTTAGAAAATCGATTTAAATTTTAAATCATCGTAATAGTTTTGAGACTATACACTAGATGGCGTTGATTTTTATTTATATTATATTTTTTTACTTTCCAGTCTTTTAGGTCACACGATTCATTCACTAATTATTTTCTGTTCTTAAACACTGTTTTGATTACTGTTTTTAACTGCTTTTGTTAAACACTTTAACGGCTATAAGTCTGAAAGGTGTCGGCACTATTTTTGTACTTTTTAGCCGCGTTATATAATATCTGTCTTTACTTTTACACTCTGTCTTTGAATTTTTTCACTATACAACTTTTCAAATATTATTCAACACTTATAACGCTGGATTTTAATTTATATTATGATAAATATCACAGAGTCGATGTTAACGCAAACCAACGTAGGGTAGCATTCACAATGAATAAACTTCACAATGAATCAATAAAATTGTATAAAAATTTCAAGCTTACAGGAACAAGTTTTTTTTATCTACACTTTCAAAAATATAGGGGATGATGACGTGCAGGGCTGATGCGTGCCAGGTGATGGTTACTGTACTTTACATGCTATGAATCATCACTATAAGAATTTCTAGCCTTACAAACACACCGTTATTAGGATGGTCCAGTAGCTCTGGGACCACTAAAGCAGGCTACAGCTATCTAATACTACTTAGAGAAAAGATTCTTGTTTTTGTTTGTAACTATGTAATTGTCAGCACGCGACTTCATTGCGTAACTTTATAATTTTTGTAACTAGCTGTTGCACGGGGCTTCGTACGCGTAACTATATAAAAAGCCTATGTTACTCGCTGATAATATAGCTATCTATAGGTAAAAGAATTTCTAAAATCGGTCTAGGCGTTTTTGAGTTTATTTATTACGACTTTTATTATTTTGATAAGGATACCAATATATAAATAAAGAGCCTTGTCTAGCGGCATTGAAATAAAAGAACACTTATTGTGGCATAACCATAATAGTTAGTTAGGTATACATGATGTGTTCTGCAAAATCGTAGTAAATTATTTTGTTCTATCATCAATATAGCGCAGCGCACGCGATGTAAGGAATATTTTAGGTATTTTTTTACACCTTGGGTTACAATACTGGAGTTTTAGTAAGTGTTGGTTATGGGTTCAGATTTTGGTAGCAGAGTTAAAAGACGTAAATGTAATTTAAGAAATATTTATTATGACTAAAAAAACACAGAGATACAATACATTCATTTTATAACTAAAAACAATATTGTTTATTTTTAAAACAAAAGACAAAAACATTATTTTTAAATAAAGAAACAGAAACAATAACAGAACAGGTTATAATATATATACAGTACTCTGAAGGAGTATGTATATGAGTGTATTGAGTGAATTATTCCAACACTCCTCCTCACGAAAAACACTTCATATTACACCAAGGCAACTACGGCACAGTTCAAACTTGT
This sequence comes from Synanthedon vespiformis, assembly GCA_918317495.1. Taxonomy (NCBI): domain Eukaryota; kingdom Metazoa; phylum Arthropoda; class Insecta; order Lepidoptera; family Sesiidae; genus Synanthedon; species Synanthedon vespiformis. The sequence continues at coordinate 7,835,769 of OU906947.1, forward strand.
TTGTTGGTAGAGCCTTCGTCAGGATGTCTGCTACCATCTTCTCCGAACAGAGATAATCAAGTTTTATGTTGCCTCCTTCTATAACTTCACGAATATAGTGGTGTTTAATGTCAATATGTTTGGATTTTGAGTGTATCATTGGATTTCCACTAAGTTTTAGTGCGGCTTGATTATCATTTAATATTATCAACTTTTCTTGTGTAAATCCAATTTCTTTACTTAGTTGCAATAGATGCACGGCTTCCTTTGCAGCATCAGTTAAGGCCATATATTCCGCTTCTGCGGTGGATAAAGCAACTGTCCTCTGCTTTCTAGATTCCCAGCTGATGGCTCCTCCAGCTTGAACAAAACAATATCCCGTATATGATCTTCTGTCTACCGTACAAGATGCCCAGTCAGCATCTGTATAACCCAATATTGGCTGAGCTGTTCTTTTAAAAGTTAGTTTTAAATCCTTTGTCCCTTTTAAGTACCTTAATACTCTCTTGGCTGCAGACCAATGCTCCTGTCCGAAACAGTTATTAAATTGACTGAGATAACTTACTGCATGACAAATGTCCGGTCTTGTTGCTACTGCCAAATACATCAATGCACCGATAAGATTTTGGTAAGGGAGATTTTCTTCAATTTTATCATGTTTATTTAGTTTTATACCTGGTATCATAGGAGTAGAGACGGGTTTTGAGTCTAACATGTTATATTTCCTTAGGATATCATTAATATATTTTGTTTGAGACATTGTAACAATGTTAGTTTTGCATTCAAAATCTATTCCCAAGCAATGTTTCAATTTACCCAAGTCTCTCATTTCAAAACTCTCCATTAAATTTCTTTTTACATGTGGAATATGGCTCTCTTGCCTAAATAATATTAAAATATCGTCCACATATACACATATTATGACCAGTTCTCCTCCTGTCATTGATGTATCTATACATCAATGACAGGAGGAGAACTGGTATCTATACAAGGATCAGCAATAGATGGAATAAACTTCAATTCTTTTAGCTTAACATCGAGCTTTTTAAACCATTGTCTTCCAGCTTGCTTTAGCCCATAAATAGCTTTGTTAAGTTTACAAATTACATTTTTGTTGCTTCTTATACGTTCTAGCATATTTCTAGCCTTTAAGTATAGTGTTTTGTCATTTGAGCTTTCCTCTATAATTATTTGACAAAGATGTTTTTCTAAATTTTTGGGCATATATACAAAAATATCTTCCTCTATCTCTCCATTTAAAAAAGCTGTTTTAACATCCAATTGATAAATCTGCAGATTTTATTCAACAGACTTTGCAATGAGACTTCTAACAGAACTTAATTTGGCAACTGGGGCAAAAGTTTCAAAGTAGTCCAATCCAGGTCTTTGATTGAATCCTCTGGCCACCAATCTAGCTTTCTTTCTTCCATCTGTTTTTTCTTGTAACACTATTTTAAAAGTAAGTACATTTTCTATCCCTTTATTTTCTATTATTTTCCATGTTTCATTTTTAAGATGTGCCTTTATTTCTTCTTTGACAGCTTCATCCCAAGATTCATCATGGTTGTCATCATCACACAGGTAAGTAAAATCACAATTATCTACATTTAACTCATAGTCTTTTGTCCATTCTGGTAATTTTTGAATTCGCTTCGGTCTTCCTTCTGATACAACTTCATTCGTATTTGACCCAGACATCTGTGGCTCATCATAATTATTTTCATTTTCTTCTATCTCATTAACCACATTTTCATTGATAGGAGTATCATCTTCAATGCTATCATAATAATTATCATTTTCTTCATCTTGGTGATGGACATTGGAACGAGAGATAGAAAAATTAGGATTCTGAAAAGAAGGCTGAAAAGAAGAATTCTGAAAAGGTAAGAATTTGTTAAAGTTTTCTTCTTTTTGTATTATAATTTTATTCTTTTTATCTTCTACAAGTATTTCATCCCTTTTTGGTACATTTTCTTTTGTATAATACATTTTATTCATTATTTTTACATTTCTTGTCACTTCAATTTTATTATACTTTGGAACCCATATTCTATATGCTTTAGATGACTCTGAGTATCCCACAAAAATACCTTCAATGGCTTTTGGACCAAATTTTCCTGTCTTTCTGTTATTTATTAATAGATATGACTTTGCTCCAAATACTCTAAAATGTTTTGCCGATGGTATGCGACCAACCCATTTTTGAAATGGAGTGTCATATCCTAGAGTTTTGCATGGTACTCTGTTGGCAATATAATTTGCAGTACAGAGAGCTTCAGCCCAATAATTATCTGGTAAGTTTCCTTCAATTAACATACATCGTGCCTTGTCCAATAAAGTTCTATTTTTTCTCTCAGCAACACCGTTTTGCTGAGGTGTGTAAGGGGCAGACAAGCGTCTTCTTATACCACATTTCTTGAGGTAATCAGTGAACTCTTTATTTAAATATTCACCTATGCCATTATCGCTTTGTAAAAACTTAATCTTTTTTCCTGTGTAATTTTCAACTTCGCTCTTATATTCTTGAAAATGTTTAAACACTTCATTTTTATGAGTCATGAAATATACTCTTGTGTATCTTGTGAAATCATCAATAAAAGTGACAAAATATCTCGAATTGCCTAGAGATTTACTTTGCATAGGGCCACACACATCTGTGTGCACTATCTCTAATGGCTCACTACTTCTTTTCTCTTGAGAAGTATGAAAAGGTGGCTTAGAAAATTTTCCACTTATGCATGTTTCGCATTCATTTAACTTTAAGTTAGTATTAAAATCTAAACCATGAAGTAATTTCCTTTTCACACATAGCTTCAAATCAGTTTCATTTATATGCGCTAACTTTTTATGCCATAAATCCAAGTTATTTTCTTCATTGGATGCAATTGACGCTGACTCATGTCCACATATATCAATAATATAGTACAAATTGTTTCTTTTAATAGCTGTTAAAATAGTTTGTCCTTTATTATTTTTTACCAATGCTTTATTTTTTACAAATGAGACATTATAACCATTGTTTGTCAACTTCGATACCGAAAGAAGATTAGTTTTCAAATCAGGTACATACAGAGTATTGTGTAATGTGAAAGTACATGATTTTGTTTTCAATGTTACAGTACCTTTACCTTCAATTGATGCTACTTGATCATTGCAAGCAAGATATAATGCTCCTCCTTTTTGAATATTTAAGTTGCAAAATATTTTCACATCACTGCACATATCAGCTGTACTACCACTGTCAAGACACCAATAATTATTCTTTGATGCATTAAAATTTGTGCTTAAACACATTTCTTCTGTTGTTGTTACATATGATGTATGTTTCTTTTCAGTTTGTTGACGGTTCCTGCAGTGTGATATTGAATGTCCTTTTTTCTTGCAATAAGTACAATAATAATTAAACTTTTTAGTTTTAAATTTTTGTTTCTTACTAAATAAAGCATTCTCCATAGAACAATTAATGCGATTTTTATTTCTGGCTTCATCCTCCTCCAATATTTTAATTTTCAATTCATTTGGAGTGGGCAATTTATCTCTGGTCTCAATGGCTACTCTAAAATTTTCAAAAGATGGACTTAAAGAATAAAGCATCATTATACTTAACAAATCTTCATTGATTTCTATGTCCATATCTTTAAGTTTGTCAACAGTTTCACAAAACTTGTTTAAATGTAGCCGTACATCATCTCCATCAGACAACTTAGCGAGAATCAATTGTTTCAATAGTGTAGCCCTTTTTGCGGGACCTTGACTGGCGAAAATATTCTTGAGCGTATCCCACACATCTTTGGATGTATTACAGTTTTTAATTTGTTTTAATTCACTGGGATCGATCATTAAAATTATTTCACTTTTTGCTTGCAAGTCGCTTGTTTCCCATTGTTTACTTTGCGCCGCTTCCGTGGTTGGTTTCGGCAAAGATCCGTCTACATATTGCCATAATTGTAATTTATTTAACACGGCTTGGGCTTGTAGCCGCCATGTATCGTAGTTATCCCTTTTGAGAGGTTCGATGCGGTACACGGATGCCATTTCACAATATTACTTTCACGTCTGCTTCTGGGCCCATAACCTGTTGGTTATGGGTTCAGATTTTGGTAGCAGAGTTAAAAGACGTAAATGTAATTTAAGAAATATTTATTATGACTAAAAAAACACAGAGATACAATACATTCATTTTATAACCAAAAACAATATTGTTTATTTTTAAAACAAAAGACAAAAACATTATTTTTAAATAAAGAAACAGAAACAATAACAGAACGGGTTATAATATATATACAGTACTCTGAAGGAGTATGTATATGAGTGTATTGAGTGAATTATTCCAACAGTAAGGATCCTTATTTTTTTGAAAATATAGTATAGCCTATGTTACTCGCTGATAATATAGCTTCCTAACAGTGAAAGAGTTTTTCAAATCGGTCTAGTAGTTTCGGAGCCTATTCAATGCAAAAAAGAAACAATAAATCTTTCCTCTTTATAATTTAGTAAGTATAGATTAGATATAATTATAGCCTATGTTACTCCCTGATAATGTAGCTTTCTATAGGTAAAAGAATTAAAAAAATAATAATATAAATCTTCTCTTTTTATAATATTACTATAAACCAGCTGGTGCCGGCGACGTCGTCCGCAATTAAAAATAAATGAGCCATATAACAATACAACTATAAGCTCCAAAAACAAAAAAAAATAGTTAAAACCAAAATACAACTTATAAATATACAAACAATAACACCCATATTTATACAAAGAAAAAGAAAATATAATCTATACTACAAAAAGTAAAAATATATTCAGAAGGCACTGGTGTCGTACCACAGTTGCATCTCGCTGTTTTGGTGTTCGAATATGAATATGGATGTTTTATAATTATGAAGTAAAAAATAAAATAAAAAAAGAAATAAGGAAGAAATAGGGGACTGGAACCGGTGCTTCTTTATTGCGAGCTCACATTCAACTCGTTAAGTCTAAGGCGCGTCTTAGCTAAGCCACGAAATTGGCAAACACTTCAAGCTCGTAATAAGTTCTCAAAATATGTGTGCGTGAGTAATTACCGCGAGAATAGCGATATTGACCTGACCGTTTTAAAGTAATTTAAAACTAATATATATTTGAAATATACTAAAGTGCATTACTAATATTACAATTTGTTCTCTAACACTATTTTAATTAAATTATATGCTCATTTTCATTCAAAAAAAATTAAAAACCTCAATTTAAGAAATTGGCGCCATCTAACCGAGCTGCAGTTGTTTTTTAGCGAAAGCTACCACCTTAACGGAAAAACGTTAACAGATGACATACATTGTGTTTTTACTTATTATTTTATGAATAATTGAATATGAATTATTGCAAGACGGCCTTTATTTATAATGGAGCCATCTGCCGATAGCAAGGAGAACTAACTCGCCTACGATAATCGATATAACATAAAGCGAAAATTAGCTGTTTAACGTCAAGGAATAAAAATAATTTTAATGACACAATGCTGACGCTAAAATCAATGGCATGACAACATTGACAATGACAGGAACCATTATAGACAATTATATTAGGAGTACATTTATTAGTTCACGTTTTATTCGCTAGATGCCACTGTACCATGAAATATTATTAAATTATTATAGATGTCGCTTTTTCATACAATTTTATTGCTCCTTTTCAACCGAAGAAAACGAATAAACAAAAACGGTGGAGGTTCTTAATTCGACGCGTATATTTTTTATCTATTGACCACATTGACCAGCACGCATAACTTTTTATAGAGTAGTCCGATTTTAATAATTCCTTTTTTATTGGAAAGGGTCCGAAGATGGTCCCATATAAATCGGGAAAAATATTTCAACCCTAAACAGTAGAAAAACAGGGGATGATTGATTGTTCACTCACTGATTGTAATGGATATACCTAATGATTAAATACATATATATTTCTTTCTCTCTAATTGTTACGTGGCTTGACTCCAACTTTCCAGGGTGCATCCATACCTGTCGCCAATGATCTCGAACTTCTTGCCATGAGGTTGAGTTCAAACTTCAACTTCGGCACCTCTATCGAGTCCTAAGCCCAAACAGTCAAAAAAACTAAATAGGGTGAAACGATACTTTACGCCTGGACAGCTAATATCTTTGTATAAGGCGCGGACTTGCGCCTTATATCTTGCATGGAGTATTTATTAGCTCATCCAAATAACAAACTGCCTTACTCGACTCAGTGGAACGCAAAGCTAGGAGACTCATTGGCGACAGTACACTTTTAAAAAATAATATGCAGAGCCTGGCACATAGACGCAAAATTGTCAGTCTATATGTCTTTTATAATATGTACTTCGGAGAGTGTGTTTAGGAGCTGCATGAGCTCATACCGCCTTCCACTTTGTACGGCTAGTTACCATTCTCATCTTGTCGAAATCCTTTTTTTTCTAATCAAGCGCTTTGAAACATCCTTTATAATGCGCACTGCCAAGGTTAGGAACTCCCTGCCGGCGTGTATGTTTTAGAGCTCATATAACCCAAATCTTTTCAAAGTTCGAGTGAATACGCAACTTCGGGTGAGCTCTTTCCATCATATTCGCTAAACATGGCTGGTTGCTAACCAAGAACAAACCCAACCCTAAATTTCCACATTCCAAACGTGACTTATATTATAACAACTTATCTCGTCTTAATTTACTTATTACCACGTACCAATCATAGAGTTACTTAGTTATTTTTTATTATTAATCTGATTATAATCAGAGAAACGCTGCTTATCAGAAGTTATTCCGACTTTTCTCTTTTAATTCACGTGCGGAAGATTATACTGTACCTAGGTACCTACATAATGCAATGCGAACCTGTGAAAAATTAAAACACAGTATATTATGTATTAAATAATGTATATTATGTATATACATATTATTTAAATTTCATTAAAAAAAAAACATATTTTTTTACTATCTATCGTGACTTTAGGTTATTCGTATTTCAATAGTTTGCATAATAAACAAACTGCCTAGTAGTTAATTATTAATAGGAAAAGTTAATTAAGTCACCAATATATCACATAGATTAGATAACATGAAATTAATTCAATGAGATCTTTTTTTGGCACTTGATGATAAACTTGATAAACATGAAATCGAGATTAGAGCGATCAATTACTAATTTTCCATTTCCTTGGAATATAGAGAAATGATACGTATCACTTAAGAGTTAGAGTCCATTTCAGAATTGAGACAAGTTTTGATGATAATCGAACTTATTTTTAATAGGTATTATATTATGACGAAGAGCTAACTGGAATTCTGGGCATTGCTGTTGCAGATAAAATAATTGTGGAAATAAACAAATAAACTTATTATAAACGAATGACATTGCAATAGTTATGGCAAAGGGATGAACGGTGTGGCAAGCGCATATAATATGAAGAAATATATTTATTTGTATATGTAGATATAATAATGTAAATTGTATAATACATTCCTTCCTTCTAATATCGTAGAGATTGTTTGATGCAATATTGTATAGCTGTAGATACCATTAATTGGCGCACGTAAACGTGTAATGTGTAACTTGTGTATGTATATGACCTGGATGCTTCTGAGTGCTGTTGGTGTTTCAATATAATAAAATTAAAATTAAATTTTGTATTGGTTATTCATTACGGTACCTACAGAAAAGGTCAATATCCCCCGAAAAGTACTTAAATTCTAATTTAAAAAAATATAAATGCAATGTTTTTTTTTTTTATGTAATCAAGGCAGCGCTTGGCCGCGATCTCACTTCATGTTAGGTGCAGATGCGGCCAAAGATGGACCACGCTTACCTAGTAAGTGCCCATTTACCCTAGACTTGAAGACCCCGAGGTTGTAATTTTGGGGAAACACGGACGCAGGCAATGAGTTCCACTCCTTAGCAGTTCGGACAAGGAAGGTGGAACTATAACGCTTCGTGCGTGACCGGGGAACATCAACCACGAAGGGATGAAACCCCCGCCCGCGCCTCGTGTTCCGCAAGTGGAACGGCTCTGGCCGGATCAGATCCCATAGGATGGACGCACATTCTCCGTGGTGTAGACGATAGAAAACCGATAGGCATGCTGCTTTACGACGATGCTGCAGGCTTTGAAGCTGAGACTTAATATGTACATAATATTAAAAAAAATAAATGAGCAATAAATAAATGACTAATCTATTTATGAAACCGACGAAGCCGCAGGATCCAGCTAGTATATATCTAACTCAGTACATTAGAAGCAAAAATTTGTATACTTAGCTATATCTAGTTAAGTATAGTATGTCATATAGTTTAGTAGAGGCAAAGTGATGAATTTTGCGTAGGTATAATCAATAGCGAAACAACAAATTACTTAATAGATGTTACCTAGCTGAATTATAGTAATAAATGTTTGTACGTTAAAGTAATCAAGAGCTCACCCTAATTGACGTAAATAGATTAACCACTGTTTACTTAAATGTACTAATTACTTTACTAAATAAACCATCACTCCATAATTAGTTTAGAAGGATGTGTAATTAAATAACCGATATGACTAATAATATAAAAAAAATGAAATTAATGTAATGAGAGAAATTTGTAACGTTATGTTGTGTATAGTTTTATTAGCCGCTCGGTTTTGGGTTAATAAAACTTTGATTAATCGAGGAGTTTAGAGAGCTTGAGTCGTAAAATGATTTTTTTAAAATAGAAAGCAAAGCAATAATTTAAAATACATTATTCAAATAAAAGTATTTGTCGTATAGCTTTGGCGAAATGGACATGAAAATAATTGTCGGATAAATCTGACACTGGCCGCTAAAGGATAAAGATAAGGCTAAGAAAATGTTATTTTACTCCTATGTAAAATATAAGGTCTGTAAGGAAGGTACTCCTTTGAAAATTGAAACATATTAATTTTATTTTAATATTTTTTAATTACAAAAAAAATCGTAGTAAATGTACATAATTATAAATTAATAAAATGAAATAAATATAAATAATGTAATAAAATAAAGTGTTTACAATTTATAATTCTAGGGGTTTCTTTTTTGACTGTAGGCGGGAGCAGAGTCCGAGCTTGCTTTACTCAATGTGCCTGACACAACGGAAGGCGAGCAACTCAGTAACAAAGGAATACCGCATTTCCCGACCTTGGCGTTAGGGAAAACGGCCACGGCCTCTGAATCGCTGTCGCCACTTGTTGTTGCCGAGCCACTGCTGGTACTGCCCGATGATGATGGCGGTATGCCATAACCAAGGCTTCTAGAACTGCGCATCTCATTTGCATGCCATCTGTTTTGAATATCCCACTTCGCATTCGCCACCTGAGCATATCTCTCCTGCGGAATCATGCCGTGTAAACCCACTGGACTCTCGTGATGAATATTTTGATTCGTTGAGTGGAACCATTGGTTGTGATCGTCAGATGCTTTCATAAAAGAAATGAAGTCTGGATCGTGTTCGTGATGTTTTTCTTTCCCGACCTTGGCGTTAGGGAAAATCTCATCTGCATGCCATCTGTTTTGAATATCCCACTTCGCATTCGCCATCTCAGCATATTTTTCCTGCGGAATCATGCCGTGTATACCCACTGGACTCTCGTGATGAATATTTTGATTCGTTGAGTGGAAGCGTTGATTGTGATCGTCAGATGCTTTCATAAAAGAAATGAAGTCTGGATCGTGTTCGTGATGTTTTTCTTTCCCGATTTTGGCGTTAGGGAAAATCTCATCTGCATGCCATCTGTTTTGAATATCCCACTTCGCATTCGCCATCTCAGCATATTTTTCCTGCGGAATCATGCCGTGTATACCCACTGGACTCTCGTGATGAATATTTTGATTCGTTGAGTGGAAGCGTTGATTGTGATCGTCAGATGCTTTCATAAAAGAAATGAAGTCTGGATCGTGTTCGTGATGTTTTTCTTTCCCGATCTTGGCGTTAGGGAAAATCTCATCTGCATGCCATCTGTTTTGAATATCCCACTTCGCATTCGCCATCTCAGCATATTTTTCCTGCGGAATCATGCCGTGTATACCCACTGGACTCTCGTGATGATTATTTTGATTTGTTGAGTGGAAGCGTTGATTGTGATTGTCAGATGCTTTCATAAAAGAAATGAAGTCTTGATCGTGTTCGTGATGTTTTTCTTGCAATTTATCGTTTGATCTCATCGATTCTTGTTGAGAAATTTTGGATTGACCCATTTTTTGCCACATAGAATTTAATTTTGATGAGGACGGCTGGTAATTTTCACGTTCACCTTCCATAGATTTATTTGAATTTTGTATACCGCTATCTGTTTTTGGTTCTACAAAATGTGTCATTTGATTTGATGCAGCCACATGTATGTTGCTTTCAACTTTCTTCACGTGGTCTTCCTGTTTGTTCTTGGTCATGTCAATCTTCTCATCAAAATTTGTATCGCGGAAAACTTTATCTTTCTTCAGTGCTTCGTCTTTTTCGTGTCCCCATGCCTCCTTTTCTTGGATCGGTTCTAAAGCTTTCTTGGATAGTGATAATTTCTTACCAAATTGATCCAGGTGAGCCGCTGCTGCAGCTATTGTTGTCAAAATGGAAAACAAAACTAATATCTTCATTTTGAGGTGTTCCTGTGAGGTGTGAAGCTACTGGGATTCTAAGCTGGTATTTATACTAAACTGTGATGGTTGAGATATTTAATGTTATCTTCAGAACACATGAAACGTGCTTGTGGCACGTTCGGTTCGTGTAAACATTTCAACTTTCAACTTTAACTTGCATTCTTATGGTCCATGAGCCAGCGACAGATTTTCATGACCAATTTCCTCTCAGTCGATAACTCGTACCTCCTAATAGAAAATTTATCAGATGATAGTTTATGTATTACTGTTAATAAATAAAAAAGTCAGCTGGCTATATCTTGGTGGAATGCTTGTCAGCTGATCCTCTGAAAGTGTAACGGGCTACCACTGCTCAACCCACCATCGGAGCCGCAGCTGACGTTCACAACGCATCATGATACAACTCTCTCAGGCATTTTACAAATTATCGAGTGAGAGGAAATCATTGACGAAATTAGTGCCTGGCTTACGGACCATTATATCTACTGATTATTTTCTCGTAGGTATCTTTACACGATATTTTTATATAACAAATTATTGCCGGCGACTTTGCTCACATAATTTTTATTTTTACTATTTCTTCTAAGGAACTAATTACCCTTTCGGCGTAGATTGTAGCGTCATTATGTACAGACACTTAAAAATCCAATTTCATCACCAGAATAAATTTAAAACTTATTGTAAGGCATTAGGTAATATTAGACAAGCTGTATTATAATAAAAACATATTTTTTAATCGTAAACGTAAAAATCAATTTATTACGTTCTGTATAATAAGGATAATAAAATAGTAATCGAGCCATGTCTGTAAAAAAAAAAACACAATTTGTGTGTATGTTTTTCCTATTACAGAGGTCGAAAAAAATGTTTTTGAATTTTTGTCTCTTTGTCTGTGCGTTTATGCACACTAATCTCAGAAACGGCTTAACCGATCGGGTTTTCACTATTGTATTGTGCTAAGCTTCATTTAAATTATAGTGTTATTTCAAACAGTTCATAAATTAAAAGTAATTTATTAATTTAAAGAATAAATATTTTTTTGATAAATAAGCTGAATATTTTATATAACTATGACTATTTGTGCCTGCGATCTCATTCGCGTCGTATTCAGAATGTAGAGTAAACTTTTTTGTTTGAAAACCTATTGGAATGAAACAAACATAAAAATGAAACATCGTAAATATTTTACTTGCTAGTCGTTATTAGTCTGTTTGTCTGTGCATAAACGATTTATTATTTCCCGAGTGTTCTTATAAGGGAATATATTTTACGTCTGCTGTCTGTTTTTCGCACCCTTGTATATCCTGTATTATTACCTGTATCAATCGTGTCGCATCAATAGACACAATGCATAATAGATCAATGCAGGTTTTGCCGCTTTATTTTCTATTTTGGCATACTTACTCGTCTCATTGCTATCCGTCCATGATATCCTCAAAGTTTTTCTGTAACATCACATTTCGAATGCTTGAACTTGTGTATAAATTTCCCAGTACGAGTCCATGCTTCTACGTCATACATTAAGGTGACACAAGTAAGCTTTCCTCCGCCATACAAAAGTAGAATGATTATTACTACGCTGTTTTATGTTTAATTTATAAAAGTAAGCAAGATACCGATTTATCTTGTCGTTAGCTAGTTGTCGATTCCTTGTCATACATACTTTAAAAAAAAAGTATTAATTTAAAAGATATGATCCTCGAAAAATCCATATTTTAACACAAGTTTTAACCCATCTTTGAGTGTGAATGGGTCACTCTACCGTACAAAAACATTGATTAGTTATTTACACGAAATAGATAATTCAGTAGTTTAGTCAAAAAGAGTATAATAATAATGCCCAAGGGTCTGTTTATCATTTTTTTTTTGGTATGAATAATTGTGCATCTAAGTCAACTGCTCTTCCCGCTCTTTGTGCTGTATGAGACAGGACGCATTTTAGACATGAGTCCGATGAGTTCGGGCCGCGACTTGTTTCACCTTAAGAACACATTATCTAACAGCCGAATTCTAGTGGGATTCTCTGGAATCAATTTATATAAGTCGCTCATGATAAAGTTGCGGTCACAGCTAGTATAATGATATTAATTAATTCTAAAACTATAATTTTAGTCGTCTACGCACTGTATTCGAGCAATGATGCATACTTCTAAAACAGCTCGTCTACTCCCACCCATTGTTATAGACCCTGACATTCCCGGAAGCAGCACTCGTAAGTCAAAGTTTCTATTTTATTTAGTATGTATAGTAGTAGTATTAATGACAATATTAAGTTTATCTTTAAAAAATGTACTCAGGCTTTGTTTTTAACGCAACATTACGTAAATACGTAAAATCCTAATAAGTCTAATTAGACTTGTATGTGATTAGACTTGTCTTATTAGAATTTGTACTGCGTATAGTGTATGTGTTGTGTATACATATTATTATTTGATTTAAATGAATTTTCAAAATCGTTTGCATTTTTATAGCTCTTGTTAGCTCGTAAAACACGACTAATGGAAATATTTCTTTTAAAATTATAGGACGTCAATCACCACTACCATGAAAATCTCCAAATAAATCCATATACAGTGGTCTAAATATCACAGTGGATGTGTACCCAAAGAGTTCATTTAAATTCATTTAGGAAATTCTATTTTTATAAGCGGGCGAAGTCGCGGGCAGCAGCTAGTTGCATATAAAATATTGAAAACGGATCGACCCTGGATTCAGGCCTTAGTGAATGTTTTTATTTTTAATTGGGACTTCAATTTTTTCCGAATTCCACTTTCCAAGTAGTTCCAACAGCACAGTGTCTAAAAATTACAACTACTCTTCATCATTTTCGGCCTTTGACTAAGGATGGAGAGTTTTAAGAACTATTTCTAAAATTTGTTATCTTTTTAATAATAATTTCCTCGCCCAGGATCACATTGGTTGGAAAATCTCATCTCCAGTCCTATGTGTTGCTGAACCCTCGTCGAAATTACGATTAAATGTAAGTATGTAACCTGGCTCTTAAACGTATTTACAATAGGACGCAGCTTGCTATTTTCTATTTGACGTGTTTATTGGAAGCAACGATCACATACATGTAAAGTGATCGTACGTGGTATAAACGTCTAGTGGCTGGGTGCCAAAATTTCTATATGATTTGTTCGCTTGGCAAACCTTTATTCGATTAATGATAACGTAAAGAATCATAGAAAAATAGTCTGCCACCATGGTAGCGCTGCGTTTTCAATTGACAGCGTTTAAAAAATGTAAAAAAAAAACAGGCAGTTAAATCTGATGTCAGACTGATGGTCAAAATTATCCTCAAAACGATAAACATCGAAGAGGCAGACGTCCAGACCTCTGATTTTCCCAGGGCAGACCATTTATATATTTTTATTTTTTTTTGAAATACTACTCTCGCGCCAAGTCACGTATACAAACTTTAAACTTGCAGAATATTAATGCCAATAATTAATGTTGCATGTAAGCAATCGATTTAGTGGAAATCAAAAGATTTAGTAGTTAAATAATAAAACTTTCTTTATTCACATATTATCATTTAATCTCTTTATTTCTTAGAAGAAGAAGAGAAGAGAAGAAGAGCCTCTCGCGTTGCCTTGAAAAGCAGCGCGGGTAACAACGAAATTCACGATTTTGAAGCCAATACAGTTGTTACTAATAATGATGAATGTTGTAAAGATAAAAAAGGAGAAACAAAAGAAAATTAGATTCATTTTTTTTTCAAGTGCACGAAAATTGTAGTTATATTAAATCTTGTTAAACATGATTTCTTTGTTTTCTTTGAATATATCATAGTACATATTATTAAACTCCATCCATAGTAACACCTCCTTTCCCTATATTGCAACCTTTGATGTCATAGAACGATAAAAAGAACCTGAAACAATAAAACTTAAAATATTATTGAACTCTAGATAATAAGTATTTTTAACGGGACTGGAAAAGTTAAAAAAATTAAGGTTTCTAAAAAAAAGTATTATATTTTATACCTTTCCGGTTTCACTCCTAGATGGTTTTGTATGAATTTGGAAACTTCCATAATGATAATTTTATTATCTTCAGGTCTCAGGTTACCAATAGATTCTAGTGTTGCGACCGCTCCCGGTGATTCCCAATCGCTTCCAAATGACACTTGACAATCACCAGATATGATGCAAACGAATTTCTGTAAATATTAATTACCAACAAAACATGAATATGTCTGCTACAAACTCAAAATGCTCTGGTATGTTTAAAAAACGAGCCTACTTTTCTGTCTGATCATGGTGTGATAAGATAATTCTTAAGTATTGGCGTAATCTTAAAAGTAAAAAATAATATCTATGAATCTCCTTGCCCTCCTCTCTTCTAACCTATAATGCAGTAGATCTAACTAACTATATTATTATGTCTACTTCGCATAATAACTAGTCCCTCCTCCTACCTACCTATATCTATATTAAAGCATATTTTCTATATTAAAAACTGCTGGTAGCAAGAGAAACAGTCGTGAATGTAAGTGTGTCGTTTTCGCTGTGGGTCGTTTTTTCCCGATTTCAAATCAATCCATTGGTTAGTTTTTGAGTTTTGTAATTTTTTTAAATACATACTAGTGACTAGCTCTCGATCGCCTGGGGGTGCATATCTTTTAATTTGGACCAAATAACGTTTAGGAGGTCATCGCGCACAAACACGTGACACGAAATTTTAATATATTAGATATACCTACTTATTGTTAAGTAAACTTACGTCTTCCGGCTTCCTAACAACTTTTGATAGCAACGGAATTATTTTATTGACAAAATCCTTTGGTATATTGCTCTTTGGTACATTGGTTAGAATTTTCAAACACGGCATTATAATCAAAGTATCAAATGACGAGACTTACTGAACTATCAATAACAACTGTGTTGAGTTCGTCGTATGTTATCAATATTTTAGTTATCAATCGCGTGAAGAAGAATAATTCGAGTTATTATCAATTTCATTACATAACTTGATGATGCTTATTTTATTTTTATTTTACTACTAGCTGGCGCCCGCAACAGCTAGTGATATCTTTCATAGGTTCTAATGAATTGTATGGAAGGTAAGAATTTTCCCAAAAGTAGAGACTTTTGAAGCCCAAGATCTAAGTACAGAGAAGATTAAAGACTTTACAACAAGATGCAAATCACTCTAATTATGAGACAACTTTCCGTTTTATGATCACTAAGTATATCTCCATTGTTTTCCCATTATTGTTGTGAACACAAAGTGAGATCGCTTGTGTTAAGTTCAAGTACGGATGGATCTCACAATGGGGCACAGATTATGTGAAATAAGTAAGTAGGTAACAGAATGGACAACTTATTAGTTGCCACTGGTCGAAACTCTACCATCATTTCTGAAGTGGGGAAAAACTGTTTTTACTGGTAACAATAAAGACAATAAAAAAATCAAACTAGTGACTATCTAAACTGATTGGATTCGTGTTTGATTACAGTACCTATGCAAAAATTTAAAAAATGAAAGTAATTTGTATGTTGAATTGGATAACACCTATCTATAATCAGCAATGTTCAGAGCTCCAATATTCCTGGATGTTTTAAAACAAAAAATCTTGCTCAATATTAACCTAATGTTAAGTCTACCTTTCAAGTTCGAGTCTGACTCTTTGTGCCACGTTAATTGTGAGAATGTTACTGAGCAGGAAGAGTTCTTGCGATGCGAAATGTTAAAGATGAATGCGGCTTGATGACGACGGTGGACGAGCTAAAACGACTTTCCGGGTTTATTCAACACAAACATTAAAACCAACAACATTTACCTTATAAAGAGTTTTCTTTGACAGCGAGAGGACGTACTTGTTTTATTTTTAAAGTTCTTTCACCTTGATTAAAAGACTGGTCAACGATTTATCACTTGTCATTACTTTAAAATGATTCACAACTCATAAAATGTTATGGTAATATCAATTCTAGTATGGACAGTCCGCCAGGATAGATCATTAGGGTTTAGTGGGACTTCAAATGTCCATTGAGAAATCTAGATTTTTTCAGAACCTGTCTTAAATTAATAAATGAAATGGAAATGCAGAATCCTAGTCATGCTAAATAGGATTAGCACGACTAGGATTAAACTGTGTCTGCTTTTGCTTCCACTGAGCTGCCCAGCTCAGTAGCTCTGACAGGTAATACAATATATAATATCTAATATAAAAAATTCTCGTGTCACAGTGTTATCTGACATTCTCCACCGAAACGGCTTAACCGATTTTGATGTAATTTTATATGTACACTCGGTAGGTTTGAGAATAGGTTTTTATCTATTTTTCATACGCGGGCGAAGTCGCGGGCAGCAGCTAGTATTACTATGATAATACTCAGCAATACCGCTGTGTCTATAACCTGTGTATATAAACAATATACAGTACAATCGAGTCGTAATGACTTCATAAAATAGACAAATATAGAAATATTATGTTAATAAAAAGCACGTGACGCTATTAAATTACGCAATTTTCTGATGTTGTTAAGATTGTGATTAAAATGCTTCTTTCACTCTTGTACAATATGTTATTTGATACAAGTCTCATTTGCATTGTTAATCAAATGCTTAACATGTTAACGAAAATATTTTATAATAATGATAATTATGTCTGGCCACATTAAGCCCATAGAGTTTGCTAATTATTGGTAATCATTATATAATTCTCACATTATAATAATAATTCGTTGATTCATTACCATTTTTAAGATTTTAGTGTAAGTAGGTACGTAGGGAGATAATTTTCGTCCATTCTTTTAGTAATCGGTTTAATAGTGTATTGATTTTTTGTTAAAAGTGTTACATTTATTTTTATTATTAACAAGAATAAGCAGTGAGAGAAATTTAATAAATACTAGTAAATTGTTTAGTAAGCTTAATGGTTGGCAGGTTATTGTCGATGTCATATTGCTATACTAGCTGGTGCCTGCGACTTCGTACAGGACACAGGATAGGCTCTATCCTATGTGTATCCTGTGTCCTGTACGTCTAAAATTTTTTAAACCAAGGTTCATGAAAATCAGTTAATTCGTTTAAGATTTATTTAAAAACATACATGCATACATACACTTACATAATTATTATTAGTATTGATATTGATAAAATTATGATTAGTTACTCATTTTTATAAAAATTATAAGATAATATAACTTTTAGATAAGAACGTGATCTAATCTTTAAAAAAGAAATGATGAAGCAATTGTTTAAAATAGTATTTATATCAGCAATCACGTATTTTTTTAATGCATTATTTTATCACGTGCATTATGTATATTGATAATTTATCAGATATGTAAATTGTGATAAACGATTGCCCAATGCAGATTCTGTAGTCTATGTACTAATGATGTACAGATTATGTATGTACTAATGAATCATGAAATAGGTGTATATAAGTATAGTATATTTCTCATCATTAATATTAGTCTTCGCAAATGTTCCACAATTTTATTAATATCCAAGGGAGCAATATATGTCCTAAAAATAGATACAATTAGACAAATGTTTTGAATAGCGAGGAAGTTTTTCCTCTTCAATACTAATAATAAATCTGTAAGTGTATGTATGTATGTTCCTCCATAACTCTTAAAAGAATTAACTTTTTTTCATGAAATTTGGTTGATAATCATTTAGAAGTACAGGACACAGGATAGGCTACTTTTTTTTCAAAGCGGACGAAGTCGCAGGTATCAGCTAGTAAGCTAATGAGTATATTTTTCTGGATGAAAAGTGACCCATATCATTTTCTGTACCTGAAAACAAATAAAAAAATGCATTTTCGCATTTTATTTATAATACTAGCTGGTGCCCGCGACTTCGCCCGCGTTGAAAAAGAAAAAAGTAGCCTATCCTGAGTCATGTACATCTAAATGTTTATCTACCAAGTTTCATGAAAATCAGTTGATTCGTTTAAGAATTATGGAGGAACATACATACGTACATATAGAAAAAAATTCTAAAAATCGTCAATTTAGTTTCAGTATCATTTATAGAGTACAGCCTATAAACACGATATCTCTGAAAACAAAGTAACTTACTCCATGACCAATCCTTACAGATTATAGTATTGATGATTGATGTCATTGTCATAAATGACTCTTAATTGAATTGTTACAGAAATAATTTTGTTGAATCATTAAAGAGTTTCATTATATAAATAACACAAGCTGTGCTTTGGTTTGGTTCTACAAATTTTCTCTGTATGTTAATTGTTCATAAATTATCAGTTTTCGTCGAGCAGACTTACTATGATCTGAATTCGTACCTGCGGGCTTGTATATGTTGTATATGTTGTAAACCTGACTTACATCATGTGCGACATTTATTTTTTAAAGATACTATGTTCACCCTTTTTATGAATGTTTGACTAATAGACAGGTAAAAATTGGGCTCAGACATTGGGTACAATTACTGAGAATATTTTCTTTTATGAAGAGATTATCTATAACCAATTATTTTGAAGAGAACAATAACAAGGGTTGGTAGTTTTGAATTTCGATATATAAAAAATATGTCTACTGTCCTTCTCTAAATATAATATACTTAACCAAAGATTTCACGTTTACTTATTACTATAAAAGCAAATGGATTAACACTCTCTTATATACCTTTCAGGAATGCGTTTATTTAAGACAATGAATGGATTTTGTTAACAAATTTTTATCTGCAATAACAAAAAGATAACAAAGATAACAGAAATGTGGAATTTTGAATTTTTTTTGTATTGACTTGCAAGAAGACTTAATAATTATTTTTAGTTCGAGGACTTCAAAATCGAAATAACAGAAAAAAAAAAACGCTCACTCTCTATAAATAAAAAATCAAAACTCTTAACTTGTATAATAACTAAACCTAAAACAACTCCCTAGACCTTAACCCTAATCCGTAGATTGAACCATCTTGGGCAGAAGTATTCCAATCATTACATTAAGAGATTTATTAATCTATGTATTTGAGTCTATGCCGGGCACAACAGAGGGTTGTTATTAAGTTTGACCTATGTGTCTGTTTATGGCATTGTAGCTCCCTAACGGATAGACCGATTTTGATTCGGTTTTTTTTGTTTGAAAGCCTACTTGATTGAAATTATTCTTAGCTATAATTTATAAAGATCTGTTCAGGCTTTTGAACATCATCAGCTCAATTCCTAGTTGACGAAGGGCTCTTACAACTTCCACGGGTTAGTTTGATGTGAAATTTGGTATATTGTTACTTCGGTGGCATTTACATGACCTTGACCTGATAATACAGCATCAATTTGTCTTCGGAATAACCTCATTAACTTGTAAGTTGATTGTAGAGTTGTAGTTTGTAGAGGCCCCAGTACCTTTAAAATTTATATAAGGTTTTAAATAAATATTAGATACTAGCTGGCGCCCGCGACTTCGTCCGCGTTAAAAAACAAAAAAGTAACCTATCGTGTGTCCTATACGTCTAAATGTTTATCTACCAAGTTTCATGAAAATCAATTAATTCGTATTAAGAGTTATGGAGGAACATATATACATTATACATACAATACCTACACTTACATATTTATTACTAGTGGGTGCCCGCGACTTCGTTCGCGTTGAAAAAGAAAATATATGCTAGCTTGACCCGGGCAAACGTTATTTTGCAACTAACCTACCGAAAAAAAATGTTGAAAATCGGTCTTAGAGATTGGACCTCTACTACAACAAAATTCTGAACGCACCTATAAATATTTGACAACCAAGTGACAATTTTAGACAAAATACATCAATAATGTTTCATGAATGTTTCACAGCTAGGAACATTTTGTGTAATGTCATCTCGTGTCATCTTATATCGCTGTGACGACGACAGTAACGCCCAATTATTATTTTTTTTATATGATCCCGCGGGAATACTTAGTCCTTTTTTTCTGGATGAAAGGTACCCTATGTCCTTTCTGGTGTCCCAGACAACGTGTATGCAAAATTTCATGGTGATCGGTTCAGTAGTTTTTGCGTGAAAGCGAGACAGACAGACAGAGTTACTTTCGCATTTATAATATTAAAGATTATTAGAAAAAACATGTATATTATTGTCAGCAATCGTCAAATTGCATACGTATCAAAAAATCAACAACGCCTACTTTCTATTGACATTGAACTTCACCTTGCTTACTTAGGAATAATATTTATAAATGTTATAATATGCTAAAATTTTCCATAACAAACAAAACACAAAGACGTAAAGTTGCGTAAGTGGTACGCTTTCTAACCCTGTTTAAAAATGCTATGAGTATTTTAATTGCAAAGGCCATGCTTAGCTAAATTTATTTTAATGTAAATCGTACGCATACGAAACATTAATTATGTATTTTATGCAATAATGAAGATAGGTTTCTAACTTAATGCTCATCTGAGGCGATGAATCTACAGTTAACATGAGTTATGAGTTAACTACAGTTAAGTTGGGTATTCTTATGAATAAAATATTAAAAAAAAAAAATACTTTTAATATTTAAAAAATAATCATATCTATGATTTCTATGATATATAAGTCAACATTCTGAACTCAGGCATAGTATGTAAAACAAGAGGATTGCTTATTTACAAACAGTACCTACCATTACATTCTAATCTGTAGCACTACCATGAGTTTATGACGACGGAAATCGCTAGCGAGAGATGAGCGAGAACGTAAAATATTTGTATGAAAAATTGTATAGCGCCTCTAGCGGTCACGCAAAGAACTAAAACCGGTAACATGAGTTGTATAAGTGAAAAACCTATCGAATGTAGTCGCTAGCGACCATTAGCGACTGACGTTTAATTTGACATTTCTATACAAAATCGGTACCATGAGTTACAAATTTGACTGATGCTCTCGAGAAATACCGTAACCTTAGTAGTTAAATCATTCACTAGCACATTGAAGGGTGAAACGATCGTTATCGACAGAAGTAAACTAACGTAAGATTTCGATAACAACTCATGGTAGTGCTACTGATCGTGATACGATTTACGTAAGGTGCGTGTACGCACGCATCTTGATCGTATTGTTGGTCACTCTTGAACACAACACATGACAACAATTTTAAGCGTGCATTTACATTTCGAAATATTTTCCCAATTCCTAAAACTATGGTTGGTAATTTTGTAAACGATATTGTAGTCATTTTGGTCTTTCGCTTTTTGCATTTTTGCAGGCTTTTTGCATAAACATTATATAAGAACCTTATAATTAATCTTATGTGGTCGGCAGCGCATTTGCAGCACCTGTGGTGTTGCTTGTGTTATAGGCGATAGTGGTAGTCACTTACCATCAAATAGACCGACGGTCAGAAAAAAAATCAAAATTACTACGGCATCAACGTGTATATTCCAGACATATAGTTCTTAGTTTTTCGTATATTTATAGGTATTTTGCTTCTGTTTTATATATGCTAAACTCTGCTAAAGAAATAAACAAGTTTAGTTTCATCAAAGATTTAAAATATTTATAACAGTTTAGAGGCAGTTTCATTACAAAATTCTCAGGTATCCTTCTAAAAAAACACGGAAGAAAACATTGAAACATATTGTAGTTTATTTTGTAAAGTTTCAGTTGGTTGAATTGTATCTACACTTTAATATTTATTTAAATTATAATTATCATGCAAACATATCTTGTTGTATCTCTACATTAAAATTAATATTTATATCTACTCACTTCTAACAAGGTCAAACAGTGTTCATAAAACACTCGTAAGTTAAGTTCATTCCTATAAATGTCAATCAAGATATTGTCAATAATAATATTAGCTCGAGTTTTCTAGTGTTATATTGTAACTTGTATCTTTCTACGAGATAAATATTTTAAAATGAAGTCAATGTCCGCCTCTATCCTTTTCTTCGCGAACTTTGATTTTGATACGGTTTTAACTAATGAAAAGAGCGATAAACTAGAAAAGTTTGTGTCTATAACTTGCAAAAGAAAAAATACATTCGTGCTATGCCAATGTTCTATTTTTTATACAATTAATTTATTGATAAAAGCCAATTATTACACAAATATAGTGCCAATGTATTTGTTTCAGTAAGGGCCTCTTTCACCACCTGTCAAGTAAGCTAACCGTCATTTAAAGTCACCGGTAACCGGGGATAATAGAGCTGATATACCTTTGTTTGTACCGTAAAAGTCCCAAACATTGAATAGAAAATAATAAAAAAAATCGAAAGATCTATCGAAGGATGCATAATTTAATAAAACATAAAATTATTTCTAAAAGTAAGTAATCAACACTTTACTTGTAGTTGTAGAAAGAGACCCTGCTTAACATAATCATATTATTCGTTACATATACTGTATAGATTTAATTATTTCAATACATAACTTTATTATTTAAAAATTTTATAGAAATTTATAACATTCCACAAATTTAAACCAAAATAATTTGAACCTACATTACGTAGTAAAATTTCTACCTTTATTATATAACATACAAACAATCATTGCTCAAATGCTCTTACTATCATAATGAGTAATCGTATCTCTGTCCGCCCCTTTTTTTCACATAAACATCGGTGTGGTGCGTTACTACGTAAATGCTTACGAAACACCGAATTTCTTTCACCATAAATTACTTCTAAAAGGTAAGATTCAAGGTAATGGACCGTATTTACGATATGAACAGCGAATAGTGTCGCAACTGAGTTCGTATTTTGATTATTGTAGTATTTTCATGATTGGTCATAGGCGTGTCAAAATGCTAGTATACCACTTAACGACGATCGAAGAGTGTGAAGACAACAAGGTCATCATACTTACTAATATATTGGATCAATGGTGTTTTGAAATATTTATCTTTACTGCGTTTCGTTGTAAAAAGCGTTGCATACAATAAAATTATAGTGGCCATATTATTCGGGACAGTAGAGTCTTGTCTAATTAGATTTTTCTAACAAATGTTTGGTTGTAGGTCACTTACTTACTTATGCATTTTTTATTTGTATCTGTACTTTATTGGGATCATAAAAAACTACAAAAATTTGTAATCTTCGTATGTAATATTAATATTGATTGAAATTAATAAAACAAGTTTCAACATTTAGTGATGCCTCCCTTTGCTGAAATAAGAGCTTCTATTCGTCGGGGCATGCTCTCAATACATGTTTTTGCATTCTCTTGGAGTGTGGAGTTATGATTCCAATCTCTGATGAGAGTTTCAATGAATTGGTGCTTGGTGGTAATCAGTTTGGTGAGTCAATGTGTTTTCGATGGGTCATGTCTGGTGAATTCCCAGGCCAAGTCAAATATTACACAAATAGACACTTCTGGCTTTGTGACACGTTGCAGAGTTATGCATAAAAATGTAGTTGTCATTACCAGGGAATTCATTGATTACATGAATATGAGCACTGTCCCTAATAAATTGATTTTGCATAAACATGTAGTTCGATTTGTTCCTTCTACTTTGTTGTTTTACTGCTTATCTTTATACCATAACGTTTTTAGAGTCCACTGAATAAATGTATTGCATTGGAATGGAGTTAGCCGACTTGCTAATTAAAGTATGTACCTAACCATGTGTAAAAAACAGTATTTGTATAAACGTTAGTTTTAAGAAAAATAAGATAATTTAGAAAAAAAATAGGTAAAACACCTTGGCATTGAATAAATCTTATTAATTTATCAATGCGTCTATCTTATGGGATCTGATCCGGTCAGAGCCGTTCCACTTGCGGAACACGAGGCTCGGGCGGGGGTTTCATCCCTTCGTGGTTGATGTTCCCCGGTCACGCACGAAGCGTTATAGTTCCACCTTCCTTGTCCGAACTGCTAAGGAGTGGAACTCACTGCCTGCGTCCGTGTTTCCCCAAAATTACAACCTCGGGGTCTTCGAGTCTAGGGTAAATGGGCACTTACTAGGTAAGCGTGGTCCATCTTTGGCCGCATCTGCACCTAACATCTAGTGAGATCGCGGCCAAGCGCTGCCTTGATTACATAAAAAAAAATCGAAATGAGTTTGTTTATTTAATACAAATATTGAATTGTGAAATGAATATTGAAAAGGATAAAAAATTAAATAGGTTCAGGTCCCATTCGCCTGCTACAACAGATACTTTTGAAACATTACATAAATACCGACACATGGGTCATTATATTGCGCAATAATCGCACATAGAAATGACACAATGACTATGGTCATTACGAACTTCGTAAAAGTACACAAGTACCTAAGTGTGATGTAGGTACTTACTTGTAAATTGCGCGACAGAGATACTGTAATATAATAATTACAGATGAAGTTTTAAAGTTATAATCATGTTGTCTATGGCAACCGTGGTCGTTCAGGGGAAAAGGAAATTTTAATCGCCGCAAAAACTTGGTTATAGTCAATGATTTAGAGTAAAGCGAGTTAGATACTCCGGCACGTGTTCAGCAATAGTGAAGATAGTTAAAACTATGCTGATACATCATCATCTCAGCCGCAGGACGTCCACTGTCTGGACATGTGCCCTAATTTTCCATAATTTTTCATAAGTCCCCATCATTTTTCAATAAGACCGGTCAGAAGCAGCCTGGATCCACCGGTAGACTCGCGGCCCTAATCAAGTCGGCTGATTAGCAAACCTGAATATTCTCGTATTGCAGACCTGAAGGGAAGACTCAGTTCGAAGACCATTGTAAAAAAGGTACTTACCTTAAGTATTAGGTATGGACCGTACAAATATTTAAAACTGCAACTGACCATCAGCTGTGGACATACAAAAAGATCACGTAGTGGGCGCGTTATTTAGCCAATCACACGTACTTTTCAGTTTTTCTAAATAAGCAAAAATTTTTGCATAAACTGAGTTATTAACACGTATTGTCGGAGCTCGTTTACGATTTTATTAAAATATAATATTATGTATTATGTAGGTATATATATTATAGTTACTATGCATATTTTTGCATATGTATGTAAGCAAATGGCCTATAGATCATTTTTGTAGGTTTTATTAAAATTAACCCGGAAATCTTTGTTTGAAATTATAAATTTATTACAACACGCCAAATTATACTTGCTAAGTAAACTTTATATGTATTTAACAATAATGGGACACCTTCAAAAGATTAGTTTTCTCTGGAGTGTATGAGAGCCAACATATTGTGTGCATTATAGTCGTGTTTGTAAGTTATATTTACATACATTAGCGTGTATGTGCGAGACTGATGTGAATGTTAACGGATAAATATTTTTCAAACAAAAGATAAATCTTGTATATGAGATATACCATCCGAGAAAGCTTACCTACAGAACAAATGTACACTTTTTTTTTTTTTTTTTTTTTAACGTTGGGAAATCCTCTTGGATACCCGGCAGTAAAGGGGGACTGCGGGGTTATGCCGGATTCCTACCGGCTAAAACCCAAAAAATAAATGTACCCTACCGTTTCAATTAATCTAATCCAAAGTTTATTCGTAATACGCGTAATATCTGCGTCATCTTTAATAGTATAAATTGGAATCGCTTTCTGCGTTTGAAAAAACTCCTTGAAAAAAATAAGCTTTCTTAAAAAAAGTATATACATACGCGACATTTCCCAAGTGTAAGGAATAAGACAGGAAGGAAACGGGAAATTGGCTCTGGCATCCCTTACTCAAACACTGAAATACAACAGCACACATGCAGTTATTTCTCCGTGATCAGTTAAATCATTTATGAGTTATGAAGGAACATACATGCATACAATACCTACACTTAAAGATTTATTATTAGTATTGATAGATAAATTGCTAATTAGTTTTATGAGAAAACTGTACCATTATTGGAAATTTGTAACCGTTGCAAAGTATTGAACTAAGGAATAAGACACGAAGGAAACGGGAAATTGGCTCTGGCATCCCTTACTCAAACACTGAAATACGACAGACTGTACAACTACTTGTAATGGAATACCATATTAATGTCAGAAATATCTTTTTTTTTTAATGTATTGTTTCTACCAATTACCAACGGAGCAACCATGGAATTACGTAGTATGGAATCGGTAAGCAGCTCCAGTTGACAAGTGATTTCTTAAGGCTATACAATAGCCCTGATAACCTTGAAATGGATGCTGCAGCATCAAGTAGTACGCGGGATTCCCAACTCCTTAGCAACTTACAGCAAACAAAGCGTTAAAATGGCCTCAATTTCGACGGGGGTTATTTAATAATTTTTAATTATTGCTTATTATTTGTGAAATTCAACCTATATTTATTATATTTATTAATGCGGTCCAAAAAGCCCAAAAACAACTTTTATATAAATTATAATAACTTGACTTTTCTGAGACATATTAATTTGAAGGTTTGCATCAAAACAAAAAACTTATATCTAGTATAATTAATTTTTAAAATGTGCAGAATTTGTCACATTTTCGCTGGTTGAATTCTAGTTCTATTGACTGAAAGCTAATAATGTTTTTCAATACACGTTTCATTTATATTCAAATGTTATTTCGCAAAGTATTTTCTTAATAGGAGAGCTCTTAACTTGGAAAAAATAGGCCAAGGCTGTGAGCAAATACACAAACAGTTTACTCACGCTTACCCACTTCACGATGACATTTAAGTGAAATTTTGTGTAATTTACCAAATTTTATTTTGTGACTCACTTCTATATAATATTGTTTGTAAAGGTTTGTTGTAAGTTTAGGTGTAACAAATGAAATTGTTTCGCTTTTCTTTTGCAAGAAAATTTTGCATTGAATCAATCTCTAATTAATACTGCATTCAAAGATTTTCTAAAAATTACTTGCTTCGTCTGGGAATTTCTTGCTTAAATGTGAAAAAATAATTAGCATTTTTATGAGGCCAATCGAAAGAATAAACAAAAAATAATAATTCTTCTTACGTAACATAGTATGTCAAAAGGAATGATTCGAATTTCAAGAAATAATATTATTATTTATTGGCGACGACGACGTAATTTTTAGAAAATCTTTGAATGCAGTATTAACTATTAACTTTTAAAATGAACATAAAGCCTTCTTTCAGCAAAATATCCTATCTACGATATTTAAGGTACTTTTCCTTCATATCACATAGTTTTGGGACACCCGATATATGCTATTATATCACGCTGGTATTCCATAAGATAATAATACTGCAGCCGGACAAAAAGTCCAATTATACTAATTTATTTAAGTGTCTTGTGTTTTGTTAAATGTTCCCTCAGCATGTCTGTAACCATTTATCATAAAAAATTGTCCCCTTAATGAATATAACAGTTATTTAACAACAAAAATGAGTTATTTAACGGCGTGTCAAATGACGCCTGTTTTGCTTTACTTCTGTTTTGTACTATAGTTATTTATTGCAGGTTTAATATTTTTCACAAGATGATGAAAAATGTCTATAAACCTTTAACGGATTTGTTTCGGTTTTCACTAATAGAAATAGAGATAAAAAATTAAATCCAAAATTTCCAATAATGGTACGGTTTTCTCATAAAACTAATTAGCAATTTATCTTAATCAGTTAATTGGCTTAAACGAATTAACTGATTTTCATAAAACTTGGTAGATAAACATTTAGAAGTACGAGACACGTGATAGGCTACTATTTTCTTTTTCAACGCGGACGAAGTCGCGGGCAACCGGCTAGTACGAAATAAAATATAGGAATCAATTTCCAAATGCTTAAGAAAATTTGCGTCATTCGAAGAAAAAGCAGAGGCGTCTTGTGTGGGATAGTTTAATTTATACAATGTGCCACCATTGTTGTGGTAAACAGCCTTAACAGAACTTACATAACCTGTAGTTCCTAAAGTATTGATCGTAGAGTAAAAATGAATATATTAAAAATTGTAGGAAATTTTTCGCATGTCTGTGCATTTTTGCACACTAACTTCAGAAACGGCCGACTATTTTAGCTTCACTGATGTATTGTAGCAAGTTTATTGTAACATTAGTGTTTGTTTCATTGCAATCGGTTTACAAATAAAAAAGTTACACGTTAAGTTACACGGAAAGTCGCGGGCACAGTTACTCCTTAATCCTTTAGCCGCCAGCTGTACGACAATTAATACTTCTACTTGAATAATGTATTTTAAATTATTGCGTTGCTTTCTATTTAAAAAAATCGTTTTACGAGTCGAGTTTTACGATTTGGTCCAACTTAAAAGATATGCATGCACCCCAGGCGAAATCGAGAGCTAGTCACTAGCATATTGATTCATATAGGTATGCTGTGTCACTGGTATGTATTTAAAAATTTTACAAAACTCAAAACTAACCAATGGATTAATTTGAAATTTTCATACAAATTTGAATTTAAACAGAAGATTGTTTCTGTATATTATGTAGTTTTTATTCCAATGTTCCAACGGAATCGGGAAAAAACGACCCACAGCGAAAACGACACACTTACATTCACGACTGTTTCTCTTGCTACCAGCAGTTTTTAATATAGAAAATATGCTTTAATATAGATATAGGTAGGTAGGAGGAGGGACTAGTTATTATGCGAAGTAGACATAATAATATAGTTAGTTAGATCTACTGCATTATAGGTTAGACGAGAGGATGGCAAGGAGATTCATAGACATTATTTTTTATTTTTAAGATTATGCCAATAGTTAAGAATTATCATATCACACCATGATCAGATAAAAAAGTAGGTATCTATTCGCTTGTAACAAGAGTCCGTTGTCAAATATGTGGATTATATTTAGCTTTTTGTTTCAATATTGGTATACTTTTAGCAGGGCACTGAAGTCGTGTCATAGCGTCATCGCGACCCCATCCATCAACGGCCGCACTAGAAACTCGTTGGGTTTTAGCCGGTACGTTAGTTTTTTTCCAACGTAAAAACAAGCACATTTTATTGCGTAATCTTATGCTAGGCAAGTCGTCTAGCAGTAATAACCCCCCAAGTAGACCACTGTGGAAAAACATCACGTGTGTTATACTCGTTTTTTAAACATACCAGAGCATTTTAAGTTTGTTGCAGACAATATTTTTCATGTTTTATTGGTATTTAATATTTACAGAAATTCGTTTGCATCATATCTGGTGATTGTCAAGTGTCATTTGGAAGCGATTGGGAATCACCGGGAGCGGTAAAAATATAAAATATAATATTTTTTTAGAAACCCTAATTTTTTTAACTTCTCGAGCCCCTTTACAAAATTCTTATTATCTAGAGTTCAATGATAATATGAAGATAAAGAAAGTTTTATTATTTAACTACTAAATGGGTCTTTTGATTTCCACAAAATCGATTGCTTACATGCAACATTAATTATTGGCATTAATATTTTGCAAGTTTAAAGTTTGTATACGTGACTTGGCGCGAGAGTAGTTTTTAAAATTTTTTTTTATAAAAATGGTCTGCCGTTGGAAAATCAGAGGTCTGGACGTCTGCCTCTTCGATGTTTATCGTTTTGAGGATAATTTTGACCATCAGTCTGACATCAGATTTAACTGCCTGTTTTTTTTTACATTTTTTAAACGCTGTCAATTGAAAACGCAGCGCTACCATGGTGGCAGACTATTTTTCTGTGATTCTTTACGTTATCATTTTTTTTTATTTTTTATGTTAAGGTCGACAGACAGGCTGACGGTCCACTTGATGGAAGGTGGCTACCGTCGCCTATAACACAAGCAACGCCATAAGTGCTACAAGTGCGCTGCTGACCATAGAAGGATTAAGGATAAGGGATAAGGAAGGGAAGGGGGTAATGGGCTCTGGCATCCCTTACTCACTCACCGAAACACAACAGCACATATGCTGTTATTTCACGGTGGTATTCTGTAAGGGGGTGGTTACTGCCGCCAGACGGGCTGCCCAAATGACTGCGAAAGGCAGTGTGCCCTACCACTACTAACACTAAGTATTTTGAATCTTCATACACGACTCGATTATGTATCCAATTTCGGAACATAGGCCTGAATCCAGCGTCGATCCGTTTCCAATATTTTATATGCAACTAGCTGCTGCCCGCGACTTCGCCCGCTTATAAATATAGATAAAAACCTATTCTCGGACCTACCACGTGTACTATAAAATTTCATTAAAATCGGTTAAGCCGTTTCGGAGGAGTGTGGCAACTAACACTGTGACACGAGAATTGTATATATTAGATATAATCAATTAAAGGACGTTAACTTGATCATGAAAAGACACTAGTTGGGATAAAGGGGCAGGAATCGGGATAAGAAAGGGATAGGGGTCTCTTACTGACGAACCGAAGCTGATAATGGTTGGTTGTACGTACACTGCCACATAAACAGAGAAACAGTTTCCAAAATTATTTATTAAATTACTCACTTGTAAATTCACGCCTCTTTAACTGATACCAACGTTGTACGGTTTCAAAGGAAACTTTTTCGGTTACATATTGTTCTAAAACTCTTGAATTAGTGTCCAACGCTTTGACGATATCCAAATCTTAACATATGAAAAAGAAATGTGTAATGAAAAAAATATTACTTACAGTTAATATTTTCAGAATTTTAGTTAAAATATATGCAAAGAAATAAAACTTCTAGCTTGTAGTTGTAGTACAAGCTACAGCTGTAATACAAGCTAGATGTTATGCATAAGAATTATGGAATTATTATATGGAAAATTTCCTAAATGAAAATTTAAAACAACATACATGATAACACAGTGAAAGGACTAAAAGGACTAAGATCGGAAAGAAGCATCGTTGAGATAGACTGGTGTTTATGATTATTATCTTGTCACAAGAATCATTATTATGAACAACACAACCTACCTGTTGTATTCGTAGCAATATGCACACTTGTACGGGAATTAGCTGGTTTTCGATGTTTTCCTGGATAAAAAAAAACAACAAACATTTACAAAAAATACAAGGCAGAACTGTAAATCAAAAAAGCATGAAAGTAGGTAGATGAGAATTACTTTTACTAGACAAAAATAGAAAGGAGATCATTTAGCGAATAAATAAAAGATTTTGCAAAGAAATTTTGGTTTTTTATTTTGGGTATACTTACTAGCTGGCGCCCACGGCTTCGTCCGTGTTTAAAAATAATGAAAGTCAGTTAATTCCTTTAAGAATTATGGAGGAACATACATACAATACAGACCTACACTTACAGATTCATTATTAGTATTGATTGATACTTGATGTGTTCACTTGAGAGTAAGCGGCTACTGTCGTCTTAAGAACGCAATAAATGCAATCGCACCATACGATAGGTAAGGTAAGATGAAACTAGCGAAATAGGGTGTTCTTTTATTTCACGGTGGGTTTTCTGAAAGGCTTATCTGCTTACATAGAGCCAAGCTACATTAGAGATAACAGCCTAAATGATTTTCTATTTACCGTGCATGGGACTTTTCTTCTCGTGAGACCAATCTGACAGCTTTGGCTCTTTGGGTACA
This sequence comes from Synanthedon vespiformis, assembly GCA_918317495.1. Taxonomy (NCBI): domain Eukaryota; kingdom Metazoa; phylum Arthropoda; class Insecta; order Lepidoptera; family Sesiidae; genus Synanthedon; species Synanthedon vespiformis. The sequence continues at coordinate 7,867,663 of OU906947.1, forward strand.
CATCCACTGTGATATAATAAATCTATTTGGAGATTTCCATGGTAGTGGTGATTGACGTCCTATAATTTTAAAATATTTCCATTAGTCGTGTTTTACGAGCTAACAAGAGCTATAAAAATGCAAATGGTAACACATGTATACACTATACGCAGTACAAATTCTAATAAGACAGGTCTAATCACAGGTCACAGGATTAGTCTTATTAGAATTACAACGATTTATACGAAGATTTTACGTAATATTGCGTTAAAAACAAAGCCTGAGTACATTTTTTAAAGATAAACTTAATATTGTCGTTAATACTACTACTATACACACTAAATAAAATAAAAACTGTGACTTACGAGTGCTGCTTCCAGGAATGTCAGGGTCTATAACAATGGGTGGGAGTAGACGAGCTGTTTTAGAAGTATGCATCATTGCTCGAATACAGTGCGTAGACGACTAAAATTATAGTTTTAGAATTAATTAATACCATTATACTAGCTGTGACCGCAGCTTTATCATAAGCGACTTATATAAATTGATTCCAGAGAATCCCAGTAGAATTCGGCTGTTAGACAATGTGTTCTTAAGGTGAAACAAGTCGACGGCCCGAACTCATCGGTCTCATGTCTAAAATGCGTCCTGTCTCACACAGCACAAAGCGCGGGAAAAGCACTCGACTGAGATGCATAATCATTCATACCAAAAATAATATCATAGGGTCTGCCTTGGGCATATTATTATACTCTTTTTGACAAAACTACTGCATATAAAATAATAACTATTTCCTGTAAAGTTATTTGAACTCTTTAATAACTAATCAATGTTTGTAGGCAAAGTATTTTGGAGATTTTGTACAGTACTTAGAGTGGATACCTATTTATACTCAAAGATGGATTAAAACTTGTGTTAAAGTATGGATTTTTAAAGGAAAAAAGTATGTATGACAAGGAACCTAGCTAACGACAAGATAAATCGGTATCTTGCTTACTTTTATAAATTAAACATAAAACAGCGGAGTAATAATCATTCTACTTTTGTATGGCGGAGGAAAGCTTACTTGTGTCACCTTAATGTATGACGTAGAAGCATGGACTCGTACTGGGAAATTTATACACAAGTTCAAGCATTCGAAATGTGATGTTACAGAAAAACTTTGAGGATATCAAGGACGGATAGAAAAGAGACGAGTATGCCAAATTATGATCAAGAACTTTGAAGTTTTTTCCATAAAATAAAACGGCAAAACCTGCATTGATCTATTATGCATTGATACGATTGATACACGTTTGTGTAATTAATAATACAGGGTATACAAGGGTGCGAAAAACAGACAGCAGACGTAAAATATATTCCCTTATAAGAACACTCGGGAAATAATAAATCGTTTATGCACAGACAAACAGACTAACAACGACTAGCAAGTAAAATATTATAGCGTTGTTTCATTTTTATGTTTGTTTCATTCAATAGGTTACTCTACATTCTGAATACGACGCGAATGAGATCTCAGGCACAAATAGTCATAGTTATATAAAATATTCAGCTTATTCAGCTTATATTTATCAAAAAAATATTTAATCTTTAAATTGATAAATTACTTTTTATTTATGAACTGTTTGAAATGAAACTATGTATAATTTAAATGAAGGTTAGCACAATACATTAGTGAAAACGGTTGGTTAAGCCGTTTCTGAGATTAGCGTGCATAAACGCACAGACAAACAGACAAAAATTCAAAAACATTTTTTTCGACCTCTCTAACAATAAAAACCTGCACAAATTGTTTTTTTTTTATTATTTACGGACAAGGCTCGATTACGATTTTATTATCCTTATACAGAACGATTTTATATAAAAAAGATGTTTTTATTATAATGCAGCTTTTCTAATATTAACTAATGCCCTATAATAAGTTTTAAATTTATTCTGGTTATAAAATTGGATTTTTAAATGTCTGTAGATCTATGCCATCCATGCTACAATCCATGCCGAAAGGGTAATTAGTACGTAGAAGAAATAGTAAAATAAAAATTATGAGAGCAAAGTCGCCGGCAATAATTTGTTATATAAAAATATCGTGTAAAGATACCTACAAGAAAATAATCAGTAGATATAAGAATGCAAGTTAAAGTTGAAAGTTGAAATGTTTACACGAACTGAACGTGTCCACAAGCACGTTTCATGTGTTCTGAAGATAACATTAAATATCTCAACCATCACAGTTTAGTATAAATACCAGCTTAGAATCCCAGTAGCTTCACACCTCACAGGAACACCTCAAAATGAAGATATTAGTTTTGTTTTCCATTTTGACAACAATAGCTGCAGCAGCGGCTCACCTGGATCAATTTGGTAAGAAATTATCACTATCCAAGAAAGCTTTAGAACCGATCCAAGAAAAGGAGGCATGGGGACACGAAGAAGACGAAGCACTGAAGAAAGATAAAGTTTTCCGCGATACAAATTCTGATGAGAAGAGTGACATGAGCAAGAACAAACAGGAAGACCACGTGAAGAAAGTTGAAAGCAACATACATGTGGCTGCATCAAATCAAATGACACATGTTATAGAACCAAAAACAGACAACGGTATGCAAAATTCAAATAAATCTATGGAAGGTGAACGTGAAAATAACCAGCCTTCCTCATCAAAATTAAATTCTATGTGGCAAAAAATGGGTCAATCCAAAATTTCTCAACAAGAATCGATGAGATCAAACGATAAATTTCAAGAAAAACATCACGAACACGATCAAGACTTCATTTCTTTTATGAAAGCATCTGACAATCACAATCAACGCTTCCACTCAACGAATCAAAATATTCACCACGAGAGTCCAGTGAGTTTACACGGCATGATTCCGCAGAAGAAATATGCTGAGATGGCGAATGCGGAGTGGGATATTCAAAACAGATGGCACGCAGATGAGATTTTCCCTAACGCCAAGGTCGGGAAAGAAAAACATCAAGATTTCATTTCTTTTATGAAAGCATCTGACGATCACAATCAACGCTTCCACTCAACGAATCAAAATATTCATCACGAGAGTCCAGTGGGTTTACACGGCATGATACCGCAGGAGAGATATGCGAAGTGGGATATTCAAAACAGATGGCATGCAGATGAGATTATCCCTAATGCCAAGGTCGGGATAGAAAAACATCACGAACACGATCAAAACTTCATTTCTTTTATGAAAGCATCTGACGATCACAATCAACGCTTCCACTCAACGAATCAAAATATTCATCACGAGAGTCCAGTGGGTATACACGGCATGATTCCGCAGGAGAGATATGCGGAGTGGGATATTCAAAACAGATGGCATGCAGATGAGATTATCCCTAATGCCAAGGTCGGGATAGAAAAACATCACGAACACGATCAAGACTTCATTTCTTTTATGAAAGCATCTGACGATCACAATCAACGCTTCCACTCAACGAATCAAAATATTCATCACGAGAGTCCAGTGGGTATACTCGGCATGATTCCGCAGGAAAGATATGCTGAGATGGCGAATGCGAAGTGGGATATTCAAAACAGATGGCATGCAGATGAGATTATCCCTAATGCCAAGGTCGGGATAGAAAAACATCACGAACACGATCAAGACTTCATTTCTTTTATGAAAGCATCTGACGATCACAATCAACGCTTCCACTCAACGAATCAAAATATTCATCACGAGAGTCCAGTGGGTATACACGGCATGATTCCGCAGGAAAGATATGCTGAGATGGCGAATGCGAAGTGGGATATTCAAAACAGATGGCATGCAAATGAGATGCGCAGTTCTAGAAGCGCTTATGGACCAAGCCTTGGTTATGGCATACCGCCATCATCATCGGGCAGTACCAGCAGTGGCTCGGCAACAACAAGTGGCGACAGCGATTCAGAGGCCGTGGCCGTTTTCCCTAACGCCAAGGTCGGGAAATGCGGTATTCCTTTGTTACTGAGTTGCTCGCCTTCCGTTGTGTCAGGCACATTGAGTAAAGCAAGCTCGGACTCTGCTCCCGCCTACAGTCAAAAAAGAAACCCCTAGAATTATAAATCGTAAACACTTTATTTTATTAAATTATTTATATTTATTTCATTTTATTAACTTATAATTATGTATATTTACTACGATTTTTTTTTGTAATTAAAAAATATTAAAATAAAATTAAAATGTTTCAATTTTCAAAGGAGTACCTTCCTTACAGACCTTATATTTTACATAGGTGTAAAATAACATTTTCAAATCAATAAAATAATGATTGTGTAATAACTGAATATGTCACAAGCATATCCAGAAAATTTAATTAGATTGTGTTTAAAAAATGGATATAAAATTAAAAACCAATATCAGTAGCTGTCTTAATATAATATTAAATAGCATCTTACACAACTTAACTGTCTTACAGAACTTACATAACCTATAGTTCCTAAAGTATTGATCGTTCCTAAATGAATATTTTAAAATTTGTAGAAAATTTCATGTAGAAAACTTATCGCGTGTCTGTGCATTTTTGCACACTGACTTCAGAAACGGCCGACTATTTTAGCTTCACTGATGTATTGTAGCAAGCTTATAGTAACATTAAGTGTTTATTTCATTGCAATCGGTTTACAAATAAATAAGTTACACGTTAAGTTACACGAAAAGTCGCGGGCACAGCTACTCCTTTTAATCCTTTAGCGGCCAGTGTCAGATTTATCCGACAATTATTTTCATGTCCATTTCGTCAAAGCTATACGACAAATACTTCTACTTGAATAATGTATTTAAAATTATTGCTTTGCTTTCTATTTTAAATAAATCGTTTTACGAATCAAGCGCTCTAAACTCCTCGATTAATCAAAGTTTTATTAACCCAAAACCGAGCGGCTAATAAAACTATACACACCATAATGTTACAAATTTCTCTCATTACATTAATTCCATTTCTTTATTTTATTTTATTAGTCATATCGGTTATTTAATTACACATCCTTCTAAACTAATTATGGAGTGATGGTTTATTTAGTAAAGTAATTAGTACATTTAAGTAAACAGTGGTTAATCTATTTACGTCAATTAGGGTGAGCTCTTGATTACTTTAACGTACAAACATTTATTACTATAATTCTGGCTGGTAACATCTATTAAGTAATTTGTTGTTTCGGTATTGATTATACCTACGCAAAATTCATCATTTTGCCTCTACTAGGGCTTAATCTAAACTATATGACATACTATACTTAACTAGATATAGCTAAGTATACAAATTATTGCTTCTAATGTACTGAGTTAGATATATACTAGCTGGATCCTGCAGCTTCGTCGGTTTCGTAAATAGATTAGTCATTTATTTATTGCTCATTAATTATTTTAATATTATGTACATTGCATTTGTATATTTTTTAAATTAGAATTTAAGTACTTTTCGGGTGATAGTGACTTTTTCTGTAGGTACTGTAATGATTAACCAATACAAAATTTAATTTTATTATATTGAAACACCAACAGCACACAGAAGCATCCAGGTCATATACATACACAAGTTACACATTACACGTTTACGTGCGCCAATTAATGGTATCTACAGCTATACAATATTGCATCAAACAATCTCTACGATATTAGAAGGAAGGAATGTATATATCTACATATACAAATAAATATATTTCTTCATATTATATGCGCTTGCCACACCGTTCATCCCTTTGCCATAACTATTGCAATGTCATTCGTTTATAATAAGTTTATTTGTTTATTTCCACAATTATTTTATCTGCCACAGCAATGCCCAGAATTCCAGTTAGCTCTTCGTCATAATATAATACCTATTAAAAATAAGTTCGATTATCATCAAAACTTGTCTCAATTCTGAAATGGACTCTAACTCTTAAGTGATACGTATCATTTCTCTATATTCCCAGGAAATGGAAAACTAGTAATTGATCGCTCTAATCTCGATTTCATGTTCTTATTTATCATCAAGTGCCAAAAAAAGATCTCATTGAATTAATTTCATGTTATCTAATCTATGTGAAATTTTGGTGACTTCATTAACTTTTCCTAGGAATAATTAACTACTAGGCAGTTTGTTTATTATGCAAACTATTGAAGTACGAATAATCTAAAGTCACGATAGATAGTAAAAAAATATGTTTTTTTTAATGAAATTTTAAATAATATGGATATACATTATTTAATACATAATATACTGTGTTTTAATTTTTCACAGGTTCGCATTGCATTATGTAGGTACCTAGGTACAGTACAATCTTCCGCACGTGAATTAAAAGAGGAAAGTCGGAATAACTTCTGATAAGCAGTAACTCTCTGATTATAATCAGATTATTAATAAAAAATAACTAAGTAACTCTATGATTGGTACGTGATAATAAGTAAATTAAGACGAGATAAATTGTTATAATATAAGTCACGTTTGGAATGTGGAAATTTAGGGTTGGGTTTGTTCTTGGTTAGCAACGAGCCATGTGTAGCGAATATGATGGAATGAGCTTGTGAAGTTGCCTATTCACTCGAACTTTGAAAAGATTTGGCTTATATGAGCTCTAAAACATACACGCCGGCAGGGAGTTCCTAACCTTGGCAGTGCGCATTATAAAGGATGTTTCAAAGCGCTTGGTTAGAAAAAGAAGGATTTCGACAAGATGAGAATGGTAACTAGCCGTCCAAAGTGGAAGGCGGTATGAGCTCATGCAGCTCCTAAACACACTCTCCGAAGTACATATTATAAAAGACATATAGACTGACAATTTTGCGTCTATGTGCCAGGCTCTGCATATTATTTTTTAAAAGTGTATGTCGCCAATGAGTCTCCTAGCTTTGCGTTCCACTGAGTCAAGTAAGGCAGTTTGTTATTTGGATGAGCTAATAAATACTCCATGCAAGATCGGACTTGCGCCTTATACAAAGATTTTAGCTGTCCAGGCGTAAAGTATCGTTTCACCCTATTTAGTTTTTTGACTGTTTGGGCTTAGGACTCGATAGAGGTGCCGAAGTTTAAGTTTGAACTCAACCTCATGGCAAGAAGTTCGAGATCATTGGCGACAGGTATGGCGTAACAATTAGAGAGAAAGAAATATATATGTATTCTTAAATGACCTTTAAAGACTTCTTCGAATTCGCAATAGTTTTGGAGATTTTAGCGGTTGGTTTTGTGTTTGGTGCAATATTTCCCAATTTTGGGCCACTTTGATGCGGATTTTGAGGTTAACGATTTTTGTCGCCTAATCGTAATCCTAATTCTAAACCGTAGGCCCAACAGACTATAAGGGCATTTTAAATATCATCTTGACAGTCGTTAAAATAAAAATAAAACCGCAGATTGCTATGTATAGATAACTTACCTTGAACTTAAACAAAGAGTCATCCGATGAAGGTGTTTCCTTACCCGATTCTTCATCAACTACTTCCAACAGAGAGTTTTACTTTGAATTTTGCATTACTACAAAAAGCTACAAATGTTAAAACTGTGGTAATTTAGATATTTTATCAATGTATACATTAAATATATATACACGTTATTATACACAAGAGAGGAAACTTACCAAGTTGTAAACTTGACCGTTCAACAGCTAACTCGCGATCAGAGTGTCAATCCAGAGTGCAAAAGTTAATTCATTATCATTATTTGGGTTGTATGGCACAAGTGTGAGGCGAAAGCGAAAGGATTTTTGCGGTGTAGCTCACACCTGTATTGTTGGTTTGAAAACTCGAAAACTAGCCGAAGGATTGACTTGAAATTTTTACACAACACAATTTTGCATTTAAAGAGATTAAAGAGAATAACCGTATATAGTCTTATAGACTTGAAGTATTTCTAATATGAGCGTGAAAAAGAACAGCAGAATATTCACCTCAACAAAGCCAAAAATAAAACGGCTGTACATGCAATGTTGTGGTTACAAGCACTACGAGAAATTTTGTTCAATGGAATACTTATGTATAAAAAACATTTCTTTAAAAATTTTAGAAAGACAATGTTACAAATTATATAATATAAAAATAGTTGGTGCCCGCGACTTCGTCTCGCGTTTCTCTCTAGCCTTCCTCGATAAATGGACTAGCCAACACAAAAATAATTTTTCAATTCATTCGAACCAGTAGTTCCTGAAATTAGCCTCTTTCACCATCCCTGAGTAAAGTCAAGTAGGCTAACCGCCATTTAAAGTCACCGGTAAGAAAGCGTAGGTAGAGTTTCACCATCTTCGAGTAGAAACTCAGGGGTACTCAGGGGTAATTTCAATGAAATTCACACAAGATACTCGTAACATATACTCGCCAATTAGCGTTACTTGAAAAGTAACTAATCAACATCTAATTATATTTAATCCATAAAGCCTCTTTCAACAACTAGAACTAAAAAATTTAATCATTAGGTATATCCATTACAATCAGTGAGTGAACAATCAATCATCCCCTGTTTTTCTACTGTTTAGGGTTGAATTATTTTTCCCGATTTATATGGGACCATCTTCGGACCCTTTCCAATAAAAAAGGAATTATTAAAATCGAACTACTCTATAAAAAGTTATGCATGCTGGTCAATGTGGTCAATAGATAAAAAATATACGCGTCGAATTAAGAACCTCCACCGTTTTTGTTTATTCGTTTTCTTCGGTTGAAAAGGAGCAATAATAATTTAATAATATTTCATGGTACAGTGGCATCTAGCGAATAAAATGTGAACTAATAAAAATACTCCTATTATAGTTGTCTATAATAGTTCCTGTCATTGTCAATGTTGTCATGCAATTGATTTTAGCGTCAGCATTGTGTCAATGAAATTATTTTTATTCCTTGACAGCTAATTTCCGCTTTATGTGATAGCGATTATCGTAGGCGAGTTAGTTCTCCTTGCTTTCGGCAGATGGCTCCATTATAAATAAAGGCCGTCTTGCGATAATTCATAATTAATTATTCATAAAATAATAAGTAAAAACACAATGTATGTCATCTGTTAACGTTTTTCCGTTAAGGTGGTAGCTTTCGCTAAAAAACAACTGCAGCTCGGTTAGATGGCGCCAATTTCTTAAATTGAGGTTTTTAATTTTTTTTGAATGAAAATGAGCATATAATTTAATTAAAATAGTGTTAGAGAACAAATTGTAATATTAGTATTGCACTTTAGTATATTTCAAATATATATTAGTTTTAAATTACTTTAAAATGGTCAGGTCAATATCGCTATTCTCGCGGTAATTACTCACGCACACATATTTTGAGAACTTATTACGTGCTTGAAGTGTTTGCCAATTTCGTGGCTTAGCTAAGACGCGCCTTAGACTTAACGAGTTGAATGTGAGCTCGCAATAAAGAAGCACCGGTTCCAGTCCCCTATTTCTTCCTTATTTCTTTTTTTATTTTATTTTTTACTTCATAATTATAAAACATCCATATTCATATTCGAACACCAAAACAGCGAGATGCAACTGTGGTACGACACCAGTGCCTTCTGAATATATTTTTACTTTTTGTAGTATAGATTATATTTTCTTTTTCTTTGTATAAATATGGGTGTTATTGTTTGTATATTTATAAGTTGTATTTTGGTTTTAACTATTTTTTTTTGTTTTTGGAGCTTATATGGGTGTTATTGTTTGTATATTTATAAGTTGTATTTTGGTTTTAACTATTTTTATATCGATTTTTTTTTTGTTTTTGGAGCTTATATAGTTGTATTGTTATATGGCTCATTTATTTTTATCTGGTTTATATGTAGTAATATTATAAAAAGAGAAGATTTATATTTTTTTTTTAATTCTTTTACCTATAGAAAGCTACATTATCAGGGAGTAACATAGGCTATAATTATATCTAATCTATACTTACTAAATTATAAAGAGGAAAGATTTATTGTTTCTTTTTTTGCATTGAATAGGCTCCGAAACTACTAGACCGAATTGAAAAACTCTTTCACTGTTAGGAAGTTATATTATCAGCGAGTAACATAGGCTATATTATATTTTCAAAAAAATAGGGATCCTTACTAAAACTCCAGTATTGTAACCCAAGGTGTAAAAAAATACCTAAAATATTCCTTACATCGCGTGCGCTGCGCTATATTGATGATAGAACAAAATAATTTACTACGATTTTGCAGAACACATCATGTATACCTAACTAACTATTATGGTTATGCCACAATAAGTGTTCTTTTATTTCAATGCCGCTAGACAAGGCTCTTTATTTATATATTGGTATCCTTATCAAAATAATAAAAGTCGTAATAAATAAACTCAAAAACGCCTAGACCGATTTTAAAAATTCTTTTACCTATAGATAGCTATATTATCAGCGAGTAACATAGGCTTTTTATATAGTTACGCGTACGAAGCGTAGTCCGGTGTCTCCGGGCAATCCCCCATTGGCGTCAGCCTAGCCAGTAATGGCTAGGCAGCCCTGGGGGTGGATCGGAGTTGTTGCCTCGGCAGAGCCCGGTCCACCCCCGCACAAAGGGCAAAGGAGGCACCGGGGAGTTTTAGTGGGTAGTGGCCGGGCCCACTAACATAGCGCGGTGCGCCGGCTGACCCCCACATACCCCTACCGTCTAGCCAGCGGTAGGGAATCTGTAAACGGATTTCTCCTCGAAAAAAAAAAAAAAAAAAAAAAAGGATACCAATATATAAATAAAGAGCCTGTTCTAGCGGCATTGAAATAAAAGAACACTTATTGTGGCATAACCATAATAGTTAGTTAGGTATACATGATGTGTTCTGCAAAATCGTAGTAAATTATTTTGTTCTATCAACAATAGAATGGATCCTTACTAAAACTCCAGTATTGTAAATACTGGAGTTTTAGTAAGGATCCCTATTTTTTTTGAAAATGTTAATATAGCCTATGTTACTCGCTGATAATATAGCTTCCTAACAGTGAAAGAGTTTTTCAAATCGGTCTAGTAGTTTCGGAGCCTACTCAATGCAAAAAAAGAAACAATAAATCTTTCCTCTTTATAATTTAGTAAGTATAGATTAGATATAATTATAGCCTATGTTACTCCCTGATAATGTAGCTTTCTATAGGTAAAAGAATTTAAAAAAATAATAATATAAATCTTCTCTTTTTATAATATTACTATAAACCAGCTTGGTGCCGGCGACGTCGTCCGCAATTAAAAATAAATGAGCCATATAACAATACAACTATAAGCTCCAAAAACAAAAACAAAATTCAATAAAAAAATAGTTAAAACCAAAATAAAACTTATAAATATACAAACAATAACACCCATATTTATACAAAGAAAAAGAAAATATAATCTATACTACAAAAAGTAAAAATATATTCAGAAGGCACTGGTGTCGTACCACAGTTGCTTCTCGCTGTTTTGGTGTTCGAATATGAATATGGATGTTTTATAATTATGAAATAAAAAATAAAATAAAAAAGAAATAAGAGACTGGAACCGTTGCTTCTTTAATGTGAGCTCAGAGTCAACTCGTTAGGTCTAAAGCGCGTCTTAGCTAAACGATGAAATTGGCAAACACTTCAAGCACGTAATAAGTTCTCAAAATATGTGTGTGAGTAATTACCGCGAGAATAGCGATATTGACCTGACCATTTTAAAGTAATTTAAAACTATTATATATATGAAATATACTAAAGTGCATTACTAATATTACAATTTGTTCTCTAACACTATTTTAATTAAATTATATGCTCATTTTCATTCAAAAAAAATTAAAAACCTCAATTTAAGAAATTGGCGCCATCTAACCGAGCTGCAGTTGTTTTTTAGCGAAAGCTACCACCTTAACGGAAAAACGTTAACAGATGACATACATTGTGTTTTTACTTATTATTTTATGAATAATTGAATATGAATTATCGCAAAACGGCTTTTATTTATAATGGAGCCATCTGCCGAAAGCAAGGAGAACTAACTCGCCTACGATAACCGCTATCACAAAAAGCGGAAAAATAAAAATAATTTTATTGACACAATGCTGACGCTAAAATCAATTGCATGACAACATTGACAATGACAGGAACTATTATAGACAACTATAAAAGGAGTTCTTTTATTAGTTCACATTTTATTCGCTAGATGCCACTGTACCATGAAATATTATTAAATTATTATAGATGTCGCTTTTTCATACAATTTCATTGGTCCTTTTCAACCGAAGAAAACGAATAAACAAAAACGGTGGAGGTCAAAGATATTAAACACCTATATATATAGATCGGACAACAAGAAAGAATCCTTAATGTAACTTTTATGTCCCTGTGGTTATATCTTGCTCAGTCCATTGCCGACATTTCATAGACGCACACGTCGAGTCAGTAGTGGTGTTCATCGAATTAATATAAACTCTGCGAGCATGAAACCCGTCCCTTCATACTAGTTACCGTAAATTTTCGACGCCAAAATATGACAAATATAAAATATGACATAGAACGCAAGTATTAATACCTTCAAACTATTAGCATTTAAAAAGAAACTTTAATGATAACACGTCTCGGTTGCTATTAGGATGCACTTTGTACTTACGACATTTTATAAATAAGTTTATAAAAGTTCGATCATTTTTCAAAATTTGACATTAGATCAGACAGTTGATGGCTAATAAGCGGGGATGTTTCATGCAAGAGTCAACAATCATTTTTGTGTAATAAAATTTAATTCTTTTTTCAAGTATATAATAAGAAAAAAGTTAACAACGAGTAGAAGTAGTTATTCATAAATATACAAAATATTCTACTTCGAAAAATTCAAAATTCGAGATAATTCGAGATATTTACATACAATAAATTACTAATTATTTCAGAATTAAATTTGATATTTGGTCAAAGTAAAGGATAGATAATAAAATATTAGAAGTATTGTGATACTTTTAAGAATTTTGTAAACGCAGATAGAAGTGAAAACTTCTATTTTTCCAATTTTAAAGTTATAAATATCATTATACACATACACACACACGACACAATGTATCACCAATCCAAGCGGGCTTGAGTTCAAATATTCCCTAATATTCCCTATTCATTCAGTATCACCAACCCCAGCCTGATGGTTCACAAAACGTGCCTAAAGATGTTTTCACTTCAATAAATCTTTGTATCTTTTTCCAGCTGAAAATGAAAATAGGAACTCGAAAACTAATTTATTTATTTATATTACTTTTTTATATATGTATGACTGTATGTATATTTATTCTCTTATATTTAGTCCCTATAATAAAATAAAATATAATCTTAATAAATTGCATTAGATCATTTGGCATAATGACATCCCTAACAAAGAATATGAGATATTTTAATTTCAAGGTTTTGTATAGAAAACGGTGTACTTTTATGTGAAAAGTGATCCCATTAGCCTTGAGATAATGGGACGAATTATTTTTGCACCACTTGACAACACACGAAGGCATGTTGAATAAAATAAACTATTTTTTAAAAATTTCTTTGACAGCGTTTAGACGTCCGCACTTGACAATGTGGCAAAATGAACTAATTCAAGTCGCGGCTTAGTATTTCAAGCCCTGCCCACCCGGCTCAGCTGTCGAGAGGTCATATTGAGACGCTAACAATTTTTCCAGTATTTTTCAGTTCGCTGGTGGTGTTAAACATTTTTTAATCAATAATGCCGTCCTGTGCCTTGCGATATTGCAAATCTCGTTAGAATAAAATTTCTACACCTGATATCGGCTTATTTTCGTAAGTATTTGTATATTTATGTATCTAATAATTGAAAATTACGATATTTCTAACAAATTGTTCTAGAACATTTGAAAATATTGTAATAGGCGCCCTCTGTTGTCCAATAGATACATTTGTAGCTGTGCTACATGTGTGCTACTATCGTAGTGATTGACGATTTTCAATATTTTATCGATATATTTTTTTAGAGTACATAAAATTATTTTTTACTTGATTATTATCTATACTAATCTATACTTTTAGTATAGAAGAAGTTTAGTATTATAAAGAGGAAAGATTTGATTGTTTGTTTGTATTGAATAGGCTCCGAAACTAATGGACCGATTTGAAAAATTCTTTCACTGTTTTTTAGATATTGATTTTAAATTAATATCTATAAAAAAGCAAGTAGTTTTGCTACTACTAAGTAAACCGATATTTAGAAAAAAATCGATATATTTTATCGATAACTATAATTGCCGTCCCTAATTGAAAGCATACCTCATCAATACTGACATCTATTGTGCAGTAGCTTAAATATCTTGTAATTACTATCCTATGTACTTCAACTATATAATGATAGGTGGAGCCACGGCCAGAAAGATCAATTTATTTGTATGAATATTTTCGCAATGACCCCTCTATATATAGGTACTTTAAACTCTTCGGTGGAGGTTCTTAATTCGACGCGTATATTTTTTATCTATTGACCACATTGACCAGCACGCATAACTTTTTATAGAGTAGTCCGATTTTAATAATTCCTTTTTTATTGGAAAGGGTCCGAAGATGATCCCATATAAATCGGGAAAAATATTTCAACCCTAAACAGGGGATGATTGATTGTTCACTCACTGATTGTAATGTATATACCTAATGATTAAATTTTTTAGTTCTAGTTGTTGAAAGAGGCTTTATGGATTAAATATAATTAGACGTTGATTAGTTACTTTTCAAGTAACGCTAATTGGCGAGTATATGTTACGAGTATCTTGTGTGAATTTCATTGAAATTACCCCTGAGTACCCCTGAGTTTCTACTCGAAGATGGTGAAACTCTACCTACGCTTTCTTACCGGTGACTTTAAATGGCGGTTAGCCTACTTGACTTTACTCAGGGATCGTGAAAGAGGCTAATTTCAGGAACTACTGGTTCGAATGAATTGAAAAATTATTTTTGTGTTGGCTAGTCCATTTATCGAGGAAGGCTAGAGAGAAACGCGAGACGAAGTCGCGGGCACCAACTATTTTTATATTATATAATTTGTAACATTGTCTTTCTAAAATTTTTAAAGAAATGTTTTTTATACATGAGTATTCCATTGAACAAAATTTCTCGTAGTGCTTGTAACCACAACGTTGCATGTACAGCAGTTTTATTTTTGGCTTTGTTGAGGTGAATATTCTGCTCTTCTTTTTCACGCTCATATTAGAAATACTTCAAGTCTATAAGACTATATACGGTTATTCTCTTTAATCTCTTAGCCTGGCACATAGACGCAAAATTGTCAGTCTATATGTCTTTTATAATATGTACTTCGGAGAGTGTGTTTAGGAGCTGCATGAGCTCATACCGCCTTCCACTTTGTACGGCTAGTTACCATTCTCATCTTGTCGAAATCCTTTTTTTTCTAATCAAGCGCTTTGAAACATCCTTTATAATGCGCACTGCCTAGGTTAGGAACTCCCTGCCGGCGTGTATGTTTTAGAGCTCATATAACCCAAATCTTTTCAAAGTTCAAGTGAATACGCAACTTCGGGTGAGCTCTTTCCATCATATTCGCTACACATGGCTGGTTGCTAACCAAGAACAAACCCAACCCTAAATTTCCACATTCCAAACGTGACTTATCTTATAACAATTTATCTCGTCTTAATTTACTTATTATCACGTACCAATCATAGAGTTACTTAGTTATTTTTTATTATTAATCTGATTATAATCAGAGAAACGCTGCTTATCAGAAGTTATTCCGACTTTTCTCTTTTAATTCACGTGCGGAAGATTATACTGTACCTAGGTACCTACATAATGCAATGCGAACCTGTGAAAAATTAAAACACAGTATATTATGTATTAAATAATGTATATTATGTATATACATATTATTTAAATTTCATTAAAAAAAAAACATATTTTTTTACTATCTATCGTGACTTTAGGTTATTCGTATTTCAATAGTTTGCATAATAAACAAACTGCCTAGTAGTTAATTATTAATAGGAAAAGTTAATTAAGTCACCAATATATCACATAGATTAGATAACATGAAATTAATTCAATGAGATCTTTTTTTGGCACTTGATGATAAACTTGATAAACATGAAATCGAGATTAGAGCGATCAATTACTAATTTTCCATTTCCTTGGAATATAGAGAAATGATACGTATCACTTAAGAGTTAGAGTCCATTTCAGAATTGAGACAAGTTTTGATGATAATCGAACTTATTTTTAATAGGTATTATATTATGACGAAGAGCTAACTGGAATTCTGGGCATTGCTGTTGCAGATAAAATAATTGTGGAAATAAACAAATAAACTTATTATAAACGAATGACATTGCAATAGTTATGGCAAAGGGATGAACGGTGTGGCAAGCGCATATAATATGAAGAAATATATTTATTTGTATATGTAGATATAATAATGTAAATTGTATAATACATTCCTTCCTTCTAATATCGTAGAGATTGTTTGATGCAATATTGTATAGCTGTAGATACCATTAATTGGCGCACGTAAACGTGTAATGTGTAACTTGTGTATGTATATGACCTGGATGCTTCTGAGTGCTGTTGGTGTTTCAATATAATAAAATTAAAATTAAATTTTGTATTGGTTATTCATTACGGTACCTACAGAAAAGGTCAATATCCCCCGAAAAGTACTTAAATTCTAATTTAAAAAAATATAAATGCAATGTTTTTTTTTTTTATGTAATCAAGGCAGCGCTTGGCCGCGATCTCACTTCATGTTAGGTGCAGATGCGGCCAAAGATGGACCACGCTTACCTAGTAAGTGCCCATTTACCCTAGACTTGAAGACCCCGAGGTTGTAATTTTGGGGAAACACGGACGCAGGCAATGAGTTCCACTCCTTAGCAGTTCGGACAAGGAAGGTGGAACTATAACGCTTCGTGCGTGACCGGGGAACATCAACCACGAAGGGATGAAACCCCCGCCCGCGCCTCGTGTTCCGCAAGTGGAACGGCTCTGGCCGGATCAGATCCCATAGGATGGACGCACATTCTCCGTGGTGTAGACGATAGAAAACCGATAGGCATGCTGCTTTACGACGATGCTGCAGGCTTTGAAGCTGAGACTTAATATGTACATAATATTAAAAAAAATAAATGAGCAATAAATAAATGACTAATCTATTTATGAAACCGACGAAGCCGCAGGATCCAGCTAGTATATATCTAACTCAGTACATTAGAAGCAAAAATTTGTATACTTAGCTATATCTAGTTAAGTATAGTATGTCATATAGTTTAGTAGAGGCAAAGTGATGAATTTTGCGTAGGTATAATCAATAGCGAAACAACAAATTACTTAATAGATGTTACCTAGCTGAATTATAGTAATAAATGTTTGTACGTTAAAGTAATCAAGAGCTCACCCTAATTGACGTAAATAGATTAACCACTGTTTACTTAAATGTACTAATTACTTTACTAAATAAACCATCACTCCATAATTAGTTTAGAAGGATGTGTAATTAAATAACCGATATGACTAATAATATAAAAAAAATGAAATTAATGTAATGAGAGAAATTTGTAACGTTATGTTGTGTATAGTTTTATTAGCCGCTCGGTTTTGGGTTAATAAAACTTTGATTAATCGAGGAGTTTAGAGAGCTTGAGTCGTAAAATGATTTTTTTAAAATAGAAAGCAAAGCAATAATTTAAAATACATTATTCAAATAAAAGTATTTGTCGTATAGCTTTGGCGAAATGGACATGAAAATAATTGTCGGATAAATCTGACACTGGCCGCTAAAGGATAAAGATAAGGCTAAGAAAATGTTATTTTACTCCTATGTAAAATATAAGGTCTGTAAGGAAGGTACTCCTTTGAAAATTGAAACATATTAATTTTATTTTAATATTTTTTAATTACAAAAAAAATCGTAGTAAATGTACATAATTATAAATTAATAAAATGAAATAAATATAAATAATGTAATAAAATAAAGTGTTTACAATTTATAATTCTAGGGGTTTCTTTTTTGACTGTAGGCGGGAGCAGAGTCCGAGCTTGCTTTACTCAATGTGCCTGACACAACGGAAGGCGAGCAACTCAGTAACAAAGGAATACCGCATTTCCCGACCTTGGCGTTAGGGAAAACGGCCACGGCCTCTGAATCGCTGTCGCCACTTGTTGTTGCCGAGCCACTGCTGGTACTGCCCGATGATGATGGCGGTATGCCATAACCAAGGCTTCTAGAACTGCGCATCTCATTTGCATGCCATCTGTTTTGAATATCCCACTTCGCATTCGCCACCTGAGCATATCTCTCCTGCGGAATCATGCCGTGTAAACCCACTGGACTCTCGTGATGAATATTTTGATTCGTTGAGTGGAACCATTGGTTGTGATCGTCAGATGCTTTCATAAAAGAAATGAAGTCTGGATCGTGTTCGTGATGTTTTTCTTTCCCGACCTTGGCGTTAGGGAAAATCTCATCTGCATGCCATCTGTTTTGAATATCCCACTTCGCATTCGCCATCTCAGCATATTTTTCCTGCGGAATCATGCCGTGTATACCCACTGGACTCTCGTGATGAATATTTTGATTCGTTGAGTGGAAGCGTTGATTGTGATCGTCAGATGCTTTCATAAAAGAAATGAAGTCTGGATCGTGTTCGTGATGTTTTTCTTTCCCGATTTTGGCGTTAGGGAAAATCTCATCTGCATGCCATCTGTTTTGAATATCCCACTTCGCATTCGCCATCTCAGCATATTTTTCCTGCGGAATCATGCCGTGTATACCCACTGGACTCTCGTGATGAATATTTTGATTCGTTGAGTGGAAGCGTTGATTGTGATCGTCAGATGCTTTCATAAAAGAAATGAAGTCTGGATCGTGTTCGTGATGTTTTTCTTTCCCGATCTTGGCGTTAGGGAAAATCTCATCTGCATGCCATCTGTTTTGAATATCCCACTTCGCATTCGCCATCTCAGCATATTTTTCCTGCGGAATCATGCCGTGTATACCCACTGGACTCTCGTGATGATTATTTTGATTTGTTGAGTGGAAGCGTTGATTGTGATTGTCAGATGCTTTCATAAAAGAAATGAAGTCTTGATCGTGTTCGTGATGTTTTTCTTGCAATTTATCGTTTGATCTCATCGATTCTTGTTGAGAAATTTTGGATTGACCCATTTTTTGCCACATAGAATTTAATTTTGATGAGGACGGCTGGTAATTTTCACGTTCACCTTCCATAGATTTATTTGAATTTTGTATACCGCTATCTGTTTTTGGTTCTACAAAATGTGTCATTTGATTTGATGCAGCCACATGTATGTTGCTTTCAACTTTCTTCACGTGGTCTTCCTGTTTGTTCTTGGTCATGTCAATCTTCTCATCAAAATTTGTATCGCGGAAAACTTTATCTTTCTTCAGTGCTTCGTCTTTTTCGTGTCCCCATGCCTCCTTTTCTTGGATCGGTTCTAAAGCTTTCTTGGATAGTGATAATTTCTTACCAAATTGATCCAGGTGAGCCGCTGCTGCAGCTATTGTTGTCAAAATGGAAAACAAAACTAATATCTTCATTTTGAGGTGTTCCTGTGAGGTGTGAAGCTACTGGGATTCTAAGCTGGTATTTATACTAAACTGTGATGGTTGAGATATTTAATGTTATCTTCAGAACACATGAAACGTGCTTGTGGCACGTTCGGTTCGTGTAAACATTTCAACTTTCAACTTTAACTTGCATTCTTATGGTCCATGAGCCAGCGACAGATTTTCATGACCAATTTCCTCTCAGTCGATAACTCGTACCTCCTAATAGAAAATTTATCAGATGATAGTTTATGTATTACTGTTAATAAATAAAAAAGTCAGCTGGCTATATCTTGGTGGAATGCTTGTCAGCTGATCCTCTGAAAGTGTAACGGGCTACCACTGCTCAACCCACCATCGGAGCCGCAGCTGACGTTCACAACGCATCATGATACAACTCTCTCAGGCATTTTACAAATTATCGAGTGAGAGGAAATCATTGACGAAATTAGTGCCTGGCTTACGGACCATTATATCTACTGATTATTTTCTCGTAGGTATCTTTACACGATATTTTTATATAACAAATTATTGCCGGCGACTTTGCTCACATAATTTTTATTTTTACTATTTCTTCTAAGGAACTAATTACCCTTTCGGCGTAGATTGTAGCGTCATTATGTACAGACACTTAAAAATCCAATTTCATCACCAGAATAAATTTAAAACTTATTGTAAGGCATTAGGTAATATTAGACAAGCTGTATTATAATAAAAACATATTTTTTAATCGTAAACGTAAAAATCAATTTATTACGTTCTGTATAATAAGGATAATAAAATAGTAATCGAGCCATGTCTGTAAAAAAAAAAACACAATTTGTGTGTATGTTTTTCCTATTACAGAGGTCGAAAAAAATGTTTTTGAATTTTTGTCTCTTTGTCTGTGCGTTTATGCACACTAATCTCAGAAACGGCTTAACCGATCGGGTTTTCACTATTGTATTGTGCTAAGCTTCATTTAAATTATAGTGTTATTTCAAACAGTTCATAAATTAAAAGTAATTTATTAATTTAAAGAATAAATATTTTTTTGATAAATAAGCTGAATATTTTATATAACTATGACTATTTGTGCCTGCGATCTCATTCGCGTCGTATTCAGAATGTAGAGTAAACTTTTTTGTTTGAAAACCTATTGGAATGAAACAAACATAAAAATGAAACATCGTAAATATTTTACTTGCTAGTCGTTATTAGTCTGTTTGTCTGTGCATAAACGATTTATTATTTCCCGAGTGTTCTTATAAGGGAATATATTTTACGTCTGCTGTCTGTTTTTCGCACCCTTGTATATCCTGTATTATTACCTGTATCAATCGTGTCGCATCAATAGACACAATGCATAATAGATCAATGCAGGTTTTGCCGCTTTATTTTCTATTTTGGCATACTTACTCGTCTCATTGCTATCCGTCCATGATATCCTCAAAGTTTTTCTGTAACATCACATTTCGAATGCTTGAACTTGTGTATAAATTTCCCAGTACGAGTCCATGCTTCTACGTCATACATTAAGGTGACACAAGTAAGCTTTCCTCCGCCATACAAAAGTAGAATGATTATTACTACGCTGTTTTATGTTTAATTTATAAAAGTAAGCAAGATACCGATTTATCTTGTCGTTAGCTAGTTGTCGATTCCTTGTCATACATACTTTAAAAAAAAAGTATTAATTTAAAAGATATGATCCTCGAAAAATCCATATTTTAACACAAGTTTTAACCCATCTTTGAGTGTGAATGGGTCACTCTACCGTACAAAAACATTGATTAGTTATTTACACGAAATAGATAATTCAGTAGTTTAGTCAAAAAGAGTATAATAATAATGCCCAAGGGTCTGTTTATCATTTTTTTTTTGGTATGAATAATTGTGCATCTAAGTCAACTGCTCTTCCCGCTCTTTGTGCTGTATGAGACAGGACGCATTTTAGACATGAGTCCGATGAGTTCGGGCCGCGACTTGTTTCACCTTAAGAACACATTATCTAACAGCCGAATTCTAGTGGGATTCTCTGGAATCAATTTATATAAGTCGCTCATGATAAAGTTGCGGTCACAGCTAGTATAATGATATTAATTAATTCTAAAACTATAATTTTAGTCGTCTACGCACTGTATTCGAGCAATGATGCATACTTCTAAAACAGCTCGTCTACTCCCACCCATTGTTATAGACCCTGACATTCCCGGAAGCAGCACTCGTAAGTCAAAGTTTCTATTTTATTTAGTATGTATAGTAGTAGTATTAATGACAATATTAAGTTTATCTTTAAAAAATGTACTCAGGCTTTGTTTTTAACGCAACATTACGTAAATACGTAAAATCCTAATAAGTCTAATTAGACTTGTATGTGATTAGACTTGTCTTATTAGAATTTGTACTGCGTATAGTGTATGTGTTGTGTATACATATTATTATTTGATTTAAATGAATTTTCAAAATCGTTTGCATTTTTATAGCTCTTGTTAGCTCGTAAAACACGACTAATGGAAATATTTCTTTTAAAATTATAGGACGTCAATCACCACTACCATGAAAATCTCCAAATAAATCCATATACAGTGGTCTAAATATCACAGTGGATGTGTACCCAAAGAGTTCATTTAAATTCATTTAGGAAATTCTATTTTTATAAGCGGGCGAAGTCGCGGGCAGCAGCTAGTTGCATATAAAATATTGAAAACGGATCGACCCTGGATTCAGGCCTTAGTGAATGTTTTTATTTTTAATTGGGACTTCAATTTTTTCCGAATTCCACTTTCCAAGTAGTTCCAACAGCACAGTGTCTAAAAATTACAACTACTCTTCATCATTTTCGGCCTTTGACTAAGGATGGAGAGTTTTAAGAACTATTTCTAAAATTTGTTATCTTTTTAATAATAATTTCCTCGCCCAGGATCACATTGGTTGGAAAATCTCATCTCCAGTCCTATGTGTTGCTGAACCCTCGTCGAAATTACGATTAAATGTAAGTATGTAACCTGGCTCTTAAACGTATTTACAATAGGACGCAGCTTGCTATTTTCTATTTGACGTGTTTATTGGAAGCAACGATCACATACATGTAAAGTGATCGTACGTGGTATAAACGTCTAGTGGCTGGGTGCCAAAATTTCTATATGATTTGTTCGCTTGGCAAACCTTTATTCGATTAATGATAACGTAAAGAATCATAGAAAAATAGTCTGCCACCATGGTAGCGCTGCGTTTTCAATTGACAGCGTTTAAAAAATGTAAAAAAAAAACAGGCAGTTAAATCTGATGTCAGACTGATGGTCAAAATTATCCTCAAAACGATAAACATCGAAGAGGCAGACGTCCAGACCTCTGATTTTCCCAGGGCAGACCATTTATATATTTTTATTTTTTTTTGAAATACTACTCTCGCGCCAAGTCACGTATACAAACTTTAAACTTGCAGAATATTAATGCCAATAATTAATGTTGCATGTAAGCAATCGATTTAGTGGAAATCAAAAGATTTAGTAGTTAAATAATAAAACTTTCTTTATTCACATATTATCATTTAATCTCTTTATTTCTTAGAAGAAGAAGAGAAGAGAAGAAGAGCCTCTCGCGTTGCCTTGAAAAGCAGCGCGGGTAACAACGAAATTCACGATTTTGAAGCCAATACAGTTGTTACTAATAATGATGAATGTTGTAAAGATAAAAAAGGAGAAACAAAAGAAAATTAGATTCATTTTTTTTTCAAGTGCACGAAAATTGTAGTTATATTAAATCTTGTTAAACATGATTTCTTTGTTTTCTTTGAATATATCATAGTACATATTATTAAACTCCATCCATAGTAACACCTCCTTTCCCTATATTGCAACCTTTGATGTCATAGAACGATAAAAAGAACCTGAAACAATAAAACTTAAAATATTATTGAACTCTAGATAATAAGTATTTTTAACGGGACTGGAAAAGTTAAAAAAATTAAGGTTTCTAAAAAAAAGTATTATATTTTATACCTTTCCGGTTTCACTCCTAGATGGTTTTGTATGAATTTGGAAACTTCCATAATGATAATTTTATTATCTTCAGGTCTCAGGTTACCAATAGATTCTAGTGTTGCGACCGCTCCCGGTGATTCCCAATCGCTTCCAAATGACACTTGACAATCACCAGATATGATGCAAACGAATTTCTGTAAATATTAATTACCAACAAAACATGAATATGTCTGCTACAAACTCAAAATGCTCTGGTATGTTTAAAAAACGAGCCTACTTTTCTGTCTGATCATGGTGTGATAAGATAATTCTTAAGTATTGGCGTAATCTTAAAAGTAAAAAATAATATCTATGAATCTCCTTGCCCTCCTCTCTTCTAACCTATAATGCAGTAGATCTAACTAACTATATTATTATGTCTACTTCGCATAATAACTAGTCCCTCCTCCTACCTACCTATATCTATATTAAAGCATATTTTCTATATTAAAAACTGCTGGTAGCAAGAGAAACAGTCGTGAATGTAAGTGTGTCGTTTTCGCTGTGGGTCGTTTTTTCCCGATTTCAAATCAATCCATTGGTTAGTTTTTGAGTTTTGTAATTTTTTTAAATACATACTAGTGACTAGCTCTCGATCGCCTGGGGGTGCATATCTTTTAATTTGGACCAAATAACGTTTAGGAGGTCATCGCGCACAAACACGTGACACGAAATTTTAATATATTAGATATACCTACTTATTGTTAAGTAAACTTACGTCTTCCGGCTTCCTAACAACTTTTGATAGCAACGGAATTATTTTATTGACAAAATCCTTTGGTATATTGCTCTTTGGTACATTGGTTAGAATTTTCAAACACGGCATTATAATCAAAGTATCAAATGACGAGACTTACTGAACTATCAATAACAACTGTGTTGAGTTCGTCGTATGTTATCAATATTTTAGTTATCAATCGCGTGAAGAAGAATAATTCGAGTTATTATCAATTTCATTACATAACTTGATGATGCTTATTTTATTTTTATTTTACTACTAGCTGGCGCCCGCAACAGCTAGTGATATCTTTCATAGGTTCTAATGAATTGTATGGAAGGTAAGAATTTTCCCAAAAGTAGAGACTTTTGAAGCCCAAGATCTAAGTACAGAGAAGATTAAAGACTTTACAACAAGATGCAAATCACTCTAATTATGAGACAACTTTCCGTTTTATGATCACTAAGTATATCTCCATTGTTTTCCCATTATTGTTGTGAACACAAAGTGAGATCGCTTGTGTTAAGTTCAAGTACGGATGGATCTCACAATGGGGCACAGATTATGTGAAATAAGTAAGTAGGTAACAGAATGGACAACTTATTAGTTGCCACTGGTCGAAACTCTACCATCATTTCTGAAGTGGGGAAAAACTGTTTTTACTGGTAACAATAAAGACAATAAAAAAATCAAACTAGTGACTATCTAAACTGATTGGATTCGTGTTTGATTACAGTACCTATGCAAAAATTTAAAAAATGAAAGTAATTTGTATGTTGAATTGGATAACACCTATCTATAATCAGCAATGTTCAGAGCTCCAATATTCCTGGATGTTTTAAAACAAAAAATCTTGCTCAATATTAACCTAATGTTAAGTCTACCTTTCAAGTTCGAGTCTGACTCTTTGTGCCACGTTAATTGTGAGAATGTTACTGAGCAGGAAGAGTTCTTGCGATGCGAAATGTTAAAGATGAATGCGGCTTGATGACGACGGTGGACGAGCTAAAACGACTTTCCGGGTTTATTCAACACAAACATTAAAACCAACAACATTTACCTTATAAAGAGTTTTCTTTGACAGCGAGAGGACGTACTTGTTTTATTTTTAAAGTTCTTTCACCTTGATTAAAAGACTGGTCAACGATTTATCACTTGTCATTACTTTAAAATGATTCACAACTCATAAAATGTTATGGTAATATCAATTCTAGTATGGACAGTCCGCCAGGATAGATCATTAGGGTTTAGTGGGACTTCAAATGTCCATTGAGAAATCTAGATTTTTTCAGAACCTGTCTTAAATTAATAAATGAAATGGAAATGCAGAATCCTAGTCATGCTAAATAGGATTAGCACGACTAGGATTAAACTGTGTCTGCTTTTGCTTCCACTGAGCTGCCCAGCTCAGTAGCTCTGACAGGTAATACAATATATAATATCTAATATAAAAAATTCTCGTGTCACAGTGTTATCTGACATTCTCCACCGAAACGGCTTAACCGATTTTGATGTAATTTTATATGTACACTCGGTAGGTTTGAGAATAGGTTTTTATCTATTTTTCATACGCGGGCGAAGTCGCGGGCAGCAGCTAGTATTACTATGATAATACTCAGCAATACCGCTGTGTCTATAACCTGTGTATATAAACAATATACAGTACAATCGAGTCGTAATGACTTCATAAAATAGACAAATATAGAAATATTATGTTAATAAAAAGCACGTGACGCTATTAAATTACGCAATTTTCTGATGTTGTTAAGATTGTGATTAAAATGCTTCTTTCACTCTTGTACAATATGTTATTTGATACAAGTCTCATTTGCATTGTTAATCAAATGCTTAACATGTTAACGAAAATATTTTATAATAATGATAATTATGTCTGGCCACATTAAGCCCATAGAGTTTGCTAATTATTGGTAATCATTATATAATTCTCACATTATAATAATAATTCGTTGATTCATTACCATTTTTAAGATTTTAGTGTAAGTAGGTACGTAGGGAGATAATTTTCGTCCATTCTTTTAGTAATCGGTTTAATAGTGTATTGATTTTTTGTTAAAAGTGTTACATTTATTTTTATTATTAACAAGAATAAGCAGTGAGAGAAATTTAATAAATACTAGTAAATTGTTTAGTAAGCTTAATGGTTGGCAGGTTATTGTCGATGTCATATTGCTATACTAGCTGGTGCCTGCGACTTCGTACAGGACACAGGATAGGCTCTATCCTATGTGTATCCTGTGTCCTGTACGTCTAAAATTTTTTAAACCAAGGTTCATGAAAATCAGTTAATTCGTTTAAGATTTATTTAAAAACATACATGCATACATACACTTACATAATTATTATTAGTATTGATATTGATAAAATTATGATTAGTTACTCATTTTTATAAAAATTATAAGATAATATAACTTTTAGATAAGAACGTGATCTAATCTTTAAAAGAAAAATGATGAAGCAATTGTTTAAAATAGTATTTATATCAGCAATCACGTATTTTTTTATGCATTATTTTATCACGTGCATTAAATTGTGATTAACGATTGCCCAATGCAGATTCTGTATTGTCTATGTACTAATGATGTACAGATTATGTATGTACTAATGAATCATGAAATAGGTGTATATAAGTATAGTATATTTCTATTGTATATTCTAATTGTATCTATTTTTAGGACATATATTGCTATATATGTCCTAAAAATAGATACAATTAGACAAATGTTTTGAATAGCGAGGAAGTTTTTCCTCTTCAATACTAATAGTAAATCTGTAAGTGTATGTATGTATGTTCCTCCATAACTCTTAAACGAATTAACTTTTTTTTATGAAATTTGGTTGATAATCATTTAGAAGTACAGAGGGCCTAGTGCGAGTTTTACTCTATCAAACTCGTCGAACGCGTAAATGTCAATTTGTATGGAAATGAAGTAGTGCTACACGTTAGCCACCAGGTAGCGTTGCTTCATTTCCATACAAATTGACATTTACGCGTTCGACGAGTTTGATAGAGTAAAACTCGCACTAGGCCCTCAGGACACAGGATAGGCTACTTTTTTTTCAAAGCGGACGAAGTCGCAGGCATCAGCTAGTAAACTAATGAGTATATTTTTTTGTGGATGAAAAGTGACCCATGTCATTTTCTGTACTTGACAACAAATAAACAAATTCATTTTCGCATTTTATTTATAATACTAGCTGGTGCCCGCGACCTTGTCCGCGTTGAAAAAGAAAAAGGTAGCCTATACTGAGTCATGTACATCTAAATGTTTATCTACCAAGTTTCATGAAAATCAGTTGATTCGTTTAAGAGTTATGGAGGAACATACATACGTACATATAGAAAAAAATTCTAAAAATCGTCAATTTAGTTTCAGTATCATTTATAGAGTAGAGCCTATACACACGATATCTCTGAAAACAAAGTAACTTATTTCATGACCAATCCTTACAGATTATAGTATTGATGATTGCTGTCATTGTCATAAATGACTCTTAAATGAATTGTTACAGAAATATTTTTTTTTTTTTATGTTAAGGTCGACAGACAGGCTGACGGTCCACTTGATGGTAGATGGCCACCGTCGCCTATAACACAAGCAACGCGTTACAAGTGCGCTGCCGACCATACAAGGATTAAGGATAAGGGATAAGTGAGGGATAGGGAGGTTTGTTGAATCATTAAAGAGTTTCATTATATAAATAACACAAGCTGTGCTTTGGTTTGGTTCCACAAATTTTCTCTGTATGTTCATTGTTCATGAATGATCAGTTTTCGTCAAGCAGACTTACTATGATCTGAATTCGTACCTGCGGGCTTGTATATTCAAAACCTGACTTACATCATGTGCGACATTTATTTTTTAAAGATACTATGTCCCCCTTTTTATGAATGTTTGATTAATAGACAGGTAAAAATTGGGCTCAGACATTGGGTACAATTACTGAGAATATATTCTTTTATGAAGAGATTATCTATAACCAATTATTTTGAAGAGAACAATAACAAGGGTTGGTAGTTTAAATTTCGATATATAAAAAATATACCTACTGTCCTTCTCTAAATTTAATAATATACTTAACCAAAGATTTCACGTTTACTTATTACTATAAAAGCAAATGGATTAACATTCTCTTATATACCTTTCAGGAATGCGTTTATTTATGACAATGAATGGATTTTGTTAACAAATTTTTATCTGCAATAACAAAAAGATAACAAAGATAACAGAAATGTGGCATTTTGAGTTTTTTTTGTAGTGACTTGCAAGAAGACTTAATAATTATTTTTAGTTCGAGGACTTCAAATTCGACAGTAGATAGTCGAGCTAACAGAAAAAAAATACGCTCACTATCTATAAATAAAAAATCAAAACTCTTAACTTGTATAATAACTAAACCTAAAACAACTCCCTAGACCATAACCCTAATCCGTAGATTGAACCATCTTGGGCAGAAGTATTCCAATCATTACATTAAGAGATTTATTAATCTATGTATTTGAGTCTATGCCGGACACAACAGAGGGTTGTTATTAAGTTTGACCTATGTGTCTGTTTATGGCATTGTAGCTCCCTAACGGATGGACCGATTTTGATTCGTTTTTTTTTGTTTGAAAGCCTACTTGATTGAAATTATTCTTAGCTATAATTTATAAAGATCTGTTCAGGCTTTTGAACATCATCAGCTCAATTCCTAGTTGACGAAGGGCTCTTACAACTTCCACGGGTTAGTTTGATGTGAAATTTGGTATATTGTTACTTCGGTGGCATTTACATGACCTTGACCTGATAATACAGCATCAATTTGTCTTCGGAATAACCTCATTAACTTGTAAGTTGATTGTAGAGTTGTAGTTTGTAGAGGCCCCAGTACCTTTAAAATTTATATAAGGTTTTAAATAAATATTAGATACTAGCTGGCGCCCGCGACTTCGTCCGCGTTAAAAAACAAAAAAGTAACCTATCGTGTGTCCTATACGTCTAAATGTTTATCTACCAAGTTTCATGAAAATCAATTAATTCGTATTAAGAGTTATGGAGGAACATATATACATTATACATACAATACCTACACTTACATATTTATTACTAGTGGGTGCCCGCGACTTCGTTCGCGTAAAAAAAGGAAATATATGCTAGCTTGACCCGGGTAAACGTTATTTTGCAACTATGTATGCAAAATTTCATGGTGATCGGTTCAGTAGTTTTTGCGTGAAAGCGAGACAGACAGACAGAGTTACTTTCGCATTTATAATATTAAAGATTATTAAAAAAAACATGTATATTATTGTCAGCAATCGTCAAATTGCATACGTATCAAAAAATCAACAACGCCTACTTTCTATTGACATTGAACTTCACCTTGCTTACTTAGGAATAATATTTATAAATGTTATAATATGCTAAAATTTTCCATAACAAACAAAACACAAAGACGTAAAGTTGCGTAAGTGGTACGCTTTCTAACCCTTCGTACGCATACGAAACATTAATTATGTATTTTATGCAATAATGAAGATAGGTTTCTAACTTAATGCTCATCTGAGGCGATGAATCTACAGTTAACATGAGTTATGAGTTAACTACAGTTAAGTTGGGTATTCTTATGAATAAAATATTAAAAAAAAAAAAACTTTTAATATTTAATAAATAATCTTAATATCTATGATATCTATGATATATAAGTAAAATATTAGTTATTAATGATAAATTTTCAATATACTACTATTCATTATTTTTTATTCTTTAAACATTCAGTGACGAACTGTCTGTAATTAGGAAATATAAAAAAGTCAAAAACAATCAAAATTTATCTGAAGAAGTATTTTCTACCATATGAGATAAAAAAATATATAAAAACAGTGGCACTCTGGGATTGAGGACAGAAGTTAAAACTTAAACAATTACGTGTGTATTTTTTAAATCGTCAGGATGTATTTTTCAATATTTGTACATCAATACAATATATACTCAATCAAAACTAATAATAAATCTATAGGGGTCGGTCATGGAGTAATTTACTTTGTTTTCAGAAATATCGTGTATATAGGCTCTATACATGATACTGAAATAAATTGACGATATTTAGAATTTTTTTCTGTATGTATGTTCCTCCATCACTCTTAAACGAATTAACTGATTTTCATGAAACTTGGTAGATAGACATTTAGAAGTACGGGACACGTAGATAAAAAGACAAGATAAAAAGGCTACTTTTTATCTTTTTTAACGCGGACGAAGTCGCGGGCAACAGCTAGTATTTATATAAGCCGGTTACACGGTTACCGGTTACCGGTAACGAGTTCAATAGTTTTTCCCGTCTCAAAATCAAAACAAAAATGCCTTAAAATGCTTCACTTACAAAAAAAAACTAATTTTTCGACCGACGAAAACGAAAAAACGAAAACGGAGGAAGTACTCAATTCGACGCGTATATTTTTTTTTTTTTTATTTTTTTATTTTTTTATGTATGATCACGCATAACTTTTGAGAGGGTAGTCCGATTTTGATAATTTTTTTTTTATTTGAAAGGGTGCACTCCCAAGGGGGTCCTATTTTAAATAAATTCCAACCTTAAGGGTAGGAAAACAGGGGATGATTGATTGTTCACTCACCCATTGTAGCGTATAACCACGCATAACTTTTTACAGAGTAGTCCGATTTTGATAATACTTTTTTTAATGGATAGGGTATACCTCGAAGTTGGTCTCGTATAAATTTTAAAAAAAAATTCCTACCCTAAGGGTGGGAAAATTAAAAATTAAGCATGTAGTAAATATTGGATTATAGCCACAAAAAAACATAAAAAAACTTTTTAACAAAAAATAAAACCGCCGAAAAAACTGAAAAGCATAAAATAATCTTATTATTTTACCTAAGTAATTTTGAGTCAACGCCAAACAAGCAAAAATTACGTAAAGAGTGATGCGCGGCGGCGACTCAAAATTACTTAGGTAAAATAATAAGATTATTTTATGCTTTTCAGTTTTTTCGGCGGTTTTATTTTTTGTTAAAAAGTTTTTAAATAATCTCCTCTTTGGTACTACATAAACCTAAAGGCATAATAATAATACGAATTATAACAATTATATTACATAACGGTCAAAAAACATTGAGCTAAACTAACGATCATCTGCGAACACAAATTACGTAACGACTTTCCATACAAATGTCACGGGTTGAACGGTTACTAGAATCTAGGCCTTTGATGATATGACTAAAGCTTAGATTTCGTCTAGCAATTGTTTCTAATATAGGTATATCCTAATATTATAAATGTTATTAATGCGAATGTGTGTTTGTTTGTTGGTGACGTTCTCACATTACTTAACTTCTCAATCGTTCATCATGAAAGTTTGTATAACACGTTATCCCCGATACAGAAAAAGACATAGAAAAAAAAATTGTGGGTAAATTGAGATGGTAATTTTATAATAACATTTAGCCTTAAATGGGAAAACTTGGGTAAAAAGGTCAACATTCTGAACTCAGGCATAGTATGTAAAACAAGAGGATTGCGTATTTACAAACAGTACCTACCATTACATTCTAATCTGATCGTGATACGATTTACGTAAGGTGCGTGTACGCACGCATCTTGATCGTATTGTTGGTCACTCTTGAACACAACACATGACAACAATTTTAAGCGTGCATTTACATTTCGAAATATTTTCCCAATTCCTAAAACTACAATGTTTGGTTTACTACTACTTTTGTATTGGTTTACGATATTGTAGTCATTTTGGTCTTTCGCTTTTTGCACTTTTGCAGGCGTTATAAATAATATGTATAGATAAGCATTATATAAGAACCTTATACTTAATCCTATGTGGTCGGCAGCGCATTTGCTGTACCTGTGGTGTTGCTTGTGTTATAGGCGATGGTGATAGTCACTTACCATCAAATAGACCGACGGTCAGAAAAAAAATCAAAATTACTACGGCATCAACGTGTATATTCCAGACATATAGTTCTTAGTTTTTCGTATATTTATAGGTATTTTGCTTCTGTTTTATATATGCTAAACTCTGCTAAAGAAATAAACAAGTTTAGTTTCATCAAAGATTTAAAATATTTATAACAGTTTAGAGGCAGTTTCATTACAAAATTCTCAGGTATCCTTCTAAAAAAACACGGAAGAAAACATTGAAACATATTGTAGTTTATTTTGTAAAGTTTCAGTTGGTTGAATTGTATCTACACTTTAATATTTATTTAAATTATAATTATCATGCAAACATATCTTTTTGTATCTCTACATTAAAATTAATATTTATATCTACTCACTTCCAACAAGGTCAAACAGTGTTCATAAAACACTCGTAAGTTAAGTTCATTCCTATAAATGTCAATCAAGATATTGTCAATAATAATATTAGCTCGAGTTTTCTAGTGTTATATTGTAACTTGTATCTTTCTACGAGATAAATATTTTAAAATGAAGTCAATGTCCGCCTCTATCCTTTTCTTCGCGAACTTTGATTTTGATACGGTTTTAACTAATGAAAAGAGCGATAAACTAGAAAAGTTTGTGTCTATAACTTGCAAAAGAAAAAATACATTCGTGCTATGCCAATGTTCTATTTTTTATACAATTAATTTATTGATAAAAGCCAATTATTACACAAATATAGTGCCAATGTATTTGTTTCAGTAAGGGCCTCTTTCACCACCTGTCAAGTAAGCTAACCGTCATTTAAAGTCACCGGTAACCGGGGATAATAGAGCTGATATACCTTTGTTTGTACCGTAAAAGTCCCAAACATTGAATAGAAAATAATAAAAAAAATCGAAAGATCTATCGAAGGATGCATAATTTAATAAAACATAAAATTATTTCTAAAAGTAAGTAATCAACACTTTACTTGTAGTTGTAGAAAGAGACCCTGCTTAACATAATCATATTATTCGTTACATATACTGTATAGATTTAATTATTTCAATACATAACTTTATTATTTAAAAATTTTATAGAAATTTATAACATTCCACAAATTTAAACCAAAATAATTTGAACCTACATTACGTAGTAAAATTTCTACCTTTATTATATAACATACAAACAATCATTGCTCAAATGCTCTTACTATCATAATGAGTAATCGTATCTCTGTCCGCCCCTTTTTTTCACATAAACATCGGTGTGGTGCGTTACTACGTAAATGCTTACGAAACACCGAATTTCTTTCACCATAAATTACTTCTAAAAGGTAAGATTCAAGGTAATGGACCGTATTTACGATATGAACAGCGAATAGTGTCGCAACTGAGTTCGTATTTTGATTATTGTAGTATTTTCATGATTGGTCATAGGCGTGTCAAAATGCTAGTATACCACTTAACGACGATCGAAGAGTGTGAAGACAACAAGGTCATCATACTTACTAATATATTGGATCAATGGTGTTTTGAAATATTTATCTTTACTGCGTTTCGTTGTAAAAAGCGTTGCATACAATAAAATTATAGTGGCCATATTATTCGGGACAGTAGAGTCTTGTCTAATTAGATTTTTCTAACAAATGTTTGGTTGTAGGTCACTTACTTACTTATGCATTTTTTATTTGTATCTGTACTTTATTGGGATCATAAAAAACTACAAAAATTTGTAATCTTCGTATGTAATATTAATATTGATTGAAATTAATAAAACAAGTTTCAACATTTAGTGATGCCTCCCTTTGCTGAAATAAGAGCTTCTATTCGTCGGGGCATGCTCTCAATACATGTTTTTGCATTCTCTTGGAGTGTGGAGTTATGATTCCAATCTCTGATGAGAGTTTCAATGAATTGGTGCTTGGTGGTAATCAGTTTGGTGAGTCAATGTGTTTTCGATGGGTCATGTCTGGTGAATTCCCAGGCCAAGTCAAATATTACACAAATAGACACTTCTGGCTTTGTGACACGTTGCAGAGTTATGCATAAAAATGTAGTTGTCATTACCAGGGAATTCATTGATTACATGAATATGAGCACTGTCCCTAATAAATTGATTTTGCATAAACATGTAGTTCGATTTGTTCCTTCTACTTTGTTGTTTTACTGCTTATCTTTATACCATAACGTTTTTAGAGTCCACTGAATAAATGTATTGCATTGGAATGGAGTTAGCCGACTTGCTAATTAAAGTATGTACCTAACCATGTGTAAAAAACAGTATTTGTATAAACGTTAGTTTTAAGAAAAATAAGATAATTTAGAAAAAAAATAGGTAAAACACCTTGGCATTGAATAAATCTTATTAATTTATCAATGCGTCTATCTTATGGGATCTGATCCGGTCAGAGCCGTTCCACTTGCGGAACACGAGGCTCGGGCGGGGGTTTCATCCCTTCGTGGTTGATGTTCCCCGGTCACGCACGAAGCGTTATAGTTCCACCTTCCTTGTCCGAACTGCTAAGGAGTGGAACTCACTGCCTGCGTCCGTGTTTCCCCAAAATTACAACCTCGGGGTCTTCGAGTCTAGGGTAAATGGGCACTTACTAGGTAAGCGTGGTCCATCTTTGGCCGCATCTGCACCTAACATCTAGTGAGATCGCGGCCAAGCGCTGCCTTGATTACATAAAAAAAAATCGAAATGAGTTTGTTTATTTAATACAAATATTGAATTGTGAAATGAATATTGAAAAGGATAAAAAATTAAATAGGTTCAGGTCCCATTCGCCTGCTACAACAGATACTTTTGAAACATTACATAAATACCGACACATGGGTCATTATATTGCGCAATAATCGCACATAGAAATGACACAATGACTATGGTCATTACGAACTTCGTAAAAGTACACAAGTAGCTAAGTGTGATGTAGGTACTTACTTGTAAATTGCGCGACAGAGATACTGTAATATAATAATTACAGATGAAGTTTTAAAGTTATAATCATGTTGTCTATGGCAACCGTGGTCGTTCAGGGGAAAAGGAAATTTTAATCGCCGCAAAAACTTGGTTATAGTCAATGATTTAGAGTAAAGCGAGTTAGATACTCCGGCACGTGTTCAGCAATAGTGAAGATAGTTAAAACTATGCTGATACATCATCATCTCAGCCGCAGGACGTCCACTGTCTGGACATGTGCCCTAATTTTCCATAATTTTTCATAAGTCCCCATCATTTTTCAATAAGACCGGTCAGAAGCAGCCTGGATCCACCGGTAGACTCGCGGCCCTAATCAAGTCGGCTGATTAGCAAACCTGAATATTCTCGTATTGCAGACCTGAAGGGAAGACTCAGTTCGAAGACCATTGTAAAAAAGGTACTTACCTTAAGTATTAGGTATGGACCGTACAAATATTTAAAACTGCAACTGACCATCAGCTGTGGACATACAAAAAGATCACGTAGTGGGCGCGTTATTTAGCCAATCACACGTACTTTTCAGTTTTTCTAAATAAGCAAAAATTTTTGCATAAACTGAGTTATTAACACGTATTGTCGGAGCTCGTTTACGATTTTATTAAAATATAATATTATGTATTATGTAGGTATATATATTATAGTTACTATGCATATTTTTGCATATGTATGTAAGCAAATGGCCTATAGATCATTTTTGTAGGTTTTATTAAAATTAACCCGGAAATCTTTGTTTGAATTTATAAATTTATTACAACACGCCAAATTATACTTGCTAAGTAATCTTTATATGTATTTAACAATAATGGGACACCTTCAAAAGATTAGTTTTCTCTGGAGTGTATGAGAGCCAACATATTGTGTGCATTATAGTCGTGTTTGTAAGTTATATTTACATACATTAGCGTGTATGTGCGAGACTGATGTGAATGTTAACGGATAAATATTTTTCAAACAAAAGATAAATCTTGTATATGAGATATACCATCCGAGAAAGCTTACCTACAGAATAAATGTACCCTACCGTTTCAATTAATCTAATCCAAAGTTTATTCGTAATACGCGTAATATCTGCGTCATCTTTAATAGCATAAATTGGAGTCGCTTTCTGCGTTTGAAAAAACTCCTTGAAAAAAATAAGCTTTCTTAAAAAAAGTATATACATACGCGACATTTCCCAAGTGTAAGGAATAAGACAGGAAGTCTACTTGTAATGGAATACCATATTAATGTCAGAAATATTTTCTTTTTTAATGTATTGCTTCTACCAATTACCAACGGAGCAACCATGGAATTACGTAGTATGGAATCGGTAAGCAGCTCCAGTTGACAAGACTTGTCAGTGACTTAGTGATTTCTTAAGGTTATACAATAGCCTTGATAACCTTGACCTGGATGCTGCAGCATCAAGTAGTACGCGGGATTCTCAACTCCTTAGCAACTTACTTATCAAAACAAAAAACTTATATCTAGTATAATTAATTTTTAAAATGTGCAGAATTTGTCACATTTTTGCTGGTTAAATTCTAGTTATTATTGACTGAAAGCTAATAATGTTTTTCAATACACGTTTCATTTATATTCAAATGTTATTTCGCAAAGTATTTTCTTAATAGGAGAGCTCTTAACTTGGAAAAAATAGGCCAAGGCTGTGAGCAAATACACAAACAGTTTACTCACGCTTACCCACTTCACGATGACATTTAAGTGAAATTTTGTGTAATTTACCAAATTTTATTTTGTGACTCACTTCTATATAATATTGTTTGTAAAGGTTTGTTGTAAGTTTAGGTGTAACAAATGAAATTGTTTCGTTTTTCTTTTGCAAGAAAATTTTGCATTATCTCTCTCTAATTAATACTGCATTCAAAGATTTTCTAAAAATTACTTGCTTCGTCTGGGAATTTCTTGCTTAAATGTGAAAAAATAATTAGCATTTTTATGACGCCAATCGAAAGAATAAACAAAAAATAATAATTCTTCTTACGTAACATAGTATCTTAAAAGGAATAATTCGAATTTCAAGAAATAATATTATTATTTATTGGCGGCGACGACGTAATTTTTAGAAAATCTTTGAATGCAGTATTATTAACTTTTAAAATGAACATAAAGCCTTCTTTCAGCAAAATATCCTATCTACGATATTTAAGGTACTTTTCCTTCATATCACATAGTTTTGGGACACCCGATATATGCTATTATATCACGCTGGTATTCCATAAGATAATAATACTGCAGCCGGACAAAAATTCCAAATATACTAATTTATTTAAGTGTCTTGTGTTTTGTTAAATGTTCCCTCAGCATGTCTGTAAACATTTATCATAAAAAATTGTCCCCTTAATGAATATAACAGTTATTTAACAACAAAAATGAGTTATTTAACGGCGTGTCAAATGACGCCCTTAATGATAGTTTGCTGTTAAATGAATACGTTATTGTATGCCTCCGTACATTCAGAAGCCTATACAAACTCAAATATTTAATGTTAGCTCTACTTGGTTTACTTAACCTTTACTTCTTCAGACAAAGTCAAACATCAATTAGTAAGAATAGAATAGACGCCAGAATAGATCTAACCAAAAAGGCAATATACGAAAATAAATTTTCGTATATATAATTATTAATTTTATTTGTAACTAGCTGGTGCCTGCGACTTCGTCCGAGTTCAAAAAGAAAAAAGTAGCTTATCCTGTGTCCTGTATGTCTAAATGTTTATCTACCAAGTATCATGAAAATCAGTTAATTCGTTTAAGCCAAGTAACTGATTAAGATAAATTGCTAATTAGTTTTATGAGAAAACTGTACCATTATTGGAAATTTTGGATTTAATTTTTTATCTCTATTTCTATTAGTGAAAACCGAAACAAATCCGTTAAAGGTTTATAGACATTTTTCATCATCTTGTGAAAAATATTAAACCTGCAATAAATAACTATAGTACAAAACAGAAGTAAAGTAGTTTTGAAAGAATTGTAATGAGAAAAAAATCTAAGTATTTGCAGATTTCCCAATACTAAGCGCGTCCGCTTTGGAATTGGAAACTGCATTGTGTTTGTGCGTTTGTGCGAGTGAATCCTTCTAAATGTTGCGTCATTTACACCACAGACTAGATATCTAGGACAGACATACATACGAATATTTCTACTTTGATATACATCGTGTGGTATTATTGCCTACTCCCGACAAGTCTCACACTTAGAGAATAATTTCCTCTAAAATGTAAATTTTAATACTAACCATTAGTTCATTAAAAGAAAATTATTAATAAAGTGTTGATTGTAATTATGCTATTGAACTAAGTAGTCAAAATTAAACCTGCGCCAATCACATCAATACATGGCAGTACGAACCATCTGTGTGTGTGTCTAAAATAAAATTATTATGAGAGTGAACGTGATTGTTTTTACGAGATTTAGTATATTTTATTACGTCTCCGCTTTTTGCATATTGTATGAGAAAAATATTCCGAAAGGGAAGGTTTTCTCACAAAAATACACCTTGTCAGGCCCGAATATAAAACGTCCAGACAAATTGTTTTAATATAAAAACCTATATAGGTCGACACGCGAAATACAACGATTTTGCCATAATTACTCTTTTCATTCTATTTGTTGTAACGCCTCCTCGACGACGATAAAGTCCAATCTAAATGTAGGTATTAAAATGTGCGTTCAAATTATGTACTGTTTTCTCCCAAACAGATCTCAGTCTATAGTTTCTGCTTACCTATGAGATAGATTTCTTAAAATTCGAGCCCTTATAGTTTCAGTCAACAGTTCTAACAAAGTTATAAGAGCGCAGTGTAAAGTATAGTGCGTTTATAATACAAAGGAGTGGCCGGCATCTATGTTTCGCAGCAGTTGTAACAATGTATATTTCAAAACCAGTAGACACCGATATCCTACTATACCTGTTATCTATTCAGCGATCAGTCTGGAAAATATTTGCATGTTATGTGAGATTTCGCACACAACGTAGGCCGATCAGCTGACCACATATTTTCGATAAGTTACACAATTATTTCTTTATAGATGCCCAATACTGTTGGGCAATTCATTGAAAGGAATCTTCTTAAAAATTTTAACACAACAACAAAAGACGTGGGCCTTCATTTGAATGTCATTTCATTTTAAATTGTAATATTGTAATAACCCGGGACAATTGAGTCCCGGGTTCGTATTTTTATTTTCCAAGCAATCTAATAAATAATAAATCTGTAAGTGTTGGTCATGAAGTAAGTTACTTTGTTTTCAGTGACATCGTGTTTATAGGCTCTAAACATGATACTAAAACTAAATTGACGTTTTTTAGATTTTTTTGTATGTATGTATGTTCCTCCATAACTCTTAGATAAACGAATTAACTGATTTTCATAAAACTTGGTAGATAAACATTTAGAAGTACGAGACACGTGATAGGCTACTATTTTCTTTTTCAACGCGGACGAAGTCGCGGGCAACCGGCTAGTACGAAATAAAATATAGGAATCAATTTCCAAATGCTTAAAGAAAATTTGTGTCATTCGAAGAAAAAGCAGAGGCGTCTTGTGTGGGATAGTTTAATTTATACAATGTGCCACCATTGTTGTGGTAAACAGCCTTAACAGAACTTACATAACCTGTAGTTCCTAAAGTATTGATCGTAGAGTAAAAATGAATATATTAAAAATTGTAGGAAATTTTTCGCATGTCTGTGCATTTTTGCACACTAACTTCAGAAACGGCCGACTATTTTAGCTTCACAAACTAACCAATGGATTAATTTGAAATTTTCATACAAATTTGCATTTAAACAGAAGATTGTTTCTGTATATTATGTAGTTTTTATTCCAATGTTCCAACGGAATCGGGAAAAAACGACCCACAGCGAAAACGACACACTTACATTCACGACTGTTTCCCTTGCAACCAGCTTTTTTTAATTTATAGAAAATATGCTTTAATATAGATATAGGTAGGTAGGAGGAGGGACTAGTTATTATGCGAAGTAGACATAATAATATAGTTAGTTAGATCTACTGCATTATAGGTTAGACGAGAGGAGGGCAAGGAGATTCATAGACATTATTTTTTATTTTTAAGATTATGCCAATAGTTAAGACTTATCATATCACACCATGATCAGACAAAAAAGTAGGTATCTCTTCGCTTGGATAACCAAAGTCCGTTGTCCGTTTTTGTTTCAATATTGGTATATGTTTAGCAGGACACTGAAGTCGTGTCATAGCGTCATCGCGACCCCGTCCATCAACGGCCGCACTAGAAACTCGTTGGGTTTTAGCCGGTACGTTGGTTTTTTCCAGACGTTAAAAACAAGCACATTTTATTGCGTAATCTTATGCTAGGCAAGTCGTCTAGCAGTAATAACCCCCCAAGTAGACCACTGTGGAAAAACATCACGTGTGTTATGCTCGTTTTTTAAACATACCAGAGCATTTTGAGTTTGTATCAGACATATTCATGATTTGTTGGTAATTAATATTTACAGAAATTCGTTTGCATCATATCTGGTGATTGTCAAGTGTCATTTGGAAGCGATTGGGAATCACCGGGAGCGGTCGCAACACTAGAATCTATTGGTAACCTGAGACCTGAAGATAATAAAATTATCATTATGGAAGTTTCCAAATTCATACAAAACCATCTAGGAGTGAAACCGGAAAGGTATAAAATACATATAATATATTTTTTAGAAACCTTAATTTTTTTAACTTTTCCAGCCCCGTTAAAAAATACTTATCTAGAGTTCAATAATATTTTAAGTTTTATTGTTTCAGATTCTTTTTATCATTCTATGACATCAAAGGTTGCAATATAGGGAAAGGAGGTGTCACTATGGATGGAGTTTGATGATAATTCAAAGAAAACAAAGAAATCCTGTGTAACAAGATTTAATATAAGTACAATTTTCGTGCATTTGAAAAAAGAAATGAATCTAATTTTCTTTTGTTTCTCCTTTTTTATCTTTACAACATTCATCATTATTAGTAACAACTGTATTGGCTTCAAAATCGTGAATTTCGTTGTTACCCGCGCTGCTTTTCAAGGCAACGCGAGAGGCTCTTCTTCTCTTCTCTTCTTCTTCTAAGAAATAAAGAGATTAAATGATAATATGTGAATAAAGAAAGTTTTATTATTTAACTACTAAATGGGTCTTTTGATTTCCACAAAATCGATTGCTTACATGCAACATTAATTATTGGCATTAATATTTTGCAAGTTTAAAGTTTGTATTCGTGACTTGGCGCGAGAGTAGTTTTTCAAAAAAAATTTTTATAATAATGGTCTGCCCTTGGAAAATCAGAGGTCTGGACGTCTGCCTCTTCGATGTTTATCGTTTTGAGGATAATTCTGACCATCAGTCCAAGAGGCAGACGCGAACAAATGATTTAACTAACTGTTTTTATTTTACATTTTTTAAACGCTGTCAATTGAAAACGCAGCGCTACCATGGTGGCAGACTATTTTTCTGTGATTCTTTACGTTATCATTCACTAAGTATTTTGAATCTTCATACACGACTCGATCATGTATCCAATTTCGGAACATAGACCTGAATCCAGCGTCGATCCGTTTCCAATATTTTATATGCAACTAGCTGCTGCCCGCGACTTCGCCCGCATATAAATATAGATAAAAACCTATTCTCGGACCTACCAAGTGTACTATAAAATTTCATCAAAATCGGTTAAGCCGTTTCGGAGGAGTGTGGCAACTAACACTGTGACACGAGAATTGTATATATTAGATATAATCAATTAAAGGACGTTAACTTGATCATGAAAAGACACTAGTTGGGATAAAGGGGCAGGAATCGGGATAAGAAAGGGATAGGGGTCTCTTACTGACGAACCGAAGCTGAAAATGGTTGCAAAATTATTTATTAAATTACTCACTTGTAAATATTCACGCCTCTTTAACTGATACTAACATTGTACAGTTTCAAAGGAAACTTTTTCGATTACATATTGTTCTAAAACTCTTAAATTAGTGTCCAACGCTTTGACGATATCCAAATCTTAACATATGAAAAAAAAAATGTGTAATGAAAAAAATATTACTTACAGTTAATATTTTCAGAATTTTAGTTAAAATATATGCAAAGAAAAAAAAACTTCTAGCTTGTAGTACAATATTATAATATAAGAATTATGGAATAATTGTGTGGAAAATTTCCTAAATGAAAATTTAAAACAACATTATTTTAATGTATTTACATAATTCATGATAACACAGTGAAAGGACTAAAAGGACTAAGATCGGAATCTCAACGATGGTTGAGATAGACTGGGTGTTTATGATTATAATCTTGTCACAAAAATCATTATTATGAACAACACAACCTACCTGTTGTATTCGTAGCAATATGCACACTTGTACGGGAATTAGCTGGTTTTCGATGTTTTCCTGGATAAAAAAAAACAACAAACATTTACAAAAAAATACAAGGCAGAACTGTAAATCAAAAAAGCATGAAAGTAGGTAGATGAGAATTACTTTTACTAGACAAAAATAGAAAGGAGATCATTTAGCGAATAAATAAAAATTTTGCAAAGAAATTTTGGTTTTTTTATTTTAGGTATACTTACTAGCTGGCGCCCACGACTTCGTCCGTGTTTAAAAATCATGAAATTCAGTTAATTCGTTTAAGAATTATGGAGGAACATACATACACTACAGACCTACGCTTACAGATTTATTATTAGTATTGATTGATAGTTGATGTGTTCACTTGAGAGTAAGCGGCTACTGTTCGTCTAAGAACGCAATAAATGCAATCGCACCATACGATAGGTAAGGTAAGATGAAACTAGCGAAATAGGGTGTACTTTTATTTCACGATGGGTTTTCTGAAAGGCTTATCTGCTTACATAGAGCCCCATGCTGCATTAGAGATGCCTGCCTAAATTATTTTCTATTTACCGTGCATGCTTCTTCTCGTGAGACCAATCTGACAGCTTTGGCTCTTTGGGTACACATCCACTGTGATATTTAGACCACTGTTTATGGTCTGATCTATTTGGAGATTTCCATGGTAGTGGTGATTGACGTCCTATAATTTTAAAGGAAATATTTCCATTAGTCTTGTTTTACGAGCTAACAAGAGCTATAAAGATGCAAATGTGTAACACATGTATACACTATACGCAGTACAAATTCTAATAAGACAAGTCTAATCACAGGTCACAGGATTAGACTTATTAGAATTACAACGATTTATATGAAGATTTTACGTAATGTTGCGTTAAAAACAAAGCCTGCGTACATTTTTTAAAGATAAACTTAATATTATCATTAATACTACTACTATACACACTAAATAAAATAAAAACTGTGACTTACGAGTGCTGCTTCCAGGAATATCAGGGTCTATAACAATGGGTGGGAGTAGACGAGCTGTTTTAGAAGTATGCATCATTGCTCGAATACAGTGCGTAGACGACTAAAATTATAGTTTTAGAATTAATTAATATCATTATACTACCTGTGACCGCAGCTTTATCATAAGCGACTTATATAAATTGATTCCAGAGAATCCCACTAGAATTCGGCTGTTAGACAATGTGTTCTTAAGGTGAAACAAGTCGACGGCCCGAACTCATCGGTCTCATGTCTAAAATGCGTCCTGTCTCACACAGCACAAAACGAGGGAAGAGCAGTCGACTGAGATGCACAATGATTCATACGAAAAATAATATCATAAACAAACCCTCGGGCATATTATTATACTCTTTTTGACAAAACTACTGCATATAAAATAATAACTATTTCGTGTAAAGTTATTTGAACTCTTGAATAACTAATCAATGTTTGTAGGCAAAGTATTTTGGAGATTTTGTACAGTACTTAGAGTGAGTGACCTATTCACACTCAAAGATGGATTAAAACTTGTGTTGAAGTATGGATTTTTAAAGGAAAAAAGTATGTATGACAAGGAACCTAGCTAACGACAAGATAAGTCGGTATCTTGCTTACTTTTTAAATTAAACATAAAACAGCGTAGTAATAATCATTCTATGTTTGTATGGCGGTGGAAAGCTTACTTGTGTCACCTTAATGTATGACATAGAAGCATGGACTCATACTGGGAAATTTATACACAAGTTCAAGCATTCGAAATGTGATGTTACAGAAAAACTTTGAGGATATCATGGACGGATAGAAAAGAGACGAGTATGCCAAATTATGATCAAGAACTTTGAAGTTTTTTCCATAAAATAAAACGGCAAAACCTGCATTATGCATTATCTATTGATGCGACACGATTGATACACGTTTGTGTAATTAATAATACAGGGTATACAAGGGTGCGAAAAACAGGCAGCAGACGTAAAATATCTTTCCTTATAAGAACATTTGGGAGATAATAAAATCGTCTATGCACAGACAAACAGACTAACAACGACTAGCGAGTAAAATATTAGCGTTGTTTCATTTTTATGTTTGTTTCATTCCAATAGGTTTTCAAACAAAAAAGTTTACTCTACATTCTGAATACGACGCGAATGAGATCGCAGGCACAAATAGTTATAGTTATATAAAATATTCAGCTTATTCAGCTTATATTTATCAAAAAAATATTTAATCTTTAAATTGATAAATTACTTTTTATTTATGAACTGTTTGAACTGACACAATGTATAATTTAAATGAAGGTTAGCACAATACATTAATGAAAACGGTTGGTTAAGCCGTTTCTGAGATTAGCGTGCATAAACGCACAGACAAACAGACAAAAATTCAAAAACATTTTTTTCGACCTCTCTAACAATAAAAACGTGCACAAATTGTTTTTTTTTTTTTATTATTTACAGACAAG
This sequence comes from Synanthedon vespiformis, assembly GCA_918317495.1. NCBI lineage: Eukaryota > Metazoa > Arthropoda > Insecta > Lepidoptera > Sesiidae > Synanthedon > Synanthedon vespiformis. Next base: position 7,912,513 of record OU906947.1, read on the forward strand.
GCTCGATTACGATTTTATTATCCTTATACAGAACGATTTTATATAAAAAAGATGTTTTTATTATAATGCAGCTTTTCTAATATTAACTAATGCCTTACAATAAGTTTTAAATTTATTCTGGTTATAAAATTGGATTTTTAAATGTCTGTAGATCTATGCCATCCATGCTACAATCCATGCCGAAAGGGTAATTAGTACGTAGAAGAAATAGTAAAATAAAAATTATGAGAGCAAAGTCGCCGGCAATAATTTGTTATATAAAAATATCGTGTAAAGATACCTACGAGAAAATAATCAGTAGATATAAGAATGCAAGTTGAAGTTGAAAGTTGAAATGTTTACACGAACTGAACGTGTCCACAAGCACGTTTCATGTGTTCTGAAGATAACATTAAATATCTCAACCATCACAGTTTAGTATAAATACCAGCTGAGAATCCCAGTAGCTTCACACATAACAGGAACACTCCAAAATGAAGATATTAGTTTTGTTTTCCATTTTGACAACAATAGCTGCAGCAGCGGCTCACCTGGATCAATTTGGTAAGAAATTATCACTAACCAAGAAAGCTTTAGAACCGATCCAAGAAAAGGAGGCATGGGGACACGAAGAAGACGAAGCACTGAAGAAAGATAAAGTTTTCCGCGATACAAATTCTGATGAGAAGAGTGACATGAGCAAGAACAAACAGGAAGACCACGTGAAGAAAGTTGAAAGCAACATACATGTGGCTGCATCAAATCAAATGACACATGTTATAGAACCAAAAACAGACAACGGTATGCAAAATTCAAATAAATCTATGGAAGGTGAACGTGAAAATAACCAGCCGTCCTCATCAAAATTAAATTCTATGTGGCAAAAAATGGGTCAATCCAAAATTTCTCAACAAGAATCGATGAGATCAAACGATAAATTGCAAGAAAAACATCACGAACACGATCAAGACTTCATTTCTTTTATGAAAGCATCTGACAATCACAATCAACGCTTCCACTCAACGAATCAAAATATTCACCACGAGAGTCCAGTGAGTTTACACGGCGTGATTCCGCAGGAGAAATATGCTGAGATGGCGAATGCGGAGTGGGATATTCAAAACAGATGGCACGCAGATGAGATTTTCCCTAACGCCAAGGTCGGGAAAGATAAACATCAAGATTTCATTTCTTTTATGAAAGCATCCGACGATCACAATCAACGCTTCCACTCAACGAATCAAAATATTCATCACGAGAGTCCAGTGGGTTTACACGGCATAATTCCGCAGGAGAGATATGCTAAGATGTCGAATGCGGGGTGGGATATTAAAAACAGATGGCATGCAGATGAGATTTTCCCTAACGCCAAGGTCGGGAAAGAAAAACATCACGAACACGATCAAGACTTCATTTCTTTTATGAAAGCATCTGACGATCACAATCAACGCTTCCACTCAACAAATCAAAATATTCATCACGAGAGTCCAGTGGGTATACACGGCATGATTCCGCAGGAAAGATATGCTGAGATGGCGAATGCGAAGTGGGATATTCAAAACAGATGGCATGCAAATGAGATGCGCAGTTCTAGAAGCGCTTATGGACCAAGCCTTGGTTATGGCATACCGCCATCATCATCGGGCAGTACCAGCAGTGGCTCGGCAACAACAAGTGGCGACAGCGATTCAGAGGCCGTGGCCGTTTTCCCTAACGCCAAGGTCGGGAAATGCGGTATTCCTTTGTTACTGAGTTGCTCGCCTTCCGTTGTGTCAGGCACATTGAGTAAAGCAAGCTCGGACTCTGCTCCCGCCTACAGTCAAAAAATAAACCCCTAGAATTATAAATTGTAAACACTTTATTTTAATAAATTATTTATATTTATTTCATTTTATTAATTTATAATTATGTATATTTACTACGATTTTTTTTTGTAATTAAAAAATATTAAAATAAAATTAATATGTTTCAATTTTCAAAGGAGTACCTTCCTTACAGACCTTATATTTTACATAGGTGTAAAATAACATTTTCAAATCAATAAAATAATGATTGTGTAACTAATAACTGAATATGTCACAATCATATCCAGAAAATTTAATTAGATTGTGTTTAAAAAATGGATATAAAACTAAAAGCCAATATCAGTAGCTGTCTTAATATAATATTAAATAGCATCTTGCCATGTCACTTTATTTGGACTTATTATTTGCTTACGACATTGATTTCATTTGATTTTAAAATAACCTTAAACATTGCTATCACCAATAGCCTGTCTCGACCTTTACATAACAATAGATTTGTAAATTAAAGCCCTATAAATAGTAAATCTTTTTAAACTCAAGCTTCACATGCAGTTAACTTTAGCGCAGCTTGTAACAGCCTGGCTACATAGCCACATAAATTGGCTACATAAATTGGATCACATGATCCAATTTTTTTCTTCCGAAACCCTCGTAAAATGTTTAATGACAATAAAATTGAAAGAATTTCTTGGAAACCTTTTTGATGACCAAATATTTTTATTTGATTTGGTTTGGTGACAGATGTAATAAGGAGGAAACCTTATGTCAAAAATGTCATTTCAAAAATACTTATTACTGAAAATACTGAACCATACCAGAAAGGAAACAAATAAGTTTAATATCATTAAAGAAATGTGAACTTTGACATTAGTTTTGAACTTTAATTCACTAGTTGACCAACTTACACTGCCTACGTTACCTACATTCAATTCATATCTCAAATTTTATTATTACGCATGTGAACGCATAACCAATACCTACGTAACTTTTTATACGGAACAAAACATCATAATAACTATTCGTGACTCCACACAATTGTAACAGCGTAAGCCAGAGAGAGACATAACATAATTTTGTAGAGCGCCGTCCCACTCTAACGTATGAAATGTCACGGTACCGATCGCGATGAGAGCAAGGGATCAGAGGTCAGTTATTAGTGAAAGTTTACTCTGGCCTCCACATAGTAAATCAAACGTGGTTTATGAGAATTTTTTATCGCAATTATTACGTACAACCATCGTCGATGGTATATTCATTACAAAAATAATTACAGTTTTAGCAACACCTAAATATTAATTGATGTTCAACGTTCATTAGATTCGTCAGCACGCCGTATCATTATTTTGTCGAAACGACTCACTGACCTGACCTACTGTAACTTCACTGTGGATAAAACAAGAAATTTGAATTATTTTTTACTATAGTTTACGAATTATCCCTACTCAAAGTTATACTCATGCGGACTCAAAATAAATTAGTTACCGCAATGAGTAAAATATATAATACAACATTATAATTTGGAATGGAATTTGGGGGTGTTAAAATCAAAAAAATAAAAAGCATATATTTTTTTCAGAAATTTATGTTAACTTATGAAAAAGGAGATAGCATTTGAAGATCCCGTTTTTCAACATTCTATCGTTTGATGATATCTATAAAAGGAGTCTACTTTAACTTTTCGGCCAGTTAACATTGTTGCATACGGTTACATGAGTAAGTAGACAATCCGGATACATGAATTTCTTCCGCGGCACTCTGAACTGAGTCAAGTCAACGAATAAGTGCATTCCACTCTTACTTGCGAGTCGCACGTAACGTAGGTAAATGCGGAAGTTGTCGGTACACATTTTAAACGGACCATACCAGTTGGACCGCAGATACGAGTGAACTACCTCACGCGTAACTCCCGAACGGTATGGTATGGTGTGCGGAACAGTATAATGTAATAATTACACACACTCACATTGCCAAGTTCCAACTATTTCTTACATAGTTCCTTATTATGTAAAGCTTTTGCCTATATCAGCCTGATTTATCTATTAAGGATTCGATATATCTTAAGCGGATACCTACATAGTACATACATACGAGTAAGTAGGTATATTCGTAAATTCGAAATTCGGCATATCATATTTACCGGTACTACACCTGTAAAGAAGAAATACCGGTACTAAGTATTTGAGTATTTCTTTAATGCATTCCTTAATCCATTACACTTAATTTTTTTTTCTTGAGATAACAAAATACGTGTTCTGAGAACGTGTATATAAAAATAATAATAATATAGATATCTCAATCTTGAGATAAAAAATGCGTGCTCTCTACGTGTTTAAAAAAAAATAATCTCAATGTTTTAAATCGTACTAAGATAAAAAAACGAAGATAAAAATCTATCGTTTACATTACGAAACAATGGGTTCACGTTTTTGTAACTGAAAAAAAAAATATTTACCTCCAAAAAATGAGTTATTAGCTAGACTACTCTCGGACAGTTAAATTAATGCAAAAACAACCCCTAGACAATTTTTTTTATAGTAGTTGAGCTGTACTATCTGTGTATTAAAATTAAAACATAGTTGTAAACATAGATGTAGAATTGCTACCGTTCCGTTAGGTTGTAAATGATGTCTAGTCCCACTTAAGTAACTACAACATTTACTTTTAAAGCATAATTAACTATTTTGACATAAGCGGCATAATAATAATTCTCTACACTAGTCTTATAATTTTCTTTCTTAACTATAGGCTTGGAAGGCATGCAGTGGCGAAGGGGCGGACCGCCCCGGGCGCCACCATTAGGAGGGCGGCAAAAGTGGAAAAAAAAATCACAGATTTGAGCCTCATATTTTTTTAAAATATAATTTTTTTGAATATCATATTTCACAACTCTCCGAGATATAAGGGGATCGCACTTTTTCGTGAAATTGGGGCCTATACTGAAGCGAACGAAAAGACATTTTAAAATATTTTGTGCGGTCACTGATAAGTTAGCTCTTTTACCCACTTGCACATATTGAATGTCCCTCCCGCCCAAGCGGTCGGCCCTTGTTTGTGTTGACGTGTACACTGTAAAGTCGGGGTAGAAAAACCTCCGTCAGTTTTCAAATTCATTCCTTTATTAAAATCGTAGACTCTTAATACCTTTTGAAACTAAACCACTAAGCAGACAACTGACAGACGTTTGAAATGAAATTTTGGCATGACTGACATTGCACCAGGCAAGTAAATTTCGACTTTAAGGTGACGAACCTTTTCTTACCCTGACTGTACATTGCACGGCTGGCGTGTATCCTCGACGAACAAAAAAGATAAAAAATATGGCTGGCGAGAACGCTGCTGATGCTGGTTTAACTTATGAAAATCGGTTAGGGCAAGGAAATCAGGGGATAGAATTATACAAGATAACAAGACCAGATTTCAGCAACTCAGGATGTCAGCAAACCAGGATGTCAAGTACTCTTTTCTCACACCAACTAACTTACTGAACCCAGAATACAAGTGTAATTTCGGAGAAGAGCACAGTGATATCGATGCGGATGAGATCGAATCGGATGAGGGAGGGTTACGCAATTTCGTTGCTCTGGCTGATGCTAAAGCTCAAGACAACGACACAAAAAGATCGCTCAGGCTTTTAGAATTTATTCATCAATGCAACTATGGTATTTTCGTAACGAATATCGTAATTATTCTTCGATTTTTTTTTAACTACAGCTATTAGTGTTACTTCATGTGAACGTAGCTCCTCAAAGCTGAAATTAATAAAAAAATACTTGAGGTCTATCATGAGCACCATGCTATTTTGTCAGTAGAACATCAGACGATATTAAGTTTGACGAAGTTATAAATGATTTTGCTGCGCATAATAAAGAAATCAATCTAGGTGACGAGGAAACACTTTTTTTCTTAGGGTGGGTTGCACCTTGGTTATTGTTACGGTCAAAGTTTACTTTAGCGGTAACATTAACGGTGACAGTGGAAATTAACAATCGCATGTTGCACCATGATATTGTTCGTCACTGTCAAAGTTGAAGGCGTTGCCATTATAAAATAATGTAATTTTCCTAAGTTGACTTAACTGTAACAATAACAATGACCGGCCAATATCGAGCGGTTATTGTTATCGTTAAGTTATGACGTCATTTTAACCGTTGTAAAAATGGTGTTTAAGAATGTTGTCAAATATTTAGCGGCTAGTTTGGATATGGTTACCGTTAAAGTTAGATGGTGCAACCCACCCTTAGTTCTGGACTTAAATATTACGCCTTATACAATACCCTGTATACTATTGCACCTTTGCTACGATTTGATTTAAATGTTTTGATTGATTGATTGATTGATTTGTATCGAAATCTCTTCCAGGCTAGTTTGTACATGGGTTATTTGTCAGTAGTGTTTCTATTACACAACGAATAGAGCCTTGGGAAAAATGCTAGTTTTTAATCAAACGAAAGATTACATAACATCTATTGAATCTGAGACCCATGTTTCCAAACAAGTGTCTTTACGATAAACCGGATTAGAGACAACAAAAGCGAAGGTGTCCAAGATGATCGATTCATTTTGTAATAATAACAACCATGTTTATGTAAGAGAGATTCGTGACATACGACCGAAATTTTTTATTCTTGCTATAGGTATACTTGACACAGTACTTGATGTAATAATTCCAATATTAGTTTTAAAACCCATGAAAGTATTGGCTAAATAAGTAAATACCGCCAAAGACCACCCAGAAATGTCCCTCTCCAATGTAATCTGATTCATCTTGCTACTTAAACAAATTTACAATAGTGTTTATAAATTATAACTAAGTATTTTTTTAAGTTATTTTATTATTTTGTGCTGTTAATATAACATTACCGCAACAATTCATTTGTAACTAAAGAACAAGAATGCCGGCTTCCTCCGCACTTTTTACTCCTCATTGTCCACTTAGAAATTCCTATGATACTCTCCCATCTCGGTTGCGCAATTCTTGTGAATTTCACTAACGGCTTGTGGCACACTACCGGACCGGTAAACAACTTTTGCAATGAATTTGTTATTAAAGTCGGGGCACGAAAACCTTAGTCAGTTTTCAAATTCATTTCTTTATCAAAATCGTAGACTCTTAGTACCTTTTGAAACTAAAGCACTAAGCAGACAACTGACAATACGTTTGAAATGAAATTTTGGCATGACTAACAATTGCCCTGGTGCAAGCAAAAATCGACTTTAAGGTGACAAACCTTTTTTTACCATGACTGTACATAAAATAAAGAATAAATTCTAATTTCTGATGTCCTACTTAATATACCTTACAATAGTAATAGGAGCTCCTTACTCTCGACTCCTCTGACTTGGTCGTAAAAAATCCTCAGCAGCGGGTCTCAATGATATTATGCATACAATGGTGTTTGCTTGCAGAGAATTAATATATTATTTCGATAGTTGGGGCATGTTGGGGCGTAACACTCCACTCAGGCTTCCGCGACCTTGCTGATGCAATACAGAAGCGGGGAAGCCCCATCAACGTCCGCAGCGCACCATTACTGTATGCAAAGGGCGCCATACCATTTTGTCACTTATATTATACTAGTGGGTGCCCGCGACTTCGTTCGTCGACAGACAGAGTTACTTTCGCATTTATAATATTAGTATGGATTTTTCAACGCTGATGAGCTGGTATATAAAAGAGTAATTATAACAGACTTCAGTTTATTAAAATGATGTATATTCCAAATATATTCAAGTGAGCTATGTCCCATTTTATTATTATTCAATTAATTCAATCAATAATTCGATTTCAAGTTACGTAAGTTTGTCGTAACTTAGTATAAGAGCGCACGAGTACTTTGTATAAGACATGAAGATTTCAATGCGAACATTCTAGGTTAATACACAACTTTACTCAACCGTGACACAAACGTAAAAATACACAGTTAGTAATGGACACAGCGGCTTAGTAGGAGCTAAAAATGGTTACACAATATTATCGTCTCCTACAATCGCAACCTTTGGCCGGCAATAGTCTGAATGTTTGCACAAGGATTTTTTTATAATAACAGTGTAAGTATGTTAATTTTTTTAGTTTATTTGAATACATTTTTATTATTCTTATGAGTTAATCGTTACATGTAAATATATAAATAATTCTTAAGAATTTCACATCGTCACAATAAAACGTCAGTTTGAAACGTAGGTACTTAGAGCGGCTCAGAGTTAGCGAGTTAGTGAGTACGTAGAAATGGACTGATGGTCTTCAAACACCTGAACAACTGATCATCTTAAATTTATTTAAGAACTTAAATATCTTTGTCACGTCAGATAAATAGGTGTGATAGGTAAAAAAACAAATTTTAAAAATGTCATTCGTATTACATCAATGATTATTTAATAGTCAATTATAAAAAAGTTATTATGACTGTGGCTGCTGAATCTGCTGATGTGTTATTTATTTATGCGTTTGTCTTCAACATTTGTTTAAAAAAAGCCTTCGTAGCTTGGATTTTACCTACACTAAGAATCGCTAAAGCACAAATATAAACAGTAAAATAAAGGAAAAAGAGATTTGTGTGTATCGTATGCATGTGGGTGTAAGTGCGTGTGTTCGCGCCAATAAAATCGTACGTAATAATAATATGATTATTCATTATGAGTTCCATATTACCAATTTCCGAAAGTAACTTTGATACCGTTAGTATTTTTGTCTTGTATGTTACATGCTGGTTGTTGTTGTAAAAGATAAATTAAAATTACTAGGTTAATTCCTAAAAATGTAGATAAAAAAGATAAACATCCACAAAGCAATTTCGAAGCAGTATACAAAAAGCATGTTACACAACAACCTCACGTCAATGATACTCGAGTTAAATTTTCACTGCTCATCACAGGAGTGCATTGTAAATAGTATAACCCGGACGGAAACTCTTGCCTTTCACATGAGATGAGCTAAGTCGGCATACAAAAATTATGCGAGAAATTTATGGTTCATATAAATTTATGGTTGATTTATTATATACTAGCTGTTGTCTGCGTCTGCGTTAAAAAAGATAAAAAGTAGTTTATCACGTGTCCCGTACTTCTAAATGTTTATCTACCAAGTTTCATGAAAATCAGTTAATTCGTTTAAGAGTGATGGAGGAACATACAACATCGTCAATTTAGTTTCAGTATCATGTATAGAGCCTATACATATACACGATATTTCTGTAAACAAAGTAAATTACTCCATGACCGACTCCTACACATTTATTATTATTATTGACTTCGTCCGCGTTGAACGCACTTATAAATTTGACAACCAAGTGACAAAATTATTATCGTTTTTAGTATTTTCTTACTTATTTATTTATGTTGTCACAACGGAACGGTAGTAATTCTACATCTATGGTTGTCACCGTTTAAACCTTCCCTGGACTTTCACGAATATTGCAAAACCAAAATCTCTTGTAATGTCATCTCATGTCATCTTATATCGCAGTGACGACGATGGCGCCGCCATGCGACAGTGGCCCCCAATTATTTATGTTTTTATATGATCCCTCGGGAATAGTCCTTTTTTTCTGATTGAAAGGTACCCTATGTCCTTTCTGGTGTCCCAGACAAAATGTATGCAAAATTTCATGGTGATCAGTTCAGTAGTTTTTGCGTGAAAGCGAGACAGACAGACAGAGTTACTTTCGCATTTATAATATTAGTATAGATAGAACACATATATAGTTTATTACCTAGATTTTTTTTTTTATGGAAAAAGGTTTCAGTTTCCTGTGGGATTTTCAAAAAAAAAACGAACTACAGCGACACATTTAGTAATTAATAATTAAAAAATTAAAAAATACTACAACAATAAATAATACATTAAGACTAGGCGCCAACTTGCGTAACTCCCTGGGAATTAACAGAAAAGTACCGCCAGTTTTACAAGAAAGCGTGCAATAAAACAAAAGGTTATAGCGAATCTTCGATCGTCAATTACATGCAATCGATGCTCTTAAAATTGTACGTAATAATCCTAATATAACACCAAGTTTAACCTGTAATCTGTTTGGAGAGAATTATTCAAACATTTTATATGTATGAAAATTGATTACAATAATTCATATTAACCCAATTCATCTTATTTACTGCAAATAAGTAAATCTTATTTACTATTATCAATTTTGTTTTCAAAATCCGATAGCCAATGTGTAATTTATACAAAAACATTTTTCCGGGTGTGCTTATTACGTATGTCTTTAATTTTTCTCCAATTTTCCGAAGAAAATCGATAAAAAGAATAATAATTTTGCACGACACAATTTGTTCTACTTTTAATTAGGTGCGTTGTTGATGAGTAACTTTTAATTAATATTATAAATGACTCCCTATTTGATTATATTTTAAACTAATTAAAAACTAGGACGATAAGTTATAAAAATGCTCACAGATTGTTCCTATACCGAACATAAGACGTTTGCAACTTTAGGCGACATCATGAATATATACTTACATTATGTTTATAGTATACAACGGTGAAGTATGCAGATCGTGTTTTAGCGCACGTCTCACAGTGGTCATAGTCGGTCATAGAAAGCCTTAAATGAGCTAAAGGCGCTTACATGTTGTTCGGTAAAGAACTTATTTTAACGATCCACTCTGAAGCTTCGAATAAGTGGGTGATATTTATTTGTAGACAGGTTTCCCAGTTTATTACGAAATATATCACTGCTAAATAATAATAGGCAGAATAGGTCGCCAGTTTGTTAAGAAATATTTATAAGTATAGGAGCACTAAAACCTTAAAATAAATTAAAAAAAAACAGTGGCACTCCGGGAATGTCGACTGAAGTGAAAACTTTAACAATTACATGTGTATTTTTTGAATCGTCAGGAAAGTATATGTATATTTGTCGGTTACATTTACATGGTAACAAGTCGCGAGTTCAATGGTTTTTTTCGCATCTCAAAAATTGTTCTTTAAAAAAAATTAATCGGTTACACGGTTACCGTAACAGATCGCGAGTTCAGTGGTTTTTCCATGTCAAAAATGCCCATCGCGAGTAAAGAAGTTGTTCACTTTAATAATATGTAGTTCCCAACAATATAGTTATGAGATTATATCGTAACTATGGACATTATCGTGTAGAACTGGCTAATGTTAATCTCAAATAAGCGGAAATTACATATGAGGCGCGTGTGAAAGTGCCCTTACACGGCGTGTCACGTTACGTATAGCTCCTTGGTAACTTCTTCCTACATGGCTCGTACACGTTTGCGAAGTAAATGACGAGATATATCGGCACAATTTTGAATATTGTGTTTGAAGACAAATTTTGGATGTTACATTTATATTGCAGTTTCAACCATACTAAAGCAGAGCATACAATATACTTTCTTTTACAGATGAAAACTGTTGACAAACAAGTGGGATTGATATCCCACTTGTTTTTGGAATCATTTTACTCATTTTTCACTTTTCAATTCTTTTTTACCTATAAGAGAAAAAATATATAAGAAACTTGTATAAATATTAATAATTAATTTATGTACAAGTTGAAAGCACGGATTTACCGTAAGTCCGACCTAACCTGTAATTGGTTACGTTGCAATATGTTACACAACGCAGGTCAATGTTCAAAGTTTTGCACACTTAGATCGAGTTGTTTATATGTCAATTTCACCCATAAAAGATCAGTTACATTGATTGATTCACGATTTCCTAGATCCCAGTTTAAGTATCCTATGTTACTTGCCAAATGTATGTAACATAGGAAACTTAAACTGAACTTAAACCTAGATATTAGACGAGGTTGTTCTGAAAATTTGAATTACGTGTTTCTATAACAAATAAGAGAAATATAAGTAAATTGTATTAGTTTGTAAAAATGCTGATTTTTTAAATTTTAGTCTAACGTTATGGCCTATTAGCGTCTACTAAAACTCTTTTAGCCAATTAGTACGTCTAGACAATATTTAGCAATAAATATTACCAAAATATTTGTATATATAATGTGATTTATTATATATTGTGACGGTATTCCCAATGTTATTTAAATACTTCGCGATTTATAGCCATTTGGTAATTTATGTAAATTGCATAAATTAAAAAATAACTTCATAGTTTCTAAAGTTACTTTTAATTTTTAAGGGGATTAGTATATTCGTATTGAGATAGTAATCGTGTTTGATGACTCCTTAAAAGTATTATTATTATTTATACTGTCATTATTTAAAGAATCTACCATAATTATAAAGAGTTAGGATCTATAAACTAATAATCAATTGAAATTGGAATATCCATTTGTAATGAACTGCTTTTTACAGAATGGTATAATATGAAAGTATATACGGTAGGATTTATACAATACAAAAATAAATATCTGTTTGTCCTTTTATTTCGCCTAATCTCCGAAACGGCTGAGCCAATTTTGACGGGACTTTTACAGGTAGATAGCTGATGTTATAGCTACTTTTATTTAAAAAAAAATTAAAAATCTATAGATATTTTTTTTTTTATTTATTTATTTATTTACAACATACATGATATATAGATATATCTATATCTATATATTATGTGAAATGACTGAAGTAATGCAATATACTTCCTAGATTTTGTTTAAAAACCAATAAATTTAAATATTGCATCACATGACGTCATTGTGTGTCCATAAAATCCACTGCAATAGATTACGTGACAGCACTCTCATATGATGTGCATTAGAAATTGTCCCTCACTACACTACAAATAATACCAATGTGTCACAACGACAAAATATGTCTTATGAAAACCGAACAGTTGAATACTTTGTCTATAATTATGTCGTAACTTATATCAAAATAATCTTAATACCAGAGTGAATAAAAAAACTTTGAATTTGAGTAAAAAGTAAAAAAAACATTGGTGTATTTTTGTCACCTTGTCTAACGATACACTTTAGGCGCGCTTTTTTGCCTTTATGGTATTAAATAGTAAATTAAAAAGGTCTATAAGCTTAGTTGCACTCCATGTTTGACTGCGTTTAATACTAATAATAAACCTGTAAGGGTTGGTCTTAGAGTATGTTACTTTGTTTTCAAAGATATCGTGTTTATGGGTTCTATACATGATACTGAAACTAAATTGACCATTTTTAGATTTTTTTCTGTATGTATGTATGTTCCTCCATAACTCTTAAACAAATTAACTGATTTTGAAGAAACTTGGCAGATAAACATTTAGACGTACAGGACACAGGATAGGCTACTTTTTCTTTTTCAACGCGGACGAAGTCGCGGGCACCACCTAGTTTGTAAATAAAATTACACGGAATTCATTTCTATGGCAACCTAAAGGTATCGACTACCAAATGTCAAAAGAAAAATCTAAAATTATAACGATACAAAGATAATACGTACTTGTGCAAACCAAAAGTACTTTTTGCCAACAATATAACACGACGGTGATACATTCTACACATTGGCAATGCAGAATTTTGGACGATGACATTGACGGCAAGGCCGTTCACGGTGAAATGAAAAATAAAATATTCCCATCAGTACTATTGAAGTTAACATAAACCTTACGTTGCAACACTTTCCACTCTATGAATATATTTAGCGGATACCGTATTCATATCACTACCCTATTGTGAACTTGACCTGATAATCTAAATAATTAGGCTTTGTTTTACCGCTGATTGTAATTGTGGCTTTACAGGTCCAATTTAAATTAATAATTCCGTTATGCTGTACTTTTAGAACAATGGCATCAATCAATCATCAATCAATACTAATAATAAATCTGTAGGGGTCGATCATGGAGTATTTTACTTTGTTTTCAAAAATATCGTGTATATAGGCTCTATACATGATACTGAAACTAAATTGACCATTTTTAGAAATTTTTCTGTATGTAGGTATGTATGTATGTATTTTCCTCCATAACTCTTAAACGAATTAACTGATTTTCATGAAACTTGGTAGATAAACATTTAGAAGTACGGGACACGTGATAGGCTACATTTTTCTTTTTCAACGTGGACGAAGTCGCGGGCAACAGCTAGTTTTATAATAAGTATTAACCAATCGGCGTGTCGACTGGACGAACCAAGAAACATTTGCGAATCACCGTTGTTCGCTATAAAATAAGGTCGTCGCGTCAATCATGTAATTAAAATAACATACATAATTATATGCAAATAATAAGGAAAGGAGGCGGCTGTAATGGATAAGAATAATCGTTCTTTTAAAGACACTTCACTTAAACAGCTTGTTATCTTGTTAATAACATTGTGTTGAAAAAAATTTGGACATTTTGACATTTATTTTTAATTCATTTACAATATGTAATTTCTTGAGTTACTTTTGTTAATGTCACATTTACATCAGACAAAACATATGTTTGTTACGTAATATAAACGGTAGCTATCGCTACCACTCTTTGAAAAGGTGATTGTACTTATGCTCATAAATATGCCTCTCTGTATGCTTAATATGCCTCCTACCGATACGATAATCGATTTTGAATATGTATAAAATAGCATAGACGACATGACTGAGCAATTTCTCTGGGCGTAGATGCGCGTGATCTGATGCAAGAGTTGTGGCGCCATACCGCCAGAATGTCCTTACGTGCTGGCATTCTACAAATATGCGGACATTCCAAAATGTCTTTGTTTATCTTTTTTAACCTCCGACGCCCGACGCAAAAATATGGTATTATAAAATTGACCCGTGTATCTGTGTATCTGTGTATCTGTGTGTCTGTCTGTAGAATCGTAGCTCCCAAACGGATAGACCGATTTTGATCTGGTTATTTTTGTTTGAAAGCTGTTTCTTAGTTGCTACCTAGCTATTTCTTAGTTGACGAAAGGGTTTTCACTAACTTCAACAGGTTCGATTGATGTGAAAGTTCAAGTAGGTTTATTTATGAATTTCTAGCAATTTATTCAATTTAAAATTGACTTTGACTATGCAGGGACCAATTTTTTTTATCACAATTTAATATTAATTTTTATGGTATATTTTATACAATACATAGTTAATGTCCAGTTAAAACAATGAATAAAATTCTTACATATATAATATAACGATTTCTCACATCTCAATATTTGCTAAGCATTTAAGTACACACAAGATCTCAAGGACACGACTTGAACAAAATATTTATTCATAAGCGCCATCAAGTTTTAGGTTAGTATAACAATACCAAACAAAGAATAATATTTTCTTTTCTTAAAATCCGAATTAGCGATTATCATCGTCTATGTATCTACTAACTATATATTGCTGAGCGTATACGAGAATGGCTGGTCCAAGTCAGCTAACTTTTTTTCAAATAGGTCCTACCTATTTATTATTGAAGTCCGTTTTTTGTGACTATTTGCTGAGCCTGGCTAATGGTTGAACCGATTCCAGTAGGACTTTCGTAAGTAGCAACGTTTCAAATGTGTGTCAACGAAGACGCGGGCGATTGTTTACTTTTTCCTTAAATGAATGACATATTAACTATTCGTCATTATTATCTGAGGTGGATTACTAAGGGCCTCTTTCACCATCTGTCAAGCAGGCTAAACGTCATTTAAATTCACCTGTCACAGGGAATAATTTAGCTGATATAACCTTCATTTGTACGGTAAATGTCGGAAACATTAAAAAGAAAAAAAAATCGCCTATCGAAATATGCTCTAAACTGGGTGGTTGATTTAATAAAACATAAAATTATTTCTTAAAAGAACTAATCAACACTTTACTTGTAGTTGGTGAAAGAGGCCCTAAATCTGTTTTTCCTAAACATTTCCCGATTTGTGTAATTAAACTTTATTTATTGGGAAATTTTGGGTATGGTTGTGTGTTTTACGTGAATGTATATGTAACCGAATTCGAATATGCTATATATATATATATGTTGTTTCTGTATTGCCTCCCACTGAGGAAGCAAAGGACTTTATTTTGAAATTCAGGGTCATTGACATATCTTTGATGAAACCCAAATCACACGATATAATTTTCCATTAAAATCTATAACTCCTTCATACCCAAAGATCTAATGGTACAAGTTTCAACAGTTGAAACGGAAATAAACTGATGGCATGACCTTCATACAAAACTGATTGATCTGTTTTAAAAGACGTCAAGTTTAGAAGTCTTATCACAGATGAAAATTGCGAAGTGTAAAGGGTGTTTGTGAAGTAAAAGCGCTGTGGGGTCATATGGGTAGAGAAAATGGCAACATGGTCGATCCTTTAGTGCGCGTACGCAGGAGTCTTGCTAGAGAGGGGTCCGTTCATAAATAGAGACGCTTTGCGAGAACACGGCAGTCGCTCTAGCGCACCTCTCCACCTCAAAATGAGGACGACGACATTCACGGTGGGTGCACAAATTCACTAAGAAAATAACATGTGTACATATAGTGTGTGATGATTCGCGTTAAGTGTGTGTAAATAGTGTTGCAATGTGAAATTATTTTGTACAAATCGCGTTGACACAAAATTTTATTCGTTTTAAATAAATAAAAATTAGCGAAGGATTCAAATTCGTATTAAATTTAAATAAATAAAAGAAAAAAAGATGGCTTTATTGATAAACGAATCGCTATTCGATCAAAAACTTCTTAACCGAAATGCGTAAATAAAAAGTTTAATCTAAACTGATATTATAAAGAGAGCATTTGTACTTTGGTGGGTCTGTAATGAATAAATTCAAAAACTACTGGACCGATTTTGAAATTTCTTTCATATATAGAGGGCTCCATTATCAGCGAGTAACACTGGCTACATTTTCTAAAGTTACGCAGCCAAAATCGCGTGCAACAGCTAATGTAAAATAAAAACCAATTGGTAACAATCAATTCATAGTTCTTCGTAACATATAATTGTTACATTCTGGTAATAGACCTCTTTTAATCTATTACATTTAAATTTTTATTTAAAAAAAACCGCCTCTTCGGATTCTATAAATTATTTTAAAATATATAGCTTTTTAATTATTTTAAAACTTGTTTCTGTAGTCCCTCTAAAGCCTGATCCTATTTGTTATTTTACGAAATCATAGGTATCTTTTATGGTAGTAATTATGTTAAGATGATGTCAAGTTTATTACAGAGTTTTATTATAGTTAAAGTTACAATTGAAATGAAAATACACACACAAATAAAAGTAAATGCAATACCGGCCCGGAAAATGTTATAAAAATCGTGACTAAAATAAAAATCAACAGAATCAATTTAAATACAATTTACATAACAGAAGCAATGCAACTTGAATATAATTAATCATTCACAAGTGCAAGCGCGCCGTCAACTTTCAAAAGCTTGCAACACTCTTCACCAAATTAACCTTTGACTTAAGGATTCATTGTTTATTTTATTATTGGTTTTCATTTTTCATTTATGTACTTGTTTAAATATATTGAACCGCCTGTGTTTTTTTATGACAAATAAAGGGGTCTACAAGATCTGTGTTTTTTTTTTAATTAATTTGTACAGGAAATTAATGATAAATATTGTTTGTTCTAGCTATGGGTGGTGCTCGCCTTCGCGGCATCACTGGCCGTGCCCATTAAGGATGTAGCAGAATCCCCTGAGCTCAACAGGGAGAAACGGTCGCCAGGCTGGCATTCTCCGCAACCAGAAGGTGTTTGGAAGAAAAAACTCGTCTGGAAGGAAGAATTGAAACAGATTTGGAAAACCGAGAAGAAATTGATTTGGAAAACTGAATGGAAAAAGGAATCGGTCCCTGTTTGGAAAACCGAACAGGTTAAACAGTACAAAGAAGAACAAATCCCTGCATGGAAAGTAATACAAAAGCCTATTTTTAAAGAAATACAAGTGCCCATATTTAAGGAGGTGCAAGTTGCTGATTGGAAAAAAATATACAAGCCAGTGTGGAAGGAAATTCAAACGCCCATAACAAAGGATATTCAAGTGCCGGAATGGAAGCAATCATATGTGCCCGCATGGGTCAAAGAGGGAGTGCCTGGTGAAAAGTACCTTGGCAAAGATGATCATGGATGGGAATACACTAGCCACGATTTGTGGAGAAAGAAAATGATTTGGAAACCAGTTTGGCAAAAAGTTTGGAAGACTGTACACAAACAAGAATGGGTTAAGGAAAAGAAGCTCGAGTGGAAAGAGGAGTGGAAGCAAATCTGGCGCACAGAGAAAAAACAAGCTTGGGTAACAAAGAAGCAGCAAGAATGGGTTGAGGAGAAAGTACAAATCTGGAAGACGATTAAGAAGGAAATATGGGTACCAGTACAAAAGAAGATTTGGGTTGAGAAATGGAAGCAAATACAAGTACCTGTGTGGAAGACCATAGAAGTCCCCTTTACGAAATCTGTTTACAAGCCTGTTTGGCAGAAGGTGTGGGTACCTATACACCATGAACACCATGGTTGGGATTAGATCTACATACCCATAAGTAAAAATTATGTACATATAGAAATATAATTTCATAGTCATTTGTTAACTAATTGTTACCGAACGATACCATTTTACTTTAATTATTTTGTAATACTCAAGATGCCAGTTGGAAAGAAGCGGTAAGTATATAAATTTTACTCTTTTGGCGTACGCGAAGGTGAATGCTAATGCGAATTTTATCCGATTTTTTTTTTAATTGCGAATATAAGTGTTTATCTTTGCGTGCGCCTTAGGAAGTGAACACAATTGTTCTCTTTATACGACTTTTTGTTATTTTCTTGTTACACTGTTCACTTCCTAACCAATTAATATTATTAGTTTCGTTATTAATTTTACATGCACAACTACCAAAAATAGATATTGATATAATATATCATTATACGTCTGGTTTTTTTATATTATATATTATATTATTATAAATATCTCTAATTTTTGAATAGGAACTGAGATATGAGATCATCAATTTAATTCAATTTAATCAACTGAGATCACCAATTTAATTCAAGTCTTGTAATTATTTGTTTTTGTTCAAAAATGTACGTACTATACGGTTTCTTTTAAATCAGGTTTTGTTAATTATTTTAATTTCCCTTTTTATAAGTATAATTTTAGTTTCTTTGACTGATTGTGTTACGAGGCTCAATATTCTAGAAATTAGACAGTAATAAAATATAAGTTCATCAAAAGAGCTTTGCGTATAAAATTCTAAATTGTGTTCTATTTTTATATGTTAAACTTGGAGATGTGAAAGTACAACATTGTTTTTCCTGTCATGTTTTATAAACATGTTTATTTTTTAAGAAATAGTAATAAACGAGACACGAAGAATGATATCTGTGTTTTATTGCCCACGGTCTACTCAAAACAAATTCTGTAGTAGGTATAATAATTTCAAATGACACTTTTTAACTGAAGGAACATTTCTAGTTTTAATTGAGATAAAATCATTTACTTAGATTTTGTATTACTGTTAATACGTATAACTACCTATTTCACAAGTAATAAATATGTACCTATACTAGCTGATTATAAGCACCTAGCTGGTGCCCGCGACTTCGTCTGCGTCCGATCGCTACCCTTCACATAACAGGATTACCCGCTGGACTAATCAGAAGATTGTTTCAAAATTTCATCAAAATCGTTTCAGCGGTTTTGGAGTCCATAGGGAACCTACACACACACACACACATCGCCTTTTATATATTAAGAAAGATTAACCTATGATTTTTTTCCCGTTACAAAAATGCTCAGTGTGTATATAATCTATACTAATATTATAAAGAGGAAAGATTTGATTGTTTGTTTGTTTGTATAGAATAGGCTTCGAAACTACTGGACCGATTTGAAAAATTATTTTACCATTAGAAGCCGACATTATCCGTGATGAACATAGGCTACTTTTTACCGTGGGAAAATGCTTCATTCCTACGGGAAATGTAAAATAAAAGTAAATACTAGCGGCTTGGCCCGGGAGATTGCGCCGCGCCATCTATCCAAAATACGGTAGATGGCATTTTATACTTTTCTACGCGGACGAAATCGCGAGCACCAGCTAGCATATATAAAATATATATTTATATATATAAAATATATAAATAGATTTATATGGTTTGTATGTTTGATGTTTGGATGTTTATTACTCAATTATACGCAGAAACGGCTACCTACGGCTTTGGATGAAATTTGGCACATAGATAACTTATTACCTGAATTAATATATAGAATACTTTTTACCCTGGAAAAATGTTAGCTTCCTTGAGGATCGTCTCATAATAATATAAACATAAACAGCTTGTAATTTATATAGATAACGTAGGTACCAATTTCCGATGATAACAAAATATAATTCTTTTTTATTAATAATAATAATAATAATAATAATAATAATAATAATAATAACTTTATTTCAGACAAATGTACAAGGAAGCAATCAATGCAGTAGGTATCCCTTGTTTTAATTCAAACAATTACAATCTACCTATCTTTCTATTATATACCGAGCCGTAAAAATAAATCACACTTCACAGCGCACGATTAACAAGGCACTCAGCTATTCGTTTATCTAAAACTAGCTGCTGCACGCGACTTCGCCCGCGTAACTTTATAAGATATAGCCTAAAGCCTACCTCGATAAATGGACTATTCAACACAAAAATAATTTTTCAATTAGAATCAGTTCAACCAAACAAACAAACTCTTCAGCTTTATACAATAGTGATTAATTTTGAAAGAGAATTAATTAACTTCTTTCTATTTTGATTTTTTTCTTTACATCAGGTTACGCTCTTGTATAATTATGTTCGCACGATTATAATAATATCATCTAATTAATTTAGTGGTTTTGTTAATTGTTCTCTGTTTGTTCATTGTGATGAGTGAAAGCGTTTTTTTTATATAATTGCAAAACTGAATGCCAGTTACTACGCTTCCCACGTATGCATATGGCCAATCTGTTTCTTAACTTAAGAAAAGCGGTCACCGCGTTTATTTAAATAAAATATATTTAAATCTTTCTTTAGTACCGAGTAACTTTATACGTATAGAATAATAAAGAGTGGAATTATATAATATAAACTACATAAAACTACGTAATGTTGATGCGTTTATCCTTGGCTAGAAAACGCTGTAATAGGTATTTAGGTACTAAACTAAATAAAACCCTTTCCGAATCAGATTAGAAAGATTAAAATCCATATTAGAAGAGAGTAAAGAAAGTAAAGAGAGTAAATTTAAAGAGAAGTAAACTTTAATTTTTTCTCAAAATTTCTTTCTTTTTAATAATACTAGCTAGTGCCAGCGACTTCGTCCACGTTGTCTAGGTATAGCCTTCCTCGATAAATGATTCATGAGATTAGCGCGTACAACCAAACAAACAAACTCTTCAGCGTTATATATTGATATAGATTAATAATAAAATTTTATTTATGTAAAAATTATTTAATGTAAAAATCACTCATTCTAAATTTTTACGTGATTTATGTTTGAACGGACTTAATTTAAAAAAATACTTTATTCTTATTAACTTCTATACTATTATCTAATATATAAAATTCTCATGTCACAGTGTTAGTTGTCATACTGTTCCGAAACGGCTTAACCGATTTTGATGAAATTTTATAGGTTGGTCTGAACCAGAATAGGTTTTTATCTATTTTTTATACGCGGGCGAAGTCGCGGGCAGCAGCTAGTCTAATTAAAAATTTTATGTAACTGCCATTTTTTACTACATAAATAGGTAACTATAACTACTACTGATTAACTGCAGACTTGTGATTACCTTTGGCTAACAACTTGACTATATTTGATCAGCTTATGCACACGAGCAGGAAATGGATTTATGTTTACAAACATGCATTTTAACACATTTAAAAATAATACATGACTCTCGGTCGATTTCTTTGTATCCCAAGGCGATAATAATTTTATGAACACGGGAAACATACTTATAATAACGCAATATGCACTATTGTCTTTGTTATCTTAACAGAGATGGCAAATCATTGTGTATGTGCATTGTTTCAAGAATTGCTGATTAATATATAAAAAAAATATACAATTAAATAAACTTGACCCTTAATAACCTCCTCTTTGTTAAGTTCTAATTAATTTTGTGGTTTCCTGTTCGAAATAAATCTACTTTCAAGCCACATCATTGTGTTTGGATAATCCATTTTTCTTCTGAAATTGATTGTCCATTTCTGGAGGTTTGAGCTCTGAAAATTTGAGCCTGTATTTCTTCTGTCTCCTTCTACTAGTATTTTGCCCGTCATTATCAACTGAAGCAGTCTATATCTGTTGTTGAGCTTATATAAAAACCCGACGCTTATTTTTTAAACGGAGTGCTAAGTGTCTTCGACATCGTACCTCACAAACGGATGGACGAATTTTAGCTACGTCGGAAAGCCGACGTTTAGCTAAATGTTGCTTCGGTGATTGACTGATGTTGCATCAACAAGTAGTCTGCGAGATACTCAACTCCTCAGAAACTTACAACGTGTTTGGGCTCAATAGAAAGTCGGGGCGAATTTTCTTATTATAACTTGTGGTACTTTCATTCAGCTCTTAGAAAGGCATCAAAAATTTATTGAATTACATACCTTATTTTTTTCAAGGAACATTTCCATTTCGTCAACAGAAATTCTAATAAATTTTATCAATTAATTATTTTTATAAATTTATAATTTATGTAAAGGTTGCCAGGCAGGCTGAGGGTCCACTTGATGGTACGCGAATACATGCAACGCCAGGCCTTTATTAGTTAGTCTGTCCATCTTCTGGGTGGACGTTCTATTGATAATAATTTTTAACATAAACAATAGATATTTTTATCATATAAATTAGTATAGTAATAAAACTATTGTATTTTATACATATCTAGTTATTTATCATCATCAATCAATACTAATAATAAATCTGTAGGCGTCGGCCATGGAGTAATTTACTTTGTTTTCAGAAATATCGTGTATATAGGCTCTATACATATCTATACTCTATACATATACATACTCTATACATACTGAAACTAAATTGACCATTTTTAGAATTTTTTTCTGTATGTATGTTCCTCCATCACTCTTAAACGAATTAACTGATTTTCATGAAACTTGGTAGATAAACATATAGACGTACGGGACACAGGATAGGCTTCTTTTTCTTTTTCAACGCGGACGAAGTCGCGCGCGCCAGCTAGTATCTAATAATTTTCTAAATCGAAAACAAAAGCGAGACTTTTAATTTGTCACGGCTTTAATACGCCTTATGCTTCAGAGTTTCTAATGTGTGTCAAATGTTATGATGTGATAAAAACTACCATCTTTTTGGTGTGTATAATTCCGCGAAGTAAACAGAAGTAAAGAGCGTCAATCGTAACAGCGACATTATCATTAGCCTTTTCATCTTATTGTCTCAACGGGGCTTCGACCCTGAGTGACCTGCGTTTACATAACACCGACCTACGTTATGCAAGCTATTGTGATGATGCTCACAATTTTTGGAGTTCCGTAGATCCATTTACCACAAGAAGAGTAAAAGTGGCGACCCTATTTCAAACTTTTCTCTTGTTTAAAACGAAAATATTTAAAACTTTTGTCTTATTTGTGTTTTAGTTATTGATAATTAAGCCATTTTAGGTAATCGTTGAAAATAGGAGTTGAAACTGCAGTTTTACTGATCTTTTCGACCGACGAAAACGAAAAAACAAAAACGGAGGAGGTACTCAATTCGACGCGTATATATATATATATTTTTTATTTTTTTTATTTTTATGTATGATCACACATAACTTTTGACAGGGTAGTCCGATTTTGATAATTCTTTTTTTATTTGAAAGAGTGCACCCCGAGGGGGGTCCCATTTTAATTTGAAAAACAAATTGAAACCCTAAGGGTAGGAAAACAGGGGATGGTTGATTGTTCACTCACCGATTGTAGCGTTTATACGCTAATACGCATAACTTTTTACAGAGTTGTCCGATTTTGATAATTCTTTTTTTAATGGATAGGGTTATACCTCGAAGTTGGTCTCGTATAAATTTTGAAAAAAAAATCCTACCCTAAGGGTGGGAAAATGGGGATGGGAAAATAAAAAATTAAGCATGTAGTAAATATTAGATTATAGCCACAAAAAAACATAAAATAAAACTTTTTAACAAAAAATAAAAAAGCCGAAAAAACTGAAAAGCATAAAATAATCTTATTATTTTACCTAAGTAATTTTGAGTCAACGCCGAACAAGCAAAAATTACGTACAGAGTGATGCGCGGCGGCGACTCAAAATTACTTAGGTAAAATAATAAAATTATTTTATGCTTTCCAGTTTTTTCGGCGGTTTTATTTTTTGTTAAAAAGTTTTATTATGAAAACGTTTGATATGAAGCAAAAAAAAATATATAATAAAATTTAAGATAATTTGGAATTTATCGATTGCCTACTATATATAAGCGTAGATATTTTGTTGCATGGTTCGAACGTTTAGGATTGTTTGGGGACAGAAATTTCTTACATAGATCGTAGAACAAATAGTATGACAGTTTGGAACAACCCTATTGCGGCCACGGTACGATAACTTTGATGGTCAATAACTGTAAGGTTGCCATGGGGTTCCATCATTAACAGATGAATCACACTCTTTGTTCTCCATTACTCAACTCAAGAGTTTTAGAATTGGAGGAAGTCTATTATCCTCGTCAATCTAATCGGTATCTAGTCTAGTCTAGTCGGCGTGGTATCTAGTCAAACGCAGCGAGACCAATCAATCCAATCATTAATCTATGGATATATACCCAATAGATATAGATTACACCTTCGTGAAGGAGGTTTAAAATATAAAACCAAATTTTGCTTCAAAATTTATTAATAAAAATAACTTATTAGAAAATCTACATTACATTTTTGAAATTTTGCATGCTGCTGTTGGCGGTTAACATTGTTTTTATCCCAGAAATAATATTATTTTCAAGTACCATTGCAGACATAATAATATTAACGGCTTCCCTCAGTTGAGCTAGCTTTTTCTTCTTTTGCTAGTTTGTATGCCCATACTGGATTTTTGATGGCTGCTTCGAAGAGTAATTCCTCCAAACTAAAGACGCCTATTCGATGTTCTAAAGCTTGCTTTGTTTTAAAGTAAGTGGGTTCTTGATTCTCGTTTGATCCTGAATCGAATCCCATGCTGGGCGTTTTCCATTCGCTGTTGAAGGGTTCAGTGTTTCGCTTCACAATTTCCTTATCTTGAATCAACGGTGATTTCATACCCGATAGTGTCGGGATTGCTACTAAGATCAGCAAAATTATATTCATTTTGTGATGTTCCTGTGATCTGTGAAGTTACCCGCATTCTACACTGGTATTTATACTAAATTCTGATCGTTGAGATATTCAACGTTATCTTCAGAAAATACATGAAACGTGCTTTTCAACACGTTTGCTGAGTAGATACAACCCCAAAAGTATGGTGCAATAGCTCAGATAAAATAAGAACTAAAGATAGAGCACTGTGTGTATGATACACGGTTACATGCACACAAATGCAATTAAACTAGGCCTCAATTAAATTTTACTGGTG
The DNA here is from genome assembly GCA_918317495.1 of Synanthedon vespiformis. Classification (NCBI taxonomy): domain Eukaryota; kingdom Metazoa; phylum Arthropoda; class Insecta; order Lepidoptera; family Sesiidae; genus Synanthedon; species Synanthedon vespiformis. The sequence goes on from OU906947.1 coordinate 7,937,719, forward strand.
ATAATGCTTAATTGCGAAGTGAAAGAGTGTATATCCAGTCTTCCAAAAATATTTTCTAATAGCTGCCGCCTGCGACTTCGTCCGCGTTGAAAAAGAAAAAAGTAGCCTATCCTGTGGCCTGTACGTCTAAATGTTTATCTACCAAGTTTCATGAAAATCAGTTAATTCGTTTAAGAGTTATGGAGGAACATACATACATACAATACCTACACTTACAGATTTATTCTGGTCAAGGGACAGACAGGCAGCGGAGCGACTATGTTTTATAGTACCTATGTTTAAAAGAGGTTGTACTTTATAATTAGTTTATTATATTTACAACAGTGTAAAGATTTAATTAACTATGCCGTCTTGGATGAATGGAAATATGTTCCACTTGCGACCCACACCCGGCATCGCACGAATGTGAATTAAATACACAAGCCTTAGAAAACTTTAACAAAATTCTGTTAGTGATTGGTTTAGAAGCAGTAAGAGGAGCAACAGGAGAACCGGCCAGAGACTTTATTTTATTTTATAATGATTATTTATCTATACTAATCTATACTATTATTATAAAGAGGAAAGATTTAATTGTTTGATTGATTTGAGGAAGACCTATATTTTATAAAGTTACGCGGAAGAAGTCACGTGCAACAGCTATTTTTATAAGCTAATATAGATAGTGTACGTTTTTTGTGGTTTTTGATATTTTCTTTATTCCGTGGTCGTCACATAAGTTGAAAACGTAGAGCGGCTGAGAGCGACACATCGTCACGTGATGGTCACGTGACTGAGAGAAAGAGAAAAAGTCAAAACCAAAATTTACAAAAGATAAGAGTGTCATTATTGCTAAGTTATCGACATTGACATCAATCAACATCAGATTTTGAATTTATTGCAATCAAATTGAAATTTTGTGATCAGATTATTTGCGAATTTAATGACATTGTGGGAAAATATGGGTTAATAACGAGTATATTAACCATTAGCGCGATAAGACGGGAACCAATAATGTTACCATGGTTGGTTACGAAAAAGACGACAATATAACACCAAATCAAAAATTGATAGCCGGCTGCATATCCGGTTGTACAACTCGATTTATTACACAGCCTTTGGATGTGATAAAAGTGAGGACTCAATTACAAAAATATGGAAAAAAAGATTGGTACAAGACGACGATGAAAATCCTCCGGGAGGAAGGAATAATGACATTTTGGCATGGACATAACCTTGGTCAGGTTAGTTTGCCAAATTAGTTTTGTTAATCGTCAGAATTCAAAATTAACGGCCAGAAACTGGTTCAATATTGAGCACGATTTACAAGCATGAATGCTGAGTAGAATGTGGGTTACTTTTATATATACGACTTACAATGAGAATATCTTTTTAAGAATATATAATTTTTAATAAGTAAATTAGTGTGTCATAGTTATGAACAAGCAATTCCAAATAACCCTATGGTTGACTTGAAAATTTCTTATTTTCGAATCTTCTACAAAAACTTTTCAGTAGACTTTAGTTCTTCGACGCCAAAATAAAAATAAATTGAACTGGTTAGGCTCATAATTATTTTTCTATTCCAGATACACTCGGTTATGTCAGTAAGCTCACAATTTTATATTTTTGAATTAACTACTAAATACGTGTCTACAGTATATCCTGATCCACAATTTAAGTGAGTTTTTTTGTCATAATTAATTATTCACATTGTAGGTATTGTAGGTATTAAACGAGTACGTTATCAAGTTGTTACCAAGTTACCATCAATGTACGTATCATTGTTGGTATTTTAGTTTACCAAATGTACACGTATCTTAGTAAAAAATCAAGAGTCCAAGAGGGATTTTTTGGATTTACTAGAGAGCGTCAGATATTGCCAATATATATTCCCCACGTGTTTCAGAAGGGATGTTAAATGAACCTAAACTTAGCTCCCATTTAAAATTCAGACGATTCAGATGTAACGCAAGCTCGTGGCAGCTTTTTGTAAATGCAAAAAAAAAATTTGACGATTTTGTAATACACGAGCGCGTCAGATTTTCATACAGACGGTTCAGCCTGAATTCCTGATCGTGCTGATTCTTAATCGGGCGATTATATTATGGAGGATCTTTTAAAATACAGTGCCTACAAAATTTTTAACACCCGTAGACGCTCACCACACCGCTGAAATGAAAAACTTCATATAACCATTTTTTTCTTATTACCATCCAATCTTCAAAGTCCAAAAGGTCCCCACGTCGCTCGAGTGACTCCACATTGAGCATCGTGGACTCTACCATGAGCACCAGGCCCAGAAGTGCATGAAGCGTATTGAAGGCATGGATAGCGAAGGGCAGAGTTCCGTGTGTGGTGGCGAGTTTTAGGAGAGGCGTATATCCAAGAGTGGAGTGACACATGTTTCCCCTTTTTACGAGTTCCTCTGTTGTGTTTTAAGAAGAATAATCTGTAAAATGTAACCAAGTAACGTGTCTTTTTAAAATTCTTTCAGGTTCATAAAACGTTTAATATGTGGTGTCGTCGCTGGATCATGTTCCGCTACTTTCGTTATACCAATAGAAGTGATTAGAGTGAGGCAAATTATTCTCAAGGAACAGTACAGAGGGCTGATGAAAGGTGCCATGCAAGTTTACAAATCTGGAGGAATATTCGCCTTTTATGAGGGTTTAAGTGCTTCAATTTTACAGGTCTTATTAATTGTTTTGCTTTTTATTTTGAAGTGAATACATACGTCTTTAAACTTGCTACCATACGGGGACAACCAAAAAAATCTAATATTAAAAAACGGGGGATACAGTTTTAGCGTAGTAGTTTCGAATTTATGCTCTACATCAAAAATTAAATGATACCCCTGGGTAGCTAAAGGATCAAAGAATTCATATTGTAACACAATAATAATTATTTGTTTTATTTTATTTAAAAAATATAACCCGTCACATAAAAGTATTCACGTACAACACACGGCCGTGTCCATGACACAGCCACACCCCATTTTTTATAAAAAAATAAAACTTATGGCCTGTAGTAATAGCTGCATTTATATGAAAGACTAGCTGTTGCCCGCGACTTATCCGTGTTCAGTATTTTATTATAGCCTAAAGCCTTCCTCGATAAATGGACTATCCAACACAAAAAGAATTTTTCAATTTGAACCAGTAGTTCTTGAGATTAGCTTGTACAACCAAACAAACAAACTCTTCAGCTTTATATATTGGTATAGATAAAAATATTTTGGACTTTAGTTATTGATATCTACCTATTTGATCAGAAACGTTCGCGGGCGTAAGCATAACAATAGCTAACAAACATAACAGCCATAACAGCAATATAAAAAAGACATTGCTGTTAAAGTTTCATAGGCGTAACTTTTGTTTAACAGCAATATAAAAGACATTGCTGTTAAAGTTTCAAAGGCGTAACAATTTTTTTTAGCATAAGCAAAGTTATCTATACTAATATTATAAAGAGGAAAGATTTGATTGTTTGTTTGTTTGTATAGAATAGGCTTCGAAACTACTAGACCGATTTGAAAAATTATTTTACCATTAGAAGCCGACATTATCCGTGATGAACATAGGCTACTTTTTACTGCGGGAAAATGCTTCATTCCTACGGGAAAACGGGTAATAAGACAACGGGTAGTAAGAATTATCCTTCAGTACTTATATTTTTTCACATAACTTCTAAACGGCTAAAACGATTGGCTTGAAATTTTGTATGTGTATTTCCATCGTTTCACAGACACGAATGTATTATATTTTATAAAGTTACGCGGACGAAGTCGCGTGCAACAGCTAGTCTTATATATTAAGAAAACATATTTTAAGCGATATTTTCCTTTCACTTCAGCTGGGTCCCCAGATTGGAATCTCATTTTCCGTATTCGGTTATATACAATCGTTTATACTGACCTCTTTCTCCGAACCATGCACCGAAGAGTGCACGCATCCACGCGGCAACGCGCACAACCCAGAACTTTTGGTGGTGGCCAGTACGATGGCAGGAGCTATAGCTGGATTCGTTTCCAAAAGTCTAACATATCCATTCGAACTGGTAAAGAGGAGACTTCAAATTGCTGTGAGTACTTGATAAAACTAAGGGATGTTTCTCATCATCAATCAATACTAATAATAAATCTGCAGGGGTCGTTCATGGAGTAATTTACTTTGTTTCCAGATATATCGTGTATATAGGCTCTATACATGATACTGAAACTAAATTGACGATTTTTAGAATTTTTTTCTGTATGTATGTATATATTGTTCCTCCATCACTCTTAAACGAATTAACTGATTTTCATGAAACTTGGTAGATAAACTTTTGTCTTTTTTAACGCGGAGGAAGTCGCGGGCAACAGCTAGTAAAAAAATATAATTTTAACATCTTTACTGCAAACCTGGCATTAGTAGGTTCCTGCACAAGCCGCATCTTCCGATCGGACCACGAGGTCACAGGGTTCGAGTCTCGTTTTTCGATACAGAAACCATAAATAGAATAAGGAGTATATTTAAGTACCGTATTACTTAACACCGACAGCAAAGTTCGAAATATTGAATTCCGCTACCATACTTTCTTTTTTTAGCCATGCCATAATGAATAAATATTGTTAATAATATGAATAAAACAGTAAAATTTACTGTTGTACATTGATACAGCGTGGACACCAGCTTAGTACATTTGTAATGTATAACATTAATTTACCATTTTTAAGTAAGTAACGTATAAAGAAATACACTAGTTTTATTGCAAGCAGATGACACAAGTATTTCCCTTTCGTTTCGTCTCTATTATATCCATATTGTATGAGACTACGTAATATTAAGGAAGTGTGTAAAGTATATTAATACTATCGACATGACATAATTTATAGTAATTTATCACCCGTGTCCGACTCGCCATCAAACACATCAATTATTTTGCAAAGTTACGGATTATTTTCTTTTTAAACATTATTATACAACCAGACATTTTCCGTCTACAATATTATACGATGCGAAAATTTTTAATTCAATGAAATAGTTTGAACAGAGCGTCTTTATAATGTCCTAACTACTACACTAATACAAGCTTTTACTTAGCGACTAGACTTAGTTTTTCAAGCTTGGACTAGGCCATATAAAATTCGCAAAATTTCATTGTTACCATAATTTGGTTAAAAAATTAATAATTTGCTTGTACACTTTTCTAACCTTTTATTTGACGTAGGTAATACAATTTTAATATCAGCCAGCTCTCTAATACGAGTAATACAAGCATAAAGTGTTAGTAAACATATTAAGATTATGATAATGTTAATGCTTGTCTCGTCTCTGTGTTACTTAGCCACTTATTCAGATAAAATTTTGTATTGAATTACGTGTAGCTCCTATTCCTATAGTAAGAAATATCTTATGTCCTCGCAGTCGAGCGTATTTTATAAGCGATTTGATTTTTGTGTTGCAATATTTTTTGGATTGTATATTTTGCAGAGTCACAAAGAGGACAAGCAGTACCAGATTCCAAGCACAGTGAAACAATTGCAAAGATGTCACAGCTTAAAAGAATGCATGGTGTCCACTGTGAAAGAGGAAGGATTCTTCGGTCTATACAGAGGGTGGAATGTAGCAATATACAAAGCCCAATTAACTAGTGTTGTTGCATTTACAACATACGAATTCGTCTGTTATTTGATTAGACAAATTGAAAGTTGACGTGAAGAACAATTAATTGTCTTAGTTCATGTACAAAATATTGAATAAGAAATAAATGTTATGCGATATTTTATCATTTTAATACGCTCTAGAAAGATATTAAAATCGTTGATAGAAACTATTGATTTTCTGTATGACGAACATCACTAGGTAAAACTCAAGAAGTGGTTTACGATATTAAAAAAAAAATAGGGCAAGATTCCTTCATCATTGTATAAATTTTAAAATAAAATAATTAAGAAGTATGGGGTTTTCATCATTTCTACATCATAATTCGTATGTCTTCGCTATATTCCAATTTTTTTTAATAACGAATGCATTTTATTAAAAAAAATCATGGACATATTAATGACAGTCTATATGTCCACGTTAATTAATTATAATAGACGTTTTTTTAAAGTATATAGGAAAATCTAACGGAACAGTAGTAATACTAAATCTATGATGAAAATATTCTTTAATGCACTTGACTAATAAGGGAAGGGTATGAAAATGAAAACGAAATAAATATATTAAAATAACCTGTTTATTTTTCATCTTTGGTTATTGAAATTTGACATAAAATACAACTGTGTTTGTGGTAACTGAGTAGGCGATAATTATTCTATAAGACCTCTTTTAACTTTAACTCAGCAGTAAAATACAGTACTTACGTAACTACGTTATTTAGTTGACGCAGATATTATTTCAAACACTATTATTAAAATAGGCGTAAATCTTATGCGTCGAAGTTTTGAATCAATTTGCAATTCAAATGTGAAATTCAGCCTTATTTTTATTCAATGAATATTTCTATCAGTGGTTTGTGGCCCTTATAGATTAATTATATGATCACATTTACAACAATCAAAAGTTCAAGACTCCCATATGTCGGTGAACTGGTGAAGTTATTTATTCTATCTGTGAACAAAGAAAAAAAAGTTTACTAAAATTCACTTCAACAGATTATTTTTTATACATATATTGAAAACATAGTTTGTGCACGACTTAAAAAATATATATACATATATATACATTATGTATAAAATATTTTTTAATTTTTTTATTTTCTGTACTAATTAATTTCTATTTGTCACGTCATATAAAAAAGTAGTGGCAGAGCACACAGAGGGCTGCCCGCCTGCTCACTTATAGAAGGCGACGTAGAACAATAGCATGTGTGCTGTTGTGATTCGGTGACTGAGTAATTGATTTATTTATAAAATTGTGGCATTTCCTGTTATCCTTTATTATTATTGGCGTCCCCTAATCCTAATAAGATGAGGATGGTAACCAGCCGTACGTCTGTATGTCCGATGGAAGACAGGGGAAGGCGGTATGAGCTCATGCAACTCCTGAGCACACTCTCCAAAGTACATCTTATAAAAGACACAAGACTGGCAATTTTGCGTGATAATATATTACCTTAAAACTAAATTTCACTAGTCCAATCAGTTCCAGCCGTGCGACGAAGAATCGCTCGCCCAAACCTCGTGATGCTCATGGCTCTTATGTTCATCGTGAACATGGATAGGGACGTACACTTTTTTCTCCACAATTTCGTGCTTCACCACTGGCACAGGCACGTGCTTCACTATTGGTACTGGCACGTGCTTGTAGACTGGCACTTCCTTCACTACGGGCACTTCCTTCACCACTGGCACGTGGACTGGCACGTGGATTTTGGACACGTGGTGGTGGTGGATGGTATGCACTTTGTAGGGAACGTGGATTGTGACGTGTTTGCTAGAAAGAAAGACATTAAAATTAAGTTTGTTTATTTGTAAGTAACAAGCTGGTGATCGCGTGTCGTCCGCGTTGAAAAATATGACGCTTGACCCCTTCTTGATAAGTATAAAACTGACCAGGCTTAGATTTTTATTTTATTTTAGATGATCCCTTGGGAAAAGCATTTTTTTCTTAATGAAATGTACCCCAAGTCCTCTCTTGTATGATTGATGGTAACAGACATAATGAATACAAGCAATGTACATATATAAAATAGATTAGTTAATTACTATACAATCAATTTCACATATAAGGTACAAGATTATTATTACGTTGTCGGAGTACACCTACATTTGAAAATACTATGCCCCAATTAAATTGCACTGCATGGCATTCCTTTGATACTTTTATATATATTTTGCACGCAGTTCCATAGAGTTTCTCTTGCTATTTATTGAACATTAGAAGTTGCACACAAAAGAACTTGTTCACACAATTGTACAGAGATGAGCTATTTGCAATGCGTGGTCAGCCTGTCTCAAGAGTGGGCGCTTTGCGTACAAATTGCGTACTTTCACTGAAGCTTAATTGTGAACGCAGGAAGCGGACGTTTTTCTTGCTTACAATGAGCGCAATCTCGCAATCCGAGGAGTTATACGACAATATGACATGAATGTTACAATTGTATTATGTTGTCGAAATTTTGAAACCAAATTTTGAAGTCATGAACATTTTATAAATAATTTTAAAACATATATTTTTGCTGTTTATGTATGACATGTTTAAATTGCAATCCAGAAATTTCACTGCCTCAAAACCAATTAAAATCTATTTAGGAAACTCTCTACTATTTTCGACATTAGACTCGACTTCTCAAGAATAGGTTTTTCTTTGAGAACAAACCGTCCTCGTTTATCTCTGTTTCTATTAATAAAAACCGTGTCGAAATCTGTAGAGTTAGAAGAAGTTAGCGGAGAAACAGACAGACCGGAGTATATACTCGATAAAGATATTAAAATCGGTCATACAAAAGTGTAACTCAAAATCAAAATATCAATAAAATTAAATCATGTATTTTATATCATCTTATTTGCAATCTGCTGTTGGTAATCAGCTATTAACATATTTTAAACCTAGCTATTGAATATAATTTCATTTTATTTTAATAATCTATATTTATATAATACAGTCATCGTTTAAATATAAAGCAAGAAATTATGAAATGGCAAGTTTGTGTGAAATCGGATCATTTTTATTACGTAACGTACGGTAACATGGTTATATTCTTTTCACTTTAATGGCGATCTGGTTCAGCCGGTTCACCATATCTTGATCTTGGTCAATGACTTAATTAATTTATTGGTACTTACTACCTACAATATAACAAAGAATAAGTTTTTGTTTATATTTACATTTCGTACAAGCAAACATAACTATATTTTTTGAAGTAGCATAACTATAGTATTATTGGTGAAGTCGTATTATATTTCCAAACTAATATTAGCTTGTTCATTTGTTTGGCAATAGTGCATGCGTTTAACCATAATACACGAATACTAAAAAAAGGTCATTGAACCAATAATCTCGTAACACTAATAGCGATAATTATAATACTTTATTAACTAATCGCGCTCTGTTTAAATAATCAAGAGCAACTCTTGCTCTTGATTATTTTGATCGAGAGCAAGACTTTGATTTGCTATGGAACTAGTTTTTGCCCGCGACTTTTTTTAAGTATCAAAAGATTTATTCCATTTATATTTATGGAAGGAGTTCAATTTTTTATTTTTATATTTAGAATATCCTTCAAAAACTGCATTTTTTCCTGAATTAAAGGTACTTTATGCCCTTCACTGTATCTCTGACAGTGTGTACCCAAAATTTCACGATAATCGGTGGAGTAGTTATTATTTATCATTAAATTTTTAATGCCAATTAGGAATGCTGATTTACGAAGACAACATTATACAGAATTTTAATAGCAAAACTAACATAACTACCAAACTACTTAAAAAGCAATCAGTGATGTTCTATTGTACTTCGGTGCGTGAATAATTATTATCATTGGTTGTACTAATATCATTCTAATTCCCTTAACTTTATAATCTAACATACTCGTATCTGAGGTGAACTGAGGTGAAATTCCCTACCGCGAAAAGGCAACCTGTATGTATAGGTACTCTTTAATATAAAAGCAATTATATGGCTGAAAATAATTTGTTTCGTTTAATGAAATGTGAGAATGATAGATAAATACGTATGATAAAGACAAGCAATTCTCTAAGATTTTTGATGATGAAGAAGTTTCATATACTTACGAACTTAAAATTGTAATCCTTACATTATTATAAAACAAAGTCTTCCGCCGCGTCTGTCTGTCTGTTCGCGATAAACTCAAAAACCACTGAACCAATTTTATTCTGTTTTCATTTCACTAATGGATAGAGTGGTTCTCGAGGAAGGTTTTATATATAATTTACAAAGTTACGCGGGCGAAGTCGCGGGCAGCAGCTAGTCATTTATATTTTTAAGCCTAGTTAAGCCTAGGATAGTTTTGCAAAGATTGCAGACACTGGATGTAATGGATACTCATTTTGCTGATGGGTTAATCAAAGCATGGCATTTTGTGGGTTTAAAAGGCGGTCACTGCTCCGTCATTAAAGGTGACGGGGTCTTTGAATTGCAATCGAGTGGGTTTGGTAATCACTTGAGTTATGTACCTATTAGAAAGGATGTATATGAATTTACTATTTTAGTTTCACTATTATTAGAATGTGATTGGGTGAAGTGTTTTGGCTAAACCGAGCGAGAGTTAGATTTTTTTAACATTAAAGGTAGTGTCATCCGTAGAAATAATATTTATCTTTGTAAGCTTAAAAAAATGCCGCATACATTTCTCTACAAAACCTGTTTCGAAGACATCATATAGTTTTATTTTAATAATTATTATAATATGCTATCGAACCATCTAACAAATGATGAATTTACCTACTAGTTCGCCTTGTATATTTCGTTAATATGCGTTGAAATCTTTTGCTCCCAAACTAGGTGAGGAAAACAAGCTTAATTTCCATGATTACAACCACAAATTTTATAATTATAGCCAGACCAGACCGCTTTCAAAACCATCTAAAACTAACCATACTTAATTCATAATTTGTCTTACACCTACACATGATATTAAAATTATTTTTAAATGGCAACCACAATAATAAATAACGTAACTTAAGTGGCTATATAGAAAGAGCAATCTTAATTTGGAGGCTAAATTTTCATACACTCTTTCTTCTTAGTCACACTTTAACTTAATGTTGTTGGTCTCAAACGATAAAAGAAATCTGTTTATCTACTATGTATTATTAAAATATATTTTAACAAAAACTGTTGAATCAATTTCTCCGTTCAATAATTTCTAATTTCTATCGGCACTGGAAGAAAATAAATGGTAGGCGACTGGTGTACGACCTAGAAAATATCGTGAAGACTCGCATGTTACCATTGACGTAACATTGTTTATTTCTGTTTTGTTTTTATAAAACAAGTTGCGATACGGCCTTGAGTAGTTGTTACATTGAGGTTTAGTGCACTTGATAATCTATTTTTTTCTATTAGTCCGGTTTGTGAACGAGTTCGTGCTTACTTTTTAATTTTTTTCTTTTAAAATTTGAATGTCAACTGTAAGTGACTTAAAAAACTTACTAAAACTTAACTTTACTGCTTTAAAGTTTTGTTGCCCTAATTGTTTTGAGCAGTATATAAAACAATGTTGCAATTAACGTGACTAGATTGTTTAGCGATTAAGATTGATAGCACATGATTTCAAATTATCTCAATTCCAATGTTGCTGTCTTTGTATTTTGATATTTTTTGTATGTGCTAGAAATTTCTTTATGATCACTTTGTGAGCTCATGATATCCTGCCAAGCAAATATTTAAATCGCTACTAAGTATGATCAAATAGTTTGGAATAATGTTTAATGGAATTTTTAACTATATTATGAGTTTTATAAGATACTAGCTGGTGCCTGCGACTTCCGCTTCCGCGTTTCGCTTTGAAAAAGAATAAAAAGTAGCATACACTGTGTCCTGTACGTCTAAATATTTATCTACCAAGTTTCATGAAAATCAGTTAATTGATTTAAGAGTTATGGGGGAACGTACATACATATGTTAGTAATTTAATTTCAATATCATGTATAAACACTTTATCTCTGAAAACAAAGTAACTTACTCCATGACCAACCCTTACAGATTTATTATTAGTATTGATACCCCTGAAAACTGTTCCAATAGATTCATCACCACGGAATCTCGAGAGTTAAAAACGTAATCAAAATTTAACATTAACGTCAAAAGCGATATACATGTTCACTTTACGATATAGTAATTACGATTAGGCAATTCAAATTTACTCATTACTCGGCTTCGCTGTGATAATCACGTCTTTGCGGCGAAACTGCGTGATAAACTACTTTCGTGTACATTGAACCGGAATTTCACTGGGCCTTCCGATATATTATTAAGAAACAGTGCATCTGTGGAGCGGCTCACGACACTGATTGAACATACATGTTTAATACAATGCTAGCAAATGTTACACTTATATCTTTATATCCTACTAATATTATAGGATATATGGATGTTTGTTAACTATATTTGACGCAAAAACTTGATTTAGCATCAACTTGATTAGCTGGATGAAATTTAGCACACGGATAGTTTATTACCAGGATTAACACATAGCTTTTAAACCTGAAAAAATGTTATGTTTCCGAGAGATCGTCTAAAATATTATATTATACACTATGGCAACGTTACTGTAGTAGTCGCAGCGATAGGATGTCAATGAACTATACCAATCACGTTTTTTCTAATTTAATAACGCAGACAAAGTCGCGGGCACTAGCTATTAACCTAGTGCTATCGCTAAAAAATATTTAAAAAAAAATTCTTATAGAAATTTTAAAACATATTCAGATTATTAAAGACTAGCTGCTACCAGCGACTTCGCCGCGTAACATTGTAAATTATATACTAAAATCTTCCTCGAGAAGATTTTCCTCGATTTTCATCCTGTTTTTTCAGTTTGTTTTTCAGTTCCTGAATCGTTTTTCAGTTTATTGCAAACAGACAGACAGACAGACGCGGCGGAAGACTTTGTTTTATAATACGTAAGGATTATATCTGTGGCCACTCCACATTAACATAAATTGGGTGAATTACTCGCATCCCGAATTCACGTTATTTTACGAAATTCAAATCTGTTATTTCCATGTGGTCTTAAAGCATGTGTGCTTTTTTCGGAGCCAATTTCTTTATCTCCACCTAATCTTTTATTCTTATTCCTACTTAGGTCGGCAGCGCACTTGCAGCACTATTCGTTGCTTGTGCTAATAGGCGGCAGTATTGGCAGCCTTCTACCATCAACCGAACCGTCAGTGTATACTTGACTACTTTTACATTAAAAGAAGATTAATCATCATTTCTAATCTACACGTCTTGATGTCAAAGTTGAGCGACCAACCGGAAATGAATGTAGTGCACGCGGTGTGTTTAACCCAGGTTTGTTCACATTAAGCTACTTTACTTAACGATTATTTATTTGTGGAATATTTGAAAAAGTCTCTAAGTAAATCATGGAAAACAATAAGAAAAGTAATAGAATTATATATATAAGAATATTGTATTGAGGCAAAAACAAATGTCATCATTTATACTAATAGGTATAAAGGTATATATAGGTGTAGGTATTTTATGTATGTATATTCCTCCATAACTCTTAAACGAATTAACTTATTTTCATGAAACTTGGTAGATAAACATTTAGACGTACAGGACACAAGATAGATTACTTTTTTCTTTTTCAACGCGGACGATGTCGCGGGCGCCAGCTAGTTATTAATACAATTAGAAGATATGTAAATGACCGGTCACATATAAACTATGGCACTCGCAAAAACCTACTTAATATCTAAATAGGTAAGACACAAATCGTCATTGATTCAACTAAAAGTGGCGTGAGGATATTGCACTATTTTAATAAGTACCCAGTTGTAATTATAACACAGACGGCCCAAATACCTCCAAACATTGCGTGGTCAACGTAATTAAATACGCGAGTACAAAACAGTATTTATACCCGAACCTATGTGGGGTAGTCTATAAACACAGACCTATGCTATAAGAGAGATCACGCAAACTAAAATTTAACCATAAAAGGCTTTATTATTTATGTATAAACATAAATATAACAACAAACACAAACAGAATTATATTTTCTGAGTTAACGTCCAGTCGAAGGTCTTTGGATTGATTATGAATTCAAATTTTTATTATATAATTAGCTGGTGCTTGCAGTTGCTTTATTATATAAGAGCCTATCCCAGCCTATCCTGTGTCCCGTACGTCTAAATGTTTATCTACCAAGTTTCATGAAAATCTGTGAATTCGTTTAAGAGTTATGGAGGAACATACATACATACAAAACCTACACTTACAGATTTATTATTAGTATTGATTGATATTGATACTTAAGTGATACTCAACTTCTTCTAACATGATTTTGTGTAATATGTTAGAAGAATACATACAGAAAAAAAATTAAAAATCGTCAATTTAGTTTCAGTATCATTATAGATAGAGTATATATACGATATTTCTGAAAACAATGTAAATTACTCCATGGCCGACCACTACAGATTTATTATTAGTATTGATTTATAAAATAAATCGTAAAATCCTACTAATTTATTAGAAACATTTCCAGCTATTCAGATCAAACAAAATTACATTTAGGTAGGTATTTGTTCTTCTTTCGATTACTTTGAAAACCTTAACAGATGCAATAATATAACAAATGTAAAACCAATGTGAACGCACGAGAAACAAGTAGAGCGTGAATTTTCCCGGATTTCGTAATACATAATAATATTTTATTACATTACATCACCGTGGATTATTAAGTATTTGTATGCAATAGAGCCAATAAGTAATGTTTTAATATTACAGTGGAAACTTTTGTATCCTGATATAGCAATTAGTTTGAATACTGAGCTCAAAGGAAAATTCATGAAATATAATAAAATGTAAAAGAAAACATTTTGAAATCCAATGTTGAATGAAATAATCAAATAAAATGCAGGTTTATAGCCTGAAAGCTTTAAAACAATACTGAACTTTGAGGGCTTTGTAAGGATTTTTAAGTGAATACTTAAGTAAAGTAACTGAAATTAATTGTATTAACAACGCTGTCTATTCAAATTAATACCCATTTAATGTGTGTGATTACGTAGATTTGTTTAATAAATATTAGTATTATTTCTTTGACAGTTTAACTGCTCCGTAAGTGCTATGAAAATCATAAATCGGTCCATAAATCGCAAAGTACTATGCACAGTGATGCTGATGTAAAATACCTGTTAAACTTATCTTTATCTATGTTTTACGCGTAAATGAAAATATGTTTTGTCATGAAAATATTACCCAATTTTCTTTAAGATTCTTCATTGTTTCTCAAAGTTGTGTAAGTATATTTTATTCAAAAAGAAATCAGTCAAAAGAATTCAATTCGCTAGCGAAATTTAAATTTTATTCAGTTCGCAAGCGGAGAATATAGAAATTGTAATATTTTTACAATTTTTACAACAGGCTTAACCCAAAAAATATGTGTCCTCTCAATGAACAAATTAAATTAATTCGATTTTTTTACAACTTGTTTTTATTTTAACGTTAAATTAAACTAATGAGATTTTATTGTTTATCCAAATAAGAATGAATAAATTTCGAATCACAGAAAAATTAAAAATATAATATACAAATTTATAGACGTTAAAAACATAAAAAAATGCAAAGTTTTCTCTTATAATAAATTTAAATAAAGTATTAAGATATAATAACTTTACTTACTGGTGTCCTCCTCCTCCTCCAGGAGTTGGTGAAGCCATAACAACTGCAACCACGAGGGAGATGAGCTGCAATAATTCATTTATTAATAATACATATTCAATAAACCCCTATTTACGTATTATATATTTTTTATCATCCATAAAATCTTCAAGCATGGGAAAATTCAAGAAAAATACATTATATTTATTAATTCTTCATTGGAATTTAAGATTGTCTTTTATTTAAAGAATTTATAAGATATTTTTGTGTTACGATTTTTCCAGAAACTTACAGCGATCTTAGCGTACATCTTGTATTGTATTGCTGGACTGATTTTGTGATACACACGACTTGCTGAGTCTTGTTGGCTTTCTACCCATATTCCATGTTCCACCAGCTTATATACTGATCATTTCACGAGTTCACAGGTTGCATAATTCGACTCCTTGGTACATCCCTACTAGCCTGTGATACCCGGCAATATTAGAAAGGTGCCGAGGTGTTCTGGTAGGCGGTAGAGAGGAGTATCCGCTTTTTAGTGGGGTTAAGGCAGGTGGGGGTGAAATGTTGTATGGTGTACACTTGGTGTAGCAAAACATAATATACTCGCGACTTTCCTCATCACCGTAGCAGTTGGAGCGTTACAGTTGACATTTAAACATTTCCTTTGATTTTTTTTTTCAGTCACCATAATAATCAGTTTTCTAAAGAAGCGTGTACTGCTTATTGGTAAATTTTTAAATTTCCAAAACCAAAGACAACATATTAACTCGCAAAACAATTATAGTGTTGTGTAAATTGACATAAATTTCAATATAAATTTATGTTTAAAGTGAACTATAAATTTTGAGATAATTTTTTTAAGTTACTGTACTCGTAATATTTTTTTGTTTTTTATTTGATACATGTGAATGGGGGCGAGCCTTTGGAAAGGCCTACATCCAGAACACATGATGATGATGATGATGATGATGTACTGTAAATATTTTAAAAAACTTAATTTAAAGATAAAATTAAATGAGATAATGACTCAATGTAACGAGTTTCACATCACATACCTATATAAATTAAAATAAATTATTGCAATGAAAAAATTACACCGAAATCTTTGTTCGTCGACGGTGGTGACAGTTGTAATTGAATTATAAGAAACGATAAAATAAGATACATTTTGTATGTACACTATACGTGTTGTACAAGAAATCAAAGCTATCCAATTATGCTTTAAGTTATGTAACTTTTATTGTTTTGCTACATTGGCTATAAACCCAGCTATAGCAAGATCCTGCTATTATTATAGTTTACCACACATTCAAGTAGATACGTGTACTAATCCTGCGAATCAATTAATGTGTTCATTTTAT
Organism: Synanthedon vespiformis; assembly: GCA_918317495.1. Lineage (NCBI taxonomy): Eukaryota > Metazoa > Arthropoda > Insecta > Lepidoptera > Sesiidae > Synanthedon > Synanthedon vespiformis. The sequence goes on from OU906947.1 coordinate 7,954,349, forward strand.
GACCGCTTTGCGAAATGTAATGAAGATATTACTAAACTTATTTAGATGATGTGTAGCGACGATTTGTGCGACATATTTCACAAAATCATTTTTACACGAGTTCTTTAATATTTTTAGGTAAAACAAATAACGCTTTTATAGGTAAAACGTGAAATATTGGCAAAAGAACTAAAATAATCTTGTCTATAGTTAGATATTAAAAATTTAAAATGCATTTCTTTTTCAGAGTAAATAAAAATCAAGTAGGTAAACCTACACTTTTAGGATTTGAGAACTATTTTGAACTAGGCTAAAGTAAGTTACTAAGTTAGTAACTATCGTAGGGGATCTTTTCTAACTTTTTTTTTGCTAATTAGTTGATTTATAATCATACATCAAATTATATTGAGTTGTACTTGTATAGTTTGTCGTTTATGCCAAGAATAAAACAATATCTAATGGGTAGGGCACATTGCGTTTTGCAGTTATTTTTGCAGCAGCCAAGGACAGTAACCACTGTGAAATAACAGCATGTGTGCTGTTGTGTTTCGGTGAGTGAGATAGAGATGCAAAAGCCCATTTTCCCTATCCTATCCCAATCATCTTTAATTTTAATGGGGTCAGCGTTGTTATTGGCGACGGCTGCCGTGGACCGTCAGTCTATCAGTTAAGAAAGAAAGCAAAAAAACACAGCTAAAGTCCACAGCCTTTCATCTGAAGAACATAAATATTAAAATGTCAACAAGTTACTAACCTTTATTTGGAAAGGCTCGGAAATCGACGATTACATGAAAGAGTCGATTAAAATAATGTTACATTTATGTAATATGTTATTGTAACTTCTCGAAACATATACCTACATATGTGTTACGAGCTCGTAATACCATAAAATGAATGATATTACAATAAATATGCATGTGCAATCACTACTAAAAATAAATATGTAAGTGTAGGTATTGTATGTATGTATTTTCCTCCATAACTCTTAAACGAATTTACTGATCTGATAACCTTCATAAAATCTACGATATATTTTAGTTTTTCAAAAAATGTAATCTATCTATCTATATAAATAAAAATGAATCCCTAAATGTGTTGCTAAGCGCTAAACTCGATAACGACTGGACCGATTTAACTGATTTATTTTTTGTTGTGTTTGATGAAGTCTGACGAAGGTTCTTATGGAGAGAAAAAACGTAAAAAAATACGAGGAAAAATTAAAAACAACGATTTTGTTAAGTTCATAAAATCTTAAATTAAGTTTATCTAAAAGGTAAAACGACATTTATTGTTAAGCGGTACGTAGTTCGTCTGGTCAACTAGTAAACAATTTTGTTAATAAGTGACTTGGCCCCATCGAAATAATATAATATCTTTGCAGGCATTGCCCTATAAGAAAGTTTTAGAAACAAATAGAACAAACGAAATAATACCTATATTTCTTACTAGCTTATCACACTACTTGGCCCGCATAACTTTATAAGCCTATTTTACTCACTGAAAACTTTTTAACAAGAAATTAATCCGTCGAAAAAACTGAAAAGCAAAAAATAATTTTATTAAACCTTAATAAATAACTAAATTTTGAGTCGCTGCCGCGCATCACTCTTTACGTAATTTTTGCTTGTTTGCCGCCGACTCAAAAATTAGTTTAGTTAAATTATTTTTTGCTTTTCAGTTTCTTCGGCGGTTTATTTTTTTGTTAAAAAGTTTTATTTTATAATTTTTTGTGGCTATAATCTACTATTTACTACACACTTAATTTTTTATTTTCGCATCCCCATTTTCCCACCCTTATACCAAAAAGTTACTAAGTTATACCACCCTGTAAAAAGTTATACCTAGTCATACGCTACAATCAGTGAGTGAACAATCAATCATCCCCTCTTTTCCTATTCTTAGGGATGGAATTTTTTTTGTCAAATTAAAATGGAACCCCCTTGGGGGTGCACTCTTTCAAATAAAAAAAGAATTATCAAAATCGGACTACTCTGTAAAAAGTTATGCGTGATTATACATAAAAAAATATATAGCGTCGAATTGAGAACCTCCTCCGTTTTTGTTTTTTCGTTTTCGTCGGTTGAAAAATGTCGGTTGAAGCTACAGAGATTTGGTAGTATGCAATGAATGTAAAAAGTTTTAGAAGAAAACCAACTGCGCTATTGTGTGGAGAATAGTTTAATTTGCTATACTGACATGTTTTTCACTCGAGTTTATTATTTATATAATTGTTATTAACAATTTTGTTGGATAAAATTGAAACTATCGGGGCAATTATGATGATAATACAGGCCTGCTGGAAAATTGCATAGTAAAAAATTTAAATGGTCACAGATCAAAAACTATGCATCGGACAATGTCTACTTTTTGCACATATAAAGCTTATATTTATAACTAATACTGGCCGAAATATCTACGCTGCAAGTCCAAAAATAACCGAGTTATAAAGTTAAGAAAAAAACTGCAATTTGGCCGGTTTTTCCCGATTTTCTCCTAAACTAACGGTCTGATCGAGTGATTCGACCTCTCATTTTCTTCGTGTTATCGTTCTCTACAAATTGTCTGGCAACATCATCGTGATTGCCCCGATAGTTTCAATTTTATAAGCAAAAAATCTACAAAAACAGCGATTTTTTCCATAAAATTGTTAATAACAATTATATAAATAATAAACTCGAGTGAAAAACATGTCAGTATAGTAAATTAAACTATTCTCCACACAATAGCGCAGTTGGTTTTCTTCTAAAACTTTTTACATGTCAAAACCTAGGTTGATTGGCCTATAAAGGAATTTTTAAAATCGGTCCAGTAGTTTTTGAGTTTATTTATTACATACAAAATTACCAAAATAGAAATCTGTATATGTATGTCTGTAAATCTGTCTCTGTATATTTGCATTAACCAGGTTCTATTAAAGATCAAAGCTTTACAGAACTGGTAACATAGACGCGACAGTTGCCGGGATAATGGTTGCATCGTTATTATGTAATGGTATGCAGGCGAGACTGACCGGTTTGGTTTAGAGTGAATATTAACAAATTCATTCCGTACCCCAAAACTTTTGCGTAAACACAAACAGTTATTTGCTAACAGTTTTGTCACTTAAAACAATGGGTACGAAAAAAATACTTAAAACCGACCTTTCGAACTATTCTAGCTTTCGAGCTTTGCGTCAATTCAATACAATGGACATAATTTAAAACCAGGCAATAGTTTTTAAAAAAAAATTAGGTATGCGAAATTCCATTATGATCAGTTATGGCGTGAAAGCGTAACAAACAAACAAACTCATTTTCGTATTATAATATTGATATGAACTAGGCCGTCAAGATGTCGTCGGTCCAAACTATGGTAATACTAAATCTATGGTCCAAACCGAGGTGGCCTTAAAAAAATGAAAGAATTTCTCAAATACATTTATAGTCACATTTGGTTCTGGAAAATGCTCTAAACCTTTAAACAATAAACAAACAATAAACAAACATTAGTTTGTTTATTGTTTAAAGGTTTAGAGCATTTAAAGAGGGAGATTATATTAATAATCTCCCTCTTTACAACATAAGTAGGGGAGAGTGAGCTGGTTTTAACGGAGGTATAATAAGTATTAAGATGATCCCGAAGATGTTGCTAACGTCAATTGCAAGCCACAGCGGGACCTAATTATGAGTGGAGAGTCTGTTGGACGATTGGTGTAAACGAATTTTTTTGGCGATCGTAATTTTTTGATTTGCATTTTAAATATTGCTTTTTTTAAATCCAACTAATATTACGTTAATCTTCGTTTATACAGCTACAAACGTGCACCTATGTTTTGTCTAAAGATTTATGGCCAATTTTCAACCGACTCAATATCTAAAATATTAATTGTTTTGAAGTTAGAGAAAAGGTATATATGGTGGCATCGATATTTGCTATTAAAAATAGTGTTTTGGTCGTTTTGCTATTAAAAATGAAACGATAAAGTTGCTTTTTATATTCCAGACATGATAGGGGATTATTAGGGAGTAAAAAGAAGTATAATTTTTACTCATGTAAAATTGAAAAACTGTCCCAAATTCCATTCTTTTCGTAACACGTCACAGGGTACCTATCCAATTTGAAAAACTGACCATTTGAAAGTCTGACCTTTTGAAAGTAAAGGCATATTTCTACATATCGCGAAATGAATACATTCGCGCATGCGTCCTTACGATCTACACCTCAATACGTTCCTGTAATTCGTAAATCATTTCAACGGCCCTTTAGCTCAGTTGGTTAGAGCGTCGTGTCAATAACGCGAAGGTGGTGGGTTCGAATCCCACATGGGCCACATTATCTTGAAGCTGTTTTATTTATGTTTTTGAAGTGAAAACTTAATTAGGAAGAAGTGACATCTTTGTATTTTGGTTCATATTTAGCTGGTGGTAATAATCGTCAACTTACATTAATTCAAATTCAAATTCAAATTCAAATATTTTATTGCAAACCATAATGTATAAACGCTATATAATATATAATTATGTTCATATTACGCTTAAGGGACATCAGTGGGGAATTATTTTCAAACGAATTCAAAACAGTTTTGTTCGGAATGGTTGGCAATATTTTTATATAATACTAGCTGGTGCCCGCGACTTCGTCCGCGTTGAAAAAGAAAAAAAAGTCTATCCTGTGTCCTGCACGTATAAATGTTTATCTACCAAGTTTCACGCTCTGTTCTAGAGACCCCGGGTTCGATTCCCGGCAGGTTCAACTTTGGAAATAAGCTTTTCAAAATTGGCTCTGGACTTGGCTCTTAAAAGTAGTGGCAGGGCATACTGACGTGCGACAGTAACCCCTTACCGAAGGTAGGGAGCCCATTTCCCTAATCTATCCTTAATCCTAGTGTAGTTGGCAGCGCACTTGCGGCACCTGTGGCATTGCTTGTGTTATAGACGAGGGAAGCCACCTAACATCAAGTGGACTGTTAGCCTGTCTGCCGGTCCAAAAAAAGTAAAGAATTGTCAATTTTAGTTCAGTAACTAAGAATTAAAATTAATGAACTAGTAAAACTACTTTTTTTAATTTTTGGTATACATATAGATTATATTCTAGCTGGTGCCCGCGACTTTTCTATAGCCTATAGCCTTCCTCGATAAATGGTCTATCCAACACCAACACAAAAAGAATTTTTCAATTCGAACCAAGTAGTTCCTGAGATTAGCACGTGTAAACAAACAAACACTTCAGATTTATATATTGGTATAGAATTATATACTATTAGCCATCAACACACGTCCTATTCGAAATTTGAAAAATCTTTCGCTCATGACTTCTCAATTACATTTATTTAGATCTGACATTATGACAACTGTTTACCTAATTATGAAAATAGAACATATTTAATTGACATTCGACTGTATAGATATTTTTGACGCGTTGGATGTTCACATTAATTAGAGTACTTTGCAGTGTAGATAAAGTCCTTAAAGTGTGTAGTTTTATTTTAGTACCTAGACAGTTCAGATATATCTGATGCTAAGGTGGTAGCTTTCGCTAAAAAACAACTGCAGCTCGGTTAGATGGCGCCAATTTCTTAAATTGAGTTTTTTAATTTTTTTTAAATAAAAATGAGCATCTTTTTTTTTTATTTTATTTTTTTAAGTGATCAAGGCAGCGCTTGGCCGCGATCTCACTGGATGTTAGGTGCAGATGCGGCCAAAGATGGACCACGCTTACCTAGTAAGTGCCCATTTACCCTAGACTTGAAGACCCCGAGGTTGTAATTTTGGGGAAACACGGTCGCAGGCAGTGAGTTCCACTCCTTAGCAGTTCGGACAAGGAAGGTGGAACTATAACGCTTCGTGCGTGACCGGGGAACATCAACCACGAAGGGATGAAACCCCCGCCCGCGCCTGGTGTTCCGCAAGTGGAACGGCTCTGGCCGGATCAGGACGCACATTCTCCGTGGTGTAGACGATAGAAAACCGATAGGCATGCTACTTTACGACGATGCTGCAGGCTTTGAAGCTGAGACTCCACAAGGGTGTCGTTGCCAATAAGTTTTAACATTAATTTAATTAAAATAGTGTTAGAGAACAAATTGTAATATTAGTAATGCACTTTAGTATATTTCAAATATATATTTTTAAATTTTTTAAATTACTTTAAAATGGTCAGGTCAATATCGCTATTCTCGCGGTAATTACTCACGCACACATTTGAGAACTTATTACGTACTTGAAGTGTTTGCCAATTTCGTCGCTTACCTAAGACGCGCCTTAGACCTAACGAGTTGACTCTGAGCTCGCAATAAAGAAGCACCGGTTCCAGTCCCCCCTATTTCTTCCTTATTTCTTTTTTTATTTTATTTTTTACTTCATAATTATAAAACATCCATATTCATATTCGAACACCAAAACAGCGAGAAGCAACTGTGGTACGACACCAGTGCCTTCTGAATATATTTTTACTTCTTGTAGTATAGATTATATTTTATTTTTCTTTGTATAAATATGGGTGTTATTGTTTGTATATTTATAAGTTTTATTTTGGTTTTAACTATTTTATTATTGAAAATTTTCTTTGTTTTTGGAGCTTATATAGTTGTATTGTTATATGGCTCACTTATTTTTAATTGCGGACGACGTCGCCAGCACCGAGCAAAGAGAAGATTTATATTTTTGTTTTAAAAATTCTTTTACCTATAGAAAGCTACATCATACATATAGGTTATAATTATATCTAATCTATACTTACTAAATTATAAAGAGGAAAGATTTATTGGTTGATTTTTTGCATTGAATAGGCTCCGAAACCACTGGACCGATTTGAAAAACTCTTTCACTGTTAGGAAGTTATATTACCAGCGAGTAACATAGGCTATATTATATTTTCAAAAAAATAGGGATCCTTACTAAAACTCCAGTATTGTAACCCAAGGTGTAAAAAAATACCTAAAATATTCCTTACATCGCGTGCGCTGCGCTATATTGATGATAGAACAAAATAATTTACTACGATTTTGCAGAACACATCATATATACCTAACTAACTATTATGGTTATGCCACAATAAGTGTTCTTTTATTTCAATGCCGCTAGACAAGGCTCTTTATTTATATATTGGTATCCTTATCAAAATAATAAAATAAAGTCGTAATAAATAAACTCAAAAACGACTAGACCGATTTTAAATTATTTTTTACCTATAGATAGCTATATTATCAGCGAGTAACATAGGCTTTTTATATAGTTACGCGTACGAAGCCCCGTGCAACAGCTAGTTACAAAAATTATAAAATTACGCAATGAAGTCGCGTGCTGACAATTCTCGTACATAGTTACAAACAAAAACAAGTATTATGTAAACACAATAATTGTAAAATGAGGTATACTATTATTAGTATATTTTGTATTTACATTAAAAAACTTTATAAATATTTGATTTCACTTTTCTATATGAAACGAGGACTTCTGCTTTCAGAAGGATATGCGTATTTTTGAATCGTGTATGTACGGTATGGTATGTTGTGTATTTTTGGTGTGTTGTCTACAAGGACATTAGTTACGGTTTGTGGTGGAATTGGTAGTACTTATATCGTTGGTTTTTTTAGAAGTAAAAAAAAGGTAGAAGTAGTTTAAAAGTATTTAGTGTACCATCTACGAATTCTTTTTTCCGAACAAGTGTTCATTTTGAATGCTTCGCTTATTTAAATTTCTAACATGATAATAAGATTATTTTATGCTTTTCAGTTTTTTCGGCGGTTTTATTTTTTGTTAATTTTTTAATCCTCTTGGATACAGTGGCGGTAGCTTCATAGAACCCCAAAAGCCCGGCATGCCTAACTGTACGCACTGCCTAAACAGAAAAATAACAACTTTACTATCTTCTTGCGTCGAACGAAATGCGTGAGCAATTCAAAGTTCGCGCGTTTTATTTTATCCAACCAATGCTATATTGCGCGCGGGCGATGTAGTAGAAACAGAGAAGTTGAGTTATATTATTGCTGTCGCACTCCCACACACGGGCTTCTTATCGGGCTTGCAGATGTCAACGCTCTCTCTCTGTCTAATGTATGAAATGTTGACCAATAGTTAGATATAGCTATAGCTAGTGTATATAGCGATTAGCATTATGAGAGAATTATAAGCCGGGCATGCTCTGTAAATGAAGTTAGCGCGCTTGTGTTGTGAATTTGTTTCGTACGTTCGTATCTTACTTCAGCTGTGTTGACTTATGATAATAACGAGTCGGTTTCTTTTTTCTTTAATTTAATAATGGATAAAATAGTTGCACCTTGCGACGATTTTAAATGCGTTCAAGCTTTGATCGCCGAAGGAAAGTTAAACCGCAATAAAAAAGTTAAATTTTGTTCAAAAATAAAAATCAAATAATTTTTTCGCCGAAACCCCTGATTTGTTTATTTATCAAAATAGTAAATCGAATTCACCAACATTTTGACTCTGACGTAATTCAGTCATTCCTTATGAAAGATAGAAGATTCGAATTAGTATATACGTAGTTTCATTTTTATTCACTAGGTTTGTTTGTTGTTTGTTCCGTTTTTTAGTTCTTCGTTATTCTCTTTTATGCTAAAAGCTAATAAGAAATAGCTTTTATCAATAGCATGCCCTCAATGTGTTCGTCGAAAAATGAAGAAAAATCAAGTGAGGAACTACAGAAATATTTCGGGTTTGCCCTATTCGGAAGCCCTAGGCACGCCACTGCTTGGATACCCAGCAGTAAAGGGGGACACTGCGGGGATATGCCGGATTCCTACCGGCTAAAACCCAACGACTTTCTATCTATCGCGGCCGTTGATGGGCGGGGTCGTGGGGACGTTTTTGCACGATTTCGGTGCCCCGCCATGGCAGTGCACACACAGAGGCATGTGCTTCCTGTCAGAAAGTAGAGGTACGCCGGGCTACTCGGGGCACTAGCTATTGCACGCGACTTCGTCTGCGTAACTTTATCAAATCATCACATTACATGACAGTGTCGCGAGTTCAATGGTTTTTTTCTCATCTTAAAAATGACTAACGCGCTTAATTAAGTTTTAACTCCAAAAAAATAAATAAAACAGCTTCAAGATAATGTGGCCCATGTGGGATTCGAACCCACCACCTTCGCGTTATTGACACGATGCTCTAACCAACTGAGCTAAAGGGCCGTTGAAATGGTTTACGAATTACAGGAACGTATTGAGGTTAGATCGTAAGGACGCATGCGCGAATGTATTGATTTTTTGTGTTAAGGGGATACGATTTTCATACTAAACAAGTAGAGCAGAATTTAACAAACGGAGCATAATATATAACATCTCTCACTGAAATAACATCTCTCGGCATTTAATTTAATCCCTGCGTTCGCAAGCTTATATTTTCCCAAAGAAAACAATAGATAAATAGCTTAAAAGAGACCGTAATTTTCGTTCATTTTTGTCAATATGTGAGTGAACACCGATAGTGTCGTACGATTTAGTTACGATGTGTGCAACAAACAGCAGTTGTTTGTTTGTTTGTATAGAATAGGCTCCGAAACTATTGGATCGATTTGAAAAATTCTTTCATTGTTGGAAAGCTACATTATCAGCGAGTAACATAGGCTATCTATATAAACAAATCTTTCCTCTTTATAATATTAGTATATAGATAGCCTATGTTACTCTCTGATAATGTAGCTTTCCAACAATGAAAGAATTTTTCAAATCGGTCCAGTAGTTTCGGAGCCTATTCTATACAAACAAACAAACAAATCTTTCCTCTTTATAATATTAGTATATAGATAGCCTATGTTACTCTCTGATAATGTAGCTTTCCAACAATGAAAGAATTTTTCAAATCGGTCCAGTAGTTTCGGAGCCTATTCTATACAAACAAACAATCAAATCTTTCCTCTTTATAATATTAGTATACAGATAGCCTATGTTACTCTCTGATAATGTAGCTTTCCAACAATGAAAGAATTTTTCAAATCGGTCCAGTAGTTTCGGAGCCTATTCTATACAAACAAACAAACAAATCTTTCCTCTTTATAATATTAGTATATAGATAGCCTATGTTACTCGCTGATAATGTAGCTTTCCAACAATGAAAGAATTTTTCAAATCGATCCAGTAGTTTCGGAGCCTATTCTATACAAACAAACAAACAACTGCTGTTTGTTGCACACATCGTAACTAAAGCGTACGACACTATCGGTGTTCACTCACATATTGACAAAAATGAACGAAAATTACGGTCTCTTTTAAGCTATTTATCTATTGTTTTCTTTGGGAAAATATAAGTTTGCGAACGCAGGGATTAAATTAAATGCCGAGAGATGTTATTTCAGTGTAATATTATGCTCCGTTTGTTAAATTCTGGTCTACTTGTTTAGTATGAAAATCGTATCCCCTTAACACAAAAAATCAATACATTCGCGCATGCGTCCTTACGATCTACACTTCAATACGTTCCTGTAATTCGTAAACCATTTCAACGGCCCTTTAGCTCAGTTGGTTAGAGCGTCGTGTCAATAACGCGAAGGAGGTGGGTTCGAATCCCACATGGGCCACATTATCTTGAAGCTGTTTTATTTATTTTTTTGGAGTTAAAACTTAATTAAGCGCGTTAGTCATTTTTAAGATGAGAAAAAAACCATTGAACTCGCGACACTGTCATGTAATGTGATGATTTTGTTTGTACATATCGTGTAGTTAACAAAAAAATCAATACATACGCGCATGCGTCCTTACGATCTACACTTCAATACGTTCCTGTAATTCGTAAACCATTTCAACGGCCCTTTAGCTCAGTTGGTTAGAGCGTCGTGTCAATAACGCGAAGGAGGTGGGTTCGAATCCCACATGGGCCACATTATCTTGAAGCTGTTTTATTTATTTTTTTGAAGTGAAAATTTTAATTAGGCGCGTTAGTCATTTTTAAGATCCGCAAAAACCATTGAACTCGCGACACTGTCATGTAATGTGATGAATAATGTGATGATTATTTTTCTTAATATATCATTATAACAGCTAATTAATCATACTCGTTTCAAAATTCATTTATTCACTTGTAATTCAAAAAATTACAAATGAAATAAATCTGTTAAGTTGGACCAAATTACACATAGTTACGAAGTTTAATCAAAATCGGTTCAGTAGTTTCATTCAGCTAGTCATTAATATAATAAAGACTAGAGATGTGCTCAGTTTCATTAATGTGTGACTTCTTTACATAGCATAAAACAAAGTCGCTTCTCGTCGTCTGTCTCTCTATGTGAGTTTCTTTTGAGCTTGGATCTTTTTAACTACGCAAAGGATTACTAATAGTAAAAGCGTTAAAGAAGGAAAGTTTGTATATAGGATATAATTTCGAGAAAAAATCTGTACGAAGCCGTGGCGGGCCGCTTATAAAAAAAAAACCGTTCGGCTACAACATAATAGTGAAAGCATTATTTCGTGATCAATTAGACGATCAAAAAAAGAAATTGTTTATGTAATAACTGTATTTCTAACATATATACCTATTTTTCATAGGAAAATTTTGCAACCTTATACATTGAAATAATTAAGATATTACAATTTTTAGCTTCAGTTTTCATAAATTATATTCTCAACCAATACATGCCACTTCTAATCCTAGTATACTCGGGTAAACCCTCACATGCACCCACCGCCGCGACAACAGGACACTTATCATACAAGTAATTGTAGCACGTCTCTCGCACATTTTCAGCATGTAGATCGTCAATAGCAGATATTCTGTCTAAGGTCGGCGGTCTTATGCCATTGTTGAACAGTGTCCATCTGCCGAGATCGTGACAAGCGCCGGCGCAGCTCTCTAATTTTCTCAGAAGCTTTGTTTTCGTTTCCCTTTTTGCCCTCATAACTTCTCCTTCAGTAATCGTGTGGCATAATCCCATCCACTCACTTTGAACAAGATATAACATGTCATCAAGATGAATGGAGCGAGACATGAATTGAACACCCCACAGACCAGTGTCCTTGTATGTAATGTTAATTGATTTAAACGAATCGCAGACTAATTCTGTAGAAGCAGCTTTAGAGACGTAGCCCGCAAGGTTTAGGCCTCTTGGCTGAGATTTATCCCATCCACCGACTATGTTTGCTGCTACATCCATTACAAGTTTATCGTCGTCAGTGAAAGACGGTCCTTCCACTGCTATAGCGGTCAACGCGACAGGCAAAGAATCGTTTCTAAAACGAATTTCAGAACCCGTATACCTGTATGTTGGCTTTTCGATGCAATGTGTGGGACATAGTCTACCTAAATAGGTATATGCCAAGTTAACGATTTGGTCGTGTTTCACGGCTCCGACGCTCGCCAATACAACTTTTGGTGGGGCAAAATTTTCAGATTGATAATTACTTATCGATCCCTCATGCATGTTGTAAAGATTACTACTCGGTCCGAACGTTTTATTCGCTAAACCAGTACCTTGGAAAGCGGTAGCGTGCAAGTAATCGTCTAGAAGCGCGTACGGATCTCCATCATGCTCAATCATTTCGTCGTAAACAATTTTCTTTTGTAGTTCTATTTCGTTTGCCACGTAACCATTGTTGTAGACACAATCACAAAGAATATCAACGACCAGACCAACATCCGTCACGAGACACTCAGCGTAGTACGCAACCAATTCGCGAGTTGTAAAGCATTTAAATTTGGCACCAGTACAACTCATTTGCTCCTCCAAGACCGTCTTGCTGCGAGATTGGGTGCCCTTAAACGCAATATGCTCGAAGAAATGGGCTATACCATTCACCATTTGGCTCTCGTATCTAGATCCTCCGTCAATATAAAAGCCAATGCATGCATTAAGGCACGGTCTCTCCTCTGTAGCCACTATCAATCCATTGTCAAGTTGGGAACATTGCACTTGGGGCAGAGTTCGTAGAAAATGTTGAAAAGAAACTGGGTAAACAAGCCTTTGATTTGTCGTAGAGAAGGACACTGTGAATTTGCACAGCGTCTTATAAATTGGATTTACAAATTTCCCAATCTTATACATGTTTCTGAATTAATGATTGACATAAGTTTTTAACACCATAGAGCACGTACGTTATTATTACACTGTGCCTGTTTATTTAAGTAAAAAGGTACTCTTCAGAACTATTATTAAATAAATAAATAAATAACCAATTCTTAAAAGCAAAAGAGTTTATTTGTTTAGATAGACGCGTTAAACTCTAAAATATCTATCAGTATATAGTCAATTTAATAAAAAAATTACACAATATAAATTACTAGGTTTAAAAATGATTTAGTTTTACATAAAACGCGACTCCACAAAATAAGTAATTCTTTTATGGGTCAATGTATACGCGGCTCTATATATATACCTGATATAATCAGAGGAGCCTTATCTATAAATTAATTTAAAAGTGTCATTTAAAACTAACTCCTCTCAAAAGGCTATTATAAAATCACTGGTTTATTTATTTAAGCGACAATGAACCCTGGTAAATTAAAGTTTATAATGACGGTCTTTATATAGATTTTGATTTTGAAAACTACCAGCAACTGGTAAAAAGAGTGAAGATGAGGTATGTAATTAATATTTGCATAGGCTCCAGTGGATTTTTTTTCCTACTTTATTTTATTTTAAACTCCATAAATCGGTTCAAAACTAATCTTAGTCTGTACAATAGTTTCAAACACGGAAAAGTTAAAACTGGCGGGATCAGTAGTACCGTTTACTAAACACCAGTAGTACCAGACAAAATCACTGTTGTACTTAACTTAAGTACAAAATAGTTAATATAATAATTAGTCTACACACCACGTAATTAATTAATTATATTCTGAAATAAACAGCAATTAGTTAATTTAAAATAATTGTGAATTCGGTTATGCGTAACTAATTATATAGGTTTCGTAGTTTTTTAACTTGTTCATATGAAGTTTACGTAATAATGACCAACCGAGGCCTACTTTTCATCATTATTATGTCGACCAATTGAAAGTACTTAGTATGTCAATTGCTGTCTTACTTGTACCGGCTTCTTAAGGAATTTGTGGCTAAAATATGTTTTTCTAAGTACCTATATAATATGTAACACACATTATAATCATACTTGCGATATTACTAACTGATTTGGAGTAGGTACCTATTATATCAATAATAATAATAAATCTGTAAGGGTTGGTCATGGAGTAAGTTACTTTGTTTTCAGAGATATCGTGTTTATAGGCTCTATACATGATACTGAAACTATGACGATTTTTAGGTTATTTTCTGTACTTATGTATGTATGTAAGTATGCTTTCCATCATCGGGTTCAAATTGATTAGAAGCCGAAGTGTAAGCGTAAGTAATGTTAGAAGTAGCAAGTATAAGTAGGTAATGTTAGGTTCAAAATGCAAGGAGAATTTCAGAATCTCTGAAACTACCCAAAAAAGAAACTACGAGCATAGCTAATCCAAAGATTTAAGCTCACTCCATAGCTCGCTGAGCGTCTTTGAACTTGTGGGTCGACACCATACGTCATTACATCACAACTGCTTTCGTTCTTAATTATGGATTATGGACGAACATTCACGAAATATTCAGTTAGATAGAAAAATTACATTACGAATGTAGTCGATCATACTACGAAATGATAATTTAAACATAATGCTAACATACTCTTTCCAAAGATTTACCTACGTAATATTAGCATAGTATCTAATTAAGTAATATGATAATTGTGGGCAATAGCAGCATTATATTTCGTTATTACAAGAGCTTCAAGCCAGTGCGTGTACATAACCTTAATAACAACTGAAGCACGTTATTTGAACTACGAGTCATGTGCAGATAAACTACTTAGCTCTAAAGTGAACGCTGCTTCTGAAGTTTGACGAGCCTATTGGACAAGTGATTAAGGTTAACGCTTCGTCTTAGGGGTCACAGGTTCTAATTCCAGCAGGAATAATGAATTTTTAAAAATTTGCCTTTGGCGAAAATTGTGTTTCGAAGTCATTTGTACACTTCGTCTATACTAATATTATAAAGAGGAAAGATTTGATTGTTTGTTTGTATTGAATAGGCTCCGAAACTACTGGACCGATTTTAAAAATTCTTTTACCATTAGAGCCGACATTATCCGTGATGAACATAGGCTACTTTATTCCTAGCGCCATTAATCCAAAATCAGGTGAAGCGACTAACATGATAACTGCTTGGTGATATTTTTAGCGATCCGCTACGGTAGATGGCGTTTTATACTTTTCAACGCGGACGAAGTCGCGAGCACCAGCTAGTCTGTGATATAATTGCATAATATATACTGTTGTTTTTCGGTGAGTGAGTAAAGGATGCGAGAGTCCACTTCCCTATCCCCTCTTATCCTACTAGGACTAGGTCGGTAGACTACTACAAGGTCGGCAGCGAAATGGCAGGAACTAACACCTTAAATGGCTTTAAGAAGAAGCCTAATATAAGAACAATATACTCGTGTTACATAAATAAATAATTAATACAGTATGGGTATTAAATGTTTTTTTGTGGTTACATAATTAATACACGTGACTGTACCAGAACCTACTTACAACTGGGACAGAGCAGAGAACCATTCTGCTATTTGATGTGGTAGAGGAGCCCAAGAGGGGATTTTTTGATTTACTCAAGCGCGTCAGATATTGTTAATGTAATATATCTGCCTGTTTGGTTGGCGGGGTTTGGGTAAAATTTTAAATACAACTCGAACGTGTCAGATTTTCAAAGGGGATGTTAAGAGTACCTAAACTAAGTTCCCATTTAAAATTCAGACGATTCAGATGTAACGCAAGCTCGTGGTAGCTCATTTTGAAAATGCAAAAAATATTTGACGATTACTCGAGCGCGTCAGATTTTAATACAGATACAGACGGTTAAGCCTGAATTCCTTATCGTGCTGATTCTTAATCAGGCGATTACATATATGGAGGATTTTTTAAAATACAGCTTCTACAAAATTTTGAACGCCTGTAGACGCTCACCTCACCGCTGAAATGAAAAATTTCATATAACCTTTTTTTCTTCTTACCATCCAATCTTCAAGTCCAATAGGTCCCCACTACGCCCGAGTGACTATACATTTAGCATCGTGGGCTCCTCTACCAATGGTTATATCACAGTGCCAGACACAAGCGGAATGGCCAATGAACATCTCACTATGTTATTCTGTATTTGTTTTACGTCAAAAGCAGTAGCACTACCATGAGTTGCTATCGAAATCTTACGTTAGTTTACTTATGTCGATAACGAACCTTTCACCCTTCAATTTGCTAGTGAATGATTTAACTACTAACGTTACGGTATTTCTCGAGAGCATCAGTCAAATTTGTAACTCATGGTACCGATTTTGTATAGAAATGTCAAGTCAAACGTTAGTCGCTAATGGTCGCTAGTGACTACATTCGATAGGTTTTCACTTATGCCACTCATGTTACTGGTTTTAGTTCTTTGAGTGACCGCTAGAGGCGCTGTACAATTTTTCATATAAATATTTTACGCTCTCGCTCATCTCTCGCTAGCGATTTCGCTCGTTATAAACTCATGGTAGTGCTACTGGTTAATAATGCGATGTGTTTCGCTCAACGATGAATGCTGTCATCGAGCTAATTCTTGAGCTGAATACCTGATAGGGAATTATGTTATTTCGTTTACGAGTATCTCTAAACATTGCTGTTGAAATTTATTTTCAACCAGGATTTTTCAAATAGAATTAATTAAGAAAGAGTAAGAGACAATAAATTCTAAAAAAGTTATAATTACTTACTGTTTTTGATATATTTATAATTAAAATTATTTTAAAAAAGTAAATATTTTGTTTTATTGTTTAGGTCGTCCACTCTTGTAATACCTAATATAGTTTGTCAATTAGTCGTTTAGGGTAATAATAAAATAAGCCGCAGCTTGTAGATAGTTATAATAAATAGCTTTCTTTTAATAGCTTTTATAAAAAAAAACCGACTTGAAACCGTTTTCTCATGGATACGGCATACCATTGTCAGAACTGGACCAAATTAAAATGGGACCACACGGGAAGCACCAGCTTTCAAATAAAAAAAGAATCATCAAAATCTGTTCACGCTCCGTTTTCGAAAGTCGGTTGAAAAAAATTTATTTTATAAGAAAAGTAATAACGTATCAGAAAAACCATAGATTTAGTATTAGTAAGCTACCGATCTATGAGAAAAACTGAAAACAAGTGTCACGTTGTTTGACGCCAATTGAACTCCAAAACTACTGATTTTGATAAAAAAAAAAATATTTTAGTTCCGAAGCCAATTTCCCTAACTCCATTTTGTTGCTACTTTATGTTACCTTTTTTTTTTTTTTTTTTTTTTTAACGTTGGGCAATCCTCTTGGATACCCGGCAGTAAAGGGGGACTGCGGGGTTATGCCGGATTCCTACCGGCTAAAACCCAACGACTTTCTATCTGTCGCGGTCGTTGATGGGCGGGGTCGTGGGGACGTTATGACACGACTTCGGTGCCCCGCCACGGCTATCCAACGCGGGGAGCCTGTGCTCCCTGTCAGAACCTTGACGTACCCGAAAGTAGAGGTACGCCGGCCTACTCGGGGGACCTTACGACGGGCGGCAGTCTCCCCCAAGACTACCGCCCAAAGCTTTAAGCTCCTGCCACTACACTTAAATATACTAAAAGGTTATTACTCGTACTTACTATGGAAGCAAACAAGAAAAATATTTGTGTAATGACATTTATTAAATAATGTTACACTGACTTTAATCATTACATTCGTAACAGCTTACTGATAAGTATTTCAAAAGGCCCAAATGGGGTCGTACAATGTGTGCACAATAGTGTGAGCTTACATTACTCAAAACACTGAAAATCTTTTTAAATACATCAACTTTTAGTAATTACATACTATTTAATTCTAAACTAATTAATCTTATTTTTAGGTAAAATTATATTCAATGGACAAAATCAATGTAGTGCAATTCATTCAACGAAATATCTCATTTAAAAAATAACAGTCAAAATATTTTATATGACTAAAAACAAAACCTTGGAATGATTCTTAGTTTAATAGATTTCTCCACTTTTTATCGTAATCTGAAGGAGAATGTAATTTGTATAATCAGTTAACTGGTAATTCCATGGACGACGAACTAGTGGAATATAATCATTGCAATGATACAAAGACAATATCAAACTACCTAACGAAACGAAACCTACATTGTATAAATGAACAATATTAAAAGATCTTTGAATTCAATTTAACAAAAATAATATTTTTAAAAATCATATAATTAACATTTATTACAAACATCAAGATATGATTAGTACTTTTATTACTAAAAACTTTATAAGCAATTATAATTATTATCCTTCTAATAAGCAAATATACACATGTAGGAAAACTATATATATATATATATATCATTTTATCCCTAATTAAATTAATTGAATCCCATAAAAAAAAAATTATAACATGGACGTTGTTATAGAATTTGCAACTTATTTATACCTATACAAATATATAATATATACTTACAACAACATAACCAAGTAAAAGCATTCGTTTAATATTCAAATCGTAAATTTTGTTTAAAAATAATGACTGTAAAATTCATTTCAATTAAAATCTCGTCTCTTATGAACCTCAACACACCTTCATTTAACATTTTCCTTTCTTGCAGTTTTTACAATCCTTTACTTATTATAATTAAACACCACAGTAATTGACAAGTGATAGCAAAACATGAATCCGATTACAAATATCCGTTGAAATCTTTTTATATGAACTTCGTTATCTAAGAGAGTAACAAAATTATGTACTAAAATACACACATAATGATATATTATAGTTATTAATTTAACACAAGTCATCGTCGTCTTCTTGCGGCATCCTCCCGGCGTAATATTCAACTGGCTTCGCATTTGGCTCGTTGCCCTCCTTCAGGAAATCATCGTACACTTGTTGGCGTACGTTGTCGTCGCCCTGTAAAATTTATTACATCATTGTTTTATTCTGTAAATTAGATCTAAAACCTTCCTCACGAACCACTCTATCCATTGTTGAAAACAGCATGAAAATCAGTGCATTAGTTCTTGAGTTTATCGCGAACAGACAGACGCGGCGGAGGACTTTTATCGGCGACAGTGGCATCCAATTTTTTTTAATATTTTGTCCAAGATAAAAAGTATATAAGTTAATCCAGATATTTGTGTGCCGTATTTTATCAAAATCCGTTGAGCATTTTTCGTGAAAAAGAAACTTCCATCCATACATTTGAATGATGTACAAATCTTAAAAAGCTTACAGTGTGAGATATTATCACTATTTACCTCCGATGACGGTCCTCCATTGTCCACCACGGGTCTCTGCGGCACTTCCATTGGAGCTGGCAATTGTATTTTGAGGGCCAGACGTGAAAATTCAATATCCATATGTCTGATAAAGGGCGCGTTCAAAGCTGCCTTCGCCGAATCACGATCTTCCTCGTCGAAGGCTGTGATCAATTGCTCGACTGTTACCATTTCGGGCTGCTCGCAATAACCGCCCCATTCCTGTTTACACAATAATTTCTAGAATATAACAGACGATATTGGTGGGAAAGTGTCTAACGCTTGAGACAAGTCTTGGATCCATAACAAGTGATTGAGAGCTAATTAATACTCCAATTAATCCTAAATATACCCTAATATTATAAAGAGAGAAGATCTGTCATGTTTGTAATGAATAAACTCAAAAACTACTGGACCATAAAAATTCTTACACCTTTATAAAGTTACGCAGGGCGAAGTCACGCGCAACAGCTAGTAATATTATAAATGAGAAGGCAGTTTCACGTTGTCAGGGATATAAGTATGTATTTAAAAAAAACCGTCTGTATTTCTAGGGTCAACAAATTACCAACCTTATATGCCTTTTCTGCAGCAACAGAATCCCCCCTTGCCAACTGCACCAACACCATAGCAACGCACAATCGGCCCATAGCTCCACGGTTATTCGCCTCGCCGTGATAACCGATTTCTTGACGAATGCTATCAACTGCTAGGTCATACCTGAAACCGTCATCAATACATAATAAATCTGTAAGTGTAGGTATTGTATGTATGTGTATGTATATAAGGGTTTGTCTGGTCATAGAGTAAGTTACTTTGTTTTCAGAGAAATTGTGTTTATAGGCTTTATACAAGATAATTATACTGAAACTAAATTGACGATTTTTAGAATTTTTTTTTGTATATTTGTATGTACAGTCGGGGTAAGAAAAGGTTCGTCACCTTAAAATCGACATTTGCTTGCACAAGGGCAAATTGTCAGTCGTGCCAAAATTTCATTTCAAACGTCTGACAGTTGTCTGCTTAGTGCTTTGGTTTCAAAAGGTACTAAGAGTCTACGACTTGATATAGGAATGAATTTGAAAACTGACGAAGGTTTTCGTACCCCGACTTTACCTCCTGATTTTTATGAAACTTGGTAGATAAACATTTAGACGTACGGGACACAGGATAGGCTACTTTTTTCTTTTTCAACGCGGACGAAGTCGCCGGCGCCAGCTAGTAATATGATAATTATAATATTAAACATTTTATTAAAGCTCATCAGAGCCAAAGCAGTCGGTATTTCATAAACCAAAAACTGAAATAAAATAATCGAGACCACAAATCAGACAAAGAGCGTTTTTCTTCTTCTACGAAAGTGTGTGTAATTGACTCACCATTCATGTCTAATGAGAAGTTTGGTCGCCTTCGCGATGTATTCAGCCCCCATATGTTGACCACTTTCAGTCTGAAAATCATTTACACCTATAAAGTACCCCTCTCGCCAATTTTTTTTTATGTACACGATCCTTCCTCGTTTATCCCTCTTTCCTTAAGTTAAAACCGTATCAAAATCCATTGGGTGGTTTAGAAATAAAAGACAGACAAACAGACGCGGACAGATTCGGCGACTTGTTTGCAAAATGAATACTAGATGCATAATGAACGGTCCATAAATGATAGAATTCGTTGACTTACTGCGGAAACGTCGGCAGCCTGTTGGTACAGTTTGACAGCTCTATCCGGAGCTTTTTCTTCAATGATTTTAGCTGTTTTAGCTAGAACATTTGCAGCAGCATCGCCTGATCCATGCTGTTGGTATAGTGTACTCGCTTGTAGGGCCAAATCGTACATCTGGTAGAAAAGAATAAACTTAGGCTAATGTTCTATAAGTACTTAAAAAAATTTACGAAAACACTTCATGAAATTACTTTTAGATACACTGGGTGGCAAAGAAAGCAGGCCGTTTATAAAAAGGTGTGATAACTTTCGCGTTGAAAAATAAAAAATATATATCCTTACTAATATTATTTAAATGTGAATGAGAGTTTGTTTGTTACGCTTTCACGCAAAAACTACTGAACCGATCACCATGAAATTTTGCGTACACGTTGTCTGGAACACCAGAAAAGACATACAGGGTACCTTTCATCCAGAACGCGGACGAAGTCGCGGGCACCAGCTAGTAAGCAATGTAAGGCTTGACCTCTTGTTGCTATAACATTTTGGCTAGGCGTTAGTTTTTTTTACTTTATTTTAAACGAATCTATAGGAACAGTACTTATTTTCTGGATGAAAGGTACCCAATGTCCTTTCTTCATTTTCAGCAAAATTTCATTATGATCGGTTGACTAGTTAAGGCGTGAAAAGGTAACAGACATTAAACGTACAGACCGAGTTTCTTTCACATTTAGTATGGATAGCATTGTTAATATTTATCACTTAAATCATAAAGCAATTTGTGTTCCCTTACTGATTCTATCAGTCGTTCGGTATCCATTGCATCAATTGCATTTATTGCATCCATAGCATTCATTGCATGTAATGCATCCATTTTTTTTACTTCCTTTTCATAGCCATCTGTCGCAATCTTGGACATTCAGCTGGCATGCCGGGATGCATTCAGTCATACATCCCTCTAGCTAGATTCTAGAGTGATGTATGACTGAATGCATCCCTGAACCATCTATCTAGAGTCTAGATGGTGAGTCAGTTAGCAAGTCTGTTGGCAATCTCTTTTTGTTTGGATATGTGTTTTCCAGGTCATGCGTCTGTCCAGGTGTATGAGGTGTACACCCAAGTACCGTAAAACATTTTCTTGGGGTATTTGTATTCCATTCATGTAAACCGATGGACAATTAGTGTCTCTTCTGAGAGTAAATGTGACGTGAGCTGGCCTGGAGTGACACAGGAATGCATCCATTGCATCCATTACTGGAATACACTGGGGCATAAGACCTCAGACACGTACCGACACGATTCGGCGTACCGACTCGATTTATCTGCGATCTCAAATACCGCCCGTGCGCGGACAGTGTCTGAGAACGACTGAGCGGAGTGGACACGTTACGTACGATAGATATAAATAACTTCTTAAATATCATATAATGAAATAATATTATTTTATCAGACGGGATACATGTCTGATAACCTTAAAGGGATAAAATAAGAGATGAACGGTTGTATGGAAAGGCGCATGAATTAGAAATGTGTCTTGTTTGTTTGTTCTGGCTAATTTCCGAAACGATATATAATATATAACTATAATATACAGTATATTGTAGTTATATATTATATATCTATAAAATTTTTCAATATCCATAATCTAAAATCAACTGTGCGTGTAAATATGCCTAATAACTTCTCATAACACATGTTTCGTGTTAGCGAACAGGAGGTATACCCGAATGGTTCGATACAATATCAGAAAATTCACATTAAATACAATGCTGTAAATAGACTTATTGGATGGCGTTGGCGTAGATTATATGGGATGGGAATTTACGCGGAAATTAAGACACGCTTTGTATCTGCGTCGGAGGTACGGTAGAGTTAGAAGGATAGAGAATAGTCAAGATTCTATTTTTAGTGTAAGTCCGAGAAAAATCTGTACTAATGAACCAATTAAGTAGACAATATAATTGAAAAAATGGAAGGAAATGAATTTTTCCAGGGAAAAGAAATAAAGACAAGTTCTGAAAACTAATAATAAATAGGTACAGAAAGTTATAAGAGTTCATAAAGCGTTTAAATCAATTATACATATTCAAAAGCCGTCTCATTGAGTTCTTTGAATATTACTATTTTAAATATTGCCAAAAGAACTCACCTCGAGAGGATCATTCTGCTCCTTACAGACGACGATGGCGCTTTCCAATGCTTTTCCTGCATGGAAAAAGGAATGATTTTTCCGGTACAGGTCTGCAGCTTTCAAATTACAGTCCTTAGCGCCACGGAGCTCTCTAGCTATGCGATAACATTGCGCTGAAAACACGTTACAAAAATGTTAATATTATTAATGGAGTTCGTTTAAAATTTCATCAAATGTTTTAAGCAAATATTTGTAAGTAATGTTACTTACCAGCTTGACAGTATTCGTCAGCAGCCGAATCCAGATCTGGCTTCCAACGCAGAAATGTTGTCTTCAGGCTGTGACAAATGAAAAGAAAAGCGAATGATATAAAAGCGTTATTGACTTTATCTTTCCCGAGTGACATAAGTACTATTAAGAGAGGACCATACATAACTTTAAGTTATACCCAATTAATTTATTAAGTCACACAAACATAATAATAATACAATAGAAAATATCAAACTATAAAAAAATTATTAAAAGATAAAAGTAACAAAAATTTAAAATAAGTCATAGTAATTGATGTTTCTGTTTTGTATTGAATTACATACTAAAAATTTGGAAAAATAGTAGATAGTTCTAAATCCTTTTATTCAAAGCCGGGTACTCCAGCTAGATAAAAATGATTTATTATTTAATTACTTTATAATTTTCATATCATCATCAATAGTAATAATAAATCTGTAGGTATAGGTATTGTATGTATGTATGTATGTACAGTCGGCCGCATAAATCGATTCACATTTAAAAGTGCAAAACAACTGAACACTCAACACGCCATAAGTCCTTGTCACAACTAGAGAACAAAATAAACTTCACATAGGTACAAACTATCATAAAAAGCTTCAGTAAGTAAGTAAGTAAGTTAGTTGTGTGTTCAGTCGTTTTGGACTTTTGAACGTGTTAATCGACTTATCATGGAGGAACACACATATACATACATATATGTTTGTATGTATGTTCCTCCATAACTCTTAAACGAATTAACTGATTTTCATGAAACTTGATGGATAAACATTTAGATGTACAGGACACAGGATAGGATACATATTTCTTTTTCAACGCGGACAAAGTCGCGGACGTAGCTAGTTCTATAATAAAACACTGGTAGCAGTAACTACTTTCTTAGTGAAGACTGTGTGCTTGTGCAGCATGTGTAAAATAAAATAAATAAACAAATAAATGTAGGAATTGAACAATGTAGGAAGTGGTGAATTTGACGGCAGAGAATTTACCTAAAGGTTAAATGTGACAAACCAGGCTATGTCGCTTAGTAGGAGCAATTTGTGTATTATAACTAGGGCACTAAGGGGGCACTACTGTCTCAATAGGCACTTTAAAATAATGGGTCTCACTAGTACAGGTGAGTGTCGCTTCTGCCACGAGGTAGAAGAAACACCAATGCATATCCTAGGAACCCACACAATGGCTTGTGAAGAATGCCTCTATCAAAAGAGTACTACAGTTTCTCAATGTGGTAGGTATAGGTAGAGAGCTTTAGTTTACGTGGCGATCACAATATTTCAAAAATGGACGAAGTGATACAGAACCATCTGTAGGAGACAGAAATAGCCACTAAGCAAATAAAAAAAAGGGTTAATTATGTCAAATATTATATAAGACAGAAAAATAAACTTATTTTCCTTTTAAAATATTATAAATCTCTTTAATCTTTATTTTTTTTTTTAATAAAATTTTAATTTTTAAATAAAAGAATAGTTTTAATTACAGATAATTATCTTACAAGCAAATAATTATAATATCCATTTTATAAATAAAAAAGATTGAAAATACAAAATGGACATCTCATATCCTGAATCATTATGCAGTTTCAAAAGCCTTCATTTTATTCATTGTTTTATTCATGATCATATTTGAAGCAACAATTAATGTAACTAAAATGAACCATTCGTAATGAACAAAGGTTAATTTACATGGAGAAACAGGAATAGTTTTATGTAATAGTTATTGATTTTACTCACTATTTTTCTGCAGCTTTGCAATGCTCCTCAGCTTCGTAAATCTTTGCCGACATGGCAAATCTTAGCGTTACGGCCCTATTTTTGAGTTCTAAATATCTTGTGTAACCGTAGATTACCACGTTAATCTCGAAAAATTATATTAAAACCAGGGGTGGCAAAAATATTCCACACAAAGATGAGAAAGATAATCACTTGATATATTGATGTATTCAATATCCTAAATAAATTGCACAGAATACCAAAATACTGACAATGAGATAAATTGTCAGTTTGCCAGTTTGTCAGTGTACTGCAAAAATAATCAGAGTACTTCAGAGTAGGTACTGAAACACAGATTAGAATTCACCATGAACACGTTAAAAGACTACAGACTACCATAGCGATAACAAAATACATTTTATTTTGTGTGTATGGAAAAGGAACTAATAACTTGATTCGACGGTTGAATACCGATCCATAATTCTATTATTACTAGTACGGAGTACGGCATCACAGTTGCAGCTCCTGCGACAGTAGCCACATACCATCAAGTGGACCATCATCAGCTTATTTGTCATGATTTCACGCCTGTACTAGGCGCATGTTTTGTTTTATATTTATGTTTAGAATCAAACATTTTTTGTAACTATCTATTACTAGCCGTTGCCCTCAACTTCGTCCGCGTTGAACTATAAAAGGTACCCTATGTATTTTCTGGTATCCCAGACAACGTGTATGAAAAATTTCATTGTGATCGGTTCAGTAGCTTTTGTGTGAAAGAGTAACAAACATTTATGCATCCATACATATACAAACTTTGGCATTTAATATTAGTACGGAAATACGGATCTATATACATTTAAAAATATAACGATATTCATTCATATTCATACTTTACAAGTTTACAATGAGGGCTTTTTTGAAAATGAAATTATTACTTATCTCAAGAAAGTATTTTTTTAATATGTTTATGGTAAAAGGATATTTACTGATTCTAGATAACATAACAACCCTTATCTACTATATAGCAGTTTACACGAAATTCGCTATAAGTATGTATATTTTAGAACGAATAAAACTTTTACAATTTGTATTGAAAGTGAATATGATAACGAAAAAAACCCTATAAAGTATTTTCTACTCTATGTTTTGCCTCCATTGCTTATGCTTACCTGTTTATATCTTGTTTGCATACTTTGCATGCATTTGTTCAATCAATATTTGGATTTTGAATTGAGGCTTTGTTAAGTTGAGTGAGTGAGCGTGAACGATTGAACGTCTGAACGAGTAAGTAGAGAGCGAGCGACCGTGTCTCTAGCGAGTAGCGACATTTTGGTAAATTTTCCCATGTACACCTATACCTACCGTGAGTCGTCATGCCAACTAGCAGTATTATTTTAGATCGTGTAGTTGTGTTGTGAAAAATTGATTAATCCGCGTCCCTTGCACAAAATGCAGATCTAGTGGACATATTGTTTTGTGTATTGCACGCGTACGCGAACCGATCGAGAATTTCAGTGAGTTGTAAGTCAACGTAATTTGTTGTTTCATTGTATGGCCGCGATAGTTGCATCTGAAACTCGTATACAGTTATATCTAGTTCAGAGAATCCATAGGGCGTCGGCTAACAGCGAATCTTGGTGTTTTTAGGCGACCATGGCGGTTGCTGAGCAATTTTCTTTACGGTGGAACGATTTTCACGCGAACCTAACACAATCGTTCCATTCTTTACTGGAAGGCGAGGATCTGGTCGACGTGACCTTGGCAGCGGGTGGGAAGTATGTTCAAGCCCACAAAGTTATCCTTTCCGTGTGCAGCCCTTACTTCAAGGAACTTTTTAAGGTATGAGTCATTTTTTTGTTTGCTAATTTACAAGACCATTATGTTTTCCTCATATTTGTGTGAAGTAGATATCGTTATATGCATCTGTTTGCCCATTACAGATAATGGAGTGTTGACATAATTCAACTGAAATGCATGTTTTAATTTTTTTGCCATTGTTTTATTTAGACATTTTGTAAAATTATTTAAAAGAAGAGTAACTTCTTTGTTATTATTTCTACCTCATACAAACAATATTATTTCTATATGCACTTAATTTTCAATTTAAAGCTAAGTATTACATTATCTAATCTAAATCATAGATTTAATGGTCTGTAATGACCGTGGGATCGATGACAACCTACAAGGGGTCCACAAGAATAAAAAAAAGAATTTAAATACAAGCAGTCTGTGACTTTAATTTTGACTTTTCATTACTGAAAAAAAGATTACCTCTTGAATGAATTCAAAAATTAAATTATTTATATATTTTCAATTACATTTATTTCATTTTTTTATTTTGTATTTCATTGATGGATTTGCAAAAAATCAATATTAGCTAAGCAAGGGGTCCCTATACAATCTCGAAAGATATAGCAAGTGGTCTGTGAGACAAAGAAGTTTGGGGATCTCTGCTATAAATGAAGACTTTTATTGCATTTCTACTTACATACTACTCCTATGACTACTTGTTGCAATTTCATTTTGCTAGTTCATAAATGATTTCAATTTTGTTATGTCCTTTATTTTTGCTAAATTGAGCGCTGCTGATTTTGATAGGATTAAGAATAAGGAATTAGGAAGGGCTCTGCCATCCCTTAATCACTCACCAAAACACAAAATCACACATGCTTTAATTTGACTGTCAGGTGTTTTTCTGTAAAGGGTGGTTGCCAGACGTTGTCCAAATGACTCTGAAACACAATGTGATTAAGATATGTTAAGACTTAGATGTTAAAATAAAAAAGATATTTTTTAAATATATGTATATATATATATATTTTGGCCTCCTTTTCTCTATATTACTAGAAAAAATAATTTAAAAAAATGCATTTGATAGAATGGAGTTTTGAAATATTATGGACAAAATTAATAAAAAAAAAACCTGTTTTAAAAAATTTTAAACATAAAAACAAATGAATGAAATGATTTATTTATTATTAGATATTTAATATTTTGGTACAAATTACGACTGTATGAAAACATCACTTGTTAGGAACTTTGTTCTTATCAAAACACTCGTCTTATCTGTGACATAGTATATAGTTAGTTTCTTGTGATTCCTATATAATCTAGTGGTAGGTATTATGTTTGGTACCTAATATAAGACACAGTATTCATCTCAAAGTTTCATTGGTTAAGTGATATAAAAATTTTTGTTAAAGAATAAAATGCATTTATTTACAAATAACTGCATCTAGTGGAGTAGTACCTGTGAGCATTTTTGGACATTAGTTTTCAAACATAAATCATTAATTAATTCAATAGCATTGACAGCAGTGTTTAAAAACAATTTAGCTACCAGTTAACGACTGTTTAATATTATAGTAAACAGCTCTTTTTCCAAATGATTCAAATTAGCTGGTGCCCACGACTTCGTCCGCCTTCTTTATAGCCTATAGCCTTCCTCGATAAATGGACTATCAAATACAAAATAATTTTTTCAATTCGAACCAGTAGTTCCTGAGATTAGTGCATACAAACAAACAAACAAACAAACTCTTCAGGTTTATATACTGGTATAGATTTAAAAATGTTTGGACCTTTAAAGGATGTAATGATGAAAGGATAAATGTATGTGAAAGTGTCCCTAGACTCTAGACGATCATGCAGCATGACATGCATTACTTGCTGTCATGCATGCGTTACCGTTTAATTGATTGATGTGAATGACATATGCACATGATCATCTAGGGATCCCTTTACTACACAACAATTTTTAAAATAATAAATATAACCATTGTAGATTACAATAAACTGTAGATAACTACTGCTTGATGTTAAAAATATAATTTTTTTCCACTTAGGAATAATTAGTTACAAACAAGTACTAGAAACATTGCAAATCAGGTTATCTGTGTGTGTAGGTCTTTCTAAACATTCTAAGGACTAAAATGCATATTAATTGTTTGACAAACATGCATAGAAATAATTTTAATTTCTTTTTAATGTTAAGGTCGATAGACAGGCTGACGGTCCACTTGATGGTAGGTGGCTACCGTCGCCTATAACATATAACAAGCAACGCCATAAGTGCTACAAGTGCGCTTCCGACCATAGAAGGATTAAGGATAAGGGATAATTGAGGGATGGGGTAATGGGCTCTGGCATCCCTTACTCGCTCACCGAAACACAACAGCACATAAATGCCGTTATATCACGGTGGTATTCTGTAAGTAAATTTGAAAATGTTATTTAGCACTTTTCGTTTTGTCAACAGTTGAATCCCTGTGATCATCCAATTGTGGTGCTAAAAGATGTAGCCCATCAGGAGTTGAAGCAGCTTCTTCAGTTTATGTACCGCGGCGAGGTGCACGTACGTAGGCAGGAGTTGTCTGCCTTCCTCCATACGGCGGAAATGCTCCAAGTGAAAGGATTGACGAATAGCCGCGATGTGAGTATAGTCAAGATTGTAGCTAGACTCTAGAATGCATTTTACTTGTTAATAAATTTTACAGAAATAGCTCTTTTTAACAAAAAATAAACCAACTTCAAACCGTTTGTTTTCTCATGGATGCCATTGTCAGTACTGGACCAATTTGAAATGGGACACCACTTTTTTAACCGACTTCCAAAAAAGGAGGAGGTTCTCAATTCGACTGTTTTTTTTTTATGTTTGTTACCTCATAACTTTCAACTGGTTGAAACGATTTTGGTGATTCTTTTTTTATTTGAAAGCTGATGCCTTCCGTGTAGTCCAATTTCAAATTTGGTCCAGTTCTGACAATGGCATCCACGAGAACACGGTTTGAAGTCGGTTTTGTTTTGGTTAAAAAGAGTTATTGTAAGTCGTTTGAAAACAGAATCTACCCAGAGTAAGAGAAACTTGGCCCGATTTCCCGACAGCATTTATTTTATCTAAGTAGTCCTATTCCTATCTGCATTTACCTCGACTTGATAGCTTTAACTGTTAATATTCTTCGGGTAAAATAATATCTAATTAAATGAACTCAATTGACGTTAACTTAAGTGAAAATAAATTTGCCTTAATTTAACATTTTACTAATTTTTTTTTAGTAAATAATTTATTGTGATAATTTGTATTCGAGTAAGAATTTACTTGTACGTTACAGCGAAGTGAATCGCCACAAAACAAGGATGAAACCCTACAGCCTCAAGCTAAATATGACCAGCATCAACCAATTGAGATATGCAATGACAGCCAAAGTGAATGGATACCTGGTGGTGAAGATACGATCGCGACTGAAGCTCTTGCCGAGACAGATGGCATCTTGGCCCCATCGCCCATTCCTTTGAAGAAAGATGGAAATACACAGAGGAGCCCCTTGAAGAGGTGTGTACATTGTTCATATATAAATACTAGCTGTTTCCCGCGACTAAGGCCGCGTTTAATAAAATGTTATATATAGCCTTAAAGCCTTTCTTGATAAATGGACTATCCAACAAAAAAAAAAAAATTTTTCATTTTGAACCAGTAGTTCCTGACGCGTTAACGCGTTCAACCAAACAAACAAACTCTTCAGCTCATAATATTAGTATAACAAAACTCACATGACAGAAATTTATAAACAACACTTTATTGGCAAATAAGACAAGAATTGAAAAAGGAAGTAATTTTATATAGACCTTATATATATTACAGTATACAGTATTTTTTTGTTTGTTTCAATGTTTCGTTATAATTGTGCAGATTGTTGAAGAACACTGCGAACAAGAACAGCCACAATTTGAAGAAGAAAAATTCCCGCCCGATGAACATTAGCCCACCGCACATGGAGAACACTGACTGCCCCTCGGATAGGTAAACTTTTCTAGTAATCAACAACTGTGTAAAGAGCTTTTTGCTTTTTTTATTTATTTTTTATTTAATTTTTATTTTATTTTCATTTTATTTTTTTCCAATTTTTTTAGTGAACCGCCAATTGAATACGATACGAAAGATCTTATTCACACAATACTCGTGTTGCCCGATTCGAATAAAGAGACTGGTGAGTTTACATGGAATATTGGATTGATTTTTTTTTACATTTGTTTTATTACTTCACTTTATTTCTTATTATTTCAATGTTTTTTTTTTTTTTTTTTTAATTCTCACACAGCTGGCATACAATACACAGACAGCCCTCCCGATGGTGAGTATCTTCACTTTTCGAATTCACCTTGTTTTAATATGGTTTTTATTTTTATTTCACTATATGCTTTTGATTATTTATTTACGCCTTGTTTTTGCTTGTTTTTTGTTTTAATTGAAAAAAGGATGGAACTGTAAAGGCGGCGGGATGAAAATTGTCAAGTGTCCATCGTGCCATCGATTCTTTGCGAACCGTTACAACTTGAAAGTGCACATAAGGGACAAGCACGACATGAAAGAGGGGACGCTCACGTGTGAAATTTGTCACAAACGTATGAGAAATCCGTCGTGTCTTCGCGTCCATATGTACCATCATCGCAAACAGGCTGCTTATCTGGCGTCCATGGGACACTCCACCGATCATCTGAGGCACGTTTTTTTTTGTTTTTTTTTTTGTTTATATTTATTTTGAATTGAAAACTGAGCCGAGTGATTTGACAGTAAAATGTAAATTAAATTAACTGATTGGTTTTAGTTTTTTTTTATTATTTACTAGTTGGTGCCCGCGACATCGTACGCGATGATAAATTAAAAAATATAAAAGCAATTACAACGCTTGAAAACTTGTTGCCACAACACATTGGCCAGGCGTTAGTTTTATATTTTAGATAATCCCTCGGGAACATTACTTTTTTCTTGGATGAAAGGTATCCTATGTCCTTTCTGGTGTCCGAGACAATGTGTATGCAAAATTTCATGGTGATCGGTTCAGTAGTATTGGCGTGAAAGCGAGACAGACAGACTGAATTACTTTCAAATTTATAATATTAGTAAGGAAAGTAAGGAAGAAAAAATTTTTTTAAATGATAAATGTTGAGATACAAGACAATGAGTTAAATATTCTAATTTTTAATGGTTTTAAATGGCTTATTCTTCCACAAAGACCTCTAGCTCTGGAGATTTAACAAACTGGACAACATGAAAATGTATAGAAATGAAATGTTTAAATTACCAATAATTTACCAATTTGGTATGTTTCAGTAACAATTTCTCCATTAGCGGACCCTAGCTTAGTCATAGTTTGAGGCAGCATACACCTTTTGTAATTTTTTAAATTTTATTTTCTAGGCAAAATGTTCAAGGATCTAGACAGGGATGGAATTCACGCGGCGAACAAACTGTGACCAAAATGGACTTTCAAATGAACGATGACGAGTAAGTTGTTTTTTTGTCCTCACGAATAAAAGCACCTATGTACCTTTTATTTGTCCAATGTAGATTTATAACTACAAGTTATTAAAATATAAGTAAATTAAGTTACTCAATTTTACTCCCTCATTACAGACCAAACGCTTCTGGGACTAAGCAGAACTGGCCGACGCACACTAAACAACCGGATTTTAAGAATGACAACCAACTGCAAGATGACGAGTAAGATAACAAATTTTTTATATATTACTATCACACGTAACTTTAATTGAAGTATAGCCAATGTTCCTCTCTGATATTTACCGTATTTACCGTAGCTTTCTATAGGTAAAAGAATTTTATAACTTCGTGCCAGTAGTTTTTGAGTTTATTCATTAAATTCAAACAAAAATACAATTTTTTTATCTTTATAATATTAGTAAAAGTAAGATGTTTACACACTTTCTTTTGAGCTGCTCTTCATTTTTTAAACAAAAAAATCCGTGGCAATGTCGACGGTAATATGTGTATTTACAATTACTCTTCATTTATTTTTATTTAAAATTTAAAAATAAAACAGCCTGCAATCACGGAGAATTTAATAATAAAAAATACATTCATCATCAATAAATTTCATCTTAAATTTGATAAAACGATTGGAGATTGGAGACTTACGAAAATTTGAATGAACCTATTGTTTCGTAATGTAAGAATAACACACACAAAGATGGTGAGATGGTAAGATAATTTATGTACTAAGATTATCGCTAGTTTTTGTCCGGACAGAGCAAACAGTTCTGGAGCTAATCGCCAGAGCCGCGCTGGAAAGATTAAAAATAAATTTGGTAATAATAAGTGAGTTCATTTTAATTACATTTAAATGTTACTCTGTGTAGTTTGAATGAATGTTTCATTTATAATTTTTATTTGTTTTTTAATTTTCAAACAAGTAGGATATTAATTTCAGATTTATGTTGATACTGTTGATTCTGCATGCGTTTTAAGTGTTTGTGGCGTTGTGTACATTAGAATCAGACAAGTTAAAATCAGTGTAATTCTGTTGATCCCTTATGCCGCATTTACACGCCTGCCGAGGCTTGGCCAACGTCCACAAGCTCCAAACCTGTAAAAACGCTTGGATGCCATTTACACGCTTGCGAATGCGTTAATGTGTTCCGGACAGGCAAATATGGTGTACGTTGAAATTGTGTCGGCTATTGCGTAGTATGGCTTGACATATTTTTATTCAAAATATAAACTAGTTTCCTCGTTTGACCATCTACTCATGGTTGATACGCAGTTGTATATAGCGCAGCGCAAAGAACACCTTTTCGGCACGAGCTCGTGAACGACACTAAACATAAACACGCGCCAACGTGTAAATGTGTCGCAAGCGCTTGCCGCAAGCTTCCTTTGATCTGTGTTCACTAGTCCGACACTAGTCCGGATCGGGACAAGCTCACGCAGCCAAGCCAAACACCCCGTTCACACGCTTGTGTTTGTGGACGCTTGTCGAGACTTGGCAGGCGTGTAGATGCGGGGTTACGTTTTCATTGAGCTGATTTTGATTAAATAATGTGTGGACATAGTTTAAGTTCTGCCAAAGGCCATTTCGTATCTTTTCTCAGGGGCGATTCTGCAAACGAAAGCTTAATTTTTTTTAAATGTTTCTGCTGACTAAGTGTGTCCCATACTTTACTCATTTTATACATTACTAGCTGCTGCCCGCGACTTCGCCCGCGTAACTTTGTATAAATTATATCACTGAAACATTCCTCGAGAACCACTTTATCCATTGGTGAAAACAACATGAAAATCGGTGCAGTAGTTTTTGAGTTTATCGCGAACAGACAAACAGACAGACGCGGCGGAGGACTTTGTTTTATAATATGTAAGGATTAGTATTTAATTTGCCGAATTAGTAAATATGTCAGATGCGGCTGTGTGAGTAAATTGTTAATTTTAAATTACATTCATTAATTAGTTAAGTGTATTGATTAGTAAATGATGAATAAAATGATTTAATAACAAATTCCCAAAATAAGCTAAGCGCTTTCATATCTTCTTGATCATCATCATCATCATCATCATCATCATCATCATCATCATCATCATCATCATCATCATCATCATCATCATCATCATCATCCTATTGACTGATTTCTCTGTCACAACACAAAACACTTTACGGGGTAATATTAATTACTAGCTGGTGCCCGCGACTTCTCCCGCGTTGAAAAATCCTAACTCCAGTCCACTTTTTTAGAAAATGTCGATAATGTAAACAAATCTGCCATATTGACTTCGTTAATAGTAGGATTAAATAATTATGGAAACTATTGAAATCTCTTAAATAAAAAAAAAAACGTTAATTTTCTTTTTCCTCGGTTCCTCGGGAACATATAAAAAATATATAAATCGAAGTTAAGTATCCTATATGTTAATCCAGGTAATAAACTACCTATGTGCCTAATTTCATCTAAATTCGTCCAGCCGTTGCGTTACTGATAAACAAACATCCATATAAATCCTCACAAACTTCCACATTTTATTAATATTACCATACTCTAGCTGTTGCCCGCGACTTTGTCCGTGTTAAAAAAGATAAAAAGTAGCCTATCACGTGTCTCGTCCTTTTAAATGTTTATCTACCAAGTTTCATGAAAATCATTTAATTCGTGAGTGATGGAGGAACATACATACATACATACACAAAAAAATTCTAAAAATGGTCAATTTAGTTTCAGTATCATGTATAGAGCCTATATACACAATATTTCTGAAAACAAAGTAAATTACTCCATGACCAACTTCTACAGATTTATTATTAGTATTGATGTTGCACATAAATTATAACATTATTTGAATCATAATCAACTAAAACATTATTTTTATATTCTTGTTGCGAATAATATATTCTTATATTTATATATACCTAAGATGTATTTATAGATTTTAATATAATATATGTATGATATTGTATAAATGGCATGAAGTAACTTAATCGCGAATTGTGTCTATGTTAATAAGCGATTTTATAAAAGTGGCTTGAAGTTTAGCTTTCATATCTCAAATGACATTTGTAAGAAAAAGAAAATAATATCTTAGCACCGTGACTTTTATTATTGAAATTAGTGCCAGAATTGAAAGCGTAGGCACGAATTTCCATATGCATAAATGTTTTTGAGTCGAATGTTTCAGAGAACTAGGCGATGTAAATAGATTTGATCTCTATAGCACATAATTAAATGTAGTGCCAACCAAGCTAAGCGTTATTCTTTATTCCGCAGCTCTAGAGTACAACCAGTCGACCACAGACCGTAATATTTATTTTCCACGTAGTACATAAAATATGCCTCTTAATATATGGCGTAAATATTTTTATAATGGCAAGTATTTTAGTTTATGGTCAAACCAATAAATCTTTAAATTCAAGTTGAATTTGTCGATTTGTTTTAATTTAGATGTACGATCTATAAAGGACACCTGCTGGTCATTGCGCTGGTAATTTTTTATTAAATCGGTGTTATTTTATTTATTTTGACTGGCAACAACGGTCTTAATAGTTTATAGTCAACTGTCATGATGACCAAGCAGTGTGAGCACCTGCTAATAGATGTCGCTATAAAACAAAAACTCGTCTGTCAGGTTTACCACGAGTTACAAGAGCTTTGCAATAGATGTCGCTTTTATTATTTGTGTCAGTCGATGTTTGTCATAAAAAATATCTATATTTAATATATAACTGGCTGGCGCCCGCGACTTCGTTCGCATTGAAAAAGAACATACACTTACATACAATACACTTACTAGATTTATTATTTTATACATAATAATAATGTGATTACATTTTGAAATCGTACTTAAAAGTTGAAATTTGTACCTTTTTATAAATTAATGTTTATTTAAAAACAGCCAGATGTAAACAGTACAACTAAAGAGATTTTTATTGCAACTTTTTACTTATGAAAATGAAAAACCCTTTTTTCTCGACCGACATCAGCTCCAGAACAATCATATTTGCATTTCTATAATTATAATTATATAACTAGCTGGCGCCCGTGACTATGTCCGCGTTCTCTATAGCCTATATAAGCCTTCCTCGATATTCAACACTATCCACAAAAAGAACACAACACAAAAATAATTTTTCAATTCGAAACAGCGGGCCTATTCTCTATCTGTGGTTTTTAAAAACGTGTCGACTTCAAAGTCGACATTAAATAAGAAATAGTACTTTGTCAAGCTAAAAACCACACAATAACGCGCCAATAACTTCATCGACATGTATAACTATGGAAAAAACGTCGTAGACATTTTGACATGTGCTTAGTGAATACCAAAGTAGACAATTGTCGAGTCTATAACCGCATCGAGTCGATAACCACAGCAAAACCACACTTAGAGAATACGGGCCCAGATACACAAACTCTTCAGTTTTCAGTATAGATACGGGTAACAGGGTTCCTTTGAACTTGTTTCAGAACATCGACAGCCACAGCGGCGTCCTCTGCCTCAGCTGACAATCCCGAGCAGAATCCGAGCGCTATATGATTGAGAAACAGGACTTCAACTTGTCCATCGTCTCCTGCATGCTACGACTTCGTTCACCCGCAACATCTCTATGAACTGTTCACTCAGCGATGTATGTTTAAGGATTTAGTTTTTAAAAAAATACGACACAGGCGTCTAAAGCAGAAGCCCAACAACCCACGTCAGAATTAGATTTAGTTTTTTTATTCTTATAGGTCACGTCAGCAGTATGCTGTTCATTTTTTATGTGACGATTTTTTTTTTATAATATATGATTATTTGTTAGAACTCCCAGGGGGCGGCTCAATGAACGAATTTCAATGTTCAATAAATCTGAGTGAATTTCAATGTTTTTTCCAAGTACTGAAATCCGGTTTTTTTTAAAATGTATTTTTGACTGAAAATTGATTTACTTTAACAAGTGCATTGCCATCCAAGCAGTCGATGATAATGCAATTAAATAAGTTTATCAATGATAGAATACTGAAACCAACGACTTTGGTCTATTAGGAAATAATAGAAGTAAAAATGTCTGTTGTTTTTTATATAGGTACATACATATATCACAAGAAGTGATCTACAAATTTTTTATACATCGAATTGGAGCCCTCGCGGTATATTTTTTTATAATTACATATTTTGGTTAAATCCGTCTCTGATTTGATTCGTCTATATAAGCTTTACATTTAGCGAGTTACAAGTGAATGCTGTTCACTTAACACATGCAGATATTTTTTGTTTATCGATTTATTTTATTTGCTTTTGAATCTCTTCTGTATGTGTTAATTGCCACCACATTCGCTAGTTATTGTTTAGGAGTTTCATATACAAAAATCCGGACAGAACGTGGTGAAAAAAAGGTCAAATTAAGTACAATTTTTTTTAAGTAGACAGCTAGTTCAAATTAAAATTATAATTTAAATGTTTTCGTTGCCATTCAATAACAAATTTATATTAACACCGTAATTAATGTTCGATACATTTTTTTTAAAGTCGTTAATTACCTTACAGTACAAAATAATTATGTTTTTATATATTTCATTTTACGACATGCTTTACTTAGTGTTTAAGAATTTTTTTTAAAAATATTGTATAATTTTAAGTACATAATTATTTTTTGATGAATCAGATATCTTTTACAAGGGTTGTTTAGGTTTTAGGTAATTCATTACCTCAATAAGGTGAGTGATCGTAGGGTAGTACTGGTTCACCTTTAGGTACACCGACTGGAACGACTAAAAAAAAAAAAATTTTTCAAAGGAAAAACGATCTTTATCTTTTTTTTTGTGTTGACTCGTGTTTTTTCTATCCAACAGCCATTGTTTGAACATTTTCGATAAGGAATAAAAAAAGAGTGTTTAAGTAGGCATTTGAATACGTAAATGATAAGTTAAATAATAACTTTGTAAGGGAAACAAAAAGTCTACAAACGTTTTTAGTTAGGCCTTAAGCCTATAGTGGGACACTTTGTACTTTATGATAAAAATCAAAGACTTGTAGTATCCTGAACAAGTCTCGGAGGTTGAGTCTCCTCTCTGAGTATTTCGCGTACAAAATTTACGACACCCTCAATGAAGTATATTCACTTTACATACCATTTGCATACTCGTTCGCGACTCGATGTTTATATTAAGCCACTGAAA
This sequence comes from Synanthedon vespiformis, assembly GCA_918317495.1. Lineage (NCBI taxonomy): Eukaryota > Metazoa > Arthropoda > Insecta > Lepidoptera > Sesiidae > Synanthedon > Synanthedon vespiformis. The sequence goes on from OU906947.1 coordinate 7,992,808, forward strand.
ATGTACCACACCGTGTTCTAGTGATTAATCCTAATCATGATTTTATCAATAGGTTAGCTGTAATGATATCAATCGAAGTACATTGAATCAATAAAGTACATATTTGTAATGAATTAAGTGAGAACAATCTACATATTATCCACACATCACATCACGTACGTCCACAACGAGAGAATCTGATCATGCCCACATAACGTTATATTGTTATACGTAATTCTTGTGGAGCGACAAAAGCTCTCCGATATATAATTGAAGACGTGAGTGGATGAAGGTGGTATGTCGCATAATTCCAATTTTGAATAACGATCGAGGTTAAAGTTTTACTTTTAATTTTTGAGATTAAGTCGCCACGGAACTGATTTTTGTACTAAATTATGATGAAAAGTTGTGTAAACAACCTAAAATATTAATGGTATGGTAAGCAATTAAACACTTCTATTATTTAATTTTTAAAAAAGTGAACATAACTTCCTCTTCCATTAACAAAAGTAAACATTTCTGCGCTCTTTGCTTTTTAAAATTAACTGTACATAATAACACCTTTTTCAACTTTTTATTTTCCAGAAATGTCTTCAGTCGACCATCTTTAGGTCTGTAATCATTCATATGGACATATTACCTTCATCAACGCAAAAAAAAAACGAAAAAAATCCAAAAATGCGACATAACACCTTCATCCACTCACGTCTTGAATTCTATTAATATTTTCGAAGTTGTCTACTGTTTCTACAAAATAGAAAAACCGTAAGCGCTTCTTTATCACTCAACATACGAAAAAAGAAAAGATGCGTTGTATAATTACAATTGATAAAATTTGGTTCATTTTCAGTCGCGTTATACGAACCTCTAGTCGCGAACGAATACTTAATTGGTGTTCATGCAAAGGGCCTTTATTTTTTAGCATCACAATTTTTCATGTAAGGATAATATATAAAATTTTAACGCACATATTAATGTATGCACTAATATTTAAAAAAGGTACTGCATTTCCTTTTACTGTTCATACAATACGGTCCACGCAAAATTCTTTATTTTCACTTAATATGCCTTTCTTTTTTAAATTTCTTGTACTCAATAGCACAATTAAGATTGCTTATTTGTTAGGTAAGGATAACTGTGATACCACAGGTGCCTCGGAGGGATGGAATGTCGTTATTGGAGCTTTGTCTGAATTGGTGTTAGTAAAAATAATATTGAAAATTATAATGTGTGAGCTGTAAAACTCAGTGGTGGAGAATGTTAGACAAGAATATAGATGCATATACATATAGCAATATGGTGTTTGGCTGTAATAAATTAAGCTGTCTATTAATAATACATTTTGGAAATGTGTTCAAAAAAAAAAGAACCAAGAGTGTTTACTGTGTAATAATAAAAGTTGTAGGTTTGTTAAATTTTTTTAAAACAATAAGCGTTTTAGAAACGCTCTAATTGAGTACAAGAAATGTTAAAGTAAGTGAAAATAGAAAATTTTGTACATTTTTTAATGCGAATAAATATTTTACACAGTTTTTGTGGTTTTTAGGAATTGCAGTAATAATTATTCTAGAAAAAAAAGTGACAAAGCGTGAAAATGTGTATGATGAAAATGTTCTTCAATGAATATATATGTCTATATAATATGAATGAATAACATATATAATATGACGTATACGTCCAAAGAGTGACGGTTTTAGTATACATAATATATAATCGCGTACACTATTCGTCGTTTTTTAATAATATATATATATATATACTCGTATTTGTGTAGATGAAATTTTAAACAAGCTTTAATAATAGTGCTTCTGTCCCATCGTTTAATAGTCATTAGTATTCGGCTAATGTGGGTCAAGGTGAACCCGTTTTATTTGATCCGTCGAACGCGTGATGGTTTGGTATCCCCTGTGGTATTCAATTAGGGGATCCTGGTGGACTAACCCATTGAACCGCCCAAGAAGCGGTTGACGAGAGTTGTGTAGAGGAATCGTTGGTGTGATTTTAAAAGAACTTGACGCGTTTTATGTGTTGAAAATGTAGGCATTTAATGTGCATTGAATAAATAATTTTTTGATTTCTCTAGATATCCAGTTAATAACAATGGTTACATATTGTTTCTAATTACAAATTTAACAATAAAAAAAATAAAAAAAAAACAGATTCACTTATCACTTAGGTAAGCTTATACCGAGATTCGGCGCTGCGCGTGCATTTTCAAGATAATTAAATATAGAAATACTACTACTGAATTTAACTCACTGAACTATGTGTTTTAGTGAGTACTCCCTGAACTGCGTACCTTTTGATGGCACGCTGACGGCTAATTATATTTTCTATTTTGAAAAATGAGCGCCTCGTCGCGTTCCTGTATTAACTGACCCTGAGTGTTGAAGATTTACATGAATTCGTTTTTTTTAGCATTAAATGGACTATTTAAACGAGGCCTATCGGCGAGACGTACTCGCTCATTAGATTGGCTTGTGTGAACCGAGCCAAGCCATTCCACAATTATAAAAATAAAATAAAAAAAAACATTATATTAACACAGCGTGAACTGCCTCGTATTTAGCCTACGTGTAAATGAATTATTTAATAACTCTTTTTACCAAAAAAAAAAAGCCGAATTCAAACCGTTTTCTCATGGATGCCATTAGTCAGAACTGGACCAAATTGAAATGGGACCACACGGGAAGCATCAGCTTTCAAATAAATAAAGAATCATCAAAATCGATTCACCCTGTCGAAAGTTCTGAGGTAACAAACATTTTAAAAAAATAATTACAGTCGAAATTGGAAACTCCTCCTTTTTTGGAAGTCGTTTGAAAATTTTTCCATTGGACTGTCTCGCCGATAGGCCTCCTGTAAATGGTCCATAATATACTTGCCACAAATTCTAATACACTTTCCACATACACAATTATTGAAAATAAGAATGTAGCGAAGTATTCCAAACAATATATGTTATATTGCTATAGTATACCTAAGCGATTTTCGACAAACGTGAAACGCGTCATAGTTCCCGGCTAGATATGCTGAAATTGTACGTCCAATAATATGATGATTTTTTTTTATGGAGGTTTGGGTATTGCTAACCATTAGATTTAGGGGGTCAACTAACACATTTCGTAGAGTAAGTAAGTACATTAAAATTTTTACATTCCAGTAGCTTGTAGGCGCGTAATATATTCCAATTTTTATTCATAATAATTCTTAACATATATACATTAAGAATTGTATACCCATTTAAATGTGGTACGTAGTTTTTAGTGTTTACGGAACTAATATATATGAATAGTTCTTTGTAGTTTGATGATCCCAAGGAGATTATAACGAATTTATTTGTAAGTGACATTCCACTACTTGGTAGCTGTATAGAAATTAGCATTTACAAAAATAATAATTATTATTACCAAATTTACATTTATACCAATGCATATGTTACGGTTAAAAATACTTGTCGTTTTCTCACTGTCGTGTGTGTATACAACTATACAATAAATAATGGTTATGTGTCTATAATCGTATAATTATGTGCAAGAAGGATTTTTTACGAACAAAATAAAAATATTAGTTTAATACTCACTTTGTGGCCAAATAAGTTTTTTATTGTCTATACAATTTAATAACACTTTTTAATATTCTCTGTGCTCAAATGTATTTGATGTAAAATTATATTATATACATATACTGTGTGGATTTAATTAAGCATATCTTTGTATTCTCATGACAATTAGATTTTAAATAGTCGTTAAGTTATCCAAGCATTCTTATTTGTCTACTACTACGTTAACATGTTTTCCTACTACAGCTAATACACGGCAAGATATTTTTTTTTTCGAAAGGATGAAAATTACAATAAAACAATATTTCAGTATTCAGTACCGATTAAAGGAACATTTTACAGCTAAGAGTTGGGTTTTAAAATATGTTTCTATTGATTCTTTCTACTGATTTATTAATTTCGATATTTATGGTCCGTAAGCCAGGCACTAATTTCGTCAATGATTTCCTCTCAGTCGATAATTTGTAAAATGCCTGAAAGAGTTGTATCATGATGCGTTGTGAACGTCAGCTGCGGCTCCGATGGTGGGTTGAGCAGTGGTAGCCCGTTACACTTTCAGAGGATCAGCTGACAAGCATTCCACCAAGATATAGCCAGCTGACTTTTTTATTTATTAACAGTAATACATAAACTATGATCTGATAAATTTTCTATTGGGAGGTAATCACTGAACACGTATATATTCGTGTGACCTGCTGACGTATAATCCACCATTTTATAAATAGCTGACAATTTTGTTTCTTCAAAATATTAGGCTAACTATAATTTGATGAATTTTTAAACGGGAATAAATGATTAAAATTTTTTTTATTATGTGCGTGGGCGGCTACCACTCTACTGCTCAACCCACCATCGGAGCCGCAGCTGACGTTCACAACGCTTCATGATACAACTCTCTCAGTCATTTTAAGAGTTATCGACTGAGAGGAATTTGGTCATGAAAATCTGTCGCTGGCTCACGGACCATTAACAATTGTTTGGCAGTATTTCACGTTGTCAATTAACAAATAACAAATTTAAAATATAACGTGACATCTAAAGAATAATAATATTTATATTAAAATATTTTACCCTAAATTTTCGCTTGCTCTCTATATTGTGATTCAGTAAATGTCAATAGTATTAAGTTCAAATACTTTTTTATAATAATAAAAATTAAAAAAGAAAAAATTAATTGGAGCCTAATACCAATATAGTAACAGGACATTTTCAAATGATCCTTTAATTTTCACAATTTTAGTCTGAAATAATAATTGTAATAGTAACACGAGGTTTTTATTAATCCTTACAGAGAGAATTGGGAATGAATGCGAACACAAAAGCTGTGATAAAACTTTAAACGAAACTCACTCTGTTAATTTTATATCCGTCTATTAATAATTAAATAAGAATTAGATTTCGATCGAGTGGCCGCCACTTGTAATATTGATATGCATTCCAACCCGTACATATTGAACTTTATGGTTGGTCTTGGACTGTCTAGAACACAATCTGACTACATTTGATTTTTGCCTAGAGTTTAAATTGACTACTACATAATGAGCCGAGCATTGAGTGCATCTACTATGACACAAATTGACTAGTGCACATTTTTCCTACATAGCATAATGACATGAACCCAAATTGTCAGGACATTCAGGCAGAAAATTTATTTCCTATCTTTTAATATTTACCTGTCTATTTAGGTTAAAAACAAATTACACCAATCGATTTTTTAAGACATAAAAAGAGCTTTAAAATGAAGCACCCAATTTATTTTAATATCGTGAAGATTCATTTTAAGTTATTTAAGTTCTGGAGTGACTTTTCTTAATAATTTAATTTGCTGTCCAAATGATTTGACATTATATATCTAAAATTTATGACATATAAGTAGTTCTGTATTTTTATTTTTCACCTCACCTGTACATTCAAAAACAAAATACAATAGTAGGCGAAATGTGTTCTAGATATTTTCGGTACTAGTCAATTTGTGTCATGGTAGATTTGATTGTGATTGTGTCATGGTGCTCGACTCATTATGTAGTAGTAAATTTGAGCTCTAGATAAAAATTAAATGTAGTCAGATTGTGTACTAGACAGTTCAAGACCCAACCCTTTTATATTGTAAATGTGCTCTGGACTTATACTCAACTTTTTTATATATTTTTTTTTGTATATTTGCTTTACTCGTAATTTAAATAAATTATAATTTTGTATGTATATGGTTTTTAATTATTTTCACCATCATAACTTAAGAAATACGTAAATAAGTAAGCGAACATAAGAACAAGCGTAGTATCAATATACAAAATACAAGGCGATAATATTACAACGAGGTATATATCCGTCTAATATGTATTTACTATTAAATATGAAGTAATAAAATAAAAAATAATAATATGCATTCCATCACATTTAATGTCTTTACAATGGAGAATAGAGGTAAGAGCCACCCAGCACCCACCTCGCCTCGTATTCTTTATATGGATTTGTATGTACATGCGCTCACTCACTACATAAACTCCGTAGCCAACAGACTTATTATCTAAATGTCTCTCCTGAGCGACATGCAAAAAATTTGTGCAAAATCGCATGGGCGTAGCCACGATGGGGCAGGGTGGGGCGCTTGCCCCACCCTGGCTCTGACCTGTAAGGTGCCTAATCAAAGCTAAAAAACTTAATTATCTAGGTACTAACTACAATACTTAATATCCGTAAGAAAGTTCACACTCGACATTTTTAGATGTAAGATTTCGTGGTGTAGGTAGGTGAGCAATAAGAAAGTGTTTTGGATAATTCGAATTATACATGCTATGGGGTGTGGGTGCAATCTTTTTGTATGAAAAAATAAACCGGGATAAGATCGCGAGTATAGTTTTCTAGTTACATATTATTTTTAGCCCCACCCTGAGCCCATGGCTGGCTACGCCCCTGCTAAATCGTGTTTTTGGTATCATGTAGCTCATAACAAGTGTGGTTTGCGTAAAAAATTAACGATTCAGTGTGATATTGCACAAGTTTTTCTCATTTACTGGTGACAAAGCGGCGTCCATCCAAGGACCACCTCGTCGACAACGAGTGGTCGGCTGCCGGGTGGCTCCAATGAGCTGTGACCCTCTGTACATGAGAACGTCGAATACGATCAATTAGGCGGCGCTGTAGTAGCATTGGTGTATGGCACACTAGTAACATTTTATTTACGGTTATTTCACCCGCTCATTGCCAAGGACTCACCCAGCGAGTTCACTAAAATCGCATACTTTGAACTCGCCACGTGAGTCCAAACTATTTATCGGTTTTTCATTCAATCACAATTGATTCATTCAATAATTCTTTTTAACAAAAAATAAACTGCTACACTAGCGCCATGCTGATCAATTTAAGAACCACTAACTGTTACACTGAAAATCTTGCCACTTTTTCAGTGTAACACCGATGTAAGATGGTCCTGCTTTACCTCAACCCTCCGTAGTCTATACATAATAAACTTCGACATAATAAGTAATAATGATAAACTTAGACATAAGGAACTAAGTGTAAAGTGAATTGACTATTGTCTATTCCCTTACTGCATCACAATGCAGAAGCACATTGCTCTCATACTCAAATGATTTTTATATTTTTACTTTTTTATATTTTTTGTATTAAGCTTTACTCGTAATGGAGAAATAAATTATAATTTTATACCTATGTAAATGGTTTTCAATTATTTTCACCAGCATAATGTAAGAAATCCTTACTAATATTAATTGTAAATGTGAGTTTATTTGTTTATTACGCTTTCACGCAAAAACTACTGAACCTATCACTATGAAATTTTGCATACACGTTGTATGGGACACCAGAAAGGACATATTTCATCGTTCAACGCGGACGAAGTCGCGTGCAGCAGCTAGTACTTAAGAAAACATAACAACGAGTTTTAAAAACAGATGGAAAATCGACCGACATAGGAAACAGTACTTTTTTTGGGATAGGTAATAAAAGATACCTATGTTCTCTCCTGTATCCTTGAGAAAGTGTATGCAAAACTTCATGGATTTTAGTTGAGCAGTTAAGGCGTGAAAAGGTAACAGACAGGCAGGCAGTCAGAGTTACATTCACATTTTAAAAATGGTTCAATGTAGAACTAGTCCATAAATCTGACAAATATTAGAACTACGCATAAAGATTCCAAGAAATTATATCCTCCCTTTAATATGCTCACGTCTTATAGGGAATGACATAATATTGATTAATTTGTTTATTCATCTCGGCTTAGGTCTAGGAGTTACCGGGCCATGAAATTAGTTATAAAGTTTTCATTTACATTTAAATTGATTTCCATATATATAATTTGTGTATTTATGTACAAACAATTGAATTATAATTATTTTCAAGCTGCTCTTATGTCAGACGCTGGTTAGTCAGTAATCCCACCCCTCACAAAAAACCACTCCCAATATATCAAAATAACAAGGTCATAAAAATGATTACTAACCATCAGATTTTTTGTCTGCACCTTAGTAAACATTTGTTTAATAAAATGGGCGCATAGTCCTACAAATTGAGTGGTACGTTTTCCCAGTCCTACGCTTGGAAGTTTTTTAAGGCTGCTAACTCCTTTAGCTACCTCTACTGAGAATTTTCGCAAAGGAAAAAGGTTGACCAAAGCTACTCACGGAGTTTCAGCCTGTTAGTAATCAGAAAAAAATCCTTTGAGGGATATTGGACTATATTTGACAACCTGTTAGTAATCAGAATACAATTCCTCAGAGGGATACTGCACTAAACGTGAAAACGTTTCTGAATCGGTTAATGGAATTTTTGATGCAGTCAAATAAACGTATAACAGCTCCTACATTCGCCAATATAAATTTCAGTTAAGCAAAGTGTTAGACTGATATTTTGTGGTACATTGTGGATTACCTACACGATCTCTGAACCATATTTTGAGTGCATAATCATCGAAAATCGTAAACCATTCTATTTGTAATTATATTACGTTTGCTATGTAGGGTGACTGTTTATCTATCTATATAAATAAAAAATCTAAGTAAGTAGATATGTATAAATAAAAATGAATCCCTAAATGTGTTGCTAAGCGCAAAACTCGAGAACGGCTGAACCGATTTGGCTGATTTTTTTTTGTTGTGTTCGATGAAGTCTGAGGAAGGTTCTTATGGAGAGAAAAAACGTAAAAAAAATTAAAAACAACAATTTTCTTTTCCCATACAAACCACTCTGTCCCCAGCTATAGGTATATCAACAACACCAGCTTACCATCCGTCAATTCCGTCATGAGATACTCGGCGTATTACGCAACTAATTCGCGAGTAGTAAAACATTTAAATTTGGCAATGGTACAACACATTCGCTCTTGGAAGACCGTCTTGCTGCCTTTAAACGCAATATGCTCCAAAAAATAGGCTATACCATTCTCCAATTGGTCAATATAAAAGCCAACAATACATGCAGTAAAGGCTTGCCATCTCTCCTGTCGCTATTGCCAAAGCATTGTCAAGTTAGGACACTTGAACCTGTTATTGATTTCGCAGAATAAGTTGATAATAACTTGGATGAACCGTTCAGATTGTGATAGTGATAGTGTGATTGTATATTTTAAGTAGGTACTAACTACTAACAGCCAAATAAAAAATACTATTATTTAAACCAATCTATATTTGCTCAAGTAGAAAGAGTCACATTGTATAATTAATTATGAATAGATTTCTTTTTTGTTAAAACATCTTTTTACCAAATATATGTAATACGACTTTTTGTTTTTCTTGGCGTACTTACTAGAATATAGTAATAAATGTATTAATCATTTAATAAGTGAACGAATTAATTCTATAATCTCAGCCAATATGTGCCAGCTCTCAAACGATTGTATTCGGGCAATGCTTCAGTGGGACCTACTGCGGCAACTGCTGGGCATCTATCATAAATGTATTTATCAGCAACTGTCTTAATGCTGTTCGCAGTTATGTGAGATATGTTCATGTACGTTTCGGTAAGTGGTCGCCTCTTACATGTATACATCATCTGACGACCAATATCGTAACAAGATTTCTTACAACCATCTACATTCTGCGCCATCTTGAGTTTCGCCCAATTAATCCCCTTGAACACCTCAACTGGCACTGTCGTTGTGCACAAATTCATCAAAGCGTCATTCACGTTATACATAAAATCATCTACATCCATTCTTTTGCAAACAAAGTATACTCCCCACAGACCAACGTCCTTGTAAGCGATATAAAATGATTCAAAACTTTCGCATATGTTCGCGACTGACGCAGCCCGCGACAGATGCCAGCCGTTATTTATTCCTCCACCTTGACTTCTATTCCACGAACCAATTATGCAACTGGCCACATAAAGAACAAAGTAGTCTGGGTCGTCGTAACCTGGCACTTCGAATGCTATTGCAATATGTGCGTAAGGTAGGGAGTCATCCCGGAATATAATCTGTGAACCTGTGAAACGACATGGGCACAATAGTGGCTCGCAAGTGTTCTGGACAAGTTTTCCGAAACCAGCCTCCGCGTAATCCATAATTCGACCGTGACTGAATTCTCCTGATGCAGCTAGAACGAGCCTATATGGTTGGTAATGTGAACATATGAAATTTCTGATTGAATCGCTGCAGCACATGTGTAAATTGGTAGTCGGTCCCATTACTCTTCGTGCCAGGGTCGTGCCTTGAAAAGCTGTTTCGTGTAAATAATCAAATAAAATTGCTTTCGGATCGTTGTCCATTTCAATATATTCCAAACAAATGTTTGCTTTTTCGTTTTCAATTTCAGTGTCCGACAGTTCAAGATCTGTTGTGATTTTAGACAATATTTTAATTATAGATTCCACGGATTTCGATGGACCCACGGCTGAAAACACTTGCATATCTCTTGTTGTATTAGCTGTAAAATTTGCACCAAGACGCATTATTTCCATTTCAAGTTCTTGTTTCTTCATGGACTTGAAACCCTTGTATGCCACGTGTTCAACCAAGTGTGTCATTCCGTGCTCATTTATGGCTTCGTACCTTGGTCCTGCCTGTACGAAGAGGGACACGCAGCATACCGGTGAACAGGACTCTTCAGTGGCCACTCTAACACCATTTTGCAACATTGACATTTTGGTGGGCGGCATGTAAGGCTCCACAGGCGTAATGGTTGTATATCTCCTAATAGAGAGTTTAGGGATAATTTTATGAAGAATCTTTAACATGTTAACAAAACAAAATTTCAAATATATTTACGAAAAACTAGAGCAATCACTCTTTTCTACTTATTTAATTATTATATAATTGATTTATTTGCACAATTCGTTGCAATTGTCACTGGACGTCAAATAATTTGACAGTTTCAGTAAAAAAAAAATTAATAAGATATCAAAACACCGTAGAATAATTACAAATATCGACTTCAATCATCAATCAATTCATAATAAATCTGTAAGTGTAGGTATTGTATGTATGTATGGTTCCTCTAAACTCTTAAACGAATTAACTGATTTTCATGAAACTTGGTAGATAAACATTTAAACGTACTGATAGACTACTTTTTTCTTTTTCAAAGCGGACGAAGTCGCAGGCACCAGCTAGTATCTGCCATATAATAATGTAAGTATTTAGAATAGCTGTATCTAAATTTTTGTCTCTACCTATATAAATTACGCTCATGTAATTTATAACATTACCTACACGCTCCCAGCTACGCCCGGGTACAAAATAAAAACTGTCTTACCTTGTTGGACCAAATTACACACAGTTACGAAGTTTTATCAAAATCGGTTCAGAAGTTTAGGAGTTCATCGGCGAAATTTTTATATATTTACTTATCTATATAGAGACTATATCGATCTCAGTGGAACGAAAAACGTAAAATGTTTAATTCATCCGTGATCAGATAAGCTGGCTTAATAGAAACAGCGGCTTTATTTTTATAGATTTCATATTCAATAACAACATTTTGTTAGACGATATATAACTCTACACTTTTTTTAATAAAGGTTAAACCAATTTACCCTAGTTTTGATGTCCCCCGAGGTTGTAGTTTTGAGGAAACACAGACGTAGGCAATAAGTTCCATTCGTCAGAAGTTCGGACAAGAAAGGTGGAACTGTAACGCTTCGTGCGTGACCGAGGAACATCAACCACGAAGGGATGAAATCTCTGCCCACGTCTCGAAGTCCGAAGTGAAACAGTTCCGGTTGGACACGGTTTGATTAGCTTGGGTTCATTGCTTTGGAAAGACACAACCGCTTCAGTGAGTGCTAAAGGAACTCCCAATACATTAGCGCCAGTTCACACACAAATGCAACGTGACGCTATGTGGAACGCACGTTTTAGGTACCTGGCGGTATTATATAGAACTTCTTTTCAAACGTCTTCCAAAGGCTCTCAATTCGACTGTATTTTTTAATGTTTGTTACCTCTTAACTTTGATGATTCTTTTTTTTATTTCAAAGCTATGCTTCCCGTGTGGTCCCATTTCAATTTGGCCCAGTTCTGACAATGGCATCAATGAGAAAACGGTTTGAAGTCGGTTTATATTTTGTTAAAAAGAGTTATTTATGTCAAGGTTTAGAGACATTCTGACGGTCTACTTGATGGTACCGTAGGCTATAACAGGCACAGGTATTACATAGTAGGATTAGGAAGGGATAGTAGGGAAACACAACAGAACACATGCTGTTCTTTCACTGTGGTCTACTTTAAGGAGGTGGTTACCTACTGATGCAATGCAGTGTTCTTTGCCACTAACTACTTAAACATTATTTATTACACAAAAAGGTAAACAGTAAACGTTTCGGTGTGAACTGACCCTTACAAACAGGAGTTAAAAATAACGACCTGTTACAAATAACACCAACATATAAGAGGTAAATATCTAACATAGTGTGAAGGCGTGAAACTGAAAAAGGCCATTAATTAAAAGTACAAAAAAAAACCGATGCTACAAAATTCGATTCCGTTTGATTGGCAGCGGAATTGATTGCCGTTTGTTCATTCGGTTCGCCGGAAAACCACTGCTCTTTGATTTTAGTACAGTATTTGGATCACTGTATTCTATATTCTATATTATTTTATACATGACATGTAGTAAAATGGGTCATGTTTATTTAGTCTATTATAATACTAGGTTTTGCCTACAACTAAGCTCGTTTGAAAAATAAGTTAAGCGAAACACTCTGCCTAAGCTAAACAGACTGTCATACTCTGCAATAGAACTACTTGGATTTTTTTTGTCCAAACTTTTCAATCGTAGAACTAATAGTAGAACTGTTTGTAGTTTTGTACTAATCTAATCTGTACATTGGTTTAGTTGTGAAAACTGTACAGAATGATATTTGACATGAATTTTAAAAGGCGTAGCTGCATTGCCTCAAATACGAGTGGAAGGCGCATTTTGGAATTTATCTTTATTCGTAAGTTCAATATGCATTCCGCTACGACGAACACTTTTACGGAAAACTCAGTATTCTTTTCTATAAGCTATTTCCATATTAAGCACTTAATATTTATCTCCTACTCTTACGCTCTTTATAGTTATTGTATTTTTTTACTAAATATTTTTAAAGGTTTATATATGGGTGTTTCTTCGTTATTAATTTAATCTTCGAAAATCCATACTATTACTGATCAAAAAACGTAGGTATTATGTTTCGATTCATGTATGTTACCACTATTTGTAATAAATTTTATCTACCCACAAAAAATTATAATTAAACCTTATCAATAGTTAGTAATTAAAAGGTAATTTAAAAGTTACAATTAAAAAACTTAATAAGGTTTTGTTACCTACATACAAATCTTCCGTGAAAATTTATCTATTTGAAAGTGAAAACTGCATCAAAAATCTCCCATGCACGGTTTGGAGCAGTTAGCGGATATAATGAGGAAGTATTGTTAAGAATTATTTTGCAAGATATAAAAAAAAGATTTTAAATTATTTTAAAAAAGTATTTGTGAGCTTAAGAGATCGGCGAGGAGGATTTAAAGCGGTCGTCCCTCGACGTCTATAAATAAAATTAGTATTTGATAGCATTTTTATGGGTTTTTAATGTCGTCTCTCGAGACGTCTTTGTACGACTTCAGTAGGCACTAACCGAGGAGTATAATTTTGTTCGCGTACCTATTAAATTTCAATGTAATACCGATAAGCGCGGAGAGAGGAGAATGCCTTTAATATTCGATGAGGATATTTATAGATGAATTTCTAGATAAATTTCTCTGTACATTGAGTATTTTCTGTTTCACAATATTATCAAACTTTCAATCTTTTTCGCGAGAATGTTGTGTAAGATTGACGTGTCTATGTAAGTATGTGTGATTCTGTGTGTTTGTCTATGGAATCATAGTTTCCAAACGGATCAAAAGTTTTTGAACCCAGCTATAGTTTTCTGAAGATCTATCTAGGGCCTAGTATGTACGCCTGTTGCTGACGTTGGATCTAGGCGTTTGAAGATCATCAGTCCATTTTTTCGTTGACGACGGTTTTCACCTGCAAATTCAATAAATTCAATTGTTGTGAAATTTGTTTTAAGCACTGTTATTTCGGTGAAATTTCCATATGGTTGATCTGATGCTGCATCAACAAGTAGTTGAAACTGCATTTGAATTAGCCCTAGAAATTTTAAATATCCCTTTTCATCATCATCATCATCTCAGCCGTAGGACGTCCACTGCTGGACATAGGCCTCCCCTAAAATTTTCCAATTGGACCGGTCAGAAGCAGCCTGGATCCACCGTCGACCCGCGGCCCTTATTAGGTCGTCTGTCCACCTTGTGACAATCCCTTTTACGACTAAACAAATCGTCAAAAGAATGCAAAAGTCTAATTGAGTAATTGAGTTTAATTGAGCCAAGAAATATTCCTTTAAATCTTTTCAATTAAAATGTTTGCCTTAACATTGTTACTCTCTAGACTGTGGAATAAAGTAGTGGAAGTATTAATTTGCATTTCGCTCGCAACTCGCAAGTTATTTCTCCTAAAAAAAGTTAGTTACAGTGAAACCGCGCGCGGCGTAGCGGTAATGATGGCGCGCCTGGCATGCACGGGTGCTTTAAATTGTAAAGTTTAGGTATTAATACAAAGTTATTGTGAGTGTGCGAATTGCGAAATTGCTTGGAAATTTTATTTACAATCCTTCGAATAAATTGGGGAACAATCGCGGACTGTTGAAGAATTTTGACATCGGAGCCGCTATACCCCACACCTAATACTATTTTTTGACCCCTATACAATTATTTATATTCATTCAATCAATCAATCAAAACATTTATTTGCAACTTAGTAACATGATAGATAAAAAATAACAATAAAACAAATAAGAAAAATATGAGTTACAACTGTTACAAGTTACAAATAGGTCCCTACTCAGTATTTTGCTGTACTCAGTATATTGTACATAGAATAACTTTATGCCTTCTGTTTTATAAACTTTAGATATTTGTGTGTAAATATTGTAAAATTATTTTAGTCATCATCAATACTAATAATAAATCTGTAAGTGTAGGTATTGCAAATATGTATGATCCTCCATAACTCTTAAACGAATTAACTGATATTCATTAAAATTTGGTAGATAAACATTTAGACGTACAGGACATAGGATAGGATAGGCTACTCTTTCTTTTTCAACGCGGACGAAGTCGCAGGCACTAGCTAGTAATATTATAAGTGTCGGTTTCGTTGATTTTATTAAAAATTAATGCTCTTTGCTTTGAATTTTTAGTTTAAGTTTGAACACTTTTACTACAAAATACCTAAACTAAGTCATTTGAAAGTTTAAACAAAATACATAAATTTGGACGACTTCGAAAATCATTGAATTTCTATCAGCGAACGCGGTAATAAAAATAATGACATCCGAAATGAATTTGTAACACTAAACAGCCAAAGAAATGCGTTTGAAGGGAAAAATATTGCTTACATTTATTTTCCAAGTTTCAGTATCCGATATGAGTATAACCCCGAGAAAACTTACAGTACGGGGAACGTTTGAATTAACAAGGTATTTCGCTCTGAAATTGTTTTTGTTGTTTCCTTTTGGAGTTCCGCCTTTCACTGTTTTACGAGTGTTTATTTCGTTTTGGTTCGTGTTTTCTTTTTGAATAACATTTTACATACAGTGCAATATAAAGTAGGAAGTAACTTGTTAACAAGCATCAAATGCAGAAAACATTCAATGCAGTACGATTTATTCCTTTAAGCGCCCTACCTCACCGGGACGCCAAGGCCACGTGGCCGGCGACGTGGCCAACAATTTATATTGTAATATATGGCAGATAACGCACTTGGCGACGACTTGGAAGCGTCGCTAGTTTGGAAACGTGGCCACGTCGCCAGTGAAGTGTATGCGAGTAAACTGCGTCTCACTCACTCAGTGTCAAAACCGGTGGCCAAGACGGTTGCATGCGTGTTCTATGTTTAAATTTTGTGTGTTTTATAATAAAAGGAATGCGTCCGGTCCAATACAACCAATTCCCAAATTGCCTGAAATGTCAATACGCCTGAAATCAATATCCCAAATAAACTGAAGTTTAAATCGACAATGAGTCGATACCGAAGGTTCATTGTTGAAATACAAAAGCGTCCATTCTCTATACGAAAACTGAGAGAACTGAATGACAGACGGTAGCCAAGCAAGACGCCACTGGCCACTCAATTTGGCGACCGGTAGCCACACCTACGTCGCTTGTGACGTGGCCGTGGCGTCCCGGTGAGGTAGCGCTCTTATATGAAACAGACCTTTGTTATTTTGTTCCAGTTACGGACACAAACGAATAAAGTTTTTCACTAGCTGTTGCCTGATTGCAATTGCATTTCCTTTCGACGTGAATAGGTCTTTCAATTTTCTTCCATAACGAGTGGGAATTCAGGAAACTGATGATAACAAAATCGGGAAATAAACATAATCTAAAATTTTAAAATCTAAAACATTATCTTTATCTAAAACATATTAATCTAAAATGGTGAAATAATTCACCATGTTCTTCTTTACAGAAGACCTTAAGTATCGCTTGCAGAAACCGTTGGTTAAAACTATATGTGGGTTAAAGTCACTTAACTTAAATTTAAGAAATTCGTATCGATAAATGTTTTTAATAAGTCTGCGGGCTTTGGATATGTATCGTCTGACCGTTTGGGTAGACAATTGAAAACTTTTATTAACTAAAAGCTTTTGGTTTTACTTTTCAATTAAGTCAAATTCATCGTATGTCATATTGACTGAAATACGATGAATATTTTTATATAGGTACCTACACATGGGTGAGTTTTCATTAAAAACGTTTTGATTTATTTATATTGATTATTGACTGATATTGGAGCGGTGTATGACGAGTTATTTGCGAGAATTGCGAGAGTTATTGAACACGGAAAAATGTAAAACCAACTAACCATCTCAATCAACCAAACCAACCATTCGGTAATATCACTTTAAATTTATTTATGAGTTCACATTGTTCATAAAGATTTACAAAAATACCTACTAGCGATCATCGATGACCTACTAGTGTTTAGAAGGTATTAAAATCAGTCCAGCCGTTTAGGAGGAGTTCAGTGACATTATACACACGCACAGAAGAAATCAATACTAATAATAAATCTGTAGGGGTCGGTCATGGATTATTTACTTTGTTTTCAGAAATATCGTGTATACATACATACATACATATACATGATACTGAAACTAAATTGACGATTTTTTAGAATTTTTTTTCTGTATGTATGTATGTATGTATTTAACTGATTTTCATGAAACTTGGTAGATAAACATTTAGAAGTACGGGACACGTGATAGGACAGATTAGTAATCAAATATATAAAGTGAGTAAAAAATTATTAAGAAAAAGCAATACACGAAAAATATATATTAACAAAATTTTTCAATTTGAACTGTATGATCAAAGGAAGTATAAAGAAAGACAAAAATAAATTAAAGCTTTACTTGGAGCGACATTTGCTCTTGATGTAAGAAAAATCGTGCCTCGGCTTTGGTACTCATAGGATTTACAAGCCGTAAACATTGCCCATAAGTTCGCGACAAACGATCAAGTGGATTGATTGCTTTAGACGCGTTTAAAACAAGGCATTCCACACTTTCACTTTTAAACTCTCTCTGATTAATTTAAATTAGAAATACTTGTCTAATTTAAATTCTATTCTACAAAATATATGTCAGTACATGGTAATAATATAACATATTTTTAGGTTTATATATACACTTATTTGGATTTATATTATAGAAGCATAATTATATTATACTAGTACTCGATTCTGTAAATTATTCAGAGAATATTAGCTTATTTTATTTTTATTAACCATTTTTCATTACATTTTTTCAAAGCTTATTGTTATGATTTTACTAGAAGGTACAGTTTTCAACGAATATACAATCACTATGCTTCAAGTATAGTCTATGCGTAATCTGATGTGTCAACAATGTACACTGTATTAATTGAGAAAATAAAAATATTCATCATCATTCACGATTTCGTCGACTGCTGAAATATAGGCATATTTCCTGTAGGACAACTTCCTGCCACAACTTTCCTGTAGGATCTTTCAAACGTAGCCATGATCCAGCATCAAACAGCGACTATCTGTCCACAAGGTAAAATATCCACCCACAAAGATGATGAAAACGAAAAGTGGTACTCTATACTCACTTCTTATTCATATATGGATTAAATTACCAGGTTGTAGTAAATAGGATAGGATCCCACCTTATCACATAATACATAAAACCTAAATAAAACTTTTTTTTTACGTAATTCAGATTATATTCAGCTGGATAAAATTAAAAGCGAAACTAGAAATCGCTTTAACGAGTACCGTACAGCAAATAACTAATAGGCACTCGTGGTTTGAAATCCATTAAATACGAGTAACAAAGTATGCAATGCATCGCATTAGCAATGAAATTATTCTATCAAATAGAACTCAATGTCTATTTGAACTCGTGTGAATTCAATGTACAGTCGGCCGCATAAGTCGATTAACACATTGAAAAGTGCAAAACGACTGAACACTCAATTACTTACTTAAGCTTACTTACTGAAGCTTTTTGTCGTGAAGTTTATTGTGTTCTGTAGTCGTGACAACGACTTATGGCGCTTTGAGTGTTCACTTGTTTTGCACTTTTGAATGTGTTAATCTACTTTTGCGGCCGACTGTATCTACTTATGTACACACTGTTTACTAGGGACCGTCCATTCCATTAGTGAAGTTTTATTAGTACAGTTAAATTAAGATTTTAAGTAAATATGTTCACCTGGATACCATTTGGATGTCATTCACATATTATATGAATAATCACTATCATACATCCAATTGTTTTTAATGTATGGTGCAGAGAAGCTGTACTCTTAAATACCTACGCACATTAGTCAGATTAATTAGTAGTTTCAAACATACACGTAGCACTCGTAAGTAAATAGTTTGCTTTAGATGAAAAGTTGTGTGTGAAATTACTTTAACAAAACAAAGCAGGGTCTACTTTTATAGTAGGTATAACTAATTGTACTTGTTGTATAGTTTAATTATTCTAAAGAAGATTATCTTAGATCCTCTAAACATATCTTAAGAGCGTAAAAACTTATTTAGCTTACCCCTATTAGTTTAAAACAGTTAGGGGGTCGATTCATTTAAAAATATAACGTTATTTCTTGGGTTAATTTCATCAAAACCCGTTCAGCATTTTTACCGCATTTTACAAAGTGTTTATGGAAAACTAATCGTAATCGACAAAGTGCCTTCTTTATTATTTTTTAATTAAATTATTATTATATAATTATATAATGCTATAATCCTTACATATTATAAAAAAAGTCCTCCGCCGCGTCTATATGTCTGTTCGCGATAAACTCAAAAACTACTGCACCGATTTTCATGTTATTTTCACCAATGGATAGAGTGGTTCTCGAGAAAGGTTTTAGTATATCTAAACTATTATTATAAAGAGGAAAGATTTGATTGTTTGTTTGTTTGTATAGAATAGGCTCCGAAACTACTGGACCGATTTGAAAAATTCTTTT
This sequence comes from Synanthedon vespiformis, assembly GCA_918317495.1. Taxonomy (NCBI): domain Eukaryota; kingdom Metazoa; phylum Arthropoda; class Insecta; order Lepidoptera; family Sesiidae; genus Synanthedon; species Synanthedon vespiformis. Next base: position 8,012,361 of record OU906947.1, read on the forward strand.
ACCATTAGAAGCCGACATTATCTGTGATGAACATAGGCTACTTTTTACCGCGGGAAAATGCTTCATTCCCACGGGAAAACGGGTATAGGACAACGGGTAGTAAGAAATTATCCTTCCGTACTTATCTTTTTCACATAACTTCTATACGGCTGAACCGATTGGGTTGAAATTTTGTATGGGTATTTCGATGGTTTCCTTTTTTATACTTTTTTCATATATAATAACAAAGGAACTCTCAACACTCTCAAAATTACAGTTATTAATACACCTTAGTGCAAGATGTGAAAACTCTTTGTATGTTCTACCGACTGAGGCTCCAATAAAAAGTTCCGATTAATTATAATACTACTTACTCTGATTTTTTTACGAAGTAAAAGTAAAAAGTAATATACACTTTATTAAGTAAAGCAACGGATAAGGTGCCTCGCTGTCGGTGAGTAGGAACTTTATACCGTGTGTTTAACTTTGTAACAAACTCCAACTGAATGTGTTTTCTCCTTGCTACAATATTCAAGAGTGCTGGGTTTAAGACAGCTACAATATTATTGTGTTGCATGTGTCTTTGGGCCGTACTTAATAATATCTAGGTCTCAAGGCGGTATGGTGCCTCAGACTATCTTGAAAATATCTTTTAGATTTGTGGTTTTTTTTCTTTAAGCTAGTAGGTACAGTCGGCTGCAAAAGTAGATTAACACATTCAAAAGTGCAAAACAACTGAATGTCACGATTAGAGAAAATAAATAAACTTCACGTACAAACGATCGTAAAAAGCTTCAGTAAGTAAGTATGTAAGTAAGTAAATTGAGGGTTCAGTTGTTTTGTACTTTTGTATGTCTTAATCGACTTATGCGGCCGACTGTACTCTTAATAGATCTCACACAAATCTTGGTTCCATTTTTCACTCCCCACTCCCCGATCTACCTCTAAAAATAATTTTACTAATAAAATTAAGTATTTTTATTAATTTTATGAAATTAAGCTAAATTTGTGAATTTATTAATGATAATTATTAATTAAACTAATTTATTTCTTAACTTTACTATCTTAATAATACTGTCTTTGTATGAAAACCAAGATGTTTGCTATAAATTCAACGTATACAATACATGTCACTTGTCAAGAAAAAGGTAAAGCTTGGTATACTTACATAAAAAGCTCCCAGCGAGGCTGTCCAAGGGAGGTTAGGGTGAGAGTTTCAGATTGACGCACGGGAAATTAATACCATAATAATGAGCGTCAAATAATTCGTGACCTCCCCACCGGCTTCTGTTTGATAGCTTTTATTCGTGCTAATGAAAAAGGTCTTTTTTTAAATATTCGACAGAAAAAAAATCAGTAAAAGCTTTGGAAGTCATTATTTCCCGCTTCGAAAGTTTCTTCTTTTAGATTACAATTTTTTTCCTAAAAGCTAAACACATTTACTTACTCTGTTTTTATTATAACCTTTTATTTTGTACAATTTCAGTCGCCTAATGTTCACTTAATGTTACTTCTGTTTCACGGATATATCGTGTTACTAAAGTACGATATAATAAAACTGATATTTGATGATAGTTAGGCATCGTCAAAATAGCAAACGCCAGATGTTTCCGACTTTGAAAGGTGAAACGTTGAAGGACAAGGTAAGCTCTGACTACCCTTAATTGCGATCGAGTAACAAGAAACACAACTGCATACTGTAACACAAGTAACATGCAAATAACACAGTTGTCTAATGAAAGGGTTTGAAAGGTCCAATTAGCGAATGCAGTTTTGTATGTTTTGTATCTATACAAAACTATTGTCATTGTGAACCAGACAGGTCAATTAAAATGAAACATCTTATCTCATTACAGAAAGAGTTTATTTAGGTCGCGTATTTTAGTTATAAAACATAGTCTTTTGAATAGAATTAGTACAGCGCGTTGCTTATAAAATAGGATGTTTTAGATTTTAGACAATTGGATTTGAAGTCATGCAACACGCCATACAAAAACATTTTCAATTCAATGTGTTTCTCTCATACAGTTAAAGCGCATTGGAGTACATCCATTGTTCATAGACTTAATTCCCACAGCATATTATTATGCTGCATGCATCCCGTAGGATTATTAGGGTAAAATTTAGGCCGGTTCAAAGCCGATGAAAGTCGCCAATGAAATTTCTACGTCACTTAAAATGTTGTTGGATCTTTCGAGTGAAATTTTCGGTCGTTAATGTAAAGAAAACTGAGATGCAAATGGCTTCTGCTCAGAATCGAGTGCGGGCGTTCTTGTATCATTTATGATATTGTTTTTGACTATATATTTTAAATTTAATGGATTATTTTTAAAACGTAGGTTTACGTATTTTTAAACACGTGAATTCAATCGAAAAGTGATTCTGCCTATTCCAGTAAAACAAAGAAAAAAATGTAGGTACACCGTAAGAGATGTAAACATATATATGTTTATAAAAAAAAATATCGCTAAATATGTTGCCAAGCTCAAAACTGTAACATGGCCGGAGCAATTTGTATATTTTTTTTCAAATATTCATTTACGTTAGAGGAAGGTTTTAATGAAGAAAATAATTGGACACCCTCTCCTAACCGCTCAAAGCTAAGGATAAAGATAAGGATATCCAGTGTCTGTTATTAGTCTGTGACATTGTTAACTCACTTCTCTCGTACACGATCGCAACAACATTTTATTGATTATATTTGTGCTATTCATTACTTGTTAGAAAAGGCTACGAGGCGCCTTGTCAGTTAGCGACCACCCGAACCGCTTTGCTTGTATGAAGAGCTTTAATAGATATCTAAACGACTGCCTATTGTCTTTTTACCATTCACATCGTCTCTCTTTGATAAGTTCATTTGAGATGTAAGATAAATGGAATAATGGTTACTGTATTGGCTCAATTGACAATAGAAAGTTGTTTTGCATAGGGAAGTTGGCACACACGTTTCCTTCTGGAATTTCAATTGAATAAAGCCTACATTCATTAAAATAGAGGTATATAATATTTGTTTACTTGTTTGATGTCACTTAGTTTTCCCTTAGATATAAATATTTTGCTACATAAATATATAGGGAAAGAAACGCGTGTGTATTTTTAAATATAACGAACACCGGCTAGAAAAGGGGTATCATAATATAGAAAACCTTATGATTAAACGTAATGGAACACGTTATGTCTAAGTTCAATAAAACAAAATTAGTTACAATAATATTATTTTATTAACTAATTGTAAATCAGTTAAAAAGGATAGATAGTAGCCCGTGTGTTCATTTGTTATTTATAAAATTCACTCGTAAATAACTAATCTTTAAATGTTACAGGAAATAAAAGTATATAAGTTATCTAATTGTATGAACCCTGTGAAATATTATTTATTTTTTGGCAATAGGCCAGAAGATGAAAAAATGAGGACGTTTGTTACATAAGGCCTAGTTATGGCGTGTCAATAGTTCAAATAGAACATTAATATATTACTTACTTGAATTTTTGTCATTCCAATCAATTTAAAAAAATAATATGTATGAATTTGTTTTTTTCTGCACGTGTATTTGCAAATTAGAATTTAAGAAAAATACAAAAAGGAGGCTTTTTGTATTTTTGTTTGTGATGGATAAACTTGAAAACTATTCGATTTGAAAAATTCTTTCACCGATAGAAAGCTACATTATCAGCGAGTAACATAGGCTATAATTTATAAAGTCAGCAAACGGCTGATCAGATTTAGATGAAATTTGGCACACAGATAGTTTATTGCTTGTATTAACATAAAAAAAATGTTAGAAATCGCGGGCACGGAAAGTTGTACTAAAATATCTGTCTAGTATTTAGTTGTTAGCGGCTAATTCCAATATATCATTGGAAGAGACAGCGAAACTACTTGAATAACTCGATCGAATTGGGACTCGGCACGTCTAAATTGAAGGAAGAACAAAAGATCCATCAACACCACATTCGTCAATGGTTTTGACATGTGTCGAAAGCAGAACTTCAGTCTACTTGTATTTATTTTTTCTTATTACTTTACTCTTCTCTTTTAATTATATATATAAATAGTAGTTGTGTTTTTGTTTACAATCAAAATTAAAACGTCAAAGTAAGTGAAAGCTCTACTGAAGTAAATATGTTTTCTTTCGCTTATAATTCTTTTATTTTTCTTTTTTTAAAATCAAAGTAGCCTAAGTTACTCCTTATTAAATCAGCTATCTGCCAGAGAAAGTTCGGTTGAAATCGGTCTAGAAGTTTTGAACATTAGCGAGTAGGTACCTATATACTGCATAGACACAAATAATATTGTAAACATGGCTTTCTTATTTTTTTGTAAGGGTATGGATACATTTAGTAAAAAGCCGTTATTTATAAGTAAGTATAGATTATGCAAACGTCCCCATAATTATGTTTATTGACATTATTTAAGAAAAAAGTTTAACAATTAGATAACCTTTTTATTTCAGAAGCTTATTCATAAGATAAAGGTTCAAAAATCGTTCAGTCTGAAACATTTATCTGAAAAAAAATTCCAGTGCGAATCATTTAACATTATACATATTTTAATTAAATGTATATTTAAGTGTATATAAAGATTCACAGCACGATCTCGAGATCGAGAGGCTTTCGTAAAACACGGACAAGTTATTGTCGTAAAGACAAAAGAAATGGGTCGAGGGTCAATCGAGGAACAATGTTGCCATGACGACGCGGCGCCGTCGATTGTTCCCGAATGATGCCCATTAAAGTAGTTAAAAGAAAAGATATAGCGCTCACAATGAAACATTACACCTACGCTTGGCACCTCATTGGCACACGTTTCACGCATAATCACGTAATACCGCACATTGAGAGCTTTTACACGAATATATCTCGTGTATTCGTCATTTGTATGAGAGTTTCCACGTATTTCGGACTCAAATGAGCCGGTATAAGCGTCGCTGTGGCGCTAACTGCTGCGCTCTATCCAAATGGAATTCTAAAAGAATATTTCTGGGTCATTTCAGATATGTTTTCTGTGTCAATGGGTTCGTCAAATGCATAAAAATTTTGTTAAAATGAATGAACTTTTAGAAAAACTACATAACTAAATCTTGATCGAGAGATCAAGATTAATACGTAGATAATACGTACATGGTTATAGAACGTTTATCTATAACCATCTACGTATTAATTCTCTGAGTCAATTGATTACCGTAATATTGAAATCTGATATATCGAACGCAAACTATGCGGTAAAAGGGTAGTGAGGCAAACATTTACCAGTAATATTCACCATACCACATTTACGTAAATAAAGGAAATTAATATTTGATAAATGTAATTCATTTTGAATTCTATTTATATATATATTATTTTTTATGTTTTTATGACACGGCGGCCTTCTGTATGGGGGTGGTTACTGCAACCAAACGAATTCTTATCTGGACCAACTAAGAAGAGGCCATTTCCGAAGTAGACCCAGCCGGGAATCGAATCTGGGTTAAACAAATTCTTTTTTAAACAAATGCTTCTTCAAAGAACTCTAATTTATTATTATGTCGATACAAGTTTGTAGACATTTATAATAATTCCTATATTTGCAATTTATCTGTTATTATTTCGATATATTTATTATGTCTTCGTTCCAATACAACTTAGAAACTTAAGTACCTAGAACTCATAAATATTTATTGCACTGCAAGCTCACATTATATTACTGAACATTTTTATTAAATGTAAAATCACCCAGAACAATGCATAGAATGCCTTTAAACCGCTGTAGAAATGTTCTGATTGTTCATAGCGTGCAGTTATAAATCCGATTATACGTGAAACTAAAAGAATTTAAAAGCTCTCTATGTTGTGGTTTACAAACGATAACAATAAACGAATCATATATATGTATTTAACAGTTTTAAAACCTTGAATATATATGACCAGATGATAAACCAAGCAAAAAGTAATATGCAACATTAGGCATTCATTATAACCACAAACCTTCCAAAATTTGTGAAAATGTATAAATATATATTTGTTACTCTTTCAGCATTGATGAAATTTAGCTTATTACCTGAATGTGTTAATATAGGATACTTTTTATCCTGGAAAAATGGTAGGTTCCCAGACAGATTGTCTATAAATATAAAAAAAAATGGGCGCCGATACAAAATGTGCACCAGTATACCTCTAATCTATAAAAATTGCTTCAAACTTCTATCGATTTATAACTTTTTCCCAATAATACTAGAGTTTGAAGCTATTCCTAAACTTTCTAGATCAATTTGGCAGCAGTCACACAACCTCATTAGTACGCTCTCTAATGAAAATTTATACAGGCCGACGACGCCTGCCTCGTGTGCTCTTTTACAAAGCTTAATTTCCCTTCATTTTTAAACTTTTATGTGAGTTAATTTTGTTAAAATTTTACAATCAAAATATTTATGTATTAATTAAATATTTGAATCATAATAATTTGAAGATCCAATATTTCAAATTACCTCACAAAGTAATTTTATTCCAAAAAAGATAAATGTTACAAATTATCTTTTAAGTAATGTCTCATTAACCATATTACATATATACTTTTATTACAATCTATTTATCAATAAATTAATTTCACGTTATTCCCATAAATCTGATTTTGTAATAGATACATTATTTGCTTGTAAAGAAGATAGCAACTTTTCATATTCGTGTGGTCTTAGAGGATAATAGGAGATAATATGAGAAGGGTAATAAAGTGTACTTTATTCTTTTGACTTGAATAAGCTTCCACAGTGTGAGACAATTATTATTCAGAAAACTGAGGATACCGCTACATATACATATATCAGATTTTTGTATGTATATAATGGTATATTCGTTGGATATACACATTATAATATTCTCAAAGAAAATATTACTCGTAATGTACACGAAATCACATGAACACACGACATTTTCTTTAATTTGAATGTTGTATAATAATTATAATTTTTAAAATTAAACATAAAATACAAGAAAATAAAATATTTTTTTTCTCTCATTTGTTAAACTTTCCAATTTTATTTATTTAACGCAAGTTTACAGGATAAAAATCAGGAGAGACGACAACGTGTGAATAATTTTATAGCGCAACCGTATTTGTGGTTTTCCTCGCTCGAATCCTCGCTACGGTGCTTCGCCACGATGTGACTATGACATTCGATATTACGTACATATTATGCTACGAAACAGGTTACGAGAAGCGAACCGGATAAGCAGCTCATAGCCAATTAGCTTTCTATACTTAGTTAACGGTAATTTCATAACAATATAGTTTGATTTAGTGGCTAGTAACTCTAGAGCTGTTAACCAAACGGTCGCGGGTTCGAATCCCGCTTTGGGCAAATGTTTGTGTTAACATTTTACATTTGTATCTGAGTCATGGATGTTTGTATCTATAATATGTATGTATTTAAAAAAAAAAAGTAATATAGGTATGTGGAATGTGTCAAGAAATTTATTTATTATATTTATTTATTAATGGTTTGGTTAATTAATTTTATTGACTTAACTATACGAAATCAGCAGAGTAATACATATATGTATGGTTTTATTTGAGTCATTTTATGCAAACATATTTGTTTTGTATATATCTTGATTCTTGATGTTTTCTTTTCTATCGATATTGTATAAATAGGTTACGACGAAGTCTTAACTTGAATACTAAACAAAAATTTGATGCGTTTGCGATTGAAGAAATCCGGCTAAACGCTTTGAAACTTGCTAGGCCTGCGGGCAGATGGAATGTTCCGATTTGTGTAATGTATCCTCTTGCAGCGAAATGTTCCGACCATATTATATGCGTGAATATATTTATATTATTATGTATTACGATTTTATTGTATCTGTGACATATAATTATAATGTAATTTCATTTATATAAAGTACTGGCTGGTGCCCGCGACTTCGTCCGCATTCAAAATGTTATATAGCTTAAAGCCTTCCTCGTTAAATCGACTATCAAACACAAAAATAATTTTCAATTCGAACCAGTATCTAGTTCCTAAATCCTAATTTATTAGTAAATTGATTAATCGGAATAATTTTTAGTACACTACAAATAAAAAACAAGTTTGTGTTTAGATTCCGAAACAAAAATGGTTATAACTAATTAGATTGAACTGATGTGTGAGAATTTTTCACACAAAAATTATTATAATAAGAAAGAACAATATGCCTTTTGTAAAGGTAAAACCACAAGAATACTGTGTGTCGGAGAATGTTATTTAGTAATTTTCCAAGACATGTGAAGGCCTGCCAATCCGCAGAGGGATATCATAAAAGCTGATATATATTTACCAAAATATTATGAGTGTGTGCGTGCGTACAGTCGCGCACACATTCAACCTCGGCCTCTACCTTTGAATGAAGAAGACATATTTTTCAGTTTATTGGTACTACTGTATCACACGGATGCTCACATCGATATGAAGAGCACACTCCGTTCATTATGTTTCTCTTTGAAGCTTCAATCATGGAGTGCTTGGTTTGAAGATTAAAAATGACAGTCTGTGCCAGAAATTATTTCGAATTTTGATGCTTGATACAGTCATATTTACATATTTGATTTACTTCCAATAAATATCTAGGTGTAAATCAGTGACAGATGTTATTTTATTTATTATTATTATTATTTATACCTATATTCATTACATGGAAATATCCTTAATCGTCAGATTTCACTTTTTCACTGTTAAATATATAGAGGCTCATAATATAATGAAAAATCTCAAGTCTAGTGTCTTCCTACCGCTATATTTTAAAAATCCTTCATTACTCGTTTTCTCGTTAAAAATTCTTCTTGCAGTGGAACTTATTTCCGTGACAGATTGACCATGTTTTTATTAAATAAATAAATTTTCGCTAAATTTATAACTATACTGTATGGAATTTTTCGCTAAATATTTTAAGCGCAGTCTTATACATCTACGCCAAACGCAAAATTGTATATATTGTTTCTATATTTCGCTTATAGAGTTGTTCTTATACACACGTATAATTTCATTTGTTTTAAGTGGTCATGGTGGATATGGCACCGAAGAACGTTGATAATCCAGTAAAAAGCAAAATGTCAACGGTTTTTATATGCGAATTTGTAGAGGGTGTAATTTGCGACGCTATCAGAAAAAACTTCAACACCTAATTAATATGTAGTAAAAATAAGGAACTAGTTTACCTGGCTGTGAATTGAATCTGAAATCATTTACTCAGATAACTGAATAACAACTATTCTGTCATCGGGCTCATCAATATTCTTAGGTATAGAGAAAGGCTTTATAAGGCTATATACCATCTTGAACTCAGACAAAGTCGCGGGCAACAGTTAGTAAAACATAAGAAATGACCACAGCTAACTGTATCTGGTTGTATTACATTCAAGGTTTTATTTTAAACAAAATTTCAATTCAAAATTATTTCGCAAATGATTATCTTCTTAGCAGTTACTTATATTACTAGACAATGTTCACACTTAAAATGTAGGTAGAAATTACATATAGCAATTGAAACGTTCTAATGATTAATTGATAATATTAAAAAACTACATTTACAAGAAGCGGTGAAGTAAATAGTGGTTAATATGCACGCGCACGAAATGGCTCTCCAATCCTTCAATTACAATAACACTACCAGTATGTAAAACAAATCGATTTTTATTTAAAATATCTAATTTTATTTATTTGAAAACAATAACACTTTTTACATCGTTACAATTTATTATCTATCTACGACCCTAAGTCAAACTTTTAAGTTTTTTTTCATTACAATATTAAATAAAAATAGTTTTCGATCACTTCTCTCTTACTTAACGCTCACAATAATTCTTTATTTTATTTTTTTTATTAAATATCTCTAACTACATTTCAAAAAACGTTTTCAATGATTGTAATGTAACTTTTTATTTGAACTCGTTATTACCTTGTGCAATTTACACTGCTTGAAAATAGTTATTAATTTTTTCGTTCAGAAAAAATAGCATATTTGTTAACTGTTCGTACAAAAAATTGAAAATTAATAAAAAATTGCATTACCGCCATAGAGCGCAGCCATTTCCGCGGGATATCGAATTAAGTGATATGTGACCCATCAGGCGCGTTCAGAGGAATACTCAATTCGCGTTTGTTAAAATCATCTTTACTTCTTTTTTAATGAGTTTCTTACAAAGCGAAGGCAGCTTTCTAATAGCCAGAAGAAGACATAGGTACATATACAGACATAGGTACATATACAATCCTTCAATTGTATATTATTAACATGTAACAACAATATGAGTTTAGGCTACAGACTGGTTATAAATTTACGCGTTAAGCTGCCGTCGGAACGTGCCCTTAATTTAGGTTTATCATAGTCACAGAAAGGTGAAGGAAGAAGTGCTTAGCCACACGGTGAACATATATCATGCAACTACTACACTGATTACATTTAATTCAATATCTAACGGTTACAACACTCTAATTAAGGGGATGTCTACAACGTTGGATTTCTACTAAGTACAAGTACTTCCTGTCAATGTAGACAAGGATTACTCGGTTGGTTGCCCACAGAAATTAACTGAGCACCGAGTGCACGTATGTTAAAGCAATGTCAACCGTACCTAACAAGTGCCTAGTTGATTTCTGTGAGTATATGAAGTACATACTGTTCACAGAAGCTATATAGAGTTTCACAATAAAATTCTATGTTGTATTTCCAATTACAAACTCATAAACGAAGCGTACCTGAACCGAGGTTGACACTTCGTTTAAAAATATTTGAAATTACACAGGCAGATAACATTCAAAACGTATGAATTTAATTATGAACAATATTATATGATCCAATAAACACATAAATGAATAAACTTGCAACGGCTGTTAATGAATTCCAATTGGTTTTGGTTTTGAAATTTTAAAGGAAATTATTTAAAACATAAATGTTTGTTTATTAATGTTTCATATATTTTTGTGTTCATATTCTTACTATACAAATGTTAATGTCCTTAATTGGCTATACGTTTTGATTTTTTTTTGTAATTTGAGTATCAATTAAGAGTTGCGTATTTTGAATGAATGAATCAATAAATAAAACCCAATTAAAACCAAGTTAATTAGTTAATTCATAACTATGAATAAGGTATCGTACTACTATACTAATACGATACCTACTCGTCCGTCTGTTTGCCACGATTTTAATATAAAATATCTTGTGTTAGAAAAGTAATATAAGAGAAAACTCGCTACTTCAACAAATATATATTAACCGTTCATATGTTGTTAACTTAATACCGAACCAGTTATTTTATATCTCATTAATTATATTTCAGTTTTATGTCCCATATATTTCACGTAATATTTTTGTTGCCTTTTCGCTTCATAATAATGAAACTGTTAGTCTCACTGAAATAACGAAATTAATCCTATAAAACTATTCATAGTGGGTATTAAACACTTTATTTGTTTCACATAAAATATTCAGCGGTGTCGCTCTGTATTTTGCAGAGTTAATAAATTCGTCCTAAAAGTTGTTTCTGTTACGCCCCATGTTATCTTATTCAATTATTAATTCTCTACTTTACCTTCAATTTTTAATTCAACTTCTATGAATATTTTATCTCCCACAATTCGTTTTAATTCATGTAAGCGTTCAGTTTGAATTCGCTAAAAAGCGTTTGATCTTTTTTTGAATTTTTAACGTTTGCTTTAATTGTGTTAATTATAATATTATTAATATTTTTTATTTATAAAAAAACATATGAAAAAATAATAAATGAACCCAAAGCCTTATTATGGTAAGCAAAACGCACGGGTTTCAAATTACATTTCAGTAAGAATAAAACGAATCAGTTCACAAACCAATCAGTCATTTCATTTAGCCGTTGCAAGCGACATTATGTCACTTGTGTAATTGATTGAAAACGGAATTTGATTCGACGCCAATTTTATTGTAAAACGTGGAAAATTTATTTGTCAGGAGTCGCCTAGTCGGTTCTGTTGTGGATGTGAAGTTTAAACGTAATCTACTTGGAACGCATTGCTGGTACAGTTTCCATTATCGTATGGCGTGTCTGGGTGTTCTTCTGGCTCCACTCCATTAGTGCGCATCTCGTCACGGACCTGGATCATAGAGGTCCCAATCAACTGTGGAATGTTGCTACCATGTACAGTCGGGGTGCGAAAATTTTCGTCAGCTCTCAATAATTCGTTCCTAACCGCCCGTTCTATATATCCCTACTAGAATACTGTTCGAAAATTCAACAAATATTGAACAATCATATTGATAAAGGACACTTAAAACATTATAACCTGTATTCTTGTGTCGAATATGTTGTGAAATGTACTTTCATAAAATTTTAATATCAAGCCTCAGACTCTTATTAGTACCTTTTGAAACTAAAGCACTAATCAGACAGCTGACAGACGCTTGAAATGAAATTTGCCATGACTGCTTTGCAATTGTTGACTTTAAGGTGACAAAGCCTTTCCTACCCCGAGTGTACAGACCTTCTATACTGTTATATAACAAAACAACCAATATGTCTCTTAACTGACAATCGATAACTGAAGATCGATTGAGACTATCGTTGGCAAGTACCTAATTTGTTGGAGAACTAACATGTTCATATACGATTTTTTTTTTATTTTATACAAAAATCAGCCAGAAGACTACGGAGTATATTGCAATTGAATACCTCATAGCCAGAAGCTATTATAGGCGAACAAATTTTTACCAGCAAATTTTCTGAACTAATCTTTAATGTGGTTTGAAAAGTAACTTAACTATACCTTCTCTACTTGTCTCATAACTCTCAGCATGTTGAGACCAGCCAGGTTCTTCAGTTCTTGAACACTCCATTGACCGCTACGTAGTAATTCGGCAAAGAGCTCAGGATATTTTGATACGTCTTCCAAGCCACGCGCGACTCTAGAGATAAGAAAATAATTACAAATAACGTCAATAGCAGAGAGGTCTTATTAACTGCTTATGTTTACGTAGGATTCGTATTTGTTTTGGCTTTAGCAACTGGAAAATTAACTCCAATATTCCTAGAGTAACTGCCCATATTAACTTTTAATCACAAATTTAAAAACCTCAAACTATAGAAAATATATGGTTATATTAATTTATATTTTGTGTAAGTTCTGGATAAAAACTCACAAATGTTTTTCCAGGAATAACAACAGGGATACAAACGTAGGTTTATATAAAAAGTGTTATATAAAATCACGAGTTTATACACAAAAAGTTACCAACTGTAAAAGTCATACTCAATGTACGGAGTCGACTGTATAAGGCGTGAAACGCTTGGGATATCTGTTTTAATTCAAAAAATTCCAATCCAAATTACTCTAACTATGTAGACTGTATTTCTTTCGTACCCCCACATAATTATTTCAAAAGGACATTTTAATTTACCTGTTAACTCCGTCAAAGTCGCCCCCAATTCCAATGTAATCTGCTCCAATCATCCTCTTCACATAATGGAAATGTTCTGCCAAAAATAAACATGAAAATAACAAGTTATTAGGGAAAAATATAGATATAGGTAGGTTATTATAGTAGGATTCGTATTGGGGTGGGTGGCCTCCAGACTCCATTACTAGGCAAAATAAACTATATTGAAATGCGCATACGGTTTAAAGTGCTGAACGTAATTCTCGTTTTCTGTCAGTCTGCCCTACAAATAATACGAGTCTTCACGTATTGTGTTATGAATATCAATAAAGCAACTCCGTATTTAAACCATACGAAGTTGAAACTATCTTGCATTCTCGGTTTATCCGCACGTACAAAAGAATGTATCCTTGGGTAACTTTGTACACGATTCGCAAATACTTTGCCAATTCCTTTCTCCCTTAGAATATGGATTGCTACTGTTATTGGATTCCTATATTAAATAACTACTATATTACTAGCCAAGATGTTTTAATCTGTACAGTTTTTTTCTTTTAAATATAAACGTCCAGCAGACTCCGTGCATTAAAAATACCTTAACAAAAATATCGGTTTTCAACATTTTCAAATATTAACTAAAAAATTTCCAGCTTGAAAATATACTATACTAGATTTTGATAAAGGATCCTTTACCCAAGATACTAGGTATTTTGCCCACGACTTGTGTCCCTTTTTCAACCGACTTCCAAAAAGGAGGAGGTTCTCAATTCGACTGTATTTTTTTATGTTTGTTACCTCATAACTTTCGATTGGGTGAAACGATTTTGATGATTCGTTTTTTATTTTTTTGAAAGCTGATGCTTCCCGTGTGGTCTCATTTCAATTTGGTCCAGTTCTGACAATGGCATCCATGAGAAAAGACCGTGAGACGGTTTGAAATCGGTTTATTTTTTGTTAAAAAGAGTTATCTTAAATACCGTTCACATTAGGTCGGATCGACTGTTTTATCGGATCGAGAAAAGTGTCGGATGAACATTATTATGTATTTCAATAGCGCTGTTCATATTGGCGACCCGTTAAAACTGTCGGCGACGACACGTCTACCGGACGTTCAGCAACGATTTCGGTCGGGTCGGATATAATATTGACATACTGCTTTGTATTGCTCCGTTCACACTTGTCGCTTTCTGCTCAAACGCAACACGCTTCATTTAACTTTCTCAATCATACCATCAAAAGAATGAATACATATTCTAAAGTAATTATGAAACATTATTTTCTACCCGTTATTTTCTTTATTTCCTATCTTCTTTACCACATGTGACAACCGAAGGAGTAGGGCAGCGGCTCATTGATTCATATTATGTCGGACCCGCAGCTCTTATATGCTTAGTGTGAACAACAAGACGGTAAAAATGTCGGTCCGACTTAATGTGAACTAGCACTTTAACGTTGAAACTTTTGTTAAAATCTTTATTGCGAAAATATTTATATCAGCCATTGAAATTTTTCTCTCGGGACCAATACTTTTTTAATGAAAAGTATCCATGTCCTTGTAGTAACGAGTAAGCAAATCGATGAAATATATTCGGAGATTGTATTCACATTTATAAATCGTATCAGATTAACGCCTTTTACGTGAATGTATTAAATTGAGCTATTATTATAGCAGTTTATTTGTAATTATCATTTACCAAACATAAATTATAATACTAATTTATTAATATTCTAATTGTTTGGGTATATTTTAATGTTGAACAACAACATAACAGAGAAATAAGGTCATCATAAAAAACATACATGCCAGATACATACATCTTGAGTTCCTGAAGAAGCTGAAAAACTATAACTTTATTGAACTTATTTTTCAGTTTGTTTTTAATAAATGTGTTAAAACCACGAACACTGCTTGAAATTTGCTACAGCGAATATGTTAACGAGTCATCGGGAACATTGTTATCAATTCATATATTCGATAAATTTTTAAGTGGCGCTTCACAATGAAATATTTCAAAATTGTGTAATGTACGGTACACATTACTTATTCACATGATAATAGTTTTGTTTGCCTGTTCGCGCTTTCATGCCCTCCAGGCCTAGTATTTCTATGTGTATATAAATATTTTTTATATTTTCGTGTCCAGCCAAACGCTTTCGTTAGTTATTAATGGAAGGTTAACAAATAAAACATTAAATTTTGTGGCTTGCTAGAGTAAATTATCTCACAAAGGCAGCGAGGTTGGAATAATGCAATAAGTCCTATTTTGACCGGGATATACTTGAACTTTGGATAAGAGATTCAACTAAAACCCCTTGATGGCTCATAGCCAAGCCAAAGCGTTTGCCTTATTCCTGTCCTATATTATTTTGATAAAATATAAGAGAAGAAAATTATGCGTTTCTCAACAGAATTTTCTCGTTGAATTCAAATCTCGATTGATGATATTCCGGCTCTCTCAATATTATAAGGGCGCGCTGGAAATAAGCTAGTATAAAATATTTTGTTACAGGAACATTAAGGGAAGAATAGCAGCCGCTTGCGAGTTATGCGAGTGACGTCATCAATTTTAGACACGGGTTTCCACTGAATTCTTTGACCGTGGCTTTTGCTATCAAAATTGGTTACAAAGTAAAATTCCAATGACGTCATCATGAATCATACATAACCTTTGAAAATATTATACCCCTTGTTTTGTTTCATAGCCAAATTTATCTAAATAATTTTTTATCTATCTTAGAACATTTTTTCTAGTAATTTTTATAAAATTATTTAATTGGATATTAATTTGATTCTTAATGATTTTGTGACCAATTGAAAAATACTAGCTGGTGCCCGCGACTTCGTACGCGATGAGAAATTAAAAATATAAAAGCAATTATAACGCTTGAAGCCTTGTTGCTATAATACATTGGGCACGCGTTAGTTACGCGTTTTATATTTCCCTATGTCCCCTATGTCCCTATGTACCCTATGTCCTTTCTGGTCTCGCCAAAAACGTGTATGCAAAATTTCATGGTGATCGGTTCAGTAGTTTTTGCGTGAAAGCGTAACAAACAAACTCACATTTACATTTAAGTATATTTTGAAAGTTGAAAATGACTATAAATATTCATATTAACGTGTAAAATACTGATATAATAAAATTTAAATTTAAATTTCTTGTCCTTTACTTACAAGAGCAAACTATCCGCCATTAAATCTAATTTGCAATTCTCTTTGATGTCCCTTTACCAAGGTGTAACCTTGCAAAAAGTAATTAACTATCTCCATTAGCTTTAAAGCAAAATTATTTCATGAACACTTTGGTTTTACTTTTTAAAACATTTTAAATAATAGTGACACGCAAGACACAAAACTTTTCATAACTTCGTAAGCGCGGTTTTCCTTTGGGAAGCTTGTTAAAATACCATACATAAACGAAAACCACATTTAAATCGGTTAAGCCGTTTCTGAGATTAGCACGCACAGATAAACAGACAAAAATTCTAAAAAACTCTAAAAATTCTAAAAATTCAAAAATATTTAATGGCTCGTTTAAGATTTTTTTATATAGATATAGCAATACATACGTTAATAAATCATAAATCGGCGTTACCAAAACTCTTAGCATAATAAACTTTTATATTCGATTTTCTATTGAAATCTTTTAGTATAATATTATTAAGCCAAAGAAGCTCCCGGCCTTTATGTTCTTCAAAGGCTTTTTCACTTTCCTAAATACATTATTACTCTGACTCGTGTGGTAGGTATTTACGAGTATTGTATATAGGTATTGTTGAATATTGAGGAATATTTTTTTAATTACACTAAAATACATTTCCAGTAACTTTTGTCGCCTTTGTCGCATTATTTTCGACACATTTATAAAGGAACGAGCGACATGATACATCATGTCCGACAAACTATTATTCGCAAGAAGTTTTTTCCCACAAATGATTACAGTTAATGATAAGATGGCTTTTATCTTGTACATTGTTGAGGTTAAACAGAAAAGTAAATACGTTTTTGCGGTCAAGTAACAAATGGAACTTGATGTCATTGGATTAGAGTTTTATTTAAAATGTAGTTCCGAAGCACTATAGGTAAAAATCTGAGCTATAATATTACAGTCCAAATTTCTGTATCTACTATCTATCTGAGTATAATATAGTAGTATTAGTATAGCATAGTATAATAGAAATCTGAGCTATAATATTACAGCCCAAATTTCTGTATCTACTATCTTAATATTTTAGATTATAATTATCATAACAAAATATAATTGTAATTATTATTAAAAACCAATTAGGTATATCTCATGATAATTGTTAAAAAAAATTTTTTTAACTTTTAAAATATTTTGTTTTAATACTATATTATACTAGCTGACTCATTTATATCATTTATAGAAATTTAAGACTATGTGTTATACCGAATTACCGATACTGCAAAGCTTTTTACGTGAGTCATTCATCCTTGCAAGTTTTCCCACTTATAATAAATAACTATGTAAAATATAACGTAAGTATAAAAATAAAAATTTACTTAGACAGTTACGAGTACTTATCCTTGACAACTAAAGTTCTAATAACTAATGTAAAAAGTTTTAACTTCGTGCGTTTATATCTCAAGTATTCGTATCCCGAGGAGACATATTGGATAACTTATTGATTTGACTAACTTCATGTTCAGAGTATACTTTATTTTACAATTACGTAGTTATTTCGATATAATAATATTTTTTTTACCGAAACTTAAACACATTTCTTTAACAGAGACAAATCAATTGCAGAATTCAAAGAGGTTAGACAAATATTAGCTAAAAAAATACTAACTTTATAAAAAATATATCCTATCTTTTAAGTTGGACCAAATTACATCTACCTATTATAAAAAAGCGACTTTTTATAATTAATCAAAATTTTAAAATTAATTTTTTTTTTTTATTTTTTAATCAAAATTGATACGGTTTTCACTATTAGAAAAAAACGATAAACGAGGATGTTTGTGTAATTTATATTATTTGCAGAAAAAAAATTGTATCCGCATGAAGCCGGGTTGTGTAGCTAGTTAAATATAAAACAAAATTTTCGACTTTTAAGGAATTATATAATGTCGTATTCTTAATTAATTTATATTTTAATTATAAATATAATTATAATTTTATTTTATATATAATTTTCAAGTCTTTTATAATTTTTAAGTCTTACACAGTAAAACCCTATAATTGGCAATATATGTAGTGAATTGTATCTGTTTATGTTATTTTTTGTTTTGCTGTTGTGTTGTTTGATCACAAACTCAAGTTTGTGATCAAGGTAAATAAATAAATAAATAAATAAATAAATAAATAAATAATGTCAAAATGGCCTTATCTGTTGGATCAGACAAAGTCTTATTACGAAAAAATGTAAATATTGAATATACTTATGAGAATAGTATTTTTTTAATATTAACTACGAGTGATCGAGACATAACGAATGTGACGTAACGAACAACGAAAAAACAGCCTCAAATGAAGACAATTTATATATTTAGAGGGACTGTGCGCATATCCTTTGAAAAAATATGTTTGGTAGGTATAAATATATTTTAAAGTTCATAATTTTAATAACTGAAGTTGATTTCGAGTGCCCCTCGCTGTTTTTCAAGCACTTATTTCGAACATTTGACCGCGCCTACTTTATTAAACACGCTTCGTCGGTTTGGAGTACTTAAAGTTTTCGCTGTGTAGTTGTGGCCTCTGACATATTAATAGCTTGCCAGAGTTAAGCGCAGTATATTAATAACATAGTGAAGCCTAAGTTAAGTTTCCCACAACTTGTTCCAACTTACTGAAACTTGGCCAAAATCTTGTGGAAGGCAATCAACACGCATTGGTTAAGAAACAGTAGGTCTCTACTGACTAAGACTAAATTTATGTGTGTATTCTTTTGCGGACTAATAAACTTAGTTGGAAATTTCGTTGCATTTAATCTAAAGAAGTGTTCGTAGGTTAAATTCATGTAATTGATTGTCAGTCTCCTTACAATATCATGCAAAAAGTAATTAAAATTGCACAAAAATTCAAAACGATGTAGTGATTGACGAAATCTTCTTTTAAATATATAAAAATCAAAATAAGTATGTTTGTGATCCCTATAGACTCTAAAATCTCTCAAACGATTTCAATTCTGTTTTCATATGGAGAGTGGGATACGGTAAAATTAACTAAGATAGGTAGAGTAGTGTAAGATTTATGTGTACGACAATTTTTTTTTTAAAAAAGGTTATTTAAACTATTGTGTTAAATATACCTTGTTCTAAAAAAGCTATTCAAATAAAAGCCTTGCTCCGATTTTAGAAGAACAGCTGAAGTTTTCAACCTACTTCCAAAAAGGGAGGAGGTGGTCAATTCGACTGTAATTTTTTTTCATGTTTGTTACCTCATAACTTTTGACTGGGTGAAACGATTTTGATGATTCTTTTTTTATTTGAAAGCTGATGCTTCCCGTGTGGTCCCATTTCAATTTGGTACAGTTCTGACAATGGAATCCGGGAGAAAACGGTTTGAAATAGGTTTATTTTTTGTTAAAAATAGATACTTATTAACAACACTAAATTATTGTCAGCCATATAATTAAACATTTTAAATTAGATTTAAATTAATCAGTGGGCGTGGTTTTGTCGCGAACTAAACCTACTGTACGTTCACGAGTATATGTTTTGTTCAACATTATAATATATCATGTCACCCCATGTCATTGTAAGAAGCGCGCCATTTTAAATATAATTAAAATTACTATGTAGTAATTAAAGCACGTTGGAAGTATATTCGCACTTCGCAACAATATATTTTAACTTCGCTTTGTATCTTACCCAAATGTATGACAAGACATATACCTATTAAATAAAAAAACACACATATAAATAATTATTTTTATTATAAAATTGTATGTACTGTTTTGTATGTACTGTCTTTCCACTGCCGACCGGAGCGAGCTTTCGAGGTGGCAAGATTATTTCCGACAGGTTATATATAATTATTAAAATATAATTATAATAAAAAATAATCATCAAAAAACGACATTCATAAACGACGAAGTTATCCGCGAACACACGGATAAAAAAAAGAAACTGCTTGTTTAATTGATTCAATCATTTAACATTTTCAAACATCTCATATCATCAGCTATAGTATAAGATTATGAAGTTATATGGAGACTATGAAATTAATTTTGCATCACGACTAAATCACGTGTTAGTGTCCGAACACAAAATGATATTTGCGGTGCCACTTCCGGCATTTATTAATTAGTTTCAGGATACAGCCTGGATCGCTTTAGCAGATTATTAAATAAGTTCCCGGAACGAACACTCATTATGTATCAACTTTTTCAAATTATTCCGTGCAAACAGTTTTAATACCGACACTTTAAATAATTTCTTTTAGATATTTTAATCTTATATAAAATGTCTGTTTAAACTGTAAAATGAATTTGTTTCATTGGAAATTTTTATCTATATTTTTTTATCTAACAGATAAGGCATTGGGTTGCTGGATAGAGCATCTTAATATTAAATAATGATCAATATAAATAATAAGATAATCTATAGGTATATTCAATACGTGAATCAAAAACTAAATTTCCATTTTTAAGAATCCGCGGACGGAAGATTGTAAAATTAGATACACTTAAATTAAATTTGAAGAGGGACTATAAAAAGCTTACATTGTTATATATATAATATGCATTATTATAAAAATGAACATTACACACGCACGCACACACGTTTGACACTAACCGATTTAATAACTTTTAATAAACCTATTTAATAAAGACTAATTAAAGTTACGATTGAATTTTAACCACAAATTAATTAGGCGTTAACCAATAACTCGTTTTCAACAGACTTCCAAAAAAGGAGGAGGTTAATACGACTGTATTTTTTTTAATGTTAATACTTCAGAACTTTTGACTGGGTGGAAAGATTTTGATGATTTTTTTTTATTTGAAAGCTGGTGCTTCCCGTGTGGTCCAATTTCAATTTGGCAGTTCTGACTTTGAAGTCGTTTTTTTAAAAAGAGTTATACATATTAAATGCGTAGTTACATAATATAATGCCGTAATGCGTTTTTGAAGTAGTTAGAATATCACAGTCTTTATATTATTTTATTGTTGTTAAAATGTAAAAGTCTCTAGTGAATCCCGTAAAAATCGGCAAAGTGGAAAATGCGAATACCCTAAAAGGTGCAGTGGAGTGCGAATAACAAACTCCGTTGCCTGGTTACATAATAATATGTGGGCGCGGGGCATTATTAAGGCGCGCGGCTACTACTATTTATGGTTCCACACAACAATGGCGATCTACGGCACCCAACATACGTAAAAAGTGATTGGTACAATACAATCATTGAAAGCCATGATCATTATAAAAATATCTCTGAAAATAAGAATTGTCAACATGTAAATCAGTATAACCAATGATGAAAAATGTAGTGTTCATATAAATTCTATACAAACATAGTGTTTCTTAGGGTAAAACCTTTGAATTTCACGGAAATAACTTCAGTGATTTCCTCAACTCGAATAAACGGATGACCCTCAATTTGATCACGTATCAATATGGATCAACAGGATGTCAGCATTGCGGAGCAAATATCAGTTGAAAATACATCTTCCGAAATGTTTCGTAATAGCGTTTCTCTATTTACTATTTTGCAAGCCAATATTTGGTTTGTAGTTAATAAGAGGCAGGTTCACAATTTTGACTATAGCATATCCTTACATATTATAAGTCGCCACCAATGGATAGAGTGGTTTTCGAAGGTGTATATAATTTACAAAGTTACGAGGGCGTAGTCGTGGGCAGCAGGTAGGATCTAACAAGCTATCGATTGCTACTTCCATTGCAAGACATTAAAAAGCTATTTCTAGTTCAATCTTCAGCACTGAAGACATAATCGAATAGGCATAGCTGACATCCTTTGAAATCCAAAATCATATCAACGTGACAAATACAATAAAAGTAATATCAGAATCATTGCTACAAAAATAATAATATAAAATTTTTACTTCTGCATCTCATATCGTGTAAACATTGAAAATACAAATGATGGTTTCGAAATTCAGATTCACGGTAATTCAGATTTAAACACGATTGCAAACATTTCAGGATTTTCGCTGCCGCTTTATCCATTGGCTAGAGATTGTACCAATTCAGAATATGACAGCTGAGACTTTTGCAATGGCATTATTAACTGGCTGGCTTGTCACGGATCTTATTTGGCATTTATCCATTATCACGAAATTTGATCACGGGCAGGTTTGCCTTCGAAATTTATAACACATTCCTAGTATTCCAATTCACATGCATTCGAACAAATGTTTTCACCTCAGACTTGAAAATTCTTCACTGAACAACATTTTTCTAATCCATACATGAGATAGAAAAAATCTCAGAAATGCTTATCCGGACGGGATTCGATCCTGTGTTAGCTTATGCCTGCAGGTAAGCGTTCTTGTTACGTGACTATAACTGCTTCGTTGATACTCGCTCATCTGGAAGAATAAAATGGTATTTGGCTGTGTGGTGGCGAGCCGTGTGTTTTACGTCAATACAAGTATTTTTTCACATTATATGTATAATTTATAACGATTCGAATGTACTGTATAACCATACCAAAAAATCTTTTATCTTTTTGCTTTCGAGTAGATAATGTAGCTAAAGCAAACTATATTCCCCGATTTTGTTATCACTTTCGAATTACCTCCATTATGAAAGCAAATTTAAAGCCAAAAACACAATTATGTGTTTGATATTTTTAAAGTATTTAAGTAAGTAGGCATACTATTTTTAAACACTTGCAACATTTTAATTTAATTTGCTGTAAGCACTAAAGTTTTCTGTTGCCACCGCCATATGATTGCCACTTCTAACGCATTTTTATATGGTGTGCTTGTATGTATTATTTGTAGGTAGGTGTAGTGTAGACCTAACTTAATTTAGTTAGGAGTAAAGTGCAACCTCGCGTCGCGTGTTCACAGCTTTATGAGAGGCAATAAATTTAAATGAAATTACTTCGCTCGTGTGCATCTGCTTAGTATTCAGTTATTCAGAGGCGTAAGTAAATATGCACGTAGCAACATAGCTATACTCTAGATGCCTATGTACTTGTGTTAAGTCACGTCACCCAGACGCTTGCCTTCACTACTCGAGTAGATGTGTTGAATAAATTCAATTTTAATTCTAGAATCCTATTTAAGCGTTTATTGGTAAGCTTTGTCAGTGGGTAAATAAATTATTTATTATTACTACTTTCTCTTCTCTTTTTAAACCCCTAGCCGATATTATAACGGATATTATAACGAACCACAAACGGATGGACCGTTTTTTATCCGTTTTCTTTACATGATCGGGACGGTTCTTAGCTATATCCTTACTAATATTATAAATGTGAATGTAAGTTTGTTTGTTTGTTATGCTTTCACGCAAAAACTTATAAATCGATCACAATGAAATTTTGTAGGTATACACGTTGTCTGGGACACCAGAAAGCACATAACCTTTCATAGTTCAACGCGGACGAAGTCGCGGCCACCAGCGAGTAGTGTAAGAATATTTGTTCGGGCGTTCACAAACAGGGATATCACAAACATTGTATATATTAGATTACAGGGAGTGTTGTAGTGCTAAAAGTGAAGTTTTTAAAATTACACCGCTGAAAAGAGGCAGTGAAGCTTTACTTGGATTTGAATGATTCTGAGCTCATACTATGTTTAGTGTTGTGGATACTAGTGTAATCATTGTACCTAATTGTTATATGTTTTACTAGCTACACGCTCCCGGCTTCGCCTGGGTTCAAAATTAAAACTATCCTATCTTTTAATTTAGACCAATTTACACATTTTTACGAAGTTTTATGAAAATTGGTTCAGTAGTTTAGGAGTTGATAGGCGACAAACATGTAACATATGATTTTAATATCCTTGCTAATATTATAAACGTGAACGTGAGTTTGTTTGTTTGTTACCCTTTCACGCAAAAATATTTGCATACACATTGTCCGGGGCACCAGAAAGGGAAGGACATAGGGTACCTTTCATCCAGAACGCATACGAAGTCGCAGGCACCGGCTAGTACAATATATAAGTATTTCAAAAATGACAAAAAGAATTGTATAAATAAATCCTGAGTTTCCTTCGGGGTTTCTTCTCGGGATCATCATCTTGGCAAATTTTTTTCTAAACCCTGGTAAAAGAGTTTCTTGGAAACAGATTTCATGAATTACAACATGACTGTTAACTTTAACAGCTTTAACAGTTTCACTGTTAAAAGCTGAAACTGAATTTATTGTATCGAAACCTTTGTAATGCATACATATCTCGTACAAGAGATTATTTAATTATTTGAGTGCAAAACAGACTTACAGGCTATTAACCTTGGTATAGAATGAAATTAATTAAAACTTTATTCACATGAACGTGTGTGGAAAATACGTTAATTTAACAACGTCAGAACAATCTTTGTTCAACCCTGTAAAGATTCGCAAATGATTGTTATGCAGGCTTTTACCGTTTTCAAGTTCACACATTAATTACAGTTAAGCCAACATTTTAATTTACTTCGCATTTGGTATCGTCATGTTTTGATTTACATGAGCATCTAGTTAATTTCAGTTTATTGGAGTTTACTTCTTAAGAATCGATTTGCATCCTTACTAATAATATAAATATAAATGTAAATGTGAGTTTGTTTGTTTGTTACGCTTTCACGCAAAAACTACTGAACCGATCACCATGAGATTTTGCATAAACGTTGTCTGGGACACCATAAAGGACATAGGGTACTTTTCATCCAGAAAAAAAGTACTGTTTCCGAGGGGATCATCTAAACTAATATATATTACTAACGCCTAGCTAAAGTATTATAACAACAATGCATCAAGCATTATAATTGCTTTTATATTTTTAATTGAATCTATTTAGTCAGGAATCGTACCCGGAAAGCACCCTTACCACTCATCCAAAGGGTGAATAAGTAAATGTATTTTATAATGAGCCGCCCCGCCCCAAAATCAAAATCATCAACAATACTAATATAATAAAGCTGTAAGGGTTGGTCATGGAGTACGTGACTTTGTTTTCAGAGATATCGTGTTTATAGGCTCTATACATAAAACAGAAACTAAATTGACGATTTTTAGAATTTTTTTCTGTATGTATGTTCCTCCATAACTCTTAAACGAATTAACTGATTTTCACGAAACTTGGTAGATAAACATTTAGACGTACGGGACACAGGATAGCCTACTTTTTTCTTTTTCAACGCGGATGAAGTCGCGGGCGCCAGCTAGTAGTTAAATAATATTTATTAATAACACCCATTTTATCTTTTATCTTGTTTCTTGTTTTTTCAGCATTGTAAAATTAGTAACAACATCCCAATATTGTATTTTTTCATAAAACTCAAAATAAATAAAGAGATTTGCAAAGCAAATACAGGATGCAAAGAAATTATCTCGAGAGTCTGCTTGTATTTTTTCCTTGAGCAAAATTTAAGTAAGTCTCTTTCTTATAAATTGAAAATAACTGGAAAGATTCCTTGAGAAATAGTATGTAATATGCCAAAGAGCACTTTCCACTACATCTTGATTTTGGGGGTCTTCACCGCAATTAGTCTTTCGACCCTTTGCGAGATATCGTCCGGTTATAAGTTCAATCGAGGCTCCCGATCGTTACAACCCTTTCAGGTATGTTGCTAGTCACCTCTGTCCTTAATTTAAATTGTGGTTTACTGTACTAAGTGGAAAATTACAAAAAAATATGATATTTAATTTATTCTAATTGGGGGCGAACACCACAGGTGGCGAACACCACAGTTGGCGAACACCTCAGGTGGCGAACACCACAGGTGGCGAACACCACTGGGGGCGTGCACCACGGACCCATTTCATGTTTTATAAATTTCTTAAAAATATATAAGTAATACCCCTTACAGGTTATTTAAATCGTTATCCAGGACTTTAAGTTTTGGAATTTTTGTAAGAGTTATTAGGGGTTCAAATTTTTTGTCCATCCTTGGGGACAAACCTTGCCTATCATTCACCCTTGTATAAAATATGAAATAATGGCCGGTAGAGTTTAAGAAATTTAAGGGGTCAATACTTTCACGATTGAAAAGGCACTTGAAAAGAAAAAGAGTAATAATGTCAGCCTTTTCGTTGGGTATTATAGATAAGTGATTTTGCTAATATTGAATGTCCTAGTCGTTGAATTCAACAATACGTTGTTAGAGTTGACCTTTATCATTTCACTAAAACTTCAATACATACGTCTAAAAGTCATCGTCAATAATAATAATAATAAATCTGTAGGGGTCGGTCATAGAGTAATTTACTTTGTTTTCAGAAATATCGTGTATATAGGCTCTATACATGATACTGAAACTAAATTGACCATTTTTACAATTTTTTTCTGTATATATGTATGTGTATGTATGTATGTATGTTCCTCCATCAACCGTTTTCTCATGGATGCCATTGTTAGAACTAAACCAAATTGAAATGGGACCACACGGGAAGCATTCAAATAAATAGCTCTTCAAATAAAAAAGAATCATCAAAATTGTTTCACCCAGTCGAAAGTTATGAGGTAACAAACATAAAAAAAATACAGTCGAATTGAGAACCTCCTTCTTTTTGGAAGTCGGTTGAAAAGAAATAATATATATATTCGTGTGAACAAATTAAGAAGGTTTTCAGGAGTGACGAGGTGGGAATAAATCAAACCAACTTTTGTTATAATACAAAGTTGTCTAACCATTGCTTGTATTATTGTTCGGTTTGAATACGAAGTTTGAGTATCATCAAAACAATTAACACAAATGTGCTGTGTATATCACAGACATACCTACATACGCATTGTGTTTTCACTTGGTCAGTCAGGTAAACTAAACTGTTAAACACCTTTGTTCATTGTATCAAATACCGAGAGACAGAGTCTACTCATTGTAAGAAAGTCATTATAGTTTGTTCGCTGAAACGTACTAATATGGCGCTTTCTCTTTCACTCAATTCCATACAAAATACAAGGACAGCAAATCTTGAGCTTATCCTGACAAGGACGCTACTTTTAGCTTTGTAAACTATAATAAAATATTATAGTAGACTTACCCACAACCCTACACTTTATAATTTTTATTAACTATTCTAGCTACTAAGTTGTGAATGATTTATTAATTAAGATAATAGACATTTTGGTTCCTGGTATAATCATAAAATGAAAAATATACGTTAGTTAATTAACATACGTTAAAAGTTAGGTTTTTTTTAATATATAGAGTGATTCAAGAGGACGGTTTTAGTATATAATTTTCAACGCGGGCGAAGTCGCGGGCACCAGCTGTCTACTAAGAAACAACCAACCCTTGTCAGGCGTTATATTGCTTTACACATTTAGTCAGGCGCTACACATTCCTTACTTTTAACTCGGGCAAAGTCGCGGGCACCAGCTAGTGTTAATGCTAAGATGTATTTGAAGTTGAAAATTAAATACTTAAGGTCCGATAGACAAAGCGTGTCCGCAATGCGACTCTAACATCGCTGGTTGTTGTAAAGTACATACATAAGGGATGACTGTGTTGCGTTATAACTCAACTTGTCGTACATGTACTTGAGTATAAGGGCCTTTTTAAAAGATACATAAATAAATAATACAAATAATATGTTCACACACTCCACACAGCACCATCTAGTTCCACACTAAGCAACTAATGCTTGTATTATGGATACCAGACACTTGATATACTACATAGATTACTTTTTTTTTGTAAATACATACATATTATAAATATGTATGTACAAATATGTATTATTAACTGTTTGGTTAACAGCTAGGATTACTAGCCACTAGATCAAATCGTCGAATGTTTAATTAATTCTTTCATATCCTAAATTATGCATTGTTTCAATTCGTTTCTGGTTGTCTGTTACAAACAGAAACAATTGTCTACTGTCGGGAGACAGCTTGATGCATTCACAATAATCTTCTTTATAAATTTCAATGTAATTGTAATATATCCCTGGCCAATCAGTAAAATAGCCAATCAGTACATTACATACGCACATCATTTAGGTGTATTACAGAAACTTATGATTTTTGCAATGTATTACAAAAACTCAGAGGGATTAAATATGAAGCTAAGAAATGAAGTTCTAAATTTTTTACTATTTTAGCGTAAGCAGTATAGTTAGTACTCACCGGCGACATCAGAGATAGTTGCGTTTGGTGAACACTTAACGAATTCTGGGAAGAAGTTGATCATTATTATTCCGCCGTTTTCTTTCTGCGACAAAAAGTAAATCACTTTATTAAAGGCTTTAGTGAATTGTTTTATAAATTGTATATGTAATTTTTCGATAAACCTCTGCATATTTATCAGTATACGAATGATATGAAAACTTAAGCTACGGGGCAAGGCCAACCAGGCCCCGCCCCGACTTTGCGACTATTGTATTGAATACAAAATATCAAGCTATTACAGATCGCAGCATTCATAATGTCTTAGTTAGATTATGCCTCATAAGACGAGCTTGTTGTTATAGAAATGCAGGCTTTCACGACATTTTTTAATGGCAGTACATTATAAAATGAAAAGGTTTATAAAAACACATCACAAGCATATATCGATATGCACATCACAAGCATATATCGCCAGCAATGAGTAGTTAAAAATAATTGTATTGTAAATTTCACAAAATTATATTAGCCTGTTTTTTTTAAGTACAAGGTTATTATGGAGTGAATAATTTGGATATTATAATAGAAAGGTAGTAAGGTCTTTTCAGATTGGCGTTTTTCGGTGTGTATAAGCTCATTTTTAAGCTCGTTGAAGCCTTTATAGGCTCTTGTAAGCACGAGGTGCGCTTAAGAATTCTGGATAAAGAACACAAAAAGGATCGATTTGTTTATCTCAGATTTGATGCTACCATCGGAGATACTCAGCTTTTCGTAAGCGACGAGTAATGCTAAAAGTAAAAGTTATTATTTCAACTTATTATGGACTCACTAGTTTTAGCGAAAACAAACATTTTTTTCCCTTTTTTTAATGTTGAGAAATCCTTATGGAAAGTCAACAGCGTAGAGGACGCTGCGGGATCATGGCGGTCTCCTACCGGCTAAAACTTGTTGCTTTAAAGAAATTTTTGATACTATTTTTTACCTTACTGCTTGCTCTGCATGTATTTTCAAAATCCCTTATTTTCAAAACCTTTAGGGACTGATTATAAAGTGTGAATAAATCATGAAATTATGGTCTTCTCAATTGCAAAGTGCGCACAGCAATTCATGTAGTACGTTCTTAAACACGCTTAATATTTGCAATAATGTTATTAAATCTTACCAGAGATCTTATGATATCATCCGGAACGTTTCTTTTGTGTGGACACAGGCTGTAAACTGAAGAATGGCTGAATATGACAGGTGCAAGGGACGCCCTGATGGCAGCCCTAGTTGTGTTCTCACTGACGTGCGACAAGTCCACAATCATGCCGAGACGATTCATCTCACGTACCACTTTCTGTACACATACAATTCTCGGTTAATTTAAGCCCGTTATGAACAGCATTAGAATCCAAATGCTAACATAAAAGTAGGTACCACTACTATCCTTACATATTATAAAACAAAATCCCTATACTGCACCGATTTTCATGTTGTTTTCACCAATGAATAGAGTGGTTCTCGAAGAAGGTTTAAGTATGTAGGTAATTTACAAAGTTACGCGGAAAAAGTCGCGGGCAGCAGCTAGTAATATATAAATCATTGTTAATAATGTTTGTATATAGAATGCGAATTTCTATATACAAACATTTGTTGAATACAATCAAAGTTTTGTTGAGAAATAAATTAATATTTTACATTTTATTAAATGAAATGTGATTTCTTAAAAAAAACAATATTGATGATAAAACCAATATTTTAAACTATTTTTACGATCAAAAAAGTATATTAAATTGAATAAATCACCCCACATAGCATAAATTAAGAACGCACTAATTTAAGAAAGAATCGGGAGTATTGTAATGAATAAATAATTATTTTAAGACTTAAAATGTAAGAATAAATAGAAATGCCAAATTGTAATAATTACAAATGCCCTGAAATATAATACCTAACATGTCAGTTGACAAAACGACAGAATCAAAATTAATTACTATCTATTATTATTATCTAAACGTGGCTCTTCGTTCGTTTAACTCACTTAGTAATTTGTCTTGAGGAAGTAGACATACGTATTTTCCTCCAATTTTAGTAAAACACTTTATACATATTATGTACTTAGACATTCGTTTTCATTCGTATGTTTTCTATGGTTCCAGCCAAAATACTCACGAGCAATGTTGTTAACTTATCACCAAAATGTGTACGCATGCCAACTCAATCTATCGACGTATAAAGAAAAATATATTAACATTATACTTGTGCCCGCGACTTTGTACGTGCTGTAATTCGTTTTTTGAAAATCACATTTCAACCTAACATTTTTATCGAAGAATAATATGTTGTTAATCCAGGAAATAAACTATATGTGTGCCAATTTAAATTTCTTGCAATCCGTTTCTGAGTTAGTATGCACAAACATACAATCGCACAGATAAACAGATTACAATTAAAAAAAAAAAATTGAAATAGTATTTAATATGCAGACACGGCTCGTTTGCAATTTTATTATGAGATTTTAACTTTATGAACTGAAGAACTTTTAGTATTAGGTATACAATTGTATTACTTAATATGTGGACGAGAAATCGCGCTGGCATGAGATTGTTATTCTAAAAAATGTGTAAACTCTGAACTACGCTCAGAGTAGAGGAAACCGTGTGCCAATATAACCTCTGAACGCTACACTCCGCATTCATATTCGAATGTTGGAATGCCAGCAGTGGCATCATCTCCTCTTTGTAAGTCCGTCTAACTTAGCCCACTCGGGATTTACATTAATGTATAGATTTTACTGTCTTCTCATAAATGTAAATTTAGATTACATAAAGGCTTAAATTAAATGTCTTCTTTAAATTAATTGTATAAACAATCGATATGACTAATACATAATATAATATGTGATATGGATTAGATTATAGTTTCAAAAAATTATGAAACATCAATAGGTACTAATAAAATAAATATGTAAGTTTAGGTATTGTATGTTGTATGTTCCTCCTTGGTAGATAAACATTTAGACGTACAGGATAGCCTACTTTTTTCCTTTTCGACGCGGACGAAGTCGCAGGCGTATTTTATATTTTGAATACAATACAATATGGAATTGGATAGAACTTTTAGCGGTGGTTTTGCGACATTGCACGACATTGATACTGTGCTTGAAATCAAGGGTTGTATAAGACGCAATGACAGCATATAAGCACACGATACTCTATAGTAACAAATTGGGTAGCTCGTCAGATGACAGTACCAAAAATTTACTTTCTAACAACAGCTGCTTTTCAGTGTGTTAGTGAGAAAAGTCAAAGCCTCCTCACTCACACATCCTTACGTCTTGGCCTAGAATTCCTTGTCTTTCTAGGCGATTGTAGCCGCCTAACATAAAGAAGAGACGCTCAGCCCGTCGCCGCCCTTTGTGAAAAAGATAAATAAAACTTTTCACGATGTGAAACTTGAGGCGGCAAAATTGTGATGTACTTAACCCAAAATCTTTATACAAAAGAAGGTTCAAATGCCATAAGCATGAAACTTAGATTTTATTAGCTACACGCTCCCCGGCTTCGCTCGGGTTCAAAATAAAAGTATCCTATCTTTTAAGTTGGACCAAATTACACATAGTTACGAAGTTTTATCAAAATCAGTAGTTTAAGAGTTCATCAAAAATGGCCTGTAATAAGAGCAATAAATTTAAACGATGATTCTTGTATACGCAGTTACCTTAACCTAATCATAATGCTCCAAATCGCTTAATACTCAGAAATATAGCAATCCAAAGTACGGTTATCAGTCGTTAGTTGTCTCGGTACAGGGTACTGGGGCGAGAACGATCGTAAATGTCAATGTCAAGTACTACGACTGGACACTTTATGTTGGTAGTAGTACATTGCTGGCTCGATTAATTTTGTTAGAAAATAACAGTAAAACCATTTTGAATTAATTACTGATTCGTTAAAGGGTCTATATTTTATGTATGTTCCTCCGTAACTCTACACGGACACAGGATAGGCTACTTTTTTTCTTTTTCAACGCGAACGAAGTCACGGGCGCCAGCTAGTCTAAAATAAATGCCTTCAGAGCACAAATTCATAATGAAATTTTACTAAAGGCATCAATGTAATCAAGTTTGTTAGTCACACAGGAAACGACTGGAAATAATCACACTGCCTGTGCTATCTATACGAGCGCAGTTTCAAAACGGCCTAACTCTCACAATCATTGTTACGACTTACTACTTTACATGATACACAATAGTATTTATTTTCATTTATATATAAAAATTAAAAAAATAATAAATATGTACCTTGTAAACCACTAACCTGTTATGTATTTAATCTTTTTAAAATTTTACTATATATATATGGTTTAATTGTTTGTTTTCCTAAATAATATAAATATATATGAACTCTTTAGTAGAATATTCGGCTCGCTCTCAGCGGAAGTGTCGAACGTTTGGCAAAAAAACTATATATTTTGTGCGTTACAGGTTACGGTTAGGTTACCGTCAGAGAATCCTCAAGTTACTCTTAAGTTACGACGACATTGGCATATTTGTTTTATTTATAGTTTGGGCCAGGACCCGACGCAGTGCGCACTTTTTAAGATAACAATAAAACATGGTACCTGCTTATTTACTACAAAAAAGGTACAGTCGGGGTAAGAAAAGGTTCGTCACCTTAAAGTCGAAATTTGCTTGCACCAGGGCAAATGTCAGTCATGCCAAAGTTTCATTTCAAACGTCTGTCTGTCTGCTTAGTGCTTTAGTTTCAAAAGGTACTAAGAGTCTACGATTTTGATAAAGGAATGAATTTGAAAACTGACTAAGGTTTTAATACCCCGACTTTACATATAGGTATACGTATTGTTCAGTGAGTATACGCAATAGCGTAGTGTCGGTGGCTTCACGCTGCGCCGGGTCACTTCACTAGAACTATTGAACTGTGTAACTTTTAGGCCACATCATACGCTTTATTAGATCATTATTGTCACAATATTTTTGCATAACTATCAACAATAAATGCTTCAATATTTTTTTTTATTTGTCACTGCTGGAATATTCCAAAACAAATCTGTCTCACTCTAACAAGTACATTGAGAGTCTTTCTCCTTCACACATATAAACATTAAGTTATTTACAATAAGCTCTTTGTTTCTTACAAGAGTCTTATATACGTTTGACGTTGCGTTGAGCTTTAGAGTCAGTTGTTCTCTGTTGTATGTTCTAAGTTGTACGTTGCAGTTCAGTATTAGTAGTTGTTCTGCTTTAACTGCGCCCCTTACTAGTGTATACGAACACGCCTTCCTGCTACATTGAAAGAGACAAATTAAATAGTATTATTTACAACGAATTCCATCTTTCATTGCTTCCCATAACCCAATAGTCACAACTTACCACTTATAAATTTAACGTATGAAAGTTTTAAATTTTATTTGCTCTTGTGTTTTTTCTTTATAATGCGCTCTATTATGCCGAATATAGAATATTACCGAATATTACCCAATATTACAAAAATCCTCTACTCTTCAATACATTTTGTTTACGCCTGGCCAATGTGTTATAGCAACAAGTTGTCAAGCGTTATAATTGCTTTTATATTTTTTATTTATCAAATAAAAATCGTACGAAATCGCGGACACCAGCTAGTATCATAATAAAAAAGACCACGGGCATAAAACTGCTAAATGTAAAAAAAATCTGCGGTGTGAGCGAACAACCCTATTCTTCATATACGTGTAATTGAAGATAGAAATTAAAATACTTGTGATATGAGGAGTGATATTATGTTGAATTACACATTCATAATTCCGTGATTAATTTCACTGGGATTGCCTTCATAAGCACAAAGAACAATTCATAAGTTAATTAGTAAATTGGAAGGCTGTGTAAAATTATGAACGAGGCTTGCATCTGGCACTGTGTAATTTATAAGGACGTTTGTTTACAGAAGACGCCGTCAAACTGTCAAACACACGCGTTTCGGTGTGTAATTTTATTGGGTCATTCGCATACTCCACGTTTAAACCACTTCTGGCTTGATTGTTTCGATGTATTTGCATTTTATCTATCCAGCTTTAGATTTGCATGAGACAGCCGACACGTCTAATTCCCAAGATCCAGCACGTTCGTATACGTTATCCTACGAGTAGTATGTAAACGAGATTTTACCTCTCCAAACTCCGTTAGTCCGTTAGCAGCTGGCGCTTCGTTTGCCGAATCAGCCCTATGGAACAAAAATACAATATTGTAATAAAATTTATTCATTGATATATTAAAGAAAATATATTCAAGATTGATTAAAAAAATAAAACAAATAAGGAACTTGATAAAATACTAGCTGTGCCCGTGACTTCGTACAAGTGTATTTGGAATTCTTATAATAAAAAACTATTGAGATATGTACAAAACAACACAAGCTTTCCCAGTCGTGAACTCACACTGCGAGTTAGGTATCGTAAGTGTTTAAACTGTGCTATAGGCTCGTAAAACCTACGTGGAGACATAAGGCAGCGACGACAGTTAGACGAGCATTGCTGCAGTATTAAGGTCCCCGGGCCTTTAATGGGGGCGACGTTTTGCCCGATTCCCCTGTCGCGACCTCGTTTACCACTTCGGCGTTCGTATCAAGCGATTCAGTATCGGGATTATTTCCGTTGTCACTAGCACGGTCAAGTGAATATCGGATTCTCTTTTTATTGAAATATGTAACCGCCACGTTCAATTTTCGTTCAATTTCGCTCAATTTCAATCTCTTACGAGACCGGATCATTCTTAGCGTCTCTCTCCACTTGGCCATTTGTCCACTAATCCATTTATTCACTTATCCACTCCACTCTCCACTGTGCACCTCATGAGTAGAACTGGTCGCGTAACTATCCGTCGTATTCTTATAACTTTTATGTGGAGAAATATGGGAAAAAATCTCAAAGAATGGTCCTCTGCGCTTCACATGCAGGCACAAGTTAATTTTTAAAAATTTACGACGAAAATTATTATATAACGTTATCTTTTGCAATCAGTGTTGTTTCCCCTCTAGTCTTCGATGGCGCCAGTAAGATGCCAAGCGATCAACGGAAATTTCCGCTGATATACTCGTAGTGACACGACGCGTCGTATAACGGCGTATAACGGCCCTGACTTCTATTACCTAACTCTTTCTTTTGCAATTTAGTCGGGGTTAGCACTCTGTAGGTATCTATCTATACACCAATTTACTTTCTAAGCTTCTGATTTTTTTCTTAAAAATGCTTTCTCGTCATTCCAAGTAACAGAAGACAGTCAAACAATAAATCACATAACGCACTTTTTGAGCAGCATCTCTTAGTTATCACACTTTTAGGTTAAACATGTAAAGTGAAACGTTCTTCAAATGACGGGAGCAGCCTTGACAACAAATATGCGGAAGCATTTTCTGTCTATTTTTCTGATTTTCCTGAAAAATTATATGCCTTAACTAGCATATATTCGACTAGTAGCCGTCTTTATTACCAAATGTATGATTTTATTCGTTTTTATTCAATAATTTAGAAATTGGTGTTGTGTCCCTAACTACCTGCTATCTCCTTAATAACCGTTGAATATCATAATGGAAGTAGTCCTTGTTGAATACTTCCTTTGTGAAATTCATATATTTCCGAACACGGCTTTGTACTACATAGATTTTCTAGTTTGCATTTTACTCTTACTTTAATTAAGCGATAGTGTTCGGACGTTAGTCTGCGCATCGTCATCGTATGTCGTCGCTAAAATGTAAATGAAAGGTTCGTTTTTCAAGGAACCTCCTCCACATGTGACTAATCAATTCTCTTATTGCTGTCAATTCGCTTAATTGAGTATTTCCTCTGAACCAATACTTTTTTTTTATAAAATCAAGGCAGCGCTTACACAAACATTACATTATTTGCGCTGATTTTTTTCTTATCAGATGCCCACCTACTAAATGAAACACTTTTTAATGATAATTTTTTAAGTACCACATGTATCCTCTCCTAACTGCACCTACAGTTTACTCCACCCACATAGCACAGTGCATGTGTCATCTGTGAGCGATGCCCTAGTTACTACAAACCCTATTTTACGCCGCTCATTAAGGGTATCTTGAATCTGAAATTGATCTGAAGTCCAGTGTCTCACTGACTAGCCTCTAAAAATTGATCTCCTAAACTTTCTTTGTAGGGAAGTTTCGATGTTTTTGGTTCGAGGTGACCTCCCAAATTTTACGAATGAAAAATACGTTTTCATATCAACAAAAATGGCGTACATTCACACTCGTTACAAGTGTAAAGTTTGATCAATCGACAATCTTCAAAACCTGTAAAACGATCTACCTATACAAAAAAATAATACCTTTAACACCTAACCAACTAACTTCTGGTCTGCGAATAAATAAAGGAAATCTTTAACAAGTAAACAACAAAGAAAAACAATATGATGAATTGGAAAAAGTAAAAAAATAAATGTTATTTTTCTGCGCTTAGGGTATTTCATCAACAATCCCCGTCCAACTGAACGAACGCCAATCAATCGCGTTATCAATCAAACAGAATCTAATCAAGATGAGTCACCTTTTTTATCTGGTCTAACTAATGGTGTAGTTCTTGTCCAAGGATTTACTTTTTATACAAAAATAAATCTTACTAATTTATAAATGGGAAAGTTTGTATGGATGTTTGTTGGATTTCAATGAAACTTTACAATAATATATATCAGCTATACATCAGAATAAGACATAGGCTATATAAGACATAAAGCGCGGACGAAATCGCGGGCACTAGCCAGTATTATAAATGTGAAAGGAACTCTGTCTGTTACCCTTTCACGCCTTAACTATTCAACAATTTCAATTTTATGGTATGGTACCTCATCCAGAAAAAAGTAAAGGGATTATAAAAAAAAACATTGAATTAATTATTGCTTATATATTTAGTCAGGTTTTATAATAATATTTTCTTTTTATTTCAACGCGGACCATTGTGAATCCACTGCTGAACTTAGGTCCATAACATAGGTCATCCTTACTAATATTATAAATGTGAATGTGAGTTTGGTTGTTTGTTTGTTGCGCTTTCACGCAAAAACTACTGAACCGATCACCATTAAAGTTTGCATACACGTTGTCTGCGACACCAGACATAAAAAAAAGCATTGTTTCCGAGGGCATCATCTAAATTAAAATATATTACCAACGCCTAGCTAAAGTATTATAGCAACAATGCATCAAGTGCATACGAAATCGCGGGCACCAGCTAGTAATATATATTTCTGATTGCATATTCCATATATATCATATATTCCCAAAGAATATGACCCCAGTATATAGAATCCAGTAAAGGGGAAACGCGAAAAATTGTATGTGCCATTCATTCGTTCGTGCACTATTGTTCGCATTTGATTTAAATTTCAATAGGCAACGTTTCAGAGCTTGAACCCTCTGAGCCTCTGCACAGTTTCCACAAGATGCTTGTGTTGCTTCAACAACTGTGCAATTGTTCAAGCTGCATTTTAAGTGTTGAATAAAACACCGCTTTCGTTTTAACCCTGTTACAGGATAACTTTTCTTTTGAACTTTATTCTAAGCTAGTTGTACCCGCAACTTCGTACGCGCTGTAGTTCGATTTAAAATAGCTCTTTTTACCAAAAAAAAAACCGACTTCAAACCGTTTTCTCATGAATGCCATTGTCAGTACTGGACCAAATTGAAATGGGACCACACAAAAATTCGTTTCACCCAGTCGAAAGTTCTGAGGTAACAAACATTTAAAAAATGTATAGTCGAATTGAGAACCTGGAGAGTTCTTTTTTGGAAATCGGTTAAAAATCCTACAGGAACCTAAATTTTTTCAGGATAAAAAGAATCCTATATTGGTACACAGGTAATAAATTGAATTATGTGATAATATTTTTAGATGACCCTTTTCGTCACCGGTGAAAGCAATATAACGATTGATGCATTGTTGCTATAACACTTTAGCTAGGCGTTAGTAATATTTTTATTTTAGATGATCCCTCCGGGAACAGTACTTTTTTTCTGGATGAAAGGTACCCTATGTCCTTTCTGGTGTCTCAGACAATGTATATGCAAAATTTTGCTTCAAAGCGTAACAAACAAACGAACTCACATTCACATTTATAATATTAGTAAGGATTAGCTTTTGCCAACGACTACGTCCGAACCACCAGACACATTTATAAAGTCTGTATTGCTCAAAAATTTTTAGACTTTGTATTTATTATTTAAAATTTCTGACACTCTTTTCCGCATTTATAATATTAGTTAGTCCATTTAAATAAAATCCATTCAAATAAGAGGTAATTTTTTATCTGTTAAAATACGTTCAAAAGTAAGTGTGTATTTGTGAAAATTGTTAATTATGACTTTTGAACCGCTAAATGGATTTCATCATTACCAGTGAGTTGTGGAGTGCTTCCACAAATCTGTGTAAATTATCAACCGGCTTTATTAAGAGTGGCTAAAAGGGTTAATTATTTTTAATCAGAACGAATAAAAGTTTACCAAGTCAAAAAATATTATGTCTTCCGTATATAACCTTAACTTTAATTTTATTATAACCAGTTTTTTTTTGTGAAATCTTCATACTTTCAATATGATAAACAACAGACAGATGTTTTTTTAAACGGATTATCTCAAATTTCTCTTTACGAAGATATACCAGTTTATAAATATTTTCATACCATTTGATGTTTTACATTATTCAAGTTAATATTCGAATCACTCATTTGGGTAATACGGTACATTATGTTACCTGTTACATTATGTTTCACAAGTAAAATTTTGATTAGTTACTTTTACAAATAATTTTATGTTTTATTAAATTATGCACTCGGTTTAGTGCATCCTTCGATAGGCGTATGTTTTTTTTTATATTTGTTACCTCATAACTTTCGACTGGGTGAAACGATTTTGATGATTCTATTTTTATTTGATAGCTGATGCTTTCCGTGTGGTCCCATTTCAATTTCGTTCAGTTCTGACAATGGCATCCACGAGAAAACGGTTTGCAGTCGATTTATTTTTTGTTAAAAAGAGTTTTTTTAATGTTGCTCCAATTATCATAGGTGACTTTAAATGAGGGTTAGCCTACTTAACAGATGGTGAAAAAGGCCCTTAACCTTAATGTCATATTTTTTTGTAAAGCTATTAAATAAATTATTATTACGCAAAAGCCGGTGACCATTAGATGTGTGTAACAAAATCCTAAATACTTCATATGTTACCGCCGAGAGTGATGGACGCCATAAAAGCGTTAGTCCAATATTGTGGACCGTATCCAACGAAGTTAGTCCAGTTTTTTTTAAATATTTTTAAAGCATAAAATTATTTCAAAGTATTTACTGTGAACAATAATAAAATTATTTCATCTGTCAGCAGATGAAATTGAAAACAGATTTAATATAATTTTCCTATTGAATTTTAAAAGATTAATTAAGATTAAGTATAATTCATAATGAAATTATTTCAACAATTGAAGCACTAATTGTGTGTTTAATTAATTTAAGTATGTTTTCAACCGACTTCCGAAAAAAAGGAGGTTCTCAATTCGACTGTATTTTTTTAAAATGTTTATTACCTCATAACTTTCGACCGGGTGAAACGATTTTGATGATTCTTTTTTTATTTGAAAACTGGTGCTTCCCGTGTAGTCCCATTTCAACTTGGTCCAGGTTCTGACAATGGCATCCATGAGAAAAGGTTTAATTAATTTAAGTATGTTTTCAACCGACTTCCAAAAAAAAGAGGTTCTCAATTCGACTTTATTTTTTTTACATGTTTATTATGGTAAAACGAACTTTTTGTTTTTTTTTTTTATTTAAAAACTGGTGCTTCCCGTGTGGACCCATTTCAATTTGGTCCAGTTCTGACAATGGAATCCATTAGAAAATGCTTTGAAGTCGGTTTATTTTTTGTTAAAAAGAGTCATATTTAATTCACTTACCATGGAGTGTTGCAGGTATGGGTAAGTGTCATATATCTCACGCCGAGTTGATAGAAGCTTCTTAACACTGCAAGTGAATTTGCTATGGAATGACCACCTTCGATGCCGATCAAAGAAGATGTGCGGCGAGGCCTTGCGCTATGGGCCTCTAATACATCTACAAAGAAAAGACTCGGTTAGCTGTTATGGAAGTTTGTATGAATCATGGTGTGATTCCGTATTAGAAATTTCAATTACATAATTGAATAAAGTTTTAGAATAAAGCTAAATAAAGTTTAGTGTGTTTGTAAGCCTGCTATTTTTAACGGACTTCCAAAAAAAGAGTAGGTTCTCAATTCGACTGAATTTTTTTTATGTATGTTATTACCTCAGAACTTTCGACTGGGTGAAACGATTTTGATGATTCTTTTTTATTTGAAAGCTGGTGCTTCCCGTTTCAATTTGGTCCAGTTCTGACAATGGCATCCATGAGAAAACGGTTTGAAGTCGATTTATTTTTTGTTATAAAGAGTTATTGGAGTTTTCTCCTTAATATAAGAATCGATTTCATATATAATATAAGCCCGGAGTATGAAATTTTATGGGAGCAAAATCAAATGTCACATGTCACTCGTTATGCGTTACAGGCATTAACGCTTGCATTATATGCTTCAATACATATTAATATAATACATTATATTTATTAAATTATTTATTTACTGTTCGCAAGGAGTAAGCTCCAGTCGTGCGTCGGAGCTGACATATAAAAAAAATATGGAAGTTCCTAATTAAGATATTTTAAAATAAGAGTATGTATTTTTTAATCGTTTGTAATGTGAAAAGATCGAAAAAAAATATTTTTTTTTATTACTAAGTTCATTCAAACCCTTTGTGTTTGAAATATTAAATAGTAACAAAGAACCAAAAACATCAAACAAGAGGCAGTGAATTGTTAAAACAATATTATGAATATTTGACAGTCTGTTTTGTCAACGAGCTGCAGGCTGCAGGACTTTTTAGTAAAATATTCCAATAGATTTTTTTATGAAAAATTAAAAAACAAACTCACCCGTAACTGAAGTTGCAAGTCGCAAATGTTGAGGATATTTTTCAACGAGTCGTCGAATTACATCGATTTGTTCCAATGTTAATTGTACTGCATCTCGATTTTGCGTAGAGCAAGGCACGAAAGCTGACCAAAACTGTAACAGAAATGGTTATGAATTTGATTGCAAGCTGCTAGCCGCTAATACCTCTGTGATATAACAGTCAAAGAGATCTCAATAACATTTGTATTCGCTTGAATTACCTGTGCTCCGACCATGCCCTGCTTCAGCCTCGGCAAATCGGTGTGCGAATATTTGGAATGTGAAAACGGTTCCATCGTCGATAGATCGGCATTAAATTCGAACTCATTAATCTGGTTGTGAAGAAATTTGCGGATGTTCCAAGGCAGGTCATTATGCCTGTAAGAAAATCTCTAATATAGTTGCTAAAATATGATTAAACATAAATTACAAATTACTATATTTATTTGCCTTATACCCGTTTTCACCATGCCATAGAAATGTTCTTCTCTAAGGGGCTTCTTAGGGCTAGTAAACTTTCGCCTAGACATTCTAATTATATTAGATTTTATTAATTTTTGGGATTAAGAAACAAGCTAAAAATACATGTCAAAATGTAAAAAAACAAATGAATACGATCAAACAAGTTGCTCATGTTAACAAAATGTGTTTTCCTTTCCCTCAATGCCGACTAAATCATAAATGGCGACCAGTAGAGATGCCTATTTTTCCTGTTGTTCTTAGATAGACACAAAGAAATTGTGTCTGTCTAAGAACGTTACATATTTCTACACCCTACTTTTGGGCAGAAGCTTCTCCTTTTTGTTATGAGGTATAAAAGACTAGCTGTTGCACGCGACTTCGTCCGCGTAACTTAGTAAAATATAACCCATGTTACTCCCTGTTAATGTATCTTTCTATAGGTGAAAGAATTTTTAAAATCGGCCCGGTATAAAACAATAGAAAACCGAAGAAAATAAGGGGATTCTCATATCTATTTGCTGTGCCGGTACAGCTGTCAATGGTACTCCTTAACGTGATAGAAATAAAGCTTTACCCGTCGGTGAGTGGTACTTCTTCCAGTATTTGCTTCGCTATCTCGAGACGCTCCCTATCGTACGAAGCGGCAGCGACTACTGCTGTTGTTATAACGAGCAGCAAACATGCGACCGATCGACGCTCGCACGGATTAACCATCCTTACTGTGGAACAACAAATTCATAAGTAACCCACTGCTAGTTTCGATAAGTCGATTAACACATTCAAAAGTGCAAAACAACTGAACACTCGACGCGCCGTAAGTCGTTGTCACAAAGTAGAACAAAATAAACTTCACTTACAAACGATCGTAAAAAGCTTCAGTAAGTAAGTTGAGTGTTGAGTTGTTTTGCACTTTTGAATGTGTTAATCGACTTATGCGGCCGACTGTACTTAAGTATGACCAGAGTATGACGGATTGGTTAGGTAATTCGTTGGTACTGAATTTTCGGGTTGGTCACGTAGATGGAAGCAAAGAAGGATACGGTACGTTTTACATGAGCTACATGAATACTTATCCTCACAACAACAACACTGAATGATAATTGTGAGTTCATTGGACTCCGTATATGAGATACACTATTTTTTCTTTTTGCTTCCATCTACGCTTGGCCGTAATATACCAAGTAGGCAAGAATGTACATATTTTCTGATGTTAATTTTCATTTATATTTTAAGTTCAGATATAAGTGCTGACTTTTGTGGATAAGGCTAAGTAAGGTTAATAATTGGGTAACCCTTACGTTAAACTTTTAAGACGTATTCAAGTCAAATAGGAAGCAGGTTGAATGTTTCGTTATTTTTTATAACATTTTTAAACATAGAGTGCTATTGATGTTTAATAATGCATGAGGAGTATCTACTTAAGTTGCAAAAGCTTAACAATAGGACAAAACTCAATCTCTATATGTATAATACATACAACATATAGTTGGGATTAAAGAGTCATATAAAGTTAGAGAATATGCATCTTTATTGGTTATTAATATTTTCATTAATGTGAGTTTCCGCTAAGCCCTCTAAGCTGTTGAGAGAACATTTTATATTCTTTCTGGCTTGTGTAACCGATTCTTCGCTTCAAATTAATCCAACGAATATAATAGACGCATACGAGAATATACAATGAATTTATAAAAATAGAATTTAAAATGGAACGTTTTCTTCTAATTTATAGAAATAAACGGAATCTATGACTCTTGAATCAGTTTATAGTATGATAAATATAGATGACCACAGTAACAAAACAGTATGTTGTGTGTTTCGGACAGCAGTAAGGGATGTCTTCTGCTTAATTAATTATAGACACTTAGGTACTCACCTTTCTTTACAAAGTTAGGCAACTTTGTCCGTCTGCGATCTGTAAAAAAGAAAATATGCTACATACAAGTAAATCAAATCAATTTTGCATACACGTTGTCTGGGACACAAGAAAGACCTTTCATCGTTCAACGCGGACGAAGTCG
This sequence comes from Synanthedon vespiformis, assembly GCA_918317495.1. Taxonomy (NCBI): domain Eukaryota; kingdom Metazoa; phylum Arthropoda; class Insecta; order Lepidoptera; family Sesiidae; genus Synanthedon; species Synanthedon vespiformis. Next base: position 8,056,384 of record OU906947.1, read on the forward strand.
CTGCCATCAGCTAGTACAAATATAATTCGAGGACAGCTGTGGCGAGAATATGACACAATGCACTATCATCGACTCAAAGGTGACATCCCTAGAGCTCTCAATAAATCCTAATCTTGGTTTAAATTTAGCATTAATTAATACTTATCCTTTTGTTTGCCAAAATATTATGTTACTGGCTTAAATTACTAGACGTACAATACCGACTTTGTTATCTTTTTGATCAAACATTCCAGTATAGATTGTATACTCAAGTAATTAAATTCTTGTTAGAATCCTTGCTAAAACAGAACATCGTCTTGGGAAAGCGGTCTAGCATTAGGAGTCCTAAGAAGCGCTTAGTTTGCTGTACAGTCGAGCTAAATTGAAGTTTTAATTGGATTCATCAAGCAACTAAGTTGAAGTATAGTGTCGCTAGCCTTTGACATATATACCTCTTATTTATAACTTTATTAAAGTTGTTTAAGGCTTTCCAAATACGAGAGTATTTCTTATTACCACATAAACTTTTGCGATATCTAGCACTTTCAAAGCTTCTCAAAAAAATCATATTCATAATTAATGTAACACTTTCTATTGGTGAAAGAATTTTCGAAATCGGTCCAGTAGTTTTTGAGTTTATTCATTACAAACAAACATATCTTGTATTAGTATAGAATATAGATAAAACTAAGATATTTTATTTCGACAATAAAACTATACATTTAATTTGCAAGGGGACCAAATTTGATACTGTAATAATTTAACTCTCACAAAACAAATAACCATTCGACGAGAAAAATTAATAAGGAGGCATGTCATAACGTGTACGTGGCTATGTTAAACCAACCTTTTGACATGCCGACCGTGAAAACTATAATCCCATAGCCTATAAGCGGCTTATAAAATTATTTATGCCTTAATAGTCAGTCACTTCGTTCGCCACCGGGGAAAACGCTACCGGGGAAAATCTTCTTTATTTTTTTCTTTGATATCGGTAACTTTAAAACGAATCCACTATCGGATAACCCCTATAAAAGAGACTGAATCGTGCCAAATACCATTGTCGAAACTAACTTCATTAATGTACTGAATTATACATGAGCTTTGTCAATCCTCACTACCCTTACTAATATTATAAATGTGAATGTGAGTTTGTTTCTTTGTTATACTTTCACGCAAAAACTACAGAACCGATCGCCATGAAATTTTGCATACACGTTGTCTGCGACACCAGAAAGGACATAGGGTACCGTTCATCCAAGAAAAAAGTATCGTTCCCGAGGGATTATCTAAAATATAAAAGTGTAACTAACGCCTGGCCAATGTGTAAAAAGTAAAATTTCTTTTATTTTTGGAGTTTACTTACTCCTTAAGAATCGATTTCATATATCCCAAGGTATCAAAATTTATGGGAATAAAATCAAATGGCACATGTCACATTATTTAATGTCACATACATGTTTTAATCATTAAATATATTCATCACAAACGAAGCGACTTTGTCTCAAATGTCTAGGATCGAGACAAAAGCCTCGTACACTTAAAATGTAGGTACTTCATAATAATTTTTCTCACTTTTAACGTATCTTTTTACCGTTTTATATTGCCGGCGAATTTTATACGCGCAATTTTCAACTTCAAAGCTTACGTATTTCCATGAAACTCGTTCTTTGAAATTTACATTTTAAATAGCTACACTTACTCATGTCCATAAAGCAATTAGTCCTGTACTTGTTATATGTGCTCAAATGGTAGCTTTAATTTTTAATTCAAATACATTTTGTAAATTTATTTATTTATTTTTCAAAAAGTACACAAGGTACAGCACAAACAAAAAACTTATTATAGGTATAGGTAACACAAGGCAATTTTAAGTTATACACAGGTAAAGTACAAAAAATTGAGACGAATGATAACATATGCACGTAATTTATATATAATATATATCCTTATAAATACATACATATTCTTATAAATACGAATGTCATATTCATTACTCATCGCTTTTTTAAACAAATAAATATAAATCTGTACCAATAACAGTCTTTTCTTCAACCCTACATAAGTAAATTAAAAGATAATAACCCCGACATAACCATAACAGTTTAATAAAGTGAAAACAATAAAATTGGGGTAAATGCGCCGAATAATAAATGTGAAAAACTTTCTTTAATTCTGTAGACATTGTTTGTGATTCATGAATATTACTCTCCCTTCATTATTGGGTAAGTTCCAAAGTTACTTATTTGTGGCATTTACTGTGAGTTGATTTTAACTAAAAAAACACCAATAATACTAATGATTAATACTAAAACAGTTTAAGGTACATCTATAGAAATAAATTTTTAAATACACAAGCCTATTGCTTAGTTTGTGAGTACCTACCCCAAATTAAGAACTAGATTAAAATGTTCTGACTGGCTAACGCACAGCCTAGAAATTTCTAAAAGAGCTGAAATAGCTTTAATAACGTTATATCCAACTATGACTGAAATTTTGGAAATTTCAACTCAATCCAAATCTGAGGTTACGGGATCGCGTTTTGTTATGAATTTCACGTTCTTATATGAAATAAAATATAAAGTAAGTATTGAAATCTATTAACTAGTGACCCAATACGGGCTTCGCCTGGGGTGTAACTTATACAAACTTTACCCGTTTATCTCTCTTTCTATGAGAGAAAATCAAATTGATATCGGTCTAGCCATTCTTGAGGTTTTACGAGACTTATTAACTCAACGCTATAGGTATTAATTTCTATTACAAGTAAGAGCTTTTGCTCGTGATAAGATTGCGTCTCTCGCATCTAGACAAAAGACAAAATACCTAAGGAATAATTTAACATCGTTAGAATCAAAACACATTTTAGTCTATTTGTAGACGCGTACCAGTCAGAATAATGGCTCAGGTGTGTGGCGAAGCCCCACGTTGTGAGAGTTGTTGACGATATATTTTTCCAACTATTTTCGGTTGTTAGTAACAACCGTTTATTTTCGTATGCTTCAACACAATATGTCTTTTCACTATTTTTTTATATACACAAACCTTGCTAATTTAACCCTCATTCATAGTGAAAACCGTATTAAAATCCGTTGGGTGGTATAGACGTAGATAGCGAAGATACAGACAGACGCGGACAGTTTCATCGACAATTCTACTTACATAAAAACTGAATTGAATTGTGAAAAATTAACTAAATGAGGGTGAAAACCGCATCAAAATCTGTTGCGTGGTTTAGGAGGAGTTAGCGGATATACATATGTGTTCCGTTAAGTTAGATACTATTTGGTAGAAACTGAGTTTTCAACATTTTTCATTCATGACCAAAGGGAACTAAATTTTCATAAATTTCGATTTGTGACTAGAATCTGGCGGATGTGTAGTAAATCAGACAGATAGACCGACATCAATTTATACTATGTTAGTATTACAATTCAAAACCACTTATTTGCTAGTTCCATTTCAGCAAAAAAATAATTCTTTACTTTAATAATTAGAGATGTACTTTAGTGACACAGATTCTGTATAAAGTTTCGTAATATACAGAATTCGACTAAAATTTGGAGCCACAATAAGGAAAAAACGAACTTTGTGTAATTATGCCATTCGAGTTTGTGGAGACCTTCCTTAATCTTGGAATCCCCTTTTCGTAACTTTTTATGTAAGAGAATACTCAAAGATTTTTATACCTACTCATCCTGACTTTGTACGGACGCAATAACTTATAGGTCTACGTTAAGTTCCTTACGTAATTGAGGTTTTATGAGGTTAATCCAAGCAATAGTTTTTTTTTTGCAACAATCATTACATAAAGCAGGTATGTCAAAATGTTAAGGTTGAAAACTCGAGAATGGGTAGATCGACTTTAATTCGGTTTTCACATATGGAAAGAGGGATAAGCTGGGAAGATAAATACTATATATAATTCGTCCGCATTGAACGATGAATGTCCTTTCTGGTGTCGCTAAAAACGTGTATATTATACAAAATTTATGGTGATCGGTTCAGAAGTTTTTTTGTGAAAGCGTAACAAACAGATGAACAAAATCACATTTACATTTATAAAATATTACTAACTAGCTGGTGCCCGCGACTTCGTCCGCGTATAATACGGTGTGATTATGTGATAATATTTTTAGATGACCTCTTTCGTCAGCGAAAGCAATATAAACGCTTGATGTATTGTTGCTATAACGCTTTCGCCAGGCGTTAGTTTTTTAATTTTATTATTCGTGATCCCTCGGGAACAGTACTTTTTTTCTGGATGAAAAGTACCCTATGTCCTTTCCCAGGCTCTAGACTACCTGTATACCAAATTTCATTTAAATCGGTTCAGTAGTTTTGGCGTGAAAGCGAGACAGACAGACAGACAGAGTTACTTTCGCATTTATAATATTAGTAGGATGAGTAAGGATTACAGCGCGGATGTAGCCGGAAGTGCGTTCTATTTGTTTATAATTTTTTTATTTTTTATATAAATATACACAATACCTACGTTTCTTCAATTTACATCGGCTACTCTTATATCGACATTTTTATATCACACATTTTTATATCGACAAATTAATATTTAATTGCTTCTAGGATGTGTTTTAAAGCGTTAGCCACAAACTCAGGAAGCCTGTTAATTTCGCTTTTGAGAATGACGCTGGAAAAATTGCTTTCCGTTTAGAAAAGCGTTTCTGTTCGCGAGGTTATTTTTTTTTTGACAATATTAGGTGTTAATTTCGTTATAGGTTATTTTCGGGATTGTTCTACATTAATACTACATTATAATTTTAAAATATCACATTGAAATCGTTTCCTGACAACAATATGACACTCCTCAAGTTTAAACTTCACTAACATAATCACTTAACAAAAAAAAGAGACATTTGCCTCGAGTCTCTTAGCCGTACAAAGGAGACTACAACTAGTACATTTATCTGAGCAGAGTGCTCGATCTTAGCTGTAATTTCAAAGGGTTAAAGAAATAACGAGAATAAGGAACATAATAAAGTGATCATATTTATGTTACAGTGTCGTTAAGTAAACATATCGTCCTCGTCTTGGAGTAATGCACAACATCGCTACTACTAGTTTGTAAAGAAACTTTTGTGACAATGTTGGCAAAACAATGATATATCATTGTTTTAAAACAAATACGGAATTACAAAATATAAGCTTATATAATTTATTATCATTGTATAAAATTATTATTAAATTTTAATTAACAATATACGCTCCTTAAAAACTAAAGGGCCACAAATCAAAATTACACTTTTTACAGGAGAGTTTTGGCTATTTTTTTCCTAGTAGATACATATCAAATATATGCATATTATATATCGTTAGAAGCGTATTTTTGAGTAGCATTTAATGTTTTAAGTACTTTTATAATAAACGGAATACTAGAAGAGATATTTAAAGCATATAAGTTACTTTTGAATATATAAAAAGTGATCAAAATATACTAAAAATGGAATAACACAACCATAACACTTTTTGCAACATACAATATGAAGGATTGTGATTATATTTTTGCAATAAAAACATTTTTGGATTTTTTGTTTTATGGCCCTTTAGTTTTTAAGGAGCGATATGTCTACACTAATGCAGTATTATAAAGAGGAAATATTTGGATTTAGTATATTTGATTGTAAGCTTCCATCTCTAGAGAGAGAGAGCTATATTTTATTTTCAAAAACACCTTGCCTTGTAATTTTACTCTTGATTACTATTCGTGAAAACCGTACAAAAATACATTACATGGTTAAGTAGAAGTTAACGAAGAAGGAGGCAAAGGCGGACACTACCTTGTTTAAAATATGTACTATACTAGCGACTCGCTCTCGGCTTGGCACCGATGCAATTTTGTATCTGCAAACTATTGCCTCATTTATCACTGTTTCCAATAATGAAAACCTCATCAAAATCCGTTGGGTGAGTTAGCGAAGAAACAGATAAATAAAGTAGCTCTCTGCATTTGTTTGTATGTAGTGGTTATAGATATAGTACCTATATGTAGATATTAATCGTAATTTTACTTATAATTTTTTTTTAATTAAAAAGAGCATGTTTGAGGTTTACTTAGTAATTTTCCTCAAAAATCAAGTCTTAGGTTATTTTTTTTATACTGGTTTTAAAGCAGGTAAATTTTAAAATGTGCATAACTAATTAAGTTTTTATTTTACGTGCTATTTTACGCAACAAAAACATCTCCGCTAAATGGCAACATTTCTTGTGAGACGAAACTCAAAACATCTTGGAAGGAAACAGAAACTTCTTGGGCAAGCTTTGTTTTTAGTATTCTGTAGGCTTTTGTTTCACAGTATCCCACAAAGATGTAGGCACACTTTGCATCAAACATCCTCTTTTGTTTAACACTGCAAGCTATGTATATGTACAACCACTCCGAGATGACTTATATTGGGGTCATTCGACCAATCACTTTAAAATATGTTCGGACAAAATCTAGCTACCTAGGTCATTAACAACTCCAGTTTAATTTACACCTTTTAAAAAGTAGTCGAAGATGGAATCTATTACCTTTTAAGTTTTTCATTTAATTTGTATTTTCTATACAAAATGTCAAGTAAAATATTATTTTTATCTAACTTTTTATTTTTTACAAGTGGAATTTATTATGATCGCATATTATGATGAAACGGTTTCATTTTTCACAATTAAAGATTGAACGTGGCTTGTCTACAGAAACGGCGATTTTCCCGAGTAAATTTTCCAATAAATTTGAGATTTTGTTTTTCTACCATGTTAGACTAATTGATCTTATTGTAACATAAAAATTTTAGATTATGTACTTAGTTATGTATGTGAAAACCTTTTTTTGTCAGTACTTTAATACACTTGACCGCAAAGAAAAAGGATCGGTTAGAAAATTTTCATTATCTTCAAAAGTAAGGTACCTCACCTAGCTTTATGAAATAAAGACTAAATTAAGGAATATTTTAATGTGCTTAAATATACCTATATTTTTTTTAGTTTAGCTTAAATTTACTCTTTATTTCATAAGAAATTTTTATTTTTTATTTTAATATTTTTTTTTTTAGTTTAGCTTTAATTTACTCTTTATTTCATAAGAAATTTTTATTTTTTATTTTACTAATTTTTTTTTAGTTTAGCTTTAATTTACTCTTTATTTCATAAGAAATTTTTATTTTTTATTTTAATATTTTTTTTTTTTAGTTTAGCTTTAATTTACTCTTTATTTCATAAGAAATTTTTATTCTTTATTTTACTAATTTTTTTTTAGTTTAGCTTTAATTTACTCTTTATTTCATAAGAAATTTTTATTTTTTATTTTAATATTTTTTTTTTTAGTTTAGCTTTAATTTACTCTTTATTTCATAAGAAATTTTTATTCTTTATTTTACTAATTTTTTTTTTAGTTTAGCTTTAATTTACTCTTTATTTCATAAGAAATTTTTATTTTTTATTTTAATATTTTTTTTTTTAGTTTAGCTTTAATTTACTCTTTATTTCATAAGAAATTTTTATTCTTTATTTTACTAATTTTTTTTTAGTTTAGCTTTAATTTACTCTTTATTTCATAAGAAATTTTTATTTTTTATTTTAATATTTTTTTTTTTAGTTTAGCTTTAATTTACTCTTTATTTCATAAGAAATTTTTATTCTTTATTTTACTAATTTTTTTTAGTTTAGCTTTAATTTACTCTTTATTTCATAAGAAATTTTTATTTTTTATTTTAATATTTTTTTTTTTAGTTTAGCTTTAATTTACTCTTTATTTCATAAGAAATTTTTATTCTTTATTTTACTAATTTTTTTTTAGTTTAGCTTTAATTTACTCTTTATTTCATAAGAGATTTTTATTTTTTATTTTAATATTTTTTTTTTAGTTTAGCATTCAGGTATACTTTTGAAGGTTTATTAATAATAATAATAATAACACCTGGTCCCCGCAAGATCGGGGACGAAGTCGCCTAATTTGGCATTTAGTGTCCGTGGTCCCCAAATTCGCTGAGACCAAGGCGTCATCGCGGACGAAGTCGCGGACGCCAGCTAGTACTTAATAAAACTTCTACTAAGCTTTCCTGAAAAAGATTCTACATTCGCGAGCTTCTCCACAGGATTAAAATAGTATAGCAGATAAAAGGCATAACAACAGGCCGAAGTTATTTTAAAATTTCTATTTAGAAAGCTACATTGCAAAAATTCGTGGTCTCCTTTTCGCTGGGAGCTTAGAGTAGCATTATTAATTCAAATGAACATTGTTTTATCGTAAGTTTCTTACGAACTTCGTGCTCATAGTAGAACAATGCAATTTGTTAGGAGGACAATAGGCAATTAATTCCCCGATAAAAGAAGTTGCTGCCGACAGTGGAAAACGACTTCGCTAGGGCGTAACACGACCGGCCACACAATTTATTATAACCAAGTCCAAAATATCTAAAAAATACCCAACTGTTACCAAATAATATTATTATGTTATGCTTTGGATCTAATTAATATAAAAGAAAAAAAAATTAAAATTAGTAGGAATTGGCAGCAAAGAAAATAATAATAAATATGTAATGTCAGTTAAAAATATTATATTAAATTATTGAAAAATTGAGTAATTCATGAATATCAAAAAATATTTGAAAATCAATTTAACAAGTAACATTAACATGAATAAACTTTTTTTTAAATGATCAAATAGGAATCTGTGGTTGCTATCAAACCAAAACACAAATAAACGAAAATCGTGTAAATATTTTCACTCTAAACAAACACGCCACCGTGACCCCTGTGATAATGTTATAAGCCACAACAAACCCGGGAAGACTAGATAGGGCATTGTTAAATTAGACGCCCAAATATATTTTTTTCAAAAAGTCCAACCCACTTTAGACATTGTTTAATTTATATTATTTTAAGTTTGTTTAAAAATAAAGAATTTACCTTGCTCGCTCGTATCGCCTCTGTGATTAGCGGATGGCATGAGGATAGTGTTGGTGGCGTCGAGCACACACCGGTTGCGCGCGTAAACTGGAGTACAAAGTAGAATGTTTCAGAACCAGTGCTGTTCGGCCTATCGATATTATCCAAACACGTGTCTTAAGTTATCGACAAATGTTATCTGTAAGTTCAAGGAGGTTGAACTTCCTTTCTTTGACATTTGTTTCGATATTTTCATATAAAAATATAATACAGAAAGCGTCACAGGTTACCAAATATGTAAGTAAATATTACAGTATACATAATACATGTTTTTTTTTAATATCCATTTTAAGATAAGCCAGCTGATCTGGGGCCCTAGTCAAAGTAACAATCCAAAACGATAACGAAGTTCGAAACAATAAAATGTATGGGATTGACATATGCCGTCGCTAAGTCACGTGATACTTCCCATACATTTATTCTTTCGAACTTCGTTATCGTTTTTAAAATGTTACTTTGACTAAAGCCTCTGTTAGTTGAAGTGGCAGTGGACAGGACACATAATACCAAGATCCACCTACAAAGTGGACAGACGACCTGATAAGGGTCGTTGTGTATCTAGGATGCTTCTTTTTTTTTTTTTTTTTTTGACGAGGAGAGATCCGTTTACTGACTTCCTGCCGCTGGCTAGACGGCAGGGGTATGTGGGGGTCGACCAGCAGAACTGGCCCCTACCCACTAAAACTCCCCGGTGCCTCCTTGCCCTTTGATCGGGGTGGACCGGGCTCTGCCGAGGCAACAACTCCGATCCACCCCAGGGCAGCCTAGCCATTGCTGGCTAGGCTAACGCCAACGGAGGATTGCCCGGAGACACCCAGGCGATCCCCAGAACCTTGTGCAGGCACACACAGTTAGCCAACCATGTGCGCAGGTCCCCCTTGGACATTTAAAGACGGGCTAGGTATGCCCGCCTTCTCCTGCCCAACCGTCTGCGTCTGAGGGAGGCGAGACCGGCCTCTTCCTCTCGCTCCCTCTCAGCTGCCTCCTTCTGCGACATAACAGATTCAAAGAAGGAGGCAACTGATCTCCAGGTGATCTCACTGTCAAGCATGGCTTCAACCATGCTTGACAGTGAGACGTCTCCACCCCCCAGCGCCGCTCTTAGTTCCCGGCGCTGGGATCTCCAGGTATGCTCGGCCGTATCATCAGGATCGCCGCAGTGTCACCACAATCTAGGATGCTTCTTACCTGTCCTATTGGAAAGTTAAGGAGGAGGCCTATGTCTAGCAGTGATATGTCCAATAGCATAATATATAATTACAATTTGATTTCTTGTTGGTATTTAATAGCGGTTAAAGAGGATGTGGTTGAAGCACATTACATTACTAAAACAAACGCCAAGTAGCTTACAGTTTTAATAGAAATTTGAGTATTAAATAAAATTAACGAGTATTAAATATCTATTGTAATGGGGGCAGAAGTCAATGAAATAAAGAATGAAATGTCTAAAAATAAAAGAGAATGAGATCATCCTTATACGTCCCTATCGCATTGCGACGCATGCGTACAATTGTTCTACAAACGATTGCTGGGCACTCCGGGCACACTCTTAGTCGCCACGTTGATTGATTCACGAACTTGCGCGCAGGTTAACTCACCCGGCACGTGCCTTAAGTAACGCTCTGCCAATCTAGCAAGGCCCGCCCTATCCGCAAATCGTGTTCCACAGATAATACTCGAGGGAGATTTCCCCCGAAATATCGTAGCTCATCTTACATTGGCTGCTTTATCCGGGCTTTATATTTTGTGGGCGCACGACGCGTCATTTGTTTCGAATTCAAAACTCACAAGTTTAAGATTCCACAGTTAAGACTTGCGAAATGTTTATCAACTTTATTCACAACTAAGTTGTGGTTTGTTGAATTTACGTAATAAAATGACTAACTGTATAAATGTCGTTCATAAATTATTCGAAATGGTACGACGACGTTAAAATAAAAATGAAGAAGGCTTAAACATTATTTGCACTAAATCAAGGCGTGGTCGGCCTAGCGAGAAGAACTCAATTTGTCTCTATTACGGCGTGAGCGTTCAAAATGTATACCATTTTTATATATGAGGTATATTTTTCTGTTTTAAATATTTTGAATCATACTCATCATTTAGTGTTTTTCTCCACTGTTTAAAATACCTCTCTTTGAAGACTCGCATCCAGTTCATATAGGCATATACCTACCCTTTCATATTCCCGCTTTTAACGATGCTTCGGTAGGCAGACGATTCTTCTGTGCGTGTGTTCACTGAACTCCTAAACGACTGGACCGATATTAATTCTGTCTTCACTTATGGATAGAGGGATAATCAGGACGACGAATTAAATGGATTTTTAAATCCATAATATTTATTTCTAATATTACTTTCAATAAATCATTGCACCTTAGAAATTCAACAAATGCATTTTAGAACCGAAGTACATAATATTACTATGTGAATTCGCTCCTAGCAACGGAACGGAAAAATTACGAGCGAGATGTTCAATTGTTATGGAATTTCCGTATCACGAATACCATCGAATAGTGACACAAAAGGATTAGTTCCAAGATTCCTGAAAGATGTGCCATATTTTATTCTATCGTGTTTATGAAAAGGGAACTTATACCCGCTTACATAGAAATGGTCCGCAGATCCTATTATAGTTCTGTAAATAGAAGGGAGAATGCTTGTATATTTTAGTTGAATATCACTACATATTACTTATAAAATAAAGTCCACCGCCGCTTCTGTCTGTCTGTTCGCGAAAAACTCAAAAACTACTGCACCGATTTTCATGCTGTTCTCACCAATGGATAGAGTGGTTCTCGAGGAAGGTATTTGTATATATGTAATTTACAAAGTTACGTTGAAACGTATAAAAATGTTTTTTAACTAGGTATATATTTTTCCGCTTACTTAAGCACTTTCTTTTTAAGTATTTGCCTTTTTTAAATTTTAAGGCATGTGAAACTCATAACGAATTACGGATATCATTATCAGATCCAGCATTGTAATATCCACTAAGTATTTAAGTTAGAGCCGGTTTAAATTGGAGTTCGGCCGAATAAGGAATTTGTCCAATGCAGAATCTGGCCAATTTGGAATCTGTCTTAAAAGGAAGAAGCCAAGACCAAGGCATACTTTGAAATGATCGTATACACATTTAACGTAGAGTGGAAGTAGGATCGTCAGTATATATAAAATCAATATCAGCTCATTATTATAAACTAATCTATAAATATTATAACATGAAAAGTCACGAACACTACCTACCTCTGTCTGTTTATCAGCTAACTTCTTCTAAGTTTGTGCGTGAAAGAGTGAAAAACATCCATAAATCCATTCATAATTATTCCCTTTATTCATATTAGTAAAATTCTTTATCACGCTGCCCAAATGATTACCAATTATTTGAACCCAAATAGAGTCCACTCTGCAAAAACGGTATTGATTTTTTCTGATAATGCTTTGTCAGTCAGTGCCCAGTGCCCCTCCAATGTTATTGGAGCTGTCTGTCTGTACGTAAATTTGATGGAACACAACACATTTGTATTCAAAATTATAGAGAAGCCAACACATTTTTGTGATTATAATATGTTTAAAGATTAATATATAATATTTATAATATCGCAATTGAAATGTAGCTTGGTTATATAGATAATTTAGTTTGGAAACTCAGTTTTACTGATGCCTCAGCCTACGCCGAGGCTCAAATTGGGGTGGAAAAGGAACGAGGGCGAAAAATTGTTACACGCAGGGATTTATTATGTTGAAAGCTTTACAAGGAACATTTATTGTCTCTTCTTTACAACGTTTACAATAGAATTGTAAATTGCTTTTGAGAACAATACGAATTATTGTTAAATCAGATTTAATATAAGGTATCCTTGTACAGTCCGCGAACGATTCATATTCACATAAATAGTTAAAATCACCATCAAATATTTTAAGGTACCCCAGTAACTGACATTTGTCCATTTCTTAGGTTTTGAAACGTATATTATTACCCCATAACATATAAGTTGGCTAAAGGCGCCTGTAAACACAAGCAACACCAATTAAATTCAAATAGATTGCCGAAAACTACGGTTTATGGATGTGAAATGGACTCGGTACCTAATCTCGCAATTAAGAACCAAAACACAATAGCGGATCTAGTTATATAAAGGATATACATATATATGTATAAATAACCTAACAGCTACCTTTATAAGGGATTAAATCAGTAAAACAATACTAATTGTGCAAATATTTAATTGCGTACCTGGCATAGTTATTATAATTACCTATACGTATGTATAATTAGACAATTTGTACTGATAATATTTCATTACATAATGATCAAATTGAAACATTACCTACGTTGTTTGATTGCTACTACATCACATTCAAGTCTCGTTCATGTAGACTTTTTAATGAAATTTTACCTGTTCCACAGTTTCATAGTTAAAACAAAAAATATTGTAGCCGATAAATTTTTCAATAGCCAACTTTAACACTCTTATTGTCATTGTTATTAGACTAGTTTGCTATCTATAAGTGGGGTTTTTTTTAATTAGGTTTTAGCTATTTACTCACCACTGTTATTATGTAATTATAACTGTAAATATCCCTATAAAATAAAATAAATATCTAAATAAATAAAAAATCTGTAAGGGTTGGTCATGGAGTGTGACTTTGTTTTCAGAGATATCGTCTTTATAGGCTCTATAGTCTATACATGATACTGAAACATAATTGACGATTTTTTCTTTAGGTATTGTATGTATGTATGTTCGTCCATAACTCTTAAAGGAATTAACTGATTTTCATGAAACTTGGTACATAAACATTTAGACGTACAGGACACAGGGTAGGCTACTTTTTTCTTTTTCAACGCGAACGAAGTCACGGGCACCAGCTAGTATCTTTATAAAGTTCACTCTACAAGACTTATCTAACATTGAAAGAAGTATCTTTTAGTTTTTACCTTTTGTAACACTGGTTGGGGCACGTCTAAGTACAGTTGAATGTCCTGAATTCCTATTTACCATAAAGTTTCGAGTCCATTTGTGTATATTTGAGATGTGCTTCATTGTTAGATGTACGGCTAGTTGGAACCGACTGTAGACTCTAGGTAAAATACGTTTTTACATATTCAGTTTTTCTTGAAGTTTGGAACTATTTTACAATAGCTGAGCTTAAGTTAGAGGACTCTTCTCATGCATATAAAATATAAATAATATTTGTATATAATGTTTGCCATGAAATACTAGTTTAGCCATAAATAATTTAAATGTAAAAGATAGATGAAAGAGATCTATCAAAACTAACAAAATCAGAAGAAAGACATAGAGTGATAGATGGGACGAGTCCAGGTCGATTTGAAGCTCTTGCTGATAACAACTTCGATTTACCGACGATAAATAATATCAAAGTCGATGAGAGACCTCAACACGATACTAGATGGCGTCAATTATGTAGTTAACCTAACAAAAGCTTAGAATCTACAAATAGTATCTAGTAACAAAGTGGACAAGACAAAACTTAACAGTTCCGAACTCAACTTTGTAAGTTGTTGACAAGTACGTATGCTTGGGACAAACAGACCAATTACATAGAACCAACTTCGAGAAGGCGGTCAATCGACGAAACCTACTCTGAAGAGAAGCGTTCGAGAAGCTCTAAGACAACTTCTTGACCAAATTCCATAGAATCTTAAATGGAATATGGAATACTAATTTAATTTTAAAATACACAACAAAATTCCTCCATGAAAACTACCTTGAAACTAGAGATACATTTTTATACATTTAATAAATGGAAATATGAAATTATTTTGCTTGCGATAATTTGCGTTTAAGAGTAGAAAACTTAGTTCAATAGAACGGGAAAATTGCTGGAAAATAAATATTAAAATGCTTATAAAGTTTTCATCTTTTTATAAAGAAGAAAAAAGGACAACGTTACTAACAAATTGCCTCGGACTATGACTTATGCTTCTATTTTTGTGAAAATTTCTATTTAACGACATTGATGAAATCTTTCAGTTTAGTTTATCACTCGCTGTTGCCCGCGACTTCGTCCGCGTTAAAAAAGATAAAAAGTAGCCTATCACGTGTCCCGTATTTCTAAATGTTTATCCACCAAGTTTCATGAAAATCAGTTAATTCGTTTAAGAGTTATGGAGGAACATACATACATACATACATACATACATACATACATACATAAATACATACATAACGTATTAATGATGATACACTTGAAACGCGGACAAAGTCGCGGATAACAGCTCTCTAGTATTTTATAATAATTTGTAGATAACTTTATGATGAATTTAGTCTTCCGAGTACTGCGTTCAATATGCTGAGCACATCTAGTGTCCTAGGTAGAGTAAGTACTTAATTCACCTATAGGTGCCTTTTAATGAAAAAAGTATAACAGACCATTTTTGTAGAGCGTTCAATTTCCTATGACATTGCCGATGAAACTGGTTGATAAGATTTATGACCATTTTTATATGAGACTAAATTGAAAATGGAATACTATGATGAGGATAATCTTCCCGTTAATACTAAGAGCTCACATTAATATTAATATTATATTATTATTATTAATGTTAATAGTACTTACCAAGGTAAGTACCTACTTTATAAACGTACCTAGCAAGCAGATTTCGTATGTCAGATCCAAAAAAATCAATACCTATTGAATTTTTTTGACCCACGTTCTATTTCAGGCTTACGTTCTATCTGATGGCATGTGGCTGCCGTCGGGAAGGACTTGATCGTCAATAGTCAGCTTCAATAGCAGATTATATTAGAAGGGTATTACTAGGAGGAAAGAATTTATTTTCAGTGTAAGTTTTATTCCATATTATAGTGAACAGCAAACACCTCAGCAGAAAGTTTGTTAGAAGTTCGTGCGCTCGCGGGATATGCAGCTGTTCCTTATGCAATTATTGAAGCAAACTCGGAGTAGGCGTTAATTCGAACATAGTTATATTATTTACACGTGACTTCGTTCGTGTATTTTTATTACATACTAGTTATTGCTCCCGTCTTCGCCAGGGATGCAATTTTGTTCTATATAAACATATCTATCTATCTTTCTCGTTTAGAAACACTTTCCATGGGTAAAATCTAATTAAAATCGTTTGCGAGGTTTGGGAACCGATAGAGGACAAATGTAGTTATATTAATTTTTATTTATATGATACTAGCTGATGCCCGCGACTACGTACGCGATGATAAATTAAGAATATAAAAGCAATTATAACGCTTGACGCCTTGTAGCTATAACACATTGACCACTCGTTAGCAACAGTTTTATATTTTAGATAATCCCTCGGGAACAGTACTTTTTTCTTGAGTGAAAGGTACCCTATGTCCTTCCGGTGTCCCAGACAATGTGCATGTTAAATTCTATGATGATCAGTTCAGTAGTTTTTGTGTGAAAGCGTAACAAACAAACAAACTCACATTCACATTTATATAGTAAGCATAAATTACTACATATTATAAAACAAAGTCCTCCGCCGCGTATGTTTGTCTGTCTATTCGCGATAAACTTAAAGAATATGCACCGATTTTCATGCTGTTTTCACCAGTGGATAGAGTGGTTCTCGAGGAAGGCTTTATCCGTGCGAAGCCGGGAACGGGCCGCTAGTAAACAAATATAAATAAGATGTTTAGGTACCTAACTAATAGACTAGCGTAGGGCTAATATATAGCTTACACCGCGGCATTTAAAAAAATATTTTACGTCCGTCGTTACTTCTAAAACGATAGGCGCATTTCGAATAATTTAAAGAGAAATTTACATTACAAATAATCTACCTCCATAATATTACGTTTTATGAATGGAATTGACATTTTCAACGAATACTCTTTCAAATTAAATTATCTATAAAAAAAATCTAAGTCTGTCTGTGCGTCTATTTGTTCCGGCTGATCTCTGAAATAGCTGGAGAATTAAAACTAATAAATTCATAATCAAAGGAATTTATTTTTAACTATTTTAGCACCTTGCTCTTCGAATTGCTTCTTAGTTACCCACATTTTCTTACTATCGGTCAGTCCTGCAATAGTCGCTCCCCCCAGCCAAGGGATTGCGTATGCTTCGGGCGAAGAAGTCACATACACCGTTTGGTTGGTAATATTTTCAAGTTCCCTCTCCAATCTTAACCTCAATCCTGGGATCATGGCCAGACCTCCAAATGTTACCACACCCTCATACAACTCGGTTCTTAAATCGTCATCACACTTCGTGGCTGCGGTAGCCACGGCTTCTGGAAGCGGCAGGAAATTCGTTTTCTCACCAACTACACTGTCCGGTTGGAACAAAATTTCAGCGCCCATGAAAGCTTCCCAACCAACGTCTATTTCTTTACCATCGGGAAGCGTAAACTTCTTATGATAGTCTTGTTTACGTAAAACCAAATCTTGAGTAATGTAGAGGGACTGTCTTTTTACAGCTTCAATTATATCATGATTTTTTTTATCAAAATCTAAATTTCTCTCGTTGAAACATTGTTGAATGTATTCGGAAACTTGAACACCGGCTAGTCCGGTCCTCATGTGTGCATAAGTTAATTGTCCGCCTTCGTAAACTGGATTGATATCTGTGGTATCGTGGCCTAAGTCAACGCCGATGCCAGTTGTGAAGCCGGTTCCGTAAAGCGCAAGCACAGGATGCGGTTGGATGCAGAGAGACGGAGCATTCATAGTTTCGAAGAATATTTCGCAGCATTTAATTCTAAAATCAAAGTTATCCTATTTAGTTTTAATCTAACTTTTTCTCTATACTGTTTGTGTTTTTAATATTTAAAAACACAATTTCAAGAAATTTATGCTTATGATTTTTTCAACCGACTTCCAAAAAAGGAGGAGGTTCTCAATTCGACTGTATTTTCAACCGACTTCCAAAAGGAGGAGGTTTTCAATTCGACTGTATTTTTAACCGACTTCCAAAAAGGAGGAGGTTCTCGAATCGACTATATTTTTTTTTATGATTGACCCTCATAACTTTCGATTGGGTGAAACGATTTTGATGATTCTTCTTTTATTTGACAGCTGGTGCTTCCCGTGTGGTCCCATTTCAATTTGGTCTAGTTCTGACAATTGTATCCATGAGAAAAGACCATGAGACGGTTTGAACTCGCTTTATTTTTGGTTAAAAAGAGTTATTTCATTTAGCTTCATTTAATAAGATAAATATTAAAATGAGACCTAACGCAATAATGTTGAAATCGGAACACTTACTTTTCATTGATCGTCATTGTGCTTGAACAAGCAAACATAACAGAACGATCTTCCGGCGCCACCTTCAGTTCTCTGTAGAAAATGTGATGCCATATCCTCTCCATATTGTCCCAATGGACTATTTTTCCATTCACAATAGGTTTGTTGATTTCAAAGTCGTCTTCTCTATTTATAGCATCTTCGCCTATATAAACATCGTAATTAGTCTTGCCATATGTCCCATTTAGGTACTTTGGTCTTCCAAGCACTGTTCTAAACATGCAAACTGGGTGATTGTCACAAGCAAAACCAGCCTTTGTCATATAGCTACCGTGATCAAGAACCACTGCTGGTTTAGTGAAAGACATAATATTATTAATGTGGTTAAAATTTTCTTCCTATATATATTTAATGAAAGCTTTTCTCGTAGCTTGGAGAAACTATAAGTAATAGTTTTTTACAAATAATAAAATTTCTTCTTATAGTTTATGTTTTCAGTTATTCATTGAGACAAATAATTTACAAATCCTTAATGTCAAATACACAAAACAATAAATACTGACGAGGATTCAAATAACAGCAAGTTTTTAATCTTTGCTATATAAAAAGGTGCTCTTTGCATATAATGAGTCTTGATATTTGTATATGTCAAATATGATGTCAAATACATCATATTTGACAACAACAACTATCGAACGAAGAACATAGACGAAGAGCAACATATTTTCTTTATTTAAATACACATAAAAGGAAATAAACTTTCATTTCATTTATAGTTCATTTGTAACTAGCGTCCCGCCCTCGGCTTCGCACGGAATATTTTATTTTTTTCTCTTCATAAGAACATTCATTGGACTTTAATGAATCAGTTGTTCTAAAGTTTGCGCTTACCAACATATATAGCGATTGACAGAGGGCTCTAATTCTCCTAATAACTTTTTACTTTCTAGTAACTAAACACTCGAATAACTGCGGATTATTGGAGGTACAACTTTTCATAACTTGCCCAAGAAAGGAAAAAGTGATTGCAACGTTTGCAAGAAAGAAATTTACGTGCTACTAACTTTTAATGACTTTTAATAACTTTTAATGGTTCCATATTTTTATCCTGTCTGTCACAATATTTTTATGTTTGTATAATAATTGTGCTAAACCTTATACTGAAGTAAAAAAATAGTTTTTAGATTTTTTTCCTGTTTGTCTGCGATTTTAATTCTTTAAGATAGCTCTTTTGAATCTTTTGAGTATCTCTATAATATAAAAATTACGTGTCACGTGGTTTGATGCCAATGAACTCCTAAACTACTGAACCTATTTTGATAAAACTTCGTAACTATGTGTAGGTAATTTGGTCCAACTTAAAAGATAGGATAATTTTTATTTTAAACCCGGGCGAAGCCGGGAGCGTGTAGCTAGTATAGATATATATTTTAAAGCATATGTATTCCGCAAATTCATCCATTGCGATGAATGAATTGACGCTCAAATATGGCTCAAATCTTCAAATATTTCCTCTGGCTGCCTTTAATATTTTCAGGTGATTCGTCGCAATGCTCTAAAATTCACGATTGCTTTCCAATTCTCAATATCGAGATGCATCCGACACGTAGCGCTCGATAGAGACTCTATTACAGCGTTCAAATATTTCTCTTCATTTCAAATAAATCGCTTAATATTTTTCGCTTCGTATGAGAACCGTATCGATTTCAATCGCAAAGGGAATACCCGGAAACTTCTACATTTCTTAAAGATTCTATAAACACGAATACTTTCTCTACAAACCTTCCCTATGCTCACAATATTTCTTAAACTTTTATCAGTTCAATTGCGTAGGTGCCCTGTGATCTTGTTTGTATTATAGGCAAACAACACCAGGTCAGCGAACTTGCTTGCAAAGATTATTTCGATGCATCAGGGTAACAAAAAAAAATTGTAAAAAAATTGCTCGCGACTTCGTCCGCTTTCTGGATGAAAGGTATGTCCTTTCTGGTGTCTCAGACAACGTGTTTGCATGATTTCATGGTAGTTTTTGCGTGAAAGTTTAACAACAAACAAACAGACATACTATTACTAATAGTACTAATACGTACTAATAGTCTATTAGTAAGGATTTTATGGTTTTCTTATAATAGTCATGTGAGGACGTGTCGCTTTACGTTTTTTTTATCTTATGTTTCCATAGACATAAGACAACCACAAATTCTTAATCAAATTTTAACTTTTTGCCTAACCTTTACTTTAGAAACAAAAATTTTTTGGTGTTTTGTTTTGGTGGATTTTGGTGGATTCTTATAAAGTGGTAACGTGGATCGAATTAAGCCATTGCACGCAACGAAAAGCGAACTTACTTATACAAGTAAAATAAAAATTGCAATAGGTACATACTAGAATTGCATAGTGATTATTAAATGTGTCGTAGTGATAACTTTTAGAAAGTTATGGTCACATTGTGACTTTGTGGAGCACTTGACCTGACCACCGTTCCCACTAGGTATATAGACAGCCGGCTGACTGTGAGATCAGTTACGTAACTCAAGGGGCAATATTAACTCGCACCAACTTCGATGGATTCTATAAATATTCTTCATTTTTCAATCGACTTCCAAAAAAGGAGGAGGTCTCAATTCGCCTGTATTTTTTTTAATGTTTGTTACCTCATAACTTTCGACTGGGTGAAACGATTTTGATGATTTTTTATTTGAAAGCTGATGCTTCCCGTGTGGTCCCATTTAAATTGGTCCAGTTCTCACAATGTCATCAATGAGAAAACGGTTTGAAATCGATTTTTTTTAAAGATTTATAAAGTTTTATTTCGTAATTTATAAGGAAAATTTGTGATAAACAAATAAGCAATAGGATGAGTGGTTTAACGATGCTTGCCTTAACGCTCTGTTCCAGGGATAATACGGTTCGATGTCCGGCAGGGTCAACTTTGGAATAACTTTGGAACGGAAGCTACTTAGGCTGTGTGAACACTAAGTCGAAAGCTAATTGGCTATTTTATAATTCAAATAGAGCTAAACAAAATTGATTATAAAACCGAGCGAGTTCACTAGATTCTGTTTGTATTTTTTGAATTTTTGTTATTGTGTTTCTGTATAACAGTTAATTTGATTTATGGTATTTATTCTCCTAGATTGACTTTTAGGTTCAGATCATTCCTCTTGGCAGTTGTGCAAATTTTATTTAATATTTGGCCTTTTGTTAAAAAATAATAGACTCAAATCACTGCTTTCTAGAGTCAGGTTTTTATATATTCGAAAAACTATTTTCTTCTGTTATTATCAGAAGGAATTTGTCAGATTTTCCACGCAATTGCTCTCAAAATTCAACCGAGCATAAGAGAAACGTTATGCACGTAGTTTACATTATGCAAAACGAACAATTGTGTTTCGTCCTAATCGGATTTAAACCTCGCTTCATTTATGTGTCACTAATACCAAACCAACACGCCACGGCTTCGCTCAGTTAAAAATTGATGAAGTTAGTAACAAAATATAGTAGCCTTTACGAACAAATCTCGTAAAGGTGATTTTAAACACAAGTTTTTAGCTATAAACTAGCAGAAATTCACGGTGTGTTGTCCATTAAAAAAATGTTTTTCGAGGGCCACAAGTTCACATCCTAAAATGCATGCTAAAAATGATGTAGTATAATGTACCTTAAAATAATGAGATAGGAGAAATGTTTTATATTGTGCCTAAATCTAGCGCCAATACCGATGTTTAAGCTTTCAATTTCCTTACTTGTATCTGAAATAGTCAGGGACAGATGCGTAGGCATAATCAAATGGCCACATCGTTCCATTTAACCTTTGCTGATTGGTGACAATAAAAACGTAATAAGTGACACTATAAAATTTACTGTCAATATTTATTTTCAGTAATTAGACATTTAATAGATGCGATGTAACGTTACTGCAAGTTTAATTAATTACTTAGTTAAAATAGTGTTCCATTTTTTGCTCGGATTTTTCCTAAACATATTTGCAATTGACTTAGCACTCAAATTCCTTCATTTGAATAAACAAGTTAGATATCGACATAATTTTACTGATCTGGAAATGTTCGTCGAAAACTTTCTATATTGTTCGTTTACTATATTTTTCCGTACACCTATGTTGTCCCATCTCGCAAACTCATTAGGGCGAGCACCAGCGCCGCGTACTAAGTAATCAATACCAAGTTTTTCCTTCGAAAACGCATTGAGCACAGGCTATTAGTTTGGTGATAGTAACTACTATTTACTTATTGCGATAACTGTATCGCGTTTTTGTATCAACCTTTAAGGAAGTGATGAAACAATAAATTTGCGATCACTAACAAAACTTTTTGATTAATATCTTTGATGAATACGCAGGTTTGATACGCCTAAATACGCAAGTTACCCAAAAGTTTCCTCACTATATTTTCTTTCAGAGTTAGGTTAGAGCAAAGTTGGAAAATGAGAATGTAACAAGATCGTAATAGAAAAAGAAACTCGAAATGAAATTTACTTTATAAATGACAAGCTGCTGCCCGCGACTTCGCCCGTGTAACTTTGTAAATTATATACTAAAACCTTCCTCAAGAACCACTCTATCCATAGGGGAAAACAGCACGAAAATCGGTGCAGTAGTTTTTGAGTTTATCGCGAATAGACAGACAGACGCGACGGAGGACTTTGTTTTATTATATGGATAGAGATCGCAGAAATTGTAACTGATGCAAAAGAGCCCTAATTATTATGTTAGGGGTACCAGACCATTCGCCGTACCGCCCTCAAGATTGATCGAGATTGAAAACTGGTTTTATATCAATACTAATAATACTAATAATAAATCTGTAGAGGTCGGTCATGGAGTAATTTACTTTGTTTTCAGAAATATCGTGTATATAGGCTCTATACATGATACTGAAACTAAATTGACCATTTTTAGAATTTTTTTCTGTATGTATGTTCCTCCATCACTCTTAAACGAATTAACTGATTTTCATGAAACTTGGTAGATAAACATTTAGACGTACTGGACACAGTATAGGCTACTTTTTTTCTTTTTTAAAGCGGAAGAAGTTGCGGGCAACAGCTAGTCTACATTTTATTTTATTATAATTTGTAGTTATTTGGATTACTTGTCAAGATGTAGGTAACAATTTTACAATTGAATATTATGATATGACCCACGAGGGCAGTGTAACCTTTTGGGGAAAAAGTAAAAGTAATTTGTAATTCGTTGAGAAAAAACCGAAGGGGAAGGCTCCACTGTGATGCGTCCGCCATATTGACTTTCAAGCCTAATAAACGAAAAATTTATCTAGATAATAATATAATCTATATTATATAGAGATTTTTTTTTTTGTGTTTTTGTATTTTCGTTTGTAATGAACAAACTCAAAAACTACTGGACGGATTTTAAAAATTCTTTTACCTGTAGAAAGCTACATTCTCAGCGTATAAGATAGGGTATATTTTATAAAGTTACGCGGACCAACGTTGCACGCAACGGCTAGTAATAAATAACCTCCATTATATAAAGCTGCTTTTCATAACGTCATGGATCTATGGTTTTGCAAATAAGAACAAACGTGCGAGTCTGCAGGAACTCTAATAAGAAGAAATTCATATATTTCCTCAATAAACTTTATTACGATAGCCAGTAAACGTGATACTGTTAATAACATTACAAACAGCGAGATATATTATTTCGATGATTACAAATAGTTAACTTCAAAAGAAGGTTTTATTATATTTATATTTTTATTGACTTGCTCCCAGCTTCGCATGGATGTAGGTAAACAAATTTTTCTGCAAATGTAAATTATGCAATTAACTATAAAAAAATATTAAGATTGATCCTTATGACGTATCATTTACATTACATTCGATTCGAAGAAATAAAATATAAACATCATTCAATTTAGGACATCAGCGCCATCTATCCGCGCAGCTGTGTTTCTAACACCCCCCCACCCTCCTCCTCCCTCCATCGTTGCCCCGCGTCTGTAGCAATAAGTTTGACAATTTTATATCGAGTGATTTATTTACGAAGTTATAGTAATTTGTTGCCAGTTCTCGTTTATTCTTTGGCACATTTCTGAGACAAGTTGATAGAAATAAGCAAATTACCAAGGAGGATAGATAAATTACTGCAAATTACATAATATTATCTATGGTCTCACTGTGACACTTGAGTTACAGACTGATGAGATAAATCAGTGACAACTGACATACGTGACATATAACATCTTTATGACATGACAATGACAGTTGAAACAAAGACTACAATATATATTAGCACTTAGCAGTGGACAGTGGTCGGTAGAATTATATTGAAGTGCCGAAAAAGATAAACATTAATTTATATAGATACCTGCCTTATGGAATTAACAAATAATTTATATAAAATCAGTTTAAATTTTGTCGTCTATTAATTTTCAGCTGCTATGCAGCAAAGTGAATTTAAGATAAGAAGTAGGTCGTACTGCGCTCGTTATGCCAGGCGCAAAATATGAACAGCTGTTGCTGAAATTGGATAATGAAGATGAAGTTTTTACAAACAAACCGAAGAGCAAGTGGTCGGATATATGTTTTCAAAAATCCATCCTATCCTTAGGACTCATATTGTTGTACTTTTCGTTATCCATTGGCTTAACATTTTATCAGAGATGGCTGCTAAAGGTAATATGGAATTTCTTATTTATCAATTTTTAAGCTTGTTGTCACGCCTTATATTATTAATGTATCGATAAAACATTACACACCTACTAATTTTCAAGTCATTTAAAACATTCAAATATTTCGTGCATATTAATTTATTTGAATATTTTTTTTAACTAAAAAAAATCAATTTTTTAAAAAATTCTAACTAATTTGTTACTCATGACAATATTCCATGAAAAACGTAGTAAATTCTGATATTTGAGTCTTGCAAATACTTAAAGAAATATGTTGCCATATGTTCAAGTATAAAAACTGGTTGTGTCATTATGTACCTACCTACTTATGTTTATAACATATACAAATATTCAAATATTGAAGGACTATGAACAATTCAGAAGAATATGGAATATGCTAAACATGTATTGGACTTTTTAAATTGCATTGAAACAGTAAATTACTTCATTGAATGTGATACGATCGAGTCTCATAGTTTCCGAGACCACTATAAAATAATAGCACAGTTTTGATTGTATCAATTTCGGACTGAAATCAATTTT
This sequence comes from Synanthedon vespiformis, assembly GCA_918317495.1. Lineage (NCBI taxonomy): Eukaryota > Metazoa > Arthropoda > Insecta > Lepidoptera > Sesiidae > Synanthedon > Synanthedon vespiformis. Next base: position 8,081,699 of record OU906947.1, read on the forward strand.
GAAAAGTTTTCAAAGACGACCCTGAAGGGAATTGAAACCGGGTCTCCTGAGACATACAGTTAATCGGGCATGTCAAATTATAGTGGATAGGTACTCTATGCCATCAACTTGTCTATACTTCTATACTAATATTATAAAGAGGAAAGATTTGTTTGTATAGAATAGGCTCCGAAACTACTGGACCGATTTGAAAAATTCTTTTACCATTAGAAGCCAATATTATTCGTGATGAACATAGGCTACTTTTTACCGCGGGAAAATGCTTCATTCCTACGGGAAAATGGGTAATAAGACAACGGGTAGTAAGAATTATCCTTCTGTACTTATCTTTTTCACATATACCTTCTAAACGGCTGAACTGATTGGGTTGAAATTTTATATGGCTATTTCGATGGTTCCATGGTTTCTCAGACACGAATGTATTATATTTTACAAAGTGACACGGACTTTGTAAAATATTTCACCACATTTGATTATGGTCTACCGACTGATGACAAATCCAAATTATCAACAAAAAAAAAAAAAGTGACACAGACGAAATCGCGTGTAACAGCTAGTATTCCAATAAATTTGTGTTAACTAATTTTGTAATATTATTTGAATTTTTCTTTTAGGAGTTCCACTATCCCCTGACCGTAGTGATGTATCATCTAATCGTCAAGTGGATCCTATCTGTGGTGGTGCGTTTTGTGTTGTACCTCATAACTGGCACTCCACAGTTGTTGCTAACATTCATTACGTGTCTACGCTCAGTTGGACCCACGGGCCTCGCTAGTGGCATCGATGTAGGCTTCTCCAACTGGGGATTAGAGTTGGTCACGATATCTCTGTACACAATGACTAAATCCACAACTATAATCTTCATACTTGGATTTGCTATTATCCTTGGACTCGAGAAGAAGGTGAGAAAATATTATTTATTACAACATTTGTATTATGCATGTTGAATGATTTGTTTTTGATTATAAACTGCCAAAATTCAATTCAATTCAAAATTCCATAAGATAGTTATTTTCGACAGACTTCCAAAAAAGGTTCTCAATTCGACTGTATATACTTTTATATGTTTGTTCCCTCATAACTTTCGACTGGGTGAAACGATTTTCATGATTCTTTTTTTATTTGAAAGCTGGTGCTTCCCTTGTGGTCCCATTTAAATTTGGTCCAGTTCTGACAATGTCATCCATGAGAAAACGGCTTGTAGTCGGTTGTTTTTTTTGTTAAAAAGAGTAATAATTGTCCTGATCATTGGCTTCAGCAAATGTGGCAAGTTATGCCAAATCCTTTTCACACATACTTTTTTTTTTTGCCGAAAAAAAATTGCAACCATTAAAAACAGAAGTGTGCCTATTTATGTCTATTTATCTATATTGCAATATAATATTTAAATAAAAATGAAGTCGTCTTAAGTGTCGTTAGGAGACGGTAGACATCAAGTGACCATTAAGTGGAATGTCAGCCTGCCTGCCAATCTTAATAATAATAAAAAATATTATAATAAATCATTCTTGTACCTTTTGTAGTTTACTAAAGTTGATGTTAGACTACATTTTGTGTTTTTATTTTGATGATTTCTTATGAAAAAAACTTGTGTAAACACATACCAGTATATGCTATAGGAAAATGGTTGCCCACTTGATTAAATACAGTTTACACTGGAAATTTATTGAATATTTTAATTTTTGTTCCAACTAACAATTTGTGTTTCTTACTAAGTTTGTTTTCCGACAGGTTTTAGTCATTTCAATTTATCTACTATAGTACTAGCTATAGCTAGTGCCCGCGACTTCGTTCGCGTTGAAAAAGAAAAAAGTAGCCTCTGTGTACGTCTAAATGTTTATCTACCAAGTTACATGAAAATCAGTTAATTCGTTTAAGAGTTATGGGCGAACATACATACATACAGAAAAGAATTCAAAAAATCGTCAATTTAATTTCTGTATCATGTATAGAGCCTATAAACACGATATCTCTGAAAACAAAGTCACATACTCCACGACCAACCCTCACAAATTTATTATTAGTATTGATACTGCAAAGATAAAATGTTTTTATTATGATTGAGTAGTTAAGGCGTGAAAGGGTAACAGACATAAGAGTTATTTTCACATCTTATAATAATCTACCTACATAATTATAATAAAATCGTAAAGAAGTCGCGTAATATCGTTGATTTTTACCCTGAAATATTGATGATTATCTGGATTAAACTATTGGAACTTTTATTCCCGGACGAATATTAGATTCCTGTGAGATTTAAAAAGAAATAGCGCGTACGAAGTTGCAGGTACCAGCTAAAAGAATATTTTCGAAATCGAATAGTGTAGGCCTGTTAATTTTATCCATACTAATATTATAACTCTGTTTATATTATATGTTTTTATTTTTATTTTTTTATTTCATTACATGCAAACCTTTTTTGATATTTAAAATAAATATGGGAAAACAGTTTGAAGTCTGTTTTTTTTTTTTTGTTAAAAAGAGTTACCATAGTGACGAATTCTATTCGTTTATTGTTCAATTCGTTTAGGAGATACTGTCAAAGATACGTCCGCGTCTTTTGCAGTTTAATGACCATGCACCTTAACGAAATACTTAGGTTTTTTTTTTAATTTATCGATATTAAAATGTTGGTTTTATCTTCACGCTCCATTACATACAGCCGAATTGGAGCCAAATAATGACGAGACGAGATGACCTTTTTAACCATTTCACGCTTCACAGATTCTCCTTTTTACAAAGGCATCATTCAACAGGATAAAGTCGCTCTGTTTCCTCAACAATACTTACAAAACTCTATCTGTGTCTGATGTAAAAACTAGTTTAGAAAAATACGACCATGAACGCTTTACTCGATTTAATTGAGTAAGTACAAATCGAATTGACACGATAGTTACGATAAATTCGCTGTTTTACTAATCACCTCGTCCAGTCCAGCCTATTTATCACAAAATTGAACAATAATATCCTAACGCCTACTCGCAATGTCTATCGACATTTAACTTTATTAATATTCATAGGCAATATAGGCATGTGTGTCGTGTTTATGTCTTCATTTTAACATACATAGACGTCATGTTGTTCATTTTGTAAGGATATCTTTTAACGAGTACTCGTAATATTAAATTGGCTCAACTTTTATGTGATTATGATTTAGTTATAACTAGTCTTGGTACGACGTCTTTACAAGCAAATTACATATATGTAGGTAATAATAATAGCGCCCAGTCAGGCAAGTGTTAAATTTTATAGGGCATAAATCCTTGCAGCGTTGTTCCCTTTGCTGCCGAATTTCTCAACGTCAAAAAGGTCATTTCAAGCAATACCTTGTGTATTTTCAAAAATACCTTTCTAAACTCCAACTGCAAACATTTAATTGTTTTGTAAATATCTAAAACGTGCCGAGTTTTTTTTAAATTAACTATTGTATTATCTTATCTCAATGTTGCGAATGGTAGTTTATTGCTTACCGTAATTAAACGGAATTAAAATGTTGCAAAATGACACGTTACCATATTAAAAAAAAACTATACCTACTTACTATTGATAAAAAAATATGATAATTATTTATTATTGATACTTATGATTGATAAAATTATTATTAAATTATTGAATCGTCCAGAATCGGATTGAATAATAGATAATTGTTTAATATACAATTATTCAATAACTAGCTGGTGCCCGCGACTTCGTCCGCGTTGAACGATGAAAATTACCCTATGTCCTTTCTGGTGTCCCAGACAACGTGTGCATGTAAAATTTCATGGTGATCGTTTCAGTAGCTTTCATCGTTCAACGCGATTACTCATGACTCATGAGTCAATTGCTTAAAGACGAGTACCTAATTTACTTTCTCGTGTCTATGTTTATCTTGAAACGTTAATTAAGTTTTTATATTTTTGCTCTTTTTCAGTCTTGGTCACTGGTAGTCATTGTGTTGATGATTGCGTCTGGACTCGTCATGTTTACATATAAAGCTACCCAATTCAATGTGCTCGGATTTAATTTCCTCCTGATCGCATCCTTCGCTTCCGGCCTTCGTTGGACATTTGCTCAACTGTTGATGCAGAAATCCAAATTGGGTCTCCACAATCCCGTGGATATGGTTTTCCACGTGCAACCATGGATGTTCCTCTCGTTATTACCATTCACCATTATGTTTGAAGGTATTTATATTTTATTTAGATTTATTTACATATTAAATAGATGTTCGACAATACCGATGTATTCTGTGTTAATTCATGTTCATTTTAAAGTAAGCTCTCGGGTAACTAGTTCTGAGGTTATCCCCTGTCTTAAACAGAATATAAGCAGTCTAATCTAGCTCGACATTATCAAGAATAAAATAGATTATTTGAATGTTACAGGATTCCAGTGCTTCGATTACATTCTATCACTGCCACCGGAGCAATTGGTGCCAACAGTCCTCAAAGTGTCCGTCGGTGCTACCATAGCTTTCGCAATGGAAATAAGTGAATTTCTAGTCGTCACTTATACATCTAGTCTTACACTTTCCATCGCTGGTATATTTAAGGTGAGTGCTTAATTTTTTTTTTATTTAATAATGAAATGAAATGAAAATGAAATGAAAAATGAAAATGAAAAATATTTATTGCATAAATCTTATACATATACTTAACAAGCAAATGGCTTAGCAACTCAAATACTTATCAACTAACATTTTACAATCTTCGCTTAAGAATAAAGCAAGGTATATAGTTAACACATTTAACACAATAAGGCCTTAAAATAATATATATTATAAATATATGTAAATCAATATTGTCCCCTGACCTCCAAGCTAGGATTACCTGCATCGTAATGAAACACACGAAAACAAACTCTACGTAAGTAGGTATGTAAAGTTTTCGAGGCAATTCATGAAGGTGATGATAACGAAATCCGGGGGATGCCCTAGCTTACATTTACATCAATAATTTATTTATACCACGTAGACGTTACTTTTTAAATGTAAATGTCGTCAAACTGACTGTCTATTTGTTGGTGGATGACTACAGTTTGACCAATACCGCTATAACACGCCCTAGACATTTGCGGGGCGATGCGATCATTAGGTCTCGGGCTATCTGCGTCAGACGCACATGATATATAATATCTAGAGATGGGTCGTCCGATATCTGGTGATGGGAAGACTGTAATTTTTAAGTGGCCGAATATTAAACATAAGTTTTTGAATTATAACATTAAATTGAATTGAAATTAATTATAACATAAGTTTTTTTTTGGCACATAAAATATTAAAATACCTAGCTGTTGCCCGCAACTTCGTCCGCGTTAATAAAGATAAAAAGTTTCATGAAAATCAGTTAATTCGTTTAAGTGTGATGGAGGAACATACATACATACATACAGAAAAAAATTCTAAAAATCGTCAATTTAGTTTCATTATCATGTATAGAGCCTATATACACGATATTTCTGAAAACAAAGTAAATTACTCCATGACCGACCCCCACAGATTATTATTACTATTGAAGAATAAAAATTAATTAATATTATAATTAACTACGTGCTTTTAATTATTATGTTTAATTATAAATATATGAATCCCCATGACCTTAACTTCATAAATTATTTTAAACTGATATTGTAAGATTTATGTGGACTGTCAATATTGTCACATTAATTTGCAAAAAATTGTTTGATTTCAGGAAATGTGCATATTAGTGTTGGCCGTTGAAGTGAGCGGCGATCAGTTGAGTCTAATAAATGTTGCCGGATTGTCTTTGTGCTTGTTCGGCATCATTGGTCATATGGTCCATAAGGTGCTCGTAATAAGGGCCATGGCGGGTACGGTGAAAGCCTTGGAATCGGATGACTTCGATGCCATAAACAGAACGAGATCTCTAAAGGTGGGGGAACACAGCGAACCTTTATTGTTGGAACAGGACCGCAAATGGACCAGCGAAGAAAGCGACATTGACGCCAGCGATGTCATTTATGAAGTAATACAAAGAAGAGACGGGAAATAAGCACGACTTTATCGGAACTTAATGGAATGTTAACAAATTTTACAGGTTTTTTTTAACTGCCCACGAAATGTGTAATATTAATTAATATTTAAAGACAAAATTTTGATATTCGATATTCATACAATTGTTAGTTACAGCCATAATATATTTTATTGTATGCAAATAAACCCCGATAGACTGAAAAGCAGCAAGCCTATAAATTGTTAACTGGGGGTTTATTGTCTTAATATTTCCATTTGGTTAAAAAAAAAAGGTTGGGTATTAAAGTCTTGTTCACACCAGACGTAAAGTCTGCCAAACATTAAGAGATTAACTGAGGCTTTAGACACAAGAAGACTTTACGTGTAGTGTGAACAAGACTTCAATATCTTCGGAACACACTTAATGAAAAAGTTGCATTTAACGAAACATTTTTTGAATAAATTAATTAATTTTGTATAAAAATAAAATAAGTTCGTAAAAGCATCGAAAACAGATGTAAAATAATAATCTGTTTATAGCTAATTTATAGCATTTTACCCAGTGAATCAAACACCCAGTGATGGTGCGCTAATATTTTGCCACCAAACCATTAATATTTGCATTTAACTTTTTAATTATTATTTTTTTTTACAAAACTTACTAATAAACTTTAATTGAGTCTGATACTTTTAAATGCGGCAATCTCACTTTTTGTAAGTACCTACTTAATGAAAAAAATCAAGTATATATTTTCTTCCATTACGAATATTTTTTTTTTTGATAAATAAGAAAAAAAGGGTAATACACCAAAGTAATAAATTCGCGGACTTTTTTTCTGTTTTTCCATACTAATAACACAGTCATTTTAGACAAAATAAGTCACAGAATGCAGCCTTTGAAATCAATCAACTCGATTAATTCATTGTAATACTTTCTCACACATATTGCTTTAATTTTATATGTGCCTAATGAAATACAGTGATAATATATGTTTTTGGTAAGAAACATGTTGTAAGATTTCTGATTAAGTCTATAATAATACATCACATTGTTTTGTTAAATAATACATCACATTATTTTGTTACTTACAATAATATTTATTTTTTAATTTTTATTAACTTTAGGCAGTGATTTGATCATTCAATTGTTTAATAATTATGTAATACTTAAGCAACCTATATTCTTACTATTTGGTCGTTTGTCTACTTATCTATTATGTAAACTATATTTAAATGTGTGTTGTATATTCTTTAAACGGCAATCACACCATACAATTTGAACGTTTCCTACTTAGGAATCTAAGTAGAGGGCTCGTGATCACACTACGCTAAATTGATTTCTAAGTCGAAGACATAGAGTTGAAAATGGATAAACTCTCAATTGAATGCAATCTGTTCTAACTGCGATCACACCTTTCGATTTCCTAAATTGGATACGTTCAAATTGTAAGGTGTGATAGCCCTTTTAATGTTGTTTATAGGAGAAGCATATAGCATAGTTTTCTCATATGTCTAATTTTTCTTGATTTGCTTGTCATAAAAATCTTAATCCACATATAATCTATTTTAGTAATACAATAATAATAATTTATTACACGAAAAGCAAGGAAGAAGGGAGGGGGATAATGGGGATAACGGGGACTTTGAGGAAAATAAATAATAAAAGAATAAATATAATAATAAACTTACTTATAAAAACTAATGACAACACTTTGATTACATATTAAATTATCATTTGGCATTGAATTTGGTTAAGAAAAAATTTAAATAATACTTTTAATTGCAATTTTACCAAATTGCTATGAAAACTCCATCTTGCCTCGGGTTAGTTGCAGTGCGGGGCACATTTTTCGTAACCACTAAAAATTGGATGATATTACTTTAAAAAAAAAAAATTCTATTTATCGTAAAAAATAAACGCGTACACTTTATCACTCGTCACTGTCAGACTGAAGGCTGATGCAAAATGGCCGCCTCTTAGCGGAAACAAAACACGTCTAGTGAGCGTAGTTACTTGCATGTGTTGATGGCTCCGTCGTGCCTCACGTCCCCGTTATGCCCCCCCTTATCCCTTATATATATGCTTATATAGGTATCTGCATATCCATACTAATATTATAAATGCGAAAGTAACTCTTTCTGTCTGTCTCTCTCGCTTTCACGCAAAAACTAACGAACCGATCACCATGAAATTTTGCATACACGTTGTCTGGGACACCAGAAAGGACAAAAGGACTAAGTTTTCCCGAGGGATCATATAAAAATATAAATAATTGGGCGCTACTGTCGCATGGCGGCGATATAAGATGACAAGAGATGACATTACACAAAATGTTCGTAGCTGTGAAACTTTATTGATGTATTTTGTCTAAAATTGTCACTTGGTTGTCAAATATTTATAGGTTTGTAGCGTTCAGAATTTTGTTGTAGTACGAGGTCCGATCTCTAAGACCGATTTTTAAGAATTTTTTTTCGGTAGGTAAGTGATAGTTGCAAAATAACGTTTGCCCGGGTCAAGCTAGCATATATTTTCTTTTTCAACGCGAACGAAGTCGCGTGCACCCACTAGTATTATATATAGGTACCTATATAAATATATAATTACGTAATACAGAAGTACATGTTGAGCTTATGGTTAATATGATCGTTTTCATTAATTCCATAAGCTTCCCCTTTGAACGTCTATTTGATAAGTTTTAAGAATGTTTTCATAAATATGTGATCGGTTATAATGTACATTTACATTCCTTTATTTATATTACAGTATTCTGTAATTTTAATTGTATCCATATTTTGTATATACAAAGAAATTTTATTAGTTCATGTATCTGTGTGTGTACACTAATTAACTTATGTTTTGGTAACTTGGTAATTTTGTGATAAGAAAGAAGAATGAAAACGACATGATGACACTTCGTCATAGTAAAGACACTGCTGGTTTACAACATGTCATGATTGTGTCATCACATCACCACCCCCAGGTCCAGAAATGAAGACGGAAATCCCCTTAAAATATACTACCTCATAACTGTAAGCCATCGAAAAAAAATTACGTTGCCTTTTTTCTACGTAAAATTACAAAGCATTCAAAGTTACCCAAAAAATAAGTTGCATAATATTAAATATTGATATAATTACTTCATAATAATTTCATAATATTTTACATACTGTATCCCATAAACAATGAGACTGGTTTTTTTAAATTTGATTTTTTACTCTAGTCTATTCAAAATTGTGTCCTTCTGAGTAAATACAGCGCTGGAAACTTTCAACAAATTTTCGAAATATGTAGTTCTGTCATTTATAAGAACTTTGATGGAACCAGGCTCATCGTATCTGTGACAGGCTGTGTATCTATGTATATGTTATATTATACATCTTAATAATATTTTAAATGCGAAACATTGTGAGGAATGATGGACATCATTACGGCCACATCTTAGTATTTTATAAAAATCAAACGCATTTAGTCGCGTCTATTGTCACGTAGTCGTTTAATAACTTCCCCATTAAAAAATACATTTAACATTTTTAAAATGTAAATTAGAAAACTTTAATGAAATTACGATACGAACAGACGTTCACCAAATTGACCGCGTGCCTAAGGAAACAATTTAAAAAATGTGATCATTTAAAAAAAATAATATTAGATACATTGTAATGAGAAATTTCATTATCATCAAATCGAACACAAGGCTGTTATGTATAATTAATTTCGAATCGCTAATACCGTAAGAGGAGAATATAACGCTAATATGTTTTTTATAATTATGTAAAAAAAGGGTGTATATGTCAGCTCCGACGTACGACTGGATTTTAATCCTTACTAATTAATATCAGCGCCATCTCTGTTCGCAATCATGTATTATTACGTATCATACGTCTAGTTTCAGTTATATTGTGTAGATGGCGCAATACCTCTGAAATTTCAGTTAAAAACAATTGTTTTTAAATTACAATAGTTTATGTGAAACTTCAGAGATATTCTAAAATATTCGAGAATTGAACGTAACGCATACCGTGTGACAATTTTGATTTTACCCCCATAAGTTTTCATACTTCAATTCCAAAATTTAATCTTGAATAATATGAAAAATTCAAAAATCTATAACTACTAACTAACTTTAAAAAAAAAACAGACGCTCTGAACATAATGTATAAAACACTAGCTGGTGCTCGCGACTTTGTCCGCGTGGAAAAGTATAAAACGTCATCTACCGTATTTTGGATAGATGGCGCTATCTCCCAGGCCAAGCCGCTAGTATTTACTTTTATTTTAGATTTCCCGTAGGAATGAAGCATTTTCCCGCGGTAAAAAGTAGCCTATGTTTATCACGGATAATGTCGGCTTCTAATGGTAATAGAATTTTTCAAATCGGTCCAGTAGTGTCGGAGCCTATTCTATACAAACAATCAAATCTTTCCTCTTTATAATATTAGTATATAAATATTTCATTTATTCAAATTTGATGTGATTTATCATTATAAAAATGCAAAATAATCGTAAATAGAATTGAAATAATTCTTGTGTATTTCGACATTGATATGTATGGCCTGAAAACACAATAGTTGCGTACCGACGACGCTTACGTTAGGTATAATAAACGCTTACACGCCAAATTCACGTTCGATATGTAAATAAGAGTTCATTAAAATGTTGCATAAGAAAAATTCAATATTTCAACGACGTCATATATTCCAAGAAATTGGGAGCGCTATGCAAAAAAAATGCCATCGGTGAAGAATGATTTAATTCTTTTTAAATTATATTAAGTAGATCGCACGTGTAAATTAAAATCACATTTTAAAAAAGGACATTACGGTCTAAGATCCTATTCGGATCCTATATTATTGAATATGATGATGAATATCAATTCAAATACGCACAGAAATAGAGTTTTTTATATCAAATTAGTATACAGATATTTTTGTAAAAAATATTAAATAAACCTTAAACTATATAGAAAATGCCTTGATACTTGTTGTGTACATTATATTATAATTATTATGAATTAATGATTAACAATATAGTATTGATCAGTATTCCTCTATATTTACAATTTGTAATGGAAAGAGTATGTTTACCAATTATAGTTCATATTAGAGATGTGCCGGATATCCGAATCCGTATCCGTATCCGCGGATATCCGAGGGAGAAGAAAGAACCGTATCAGTATCAGTATCCGTTACTTTATGTTGGATCTTTTCCCTTATTAATTTTTAATTCGTTAGGGATAAAATTCCATTCAGATATTTTTTTATTCCTTAAAATCAAACATCTGGCACCTTTCTAATGCAAGGCGTCAAGTGGCGGACGTCAAATATCGTTTCAAGGTCACGTTATCCGTATCCGTATCCGTATCCGCGGATCTACATTTTTAACGATCCGGCACATCACTAGTTCATATACTACAACGGATGTTGAAAAAAATCTCGATCGACGTCATGCCATCGCTCTAAATATGAGATGTACTCTAAACTAGTAAATGTACTTTTTCCACTTGTTTTGTACAATAAACTGAAAAATTAGATAGTTTATATTTTCCGTTCTGATTTTGTTTTTCTTTTTTTAAAGTAAAAAGTACAACTGAAGAGATAATTTGTCGCCGCGCTCCTATTTAATTTTATTTTAATAAGCAGCTTCAATAACTCGATATCTCATTCCTTTTTTCTCTGTGATCTTTCATATTGATCGGTTTTCGTTCAGATTTTATAATTTTTTTTAAATGTAACAATTTTAAAAATTTGGTTTAGAATTGCCTTAAAATTTAATTAACAATGGTTTTTAAATTACATTAGTTGTAATTTAATATGTACTATATTTTGTTGCCGAAACAATTAGTTATTAAACTGTATTTTGCAAATAAGATGTGTTTTCCCAGTGTGTAATAGTTTTAAATGCCTTTCAACTAGTCTTAGCAGTTTCCTTTGTACTGTTTATAAGTATATCAAGTATCAGACTATTTTCCATATAATCCATATTTTGTCGATGTTAAGTGTAATTATTTAAATATTAGTTGTTAATAATATTATTACCGAAATCTGAAAATACAATGTTGTTTATTTGAGAAGTGTTTTATTTTTATTTATAACTAACTGGCGCCCGCGACTTTTTCGGGGTCGCGGGCGGACATACATAAAGTCGGGGTACGAAAACCTTCGTCAGTTTTCAAATTCGTTCCTTTATCAAAATCGTAGACTCTTAGTACCATTTGAAACTAAAGCGCTAAGCTAGACAACTGACAATACGTTTGAAATGAAATTTTGACATGACTGACATTTGCCCTGGTGCAAGCAAAAATTGACTTTAAGGTGACGAACCTTAAAGTCAATTTTTGACTTCACAAAATTTCACAAAAAGGTTTGACTTCACAAAAAGGTGACCACGAGACTTCACAAAATTTGAACTTACTTTTACTTATTATTCTCTACTTCAAAGTTAACCTTGTGGAAAATATATGTTGGAATGTCTAATCGAAAATAAGTCTTTAAAAACCGGTCAAACTTCTAGAGCAAATTACCAATAAAATAAAGCGAATTGTAAAATAGTGTCGATTGGCGATTATTTGGGTTATTACCATTTGGACAGATTTTCGTTTCGTCAGATTTTTGTTTCGACAGCATGTCACTTTGGCATCTCAAACGTACAGTCAGATACAAAGTAAAAAACATAGGCATATTATAAAGGCACAAAAATAATAATAAAGGCCAACTTTATTTTCGTCAAAACTCGCTTAGTTTTGGGGCCTTCTTTGGGCAATCCATCTAGCCGCAGTGATTACAGAAGACCACCGTGAAATAACATGTTGCCGTTATCTTTCGGTGAGTGGGTAAGGGAGACGCTTGTTTTCCTGTGTACCCTTTAGCTGTTCCAATGTAAAATAAATTTTAACTGTGCTGTACCCTTGTCCGTAAAACTCAACTATTTTAAACGAACAGGTGAGAGCCCAATTTCCGATTTAATACACATTCGTCAGATCATTTTATTTTTCCGCAGAGGTCAGAATTTTAAAGGCCACTGCTCCTATGCCTTCCTTATCCTTCGGTAACGCATTAGCAGTACCTGTGGCGTTATTTTCGGTTTTTCCTTGTGGGTGAAGGGAGCCACTTACTTACCTTCAAGTGAACCGTCAGCCTGTCTGTCAAACTTATAAAAAAACTTTTAGGGAGTAAAAAAGGCTCTTAGCGTAATAAAAAAATACCTACTATTGTATAAATAATTTATTTGTGTGAAGCATTGGGCAGGTAACTCGCCCTATTTTCTTACAAAACTTTTAAAAAGCAATAATTGACTATTTTCCTTTTCAAATAAATAATATTTAAGTGCAAGTCGATGACAAACTTAATTTCCAGTGCCAAAACTGAGTTGAGAAGGTGTCGGTGCGCTCAATTGTCCACTTAAGCGGAACAATTTTCCATTTAATGATGTGGCTGCTTCCATTTTCCTCAAAAACAAATTTTTTGACGACGTATTTAATGTTTTTTCCGTTAGTGTTTTGTTAGAACCCGAATCCAAAGAGTTTATGATTGATTCTGCGTCAGTGTCTAAGTTGAAAATGTTAGTTTGGGACTCCTCTCGCCATAACTTCTGTAAATTCAACGCCATTAGCTCCAGTTGCACTTGGGATAGCTCCCTGATAACGTCTATTTGCACTGACATGACATTGTCACAGGATTTCAGCAAGGAATTTAGGTTTTCAAGGACGTCCGCCCTCCTCTTCTGCATGCTGTATTGGTTGTCAATGTTTCTCTCAAAGAAGGCAAGATGTTCATATAATTCCGCCAGCTGCAGCGAGCAAGATATATATTGAGCCGCATGGTGCTCGAAGTCATAATAATGTTTAGCACGCATAAGCCACTTGTGGGTAAATGTAAAAAGTTTTCGTGCGTCTTCCACGTTTTTAACAAACTCTAAAGGAACTCTCGCTTCCATTTCCTTCAAATCCAGCGAAGGAAAAGTAAACAGCTTTTCAGATAAAGAATCACCTTTGCAATTTTTCTCAGCGCCAGCGTCTTTCAAGTTCTCCTCATCTGGTTGTTCCGAGCCCGGATGACAATCATGCAACAACTCCACAGCTTTCCATAAATCGGCGCGCGATGATGGCTGTGAAAAGTATCTATTCAAAATATTCTTCTTAGATAACTTGAACAATGTTAGCCCATACTTGACCCAATAGTGACTGAGTTCCAAAAAATGCATTTCAAAGTCAGCTTTTTGCAGGACGAATTCCTCCGGAATAAGTTTACAATTGTCGTGACACGTTCTCAAAACGTGGTAGGCGGCGCAAAGGTGGTGTCTTGCATTACCGATATCATTTAAATAAGTGAAGTAATTGCCAAGTCTTGCAGTTCGCAAAGCCCAGTCTTGTGGAGTACCTTCTTTCATCTCCAGTTGTCTTATGAGCGCAGTATGGTTGTACAGCGTATACTTCTGTGTCAAATTAAGTTTGTTATACAAAAAGGCTTGCATTTGTACATTGTTCGTAATCACTTTATCAATTTTCTCTGGATCCACAGGTTTAATATTGTTAATAGATTCGGCGACGAACAGATCTTCGGCGTCTACAAATTTCTCTGGCTGAGGTTTGTTACTTATTTTATCGTATAACTCTTCTATGCTTTCGAGAATTTCGCGAGCGAGAGTAATCTGGTCCAATTGGATCAGATAGTAGCATAAAAGATTTTGTATTCTAAGGAAGATGAAAAGGCATTCTTCTCTGAAAGCATAGGGCTTGATCTTGTCAAAAACAGAATGCAGTAAGTTACGCTTTTCTATGAGTGATATCGAGAGGATCTTAGCTGAAAGAAGAGCTAGATAGCCCTCCATTGCCAGTGATCTGATATATTCGTCATGGTTTTCTTTCCCAAGCATAACTACCTCATTGTTAAGTGTTTGGATATCCTTTTTCAACGCATGCAGTCGTTCTGTAGAGCTTTTGTTTTTAATTGCACTTTTAACATTCTCGAAAGTAGCACTAATTCGTGACAGTGTTTCCATGTTGTGTTTAAAGTGTAAATAACTTTGAATTTTTATGCAAAATTTACAAATAAAGTAGTGTTTCTACCTGGTTTCTACTATGACAAAATATTGGAAAATTATTTGATTGACGTTTTGCTTTCACACAGAAATATTTGGAAATGTTCCATTCTATTGTCATTTTATATTTCTTCTGCTATCAGCTAGTTATAAAAAATGTTAGCCTACTACGTTAAATGAGGTTACATAGTACAGTAGTTTTCATTGATTCAGATACATTTTGACCAATGTACATTTTGAAGTTGAAGCAATTTAACCCTTGTACAATCAGACTTTTACACGTTAAAGTATATAAATTAACCGCCCAATAAGCCACTAGCGATCCGCTCCCGGCTTCCCTCTTTCCATATGTGAAAACTGAATTAAAATGGGTCTATCCATTCTCGAGTTTTTCAAGTGTACATAAACCAATTTAACATTTTTATAAATAATATTTAACATTTTTAAAATAGCAGCTAGCTGCTGCCCGCGACTTCGCCCGCGTAACTTTGTAAATTATAAATACTAAAACATTCCCCGAGAACCACTCTATCCGTTGGTGAAAACAGCATGAAAATCGGTGCAGTAGTTTTTGAGTTTATCGCGAACAAACAGACAAATAGGCAGACGCGGCGGAGAACTTTTAAAATGGGTCTATCCATTTTCAAGATTTTGAAGTACACACAAGCCAATTTAAGATTTATGCGTGCATTTTGGGACAATGTGTGCGCTTCTACAACAGGCTTCCAGCTAATATACAACAATTATCTATAAATAAATTTAAAGTTTATATTAAGAAAACCCTGTGCAAAAAGGGTTATTATAGGATATTAGATTATATAAATGATGACTGTCCTTGGAGTCAAATATAGTTGATTATTGTGTTATGTAGATTGCTATGTATTGTTACGTATTACTTTGTAATTTATTTATGAAAAGAGCAACTAGGGGGTTTCTTGCCGAGTTCTTCCCCCTAGAAACAGCTTTCCGAACCGGTGGTAGTTTGTAAAGAATGTTGACGAAGATAAATGTTTTGTAAAAACTTACGTCGAATAAATGATTTATTATTATTATTATTATGCGCGAACAGCGCACGAAGTTGCGGTCACCAGCTAGTGTCTTAATAATTGTCTTTATTATAATATCTACATATTTGTATCTATCTCATTGTGATTACGAATCATCTCAAATCACTGTTCAAATATGCACAGTGTGTTGAGGCGAAGTATATTTTCACTTTTAAAATATTAATTCGACTAATCAACGAAACAAAAGTAGGCTTGCTAATGTTACAAAATTATTCACCACAGTAATATTTTTAGGTAAGTGTCAATACACTTTATTTAGGTTTGGTTATTGCGTAAGCGTCCGTCAGGCGTCAGGGTAATTGCTGTTTTTATTTTTTTATAAAAGATAAAAATATATATTTTTTATAAAATCCCGTAAGTCTAAATGTTCATCCCCACGAAAGAGTCGTATGCGCTTAATTTATGCGCATAGTTAGCAGAGTATTTATTGATTTACTCGTCCGCGTTGAAAAAGAAAAAGTAGCCTATCTTATGTCCCGTACGTTTAAATGTTTATCTACCAAGTTTCATGAAAATCAGTTAATTCGTTTAAGAGTTATGGAGGAACATACGTACGTACAAAACCGACACTTACAGATTTATTATTAGTATTTATTGATTTACTAGCTGGTGCCCGCGAATTCGTCCGCGTTGAAAAAGAAAAAGTAGCCTATCTTATGTCCCGTACGTTTAAATGTTTATCTACCAAGTTTCATGAAAATCAGTTAATTCGTTTAAGAGTGATGGAGGAACATACATACAGAAAAAAATTCTAAAAATGATCAATTTAGTTTCAGTATCATGTATAGAGCCTATATACACGATATTTCTGAAAACAAAGTAAATTACTCCATGACCGACCCCTACAGATTTATTATTAGTATTGATACCAACGACCGCCTCCGGCTGCGCTCGGGATGCACATTTAAACAAACCTTAGTTTATTACTTTCCATAAGTGGAAAAGTTTCGGCGATTTGGTCTACAAACATTCTTTTTTCTACTTATGTAAAAACTTAATTCGATGTTATTATATACGTAAATCTTCTGTGAAACATTATCTGATTGATGGTTTAAACCGCATCAAAATCCGTTGCATGGTTTAGGAGAAATTAGCTAAAATGGAGACAGAAGCGGACGACTTTCACTGATACAATAGATAATAGATGTAAGGCGCAGGTGCAGTTTCAGATACAGATAAAGATAGAGATACACATGAATCTCTAAAAATGAATGAAGTTTTGCGTACGGTATAACTATGGTAGCATGTGTTGTTTACTGAAACGTTTTATAAAATACCGTTCAGTATTGTGAATAACAAGTGCAACGAACATATTTTTACATATACATTATTGGACTATTGACTAGAGATATCGATTATGGTTGATACCTACCTATATTATGAGTCCATCGTCATTTAAGTAATGTTTTAGATTTTTTTAAATTTAATTAAGAATTTTAATGTAGACAAATAAATAATTGAAAAACAAAATTTTATGAGTTTTTTTAAAATATTGACAGACAGACAGACAGACTTCATATTTTTTTATTAGTAATTTTATTGCATCCGTGAGAAGCCGGGGCAGGTTGCTAGTTAAAGATAAAAGTTGTTATTATTTATTGTCATCTTAAATTAATCTCACATTTATTAATAGGGCACTTATAAGGAGTGATGCAAGAAGTGTAATTCTAGACCAAGAAACATTCTTACCTACATTATCTTATGTGTACGGGAGTGTGTAGTCAACAGATCAACTTGTGTGTTATTAAGTTGTCAGATTTGAATCGCATTGAAAATGTATGGCAATCAATCAATGCGAATATGGTACATTTCGATGATTTTATAGACAGGGCAAAAACAAAAACATTTAGCAAAAATTAAAACCAAGGGACATGGTTAAAACCAATTTTAAAGCATTTAAAAAAAATCCAGGGAGATAAACGAAATTATAAGCTTCATATTGATGTAGGTAGAGTTGCTGCTAAAATATACAATAAACGTTTTTAAAAACGTCATAAAAACGTGTACATATTGATAAATAAATATATTTTTCATGATATGATATTATTTGCATTAAAAAAATATATATAATTGATGCGTACGCGCCGCAGTAAGCTGATTGTGGCCGTACCTGATACAATGAAACTTGAATTATATTAAAAGTGTGCAAGGCACATAATACTAAGAAACAATTGAAATAGTATGCCGTCCTGAAGTGTGCGCCGGCCCTAAGTTTGTCGATGCATTTTTCATACTGATAGAAATTCATTCAGTCATCCGTGAACTTTGTACGACGAAGTGCGTTAATTGGTTGACCCCAGTAAGGGAGGAAAAGGACGTTTTCTTATTTTCTTGATTTAATTTTTAGTGTATCCATTTTAATTTCTGATTAAATTTATTTACAAGTTAAAATAATTCAAGATGTAAGTAACTTACTAAAATTTTCTTTTTTTATTTAGCTTTAATATAAAAAAAATACAAAATGGACAGAAATATATATACAAAATATTACGTGTCACATGTTTGAGGCCAATGAACTCCTAAACTACTTAACCGATTTTGATAAAACTTCTAAAATATGTGTAATTTGGTACAACTTAAAAGGCAAGATAGTTTTTATTTTGAACCCGGGCGAAGCCGGGAGCGCGGAGCTAGTTATATATAAAACTAGCTGAATCAGGCCTCTCTTCGATACGGGGTACTTCCATGTGGCGCGCACGCGCTACTCGAAATTTGCTTGTATTTTATATAATTATTGTATAACTAAAATATAATTAGGCTAAGTTAAGTACTCCTATCACTCACTCGCGCCAGGGGCGTTTAAATAACTGGCCTAAATATGATTTTGCGAATTAGATTACTTTTGAGGGAGTGATTTTTTTGTTTGAAAGGGCCCATTTATATACATGGGTGATTCTAACATAATCTAAACAGATAAGCAAAAAAACTGACATCTATTTTACATAAGGATAGAATTTTTTAATAAAATAAAAAAAATTCATTCGATACCATGAAGTCCGCGTGTGGTCGCATTATTTGCTGAATATGCGCTTCGTTGGTGTTCTACGAATAAATTATTGACTCTTCATTTCATGTAATCGGTAGGTAATTTTTAAATTTAAAATACTTACTTAGTGGCCTGCTCCCGACTTCGCCCGGGCTTAAAATAATAAAAAGAAATACTGATGTTATAAACGCTATCAAAGGAGACTGTGTAGAAAATATAAGTGGAAATTGCTATCTTTCATTATTGTCATACCGTGAACTTAACTCCTTCCTTCAAATATTTTCTTAGCCGTTATATTTTTCATTTTTCAACGAAGTCGCAGACACCAGCTAGCCAAATAGTTTTTAATATTAATATAGATACATGTTAGTTCCGTTAAAATGTTGGTCAAATGTTGGCGACCGTCGCCAACGCCGCATGCGTTGCAAAAGATGTTTTACTTACACATAAATACAAGAGACGGTTAGATAAACCCGAACAATATTTTTCAGGGAAGAATATTATTCTTTGCGAGAAATGAAGACTATAATAGATTACATAGTCAGCAAGGAAGCTTACGCAGAAACAAAAGGAAATGACATATGGAAGAAGATTGCAGAATCCACAGTAAGTTTTTGTTATAGTAATATACTAGCTAATGCCGGCGACTTCTTACGCTATAATAAATAAAAAATATAAAAGCAATTATAATTCTGCGTTCTTGACAACTTGTTGCCATAACACATTGGCCAGGCGTTAGTTACACTTTTATATTTTAGATAATCCCTTGGGAACAGTACTTTTTTCTTGGATGAAAGGTACCCTGTATCCTTTCTGGTGTTCCAGACAACGTGTATGCAAAATTTCATGGTGATCGGTTCAGTAGTTTTTGCGTGAAACCGTAACAAACAAACAAACTCACATTCACATTTATAATATTAGTAAAGATTAATTTAGGAAGTACATATCTGACATTCTCTTCTTATAGTTGGATTCACATAACTATATTCTGAACTTTCAGTGGTTTATTTTTTTAAAAACAAATGTGATTTATTTCGAAATACCTTTTACAGGAGACAAAAAGGAATTGGCAAAGCTTACAGCAAACATTTAAAAATAATATTTTACCAATGATTGACAACAGTTACTTCCAGCTAAGTGTTAATCAGATCAACAGCTTTAGGGAAGGGTGAGTATTTCTTTCATTAATTTGATACATGTCAGTATCCTATTATGATTTTCCGATTTTGCCTTTATAATCTTGACTGTCTGATGACACCGTTCCCAGAATCTGTTTCAGAATCTGCCATTTAGCGAATAATTTAAGCTATTTCAAACTGTGGAATAAAAAATATTAACAAAATATTAGTTTATTTTTGCGTTTGTAGTAATTATTATATATAAAAATATTTTAGATTTGAATTTGGTGAAAATGTTAAGGACAACGAACTTGAGAGCGACAATTCTAATGAAAATAGCGTTAACTTAAAACCCCTGCCTAGCTTAATTGAAACATTTGGCAAAGGATTCGTCGATGCCACAGGGATTTTGCCGTCACCAATACGTTACATTTATTTGAACGATGTCAGCGAATTTCCAGGTAAACATCTCCAATTTTATTATTCTAATTTATAAATCCATCTATCTACTTCCATGAGACATAAATAAGGTTCTATGCCGATCTATATCAAGCTAACATATTGATCCGACAACCGACTTCAAACCGTTTTCTCATTGATGACATTGTCAGAACTGGACCAATTGAAATGGGACTACACGGGATGCACAAGCTTTCAAATAAAAAAAGAATCGTCAAAATCGTTTCACCCTGTCGAAAGTTATGAGGTAACAAATATTAAAAAAAATACAGTCGAATTGAAAAAATAATAAAACAAGCAACACCACAGGTCTATGCCCAGCAGTGAACGTCCAGCCGCTGATCTATTACTTACTCACCGTAACACTAGAACACATGTTATTTCACGATGGTCGTATATAAGAAGGAAAATAAAATAGTTATTTTTAAGTGGAAAGTTTTTTTAGGCGCATTGAGCATTTTTGAGATGGGGTAAAATTATATTGAATTGAAAGAAAATATATATGTATATTTTCATGTATTTCAATAATCGCGACAATTTACCTATTTAATTAGATAATGCCAAGGAACTTAAATATTAATACAATAATTTTTTGAAGCTTGATTGTGATAAGTAAATATATTGATTTTGATTTTATTTTATTCATATTTAAAAATGTTTTAAAATATCTATTGTTTAATTCATTCAAATTGCTACTAAAAATAAATTAGTATTAGGTATATTAGACCAAAACCTAATTTTGCTGAGCGTTTTTATTGAATAATTTTAATTTAATATTGTTTTTTGAGTTTTTTTTAGAAAGTATCAATTAAAATCTTTCTTTTTATTTATGTTGCTTTAAGGGGCTTCTAAACGGGCCAATTGAACATTCGTAAAGAGCATCAAAGGCCTCATTTTCGCTACACAGCTGGATGCTGGCCAAGAACAAATCCATCTGTAATAAAAAAATCTTCATTTCTTAGCAGCAATACATTTTATTTTCAGAAATATGTAAAACCTGGAAAGCCCTCAAAAAGAAGGAATTTATACCAATGGAAGAACCTATCGCAGAGATGGGATACATGGCAGAGGCAGAACCCATCGCAGAGATGGGATACATGGCAGCGGCAGAACCCATCGCAGAGATGGGATACATGGCAGAGGCAGAACCCATCGCAGAGATGGGATACATGGCAGAGGCAGAACCCATCGCAGAGATGGGATACATGGCAGCGGCAGAACCCATCGCAGAGATGGGATACATGGCAGAGGCAGAACCCATCGCAGAGATGGGATACATGGCAGCGGCAGAACCCATCGCAGAAATGGGATACATGGCAGAGGCAGAACCCATCGCAGAGATGGGATACATGGCAGCGGCAGAACCCATCGCAGAGATGGGATACATGGCAGAGGCAGAACCTATCGCAGAGATGGGATACATGGCAGAGGCAGAACCTATCGCAGAGATGGGATACATGGCAGAGGCAGAACCCATCGCAGAAATGGAATCCATGACAAGGGCGGAATGTTTCATAAATTCGGAACCAGCGGAACCTGTTGTAGAAACGCAATACATCACAGAGGTGGAACCTGTCGTACAGACGATACCAAATTCAATACCTATTATAAACGAGGATTTGTTTAAATCAATAAAAAGTGCCCTGTCAAGGTCAGAACATTTTATAACAACTACCAAGGTACCAAGGTACCATGGTAAATTTGTGCCTTCTAATGTTAATGTTCTAATGTTTTTTATTATTTCTACTTAAGATATTGACATGTTTTTTACAGGCCCCTCAATGTAGAACATAAATCGGATTTATTAAAATCAATCTTAAAGCCTCTCAACGTAGAACTCAAAAATAAACCGAAAAATTATAAAAAGGACGAGAAAAAAGGCCAATGCGCCATCGGGTTAACAAAACCAATAGAAGAGGCCGAAGCCGACTTAGTGACAAAATCCATAGAAGAGCCTGAATTTGTCTTAGAGACGATACCTGAGACGAAACCTGAAAAGGACGAGAAAAAAGGCCAATACGCCATCGGATTAACAAAACCAATACAAGAGGCCGAAGTCGACTTAGTGACAGAATCCATAGAAGAGGCTGAATTTGTCTTAGAGACGATACCTGAGACGAAACCTGTAGTAGAGGCGAAATGTATCACGCAGGTGGAATCCGTCATACAGCCGAATTTCTTTAAATCAAAAAGGAGGGCCCCGCCAAGGTCAGAACATTTTACCAAGACACCATGGCAAATCTGCGCTATCTAATCTAATTGATTGTTTCTATCTAAAACATTATGACATGTTTTTACAGGCCTCTCAATGAAGAACTTAAAAAGAAACCGAAAAAGCACAACAAGGACAAGAAAAAAGCCCAATACGCCATCGGGTCGGCGAAACCTATAGAAGGAGCCGAAGCTGACTTAGTGACAGAATCCACAGCAGAGGCGGAATCTGTCTTAGAGATGATACCAGAGGCGAAACCTGTAGTAGAGGCGAAATGTGTCACGGAGGTGGAATCCGTTAAGAAGCCAAAAGTCTTTAATTCAAAAAGAAAGGCCCCGCCAAGGTCAGAACATTTTATACTTACTACTAAGGTACCATGACAAATCTGTGCTATCTAATCTAATCCATTATTTCTATCTAAAAGATTATTACATACTTATTTACAGGCCACTCAATGTAGAACTTAAAAAGAAACCGAAAAAGCACAACAAGGACAAGAAAAAAGGCCAATACGCCATCGGGTCGGCGAAACCTATAGAAGGAGCCGAAGCTGACTTAGTGACAGAATCCACAGCAGAGGCGGAATCTGTCTTAGAGACGATACCAGAGGCGAAACCTGTAGTAGAGGCGAAATGTGTCACGCAGGTGGAATCCGTTATGAAGCCGAAAGTCTTTAATTCAAAAATAAGGGCCCCGCCAAGGTCAGAAAATTTTATACTTACTACCAAGGTACCATGACAAAATCTAATCCATTGTTTCTATCTAAAACATTATGACATGTTTGTTTACAGGTCTCACAGTGTAGAACTTAAAAAGAAACCGAAAAAGTACAACAAGGCCAAGAAAAACGGCCAATACGCCGTCGCATCGACGAAACCAATAGAAAAGGCCGAAGCTGATTTAGTGACGAAATCCATAGCAGAGGCGGAATCTATCTTAGAGACGATACCAGAGGCGAAACCTGTAGTAGAGGCGAAATGTGTCACGCAGGTGGAATCCGTCATACAGCTGAAATTCTTTGAATCAAAAATAATTGCCCCGTCAAGGTTAGAAAATTTCATACATACTACCATGGTAAAAATCTATGCCTTATAATCTAATTCATTATTTATATCTAAAACATTACGCCATGTTTTTACAGGCCTCTCAACACAGAACTCGAAAAGAAACCGAAAAAATACAACAAGGATAAGAAAAAGGGTATGTCCTTTTAATATTTCAGTCATTATTTATTACTAGCTGGCGCCCGCGACTTCGTGCGCGTTGAAAAAGAAAAAAGTAGCTATCCTGTTTCCTGTACGTCTAAATTTTTGTCTACAAAGTTTCCTGAAAATCAGTTAATTCGTATAAGAGTTATGGAGGAACATACATACGTACAATACCTACACTTACAGATTTATTATTATATAGTATAGTATTGATAACTTAACATAATTTTAGATTTAAAATTATATTAATAAAATATTTATATAATATTTTGTAAATATAAATGGCACGCGTACAATTAAATACATACCCAGAGTACATGAAGTAGGTAACCATTTTTTTGTTCACAGAAACAAAGAAAACGGGGATCAGAAAATCACCAAGGATTGCGGATGTAAAGAAAAAATTGGCGGATATTCATTGCGGATGTTAATGAAAAAATTTACTTAAGTAAGCCAGTTGTTACAATTAATGTTTGACTTTGAACTCTGTACCTCAATGAATAAGTAAGACTTATTCATCGTTAGAATAACGTGATTCAGAATTAGAAAAATCCTATTATAATAAAGATTTTTTTTTCGCAATCTAAGTTTTAATATTTTTTCCAGTTTGTCATTCAGCAGTTATGTTGGGGACCCCCGGTATGTAGGTACTGTCGCGGGATGGGCTCCCCAATATATAAATAAGAATGCCGTGTGCCTTGCCCCTACTAAAAATATCTAAGCCAGAGCAAACTTTGAAAATTTGAAACTTTGAACTTTGACACTTCGAATTGGGTTGTCTATTTTCACTTTAAAAGCCAAAAAAGTAGAAAATAACCACTAGAAGTTTCTACGTAAATGTAAGATATGCTGATAAAAATAAGTGTTATAGCTATGTTACGTGCTTAATACAACCAAAAAACATAATTAACAAAAAAAAAGTAAAAAGAAAATTAAGAAATAAACACAAAAATGCCATTTTGCTATTATGCTACAAGAATGGCAAGAACACTTATAAAAATTAATATACACCCCGTCTGTATTGTATGGCCCATTAGGGGATCGACCACACGACCGTCGCGCTATTAGCTCGCACGACGCTCTCGTTATTAAATACTAGCTGGTGCCCGCGATTTCGTCCGCGTTCTGGATGAAATGTACCATATGTCCTTTCTGGTCTCCCAGATAACATGTGTGCAAAATTTCATGGTGATCGGTTCAGTAGGTTTTGGCGTGAAAGCGTAACAAAAAACATAACCAAAGTAAGGATTGCAAAATATATCGTATATTATCATATTTCAAACTGCAATTGTTCAACTGACTTCTACTTATCAGACTTTTAATTTTTGTTAACAAAGGCAGAACATGACTGAAGACAAACAGGTAAGTAATACTTGAGCTCGTAAATTTATACCGCTGTAACAAAATTATACCTATACTAAGACTTACCTCGAGAATCACTCTTTTCATTGGTGAAAACAGCAGTACTTTTGAGTTTATCGCGAACAGACATACAGACGCGGCGGAGGACTTTGTTTTATAATATGTAGTGACTAGCTGCGACTTTGCCAGCGTAACTTTGTAAATTATGTACTAAAAACTTCCTCGAGAAGTATTCCATCCATTGGTGAAAACAGCATTAAAATAGGTGCATTAGTTATGAGCTTATCGCGAATAGACAGACAAACAGACGCGGCGGAGGACTTTGTTTTAAGTATAATATGAAACATACATATTTTGTAACATATCAATTCATATTGAAATAGTTTTAAAATTTTGAGCTAAATCCAGGTTAATAATCAAGGGATTCAGGTGAAACGTACTCGTGTGTCGGTGTAAGTAGGGCAACCTGCACACTACGGAAATATAGGATGCATTTCGCTCACTCGTCGGTTGCATTCAGTGCGAGGTGCATGCGAGCGCTTCCAAAGTTAACTTAGCTCCTGGTTCGCGATGTGAGTTCGGTGTTCGTTGTCGCTTTTTTTAAATAAAATTAAGTAGACAAGCTGACGTTTTTCACTTTGGGTCAATTATTAATAGTAAATAAAGAAAGTGTTTATGTATTGGTTAATATTTAATTTAAAATTAATTATATTTAAATACAAAATTAATGTTTTAGTGGTGGCTTTATAGATTAAAAAAAAAATTAAAAAAAAATTGTGCTTATATTTTTTTTACATGGTGGAAATCGTCAGTGTTGTCGACGTGGTAAAATCTTGTGATATTTTTTTATTTTTTCTTTTAACTGTGCATCATTCTTAATTATTTTTATAATTTTGTGTTGAATTTTATGAAATATTTTTCTTTTTTTGTATGTAGCACGAAAATTTTATTTATTAGCATGAAAATTATTATTATTATTATTTTTTAATTTTTTTTTCTAGCTTTAAAGTAATTGTGATATGGTTCGTGACGTAATATTATATTTGATCTTATTTTAAGTAGTTTAGTATTTTTAATTTTAATATTAATTCTACCTACCCTAATATTATAGTTTTATGAATTGTGAACTTATATATAGTTTGGATTTTATTTTTGATCGTCGCTTTCCTGCCAATCGTTTGATTTACTTTGATATCAATTTGTAATGTTTAACCGACATTTTAAAATGTCCACTTTAATTCAATGTGAATAAAATTAATTAATATGGGCTGAACATATAATTACTAAGTTCATACTTATATTATGTCGAGCGAGTACAAATTAATACCGGCCCCATAATTTGGAAGAAATTTAAGGTTTTGTATTCATGGCAATGGACAGAACATTTCTTGCGTGAATCAAAAGAAAGATGGACGAAAACAATAACAGAGTGGTATCCCAGGGGAGACAAAATAAGTAAGGGGAGACAGTTTAAACGTTGGGAGGATGATATAAGACAAGTAGCAGGTCCTTTGTGGATCAGATTAGCCAAAGATAGAAGAACTTGGAAATCTTTAGAGGAGGCCTTTGTCTCAGGACAAGCTGTTAGAGTTGAAGAACCGATTGCCGATATTATGTAATAAAGTTTATATTTTTAGCTGTTTTATATTGTATTTAGAGTAAGTATATATTAGTATGTAGGCAAAGTAATATATAATATTGTTAACATAAAAGCAATAAAGGCTTATTTTATTTTATTTTTTATTTCAAAAAATAATTTTGTATTTTAAATTATAGTGAATTTATATTGTACCTAATAGTTTTATTAATAATTTATTATAGCTATTCAATAATATAATAAGTGATTTTTTTTGTGAATTATTAAAAATTCTTAAGTATCTTTAAAAAAATCTTAAGAAATGAAATAAATAAATAAAAATTTAAAAAAAAAACCTCTTCCAATCCCGCATATTTTTAAAGGGGACGTAAATTTGACTGTTGGGTTTTTCGATATTTTATGTGTATATATTTTTTGCAAATTGTTTAATTTTTAATACCATGATTTATATTTTGTTGTAATAAGGTTATTTTTCATGTATAAGGGTGCTTTTCATAATAACTTGATAGGTATAAAGAACAAAGGGGCGGTAGGTGGTCCAGGCTGGGTTCCACCTAGATTGACCTACTTTCCAGCTACATGTGACCTAATGCGAGGGTTCGCTGAAATCGAGGAGAGCATAGACGTAAAGTAGGTCATAACGTACGTCAGGGATGACCTAGTTTACCTAGATATCGAATTCAACGTACCTACTTGAAATTTTGTGCAGGCATTTTACAAAGAGACAAAAGAATATCTCTACCTAATGTGTGTGTGTGTGTGTGTGTGTTCCCTATAGACTCTAAAAGCGCTTTTAATAAAACTTTCAGACAACTTTCGGATTAGTCCAGCGGGTTCTTGTGAAGTTTGGTAGCGATCGGTCGCGAATGAAGATTTAAAAGAAAAACATACTTAACTTCCATACGTTTATCGTAGTTATGGCAACCATGGAACCATCGTAGTTATTGCTGATAGAGCCATAGCGAAGTATGCCCGGATTCAACAAGTTAACTATACAATCACTAGCTGGTGCCTGCTACTTCGTACGCGATGATAAATTAAAAATATAAAAGCAATTATAACGCTTGACGCCTTGTTGCTATAACACATTGGCCAGACATTAGTTACAGTTTTATTTTTTAGATAATCCCTCGGGAACAATACTTTTTTTCTGAATGAAAGTTACCCTATGTCTTTTCTGGTGTCGCAGACAACGTATATGCAGAATTTCATGGTTTTCGGTTCAGTAATTTTTGCGTGAAAGCGTAACAAACAAACAAACATTCACATTTATAATATTAGTAAGGATTACAGTACCTAAATGAAATCAGATTAGTGTCACGATGGATTCACATTTTCTTTTCAATATATAATTACCTCTTGTCCGTTTATTAAATGTTCATTGCATTTATTCAAATCGGTTTTTTACAGAGCTTTTCAAATATACCCTTATGAAAATTGAAATTTAATAAGGGTAGATTTGAAATTGAAATTTTGCACTTAACACAAACCAAAAAAAAATTACTAAAAAAATTACTTGATGAATCTTCTAGAAATATTAAAAAAATCCATGATTAACAGTAATATATGAGAAAAATAGTTGCACCTATGGCTTAATATGAGGAAAACGTGCACGAAAAAAAAAATTGCAGAAAGTTAGCGGAATTCAGAACTTATAAAAATACCTTTTTAAGTATTTAAATCAGTTTCAAACATTTTGGATTAGCCAGTGAATCGCAAAAAACACTTAAAGCAAACTACTAGGAAAACCCAAACTTAGTTAACGAATAAGCGTTGAAGTCTAAAGCGAATGGAAAGCTTTATGAAAATCTCGTGAAAATCGGGGGGCGGATCGCTAGTTTTTTTTTATAAAATAGCTGCTTTTCACACCCCTATATATACTCCTTGCTTTCACTCCCATTCCTAATTGTATATAATATATATTAATTACTCCACAGCTCGCGGATTCTACAGTTTCGACAACTCTCTCCAAAGCATCAGATGTTGTCCTCTCAGCTCTAAATCCGTATTGATTTCTGTTTAAATTACCATTTACTATCATCAATCTATTATTATGATATGTAATTATGTTTGTAAACTTTTGCAATGACATTAATTAGGCAAAAAATAAAATCTCTAAAAAATCACAATTAGAACTCGTTTAGCATATTACGATATATAAAGAGACAAGTAAAATATTTGTAAAGTAAAATGTGATTCAATATGGCTGCCTTAAGGCCTTTGGGGACCCGGCGGAAGTCCTAGGGAAGACTAGCGCTCGTTGTGAGTAAGGGATGAGTAAGGGATAAGAGCTCATTTCCCTATCACTTAATTCCAGGGACCGTTAGCCTATCTCAAAATCTTAATGTCAAAAAAATAGTAAGTAATAAAATAGAATATTTTATGTACATTTTGATTATGTCAATGCTAATAAAAATTCTTATATTAGTAACGTGTTTTATTTATTTTATTCACAGATAACATTATTTTTTATATGTTGTATTAAAGACTCTTTAAGTGTAGCATAAAATTGGTTCAAGTTTCAAGTGTAGTTTCAAGAAGTTGGCTCTGATCGACCTGTTACAGATAAAGTCATTATTGGATCAAGAGCATAATATTAGTAGTTACGACATAGCGGAAGAGCTAAGGGTTAATAATCAAAAAGAATTTTAAACCTCTATGAAAAAGCCTGGATATAAAATAAATAGGAGCTCATGGAAAGCAACCATGTCTCGAGTACTTTGCGATTTATCTATTGAAAAGTAATGAAACCGAATAGTTTTTCAAAAGATTGATCATTTAAAAGTGGACCCTACGACAAGAACGTGCAAAAAAGATCATGGTCAAAGGGCAATAAAGCTCCACTGACCACAGCGAAACTCGGATTAACTCGCAATAATGTGAGTATGGTGTGATTGAAAGGGCATTGTTCAATATTAAGCTTTTACCGCTGCGCAAACTCATTAATTTGGATCCCTAGTGCATAAAGTTGATGAGACTCAAGCAAGAAATAAAAAAAGGCCGTAATTTTATCAACAGAAAGGATATGTGGTAACGCCCATCTTAAGCCACACAGCAAATATTGAGAGAGCTTGGTTGGGAAGTGTTAATGCATCCGTAATATAGGCCAGCCGCCTGCACCTCCTCCGGTGAATTGGTTGGGAGAGCGGATCCTCTTCCCGCTTCCTTGCGCGACATAACTTACTCACAAAACGTGAGCATCGCCTGCCACGCAAAGTCACTGCCGACCATCGATTTCACGACGGCCAGCAGCGAGAGATCGGCGCCCACGACTCTACTCTGCCCTTTCGGGACATTCAACCAAAGTGTGAAGAGCATTTGACAACCACGCAGTCACAATGGTGCCATTTTTCCATCGGCTTCGCTCGGCCAGTTTTTGGATTTATTTTGGAATCGCATTGTCAACCACTCGTGTGAACAATGTAACATTTTAATCCAGAAAATGTGCAATCAGTCGCGTCGAGGACTTTTCCAGTAGAACTGATTGCTCAACTCACGTCTGTATGGTTGATTGTTATTGTAACTACCTTCACGCATCGAAATAATATATCTCTGCGATTTCACATCTGTGAAGGGTTCACAGACTTGCTTAAAAATAGATATCCAGTCGCCCTCAGTATGCTTGTCGGATACGGACCAGATATTACGCCAGAAATTTACCATTACTTCTAGGTCCAGTAGTGGGTCCTTAGTCCACTTGCTCTATAGAGCTTTGGTACTGCTGTACATGGTACAGAGTACTTGATCGGCCACCTTTTATTTCCTTTTTTTTTAGACTTTACGACGTGTTTGAAATTTTTTGAAATGCGTGAAAGCGACTAAGAAAATATTTTTGCTCTAACATTATTTAGGACTAGTTACATGAAAAGATGTAAAGAAAAAACAAGCGAAAATACGAGGCAATTCTTCTTCATTGGATGCGAAGCGGTTTCCAGAAACAATTTTCTTCAAATTTGTAAATAGGAGGGTACCTATTAATAAATCATTATTCACTATACTGGCATTCCTTTCACCGAACTTATAATATTATTGTCAAGTTTGGAAGAAATTATGATACAAGAAATTAACCGCTACAAAATAATTAGAGCTTACACCAAAGAAAGAGGGACCTCCTATATACTACGATTTAAATAAGATTGTATACTTTCAGTCCGATCATCTTTGCTGATTTTCAACATCTTCAACAACATGTTCGCTGTAGCCTCCGATGCAACCGTACGTATACATATTTTAAGACATTTTTTCTTATCTTATGTCGAAAATATGGTTACATATTACTATGTTTTCTAGAAACAATTAAGAGATAAACCATTTTAAGAGACCATTTCTGTATTCAAAAATCCGGGGATCCAAAAGGAATCCTACTAAGATCTGCAGCGTACTTGTAGCACCTGTAGCGATGGTTATGTTTGTAGTCGACGGTAGTCATCTACCATCAAGATCATAAACGTCTCTTAATGTTATTTTATCAAGTCAATTAGAACTGAAAGTTTCGAATTGGTGAATTATAAAAAAAAAAATTAAAAGAGATGTTGCCGTGTATTTGATTTGATGACTTTCCAGAATTGTATGTGCCGTTTATTATTCTCTATTCCAGAAAATTTTCTATTTCCTGATGAAATTTTTTTCATATGCGCAGGCGCATGCAGCGAACAAAAAAGTGCAATCGTTTAAGAAAACTTCCTAGTTTTCTACAGACATAGGCACCATTATACATCACACTTTTTGAATGTAACTTTATTGCGCCACACTCAAGAGACACAATTTTTTTACAGACAAAACAACTTTTTTAAAAGGCATCAAGTAAAAAAAATGAATGTCTCTTTTCTTCTTTTATAATGTTAAATATTAACAGATATAAATTAAGAAGTCACATGGGTAACGTATAAAGGTCTCTACCCACTACACCGTGTCATATGACCGTGACCGTGCTAGGAACGTATCAGACACGAAAAGCAACACGATACGCTCTTCTTTGCCCACTGAAACGGATCGAGGGCGTTCTGTGCCCGTATACATCCCGATTCCCGTATGATGCTCGTATGCAACCCGTATGTTACCCTTATGCAATATCCATATTTCGGGTGTTGTAAATTATATAAAAACTCATATTTTTGTGCACATTCAATTAACTTCTCATCTTCCATTTTCTTTACGTGCACGCGTTTTGATGTGTACTGTACCCGCGCAATAGAAAAAGGAACGAACGTGCACAACGAACGGTCATTATACGCAGTTATAACTCGTATACTCACCGGCTCGCAGGCATGCACGGAGCGTGTCTGCACCGGCAAAATATTCTCGCCGACAATTTGTTGACGCTCCGTGCATGGCACGCACGGTGCTGGTCGGTGACGGAACGGTCTAGTGGGAGTAGTATCATACTTTTCAATACAAAGAATATATTTTTGCCTGACACGTTCCTAGCACGGTCATAGCATGACACGGTGTAGTGGGTAGAGACCTTAAATATTTTATTATACAACAATTTTCCTAAAAAAGAAATGGAATAACGAAATCTTTCTCTGTAGAACGTCGGCGTTTCGACGGTGGAAATTTCCGACGGAAGCATATCGAGTGAAGGAGAACCCCCTAAACACAAGTGAGTATAATTAACATTAAGTTAATTAGATTGAATTTTATCCACATTACTACATCAGGAAAAAATATTATACCTACAACATCAAACAACTAAATAGTTCTACTTTTTTTAAATAGATGTGGGTAATAATTACCCACATCTAGTCCACTTGCTCTCACTCTTACACTGTAGTGTAGTGTAGTGTTATACACTTTCAAATAAAAAAAGAATCATCAAAATCGTCGAAAGTTATGAGGTAACAAATTTAAAAAAATACAATCGAATTGAGAACCTCCTCCTTTTTTGGAAGTCTGTTGAAAATAAACACTACTGGTATAGTGGTTTTCCAGTAATTGAAATTTGTTCCTAATTCATTTCATTATTAAGAACTATTATTAATCTCTTCTCCATTTGATCACAGATTTTGTCGCTCTGCCATCAATCACGAACCATATTTTTTTACACATTTTAATCTGGAACCAATAATATATTGTAAGGCATGGAGAGCCAAGAAAAACGTATTTACGCCTCTCTGCTGTCTGTCGCACGTCTGTCTTACGTGGCTTCAAATAAATCACGATTTGTAAATTTAAAAACACAGTAAAAGTGGTTGAAAACAACAAAATCTTCTCATTACTATGCACATTACATTACTGTCTTCCACGTGAAATTTAGATTTTGTAGAAGGTCAGGTCTGTCGTAGAGCTCGCGGTGCGTTATTACAATATCTTTAATACAATTGAGTTATTGACTCGCCTATTATTTTTCTAAGTCAATAAAGAAAGACCAAGTAATATTAATTACAGGTAATACCTGCATGATTCCCTACCTATATGATTATAAATGTTGATTAAAAATACCTTTTACAAATCATGTCTTATGCGGTCCTGCGTAGCAATGCTACGACAAGTAGCTACGCGCTACATGATAGTGGTCAAATTTGAGTAAAAATTTACATAAAAAAATCGCACTGAACCTATAAATTCAATAAGGTGTGCAAAGTACACGCTTTCTAAACGTTTTAGTATTTCTTGTCCCATGTTTATAAATAAATCCTTACTAATATTATAAATGTGAATGTGAGTTTGTTTGTTTGTTACGCTTTCACGCAAAAACTACTGAATCGATCACCATGAAATTTTGCATATACGTTGTCTGTGACACCAGAAAAGACATAGGACCTTTCATTGTTCAACGCGGACGAAGTCGCGGGCACCAACTAGTTATAAAATATAATTCTTAGCTGTACTTAAATCTATGTCACCTAAATCTTTGACGACACGTTTTTGGTCTAGTGGCTAGTAACCAACTGTTAACCAAACGGTCGCGGGTTCGAATCCCGCTAGGGCAAATGTTTGTGTTAACATTTTTACCTTTGTACGTGATTCATGGATGTTTGTATTTATAATAATCGTGTATATTTACAAAAAAAAGTAATATAATTATGTAGTATATCAACTATCTGGTGTCCATAATACAAGCATTAGTTGTATTAGTTGCTTAGTGTGGAACTAGATGGTGCTGTGTAGAGTGTGAAGATATTTATTTATGTGATCTGTGTGAGCTTTCAATGTGACTTGTGTTTCAAATCAACTATATTGACATTGATTTATATTTCTTTAGATTATACCGAAAACCTCGCGTTAAAAAGAGACGCTTCGACGCAAAGAACAGTCTCCACCCGCGAAAAATCTACGGCGTAAATAACCTTAAGGTATTTTCTATATTTTGTTGAAATTTTCTTCACAGGCCAAAAATGGAAAGTGAAACATTGCATTTTTAACAAATATTGTTAACAAACATAATGTCACTTATAATATTGGTTTGTAAAGTGGGGCTTAAGTGTTTTATACACAAAAGTCATTTCTTATCATGTCTTTGCTTTGAATATCTTGTTCGGAGAGTTAACTCATTTTAAAGTACGTATATACATACCCAGGTGGAGTATCCTAATGCAATGTGAAAACTACAGTTTTATATACAAAGATTCAATTGGGAAGTAGTATTTTGATTTTTAATTTGTCTTTTTTGCTCACAATGATTTTTTAACTGAGTATTCATTCTCTTAGAATCCTGGAAATTGAATCCCACTTTAACGTATCAGAATTTAATTACTTACAATAAATTTATTTGATACTAGCTGTTGCACGCGACTTCGTGCGCGTAACTTTATAAAATATAATACATTCGTGTCTGTGAAACCATGGAAATACTAATACAAAATTTTATAAAGTTACGCGGACGAAGTCGCGTGCAACAGCTAGTAATTTATATAAATACTATTCCATGTGTTGTTATTTAGATGAACGGTGTTATAACTACACCACCGCAACCCAACGGCCAACCACAAAACCAAATTGAAGAGAATATTGATCTGTCTTCGGAAGTGGTCCCCCGTGGTCCAAACGAAGTCTCCACTTGGAACGCCTTTTCAGTCTCTAATAAGTTGTTCTCGCAATGTTGCGAAACTTTGACTTGGGTAAGTTAAAATCTAAAAAAAATCTAATAAGCGCATTTTTTTTTATTCCCCCGGTGGTTAAACCACCCTCGTGGGCCATTTATTTTGTAACAATTGTGAACATTTTAACAGTATAATATTATTATTGCTATTTATTACATTATGTACATTAATTTATCTTGATTAATCTTATATACATTAAGGGGGGATGGTGCAGTACTTAATCAGGGTTTTTATTTACCATTTTTTTTTAATAAGCGCATTTGTAACAAGATAAAAAGGTTTTCTTCGTTACATAGTAAGTATAAAACCAATTTCTCTTCCCGCCGTTTGTCTCTCTGTAAGTATGTATGCTTAGATCTTTTAATGCACGCAACAGATTTCAATGCGGTTTTCACTAATGGTAAGAGGCGTTAAAGGAGGAAGGTTTGTATCATTATCTGCAACATAAAAACTTAACATTATTATAAAAAAAAATTAAAATAAATTTATGTCTGTTGATTCACTAACCGTCATGTGTGCGAATGTAAAATAGAAACGAATATTTTGTAGAATAGAGCGTACAATTTTTTGTTGTATACCCCGCACAGCGTAGTCTGGATTAAAATTGAAAAAAAAAAATATGGCTGCTGCGTTAAAATGAGTAAAGTGATCAGCTGAGGGCAATAAAAATATTTTTTTTTAATCATAAACCTTCATAGTACTTAATTCCCTTATCCTCTCTTAATCCCGTATCAATGAATCGACTATGTTATCCTTGCCTACCATCAATAGGCTGTCGACCATACGTCGTTCGATAATCACTATTTATTTCATATTTTTTGAATTTTTTCGGTTTTGTTTTGCCCTATTTTATAATTAATTAAATCGTCATAAAGTCATACAATTTTTAAAGTAGGTATAAATAATAACTTTTACAAAATTTACTAGACAACACTAACGTTATCATGCTGGCAAGAATGGCTTACGAAATAAATTGGTTTTAAGTTATCACTTCTGTCGGCAGTCCTCATGACTGCCTCCGATTGTTTTTTTTAATTATTTTCTTTTCAATGTTTGGGACTTTTACCGTACTTACCCGCAGGCTTATTATCTAAATGCCTCTGCTGAGCGACAAGCTAAATATGCGAAAAATTTGTGCAATATCACACTAAATCGTTAATTTTTACTCAAACCACACTAGTGTTATGAGCTGCATGATACGATTTAGTGTGATATTGCATAAATTTTTCGCATATTTCGCTTGTCGCTCAGCAGAGGCATTTAGATAATAAGCTTGCCGTTTACCGATGGCTTTAAGTGACAATTAGCCTACTTGACAGATGGTGAAAGAGGCGCTTATAGTAATAGACATTAAATAAAAAAATCAATAGGAATATTGCTAGCGTACACTTTTGCTGAGCGATTTAATTTAAATATACTTCTGGCGTTTCCTTGCAGTCCTGCTGATGTTAAACAATATATTTAAATTGGTTGGCATATTAACAATATGTTTAGTTGGGGTTGGCAAATAAGAAATTTCGGCATTTAGGACCGAATGTTTTGTAATATACCACATACAATCACTTTAATGATACGTTCGTACGTTCTGTTAAACAATAGTGGCCTAAAATACATAGGTATATCTTAACTACATAATTAGGTATATTATATATCTTTAAAAAAAGTAAATGTGTCGAAATTGTTTATACTTTGTGCTCTATGTTAAACTGTCAGTAAAATGACAGTTGTACACTAAATTACAAGGAATTAAATTCTATAGCAACCTAACTAAATTTATCGACTACCAAATCTAAAATTAACAAAAGAATAAACTCTACCTACTAGTTCAAACCGAAATCTCTTTCTTGCCAACCAAATATGTCAATAATAACACCGTATGTCATATGAAAAAGAAAGTCAATTTAAATCTTAATGTACCCAAAAATGTAAGCGTGAAATGCTATGCTTAGACATAAGTTAGTCTTTACGACCCTACTAAGAAGATTAGTTTTATTTCAACATTTTTTTCTAAATTTAATTCATGCGAATGTCTGTGACTGAGCGACAATTTGAATTTTATTTTGACATAATTTTTTAATTGAAATAAATACTAGTCTCAATAGCTCTCTACTACTCTACTAGCAGGAAAGCAGTTCTCCTACATCCTCTTACATCATCGTCGTCGAGCACGACCGACTATGTCCCTTTCTCAGACGAATAACATGCTGTTGAACGGTAAAGGTTGTAAAGTACATTCTCTTTAGTACTTTATGTGCAACATTTTATGTTTATTCCGTGGCGACATTGCAGTGATTCCAGCTCCTTTTTTATTGATCGTAATAATATACAATACCTTAAGAAGCGGATGGATTTATTGAGTTAAAAATGTACCTATTAAAGTAATGGTGGTAATTACACTGAATTTTCTTAAACGTTGAGAAAAATCTTATTAAATTAATTATTTTATTTGAAATATGATAAAAAATATGCAACACTAATTTCTTATTTGAATACAAAATTCAATGTTTATACACGTGTTTAAACAGGTGTTTATAATTTGTAATCTAGCGGCATTTTCACTCCAGTTGATCACTTTAATCACTTTATAATGGATTAAAGTAGATCAAGTAAAACTATAGAAATTTTACTATATTTACATCACAATTATTTTTGAAGTTTACTCCTTACTCTTAACTCCTTTGCGCTACATTATCTATTTTCGAATATTTTAGAACAAAGTCTCAGAATCCCGCTTAAAGGGGATCATCTCGTACTACTTTGACCTATATTTATTTAATTTATTTTTTTATAATTATTCGTAAGAAGTAAACTCCAGTCGTGCGTCTGAGCTGACACACACAGATTTTTTTTTTCATTTCAAGTTTACAATACAAAAACTGACCTTACCTGAATATATTGTACACACTCGTGCTGATAAGTCACCTCGATTCGCCCGCGTATTAAGTATGAAAGAGTACATATTTGGAATAATTTTCTCGTGTAATGTCTCGCTGCTTGAATACTGAATACTGAATACTAAATAAAAAAAAGCAAATACATCAAACATTATTTGGTGTATGATACAGTGTATAAAAAATTACGTTGTTTTGAAATCATGTACTAAAATAAATACTATAAGTATTTAATCCTTGTTAACTCTCTCAAAGTGAAGTGAAAATTTAAATTTATAATGACGATCATAAGAGTTTCTTGTGGAAACCTAATTGATAAATAAATATTTTGATTTTGATTTTGTTGTATATAAAACTAAAGAAAAATATTTTTTGGAGTTTGCTCCTTAAGAATTATTTTTTCATATATATAATATTCATTCATATATATATAAATTTATGGGAGTAGGTACACGGTATGCACTTCTAAAATATTCAGAGATAATTTTCATTATATATTTTATAATCGTTTGTAAGTAAACTCCAGTCGTGCGTCGGAGTTCACACACACCTTTTTATTTGGATGATTCCCCAAAATAGATTCCACAAGATTCTACAAAAGTTTTAATATAGTTTCAAGGTTTACGAAAATTTCTAATTAGTGTGTGCATAGGTTTAATCTCTTAGTCGTGTTGTTGAATACCTATATTTGTGTTGCTTTATATTAACGTTAATATTAATAAATTTTGTCAAGTCAAATCTAGTCTCATTAAAATAAGTGAAAGAACCACGTACTTACCCCACTCGTAGCAAATTTAATTTATTCAAATCGTGGGCGTCCACCACAGGTGCGTGCACCACTGTGGGCGTACACCACGGACCCAATAGCTCACACTGCAGAAACCTAACAAGTAGAATTGAGTTTCAATTGAGTTTATAGTGCACCTAAACTGTGTACTACCGATTGTATTTTTTGTGTGTAAATAAAACCAATACTAATAAAAAATCTGTAAGTGTAGTATTGTATGTATGTTCCTCCATAACTCTTAAACGAATTAACTGATTTTTTCAGAAACTTGGTAGATAAATATTTAGACGTACGGGACACAGGATCGAGACTACTTTTTTTCTTTTTCAACGCGGATGAAGTCGCGTGCGCCAGCTAGTAAAAATGGTCAATTTAGTTTCAGTATCATGTATAGAGCCTATATACACGATATTTCTGAAAACAAAGTAAATTATTCCATGACCGACCCCTATACATTTATTATTAGTATTGATGTGTATAAAAATTATTTCAATTGTTTGAAAACATTTATTTAAAAATATTTTTATTTTCCTTAAATTGACTTCAGTAAATTCTTTCTTCAAGACAATGTTGGGGATTCAGACTCAGTCATCTTTCATAAATCCAACAGTCACTTAAAAAAATCCAAATATTTCAATGAAATTTGCAATATCAAAATGTTTTTGCCTATTTTTCTTCTAGGAAAGAATGAACATTAGACGTTTAGTAGGTGTAGGTACTTGTGTTGGTAATTATCTGTGACTCTTTTATCACATGCACTATTTAATATCCCATGCAGGTATGGAACCGATGCGGGAATAACATAATATTCCCGGAAAAAACCACAACCAATGAAGTGACGGTAATACAAATTCAAGAAGAGGGAGAGACGGAATATTAATTTCAAGCTATATAATTTTCTTTTAAAATATGTGATGTCAACTTTATTCTTTATAAGTAAAAACTATTTTTTTTTAAATACGCAAAAAAATAGATAATTACTGTGCCTCTTATTATTTGTTTAACCAATTCTACATATTTGATATTTGAATTTTTTGAAATCTACACGATATTTGAAATCTACACAATCTTCAGACGAATACAGTAAATTGACCCATTTTTTTTTTTATTTTGCGTATATGAAAAAAAAATTGTGTATTTATGACAGTATTTATTTTACAAAATATCTATAAATGACGTAGAAATGTGTATCTTTAAAATACTTGTGAAAATACTAATTAATTATTTTTAACATTAAGATATATTATTAATTTAACTTTTATTCTATTTTTATCTTTTACGTTAATATCTGTGATATCACGTATTGTGTTCATTTATACTTTAATTATACATAAAGGAATCGAATCGAATATGTAAGATTTCAAAAATAACATCTCAATAATGGCAATTCGTAAATAAGTAACCACAAAAAAGAGCCATTATTCTAATAATAAATAAAGTATAAATTTGGAAAATTAGGTTACTTACATAAGGCAATAAATTGATGAATGATACATAACCGACTTCCAAAAAGGAGAGGTTCTCAATTCGACTGATTTTTTTAAATTTTTGTTACCTCATAACTTTCGATTGGGTGAAGCGATTTTGATGATTCTTTTTTTATTTGAAAGCTGGTACTTCCCGTGTGGTCCCATTTCAATTTGGCCCAGTTCTAACAATGGCATCCATGAGCAAACGGTTTGAAGTCGGTTTATTTTTTGTTAAAAATAAATACAATCTTGAAATTTACTGCCACAGAAAAATTTACTAATATAAAAAGTCTGTTTTAGAAAAATTCGTCCTTTATATAGAAGTAATGCTCAGTTAATTAATTATCTATAAAGTTCGTAGTGTTTTGTGTGGCATGCGAAATCCATAAGTACCTATCAATGTACTACACATTGATAGAAATTATTCACAAAATTCAGATTCCGAAAATTTTGTCATTTTATGAGTTAAGGATTATTTTCATATAGATTTTACTGAAAAAAATCTTTAAGTTACCTTCTTAGAACAGTTAACAAAAAACATATTTCATATACTTGTGTAGTTGTGACAATAAAAAAAAAAAATCAAAAAAATGAATAAAATAAAAAACAAAAACACAAAAAAATATGTTCTGTGATGTTATTATATGCTAGTAGGTGTACAACTTCTTCACGGATGGACTGACTCTATCATAGATACTTATTATTATTACAAAAAAATGTTAATTATTATTTTAAAAAATTACTGCCACTTAATATTAATAAAAAAAACTGCCAGCAATATATATATATTGTATATTAATATTACGTTTAATATTACGTATACTAATATCACTCTCGGCGTAAATGTAAACGTAGATGACAACAGCCATCAATTGAAAGGCATCCACTTGGACTCTATCATAGATACTTATAATTATTATAAAAAATGTTAATTATTATTTAAAAATTACTGCCACTTAATATTAATAAAAAAAACTGCCAACAATATATATTGATGACTACAGCCATCAATTGGAAGGCATCCACTTGGACTCTATCATAGATACTTATAATTATTATAAAAAAATGTTAAATATTATTTAAAAAAATTACTGCCACTTGATATTAATAAAAAAACTGCCAACAATATATATTGATGACTACAGCCATCAATTGGAAGGCATCCACTTGGACTCTATCATAGATACTTATAATTATTATAAAAAAATGTTAAATATTATTTAAAAAAATTACTGCCACTTGATATTAATAAAAAAACTGCCAACAATATATATTGATGACTACAGCCATCAATTGGAAGGCATCCACTTGGACTCTATCATAGATACTTATAATTATTATAAAAAAATGTTAAATATTATTTAAAAAAATTACTGCCACTTAATATTAATAAAAAAACTGCCAACAATATATATTGATGACTACAGCCATCAATTGGAAGGCATCCACTTGGACTATATCATAGATACTTATAATTATTATAAAAAAAAAATTAATTATTATTTAAAAATTACTGCCACATAATATTAATAAAAAAACTGCCAACAATATATATTGATGACTACAGCCATCAATTGGAAGGCATCCACTTGGACTATATCATAGATACTTATAATTATTATAAAAAAAAAATTAATTATTATTTAAAAATTACTGCCACATAATATTAATAAAAAAACTGCCAACAATATATATTGATGACTACAGCCATCAATTGGAAGGCATCCACTTGGACTATATCATAGATACTTATAATTATTATAAAAAAGAAATTAATTATTATTTAAAAATTACTGCCACATAATATTAATAAAAAAAACTGCCAACAATATAAATTGCATATTAATATATTACGTATACTAATATTGCTCTCGGCGTAAATGGACTCTATCATAGATACTTATAATTATTATAAAAAATGTTAATTATTATTTAAAAAAATTACTGCCACTTAATATTAATAAAAAAAAACTGCCAACAATATAAATTGTATATTAATATTACGTATACTAATATCACTCTCGGCGTAAATGTAAACGTAGATGACGATAGCCATCAATTGGAAGGCATCCACTTGCTGAATATTATCATAAAAAATAAGACTGGCTAAGCTATGTGCAGCATTTGATTAAAATGGATTAAATTTATTTTGTAAACTAATTTTCAATTTTCAATTCTAATTTTCAATTCAAATTTAATTTTCAATTGTGACTAAAATGACAATCTTAACATTTCCATCCATTCTTTGATAGTAGAAAAATGAACATAATCATAATCAATAAGTCATGTTAAATACAAAATATCTATAGAAAAAGAAATATATTTACCTTATAATACTAGACGAGGAATTCTTGTATGCC
Source organism: Synanthedon vespiformis (assembly GCA_918317495.1). NCBI lineage: Eukaryota > Metazoa > Arthropoda > Insecta > Lepidoptera > Sesiidae > Synanthedon > Synanthedon vespiformis. The sequence continues at coordinate 8,124,247 of OU906947.1, forward strand.
ACGACGATCTCGCAAACGGCTCTAACGATTTTGACGAATATCTAGGGAATTGTTATTTTAAAGATTAAAGATGACAAAAATAATGGTATCCTTAATTTCTTTCAGGGTTTCTTCTCATTTTGTCTTTTTTTCCGAAGCTCAGTAGAATGTAAATTTATATCCAATCATAAATAAATATTTTTATTTTTATTTCATTTTGGTGATACCTACTAATACAATGACATTTACCTATTTTGAATCTTTAGGAAATAATCTTCTTATATTAAAAGTGTTGTCTATGTAGAGAGATGTGTCTTCAAATAAATGTCTAATAAAAATAAGTGTGTTTTTATTCATGAAACCTTACCTTGAATTTATTAAATTGAACGGTCAGATACAACGCGAGACAGGTAAGACTTGCGACGTCGTCGATTAGATATAATTTTGAGGTAAATGAGCTTTAAGATGGCGAAATTTGAATCAATTTCGACTAGCGGTAAGCTAAGAAATGGATGGCAAAACAGGGCGAAATCATTCAGCTGCGTAAATTCTTTGAAATGTGTTTTTAATATGTACTAATAGGCCCACGACTTCGTCCGCTCGCTACCAATCTGAAGATTGTCTGAAAGTTTCAATGGTAAAAGGTAGTAACGGCCAACTTCTACTATTCATTTTAAACTCCAATGTGTTAACGTAAAGTCACATTTTCTTTAAATGTATGTCATTTAAAGAAAATATATTTAAAGACATACATATGTTTGGTTGGTTTTAAATGACACTTCATTTTCTACGCATATGTCACTTTTGAATATTTCATAAAGTTCATAGTTTTTTGTACGGCACGCTGATTCCATGTAGTTTGATGGGTTTAAACAATACTATATTTAGACCAATTTAGACTTTGTGCGATAGACAGACAGTTCTACAAAACCGAATATAGCCGATCTTAGCCGTACATCTCGCTCTAGTTCCCGATGTGCCATATTAAACACCACTTACTCTCCAATATAAGTACAGTTCATTAAAATAGTTGAATTTATTCAGAATCATTATTTTCTTTTGTTAGTTTTTGAGAAACAATAATTTATTTTCTTAGTTTAGGGTAAACTGGTTTAGCTTAGCTATCTATCGACGCTTAGCTAAGATAAACAAGCCCCGTGACTTCGCAGTATCTAACTCATGTCATAAGGACTCACAGCTGTTAAGCTCCTAACCAAATCAATAAAACCAAATGAAACTCATAATAAATTTTATTTCACAAATCCCCGGGGTATGATTACTTCTGATCTCTATCAAACTAAGTAACACCTTTTTACAAGTAGGTACATATTATTTTCAATATAATAAATAATAATACTTCGCTGCCACTAACACGTTGTACAGTTCACGCATCGTCAAATACATTCCATAATTCATAATAACACACTTATTTTCATTCAAAATTTACACTTTCTTTATTGGATAAGATATTTTCAAATTTGCATTTCTCGATTTTCTCAAAACGTCATGAAAGTGAAGTTTTGATGATGCATGGACCGTCGTTAGGTAAACGCTACAACAACATAAACTTAACATTTTGGTAAACTACGATGTCAAGGTAACTTTAATCACGTCAAAACTAAACGTAAATAAATAAAATAAAATGCACTTAAAGTTGAAGAAAACAAAACAAATAATGTCCTCGAGGGCCTCCGTCGTATTATAACATCCTGAAATAAATAATTATACTTTAACAAATCGTAATATTCATATTTTGACGCGACAAAATCGCTTAGCAACAAATTGGGTACCCAATTTCGCATTGCTAGTAGGAGAAGTGAGAACTACTTACGTTTTGTAACCAAGCAACCAGCTGTAGGTTTCACACCGGGTTTATTCAGTCTTGTCTCGAAGCCGAGGGAGGTCGCTTTCTGAACGGAAGTGACCTTCTTGGAGACGCACTGTACGCTCTTAGTCCAGCATAGAATTTCCCCTGTTGCGTGATCACTTCCAACCTCGCCGAGGCCTCCACTCTGCCATAATCATTCTCCAATGTTACCCTATAGACACCTACATCTTCTATGGTCACTTGTTCGATTTCTAGGATCCTTAATATGTCGTCTTTCTCTCTAATATTGATTCTGATCGAAGGTGTGATAACCACACCGTCTTTATCCCAAGTGGCCCACGGCGAAGGGATACCTTTCACCGCGCATTGGAAGGTGACGTTCTCACCTTCTTCTACTACTTTGTTATATGGATATGTGTAGAATTTTGGAGCCATTTGTCTGGACGGACTACCCAGTCGTCTTGGGTCTGGACCTAGGAACAAAAATAAATGGTAAGAAATGTTCCGAACAACACTAACTATAACGACATACTGCGCAAATAGACACTACATTTTCAATGACAATGAGGAGCCGTTAGACAATGCCAGATTTATCTAGGTGGCTTCACTTTAACCAATATCTTTTATCACAAATATTAAAAAAAAAAATAGCATGATACCTGGTGTACGAGACTGAGATCTTGCCGGAGTACTCCGAGGTGTGGATCGCGGAGTGGACGATGCGGAAAGCAATCCTGGCGGTCTTCTTAACCTTTGACTTAGAGTGTTAGGTTCACCGGGAGCTAATTAACAAGTAGACAAATTATAACACACTTATAAATTATTACCTAATCTGTTTCCTAATTATTCCCTGTGATATAACAGCATGTGTGTGTGCCACTGTGTGCTGTTGTGTTTCGGTAAGCGAATGAGATACTATATTCAATATAAATTTTCAATTCAATCCATTATCCAACGCACTTGTAGCATCTGTGCTTGTATGTGGCGTTACTTGTACTTAGGCGGCGGTGGCCAACTAACATTAAGTGGACCATCGGATCGTCTGTCAACCTTAACTTAAGGAAAAATTTTACTCGATAAATAATAAAACACTTTGAAATCTTAGCTATGTAAATACTTACGGTAGACAACAAGACAGGCACTGGAGGTGGTTTTGCCGAGGTTGTTGGATGCTTCGCAAGCATAGGGACCCTCGTCCTCAGCGGTCACCTGTTTTATTTTCAGTCTTGCCGTACCATCCTCGAATGACGTTTCAAAATCAGGACAATCTCGAATCAACTGTTACATAAATTTCATTTATGAAATAAATTCCAGTATTATAAGTTTCATTACAACCTATTTTATAGCTGACTCTTTGATGTGCTTCTAATTATATCGGATAGAAAAAATGGATTAATAGGAACTACATTTTATTAATTAAGTAACAAAACCGTAATACAGAAACTTCATGAATACATATTTGTACATCGTATGACTCACGGTTGTACAGTCACAGCCAATATCCATGACAAACGCTTTAGTGTATGTAACATCAATCGAAACCTTTTAATGGATTACTGAATCAATCTAAGATATCCCAATACATAGTATAGACGCACATAGTGCTCTGAATCGTTGAATAGAGAGTCTATTAAACGATTGTTTGTTGCAACACTATCATCAATTTGTAAGGGTTGTAAGTTACTTTGTTTTCAGAGATATCGTGTTTATAGGCTCTAACATGATACTGAAAATATATTGACAATTTTTACAATTTTCTTCTCTATGTATGTATGTTTCCATAACTCTTAAACGAATTAATTGATTTTCATGAAACTTGGTACATAAAAATTTAGACCTATAGGACACATTTTTTTTAATATTAATAAAGATATTGATGCCTTTTCATAATATCTGTAGATTACTGAATATAATAGGAGAAATGAACAATTGCCTACCTCTGTGTAATGAAACCATCTAATATCAGGCTCGGGATTGCCGGAAATACGACATTCAAATTCAACCGCATCGCCGTCGTAACTCAATAGATCGGTCAACTCTCGCTCGAAACGGGGTATCACGTCAACGCGACTGTAAATACACAAATTGACTTACATTTCTTTTCAACCGACTTCCAAAAAAGGAGGGAGGTTCTCAATCTCATATCTTTCGACTGGGTGAAACGATTTTGATAATTCTTTTTTTTTATTTGAAATCTGGGGCTTCCCGTGTGATCCCATTTCAATTTGGCATCCATGAGAAAAGATCATGAGACTGTTTGAAGACGGTTTATTTTTTCTTAAAAAAGTTATCATGTAACTAAATGTAGGACTCGATGTCGATGTTATAGGCAATCGCAAAAACTTAAATGATTGAGTCCATTTTAATAACAATAATAAAAAGTCCATTTTGATTAAGGACCTCTTTCACATCTCTGAGTAAAGTGTCAAGTAGGCTAATCGACACTTTACTTGTAATTGGTGAAAGAGGCACTAAGACTAATAAAAGAATAATTGAATTTTCTACAAGCTATTTTCCAACTCAGAAATAAAACAAATCAATGATTCAAAAAATATTCGATAACTCTGCTAATGAATCTCAAATCCTGGAAAGCTAAGATTAACAACGAAATAATGAGAAACGGGCAATTTTTATTGCCCTTGGTCCACCTTTTTTTTTTTTTTTTAACGTAGGGAAATCAGCGATCCTGATTCACTGCCAGCAATGGGGTGCTGGCAGGATATGCGGGATTTCTACCCGCTAAAACCCTACGGTGTTCCTTTTCCACGCACGCACGTGCGACGGGAGAGAGGTGTCAGCGCGAGCATTTCGTCCTGCTCTCCCGCCTGCGTTAACCCCAACCGGGCGCCTCAAGGGTTCATCGGTAGGTTGGCGAACCTTGGTCCTTGGTCCACCTAGGTGGGCGAAGTAGGTGGACCACGGACAATACCCAAAATTAACAGACTACACGACACCGCGATCAGTATAACAATTCATTCAGTAGGTACACAGTAGGAAAAAATTAATTAATAAAACGTCTTAGAATATTTACACTCACCCATATCTAATATTGTGTGTTTCCTCATTAGAACTTGGATCTAAAATATGAAAATAAAATTAATAAATAATAACTACAGATAGGTACATTTAATGAATCATACATAGAAATAGATAAGGAAGCTAATTTGCTTCGTTCTATAGGCAACCGAAGTATATAATACATTGTAAAATGTTACCTTTAGCCAATATCTGGAGCGATATAATTGCCTTCGCCTCCCCATGAGTATTCCTAGCGACTACTGAATATGTCCCCGTGTAATCCAATTTTGCGTGCGGTATTTCAAAACGATATTCAGGACCATTCCCTACACGTTTGAAATGCGTTGCGTCGCGATAGTAATCCGGCTGAAATGAAGTATCGTATCGTAAAAATATTTAAAAACTCGTATGATGATAGATTAATTTGTTCAGTTCAGTCATCCGACAAAATGTGAAGTGTTTTAAACGTTACAAAATTGTAAAATATTCAACGCCCAATTGGCATATCGAAACGCTAATACCGAATGAAATCGAATGAATTGATTCAGTGAATCATATTTTTTATAGTCAAACTTAATTTCATTGGGCTTTATTTTCAACTGTATAAACGAAAAATCCGAGGAGGTTCGCAAGACGACGCGTATATTTTTTTTATATTATGATCACGCGTAACTTTTTACAGAGTAGTCTGATTTTGAAAATTCTTTTTTTATTGGAAAGGGTTGACCTCGAAGTTGGTCCCGTATAAATTTGGAAAAAAAAATCCAACCCTAAGGGTAGGAAAATTTTGTGGCACTTGTGACAGTAGTGAAGACCTGTGTGAAGACATATACAAGATTACAAGCGTCAGTTGGATATAAATCTAAACTATATTTTGATAACTAAACTAATATTATTTTCAAACAGTTTTTATTGCAATGTGCTACATATTACACCCACCTTTAAGAAATCTCTCAGCCAATAAACATCTGGTTTTGGGTCGCCTATTACTTCGCATTGTATGATTACAGTATCGCCTTCCCTAGCCTCACTGGACCTCGGCTTTCTTATAAACCTTGGCTCTTTGGAATATCTGAAAACATATAATTTACTAGTTACTCTGAAAATTATCTGAATAATTGTTTCGCTGAAATTTTAGTGCGATTTCGCCATTAGCATATTTGAAAAGATTTTTGTTAATAATTTCATTGTATGTAAATTAACAGTCATTTTATAAATAGAGGATGGCAATTATTTGTAACGCAAAATCAATGTCAATTTTTTAGAAAATACTTAATATTTTTTCTCTTTAAAATTAATATAAAATGTATTTATGCAATAGTACTCACGGCACGTCTGGGCTAATTAACACCGGTTGTGACTTCTTCTTAAAATTCTGAGATTCCCCTTCGAATACTTCCACCTTTCCTGATGTAGATGCCATACCTACTTCATTGGAAGCTGTACACATATATATACCAGCGTCACGAGGCGTAACAAAAGCTAGAGCTAGTTCAATTTGTCCGTCGCGGTCTAGCGTCATGATTGCCCGTCTACTCGGCCGTAATCTGACGCCATCACGGTACCATGTTACCCCAACCGACGGGTATGCTTCAACCACAGCTGATATTCGAAGCTCTTCGCCTACAAGATACATTATTGATTATTATTATTACAAAATTTCACTTTGTCGTAATCCGAAAAAAAAAAACGAATTAAATAAAAATATATATTTATGTATATTAACCTTCACATAATCTATACAATGGCTCGAGTCCACAACAAAATTCTGGTGCTATGTATGCGCGGATTCCTTTGTCCACAACCAAGCAGCATCTGCAGCTGATAGCACCAGAGCTGTTTCGTGCCATTGCCTCGTATATGCCACCATCTTCTAAATTTGTAGGTGCAATTTCCAGCGTGTGAAAGTGCTCGTCTTGTGATTTGGTAAGACGATCTGAATAAAATCGAGCAATGTCTTTTTAAAATGTGTATAAGTAACGATATATTTGCGCAATTGCGCTTACTTCATATACACTTGCGCAATTATATCGTTATTGTGTGTGGCTAACTCTAATAATTACAAACTAAACTCTTTCAAAGTCTTTGAACTCTTCAAAAGTAGTTGCAACACTTAATAAAAAAGATTTACTTAGCACACTTAGAATTTTTCCTCTTCAATATTTGCTATCTGTCTGGGATGAGGTCAAATATAGTAGTTATGAACCATACAGAATAATACTCACGGTCCAATATAACTTCTTCCCCGTCCTTATACCAAGTGACAGTCGGTGAAGGGCTGCCGATTACTTGACATGTCAATCGGACCGGATATGTAGCCTGTACACGCCTATCTCGCAACCTCATTGTGAACTGTGGCGGATAATCGCCGAGAACTTCCGCTGACCTTTCCCTTTTACAAATTAAATTTATTGTTAGTTATACAAATACATGAACTAAAATTCACAACGAATTATTATGGAAGTCTAAATGTCGGTTGCTTCCGGCTTGGAGTCTTAAAGGTTTTTCATGTGGAGTATGAATTGACGATCATAACTTATTTTACTGTATAAACTAGGAATCCCTAAATATATCCCTAATACTATCTATATGCTCAATCTATTATTATAAATGTGATTTGTCATGGGTAAAGAAAAAAAGTAGTTACATATTGGTAACGCTAAAGATAAGGGTAAACCTGGCAGAGGATACAATTTAATTATAGTCAACAAATATGTATGTTATGCATATTGCTCAGGGAAAATATTTTTTTCAATCGCCGCCAGTTCTTATTGTCACAAATTCTAATAAAATATTACAAACTCACCTTTTAAGTTTAGCGTCTGCTTCCCAAACAAGTCTATCCGTGACAACAGCAATACGCGCGTATGTGGATGACCTTCCATGCACATTACTAGCCTCACAGCTGTAACGGCCTTCATCTTCAGCATTTATACCACTTATAGTTAAAGAACAATCACGTCCATTGAACGAGGTCGTCATTCGTCTATCTTCCTCCTCAATCTCATGTCCGTTCTTCATCCAAACCACTTCCGGTACAGGTTTCCCTTTGACGCTGCAGCTAAGGATCGCTGTTTCACCCACCAATAACTTCAACTGTCCAGGCAAAATAACACTGAACTCTGGCCTATCTCCAGCTATGCCAACACCCACCGGCGATGACGTCTGTACTGACTCGCCAAATCCGTACCTGTTGCGAGGTGTGATTCTGAAGTGGTACTGTTCCCCTTGCTTAAGATTGAAAGCGTCGAAAGTATTCAGTGGTGTTATCCCAAGCTCTGCCCATCTAGCGCCACCTTCCTTTCCCAACAACCAACTCTCAACTTTGTAGGCCAACACTGGTGCAGTAGCTCTAGGATCCGGTTTAGGCCACGCGAGGGAAACCCAGTTGTTGCCCCCGTCTACCACGGTGGGTTCGCCAGGAATGCGATCGGGCACAGCTAAAAAAGGAGATCATTATCAGCGATATTGACCTTAACGCATTTGATCATTTGCCAAACGAAACGTTGTGCCAGTGATCTGATTTAAATTAGTTCGTTTAATCGAAGTCTTATAATTAATATACTATTTATAATTTCATTACAATACCTATAATGAAGAACATAATTTTGTTCTCAAAGTTGTTATTGTAAATAATATTTCTTTTGATTTAATATAATTGGACACATACAAATAATGTATTTCATTTCAACATGCGTTCCGTAAGCTAGAAACATTTGATGTAATGATTCTGTATGAATTAATGTAAAGATTCCTGTAAATAAGTATTATATATGGTATGGTAATATTTGTTTAAATAATAGGTGAGAATTTATAGAAAAGAAATCAGTGAAAACGTACATTTGTGTGGCCTTTCTGCTACAGATAATACTGCATCATCCATCGGATAGGTCCAGTCAGATATAAGATTTTCTGAACTCGCCCGTTGTCGTACCTAATTATAGACACAATCATTTATTTTCATATTTAAAATTTTTTTTGTTTTGCTTTAAGCAATAATGGAATATCAGGTTTCTAACAAAGTAAATTTTTTTTAAATATTTCACTTAATTTTTTTTATTTTAAAACATACAATTGATATATTTCAACTAATAAAAATGTGAAAAAATTTTGTATAATCATATTGTTATTTTATTACTTACCACTACAGTAACGAAAGACCTGTCACAGCCGTAAGCGTTCCTTGCAAGAATGCAATATGTACCAGCATCCGAAACGACGGATCGTTTGAGTGTAAATTTGACATAATCATCTGAAGTCATCTTACAGACTCTTTGGTTGTTAGTTATATCACGTGTACCTTTCATGAAGACGACTGTAATTTAATAATGTTTATAATTTAATCAACGATTTCGAATAAATAACTAAAATGTTTAATAATACCATACGGTACCTTTTGGCTTCGGTTCCCCTTGAGCTCTAAAGGAAATATTTAAGTCCTCTCCAACTGAAATTAGTACATCTTTTTCAGGCCTGCCCACTATCACAGCAGGTTTTCCATCTAGCTCGTTAGGTTGAACAACAGTTATTGCTGCGTTCATATCGACATTGCCATGCGTACTCCAAGCTCTGCATGTATATAAGCCCGATTCTTTTTCAGTTACATCGGACAGAGACAAAGTATAGAGATCTCGTTCAATATAAGTTCTAGCGTTTTTGTACAAATCAGTCACAGAACGTCCTTCTCGAAGCCATTCGACCTTCGTTGGAGCCCCTCTGATTTCTACTTGTAGACCTATTGTACCACCACTAGCGACTTTGTAATCTGTGAGAACATTTGTGAAATGAGGGCGACGGAATTCGAATGCTTGTCGGTTAAATCGAGACCTTTCAATTGTTGTAATGTTCGGACTAAGTCTGCTTTCTTTCCCTAAAATATATATAAAAAATATTTATTTGCGAATTAAAATAGGATTCAGATGACAATAGAAAATAATAGCACCAATTATTTTGAATTAAGTTTCAATGCTTACCAGTAAAATTAACCACATGTGATATTTGATCCGACCAGACTGAATTTTCGGCCTTGCAAGTAAATTTACCGCTATCATCGACAGTTGGAGAACTAATAGCCAGTCTACAAACACCGTCTGCAAGGTAGTAAGCCTGATACCGTTCATTTAAATCAATCAATTTACCATCTTTTAACCACGTAATAGTAGGAAGAGGTTGCCCTCGAATGCGGCACTCGAGAACCAGCTCATTTTCCGCTAAATGATATGTGTCTGAAAAAAATAATAGAATTTTATTACAAGATATTCTACTTATTTTTTAGATTAAAATATTCAGTAGCAAACATAAAAACTGACCTCGTATTGAGCGTGTAAATGTTGGGGGTATTGGTGATGCTTCAAAACTAGGATACACTTTCAAATTAGCCGATGTATTAACGGATCCGTTCTCATTTTCAACAGTACAGCTATACTCTGCAGAATCACTTGGAACTGCATTAAGAACTTCCAATGTTATTAATCCATCAATAAATTTTGTTCTATATTTCATTTTATTATCAAGAAGCACACCGTTTTTGAACCATTTTATAGTCGAATCAGTAGAAGACAAAGCACTACAAGTAAGCTTTACTCTTGATCCTTCTACAGCTGTTCTGTCGGTTAAGTAGGTAGAAAACACTGGTTTTCTTTTAATGTCTCGAGTCATACTTGATCGTTTTTCTGATAATACACTTCGTGCTTCACTTAACGCTTTTGATCTAAGTCTAACTTCAGAGCGACGTTCTCGAGGTTCACTACTTCGCCCAATGTCGTGTAAGGGAGGTACAGAAGATCGTAGCTGTGAGTCTTGTACTAAAGTCTGAGCTTTATAAATAGTTCTATTTTTACCTAACATGTCTCTATCAAACAAATTGCGGTTGTCAACATCAAACGTCTTTTCTCGGTAAATAGAAGGTCTTGCAAATTCCATGGTGTAATCTTTACGACTGTGATCAATAAATCTTGGCTTTTCATTATTGTCACGCAATTGTTTGTGAACACTTTCATCTGTTTTCAAATAATAAGACTCCTCTGAGTAATGTTTTATATTATCATCAAGTTCGTGCTGATCTTTCATGAAATGTTTTACTTTATGTTTACTATCGGCTTCCTCTTTTGTCAGTCCAATTCTCCCATCGATTTTACAACTCGGAGGTTCATAGCTTTTTTTTGTTCGTTTTTCTCTTTTGTCTTTTGCATCAATGTCATCATCGTTTTCTTTAAGTTGTTGTTGAGCTACATATTTTTCTTTTTTTGACCTCTCTTCATCTTTTTCTGTGATTATTGTTTCTTCGTTAACCTTTTGCTTTTGTTTGTTGAGAGCATCTTCATTTTCCATCTCTATTCGCTCTTTCTCCTTACGTTTGTTCTCAGATTCTTCATTTTCTTGCATTATCCGTTCGTCTTCTTTACGTTTTAGCTCAGCAAGTTCCTTTTCCTTCTTTACCTTCTCTTCCTCTCTACGTTTGTTCTCAGCGTCTTCCTTTTCCTTCTCTATTCGCTCTTTTTCCTTACGTTTTTTATCAGCTTTTTTCTTTTCTTTCTTTATCTGCTCTTCCTCTTTACGTTTTTGCTCTGCAAGTTCCTGTTCCTTCTTTATCGTCTCCTCCTCTCTACGTTTGTTCTCAGCGTTTTCTTTTTCCTTCTTTATTCTCTCTTCCTCTTTACGTTTGTTCTCAGATTCTTCTTTTTCTTTCTTTATCCGCTCTTCTTCTTTACGTTTATGTTCTACAAGTTCCTGTTCTTTCTTGATCTTCTCTTCCTTTCTACGTATGCACTCAGCGTCTTCTTTTTCCTTCTTTATTCGTTCTTCCTCCTTACGTTTGTTCTCAGATTCTTCTTTTTCTTTCTTTATCCGCTCTTCTTCTTTGAGTTTTTGTTCAGCAAGTTCTTGTTCTAACTTTATCCTCTCTTCTTCTCTACGTTTGTTTTCAACTTCTTCTGTTTCCTTCTCTATTCGTTCTTTCTCCTTACGTATTTTCTCAGCTTTTTTCTTTTCTTTCTTTACTTGCTCTTCCTCTTTATGTTTTTGCTGAGCAAATTCCTGTTCCTTCTTTATTTTGTCTTCCTCTCTACGTTTGTTCTCAGCATCTTCTTTTTCCTTTTCTATTCGCTCTTCCTCCTTACGCTTGTTTTCAGATTCTTCTTTTTCTTTCTTTATCCGCTCTTCTTCTTTACGTTTTTGCTCTACAAGTTCATGTTCTTTCTTGATCTTCTCTTCCTCTCTACGTTTGTTCTCAGCATCTTCTTTTTCCTTTTCTATTCGCTCTTCCTCATTACGCTTGTTTTCAGATTCTTCTTTTTCTTTCTTTATCCGCTCTTCTTCTTTACGTTTTTGCTCTACAAGTTCCTGTTCTTTCTTGATCTTCTCTTCCTCTCTACGTTTGTTCTCAGCGTCTTCTTTTTCCTTCTTTATTCGCTCTTCCTCCTTACGTTTGTTTTCAGATTCTTCTTTTTCTTTCTTTATCCGCTCTTCTTCTTTAAGTTTTTGTTCTGCAAGTTCCTGTTCCTTCTTGATCCTCTCTTCCTCTCTACGTTTGTTATCAGCGTCTTCTTTTTCTTTCTCTATTCGCTCTTCCTCTTTACGTTTTTGCTCAGCAAGTTCCTGTTCCTTATTTATTTTCTCTTCTTCTTTACGTTTTTGCTCCACAAGTTCCTGTTCTTTCTTGATCTTCTCTTCCTCTCTACGTTTGTTCTCAGCGTCTTCTTTTTCCTTCTTAATTCGCTCTTCCTCCTTACGTTTGTTTTCAGATTCTTCTTTTTCTTTCTTTATCCGCTCTTCTTCTTTACGTTTTTGTTCTGCAAATTCCTGTTCCTTCTTGATCCTCTCTTCCTCTCTACGTTTGTTATCAGCGTCTTCTTTTTCCTTCTCTATTCGCTCTTCCTCTTTACGTTTTTGCTCAGCAAGTTCCTGTTCCTTCTTTATTTTCTCTTCCTCTCTACGTTTCTTCTCAGCGTCTTCTTTTTCCTTTTCTATTCGCTCTTCCTCCTTACGCTTGTTTTCAGATTCTTCTTTTTCTTTTTTTATCCGTTCTTCCTCTTTACGTTTTTGCTCAGCAAGTTCCTTTTCCTTCTGTATTTTCTCTTCCTCTATACGTTTGTTCTCAACATCTTCTTTTTCCTTTTCTATTCGCTCTTTCTCCTTACGCTTGTTTTTAGATTCTTCTTTTTCTTTCTTTATCCGCTCTTCTTCTTGACGATTTTGCTCTACAAGTTCTTGTTCTTTCTTGATCTTCTCTTCCTCTCTACGTTTGTTATCAGCGTCTTCTTTTTCCTTCTCTATTCGCTCTTCTTCCTTACGTTTATTCTCAGATTCTTCTTTATCTTTCTTTATTTGCTCTTCCTCTTTACGTTTTTGCTCAGCAAGTTCCTTTTCCTTCTGTATTTTCTCTTCCTCTATACGTTTGTTCTCAACATCTTCTTTTTCCTTTTCTATTCGCTCTTTCTCCTTACGCTTGTTTTCAGATTCTTCTTTTTGCTCTACAAGTTCCTGTTCTTTCTTGATCTTCTCTTCCTCTCTACGTTTGTTATCAGCGTCTTCTTTTTCCTTCTCTATTCGCTCTTCTTCCTTACGTTTATTGTCAGATTCTTCTTTATCTTTCTTTATTTGCTCTATCTCTTTACGTTTTTGCTCAGCAAGTTCCTGTTCCTTCTTAATTTTCTCTTCCTCTATACGTTTGTTCTCAGCATCTTCTTTTTCCTTTTCTATTCGCTCTTCCTCCTTACGCTTGTTTTCAGATTCTTCTTTTTCTTTTTTTATCCGCTCTTCCTCTTTACGTTTTTGCTCAGCAAGTTCCTTTTCCTTCTGTATTTTCTCTTCCTCTTTACGTTTGTTCTCAGCATCTTCTTCTTCCTTTTCTATTCGCTCTTCCTCCTTACGTTTGTTCTCAGATTCTTCTTTTTCTTTCTTTATCTGCTCTTCCTCTTTACGTTTTTGCTCAGCAAGTTCCTGTTCTTTCTTGTTCTTCTCTTCCTCTTTACATTTGTTCTCAGCGTCTTCTTTTTCCTTCTTTATTCGTTCTTCCTCCTTTCGTTTGTTTTCAGATTCTTCTTTTTCTTTCTTTATTTGCTTTTCCTCTTTGCGTTTTTGCTCAGCAAGTTCCTGTTCCTTTTGTATTTTCTCTTCCTCTATACGTTTGTTCTCAACATCTTCTTTTTCCTTTTCTATTCGCTCTTTCACCTTACGCTTGTTTTCAGATTCCTCTTTTTCCCTCTTTATTTGCTCTTCCTCTTTACGTTTTTGCTCAGCAACTTCCTGCTCCTTCTTTATTTTCTCTTCCTCTTTACGTTTGTTCAAAGCTTCTTCTTTTTCTTTCTCTATTCGCTCTTCATCCTTTCGTTTGTTCTTAGATTCTTCGTTTTCTTTCTTTATCCGCTCTTCTTCTTGACGTTTTTGCTCTACAAGTTCTTGTTCTTTCTTGATCTTCTCTTCCTCTCTACGTTTGTTATCAGCGTCTTCTTTTTCCTTCTCTATTTGCTCTTCCTCCTTATGTTTGTTCTCAGATTCCTCTTTTTCTTTCTTTATTTGCTTTTCCTCTTTACGTTTTTGCTCAGCAACTTCCTGTTCTTTCTTTATTTTCTCTTCCTCTCTATGTTTGTTCTCAGCTTCTTCTTTTTCTTTCTTTACTGGCTCTTCTTCTTTACTTTTTTGCTCAACCAGTTCTATTTCCCTCTTTATACTCTCTTCTTCTCTGCGTTCGTTTTCAGTTTTCTCCTTTTCTTGTTCTTTTCGCTCTTCTTCCTTACGTTTGTCCTCAAATTCTTCCTTTTCTTTCTTTATTTGTTCGTCAAGTTTTTGATCAGCAAGATTCTGTTCCTTCTTTATCGTCTCTTCTTCTTCTCTACATTTGTTATCATCGTCTTCTTTTTCCTTCTCTATTCGCTCTTCCTCCTTACGTTTGTCCTCAAATTCTTCCATTTCTTTCTTTATTGGTTCTTCTTTAAGTTTTCGATCAACAAGATCCTGTTCTTTTCTTATCCCCTCTTCTTCTTTACGTTTTTGATCAGTAAGTTCCTGTTCCTTCTTTAACCTCTCTTCTTCTCTATGTTTGTTCTCAACGTCTTCTTTTTCCTTCTCTATTTGCTCTTCCTCCTTACGTTGGTTCTCAGATTTTTCTTTTTCTTTCTTTATCTGCTCCTCTTCTTTTAGTTTTTGTTCTACAAGTTCTTGTTCCTCCTTTATTCTCTCTTCCCCTCTACGTTTGTTTTCACCGTCTTCATTTCCCTTCTCTATTAGTTTTTCTGTCTTACGAATGTTTTCAGCTTCTTTTTCTTTTATATACCCTTCATCTTTACGTTCTTCTTTTTCTTCCTTTATTGATTCTTCCTCTCTAGGTTTATTTTCAGCCTTTTCCTTTTCTTTTTTTAATCGGTCTTCCTCCTTACATGCGTCCTCGTCTTTTTCTTTTTCTTTATTTATTTGCTCTTCCTCTTCTATTTTCTCAACTACTTTTTGTTCTTTCTGTATTTTCTCTTCCTCTCCACGCTTTGTGTCAGTGTTTTCGTTTTCTATCTCTATTAGTCTTTCCTCTTTACGTTTCTTTTCAGTTTCTTCTTTTTCTTTCTTTATTTGCTCATCGTCTTTATGTTGTTTTTCAACAAGTTCTTCTTCCTTCTTTATTCTTTCTTCATCTCTGCTTTTGTTCTCAGCAACTTTATTTTCCTTCTCTATTTGCTCTTCTTCGTAACGTTTACACTCGGCGTCTTTATTTTCTAAAGTTGTTGCCTCCTTCATACTTGTGTGTTCAGGGTCTTCTTTCTTCTCATTTATTCTTTCTGCTTCCCTTTGTATACTTTCGAAGTCTTGTTCTTCCTTTCGTTCCTTTGCCTCAAGTGAGCACTCAGGGTACTGGCTTTCTTCCATAGCATCTTCATTGTTTTGAATTATTCCCTTTACGACTTCCTTTTCTATACTTATCATTTCTAGTTCTTTTTTTGTTTGCTCGTTCAGATTTATAATGGTTTCTATATGGGCATGATTTTCCTCCTCTTTGTTCCTAAATTGTTCGCTTGTTGATTCCTCTATAACAACTTCCTCTTTGGTTATTTCCAGTTGATCAACACCAATTTGTTTGTTCTGCGTTTCCTCTGGATCACTCTGTAAATTATGTGCTTCTATTTGTTTCTCATCTTCACATTTGCGTCTAGATTCAGAATTTTCAATTGTTTGCTGTGCTTTTTCACTCTCAAGCATTCTATTATCTTGTGCTTCTAATTTACTACTTGTACTTGTCAACGTTTTTCCTTTATCTTCTTCTGTGGAGCTCTCGCCTTCTTTTTTTATTCTTTCAAACTCTTCTTGTGACTTCAATTTTTTTATTTCTGAGTTATCAGTCATATCTATCAGTTTTTCTTCTGATTCTTTTGTTTGCAGACCATCAGTTATCAAAATCGTTTGAGAATCGTCTTCAATTGGTTCTATTACTTCTTTCGAAGACTCTTCATCGATCGTAGTATCTTCTTTTACACTGCAAATTATTTCAGTCGACTCGTTTAAATTTAAGTTTTCTAAGCTAGTTTTATCCTTTTCTTGTTCAACAATTTTATTTTCTTCAAGATTCGAGATATTCAGTGGTAATTGGACTTCTTCTTCATGTCCAATTTCATTATTGAAGTAGCATTTCAGTGCAATAGTGACTGATTCCATTTTTTCAGCTATTTGTTTAAACATTGGTATTTTCTCTTTTACTTCCAGTGTTATTCTTCCATTAATGCTTAATAGCACATCTTCGAGAAGGTTTAATGTATTTTTAATTTTATCAGTTAACTTCAAATCCAATTGTGCGCTCTTATAAATTAATTCGTGTAAATTATCCCTGAGCTCATCAAGAATGATTACAGTGAATGCAGCGTCACTAGGTAATCTAGCAGTTTTATCTAGGTTTATATAGAACTTTATATCTTCGAAGTGATTCAGTACTTTCCGTAGTGACTTGGACATTTTCTTATAAATAGCTTTATTGGGATTTTGAACCTCTGTTTTTTTAGTAATATATGTTAAGGCTTTAATAGAATGTAAAATGTTTTCAGATGGTTTCGCATAATTTTCATACATATATCGTTTTTGTATACTATGAATGGTACTACGCATATTTGAAATACTACCATATACCGAATGAACGGCTGTAATAATATTATCACTAACGGAAGGATCTAGGTTTAATTCTTCTTCAATATCTTTTTCTAAGTTGTAAACCTGATCTTCCATGTGATCAAGATTTTGGAAAATGTCTACACCTCTCTCTATTAAAGTTTCTGTATCATTTAAGAAACTCAGTCTCAGAGTTTTTAAAGTATCTTTTAAATTATTTATATTTTTCACTATTAAATCAAGTTTACTACAGCCGTGCGTCTCTATGTTAGATGCAATATTCAACAATTTTACTGTCTCGTCTGCCTCATTAGAACATTTTTCAAGAAAGTTTTCAATTTTTAGTTCTTTAGTCACTGTGTTGGAAACACATGTTTCATGTGTATCTGACATGTTATTTACCAACAATTGTAATGTTGCACAAGCCTCTTTTAATAGTTCAGGTGGATTATCTTCATTTATTTGTAGTTGAACACTCCTCACACTGCACTCTAAATCTTCAAGAGTTTCATTGAGAGTGTCATTAACAGAGCCATCATAGTCGCATTTTAATTTGATTATCACAGTCTGAATTTCATCCAAAGTGTCGCATAATGCATCTGTGTTTCCAGTTGAATCGTTATTACATGAAAAATCAAGTTGATCACTGACATCTTGTAACAAGTTTTCTAATTTTTTCATGGCATTGTCCTCTGAACTAATATCTCTTTTATTAGTATCTGTAAAAATAAAATAAAAATATGACCCGTAAGCAAACATTGTAGCTAGTCAACATTAATCATTAGCTAAACAACATTAATCGCTTAGTACAAGCGATTAATGTTATTTAGGACTAGCTGACGCCCGTGACTTTGTCCGCGTTGAAAAAGAAAAAAGCAGCCTGTTCTGTGTCCTGTACGTCTAAATGCTTATCCACCAAGTTTCGTGAAAATCAGTTAATTCGTTTAAGAGTTATGGAGAAACATACATAAATACGATACCTACACTTACAGATTTATTATTAGTATTGACTAGTTGGTGCCTGCAACTTCGACCGCGTTGAAAAAGAAAAAAGTAACCTATCCTGTGTCTCGTACGTATAAATGTTTATCTACCAAGTTTTATGAAAATCAGTCAATTCGTTTAAGAGTTATGTAGAAACATGCATACATACAATACCTGTTGACGCCGTTTTACCTACACATCACACACATCGCACACATACAAACAAACGCATCACACGCATATCTACCTACATAATTATGTATTTTTTATTCCTTTTACTACCCTTAAAAACAAGACAGACGATCATAAGTTGCCATCGCGCTCACATCTCGCTCCGCATATAATTCATATATAATTAAACTCTTCACGTGTGTGTGTGTGTGACATCGCAAATTCAACGCTCAAATCAACAAAAAAACTCTGGTGTGTTGTGGTGGAATCGAACCAGCGCAGAAGGAGCAGTCGAACATCAGTCAGGTGAGTCTGTCTTGCCCCTTCTTGTCCCCGCCATAACATATTTTTTGGTCCCTTCGAGCCGGATAATATCCTATAATATTTATAAAACTCACGCAACGCAGTCACATACTCACACATTACTCATTCTCACTCAATATATATATATATATATATAAAAAAAAACGCTAACGCTTATACATATTTCTCATACAAAATACACGCTTAAAACGCTAACGCACTCCTTTTACGCATATATATTTTAAATTCCTTATCTATTTATTAACATAATACACAAATTATTACCTACGCACATTTACTCAACGCATAACGGTTGTTAACATTGTTTCGCTTACCTACCTACCATTTTGCATTAATTTACGCTATATTAATTTATTTAATTACTCCTCAAAATGTCTAAGGAATCTGCTAAATCCATTAAATTAGAACATACAATAACTATGTTGGAAGCCAAACAAAAAAGTATGTTCGAACTCCTTCAAAATATATACGACCTAAGTAGAAATGTTTCGGATATAAAAGTTAAACAAAATTTCCTTACGCGATTAAACTCTTTAGAAAAATTATGCACAGAATTCACGGAGGTTACTGTAGCACTACCATGAGTTTATGACTACCGAAATCGCTAGCGAGAGATGAACGAGAACGTAAAATATTTGTATGAAAAATTGTACAGCGCCTCTAGCGGTCACTCAAAGAACTAAAACCTGTAACATGAGTTGCATAAGTAAAAAACCTATCGAATGTAGTCGCTAGCGACCATTACCGACTAACGTTTAACTTGACATTTCTATTCAAAATCGGTACCATGAGTTACAAATTTGACTGATGCTCTCGAGAAATACCGTAACGTTAATAGTTAAATCATTCACTAGCACATTGAAGGGTGAAAGATTCGTTATCGACAGAAGTAAACTAACGTAAGATTTCGATAGCAAGTCATGGTAGTGCTACAGAACAATTAAATATCGCATTATTAAATAGTGACCCTTCTTACAAATGTAGCTTTGCATCCATGCTTGCATTCGACGAGTTATATTGTCGCATTAAGGCCGTGGAAGGTGATATCAGTCCCGTATTGTCGCAATCAATACCTACGAATGCTTCCGCTGACAAAGTAGAATCTTGTTTAAATTTTGAAATTATTATCAAGAAATTACCCGCTTTGGAATTAATGTCATTTAATGGCTCACCGAACGACTGGACGCTATTTTATGAGAATTTTTGTGTATTAATTCATAATAACCCTAGCTTATCAGACGCAGAAAAAGTACAATATTTAATAGGTAGATTATCTCATAAGGCGCTTGCCGTTTGCGCAGGTATCCCGCCGATCGCTAGTAATTACAATATATTATGGAACGCATTAATAGATAAATACCAGGACAAACGCTCGCTGGCGGTTATGTACCTAGATAAATTATTAAATTTCAAGGGTAGTCAATGTCATACCTCGCAATCATTAGACAATTTTCTAGAACATTTTTGCTCATCTCAAGCCGCTTTAAAACAATTAGGTATAGACGACTTAAGTGATTTTATTCTTACCCACATAGCTATAACTAAATTAGATAAGGAAACAGTTAATTTGTTCGAACAAGCGAACAGAAATCAAAAATTACCTACTTTTGATTCCTTATTAAAATTTATTAAGGAACAAAGTAAAATATTAATGCTACGCTCGGATAACGCTATTTCAGATAAATTCGCAAATAATAAAACGCAATCTAATAATAATTACGCTAAAATAAAAAATAAATTTAATACGCAATCTTTCATAGTTAATAGTAACAATATACCTAAGTGTTCTTTGTGTAAAATAGATAATATTCATCCGCTATATAAATGTAAATCTTTTTTGGAATTGGATCCCAGCGAGAGAAATAAATTTGTCCGCTTAAATAATTACTGTATAAATTGCGTGGGATTTCATAATTTCAAAAATTGCAAATCGACAAATAAATGTTTTATTTGCAATCGTCCGCATCACACAAAGCTACACATTGATTTTACACCAAGAATTCAGACGCAACGGCGCATCGAACCCGCGGCTACGCGACCGCCTTCGACATCTCAACCGCTGAACCATTCGGCGCGTTGCGCGCACAGCGATGAGTCATCGCCTGCGCCCACTCACGCACTGAATGCACTGAATAATGTTTCGCTCGCCGCTTCGAATAAAAATTATTTAACTAATTCAGTGAAGATATTGCCTACTGCTATTGTTTATGTTGTGAATAATAGTGGGGAACGCTTTAAAATACGAGCTCTTCTAGACTGTGGTGCGATGTCTAACTTTATAACGAAGGCGTGTTGCGACCGTTTAAATTTAAAAATTTGCTCCGCTCCCGCTACAGTAAAGGGAAATAGGACTGACAGAAAGGTCAGTTCTAGGACACACGCAATTTACAATATTTTCGCGCTTAGACTCCCGCTCCAAGTACACGCTTAACGCACGCGTCATAGACGTAATATCAGACAAATTGCCTGAAACGTTTGTAAATACAATCGATTTACAGCATTTACGCGGCCTGCCTTTAGCCGACGAGGACTTCCACACGCCAGGAGATATTGATTGCCTAATAGGTATTGATTTGTTTCCAATCCTCTTAGGTACAAATAGGGTTACGGCATCTAACTCTTCCGTGACGGGTGTCGAAACATCCTTAGGCTACGTCGTTATGGGAACGGGTGACTGTCATTTTCCAACTTTCCAAGCCAACAATAAATCCTTTCACTCCATTGATAATTCAACTTTAGAAAATTTAACGCAGCGGTTTTGGGAATTGGAGAATGTACCGGTCAAAAAATACTTGAGCCCTGACGACGTCCTTTGTGAGCGAGACTTTGTTAAGAATTATACTCGCGATGACACCGGGCGTTACTCTGTAGCATTACCATTTAAATTTTCACCTACTGTCTTAGGTAACTCTGAAAGAAACGCTAGAATACGCTTACGCGAAGGATATAACGCAACTATTAAGGAATATATAGACAGCGGCTACCTTAACTTAATTCCTACTCCCGCTAAAGGTCCCTGCTATTATATTCCACATCACGCTATATACCGACCTGAGAAAATTACTTCAAAAATTAGAATTGTACTCGACGCTAGTAGTAAATCTTCAAATAATAATTCTCTTAATGATATTTTATATACAGGCCCTAACCTACAGGCGAATATATTCGATTTACTGCTCAACCTCAGACTTTATTCTGTTGCTTTGGCCGCTGACATTGAAAAAATGTATTTCCAAGTAAAAGTTATTCCAGAACATAACCAATTTCAAAGAATGCTCTACAGATTTCATTCCAAGGACCCTATTTCTACTTATGAATTTAACCGCGTGTCCTTTGGATTATCTAGCTCCCGCTTTCTAGCTATGCGAGTAGTCAAACAGTTGACCGATGATGAAAACAAACGCTGGCCTCTAGCCGCTTGGACGGCTAAGAGACATTTCTACATGGATGATTACGTATCTTCCGTTTCTTCTGTTGACGAAGCTGAAAGGCTATACCATGAGCTGGTACAGATGTTCATGGCCGGGGGGTTTAAACTTAGTAAGTGGGTTTCTAATAGTTCTGAATTTATGCAACGCATAATTGCAGATCAACGCGCTTCTGAGGTCATAACTTTTGACGAAAACACGCATACAAAAATTATAGGCTTACGGTGGCTACCCACTGTAGACTTTTTCTCTTTCAAAATTAACGCTGAAAATTTTAAATACACTAAACGCTCAATTCTCTCTGTTACCGCACGCTTATTTGACCCTTTATCTCTAATTGGTCCTGTTACCGCTTTTCTAAAATTGTTAATCCAAGAATGTTGGAAACAAAACTTAGATTGGGACGACGAAGTTCCTAATTTTATTAAAATTAAATGGTCTCAATTTCAAAACGAATTACCGCTATTAGAACAAATAAAAATACCACGTCATGTAGGTATTTTATGTAACTCTAAAAATATTACTCTGTTGGGTTTCGCAGACGCTAGTGAAGTTTGTTATGGTGCCGTTGTCTATATACGAGTTAGTCAGGGTGGTAGTGATACAGGTCACGTGACACTTATGTGTTCTAAGTCAAGAGTCGCTCCGCTGAAAAATGTAACATTAGCCCGACTCGAACTGTGCGCTGCGCTTTTGTTATTGAATTTAATTGTTTCTGTAAAAGATGCTATAAGTGAACGCATTCAGATCGATAATATTTACGCTTTCTCGGATTCTACGGTGTCACTCTCTTGGATTCACTCACAGCCATACAAATTTCACACTTTTATAGCCAACAGAATCTCAAAAATTAATGAAAATCTCCCCGCTGAACATTGGTATCATATCCCGGGAAAGGAAAATCCCGCAGATATCATTTCTCGTCCTGTACCGCCTAGTAAATTAGCTAATAATAAATTATGGTTTCACGGTCCACTTTGGACAACGCTACCAATCGCAAAGTGGCCAATACAGAAATTTATAAATAAATCGTTAGATACGCTTCCTGAATCTAAACCCACCATTCTTCTGTCACACATAGAAGAAAAATCTGAAAGTATTGTCTATGATTTAGCCACTCGCAGACAAAAGTGGAATACGCTTACCAATCCGATTAAAAAGGGTTGCATTGTAATAATACGGGACGATAAATCGCCACCGCTTACTTGGCCATTGGCCGTAGTAGAGGAACTTTATCCAGGCAAGGATGGAGTCACTCGTACAGTCAAAGTGAAAACTAAAACTGGCAGTTATGTGCGGCCAGTAGCACTACCATGAGTTTATGATGAGCGAAATCGCTAGCGAGAGATGAGCGAGAGCGTAAAATATTTGTATGAAAAATTGTACGTTCTCGCTCATCTCTCGCTAGCGATTTCGCTCGTCATAAACTCATGGTAGTGCTACAGTAGTTAAACTTTACCCGCTACCAACTCAATAAACTCTTTAATAACTCAACTCAATATACTCAATAACTCAACTTATATTAATTTATTTTATTTTTGCTTCGCTATTATTCCTTATTTTATTTAATCTCTTTTCGCTAATATTTTCATTCTTTCGCATTAATGCCACTTGTTCTGAAGGATACCTTCAGGCCGGGGGATAATGTTGACGCCGATTTACCTACACATCACACACATCGCACACATAAAAACAAACGCATCACACGCATATCTACCTACATAATTATCTATTTTTTATTCCTTTTACTACCCTTAAAAACAAGACAGACAGATATAATTCATATATAATTAAACTCTTCACGTGTGTGTGTGTGTGACATCGCAAATTCAACGCTCAAATCAACAAAAAACTCTGGTGTGTTGTGGTGGAATCGAACCAGCGCAGAAGGAGCAGTCGAACATCAGTCAGTAGCACTACCATGACTTGCTATCGAAATCTTACGTTAGTTTACTTCTGTCGATAACGAACCTTTCACCCCTCAATGTGCTAGTGAATGATTTAACTACTAACGTTACGGTATTTCTCGTGAGCATCAGTCAAATTTGGAACTCATGGTACCGATTTTGTATAGAAATGTCAAGTTAAACGTTAGTCGGTAATGGTCGCTAGCGACTACATTCGATAGGTTTTTTTACTTATGCAACTCATATTACTGGTTTTAGTTCTTTGAGTGACCGCTAGAGGCGCTGTACAATTTTTCATACAAATATTTTACGTTCTCGTTCATCTCTCGCTAGCGATTTCGGTAGTCATAAACTCATGGTAGTGCTACAGGTGAGTCTGTCTTGCCCCTTCTTGTCCCCGCCATAACAATACCTACACTTACAGATTTATTATTCAATACTAATAATAAATAATAATGATTTTTTTTTAAAGATTTCATTGATGCAAATTACAGTACATAAAGAAGTCTAATATATTTGATTCTTGAATCTAAATACCACGTATATTACGGTGGCATACCCATTTCATAAGCCGGACTTGAAACCTATATGGGAATTTGTTGCTAATTTGTACTGCAAAAAAAAAATTTGTACCTCCATTAGTTTACGAAAAACGACGGGTATGCTGACGTAATATTACGCTAGCATACCCATTTACGATATCTTGACCATGGAAGCACCATTCCAACGGCTTATTTTGTTGCTAATTTGTTGCTCTGAGATAAGCTAGTTAGATGTTAAAAAATGTCACCCCTTCAGGGGGGGGTGAACTACCCTTACATATAAAAATTTGGAATAGCGAGCTCGTTCTAACGGCTTATTTTAACGTTAATTTGTTGCTCTACGATAGGCTAGTTAGACGTTAAAAAATTTCACACCTTCAGGGGGATGATGTACTATGACGCTACATATACAGTATCATGACAAGGAAAGCACCTAGCGACTTCATTCCAACGGCTTATTTTGTTGCTAATTTTTTGCTCTGAGAAAGGCTAGTTAGATGTTAAAAAATTTCACCCCTTCAGGGGGGGTGAACTACCCTTACATATAAAAATTTGGAATAGCGAGCTCGTTCTAACGGCTTATTTTAACGTTAATTTGTTGCTCTACGATAGGCTAGTTAGATGTTAAAAAATTTCACCCCTTCAGGGGGATGATGTTCTACCGGCTTATTTTAACGTTAATTTGTTGCTCTACGATATACTAGTTAGATATTTAAAAAAATTTTATTGTTATAGTTAATTTTTATATATAACGGTAGTTCACCTCCCCTGAAGAGGTGACATTTTTTAACATCTAACTACCCTATCGTAGAGCAACAAATTAACTTTAAAATAAGCCGATAGAACGAGCTCGCTATTCCAAATTTTTATATGTAAGGGTAGTTCACCCCCTCTGAAGGGGTGACATTTTTTAACATCTAACTAGCCTATCTCAGAGCAACAAAATAGCAACAAAATAAGTCGTTGGAATGAAGTCGCTAGGTGCTTTCCTTGTCAAGATACTGTATATGGGTATGCTAGCGTAATAGTACGTCATCCCCCTGAAGGGGTGAAATTTTTTAACATCTAACTAGCGTATCGTAGAGCAACAAATTAACGTTAAAATAAGCCGTTAGAACGAGCTCGCAATTCCAAATTCTTATATGTAAGGGTAGTTCACCCCCTCTAAAGGGGTGACATTTTTTAACATCTGTTTAGCCTATCTCAGAGCAACAAATTAGCAACAAAATAAGTCGTTGGAATGGAGTCGCTAGGTGCTTTCCTTGTCAAGATACTGTATATGGGTATGCTAGCGTAATAGTACATCATCCCCCTGAAGGAGTGAAATTTTTTAACATCTAACTAGCCAACAAATTAACGTTAAAATAAGCCGTTAGAACGAGCTCGCTATTCCAAATTCTTATATGTAAGGGTAGTTCACCCCCCCTGAAGGGGTGACATTTTTTAACATCTAACTAGCCTTTCTCAGAGCAACAAATTAGCAACAAAATAAGCCGTTGGAATGAAGTCGCTAGGTGCTTTCCTTGTCAAGATACTGTATATGGGTATGCTAGCGTAATAGTACGTCATCCCCCTGAAGGGGTGAAATTTTTTAACATCTAACTAGCGTATCGTAGAGCAACAAATTAACGTTAAAATAAGCCGTTAGAACGAGCTCGCAATTCCAAATTCTTATATGTAAGGGTAGTTCACCCCCTCTAAAGGGGTGACATTTTGTAACATCTATTTAACCTATCTCAGAGCAACAAATTAGCAACAAAATAAGTCGTTGGAATGGAGTCGCTAGGTGCTTTCCTTGTCAAGATACTGTATATGGGTATGCTAGCGTAACAGTACATCATCCCCCTGAAGGGGTGAAATTTTTTAACATCTAACTAGCCTATCGTAGAGCAACAAATTAACGTTAAAATAAGCCGTTAGAACGAGCTCGCAATTCCAAATTCTTATATGTAAGGGTAGTTCACCCCCCCTGAAGGGGTAACATTTTTTAACATCTAACTAGCCTTTCTCAGAGCAACAAATTCGCAACTAAATAAGCCGTTGGAATGAACTCGCTAGGAGCTTTCCTTGTCAAGATACTGTATATGGGTATGCTAGCGTAATAGTACGTCATCCCCCTGAAGGGGTGAAATTTTTTAACATCTAACTAGCGTATCGTAGAGCAACAAATTAACGTTAAAATAAGCCGTTAGAACGAGCTCGCAATTCCAAATTCTTATATGTAAGGGTAGTTCACCCCCTCTAAAGGGGTGACATTTTTTAACATCTGTTTAGCCTATCTCAGAGCAACAAATTAGCAACAAAATAAGTCGTTGGAATGGAGTCGCTAGGTGCTTTCCTTGTCAAGATACTGTATATGGGTATGCTAGCGTAATAGTACATCATCCCCCTGAAGGGGTGAAATTTTTTAACATCTAACTAGCCTATCGTAGAGCAACAAATTAACGTTAAAATAAGCCGTT
This sequence comes from Synanthedon vespiformis, assembly GCA_918317495.1. Taxonomy (NCBI): domain Eukaryota; kingdom Metazoa; phylum Arthropoda; class Insecta; order Lepidoptera; family Sesiidae; genus Synanthedon; species Synanthedon vespiformis. The sequence goes on from OU906947.1 coordinate 8,150,971, forward strand.
AGAACGAGCTCGCTATTCCAAATTCTTATATGTGTAGTTCACCCCCCCTGAAGGGGTGACAATTTTTAACATCTAACTAGCCTTTCTCAGAGCAAAAAATTAGCAACAAAATAAGCCGTTGGAATGAACTCGCTAGGAGCTTTCCTTGTCAAGATACTGTATATGGGTATGCTAGCGTAATAGTACGTCATCCCCCTGAAGGGGTGAAATTTTTTAACATCTAACTAGCGTATCGTAGAGCAACAAATTAACGTTAAAATAAGCCGTTAGAACGAGCTCGCTATTCCAAATTCTTATATGTGTAGTTCACCCCCCCTGAAGGGGTGACATTTTTTAACATCTAACTAGCCTTTCTCAGAGCAAAAAATTAGCAACAAAATAAGCCGTTGGAATGAACTCGCTAGGAGCTTTCCTTGTCAAGATACTGTATATGGGTATGCTAGCGTAATAGTACGTCATCCCCCTGAAGGGGTGAAATTTTTTAACATCTAACTAGCGTATCGTAGAGCAACAAATTAACGTTAAAATAAGCCGTTAGAACGAGCTCGCTATTCCAAATTCTTATATGTGTAGTTCACCCCCCCTGAAGGGGTGAAATTTTTAAACATCTAACATGCGTATCGTAGAGCAACAAATTAACGTTAAAATAAGCCGTTAGAACGAGCTCGCTATTCCAAATTCTTATATGTAAGGGTAGTTCACCCCCTCTAAAGGGGTGACATTTTTTAACATCTGTTTAGCCTATCTCAGAGCAACAAATTAGCAACAAAATAAGTCGTTGGAATGGAGTCGCTAGGTGCTTTCCTTGTCAAGATACTGTATATGGGTATGCTAGCGTAATAGTACATCATCCCCCTGAAGGGGTGAAATTTTTTAACATCTAACTAGCCTATCGTAAAGCAACAAATTAACGTTAAAATAAGCCGTTAGAACGAGCTCGCAATTCCAAATTCTTATATGTAAGGGTAGTTCACCCCCCCTGAAGGGGTGACATTTTTTAACATCTAACTAGCCTTTCTCAGAGCAACAAATTAGCAACTAAATAAGCCGTTGGAATGAACTCGCTAGGAGCTTTCCTTGTCAAGATACTGTATATGGGTATGCTAGCGTAATAGTACGTCATCCCCCTGAAGGGGTGAAATTTTTTAACATCTAACTAGCGTAACGTAGAGCAACAAATTAACGTTAAAATAAGCCGTTAGAACGAGCTCGCTATTCCAAATTCTTATATGTAAGGGTAGTTCACCCCCCCTGAAGGGCTGACATTTTTTAACATCTAACTAGCCTTTCTCAGAGCAACAAATTAGTAACAAAATAAGCCGTTGGAATGAAGTCGCTAGGTGCTTTCCTTGTCAAGATACTGTATATGGGTATGCTAGCGTAATAGTACGTTATCCCCCTGAAGGGGTGAAATTTTTTAACATCTAACTAGCGTATCGTAGAGCAACAAATTAACGTTAAAATAAGCCGTTAGAACGAGCTCGCAATTCCAAATTCTTATATGTAAGGGTAGTTCACCCCCTCTAAAGGGGTGACATTTTTTAACATCTGTTTAGCCTATCTCAGAGCAACAAATTAGCAACAAAATAAGTCGTTGGAATGGAGTCGCTAGGTGCTTTCCTTGTCAAGATACTGTATATGGGTATGCTAGCGTAATAGTACATCATCCCCCTGAAGGGGTGAAATTTTTTAACATCTAACTAGCCTATCGTAGAGCAACAAATTAACGTTAAAATAAGCCGTTAGAACGAGCTCGCTATTCCAAATTCTTATATGTAAGGGTAGTTCACCCCCCCTGAAGGAGTGACATTTTTTAACATCTAACTAGCCTTTCTCAGAGCAACAAATTAGCAACTAAATAAGCCGTTGGAATGAACTCGCTAGGAGCTTTCCTTGTCAAGATACTGTATATGGGTATGCTAGTGTAATAGTACGTCATCCCCCTGAAGGGGTGAAATTTTTTAACATCTAACTAGCGTATCGTAGAGCAACAAATTAACGTTAAAATAAGCCGTTAGAACGAGCTCGCTATTCCAAATTCTTATATGTAAGGGTAGTTCACCCCCCCTGAAGGGGTGACATTTTTTAACATCTAACTAGCCTTTCTCAGAGCAACAAATTAGCAACAAAATAAGTCGTTGGAATGGTGCTTCCATGGTCAAGATATCGTAAATGGGTATGCTAGCGTAATATTACGTCAGCATACCCGTTCGTTTCTCGTAAACTAATGGAGGTACAATTTTTTTTTTTTGCGGTACAAATTAGCAACAAATTCCCATATAGGTTTCAAGTCCGGCTTATGAAATGGGTATGCCACCGTAATATACGTCTAAATACCAACATTTTGTCACTGATATAAAGATTAAAGATTATGTGTTAAGCTTTAAAGGCAAGTTAAAGTATAATCACAAAACAAACTAACCAGTAAAATCCTCTGGCACACATGAAACAACAACACTTGCTAAATCTTCCTTTAAATGCGTAACTATGTCAGTAACTTCTTTCAAAGCTACCACACTTAAATCAGGTACGATTTCTAGGGCTCGACCTAAAATTTGTGTTTGTAATATTGCAACTCCTTTGTAAAGTTTCTGAAGTAAAAGAGCTTGTCTTGAGTCTATTTTTTCGATTAACGGCACTACTTCTTTTGTGTCCACTTGTAGGTTATTGACGGTTATATATTCATACAATTCGTTCGCAACTGCCAAGCAGTCTTGTTGTTCTTGTTCTAATTTCTCTATTTTAATGGCAGTAGACAACTTGGCAACAACTTCAGAAATGTTCCCGGATAGAAAGTCTTCTAAATGTTGGAAGAAACCGCCTTGTTCTGTAAGAAAAACAACTTTCTTTGATTTAGGAACACCAACAACTTACGTCTAAAGCATATTATTTTCACGGGTATAGAGCTAAAGCTTATGTGGCGAAATGTGAAGTGTACAAAAATTTTGATTCATGAAAAGTAGTGTGATACCGCTTAAATGAAAAGAGCAACTGCACAGTGCAAAATAAACAATGTCACAGTTACCAGAGTGTGTTTCCAAACAAACTGAAATAATTCTACTGTTCGCCGTTTCATTTTCTAAAAAGTTTTGGTTTTCTGGAATGTTTCGTTGTATGCATTCTTTAGATTCATCATTATTTAGGTTCGTAGGTGTGATATCTACGTTATCAAAAACATCAACAACCTTATCTTCATTATTTGTAATATATTCTAACAAAACAGGCGCATCTTCCTGCGACAGAGATAGTTTCTGAGGAATTTTCGTTACACTTTCTGCTAGAATTAAGTGATCTGTCGCTTCCAGCTGTAATTCATCAATATTTGTTACTGGTTCTAACGAAACTGTTTCGCTTGGTGTAGCAACAAACTCAGCTTCTTTTACTTTAACCTCTTCCATATAGATCTGAGCAACTTCTTGGAATGCAGCGGTTTTTTCAAAGTTTTCAGATATATCTTCAGTACATTTAACTTCATCAAATTTTATTGGAAGTATCTCCATGATTGGTGTAAGTGGTTCTAGAACCACAGGATCAATGGAATTACTGAAAGCTGACTGTTCTAGAATTACTACCTCATCTTCATTAGGTACAACTTCTTCTAATAAAAATGGTGCAACTTCCTGGAAAGCAGCTAATTTTTCAGGAACTTCTTTCACATTTTTAAATAATTTATCTTCTTCGGTTGTTGCTACTTGCATTTTCTCGATTGGTTTTTCCGTAATTGTTACATCTATTAATTTAATTTGGTCAGTTATGACGGGCTGTAATTCCTCGATTTTCGTTAGTGATTCAATAGGGTGAACAGAATTCATAATAGCCGATTCTTCTAAACAAACTGACGCATTTGTTTCATTTACAGTTTCAACTACTTTAGGTTCGACTTGCTCTAACATGATTGGTTTAACTTCCTGGGAGGCTACTGTTTTTTCAGAGATTTCTGATAAGGTCTCAATAGATACAAATTGACCTGTTGATATCTGCTGTGTTTCTTGGATTGGCGTTAGAGTTTCCATAACCATAGGTTGAACAGAATCACTGGTGGCGGATTCTTCTAAACAAATTGACGCATTTGTTTCAATGACAGTTTCAACTTCTTTAGATTCGACTTGCTCAAACATGACAGGCTCAATTTCCTGGGAAGCTACTAACTTTTCAGAGATTTCTGAAGAGGCCTCAATAGATACCAATTGATCTGTTGATACCTGCTGTGTTTCTTTGATTGGCGTTAGAGGTTCCTTAACGATAGTTTGAACAGAATCACTGGTGGCGGATTCTTCCAAACAAATTGACGCATTTGTTTCAATCACAGCTTCAACTTTTTTAGGTTCGACTTGCTCTAACATGGCAGGCTCAATTTCCTGGGAGGCTACTAACATTCCAGAGATTTCTGAAGCGGCCTCAATAGATACTAATTGATCTGTTAATACCTGCTGTGTTTCTTTGATTGGCGTTAGAGTTTCCATAACAATAGGTTGAACAGAATCACTGGTGGCGGATTCTTCCAAACAAATTGATGCATTTGTTTCAATGACAGTTTCAACTTCTTTAGGTTCGACTTGCTCTAACATGACATGCTCAATTTCCTGGGAGACTACTAACTTTTCAGAGATTTCTGATGAGGCCTCAATAGATACCAATTGATCTGTCGATGCCTGCTGTGTTTCTTGGATTGGCGTTAGAGATTCCATAACAATAGGTTGAACAGAATCGCTGGTGGCGGATTCAACTTTTTTAGGTTCGACTTGCTCTAACATGGCAGGCTCAATTTCCTGAGAGACTACTAACTTTTCAGAGATTTCTGATGAGGCCTTGATAGAAACAAATTGATCTGTTGATATCTGCTTTGTTTCTTGGATTGGCGTTAGAGTTTCCATAACAATAGGTTGAACAGAATCACTGGTGGCGGATTCTTCTAAACAAATTGACGCATTTGTTTCAATGACAGTTTCAACTTCTTTAGATTCGACTTGCTCAAACATGACAGGCTCAATTTCCTGGGAAGCTACTAACTTTTCAGAGATTTCTGAAGAGGCCTCAATAGATACCAATTGATCTGTTGATACCTGCTGTGTTTCTTTGATTGGCGTTAGAGGTTCCTTAACCATAGGTTGAACAGAATCACTGGTGGCGGATTCTTCCAAACAAATTGACGCATTTGTTTCAATCACAGCTTCAACTTTTTTAGGTTCGACTTGCTCTAACATGGCAGGCTCAATTTCCTGGGAGGCTACTAACATTCCAGAGATTTCTGAAGCGGCCTCAATAGATACCAATTGATCTGTTGATACCTGCTGTGTTTCTTTGATTGGCGTTAGAGTTTCCATAACAATAGGTTGAACAGAATCACTGGTGGCGGATTCTTCCAAACAAATTGATGCATTTGTTTCAATGACAGTTTCAACTTCTTTAGGTTCGACTTGCTCTAACATGACATGCTCAATTTCCTGGGAGACTACTAACTTTTCAGAGATTTCTGATGAGGCCTCAATAGATACCAATTGATCTGTCGATGCCTGCTGTGTTTCTTGGATTGGCGTTAGAGATTCCATAACAATAGGTTGAACAGAATCGCTGGTGGCGGATTGTTCCAAACAAATTGACGCATTTGTTTCAATGACAGGTTCAACTTCTTTAGGTTCGACTTGCTCTAACATGACAGGCTCAATTTCCTGAGAGACTACTAACTTTTCAGAGATTTCTGATGAGGCCTTAATAGAAACAAATTGATCTGTTGATATCTGTTGTGTTTCTTGGATTGGCGTTAGAGTTTCCATGACAATAGGTTGAACGGAATCACTGGTGGCGGATTCTTCTAAACAAACTGATGCATTTGTTTCACTTACAGTTTCAACTTTTTTAGGTTCGACTTGCTCTAACATGACAGGCTCAATGTCCTGGGAGACTTCTAACTTTTCGGAGATTTCTGATGAGGCCTCAATAGATACAAATTGATCGGTTGATATATGTTGTGTTTCTTGGATTGGCGTTAGAGTTTCCATAACAATAGGTTGAACAAAATCACTGGTTGCGGATTCTTTCAAACAAATTGACGCATTTGTTTCAATGACAGTTTCAACTTCTTTAGATTCGACTTGCTCTAACATGATAGGCTCAATTTCCTGGGAGGCTACTAACTTTTCAGAGATATCTGAAGAGGCCTCAATAGATATAATTTGATCTGTTGATACCTGCTGTGTTTCTTTGATTGGCGTTAGAGGTTCCATAACAATAGGTTGAACAGAATCACTGGTGGCGGATTCTTCCAAACAAATTGACGCATTTTTTTCAATGACAGCTTCAACTTTTTTAGGTTCGACTTGCTCTAACATGATAGGCTCAATTGCCTGGGAGGCTACTAACTTTTCAGAGATTTCTGAAGAGGCCTCAATAGATATAATTTGATCTGTTGATATCTGCTGTATTTCTTGAATTGGCGTTAGAGGTTCCATAATCATAGGTTGAACAGAGTCGTCGATGGTAGATTCTACTAAACAAATTGACTCATTTGGTTCATTTATACTTTCTACTCCTGGTTCCACGAGCTCCAACATTATCGGTTCCACTCCTTGCAGGGCTACTAACTCTTCGGACGATTTTGTTAATTCATCAATAGACATAATGTGATCAACTGATACATTCTGTGTTCCATTGATTGGCGTAAGTTGTTCAATAACCATAGGAAGGGCGGAATCGTTTACGGCAAATTCTTCTGATTTATTTACTTTAGTGATAGTTTCAACTCCTTTTGGTTCGACTTGTTCGTACAATATCAGCCCCACTGCTTGAGAGGCTACTAGGTTTTCAGAGGTTTCTATGACATCAAAAGATGCAACAATATCTGTTGATATTATCTTTATTTCTTGCAGATTATTCGATGCCGATATTATTTCGATTGGAGTTTGTGATTCTGTAGAAAATTCTTTGAGGGCTTCAATATTTTCAACAGGAATCAATGGCTTTTTCATTTCATTTTCCAAAGAATCACCAAGCTTTTTATCGTTGTCATATTCATGTAACAGTTTAGGCTCAATTTCCTTATGTTCCGAATTTTTCTGATCTGATCTTTGTGATATAATGTTTACTTCGTCATTAGCTTCAAGAAATTCGTCACTACTAACACTTTCTCTCATAACATTATCAGTGTCATTTATAGGAATAGTTATAGATTTCTCTTCGTCACTATCAAAAATGCTAATTTGTTTTTTGTTGCTTGACTTGGTAGCAGTGTTGACATAACTTTGATTTATACTTGTGTCTTCGGCATCAAAGAAAGTTTCTGAAAACATATTTAACTCTTAATTCTTTCTTCTGTGAATTTCTTTAGATAAGCAGAGTTAGAAAAAAGGTTATGGAATCTTCATATATAATTTGAGATTAGAAACACAAATTACATAGATTAAAACATTAGTTTTGGCTTGAGTTTATTCTGGTTTGTGCGTATGAAAACGACAACAATTTATGATTCAAGCGAAAAGTAGGTTATTGCAAACGAGTTACGTCGTTGCTTAACTTTAGCTAGTTATTTTTAATTGTTAATAGTATTTGAAAAAAACATTTATGCCATTGTTAAAATACAACGTAAGTTTTTTCGATTCAGTAAAATTTTTTAGATGAAACTGTGTAAACTAGATCAGTTAAAATGAGATACATCCTTAACCCGTAAAGTTAATCTCTGTTGAACGCTGGTAGCAAGCGTTCGCACGCGCAAGCCTTAAAAAGTGGTCCGGACGACTTTAAATAGTGAAAAATCCAGTCTGCGTGCAAAAATAGTGCTACAATTAAGTGCAATACATCATCGGACGCGCCTTGTTACGGGCTATCTGGTGGTGTTTCTCATTTTATAATCAAACGAAAATTGAGCACAATATCAGACTTTTAATTTGCGGAAAAATCGGCGGAAAACTTTGCGTGAAAACGCTGCAAATTTTTCCGAAGTCATTAGTGGATTTCCTGGTGTCAATTGATAGCCGGGAATCCCGTGCTATTTGTCCAGCAAAGCCCGGCTTTTTCCCAGTTCCAGAATCCGCAGGACAACCATTTGTTTAATATAAAAGCACAAGCAGCTCCGGAATTGGACTCGTTTAGACGCCGAAATACTTCGGAAAAACAAAAGTGTTAACCATTCTAAGTTGATCCGCGGCAATACTACTCCCTGCCTCCAGACGTGTCCACTGAATTTATTTTTAAGACCTTTAAAAGCTAATATCTTTACAACCAATAGCGTCAAAGTTCAGTGAGTCGCGTCAAAGGATTTGGAAAATTCCCATCTGTTTTCCCAACTTGGCGGGAACACTATTGCCCCTACCTGACTTCACCCGCAAAAATTTGATAACGTCATAACTTCCCTATCCTACGTGGTACGTGGACGTGCGGTGCGTCGTTGGATGGGCCTCGACGAGACCTATCCGGGGATCTATCGCGCTTGACTAGTGCTACACCCGGCTACGTCTGGGAATTTTAATTAATTTATTTTTGGTTATAATTATTTCATTTCTCAAATTTTTTCTAAATTCTTTCCCAAACCGATTCCCTAAGACCCTTCCTCCCCCCCTTATTTGGTCATCCCCCTCCCCTCCTAAACTTTTTCTGGAGTGTTTCGGTGGCCGGGGGCCCGATTTGTGTTCTGACCAACAAACAGAGGCTTAGGTTAAGTTAGTTAAGTTAGTTTTAAGGTTTTATTAGACTTATTAGGCTAGTTGTTAACTAGCATTAATTAAGTCTATTTTAAATTATTGACTGAGCCCTTTTACAGCTCAAAAAAAAAAAATATATATATTTCAATAATATTGACTGTTATATTTAATCTGACCTGTTGACCACAGTTATATTTTTATAGACCGAGCCTATATACAGCTCGTTTAAATAGTTATAAATTATTTTATTTTATTAAAATTTTGTGACTGTATATTATTTTAATTTTTATTGTTTTTATTATCTATCGATTTTGACTTGTATATTATTTTAACCGACTTAAAATTGTAAATTGTATATTATTTAACTATTGTGACTATTATTGTAATTTTATCGACAGAGCCCATATACAGCTCATCACATTTTAATATTGACTTACTTCTATTTTAACTTGCTGGCCCATATACAGCTAATTATATTTTAACTGATTATTTGACTACTGTTTTAACCTAAATTGTGAAATTCTAAATTTTTTTTACATTTTTATATTTTTAATTAATTTAATTAATTATTCTTAAATTTATTTTGTATTATTGTAATTTCATTGTAAAAAATTGTGACTTGACGTTTTATTAGACTTTTATTTGTATATTAGTTTAATTGTAATTGTAGTTGTTTAGAATAAGTTTTAACTTAAGGCCCCTATACAGCCAATAGATATTTTTAGTTTGAATTAGAATTTCACATAATTGACACCAACCCCCCCAGCATTATGCTTCGGTCCCCCGTGGGTAAGACTAATACAGGACCCCAACCCCGCGACTCCCAGAAGCCACCGCTCCCACAGTCGAGCGTCAGGAGGAGCATAGGGGAGTGGGAAGCGGGGAAGCTCTCAGTCTCTCCCCTGGCCTCGGCTAAAAACCAAAAGGGCCCAAAAATTACATCAAAAAGGGAAACAATAATAGTAGAATATAAGGACAAAATTGCTGAGGCGAGGGCTTGCCTTGAGAAGGCGAAGCTCTACCTCAGCAGCTCCAAAAATCTCAAAACGGACTTGAGGGAGGGAATTTTGCAGGCAGTCGACCGCCTCTTCAGCCTGGTGGAGGAGGCGGTCGCCGGGGCGGGGAAGGGGTCAAATAAGAACCGGGAAGCCCAGTCAACCAAGGGTCTGTTAGAGGCCCTGGAGAAAAATAACAAATTACTGACTGAAAATAACAAAAAACTAGAGGAATTTAAAGATCTAAAGGAACAGTTGACTGGGCCCAAAGCCATATCCTGATCTGCGGTGAGGTCGAAAACAGGGACCCACTAATATGCCTTTGGGATGTCCTATCGATTCATAGCGATGAGGACGTCCTGAAGGCAATTAGGAATCAGAACAGGTTCCTGTTCGATGGCCTCATCGGGGTAGAAACGAGGATCAGCCTAAAATATAGGAAAAAAGCCAGAAATCCCCTCACGGGGCACATAGTTCTGAGCACCTCTCCGGAGGTTTGGAAAAGGGTGACTGAGATCGGGACGCTGCATATCGACCTACAGCGAATCAGGGCTTCGGATCAGTCGCCCATAGTACAGTGCTCGCGGTGCCTGGGCTACGGGCACAGCAAAAGGTTCTGTGGGGAGGCGGCGGACCTGTGCAGCCATTGCGGGGGAGGCCATCTTAAAATGGAATGTCCCCAATGGCGGGCGGGGGCGCCGCCCTCCTGTCGAAACTGCGCTGCGTCGAAGCTCGGAAACCGGGAGCACAATGCCTTTAGTTCGGTGTGCCCCGTGAGAGCAAAATGGGATGCGATCGCCCGTTCTGCCACGCAGTATTGCTAAAGGCACCCCTGGCGCTAGCCTTACTTACGGGCTCTTGCAGGCCAATTTGCAGCGTAGCAAATTGGCTACCTCCGAGCTCCTTGTAGAAGCGGAAAAGAGGGGAGTGGCCATAGCGCTCCTTCAGGAGCCCTATGTGGGGGCAGCTCGAACGGTTCGGAGTCATAGGGGGATGCGAGTCTTCCAGAATCCCGTCCCGGGAGAGGGTACTGTTAAGGCTGCTATAGCAATTTTCGATAGCAGGCTTAAGGTCATACAGTACCCGAAACTCACTACCAACAACATCGTGGTGGTGGGGATCCAGACGGGAGCCTGGCGGATGACGCTGACCTCCTTTTACTTCGAGCCGGAGGTCGTGGGTCGTCGAGCAATATCTCACTAAGAAAAAAGAATATGAGGAATCGGTAAGGCAGGCTCAGATAGACTCCTGGAAGTCTTTTTGCGAAAGGCAGGACGGCGAAAGCGTCTGGCAGGGGATATACAGAGTAATTGGAAGGCCACCGTCAGGGACGAGGACTCGCCACTAGAGCGAGATGGCATGGTTCTGGACGCGAAGGGCTCGGTGGAGTGGCTTGCGGAGGCATTCTACCCGCAAGACCTTCCCGATTCGTATGAAGAAATTCACCGCCAAATCAGGAAAGCGGCGGACGAAGTGAATGTTGGGGAACACGACTCTTCTTGGGACTCTCCATTCACTCTGACCGAGCTCGAGATGGCGGTGAGGTCCTTCAATCCGAAGAAGGCCCCCGGTGCCGACGGACTCACTGCTGATATTTGTTCCAGGGCCATCAGTTGTGACCCTAGTGCATTTTTAAATTTGGTAAACAACTGTATGGCCAACTATATTTTTCCGCAAATATGGAAGGAGGCAGCAGTGATTGTCCTTCGGAAACCGGGGAGGGATAGTTATGCCATCCCCAAGTCATTCCGGCCCATTGGTCTGCTTCCTGTGCTTGGCAAAGTGTATGAAAAGATGCTCGTGGCTCGCCTGAAGTATCATATCTTACCGGGCATAAGCGCACGTCAGTATGGCTTTGTGCCCCAGAAGTGCACGGAGGACTCCCTCTATGACCTCGTGTCGCATGTGCGCATGTTGATTGGTAACAAGAAACTTGTGACACTTGTATCCTTGGACATAGAGGGAGCCTTCGACGGCGTCTGGTGGCCTATGATTAAAGTCAGGTTGGCGGAAGTGGGATGTCCGGTGAATATCAGGCGGGTCTTCGACAGCTACCTCGCTGACAGGACGGTAAACGTCAGATACTGCGGCGAGGAATTCAGCACGGTGACAAGCAGGGGATGCATCCAAGGGTCTATAGCCGGCCCTCTGCTCTGGAACCTGACACTCGACACATTGCTGCGGAACCTGGAGAGTGGAGGTGTCTACTGCCAGGCTTTCGCAGACGATGTTGTCCTTGTCTTTGACGGGAACTCAGCCCAGGACATAGAAAGTCGTGCCAATGCCACCTTAGCGCAGGTTCTGGCGTGGGGTGTCAAAAATAAGCTGAGGTTTGCACCAAGCAAAACAAGCGCGATGGTGCTAACCAGAAAGCTTAAATTTGACACTCCGCGCCTGAGCATGGGCGGGGTTGACATTGGCATGAAAGATGAAATCAAGTTATTAGTCCTCATAATTGACAAAAAGCTGACTTTTAATAGTCACGTGGACAAGGTCTGTCGGAAGGCCATCGGCATTTATAAGCAGTTGGGGAAAGCCGCCAAAACTAGCTGGGGACTTCACCCCGAGGTGGTTCGCTCAATCTATATCGCCGCGGTGGAGCCCATAATCACATACGCTGCGAGCGCGTGGGCGCCCGCAGTCGGCAAACTGGGGGTGGCCAAACGCTTGAACGCTGTGCAGAGGGGTTTCGCCCTAAAATTGTGCAAGGCCTACCGCACGGTGTCTCTCCACTCAGCTCTGCTTTTGGCTGGATTGCTCCCCCTTGACTTGCGTGTTCGCGAAGCTGCTTCGCTTTACGAGGCCAAGAGGGGAGTACCTCAGCCGGAGCTGGGTGACAGGGACGTCGAGCGGATGGCCGGAAAGAGCGGATCTTGAGTTCGGAAGACTGGCAGACGAAGAACAATTGAACGAAAATAGCGACTACCAACTGCGCATTTACACGGACGGCAGCAAGATTGACGGCCGGGTTGGGGCCGCGTTATCCATATGGAATGGCGAAGCCGAAACATCGGCCGTCAAACTTGGTCTGCCGTCCTACTGTACCGTCTACCAGGCCGAGCTCTTGGCGGTGTGTGAGGCGACGAAGGTGATCCTGCGACGTGGCGAAACTACCTCTGCAATTTACAGCGATTCAATGGCCGCCCTTCAGACCATCGCGGCGAATAGTTGCTTGCACCCTCTGGCGGTAGAGGCACGTAAAAATTTAAAAGAAGCTGTTGGCAGAAATAAAATTGTTAAGATTTTTTGGGTCAAAGCTCATGCCGGCCTAGAGGGTAAGGAGCGGGCGGACCACCTAGCTAGGGAGGCGGCGCTGAAGTCAAAGACCAAGCCCAAGTACGACCTGTGTCCGGTCTCGTTCGTCAGGCGAATCATACGCATGCGTTCGCTTGAGGAATGGGACCGCAGGTACGTGCTTGGAGACACAGCAGCAGTTACAAAACTGTTTTTCCCCACTGCTGCCGGGGCCTTCCGAACCATCAGGAAGATAGGCGTGAACAACATATTAACGCAGGTGTTCACGGGGCACGGTGGATTCTCCGAGTACTTGAATCGTTTCAAGTGCAAGGAGAGTCCATCGTGCGTCTGTGACCCTAGTGTTGCGGAGACGGTCCCTCACCTGCTGACCGAATGCCCGGTACACGACAGAGAAAGGTTAGACCTAGAAGTTGTAATGGACATGGAAATGTAGTTAGAAAATTTATGTAAAATGATTATTAGCGACAAGAAGGACAAGTTCCTTAGCTATTGTTTTAAAATTGCGGAAAGGGTGAGAGAAAGGAACAAAACATAACATTTTAAAAAGCCTTGCTGTAAATAAATTTAAGTAAAATAATGTTAAAGTTAATTAAAAATATATATAATATAATATAATATAATATAGGTAATATAGGTATTCTAGTCATGTTTTATGTTTTAGTTTTTATTTTATTTTTTATAATAATTTAATCTTGTTAATAATGTTTTAAATGTACAAAAATTTATATTCCAATGTCTTATATTCCAATATTTTAAATCTAAATAATGCTTTAAATGTACATAGTTTTATAATTTAATTTTTAGTGGACCATATTTGCTGTAAAGTTAATGAAAAATGACAGTGTCAAATTATTTAACTCCCTAACACCCAAACCGCAATAAAGATGAGAAAATAGCTTAGAATAGGATACAGACAGGCGGGAATCCCACCCGCAATGGCACGAATGAGTGATGTATGAAAGAAAGATAAAGTATGCAGAATGCAAGTGCGAGAAGTAAATAAGCGAGAACTGGTATGAATGAGACTCTGTAAATATAGGCTTTAGCGCACGATGCTGGAGGGGTTCATGTTTTAAAAAAAAAAAAAAAAAAACCCGTAAAGTTAGTCATTTGTGATTCTATAAATTATTTAGAAAGAAAGTTTATATTCCAGTTATTATCATGAATGTTAGCAAACCACGTTTTTGGAATTCACCTATTTTAGGTCCAACTTCAACTGTAACATTTTCAAGTAAATTTTCAGGTTGTTCTAAGATCTTATTTTTGTTTAAATCGATGGTATTTTCCTTGTCAATAGCCACTTTCTCAACTTCATCCATTTCTTCTTTTATCAATTCGTCCACTCTCTGCTCAATTTCGATCAATGGTTGAGTCAATACAGACTCAAAGGTACCAACATTAACTGAACTAAATAATTCCAAATTCTCTTTGACTTTTACAATATTGTCTTCTTCAATGTGTTGACCTGAAATAATTTGTGGTTGTTGTATAATTTCTGTAGTATATTCATCCATCTTTGTTTGAAATTCTGATGCAGTTTCAGTAAGTACAACATTTTTCGCACCTGATTTTGCTACAATTACTTTAATGTCCTCTTGTAGTTGGCTCACAACATCGGCCACTTTCGCCAAAGTGTCGGTTGTAATTGTTTTTGGAAGTGCTCCTGTGTTCTCGAATAGCGTAATTTGAAATTGGGAGAGTGAATTCTGCAACTTATGTGCAATCTTTCCACACAGCAAATTTTCACCTATTTGCTGGTCTGGTTCTTTTTTTACTTCATTTACCAAAGCGACAATTTCTTCTCGTAGTTCTTTCGCAAAGTTAATAGATTGTTGAAGTGGTTCGATGTTCATTGCTAAAGACAGTTCAGAGACTACTAGAGCAATATTGTCAGATGTATATTCTTCTATATGTTGCAGAAGTGAGTCTGAAAGTAGTTTACAATGTATACAGAGTGTGTTTAGATTGTATTTAATTGGAAGATTTTAGAAGTAACTATATTTTATCAATTCTACTACTCCTATAAAAGGGGGTAAAAGTAATGTTCTTTATGTATTTATTACAGAACTACAAACATCATGTATATTGTATAACAAGTATAAAAATCACGTAACAGGAGAAAATAAAATAAACGCCGATAGTTTTTACACTTAATATTCATCACTGGAACTAACAACATTCCAAATAATATAAATCTGTGAACCTGGAACCCGACATGAAGTAATAGATTTTTTTTTTTAATGTATACGTTTGTACTCAGTATGTACTGGTTTGTACCAACTTTTTTTTCGTTTGTACCTCAAAGGGTTCGGAGATATTAAATTTTCAAAAAATACTCAGAACCCGCCTTGAAGGTATCGATTTTTTTTTAAATGCATGCGTTTGTACTCAGTATGTATTGGTTTGTACCAATTTTCTTTTCGTTTGTACCTCAATGGGTTCGAAAGTAGCGGCATTACAAAAAATGCAAAAATGGTAAATTTGCCATTTTTCGAGATAACCGAAATCTGCGAGCGGGGATAGATTCATAGTCGTTTGTACCCATCAAAACCACAAAAAGATTCGTTTTACCTCAATGGGTTCGAAAGTTTTACCCATTGAGGTACAAACGAAATGAAAATTGGTAAAAATAAGTACACACCGAGTACAAACGTATGCATTTGAAAAAAATTAATTTTTGAAATTGGATTTCTGTATATCACGGAAATTTAGTTTCTCCGAAACCATTAAGGGACAAACGAATCTTTCAGTGGTTTTGATAGGTACAAACGACTAGGAATTTATCCCCGCTCGCAGACTTTGATTACCTGGTTTTTGAACATTTTGAAAATTTAGTACCTCCGAACCCGTTGAGGTACAAACGATTTTTTCAGTGGTACATTTGGGTACAAACGACTAGGAATCTATTCCCGCTTGCAGATTTTGAATATCTCAAAAAATTACAGATTTACCATTTTTGCACTTTTTGTAATGCCGCTACTTTCGAACCCATTGAGGTAAAACGAATCTTTTTGTGGTTTTGATGGGTACAAACGACTATGAATCTATCCCCGCTCGCAGATTTCGGTTATCTCAAAAAATTGCAAATTTACCATTTTTGTATTTTTTGTAATGCCGCTACTTTCGAACCCATTGAGGTACAAACGAAAAGAAAATTGGTAAAAACCAGTACATACTGAGTACAAACGCATGCATTTAAAAAAAATCGATACCTTCAAGGCGGGTTCTGAGTATTTTTTGAAAATTTAATGTCTCCGAACCCTTTGAAGTACAAACGAAAAAAGAGTTGGTACAAACCAGTACATACTGAGTATAAACGTATAAATTAAAAAAAAATTCTATTACTTCATGTCGGGTTCCAGGTTCACACATGTAAATCTAACCCGTATTCGTAAAAATTGCGTTTTTTTAAGATTTGCATGATCTTTGATACATATGTATAGTGTTCAGTGTTTGCATATCATAAATAACTAACTACGCTTAAGTATATATCGAAAAATACAGTTATATCATTGTCATAAATCAAGAGTAGTGTGTTCTATACTGAATAGGTTCCTATTCTACTAAATGTTACTGCATTCGGTTGTATTTAAAATAACAATAAAAACTGAAAATATGGTTTATTCAGCCTGGTTTATGATGGGTTTTCTACTTCATGAATATACTTTTTTATAATGGGATAAGTTAAAATAGTGCAACTAACCACTAAGAAATAATACAATTTAAGTTATTGATAAGTTTTTGTAGTTTTTCACAATAAAATTTCTTTTCTAAGATAAAATATTTTTATGTTACTACTCAACTAATCCAAAAGAATTCGTAGTCAAAGTCTAAAACCGTAAAGATGCTTAAAAAATGTGATTTTTCTAGTTATGTACTATATAAGTTATGGTATATTTCTTTAAATTTAAGGAAATTTAGTGATCTTTGTTCATTGGCGCCGATGAAAATTAATTTTGGTCCTTTCTAATAAAACATCAAAAATAAAATCAAAATTATCAAAAGATTTATCAAAATCGGACCATCCTGTAAAAAGTTATGCATAAAAAAATATATACGCATCGGCTTGAGAACCTTGAGAGACTTGAGACTCGAGAACTACTTTTTGTTTTTTAGTCGGTTGAAAAATGAAGTAATTTTGAATTTAATTTATTTTCCATTTAAAAACCTTAACCCATTTTTTAGTCTTACCTAAGGAAGTTTTAATCGCTTGGTCGTCAGATTTTCCTGCCTCTTCTGTTCCAGCAACTCGCTCGGCACTGTCTATAATTAATGATCCTGGAATTTCTGAGACTGTATTAGTATTAACGGGTTGAGCAAGCGCAGTATCTAAATTTTTTTTGGTTTCTTTTGTAATTCCTTGATCTTCTTCTTTCATGACGTCTTCAAGTTGCCTATTTAAAGAGGTATCTTGTTCAGGCATCTTAGTATTTTCTAATTCTTCAGAAAATGAGGATGCAGTAACTCTTGTAAGTTCTGAAACTTTCTCAACATTATCTACAGGCGTAATATTTTCAGATAACACCAGAGTCTCATCAATATTTTCGATGGCAGTCATAACTTCTTCTTTACAAACATTATCATTGTAACTAACAGCTACTTGATCTAAAATTATTTCTTCAGTTTTTTCATTTAGTCTTGATTGTTGTAAACTGCACATTTCCCCAGATTGAATTAATTGCGCTGTGTCGATCATTTTTTCAGTTTTAGCAGAAGTAGGTGCTTGAATAGTTACTTGAATTCCAGCAACTGCAATTAAATCAGCTTGTAACTGAGAAGTAACTACAGCAATTCTCTGGAGCACATCTGCAGTAAGATAAGGAGCTAACTCCTGTGTATTGTCAAGTATAAGTACATCTAGTTGGGATAATGCACTATGCAGTTGTTGAGCTAGATGAGCTTGTTTCATAAATATTTCGTTACGTATTTCACTTCCACTTTCTGCTTCAATGCTGATCTCAGTGGCAGCAATGCTCTCGCGTAATTCACGAGCAATATTTGCAGACTCTTTTAATTCTTCAACTTTGACAACGGCTGAAATTTCTTCAATTATTTCGATTAACTCTATATATTGGTCTATGTGTTGAATTAGTTCTGCTGCTTTTTCTGAAAAATAAATTTATTATCAAAATAACCAGAAAATTAAAAATTTTCGATGAAACAGACATTATTAAATGGGTTTTAGATGATTAGGAGAGGTTGAATATATTCCTAATAAGTAAAACACTGAACACGCAGCTAATTTACAAAGCAACTTATTGAATATATTTTTATGATTGAATTTAGTTACAAAGCAAAACTAGACCGTTGAGTTAAAAACAGAGCATTGTTATTTGTTGCGCTTACTAAACTTTTACCTTCTCTTTTAGCTTGATTTTTACTACTATCCATTTTGGTAATTTGATCAATTTCTGTATATAGTTGATAAGATATTTGAAATATACGTTTAAGTTTCTCTATCTCCAATTGGTTCTTGCCTTTTAAATATTTTTCTGTATCACGCCAATCAATTTTTGACAAAATTGCCTTAAGACCTAACATTTTTTCATTTTTCATTTGTATTACTTTAGGAGTATTTAATTCCTCACAGTTTAAAGTTAATAAACTTTTGAGTTCTATTGCAATTTCAATAGATTTATTGAAATCAATATCTCCAATTAATTCACATGAAGCCAATAAATCTATTTCGTTTTGTATAAAATGCTCAAGTGCTTTTTCCAAGGAAAATATATTTGAATTGATATCTATAAAAAAAAATATTTTAATTATTTTATTTTCTTTAGATAGTAAGTAGCTAAAGACATGCCTAAACTTACCTTTAGGTAGGAAGTGCATTGCTTCGTTGAAGTTCTGATCTGAATTTGAAATAAAATGTTGTAATGATTTCTCTATATCTTCAATCGGCTTGAAAATTTCTTTAACCATGTTAGCGGCAGGAGTGTTCTCAATACACTGTAAGCTGTCTTTAATCGTATGAATTTCTTTATCTAGCTCCATTATCAATGGTATATCCCCACTGTTAATTGTAGAACTTTCTGATATCCTATGCTGATCCAATTGAATTATTTCTTTGTGAATTTCTGTCATTGTTTGGAAAATGGATTCGGTCGATGACATAGAATCTTCTTCAGTACCACATTCAATGTTTTCTTGCAGCTGAATCAGTTGAGACTGGAGAAGTTGTAGTGGTTCTAGCATTTCTGTCAATACAGCTTTTAGTGTACTGTCCTCTATTTTAGATTCAATTAGTTCTTCTTCTTCTTTCTTAGTATCAGATATGTTTTCTTCGAAAATGTAGGAGCATTCTGACAAACATTTCAATAAAATAAGTGTTTTTCCAGTTCCTACCGCATCTTTGTATTCTTGATGTATGGTCATACATAACAAAATTTTTCTTAATATATCTACGGAATGTTTATCCAGAGATTGAGATTTAACTTTGTTCTCAATCCATTGCTCTAAGTCTTCCATTTTCTTAATTAAAATATCGTCCTCATTAGTTAGTTGATAAGAAATCGAATTTTTTATCTCTTCAATAATAGCATTCTCTGTGTTTTTTAAACATGGTTGAGCAAATTCTATAACATTAATAAATTTCTCTACGACCTCTCTAATTGAGTCTGACTTGTCAGTTCTTTGTAAAATATTTTTCAGTGTATCATTACTTCTTTCTAATTTTAATAAAGGAGTTTTAAAAAGCAGTTCTGATTGAGAGTTTATAATTTTAAGTAATGACTCCTGTACATTTTTCATACATTCATCAGCATGGATAAGGAAAGTTGTCAGATAAGCATTAATATCTGGTGAAGCTATTAAATCTGAACGATTTAGTTTGAATATGTATATTAAGCTTCGCAAATTACAAAATTCTTGAAGGAGTCGTATTATTTTCTTATGACTCAATTGTTTTGTTATTAAACATCTCAGTATAATAAACTCATTTTTACAAGATTTGAAAAAGTCTTCTATGATCATTATATCGGCTAATGGTGTATCCTGAGCGGAATCCTGTACGATATTTACAGCATTTTCAACGACGTCTTCCATTTGTAAAAGTGATTCTGATTCTAATTCCATTGCAAGCTGCGGTGAAGTACATGACGTAATGTCAGAAACCTTGGACAAGTCGACAAATTCATATTGCTCCAAAACAGCAATATTGCGCTCAATTTCGTCTATAATTTGTATCAATTTAGCTTCCTGGGCAAGGTTTTTAGATGCATGTGGTGTAAATTGTATCAACTCCTCTTGAACGTTTATGACCTTATTATAAAGTTCTTCTGTCATACATCTAACTTGGTCTATTTTAATTCCTTTAGAAACATCCGTTGCATCAAGTAAACTCTTTATTGTTTCTTGCAGTTCAAAATCTTTTTGATTGATTGAAATTTCAACAAATGTAGAATTCGAGCATTTCATGATTTCTGTGAGATGTTCGCAAACTTCTCTCAATGATTCAATTTTATTTGATATTTCTATTGTTTTATCTGCAGTTTCCATAGCTGGAAACACAACATGTAGGCATTTGTCTAATTGTTGCTTAAATTCTGTAATTTTTTGGAATACAGAATATATTCGCTCTGTGGGCATTTCTAAAATTTGTTCATATATAGGAATATTATTCATGTCTAAAACAGATAAAGATAATTGCAACTCTTGCATCGGTTCAGCTATAGCCATTAATTTTGAGGCATTCACAAAATTTAATAGTTCATTGGAATTTTCCATCACAATGGGATGTATAATTTCTTCAATACCTGAGTACAGCTCCCCTAAACTTAAACCTACTGATTTGAGACTTGAATAATCGCTAATCTCGGATAAAGTATCGAGTGCGTCAATAATTTCTGGTGTTTGTAATACTGTAAGATGTTCATTTAATGATTGCAAAGCTTGAGCAGTTCCTGTACCTTGTTTTTCCTCACTGAGTGGCTCAGCTGATGGAGGCAGAGTCTCAATTTCTTTTGTAGTCGGTAATATAAAATATTCAGATGGTATTGGTTCCGCTGTAGTTTTTATTCCGGATATATCTTCTAGTGTCGAGATTTCATCAACAATTTCAACACCAATGTTTTCTTCAATAACAACAATGCAGTTTTGTAAGCTTTGTACCGCAGAACCTATGTTTTCGCTTACATCAGTTTTTTTAGAAACTTCTTGGTATTGAGAAATAACATCTTGTTGTAATATTTCTAAAGTCCTGTGCAATTCATGCAAAGGTTGAGCTATGGATGTGATAACTTCGCTATTATCTTTCAAATTTTCTAAATTTTCCATTACAATTTGATTAAGTACCGTAATGTTTTGATTTAATTCACAAATAGGTATTGCTAAGGTTTCCATATTAGAAAATTCAGACATCTCAGAAATGTGTTCCACTTGCCCAGTTGTGTTTGTTTTCAAAGATGCTATTCTCTGTTTTACTTCTTCTAGAACTGGACTAATTGTTTCTGTGACTGATACCAATACAATTTTTAGGTCTCCTAAAGTTTCTAAAGATCGAATATTATTGATGGCAACTATAGTACGATCTATTTGTTCCAAAAGTATATTGGGTTCTTCAAACTTAATGTTTTCTGCAAATATATCTTGAATATGTTCAGAATCTACATGTGCACTAAGCTCTTCAGCTTGATTTATAGCTTCTTGTACGCCAAGGAGAATGTCAGTAATATTGTTTAAAATACAACAGTTTAGTTCACTGTCAAATACATTTTTAATAAATTGATATTTTATTATTCTTAAAGTATTACTAATTTTTGAAAGAGTTAATTTGTTATCGACATCAATATTTTTGATAGATGTATTTATTCTGTCGACAGCATCGCAAATTTCCATTAATGACAAATACTTTGCAGCATCATTGCATTCTATGACATTTTCTAACACTTTCGTCAAATTTTTATGGAAGGTGTCCATAGTTGTTTTTACTTCTGGTAACAGGTCCAACTTATTTAAATTGTTTTCTAATGCAATAAGTATTTGTGCCATTTTCTGAAGGGCTTCTAACTTATTATCACTCTGTAATACATCAAACGTACCTATATTGCCTTCAAAAGCGTTGATCTGAGCGGATATTTCAGTTAAATTATGTTTTATAGAAACTATAGTTTCTTTTAAAACTGATTTTTCATCTTCAGCTTTGGTTTGTGTTGACAATTGCTCAAACGAATTTCTGAGTTTAAGGACTGATTCCATTACAGTTTCTATAATTTCAGTATTATATTTATTTAAGGGCATCGTTGACTCTTTTACAGATAAACTTTCAATTTGTTCCAAAGCGCATTGTAGGTCTTGTACTGAAGCAGACATTTCATTTAATATTATATCATTATTTTTTCTTTGAGCTTCGTCTGTTACTTCATCAGTTTCGGCTGACTCTGCAATACATAATAGTGAATTTACCGGACTTTTTAGTTCAAATATTGCTCTTTGGGTATCTTTCAAGTGATTTACTTCAATGGATGGCATTTCGGCCATAATTTCACTAGCTTCATTCAAGATATTTCTTGTTTTTATTGTGTCAGCCGAAAAATTAATGACTGTTATAATTTCAGTAGATAGTAGACCAATTTCCGTAAGAACACTTTCTTCACCGGGCAAATAATTATTTTTGGTTATCGAGTTCAAAGATGATACGATTTTCTGTATTTCGTTTCCACAATTTTCAGTAAATGCGACACAAGTTTTTTTCACTAACGTTTTATTGTCACTTTCAACATCGATACATTTTTCCACCAACGTAAGAGATTGTTGGAGTGACTTTAACGCCTGAGGCAAATTTCTAATTAAAGTACTATTCACTTCTGAAGATTCCGATACTGTACTTTTAATTGTCTCAACAACGCTATGTATTTCAGATAAAGGCGCAATTAAACTATTTATTATTTCTAAACTTCGTGAAGCAGTTGCAGCCGAAGCCATAAGTTCAGATTTGATAACAATGTCTCTTTCTATAATTTGTGTGTCATTAATGACTTTAGACAAAGAAGAACATATAGTTTCAAGCATTTTGTTTCTTAAATTTACATCAATCATACTTGGTTTTAAGTCTTCTTTCTTGTGAAGGTTATCTTCTTTGGTTTTATTTAGAGATTTTTCACTTCCAGAGCTCGACCGCCTGGAACTTCTACTACCACGACGATCTCGTTTTGGTTTAATTATAGGTTCGTTTTCGAAGTTTTGTTTTGCCGAGTCTTCAACGACCACTGATTCTTGGCCTTCTCTTGGCGATGGTTTAGAATTCTTTGACTTATGTTTACCTGAACTACGTGCACTTGCAAAACTTTGTAAATCACTTTCAGATAACATTTGTGTATCATCGTCTCCCTTTTCTTCAGATATTGATTGTTCTCGCGATAAACTAAAGTAATCATCAGCACTTCGTAATGAGTCCGTCTTCATTCTGGCAATTTTTTTAGGAATATCAGCCTTTTCTTCAGACAACAAAGCCAAGGTTCTTTCTAAATAATCGTCATCGACAACTTCATGGTCTAATGATAATTGTGGGGGACCGATCTCTTCAGCAATGGACATATCCTCCAAATCAGCTTCCGTTCGTAAATCTTCTTCAGGTGAAGCAAAATATTCAGGAGAAACATCAATAATAACAGCTTCCATCAATAAATTTCCTGAAGTAGATGTTTCTTTAACAAATCTCAATGGTGGAAGTTCAACAACGTTGTGTTCAGTAATATTTTCCGATAATTGGTCAGCGTACATTTCGACTATTTGCAACGCTTCCTCTTCTGTCAAATCAGGGGTTTCATATAAAGATACAGACACTTCCTTGCCATCAAAAGAAAACGAAATTTCGCCTTTGTCGTCTAATGTGATATCGCCAACTGGCGTATCATACATTTGCGATGTTCTCTCTTCGTGTATTGTACTAAGAGAAAGGTTTCTTTCGAGAGCTTGATCTTCTGCTTTCTTTTTATCTTTTGCTTTCAATGAATCTTCAAAGCCTAGAAGAGAAGCTGAACTAGCTGCGATACCCATACAATTTTGTGCTTCACATGTATATGTACCAAGGCAACAAGTTCCATCTTGACCCGATATTATCCTATGTATATCACCTGGTTTTAATTCTTCGCCATCTTTATACCATTTAAGCACAGGTTGAGGTACTCCAATTACTTTACATTCTAGATTAACAGCGCCTTCTTCAGATAAAATGGCTTGAAGATTTTCAAGAAATCTAGGTTTCTTATAATGTCGTGGAATTGTCAGCTTGAGGAAACAAGACGTCTCGCTGTGACCAAAATCGTTAATAGCAACACATTTCCATTCCGCTTGATCCAGAAATTCCAAATTTTCGATATCAAGGAAGAAAGTCCCTTTTTCTTCTTTAGTGAGATGACAGCGCGGTGATTCATCCACAGGTTGATCATCTCTATACCACAATACGGAAGGTTCAGGCGGAATGGCGACTGCAAAGAACGTTTGAGAATTAATTACGCTTCGTTACAAGTTTTCGTATTACAATCATGTTATTATTGTAAAAAAATTACATAATCATATTTTCATTAAAGAAAAAGAAATCAATTTATTATTACCCTATATTAGCATCATAATTATTATTACCTTTGATTGAAAATCGAAACGGCTCATCTATTTTTGCTTCAACACTCTTCAATCCCTGTGTGAATTTTGGAGCTTGATTCTTAGAGAAAAGTTGAAGTTTCTCTTCTTCATTCAACTGATTCTGAATATCTTCAATCGTCAACTCAGCGGAACTGCTTGCTTGTCCCATACAGTTTTTTGCTATACAACAGTAAGAGCCCAAAGAATTGGTACCCGTCAATTGATACACGTCACCAGGCTTCAACTCTTGTCCATCTTTAAACCAGCTGAGAACAGGTGTTGGAAAACCGACAACTTTACACTCAAATGAGACCAGACCTTCTTCAGTTAACACAGCTTGAAGATTTTCCATGAATCGAGGCTTGCGATAGTTTTTGGGTACTGTGAAAAATACATTTTTTTTTTATTTTGCTTACCTATGAAAAAAATTATTCATAATATACACATTAGGCACTGGTCGACTATTGAAACGGCAGTCGTAGGTTTGAATCCCGGTAAGGTCTTTCGAGTTCAACTATAGAAAATAAAAGAAAAAGAAAGTCCTATCAACTCGCAATGTGGAGAGAGAAGAGATTTTTATTTATATTTTTGTATATACAATACAATATTGCATACAACCAGACTTACTTAGTTTACTTACTGATGATTAGTCCATTAGAAGTACCTACGTGGGGTGTCAAAAGAAATTTAAGTATATTTAAAAATGCCTATAAAGTTTAAGTAAGTACCTACTAAAAAAAATTGTGATGATTTATTATACCTGCGACCTCTTATAGCTACGATAGAGAAATAAAAATCTGGTAGTGTTGCCTTTGCCTTATTATTTTCAAAACAATAAAATTACCTTCCATAGTTACGTAACAGGTGGATATTCCAACGCGTCCTCCGGCGCTGGTCGCCACACATTTCCATTCGCCTTCATCACCACCCTCGGCCGAAGCCACTTCCATAAGGTAGCCCCCAACACCATCCTCCAATATATGGTACCTAATATGATTAACGTTAATATTGTTATAATGTGTAGAAATGTGACGATTATTGTTGAAGAAAAAATACAGTTGTCTGCGACTTTTCATCGATAACTTCAATGCGGGGTCAAACTTTGGCATTATACATATCGAGAGAGAATTTATTATGTCAAAAATAAATAAATAAAAATACAAAGTTGCGTATATACATGTCATATGCTTGCTTATAGATAACTAGCTGATGCTCGCGACTTCGTCCGCGTAGAAAAGTATAAAACGCCATCTACCGTATTTTGGATCTCTATCTCCCGGGCCAAGTCGCTAGTATTTGCTTTTATTTTGGATTTCCCGTAAGAATTAAGCATTTTCCCGCGGTAAAGAGTAGCCTATGTTCATCACGGATAATGTCGGCTTCTAATGGTAAAATAATTTTTCAAATCGGTCCAATAGTTTCGGAGCCTATTCTATATAAACAAACAAACAATCAAATCTTTCCTCTTTATAATATTAGTATAGATAATTAATAACTCTTTTTAACAAGAAATAAACCGACTTTAAACCGTTTAAACCGTTTTCACATGGATGCCATTGTCAGAAGTGGACCAAATTGAAATGGGACAACACGGGAAGCACCCAGTCGAAAATTATGAGGTAACAAACATTTAAAAAAAAATACAATCGAATTAAGAACCTCCTTCTTTTTTGGAAGTCGGTTGAAAATACAGATAATGATATACCAATTTAACAATGTTTTAAAATTAACAACTTCACTCACCTCTCACTGGCTTCCACTTTCCCTTCCCGGTTATACCAGACAACAGTACGTGGCCACGGTGGCACCACAAGCTGACAGCTGAGAGTAATAGGCTCGCATATCTTTACAAACTGATCTTGAAGCTCCTTTGTGAAGATTGGCGGTGGCTCTGGCGTTACACCTCTAATAATAATAATAATATTATCATTTATTTTCAGATTAACTATTTACAAAATTAACTAATATTAACTATTTACATATTATGTGGATTATATATTATATTATAAAATATTATAAATATGAATGTGAGTTTGTTTATTTGTTACGCTTTCACTTTACTTTACTTTACTTTACTTGTTAATTTTGTTATATTGCATATTTAGTCCCATCCAAAAGGATTGTATGATTGTATCTGTTGTGGGCAGATCGTAGAATTGGGCAGATCGTAAAGTATGAAATCAAAAATCTTTCACCAAAAGTCCAAAATAGGTGCGACGAGTAGCGGAGCGAAGCAAAGTGAGGAGGAGCGTGTTAGGTTTACATGTAAATAAATTTGGGGAGCCTAGCGAAGCGGAGCGGAGTAAGACGACCCTTTTAGTTTTAACAGAAATATGATCTGCCCACGAATATCATCATATGCCCAATTATACGATGTGCCGACGACATATCTAAATATAAATATAATTATTATTGAAAATCATCAAGATATAAGATATAAGGTACAGTCGGCCGCATAAGTCGATTAACACATTCAAAAGTGCAAAACAACTGAACACTCAATTTACTTACTTACATACTTACTGAAGCTTTTTTACGATCGTTTGTACATGAAGTTTATTTTGTTCTCTAGTCCTGACAATTCTGAGTGTTCATTAGTTTTACACTTTTAAATGTGGCAATCGACTTATGTGGCCGACTGTACTAACGTACTAGAGAAATCCTAAGCACAACTTTTGATCCATTATATATAATGAAATACGCTGCAGCGATGAAATGAAAAGTATAAAGTCTAATTAATTAAACGACATATGATTTTATCGCAATGAGAAGGTTCAAAGCGTAGAACTAAATGCTAAACTGAGTACCTACGGAACTTTCCTGAGTTCTCTGGAATCTAGTACGTATTAAATTAACGTCGTTGAAAATATTAAAATATCTTTCTATAAGGTTAAACAAAAATACATTTAGAGGTATTACCCATATCTACTTTTAAAAGACCCTTACAAAAATATATACATGCAAAAACCCCGTTAAAAACTTGTAGTTTACTTCAATATTAAATTGTTTTGTTACTGTGTATGGTTTAGCTTTATTCATGTATGTAAAATATACGACCACTTACCAATCGGAATGGTTACAGAACCAAATAGTTGAATATTTATTTCTTTGGAGATTATAATAATCAACGCCAATTGACAGATATTTCGCAAATATGACTTTTATCGCATTATCGTGTCATTAATTCTCATCAGAAAAATACACAAATTTAACAATACGTAAGTAAAATATAGTTAAAGTACTAAAAATAGGGTGTGCAGTAATTTCTGTTTCAGTAATATGATAAATGTTGGGTACGGAATATCTTAACGTTTCGAGATTGTATCAATCAAATTATAAATTTCCAATTCGCAGCGTAATGAACACAAATCAACTTTATTTATTTCACTGAGTGAACAAAATATATTTTTCTCATCGGTTTTAAATCTATTCAAAGTTTAGTGACAAGGAAATCGTAATTGCCTTTGAAATAAATGCGAAAGTTTGAGGACACAGATAAAATAAGATATAAAGATAGAGAACTATGGACCGGCCCAGAGTGAAGCCGGTAAAACTACGCCTCCGCCGAGTACATAGACAATATCTACACGTTTACATGTTGAATCAGATTTACATCCGAATATCAATGTAAGTATCTCTTGTGTTCTGAAAATTTATATAATTACTAGCTTGTGACCGCGACTTCGTACGCGATGATAAATTAAAAATATAAAAGCGATTATAACGCTTAACAACTTGTTGCTATAACACATTCGCCAGGTGTTAGATACACTTTTATATTTTAGATAATCCCTCGGGAACAATACTTTTTCTTGGATGAAAGTTAGCCTATGTCCTTTCTGGTGTCGCAAAAAACGTGTATGCAACCGATTACTATTTCATAGTAATTGGTTCAGTAGTTTTTGCGTGAAAGCGTAACAAACAAAGAAACTCACATTCACATTTATAATATTAGTAAATAAGGATACAAAACGCATTAACGGTATGAAACTGTCATGAAATATTAGTGTTTCTATTGAACTCACCCGGAGCTTGGTCTTGCAGAACCTTCCCTACTGCGACCGACCACATGCACTTTTGAACTTGAGTAAGCACGTCCCATACAATTCACTGCCTCACAAGTGTAAGTGCCTAGCGATGTTGGATCCTCAGCGTTCGCAGTCAACGCGAACACATCACCGGCTTTTATCTCTCTACTATCCTGTAACACGAATTAAATCACGTAAGTATATTAGCTAATTCAGATTTAAATTCAGTACATTACAAGAATTCCCGCCCCGGGAATGTTCCCGGTAAAAAAGTGCAACGCGTAAATAGGTCACCATCATAAGTAAAATGATGCCACAGGGCGAAACCGAGCATTATTTGGTACAGTTGAATTCCTGGTAAATCAATACGTGAGTGGATAAAGGTGCTATGTCGCATTTTTGGGTTTTTTCGTATTTTTTTCCGCTGATGAAGGTAATAATAATACGTCCAATGTCCATATGAATTATTACAGACCTCAAAATCGTCCAGTTAAGACATTTTTGGAAAGTAAAAAGTTGAAAAAGGTGTTATGCACAGTGTACAGTTAATTTCAAAAATTAAAGAGTTCAGAAAAGTTTACTTTTGTTAATGGTCTTCCAGGGAGCTATATTCACTTTTTTTTTAAAATTAAGTAATAGAAGTGTTTAATTGTTATCATACCATTAATATTTTAGGTTGTTTACACTAAAAAATAATTGTGACGGACTTATCTCAAAAATTAAGAGTAATACTTTAACCTCGATTTATTCAAAATTATCACCTTCATCCCTTCTCTATTATTGATTGTTTTAATAGCTTCAGTACGTCTGCAGCTTTGTAATAAGAAAAATGTTAAAGTGCGCGTATCGCCTTACCATACGTCTGCTTCGTAATGTTGATATATAAAAGCATCGTGACCTATGTACGCGTGGCACTGTTATAGTCATAAAAGCATATAAAAAAAATACCTTGAACCATCTGAGAACCGGCGTAGGAACCCCCACGACTTTGCATTCAAGTGATACTGTCCCTTGCTCGGTTAGTAAAGCCCGTAGTTCTTCAACGAATTCGGGGCGTTTATACGCCTTCGGAACTGTAAAGAAAACGCACAATAAATACATAATAAACTTACTAACTCCTAAGATTGTAGTACTGCTACATCTAAATTGATTTATCAGATCATTCTACCCAGAAAAATAATGGGATTTTTTTCATCAATATAATATTTATATATAATTAGCGACCCGCTCCCGGCTTCGCCCGTGGTGCATTTTTTTTACTTAAAAATCTCCCCTGATTATCACTCTATCCATGAGTGAATACAGAATCAAAATCGGACCAGCCGTTCTCGAATTTTGCGCTTATATAGCAACACATTTAGGGATTTTTTATTTACATAGATTACATTGCTTCCAGTTTTCCTTAGAAATATTCTTTCCAGATTTTAATTTACCATATTTTAATTTACATTTTAATAGGCATAAATTTTTGTAAAAACTTATTATAATTATATTAAAATAAATATATATGTATATTAAAAATTTGTTGAATTGTACAAGTCCGTTATTAGGTAAAAGCAAAGTATTTTAATTAAAATTTGTTTCAGTTTCCAGGCAGTATTAAATGAGAACATGAAGCGTTTCACATGTAGTTCCTGGATATTAATAATGAACTTTGATATGCAGAAGTAACTAAGGACATTGGCCTAGATATTTAATTTTCACAGAGAGGGGAAAATGCAGGCAAACAATTTCTACACTACCTAATGAAGGCATTATACTAAGATATTTTTTAATAGCTTTCGCAATAAATAATTGAATTGAAAAACTGAAAAGCATAAAATAATCTTATTATTTCACCTAAGTAATTTTGAGTCGCCGAACCATACGAGATCAACTTCAAGGTATAACCTATCCATTAAAAAAAGAATTATCAAAATCGGACTACTCTGTAAAAAGTTATGGGTGGTTATACGCTACAATCGGTGAGTGAACAATCAATCGTCCCCTGTTTTCCTACCCTTAGGGTTGGAATTTTTTTTCCAAATTAAAATCGGACCCCCTTGGGGGTGCACCCTTTCAAATAAAAAAAGAATTATCAAAATCGGACCACCCTGTCAAAAGTTATGCGTGATCATACATAAAAAAAGTTAAAAAAAAATATACGCGTCGAATTGAGTACCTCCTCCGTCTTTGTTTTTTCGTTTTCGTCGGTTGAAAATATGATATTAATAAGAAAAGCTCATTTTAGTTACATTTGCTTATGTCCAAAATTTATTGAAGACGTCTTTAAGCTTTTGTTTATATAACTTTTTTGTGATTAATTATTTATAACGATGCCTGCAATCCCTACAATTAATTATGAAATTATATTATACGTGGAAAATGTGAGCATGAAACCGAAATGACTATTAAATTTCATTTCTATAAATTATGTTGTTATTTAACTGTTGCTATTTGAAACCCTCCAATTATCACGTCAGTGGATGGAATAACAGGAATATATCATTCAACGTTAAAAACCAATGATGCGTTGAAATAATTGTACGCATTCCTGTGTGAATTTGAATTACAAGGGTGAATCAAAACCTTTGTTGAACTGCATAGTGTAATCTGTTTTGTCAGTGTGAATTGAATTTCAATTGTTTTAATCGAAAGGCTAATATTCTTTGAATAAAATCGTAAAATAAATGGGTTGCCACGGTTACTTACTGGCTAGTTTAATTTAAGAGAGTCAGATAGACATGTAAAGATGATCCTCGCTCTGGCCGACCTTATTACCTCCATCGTAGATGAAAATGTGGAAAAAGTAGAAAAAATACTATTGGAAGATAGAAGAATTACCTACAATCAAAAATAGCATTTGTTTCGGCAGTATGCAAATAAATTTTAACAGAACTAGACGTTCAAACATTGAACGTAATCTGAATCCATCCATCTGAATCGCCCATAAAGAAATTTCGTGTTTGTCCGACAATCGATAATTTTCACCTAAAGGTAAAACGATTACGGGCGCCCATTATACGCAATTGATTCCAAAATTGCGTTAATAACGTTGAAGAAAATTGTCGTTGAGTGTGCCCCTTACACCATGACAACGCTTCGATGTCGATTGGCCCTCACTTTTACTTAGTTCCTAGTGATTTCCACTTATTTCCAAAATTGAAAGAGCATGTCCATGGAACTGACGATGGTAACGTCATGGATGCTGTAGAAGTGTTTTTCGTTACTCAAGAAAAACGCTTATTTTGTGAAGAATTAAACACAAGGAATGTGTCGAAGGACAAGGTGAAAAAAATAAACCTACTTATCTTCCATTTTTTACTTAACTCAAATCATCCTGTATATAAAACAAACACGACAATAATGCAAAATTGAATTGATTTAATGATGTGTACAGTGTATAAATTATTATTTAATATATGTTTATGAAATAACGATGTAGTTCTCTTAACCAGCCTTTTGGACCGAATTTCACCAATTAATTCCTTTTTATCAAACCTTGTAGCATTTCAAGCTGTAATGGCTTGAAAATAGGTTCAATGTTTACTAAATTCGTAACTACATTATTTTTAATATTACTTGCATAACATTACATATTCAATTAATATATGAGTAATATAACGCCTGACATCTTAAGACACAGTCCATCCGGATATTGCCCGTGGTGCATCTCGTTCATCTAACTAGGTGTACCACGGGCAATACACCAATTTTTCCATTGTAAAAAATAACTACATATTATTTATTACACTGAGTGAGCAAAATAAACGCATCGGTTGCAAATATATGCTCAAAGTTTGGCTTCATGTGTTCATTCAACTATGTATGTAATTAATGCGAAATTGCTCTCATTCAAAGCGATATTGACAATATATACTCGTATATACCATCGAAAATAAAATGGTCCTTAACATACGCAAATGCTGCTACATATATAAAATACACTAGGAAAAAAAAAGACTTCTTGTATAGCTAAAACGGTGTTGCTCTTCAGGAGGTATGTGGGATTCAGGATTTGGGGTATACTCGTTGATGATCACATATCGATCACATTGTAAAAAAGTCCGCTCAGATACTTACTTGGATTCTTAAAGAATTAACACCAAAACATTTAAATCTAATGACATCATACCACAATGACATACAACTCTCTAGTTCGACGCCAGTCTATCGTGGAATCCACTTTATGCTCGGCACTCTGTCAACGTGTTGAAAATGTTCAACGTTCTTTCACTAAATCCTTGGCATTCTCATCGACAGGAATATCGCATAAATGCTCGTAAAGGGATCGTTTGGAATTCTTTAAGAGCGCTCGTGATTTGATGTTCCTTCAAAAAATCCTTCAAATATGTTTCTGTAAAAATTCCTTGCCACTATCCGCGACAACGCGTAACTAATATCTTCAACGTTCAAGATGCAAACCCAATGTCGGCTTGGTAAAAGTAAGGTTGTGTCGCAATGACAATGTATTGTACAATGACTTTAACAGCCGCATAGGGGATCAGATATCGTTAGAACATTAAAAAAAATAAGTAACACGTGTTTGTTGGTGTATCTTAAATAAATAAATAAAAGTTTGCCGGATATCTTTATACCGATTAGAATATCGATCACAAAAACTATGTTCAAAAATGCATTATGTTACTTAAAAAGTTTCCTATTCTTTTCCGGAATGTTACGTGTATATTTCCATAAACTGGAATCATTAAAATGAGTAATATTATTTAAAAAAAGGGTTGTTTTCAAAATTCAATTTCTTAATAGAGAATCTTAATTTCTTAGTAACATTATCCAGATAGAGGAGAAAGAAAAAAAAATAATAATCCACATTTTCTTTCTCCTCTATCTGGATAATGTTGTTACCTGTTAACTCATTCATATTAATAATGGAATTTATACAGATAGAATATTACATAGGATTAAAGAGCGATCAACCGGGCTTGTTCGCAATATGAAGTGGAGATATAAGCCCTTGTGGCAACAACTTGTCAATATTACCTGCATACTCTTATACGTATTCTGCTTAGGTAAATAATAATCTGCTTCTGTATTTCTGCTAAGATGTTAATTTTTACCTTTCGATTTTGAAAAGTAAAAATTAGAGTTGTTAATTTTTTATATTACTGTTGATCGTTCAAAATGTTATATAGCCTAAAGTTATATGTTATAGTTATGTTATATGTTTATCTCTATAAATGGACTATTTAGCACAAAAATAATTTTTCAATTCGAACCAGAGTTCCTGCTGAGATTAACGCGTTCAACCAAACAAAAAATTTTGATTTTGAAAAAATCTTACCTAAAACGTTTAGGTGGGCTGAACAACTGGCTCTGCCTCCTAAATTCTCAGCAGTACATGTCCAGCGACCAGCATCGTCAACGCTCACAGCAGCGAGATCGGCGCACCAAAAATTGCCGTCTCTAGCAAGAGAAACTCGCTCAGCTTCTAGAAGCCTCCGTTCATTTCGAAACCACGTCACCTACAAAAAAAACAGTCACAGAGTTAAGAGAGACTCTAACCTTTTAGAGGGGTTACCTTGCTCAATATGAGTTTACTTATTTCGTTCAATAATGATAACAAGTTACTATTTAACTACTGGCTGGAGACCGCATTGAAAAATAAAAGACTTAACGCCTGACGCCAACGTTTGATTTTACTTTTTAGTTGGCTGGTGCCCTAGTTGGCTATTCGAATTTTTAGCCTAGCCTAAACCGTATTTTGGTAATATGCTCGTAGTTACATTTTCAAAGCTCTCTGTAACCAAAACTCAATCAAAATTCTATCAAAACTCGAAATACCGCTGGCAATTTATTATTGCTTTAAAAATGTTTCGTAGCTGAAAAATCAATATTTCTTTTTCAACTAATTATTTTCATATATTGGGAGTGGTTTTTTGGGAGGGATGAGTATATAACCAGCTGATTTTTTTCTGCAGCTTAGTAAATATTTGTATAATAAAATGGCCGCATAGTCCTACAAATTGAGTGGCACGTTTTCCCAGTCCTACGCTTGGAAGTTTTTTACGGCTGCTAACTTCTTTAGCTACCTCTATCGAGAATTTTCGCAAAACAAAAAGTTGTTCGTCTCGGCAAACTGAAGCTACTTACGAAGATTCAGCCTGTTAGTAATAAAAAAAAATACTGGACCATTTCTACAGAAATAAATTTAAAGTTGACTTCTGTCAACTTTAAATTTAAACATGGAACCGTATTTAAATTAAACCGTTTTACGATTACTGAAGGAAAATCGTAGAACTAATAGAAATAGTAGAACTAGTTGGACTAACCCGCTTAAACAAAGTGAAGTGAAGGTTAAATTTATTTTAAGTCACTTTTAATTGCCAATTTAAAACAGCTAAATTTTACGTGACCTTTATTTTAAAAACACTGGGCCCCTGAAAGTAGAAAACAAGTTTTATATAAAGATTTCATTAACACAAAAGAAATAGAACGCGTCCTTGAGTGTCGGAATGTGTAAAACAGAATGACATAATTCCACCATTTTAAATCTGAACATCCGCTGTTATATTTATAATGTGTTTTTTTTCGTATACACATTCACTAATGACGATTTAGGTAAGTGAGCTAAGAGAAGAGTACTTGTGTTGTGTCGGGCTGAGAAAGCGTACCTTGCATTCTGTTGAACTGGTGATTTCGACCAAAAATCTGGTCCTCGAGCCAACTTTGACAGTGAGATCCTGTAGACGCCGCAGGAAATTGGGCGGGTCGTCTCCTGTTGGTGCTTCATCTGGTGATACTTCAAGACGTACTCGCGCTGTGTCCTTTCCCGCGGCATTGTTTGCCTACAAAATCCGTACTAATGTTATAAATGCTAAATTTTGTATGGATGTTTGATGAAAAGTCTTTGACTCGGTTAAAGAGAACAGTTTTAAACATCGTCTAGTTTGTGATACGTTTTATTTCAGAATTAACTGTTGCCCGCGACTTCGTCCGCGTTAAAAAAGATAAAAAGTAGCCTATCACGTGTCCCGCCCAGGCAACACATAGGCCAGATAACAGTATGAAATTCACAAATTATTCAGTTTAAAGCTTTGTTATAAGGGTATTAGAGCTGACAAGATAGGCAAATGCTGTATTGAATGATTTTTGGGCTATTATAACACTATGGGCTATTATGGGCTTCTTGTTGCTTATTCAGCTACTATTCAGCTATTATGTTGCTACTATACAGCTTAAAGCAATTTATTTTGTGCCCAAATTGCTTGAATAACGGCTGTATAAATGCATTTATTCAAAGAATATTCACCCATTCTGTGTTGCTTAGGCGTACTTCTAAATGTTTATCTACCAAGTTTCATGAAAATCAGTTAATTCGTTTAAGAGTGATGGAGGAACATACATACATACAGTCATACATACAGTCATACATACATACATACATACATACATACATACATACATACATACATACATACATACATACATACATACATACATACATACATACATACATACATACATACATACATACATACATACATACATACATACATACATACATCAATTTAGTTTCAGTATAATGTATAGAGCCTATATACACGACATTTCTGAAAACAAAGTAAATTACTCCATGACCGACCCCTACAGATTTATTATAATAGTATTGATTGATGGTGCACACAAGTTTAGAATTACCTAACATGCTAATTGATAATTCCTAACTAACTACGTGCACATATTACACTCTCAATCTAAATATTCTCTCAATCAACAGATATATTATTTCGATGATTTCATTAGCGAATTTTGAAATGAATGGAATTTGTCATCGAAACTGATAAAGCATATTTCTGGTCGGCCAATACATACAATACGCACAAAGAAAATGTTACATGTATGTACACGTTATTCACGTAACACACGTGTCCACGACACAACGTGAATATTTCCTTTGAAGTTACTACGCTACGCTATGACGGTTTCAGCCAGCCCTGCGTTTCAATTCAATGACATAATAGACTAAATTTAAGCAAGTTTGAATAGGGTAAAAAAAAAATAATTAAAAATAAATGTGAAAATCGGATATAGCGACCTTTAAGGGAACACAAAAATTGGTCGCAATAAACGAATAGTCATCATAAGCAATATTAAATCGTTATAGGCATTCAATAGGGATCTTGCCATTTGGTCGTATTAACCGATATGTTGTTATAACCGAGGTCGTTATATCCGGTTTCTATTGTAGTAAATTACTGCATAAAATAAAACCTTTCGTGTCGCAGTAATAAATTTACAGTATAAAATTTTCAGCAACTACATTGGTTTGTGCTGAGTCTATATTTTCTAATGTTTTATTTCTTTTTTCATATTCTACAGAATATTTTAAAAAAATCTTCCAATTTTATCTCTCGGTTGTCTCCGAGAAATTATAAGAATTGTTTGTGCAATATTGCACCTTAATTCATATTATAATGACATTGGGTTGCGGCTTGCGCTCATTTTGGTAAAAAATTGTGAACAGTCCCAGGTTAGCCCTGAGACTTGAAATAGGTAGATGGAAAATATTTTTGTATATTAGGCGGCTACAATAGGCGGCCTAAATAATATCTACAAAGTAGTACTATTTTTGTAAAAATATTAATAAGTTATCGATAGAGAGAAATTTAATTGTAATAAAAGTGGCATAGTAGAATATCACCGCATTCATAAATTGGGGTGATATTTCAAATTAACTGCACAAAGTTGTCCTTCAGGTGAACACTTGAACCATTATTACTAAATGTTAAGGTTCAAATCAGTCGTGCAACGTTTACATTATTCATCTTTTTACCAGAAATTAACGAGAGTATGTATAAAAAATCCAGTGGAGACTTTTTGCAGTAATTTTGTTTTAGACCCTGAATCTTGTGTATCCTTTATCAAAGGCAATATCAGTACAATTCCAGATTATGGATTTTTGTCACTGCGAAATTAATATTTTTTTAAACCGGTATTTTATAAAGATAAAGATTTGTATTTGTTACCTTTAGAAAGGACTTTGCCTTTGTTTGCCAACTTTAGAAATGAACTTTTCTTTAACAATTTAGAACTTTAGAAATTAAAAAAGAAACTACACTAGAATTAACTAGAAAGGAATTAAATTATAATAATCGATAATTGGACTAATTGTGGCTTATAAATTAATTGATGTGCGGTACGTATTGTTCACAATACGAACAGAAGTTTCACAATTCTTCTCAGCGGGGAGTTGAGTTTGATTTGAAACGTGCCAATAGTAATATAAATGAATATGTTAACATGTTTTGCTGACCTGCAAGGTGTATACTCCACTATCTCCTGTCCGGGCAGCGGAAACCGTCAGCCTGACACCTCCAGCATCATCGGACACTGTGAAGCGGTCCTCTAATGACGCTCCCGCTCGGCTCCTGTTATACGTAAAAACATAAATATTATTAACTACCTGGTGCCCGCGACTTGGTCCGCGTTGAGAAAGAAAAAGTAGTCTATCCTATGTCCTGTACGTCTAAATGTTTATCTACCAAGTTTCGTGAAAATCAGTTAATTCGTTTAAGAGTGATGGAGGAACATACAACATCGTCAATTTAGTTTCTGTATCATGTAAATAGCCTAGATACACGATATTTCTGAAAATAAAGTAAATTACTCCATGAGCGACCTCTACAGATTTATTCATTAGTATTAGTTGATGATGATATTTCATTGAAGTTTTCAGTATGAAATTTGAATTTTGTAAATCATAGAAAATAAAAAGTATGACCTTTACATGTTTTAAAAAAATAGGCACTGCCATCTACGAGTACGACACCTTCTTCTATAAAAACAGATCTTAAATTGTCATTAAGATTTCTGCGAGTAGTAGGATTCTGGTTTGTAATCTAAACTAGCATGGCGGTAAAATTGCTCAAAAGATGTCCAAACATTTGAATGTCCGAACTAAATCGTTAGTGTTTAGCAAACAAGCAAACTTCAGTATGATTCCTACTCTCTACACATACAATATACATCCATAGAAAATATATATATATACATATGCCGTCTTTCTGTTACGGCCGCGCTTATAAATTTGATATTTTTTTCCAAGCATGACATAATATTGTTCTTGTATAACATTTGTACCACGAAATTCATATTTAGAAACACATTTCAGGCGCTATGTCGTTCTCGTTTATGGCCAGTGGAAAAATTTTGAGAAAAATGTAGTCTAAACAAAGTTTTTTTTTTCAAAACGATTTTTTTTACATATTTCAATTTTATTTTGGTAGATTTTTTTTGCATATCTTCCTGCTGCCTTTTCGTCTATTTCTTTGGAGACATAACGTGCCACAAAAGGTCACTGCCAACCATTGCTTTTATGACGATGCCACTTGGGTACCTAGCATATACCTACTGACATAGGAAAAGTACTATTATAGGCGACGGTATATAGTCCCTTACTAGATCAAGCTGCATAGATTTGGTTATATGCATTATATGTAAAAAGTCTTAGAAGAAAACCAACTGCGCTATTGTGTGAAGAATAGTTTCATATACTGACATGTTTTTCACTCACTATAAATTGTCTGTTGATATCATCGTGATTACCCTGATAGTTTCAATTTTATAAGCAAAAAACTAAAAAAACAGCGATTTTTTGCAGAAAATTGTTAATAACAAATTTATAAATAATAAACTCGAGTGAAAAACATGTCAGTGTGTCATATGAAACTATTCTCCACACAATAGGGCAGTTGGTTTTCTTCTAAGACTTTTTACATGTCAAAACCTAGGTAGCTTGACGTATACCATTCAGCCCACTAGGCTGAATATATTTAAAAATCCGTATTTAGTGGAAGTGACAATTAAAAGTTTACGCTTTTGATGAAATTTATTGTTAACCTGAAAAATGTTTCCACATTTCGGGAAATTTAATTTAATTTGCAATTTCGTTGCTATTCAATATTGGATCTTCGTGGAATATTCAGGCATATGAATACAGTTTACCGTAGGTATATACATCAATCAATCTATTCTATTCAGATGATTAATATCTGCTGTCGGACATTTTGGATGACCCTAGCAAGAGCAATAATCTATTATAATAAAGCATTCTGGCTTACTTGTGCGCTAATGGATTTACTGTTAAACTAGGATCGCAATCAGTATCGCACCTGGCGTTAATAACGTTGAAACAATTATCCGAACCAGTAACTACAAAATGGTTTCCCTCAAATGACTGCCACATACCTTTCTAATTCTTCAAGAGACAACGGGTTGGTCGTCATTAGACTTTCCTCATTATGTTCAGAGATAATAAAATGCAATGAGAAATATTTTCAATCGACTTCCAAAAACCTAGGAGGTTCTCAATTCGACTGTATTTTTTTATATTTGTTACCTCATAACTTTCGACTGGGTGAAACGATTTTGATGATAATTTTTTTATTGGAAATGCTTCCCGTGTGGTCCCATTTCAATTTGGTCTAGTCTGACAATAGCATCCATGAAAAAACGGTTTGAAATCGGTTTTTTTTTTTGTTAATAAGAGTTATGTTTACAACTGATTCCTCATATATAAATATTCTTATCAGTCTTGTAAATACAGACAGGATAGAATTTCGCAATATATGATTTCCTACAACACAAAAACAACTTAAATATGAAAAAAATTGCAGTGTCGGCACAGTGTAGAAAAATGCTCGACCCTTGTAACTAGTTTATTTATATGTAGTTGCGTAACATATTCGCAATATTGAACCTTAGTAAATTCAATTAACGTATTGACGTTATACTGCCACATAGTAAATAGAAGCTGTAGGTATGTTATGTATAAAATATCTGTGTATTTTTTTAAGGTTTTTTAAGTTGTCGTAAGTATTAATTAGAAATTACCTATAATTTTTTTAAGAGTTTTTTTTTTTAAATATCGCGTCACTTGATGGGCGCAAGGTTTAGGAGAGAATATGGAAAAAGGCTCTAACATCCCTTACTCACTCTCAGATGGTTCGGAAAGCCATCACAATTAAAAACTATATAGTCGAATAGTTCTTGAAAACACTTTACTCAGGACAACTATTTTTAGACATAATGACGTTTGTTTTCGAGTAATACGAGATAGACGGTTTGCAAAAATACCGATTTTTATAGTTTCATAACTAGTGCTTGCAAAAAGAAAAACATTCTTTTTGCAAAGAAAGAAAAAAGAAAAAAGAAAAAAAGAAAAAAGAACTACGCATATAAAAAACTTAAAGATATAGAAAATTTATCAATTTCAGGCATATTTGAATGTTGTGCAATAGAGCTTGTACATTATAAAATAATTATAGTATGCATATACAGAATCCCAAAAACAACAAATTTAAGTACTTTTTTTGAAAAATTCGAGCAATTTTTAATCTTTTTACAAAAACAAAAAAACAAAAATGTCATTATTGCCGGAGACTTTAATGTGGATATTATGAAAAATAATAGCACTACATCTGAGTTTCAATGTCTTTTGCTAAGTTTTGGCCTTAAATTTGAAATTAAAGTACCAACAAGAATAGGAAGCAATACTTGTATAGATAATTTTATTCATGACCTCAAAAAATGCAAGTCTGAAGTAATAGAACTTGCTCTGTCTGACCACACTGCTCAAATTTTGGAAACGCCAGTCCTAGAAAATCGTATATGTAATTTTTGGCGCTTTAAAAAAAGGGACTATTGCAATGAAAATTTAAAAAAGTTCAATAAATATATAAGTGACTGGAATTTTTCAGAAATATATAAAACTGATAATCCTAATACTGCTTATGATATATTTATTGATAATTTTAAAATGCTCTACGAACTGTGTTTTCCATTTAAACTGATAACAATTAAAACAAATTATAAAATCAAATGGCTATCAAAAGGTTTGAAATTATGTAGTAAGAGGAAAAGGAATTTATTAGACATTTATCGAAGAAACCCGAATGAATCAAATAAAAACAAATACAAAAAATATTCTGCATTATTTAAGAAAATCATTAAGTTAACTAAACAGTCTCAAAATAACTATGCTATTATAAATGCTCAAAATAAAAATAAAACAGCCTGGCAAATTATTAATAGAGTAAAGCGAGATCGACCGAGAGAAACTATTACGGAAATTAATCAGGAAAATAAAATAGTAACTGATCCAACACTGATGTCTAACATTTTCAATGATTATTTTGTGGACAGAATTAAGCCGTTGTCAAATATCAAACAAACAAAGTCCAACTTAACTAAAAGCAGTAACTCAATGTTTTTAAATCCCTGCACGCCAATAGAAGTAAATAATATAGTCAATAACTTAAAAAATACAAATAGTGTTGGTTGGGATGGAATTGTTACAAAGGTAGTAAAATACACCATAAAAAATACAGCAGGTCATCTCTGTCATATTATTAATCTGTGTATAAGTGAAGGCTTGTATCCAGAAAAATTAAAGAATGCTATCATAACACCTATTTATAAAAATAAAGGAGATAAAGGACTTTTGATAAACTATAGACCTATAGCACGAATCTCTGTTTTCTCAAAAATATTCGAAAAATATATTTATAAAGCAATAAGTACATACATGGAAAAGTACAATATTTTTACAAGTGAACAACATGGATACAGAAAAAATAAAACAATCAACGAGGCACTTTATAAATTCCTGGATATAATCATGACAAATGTAGACACTAAATCTCCAATATGTGCGGTATACATGGACATGACGCAAGCATTTGATCATGTAGACCATGCAATTCTTCTTGACAAACTCGAAAATTATGGAATAAGAGGTAATATATTAAATCTGATGAAATCATACTTATACAACAGAAAGCAAATTACAGAGATTACTAGAATAAATAGAGGTAATAGAACACAGGAAGCATTTTTATCCAAGGAACGTACTTTGAAATACGGCGTCCCACAAGGTAGTGTTTTGGGACCATTGTTATTTATAATATACATTAATGACTTACCGAAAACTGTTGATCATCCCATGTGTCTTTTTGCGGATGACAGCACAATGATGATAAAATGTAGTGATAAAGATACCTATAGTAATGACATAAACACTGCCTTAAGAAAGATTATATACTGGTTAAATAACAATAATTTAAAAATTAATTTGTTAAAAACAAATGTCATGCATTTTAATCAGAGAGTACGCGATAAACCATATTTAGACATAAATTACGAAGATCAAACGATAACAGAAATTAATATAACAAAATTTTTGGGCCTGGAAATTGACTGTAAATTAAATTGGAAAACTCACATTGATAGTCTCAGAAAACGACTAAGTAAACAAGCGTATGCCCTTCACGAACTATCTAAAACTGTAAGGATTGAAGCTCTCTTATTGGCATATTACGGCCTTGTCGAATCGGTACTAAGATATGGTATTCTATTCTGGGGAAATTCAACTGATAAAAATTTTGTTTTCAAAGCACAAAAGAGGTGTATCAGAGCAATGTTCAAATTAAAAGTAACAGATAGTTGTATGCCCTATTTTAAAAAACACAAAATACTAACACTTCCTTCACTTTTTATATATGAAGTTGTAGTATACGTAAAATCAAATCCTACTTTATTTAGACGAGTTTTAGAAAACAGTAAAAGAGCACAAAGAGATCCGAATAGACTGTGTATTCGCAAAGCACACACAGCCCTTATGCACAAAAGTGTTTTTTGTCAGGCACCAGTCATTTATAACAAGATCCCGAACAATATTAAGCAGCTCAACATTAATATATTTAAGAAGAAAATTAAAGAATTACTAGTTCATAAATGTTACTACGATTTAAAAGACTATATGTGTGATAACTTAGTGGATAGTGGTGATTAGTAGCTTATTTTGTTATGTAGTGTTCTCAGTGTTCTCAAAATATTTGCACACCCCATAGGGTAGAATGTAGTGAGCCTTATACATTATAATAAAACCATTGTAAACTATGTACCTATATTCAGCAAATAAATTATTATTATTATTATTATTATTATTATTCAACTTGTATAGAATTATAATGCAATGAGTTAAACAAGCTATAATTAAAAATTTATAAACACACCCCCGATTTTCTATTGACACACGATATATCTGCTCTTTAAAATATACACCTTGTACCTTTTAATAAAAATACTCTATTTTTTTTTTTTTTTATTTTTTTTTTTATTGAAACATAGTCTTCTATAACTCTTTCTAATATATATATTTTTTTATGTTAGTGCTAAGTTAGTAAGAAATAAAAGCAGACATGAGAAACTCGAAGATGTCCCAAATTGGCATAATTATAATATATCTATTTTAATCAGAGAGTACGCGATAAACCATATTTAGACATAAATTACGAAGATCAAAAGATAACAGAAATTAATATAACAAAATTTTTGGGCCTGGAAATTGACTGTAAATTAAATTGGAAAACTCACATTGATAGTCTCAGAAAACGACTAAGTAAACAAGCGTATGCCCTTCACGAACTATCTAAAACTGTAAGGATTGAAGCTCCCTTATTGGCATATTACGGCCTTGTCGAATCGGTACTAAGATATGGTATTCTATTCTGGGGAAATTCAACTGGGAAAAAATTTTGTTTTCAAAGCACAAAAGAGGTCAATGTTTAAATTTTATCAGAGCAATGTTTAAATTAAAAGTAACAGATAGTTGTATGCCCTATTTTAAAAAACACAAAATACTAACACTTCCTTCACTTTTTATATATGAAGTTGTAGTATACGTAAAATCAAATCCTACTTTATTTAGACGAGTTTTAGAAAACAGTAAAAGAGCACAAAGAGATCCGAAT
Organism: Synanthedon vespiformis; assembly: GCA_918317495.1. Taxonomy (NCBI): domain Eukaryota; kingdom Metazoa; phylum Arthropoda; class Insecta; order Lepidoptera; family Sesiidae; genus Synanthedon; species Synanthedon vespiformis. The sequence continues at coordinate 8,195,220 of OU906947.1, forward strand.
AGACTGTGTATTCGCAAAGCACACACAGCCCTTATGCACAAGAGTGTTTTTTGTCAAGCACCAGTCATTTATAACAAGATCCCGAACAATATTAAGCAGCTCAACATTAATATATTTAAGAAGAAAATTAAAGAATTACTAGTTCATAAATGTTACTACGATTTAAAAGACTATATGTGTGATAAGTTAGTGGATAGTGGTGATTAATAGCTTATTTTGTTATGTAGTGTTCTCAGTGTTCTCAAAATATTTGCACACCCCATAGGGTAGAATGTAGTGAGCCTTATACATTATAATAAAACCATTGTAAACTATGTACCTATATTCAGCAAATAAATTATTATTATTATTCTTTCCATTTACCTCGTCTCCCCCTCCGAAAGCCAAAATGAGGAGGAGACGGTATCACCCCCAACAGACGCAAGTCGGTCGGGGTTCAGGGCGACAATGAGAGAAACCGACGCACGATCCTGGCTGTATCGAGCAGCACCGCTCTCTGCATCTGGGCCGGGAGGGAACCGCCACGGAATCCCAACCGCTTCAGGTTGTCACTGAGACTGGTCGGGATCAAACCATTGACGGACAGAACAACTGGGATGATTTCAGCAGAGGCCACAGCCCACATGTCGACAATCTCGTGGGCCAAGTCGAGGTACTTCCTCTTCTTCTCAGTTTCAGCCTTCACGAGACCATCGTCATGCGGGATAGTGACATCCACCAAAAACACCCGCGACTGCTCCCGGTCCATCAACACAATATCAGGTCTATTCGCTAGAATAGTCCTGTCTGTGATGATGGGCCGGTCCCAGTAGAGCTTGACACGGCTGTTCTCGAGGACTGGCTCTGGCAAGTACCGATAATAAGGCATCCTCTGCTCAAGGAAGCCGTATTTCAGAGCGAGCTCCTGATGTAGGATCCTGGCTGCTTGGTTGTGCCTGTGCAAGTACTCAGTGTTGGCAAGCGCCGAACAACCGGAGGTGACATGTCGAAGAGTCTCTCCGGGATGGCGACAGGCTCGACATATGTCCTCTGTGCCATCCTTTATGATGTACCTCCGATAATTCCGCGTCTTGACCACCTGATCCTGTATCGCACAGACAAAACCCTCGGTCTCTCCGAAGAGATCCCCGAAGCGCAGCCAGTGCACGGAGGCTTTACGGTCAATATGAGGCTCATGGAGAGCCTTGTAAAACCGCCCGTGCAACTCTTTCTCCTTCCATACGGCCCCCCTCTCAGAGGCGCTCAGTATTACTGGATCCCGCCATTGCTGATCGGATAGGGACAGAGGGGTGAGTCCATTATCACATTCTTCGACCGCCCTACAGAGCCCGCCACCCGAGCCAGTCAAGAAAAAATTTCTTAGATTGCACATCTCGCGGTTGTGCATGGTCTTGGCACTTAGTAGGCCTCGACCACCACACTTCCGCGGGATGTACATCCTTTCAACCGATGACTTCGGGTGACGCATTCTGTGAGCGATCATAGTTGTGCGGACCCTTCTATCCAGGGCGTCCAGTTCTGTCTGAGACCATCTGAGCACGCCGAACGTATAAAGGAGGACGGGCATGACCCAGCCGTTGAAAGCTCGGATCTTGTTAGCCCCGGACAAATAGCTCCTAAGAACTTTTGTCAGGCGCTCCCAAAATTCCTCGCAGACCGACTGTTTCACAACCGTCTCCCTCACACCTAATGATTCCGACATGCCCAGATATCGGTACGTTTCAGTCCCGGAGAGTGACCTCATCTGTCCCGGGCTAACTTCGACACTTGTCGAACGAATGACCCGACCCCTCTCCGCATGGATTACCGCGCATTTGTCGAGCCCGAACTCCATCCTGATAGATCTGCTGAAATCTTCAGTTAATTTCAGCAGACCCCCCAGACGATGAGCGTTCGGGGCGAATAACTTCAGGTCATCCATGTAAAGAAGGTGTGACATCTGATGGCCTCCCCTCCGAAACTGAAATCCCATCGCCGAATCCTCCAAGACAGTACTCAGAGGATTCAACGCCAGGCAAAACCAAAGTGGGCTCAGACAATCACCCTGGAAAATACCCCTACAGATCCTTATCCGATCAGCCGCTTCCGTCATCCGCTCACCGGAAAGACTAAGCATCGTACTCCATTGCCCCATACATGTCCTAAGGAAGTGTCGAGTCGTACTATCCATTTTACACAACTCGAGGACCCTCAAAAGCCATGTATGGGGAACCGAGTCAAATGCTTTTTTATAGTCTATCCAGGCAGCGGAGAAGTTTCGACGGTTGCGTTTAACCAGTCTGCAAACAGCCGTGTCAATGAGAAGCAGCTCCTTGCTACCGCGACTACCGCCCTTACATCCATTCTGAGCCTCCGATCCGATAAGATGTTGTTAACGGTAACGTGACGATATATTTTTGAGCTCAGAATGGATGTGAGTGTCTTGTATATGGTACAGAAGAGACACGTTATTGGGCGGTATTTAGATGGATCTGCGGTAGCAATGTCTTTAGGAGCTAAATGAGTGACCCCTGTAGTCAAGAAGTTTGGTAGCGCCCCATTTTCAAGAGCCTCTTGAAATTGAACAGCGAGAGTGGCATGGCTGCGCCAGAACCCCTTCAACCAGTAGCCGTGCAGCCCGTCCGGTCCCGGACTTTTCCAGTTCGGGGCCTTACGGACCGCAGCGACCACATCGTCTTCACTTATTGCAATGGGGCTCATCGGCGTTATTACAGCCCATGCCTCTTCCACTGCTCTCATCCAAGGGCCCTCTTCGTGAGCAACTGGTTCTGACCATAGATTTCGCCAGAAGGCAACAGTTTCGGCCCGATTAGGTCTGGGACCAGCTCTGTTACAAGTGTGGAGATAATAACCATCGCGCGTCGGTGTGCAGGGCAGACCCTCGCTGCCCTCTCTGCGCCGACGCAAAAAGAAAGTCTAACCATCGCTTGGGGAGCAAGCAATGTTCGGCCCCCAAGCCCAAAATGAATAGACGAAGGCCTGTGGGTCCTGCGATTTCGACCCAGGACTCCACGACCTGCCCACCGGACGGGACCACAGAGACACTCATGGACATACAATCAATATGTCCATGAGTTGTCTACAAACGAACGCTAACCACTGCGCCAGTGCCCAGGACCTGCTAGTCCAGACACTGGCGCAGTGGAGGATACAGGTGGCGATCGTCGCGGAGCCGTACCTGGTCGTCGCTCGGGACAACTGGGTCGGCGACCGCGACGGTCTCGTCGCCATTGTTTTGGCCACTGGAGGGGAGCCCCCACTGTCGACCAAACGTTCCGAGGTCGCGGGTTCGTCGCCGTTTTCTGCGGCGACATCGTGTACGTAGGTGTCTACTTCTCGCCGAACCGCCCGCTCGCGGAGTTCGAGCGCTTCTTGGCGGAATTAGACATCCTGCTGGGGCGGTGTCGCCCGCATCAGGTGCTCCTCGCCGGAGACCTGAATGCGAAGTCGACAGTGTGGGGTTCGGCTCTCACCGACGTGAGGGGTGCCGCTGTGGAGGAGTGGCTCTCCAGCAACAACCTGTGCGTGCTGAACAGGGGCACGACCAACACTCGCAGGACCCGAACAGCCCGAGTCGTGCTGCCTCTGAGATCGGGCCCAAATGGGCACTTAAAATGCTGGAGAGGGAATCCCTCGTAGAGGCGTCCCTCGTCGAGTCTTGGAACCCGAAACCCGAGGTGATCGATGCGGACACGGAGGCGCGGTGGTTCCGCGAGACGATGACGCACGTCTGCGACGTCGCCATGCCCCGCGTGGGCAAACCGCAGCCCCGTCGACAGGTTTACTGGTGGTCGCCGGAGCTTCAGCACCTCCGGACGACGTGCGTTAAGGCGCGTCGCCGGTATTCCTACGCTCGTCGACGGCACAGACCCGCATCGGTAATCGAGGAATTATTTGCCGCCTTCCAAAGAGCCAAGAAGACGCTGAGGGTCCAGATCGCTGCAGCGAAGAAGCGTGCCTGGCAGGAGCTGGTGAACTCTCTCGAGCAGGACCCATGGGGCAGGCCGTACAAGCTTGTAATGAACAAGCTTCGCCCATGGGCTCCTCCGTTGTCCACCACCATGAACGCGGAGACGCTCGAGAGAGTGGTGGAGAATTTATTCCCCGCCAGGGCGGAGGGCGAGGCTCCTCCCGTGCATGCGCGGGAGATTTCGCAGATCCCGGCGGAGGATCCCCCCGAGGTGTCAGAGGGTGAGTTGGACAGGGCGGTTTTTCGCCTCAGCGCGAAGAACACTGCGCCCGGTCCCGATGGCATCCCGGGGAAGGCTCTTGTCTTGGCCCTGAAGGAAGGCGGCCTCGGAACGAGATTCCGTGGGCTGCTCACAACTTGTGCGACGAAAGGCCACTTTCCCAAGGAGTGGAAGCTTGGTAAGCTTGTCCTCATCCGCAAGCCCGGGCGTCCGGTGGACTCACCATCGGCCTATCGCCCTATAGTCCTTCTGAGTGAGACGGGTAAGCTCTTCGAGCGGGTTATCGCTGCTCGCCTCACTCAGCACCTGGAGGAGACGGGGCCGAACTTGGCCGACGTCCAGTTCGGCTTCCGAAGGGGCAGGTCCACCGTAGACGCGATCTCGCGGGTGAGGACCATAGCGGAGGAGGAAATTGGGAAAGGCGGGGTCGTCTTGGCGGTGTCCCTCGACATCTCCAACGCGTTTAACACTCTTCCGCATAGAGTGATCATGGAGGCAATGGGGTACCACGGCTTCCCGGAGTACCTCCGGCGACTTATCGGGGACTATCTCTCGGGTCGCTCGGTCGTGTACCCCACGCGCGTTGGAGATCGTCAGCGGGAAGTGTCGTGCGGTGTCCCACAGGGGTCGGTTCTCGGGCCGCTCCTGTGGAACATCGGCTACGACTGGGTGCTGCGGGGCGCTACCCTGCGCGGGGTCGACGTCACGTGCTACGCGGACGACACTTTGGTGACCGCCCGCGGTCGCACGTTCCGTGACGCGGCCCTGTTGGCAACCGCTGGAGTCGCACAAGTTGTGATGCGCATACGGCGCTTGGGCCTGACGGTGGACCTTGAGAAGTCGGAAGCGATCTGCTTCCGCGGGCCTCGCAGGGCGCCACCGCCAGGTTCACAAATAATTGTTGGCGGAGTCTCCATCGGCGTCGGGTCGACGTTGAAATATCTCGGCGTCGTACTCGACAGCCGATGGAATTTCAAGGATCATTTCAGGAGCCTTGCTCCTAGATTAACTAGCGTGGCTTTCGCCTTGAGCAGGCTTATGCCCAATCTGGGCGGACCGAATGTCGGGTGCCGCCGTCTCTTCGCGGGCGTGGTGCGCTCGATGGCCCTGTACGGGGCGCCCATCTGGGTCGACTCCCTGTCGGCCCAGAATCTGACCGTGCTGCGGCGCTCGCAGCGGGTCATGGCGTCCAGGGTCATCAGAGCGTATCGCACCACCTCGTGGAGAGCGGCATGCGCGATCGCCGGTACGCTCCCCTGGGAGCTGGATGCCGAGGTCCTCGCAGCGGTCTACTACAGGACCGCCGATGCGAAGGCCCGCGGCGCGAGTCCACTCCCGGAGGAGGTGGCGCGTTGGAGGACGGAGCTCCAGGAGGAGGCCCTCGAGTGCTGGCGCGACGAATTGATGCAGACGGGGTGGGGTTCCCGCACCACGTCTGCGATCGCGCCAGTGTTGAAGGAGTGGGTGAGCAGGCGGGCCGGTTCGCTCTCTTTCCGGCTCGTGCAGGTGCTGACGGGGCACGGCTGCTTCGGTCGGTACCTGTGCAACGTCGCGCGGAGGGAGCGAACCACCGTCTGCCACGAGTGCGGAGCCGTCGACGACACGGCGCAACATGTGTTGGAAGAATGCCCAGCTTGGGACAACGAGAGAGCCGCTCTGACGGCAGTCGTGGGACACGACCTGTCTCTGCCGGCTGTCGTCAGGGCAATGATTGAGACCCCTGACGGCTGGGAAGCCGTCAGAAAATTCTGCGAAGTGGCCCTGAGTGGCAAAGAGGCCGGGGAGCGGTCCCGAGAAAATGACCCCCAGGCGGACCCACTCAGGCGCCGAAAACCAGGAAGGCGGCGCCGCGCATACGCTGCGCGCGCCGAGTGACTACCGGGCGTCAGGTAGGACGACTGGCGTCCGGCTTACACGGATGTGACAGCGTGGCGACCTAGTGATGCTCCCTAGGTCGCCCCACCATTCTGCAGATTCCCTCGCGGGATGTAGCGGTGTGCGGGCTCCGCGGACATGGCCTCGCTGTTATACGGACCCGCACATCACCGCCGATGGAGGAGCATGGGGGGGTTTTAGTGGGTATTACCGGAACTCGGCCGGTCGAGTCCCACACTCTCCCTCGCCGGCGCGTCCTATGCCGACGGGGGAGGTCAGTCCGTAAAGGTGATTTCCCCTCCTCAAAAAAAAAAAAAAAAAGGATGACTAATTGCAACGGTGATGTAGTTATGTCACATTAGCTGTCTCACCGTTGAGCGATGGGGTCGTCACATCCCTACGCCTTCCTTAACCCTAGGATGAGTAAGGATGACTAATTGCAACGGTGATGCAGCTATGTCACATTAGCTGTCTCACCGTTGGGCGATGGGGTCGTCACATCCCTACGCCTTTTTATTATTATTATTATTATTATCTATATATGTATACTGTTTTTTGTTTGATAATAAAGTAAAATTTGAAATATTTTTCAGTTAAAAAAATAACATTTTAAAAAATGTAATAGGTAAGGGAAATGGTTAAATAGGTCAAATGTTAAGAAATGTTTCTTTCATAAACGCTAAGAAGTTTTGGTTACACTAAACTATTTAAAAGCAGACACTGGAACCGGACATAATAGAGGGTATTAAATAACACACCTGTTTGCTAACTTTATGAAATCACGTCATGCAAACTCATATAAAGTTGGAATCTCCCTATTGTACAGGGGAATACGAATTCCCCTATTGATCTGTAGAAAACAAATTTTAAAAAAACTGTGTGTGTCAGCTCCGACACACGACTGGAGTTTATTACTTATTTAAATTTTCACAAAGAACAACGTTGTTCTTTTTTTAAAAAAAAATATTGTGTAGTTGGATCGTATTACTCCGTGGCGGATTTACAGATTTGCCGCCCGTAGGCTATTCAAATTGCAGATTGCATAGACCTGCAATTCGATAATAATATTATGAAAAAAAACTGATATATTAAGGTACTCCAATTTAGTTATACTACCAGTTCCTGAGAGGAATGTGAGCAATTTCTGTTTCACTTGTATATGTCGTTGGCACATCGTAGAATTGGGCATATCATGATATTCCTGGGCAGATCATATTTCTGTTAAAACTGAGAGGGTCGCCTAACTCCGCTCCGCTTCGCTCGGCTCACTAAATTTATTTCCATGTAAACCTAACACGCTCCTCTTCGCTTTGCTTCGCTCCGCTCCTCGTCGCACCTTTTTTTGACTTTTGGTGAAAGATTTTTGATTTCATACTTTACGATCTGCCCAATTCTACGATCTGCCCACGACATATATATATATAATTTGCCGCCCCTTGTAATCTGCCGCCCTAGGCTCCAGCCTACTCAGCCTACTTCTGGTAAATCCGCCACTGATATTACTAGCTGGCGCCCGCGACTTCGTCCGCGTTCTCTACAGTCTATAGCCTTCCTCGATAAATGGACTATCTACATTAAAAATAGCATATATATAATTATATAAAGAAGCATTTTTGTCGAGTTAAATTGTTCTAGGTAAATTACACTTATTCTGTTTAATAACGGGTTTAATATGAATTTATTTATGTAATGGCTGTTGTCCGCGACTTGGTCGCGTTAAAAAATATAAAAAGTAGCCTATCACGTGTCCCGTACTTCTAAATATTTATCTACTAAGTTTCATGAAAATCAGTTAATTCGTTTAAGAGTGATGGAGGAAAAAATTCTAAAAATGGTCAATTTAGTTTCAGTATCTGAAAACAAAGTAATTACTCCATGACCGACCCCTACAGATTTATTATTAGTATTGATATAATATGCTTTAAATAAGTAATGTGAGTGCTTCACTATGGGATAGTGATGAATGTATTCATGTATCTGGCAGAGCAAATAACGTTATTCCCAGACGACCCTCGGTAGGGTTGACATACATATGCAAATTACAATTCCTGTATTGAAATGAATTGTACTGAAATGTTGCTAACAATTTCTTATAATTACTTCTGTATCCTTATACTAGAGTTGTTGCACGCGATATCAAACGCCTAACTTTATAACATATACTAGCTGGCGCCCGCGACTTCGCCCGCGTTGAAAAAGAAAAAGTAGTCCATCCTGTGTCCCGTACGTCTGTATGTTTATCTACCAAGTTTCATGAAAATCGGTTAATTCGTTTAAGAGTTATGAAGGAACATACACACATACAATAATTACAATTACAGATTTATTATTAGTATTAATTACTATGTTACTTGCTGATAATGTAGCTTTCTATCTATAGGTGAAAGAATTTTTAAAATCGCTCCCTTTGGAATTAATTTATTGCAAACATATAAATGTTCTCCCTTTTTAATATTAGTATAGATATATTTTTTAAATATAAGGACGCTTCGAATACTAACTTCGTCACGACTTCGTCCGCGCCCCTTTTTTGAGGTTTTATGACATCTATTCGTTTCATTTTGCGTTTCATTTTTAATTTTTGTTTTTAGATGAACCCTCAGCAACTTTTTTTTTTTCGGGATAAAAAGATACCCTATCTCCTTTTCTGTACACCTAGCTAGTAAAATTTCATTGTGATCGGTAAGTAGTTAAGGCGTGACAGCGTAATAAACAACCAAACACATTTACATAATTCTAGTTAGGATTTACAACTCGGGCAACTTAAATAGGAATAACGTGCCGATGACCTAATACTCAGGATAAAGGCAGAGGTGTGCGGAGCGGTGTGTTCAGGTGTGTTTCTCGTCTTTGTAAATGCGGGAAATATCTGTGATTTTATTCATTACTTAACAAATACGTAAAATATTGACACAACATGAAACTTATTATTTACTAGCTGTTGCCCGCGACTTCGTCCGCGTTAAAAAATATAAAAATTAGCCTATCACGTGTCCCGTACTTCTAAATGTTGATCTACTTACCAAGTTTCATTCGTTTAAGAGTGATGGAGGAACATACATACATACAGAAAAAAATTCTAAAAATGGTCAATTTAGTTTCAATATCATGTATAGAGTATATACACGATATTTCTGAAAACAAAGTAAATTACTCCATGACCGACCCCTACAGGTTTATTATTAGTATTGATAAAAATATGTCCTCGTACATAAATAGGTTCGTGATTCGAGTAAAAAAATATTTACCTACATTACGTTCGACACAGCAAAATGATACTCATGCAAATCGTAGCATATCAGAATCAACAAATAAAATACAGATTTCCACGCGTCCGGTGGATTAATTTGGTAATAATTCATGAATTAATTAATCAATATGAACCTTTATTTAGTTACATCTCCATATATATAAATATGACGTGTCACATGTTCCTCCGCGATGAGGGTGTAATTACAGTAAATATTAGTTAGAATATATTGAATTTAACCTATGGAAACAAAGTTACTTTGTTTTCAGAGATATCGTGTTTAAGGGCTCTCTCTATACATGATACTGACGAAACTAAATTTACCATTTTTAGAATTTTTTTCTGTATGTATGTTATGTACTATGTTCTTAAACGAATAAACTCTTAAACAGGATAGGTACTTTTTTCTTTTTCAACGCGGACGAATTCTCGGGCACCTAAGTCGCTTACAATTGCCTAATGCCTGCGGCTTCATGTAAAACGTTTCAATTGTTTGAGGGAAGTTACGGCAGGCAAATTGCAGACCACTTGATTACAGGTGGTTGCTATGTCTATGCTAGAACTACGTCAGTTTTCAAACAAAAAAGTATCAAATTAATTCCATCCGTTTGAGAGCTATAGTGCCACATACAGTAATATACAGATACACAGGTTAAACTTTTAACACCCTTCTTTTGCGTTGGGGGTTAATAACATAAGAATGACTCTTTCTAAATCGGACCAATAATAATTTAAGATCTGTGCACATATTGATCAACCTATCACCGCCTTTTTCTGAAAAATTCTTCAATAAGTCGGAGTGCATTTTTTTTAGACTTGGCTTATGGTAACGACTACAGCCATTGTAAGAGTGCAATAAGGCCTTATGGCCTTAGTAAAAAAAAATATTTTCAAAGTAGGGTATATTATAGAAGGATGATTTGTTTATAACCCCGTAACCTTGTGTCGCGTTGCATCACTTTCTCATCGCTCGTCGGCCCCAGAACTCGGCTAAATTTAGACCATTGCGAGCGAGCAATGGCGCGGCCAAAAGTATAGCCCAATTATTTTACAAGCGATCGCGGTCGCTGTTCCGATCGGAAATAAACTAATGTATGTACCTACCTACTTGGTTTTTATATAATATCATAGAGATAACATACTAATATCATAAAAAGAAAATATTTGATTATTTGCATTAATTTTGTCACTTTATTTTATTCGATCGGATGAATTATTTTACTTGTGATATTAGCCTGGATTTTATGCTTTTGAGAAAAGATAAGTATTGTATTCTAACGTTGCATTGTATCTACTTTACGCATTGTCCGATAAAATGAGGAAGTCTCGTTAAGAAGTATTGGCTTGAAAGCGCTGTGTTCAAGTTCTATGGAAACCTATTCCCATGTGGCCTAGGCTCGTCTCAATAGATCGGTAGCAAGAATCAATGAACAGTGAACTACTAAGCCGTCAGACAAATTTCAAATAGGTAACAGTGACATAAAATCTATACTATCTTGTATAAAATTCTTACAATGTAAGTACATGTATACAAGTCGAAATAATACAGACATCTTTTTTGTTTAGTATCTAAATGCCGACTCTATGTGAACGCATTTTATTACACATTGCATCTTTTTAAATTACTTATTATAAAACAGAGTAAAATGCTTTAGAACCAATAACATAATGAAACCATGTGTTAAGGGGACACATATTTTTGACGTGAATACGTCTTTAAATTTGCTACCATACGGAGGCAATCCAAAAAATCTAATGATAACAAAATCGGGGGATTCAGTTTGGCGTTGTAGTTTCGTATCTATGCTCTACATCAAAAATTAAATTATACCACTGGATAGCTAAAGGATGAAAGAATTTATATTGCATCACAATAATTATTTGTTTTATTTTATTTAAAAAATATAACCAGTTACATAAACGTATTCATGTAACAACACACGGCCGTGTCCATGACACAGCCACACCCCATTTTTTTAAGGCATACTTTTTATTCTTCAGTTATAGAAAATACGATATAGAAATAATAATTTCGTGAAATATTCTACTTCGGTTCCTATGTGTGTGAGTAAAGGCGGCCATTTACGATCGTGCCTCAAGCTAAATGGAACGATTCGTGTTAAAAACTCATCCGTGGTTGTAATAAAATCGTACGTTTATGAAATACCAGAGTCCATTCTCCCGTCCTCATTCCATAGTCTGTTTCCTTCCAACACGTGTGTTTACGTACATGTATCTATCTTTTGACCTGCATCACATAATTGCATCAACCCTGGTGGCCCCGCCTATTTGCTTTATCTTTAAATGGGGTTCAAAAATTACACTGTCTCTAATTTAATAATGTTTTTAAATCATTAAAATTTATAACTCTTCTTACCTATATTTCTAAACCGAAAAGTATTACCACATAAGTTTATTACCAGTTATTATTATTACCAATGTATAATATTCTATATTTTGTGTAATATTATATACTAACTTTTTACTACTATTTTATAGATTATATATTTCCAAAGGTTTTGTTAAAACATTTATTGAATCACATTATTGCTCACATTTTTTTGTCTGTGTTGAAAATATAGACCTCTCATATTGCGTTATCCAATTTGGGGTAAATATAAGGGATAAATCCACCGTTTCCACGTAAGGTAAACTGAAATTAATTCAAATACACAATATTGTGTAAAATACGTTGATTTATTCTGGTCGTTTTTCGATCAATGCATGGTTCAAATTGATCATTTGTTGACGGTAGCGATCAGCATTAACAGTTTCACCAGGTTTTAGAAGCTCGTGGTACATCGCACCTTTCTGGTCCCAACTTTGCAGTCGCTGTTGACCTTGAACCATTAAAACTATCTTTTGCATGTTGCTTCTGATAGAGCATGATCACCATATGCCACGAGAAGCATTCGATGTGATTCTACAGCACTTTTCTTTAAATGAAAACAAAAATTTAATACTTTCCGCTAATCATCATTTTCTGGTACAAAATTGGACAAAAAAATATGATGTTGTTTGTACAATACTAAAATATGTTAGCAACCAAACTAAAAATAATAATAAGTCTCGTTCACAACAAGTGTTTATAGTGACAATTTGTATATTGACGCTCATTTCATAGAGCTCCGATAATAAAGCCATTAACTGGCATGCTTAATATTCAGATGGAGAGCTATTTCATTTATATTTGTCTGAACGATTTCAGATAAATTAAAATATTATTACATCTTTACTTAGTAGGTATTAGAACAAAGTGGCTTCCCGCCGTCTGACCCTTACTTTTAAACTACGCGCGGATTTTAATGCGGTTTTCACTAATGTTAAAAAGGTTATACGAGGATGGTTAACAAGTCGCGAATCGAGTAAAAATATCTTATATATTCAATATCATAGCGGAAGACAAATTAAATTGAATCAATATAATTTACCTATATAATAAATAGGGTTACTACATATTATAAACAAATAAATTAGAAAAAAATATTATCAGATTAAAAAAGTTGTGAAGTAATTTCTATAGACTTACTTACGTGTAAAAGGCACACATTACCGGTGAAGTATTTTCTTCTGGGCTAATAAATAATAATCTTCTGGCTAAAACGTCCTGTGCTATATTTGGCGGTTAGGGTTGTGCTTCGACTTTTATTTCGGTTGCTTTAGTTCGCTTATATACAAGCTGATATATTAATTACTTCACATCATATTAAATTTATACCCAACTAGTGATGTTTTCGACTTCGTTCGCGTGAAATTCGTCTTAAGATATGAAACAATTATTGTATAAACAAAAACGAATACGAATGTTTCTGTTCTTCTCGTGTTTCAATTAACTATTTTGGATTAAAACTCATAAAACCTCTTTCACCACCTGTCAATTAGGCTAATTATCATTTAAAGTAACCGGGGATAATGCCATTACTGTCAATACTAATGTATTGCCAACCCTGGTTTCCATGTTTAATCCGGGTTGAATTAAAATAGTTTCTAGGAAAATTTCACATTTTATTAGCTTTTCTGGGCCGTTCGGTTGTACTATGTTAATGTATAAATATGGAAACATTAAATTTCCTGGTTTCTATAATAGCCATTGAGACATACATTTCATATTCCTTCGTTACCCGTGTTACTACCCATCTTACTACCAGTAGTTTATTGCTTTCCAACAATACTGAATATGCCTTGATTTTATTGTGATAAGTAGCTGTTGCCCCCGACTTCGCTCGCGTAAGTTTGTAAATTATATATACTGAAAACTTTCTCGAGACCACTCTTATCTATCTATCCATTGGTGAAAACTGCATGAAAATGGGTGCAGTAGTTTTTGAGTTTATCGCAAACAGACAGACAGACAGACAGACGCGGCGGAGGACTTTGTTTTATAATATGTAGTGATTATTTATTTTATGATCAGTAGGTGAAAAAATATATGTAGTCCGATGGCCTGCGTGGGAGTCTATATCTATCGGTTACGACATCGTGAGTAGCGAATAAAGCGTAGAACGGCGGAGCAGAGGCAATTCGACAGACTTATTCACTACTAGCTGGCACCCGCGACTTCGTCCGCGTTGAAAAATAAAAAAGTAGTATATCCTGTGTCCTGTACGTCTAAATGTTTATCTACCAAGTTTCATGAAAATCAGTTAATTCGTTAGAGTGATGGAGGAACATTTACCTACACTTACAGATTTATTATTAGTACTAGCTGTTGCCCGCGACTTCGGCCGCGTTAAAAAAAAGATAAAAAGTAGCCTATCACGTGTCCCGTACTTCTAAATGTTTATCTACCAAGTTTCATGAAAATCGGTTAATTCGTTTAAGAGTGATGGAGGAACATACATACATACATAGAGAAAAAAATTGTAAAAATGGTCAATTTAGTTTTAAGTATCATGCATAGAGCCTATATACACGATATTTCTGATAACAAAGTATATTAACTCCATGACCGACCCCTACAGATTTATTATTAGTATTGATTACAATCGAAATAACAGTAGATTGACAACTAAAAGCTGAGGCACGACGATGGACGAGGTGGTTACGGCAGGTGCGTATGCGTCAAGCCCGAGCCAAGCAAGCACCGAGACCCACAGGATAATCATGACAATATATTTGCATAAAAATATTGCAACAAAATGTATTTAAATATTGTTTGAACTTACACAGTATTTTCAGTCCAAATACTAAATTATTTAACAGAGTTTAAAATAACTACGACAAAATCAAAGACATGAACCAGAATCTTTATGCGAAATGCATTAACGTATGAAGACGGGTTAAAAAAATAACTCCATCCCACATTTACCAAAGTAACGTGAAGACAGAAGTGACAGTATAATTAATTTACTCTTTGGAAGTGACAGAACTTGAATAGAACTAAGTAGTTGTTCCAATTGCCAACTATATTTTTAGTAGATGCGAATCGTTAAATTACAGGTCTCAATGTACTTTACAGCAATGAGTCACCAAAAAAACAAAATATATAGAACTGCATATGTCTACAAACTGTATGTGGCTTTGTATATATTGTGTATATAGGCAAAACCTTCAGCAAATATTTCAGCGTATTTAAATTTAATTTAATGTCCAACTATATACACACATAATAGGTACACATAATTATCTACACCTGCAGTAGCAAAAGTTGTAGAGTTCGTAAGACATAAAACGATATCCTTATAACAATATAACGATATATGTAAATATTATAAAACAAATCCTCCGCCGCGTCTGTCTATCTGTCTGTTCGCGATAAACACAAAAACTACTGCACCGATTTTCATGCTGTCTTCACCAATGCATAGAGTTGTTCCCGAGGAAGGTTTTCACCACCAACTCCAATCAACTTCCCGTTGGGGTGGTAAGTACCCCTTGGTCTCCTGGTGAAAGTAAGGGAGTTTGGTCGCGGTGGGTGGAAGTGGGTGGTTGTGGGTGGCAAATATGTGAAAAATATATATCTGTCCTTTTCTAACTCTCCAGAACAAAATTCTGGAATGATTTAGTCTAGAAAGTTCCAAAATGCGTGCAACTGTCAAAATCGATTCGAAATTTTCTAAAAAAAGTCTAGAAAGTTCTAGAAATTATCTAGAAAGTTTGTTTAAACCAACAACTATAATATAATTTGATATACTCTATATTCACCGTATGTTTAATAGTCGAATAAGTCTCTCAATATCTAAGAGAGAAATCTATATTATCTACGTTACAATATGGATCCTTAAATATTTTTTATACCATTAAACATGCGATGTATTTTAACCCGAGTAACGCTGGGTTTCGTTGCTAGTTAGCTATAAGAAGATAGTTTTGAACCGCATTCGTATTACCATAGAGTAAGTATTACTAAGTTCCGGTATATATTTACTTACTCCTAGGTACGGCTTCATCTATCTTACTGCGAAATATAGACACGGTATAGCATAGCAATGAATATAGATATAGTAGATGCCTAGATGGTAAAATTTGAATTTTGTGTGGAACGTCTCACGATTCGTGGTAGCAGATGCGGACAAACAAACAAGCAAGCACGAATATGTAAAATAAAAACGGTTGGCGACACAAGGTTAATTTGTATGATATGGTAAGTTCTATGTCCGTCCCAAAAATGCATATTGTGTTAAAATGATTTAAGTGCAACGCTCGACCCCGAAATGCGCTTACGAAAGATTCGTGAAAACGTCTGGAGCAAAGCCAATCTACACATCAATGTAAACGAAACAGAGGCCCGTTTGTCTTACGATTGATTGTTAAACAACATTCCTAATTAATTATTAGGTCATCCACAGATTGCAATGCAATTTACGCTGTTAAAAATGGCAGTCAATATTATATTATATTACTAGGCTACACGCTCCCAGCTTCGCCCGGGTTCAAAATTCAAAAGTTAGACCAAATTACACATATTTACGAATTTTTATCAAAACCGGTTAAGTAGTTTAGGAGTTCATTGATGTCAAACAACGTGACACGAAATTTTTACTAATATTATACATGTGAATGTGAGTTTGTTTTTCACGCAAAAATTACTGAAGCAATCACGATGAAATTTTGCATACACGTTGTCTGGGACACCAGAAAAGACATAGGGTACCTTTTATCCAGCAAGCGGTCGAAGTCGCGGGCACCAGCTATTTTATAATGTATAGTATATAGAGATATAACGTTCTCCTCTTGAAGTCCAGTTAAAATATAGTGAATGTATAATTTCAATAGAGTAATCGATATTTAAAGTGAAGTTACCTATAACTCGAGTGTTAAATCATAATTTAACAAAACATTACGTTTATTGTATCCTAACTTTTTCAGTTATCTTTAACTTATAATATAAATATAAGTGGCACTTAAATAAAAGTTAAATACGGTATCGGTACAAAATCCGAATGCTAATTTAGGCCATTCTAGGTAGGTATACATATATACATATCATTGTGAAAACATAAACATACATTCATTAAAATAATGTAATAAAATGATTTATTCCGTTTTCGAAGCTAAAGATAAAAGGCACTAGCGGCAAAACTGAAAATTAACTGTACCTGTATTTCTTTGCAAGCAATCCCTCCAATGTAAAACCATAATATTATTACTTCATTCAGCGTAATTTTCAATTCTGACGTGAAGTCCTACGACTAACAGTTTTTTTTCTCTTTTTTCGAACGCATGAAAGCTTTAAATTGAAGCTTTACCCAATGCTATGTGCCCTAACTAGGTTTGAACATAACTCTCTTTAACAAAAAATAAACCGAATTCAAATCCTATTCATGAAAACCGGTTTTGTGTTGATTTTTTTGTGATACTAGAGACTAGAGTTTTTGTATCCTACCAATGTTTAGTATACCTCTACATCTTTACCCTATTGATTTTTTAATTGCGTATTTCAAATCAAAAACTATTAATTAAAACGTATTAACTATTAGTATTTTTCAAGTTTTTTCTCATTGAAAAACTTTTCATTTTCATTCAACCAAAAATGAAATACAAAAAAGAGACTAAAACAATCTTCATACAAAATATAATTATAGGTGAAGTCGCCTTCACATATAAATTCACGTAAATAAAATCAAGGAGGGCCGTTAGTTCCCGAAATAAGTCTGTCCAAACATCTGCATCTATTATACATAGGACGATATGTTTATGTATATTGTTTTCACTTGGTAAGCGCGTCTTCGATTTATTAATGCAATTTAACTTCGGAAGGCTAAACTAGAACTTTTTAATGTCTTTAGAATGAACTTTCCTTTCTTATTAAAGTTTCTTATGTAACTGTGATTTGAACTAATATTCGACTCTAAGGTTCGGCTAATACAAATTAAATCACATGCAGACCCTACACAAATAAATGCAAACTCGCATTGTATTGACATCGTCGAATTCAGGGAAATCCCTTTGACATTTCATTTGATGTTGAAAGCGGAGCTAAAATTAAAATTCGAAACTGTCAAAAATTTCTTTTTTGCAATATTGAGCATTTTATATCCCTTTTACGTTGCGTTTGTTGACATAAAACCATCGAAATAATATATATCCGCAAAACCGATTGAGAAAAGAGTATAAAATATTTTGTAATATTTATTTATATGTTATGAACAGTAATATGTTAAAACAATAATGTATTTACATTAAATTAGTCTATATTTTGTCATCCATTGAGTAATTAGAGTTTAGAGGAATACATAAAAGGTATGTTAGGAAATGTTGAAATAATAAAATGATATGAACAAAAAAAAGTGTGCTCCTTACGAACGATAAATAAATAATTTAATAAAATACGAACGAACGAATAAATATTCCAAAATATTCTTTACGCATACCGTGTGACACTTTTGATTTTATATATTATGAAAATCGATTCTTAATCGGGTCGAAGTAACATTATGACAACATGAAGAAAATGCACGCTGTAGAATTCGACGCAAGACATTCGCGGCATTTATTGAACTCGCAAAAATTAATAAAACACACGCCAGCAATTCCAATATTTTAGAAAAAGCTTACAGCTATTGAAAAAGCTTACAGCTCATGTAAAAAGGCTATTGGCTTTTAGTCAATAGTTACCAGAATTAAACCCGCAAAAATCCCCTCAGTTCCCAGTATTTCAGTTAATAAATCTGTAACTGTACGTATTGTATGTATGTATGTCCCTCTGTAACTCTAACGAATTAACTGATTTTCATGAAACTCGTTAAATAAACGTACACAGGACACAGAATAGGCTTCTTTTTTTCTTTTTTAAGTCGCGGACGCCAGCTAGTATATTTCATAAATCCATTGTTCTCTAAATATGAAAATCCATTTCAGTTTTTTGTTTTCATGTCAGTCTTTTTATTATTACACAGAAATGACATGTATTTTTTTATTTTCATGTATTTCTACGACCTTTGTATTGATTATACAGTATGGAATTGGTAAGAATCTCTCTTTGGTAAGTGAACACTTATAATAAGTAAACTTAATGGTGACTTAACGAGATCAAACTAAACTTGTACGATTAATTATAGATTTTACTGAGAAAATATTGTGTAATATAGTAATGGAGTTTCATAAATATATTGGCTACCTAACTTGTAA
The DNA here is from genome assembly GCA_918317495.1 of Synanthedon vespiformis. NCBI lineage: Eukaryota > Metazoa > Arthropoda > Insecta > Lepidoptera > Sesiidae > Synanthedon > Synanthedon vespiformis. The sequence continues at coordinate 8,214,105 of OU906947.1, forward strand.
TAGGAATTAAGTTTCATGGATTAAGTTTGGAAGTATAAGAAGTATCTAATTATATTATCGATTGTTATCCCCATTTACAAAATCTGAAATATTAACAGCAAAATTTTTTACCAATTACCATTATTCTATTACCACTATACCATTATATCAAAATAGGAATTACCAAAATCTCCTATGTCCTGGTTTTGAACGAAGTCCTTTCAAATATGTGCTGGTTTATTCTAAGTTTTCACTATACGAGTATAAATTTCTATTTAATATTAGTGTAAAAGTTTATATTTAATTTAATTTTCATAACTATCGAAGTTCGATAATTCCTTTATTTCCACGCCATCCAGGAAAATTTGAATTTTAATGAAAGCATATTTCGACCGGACGCACTGTTAAAAATATATTATTATTGTTATGAGAGATTATTATTGTACACATATTTGAAACAAAAGAGTTATTAAAAACGAATAGCTATCAAACAACGTGTAACAACCTGTCGAGATCAGCGTCATGAAAACCTATTAAATATGACGTAGTGTGAATTTAGATTTTTCAACAGAGGGATGTGTGAAGGGTTACATAACTGTCACTACACTAGATCTACTGAATCACTACACTGATCAGTCACTGAAGTGGCTCTCTACGTACGGACATCGCGCACGCAGCACCCATGGTATATCACGACACTCTTGAAGGATGACGAGAGCCAGCCACAAATACCTGGAGTAGATTGAGGAGCTCGATCGGACCGCTTGGCCGGCTGCGTCACCTTTACAACAATTACTGCCCATCTCGGGAGCGCATCTCGTTTCGAGTTCGCGATGGCTAGACGCGTACTGTGCGTACGCGCAAGATATTTTAAACGCGACGCCAGCGCCCGCCACTTTGTTGTTCACGGTGTTTCCACGGTCGAAACGAATAACAAGGTTTGTTACAGGGCGTCTTTCATTTTGGGAAGTAATGAAGGAGAGTTCGGATTTTTGGCCCAATACATAACGGGCCCAAGCCCCCGTTATGTAGATATATACTTACCGATCACCTGTGGCCGCAAGTGCACAAATATACACATAGTCCAGTATCTCTCACCTGTTTTTTTTTCTGTTTTTTTTTCTGAGTAGCTTCAGTTTGCCAAAACGCCTTTTTCCTCTGCGAAAATACTCGATGGAGGTAGCTAAAGGAGTTAGCAGCCGTAAACAATTTCCAAGCAGAGGACTGGGAAAACGTACCACTCGGTTTTTAGAACTATGCAGCCATTTTATTATACAAAATAAATGTTTACTAAGCTGCAGACAAAAAATCAGTTGGTTAGTAATAGTTTTTATGACCTCGTTATTTTGACATATTGGGAGTGGTTTTTTGGGAAGCCTGTTAGTAATCAGAAAAAAATCCAGGTGAGGGATACTGGACTAACATATTAAAACTACTAAGTCTAGCATACAGAAATCGGATTTTAGCTTTACTTTATAAGCCCCTGCTTAAGGAAGGATTTGTAAATAAAGGAATTTTGATACGAATAAGTTTGTTTAGAGCGTTTTTCATGTTGGAAAGAAATGGAAAGGAGCGTTCTGATTTTTCTGTTCTGAATTCCGCATACCGACATCAAAGTGCACAAAAAAAGTGTAGGTATTTGAAATTCCCGCTCCTCATTTTTTTTTATTAAATATCAATACAATATACATAAACATACATAATATACATACATTACATACAATGACATACATACATCGTCTAATACACAATGCAGAAACATACCTATTACAGAAATCAATATGGCTATGCTTCATGACAATTTATAAGTACAGTACTCGTACATTGTATTGGGAACAAGTCTTTCTCTTGGGATTTTCTATTATGAAAACTCGTTAAACTATTGTAATCCTATAGAATGAATATTGTTAAAGTTAAAAATGCATGAATTTTCGATTTGCTGAAACTGTTAAGTAGGTATATACATCAAGCTCCAGAGATTTGGTAGTATGCAATGAATGTAAAAAGTTTTAGAAAGAAACCAACTGCGCTATTGTGTGGAGAATAGTTTAATTTGCTATACTGACATGTTTTTCACTCGAGTTTATTATTTATATAATTGTTATTAACAATTTTATGGAAAAAATCGCTGTTTTATTAGATTATAAGCAAAATCTAAAAAAGCAGCGATTTTTTCCATAAAATTGTTAATAACAATTATATAAATAATAAACTCGAGTGAAAAACATGTCAGTATAGCAAATTAAACTATTCTCCACACAATAGCGCAGTTGGTTTTCTTCTAAGACTTTTTACATGTCAAAACCTAGGTTGATTGGCCTAATATGAAATAGGAAACTTATGGACGCAGTATATCTCTATTATTTAAGTCTACCAAAAATTAAGCTAAAAAGTCTTTCTATTTTTTTTATTATTAAGCTAAGTAAGCTAAAAAATTATTATTAAATTATTATTTTTATTATTAACTCCACTGAACTTAGTGTAGCAAGCTACGCACTGTATGAACTTTGAACGCTTTGATGTGCGCTCCAAAAACCGACACCGAATGGCAAAGTGCAAATATGTAATCAAACTTTGAATAAATACCAAAATACCCCTGCCTCACCAGTGTTCAAATATTGTTGCTATTTCAGGCGCCGGCTTTATGCTTTAAATTACATATTATAAAACAAAGTCCTCCGCCGCGTCTGTTTATCTGTCTGTTTGTATGTTCGCGATAAAATCAAAAACTAGTGCAACGATTTTCATGATCTTTTCACCAATGGATAGAGTGGTTCTAGAGGAAGGTTTTAGTATATATAAATATTTACAAAGTAACGCAGGCGAAGTCGCGGGCAGCAGCTAGTTTACTATAAACTAGTTACTTGCTCCCGGATTCAACCGGTATGCAATTTTTATTCACACGAACATTCTTCGTTTATCAATCTTTCCCCTGTCTGACGAAATGGAAAAGGTAACCCCTGTCTGAAGACATAAAATACTTAAAAGAACTACTACATAAAATAAAATACATACTTTTTAACAAAAAATAAACCGACTCCAAACCATGATTTCTCGTGGATGCCATTATCAGAACAGGACCTAATTGAAATGGGACCACACGGAAGCACCAGCTTTAAAATAAAAAAATAATCATCAAAATCGTTCACCCAGTTCACCCAGTCGAAAATTATGAGGTAACGAACATTAAAAAAAAGGACAGTCGAATTGAGAACCTCCGTCGAATCCTTTTTTGGAAGTCAGTTGATAAAAAAAGTTCAATGAAGTTTCATGACGAACCCATTGCATACCTTCGTAGGGATGCTATGCTCGCAGAGTTATATTAATTCGATGGGATGCTACGACGAAGTATGCAACGCGAACTAGAAATATGCAGAGTTTATATTAATTCGATGGAAATATGTCTTTAGGCGTCATCTGTGTTAATAAAACCACAAACCAACTTACTTATTGGAACTAGATGGCACTAAAAATTGTAATACATTTTCGGTGCCATTTTTCAAAATCAAAATCAAAATATTTATTTATCAATTAGGTTTCTACAAGAAACTCTTTTGATCGTCATTATAAATTTAAATTTATAAGGGTTTCGGAAAAAAGTAGCACCATTTAGTACCATTTCCAATAACTATCTAGTTTGCACACTGTTACTCTAGATGGCGCTAACACAGTTAATTGTTATCAAAATTGACAGATGGCGCTTACATTACAGTTGTGTAATTTGAATACATTCTTGATGATTGACATCATAAATTTATTTTTAGTAATGAAAATATTTTACACAGTCTTCGAATCCTACATCTTTTGTGCAATGTTTTCAGCCTGAACATGAACTAACGACACATTTTGTTTAACCACACGTAATGGCCGTCTTCCAATTTTATTTGACTTCGTATTTGAAATGAATATATTCTTTTAAATTAGAGCTATCAACTAATTTTGTTTTAGCTTGATTAAGTATAAAACTAATTTCACTAAATACCCTTAACTATCAGATAATGTCCTAGATTTTAAGACTTTTTTTAATATGGTGGAAATAAAATTACCTAATCGATGACAACAAATTCAAATTTATTATACGTAGATACCTATTTGTAATAAGTAGCTACTCTACTTCTATGTTGTAAGTTAATAAATAGCCATACCAAGACCAAATGCCAAATAATATATTTTTTACGTTTGTTATTCATGTATTTCGAGTAGTAGTAGGCACCTAAATATAGAAAAGTAATTAAAAAGAACTAACAAATTTATTCTATATTAAATTTATGACGACAAATTATTACTAGAAAAAAAATCTTAAAGTTTAAGTACTGAAAAACGCTTTAATCAGTGCATGACATGATAATCAGGAAGCATCCTAATTCTTGTTTCTAGTATCCCAAATTATGAACTGTTTAAAACAAATGTCGTGTCGAATGTCTTCTGCAAGTCTGAATGGCTTCCTGGTGTTGTATTTATACCTACATCGGCTGAAAAACAAACAACGCTCATGCGAAGCCGCTAGCCGGCGAGAAAACGCGCGCAAGCGTCTATGACGGTATCGAATGCGGATCATCGTCACAAACGAATTTGCATTCTGCACTCTAATGTTATCGCGTTTAAGTCACACTTCACTTGTACCGACAAACTAGGAATTAACATTATAGTTTTATTGTTGATCGGAAATATATTTTTCAGTATAACAAATGCAGAATTGGATTGAGTGGATTATTTTTGTTTAAATATCACTAAGAAATGTTTTTGAGTAATAAAGTGAAGGTAGAATCGTACCATTGGTATTGGAAGGGCTGCGTGCCAGAGGGCAGTGGGAGGACGAGGCTCGCGGCACTGCCGGGGGCTGCCCTCACGGTGTGGACGCCAGTGTTGGGGAAGGCTGGGGGCTCCATAGGGCTCCAGTCCAGTCCTCTCGGGACGCGCGCGCCTTACTGTGTGCGAGCGCGTCTCGCCGCCCGCCGGCCTTTCTATAAATAATACGGAAAAATTTTACGCACGTAGAGTGAATATCGTACCTACCTACTGCGCGAATATTTCGCCATTTTTAAAAGCACTCATTGTAAGTTCAATTTAATTGTCTTCTTCATATTCTTCGCGCTTGCATCTAACATTAGCAATAATTTTTGGTACTGGAATTAATAATGAAACGTCATAAACCGTTCACATTCAAAAAGTTAGCAATATAGTACAGTACAGTTCCAGAAAGTCCGGTGTCCCATATTGGCCACTTTCAAAAAGTTCATTAACTCCATTCAACAGTAGGTAAATATCGCATAATAATTTTTTAACTAAGAGAAATTGATGACCTGTGTCAAGACTAGAATCAATCCCATGTTGAGGTTCGTTTTTAGTAGGTAAGAAATCCCATATAACCTTATGCACATTTTGTATACTTGCTATACTTGCCTTATCAATACTAATAAAATAAATCTGCAAGGGTTGGTTGGTCATTACTTAATTTTTTTAGAGATATCGTGTTTATAGGCGCTATACATGAAACTGAAACTAAATTGAAGATTTTTAGAATTTTCTTCTTTATGTATGTATGTTCCTCCATAACTCTTAAACGAATTAACTGATTTTCATGAAAATTGGTAGATAAACATTTAGGCGTACAGGACACAGGATAAAGGCTACTTTTTTTTCTTTTTCAACGCGGACAAAGTCGCGGGCACCAGCTAGTAAAATAATAAACGTGTCTGAAATATTTTTTTCATTAAATATTAAAATTTTTTCAAAAATACAAGTTTTATACCTACGTTATAATGGCACCGAGGTAAAAAAAAAATTGCTTTTAAAATTTTTGTCTGTTGTCTGTTTTCTGTGCGTTTGTGTGCACGTTAATCTCACAAAACGACTTAACAGATATGGATGCCTTTCGACAGACAGATAATTTATTACCTTAATATAATCCTTAACCTGGATATAATAATATAGGATCTTTTATCATAGAAAAATGTTCCTGTGGAATCATCAAAAAACGAACTACAGCGCGTACGAAGTCGGGGGCACAGTTAGTAATTTATAAATACACGGATGAAATTAGAATGATTAGCTGTTGTACTTGTAATGAATGTGCGTTAGTACAGTAAATATAAACTTAAAAAAAAAAAACATTTCCAGGGTTGGATATCGGCCCATGTGGGATTCGAACCCACGACCATCGCGCTGAGCAACACATCGCGATCGCTCTAACCAACTGAGCTAACAGGCCTGTTCTTAATGCTACCAAATTGGAGCAACATATTGATATATATCAATCATTCGCAGTATATCTTTCGTACATGACCAATATAATCCTTCCTTTCCTTACTAATATTATAAATTGAATGTGAGTTTGTTTGTTTGTTACGCTTTCACGCAAAAATTACTGATAGGTTCAGTAATTTTTGACTCACTTCCGAGAAGAAATAGCTTTTATTTTCAAGACAACTTAGAATGTAAATGTAAAAAAAGCTATTTTCAACCGACTTCCAAAAAGGAGGAGGTCCTCAATTCGACTGTATTTTTTTTATGTTTGTCACCTCATAACTTTCGACTGGGTGGAACGATTTTGATGATACTTTTTTTATTTGAAAGCTGGTGCTTCCCGTGTGGTCCCGTTTCAATTTGGTCCAGTTCTGACAATGGCATCCATGAGAAAATACCATGAGACGTTTTGAAGTCGGTTTATTTTTTGTTAAAAAGTACTAATCTATCTACTTTTCCAACTTAAATTTGTTATTGATTATACACATTTCGGAGGTTTTAATTTATTTTAAAATGTTAAAAAAGAATAGAGACTGAAAGTCGGTCTCTTTTTAAACTCATTAGTTAGGTCGAACAAGTTAAAGACCTCGATGGAGATTATGTGACTGGCGAAGCCACATGTTGTACGAAAAATTTCTTAGTTTGCACACCGTCAGTCTTGAGTTCGTGGTGTTTATATTTATTTTTGTAGTCTGAGCACCGATATAATATATCCTGAGTCTGAGCTACAATCAAACCACGCCACCTGAGGAGCCCCGCGGCATAAAAAGGAACTAGAATTGGCTACATCGATTTGTTGCAATGTAATAACAAAGACAAAGCCGCGGCGCCGCGCATGCGCATGGGCCCCTTTTGCTGAAACCTCGCACCTGATATTTCTCTTATGAACTTTGAATGACATTGCATTTTTTTAATAGTTCTTCTGTTTCGTTCCTCTTTTTTTTTAAATTAGCGTTGAACACCTACTTACACTATGTAAATATGATATACTAGCTGGTGCTCGCGACTTCATCCGCGTAGATAAGTATAAAACGCCATCTACCGTATTTTGGATAGATGGCGCTATCTCCCGGGCCAAGCCGCTAGATTTACTTTTATTTTAGATTTCCCGTAGGAATGAATCATTTTCCCAAGGTAAAAAGTAAAATGTTCATCACGGATAATGTCGGCTTCTAATGGTAAAGGAATTTTTCAAAACGGTCCAGTAGTTACGGAGCCTATTCTATACAAACAAACAAACTTATAATATTAGTATAGATAGAATACTTGATAAATATTACTCATTTTCCAACCAACTTCAATAAAGGAGGTGGATTTTTTTTTTGTATAGTTGTTACGTAATTACTCAATTTTTAACAAACATTAATAAAAAATATACTTACGTCGCACTAAAAATTGAAAAATAAAATTAGATAAAAGATTATATTATTAACACTTTGCATATTTTTAACTGCAGTTTAATAACACTTAATTAAAAGTCTTAATTGAAATACTCCTACTATTGAATTTTGAATAAAAGGCACTATTGTATGTAAGTATGTTTATGGACAAAACCGTTGAACCGATTTCGATAAAATTTTAAGACAACCTTTAGTTAATCCAGCGGTTAATCATGTAAAGTAAAGTTTGATAGCGACCGGACGCGGACGAAGTCGTGGGCTAAACCTAGTTTGAATGAAATAAATATAAATTGCAACATTAGGTAGGTATAAACAAATATTCATTTCATTACAACCGGTAGCGCGTGCGCAAAATCATAGGATGTTATGTTTTGTAGTTGCATGTTTTCATAATAATAATTACTCGATTATAAGATGAACTCGGAATTAATACGACCGGAAGTATATTCTAAACCTATGACCGGAAGGCGTCTTATGTAGACTGATGATCTAATAAGTTCCAGATCAATGATACTTTCAATTCGACTGCTACTATTGTACAATTGTTTTCAATACTAATAATAAATCTGTAGGGGCCGGTCATGGTGTAATTAACTTTGCTTTCAGAAATATCGTGTATATAGGCTCTATACATGATACTGAAACTAAATTGACCATTTTTACAATTTTTTCCTCCATCACTCTTAAACGAATTAACTGATTTTCATGAAACTTGGTATATAAACATTTAGAAGTATGGGACTCGTGATGGGCTACTTTTTATCTTTTTAACGCGGACGAAGTCGCGGGCGCCAGCTAGTAAGCAATAAATCGTTAACATCACAGCTAAATGCAGTTTGATCTGTCAATTTAATCTTGAAATAGTAGCAAATTAAAATATATCAATCAACACTAATAATAGTAATGAGTAGGTAATAGATAGCGTGATGTCTGTTTCGTTATAGGTTATATTTATTTCACATTTAAAAACGCAAATTACATTCTTGTTAACCCCAATACTTTGCATATTATGTGTATAATGTCACTATTTAACGGTTTTACTGGTGGTGAATAACAAAAAAAAACAAACATTTATTATTTTTTACGTCTTTATTATTCGATATAAAGGAATCTTAAGAACACAACAATAAAAGCACTCCGCTTATTGCTTAGGATTGTACCTTGACCGCTGCTTTGCTCGCATTGCAACGCCAACCAAATAATATGTGGAAAAAGGGCTGCACTCCAGAGAAAATATTAGAAAAAAAATGTGTCAGCTGCGACGCACGAATTGGAGTTTACTCCTTACGAACGACAAATAAATCTATATAAATAAAAATGAATCCCTAAATGTGTTGCTAAGCGCAAAACTCGAGAACGGCTGGACCGATTTCAATTCTGTCTTCACTAATGGATAGAGGGATAATCAGGGAAGGTTTTTTTACCATGTAACTATGTGTAATTTGGTCCAACTTAAAAGATAGGACAATTTTTATTTTTAACCCGAGCGAAGCCGGGAGCGTGTAGCTAGTAATTTAATAAATACGAACGAACGAATAGTAATTATCAGCGCCACCTGTTCCAATTATGATACCTGATTACGTTTTCCAAGGATTCTAAAATTTATCACATAAGTAGTTCTGTATTTTTATTTTTCACCTCGCCTGTACATTCAAAAACATAATACAACAGTAGGGGAAATGTGTTCTAGATATTTTCGGTACTAATTTGTGTCATAGTAGATTTGAGTGTTCGACTCATTATGTGGTAGTCAATTTAAGCTCTAGGCAAAAATCAAATGTAGTCAGATTGTGTTCTAGACAGTCCAAGACCAACCGGCAGGCTTATTTCTAATGCTTCTGCTGAGTGACAGGCGAAAAATGTGAAAAATTTGTGCAATATCACACTGAATCGTCAATTTTTACGCAAACCACACTAGTGTTTATGAGCTACGTGATACGATTTAGTGTGATATTGCACAATTTTTTCGCATTTTTCACCTGTCGCTCAGGAGACGCATTTAGATAATACGTAATAACATATCTATAGATATTGGCGTTATATGAAACTTTAGCTGATATTCTAAAATATTCAAAAATAGAACGTAACGCATTTTCTGTGACAATTTTGATTTTACTCCCATAAATTTTCATACCATGGGCTTAAGCGTTTTATATATATGCAAATCGATTCTTAAACAATTAATTATTATATGTGCAGTCGGTTTTTCTTTTGCGGTCGCAGTAGGTACAAACCTATGTAGTAGGCAGAAGCTTTTATTAGAAAATCAGCTATTCTAAAACATTATTTTAAGGGTGTACAATTATTGCTACAAAAATATTCAAATTACAACCACAATTTAAATAGATCAACTGTTGGCCTCTTCAACAAAATGAAATCATGCTATTTTTTTTTAGAAACAACTCGAGAATCCCTTGAATATAAGTTAAAATTTAGGACTAAGGTAAAATAATAAAACTTTTATTTTATCCCAAGTCTTAATATAAAAAGCAAAAGGAATGTTACAAAAATTTTAAAATATTACAGTCTCGTGTGGTTGTTTGAAAAGAAGACTTAAACTTCTAATCTTAAATCTTAAACATGTGAAAATTTATTATATATATATATATAGGTTTATTTTAAGTTTTATATACACTCATCACTATGTATTAAGATAAAAAAGCAAAAAGTGTTCTTCTTGAATCATTATTAACGTAACGTATTGTTTATACGTGTTTAATTTTACATTTAACTTAATTTTAACAATATCCTATAAAATGTACCTACGATATAATATGTACAAATACATACAAATATTAATTATTTGTTTCATTAAACCGACAATTTTAGTTCACAAAATAATTTTAGTACATAATATTTCCTTATTATAGTATATTATATAGGACCAAATTGAATGAAATTGAATAACACCGATTCGGAATGCAAAAAGGATACGTCATATTAATCGGAATAGGAACTACAGACATTTACGGAAAAGTACTGAATACCTCCGGACGACTTTATAACTTGCTCATTTCATAAATCGTCCTTTTCCTATTAAAATTTCTTCCATTTAATGCCTTTAAGAGATATCATCTAATCAGATTCTTCTATTTCGTGGAACTATTTTTTCTGTTTTCTGTTTTTGGTTAAATTTCCTATGTATTTTGTATTTTGTCACACAAAATATGTCTAACACAAAACTAGCTAGTATAATAAAAAAAAAATCTAAGATATTCTTTAACTGTATATCAGAAAAAGAATATTAGATGATGCTCTACTCAATAAAAATATGACACTAATTTACTATAATATATATACATATAATTTTACTAATTTATAAGCGAGTGGCGGTAAGTATAACCAAAACTGTTTTTTAACAGTTTTTTAACTAAAATTAAAAATTTTGCTCTATCGAGAAAATATACTTGAAAGTAAGTAATAGATAGGGTAGTATTACAAACTAATACGAGTAAATTCATACCGTCAATATCCACTATAGTAAAGACATAATGTCGCTGCAGGCGCGCCAATAGAACGTGTGAGTAGAGCGGAGTTAGGTCACGCGTGTTCACGCTCACCGGCTCACTAGCGTCCGTTTGAAGCTAGTGAACGCTGTGTCACGCGTGGTACCGATATCAATCATCTGGAATTTGTGTGCTCAGCTAAACGCGTTCCAACCTGCTACACGCGCCAGTCAGTGTTGCACTATTGATATTGAACAACGAAAGCGCGCGGGCGCCAGTGTGCGTGAGAGCGGCGCGGGTGTGCGTGAGGGGACCGGTGTCGCGCGCGCTTCATATAGCGCTCTATGAACATAATCGTGTTTCAATTCACCCGCGCACCGGTGATCGACGCTATCCCGCCCCGCGTCACTTAGCAGAGGGCCTTAAGGCTATTTTACATTGTGTAACTGACGTCAGTCCACTGCCGAGTCTGTGCTGACCTGGCACTGCCATTGTGTAAATTGATTTCATGCCGGTACAGTAATGTCGCGTCAGGACCCGTGTTCTCTATGTGTGGTTTTGCTGTGGTTATCGACTCGATGCGGTTATAGACTCGACAATTGTCTACTTTGGCATTCACTAAGCACATGTCAAAACGTCTACGACGTTTTTTCCGTGGTTTTACATGTCGATGAAGTTATTGAAAACAATAGTGTGGTTTTTCGTTTGACAAAGTATTATTTACAATTTAATGTCGACATTGAAGTCGACACGTTTTAAAAACCACAGTTAGAGAATAGGCCCGCAGTACTGACTTCAATATTCCCGCTTCACATGACGCCGTGTAAATGGTGAAGCTAGTCACTGCCGCTCTATTTTACGGGGACCACGCTGCGTCGCATTTTTTGACCCAGCCAAAAATGTCAGCGTAATTTCGAGTTTCACTTTGGCTGGCAAGGCGTCTCTCATAAATGTGTCTTGACGCTGAATAGAGCTTGATAACAGCATATTGATAGCAAATTATTAACTTTGATTTTTTGCTGTTTTCGAGAATTCATTTTTCCGCACTGACTTTACGAACGTGTGTACACCAAAAGAAATATCCTCCACTACTGACGAAATACTGACTGCGTGTAAATAGTACGAGTCAGTTTTCGGCGCTAGCATTGACGACAGCTACTGACCCTGTGTAAATCTGCCTTTACTCTCAAAGGCCTCATATCATATGGGAACGTGTAGTGATTTACATGCGTTCGCGTCGTTAATGTTATCGATAACTTTATAGGAGTTTTAAATTTTATAAATTACTAGCCAGTGCCCGCGACTTCGTTCGCGTTCTCTATAGCCTATATATAGCCTTCCTCGACAAATAGACTATCCAACACAAACAAACCACTACTACATAATATTATAAACATGCGACATGTTTGGTTTTTTGAAGTGAAAACTTCTACAGCCGCGTTATACGACTTTGAGTAGGAAAAAAATGTATGGGTTGGTTCGCGTCAGCAACATGCTAATGCACACAGTTATGCGCGCGCAGCTGTCTACGACTTTTTTGTCCTTACTATAGTGTAATATTATATTCTAATGCACATTCATATTATGTATTTTCAAGGCCATAGTTGATCTCCATAGTGACATTACAAGCCGAATATAATTATGATTAAACTTATCACAATTCATCTTGCATCAAAGGCTGCAAGTCTTCGCGAGTCCTATCACTCCGATTCGCTTTTCTTGACATTCCCTGCAACACGCCTATATCGGATAATCTGTAATTATACAAATTCATATTAATCACTACATATTATAAAACAAAGTCCTATGTCGCGTCTGTCTGTCTCGTCTGTGCGTTCGCGGCGATAAACTCAAAAAGTATTGCACCGATTTTCATGCTGTTTTCAACAATGGATAGAGTGGTTCTCGAGGTAGGTTTTGGTATATAATTTGCATCCGTGTGAAGCCACTAGTCATGTATAAATTTACTTTTTACGTTTCGCTGTCAATTGGGCAGCCCGTGTGGCAGCAGTAACCAGTTACGGAATACCACTGTGAAATAATGTTTCGTGTGTATGTAAAGGATGCATTATCCTTAATCCTTCTGTTAGTTAGCAGGTCACTAATTGTAACACATTGTAGCCACATACCATAAAGTAGCTAAACCGTATGTCGGTCGACCTTAACAATAACATTTTATAACAAAAAAAATTTTTTGTCATGGATGCTATTGTCAGAACTGGACCAAATTGAAATGGGACCACACGGAAATCGTTTCACTCAGTAGAAAGTTATGAGGTAACAAACATTTATAAAAAAAATACAGTCGAATTGGGAACCTCCTCCTTTTTTGGAAGTCGGTTGAAAACAAAAACAAGTAAACATTTGAATTTTCTTAAGACAACATCGATAAGTTACCTAATTTGTTGAAACAATTCTAAAGAAAACATTTTCTGTATCAAATTTAAATAACACTCACACTTCGGATTCATCGTCGTCAATGTTGTTCGGTGTGAAGTATGGATTAGCCGCTGCCGGCCTGAATTTGTATCCGGTTATCACGAAAAATACAAAAGTAGCTATTTCTCGAAACATTTCTTCTATCCATGAATATTGAAATGATACTGTACTCTGAAATTGTCAACAATAAACATAAAATTAATTGAAACAATACAAAATCAAAACATTGTTTCAACAAAGGAGAGGAAAACATTTTTCACTTTTGTTAAGAGTGGTGAATAAAATGATTTTGAAAATGCAATATTTAATTATTATTTTTACAAAATAACTTTGTGTAGCTATTCTACTACTACTAAAAGGTTCAAGAGAAATGTAGGTACTTATTTATATACCTTGAGCAAAAATACGATGAATCTTGTGAAGTAAATGTAGCAAACAACAATTATGTAGAAATGTTGGAATAGCTTCAACTTTCGTAGATTTATCGCCGCCTTTCCGTCTGTACTGGAAGCGTCTTGCAGGTGACGAATCGACCTAGGAAATTAGTATTAGTATTAATATACAGTTTGTGAAATCAAAATTACATTGCAAGCACCAATAAATAATTTGGTGGCGACATACTGGCCTTCCAGTATTTAATACTAGCTAGTGTTCGCGACTACGTCCGCGTTGACGTAGTGTTGAAAAATATTATGTGAGTGGTAACACCGGACATTGTTATCGCTGTGACGATATTAAGTAAGAAAGTAGCAAAAGGTGACAGACAGGTTGACGGTCCACTTGATGGTAGGTGGCTACCGTCGCCTATAACACAAGCAACGCCATAAGTGCTACAAGTGCGCTGCCGACCATAGAAGGATTAAGGGTAAGGGATAAGGGAAGGATGGGGTAATGGGCTCTGGCATCCCTTACTCACTCACCGAAACACAACAGCACATAAATGCTGTTATTTCACGGTGGTATTCTGTGAGGGGGTGGTTACTGCCGCCAGAATGGCTGCCCAAATGACTGCGAAACGCAGTATGCCCTACCATACCACTACTTCTCAAAGCCACACCAGAGTCAATTTCCAAAGTTGACCTCGCCGGGAATCGAACCCGGGGCCCCTGAGACGTTAGGCAAGCTATCTTGCCACTCGTCCAACGGGCTCGTCAATTTCAACTTTCCATACATTAATATTTGTTGTATTTAGTGAATCATTTTGTACTTAATTCTGTTCTAATAGTACTAATTAGGTAAAGTGTGAATAGTAGTCTCTCAACTAGAATGACGTCGTTCACGCTTTCTAGTGGTGGGACATTGAAATAGCCGAACTTGACTGTATTAAATTAATAAATTCAAACAAGACTGGGACTATATTATAATAGTTAATTAATAGTAGGTACTCACCAGACCACAGGAAACAATATGGCGCCGCAACACAACAAGTCGACTAATATGAAAGTGTCACGCCATACATTTTGTTCTGCATCTCCCTTTTCACTTTCTGCTATTATTATTTCCGCTACATTTGCCAAAACCTAAAAAAACCGAAGCTTTAAAATAAATTGTTTCGTAGTAGATAGAGGCGTTTACTGAAAATGTATTTTGTCACTATTGAATCATAGGTCAAGCCTAACACAAGCAATGCGAATAATTTCTGTTAACATATATGTGGAATTTTCTAAACAGACTGTATTTTTGAAAACATATGCTTATTTTTTTTGTTAATAATACCAAATGATTTTGTTCTTTTCCTGACTTGTTATCAGATTAATTTCCCCCCTTACACGACCTTGAGGTCATCCTAAGGAAACAGGAAGTACGAAACAGGAATACGTTTCCAAACATTAGTTATTTAGGGAGATGTATGAAAACATTAATTACTGTGGGAATTATTCTGAGTATTAATTCTAATAAACGCCAACGCCGCTTATTTATATTACCGTGAAATAATAACACGTGTGGTGTGAGTGTGAGTCTTTCTGTAGAGTCAAGTGCATAATGCACAGCCTATACATACAGACATCGGTATTATCTTACGTTTGGTCTAGTGGCTAGTAACCCTAGCCATTAACCAAGCGGTCGCCGGTTCGAATCCCGCTAGGGGCAAATGTTCACGTGTTAACATTTTACCTTTGTACTTGAGTTATGGAAGATGTTTTGTATTTATAAAATGTATGTATTAAAAAAAAGTAATTTATGTATTAAAAATCAACTGTCTGGTATCCATAATACAAGCATTAGTTGCTTACTGTTAAACTAGATGTTGCTGTGTGGGTGGAATGTGTCAAGATATTTATTTATTTATGTTGTGTTTGTTAATTTCGTCTTTAGTTGACTGAAACCCCCTCCCAATCGAGTGGACTGTCAGCTGGTCTACTATCCTTCATAGTTAAAAAAACCAATAGAATCTAGTCGCCATACATTCATCTGTCACACGATCTAACCAACAATCGTACGATCTAAAAAATATTTTTTACCTGTAACGGTATGACGAAAACGAATAATTTCTTATCTCTGTCAGCAAGTATGTGCTTGATAAAGTTCCATCCAGTACCTACTAACACGAGGGTTACAAATAGAACCGCTCCTTTTAATCTGAAATTAAAAATTAATAATTAGAGGTTTAAAAAGGTTCACAAGGTAATGAAGATTTACTCTCTCTATGCTTTAATTTAACCCTTTAGCCGACAGAGTCTGATTTATACGACAATTATTTTCATGTCCATTTCGTCAGAGCTGGACAAATTTCTCCAATTGTTTAATGTTTATTTTTAAATCATTGAGTTATTTTCTCTTAAAAAATAATTAAAAAATTACGAGACAGACGCAACTCCTACAAACCAAGCGGTTAAAGGGGTAAGTATCTTACGATAATAATTTTGGTTAATTTTGATGTTGAATCTTTTTCATATTGAATTTTTTTTTTTTTTTAAGTTATAGAGGAACATACATACATACAATACACTTTAGTGTTGATAAAATTCAATTGAAAAGTACTCACAAATGCGTGACGTAATAGAGAATAGCCCAGGCGGTGACGTGCTCTCCCCTAGTCTGTATGAAGTGATAATTGATACCGTGGAACGCCAGCGACATCGCTTTCAAGTAGACAAGCACACACATTATGATATGTATTCTGTACACCTTATGCGCACTGCTCCTCAATAAAAATGTCCAGAAACCGGCACTCAGGAAGAATATGAGTGACATCATACTGTACAGGGCCGGCAGAGGCATTTCGCCGGCCGACAAAAAGTTACCGCCATTGCTTTCATATATCTCAATCTAAAACGAAAATATGTTAAAAAGAAAATCATCGAAGGAAATTAATTTTTTTTTTTTAAATAATGAAGCCAGTTCCAAAAAGTTTCCACTTTTCAAAATGTTTACTATGAATAAAAAATAGTATTTTTATATATATAATTCAAACTATCCGCTTCCGGTGACTTCGACCGCGTAACTTTGTAAATTATATACTACTAGCTGTTGCACGCTACTTCGTTCGCGTAACTTTACAAAATATAATACATTCGTGTCTGTGAAACCATGGAAATACACATACAAAATTTCGGAAGGATAATCCCTTATAATAAGGATACCCGTTTTCCCGTAGGAATGAAGCATTTTCCTGCGGTAAAAAGTAGCCTATGTTCATCACGGATAATGTCGGCTACAAATGGTAAAAGAATTTTTCAAATTGGTCCAGTAGTTTCGGAGCCTATTCTATACAAACAAACAAACAATCAAATCTTTCCTATTTATAACATTAGTATAGATAAAACCTACCTCGAGAACCACTCTATCCATTGGTGGAAACAGCATGAAAATCGGTGCAGTAGTTTTTGAGTTCAACACGAACAGACAGACAGACAGACAGACGCGGCGGAGGACTTTGTTTTATAATATGTAAGTAAGTATGACCTACCATCAAGTTCATACCAGCCGAGTTTCTCTCGTGTGGACAGTTGTGAAAATACAAATTGTACAGCCCCTCTTCTTTCTCGGAGGCAACGTACATTGCAAACTGCGAACAAACGGATATACATAATTATATATTGTACTTAGTTAGAATTTTCGAAGTTACAACAAAGTATGAGAACAATACTTTGAGACACATACACTGGCATTGTAGTAATCGAAACCATCGCGCGTGTGTTTTGTAATGGGCAACACAGCGAATGAACATTCCGGCGTGAATTCATCCTTCCTCATATGATCAACTGTAACAAAAAAAAATATACATTTCTACTAGCTGGTGCCCGCGACTTCGTACGCGATGATAAATTAAAAATATAAAAGCAATTATAACGCTTGGCAACTTGTTGCTATAACACATTGGCCAGGCGTTATAGTTACAATTTTATATTTAGATAATCCCTCGGGAACATTACTTTTTTCTGGGATGAAATAATTGAAATGTATCCAACGTCCTTTCTGGTGTCCCAGACAACGTGTATGCAAAATTTCATGGTGATCGGTTCAGTAGTTTTAGCGTGAAAGCGAGACAGACAGACAGAGTTACTTTCGCATTTATAATATTAGTAAGGATTAATCCATATACATAATAATAAAGCATAGCATTCTTTGCACGGTCTTAGTCATTGTATTAGAAGTATTTGATGAGGTATTTTCTCAAAAATTCCACCCAAATCACTACCATAGTATAAAACAAAGACTTCCGCCGCGTCTGTCTCTTCGCGATAAACTCAAAAACTGCTACACCGATTTTCATGCCGTTTTCACCAATGGTTAGAGTGGTTCTGGAGGAAGGTTTTAGTATATATAATTTACAAAGTTAGGAGGGCGAAGTCGCGGGCAGCAGCTAGTTTATAATAAACAAAAGTGTATCAGCTTACACGCACGATTGGAGTTTACTCCTTACGAACGATTATAAAATACATAATAAAAATTATAAAAACATTTTATCATAACGAATTAATATCTGCGCTATCTCTGTTTGCAAGGATGTATTATTACGTAACATATTTCAGTTACCCTATGTCCTTTCTGGTGTCGCAAAAAAGCGTGAAAGTTTTGTGTGAAAGCGTAACAAACAATTTGCGCTTATCAAGATAAATGTGCTTTATCAAAAAGCCAACATTAAATAGTATCTATTAATCTAATGATAACACGAGACTATCCCTCTGTGGTTTTTTATATTATCCCTTAAAATTGTAAATAAATAAATAAATAAATGAATAAAAATAAGTTACCTCCTAACGCCCTTCTCCTTCTATTGATGAACAAATACTGCGACTGTCGCTTTATCCTGTCTATGGGGATCGTAGATCTGTTCTGGTAGAGATGCAAGGCTGTCACTTCACCCTTACATGTGATGTTTAGCCTGAGAATACAGATCAAATAAATATATTTTAGTACCTACAAGACACAACTTAGTAAGTTCAAAAACTGAAATCAAGATTTTGAAAATTGAAAAAATTCATTCAAAATCACCTCATTTTGTTGAAATCCATTGTGAGCAAAACTATCGCAGGATGCTGCGGTGATATAATACCATTATCATTTAATAAACACGTGTCTGAATGGGATTCCAAATAGGGGCTGATTGCATCATTCACTGTACGATCTAATGTAAATCCATACTGAAATAAATATATTATATTATAAAAACACAAAAATAATATAATTGTAAATATAATATACTAGCTGTCGTCCGCGTTGAAAATTTTATATAGCCTATATATAAAGATAAATGGATTATTCTACACAAAAAGAATTTTTCAATTCAAACCATTTTCAGTTCATGAGACAAACAAACAAACCCTAGCTTTATATAATACTTAGTATAGATTTAACCGAATTTAAACCGAGTTTTAAATTCAGTTCCATTTAAACTGAAATTTAAATTCGGTTTTCACTTATGGAGAGACAGAGATATGTGAAGTAAGTTTTTATTTATATAATTTTATTATTCCATGCTGTGTTGTCTATAATATATTTTGTTTTGCAAAAATTTAGGTAGCCCGTTTTGGTAGCAGTAACAGGCCTTACAGAAGAGGACAGCATATACATGCTCTTGTGTTCCAATGAGCGAGAGAGCGATGCCAGAGTCCTTTACTCTATCCCTTATCCCTCATCTCTTTTTCTCATCCCTTCTAAATTTGGCAGTGCACTTGTAAAACCTGTGACATAGCCAGTCACCATCAAGTGGACTGTCAACATTAAAAAAAAACTTATATGGATAATAAATAATTTATGTAATGCAAATAAACCTTACCTCTCCCTCTACTGGACCAGTTGGTAACTTAAAATTTATCACTTTAACATCAAGAATTCCACCTTGAAAAAAACCGAAGGTTGTGAGATCTACATAATGTCGTTCATCATCCTGAAAAATGAATATATTTAAGTGATGTGAAGAAAACTTGCTTCTAAAAAATTTACTACCTGTCTTTATATAGTACGAAATACATGATTAGTCATTTGATGTGAATCCAAACGACCTTAATCAAATGGAGCGACGCCAAACATTGTGCCCACTCACGATCAGTCCAATTTTCTGTTCTGTCATTTATGTGTTTGACCGGGTCGAGTGACATTGACATGAGCTCTGATTTGGAACTGCAACATGATGCCTCATGCACTCACGATCAGTTGACGCAATGAACTGACGTGACGACACAGCGCGATTTGAAATCCAGTGTTTGACATCAAGCCAACGGATTTTACTTACCATTCACAATCAAATTTTGGCTTCACATCAATCCATTTGACGCGTTAGACTGATCGTGTGTTTCATCCATTATGGACGAAATACACGATCAATCATTTGACGTGGCTCCAAATCAAATGGAGCGACGCCAAACATTGTGCCCACACACAGTCAGTCCAATTTTCTGTCATTTATGCATTTCATCGGGTCGAGTGGCGTTAACATGAGTTTTGATTCAGAAGCGCGGCATGATACCACGGCGTAGTAAGGAGAATGGAAATGTATTCTATCCTCCTTGACGCGACGCAAAGGCGCGATTTGAAATCCAGTGTTTGACATCAAGCTATCAGTTTTTACTTGGTTTTTACTATTCACTATCAAATTTTGGCTTCACAATGTGAAGTTCACATAAGTCAATTTGACGCGATGGACTGATCCTGTATTTCGTCCATTATGGTAAGAAAAACATAATTATTTTGGTCCACGCCAATAGGTCATTAAAAAACCCCACATGAAAATGTTCCCTTTTTGCGAGATCATTGTTATTATTATTATGTCTTCTATGGAATAAATCAACATTTTTCTACATAGAATAAATATTTATTACAAATATATCAATTTTCGTTTAAATTTAATACTTATAGATAAACAGCTGTTACTTTAAAACACATGGAATAAAAAAACATTTTGTCCTTTTATTTATCCAAAGACATGCATATTCAATTCAAATAAATTGCAATTACTCTATTTATAATTTCTAATTCCTATTTATAGTTAATATATTCAATTATTTAGTTCTAATAGAAATGTAAAATAAAAATATTAAGTCTCTGAATAGATGTATTAATTTAATCAGGTAAAAAAGTATTTCTTTGAAACCCACTTGGAAATTAAGTAATTATAAAAAATATAGTTCTGTTATCTAAAGCCTTAAATGAAATAGTTGACAATAAAACTAAAAAAGGTGATAAGCTTACCGTAAGAGTTAATTTGTGTATTCTGCATGATGCTGATATCATTGTTAGAAGAGCATAAGTTATTGCTACTTTTGCTGTACGAATCATATTTCATGACTAGCTGATTAAATTTATTTGAGAATTTAATAACTAAAATAACTAAATGGTAAAAAAATAAAGACGAGTCCCGTAAATGTTGGAATGGAATAAAACAATACACAGATTTATAAATTTTACGAAAATTACGAAAATATCACCCACACCCACAGACTAATATTACTATTACCATAGAGTAACTTATAATGCTAATCAAATACCACAGCCACAGACTATGATTTTGACAAAAAAGTAACTGATATTTTTTTGAAATGTTACGGCCTGGTTACTAGACTTTTACGCCAAGTATTTATTTTATTACAGATATGATAGTTTTATAGTTTAATTAATTACTAACCACAGAATTGTGAACGTTTGTGATTCCGTTCGTATTGTCCGAGGATGTTTCAAGGAAAGATTAGATGGAAAGAGATAAATATTACGATAGTTTAATATGTATCACAAACTAGTAAAAACTTAAGATACATTGATTCACACTTAACATAATAATATATCAATAAGTAAAACGTTCCTAAGCAACGGTCCGTAGATTAGGTCACTGACATAAGATATGAGGTTGCATATCTTAACAGTTACGGCCTGGTTACTAGACTTTTACGCCAAGTATTTATTTTATTACAGATATGATAGTTTTATAGTTTAATAATATACGTATCAAGAATAATTATTATTTAACAAATTATGTTTCTGCGCATTGAACTAATGAAACTTCGAGTTTCGATAGTTTAGTACAAACTAAGGAGATCCATTCTCCTTGGTACAAACAATATAACTACTCTGTTTTTATTTTTAATAGTAGTGGTTTAGTTAAAAAAAAACGTCAAACGTTTTATTGTTCTGTGTCGGTTCTGTGCGTACAAATGTCAATAATATTTCTCTCTATTCATATCATAAATTGTTCGGTCCTCACTCCTTCTTGGCTGAGTATGACTCAATAACATCTCTTTTTCTTTCGTAATACGAAAAAAAAACAATATTAAAAATGTGTGTAACTGTTTGATACTGATATTCTATGGCGTTTGATGTTACAGTATTTAATGAATTAAAAAAGTATATTAGTTTTCCGTGTACAAGATAAAATGTAAACGACTTTTCAAGAGATCCACGTAGAGATATGGGTTCCAGACTTAGGTAAGTAATTGTCATTTATTTTAGAAAGGCCTCTCTCAAAAAACTTTTTTTTTAACTATAACGAATTGATTTTCGTATACCTAGGTCTTGGGTAAACCTTTATTAGAATTATAGCAGCTTTGTAACAACCACTACATAAATATCACTTGAGCATGATAACATGCAAATCACAATGTCAAGACTATGATAGAGTTTTAAGAAGGATTTTTTGATTTTATTAATTTATTGTAAAATATGCTTCAAAAGCAGTGGTTATTTTTAATATTTTACGTAATCACACACACATTTAGGCATTTTTTCATATTAGACAATTTTCACATTGTATAGCCTTATACATTTATTTTACAAGTTACAACTTTAATAACATCTATTTTTAATTTTTTAGTCTACTAACGACGTACCCCTTGACTTTACTAGGAGTTGATACATTATAAAATATAACTATGTTTCAAATTTTTTCTAGACTTTGTTGTTTTGACCTCTGTGTATATTATGCACAGAGGTTACAGCACCCTAAAATTTATGTTAACAGTTAAATGTAATAGACATTTCAAAATGAGTAGCGTCAAATGATAAAATACACAATATTGTTCGCCCATTCTTAACATTATTATATTTCATTATTTCTTTAGTCATCATCATCATCATCATCATCTCAGCCCCAGGATGTCCACTGCTGGACCTTTTGGCGTCCCCCAAAATTTTCTAATAGGACCGGTCAGAAGTAGCCTGGATCCCCCGTTGACCCGCGGGCTTTATTCTGCCTTTTCTTTAGTAGATAGTTATAAATAATACACATTGTAATAGTTTAGTAATATTTTTACAAAACTGTACATGAATGTCAATGCCCTCGCAAAACTCATTGTCAGCATGACTCGAAAATTAATTAATTTTTGCTAAATAGTAACTAACTATTTGTACAACAATGTTTTGCCATACAAGCAAAATGTTGCAATTTTCACTTTATTAGCAAATTCAGCAAGTATTTGTTGCGTAACTATTTGTAGGATGATTTAATCACTATTTGTAGGTAAATTTAAAGTTTAGGTACAAAACTGAAAGCCCGTAAATAAAAATAATTTCCCTATAAATATATCTGTAATTAATAAGTATATTTATAAAAGAAAAGTTGTGTTATCTACACCATTTATAACTCTAGGATCGGGAAGTATTTCCTTAAAACCAAAAACTGTTTAATTTAATTATATATTACTAGTGGGTGCCCGCGACTTCGTTCGCGTTGAAAAAGAAAATCTATGCTAGCTTGACCCGGGCAAACGTTATTTTGCAACTATCACTTACCTACTGAAAAAAAGTCTTAAAAATCGGTTTTAAAGATCGGACCTCATACTACAGTCTACAATAAAATTCTGAACGCACCTATAAATATTTGACACCCAAGTGACAATTTTAGACAAAATACATCAATACAGTCAATGTGTATGAAAAATTTTAAGGTGATCGGTTCAGTAGTTTTTGCGTGAAAGCGAGACAAACAGACAGACAGAGTTACTTTCGCATTTATAATATTAGTATTGATAATATTTTTCAAACATTCTATACATTATATGTTTTTTGGTGTTTACTCCTTCAGAACCAATTTTAATATATTTATTAAGTTATTTATTTATTCATTCATTCATTCATTCATAAGGAGGAAACACACATTTTTTTAAATATTATCACTAAACCAATCAATGTAGATATTTTACTGGCGATACTTAAGTATCTAATTCAATTTGTTCCGATTCCTCATTGTCTATATCACTACTTATAACTTAGAGACACTTCATATTCAAGTAATATTAATATCATTCACACTAAATATGCTCCAGTGTTGTTATATGAGCTTGTAAATCTATAGCTATTCTATAGATATTATGAAATCAAAATCACTGTCTTCCTTGTCTGCTTCTCCATTTCTCTCCACAAAATGATTTTGCTATGGTTTTCTCCAATAGAAGATTTAATGAGGCCTACAAGATCTACTGTGGCCTTTATTAGGCTGTAAATAAAAAGTATCCGTGCTGCTTCCGATCAGTCCTACTGAAATACTTATTACGGGACTCTTTGATAATTTTATAGTTTAAAGGAAAAAAAAATTTTTTTTTTCAGAGATACTGTTCGATTCTTATTTGAATTGTTCTGTGAAGTATCACCGGGTGATAACATAAGAGAGCCCTGTATTGTAAAAAAATATCCCGAGTCATACAAAAATGAAGAGGAATTGAGAAATGTTCCAAAGTTCACATTTCCTTGCCAATTAGATAGGTAAGCATTTTTATGTTTTAACTTTTTTTAAGCTAACCATAAAACTGGTTTAACTTTTTTTTTTAACATTTAGAAGCCTTCAGTTGTTGAAGTAAAATGCACAATTAGACGCTTGTCTATTGAATGAGATCCAAATATCCAATTGTCATTTGTAAAAGAGTGAATAGTTATTTTTTCCCATGATCTATTATTATGATAGGTGGTTAGGTACTAACTGATAACAGTTATGAAAACTGATATCATAAATAACAATTATTATTCTGGATTTAGATGATATTTTAATTGTACAATCCGTTGAGACTGAAGAAATGATAAAGATCTTGAATTTTCACTGTGTCCATTTGCTCAATGTTATTGTTCAAACAAAGATCTAGAGTTTTTCTCACCAATGAGTATTTTGGTGGGCAGTATATTCCTAAGAAGTTAACTGTACCTGTCTAAAATAAAAATGTACTTCAAAAATTCTAAATAAATTGTATTTACTTACACGGTTATAATGTTTTTTTTTTTACAGTACATTTGTCCAGCATTATTCTTTCGTCTTAACATCTGCTCAATCTCAATACACTTTTTGCTTCTGCCGTTATGATCCCCGAGCGAACACAGCATTAGTGCTTCTTTCACATTTACCATGGCACGATATATTTTTCAAGTGAGTATATATAAATAAATATAACTGTATAATTACAACTGTTTAAATAACAGTTTAGTGTGAAATCATATCCAATAAATGGTCCACATACTTTCAAAGTTTGCTTAGTTTTATAAGATACAATTATTTTTTGGCCAATAATGATTTAATATATAAAGAGATTACAATTAAAATCACGTCATTGGTAATGGTTAATTACAAATGTAGTATTGTATTATTTTTTTTATTTATAAATATCTATTTAGTTAATCCAATGTGGCCCTACATTTGTAATACTGCACTATATAAAACTAAAATAGTTCTACCGAGACCATTGGGATAGGCCCTAACCACCATCCATGCCTAGGGAACGTTGCTTCGATAATAATAATTTATTGTGATGCATTTCAGATTGCTTAATTGCATAGCGAATCTAATAAATGGGCCAGAAAGGGGCGAGTTGACGTCATTCTTGGACGCTTGCCGAATACGTCCCCCTATGCCGGGACACACGCTCAAAATAACGTATAACGCTGGTCATGACGTTTTCTCCTGCACCAGTCCTGATATCAAGCTGCCCTCTATACCAGAAAACGTAAGCTATTCTCAATTTTGTAATAATAAATTGACTATTAAAATAATATCAATGTTTTCATAAAAAAAATGATAATTCAGTACCTCTTCTTAAGTAAAGTTATAGAATTGTTACGTTAGAAGTTGTGTGTATGTAATCCTTACATATCATAAAACAAAGTCTTCTCTGTCTGTCTGTCTGTCGATAAACTCAAAAACTACAGTTTTCATGCTGTTTTCACCAGTGGATAGAGTGGTTCTCGGGGAAGGTTTTAGTATATAAAGAGTGGTTTTCGGGGAAGGTTTAAGTATATGAAATTTACAAAGTAACGCGTCTGTCTGTTCGCGATAAACTCAAAAACTGCAGCACCGATTTTCATGCTGTATTCACCAGTGGATAGAGTGGTTCAGTCGCGGGCAGCAGCCAGTGAAAAATAATACTTTGTCTCCAGTGTAACATAACGGAGTACTTCAGTGCACTCGACACAAGATGTATGGCCGGATTGTGGGCGGCGTTGTTGCACGAGAGGCGGGTCGCCGTTGTGGCCTCAAAGCTCTCCCGACTGTCGGCCATAGTGCAAGCCGCAAACTCAACTCTATTCCCGATGTCATGGCAGCACATATTTATACCAATTCTACCGAAGCATTTAGCGGATTATCTGCTTGCCCCAATGCCCTTTCTCATAGGAGTTCCTAGAAGTGTTATGGAGGTATGTGCTATTTATTTTATTTGCACTCTATCCCCCGTCATATTGGTTCCACATTTCGAAAGATACGAATAGTCGTGTAAAAATCTCTAGTATTAACAGTTATTTATTTTAACAACATTATGTGTGTTCTTAAACATGCTTTTATACCAATAACAATACGTTGTTAAACAAAACAAGCATTTTTAAAATTTTCTATAATATTTACATAAATGCAATTTATTTCATGAAAGTAACTTTTAAACATTTTCTTTTTTTTTTTCAGAATGTAAGAATGTCAGACGTTGGGGATGTAGTCATCGTAGATGTAGATCGAAATGAAATAATATCTCCATTTAACGACCTAGAAAGTCTTCCACCCGAGTTGGTAAGTATTAATAATATGAAGTTATTGCACAAGTAATAAAAGTTTCTCTTTTATTTTCTTAAGGTATCGTATTTCTTTTTTATCGCAATTATCTTTTATGGAACATTAAATCTCTTTTAGTATAATATTAATCACGTATTGAAGCGACTGAGAATGTTGATTTTATTGTTCCGTTGATTTCTTCATTGGACATTGTTACTTACTAGAGAAAAATAGATGGTCTTTCGACGTTAATAATTGGATAAAGTAAATTATGATTTTGCCGTTTTTTTAAATCTATATAATGAACGAAAAATGCACTGAACCGGCTTGTTTTTATTAGAAGCCTGACGATTCTAGCTGAGGTTCAGTTTAATATATATTTTTTTTAAATTTCAGGTATCTGGTTTGAAGAGGGCATTAGGCAATAAAAATGCTTTAGGTGATGCCGTTTCCAGAGCTTTTCTGCGGGCGTTAGTTTGTTTAATAGGTGGCTATCGAGATGCTATTAGGTAAGAAACTGATTACCCTTACCCTTATTCAAGCTTCATTTTCATTTTCATCGATGGATTTTCATCGGTGCTAGAGATTCTATGATATTTTACTTTATATCGTGTAAAAGCTGATTTCATATTTAATAAATAAAATTAATCACCGTTTTATTTTTCTTCAGAATTGAAAAGGGACAGTTAATAACATTCAATCCGGAGGCTTTCGTAAAAACTAGAAAAAATATGCAACCGTTTCTAAGGAAAATTTTACAATCTCAAATATTTCAACAAGTAAGTTTTGCAACTTCACTACTGTCGTGAGAGATGAAGTGAGAGTTTAGAACATTTCATTTGCACAAAACAAGGAGTTTTGGTCTGAATTAAAAATGAATATTTCAATTAGAGTGCCTATCTAATGTATAATATTATTAACAGTTCATAGATGAAAGACTGGGATTGCTGAATTCGGGCAGAGGCTTCAGCGACGAATTCGAAGTGGAATGTAATTTGTATGCAGAAAGACTGAACTCGGGCAGTGGACAAAAATTGAAACAACAATACAGAGATTGGGCTAGAAATGTGAAGAAAGAAGGCGGAGCATTCTTCAAAACAGTAAAAGACAAGGTAAAATGTCCCTATTTTTTCCTCGGGGTCTAAACGAGCTAAGTTAACATTTATGATCCTCGCTAATAATAATTCCCTATGTAAAAAGTTTTCATTTTGCAAACTAATTTGTAGACTTGTTTCGTGACTAATCGGGCTTTATAAATTCATTCATATGTAAGTATATTACTCGTATATAACTATCCAATATAGTATCTGTTATATTATTATGGATAATACAAAATATTTCATTGGATCGTCTTAAAAAAATATTTCAAAGTTAGTTAAATCACAATTTATAATAAAAGCTATTGTTTATTAGGTTTTTATAGTGTAGATTCATAGATTCTTCATTCCTACACAATACTAGCTGCTGCCCGCGACTTCGCCCGCGTATAAAAATAGATAAAAACGTGACACGAGAATTTTATATATTAGATGTATCAAAGTTATCTAAATCATTATGAACCTTGCTTTGGTTCTAAACAATATTATATATATTTCTCTGTATTCTATATTGTAGTCAAATTTCACACTAAATTGGAGGAAGTAAGCTCTCTTCTAACAAGACAGCGTTTTTTACAATCAATTAAAACCTACTAAAAATTTTATATTTGTATTAATTCATAGTGCAATATAATATATGATAATAATTATAATTATATATACAATAACGTTTCTAAAATATTTTTACAAATGACCATATACAATTGGCTTAAGTATTTGATAAAATAATTATAACTGCTAAAAAATAAAAAAATAATAAATCCGTTTACAAACAAATAAACATACATATAAATATAAAGTATATTTTATAAAAATAATAATAAATAAATTAATTAATATGAAGGGTGGCAACAACATTCGTTGTACGTTAGTGCATGCACAATGTGGTTTTTGTGATTGTTTTCCGCTTAAACTGTGAATATTTGCAGGCAAATCCAGCAGTTCAATCGGCTGTTAAAACGGTGAGTCAGGAGTAAAGCGTTAAACACCTTTCGCACTTGATGGAGTGTACATTCTTATTTTATTGCTATAAAAACGCCTCTTTTGTCCTCGCTATATTGTCTCGAAAAGCGTATTGCTTCTAGCTTTGTTCGTCGATGCCACGTTACGTCTTAAATTTATTTGTCATTTTTTCTTTTTACAATTTCACGTACGTATTTCCGAGTTTTTTTATTTATAATTTGGCAACAGACTCACTTTTCTTCTTAAGAATATTTAAAAAAAATAAATAATAAACTTAAATACAATTGATTAATATATAATATAGAAATCATAGATAAATAAATTGAAATTTGATTTCAACATTAAATAAAATTAGTAAACTCATAAAACATAATTATTATAGATACGAAATTTTATGTTAAATGAATCGTTCTTCAAGTATTAACATAATATTTATTACATTTGAACAATAAATCAAACAAAAGTTTATAAAATGTTAATTGTACACTCCATAAAAATAATTTAAAGAGGCTTTTTTTTTAAAAAAAGCATGTTAAGCCTTATACCTCAAAAAAAAAAAATTTTTTTTTGCATGTCATTGCCTAGAATAACATAAGCACGATATGCACGACAAATAAATATTAATAATATATAATATGTAACCACTATTTTAACAGAGGGAAATGGTTTTCATTTCATCATGTAGATTTCGTAATATGAATGTGGCTGAAGGGGAATTTTGTGCATTCAATATACCAAAACAGACCAATGTATATTTAATTATAAACTTACGCAACAACCAATACAACACTTTTCTAGTCTGAAATGTTTTTCATCCATTTTCAATTAATATAAAAATGTATGGAAATTAATATAATTTATTAAATATATTATAGTCCAAATTGATATATATGTCCTCATTTTTTTATTAACATTTTTAGTTACATTTAATTCAATTAGACCCGAATTTGTAGAACCAATTTATTTGATTTAATTAAACAGTTTATTACATTTATTTATACACTCCTTTCTATAGAATTGAATAGAAATAAATTCAACAAACTGTTCTGGTATGTTATGCAGCCTAACTTCTGTGTGTAGTCTACATTTTTGTTTATTTCATTTCATACTTTGCTTTATATTTTTGAGCATGTCGCCTCACTTTAGAACTAATTATATTCATGAATTCTGGTCGTATAAGAATGCGGAGACTTTTATAAACAAATAGTGCAATAAATTTGCAGTTTTTGCCTAAAAGAACTATGTTTTATACGTTCTGTCAAACACTATCATCAATTTATTGTGAGGCTATTTATATTTCCAGCGTTGAATTAACCCATCGAAGTTTTACTTTACAAACAATTCAAAATCAGCAACAAGTTGATTTTTAACGAAAAATAAGGTCTTCTTAGTAATTCTTGGTAATTTACATAGTTGTTACAGTGATCTTTAACGCCACCTGCAGAGTAAAAATATTTTATATGTTTTCATTTCTTAATTAATACAAACAATTCAATGTTTATTTGAACGAAAGTGATTTCTTCGGACATGGTGTCTTGTGTTGTTGTGCTTACACACTTCTTCTCTTGATATTCCGACGTAGGTCCGACAGGGAGGCAAAAACGTCAAGTCAGCGGTGAAAGGACTGAAGAATAAAATACCAAAGAGCGGTTCGCGGCCGTCTTCGATAACTACAAATGACGATAGCAGGTAATTTTATGGAAATTAGCCATTTTCATTCTTACCTTACCTTTCATTAGGTAAGGTGAGGTTCATTAGGTAAGGTAGGTATTAAGCCTACCTTACCTAATTACTTATTGTAAGGTAGGCTTTAAAGGAAATTAGAATTTCAACAGTTACCTTATTAAAAAATTAATTTCTTATATTAAGGTCGACAGACAGGCTGACGGTCCACTTGATGGTAGGTGGCTACCGTCGCCTATAACACAAGCAACGCCATAAGTGCTACAAGTGCGCTGCTGACCGTAGAAGTATTAAGGATAAGGGATAAGGGAGGGATGGGGTAATGGGCTCTGGCATCCCTTACTCACTCACCGAAACACAACAGCACATATGCTGTTATTTCACATAACAGCATAACATATTTGTTGTTTATGTTATATGCTGTTGTTTCAGCACATTATGCTGTTATGTTAAAAAAACTTGATAAATCCAACAACTTTTTATAATAGGATTGCTAAACTACGATTGACCGTACATCTCTAAACTAACGCCTGATAGATATGTATTGTAGTCTTTTTCTGATTACTATAATACAATGGAGAACTATCCACTAAATGACTTACAAAAAAATTTTGTACGTGAAGAAATCTGTGGTTATTATTTACCAATTTGCCAGTCAGTTTGGAGCCAAATAGGAGATCAATAATGCACGATTTTCTCTACTACCAACTACAGTTTTACTACAGTTACTACTACGGTTTTTTAAAATAAATTATAGGTTCTCGTGCGGTTCAGCAACGCCAATTTCATCGGATTCTTCGTCGGAATCAACACCGTCTCATGACGCTTCACATAGACCGGAAAAGCTACCATTGGACCTTCTAACAGAAATGGACTTTCTCTTCACCGAGCGAAAGCAAAGACGCGACAGCTACCCGAACAGTTCAAATATCTCCGAGCTGAGCTTAGCGGAGAAAGCTGTGAGTACCAAATAAAACCCTTTATTGTTTTCTAAGCTTCTACTGAATAAGGATTTAAACGTCAATACCAAGGTAAACTTAAACTTACAGTGTATGTCTTAAACTTAATATCCATGTTCACTACTGGCGAAACTAAAGGTTCATACAATACTTGTATTATTAAGCCCAATTAAGTTTTAATAAATGGATAAAGCTGTAAATGGAATGGACTGGAAAAGAGCGAAAAAATATATTTATATGGTGTTACAAGATATTTAATACACAATGAAACAGCCTTTGGTACCATTGGTACCATATCGTGCGCTGTTTTATTAGTACAAGTAGAATTTAGCCAGACAGTAGTTAGTGATGATCCATTATCATTTAGGAATTATCATTATAATTAGTAATTGTTTATATTTTAGTCGTAGATTATATTCACACTCATTCTTCACAATAATTATAAAGAGCTTGGCCACACACTTTGCCGCACTCTTGTGAAAGCTTTCACAATATGACATAACATGTTCGGTTATTGTGTGGCCAGGTTTATTCACTGATATATATATATTTTTTTTTTATGTAAACTATTCAATTTAATACACAATTATTCATTCATTAGTAAAGTAATTTGTGCTTAATGTAAATATATATTACATATAATAAATAGATATTTGAATATGTAGTACAACAAGCTATAGTTGTGTCATGAGAATGTTTTGTTTTTAATTTTTCAGTAGTATATATTATTTTCGATCAACTATATATATTTATAAAAATGTTCTATTTAAAAAAAAATTAATGACGTTTTATTCTATTAATCCAGCTATGGTTAATAGATTATTGCCTATTTTTATAACTCTATCTGTTTAGATTAATTTATCAATAAGCTTGATTAATATTGGGGTTGGCAAGAAAGTAATTTCGGTTTTGTAGTGTGAAATACATACATTTTTTATCTACAAAAAAAAATAATCTTTAATTTAATATGATACATTTATTAACTGTCTTGCACAGTTTTATGATGATCCAATTCAACTGTGGCTTTCATTTTATTTTGTCATCACCAATTTCAGATGTTCGAACAGAACGGTGGACATCTTTGAGTGAAAATTCCAACATGTAGGTTCTGTTAAATAAATCCACAGCCTATAAAATTCACTTATATCTTGATGAGCTTCACACATCACATTGATTAATGAAAAAATGCTTAATTTGTACTTTATGTTAAACTGTTCGTAAACCGACAGTTGTAAACTAAATTATACGGAATTCGTATTTACAGCAACCTAAAAAGTATCGAGTACCAAATCTGAAAAAAAATCTAAAATTGACAAAACATTAAGGCTGTTTGTTCAGTTGGACAAAGCAGCACGCGGTCTCAGGGAAGGATACAAACATCACTAGTGCAAGCTGAAAGAACTTTCTTTCCAACTCAATAGATCAATTATTTTGAGTTGGTCGAGGAAATACATACAAGAAGAATTACCCGTACTTCATCTTATATTTTCGAGCTGTCCACTGTTTTCGTGCTTGTTCTCATCTCGTTACTGGCTTCCTAGTACTTGTGTCTCGTCTCTGTAATAATATATATGCCAATGTGTAGATGAGAGTGTGTTGTATGTGTAACATATCCACTGGATCGAATACGCGCATCACCTGCAAATTGGTATACGAGTATGTGTATTAGAGTTGAAATTAGAGATCAAAATTGCATGTTCGTGCGTACCTCTTGCAAACGGCTGTGTGGCACATTGTTTACTTTTGTTTTGCAGAAAACCCTGTCACCATGCCTCCCCCCTCGATTACCGGAACGTCCCAATATTCCCTCACGTTACCCGATCATTTCCACGAGAAAATTAATCGATATATCGGATGCGCCCGCGCCGCCTCCACGCTCGACGCCGGCTGTCAACAATCACTTTGTCAGTAACATCACTAAAAACGACGCAATCGCCACAAATGACTTCCACACGAGCACCATACGATTCACAGAGGGGAAGGACAAGGCCAAACTAAAGCTGACCATGTCCTCTAACCTGAGGAAAGCGCCGCAAGACGCACCAAAATGCAACGGCGAAAAACAAACGCCCTCCGTTGACACTAGATCCGGTCAAATGATTAGGTTAGCCCGACCGGTGGCTCGACCAGTCGCCCGACCGATCGTCCGACCGCCACCACCTCAACTAATCGCGGCCCGAAACACAGAGGTAATTGTGATATGTGCATTTGTAATCATATATGTTTACTATTATTTTACAAAGGATAAAGTGTGCGCATACATACTGTAAGAAACTGCAAGAGTGAAATTGGTTCCAACTAACACCGCATAGTATAATAATTAAAAATATTATAAATGTAACAAATTTTTATTTTATATATTAAAAAAATAAACATAAATAAAACGATATTAATTAAACATTGTAAATGTGTTTAAAAAATAATATAAATCTAACAATGCAAGTTTGTCCCTTCATTTCCCCGTCATTTCGCTTTTCTAAACTTCCCAGACCCATTTCCGTTCTTAGCACACTTAATATGAAATACGCAATCACTTCTCTCTAAAATCATTTCAGGATTATTTCAGTTTAAGAATCTGTATCTTAGTAATGTAGATGGTTTAATTGCATAATTATGAGTTGGGTTTTAGTGTATTCGTTGACCGTGAAAAGCGTATTTACAGTGTTAACATCAGATGTAGTGTTTTGTACTTTAATAAAAGCACATAGAGACGCGACATAAGGAAACTACAAAACGTCGCGAGGATCAAGTCAGCTGTTATAAATGAAATTATTAAATTAAGGTAATTATTGTTCATGTCTAAAAGTGATTTCTTGTTACAAATAAAATGGGATTTTATAAAAGTGTAATTGTGCAAATTAATTGAGATATTAGTTTGGAAAGCTGAACAGAGGTCGCAACTACCACTATCTATGTGCTGACTAATGCCATGGGTGAAAAGCATTAATGCTTATCCGTCAAATGAGTTTATGTAAATTTGTCGACATAACTTAATATGGATGCAGCTTTCAGAAAAATGCAAATTAACTCTTACATACATATTATATAATTTTTAAAAACCTTCGTCCAATACATACTACATTAATACATCCTTTCATATTTTTTACTACGCACGCTTGCTTAATCTCAATGATGATCATTTATCCACATAACTTAATTTTATATATTCAAGTCCTTAAAGTCTGTTTTCCCCGTTTAAATATTTTATGTTCACCAAAAATTTGGATGGTACCTATTAAAGTTTTTTAAAACAGGAAATATTAAACCAACCTAATTCCTCGGCCCTACAATGACGTCATAACGCACAATCAGTTTCGAAATGCCTGAACTGTCTATGCTCTGTGACGTCATAAAGGGACGCGCGCGTTTTAATTATACTTACGCAGGCTGTGTATTTTTAAAATTTTAACTACATTTTCATTTTTTAAACTGGAATTACTGATTAAGTGTTAAGGAGAAGTGAATGATCCTCATTGATGCCTTGCATGTTTTTTTACAAGTGTTTTGTAAGTGCTTAAATAGTAATTGCATCTGCATGCTATATACAAACTATATTTATATTACTTTATACATGAAATAAAAGAAAAAATATATTTTATTTTATTTTATGTATAATGTATGTTTACATTATATACAAATGTCTTGACATGCTATAATCAAGGACTTTTTAATGTGGGAGTTTATTTTTTATAACTTCGTCAATAGTTTGTAAAGATGTTAACAGATGGCGTAGTTTTCACTACTGGTGGTTTTTTTTTTTACTTAATTTGATTTTCATTAATTACAACGTAATTACATTTGGTTTATCACCAAAAGGGTTTATAGAAAATATGTCCTAAATATAATTAGTGGAATTTTGTGGTAAAAATAAAATATGTAAAAACATCCTTAAAACATCCTTTATAATGCGGACCACCAAGGTTTGGAACTCCCTGCCTTCGTCTGTGTTTCCGAGTTCATATAACCCTAATCTTTTCAAAGTTCGAGTGAATAGGCATCTTCTGGGTGAGCTCGCTCCATCTTAGGCCTCTCCCTTGCTACCCAGCTGATTGTAGGCCAAGAGCAAACCCATCTCTAATAAAAAAAAATTAAAAAAAGTAGATATTATTAATTTATTTTTACATTTGTAACAAACGATCATTTGTTTTATTATAAATTATATTTATCGATAATTTGTATATTAAGTTATATTGATAGGCACATCTTTCTCTTTCCGTAATGCTTAAATTTTTTTATCCGAATGTGCTTGTTTAACTCGGGAAAATTGCTTTTTTGGGAACTCGGGAAAGGCATTATAAAATGAAAATTTCCTGTAACAAAAGAATAACATGATATTATTAAAGTTTTAGCACCATTCATTTCTGCAGCCTCTAATATTATTATTTCTGATGCTAATACACAATTTTGTGATATTTGGTTGACATTTTTTTTTACGAAATATGCTTTATACATGTTATGTTATTTTTTTAAAAACATTATGTAAAAATAATCCACATTACATGTCTAATCATAAACAATAGCTGACTCAACACAAAAGATGACAGTTTTGAATTAAATTTTATGATATTTAAAGTTCAACATGCATTTCACCCTGTACACACACAAGTCCTATTAATGCGAGCATAACACGCTATTTGCACACAGCAACAAAACAAAACGTTTTTTTAGACAAAATTTGAGAAAGTAATTTTAAGTAGTAAGAGTTTTAATAATACGTTTTTAGCCGAGCGATATTTACTTATTTGGAACACTTAAAAATAAATAATCAATGTTACGTTTTTTTTAAATGTAAAACTATGGTGATTCCGGAAAAGAGTTCCTTTTAAGTTTAAAATCTTGTTTAACTTTAAATAAAAATAATAAAAAAACAACTTTACATATAATTAATTTACAATTCTAAGACAGTAAGACAATATTATACGCATAGTTCAACGAAGCTGTAGAAAAAATGTCTAACAAAAGGAAGAGATTTTGATTTGTTCTTTGTGTGCGTTTATTCTGCCTTTCACCTTGTGTGTAAACATCGCAATACTTGATGGGCTCTGGCGATGTCACGTGTCAAATATGCGCAGTAACTGTCTTTGGGACTGTTTGTGAGGTATTGCGACGCGGGGATGGGAGAGTCAGGGAATGAGCGAGACGCAATGATAACATTTTGTACGAGAGAAAGCAGTACCACCGTATCGTTCGCAATTCTACATGCGCAAACGAAAGGCGCAAACGGTATCTTTACCCGCTCAAAGTCAGAGCCCATCAAGTTTTGCGATGTTCATAACGTCCGCTATTGTTGTAAATCTTGTGTGCATATTGTGTGGAGTGTCTGGTGTTCTCGGTGCTGCCTGTAATGCTCCTCTTCTATTTCAGTCTTGCGGATTAGAGTCCGATCTCATAAAACTGGACGATACGCCTACGGACTTACAAGATTTCGATCCCCTCAAGTGTCGCGACAAAAATAATGAGAAAGTTGAAATGAAGACTTCAACGGACTGTGCTCTCTTGAACGAATACGGTTTAGACTTTAGCCAATTTAGTGTAATGGATTATCCGAGCGACGCTAACGCGATACAGGACTCCGCTTCGAGTGTACCCAAAACGTGGACCACATTTAACTAGAGCTTTGTAAATAACAATATAGAAGAGAAGTTTAAATCGATATGGGCAATGTTTTTTTTTAATGTATATAACACGCAGATGCGGAATTGTTTTTACTATTAAAAGTCCTATTATTGAATTGTTCCTTAATAAAAAGCCACACGAGCACGAGCAGCTCACGAGGAATTTGATATAGGGTCACAGCTTACAAAATCTATATATACATATGTATGTACAAACGTTGTTAATAATTAATTAATTATTCTATATAATAATAATTAACTTGTGTTAAGTATTTGTTCTATTTACACTTACACAATTCTCCTGTTATTGTATCAATTCACGGTATCTTTGGTTAATGTTGGTCTAATATGATGCCATGAAAGCGCAATAACAATATATGTTTACTTATAATGTATTATATTTGTTTTTGGCTTTCAAATTTTGAAATTATTCAGGACAATTTTTTGCTTATTTTTTTTTGCTACCTGAAAGAAAGCCACAAAATATTTCGCTCAAAACAAAATTAATAGAAACACGTGTAATGTGTTTTTCCTTGAAATGATGAACTCAACATTACTCTATTGTATATATTTACGCTTAATTTAGTATATATAATTAGTTATTATTTATACTATTATTACTAGTGATAGTTACGAAATACGCGACTTCGTTAAATTAATATGTATACTTGTAAATATAATCACATATCAGATGTATATTAATATTTTCGTGGAATAATATTATTTGTATAATTTATGTATTGTAGATGTAGAGAATATACCCTAAATAACAGAATATTTAAGTGCTTATAGTTCTTCCAACAAATTGTTGCTTTATTAATTTTCTTATGTTGTTTTTTTTTTTATTATTTTAATAGGCTTAGTTTATGAATTAATTATTGCCACAGTGTACGGTGAGCTATTTTTTGAGAAAAGTGTAGGTTTTCTCTTGGTGTTCAAAAACAACTTTGATAATATTTTTGCGAGGCTATTTATTACATTCTCATGTAAGTAAGTAAGTACAATTATAATATATTTATATGATGCATTTTAAATACAATCGAATGTTGAATATATTTTGAAATGTAGCTCACCGTCTCGTAGCCAGCCTGACTCTTGTGTATTTTATGTTCTTACATGAAAATCGCAAAAAAGTACAACTAGATGTTTATATATGAAAATTATTTTAACATAAAGTTATATACCTATTTATTTTTTTAAATAATAAATTTTATACTTTGAAAAGGTGCTGCAAAATGACAGTTTGTGAAAGTATTTCGGTAAAACTTTAGAGCTACAAAAAGGACCTTTAACGATTATTTTTTCATACTTTCGATGCACTTTTTTGTATTACTTATAATTAACCACTATTTCTTATTGATTCTATTGATGATTATTATTGTTATTTCTTATTGTACGTCATTACATATACAATTATGTTTAGTTTATTTATTTTAAGTAACGAACCACGCACTTCAGTTTTGAATATTTGACTACATTTTTTTCATTTAAACATTTGACACATTATTCTCATTATTCACATATAATATTGTTGACTTGTTTGTATATAATTTTATTTATATGTCTCTCTCAATATGACGCACCACTTGGTATAAGGCTTACGAATCGCACAGTATTTTTATTTAGTTATTTAATATCATACCTAACAGCATATATTTTTTATATTTAACATTTTAACACAATAATTAAAATGTTATTAATTTTATATTTGTTGTTAAAACAGCTTCGCCCTAAGGTCTTTATAAGCAAAGCTTTTGTTTTAGTTTATTCTAAATCTGTGTGAAAAATAGCTGAATTTATTAAAACTTAGAGAAACCCAATAAAGTATGCAAGCAGTAGATAGCAGCTTTCAATAGATATGTATTAAAAATTAGGACTCGCATTTGTAGATCTCAAAGAAAATATTTTCGGACAGTTTTATTTGTCATTGTTTAAATTGTTCTATCGGGGAAGATGACTTCAGTCTTTCTATTTTCACCTCTTGAGTTCCCACTTCACGTGTTTGATAGTTTATACATTGAACTTTTTGGACCGTCTAAAAGTAGCTCTTTAGTTGTACGAAAGACTTGTCTTTACATTCCCCTGTTATGAACATTTTAAGTGATTATATTATTTCGTCACATTAAAAATTTGTTTTTATTACTCCCTTTTTAAATATACCTTTTCCAAAAAAATCTTCCTTTAATTCGTTATTCGTCGACCAAATCGATTTAGATGAATAAAAATAACTATTCGAAATTTATTTAAAGTTTAATAAGAAAAAACAGTAGAACACAATAGAACATAATAGCTGTTATTTTGTGGTAATTTTATGTCAGCTATGAATGAAAGACTTATAAGAATTGAAAAGAATTGCAACTTAGAACAGACTAAAAAAATATAAATATAGTAATTATTCATTCTAAACTAAGTAATGTTCTATAGACCATTGATTATTATTTATTAATTACGATTTTATAAAACGGAAAGTTTTTTAATAAGACCGATTGAGTGAAGGTGCCATCACTATTTTTGCACGGTCAATAATGCAACCCAAGAAATTCGAATTACGAACACACGAAACGCTACTTTTTTGTAGAGTAGATTTCTCTGCGAAGAGTAACAGTGTTACTGATGAAGGGTCGTTGCACCTAACGAGTCTCCAAGAATTTTTATTTATTTAAAACTTCCTCGATGGAAAGTGGAAAAACCTCTTAGGGTTTTATCCTGAAGAAGCGCTTGTACCAGTTCGATGGCTCACTGGACAAAGATTCTATTGTTCTTATCCAATTAATGTGTTATGAAAGTTTAGGTGTGAGTCACCCAAAGAGAAGTGGGTGCAGTTTACGATCGTACATCGTGCCGGCTCTAATGGGGTTTAGGGAAATCGGAGAGGAAAAAGCTTTTCACGACTCAGATTTGCGGTATGAAGTGCCGGCATTCTCGAACACTGCGTTGAAATTCCTTTTTCAACGAAGTGACATTTACAATTACGATGGCAGGTTGATCATTGATACTCTGGGAGACTGCATATAGTTTCTCGGATTAACCCTAGTCATTTTTTAGAACATTTGAAATTGCAATCTATTTTTGCTTGTGGTACACCTAGGTGAACAAAGTAAGTGGACTACAAGCAAAACCGATGTAACCTAAGTTCTAAATTTAAGCTATCTAGACTTAGTACTTTTAATTATGCGTTGATAGTCGGTTATTATAAACAATTTTATAGGTAACCTACTATAGAATAATGAAGATGCTGGTGTGCACTTGGCCTATGTAATATGGTGAGTATTTTAAGGACCAAACACATCTAACGTGTTTGGTCGAACTTCATGAACTGAGGTTTACTCTCAACAATTTCTAATTTAGAAAATCAATGCACTTACTGCAAAACAACGCCACACGCAGCAAAATTTATGATTCCAGAACTAGACACAATTAGATACTCTCCCATGCCGACTTTATCCTCCGCACATGTAGATATGCTCTATTTTTCTCTCAGTTCTAAAATATTTCAAAGAGTCAACTTTTCAATTCCGACGACACAATTGGAAAAAATCTCCTTTGACATTAGGTATAATATAACTACTGGAAACTTATACTTTTAGGTACTAGCTGATGTCCCGTTTAAAAATAAAAATTGTTGCTATAATTTTTTTTACCAGGGGTTAGCTTTTTATTTTATTTTAGATGAACCCTTGCTTGGGAACAGTACCTACTTTTTTCTCGACGAAAAGTGAATCCTTTCTTGTATCCTTGACAACGTGTATGCAAAAATTCATGATGATCGATTAAGTAGTTAAGGCGTGAAAAGGTAACAGACAGACGTAACTTTCACATCATCAATACTAATAAATCTGTAAGTGTAGGTATTATATGTATGTATGTTCCTCCATAACTCTTAACCGAATTAATTGATTTTCATGAAACTTGGTAGATAAACATTTAGACGTACAGGACACAGGATAAAGTAGGTGCTTTTTTTCTTTTTCAACGTTTACAATTAACGCCACTGGCTAGCTGCTAGTTTACAATATTACTATGGATAAAATGTATTAGGCAAACGCTCCCGAAAATAAAGAAATACGATAGTACTAATGATGCCTTTAATGATGAATCAGAAATATATTTGATTTTGATTGTACTATAATAATAATAATAATAATAGCCATTTATTTCCGAACTGTTACATATTTTTTACTTAATATCTACTTTACAAAATGTCCCTCAATTCGGTGTGCCTTTCGGCATAGGCCTCCTCCAACTGCTTCCATTGTTCTCTATCTAGAGCCACTCTCGGCCAATATGGTCCCAAGGTCATACGAATATCGTCTTCCCATCTTCTTACTGGACGCCCCTGTCTTCTAATTCCGTCTCTTGGATACCATTCCGTGACTTGCTTGCTCCATTTATTTACACTGTTCCTTAACATATGCCCTGCCCAACCCCATTTCTGATGGTCAATACGAGTGAGAATGTTGACTACTTTAGTTTTGTTTCTTATTACTCTGTGTCTTATTTTATCTTTTAGTTTTATTTCAGTCATACTTCTCTCCATCGCCCTCTGGCACTTAGCCAATTTTTCTCGGTGGATCTCGGTTAGGGACCAGGTTTCACAGCCATATGTTAAACAGGGAAGGATACAGATGTCAAATGCTTTTCTTTTAATGTGTATGCTTACTTCTTTGTTCTTCATAATTTCTTTCAGAGACCAAAATTTCCTCCATCCTGTGGCTATTCTTTTATTTATTTCCTTGGACATCAGATCTCTAGGCGATATAATTTGGCCCAAATAAACATACTCTTGTACATAGTCTAACCTGTTTGAATTTAATTCTATATTTTTCTCAATTGTATTAGTCATTATTTTAGTTTTATAAGTATTTATTTCGAGCCCCACTTCTTTACTTTTATTAGCTAAGGTCTGTACCATTATTTGCAGTTTTATAGGATCTTCTTCCATCAAGATTAAATCATCAGCGAACCTCAAATGATTTAAACGTCTACCATTGATATTTAAGCCGTATTCATCCCAGTTTAAATTTCTAAAAACAGTCTCTAATACAGCGTTAAATAGCTTGGGGGATAATGGATCTCCTTGTCTGACTCCTCTATTTATGGGGAATGAATCACCTATCGACTCCAGTTTTATACAGCTTTTACTCTTATTATATATGTTTTTAATTAAGTCAATATTTCTACTCCCTGTTGACTCAGACTTGTCCAGATATAGTTGTGATGTAGACTGTCAAATGCCTTGAAATAGTCTATGAAGGCTAAGTATATTGGTTTCTGATATTCATTATACTTTTCTAAAATTTGTTTGATGGTGTAAATATGGTCAATTGTACTGTAGTTTTTGCGGAATCCTGCCTGTTCTATCGGTTGATTTTCTTCTAAAGGTTTTGTTAATCTTTCTAAAATTACTTTTGCAAATACTTTATAGATATTTGATATTAGACTTATTGGTCTGTAATTAGCAATGTCATCTTTATCGCCTTTCTTGTGCAATAGGATAATGTGTGATTCACTCCACTGGCTTGGGATGACCCCTGTATATAGTATTTCATTAAACAATTTCGTTAGAATTGGACTTAGTTCTTCCACTGTACCTCTCAACAACTCATTACAAATTTTGTCAGGCCCTGGAGCTCTTTCAAGTTTTTGGGATTTGATGGCTTTTTGAACTTCAATTGTAAGTATTGGCTGTACTTTTTCATCATCATATCTAACAATTAAGTTCGTATTAGCTTCCGTTAAATTTGCAGCTTCTTTTTTAGAGTACAGAGTTCTGTAGAAATCTGTAGCAAGTTTCAAAATTTCTGTACGTTTTGTCACTCGATTGGAACGCTTGCACATGAGTCCCGAAATCCATTCTTTTCCATATTCATCTAACTCTTTGTAAGCTTTTTTAATTCCCCCAGTCTTTCGGATTTCATCCTCTAATTTCTTTCTCCGATTTTCTCTTCTGTCTTTTCTAATGTTTTCGCGAATCTGTTTGCTGAGTTTAGATATTCTATTTTGATTCTCTTTACTATTCTTTTTGTCTAATATTAATATCTTTCTTTCATCCAGTAATTCTATAGTTCTTTCACTAAAATTATTCTTATTGTTGTTATTACTCTTAGTAGTATTCATTTGTGCTAATATACAATTTAGAAAATTGTATTTGTCTATTAAATTTTTATCGGATTGAAGCATATCTAGCAAGGTCTTTATGTTCGCGGAATCTATGTTTTTCGTGACTTGTTCTAATGTCAGATTAGTGTTATTATTTAAGGTTTTTCTTGATCTTTTTGGAGAATGTTTTTTAAGCTACAGCGTACCATACGATGGTTAGTGTTGAAATTTAAATTTTGAATAACATGTGTGTCATTAAATGCTTTTGCTCTGTTTGTTTGTTATAATAAAATCGATTTCATTCTTATATTTTCCATCTGGAGATATCCAGGTCCATTTCTTTCTAGGGTTTTTCTTGAAAATTGTATTGAGGACTGTTAAATGATTTTGTATTAAAAATTCTACTAATTTGTGACCGTTATTACTTCTCTTTCCATATCCGTAGTTTCCTATAATAGAATCTTCCCCAGCTTGACTTGTTCCAATTTGCGCATTAAAATCTCGCATTATTATTAGATAGTTATTTCGGTATTTTTGTACGATATTAGAGAGGATGCTATAAAAACTTTCTATGTCTATCTTGGTAGCTTGCTCAGTAGGTGCATATGTCTGTATAATCGTCCATGGTTTCTCATATCCTGGTAATTCGAGGTTAAGTATTGCTAGTCTATCAGATATTCCTAACAACTCCTGTATATAGTTTTTCATTGATTGCTTTATTAGAAATCCTACTCCTCTCTGACCTGCTACTTCACCTTTATGGCACAAAATGTAGTTGTTATATTCCTCTATTTTTTCGTCTAATCTTCTCATCTCGCTTATGCCGAGTATGTCGCATTTTAGGTTTTCTAATGCCTTCTCCAGCTCCAGTAAGCTTTCGTGCGTTCGTAGGGTTCTAGTGTTGAGTGTTGCAATATTGAATGATTTGTTTCTTTTTGTTGGAGGGTTTTGTCTAGATCTCCCGCGGGGACCAACTTTTCTTTTTCTTTTCTTTTTCTTTTTTCACTATCCTTTTTATTCTTGTTTTTATTTTCTTTCTTTAATTGTAATGCTTCTTTTGATAGATCATGAGTAATGTAGGTGTTTGATTTCATCTTCTTTTTGTTATTTAATATATCTATTTTTTTCTGAAGCGTAGTGGTGACTAGTACAATTGGTCGAATTTTACCTTCCTCATTTTGTTTTTTTCCCACTCTTAGCACCCTTTCGATTTCCCTGTTCTCAATATCTACATCTATTTCTTTTAATGTTGATGTTACCAGCGCCATTAAATCCTCATGGCTTTCCCTTTGATATAGTAGTAAGTTGTTTCTTTTGCTGGTTCTTTCGAGACTCTCAATCTTTTTACTCAATTTTTCAACC
Organism: Synanthedon vespiformis; assembly: GCA_918317495.1. NCBI lineage: Eukaryota > Metazoa > Arthropoda > Insecta > Lepidoptera > Sesiidae > Synanthedon > Synanthedon vespiformis. Next base: position 8,258,786 of record OU906947.1, read on the forward strand.
TCGCTTTTCAGTTTTTCATTTTCTTTTATTATCGGTTGTAATTTATCATCTACCTTTTGTAAGATGACTGCAGTCATATTTTCAATTAATGTTTTTGTTTGTAAATTCAACTGTTCTGTCATTTTTTCCAAAAGCAATGACATTTCAGATGACAACTGCGTAGTCATTATTTTGCCGTGGAATGTAATGTTATAATATTCAAATCTCCGAAAGTAATATTGTCCAATGCTTCCGAGCGCACCTTTCGATTTCTTGTTCTTTAATAAATTAAACTGTAGATATGGCAACTCTCGAACAAGGTTTTGCGTAAAATGAAACGTAATATTTCGTTCCCTGTTGTTGGTACGTTGGTAGTACTGTTGTTTTAAAACTGTTTATAAAAACAGTTTATGTACATATGTGTATAGTTATTTAGTTAAAGATGTTATTTATTTACACTTTATAAGTTCTAGATGTTAAATTCGCACGATTTTAATACTATAATTACACTTTTAGTCTTTTTTAATATGAATCACTTTTGTTAGTTTATTTTACATATTTTTCACAGTTCAATGTTTATATTTAGGTAGGTACGCAACGCAAACGTCACTTCAATACAAACCGGAAATTTTTATTAATGTTTTTACTTTATTTGTGCACTTTTATAACTTCTTTTTTGCAATTCACTTATGACTCAGGTAGCTTACGTTATTGGATTTATGTTTATGACAATTACTGAACTATTTTTACGATATTTCGCGTTAAACTTGATTAAAAATAAGGAAGCGTCTCGCAATACGTCTTTACGCTTAGACACCGGACCATAGATTGTACTATAACTATTTGTAATTCTGATGATTTGAAAAACTGACCATCTGAAAGTCTGTCCTTTTGAAAGTAAAGAAAAAAAATCGATCCCGATTTTATTTTCATCGGCATCGATTTTTTTTCTGACCCATCAAATGTAGGTATCATGTATCAGTGTACCTACTGTCGTCTGTCTTCGTTTTCTGGAGAGTTTCCCTACCGAGTATTTCCATTAAAATGGTAAAGTTCCTTGTGAAGATTTAGTAAACATAGGTTTTACCCAAGTACGGTAACTCTTATTTAATCTGAGCCCAAGTCTACATAGTATTGGTAGCATCGCAAAACGCAAGGACAATTTGTGGCGGCGAGCCTAGGAGGAGCCCTAATCTAAAGCGGAATCTGACGAATGTGGAATTACCATAAGTGCGGTTTCGTCAGCAGTTGTACAATTCTGACCTATGCGGAAAAATAAAATGATCTGACGAATGTGTACTAAATCCTAATATAACTGAAAAGGGAGACACAGGCTGAAGATATTTTGACGTTGGAAATGTCTTTCCTTTCGCTTCAGTATAGGCCCCGATTTTACGAAAAAGTGCGATCCCTTTATATCTCGGAGAGTTGTAAAGATATGATATTCAAAAAGGGCTTAAAAGACGCGTATTTATGAGAGCTGTAAGGTGCAAAAAGAATTTTTCGAAAAAGTCAAAAACGAAAAAAGTTATTTTCGAAATAGTGAAAAAAAATTGAATTATTTTCCGAATTTTTGATTTTGGCGCTCGATATTTTGGAACTCAAATCGAAAATTTGAGTAAAACTCTTCTGGATAATTAAGTCAGCTACAATTTGAGCCTAAAATAAAGGCGATCGGGTTAAGGGTCTGCCCTGTAATTTAACCTTTTTGAAAGAAGTCAACAAGTCTGAACAACATGTAGATTCATTTCCAATATGCTCGATAGTCGTGTCGAGTGAGGCACGAAATCTGTGATTTTTTTAGTAAGTACGATACTAGGGTCGCTTAAATAATAAAAAAATATATTAATAATTATTAACAAATATGCTTTTTATAAATTTTAATAATCATTTTATAATACAATAAGTCCGCTTATACATGATTATCGTTATAGTTTACTTAAAAATACAGGATAATAAATACTATAAATTTTTACTCAGTGCAAGATCTAATTGAAATTTGGCATTCTTCGATTATACATGAGGTTATTATATGTGAATGGTTTCATGTTGTTTTTATCACTTGCTTGATATTGACCCAAAATCAAGGGCCAGTTGTTTTTATCGCTCTCTGGAATATTAGGATTAGCTTCCATTCTTTGTCGGATCTTAGCTGCTTTCGCTACAACTTCTGCGTTCAACATGTTCTCTAAATATCTCAGTTTATGAGGTAACACTATTTTGCATTCCTGGAAACAATAAATTAAAATATAAACAAATGGTTAGGTTATTCAGGAAGTAATGTGAATATTTCAGGGGTATTCAACATTATTTTGCGAAGGACTAAAATTAGTAATTTTTTAAACCGTAACTAAATAACAAATTAGTGAAATTACTCATTATTATGAGGAAAGAAATCACATAATATATTATTGCATAGGACAAAATTTTTAGTTTTTTTTAAATAGTCATTTTCTATATTTGCCGTCAGTTCGGAATGAATGTTCTACGACGACGAAGTGGTAAGAAATACCTAAATAATAAAAAAAAATCAGAAAACAATCATTGTTTTTATTGTTTTTTTTTTTTCTGACACGGTCTGTTGTTCGCTTATTTGGGCTAATGTACAAATATAGCGACTTTTTTCCCCTGCATGGAATTGAAAAACACGGCTTTTAAAATAAACGTGCAAAATATTAAACACAATCACATTGACCCGCCATGGATATGGTTTCGTGTAATCCTGTCGAGATATGAGTTTAACGTGAAAAAGATTATTCATCTAATGATACAGCTTACAGGGATTACGACATACAGCGTGAACTCTATTCCATTGGGACAAAGTATATTTTTGCATGAATTCCTATGAACAAATGAACATTTTCAATGTTGTCATCGGCTTTGCCCCGATCGATACTAAGTGATATAGGGTAAGTCGCAAAACCAATTGCTTTTAGATTATTTTCAATCCATATTCACACATTCTGTGAAAGAACATTTTTAATAGATCGAAGTAATTACTTTATCATAATTATGTTCTATCCAGCTGTGTCGATACTTTCCCGCTTGGTTACCATGGCCGTTATAACTATTTTAACAATGAAGTCATCATCATCACAGCTTTAGTAAGTCCACAGCTGGACATAGGCCACTTTCATAATTTTCCAGAGAGATCGATCATAGCCTAGATTTAGACCTCGCGTTTGACATACTTGATCTCCACTCAAGAATTTCTCAACCCCAGATGCAGTTAATTAATGAATAAAGTGATAATTATTAAAATCCCAAAGAACGCCATTAATTATTTATTTACTTACTAGCTCTTACCGGCGATTTCGTCTGCGTTCAAAATGTTTTAAAGCCTAATAAAGCCTTTCTCGATAAATGGACTTATCAAACACAAAAATAATTTTTAAATTCGAACAAGTAGGTCCTGTAACGTGTTTATAATATTAGTATAGATATGCTACTAGCTGTGCCGGACTTTGTCCGCGTAATGTTACTTAGGTAGCTTTCTATATTATAGATAAATCCTTTAGATTCTTCCCCAAGATTCCCAGGCCAAAAAAACATTGGTTTAGCCGTGAAAGGGTAACAGACAGACGACGATACTTTCGCATTTATAATATTAGCCAATGGATTTTGATAGGTAAGGTATATACGAAACGGATAAACTCAGACGTCGTTAGACTGATCTTGATAAAAGTTGGCAAATTTGTTTTCTTATGGAAGAACTTTTGTTAAAATAGTAGATAGTCAAGCTTTTAAAATACTTAGTATTCCAAGTGTCAGGTCAGATCATTTGCAATCTCATCTGTTCAGTAACTATTCGAATGAAAACGTCTGGACCTTAAAAACGATTTCCGATAAACTATTAAAAATATATGTAATTTTCTTTTTCTAAAAAAACGATTAAAATTAAAATCCAATAGCTTATTTATAAATTTCAATTTCTTCGTCTTAATTCTAAATTAAGTAGGTATTCAAGTTACTTACAGTATTGATGAAAAAATGTAATATGCAAATAGAGGTGAAAAATAGCGTCCTAAGTTTGGTCATTGTTCTTTGCTTGTTGTAGAACGTTTGCAAAACCTTTCTCGATATTGTGTATCGGTAAAGTGTTTATAAAATGGAGTTCCAAGAATGGTTTATTTATGAAACTGCTTCACAACAAATGAGCTAACTTAGCTACTTAACGATACTTAAAACCATAACATTTCATGTAAACATGTAAGTAATAATAATCTTGAGTTGATTTTAGTCACGCAGCTAAACGAACTGTTAGGTTTGCTAAACTTATAACGCTGTTTATATTTGAGTTATTTTTGAAAGGAAATTACGTCCATACATTCATATGAAATTCTCTTATTGCTTACTGCTTCTATAAGAGGGTGCTTTAAAGCCGCCGATTGGCAATCCATTATTAAAAATGAACCTTAAAACTCTACAAAGAAAGACTACGGTGTCAAAGTTATTTGTTACCATAGTCTTTAGTATAATCTATACTAATAATAAATCTGTAGGGGTCGGTCATCGAGTAATTTACTTTGTTTTCAGAAATATCGTGTATATAGTCTCTATACATGATACTGAAACTAAATTGACCATTTTTAGAGATTTTTCTTTATATATTATGTATGTTCCTCCATCACTCTTAAATGAATTGACTGATTTTTGGTAGATTAACATTTATCTTTTTTAACGCGGACAAGTCGCGGGCAACAGCTAGTCTATACTAATATTATTATATCTGAGGTGAAGAGTTTGTTTGTTTGGTTGAACGCGTTAATCTCAGTAACTTTTGTATTGGATAGTCCATTTATCGAGAAAAGCTTTAGGCTAAAAAAAAAGTGTAAGTATAATAACATTTTAAACGCGGTTGAAGTCGCAGGCAACAGCCTAGTATAGTATAAAGTATAGTTTAGTATAGATTTAAACAAAGCACTAGTTCTTTGATCGTTCCGAAGAAAACACCCAACTTTCAGTTTCATGTATCAATATGTTAAATGCAACTAAAATTGTAGGTTATTTTTTTTTAATCAAATAAAAAAAAAACATTTTCAATAAATAAAAAAAAATATTCTATTTAGACGTGTTAGTAAATATACCTAACCTAGATGCAGTTCGACAACATATCTACTTCTAATGTAAATTGGTTACAGATTCTTTTGCAGACTTTCGGATCCCCTGTCACTTCCAATCCAGTGATTAGGGACATTTCTAGGAACATAATAGGTATTTCTATTTAGTACAAACCTTTGTGGGTTCCAACACAGTAAATACTTTACCTACTTTTAGACGTACGATTATTATAAACAAACTTTTGCAACCACAGTTAATTAGCAGAATAATAATTTTTAACATGTCGCTAGACGCTAGACTTTTCCTAACGCTTCTGTATGTATGTATGTTACTTCATAACTCTTAAACGAATTAACTGATTTTCATGAATCTTGGTAGATAAACATTTAGATGTACAGGACACAGGATAGGCTACTATTTTCTTTTTCAACGCGGACGAAGTCGCGGGCAACAGCTAGTGTATTAATAAAAAAGCTTTGAAAGTACTACTTTTTGAATACGTTTCAGAATTATAATTTAGCACAAAAAATTTCCAACTATGACCTGTGGCGTTCTGTCGTAATGAAAAGAACATCACCTTTGAACCAAAAAAATGCATATTCACGAAGGATAGGTATAAATCTAAAATTAAGAAAACTAACGCCTGGCAAAAGTGTAATTGCAGCAAATGTTAAGCGTTATATTGCTCATTTATATTTTAATTTTTATAAAAATACATTTAACTTTCAAATTTCTAAAATAAATCTAGTTAAATAAATGATTAAATTAAATATCTTCTTTTTAAATAATATAGAAGATTAGACCTACACTCACATACCTATATATATTATGTGTGTGCGATTCTTATATCGAGTATTTCACGGGCGAGGGCTCTTTGATTGTTTTTGGAGGTCCATATCATGTATCTACTGTACAGAAGAAGCGGATAACGTTCGAAGCTATTTGTTTTGTCAGATTTTTTACACGGAGACTGAGTAAAAGGAAAAAGGGTCAAGTTGCGTTCTAACCGTGTACTGTGGCAAATAAACAAACGGTGTGGCATTGGGGGGATAAAGAAGTTCAAATGAAAAGCAGTCGCGCCCTCATTTGCCTCTATTAGAATGCAATATGCAACCTACTCGTAACTAGGCAAGTGTTAATTTTTTTTTATATTTTCCCTCGTATCTTTTAACTATCTGTTGCACACGACTTCGCCCGCGTAACTTTATAAAATATAGCCTATGTACATATTTAGCTGACAATGTAGCTTTCTATAGATTAAAGAATTCTTAAAATCGACTCAAAAGTTTATTAGTTTATTCATTATAAACAAAAATACAAATCTCTCTTGATAAATTAGTATAGAATATAGATTGTTATAATGGCGAATAAACTATATACTCGTACGAATATTTTTTGAGGACATATAGGTGATACTCTGTATACCTACATACTGTAAATATTATAAAAAGTTATCCTCTAACTCTTCAAAATATGGAAGAATCTGGTTAATTCAACAAAGTAAAAGATTATGGTAAGAAACAAGTCTTAAATTTCAACTAAGGTAGGCAAAATGCAATAAATTTCAGCTCGCCCTGTCCACTTAATGTTGGAATATGATTTAAGAGTTGTAATATTTTTTCCACTAATTAATTGTTTTTTGTTTTTTTTTGTTTTTTTTAAATTTGTTAAAAGAAAATTGTGCCTTAAAAGAGATCTTTAAACTATCTATCTACATAGAGATTGTAACAACAAAAAGGATTAAAATAAATTAGAGTCGCTTTGCCAGGTCACGACCACCTGTGTACCATCAATATTATTTTTATGTAAATGTTCTCCGCCCTTATTGTCGGAAAGGTAATTAAAAACGATCCAGGCTCACTACAACATACATACAATACCGGTAAATATTGTAATAAAAAATTAAGGGAATATTATTTATCTATGTTGCAGATACCATAACAATCTCTATATAGGTAAGTAAATATATAAAAATTTCGTGTCACACGTTTGTCGCTAATGAACTCCTAAGTAACCGATTTTGATAAGTGTTCGTAATTATGTGTAATTTGGTCCAACTTAAAAGATAGGATAGTTTTTATTACGTACTCGGGCGAAGCCGGGAGCGTGTAGCTAGTATAGAAATATATTAGTACTAATAATAAATCTGTAGGGTTCGGTCATGGAGTAATTTACTTTGTTTTCAGAAATATCGTGTATATAGGCTCTATACATGATACTGAAACTAAATTGACGATGTTGTATGTTCCTCCATAACTCTTAAACGAATTAACTGATTTCCATGAAACTTGGTAGATAAACATTTAGAAGTACGGGTCACGTGATAGGCTACTTTTTATCTTTTTTTACGCGGACGAAGTCGCGGGCGCCAGCTAGTATAATATAAAAGTTTAACAAAAAAAAAATTCTCATGAATGCCATTGTCAGAACTGGACCAAATTGAAATGGGACCACACGGGAAGCATCAGCTTTCAAATAAAAAAAGAATCATCAAAATCCTTTCACCCAGTCGAAAGTTCTGAGGTAACAAACATTAACAATAAATCCTCCTTTTTGAAGTCGGTTGAAAATATATTACTCAACGAATTCAGTGTATAAATAAAACCAAGCTATAACGTAACAAAAATTTTAGATAAGAGAGAAGACAGAAAAAAATTTGTTTTCCCAGGACGTGTTATAAGGTTATAAGAGCAAAAGATAAGAAAAGCGGATACGTCCGATGTTATAATAATATTTATTTTAAAATAGGTATACAAATTTTTCAGGAATATTAAAGTATATATTCAGCTTTAACTTTTCCGTGTTACTAATGGTCATAATTTAATATAAATAGAAGATACAGGGAAGGAAGTGATATATTTATGAGCATGAACATTTCACGGTCGCCGCTTCGCACGGAGGGATGCCGATATCCGCGAGGTGCTACGTCACAAAGTAGATGTATAATGGGTCGTCGTCAACGCCCTACCTTCCTCTACAAACATGTAACATGTCCATATGTATAACAAATACCTACGTGTACATATAAATTAACAAGCTTTTTGGGCGAAGGGTCGCTCTGATTCAAAGGCCTTAAATTCGGTTTTTAATAAGTTAAACTTGAACTTTGAAGAACTTTTTTTTGGTACACCCACGTTTACTGAAAGAAGACCTGGTTTTAAATATTTCTTGTAATTAAGTGTAAAATATTGAAATTAATTAATTTTTAATTCAGCAATCAGTTAGCTGTTCATTTTCAAAGTCGCGTAGATTAAATTAATTATAAACTTCTTATAGGTGCAAAAATACGGATCCCAACTTTTTAACTTGAAAATCACAAAAGTGTCAAAATTATTCCAATCAAACTTCCTCGTTCTTCAAAACAATCTTGAACGTTTCATGAATCTAATTTTCTTTTCATATGTATAGGTAATAAGTAAATAATAAATAAATCTCATTGCCATAATATTTACAGACATTAATTTGTTTCGTGTTAATAATTGTTTTGAAGATTTACAGCGTCTCTAAGGCTCCTTTTCGATTGATCAATGTAAGGAACATCTGAGACGTGAAAATAAATATAGCTAGGTAAGCGTGTAGAGTAATTTTAGGGCGGCTGGTACGCGGGGGTGAGCGGTTTGCCCGAACACTAGAGATGGGAATATTACAAAAATATTAAATAATAAATATGTTCGCGCTAAGTTTATCCTTTTCTGGAGATTAACCTGTGTCCATATTACATTTATCTAATATACTAGCTGGTGCCGGCGACTTCGTCCGCGTTCATTCAAAATGTTATATAGCCTAAAGCCTTCATCGATAAATGGACTATCCAAAACAACCAATTTTGATGAAACTTTCAGACAATCTTCAGATTAGTCCAGCGCCATATTACATTTATTTAATATAATAGCTGGTGCCCGCGACTTTGTCCGCGTTCATTCAAAATGTTATATAGCCTAAAGCCTTCATCGATAAATGGACTATCCAAAACAACCAATTTTGATGAAACTTTCAGACAATCTTCAGATTAGTCCAGCGCCATATTACATTTATTTAATATAATAGCTGGTGCCCGCGACTTTGTCCGCGTTCATTCAAAATGTTATATAGCCTAAAGCCTTCATCGATAAATGGACTATCCAACACAACCGATTTTGATAAAACTTTCAGAAAATCTTCAGATTAGTCCAGCGCGTACAAAGTCGCGGGCATATACTAGCGACCCGCTCCCGGCTTCGCAAGTTTCATCAAAATCGGTTTAGCGGATGCACACTAACACATCGCCTTTTATATTAAGATTTAATAAAGTGTAATTTTGGTAAGTAAGAAATTGGGGCTAAAATATTTTTGGATTATCTGATTAAGGCAAAAGCTATCCCTTAACTAGCGTGTTGCGTCACGTCACTAAACACAAACGAACGAAAGGTCGTTCCCGCAGTCGAACGGCGGACTTAAAGCAGGGTTGTACTGCTCCGTACTTTAGGAAAACACGACATCGCAACCCTCGCGTTCTCTCACTTTATAAATTAAACTCAGTGTGACGCGATTTTTCCTAACACACTAACAGAAAATCTGTTAATACACTGCTACAATATTTTCACTATGGACACTGAAAAGTTACATTTTGTTTTTCACGAAATGAATTATTTATCGTGACTCGATGAAGCCGCCAAATGTCAACAAGTGCTTCCCAGTAACATAGGTAAGTTAACTTAATTACTTTATTCGAACTCCCTTGCTAATTAGCAAAGATTTTCTATTGGGCGTATTATCTACTTTGAAGTTGAAGCGTGGAAAAACTTTTTAATTGCAGATAAAAATTGTCTAGCCTCCCATCGTGGTTAATTCAAAGTTTTTGAACGTATTTTGTACATTTTTCATCACTTTGGAAATGGCGTAAAATAAAAATTTGTGGGAAAAAATACTTAATTGTTTACTTTATGGTATATAAGTAATAATATATATTCCAAGCTGTATATATTTTTAAAAGTATTTTTATTGAGAATCGTAAAAATGTATATATATTCGTAGCTATGCGATAACTATCGCACGAGTAGACTTAACGTATTATTAAAATATATAACAGTAGAAAAGCATTTTTCATGTTTTTCATGTAGGCTGACGATCCACTTAATGGTAGGCGGATACAGTCGCCGCAAGTGCTTCAAGTACGCTGCCGAGTTCAGTATAGCATTAAGGATAAGAGTTGGGGAAATGGACTTCCTAAATTATGTATCTTAGTTAGAGTTTTTGGTTAGTTTTTAGCAACAAACTACATAAAAGAGAAACCCTCTCAACCTTGTCATGCAAAGAATAGAATCCCGGGACACACTTGAGTCAGAGGGCTAACATAAGTAACATAACCCCTCGACCATAAGCCCGTCAAGCACCTTGTTATGTTATTTGTTCAAATACACGACCTTCTTTCGTATCGTGAAAGGTTACGCATTATATATTAATTTTAATGCGAAAGCTTTTACTAAGGTGCATTTACTCAATCTGTTATCCTAATCATATTTATCTCTCTCGATTTCTGATCTTGGGGCTATTTTGGGCAAGTAGAATTCACCATCTCCTCAACTCCTCAACTACTGAACCGATTTTGATAAAACTTTGTAACTTCCTATATCCAACTTAAAAGATAAGATAGTTTTTATTTTGAACCCGTATAGCTAGTAGTGTAGCTTGTAGTGACAATTGAATGCTCTTTACTTGTATCTAATTCCAAATAATTAATTATTAAATAATAACAAAATTAAGATAGCTCTGTGGGCTATAATTTTACATGATAATTATCATGAGGATGATATTATATTACAAATAATTATCATTTGCTCAACTGATAAACATAGGAATTCCGAATAGCGTGGTGGATCGTCCTCAATCACACAGAGCCTGCGCCCATCAGTGTAATTATAAATAAAAACGTGTTGCTAAGCGTAAATCTTAGAGTTATTGGCTTTTTTTACTACTAGACAATTTAAATATTTGAGTTAAATACATTAAAAATATTCGCGTTATATATTTTGTTAAATATGCAACTAAATAGTTAAAAAATGATTAAGTTTGATTCAAGTCTACTACGTACATGTAAATTTCTCTTTAAATTACCTCCGTTGACCGCGGAGGCCACGGATCGGCAAACGCAGCGCAGGGCGTCCACCCCTAAGGTATCGACGACCTGATAAGGGCTGCGGATCGACGGTGTTTCCAGGCTGCTTCTGACCGATCATATAGGAAAATTATGGGGCAAGGCTTATGTCCAGCAGTGGATGCAATGCGACTGAGATGATGACCTTTCGCTTTGAAGTTACGACGGTTAATAAAAATGTAAAAAGTAAAATAAATGCCGCGATGTTAACATACAGTCTGGTTCTTAGTCTTACCTATTCATTTTTTTATTTTATTTATAAAATTATATATATAATTTCATATGAAGTCCAAACGAACGCAGAAGCGGGCATTGGCTAGTATTATCTATTATAAGGCGTTACACTGCTATAGCGAATTTCTCCAAACCATCTCTGTCCTAGTAACAAATAATAATTTGTCGCTTTCATTTTTTAAAACAAAGCAAGGTTTTAAAAAGGTTTTTTGTATTCTACAATGCAACTTCAACTTGTGAGCATGCTTACCTTGTATAAAAAGCGCTAGCGAAAATTGCTATCCAAATTATTTTGTACACTATTTTTTACCCACACAAATAAAGCAAGTTTTTTTATAACACGCGTTTTCTTATAACAGTTTTTTTATTCATTGCGCATTAATTTAAATAAGTTAGTTGTACTACGACTAGTTGAACTAGTAGAGTTAGTTGCAATAGGACGTCGCAAAAAAAAAAGGTAGCCTATCCTGTGTCCTGTACGTCTAAATGTTTATCTAACAAGTTTCATGAAAATCAGTTAATTCGTTTAAGATTTATTATTAGTATTGATACAAAGTGAGTCATAGGTAAAAATGCAATATTCGCGTCTTACATACCACGATGTTTTTTCCATTGTTAATAACAAGGCGCGAAAAATTAAAATTTTTGCGTTCAGTCACAGGACACGCGAATACTGTTACCATTCTAAAATAAATTTATTTTTAAAATGTTCTGATATTCTGACTAAATTGGCTATTTCCCATGACCGACCCTGCAACTCCTGACATTCATTGCTGAGGTTGTTTCGCAGCCACTAAAACTATGTAGGAAAAGAATTGAACAACAAAATTTGAGTTGTTCGAGTACTTGTGACGAAAATATTTTGCTTTTCACTTTCCCTTTTCCTGGATTGACAAGAAATATTTGCTAGTGGCGATAAGACATTAGAAGAACTACAACAGCAGCATCTTACACAACTTAATTCTCTGTTATCTTACACAGGCCGTAGCTCCTAAAGTATTGACCGTAGAGTAAAAATAATAATAATAATAATAAGGGTCACAAATAAATATATTAAACTAGTGGCCCGCTCCCGGCTTCGCCCGGGTTCAAAATAAAAACTATGTATCCTATGTTTTAAGTTGGACCAAAAGTTACGAAGTTTTATCAAAATCGGTTCAGTAGTTTAGGAGTTCAAACATGTGACACGAAATTTTTATTTATATAGGGAGATTAAGGTTTTCAGCCAAAAAAATTAATGTCACAAGTAATTACTGACACGCGGTCTACGGTCCTCGCAGAATTCTACGAATATTAATTAGGATGTCGTGCAAGTAGTATAAACTGTGTTGTGACTTGAATTATAACGAAGCCAAACGGTTACCAAAGTCCCTAAATATTGCTTAAATTTAATATTTAACTCATCCGTCTTAAAATAGTAAAATAATTTCATTTGAAAATTTCTAGGTCGGAGCAATTGGCACTTTTGTGTTGATATTTCCTCCAAAAATGTATATTTCACATATATTATTATGAGTCGTTTGCCCTAGAAAAATGTAAGCGATATAATAAATCGGTGCTCATTGCTCATTGATACTGCTCCTTGCGCTGATTCAATGTTTTGCGTGCTTTATTCGAGTTTTTACTTACGCTTTTCATCGCGGCGTCTTTTGTCTTATACTTACTGCCGTCCTTTGACTCGTACACAAAGCGAAAAATAGGGAACGGCGGGAACGACGAGTATATGAGTGTTATTACCGTACGTGTGCCACTCGACGAGTGTGTGGCTGCAACACTTGAAGAATACAAGTAAAGAGGACCAACTTATATATGGGTGTTAACTGAAAAGCTGGCAAGCTGCAACCATTAAATAGTGGTTCATTAAGAGGCCACTTTCCAACTCAAGCGGCTTACCAATTCCATACTACGTAATTTCATGATTACTCATTAGTTTTTGGTCGTAGTAATAAATGATAAAACATGACTTCGGAGACATATTAATATGAAGGTTTGCATCGAAACAACAAACTGAAATTTATATAATTAATTTCTAAAATGTGCAGAATTTGTCACATTTTCGCTGGTTGAGATCTCGTAATTATTGACTGAAAGGTAATAATGTTTTCCAATGAAAACATCTTAGTTTTAGTGTACATTAAAAATTGGTATGTCAATAGTTACCATTTATAAAGGTTTTTCTAAAATATTAGAATTGCTGGCGTATGTTTCGTGAGTTGAATAAGTGCGCGAATGTGTTGCTTCGCATTATGTCTTAGGTTATTAAGCATTATAGTAAGTTGAGACAACAAATTCCCCCAAATACCTATTACTGAGTTCCCACGCTCGTCCAGCGCCACCTTAATAGGCCAGAATGACGCTTAAGTGAATTGGTATAGTTGGTGGTTGCGTAGATAATGAAACCGCCCTAAATACAAAAGATGCTACTACCGTTGCCTGTAGTTATGTTTTTTTTACGGAAATCTTTTTGGGTTTTTTTTTATTTATATAAAAACTTAATTAGATTTTATTACATACTAGCTGTTGCACGCGACAGCGTCCACGTAATTTTATAAAGTATAGCTTATGTTACTCACTGCGTAGATGAATTTCAATAGCAGTTCAGTAATTTTTGAGTTTGTTCATTAAAAGCAATAATACATATTTACAAACATAAATTTAAAAATATATATAACTATAAGTATGTGTAGTTATAAACAAAGCTAATACAAAGACTGGCATGAGAATAATCTGCAGAAAAGAAATCGAAGTTATTATCTGCAGTAATTGTGTAAAGATTCCACAAAAAGCCAAACCCTCTGGATATTGATCATATCCGTGCCCAACAATACTGTTCCAATCTCTCATTCCGAGAATCCGTGGAGATATTTTGTTATTTGATTGTTTGTTTATGTCCCTTAGGAGCAAGCAATTTGGATCTCCAAATACTCCGCCGTTAGCAAGAGATGATTTCTAATTAATTTGATCTTGATCGTTTTTATGTTCAATTAACTCAACTATAATATGTACAAGTACTGAAAAATGTCAGCATTATTGGCATTACGAATTTGAATTCATCAATATTTACGTGTTTTTTTATAATTAACATTCAAAGTTTGATAAATGTATAATTGTGTTTAATAAGACAAGTTAGCATTAATACGCTTACAGCTTTACAAAGAAATCTTATCAATATTTTAAAAACTTTTTAACAAAAAATAAAACCGCCGATAAAACTGAAAAGCATAAAATAATCTTATTATCATTTTACCTAAGTAATTTTGAGTCGGCGCCGCGTATCACTCTTTACGTATTTTTTGCTTGTTTGGCGCCGACTCAAAATTACTTAGGTAAATTTACTTAGGTTTTATTTTTTGTTAAAAAGTTTTATTTTATATTTTTTGTGGCTATAATCTAATATTTACTACATGCTTAATTTGTAATTTTCCCTGCTTCGACAAACTTCGAGGTATACCGTATCCATTAAAAAAAGAATTATCAAAATCGGACTACTCTGTAAAAAGTTATGCGTGGTTATACGCTACAATCGGTGAGTAAACAATCAATCATCCCCTGTTTTCCTACCCTTAGGGTTGGAATTTTTTTTTTTTTTTCAAATCAAATTGGGACCCCCTTGGGGGTGCACCCTTTCAAATAAAAAAAGAATTATCAAAATCGGACCACCCTGTCAAAAGTTATGCGTGATCATACATAAAATATATATATACGCGTCGAATTGAGTACCTCTTCCGTTTTTGTTTTTTCGTTTTCGTCGGTCGAAAATAAAGTCTGTTCGCTAAGTTCTGTGCCTCGACTAACTTCTTTTAAACCACATTTTAATACGGTTTTCACTCCTAGAAGAGCGTTAAACGAAGAAGTTTAGGGTAATTTGCAAAAAATAACTGTAACCGTGCTAATTAAGCCGGGAAGCCTGTAGTGATATATATACATAATATTATAAAGAGAGACAGACGATTTGTTCGTTTGAATTGAATAGGCCCAGAAACTACTGGACCGATTTGAAAAATTATTTCACCTATAGAAAGCTACGTTATCAGGGAGTAACATAAGCTATATTTTATAAAGTTACTCAGATGAAGTCGCGTGCTACAGTTAGTTGAATAGTAAAAGTGAACATTAAAGCCAATATTGATAATCTTGCGTATCTCGTTTTTCTTTAATAGTATATGTTCATTCGAAATTTCAAGGATATCTTACTCTTGGTATATTTTAAATAGAGGCAGCGGCCGACGACCCCACTTTAATGACTTTGGGCGACGACGTTAGTCTTTTGTTTACACTGTGTTCCCCGCCTTCGATTACTGCATTCGATTGAATTCACTACAATGTTATGTCCCTCGGTTGCATGTAGCCAATATGTTTCTACGTTGTTCAATATTTTCTTATGTTAAACACCAACACATCACATACTTACAAGTTGGCTGTATTTCCATTCCAATTCTATTCAATTCTAGTTTACTAAGTAAATTATGCTACAAGGTAAAATTAAGTCTTAATTCATTTCTTGTTTTATTACGTGTAATAGATATTTTCAGACTTAATAGAATGTTAAAAGAAAGGAAAATCGTCGTTTATTGCTTAGGTATAGCTGATTTTCAGTGAAACTGTTGTAACACTTGTAACTATTACTCGTTAATGCAGTAAACGGCCTACTCATACGTTTATAAAACCGTCTTCACGATGTTGTCTGCAAATTTTGTCTATATTGTTCTTATTTGGTCTGTTCAATATAATATATATAATTTCAAAAATAATTTTTAGTATTAGATATTCGTTTACATATTTTTGCTTTATATAATATATCGTACAATTTTGTAGCAAGATAATCGCACCTAATTAATGTGCATGCCTAAACATTGTATAGCAAGTGTTTCTACATATCTGGGTCGCATTTGTGATTACTTACTGCTGCTTTACTGTAGCACAAAAGATATTCAGACGGAGTTTCTCATTTAGTTTAGTTGCTACCAGCAGCCAAAATTCAATTTACATTTTTTCAGCGTTAAATACAAGCAATGATCGATGCTAATGTCTCCCAATAGGTATAAATACTATATAAAATTTTCTTTTCCTATATCAAAGAACGAAGATATTGCGAGTGAACATATGAAGTACGATAAATCCTTTAAAGCAATAATGCGGATAGAATTACTGGGTCTTCCGCAATCAAGAGAAAATGTTTCACAATCGGATCGGCTTTACGCAAAGAGTAAAGAATCGCTGCGCTGCCCGCTAAAACTAGAGAGGGGCATTTAGCATTTTCTATTTGCATATCTTAGAGTAAATATTATCCACAAAAGAAATAGAAAAAAAAAATTGTGTAATAAATCAAAGTAAAAATATGTATGTGAATTTCTGGTGTAGGTATAATTTTAGAAGTAAGTAAATTAGATGCAATTATTAGCATTTAAAAAATGCTAATCGAGATTGTCTTGGAACACAAAACCTAAACAACAAGCCTGGTGTATACTAACACGATGGATTTGTATGAAAAGTCAATGACCAGTGACCATGCCGTCAATTGCCGTCTCTATAGTTAAAGGGTGGCGCGACTATTCTTTGCTCTATGGTTTTACATTTGCTGTAATAAAATCTTTTATTACATATCTGAATCTTTCCTCCTTTTCATTCAGAATACATTGTAGTAGATAAAAAATATAAGTTGAATTTTCACATACATTATATACTCAATATTACTGGTAATAAAACATAATACGCTTTTGATTTGAATTTTAATGGATTTGAATTGTAGGAAGAACATTTTGCTGGTTTAATCTCCCAAAGTGACTACAACAATAAGGGGTGATTACTCCCGCAAACATTATTGCTAAATAATATTTCTTAATAACACCTTCATCACGTCACAACAACATGAGACTTCATTTTGATAGTAGGTTATTGTTATTTTTTTGGAATTTTTTCGATATTTTAATTCTGCTATTGCTGTAAGTTCTGCTATTTGGGACGGAGATGAATCCAACAAAACAAAGATCATGAAAATTGGTCCAGCCTTTCTCGAGTTGTAAATCGTTGACTAAAGTTGACGAATCTTAATTATGAGAGGCATAAGCGGAAGCACGTTTGCGACTTTTTGACAAATTTGAGACGGCATTGATGCCGCAACAACTTTATTCGCCGACTTGGCCTCTTGCGACTTTTCCTATTACCAAAGATTATACAGTAAAAGGAAAACGTTTCTCAACCAAATCTATATCTATACTATGTCTATACTAATATCATAAAGAGGAAAGATTTGATTGTTTGTTTGTATAGGCTCCGAAACTACTGGACCGATTTGAAAAATTCTTTTACCATTAGAAGCCGACATTATTTGTGCACTATTTAGGATACTTTTTACCGCGGGAAAATGCTTCATTCCTACGGGAAAACGGCTAAAAGGACAACGGGTAGTAAGGATTATCCTTCTGTACTTAACTTCTTTTTCACATAACTTCTAAACGGCTGAACCGATTGGGTTGAAATTTTATATGGGTATTTCGATGATTTCCTGGATGATTTAAAAATACAATTAGACCCGGTAGGTGGCGCTGCTGTCGGTATGTTAACTACTAAACGGCTTGACCGATTGAGTTGAAATTTTGTATGTGTATTTCCATGGTTTCTCAGACACGAATGTATTATATTTTATGAAGTTACGCGGACGAAGTCACGTGCAATAGCTAGTATTATATAAAGTTGAAGAGTTGGTTTGTTTGTTTGTTTTAATTGTACGCGCTCTCAGGAACTACTGGTTCGAATTGTTAAATTATTTTTGTGTTAAATAATCCATTTATCGAGGAAGGCTTATAGGCTATGGAGAACGCGGACGAAGTCATGGGCACCAGCTAGTACTAGATAAAGACCGAATCTCTGAATAAAATTGATGTCCATTTCAAAATGTCCTTTAAAAAAAATTAAGGTTGGAAATTATACATAATACATAATATAAAATATGTATTAGACATATCTGACGGTGATTGCTCTAAAAGGGAAACACAGTTACTTTGTATCATATAATTATCGAACTAAAATGTAAGGATCGCTTGTAAACTTTATTCAATTTATTATTGTGTGTAATTGAATTTGTTCGGGTTTCACGACATTGCTCGCCGCTTTTATATCGATTGAGGATTGCAAACTTATTACGGAAATACTATGTTGTTCATACTATGTTGTTTGTAGAATGATTATCTAGAAATATTTATAAATGATCTTATAATTTTTTATACCTAAATATATATGTATAAATTTATAAATATATAAAATTAATTAATTGTATGTTATTTTTTTTTAAATTGAAATCAAGAATCTCCTAATATATATTATTACTAGCTGGTGCCCGCGACTTCGTCCGCGTTGAAAAAGAAAATAGTAATCTATCCTGTGTCCTGTACGTCTAAATGTTTATCTACCAAGTTTCATGAAAATCGGTTAATTCGTTTAAGAGTTATGGAGGAACATACATACATACATACAATACCTACACTTACAGATTTATTATTAGTATTGATGTTTGAATCGTTTTCTCAATCATCGTGAAAGTTGAAATCGTATAATATAAGGCCGTTTGGAATATTGACCCAGAGCAGCAGATAATATCTGACACTAGACACTAGATAGATATAAAGCAATAATGCAATATAAGCAATAGTGCATGTTAGGACAATACATATTATATATTATATATATTTATATATTATATATATTTTTTTAATTATTTCCATTCTTTATTAAACCTAATCTTACTTAAAGATGATGTCTTCAGGCGTAAATTTATTATGTTGTTCTTGTTAGGTAATAATTCAATTGGTTCTTTTTTAAATGTAAATAAATATATGTAGGTTTGTATGAGATTTTAAATAAATATTAGAGGCGAGGCATGATACATTTTGTCTTTTATTATCAATCGCTGTTTTTTAACAACAGCTATTGTTGGCTTTACATCGCCAAAGAATTTTTGATTGATTGCAACTTTCACGACACGACACTCGTGGTTGGCGTTTGGCCGACCGTGGTCAACTGTTTGGAATTATCAAAATTATAATATCTACCTACATGTCACGTACTACGTACCTACTTACTTAATTACTTACGTCTCTACGTGTCACGGACAAGTCGATTTGTTAATAATATATAACATTTTCATAATCTATTGCAATTTCTAATCACAGGCTAGGTAATTTGCGTACAGAAGATTTATAAATGCCTTCTACCTACATCCATGACCTAAAATTATCTATTTGACGTTTTAAAACAATGAACAGGAATAAGTAGTATGTAGAAAAATTAGTAGTAGTGGTAATTTTAGAATAACTGAAGTTTCATAGATATTGCGCCATCTACACTATATTATGTAAAAATAATTGGGGTGTGGCTGTGTCATATGTTGTGCGTGAATAATAAGTTTATTGTAACTGGTTATATTTTTTAAATAAAATGAAACAAATAATTATTGTGTTACAATATAAATCCTTTGATCCTTTGGCTATACAGTGGTATAATTAAATTTTTGATGTAGAGCATAGATTCGAAACTACAACGCCAAACTGTATCCCCCCATTTTGTTATAAATTGGGTTTTTTCGATTCGATTTTTCGGGTTACTTGCATAATGACTTATTTCTTTCACGCATATTGTGGTATTTATTGAACTATGTATTTCTAGAAATACTGACATCCATCAATAATATTGAATTGATGGATCACAATAAATACTGTACGTGTAACCGTCGCCTAAGGAGTAAACTCCAGTCGTGTGTCAGAGCTGGACACACACAACTTTTTTTCTACTCTTCAAGTATTCATTATTCACCAAATTTAATCAAGAATATTTTATAACAAGGACGAGTATCAAATTGATGACATTATACATGCTTTCAACTTTCCTAATTCCTCCTTTGAAGATTTTCAACCGTAATCACAATCATCGTACGTCGAACAATTAAATATACCTACAATTAAACGAATCCACTTTGTGGGTACATTCTACTTGTGAAGTCATGTCATTACAACGTTGTAAATGAATTTAATTATCGAATAATATTTCACTAGTGGCCTACTTCGGTAGTGGAATGATAAAATCCCTCCTACCATGATATTTACAGGAAGCTTAATTAATATGTGCATACAGGCCTTGCTTTTTTTTCCAATTTTAAATTAAATATTTTTTTAAAGCTATCTACTTGCGATGATTCAATAATTATATTCAACTTTTTAATTTACTTTTTTAAATTAATTTTTAATTTACAGGCGTTACTTTTTAATTTATTTTAAACTAGCTGGCGCTAGCGACTTCTTCCGCGTTGATAAAGAAAAAAGTACCCTATCCTGTGTCCTGTACATCTAAATGTTTATCTACCAAGTTTCATGAAAATCAGTTAATTCGTTTAAGAGTTATGGAGGAACATACATACATACAATATCTACACTTACACTTACAACAGATTTATTATTAGTATTGATTGTAATTTGAATGTAACGAAATTTGTTTCACAATAACCTTAAATACAACATACACAAGTGAACAGCAAATAAACAAGTAAAAACAAAAACTTCAAATGGACGAATAAGAGAAGAACTTAGTTTATATATTTCGGAAGCTTTAAGGGTGGAAATACGTGTTAAAGCTACACTTTCGCGAAAAATGCGTCCATCGTTTGGGGATTGTAGTTTCGGGAAGGTGAGACAGTGACACATATTTTATGTAATGTAGGTCAAATAATGTATACTCATTTCTATACAATATTGGCCCATTTGAAAAGAGATTGGCTACCTTTTAATTACGTCAGTCTAAGGAGCTTTCAGGCGATGTAATTTAATTTTCGAAAATTACTAAAAAAAAATTGAAATTTTGTAAATAAAATGTTCTTTTTTAAAATTAACCTATTTAAACGAATAGAATCTATCATCGCCATACATTTTGTTACTCCCTAACAAATAAGTGAGAACCCGACGCAATTTGCATATTTTTTAAAGATAGACATTTAAAATTGATATATAAGATTTGAGATTCTATTGTATGTATGTTCCTCCATAACTCTTAAACGAATTAACTGATTTTCATGAAACTTAGTAGATAAACATTTAGACGTACAGGACACAGGATAGGCTACTTTTTTCTTTTTCAGCGCAGACGAAGTCGCGGGCGCCAGCTAGTTTAAAAAATAAAATTTGAGAGAGCGAATGTTTTAGATGTAAAACGCATGTACAAAGTTTTTATTAATATAGAGGATAGATTATCCTTCGAGAACAATTTTTTTTTCTTGATTTAGGTATCCTATTTCCTTCTTTGCAGTCCAGACAACGCGTATGCATTTTAGCAAAATACTTTCAAATATTATTTTTCTAAATATATTTAGATTTCAACATACTGTGTAACAGTGCAAAAAATGGTCCTACGATATTGTTCATGTGAACAAATGTGAAAGGGGGTCGACCGTTCATAATTCAACTGTTGGTGATTTTACAAATGAGGCAAAGTCCAAAGTTAAACAGTACAATCCCCAGGGGAAGAGGGAGGCTCACGGCGTGAACTCCTCTTCAGTTATGTTCGTAACTTGTCAAATAATACCGAACCAACTTGTCAAGAAACAACTACAGTAATTAAATAACAGTAATAATGTAAAAACTTAAAAACTATCAAATCACTACGGACCCAGAGATTCGACACCAAAGGGAATGAATATGTAGCCGGTGACTGCCGATATATCTCTATTTGTGGATTTAATACGTAAAAGAAAGTCGTTTTAGTTACACCATTTATAACACGAGAACAGCTGTACCGATTATTTATGATTTTTGTTTTATTGAATTTGTCACCGTCCCGAATAGCAGAATATATATTAAAAAAATGAAGAATATTCATTTTCGACCGACGAAAACGAAAAAACAAAAAGGACTACTCAATTCGACGCGTATATATATATATTTTTTTATTTATTTATTTTTTTATGTATAATCACGCATAACTTTTGACAGGATGGTCCGATTTTGATAATTCTTTTTTTATTTGAAAGGTTGCACCTCCAAGGGGGTCCCATTTTAATTAGAAAAAAAAAATTCCAACCCTAAGAGTAGGAAAACAGGGGATGATTGATTGTTCACTCATCGATTGTAGCGTATAACCACGCATAACTTTTTACAGAGTAGTCCGATTTTGATAATTCTTTCTTTAATGGATAGAGTATACCTCGAAGTTGGTCTTGTATAAAATTAGAAAAAAAAATCCTACCCTAAGGGTGGGAAAATGGGGGTGGGAAAATTAAAAATTAAGCATGTAGTAAATATTAGATTATAGCCACAAAAAAATATAAAATAAACAGTACTCATCAAGTAACAATAATAAGTTGAATAAACTTCTGAAGATGAATATGTATATCTAATGTGTTTTATTAGGATAGAGTTAGCCTTTTTATAAATTTTAAGTGAAAAGGAATTGTTATTCCTTATTTATCATTATTATTTTTTAGGAATTGTTCACCGTGAGTAAGATATAGATTAGATATAGAATTAGAATTTATATAGAATTTCGACAGTGCTAAGAATCGTTATTAAATTAGAGTACGGCTCTGTTTGTTTAAACAAATAATTCTGAATACAGCGGATTCGACTGAAATAACGGGAAAACGAGGTGAATCTAATTGCTCCTTTAAATATAATAAGCCAAAATTACCCCTCAGGTATTCATTGTCCCAAATAACAAAGACTTCGACACAAAATATGAACAGTGGAAATGAAGTTGTCTAAGAAAATACCTTTGCTTAATAAATTCATTTTGGGCAAAGGTAACTGTTACGACTACGGTAATGGATCGTACAAATTTTGAGTATTCTTTTTATACGATTTAAACGGGTCATATACAAAATGCAGTGTATGGTCTAACTCTTAGAGTATACATTAGCTTGCTTATGTATATTGCTTTTTGCCTTTAAAATATATTATGTCATAAAAAGCAGAAAATTAAAACTGACTTGGCACAGCTATACTTCTTATACTTCTATACTAAATTTAATATTTTTGTACATGTATATCACGCGTGTAAATAATTCATGTGCATCGCAAAAAAATTTTCTTAATAATCAGCGTAATTATTTTTTTCAGGTGTAACTAATAGAAGAAAATGGCTATAATGCAATCATGTTGCTGTTGGCGCAGCCTTCGTCGAGGGTGCTATGCTTCTTCTGTTTACACTATGGTTTGTAATTAAATTGGTTTACTGAATAATCTTTCAATACAATTGTATAGAGTACATAATAGGCAACTCCCGGGCTACAAGAAAATTTAAATATTTAATTAATTGTCAATCGGCAATTAATTTTTGTTGACTTTATTTATATGTTAATAATCAAAGTATACATTCAAATAGATAATAATAAAATATAATTTTTAAGCAACTAATAAAACCTATAAGTAACTAAAATTGTTATAAAACACAATGATACCGTGTGACGTTACGTGTAAAGTGTAAACATTTTTTTTTATTATTTTATGTATTTATTTTAGCCAAATATTAAAATTACATCATCTATGTTGTATCATAATATAAAACACTTTTTTCTATATAATACCTAAATGCCCCAAAGTAGTCATCGCATCAATGCAAAGAATTATTTCGCATTTATTCAGGACTAGTGTCCCATATTCATAATTAAAAATGTCGCTTTTGTATAGCTTGACGTAATGAAATTAATTTACGAGTTTCCATAAAGCATAATAGCTCTATACTTAAAACTATCATGCTTTTGTAGAAACATCAATAAGTTGTCTGAATCCATCATGTTGAAATGTCTAAAGAACTGAAACCTATTACTATTTAAGAGGAATAAACAACACCTCATTCTAAAGGTGGTCTTACAGAAGCATGTGTGCTGTTGTGTTTCGATGAGTGAGTAAAGGATGCCAGCCAGAGTCTTGTAGTACCACTGGCGTTGTAAAAATTGGTGGCGATGATACGTATTAATTAGATAATTTAAAATTCTTAAAAGGCATGCCAGTACTCAACAGTGATGAAAAATGATGAAAAAGAAATAAAAATAAATCAGTATTTATTATTCGTTACTTAAATTACTGTTTAATTAAGCGCATAATTAAAATATTTTCGAGCCTTAAGCCATTTTAAAACTTAGGCAATTTAATGTAAAAATTACTCGATTAAGTTATATAATGTGATTTGAGAAAAAGTGAGTTTGAGTAAAAAAATACAATATCGCAAATTGCACACATTTGTGTACGTATAAAAAATAATGAAGTCTGCTCTCACTCACGAGATAAAAGTAAACGGCGTATTCATACAATATATTAAGTACGTTAATGAAGCAGACGGCACATGAAATGGTAATTTTCCTAGTAGTACTTTACAGCACCTTGGAAATTACAAGGGTCCCGTAAGCCACGGAGAAACCTTTTCTTGTTCGACGTACCGTAGCGAAATGCCTCCTTTGGCATATCCGCAATTCTCGAGTTCAGCGCCTAAAACGACTGTTGAATCGCTATAAATGTAAAACGTTGTGGTACCTACGACTACCACATTTTGGTAGGCGGATGTAATAGTGCTGTGCCTCTAATGAAACAATAGAATGCTTTACTTAGCTATTATTTTGTGATAAATTTATGTTACATGTGAAAATATTCTCTTCATAATATAATAATAAAAAAGAACGGACTTTGCATAAAATATAATTTAAACAATTATAAATCTAATAATTAATATTAATACTAAACTAATTAATGTTCTATAAAGCATTGATTGCGGTTTTATAAGTGCGTTTGTTTCAAAATATTTAATACTCGAGGAAGTAAGTGTTCATGAGTGATCATTGTAATAATGTTCTTATTTATTCCACTTATTATAGATTATTCTTAATATAATAATGACTTCATTAATAAAGTTTATCTTTATTCGTTTTTAGGAATGACTAAACTGTATCGTCAGTGTTACTTTGTATATTTTTTTAAAACAAAATGGTCTTTATAGTGACAGTGGGTTCACTGTGTTATTCCGATACCTAATTTATATGAGTAATTTAAGTATCATAAGATAAGGTCATATTTTTTTAAATTAACTTCTCAATAGTGTAATAAATATTGCGTCTGCGGGAAATGGGAATATTTAAGATCAATTAAATCTAAATGTAACTGAGAGTACATTGCCAAGAGTACTGTTAAGACGTATGTCATGTGGATGGCATCTATAATAATTTAGTTTCATCCATGTATAGAGCCTATAAATACGATATCCCTGAAACACTTACATATTTATTATTAGTATTGATATTGATGTTGAAAGTATATTGATAAAGATTTTTAACTTTTACCGTTACTCTCTCACAATGCCTTTTATTCTTTACTAGCTGTTGCCCGCGACTTCGTCCGCGTTAAAAAATATAAAAAGTAGCCTATCACGTGTCCCTACTTCTAAATGTTTATCTACCAAGTTTCATGAAAATCAGTTAATTCGTTTAAGAGTTATGGAGGAACATACAGTCGGGGTAAAAAAAGGTTCGTCACCTTAAAGTCGAAATTTGCTTTCACATGGGCAAATGTCAGTCATGTCAAAATTTCATTTCAAACGTCTGTTAGTAGTCTGCTTAGTGCTTTAGTTTCAAAAGGTACTAAATAATACGATATTGATAAAGGAATGAATTTGAAGGTTTTCGTACCCTGACTTTACATACTATACATAATACATATATACAGAAAAAAATTCTAAAAATCGTCAATTTAGTTTCAGTATCATGTATAAAGCCTATATACACGATATTTCTGAAAACAAAGTAAATTACTCCATGACCGACCCCTGCAGATTTATTATTAGTATTGATCATAGCGTACTTGTATCTCGCTGCTGTGGTAGCTGTTTAAATGCAACGGTAGCCACCTTTTTTTATGAGAAAAATGTGCCTATTTTTCTCATAAAAAAAGTATAATTATTATTACTTGTCAAGTCTGAGAGGCTGCTTTAGTCCAAGATCAGAAGACACTCTTTTACTGGCTGTTAATTTAGAAATCTAGAAAAATGAGGACAAGTTTCACTTTTATCTTCGTTCTTTATCATCACTTCAAGGAATTAACTGTTTTATTATTACCTCTTCTCGGTTCCATCCAATTTGCAGTTTTAATGTGCTTTTAAGACTTAATATTAAGTGTTTGCAGCTGTTTATAACACCTGGTGCAGCACATTTGTGTAATAAAAACGTGACGATGCGGTGAGCTTTGAAAATATAATGGAGCTCATTCATTTATTCATCTTCCAATATGTACAACACACTTGAGTCATTTTTTTAGTGCGTAATATTGTTATCAGGTTCTCTCTCATTTTATATTGGCTTAATTTTTTTAATTAATTTGATTTTACAACTATAGTTGTATATCAACTGTAGTTGTAGTTGTAACTATAGTTGTATAGATATATCTATCACTAGCTTTTCCTCGTGACTCCTCTCGTTGAATGCGTTGAAATATTTTGAAGTGGTTGAATTTTAAAGTTTCATTTTTATTTATTTTTTCTTTAAAAAATTTAATATTTCTTTTGAATTTTATGAATAAATGTTTTAACGAATTTTTATTTGAACTGCAAGTACTCAATTTCCCTTTTAATTCAAACTCTAAACCTTTGTAAAACGTATTGTTTAATATTTAAATACATGAAGGAGAGAAAATGAAATGAGAATATGTTATATCTGGCATATCTAATATCTCAGTACTGAATCTGCATATTGAAAATGTAAATCATGAAGATACCCAAACGTATGGGAAATGCCGCCCTGCTGAATAATCACACAATACAGCCGATCCCAACGTGACTCAATTAAAGAGACCGGTGAGCCAACCGATTTATCTAAGAACAGAATACATTCCGCCCGTGTCATTTCAATTCGCACAACATTATATTTTACGTTATGTCTGACAGTTTCAATCCCAATATGTTTATTCTTTATTTCCAACCAATGAGCCCAATTAAAAACTCGAACAGCTTACCAATAAACAAATTATAGAATAATAAACTTGGACAGAAGGATACATACAGTTGGCTTCTGTTTTTGACATTATGATCAAATTTAATTAGTATTTAATAGGGACAAAATTAAAACCAAAATATTTACGAGCTTTTTATTTAATCGTAACCAATAAAAATTGGCTAATGTTATTCACATAGCTAAAGTACAGCCAATGTTAAAAGCGAAGTATGTGACGAAATGATATCAATTTAAGATTTTTCTTCCAGCTCTATTTTGCCGTCACTATTGTCACGATGGGTCATTTCTTGGACAACGAATACCGCTACCTATCCGGACAAATGGAAAAACCTGAATCAGAAAGCTTTTTGCAGCCGGAAAAAATCACCCCAAGTAAGTATATATTTTTTAACATCCTGATTCCTGCTGGTCCTTGAGGATTTTATATTTTCGCGCTGGCTGGTGTCCGCGACTACAAAAAATGAAAAATGAAAAATATTACACCTGAGAAGACTGTGACGAATTTTAGACGACCCCTCGAGAACCTAACATTTTCCAGGATAAAAAGTATAGGTACTGTTTATCCACAGACAAATAAACTATCTGTGTGCCAAATTTCATCCAAATCCGTTAAGCCGTTTTTACATGAAGCCATTTTTATAATATTCGATTTATTATAATAATATTTGACACGTTTTAACAAAATTCACATTTTCCAGCCAATAGCCTCGCATTGTCACGCATTTCAAACAACTTCTTAATTAATCTCCCGGAGCGGAACGCAATTTAGAATTTTAATTCCTTAAATACTTTGGAGGTTTTTTGAAAGATGATGAAAATTGTTTTCAATCAAACCACAATTTAACTTGTCTGAGTAACTTAAATACTTGAGTTTCTGCGTAGGTACTTTCAAAGGACACATAAAAAGCTTTTATGGGTAAATAGAAGCATTTCTTTTAGTCATTCTAAGTCTATTTTAATAATGATTTGTTCAATTTTTTTTTGTTGGAATTTCAATATTCAATAGCATGTTGGTAAACTAGGTTTTCCAACATTATAAGATACCAAAGAAATATTTACGACTATATTACTAAAAAACACAATGCGTCACCGTTTTAAAAAATCTCGTGAAAGGTTTAAAGGACTGTTAGAACTGGTTTCCAAATAACGTTTTACCTGATTTAGATTTGTAGAGTCTTATAAAACGAGAGGGGTTTTCACTTTATGTGAACGAGAGAACTTCAAAAGATTACTGGGTTTCGTATTTTTTGATGTTATGTCAATGTACCCTTACTTCCCTACTGTTTAGCAAAATAATATTGAATTGTGGTCAAACAAAATCGTAGAATTATTGTTTAATTCTAATAATTCTACGATTTTGTTAACAAACTAATGTTTTATTTTAGGAAATGCTTTCTTTTGAACGACCTCTAGTTGATTTATCTGTCAATTTCATATAAAAATACTATCCAAATTTCCGACTATTCTCGTGGATTTTCCAAAAAATTTCTTTCATGTAAACCTTGTCTTAACAATAATGATTACGGACACAACAAAAAATCCGCAAAATCAATCGTGACGCTCTTCCTCAAGTGATCCTCCTTCACACCTGTGGCAATTAATGTTCATTTTTATAGATAAGATAGATAGATGATAGATACATCATATAATATAAGTATAAACACATATACCTAATATATAAAAATATCCGCCGTGACTGAACAGTTCTACAATGGCGTTACTTAAGTAGGAAAGCGGTTAGAACGGATGCTTCTTTGGCAATACAATGTCAAGTCATGCTTAGTCATAGATACTACCTATAAATTATGTTCGTGCACATAATGCTACTGCCCAAAAGATCACTTCTTCACTTTTGTAAATTACTAGCGACCCGCCTCCGGCTTCGCTTTCCATTGGCTTCCCCGATTTGCCATTCGTGAAAGCCTTATCAAAATCCGTTAGGTGGCTTAGAAGAAGGCAGCGGAAAAACAGACACAGGGGGATAGCGAATAAAACTAGCGACTCGAACTCGGCTTCACATGGATGCAATTTTCATGGCATTTTTTCTCGGACATCAATAAATATTTGAAAAAAATATATATTCATCCAAATTTGTACAGACATACTCGAGTTTTACGCTTAGCAACACATTTGTTCATTGTGACCTTAGGCCAGCTTGACATCCCTATATAATATTAAAAAATAGGCAAGTGTATATAACCTTTACAATAATATTCATTTTGTATAATGAGATGACAATGATATTCATTCTTTTTACCAGTAACGGTGGCACTGAACATCACTCTACTGATCTCGAGCACACTTGGTATGATCAGCTGTATTCTTCTCATCGTTGGAGTACGGAAGGTACGATTTGTATTGATGTTAAATAAAAAAAAAATCTCTCAGAAAACTATAATGATTTAGATCAGAAGCGAACAATAATTTAAGAATAGGTAGCTATATTTTTTGAATGAATAAATGAATGCATTCGTTATGCAACAGAAGTTAGACGATAAACTTACTCCTTATCTGTGCAACTAAGACAAATAAACCGACGATGCTCCTATCGTCTAACTTCTGTTTAAACATGGCCACAAAAGCGACTTCAAAGTTAACATTTCCAATTCATACAGTAAATATGGTAGAAATAACTAGGCAGTGTAAGGTAGCAATTTCTTGATAACGCTGACAGTACTCAGTGAGAAAAAGTAATAAAAAGTCATCCTAATTTCGTTACTAGAAATGAGATAAAACCCTTTGAAAGAAAGTTGCTCCATAATTGCCATGATAAAATTTATTAGCAGCTCTATATTAAAATTGTTAATAAGGGGCGTCCTTTAAAAGAGATCTTCTTTTTTTAATAGCGGAACTTATTCATTTGTTTTGGAGCGCATGATAGATGAGATAATTTTATCACAACTTGCTAAGATTACGATTATTTTTTTTTCTGGTAAAATTTATGTTCGTTAATATGTAATAATTTAGTTTAAATGCATATAACGAGCCTCTTGGTGGAGTGATTTAAGGTTCTTGCTTTAACTCTCTGTCTCAGGGGTTTTCAGGGCCAATTTTGGAAATAAACTTTTCATAGTTGGCTCGCATTCAATTTAGGTAGTGTTTTTGGTGGCAGTGACAAACCCATTACATATGACCACCGTGAAATTACAGTGTGATGTTGTAAGTGAGAAAGTGATGCTAGAGCCCATTTCCGTATCAATTCTAACCCCTGACTTATCCTTAATACTACTATTGGTCGAAATAACATTTGCAGAACCAGTGGCATTGTTTTTGTTATAGGCACATACAATCAAGTGTACCTATAGGCTGTTTGACGACTTTAAAATCAAATCAATATCTCACCGATATTATCCTGAAAATGAACTTTTTTAATAAAGAATGAGTATTGTGGCTTATAGTGGAGAAATACGAGAAATACCAAGCGACCTTCACGCTTAGAACGCAAAACTTTTGTAGAGATAGATTAGAATAGTTGTCAACATGTTGGAATAATTTTCTAGCAATAAATTTTCTAGAATAAACGTAGGAAGAGTGTGAAAAACTTTTAATTAAGCGTACTATAAACTGTTTGACAATATCATCGTCTCATTAAAAATTTTTATTCATGTCCCGTCTACATATAAAGTATTCACCTCTTAATTAGTTCTGTAAGTTGTGTAAAGTTACGTCGAACAAAGACAGTAAAATGCAAGAGCGACTAGCTGGAGTCGCTACCAACTTTCGCAAATAGTTTAATTGAACGATCATGTAATGTACAAGGGATTCCTTTGTTGGATTCTTTCTTAACTTCTAGCTAGAACTTTACCGAGATACGGTTTATTTTAATAAAAGACAAATAATACTTTTTTTCACGTAAATACATAAAGACGTAAATATTAAATTTGTAGGTACAAATAGTATAGCATTTATCTCATATTTTGGATAGATGGCGCTATCTCCTGGGCCAAGCCGCTAGTATTTATTTTTATTTTAGATTTCCCGTAGGAATGAAGTGTTTTCCCGCGGTAAAAAGTAGCCTATGTTCATCACAGATAATGTCGGCTTCTAATGGTAAAAGAATTTTTCAAATCGGTCCAGTACTTTCGGAGCCTATTCTATACAAACAAACAAACAATCAAATCTTTCCTCTTTATAATATTAGTATAGACAACAAATTAAAAAAATATATATTTGTACGATTTAAAAACAGAATACATTTTTTTTTTAAATTTTTGTATCAATTTTTTTTTGAGTAGTAATATAATGTATTGAAAATTGAATTTATTTCTAAATAAAAATGTCTTCGTACCCTAACTGAAGGAAAGTACTGCATTTAATTATTTTATGCAAATATCAGTTAGGTAACTATTAATTATTTTATGCAAGATTGAAGACTCCTCGAGCTCACAATTGAAACCTAAAAAGTTCATTTTGTATTCAAGAAAGGGTTGTTTTTTTAGTCTTTTCTTGAGTACCTACACAAAGGCATTATTTTCTTTTACTTGCAGACACTCAATTCTTGTAATATTTTTAAGTATAATAGCTATTTATAAATTTTCTTCTTTGTACAATAACCGGCCCTGGCTTCGCACGGAGTTGAAATTTTCAAAAATTCTTTCAATCCTTCGCGTAACAACTATAGATACAAAAAAATGAGAACATATGTTCCCAGTTTCAGCTTTCTAGACTTAGTAGGTAGTATTTGCTGCACTACTTTCACTACTCTCTATATCAGTCAAGGGTTAGCTTTGAAAAATTCAGTTCAAAAGTTAGCTCATGTGACGAAGCGTTAAGGCAAGCAACCAACAGGTTCGTCAAAAATGTATTCGGAATTTTTTAATAAATATTATTCAAAACTAAATTATTACCTCAAAATGCGATCCTAGTAAAATGAATGAATATGTATCATAGTTTATTTTGCAGGATTGGAGGCTTATGCTTTTGCCATGGATAGTGGTCATGGCTATAGAGACACTGGTTGAAATCATCAATTTGTCCTACCTTTTTTATTTGCAAACTGTAAGTATGTTCGCGACTTTTACTTAATTTATTTATTTAAAAAAATCCTCAAAAATATCTCACAAAGAAGTTCAAATCGTTAACTGTTTCTTCATATTTAGCAACATTAATAGTGTCAAAATTTCAGGAAAATAGTTTCAGAATATGGACTTTATTTTATAGATTATAATGTTTTAATGTTAATTTCAATATATGTTTGACTTTATATATAATTTCAAAACAAGCAGTATATTATTTTATTCGATGCGATCTATTATCATTTGTCAGTGGGATGGTAATAAAATCAAAATTTAAATAATTACAAATATTTTCGTTAGATATATTGCAGTATGTAGATTTTATAATTAATAGCAAGCAATATGAAGCCAGAAGCAACGCTATTTCTTCATACTTCATCCAACGAAGTTTGCACGAGAACACAGCTACGAGTAAAATTACCCCTTCGCATGTACTGATTAAGTATTCATACATGGGATAACTGTACAACAAGCTGAAAGTCCGATGTCAGACAAATCTTATATAATGTTGGAGTTATGAAGCGAAGAGAAAGTTTAGACAAGTGAACTTCATTTGGAGGCAAGAATGTGAAAACGTACTGAAAGTAACACAATAACCGAGGCTGCGAGCGACATCAATGCAAATAGGGAATATAATTTAAGAACTTTAGACTAATAATTGGCATGACTTCGGAAAAACTCCAACCAAAATGAAAATTTGTATACACGTAGCTACGACGAGTCCACGAGTGCAGGGATGGGCACAACTTTTCACAGCCAAAAAACGGTGAAAAAATTACCTTTTTTCGGTTTTTTGTCTATATCTTCGTTCCTGTCGATGTTACCGCTATGAGGTATACTTATGAAAAAGAAAGAATGGAAAATTCTCTACAAAATTATTATTACAAAATTACAAAATTAATTACAAAATTATTACAAAACTCTACATAAAGTTGATTGATAACACTAATAGTTTTTACGTTTTCTATGGATACCTCCCAGGTCAGGCACAATAGTAACTCATATTTCACTAAATAAATAAAATTGGCGAGCGGCTTTCTAGCTTAAGTATTTATGTGAATTTTGTACTCCGAACATTAAACTTAGTCCATTTAAAATGATGAATGTCTATAGAGTCCCACGTAAATGTGGCTGACAAATTGCTAAAGCAAATGAATAGGTATATTTTCTTAGATACATGTCTTTCTATTTGCCTTTTGAAAGACATTAAGCGATAGTTCACAGTTGCAATGCAATGCAATGCTATGCGATGCACATGTTTTATCAATACAAAGTTAAAAATAGTAGAAATAGTGGTGTCAGTGGCTCACTGCTGTCAGAATGTTCACGTCGCGTTTAGGTGTGAACTGATCCTTAGCGAACAGGTATAAACATACAGGTACCGGTTGATTGCACACTCCACAGTTGCAGTCGCAACTTGTAACTTGTAATATACAAGTAATATACCTACCCTAATATTAGTTGGCCAAGTTAATCTGGAACAACTTTGGAATGTGGACCGCTCTCCCAACTCCGCTCCGTGGATTGTGCGATTGGACGCAGTCTCGCTCATAGACACGAGGTGCCCACTGAGTTCATTTGAGTGAGCAAGTAGTTCGTTAGATACAATTCGTTAGTTTCAAGCAGATCCGCAAGGCACTTGCATTGAAATCGTCACCACAAATTAATAAACCATGACCCAAATTGTATGAAGATTATGTTGGAGAGCTTGAGGATGGGTGAAGAAGTTCATTTGTTGGTAGGCGACAAACAGGACACTCCAGGGGGTGCAAGTGCAAATGATACAGAAAATTATTAAGATATACTTTTGGTCGCTGGACATACAATGGTTATTCATTCAGGCTTCAGGTTTCATATTGATAATTTGGCTAATATTCTAATATTATAATTTTTATTCTAATATACAAATATCATCGATAATACAATTATGACATACGATTGTATGCTTCTTTTAAAAATATCTTTATCTACATATATAGTTATACTACCAAAAAAGTAATGCAAAAAGGTGTTCGAAGACAATGATCACACTTTTAACGACATTGGTGATACAAACAGTATTACTATTTTCAGACGAACTTCAACCCCATCACTTCGTTCCTTTTCACCTTGGACTTCTTCATCATCTTTTTAAATGTAAGTAATTTCAATTAATATATTAAAATCGTAGATATATGTAAATATATAAATTTCTATTTGAAGAGTTCCAGAAACGAATAAATCATGAATATTGTAATAACAAAAAACAACAATACAATAATTTATTGAACTATTTATATTCATTTAGAAGAAAATCTTTTTTTAAATCACACGTTAAAAATAGGATTTATTCTGACGAGATTTTATTTGTATACGTGATTTTTTTATGCATTCCATTTTCACTGTAAAATGTTCCTGAAATAACGTACATTTTAAGATTAGCACATAAAATGAACTTAAATGTAAAACCGCTTTGAGTTTGGCCTATAAATGTTTATAAATAGCTTGCTTCCAAGCTATCGAACTTTATCATTCAAGTGTAAACTACACTGGAAGCGTCTCTACATAAAGCCTACCTCATATATTTCATTATTATTTTGTTGCATGTGTTTTATATTTATTTCAAATAACTATTGGAGTTTTTTAGAAAACTTTTAAATAACTATTGAAAATTAAAACAAATTAATATAATAACATATGTATAATTGTATATTATCAAAATATAAAAATAGTGATAATAATATATATTATCACTATTTTTATATTAGTCACACAAATTAAATCTAAAATTAATTGAATTCGTGTGCATTTTTTGAATCGTCAGGAAAGTAAATATACAGAAGTGTCGGTTACGGTAACAGGTCGCGAGTTCAATGGTTTTTTCCCATCTCAAAAATTGTTATTTTTTAAATAAATAACAGCCCCATCTCTGTTCGCATTTAAGTGTTATTTTTAATTCAATTAATTTTCACAAGGATGTATTATTACTTAACATATTCTAGTCTCAGCGGTATTGTGTAGTTGGAGCAGTATCTGAAAATATCTGTAAAATAGTATCTGAAATAGAGGTGTCGGTTACACGGTTACGTGACGGTAACAGGTCGCGAGTTCAATGTTTTTTTCTCATCTCAAAAATTTAAAAGAAAATCATAACTTTGTTAATGTATATTAAAGAAAAAAAATATTTCGTGCACTTTAGAATATCTGTATTATTACTTTCACCCACAATTCCGGTCGCGCCACACCGGAGCTGAAAGGATCCACAGGGGGCCATAAAATGAACTCTTGTACACTTATCATTCCGATATTCAGATTGAAATACTTAAGGCGGTTTTCCTCAATTTTAGCATTCTGCCATATCGATTTTTATTACGTATTACATCTATTTTGTTTTAGCCTAATTTTATTAAGAAACTAGCTGGCGCCCGCGACTTCGTCCGTGTTGTAAAATAAAAAGTAACCTATCACGTGCCCCGTACTTCTAAATGTTTATCTACCAAGTTTCGTGAAAATCAGTTATTTCTTTTAAGAGTTATGGAGGAACATACATAACATACATATATAAATATAGAAAAAAAAAATCTAAAAATCGTCAATTTAATTTAAATATCATGTATAGAGCCTATAAACTTGATATCTCTGAAAACAAAGTGACTTACTCCATGACCAACTCTTACAGATTTATTTTAGTATTGATTTCACAGAAATCTTTTCTGTCAGGTTGTCGTGCTGTCCAATTGGCTGTCCATTTTATTCACGCAATTTTTTTATAAAGTTTTCATAAACAATCACTTGTTATTAATGGATTCTTATATAATTTTATATCCCAGTGGTGTTACTTGCGTTAAAGATTACCGACCACTTCATATAACTTAGTTGAGTTCAGCAACAACATTAGCTATATCATAGAGCAAATTGGCTTTCTGATTGCGCGAACCACAAAGCCGTGTCTTCAGGCTTTATAGGTCCGAAGTTAGTCAGCGGTAACTAAACACTTGACGCCTATAAACAAGACCGTCATTTATGTCGTCATTTGTAATGCTACTTTTAGATCACATTGGCAGGTACAATGGTACACGTAACGTGATACAAAAATCTAACCATTTAAAAATTTAAAAAAAAAAAAAAAGAAATCTCATTTTTTCCTCTCAAAGAAAATGTTAGAAAAAAAAAATAAAAGTAACTAATAAAAAGTGTATTTATATTTTCAACCGGCTTCCAAAAAAAGAGGAGGTTCTCAATTCGACCGTATTTTTTTTTAAAGTTTGTTACCTCAGAACTTTCGACTGGGTGAAACGATTTTGATGATTCTTTTTTTATTTGAAAGATGAAGCTTCCCGTGTTGTCCCGTTTAAATTTGGTCCAGTTTTGACAACGGAATCCATGGGAAAAGACCATGAGACGGTTTAAAAACTCAAGAGTTATGTGCTGTATTATTTAATGAATAAGAAACTGATACGTTAGCCCTGTTTTTGCCCTTTAGAAATAAAACAATTCAGTCCTCATTTCGTTATTGAAAAGTGTTATCAATAATAAGTTTTTAATATTTTTTTTACTTTTGAAAAAATTTACAGAATTTCGACTAAGTAGTAAGCGAGTATTAATTGAACAGTTTTAAGAAATTCAACGTTGGTAGCTGTTAACAAAAGATACACAATTTCAGATTATTAAGCTCTTTGAAGTTTATCATCAAATATAAAAGATCTTTTGTAAAGAGTAGAGAGCTTGCTAGATTCGAGGAAATTAGTAAAATTATTAAAGGCTTTAAAAAAATATCACTGATTCTGGAAAAGTTTCTAAAATTTGTAACGAGTGATCCGCCCGCCATTATTTTAATTATGTACATTGTACATTATTGTCGATAAAAGCTTTTAGAGTATATCATCGGGTGTCTATTTCATTAAAATTTTATTTACATTTCACAGACCACTAACGAGTCTTATCATATTGTAGGACAATTTACCGATTTTTTAAATATTATTTTAAATTTTTATCATATTATTTTTATTATCAATCATTTAGTAAAAAAATAAACACTGAATTGAACGATTAATTAAAAAAATTGTGTAAATAATCTAATAACACTACAGAAATTCTCTCTACCTATTTTCCTTTAATATTGGCATTTAACTTTCACGTATTTCACACATTAAACTAATTATTTTCACTTTAGCACCCATTTTCATAAACACTAATCTGACATTTAAACATTAACCTAAATTAATTAGCAAATTAGGTTAACACCAGAAATCGGATGAGTTATATTGATAAAAACTTCATTACTACCATATTATAAAACAAAGTCCTCACCTGCGTCTGTCTGCCTGTTCGCGATAAACTCAAAAACTACTGCACCGATTTTCATGCTGTTTTCACCAATAGATAGAGTGGTTCTCGAGGAAGGTTTTAGTATGTAATTTACAAGGTTTCGGGGGCGAAGTCGCGGGCAGCAGCTAGTATAAAATATTTTTATAAGCATTACGTAGTAACATGTACTTTAGTATATTTTAACAATTCCAATCATTTTGCGTAATACCAATTATGAAAGAAAAATGATTAAAAATGAACTTAATACACCTAATAAGCTCAAAGAACAAATAATAAATTATTTGTTTTGAAGTTTCCTCCAAATATATTAATCGCTTAAATTTCACTGTCGAAGTACCAACTTCTTGATTGGGACATCATTTTTAATTGTTTTGGCACCGACCTCCAACTTCCTCCTTACATTAGCTACCTGAGGCTATTATTCATCGTTAGCAAGTCACTTGACAGAAACAAAACTAAAATAGGTTAAATACCTACCCTTTTTGATTAAAAGCGTTTAGGCATTGCAATGTCTCGAGGAAATTAATGTATAAAAAAATATATTATGAGCATCGTCATTTTTAAAGTTTTATATTGTTATTTTTATCAGGTGTCAAATAAATATATTTTGATCAAAATCTATAAGGCATTAAAATGGGTTGGGTAGTATAACTTTTATTATGCTAAGGCCGACATACAGGCTGACATTCCACTTGATGGTAGGTGGCTACCGTCCCCTATAACAGAAGCAACGCCACCGATAAATCCTCTGAAAATGTGACGCCCTCGAGTAAATCCTCTCTTGGGCTCCTCTACTATCACCAAAATTAAATATCACACATGCTGTCATTTCACTAAGGTTTCTGTAACGGGATGGTTACTATTTATACTAATATTATAATTATAAAGAGGAAATATTTGATTGTTTGTTTGTATAGAATAGGCTCCGAAACTACTGGACCGATTTGAAAAAATCTTTTACCATTAGAAGCCGACATTATCCGTGATGAACGTAGGATACTTTTTACCGCGGGAAAATGCTTCATTCCTACGGGAAATCTAAAATAAAAGTAAATACCAGCGACTTGGCCCGGGAGATAGCGCCATTTATCCAAAATACGGTATCCAAAATACGGCGTTTTATACTTTTCTACGCGGACGAAGTCGAGAGCACCAGCTAGTATAATATATAGCCACACAAGCTGCCCAAGTGAGTGCCTGCCACTACTAAAATTGCACAAACAACTAAATTATTACATCGAACATTAATTAGTAACTCAATTCAATGTGAACTTGTAGGGCTTATTCTCGCGAAATGTTGCGTTGTTCTAATTAAAAATGTCAATCACGCAAACCAGCCAGCCACCAACATTTACAACATAACAAAAACGTACCCGCCTTTGGCAGATTATCGGTATTATATGACGCCAAACAAAATAAACAATAGGTTTCACTGTCTGTTTTGATTTTATAATTCACCGACAATTTTTTAATACAAAAAAAAAGTTTATACAGTTACAGTTAAAAAATAAAGTTTATGTACAGTCGGCCGCATAAGTCGATTAACACATTCAAAAGTGCAAAACAACTGAACACTCAACTTACTTACTGAAGCTTTTTACGATTGTTTGTACGTGAAGTTTATTGTGTTCTCTAGTCGTGACTTAGACAACGACTTATGGCGCGTTGAGAGTTCAGCTGTTTTGCATTTTTGAATGTGTTAATCGACTTATGCGGCCGACTGTACATAAAACTACTGTCAAAGTCGTTTTCAGTCTTCGAAGCATTATTCCTTCAGCGAATCGATCTTTATTTCGTTTATAACGTCTTTCCATTATAGTTTTCTTTACATTTGGGAACAGAAAATTGTAATTTGTAATAGGCGACTGTAAAGCCACCTTATGTAAAAAAACGTGTGGCGGAAACTACGACTCGACTCATGAAATAAAATAAAAACAAATCATTGTAAGAAAATACGCAAATCTTTACTGTACTTTATGTTGAAAATAAGAATATCATTTTCCACCAATGACGACAAATCCCCCCGATAATGTTCTACGAAAAATGTTCGCGTCTCGGCCAGATATTTTCAAATTAATTTATCGGCTATTTCGTCGCGGACCACTTACTGTAACGTTTCGAAAGGCTGATGAAAAAAAACGTGAAAGCTCCACTGGGAACGAACACCCCTATTGTTGAAATCCGACTACTATGTTCTCATCGTATTAAGTGAGCTCCATTTTTTTACATTTGAGTGTAATCTAAGTAATGTCTCCAAAAGAATTTTATTTGGCTATGGCTGAATCATCCATATAATAAAAAAACCAAACTCTTTTCGAAATGTTATTATAAAATCGTGGGATTTCGTACAATTTCACATGTTAAACCTAAATTAAAAGCATTGAAGTTGAGGATTAGATAAGGGTTAGGGCAATGGGTATTCTGTAAGGGTGTATATTTTAAAAAGTTTATTTTCTGCCCTACCCGGAATCGAACCCGGAACTCATGAGAGTTAAGGCAAGCACCCTAACCACTCATTAAAAAGGACCGTCCATAAGAATATTTATTCTATTTTGTGTAGATTATACACATACATAGGAACTAAGTAATTAGGTTTGTGTTATGATATGGATATATCTATTCAATAATATCAAATAACCAAATCAAAAATAGACAATGATGATCTTAAGAGGAATTAATACGATAAGAAAACTGAGAAGGCTTTATCTTGATGATTAAACTTCAAGGTATCGATTTGTGATGTCATTGCATCAACGTTAGTAACACACCTATTAACATTTAAAACTTAGTTCTTAAAACCCAAACCTAACCACGCAAGATGATGACAAGGTATTCAAACATTCTAATAGAGTTTCAAAAGAAAATAAGTTAAAGATATTTATTTATTTATTTATTTAAAGTAGGTACACAGATAGAATGCATTTATGTACTATAAAATACATGTATGTAATAATTTACTAAATTGCAGTCCTAAATAGCATTACGTAAACACTAACGATATTAATTAACAATAATATATACAAACAATTAAACACTAGTCTACTTAAATATTAGCCTTAATTTACTTTTAAATAAAGAAACTTACTGTCGAATATATCTATATCCATCTCAGATAACATAACTATTTGTACAAATAGTTTTGTAACAAATACTTAAAAGGAAATACATAAAAAGTTATAAAGAATTAATAAATCATTTTGTAAGATTAGATATATATATCCATTTGGCCATACTGTTGCAATATCCACAGATCCACATAGATCGATAAAGCTAGGTAATTGGCTAATTGACGTTCTACATCTAAATTGAGGTTCTACTAAGCTAATATTGCAAGTACATGATCTGTTTCAGTTTGTACCAGTACTTTGACCAAATGAACCGCATTTGGTCAAAGTGCTATATTAGACAAGTGGAATTTCGAATAAGTCGTAAATTATTCGAAAATCTTTTATATTATATTTTTAAATATATTGTAAGTAAATGAAATCCACTACTACACTATTTTATATGGAAAATGAATACTGCAATTATATTACTTTTCATAAAATAATAATACAAATCTATGCATCTATAAGTTGTTTTATAAATATAAAAAACATATTATTTATTATAATTAAATTAATTATTTGTTAACTTGAACCTGTTAACTGCGGCCATTCTACTGCCACTGCTTTAATTTGAACGAAAAATGCTCGTATATTATTATACATACATATATCGTAAA
This sequence comes from Synanthedon vespiformis, assembly GCA_918317495.1. Taxonomy (NCBI): domain Eukaryota; kingdom Metazoa; phylum Arthropoda; class Insecta; order Lepidoptera; family Sesiidae; genus Synanthedon; species Synanthedon vespiformis. The sequence continues at coordinate 8,300,209 of OU906947.1, forward strand.
GAAATTAAAAGTAATATCATGTATGAAGTATATTTCAAAACCGCGTCGAAGACAGGATAATCTATTAGTTTATAAATGAGTTGTCCGGAATAATAACAAAGGCTTAAATGGGACAATAGGGACAATTTATCTAATTTCCTCCTACACCTGATTGCTGTTGTGAAACTTTAGAACTTTTGGGCGCAAGAACCTTTTGTCTTTAATTAAACAAAATACTGGAAATTTTGTTAAAAGGGTCATTTACATACGATTTGGCGCGAAACAAACGCACAATTTCCTTTCGGAAACACGAAATTAACTTTAAAGTAATAGGAATCCATTTACTAAACATTTATGTTATCATCCTATTAATACAACAATATTAAAACAAATAAATTTAACTTACGAAGTCTTCATTATGTGTTTAATTTACTCAACTAATTACCTCCGAAACGGCTTGACCGGTTTTTATGAAATTTCATGTGTATACTCGGTAGTTTGAGAATAGACTGTAAACTATTTTTATGCCCCTAAGGGTCGGTGACAATGTAGTTTTCTATAGGTAAAAGAATTTTCAAAATCGGCACAGCAATTTTTGAGTTTATTCATTACAAACATATAAATCTTAATAAAAAGTTAATTGTAAAGATTTTTATCAAGGAAGCACAAGCTTTTATGATAACTCATATATGTAAAGTGCGTGTCTAAAGACAATAAGGGAAGTAAAGTTTGCTAAGTCATAAGGGAAGTATTTTAATTCTGTTAACTAACAAATAAAACTATAGAGTCAAAAATGGAATTACGTTGTTACGGCAATACGAAATAAACGGATTTTGCGATATGACACATCATCGATCAATTTGTAGAATCAAGCTCCATCTCACATGCTGGCGTAGCCAGTTATAATTGCGTTACGATCTGTCATCAGCCGTGTCACAACTCGTGTGAACTGAATAAGAATTAATATAAGGGATATATTTGAACACGTTGAATAGTTAAATGTTAGTTAAATGCTAGTTAAATTTTAAAAAAGTCTAGAAATTAAAGCAAAAAATACCTCAATGTCTCATCTATAGGTAGTTACAGTAAGCACATTTTATATAGGAGTAATATTCACTCCCAAGGCCAAGGGGTTCATTATCAGAGGTCCATTGCTCTCCCATAATTTGGAGATAATATTAAAATTATGGGAGAGGATATGTGCCTCTCCCATCATTTTTTAAAAGGACCGGTCAGAATCAGCTGTTATAAGGTCGTCTGTCCACCTTGTTGGTGGAGTTGGTCATAAAAAGTAGTCTTGGTTGCGTTATATTAGCGCTGCAGAAGTTTCCTGCTTTGTCAGAAGTAGCAATGAAAATGAAATTGCAGTGATTATAGCAGTTTTAAAAAAGACTGATTCAATAAACTGACCTATATATGCTAAAGCAACTAATATGTCTTCTAAGTTTTCTCACGGCTGAATTTCTCCCAAAATTCTAGCCAGATGTAGTGATTAATTATGTATACCATAATATTGATTGGCAACGCTATGAATAGACAAGAAGTTTTCGCATGGAGTCTGACCTACTCTTGTCTGATTAGGAAACTTCGTATAGACAGACATACGTCTGCTGATAAACTGCTCTAAAATAAGTGTCTATCTATGGAACATATGTCGCCCCGTTAGAACTTATTAATACTATATTCTTCTTCTTTATTATATGGCATAACAATCTCCAATAGGACTTCGTAAAGTACTGAGACTATTATATTATAAAAGTCTTAATACGTCTTAGCAATAAGTGCAGTCACCACACAATACAAATTTGAAACTTACACTATAGTCGCGTTTCGATATTTTCACATCTTATGACACAACATCGATCTTAATAGAAATTTGTTTTGTTATTTCCGGTGAACATTTAGTTTTGGACGTCATTCCACCTTACACAGAACTTATTTTTTTACGTTCGCAAAAGAGTGAACTTTTATAAAATCATATGTTTCATATTTTAGGCTCTTAAGTGTTTCTTTAGTTCGTGTAAGTAGAAATTATAGGTATGCCGAGTTGAAATCGATATTTGAAGTCATTCTCAAAATCGACCTGAGGCATTATTATTTTGCTCTATTATAAAAATGGTAGAACAATTTGGACATGTTTCATTAAAATTATTCGAGTCCAATCTGTCATACTACGCGGTAGAACTATTTGGAAATTTTTGGTCAAAACTGTTCTATCGTAGAACAAATAGTATGACAGTTTGGAACAACCGTGCTTGAGCCATATTTCTTATATGACATGACATGAATTTTTTTTAAAGATTTTCCAAAATATTTAGTTTAGAAAATATTCATACTTATTTGAAGGTCTCACTTCGAACGACAATAGGGTTAGAAATAGTTTCAAAAATGGCGAGTTCTTAGAAACGGAATCCGTCGTAACGAAGCTCCTTTGTCAGTGAGACCGTACTTTTAGCTATGAGTAATACAATAAAATCAATCAATTGTGTCGAAATGCTATTCATAGACATCTATAATTTATTTCTATTCTTAGGTGCGATATTTTTGAAAAGTGTAATCGTATTATATCGGAGTAACTGAAACATTTTCCTCGGGAAAAGTACTTGTATTCTGGATGAGAGGCACACCATCCTCTTTTCTGTATCCCTTACAATGTGTATGCAAAATTTCAAAATGATGCGTAACAAAGGTAATAAATTATTATAATTTGATAATTATAAAACTAACTGGCCGTTAAGTTAACTTTAACGTTAATTAAGACCTCAAATGTGAATTAAAATTAAAAATTCAGTTCACAGCTAGAATTCAACTAATCCTTAAAAGGCAAAGGAAGCTTAACAAAGTACTACTCTAACAAATGTAACAATTAATGTAAGTACTAATAATTTTGCTGGCGTTTCAAATTGCTATATATTTTAGTGTACGAAGGAAATTTACTCGGGTTTGTTGAATATGCCGGCAGTCGAGCATCCGGGCCGGGTGTTAATCCCTCCGAAATAATCTCATACATACCCACATTTACAATTCTATTCATTGTTTACATCCATTGTGTGTATTGTAACCAATCTACTAAGGTATCAACACAGGGTACATTAGGAAAGTAACACATCTGTCAATGTCGTGTGTTTATTTTGTTAAGGGCCTATGCACACATGCGTAAGATATTAACTCGAGACGCTGACGCATAATTTCTACTTAAGACAATTCTGCTACGAGAGTTCCTTTTTTAAATATAGGTTTTTAGCACTAATAAATTGCCTACGATTATTTATTACTTATTTAGAAAGATTTTAACTTTACCCAGTTCTATTTAAGCATTATATTAGGTATTATATTAGCTAGTATCTAGCATATATATTAACACGCACACGTATCATAAAGAGTGGCTAACAATTTTCTTTAGAATAAAACACAAAAATGTTTGGAAAAGCTTTGTATAGAAGAATACGTAGCACATTGTAGCTGCTACGAAGGTTCGTAGCTTTGTACTTATCTCTATAGCTACGAAATGTTTTCGTAGTGGTAAAAATGTTTCTATAGTGAATATAAATTTAAGCTTATACGACAAAATTTTTGTTTATTTTCGTGAAATGTTAGTTATTTTTTAACAAAAAAATACAAAAAAAAATACTACAAAACCTTACTGACAAATATTTTATTCATCAGAATAAAACTTAGGCTATATTTATAAAGACATGCGGATAAAGTCACGGACCAAAGAAAGCAGGTAATAAAAATATAATGTGTACACGTAACACTGTACACGAGAAAGTATGTTTCGAGATATCAATTTTAAATGAAACTGAAGAAGCTTTGCACACTTTGCCTTATGTGTAAATCCGCCTGCATAATAAACTTTAAATGTCAACAGCATTCTACTGTTACTAGGAAAGCAAGTACAATAACACTTGTCTATTGTAGTCTACTAATTGAGGTGTAATTTTATCCTGACGATTTTCTTTTGTCTCCTCCCTAAGGTCAAAGAAAGAACAATGCTGTAAGTTTTCGACGGTGATGGATGTCGATGCAAGATTTTTTTATTGCCTTTTTATAATAATGACTTTTAAAGACTATGATTATTTAATAATTTTAAAAAAAAACATGTCAGTCGTTTGACTCACGTAAGAAGTGAAAACGTAGCTTCACAAAAATAATTGTATGATATTTATGTTCCTTGGCATTATCCAATTAGGTAAATTGTCGCAACTATTGAAATACAAGAGAAACTATATATATGACACAATGACAATAATAAATTCATAATGACAGACCATTAAAAAACTATATTTTATTGGTCAGAGGTGTATACCATATTGATTCTTGTTATCATATCTAGTAAGTTTACTTTCATATGCAGTTGTCAACGCTTACATTACATGACGTTTTTTTTTCTTTCAGTTCAATCATTTTATACCCCATAAAAATATCTCAAAAATGTTTAAAAACAGTCAAATTTATTCACATTATAATATCATACTATTCCATATATTATAACTTTAAAACATTCATCGAGTCTAACGTTAGCCTCAAGCTTATCCGAAAATTTAATATACCCTCCCTGTTTCTACATGACTGAGACTTATTGTGACGTTCGGAACATGCGATTTAAAAAGTACCAATACGCTCGGAATTCTGATTGTCCATTGACGCGGCAATCATCATCACATTTCAATCAAACTTTTTCAAAACTGTCACACATCGTGACACGAACGAAATATCCGATTTTAATTTCACTGATGTTTAAATATATATCAAATTAAATGGCGCTTGCGACTTTGACTGCGTTAAAAAGGATAAAGATACTTAAAGCGTCTTACAAAATCGTAAAGCTCTAACTCTATTTTGTTAAAGATAAAAGCATAATCGCACTGACAAAACAGCTTCTTCACACCGGAATCCGTTTGCGAGAGCAAGCCGTTGTTTTCGTTTGAAACGTGACCTTCAAATGAGGTAATAAGCGGGTGTGAATACATAGATATTTTGGGAGTCTTGAAAAATATTATGTCCTTTAAGCAATTAAAAGCAAAACGTGTCACAATGATTAATTTCTTGTATATTTTCAACCGACTTCCAAAAAAGGTTATCAATTCGACTGTTATATATATATATTTTTTTTTTATGTTTGTTACCTCATAACTTTCGACTGGGTGAAACGATTTTGATGATTCTTTTTTTATTTGAAAGCTGATGCTTCTCGTGTGGTCCCATTTCAATTTGGTCCAGTTCTGACAATGGCATCCATGAGAAAACGGTTAGAAGTCGGTTTATTTTTTGCTAAAAAGACATTAATTTTAACATCAACATTTCAATTGTATGTAAAGTTGTCGTTTCTATAATTCCCGTAATTCCCATATTCTCTCTGACTTTCGAAGATGAAAACGTTAGGTAAAGACGGCATGTGGTGGATATTAAGGATTTGTTTTGTTTTGTATTGTTTTGATACGTAGGCGTAAGAGTCGAGATGACGATGATAAAATAACCAACGTAAGATGCGATGGATCCTAAGGACACGTTATTACTCTTGCGACGGATATCCTCTACAGAACATCCGCTGTGAAAATGTCACTGCCATAGAAAGCAGCTTGTTATTGACAGCTAATTATTCCTTATTAACTATCATTATGATACATTGAAATACTGTGTAAAGATCGTTAGACAGGCTGACGGCCCACTTCATGAACAGTGACTATTGTCGCTTATTTAACACAAGTAACACGACCCAGATCAGAGCACTACCACATTTTTTTTCTTACGCTAAAAAAAAGACAACTTCTTTATTGATAAATGTAAAATACTCATTCTCAGTGGCGGATTTACACATTTTGCCGCCAGTAAGCTATTCAAATTTTGCCGCCCCTGCAATGTCCTCTGCAATTCGATACCCTGTTCACAATCATAATAATATGAAAAAAAAAACTGATGTTACAAGGTACTCCAATTTAGCCACAGTATCAGCTCCCGAGAGCAATGCGAGCAATTTCTGGGTCATTTGTTTAATAATTTTTTTTTATATTATTACTGAAAAATAATTTTTTTGGCCAAATTTGACGTCCCCTAAAATCTGCCGCCCTAAGCTCCAAGCCTACTCAGCCTTCTGGTAAATCCGCCATTGCTCATTGTAAATTTATTGACTGAAATTGTTCTCTAAAAATAATTATTGATTTATAAAGTAAAACTCAAGTCAATTGGCCTTTTCCTTACACGTGTTATTGAGTTTGTATTAATAATATCCATTTAAGTTCAAAGTTAAATCGCCAACATCGGCGCGGTCAGTGGACAGCTTTGAAATCGAAAATGTAAGTGGTCGAATGCTTACGTAAAGAAAAGATCCCTTTTATCTCTGGTCGATTAAAATGGGGTTGTATTGACCACACCAAAGCTGAATTCTGTAAATAACTTATTAAGTTTAATATAGATTTTTATGCCTCTCTCTTGCTCATTGGCTCGATTTATTGCAATGACTTTGCTTCGTTTCATTTTACACTTGTGACCAGATAGAAAGAAATATTTACTGAAGGTTACATGAAAAATTAAAAAGTTCAAATCGTTTTGATATTCAATAAATATTTTTTGTTTGCAAGGCTTACTGTATTTTGATGTAATTTATGGAGTTCGTAATTTTTAATACACAATCTCTGAATCTGCAAACAGTGACAAGGCTCACTGTGTTTCTCTCTCTTACAGAAGACCACAGTAAAATAACAAATTTTATCTAAAGTAATTCAGAATATTTTAGATGAATACATTAACTGAACATCAAATTAAGCTTATTGGTTTTCCCATCGAACTATGTAATTAAAATCATATAAAAACCATTCATATGCTTCCTCTGGTTGCATATATCTGGCTGTAATTTTTAAGTTCTCTCACTGGGCTCGATCGTTAGCTCAGTTGGTCGTCGTGTTCTTCATGCGATGGGGTTCGATCCCCTCGTGGCCCCTTGGACTAGGAACCTCCCATTTTGTTTTTTTTTTATTATTTATATTACTAACAAAAATTAATAAGATTAGCGATTTTAACAAACTTACTTATTATTGTCCGTGATTTTCTTTATAATATAAAATGTATCCTATGTTACTCGCTTAATATACCTTAGGTGAAAGAATTTTTCGCGACTACGTTTGTTTGCGTAGACTTTGTTAAAAATTTAAAGTTAATGAATTAAGAGGTAAAAGACAGCTTGATTGTAATATTCTTAATTACTAATCTTAAATATAATTACACGTCTAGACTTGCCACTGTGCCTTTTAAAAGCGTTCAATTAATCTCTAAGATTACATAATTATGTTTTAAATACTAAATTTTATCACCATTATCTTACGACTTATTACGTAGGTACTAGCTGTTGTGTATCAATTATCATCATCAATACTAATAATAAATCCTTTAAGTGTAGGTATTGTATGTATGTTCGTCCATAACTCTTAAACGAATTAACTGATTTTTATGAAACTTGGTAGATAAACATTTAGACGTACGTACGGGACACAGTATAAGCTACTTTAGTACAGGCACCAGCTAGTAAAATATAATGGTTTATGCTAAGAGTAGGGCTGTACGCTCACATACAGATAATTCTCCCTTAAAACGTATTAGGCGTAGGGTATAGGCGTAGGTATGTAGGTGGAGATATAGATGGACGATGGGCGAAACTAGGTGTGAAGGGTGAAGCAAGGGGAGGGCGAAGCCCAAGGGTTGATATCGTTTGGAGGATTTGTAATCGTTGCTTGCTTTTGTTAGGGGCTCTTCGTAAAGTAATATAATAACAGATCAAGGTCTTTGAATAATAATCATACCAGATAGACATGAGAACAAAATCAGCAGTAACTTTCAAATAATTTTGACATTTTGTATTTGTTAGACATTATGGATGCGCCACGGCTTCGCCCGGGTATAATAGGGAGATCAATATACATATAATGTATTATTAAAATATATTTATATAACCTATGTCTATCTGTACATATAAACAAACATACCTACACGGCCGCAGTCTCTCTTTATTATCATCGTCAATACTAATAATAAATCTGTAAGTGTAGGTATTGTATGTATGTAGATCTAGATATATGTATGTTCCTTTCACATTCAGTCCCAAAAATTAAAAGAAAATAATAATAAAAAATCGCCTATCGAAGGATGCACAGTAAACCGAGTGGATAATTTAATAAAACATAAAATTATTTCGAAAAGTAACTAACACTTTACTTGTAGTTGGTGAAAGAGGTCCTTGAACGAATTAACTTGGTAGATAAACATTTAAACGTACGGGACACAGGATAGACTACTTTTTCTTTTTCAACATGAACGAATTCGCAGGAACCAGCTAGTCTAATATATAAAATCCTCGTATCATAGTGTTAGTTGCCATACTCCTCCGAAACGGCTTAACCGATTTTGATAAAATTTTATATGTACACTTGATAGGTCTGAGAATAGGTTTTTATGTTTTTTTTATATAAGCGAGCGAAGTCGCGGGCAGCAGCTAGTATTAGTATAGACAATACGTATAAACGAATAGTCAATTTGGTGTTATGCTGTAAGTGACGGTTGTTAGACAGAAAAATGGCCAATTACTCGTATAATTAAAATTCAATCCATATAATATGGACACTGTTTTAAACCCCCATTTCTATGAATATGTCTACTTTAGCCCACAATCAATAAGTCGCGTTATACACGCATGCACATTAACAACGCAAACAGGGACGTTTTGGAACACCTTTTAGAAACACCTTAGCGTTTATAATATGGATAATATTTCGCGTGAAAATTTATACCGACCCAGAACGTGAGCAATGGTTTTTTATGCAAGTAATTGGAGTAAACTACGCATTCGCATCTGCGTATGATAGATACAGGTTTTATAGTAACGCGTCTGTCTATATTTATATCGCCATCAGTGGGTGCCAATGATGACATTTTGTGAATGAATTTCTTCGCTAGATTAGATTTCTAGATTCGCCATTGAAATAAATTTAGAAATGAAAAATAATTTGTGATATAAACCAAGAATTTATTTTACGTCCTAATACATAGAACTAAATTCACCGGAATTACCTGAAGCGTAATACCTAAGAGAGGCAAATTGAGGCTATTTCAGAATGGTCTTGTCGCAAATTTAACGAGGGGGCCTATGTCCAGCCCTGGACGTAATACGGCTGAGTAATTGGATATTAATACTAAAACGACTGTAGCGTCTCCGTTAGAAGATTAATGTTTGTTGACAACTTATAACTTTGTTACGTCAATATTGCAATGCTACATGGAACTGGAACGGAGTTACCAGAATATATAAAAATATAACATACATTAAAAGAATAAATAGCAATCAAAATTAGCATGTAATGACAAAACACTAAGAACGTGTATTTTACCTACAATTCCTATCCATTTGGTTCGATTGGTCCAATCGGTTGTGCAAGTTCAGAACTAATTAAATTATCGCAACTCGATTTGACTGAACCATTGAACAGTGCTACTTGTTCCGGGAACAATTTATTCCAGTTTATAGTTGTACGTAAACTATATGTTATGTACGTAATTACCTAATATATATAAATAAACTTTTTTCTATTGGAGAAATTATTATACACATTTTCATAAGAGTGAGATATCATAAAATAGAGATGACGTGTTGTGTATCTCCAAAAAGGTAAGGTTAGGCTCAAGGCTCGCAAAACCTTATATAACATATTAAAATGTACCTAATCATAGCAGGTGAAACCAAAAAATATATAGAAAACTATGTAAGAAATGTGTAGTTGTATCCTGCGATTTTTCAACGTTTTTATTTCATCTTTTCATTTTAGTTTTTTACCCAATTGTCAATATTTTATGAAAAGGTCGTCAGACAGGTTCACTTGAAGGTGGATTGGTTATCGTCGCCTATAATAAAGCCACGCCATACTTATTAGGATGCAAGAGTTAGGACAAATGGGCTCTGGAATTCCTTACTCACTAACCGAATCACAAGAGCTGTTTTTAGCAGTATTCTTCTATAAAGAGGATGGATACAGATGGGCTTGCATTACACTGCCACTCTCCAAGGGAAACTAATTTAAAGAAATTAATATTCAGTGTGTATAGTAATAAAGTTTGCTTATTCGTACATTTTTACACAACACTTAATCAGTACATGTGACATAAGCTTTTGTTGTGCCTTTCGTTTTATGAGCGCACAATAAAACGTCCATAATATTTTCTATAGAAAATTTATAGAAAATCTATGGATTTGCTGAGTATTATTTAAAATATTGATAATGGATACTGTAATTTGAATTTTAAATAACTGTCACAAACTAAGCTTCATACAAATGAATAGTAAATATGTATTGATAAAGATGATTTTCCATATTTTTCTGAATATAAAAAATAAACAATTTGATGCTGTCTTTGAGTGCCAACACCAATATGAATGACAATTGACGCTTAACATGAATAAAGCGAAGTATAAAAAGTGTTATATAGGCTATTTAACTTCCTTTACTGCTGCCATAACAGAACCACGCAATAAAAATGGCGCAGTCGTTATTACCTCAGTCAGGGTTGTCAGGTGTGTAAAAAAATCACAAGCACATCTATTTTGGGAAATCGGACGATGAATGAACTTTATTTTTTATGCTGAGCGTAAGCAACGCCTGCAACTGCAGAGTGCAAGTACTCTGCATAATTTGTGTATGTATTTCACTCACTCATCTCACTTGCAATGTGGTAATAGGTGTTTGAGTGCTGTCATCTCTTTCTCGCGATATTCTTTAAGTTTATGACTGAAACGCATGTATTTTATATCATTAGATGCTTAAAACGAAGCTCTGAAATCAATGCGACAAGTATTGCCCGGTTTTGACATACGGTGCTGAGACGTGACAAGACAAGATATCTCGTCCACAAATTACAGGTCGCTCAGCGAACTATTGAAAGGCCAATGCTCGGATCAATATCCGAAATTTGAAGAACCGTCGGAGTACAAGGGACAAAGGATAAGTCAGATGAAGTGGGAATGGGCGGGACATATCTGTCATGTAGTGAATGAACGTTGTAGTCTTGGAATGCCTCGCCACGGTAGAAGTGCCTCATTGGCCGATCGTCTGCTCGATGGACGGATGACCTCAAGAGAGTGGTTGACAGTGGATAGGACGGACGATCGAGTGTAATAGCGCTATAACACGCTTGCGAGCCGATGATGAAGAATGAATGAATAAAACATCACTAGTAGAATGACAAGTCTGAGTTCCTTAAATATTTCTAATAAAATAATCGTAAATAAAAAAAAACAATACATTGGAAAAAAATCCTATAGCATAAAAGACGTATCAAAGACGATGTATCAATGATATATGAAGTAAATACGTAGGCTTTCAGTTTTACTTTGACATAGGAAATGTCAGCAAAGCCAGCGGAGTTAGCAATAACAAAAAATAAGCTCATATATCAGGTATGTATCAGTAGGTAGGCTAGGTATAAACAGCAACCCTTGTTGCCACAGATATTAAAAGCATGCCCAGTTAGAGAGTAATAATATGGCATGGCACAACTCGCGAAATGCAAATTTAACCACATCGTATGACCTCGCTTGTCGTCCTGAATACCGTTATTTGAAATTTTATTGGACACAGTGTATTGTGCATCGTGTTTCAAAGTTTCGATTTTATTTATATTTATTTTATCGGTAGTATCAACAAGTTCTGAAACTATTATTGACTACAATAGCGGAATACCTCGCTCAATGAGAAATGTTATCAACTTATGAACAACTTTGTCACATGAAGATGTTAAGAGGAATAAGTCATCTTTATTTTAAACTTTAAAAATGCTAACCAATGCTTACTTTAATTTTTTTAATTTCACACCGAAGAAGCTATATAATTTCTAATCTCCCCAGCATGCAGAACATAGAAAACACGTTCAAAATTCAAACCCCTATCCCAAATTCCTCAAATTTCATTCGTTTCATAAATTACTTAATTTAACACTTAAAGGTCACGATCAATAAAAACTTCATCAATAAACACACATACGAAATCACTATTGTTAGCGCAATGTATTGAAAACCAGCGATGTATATAATTTCCTTATTACGCACAAGAACTGTCACGAGAAGGTTTAACTTCATTGAACATTACAACAATGGTCATAATAATAATTAACACCTTTCATGCAAATACATAACAAACGTTTAGCGTTTATCTTTGTTCTGCTTATTAGTTTCTTTGCTATGTTAGATCAGTATTATTATTTTTTAGTACTAAGTAAAGTAGCATTATAGTATCTACGTTGGGCGTGGGTCGCTCGTGGTTATTTATTTTGTTATTCCAAAATAAAACTAGCCTCAGTTACTTCTTATAGCATCAACTCTTATATAGAGCTTATCTTATAGCATCCCGTCAAAATCGGTCCTTCCGTTTCAGAGATAGGCGGAACAAACAAACAGACAGACGGCCAAAATTTTAAAACATATTTTATTTTTGTTTTTTGAATCCTGCCCGTGTTCTTACAAATCCTTACAAAAGTCAAAGTCTTTGTACCAATTATATTCTTATATAATGTGTGTGGCGATGTGTGTAGGTATGTTGTATGTCCCCGTATTTCTCCTATTAAGACTCCAAAACCGATGAACCTATTTTAGTGAAACTTTCAAACAATCTTTAGATTAGTGCAGCGGGTGTTCCTGTGGACGCGAACGAAGTCGCGGGCAAAACACTAGTTAAAATATAAATTAAAAAAGTCTTTTTCCACACAACTCAACCTATCAAAATAAAATATAACATATATATGAAGATATCGTGATTTAAATGTGGCTAATACAAATAGCGATCTAGTTACGGAAAACCAACAAACTTGAAATGACATGTATCACCCCGGGAATTGTCTCAGCAATCTCCGACTCCGTTGTAAATTGGCATACGAAGATTCGCCATTTAGATTTTCAATTTTATGAGACCTTTGTTTACGCAAGTGTAACGTCTACAAAACCATATTAACTGTTTTCATTGAATATTTTTTCTTTATACTTTACCTTCTTTGTGCTTAGTCTATATCTGTAAAATATATATCTTATTACTAGCTGGCGCCCGCGACTTCGTCCGCTTTGAAAAAGGAAAAAAGTGGCCTATCCTGTGTCCCGTACGTTTAAATGTTTATTTACCAAGTTTCATGAAAATCAGTTAATTCGTTTAAGCGCCTCTTTCACCAACGTCAAGTAAAGTGTTGATTAGTTACTTTTAGAAATCACTTTCTGTCTTATTAAATTATTTAGTTTAGTGTATTCTCGGTTAGTGCATGCATCGATAGCGGATTTTTTATTATTATTTTCTATTTAATATTTGGGACGTTTACCGTACAAAGAAAGGTATATATAGCTCCATTATCCCCGGTTACCAATGACTTTAAATGACAGTTTGGCCTACTTGACGTTTGTGAAACAGGCGCGAGTTATAGAGGAACATACATACATACATACAATACCTACAATTATAGATTTACTATTAGTATTGATGACAAAAAAAATAATAATAGATGTTACCATCTCAATGCACTTCGATAGCCTAACAGCTATAGTATATATTTACAATTTTTTATTATTAATTATGATGTTATTAATTAGTTAATTTAAAAAAAAAACAATTGAAATTTACTATTATTACTAGTTTACGTAGTTGAAAACACTCGGGAAGACGACGCCGGTGACGTATTGATTGAATACGACACGATGTCTTTTCCGTCTCGTTAAGCGACAAACAGCCAAATTTGTCTACAAATTCGTACAAGGCTGCATGAGGGAGGACACTTCTATTGTTATATCCGCTGATCATCTTTCATACATTGTTTTTCTCCTTCAATATTTTTACGCTTTTTGTTATTCAGTCAGTCCAAGCAAAGCATTGAATTAGTCTTGAATAATAACAGTTTCTTTCCTTTGGAACAACTACACATGTTTCGTCTCTAAAAAGTAATTTTATTTCATCTTTACATATTATAAAACAAAGTGTCTGTCTGTTCGCGATAAACTCAAAAACTGCTGCACCGATTTTCATGCTGTTTTCACCAACGGATTGAGTAGTTCTCTAGGAAGGTTTTAGTATATAATTTACAAAGTTACGCGGGCGACGTCGCGGGCAGCAGCTAGTACTTGATATGATATCCCTCGGATTGCGGATTTAAAATATGTGCTCATTTTAGTAATTGCTGCTTGAAGTAGGATCCTACGGGAAAACTACGGGAAACCTAATAAATAGCACAAACTGCACTGGTTTCTCTAGCATTGGTTTAAACTGGTTTAAACTTGAAAAGAATGAAACGTGTTTTAAATCACAACACAACATAGTAAATAATAAGTTATTGTAACTATTTAATTAATACGTGCTTACAAATTTTTCTATCACTTTTTAACCGACTTCCAAAAAAAGGACGAGGTTCTCAATTCGACTGTATTTTTTTATTATTATTTTTTATGTTTGTTACGTCAGAGCTTTCGACTGGGTGAAACGATTTTGATGATTCTTTTTTTATTTGAAAGCTGGGCTCACCACACGGGATGAGTCCCGTGTGGTTCCACTTCAATTTGGTCCAGTTCTGACAATGGTTAAAATGGTTAAGAAAACGGTTAAAAAAAGTTAGGTTTTATTATTATTTAACGATAATGTCATTTTCCGTTTACCAACTTTTCTGCGCTCCTTCTTGTAGTGCCAAGTTAAAATTATGGATACAATATAAAATACAATCTAAACTATAGCTGTATTTGGTTACTTTTATGTTTTAAGATAAAATCACACTTAGTCGCAATGAAAAGTATATTTGATCAAACAAATGTTCACCCTTTATCAACATTAAAATACTCTACAGAGGAAAGAGGAAACGCTCTTTAGAAATTTGAAAAACTTTTCTAAGAAGACTATTCTGAATGGGGGTGATGATTAATTTTAGCAACATGATTAATTAGCAACATGACGTGTTAAACATTGGCGACTATAGTAATTTTACTTGGAAAAATTGTGAGTTTTTAAATTTCTATCCAATATGAATAGAGCATTGAAACACTAAATTTTATATATAAACTTAATATAAATAAAGCTCAATCTAGCTTAACTAAATTTGTTTATAACTACAACACATAATAACTATTACCCACTACCTAATTACTAATTTATTAATGTTTCTAATAATAATATTAGAAATGATAGTTAATACAAGCAAACAAATAATAGTGAATTATGAGTCTCTGTTTAAAATAAATACACAATTACCACTGAGACTTGAATATGTTACGTAATAATACCTTCATCCTTGCGAAAACTAATTGAATTGAAATAATACATCTATGCGAACAGATATGGTGCTGACAGTTCAATTTTTGAGATGGGAAATAGCCATTGAACTCGCGACCTGTAACCGCGTAACCGACACATCTGTACATAAGTCATTTACTTTTTCTGACGATTCAAAAAATACACACGTTCACAAAATTGTTCAAGTTTTCACTTCTGTCGGCGCTCGCGGAGTGCCACTATTTTTTTCGATGATACGAAGTCATTTTAGGAAAAAGAGAGATCGTACCAAATCCAATTTGATTTGGTACGTCAAATTGTTTGTTTTCTATTTAAATTGCCGCATTGTTTGGGACACAATGCTTCACAAATATTAAATTCAATTTTGATTGCAATGCAAAAAGCTTTCTGACTTTTTTAAATCAATGCCTTACAAAATTTTGATTTTAATACACATAATTTAATTTAACAAAAAAAAAATTATTTTTTGTTACATTTTGTTTTCACTCCACAAACATTAGCAGATGTTGCGCCCTAAAGTATATTGATGTCATTCTTCCAGAGCCTGCAATTAACTTTATATTACCATAACGAATGTTGTAACAAAGGTACTTAAGTAAAATAATAGGTCCCTCGTTTTATAATACTTAATCTGTCTGTTACAGTTGATACTAATTTCTTTTATTTTTATTCGTAGGTCTACTCTATGATGTGCGTCATATCACAGTACCAAGAGTATATTGACGGACGTGGTACCGCTGAATACGATCTTTCCGACAGAGTAAGTAGTTATTGTAATCAATACTAATAATAAATCTGTAGGGGTCGGTCATGGAGTAATTTACTTTGTTTTCAGAAATATCGTGTATATAGGCTCTATACATGGTACTAAAACTAAATTGACCATTTCTACAATTTTTTTCTGTATGTATGTTCCTCCATCACTCTTAAACGAATTAACTGATTTCCATGAAACTTGGTACATAAACATTTAGAAGTACGGGACACGTGATAGGCAACTTTTTATCTTTTTTAACGCGGACGAAGTCGCGAGCAACAGCTACTTTATAATATCTTTGTATATGTTTATATACAAAGTTTTATGAAAAGATACATACATACATACATACATACATACATACATACATACATACATACAATACCTCTACTCTACACATACAAATTTATTATTAGTATTAATCGTTGCCTGCGACGTAGTTTAAGATTTTTAAAATAAAATTAAAATTTAAAAATATTAATATATTAAACATAAATATTTAGCTAAGTATGTAAAAAAGTAACCTTTTAGAAGCCGATTTTACACTTTACCTTTTGTGGCCAAAGAAACTCAATGTAAATATAATTTTTGTTCCATTTTATTATGTAAGTTAATTCGTACATAAACAATTACAGCTTGTAATATAAGTCTGATGCTAACAATTTCCTATGCAATTTGTATAATAGGCGAGCAACGAAATACAAATTAAAACAAAGCTTTTCAGCAATCCAGGCGTTTCAGCAAACAATGTTACCCCAGACTCAGCTTAATGTAACTATGAAAACCGCATGAAAACACATTTAGTAGTTTCAGAGTTTAAACAGACAAAAATGTAAAAAAAATAGTGCCTTTTGTATTCCATTACTGTTCATTTAGCTTTCTCTAATTTTGGGTATATTATATTTAACATAGAGCTTCATGTTATGTAGGTACTATGTATGTGTAATACTGTTTTATTATGTGTAAGTAGCTTTCTAGATTAGGTTAGCAATAAAGTTTTTTTACTATTTTCAACCAACGAAAACGAAAAAACAAAAATGACGCTCAATTCGACGCGTATATATATATATATATATGATCACGCATAACTTTTTACAGAGTAGTCCGATTTTGATAATTCTTTTTTTATTTGAAAGGGTGTACCCCCAAGGAGGTCCCATTTAAATTTGGAAAAAAACATTCCAACCCTAAGGGTGGGAAAACAGGGGTGATTTATTGTTTACTAACAGATTTTAATGTTGAGTTGAGTATTACAATTAAAAAAAAAGTAATCAAAAATGAAGCATGTAGTAAATAGTAGATTATAGGCACAAAAAAATATTTCTATTATTTTTTTTTTCTAAAAACAAAGTTCGAAAACAACCAAATTACTACAACTGTGAAAACTATTACTAAACGTGTTCTAAACGTGTAATATAAACCTGCCTCAAGTTCTCACCGGGCAACGTACGTTATCATATGGAAGACATTCAACACCTCTTCACGTAGAGAGGACGGTCTCGCTCTATGATGGGACGTCTTAATATATATTAAAAGTAGTTTAAGATAGAAAATTGCTTGTCTATTTTGCAATTTAATACAATTTATTATTACAATAATTTATCGTCTCGAAACAAGCGAAGGACGCGGAGCAACGTTTAGATTTATCCGAACCTTAGCTTCTATTAAGGATGGCATCCCCAGACAAAGCTGCAAAGCGAGGTGACGGCATAATTTAACAAAACAAATTACTCACTAGGGACAACTCCATTTCATATTTACGCTTAGTTCTAAGAAAATGGAATATATTAACGCACATACAGCTGTTTTAATTAAATTGGTACTCATGTAGATATTAATTATTTATTGTTTGATATAGGCACACATCAGTTTTTTACCTTTAAAACTAAACAGCAGTCATAACAATTTATAATACTTTCATAAACTTTCTGTTATCGTTAATGAAACACTAACTGAAAGGGACTTCTAAGGACAATTTTAGACAATAATATAATCATTAAAATAGGAGGCATCCCTGTTAAAACATCGGCTAATTTGAGCTACCCTTTTTAAAACTGTATCGAAAAATTCCATCTATATTTTATGCTAAGATAGGTACTTTATCAATACTAATATTAAATCTGTAAGTGTAGTATGTATGTTCCTCCATAACTCTTAAACGAATTAACTGATTTTCATGAAACTTGGTAGGTAAACATTTAAACGTACGGGACACAGGATAGGCTACTTTTTTCTTTTTCAACGCGGCCGAAGTCGCAGGCCCCAGCTAGTTATAAATAAAAATGAATCCCTAAATGTGTTGCTAATCGCAAAACTCGAGAACGGCTGGACTGATTTTAATTCCATCTTCACTCGTGGATAGAGGGATAATCAGGGAAGATTTATACGAAAAAAAATTCCGGGTGACGCCGGGAGCGGGTGGCTAGTTTAATAATGTAAGATCTTTTTTATGAAGCAGGCTTCGGTTCAGTACACCGCCACTGCTCAGCAAACGACCACGACTAGTTCAGCCCCGAGCGGACGACGCCGATCGGGTGGGAAAACGATTCTTTCAAGAGCTGATCCCGAGGAAGCCTCGGAAGCACCAACTAAAACTACTATTCGTGAGTAGAAACATAAAAAATTATACTTGCATAACATATAATTCTTCTGACAATATTGATCGGAAAATGGGCACTGCATCCCTTACTTAGACATCGAACACTATGTGCCTTGCCCTGCTCACTACTTAAAATAATTGCGAAGACTTTAAACAAACTTATCTTCAATTTAAATGTATCAGACATAGTTAGGTGCAATATCTGTACTTAGCAGGTAATATAATATTATATTTAATTCCAAGTACCACAAGAGCGCTCGTGCCAGTAACTTGAGATGTACTTGACCGATTTTTAATAAAATCGGAACACTTGCAACGTACTCAGGGTTTAATATCAAAAGGAAAATTTATTTACTCATAGATTGCTGCTACATTTCTCCAGTTGAGCTGAAATAATATAGAACTTCTGTTATTAAATTATTTAGCGTTGTATTACATACAATCTCAAATAATTCCTACAAAGGGGGATTATCTGAACTGGAATTGCATTTTACGGGTTGTTACTATTACACAATTAAATCAAATTCCGACAATTCCTAACGCCACAGGACAGCAAATTCAGCTAAATTAAATATTAAGACCACTGATTAATCAACGTTCCCTTGAGAGACAACAATGTATGTAATCACAGCTTTGTCTACTCTTTAATGAAACGATCGAACTTCGCAACTAACTGTTGTAATGTTAGTTACATTGTTACTGTTAGGAATATGTTTCTAAAACCAATTATGTCCACATAAACTAACTTAACCTGGACAGTTAAAATAAGACAGAAGAGTCAACAGACATGCTTTTTAAGGTTTTCATTAAATGGATTAAATTGCATTAAATTACTAACATTATAGTTGGGGGAATAATAATAATAACTACAAAGATAATGGTCCAGTATCCCTCCTTTAGTTACCTCTATCGAGAATTTTCGCAGAGGAAAAAGTTGTTCGTCTCGGCAAACTGAAGCTGCTCACGAAGATTCAGCCTATAGTAATCAGAAAAAAATCCTTTGAAGGATACTGGACTATAAGGATTAGGAAAGTATAGAGAAAGGAAAACTCAGAATGTCAGCAGAAACATTTTTTAATTGTTTTAACGAAGAAGTTGTCAATTTAAATCCCGTTGGTCTGAAGTAGACGATTAATTAAGAAAATATATTAAAACTTGTTTGAAAAAATAGTGACACGAGATAGATGTTTTATGCAATTAAATTGAGCCGTAAATCGTTGAGGTGGAAATAGATTTTCAATTAACTTGACACCCAAGTCTGTAAGTGATCCGATGTGGACAGGAAGATTTTAACCACTCAGGTTAACTATCCTATATTGTACTTACCTAGAAATAAAAGTTAAGTTATTTATAATTCTTGTAAATATGAACGCAATGTTATATCTCTGTATATCTTATGTACCGCGGTTTCACTCGTTAAATTCACAAAGGCATACTTCACATGCTGCTCGTATCGGTAATGCGAACGTTACTCATTGGGAATCGCCCGCACGCGCTATAACTTCGTTTTCGTTTAACGCTCGTTTTCATCATTTTGCTCAGCTTCTAAGGGTCCTTAGCCTTAGAACTTCCTTAAGAATGGTTCCATAGTTTAACCAAACAACCACTCAATCTTTGTGTTAGTACTGATCCGGTGAAACTTTGGTGGTTGTTCTGAAAGTATTTAAGAAGGTGTCTTTTGTCATACGCGGCTGCTTTTATAAGCACATATTTATAATATATATTAATAATAAATAGCTCGCTCCATCATAGGCCTCATCTTCGCTACACTGCTGAAACTCTATCTCTAATAAATAAAAAAAACCTTAAATTTTAAGAAAATTTTATATTAGAAAAATAAGCACTAGTTCTATTAATCTTTAAGTTTCTTCAAATATAAATTCATCATCGTGAATGTATATTGAACGAGAATTTGTGATAAAATGTTTTACTATTGACAACTTCGGTAAAAAAATAGCTTTCACGCAAAGAACAAAAAGCAATAAAAATCATGAACCCAATTGCAATGGTAACAACATTTAATTTCCTTATGCAGCATCGGCGATGTCACGTACGGCCCGTTCTACCGTTAAGAAACATGTGCAGTTTCCCGACGATAGCTGCATTGAAGAGACTCCAGAACTGCCTGATAATGATGAGAATGAAGAGGAGAAGATAGAAAAGCCAGGTGAGTGAGAAACGAAGCATACTCTATAACTATTTTATTACTGACACTCATATGTACTTGCTATATTTTTATTTACTATAGTTATAAATTAACAGCTTATACTTATATTATTTTCCGGACCCAGTTCAAGGGCAGGCTTAATTTTAATAAATAATATTCTTATTAAAGTTATTTATCACAATCTAATGGTGGATGTTTTTTATGAATTATCTAGAGATTTCAATTGCCTAAATTAGATAGTTAATTAACTTACAATCCTAAATAATTTCTTGCCCCTACGAAACAATGTTGTTCGTTAATACCTACAGCAAGGTACAAAATACATTATGATCAGTAACCACCAAACCGCAGTCTCAAACGTTCTTGGTTGACAATTTTGTCAATATCACAGACGACATTTATAAGGACAAGTTATACCTACATGAGTAAATCGTTTATCGTAAATCTTGTATTGTATTTTAAGATGAATGAATTTCTTGAAAAGAATCTATGAAAATCAATGAGCATTTCTGTCTACCTATCTACCAGTCTATTGTAAAAATCTTTGACGAATAAATAGGACGAAGAAAACCCCAGAATCTCACGATATACGAATAGAATGGATATATTGTATGTTAACATTCTATTAATCAATCTCGCGTCCACATTTCGTGTCCGCTTCATTGATTTATTTCAATAACAACGTTGTAGGCAGATCGACTATGTTTTATCGCCTCTTGTTTTTCTCCGTCTTGAAGGCTCAGCTTTCACAAGGTCTCCATTATGCCAACGAAAAAGGTTCATTTTCCGAAATACCGAATACCGGATCTACAAAGAATATTAATGAGACATAATTTGGAGTTCATTTAGCGTTATTCCCTGTAATCTTAGATAACGGAATGAAGGCAGATTTGAGATTATGTTGTTATTAAAATACAAACTTCATAAAACATAAATCTCATCCGTGATTATATTTTATATCTTAGAAAGTATAATCAAATAGCAGAAGAGAAAAGTTTTAATTGCATTTTGTAGATTTAAAACTCAAAAATTGTTTTAAAATATATAAAATTAGCGAAAATCCGTTAAATTATTTTAAAGCATAAAATAAACAAATAAAACTAAAATAAACTCACTCTACTTGCAGGGCAGTTCGCTCATATCGTCTTAAACACGTCGTAACTTTTAAACTAAAGGTCCTGAATAATTTAAAGAAGTATTTAAAATGTACATAGTTTAACTTAATTATGAAACTAACTTAATTTATACTTAGATAAGGCATATCATGAAACTAATGACAATCTATTTTGAACCAAAAAGCGTATACTTATGTACGAGTCTCGTATTTTAGACGAAAATATGTCTTACGGAGATGAATTCGCCGATTGACCTCCTTCTCAAAGCTTTAAATGTAACTCAGTGTATCACTATTTTGGTATTTTTAGTTGTTATCGCTCAACTGTATAAAGTATATTTTGAGTAGGTATACTTTTTGTTTTAGTTGACAATCGCATAATAAGTTCCTTGTGGGTGGAGCTGGAGACAGAAGCCGCGGTTCCGGAGCGCTGACGGCGTCGCAGCGAGCAGTATTACCGGCCGGTGTCTCGCGCGCGTATAGAACGCCGCAAACTCTCTGCCGCTGGTATACCGCCCGCTGACTCAACAACAGACGGAAAAGACGCTTTTCTTTAAATTACAATAAGCATGGAACTGAAACATCACCTTAAAAACTTAATGTTAATCATTTCAAGGCATAATTTGTTGAAATTCATTTCCTAATACATTTCATCCCAGGCAACACATAGGCCAGATAAAAGTATGAAATTCACAAATTATTCAGTTTAAAACTTTGTTATAAGGGTATTAGAGCTGACAAGATAGACAAATGCTGTATTGAATGATTTTTGGGCTATTATAACACTATGGGCTATTATGGGCTTCTTGTTGCTTATTCAGCTACTATTCAGCTATTATGTTGCTACTATACAGCTTAAAGCAATTTATTTTGTGCCCAAATTGCTTGAATAACGGCTGTATAAATGCATTTATTCAAAGAATATTCAGCCATTCTGTGTTTCTTGGGATTGTTGCTTCACCTGCTTTTCTATTTTATGTGCAACATATTATATGTTAATTGTTTTTTGTAGTTAAAAGTATACGTTGTGTTTGCTTATGTAGTAAAAGCTATGATGTCATTAAGATAGACAGTGTAGGCACTTAAATAGTCGTTTTTTATTAGTTTAGATTTAAAAAAATATGTACAGTAAGTAAATAGTGAACTATCGAGACACCCCACTTACGGTTGGGAATGTATAGTAAGTATATAGTATTAGTTACTTAATGTATAGATATTAAATGTTTAAATATATATTAAGGTAGGATCCAGAGGACGTTGGCTTGAAACAAACTGAGTTATGTAAATGAAAACGAGCAGAAACGCTTCACATTGTGAATATTTTTACGACTTTTTCAAACATATTTTTATTTTTTTTAACTTCGCTTGTATATGCGGATGGATTTCAAAATTGCGCATTAAGATATAAAGCAGGTAACAATACAACCAACTTGCTTCAAGTACGCTGCGAAGTTTAGTAGAACAAAAGTATAAGGGGCGTCCTAATTTGCCACGATGGTACGATCCCATCGTGCAGCGTGCTATAGTGATTTCGTTTTACGAATACAATGACTACTCAACACAAAATAGTGGCGGACCGCGAGGAGCAAGCCGAGTGAGTGCGTATACTATATTTTTTGGAACTTGTCGACAAACTGAATTGTAAAAGAAGACGAAACCATCATGCGATCGTGGTGAATTGGGACAGCGCCTAAGGGATTAGAGAAATAGGCCTTAGAATCACTTACTCGTTTACCTAGTCACAATATACATACTCATATTTCATTATGTATTTCTGTATGAGGTTTCCCCACTACTAAATATATTTTATTGTATCCACAGATTCCGTATCAAACTTAAATATTTTAACACATATAGCAATATAGAGAAAATTTCGATTGTTGAAAATCTCAATCTCTGAAAGTTCTTAACGAATAGTTAGTAGTTAACTTTATCTTTGACTTATCTATAAAAACGACGAGAAGCTTCGAGCTTAATGTAGTCAGCTACGAAAGTATAAACGTAGAAGAAATCTACTTTAAAAACTCACTTCAATTAAAGAATCAAAAGGAATCAAATGCCATTATCTGACAAATGAGTAAGTTGAATATTACTATGGGAGCATTTTCTAAATGAAAATATAAAATTACTCCCTTATTAAAATGGTAATTTTAGCTTAAAAGGCAGCGGGTACTAGTGTTACTTATTATACAGTGTTGCTAACAGGCATGCACAAGATTTCAAAGCTGATGGCCAAACTCCAGTTCTCTTTAAGTAGAAGACGCACTAATTTATAGAATATTTTTAATGTCCTTTATTCTTTGGACTTTGGTATAACTATTCCTAAATTTATCGCAATGTTTTTACATACTGTGTTTGAGGGGATTGCTCAAGGTGGGCTCAAATATAATTTAAGGAAAACTAATTAAAGTTATTTCAAATATTACATATTACACAGTTCGCTTAGAAAGTTTTCAAAGTGTATTGTCCCTCATACATACATGTGGTTGAAGTTGAAATTATTTAATTTGGGAACTATTAACAATAAACCTGTTTAACCTGTTATTACCGAAATCTGTTCAAAAAAGAACATTTCCTTGAAGTGATGAGTCATTAGCCTGAAGCAATACGATGAAAACTCCCGGATTGTGGCATTATGTTAATGCACCTGCTGGCATTCGTTGGTTCGGTGATTTTTTTTTTGGTCAAAAACAACAAAGCAATCATGCCTTAGCCATTATTCACCGGTCTTGCCCTCTGCGACGTTTTCCTGTTTCGAATACTGAAGGTTTTTTTTAAAAAAAGGACGGCGTTTTAACATGATGGAGGACTCAAAGCCCATACCAAAAATCAAAGGCTTTTCGAAGTTTGGAAAAAACGCTTAGGTACATATCGGTACAGATTACTTACTACGAAGGAATAATAATAAAATAGTAGAGGATATCAATGAAAAAATAATAAAAAATAATTCTAAAACTTTTGAAATTTTTGATTGGTTGTGTTCTTATGTTGTATTTTTTTTATATTTTTTAGTTAAGCTAACTTAAGCTTAACCTAACGCTTTAATAATAAGATAGATTTAATGTTATTTTAAAAATTATTGAAAGTGTAAAATGCGATTTGAAAATCTTTGTTTTTTTTACATACAAATATTCAAATATTCTAGGTATGTACACAATTTATAACTAATTGCCGTTGTAAATAGCGAATTTATTTAGTGTTAAGCTTAGAAAATAAAAATTTAATAACGTAGTAGTAAATCCACGCGTCCACGGACGTGAGATACGGAAAGGATAGAGCGGGGGAAGGGTGGATTTCTGTCAAGCCTTATGTATTGTTATCTCCATGGGTCAGGGTACCACGGCTAGTGTGTAGTTATCTAATAAATGTGTTCACCAACGCAAAGTTAGCGAGGTAAGTATGGCAAAAGGCAAAGGAGTAAGTATAATATATATTATACTTTTTCTAATTTGATACATTTATTTTTTATTATTATAAAACTTATTAGTTATTAGAAAAATACAAAAAAATATTATAATTTGAAACAGTTAAATATAAATATTTGCATATTCAATTGTCGGGTAGAACGTGTACCTACTTTATACATTTATATAAATTGTAATTCTGTTAAAACGTGTTCGCGCAAATAAATATTTTATTTATTTACGTAAATACAATAGAAAAATGCCTTTTAAAGAAAAGATTTTAAATTTCTTCGAGGTGAAGTTATAGAAATTTACAGGGTAGATTGCGAATGAATTGTATTCTGGTCTTGCAACTTATAAGTTGCGCAGAATTGTCAATACGCAATATGTATGCCATGGTTTGTATTGTATGTCATAAATATATCAATTTAGCCTAAAAGGTTATAAGTGTTTGTACATTTCAATAAAATTAATTATTTCCTAACTATCCGGACTATTCAGGATGAAAATAAATCTGAATCTGTTCAGCTGGAGACGGAGCGGAGACTTACGTATTTGTGTATATTTTAAATGTAGATTAGGTATATATTATCAATTAACATAATAGGTGTGTAAAATTATAATTTTAAACATTTTATTGTAAGAAATCATGTCAAGATTATACATACATATATACCACATTGTTCAATAAGATAGTTAGCTATAGAATGTGATATCACTAGACAAAGTGTGTTCTCTGAATGTTTTAGATGTATGTATCTACTCATTAAAATTTTCCTATTAAAAATGCTTGTAACAAGCGTTTTGCTTCACTGAGACGTAAGCCTTATACATCACGAAGAAGGCAAGATTTGACTGAAAATATTTTTGATTCCAACCAGAGTTAGCCATGGCTACATCAGAATGTATTGTCACTTAATGTGTTGAAAACGAAATTTCTAAGTCTAATATGAAATTTGGAAAATATGTTTTCTTATTTTGCTTAAGCATCTGCTAAGAAAGGTATTTTGAAAATTTCAAAACTTTGTGAATCCGGTGGCAGGTCGCTAGTGTGAATTGCATGGAAACTTTGGGAAACTCTTTAAATTGACGTCTGGCGAGATATTGATATTGAGTGAGATGCGCGTTAAACTTTTAACACAATTTCAGTGTAAATTTCCGGAATCTTTGCTAGCTCGTCAGAGTTCAGCTCTTTCTTAGCTTCTATATTGGCGACGTGGCCTATCTACTCTGTGTCGAAGTACGTTAACGATGATTGATTTCTGTTTGAATTGTTTGGCTACAATTCTCTTTACGTTAATGTTCATTGATGTTTCTATTAATTTTTTAACTTTGTAAGAGTTCGTTGCCTATCATCTACATCTCAACCATTCGGTAAAACTTTGAATAAATTTTACATAAGTCATGCATGCAGTACCTACTCATAATTATGATATGCATAACATAATGGTTTATAGAATTATTGTATACAACATCGCATGATAAAAAGATTAGCTTTCATTCTAAAACTTATCCGTATTTTAACAATACACAAATATATGATCCCTCGCAAACGGTATCGTGTTATTAATGTCAATACTAGCTGCTCACATTAATAATCTATTCTCAGACCTACCAAGTGTACATATACATTTCATCAAAATCGGTTAAGCCATTTCGGAGGAGTATAGCAACTAACACTTTGACACGAGGATTTTATATATTAGATAAAATGTCTTCTTATCAATCAATACTAATAATAAATCTGTAAGTGTAGGTATTGTATGTATGTGTATGTATCCATAACTCTTAAACGAATTAACTGATTTTCACGAAACTTGGTAGATAAGCATTTAGACGTACAGGACACAGGGTAGGCTACTTTTTTCTCTTTCAAAGCGGACGAAGTCGCGGGCGCCAGCTAGTTCAAAATAAACAAAGTAACTAAGCATTTAACTGAGCGAAATTATTGATTGATTATTTTAATTAATATTACTTACAGAATTATTTATTTTTGTTAATTTATTAATGAAATCTTGAAAACACAATTCAAGAGGTATTACATCACAATTGTACATAAATCATACCATTTAAAAAAACTATTGAATTTACATTTCAATAACCGTAATTAATACAATCTTTTGCAAATACTTCAGCTTCAATTACCTACTGTGAAAAATTAATAAACAATAGTTTCCGCTATGTGTGAAATAATAATGTTTACTAGGACTAGCCAAAAAAAAAATATATAAATAAACATTTGTGTACATAGAAAAATATTAACATGTTATAATGTAATAAATATAATTTGTAAAATACATATAAAATATTTATATAATAAAAAAAATGAATTATTGCAGATGTTTTCCGACATAAATAAAATAAATTAATAAAATGTTAAGTATTATTATAAATAAATAAATACATGGCAAACAAACGCAGTCTCTCTTCTTCGCGAAAGCACTCTGGTGTTCGTTATAATTTTTATCCACAAGCTTTTTGTCTATCTTGTTCGTTATTTCATACAAAGGTCCGGTAGTTTCTATCATTAAATAGGTTTTATTCATTAGTATTTTTTTTGGTTATTGTTTCACCTTTATTGTTAGGACATTTATGATAATTAGATTAAACCAAAGTTTCAAGTTACTTTTGGTAAAGCTATTTCTTGGTACGTAAGTAGGCACGAGAGATAAATTGCGATAACGCAGAGAACTTTTTTTTTTTTTCAAAAGAAAGTCTTAGCTTAGATGATCAGACTCAACAATTGTCATTATTATTACTCACTTATTAATTTTACATGTATTTGTATCTATGAAAAAATATGTCATAATTTGTATTATTCATGTAAGTCGCCTACTTATTTTCTTTCTTTGTATTAATTTTTTTATAATATGAATAAAAAAAATATTATATTATTAAATATTATTAAATATGATTAAATGTTAGAACACTGTTAAGTTAGATTAGGTAGATATTATGTTAATCTTTTTTTTATTATTTTTAATTATTGGGCACATTTTTAATAATGTGCTCGAAGCGTAGACATTTCTAAATTGATATAGTTGTATTATAGTTTAAATTTTACATTTAATGATTGTGCTGTTAATTTAAGAAAAAAAATATGTTAATTTAAGCTTTGACATTAATCATATATTAAGTATTTACGTAAATTTTCTAAGAAATGTCTTTATGTTAGTTTATGTATTTCCGTTAAATACTCAAATGGTTGATATTAAAGAGACTTTTACTTCTCAGATAAAATAAGGACTAAAGAGCTCTGTGGACGGCATAGTGAAGCCGGTGAAACTACGCCTTCGCCTTGTACATAGTATACATGGTACACCCAACAACTACGTCTCGCCTTATTAAATAAAATATTTACTGCTGGATATGCCGGATTGCAAGGGTGTAAAAACATGTGATTAAAATCAGTAATAATATATAAAAAACTGGTTGGAATCACAGTAACAGTAAGTAAATTCGGAAACCAATATTTTCAATAAGTCTTTTTAACAAAAAAAAAACGACATCAATCCGTTTTCTCATGGATGCCATTGTCAGATTTGGACCCAATTGAAATGGAACCACAGGGGAAGCACCAGCTTTCAAATAAATAAAGAACAAACATAAAAAAATACAGTCGAATTGAGAACCTCCTCTTGGAACAAAAAATCTCAATACAGTAACGGCCTACAAACTTGTAGTTTATAAAACCGGCTTCACTATGTTATTCGTAAAATTCTGTCTATAGTTATTATTTGGTCTGAGCTTGTATATTATGTTAATTTAAGCTTTTAGTATTCAAACTAGGACTTCAATAGTTTTTTTTAACAAACGACACAGACGAGTCGTTATTTCAATGTGGCTCGACGATCTATCATTCTTATAACATTTTGTTCAGTCCGGAATGAGAGAGTTGCAAGTTCTTCAAAGACGTTTCATTAACTATACGGAAATTAAAAGTCACCCCTAACTATAAATGCAATTTGTTCCATATAACTTTTATATATAAGTACATATGTACATATATTTTATTTTTATTGAAACCTTCCAGTAACTTTAATATTTTTATATGAAATGACGGCGACAGGCTGATTTTTAGTTCAGTCTTCAAGGTATAAAGAAACACCAGGGTACGAGTGTACTGCTTAATTGTTTTATGGGATAAAGGGTAAGGGAGTAACTGAGAGAGGATAGGGATATAAGACTCGCCAACATAGGAGATGATAGGGATTAAACACATGCTGTTTTATTATCTACTGTCAATGTGGTGGTTGGACGGTGGACCAGACGTACTGGCCATTTCAAGAAATGTCATGACATGTCATAAAATGTTATGAATAATGTAATAAAGACTACACGCTACAATTTCGCCATTTATATATTTATTGAAAAATATATAAATTAAATAAATTAATGAATGTATCCTTCGAAACTGCTTTTTGTATAACTACATTTTAATAATAATAAATGTCAGTACCTACATTAGCTCCTACGGAATATATGTTTCTATAAATGGATTTATCTATGTAATATTGTTTTAAATACTGTCTACGGTCCGAAGAGAGTTCTTAAGTCATCTGGGGCCCTAGCCAAGAGCACAATGCAAACGGGAGCGTTGCGTATATATACGAAACGATAGAAAATAAAGCCCAGTGATTGGTTGTTGTAACGCCCACATAAAATTTTGACCAATCACCGGGGTTTATTTTCTATTGTTTCGTAAATATACGCAACGCTCCCGTTTGCATTATGCTAGGGCCCCTGGGCCCCTAGACAAGAGCACAATGCAAACGGGAGAGTTGCGCTTATTAACGTACCGATAGAAAATAAAGCCCGGTGATTGGTTGTTGTAACGCCCACATAAAATTTTGACAAATCACCGGGCTTTATTTTCTGTCGTTTCGTCAATCTACAACGCTCCCGTTTGCATTGGGTGCTCTTGGCTAAGGGCCCTGTTTACCAAACGAAAAGTATGTATTTTATCTATGAGAAAATAAATCGGAATTGTGTTGCCTATTATGCTCATATCTATGAGCATAATATATTAGGATATCTATCCTTAATCAAAAAAAAAAGATGCTTAGCTGCGTCCACGCTGCTTCTCTACTACGCTTAATGCTTCTCTGTCGCACGTCTTTGCTTGCTCCGATTTTCGAATTTATTGTCTCATAGATGATATTTCGTCTGGTAAAGAGATGGATGAAGCACGACCTCTCTTCGGATCCTGTACTATTAAGTAATTTCTAATTCTATTTTGAAGTATGAAGTCGTTTCTACTGTGTGTGATGAATAAAAATATGCATGACTTTATTATTATGTGTTTATATACCTACATGATCATTAAGGTTGTTGTCTGTTGCTCCTTTTAATTGTATTTTTCGAAAATAAATAAACTATCACTGTCCTGTCGAGTTATGTTTCAATTTTCAATCCTACACTTTATTAAAGACGTTATTATTACACTTTATTATTATTTTTTAGCAACCCTGTCTGTTAACCAAACGGCGCGGGTTCGAATCCCGCTAGGGGCAATTGTTTGTGTGTTAACATTTTACCTTTGTACCTGAGTCATGGATGTTTTCATTTTTAATATGTATGTATTTACAAAAAAGTAATGTATGTAATATATCAAAGGTCTGGTATCCATAATACAAGCATTTAGTTACTTAAGGTGGAACTAGATGGTGCTGTGAGGAGTGTGTGAAGATATTTATTTATTTATTTATTTATTACATATATACCTACCTATTTACACCCCGATAAATTTCAGATAAATCTATATTTTTTAAGTATAAATATTCGTTGGCTGATCGTTAGTTCGATGGTTTAGGTGGTTAGCAGAGAAACAGACAGACGTGTATAGCGACTTCAATTTATAATAGGTAAGTATGTAGGTAGAAATATAGAGAAGTAAGACATGTAAAACAAAAGTTGTTTATTTTTTATTGGTTATTTGGTTATTGAGGTAATCAAATGAAGTCAAAAAACGACTTTCGAGAATTTATCCCACAGGTTTTTCACAAAACCGACCTCAAAATATTTGAAACTTAATCTGCGATAGAATGTAGCTGATGGAACGTGGCGTTTGTAAATTGTGACGTCACCAGCAAGAACGCCGCCCGTTTTGGGAATATCGATTCTATTTTACTCATAATAACTCTTTTTAACAAAAAATAAAGCAACTTCAAACCGTTTTCTCATGGATGCCATTGTCAGATCTGAACCAAATTGAAATGGGACCACACGGGAAGCATCAGCTTTCAAATAAAACCTAGACACCTAGACCGTGACCGTGACACCTAGAAAGTCCTCTATATCGAAGAGTTATTTCGTCACAGCCTCTCGCTAGAATAATATTCGTAGTCACAGCAGTGTACTGAATGGAGTAGATATCTGTTCCAAAACACAACACCTATTTATTTTCAAATGAAAACACATTTCAATAAAAAATATAACCACCATAAGAAACACTTGAAATTTTGAAACCTTAAAAAGAGGCTACAAGATTTCAATGAGGAGGTAATTTTTGAAACTCTCGGTTTGTGAGTGATTCAGTTCCCGGTACCTGCGTTAAGTTATTCACAAAGCGACTATAGGTGTTTATACGTACGAATTTCGATTGGGTCATTACGGCCACCATTTTAGCAGCATAAAAGAGAGCCCATGCTTTTAGACGTCATGAAATTTTCACCTTTTAACAAAATTGGGCCGCGGCTGGATTAGATTAAGGAATAAAAATACTGCCAAACATTTTACCTAGTTAACTGTTCATAATGTTATACTTTATTTTACTACACAAATTAAACTCAGATTTTCGTAATTAGAGCATAAATTTTTAGGAATGCCTAAAGTTTGCTTCAAGTGACAGTTTTTGTTTTTAGTTTGTAATTATGTGGTCTTATATCTACACGTACATAAATAATAAAAAAGCAATTTGTACACGTTGTATACTTATTTATGTTACAGAAGCTATAGTTTTTTATTATATATATGTCTGTGTGTTTGTGCACGCTAATCTCAGAAACAGCCTAATCCGATTTTTACTGATGTATTGCAGTAACAAGCTTGCCGTAAAATTTGTCTAGTGTTTGTTTCATTGCAATCGCTAACTTGTACCTACTTGGCAACAGTAATTTTGATTGTGAGCATTTATTTAATTATCAAAATATATAAGTACAGTCGGCGTAAGAAAAGGTTCGTCACCTTAAAGTCGAAATTTGCTTGCACCAGGACAATTGTCAGTCATGCCAAAATTTCATTTTAAAAATATGTCAGTTATCTGCTTAGTGATTTAACTTCAAAAGGTACTAAGAGTCTACGATTTTGATAAAGGAAAGAATTCGAAACTGACGAAGGTTTTCGTACCCCGACTTTACCTATATACAAAAATACGTAAATTAAGTATATGTGACTAATCCACATAATAAGATTGTTTACGTAACAAAGTTAAGGCATGACAAACGTAGTCTCCCAGGGATGGAACCCGCTTGCTTTTGTTTATTAGGTGTACGATATCGTACGCCCAAGGGGATAATAATATAGATTGGAAATTGTTTCATTTAACAGCTATTTACTCAATAATATTGGATGAAATTATATCGGTACGTGATATGTTGATTTTATCTCATGATGGAAGAGTAACACGCCGATATTCACAATCATGGAAATAAGCATTGTGAGTAAGATTGTTAACACTAATATCAGGTATTTATTATCTACGTAGTATGAAATTGGTAAACAGCTTCTATTGTAAAGCGAGCTCTTAAGTGGACCTTCAGCTTTTGCATAAGGACCACCTGCAAGTGCGCTACTGAATATACAAAATGTTATTTATAGCTCAAGAAGCATATATTGTAGTGGGATAAAAGCAACTCGGTCGGTAGGGAGTTTGTTGCAAAGTTCGCGGGATAAAGTTTTGATTCAACCCAAGTTTAAGTGCCCGTTCAAACCCTCGAAAAAGATTGCCATAAATAGAATCTTTGGTGTAGGTTAAATAGTACCACTTACCAGCGTTAAGTAGTAGAAACATTTCTATAAATTAAATTACTACCCCAGAGTCTATCTATCGCTATTGCGGAAATGTTCCTTTGGAATGAAAAGTCCATTTTCAATTAAATCTCTGTATATATATATAAAAAATTCGTTTCACGTTTTTTGTCGCCGATGAACTAATAAGCTACTGAACCGATATTGATAAAACTTCATAACTATGTGTAATTTGGTCCAATTTAAAAGCCCGGGCGAAGCCGTGAGCGTGTAGCTAGTAAATTATAATAAAAGTTAGTAAAGAAAGCAAATGTAATTGCAATTAAAATTACAATGACTACATAATATGTAAGTAAAAGAAACGTCGCTTTTTGGGTTACATTGCTTTGTAAACATTTTGTGAAAACCATGTTCAAAAAAATAGTAAATAAAACAATAGTTTTATAAATAAAAAGATTATATTCTTAAACAATGGATACAATCGTTAACGAAATTCGGTTTAAAACTGTTAGGCTTTTAGATTCTAAATTGGTTTCTTTTGATTTAATACAATGGGTTTGACAAAACAATTAAACTACACTAAGGGTTACTATTTTTTTTATTATATAAACATTTTTTTTATATTAATATGTAATTAACAGAATATTTCTTTTATAACACTATTAGAATGTGCATTATTAGCGAACCAAGCACAAATTTAATATTTGAATAAATATTTTTCCTTATTAACCAGATATTTTCTTTAAACTACGTCTGTACTTTTTAAAAATGATACAAACACTACTTAATATAAGCACTTGTTTGACTTTTAACAAAACCTCAACAAACGTTGCACAGGCAAGAAATGTTAACTTACAAATATTAATGAATTTGTGCATAGTCTTTCACAATTAGATTGCGTTAGTTTTAATTATTTAAATAAAATATAAACATTATATTACTTCATTCATTCGGATGAATATAACTAAGTTAGTGTACTAGGTAATCATCATCATAATGAACTAGGTAATCAAATTCATAATAGGTTCACAATTAGATTGCGTTTTCTTTTAAATTAAGAAATTATTTCTTTATTATTTTTAATAATTTGCATAAATATAACATCTATATTCATCATATTCTAATAAAGTTTCTAACATATATATATATATATATACGGGGCAAATATTACCTCAGACAATCGAATTTAGCATGACGTTTTATGTTATCTTTACTCACAATCGCTGACTCGATCAGTAAAAGGCGGCTTAGAGTGCAGTCTGAATGATAAATACCTTATAACGAGGATAAGTTGACGTGTGAAGTACGTAACTTACATTACAATGCCTCTCAATTTTCCATAAACAATTTAAAGCCCTTCGTCACTCTGTGACTCGTTATTTATCATGTTGTTTACATTTTCATAATTTATGCAAAAAAAAAAATATCTATACTAATATTATAAAGAGGAAAGATTTGATTGTTTGTTTGTATAGAATAGGCTCCGAAAGTACTGGACCGATTTGAAAAATTCTTTTACCATTAGAAGCCGACATTATCCGTGATGAACATAGGATACTTTTTATCGCGGGAAAATGCTTCATTCCTACGGGAAATCTAAAATAGAAGTAAATACTAGCGGCTTGGCCCGGGAGATAGGCGTCATCTATCCAAAATACGGTAGATGGCGTTTTATACTTTTCTACGCGGACGAAGTCGCGAGCACCAGCTAGTATTAAATAAATTGTATAATATAATACAGTGGGTACCGTTTACAAATTATTCAAAAGGTAGGTATATAAAAGAGCTAAATCTGCTAGTTTAGCTGTCAAACTATAATCTGCTATGTGTGCAGTTTTTTGAGATTCCAACATTTAGACCTCGATGAATGAATATTTAAATGCTTTGTGTTTCTTTCATAAAAACTGATAAGTGTTCACACTATTTGTCTAAATACGACCGACCTCTTGATAAGATATATTTTCACGTGTAACGTTAATTAAATTTTCATGTTTAAGAGACAAGTAAAATTTGACGTGTACAAAATAATCTTAGTAATTTATGTACAACTTTTTCGACAATATCTCAAAAGTATACTTTTTTAGCAGACGGCAGATTTTAGTTTGACGATGACGAAGGAAAAAATCGATAAGTTAAAATCTAAGACACTAAATTAATTACTGACAGTCACTCGGTAATTTTTTTTTTTTATAAAATTTTAAAACATATTTTTATATAAATATACGAGTACGTTAAATTGGTCTTATGTCTACGACTATATATTACGTAAAATACTTTTGAGACATAACCGAGTCTTATCTCCGGCCTAATAAGGAAGAACGCAAAAGAAATGTTCAGTTCATGTCAATACATCATCATTTTACGTGTTCACCGTTCACGGAGCAGACTCAAATAAATAATTCATACGACAATATTTGCCATACATTAACCAATTCCTTTTGGTGGTACTGTTTTCACGTTAATGGTACTTAGAAACTCTTTTGAGTTGAATTTCATATACAGGATAAAAAAAATCTTACAAAAATAAAATTTATATAACATGATATGACAAAAAAAAAACAATAATATTTCTACACAAAATAAACTTATTGAATTACCGAGAAAAAAAATAATGTGCTCATTCGAGAAAAAGAAAAAATATTATATTTTTAATAATTCATAATATTATTATATTATACAATAATAAATTTAATTAATTTAATAAAAATAATTTACAATGTATTTTTAAATTAAAAAAAATATATTTTTTACAAGTATAAAAAAACATACGTATAAAAAAATAAAAAGCGTTTGAGGCATTACGTAAGCAATTGTCTAAATTTAGAATCACATTGATAATGTCATGTAAAAGACGGAATTCCTTTGTCGCTTGTGAAGCAACCGATTTCCATAAAACTTTTAGGCCATTTGCTAATCAATAGGCGTTGCAATTAATTAATTAACAATAATTGT
The DNA here is from genome assembly GCA_918317495.1 of Synanthedon vespiformis. Classification (NCBI taxonomy): domain Eukaryota; kingdom Metazoa; phylum Arthropoda; class Insecta; order Lepidoptera; family Sesiidae; genus Synanthedon; species Synanthedon vespiformis. The sequence continues at coordinate 8,336,436 of OU906947.1, forward strand.
GATGTGTTTATTATGCATTATATTAATAATTATTAAACAATAAATTATATGAACAAAAACAAATGATGCTTAAAAAATGATTCTATCCTAGATTAATTGCACTAACTATTGTTACATATGAAAATATTTTCACATTTTTTTATTAAATAGCACAAAGCGGCGTTAATATTATTTTTCGTTCGTTAAAGCAAAGACAAAATACCACGTAGTACACCACGTCACAACAACCTGTATAAGAAAATGTATCAGAAAACGAAGTTATCGTTTTTACGTAACATGAGAATATTTTCTCTTTTTAACGTCAGTGAAGTAAGAAACGTTATCCAGGCAATTTATTGCGTATAGCCAAAGAGAAATATCACGAAGCTCGAAATGAATGGAAAACTTCAACTTTCTCCGATGACCTTTTGAATAATCTTTCATTATTTTCCAAGTTTCCTCTATATTTTTATATTCCCCCTTTTTTGGCCAGGGACTGAGAATAACAAACAGGGACACGTCTATACAAAATTGACGGGTCAAAGTTCTTGTGATCAAAATTGTGATATTTATTTGACAAGTTTCGTCACAAAACATTTCCGGCAGTTGTGATTTTTTTTGTAATTTAAGTACTAATTTCCATTCCGTTGTCATGAGAATCATGTTAAATATTAAGCACGTTCTATGTCCGTGTTACCTATACGGACGGATTTCGAATGTCAAGTAAATGCTGTGTAAGAAAACTTGAAATAGAATAGAATTGGTTTGCCTTCTAGAATCTTTACCAGCATATTAGCCTTATTGAAGATTTAGTAGGCATATAATAATAGATGTATTATGTGCTTCACTTAAACAAATCAGACTCTTGAAATCGTCTACCGACAACATTCGAACCCCTCACAATAGCACGAAAGCAATGTAAATTTAATTAATCCTGTGTCCTCGTAACGTTGTTACAAATACGGTTGATTAGTTAATTAGTCTAATTCGAAAGCCAACACCCCATTACTGCGTCGATATTTTATGCTTATACAGAGCGTTTATCGCAAAGGGGCAGCTTTGCGTTTAATTTGGACTACACGGGCGGTATGGTCCATAATACAGCAGTTTTATCGGCCGATGTAGACAAGAACGAGAAGTCATCTGGATGCCACCTCGCCGATATTACTTTGTCGGGATGACGTGCCACTAATACGCTAGGAAGAGCGCAGGTGAGGTCGCCTGTTGAAAGAGATTTAACTAAATGAAAAGCGTGCACGTATACAAAGTCAGAATTATGCCTTTCTTTTGAATTTTATAAGAATCGCATAAAAATAAAATACACATTTTTGAATTATCAAGTTATATATCACACTGTGTTCCTCAGTAATAAAATAATTAGATAAACCTACGTGAATTTCATAGTAATAAGATATATTTTTTGTAATATTTAACTTGTTTTTACTATCTTCCAGTTAACTACATATTTATTGTAATTTAGGTATGTATTGAAGAATCTTCGTGATCAACAACTGTTTTAAACTAAAATTTAATAATTAAATCTATGAAGACCTCTAGCTGAAAGTGACTATTACCAAGGCTTTATTGACATGACAAGTAATTTCAATTAGAAATATTTAAGGAAAATACTACACTCACCCTGTAAATCAGTAAGAACTACGCGTCCGTCGTAACCGGCCGTGAGCAAGTAGTAGGCGCCCGGGGAGAAGCGTACACTCCTGATGTCTGTCGAATGGGGCACGAAGCGTTGTAACGCTCGTGAACCGCGCACTTCGTAAAGCTCACAGGCTCCATCCTCACGACCACACACCAACAGTCTTCCGCTCGGATCCACTGCTAGCGAAGTAGCAGCCGAACCCTGAACAAGCCATTTTTAATTATTAATGCCACGAGTGCCAAAAAGTACTCAAACACCTCTAACACACAATGAGCTCTGTGTCTCATACAGGTAGATATCTTCCTTTTCTGTTAGTTCCACGATCCTATAATATTTCAAAGGCATTTTTCATTCACAACAATTGGAGATTGGATTTAAATAAAGCGGTAAGAGTGTGGTGTGTCGTAGGTACCTAAGTAATTCCTAGATTGTTATTATGAAAATGACAAATAACAAGAAAAATATTCTTATTCTTATTAGCGCCCCTTAAAGATACGCTGAGTAATTGTATGTTCACATTGTTCACCCCAACCTAATCGATGGCGTTTATCATATTACAATAGTAAATTGGTGTGCCTATTCAGACATTATAATGAAGAAAAAAAAAATTAAATACACACATGGAACAAAATAAAACAGATATAGATTTCCTCATAGCCTTTTGTTCGCTAATTTCCGTTGAAGAGGAGTCTAAAAATACATATATATGAAGTGCGGAATAATTATTATGATTACCTGTCTCGCAACGCATATTTATGTTTTTTACGAAAAAAAAAATGTTTGGGGGAACAAAAGAAACTCAAAGTGGGTTGAGGCAAACGAAACGAATGTAATATAATAAGCTTTAAATCTCCCCACATTTATCGAAGTCGGATCGGGGGGAAACGGTCAAAAAACCTCTATTATCAAAGGTTTAAATAATGTGACTCGCATTACATCGGTTCTGGTAAGGACGAACGCGGTTGGTATGTGGATGGATATAAGCTGCTTGTGCAAAATGTCCCAGATTTTTGTTGTAATTTACAAAACTTCAGTACAATGCTCAACGTACATATAAACCGGCTAAGTCGACGTATGAATACGTATTAATAAAACGTGTTTTAAACGAAAAATTTCAAGACATGGATGCGCATTATATTAACGATATTAACGCGCATATTAGAATTATATTTAAGTTTTTCAATTTCATGTTTCATTTTACTTAGAAATGGAAAGAAAGAAAAAATAAGAAAGAAATTCTATCGTCTCAATTTCAATGTGTTTTAAACGAAAAACTTCAAGACATGGACGCGCATTATGTATATTAACGATATTAACGCGCATATTAGAATTATATTTATGTTTTTCAAATTCCATGTTTCACTTTACTTAGAAATGGAAAGAAAGAAAAGAAAGAAATAAATTCTATCGTCTCAATTTCAATGTGCGAATACATTTTTCAAGTATTTATAAACGAAAACTTGTACACATCAATAATATGTATATCACACACCATGTACATAACATCCATCTCTATATTTCTTTTTTATAAGCCCATTAGATTTGCCATTTTTCATGGCAACTGCGACGCAGCTCGCTTCTATATCGTAAAATGTTCCTATCATTGAAAATTATAGGTTAGTCTGTTTTCATATGTAAATTATTTGTATAATTTATTCCACGATGATGGGGTAATTTATTCAACGATGGAGCAAAAGCTATTCTGGGATTATAATTACGTAAACGATATCCATCATCTTATCCTTGCATATTATATAACTGGCGGGTCATCCCCGGCTTCGCTCGGATCTTTTTCTACTCTTCCTCGTTTAACGCTCTATCCCTTACTGAAAACCGCATTAGTAGTGGTAGGGCACACTGCGTTTCGCAGCCCGTCTGACGGCAGTAACCACCACCTTACAGAATACCACCGTGAAATAACAGCATTACGTGCTGTTGTGTTTCGGTGAGTGAGTAAGGGGCCAGTGCCCATTACCCCCATCCCTCCCTTATCCCTTATCCATAATCCTTCTATGGTCGGCAGCGCACTTGTAGCACTTATGGCGTTGCTTGTGTTATAGGCGACGGTAGCCACCTACCATCAAGTGGACCGTCAGCATTTCTGTCGACCTTAACATAAAAAAAAGGATGACTGAAGCGAATAGCGAAGACCTACTGTTTCATAAACATAATACATACACTTCGAAAACGACTTTGACAGAATTCGTCATTAATTATAGCAATTTTTTATAACTTGTTTATCCAATGAGTTACATAATCGTACATTTTTGTTTGAACATAATATTAGTAAACACAACGTACCTTATAAGGGATTCCTGTCGGTGGCGATATGATATTAACACAGCCGCCTGTACGCAGATCCCAGAAACGGACTGTTTTGTCCTGGCTTCCTGATACGAACATCGCTCCGCCCCAGTTGTACAAGGACAACACGTGTCCGGAGTGACCAGTCAGTGCCTACGTGTCAAATGAACGATATTACCATTTATATAATTGTAGACCAAGCTGTGCGCCGCGGCTTCGCCCGCCTTTGAAATTGTCACCATAAAAACCTATTCCATGAAGAGCACTAACACGCTTAACTTTCACGGTGATCGCTCAAACGTGTCGGAATTTATAAATCTCGAAATCACCAACATACAATACGTTGATCAATATATTAAATACGTTGGGTATAAGCAGAGTTGTATTTTTACTTGGCATCGACTTTTTCGGATTTATTTTCTTACAACACGAACGTTGGGCCTAAGCTAAAGTATTTCGAAAAAAAATCGTGGTAAACTTGTTTCGTAGAGTAGTATAAATACAAATAATTCAATTTATTTAATGATTAAAGAATAATTTGCTTTTTGTGTTATATTTTTTAATGGTTCTCATCAAACAAATACAATTAAATTCGTTTAGAAGTTTAATGTGAAATTTTCGAGAAAATTTTTAAGGAAGGATAATTAGAAAACTTTATACACTGATAAACTTGAAATAAATTTTTGTAAAAATATATTTTACTCCATGTTTGTTAGTATGAATTCAAGGCCCAATTCAAGCCTCAAATTCAATATTTTCGATTGGAATGCTTGTATAAAATATAAAAAATACACTAAAATTTAAAATTTGTATTTTTAAACGGATAGACATAAAAACTTTGTAACTTGTACCTTTTGGACATCTATCATCGACAAAATACTGTTTGTTTTTTTTAAATAGAGTAGGTACATTAAAATATCGATATCATACATTTTATGGATATATAACAATAACAAAACAAAAGAGACTTTTTACTTTACTTAACTTTACTTTGGTTGCAAAGTGACAGAACATGGACAGACCCTTTTGTATCAATTGTCGAATATATATTTTGGTGTTTCCTATACGAGTATATGTTAAATTATTACTCCATCGAGCGAAACACCTCTCTTGCGGCGCCTACGATAAAGAAATAGTGAATCCGCACGTAGCTATCGATATTTACGAGACTTTGTAGGAACGTCATAGGCGCCATCATTATCGTAACTTAACTATAATTACGTTATATTCATAATAATTTATATAATTCTAATTGTAGATCTAATTTAATTTATAAAAAATATTATACTGATTCCACAATAATATATAATGGTGAAAGTAAATTTCTGTCTGTCTGTAAAAAGTAAAAAAAAACCTTTTCACGATTTAACTAATCAACTTTGAATTGCAAGAATTTTTGCGTGAAATTTTGCATACACATTGTCAGGGATACAGAAATGGCATAAGATAACTTTCATCCGGAGAAAGTATAGGACCTTAACAGCAACAAAGATGTTGGGCGTTATATTTATTTTATTTTTCAACGCGGACGAAGTAAAAACATTGGTAATAAATAAACAAGAGTGTGAACTCACCTGGAACGGTTTCCCTGTGGCACAGTCAGTGACGTATATCTTACAGTCGCCAGCACCTCCACTCACGAGCAGACTTGTTTTGTTTGAAGTGTCTTCTATGAAGCAGACATCGCGGACGGTACCATCGTGCATCGTTAACTCGATCTTTGTAGTACAAAAGAAATGCATTGTTATAATATTATATTGACGGACACACTTCGCTTCAATTTCACGCTCTGATAAAATTATTCAGCGTAATTGGCGAACGAATGCATAGTTTTAATGGGGATGGCAATTGGAAGACATTTAAAAAATATATGCCATGTATTTTTACTAAAATTATTTCAATTTAGAATCGTATTGCACGCGCAGAATCGTATAGAGGATTTCAGGATTTTCTCAATGGAAAAAGCAGCATATATCACTTTAAACTAATTATAGATTAACTAGATTTGAGTATTTTTTTGAGTCATATTAAAGTTATGTACCGACACAGTGTGTTTTTATTAATACAACTATCGGCATGTCTAGACTAGTAACAATTACTTTTATTGGCACTAAAACTTAATACCTAGACACTTTTAGATTTTTAAAGTAATTTCTGTTTTCATTTCTTTTGTTATAAAATGCATTTTCTTCATATATAAACAACATTAAACTAAGTGCACTGTTTAAATATTAAATCGACGACACTGTTCTAAGTACGTAATCAAGTTTTAAGTGGCTTCTGTGTGTGTAATGGATTTCCATTATTACACTTCCCAGAAACCTTTTGTGTCTTTTTAAAAGCGTAACTTGTAAATGTAACTACCCACGCGTGTCTTTCATATGTAACATCTTCGAACAGGTATTAGGATAATATGTTGAGTTATGTAAAAATTTAGACGATTTTATGTTACACATGTAAAAGAAAATTGGTTCGTGTAGTCAGCGGAGTTTGAAGGTGAAAAGGCAGAAAGAAAATAAATTTGTTTAAAAATTTACACGGCATCGGATGTAAGGGCGAATTACCGTGTACATTATTTATAAGCATAGCTACTTTTATACACCCTTATAGAGACGGTACTGTGCAACTGTGTAACTTTATTCTGTCGGCCCTGACTAAATAACCTCCCCCACTTGGCTCACTGATTTCCAAGTGGCCCATTACACTTATTCAATAAAATGAGAAGTGAAATACTAAGTTTTATACTAAATATTTGTAAGAAAAAGTAAAATCTTTTTAACTTTTTTATGAAGTCTTCAGTCATATTACCTAATTTACGTTAAAACTAAATATGACACTAAAATTTACCCCTTCATCAATACTAATAATAAATCTGTAGGGTCATGGAGTATAATTTACTTTGTTTTCAGAAATATCGTGTATATAGGTTCTATACATGAAACTAAATTTACCATTTTTAGAATTTTTTTCTGTATGTATGTATGTATGTATGTATGTATGTTCCTCCATCACTCTTAAACGGAATTAACTAGTTTTCATGAAACTTGGTAGATACTAGTAAACATTTAGAAGTACGGGACACGTGATAGGCTACTTTTTATCTTTTTTAACGCGGACGAAGTCGCGGGTAACAGCTAGTCCACAATAGAATTAAATAATAACTCAGTTGAAATTAATTGAAAAACATAAACGTGCGGTGACGTCATTTGTTGGAAAATTTAAATCATTTTTATTTCAGTCGTACGTTTAAATAGATCAAAACTTTAATTGCGACAAAAAGTAGTTCACAAATAAGGAATCACATTAAAATTTTGTTTCTTTACAAACTAATATTATAAAGTGAAAATGTTTATATTTTTGTTTGTAATGAATAAACTCACAAACTAAAAAATGTGCTAATAGGTATAATTTTATTTATAGTTACGTCAGCGAAGTCGTGTGCAACAGCTAGTCACTTAATAAGTGTAAAGGGACCTTTAGTTGGTGGTAAAACGCGCTTCAAAGAGAATAATTGAATACATTATACATGTAAGAAGATGTCGAAAACTTTATAGAAGCTTACATACACAGTCTTATAAAGAAATCTCCATATTCATCTGTAAGGAAAAACAATATTTTTCCAACTCAAGAGTCTGATTTTGTCTGCTTTCAATTCAACGAGATTTAGACTCGGAACAAAACAGAAGACGACAGTTAAGTCGTTAACATCAAGTAAATTAATAAAACATATTAATTCGTAGAATCAAATTCATAGAACCAAAACCAATTGTGGTGCTAATTAAGCCACGAGATTAATATTAACTCACCACAAAACATTAATTAGGTCACCGCAATCAAACACAACACAAGACTCCCATGAAATATATTAATATCAATATATCTTAATCCTTGACACGTGTATAAGGCGAATGTTTATAATCTTAACTAGCTGTTCGACGCGTCTTCGTAGGCGTAACTTTTTTTTTTAAATAAAATATAGCCTATGTTACTAGCTAATAAAGTAGCTTTGTATAGGCGAAAGAATTTTTAAAATCGGTCCAGTAGTACATACATACATACGAATTTTATTCGCAGAATATTATTTTATTTCTGAGAAAGTCTGGCTGTTCAACATTTAAAAATACGATATTGGTACAACTGTCTTGCATATTGGCAAATATAAGCTGCTCTCTGAAATTCTATTCGAATAATCGTCCTACTTTAAAGTATCGTATATCAATATATTATATATCGTATATAAATCGTATATTCCATTTCAATTCAGGGGAGAGAAAATGTGAAATGAAGATTTTCAAATAGTTTATTTACTTCTAAATTATTTAATACCAAAATAAACAAATATCATTTTATCATATGAACATAAGTAATTAAAAAAAATGGGATATACGAGTACGCAAGAAATTCTTATATACCATATACATATATACCAAAAGTTCTTTGATCCTGCGTAATTAAATGTTAGACGAATGTATAGATATCTCTACAGGTACAAACTGTATCACCCGACTTCGTTATCATAACTTTTCTGAATTGCCTACTGGAGGAAGCATTCATGTCAAATTACAGTCCACACCAAGGGTGGTCTGATCCTATGCCACGTAGGTATACCTTTAGTAGGTACGCCGCGGAATATTTCAATCTCTCGAATCTCAATTTGGTATTATCTCTCTTCCAATTGAAATGTATTATTGATAAATGAAAACCGAATTAAAATCCATTGCGTTATTATACAAGCACGAACGTGGCATTCGAAAAGACCTATGGCATTAGCGGCTTTTGTATAATAGTTTCATGGATTACCTAAATGTATTTTACTGATCTGCGAAGATGTTTTGACATACATTCTAATATTGTTTCGAACGTATTAAAATAAATCAATAAAAATAATTAATGATATCATCGCATCGTGTTAAAATATTTGAATTGTTCAGTGTTGATGTACTCTGGGTTACATTTCAAAATTATTGTATTTTTGTTTGTCTATACTAATATTATAAAGAGGAAAGATTTGATTGTTTGTTTGTTTGTATAGAATAGGCTCCGAAACTACTGGACTGATTTGAAAAATTCATTCACCATTAGAAACCGACGTTATCCTTGAACATAGGCTACTTTTTACCGCGGGAAAATGCTTCATTTCTATGGGAAAACGGGTAAAAGGACAACGGGTATTAAGAATTATCCTTCCTTTTCACATAACTTCTAAACGGCTTGACCGATTGGGTTGAAATTTTGTATGTGTATTTCCATGGTTTCACAGACACGAATGTATAATACATATTACAAAGTTACGCGGACAAAGTCGCGTGCAACAGCTCTAGTGTCTAATATAAGGGAACACTTTGATCTGTTTGTTTTTATAATAAGAAACAGTACTGTCATCAATAGACACACGCAACATAATGCGATCCTAAAACCATTTCAGTCTTGTTAAAACCCGAGTTAAAAAAATTTGTAGAAAATATCGCTGTTGAACAATGCTGTGCCTGAATCAGGCGTGTTAATTGGCTGACTTGTTCCATTTTTGCTTCTTTACATTCGGCAAAAAGAATAATCTCAATGAGCAACATAAAATATATAAATACGAGTACTCGTACACTATACAGTTTGATAGCGAACATTTATTTAGAACCTATTTTATTGTTGTATTTATTGGTCATTCATAAATTGCAGGAACTTTATGTCGTGAGCTTGATAAGCGTGAATAGATGTAATAATAAAGATAAAGATAACATCGTACAATTTATACGTCATATCTATATCAATATATAAAGCTGAAGAGTTTGTTTGTTTGCTTGTTTGGTTGTGCTTGTTAATCTCAGGAACTACTGGTTCGAATTGAAAAATAGGAAAAAGGCTATAGGATATAGACAACGCTTTTTTAACACACAAACCATCCCTGATTATCCCTCTATCCATAAGTGAAGACAGAATTAAAATCGGTCCAACCATTTAGGAGGAACACACGCACAGAAGAAATATATATATAATAAAGATTTAACTTCATATAAAGGATATAAAATTAAAGGTAAAAATACGGTGCGGACTCAAATAAAGATATTTGGTGTCAAAGTGGCAAAGGAACGCGTGTGCAGAATGTGGAAGTGAATTGGACACAACTTTGACAACGAAAAGACACTTATTTTATAAGTAGACTTTTATGAAAGGGAATTCTAAACTTATTCTGAACATGGCTAAAGATTGATCAACATTGAGTTCGACAATATGAATTTCTTGAACAACCCATTAGATATTTTCGTATGTTTCCACATATGTCCCAGACACGTCTAGTTAAACAAGAACAATATATTACTTATTAAAACACCAAAGGCGAAAGATATTTTTAATGCATCTTATCGTAATTGCGTAGTATTTTACTTGTAAACTATATATTTATTTATATCTAATTTTTTTTTTGTCGATAAACATAAAAATTGAGATACCTAAGTAAGTCGTTTATGCGAACGTATAGATAAAATTTAATAACTTCAAGTAACTTTTTAGTTATTTTATAAGTTATTTCGTCGTTTTACGAGTTCATTTTTGACCAATATAGAGTGTGGAATTATACTCCGCTTCTGCGACGCTGCACTCGAAATGGAATTACTTTGAGGCATCGCTAGACGTTTAATATAAAAATATCGCACATACAGTGAAAGGATTGTGCGCCAGAGCTCCTATTTCTGAAAAACTTTTGAACATCTTAGGGCCTCTTTCACCAATTTATAAAATAATCACGCGTTAATAGCAAATGCCGCACATACCTGTGTGCGACTTTCACAACACAACATTCTACATAATAACATCTCTAGCCTTCACAGTACGCTGGGGGCAGTCCAGCGACCAATAAGAAAGTCACTGAGGGGAGAGCAATAAAAAATAATTGCTCACATATTATTATTAACAAATTAAAACATTATATATATACCTAAATATAATAAAATTTAATGATAGTTATTCAAAACCGCGAAAGTATCTACTTCATCGATCATCATGAAATTTTGCATACGCTTGGTCAGAGTTAAACGGCAATCACACCATACAATTTGAACGTTTCCTATTTAGGAATCTAAGTAGAGAGCTCGTGATCACACTACGCTAAATTGTTTCCTAAATTGGATCACACCTTTCGATTTCCTAAATTGGATATGTTCAAATTGTATGGTGTGGTAGCCCTTTAACAGGTTATACTGTAGTGTACCTTTTATCGAAAAAAAAGTGTTATTCCCGAGGTTCATCTAAAAATAAAAATAAAAATTTCAACGCCTAAGAAAAAGAGGCACGGACGAAGTTGCGGCATAAAACTAGTATCTTATAGACAAGTTTGAAATACTTTGTTAGAATAGAAGATAACAATTTTGATAAGACAATATTGTCAAAAAGAAACAAAATACTATTGAAATTGTATTCAATTGAATTGTTCAGACATATTTTTCTAATGAGTAGAGGACATTCATTTATTCAAAAATATTTCGCGAAATACGTAAAATATTTCTTTTTATTCAGTCAGGTAACATTAGCTGAAAGAGGATTATAAAAGCTGAGCCTCGAAACCTTTTTCGAGAGTAAGTATATTCTGTAGAAACATGTTGCCACACGGCAACAGGATTTTATTTATCTTTTATTTTATTAATTTGTACAAGAAAACTCACAGCAAATACCAATTGAACGAAATGAATAGAAACGAAACAATTTTATTGATAAGCCGATTACGAATCTTCACTTATTGGCAATTGAAACAAATATTATAATAATTGCCCTCTTCATACGGTATGTACATGAATATTATAATAACTAGCTGTTGCACGGGAATTTTTGAGTGTAGTTGTTGTTTTTGAGTTTATTCATTACTTACTAAGTGTTGCACGCGACTTCGTCCGCTTTACTCGCTGATAATCGTGATAATATAGCTTCCAACAGTGAAATAATTTTTCAAAACGGTCCAGTATATTTACGAAGCCTATTCAATGCAAACAAACTAACAAAAAATCAAATCTTTCCTCTTTAAATATTAGTATAGACAAAATAAAAATACAATTTTTCTCTCTTTATGTAGTTTTCTTGTCTTTCGGTGAGAGAGCCTATTTCCCTATTCCCATTTCCCTATTCATTCGCAATCCCCCATCAAGAAACGTAAGACTGAATAATTATCATAAGTCACATGCATACTTAGTCAAGATTGGTAAGTTTAATATAATTATGCTGAATTTGACTGAAAGTGCTTCGGTTGAGCAAATTTTCCATTTTGCTCTTAACATAATATATACAATACACATTACAAGGCATATAAGAAAGACTACATATTTTAATGAATGTCATAAGGGTTTAACTAACCTCTTGTCCATCGAACACGCACGTTTGACTATTAAATCTCATTAGTTTAACAGTCTTGTCGTTGGAGCCCGTCGCCAAGAGATCCCCGGCGGGACTCCACGCGAGTGAGTAGATGCTGCCCTTGTGGTGCTTGGTACGCTTGAACAATACCGTGGGCGCTGTTGGCTTGGTGTTGTCTCTGTTAGAATAAAAAGTGACCACTTTAAGAAACTTCTACTAACATCACACAGTGAAAAGCATCTCAACTGGTACAGATAAATGAAAAATAAACTTTTTAAAAAAAACAAGCTTTTATTTAAGTGCCCTAAAAGGAAGAAAAAGCTCGTCGCGAGATTTACCTGTGTACTAACTAATCTTGCTTGACATACTTAATTAATATAAGTGCCAAATAGTATGAAAGAATTGTTTCATTTCACATTTGATTTATATTTAATTTAAAGATTATTTTCTTCTTTAAATAAAAGTTTGTTTTTAAAAAAAAAAATTACCATTAATTATTTTTTTATTTTTTAGCTATGATTGAGGATTAAATAAGTTTAGTTGTATTCGTTTTTCGTGTTCTCATACTGGTACACCTTCTGGTACTGGTTCCTTTCATTTGATACCCATACTGGTATTTCATAATGATCCGCCATATTGGAATTAGAATGACGTCACATAGCGAAGCATGCATTGTCAGCCAAAATAAGGTTAAAGATGACTGATTAAAAATTCAATTGCAAGTATCCATACTTACATTGCAAGCTAATAAAAAGCTTGTAAAAAAAGATTATCTCTACCATTATTTATACATTTTAGTAGGGAGCGATATAACCTACGAGGTACCTCGTACGTACAGTCGGAGCAAGAAAAGCTTCGTCACTTTAAAGTTACACACACGAGTTTGTTTAAACGAAAACAATTATTTTCAGTCAAGACATAATTTAATTTTAAATGTCTGTCATTGATATAACCGACGAAAGTTTTCGTATCCCGACTGTACCTACAAATACGGTTCTAGTGTGAATTTTGTACTAATTCTGTTGTATGTACCTATTAATATTATTTATTCCCATTATTTATTTGTTATAAACATTTTACTTTGAATATAACGTTAAAATTTTCATTCCGAGTAAATCACTATTAGTATTGCAGAAATTATAAAGTACCATTAAACGTTCAATCAGGAGCGCTGTTCAAGTGCTCATAGAAATGAAGTGAAGCGCAAATATTAGTTGTGCTATTAGTAAAAATCACGTATAAAAACTGGCACTAGAAATACAGAATAAAAAAAAATAAAACAGAAACAAAACACTCGATAAACACAAATGTTTATAAAACAAAATATACAATGACGGCATAAATTTCATATAAAAATATTATGGTCATGTAAGTTTTAGACATTAACACTCGATGTTTGTTAAAAACTTCATAACAATGACTTCAAGTTTATTATAAACATAATAATTGTATTCGTATGTAACTTTTATTATAACAATCAATATATAAGATTACTACTTATTTTTTTTTTGATAAAAACTGATGTTAAGTGCCGCCTTTAGTGTAATGAACATGAACAACATTATTTTTATATGTAATTTTTGAAGTGAAAACTTCTTTAGGCGCGTTGGGCATTTTTGAGATGGGCAAAAACCATTGAACTCGCAACACTGTTGTTGCGCAACATTGAAACCGACACCTATGTTGACAACGGCTCATACATGTTATTTCGAATGTTATAGAAACTTTCGCTTTAAAGTCATAAGAAAAGGGGTGTAATAAGTAAAAAATCAATAAATCTAGCACTAATAAGTCAGGTCGTATGATATACAAGTATTTATAATCATAAGACACTTGCAGCAGTCTGCGATGCAAGAAACTCAATGCACTTTATAACACCTTTCACTTATACAAGAAACAAGTTGTTCACATTTTACAATTTGCAAGGTTACAATAGACGTTTAAGAACGTCGTCATCTTGAATTGTAATTTTTGCAGATCACAGTTAACCCAAATTTTACATCGGTGGAGTAATTGTTTCACGTGATGGTGTCTAAGTTTTACTTAACAATTATCAACAATCGAAACACGTGTTTACGAAAACACATGAGAAAATTGAAGAGGTCCTCCAAAAGTGGCTTATTATTGGTTGTGTCTTGATATTGACATCTTTACTTATAACTCGTTTATTATTGGAGTTATGTTTATTATCTAATCCGGTAGGGGTAGTCGATGGAAGCGTATACTGCCTCGTACCCAATTAAATCATCTCGAACGTCAACCGCCAGATAAAGCGATTCTTAACAATACCATAAACCCGTGTCTTTCTGCTACAGCTGTAGCAAATTGAACTCCTATTGTCACCGTCATTCCTCTCGTTAGATTTACACAATTCAATCTCGTAAATTTTATATTTACAAATCATAAACATAATTTATTGTCGGACATTTGCGACTAATCGATGTTGATGGACAAGATTTAACTGAATGAGTATTTAATACTATACTGCAAACAATCTTGGTTACATTTAACACTAGCAAAGTTAATATGTGGTATTTTAATTCCATAACACTCATCATCTTACGTAACGTTGTAATTAACTGACGAAGCGTTTCTTTGAGGCGATTTCGTAAAAGCCAATGTTTTCGTACACCGCTTTCTCCCAAACATTTCACGTATCTCCTCAACTTTCAAACAACCAATAAAATCATGTGTACTTTGGAGGTAACATTTCGTAATAACACTATAATTCTAAAGAATCATAAAGGCCTTCTTGCGTCTCCAATAATAGATTTATATCAATTGATTTTACGACAATTTTTAAGAATAACTATGATAAACTTAGTAATGTTTACAGATTACGCCTCACTACATTTTAAAATTAAACAAGAACTATTAAATGTTGATGAAACAAAGTTCCTCCGCCTTGTCTGACTGAGTGTAAATTTCTCCTTTTAAATAGCAAGAAAACTAAATTTACCTAATCTATAAATCCAAATGCTCAATTAGTAGATAGTACAAAAAGGCGCTCGGCGCCTAAAATTTGGACCGTATTCATACTGGCTTTGGCATTAGTTTGGATCGTCTATTTAGATCAGCACTAGACCGTCACTAAGTTGACGAGTAAGTCGACTTAGTTTTACAGCGTTTGTTATTAGAAATAAATTTGTAATTGCTATGCCAGCAAAATACTGAGTAAGGGGCCTATTTGTAACTTATAACTCATATTTTTTTCTTACCACTGTTTTTCTTTTCTGTTTCTTTGTTTTTGTTATGTTCAAGTTGCAAATAAATGTTTGATTGATTGATTGAAATATAAAGCAATTTACACATATCCAATACGCAATTTTAGTTCCATAGTATCATGCATTTATATCTCCTATATAGAAAATCTCCTATATCTCCTATATTGAGAAATATATAAATTATTGAAGTTTCAGTTATTCTTTGCTGAAAGCTTCAAGTAAATTTAATTAATTTAACATCAAAACAATTTCATGAAAATTTAATTAATAAACAAAAAATACCGTATAGGTACTAAAACGAACCGACCATGAAACAAAGTCTTTTCAATGTCCATGCCTAGGTTTTTAACCGACTTCCAAAAACGGAGGTTCTCAATTCGACTGTATGTTTTTTTTAAATGTTTGTTACGAAATAACTTTAGACTGGGTAAACCGATTTTGATAATTCTTTTTTTATTTGAAAGCAGGTGCTTCCCGTGTGGTCTCATTTCAATTTGGTCCAGTTCTGACAATGGCATCCATGAGAAAAGACCATGAGACGGTGTGAAGTCCGATTATTTTTTGTTAAAAAGAGTTATTACCTACATTTATTTTAGAGTAGTATTAGACACCTATAAAATAAAATAACCTAAAAATAAAGTTAAAAAAGTGGTGTAAAATTAATTATGTAATGATGTTATGTAACGGATGAAACAGCTTGAGAATTCATAACTATAACATTTACTTTGAAATAAACAATGAGAACAATTGCTCATAGATTCAGCAATCCGAACCGCTCGTCGGTGGTATTTGTTAATATTATGACACGATTCTTTGGCCAGGAGTTAAGTTTCTTATTTTATTTTAGACTAGTTGGTGCCCGCGAATTCATCCGCGTTGATAAAGAAAAAACGTATTTTTTTTTGGAAGTCAGTTGAAAAAACAATACTTTAAATATTTTTAGATTTCTGAGAGAATTGTCTTCCTAATAAAATAACAAGCGACACGCTCCCGGCGTCGCACTGGTGCAATTTCTATGTATAGAGGAGTAAATATTTTTTATGCACTGTAGGTAAAACGAATGTCGATGTCCAACCGAATACAAAATGTAACACCTGGCCTCAGCCTGTAGGTAATGAGGTCAAGCGCTTTTGACAGTACATATATATGTACCTATACATATGGTATACATACATAATTTCTTTCACGTATCGTAAGATTCGTTTTATACTCATCATCAAAACGTATGACGTAGTTAACTACAGGTACGATATAGATAACAGTTTCTTTTTTGTATTTTTTTTTTACAGTGCGTTTATGCGAATCATTTATTGAAATTTAGACAATTATGCGATTTTTTTTAATTTTTTATGAGTCAAAAGCGTATCAAAATTCTTTGGTTCGCTTAAAATAAGTTAGCGGAGAACCAGACTGAAGTAGACGACGACTTCTGTACTAATATTATAAAGAGGAAAGATTTGATAGTTTGTTTGTTTGTATTGAATAGGCTCCGAAACTACTGGACCAATTTAAAAATTCGATTAAATATTATCCGTGATGAACATAGGCTACTTTTTACCGCGGGAAAATGCTTTATTCCTACGGGAAAACGGGTAGTAGGACAACGGGTAGTAAGAAATATCCTTCCGTACTTATCTTTTTCACATAACTTCTAAACGGCTGAACCGATTGGGTTGAAATTTTGTATGTGTATTTCCATGGTTTCACAGACACGAATGTATTATATTTTATAAAGTGACGCGGACGAAGTCGCGTGCAACAGGTAGTATTTTATAATTTTGTAAATATTTATTGTATTTAAAAGAGTTTACCACAGTTTCACGTGGCCTCAAATAACATTATTCATACATTACAATAGAAAATAATGAACCAAAGTAGTAATCGCTTCATAACGGGAAATTAAATTGTCACTTGTGAAACTGTATAACTTGTGTATTGTGGTGCAATTGTTAACAATAGATCAAGGTCGGTGTATTCCGTGTTAATATTACAATGTAACAGAATAAAATTGTGGGCAAATGTCAAGAAGCAAGAAGAAGGAAAATCAGAACGGCTGTTGCCTCCTCGCTTGAAAATCTCTTTAAAAAGTTCGAACCAAGTATTATTAAAGTGTTCCATGTGATAGTCCAACTTATGATCTATCTGTCTTGTCAAATTTAATCCAAATTCATTGAGCCGTTTTTGTGTTAAGTGAAAGAGTAATAAACATCCATCCATACAATCATCTCACGAACTTACGGATTCTTACTTTAAAAAATATAGATTCCCCCATCAAATAAACTTACAATGTGCATGGCGTGTTATTCTTATCCATAATGCACTAAATTTTACTACTTTTATTTGTTTTTAAATAGGTTCAGTATCACGTACTGACCCTAAAATAAATAATGCACAAAATCCTTACAAATTAGGCGGGCGGAAGTGCCGCTATTTTGACAAAAACCGTTTCGGCCTATATATCCGTAACTGTTCACTTGAGGCCCAAAATTGTAATAACCTTTATCGTAGATAAATCCTATTTCTTTTTTTTTGTTTAATAATTTTTTTTCTATCACTTAGGTACCGTTTACGACTTAATCGACTATTACGATTTGTATATGGCCATATTTGCATCAATAAACGCTATAAAAGACCAGCCTTTTTCTAGTTATACCTTTCTCGAGTTTTGACTCTTCCTTTTATACTAGTAGTAGTAGTAGTAGTAGTAGTTGTACTAGCTGGTGCTCGCGACTTCGTCCGCGTAGAAAAGTATAAAACGCCATCTACCGTATTTTTGATAGATGGCGCTATCTCTGGGGCCAAGCAGGTAGTATTTACTTTTATTTTAGATTTCCCGTAGGAATGAAGCATTTTCCCGCGGTAAAAAGTATCCTATGTTCATCACGGATAATGTCGGCTTCTAATGGTAAAAGAATTTTTCAAATCGGTCCAGTAGTTTCGGAGCCTATTCTATACAAACAAACAAACAAACAATCAAATCTTTCCTCTTTATAATATTAGTATAGATAGATGAGTAATAATGTTGCCTCTCAACTAGATAGAAATAGATGGTGCTGAAAAATAAACCTCATTGCTGCGATTGCGTATTTAGTTTAATTTTTATTCAAGCAATTTTGCCAAAGGTTAACCATGTTGGGTTCGTGGTGAGATCGGCGACACTGAAACCGCGACCGGTGTTTGCGACCCTGACTGCCGGTCGCGAGGTAACTCAAATCCGGATTTACGGGGCAGTTGTCAATCTACCTTTGGCGGGTTTTTTATTAAAAACGATTGTGTTATGAATGATTTAGATTATGTCAATTAAGCGACAAAGAAGCCTGGATTTAAACGATTCGGAGCTCGTACAATGTTTAGTATTATTGTTAGTGAATTGCGTTATTTTATATTTTAATGCTGGTAAAAAGAATAGTATCCTGAGTTTCTTCTCAGGATCGTCATCTGGGCTTTTTTCCGAAACCCTCGTAAATTTAAATTTATAATGACGATCATAAGAGTTTCTTGTAGAAACCTAATTGATAAATAAATATTTTGATTTGATTTGATTTGTACTGGTTGATGAATTTTTTGTATGTATATATTTAAAAAAATCATATTCATATTAGTTAATATTCATAATATTCCCTGCAATAATCTTTGGTAATATATTTCTGAGTGCCCACGTCTATTCCAAACTTAGGACTTTTCTGGAATGCCGTTTTTGGAAAGTAACCAAACTCTGTTTTTGATTCTGCTGGCGAATCGTCTTCCCCCTATTAATTAAAACCGGTGTAACAAACTAAGAAATAAAATCTTAAATATAAAATTCAAATATTATATGTAGCGGTAGCGGCGTGGAAAGCGAGAAAGGTACGTACAGTCGGCCGCATAAGTCGATTAACACATTCAAAAGTGCAAAACAACGTAACACTTAACGCGCCATAAAAGTCGTTGTCATGACTAGAGAACAAAGTAAACTTCACGTACAAACGATCGTAAAAAGCTTCAGTAAGTAAGTAAATAAATAAAGTTGAGTGTTCAGTTGTTTTGCACTTTTGAATGTGTCGAATTAATCGACTTATGCGGCCGACTGTACAAATTGCTGTTGTGATTCGAAAATAAAAGAAACCTGCGACAGCACACCAGAGTTATTATAAAATTGAATTTATAAACGTTTGACGTTTTCTCGATGAAATGAAGAAAAGAATATTCATTTCTTGAAGCTTTAAGTGTCAATTGCAACTCCCCTTGCCTTTGGGAATTGCGATTCTCTTCAACGGTGAACATATAAAAATCAAAACGAAAATCGAGATGCACTTTGAAGTTATTTATTTTGTGTTTGCGTCACCAATAGAAAATCATTACTTAATTATTAATTTGGTAAAATTAACATCTTAAAAGCGCAGCCTGATTATTTTTTAAAATTTTAGTATATTATGTAAGACATATAATGAACGTTCCTTTTTTACTTTTATCGTGATTACGATCGCGACCAACCCACTTCTATTCTATGGTTAAAATATTGCAAGAGAAGTATAGGTTAACAATGCACCATACTAATTTCTTTCCTAATGAAGTCTTTATCGGACGAGTCGTGGTATAATGCCATTTCATATAACTAAAATCGCAAATTATTAAAGTTACTTATCCGTACTAATATTATAAGTGCGAAAGTTTGTATGGATGTATGTTACTCTTTCACGGAAAAACTTCTGAAACGATCATCATGAAATTTCGCATACACGTTGTCTGGGACACCAGAAAATACATAGGGTACCTTTCATCGTTCCACGCGGACGAAGTTGCGGGCATCAGCTAGTTTAATATAGCTTCAAGTTAATGCCTCGTTTCTAAAGGTTCGTTCTAAGTACACAACGAAGGGAAACGAATTTGTAGGAATTTACACGCACGCTCGTAAAATGCAATTACTGTATGCCAGACAAGTATTAATTAGTGGACCTGGGGGCTATATTACAATGTCTTAAAGTGATACATAAAGGTTAAGATGAAATACAAAAAAATCATACCTATAACGATATAAAATTAAAAATTACTATACAATCTAAACAAACCTCTTTGTTTTACACAAAAGAAAATATATAGTATTTAATTGAAATTTGTCACGCAGGCGTACATGCCACATTTTTCGTGTACATGCCCTGGCATGTACACGAAAAAGTATAAATTAATTTAAAAAAAATTATATTTAATTAAAAAACAGAACTAATGTATGGTCAGGTATCATTAAAAACAATGACACCATAGAACACTCGCTGGTCTTAAAAGTAGAACACTTACTTGACATCCTCTATATTGGGGTAGGCGCATATTCTAATTGTTTTCGTGTTTGAACCAACCGCATAGAGTTTGCCATTGGGATGGAACTCGGCGCATCGCACCGCTTGTAAGTCTTCGAGTACTGTGACTGGTTTGAAAGTGGGTCTGGTGCCGTTGACTTCAGCTCCGGCACCGACACCAGAGTTGGGTTGCGACGCCGGGACACCTTGGTGGTTGCCGTGTCTTGTTTGTGTCTGTAATCATGAGCCGAAATTAATGTCTGCACATTATAGGTATATGTAGTAACAGTGACAGTATAAAGAAACTTTGCAGTAGAGGATCTAGAGAGGCCGTCCTTTCTACTAAACTATGAATAAGTTAGCTAGTTTTTAAAGATATCCATGAGTAAACCCAATCGCGATTTAATAGATAGCTGAAGAACGACCTCTCTTCGGATGTTGACTCATCATTCCTAACTGCTTTTATCCATTACGTGTCGCACAATAAAACTAATCTAAAGGGAAAATTATTTTAATAACTGATCGCAAATGAGGTAACACATTTTTTTTACGAAAGATTTTTTTTTATGTAGAGAGAAAATTTTAATTTACATGAATTTGATTACGTGCGTCTGACACAAAAGTAAATAATTCAAAATGTTAATCCCCTACGTGTAAAAACTCATCAAAATTTGGTTAATCTTCTACAAGAAGAAGAAAATAAGAAGAAAAAAAAACGTGAAGCTCTTAACATTATTTACTTTTTTTTAGGTACGTCTCAATAAACGAGTCATGACATCATTATTTAATAATAACTCTTTGTGTACCCTTGATGCAAATTGTCCTCACAAAGATAAATATTTGTACAGATAGAGATACATAACATAAATATCGCTAATATTATCGCCAATATTAAACACACCAATTAAATAGTGTGGCCGTGTAAAGACAATTAGGCTTATGATATGGGATACAACATAAGCCTAATTGAAGACCAGATAACTTTGAAGTCATTTACCAAGTTGGCCCTGTCGGGAAATGAACCCTGGACCCTGAATCGAAGCACTAAATAAGGCTGTATAGCAATATTCGGTATGCTCAAATTAACAATACAGGATTTTATCACGTGCTTACCGAGAAGTTTTTTAATAAATACACATCTCTACATATCCTTACATATTATAAAACAAAG
The DNA here is from genome assembly GCA_918317495.1 of Synanthedon vespiformis. Taxonomy (NCBI): domain Eukaryota; kingdom Metazoa; phylum Arthropoda; class Insecta; order Lepidoptera; family Sesiidae; genus Synanthedon; species Synanthedon vespiformis. The sequence goes on from OU906947.1 coordinate 8,358,378, forward strand.
TCCTCCGCTGCGTCTGTCTGTCTGTCTGTTCGCGATAAACTCAAAAACTACTGCACCGATTTCAATGCTGTTTTCACCAATGGATAGAGTGGTTCTCGAGGAAGGTTTTAGTATATAATTTACAAAGTTACGCGGGCAAAGTCGCGGGCAGCAGCTAGTATACTACAAAAATTTTCGTGTCACATGTTTGACGCCAATTAACTCCTAAACTACTGAACTGATTTTGATAAAACAGACAACAAGCCAACAACGCATGATCAGATGATCTATTAAACTCTACGAGCACAACGGTGTGGTATTATTACCGGTGCTCGGCAGATAATATGGCGGCACACACTACAAATGTTTACCGTAAATGTGGTAGATGTGGAACAACCAGATGTGATTTGTGTCATAAATATAAATCTAATAAATTCCTATGTACAAACGCGGCCTCAGCAATCTAAGTACATGAAATAAAAAAGAAAAACGTTCAATACTGAACATTTTACAAATTTTCTAATGTGCTAGGTTTTATTAAAAACATAATTTTTAGACTAAAAAGAAATTGTTATCATATAACTGTACAAAAACCGAACCGTCTTCTATCTAACAATTACATAAATCCTAGAACACCTGTGTATTACACATTAGGAAATGTTCACATCGTGATTACGTAGAATTGGAACGAATTATCTCTTAATTAGATTGTGTTGTTTTCTTGCTTCATTAATTGCCGTAAACAAAAGTAAATAGATATTTCAGTTGTTTACAATACAACGATGTACTTGCTGTAGGTACCAGTAGTTACTAGTGATACTACTTGGTATCGGCAGTACGACTAATGGTACCTACTAGTGATAGATATTTTGCTATTAACAGTATATAACCATTTCATTGTACATACTATTAATTTCTAAATACAAAACCTACAAGTGAAAAAAGTGTGTGTGTTAGTTCCTATACACGACTGGAGTTTACTCCTTACGAACAATAAATAAATAATTTATAATTACGAACGAACTAATAAAAAAATAATCTAATAATATATTATTGAAGCATATTTGTAGCCTGTAACGCGTAACGTGTGACATGATTAGTCCCATAAATTTTCATACTTAGGTATTATATGAAATCGATTCTTATGGAGTAAAATCCAAAAATAACTTTCGATTAAATTGAACGATTACTTATTAAAACGTAATCAGTACTACGCATACCTAAGCACACGCCGATTGTGCGTACGCACAGGTTCCATTGCAATAGTGAAAGTTCAAGAGATTAATAAAGAAATTATTAAATACTGGCATTCACGCGATTTACAAGCGAAAGTGTCGGTCAACGTTGACGTGACGACGATACTTACAAATATTCCCATAACTCGATGTTATATTTTCGAGATTTTATATGTATTCCACCAATAATAATAATAATGTCATCGTTAAATTGTATGACATCATAAAACGTTTGTTCAATAAATAGACATTAGTCACTCTAAATTAAACGATCACCTTAGAATATTCTTGAAAGCGTGCAGAAGCATCTGTTTGTGTAACTTGTCAATTAGATTGCAATAGTAAAGCGTGTAGTGACGAATTTTGTTCGAATAAAAACTTCACGGTAACGCCGTAGGTAATAATAGTACCTAACGGACAAAAATATGCAAATAATAATAATAATAATAATTAAGAATCTAAACTGGTTCTCGCGGTGCTCGCATAAGACACGTACTAGTATCACCATAACATATTAAACTAGGCCAAGTTTGTGAGAAATTTGGCACACAAACTTTGTGACAATATAAAGGTCTAAACTAACATAAATTAGTAAAAGCATAATGACAACCCAGTGGGTCAAATACTCCGTTTGAACTGTTGATACGGTAAGCGCACATTGGATAACTCTTTTTAACAAAAAAAAACCGATTACAAAATGTTTTCTCATGGATGCCATTGTCAGATCTGGACCAAATTGAAATTGGACCACACGGGAAGCACCAGCTTTCGAATAAAAAAGAATCATCAAAATCGTTTCATCCAGTCGAAAGTTCTGAGGTAACAAACATGAAAAAAATACAGTCGTATTGAGAACCTCCTCCTGTTTCAACCGACTTTCAAAAAAAGCTGGTGCTTCCCGTGTGGTCCCATTTCAATTTGATCTAGTTCTGACAATAGCATCCATGAGAAAACAGTTTGAAGTCGGTTTTTTTTTTGTTAAAAATCGCGATTGGACCTGCTAATCTGATATATTATTTTCGATTTTATGATTAACTACGGTAATGATTTACTATTAAAAGAGCCGCCAAAATACTTGTATGTGCCGTCTTTTTTCATAAGAAAAGTCTTTAATATAGTAAATTTCCGTTATACCATAGAATATTTCTTAAGACGTGGGTCGTGTTTACCCTCGTAGATTTTACTGTAAAGTACGTTCCATGAGCTGACTTCGTCTGTGTTTGTCTTGCACATAGTTGCCGTTAAAACGAAGACAGAAGCGTCTCGGATATTACTACTTTTCGCAGTTTTTATAGTAAATATTTTGTTTAGCGTTCGCGTCATCTTTGTTATTAGCAATCATGACTAACACTATATGATCGCTATGATGAAGTTTATTTACGAGCTATTACTATTCTAGCACATATACGGTAAACTATGCGTAACAAAATACATATCGTTATAGGTAAAGTATTAATATTATTATCTACTTGCTTTGTTTTTTCATAGTTCAATTTGTTTTTTTATATATATATATAATTGCGTAGGTTTGCGTCTTTAAAGGATGTGTAACGGACAGACAGGCAGTCCAGGCATGTGAGATATGGTCTGTAGACCGGTTATGGTTAACACTATTGTTGAACTAACATGACAGTTATAAAAATATATAGAAATATAGCACATATAAAACTTATCTAAGTTTTTAGTAGTACCTTAGGTAAAGAAAAACCAAGTCATTTTACAACAACGTCTTTCTTTTTCTCCGTTAACTAGGTATGTACTTCTAAACCCTCCAAAAGATTTTGATACGTTATTTGCTAACGGAAAGGGACAAACGAGGAAAGTTTTTTTTTTTATATAAAAAAATTACATTCTGCGCGAAGCCGGGAGCTGGTCGCTAGTTAATTTATAATCTGAAAATTTCCATTTATCTAAAATGAAATCGGTACTTAGATGTGCTGACGCAAAATCAATGAGTGTCGGACGAAAACCTATTACGATTGCGTTTCGACTGCGAACGTTAATTCTTGTTCGCGAACAATTTTTAAATTTCACACTTTCATAACCGCATTACCGAATCTCTTACGCTTCCGATGAATATTAGGAAGTGGCATTATACATTCAACGTGGTTTCCTAAAACGCGAATATACTATTCATGACATGATATTGAATTTTAATACGCCGTTGATCATTACGCAACGTGACTTCAACTTCCGCCGCTTTAATTAAAGACAAGCAAGTGAAATGACGTGAAAAGCCTTCGTTCCGCCTCATTCCCAATATTTTACTTTGTAATCAACAAAAATTTGAATACCGCCATTAAATAAACGCGCGATATATTTGTGTATTACGTAAAACGAATACATAAACTTGTTAAATTTTTATGTAACAAATCATTTGTATTGATAAAAAAGTTTTCTCTTACCATAACATTAGTTTATATTCGAAAATTGGGGTTTCTTACATAAATGTTTAAATGTTAAGTAATCAATGTACATGATAATATAATAGAAAAAAAATCCCATTGCATAAGTAGAGTGTTTGAACAATCGCATTGCAAAAACGCATTAAGTAATTAATTGTGTCATCTAAAAACCTAAATTATATCGAAGTTTTGGTGTGTGGGAAGACAAAAATACACGAAGTACACACACACACACACACACACACAGGTGCACCGTATGTGTATGTGTATAAACAAAAAAAAACAAGCATTGAACATCCGTTAATGCGGGACGGTACGTCATAGTTCACCGGAGCTGAACGGAGGAAAACCCCGCACCGCTCGTCACCACCGCAGTCGTCCGCTCTTCGAACCTATAAACCCTGCAGGAAATGTTGTAACAACACCGTATCAACTTCATTACACATCCAAAATAATATTAGCTTTGTCGCCACAGACAAACAAATTGAATACTTCGCCGATCGCCGAGCAATGTGAGCTGGAAAGTATATAATTCAAGGATACTTGGAAATTGAAATGCCGGGATCACGCTTGCAGTAGAAATGTGGGAGTTGCGGGATGTTTTCCGTGTTCCTGTGACGTATTCAATATTGACAAATTGATATGTGCGATGGTGCGGGAGAAATCAGCTAATATCTGATTATAGTTTTAGTGTACCTAATGTACGACTGAAAACATTTAATTTAAAATAGTTTATGATTCATTTACAAAATGTCACAGAGAAACGTTCCGTGATCCCGCACCAACTTTGATTCCATGGGATTTGTGTATATACAGTCCCGCAAATACTGAGATCGAAATTATCTTAAGGGATTGCATTTTCTAAATGTGAGGTAACCATGTAAACATACGAGTGTAGAAAGTTAGCAATGAATGAATGTTTACAGTGATAAGTGGTACAGTTACACTCCACTATATGTAGTTAAATTAACGCAGAGCTGTTAGTTATTCTGTGTGACACACAAACGAATGTTACAGTAAAACTATTTTGTAACACAATAGAAAGTTTCCAAAAGAAACGTCCGCGTCCAGAATTGTGCGCACATGAGCTGAAAACGATGCTGGTTAGAAAGTTCGCTGGTTACCTGAAAGACGGAGATACGCTTGGGCGGCAACACCTGTGGCGGTCTATCGACTAGATTCTCCATTGAGTGACGACTGAGGAAACTCTGCTTCTTGAAAGCATCAGAGTTCGCTTTGTAGGATGTGCGGTTGAATTTAGTCGCCGGTGCAACTATGCGATTCCCGTTTTCATCGTCGTCTTCCCACTCTGTGACAACGTCGATGCGAACATCCTCCAAGGAACGAGAACGATTGCACGGGCAGGCGGCGGACGGAGCTGGGTTCGGATTACGAAGCTGACGAGGTCTGTCGCGAGCCGAATACGGATCGGGGTGGCCACTCGGTGACGGCACTCCGACAGATCTATAGCTCGGCGATAAGAAGTAATAGTCTCGCGATTTATTGCTGTACGCGCTCATCCCGGAGAAATCCGAATACGTGGAACCCTTGGACGAAGACGTTTTAAAGTTCCTCAAGTCCATCGGATCGGGCGGTCTGAAGTAAAAGTTGGGCTGTGCTTGACGCGAAAGCGGCGGCCAAGGTCTGAACGGCGTGTCGACATAGTGTGTCGGTTTGGACTTCATGTCAAATCGCGATAGAGCATCCGAGCGCGGCGGAGTCAGTTCCGTGCGGATATAACCGAGGAAACACCGCTACTGTTGTCACGGACGGTAGGCGACGAGCGACGACCCACCACGACTGTTGCACCACTATTGCTCCGAGTTAGACAGAGATGAAAACATAGAGAAAGGCGCACTTGTTTGCGTTCCGCTCGATCCGCTCGGCGCGAACACAAGTGAAAGGGGTAGCCCGTGCACGGTCAACGCGCTCGTCGAACGCGTTCAGATGAGACGTTGTACGTACTCCAAGAGCATAGCAGCAGATGCGTCTTCAATATTCATTGGAATAGAACTTGGCATTTTCCAATAATATTAATTGAATCCAACCGGGAATACTTGATTTAGAGAACTCAAGCGCTGAGTTCGGCAATGTTGAATTTTTTTATTTAATTGTTCAAAAATTAATTATATATTTGTTAAAAACTGTCTAAGTATTTGGATTTACTAAGCAGTACGCTCGGATGCCGATATAACAGGTAGCAGTTACTGAACCCGATTGCATCTGTTTACAACGTCGTTTTTTAGATTTTAAGTAATGATCAAGAACATCGCAAGATAGCTGTGTCTTAGAAGACATTGTCTTCTCATATTCAGTAAAAATAAAAAGCCTGCAATTGTTTTAAAGGCTGATACAAAATCCTTGCAAACCTAGTAGGTCAGGAAAATTTAATTACAAATCAAAATTTGTAATCCTCAAGGACATTTTCAACTAAGTTTCTAAAATTCTATAGGTTGAAATCGAAAATTTCTTTCATTCATCATACATTACATTTATATTTTAAAATTTTCTAGTAATTCTAAAATACGGAAAACTACGTTGTATTTAATTATTGTGAGTTTAAGATGAGACATATATTACAATAAGATAAATCATAGTTATTGCGCACATAATCAGCACCCACGCCGGTCTAGAAATAAACGTTGGAAAATTCAAATATTTAATTACTCGCCTTATTGGTGACGATGGAACTCAAGGCTGTTCCATATTGAGAATATTACAATAAACAAGTTTACGTTAGAAGAAACTCATCATAATTTTGATTTCAACCCACGCGAGAAAAATGTTTAAACCATTAAGACCACAGGTACACCATAAACACAACAGCTGTGTGTTGTCATGATCCATCATTAGACACATCATAACGAATGAAGCAAAAAAAATGTTATGTAAGGAATGAAGATGATGCGCAGAATGATGCACGTAGATAATGTATCATGAGAATTAAATTACGGATATAGACATTTACTGAATACTGAACAACTGTTACTTATACAATATTTAATAAGTACTTATAAGCAAGCAGTAACTTTATTTGAATAACTTAAACCATAAAAAAAAAATTTCAATGGATCGTACTTTTTGAACCTCGAGAATTTTGTCGCTAAGACAATAAATAATTTGAAATTGAGCTAAATAAAAATCATGCTACGACCACTTTTGAGAGGGAAGTTTTTTTACTCTTGTCTAAAAGTATAGAGAAAATTTTAAATGAAAATTTACAAAATCAGAAACAATGAATATTTTGAGGTGAAATCGACAAGAAACAAGATGTAAATAGGTCTTGAGGCAATAATTTCATAATGAAGGTTATTCAAAGAGCGAGTAATACTTTCCGAGTTTATACCTTTCCTAAAACTTCAACAAACTTACTTATGAATGAATGGGGGAGAAAAGCGATTAATGGAATAAAAAATAAATGGCGAAATTAATACAATAGAAGGTAACAAGTTATTACGCAAACTTTAGACACAATAAACTCGGCCGTGACTTCATATACGTGAGTCACAGTTTACACCGAAAATCCCTAGCTTTAAGTACCTCACATAACAAGCAAACAATCGCAGTAACAGACATGCTTTTAAACTGTACCAATTCGATTAAGAGCAAACATTTGTCTTTGTCTTACAATCAATTGGAAGTTATTAACTGATCAAGCGGCCAGCCATTTTGAGGTCAAACGGGAGATTTATGAAGGAGTCAAGTTTCAGGACAGATGAGACTTATTGAAGACGTTACCGTCAGATACGGCACCGTCTCAATTTTACACATTATTATTACATTTTATGACAATGTGTGAAAACCGGTGCGGAAATGTTTTATGTGCGTTTAAGAAGTCATCAAACTTAATGGAACAGGTTTATTGAATGGCGAACATAAAGGCGAGCAAAATGTTTAGTATCAATATTAAAAAATATTCATACTAAAACGTTTATTTTGACGCAGTTAAATATTATAATGTTATTATGTAATCTCACTACCCAAGTCCATAGAATTCATTAATAATATTGAATGAAGTAGAACGGAATGATGAAGCTATATTATTATTTCGTCATTTTTCATGCAGTTCTTGTCGATGAATTCATTTTCAAAAGACATCAAAAGAATACTTTCAAAGCAATAAAATCAATACTAATAATAAATCTGTAAGTGTAGGTATTGTATGGTATATTATGTTCCTCCATAACTTTTAAACGAATTAACCGATTTTCATGAAACTTGGTAGATAAACACTTAGACGTACGGGACACAGGATAGGCTACTTTTTTCTTTTTCAACGCGGACGAAGTCGCGGGCGCCAGCTAGTGTCTTTTATAATATCAACAATCTTTTGTATATTTCGTATCTTCCGTCGACTACGCATTAGATAAACAATACACTATTGAGTGTTATACACCGTTAACAATACATACACCGTTGACTCACAACAAACTAGACGTCCTACCTATCCTATGAGTTGTGAGGAAAAATGTAAAATTTTGAGGTAAACTCAGTAATAACACGTTGAACTGTACACGGGTGCCAGTTGGCGGCTTCATGTCCATTTATGGACGTATAGGTCGCCGCGAGCAAAGTGAGCTGTGTACTCCCTTCCAGAGAGCCATGTAGAGCGACCTAGAGCCGTGATGAACCAATATACCTATTATACAATTTATCGAAATTGAAACTTTCAAAGACAACATTTATTGTTATACATTGATATCAATTTATTATGTGCACAGCAGTTAACTTACAAAATCTATACACATTAAAAAAATTGTAAACGAGCCGTGTCTGTACTGTACAATCTATACTAATATAATAAAGAGAAAAGATTTGTATGTTTGTACCTAATGAATAAACTCAAACGATTGGACAGATTTTGAAAATTCTTTCACGTACCTATAGAAAGTTACGTTATCAGCGAGTGACATATTATTATGTTATATTTTATAAAGTTACGCGGGCAAAGTAGCGTGTAAGAGCTAGTTAAATATATTTTAAAAAAATATATTTCTACACGTTGTTAACCGTTATGTTACCGAGGTTAATAAAACAGTTTTTAGTATTTTTGTCTGTATGTTTGTGCACGCTAATCTCAGAAACGGCTTAATAGATTTGAATGCAGTTTTCTCTGATATATTTTTGCAAGTTTCTCGTAACATTTAGTGTTTGTTTCATCCCAATCGGTTTACAAACAAAAAAGTTATATCGAATACCAAGCGTACGAAAACCGCGGTATTTTTAATATGCTGTTTAGTATCTATTTATACATTTTATACAAAATTTAAGTGTTCAAAAATAAGGTCCCTTTAATACTCTCCAAATGTTACGATAACGGCTGAATTTACCTGCAAAACGGCTGAAAAGATTTTGATTGGATTTTAATTACCACATAATTAAATAAATTAATTAAGTTTTCCGTCGTAAAAATTTAAAACCCTGCCGCGTCTGTGGTCCCGGCCGATTGCTATAAATAGTTGTAGGTATATTTTTACATAAGGAAACATCACAATAAAAATTGACTCTTGTACTCCTGTAATTTGTAATTAGAAATTACAAAATCGGGCTGTAAGCGGGTCAACTTCCAAAGTTGGATTATTTAAAGAAAATGCATTTTAAAATAAAGAAATTCCACGCAATATTTTAAAATAATACCTATACTTAATACTTAACGCACTATTCAATAATTAAATTTTAACAAATTCATAGATAAGCGTAAATATAATATATAAATATGTGTATATTAAATTTACACCAATCTATGTAATGAGATTAGTGTCTATTTGATTAGTAATATAATTATTTTATTAGTGATTTTATACACTTCGCTTTTAATAGCGTTAAACATTTTCAAAGCATAAATAATTTATTTATTATTTAGTATAATCTTGGGGGAATACAAGCAAGTTTATAATAATAGTTTAAAAAATTACATCCCGGGCAGAGCAGGTAGGCGGGTCACTAGGTAAGTTTATATTTAAGGATGACTACTAATTCATCAATTAAGAAATATGTATGTCCATTAGGACTAGACATGCGACATAAAATGAGTTATTTAATGTTGCGTTATCTCATTTCCAGTAACATATACCAATAAAGATAACTCCTTATTGGTCGTCGTCGTGGTGAATGCAGACATTGTTATTCAGTATAATTACCTTATTATTTCCATATGAGAGTATGTCGTCATTTATGAGTGACGATATCGAGTTATTTCGATCAGAGTCCCAATTCAAATGCCAGTTGTCCAATGAGTCCGTCGACGATTTCTTTGCGTCTATGGAACTCTTTCTCGATAGTGAATTCGTTGAGCCGACATAGTCGCGCTTCATGTCTCTGATGCCGTTGCTAGATACTGAATCTCTTCTGTTATAGTTTATAATATTACTTCGGGTCAGATTCGGAAAGGAGCCCATTGAATGTCTCTTGCTGTACAGCCTCTGTGTGGGGCTTGGTGTGTCGCGGCGCGGAGGCGTCATCGAAGGACTGTGATAGTCGCGACGAAGGAAATTCGGAAAAGTAGACGGATGCTCTATCTCCCGCGCTGGCGAAACGCCGAGTGAATCACGGCGCCTGCATTTATTTACACATGTCAATGATTGTATGGAAAATGAATGCATACATTATTGATTACCAACTATGTCGCAATGTTTACGAACCTGATTATTAGATTTGGCGGTGAAACCGAGTCCCTATAGTATCCGGGCGTTGACTCTCTGCTGTGCAGATAGAGCGAGGACCTGTATGGTGTGCTGCAACGTCCGTGCACATCGCAATGGGGGTCGTGTTCGACGATCGAGCTCACTACAGGCGAGTGTCTGCCCTCGCCGTCCAGAGACATGTTGCTGAACATCGAGTCCAGTTGGCGTAACGTCGCTTTCTTCACCGCAGCCATAGTTTCGCTGTGTGTACTCCACAATATATCAAAGTTCCTCGTCCAAAGTTTAACCGTTCACATACAATATACGTGTTGCGTAAACAAAAATTGATATTATAGAACATGTACGTCCTCCAAGTTTGCCGCGAGGCGACTGGTAGTTGAGCTGCGGCCTGTACTGTGTAATGTTGGCATTGTGCGCACAATCTTATGAGTCACAGCACAGAGGCAAACGGCATGCGCGCCCGCAGTATATACAATACAAGACGACGAGGTAAATAATGCTTCACTACAAATATATACCGACGTGTAATCAATAATAAACAAGGACTCGAAAGCAGGTGGGCGTCAATTCAAGTTCAGGCGAAGGTCGCGCAAAGTAACCCAAGAATTAACTGCGCGATAGATTATAACACTAATCACTGAACGGACTAGATTAAATTGCGTATATCAACATAACACATTAATTATAAATCCAAACCCACGCGTCTTGAGAACTAAACAAATAACTATTTAGTTATTCGTCTAATTGAAGTAGAACACATTTGATGTGTACCGTGAAAATGTGATAAAGTCGGGTTAAGTGATGTGGTTAATTAAGTTAACTCTATTTCACGGTTCCTTAGCGAGTACTTTTTGGGCTTCTGATTAATCAAACTGGACAATTCGAGGGGGATAATTAGATACGTACCTATTTGAGTGTCAAGTTATGTATATAATGTCGAACGCGAACTTATTATATCTTTGACATTGATAACTGATATTTGATAAGAAACACACGGAATCATAATAGGTTTACTCTATTTTCTATTTTCTTATCTATATCTGTATCTAATATCTATCATAAAATAAAGTCGCTATATCCGCTTGCTTTTTTTCCGCTAACAAATTCCAAACCGATGATGTTCGGAAGAGGTTGTGTATAATTATAATTTAACATACAAAAATGCACCCATGCGAAACCGGGAACGGGTCGCTAATTTAAATAAAAATGAAGAGTTTGTTTGTTGTTTGGTTGTACGCATTAATTTCAGGAACTACTGGTTCGAATTGAAAAAATACTTTTGTGTTGGATAGTCCATTTATCGAGGAAGGCTATAGGCTATAGAGAACGCGGACAAAGTCGCGTGTACCAGCTAGTCTAATACAAAAACAAATATTTAAATTATTAATAATGTTTTCAAATCGAAATTTTAATACCAGTAATAGAAAAAAAAATTAGTTGCCTTAACGATTTCCTAATGTTAGATTCCTAATAAATAAAGAGATTCTAAAATAAGGTTTTATTAAAATACTTAGGTGTTTTATTAAAGCCGCTATTACGTATTCGATTTTATCTATAAAATCGCAAAGAGAAAGCTGAATCATCACCGCCCAGCTTAAAGCGCCGGAATCAAATACGATTTTTGGAGATGTTGAATTGGAAATGTAGGCTTCGTTTAAGATAATGTAATTGTAATTCTAAAAATTTAAGTCCTTGAGCAGGAATATACTATATGTATGGCCGTTTTTTTATCTGATTTAATATTTTTATTATTTAATTTACTTCAAACTTAATATCGAGTAAGCAAAACTCTCTTTGACGAAATTAATGAATGACAAAAATATTTCTGTAAATTCTAAAAATTCAACCTAAATAGACAATATTGAGACGTGTGTATTAATGTGTGTGTAATAATGTGTGTGTGTGTGTGTGTGTGTGTGTGTGTGTGTGTGTGTGTGTGTGTGTGAAAATTCAAATATAATGTGGACGAAGCGGCGGGACACCGGCAGTTGAATAAAAAAAGAAGAATAAATAATATTAATATGATATTAATTTATTCTTCGGACCGGGCTTAAAGGCGGCTATCCCAAAATAGGCCTTGCGCGTCGTTCCGTGACAGCTTAGGCGAATAATATCCAATTTGCATGAAATAAAGCACGGCCTTAACAAGTTATCGTTCCACGAGTAAAATTTAAGCATCAAGTGATTTTATACGAGATTAAAATCCCTATATTACTTGACTTGTCCAAATTAAATAAGCGTCAGTCAGGTAAACAAAAGCGTTATTATACACTATCTGCTGCCCGCGACATCGTACGCGATGATAAATTAAAAATATAAAAGCAATTATAACGCTTGACGCCTTGTTGCTATAACACCCAGTGTGTTATAAAGTACGTTAGTAAAGTAAAAGTGTAAACTTTTATGTTTTAGATAATCCCTCGTACTTTTTTTCTTGGATGAAGGGTGGGTCCTATATATCCAAAAAACGTGTATGCAAAATTTCATAGTGATAGGTTCAGTAGTTTTTGCGTGAAAGCGTAACAAACAAACAAAAAAAAAACAAACAACAAACTCACATTCACATCAATACTAATATTATAAAGAGGAAAGATTTGATTGTTTGTTTATTTATATAGAATAGGCTCCGAAACTACTGGACTCTTATCCGTGATGAACATAGGCTACTTTTTACCGTGGGAAAATGCTTCATTCCTACGGGAAATCTAAAATAAAAGTAAATACTAGCGGTTTGGCCCGGGATACAATTGACAGCGCCATCTATCCAGAATCCGGTGAAGCGACTAAACATGACAACTGATTGGTGATATTTTTAACGATCCATTCCACGGTAGATGACGTTTTATATTTTTCAACGCGGACAAAGTCGCGAGCACCAGCTAGTATACAATAAAAACAACATAGGTACAGTCGAATTGGGAACCTCTTTCTTTTTTTAATTCTTTTCAGAAGGAGAACATATACCTACTGTTATATTAAAACGTGTAACAGCAGAGGTGATACAACTGCGCTGCCGAAAATTTAGTAAAATGCCTACATTAATCTAAATCAAAGAGGTGATGCAACTGCGCTGCCGAAAATTTAGTAAAATGCCTACATTAATCTAAATCAAAGAGGTGATGCAACTGCGCTGCCGAAAATTTAGTAAAATGCCTACATTAATCTAAATCAAAGAGGTGATGCAACTGCGCTGCCGAAAATTTAGTAAAATGCCTACATTAATCTAAATCAAAGAGGTGATGCAACTGCGCTGCCGAAAATTTAGTAAAATGCCTACATTAATCTAAATCAAAGAGGTGATGCAACTGCGCTGCCGAAAATTTAGTAAAATGCCTACATTAATCTAAATCAAAGAGGTGGTGCAACTGCGCTGCCGAAAATTTAGTAAAAAATTTTGTAAAATGCCTACATTGATTTAGATCAATGTAGGCATTTTACAAAAAATTTCTACTACTAATAGTATGCATACTACTAATAGTATGCATATCTTTTTATAGTACCTATTTGAATAGAGCAATTACAAGGTTTGTTGCCGGTTTGTTTCCCGCAGGAACTTTCATTTACTTCTATTGTGTTTAATAATAATATAATCTATAAATACTTGTGAACGTTGTTATTGACATTCCTTCTTTAAAATTTAGAGACTCCCAACTCGTAACTCTCTTTAAAGTCTCGAGGGAGTTTATTATTAAATCATTTGTCAACTTTACAGACTGCCTGTGCCCGTTATACATCACTAGTTGTGCCTGCGACTTCGCACGCATTGTAGTTCGTTTTCAAATTCAAATTCAAATCTTTTCTTAGCGGATGCTTACGTTAAAAACCTACAAGGATAACGCCGCGACTTCGTCCGCGTTGGAAAATGAAAAATATAACACATGAGAAAATATAATACTAAACTTATAATACTTATAATACTAAATGAGGAACTCTTGTATGCCCCGACAATCTCGCAAACGGCTCTAACGATTTTGACGAAAATCTAGGTTAGTCCAGAGTTAGGGATTTTTTAGGTCTAGAAATCGATCTGTCAGGCTCTTATCTTAAAATTCGTTTGAGGTAGTTTTTTTAATGGAACGGTTACAAAAGTAATACCGTTTGCTCGTTTTATAATATTTTGAATTATTAATTAATAATTCAAGTAAGTATTCTTAATTTTTTTTTTATGTTTCATAGACTTATATGTAAAATACTTTAAATCTTTCATTGGCCCGAGCGAAGCTCGGTTACCCAGTCTAGTGAACATATAATTTCAAGATATACTCATATTTTCAAGGATAATATTATTTCGATGCTGTGACGATGGAAACAGTGGCGCACTCCATTTTATATTACAGGAACTTCCAGGAACTTTTTCCAGGAAAATAAGTATAAAATAAGCAGGCAATAAGCTTCAGCTAAGCTCTTTTAGAGCTACGCGCTAGTTTAGATTTAGGCTCGCTAAGAATATCGCAAGCATAAATTATAAGTACATTCGTAATAAAAATAAGCGAAAACTCGAAAAAGCGAAGATACAATTTCTTATGGATTTCTTATGTAGTGGAATGGAATTTGGCATATCTAACTCACTCTCTGAAACAAAACATCATAAGTGCTGTTTTTCATGGTGGGAATTACGTTAGTGTTCAATGTGCGAACCGATAGATTTACTTTTTTCGGTTAGTGAATCGAACCCAAATCCAATAAACTATTACAAAATAGATAAAAGAGCACACCTCATTCATAAGGTAGACGATCGCGTGTAAGATAAAGATAAATCCTTATATATTAGAAAACAGTCGATTTTCATGCTGTTTTCGCCAATGGATAGAGTGGTTCTAGAGGAAGATTTTAATATATAAGTTACAAAGTTACGCGGGCGAAGTCGCGGGCAGCAACTAGTAAATAATAAATCATCAGTCTAAATAACAAGATGTACACACGAAGACCTGTTATCTGTAGTGACTAAAAAGCTGTAAAAGTCATTTATATAGCCGCGTAGTTCGTGGTATTGATCTTATCCTGTTATATTTATGAGTATACGTATTTTATAAACTAGGTGTAGGCGTTAAAGTAAGACCATTTGGAGGTCATAATTATAGTGAAGCAATAAAACGTCCGTTCCTTAAGTCTTATATAGCAAATAAATCACAAGCGGGACACTAAAAGTTTGATTGATTAGTTAGAAGTGCATATGATTACTATTTATATATAACAAAATATAGAAGAACAAAATATAAACTAAAACTGAAACTGGCTGTTAATTCTATTCACGCTCTATCTCATGTCAAAAAATAATCTTAGTAAAAGTTTCACGGATTTCATGATTTTTGCATCTTTTTTATTTTTTTTTTTTTTTGGAAAATCGACACCCTACATCACTTACTTAAATGTTTACATTTAGACATGTACATTTATATCAACACCAGATTCCGTTTCCGTAAAGATTTTTGTAGGACAGCCTGTAGGTAGTATATTAGAAATATGTTAGTGTTTCTTTTATAGTGTTAAGTTAATACCTACTTAACTGTGCATAACTTCAGTCATTTGAAAGAAAGAAAAATATGTTTCCGTTAAATGTGAGTAGGTACAAACAATTTAATGTTAACTCGTTAAACGCCATCTATTATCACTAAGTCTAAGTATTTATAATATATAAGATAATATTGGAGAATCGCATATATCTTGAGACTATTAAACTCTTTTAAGATTAGATAAATATTTTAAAAATTATTACACATCCTTCTCTTTCAAACACATATAGTAGTACATAATGGCATCGCTCTATACGACTCAGGATAGGAGTTGTTGAAAAAGCTCAAACAGGACCCAAGATATAATATGATACAAGTTATACTTCAAGAAATAATAAGAGTGAACTAACTTTATAAATAAATAAGTAATTATATAGAGGTGCACTTGCAGTAACTGGCGTTGCTTGTGTTGTAGGCGACGACCAAATACCATCAAGTGGACCTTAACATAAAAAAAAATTAGAGTAAATTCGACGTCTCTTAGTCACAAACCGAAACACAATAGCAAGCACATGTGCTTGCGTTTTATATAATGTCTTAGTGTTTGTTACGTCAGGATCTACATATAAGAAGTATCTCCTAGGTGGGTCAAGACTGTGTAGTGGTGGGGGGCTTAACCCTCGGCAATCCAGGCGGTTGCAGGGGCCGGTGAGGTTACCGGTCTTTGCTTGGCTAATCGGATTGTCGCTGAGGAACTAAGAAGACTCGCGTACAGAATCAAGAAGGCTTCCAGCTCGGACTGCTTGGCGGACATGGGGTAGCGAAAATCGTCCCGCACCTATTAGTGGACTGCCCCAGGTTCGTGCTGGAGCATGATATTGACATGAATGTGAGTGCAGATAATCTGCACCAAATCTTGAAAAATAAACAAATAGCAAAATAAATTTTAGATTTCTGCCACAAAGTGGCAACGGTGTCAGTCGGTACGAATAAAAATTAAATAGAAGACTAGTTGTATATATATAATAAATCCTTACTAATATTATAAATGCGAAAGTAACTCTATCTGTCTCGCTTTCATGCCAAAACTACTGAACCGATCACAATGAAATTTTGCATACACATTGTCTGGGACACTAGAAAGGACATAGGTTACATTTCATCCAAGAAAAAAGTAATGTTCCCGAGGGATTATCTAAAATATAGAACTGTGACTAACGCCTGGCAGATGTGTTATAGCAACAAGTTGTGAAGCGTAGTAAGTGCCTTTATATTTTTAATTTATCATCGCGTACGAAGTCGCGGGCACCAGCTAGTAATATATAAAATAAAGCAATTGTTGAACAGGGTCCCTTGCAAGGGGTAGCCGCGACTTTCCCCCCACGATATACATAGATTAATAAGACACAATATAATATGTAAAACTGAATCAATATATGGCCCACGGTGGTGGTGTAACCCTAGGAGGGATACATTAAAAAAAAAAGACTCGCATGCGTGTGCTTCGAGCAGGCTCCGATCATCGGAGTTAGTTCGTGGCGGAGCATCAGTTTGTAGGCTCCAACGGTCACCGCTCGCTGGGCCGACTTGTCCTTGGGCAGCGCACGCGAATGCGGAGCTCTACGGCAGGGAAGGACCGTCTGGCAGAATACTGCAATCGAGGCCTTGTGGAGGGTGGTGAAGGCCTAGTAGCCACCCTGCGCAGTCGTCCGGAAGAGTGAACACACGGCCTTGCCACCCGGCCTAGTAACTGTCCCGCGTCGACAGTTTAGTGGGTTTTAGTTTTAGTGGGTAAATGTCCCACATACCCCACCGATTTCCCCATGGTTATCTGGTGCGCCACGTTTTTCCCACGTAAAAAAAGAATCCATAAGAAGCGATGCCATATCTGGTCTTGACGAAGTTGTAACTACCATACAGTGGATCAATTGGAATAGGTATTAAATAGAGCTTTAATATCAGTGTGATTGTACATTATTTATTATTGAGATTGAATAGGAGTCCGCAGCAATCGTCACAGCCGTCGCCCCAGCATCTTGATGATGTAGTCGACGAGATGTTAAGTGTCACAGTTTGAGGCCAATAAACTCCTAAACTACTGAACCGATTTTGATTTAACTTGTAAAGTACAGTATAGAAAAGACTGTTCGTCTTAAATGAATGTCGAATTATATGATGGTCATTTATATATTGGGTTAATTCTATGCCAACGTAACAGGAGAAAATTTTGCCTGTGATTTTAGTTCGAAGTAAACCAGCGAAAAGTTTTTCTTTCGTAGTTCCCAATATACTGATAAATAGTATGATTTTTGTATTATACCTAACATTTTTGTATAGTGTTCTAAATTTTAATTTCCCTTTACCTGGACTGGTGTTTGAAAAAGTAATCAAAACAATACTTAAAGATGAAACTAGTTTAACAACGGAATATTTGCAATGTTTTGTTGCTATTTGTGGTATTCAGGTATGTATATTCAAATTTTAGCATAGAAGGAATTTCCATTATATTAACAATGGTTATAAAAAATAAGTATAATATTAAAGTTTCCACTTACATTTTCAGGATCAAGATTCTCGTTGTTATGATCGTATTCGTTTTTCCTGGAATAAAGAAAAAAAAAAATTTAGTAGGAATTTAAACCAAATTGTTTCTAGATATGTCAGACACATTTATAAAAAGCAATTGTCCATATTTAAGATATAAAAATATTCGCATGTGATGTGATAGCGCATGGGAATAGGAAGTAATCGAGTCACGTAAGGATTTTATAAAAGTAGTTTAAACAGTTAAATGTTTTGTTTTTGTTAATATAATTTCTTGAGAACTAATATATATATTTTTAATATACCATTACTAGCTGAGGCCCGCGACTTCTTCCGCGTTTTATGTCTTATATAGCCTATGTCTTATTCTGATGTATAAGCTATATTATTGTAAAATTTCATTGAAACCCTTCAGTAGTTTTTGCGTGAAAGAGTAACAAACATTCAAACATCCATCCATACAAACTTTCGCATGTATAATATTAGTAACTATTTTGATTCCTAATCCCTTATCGTTTGTTGAAGCAACTGTGGCGTAGCTTGTAAACATGGCAACGTAACTTAATGGTAAACATGGCTTAAATGTAGCCATTCAAACTGAATTAGACCTCAGCTTGTATGATAACCTTCACATAAAATAAACTATAACATATACATAATAATATATTGAAATGAGCGTGTATACTACTACCCTACGGTAAGATTATCAATACGGTTCAACTTATCCAAAGTTAAGTTACTAAACTAACAAATGCATTATAATATAAGTGAGTGTTATTACAACGATCTCTAATCCCCTATACACTTGACATCACAGCCTGTATGTATTACGAAAATATACATTTTCTAATAGAGAAATTGTTGTTCATTGTGTAAATGATTATTTTTATTATCATTACACGTGAATGAAATTAGGTTGGAATGTATTTTATTTTAACAGACACTGTTCCCTTGGTAACGAATAAAATCACATATGAAATAATGAAACGGAGTTTATCATAATACAATGTAATGCATCGGCTGGTTAGAGAAAACGTTAGAGCTGTTAGCGTCTAAACATTCAGAACAAATTGCTTGCTCACTCTACCGAAGAAAGTGCACCGTAAGAAAATTGTTGTGTGACGCTATATGTGCAAATATCGCATACTGACGGACACTTACCTACTTATCACGCATCTCATCGACAATCCGATAGATAGGTATTTTTTTATGAATACCTACCTACCACAAATCTAATTTAAATTCCATCAATCTTTATATACAAAAAAATCTATGTGTATGTATGTTTGTTACGTGTGCACTATAAAACCGATCAACTGATTTTGATGAAATTTTCAGGCATACTTTAAGATAAGCATAAATGATGATCCTAATTAAGTTCAGAAGCGATCGGATAGACAGAAACATATATTTTGTGATAATTTCATGTCCTGTTTTTCCTACCAATTTTTTTACAAGTTTTTTTTTATAAATATAAAAATAAAATATTCAACGCCTTACAAATATATTTGATCAGACCTAATAATAATAGAGGGAATAATTATTAATGTTTCAAGACCTAATTATAATAGAAGGGCGCGGACGAAGTAGCGGGGAAAAGCGGTTAGTAATAAATCAAAACAGCTTCAATATGTTACTATTTGATTAAATTGGCTTGATGATGTAATACTAAACTTAAACAGTGAGTGACTCATTAAAAATACACCAATATTTTAAGTTACCTTATATAGCACGCTTGATCGGGCGTATTGACAGCAGATGTGGATGGTTGCGGTGAATTTACAGCATTCGGGAACATGGATGCGTTATCTGCTACAGAATCCACCCTGAAATCGATCATTGAAACAAATAAATATTTAAATGAAATTACCTTTTCAATTACTATTGTGAAGTAGAGTTAACAAAAAATAAACTGACTTCGAACAGTCTCATGGTCTTTTCTCATAGATGCCATTGTCAGAATTGGACCAAATTGAGATGGGACCACACGGGAAGCACCAGCTTTCAAATACAAAAAAAGAATCATCAAAATCGTTTCACTCAGTCGAAAGTTATGAGGTAACAAACATAAAAAAATAAAATAAAAAAAAACACGAGTCGAATTGAGAACCTCCTCTTTTTTTGGAAGTCGGTTGAAAATAATATTTCAGAGCAGACAAATATCACATTAACTTAATGAAACCTAATAACTAAAGTTAAAGAGAAAAAAAAATACATGAATTTTATCTGAATGTTACAAGTTGTTTAAATTTAAAATATTACTTTTATGAAATATACAATCTACATAATCTATCAAAACTACTAAGTCTAGAAAGCTGAAATTTGGATCATAGGTTTATATTATAATTTAAACATTTGAAAATTATTGAAATTCTATGCAACTCCAGAAACTTTTAATAAAACTAGGTACATATTGAATTTCAGAATATATAGAATTTGTATTTTAGTTGTGGGTCTTTTATAATTATTATAATGAAATAATGAACATATTATTATGAAAGCAATATCCACAAGCATCGTACAATTTAGTTATTTTAATATAATTAAATGATTGATTAGTAATAATAACAAATTACATTATTAAAGTATGTGAAATTGATTAGCCACTTATCAAATGACGTGTTGTTGCACAAAAATTTCCTAATTCTATGAAAATACATATTTTTTAAAGTGTTCAACTTACATGAGGCTCTGTTGTCTTATATCTGACGAGCAAAAGTTGCGGAGATAATCGTCGCATTCTCTTTGCTTCTGGATCTGATACTGTTTCAACAGTTCTCTACGGAAGTTTTCCTCACTGACCAGTACATCTCTCTGGTTTTTCTCCTCTGGTTGTTGTTGTTTCCTCTCTGCATTCGGTGGATGATCATTGAACATAACCATTGCCGATACAGGCGTGGACACTGAGTCCTGTCCTTTGTGCTCAGGTGTGGTAGCGGTTGATGCGCCGAGACTACTATCATTGGTTTTCAATGCTGCAGTTGTTGATTGACGGCCTCCAATGAACTCATTATATTTAGCCATTTCATCCAATTCATCAAATTTACTCTCTGCATTATCGAACAAGCGATCCACTGATGTATTCATTAGCTTATTCGCTTTAATACCACTGAGATGGAAGCCAGCAAAGCAGGAAGTTGTCGGGGCGTCTATAGCTGACAATGCCATAACAGCGGGATGCCGCGGAGCCCCATCTGGGAGAGGTCGTAGCGACCTCGTCATAGCATCGGCCGCGGAGCGTGGTCTTCGAAAAGGCATGGCCAAATGAGGGAATGTACGCGGTTTAATAGGTGTCACCAACATATGTTCAGTCCAAGAAGTGTGTAACGATGGCCGTTCCAATTTCTCCACGTCCACATTCAACATTCTCTGTTCAAACGGTACACTAAATGTTTCAGCAGGAATCGACTGAAGCCACGATAATAAACTCAAATCAGATTCATCAAAACCTGAGCCGTCGAGCAACCGTGAAAACTGTACTTGGTTCGATTGTGCTTCCTGTGACCCTGTAGCTTTAGCTTGACAATAATTAACACAAGATTCGTACAGAATGCCTTTGATGAGCAACTGCATGAGGCGGTCGTTCTTAGCACACTTTGATGTGGTACCGCTTGTTTTCTTATCGCATGGTAAAAATTGTTCAACAAGCGGATACACTTCTCTGAAACATTGTACCCGTGCATTGCTCGGATTCCACTTTTTAAAATGTGCATGGTCCGTTATACTAGACAAGGTCAACAATAAACACAGATTTGAGTATTCTTCTTTAGAGGGTGCATATTTTTCCAGATCTTTCAACACTTTGACCACCTCGTTGACCACATTTGTGACATTTATGTGTGCCTTTATTTCAGATCTAATGCAAAGTAATTCGATGTATTTGTGTCTTAGAATAGCATAGGTAAATTTATTTGCTTCAAATGCTTTTAGCACGCTCAGAGGTTGAATGAACTCCAAAACATCATCCCATTGGCCGTCTAGAATTAGTTGTCGAAGAAACAATACATCGTCACCAAGATTACCATTAATAACACCGGTTTCACGTTCTAGAGATAGTTGAGTGATGTGTAGATCCCTGTTGTGCAAGAACTCCAATGCCAGTCGCACCACATCATCTTCACGCAAATTCAAATGTGTTGAAGGCATTGTGACCCCTTTTCACTTTATCTAAAACAAATTATAAAATATGTTTCAAAACATTCATTCACAACTAGCTGTTGCCCGCGACTTCGTAAGCGTTAAAAAAGTTAAAAGTAGCCTATCACGTGTCCCGTACTTCTAAATGTTTATCTACCAAGTTTCATGAAAATCAGTTAATTCGTTTAAGAGTTATGGAGGAACATACATACATACATACATACATACATACATACATACATACATACATACATACATACATACATACATACATACATACATACATACATACATACACACAGAAAAAAATTGTAAAAATGGTCAATTTAGTTTCAGTATCATGTATAGAGCCTATATACACGATATTTCTGAAAACAAAGTAAATTACTCCATGACCGACCCCTACAGATTTATTATTAGTAGTATTGATGGTCCATCTGTATCAGGATTCCAGCTCCTCAGTATTTATATAAATTGTACAAAGTGAACTTGTTCAAATTATTTTATAGTTAAAAATAATGTTTGTTACATTATGATTGTTTAATCTATACAAATATTATAAAGAGAGAAGATTAGTGTTTTTGTTTGTAATGAATAAACTCAAAAAGTACTGGAACAATTATTATTTAAAAATATAGAAAGCGCGTTGTTTGCGTCTTGTGTTATGCAAGAACTCATAACTCATAAGGATTAATTTTGAGTTTTACTTACTAATGAATTAATTTGAATAATAAGATTAATTAGGAAATCATTAAACATTTGAATATCCTAGATGACCTAAATTTATTATTGGGTATTGTTTTATGCTAATCCATTACTTCTCTATGATAATCACTTTATTATATTAAAACAAGCTGGTGAAAAAAGAAAATTGTAGCCTATCTTGTGTCCTGTATGTCTAAATGTTTATCTACCAAGTTTCATGAAAATCAGTTAATTTGTTTAAGAGTTGTGAAGGAACATACATACAGAAAAAAAATTCTAAGAATTGTCAATTTAGTTTCAGTATCATGCATAGAGCCTATAAACAGAATATCTCTGAAAACAAACTTACTCCATGACCAACCCTTACAGAATTATTATTAGTATTGATATGGTAGTGGTAGGCAGGTGACGGCCTTAATTAATAGTAGGTGGTTTAACGTCGCTTGTAAATAATTTTAATCTATATTACCTACTGATTTTAGATTGTTTCAATATTCAAATTTGTGTATCTTGTTTTCGGATAAACAAACACCATATAGGTATATGCTATTCCAGAATATATGACATGCCAAAATATATGCTAGAATAGGTACATTTAAATATTTTGAAAACATATCTTACGGATCCTTTCACAATAAAACACCCAAAAAATTGTTACGATTCTAATGGCAAGAAGGAATGTAGCTTTCTTCTTTGGGCTTATATGTCTGATGTTTATGCATATTTAAAATGAGGCAACTCACAGATATTTAGTAATCCTGTTCAAAACACTAAAAACCAGCTAAAAACTAATTAAAATACGAGTGAAAATAAAAAAAATACGTGCACTAATTCGTTCCGTGATCACTAGTTTCAGTTCTGTTCATTAATGGTCTGTGAATTCCATAAATTCTGTGATCTGTTGTGTGCTGTCTGGACTTGCTGTCCATAGTCCCATTAGTATCTACTATTTAGTTTGTGGTCCCATACAAATAAATGACAGATAATTTCGTGTACCATTCAAAGAGTAATGGTAATATATATAGGTACCATTTCACTGATCTCTAGAGATCAGTGATCATTTTTGTGATGTAGGGTATTTGTTTATATTATATTTAAACATATTATCATGGGGTAATATCTAATAAGTTGTCATTGGCATCTTCGAGTGAATAAATATACCTACGCTAAAACACGAACAAAGTTACATTGCCGTCCTAGGACGATGGATTTATCCAAGTTGCCGTCCGTACATACCGGTACATACTCTATACCTAAACAACTTAACAATTTTAATTTTGAAGTTTGTGTATTTTTCTGATGTGTTAATTATAGTTCAGAATCAAGTTCAGAATTCTAATTACTGTCGCTACATAGCCATTATATAGATAGACAATTAGCCACCGTTAGCGCCAAAATGGCGTTTTTCAAATAAGCATAAAATACTCAATAAAATATGATACAAATAATTTGAAAGCAGAGATGATTATGATATTCATCCTCCTTGTTGAAGAATTTGCTACAATTTTCAATGTTCTGTGGTTTTATTTCGAACCATAGACACGTAAAGGGAACATAGATATTATACTTTCGAACTGGCTGTTTTTCTGTTTTGTTTATGTTTGTTTGTCTTTTATTTTATATCATTATCCATTTTTCCCTCCAATTCTCCATTTTGTTTTTTGCACACTGCACTCCATCTTAGCTTAGAGTAACTCATAAATATACTTGGAAAAGTTGGAAAATTTGAAAACCCACGTTCTGAATTTACTAAAAACGATTGTTTTTCATTTAAAATATAGATGATCCAATAGAGAGAGAAGTACATTAGTTGTGAACTTGTGATCTACATCTGTGTGTAATCTATGCGCGCGCCTATGTTGTATAAACATTATGCTTGTTTGTTGTGTTCGTGTTTGTAATAAAATCAATAAATAAATCATTTTCCAGCTTCGTCAGTCTCGGATCGGAAGCAATCTCTGTAATGTCTCTAAATAAAATATTTCTTTTTTTGGTTCCTTGCACAAACCTGTAGAGTACTAACTTAACTGAGTGTATCATTTAAATAAGTGATAAGCAATTCTTACTTCTCAATGAGCATGTGAGTATTTATTTGATAAGACCTCTTTTAATGTTATATATTTTGTATAAAAACTTGTCGATATGCTCAGTTTCAAAAAACTGCTATTTAACTATTTACCCACGAGGGATGTAAATTATAAGCTTTTCACGCGTGAAAGATTACCTATGATAAAAATTAAAACCCATATTTGACCTATGCGCACAAAAGGCCAATAAAGAAAAATCAATACTAGTGGCCCACTTTTTTCACCTATATAGGTATTCCTTTGTTATTAACTATTTTCCCCCTAGTGTTAAATAACACTTAAATAATAATATAGGTACGCGTAACGTAAACTCATCATAGATTTATTTTTCTACCGACTTCCAAAAAAAGAGAAGGTTCTCAATTCGACGCATATGTTTCTTTTTTTAATGTTAACGATTTTGATACTTTATACTTTTCAATAATCAATTACATTTCAAAATGGGTGCTTTCCGCGTGGTCCCATTTCAATTCGATTCAGTTTCGACAATGGCATCCATGTGAAAAGAACATGAGACATTTTGAAGTCGGTTTATTTTTTGCTAAAAATAGTTATATTTAAATTAAATTTAAAAATAGATGTGGATATATTATATTATTTTCTAAAAATCAAATGTGCAAAAATGCAGAGTATATATAGATCGATACACGCGGAGCATCGTTTGACGTCACTGCAATCGCAGTAATTAACAAAAATAATATGACTGTATATGGTATTAGCGACACGCCCAGGATATTCCTGATCATATATCAGTCATAATTATACGACTGTATACAATTTCATGATACTCATATATCTTGCCCCCAGAGATATACATATTTCGATGGTATACCTACAGTTGTATTATATTTGTTAAATACGCCAGTTTCACATGGAGCTGAAATTTTTAAAAATCTTCTCTTAGCGGATTTTAGCATTGCAATCATTTTTTTTCAAATACGCATCAGTAGGTAATATATGAAAAGAAATTTTAAGTTACTGTCTATATTTTAAGTGTTTAAAATTATTTTATTAATAAATATGGGATGTCTTTTGAATCTTGTAACCGTTTTTTACAGTGTCTTTAAACTAAATAAGTTAAGAATGCTTGTTAATTTTATTCAAATATAGTTTTTATGCCTAGGAAATCCATTCACAATTATTTTTATAAACATTTTAAAACATAATAACATAACAATTGTGCGCTTATTACAAAATGTGTTACAATACTTACTTCACTGGAAACAAATAGGTTAGGTTAGGTTCCGGAATGTTATGAAAATTAATGCGAGCGGAGCGAGCCCACGCATAATACTGATTGTAGCAGTACGATTGGTAACAAAATAGGTTAGATTTTTAATGTTTGGTTCATTTCAAAATGTGTTATAAAACATATTATAATGTTTATAAAATTAATTGTGAATGGATTTCCTAGACATAAAAACTATATTTTTATAAAGCTAACAACCATTCCTAACTAATTTAGCTTTAAAACACCATAAAAAACACTTACAAGATTCAAAAAAAATCCCATAAATAAAATAAATGTAAACACTAAAAATCTAAATCTAATACTTAAAATATATGTATATTCTTGCGGCCAGGTCTCTAATGTAACTAATGGTTTCATTTTCAGAATAATGTCAACAAACATGAATCTAGTCAATCTTCCCGAAGAATTATTAATTGTTATTATCAGGAAATTAGACTTTAAATCATGTGTGGCATTGTACAACACATGTCGTCATTTGCGGCACATAGTCACCATGCGCAATGTTATTAAGGAATGTCTCTTTCCTATGAATACATGGGCTGCCCCTCTTTCTCCTGAGTTAAGTTTGCTTAAAGACATATCTCGACATTTGCTGAAACTCGACTTGTCAGGAGTTTCTAACTTAACCAGAGATGATTTGTTCAAATGTATAAAATACATGGAAAGATTACAAATGTTGGATGTTGGCCACACTCCTATTAAAATTATGGATGTTGTTGCAATGGAAAAGTACTGCCGTAACTTGATAGATATTACGGTAAACTTTGGATTCAGAATGGATCCACTTAAGTATGATATTTTTAAAAGGTGCAAAAGGTTCTTTAAAAACTTTAAAAATGTCCATTTTATTGGGTCGCCTGAATTTCTGATATTTAATACACTGGCATTGAATATGCTAGAAGGGGCCGATTTGGACACAATTATTTTTACAGTAACTGATTCTTACGAAGTTGGGTCGTATACAACTTTATACAGACCAATAAAATCATTGCGATTTAAAAAGATAAATATTAACCTATATCACAGTCACCTTAATCACTTTCGAAATGTTAATCATCTAGAAGACACTGAGGTTCTTAAGGTGTTGCAAGATAGTATATACCAATTTGTAATAGCTTGCGGCAAACGAAATGAAATAGGACAAGTATATCATTCACCTGCATTTAACACACAATTTGACGGTCATCCTAATGCAACCTGTCTTCCAAAGATCAAAAAAATCCCATATTCATGCCAAAATATTGTTATCTTGCTTTGGAGCGAAGACAATGAGATTGATGAATCACTTCATAAGCAAGTGGAAGAGCGTTTATCGAACTTTCCACATTCAGTGAAAAAAGTAAAAACAGACCAGCCAAATGGAGAAGGAAGTGTGGCTAAGAGAAGATGCTTGGAACATAATGGATGGACATGGTCGCCGCCAATATTACTGTCGGAGAGGATCATCTGCATCCATACCAGATACTATTAATTAATATAAAATAAATAAATATCTTTTTATCTTATAATACTATACTAGGAATTCTTGTATGCCACGACAATCTCCCAAACGGCTCTAAAGATTTTGACGAAAATTTAGGGTTAATGGTTTTTTAGCTCTAGGGAGAAATTGATTTGTCAGGGTCTTATCTTTGAGAAAATTCGTTTTAGGTAGTTTTTTTTAATGGTATAGCAGAAGTAATGCTTGCTCATTTCATAATATTTTGAATTAATAATTTCAAAGACTTTCTTTCTTATATGTTATAAAACTTTAATATAGGATAGTTTATATCTCGAATTTTTTTTTTTGAAAATTATATAATAATTAATATATATTAATAACTATCTGTTGGATACTCAATCCAGCAATTATTTGTTATAATTTTATCTGTGCGTTCTATAAGAATCTAACAGATGGCGGTGTAAGAATTTATCGGCTGGATTGAAACAAAAATTGCACCCGTGCGAAGCCGGAAGCGGGCCACTAGTACATGTATACTATAATGTAGATAAATGTAATGTATAAATGTAATGTCAATTTCAAATGGCGCAATATATATATTTCGCTTATCGAAAACATACTAAGTCTCTTTAGTCCTAAATGCCGAGTTGTTGCAAACTTTAGGTTTGTTGCCATTTTGTTGCGAAGAATATTATTTTCAGACTCTTTTACAGCAATTTGTCCGCGTGTATAATATTGGTGAACATAATATTACATTGAGAATATCAACGATGTTTAACGCCTCACCAGGTTTTATAAATCTTTTGCCATATTCCAATATTGCAAAAAAATATACAGTTCGGTTTAAAGATGTTCACTTAATCTATGGAATTTAATACAATAATTAAATTAACTACATTTACAAATAATACATCGGAGATAATTAAGCTAATTTCTAACGTTGGTCTGTATGTATTCTTTTAATTTGTGTTTAAAGCTAGACATTTGTTACTCTCTCAGGTAATGCATTGTATATCCTACAATATATTTTTATTTTAGGCAATTTTATTTCTAGTTCTAGTATAGTATTTGTTTCTGTTTTGAAAAATTATTTGAGAATTTATATTATTTGTTTCTATTTCTGTTTTAAATTAAAAAATTTAGTTTGTTTTTGTTAATAGTTCTGGTGCCAATTAATTAATGAAAAAAAGTGACTGGAGAATTTATATTATTTGTTTCTATTTCTGTTTTAAATTAAAAAATTTAGTTTGTTTTTGTTAATAGTTCTGGTGCCAATTAATTAATGAAAAAAAGTGACTGGAGAATTTATATTATTTGTTTCTAATTAGCATACATATTATCCAATAATTATATAACTTTTTAAATTAAAAAAATTAGTTTGTTTTTGTTTTGTTAATAGTTTTGTTCTGGTTAATAGTTTTTAAGTAATCACGAAAAGCGTGAAGCTTTGTGATGTATAAGAAGAGAAGAAACAATGGATTTAATGAAATTTAAATATGTTGGTGCCAATTAATTAATGAAAAAAAAAGTGACTGGAAAAGGTAATGGGACCGAAAATGGAAGCATTGGGAGTGCCTGGAAGTTGTCAATTTTTGCGTACAGCTTGGAATGAGAAACCTCCCATATATATTAATGTATGTGTTAAAATAATATTCCACTTTCTGATGAGAGATAGTTTTAAGTGGGTGTGTAGTAGTTATGTATCTTACAAAACTATCCCGTCAAATATGTAATGTAGGCAACACATGAAGTGTGTTGCTAAAATTATAAGCCTAATTTTAAGGTATTTTTGAATGTTATACCCACATACAGTTCGGGTTAGATTAATATGTAGTTATGAACCCCTTTTGTCGTAGATACCTTCAACGACGTTCTCAACGTATAATTATAAGTAGGTATATTATATACCGAATGTTGTATTATTATTATAGGAAGTAAAGTAAGACTTTTGTGATTGATGTTAAATATAAACAGGGTAAGGTAATGAAGAAATTTGGCCATTTTCAGTCTGATAAAAAAGTCATAACTTTAAGATTAGATGTTACTTATTGTGAATTTTACGCTATTTAAACTAAACATCCCCATGAATGTGTACCTATACTTTCCTCTGTGATCTATACAAAGTATTTAAAAGTACTCGGTGTCTGTGATTTTTCGAAATAAATGTGTTTTTTTTCTTAAACTCTTTGTCTTTTCTTTGTCTTCGTCTGTTCGAGGTAGTCCCTGAAACCGATTTTGATGGAACGTTCATCGGAAGATTTTGCGTTTCATGTAAACATAAGTAAGTATAATGCCGCAATAATATAATTATCTAGAATCTAGAAATATTGGTTTGTCATTATCACATAGAAGAAATTTAAAAAATACTCCTTTGGGAACATTCAATTTTTATTTACTAAATAAGTACTAAGTGATTAAGGTCACACTGGAAACTGTATTGTAGGAAAATATAATAGGGATGCCAGGGGCTTTTTTTTTAGTAGCAGGATTACTGGTGCCTGCTTTCGTGGGCTTTGTAAAATTAAAAAATATATAAGCAATAATAACGCTTGACTTCTTATTGCTGTGACACTTTGGCGAGGCGTTACCTAGTTTTTTATTTTAGACTAGCTGTTGTCCGCGACACGATTTAATTTCAGTATCATGTACAGAGCCTATATACACGATATTTCTGAAAACAAAATAAATTACTTCATGACCGACCCCTACAGATTTATTATTACCTAGTATTGATGATCCGTTTATGAGATCAGTACTCTTTTCTGGATGAAAAGGTACCCTATGTCTTTTCTTATATCCCTAGGTATGCGAAATTTCATGATGATCGGTTTTAACATAAAAAGAAACAGCATTATTTAGGGAGTTAAAAAACACTTAATTTCTTGAATCATTTTAAAGATAAACTTGGGTAACTAAATTATTTAGAAATAAAAGAAACGATAAGTTTATATATTGTATTTATTCAAGATAAATAACATCACAAACCTCATTTTACTTACAAGTACAGCAGAATATACATCCATAATAATATGTGCAGTAGATTATAAATTGTCAGCTAAACAGTCTGCCCAGACTACAAAAGTCAAACACTAGTTACTAAACCTCATTGTTTTTCGTCACAAATGTTAACAAATATACTTCAGTACATTTCAGGTACACTTAAACCACATTAATTTTACATCAATGTAATTGTAATTTTGTTGTCTACCACATTGAACTATAATAACTAAATACTGACAAATCTAAGCTAAGTACATATATATATACCATCAATGTAGAAATGTGCGATGAGTATTACAGGATAGAGATTTTATATAAAACCATTGTTAATTTAATATTCATAGTAAACTAATTAAATTATTTTTTGAAAATTAAAAGAGCGCCTATTGGGCCTTTAGACGCCTTTATTATCCAAGGAATAAAAATTGAAATTTTACCTATGGAAAAAATACCAAGTTAATATTATTATATCGAAGACCTATTTAATGTATACAGTTAATTAATAAAACTTTTTAATTCACATTGATAGCTTTCAAGAAATTTTAACCAATTACTATGTCAGATAATCCTGCTAAGGTGTACTAATATATATTAAAATTACATTTAACTACACATACATACATATACAATACAATTTTTAAAGTTACTTAAAATAGAAATGACTAGACCTGACATGAGAATATTTCACGAGATCAATGGTTTCCAAAATTTATATTTTCTTGTCTTTAATAACAATGAAGCAGAGTTCATTTGTGGTGGAAGGTTTTGCTTATTTTTTGTCACTGATATAAGTAATTGACATTTGTCGAAGAAGGAGATAACTATGCATGAAAATTGTTTTCAAATAAATAATAACAATGTTTCAGTGGCAGAAATACAATTTGAAATCGAAATTTTATATTTAAGTACTTTATCTATACTAATATTATAAAGAGGAAAGATTTGATTGTTTGTTTGTATAGAATAGGCTCCGAAACTCTGGACCGATTTGAAAAATTATTTTACCATTAGAAGCCGACATTATCCGTGATGAACATAGGCTACTTTTTACCGCGGGAAAATGCTTCATTCCTACGGGAAATCTAAAATAGAAGTAAATACTAGCGGCTTGGCCCGGGAGCGCCATCTATCCAAAATACGGTAGATGGCGTTTTACACTTTTCTACGCGGACGAAGTCGCGAGCAACAGCTAGTATTTTATATTTACTAAGCTGTAAATTGTAAACTAGACAACTTACATTAAATTGGTACATTATATTCTATTAATGCTATTACAAAATATAAATTATCCTCGTAATAATATAAAAAGGTTATTTTGACAACTTGGGATTCAAAGCCCTATATGAATTATTTATTTTTTTCAAAATACCATTACCTCTGTTAGAAAATAGATTAATTTTATGCCAAATCTCAAGATTCACCATTCTGACATCAGTAGCGGGATTTGACTAGAATGTCTTGATGTAGAGATGTGAAAGTGTGAGATATTCTTCTTTCTTATTCATTTGTTGCGCCATATAGAAACAAAGTAAAGATGTGTGAAAAGAAAAACAAAAGAGAAACCGAATACTGTCTTCCTCACCGGCTTTTGCTCGTCTAATAGGCTTGGCTTGTTGGGGACCAACGAGGCCCACAACAGTGTAACCACAAAAAAAATCATTTATCTATATTTCCTAGTATGTACGAGTAAGTCTTTGAATATAGGAAGCTTAGATATCTATGTAAGAATTTTAATATTTAGTAAATGATGAAATTCGTACGTGAGTGAGCCCATAAAATACTTGTACTTAATAGAGAGATCACATTTAACATTTACTTAAACTAACAATATTAGTACTAGATAGCACACATTAAATTTTGCATATTCATTTTAATAAATTTGGTTCAAACTCACAAATTCGTGAGTTGTCTACTGAAATTCAGAGTCACTAAACTACTGAAATTCGTGGAGATCAATTTACTTGAAACATAAACATTAAATTGATAACTAAAGTAATAAGAACAAAATTTGAACTAACTATCCTTTAAACTTTATGTAGGTACATACATGAGAATCCAGAATTTGTTATAAAATTATATTATAACAAACAAAAATATCAAATCTGTTTATTAACATAGACATGTAGATCCGTATGTTAAATGGTTGCTTTGGCTCCTTCTTCACGTTTTGCCAGAATTAGTTCGGTTTTTGTTTAAACACTAACATTATCTATAATATTATAAAGAGGAAAGATTTGATTGTTTGTTTGTTTGTATAGAATAGGCTCCGAATCTACTGGACCGATTTGAAAAATTCTCTTACCATTAGAAGCCGACATTATCCGTGATGAACATAGGATACTTTTTACCGCGGGAAAATGCTTCATTCCTACGGGAAATCTAAAATAAAAGTAAATACTAGCGCCTTGGCCCGGGAGATAGCGCCATCTATCCAAAATACGGTAGATGGCGTTTTATACTTTTCTACGCGGACGAAGTCGCGAGCACCAGCTAGTTAAGAATAATTTTAGGAACATCGAATAGCTACAGTCTGCACCTATGGTAAACTTATATTATGTCGAAATTATAGAAAAAGACATGCATTATATTTATGATCAGTTCATGAGATTTGAGTGAAAGAAGTCAAAGAACCCTTCGATACGGATGAACTAAAATATTGTATTTTTTAGAATTAAATAAACTTTTGTATAAAAAATAAATAAATAAAAAATCAGACTTATCTATCATTGGAATGTTCAAAAAAAATTTTAGTGATTGCATCACAGTAAGTATTTGGAACATAAAAGGAACTTAGAAACGATTCAATACATTAGTTATAGCCTGGTCACATTTCGCTCAAAGCTGAGCTTTCTTTACACTTGAGCGATATCGGGCATTGGCGTCTGATTACGGTTCAAATTACTCTCTTCCGCGTTCAATGTTGTCATATTTCCATTTTTTTCAATAACCGTGTCGACTTTGGCCACATCCGCCACATTGTTGTTGCTACATTGCGTCTCTTTCCACACGTCACTATTAATGGTGTTGTGGATAGTTACGTTGGAAACCTCGTCGGCGAGACTGACAACGGCCTGTAGTTGAGGTATTTTTTTGCGTTCGACATCTTTGAGTACGTACACAGCAATCGCGTCGCCGTCAGAAGACGAGGAAGATTGTCGTTTATATTTTATTGGACGTCGACTGCTGCAGCGGCAAGATTTCTTGATCGCTTTCTCGCGTCTGAAAGAGACGAAACATCAATCAATACATTTTCCATGTATAAAAAATAATAATTGTAAACTTTTTATTTGACAAAAAGAAATATATTTACCTCAATAGGTTATGTTTAAAAAAATAGAATATAATTAATTATACTCACTCGGCGATGGCAGTCTCCCTTTGTTCTAATTTGAGGCTTTTTGCGCACACTTCCATATAAAATTCGTTCACTCGGCGCCATTGAGTTTCGTACAGTTGTTTAAAATCACGCGCGTGCTTCAATTCTTCCCTGCATTGGGATGACACTTCACCGGGGAGAATCGGCTCTACACTCCTGAAATTATTTCACCAATAATCATATATACAGTCATTAAAATCTTTACAATATTTTAAGTAATCGGTGCTTGATACGGGAAAGTTATGCAAAAATGACTGCAAAAAGCAGTGTGTCCTGCCTCTACCTTGAACTGCATAGTTGATCCTGGGGGGGAATCGAATCCGGAAACCTTGGAACAGAGTGTAAGGCAAAAAAAAAGTGTATTACGTGTAGGATTCCATGCGCGTCTGCACTTCAGCCTGCCAATTTTCCTGAATCGTCTTGAAACGACGCGAATCAATACTGGTCAGCTCATCACCAGCAACATCTAAGTGGGCCATGATGATCTTGAACGATGGCCTGAAATAAAAACTCTGATAAGTATAACACACTATGTATATAATAGGTATATTCTTATTATGATTATAAAAATGTCACAAGAAAGTTAATGAATTCATCAAAATTGAACACAAAATGCAGAATTTCAGAATGAACATTGTCGTTTTTCAACCCGGACGAAGATGCAGGCACCGGTTAGTGTGCAACAAAAGTATTAGTGACAAACAAATAAGTGTAAATATATTATAACATATAATTCATATACAATCAACAGTATTTTACCTGTTATTTGGCACTCTGTTCCAGCACTGATTCATCAGAAGCTGCAATCCTTCTGGACACGTGGTCGGCACTGGCAACGACAATGTACCCATGCCGACACCAAACATTATGGCGCTTTGCTCCATGGTCTTATATGGCACCTCTTGTGTTAACAGCTCCCATAACAAAACACCATAGGACCAAACGTCCACGCGCTCAGAACACTTCTCGTGACGAATGACTTCAGGCGCCATCCATGCTACGGTCCCTTTGAGGCTCATTACTGCGCTGGACTTATTCCATTCGCATGAAATACCAAAATCACTGACCTTTGCTATCAGGTTGTCACTGATAAGTATGCTGAAAATAATGTATACATGTTTAATTTTAAAGGTTTGTGCGAAAAATAAAGCGAGAAACTAGACCAGTCATTTAAATACTCGGAAAGCTGAGCGAAACTTACGTACATTTACGTGATGTGAACATAATGTTGTGTGGATGTCAATAGTGAATGTCCTATATATGGCAAATAGCTAAGATGTAGTACCCGAATTCATAGTGTGCACTGTGTAAAAATAACGCTATGATAGTAAATAATACTAGATACTTACTTGGGGCTCTTCAAGTCGCGATGGATAATCTTATTAGCGTGCAAATATGTCATGCCCTTGGCAATGTCACGCGCCCACTTCAATATCTGAACTGGGGTCAATCGACCATTACTATGTAGGAAGTTGTACAGCGGCCCATATTGACAGTATTCCATGATAACGCAGTAATTGTCTGGTTGTGTGCACACCCCACGAAAGAGAACTAGAAACAAATATATATACATATAACATATGTAAGAAGTCTATCTTTATTACTAAACATTGCATTTAATTGAAATGTTTGAGTTAAATCCAAAGTTTGATTGATATAATATTATTATTATCAATTAATTTGTTTTTATATAAATTAATAATAACCTATATTCTCATGTTTCAGCTTTTTCAGGTGTTCAATGTCAGTTTCATATTTGTTTCGCAATTTCTTTACAGCCACCATGTCTCCATGAAGATTGCCCCCATACACGAATCCTTCAGCACCACTTGCTATGTAAACTAAATCAGTTATGGCATCAAACGGGACTTCCCACTCTTCATCTGGAATCAAGACATTAATTTTCATTTTATTTATAGCTTTAGCTTATTTTAGCGCTGAAAAACGAGTCAGCCTGTCATAATCGACCTTAACATATTTTTTTTTATTTAAAGAAACTACTTTCAAATTTGATTCATACTTATTTTCATGAGTTAATAATTTATAAATCAATTTAATACACACTATACTATATAACCATTAATATTAATTAAATTATAATTTTTACAAAGTTTGTTCTATAAGTCACAATTCTTTTTGATTATTATAATTTTTATGATGAGAATATTTTTATAGCTGACATAAAATTATCACCGAATAACAGTTATGTATATGTAATGCATTAAATACTATATTTTATTTATTTGACTTCATATATAAATTGTGAATTGCTTTTTTTATTCATTCCAAATCGACTTGGTCATTAGTAATCGTGCTTTGAACGAAATTCAAATCATAAAATAACAATAATACGGATGTTAAATCAATAAAACAAGATCAAAAATATTTTTACCGTAAAATCTTGTAACTATTTAAGTAAAACCGATATTAGCACAGCACTATGGAGAAAATGTTGGTCACATTATTTTAAAATTTGACATTAGGATCTGTTAAATTACTCCATCAAATTATGGAATGAATTATAAGTTTCTAGTAATTTCTAAAACCATCCAATCTGTTAAGCGAGTATAAATACGGGGGTTACGAGGGACAGTTCTGCGACGACTAGCGATACCATAACAACATTTGGGAGATTTGTGAAGATATCCATGACAGTGCATTAATGACAGACATCGAGTGAATTAGTACGACTTTCAACAAATTAACTTGGTCTGTGAAAATCAATCGTGTTCTTATACCCCCTAAATGGCATTTTAACTTTCATTACGTTTTTAAATGGCAAACCAAATCTGGAAACCTATTGAATTGAACCTATAGTAAATTCTATTAACAAATGAAATTCATTTCAGATATGAAATCCTTCTACACACCATCACACACAAACACACAAGCACACAAGAGCATGTACCCTTTTTAGTCTCCTTGATAGAATAAATATTATAATAATGGTATGTTCTTACATTACATTGGCTTCATTAAACCACAATATACCGAATATTTGTAACAACAAAGACCGTTCAACTGTTCAAACTACAAAGGCTGCGAAGTCTACAAAGAGATACTGGCCAGAAAAACACAGAAGCGAACTCACTTCACAGGTGAAAGAAATTGATCTCAACTTCCCACTATTACACACAATAACCAAACAGAACTGAGCACAAACCACAGCTACAACAACACTAAAACAGCAAAGACGTACAGCGAAGTCCTCAAGACTAAACTGCCAGATCAATCTTCCAACCCTCAAATTGGGCTAGAAACGTATCAACAATTATCATACACAAGAATAGAGGAAATATTCATCAAACAATCCCAAAAAATAGACATTATTTTACAACAAATGAGCAACATGTTGGGGCTCTTGACAACACTGGTCAATAAACTGACCTCAAATTTAATAAATTAAAAATAGCCACTTGGAACGCAAATGGTCTATCTCCCAACAAAATGGAGGTTGAAATGCTGTTAAAAATGCAAGACCTAGATATCCTACTTATATCTGAGACCCATTTCACTAGCAATAGTCAGATAAGGATAAGAAATTACAACATTTACACAACAAACCACCCAGATGGAACTGCGCACGGAGGAACAGCTATTTTAATTAGATCTTCAATTGAACACCATGAGCTTGTCCAGTTCCAAACAGACCATATCCAGGCTACCACGGTGAATATTCGAGATAGAAATGGCCACTTCAATATCTCGTCAGCATATTGCCCCCCAAAGCACGGAATAACAGAGGAACAATTCACTGCATACATCAAAAGTCTAGGACATCGTTTCATAACTGGGGGAGACTGGAACTCTAAGCACCTGCACTGGGGCTCGAGATTAATTACCACGCGAGGCAGGGAACTTAAAAAGTGTGTTGATAATAACCACCTAACAACAATAGCTACATCTGAACCTACCCATTGGCCAACTGACCCAAGTAAATTGCCAGATGTCTTGGACTTTTTCTTAATGAAGGGACTCTCTAGACTCTTTTATAAAATTGAATCATGCCTTGATGGAATCTCAAACCACATTCCTGTTATTCTAACAATCAGTGCCGATGTATTGGAGAACCAGAGTAAACTTAGGCTGTATAATAATCGGACTAACTGGAAACTTTTTCGAACCCTCGTTAAGGGTAGAAGGCGCAATTGTGGGTCTTACCCCGCTAGGATGTCTCTTGGGAGTGTTACTGCTACTGACGGCCATGATATCAGCAATCTTTTTTCTGCTCACTTTGCGACGGTATACAATTATTCTTCTGGCTCCTCGAGTTCCCTTTCGTCCGCGGCCGATGAAGCTGAGTGTGTTCTGACTGGAGCTTCGTTCTGCTCTGCTGTTTTGTCTCCTTCCACGGTGTGCACTGCTCTAAAAGGGCTAGACCCATATAAAGCGGCTGGTTCCGATGGTGTCCCTTCAGTGTTTGCTGTCAGATGTGCTGGTGCTCTAGGTTTGCCTCTGACAATTATATACAATTCGTCTCTAAACGAAGGTATTTTTCCATCAATTTGGAAAGAGACATTTATACTTCCCTTTTATAAGGCTGGAGACAGTTCTGAAATAAAAAATTATAGACCTATAGCTATCCTGCCCGTTTTTGCCAAGGTGTTCGAAAAACTACTTTACCCACTATTCAATAGCCACTTTAAACAGCTGCTTTCTCCCTATCAGCACGGATTTATGAGTGGCCGTTCGACATCAACAAATCTTTGCACATTTATCGATGGTGTGAGTGGTTTACTTGTTTCTCGTCACCCTGTCGACGCTATTTATACTGACTTTGCCAAGGCGTTTGACAGGGTTCAACACCACATTATGATGCGTAAGCTCAGGCAAAATGGAGTATCAGGCAATGTCCTGAATTGGTGTGGGTCATACTTGAGCGGTAGGGTGTCGAGGGTGGTCCTTAGGGGATATTTTTCGGATTCCTTCGCATTAAACTCCGGCGTACCCCAGGTTAATGTTTTTATTAATGACATTGAATCGTGTTTCTGGAACTCGCATTGTCTGCTCTTCGCAGACGACCTAAAAATCTTCAAAAGTGTGGTATCTCCGGGGGATGGTGCGGGGCTCCAGGAGGATCTTAACAGGTTGTCGAAATGGTGTCGGCTCAATGGCATGTCGCTTAACATCGACAAATGCTTTCATCTGCATTTCTCTAGGGGACGGTTCCCACCGGGACAGACCTACCACTTTGATGGCACTTATCTGCGGAGTGTGGACTCTGCGAGAGACCTTGGAATTCAGATCGACTCAAAGCTTCGTTTTAATGTCCACATTGACAATATTGTGAAAAAGGCGTTCAAGTCCCTAGGTTTTATCATTAGAAGTTGCAGGGAGTTCAAAAACCCATAGACAATTATTGCTCTTTATAATGCTTATGTGCGCTCAGGACTGGAGTATTGCTCAACCATATGGAATCCACACTATGATGTTTATATCAAGCGTCTGGAGTCTGTACAGAATCGATTCCTTTGGCACTTGTCTTATGGTCGCGGTTTAGCTAGGGAGCTTTCAAGCTATCAGGCCAGATTGATTCACTTCAATGTCGATTCTCTGCAGTCCTGGAGGCTTTTGTTGGACGTTCTGTTTTTCTGCAAATTACTGAGGGGGACAGTCGATTCGCCCGAACTCTTATCCCGTATTAACTTCAGTGTTCCTCGACGAGCCCCTCGGCCGGGCAGATATATACACCTTTCCAGCTGAACCATTTCAGAACAAACTTGGGCCGTTTTTCACCGTTGAATCGAATTATGGGTCATGCGAACTCCCTAAAGCACGAGATTGACCTGTAGCGATACATTCTCGAAAATTAAGAGAGTCATCCTCGTCTGTGGTTCTGACACCTGACATTTTATTTTTAATTTTATTTTTAATTTTATTTGTAATTTTTAATTTTATATGTGTGACTTTATTTGATTATTTTTTATTTGATGCTGTGTATGTTTCAATTATTAATTTAGATTTAGATGAAAAGATAGATTATTGTAGGTATGGATGTTGCTTGTAGCTCTTATTGGTGAATGTTGAGCTCCCTGTAATTGCGGCGGCATCCGCCATGAGCTCATGGCTTGAACTGTGTTATGTTTAGATGCCTGCCTCGTTGGGGGCCTTGTATAATAAATAAATAAATAAATAAACCCTAGTTGAGGATTCTTTGAAGTTGCGGGTTTCCCTAAAAAACGCCGATGAAATTGATGATGCGGTCTTGGCATTCACAGTCGCGATCCAGAAGGCTTGTTGGAATAGCACAGGGGAAGTAAATCGTAGGAATGTAAGAATGAAATTAAAGAAATGATATTCGAGAAAAGGAGACTACGCAGAGTGTGGCACTCTAGCAGGTATCCCCGTGACAAAAGGGCGTTTAACAACTATGGTAAAATTCTGAAACAAACTATAAAAGAAACAGAAAATGCCTCAGTTGAGTCAAACCTTTTGTCGCTAACTGCTACTGCAAACACTGACTACTCCTTCTGGAAGGCATGTAAAAGTAAGAACCAGCCAATAAACCCAAAGCCACCTCTACGACTAGAAGGAAATAGGTGGGCCAGAACTAAGCAGGAAAAATCGGATGCTTACAAAATGTATTTGTTCCTAACGAAGCTTCCCCTGGCTCTAATGAAGCCGAAATAGACGATGTTCTCCAACAAGACTTCCAACTTGATTTGCCTTTAAAAATAGTGACACCAGGAGAAGTGACAATAACGATCCACCAACTAGATAATAAAAAAGCCCCAGGATTTGAACTCATAGACAAAAAGGTCCTGTCAGAACTGCATCGAAAAGCAGTAGTATATCTGACTACTAATTATCTGACTTATCTGTATACTATATCTGACTTTAATTGTATTATCAGAACATCTTACTTTCCTGCAATATGGAAGGTCTCACAGGTGGTAATGGTCTATAAACCTGGAAAGCCAACTCATGAACTGTCATCTTACAGGCCTATTAGTTTACTGCCGATAATATCCAAAACTCTAGAAAAGATACTGCTTAGACGA
Organism: Synanthedon vespiformis; assembly: GCA_918317495.1. Classification (NCBI taxonomy): domain Eukaryota; kingdom Metazoa; phylum Arthropoda; class Insecta; order Lepidoptera; family Sesiidae; genus Synanthedon; species Synanthedon vespiformis. The sequence goes on from OU906947.1 coordinate 8,399,637, forward strand.
CTCTTGTGTGCTATAAATGAAAACTCCATAACTCCAGACCATCAATTTGGATTCAGACCAGAGCACGGCACCATTGAACAAATACACAGAGTGTGCAGACATATCAGTGATAGCCTTGAGAAGAAGGAATATTGCTCCTCGGCGTTCCTTGACGTTCAGCAGGCCTTCGACCGGGTATGGCATAAGGGATTGCTCTATAAAATTAAGTTACTACTACCTCACAGTTTCTATCAAATACTAGAATCATATCTCACAAATAGAATATTTCAAGTCAAAGAGGACGACTGCTCATCAGGTTTTCATGAGTTACTTGCTGGTGTGCCACAGGGCTCCATTCTCGGCCCGGTTTTATACACTATATACACTTCAGATCTGCCGTTAACACCAGGAGTTACTATTGCTACATATGCAGATGATACGGCAACATTAGCCTCTAGTAAAGACCCTACAGATGCCACGGCGAAACTTCAACAAAGCCTCAATGAAATAAGCAGCTGGTTTGACAAATGGCGTATAAAAGTTAGTACTAATAAATCAGTGCAAGTCACCTTCACACTGCGAAGAGAAACCTGTCCTCTTGTTAACCTTAGTGGTAGGGAGCTGCCTCAGAGTGAAACAGTTAAATACCTCGGACTACACTTGGACTGCAGATTAACATGGCAGAAACACATCGAAACCAAACGCTAAGAGATCAACCTCAAATATAAGGGTCTCTACTGGCTCTTGGTAGAAACTCAAAACTATCATTGGATAATAAACTCCTAATTTATAAGGCTGTCATAAAACCAGTTTGGACCTATGGGATTCAGCTATGGGGAGCCTGCTGCGTTTCCAACATAAATAAAATTCAAAGAGCTCAGAACTACATTCTCAAGCAAATTAGTAATGCACCGTGGTTCATTAGAAACAGTGAAGTATACGAATACCTGAGCGTGCCAACAGTTAAGAATGAAATAAAAGCATTTGCAAGCACATACAAAATAAGACTGGACAATCATCCTAACCAGCTCGCTGTCCAGCTCACGTTACCTGACTGTATGAACCTGCAGAACCTTGGATCTCGGCGCCAATGAATAAGCCAATGTATTAATATGGAGGATATTCCTATTGGGGAATATCTCCTCATGAATAAATAGTCAATCCACACATCTGCTCATAGTCGGAAGGGCTGATTGCATAATTATATTGAAAAAAAAAAAAAAAAAAATCAAAGACAAACGTATTCAAACCATAGTGAAATGATCACAACTTCACTATGGTATGCATTTAAAAAAACCTTTTTTTTTTCTAAAAAAAAAGCTATGACCATATTTTTATTTACCATGTCACGTGTAAGCAAGACGGTGGTCCTTTGAGTGACTGAAAGATACTGTGATAATTTTAGACTCACTATGTGCAGATAGTCAGTCACTAATCTTCCTTTTTTACTTCTATCTACAATTTATTTATTTTCTAAATTCAATAATTTGGGCCATCTATCTAATTAACTTAGATGTTAAGATATAATAAATAAGGTGAATAATAAAGATTATTGTTTATTGTTATTATTAATATTCAGTTTTAGACCAGGTACCCTATGTCCTTTCCGGTGTCCCAGACAATGTGTATGCAAAATTTCATGATGATCGGTTCATTATTTTTCGCATGAGTAACATACATCCATACAAACTTTGCCATTTATTATTATATAAATGTCAACTTATTATTTCTTATTTAGTCTCAACTATTCACTCCAATCCGTATTAATATTTTAGTACAGATTGGAGTGAACAGTTGAGACTATCTATATTCTGGAAGTATGGTTAGGGTTACCATACTTCCAGAATCTAAGGATTTGTCCTGAGATTTCAGGATTTTTAAGGTACTGGCAGGATTGCGGCTGGATTTCGGAAATCTCAGGATTTTTCGTTTTTCAATAAAGTACAGTAATTTTTTTAGATTTTTTTATTAGAAAATTTCAATCAACCAAAACGAAAACATAATCTCCTTGGGATAGTATCACGAATCAATGTAATTAACATAAAATAAGGACTTGACCTGACTGCTTTGGATTTGACGGACCTGTTTTGGAATACTAACAAGAGAAAATTATAGACTTGACTGACTAGACTTGAATCTGCTACTTTTGATTTTAATTTCAATTTTGCCTCTTTTTTTTAAAAAAGAAGCTATTACAAATTGCTATTTTAACTTGACACTGGCAAATAATGGCCATTTTAAAATGAGCCGTATTGCCATTTAAACCTAAGAAGAAGAAGAAGAAGAACCCAAGTGATTTGTAGAAATAATAAATACTTTCATTAATTTGTGAAACTTATCATTTTTATCATATTTGCTTTGGGCTGATACCTTCTTGAGTAGGCTTTCTACTCAGAACGACAATTTGACGAAATCTCAGGACTTTTCTATGGAAATCAGGCTTTATTTCGGGACTTTACAATTTTCCATATGGTTACCCTAAGTATGGTGGAATACATCTATCATACTAAATTGAGACCTGTTGCCTGGTAGTACGTAAAAACCACCTTCATTTATAAGACTAATAGAAAATTATTCTGGAAAAATTATGGCAAAGTTTAATCTATTTTTAGAATATATTGATTATTGGCATATAGACTGAAAAACGCAATACTAATCAACCCATTTGTATTGGTATTTGTGTAATGGGTATTAAGAAACAAAATAATACTGTTAATGATCAAAGCACAGCTCATATAGTTTCAATAAACAAAGAATTTGCAATATTGATATGAAAATTGAAACTTGTTTGTACTCTTCTTATATAAAATACATAAATATATTCCGCCAATCAATAATTAAAGCTGCGTAGCGCATTGACCTTGAATGCAGTTTATAAGGCCCAACTTGAAAAGTACTAAAAATTTAACATAAATACTATACCTTTTTGTATTTCTGGCTCGCATGGAACAAGACTAGTTATCGCCGAAGAGAAACAATGTATAAAGGGAGCCATCCAGAAATTATTGATGTTTTTCTTCTTCTCCTCAAGACCTTGGTTGTTATCCTTGAAGCCAAGGGCTTCACCCCGGCCGACTCCTTTCATGTTTAAACCCGGGCCACTTTTACCACTACACGAATATTTTTTGCATTTATGTTAAATGTTATTTTTTGGCTTTGAATGTCCGCAATTGCTATATGAAATGTATTTCACTTTAGTTAATACAAAAATTGAATATAATGCAAGTATCTTTGCGCTTGGTGGTATTATTGACTGACGCTTATGAATATTGACTGACATGAGTACATGACAATTGACAAACAATGTTATGTTAATGTTGTGCATGGTCGTACCATGGAGAATAGAGTTAAGGTGAAATGTGGCCTAACTATACATGAGATGAGAAAGTGTTCGTCAAATCACGCTAAATTAGGTGGCGCTGTAGTAGCATTGGTGTTCAAGAACTACGCAACCGGCCAATCATATCAAATACCAATTCTACACTAGGGCCATTCTGGGTCAATTTATGGACCACTATTTCGTTAAACACTCGTTCGAAGTAAGGCGAGGTGCCCGTCCACACTCACGTATTCGCCTCGCCTCGCCCAACTTCGCGAGAGCGTGGTGCAGGTGTTAAACACTCGTTCGAAGTAAGGCGAGGTGCCAGTCCACACTCACGTATTCACCTCCCCTCGCCTAACTTCGCGAGAGCGTAGTGCGGGTGTTAAACACTCGTTCGACGTAAGGCGAGGTGCCCGTCCACACTCACGTATTCGCCTCGCCTCGCCCAACTTCGCGAGAGCGTGGTGCAGGTGTTAAACACTCGTTCGAAGTAAGGCGAGGTGCCCGTCCACACTCACGTATTCGCCTCGCCTCGCCCAACTTCGCGAGAGCGTGGTGCAGGTGTTAAACACTCGTTCGAAGTAAGGCGAGGTGCCAGTCCACACTCACGTATTCACCTCCCCTCGCCTAACTTCGCGAGAGCGTAGTGCGGGTGTTAAACACTCGTTCGACGTAAGGCGAGGTGCCCGTCCACACTCACGTATTCGCCTCGCCTCGCCCAACTTCGCGAGAGCGTGGTGCAGGTGTTAAACACTCGTTCGAAGTAAGGCGAGGTGCCAGTCCACACTCACGTATTCACCTCCCCTCGCCTAACTTCGCGAGAGCGTAGTGCGGGTGTTAAACACTCGTTCGACGTAAGGCGAGGTGCCCGTCCACACTCACGTATTCACCTCGCCTCGCCCAACTTCGCGAGTAGTGTGGTGGCGGAGTAATGCTTTTACGGGCACGGTGGACGGGCACCTCGCCTTACTTCGAACGAGTGTTTAACATCATATTTCATATACTTCGGTCAACTTTCCCGAATACTTCGTCGAGGAACTTCGCGAGAGAGTGGTGGCGGGGTTAGTTTGCCACTTTTTCAGTTTTTCAGTTCTTAAAACTTAAAGGTAAAGGACCCACAGTATTATGCTTTAGTATTATTAATGCTTCTTTTCTAAAATAAAATAGCACTAACGAATAACGGACAGTTCGAAATTTATAAGGTGGAAAAAATAAAAAAATAATAATTTAAATAAGTAATAATTTTGCAAAATAATTGTGTTAGAAAGCAACAAATATTGATTAATATTTAGTATAGACTAGTTTCTGTACACGGATAACTATAATGTTAATAGAGTGGCAACACTACTGTAACATATCTCAATAAGAAAAAATAAATGGTCGTCACGTTAAAGTATTATACGAAACTCTTTTATTTAAAACAACACTGCAAATTATCCGAATAATCCAACAAATTGCAAAATAAATTTTGTTAGTGATTTTTATACTGATTTTTTTAATTACATCAAAAATACAACAAATTTACATATCATTTACAGCAACACTAAATTTGTAATTCCTTCCACAGATTCCTTCCTTTTTCTTTTCTTATAAAGCGGTCACACTGCAACTAGACTGATGAGTTGATGACTGACTGACTAATCTGACTGAATCTGACTATACTACATCCAGATCCAGCTACATCTATATATATATACAATATACATAGTTGCATTGCATTACAAATTATATCCGAATCCTACGTTATCCTACGTTAAAATATAGAAACGTTAATTATATATAATTATCGTCTTTCAAGAAAGAACTCCGGCCGCAGTTCCCTTGAATTAATGAAACTAAATGCAGTGCAGTGCAATGTAAAATTACCTAATAAGAATCTGCTATAATACTCTTCGTGACAATTCTCCATTCAGTGACTCAATCCGGAACGTCCGGAATAAATTAAATTTTTTGGTGTTACTTATTTAAATCTAAGTAAATCGATAAAATGCAGTACAGTAAAACAACTTCTGTTAATCAAATTCTCCATCAAGAAATTACCGTTTTAGTGTCAGACCGCATAATACTTCCTGGATATGGCGGAGAACCAAGGTAACTAATTAATTTCTTTTATATAGTTTTTCTTATTAGATTTTCCTTTATCGAATTAATCTACCATGATGACTAAAACTAAAACTGTAATACTAAATTGCAAATCAAATGCTTAGGACTTATTGCTAGATGCGGAAGTTAATAGAGATCGCTCTTATGACGTCATTATTAAGTTTAAGTACTGAATTGAATTCTTTCCTATGTTACTTTACTGCACTGAGAGACGCAAAAAGCAAATCTTGTAATAGTAGAGGAGCCCAAGGGGGGATTTTGGGCATTACTGGAGTGCGTCAGATATTGCCAATGTATATTCCCCATGTGTCTCCAATAAATATGTATTAATTTGCACTCGCAAATTTTAACTGTAAAAATTAAAATTCATCTCGACCTGATTTTTATACAGACAGTTCAGTTCAGCCTGAATTCCTGATTGTGCTGATTCTTAATCTTAATTGTGCTGATTTTTTTAATACAGCTCTCCCCACCGCTGAAAAGAAAAACATCATATAAACTTATTTTTCTTGGTACCATCTAACCTTCAAAATCCAATAGGTCACCACAATGCTCAAGTGAATCCAGATTTAGCATCGTGGGCTCCCCCACCATAATGTTTGAATGGATCTCTTGTCTCTAAATTTATTATCATTCCTTAAAAATGATTGAAATTTTTGTTTACAATCCATAATTCAATTATGACTTAAGTCAGTCCAAAAGAAGGTATAGAAGGCTTCACTGCCTATTTTTCTGGTTTATTTTATTATTATTTTTTACTATAATCTCTCTTAATATTATTCTTAATTGTTATTAATAGGTATTTATTTATTTATTTATTTACAATAACATATATACTTATATACTTTAGTTAATTAGCTATGACAGCACACAGTAGGCATGCAGGCCTGTAATGTGTGCTTCATGAATTGTAATTATGTAATAAAAAATAAAACAAAAAGAAACAAATTATTTATAATAATAACAAATTATAAATATACACTAAATTAAGGTACATATAAAAGTAAATAACACAATAAATTTAGAATATAAAATGAGGCTATCAATATATTATGTATTATGTTTTTAAATTGATTTAGTTAAATAGTTTTTTGACATGGTCGTATTTAAAACTGAAAAACCATTTTTTAATCTTAGCCTTAACTTTAACGTATGGTATATTGCTTAAAGTCATAATGTTTAGTAATGTTGTTGTAAATGCTTAATTGAACAAAGTATAAAAGTGTTTTTTATTTTATTAGCTAAACTGCTGAAATTGAAATGTTTTTTTTTTTAAAGGTCAGCACTTCAGTATCTTGCGCAATGCTTAGATGTTTTGGGTGAAGAATCTGCGCAGGCTCAAGGATTGAATAAAGTCATTACTACATACTTAAAATTTAGTAAGTCTGAAGGCCAAAAATTATACTTGATAAAGGACGCAACAGCGAATGAGTAAGCATTTATTTTTTTCATTTGGTATCACATGTTTAAGTAGTCTTTTGTGCACCCTGTCTAGCAGCAGTAACCATCCCCTTACAGAAGACCAACAATGCGAAACAAGAGCATGTGTGTTTTTGTGTTTCGGTGAGTGAGTAGGGGATGCTAGAGCCCATTCCCAATTCTTTATTGGGAGCACACTTGCAGCACTTAAGGTGTTGCTTGTGCTATTGGTGACCTACCATCAAGTGGACCGCCAGCCTGTCTGCCAATCTTAGCATTAAACCGAATGCTTTTGTCTAAAATTATTAAATTTTATTTCAATGATACAATATTATGTAACTCTTCTATACTAATATTATAAAGAGGAAAGATTTGATTGTTTGTTTGTTTGTATAGAATAGGCTCCAAAACTACTGGACCGATTTGAAAAATTCTTTTACCATTAGAAGCCGACATTATCCGTGATGAACATGGGATACTTTTTACCGCGGGAAAATGCTTCATTCCTACGGGAAATCTAAAAAAAAATTAAATACTAGCGACTTGGTCCGGGAGTTAGCGCCATCTATGCAAAATACGGTAGATGGCGTTTTATACTTTTCTACGCGGACGAAGTCGCGAGCACCAGCTAGTATGTAATAAAAGTAAAGTTATGAATAGGTTTAAGTATTAATGAGGGAGAAATCACTTTGTGCTGAATATTTACATTAATTTACTTTAATATGATAATATTGTTAGATAAAATTATAATTTGTTGAACTATGCATAGAGTATCGTTGCGAGATAGAATCCATGATGAGGTGCCATTGCCAAAGACACCAACATGACTCATAGAATCAGCAGTGAGCACGTCCTAAAGAGTAGAATTAATTATTCTACTCGTTATTCGTCGATTGTCGAGAAGCCTATTTTCAGTAGTGCCTTTACAGATGATTATGACGACGAAATTGTGATAATTACAATTTTGTTATATTAATTTTCAATATTCATTGAATTTATTGTTTCATTGAATAAACAAAAAAAAACAAATTTACGTATTAAACAACTGAAATTTTCTTTAAACATGTCTGGGGTAACCGTTTAACTTTTATTCACAACCGTCAAATTGTTGGTTATGCATATAACTAAGTAAATTTAGTTTTTTCTTTCCAGTATGAAAGGTGAAATTATTGGTTTCCTGAAAACTGGTAAAAAACATTTATATTTATCAGACAACGCTGGTAAAATGTATGAAGTGGATCCCTTTTGTGTACTGGATTTTTATGTGAAATTATCCACACAAAGGCGTGGTTACGGGAGACGCATGTTTGAATTTATGCTAAAGGTAAGAATCTCTTGTTTAGTTAGCTAAGTACATATTTTTTTAAAGGAGGTATAATGTTGGTTATAACTACATAATTACCTATAGTTGATCCTGATATGGCCTGTGATAAATACTTACTTTTTTTCAGGATCTGAGCATCACAATTGATGAAATTGCTATAGACGGACCGTCTACCAAAATGATTAATTTCTTGAAAAAAAATTTTGGTGTAGATCAATTGTTAAGGCAGCCAAACAATTTCGCCTTTACAGTCACATTCTTCAACAACCTAACCCAAAACAGGTAATCACTACAACTACAACATTGTTTTAAAATCTTATTAATCAAGTTGTATTGTGCCATTTCCTGAATTCCAATTGAAGTCTACAAATCTCCAACATTCCAGATGACCTAACCCACAGCAAAAATCATAACAAATAATAGGAGGAATGAAACAGTTTTTTGAGTTAACTCCTTTGTAATGTCAACAAGAAAAAAATCAAATTTACTCCAAAATGAAAAATTCGAATAACAGTGTAACAGTTTCGAGTAACAGTGTTTGTGTATAGATATAACTATTATAAATCAATAATCAAAGTTATATACACTATCTCTAACAGTACTTATAATAATTATACACAATGTATTTTATAATTTTAATTCATTACTAGCTGGTGCCCGCGACATCGTCCGTGTTGAAAAAGAAAAAAAGTAGCCTATCCTGTGTCCTGTACGTCTAAAAGTTTATCTAACCAAGTTTCATGAAAATCGATTAATTCGTTTAAGAATTATGGCGGAACATACATACATAAAAAAAAAATTCTAAAAATCGTCAATTTAGTTTCAGTATCATGTATAGAGCCTATAAACACCATATCTCTGAAAACAAAGTACCTTACTCCATGACCGACCAATACAGATTTATTATTAGTATTGACAAGAGAGAACTTCTAAAACATTCAGTCTGCCTTTATGTTTGATATTTCAACATGTTTAAGTATAACTCTACTAGTATAGAGTTTTATCTTTTAACAATATTATCATGTTTTTAAGAAATAACAACTCCAAAACTCCTACTCATGAAGCAGCAGGCCGTTACGATGCGTCAACTAGATCGAGCATTGGTGGGGTAAGTCAGTTTTATATAATTGTGGCTCTGTATCGGAAACTAACTACACTAAGTCACATTAAGACGTGAGTGGATGAAGGTGTTATGTCGCATTTTTGAGTTTTTTCGTTTTTTTGCGTTGATGAAGGTAATATATCCATACGAATGTTTACAGATCTTAAGATCTAAGATTTAAGACATTTTTGGAATATAAAAAGTTGAAAAAGGTGTTACATATAGTTAATTTCAAAAAGCAGAGTGCAGAAAAGTTTACATATGTTAATGGACGAGAGAGCTATGTTCACTTTTTTTAAATTAAATTAATACTAATGTTTACTGGCTATCATATCATTAATATTTTAGGTTGTTTACACAACTTTTCATCATAATTTAGTACAAAAAACAGTTCCGTGGCGACTTATCTTAAAAATTCCGTATAAAACTTTAACCTCGATTTATTCGAAATTGGAATAATGCGACATATCACCTTCATCCACTCACGTGTATTATAAGCGTGTAATTAGTTGGACTTGTAACATAGGTATATAATCAAAAACGAAACTTTTTTGTTATATATTTAATAGGACTAAAATACTTATTCCAATGGCGTCATAAAGTGATTTAAAAAAAAATGAACAAGTCAATTGAATGTCAATAATGTCAATTGAACTACTGATACTTTTAGTATCGATAGTTAAAGTGCCAATAGTTCAATCAATTGAACTCCCAATTGAACTATAATGGGAGTAGACCCTACAGATGTATATGAGCTTTGAGAGAATGGTATTGATTCACAAGTGCTGATAAGTTTCACCCCTACCGAATGACTTTTTCATAAAATTAATTGAAATAACATTAACTCCAATGTACTCTTTTTTTTCATTCAGATCATGTATGATACCAGAGTAGAGACAAGGTATCAAGAACCGCAAAGTTCTTTCGGGTATGTATTGAATAACCACGTGGTTTTTAGCACCGCACATTACGAATTAATCGAATCGTCTAAAGTTCTAAACAATTTATTTTATTGAATGTCATATGACCGACTCTTTTTTTACAGATACAGCAACATGAATTTTGTAAATCCCAGTTTGGATACCAGTGTGAAAAGGGCTGCTACGCCTGGCCGCTTTAGTGCGCCTCAACCGAGATCCAGTATTGGCGAAGTAAGATATATATACAAGATATGGCTTTATACGAAAAAAAAAAATGAAAAAAAAAAAATCGCCCCTATTACTTAACCAGTCTTACAGACCTGAAATATTTTATTATAGTCTACTTAAATATTATTTACAGTATCAAAATTTTCGATACACATCTGTTTATGCTGAGTACACATCCGTCTAGTCTTTTTTTTAATTTTAACTGAATATGTTATAACTATAGTCAATTTCAAAAAAATATATATAAGGCAATCTTAAGGGTGACATTTCATTTTCTAGTTTTCCGGAAGTGATACTACTGATGCTAGTGTACGTAGCACTGTTAATAAAACACTTTTTGACCTTTAAATGGTATTGTTAAGACTTGAATTTTATCCTATAAATTATCATACCGTTGACATTCAAATCTAACTGTTCATTTTTCACAGAGAAAAAACACGTGGATAGAGCTTCAAATGACAAAAAAATATCCTTTGCTGGACAACTGGCAGATGTGAAACATCGAAACTATTTTGTATAGAACATAATGCATATAAGTTTGGTTTATTAAAGGAAACTTAATTTAATAATCAAAATTTATATTGAAATATTGTCCCCACGTTACATATGACCTCAGTGTGGTGGAGCCGTCAAAGTGTTGGGCCAAAGTTAGACTAAACTAGCTGGTGCCTGCGACTTCGTCCGCGTTGAAAGAGAAAAAGTAGCCTACCCTGTGTCCTGTACGTCTAAATGTTTATCTACCAAGTTTCATGAAAATCAATTAATTCGTTTAAGAGTTATGGAGGAACATACATACATATATACACTTACAGATTTATTACTAGTATTGATGTTGCCAATAACCGGTACCACCCGCCGCAAAAGATCTTTCATTACCCTTAAAACTTTGAACATTAACCACAAAGACTGAAAAGAAATTATATAGCTACTGGATATCATCAACTTTAAACTGTTTAGAAAATTAAAGTCTTAACAATAACACTTAAGTGTATATAAATTATATGTAACTATTTATATGAATTATATAAAGGTCGCTTTTTTAAAAAAATATGCTTCATCAGTAACTAAGTATATACATACATACATATAGTGAAAAAAGGCTTACAGTTGCACTGTCACTATAATCAGTAGGTGCTAAGCTTCGCTATTATGTTTTTTGTTTTACTTTTTTCTTTTTGCCAAGCTCTGCCCTACAAGTACTTATTTGCTAGCTTTGATAATCATATGACACAATTTTTTTATCAATTTAACTATTTATTATGTCCTTCAATTTAATCATAGCTAATTGTAAGATTAAAACAGTGAATAAATTAGCTATAATTCAGATGAGATATTGAAAAATATTTTCTTTTAATACAAATAATTAATTCGACTTTGTTTTTTTTAATACAGGTTATGTATGGTACCTATGCTGATCCTAAAACTAAAGATTCCCAGCGCGCATATGGGTATGTATTATCACTTTATGAATATAATATAATAATATAATTTTTTAGTAATTAGATATGCATAGTGTGAGTTTTTCTTACTTTCTGCAATCGTCGAAAGTTCTATAAGCTTAAGTTATCCTATTTGTTGACGCTCTTAACTAAAATGAAAGCTACCACGGAAAGTATAGGTAGCCTTATAAAGTAATTGTAAATACTAAGAAAAATTCACAATGAACATAGCACCAAAAAGTTCCAATTATCCACTTCAACAGTTAATTACCTTACATGTATTGTAGATTATTTTTATTTTGCCTTATTAGCTTATTTATACTTTTTTTTATTTGCAGTTACATTCGCAGTTAACAAAGAATAGAGAGATAACATGTAAGGCGAATAGTTTTAAACACCTGGCTTACAGAAATTTTACGTTGTTGCACGTCTTTCAAACACAGCATATTTTTTTTTTACAAAATATACCAAATCTATAGTTACCAAGGTTAATGGACCCTATGAATTTGGAAATTTAAAAATTTATTGACAAAGAAGAAATCTTAAGAATAGAAAAATGATAGATCTGTTATTTTAACTAATGTGCTTGTTGTTGGTCAAGATTTTTGATATGAATACAAAAAAGTGTGTGTTGTTTTATTCATGTAAAAACTCTAAAGAAGACTATTGACTAGTATCAGCATTGATTGTTTATTGAGGCATTGCGTCCCCTTACTCTTCTGAGTTTTTGTCGTTCACATTTTCATGTTATTTGTTGCAAATCTACGGACACGAGTATACAATTGACTAGATTGTAAGATATTTGAAATATTATAACAATGTTTTATTTTTATTATTCTGTTATTTATAATTTATATACCAAATAATTTATAAACCTTAGTTTTAAGCCTAGGGATTGAAAAAAGCCTAGGCATTCTTACCATAGGTAAGCAAGTATTAACTAATATTGTAGAAACAAAATTATATTCTATGTTTTGTTTTGTTTTGTCTTTATGTAATTATTCTGTGAAAAAAGGATATTTGTCGAAACTGTAAATCGTCCCCTTATAATTTCTATGTTAATAATAACAATAATTTATTTGCTGAATATAGCTAATTACGAGGGGCATGCCAAAAGTTTTTAGATACTCAATAACTCAACCTTGAGCATGTATACACTTTTCCAAGTGTTTAAATTATAGGCAGCCAGGGTATATTCTTTGCTCTCGTATCTCTTGCCTTTCAATTTTTCTTTGATTTTGAGAAACAAGTAAAAATTGTAAGGTTCTAATTTAGAAGAATATGTTTAGTGAGGAAGTAGACACATTTTTTGAATTAAAAAAATCAAGTGTTAGCGGTGTCGTGGTGCCAAATAAATTCCCGGATTTGTGATTTCTGTTGCTTGTTACAACCGAGCTGATAATATACTGCTGCGGCACAAACCGTTATTTTTTCAGCTTTTTCAAATCAATTAATACTCCCAAGACTACCTGCTTTTTATCGATATTAGTTTTAAATTTAGTGACATTGTGACAGTGTGTTGCTGAGTAGCTGACACTGCGTTAGAATTTGGACGAAAGCCGTACTGATGTTTATAAAGGAAAATCTATCTCTGTTAAATAATTTTAAAAAAAGGAAATAAATACTTTTTCAAATATTTTTGATAGAACCGGTTAAACCGAGATAGGTCTGTAGTTCCCGGGGTCAGTTTTTAACTCCTGCTTTGTATATAGGCAATTTTAAGGCTATCTGGGAAAGCTCCATTCTCGATACATTTATTGATATAATTATTTAAATTACAAATAATCAGTTTTTTAATACATTTTATAGATTTTGTTATTACTTACATTTTCAATGGGCATCCTCCTTCATTTCACATACAGATGCTACAGAAGGGCCATTCTGGCTACTTTTAGAACCCTTATTTTATTGTTGGAGAGGACAACCAATTTTTCCAGTTTTCATATGTGTCGGTCCTTTCTTACCTCTACTCTCCCTGTGGACAAATTTGGACTACACTTCGTATAAATAGGGCTCAATTTCACGACGAACGCGTGTTATGTTGGCCTTCAGAGCGATTGTTGTCTCTGGTTTGTCTGCATAGACCTGAGATTTCACATGGCTCCACAGAAATTAGTTGAGTGGTGTAAAGTCACACGATCTCGGTGGCCAGTTGAAGTCGCCGCTGTGTGAGACAACGAAGCCTTTAATTTCTCATCTAATAAATTAAATGTTTCCCGTGTAGTCCTGTCAAAGTTGAAGCGTCCATATTGAAAAACTCTATTAAAAAAAATATATTTTATACTTTTGAACCTTTTCATGCAGAAGAATTTTAAACCATACGCTTGTTTGTTTTCAATTCAGGTCCACTATGCCGTCTTCTTTAAGTGGTGGAAATTCAAAATATAACAAGGTTGCTCGTGACATTTTACTTAAAAAATATACTTCACATTTCTCTGTTCTACGAAAACTCCATACTAATTTACATTCCCTATTTAGTCTGTGGAAGTCAGTGGAAATTTGTTTCAAAATAGTTTCAATTATCGGTCATTTATCAGATAGCTATTATTTTGCCACAATTTTCTGTATCTTCTGCAACATCTCTCTTCTACGAGGCAACGAAAAATAGAACTTTTCTGTCAAAGCTTGATTCATTGTGAATAAATATTTATTTATTCATAAATCTATAAACATATAAACGATTGTAAACACAATTCAACGTTATAAATATCTTAGACTGTACCGAGCCTGTATCTAGACAATGAAGTAGCAATCTTAACTAGACCATATGCTCAAGCGATGGCATATTAATGTGTAGTTCATTATTAAATAATATTGTAAATGGAATCGTTTTTAAAAGTTAAAATACCTGTTTTTTTAATCAAAAAATAGGTTTTCATTTTAATGTAAAAATTAAGTTAAAAATGCGCTATCAAATTTATGTGTTATCGAAAAAAATTAACACTTAGTTTTTGTTCAAGAACTATAGTTAATTCGTTAAGAACACTTTTATAGATCGCCATTTTATTACTACAATTGTAATTTTCTTCCTGTTGGCCAGGCTAGATTAGATCAAGCCGATTTAGTTTAGATTACTTGTATATGTTCTTAAAATTCCCAAATATTTTCCGTCTTCAGCTTAAGAATTTTGCTATATTGTCTAGCAAAATAGGTGAGAATGTAGTGTACGGGACTGCTGTAGACTCGCAGCATTTGATTAGGCCTGGCTTTTTGGCTTCCTGAGTGGGCAGGGCCTCCAGGCTAAGGGCTAAGGAGGGCTCACTAGTTAGTCGAGGAGGAGAGGGTTTGTATTTTCCAAAACAAGTTTGTACTGGTACTCGCAACTCGTAGTGGGCTTCCCTATTAATTTGACGTACTCGAAGGGCTGTTTCTATTGCTTCTTCTTCACTATTGAAGCTCTGTAGATAATCATCTACGTAATGATTCCGAACAATCGCCGCGTACGCTTCTGAATATCTTCTGACGTGTTTGGCAAGCAGCAAGCGATGAGAAGTTTCGGTTGAACTTGTGGATACTTGAGTTGTTCTCTGATGTTGAGGTGCTTGCAGTTGGACAGGTTTGAATGAAGAAGCCGAGTCTAATGATGGGCTAGACATTATAAAAAATAAATACAATACGTGTTTATATATTTCTAACTAGAAGCTTGTATAATTATGAAATTTCATGCTTCCAATTTTATACAGTGACGAGTTTCCATCCAAGCGTTCATTCATTATTTTACCGCTTTAGGGGTGGGATTTCTAAAAGTCCTTGGCTTAGTGAATGTTTATTATAAAATGCAAATATTTTAAATTTTTAAACATAACAAGCTATGCTAAGTGGCAAGTAGAGTTGGTAATAGGTTGTTTATTTATCATATGTTTTAGGTTGTGACAGGGAAGTTTGTCCTGCTTATACTTTTCAATATTTACATTAAACAGTTGATGTTTGAGATTAGAAACTCAAGTCTTGTTGTATATGATTCCAGCCAAATGTTTTTATTTGAACCAATATAATGTTTAATGAAAAAACTTATTGAGGAAGATCATTAGTTCGCTATAACAAGTTGGTTCGCAAATTTACAGGTTGTACCAACAAGGTAAAGGCAACTTTATTCGAGGCATATTGTGAACGCCTACGTTTCTTATGCATTAGTATTTTATCTTGTTATTACTCTAAGATTGTTATATGGACTTCGTCTGATTTACATTAAAATAAATTATTGTACTAAACACTATAAGTTAGGTATTGTAGTATTGTAAAATACCTAACTGTTCTGAGTTCGTGTTGTGTACATTTTAAAAATGCAACCTAATTATACCTATGAACAACACAGTTTTATAGCTTTTTATTTGAAAACTGCATCACCCATGTAAGTTTTGATTTAGTTAAATTTGCGTTGAGATCCGCGTTGTATGTTTTAAGTTAATTTTATTTTGCACAATCACTTTATTTTTGTAGTTGCATGATACTTTTCTCATACTGATTTAGGTATGTCTTATATATAAAAAAAATGTTTTTTCGAAACAGTATTGCTCAAGGAGAGCTATCCGGTGCCACTACTTCTAAGACGCTTAAAATACAAGAGGTTGCTAAAAATTCCGACACGGAAATTTTCGATTTCGTACAAAATAATAAATCTAATTCCATCTCGAGAGGCGAACAAGTGCAACCTACACGACAGCAAACAATTAATCAAGAGAGGCCGTCGTCTTTGCCATTGCAAGATGCAGATTTCTCCGAGGAGAATCTTACTCAAGCATATTTACCTGTTGCTAATGTCGCTTCTAAGACTGTCAAAATGCTAAAGGTCGATACAAATTCTGAGCCGGACGACTCAATTTCCATACAAAATATTGAATATAATTCGGTATCTCCATGGGGATCGCATCAACAACAAACTGGTCAACAAGAGAGGCCGTCATCGTTGGCCATACAAGAGACAGATTCCGTGGAGATTCCGTCGGCTGGTCACAGGGATTCGCGTCGCGGCTCACAATTAACCGACCGTGGTCATTTTGATGTTAAATTTTATCACACAAAATTGTGGTAGTTTTCGAAAGAATGTACTTCCAATTGTATTCTGAAAGGCTTTCTAAATTTTCCTAAGAAATATGTATCTAATAACGTTTGCAAATCATATAGTTGTCGCTTTTAGCTATTTGTATAATCTAAATGTATTACATTTTCACATCGCACACTGTACTTAATAATAAAAAATAAAATCTATATAATTAAAAAGTTTGTTTCATTACTGGCTGTGCTTAATTTTTTTTTAGTTTATATAGATAAAATCTTAATGATTTTATAGGTAAAATTTACTTCCGCATATATTATATTACCATCTTCTATTATTATAATTCGTAGGTAGTTTGTATTAAGTTAGCCTAATAGTCCTGGAAAACTTACAAACAAATTTAAATTTTAGTTCCTTAGTAAATTTGAATTTTTATCGATAATATAATCGAAGAAATTTTAGATTCCGACCTGTAAAAGGGGTGGAAAAAAATACTCAAATTATCCAAAAATGGAATGGTAAGGAGTTACAAAAAAAGTTTTAGACAAATATTGTAGAGAATTTAGTTTTACATAAAATGTTTGTAACTATTGCTAAAACTTGTATAATTTAAGACTTTTTTTAAAAAATTTCTTTCACCCTTCTAGAGACTTATATCAAAAGTTTATTATTCCAAAATGGGAAATACAAAAACCTGTATAATGGGTTATAAATATTATAAATATAAAAGTAACTCTGTGTGTATGTCTGTTACTACTCGACCAATCATCATGAAATTTTGCATACACATTGTTAGGGATAGAAAGGACATAGGCTATCTTTCATCCAGAAAATAGTGCTGAAGGCATCCCAAATACAAGAGATAGCATTCTATTGCTTATTTATTTTTTATGCTTGTGCGAGGTCGCGGACACCAGCTAGGATAATATAGTGACGTATCAGTATAATATTCATTTTGGGTGGAATGTCGATGATATTCATACTACATAATGACATTGAACGAACTGTCTGTGAGTGGGCAACATACAGGCGACATCTGTGGAAAAATGAGTACTATTACAATCGAGGAAGTGATCTTCTAGAGGTAAAAAAGTACGCATTTGTCCCCAGATGTCGTGTCTTAAGTTTCGAACAATCCGTTCAAAATTTTATTACTCATTACCTGATTTCGCTTTTATGTACTAATTTTGCTATCAAAATTTTTGTCAAATGCTGCTTAAATTAAACTTTAAACAGCTTTAAAGCGTCTAACAGAAGTTATAGCCCTCTGAAAGTGTATGGCAGTGCTGAATATTGTCAATACTAATAATAAATCTGTAAGTGTAGGTATTGTATGTAGTATGTAATGTTCTTCCATAACTCTTAAATTATTCACTGATTTTCATTAAACTTGGTAGATAAACATTGTCTATAAATAGTTGAATATGAAATCACTGTTGTCTTCATAAGGAAGGAGTGGAAAGGAAATGTGAATTTCTTATAATTAATGGTAAATAGTAAGTACTTGTCATAGACGAAAAGCTTATTTTTTATGTTATACTGGACAGACAAGCTGACGTTCTTACTTGTGCCTAGGTGTATTAAAAATTGGCTACCCAAATGGTCAGTCTAACAAGAAAAGGACATGGCTTGTTATGTCTTTTATTAACAAAGAAGACACGTGCTATTATTTCACGGTTTAGGTACTTAATAGGGTTGGTTATGGTTACTGGTTAATGGTACTGTAGAAGTGTTTTATGGATTAAGAGGGTTTCGTCTTGGGAAACTATAAACTATAAAGGACTTAAGAAAGTTAGTGCCAACGTATTTTTTAAACAACATTGTTGATTCTACGTTTTCTTATAAAATATAAGTCAGTAAATGGTAAAGTAAGTATTTTATAGGATATGATCTCGTTTAGAACTACGAATAATTTCATTTCACGGATGAGACGTCTTTGGCGATCCGCCAGAAATTTCGACGCGGTGCATACCACACATTGTGGTGGAAATGACTCTCAACATTGCTACTCAAATCAATATCGCCTTCCACATTGTATTGTGGTAAATAACGCCCACTTATTTTAACTACAAGGTTTTTAAACAACACATGTTTGTATGGAATGACTTGATGGCTACCGTTAATTGGGGTACGCCAGTTGCCTGTTTAAAACGTAAGTCTTTAATATTATAAATTCTTCTATATTAATAAATAAATAAATAAATAAATAAATAAATCATTTATTCGACGTAAGTTTTTACAAAACATTTATCTTCGTCAACATTCTTTACAAACTACCACCGGTTCGGAAAGCTGTTTCTATTATTTGTAAAAGCCCGCGACTTCGTCCGTGTTGAAAAAGAAAAAGTAACCTATCCTGTGTCCTGTACGTCTATGCTTATCTATCAAGTTTCATGAAAATCAGGAGTTATGGAGGAAAATACATATACGTGACATACATACAGAAAAAATATCTAAAAATCGTCAATTTAGTTTCAGTATCATGAATAGTCATGACTCCAGTATTGATTAAGGTGTAATGAGTAACTTACTCCAGTATTGATTAAGGTGGACAGCTTGATGGTAGGTCACCTATAACAGAAGCAACGTTTACAGGGGCTGCAAGTGCGGTGCCGTACAGTAGTAGGGTTGCCTACTACTGTACTTAAAATTGCCCCCCGTAGTAGGGTTAAGGGTAAGGGAAACAACATTATGGTTCTGGCAACACTTACTTCACTAAAACAAGTATTAGTTGTACCGTAAGTATAAATGTTATGAAATAATGTCACTTTTATGCTTTTTTTTAGCTCATCGCCTATGGAATAGGGCAATGAGCTAAAACTTAATACCTAAATTTACCTTTCTCCTAATTTCAACACTGCCTATAGAGACACCTATGAGATGGAAAACCCAAAAATGTGATGATGAAAGTAGTATCAGAAAGGAGGCATTGAAGTAAGAATGGTGACGAGTTGACGACCACTAAGTATATCAAGGGCGATTCGGCTAGAAAGAAAGAAAGAAATTACTCCAAGTATAGCGAATTCTCACGTTATAAAACCTACTGTGGTCTAAATTTCAGCTTCTTAGACTTAGTAGTTTTAGGTTTGCGATGATAGTTATACCTAAGCCAATTTTCACAGAATGTATTAAAAGAAACACAGTTTTCATTGAAAACAAATATTGTTTCAGTTACATTAAAGAAATAGAATGCACTTAATATTCCCTATCCCTATACTTAGATGTGAATCGCAAGCAGTTCTATGGGTCGTTGAGTGCCTCTCGCGCATTGCTACAGTTACAGTATACCTGCTCATGAGAATGACGATTAAAACATTGAACTTCAATTAGTAAACAAGAGATGATGATGCGTTTGGCCTACCGCCACGTACACGCCTCGAATCCATCGGTCGTGTCGGAAAGCCAACGACGACGTAAACATGCCTATTTGCACGACTCTGATCTTGGCCAGATCTTGACCCATTAACACGGGAACATGTCAGAGCTGTCGCTTCATGTATTTTTAGCAAGGTGGCGGGCGCGGGGATTCTCTCGGGTTTACGTGTTCGCGCGCAAAGAGTAACCGACATTCGGCCGACGCGCGGCTTGCAGGGACCATGAACGCTGGAAAATGACAACGAGGGGTATAAGACGAAAGAAGTCGTCGCTTACCGAAGTGAAAGTTGCTGTGATCGGTGCCCCGTCTGTTGGCAAAAGCGGTATGTGATGTGTATTTCATCTAATTGTTCGCTTCAAATGTCTTTCAGCGGCCCCAGTGGAGATTTACAGATTGATTGCAAACTTTTATGAAATATTTTATTTCTCAGTTCTCAAAATTAACTATAAATATTAATACTCTGGTCCTGGTGTTGATGTAATTTTAGTAAGACAAATACGAGAAATGAAAGTGCTCTCAGTAATATACTTTATAGGCGTCAGTAGAAATTCTTCGAACAAAAAGTCATGTCAATCAGCAGTGCCATTTCTTCATACGGGGAAAAGAGTTTAAATATATAGATATAATAATATGTAGTTTGCATAAGCGTTGATAGCGGCTAAGCGGGATCTGTTATGCGTGTGCATAGCGAATAGTGCCTATCAAGTGTTAAAAAAATAGACATTACTATAAACACTACAAGTGTTATAAGTGGCGTGATGATTACCACAATGTCATACAAGCAATTGAATATTTTGGCAGCTCCCCAACTACATATGGTTGTTATAGTTTAAGTGGATGGTAATGATGCACTAATGTTTATGTATAACAAGTGTTAATTATAAACAACAGTTCTATTTCACAGTTCATTAATTGTGGCTCTTCTTTATTCTTACAATCTATAATTAATAAATATTGACGAAACGTTTGGTCTAGTCACTAGTGGCTAGAGTAACAATAGCTGTCAACCAAACGGTCGCGGTTCGAATCCCCCTATGGGCAAATTAATAATGTGTTCAATTGTTGTTTTTTTTGCATCAGCTTCAATCAGTCTCGTTGTCAACGTTGTCGTATTTATTATTTTAATAATAAATAAAAATAAATACGTACTGCCTATAAACGTTACGTTAGTTAAATAGGAGTTTTAAATAAATCGACTACATACCGTTTCTTCATGGATGCCATTGTCAGAACTGGACCAAATTGAAATGGGACAACACGGGAAGGACCAGCTTTCAAATAAAAAAAGAATCATCAAAATCGTTTCACGCAGTCGAAAGTTATGAGGTAACAAACATTAAAAAAAATACAGTCGAACTGAGTACTTCCCCCTTTTTTGGAAGTCGGTTGAAAATAATATTTTATGATCCGCCAGCCATAATAATCAATACTAATAATAAATCTGTAAGTGTAGGTATTGTATGTATGTTTGTATGTTCCTTCATAACTCCTAAACGAATTAATTAATTTTCATGAAACTTGGTAGATAAACATTTAGATATACGGGATACAGGGGTTACTTTTTCTTTTTCAACTTGGACGAAGTCGCGGGTGCCAGCTAGTTACATATATTCAACCTAAAACCGATTGGGTGGGGTAGGCTATTGACTCTTTTGTACCTTAGTACGACTTATCGTATGCTTTTTGAATTTTCCTAATATCTTTGTAATATTCCTTTTAGCGTTTACCGTTACAATGTTTTAGAGTTTTATATTCTTAACCTATTTATACGATAACTGTGCAACTATTGCTAAAATATTATAATTAGTACCTATCTACTTATTTATTAGTGATATACATACACACTTAATACGGCTATCATTTTGTACAAATATTCCTTGAAATTTTGAGAAATTCATGAATAGATTTTTTTTTAAAAAATGCCCGGATAATAATTGCATCTTTACGAAGCCGGTTACTAAGTTTTTATCCACTAATAGAAGATCTTATCTTCTATTAGTGGATACGAAATTAATTATAAACAAATATTTACTATTTTTGAAGTATGAAATATTTGTTTCATTTGTTGCCGATAAATTGTTGTAGGTTATGACCGAGTTTATTTTTGGATTTGGGACGTAGATTATTTTGTAACGCACTGTGTATCGTTCACATTATTAATTTTCTATTGACAAACCTTATTATCCTTTACAAAAAAACGGTATAACGGGTCTCTATATTAAATATTCAAGTGGCTATTTAAGACAACAAAAGCTTATTTAAGCTCTTTTTTTAAGAAAGCTTAAATCAAATCAAACTTAATTGCCTGCACATGGGTGTATATCCAGATTTTACAAATAATAAATAGCATCCCAGCAAGTATGTATTACCATATTTGGTGTGCAAAACATATATCTATGTTAGCTGGTGCCCGCGACTTCGTCTGCGTACAAAGTTTTATGTATCTTAAAGCCTTCCCAACGCAAAAAGAATTTTTCTTACAAGCAAACTCTTTAGCTTTATAATTTTAGTACCTATAGATTACAGTCTTCTATGCTATAGGCGACGGTAGCCACCTACCATCAGGTGGACCGTCAGCCTGTCTGTCGCCCTTACATTAAAAAAATAACATAAAATTAAGGGTTGGTCTTGGACTGCCTAGAAAATAATCTGACTACATTTTATTGACATTTAAAAATAATTTACTGTCAATTATAAATTATTATAAACAAAAGAAGAGTCACTCAAAATCCGTACTAATATTATAAATGCGAAAGTTTGTATGGATGTGTGGATGTATGGATCGATGTTTGGGTGTTTGTTATACTCTTTTACGAAAAAAACTACTGAACCAATCACCGTGAAATTTTGCATATACACGTTGTCTTGGACACCAGAAAAGATAGGGTATCGCGAAGTCGCGGGCACCAGCTAGTGCCAGAATATACTTAAAATTCACACTATAAAAGTATTTATCAAGCAAAAAATTATCTCAATTAAAATTTGGATCACTAATGTTATCAAAACAAAAATGTTCTTTGCATAACAAAGATAAGATGTTCGTTTGTGGTGTGGCTAATAAAGCGATGCGTAATGTTCGATTTGTACCTAATCGTAAATTGTTTAGCGGCCGTGCGTCGGAAATAGTATTCAAGCGTTCAAACATTTGAAGCCGAGACGTGTTGTAACATTTCACTTAAAATAAACTCTTCCAGCCTTGAATTTTATGTCTTTGTTTGCATTGTAGTTATTACAAAACTTTATATACCAAATATTAATGTTTATTAATAATCAATGGTAAAGGAAGGCCGGTAGATCCGGTAGGACACCAAAATACATCTACCATTCAAGTCTAGTTATCATTAATGTAGGTCAAACGAATATAAATGTAAATGTAGTGTACAAAAAAACCTTTTAAATCTTATATTGTGTTAATAATAATAACCTATAATACTAATAATAAAGGGTTGGTCTTGGAGTAAGTTACTTTGTTTTCAGAGATATCGTTTTCAGAGATAGGCTCTATAAATGATACTGAAACTAAATTGATGATTTTTAGATTAATTTTCTGTATGTATAATCCCCCATAACACTTAAACGAATTAACCGATTTTCATGAAACTTGGTAGATAAACATTTAGCCGTACAGGACACAAAATAGGCTACTTTTTTCTTTTTCAACGCGGGCGAAATCGCGGGCGCCAGTTAGTAAATTAATAAATCTGTGGATAATAATTAAAAACGACGTTTAAGTCCTTTACTGTTTACATATTGTTTAAAATACGAGAAATTATGATAGATAAAAATGTACGTCTACAGTTTATTAAGAAGTGCTGTGACATAAATAATAATGGTAACAAGAATATATAATAATACAATAAGCGACAAGCTAAATAGGTTTTGGGTTTATATATAATAGTAAAAAATATTTACATTATTTTAAATATAAAACGTTTTATGGCTATACCATAAAACGTAAAATATTTAAAATATATTTTGCCTAATAGGCACTACGAACAAAAACTGAGGTATATATTTTTTTTACAATTCACAAAAAGCTGGTCGCTTTGTGTACTTCTTATTCATAGTAATAAGAAGTGTTATTTATCTATCTACCTACGTCGTGTAATTGTAAAGTTGTGTTTTAAATTATCCTTATGAAATTGTATGTAAATACTTTCGTATAAAAGCCTACTTTAGAAAACGTGCTTTTGCTATTGCATGTTGACAAATAGCATAAAATTCGTACCTAAGTACACTTTTAAATTAAAAAAATGCGTAAACCGCTACCATCCCGATGTTTTTTCGTCAAATTCAGTGTGAATGAGCATAGAACACGTGTTCGTGATTCATTAATAAACAAACATACACGGATAAATAAATAATAATATTATCCCACCATCGTACGTATGTTTTATTTTGATAACCTTTTAAAACGTGAATTTAAAAATACTTTAATCTTACCCGAACCGATATTGAAAAAATATAATTTCGTGGTTAGGTAGGTATTTTATATTGGCGCTTTAAATTTCATACAGTTAAATATCACTGAAGGTGTGACGGTGTCGTTCATAGAGCGTGACGGCATGACTTCACTGTTAGGCATGATTAAATTGTGCCTAACTAAAGAAGTATTCACTTTAAAAAAAAACAAATATTTATAAGAAAAAAATACACTTGTATAATTGGGAGCGAATTCATGCGTATATTTGAATTACCCATTTTTACAGCAATTTATTAGGTGCAGAGTGCACCTTGGCCGCGTTCCCTAAAAACGCCACTGTGATAGAATTTATAGTCTGTAAAAGTCTGTACACCTCTCAAAGGTCAATGGCCCCTCTGAGTCAATGAAAAATTAATATTTAAATCACGAATCAAACTTGATATTTTAAGACTAGTTTTTTAAGATTCTACTTATTCTTATAGAAATGTTAAACTTATTTTGAAGTGAAAACATCTTTAGGCGCGTTGGTCATTTTTGAGATGAGAAAAAACCTTAACCGACACCTCTGTATATATTTTCCTGTACTTCCTATGTATGTACTTTCCTGACAATTCAAAAAATACACACGTAATTTTGTTCAAAATTTCACTTCTGTCGGCGGTCCCGGAGTGCCACTGCTTTTTTGTTTTAGTTACCTACGAGTATATGTCATAGCTACATAATTAATTATTACAAATTTATAACAGTATTTAGAAGGCTAAAAGGGACTCGTAAAAAAAACAAAAAGGCGATCCTTCGGAACAATACTTTTTATGATGAAAGTACCCTTGTAAACGTACATGCAAAAATGTATTAATGAAAATGGGGCACGGCACGATATGTTTAAAACAATAAAAAACACCAATAATTGCGTACTTGTAACTTAGCAATTGTATTCTTATAAAATATTATTTTTTGTTGTTTCAGCATTGACGGTACGTTTTCTAACAAAAAGATACATCGGAGAATACGACCATCAACAAGGTAAATGCTTTGTAAGCGCTGAATGTTAGAGCGAGCTTCTATACTACATGAGAGCGTCTTTCTATACTACATTGAAAAGTTATATATTTCAAATTAGCGACCCGGTCCCAGCTTCGCTTGAGATGCAATTTTCTATAGAGAAAAGCCTTTCCCATTTATTCCTCTTTGTGCAAGTGAAAAAATAATAATTAAATCGGTCTATCTATTCTTGAGTTTTACAGCACGTCAATTGATTTTTACAACAACGATTAATGTGACATTACTTGAATTATAAATGTATTGCAAACTGAAATTATGAATTTTGAATTAAAAGCATTCTTATTGTACCTACCTTAGAATTAATACAGCTTTAATAATTTTGTATTGCAGATAGTAAATACAAACACGAAGTCCTGCTGGATGGGGAGCCTATTCTTTTTGAGATTTTAGATACTTGCCCCAAGGTAAGAGGCTCATATATATTTATTAAGATTTAAAAATAAAACCGTAAACACATTAAGACTACATTAAATATTTTTCAAATTAAAATTAGTCTGACTTTAAAATACTGTAAGAAATATTCTATATTTCTACTCCTCCTGACTACTCCTGAAGAGTTGACGATGACAGCCAGCTAGCCCTAGTTTGAAAGAGTTGACTGCAAGAATTAATAAAGACTCTTTGCAGCTGTGATTAAAGTTATCTATCACACAATATATATATATATATATATACGAATATTGAAATTTAATTTAGTACATCTTACACTGTAAAATAGAAGAAATTAACGAGCCCATTGGAGCTCATAGTGGTTAAGGCTTGGCGGAGGTTTGAGACAGGCTTAGTGGTTTGGTCCTCGCCGATCCCAACTATCTCCCGGGGTCAGCAGGGATTATATCGCAGATTTTCCGGGTTCCGGGTTTAGATGAGTGAGTAAGCCCATTCCCTAATTCCTTATCCTAAATCATACTATGGTAGGCATTGCACTTGCAGCACCAGTGGCGTTGCTTGTGGCGACGGTAACCACCTATCATCAAGTGGACCGTCATCCTGTCTGATAAGGATATAATGTTTATAAGAAAAATTCAAAATTCATTAATCGGTTATTTGTGGCTATTTTAAAATGGTTATAAAAATAATCATTTATACTGTACAAAAATAAGAATAAGCAGTCAAATGGCGTGAGCTCCCTTTAACAGGGGCGATGTTATCAAAGTGCTAAAAGAACCTTGATTTTCTCAATACATACTTACATTTGAATACCTATTGCACCGCCTGTTATCTGCTGATACATCTGCTAACACTAAACTTGACATAATAAATTAAATAAGACTCCTTACTCCTTACTGGGAAATATTTTATCATATTTTTACATATATTTATGTAAATTCTGTTCCAGAGCGTAGATGAATTGCCCAGCGGTGAGGTAGCACAGTGGGCAGACGGTCTCTTCCTCGTCTATTCCATAACAGATCGTAAATCCTTTAATTATGTGCGCCGCGCAAAACAAATCCTACAGCCTGACGTGCCACTCACTTTAGTAGGCAACAAAGCTGATATGGTGCATTTAAGACAGGTTAGTGAGGATTCTTTGGGAGCAGACTAAACTTTAGCTTTATAGAAAGCTTTGCTTCTATTAATTTGGTATCATTAAGGTGATCCTCTTGTAAGGAAATAATTTACAATAGAAATAAACAACAATAACAAATCTTAAACGCTGAATGAATTTAACAAACTTGAGCAAATTTTTGTCTTTATTATACCTATAAGGCCATGGCATTTAAGAGTTTTTAAAATGTTCCGTCCGAAAAAGAGGTGCAAGATTAGACAAGATGAAGACAGTAATTAATGTCCGATGGAAGAAAGGGGAAGGCGGTATGAACTCATGCAGCCCCTGATCACATTCAGGATGTGCATTAATGAATACTCGTCCTTACAATAAGGCCACAACCGAAATATATCTGACTGTCTGTCAAGGATAGTGAAATTCACGACAGATGTCATCCTTACTAATCCTCACTAATATCATAAATGTGAATGTGAGTTTGTGTGTTTCTTACGCTTTCACGAATAAACTCCTGAATCGATCACCATGAAATTTTGCACACACGTTCTCTGGAACACCAGAAAAGACATAGGGTACTTACCTTTCATAGTTCTATGCGGACGAAGTCGCAGGCACCAGATAATATTTTAGATAAAATAATCTTGTAAAATTTTATACTCCTTATACTCCTTAGTAACTGGACAATCCGGTGGCAAGAATTTGTTGTGTGTTTTTGTGGTTTTAGTTTAGTACCTACCAATAATCTTAACGTATGATTAATCGCTGAATGTTGTTACTTGGTCTAACATTTCGGTACCTACAGTAACTTCATCCAATCTGGGGCGATCAATCTGATGACGAACAATTTTAGGCACGAAGTTATCGGATATTTGAGACACACCTTTAACGGTTGGTGATATTAAATTCAAATACACATACCTACATAATAGTCTTTGGAATGCATATGCCATGGTATTGTGGTAAGAAAATTTATAAGAGTAAAATCAGAATTATCAAACGAATGCGTTATAAATGTTATACGTAATTACGTTTGAATATTTTAGAATATCTCTGAACTTTAAGAGTTTATTTAAAAAAAGAACAATTTTGTCCCTTCGGTTTGTTCAAAAATTTTTAAATTTTATAATCGTTCGTAAGGAGTAAACTCCAGTCGTGTGTCGGAGCTGAGACACACAATTTTTTTTAAAGATGTAGTCAATATGTAGATCAAAATTATATATTACATTTATAATGTTACAGGTTAGTCCAGAAGAAGGGGAAATCCTAGCGAAGGATTTCGAATGCAGTTTCGCAGAGGTAACTGCAGCTGAGCAAGTCAATCAGGTCGGAGAAGTGTTCCATGAGCTTTGCCGGGAGGTTCTCACACTCAGGAGGAGAGCAAAACACAGCCTCCTGGATAGAATGCTAGGGTCCAAGACTGCATACAGAGTTTATTCAAGGGGCAAAAGTGATAGCGCATTACCAAAGGACTAAGTAATAGATCGCATTTATTTATAAATTCAAGTTAATCATTAGTGCAAAAAAGAACTCTCTTTACGCCAATCTTGTTATGTGTTGTCTCTCATATAAAAAAATACATTTTAATACTAGACATTTTTAATAAAAATAATTTCTTTAAAAAATCCTTAAGAGCTTTTTCTTTGTCAATAGCAATATTCATCTCTCACTCACTCTTACCAAGGATTCTATTATGTATGAGAGAGACAAAAGGAGTTTGAATGCGGCACAGTACTTACTCTTTCATAATTAATATTGTGAAATTTCACGATCAGAATTCATGTAATAAAAACCATGCTTTAAAAATGTTTCTCTAGGCATATTTATGTTTTTTTTATGTCTACGATATTTTACATAAATTGTCGACACGCTTGTGTTTGTTTATTTTAAAAATCTGCTATTAATAATGTTTTGAATTTTTTATATCACAGACAAATATGAAATGTTTTTATATGGTATAGCTTTTCTACAGTCCCTGTTAGTTCTGAATAATCCAGATTAATTGAAAGACATTAATGTCATTTTGTATAATACATATGTATACATAATTATCCTTCGTTATTCTTTTTATATGAATATCAAAAGGAATGTCAGAAAAAAATCTTTTTGAGACAATGTAGAATGTAGATTTATATTCGTAATCATCTTATCATAGAATCAATGAATCTGGTATCACAAAAACTTCTTTATTTTAAGCTATTTGGTGTCTCTCTATGAGTCTTATCTTTTATCAAAGAGTCTATATAACCTATGAGAACTGTCTAGAGAGTTTATAACTCCATTTCCTTTCAAGATAATACTCACCTTTTAATATTATGTAGGTATGTAGCGATCGTATTGTGAAAAATGTTTGTTGATAAATTGTCATAAGGTACTGAACGTGGTGAAGGATAAACTTAAATTTAA
Organism: Synanthedon vespiformis; assembly: GCA_918317495.1. Classification (NCBI taxonomy): domain Eukaryota; kingdom Metazoa; phylum Arthropoda; class Insecta; order Lepidoptera; family Sesiidae; genus Synanthedon; species Synanthedon vespiformis. The sequence goes on from OU906947.1 coordinate 8,429,240, forward strand.
TGAAATAATCTGGTAATAATAATATGATTTTAATGGATGTATTTTGAAATTTGTTGTTGTTGCAAATTGTTGCATGTATTTAGTATTATGTTACGTTAGTATTAAAATTATGTGTACTTACTTATTATATTGTAGATGCATTTTAATAAACATCGTTCTTTTCAAATATTGAAATGTTTTATTTGTTTTATGATAGTTAGGCTTAATGGTAACGGTGTAAAGAAATACGAGTCGCTGGGGTGCACGTAAAAAAAAAGCCAATAAAAGGATCGCAAACAATAATATAATGAACTACGATTAAAAAATGACTAGCTAGTCACAAAGGCAACCCCAGAGTCAGACATACAAAGGGATATCTGACTGATCTCTGCAAAGTGGTCCCAAATTAAAATAAATGTGCCTCCCCTCTTAGTGGGGTGCACGCAGCGCTCAACCAATGATAGCAACGCCATACTAATACGTCATTTAATAGTACAGTATTGTTGAGTGACACACATTTTAAGATGGCACCGATTTTTGCTGTATTTGGTATTATTATTTGCTTCCATTTTCAATTTTATTACTGCCTTTTGTGTTTTACAGCAATTGTTTGTTTATTTTAAGGTAAAAGTTATATTTCAAGTTCTTTTAAATACTTATATTTAATGTAAAGTATCTGTAAACATAATGGTTTAAAAAAAATTAAACCTTTACAAGAGATTTATTTTAAGAAATAGTTTAGATAAAGACTATTCAAAGAACTCTACATATTATTTTTTTCGGGTTTTTACCATTTGGACAGATTCTTATGTAATAAAACGATTAATATGTATATATTGAAAATGGTGAAGAGAGGTTTTTGAATAGTGCACAATTCAGGTATTTCAGGTTTTGAATAGTGCACAAAAAATTCCAAGGTGGCATTTTTTTAGTTGAGCTCAAACACAAAAAAAATTAAGTCAAATGAAATTAAATAAATAAAAAAAAAATGTTTTATATTTTTGTTCTTCATCGAGGAACTATTATTTTAAACGAAAGTTTACATCACTTTTCGGGTGAAGAAATCAGTAAATTTTAAAATAGGTATGTTTAAATTACATTACCTACATATACCTAATTTTAGCTGATTTTTTGCCTATTGTAAATTATAGTACAAAAATTAAAACTTTCAAATTTCTATGCTAATTATCTAAAGTCATAAGTTTAGAGCATGAATTCAAATTCAAGCCGATTGCAATGATACTAATAAAATGTTACGGGAATTTCGCTATGATACCTACATAAGAGACAACAGCATTCAAATCTTTTCAGGCTTTTCTCAGATTAAGTATAGTGCACAAATCTATCTGAATATCTAAAAACATTTTCTTCACCGCAGTGCAAATTATCTGCACGGTCGGTTTTATATTTATTGATCAATTTAAATGGATACTGTGAAAAAGTAAAAAAAAAAACTTGAAATAGTTTTTAAAATTTATTGGAATTGCACTTTTTTTGCAAGGGGGGTCGGAGAGGGGGAGAGGGGGAAGAGGGGCAATAGTACCACCCCTAACTGTGTTATAGATCAGCCCCATAGCTGCGTTTGCGCTGCAACCGAGTCGACACTGTGCCTTCGGCCTTTTAAGTTGTCACAACTCATTAATAAAGTGTCGCAGTGACGTGTCGTATGAATAATTACCTACTGTATTAGTGTGATTTATTTCTTCTCAAGTGCTCAACAACAAATAGGTAAGTTACTTTTGTATTATGTAGCGATCACTAAATCCTGAGGTGTGGTTTTTTGTTGTAATATGTATATTTAAATAATATATGTATTTTATGTGTTAAATTAAATATAAACTTAACAAATATACAATAAAAAGCGGTTTAAGTAATTAATAAAGGTCTAAATATAATTTCTAAATTTCTTTGTCTATACCAATTAATATTTATAAAGAGAAAAGATTTTTATTTTTGTAATGAAATTCTAAAATTACTGGATCGATTTAAAAAAAAAAACTTTCACCTATACAAAGCTATAATACTTTATAAACGAGTAACATAGGTTATCAAAACTAATAATAAATCTGTAAGGGTTGGTCATGGAGTGAGTTACTTTGTTTTCAGAGATATCGTGTTTATAGGCTCTATACATGATGAAACTAAATTGATGATTTCTAGAATTTTTTTTTCTGTATGTATGTATGTTCCTCCATAACTCTTAAACGAATTAACCGAATTTCATGAAACTTGGTAGATAAACATTTAGACGTACAGGACACAGGATATCTGGGCTACTTTTTTCTTTTTCAATGCAGACGAAGTCGCAGGCGCCAGCTAGTTTTTTATAAAGTTACGCGGACGAAGTCGCGTAATAAGTGCAATAACTGGTATGAAATAATTTAGATTTAGTTTGCCTCTATATTACTAAAGAAGATCTAAATAGTTCTAAATAGTTATTATTTTATAGAATTGCAAAGCGAATTATAAATGCAATTTATATTTTATGCTTGCGTTGGCAATGGTAATCCAATTGTAGCAAATATGGCATCTGACTTTTATTACAAAATGTGATACTCGTTATTATGGAATGTAGATATTATTATTAAAAAATTGGCAAAATAAAATAGTTTTGCTCATGAACATGGTCTTCCCAAGTTTATAGATTTAATATGTGTCGTATTAATAACAGTTATATTTAACACTATATGTGTATTAGTGTTAATATGATCCATTCACTATTTTTATATGTATTTGAATATAACCATACTGATAATAAGTCTGTAAGGATTGGTCATGGAGTAAGTACTTTGTTTTCAGATATATCGTGTTTATAGGCTCTTTACATGATACTGAAACTAATTTGACGATTTTTTGAATTTTTTTCTGTATGTGTGTTTATTAAACGAATTAACCGATTTTCATGAAACTTGGTAGATAGGTAAAGAGACGTACAGGACAGGATAGGCTATTTTTTCTTTTGCAACGCGTACGAAGTCGCAGGCACAAGCAAGTAATATTATAAATGTGAAATAACTGTCTGTTTCTCTGTAAGCTTTTCACGCCTTAACTAGTAAAAAAATATAACATCATATAACAAAAATAAAAACTGACGCCAATGGGTGCTTATATTGCTTACCTATATATTATATATATTTTTATTTTTCAACCCAGTTGAAGTCGCAGGCACTAGCTAATCTATGCCAATAAATAAAGCTTAAGAATTTGTTTGTTTGAAAAATATTTTTGCGTTGGGATAGTCTATTTATTGAGGAAGGCTATAGGCTATAAAGGACGCGGACGAAGTCGCAGACACCAGCTAGTATTTTATAAAGTTACGCGGATGAAGTCGTGAGTGTAACAGCTACTAATTTAAAAAAAAAAATATATAAAAAAGATTAATTTCGAATGAAAAGTTTCTACTAGAGTTACGACCTACAGCATCGACTGCGGTAGGTTAAACACCCCACTAATATTACGATGCGGGCAAGATCTGCCTAAATCTCTTCTTTGTATGAAACAAAGTCTTTCATATCCTTTACCAAGATCACTTCGTTATTAAAAAAAAATATTTATCTTAATGGTAGTGGGTGCCCGCGACTTTGTCCGCGATCACTATCCATAAGTGAAGACAGAATTAAAATCGGTCCAGCCGTTTAGGAGGAGTTCAGTGACATACACACGCACAGAAAAAAATTATAAAGATAAGCCTTTTCTTAATCGTACATCCAAAACATAATTAAGTGAAAAGCAAAAATCACGTGCATTAATATTTGTGACCTCAAACTCGCTGATTTTGTTAATATGTCTAATAAACATCACCTAACGATTTAATATATTTTTAAAAGTTGTTTTTGTGGCTTAAGTTATTGTATTATTCTACTTTTGTCACTTAAAAAATTTTGCTTGTCCCCAAAATAGTAAAAACAATAATTAAATAGGGAACCAAACAATTTTCTTTAATCGACAATTGAATAAATGTAATCCGCAAGCCCAGCCAGAAATCGAACCCGAGACCCATGAGATAGAGTGTAAAGGCAAGTACTCTAACCACTCATCCAAAGGACCTAGCCTAATAGTATGTGGCAATAATGAAAAATGATTTCATGATGAAAAATGATGAATGAAAATGATTTTGAGATGGAGGTGGATGGAATTTTGGACAAAAGTTACCTTAAGGAGATCCTTTTTGATAGTGTAATCAGGGGTAGGTTTGTCGACTACTGCGAAAAAATCGTGAAAATAGTAGGCTAAGGCGAATGGCTCGTCTAGTCATTCAAATTAATATAATATTATATTGTAGGTGCATGTACTGGAATGTAGCCTAGTTTACTCGCCCTCTTGCTTTCACTGTCGCCGGTCGGTGAAACTCCTGTTTTTTAAAAATGTTGCGGTATCTCTTTTTGACGTTTTGGGTAAATTGTTGACAATTCTATTTCGGGAAAAAGAGAAAAGAAAAATGGCTTGTCAGCACTCTGTACCGTATGTATGGACGTGCTTCTAAACCCAGATTAAAAAACATCTATGCTGTTACACTGCCAGCTATACAAGATCTCTGACCTGTGTCAGAGGAACCCTAGCCGGTAGGACAAAAAAAAAATAGTATGTGGCGATACTCCACATTACAAAACACGCATATACAACCTCTTCATAGAACGCTGGCAGAGAAGATTCGAAAACGTCGACTTGATAAATTCGAACGAACATTTAAATTTAATTCCATGATTGATTTGAATTTGAAATAGAATGTCTTGTCAAAATGAAAATATATAAGGGTTGCCAAAATTTGTAAATAAACATTCTGCTATTGCTTTTCAACCTGACTTTTTCTGTGCTAATGCAAATGTATTTTGAGTTTCATTGGCTGCTGACTAAGTTGCGGATTGATAAACATTCTGGTGGAAGTCGGGGATAGAAATATATGTACATACACATACGTGGGAACACTATATAACCATCCCACAGCTGGGGAGCCCTCTATACTGGCGACCCACAAGTATATAGGTCTAAGATATAGGTGATATATTGTGTATGAATTCTAATTACTAATAGTATGTGTTTACCTTACATACGTACTGGCTGTAAATATTTCTAATATACTGTTTTGAGAGAATTTAACGCTTCTGTATTTATGCCACCGTAACAAGCAGAACATAAATATCACTTCGCTTAAATGGGCAAAAATTTATTACGGTAAAATACGGATGAAAGGAGTTTTATCGATTTTTTCGTAGAAGTAAAGTGTGTTAGAAAATTTTGGTGAAAATGCTCAATTTTTTCTTATTTAAGTCGAATTAGCAGAGCGATTTATTATAACCCACGGATTAGTGGTCTTTTATGTAAACAAACCTACGTCACTATTTATTATATATCTATCAGACATGATAATGAAGATGCTAATAATAAATATCCAAGCTGATTCGTTGAATGCTAGAAATCCCTACTAAAGTATTCCGGAAACTTGCAAACAAGTTTAAGCAATTTTCAAAGGTTGACTTGGTCTGGGTTACGGTTTCATTCCGATAGGGTTGGGTTATAGTGTTTCTAAGTTTAAGGTTACATTATAAGAACGTTACATCATTTCTGGCGACTACTATAGTACTCTGAAATTCTGAATAGCAAATAGCATTTATTGAGTATTAATATGCAAGCGAAATTTGTACTAGGAAAGTCTCTTTAGTAATTATCATCTTTCGTGTCGTTCACTTATCTAACTACCAATTTTCGAGTTTATTAAAGCGTACACAAGCCTACTTAACACTTTTATATATTACTAGCTGGTGCCCGCGACTTCGTCCGAGTAACTTTATAAAATACTAGCTGTTGCCCGCGACTTCTTCCGCGTTAAAAAAGATAAAAAGTAGCCTATCACGTGTCCCGTACTTCTAAATGTTTATCTACCAAGTTTCATGAAAATCAGTTAATTCGTTTAAGAGTTATGGAGGAACATACATACATACAGAAAAAAATTGTAAAAATGGTCAATTTAGTTTCAGTATCATGTATAGAGCCTAATACAAGATATGTCTGAAAACAAAGTAAATTACTCCATGACCGACCCCTACAGATTTATTATTAGTATTTTATCATTTATTGGACAACATGTAAAGAATGCTAAATGCCGCTGTGTGAGCTACGCTTAGTCTATAGTTACCTATAGATATTTTTCATTTTCATACATATAATATTAGTTCCTTAAAATTTATATTATCTTAAGAATCTTAAGACGAAGTTTGAATAAAGTCGCGGACATCTGCTTGTAGAAAATAAAGATAAAAGTATAAAAATAATGTTTTTTTTTAAATATATTACAAGTGTACAAGATGCTTAAAGATTATGTGCGTCGAAGGTGTTGGCTGGCGTTAAATTAAAATCGATAACACACTATTAATCTTGTAAAATTAATTTTCGCCTACTTGTCAAATCGTTAAGTTTCTGCCAATAACGTTATCTGGAAATTGTTGTTTTCAGATTTAACTTGCACATAAACAAGGAATTAAACATTTCTTTGTTGTGTGTGCAAACGTTTTATAGACGAAGTAAGAACATTTTTATTTATACATAATTATTTTGACCTAATTTAATAAAAAAAAAATGTATTTCCATCATGAACAAGGGCTTCAGTCCTGTCGAATTCAACATAAAATAAAAAAGAAACTTATTTTCATTTTTTATTTACAAATTATTTATTTAGTTATTTAAAATTTTTATTTTTTAATAATTAAGTGTGAAAGTGTGAAGTAAGCAGTAGTCATATAGATACTTTTAAATTTAATGTTTAAAATACGTTTTCTTGAAATTTAGGTATTTGGCTAGGTTAGCATGGCTAACCAACAGTTTAATATAGCTTTTACTTTCGAACGTGATTTCGAAATATTACTATTTCAATCAAAGATGTTTTTTTACAAAATAAAGTACCGTACTAATAGATAGGGTTCATGCAAATTAACTTACTAACAAATAATTAATCAAAACAAAATAAGGACCACCTAAATATTCCGCCGGAGAAACATGTCACAAAAACACTATTTTGAATTTGCCTTCAAATTAAGTGTATTTTTTATATTAATAGTAACTACGTGACTAATCGACCGACGAATTTTCCAACAGAAATGTTAGAAATGCTAGCTTTAATTCATTGGAGTGGTGTTTGTTCATTGTATAAAAAATTTGGTGACCATTGTAAACTTGTAAATTGTAAATTTGTTTTGAGTAGTTACCTATAAGCCATATATTAGCTTCATTATTGTAAAGGTGGTAACCGTCACTATATGTATGGTCATGTATGGTATGCAACGTAGAAAGAAACGTAGAATCAAAGCTGCATTCCGTATTTAAGTTAGCAAAAATAAAATAAAAATACACCAAAAAAAAACCCCGTTTTGTTTGGCGGATTTCAAAAGCAGAAAGTTACCGACTTCGGCTTTATTATTAGAAGTCTCCATTGTAGTTAACCCATGGATGCGCACCGGGCCTTTTAAGATCGGGGCTTATTGTCCTACTACATTTACGCAGATTATCCCTACTTAATTACCTGTTTTACAAAACGATAATTTCCTATGAAAAACACTCAGTTGAAAATAACTAACAAAGATGTTTACTACTGTATTAACCAAGTATTAACGGAATTTCTGTCCCAATACTTTGACTCGTATTTATTTTTATTTTTTAGATTTCAATATATCACAGTTATAGAGGTAAAGTAAGTACATAAAAAATACAACAATACAACTAAAGAATACTTAGGCATAAGAAAAATATTCTCAACACACACATAGAATATTCTTATGTCTCTACCTTTAAAAATAGCAAAAGATCTTGATATTTTAAAAACCTAGAAGTAAGGTTTTGATTTATTGATTAATTATTGAATTATGAAAATTATTGGGTTTTTATAATTATGAAAAACATTTTAAATACTTAATTACCTGTTTACAATTTATAATCAGTTAATTAATTATTAAACTCCTATCAACTTACAAACAAATAAAAAATACAACATTTATCTTTGTATAATATTAGTATAGATTAGATATTAAAATAATATATTTGAGTAAACATCAAAAACTCATTATTATTGAATTGTAACTGATTTAATATTGATTTAATTAAAAAATTAATATGAATGCAAACACCCTAAAAATTAAGTCATGTGCAAAATGCTCAGAGGTCACAAGAACAAGAAACACAATGCGTTTGTTTGAGAATGAATTAAGTAATCGTTAATAACTCTACGTTTTGTTTAAAATGTAACTATAAGAACAATGCGAATAATGTACAGGAAATATAAGTGGCACTCGGCTTTTATTCGCCAAAAGATGTTAGTCCAAGCACGGAACAATTGCGAATTATTTTCTTACATTTGTTGCCTTTATTCTTCATCGATTCTTTAAAACGTTTAGTTTTTATTGAGACTCGAGTACCATTAAAACCACAAGGGATAGTCAAGTGTTTGAGAATTCACACGACGATCAATCTGTGCGATATAATTATAAATATGAACTTTTGTTACAGGTTTTGAGTATACCAGAAGAATAATACTACTATGGAAATGCCGGCGACATCAAGTAAGAATAAAATTCTCTTTTTTTACGCATTATTGTACTCTGAGCTTAGCAAAATTATTATTGTTATAAGCAAGATTGTTTATTGACTTTTTTGTAATACTTAGTAATTTTGTAAGGTACGTGATACTTGACGTAAATGTTCCGTTACTTATTACTTCCGTTATTATCTATTTGTTGTGATTGTTATAAATATAAAAATAAAAATGTTATAAATAAAATAAATAAATATAAAGGTTTTAAGTGAAACAAGTTCAGACCGAAGTTCAACCGTTCATTAACGAAATTGTTGCATATTTGCAATAAAATATCACAAAATCGCTACCCATTCTTGTCAAGCAAAATTCTAGAAGATAAATTGATTTTCACGTTAACAAACTAAAATTATATTTTTTGTATTATGTTCATTGTTTATAATTTGTAATGATTACCTAAGTGTAGTAACAAGGATTTAAATCTGGTGTTACTTCAAAGGTAGGCGAGTGCAGTTATCTGTGCAGTTATCTATAAATTATTTATTATAAAATGAAAGATGCATACATAATTATGTTGTCTCTTCTTTGATGCAAAAAGATTTTTCAATTGTATTTGCTTCAATTTTAAAGAAAGACTTGTTTGAATAATGAGTAGGTACCTACCCATGTTATTGAATAAACCGGAACTAGTCATACACTTCCGGTTTTGTCCGTATAGTTTAGAAATAGGCCGGTAATAGTTAGACAATTTAGATGACTGAGTACAAAATATTGTAAGAAATGCAATTTAACTTTTCGATTTATCAAAAGATAATTTTTAAAGAGGTTCAATAATTTATCATGTCTTTTAATATTTGAAATAATGTTAATACAGGAGCTATGAGCCATATCTCCTGTTTTAAGAAGTGTTTTACCATTGCAAGCCTTAAATCCTTGTTATTCGCGAGTCAAAATATAATCTGACTGACTACCTATAAAGTTAGCTTTCCAACTGATGTCATGTCAGCTATCACGACCATCAATAACGTCCACTTGGGCTAATCATTGTATTTCACTGCCCAATCCCCATACTAATGAGATGGCATGTTCGTGCTAATTTGTCATCATTGGCTGTATTCCCACGAGCGTCCGCGCATCTGTGTCCGCTCCCATAAACCCCAATACTGCACAAAATTATTATGATCACTATCAACCATTAGACGTGTCCTGGTTAATTGATTATTTTAAATTTGCATGTTAAAAATATGTACGCAAACTAAAAATATGTCCAGCAAATATGAGTAAAATTTTTAAAAAAATATTATATTTTGAGAGATTTTGAGATATTTGAGAAATTATTGCGTCATTTTTATTAAGTTGAAGTTGGACTTAATCTAAAAAAAATGGTATTGGACCATTATAAATGATGTACAATTTATAAATAAATACATTCAGATTATTAATAAACGCAAGTTATATTTGAAATAATTTAATGTTTGAATGCATGCAAAATAAATTTTATTTTGAATTTAAGTTACCTACTTAAATTTAATATCCTAATACATATAATCATTTGAAAAAAAAATTCGACGTGTTTTCGACTCAATATTTATTTAAATAGTTGATGAAATATAGTCAGATCAAAAACTGTAGAAAATTGGTGTGGGAAAATATTGAAATGATGCTCCCAATGAAGTAACAAATAAATAGTAATTTAAAGAGGATCCCTTGCAGAGTGGCAACGATTAAAATGTTCGTACGTTTTAACTATCACGCGACGATACATGTAGAGTAGGGTGGTTCACAGTCAGTCACAGGTGACACGTTCGCATGGGGAGTATTGGGTACACTCACAATAAAATTGAGCGAATTGTTCTGAAAATTAAATACGTTTGTTTATAAAAAAAGAAAAGAGAATTAACCGTATCAGCCAGTATTTGAACCCGTGCGTGCGAGTTTGATACATGGAGATCAAGTAAATATCATAAAAATGAGTTCACCAGTCTATTTGAATGTTTTTAATTTAAAAATATGATTAATGATGAAATTAAACTGTTAAATTTGATTAACTCGATTACACAGTTAAAACCCTGGTGGATATTCTTACACTGAACCAAAATATCATTTTAATAATTATATTATTGCCAATAATTTAATCCCTAGGCTAAATTGAGGGACCCTTAGATTGAAAATTACTTACCCTAGTCCTCGATGGGTCCTCGTTCCTCGAACCCCTGTCGCCCGCGACCACGGCCACGGCCCACAGTCGGGAATATAGGTTAGGAAATACCGTGATCCTCCAAGCAGCAGCTGGGTTCCCGACGCAAAACTCCCCGTTACAAAAACAAAGGCTCGCGTCACACGCGGTTCACCAAAAGCACAAAAGTCTTTCCGAAGATATGAAGAAGGTTAGCCAATATAATTATTATTATCGAGATCAATTCCGCCGCGCGCGTCTCGATCGTTACCGATTCACAACTCACAACTAAACAACGTAGGTATTACTCAAAAATGTATCAAACTTATTCTCCGTCTACCCACCCACTATACACTAACAGTGTCGACGAAAAAATAATACCTAACGCCTACACAATTATAATAGCAAAACGAACCGATGCTCGAAACATTGCATCGGTTTCAAACATATTATATTTTATGTAAAAATAATTACTAAAAAGAAAAAACAGATGTTGCTACGAACATGTTTTTATTGATATTCACCTTACAGTACAAATATTTTAAAATAAGAAATAGATAAACGATGTTTACAAAGGTTAACTATTTAATTAGTATTAACAACAATTAGCCTTTGCAAAGTTTGCCAGCTCTTTTTAAATAATCTTTGGATCTAATTTGATTTTGTATCTTAATTTTGTATAACCAGCTAAGCTACAACTAAATCCGGAATAGATCAATACTAATAATAATTTTGTAGGGGTCGGTCATGGAGTAATTTACTTTGTTTTCAGAAATATCGTGTATATAGGCTCTATACATGATACTGAAATTAAATTGACGATTTTTAGAATTTTTTTCTGTATGTATGTATGTATGTTCCGTTCCTCCATAACTCTTAAACGAATTAGGTAACTGATTTTCATGAAGCTTGGTAGATAAACATTTAGAAGTACGGGACACTTTTTATCTATTTTAACGCGGACGAAGTCGCGGGCAACAGCTAGTAATTGAATAAAATTAGATAGTTTTTACAAAAAAAAAATGTGAACTAAAAAAATGTATATTAATTGTACGTCCCGATGTTTTGTAACACATTCATAAAATTTCCTGGTTTGTCCTAAAAACTTAAAAAGTTTAAAGCACAGTTAACAAAAATAAAATTGCAGTTATCCTTGTTAATTCTAATATAATAGTCTATCTATATAACATAGTCTATTTTGCTTGATTTGTTCGTAAACTTGCACTTTTAATGATTGTTGTGAAGTTGATCAAATATCGCGCTCACTTTTTTCGCATACGAACCCGACTACTTCACTAAACCTGTCATTATTTATCCTCAATAGCCGTTTTATTAAGATGGAACTAAATTGTTCGCAAGCCCCACTTCTTGGCTTTTATATCAGGCATTGTCTGTTATTGGGGTTTCGTGAAACTTTTTTTTTTAATAAGACACCGCGCTTCCTGCCCCGCAAGTGTACACATTCATGTCGACCGCTTCATTTGAAATGGGACGTCTTATTGAATAACATGCCTTTGTGCCTTTTCGACTACGACCGTGTTTGTTGTATTATTAACAGACATAGCTATTATTTCGCCAAGCAATATTGTGCCGTTGGTCGTGACGGGACACCAGATAAAGACATGCGGATTGAACTAATGATGGAATCATGAAGTCCATGCGAATCGGGCATAGAATAATAGACCCTATGCATGAGGGATTTTGATCGCTAATTGTTCAACACCATACAGACAGGTGGTGATGTTTTCTGTAGGGAGAAAGCTTAATACGAATCAATGGCTTTATGAACAAATAATAATATTTGTGTAGGCACAAATGAATTTTAATCTTATTTCTTTCACGACCCCTGATCATATATCATTTTTTGTGCTTCAATTTTAATTGTTTTATCTGCTCATATTTATTTTTTATTACTCTTTAAATAATTAAAATATCTTATAAATATAATATACAATTACAAATAAAAAATATATGATTTTATAAGATAAAATTATCTTAGTCCTGCAGTGAATGATATCCCAGTAAAGGCAACAGAATATTTTTTTAGTAAATCGAGATGAAAAATATTGAACAACCTTCCTCTCAGTGGGCTTTTGAAAATTATTAAACTACATGTTTATGTTAACTCATATTAAATTGTAAAATAATATTTGTAGAATTAATTTCAGTAGGTTGAAATTTTCAATTGTAAAAATAATTCTTAAAATGGTCTTTGAATCTCACCATATCTTTGAAAACAAAATAATACTCCATGACCAACCCTTACAGATTTATTATTAGTATTGATGATAAAAATAAACTTTTATGTAATCAGACTGTAACTAAAATAAGAGAAAAGGCAACAATAACGGGCTACGAAAAAGTATTTCTTAATTAAAAACTTGAATACATTTTTGGAAGACATAAAAGCTAATAAACAATGTAAAAGGACAGTACGATATCAACACCAAATGGTCACTGTACCACACCCTAATGATGAAGGAGGCGGAGTCGCCGAACACCCTGCCCCAGTCGTTCTGCTCTTTTATTTACTAGCTTTTGTGGCCGTAATCATATAAACGTCACGCTTTTGATTTATGATTTGTCCTGTATCGACGATTGTTGCGAGAGTTGGGAGTTAGTTAGTCGACAAAAAAAACATATTTTATGGTTAAAATTACAATTACTGTTGAGATATTTTAGAGGTTAAATTAGGTACTATAAAATTTTGATCTTTGATACTGACTATGTACTTTTTTTTCACATGCTTTTTCTCTTCTAAAAAGCTATTGTTTCCGAAACGAATTTTTTCGAGTTCAAAAAAGTGATCTGGTCATTCTTTATTGAGAAAAAAAACCTATTTGATTTATTATGCCTAATAAAGTTGAAAACATGTTCAAACTTTAATTATGATTGAAAAAAATTACAATATTGGAAGATAACGGAAAGGTAGTAATTCTAGGAAGATAACAATTATTTTTTGTTGGTTATTTATTTAAGTTATATTACCTCTAAATGAAGTACCCTATGTTAATATAGATTACCATTGTTAATTAAGTAAAAATACCTTAATCATCTTTAGCCCTTTTATTCAATAATAATACATATTTCAGTAAATCACAATACATCACAAATACATACATACACAATCATGTAGCGTGTATATAGTATATATATAGTGATAAAAGTTGGCAATACCATTATGTGCGCGAAGAAGAAGTCTGTATGTTTGTTGGCCAAGCGTTTGAAGTCGCGGGTACATCTAAGTAGTATTAAATAATATTGTCTATACGTCAGTACTTAACTATTTTATATTTTTTTATGAAAGGGCCGCGAACGTAACCGAGGACAAAGCTAGCTTATTAAGAAAAATGTTATTCCTTATTACATATTATGAAGTACTAAGTAGATTATACACTAATTTATTGTAACATCAAAGGTGTCATAAGTGCTGTTATGACACCTTTGGTGTTACAATAAATTTTTAGTGAGGAATTCTATTAATCTGAATAAATAGATTACAAAATATTTATATGGAATAAGTAACTTGTGATTGGCCTTTTAATTAATTTGATAATTAATTATTTGTAGGTCGAATTTTATACGATGTACCGTGCGCGGTTTGCCGAGATAACTCGTCCGGAAAGCATTATGGAGTGTTCGCTTGCGATGGTTGCGCTGGCTTCTTCAAGCGGTCGGTAAGACGCGACCGAAGATACGAATGTAAAGCAAAAAAACGTGGTTTATGCGTGGTGGATAAGATGCACAGGAACCAATGTCGGGCATGTAGATTAGCAAAGTGTCTAGAGGCCGGCATGAACAGAGAGGGTAAGTTGGTAATAAATATCCATTTTATACTTCTCTATAATTTCTAATGCGTACCTACTGGTTTCTAACTAAAGGATTATATAGCTAGTGTTATTTTGCTTAAAATCACAGTATTTTGCCGATAGTTAATGTAACCATCAAAATGTAGGTATGTAAGGATATTTTGAAATTTTAATCAAAAATCTAAATATTGTCAAAATATTAAAAATCAGAATATAATATAAAATTTCTTGACGACAAGTAGCTTACTTTACAAATTTTATAATATTAGGTAATATAGGTAAACAGTTGGTGTATCTAGGTATACTATATATAGGTACACTATAATTGGGACACTAGATTTGGTAATTATATTATTAGTCTTGGACTATTTTAGTTCCTAATATTATCTTGTAAATAAAAATAAATGTTTCCATTTGTTTCAGCCGTACAACATGAACGGGGGCCAAGAAATGTTACTGCTCGACGTCATATGCAGTTTATATTGAGTGAGCAGCGAAATCCTTCGGAACACTTAACTGCACCAGCTTTAAATTTAGCTATTAATCATAACATACATCTACAACCAATTCATCTATTGCCACCACCTTACCACTTATATAATAGATTGCCTCCAGCTGTTCCTCCGATTTTTCTTCCTCCTTTACCTCGATGTGTATTGAATTCAAAGAAAAATGATAATATATGTGAATCCGCTGCACAAATTCTCTTCTCGATCGTGAATTGGACAAAAAATGTCCAATTATTTTCAACACTGACTGTAAACGATCGACTTATCTTATTAGAAGAGTCGTGGAAAGATCTATTCATCATTGGATTCGCTCAGAATCAGCATCCCTTGAATTTAAACAAAAATATAGATGTCAGCAATCCAAGAATAGATATCAAAGATGTTGAAACCTTTGAAATGGTGGTAGCTAACTTAGCCAGATTTCTACTTGATGATAATGAATATGACATGCTTCGAGGAGTAGTATTGTTCAAGACCAGTGTTGGCGATAAAAAAGGAGGGCCCGCGACAACACATGGTGGCTCAGCGTTAAGACGACTTCAAGACGTACCGACAGTTGCCGCTTTGAAAAACAGCTATGAAAGTAAATTAGTCGAGGTAAGAAGTTTTATATTTTTAATTTATTATCTGGATTTATAAAATTTGTTGTCAACTTCGCTTTAAGTAATAGTATGATATTGTGTATATAGTGATCTATAATACCTTCGCCAACTAGGATTGTGGTGGCTTATTTTCACTTGTGGGTACTGCTGTATTTTCATATAGCAGTACCCACAAACAGTACAATAATGTAAAAAAAACACGTAGTGTTGCGTTTAAAAACATTTTTACTTACCTTAATACTATGACTGGTTTTTTTTTTCAGTATTCGACTAAGGTACATCCTCTCGAAGGGACGCGTGCCTCTAATATATTTCAAGTCGTCGCAAAGTTTGAAAATGTGTCCAGCCAATGCATCATAGAACTCTTCTTTCGTTCTACCATAGAAAATATTCCGATGGAAACAATAATCCGCGACATGTATATCAATCGAAATGTTAAGGACGCCATTATATAAATAGGACAGAAAAATATAATAGTGAAAGTATTTAGAATAGTATTTTTAAAAAAAAATATATATTTATATATTTTATAAATATACCTCATAAAGGGAGCAATAAAAAATGCCAAGCAATTTAATCATAAAGGCGTAAAGCGCATGAATTTACTGGAATTTAGTAATTACCAGAAATGTAGTAATTATTATTGTTTGTATATATAATAATTATTATGTAAATAGTAGATTTTAATTAAGTTTATATTATCACACTAGCTGGCGCCCGCGACTTCGTCTGCGTTGATTTGATTTGAGTTACAGATTTGACGAGTGAAAATATAAACTTCATTAAAATCTACTACACGGTTCAGTAAGGAATAAAGTGAACTTTATAAAAATATAATTTTAATTTAGATTTTATTACTTGTACAGCTATAAATTAAAAACTCGACTTAAACTTCTTTCTGTTGTTTAAGAAAAATCTGTTCAGAGCATTTTTAAATAGATAGTTGATCACGTTTTGTTACAATATTACATGTAAGAGATCTAAGGATATTTGTTATGTATTTAAATAAAAAACAATCGCTAAATGTGTTGCTAAGCATAAAATTCACAGACTGCACCAATGGTATTTTTTTAAAAAGATATCTATATATAATTACAACTACAAATGAATCTCTAAATGTGTTGCTAAGCGCAAAACTCGAGAACGGCTGGACCGATTTTAATTCTGTCTTTACTCATGGATAGAGGGATAATCAGGGAAGGTTCTTACGTAAAAGATATGCACCCCAGGGAAGCAGGGAGCGGGTCGCTTGTAATAAATAAAATAAAGTTGAAGCTACAAAGCTACTTAAAACGAAAGCGAGCTTCCTCTTCTTTGCAACATTTTATTATTTTCTGAAGCATTATTTCACGAAGAATGTTATAAAATTGCTGGTAATATAACTCGGTAATGTACGAGTAACAAGCTTCACGCTTTCGAGCAACTATAGAAGTTGCCATTGGAATTTTGAGAAAAAGAGTATACCTACAAGATCATTCCTTTTTAAATGCAATGTTTTGTATAGTCAATCCGTCGGCTAGTTTTCGAGTTTTTGAATAATACACAAACCAACCACATTTTTATAATATTCAGGCTAAGTAGGTACTTTACATATACTTAAATGTACCCACATAGTACCTAGAAGTTTTATTCTTAAATAAAATATATGTATAGGTATATAATTTAAAAAAAACATACAAAAATTAATGTTTTGTTATAAGAATAATTTAAGGACATGTTTGTAAATAATATAATTTATGTATACATATATAATATTTAAAAAACAATAAAAATATGTCAAAACCAATTTGACGTAAAAACTGTTGTTTTATTTTTTACTAGTTGGTGCCCGCGACTTCGTCCTCGTTGAGCGATGAAAGGTAAGCCTACCCAAAATTTCATGGTTATCGGATCAGTAGCTTTTGCGTGAAAGCGTAACAAACAAACAAACTCACATTCACATTTATATTCCTGATTATTTTTCTCAATAATAAATTATTAGAACAGTATTGGCCATGTCAATGCCATCTCAATCAAAAATTGCTACAATTCTTACAACTATTATAAATGTGAAAAAGAGAGTAGATAACTGTCTGCCTTTTACCATTTCACGCCTTAACTACTGAACCGATTATCGAGAAAGTGTTTGTTTCTAATGAACAAAGTCATAAACTACTTAACTGACTTTAAAAATTCTTTCACCAGGAACCTACATTATATACATGAACTTGTCCGGACTGCGAGCTAGCGGATCGAATATTTGTTTCATATGCAGGGGTTTCCGGATCCGCTATACATCGTTCTCTCATAATAAACTATGTTCCCTTTTCAAACAATATTAGTGATAGGCTGTTACCTCTAATGGTCCATGAGCCAGACAGATTTTCATGACCAATTTCCTCCCAGTCGATAACTCATAAAATGACTGAGAGGGTTGTATCACGAAGCGTTGTGCTCCCATGGTTGAAGCTGCGGCTCCCATGGTGGGTTGAGCAGTAGAGTGGTAGCCGCTCACGCACATAATAAAAAAAAAATTAATAATTTATTTCCGATTAAAAATCCATCAAATTATAGTTAGCCTAATATTTTGAAGAAACAAAATTGTCAGCTATTTATAAAATGGTGGATTATGCGTCTGCAGGTCACACGAATATATAAGTGTTCAGTGAATTACCTCCCAATAGAAAATTAAATAAAAAATGCTGATGCTCCGAAAGTGTAACGGGCTACCACTGCTCAACCCACCATCGGAGCCGCAGCTGACGTTCACAACGCATCATGATACAACTCTCTCAGACATTTTACAAATTATAGACTGAGAGGAAATCATTGACGAAATTAGTGCCTGGCTTACGGACCATAAGTCTGTGTCGCAACTCTTGAGTTACCTAAGTACTCTGGTGCTAAGAAGTAATTTTTAAATGCTTATGTATAATGTCATGTATTTTCTTAAATTTTATTGTGCGAAGTACTGCCTGAGATAATCAGTTTATTGTTCGTATCGCCAAATTAATTCAGCTAATGTAACAAAAGTGAGTGTCAGATATGAGACTGCTATGTCCTCAACGACATGTGTGCGCGGCGTACGCAGTGAGCACAACGTATACGCTGCGTCTAAATCCCCGATTAATCTCCAACTTTTATGAGCTTTTGTTCACTTCTCTATTATAGATTTTTTTTGGCGTAGACCCGATTTAACAACAATAACCCCTTGAGATTCTGTAAAATGTAACATAAATGTAGGGTTTTAAAGTACAAATTCCATTGAAACATTTGGCCTTGTGGGTCATACAACTTTTCCTCTTATAGAGCTGTATGTAGAATTGACTTTGCAACAGATGTGCGGATAAAAGTCGTCTGCTCGTATTAACTTCCACGGTTTGTAGTCTTTCGGTCCCGTCAATTTGTATTGTCATTCCGATTATAATAGTGATGCCATCCCCATTTGGTTTATTGGTTGAAACTTGATGACAGTTACCTCCGATTTTTAACAATCGCATCTGTCTTTTCGTTTGTTAGGGGAAAATGTTTATTTGCGAGATAAGGACCGAACATGGTATTATAAAATGAATGACCCATTTAGCGAAATGTGTCCCGATTATTGAGTAATTCTGACGAAGTATAATAGGAGTGACAGTCCATTATATTTGTTTGACATCTCTTACGTGATAATATTTTTCAATGTGATTCCATTGTTAATTTTTCGTAGAGTTACCGCGTACCCATCGCGTAACCGATTCGAGATCTTAACTATAAAACCAATTGGTCGAGTGGTTAAGGTGCTTGCCTTAGTTACGGGTTCGATTATCGACTGGGCCAACTTTGGTAAGCGACTTTTTATCTAGTCTAAGTAGTGGTAATTTCGCAGTGATTGTGGCAGCCATGGGTAACCACATCCTTACTTTCTATGAGGACTTTCGGTGAGTGAGTTAGGAATGCCAAACCCATTTCCCCCTCCTAAACCATATCTCTATAAGGTCGGCAATGCAGCATACTGTGAATTTTACATAAAATCTTGTGGTCGGTAGTATAGATCGCTAAGTATACGCATCTATAATAGGTAAAATTGAAACTGAGATAAATACATGAAATAATTTATTAAAAATATAAAATTATCAAAATCGACGATTCTTTCACGATTATAATATTAAGTATGGATAGAATGGATTACCATTATTTATACTTATTCATTATATGTATATCATTAAAGTATATTAATAATTTAAATTCAATAACATGAGTAATTTTGTTCGTATTACATGTACGGATATTTGAAATGTAGGTACGCATACATTGGCACGATATTCCTACTCCTTAATAATACCATAAACAACAACGAGTTGTTTATGGTTATTTATGGCACATGCGACTTTTGACAGAAGTTCAACAAAATATTTCTTATATTTTTATAAAAATGAAGGTAAGGATTATGTTTAACGAGAAGGATTATACAAATGAATAAAATAATTAAAACAATTCTATTTCAGTCTCAGAAGCCAGGTGTCAGAACGCGATCACTATCGCGACCGCCGAAAAGTCCAAAATCCTTACAACAATCTTTAATTACTTCGGAGCTGGTAGAGAAAAGTGCCGGTGATCAGACGGTCAACATTTTAAAATCACCAAAGGATAAAGTTTCGGTATCCGACACTAATTTGGTAAATAATGAATGGTTTTTGTACAACACTTAATACTAACAATAGTTCCGTTCAGTTCACGCGATGAATAGTGCTTTGGAAATATCATTCGAGAATATCAGATACCTAATGCTCCGAGATTGACACCACGAAATGTGTGACATGTTCTCCGTGTCGAATGTAATGGCTCGAAAGCGTGTGAAATTCAGTAGTAATGTCACTGTAAATTGTAAAATATTATCTCTTTGAGTGCCATTTTCATTTGAGTGCAATATAATGATTTTTATATTATATGTTACCGGCCAAACCCGAATGTAGGACAAACTTGTTCATCCCTAAACCGGTAGAGACTAGACTGAACTATGGTTCGTCCTATGGCCGATGAGAGAAACTAACCTAGGCTAATATAAATATGAATATTTCTTATTTTATCTACCATGTTTCATGAAAATCAGTTAATTCGTTATTAAGAGTTACCGAGGAACATACATACACATACACACACACATACATACATACATACATACATACATACATACATACATACATACATACATACATACATACATACATACATACATACATACATACATACATACATACATACATACATACATACATACATACAGAAAAAAATAAAATCCAAATTACCTACCATTCAGAGGACCATCAGCTTGTTTGCCAACTTGGAATACAAACAAAAGCAAAAATAATATATATTTTAATAGAATGCAAATCAAGACAGTCATGTTCGAAAAGAAAATTTCACCTCGGCCAAGGGAGATGTTTTGTCTGATGGACAAAAATTAGAAAATCTTGAAATGGTGAAGAGTCTCGTACCGGAAGTTAAAGAGCTGCACAATGTTTCGGATGATGGCAATAAAATAATTGTGATATCACCACGTTCACAAGAAAAGGTGAAACCGAAATCACAACACCGAAAATTAAGCCAAAGTGACGAGAAGATACGAAAGAATAATCCAAAGGTAAATTTGGAATTTTCACTAGTAAATATTTTAATCAAGTGAGGGGTACTTTAATTTCATTTGGGTGCGCGTAACCGTGTATGTAGATACACTACAAAGGCGTACTTTTACCGGCTTCAAGTTCATATTATTTGATCTTCAAAAGTAATAAGCGTATATAAAACTTCTTAACATGATCTCGTCAAATTTATATTGTATTTTTTAAATATAGTGATTAATTTGTTTCAGAAATTGCCAACTGGTGAGTACGTAGTAACAAAGTATGTTTAACATATTAATATGTAGATATATATACTTAAGTGTATGCAATTTCGGCATTCATTGATGCGATTCACCATTCTAATAAATAAGTACTGTGTTTGTCAGTTAAGAATAATAATAGAGATTCTTAATACAATTATTGTGATGATTAAATGTGAAATGCCATTTTCGTATGCGCTATTCAGAGCCTGTATTAGTGTTCAAAGTTCGCACTACAAAAAGGCCAAATTTGTATAGTTATTGTGCTTCAGTGAAGGCGAATTACATTTACGCGTCGCCGCGCTACGTGCACACAATCCATTTTATTATCCGCAAAATAGAAAAGCTTTTTCATTACTTAGTGAATATTATTTGACACGTAGATTTAAAAAGAAGGAGACTTCTGGCTCAGATTATTAAAACAGGCTTCTGGTATAATTTACCAAGATCAGTAGGTATGAGGTAAATTATTTCTTATAGTTAAAGGTGATTAAATTACACTTACGTTGATCGAACGCTAGACGTGATGTGTTCTTCTACTGTGCACGTAATTTACATTAGAATGTGACTGATGTATGTGATGTATTGCATGCAACCAACCACCAACAGGGAAAATAATCAATATGCCTTCATTTTTATTGGTCGCGTCATATGATTTTAATTCGTAGTGTAGTTAAGGAAAATGGAACTTTTAAAAGCTTACAGTAAGACATAATATTTTCTTAGCTCCATCTGTAAATTCCTCTTCAAATGATTCCAATATATTGTTGCGTCATATCCGCGATGTTCAAGCTGACACCAGGAAAAGTGCTAGGATTATAAGGGACTCTAGGACGAGACTATTGGAACTGCAAAAGGTAAATCGTCATACAATTATTATACCCATAGAACTGAGTTTATATTTGCAGTGAAAGTTTCTAATTAAATTAATAGAATATCAGTGAAATTAATTAAAAAAATTAAGTACTAGAAGAGTGGAACTAGAACAGTGGATTGTCAAGCCTTTGACATAAAAAATCACACTGATGTTACCAAGTTAAACATGTTAAAAAGCATATTATAGATTAGTTGTAATATTGTAATGTAATGTAATTATGATATGTAATAAGGCGATATCATAACATTAATTAGGCGATATACGAATAAACTGCTTACTTTATTTAGACACTTTGAAATGTATGAGGCATGTGTTGTTGATAGTATTTCATTTAACAGATTTTCTCATTTCCAATTGTAGCATTCTTTTAATTCTAGCAAATTAAAAGACTGTTGCATTTTAAACGTGTAGACAGTTAAGTCATAGTATACCTATATTATTTTATCGGACGATTACATAATGATTTTATTTGAAGTTAAACCAATGCTTGGAAAATTGTTCCATTATATTCAAAAATCCTATTGACCTATTTTTCAGAAAAAGAGTCTCACAGAATCAGATATCAAAGAACTGGGCGAACGCAATGAACTTTTGCTTCGTGAAATGGAGAGATTTGAACGATTGACTAAAAGTGTTCAAAATTTTATCGGAAATGCTGTAGGCTCAAAGGAAATAAAAAATAACACTGAATACATTCCATCCAGTATACTTGGTCAGTTTTTACCGAAAATATATCACTTATTATACAGAAGGATACTTGTGGATTAGTTTTATTGAGATATAGTAGCATTAGTAGGTACTCGTACTATTTTGGTTATTGAGAGCAATAAGATATAAGCAATAAGAGCAATAATTTCATCATTAATTAATATTTGTTTAATATGATTTCTAGTTATGCCTTATACACTATGACATAATTATATCGACTTGATGCTTTACGGAATTTTAATATAAGATTGGCCTGGGCCATCATTCAAATACTCTTGAATTTATTTATGTGTTAGGTACTGGCATAAATTGTGATTACGTGTTCTTACCTGTTTTAGATGGATTGAAAGAACCTTTTTTTTTTTTTTTTTTTTTTAGGAGGGGAAATGACATTTACGCACTACCCTCGTCGATGGGGATAGTCGACGAGGAGTGTGGGACTCGCCCGATGAAGTGAGTTATCACCGGGAATACCCACTAAAACCCCCCCGGGCCACCATCTGCGGTGATGTGTGGGTCCGAGACAACAGCCGAGGCCTTATTCTCGGATCCCCACCCACCGCTACGTTCTCTTAAAACCCAGCTCAGGGCGATGGCTTCGCCTCACTTTAGATGTGGCGGCCCACAGGAATACCATGGGCCTCCACGCATCCTTGTCAGGTGTTTCAAGGCGTCAGACATGTCCCCTTCTGACGCCCTAAAGTTATCACGCGACGTGCGCCGCGGCATACGCCCGGGCACGTCGGCCGGCTCTTCGATGCCTGAGTGGATCAGCCTGGGGGTCCGCTTCACGGGCCCGCTCGTTGGCCTCTTTTCCACTCAGGGCCACTTCACAAAACTTCTTGACGGCATTCCAGCCGTCAAGACTTTCTACCATTGCCCTGACGACAGCGGGTAAAGACAAGTCTTGTCTTACGACTGCCGTCAGAGCCGCAGGATTGAAAGAACCTGGAAGAATATTATAGGAATTAATTCTTTGGCTACAAAAAGTTTAATTGGTTTAAAAGCCGGAAATTATCATCGAAATTTTCATTACATGATTAAAAATAAACGAGCGATTTTTTTAAAAATATATGTATGTTTTTAGAACCGCTAATGTATCACGAGATGAAGATGACCCATCCGACTGTACTGCTCGCTGGAAAAACAGAAACGCCACTTTCATTTATGCGGACTTTCAACACAGGAACACGGAGTAAATCTGTACGTCTTGAAATATTATTTGAAATAGTTTAAAACATGTTTGTGCTGTAAATAAACAAATTGCTACTAAGATATTTATAACGGAACGCTCTAGCATTGGAGCGGACGCTTTCTCGTATTTCCTTTCTGAAATCAAAGTCTCAAATATTTGTGTTATATTTTCGTTATTTTATATCCATCCTAACACTTTTGATGGAACTTAGATTTCGCAATCTGTTTTGGAGCAAAAATATATCAGTAAATTTAAGTCACATATTTAAAAAAAAAATACGGAATATCATCGAGAAAATGTCTTTTCTATTTGAGTGAAAAGTAGATTGAAATTATATAAAGATCGGATCGAAGGAATAGAGGGATTTACTTCTTCATTTGTGTCTGTCATAGTGATGAAGACCTTATCTCATACTTTCTCATTTTTATCTTTAAGGAAATCGATTTAACTAGAAAGTTAAATGAAAGCTACGATATGCAGGAGAAATTGGTTGCTGATAACGCTGATTTAGATGTAAAGAGGTTATATTTTAACATATTTTTAGTATCTAAATAATGATAGTATCTAATATGGATTGCGTCTTGAGGATCACGAAAATAAAAACGGCCAAAAAGGTTTTCTTTGAATTTAATTTTTTTTTATTTCTCTAGATTTTATACTAATCATAATTGAAATTTAGAATTTGACTTCAACATGACAGACCGTACAGATTTTCAAAATTGCCACAACACTTCATAATAAATCAGAAATAAATTAACATCAAGAGCCAAAAAATGGATATTACAAGGTGAGTTTTGAAAATTTACAGATATATTTTGTACAAGGAGCTCATGACAAAGGATCAGAATTTGGAAACTTGCCGATCGCAAATTAAAAGACTCCAGGGTGAAATGAAATTAATGAGCAAAGAAAATACACTTCTAATGGAGAAACTAAGTATTAATAAATCTGAGGTATCTACTTACCCACATGAGTTTAATTGCAAAGTTTAACTAAGTTTAAAGTTTATTGAACCG
The DNA here is from genome assembly GCA_918317495.1 of Synanthedon vespiformis. Lineage (NCBI taxonomy): Eukaryota > Metazoa > Arthropoda > Insecta > Lepidoptera > Sesiidae > Synanthedon > Synanthedon vespiformis. Next base: position 8,454,471 of record OU906947.1, read on the forward strand.
CGTGAAACCGCAGACGAGAAGAAAAGCTTAAGTTACAATCACGATCTAATAATGACGTAACATTAATTGTTTGACTATACGAGTGAAAACTGAATATATATAATTTTTCCTACGCAACCTTCGGCTCGGCTCTCGCATACCTACAAATCCGCATATAATTAAAGATGATACTGAAATCGTCCTTAATTATCATATTCACTTTATTAATTTTGAACCCAGAGTTCGTCTTTTTTAATCCTTTGACCTTTGTACTTTAAATTCATGAATATTTTTAAATTTACATAACGTATAAATGCAAATTGGAGTATAGCAGTGATAGAGTAGAACGAATGCTCGGCTGCCGACACGACTTTCAGCCACATACTGTGTCGCGACAGTACAACTGAGTTTTTGATATGTACTATAAAATATTAAAATCCCTTAGTGACAGAAAAGATAGGCATTTTCTGAAACTCAAGTGAAGTCCTGCCAGTAATTTGAAACTAGCTGGCTGGTTAGCGGCTTTTGGCTAAGGTTAAGATTCTAACCAGTCTCAAAAACTGCAAGTGCGCTGACGACTACAGTAGTTTGGGAAGGCATGGGGAAATGGTCTTTGACATCCCTTACTCACGGTGGTCACCAGTAAAGGGTGGTTACTGCAGCCACGAAACACATTATGCTCTACGAATTACTATACAGTTGCGGACAAACTTTGAAAAGTTCATTTCCAAAGTTGATCTTGCCGGGAATCGAACCGGCGTTAAGGCAAGCACCCCAACCACTCCACCAATGTCTTCGTCAAATTAAATTATACGTACACTTACCGATTTTTATACATTTCTTCATACATATAATGTAAGCCCTAATGTATGGTTTTAATGTTATTTATTTCTTGCCTCTTTCAATTTATTTCCGGAAAGGGTGATGCGGCTGCCATGAAACAAGATAGATTACAGGATTCGGACGCCAATTCACAAGAATTTCCAATACAGGTAAATTGCCTTTTTTGCACATAAAACTTTAAATATCGACTTCAAAAGGTTTTTTTCATCAATTAAATATAATATAATATTTGATGTATAAATGTACATCTGATGTATAAATGTGTCGTATTTTGGGAGAGACCCGATTTGTGTCTGATGGATAATACATGAATTTTCGTATTTCGTATGTACTGCAAAAAAGGCTATACATTTTTTAAGCCGAAGAGTAGTATTGTCGGAAAAAGTAAAATCCTTTGTGGATCATATTCCAGTTTCGACTTTGATTTTAACGAATTTGTTGTTTCAACCCACTCTAAATCTTTTATTCTCCGAAGCTCCCTTTTATTCGTACATATATTTTTTCAATACTGGTACAAAAGAGGATCGGAAAATGTAGAATTGTAGAAAGTGTGCAATGGCTGTTAGTTACGATACATATTAACTGGCCATGGATTAATATAGTTTTCTTATAATGTGAGATACTATTGTGCATTTGTTGATCATGCTTATGGGTTGTTTTTATCGGTTTGTCTGTTTAGGAAACTGCTCTTAGGTATAGGATATTCAGTAAACAAATTAAAAAAAAAACTTATTTGTTTGATATTATTTTCAGAGCGAGTCTTCAGTAAATGTTGAATCTTACGGCAAAGAAATAATTGATAAACTTGATGACTATAAGACTTCGTCTGTACAACTTGTAAGTGATAAAAATTTTAGTTATAAAAGAAATAACACTGCTGCCGGAACTGCTTATGGAAAATTAAAACTGTAAAACAAACATTTTTTGACTTAATATAGGTAGAGAGCTCTTGCCCGCAACTTCGTCCGTGCCCCTTTTCTTAGTTGTTAAAACATTTATTCAGTCTTTATTGGTCATATACATATTTTTTGTCACTCATTGGATATTTAATTTTTCTTTTGAAATAGACAATATCTAATTTTGTATTAAGTTAGCGAAATTGGCAAAAAATAATCCTATTAATCTGATCGCTACTAAACTGGGCTAATCTGAAGAATGCCTGAAAATTCGTGCTTTATTTTCGCACAAAAAACAACCAAAATACATACCAAGTATTAAACTATTGTGTTATACTTTTGAAATATATTCAGGAGAAGCAGCTAGGTGAGCTAGAGATTGAAGTTCGTCACATTCAACTGCAAATGAGAGCAATGGCGCCTTCAGGGCAAGAAGCTAGCGGCGGATCTTGCCGCGGCGGTGGCGGCCAGAACACTTGCTTCCAACAACCAGTATGTCTTCTACCTCTCATTTATTATCACACAATTTTGGCACATAAACATAAAAATTGTTAAGGTGTTAATTTGTTCGTAGTCGTGACTTTATCAAGCGAATATGGCGGTAGTGACGAATAGTGGTTTTTAATATTGATACGTATCAGGGGTGTAACAATTACATTTATAGTCTAATAGCGGACCCATCAGACGTTGTAAAAGTTACTCGATTGTAACGCCATCTCTGTTGTCCAACCAGATAAAAAAAAAAGGAAAAAAACTATCTTACACCGCCATCTGTTAGAAACTTGTGAAACTTAACACCGTTTGTTCCGCTGCTTGGTGTTGGTACAGTTGGATAGTACAGTTGACCGGACCACTGTTAAAAAAAATTAACAGTGGTCCAGTTGACCAGACCACACGTTTTTTTTATTCTATAAAAAAACATATAATTTCCAATATAATCGAAGTACATAAAAGCTTTCCTATCTTTTAAGTTGAACCAAATTACACTAGCTACGAAGTTTTATCAAAACCGGTTCAGTAGTTTAGGAGTTCATTGCGGACAAACAACGTGTTACGGACACAGCTGTAGGTGTAACAAAAATTTTTGTAATTTGTAATAAATCTTACCTATAAATATTCTATAAATATTTGATACAGCGTCCATCTAGGCCAAGCTATGCCACTTGGTACGTATCTGCAAGAAATCCTTAATTAAGCAAAATAATAACAGTAAAATAATTATTAAATTGGCAAGCGATAATTCAGTTTTAATGGCTTTTTCTAGGCTGGAAGTCCACCAGTCCCGCCGATGACCAGAGCTGTAAGTATTTTTTAATTTAATTGCATTTTTTTTATTAAAAATATTTTTTTCAGTTTATAATAAAGTGTTTGGAAATCTGGTCGCGCTTACTCCTTGAAGTGGGGAAAATGGTTTGTTTCTTTATTAGATATAATTAATTTTATATTATGGCACTTTAGTATAAAGTATTTTTATATTTGTATTTTTAAAGATCTTACAAACAACTGTAAAAGCTGAAGTCAGTTGGCAATTTACAAGTCTAATGATTTTCCTGTTGTAATGTTTGTTTCAGTGTGGTGTGTGCCCTCCGTGTCCAGCACCATGTAATCCAAATGGACCTCCGGTAAAGATTTATTTTTGTTAAGATTAAACACGTTCTTTGTTGAATTTATTACGTAACTAGCTGGCGCCCGCGACTTCGTCGGAATTGAAAAAGAAAAAAGTAGCCTATAATGTGTCCTGTACGTCTAAATGTTTATCTACTAAGTTTCATAAAAATCAGTTAATTCGTTTAAGAGTTTTGAAAGAACATACAATACATACAACAGATTTATTTATTAGTATTGATGACTAATAGGTATGTCGTACGTTTGTAGTAAGAATTAATTATATAAGAAATTAAATGACAAAATACCATCTCATATAACTTACTAAGTAAGCGATATTTTAGCGAAATTATTTTAATGTTAATTTAATTTAATAATTGTTGATCATAATTTCATAATAAAATTAGGTTTTTTGATTTCATTTTTTGTTCATTCATAATAAAAGTGTTAATAATGGCTTGTAAATTATAATTGAAATTAAAAACATACTGCCTAATTGTAATTGACAGACTCCTGCTGAAAGAGAGCTCCAAAGGTTGACTATTGTCCACAAACAGACTGAGGAAAATTTCAAGACGAAAGTTACTGAGGTAATAATTAATATCTTTTGTGTTCGTTATATTGATAAACTTTTTGTGGGTTCCTTGTAATATTGTTTCCTTGAAACTAAATTGAACTTTTAAATAAATAGAAGACATAAATTTCTCTCGGTTTGGGATACCTTGGAAATTTCATTGTAAACTATTAATACGTTTTTGGTATTGAGATAAATTCTAGCCTTAATATATATTTTGCATATATTTTATGACTTTTTTATATTTGAAGATTTAATTTTTAATGTTTTACATACATAAATCTGAGTCGAATTGAGCCCTTTTCTATTCGCCACCTGTGGTTCAATGTCGGTTTTGTGGCCTAGTAAAAATCACTGAAAATGCGTGAACATTAAGTTAAAGATCAATACTCTTGTTAAACTTACTCTTATTAAGTTACTCACCGTGTGGCCCCAATAACTTTGGACATACTCAGTGAAGAATTATTGTTTGTAGTGTGCAATGCTTCGCGCCGATTTGGTTAAGAAAAAGGAGGAATTGGAAAAGGAACGATGCGAGCATCGTGAGGTTCAAAGTCGTTTGCGTGAGTTGGAGATGAAATTTGAAGGTTTGGCGACGCACACGAATATGCTGTTGGGAACAAAAGAGGAAGCCTTCGAGACAGAGGTCAACGTGAGGGCTTTGAAGCAATGCTATCGGCAAGCGAGGGAAGAGATTGATGAATTAACAATACTCTTGAAAGAGCAGTCGGAACAATTGCAGGACTATAGAGTGAAGGTTTGAATAACGTTTAGTTTCAAAAAAATTATAAAAATCACTATGTATTTACTTTGACACTTAACACCTTCACTGCGGGGCGGGCCCAATTCGGCCCGCCGCGGTGCTATCGTCTGGTGAGGACGTTGAAAACTATATTTCTCTCGCTGGTGCGGAACGATTATCTTGAGTATTTGTAAGAGTACGATAGAGACAAATACATATTTCGATTTGTAGCCAAAATTGTAGGCACATGCATCAAAAACCTTGTAGGGGGCTCTTTTCGGCCCGCCACGCATTGAAGGTAAAAAAACATCCACTCAGTGCGGCAGCGGGCCTATTTCAGCCCGCCACCTCAAGAGCCTGCCACCGACCTGTTGCCGCACTGAACGCCCCTCCGTCCACTTGACTCCCACGTCTAGGATGAAAGTTTATGATTTTCTATGCCGCAGGGAACGTGTTAATATATCCCAAGGGTAAAGTACCTACCTGTATATGAGTGTGTGACTAAAGACAAATCATTTTCCATACATTGCTGTTGTTGGGCCATCCAACCAATTGTTGATTTTTTTTCTATTTTTATAATTACATTACATTTAATTACATTTAATTAAATGCGCAATAAATATTTTTATATTTTCGAAAAAATAAAATCTGAGGATATATATACGTCCTACACACACACACTTTAGCCCAAGAGTAATTATTATGTGGACGCAGAATAATAAAAACATTTGGACGGTGTTTCAGTACTTGAAAGCTCAACAACTGGTAGAGGAACAACGTCGTCAGATGGACATACTGGATATGGATAATGTTAGAATCAGCGAACAAATTAATTTGGAAATTCATAAGATAAAGGTGTGTTATTTTTTATATGTATACATACCTATTTAACTTTGAAAATATTTTATTACCTACAATTTGCGATGTTTTTCGTATTTTTGAAATATTTTTCTTTTATCATAGATAACATTCCAAGAAAAGCTTCAAGAATTGTCTGCGTTGCCCGATCTTTTGAGTGCCACTCAAAGAAAACTAAAGGATTCGCAACAACAACAGGCACTAGCAGAGCACAAAGCTGAACAACTTGCGAGGGAGCTTGCCTGTGCCAGGGAAAAGGTGATTTAGTACTTGTATATTCAATTATATTATTTCAAGCGAATTATTTCCAGTGACAAAATTATTAATTGATTTTAATTCAACTAATAATAAATTGGAAATTTGATATTAATATAGTAATTTGACCACGTTGTGATAGGTACATATGCTACTACATAAGAGTGTGAAGCCACCAGAGAAGCCGCAGGATAAGGGTAATGATGAGAAGCAGTTGGCAATGCTTCAACAAAGAGTCACCCAATTGACCGAAACAAATATGACATTGAAGAGTGAAATTGATAGACTCAAGTAAGTATAAATTTCTTCATTTATATTTCATTATTTTGGCAGGCTTTGTAAAAAACCTTGTCTCGTCCTTTAGTAGTACAGACAGTGATATTATTTCATGGTGGTCTTTTGTAAGGAATTATCTAACATTAGGATTTAGGTGATTCTACTATGTTTACACATATTATTATGCTGTTATTTCACGCAAGTATTTTGTAAGGGGCTGCATAAACGACTGAGTTACGCAGCCAAGACAATTTGTTTATGTATTAAATATATAATTTTCCTACAAAGGATACAACAAATTATAAAATTGTCAGATCTAATGTGATACGAATGGAGGAAGCTGTGGTGGTGAATGAGAAGCGTCTCCAAGAGAAAATCCACGAATGTGCACAGCTGGGCGGTGAATTGGATCGGGCGAGAGATGAAGCTGCTAGAGCATTACAGCGAGCGAATGAACGTACTGACACCATACGCAAGTAAGTGGACGAAAAATAATAAAATAAAATTCATTTATTTTTAGGAAACTGTAATATTATTTATATACTAGCTGGTGCCCGCGACTTCGTCCGCGTTGAAAAAGAAAAAAGTGGTCTATTCTGTGTCCTGTACTTCTAAATGCTTATCTACCAAGTTTCATGAAAATCAGTTAATTCGTTTAAGATTTATGGACGAACATACATACATACAGATTTAAAAAAAAAAAAATTCATTTTAGTTTCAGTATCTTGTATAGACCCTATAAATACGATATCTCAGAAAACAAAGTAACTTACTCCATGACCAACCCTACAGATCTGTTATTAGTACTGATATGTGTTTCCTTTTTATATTTTATTTTATTGAAAAAAAAAAAAGAACATATACTTAGCTATTTTTTACATATTATTATAAAACAAAGTCCTCCGCCGCGTCTGTCTCAAAAACTTCTGCACCGATTTTCATGCTGTTTTCACCAGTGGTTCTCGAGGAAGGTTTTAGTATATGATTTACAAACTTACGCGGGCAAAGTCGCGGGCAGCAGCTACTTTAATATAAAATACTTTTCATCCATAAATAAATAAATGGTTGAAAAGGTCGACGGTCCTATTCGGATCTTTAACTATAATAACATTGCGTCTTCGACAAATTACTTATTGACTTATTATACTAAAAATGTTACGTTTGTCATAAATCTTGTAGATGTATGCAGACATCTATAGCAGAGTTGGAAAGACAACTGGCAAGTTCGAGGGCTCAAGTGAAGACGGCGGAAAAGGAACGCGAGGAGGTAATTTTACTAAAGTTTTGCCTAAAAATGTGTAAAAAGTAGCATTTCATAAATTTATAAAACTGTTTTACAGATACAAGCACGAATGCAGTGTCAAATAAAGCGCCTCAATGACAATTTCGAACAGGCACAGTACCGCATTCTTGGACTGCAAACTCAAGTTCAAACATTGAGAAGAACTGTTTCTAGTACAGGCGAGGGAGAAGGTGACGGTGAAAATCAAGAGTGTACTTGCAAGACGTTCTTCGACGACAACAAATAGTAGGAATGTTCAGCTGCGGTCTAGCAACTACTGGACGTACTGATTATCAATTATTATCATCCCACATAATTACGTTTACATTTAACAAATTGGTTTAGAATTGACAAATCAAATGAGGTTTTCTCATTGTGTACTTTATTTTACAAAAAATATTTTTTCTAAGAGCTCTAACTCAATTTATATATACTTATGTATTTTTTTAGATTATCTTTACTCCTGTAACTTAAATCGCAAATACTGACAAAGCTTATATTTTTTTGAATTATTGCTTAAAATAATTTTACAAATTTTTCAATAAATATCTTTCAATTCTAAAAGTTTTTATTTTTTAAAAGATTCACAGTTATCTATGGTTTAGTCCCACTATAATCGATTTTTTAATTAGATGGACTAAAATGACAGCTGAAATCGGCCTTTTATTTTTTTAATGTTGCAAGCATGAAGCGTAGTGTTGTATGATTCATTTATAACCGAGTTCGATCATTATGGTCAAGTTGTAAGTATCGATCACGTTATAGAAGAGAACAAAATAATGGAACTCAGCCGCCTTATTAATCGACTAAAATAACAGCTAGCAACAACTAAAAAACTTATTAAAATAATAAGTTCAACTAACAAACTTATTATAAAATAAAAAAGATTGAATCACGATTCTTACCTAATACTCGATTACTCAGGATACATAAATTTACATTACAATAAAATGGTAACCCACCAAATGTCATTTTAGTTCATCTTATTAAAAATCCGACTATAGTTCCGTGCAGTAGTTTACAGAGAACTAGTGAAGTCTCGGCTAATGTGTAGTGGAATTTCAAGATAAGCTAACAATTTAATAATTCTTGCTAAACCAATGAAATAAACTCGAACATAATATTAGTCCAGTATTGGATATTTTTCTGGATATTTTTCTGATTACTAACAGGCTGAAACTTCGTGAGTATCTTCGGTTTTCTGAGACGCCCGCATTTTTTTCCTCAGCGTTCTCCTTAGAGGTAGCTAAAGGAGTTAGCAGCCGTAAACAACTTCCAAGCGTAGGACTGGGAAAACGTACCACTCAGTTTGTAAGACTATGTGGCTATTTAATTATACAAAATTTTACTAAGCTGCAGACAAAAATGTTGATATTATGTTGTTCGTTATTTTAATATGTTGGGAGTGGTGTTTTTTGGGAGGGATGGGAATGAAATGAACCACAATGAAACACATAATTAGTATTTGAACTATTATATTACGAAACACAATAACAGTAATTACTATTAAAAGTCTTTCGAAGTGCCACATCAATAAATTCAAATTTGGTATTTTTTTTTTTATTTTAAAGTCGACAGACAGGCTGACGGTCCACTTGATGGTAGGTGGCTTCCGTCGCCTATAACACAAGCAACGTCTTAAGTGCAAGTGCGATGCCGACCATAGAAGGATTAAGAATAAGGGATAAGGGGGGATATGGGGTAATGAGCTCTGACACTTACTCACCGAAACACAGCAGCACATAATGGTGTTATTTCACGTAACATATTTCATAGTATAAATAAATATGTAGATTATTTGACCATGTTGATGTCGCTATTATATAAAAATGTTTTAGTAACTCATTTATCTTCATTATTTTCCTTGGTTACTACATGAACGTTTCCAGCAGCCGCATAACAGGGACGAAGAGACTCTTGAGCTAAGTGCGTTTCTCGATGAGGCCCCATTGCGACTTCGTGGAACAAATCAATTGCTTCGCTCATTTCTTTTATTGCTTCTAATGGAGATTCCTCTTCCATAAGTTTTGCACCTCTCTAAAGAAATAATAAGCTTTATAGTAGATAGTACCTAGTAATATTCGCTTGTGAGCATAATATTATATTTTTATAAGGACTCAAATATAATATTATGCTCACAAACGTGCGGGTCGAGACTATCCTTTTGGAAAGTTGTAGGTATGGATCAAATATAATAAGCATTATCGCGAAAATCGAGTTGGAAAATATTTCAAAGATCGGATATATGTGTTTTCTGAAACGTTATATGGTTATATTATTTTATTTATTTGGTCCAACTAAAAATATAGGATGTTTTTATTTTGAACCCGGGCGAAGTCTGAAGCGTGTAGATATATAGTATCATCTCCCGAGATAAATACGAGCAATTATATCGCGAGAAGAATGTATTGTACAATATTAAAATAGTGAGTACCAATTAACCTAGTACTATACCTGATACTGTGCTATACATCTCAAAACAGTCTCCAGATTGATACGCATTAGGTTTTTATCAATGTTTATAGAGCATTTTATGCAGCGATTGGGAAGGCTGTCGATGTTTGCTCTAAATTTATTATGACACGATATATTGGGGCATCTGTAAACAACATGTGGCTGTAAGTTTTTTGTAGACTACGAGCAATAAGTTTTTTTGAATTTTAGTGACATTATTAATGAGGTGGACCACGGGCACTTTTTATTGCCCGTGGTCCACCCAGGTGAACAAAGTAGGTTGGACCACGGGCAATAAACGGGACAGGACACCCCAGACATTCAAATTATTGAAAATTCCTTCATAGAAACATATTCATTAAATGTTGAGCGTTACCCAGAATTCATAGAATATGTTTCTGTCATAGAACGGTGCTACTAAATGTTATAATGGTAAGCTGAGTGTAAAGAATCTGAATATTTTAAATCTGATTATTTCTAAGTAGTAAAAAGCAACAAAACGTTCTCAGTTTTAAAAATGGAATTTAAGATTTAAAACTCCCGATATTCCTGATACCGATTAATGGTATGATTCTGGGAAATGATGAAACTGTTAAGATAACACTTTTTTTTACCTCAAGTATATATCACTGCCCATTTGTTTGAGTAAAGGCCAGTCCTCTTTACAAGAAACGCATTCACATCGAAACCAATATCGGCAGGCTAGAGAACGCTGTCTTTCTTTTAAGCTACGAACAAGAAAATGAGGGCCGTAATTTTCGGAAACGACATCACCTGGTTCCAAAGGGCGAGTTGTACGTAGTACTATCTTACGACCCTCAAAATATCTTGCCACGGTGGGGTAACATTCGTGGTTAAACAATGCTCCAGTTGGGTATATTCCTACAGCAACGTACAAAGTCTTCGATCCACTGAACTGTTTCGGTCCACGTATAGTTTCATAAATTTCGTGCGCATTAAATTGTAAGAGTTGTAAGTTGCAGACAATGAGCTCCCATATTGAAATCTCCGCTGAAAATTATTAATACAAAATATCATTAGGAATTAATTTAAAAACGAGTAGTTTTTTCAACAGACTTCCAAAAAAGGAGGAGGTTCTCAATTCGACTGTATTTTTTTTTATTATGTTTGTTATTTCATAACTTTCGCCTGGGTGAACCGATTTTGATGAATCTTTTTTTTATTTGAAAGCTGGTGCTTCCCGTGTGGTTCCATTTCAATTTGATCCAGTTCTGACAATGGCATCCATGAGAAAAGACGATGAGATGGTTTGAAGTCGTTTTTTTTTTGTTATAAAGAGTTATTAATATATGTTTCGTATTAGTAAGCAGTAATATTAAGTAAGTAAAGTAATGCAAGTAGGTCGAATGCGCCACCATATTTGCATATATTTCGAATTTCTTGTTAAATACAAAGCGTGTTTTAAAAATATATAACTTGTTCTATTGTTGAAGGACAACATCGGGTGGTAATCTATGTGTCCTTGAAGAGTAGCAGAAATGTAAAATACTTCCGCAATGGGTTAGCGTTGTCCTCAGCATTTGGAAGTAATATTTTATATGAAATATAGATGTTATATTTACCTTTATAAATGTTTTCTTTATCGCAATCTTTAAAAAATCCACCTTTCGTCAAACACTCCACTAGAAATTTTCCCATAATAATTCTTTTCAAGTAATCATGACCTTTTCTATGATTTGCATGCGTACATAATGAATAAATCTGTCCTGCTTTCAATTCCAAGCTTTCTTCCAAGTTCATTTTATCTTTATTTTTCTCCTCGACGTTATCGTCATCTGTAGCCTTTTCCAGTAAACTCTTTAAACCTTTTTTAGACCTATTTAAGCGTTCTTTCCTGCTCCTCATCTTTGATTTTTTATTTCCAATGCCTTCTATATCATTCAAAGCTGAACCTTCGACAGTTTTAATTTCATTTGATAAATATTTTGAGTGTATATCCAGACTAGTCTTTAATCCTGCCTGAGTTACCATCCGTAGTGCTATATGACTTAGAATAGACATTCCGGAACCTAAAGTTAAAAAAATAGTTTATTAAGATCTAATTTTCCAATACCATTAAATCTATACATAATATGATTGCTACCTATAAACAGATCTTGAAATTGGCACTCATGAGCATGGTAGGAGGAGACTGCAGTATCTCGACATTGTATACTGCAAAAAGCCACTCCTGAACATTTAGGACAACCGATGGGAGATTCGTCTTCACTGGCTTCTAATCTAGAATTATAAAAATATAGAAATATTTTTTGAATGGCAAAAGACCATTAGGAAAGTCTTAATATAGGAAATTATTATTGAAACAAACCTTTTGAAACAATGAAGGCAGTGTGTACCGTAATGATCAGGGAGTAGGCAAGCAGCGTAAGGATTATCTACCAATAGCACATCACCTGTTTTAATGTGAGAATTCGCAACAGCGAAACGACCCTGTAATGCATGAATTAATACTGACATAAAATATTTGAGAATTTCTTAAACAAATTTTCTCTATACTTTTTGTACAGTCTGGTTAGTAAAAAAAAATATATTTTGAAATAAGTATACTAAGTACCTTCTTTTCATCTTCTGTAATTTTGACAAATTTGGATAGAGCGGGCATGTTTTGTTTTGTGCCTCCTGTAGGGGTTGCGCCTGAAATAATTAATTACAAAGAAATAATAATTCAATTAAGTACAATATTTAATTATAACATCAACAAGGTTTAAAAAAAATAGTTTTTAATATTTGTGTCATGTTCCTCAAATTCCACAAACTTATGGATTATCCACTAATTAATATTATTTAATGTGAAAAGTTTAAACACTTCTAAATTTGTTTAGTAAAACAAAATAAAATCTATAATTGGAAATATAGATATAATAGTTTATTTATAGAGTATATTATTGCATTTATAGTCTTCCAAGCAATGGGAACCAATTTACACCTGTAACTCAAATGCCAATAACAGATATGTTCAGGAATAAGACATCGAACACGAGAGCAGTTTACATCTATTTATTGCTGATCCATATACTAAGACCTATTTTATTATGACTTACTTCTGATACTTTTCACTTTTAATATGGTTTTAATTACTTATTAACAACAAAGAAATAGGAAGCGGTGAATTAAAACTGACATTATATATGGAATTTTTTGGAAAAAAATCCCACTCTATTTTAATAACAAAAATTGCCATAAAAATAGAAAAGGGGTTTACTTCGTTTATTAAGCAGTTACTAAGGATAATATAAAAATCCTACAGCAAAAAGTATTTTTCTTTTTTCGAATTTCCATATTGAATTGTCTTTAAATTATTACAATTTTATTTTCTACACATCTGTTCTGTTATTAGAATAATTTAAAAATATACCAAATTTAATTTTAATTTCGTTATATGTATATTCATTTTTAATCATATCATATAATATACCAGCTTTATCAGGTGGGTTCTTCGATTGAACAGTAAAATCCAAACTTTCTATATCCCTGTTTAATTGAAGTTTTGCGTTTTCATCTTTCATTAACAATCTTCCTGCTAACTCATACGAGACTTTAGCTCTGGTAGGTTCACCTGCACCTGAAAGCAATATTTATGTACGTACAAATCAAAATTGTACTTACAATATTACGTCTCTTAGGAGTAACATATTATTATCCCGTCATATATTTAATATTAGACATAATAATTATGTACATATATCTATCAGGCTTCCTATCATATGTTTAGTAACATAATATTAACATCGAGTAGATGTTCCGAAAACAAAGTTTACATTTCGTTGCCTAAGGCGTTCTACACAAAGAGCTAAGTATAAAGGTATAATTGTCTTCAACAGTCTGAGAAAGAAATAATACGGTTTAACTACTCAACCAATCATCGTTAAAATTTTGCATACACGTTTTCAAGGGTACATGGGGTACCTTTTATCCCGGAAAAAATACTCTGTTGCCGTGGAATCATATAAAATAAAAAAATACGCTTTATATTGCATATAATATATTTTTTATTTCGCAACGCGGACAAAGTCACGGGCACCGGCTTGTATTTAATATAAATTTTCTGAGTTAAATGGTGACTTTACCTACTTGTCTAATGTCAGAAGTTTCGCTCCAGTAGACACTATTATAATATCTACTCGTAACATGCATGTAGGTACAGAACTGAACACAAGTAAGGTTGTCTTGACATGCACTAATGAAATGCGGGGACTACAATGTAATACTGTATAATAATATATAATTATATGCAAAGATACGATAATATGACATCTTACGAGTATCAGCATAACAATGCGATGGCAATGTATATGTTTTAGAGTGACATAAAAAAAGATTTACGTCCCGCAATGGTACCTATATTTTTATTTAAATAGAATTAACCGAAATTTAAGAAAGGAAACCAGGCAAGGAAAGGTCACAGAATATTATGAATTGTTCTTGACCTATCTCTTTTCTGTAACCTACATATTTAGAATGAAAGGTAGAAATATTCATATCGTATCGTAACCATTTTAAGTTTCCTTATATCACGACATCATTTACTATGACGTCATTTGATAAGGTTAGGGTGTTCTTTCTCAGAGATCCCAGGATCGGGTCTTGGCAGTTTAGAAATGATCAAAATTACCTTTATAACAATGTCCCATGCGCCAGTAATACTGCGCTCGCATCTTAGCAGGTAATCGTTCCTTCAGTGCTAACTTTAAATCTTCGAGCGCTGCTCGTGGACGTCCAGCTTGCAGAAGTACCTCCGACCGCAACCAGAGAGCCAAGGCTAGAGATACACCCCCATCAACTACCTCGTCCTGACCTGCAAATAAGTTACTTAGAAAAAATATATCGTTTAGTAATGTAGAAAGTAGTAATCTACTAAGTCTAGAAAGCTGAAATTTGGAACAAAGATTTATATCTATTTTCCGACTTCCAAAAAAGGAGGAGGGTTCTCAATTCGACGCGTATGTTTTTCTGTTTTATGTTTGTTACCTCGACTGGGTGAAACGATTTTGATGATTCTTTTTTTATTTGAAAGCTGGTTGCTTCCTGTATGGTCCCATTTAAATTTGGTCCAGTTCTGGCAATGGCATCCATGTGAAAAGACCATGAGACGGTTTGAAGTCGTTTTATTTTTTGTTAAAATAATTGTTAATTATATAACGTAACCATGCATTAGGAAAATATTTAAAAAAAATTTCAAAGTTCACTTACCTGTCATGGGCGCTCTAAGAACCGCTTGACTAGCAAGTGCAAGTGCCTTGACAAGGTCTCCATCTTTAAGAGCAACCTGCGCCGCTAATCGTCTCTCGTTTGATATGCGACTGTCCTTGCTACGAAATAAAGGTTGTATTCGAGATAATACTTCTTCCAGTACTCCCATTATCTGTAAAATAAATTACACTGTAAAATAATCTTCAAGCGAAGAATTCATTAATTACGGAATAATTGAAAAAAAAAAAAAATCCTATGAGGTACGAAACTAATACATGTGTGTAATATACAATCGTAATGTATACGCTGTACATTACGGTTTTGGAGAGTGAGAAAAGAAGCTAGAGCCAAATTACTTACCTTGCCTTTTATTTCCATAAGAAAAGGTTACCACATAACATTGAGTACACTGTCTTGTCTGTAGTCTGCCTTGCCTCCTTTTATCGCGAAGAACAAAAACAAGAGTGGCTCACCTCTTTGTTCTCCATTACTGCTTTAATCTTGCCACTGACATCAGTATTTTCGAAGGACTGCATCCAATCGCCCTCCTCAGCCACACATAAAATTTCTTCGATAACATTCTTGAAAAATCCCTTAGAACTTGAATAAACAGTTATGTCACTGCACGTCTTCGCGAACGCACTGTCCACGTCTTCGTATATTTGAGACATCTAAAAATGTAAAATACACATATGTACATATAATAAAACAACCTTAATATTAAAAAAAAAATGTAGTTGTATCTACTTATTGCTAATTGTTAGTTTTTTAAATTAGATTTAGAATATTTGTCTGTTTGTCTGTGCGCTTATGCACGGTAATCTTAGAAAATTTTGATGATTACCTGGATTAAAATAGATATAGGATACCTGTTAAATTTTCAAAAAACGAACTACAGCGCGTACGTTGTTGCGGGCACCAGCTGGTATAATAATTTATAACAGCTAAATATTAAAATTATAATTAAATTATTTAAAGCTAATTATTTACAGCTAATTATTTAAAGTTATAATTAACTTTAAATATTTCTCCGATAATGTAAG
The DNA here is from genome assembly GCA_918317495.1 of Synanthedon vespiformis. Taxonomy (NCBI): domain Eukaryota; kingdom Metazoa; phylum Arthropoda; class Insecta; order Lepidoptera; family Sesiidae; genus Synanthedon; species Synanthedon vespiformis. The sequence goes on from OU906947.1 coordinate 8,470,489, forward strand.
AGTAATCGCAACAGAAGACGTGCTTAGTGGCTTTTGTGTAATCATGTCTTTCACGAAGGTGTGGTTACATGTCCATAAAAGACTTGAAATATTGTAGTTAGCGGGTAGCGTGAAAGTCAAAAGTTGAATGCATGCAGTGCCTGCAACTAAATACCTACGTTCGCGTGGTAGTTCTAAAGCTTCCCCTTCCAGATTGCTTTAGTTACTAACTAAAGCCAAATTGACATTGACTTTGCCTTTGGATACCGCAATGGTAAAGTTATCGTATAAGTTCTAAGAAACATTACTTTCCTTAAAAACAGCCTAACAGATTTTTATTCTGTTATGGTCTTCTACCATCAATCAATACTAATAATAAATTTGTAGATGTAGGTATTGTATGCATGGATGTTCCTACATAACTCTTAAACGAATTAACTGATTTTCATGAAACTTAGTAGATAAACATTTAGACGTAGGAGACACAGCTCAGTAAATATTAGTATAATAAAATAGCCGCATAGTCCTACAAATTGAGTGGTACGTTTTCTCAGTCCTACGCTTGGAAGTTTTTTACGGCTGCTAACTCCTTTAGCTATCTCTATCGAGAATTCTCGCAGAAGAAAAAGTTCATCGACTCGGCAAACTGAAACTACTCACGAAGATTCAGCTTGTTAGTAATCAGAAAAAAAAATCCTTTGTGGGATACTGGACCAGTGTGTTGATGGTCAATTCCAAGAGAAGTTAACAATGTTAATGTCTTTGATATTTCAAACAATTGTGCAGCGATTTTCGCTTATCTACCACACAAAAGACACTAGAACAAATTCCGTTTAAATTTAGCACATGTGACATTTCTAGTGTGCATAAAAGGTCAGGCAAGGCATACTGATGAGTTGATACATACAAAAGATATTTCGATAACGGAGGCTTTGTTCTCAATGTATACATACTTCCGGCACGAGGCTTCCAAGATTATTTAAAAAAAATCTAAATATATTACTTTTGTTACAGGCTCTTAGTATTTTTATTGATACAGGTAGCTAATTTTTAGTCGACAATTTTTTTATATGGTAAAGTGTGCATGCTGACTGATTATGCATTATCCTTTCGAGAATAATGTCATCAGGGAACAAAAGCAAATGCATTGCCGTGTATTTCGACTTTAGAAAAAATGTCCGATTTTTAATATAAATTGCGAAGCATCTTCATTCTATGATGTTGCTATATTGCTCATGCTGCAAATATTATTTCTATTAGAAGAATCGTCATTATTTCTATTAGAAGATATATTTATTTTCATAATATAATTATGTGACTCTATTAATGTTACATTCTAATTAAAACCTTAACATTTAATTAGGTTACGCCTGATGATATAACCAGAAATGTGTTATACACACAGTAGCTACAAAGGTATTTATCATCAATACTAATAATAAATCTGTAAGTGTGGGTATTGTATGTATGTATGTTCCTCCATAACTCTTAAACGAATTATATGATTTTCATGAAAAATTTACGGGACACAGGATAGGCTATTTTTTTCTTTTTCAGCTAGTTAACAATAAATATACACTGTTTTTCTTTTTCTAATAAAAGTCAAATATTTTTTTGCCTATGCCTATGCCTACTCCAATAAGAGGTTGCCCCATATTAAAATTCCTACGGTATTTTTTAGAAATTCACAATTACAGTGAGCGAATAGCCGGAGTGTTATATTATCGTCAACAAACCATCGTACAAGACAAGAAGTGTTAAGTAGATTTTATACGGTTATTTTTTGTGGCGAATAAGTAGAGAAATCTAGAGAATCTAGAGAGTCTAGAGAAAGTTAGAGAAATCTAGCAAAGTTGGACTGTAAAAATAGATGTTAATCACAATATAGAATACATTACCTTAATTATTTATGGATAGAGGCGAAGATGGAGCCCGCACTCAGACGAAAGCCGCATGCGCGGCACGGTGCTAAATTTACATGTGGAGATCAGTTTTACAATACGCAACTTCTCGATTAGTTCTATTTTTACTATAGGTCTATTGCGCGAACAACGACATCTGTTTTGTGAAACTGTAACAGTTAATGATCGTCAGTGTTTTGTTACGAAATACTTACGATTTTCATTTGTAATTTGAATGCGAAATAGTTATCAGAATATCAGAACAGAACGGTATTAAGTAGACCTTATCGTCTACATAGTAAATATCGTTACAAGGAATCCTTGAATGAACATCTTTTTATAAAATCATCATGAGAATAAAGTAGGTAGGTATCGTTAGTGCGAAAAAAAAAAACATTCTGTATATTTTACATGAAATAAGATCTTCTTCAATGACTTTATAGATACAATTTTATTTTTAATAATTTTTGCGCCTGATATAAAATGAGAGTAAAATTTTCTATTACGAGGATATTTGCTATTGAAATTGTCTGCTTGTTGCTGCTATGACTGAGTAGTTTAAAAAATATACTAGGGACCCACTCCCGGCTTCACAAAGCATGCTTTTTTTATATGGACAAATTTTCCTCTTTTGTCTTTCTATAACTATCAGCTATGTTATATGTTATCATTCTATAACAATGTCGATCATTTACAAATTGGGGATTTAGATCTGAAATTAGATGGTGCAACAAAACTAAAAATATTCTAAGCATGAAATATCAATTGTCTATTTAAAATGCATTTAAAATTCTTGCTTTATTTTATTGTATACCTAAACAGGTCAATAAGTGAACATTTGGTGCGGTTCAATGAGTGATGAGATTCACAATATTTTTATTTGACGTCAAACCCAAAGTAGGTTACCTACGTCCGCAAAACACTATGCGATTACCACATCACGCTACTAATTGTATTTTATATTTTAAGTAAAAATTTATATGTCTATTTAAATAAAATGTTTCTATGGACTTCAAAACCGCTCAACCGATTTTGATTCGGTTTTCACATATGAAAAGAAGAAATGGGAGTATATAAAAAATTGCATCCCGGGCGAAGCCGGGAGCAGGTCACTAGTAGTTAAATAAAATTTCACACAGCTACTTTCTATAAAAGAAAATAATTTTTATACTTGGCGAATGCACCGTCACATCACAGTTGTCTTCTGTAAGAGGGATGGATGAGCCAACGCGTAGTTGCTTGCTTTTTTTCTTAATTAGCTGTACTTTTTCCAATTGGAAAATTTTGGGGGAGGCCTATGTCCAGCAGTGGACGTCCTACGGCTGAGATGATGATGATGAGCTGTACTTTAGATGTTACTTAGAACTTTCACTGGTGAAGGCTGTGCCTCCAGTAATTGCGTCGGCATCTACCAAGTGTTGCTTAAAATTGAACGATGACGATTTTGTTCGATGCCCGCCTCGTTGGAGGCCTTGTATAATAAATAAATAAACTGTTATCTATCACTTCTAAACTCTAGTTACAAGCAAATCAAAATCAAATCAAAATATTTATTTATAAATTAGGTTTCAATTAAATTTATTAAATTTAAAACCAGGGTTTCAGAAAAAAAGCCAAGATAACGATCCTGAGAAGAAACCCCGAAAGAAACTCAGGATAATATTCTTTTTGTCATCTTTAAAATCCAAAATAACAACAATTAATTAAAAAAAAAGTATACTTATATATATACAATACTAAACAAAGTATGAGATTGAATCGCTTAAATCCAAGCTTCATTGTCGTTTAAATTCTCCTATAGACTTCAAAACCGCTGTTTTGATTTTTATGAAACTTTCAGGCAATCTTCAGATTAGTGTAGCAGGTGTTCCTGTGAAGTTTGGTAGCGATCGGACACAGCTAGTTTTATATAATTTGCCTAAAACATGGTAGTTAAGGTGTTACAGAGAAGTTAAAAGGAACATCATGTTTCGCCTTTTTATCATACGCATGCAAAAACATTAACAACTCGATTACAATAAGCAACAATACAACGATTACTTGTGAGTAGGTACGAGATTTTGAGCGATGGATTTCGTGTAATTGATACGACTTGGTTCCTAACGTCTAACTGCATGGTTTTTGGGGCTGGCAGCTGGGCTAGAGTGTGGACAGATTCAAACAAGAGGTGTTGTGAAGGTCGCCAAGTCAGTCGTTTCAAGAGGAACCCTTTAGACATCTATACTTTAACCTTTCTAGCCATTGAGTATTACTCACCACCGGATAATCAAAATACTGTCGACTCCACGAACACCCTAACCAAAATCATATTATATTAAGCAAATATATCTATTACGGTTCATTTCTTTCATTGAAACTTTAATCGTAATAAATCTGTCATGTCTGTTTCTCCGCTAACTGCTTCTTAACCACACAACGTTTTCACTTATGGAAAGAAAAATCAATGAGGAAAAGAGCAACTAGGGGGTTTCTTGCCGAGGTCTTCCCCCTAGAAACAGTTTTCCGAACCGGTGGTAGTTTGTAAAGAATGTTGACGAAGATAAATGTTTTGTAAAAACTTACGTTTAATAAATGATTTATTATTGATTATATTATACAAAATTTGCATCCCGGGCGAAGCCGATAGCTGGTTGCCAATAAACCTAAATCTCTATAATATATAACAATTGTGTCACATGTTTCTTCTCGATGAGTGAAACTACTGAACCGATTTCAATAAAATTTCGTAACTATGTGTAATTTGGTCCAACTTAAAACATATAAATTGCACCCCGGGCGATGCCGGGCGATTTATGTACAAAAAGTAACTTAATCTGTCAAGTAAATCTACTCTCAGGTGAAAACCTCATCAAAATAGGTTCAGTTGTTTCTTATAACTCGGGTTTTTTAACTGGTTACCCAAAATCACAGACATATGTTACATTTGAAATGTATTTTAATTTCTATTACACCTTCGTTAAGGAGGTTTAAAATAATGTAAAACCAGATTCTTTGCTTGAAAATTTATTAATAAAAATCAAAACTATATAAAGAAACATTACAAAAAAAGGATTATATTAATATAATATCGAATTAAAAGGATTTACTACAAATTACAAATAATGCCTTGCGAGGAAATACGTCAGTTGGAGTTTGATAAGACATTTGATAGTTGGGTGAAGATCTTGCAAGATTCGTCAAAAATGGAGTAGGCATTGTTGGCATGGTATGTCATTCTCCAGTAAAGCATCATGCGTGAATTGATTCATGAAATCGTTTCTCTGGCGTCGTACCTCCCACGGAGACGTTGGTAGTGTGCGTCGGTTTTGTTGGTCTTCATATAAATAGGATATTCTCCCATTCTTATCTTCTTCGTTAATAAAAGTAGGATAATAAACCAGCGGCAGAGAAGGTGTTTCAAACTGATTATCTTCGCCATAGTTACAAGAATTTGGCATGTGGGCCATCAGCGGCCACGGTGCAAATTGATATGGTGAAAGATAATGTTGAGGTACATTACTGTATGGTTGCCATGGGATTCCATACGTGACAGATAAATCAGGAGGAGGAAGCTTCTCTATTATGGCCGTGCTAGGTTCACCCTCTCCGTCCCAAATTTCGAAATCATTCCAAACCGGCGAATTTCGCTTAAACTGCTTTTTTGTTACAAACGTTTTGGACTTAGACAAAGTTTTCTTTACGTTGTTTCTATTATCCTCTTCAACTTTTTCAGACATTTCAGAAGCAATTTCTTGCACAAGTTCGTAAGGCTGCAATGGGGTGACATCAGTTGAATCATGCTTGAACTGTTTTTCTGTTACATTGTTGGTAATATTTGTTGAATTTTCATTGTTCTTCAAATCATTCGATGATAATATAGACTTAACATTTTCACTTTTATTCTCTTCAGGTAAACTTTTGTTCAATGGTTTATTATACACAAAATGTATAGTCAAAAGATATATAATTAATGTTGCCAATCGCGCCATTGTCACACAATAAATGAACTCAAATTGAAATTACATATTTTATATATTAATGCGATGAACGTGCAACTAAGCAGTTCTGTTTGCGATGTGTTGCAATACCTACATACTAGGAATTGGAAACCATAATGTATAAAGGATGTTACAATATAAAATTATATTGATATGAAACTGCAGGCTAATAAAAGACATGTCATGAATACCATAATTATGAATTTTCAATAATAAATACGTCTACCTAATTTGTATGTATATTGTCCAGTACCACACTTAGACTGTACAGTGTCAGTACTGTCAGGCGACTACAGAAACTGCTAGTAGTGCTTCTAGGGGATCACCAAGAAAATAAGACCATTAATAAAATATTGAGTACTGTTGTTTGATAACAGACTTCTGATAGGGTTCTAACAGATTGATAGGCCATTGGACACGTGTATGTATACCGTATATAAGACGGCCTCCATCTAACAACACGTATTGGAAATCAATATTTTAATTATTTCACATTTACTTGATACATGATTTAAATAGTACTCGTATATAAACTGAACAACGAATTCTTAAGCAGAATTAAACAACGTTAGTTATTAACGTTAGTTATTAATTAGTTATTAACATTAACAGACAGTAATTAGTGTCAACTTCCCACCTTTAATATTTATACACTATATAATGATACCTATAGTAGATTGAACCATTAAAGTGATTTATTTTCGCACAAAATGTAATCTATGAAGTCCTTTGTAAAGGAAACTCGGGCCTAGGGACCTCATATTTTCATGTTAATTAATTGAAAACATTTTACGGGTAGCGTTTATAACTCAGCATGAGAGAAAGCTAATAACATTTGCAAATGAAATTTATCGTATCACTATTGTTTTGTAATTATTTCAGTTTTTGTGATGAAAGTTTACCAGGCATGACATCAGAAGTGTAATTCTTAATTTAAATATCTTAAGCCTGTTTGTTTAAACACAGAGTAATATCAATGTTGGTTGACCTCTATACTTTATTGAGATTAAATTGTTTGAAGTCTCAGATCAGTTCTAAGCACATAGATCCCAGGCAGGCAAAAATATACCCAAAATGAACTTTTTCATAAAAAGTTGCGATAATTGGATTCATTATTTTAATTATCCCCATATTATTCTTCTCTAACTAAACCTAGTCTTATAAGAGATCCTGATTGTTTCATCCCAGCTAAACCTCTTGTTTGATTTACTTTTTTTCATCTTCTTATAAAATATGCTAGAGAGTGGTGACAGTGAGTTACTCTTGAAGTTGTGGAGGATTACGTCTATATGGGACAAACAATCCAGTTAGGTAAGAACAACTTTAAGAAGGTTGACAGAGGAATCCGGCTGGATCGACATGTTTAGAAATTCTGAAATTCGCCGAAAAATATATATGTATAAATTTAATAAAATTACGGTTAAAAAAACAGAACATCCTGTAGCAAGTGTGCATTCTAGTTGCAATTTGTCAACAAGGATGCACTAATATGAGTTAGCTACATGTTAGAGTGAGACAAGCGAGTGCGTTGTTTTATATGGAAATTTAAGTGGAGCACTTAGTGACCGACCAAAGGTCAATTTTTAGCCGAAGCCGAAGATTTAAAAAGTCGTAGAAAATTTTTCAAGATTGGCTACAAGCTACAATTATTATTAATAAGAAAAATGATTTTAAAACTTTAATTAATATATCAATAGTAATAAATCTGTAAGTGTAGGTATTGTATGTGGTGGTGGTCCTCAATCCGGAGGCGATTGAGAAGGGCGCCACATACAAAAAGGCCATAGAAAGGACCAAGGCGGCTGTATCACTTGAGGCCCTTGGAATTGGCCCGGCCCGGTTTCGAGAGAGCTTCACGGGGTACCGGTTTGTCCCCTGAACGTTTCAGGGTGGGCAAGGTGCATCCCGGAGCAAGTCTATTAGTACTGAAAGGGAGGAGCCAATGGACACTTTGGGTGTCCATTGAGTCCTCCCAAATAATAAACAGCTGACGGCGGGGCAGGAGAAGGCCCGTCTTCAAATGCCCTCGGGGACCTGCGCACACAGTTGGCTAGCTGTGTGCGCCTACACGGGTCCCCTCCGTCTGGGGATTGCTCGGGTGCCTCCGGGTAATCTCCTGTTGGCGTCAGCCTAGCCAGCAACGGCTAGGCAGCCCGTGGGGTTGACCGGAGTACGGTGCCACGGCAGAGCCCGGCTCACCCTACTCGTTGGGCAAGGAGGTACCGGGGAGTTTTAGTGGGTAGGGGCCGGTACCGCTAGCGGACCACTGGTCGACCCCCACATACCCCTACCGCCTAGCCAGCGGTAGGAAATCTGTAAAAGGATTTCTCCTCGTAAAAAAAAAAGTGTAGGTATTGTATGTATGTATGTTCCTCCATAACTCTTAAACGAATTAACTGATTTTCATGAAACTTGGTAGATAAACATTTAGACGTACAGGACATGGACAGGCTACTTTTTTTCTTTTTCAACGCGGATGAAGTCGCGAGCGCCAGTTATAAAATATAAAGTTTCGGTCTCCTAGACCCTGCCTACCATGCTGGTATTTTGAAGCAATAATATGAATTAAGCTTATTTATCTTATCTTATTTATTTATTTATTAAAGTATAAATAATCAGGTGAATACTGAATTATCAACAACTAATTATATTTATAACATTTTATCATTACATCACATTAAGTTAAGTCCTTAATTAAAACCTTCGGCGAAACCTTCGGCTTCGACCGGGTTTTGGGCTGAAGGCCGAAGATTTCGCCGAAGGAGGTTTTTTTTGGCCGAAGATAGCCGAAGCTGAAGATTCGGTTGGACATGAAGCACGATGGACAATTAAAATATACTACTTTTAAAAAAGTAATAATAAGTAGCAATACTTATAAAATTAAGTGTACTAATTTTAAGTATATTTTTATTATATTTCACTTAAGTCAGGTGTACGATAAACTTATAAGTTTATTTTGCACCTAAGCTGTGTATTTCCATGAGATTTTGCATACACGTTGTCTGGGACACCAGAAAGGACATAGGGTACCTTTTATCTTTCAACGCGGACGAAGTCGCGGGTACCAGCTAGTAGGCTATATTTTATAAAGTTACGCGGACGAAGTCGCGGGCAACATGAACATGCAATTTGTCTATATGTAAAATATCCAACAAATGAAAACGTACATGAGTAAGTACCTACAGCTGAAAGGAAAATCGACGTGGGGAAAAGACCTGATAAGCACTTATTACAAGTGGTATGCGGGTTCTACTTTCTAATATAAATAGTATTTTTCTATTTACTAGTCAAACTGATACAGGTTAATCTTTTGGCTCGTACTTTTAATTAGTTTAATTTTGAAAACATTTTTAAATATATATTTTTAAATTTATATATTAGGTAGGTCCCGTAGGTGAGAGTTCATGGAGAAAAATCCCTCCATGAACTCTCACCTACGGGACCTACCTATGATTTTTCGTAAGATAAGTGTCCTTAATCAGATAATTAGTAATGTATAACATATTATAATAGTTATTTTAACGGTAACTATGGAGGTCGTAAACGCCTCACATAATTTCTGATAGTATTTACCTACCCCAAAGATTAATTTAAGTTTTACTATCAATCGTATTGGGATCGAATGTAATATGTAATTGTTTTCAAACCATAAACAATTATTTGTTGGCATCCTATAAATTTTCGGACTTTCTATCTGTCGCGGCCGTTGATGGGCGGGGTGGTGGGGACGTTATGACACGACTTCGGTGCCCCGCCACGGCTATCCAACGCGGGGAGCCTGTGCTCCCTGTCAGAACCTTGACGTACCCGAAAGTAGAGGTACGCCGGCCTACTCGGGGGACCTTATGACGGGCGGTAGTCTCCCCCAAGACTACCGCCCAGGTCCCGGTCAGGGTGGAAGGCGGCGGATATAGGCTGCCCGCCTGCGCCCGAGCCTTCTCCGGCGGATTGGCTGGGAGAGGGGGTCCTCTTCCCGCTGCCTTTCCGCCGCTTCCTTGCGCGACATAACGTGCACATCCATCTTCGACCTACGCCTCCACTTGCCAGTCCGTGGTTTCCTTTCGAAAACCTATGGCCGTAATGGTCCTTTGCTCATTTTACTATGTATCCTGCCATTGCTACTTCACTTAGTACGTAACATTATTTTTAAAATTTTTGTAAGAAAAAATAAGAATATGCCGAATCCCTCTCCCCTATTTAATATTAATTACGTAAGAAGACAAAAAATGTATATACACGTTTGCTTTGCTTTAATTTTTATTTTTTAAAGAAACCATCTTTAGGAACGTTTATTTGTACCTATAAAGGTAATTATATTTTAGTAGTATGTATAAGTATAAGTAGTATGTAATTATATTTTTTTAGATTAGAACTATAAAAACTTTATATTATCCCATCTTGATCCCATCCCCTTGTAAGAAAAACAAGACAACGTCAACCATAAATCGCCTTTCTAATCCGACGATTAACATTGATGACATTGATTTCTTTATAAGGTCAATAAAAATTGTTTTAAAGTATGGAGAAATTTCGGACAAGATGTCTCCAAGCTTCCGTTACAATCTCAAAATTTCCATCCATTAAAGGCACAAATTGAAAACATAATTGTAATAATATTTGGCTTAGTGCACTTTGCCACGTACGCCACTAAACGAGATTTAGATAAAATATTTAAGAATGGCTGGCGAACCGTACTTCAAACCATCTTTTAAAATGTGTATGTTATAAGTAAACTTATAACATACATAAGGAGCTGATTGAAGTGTTTCTATAATTTTTAATAACGTCCTGCATTATATTTTGTTTCGTATATTTATTTTTGGAAAATATATGTTATAAACATGAGAGCAAAATAGACGCTAGTATAAGTCCTTTAGGTTTTAGAACCGCAGAACAAGTTGATTATTGGAGACGAAAATGGTCGTCGAGGCGTCTGATACTCTGGCACAGATAAATGAGTAATAATGGACCCTAACAAAGTAGCCCAAACCTGGTTCCGTTCCGCTAACTTTCAACTGATTTTGATTGAAAACGAAAAAGGTATGTATATTGGTTTATAAGGTTTGTATATAATTTACAATAAAAATTGTATATCGCGATTGGAAGGTCGCTAGTTATGAATAAAATTTATAAAAACCAATTTTTGAGGTGTCTCATTGAGTTCAGCGTTGCTTGTGAACGTGTCATTATAATATTACAATAAAATTTAGTCGGATAACATTGAATGGCATCTCAACATTTATTTATTGTAGTAGGTAAACCAGAGATATATTTATTTCGATGTAGTAAACTGCTTTACACAGGCGGCCGGCGGCGCGGCGACGTATTGTCATTAGAAGAGCGCTAAAATGTTGCATACGATTAGTAGGCGACTAATACTTTTATATAGTAAGATTACTCATGAATTTGTTTGCGCTCTTTACTCACTTTATAATCAAAATTAATAATAAAATTGTTCTATTATTCCATGAAAAAGGAACTCCTAAAGGAATATATGAATATGAGTAACATTTCAAAAGTTCAGTATAAAAAGAGGTGACTGATAAGCGCTGTTATCAGTCATCACTTGAAACCCCATTCAAGGGACATTCAACAGTATAGTGTAACAAAAATAGTGTGGCTGTAACACGGCCGTGTATTTACACGAATAAGGGATGATTTATATTAGACCGTGGCATGTCCGGGCCGTGCCTCGGACGTGGCCCGGACGGGGCACGCGTTTGGTACGTTACATATAATTTGTATGAAGATGTTTATATTACACCTTGTTCCGTCCGGGTCCGGATGACGCCCGATCACGCCGGAAGAACAACATTGTTCTTATCTATCTTCTATTTGGCTGATTTCTTTTTTTTTTGTTTGATAAAGTCTGAGGAATGTTCTTATGGAGAGAAAAATATGTAAAAAAATACGAAGAAAAATTAAAAACAACAATTTGCTTTCCCCATACAAACCACTCTGTCAGGCGCCGAGCGCAGACAGCGAACGGCGCGGTTGAGGTCGCGCGACTGAAGCGAGCGCGAACACCACGAGGCTCTTGCCGCACCGTGATAACCAGTGATAAGCCGTGTCGTGCGCGTCACCAGGTGCCTCGTTACTAAAATGACGCATGCATCTCAATTCGTCTTAAACTTTGTAACGTAAATTTATGCTTATATAGCGGGAGGCAACTCAGAGAGTTAATGATAACGAAATACGAAAATACGAATATGTAATATATACGAATATTTTAATTAATATTTAATATCTATATAGTTTGTATTATAGATTTATAATTTTTTTATATATTTTTTTAAGTCATGAATTGTTATTAATTACCTGACTAAAATACTAACAAGTTATCAACAACGGTTGCGAAGTGCTAACTGCTAGCTTATGTCTATGACATTATATTATCAACAACGGTTGCTAGGTGACACGTACGTTTTGTTTTGATTGACGTCAAATTAATGTTTGCCAACTGGGGACAGAGTGGTTTGTATGGGGAAAGCAAATTGTTGTTTTTAATTTTTCTTCGTATTTTTTTACATATTTTTCTCTCCATAAGAACATTCCTCAGACTTTATCAAACAAAAAAAAAGAAATCAGCCAAATAGAAGATAGATAAGAACAATGTTGTTCTTCCGGCGTGATCGTGCGTCATCCGGACCCGGACGGGGCACGCGTTTGGTACGTTACATATAATTTGTATGAAGATGTTTATATTACACCGTGTTCCGTCCGGGTCTGGATGACGCCCGATCACTAGTCAGGTAATTAATAACAATTCATGACTTAAAAAAATATATAAAAAAATTATAAATCTATAATACAAACTATATAGATATTAAATATTAATTAAAATATTCGTATATATTACATATTCGTATTTTCGTATTTCGTTATCATTAACTCTCTGAGTTGCCTCCCGCTATATAAGCATAAATTTACGTTACAAAGTTTAAGACGAATTGAGATGCATGCGTCATTTTAGTAACGAGGCACCTGGTGACGCGCACGACACGGCTTATCACTGGTTATCACGGTGCGGCAAGAGCCTCGTGGTGTTCGCGCTCGCTTCAGTCGCGCGACCTCAACCGCGCCGTTCGCTGTCTGCGTTCGGCGCCTGAACAATCCCAAACGCGCCCGAACCTTTCCCGATCGCGCTACCAAAACCACAACATTGAACAAGTAAGTTACTACCTTTAACAAAATCAACTGAATCTAATGTTCATTCAGTAACGCCGCTAGTATAACGAATCAAACGTGTCTTTGACATTCCAAAGGATTAACATATGGATTTGTTGTGTGTTTACAGATTAGTAGAGCGACAGTTTTTACATATTATTATGTTATTACTGTTCATGTATGTGCTACGAGTTTTTAGTGTTTTATTTTTAAGATATTGAAATATTTTGTGAATCTTGACTTTTATAGTTAATGAGTCATTGTCGTGAAAAGATAGCAAGGCCGTCTCAACTCATCCTAATGTAATTTGTCCTTGATAAGTCTTAGCGTAGGTATCAGGTGGGATATGCTTATCACATCTGTACTGGTATCGCTTTGCTGTTTGACTCGGGGTTTATAACGTCAGCACTTAACCCAGACTTAACAATCAGATTATTATATACTATCGTTTACATTGTAGTGTTATTTTTGATTTCATCATTCTGTAGCTACTATTAACTGATCACGAGGAATCATAACAGAGGTTAATTGTGCGTGGAGTGACATTTACGTAATAGATGGTAAATAATAGTCGCGAGCGCCTTAGAACCTTATTATAGTCGTATTACGGACATCAGTTTTCTTATTGAAGTCACGCCATATTTCTATTAGTAGGTATATCCTCTTAGTGAGAAAAATGTACCCATCAATCAACTTGTTGATCGATTGGATCTTTATAATTACACATTGCTCAGGTTTACATCATTACGTTTCTTTTGTAATGTCCTCATGCTATTTATATAATTCCCTGGAAGTTATTAAATGTACACTCAACTAAATGTTATATTACTTAATAGAAATGTTTATTTATTTCTATTTTGACTATAGATACGAGTTACATTTTCGTTTAAAACCCCAAAATATCATGAGAAACAATACTCGACGTCTTTTTCTTACCCGTTACCCTTTCTCGTATTTGTATCATATCTGGTGTTACTTGTAGGGAAAAGGGAATTATTAGCTTGCTTTTTGATTATTTTATCACGATCAAAAAAAAAATGAATTCTTATACATATTACGTAGCCTGATAAATAGGCTTATAACGGCGGGCCTGACTTATCTAAGGCCGCAAATAGCCTAGCCTACACTGTATATCACATTTTATATATTGAGAATACAACTATAATAATACCTATCTATAATGATAGAACGTATGACGTATGACAACGTGTATGCAAAATTTCATGGTGATTAGTGATAGACAAACAAAGAAACAAACAAAAAACAAACAAATTTACATTCACATTCACATTTATAATATTAGTAAGGATTAAAAAAACTGAATATAAACATATACACGCCACGTCCGACGTTTAAATCAGGTTGCTGATGTTAAATCTGTTTTAAACTGAATTTAAAACTAAGTAACTAGTACTTAGTTTTAAATTTGAAAATACAAAAAAAAATAGTTACTTTATAATAACTATTTTAACCACAGATTACCTAAAAACTTATATTATATAATGATAAGTTTATACACATGACGTTTTCTACCTGTCGAATATATTTTTCCAAGTGCAGTGCCGTAAGTGAGCTGAAGGACAAATAGACAAGTAATGACACACACAAACATATACATACCCTAGCTCCATCCTTAAAAGATAGATAAAAAAGAAATCCTCTCTCCCTATAATTTAGAATTGATTTTATTTTTTAATCTTAATTAAGTATCTATTTAAATACTGAAACTGAAACCCTGTAAGTGATGGCAATTTCAACCCCTGCACCATTTTTTCAAAAGTGTTGCCTAAGCTTGTATCGTAGTGTCCGGAACTGTACATTACAATTTTGAAATAAAGGACTCATGATCAGTCACTAGTGTTATAACAATTTATGTCTTTTCGTTCGCTTCAGTATAGGCCCCGATTTCACGAAAAAGTGCGATTCCCTTATATCTCAGAGAGTTGTGCAGATATGATATTCAAAAAGGGCTCAAAAGACGCGTATTATTGAGAGCTGTAAGGTGCAAAAATAATTTTTTGAAAAGTCAAAAACGAAAAGAGTTTATGGCCGAAATAGTGAAAAAAAAACCAATCTTTTTCCGAATTTTTAATTTTAGCGATCGATATTTTGAAACGAAGTATGATATCAAAAAATTGAGAAAAATTCCTCTGGACAATTTAATCAGCTACAATTTGAGCCTAAAATAAAGACGATCGGGTTGCACGAAATCTGTGATTTTTTTATTTATTCCGTGAATGCATTTTAAAACTGTTATTGCCAAGTTTCATGCTTAAAAAGTTTCTTTTATATTAATTTTTCTAGTAAAATATATTGACTACCTCCACATTTAGACCATAGATCTAATGATATGAAACATCCTGTTTCATTCATATTCTAATAGTACTGTTATTATGTTTCAACTTCATTGTTCTCTTTCTTCTGTGACGATAACAATGTCACTAAAACAAGGAAATGCATAAACTCAAGATCATCTTATCACTGATCGGTCTCATTTTTTTCCTGAATGCAAAAGTAGGACAAAAGATCATGCCATGTCATGAAAACACTACTGTCTGATCTATACAAAGGAATATTATGTTAAGTAGCATGGGGAATTAGGTTGAGACTTGAATGGCCTGTTATTTGGTATCTATTGGGTTAAGTGAACCATGACACTTCATTGGGTCACGGTTGCATTAGAGGTCAACCGATCTTTGGTTTATAATTGTCTTAGTTAGAGTAATTAGAGGTTTTTCGAATGTTATTGAAATATTTATTTAGATTTAATTGATTTATTAGATTATTTTTACAACACATTTTTCACTTATTCAGATTATTTTCACTCATCACAAACACAAAAGCAGAGAACCTGCAGGCCACCGACCAGGGGAAATCGGTGTATGTGGGATTTCTACTCACTAAACACCCACGGCGTTTCCTCTCTTTGTCTTGGTGCAACAATTATTTGAAATATTGTCAGGGATATTTCAGTTACGCAACCTTCGCCCCCGCCAGAAGCCAGTAGCACCTCTATAATTAGTTTGACCTCCGCGCTGTGGAGAGACCTACTGAAAACCAACACGTCTTTCTAGCAGAGTTGTGATGGTGCTCGCTATCACTCAGCAGAATGTCGTGATGGCGGTATCCACCTCTTGCAGAGTGATTGCCTTGCTCTTGAGCAGCTTAAACCGCTTCCCCCGGCGCAAATAACAACTTTAGACACTTTTTGTTAAACATGTGTGCGTAGACAACATGAAGCCTTTTCTATGAAGATTTATAAAAGTTGTTAAAACAGGGCCCCTAGCCATGGGCGAGCACACCAATTCCAACGCTCCCTTACGAAGTTAGAGAATGATAGAAAATAAAGCCCGATGATTGGTGATGATTGGTTTATTTTCTGTCGTTTCGTCAATCTACAACGCCCCCGTTTGTACTGGGTGCTCTTGGCTAAGGGCCCAGAACCACATGTAGAAATAAGTGCAAAAGTATTCGAAACCCGAAAGTGGCGAGTACGACTACGCTCAGTCCGTGTCTGTTGCTGTATAGACATTTTCTGTATCAAGCTTATAAACAAACCCCAATTTTTGTTTATTTTTATTGTAAACTAGTTGGTGCTCGCGACTTCGTCCGCGTTGAATAGTATAAAACGCCATCTACCGTAGCGAATCGCTAAAAATATCACCAAGCAATTGTCATGTTAGTCGCTTCATGTTTAGATAGATGGCGCTATCTCCCGGGCCAAGCCAATAGTATTTACTTTTATTTTAGATTTCCCATAAGAATGAAACATTTTCCCGCGTAAAAAGTAGCCTATGTTCATCAGGGATAATGTCGGCTTCTAATGGTAAAACAATTTTTCAAATCGGTCCTGTAGTTTCGGAGCCTATTCTATACAAACAAACAAACAAACAACATCTTTCCTCGTTATAATATTAGTATAGATAAATACCTGTTTCTAGATTGATTTACGTGTGAAATGTGATTCCATTATTTTTTAACGTTGGGAAATCCTCTTGGATACGCAGCAGTGTAGGACACTGCGGAGTTAAGCTGGATTCATACCGGCTACAACGTAACGACTTTCACGACGAAGCTCGGTCGTTGATGGGCGGAGTCGCGGGGACGCTATGACTAGTGATGTGCCGGATCTAGATCCGCGGATACGGATACTGTTCTTAACCTTCTTACTCAATCGGTGTCGGTGCGCGTGACCTCGAAACGATAATTGACGTCGCGACTTGACGCTTGCATTATAAAGGTGCCAAATGTTGATTTTTAAAAAAATCAAAAATAATCTGAATGAAATTTAATAAGTTTTCATTTGTACCTAATCACATTTTTTTTTTTTTTTTATTAGAGATGGGTTTGCTCTTGGCCAACAACCAGCTGAGTAGCAAGGGAGAGGCCTAAGATGGAGCGATAAATAAAATTTCATAATGGAGATATAAATAGAATTTCAGCTATGGATTAAAAAATAATAAGCTAAAAGACCCGTAAAAAAATCCGCCAATAAGTAACGAATAGGGATGCGGATATGGATACGGTATCTTTCTTCTCCCTCGAATATCCGCGGATACGTATACGGATACGTATATATGGCACATGAATAGTTATGACACAACTTTGTTGCCCCGCCACAGCTATAACCAGCGCGACCCCCTAGCACTAGTGCCTAAATATTTTAAAAAGTCTAAGGCGTATCTACATGTTGAAAGCTACAAAGTAGCTTTCAATACCTATTATGTAGATATTATTAAATATACATTTATAATATCAAAATGTGAACAGTAGGTACATAAGTATCCGAACATATAAGTACATAAATTTAGGTTAAAATTTAGTTCATCACTTAGCAACTTTACACACTTATGAACTGCTTATTACTGTTGTCTGCGGTTACGTACGTGTGAGTGTCGTTCCAATAAGGTCGATTCAAGTTACAATAAGTATATATTGATATGCGGCTTTGAAATTATAAAATTATTATAGAAAAATAAATGTGAATGTGTAAAATATTCAAACACTTACTTGTTTTCTTTCAGCGCCATCTAGTGTTACAACAAAATTGATATCACAAAAATACTATCAATAATAAAAAAAAATGTTAGATTAAATTATTACACTGAAATTTTTTAAATTATATTTGAATAAATTTTATAATTTTGTTGCAAAATTAAATAAATAAAAATTAAATCTTTCATGAAAATGAACCCCTCAACAATTTACATAAAAAAATATATTTTTCAATAGGTTGTTTAAATTTATTTGTCGTATATTTAATACTAGCCGCGCCCGCGACTTCGTACGTTCTGTAGTTCGTTTTTCAAAAATCCACAGGAGGATAAAAATACACACAGTAGCATATTGCACATTACATCTCCTTAATTACCTAACACCTTTATATTCCGCAATGATGATAGTTAAATCATTATGAGGAACATTTTTAACTAATTAGTTCTCACATTAAACTAGTAATATTGTTACGTGTTTACTGTTTTAATTGGATTGGACATGAGATAGGTTTATTTGTTTTTGTTTATTTATGTACTTAGCAGTATAGCTGCAGTTTAGTCATTACTTATACACATTTAGAAAGAAAAAAGAAAAAGATTCGTATATTTTGAAATAGGTAGTGAAAAAGACAAAAAGCAAATAATATTATGCACAATTAATATTGAGATGTACAATAACTTTATGATACAATATTGATATGCACAATAAACCTACTAATAACCTACTACCGCGACTTCGTCCGCGTTGAAAAAGAAAAAAGTAGCCTATCCTGTATCCTGTACGTCTAAATGTTTATCTACCAAGTTTCATAAAAATCAGTTAATTATTTTAAGAGTTATGCAGGAACATATATACATACATAGATACAATACCTACACCTACAGATTTATTATTAGTATTGATTTCGATTTTGATCCTATATAAGCTTAGATATTATACGCTATTTTTTCAAATTCAAATTCAAATATTTTATTGCAAACCATAATGTATAAACGATGTTACAATATAAAAATTTAGACCAGTGTTATGGACCCTGTTGGGCATGCAACTTAGGGACTAGGAGAGAGGAAGCATATATGTACATATAAGTATACATAAGCCTATAAATATTTATATAAATATAAAAGAATTTTATTTTATTTAAATTAAACATATTTACATTTATATTATTTATATTTAAATAATAATATTATCTAAAAAATATTCATTTACATTATAATAACATTTAGTATGTAGGATTTTTTTTAATTTTTTTATAAATATGATATCATTTTCTTCTTTTTTTAAATTAACTGGCAATTTATT
This sequence comes from Synanthedon vespiformis, assembly GCA_918317495.1. Lineage (NCBI taxonomy): Eukaryota > Metazoa > Arthropoda > Insecta > Lepidoptera > Sesiidae > Synanthedon > Synanthedon vespiformis. The sequence continues at coordinate 8,489,813 of OU906947.1, forward strand.
ATATATCTTTATAGAAGAATTGAAGGTATAGGTAGAATTTAATTTTAATCGTGATGATGGTAATATTAGATTATTTTTATGTCGTAGGGTATATTATAGATGAGATATTTTTTAATATCGCAATCGGTCACGGGCTAGTCATGGGCAAAGAACAATGACACGACCAAGAGCTATTCATCATAACGCGACCTTCAGTAGAGCGTTCATAAACACGTATGCAATTGACGTGATCGTACAAATAAATATTGGGCACACTTAGGTATTTCCCTTAGGTTTGCTAACAAAATCCACTCCTACTTTAATAGACTTTGTAATTTTTTTATACCAAATTTTATATATAATAATATATGTTTATTAAAATTGTTTGGTGCAAAAGAGAATGTTTATAAAACCTTTAATTTTGAATGATTATAACTTTTAAAAAGTAATATCAAAATCAAAATAAAGACCACAACGAAATATATAATAGCATAGAAATCTATACTCTTGGAAGCAACGAACTTTTTGAAGGCCGTTTCAGCATCCAATACATATATATGACTTTCGAAGAATTTCCAAATAGTTGTCCATAGTTATCCAAATGTTTAAAAAAGTGCCTACTTGCCAGGCCCAGACCAGAGCCAACTTTGGAAAGTTTATTTCCAAGTTCTTCTAAATCATTTGTTGTGTTTATATACATCTTAGTAGGTACAATAGAAAACTGTCTAATTAAGAATAAAGTGTTAAAAAAATTGTATATATTTTCATGTATTGGTTGTTGTTAATTTAGTTGTATTTTCTTTCAAAATATAATAGTATTGTAAATACGAAAAAAAATATATATTGTAAATTTAATTTAGATAAAAATTTTTATCTTTAATTATTCAAAGTCTGATGTTAAAATAAGTAAGTGAGTAATTACATCGACAATTTCGTTATTACACTGATTCGTTACAACCTTTTGAATTTGAAATCTATATTAATAAAAAAATCTTTTAACGATATATGCAAATACATACCTACTATACTATTGATATATACATCATCAATAGTGACATCTATCGTGCTGCTCAAATATCTTATGTTAGTTTAGCTACACCATGATAGGTGGCGTTACGGCGAACAAGATAAATATTTTTGTAGAAAAAAAATCCCAATAGTCCCTCTATATATTGAAACTATGTCTGATATCTTTTATTTTCAACCGACTTCAAAAAAAGGAGGGGTTCTCAATTCGACGCGTATGTTTTTTATTTAATGTTTCTTACCCTCATAACTTTCGACTGGGTAAAACGATTTTGATGATTCTTTTTTTTTTGAAAGCTGGTGCTTCCCGTGTGGTCCCATTTCAATTTGGTTCATTTCTGACAATGGCATCTATGAGAAAAGACCATGAGACCGTTTGAAGTCGGTTTATTTTTTGTTAAAAAGTGTTATTTATTGTGACGACAGTGGCATTTTTTTATATTTTTAGATTTTTTTTAAAAAGAGGTATTAAGGTGTCGGGCGTTATCCATACTTATTATATTATAATTGTGAAAGTAGTCTGTCTGTCTGTTACCTTTTCATACTTCACTTACTCAACCGATCATTATAAAATTTTTCTTAACTCAAGTAGTGTTCAGTTAATTACTGACTGTTTGTAAAGTCTAAGTACTTGCGATTAGAAAATGTCTAACGATTAGCAAAAAATCAGCCTTTTATCGCATTATACAGCTGTCGAAAGTAAAAACAATGAAATATGATGTATATATGTAAAAGCATATGTACATATGTATAACTTTATGTGGTTATCGATACGTGAACGCCACTAATAAACCTTTAACCTAATAAGCGTTTGAAACACTTGAAAATTTTAAACTACGAGTAGGTACAGGCCAGCTTTGCAAGATCACGTTTTATTTCTTGTCTCTGTAAAATCCAATCTAGCTAGAAAGCCAACTACTTCTAGGTCTGAGTTACCGTAGCGAATAGTAATTTTTTATTAAGTAAAAGTCTTGGCAAATGAAATAATCCCGTGAAGTCGCGCTCGTTAGAATGAAACGAGAATTATTTAACAAGTCAGTATTACCTTCACTCTGACGAATGGAGCTCTTTAATTTTTCAAGGGAAACCTTGATGTTTGCTTTACGGGGTAGAAAACGTGTACACTAGACAAATCATAAAATTACCATAATTTACCACTTTACACTTAACAGTGCAATAATATAAAGTAAAGTTAGGTACATAAGGATTTCAGCCAAAAGTTTTGCAATAGTTCGGTAACCTATAAATAAACATTATAACTAATGTAATATAAATAAATATTACAAAGATTTTTCTTTTTCTATTTTTGTTTGTAACGAGTGAACTCAAAAACTACTCGACCGATTTAAAAAATTCTTTCGCCTATAAAAAGATATGGGCTATATTTTAAAACGTTACGCGGACGAAGCCGCGTGCAACAGCTATCTATACTAATATTACTAATATTAATTTTGGGCCTTGTTGCTTTTAACGAATAGTAATTATTTGATAAATAAAAACAAGGATGACTTTACAAGGATAAATATAAAAAAAAAATAATAATATGTGTAGCGTCTTAGATAGCTGGCAGTTCAACGACCAATTTTGTGACTACTACACCAATAACTCAGTATTTCTCTGCGGGCACACTTTGTTTGCATGTTTCATTATCACGATGGCAATTCGCACACACAATAGACAAATTAACGTATGTGATCTTTTAAATTCTTATATAGAACATTATACCTAGGTACATATGTATCTATATGACAAAAAATATTATTACGACCCAGTGTTTATTAACCAAAATATTAGAATTGCATTATTGACAAAGAAAGACAATTTGTTCATGTAAACATAGTTTACATGGCCTGACAAAAATTGTTGTTTAGTTCTGCATTTTTTTAAAATTACCTAGTCTTAAAGATTAAAAAAAAAATTGGTCAAGTCAGGTCGCTAGAGCGTTGTTACCTTATTTGTCTAATGTCTATAACCAAAAAGTTTATTAAGTCTCAATTGCCACTGTTTTTTTCATTGTACTGTGGTTTGGTCTAACACTCAGTGTAAACATGTAAAATAAATACGCACGTACGTCGGTTTGTCGGTTTGACAGAAGGCCATGATATTAAATAATACAAATAAATCAATAACTTATTTATTATCACTTACAACTAGATATTATATAGTAATCCATGGTTGTTTTTATATTGCCGTTTAGTATTCACATTATATGGTTTATATATTTGAGTAAAATTAAGTGATTTTGAGGTTCCTAGATGGATGTTAGGCTTATAGATTGTTTTATAGCCAATAAAGAAAAATTTGAAGAAATTTCTACAACTTATCCTTATTAAAAATAAACAGGAATCGCCAACGTGTCGCTAAGAGCAAAACTCGAGAACGGCTGGACTAAGCCGTGACTCGAGCTTCTTTTTTCAAAAAAATGTAAGCTTTTCAAGTCCGGGAAAAGTACCTACTTATGAAGAGACAAAAATTGTATATATTGCTCGGAAAATTGCATCCGTGCGGAGCAGGGGTGGGTCGCTAGTTTGAAATACTAACATGTTACTAAAAATTCATGCGAACATCAAATTTTGCTATAGCCTCTCCAAGAAAAATCTTCATGAATATAATTAATTTGTATTATTTTATCTAAACCGACGACTTCGGGTACCAGCTAGTATATACATAAAACCGTGTACAACAGAATCACATTATGTAACCGTTATTTAACTTTTTAGAACTGCTTGATATATTACACATATAAATCGCATGACGTACAATGTCGAGGATAAAATGTTAATATCAACGAAATATTATTTATCATTGTGATATCAATATGTGTGGTAACATCATAGATAATTTCCATATCTAGCGAAGAAATGAGAATTGTCAAGACTTGATATCTATCAATGACTGAATTCAACTAACTATTGCCTGCGACTTCGATCGCACAAAGAGTGAAATACTTGCTCTGTATTTAAAAGTCTACCAGAGAGAAACTTAAAATTATTTACTACTAGCGACCCGCTCCGGGCATCGCAATGGAATTTCCGAAATTATATAAAATTCCGTGAAAAATTTTATAACTAAAATTGCGGCTGTGGCCCGCGACTTCGTCCGCATTAAAAAAGATAAAAGTAGCCTATCACGTGTCCCGTACTTCTAAATGTATATCTACCAAGTTTCAAGAAAATCGGTTAATTCGTTTAAGAGTTATCGAGGAACATACATGCATAGATACATACAGAAAAAAATTCTAAATATCGTCAATTTAGTTTCAGTATCATGTATAGAGCCTATATACACGATTTTTCTGAAAACAAAGTAAATTACTCCATGGCCGACCCCTACAGATTTATTATTAGTAGTATGATTGTGAAAACAGCAACGAAACATGTTGCGTGGTTTAGGAGAAGTTAGCTGCCATACAGACGGACGCGGAAACCAACTACAAATTATACCTTCTTGTAGCATGTATGCTGTTATATTAAATGAAAAATGACAAGGTTACAATTTTTTCTTGTTAACAGTTAGAGCGATGATTGAATTCAGACCTTCTATATAACATCATAAACCCTAATGTACAATACAATGGTAGCGAAGCAAATTGTAAAGAATAAATACATTATATAACTGCGGATTGAAACATAAATAGTGATTCTGTTATGTACAGAAAAAAGGTTATAATTTTACGAGTCATGCTTCTACCTATAGTATTTTTATATATTACATTTCCTTTTTAATAAATCCTTGAAAACATTTGAGGAGTGGCGGAAGCATATATGTAATATAAACTTGACAGTTTTTCAAAAAGCAATGCCTACCCAGTAGATCACTGTGAAATAAGAGATTGATCTTAAACTATAAATATATAAACTATTTTATTTTCATTTAGAAACAGAAAATGTGTTCAAAATACAGCTCTATTTAAAACTTTGAAAGAATTTCGTTTTCATTATTACAATCTCGATGTGGTTAAGCATGTTTAATTTCGTTAACAGATAATTTGTAATGTTGCATAGAATATTTCAAATATAGGTTATTAATAAGTGTTTGCTGTGTATATAAACTATAAATGCGTAAATAACCTCTCTTCGTTCAATTATATTACCACGATTATATCTTTAAATTGACTTTGATGAAATTTATAAAAACCAATAATAAATTTTATAATTCATAACTAGTTCAAACCTTACATTGTGTTTTATTATTAACTAGTTGTTGCCTGCGACTTTGTCCGCTTTCAAAATGTTATAATATAGCCTAAAGTTTTTCTCGATAAATGGACTGTTAATACTATTATAACTATCACAAATAATCTTCACCTTAGCCGTAAGTCTGCTGGACATAGGCTTGTCCCATAATTTTCCAATATTAGCGATCAGAAGCATCCTGGAACCACCTTCGGCCGTCTGTACATCTTGCGGCACTTGTCGGTCCATGGCCTCCACTAGAAAAGTCGAGATAATTCAAAAATAGTATTAATAGGCGAGAAAATAAAATATGATCAGTACTGTGATCTGTACAAAGGAATTTTGAAATTTTCAGATTTGAAAATTTGTGTGGTACAGAATAATAATACACTAAGAAAGTCTAAAACAATAATTTTATTATTTCCAATAGAAAATGATTACATAAGATTCTACGAAAAAAAAAAATCGATAAAGAGTTCACTAAATTGTATCCAACATCAATCAATAAATTGTGCAACCATTCCCTTATGAAATACATCACTTTATATTTTACTAGCTGCTGCCCGCGACTTCGCGTTGTAAATTACATACTAAAACCTTCCTCGAGAACCACTCTATCCATTGGTGAAAACAGCATGAAAGTCGATGCAGCAGTTTTTGAGACAGACAGTTTATAATTGTTTTATAATATGTAAGGATTAGTTATCGTATTAGTATTTCCTATAATTTATCCTTTTTCTTTGCTATCAAGCTCTTGTTGAATCTCATGCTTATTTTATTGAAAGAAAATAAACTAAATAAATTTCCATGGAAATATATTTGCAACTTTGCCCTATTACGGGTGAACAAAGAGATAAAGTATTTTTCTACTTCGTCTCGGTGCAACTCGTTTCAACATCTTTTACATATAAACTAAAAATGAAGTAAAAATGAATGTGAATATTTGGATTTAGTTTCGATTTGGATCTTTTAGCTCATGATCAACTAGTCAATGATAACACTCTAAAATATATATTAACTTATAAATAAGAGTATGTTGAATTTTATTGTTGAAGTACTAAAACAATTAGACAACTCAGGTGTATGACAGAAACTCAATTGAGTTTACATTGCACCTAAACTCATGTAGATGTATTATTGTGTGTAAATAAAAAAAAAACCAAATTACGTAACGGAAACCTATACAACAAAAGGGTTTCACTTTGTTGTATAAATTAAAAAATATATCTGATTAAAACTTCCTATGAAAATAAATAAATAATTCTATGAACTTTAATAATCTCCATTAAAATTATTTATCTATATTTAAATAAATATCAATTTAAGTATTAAATTATTAAATTATTAAAGACGGAATATTGACGAATGTTGAACTAGGAAATACTTTTTTTTAAATTTTTTTATTCATAATAACCGATTAATCACATAAAAACTAAAAAAAAATTTTTTGTGTTAAGCCGAAATTCAATGTATCTCTAAAATTAATACTGTGGGCGTGCGTGGGTGCGTGTAATTTTATTTTTGTAACTTGAAAAGTTTTCTCTCCGAGCTTATCTTTTTATTTAAACAACTTTTTGCCATCGGTTCGTTTTCGTTCCGAAACTAAACTTGGTGTAGAATTTTTAGAAAGTGTAATGTAATATTGGAGGTATAACTTACGTAGTTTCTCTCTAAATTTAACCCCTCAATAAACAAAAATTGTAGCAAAGTTTAAATAAATATCAGACAGAAATATAAATTTATTGCATATACGCTTCTCTCGTAATATGATATCAATGCTCGTCGATAGAAGTAAGCATACATTTTCAAAATTTTCACAATTTCTATAGACAAAATGGGGTTTTACTGTGTTGTGGATAGGGACGTTTGTTTAACGTGAATTCTATGAAGCAAATTTAAAGACGTATTCACCTCAAGAAAAGCATACATATACTTCCTGATAACTTTAAACAACAACAGTAGGACGCTAACTTTTATGTATTTTATGTTGCGAACTTTTATGTTGTATTTTTTTATATATGTAGGGGGTCTTCTTATTTATAGTAATAACTCATTTGGCTCGATTCTGCATCTTTATTTAAAATTAACTTATAAGTACTTTAACATTTAACACATCTTACTTCTTACTTCTTTACACACGACTCTTCACACTACTACATTATTTATTCGCCATCTTTTCGACTCACTTCCGTCTACCTCATTCACTCCGTTCATCTTCTATATTAACGTTCCGTTTAACAAAAAAATCAATTATTAAAATTAATCCTACATATATATGTATATCGGTTTATATGCGGTAGGTGGCCACCGTTGCCCCCGCCTATACCTCAAGCAACCCCATAAGTTTTGCAAGTGCGCTGCCGATTACCTATTACAGTTGGATTAAGGATAGGGAAGGGATAGCTTCAGTCTATTTGGGATTCAGGCGTATTGACATTTCAGGCAATTTGGGAATTGGTTGTATTGGACCGGACGCATAGAGAAACACAACACTACACAGTCATGTTAGTTATTTAACGTCGTTCTTCGTGTTACCGCCGCAAGACGGGGTGGCCTTACAAGTGCTAAACGCAGTGTGCACTGCTACTACTAGATATAGTCATAGAAATATTATAAAACTATTCACCTATTTACTTATTTTTTTTTAAAGGGCACTATTTATTATACCCATTTATGTTTCATATGTATAACTCCATTAACAGAACTGTGAAGTTCACGGACATAATATAATATAGGTTAGGGCATTCAACAAGGAAGTGTGCTGGCTCAGGAAGTTGCATCAAATTGATTGATTCAATTTGTTCAGTTTACTGTAAGTACTTCTAGCTGAATAATTTCATAATGTGAATTAATTAAACTGTTAGAAGCTCTTTGAAATTGGCAAGGTATAAATGTACATTATTACAGGTTATTTTCTAATGAATAAAGTCATGACATTAAATTAAATAAATTTAATGTCATGAGTTTATTATCAATTAGTCTTCGACCTCTTTCTTAATTTTTCGATTTCCAAGTTAACTTCTATTAAGGCAATTATATTTACAGCCATTATCTTATACTTATACTGATGAAATTTAAATAAGCAAGTGATAATAGCAAGTAATATTATAAAGTAGCTGGTGCCCGCGACTTCGTCCGCGTTGAACGATGAAAAGTACCGTGTGTAATTTCATGGTGATCGGTTCAGTAGTTTTTGCGTGAAAGCGTAACAAACAAACAAACTAACTCACATTCACATTCATAATATTAGCTCTTATATTTATCCTTGTGGGATTTTATGAATTATGAGTCCATTTTGAGGCTGTTTTGCGGTTTTATGTCGAGTTCTAAGTAAAGTAAAATACATTTACCAATAACGCTTGTATTGTATTGTATTGTAAAGACTTTTTTTAAAGCACAGTCGCGCAAATAAGTTCACATATTGGAAATTAAACATTAGGTAGTCAGGGTGGGTCCGGAAAAAGGCATATTATGATAAGAGGGTACCTCATTAGTACTGTTGTAACGTGTCCAACGTTAGAGCTAAACAATTACGACCCAAAGACCCATTAGTGTTCGTAAACCTTTGGTTAATAAAGCGTGAGACGGGACGGGTGTGGCCGCTTCTCATAATAGGGTCGAGCGAGGAACATAACAGTATCTGTCGGAGTGATAGGAGTCAATTGACATTTTTGTTAGGTTCTTGGAGTTTACTCCTTAAGAATCGAATGGCTTATGACCGTGGCATGAAAATTTATGAGAGTAAAATCGATATTGTTATACGAATGCGTTATGTTTACGTTCTATTGTTTTGAATATTTTAGAAAAGTTAATAAACAAATTATATATCTGAAGTTTCTGAGATATTGCGCCATCTACACAATATTATTTTAAAAAAGAACAATGTTGTTCTTTCGGCGTGTTCGAATTGTGAAAATTTAAATTTTATATATACGTTCGTAAGGTGTAGTTACGTATAAGTGCACCTGAACAGGCAGAAAATTACAGTAAGTAGTTGGCTCTGGTCTGGATCTGACAAGTAGTAGTTAGAACACTACGTTTCGCAGTCATTTGGAGCTTGTCTGACGGTCTAAATGTTGACTATATTTAAAAAAAGATTCAGTTCTCAGGTATAAATGTTTCAAATGTTGGATGTGTGACTATGTTTTACTAAAGTAAATAAAAAAAGAGACAGTCTAATTTGTTCTCAGGTTTTGCGATTGGCAACACAATCCTTTTAAATCTCGAAAAATTGCATCATCGGTAACACAATAATAACTCTCTTAACACATAACTCATTGGTAACAAATAGCAATGTGTGCTGTTATAACTTTATGATTTTCTGTAGTAAAATTTAGTCTTCTGTGAGGTCTTAAGTACCTACTGCAGCCGCTCTAAGTAACAAATAATAATAAACCGAATATAAGTTGACTTAGTAACGTTTTTTTTACGGTTTTTTGTAGTGCAGATAATCGAAACGGAAGAACAATTCCGTTTTGTTCCGGGGCCTTCAGGAGTAAAAAACTCACGTATCTAATTCAAAGAACCAATTAATTCAAATGTTTCCTTCAACATTCCGCAATAATAACAAATATGAAAATAATTATTTTTAAAAATATCATTATTGTAATATATGGTTTAGGTACTTTATTTTAATATTTTATTTTTAACATAAGAATTCTAACGTAGCTAACAATGAAAAAAAAAAAACAATGGAAAAGCTCATCTTCGCTTAACGAGCTATTGGAATTGGTAAATTTTACCTTACATGAAAAGTTAAGATATTTCTTATGTTTTTATATGTTTTTCACCCTGAAATCCACCTCCATTAAGGTTAAATCCATTAAATTGCAGGATTTTTTTTTTCAGTTTCTGTCGATTTTTACTACCCTGTGTTACGGCAAAAGTAACTGTGCACCATTTTTAAAAACATTAATTTTGCAGTTGAATGAATTAATTTAGTGTTATTCGAATAAATAGTTGTTTTTAGTTTTCTACAATGTTGACCACTAAAAAGTTGGTTTGTGGCAAATGTTATCTTATAAGTTAATAAGTAAATTGGGTCTACATAACCTGATAGTTTCTGTGATACAGCTATTCAAAATTGTTGAGATAATAAATATTTGAGTAACTTCGAACAGCTGTGTCTCAGGAACTACGTAAATTTATCTCAGTGTGCCTCAATCAATATAGTAATAATAAATCTGTAAGGGTTGGTCATGGAGTACGTGACTTTGTTTTCAGAGATATCGTGTTTATAGGCTCTATACATGATACTGAAACTAAATTGACGTTTTTAGATTTTTTTCTGTATGTATGTTCCTCCAATAACTCTTGAACGAATTAACTGATTTTCATGAAACTTGGTAGATAAAAATTTAGACGTACAGGACACAGGATGGCTACTTTTTTCTTTTTCAACGCGGATGAAGTCGCGGTCACCAGCTAGTAATTTATAAGATAACTATAAATTATCATAATAGCGATGCCTACAATAAACTTACTTAACGGTTAAGGAGAAAAATGAGCTTTGATATTTCTCACGTCTCCCCAGTGAAAAATATATATATATATATAGGTACATAAAATTTTGCGATACTACCTATATATATACCTATATATATATATGTATGATATATATATATATATATATATATATATATATATATATATATATATATATATATATATATATATATATATCTCAGCAATTTATTTGTTATTTGTTCCTAGGAATAATATCACATATTGACGCAGGACACACGTATTTAATTTCACACGTTTCACATATTGTTTCAGTTGGATAATGTTACAATATCACCTTTTTAAATAAAATTACATGGGAAAGTTCGTTAGCATTTAAAGTTATCTAATCTAAATAATTATTCTCAGTAATTTATCTGCTTGTTTTTGTTACTTATAACTTCAAAGAAATTATTGTTAACATAAGTAGATACATAGAGCTTTTAATCACTGTAAACAACGGAACACAATGTAAATGGATATATTTTAGCTGCAAGGACCGTATCCCTAAATATTACATGAGTTTGTGTGCCCCTTTGTTGTTTTCGTGTATAGTTACTTATTTAACAAAGCGTGTATTAACCTAATGTAGATATTTGATGTGATGAAAAACACTAGAGCTTCTCACTTTAATAATCCTCAAAATCATTGTAATATAATATATTATATATATTTTTTAATACAGACCTCGTTTGGTAGACCAATAGTTCTGTCATGAATATATACAGATATTATTTTATTAAGTTTATTCTATAAAAGATTTTCTTCGACGGGCTAGTTAAAATCGACCAGAAAATATTGTATGACTTATATGACAATTTATTGGTGTTTAATCTTAGCGATTCATCTATTTACTAGCCGGTTACCACGACTTTGTCCGCGTTCTCTATAGAGCCTAGCTTTCCTCGATAAATTGACTATCCAACACAAAAAGAATTTTTCAATTCGAACCAGTAGTTAGCTGAGATTAGCGCGTACAACCAAACAAACATACAAACTCTTCAGCTTTATATATTGGTATAGATATGAATACATAATTTTCTGAAGAACCGATATTATAAAGTGAAACAAAAATGTGTAGTTAACTATTTGAATAAGATTGGATTATACGCGTCGTACCTTTTAAACGAAAGGTCGATTTCAATAAGTAATTTAGTTTTACTTAATCAATTTATTATCAAACTATTTAGTTGGATAAGGATTAATATCATGATAGGAATATCATCTTTGAACTTGACACAGCCGCACCCCATTTTATTCATTTCCGCTTTTAGACACACTCAGTTATTTATCAAAAGTTATTTAACCACCTGTTTAAAATACTTCGCTAAGCAGAATATTAAAATATTACCTACTGATCATGAAGCACAATATAAAATCTTAAAACAAATGCTTAATAATCATATAGATCACGTAATGTACAGTAAGGTATTTATGTGGGTCAACGGGTGTTATTGTAATTTTACAATAACACCACTATTATTATAAATGCGAATGTTTGTTCCACTTTCATGTAAAAACTACTGGACGGATTTGATTAAATTTGGCACACAGATAGTTTATTAGCTGGATTAACATATGTGATAGTTTTAATCCTGAAAAAATTATAGGTTCCCGAGGGAAAGTTTAAAAGTCTCTTTAAGACGAGAGATACTTAGTCTCTAAAAATATTTTCAGCATATTATAGACTTCACTTGTATGGTTTAGAAATAAGGAGTAGGTACTAGTTTGTACCTGCGACTTTCGCCGCTTTGAAAAATACCTAAAATATTTAACCGCTGCACCTGCCATACATTTTAGTTCTTTGTTTTATAACCTAGTGCCTGTTGATGCTGAAACTCCATTCTAACTATTGCAGATATTTTTTTTCAATCGGATTAGTAGATTCGTCCGAAGATTTACCTCCAGATACACGAAAAGAAACAAACATATCAACTTTACCTATTTGTAATATTAGCATACAAACTTGGAAAGCGTGACACTTGTTTTGTGACATCTTAAACACTGATCACCTAACTCGTAAACGTCATTGTATTGGTTCCAACAGCTAGGGTATATGATGAATTTGTTAATTTGTATGGTATAAGTTACAGAATTTGTTTATTGCATTGTTTACTCAAAGTTGTAACAAATTGTTTATAACCTTGAGAAATTTTGCATTAAATATGCAACAGACAACGCCGTTTAGGCTGTTCTAATTAAGATCACAGATACGGATTTTGGTCTGTTGTATACACGGATTTCCCTTGTAAACCGGCTACGAAAGCCGATTTGCAAAGGATTTGAAGTACCTTCCTTCAGTCAGGTGTTTATTGTGGGTGCCATGTAACAATTGGTGAGAGCGTTATAAAGGTTGTTTTAGACTAATACTATACGAGTAAAATACCAAAGTTATTTTACTTAACCGATTATTCTACTGGGATAAATGTTTTAACAACTTAAAGACACGAAAACGAAGTATCCGGGAATAGTATTCATAATCTTGTGTTATGGGATAACCACAAGACGGTCAAGAGGCACACCCAGACCAGAATCAACTTTCAATACTTGATTTGTCTACTGGGAGTCGAACCCGGGACACCTGAGACAGTGTTCTAAGGAAAACATTCGACCAATGGGCTCATCAATCCGTAAGTGTAGATATTGTATATATGTATATGTTCCCCCATAACTCTTAAACGAATTAACTGATTTTTACGAAACTTGGTACATAAACATTTAGACGTACAGGACACAGGATAGGAGGATACAGCCACTTTTTTCTTTTTCAACGCGGACGAAGTTGCAGGCGCCAGCTAGTATAAAATAAAAGTTTGATTTAATGTCTGAAAACTCTGTGATAAGAACTTTTTTATAATAAACAATATCTCGAATTTTTATGTGAAATTCTGCAAATTCAAAGTCATTTTCGAATTGTTCAAGAAAATTTGAAAATATTATCTCGAGCATTAAAGCTGACTAAACGCTATCTATCTACGCGTAGCCGGTCGTAGCACACGTCCGTAGTAAACATTTTAGGCAATGATTTGCCTAAGAATCGTGTGAAAATATAAAAATTTACTATATTCAATATTTACTAATGATATTTGTTTCAAATGTGAATATAAATTAATTAATACTTTTACTGTTTCTGTGACTCGACCACTGAAGCGATTCCCGTTAAATTTTGTACGAAGATAGCATATATAAAATCTAAGAAAGAAGCAGGGGGACTCTCACGTATGTGAAGCCACAGAAAAGAGCAATTTTTAAAATGATTATGTAAATCTGAAATTAAAATAATGTAATGTGGTTTAATGAATATTGTGTGGTAGCAGAGCGGCGTTTCGTAGCGGGGCGGGCATGGCGCATGTGCGAAGCAACAGATTGGCGGGGACGGGACCTTATTTTACGGCCCTCCCGGTCTCAGGGAGTTCACTCGCGAACCGAGCGTCGACTGGAGTTACACATATGCTCCTCCGCTTATCGTATAAAACTTTCGCGTGTCATTGTATATCCGTGTATATATTCACTATTTAGGTGAGTTGAATTTTTTTTTTTTAAAGAAGCGCCTCTTCTAAATTTCTTAGTTTCTGCAGATACAGGTTAAAATAAATTTTCAGCCGATAAACTGTTCAATGTGAAGCGTCGGAAGTAAACTTTGTTACCGGTGGCGATAAATTTGCGGGTTTTTTCGTGATTCTCCGTTGAGGAAATTTGCGTAAATTTTTACTAAAAATTGAGTTGTTTGCGAATATGTATTTTTGAAATTTGCAAAAAAAAAATAGGGCTATTTTTGTTTGCCTAATTTCATTTAATCATATTAAATATTTATTAAAATAAATTTTTATTTAATTTTTTTTTATTATTTTCTTATCTATAAATGTCTAGAATATTTTACAAACTTATTATTTTTTATTTCGTTACGATTTTCGATATCAAGTCGCGGGCACCAGCTAGTTAAAAATGTAATTAAAATTTTATTTAAAAATAGTGTAAATTAAAAACAACTGAAATATTTTAAATTTTACTTATACAGTTTTTTTAATTTTCAAATTATTTATTAATTTTATTTTTTTAATATGAAGAGGCGCTTCTTTGATTTCTTTTTTCTCATTTTCTGTTACTGTTATTGTTATTTTCTGTTTTTAGACTGGTGTGTTTTGATTAAGAAATTTATGATTTGTTTAAAATCAATACTTTTATTTTAAAAAATTTTAAATGAGTTCAAAATTTTAAGATTTTGTCTTTGATCTGGGCATTACTTGTCATAGATTCATTACGTTTATTTTACTTACTGATATCTCAACTAAAATGCCACACAACGCCGGAGTAATCATTTTTTTACACAAATTATATTTAACTTTAAAGATTTTTAAAATTCACCTATAGAAAGCTAAATTATCAGAGTTTAACTTAGGCTTATATTTAGGTATTTATGAAGTTACGCGAATAAATACGGAGACTTATTTTTAGTACGATGCTCAGTTAAATAACATAAATTCGCTGCATAAACTGTTCTCAATAAAATTACTCTGATGTGGTGTTTGCTTAATAAATATACTTATTATTGTTATTAGAATTTTTTCGCACTCAGCTATTGATTCATTTCTGAATTCGCAAGAAAGTTTATTTAAGATCAAACGACATTTTTCTCTCTTTGACTTTTATGACGAATAAATGTACTTTTATTTAGATAAATTCGACAAATTCACAAACCAAATAATATATTATCATTGATCGGATTTATTATTTTGTTATACCGAATTGTATTTTATTCTTTTTATTTATAAGGAGAAAAATTGGAAGCCGGGAGTTGTTCGCTAGTAAATAAGAATCTATCTATCTTATCACTATAGTAGTTAAGAATTTTTTCGTTACTTTTTATGCTATGAAATTTTTACAATTTCTTTTAGATATTATAAAACAAAGTCAAAAAACTTTGCGATAAACTCAAAAACTACTGCACCGATTTTCAGACTGTTTTCGCCAATGGTTCTCAAAGAAGGTTTTAGTATATAATTTACAAAATTACGCGAGGGAAGTCGCGGGCAGCAGCTAGTTAAACAATAAAAATAAGTTATATTTTTTAAAAATATTTTCTAAAACAAATAAAAATCCTTTTATTGTAGAATATTTTATTGCGAACCCCCGCCGGCTTCACGCGGATATTTTTTCTGCTAATTTATTTATACAAACCTACGTCATTTACCTCTCTTTTCTGTCGTGGAAATTGTATCAGAAGCGGTTGGGTGGTTTAGGACTAATTAACGGAGAAACAGACAGATAGACAGGCTTCTTTGTTTTACTTTTTAACTAACTTTCCTTATAATAATTGAATTGAATCGAATTTATACAAGAACTAGCTGCTGCCCGCGACTTCGTCCGCGTAACTTTGTAAATTAATACTAAAACCTTCCTCGAAAACCACTCTATCCATTGGTAAAAACCGCATGTAAATCGGTGCCTTTTTTTGAGTTTATCGCGACCAGACAGTCATACGCGTAGCATATGTTACTCGTTGATAAATTAGCTTTCTATATGTGAAAGAATATTTTCAAATCGGATGAGTAGTTTCAAAGATTACCTCCATATAATATTATAGTAGGTTCGTCCGCGTTCTCTATAGCCTATAGCCTTCCTCGATAAATGGACTATCCAACACAAAAAGAATTTTTCAATTCGATCCAGTAGTTACTGTAAAATTAGCGCGTGCAACCAAACAAACTCTTCAGCTTTAAGTATAGATTACAGTATCAATATGTTATGTTTATATTTTTGGCAACATGTTGTAATAGAGAGCTGAATGTTATTTACTGTTTCCGCGACTTCGTCCGTGTTGAAAAAGAAAAAAAATAGCCTATCCTGTACGTCTAAATGTTTATTTACCAAGTTTCATGAAAATCAGTTAATTCGTTTAAGAGTTATGGATAAACATACACACATAAAGAAAAAAATCTAAAATCGTCAATTTAGTTTCAGTATTATAGAGCCTATAAACACGATATCTCTGAAAACAAAGTAACTTACTCCATGATGAAGATCACTAACTACATACAAACTTTACCTGTTTATAATAATGGTATAAGATTATACATACAGTGTGAACTAACTATTGCTAATTTCTCTAAATCGATCAGTCATCGCACGCACTTATGTTTGTGGCAGTTCTTGAAGGAAATTCAATTTAAGTTCAACTGTGTTTTTGTTGTTTCTTGTTTCAGTTTATGAATATATTTCGAGCAGTTTCGCCAAATTAAACTTGTTAGAAGCAAATATGTATTGCAACAAAAATTTATAAATATATTATAAATAATTATGTAAGCTATATTTATATATTTTTAATTTTATATCAATATATATATACTCATACATAGAAATGTTCAGAGTATTACCTACTAGCCTTTTCCGCGTAAGTTTATAAAATATAGTTAGGTATATAGCTAATATAGCCTTTTCAAATATATTTTGTTGTGTTATTTTTTCTTCTTTTCTAATATAAAATATGCTGGTACTAAGGAGAAATAATATAAACTGGTATTCGTAGGCGAAACCTAAGAAAAATTGCCTTAAACCCAACTGAACGTGTACACGAATAATAAAAGCTTCCTTGGCTAGGCGCGATTAAAGTATTATGCCCTTCGTACATACAGATAATCTTACAAAAGTAATTTTATTATATGAAATATATGATTATGCGGTATTTTAGTATTTACTAGTGATCCGCTTATGGCAATTTTTTAATCACAAACCTTGTTTATCCTTCCTTCAATCTCATCCTTCATCAGTACTAATAATAAGTAATAGTTAGGGTTGGTCATGGAGTAAGTTACTTTGTTTTTAGAGATATCGTGTTTATAGGCTCTATACATGATACTGAAACTAAATTGACCATTTTAAGAATTTATTTTTGTACTAGCTGGTGCCTACGACTTCGTCCGTGTTAAAAAAGAAATAAGTAGCCTATCCTGTGTCCTGTACAACTAAATGTTTATGTACCAAGTTTCATGAAAATCAGTTAGTTCGTTTAAGAGTGATGGAGGAACATACATACAGAAAAAAATTCTAAAAATCGTCAATTTAGTTTCAGTATCATGTATAGAGCCTATAAACACGATATCTCTGAAAACAAAGTAACTCACTCCAATGACCAACCCTTACAGATTTATTATTAGTATTGATGTATGTATGTTCCTCCATAACTCTTAAACGAATTAACTAATTTTCATCAAACTTTGTAGACAAACATTTAGACGTACAGGACACAGGATAGGCTACTTTTTTCTTTTTCAACGCGGACGAAGTCGCGGGAACAGCTTGTTGTATTACATGTAGAGATTAAAGTTTTAATGAAAGAAGTTCATCTTCATCATTTTTTTGTATTTCGTAATTTTTAGCCCATGTCATACATGTAAACGGGTTGGTTGCAAAAAAATAGATTTTTTTACTAATTACTGTGTAAAGAAGAAGTATATTTTCTTCCAAAAATATATCAAAGAAATTTTTTTTATTTCAATTTATAAGTTTTCAACTAATTTTTTTTTATGTCTATGCAAACCAGATTCATTTTATAGATTTTTCATAAAGACAATAATCATTATCATTTCATAGAATTTCATATATACAATATACATTATACAATATACACTATCGTTAAAACTAGTGATTTCTGCATTTGCTACACGCCCCTTGTATAATCGTTTAATCATTAAACTAGAAACTTCTCAAACTAGTTCTCACCTTGCCCTAAATGGGAGCAATTCGGAAAGTTACGTGACAACAAGTTGCTACTGTTTACCCTATATTTTTCCTCGGGCCGAATTGGGGTGGAAATGAACTTCGGTTATCCCCTCTCTCGCAGTCACGTCGTACGCGAACTCTTGTCTTTGACAGCTTACGTTACACATTAAGTACCCCACATTGTAATCACAAGTACAAGAGATTACTTAGAAATTTAATTACATACGCATTACAAAGTTAATTTTAAACATTATTCTAGAAAGAATATTTTACGCGTTACGTTCTTTTATAAAGATATTACGTGGAACAAAACAATATCTTAACGAGCATATTGTCTTAAAACTTCTTTAACTTCAAATTTCTCATATTTATGAATAAAATCCAATGATCGAGGTCAAAATTTGGACTTTGTTATCTGACGATTTTTAGCTTACTCATTCAATTCAATGAAAAATATATTCATTGTTTTTTTGTAGATGAAGGAATGTATATAAAAAAACATAATTAAATCCTACACCTATTATACTAGCTGGTTCCGGCGACTTCGTCCGCGTTTAACTATGAAAGGTACCCTATGTCCTTTCTGGTGTCCCAGACAACGTGTATGAAAAATTTCATGGTAATCGGTTCAGTAGTTTTTGCGTGAAAGCGTAACAAACAAACAAATTCACATTTACATTTATAATATTAGTAAGGATTGACATGCGAGTATTTCTACGCCTCTTCAAGAGCTGGGTCGCTATCCAAAGCTGGTTAATGTTGGATTGAAATTGAAATTGCAGGCGAAACCGGGAGCGACTGACTAGTCCAATTATAAAAATTGGCTGAAGGAACGTCACTATTTGCTATCATATAAAAATAAAATTTACAACTTTAAATGAGCCTTTTAAACAATTTTATAGAAATTATAAAATATTCTCTTTTTGCTTATTCATCATTACTTTAATTCGTATTATATAAAGCTTTTAATATGTATCTGTGCACCATATATCATGTGCAGCTGTGACTAAGACTGCGATGGGGTTGTAACTTCCTTAATTGTAAAGAGAAAGGAGACGCAATTTCCTCTTCTTAAGACGCTATATTAATAGGTCAGTAGGCGGAATAATGTTCTACACGATCTGTTGAGCGCATAATATATATGGGACGTCTTTAATATAAATTTAAAAAGAAATCGATCAAAGCCTCCGCCGAATAATATTTACAGTCTTGTAAGTATGAAGCTTTATTTAACTCCTATTAAGAAATACAATCTTTTACATTACATCAGTGGCGGATTTACACATTTGGCGCCCGTAGGCCATTGAAATTTTGCCGTTAGTTAGGTGACCGATCTATTTAAATAAAAAAATATATTAATAAAATAATATATTTAGGTATATTAAAAAAAAAATAATGTGTTAATTTATTAGATAAAATATATATTTAAAAAAAAAAAATAATTAAATAAAAACATTTTTAACACACTAAACAGAAAATATTTCTTGAGTTATTCTACAATTTGTAAATTGCAATTGATAATGAATAATTAAAGAATTAAATAGACATATTATCTACTTTTATCCACATTTTTAATACTAAAAAGAAAGTAAAACATGTCATTTTGAGTACTTATTAAATTTGTGTTTAAAAAATTATCTTTATTTCTTATTTTTTAACGAAACGTGGATCAAAATTATAAATTTATTTTTGATGAAAATTTTCTTAAAAACAAGCAAACTATGTATTTTCCAAATAAATAAAAATAATGTACAAAGTTAGCAGCAGCTAGTTTTGACTAAATTTAGTAAACTACGAAACCAACTACTACTAATTTACTAAACTATTAAATTTTAAGGCTAGATTTAAAAAAATGAGTATTAAATATGGTTAAAAACGGTTGTTTTTCATGTGCTTTTTGCGAGTATCGCCTTAAGGTCGAGGTCACTTTTACTGTGCTCTTGTTAAGTTAACAAAGCCACTGATATTGCACTTGGCAAACCGCCACGTGGAGATGCCAAGGTTACTACTACCCTGGCTGATAAAACCGTGTAACGATTTTTCTTACATATTTGTATAGTACTTGCCAGCCTATAATCTTACGTGGAAAAAATCTATTAAGCCCACCTTTGTGTTATCAAAGCCATTATAAAAATCTCCAAATATAGTTAATTTTTCAGATTTTCTTAATAAAATGTTTATATATAATTTATTACGGGTATAAAATAACCAAATATATGTGCATCTAATATAATAATGTTTTAAGAATATAGAGAAAACATTTTTAAATATATTTTTTTTAATGTCTGAGTAGTCCGCTGTAAAGGCAGACATTAGCATCCATTAGTGGAATCCATCTGAAATCTCTGAGGTTTTAAAAATGTACGTATGATACTGTGCGATAAAATGTAGGTTCTTATTTGCATTCAAGAACGAACGTAGGTAATATTTAGTAATTCCGCTTGAATTTTAAAATGAAAAGTATTAAAAGTAATATATATAAATGCTAATACGAAAGAATGTTAATTTGTTTGTTACGCTTTCACGCCTTAACAAAGCAACCGATCGTCATGAAATTTTGTATACACGTTGTCAGGGATACTAGAAAAGAACATAGGGTATCATCAATAAATAAGTATTATTCCCGGGGATCTTCTAAGATATAAAAAACGACCTGCGATGTTGCTAGTCACAGTCGTCAACAGTAGATAATGCTCCGAAAATATAATAGCCTAATAAATAGATTAACAAAATGTTATATAATGTAAAAAAATACAATTTTATTTTTATAGAAATTTAATGATTTTTTTGTGATTTAAATTGTGATAAATATTCTGATTTAACCAATACAAGCCGCATAATTTACTTTTAATCTCTTAAGAAAAAGAAAAAGCGCAAGAAGTCACGGGCAAAAGCTAGTTTTCAATACAAATGAATAAGGATAATAGTGGTATTTCGTGATCTACTAGAAAATTAACCTTGACCTTTTGGCTGGGAGCCAAGCTTCCTTACATCGTAAATATACTGAATTTTTTTGTGATTTATTCGGAGGTTGATAGATTTATTATTTAAATATTCCCACACTTAGAAGTATGCAAAGAATCTATTTTTATTTTCAATTCAAGACTTGATAACTGTCTGTGAGTGTAACCTTGTGTTAACATAACCATTGATAATCTCCTAGTCACGTGACCACCGCGAAGCTTTTTGTTGATAATAGATCGTACGGCATCAATCCCAAATTGTAAAAAAAATATTTAGACTATTTAAAAAATATATGTAATAATTCAAATAAACATTATATTTATTGTAATTAATAATACCTATATTTGCAACCATTTCAGATTTCTTATTTTTATGGATTCTTCTGTCAAACCTTATAAGATTATTTTATTTCCATTTTGCTCTACAATTATTACTATTATATTCCTACTATTCAAATTCAAATTCAAATTCAAATTAATTATGCAAAGGCGTTTTATTTGTCAAATAGCCAACACTAGTAAAAAAAGTACCTTGACATTATCATCGTCCGTTCGCTTTCCGTGTATACATATTGCTCTATAGTTATTCCAAATAGCCTGGAAAATATTCCAACCCTTTGTTCCCCAGTATAAGTTAGTCACACACCGTCGCTCGCCGTAAAATCATTCTTAATAAAAAACATAATAGAGTTTAAAAGAGAACGTTTCACACGTTCAAACGAGGCGTCTCGCTTGACGTTGAGCGCAATGAATGTAAAAAATTATAGAGATTGCACAAAATATTTCAAGCTGAAAGGTGAATTTTCATTATATACATTTAAGATTATATATTTGTAAAAATCTCTATAATCAAAAGAATGTATAGGTATACCTAGTTATCATATGTTAGTATAACTAGTGACCCGCTTCAGGCTTTCGTCTTAATATAAATCAATTAATCAAAAAAAAAATACTAATAATAAATCTGTAAGTGTAGGTATTGTATGTATGTATGTATGTTCCTCCATAACTCTTAAAGGAATTAACTGATTTTAATGAAATTTGGTAGATAAACATTTATACGTACAGGACACAGGATAGGCTACTTTTTTATTTTTCAACGCGGACGAAGTCGCGGGCGCCAGCTAGTAATTACAATAAAACGAGACAAAAGTGACAACTACATTCAATACGTAATACTCATCTAATAAATTTTTAAAGCTATTTCTACGTAAGTATGTTTGTGAATTCAAATACGAGAGAGATATATGTATCGAATCGAATATTTAGGGTTGCACATCTGGTCCATAAATCTTCAATGGTTACCAAATGGCTCATTACAGAATGTTCTAATAAATTTTCCAATCATCCGAATTTTGGAAAAAAAATCGCGAATGGAGTAGTCCTTTTGAATTGTGACAATAAAACAATCCTTGTTAAATGTCCGATTAAGTAACACTTTGTGGAAACTTAAGCCTAGACCTAAAACCTAACCTATTTAATTAAAATTAACTCAGTCATTGGAGTGTCAGGTCACGATTTTTTTTTATTACATTAATGACTAAATCTGTAATTTTTAAATAATTTATTTGAATTATACATAAATTTGTCCTGTCAAAAGATTTGTTAATTTATATGTAGCAAAATTATCAAATAAATTAACGCGCCGTAAAACATAGACGTGTACCCTAGCAACTTGCCGTTCACCCTGCAAGACAATTGAATCACGTAGAAATTTATCACAATTAACACCCTCCCTTCCCTCACCTCACTGCTACCCGCCTCCCTTTCTCTAAACTGATATCGACCTATAACTATTAGTTGGGGGAGGTGTTCGATAGAGGACAAATGTCACGGGACATAATGTCACACGCACGATATCGTAGGATATTACTTGACATCACTTGAATATGTTTAAGTGCCTTTATAAAGATTGCCTATTTGATTGTTCGCTTCAAGTTTCAAGTAGGTAAGCGCTTCAGGTTCGATAAAAAAATTGCGTGGCAGTATAAGACTTTTTAACAAAATAATAACTTACTCAGAATGTTGAGAATTATGACAATAGTAGAAGGGCACACTGCGCTAGCAATCCTAAACCGGGTATCCTGTATGGCGGCGGCGTCACAATTTTTGATTTTTTTATTTCGTCCGTCCATAAGTAATCTACAATCAATAATTATTAACATAGAAAAATAAAAATAAATACATATATTTATAGTCCACACTTTGATGCGTAGACGGTGCCGAATTTACCTACTGTAGAAATCGTAGACTTCTTAAACGCTACGGATAGTAGGCGTAGCACAGACGACCAAAATATACTTGCAATTTTCATGAATGGAGCGTTGTTATTTGTTATGTGTGAATTTGACATTAATAAGCCCGTGGTATTAATGAGTAAACTGGTGAATTAGTGAAATTGACAAGTAAGGAAAATGACTAGTGGTACGCTAACTCGAAAATTTATGGGAGTAAAATCAAAATTGTCACACGGAATGCGGTCACACATCAGACTCTAACATTTCCAATATTTCCATTTTAGAAAACAAACAAAAATAGTCTTCGTCGGCCGTAGAAATACTTCTTGCATTATAAAAGCCATCTATCATAAAGGCTTCCTACTGATTGTTAATTAAATGCACTTTTTAATTGACAACGCATTGTTATAACATTGCCTTAGATGAACAATTATTAGTTTAGCTAGACGCTGTACGCACATGAACTTATTGATTTGATTAAGCTTAACTAATGCAACTTAATTAACTTAATTGGCACACTATACGGAATATACAGATCAAATCTCAGTCCAATGAATGTTAGCTTAGCGATAGTTACATATCTCATATTGATTGTATAGTAAACTGAATGTTGTATAGTAACTTCGTCCGCGTAACTTTATAAAGTTACTCGCTGATAATAAAGCTTCCCAACAGCGAAATAATTTTTCAAATCGGTTAAGTATTAGCCTCGGAGCCTATTCAATTCAAACAAAGAAACAAATCTTTCCTCTTTATAATATTAGTATAGACTAGCTGTTGTGTTAATATACGTGACTACGTCCGCGTAACTTTTAATAGCCTATATTACTTGCTGATAACGTAGGTGAAATAGGAAATTTTTTGAAAACAGCTCAGTAGTTTTTGAGTTTATTCACTACAAACATAAAAAATACAAATCCTTTCCTTATAATTTTAGTATAGACACACGGTTTTTTTAGTTTTAGGATAGTAACAAACCAAGGCAACCGTGAAATACCTGTTGTGTTTCGGTAAGCTAGTAAGAGATGTTCGAGCAACCAGTACGGCGTTGCTTATGTTGGAGGTGACGGTAAACACCTACCATCAAGTGGACCGTCAACTTGTTTACAAACTATTCACAAAAAAGTTTTACTTAACCGTGAAACGGAATTATTAAAAACGTCGTCCGTCAAAAAAAAAAAAAATAGCATATCCTGTATGCTGTACGTCTAAATATTTATCTACCAAGTTTCATGAAAAACAGTTAATTCGTATAAGAGTTATGGAGGAACATACATACACTTACAGATTTATTATTAGTATTGATATTAAAAAAACTATGACAATTTATTACGTTATGAAAAGTGTTTTGAAAGTACTATAAAATTGTAACATTTTGATATTTAAATATATTTTGGTGTATTGTGCTTAAAGTGTGGTTTTAATAATAGAACCTTCGGCAACTATTTCAATTTGATTTTTGGACCTATCGGAATCCCTATGGTTCAATTTGCGTACGGATAGAATTCTCCAACTCTGAGAGTATGGTTTCTTAGAATTGGTTCTCAGAATAGAGACATATAGATATTGGCTTGATCTTTCATAATTTTATTTAACATAATTATCAAATATTTTCAAGTAACTCCACCATATGCTCTAAATAATTTTATTATTATTTGCCTCTTTTTTTCAAATACCTACACTAGATACACATTTAGACACCGAAAATGTTCTATATAGTGCCTTCGTTCTTATCCATAATGTTGACATCAATATTTGATTGATATGTTTGAATTGTCAGCGAGGAAATTTGGATAGGAAACAGAAAAATTGAGCTTTTACGTTTTTTCGAGCCTTTTTATTCTTCTTTTTTCTTTTCACATAAACATTCCACGGAATGTTCACGAGTTTTGCATTTACCAACACATTTATAAGCAATAATTTTTTATTGATTTAGAATTTAAAGTCTTCAAATGATAGTTAAAGCGTAAAGATGTCATTAAAATAGATACGAACATTTTAAACAGACACATATAAAAACCGTTGACGTTTTATAATAACGTTCCCTTTTCTCCGAGAATGACCGGTGCGTCAGAATCGAGTTACGACCGTTCCGTCGCGTATCGCCCGTAAAAAAGTTAAAACCCCGCAAAATCTTCTTTGAAACATCGTTTTAATTCTATAAAGTGCACTCCATCGTTGGACGGTAAAACTACCAATTTAGGAGAGTAGATCAAAAACCGATAACTCAATATAGGTCCTAGTAACAGCAGACCCGAATCGTTGGACACCGGTAACTATGTTACCTCATCCAGAGGCGCTTGATTATTACACTGTTGCTCGTTACCTGTGAAATGTATATCTCATCTATAAAGCAAAATTAGATTACCTAGTTAATCGGAGTTTTTTTAAAATCGTTAGTAGAAATTGTAATTCCAATTCTGATTTTAAAATAAATAAAGTAACAAGAGAAACACAAAATAAAACAAATCCAATCAGTATTCAGGTTACAAGTTCCAATTATACTGTTGATATATTAATACATTTTTTTTTCTGTAAAATAAAATTGGAATTATGTCGGTTGAAAATTCTATTGAATATTTTGAAGTATTCTCATTAAAGTTGAGAGTAGCATTACATAATATATCTAAATATATAAAAACTTTTTTTTAAACATTTATTATATATTATTATTACTAGCTGTTCCCCGGGGGTTTGCTCGCGACCTCGTTTGGTAAATTTCAAAACTGCTGAGTTAAGTTTTACTTCCGGAAACTCTTCCGAGTGAAAATGTTTCCTATTAGTTGTCAAACAGAGAAGTTTAATCGAAATCGTTTCACTTAGTAATAAAGTTCCAAATATATTTATATTTTCAGTGGAATTTAAAAAAAGTAATTTTATTTGATGTTAATTTTTTATAGTAACCCAAAAAAACGAACTCATTCTCTTTTTCTACAAATGATGTCATATACGTTTTCCAAAGATATTACATTGATTATAATCTGAGACTGCTATTAAAAAGAAACTGTGTGGTAGTTAATACTATTTATCTTAATGAGATTGTTTCTTTGTCAGAGTAGTCTGTAGTAATATTGAACATTTGTATAATTATAAATATAGATTTTATTTATAGGTAACGAAACGTTGCATACCAAAACCTAATTATTATGTCTCATTTATAACATCTCTCAAGGAAATAAAAATAATTTAAAAAGTATATTATTAACGTATATCTTCCATTCTATGTCTCCTGTCGTAATATACTTCGTTTTGGAATAAAAGAGGTAAAAGGTGTCATTAATAATTAATAATGTCGAAACATTACTTTCTTATTAAAGTATTTTTTTATTTATAGAAATTATTAATTTTATTCATATATATTCATTCATATATATTCTGATTCTGATTCTATATAGTTTTGCTGGCGACTTCGTTCTCGTATAATCTTTATTATATAGCCTATGTGTTATATTCTCATATTACTGTAAATTTTGTGAAAAAAAAAAACGAGGCATACGTTAGCTTTTCCATGAAAATATTTATATAATATTTTTTCTCCTATAACTTTCATCACTCATTACCTTTCTTAAATACCTAACATCACTAAATTGGAAGATTTAGGTCCACAGGGGCTGACCCTTACCGACTCGCATGTTAAAATCCCTCTTATACTCGTATTCCTTTACTTATTCGTCTTTGTGATAATTTATTTACTGAATATTATCAACATAATAGTATAACATTCTCATTCATCTCATAAAAGTATTGCCCTATATCCGGAACGCGTAGCACCCTAGGGATTAAGACACTATAACTTTATGAGAAAATAATTTAAAAACTTATCTGAAGTTCTTATTAGATCGTAATATTATATTGTGGCTTTAACATTATTTTCAAACTAACTGTGCCCGCAATTTTGTACACGCGGTTTTCGTACGCTTGGTATCTCGGTATTTGATATAATATTTAATTTGTAAACCGAAAAGAATTAAATAAACACTAAATGTTACGGTAATCTTGTTAACTATGCAATTGCATCGATGAAAACCGCATTCAAATCGATTTGGCCATTTTGGAGATTGGCGTGCTCAAACTCGCAGTTGAAAAATAGACTTGTTGACTTCTTTTAAAAAGGTTAAGCGACAGAGCAAACCCTTAACCCGATCGCCTTCATTTTATTAAATTTTTATTAGTCTTAAATTTTTTATATCATTCTTCGTTTTTTTTCACGATTTTTTGATGATTTTGATTGATGATCATTGATTTTTTTCACTATTTCGGGATTTGCGGGCATAACTTTTTTTGTTTTTGACTTTTTGAATATCATATCTTCACAACTCTCCGAGATATAGGGGGATCGCACTTTTTCGTGAAATCGGGGCCTATACTGAAGCGAACGAGAAGACATTTTCAATGTCAAAAAATACATAATATGATTTTGTTCTACAAAATATTTTGTGAACCGCCACTTTGAACAATCGGACGTAAAACTCCAAAATCGCCCTACATTTTTCATTCAAAATATTTTCATCACCTTTCAAGGATCATCTATAATTATGGTCACTGGTCAGCATGACAATTATTCGCGAACACACGTGGAAATCTGAAGGGTGGATGGACCGCATTGCGTCGAGGTATCGATTTGGAGCCGCTGCCAGTATGAGTGGTGCCAAGGGCGGGATTCAGTATCTTATGACCTTCGCGGACGCCTGATGGTTATCTGACGACCGTGACATCGGACCGTTAGGAGTGACCGCGCCCTCCATTGAGGAAGCGATAAACCTTTAAATTAAAGTAGAGCCGGATTTGGTTTATAATATTATCTTATATCTGTATATATACTTCCTCGTTTATCCCTCTTTCCATAAGTGAAAACCGAATTAAAATTGGCTATGCAGGTTTGGAGTTCATAGATGACAAACATTGATATAATAATACATATACTTTATTTTATTTATATAATAATACAGATGATACTTTTCTCGTGACATTCCAAAGGCGGGGTAGCGCTTAGAGACTTAACGGATCTGAGTTCATCTGTCGTTCTCAACTGTTAGGTATTAGAAGGGATTCCTAGTTTATTGACCAAGTATATTGCTTCAATTTGTACCATATTTTAGTGGATTAAAGTTTACGACACTTTCATTACAATTTATGTTTCATTCTTTAAGTATAACAAACTTTTCGCGCTGAAAATAGTAGCTAAAAAGTTCAAAAAAATATATATATTTAGGCCTTGTTTAGAGGCTTACATAATACCCAATTCATTTGTACCACTACATAAACTAGCACCTATCTAGCATATATCTACATGTAGAAAGAGAACTAGCACCTATCTTCAATTAGACCGTCTACCTGCTTACATATATAAAAAAAATATAGTTATGGGTGTGTAAATCTTATTTCACTTAACCTTAAACATAGTAGCTATTGAGACATTTGCACTCAAGTGCGGTCAAGAATTGATTTGTTAGTAAATAATAAAACAATACACTGGACAGGATCTAGTTATGAGCCCACGAGCGTGCCGGACCACTGTGAACGTGCAAGCATCGATAAAATTTTCCTGATGTTAAGTCTACAATGTAGTTAAACGTCTTTTTCATACGACTTTAGTGAATCAGAACTAAATAAAGCTCCATTATTATTAAATTGTATTTTCAAAAAGATCTAAGATAATATGCTCCCATTGCGCCCAGTTAACTATCTAATAAATTTTGTTTACTTATATTAAATAAATTACTTCATTACTAATACATAAGAATAAATTGAAATCGGGAAAAGAATTATTGTGCAATACTTATCTGACAACAATGATTTATTATTTCGACGTCTGAGCGCGGCCAAGTTTTTCCTGTGTTCTTTGGGTTTTGCTTGATTTTCGTATAAATCCGCATCTACTTCAAAAAGTCTTTTACCTTTTTTATTAGAAAGGTAACGGAATGTATACATATAAGGGCCCTTTGATGGGCAACTTTGATCAGCTGTTATGTCAGCTCTTATAATACTGAAATAGCCAACGGTCAGGAGTTTTTTCTACGAGCGATTATGTATGAGCATTACTTTAATGATTCTTATTTCATTCTTTATTGATATGATTGCTCTTTTTTAATAGGTTATTTTTTTTTTAAATTCCAATATCGGTGCCATTAAATATACAAAATGTGTAATGGCTGCTAAAACCATTCTTAATTATTTGCACATTACTCTTTATTTTTCACTATAATAGCTATTTTTAATCAAATTTAATTTAGTTTTACTTTGAAAAGACTGCTTGTGACAGGTGTCAACGCTGAGTGAACGAACAGCCCTGCGTTGAGTCTAGTAAAATTTTTATGTTTAGTTTAAAAAGTTATAGTAGTTTGATGTAAACCAAGAAAAACTTGTTACTTATAATTTAAATTTATATAGTCTCGTGGAGCGGGTTATTAATGAAACTTTACATTAAATAAATACGAATAGGTTAGTTATTTGTGAGTTTAATTTAGTCGATCTCTTATAAATGAACCATTTTACAAGATTACAAGACATTAATTGAAAAATCTGAATAAAAACCATAAATTTGTTAGCATTTACGTACGAAAATAGATTTGCCGGTGACTCCTTTGATAATAAATCTGTTGAGGAAATTGAATTTAATCACGTTTTCCTTTTATAAGAAAACAAATTAATTAGAGAGCGTATATACGAAGGTATATTTCAATAAATTTTGGAGGCACCAGTCTAATAATAATAATAAAGACTCAATAACAGAACTATTGCAGAAATTTCAGAAATAAATAAATAATATTTATTTAAAACTAGCTGTTGCACACTACTTCGTCCGCGTAACTTTATTAAATATAGCCTATTATTACTCGCTTTCAATAGGCGAAAGAATTTTTAAATAAATAAACAGTAAAAGGTACCCTATGTCCTTATTTGTATACCTGGCAATTCTGACGCTCGATGAAGACAACGATCAAAAAGTATTTTTAAAACACATATATTTCAATTTTAAGTGTGAAATGTACAATTAACTAAATGTAATTATTACACTTCAGTGAAGATTGAAGTAAAAAAAATGCAAAGAAAATCATATATAAATGAATTAATTCAGAATTCGAAAAAATAATGAATTAAATTTAAGACCCTATATTCAGCACGTTCTAATATTCATTAGCAAGAACATTTCTTTCTAACAAAATTTCTATGTGAACATCAGTGTTTGATACACCCGTTTCTGTGACAATAAGGTATACGTACAAGCATGTAGCGAAGACTTTACTTCGTGTTTCGATTTCATGTTATATCCTTTAACACGTTAGGTTCTCTACTTCAGTAGTTGTCATAATCTGTCATAAGTAAAAGTGATATGGGATGACAGGGTAAGGGAGGTGGGAAAAATGGACAATGGATGTTTGATATAACATATATTTAATCGAGAAACGTAGGATAATAGCAACTCTTTTTATATGTATATTCGGAAGTATAGGTAGGTATATGTATATATTAAGAAAGTATAAAAAAAGTAAAATTTCTTTTATTATAAATAATTATTAATTTTCAAATTTTATCTTAAAATAATAATATATTTTAAATCATCCAAAAGATGTATTATAGGTAAGTTTTATTAAGCTCCCAACAAAATAGTCCATCTCCGTATCAGTTGGAAACAGATTTCGATACGGCCTAAACTAATAGAGTTTTGTAAAGGCCTTAATTAAAGCAAAAATTTTAATCACTTCTGGGTAAGGGGTTGTTTGTTTTACCCCGCCTCGGGTAAAGCACCGAATATAATCTCAAAGATGACTATTGTCTTGTAAATTCAGATAAAAGTTGCTTCACAAAGTTTGTAATTCAACTAATTAGGATTACTTGAATTGAATTTGACAGCGAAAAATTATATTAAAACTCATAGCTAATAAATTAAAAATCAATGAAGTTATGTTTGTCCTTCACGGACTTCAAAAATTCTCAACCTTTTTAAATTCTGGTTTCACTCTTCAATACTAATAATAATAATAATAATAATAAATCTGTAAGTGTAGGTATTGTATATATGTGTGTTCCTCCATCACTTTTAAACGAATTAATTGATTTTCATGAAACTTGGTAGATAAACATTTAGAAGTGCGGGACACGTGATAGGCTACTTTTTATCTTTTTTAACGCGGACAAAGCCGCGGGCAATAGCTATTTAAAAATACAGTATTTATTTATTTTTAATAAATAAAATGCGTCGATACAAAATGTTCCATAGAAACTTCGTTAAGCAGAGTTATGTAAATGAAATTTAATTGTCGCTATTCGTTAACAGAAGCATTCACTCTGACTGTATGACGTTTGCGTCACATCATGTAACATATTTAATAACAGGATTCTGCATTTATGCAGTCAATAATAATTGACTGCAATCCGTTTGTGAATTTGTATTGAATTTAATAAACTTGACATTCACACGTCACTGTATAGTAAAGTTATGCAGCAGTTTTACGGTTCACTTTTGATATATTAACAAAATACGCTTTATTAATCTGAAAATTTGTTGTTAGTAATATTATATTCAGTTTCTATTGTGGTTTTACTATCTACTTTTCTAATTTCTTGTAGAAAAGTAAAATTACATCCATTAATTTTTATAGTAATATCTGTATAAAAATGTTTTAAATCATACGCAAACCGTATGATTTAAAAACTTGAAAACTAATCTCTAACTAACTAAATAGAGATTAATTTATATACTTTTTTCGAAATTCAAACGGATACCGATTTTTCATACGTTGACCGCTGTTATACTCGTATATGTATGTATATAACACCATAGACCGTTCGTGGTCGGGTTCAACTAATAGGTGATTAATTGATTAGATTAATATGTAGTTGCAAATCCTTTTCTGACTGACACAATATTCGACTCGACTAGTGTGCGAAACATATGCTTGTTAAGATAAGTGATATAAAACTTGAAATAGTTGTATAACAAGGACCTTATCGATGCGTTATCGATCGCTTATCGATGTCAGTTTGTGTGCACTGACATTATATTGCCGCAGATCATGCTTTCAGTATTGTTGTCGTCTTATTTAGAAATTCAAACAAAACAAATGAATTGCTACAAAAGTTTTATTTCATTTACGACTGTAAAAGAGAAACAATTAATGAACATCGCAGTTTCGTTGGAACTTTGATGATATTGTGAACTGAATTAAGGGCCTTTTTCACCATCTCTAATTAAAGTCTCAAGTAGGCTAACCGCCATTTAAAGTCACCGGTAAGAAAGCGTACGAGTTTCACCATCTTCGATTAGCATTACTCAAGGGTAATTTCGATGTAAATTGATACAAGATACTCGTAATATTTACTTGCCAATTAGCGTTACTTGAAAAGTAAATAATCAACACTTTACTTGTAGTTGTTGAAAGAGGCCCTAAAGACTTCCTATCGTAGAAATATATTATATATTTTGTTTATCATCATCATCATCATCATCAATCAATCAATATCAATACTAATAATAAATCTGTAAGTGTATGTATTAACTGATTTTCATGAAACGTGGTAGATAAACATTTAGGCGTACAGGACACAGGATAGGCTACTTTTTTCTTTATAAACACGGAGGTAGACGCGGGCGCCAGCTAGTTTAAATATAAAATATATATACATATATATTTATTTGTTTAGTAGGTACACTCTTTCTTTAGTTTACATACATAATCCATCTAACCTGGTATCTAAGTGCAAATATTGTCTTTATTCTTGGTGCCACTACGCACTGTCCGAATGAGTGAAAACTTTAACTTTGAACAATCTCCCTTCTGATACTTTTCCACCTACTTAGCTGCAATAGCTTCGAGCAAGCTGTTAACAAACACCTTCCCCTGATGCTGCCTGTGTCCTTAGACCATGGTAACCACTTACCATAAAGTGTGCCTTTATAAAAAATCGTCTTTATATTTCTTACACATATATTTCACTTTTTTTATTGTATACTAGCTGTTGCACGTGTCTTCGTCCGCGTAACTTTATAAAATATAATACATTCGTGCCTGTGAAATCATGGAAATAAATACGCATACAAAATTTCAACCCAATTGGTCAAGCCGTTTAGTAGTTGACATACCGACAGCAACGCCGCCTACCGGGTCCAATTGTATTTTTAAATCATCCAGGAAACCATCGAAATAGCCATATAAAATTTCAACCCAATGGGTTCAGCCGTTTAGAAGTTATGTGAAAAAGATAAATACGGAAGGATAATTTTTACTACCCGTTTTCCCGTAGGAATGAAGCATTTTTCCTGATGGTAAAAGAATTTTTCAAATCGGTCCAGTAGTTTCGGAGCCTATTCTATAGAAACAAACAATCAAATCTTTCCTCTTTATAATATTATTAGTATAGATATTAGATATACTGTATTTAAGTTAAGCCTTAACTTTGGTACATAGAATGTCTACTTCAAACTGTTCAAAGTTTGCGAACAGCCACGGTATCGCTGTCTATCTTTGCCGCGATGCCGGGTAAACACACTTTGACTCTCTCAAACAGTCACCGACTTCGACGGATCGTATCAGACGACAGCATTATTTAAATGTATAGCCTATTGCAACTCATCTATGCATAAAAGTATAATGTATATCTATAACTATATAATATATACGTATTTCTGTAATTATGTTTTTCTATTAAATTATGTATTTTAACTTTTTGTTACCGTTCTTGTGGCAAATGCTGTATACGCCTGTAATTGGTACTCGTGTCATCCGAAAAACTATGTAAACCATATTATATCATGAATAATTGTAACACGTGTACTGTACTGTGGTGTATCCTAAATAAATTTAAAAAAAGTATAATCCATGTAATGTCCCTCTATTAAAAAAAAGTCTGGATTTTTTGCCATATTTATGTTATATCCAAACTAGACTCAATCATTACTATTTCTTTACACTTCAGTAAATTTTAGTTAGCGAGTTGAACAAATGTTACACTTTTTAAAAGACGATTTTTACTCTACAATAACCTGGCTCTGAATTCTAATACAAAATAACAGAGCGTTATTAACATTCCCAAAGAGAAATCACAAAATCGTTGAATGTTTTGAGAATTGGTAAAATTTTTCATGAGTTGACATTTATTCCATATTTTATTAGTTCATCCATATTATTCTTTGAAACGTGGTCAGTTAGGTACCTAAAGAAGTGCTATTAAAGACATTATTGCTGTTATAAAAGATAAACCCGCAATAATGAGTCGAAATAATATTATCAATACTACTAATAATAAATCTGTAAGGGTTGGCCATGGAGTAAGTTACTCTGTTTTCAGATATATCGTGTTTATAGGCTCTAAAACTATACTGAAACTAAATTGACCTTTTTAGATTTTTGTTCTGTTTTTAGATTTTCATGAAACTTAGTAAATAAATATTTAGACGTACAGGACACAGGATAGGCTACTTTTTTCTTTTTCAACGCGGACGAAGACGAAGCACCACCTAGTATCATAATGTAATTTCAGTTATATTATTTTTTTATATAACTGCGAGTCTTATATAATTTATATAATATTATATCGACAAACAAATTGTGTTGATAGATATAACTATTATAATATATTGTGTGACCTCGATCCAAACTTTTCACGAACTAATAGATGACCGAAGTGTAGAAATGAAATCCTTTCACGGAATGATGAAAGTCTATTAGGTTATTCTTCTGTTCTAGTTCTAACCTTCTTTCTGCTCATTACTTAACTTACTTTTGTGAAGACCTTGCTCATGTGTTTTTCAACCTTGAAAATATTTGTCATGAAAATTGAAAGAAATAGTCCTTCATTGGTTTTCAAATGCGTATTTTGAGTGGCTTCTGTTTTGTGAATGTTCTGAATATCACCACTTAGTTAATTGCTTGTGCTCAATAATACAATTTGACTGTTTAGGTATCGATAGCCCATGAATGCTTAGTGCACTGAGTATATTTGTTTAGGTCTTCGTTTCGAATTGAATATGATGATTTCAATAGTCTATTGGTTTCAGAGGTAAGGCCCCTTTCTGGTTTTGTCTTCAGTTTCGCACCAACCATACATAATGCAGATTAGAGAGGCTTATCTTATTATCTTTGACATAGGTTTTTTTAAATCGCTCGTCCACTTCAATTCTTAATACTTTTTAAATTGCCTCATTGTATTAAGAAAAAAGGAAATATAAAAAAGGAATATCCAAAGAAAAATAAAATATATTAGAATTAACACAACTTTGTAATAAAACATGTAACCTTTATTTATAAAGAGAAAATATTGTATTTTTGTATTTTCTTTTGTAATGAATAAATAATAAACTGTATGATGTGCGCAATATTTTAAAAGTTTTCTTAAAACCTTTATTAGAATCATTTATTTTCATGTTTATCTTGGTTTTCAGTTATTAAAAGCCGCTCGTTAATTAATGACGTGGATCGTAAAAGTGATGAGAATCGATGGAGTTGTTATTTGCGTTTTATTGCCACTCAGTTTGTTATTATTATTTCAAGTGTAATAAAATTGGTAGTCACCGGGCCAGTATTTTCTAGGCATACATATATATTTCGTATATATGTATATTTATATACACCAAACCTTCCGCGTTTAATCACACATACCTACGGTCATTCGAAGACCTTTTACCTAGGTAAAAGGGGTACCTTTGACGAGGGTGAAACTTTACATCGGGACTTAATGAGATAATTACACTCCAGCACAAGGTCAGTGTGAAATCAAAGACAACATGGTAGCTTTTCTTACCGTCCACAGCCTTTATTTATGTCTTATAAGTGGCACAACAAAACAACTAGTTATTTTGTTGGCCACTTTCGTGTCGAATTCAATATGGTTGAAATTCGAAGAATACTGGAAATAATCTTAATTAGAACTTCTATTGATTAAGTTTCTATGGAAATCTTTCTGACCGAAAATTATGAAAAATGAAATTTATTTTGACAACTACAAATTATTTTTTTATCACATATAACGTCACTAGGAATTACACGATTCGGCCGCTTTGGAAACCAAAGGTTCGAAACCAGTTTAGACAACAGAATTATTTTTCTTTTTTGGAAACCTGGTTTCGAAGTCACTACACAATTACTACACAAATTAGTAAATATTTTGACTTGGAATGTGAAATTATAATGAAATCAATTAAATGGAAATATTCAGAAAAAGTATGTTACTTAGATTCAAATAATCTGAATTTAGATTCAATCTTCAGTTTCAAATAATCTAAAATTTAAAGAAAATAGTTTAGATATTTCGTATTATGGATCCTACATAATTAAGCACCGCCTGCACATACTACTTGTTGCTATATCTATTTAATATTAAATAAGTTATAATAATAATAATAACTTAATAATAATAATAATAATAATAAATAATAATAATAATAATTAAATATTAATATTTAGATATTTTATTTTTATTAATATTTGAAATGTTAGCCTTTCTAAGGATAAAGTAGCACTTGCGCTACACATAAATTGTTTGCACAAAATAGAAACACAAAAATATAGAAAATTCCATCAGTGCCTTTAAAAAAAATTTAAAATTTTTCTAAATGAAGAATTCATTTAATTGTTAAACATACAAGTAGGCGGTTTTTGTCAACGCTTTGTCTCGTTTGAAAGAAGATAAGATGTAGATCTTCATTCGCGTGAAATTTTGACGGCGGCAGCTAAATGGAATATTCGTGTATTAAAGGGGGAATGGGAGGTAAAAGATATGACACTCGCCCTCTAAAGGATATACAACAAACAAATATAGTTCTTATGCTTTCTTGTTTCAAGTAATAGAAGAAAAATGAACAAGTTTCCAAACTAGAGTGATCTCTAGAGAATTAATTTAACTGTGTCCAGCGGTCATACCAAAGACATAGGCGTAAAAAAACCACTTTTCATATTTATTCACTATTACTATAGGAAAAAAATAGCTTAGTTACATATTTTCTTTATAGTTCGAATTTAAAACAATCAGAAACAATTAAAAGTAAATAAAAGGAATATTTACATAGTATATTTACACGCTTAAACATAAACATATGATAAAAATCTTATTTAATTTTGTTCATTGTTTTTATGTTGGGAACTTATTAATTGGAAAGAATTATACAAATAAGTATTTAAAACTAGAATAGGCTTTCAATTAATAGTTGCCGTGGATTTCTCTAATACAGAGAGACGCAAATGTTACTTTGAATTTAATTGTATACGAATACGACATTCTATTTGTTATAATTTAATTCATTATATGATACAAAATGTTTTACAATAATTAATTCAACAAATTCCGACATGGGTCCGTCCCTGTTTTACGCAAAAATTTGTTTTTCTTCAGGACTTAATTAGAACGTGTCTCGAACACACCATTACCATAGCAAACATTATAGGGAGGTCCCCCATCTATCTGAATGCAAATTGGCTTCTCAAACGTTTTAAGGAATTCCAAATGCTTTTATGTAGGTAAGCCACAAACTTTTTGAAGTGAAAACTTCTTTAGGTGCGTTTAGACATTTTTGTGTATGGAGAAAACAGTGAAATCGCGGGATTGACATGCTTTGATATTTATATATTGTGATTTTAGGTTGTACCAGCTAATAATTAAAAAAAAAACTAGATCTTAGTTCTCTAACTTATTTCTTAAGAAATAAATTTTGTATAAAAATATAAAAATTATCTGAGTTACTTAAGTGTAATAATAAGTTGTTAAAAGTATTTAATGCAAACAATGTGACTAATGATCATATCAGTAATACCCAAGCATTTTGTCATCATATCAGTAATAGCTAAGCTTTCAAAACTGAATCGTCACCAATAAGCGTTCTAAGTAATAATACTTTAGCATATCGAATGTTATGAGAGCAAAATGAATGTTAGTTACGTTCCAGGAAAAGGAAGCTCAAAATGAAACAATATCCAATTCGTGAGCTTAAGAATTCTTGATGGTTTCAATAACAAAAACTAAGACCTGGGGTGGGCCCTAGTCAAAGTAACAATTTAAAAAGATAACGAAACGACAAAAATAAGATAACAAAAATAATACGCGTATTGAAGGCGATAGTTTTAAACAACTTCGACTCTTTTCTTTTTCTTCCTTTTTTGCAATATGTTCCTGTAAACATTCAGCATTGTGGCTTATATGAGGTGACCTTAAATTATTTAATGAATGAAATATGTATTAGTACATTAACATTGGCCCTAATTTTATTTTTAAGAGGTTTTTCTTTTAAGGCTTATAAACTTGATGTCACTCTGCATTGCATTTCCATAAATTTCGGATTCTTTTAGCTGGTAATAGTGTGTTTTAATTTCTTCTTCTTTTTCAATCAAGAAAATGTTAGAAATAGAGTACAAATCTGTTATGTCATGAGTCATGACATTTTGTAGAAAACGAATAATAATAACAATATAAAACAAGCAAAAGCCTAAATAATGACGGTATCCTTCCTACGAGTAAGTATCATTAGCCGTAACAAAAAATCCTATGTAAATAATATGTAAATAAGCCGAAGTGAACTTCAACCCTTAATTTTTAACTCGACGAGTTTGAGGCCTATTTACACCACAAATTACATTAACGCTATATAAATGAATATTGGTTAAAATTTTAAAGAAGCAGTATTTTTTATTTTATTTTTATTTCTGACTACCACACGCCACTTTAGTTTATCTGTGCTGTTTTTTTAATTATCTCAAATATCTTTGAAAGAAATTTGTTCCTGACGGAAATTGAACCCGGTATCTAGGCTCTAACCACTCATTTAAAGAAGCTCGTAATATGTATAACAAAAATATATAATATTTAATAGTTAATAGCATATAAATTGACAATAATAATTATATTATTACCCTTTTCATTCAATAAGAAATTGATAAAAATTAAATCTAGCCTAAAGCCAAGGTTGCTATACTTACCTTAGAAATATTTTAAATTCTCTAATGGTTTATCCTGAAGTTTAGGTGTATGGTTTATTCAGTAGCAAGTGGTCATAAATGATTCAGAAATTGTGTACTTACTACATTTAATTGTATAGCGACTGAAATAATAATGAGTCCTTACTGATATTGATTTTATAAACTCGAGTAACAATGTAAGTATGTACTGTAGAGTTATAAATTGTCTTAATTAACAAAACACTTAAAAAAGCTACCTAAAATTAATGTTTTCACAGAAATATAAATTCGCGCTACTGAGACTATGGTCCGTAAGCCAGGCACTAATTTCGTCAATGATTTCCTATCAGTCCATAATTTGTAAAATGCCTGAGAGAGTTGTATCATGATGCGTTGTGAACGTCAGCTGCGGCTCCGATGGTGGGTTGAGCAGTGGTAGCCCGTTACACTTTCAGAGCATCAGCTGACAAGCATTCCACCAAGATATAGCCAGCTGACTTTTTTATTTATTAACAGTAATACATAAATTATCATCTGATAAATTTTCTATTGGGAGGTAATCACTGAACACGTATATATTCGTGTGACCTGCAGACGCATAATCCACCATTTTATAAATAGCTGACCATTTTATAAATTATACATAGTTACGAAATTTTATTAAAATTGCTTCAGTAGTTTAGGAGTTCATTGCGAAAAAACACGTGACACGTAATTTTTATTCAAGACTAGCGGCCTGTTCCCGGCTTCGCACGGATGCAAATTATATACCAAAACCTTCGTCGAGAATCACTCTTTGCATTGATGTATACAGCATAAAAATCGGTGTAGTAGTTTTTGCATGAGACATTTTGATTTATCGAGAACAGACAGACAGACACATAGACAGACAGTCGCGACGGAGGACTTTGTTTTATAATATAGGTATGTAGTGATACTTATCCTTACGACCACTATCCCTTCTTACTCTGTTACCCTCTGTCCTGTAGGTGTTACGTTAGTTACCTTATTACTAAGTAAGAATTATTTACCAAGTCGTTCTGCTTAATAACCTAAGTAAAATGCCTTCAATTTTTATAAATGACAAGCTGGCGGCCGCGACTTCGTCTGCGTTGAAAAAGGAAAAAGTAGCCTATCCTGTGTCCTGTACGTCTAAATGTTTAATTACCGAGTTTCATGAAAATCAGTTAATTCGTTTAAGAGTTAAGTGAATTTTATACATACAGAGTTTTTTTTTAAATGGTCAATTTAGTTTCAGTATCATGTATAGAGCCTATAAACACGATATCTCTGAAAACAAAGTGACTCCATGACCAACCCTTTACAGATTTATTATTAGTATTGGATAACCTTGGTTTTCTACGGAGACCTCTACCTAAACATTTACCCACATATTTGGAAACTTTTTTCAATGAACTAATAAATTTTTCAGTGCATTTTTCCGAGCACATGATAAACACTTATTATTTTGTTTCAGATTGGTGTTTTCCTGTAAATAATTTCAAATAGGTGTTAGTAGTTAGTAAAGGACCCCTTGTAAGTGTTTAGTGTTCTAAGTGTTAGTAAGTAACTAAAATGTTTAGAGATCTTTGTGTAATCTTAATACCTTTCCTAATATCTTTCCTTATAACTTTATTGGTATTGGTAATAAAAGACTTACTAGATTATAGACTTATATTAGATTATAGTGCCAAAATAGATTAGATGACATAGGTTAGTGAGCGAAAGGGACGCATAATGCATTCTAACGGTTAGTGTGAGCGTGTCAGCAAAATCGGAGCCATGTCGCTGCCCATGAAGCGATCTTTGAGCTCGGAGGGAGGGGCGACTTCCAGAAGAGACTGGAAGATGAGGCTCAGTCTTCGCAGTCGCAGCGGCCGTGGGCACAGCTTGGTAAGTAATAAACAGTTAAGTTAAATATGTATGTTTCTTCCTTTATTCCTTGTAAGAATTGAATAGAAGATATAGGGTAAAGCAAGCTTTGCTAATCAAGCAGTTATCCTTACTAATCCTTATCCTTACTTCCTTACTGTAATATTATAAATGCGAAAGTAACTCTATCTGTCTCGCTTTCACGCCAAGACTACAGAACAGATCATCATGAAATTTTGCATAAGTACACGTTGTCTGGGACACCAGAAAGGACATAGGGTACCATTTATCCAGAAAAAAGTACTGTTCCCGAGGGATCATCTAAAATAGAACACTGTAACTAACGCCTGGCCAATGTGTTACAGCAATAAGTTGCCAAGCGTTATAATTTCTTTTATATTTTTAATTTATCATCGCGTACGAAGTCGCGGGCTAGTCTTTTATAATTCAAAGGCAACTCGGGGTTCTTATCCTGAGGATAACTTCAATGAACGATATTTACTAGCATGTTCATACTGTTTATTTATTAATCACTACATTAAAAGCCTTGTTTATAACATTGTTCAATGTTTAAGTATATTTATACCTATCAAAGTTACTAACTTGAATATTTTTTTTAGTAATTTTAGTATTTCATAATACGTTCACAAATACATTTATTTATACCAAAGATAATACGTTTATTTAATGCTATCTGTTGCATGCGACTTCGTCCGCTTAACTTTATAAAATATAACCTATGTTACCCGTTGTTAAATGAGATTTCCGTAGATGAAAGAATTTTTAAAATCGGTCAACTAATTTTTGAGTTTATTCATTACAAACAACAATCCCAAAATAC
Organism: Synanthedon vespiformis; assembly: GCA_918317495.1. NCBI lineage: Eukaryota > Metazoa > Arthropoda > Insecta > Lepidoptera > Sesiidae > Synanthedon > Synanthedon vespiformis. Next base: position 8,532,011 of record OU906947.1, read on the forward strand.
CAATCACCTAGTATTATTAAGACTGAAAATAGCCGTTGATGAATGGTTAAAATATTGACTTTTGTTTGTAGGTATATAGGTACTGCGCTTCTCTCAAAGTATCCGTTGTGTAGTTAGTTACAGTAGAAAGCTTAGTGATAAGTTCGGAACAAGACGTTTGAAATGTTTCTCTGTGATTTGTTAAAAAACGTTCGACAATTCGAAATTCATCTAAATATTTCAATAATCCTCATTTAACATACAGAAGACACAGAAGTCAATATATGTTATTTGTTATAATTGAAATTGCAAGAATTACTAATTAGGTAATAATTACGAGTATATTGGATTATAGATCCACAAAAAGTAAAGTAATTTTATTAAGACAAATGTTTGTAGTTACTTAAGAAATAAACGTATTAACTTACCTACTATGATGGAGATTTTAAGGGTATGAAATTTTTTTCATTAAATTAAATGTTAGTTTTTCCTCGAGCGTGCTTTGTAATTAACTTGGCATCCTAAGTTAAATCCACTAACTAATTTTCATGTATTTACTTTAATTACGTTTTAAAGTGTAATAAAAAATATTAAATACACGAAGCCAACTTGGGTTGTTTTTGAGGTCGCTTTGCAAAGGACACTTTTTCGCTCATCAAAATAAATATTCTTGTGTGTTGCAATTTTTTTTTGTTCACTGAAAAACACAAACGAAACGTGTTTAAAAAGCAACAGTCTGTGAATATTTCGCAGCGCATTTAAATGGCAAAATACACGAGAGCGACAGGAACGCTTTATATACGAGAATTTCCAATTGATACTGGCTTATGTTGTGAAATAAGAAATTTATTTATAGCACTGAATTTCAAATAGTCATTAGTAAAAAATACATTTATATTTTATAACTCCGAAAGTAGGTACTTTATCGATAATTTTGAAATTTCGCATACATGTCAGTGGTACAGAAAAAGATTAAAAACATATTTAAAAAAGTACTGGAAATACACATTGAAGTTTACTTATTTAATTAACTTTAATTGAACTGTATTGTATGTCGGCCAAACATTTTGATCTTTGCTAATAAATGGGTCTCTATCCTATAAAGCCTCTAATATACCTAAATATTTGCATTACTATAAATTTGTTTCTGCAAACGTAGATGACGCATTCTTATGCGCTCTTATGCAGCGGAAAATTTAACGTGTTAAGAAAATACATTATGGATTTTAAAGAGTTGTTTGATATGCAGTATTTTTCCGATGCATTGGATTTAACTTTTAAAATATGGCGGGGTTTATTTTTGTCTTTTAAAATATGGCGGTGTTTTTTTTAGTCAGACGTGAATAAAGCAGCTTTAAATATTGTACATACCCAGTGACTTCTAAATTAAACATTCTAGAAATGAATTTTTAAGCCATTCACAAACTAGTAATCTACATAATTATGTATGTACTAGCTGGTGGCTGGTGGCCACGACTTCGTCCGCGTTGAAAAAGAAAAAAGTAGCCTATCCTGTGTCCTGTACGTCTAAATGTTTATCTACCAAGTTTCATAAAAATCAGTTAATTCGTTTAGGAGTTATACAGAAACATACACACATACATAGAGAAAAAAATTCTAAAAATCGTCAATTTAGTTTCAGTATCATGTATAGAGCCTAGAAACACGATATCTCTGTATTATTATTGTATTGTATGTGTCTTCACAGATTTATTATTAGTATTGATATTAGGAAAAAAACATTTCATTTTGATTTAGAAACCGCAACATTCAATTCCTGTGAAGCTTCGATTGAAGAGAAAATCGTTCAGTAGTGTACCAATATAAGTGGGCCTTTAATTACTTCGTTTGAATAATCGAATAGTGGTACTACGGTGTTCCAATTTACGTTGGCCTGTCGTCTTAAATGATTGAGTGAGAATAATAGAGGAGTATTATCGGGTAATCAAAGCCGGTTTGCAGCCGAAATTCTGAATCTGACGTAAGTAGTTGAAACCAAGCATAATGTTAATAAACATTTCGGTTGTTGCACTAGTCTGTAAACTTCATAAGGTACAAGATATTGGATCGTAACGACTTAGGAACAGTTGATTGACTTGTAAATTTACCGACAGTGACCGTCGTCATCGCGGCCAAGTTTATACTGAACGCAAATATAGTATGGATTCTCCTTATGCACTCATCTTTCTATTTATTATTTACTAGCTGTTGCATGAGACTTCGTCCGCGTAACTTTATAACATATAGCCTATGTTACTCGCTGACAATATAGCTTCCAAACAATGAAAGAATTTTTCAAATCGGTCCATTAGTTTCGGAGCAACAACAAATCAAACAAACAATCAAATCTTTTCTCTTTATTGTATTAGTAAGTATGGATTTGATTTAACTACAATAGTGGGTATTCAATACTAGCTGTCATTATACATTTTTATTTTTTCATTAATAAAATCAATAGACAAAACATACGTGGTGAATAACAAAAAAGGTTACGAATAACAATACCTACACATGTCTTATTATTAGTATTGATTGATTAAATTGTTACTTACCTCTCGATATACATAGTTGCTTACATAATCTATAGGTACTAAAATAAAATCTAAGGTATAAGTTTTGTATGTAGAGGTAAAAGTAATCTTCTAAATTACTCACCCGGTTTAAATATTCTTTCACCAATAGTTAGAGTATAATTTCAGGATGTCTGTAAGTAATATTCCAAGCAGGCTAAGATAAAGATCCAAAATAAAGATTCAAAGCCTGGCGAATGCATAAAAGCTGTTAGGCGTTATTAGGCGTTACATTGCTTTACACATTTATCAGGCGCTATATATACATCCCTTACTTTTCAACGCGGACGAAGTCGCGCGCACCAGTTAGTCGCCACCAGCTAGTTAAATAAAATTGTATTATATAATTAAATAAAAATAATTATAAAATTTGTAAAGTATATTAAAAATATAAAATGTTACTTAATTTGGTTTGTGCTAACTTCAAAAACTCGAAAATAAACCGTTGTTAATTCGGTTTTAAAATATGGAAAGAGGGCTAAAAGTGGTAGATAAATATAAAATTTTCATCCCGAGCGAAGCCAGAAGCGGGTCGCTAGTTTATTACAGTCAGTTATTATTATTTTTTTATCATTATTATTAGTCGCTAGTTTATTACAGGCTTTATTAAAATTATATATAAAATCTAAAACAAAATAAAAACTATCGCCTATCTTTTAAGTTGGAGTTGGAGTTTTATCAAAATCGGTTCTGTAGTTTAGGAGTTTATTGGCGTCAAACTACGTGCGTGACACGTAATATTTATATTTTTTATATACATTTTTTTAAAGAGATTATTCGTATAACAAACGTAATTTAAAAAAAATATAAGCTTGGTATTTTTATTTCTTACGTGGTAAGTTTTATCATTGGGCTACTTACTGCGTTGAAGTGAACAACTTAGAAAATTACTTTAAATTTCGTACAATAAAATACAAAACGTGAGCTGATATTTGTTGTTGTTTATTGCTTGGGCAGATATTAAAGTGGTGCTTAAGGAGGGTTTGCTTTTATTCGACGAGTACACACTTAAGGTTACGAGTTTTTTTAAGTACCATATTAAAGAATTCCTAAGAATTTTGGTTTAAACTTTTGACTACACCGTCAACTAGTATAGGTAACCTAAAAAAATAATTAAGTCTTAACCATACTAATAAAAATAATTCGTCTGTTGGTTACATTTCGATGCCTAAACCGCTGAACCAATTTAATGAAATTTCGTATGAAAATCTTGAATTCGTATGAATTTTCCTTGTATATTATCAATTTATTATTTTATTTGTTAATGAGAATTACTAAACTAGGAAAATTAAAACTTTGATTGAGACTTTTCATTGAGAAAAAAATCCGGGTGAAGGTGTAGTGGTAAGAGGCTAAGCTCTTCATTTGAAATTTCAAGAGAGGACCTTTCCTTTCAGAAATGTAACATAAGTTACATACTGAACATTCTACTCGTATTATGATACATCCTATCATAATTTGTATTTTTGAAACATGTTATGTAGGTACTAAGTGTAATTTCTATACGAATTAGCGCATTAATTTTATTGCTTGACTGCGACCTCGTATGCGTTAAAAAAAATATATCAGTATTGAAAAATATATTGAAAATATATCCAGGTAATAACAAAATATATCAAAGTACTTATTTGCGTATATAAACTTTTTACATATTTACATTCAAAAAAGAGCCTTTTAATTTCGTTAATTAAAGATACGCTTTTTAAACAGCAAAATTATTTCTCAGTCGACTCTCGTTCGTCAAAGTTTCCCTCTAATTGGAAGAAAATATGAAAATATATTTTAGAAATTAATTAAATATCTACGCTTTAATGTTATCGTTGAACAGCCATTATTATTTATCGAGAAAAAGTAGCGTGGTTGTTTCGACGCCAGCGGGTAACATTTTAATTAATGCGGCCAAAATGCGGCCTACAATTATATTTAATTGAAAGGTGTTACTTTATGTCCATTAATACAATTTGTTTGACTTTTCAAAAGAAGATTTTGAAAGTATTAATGTTGCAATCCGGATTCACTGCTAGCGCATCATTGGAAATACTCCAAATAAGTCGAAATTTCATACCGTATGAACATTTCTACATTATACCTACTTATTGTCCGTTTTTACTTCTGGTGTGTAAGCAACTTTTCTTAGAATTTAAAAAATATAAATATTTTTGTTTTAAATTCTCTTACTAGCTATATAAATGTTTATCTACCAAGTTTCATAAAAATCAGTTAAATAATTAGTTTGAGTTATGGAGGAACATACATACTTACAATACCTACTACACTTACATATATTTATTATTAGTATTGGTGATATATATTATATAGATAGATTTCTATAAATAAGTAAAAGAATTTTCCAAATCGGTCAGTTTTTAAGTTTATTCATTACAAATATACAAATATTCTCTTTTTGAGGGTTTAATAAGTTTATAAAAACGGTTGAAAATCGTTTAGAACTATTTGATTAGTAATGTAATGGTAAATATAGGTGTTTAGTTAAATAACAGTAAACATCCTGGTTAATTAAAATATTAGTACTAATTAATTAAAACCTTAAATAAAATTACAATATATATTTACAACTAAAACTTAAGTATTTAACTTATTCCACATCCTTAATCCTACTTTAAATAAATTATTTTATTATATTATTGACAAATTAGAATCACGAAGATACAGAACGATAAGACAAGTAAAATATTTAAAAATATTAATTCAGTGAGTACTTATTTATAATTTCTATAACAATTTTCCAATCATTATGGATGGTGAATAAGTCAATAAGATTGGAAAAGCAGTTTCTTCGTGCTTTGCGTGAGGAAATACTGCCACCACGTCATCTGACCCACGCATGTACTGTGGAAATTTTGGAGTCGGGGTTGAAGCTTCATGTTGTATGTAATCCAAATACTTTGGTTCTAATATAGGATCGATATTAAAATTGATCTCCGTATGTGTTGTATGGTCACTGTCTTCCGAACTCACCTCCAAAGGTACTAACGAACCGGTAAGATAAGGGGCCGCCGCCGTAGTTGTTGATTGCTCCTTTGCGTCTGACTCCTCTGGAGGTGGTAAAAGCGGTTCTATGTTGAGTATCACCTTCGAAGGTGATGATGGATCACTGTCTTCCGAACCCACCTCCAAAGGTACTAACGAACCGGTAAGATAAGGGGCCGCCGCCGTAGTTGTTGATTGCTCCTTTGCGTCTGACTCCTCTGGAGGTGGTAAAAGCGGTTCTGTGTTGAGTATCACCTTCAAAGGTGATGATGGATCACTGTCTTCCGAACCCACCTCCAAAGGTACTAACGAACCGGTAAGATAAGGGGCCGCCGCCGTAGTTGTTGATTGCTCCCTTGCGTCTGACTCCTCTGGAGGTGGTAAAAGCGGTTCTATGTTGAGTATCACCTTCGAAGGTGATGATGGATCACTGTCTTCCGAACCCACCTCCAAAGGTACTAACGAACCGGTAAGATAAGGGGCCGCCGCCGTAGTTGTTGATTGCTCCTTTGCGTCTGACTCCTCTGGAAGTGGTAAAAGCGGTTCTGTGTTGAGTATCACCTTCAAAGGTGATGATGGATCACTGTCTTCCGAACCCACCTCCAAAGGTACTAACGAACCGGTAAGATAAGGGGCCGCCGCCGTAGTTGTTGATTGCTCCTTTGCGTCTGACTCCTCTGGAGGTGGTAAAAGCGGTTCTGTGTTGAGTATCACCTTCAAAGGTGATGATGGATCACTGTCTTCCGAATCCACCTCCAAAGGTACTAACGAACCGGTAAGATAAGGGGCCGCCGCCGTAGTTGTTGATTGCTCCCTTGCGTCTGACTCCTCTGGAGGTGGTAAAAGCGGTTCTGTGTTGAGTATCACCTTCAAAGGTGATGATGGATCACTGTCTTCCGAACCCACCTCCAAAGGTACTAACGAACCGGTAAGATAAGGGGCCGCCGCCGTAGTTGTTGATTGCTCCTTTGCGTCTGACTCCTCTGGAGGTGGTAAAAGCGGTTCTGTGTTGAGTATCACCTTCAAAGGTGATGATGGATCACTGTCTTCCGAACCCACCTCCAAAGGTACTAACGAACCGGTAAGATAAGGGGCCGTCGCCGTAGTTGTTGATTGCTCCTTTGCGTCTGACTCCTCTGGAGGTGGTAAAAGCGGTTCTGTGTTGAGTATCACCTTCAAAGGTGATGATGGATCACTGTCTTCCGAACCCACCTCCAAAGGTACTAACGAACCGGTAAGATAAGGGGCCGCCGCCGTAGTTGTTGATTGCTCCTTTGCGTCTGACTCCTCTGGAGGTGGTAAAAGCGGTTCTGTATTGAGTATCACCTTCAAAGGTGATGATGGCTCACTGTCTTCCGAACCTACCTCCAAAGGTACTAACGAACCGGTAAGATAAGGGGCCGCCGCCGTAGTTGTTGATTGCTCCTTTGCGTCTGACTCCTCTGGAGGTGGTAAAAGCGGTTCTGTGTTGAGTATCACCTCCAAAGGTGATGATGGCTCACTGTCTTCCGAACCCACCTCCAAAGGTACTAACGAACCGGTAAGATAAGGGGCCGCCGCCGTAGTTGTTGATTGCTCCTTTGCGTCTGACTCCTCTAAAGGTGGTAATAGCGGTTCTATGTTGAGTATCACCTTCAAAGGTGATGATGGATCACTTTCTTCTGATCGTATCGGCGTCGGTGTCGGTGGTGATGAAGAGTGTTGATTTTTTTTGCAATTTGAATATTTACCTTTCAATTGATCCTTCTCCTTTTCAGCCATATCGTCGTTATGTACAAAAAACAGATTTTCTATAAACATATTTTGCCGCCGATCTGGAATTTTCATTATATGTCTTTTTACCACTACTTTTTCGTTGTGAGCCAAATACAAGTCCTCGTTTTTGTTATCCCAGAAAATCTTCTTATTTCCTTTGGACGGATTCTCGTTTATCTTGATATTTTCAACTGATTGTGTATCAGGTTTCCGATGCAATACCCTTGAATTATTTCCAGGTGCAATTAAAATAATTATTAAAATTACTGACAATATCACGAATGCCTTCATTTTGACTGTGACTAATAGAAACAATATTGATCTATCGGTTTACGCCTCTATTTATATAGGTAAGAGCACATTATCAAACGTTATCGAAACACGAATCTAATTCTTAATCTATTCAAAACGTGTTTTTTTAATGTAAACTATCAATTGAATACATTTAATAACTACATCAGTTTTACGCAATAAAGAAATAAATACATAGTTTTAATTAAAACTTGCTGGTGCCCGCGACTTTGACTCAGAATTTTAGATAGCCTAAAGTCATCCTCGATAAATGGACTATCCAACACAAAAATATTTTTTCAATTCGCAGCAGTAGTTCCAGAGATTAGCTCTTCAGCTTTATGTAATAAGTAGGTATAGATATGTTTTTTTTTAAAAGCCAAATATTGAAACTCCAATAAACACCATACTTCTCATTTCATTTTCAACTCATTTCGATCATTTATTGCAAACAATTCAAATAATTTATTATTTTCACACGATTCTACAATTTTAGAGCAAAATCCCGGTTCCCACACTAGGCATGCCTGTATCGTAGGGTCCCAGTCTGGATCGTGCTGTGCCTTTTATGTCCTTTATAGTCCAGTATCCCTCACCTGGATTTTTTCTGATTACTAACAGGCTGAAACTCCGTCAGTAGCTTCAGTTTGCCGAGACGTCCATCTTTTTCATCTGCGAAAATTCTCGATAGAGGTAGCTAAAGGAGATAGCAGCCGTAAAAAACTTCCAAGCGTATGACTGAGAAAACGTACCACTCAATTCGTAGGACTATGCGGATATTTTATTATACAAATGTTTACTATACTGCAGACAAAAAATCAGCTGGTTAGTAATAATTTTTATGACCTCGTTATGTTGATGCATTGGGAGTGGTTGTTTTGGGAGGGATGGGATTACTAACCAGCCGATTTTTGTCTGCATTTTTTAAGCATTTGGAAGGATATTACGATTTGTGATACGTAGTCAATTTTTGCACAACAGTCGATATTGTGGTTATTTCCATTATTAAATAGGTCGCAACACTGCAATCCTAAAGGGCTGCTGAGACACTGTGAAACGGCTTGAGTTTTGATGATGCACGGTTAACTTCAACGGGTTTGTTAAGCCCTTAAGAGAAGATGACTGCGCTTTATATTATTTGTAATAGTTAACGTATATATACCTACATCAACCTTACTGATATTGTAACACTAATTTTTTAAATTGCTACAAAGTGTTCTACGGATAGTATGGCTTTTTTTAGTACATTTGCTTAGTAGGGATAGATGAAGCAAAATTTCAAATAAGGGATAAGAGGAAAGAAATTCCACTTATCCATACCTTAAGTAAAGATAGGGCGGATCTAAATTAAATTCAATTTGCGGATGAATAAATGCGGACAATAAAGCGTGTCGCTTTCAAATTACTTATAAAAAACTGTAGGGAATGTTTAAATAGTGCTCGTTTTTTCCTGTGAGGGCTAATTAACAATTCAATTCCAGCGTTCACTTCAGAATAAATGTACTAATTCATTACTCAATATTCTGTTCCAATTCCTAATCAATTTCCTAATCTAAATACAATTTTTCTCATCGACTCGTCAGATAATTATTTTAAAAGTGATGTATAATCGAAACAACTTTCACGCATAGAAAATCACTTGAGCAATATCTAGAATAATATCTAATATCAAACCATAATGAATTAAAATTTCCTTATCGACACTACAGATAAAATTATTTTAAACTTGATGCGTAGTGAATGAAATTTCACGTACTTCTGTACGTACTCACTTGAGCAATATCTAGAATAATATCTGGATAATATTAAACCATATATTTTGTAATACATAAAAATATGAACAACACATTAGAATCCCAAAATGTCTTTGCTAAGCGCAAATCTTAGTATACTTAGCATATTTACGCAACTTGCTGACACAGCATTCTTTTTCTTTTTTTCAAATATTTATCGGAAAGAAAATCTTACACATCAGCTTTTGTCATAATGGTGACTGTCGGGTCAGGCAGTAATAATAAATGCACTTTTTTATTTCACGAATGGTCGGCATGCATGACGGTGGAAGTACTTGGCGGTAGATTCGGTCTTATATTAACAAAAGCAGTGTCATAGACGTTGCACTTAATGGGATAAGATAACCATTACCAAAATAATATATAATGTAGGTGCGAGGATACTTAAGTTTCATCGTCTTTTCTGAACTGACCAATACGTTAAGTAAACAGCCAGTTACGGATGAATATTTTGCTACCCCAACGCCACTGAACTATGAAATATAAATAATGCTCGACCAAGTTTTGAAAAAGGCAGTATAGTATACCTACGCAGGTATACCTAAGCAAGGTATACCGTTTCAGGTTTCACTACCATACAGCTTATATTATAGCCAAACGTAGATATAATATAATAATATTAAAATACTAGCTGGTGCCCGCGACTTTGTCTGCGTTGAAAAAGAAAAAAGTAGCCTATCCTGTGTCCTGTACGTCTAAATGTTTACCTACCAAGTTTCATGAAAATCAATGAATTCGTTTAAGAGTTTTGGAGGAACATACCTACAGAAAAAAAATCTAAAAATCGTTAACTTGTTCTCAGTGTCATGTGTGGAACCTATAAACACGATATTTCTGAACTTACTCCATGACCAACCTTTACAGATTTATTATTAGTATTGATACCGTGCTATAATTAAAAACTAAAAACGTTAGACGTTGGTGACGTCATAGAAATATATATTATAGCTGCGTGTGTGGTTACTCCAATATTTGTATAGATAATATTTATCTTAATATGCCTTATTATAATTTATATTAATATACATATATTATAGCTACGTGTGTGACGGGCTTAACATTTGGTCAGTTATTTAAGCTCTTGACAAGCCCTTCGAAATACGTCATTGGCACAGGTTCTAATAGAAATGATGAAGTTAAATATATCAGAATTGTATACTATCTATACTTTGAAACTATCACATATTACATTTTATTTAAGTGTCTTATTCCGTCTAGCCGACTATATTATGTAGTCGAGCTCAGACTAATCAAAACCGTTGTCTATACGATACACGTGAGAGTGGTTGTATGTAAAGCTCGTCACAAATAGGTAAATACATATCTTGAGATATGGTCACCAATACAACCTGATATATGTAGTTTAGATATATTATGTTAAACTGAATATGAATGCAAGTCCAAAGTCACCCATGTGCCCTCTAATCTTTTATGAAGATCATTTATATTGCCGTATTCATGTGGTGAATTAACTTGCAAAGTAGATATATATTTTTTTCTATGTTTTGAAATATGTATATAGCAAACATCTAAATATCCGTCTATACCATAAAAATATGTAGTAAGGAAGTATTATAAAATGTAATACTAAAAGGGATTTAAGGTAAGTTGAAGATAGGTAAAATGATGTCCGACATCGTCTATTCACGAAATGAAAACTGGTGGTTACGTGATATACGATGAGGGATTCAAGTTGGTTACTGCCACCAAATTATTATTCATATAATCAAGTTACACAGACTCATATTGTTAGTTTAATTAAAATATGAGCAATAATATGAAATATACAACTTAGAATAATTTTTCACTACTTTTTGGGTGTCCATTATTTGACACTATTATTTATAGTTGGTCTGATTTTTTATGTACTATTGCTTGATAGATCTTGATAAACAAAAAATAAGAATAGTCATGTAATATTTAACATACATTAAACCATTTATCTTTTATCTATTTATATGGTATGTTATATGTTATTTGTTAACTGGTGTATATGTTTCTTTTTCTCTTTCTTTATGTTTTGTTTGTCTTTTTGTATGTTTACTCTCAGCTTCGATATTCTGTATTATGTAGTCTTGTAACATATAATATGTTTTAGTAATTTAGTGGAAACTTTGTTGATTTATTTTTTTCTTGTATGTATGTGTATCATGTGTATCGAGATATTGTATGTTTCCTAAATATAAATAATTTTTTTTTGTCAAGATGAGTATTAATCAAACGCTGTCTGCCCAATACATATGAGAGTAGCGTAGTCAAGAATATCACAATCAACATTGAGAAAGTCTTGAGATGTAGTTAGCATTGATGAAGGTAGTCAGTTACAAAATTTGATATAATAATTGTAATTTGGATATATTATGGTAAATGTGAATGTAAATCCAATGTCACCCGTGCGCCCTCTAATATTCGTATTTCTGTGTTGAGTTAACTTGAATATTAGTATGTCTTGCATTACACCACAAAGAAAATCACATTAACAATATATTGTAAAGAAAGAAAATATACTGCATAGTACATTATGTAATAAGTTATATAAATGGAAAACTGCGTTTAATATATAAACAGATTTTTGGTAAAATTGGTACAAAAGTCGAGCAAACACTGCACGTGCCTAATTTATACATATTTGCACGTACGTATTGTATTTTATACGTAGATATCTTATTTTATATATATGTTACCTACCTTGCAAAAATATATTATTTCGATGCTTTATACATATTATTATAATACTTATTTATATACATACATAGTTAGCTATGTGCACACGTAGGTATGTACGCAAGTACGTTGGGTTTATTTGTCCCTGTTATATTTTTAATCCACATGTGTATGCATTTGTATAAATTATGCAAATTTTAATCAAAATGTTGACGTGTGCACTCTCATTGTTATTGAACAGATGCAGTATCCTTTTCAGGATTGCCGTTTTGCCGTTCTCTGCATCCGATTGCCCTCTACATGAAACTTTAAAGTTCTATTCTAAAATATTAAAATTAGAGGTCAAGGAAGCTTTATTGTGGTCAACCGATTTCTGTCTTTGCCGATGGAATTCATGAAAACCTCAACTTTTAACAAAACAATTTCGGCTTTGATGTATTTTACATGAAATAATTTCAATGGGTTGAAACGATTTATTTTACTTGCTTTTGTCTTTTGTCTACAAGCTTACAAACTAAGTGCAAACAATGTTTAAATTTACCATTTTACTATAAGTACCTATAAAAATATCAAACTTTATATTTACGTAAAATTCTTCCCGCGGTTTTGTCCGTTTTAAAACTGAAGAGATACCTACTCGTATCTCTCGAAAAACCTGCTGCAATTGTTTTGAACAGTGAAAGTTTTTTTTAAATCGGTCCTTTTAGTTTCGGAGCCTATTCAATTCAAACAAACAAACAATCAAATCTTTCCCAATTATTTTAATTGCTCCTGGGAATAATTAAAGGGAGTTGCATCGGAAACCTGTTTCACAGATAGTTGAAAATGTCAAGATAAACGAGAATCCGTCCAAAGGAAATAAGAAGATTTTCTGGGACAACAAAAACGAGGATTTGTATTTGGCTCACAACGAAAAAGTAGTGATAAAAAGACATATAATTAAAACTCCAGATCGGCGGCAAAATATGCTTATAGATAATTTGTTTTTTGTACATAACGACGATATGGCTGAAAAGAAGTAGGTTCAATTGAAAGGTAAATATTCAAATGGAAAAAAAATAAACAGTCTTCATCAACACCGACACCGATACAATCATTGACGGTCACTTCAGAACCGACGGTTCAGAAGAGAGTGATCCATCATCACCTTTGAAGGTGATACTCCTTATCTTACCGGTTCGTTAGTACTTTTGGAGGTAGGTTCGGAAGCAGTGACCATACAACACATACGGAGATCAATTTTAATACCGATCCTATATTAGACGCAAAGTTTTTGGATTACATACCACATGCGTGGGTCACACGACATGGTGGCTATATTTCCTAATGCCAAACATGAAGAACATGCTTTTCCAATTTTATTGACTTGTACAAGATTCCTAAGATTTTCAAAGTAATTATTATCGTTAGACCTAACATTTAAAATTTAGCAAATTGATTATGAATACTCATTAAAATATTTTTTTTTAAATATTTTCTTTTACAAATTTAAAAAAATATGTATACAGTTATATACCAATAAATAATAATTGTATTGTAAATATATTTTGTAATTTTTTGTACGTGCTAAAATAGAGGTAATATATTAATTAAATTATGATATTAATTTAACATATTTATTTTCTTTCTTAATTAAAAATTGTCTCAGCCCAGCCATTAATTACATTTAATTTAAATATTACTATTTACTTGCTCCCGGCTTCGCTAGGGATGGAATTTTTCATATACGGAATCGGTTGAGCGGCTTCGGAGTCCTTAGAGGACAAAGTCCTTAATTAATTAGGTGTTTTAATAAGGTTTTCGTAACTAAGACATTCTCCTAAATGAATGAATGTGTGGTCCTAAAATAAGACAAAGACTCTGTCTTATATCAAAACGAATTCAATTACAGTTCAATTATTTACTAATAGAAATTCTTTGTATCAGTTTCATTGAGGTAAATGTATTTTCATATTTAATCTTACAATACAAATCCGTATCCGTATCCTTTACTTTTTGGCGGATCTTTTGTCGTATTAATTTTTAATTCATAACTAAAATTCTACATATACATATACCTACATCAACGCTTTTGTTACGAAGATATTTTTGAAAAGCAATAAAAAATTATGTTTCTCAAACTGAAACTCTCTTTTACTTAGAACTATTTTTTCTGAACCTGCTTGATCGTGATTCATCCACAGATTTTGTTATTAAAACTGGAGCTATTCGAAAAGGTAAACTGCCAACAAAAAAAAGGGTGAAGTAGCTTACAAAATTCTTCATTTTTCCTTGTTGCTCGTTGCCGAGGAGTAATAAAATAAATCCGCTTAGTGATTTTCTATTGGAAGCTCTTTGCTGAAAGGATACTGAAACTGTACTATTCACTATGTTGTATGCAGGTTCTAATATCTGCAGATTACATTTAATTTGGACCCACGAAACGTTATTAAATTTAAGTACCTAGTAGATGACAGCTTATGCAAAAAATTAAAGTAATACTCAATAAAAGCTAAATTCTGGAACTTCCTCTACTTATCTACTTATATTTGAATTTATTTATTGCCTTAAAGTGTTATTCTGATATAAACTATTTTTCATTAAGTTTTCATGAAAAACTTTTTGCGTGAAATATAGATACAAATCAATTCACAACTTTCGTATTCATAACATTAGTTATTGTAAAAGGATAGGTAATATATATAACAAGTCGAAAAGATAATAAGATAAAAACTTCTAAAGACATAAGATAATAAATTTCATACAATACAAAAATTAATTACATTTTATTGGTGCACTTTAAAAGTATGGCACTTTAAAGTTTTTTTTCCATTATTAAAATTAAAAGCTCAGTTTTATATAAGTAACTATAATAATAATATATTTTTTGGTCTCATGGAGCTTTGTTACACACTTGCTATATTTATAAAATGTTACGTAGGTTCAAGAATTTTTCAAGTTTTGATTTCTTTTTAACAAAATGTGCAATAAATGTACAGACAGTGGTAGGTATTGTCCGAAGCCAGCGACCACTAGAGGAGATTACAGGAAAACGAAGATATCTTGCCGCCATCGTCCGGTTTAATATCAAAGAGTGCAGTGATGCATTGATCCGGACTGTCTTTGCAAAGTTCTCTTATTCGCTTCGTTTAACCTTCTACCTACGCAAAAAATGTATAAAACGTAACAAAGCTTTTTAAAATAAAAGAATAGAAATGGCATGTTGAACTGAAACATGTTTATTTTTCTATACTAAAATTATAAAGAGAAATCAAAAGATTTGTATGTAATTCAAAAACTACTGGACCTATTTAAAAAAAAAAACACCTAATCTCTAAAGGCTATATTTTATAAAGTCACGCGGGCGAAGTCGCGTGCAACAGTATTTCATAAAAAAAATCCTAAACGTAATTTATTTAGGTAAAACGGAGGATAATATGAATGCATTAACTATAAAGATTCAAATACCGGTCAGGATTTGTGCCTAACTATGCAAAGATCCTTATTTCTGGATTATAAAACTGTTTCTAATATTTTATGATAAATACAAAAAAATAGAGGTCAAAGAGAGAAGCTTTATTGTGGTCAACCGATCTCTGTCTCTGTCGATGGAATTCATGAAAACCGTTCGGTTAACAACTTTTAACAAAACCACTTCGGTTTTGACGGAATTTACATGGATTTTTAATTTAAATGGGTTGATACGATTTATTTAACTTTTTTATTTATGTATAATTTTAACAATTTTAAGGCATAAAATACATGTAAAATGATAACACTACAAACCTACTGAGGTTTAATCTCGTGTTATCATTTGTAATTATTATTAAAATCTAACTTGCTTTTGTCTACAAGATACAAACAAGTGCAAACATAATACATATTTCCTGCGGCTTTGTCCATTTAAAATTGAAGAGGTATCTCTCGAAAAACCTTTTGCATGAATGAATACCTGCTCGCGGCTTTGCACGGGTGCATTTTTTTGCGTAAATTCCTCTTTAAGGCTTTTATATTAAAGTGAGGGACTCTGTTTTATATGTAAGGATAATAAAATATGTATAATAAATATGTGCAGGACGCTCTTCGTGGGCGACGCTGTGCATCACTGCGTGCGGCTGCGACGCCTATGCAAACCATGGATGAGTCTGGTCGGAGCACACCATCCACCATAATCCGCGCGTCTCCCTCACCCGCCGACACGCCAGCGCCAAAGAAATCTAACTGGGAAGTCATCGAACACTTTTCGTCGAGTCGCTCCAAGAAGAGCCCCACATTGGTAAGTCACATTTTCATTACCGAATAGTTTGTTTCAAAAAGCGAGGCGAAATATTAAATGGTATGCAAAACTATGAATGTCAACAACAGTATAAAAATTTTACATCAATTTAACATGTGAAAGGAATAGGGGGAGGTTTTACTCCGTAGGTCACTGGAGTCCCAGTGGATTCGGGCATACTGATGCAAAGCTCAGCACATCAGTATCTATGACGGATTTCCTCCTCCTACACAGAAAAATAAAAAGGTCTGCATAAGTTAAGAACGATCGCCATCATTATCATCATAGCTCGCATTGTCTTCACAAGCTACGAATATCTTCATAGAATAATAATTTGTAAGGTGCTACAACTGACGGCTTGCCCAGCCAGGTTAAAACTGCGAAACGCAGCAGTACAAATTGTCACTCTAGTATATTATATAGCCCCCTTGATGCTACCGGGCTTTAACAAGCGGGCGTCACTGTAATAAAATGGCTGGTTGTGTGTAATGGAAGTGCCCTTTGAAAATTACTTACGGGACTAACTCTAGGGTGTACAGTTTGATGCGTTCACAGCTTTTTTTTATGTAAGTATTGACTTGTTAAAAAAGAGTCAGGGGTTTGTTAAGGTGATTACATGGCGAAATGAAATAAGAACTAAAGTACTATAAATAAACTTGGACGGAAAAGAAGCTAATTTATGAGAAAAAAGAGGAAACCCACGCAAATGGAATCGTAAGCAGCGAAGGTGTTTGGTATTTAATATATTCTTTTGTAAATATTTAACACGAGTGTTTGTTCAGTCTTTGTCGCAAAGGGAATTACGTGAACCTCATATATTATTTGTGATATTCATCACAGGCACCCACGAGAGCCTTAGAGGTACATTTGTGAAATAGCCTTAGTTCGGTTAAATTAGGTTGAAATTACAAAACACAATTGTATACCTAGCTTTTTTGTTGCTAACTTTGTGAACGAGTATTTCACCATAAAGTGGGCACTATCAAATTAAAGAGATAATATGGTCATGTTCTATCACTGTAATATTATCAATCTGTGACAATGTTACTTTAACTTCCAATTACTTAATCAGTAGATGCATGATTCTTTATCTTCTCACGTGGTGAACTAGTCTTTTTACGCAGCTTTGTACATTTGATAAAGTGGCGCTTATATTTAGTTCTATCCTTTATCATTTTATCAAAATTAGTAATTTTACTGTCAATGTTAGAGACAATTAATACTTAGAAAGCTCGCTACTGTTAGATATTACTTACTTTTAGATTTATAATCATACCAGCTGGTGCCCGCGACTTCGTCCGCGTTGAAAAATAAAAAAATAAGCAATTATAACGCTTGACAACTTTTGTTATAAAATTTTTGCCAGGCGTGAGATTTTTTAATTTTATTTTAGATGATCCCCCGGAAACAGAAAGGTCCTTCTGGACCTTCTGGACTTCTGGTGTCGCAAAAAACTTTTATTAATTTCATAGTGCTCGGTTCAGTAGTTTTTGCGTGCATTTATTTATAATACAAATTTTAATTTATATATACATTTATAATATTACCGTATAAGTAAGGATAGACTATTATAACGGCCCAAATAAAATTTATAACCAACGATTTTTTTATTATATAAGTTATATACAAAAAAAATCTCGTCTATCTCACCTTCCATGAGTGAAAAACGTATTATTAATTAATTAGGTGGTTTAGAAGAAGTTGGCAGGGAAACAGACAGAAGCGAACAGCAACTTTATTTATGCACTAGCGACTCGCCTCCGGCTTCATACGGATGCAATTTTTTATTTGCAATTTAAATACACAAACCTTCCTCATTTATCCTTCTTCCCATTAGTGAAAACCGTATCAAAAGCCGTTAGGTGTTTTAGAAAAAGTCTGAGGAGAAATGTTGATATAGATGAATTACGTAATATACAAAAAATGTAAACATTTCGCTTCGGCCGTTTTGGAAACCAAAGGTTCGAAACCAGTTTCGAAAATTTTCGAATTATTTTTCTTTTTGCTATAGTTTTCCTATATCTAATAAAATATATTAGAAAGAATTATTTATTAAACTTTGTCGAATTTTAGTCAAACATTAGAATAGAAAGATCTTTAAAGGGGCGCGGACCCGAAATGAAAATTAATTTTCCGTGTCCTTCTGAATTGCGGGTTTTGTGAAACTTCACAAAGCATAACAACAATTCTAAATTATAATCTTTTTTATTATACACCGTTGAGTCTCGCTTTGTCGACGATTTGCACATTTCATTTGCCCATTATACTTAGCTTCTGTCCCCTTGCCTCTTTAAAGTTACATTTTTTATAACTTAAAATGGTACACAACTGTTACATAAAAATATAATGACCAATGAAATTAGATAGATAAACAATATAATATACAGGGTCTACGGTAGTTAAATTGATAAACTTGAAATCCAAGATAAGTCATGACCTGTAGCTCTATTATAAATATAATATACTAGCTGGTGCCAGCGACTTCGACCGCGTTGAAAAGTATAAAACGCCATCACCGTGGAATGGATCGCTAAAAATATCACCAAGCAGTTGTCATGTTAGTCATTTCACAGATTCTGGATAGGTGGCGCTGTCAAGTGTATAGCCTGGGCCAAGTCGCTAGTATTTACTTTTATTTTAGATTTCCCGTAGTAATGAAGCATTTTTCCGCATAAAAAGTAGCCTATGTTCATCACGGATAATGTCGGCTTCTTATGGTAAAAGAATTATTCAAATCGGTCTAGTAGTTTCGGAGCCTATTCTATTCAAACAAACAATCGAATCTTTACTCTTTATAATATTAGTATAGACTAACTGTTGCCCGCGACTTCGTCCGTGTTAAATGATGAAACCCTTCCTAGACAACGTGAATGCAAAATTTCACGGTGATCGGTTCAGTAGTTTTTGCGTGAAAGCGTAACAACCAAACAAACAAACTCACATTCACATTTATAATATTAGTATGGAAAGGATATATAGATTGATCTTTAATATACCTATAGAACATATTTTCCTTTTAATGTTCATACGATGATTTTTAAGTTACATCATTTTTTATTTTAATGTGCAGAAAATGAGATCTCGTATATAGTCTTAATTATGATTTCTTAATACCATAGCTCCATACCTTATCATCATCATCATTAGCCTAAGATCAGCATTCGTGAAACAAAAAAAATTATGACATGAAATAAAACGTGATAACATCAACTTGATCAAGCGCTTTGATGTCAGAAACAAAAAAGGGTGATTTAAAATATTGTGTTCCGAAACATTTTTAAATCATGACGCGCTTGAGATGTTTCTGGTCAAACGGGAACCCTTTCGCTTTTAACTCAACTTTTACATAATTAATATTGTGTTCGTTTTTAAACCAATAAAAATAAGATCTACTAGTGGACGGCCAGTGGGCGAAATTCGACTGTAACCCATTTAATTTTTAAGTAATTTCTTTTCAGGTTGACCTTATTTACAAAATATAGGTAATATTAGTATTGTAAAGTATGAATGTACGTGTGTACCTATGTCAAACATGCGGTATAGTGTGTTTAATGTTATTTATTGTATATAAAGGTTGCATCATCATGAAATTTTGCATAGACTTCGTCAGGGATACAAAAAAGAAAGAACAGAAAAAAGACTGTTCCCGAGGGCTCATCTAAAATATAATAAAAAAAACTAATGCCTGGCCAAAATGTTATAGCAAAAAAGTGGTCAAGTGTTATAATTATAATAAAATAATAAGCTATATTTGTCCCATACATACATAATCATTACATAAAAAATTATAAATTAAATAATTACAGTAAACATTCGTTGAAGTATTATAAGTAGATAATAAAATAAAGTAATAGTAAAAATATCTTCTTTTTTCGTCAAAATGTCAAATGTATTAATAGATCCAATTATTACATGAGACACATGATTTCTAGGAATAAATACAAACACAGGAATTACTGTTCAATGATTTAGCTCATTAAAAGAAATAGAAGAGAATTTATATTTCTTATAATATTTGTTGTTGATTATATGATGTTCTATAAAGTTCTGTGAGTTGTCATAGGTGTGTGGGCGAATACTGCAAACTACGTTGAGATATTTCCAGCTAATCCTTTGTATCACCGAGCAACGCTTTGCAGCCTCTTTCACTGCAGTTACAGTTTCTTCGTTTTTTTTTTTAAAATCTTTTGAATTTTCATTCTACTTTCTCGACCAAATGAAGTTATTAACAAAAACGCTGTTGTCCATTAATTTTTAAACATTTTTCAAGAATAGATTTCGACCTATTCTCAGACCTACCGAAAATACACAAAAATTTTCATAAAAATCGAGTTTGGTGACAAACACTGTGACACGAGAATTTTATATATGTACCTATATACTTAGATAGTAGGTACGGAATAGTATGGGATAATAATGACGTCGTTAAAATTTAACCTATTTGTAATGCTAATTAATGCATGCTTGAACATCCAAACATCTTCATACGTAATTCACGATAATAAGATTTAAGATTTTCTAAAAGACAATAAGAGCCATTAAAATGTTCAATATAATAAAATTAAAAATATTGTTCTTTCGTTTATTTTCACCGTTTCCTTGGAGCCGGTTGTAAATTCAGTGAACTATCTCTTTCCCAAAGGACAAAAGGGGAAAGGCATTCTTCGCGTCTACCGGACCATTTAGGCGTTCATTCATTACATTTGGAATTTTGCCCTTTTATTTAATGCCACCTTAAAGTACTGTTGCTACATTTTATACGTTTTACTTAACACTTAACGCGATTTATAAGTCACACATTTAACTATTAATCTATCTGATAAAGCTAATTTTTAAATACTTTTAGATTTATTACTGTAAAATTTTTGGTAAAACTTTAGAAACGCATAAGTTACTAATCATCATCATGTCAGTCGCAATACGTCCACTGCTGGACATAGGGTTCCCCAATAATTTTCCAATATGACTGGTCAGAAGCATTTGCCTTGAATTTTTTATCTGCTGCGCAAACTATACCTCTATCTCGTCATTTCTAACTCGAACACGTAACCCCGAGCATAGCTCGTTGTTTTATTAACTTTTTTAATTTTTTTTAATTACATCCTTACTATCTGGATCACTATTAGGATGGATCACTATCCTTGTATCTGATTACAATTTCTTTATTAATTATCATCCTTCATTTATATGTTGCTTGAATGTAATTGATTGGCAGTATTGTATCCAGGCACTAATAAGTACCAATCAATGCCACTAAAGATATAATTAACTGAGTACTAAGATCAACGACACGACATCATGTTCTCAAAGGTTATACACACTAAATATAATATAGGGTACGGTAGTGGCATTGACGTATTGGAGTTAAAATTATCATATATTTAAATACTGCTTAGCACATTAGAGATTAAACGCAAGAAAATTATCTTCCACATCAGTACTCTTGTCGAAATAACTTTAGAATGACGTGATTATTCTGTCGTTTTTGCTTGTATCAAAAGGTGTGTAGGTGTGATAACAAACTTCATAAATAATGGCGACGAAGTATAAGGACGTTTAGGTGATAGCAATTAGGCGTTCAAGGGACAAATAAAAATATGCTTATAGAATGTTATTCTTAGATCTTTGTTATATAAATTACTAGCTATTTATAACTAGCTGGTGCCTGCGACTTCGTCCGCTTTCTCTATAGCCATTGCCTTCCTCGATAAATGGTTTTTTTTTTCAATTCGAATTAGTAGTTCCTGAGATTAGCGCGTAGTGTGAAGAGTTTGTACAACATACAAACTCTTCAGCCTTATAACTAGCTGCTGCCCGCGCCTTCGCCCGCGGCAAAAACCTATTCTCAGATCTGCCAAGTGTACACATGAAATTTCATGAAAATCGGTTAAGCCGTTTCAGAGGAGTATGGCAACTAACACTACGAGATTTGATACGAGAATTTTATATATTAGATAGATTTGAGTATTGCTTAAATAGAATCGACCGACACCTAAATAAAAAGTTTTCATCTTAACTATAACTTTGAATGTTCTTAATAATATTGACACGAGTATGCTTCTGTAGTGAAAGGCAATTTAGAATTTAGAAATTAGATAAAAAAATCGGAGGATATAGTTTGATGCTGTAGCCTGAGGATTTAATGCAAAAATACACATTCACGGGCAAAGAGAATTAATCTTAAAGCCTCGCAGTTGTAGCATCATAAACGCATCAATGGGCTAATAAACATCACAACTATCAACCATAAAAGTAGAATAAAGATCTACTTCAAGCATTTTATCTAAAATAAAGAAATTTTATATTTTGGCATTTGGGGCAGTTCATACTTTTTTATTGTGTTTCTTATTGTTTATTCGCTTGTCAAATATAATCTAATTATTGAAGACGTGAGTGGATGAAGGTATTATTGAGTTTTTTGTTTTTTTGCGTTGATGAAGGTAATATGTCCTTATGAATGATTACAGACCTTAAGATCGTCGATTTAAGACATTTTTGAATAATAAAAAGTTGAAAAAGGTAATTTATGTAGGAAAAGTTAACTTTTGTTAATGGAAAGGGGAACTATGTTCACTTTTTTTTTTAAATTAAATAATAGAAGTGTTTCATTGCTATCATACCATTAATATTTTAGGTTGTTTACACAACTTTGCATCATAATTTAGTACAAAAATCAGTTCCGTGACGACTTATCTCAAAATAAAAGTAAAACTTTAACCTCGATTTATTCAAAATAAGAATTATGCGACATACCACCCCCATCCACTCATGTATTCTATTATAGTGACTATCAAAATAGGTACGAACAACGAGGTACAAATAAAACAATACATGAGTCAATTCACAGAGAGATGAAAGGAAGAATTCAATTTTTTTGTAGTTGTCTAGTCACGAACTGAATGAATGCGATATGCGGATTTTGAATAGCCTTTCAGTTGGTTGTATACATTTTTTGTGTTCAATTCATATGCAACTGACAGATTAGGCAGTGGTTAAAGCTTTAATTCTTTTCAAATGGATTCGGATTCGATACACTATTGCTGAAACAGTTTCGCCTAAAAAGCACCAAATATCCCCGTTATTGTATATATTTTTGCAAAAAGAATTCATAGCCTTATATAATTTTTATATTTAATTTTATAAAAATACTAGCTGGTGCCTGGGACTTCGTCCGCGTTGAAAAAAAAGTTTCCTATCCTGTGTCCCGTACGTCTAAATGTTTATCTATCAAGTTTCATGATAATAATCAGTTAATTCGTTTAAGAGTTATGGAGGAAAATACATACATACAATACCTACACTTAAAGATTTATTATTGGTATTGATTTCGTCAGCTTGACTGATTGAACTTCAATAAGAAAAAAATAAAATAAATTTTAACGTAATATTGCGGTGTTTTCATCAAAATGCGAATGATATTAATTTTAACTAAGCATTTATATTTCAAACGTTTTGCCATGTTATCCAAAACCTTTAGAGACACAAAATATCAGAAGCCTTAACAACGTTAACCTTTGCATCAGGTCAAATTTCGTTTCCCACAGGAAAGCTGCGTAGCGTGTGCCTATTTTCCTGTAACAGAATAAATAATATACGAAGTGCTTGTGTGTTAAATTAACAATAAATGTTTATTTTACTAAAGAAAATATTACATTTTTATTGATTAAATAATTTTGTCAATCGTTATGTGAATATTGATGAAATATTACAATTTTTATTAAGTCTATTTCTACTTATTAAGTTCCTGTTTGAACGAAATCCTTAGCAATTTTTGCTACTATTTTCTAGTAAGTAATAATTAAATAACTTAATACCTACCGAAATTGCAATACTGAAATAAAAACACTAAATACTGTATTAGATTCATAATATATAAATATTCATAATATATAAATTCATAAACTAACCTTTTTATATTAAACTTACTGCTGTATGCTACTTTGCCCGTATATCTTTATAAAAAAATAGAATAGGTATGCTACTCATTCATTACAAAATTATTCATTACAAACAAAATTACAAAATGCAAATATTTTTAATCCATAATAATAAAAAAAAAACTGAAAAATATTAATTTAAACTCATTATCAATATTCAATAATATTCGTTCCGTGCCCGGCTTCTTTTCCATTTTTATAATTTTTCCAATTTTAATTTCATAAGACGTCAAGGTATAGTTGGAAAAAAAATGGTTTTGATACCTCCGTTCTCGAGTTGGCGCTTAGCAACAACACATAGCGTCTCATTTTTATTTATACCTATAAATTACGTGATTGGAGTAAACGAGAAACATGAAACTTGTAATATCAACATTTTAAAATAGAATTCATTTATATAAGCAGCAGATTTTATAAGAGTTTAAGCCGAACCACGTACCCTTTGGTGTTGGATTTATATTACTTTGAATAGCCTTCGTGGCACAGTGAATCCTCTTAAAGTGTAAGGCTTTCTATTTGGCCAGAGCTCGAGGTTAATTCTTTAAGAAACAACATATTTGCCTCGGTAAAGGCTTGAAATCTCGAGTTTCCCGAGAAAACTTGAAACTCTTTGTTCTCCTATTAAATTTGGATTTTATTAGTTTATTTTTTTTCACACAGTCTGTTGATATATAACTGTGTTTATATCGTGGAAGCTTGCGAGTACATAAACACATACATTACTATACAATATAATACTTTATTATAGCAATAGAATAGTAGATATACACAATATAAATACATACTAGTATATACTCATATATATAATTAAAATAATTATTATTTAAAAAAATATATGTTTGTATAATAACTGCATCATAGTAAAATCAGGCTTTGTGATTTTCAAAAGACCCGAGGCCATTTTTGTGTACTGTGTTAAATAGAATTAAGTTACACGCACGGATGCAGAGCCGCCGGGCAATATTACTTCGTAAAATTACTCTTTTCACTGAATTCTATGATAATTTGTGTTTTCGTTTAGAAACAAACTTGCAAGCCTTTACTCGACACGAAGGCTAACATGAGAGCGGCATTCTATACGCCTACTGTTAATAAATTTTATCTGGCACATTACTGACACATAATTATGAGGAACGAACGAAGTTCGATAATGCGAAGGAACTTAAATATCATACAATTATTTTTGTGAAGCTACGTTTTCACTTCTTTTACGTGAGTCCAATGACTGATATGTTTTTGAAATGAAAAGCTGCGTTATACAATTATGATTTGGTTCATCCAAATCCGTTTGCGAATTTGGTACCCAGATACTATTTTACGTGAAATAATATACAAAAAGTATGAATGAATACTGTAAAATAAATATATTGTATTGTTTATATTAACTTTATTAAATATTTTTTTAAATGTATAAGATCGGACCGTATTTTGTTGATACGATAAGACCTTACTTTAAAAATTCATTTTGATGTTTAATGAGCATGTTAGATATATTACATAGATATTATTACGTTTATTCGCTTTTCGCTTCTCGTCTAAAATATGTCCGTAACGCAGTCAAATGGAAAGTTTTCTGTAATCCGGGAGTCTGTCGTACAACAGTAATTAACCACCCCTGTCGCCTCACTCCACGCGTTACCCTCACGTTGTCTGGCTCACGTTGAAAACTGGGATGAATTATTACACCACTGCTTACAAATTTACTGCCATTTTTACATTTTAAGACAACGAAAATAGGGTGTTCTGGCAGAAACGGATAAGTACAAAAAATGTCAAAATGAGAAAAGAGCATTTAAAAGTTTGAGGGCTCACAGTAAAACGGTGAAACATGATAGCCATAATAAACCATAAAACCATAGTAAAAGCTAATTCAGTTATACTATTTTCTAGACTGCCATAGACCATCTGCGTTTTAAACCATATGAGACTATTTCGATAAAAAGAGCAGAAAAACTGTTTTTTAAATTTTTTTATTTAAATGGTTGTCTGTAAAGACGGTTTACGGACGATATTTTTACGTGATAACGTCATATCGTGCCTCTCTATCGTTAATTCCGCGCTCTAGATTCATCAATTTATAAGACGTTATCACTTATCACGTCAATAAGTTTACCTATACTGTATCTGTATCTAACTAATATTCGTTAAATTTTTCACTTATTCGGTTCTGCCAGAATACTCTCGGATAATCTCAGATAGAACACAGCTTTAACTAAAATAAGCAGAACCTAAACCTATGTATTTAAGTGCATTATTGCACAACCAACTTTTGTAACTAACAACTTTTGTAGATAACAGAACATATTTATCAACCGACTTCCAAAAAAGGAGGAGGTTCTCAATTCGACTGTTTTTTTTTAAATATTTGTTACCTCATAACTTTCGACTGGGTAATTTTGGGTGATTTTATTTAAAAGCTGGTGCTTCCCGTGTGGTCTCATTTCAATCTGGTCCAGTTCTGACAATGGCACCCATGAGAAAACGGTTTGAAGTCGGTTTATTTTTTGTTAATAATATAACTATTTTTAAATGATATACGTAAACAAATTACTTTAAACCTGTATGCAAAATTCATAAGTCGGTAGACGTTTTTAAATAAAAAAAAATATCACTTAAAAAAATATAATTATAATATAATATTTCAGCAGTTCATTATATAGTTAAGAAACTTAATAACTTTAACTTTTGAAAGATGTTTTTATTTTATAGAAGTTGTTCCATTAATTACGTAAAGAAGTTTAGATCCTTATCTTAATAGCACCATACATATTCTGACTAGATTGTCTGAAAGTTTCATCAAAATCGGTTCAACTGATTTGGAGTTCATAGGGAACATAATCTGGGAGTAACTTTTTGTCGCGATTGTGAGAAAATTACTTTCATCGCCTGTCCAACATTACTTGCTATCCCATTATTTATTTCGGTTTACTCGATTTCATGTAAATTGACATTGACGAAGCGCGCTAAAGTTGTACGTAACAATATGCCCAGATAATTTTCATAACACATTCTTCATATGAACGTAATTTTTGACTTAAAATTAACTAGGGATTGCCTACCGGCTTCAGACGACAGACGCGGCGGGGACATTGTTTAATAATATAGGTATTACATGAGGTTAACATCCACTGACAAATTATTATTATATTACAACAATATTAGGTATAATATGTTGCTCTATAAACTATGCAGTATTTTGATCCGTTTAGTGATCGTTTACTAAATGGCCGCCTATTACTAAATGTCGAAGGCAAGTGTTTGGTTTTCGATTACAAATAACTAGCTGGTGCCTGCGACTTCGACCGCGTAAAAACTACTTTTTCCTGTGTCCTGCACATATAAATGTTTATCTTTATCTACCAAGAATCTTGAAAATCAGTTAATTCGTTTAAGAGTTATGGAGGAACATACATACATACAATACCTACACTTACAGATTTGAACTTGCCTTAACATACATTAAAAAGCCTACTACAGTTTAAACAATTTCATAAGCTGTCAATGTCAAAGTCCAAAGCAACTTTGAGCAAAATACTTTCGTAACTAATTTATTATGAATAAGAACTTCACAGGAGCTCGCAAAAGTTAATTATGGAATGACATGACAGTCCCAAAAAAAAACGAAAAGCACCGCTCGGCGAGAGTACGGCATTCTAATGCAATTAAAAGGTTATTACATTAACCTGAGGGAAGAGCCGTCTGAAAATTGCTCGGATTTAAAGGAAAGTTTATTTTTATTGTAAACACTTATTATTTGAAAAATGTAAAGCAATAAGGCACTTGGTAACTTTGTATTTTGTGGTTGGGAATAATGGCAAAGACGTCCATTGCCGGACATATCCCTCCCAAAAGATTTTCCAAAAGGATCCGGTACACCACTCGAAAACCTTCAGGCCACAGCGGAAGGTGTTCTGCATACTGCCACTGTAATTTACTGATCCTTTCGTACGTCAACGGATGTCATTCCTGGCTCTAAAAACATAATTCTAAAAACTAAAAACAATTTTGTAAGACCAGTCTGGACTTTAATTACTTCAGTAAAGGTATTTAGCGATCAATATAAAAAAGAATGTTTCATATTACTCAAAAATAATAACGCTAGCATGTAAAGGCAATTAAGGGGTCATGCACACCGCTCCAATTATGTCGACAAGTGAGCGATATTTCGTTATCATGTTGCCTACCCTTTTGCTCTGAAATTCATAGACAATCCACGAACGCGTAAAGGTCTTTTAAATAATTTATTTATCAATGGAATATTTTGCTAGGGAATATATACCTAATATGAATAAATATTTTAAATGTAAAACAATTATTTTTTTTGATTTTGATTTATTTAATTATTTATTAAGGTGAGCTAATTCAAATACCTGGGCCACAGGGTTACGGGGAAATTGTCGGACGATAATATGAAGGCCCGCGGGTTTACCCGTTGTTCTAATGGCATTATTTAAGACATATTGTCAGTCTTTTTATACATGTAGCCGATTGATTAACTATACTCACAAATCGTTTAATGCCCTACGCGTCCAGTATAACAATGCCATCAGAGTTATTCTGGGGCTGTTTTAAAATAAAGAAAAAAGAGAAAGAAAAGAAATCTACTCCTAATAAAACATATTATCACGTCTTACTTGTGGCCCCTCTTCCGCGATAATCCACTTTGTTAGTCGACTGCGGATTGGCAGGATTTCTGAAAAATCTAAGAAGATTGCTTACGTCATCTTGTGTATTTTTTGATGATCTTACGACATACAAGTAAGATCGCAAATCGTAAAAGATTTAGTTGTGTTCTATTGATAATTAATTCATATTTTTCAAATTCAAATTTTTTAATTACATATATTCAAGTTTTGCAGAAAAAACTTGTGTAACATTGTAATCTTCTTGTCTTACTTCATTTTTAATAGAAAAATAATCTCCTACTCTTTCAGTTCGGATTATTACTTTGTATATATTAATCTTTGTACGTATGAAAATATAATAAATATTAAAACAACAATTATTCTTATAATAATTAATCGCTAAATCATTCTTCTTTTACAAACCAAAAATAAACTTATTTAAAATAAAATCTAATTCTAAGTTATAATATATAAAAATTAAAATATATATAAACTAAAATTATAATTAAATATTAACCTTCTTATAATTAAAATCAAATATTAAAAACATGTACCTAGTTCACCTTGAAACTTTTTCCGCTTTCACTAGCTACGTGAATAAATTTAGAAAGATCTAAAACAACGGTAAAAACTTTTATCAATGAGGAAAATGTGAAAAGCACATGTTGAAACAGTTCCTAAGTTTGCGCCAATCAAAGTTTGTTACGACAACTCAAATAGACAAGAAGAAGAGGGAGGGCACATTCAATTACAGTTCCGCGTGGAACTCTGTCCAAATTCAAGGACAACACGCGTTTTAGTAAAAAAATGAACCCTCGACATTTTCGATTTTAAGTTTGTACTATGCTAAACGATCCGAATTTGCAAATTAAATAAACGACTTGTAAATCTACGGACCAGTTGAGTTTTTATAAATTTAAAGTGTGGTGCTTACCGATAGAATTAAATGTTATATCAATCAATTACACGTTGGTGACCGCATTGCAAAATTAAAAATTAAAATTGTTTTAAGAAAAAGTAGCCATAAAATATTCTTCTAAACATCATTAATTGTGAGATATATTTATCATTTATGACCCGATAAACAATTAAAATCAAATCACTTATTACTTATTAGTATGTTACTAATATTATATTACTTACTTACTTAATATTATAAATGCGAAAGTAACTCTGTCTGTCTGTCTGTCGCGCTTTCACGCCAAAATTACTGAACCGATTTAAATGAAATTTGGTACACGGGTAGCCTATAGCCTAAAAAGGGACATAGGCTACTTTTTAATGCGAAAAAGGGTTGAAAGGCCGGATAAAAGGTTGTCGAAGTATCGTCATTTTAAAAGCTAGAAGATTGAAACTTATTTTTAGGCTGTTGATTAGAAATAATTAAAAATGCTGCCCAAAGTCACTATTCCACGCAGGCGAAGTCGCGGGCACAGCTAGTTGATATAAATTTTGAAAATACAAATAGGCACTTCAATTTTATAATATTGAAAAGACCTAAAAATACATATTTGCTCGCCCTATTCTGAAATAATTAAACTACGAGTTAAAAATTAACTACGACGTACAACTCTTTAACTAACTCTATACGAGTGTGTATTTCATGCATACAATTTTTAAAACGAGGCAAAAGTTGGTAGCCGCCTAACCGCATTGGATGCTCGTACAACAATATTTGTTGTTTTAGACTAAATTTTATTATTTTAGACTTTTAGTTTTATAACTAAGTCAATTATTCTCGGTGCTGTGTAAATAGAAACTATAAAATGTTTATTTTTGACCAATAAATAATCCATAAAAACTTTTTATGTCACTAAGAAAAACGCTCTGAAGTGGCTGGCGCTATTGATCCATTGAAAAGTTACATTTGGGGTTGCGTTTGTCAGAGGACGCAATTTTATTTATTAGATATAAAGGGGGGGGGGGGGGGGGGGGTTGGTGTAAAGTTAAATCAAAATTTGTGGGGCTGCAACCCTTGTCCCACGGCCGCCATCTTGGAAAATAGGGTTAAATGGTTTTTACGGTATATCTGCCAAACTAAAGGTCTCACAAAAAAAAATTAACATTTTTTGTTGCAAATAAAATTATCAGGTAATTTATAACGATCCTGAAGACTGGGGCTGGAATAAAATGTGGAAAAATATTGATGCCAGTGCAGAGCCCTAAAACTCCAGCACCTACTGAGCTTCTAAAATTAATTTTCTGCAGAAGCGCTGTAAAACCATAACTAAATGAATAAATTAAAAAAAAAAAATTATAATGAAAATTGTTCCTTAAAACACCATATATAAAAATGGTCTGATGTCATTTTTTGTAAAATGATTAGAAAAAAAGTTATATCGTATTTATTTTTATGGATTTTCGCTTATAACTTTTTTATTTATGGTTCTACGACTAAAAGTTACTGGACAAAAGTTGTAGATAATTTTATTTGCAACAAAAAATATTAAATAATTTTTTTTGTGAGACCTATAGTTTGGCAGATACCATTTAACCCTTTTTTCCAAGATGGTGGACAAGGGTTGCAACCCCACAAATTTGGATTTAACTTTACACCAACCCCCCTTCATATCTAAAAAATAAAATTGCGTCCTCTGACAAACGCAAGGTAACCCCATAAAAAATGTAATATTTTAATGGATCATATGAAAAAAATTAAAAGGGTAGTAACGGAATGGAATTTCAAAGAAATTTGATACATTGATTGTATTAAGAACATAATGTTTTAGCATCCCTATTTGTGCATCGAACCTGTGTAACGTAATATTATTTCAAGGTAGTAAGTTAACTAAAGAGAAAACACGAAACCTGCTCTATTCCCAGCTTTACGTACATACGAATCACAGGAGCACAAACGGTGTACAGTATCATAGTAAACATGCAGCAACTATCCTGATATTTCATCCGTTATTGAATCCATTGCAATTTGCACCCGATAGTGAGAATTTTGTTCTATGATCCTATAGCTTTCGAGTGTTAGGATATATGTAAATACTAGCTGGTGCCCGCGACTTCGTCCGCGTTGTAAAAGTAGCCTATCCTGTGTCCTGTACATCTAAATGTTTATCTACCAAGTTTCATGAAAATCAGTTAATCATGAAACTTGGTAGATAAACATTTAGACGTACGGACGCAGGATAGGCTACTTTCGCAGGCGCCAGCTAGTATATAAATAAATAAATAATATTTTTTTTATATTATATAGGTAACAACATAAACCCTATAATTTTTTAACCGACGAAAACGAAAAAGGTTGTAATTTCGACCGTATATGTTTTTTTATATTTTCTGTACCTGGATGTTACGATTTTATTACCTACCTGTTACCTAATTATAATTAATGATAATAATTAATGATAAAGTTATAATTAATGATAATTAATGATAATAATTAATGATAATTAATGATAATTAATGATAAAGTTATAATTAATGATATGCAAGAACCTATTTATTATTAATAATGACAAATAGATAAGTATAAATGTCAGCACACTCGAGGGTCGTTTCAATCATTTTCATTACGGACTTGTAACAGTGATTGATCTTCTGACAGGAGCTTATTACCTGAACTAAATCAAACCCATGTGAATTCTTGATATTCGTAGTGGGGCAAGGCTTGAATTTTTTGAAGTGAATACTTCTTTAAGCTCGTTGGGCACTTTTGTCAGTGAGCCAAGGCTCAAAGGGGACGGTAAAATAATTATTTATTTATTTTACCAATTTCTCAAAACTACACGAATTATTTCCCCTGATTTTACTAATTTGACTGTATGATAAACATATATTATATACCTAATTATATGACATATTTCCAAACTTATGTGTTTATATAAAAAAGGAAATTGAAAGAAGATTCTTTTCCTCTTTCGTGTATCTTAAAGAGATAGCAATAAAGTTTATATTCTTTAAACAAATCGAGCTTCACTGGAACTGACAAAAAATGTTAACATATCTCATGTTTGACGTGGATGTCATAAAATATTTTACGACTGAGGTAAAATAGCACATTTGAGCGATTGAAAAAATAATATATTTTTTATTAATATACTGTGAAATAAAATTATATACACGTTACTAAGTTTAATAATGTCATGACAATGGATCATTTAGGGGTGGTGTTGGTGAGGTGTTTAGTACATTTGTGTTGTTTCCTGATTATGTTGAATATATTTTACAATAGGTTTTCATTAAGCCTAAGCCTCCATCTCCTGCGAGGTTTTCATAGGAGTGGAAATGTCAGCAGAGCCTGACCATAATAAGGCAGGCACGAATGTAAGTAAGTGTATATAGGAATCTACATCTAATTAATACATTACAGTTTCCAATAAAACTTTTTATATAAATATTTAATAATGCTAATATTGTGTTTCGTTGCATGAGTAACCGAATCCTGTTTCCCTCAAATTTATATACCATATTCACTTATGTTGTTGTTGATGTTACGCTTTTACGCTTTCATGCCTTAAATAACTATCAACTGTCAAGGAATTTTGCCTTCAAGTCCATTAGGTATTGAATAAAAATTTCAGAAAAAAATGAATAAGAAAAATGAGCGCGGGCGAAGATGCGGGCAAAAGCTAGTAATCAATACTAATAATAAATCTGTAAGGGTTGGTCATGGAGTAAGTTAATTTGTTTTCAGAGATATCGTGTTTATAGGCTCTATACATGATACTGAAACTAAATTGACGATTTTTAGAATTTTTTTCTGTATGTATAATTCTTAAACGAATTAACCGATTTTCATGAAACTTGGTAGATAAACATTTAGACGTACAGGACATAGGATAGGCTACTTTTTTCTTTTTCTACGCGGACGAAGTCGCGGGCGCCAGCTAGTATACAATAAATAATTATTAAAGTCGCGCCTAAAAATACATTGTATGTTGTCCGTTACAAATGAATATAAAAAAAAATATAACAACCATTATAACGCCGATTACGTTTTTATACGCTTTTAAAATATTATTAGAAGATTTACTTTTATTTTAACATACTTTTATTTAGTAATGAGAGTAAAAAAAAATGTAAATTGAATTCCAATCAGTCCCACTATATGCTCAAGTTTTAATTACTGAAGAGTTTAAATATCTTGAAAAATGTTTTTGGAAGATAAAATTTCGTTCAACATTTTACTGAGCACGCTGTTGGTAGTATTTGAACAAGATCCCATTTAAGTAAGTACTGGACAAACATGTTAGCATAGGCAGGTACTGTGCGTGCTGGTACAGAGAATTTGGGAATTAGATGCACGAACTGTAATAGATACCTACACAAGTTAGCTTAGACCAAATACATATTAAAAAGTATATAAAGTCACATTAATTAATAATTATATGTGTCACACATTATTATAAAGCATATTAAATTACATTAATATATATCCCTGACAACGTGTACGCAAAATATCATGAAAATTGATTCGGTAGTAAGACAAACTCTCTTTCGAATAAATTACAATATTAGTCAGGATTTTAACATTTTTTTGAACTTTTCAGAATCTTGAGAAATCGGTATAAATGAAACATATACACCTAATCAACGTTTAATTCAATAGTTTTACGTTAATTTGGTATTTGTATATTTTAATATGTATAAATACAGATTCCTGTATTTTGTTAAATTGAGATCTATTTTGAGAAATATTTATGTAATATTATAATTATTTCAGTGTTATTTGTAAAGTTTTGCCTACTGTTCTTTGTCAATTCGTAATCTGAAATTCAGGTAAACAATCTTTTGTTGATTTAATATAATTTAGTTTTTAATCAAGACGTTATTGTCCGTTTTTTTTTTCATTCATTTCATTTGAAATAAATTCGTTTAGCCTGGCTGATTTGGTCTAGGATTTGGTTCTACGAAACTACGATTAAAAACTTAACCAAATTTATTTTTTCCTAGGTTTAGCGCCTAGTTTTTTTTTG
This sequence comes from Synanthedon vespiformis, assembly GCA_918317495.1. Lineage (NCBI taxonomy): Eukaryota > Metazoa > Arthropoda > Insecta > Lepidoptera > Sesiidae > Synanthedon > Synanthedon vespiformis. Next base: position 8,566,798 of record OU906947.1, read on the forward strand.
TATAATACCTAGGGTGTGTTACCTGTGGTCATTATAAAAAAATGAGAATTTGTACAAGTAGAATTTTAAAATGTTATTTTGTACAGTACGTGATATCCATTAAGTATAACGTTTTCTTTCTACTTTAAAGTAATGGTTTTTTTTTGTCGCAGGTTGAGACAGAGGGTGGTGAAAAGACGTCATCGCCCGCTTTACCACTTTGTCCATCCGGTCGACCCGATGTGGAAGTTCAACCTCTACTTGGTGATGGTGAGTTTTATAATAGAAATGTATATTTTTTAATACGTTTTACACGAGATAATAATATCGTCAAACTTTTTTGATTATTTGTCATTAATAAATTTTAAAAACAGCGCTTTATAAATATGTAAGTAGCATTTACCGGCTACTCATTTTCTTACCATTTTGAAACAGAAGGATATAATTTATTTTAATAATGGTATAAGCGTTAGGTTTAAATATACTATTTTATATATTACGTAGCGTAACTAGAAGGATTTGTTGTAAAAACCAGTTAAATTATGAATACGATTCCTGGATACAATTTTAAATGGCTTTGCTTAAAATGATATTAGGGTGTTTTCTGTATTAATTTTTAAGCGGTTTTTTTTATATTGTAAAAAGCTTTCACCTGTTTTAGCTTCACATTGTTTTAAAAACTACATAATTTTATTTCTAAACCTTCCTTCTAAAATACGAACATAATATGCACTAAAAGGAAATCATATTTGTGATATTATCACGTCAAAATCGCTGCCTTTTTAATATACATGTAACCTAACTATAGAGTTACGATCTACTATACCCTGTAACTAACGATAGTCTCTCTTTAGTGAGGCAAAGTTATAGAAAGAAGCACTTTCACAGCGTCAATTGTTTGTTTTCATTAACTGTTCGTTTCTACGGCAGAGAAGCCTTCTCTGACTGTGGCTACCTAACAAGCAAGACTTGCATTTCACCGCTTTGATACTATTTACAATAAAATCATAGAATTAATTATATTTTAAGTGTTTTCCATTTATTGCTGACATATTATTAGTCAATAATAAGACAAATACGTCAATTCATCGCCTAATAGGTATATAATACATACGCGATAAGTTTTAATATTTAACTAAAATTTATATTTTTAATGGATGCATTCTCAGTTTAATTAAACTGATAATTATTTATTTTAGTGACAAAAATTTGTTATTAAACCATGCAACCAGACTTCATATCTCTGGTTAAAGAAATTATGTTTTTCATTAGTTGAAGTGACGACAAAACTACTACCTACTTATAGTTTCTAGACTTCGGTCAGATAATGTCATTGTTTATGTTAATTTAATTTTTTTTTCCGTTATCTATGATGTTAACGTAACCTCACGTACCGACCGCATATCTATATAAAAAAAAAAAACTATAAGTAGTTTTACTTGAAATAGCGTTAAAATGTCTTTAGTTCGTGATATAATGTGGAAATCTAGTTACTGTGATAAGATAATATAAGATAAGGTGAGATAAGGTGAGATTGATAAGATAAGATAAGGTGCAACACAATGTTTGATTCTATTGCCATCATTAATACAATAATATGGTTCAAACCAAAATTAGAATATAATGCCACAACTTTTAGATAAATAGCATAACGTCTCTCTAGTTTGAAAACTAATTGACAGACGCTAACTTATCAGCGCAAGATTCTCAAAGAACCTTTGAAAACTGTCAACTGGCTTTGAAGTTTTTGTAACTAAATCTTCGGTCACTGTGGAACTTTAAATTTAACGACTAATATAAATATTTGTCTATAAAAATGCCAGTTATGGTATAAAATAAATGTAGCCATGCTGTAGCAAAAAAAAAGATTTTTCGGTTTTAACGATATCATATTGAATTCTATAGGTATAGTTTTGGTGCCCGAGTTACGTTAATTGGTTTATACCTCGTTAAAGGGAGTATTTAAATTTCACTGCGGATACAACACGATACAAAGTTATCCAAACGAACGCTTAACGAATATATAGTAGATTATATTGATTGTTGTTTTTATCTATCTATACTAATATTATATTGAATATGCTCCGAAACTACTGAATTGATTTGAAAAATTCTTTTACTGTTGGGGAGCTAACATTAGTCTTGCAAAATGAAATTATAAAGCCGCTATGTTCTTACAAGCTGTTGCTCGTGACCGTTTTATTTAATTTAAAATTAAAAAATGTTTAAGTTTTCACAATGAAATCCAAGCCAATATAATGCTTCGACTCTCCAGTTAAACGAGAGAAAATACGCGCTGGCGCCGATTCATCTTTCACTAATTGCCGATTAATCCCCCTTAAATTGAAATTAATTAAAAGATTACTTTGGTCCTTTACAAGGGGATCAAATTTGTCACATCGATACTTTGACATTAATTTTCTTCTCATTGTTTCTAAGGGAATTATAAAATTAAATGAAATTCAAAAATTTTTATAAGATATTTTATATAGAAACTTTACATTTTTTTAAAGTGTTTATCTAGCTAATAAACGATACGAGAGAAAAAAAAATTGCTTGAATACAGATTCAACAAAGAAAATACTCGCTTCAATCAACGCATCTATTAAGGGCAAAAAAGGAGACCAAAGTGAATTCCGCTTACAAGGAATCATTGGAGCCTCCAGGTTTCAAAGTCGATTCGGAAGAGAAATAAAGGCGCCTACTGTATATTTGAATTGCTAATTGGAGTGGCTGACGGTGAAAACGCGGTCCACGTTTTCAACAAATGAAAAAAGTTCCAAACTGAAAATCTCCCTATATAGGTATTCCACATGACTTTTGTTCAATAGAATCAGTAACAAAACTATGATTTTTAATTATACCCATCTTTCATTAAATAAAACCCTTAAATACAATGATACAGTATTATTTACCTACGGATAAAGTCAACTGTTATATACACAACTTTAGTTAATTATTGAAAATAAAATAAAAAATGAAAGTCTATTTTTTTTTTCGTGTCCCGCCAACCACCTACTTTACAAGACGCTGACTCCACTCGAGGCGACCGTTGTTGCCAATATTTAATTTAATGATTTGCTTAGTTAACCATTGTATAGTACTTTTTAATCGTCTTGATTATTTGGGTTAAATCTAACAAATAAATAACGAAGCAAAATGAAATTGTTTAAATCTCTTCCGTTTCCAAGGATTACTTACCTGTCATCTTTTGAAATGTCATCTTTTGACCCTTGTTGACGTTAACCGATTCAATTGTTTGAGTTCTCATCGACTCGTGAAGTTGATGGTCAAACTTTTCCCCGTTCAAGCATTTCAAACGTTTCGTCTGAATCGTATTTGAATTTATTAATTTGTTTCGCAATACCTCTTTGCGTAACAGAAATATGAGTAACTAGCTCTCGTCTGCGAGTTTGTCCACGCCCCTCTTAATTGGGTGGTAAAACGTTTGCTCAAAATTTAATTATACCACTCGATAGCTGAAGGATCATAGAATATATTATTACTCGTTTCACGTAAGCCGTGCCCACGACACGTTACAGTACAGCCACACCAGATTTTTCCTTTCAAAATGTTTGTGAATTATTTTCTAGACAAATTTTTAGTGGTGCTCGTATTTTTTGTATACAATTCAGTGATGTTTGCAATTTATTTCCAATACAGGTCGTCACGTCCGTGCCGACGCTCGACACGTTACGGCTCGAGATCCAATTTATAACTTTCGGTTCACAATGGGTGCGCTGATTCTTTCATGTCGTCTCTACTGTTGCGTAGTTTCGATACATCACATATCGAAAATGCCAGCGTTACTCTGTAACCAATCGAATTTGTAACCAACTAAGTTATCAAATAAATATTTGTATCTAACTTGAATTAATAATATGACAGGAAATGTTTGAATTTTTTCTACCACCATTACAGAGATAATGTCGTCCATAAAAGAGTATAGTCCATAACTTCTTTGTCGAAAGTATGCTGAGGGAGTGGTCTAAATACTTAAATTTCATATTTATTGAGACAGCACAGACTTATTAATATATTTTGTTCTAGTTTTTATAATATTACTAGCTTGCGCCCGCGGCTTTGTCCGCGTTCAAAAAAAAAGTTCCTGTGGCTAGTACAATAAGCTATATCCTGTGTCTTAGAAGGTCTAATTCATCGTAGTTTTAATGATAAAAAAAAAACAATTCAGTCCTTACTTATACGCTTACTATTTTATCCATTAGTGCTTATTGCTTGGTCGGTTTCATTTATATTGCTGCCTCGTGCTCAAAGGAGAATGTCCGAGGTCCCTGGCACTATACATTTTTCTGTTTAACGTTGCATGTCGTACCTAAGAAGAAGGATTTCTCTAGAGGCCTTCGCATCATCAATCCTTAGCTGTAGTCAGCTTGGAGAGATCACGTTACCGTAACGATGTTAACTTTTTTTTTAATTCGCAAATTGTAACAAATTAATTTATTTCATTTTGCCTTATTACTTGCTTAAATAATTTTTTTTATAGAAAAATGTAGGAGAAAATTTGCAAAGCCCCAATTTTGGAGGTCTTAATCGAAATTTGTTACACAATAGAATAATAAAATTAATCGGTACCCCGAAAGAATAAGGGCCTCTTTCACCATCTGTCAAGTACGCCTAGTATCAGTAGTCCGATCATCGGACTGAGTAGTCGGACTACTGATACTTTTGATTTAAATTGTCGGACTACTGAAACTTTTAGTCCGATGATAACATATGAAGTCCCAAACATTAAAAAGAAAAGATAATAAAAAAACTTGTCTATCGAAGGATCATCATCATCATCATCTCAGCCGTAGGACGTCCACTGCTGGACATAGGCCTCCCCCAAAATTTTCCAATTGGACCGGTCAGAAGCAGCCTGGATCCACCGTCGACCCGCGGCCCTTATTAGGTCGTCTGTCCACCTTGTGGGTGGACGTCCTACGCTGCGCTTGCTGGTCCGTGGCCTCCACTCGAGAACCTTCCGGCCCCAGCGGCCGTCGGCTCTTCGTACTATGTGCCCTGCCCACTGCCACTTCAACTTACTGATCCGACGGCTTATGTCGGTAACTTTCGTACGTCTACGGATCTCCTCATTTCTGATTCGATCTCGCAGTGTAACCCCGAGCATAGCCCTTTCCATAGCTCGTTGAGCGACATTGAGCTTCCTTACGAGGCCCATGGTTAGAGACCACGTTTCAGCGCCATATGTCATCACTGGCAACACACATTGGTCGAACACTTTTGTCTTAAGACACTGAGGAATTTTGGAAGAGAAGATGTCTCGGAGCTTCCCGAACGCTGCCCATCCGAGCTGGATTCGACGACTGACCTCCCTCTCGAAGTTGGCTCTACCTAACTGGACTATTTGTCCCAGGTATATGTATTCGTCAACAACTTCGAGAGTTGAGTTCCCAACTGTTACTGGGGTAGGCACAACATGGACATTTGACATAACTTTCGTCTTGTCCATATTCATCTTAAGGCCCACCCTTTGAGAAACTCGGTTGAGGTCTTCGAGCATCGTGCCGAGGTCTCCCATCGATCCCGCCAAGATCACAATATCATCGGCAAACCGAAGGTGAGTGATATACTCGCCGTTAACATTGATGCCAAGTCCTTGCCATTCCAGGAGCTTAAATGCATCTTCCAAAGCGGCAGTGAACAGTTTCGGAGAAATTACATCTCCCTGCATCGAATCCTATCCTATCGAAGGATGCAGTAAAGCAATTGCATAATTTAATAAAACATTAAATTATTTCTAACAGTAATTAATCAACACTTTACTTGTAGTTAGTGAAAGAGGCCCTAAGCATTTTTATTTCATACTAGCTTACCCGACAGACGTGTTCTGTCAAAAGCGGTTGAGGCCGGTTTCGATGCTTTCCTGACGGCCAGTCCTGACGAAAATTGCGTTTTTACGTTTTACCTATTTTTGCAATTTTTCTCTGCATAGAAATATTCCTAGGCTTTAGTAAAAAGTAATATTAGTTTTGCGCCTGCTTGAAGTAAAAACCACTCGAATATATTTGGTTACAAATTCTATGCAATATTGTATACAGATATTCCAATTTCGTGCTGGTTGAAATTGAGTGTTGCCCATAATGAGCTTATAGGTGTTTCATTATGCGGGAACATGATTCGGATACAAAACCTAATACAATGTGACAGTAGAGAGCCCGTTTTCAGAATATATTTACACCATAAACAGCTTTTGTCCTTTCGGTACAAAATCGTACGTAAGGAAAAAAAGAATGGCAAAAATTACTTGCTTTTAATGTACTTGTCAATATGGTTGCTTTTTAAAAAAAAATGTTTTAAGCTCTAATATTTGCTCCAAGCTAAGAAAAGCTCTAATACCCCGCCCGACAGTGGTCAGTTTAAATCCTACAACAGATCCCTTCTCTAGCACACATCGGAAATACGCGCTTATAATTTGTGATAATAACGGAAAAACAACCGCGTAACACAAACCTAATAAAACCACTCTGCCTCCCTCTCTATAAGAGAGCAAAGACAAAATGTAAATATTAACTGTAAAGTTTAATATTCCCTCGAAGCAAAGTAGTGGAAACATTATCGGATTTAACAATAAGGGAGGGATTGTGCACTCGCTTTTTATTTCGATGGATACAAAGTTGGAACTTGTTTATACGCTCGTTGAATGTAACAAATTAAGGTTCCGTCACATATCGCTACCGTCAGTCGTCACATACAGCGATGGTAGGTGGTAGTCAAATGAACTACTCTCTTAATTATCCCTGTCTAATAGGCAAGGGTAACCAACTATTATAATCTTTTACAGAAAAATAAACTGATAAATCGTATATTTCACATCGTATCGTAATTCAAAAATTATTACTTAAATATACTATTGCATTTTGCTTCGTTATAAACTTAAAGAGCGTGTCAGGTAGCTCAGCTCTTCATTGTATAACACTAGCAGCTGAACAGCATGAAAATCGGTGCATGAAAGCATGAAAAAATGTGTTCATAAGAGTGTATATTGTAACTAGCTGATGCCCGCGACTTCGTCCGCGTTGAACGATGAAAGGTATTATGTCCTTTGTGGTGTCCCAGACAACGTGTATGCAAAATTTCATCGTGATATTTTATTTATACTGTACAGCAGTTTCTCTATTCTTTTCGTAATAAAATAACATAGTCGTCTTACGTCACAGCCGTCGAATATGTTCCGAAGCTTTTTGTGTTTTCTGAGATGTTACGCGATATCCTTCATCGCGTTTGTTATCACCGTTTGACTTAATACGCAATCGTTAAGGTCAGTGAAAGGGTGGGAAGATAGTCGTTCGGTGCCTACCCTAATTTGTACAGTCTTATAGAAAGAAAAAAGTGTACTCAATATAATATTATACAATATTTTTATTACGGTACCTATTCGTATTAAAAGGAAAAATTGTCAAAACATATAAAGCGGCAATAATGAAAACCGTTGAATATAAAGTATAATGAAAACGTCTTCAGTCACTTACGAGTTAGATGGTTAAAGTTATTCCTATTTCGGTTTTATCTCGCTACAAAGTAGTCATCGTAAATGTTTGATTGCGTGTCGGGCGATGAGCGAACGCCGAGCTTTGGCAACAGGTGGCTATATTGTTCCTTTGCCATTCGCTTGTTAAGAGAACGTTCAAAATGCAATTTCACAGTCCCACGAAGGAACCCTTATTAATAACAAAATGTGAAGAATAAACAAGGTACAGTTAATATCGTTAGTTAGTTATAGACTCAATATTATTGGGCTCAGACAGTTAATCTGTTTGAATCAAGGGGTCGTCGGATTACAATTGAAAACGTAATCGAATATCGAAACAATAAGTAATATTGAATCAATTTATTCAGTAAAGTTTCTCTTGCCTAAGTGACTAACTTATTCATTAATTCTTTAAACAGTATATAATTTGAAGTCGCATTCCCCGTCTGTCTGTTCGACCGCTTTCTGAGTCCAATGCAGTTTTCCCCATCAGTTACATAATTTTCCAAGAAAGTTTTATGTACATAATTATAGTTTTTATGTACAACTAGGTCACTAAAAATTTACATCACTCACGTAGGCTTAAACCTTAAGAGATATCCTGTCAATTATAAATTAGAAATACAAATAATTTTTTAATTCAATCTAAAATTAAATCTCAATCTCTGTTAAAAGTATATAAACTTATTGAAAAAGTTGTTAAGTTGTTTTGCCATATTTTTCCACATGTATAAAAATAATCGTAATTTTTTTTTGTCAAGATCACCTTTGTCTTATAATAAATATTTTTTTACTTCATTCTGTATTAAATATATATATGTACTTTACCAGAGATACGATAAAACTAACGAATCCTTTTAATAATTCCGCGTTAGTTAAGAATTGGGGTCTCGAGCAAAATAGAAGAAGAAATATTCGAAAAGTAAACGTAGCAGACTCTTTTCCTTATAAATGTTTTACGAAGACAATCAGCACTGAATCGTTACGTAGCCATTTCCCTGAGAGGTGATAGTCGGAGTATGGGAGCGAGGGACGCTTTAGGGGGAGCTATCACGTCGTAATAAATGCGTTAAAGTAGTAAAACTGGACGTAACAATTACAAACTTTATTATTTTGCATTCTTCTTTTTCCTGTCTGATGAACTGCTTTAATTTTTCCATAGCCATCTTAAACACATCTAGATGATATTATGAAATATATTCCTCTGCATGGTAGGTATTCAATACGCTAGTATAAAAAGGATTTATATAATGTAAGACATACAGAATCGTGTCAACTTCCAAATTATTAATACAAGGTATATTTAATTAGATAGAAATATATATATTACCTAAACATTGAGAAAGTAGGTATTATATTTTTGTAAAATGCGCAAACAGCGCACGAAGATGGAATTTAATTAAGTTGTCGTTGTCATAAGACATGGCATGGCGTAACTTGAAACCGACTTTTGGTCGTAAAAAACGAAGAAACCTCACGGGAATAAATGGCATCTCTAAAAATTCTCTACTGTAAGCTAAATACTTATTTATTTATAATGTACTAGCTGGTGCTCGCGACTTCGTCCGCGTAGAAAAGTATAAAACGCCACCTACCGTATTTTGGATAGATGGCGCTATCTCCCGGGCCAAGCCGCTGGTATTTACTTGTATTTTAGATTTCCCGTAGGAATGAAGCATTTTCCCGCGGTAAAAAGTAGCCTATGTTCATCACAAATAATGTCGGCTTCTAATGGTAAAAGAATTTTTCAAATCGGTCCCGTAGTTTCGGAGCCTATTCTATATAAACAAACAATCAAATCTTTCCTCTTTATAATATTAGTATAGATGATGGATACCTTGTATGTACAAGTAGGTGGATTTGTATGATATCGAAGATTGAATAAGCGTTAGCATTTATCTTGAAGTCTGTCTGAAATATAACAACGTTGGTCAAAAATTATGTAAGTAACAGATTTTGAGACGTTCTCAATATTTCTTCTCTATATTCGCATTGAATTAAAAACGGGACATTTTTATTCAAATTATCATTAAAAATTTTCATTTGGCCATTGGGTACCGATTTTGAAGCGATTCAACTATTATTGTAAAAGTAAATTAACCAACTTCTGGATTGAGGGATCGTTGGTAAATATAATTTATAAACACTACTACCAAACATAGGTATATAAACAATTCTGTGTGTTTTGCAATAAACGAACTATTTATCTTCGTATAGGAGCGGATGTTAAGCTGATGGATCAAAATGCGATTAAACTTTGCGTTTACTTTATAGCAGTTTGGTAGCTTGCACTGTAAATGCACGATACTCAGGTAACTTTAAAGTGCTTTCCATACTGTTAACATGTTTGCTACGAATCTCGACCCTTGCGAAACTCACACTTGCACTGTAGACGGACACAAAGCTCGCATTAACTAGTTAAATGTAAGCTTTATTACTTTCCCTTTGGGTTTCGTGTTACCCGATAATAGATCTACCACATAAGACTATTTTGGCGAACTTGTATAAATGTTGTTCAAACAGTACTCTCTATGGAGGATGTGTTACAAAATGTACCGCTGGACAAATGTTCACTTTACATTTATTTTAAATGAAAGCATTATTGTATTCGGTAGGTACAGTCTCGGGTAAGCTTTACAATTATATTAATAATGGATATAATTTTATTGTATTCTTATGTCATGACGTTCATTACTTTGCAGCCATAACAACAAGGAGCCTACGTTCTTGGAAAACAACTATCGGCATATTAAGAGTTGCAATTTTTTTTATTTGTAAACATTATTCAGTTATCAAATTTCAAAAGATTTCCTGTAAATTTTATAGGTAATAGACATCGAAATAGGTATAAAATAACAAATATTAAGTATTAACAAATACCTTTAACAAGTAAAGGTGGGTGTACTTTTGTATTCACACAAACTTTATCGGATCACGGATCTGATCGGAACGTGTCTTCCGTTGCTTTACTCAGGCTTTAGTTCGACATTGGTGTCCAATAAATCGACTAACGGGAATCCATAATCCAAATACCAAAATATAATGAAACTTAGCCACTGTTAATCATGTAAAACGTCCTAATTTACAATTACAATTTAGTTAATTTGAATAAATTAATTTCATACTAAACATTTTGGAAACTTACTAACAATTTTTAACAAGTTTAATAATTTTTAGCATTTCTCTTTATCAACATAACTCAAAAAATGTTTGACGTGATTTTTTTCAGCTGATTACACATTAGAGAGTATAAACTCAAGAGTGTATAAATATATCCTCAATTGGTCTCTGAGAGTCACTTTTACTTAAAAATGACACTTTTACTTAAAGTATAAAACGTTAACTGAATTAAAGAAACACCTATACCTTATGTTAAACATTCAAACGAAACGAAGGCTTTGTTGGCACAGGAAAAATCTCAAGAATCGGACGAGAGAATTTCAAATAAAAGTTGATTTCATTACCCGGCGACACTTCATCTATTAAAAGTGCTTAATGGAGTAACGTCGTTCCCTAATTACCCTTCAGCCGAACGCTCCTCAAATTAATACCGGATGGAAGACGGCGCGGCGGGGGAGGTTACGATTGCAAATTTTTCTGTCAAATTGGAACCGGAAATCGCAGTTTCATCTTTGATACTTTCTTTATTTAAAGGAGACTTTATTAAACATTTTAAAGATGATCGTATCCCGTTTTAAGAATGTTTAATTTTATTATTAGTTATTACCTTATCTCATGGAATAAATTCGTACGGATGTAAAAATGAAAAAAAAAAATCATTTTTTAACTACTGACCCTTAGTGTTTAGTAATATAATTATAGGTACTAATAATATTATATAAGGATTTGTATGAAATGAGATTCTAGACACATCTGAAATGGGAGGATTACGCGTTAGAGGTAACAACAGAGGGTGCAATTTTAAGACCCATTTGAAGGAATTTATATTATATTTGTTAGTACAGCATAGCGTATTGCGAAAAACAAGTGGGATGCACAACGGGGACCGTGAAGTGTAACAAATAAAATGGAGTACATACGTGAAACACAAATGTGAAATGCAAATGCGTTTTGCATAATTCTATTATTACATTTTTCTCTTCGTCAAACGGCATCCAGTAAAATTAACTTAGAATCAAGTCGAGAATGGAAATCTCAACTTGTAAAATTGTATTTGATTTTAATTCGATTTAGAAATCTTAAAAGAAAAGCGTGTGATTTATTAATAGGTAACGAAATTTGATTTACCTCCTAGATATATCACATGGTTATATTATAATCCAGATATTTATCCCTACTTAAAAAAATGTTCCCCGCGGCGGATTTGCGGAAGTGTTCGTCCGACTTGGAGGACGCCAAGAGCCAAGAGGTTGAGTCGGAAGGTCTACTACACCAATACCATAACGACACATCCGACATAACGACATAACGATGGGTTTTCTCTTGTTAAAAATAATATAAAAAAATCGGAGCACACCGGTACTTGCAGCCTGACAATGAAGTTGCAGGCACCAGCTAGTAACAAATAAATTTAAGGGAAAAATCAATGTCGTCTAAATCAGATCTAAATGGTTGAATCGGAACCCGAGAATTTAATTACTTTCCTAACGATCTCGATTCTGTGTTAGAGTGGGGTAGCCTCTCCCATTCGGGGTCCAAGTTCGGTCAGTAATTCGACACGGGAGGTGTCAGTTAGCCTGTACAAATAATCGACGATGCGTCAAATGGGCTAATGGTCTACACCCCTTGTTAGTGAAGCATTTTTGTTGTATTACGTAAATAAGCACTATTTAAATAAAACGTGAATACGCTCATATACTTTGATTACATAATGCAAAATCAATGATTAATTTAATCTATGTACGTATGTTATAATTTAAAAAAAATATATCTTTGTTTCTTATATAATTTAGAAGATAAATTAAATAATTTGTAAAGCTTCATGAAGCACTACTTTATGAAGTAGGTCGGTATATTAGCTGAACCGATTACTAGACTTTTTTGTTTCTAATCTTTTTTGTTTTGACTTGTTTGATATAACAATAATGATTATTGTTTCTAATCCGCATACAAAACGAAAAAAAGCAATTTTTTCGAATACTATTTTAGAACGAAGAATAATACCATTTTGATAGTCACTAATTATTTAATTCAAAAGTAAGTATATATCTAAAATATCTCTTAAAGTAGCTACTTAAAATCACCATGCCTTTACTGTTGTCTGTTTACAAATCAGACATGCAAAACCTTATTGACTTGCATGAATTTTATTTTTTAACGTGACTCCATTTGAATCCGCAGAATGCATGTTCATAATATCTGCTTCCATTCCAGTATTTGTAATTTTTTACTTTTTCATAGAGCTTTTCACAGAGTAAGAACATGGTGAATGATTGCTTTTTGTATTTGCATGCATTGTTTCAATGTTTTCATTTAATGGAGATTACTTTCAAAACAGTTATGAGTAAAAAAGTTAGACGACTCATAAGCTCCCCCGCTGTATCAAGACTCGGTCTCTAACGAGAATAATCCCAGATAATCTCACTTTAATCATCCAATCAGTGTTCCTTCATCAACTATACACTATGAGGCTAAACATAACATAAAAGGTATCCGCACAGAATCAGTGGAGTTAATACAAAGCCAAAATTGTTTTATATCTATAATATTCTTCGATGAAACCTTTTACTGGGAATCATTAGGACCGAGAATATTTAAGTGAGAGTTTAATTATTCTGGAGGGCTTAACCTAATATAAACTTTTGAAAACAACTTTAAAACACAATTTCCTTTGTTCCTGTAGCCTACGGTATAAAAATGATGAGAAAAAAAATCTATCAAGTGGGTACTTCTTCCGCTTGGTTTCAAATTATAAATACTTCACGCGCTTTGCCACATAATTATTATGTTTACTTTTGACTTGACGAGTCCATTGCTGAAGTGGTTAAGGTTAGCTTTTCCTAGTTGGTTTCCTTGGTTTTAAAAGCTAAATGTAACATATTATGTTCTTTCGCAGAGTTTTAACTATCTCTGTACCTACCATAATATTTCCTATCAAAAACATACAGTATCGTAAAAGTTACTTTTCAATAAAAAATATTTAGAAATAAAAACTAATTAACTAATTAATAATGTTAAATATAATAATATTCTTGCAGCAACATTAAAAAAGCCATAATATGTGTCTTTAATTTTAATATAAAAGACGTTTTTCGTAAATATAATTAATCTATTCTCTCGTTTCCACCCTCAATATGCTCACATTCAGTTACACTCAGTGAGAGTGAGACTGTTTACTTTGGACAATGGATTTCCTGCGACTACGCTATATTTGCTTGTACCCCACCAATGTAAGTGTCTACATTGCTAACACATGAATGGAGTTAAAAGCCTTTTGTGTAAGGTATCCTCGTTGTTGATATCAAGACTAATTTTCTATAAACTTTTAATATTTTTAACACTCTGGAATTTGCAGTCATTTAGAATAAGATTATGTGATTTTTTTAAAAGAATCGCATTGTATTGCTTGACATTTTAGTTAAGTGTCTATTGATATCTACAGTTACTTTTAGGTTCCTGTGAAAACCTGTATGTAAACGGACCTTCCGTTGCCTAAAAAAATTTTTTTTTTAATTCTTGCATCGAAGAGAATAGAATTGGTCTTTCGAGAAGAGAATTTTAATATTAAACAAAAACATAGATGTTGGCCAAACCTATTCATATATTAGCCTGTTAAATGTTGATAAATTATATTGATACTTACTTTAAAAAAATGTATTAGAATATTTCTAATTTAACCTTTCCAAGTAACTCGGCTATTCAATTCGAAAAGGAGGTTATTCGTATTGACAGTTAATTTTGTTGCGACATTGTTCACATGAACAGTGAGTACATTATAAACACGTGTATACGTGGTTACGCGCGACCCGAGCGTTTCCGTACAGACCGGGAATTCATCGATGACGCGGGGAAATAACATATTTCGCCTCGACGGTTTTCTATATAGATAGAGTATAAAAAAATCTCACACTATTAGATAAAGAAATATTTATAATATCCTTTCCTTACTAATATTATAAATGTGAATGTGAGTTTGTTTGTTGTTGTTGTTTGTTGTTGTTTGTTGTTGTTGTTGTTGTTGTTGTTGTGGTTGTTGCTTTCACGCAAAAACTACTGAACCGATCACCATGAAATTTTGCATATACACGTTGTCTTTGGACATAGGGTACCTTTCATCCAGAAAGAAGTATACAGTTCCCGAGGGCGTATTTCCGTTTCCACGTTCAGTAGGAGGAAGCGCAGGCTCGAAAAAAGTAAGGTTTTGTAATGACATTTCTCTCAACAAGTTCTTGTTAAACTCGACCTACTGAGGCCCGAATTGAACTAGGAAATGTAGTCATCGAACGCGCACAATATGTTTACAAAACCCTTGTAGATTTCAAGTCTTCGCTTCCTTTTATTGTTATATTGCTTTTGACGTTGACGAAAAGGGTCATCAAAAATATTATCACATAATTCAACAATCATCGTTCAAAGTGGACGAAGTCGCGGGCACCAGCTAGTGTAATAATTATATATCTACTAGCTGACCTGGCAAACGTCCAAAAAAAATTTAACGGTAGGCTACCCTTATCACTTAGGGGTATAAAAATAGGTTTACGATCTATTCTCCGACCAATCTAATATCATCCTAATATACAAGAATCGGTCGTTTGTCATCATAACTTGACGGATATCCACCCAAGTCCCAAGTACTAAGACTCCTACTAAGCTTTCCTGAAAAAAAGCTTTCCTGAAACTTCCCCACAGCCCCCACAGGACTGCAGCCACGTCCTGGATTATATGTCAATTTCAATTATACGAGCGTGTGAAACCGTAATTCACAGCCAGAGCCTGTAAAAAGGTAAAATACATATTTTACAAATGGGATATTAAAGTTTTCTCCTTTGGTTTGAAAGAGTATTGCGAGGCGCTCCACTTTTCTAAAGCCGATTATCTGCAAAATTAGCTCCCTCTGCAGCCATAGTCGCGACTAAGCATCTTCGCAACAATGTCCTCGAACAAAGTTGATGGTTTAAGTATGTATTTCTAAATCCGTTTCTATTGTAACTACATTCTCAACATTTACAATATAGAAACTCATTATTATCCGTGTACAGTAATTACAATGAAACTATTAAATGCATGCATGCATGATTTATTTACCATCAACTATCGCGCAATTATTTATGTAACATGTTCAAATTTTCATTTTGGTTCATACAAATTAATCCTCAACATTTGTGTAATATTTAGGGTATCGTAGTTTCAGCTTGGTTATTGTGCGCTAATTGGATTTTAATAACGTACCGATTGGTGTTAACATTAAATTTTAATTAAAGCCTTAACGCATTAATGTTTTCCATTATATTTATGTACACGTGACGTCTCTAGACTTTTCCCCTTGAAGGTTTAACCTTTAAGAGGAAAATTATAAAGGTGCATGTCGCGAGCAACGACAAATGAGAAATGAGCTATGACAATGTCTTACGCTTGACTGCCAACCGGCTCCTAAATATTCATTAACCAATTTATTCTGTATAATAGTCGGTCATTTTAAATATCTTTTTCGTTTTTTTCATACTTTTTTGGAAGCCAGCAACGGCTATGACTTGTCTAGTAGTTTTATAACATCATCATCGTGGTGTGGATGTAATTGGTAAATTTTCTTTTATGTAGTTTGATTGTATGAAACCGCCTCCCACACAGTGACCCACACATGCGCCAGACTTGTGAGACTTATAATTTGAAGCCATTTCATTTCATTGAAAACTACAATAAAAATCTAAATGAGACGATAAAATCAATAGGTACTGGGATTGTTTTCTTCTCCTGAGTTCCTGACTAATAAAAGACCCGATCGCGTTAATATTGCAACGGAGCAGAGTAGGTACAGTCGGCCGCATAAGTCGATTAACACATTCAAAAGTGCAAAACGACTGAACACTCAACTTACTTATTTACTTACTTACTGAGGCTTCTTACGATCATTTGTACGTGAAATTTATTTTGTTCTCTAGTCGTGAGTCAACGATTTATGGCGCGTTGAGTTTTCATTTGGTTTGCACTTTTGAATGTGTTAATCGACTTATGCGGCCGACTGTACAATGAGCAGTCCAGTGAGGTTTATTGTGTTAAAACTGAATAAAAAGATTCCGCCATGGATAAGGTAGCCAAGGTAGCCATTCACGGGAATTTATGTAAACTAAATATATATTATATTGTGGATCTATACTCTGATAATATAAAAATAAGTTATTCGTAATTTGGCAAGTAATCTGTTCCTCAGTGACTTTAAGTCTCGTCATGCATGCGATAACAAATTTAAATGTGTCAAATTAGTTAGATAACTTTTTATCAAAGGCAAAGAACAAATAACAAACAATATTATGTAACAATAAATAATAATTAACACCATGCTCTTACGATAGTTATGTTATGATTCTATTTTTATATAACTATGAGTGTTAGAAGGAACTTACTAAAATTGGAAATATTTTTCCGATTTCCGAATATATCATATTACACTTGAGTTAATACTGTTACACATAAAATATTGTGTTTATGTGAAATTCGTCACAATGATAGCTTCTCTTATCTACCTCCATATTCAGCTATTTATCAGTACCTGGACAATTTTGGAAGAAAAGTCGTTATTTATAGCATCGCTCCGAGGAATACAAAACCGTTATTTTGGATCCGATCGCGCGTGAATGACGAAGGTTTTTCTCGGAAGTTACTGAAGCAATATTGAACTCGTTATAAATACAAAAAAATTATGAAAAAAATGTTTATTACAATAGTGAACTCAAAGACACCGCGACCAACATTATTTATTAACCTATCTCCTAATATTATAAGATATATTACTTATTTAAATAATGTTAACATTGAGAAGTACTTTATGTATGTTTCACAGTTTCAGAGCAGATCCTATATTGTTTGATGTGGTTACATAAGGCGCTTGGTATATTTGTTAAGTTTATTTTGTATATAGATAAATTAAATCGATATAATAATACGCCCATCATACAGAATAACATATCAATTTGATTGTTTTATTCGTGTAAATTTCAATTTAACACGGCGGTAGAAAGAATATCCGAAGCCAATGAGAGAATATCCGATTTTGTTCATCAAAAGGGTTTCTAAGAAACTCCATCAATTTTAGTTTCGGAAAAAATAGCTAGGATGATGAAACCAGTCTGTTGTATTCGAATCTATATTTTTTTGGTGCACACAAACGTGAGAATTTTTCTCTTCTACTCGCGATACTGCATTTTCATTCCAAGAAAATAAAATTGCAGCGTTCCTACAACAATAAACAACTTTAATCGTAGTTTGCGTACCCTTTAAGGGACTATACAAGCAAAATGGTTTCTACTGAAAATATGTCTATGCCGGGAAAACAATTGAAAAAATGTAGGTAAGTATATCGTTTTCAAAAGGAAAATTTTCAAAGACGTGACTGTGATATCAGGCTCTACTTAAAATACATGTACCGTATTATTATATATATCAACTTATTTAAGAAACCTAGTAAGCTAAATCGCAAGATAATTCACTGGAATCGGTAGAGTAAAATATTTTGTGATAAAAAGACAAAATTCCTCATTAATAAAATTAATGAGCATTAATTACAAAATTTTGTCGATTAATTTAACCAAACCGTTATTTAATATTGAAACTCGCCTCAAATCGGCAGGATGTAGCGAACGGAAAGGGGTATAAAAAGATGTAATTAAATGTTTTTAATTAATTTAGATAATTGTATTAAAAAACTTATCCCACAACTAAATTCAAGGTTATACCTAATTTTTAATCTTTCCATTGCACGTATTTATATTAAATCTGTTACAACATTAAATTTGTAACAAAAGAAATAGGAAATCAAAACATCCTCCATTTTCCACCATTTGCTTCTAACATTGATGTTCGTTTTTCTTTGGTCTCTTTTTGGAGGTATTGCAGAAGATCTGTAATAAACTTTTCTTTTGTCAAATTTCATTTTGATCGATAAAATTTGTTAGAATTTCAATAACTGTCAAAGTAATTATATTCTTAAAAAGCATTAAAATGCCACTGAAAGTTACTACAACTTTATACTTTACTTTAACTCAGAACTTTATAGGTGTTTCTATAGCCGCTGCTTTTTAATAAAGCTTCTCCATAAATCAGTTCTCGATGAAAAGATTAATCGTAAATAACTTTTTTTTAACATAAATCCTAGCCCATTTACGTAAAATATACCTACTTTGTTGCCGCAGTATTTTCTAATTTGATACAAAATTTGTTTGCGGAACGCGATCGGCTGAAACGTTTCGAGACTTGAAATGGGCTTCGAGATTTATTGTAAAATAAGAGTACGGTTTAATGCTCTCATAATCAGACGTCCGGTCTTTGTGTTTGTCGGTCCCATATATACATTCGGTCTCATGTATTATAATCATTAACCGATATTATTCATACACATATTATTTACAGTCTAATACATTTTTGACTTCACGGTAGTTATATAAAAAAATCTTTAAGTCAGAGAGGCTAGCAACTTTTTTTAAGTGTGAATGATCGACATTTGTATTATATATATATATTATATTTTATAATTACAATGTAAATAACAGTAGTAAGACTTTGAAGGCTTATTGTAAGGCACCACAGCTTATGCCTTAGTCTTTAGGGAAAGTTCATTGTTGGAATTTCGACATACTTATTGGGTTTATTGTAGACTTGCCGTATAGCGGTGGATTTAAGATAAAACGTAATTATGCCGTAGAGAGGTTTTGCTACGCCGCTCCGGGGCGTAGTGATATCGTAGCTGTGGAATAGAGATTGTTATAATATACACAGTTCCATAAATTGGTTTTGTTATTTAACCATTTTAAGCATATTTTTAGAATAAAAAAATCGTAATTCAAATTGTTCAAGTGCTCATTGTACGCAATACTTATATATATTTATAAATTTTTTAAATGTTTTGTTTCAGTTGTTTTTCAATACTAGTAACCGAAAAAACGAAGGTCACAGGCGGCTATCGGCTAAGTTTTCTCGGTCTTCACTTATTTACTCGCCTTAATATGTCTCAGATGTTATATTTGATAGTTTTAGACATACACAATTAATAATTTCGACTTCAAAAGAGCGATATTGTGATCCTATATTTATTTGATTTGATTTAATCATGAAAATCTCAAACTTATATAAATTTTTTCACAAAGCTCATTCGATACATTTTTTTTATATTGCAACTAAATATTTTTATTTTAATATCTTTTAATAATAATTATTAATTAATAATAAATATTTTTAATTCAAGTGTATTCAACATAATGTTATTAAACGTCACTGTTTGACTGTGTAGAACAAAGATTAATTTGTTGTAGATTTTAATAAGATTTTGAGCAAGTATCACTTTGTATGCTCGATCTCCATTCAACATGGTCGTGTTGACATACAAAGTTAAACAATGGCTTAACAGTTAACTATGGCGGCAGAGCATTAATTATTTAGAGGGTCTTAAAGGACCGATAAAGGTCCGCGTTGCATATTAATCGGATGGTGGCGACGACGGTTACTGTTCTCAATCTATGCACACCCCTTGGGATTACTTTGTTGGCAACGCACATTATAAGTGGCATTGATTTTATAATGAAGTAGGTATATATATATATATATATATATATTATATTATGTATATATATTATGTATATATATATATTATGTACAATTGAAATACACATTTTTTTATAGAACAATACAAAATTTTGGTCATTTCTATTCGTGAATCTATATAATGCAAATAATCTGTAAACGTATATATTTTCAAAATGTATGTAAAAGTATCATCAATCAATACTTATAAGAATTGTAAGTGTAGGTATTGTATTTAATGTATACGTTTATGTTCCTCCATAACTGTTAAACGAATTTTAACTGATTTTCATGAAACTTGGTAGATAAATATTTAGAAGTACAAAGCACAGGATAGGTTACTTCTTTCTTTTTCAACGCGGACGAAGTCGCTGAGCCAGCTAATAGTACAAAATAAAATAACTTCCCATTTTCCTTATAAAATCTTGATAAAATTTTGTGAAATGAACCGTCATGTAATATTTGCGTCGTTCCTAATACACTGTCGGGGTTATAATTTCAAATGTTCCTACAATCTCGAAATTCGAATTCGGCAGTTATTTAATTCAATCGACATCTGCGCCCACACTTACCGAGCCGTTTATGTGCGGCCACGAAATGAGCGGATTCAGTTCGTAGAGTTACACCGCTTAAAATAATAACAGTTGTTAAGAATATTATTAGCATTAAAATAAAGCCCTGTAATATATTTTTTAATACTAAATTAAACACAAATTAACAGAACTCACACTTAAATCCTTTTACTAATCCTGTAGTGGCAAAAAGTATTCTATGTATAAATAATTACAAAGTATGTAAAAAGTATACTTTGTAAAAGTCCGACAATAATTTAAGTTATTGATCGAATTTCATCAAAGCCGGATTACTAAAAATATCTAAATGAATCCTTTGTTAACCAACTTAGTGCTTAGTCAAGCTCTTCAAAAGTTTTATGAATAAAAATGAATAAAGTGTTGTTAAGAACGGCTGTACGTTTTCGATTCTTTTTTCATAAAATTCTTTGAAGTCCGAGGGAGGTTCATCCGCGCGATGCTGGGGGCGGTTCGCTAGTATTATAATATACATAGAATGTTCAACTCTTTACCAAGTCGACGATTAATTTATAAAAGCTCATATTATGAAAAAAAAAGTACAAGGTGGATGTTAAAAAAATCGTTTAGGTGTCACCTTAATAATATTTTGATACAACGAATTCTTATAAATTGGACTGATGTACATACATACCTACAGATGTTTTTATCATCGCTATCAAAAGCAGATTTCCTTTTAGAAATAACGGAGCTCAATGCTTTCATTGAGCAACTAGAATAAATTTAATGAGGTGTCGACATGAAACCGTTTGCACGTATTCTCGACGTAATGGAAGTTAGGTATTAGGTTTTGAAAACATTTTTAAACAGTAAGTATTCCTTCCTGTAACTTTCTCAAGTATTCCATGCAAGTTATGCAATTTAAATATCAGGATGTTTAGAAGAAAATATTTAAATAGTGTAAGGCAGAAAAATAATAATATACAAATTGACAAATATTAGGGCTTTTAAACTTTTGATTAACTTTACACTTACTTCATTACTTAAGGTGTGATGAACACTCAGAATATCAAATATCAGAATATCAGAATAGTTTTTTTTTTTAATGTTTAATAACATGTTTCCAGATGGCCGCAAACATTCGTAAGTAGTATGTAAAATAACATATCACAAAATATTCACAATTGCGTAAAACTAAGTATACTTCCTGTATTTGTGATATGAATTTTCATCGACATTATGTTCAGTGACCATCATAGCAGGATTGAGAATAAATGATTAGGTAGTAATAAAGCATTACGTTTATATATTTTTTTAAATGTGATGTGTTTTTATTAAAACACTGTAATTTTCTGTAGATCTACTGTAATTTTGATAAGGGGACACTGTAATTACGTTTTCAAAGTTGGCAACACTGCAGTCAACTTAAAATAAGAGTCAAATGAAAGGTTTTTTTTTTAAAGTCAGCACTACCGGGAAAGTATTTAAAGGAGGCTGATGGTATATGAAACTTAATTACGTGCTGAAATTGTATTTGTTGTTATATGCTGCTCTACATGAAGCTGTAATGGATTGGTTACTGCTTTCAAATAGTAGTTGGTTTCAAGTAGTAGAGAGACTCAGTGAAATAGCCTTTATGCATAATACAAATCAATCATCAAACTTGATAGCAAGTTTCAGTGCAAGCTTCAAACGCTGAGCGAGGTATTAGTTACAACTAATACCATGAAATATGTGCATACAATTTATATTAAACAATAGCTGACCCGGCGAACTTCGTGCCTTCTAAAAAAGCTAAGTTTTATAGAAATTATATGAATGAGAAAATTAATTATTTTTTTATATATATTTTTCGTGAATATTTCCTTTGTTATAATAATTACTAAGCTATTCGGGCCGGAGGCAAATTTAATAAATCAATCATGAAAATCTGTACATCCGTTTTTGAGTTAAATGGTGTAACAACACGAACGATTTACTTTATTTACCTATGTATCAAACTAATGCAATTTTAAAGTTTCTCAAAAAGAATCCAATTTCATAATTCAAGCGATAGTCATTGATATCGAAGAACGTGACGTGAATGTTACATTTTCGTTTCATGACCTCTTTAAAGAGGAATAAGAAAGTTTAAGTAGCTGTGTGAAGTGTAGTAGGAAATGATAAAAAAATGATGACGATGACAGCAAATAGGGTCTAAGCATTTTATTATGGAGTCATATGTCACACGGTTTGGGAAAGAGGTCGCACCACCCTTGCCACCCAGAAGTCGGTTATGAGCGAGATAAAGTTTTTACGTTCCGACCTTTTATTATGTCTACATCTCCGCTACAGCGTGTGTAAACAATGCAATAATCATGCAGTAGAGCGTAAATTTATTTGTATTAAAAAAACGGTATTGCTAATCGACCTATTAAAGGCAGACGAAGTCGCGAGCATTAGCGAGTAATACGTAAAGTTTAATTTTTCAATTTGTTTCAACATAATCCAAGCAGAATCTGTATTGGTATTACGTGCTTTGAGTAGATTGAATATTATGTGCATTAATGCTATTTCAACATTGGAATACACGACCCTGCAATATCCGCAAATAGGCTTTGAGGAAGTTAGTTTGTGGTATGTTTGGTAAACCTAAATCGTAATTCGAGTACAAGTGTGCAGGGTTGGATTTTTGTTGTAATAAATAAAATTCAACTACTACTGGACCAATTATAAAAATTCTTTCTCCTATAGAAATAGCTTTCTACATAAGCGAGTAAAGGCTACATAAAAGGGAAAGTTTATAATATGTTTGTCACTCGCGCGAAAACGGCCGAATGGATTTGGATGGAAATTGGATCACAGATAAGTTATTAGCTGGATTAACGTATAGGATACTTATTATCATAGAAATGTGTTAAATTTCTGTGGACTTTACGAAAGTCAAGGACACAGCTAGTTTTTAATATATTAATTAATTCATTAAATTCTTAAAATATAAGGTTATACTTAGAAAGTTAGATAGAAGTTAGATTAAAATAAATATATTAGATTTTATAAAGTTACTCGTAGAAAACATTTAAAATGGTCCCGGGACGCGCGCATTGCCTACTGGTCCCGAGATGGTTAATCCGGTTCTGCTTGTGAGAAGGTTACATACTGTTGAATTCAATGTAGGTCACGTTAAGACCCAGTAACAGGTAGGGGCTGCTCGTTTGTCTAATTTTATTTCGGGCTTGGGTATAAAACTCGACGGCTGATTGCGATGAATGTTATTGGCGAGCTAATGTAACGGTGACTAAGGTTACAGAAACTCCAAATGCTGCTGTGTATTTTTTTATATTATATATTTTTAAATTAAAGCCAGCTGAGAGCAATGATTTTTTTTAAATAATTCCATATTCCGTCCTTCAATAGCAAAGGTCCTTCAAGAGGAAAGGTGACTTGTGTCACCTTAAAACCTCTTCCTTCTAATTTGACATTCACAATAAATATCATTATGTAGTTTTGTGAACGTGTGTATATGTAAATTTCAGTTGTTACAAAATATACCGTATACTATTCGAACTGTGTTGGCTAAAGAAGTTAGTGTTTTTCATGTCCAGCCAATATACCTTTTCTCTCCCTTGTAATATGTAATATATTGCTTTGAATTATGCTTGTGAAAATTGCCAGAGAACACCGCAGGTCGTGATTAAACCTGCATGTGGGAAACAGATTAATAATCTTCGTCCAGTAGTGAAGTGCTTTAGATTGCCGCTTTGCCCACCGATGTGCCTCTATTGTACAACATAATTATTTCGTATATGACCTCACACTGTCTCCATTAAATGTTGCTTGGTTACGTTACGACGTAAACCGGGCTCAATGAAACTCTAACATTATTGTATTATACATATATATTAAACGATAGTTTTTGTAATATAATAAATAAAAACTGCCATGAATTGTGACAGCCCGCTATTAAAATACATTTTCTTTTGATATAAATAATACATTAATTAATTAATATATTCATTAATTCATTAAATTCTTAAAATATAAGGTTATACTTAGAAAGTTAGATTAAAATAAAATTACTCATTAGTCTTAGATTAGATTATACTTTTGGATATTTGATTAAAAATCCAAAAGATTTAAAGATAAATAATTGAAAATTGTTATAGACCCTCGAGCCGGTACCAGCGCAGGCGGAGGTGGTATCACCGACACGGACGATGAAGACGAAGAGTCTAATTGTTGCACCAAAATGCTTATTCATGTCACGCAGCCTTGCCCACCACCAGTGCGGGCGTTATGGACCCCACACAGATTTGCCAACTTAAATGTAAGTAAATTGTGATTTATATTTCTATATATGGACCCACCTCGTGTATCATTATTCCTTTCGATGTGCATTCAAGGTCCATTCGATGGTAGGTGGCAACGGTCGCCTATTAATACAAACAATGTGTTGCAAAATGTGCTCCATCACCGAATCGCAACAGCACAAATGATTGTTTATGGTGTATTGTCATTGTCAGACGAATTTTATTTTGAACAGTATAAATAGGTATACATGTTTTCCTTTCACACAGCTTCCCTCGAGATGCTTTCTTTGAGAGCAACTGATTTTATTTTAATTTTTAAATCAGTACCTATATTAACAAAACTAGATGCAGGCGCTGATCACTTGTTGAACCTGGATCTGCACTATCCATAACCTGAGTTTTTTTTCCATATTGTTTTTGCTGTGCTCATACACTACTTCATTTTGACTATCTACTTATATTATAATAATATAACAAAAGTATTTTAAAGCTTCTGTCCGTTTCTTCGCTAACTTCATCTAGATCATCTAGATCAAATTACATACGATTTTCAGTAATCAGGGCCGAGTCGTCATTACTTATACGCAAAGCTAGTAAATAGTAGATATGCATTGATGTAAGTATTTCATGTCAGACTCTATAGTTATGAAGCCTTTGAGGCTTTGCATGGAAAATTTACTAGCCGAAGCGAGTAGCGAATTTGAAAATATGAAACGTGAATTTGTTCTCGAAACGGAATGAACATTGAGGCCAATTTTATTATGAGCGAATGAATGATATGCACGACATTCGAATAAATTTTCAGGCGTTTTACATAAAATTTCATTTCGTAATATCTACCTGCATACATAAATTATAATATGGTATGTTCCTTTCCTTGTAAAACTTATATAAGTAGAAACAATTTATAATCATTAAATAATAACCTTCTTTGGAAGTCAAACAATATTAAAAAAGTTTTACAACCGAATGGAAGGAAGGCATAGGCAGTTTTGTTTGTCGCAAGACTATTTTAAAGGGATTTTATCATAAGCTATTTTACCACAAAGATTTCTATTGTAAGAAATACAATGATCCTGTCCTGATTATTATACAAGAACATGATAGATCTAATAAACTGGCTTCTCAAAGATTCCGACTACAATATATTCAATATAAAGTTGACTCTCCCTAAGTTGTCAAAAGCATTGTTCTGATCGAATTGTGAACGAATGGAAATTCATTTAGTACTGACGGTTAAATCGCCTTAGTTCAAGACAGTCGTTTTCCCGGGGACTGTTTCGCTGAAAAATAATGTCTCGAGTGTCACAAAAGATGGTAGCGATAACGCCGGGATGTCGTTTAAACGTTCTAATGATTGTTGTAACAGCTGTGAGCCTATTGTATGGAATATAATGGGTACGTGAAGCTTGGTATTGACTATTTCAAGTAATCTGCTTACGTGTCGATAGTATCAATTTCCAATTATATGAGCAACGCACATATACATACACTGGACTGCAAAGAAAAAGGGTCGGTTAGAAAAATCTTCAATATCTTCAAAAGTACCGGACCTCTAGCTTTATGAAATAAAGACTAAAAATTAAAAGTACCGGACCTCTACCTTTATGAAATAAAGAATATTTTGACGTGCTTAATTATTTAGTTTAGCTTTAATTTGAAGATTTTCTAACCGTCCTTTTTCTTTGCAGTCCAGTGTCTCTTAAATACATTTTATTTTAAGTCTCTTAAAATAGATGAATATTTCTGTGGTTTTGCCCTCGTTTAATTTTAAATCCAATCTTGCCTCTAATCTTTATGGCAAACATAATTTTCAATCCCTGATTTATGTCCCGTTCGTCCCGATATTTTATCCTACAATCCAAAAAAACCCCTTCCTATTATTTAGTTCCCAGTGCCGGTTTCGTTTCAAAAACTTAACAATATCTATTCTAATTGATTTGATATTGGAGTGGACAACTCTATAAGTTATAAGATTATTTATATAAATTGAACTTTATGACTCATTACTTGAATACTAATTCGTCGTACACTCACAAACGTACACTTTGTTACAATTATAATATTGTTTATGAATTATGAATGCCATCTTCATACTAAATTTTATCAAAAACAAATCAAGTCAATTCCTTCTGGCTATGTTAACGTAATATGTAGACAGACTTGTTTTCGTGTTTACAATCAGAATGGTATTGTTAGAATGGCAATGTTAGGAACTGTTCAAATACATGGTTTAATTAGGGTATAAAGAATGTAATACATTTTTTAATATATTGTCATCGGAGCTCTTTCGTGGGCTGGAATAAGCGCAGCGCCGCAGGCAAAAAGTAATTTTACCTAACTCAATATGAAGTATCTTGCGAGATATCTAACAAACGGTGTGTCCTCAACTGTCTTAAATTACAATATTAATGAGAAAACGTCAAATTAGATTTCATTTGGAGGCTAGATTCTGTCAAATTACCTAATTGATTTATGAACAGTTCGTACGCATGATAATATTAAACTTCTAGAAGAGATTTTGAACAAATTTTTGTGATCTGATTTAATTTTATGTTTGTGTAATTTTATTGTGTACAGTTGGGGTACGAAAATTTCGTCAGTTTTCAAATTTATTCCTTTATCAACTCGTAGATTAATTCTCAGTAACTGACTTTTGAAACGGAAACACGAAGCAGGAAAGTGATAGACGTTTGAAATGAAATTTTAACATGACCGATGATTGCCAGTTTAAGAAAAAAATATTAGAAATTTCAATTTATTCTTGATATCCAATTGTTATATTGAGCGTATTGTATTACCAGAGTTGGTGAAGTATGCGGGAGGGGCGAGACAGGAGGGGGCATTAATAATATTGTCGTCATAATCAAAAGTTGTGCGAAACATGAAGCTGGAGACATTTCCGACGGTATTAATATTGATGACGTAGAATTTCAATTTTAAATTACTCTTACTTTGAAGTTGCAAATATGAAATACCATTACCTACTGAGCATCGCAAGTCATGTCGCTGCCAGCATTAATTTCATTACATTTTAATTAAAGCCCCCCAAAAAGGTTGAACCTTAAATATCGTTCCACGATTGCTTCCATTTGTTTTATTGAGCAGTTTTTTTTCTTTGTAATTGTATTATAAGTAGGTATTCTTTTAATACATTTATTTTTTGAAGTGTTGCAAGAAAGCTTGTAATCAAGTGTAATGCTTAGTCCTAGAAGCATCTTCTACCAGCCAACCACATTTTTCTCTCCATCGTTGAGCTACTTTAAGCCATAGAGTCAGAGGCCATGCGATGCCCGATTCAGTGCCATAATTCTGCTGGCCAAGAGTAAGAAGTGTACCAAGTATATACAAAAGAACACTTAAGCGTTTGATTGACAATTTGTTCTCTCCCAAAACATGAATCTCAAGCGAAATTCTTTTACCGAAACTAGAAGCAAAATTCTATTACAACTGGTCGCAAAATTCGGTTACGACTGAGTCCGTAGGGAGCTTTTTCAAGCATAAATTCATATTAATTTCTACCAGCAATTCCATGACACAACCGACTCAGTATTGAAATGAACTAGTCACGATTCATTTTATTTATCGCCTCTAGGGTTTTATTTTGTCTTTGTCCTAAAATCTCTATAGGAAAAAATTTATGTTTAAATTTATGTTCTCCATGTTAAAATTTGACTAAAAGTTTACTTTCCATCTTTTAGTTTTTAATTTAATTAAACTCTAATGTAGATAGTTAGAGTGTAAATCATTTTCGTAAGTTGTTTAAGCATATTGTAATTTACGTAGATATAACCCGCCAAGGAAGTCATACATTATGTATGTGCGAATAATCCTCTTGACTTCGTCGACGAGGAAATGAAAACAGCTCCCAACTTTTTCATTTGGATGACTTTTTGAAGGAGTTATTTAATTATAACTTTTTGTTAATGTAATACAATAATTGCCATTAATACTTAATAATAATTTCTCTGTCTAAACCTATGATGATAACTATGATGATATCTAAACGAAATAAATCTAAAATACAATAAACATAAAAAAAACACTCAAAACTAGTGTTTAGCGGATCCTAAACTACCGGCGGTAGAGGGCTTCAGAGTAAGGAACCTTGTTTTTTTTTTTAAAAAACCGTCAAGGCTAAACTAAAAAATAATAACAACCAAACTTATACTAAAAAATAATATTTTATTTTAATATTAAAAGCAAATTAAAGGACATTCAACGGAATTATTGATACTTTTACCAAATTACAATTTATTATCTAATTACAATTCCTCGTTTATCCCTCTTTCCATATTATTATGTAAAAACCGAATCAAAATCGCTTGAGCCGTTTTGGAGTTACATAAATGAGAAACATACTTACATTGATTTTTATTTATAGATATATACCTATAGACTATATAACATGTTCTTACATATTTGAATTTATATAAACAGAATTTGAACTTTGAGTTATAATAATAATGTTCCATAAAATGTTGACATGAGACATAAAACGTTCCCAAATTAGGACATCACACAAAGGCACCCTCGTCGGACATCTGATTTAATTATTTTTGGCATTTCCAATTCAATTTGAAATTGAATCCGCACCCCTGTACCCACAGTAGAAATTAAAAGTTATCTCGCGGTTTAGCTTTTATCATAGAATATTTTTTTAAATATCCTATCTCTATATTCCAATGAATCCTAAACTACTAACCGATTTTGATAAAACTTAGTAACTATAATATATAATTTGGTCTAACTTAAAAGATAGGATAGGTTTTATTTTAAGCCCAGGCGAATCCGGGAAATAAACAAACCATATTAGAACGATTCAAATAGTACGCGACGCGCTTAGTGGCAATAGTCTAACGAGCTTTTATTTGTGTTTTAAAAAAGGAAATTTTGAAAACTTGTATTCAAAGAAAAGGTACTACTTTGTTTCGTACCACATAATTTTTATTTATAGTCGAAATAAATCAAAGTTACCGCTTTCAGAAACACGGGCCGTAACAAGTTTTCGAGTAGGAAAAAATGCTTTCACATCTAAAGCACTTGTCTGATTGGAACATTTCTTAAGTGTTATTTTGTTTGCATAATTGTTAACAAGACATACAAACGAGCACGGAAAATCATAAACTACACTTCTAAAGTAGTATAAACATACTCCCTAGCCAACTTTAAACTATGAAGCGCTAATAAGAAACTAAAAATCCGTATTAGAACTAAAGTGGAATATCTTAACTTCATATAATATATAACATTATATGATAGTGATTAGATATATATATATATATATAACATATAGAAGACATGAAACAAACTAATTAAACTGCATTTGAATGTGTTGCCGTAATTTAACTTTCCTGTTTGCCTATGTTTGTTCTGTGGTGTACTCTCTGAGGTAATAGTTGAGAAAGTGAGACCATTGACATTAAACTTTCTAACCAATTATATTAAGTATACTGTAGTAGTGTGTATGTAGTATGTAGTTACTGAAAAACATTGCAAATAATTAAATTCACAATATGAACATTGTAAATAAATTAATTTTAATTAAATTTGTAATTTTAATTAGTAATCTGATACATTATTAATGTGAAAATATAAATGAGAACTGTGTTTCGCGTAATATGTAACCTCGAAATGGTTATTAATGTTAATGATCACACATTTTGTGTGTATAAATAAAATAATGTTTGACCACTGTTGACTGTTGTTTATCTAATATCTCACATATTATAAAATAAAAACGATCGCTGTCTACTTTCGACTATTTCTCTGCTGAGATTTTGATTTTCACATGGTTTTCACTAATGAAAAGAGCAATAAACGAGAGGGTCTTGTTGTGTTTATAATTTGCAAAAAAATTGTATCAGTGATAAGCCAGAGGCGAGTGACTTTTATTATGTTTTAGCTTTAGATACTTTCTAGATGTTATACCCACTCGTAAAAAATAATATGGAAGGGAAACTTAAATACATCCATTGATTCTCGCATTTTCTCAAAATAATAAATTTGTGACATAAAATAATACATCTGTGAGGTTTTATTAAGTTACGACGGTTTCAGATTAGAGTATTTTCGGCGTTTAATATGCTCATTTTGTAAGCGCACATATACTTGCGCCCTGTTGACTCTTAAGCCGCCTACAACACCACCCTGTAGGATGCAATCCCCTTTTATTAAAATCTCGTCACATTTAAGAGCAATGAATATACAACAGATAATTCTGTCAATCTTGATGTAACTAATGAAGAGGAAACTCTGGTTATTATTAGTCTTAGTCATCAATCTACTACAACTATGGATTTTCCGTCACAGATTCCAAAGCGACACATAAAAAATACGCCTAAAGCGGAATCATTGCGGAATCTTGCCTTCGCGCGTCTATTGTAACAGGCAGTAACGACTAAGTTGTACTATTGATTTTAAACTCCAATGTGTTGACGTAGTCACATTTTCTTTAAATGTTGCTTGATTGGTTTTAAATATTACTCTATTTTTTTGTCCCTTAACCTTTTATCTAATCCAGCTCTGCAGTCCACTTGTAATTCCTATGGCGTTGCTTGTTTTTATAGGAGAAAAAAAATTGAGTAACCATTAAGTCCAGACATATAGTTTTTACTGTAACATTTTCTGACATATTTTAGACCTTGACAAGTTATTGTCCAAAACAATATCGATAACTTTTTCAAATGGAACTTTGGGTCGCGGTACGTTTCACCAAAATTATTGTCCAGTAAATAAAGTCGAAATATCTGACATTGACGTATATTATGTTTCAGTAACATAGACACCCTTGTATTGTCACTTTAAAGTGAATAATTACAAAGACTTATTTGTTGAGCGACAATAGCAAAATATATCCCTACCATCCATTAGCATTTCGTTCGGCTGCAGCGTCTCCCTCGAGGTGATTTAGAACTTTACCATTATAAATTTACGTTACAATTCGTCATTTGTACCTTCGGAAAGTTTTCCACGAAACTTTAATAAACAACTTCTTATTCATATCTACTAGATACTTTTAGGTCTCTTCTTCACTGTACCCATAATTTTTGACAAATAAAAAACATTGGCATCATTTTTGTATAGAGAGCAGATGTGTACGCATTAAATTATTCTAATAAACTTTTGCTGTCTTTTACATAAAACTTAACAAGAAAAAATTCTCGTAATAAAAATTCACGATCTCGAGATTCTAATCACCTTACTCGTATGACAAATTTTCGCAATTTTCATATTGTTGTCATACAGTATGTAGGTATATAATATGTATGTAAACATAACTTTGAACCTTTTTTTAAACAAGGAAACAACCAACATTATGTAGGCTATATGAGTTTGATGAAATGATGGAACTAATTTCGTTTTTACAACGAAGAGGTCGCTTTTTTTCGTCGTTTAGAAGAAAGTGTGAAGAAAATTACATTTGCCTCTCCTCGCTTGAGTATAAATTGGAACTTTATATACAAAGGCATTTGAGATTGTCTCGATTTATTTTTTTTTTCTTACAAAATAACCCTTTTGTTTAAGTTTGTTAACTTTAAAAAAATCACAGCACTTTTGTCTTAAGTGTTAGTGTTACTGTGGAATTTATTAGTTTAATTTTCGAGAAAATTACCCATTTTAATCTTTAAAGTTAACATCAGTATAAATTTGACTTACCTTATAAAACGTAGATAACCCATTTTCTACACCTAGAAGATAACATATACCTTTTGAAGTAGTATATTAATATGCAGTTTCAAATTCAAATTTCCTCTTATCAATACTTACTAATAATAATCTGTAAGGGTTGGTTATGGAGTAAGTTTTCAGAGATATTGTGTTTATAGAATCTATACACAATACTGAAACTAAATTGACGATATATAAAAAAAATCTGTATGTATGTATGTTCCTCCATAACTCTTAAAAGAATCAAATGAGTTTCATGAAACTTGGTAGATAGGTAAACATTTAGACGTACAAGACACAGAATAGGCTACTTTTTTCCTTTCCAACGCGGACGAAGTCGCGGGGGCCAGCTAGTTACATAATATAATGTAAAAATCAAAATAATTATATGTAAACTTTTTAATCATTGACATATGAACGAATTACAGGCAGTTTATTTGTAACAAAATTAACCATGGTTCGGAAACAATCCTCTTCTTATTGCGTTCGAGTGTCATGTTTTACCCACGGAACTAAGTTTAGATCCCTACGGGCGGTAGCAGCAGCGCTTTGCGGTAATTGCGACGCCTTATAACTTTCGCTAGACTTACTAAATAATTTGTAAAGATAATTGTTCGTTTGAGGCGGCTTTGAACTATATTTTTACAATTTGCAAGCACTTAACTACATTTTAATTTAAGTTCTAAAAATACAAAACCAATCGCTCACAAAGACAACCTCATAGAAAATACGTTAAAAGAAACAGTTAAAATAGTCGTGTTAATTACGCCATTTATACATATATTTACGCTCCAAATAGCAGAATAACAGAACAACACAATAACATCTGAAATATTGCGAATAAAATTCATTTTCGCTGACCCGAATAGTGATTTCATTTTATAATTATTTATTTTTTCCGACGAGTAGATAGAAAGTTTAATACAATTTGAGATTCATACTAATTGGGATCCAATTAAGGATTTTTTTTTCTGTTTGATTGTTTTCTTTTTTTTTTTCTTTTTAATGAAATGAGGATAACAATGACTAATTTACTTGAAATTCAAAGAAGAAAAATAAGTGCGTAGTCTATTGACCGTAGATGGCTTAATGAAGGTTTGTTATAAATAATTCGCAAAATATTTTATTTGTATCATAATATATCATTTCTTCCGACCGACCGCGAGCCTTGAAAAGTCATAAAATCTTTATTTTTTCTTTTTCAAAGTAATCCTGTATTGAATAGGAGTAAAACGGCGAAAAGTAATTCACGTGTGTGGGGGGATACAGATGTAGAGCGATCGGTTGAATAAAAAAACGATTCGACATTTCAACGTTTCATTGTTCGTACTGGATAAAAATAAAGGTGAAAGAATGGAGACCATTTGAACATCTGTAATCACGGACGCGCGCTTCCGACAAAAGATGGCAATTTCGCAAAAAAAAAGTAGCACTCTTTGCAATAAATGAAAAACGAGGGCAACGAAAAGCGACCGACCTTTAATATTTTCCTTGAACGAAACCGAGAGAGCTGGAAACAAAAATTGAAGCGTCTTCTTTTAAATAAACTTTGCAGGGCCGCAATGGGGATGTTAGATGTCGCCGCCAGTAACACTTTGCTTTTCTATGTCCTTCGCCACTAATGGAAAGATAACACCTTCATAATAACTCTTTTTCAAGGAGCTTAAAATGTATTAAACATGAATCTAAGATAAAAAGCGCTCGTGACACAGGTCACATCACTTTTGATGTTTTTGAGTGATGTAAAGTTATTTCTACTTTGCATTCATTTTTTTATTTATTATAATTATTTAAAAACGAGGATATCGAATGGGACTTATACTAATACAGTAACTTTAGCATTTCACTTCGGAAAAACTCCAACCAAGCTGAAAATAGCTGAATGTATGCCCATCTCTGGACTCATGGGACTTTCAGAGGTTATTTGGGGAGCTAACAGGTATGTGTATATAAATTTGCAGCTTTGTTGTTGTTGGAGTTTTCTGAAGTCATGCCCATTATCCGTCTAAAGTTACTGAATTATTAGGTACATACTTGTGTATTTTTAAATACAACTTTTTTTTTTTAATATGTTAAACGGGATACTTTTGAAGTTAACTTTCACAACCTTTCATGTTTAATAAAAAGTATTACGTAATAAATTTATTACTAAAAAGTAATACATTTTTTGAAGTCAAATTTCTTTACTGTTACGTGATCACGTGACGCTTTATTTTTTTGTTATTTGACTATAATTTGATGTTAGCGTTAGATGGCAAAGCAATCAGACAAGTAAACACGGTCACTCCCACGGGCTGTGGACTGCAATAAAATTGTCAAAACAGCCCGCGGTTACAATGGACCGTGATTAAACCACAACTTTTATTAGACTGTAAAGATTGAACTCCGCTGGGAGACGGTCAATTTCAACGTAATAAATTAAGAAATCAAACACAACTTCCGATTTGTACTTACTGTGGCCAGGTAAATAAGTGACAGATTTGCTTTTCATAGTCCTAGATCACCTAGAAACGAATATAACAAATGAAATATCACTCACGTTTTTATGCATTTATTCATTGTCATTATTATTAATTTAGGTAAATGCAAAATTTCAATATTTTTATTCATTGAACTACTTTTTTACATCTGAAGGCCAATCTCATTATATGAACTAAATTGATTGATTCTCCTTCTTTTCATGCTTTTCCACGTCAGTTAATTTTTTTAAATCTATCCTTGTCTTTTGCGAGTCAAAACAATTTTATTGTTCCACGGTTTTAATACCGGTTCCGTCATTATAAACATCTACAATTTATGATTTTTGTTTCAGGTGGAAATGTTATACCAAAGGTACTTTTTACGAATGAACCAAACTAATATGACTCACCTGCTTGGACTACTGCTCCTCCTAACAATGGGGCTTCTGTGCGTACAGTCAAGGACGTTATTCCTAGCGAAAAAAATTCTAGAGGAGATTATCCCCAAGTAAGTAATAATATACATGTTATATGTTGCCTTATTATTGATAATAATATGTTTTCATTCGTCTGTACATGAAGTGACAATAGTCGATAAATGTGAGCTTAGGTTTTTTTACAGATACAACCACGATGAAGCCAACCTGTACCCTTACACACACGAGACTGACTTTCGTAATTCATCCTACTTACAAGACCTATACGAGAGAGATCGACTTACACATTGGATTAATGTAACCACCTTTGGCATAGCGACATTTGTCTATGGATGTAAGTAATTAAGGCTTAAAAAATATATTTCATATACTATGAGTTCCTACGTTAGTCCTACGTAACAACGTAACAAACGTCCTACGTAGTTTTCCTTTCGTTTAATTTATCAAGTTTGTTAGAGAGATTTCATCCTTATAATTGATCCTAACGATCGATGCGATAAAAGTAAAGGGTGTAACTTTTACAGATTTTAGCCGGTTCGATTCCCGGGTGTGGCAAGCGAATTTTCGATAATCTTTGAATGCAGTTTTCTTTCTATTGAAAAATAAAGGAATGTTTTCTTTGAGTAAAATTTTCTATCTACAGTATAGTACTTTCCCTTCAGGTGCCATTACAAAATTCCACCCTGTATACACGATATATATTTCTGAAAACAAAGTAAATTACTCCATGACCGACCCCTACAGATTTATTAGTATTGATTGATGATTAAAATGAAAAGTGTATTATTACCGTTTTACTTATATTCAAAATGTATTTCAGGCCTTCTCGCGTGTTTGAGCCGACCAGCCATGAATGAAATATATCTCCTGACAATTTCGTATTTTGTACTCGCCACATTCGTTATCATTGAGATCTCGCTATCCGGAACATCAGCGTACAGGTGAGATTGAAAAAAAAGGGACTTGACAACAGATTTATGGTAATTTATAGTAGGGCGCGACTCGCTTTTATTTGCACGAGGAAAATGTGATATTCCGAAGAGTCAATACGAAAGCAACAGAGCAGAACTAATAATAAACATACATTATTTTCACTATTGTTTGCTACTAGTTTTATATGTTGTTGAATTTTCATATGTAAGTATCTTACATTTGTTGCATATATAACATTTTTATAATTTTTAAAAGTGAATCTATAAGCGCAGCGACTTCTAAACTCTCTCTCTATAAAGGCTAAAAAGGATTGTAGTAGTGTTTAAATTGATAAAACTACTATACATCTACTTGATAATTAGTATACAATAACTCTTTTTACCAAAAAAAAATATCCCGACTTCAAACCGTTTTCTCATGGATGCCATTGTCAGAACTGGACCAAATTGAAATGGGACCACACAGGAAGCTTTCAAATAAAAAAAGAATCATCAAAATCGTTTCACCCAGTCGAAAGTTATGAGGTAACAAACATTTAAATTTTTCTCCTTTTTTTGGAAGTTAACTTTTTGGAAAATATTACCATATAATAGTGTTTTCGAAAATAGTTATTTATAATTTTTATTGGCAATATGAAAAATAATGTTATTTATTACATAAAATATATTACAAATGATTGAGGTGGAATTAGCATATTTTTTTCATAAATATATCTTTCCCCTGAAATTGTGAGCACAGACCAGTTTTTGAATGTTTTTACAAAGTCAAGTCTGAGATGTCATGAACTTGTTAACTACCATTTCAAGAGCAAGCGGAGTTTAGTTACACAGTAGAGGAAAATGTACACTTAAATGGACATCAAACGGAGAGTTCTCGTGAAAACGTATGAAACACGCGACGTTAGTAGGGCTTTGTGAAGTATAAAACTTTGTTCTTACGTAATTGAATATATAATACCAAACTGTTTATACCGACATTTTATGATCAAAGATTTTAAAAAAATGTTTTGGTGAAATATTTAACGATCTTGTCATAGTATGACGCTAAGACCTCCAGAAATAATTAA
Organism: Synanthedon vespiformis; assembly: GCA_918317495.1. Classification (NCBI taxonomy): domain Eukaryota; kingdom Metazoa; phylum Arthropoda; class Insecta; order Lepidoptera; family Sesiidae; genus Synanthedon; species Synanthedon vespiformis. The sequence continues at coordinate 8,604,344 of OU906947.1, forward strand.
AAGCAGTCATTATTCAAAAAATTGTCATATTTGTATTAGTAGAATTCAGTACAATTTTTACATTCGAAAAAGAAAGTCTAAATACTTAGTATAAAGTTGCTAACAGGAAACTCCAGGTGATTAGCACAATATACTTATACACAAACATTTCACAAAAATCGACCGTTTTTGGTGGTAAATTTATAACAGAAAATGCCTCGAATGGTTTAAGATTTAATCTAATAAGCTCCGTTAAGACTATTTCATCTGGGCTTACAAAACTCACTGTGCAAGATAAGAGTAACATTTTAGATAAAAAATCACTTGACGTCACAGAGTTAGTGATAAACTAATTAAAATGTGTCCTGTATAGAAACATTCATTTGAGCAGCAAATGGAAAATTTTGCACAGATTTGGTTGGACAGATTTTAAAGTGTTAACTCTAGTGATGTGGTTTTGGATTGGACGGATTCGTAACATTTGTATTTATTTTTAAAATAGTATTTGTCTATTACATTTTTATGTATAAAAAATAACAATATAATGTAAAAACAATACATTGAAAGAATTTATGATAAATACTACCTGCTGCCCCCGAGTTCGCCCACGTCGAAAAATGGAAAAATATATATTAAACAATATAACGAATGACGTATTTTTGCTATATAACACTTATAGAAAAAATAACACTTATAAAAGGTACCCTATGTCCTTTTTAGTATCCCGGATAACGTATTGTATTATGCAAAAAAGGCGTGAAAAGGTAACAGACAGATAGACAGAGAAATACAGAGTTACATTTATATTTGTAATATTAAGTATGGAAGTATTCAATTAGTAAACTTATCATAAAATAAATGCCGTTGATATAATTTACAATTCTAGTTTGTTTTAATAGAGGGTTTAGAAGGCCTACCAAAAGAAGTATTAATGGCTGCTTTAAATATCGCCTGTATTGAGTTGAGCGGAGAGTACAGTGGGTACGTTCCTGTATATAAGTATAATAAATGATTTTGTTTCAGATCAATGACAGTGGGCGCTGGCGCGTGCGCTCTCTTTACCTACGTGTCATACGCCACTCTACCGTTAAGACTCCACGAAGCGGCTATTGGAGGGATCACGATGCTCTTCATCAACATCGGGGCTCATTTTTTTTTCGCTCAACTTAGCCGCTTTCAGGTTTATGCCAATTTTCATGTAATAATGTAATATTTCTTAACAAATAGATACAAAAAAGCTCTCAAGTATCTTCACTCCTGAGGTGTTTCCAGCTAGCCACAATATGGGCTACTTCAAGCGAGCTGTCAGGGTAGGCAGCGCACTAGCACTCCCCTTGGTGTTGCTTGTGTCCTTAGACAACGGTAACCACTTACCATCAAGTCAGTCGCCAGCCGCCAGAATTTTTAGAAAATCTTTGAATGCAGTATAGATTAGTGTAGCTTTGTTGAAACTAAATTGGTATTTTCTTTTAGTTGGCTTGCAACTTGCTGGCCCTCTGTGCATCCAACATCGCCGGCATAATGACTCATCACCCAAGGGAATTGGCTCAACGTGGTGCCTTCCTAGAGACCAGGGACTGCGTTGAGGCCAGACTTGTCGTCCAACGTGAGAATCAACAACAGGTAAGATGCTATTGTTTTAATAGTGATTTATATTTATCCAATCCAACGTCAGCCACGTAGAGTAAATAGTACTTTAAAATATAATTGTAAAAAAGATGTATTGTATGTATGTATGTATAATTGTAAAATTGAAAAAAAGAAAAACATAGGGTAAAAAGTGCTGCTTCGATAATTGTTTTAACACTTAAGAAAAAGCGGCGCGGAAGAAGTCGCGGACAAAAACTAGTTGCACATAAAAATGCAAAATCTCGTGTGGTTTCTCCCGTAAAACAACGAAACGAAACCTATATTATTCAAGATAATTCTACGTAGCCTCTAATGAATATTTTAAATAGTCTTTCAGTGATTCCATTTAATCCATTTTACCCGGTAGTGAGTAAAAACTAGTAGATTACAGAGGTTTAACAGATTGTTGAAATGAATACAGCAGGTATCCTCTTAACAATAAATAGTACACATTTTTTACACTGACTCACATTCTGTGTAGCATTGAACATTAGTGAAATGTCTATAATATAATATAATATAATATAATATAATATAATATAATATAATATAATATAATATAATATAATATAATATAATATAATATAATATAATATAATATAATATAATATAATATAATATAATATAATATAATATAATATAATATAATATAATATAATATAATATAATATAATATAATATAATATAATATAATATAATATAATATAATATAATATAATATATAAGGTATATGTAAAGGTTTAAAAGGTACGTGCAAATAGCACTAGATTTCCCTAAGAATTTTAATAGGCCACGCGCACATTTCGCAATAAACACTCGCGCGTTCCCTCATTAATTAAACAACAGCAGTAATTGGAGCCAAAATACCAGCGGTGATATTTATTGCATAATATTGCGAAGATTACGTTTTATCGATGCCCAAACACCTCTCGTACACTTTACAATGAAAAAGGGATTTGCATTTCTCGTCCTGTAGTGACTGTGCAACTTTAAATCCTTATAAAATTTTAATATTTTACTACGATACCCTCTACGGTTGCAACATTTTGAATCCCTTGTCGAAATAAAATATTTTACAACCCAGAAATATTACCTACCTACAGCATTTTTACAAGTCTATGTAATATAACTTTATTATACCTACTGAAAATGTAAAAATCACTTCATTTTAATTCTGCATGCTTTTTTTATGCCATGCATCGTCCACTTAATGGGACTATTTCAGTGCTTCTAGTCGTGAATCGAACCCGGTACTCCTAGACAGAGCGTTATGGCGCGCACCCTAACCACTTATCTAACGGGCTCGTCGAATTAAGGATAGGGCAATAAATATTTTTAAAATTATAATAATAATATCGCGTACTTTATAGTTTTTACTTTAAGCTATTTTAATTCAATTTAAATATTTTTTATAATATAAGTAGGCATGAACTTTCTACAGTCAATGTTACATAAAAAGAATTATCTCGTATTGAAGTCTAAAAAGTTCTAAAAAGTTCTCGGTTCTCTTGATTATTTTGTAAATGTAGGCGAAAACTTACATGCTCACATACCTGTAATGTAAGTGTTCAAACTTTATTCTGTTTTCTCCTAAACCTTAATATTAACCATTCGTAAGTGATTTTTGTCATACAGACTTAACATAAAAGAAATAATCTTATTACAAAATTCAAGATGAAACGAAGGTGACAGCCACAGCTCGAAGACAATCTTATCATTGTTTACGCAATAATAAAATCATAATTATATCAATTTTAGATTAGATGAAATAGATATATTATTACGGCGAAAAACGTGTTCATTACACGATAATGATTCAGTAGTTATGACGTAATTTCTTTTATATTATACACTAACTTAGGCCCGCGGCAGCGTCCGTGCTTCTTTTTCTTAGGTGTAAATACATTTTAGTCAATCTTTATTGCTCATATTTTTGGCAACGAACAGCAGTTTTTTCAACTGACTTCTAAAAAAGGAGGAGGTTCTCAATTCGACTGTATGTTTTTTTTTTATGTTTGTTACCTCAGAACTTTTGACTGGGTTAACCGATTTTGATTATTCTTCGACATAACATTCGTGCAAAGATATACTTCTACGTAGAATAACATAGGTAAGTAAACATAAATAATAAAGCTTTGAGCATCATTACAGTGATGCAATTTATTTTTGCATCCAAATGCACATTTTGGCGGCAAAGCAAGACCCACACGACATCAGCTGTGTACCAAGTAATTTCCATCTGGTCGTTAGTTAGGTGCAACCGGCTGTGAATATCACGTCTGCTTACTCATTTTGGTATTTATACTTGTACTAGCTGTTGTCCGCGACTTCGCCCGCGTTAAAAAAGATAAAAAGTAGCCTATCACGTGTCCCGTACTTCTAAATGTTTATCTACCAAGTTTCATGAAAATCAGTTAATTCGTTTAAGAGTGTTGCAGGAACATACATACAGAAAAAAATCTAAAAATCGTCAATTTAGTTTCAGTATCATGTATAGAGCCTATATACAGATACACGACGATATTTCTGATCGTCAACGATCACCTAAAATGTTGATTTCATTCGAATCTCAATACATGAAAAAATTGTTTTATAATGTTATTCAAATACTGTCCCTGTTCGTTTAGAAGATAAGCTAAGAAAAATAAACCGATAGCCTGTTTATAAAAAAAATTGTATACATTACGTTAAAACTTTTCAAATACTTTGACTCGGATATTATATATAAGTAGATAAATATATATAAATAAGTATCTTATATCTATCTATTTATTGATTATCTAGTAAACTAAAGTGCGAAGAATACTATCTAACTATAAGGAAAAAATAATTAAATCAAAAAGTTGGTACTTTAATGTAGACAAACACTTTTGTAACATTTCAATCAGATTGTTTCCATTTTCAGTGACACACACACACTTGCTACTAATATTAAACATTATTGATTTTATTAATTAAATTAGCCACAATAATACACAAAACCCATTGTACCACGAGATCAGCGTAATGTCGTTTGCCGAAACTTAATTGTATTTACATGAACCGTTGTGCATCATAATTGTATGCTAATTAACCACGTACCAACTATTTGTACAGTTCATTGGATGGAAAGTTGGTTTCAGCAACAATATTGCCATTCGGTTAATTATGTTTGCTGTAAACTTTGAACGCAGTTATGTAAACATGTATTGATTTTCATATTTAGAGGATGTATTTTTATTAAAAAATATACGAGTATATGTAAAAATAAATACACGCAAGGTTTTGTACGTAAATTTTCAACTTCTTATTGGTTGAAATCATATTATTATAGATAATCACTTCAGTCTCTACATGAAGCAGTCGAATGTAATGAATGGATGAACCCTTCCAAGAATAAGGTATATTCGGAATGCGAAAATAACATTGCCATTTCAATTTAGTAGACTACGGCGTTCGGCGAATTCAATTTAACAGGCTACGGCGAATGAATGGGCGCAGGTACATGTCTAGTGAAAGCATCTGTCCAAGTGCAATAGAAGCTGTAGTGTTTATCTAGGTCTGCCACGGCTATTGGTATGCGCTCGACGACAACCGTACGTGCATTCACTCACGCCGCCACACGTTTCTGATTACACAATATTACCTACATATGTTGTATTTGTAAGAATTTCACTACCCTTTTAAAAGATGTTTATTTTGATAGATTTGTAATAACTTGTACTATGCGTTTCAAATGAGAATAGGATCGCGCTTGCTGCAAACTTCACATGATCCGAGTCATCATAGTAATGTCGTCAAAAAAATTCGAATAACAAAAATATAAATATTTTTTATTTATATTTTATCTAATAAATTTATATATGTATAAATATATATATCCTTACTAATATTATAAATGTGAATGTGAGTTTGTTTGTTTGTTTGTTTATTATGCTTTCATGCAAAAACTACTGAACCGATCACCATTAAATTTTACATACACGTTGTCTGGGACACCAGAAAGGACATAGGGTACCTTTCATCGTTCAACGCGGACGAAATCTCGGGCACCAGCTAGTATATAATAACTATTAAGTAATTAAACTATAAGTGTAAATTACAGTACGATTTAAATCGTATTTATACGATCTTTTCGGCTTTGGTTCCAAGTAGCAAGTTTGCTAACGCGTCTCCACGAGATAAGTAATTCTTTTATGGGTCAATGTGTGCGATTTTATAATAAACTACCTGAATAAATAAATCACATTACAAAAATAATAAAAATAATAATTAATTCTTGCATTGTTTTTTCTTGCACTCCGTACACATCAGTAATGAAGTTCGTGAGAAATGCGGTGCCAAATGCGAAATTCCAGTCCTATTCTCATTTGACACGCATAGTAACATGAGATTTAATTATTTGTTTATTTATATTTGGGAAACATAAATATTTCGATACACATTATACAATATATACAATATCTCAATAACATACCGTTTATTCCCAAATGTGATTCTTTTGGAATCAGATTTTCTTTAATTGAAAAAATTTACTACATTTGCTAAATTTACTGACAATAATGCCTAGACAATTTGCTAGATTTTCTCACAAGATTTGCTAACAAATTTTACTAGATTTATATATTACCGGTTCATTACTTTGATTACGGTATATTACTTTCTAAAAATTATTATTAGGTAGCATTGTTGCGTGCTCCTCCAGGTTTAAATTTTGTCATATTCTTATAATTCTTTATATCTGGTCTAATATTTAGTACCTAATTAGATAGTTCTTATTATTCTGATGTAGTATACCAAAATATTTACATTACTTACTTTTAATAATAATAATAATAATAACATTTATTTCAGACATTTGTCCAAAAAACTTGACTTTAAATCCATAACCTGTGTTTAAAAATATATGTAGGTAGATTTATAACTAGGTATAGCAAATAATTTTCCCGTTTTGGTGGACTAATAAATTGCTTTTCTTCCTTCGTATTAAACGTTTAAGAATTTCCGCAATAAATTGTTATGTAGAGTCAAAGAAAGTGGTTTGAACTTTAATATTTCTTCTTTTGTTGTTTGAAAATAAATTCTTTATAACGAACGATAGAATGAAAATAATTCTCTTGTGAATTTTTTTTCTTATTCATAGAGACAGATATTAAAGTTTTTTAATAGCACAATACTTATTGAACAAACGATTCAAAAATAAAATAAGTAACAAAACTGTTTTGAAAAACAACCTCAAAGTTTTATGATATATTCATACATTTCTTTTTTCTATTTCTCTACATTCTCCACACCTAATGAAAATACTATAAAGTAATTTCAATTTTCGTTATGTTTGTTGGGTCAATTTTATTAAATTTTGTGCATAATAAAATGTTAGTTTGCGTAGTGAAACTATGTAAAAATATAATAAAATTGGGTAAAAATATAATGGAATTGTGTAAAAAGTGACGATGTCTTACACACACTACAATAATTAATTATCGCATTCACGGAGCTATTGTTTTTATTAGATAGCGTGGTATCTAGTCGAGCGCAGCGAGACCAATCATTAATATAATAAATACATACAAAACAGTGACTTTGTCTTTTGTTGTAAGTTTGTTTAAGATGTAGGTACTCGTAACTTCCAAATAATAATAATAATAATAATAATAATAATAATAATAATCCAAAAGTTTACAAGCTCAGTGAAAAGGGCAAACAAAACGGTATCTGTTTTCTTATGTACATTAAGTGAAAAAGAATTAAAATGATTTTCCATTGAAGCTTTAACAGGCTCTTAACAAGCGAAGGGAATCGCCACACATGCTCCCTCAGTTGCCTTGACTCGTCTCTATTATTTGTAAATGCATACTTGTCATCTATAGGTTACGAATCACATTTACCTAAGTACATCTTTTCACTCGAACACAATTATATTTAAAATGAGAATGTCTTATTATCATTATCCTTATCCTTACTAATGTTATATTGTTTGTTTGTTTGATACGCTTTCACGCAAAAACTACTGAACCGATTATCATGAAATTTTGCATACACGTTTTTTGCAACACCAGAAAGGACATAGGTCACATAGGGTACCTTTCATTCAAGAATGTAACCAAAATAAAAACTAAATTTTATAACATTAAAAATTAATATTCAAAATTATTAAAATTAAACTCAAGATATTCAATGTTGAGTCCTCAATGTTGAGATTATACGTTATAACTTTCAATAATTTTAACACTTTTAAATCAGTTGCTTTAAACTCTGCACGAGTATTGGTGTATTTAATGTCTATATAGTTTCGGCTACTTACCTAATAATATATTTTGTTATATTATGGAAGCGATGAGCCCAATCAGAGTATTGTTTATCAGAGTGCACTCGGTCTCGTGTTAGGGCGCTATCCTTGCTACCTACGCAGGATAGCCTACCCACGCACGTGTATCCTACTCATGATGCAGCCCACCGTTACAGGGCGACAAGGAAAATGAAACTGTGTCTAGAACGTGCAATTATGTAATTTTCTAGAGATAAAATAGTCTCTAATGATCAATCAGGGACAGACGCTCAAGGACTTGTACAATACATTCGATAAAATATATTAAATTACCTTGTCATATTTTATCAAATAAGAAAAAACAATATCCACTACTATAGAAAAACTACAGTACATGTTATATATAGGCAAAAAATAATAAATTATTTTATTCTTTTCAGTTTTTTTCGGCGGTTTAATTTTTTGTTAAAAAGTTTCATTTTATAATTTTTTGTGGCTATAATCTACTATTTACTACATGCTTAATTTTTAATTATTCCCACCCCCATTTTCCCATCCTTAGGGTAGGATTTTTTTTCCAAATTTATACGAGACCAACTTCGAGATATCCCTTAAAAAAAGAATTATCAAAATCGAACTACTCTGTAAAAAGTTATGCGTGGTCATACGCTACAATCAGTGAGTGAACAATCAATCATCTCTTGTTTTCGTACCCTTAGGGTTGGATTTTTTTTTTCCAAATTTAAATGGGGGTCCCATTTAAATTGGGGGTACACCCTTTCAAATAAAAAAAGAAATATATACGCGTCGAATTGAGAACCTCCTCCGTTTTTGTTTTTTCGTTTTCGTCGTGCAGCACTATGGGACGAAAACGTGATTTGCGTCTCGAAAATCATTTTTCCAATACCCAGATCTGCATGATTTTACTATTTAAATGTGTAACTGAATGACCAATACATCATATAAGACTAATAAAATCGACTAGAATATACTTATGGGTACTAGTACTTGACTTTGAACTTTAAGTTGTATACGGTGCAGTATTTAAATAGACAAAAATACTTGATGTTTACATGAGTATATTTAAATTTTTTTTGTATTAAATCATATAAGTGTTCTATATTGTTGGAAAGGCAATTAAATAGAGTAGCGATTAAAATAAGCGATTAAAATAATTAGGTCAAAAAACATTAACCAGAAAAACACAATCTATTTTTTCTCAGCCTGAATATTTATTTAATACCTATACAATTAACAAGGAAAATGTCGTCTCATGACCCATTTTGCTAAAAATATTTTTGCTATAACATACAGTTTGGCAAACGCAAAATTATTGGCTACTATTTCTAATTGTTTCATTTGTTTCTGTTGCACAATTAGTTATCTAATGGAACTTCAGATCGTCGCGTTTCTTTCGTGGGAATATCAAACGTCAATTCCTTGCCATATTTCTGTAAAAGTTCTAACACAACACCGTTAGTCCAACCGAATCCATCCTGAACATTATATTCACCTCCGCTACCCATTTTACCGGGTTCCACAGCGCTGTATTTTTCGAACATTTTCCGAGTCTTATTGTACCCAATTAAGGTCGAATGAATCCATAACCTAGCCTGTTCCTTGGCCAAAACTTTAGCCTCATCGTAACCACTCATTTCTAAACAACTGATCAACATACTTTGAACTGGCGACCATACGTTGGGAAAGTCCCACTGCTCACCCGAATACACTAATGACGACGGTACACCGCCTGGGAACTCCAAACCAGCCGTAGACAAAAGATATCTAACCAATCTGGCAGCATATTTCGGAGCCTCATAAGTCTCTACAGCACCAGTCCAAAGAGGTGTAATACAACTGATGTAAAAAGCTCTTCTATGTTCCATCTTCTCTGTATCAAAGTCATACCACACTCCGTCCTGGTTATTCCACAAAACGTTCTCGATAGAATTTCTCCAATACTTGGCAAGACTGTACCATTTGTGCGCTTTTCGTCTATCTTTTAAACGCTTGCAGAGGTCGCCGGCGAGTTCAAGGGCACCAGCAAATATTGCATTCAGGTCAACGGGTATAACGTGGCTCATTCGTATAGATATTATACGATCTTTGGCATTGAAATTCGGGAACCACCTTGTAGAAAAATCCCAACCACTTTCAGCTGAGCTTTTCATTTCGCGGTAAAAATTCTCTCTGGCATATTCGTTCGGCAGGTTTTGAGCGTTTGTATAGTCTGCGTAATAAGATTCCGGTCGCGGACCTTTCAATTTGCTATCAGCCAAATACCTTAAAAGCATATACTTCTTGCCGTTCACCTTGATCGTCTTTATTTTCTTTTCGAGCCAATATTGAAGTTCTCTCTCCACCGTATCAATATTTTGCTCTAGCCATCCGACGTCTCCAGTGGCGTTCACATAACTAGCCACCATAGCGGTAAGTAACGGTGGCTGGCTTCGACCTAGGTAATACAATCGACTTCCATTCGGAACATACTCATACTCTTTGACTAAATGCAGTAAATTATCTATCATTAACTTCGCCGTTTCTGTCATATTGCTAATGAGAAGTCCTCGGACAATCCAATAAGAGTCCCAGTAATAAATTTCCCTAAATCGTCCACCGGGTATAATAAATCCATTCGGAAGATTAATGATGCTGTGTCTCTCGGGATATTTAGCAACATCAGGGACAACTTTCCGACCTAAAGTTGGCCAAATACTGATAACATCCTTAGCAAATTGTCGCAGATTTGGGTCCGAAATCTGTTTAAGGATAGGAGGATCGGGGTTAAAGTCTGGTGGCGTCCAAGCCTCCAATTCTTGTTCATTCAAAAAGTGATCATTGACAAAATTTAGAAGCTGCAAGCGGGTCGGATTGTGGTTAGTTTCTTGCATCAACATGGCGAACTCATCCAAAGTGTCGTTGGGTGAATGGATCATTTTTAAATCTACGAAAGTTTTCGAGTCAGGAAATATTCGTGCTAATTGCACCCTATGTAGGAGCTCACCGGTGCAGTATATTGAAGAGTCGCATGTGGCGACATCGCTGAATGCCTGTGCGCATGCACCAAGCAATCCCAGTACCGGATAAAGAGGCGTGAAGCGAAGACGTCTTAACGTGATCATGTTTCGATTCGTTAAAATTCCTCTCCGGACATTAGCCGCGTTGCCGTCGTGCGTTGAATCGGACGATAATTATCAACCTTCGCGCGCGAACAAACGTCAGGCGACCTCGACCGTCGCTGACTGAGTGGGTAGTAGGGGCACGTCTGGCCTAAGTCCGATAAAAAATGCATTGCCATGACTAATGTGTGTCAACCAATACGTACCGCCATTGCGATCGGTCGTTGTAACGTTATCACTCTCAAATTAAACACTTTCCCTGTAAATTCTACACTCGCTACTGTCCCGTAAGAAATGCGCGCGTCTTCACGTGAGTAGTTTTGCGAACTGTCAAATGAAATGAGCATAGCATATATCTATAAACTCTCTAATGTTGTCTATGAGAGATGAGCTTGGCCAATGAAAATAATCATGATATGAGGCCAATGCTCGGTGCATGCCTATATTATTTATTATGTTATTGTTACGGTACCTACGCACGACACTGAACCGATTACTCCGATTATATAGTTAATTTCTTTCTAACGTTATGTTTGACGCACGTATCTAAACTTTTCTTTTCTTAAACTATTTCATTATATAAAATGTTGTTTATTCATTATTAGACATTCTTTATCTGTTTATTCTTTATTTTTTTATTAATCTGAAGTAAGGAACAACGTTTTTTTTTTGGTAATCTTATCATGTAAACGCTACCACAGGGCAGGCCCACTATTATAGTGTGGTAGTTTAAGTGTCTTAGGCCTCTTTCACCAACTACAAGTAAAGCGTTGATTAGTTAATTTAAAAATAAATTTATGTTTTATTGAATTATGCACACGGTTTAGTGCAATCTTCGATAGGTGATTTTTTTTATTATATTCTATTTAATGTTTGGGACTTTTACCGTATAATCAAAAGTATATCATCTAAATTATTCCCGGTGACAGGTGAACGATGGTGAAAGAAGCCCTTAATAATTTTTTTGTTGTAAAAATCTTGTAAATATAAAAGAAATAAATAATTGCATTTTTCTGGCGTTGCTTGAATTTGTAGCATCTACTATCGAGTGGATCTTCGTCGTGCCTGCCACCCTTTCTCATAAAAAACATATAAATGCATTTTTTTGAGTAAATATTAGAGACAGGAAACGTCTCAGGGGCCCCGGGTTCGATGCCCGGCGGGGTCAACTTTGCAAATTTTAATATAATTATCAAAATTGACTCAGGTCTGGATTTGACGTAGGGCATACTACGTTTCGCAGTCATTTGGGCAGCCTGTCTGGCGGCATTACAGAATACCACCATAAAATAACAGCATTATGTGTTGTTGTGTTTCGGTGAGTGAGTAAGGGATGCCAGAGCCCATTACACTATCCCTCCCTTATTCTTCTATGGTCAGCAGCGCACTTGTAACACTTATGGGGTTGCTTGTGTTATAGGCGACGGTAGCCAATACCATCAAGTGGACCTTCAGCCTGTCTGTCGACCTTAACGTAAAGAAAGGAAAGTTAGAAATTCATTTTATTAAAGGCTACTGTCGCCATAAAGGGAATGCTCCAATGCAAGTACACTCCGAACCCATTTTTTTAACGTTGGAATATCCTTTTGGATACCCGGCAGTGTACGCGACACTGTGGAGTTATAACGGATTTGTACCGGATAAAACTCAACGACTTTCTAGCGCGGCCGTTGATGGGCATTATAACACAACTTCGGTGCCAATTAACCCTGTAAAGGTTATTAGAATACATAAAAATTGAAATGGGCTCCAATAATTTTGGTTTTCCAAATAGGAGGCTACCGCCGTAGAACACAAGTAACACCACAGTGCTGTAAGGGCGCTGCCTGTAAGTAGGATTAAGGATAAGAGATACATAACATAATATGCTGTAATTTCAAACGGGCTGCTCAATTTGACTGCGAAACGTAGAAATTTAGAATAAATTGTCATAATAACACCGCGTTTTTGGATTTTCATCATGCGGTTAACTCGACCCCGACTCACCACGATGACACCCTCACAGCTAGGCTGTCATGTCACGTCGTCGTCGTGGTGTCGCACCAAGTTGTTTTCGCTTCGCGTACTTTCCCACATTTTTCCAGGTGGCGGATGTTTATAGTTACTGCTACTTCCTTTGGCTGTGCCGTTGATCGAATAACGATTTAAAAACAGAAACAACTTTTCAATTTTATTATATTTCCGTAGATTAGCGCGTTTTAACTAGATATATATAAACTAGGGTGTAAGTGTAATCATAATAGAATTTAACCTCCTAGCGACCCGACCTCGGCTTTGTACACAATTATATACCTTGTACCTCCGTCGTTTATCGCTTTTCCTATTAGTGAAAGCCGTATCAAAATTCTGTTGGGTGGTCTTGAGATAATATTCTGTCTGCAATTGTGGTCGTTTTGCGATTCCGTCTTAATGCGGAACCAGTCATTTTGAGATCCACTTGTTTTGCAGGTTCAGCTAGTATGTTTATAAAAGATATAAATTTATTTAGAAATTAACGGGTAAGTAGTTTGCCGTTTTTTCGTACGCTTATAAACATACAAACAAATGTAAAGTGGGGGAGGATCCACAATTTAATTTAGTTAGAAACATTGAACAAGTGGCGGCTCTGTTCATTGAGCCGACAAAGGTGCATTTACCTATCTCTATTTCCAGCTCGGAGTGCACGGTCATGTTGAAGGCTCACTTTACGATCCTCCTTTGATAAGTTTGTCTAAATGCCACGAGCGCCGCTGTCCGTTGCTGTTCTCGCTTAGGTAATTTATTTATAGCATTCGACCGTAGAGCATCGGCAAGCTAATTTTGTTATATCAACAAACCAGACAATTTTTTTTAATGAAAACTTAAAATTAATTATTATTTTACTAACTAAATCTATTTTTATTATTATGGATAAAAAGGATAAAAAACATCCGCGGAAGATCAGCGTCATGATATTAATCATGTTGAGCGGAGACCATTTTGGTTCACTTTTTATGCCAGTATAATGATATGTATATTTAGAATATACTTTAAATTTAATGAAATTTATGTACGAAATAAATTTGAAAATAAATAAATTTCTCGTAAATTTCAGTACTCAATAAAATACCTTCTGTAAACTATAGTGTATTCCGTGCCGAATAGGGGCAAGAAACCACCATTGCATACTACAAAAACAAATAACATTAGCTTAATCTAGCTAGAGTGTAGTAACATGATTTCGTTTGACGAATTAACTCCCTGTCTTCTCTCTCACCGCAGCCTTCGTACCTAATTGCGAGTCATTAAATAACCGACGGTCCCGTGTCGCCCACAAATAGCCTAGGATGCACTGTAATTGAAGAGTATGGGGAGAGGAGGCCGGGGGAAGGACGTTGTAAAGGAAAATGTGCAGAGAGGGCGTAATGCAATTTGCACCTTTACACAGAATGTATAATATAATATATACAATATATACATACACCGTCTGAAGAAGATAAGCGAGCGTTGTGAATAAATAATGAGGCAGATATAAATCCTGAGTTATAAGTAATTTTGAGGTTACTTCACCAAGTTGAGCTATCTTTCTGAAGGCAGAGCAGAAGGACGTTGTTTTTCTATAAGAAGTTGTTCTTATAGAAAATCAACGTGAAATTATCAGCAAAATTGCTTGTTTCGGGTGCTGATGGTAGGTTGCATCTTATCATCGAATGAATCGTGAGACTGACTAGCTAGCTACCCATTTATCGTAAATATAGAACATCCTAATCCCAACTAACATTATAAATGCGAACGTGAGTTTGCTACGTTTTCATGCCTTCACTACTGCCATGAAATTTTTGTTTTTGTCTGACGTTAATTTTTTTTAAAGATGAAGAGAAAGGGGCACGGACAAAGTCGCGGGTAAAGTTAGTTTACCCATTAAATAATTTATTTTCAAAATCTGTTCCTATCGTCTGGTGCGATTGATCTCAATTTCATTATAATGAATAATAGGTCGATATGTTAGGCCATTGCAAACTGTTTGCAGGCTGTGTTGCACATGAATTAAAGCTTTGTACACACTGCAGCTACACAGGTTCTGCCGCCGAACAAATTAGAACACTAATGAGAAATTGATATTGCAAGGGGAATTCAGAGCGAATATTGTTTATATTAATAGGCGAGGCGTTCGGAATATTTAGTCGTGACATTGTTAAACAGTAATAGTTTATACACTAGTAGACCGACTGTCACATGTTTCTACAACAGCAAACAATGATTGTACAATATTATGTGGTCTACTCTATGAAAAAAAAAACACTCAATTCTAGAGCCACACGTTTTCAAGCTTACCATCCAATCGGCATGATACGAATGGCTTGAACAAGTTGTTCGTGTGTGGCCGGCATAAGAAATAAATATTGTTCAAAGAAATATAAATTATGGCTCAAATCATCGTATATGGTAGAGGAGCCCAAGAGGGGATTTTGGGATTTAATCGAGCGCGTCAGATATTGCCGATGTATATTAATAAATAATAGTAACGTGTCTCCGATATGTATCTGCCGGTTTGGTTGGTGGGATTGGTGGGGTTAAAATTGGTTAGGGGTAAAATTTTAAATACAACTCGATCACGTCAAATTTTAGAGGGGATGTTAAGTGAACCCAAACTAAGCTCCCATTTAAAATACAGACGATTCAGATGTAACACAAGCTCGTGGCAGCTTTTTGAAAATGCAAAATTGATATTTGGCGTTTGCCATTTTATAATACAAGAGCGCGTCAGATTTTCATACAGACGGTTCAGCCTCTGTATTACTGATCGTGCTGATTCTTAATCTGACGATTATAGGATTTTTTTAATACAGTGTCACCGCTCACCCCACCGCTGAAAAGAAAAACATCATATAACCTTTTTTTTTCTTGCTACCATTTAATCTCCAAAATCCACACGACGCTCGAGTCCACAATGCCAAAATCCCAACATTTTAGCATTGTGGACTCCTGTACCAATACTAGGAACATTCCTAAGTTACTTAATACACTCTTATTACTTCGAAGATTTTTGCAATCTTGCAAGAATATTGAAACATTTATAAAAATATTTTTAATAACTAAGCGAGAGCACACAATTTTAATATCCACTACACGACATAAGTTTGATGAGGAATGTTCACTGTTATTACGACGTCCGCTGCATTTGAAACCGCGTGATTGCAAAGCCAGTCAAAGTCTAGAAAGTCATTTGCCATATTTCTTCATCTTGACTCTGTAAGAAAAATACAGACTTCACAGCAGATTTGAAAAAGTTCATTATTTATTTATTTATTTTTTAATTTATTTATCTATTTGTTATACAGTAATGTTTAGGTTATAATCATTAAAATATGTAGGTAATAAAGTTCATATATTACCAAAAGTCAAATTAATTATTGTTTAGTTAGTTTAAGTATGAATTGGAAAATTTATTTTGGCGAGTAGGTGAATTTTTAAACCATGAAGTTTATTGGTTTAAAACACAGTCGGGGTAAGAAAAGATTCGTCACTTTAAAGTCGACATTTACTAACCAGAATTTAACGCTCATGCTAAAATTTCATTTCAAACGTTTCTCAGTTGTCTGCATAATGCTTTAGTTTCAAAAGGTACTAAAAAGTCTACGACTTGACAAAGGAATGAATTCGAAAACTGACGAAGGTTTTCGTACCCCGACTGTACATTCTTTTGCTCATGAATTCCTCCGCGGCATTTTTCTTAGGCGTTTAAATATTTATACTTATCGCTCATTTTTGCCTGGAGTTGAAGATTTTGTTTTTAAGATAAACCCCCGATAACGGTATTATTTTTCTGATGGAAAATATCATATGTCCTGTTCGTGTGTTATTATGAATTAAATCAAACAAACTGACTATATTATATTAGGTATACATTTCGCTTATCAAACAAAAACTATTATTATGAATGGGATATTTTATGTCATTTCTGAATACAATTTTGTGTTACTTGTCTATTGTGTGTGTGCTTTTTTTAAGTATCTCTTTTTCACAAACACTCGTCCGTTTAACAAAGTCCTAAACTACTTCGCCCTTTTGCCATTCAAAGTGAAAAAAAAGGAAATCCTGAAACGTGAATGTTTTCTAGGAACGGCTGCTCCTGTCTGTCCTGCCACGTCATGTCGCCGTTGAAATGAAAGCGGACTTTGAAAAGCAGCCCCGCCAAGACCAATTCCACAAGATCTACATCCAGCGCTATGAAAATGTCAGGTAAATCATTTTTTATTCAAGTTATTACTATCGCGATACATTATTTATTATTACATTATAATAGTATTTTGAAGGCCACAAAGGCTTCGTCAAAATACAAATAATATATATAATATACGACCTAGTTAAATATTTTATTTATTAATGATTATTTTATAATATCTATACTAATATTATAAAGAGGAAAGATTTGTTTGTTTGTTTGTATAGAATAGGCTGCGAAACTACTGGACCGATTTGAAAAATTCTTTTACCATTAGAAGCCGACATTATCTGTGATGAACATAGGCTACTTTTTACAGCGGGAAATGCTTCATTCCTACGGGAAATCTAAAATAAAAGTAAATACTAGCGGCTTAGCCCAGGAGTTAGCGCCATCTATCCAAAATACGGTAGATGGCGTTTTATACTTTTCTACGCGGACGAAGTCGCAAGCACCAGCTAGTGATTTATATAGTCAGAATGAATATTTTTACTACATATGTAAATTTCTGTTAGGAGTGTATAATATTTTCTCTATTTATTAATGTAAAATAATCTTATTAATTTATTGCAATGCAAATATTATGTAATATTGGAAATAGACGTGTGCATGAGTTGTCTATGAGAATTAGGTGTAAGCCAACGTGAATGCCAAGGGAATTTCAATTTTACTACAGGATTACAGAGCACAATGGCTACAGTAACTGGCTTAAACGTACTTCCGGTGATTCAGAGGAAGTGCGGGAGTGTTTGTATAAAGATTTAGTAGACCGATCCTTCAGTATACGGTCCCGATGGAGCTCTGAGCCTCCTCGCTGCGAACAAACAACTATGTCGATGTAAAAGAGATAAAATGACAAAATGTTTCCCTAAAATGGAATACATCAATATTTTATCGCATATATTATTATTACTGCAATTTGTTTTAGGTGAAAATATTTTTTGAAAAATACTTTTTAAAACTTATCGTTTCCCCATAATATTTTTTTTAAATGACACACCATTTAAGACTCCTTATAAATATTTTATTTACCAAGGTGCTTAGTACCGTCAAAGGGGTACTTTTTTTGGTACATTTCTTTTGGTTCTTTTGGCGTGAATTCCCTAATGCTCCTTAAATGAGTACGACGATTGGAAATATTTCCACTCTAAGAAACTAAGAATCTGTTTTACTTTAAACACAACATGGAATCGTCATCTCAGCAGCAGGATATAGGCAGGATATAGGCTTTTCCCATAATTTACAACATAACACATTACAATTAAATCAATCTTACATTTTCATTCAAAACATCGAGCTATATCTACCTACTAATTAATCCCGCTATGCTAGCGCCTTAAATGATTACTTACCTTCAAGTGCTGATTTTTTTCTGTCAAATTATGACATACTAACTGTTGCAAGCGACTTTGTCCGCGTAACTTTATAAAATATAGCAGCCTATTGTTACTCGCTGATAATATATGTATACAGAGCATCTCAAAACTAACCGATATGAAGGGAAAGTACCTTCAACCGGGAAGTATTTTCAACCGACTTCCAAAAAGGAGGAGGTTCTCAATTCGATTGTATTTTTTTATGTTTGTTACCTCATTAGTAACTTTCGACTGGGTGAAACGATTTTGATAATTCTTTTTTTAATTGAAAGCTGGTGCTTCCCGTGTGGTCCCATTTCAATTTTCTCCAGTTCTGACAGTGACATCCATGAGAAAAGACCACGAGACGGTTTAAAGTCGGTTTATTTTTTGTTAAAAAGAGTTATTAAAAGTTAATAAATGCAGTCAAAGACTTTCTAAAAATTACGTCGTCGTCAGCAATAAATATTATTCTTGAAATTTGAATCAAACATTTTACTATGAACATTTTACTTAAGAAGAATTGTTATTATTTTTTTTTTTATTTAAGTCGGTTCGGTTCCCGGCCGAACGAAGTAATTTTTAGAAAACTTTTGAATGCAGTATTACTAACTTTTAAAAATGACATAAAGTCTTCTATCAGCAAAATATCCTTATCTATGATTTCCCTTCATATCGCATAGTCTTGGGACACGCGGTATATATCTCCCAAACAGTGAAAGAATTTTATATTTTAAATCGGTCCAGTAGTTTCTTAGCCTATTCAATGTAAACAAACAAACAATCAAATCTTTGTTTTTTTAATATTGGCATAGTATAGTATAGATGTAGCAATTCAACACGTGTAGTCCGCCAGTGAATAACTTTTGTTGAGGTTATTGTAAATGCGTGCTAATAA
This sequence comes from Synanthedon vespiformis, assembly GCA_918317495.1. Lineage (NCBI taxonomy): Eukaryota > Metazoa > Arthropoda > Insecta > Lepidoptera > Sesiidae > Synanthedon > Synanthedon vespiformis. The sequence continues at coordinate 8,623,755 of OU906947.1, forward strand.
TGGGTTTAACTTTTGTTTAACTTTGTTCAATACTTATAAATACAACTGACACTGAGGTCGCTCAAGTTATTGCTTTAATTAAACAAGGAATGAAATAATGTTTACTGTTGCCAGAACTTTGAATCTGAACGGTATTTCATTTCGTTAGAAACTTGTAATACAGTAAACCAGTACTTGCTAAGAAAAATTCGTCATATTGCGAATTGCAATAGCTTCGTATGCGCCATATTTTTATACCTATATAAATAAACATTTAGTATGGAATATAAAGAAGATGAACTGATATAAAAACATTAAATATTAAAGTCTCCCGCCGCGTCTGCGAGCGTTAAAATACGTTATATATTATATATAACTAGCTGCTGCCCGCGACTTCGCTCGCGTAACTTTATAAATTATATACTAAAACCTTCCTCAAGAATCACTCTATCCATTTTTGAGTTTATCGCGAACAGACAGACAGACAGACGCGGCGTAGGACTTTGTTTTATAATATGTATGTATAAGGATTTGATAAAAAAAGAGTGGGTCGCTAGTATATCGCTAGTATAAAGATATGAAGGAATTGTTGAAGAATGAAGCTAGTTCTCGAACATAGTTTTTCATTATATTTTTTTTATATATACTTATAGTACGCTTAAAAGACTTCGCGTGTTGTTTTATTCCACGCGTAACTAGTAACTACCAAGAGATTCAGTGATATTCAACAGACAATATGCGACATTATCTATTATAAAGACTTGACGCAAGACAAACATCAAAGAGAATATTCAAAGCGTCAACAGAATAGTACAAAAGCTTATACGAGTATAGTTGTTCATATTGTAATTTGATTCTCCTCCACTTTCGTATTTATATAGTGAGGATTATGTTCTGTTAAATATATATATTATTATATGTCAATGTTTATATTAAATTTATATAAATTGTCTGGTGTAAGGGCACATGTTTGTGACTTGATACATTAGTTGATTTTCTTAAGATTTAATAATAATAAATTTATATTTAAAGTTTTTAATGATTACAATAATTATTAACGTTAAGTAACAGCATGTGTGCTGTTTATGGGCGTAGCTACGATGGGGCAGGGTGGGGCGCTTGCCCCACCCTGGCTCTGACCTGTAAGGTACCTAATCAAACCTAAAACCTAATATCCGTAAGAAAGTTCACACTCGACAGTCATCAGTCGACATTTTTGGATGAAAGATTTCGTGGTGTAGATAGGTGAGCAATAAGAACGTGTTTTGGATAATTCGAATTATACATACAGATACAGGCTGCTATAGGGTGTGGCTGTAACCTTTTTGTATGAAAAAATCAATCGGGGTAAGACCGCGGGTAGGTATAGTTTGCTAGTTACATATTTTTTTAGACTGCTGCCCCACCCTGAGCCCATGGCTGGCTACGCTCCTGGTGCCGTTGTATTTCGGTGAGTGAGTAGGAACACCAGAGCACATTTCAAGTGGGCCGTCACACTGTCTGAAGATCGATACAAAAATAAAAAAGTCAGCTATATGTACTTAAACTATAGGTTAACTTGTCTATGTAATAAATATTATGATATTTATTTCGTAGCATAGAACATTTCAATCTTCATCTTACCCTCATCATCCCAAAAGCAACTGCTCTCATTTATAGGTACCCCTGTAAACTCAACTAATTTTACGAACAGTGCAACTACTTATTACGTTTTTTTTTTAAGAAACCTATTGTTTTCATCAAACAAATAAATGTGTTAATCAAATATTTACATACATTTATGATAAAGGTTTTATTCTATGGAATTTCTTTATCGATCACAATGTTTTGGATGTGTAGAGCTTCGTAAGTAAGCCTTCAAATCCCTACCGGGTTTTCAATATAAATAAATGGATTTCCTGACAGTTTATTTCCTCCCTTTTTATCTAAAAAGCGAGCGAAGACGAGCCATACGAAACATTTCACTTGAAACGGCAAAGGAGGCTTCGTTAAATAATAAGTAAATTGTACTGAGCCTATTTCATAGCGGGGGTGCAAAAATAAACAGAGATGTAAAACGCTTGTGGGCTCTCTCTTTGCGAACCAATTGCTCCGTGTATTTTCTTGGTAATATTTTCCGTAGAATAATATTGCTCGCTCTCTTTATAAATCGCGGTGTGTTTTTGAGGTGAGATGTAGGTTTTAGCGGAACACGTATGTCGCACGCACAATGGGGCACACATAGCCAATATTCAATACAATTTCTGCGTATATTGAACTTCTGCGGTAACATGTTGCCTTGCCGAATTAGGCCTCGTACTTTTTTATCGAACTATTTTCGTATGTGTATATTGTACAATCTGGCAGTGTTCAAGGAACACTTACGTAATGTTTTCATAAAAAAGCGTATTAATCCCTCAACAAATTTCTAAATGACTATATAGTACAAACGATGCAAAATATACATAGGTAATATAAATATATATTTTATTAAATGATATATTAAATACCGCTTGTCGGTTGAATTTATTATAATTATGTATTAAAATTTACAAATAGATTTTATTTCAACATAACTCTTTTTAACAAATAAACCGACTTCAAAACGTCTCATGGTCCTTTCTCATGAATGCCATTGTCAGAACTGGACCAAATTGAAATGGGACCACACGGAAAGCACCAGCTTTCAAACAAAAAAAGAATAATCACCTACCATCAAGTGGACCGTCAGCCTGTCTGTCGACCTTAACATAAAAAAAAATCAAAAGCGGTTCACTCAGTCGAAAGTTATTTATGAGGTAACAAACATTAAAAACATACAGTCGTATGTTTTTGGATGTATGTTTTTTTTTTGGAAGTCGGTTGAAAAGGTACGAAGTGATGTTAAAACATTACCGAGGTATATACTTTTTGTTGGTACATTTATTGGATGTCAGATGGCGTTGCGTAGCCAGGTAAATCGCGCTATCACTTGGTCTCGCTTCTATTGTACTTATGACAAGTCGACGCAAGGAGAAGCAGATCGGTTCAGTAGTTTTTGAGAATTTTTGAAGTGCTTGCTTGAACGAAAGTTTTTGCAAAGTACAAAAATACGGAATAAGATTAATAAGATAAGATCAAGATGTTTGTTTTCCAAAACTCCTATGCTATGTACTTGTACAGCTGGACCGGACGGAGCCGGCCGCATAAGTCGATTAACTTAACTAACACAATAAAACACATTCAAATCAAAAAAGTGCAATGCAAATCAACTGAACACACTCAAACTCACGCTCAACTTACTTACTGAAGCTTTTAGTCAGCTTTTTTGTCATGTGTCTCAAATAGTCTCAATCTCAAGACAAAAGTCTGTGACCAATTTGTGTTGCCAGTGATGACATATGGCGCTGAAACGTCGTTTCTAACTACGTGCCTAGCCTAGGAAGGTAGCTCAACGAGCTATGGAAAGGGCTATGCTCGGGAAAAAAGGGTTACATAGCGAGATCGAATCAGAAATGAGAGATCCGTAGACGTACGAAAGTTACCGACAAAAGCCGACGGATCAGTCAGTTGAAGTGGCAGTAGGCAGGGCATATAAGTAGTACGGAGAGCCGACGGCTGCTGGGGCCGGAAGGTTCTCGAGTGAAGGCCACGGACCAGCAAGCTTAGCATAGGACGTCCACCCAGAACGTGGACAGACGACCTAATAAAGGCCGCGGGTCAACGGTGGATCCACGCTTCTAACCGTATTGGAAAATTATGAGGAAAGCCTATGTTCAGCACTGGACGTCCTGCGGTTGAGATTATGATGATGAGAAGACAAAAGTGTTCTGTATCAACCATCAGTCCCCTAAATTTAGTGATAAAAAATATTTAACGCTACCCCACAAATGCATCGCGCTCACCTTTGAAAACTTTCACTCAAATTTTCAACCGTAAAAGTTGTGGCTCGAAATTTTCCACGTTATTTCATTTTGCTAAATTATCCGCGCACAATTTACTTGGGTCGCGGCGGTCCTTTGTATTCATAGCGACTTCGAAACGAAAAGTTGAAAATGTCAGGCAAGTTTAAAGGCTGCTTTAATACAATCTGCCACATTTCCCGAGTGAAACTGGATCAAACAATATAATTACATACCGAAACTCAAATTGATTCCCCATTTAAAATCTCTCTCAGTGAAAATTAGTTTTAACGGCGACTGTACAAATACCAAACCATTAAACAAAGTATAAATTAAACATTTAAACGATTGAGAGGTTCATTTAGCAAATAATACCTTTTCTAATATATACATGTAGGTACATACATTTTCATGTAGTTTAGTACCTAATATTTTTTAACTCATCGCGCAGACCGTATATTCATTCTCTTTACTAAATTTAAAGCGAAAGAAACGTATAACGTCTCTTGAAAATATTTTTCTGTTTACCTACATTTGAAATTAAAAAGGAATTTTATAAGACGCAAGCGGCGCATAAAATAGGTAGACTGTCGGTCGGACGTAGGATAGGAACGTTTCATTTCCCGTTCATTTCCCGATTGTAACCCAGATCGGTACTAACATTAGAACAGAAAAAAGGAACTAATATCCACTCAAATACTAGAAATAGCGATAGCAAACGCAACGTTTTGCTAACCAAAAACCCGGGGCCTTAGTCAAAGTAACATTTCAAAAACGGTAACGGAGTTCGAAAGAATTGTATGGGAAGTATCACGTGATTTAGCGACGGCATATGTCAATCCCATACATTTTATTGTTTTCGAACTTCGTTATCGTTTCGTTGTCGTTTTCGATTGTTACTTTGACTAGCGCCCCAGGGTAGAAATAATTATCCTTACGTCTCTTCTTACCGTTTACACACCCCAAAATACTCAAAAATTTGAATTCGTGCTTTTCCAGTAAGTATCTAAATTTAAATTTAAATATACAGAATTTATTAAAATGTTTAAAAAGTAGTTTCAGTTTACTTTTAGTAGATTATATTAAATCAGGAAATCAATTTATAAATAACCGAAAGAAACCGATAGTCATATATAACATGAACTCGGGAAAGGCTAACACCTGTTGCGTCTGGCTGTTGCCTGACGGCCAACCTTAAATGAAGAAACACATTATGAGTATTATCTAACATGTATGATACTACCGCTTCGCTGTACTGCGCGATGTAGTTCATTTTTTGAAAATCGCACTAGAACCTAACATTTATCCAGTTAATCACATATACGTCTGTGAAAACCGCATTTAAGTCTTTTAAACCGTTGCTGAGATTAGCGTACACAAACTCACAGACAGAAAAATTCTAACAACTATTTTTTCTACTCAGTAATAGGATAGGTATAAGTAGAACGTATAAAAATTGAAAAAAAATAATAATGTACAGACACCAATATTAGTGCGCGCTTCGTAGTCATTGCTACAATATTCGTAGCAAGTACACCTGCAGCTACAACGCTATGATGCTACACTCGACTATCGCTACATATTATAAAACAAAGTCTTCCGCCGCGTCTATGTGTGCATTTTTTGCTGTACAGCATTGCTCCAATGACATTAATTGTAGATCGCAACGTCCTCTACATTTTTTGTTCTATAATTTTTCCTGTGAAATGCATACATTTCGAGAAAAATGCATTTCAAATTATTTTTTTTAACTTTTTTTGAGTTTTCAAAAAGACGCACCAAAGTAGCACATGCAAAGGTAGCTTAAGTACATCATTCTTCAACGAATAAAACAACTTTCACCCATCCGCAAATTTTTTCACCACTCCATTGATAGATTGACTGAGCTAAATTGTTCCCGCGTAGCTGATGAAATCATAGCTTCTAAGAAGCACAAGTTTGTTTACTGTAATACGATTAAAGGCCTTGGTGTTAACAGGAACAAAGGCAAGGTACACGGAATAACGTCATCATACCTCGAGAGGAATGAGCAAAGGTCACGTCTAGCAGCAAACTTGCGTTAGTCTTATTTACGGTCTTGCTAAAGTAACACCAATTATACGTCTTCAACAAGAAACTTTACTGTCTGTTCACCCATGGATCCCATATTACCTGTAATGATGACGACATTGGTGATAAATGTTATTTGTAATAAGAATTGTTATTGTAAGTGTACCTCGTAAAATAAAATTGTTGTGTCTTATTGGAGCAATTTTTGTTACAGTATCCTTTTCGCTGATATCTGTGGCTTCACATCTCTCTCAGACCAATGCACCGCAGAAGAGCTAGTGCGTCTTCTTAATGAATTGTTTGCAAGGTGAGTACATTATTTTTAATTATTCATTGTAAGCTAAATTGTACAAAAACAGGAAAGACGTTCTTGATGATTGGTCAATTATAAATATTTAAAAAAATATATCTTAAAGTCTTTCTTATCAATAATTCAAACAATTTACTTTATAAATCAAAATATATTTTGATTTCTAAAAAATCTCGACGATTCCATATATATATAGGATATTCAATTCAATATATAGGATATTTGAGTTTTAATTTAGCGATGAATTAATTTGGAATTTGTGATTAATAATATCTATTTAATTGGTAATTAAAAACAAAAGTTTCTTTTTAATACCAAAAACGCTGATCGAGGCCAACATCTAGTTATGAATTTAATTACATAAACTTAAACTCAAATAAAATAAATTAATTTTCGTCCTTCTGTACAATGAGCTTAATTGGTACATTGTTTAGCACTCACAATGTGGACCCAGTAGGACACTGAAAAATCGTTGACAGAGAACTAAGTTTGTTTTACAGGTTTAAGGTTTCATTATGGCACGGAGACAACTTTATGTAGAATTTAGAAAAATAAATTTACCTCATTAAATTTGTTTAAAACTATGATATTTTACGACCATAAACGTTCTTTCATCTTTACAATCAAGTAAAATTATTTAATATAAAAATAACATATTATAAATATCTTGTGCTATACTAATATAAGAAGAATTTAGTGGATCTTAAGATTTGTGCGCTCACATAAATTTTTACGTCACAATTTCGTCGGTTTCATCAAAGCGGGAATTCCTTAATAATAACCTCCATTGTTTATGCTTCATTGTCTAAAAATAATAAAAAAATATTTTTGTATTACGGTATGAGTTAAGATTTCATTTCGTAATAAAACTCAAGTTTCTTTATTACAAGTAGACTTAGTACCTATTTGACTTATACAAATATACAAATAAATATTTTACATAAAATCAAATCTCTCCTCTTCGTGATATTAATGTAGAATAAATACACTCAATTTTATATCAGTGGTTTCAGTTTGAAGGCACAATAATGTTCCATGTTAATTTACAAAAATGAAATAAACTTTTACAACCGCAATCTTTCATTAGACTTGTGCAGAACTGTGTGGGGTCAGTCGTACGAGTCTCACCTTGTCGATTCTAAACAAGCGTATTTATCATTTTCGCTTTGATATAAGGCCACGGGGGTGATTGAGCCATCCATCAAAACTGTCCAGTGAACCTTTACGATATTGGACTCTCCCTAATGACCACCCGGACCGGACCACTCCGTTACGCACTCTGTCATGCCGATTTGAGCGCGCGACTGTTGTCATTAAAACGAATATGGTCTTAATTAATTTCTTGCAATTACATGATTCAATGGCCGGATTTGTTATCAACTATTTCTTGATATCAGCTGTAAAACCACTCAGTTATTATGCAAACCTTGTTCGGCCTATTCTCAAGAAACGTGCACTGTTGCTAATTGGTTATTACGTATTAATTAAACTTATAAGATTGCTGAAATGTAGAACGTAGACTAAAATTCGCATTTATTTTTTCTGGATCTTATATACACTCGTTTCATCAGTGAAAATCGTATTAAAATCCGTTGCGTAGTTGAAAAAATCTAAGCGTACATCCAGACGGACAGACAGCGAGAAGCCACTTCATTTTATACTATGTAAAGATTAGGATATTATTAACATACAAAATTTCAAACTAATCAAATAAAATCTACTTAAATATTGAAAACTAATCGAATAATGAATAGAATCACATTGATCCTGCGGTGATGTAGCCCGCAACAGTCGCATCGAAATCTGTCTTAAATTACTGAAATAACATCCCTGTTTTGGTTTTTTATTGAATTACCAATAATTATTTTGATTATTGTGTGGTTTAAAAGAAGTCATATTTTCTATATTCTTGATATCTACTTATCCCCATACCAACGGGCAAACGAAGTTTGCATTTCAAATAGAAATCAGCAAATCGAATTGTTAGCAAATAATGCTGCTAACATTGTGTTCGACGAATGTCGATTTCGTGACCTCGGTGCTATTTCGTTGAAGTGGCTACGCTCGTCAGCGCTCGTGCATCTAATATTGTCGCGGCGCGGTGTCATATTTGCAAAGTGAAATCTTGCTTTTAAGAAATAAAATTAAAATAGCAAGTACTGTGCAAGTACTTGAACAAAAAATATCCAGACGTCTTGAATAACTTTATTCTTTAAAATAATTCACAATAGAATATTGTTTTATATTTATTTTCGTACCGTAAGCGTAAGCGTGTTTTATAAAGAAATATAATTTCTAAATTTCATAAAAAAATGTGTAAACAGGTTTTTATATTATTATTTTTTTATTACGTTGTATTCATTATGCTTAATTGAAACCGGGGGACGATTTATAAAAAATATAACTGTTTAACTACAGCTTTAAAAGTATGTATACACGATTAAACCACGATGATGTGGTATTTGCTTTAACTATTAATAAATTTTCACTTACAGCGAAAAACGTTTCGTTCATATAGAAAATGTTTAATAAATATTTTCAATAAAAGCCCCTGCTTTTAGTTTTCACTTTTACGGCAAGATATAAAAGGTTTTTAACCGTACTGCGGTAATCATGTAATTGACTATACGTGAGCTAGAAATAAATTTTATAACAACAATATTGCTTTTCCAACGCCATGATAAGTTGAGCTGTTGAATAAAAATAGATTTATAAATAAAATTGGAATTATTGAAATTACTGTCTAATTTCATTTAGCATCATTTATTTTATTCCATTTATTACAATAGAAAATATCAGGTGGATGTTAAAAAGTGTATGAAGAATGGAATGTTACTCGTGAATAGGTAATTGAAAGATCACAATTCCTACTCGTCGGATGCTTACGTATGAAATAAGACTTTGTTCTAAATTTCATATTTTAAACATAGTTTTTTGGCTATACTTTGATAGTTGTAAGTATATTAGCTTAGTTTTTATTATTGGTTTTATAAATGGTTTTTTAAAACCATTTATAAAACCAATAATAAAAATAATTTTTAATTATTGGTTCCAAACTTAGCGCGAGCAGAGTTGCATTGCAGCGAACAACTATTTTAAATTTTTCGAAGACATTCTAAACAAATTAGTATAATTTTAATAAGTTTTAACATTATGTATAAAATTAAACTTCGTCTTTATTTTGGAAGATTCGACCGACTGGCAAATGAACATCACTGCCTTCGCATCAAACTTTTGGGAGACTGCTACTACTGTGTGTCCGGAATTCCTGAGGCGAGGGTGGACCATGCAAAATGTTGCGTCGAAATGGGCCTTGACATGATCGATGCTATTGCGTGAGTACCACGCCTCAACTTTTTCTATTTTACCTTAGAACCTCAGCTAAGTTTTTTTTTCTGAAAATTATATATAAAAATCTCTTTTCATCGGTGAAAACCGCACTAAAATTGATCTAAGCTTACTTACATTAGGGGTTAGAGAACGGACGGCGGGAAACGATTTTACACTTATTAATTTTCCTTTTTTTATAATAAGTTTAAAAGAGAATAAACCTATTAATGATTTAAATAATATCGTTTACTTCTACAAATAGGTAAAGTCCTTCGTTGCTTCCCATAACTCAACTAATCAATATTTAATGTGGTATGAAGAATAAATGATTTAAAGAATGTGTACTTATATACCTGAATATTAATAATATAGATTGGTTCGCGAAGTGACTGGCGTGAACGTGAACATGCGCGTGGGCATCCACACCGGCCGAGTGCATTGTGTGGTGCTTGGTCTACGCAAATGGCAGTTTGACGTTTGGTCCAACGATGTCACCCTGGCTAACTACATGGAGAGTGGAGGCTTGGCCGGGTAAGCAAAGTAAAATTTGTGTTGTTTTAAATTTTCAATAGGAGAAATCTTCACCAATATATAAAGCTGAAGATTTTGTTTGTTTGTTTGGTTGTACGCGCTAATCTCAGGAACTACCGGCTCGAATTGAAAAAAATATTTTTGTGTTGGATAGTCCATTTATCGAGGAAGGCAATAGGCTATATAGAGAACGCGGATGAATTCTCGGGCACCACCAGTAGTACATAATAGATAAATGGTGATAACAATCAACCCAATATGACTTTATTCAAATTTCGATCTGGCCGTAGGTAGGTAGGTTACCTGTGAATCTTTTTGATTACATATTATAATGAACAATTTTAATTGACGGTTGCAGCACGTGATTATGTCCGCGTAACTTTATTAAAAATAGCTATTGTTACTCGCTGCTAATGTACAAATAGCTTCCAATAGTTTCGGAGCCTAATCAATGCAATAAAACAAACGAACAAATTTTTCCTCTTTATAATATTAGTATAGATAATGTAGCCTTAATATTGGTGAAAGAAAATCGCTCTCTCCAATGATTAGAAGATAAAAAATCAGTATTAATTACAAAACAGAGTAGTAGATAATTATTTTCAATGTTTTTCTCATATTACTTCTCACCTAAGAAGGCTTATCGTAGTGTGTCATAAAATATCAATTTAGTACCTACATTGTCAATTGAAAATGATTTTAACGTAGTAATATATCCTTGACGTATAGGTAAATCTATGTGATATATCTGAATTGAGCCAATATTGAAACAGGCATGAAACGTTTGCCACAAATATCTTTTGGTGCGTGGTTTGTTTAAACAGGAATCGAACGGTGCTCTAGCTAGTGCGATAGTTTCACCGACAAAGGTTCAAAAATCCATTTTTTTTTTCTTTTTCTTCGCTTCGGCGGCGTGTGTATGTTGAAAACGGTTTTAGTATTATATTATCTAATTGGAGTTAACAATAATTTCATTAAATAACTATAAAACGTATGAAAACATTCATCCCATTATTTGTTATAGACACAGACATAGCTAAATTTATATATATAAAAATAAAAGATAAATATTATTCCAATATAATATATAAATTTTATAATGTAAACGAATAAGTTTTTGTGATTGCATAACGAGTGAAGGAGATTTCGTTGCATATAACAATTTCGTGGAAGACTCAGCAAATTGGAATTAATATTGTTTAATATGGTATAATAGAATTAATGGTTTTGTTTGTAGGCGTGTACACATTACCAAGGAAACTCTACAATGTCTCGGAGATGACTACAAGGTGGAACCAGGCCATGGAGGTCAACGCAATGCCTACCTAAAGGACCACAACATTGAAACCTACCTGATTGTACCGGACGACACCAGCCGCGTTGTGAGTAGAAATATATTTCTCTTTTACTACAAATTTAAAATTGTAGGTGTCTGTCAAGTAGATCATCAGCCTGCAAATAATCTGAAGATTCAAAAAATGGGGTGTAACTTGAACTTTACGAATAATATTACATGCATATGTCCTATGTATTCGAATATACCATAATTATATTCTAAAAAAGAACTTTGATCCATTAGCTATTTGTCATTTAATTAAATTTTGGATGTAGATGATAAATATATACAGCATCAACTTGCTTTCATCAGTTTTATGAATCGCTAGAAGCAAATTTAAAGACGTATTCAAGTCAAAAGATTCTTACAATCCATATAAAAATTTCAATCTCGTATTACAGTGCATTTCATAAGTTCATGCCATAGTAATAATGTGCTACTCATGAGCTCAACAATTTTCACGCTCGAGATGGCACACCTTATATATTATGTATTTCTCCAACGTCACGGCCTAAACATACGGCACGTCTGTACGCGTAAAACCAATATATGTGTATAAACCAGGGTCGTAATGTGTCGAGTAGCGATATAACGTGTTTCCAATATTAAAAATATTACCGTTATGATGTGGGAATTTCTTAAACAAGATTATTTTACTGTCCAACAAAAAAAACGACTTCAAACAGAAAACTAATAAGATATGATTAATGATTTCGAAGGCTCCCATCGATTTCTCTGGGATGCCACCACCAGATCCTGGTTTCCTCATCATGGTACCACCCTTGGGATATCTCCTTTCCAACAAAAAAATAATCATCAAAATTGTTTCATAAACGACGAAGTTACACGCGAAAAAAAAAATACCGTCGAATTGAGAACCTCCTTTTTTTTGGAAGTCGGTTAAAAATATACTCTGTCCTGTATTCAATATCGTCGTTGTTTACAAAATGTCTTTTTATGATTTAAGTATTGAAATATGTGATTGTCGTTAATTTTTTTTATTTAATTGAAGTTTAAAGTGTAAAATACTTAAAACCTAGGTAATTTTTTACCATAAAAATAGCTATGAACACGATATGAAATAAAGATAAAAAACAACACGTAAACAGCAACACAAAAAGTATACTTACAACAAATACAAATTCAAAGGAAGAGACGTTATATAAGTAATGTTTATTATATAACATTCTTAAAATTTTCACTGACTATCCTGATACAATTTAAGAGACAATATCGTCGTTAATTCTGTAAAAGCCACGTCAAACGCCTGCGAGATCTTGAGAGAAAGTGTTATTTTTATAACAAAGTTAGGGATATATCGTTAAATGAGGAAGAAAAAAATTTATTCTATAAAATGTGTGTCGAAAACAATGGTTTATTGAATTATTCCTAAGGAAAGATTGCGTCTCGGCAACATGCTATAATTATATTAGATTATATTTAGACTAAAGACACTAAATATTAACTTTTGACACTAACCTTTACAAAATGGCAAAAATTCGACGAGCCGGTTGCCTTGTTCTATGAAGTAGGTGAACAATGAACATTGTATGAACAGCAAGAACACAATATTTAAGAAAAGTGTTCTAAAACGCCATTTATATATATATCGTGTTGCACATTTTTATTTAAAATAGTTTAAGTGAAATTCAATATTTTAAATGGAATATTTTGTTCGTAAAAATCTGCTAGGCGTGGAGAGATATTTGAATGGCCTGAGGGCGTACATTATTAGGTAGTTGTCCGATATGTGAACCTTTATTTTATTCTGTACAAAACTTCATAACATTAAAAGAGCCATTAAACGAGCCCAAAATTGTATGTTTGTCTGTGAATTTGTGTACACTAATCTTAGAAACTCATTAACCAAATTAAATACAGTTATTTCACTGACGTATTGTAGCACGCTTTCCGCAACATTCAGTGTTTAAAAAACAAGCATACGAAAACCGCGCATAGTGCCTAGCTAGTGCCTAAATAAATATACATATATTCAACAGTATATTGTCAATAGTTTTCCGTGGCGAGTTTGAATATCGAATAAACTTATTTGAAATTGTATACTCAAGCAAACAATACACATAGGGAAATATCTCTTTGAACAAACATTTGTTTAGTTAGCTAAAGATTGAATCCGGAATATATTCAACAATAAATTTGTAAATACATTAAGTATACTAATAGATATTAAGTATACTATACATATCTATAATTGTAGCTTGTATAGGCTGTAAATGTGAGAATTCTAATTAAACCTGTCAATTTATCTTACTAAATAACTGATAGGCTCTTGACCGACAAGGACCTTTTGTGTTTTTTTTTAATTTACTCCTTGAGAATCATATATAAGCCCGGGGTATGAAAATCTATGGGAGTAAAATCAAATGTCACACGTTACTCGTTACAGGCTACATTATGTTTCAATATTTATTAAATTATTTATTTATCATTCGTAAGAAGTCAATTCCAGTCGTGCTCCAAAGCACACACACACACTTTTTTGCAACTTTATGGTAAAAAAAAAAAAAATTATTACTAATTTCAGAACAACCAATTACGAAACAGAGAAGAAAAAGCTAGTTCCTTTTTCGTAACTGACATAATTTTTATAATGATTTCAATTGAGGGCCTTATATTAATATTGAAGTTTACTTCAATTTTACTATGTACGAGTAAGTCCAATATTGAAAACATGTTTATGTATTGAATACTTATTCAGTAACGTGCAACTACTCGTGTGTAGCAAATTACACGCATGCACCTTTACTTGATATTAACTTGGAAAAGTTCACGTTAGAGATTGCAACCTGCTTTCAATTTGTGCAATTCTACTTTGATATCAGGAACATTTCCTGGAAGTATATTTGCTAGCAGTAATTTAGCAACAAATTTTGTTTGAGTATTACTTATAAAAATTATGTTAGCGTTACACTTACAGTCAGTCTTGGTAAATGTGAGAAGTGTTCGTATATTTAAACCTTTTTCTATTGCAGGATAAGAGACCCCAAAATTCGTTCGCAATCAATGGCAACATCTCAAAGGAAATGCGTGTTATGGGACACGGCTCACAAACGGGAAAGATGAATTCCAGGTAAGTTTTCTTAACATTATCCGATCGTGTATATAGGGGAGCTTAAATTAAGCTACAAAGTCGAAAATAATTCAGTATTTGACTTGGCAGCAGTGGATAAGAATCCTGTTTTCGTAACCCATTACAGTTTAGATGAGAACTCTCTTCTTTTCGTCTTATGTCTCGCCATTTTTTGAGTATTTTGTGACATCACACGTCAACATTAGCAAACGTAGGTACAAATATTATATATATATATATATATATATATATATATATATATATATATATTATATTGAAATGTATACATATACAAATACATACATATCATAAGAAATCATGATTAATAATATTTAATACATTAACAACAGTCCAGTTCCCTTAAGCTTTTGATCTTATCGGTTTATTATATATATTTTATCTATCAATAACAGGGGCGATTTGATATGTGTATATTCAATGTCAACTGTATATTTAATTCATATCTAGAAATAAAAATACCAAAAACTATATTAGCATAGTAAGTACCTTCCGTTCAATATTTTCATATATAATCCACCTTTGGTTAATTTCCCTTGAGTATTAACTATGTAATGCAAGCCAAATGTAATGATATTAATTCTATGCAATATCGAATTACAATCTCCATGTTCATAGCATCGCATTCAGCTATATAATCCATTTATAACAAGACAGTTTGGAGTTCAATCGAATTGTCATAGTTAATTATTATTAAATCCTTCATAGCAGTCATATTGATTCATAGCGTGAATACTAAATAAAAATAACATATGACATTAAATTCGTGTTTTGACGATTTAGTTTTTAGATTAAAAATGTCAAAATTATATGAAGTTTTAAAGTTCAGTTAAATTAATACGTTTACAAATATATATGTGACACTTGCGACCCGCCTCCGGCTTCGCTTGGAAGCATTTTTCTGTACAATTTTTATAATTGTACTAAAAAATAAATTACAATTATTGCAGCTTACGTTAAAAAAATTATAATTTACCTTTTGACCGCGCCTCTTTTTCTAAAGCATTGATGTTTTAAATTTTAGATGACCTCTCGTGTAGGTACAGTACTTTTTTTATACCGTGAAAGCTTGTGAATTTCCGGTTAAAAACTTCAATCTAATTTTTATTTATTATCTAAAAGTTGTAATTGATAGGCATATACGTCTCTTTAAATACGATGCTATGACTATAACGACACCACGAGAGGTGGATTTTCGCTTTATTACTGCGTTCCTATCTTTGATATATTCTTTGAGGAAATAACGATGTAAATCTTTGCCAAATATATTTAGAAACATATTGGTAATTGCGATCAATCAATCCAATTAATACACAGGGTACACGGACGAGTCCGTCTTTCTTGTTAATTCCGCTCAAGCTGACAATATTTTTTAACTGTTGGATTATTAACTTGAGACCATTCTACAGCCGCATGGGAGGCGGTGAGTCCAAGATCGAAGATAAGAAGCCAGAGGATGAAGTGAACGAGTACCTCATGAAGGCAATTGACGCCCGCTCCATCGACCGCCTGCGTTCACAACACTGCCGACCATTCACAATGACATTCCGCAAGAGTAACATTGAAGCTAAGGTACAATATTATATTTTACTAGCCGGTGCTCCGCGACTTCGTCCGCGTTCTGAATAAAAGGTACCCTATGTCCTTTCTGGTGTCACAGACTACGTGTATGCATAATTTCATGGTGATCGGATCAGGAGTTCATATTTATAATTAAAACAAACAAACTCACTTTCATATTTATAATATTAGTAAAATATAGGGTATGTTACTTGCGGATAATATAGCTTTCCAACAGTGATTTTTTTTTTCAAAACGGTCCTGTAGTTTCGGATCCAAACAAACGAACAAATAAACATTCAAATCTGTCCTCTTTATAATATTAGTATAGAAAAACTTGACAACTAATTAAATTGCCACAGCACCTTACCTTTAGATGATAAGATGATAACAAAAATTTCATACATAAGAGTTCGGCGCTGGTTCGGCTCATTTCGGATGGAGCGGGAGTAGGGTTACCAATTACCATATCTCCGGATTTGTCCTGAGATTTCAGGATTTTTAGGGTACTGACAGGATTGCGGCCGGATTTTGGAAATCTCATGATTTTTCGATTTTCAATAAAATTTATTATTAGAAAATTTCAATCAACCAAAACAAAAACATAATCTCCTTTGGATATCACAAATCAACGTAATTAACATAATCATAATTTAAAAACATAAAATATTTCACCTTTTTTTTTTTGATAAAAATTAACTTTTGCGACGAAATCTCAGGACTTTTCTATGGAAATCAAGCTTTATGTCAGTACTTTACAATTTTCCATTAGGTAACCCTAGGCGGGAGAGGGTTACGCGAACCCTTAGCCATCCTACTCCGTGGGTAAGCAAAACTAGGTTTAATTCAAGGTGTAAATGTTTGAATATAATAGATACTAATTTACGATTTACAAGTAACCCGCCCCATTTACATTTGCATTTACCTACAACTTTTCAAATTTTTCTTTTTTTCCAATAGGTAAGTAATATAGGACTTCAATTAACGAATCGGCGCGGCGCGGCGGTGTAGCCGTTCTCGAGTTTTTTACACATTTATCAATTTATTTTTATTTATATAAATTTAATTTCGTAGAAATCATTGGAAAATCCCGCTGATACTTGAATACCGCGGGATTAAGAGTGTTCAATCCCAAAATTAAACGAATGGAAATTATATTACAGGACTGTGTACTCCAGTGAGAATGTATGATATATGAATGAATACCTTTTATTTTCACTGTATATTTGCTAACAACTCTCTTGGGATACTGAACTCTGTACGGTTGAAATTACTACTTAATTTATCACCTCATCTCATTTAATCATCAATTAATACTTAACGCTGTAAATGTGCCACATAAAATCATTTGTATAAAACCTAACGTAAGACTTTATAAAGTTGAACTCGACTATGAGATTTAAAAATTTCCCTTGAAAAAAGCTCTAGGTTTATTACACAAGTAGAATTACTTATAGACAATAGACTCCATGTAAATATATCTAAATTTCAATAAAGTGTTAGTGGTTTAAACTCGTTCTTGTAAATACGAGGTTTTTTCGAAAGATTATACACAAAAGTCATGGAAAACCTAAAAGAGTGCTTACGGTGCCGAGTGAGAGTTAAAAATGTTAAGAATATAAATTATTTACAAACGTTATCTCGCCTTGGTGATAACACAGATCAAAATTAATTTTTAACTTTTCTTTCTATTTATTGTTCGCGCGAAGACGAAATAAATTTTCTTTCATAATATGATTTGCTTTGTCGTCAAGTATTTCCCGAATTTCATTCCGTTGAAGATTGTACATAATTGTGCTTTTCGCAAGTTTTCGTGTTTTATTTTTTAAATTTTAATACCCTACGGAATGACTGCTGCATCTTTATGTTAAATTTATTTTGAGGTTACAGGTATAGACTGTCATAAAAGCCTTCAATGTAGTAAATTTTATTTTACACCCCACAGTACACTGCAGAACCAGACCGTATGCTGAAGGTTTATTACATCTGCACGCTGTTCATGTATGCAAGCGTCTGCCTTTTACAGTTCCTGTCATACAACCTGTAAGTATGAGTATGCCACTATAATGTTGTTTTATTATTATTAAATTAATCATAATACATTTTAAGAATAATACGAATGTATTTTATGGAACCTCTTAAGACCGATCGTATACATACCTACGTCTTTATTATTTTTTATGTATTTTTTTTTCCTTTTTATAGGACTTTGATTGTGGACCTCAGTGTGATGGTGGTGTGCGCGCTGACCATTTTCATTGTTACATTCTTGGTATTTGCAAATGACATCAAGGTAAATTATGTGTATTAAACAAATAAACAAGGTATTATTTTTTATTTGTTTTTCTAAATATACATACCCATATATTTCTAAATTTCCCTTTCAGTGGGCGCCAGTCAGAATCCGTAAATTTTCACAGCGAGTCCACAGCAATCGTACGATCGCACGTGTGCTATCAGCAATCGTGGTCTTTGTTGTGATATTGCAGATTCAAACAGTATCGGTCAGTACAAATTAGACTTGAGGTTTTCTTTTATTAGAGATGGGTTTGTTCTTGGCCAACGACCAGCTGTGTAGCAAGGATGAGGCCTATGATGGAGCGAGTTCACCCAGAAGGTGCCTATATCACTCGAACTTTGAAAATATATGGGTCATATGAGCTCGAAAATACAGACGCATTGAGTTCCAAACTGTCGTAAATGTCAAATTCAATTAATATTAAAAATAACAATCGGTACAAACCGGTGCAGAAAGGTTGATTTTCGACTATAATTTTTAATATGTAATACTATAGTCATACTATAGTCATGGATGATTTTTTTGTTAAAGTAGTGAATAAAATGTTACCTCTTACGATAAAATTGTTCAAACATTTCGAGTTTAAGTAATATGTTTTTAATTCATAATCACAGATCCATGCCGTAATAATGAAAACAGTTGATATGCCCTACGATGCGAAGTTGATTTGCTCGTTTATTTTGGGAGAGGTGAGTTTTACTTAAATTTTATTGCTTTTTTTTCGAGCGGAATTGTAAAACTTGTACAAACGCATTCTTTTGTGGATATTAATACTTTTAAAATGTCAAACGTACAACTTATTTCCCGCACCCGATTGATGTTGAACAAAAATCGCATTTTACCTCGAGCCTATATTAAAATATCCTTTTATATCACATGTTTAAAATATTAAAAATTTATTTGCAGCGCTATCTCCAACTGTGTCTGCTGTCAATGTTTCACTGCGCCGCTCACCAAATTCTCATCACCGTAGTAAAGACTCTGCTGCTTCTGATAACCAGCGTTATTTACATCTTCTTAACTGTTCAGGATTACTTCTATTACCAGGCAAAGTAAGTTTTGTCGGGCATATGAAAATAATATTTCTTCACGGTTTTCTTTTACATTGATATAACATGTCATTTATTTAAATACATATATAAAATTAACACTTAATTCATAAATTATGAAGCATATAATTTTTTTTAAACTAATATTTTATTATAGAATTTACAATTATAAATTAATTTGTTTATTCAGTGAGAAATGTGCTATCGACTGGACTCAGCAATGGACAAATATTGTGATAATTGGTGGCGCATGCATCGCATTGATTCTTCACTCGCAGCAAACGGAAAGCACGTATCGGCTAGATTTCATCTGGAAATTACAAGCAAACGGTAGGTTATGTTAGCTTATCAATTAGTACAAATTCCGCTGGGGCTGGAAGGTTCTTGAGTGGAGGCCACAGGGGAGGCCTATGTCCAGAAGCGGACGTCCTGCGGCTTAATCAATCTATAAACAACAATATTTTTTTTAGATGAAAAAGAAGACATGGAGCATCTGGAGGCATACAACCGCAAACTACTGGCGAATATACTACCCGAGCATGTTGCACAACACTTTCTCAACAGCGACAAGAACTTCGATGTAAGTTGTAATAAAATTATTATCATTGCATCTCCTCTAGATAATGTTAAAAGAAGTTTAGTTCAACAATGAATAAAATGTGATAAGTTATCATTTTCGTGATCTTCAAAGTAACTAAATAAGTTTTTTTTTTTTTTTCAAAAAATAATGGAAGTCTATGGAACTTAATTATTATGCGTCAATATTTTTATTTTTTATTTTTAGCCATTCTTAAGTTAAACAAATGAAATATAATATAATTTATTATTTAATTTATTAATACAAAGTACATGCAATTTTCAGGAACTATATCATGAACAATGCGAATCAGTATGCGTAATGTTTGCTTCGATTCCAAACTTCTCCGAGTTCTACGTGGAATTGGAAGGGAACAAGGAGGGCGTGGAGTGCCTGCGTTTGCTGAATGAGATCATTGCTGACTTCGATGAGATCCTTGCAGAAGATCAGTTCAAGTACATTGAGAAGATTAAGAGCACAGGTGCCACGTACATGGCGGCTTCTGGTGAGTTAGAGTCACCTTATATTATATATCTTAATATATAATACTAGCTGGTGCCCGAAAAGGTAGCCTCTCCTGTGTCCCGTGCGTCTAAATGTTTGTCTACAATGTTTCATGAAAATCAGTTAATTCGTTTAAGAGTTAGAGAGGAACATACGTACATACCATACCTACACTTACAGATTTATTATTAGTATTGATGAGAGTAATGATTACATAACGTCTCTTTCCTCTGTCATTAGGACTGACTGTGGGCGCTCGCGACCTGCAAGGATTTCGCCACGTGACTGCCATGGCTGACTATGCACTGCGCCTTCGTGAACAATTGCAATATGTCAACAAGCACTCGTTCAACAACTTCCGCATTCGTATTGGTGAGTCTTAACATTAGGCACAAAGTTACACGTGGATTCCTTAGTTCATGAGTGATTTATATAAATAAATATTATTTTATCAATTCAAAATTAGAATCGTAAACATGCTAACTATGAAAGTTTAGTTAAAATATAATTTAAAAAAATGTAAACAGTCAATAAAACTTATTAAACCCCTTTTGAGCACCAGTTAACCAAGGAATACACATTCTAAATATACTAGCTAGTACCTACAATGGAATATCCAAATATTATGTTAATTGTTTGTTTGTTTTTTTTTTTTTTTTTTTTTTTCATTTATATTTCTCAGTTTGTTTTACACATATATTTAAAAAATATTCATGAATAAAAAATTAAATTTGTAAATAGATATATAGAAAAGTGATAATTTCTTTAACTTAATTATGAAGCGAATATATAGTTAATAAATAACCGTGTCACAATAATAAAGATTAGTGTTGGTTAAATAAAGGTGCATTTACTCTAGACGGATATGCGCATTTTTCTTCATAAGATAATATGTGTTATTTTTAATGTGTAAAATAAAAAGAAAGTTAGGCACAAACATAATTGTTGGCCAGGCATCAACATCGGCCCGGTGGTGGCTGGAGTCATTGGCGCCAGGAAACCACAGTACGACATCTGGGGTAACACAGTCAACGTTGCCTCAAGAATGGATTCCACTGGCCTACTCGATCACATCCAGGTATAAAAACTATTGGAAACGAAAACATGATGCCACTTTTTTTTTACAGAGAAAGTAATTTGTCAAGTAATCACACTCAGTAATTTTATTATTCATCAGAACCGGTATCATCTTTTCGATAAGACACTATTGTTGCTTTGCGATCATGGTACCATGATAAATTGTGTCTAGAAAAAAGAAATACGCGATTTAGATGTATCAAGCAGTGGCAGCGATAATTGTCGTTTTATATTTTATTTTAGAACTAGATGTTAGCGACATTATGAATTGAATATATTCCCCCCTAGGTGACGCAGGAAGTTTATGATATTTTGGCGAGTCGTGGCTACAAACTTCGTTGCCGCGGCACTGTCGACGTGAAAGGAAAGGGCAACATGGTCACTTTCTTCTTGGATGGTATTGGAGATAGTTCCACCGCAGGATCAATCTACAATGTAAGTGTTTTACTTCCATAGATCAATTTTTAAACTAAGCTCTCCGATACTACCTCCTCTTGCTCGTTTAGCGAAGGAGACAGCAGACCTCTCTCTCTCAAACACGACTTTGAATGCGATGCTATGTACGAATTGCGGTATGGTCGCTCGACAATTTTTGGTGGTTGGTGGGTTGTTTAAATTAACACTTGAATTTATAGAATCCAACACCATCAACGTCGGCAGACAGCGCTGACATTGGAAGGGACAGTGGAGCCGGACCAAGCGGTATCCAAACTGAACATCGCACTTTGGAAACACTATCCGAGGGACACACGGATGAGGATAACAGCGCCTCTCCCCGTGCATCCATCCCGAAAGGTATACTTAAATAAATATAACTATAAAAGTTTTATCAATACTAATAATAAATCTGTAAGGGTTGGTCATGGAGTAAGTTAATTTGTTTTCAGAGATATCGTGTTTATAGGCTCTATACAATATGATACTGAAACTAAATTGACGATTTATAGATTTTTTCTGGTATGTATGTGTGTATGTTCCACAATAACTTTTAAAAGAATTAACTGATTTTCATAAAACTTGGTAGATAAACATTTAGACGTACAGGACGACACATGATAGGCTACTTTTTTCTTTTTCAACGCAGACGAAGTCGCGGACTCCAGCTAGTTATAAATAAACTTGAGGCAACGCACATTACTTTGTGTCTAAGAGTATTTCATATTGAAATTAATGCTTTCAGAGAACCAAAATGGCTCGGCGAAACATCTGAACGGCGACACGTCTTCACGGGAAAGCCTGGCGAGCGCAGTGCGTGCGCGCGTCATCAAGAAACTGGAGAGGCCTCAATCGTTTGCCGAGAGACGGGGATTGCCTGCGCTTGTCAACCTCATCAACAATTCAAGGGCCCATTCAACAGAATTCGATCACTACACCGTTCTGAACGAAATACCAAACAAGAAGATGAACTTCTCCCTTAGCGACATGAAGAAGACTGTGAGCACGTCGCAGAGCAGCGGAGAAATCGAGGCGCTGCTAGAAGGGCGCGGTCCTCGCCGCGCAGCGAGTCTCGCAGACTTCCTGCTGAAGAAGAAGCAGCAGAAACCAACGCCAGCAGTTCACATCATTGAGAACCCAATGCACTCGATGCACGATGACGGCTCCAACAACGGTAACGTGACGATCACTGGCTAAACACTTCACCCGGACATGACTCAATACTCGGATTTTACATGTGTTCAATTTTCACATAGAAAATTGGACTCTAACTAAAATGGACATACAGACAGCGGTACGTATGCGTTAAGGGTAGGTTATCCATTAAATCGTGTAAAAAATGTGTGCTCTGCTATACTAATGCACGCGTCTGTACCTACGACAAAAACAACTTATGTATTTGCATTGGTGAAGATCTACGTACGCGACTGTACCTAATACCCAAAACTAAGACGAAATAATAACTGATGTATAAAACGCGCAAGCAGATGGACAGCGTTAGAAGAAATAAGGCCTATACTTAAGACTGTATAAGATAAAAATTATATTTAGACCTTGAGAAATGAAAGTTAAATGATAGGTGTGTATACTGATGTATACTCTGTATGCATTAGTATGCTGTTGGTTGTGATATAGTCTAACGAAGTGATACTTACGCTTCTGTTGTGTTAAAATCTATGAATGGTGTTTGTTTACGGATATAACTATGAAGTATATTTACACTGACGGCAAATGAATGGGTGTGTAAAATGTAGATATGTAAAATGACTCGTTGTTTAAGTGAGGTAGATCGGAGTGTTTTTTTACACTGATGACCGGAACCAGTTTGTTTAAGGGAGATTAAAATTCACTATGTACATATCTTATAGCGGAACTCTCTATAAAGATTTCACTTTTATGTAAAATTCCAATTTTCTCTGATACATGTTACCATTTAATGACGGAATCTGACCCAATGACATCATTAAAACACACAAAAGTGCGTTGTTAATTCGCATCACGCCGAATCGCATTTTTGTGTTTTGGCGCAATTATCTGAAACCAAATGCTTTTCGAATTAATTTCACCGTACATGATATTATTGCAAAATCCACCTAGAATCTTTTTCTAAATTAGGATTAAAGAACATGTTGTATGATAATATTAAAGAGGATTAAACATCGAAAACCATGTAGTTTCAGAAGTCTGTCAAAAACCCACGTTTCGTGTAGTAAAAATGTTCGTGGCATATTTAATTAAACATTCTGTGTTAATATTAGGAAATAGAGATGCGCCGAATGTGACTTTAACCGAATACGAAAATTCGGCTAAATGTTTGGTTTTTAAATGTGCTGAACCGAATATTCGGTGGAATTGTTTCCTTAAATTTTGCGTGTAAAAAAGGTTTATAATATCCTAATATTTAAGCCTTGAATATACAAGCGCGAAGCGCTTTTATAACGATTTCTTGTGGAAAAAATTAAAAACAGTTTTAAGAAAAAGTACTTATTTCGTACTTTACTTATTTCGTGAGTAAATTATGACCCGAATTTTATAAGTAAAAAATATCTTAATACACAATATAAACCGTTAAACTATACATACTGTTTCAATATTCGGTAATTATACTATGTAAATTAATTGAATATTCGGCCGAATAGGTACATAAAAAATGTGACGAGCATGTCTAATACGAATATTCGCCTGAACATTTGGCGCATCTCTATTAGGAAATTATAATTATATAAACATATTATATCGTTGTCGTATTTTTAAAAGTTATAGATAGGTATATTTTCCTTGTAAAAATATTCCAGTCAATTAGGACTAATATTCAATATTAATGAGCTTATTTTTAAAATTCATCTCTTCAATATTGAATCGTCGTCATCATTGAAAATAATAAGTGTCTGCAGTTCTTAACCAGCGTAAAAATGCTTTTAAATAAATATGCAATAAAATAAATTAAAAAAATACAAAAAAAGTAATAAACAAGTATTAAACCAGCCAAAAAAAAACCCCATAAGTAGATAAGTATTCGGTGTTAGTGATGCAATTTATTTTTTTGGATAGTTCTTTTGGAACCTCTTGGGCTATCGACCTCTCTTTCGTAGCCTATTCTATCTTGTAACAATTTGGTATCTATCGTAATATAACTGTCAATATTTACCTAAATCAAGAATGGCGATATCATCTTTTTATCAGATTATTCAAACTATATATACCTACAAGTATAAAGTATACAAATTGAAATGCATAAAAGGCGTCATGTTTCGCTGGTTACTTTTTTACCATTATGTTCTAGAAACTTGTTTAACCCATTTTAGCTTTCTGTACACGCTCTGTGAGCTAATAAACAATTCGTGAAAGCTAAATATTATTTTGATATAATCATGTACCCATGTACGAGGTAAATGCTATAAGGACCACACTCGCACCGCTGATATAAAACGTTCTAAAACGGCTACAGACACTTAACCGACCACTTACGGTAAACCAATAAAGGGCCATCATATCACTAATGAACCGCGATATTTTCACTAGCCCCTAAAAGTATCGCGTAATTAGCGGAATCGCAATCAGCAACGCGACAGTTACTATTATCTAGTGTTGTGTAATAAGGTGAGTGAGGTAGGAATACCAGAGCCCATTTCCTTGCCCTCCTAATCCCTTTATCATATTAATGTCGGCACTGCACTTGCATCACAACAATGGCTTTGCATGCATGTGTCGATAGGCATAGGTATAACCACCTACCATCAAGTGGACTGTCTGCCGATCTTAACATGAAATGTAGCTATATTAATTTAATTTTCAAATAAATGCCGAGGACAAAAGGGGTTCTTCCATATTATATTTAAAAAACAATATCTATCTTAAGTGGGTATTGTTTTTTGTACCGTAGTAGTACAGTTGATATGTTAACAAAATAAAATTTCCATATTCAATATGTTGTATTTTTGTTACTCTTTTGAATAATGCGTTTGTTTCAAATGTTTTTGTCAAAAAATAATCATTTAGTATTCCATTAAGTACCATTCATTTTGGAGTGTCTTTTAACTGTGTGTACTCAACCAAGTGAAATCCGCGAAAGTTTTCATACGGGAATTTCTAAATCAAAATCTAAAGTTGAAATTTATCATAAAAACCAAATATTTTGCATAAGTAACAATAAAAAATTAGTAAAGCAATAAGAAATTGTAAATTTTAATAAACACAAGACATGTTATTATTCATTATCACACTTAAAAAAAACTATAGTCAATCATTAATAATGTATTTATATAGATTTGTCTGTACAACTGGAGTCAACGGTAAACATAGATAATATAAAATGGTTGAACCGACATCGGTGCAATATTTATTAGGTATGTAAGTTAGTTTAAACTAAGTGAATTTATAGTAGGAGGGCACACTGCGTTCCGCGGTCATAATTATATTGGGCAACCCGACTGGCGAAAGTTACCACAACCTCACAGACGAAAAATACACCGTAAAATTACACCGTGTGTGTTGTTTTTATGGTGCGTTAGTGAGGGGTGCCGGAACCCACTTAGGAAGTGATATTCCTTGGCAAATTTAAGTGTGGAATTAGGATACGGCCTCATTCCTCAATTAACTTTGTCAAGTCCCGATTAAGCCTGTTCCTATAGTCCCTTATCCTAAATCCTACTAGATCGGCAGCGCATGTTAGCCATCAAACATGTCTCAGAATCTTTACGCAAACAACATTACATTACAACGCGTTACTTGTTACCAAAGATACCAAAATTACCAAAGGCTATGTAAAAACTCAGACTAGGTGCTCTGTAAAAATTATGCGTGGTCATACATAAAAAAATATGTACGCGTCGACTTGAAACCTCTTCAGTTTTTTATTTCGTCGGTGAATAAGAGTAGAGACTATCCCAGCGGTGAGAATGCAGTACGTTCTTATAGCACAAGCCTTGAATCGCCCAATTCTATTTAAACATACAATTTTTTTTAATCACGATATCGAAATTCTATTGTCGCATTTCCCCATTTGCATAAAAGGAGATCCAAATATTTTCTTATCAAAGGTATACGAAGATTATTTTTCAATATAATTAACGTTATATATCATACAAAATTTTGACCAAGTTTTCGGGTCCAAGCCTTTTGCAAAAAAAATATTTACTTCCTTATTCCTGTACTTTTTGATTACAATTTTTTTTTTTTTCAATTATTAATATAAAAAAAAAAGAGGTGTCGTCAATTAATTTAACGCTCAAAAATGTGGCCCTAGTTTTGGAAGTTCATAAAAATTTATAATTATATTTAAAATACGACAAAATAATCTCTGTCGAAAACTGTAGATAGACAGACAGGTCATCGTTATTTTGGGTCACTAATATTTTCTGTAAATAAATTCTATGGTCTTGAGTGTTACAATAGGTATATAAATTTTTAATAGGCATATTAACATAAAATTTATATCACCTCTTACAATATGTGTTGTGTGTGTTGTCTATTGTTATTCAATCAATGGTGAAGTGATTAAACACACACTCTTACAATATTTTAAATACATAATATTTAGGGATTATAATTTCAAGGTTTATATCAAACCAAGTAAACGAAACAGTATATTGTTATACCTATTTTCTAAACACATATATTATATTGATTTTGTTCCGATTCATTTTTAAAGTCGTCAACTCCATTACCCATGGAGTAGACGACTTTAAAAATGAAAAAAAGTATGGTAAAAAGTAATGGGAAAATCCAATTAAAACTGATATATAGAGTAAAAAGGGAGTTCTGCATATTATGTCCAAGATCTAGACATCCTTTTTTTTTTTTTCTTTTTTTACCGACAACTAATTTTAATTTAATCCTTAAAACATTTTGTGGATCCAGTCTAGTAAACCTAATTATCATTTCATTAATAACGTTCAATATTTTCAATTTCTTTAGTGTTTTTTTAGTGTAAAACATGTCGTATTACTGAACAGTACTAACGTGAAAAATCTGATTCCATTTTTACGATTTTAAGTTATAGGTACTTAAGTTATATTAGTTATAAGAAGCCTGCGGTGGTGTATGATCACCAACATTTTCTAGCTTAGTTTATTTTTTTTTATAATCACATTAATACATTTCTTTATTCGTGTTAGTTTCACCTTCGCGTACGTATAATTAAATTCTTCGTGTGTCTTAATAATAGTGGATTCAAAAATCTAGTTTCCAATTAGTTTTAATTGGTTTAGGTTTTAAGTTATTATTATTTCAATTATAGATCTGGGTCATATTAAATTAACGCAAAAAGGCACCCCAGAGAGTAAATGTATTTTCATTTTTAAATTAAATAAAATATTATTAAAATACACAAATAATTATAAAATTATTCTCCTACTTTAAACAATCATATTTTTGTTTTGCTCACTGATTCTTTGTAGATCGGCGACTGTCACGTGCCTTAATTATATAATCATTTATTTAAATTTTAATACTTCAACTGTAGAGTTTTTTTTTTCTTAAATGTTCGCCATAGTTATATCATTTAAACGTAGTTAAAACATTCAAAATGTTCTTTATTGTACAATGCGTGACCAGGCGTCGGTGTACCAGGAATTAAAGACCTTCTTTTTTATTATTCATTTTATTTCGCGTGTACGCTTATATAAACTTTTATAAAATATTTTCTCCTTTAGTTAGTTGCCAGTATTTTAATTGCAGTGATTATTATTGTGCCAACATATGTTCGTCGAATGTCGCGAACGTTTCACTGTTAGTTCCTATAACCCTTTCACGTTATACAGTATATGTGTAATACACGTATTTGTGTTAGGTGTGTTATTATAAAAAAATAATAATAGATATTTGTAGTCTGTAAGTGCGTGGTGCAGTGAACTTAAAAACGCAAGAGTTAAACTCTATGTTCCAATGTTTTGGAGTTAAATGTTATTATAAAAAAAAATTGTACCTAGTTGTTAAAATATATTAATTATTAAGTATTTTAGGTATTTGTGTTCTCTCGAATAAGTTTGCGCACACTACACGCAAAGTCGGTATGTGTGTAAAATAAAAGTGTAAGTTTTAAGGACAATGTCCTCGTTCTGCATAGAATTTACGAACCTTGTGTCTGTATTTCATAAAATAAAATTTATAAGCATTTTGATTATTAAGAAGTAATCTCATGAGACGCGGGATTCCTCATTATATAAGTAGGTACTTATAGTCTAAAGCAACGATGACTGTAATGACCACTCTAGTACAGTATCCACTAGAGATTAAATAGTGATTTTTTTATACATAAATTTCCCATTTAACAATAATTACATTTTCAATTTAATTTTTTTAAATAAAATATTTAGCGTAATTCACCTCATCCCAGACTTAAGGCAATCATTTGCTGTGGGGTACCGGCTTAGAATAGTATCCCCCCATCTCTACCCGTGGGTGCCGTAAAAGTCGGCTAAGGGAAAAACCAACAGGGGGTAGGAAAATCTACATCATCAACATGAACGCACGGAAACGCCTTTACATTTTTAAAAAATTTCAATCCAGTGGTTGGTTTACCAAGAACAGTTGCCAAATTCTAAACCTCACCTTTTTGCGGTTACTAGTAACTATATAGAACTATTACTAGAACCCCCACCCTTGAGGATTTTTATAGTATATTCATCTGGATACCGTTAGGTATAATTCCAAAAATTTCCAAAACTATATGATTTACTTCCCCTGTAATTCGGCTTAATTTGACAATTTAATTGTTAGTAATTAATAACAACATGCGGCCTTATTTTTTGTGATGTTATTGTTCAGTTTTAAAGTAGCTCACTGAATACTAATACACAATATAAACAAACGAATTAGTTTCGTAATTATTTAATTTTTTTAAAACCAATCATTCAAACTTGTAGTAGAGATTAATAAAATTGATTTTTACTTTAAATTTTTCAAGATAGATTTTACGGTAATAGGTATTTAGTATAACAAAAGCAAATAAAAAATACCACTATTTCTTCTCCGGTGCGGTGGTCATAACAGTCATCTACGTTTGGCTTTGCCTACTATTAATCACAATCTCAGAACAAGAAAAAAATAATGTAGTTTTAACGATTATATTACTACCCACATTATTACGGTGTGTAAGATAAGTGCGTCAATTTGCCTGCCCAAAATTTTTTATATAGTTATCACCCGATTAACACAATATGGAAAACTTGGGACAGGGCTTGTAAATATTGACAATCTAGTAAGTATCTTACACACGGTATTACTGTCTACTTATTTTTTAACGGTTGTGTTTAGTTTTAATTAATTTTATTTTATTTTTTTTTTAAATATTCAACCAATTCTTGCATTAGATCGTTGCCAACATCTACAATGATTTAAACCACTAAATTATATCAGTTAAAGGGGTACGTATTCCCATGCATCATTTTAGTTATGCAGTAAATGAAAACTACTTATAGTATTTAAATAAAAATCCGTTTCCGAAATTTTCACTAAAAATCATTAAAAGATATGCCCCAGGTTTTTGAAATTTTTATATAAGTTTGAAGAAAAATAGTAAATTATACGGGAAATGAAAAGTTTTTAACTGGCTTTGTGTAAGTGCCTTTATTTTATAAAAAATCCTTTATTTGGCTTTTACATAATTCATATAGTATTTACTTTTAGTTACTTTTAGTCATTAATTAATAACTACTTTTAGAATAAATTTCAGCCATACCGTTTTCTCACAAATATGATTGGTTGTTTGTTTTATGGCAAAAACTATTTGATAATGCTAGGCTTATTATATGACAAATTAACTATAGCTGTGTTTCTTAATGACTGATATTTTTTTAGTTATCGACTTCACTTAATTTATTTCTTTTTATTAACAAAAAGCACATACTTTTTGGTAGCCCGTGTTCTATAAAATATTCCAGTGTCATAAGTTTAAAGTTTTGTTGAAACTTTCATACTATTAGTAATTATCAAAATTTATTGGCGTAATTTTATAAAATAATTTCAACTATATTACATTACAGAATCTTCTTTTGTTAATAAAATTTAAATAAATTAGAAAATATTGTAATCGTTCACAATTTGATTAGCTACCTGCTTGTTTTTGAAATAATAAAATTGATACTGCAAAAATAAATTTAAAAAATGCATACACGTACAGTTCAAAGTAATAGCAGAAATAGTTTCATAATATCATTATAGTTGATTTAGATGTGTGTTGTTAAATATAGGAATCTTATAGATATTTTCTGCTCTGTGACATTGTAAACCATTGTAAAAAGAATAAATTATAATCGCATAACGTTAATGGCAAGTTTACTACATAACCTTTGAAATTTTTAAAAGTTTTTTTTTATTAAAAAAAAGGAAAAGTATAGATATGTGCTATGATTGTAGCAATTAATTTTAAGGTAATAGTCTAAATTATCTGGTTGCCAGTAAACACACACTTACGGGTGCCGCTGAGCAAATGTTTACTGTGACCCAGATATACTTATATTAATAGAAATAAAAAATAATTTAAGTTTAATTACTTTATTTTATATAATATACTTACATATTTTTAAGTTTTCTTTGTTTTAGAACGTATTGTTTTAAGTGACATTAGTTCTGTTCTCATGGTAACTTGGTTGTTGTTATTGCCAAAAAAAAAACTGCTCTTAAATTAAGACTTTTTATCACACTAATTAGTTTCAGCTATTTTTAGTCTAAGGATAAAATGTTTTTAAGTTATAATATTACAAAAATTAAAAAAAAAAAAAC
This sequence comes from Synanthedon vespiformis, assembly GCA_918317495.1. NCBI lineage: Eukaryota > Metazoa > Arthropoda > Insecta > Lepidoptera > Sesiidae > Synanthedon > Synanthedon vespiformis. The sequence goes on from OU906947.1 coordinate 8,655,483, forward strand.
ACAATAATAGTTACTCTAAATTTATGATTTATGAGACAATTTCAATGCACAACAAAGATTGCAATGAAAATGTGACACTAATGTTAGCCATAACGGCCCGTCATTCAAATAAAACTGAGAACAATAATAAAATTAATTAAGAAGGGTAAATAAGGATTAGAATGTATATGGCATTGTATTTTATAGTGGTCTTTGGTAAAAGACCACTATAAAATATCAGCATGTGTGCTGTTACGTTTTGGTGCGTGAGTAAGATATAAAAGTCAGAACCCATTCTTCGATCCTTATTTTATTTTTATTTGTTAAATTTTAGCACATAACGTATTTAATAGGACTTTAATTAATATAATTTATTATTTTAAATGTCATTAGTTCCGATTTCATGTTCTTTCCTTGCTGTTATTCTCAACAAATCACACAAATAAGTCTAAGACAATTACATAATACATACTAACCAACTCGGGAGCAATGATTCTTTAGATCAATATTTCAAATTTATTAATAAATTCGACAAAAGTCAAGTAAAGTAATGTTTTTTGACGTGTTAAATTATGAAGCGCTCACAACCATGAATTATTTAAGAGACTATGAACAGCGAGGATTGCAATAAAATGAAAATGTGATCTAATGTTCAGCATTTTGGCTCAAAATACAAGGTATTTAATGAGAGCATAACGAAGTAAGAAGCATAATATTAGAACAAGTAGTGTACTTCTTTGGACAATTATAAAGAGGTTGTCCTTACCTTTTCTTTCCCCTTATCCTGTCCCTTTATCCTTGTCTTGTATTTTCAATCTTTATGATAATACGATGTGGCAATAGTGTTAGGTTTTAGTTTTCTTAGACTTTAATTAATACCTATATTCTTTTTATATAATAATTTTATCTTAATCTTAGCACATGTCTATATAACCTCTTATAACGTAAAAAAAACTTACCTACTTATTAAAGAGTTTTCACACTGTTAAATACATTTCATATACCTAAATACCTATAACTTCATTCAGCATATTCAGCAAAAAATTGTTTTAGGTCAACTTGTAATATTTGCAATGTTTTTTTTATGATTCTTTTTTTAATTGAAAGTTGGTGCTTCCCTTGTGGTCCCATTTCAATTTGGTCCAGTTCTAACAATGACATCCATGAGAAAAGACCATGAGACTGTTTGAAGTCGGTTTATTTTTTGTTGGAAAGAGTTAGATCCTAAGCACACGGCGTATTTTAAACGCGCAGACGACGCGCAGCCGCAGACGACGCGCGTATACGTGTTTCCAACGAGATTCGAACGCAACTTTGTAACCTAAGCACACGAGTCGACCGTGAAACGCGCGTTTACTGCGCGTATACAGACGCGCTGTAGTCGCTCGTAGCTTCCGCGTTTTGTTTGATCCGACTCCCTCACTTGTACACTGGCGTCGGTTGAGACAACATTGCTTACGCTGGCTTAGTACTGATTTTAAAAAGAAAAAAACGTAAAAATAAACGAACGGTAAGACGTGTGTGTCCTCGCGGCAGTGAATCGGATACTGGCTCAGCATTGTGCTGAGACGCTAGACAAGCATCTGCATCGCTGATTTTCAGCCAGCACCGTACAGCACGTTTGTATCGTTGAATCGATACAAAATAACGTTTGTATCGATTCAAACGCACGTATACGCGCGTTTTTAGTATCGCGTTTTAAGCTAATTTGAATCGACACAAACGCAATAATCGGCATCTACGGCGTCGAAAACGCGCGAAACGCGCGTCGTCTGCGCGTAAAAATACGTCGTGTCCTTGCGGCCTTATTGAAATACTTTCTCGGTGTTAACTTATTATTAACTTAATTGTAAACTTGCCGTTACAATATAATCTTGTTGTTTCATTTCTATAATCTTGGATGTTTATTTATATCAATAGAGATACATAAAATATAGTTTAGTCAAAGAAACTTTCTTATAAATTTAAGGCCTAATAAAAGTCCATAATACATACTTATTCACATACTTAATGAATTTAGAAAAAGTATAGACATTATTCTTCTTATTAACTTTTAATTATAAATTTTAGTAATAATTACCTTTTTTATATTTTTTGTGTTATTTTCTACAGAATTAAAAAACTAATGGTACTAGTGGAAGAAACTTAAAGTTTTCCAAAATGTTCCAAAACAGGTTCGATAAATATCAACATAATTAGGCTTAGGTCTAAAAATTGTTAACATTAACATTGCAGAAACGATTGGCCACCATATTGTCCGACACTTGACCCTCTCTATTTTTTTTAACTTATTTTGAAAATGTAATTTCTTTTGTTAGATATTTATTTTAAAAAAGTAACTCTAAAAAAAAGTTTGTTACTTTTTTTAAAGTATATATAGTTCTTAAAAAATTATATTATATTTGGTAATATTTTTTCCAACAACTTGATCAATTTGTTCACATCACATATAGGTAATATTTTTGGTTAGATATCTTTATTTTTGATTTAAAATAAATATAATTATGAAATATAATTTTAAGACCAGTGTCATATAATATTTATACATAACAATCAATTACCTAAGTAGGTACTTAGTTGTTGTCTACATTCTATTGCGTATGTAGGTAGGTATCTACGATGGCCAATCTAAATTGTATCAGTCAATGCGTATACACCTAATATTTTAGTATTTATTGAACCTGCTCATCATTAACGTTTCTTCTAATTAATACTACATAAGTAGATAACAAACCTAAGTATATCAGTTTACTGGATTGTCTTTGTTTCTTTTTTCTGGTACCTCTTTTTGAAATTTCAAAAACAAAGAAACTATTCTTTGTTTCTCTCGATTTATCTGTTGTTTGTAAGCCTTCATTGTGTAGTTATGTCTGAAATATTTATAATAAATGTATACGTGTAGTGTCAAACCAGTGTTTTTTTTTCTATACCCAACCCAATGTATAATTAGTACAGGCAATAGAGGGGCCGTGACTCTTGTCCATACTTAATGCATTTATGCATTAGATTACTACTCTTGCCCGAAATGCACAAAATACTTACAAATTGTGAGTATTTTGTAATCGTGCACTTGAGGTCAAAAACGGTAATAACCAAAGAAAAATGATTGGTCTCGCTACGCTCGACTAGATACGGCCCTACCTAAAAGCAAGAGCTCCGTGAATGCGGCAACTTTTATTGTAGTGTGCAGGAGCGTAGCCAGCCATGGGCTCAGGGTGCAGCCATGGGGCAGCAGTCTAAAATAATATGTAACTAGCAAACTACACCCGCGGTCTTACACCAGTTGATTTTTTCATATAAAAAGGTTACACCCACACCCTATAGCAGCCTGTATCTGTATGTATAATTCGAATTATCCAAAACACTTTCTTCCATCCAAAAATGTCGACTGACGACTGTCGAGTGTGAACTTTCTGACGGATATTAAGTATTGTAGTTAGTACCTACCTAGATAATAAAGTTTTTTAGGTTTGATTAGGTACCTTACAGGTCAGAGCCAGGGTGGGGCAAGCGCCCCACCCTGCCCCACCGCTACGCCCATGGTAGTGTGTGTAAAACATCGTCACTATTGATCAATTTTTATACAGTTTAATTATATTTTTACACAGTTTCACTTCGCAAATTGGCATTTTATCATGCCCAAAATTTAATAAAACATTGGGCACGTACACATCATAGACAGTTTGCAATGTGACTAGCTCGGGTACTCCGAATTCGGCGTAGTATTTGTTGCCGCATTTTTCAAGTAAAGCCTGTATCTAGTCGAGTGCAGCGAGAAAAACAGTCCAATCATCTATCTTTGGTAATAACTTTTATTGTAGATAAATAAATTTACTATCTTTTATACCCATTTTTTTTTCTATCCAATAAGTCGTTAACAGTAAGTGATGTGTAACTAGTAAAATAATGAAATATTGCACAGGAAAGGACGTGGAAAAGGACATTTTTCATAGAGAAAAAGGTTTATTAAGATGAACATCTTAAATATTATAAAGATAAAGATTTGATTGTTTGTTTGTATAGAATAAGCTCCGAAATTACCGTGAGTTACCCGTGGTCCACCTGCTTAGTTCACCTAGGTGGACTACGGGAATTTGTTTTTTCCCGATGTCCACCAGAAGGTTCATATGTTTATATCGTACTGGACCGATTTGAAAAATTATTTTACATTTAGAAGCCGACATTATCTGTGATGAACATAGGCTACTTTTTACCACGGGAAAATGCTTCATTCCTTAGGGAAAACGGGTAATAGACATAGAGGTATAATTCCAATAAGTAATAGGACAACGGGTAGTAAGAATTATCCTTCCGTACTTATCTTTTTCACATAACTTCTAAACGGCTGAACCGATTGGGTTGAAATTTTATGTGGGTATTTCGATGATTTCCTGGATGATTTAAAAATACAATTGGACCCGGTAGGTGGCGCTTCTGTAGGTATGACAACTACTAAACGGCTTGATCGATTGGGTTGAAATTTTGTATGTGTATTTCCATGGTTTCACAGACACGAGTGTAATATATTTTATTTTATAAAGTTACGCGGACGAAGTCGCGTGCAACAGTTAGTCTTAAATGAAATAAAAAAATTAACGTCTGTCTATACAGCAACAGAGCAACAATCTTTTTATATTGCTTGCTTACAAATGTTTTTTTTTAATATTTCACCAACTAGTACGTATATAATCCTCCTTATTTCTTACTTCTATTATTCTCCATGACTGAAATTTTAAATTCCGTTTAGTCCAACAAAGAATATAACCACAATATAACTAACTACTCTCTAGCGAAAGGTTTAGTTTTAGTCTGAGTGACGTACTAGGTCAAAATTTTTGATGTCACGAATGAGTCAGTATTTATCTCATACAAATTTGTTCTGTGGTTCAATTCAATGTGTTAGTTAACTTAGATTTTATGCACTGTGCATTTGTCGGTGGTTCAGTGGTTCTCAATTTCTCATACACCGGAAAGATTTTAAAGATTCACTACAATAGTAGTTAACTTTGACCGAAATTGCGATTTTATAATCGTAATAATTGTAATACAAGTTCATCAAGAAGGATGGAGGAAGATGGAGATAATGTTCCTCTGGATGAAAATTACTATCAAGTTTTAAATGTTTCAAAAACGGTATATGTAAACATTTTAAATATTTTTTTTATTATATAACTCCAAAATTATCTTTTAGCAGCAATACCTTTTTACTACTTTCAACTCGATTAAATATTTCCCAATAAAAAGTTTTTGATCATAATTGACTAGTCTTGCGATATATTTATCGATAAAAAATAATTTTACCTTTAAGGTTAGAAAATCTTGACAATCCGGCGAAACAAACTAAAATTGCTTTATAAATTCATTGAATTCAAGTAATAGATGAATGACATTATTGACCACAAAATTAATTCATGTTTTCAACAAAAAGATGCTTCTTACCGACTTTATTCCATTTATTTTAATATCAAAAAGCCACACAATAATTGTAACAAGATTACGTCAGCTAATTTGCATTTGCTATGAATTATAGTTTATGTGTAATTTTTAAATTTGTAACTAAATTAAACAATCTTTGGCATCTCCGCCATGTGCTGTAAAATCAAAAGTCAACCCTGAGTTACGTATCAATTTCACACATGCATGCTTACTACACATTTCTATATCTTTCAGTTTTTGTAAGAATTTGAAGCAGTTGACCCTTTTTAGTAAAGGTTTTAATAACCTCTCTCAGCTATTAAAGTTTAGGAAGTTCCAACAGATTCAAAGTCCCGAGGCACAAGACAACTCATGACCAAAGTCTGTCAAAGAATAGAAATAGCCCATTATTTCACGACTAACAAATAAAATTATTTGAATTAGAAAAAAACTAATCAGTAATATTAATAATAATCAATAACATCAAATATTATGATTCTTAAAAAAAGCATGACAAATGATGAGTATGGTTACCTACTCTATTCATTTGAGAAAATTAACAAAAATACACCTCAATATTACTATTATAAACATTATATCCAAAAGTGCATGTTTCTAATCAATAAACTGTTTTAAGTATATAAGCTTTTTTCTACTTTCAAATTGTTCCATGAAAATCAATGTTTTGAGGTTATAAATTTGTTTACATAAAACCTCTTGTTCAAATGAATAGAGTATACTACTTATCACTTGTTATAATGTTTTCTTTGAGAATGAAATATAGATTTACTTATATATTTATCAATTAAATGTTATAAATTTAAAACAGACTTAAAATTAGAATACTTAAACCTACACATGGTTAAGCATTAATTTGGAGCATTCCTTTGGACCTAGTGAACATCTTGGAAAGTTTATTATGTATGTATTATTGTACATAATTTTAAAAATAACTTGATTTCCATACAATTTTAACAATCATGTCTCGCCTCGAGTCTCGATCTGAAAATCCTTAGACTTCAAGACATGAGATGTCGCGAGAGCCAAATCCTAGTTAATATTGAAAATTTAGTTATAGTTTTTAATGGATAGTTTTCATAATGAAATCCATGCAATGAAATTGCATTTGACTCGGTTAATTTTTTTTGTAAATCATCATCATCATCATCTCAGCCATAGGACGTCCACTGCTGGACATAGGCTTTCCTCATAATTTTCCAATACGGTTAGAAGCCTGGATCCACCTTTGACCCGCGGCCTTTATTAGGTTGTCTGTCCACCTTGTGGGTGGACGCCCTACGCTGCGCTTGCTGGTCTGTGGCCTCCACTCGAGAACCTTTCGGCCCCAGCGGCCGTCGGCTCTTCGTACTATGTGCCCTGCCCACTGCCACTTCAACTTACTGATCCGACGGCTTATGTCGGTAACTTTCGTACATCTACGGATCTCCTCATTTCTGATTCGATCTCGCAGTGTAACCCCGAGCATAGCCCTTTCCATAGCTCGTTGAGCGACATTGAGCTTCCTTACGAGGCCCATAGTTAGAGACCACGTTTCAGCGCCATATGTCATCACTGGCAACACACATTGGTCGTATTTTGTAAATGTGTTTCTTTTTTTATTACAGGCCACTCCAGAGGAAATCAACAGTGCCTATCGTCGACTTTCGCGCATGTTTCATCCAGACAAACACAGTGTGCATCCCAACAAAAAGAAATGGGCCGAACAAATATTCAATAAAATCAAGGAGGCTCATGAAGTACTATCCGACAGCCACAAGAGAGCTATCTATGATACTTTGGGTAATTTTTTTTAATTACAATTGAGAAAAAAAAAACAACCCAATGGCTGTATCTGAATTAAAGTCATTTGTTTTTTGACGTGAATATTTGCTTCCATAGTGGTAGGACACTCAGAAAAGTGATAATAAAATTGTAGGATGGTGAGGCTGTAGACCTGTCATCGACATCCAAAATTTAATTAGTTCACTTGATATAGCTACAAGATTAAAGAGTCATACAAGATATACGTGTTTGTTGAATATAAAAAATTTTCAAAGAAAATATTACTCGTAACGTAAGAAAATATTCACTTGAAAACGTATACAGCTGTCCACGACGGAGCCACGCACCATTTTTTTAAATTATATTTTATTAATTGTTCAAACATTATGTAACAATATGTTCTACTAAATATATGTTACTGAAAAAAATGGCATTATGCACAGCCGCATCTGTCTGTAATCAAATTATGTGATCATATATGAGAAATGTAAATGAGAAAACTGGCGAATTACTTTTAAATAATTAATTTTTCTTTTTTTCACTTGGAATATTCTTTTCTTTTTCTTCTTTTTTTTTATATTAATTTGTTTTATAAATTAATTAAATGTAAATATAATATTTTTTTTTATGATTCGTTTAGGCCTATTTGTATTTAATTTATATATTAATAGATAAATAATGGCTGTATAAATAATTTTTTATTTTTTTTATTTAGGTAAACGTGGATTGGAAGTTGAAGGATGGGAGGTCATATTTCGAACACAAACACCTAGAGAAATTAGAGAAGAATATGAAAGGTACATATGGATATTATATTTTTGATTAACCATTTCATGCCAGGGAAGCCGGGGGCTTAGAATGAATGTATTCAGCTATATATTTAATTTCAAGTGTCCTTCTCTGCCCGTTTTTTTTTGCATTATCATGCTTTCATGAACTTTTTTCACTTAGATTACAAGTTTATAAAAAATAATTTTTATATATTTCAATTTGGGAGTTGATCATTGGGATTTTCAAGTATTGTCACATTGTCACCACTTTTCAGACTGAAGAGGGAAAAAGAAGACAGAAGACTGCAACAGAGTGCCAATCCACGAGGCACTATTCAACTTTCCATAAACGCTACCGATTTATTTACAAATTATCAAGATGAATATGAAATCATGTAAGTTTTTTATTCATATCACATCTACGTCGTCTGACAAGGTCGTATGTCACCTATTGAAAGAAGCTACGTGATAGTTGCTATAAATACGGTGTCAGCCATAGTAGAATTGAGCATAAAGAATCAGGAAGGCATAGGGCTTACTCTTTCACCAAAGCAACAGCACACAATGCTTTTAATAACTTGTGGTCTTCACTAATAGTCCAGTATCCCTCAAAGGAATTTTTTTTCTGATTACTAACAGGCTGAATCTTCACGAGTGTAGCGTCAGTTTGCTAAAGGAGTTAGTTAGCAGCCGTAAAAAACTTCCAAGTGTAGGACTGGGAAAACGTACCCACTCAATCTGTAGGACTATGCGGCCATTTTATTATACAAATTTTTACTAAGCTAGAGACAAAAAATCAGCTGGCTACCCCTCCCTCCCAATAAATCATAATAATGAGGTCATAAAAATTATTACTTACTATCCAACTGATTTTTTGTATAATAAAAGGTAAACAACTCCACTTTTTAAAAATTGAGACAATTTGTTTTAACTTTTTAATTACAAATAGAGACAATAAATGTTACATGCATTTTTCCTAACAGTTCAAACGCAAAAGCATTCAACTTGTATGTTTGCTTAACTGTTGTTTTCAATTGTTTCATTCGTCATTCAGGGAAGATTCGAATATATTGCCAAGCATTGAGGTGTCAGGAATGACCATTCACCAGTCTATTGATGCTCCGGTGACACTGAGAAACACGGTCACAATTTCTGGAAACATTTCCACACAGAATGGAATAGGTAAAGTATTGCAACATTTTAAATAAGTTTATCTATAGTCTACATCCAAAATTTAATTACACCACGCCATAGCTAAATGATAATTTATAATTGTTGGATATTGGAATTCGTACTTATACACAACACAGACACATAAATTTTTTTGTATGTAATGATGTCTTAATTTTTTTTTATTGGATACTAGTTAAGAGTAATAACAATTATTCTCATTTATTATTTTATGTTACAGGAACTGGTGCAATAAATCTTACCAATAAACACATAAGTTCCGAAAGAGGATGGTCTGAAATTGAAATGGGCATTGGAAATGGTCCGCTACTAGGATTAAAATTCTTCCGTACCCTCTCCAGACTCATGTTTGTCAATTGTGGTACCGTTTTCCAGTTTACGCCCAAAGGAATAGCTCCGAGTTTTGCTTCAAGTAAGAATCAAAAATTAATTAAAATAATAATGTAATTTTTAGTTAAATTGTAAGATTACGTTTACATTTCACTTCCAGTAAGCAATGTGAGTAGAATTTTCAGTGTAATAGAAATTTTTACATAACCTTAAATTACTTTGTGTACTTTTAGTATATGTGGTCGAACTTAGAATCATATAACCCAAAATTTTCAAAGTTGGAGGGAATAGGCTTCTTCTGGGTGAGCTTGAGCTCGGTCCATCATAGGCCTCATTGTTGCTACACAGGTGATTGTTGGCCAATAAAAAAAAACCTTATCCGCTCAACTACATGATGTAAAATAGAAAGTAAAGGTCTTTTTGTGTTTTTTTCACAGCCTTAGCGTGCCAATTAGATGCTTATTCTGTTGGTTACCTAACATACCGTGGTGGGGGTCAAAGCGGTTCCTCCATGTCTACAACTTACGTCCGAAGCTCTGAGAACTACCATGCTAATGTTGCGGTACAACTTGGAAATCCACATTCGTTCATATCAATCAGCTACATAAGAAAATTACCGAAGCAAGAATTGAAGTTACGATTTGCTATAAAGTAAGGAGTATTTTATTTTGTTTTTGAATTTAAACTGAAAATATATGTTGTTCATAATTCAATATTCTTCTTTAAATATATAAAAGTAGGCAGACTGGCTGATAAGCCACTTGGTGGCAAGTGGTAACTGTTACCTAGAGCACGCAAGCAAACTCCATAGAGTATTCACTATGTGCAGTTCTACGATCGAGATTTTTTTAACGCATTCTTTTAACATTTCACTCCAGTTTTTTTGTTTTTTTTTTATTGTTTAAAATTTCAGTTCACAGTATAGCCAAATTTGCTATGAGAGCTATGCTGAGAAACGATTATTAAGAGAATTGTTCTAGTAATGTATATGAATAATTACAGGGCGGGATCCTTTGGTGCTTTAGCTGAATATGGAGCCGAGAAAAAAGTGTCTCAGAACAGTGCAGTGTCGGCAGCTGTCATGCTAGGAGTACCGACCGGCGTAATACTTAAACTTAAGTAAGTACAAATAATGCGATAGATCGAAAAAGTAAAGAAATGTTTTTAAGTTAGTCATTATCATCGTCTTAGCTGTAGGACGTCAAGTGCTAGACATAGGCCTTCCTCATAATTTTCCAACAGGACAGTAACTGACGCAATCGGACAATTTGTTAAATTTGCTAGTAAAATCCGGCAAAAATCGCCAATACTCAACAGCCAGCCTTCGCTTGGTACCATTTGCCACAAAACGCCATATCATGAGTTGCTCAAGCGTTTCCCGGAAATAAAAATTTATTGGCAGTCCCTGTCGGAAATCGATCCCTTGACGCCTATGACAGCGCGTTAAGGCAAACCCCCTAACCACTCATCCAATGGGCTCGTACATATTCTCTGACTGCCATATGAGGCGGCTAAAAGGTGTTAAAGTGTTGGCTTACTAAGCCTCCTTAGAGATACAGTTAATAAAAACAATTAATATAATTTACAGATGGACCTGTTCGACTCAAACAATCGTGGTGCCAATACATTTATGCGAGGAAGTGATACCTTCGGCTGTGTTCTATGCAACTGTAGTTCCAGTTGTGTCGTGGCTGGTTATCAAGAAGTTGGTGCTCGAGCCTATATCACGTGAACGCAAGGAACGCGAACGCCAGCGAGCAATGGAGACTAATTTTGAAAGGTAACATAATGTAAAATAATTCCATTTTTTGTCTTAACGTGTTAACTTTAATATTTTTGTATTAGTTTAGATTAGAGGCAAATTCTATAGAAATTCCTGTCTTATTCTACTTTTATAATGTCTCTAAAACAAATCTAGTTTCATAGCAATCAATATTTGTATAATTGGCGGTGGTCATACAGCATCATTTCAATATTCATTGGAATAGATTAAATTATATTAGAATTTTAGGAAGATTTTCTACGTTAAAGGTAAAAAAAAAAACACGGTTACGTATATATTCTCTTATTTAAAAGTATTTTCGTAGGAGACTTATTTTTCTGCCATTCCCTCAATATTTATATGTGTTATGATTTCTGATAACTTCTTTTACAATATTAGACTTTTATAATCTTTTGTGATTTCATTTCTGTTGTTAACCTAAATGAAATGCTTGTGGAACAGACTGCAAGAGCTACAGAGGCAAGCACGCGCTACTGTCGAACTAATGAGAGAAACTTATGCTCGTATACGAGCAGACGAGGAAAAGAAGAGAGGCCTCGTTATATTGAAGGCAGTCTATGGAAAGTTGCCACAGGGTATGTCTTTTTTTTTAAATTAGTTTACCAAAAAAAAAATTATGATAATATCAATTTATGTTAGATAATATTATAATACAGTTTATTATTGTTTTGCAGGCGAATCAAGTCACAATATAAGTGAGTCGACTGGCGACAGTGCAACAGCTACTTCGCCCATTGGTTACTCTGAGGTCGTCGATGTGACCATTCCATTGCAGTGTCTCGTGAAAGACTCGCGACTCGAACTTCTCGATGCCAGCAAGGTGAGTTTGGACTTGATTGATGAAAAAAAAAATGAATGATATTCTGGGTTTCTTCTCAGGATTGTCAACATTTTTTTTTTTTTTTTTTTTTTTCGAAACTAGTATAATAACTAGCTACCCGTCTCGACTTCGTCCAGGTTCAAAATAAAAACTATCCTGCCTTTTAAGTTGGACCAAATTACACATAATATGTAATTACGAAGTTTTATCAAAATCGATTCAGCAGTTTAAAGAGTTCATTGGCCTCAAACAACGTTTCGATTTGACTGTCCAAGCTAAAAAGTTTTGATTCAACATTTGGCCGTGTTAGAAGTAGGTCTGTTTACAAAAACCCTATTTATTGAGATTAAATTTTATATTGTATGTTTTCAGGCTGAACTGCCTGGTTTCTACGACCCCTGCGTGAAGGAAGATAAACATCTAACTATACAGTACATGTTCCATAACAACTTACATTCTTGCACCATTGAGGACAGTCAGGCAGTGGTACTTCCAAGGAACAGTGAGTAGACAGTCAGTCTCACACATTTTACACGTACCACCAGTTCGAGTTATAGTAATCGATCTTTAAAAACAAGGTATAATTGATTTCCATTGATTTCTTTAATATTAACACAGTAGACACAAAATCAAGTTTGTGCTAAAGATTTGTACATAAAGCGAAGTGATTATATACATACACCATACAACACTCACAGTGAACATAATTTTTTTTTTTTTTTTATTTATTTAAAGGTCTAAATCAGACAGACTAACGGTCCAACTTTTTATGGTTAGGTCGGCAAACAAGTCGCCTATGAATCAAAGAACGTTACAGGTGCTTCAAGTTCCAGTCCCTAGTTAAATACCTTATTAGGGACTGGAAATAATCTCTGGATTACTCATTCACTCACTGAAACATTATCGCGTTGTTATTTAACGGTTATGTATTGCGGTGGTAACTACCGCGAAACGGCCGCCCAATGTCACTGTGCCCTGTCACTAAATATTTTCTTTTTTCTATTTTTGCAGATCATCGAAATAGATCCTGAAAATTAAAGATCAGGGGCAAGAGACCATCTTAGCGACTCACAAAGCCCCAAACACATGTTTGTCTTCCCATTAAATAGATAAATGACAATTAATATTTTTTTCCTTCGCGCATGCGTTTTCACAATAGTTGTATTTTTATATATTTACTAGTGGCCCGCTCCCGGCTTCGCATGGGTGCATTTTTTTTATTCAATCCAGCCTATAAATTACCTTACACCGCCATCTGTTAGATTGTCATAGAACTCACGTGCCAAGCCGCTAGTATTTACTTTTATTTTACATTTCCCGTAGGAATGAAGCATTTTCCCGCGGTAAAAGTAGCCTATGTTCATCACGGATAATGTCGGCTTCTAATGGTAAAAGAATTTTTCAAATCGGTCCAGTAGTTTCGCAGCCTATTCTATACAAACAAACAAACAAATCTTTCCTCTTTATAATATTAGTATAGATAATTGCTGGATTGAATAAGTATCCAACAGATGGCGCTTAATATTAAATAATTTGCAAAAAATTGAGATATAAACTCTCCTCTCTTTTATGTTGGACCAAATTACATATAGAAATCGGTTCAGTAGTTTAGTAGTTCATTGAGAACACACATGTGATACGTAATTTTTTTTTAAATATAATATATAGAGATAATATTAATGGCATTATTCTATTTAGTGGGGCGCGAATAGAAGAAATAAAAATATTTGCTAATTGAAAATCCAGAAAAGAAGTTATATTTGATATGTAAGTTAAGCGGGAAATAGATGATAATATATTATATAATGACGTTTTAAAACAATATTTTATTTTACTAGAGAACATATTGTAATTATATATCGACTGTAACATTAAATATGTATGTGTATGTTTACACAATATTTTAAAATAACTATATTAAAAATAGCGTTCCATATATTATATTTAGTTATGTAAAAATGTGGTTTTAGCATTCCACGTGCAGCTCTATTCTTTATTATTATTTTTCAAATGAATTAAAATTACTATTATTGGTCAACGGCCCTGTAGTTTTATTTTATTATACCTTAGAATTTAGGTGTCAAATGAAATTATGTAATAAAATTGTTTTATTTGTTTGATTTAATTTTAATGTATTTGATGTCGAAGGGCGCCAACCGTTGTTCATATTCAACGAAATCATGTCCACTTTTAAATAGTTTTAAATGTCCACTCATATCACTTACAAGTGATATGCGGTGACAAACAGTCTTTAGAGTCACTCTTCGAGCCCTGGACTGAAAATGAAAAAAAAAAGTCACGACTGATGATCAATGGAGTAATATTTAAAATATAATTTTTATCTATAATAAATGAGTTAAATGGCGAATTAGATCAATTTTTAATTTGTAATCGACGAAAGATGTAACTGTTTTTCTGGATTTTGTTTTAGACATGACATGTTTAATACATTTCACGCAAAGATTATTATTTATTTCAACAATGTATTTTAATGAATCATTAATGTTTCTTTAAATTGTTGACGAAATATGTTATGAACTGTTATTTCCTGAGCTTTTGTTATGTTAGTTACTTAGTATTATAGCCGTGTCGCACCTTTACAGAATTAAGAGTCACCTCTATAGAAAAGTCATCCTCTTAGGGAATATTATCCTCTAAGAGAATTATTCAATCTTATATATGTATGGTGTGCGGACTAGTAATGTAATATATTGTAGTTTCTCATTCTAAATGTCAGCATGTTTGTTTTGGATTAAAATAAAGAATGTTGATCATAAATCCTGTTGTTTTTATTTTATGGCCCACAATGAAAGAAAAATGTTCTGGAAAAATAAGTATGTCTACTGGTAAATGATTTATAATAATAGTTAAAACTAGTAGTTAGTTAAAAGAAAACTGTAGTTTTCTTATACAAGTTTTACAAGTCTCACCAATTTTTATGTTTTAAAGATAGATTGATATTGGTTTGTAGTCTAGTCAAGAAGTGTGTTTTCTGCGAAAAATAAAATTAGAAGTCTTCTAAAAATATGAGCGACAGCTCATTTGAGGCGGAATAGAATTCTGAGACAGACCCATTCAGGATTTTTGCTGCCAATATAAATTGCAATTGTTTTTAACAAAAAAGGTCATTTAGATTTTTGATGATAACTCAAAAATTATAAATGATAGCGAAAATTGCAAAAAAGATTCTAAAAGAGAGGGAAATTTCCTATAAAAAACTCCTTACTTTCGGATCTCTATGTCTAATATTTATAATTTTAATTTGTTGCTGAAAGCAGGGCTCCGCGCGGCCGTTTCGGCATCTAAAATATTATAAAACAAAGTCCTCCGCCGCGTCTGCCTGTCTGTAAACTCAAAAACTACTGCACCGATTTTCATGCTGTTTTCACCCATGAATAGAGTGGTTCTCGAGGAAGACGCGGGCAGCAGCTAGTCTAAAATATTTTTTTCAGATTTTTAGTAGTGGTAGGGCACACTGCGTTTCGCAGTCATTTGGGCAGCCCGTCTGGCGGCAGTAACCACCCCCTTACAGAATACCACCGTGAAATAACAGCATATGTGCTGTTGTGTTTCGGTGAGTGAGTAAGGGATGCCAGAGCTCATTACCCCCTTCCCTTCCTTATCCCTTATCCTTAATCCTTCTATGGTCAGCAGCGCACTTGTAGCACTTATGGCGTTGCTTGTGTTATAGGCGACGGTAGCCACCTTCCATCAAGTGGACCGTCAGCCTGTCTGTCGACCTTAACATAAAAAAAAAAAAAAAATATTTGGTTAAAATTTAAAAAAATATTGTGACATCTGAACACTTGAAAGAAATTATTTAAAATTTGTTAATTACAAACTTTTGTATTTATTAATCGTTTTTTTTTTCAACCGACTTCCAACAAAGGAGGATGTTCTCAATTATTCCACTGTATTTTTTTTTATCAAAGTTTAACGTGACTTCGTCCGCTTTATTAAAGAACATTGCATATTAATATTATAACATATTAAATTATAACACATTATTTAGCCATATAATTTTGTTTTAGGTGATATAATTTACCTCAAGATAATATCATTAATGATATGCATAGATTTCTGAATTAAAAATAACTATCAGTAATACACAAGATTAACCTTAAATACGGAAATGACTTAGCTTACCCAATAAAAAAAAGTTTCTCGTATGATCGTTTTTCAAACGAATTGACGTAATTGCTATTTAGTTGAAATAGGCGCATCGGAACATCTAAGAAATTTAGAGAGAAGCAGTCTCACTAAATTACAAAAGCATATAATTATAACATAAAGAAGCTCTAAGAAATTTATTTTCTTCACCCTTAAGCAGCTAATTCACAAAATAGTGACAAAAAGAGGGAATGTACTTAGGTAGTTAGCTATTCGTAGTAACGTGTCTGTTCGTCCGGTGTACAGCCTTTTAGAGTTTTAATAAAGTTTTAAATATAGAAGACGAGCCTTTTAAAGTCTTTTCTCAATCTTTTCAGACCTGTAAGTTTAGGTTATCCTATATATGCGACATATTGACCACATTTTCGCATTATGTGCCTTCCTCGAAACAAGATTCTGGCTTCTGAAGGTGTTTGCCTATGTGAGCTGATGGCGTAATGGTGGATGTTATGTGAACTCAATTTGTCCCATTTCGCATTGTTTGATTTCATAATAATGTAGACATAGATTCTCATTCTCAAACTGTGTGTTTGTGTGTTTGGATGTTTGAAAACTGCTGAATGTATTTGAAAGCGCGGCCTGTATACAATTAATACAGATAAATAAAATTGGATGAACATTAATTACAACTAATATAAAATGTATATTAGTTGTACTATTATAAATATATGTGTATGTAACTATGTATAGTAAAAATGTATATGTAATGTAATCTATACCAGTATAATAAGTTGTTTGGTTGTAAGTAATGGACTATCCAACACAAAAAAAATATTTTTGTGTTGGGATAGTCCATTTATCGAGGAAGGCTATATAGTCACGGGCACCAGCTAGTATAGATATAATAACATAAATAAAATGTAATATTAAAATTTCAATAAAAATGTAAGATGATTCCTAGAGGGCGTTAAAATATAACTAATAATATGACTAGAGGGCACCACATGTCATTGAGAGAATTCTATTTCAAGTAATGCAACTGGAAAACAAAAATAAATTGAATTATTCCCAGTTCATTTTATACAAAAACTGTCGTAAAATAATAGCACAACTGCTTTTGCGTTTTAGTAACGGAGACCGGGGCTGGTTCTAACAGGCTGGTTAAAACGCTCCGCTTCTTGAAATTAAAACAAGGTGAAAATTTTAACACACGATTTTTTTCAGAAAAGTATATTTTTCTCAAATATTTATTTTGATTTAACACTACTCAAAGTCCAATAAATTGCTTATTTATATAGTAAAAATTTATGTCTCAAATATTAATAGTTTTAAAGTTAGAGCAAAATTACTGAAATTATTAATACTAGTTAAGTACTCGTATTTAATAACTTCATCAACAGTTTGGCAGATAAAGCTTTGGATTTCCCCAAATACATCTCAAAAACTTGCTACATATTCCTGTGATCTTTATTACTGCTACTGGTTTATGCTAGTCCTTGTTTGTCAGAGATAATTGCTTGGCTTGGGAATTTTGTTTACCTGCTACGACTTTGCAATCTGAATCCCTGACTTAAGTAGTATTGAACCTGAAACTGCATAACTCAAAAAAGTTTTTGGAGGCACTTTGAACTAATTTGCAACCATCCCTTTTCTGTAGTACAGTTTAATGATCTAAAAACATAATCTATGCCGTCTTTTAGATTGAAAATTAGCGCAGTTGGTCCTTCCCAACACCGCATTATGCTGACCTATTTGAAACGCACCACTCCATTTTTATCTAAGACTAGCAAACCGCGGCCGGCTTCGCACTAATGTTTACATACTTAGAGAATAGGATTATATACATACCGGGTCATCATACATACATCGAAATACCAATATAAAATTTCAACCCAATGGGCGGTTTTCCATTAGCCACGGCACGGCCCGACACGGCATACATTTTCATACATTTTTGCTTCCCCGGCACCGGCACAGAAGCGAAAATGTATGAAAATGTATGCCGTGCCGTGCCGTGCCGTGCCGGGCCGTGGCTAATGGAAAACCGCCCATTCGGTTCAGCCGTTTAGAAGTTATGTGAAAAGATAAGTACGGAAGGATAATTCTTACTGCCCGTTGTCCTATTGTCCGTTTTCCAGTAGGAATGAAGCATTTTCCCGCGATAAAAAGTAGCCTATGTTCATCACAGATAATGTCGGCTTCTAATGGTAAAAGAAAGTTTCAAATCGGTCCAGTAGTTTCGGAGCTTATTCAATACAAACAAACAAATCTTTCCTCTTTATAATATTAGTACAGATATTGCGTGTTAAAATTGGTTTCATCAAGTAAATTGATAAAAATCATTATAGACCGATTGTCCGCACCGCAGACAGATTGTCGATTGAATTTTCAGCTGCGCCTGAAACGAATGACGAGTGCGGGGCGGTCGTGAGCCACCACCATAAAATGACCCCCGCCCGCTCCTTGCGGCCTTCAGTCAGTCCAAGCTGAGACCGGCGACCGCCAACACGGTTTCGCGACGCCCACTCTCGCATCAACCCGCCGAGGCACAACACGCGGTAGTGTCCACTAGTGAGCAAGTTGCGCGCCCTTTCTCTCACGCAGTGTGATCGTGCTTCGGTACGTGAATGCAAAACCGGACTACTCTCTTCACACGACACAACGAGAAAGAATCCGCTGCGGCTTCGACATTTGGAATATTGAACAGGTGAGTCGATTTTTTTTTATTTGTAAATAGGCAATGCGAGTGTTTCTGCATTAGCGACTAAGCGCCTGAATGCAAGTGGATAATTTGTTAGGACTTTCCTAAAAAACAGCAATACCATGAACGAGGTGGGTGTACTAGAACATGCGCAGGCGCTCGCCGCACACCGCCTCCATTGCGATATTCGCAGAATATTATATCAACCTACGTCGCTACAAAATCTACTCAACCATTCTCTTTAACAGCTTGTATTACCTAGGCTTTTGTACTGTTAAGGTTAACAGCTCTGTTGGTATTTGTAAATATTCAGTCTTCGTTGTGAATAATTCATACGGCAACAACACTTTAACTCTTTGAAATCGTTTTCATTTGTCTCTCCATGGAAAATATTAAAAATTTAAAATTATATCCTCACTATCTCATTTAAAACTTACTACACTCTTTTTTATCTTTATCATCTTTATCTTGATGCAAGAATACGTGATCTTACTTGATTAAGTAATCAAGTACTTGATTACTTAATAAAGTCACAACCTACTGTAAAAATAATTATACGTTATCATTTTTCTAAATTTCTTCATTTAAAATGGAAATTACGTTGAAATTTCTTACATCTTAATTAAAAAAAATATTATTATTAAGAAACAAAAGAATTAAAAAAAATAAGAATTCGTATATGAAAATCATTTTCAATGAATATAAATTTTTATCGAATGAATCATTGAATATAATTTTCCATCACGCTACAAAATATATATTATATAAAATTAATGTACAATTATTATTTTGTTAATATAGTTTAACTAACATTTTGCTCTGGTTTCGCACGAATACAATCTTAAACATACTTGAAAGATTTCTCGTTTATCGCTTTTTCAATTAGTGAAAACCGTGTCAAAATTCTTTGTGCGTAAGTGGAGAAACAAACAAAGGACATCGATTATGAGATAGAGAGAAAAAAAAACAATAAATGTAGAAGAAGAATATAAAGAAAAATAAATATTCAAAGATTTTATCGACGCGGACTGTCGTCACAAGAAGACGCGATGTTGTTTTAAAATTGATTTAATATGACACAACAACATGAATATTAAATACTACACAAATATTGTATGAAGACATTTATTTATACAAGAAAATTAAGCGTTTTCAGCTATAACCTAATTTATATATTTCATTTTCCTTGTACTCTTTTTATTCCTAAGCGCATTTGATTTTATTCCTAAGCGTTAATAAACACAAAGGCCGTCACGTCAGTTATCATAAAAAGTCAAGAAATTCATTTAATTACTTTCATTAAATTAATTATTTTATTAAGGGAGCTCTTGTAATAATTGTTCACGACAAAGTAAATCAGCTAAATATAGTCTGTAAAACGTGCTTATTCAAACAATTGATCAATAATAGAATAGTGAAATATTAAATATTTCCATTCTATATTGTGTAACATGTAGCAATAATAACCTACTGATAATAATATATACCTATTCAAATGTAAAAAGTATTAGTAGAAATGTAGAATTTTATATTTTATGTTTGAAATGTTGTGCATGTAAAGCCATGACTGCAGATAACGAATCCATTTATTTTTTCTTTATAATGTCCTCGTACGTGGTATAATAGGCACGTATAGGTACTATATTTATTTAGAACTTGTATGTAAACAAACACTTTAGTCTTTATTTCTCTATGCACTATCACACTAGACTCCAGACTCTAGGAAGCCTAGACGATCAAACTCGATTTAGGTACTATTATAACATCCTAACTCCTTTAAGAGAAAATACTTTAAATCTGTGTATGTGTGCCAAATGTAACCCAAATGGTAGGAGAGCAAGAGAGGATTTTTGGATTTACTCGAGCGCGTCAGATATTGCCAATGTATATTCCCCACGTGTCTCCGATAACGGATATGTATTAATCTGACAGTTTGGTTGGTGGGGTTGGCGGGAGTTGGGGTAAAATTTTAAATACATCTCGAGCGCGTCAGATTTTCAGAGGGGATGTTAAGTGAACCTAAACTAAGCTCCCATTTAAAATTCAGGTGATTCGGATGTAACGCAAGCTCGTGGCAGCTTTTTGAAAATTCAAAAAAGATTTTTAACGATTGTCATTTTGTAATACTTGAGCGCGTCATATTTTCATACAGACGGTTCAGCCTGAATTCCTCCTGATCGTGCTGATTCTTGGGCTGACGATTACATGGAGAATTTTTTAAAATAAAGCGCCTACGAAATTTAGAAACGCCTGTAGACGCTCACCCCACCGCTGAAATGAAAAACTTCATATAATCTTTTTTTTCTTCTTACCATCCAATCTTCAAAGTCCAATAGGTCCCCCGCTCGAGTGACTCCACATTTAGCATCGTGGGCTCTCTACCAAAATCAGTCAAGTCATTTATGAGATTAGCGTGCATGCACAAACGCACAGAAAAGAGACAAAAATTGAAAAAATTGTAAAAACTATTTTATGGAACTCGGTAACATAAGAAAAACGTGTACAAATTGATCATATTTGAATCAATTTATATCAATGTAAGGGCAGTCGGTATGGCTGGTCATAGCTTTGTCAACGCATAGCTCTGGCAGTACAGAGAGGTGACGTCGCATCCATAATAATAATAGGCGGGGTATTCTTTTTATTATATACTAACTGGTGCCCGCGACTTCGTCCTTATTGAAAAAGAAAATCCTGTGTCCCGTACGTCTAAATGTTTATCTACCAAGTTTCATGAAAATCACTTAATTCGTTTAAGAGTTATGGCGGAACAAACATACATAAAATAACTACACTTACAGATTTATTATTAGTATTGATTTTTTTGTATTTAAGGTTTAATGTTAATTTTGTTTATTTTATTATAATTTTTTATCACTCCGCCGCGTCTGTCTGTCTGTCTGTTCGCGATAAACTCAAAAACTACTGCACCGATTTTCACCAATGGATAGACTGGTTCTCGAGGAAGGTTTTCGTATATAATTTGTATCCGTGCAAAGCCGGGAACATACAGCTAGTTTGTATATATAGATAAGTTATTATATTTTGTTATAGTTTATATATATTTAAGTTATTAGTCTGTTAATTATCGTAGGTGAATTGATTGCGTTTCTTTTCGATTAGCTGAAAAGGAAATTTATGTGTACACATTTTCTTTAATTGCTACAAATGATTCATTTGATCCCAGCTTTTGTTTGTTCTTATGAGGTGCATTCCAGCTGACCACCGGGTATGATATTGATATTACAGACATTTTTACGAGGACTCCGGATTGTATGAAAATGCTATAATAATACACATAACATAACGACTCTTGGTTGTATTGCCAAGGCATAAACGACAACGGTATCGGTTCTTAAAAGTGTATTTCTTGGCTTATTGAAACGAGCAAACGTCGCAGTATTTTATAAATATAACATTCGCGTAGTTTGCAAATCTTAGATTTAGTTTTATATGTTCGATTTGAGAAGATAATATAAAAATTTCAGATATGTATGTAGATAGCTACAGCAACGAATATTGGTGATTTTCAAGACATACCTTAATGAATATTAACCATTGAACACTGACATCGGACATTCAATGGAACATTAAAGTACGTACGTCGCACACGCAGTTAGAACGAATCGAATTCGGATTCGCACTGTACGCATTTACAATAAATAATAAAAGTAAAAGCGGCCGACAATAAATTCTCGTTTCGCGTGTTCGTTCTCATTGCACCCATTTCATTCGAAAGAACATTTAAAAAAAGAAATTTTCCATATTTGGTGTTAAATAACTAAAAAAAACAAGCCTATTGGCCGATTGGTTAATATGCTTCGCCTTAGTGCTCTTACGCAAAAGTCCCGGGTTCGATTCCCGGCTGGGTCATGAGCCCTTTGGAAATGAACTGTTCGAAATTCTGTTTTAGTTGTTTTACATTGCCTTTCACTGTCATAAATATATGTATAAAGTTAAAATTAGTTAACAAATTCGTGGAAAATGTCGTTGGTTGCACTGTAACTGTTTATATTTATGTATGTTTTCAAATTTACTACATAATTATGGTGTAATAATTGTTTGTATTCCTAAATAAAATAAGATAAAATAATTTGTAATAATACAGTATGTGCCTAAATAAAAATTAAACACAAGTAACCTATAGATTAATGTAATCTATAAAAATAGAGCTATAATTTATTTTTTAATAAATAAGTCCTATCGCAAGTTTTTAAAAAAAAATATTTATTTCAGCCAATGTTAAAATACCGATAGAGACATTGTTGCGTTTTTTCGAATATTATTTCAAATCAAACTGAATTATTTGAAATTTAAATATAAATTATGTCGCTTTTTTTATCTTAATGTTAATGGCAAATGAGTTGTAGGCAACGACAAGTTCTAGCCATTACGTAATAAATAGTTGTAACGATCTGTTAACATTCTATGTTATTTTTTTATTCACTTCCTAGGATTGTCGTGCAAGTGGAAACGTATCATACTTATATCATGTCACGAACGAACGAAGAATCTAATAAAGTTATTTAATAAAATCAAGTATTTTTATTACTAAGTATCACTTTGTAACTGAATTATATTTGTGATAAGTACAATACAACTTATAGATTTGTTAACAATGTTGAAAAATATTTTTCATTGTTTTTACTTGATTATCCAATGTCGTGAATTATCACAATAAATATAACACGTGACACGTCGTGTATGAAAAATATAAATTCTTAAATTATAATATATATAAAAAAAAAGAATTAACTCACTTAGGTTATTGGAATTTAATAATTGATATTATCGCACAAAACATTGCTTGCTTCGATAAGATCTGGTAGAATGACCAGCAACATTCAAATATAACTGACATTTTACATTTTACACATCTCGATTCTCTGCAGTTTTTATTAGTGGAGTTATTTTTCAGTTTATATTATTAACGGAACGAGTATGTTGGTAGCAGGACCGGTCTTGAAAACGGATTATTGGACAAATGAACAAACAGGTTTACTGACTGCTCTTAACGATTCGCAACTATTACTGCTCAGTATTCTCGGTGATTTCGGGAATACGCAAAATAGATTATTTATTTAAGGAATTTTCAACCGACTTCCAAAAAAGGAGGAAGGAGGTTCTCAATTCAACTATATTTTTTTTTATATTTCATGTTTCTTACCTCATAACTTTATCTGCTGCTGTAGTGAAGAAAATCTTATATAAAATTGTTAAGTTGGGTAAATAAAGGAGTAAACGGGGATGATTTTAATATGTATACTCAAAAATTGCACCCCATACGAAATGAAATGGGTTTTATTAAAAAAAAAAACTTGCATTTAGTCTTTATTAAATTCAACAACGAGTGTTTTTAAATAGATATTTTATTAGTTTTTATTCTATTTTAAAATGTGTAGCCAACGAATGCTTCACAAGCAGTTGTTAAACAATTAACTGATTAGAAAGAAGGGTCAAAGATTTGAGATAAAAGTGCTAATGAATGTCGGACCTGTTAAAGGCGACGCATTACCGTCTAATAGTTTATAGTAGGGCTTCTACACTAACTTTATCTACATATACTAGTATTATAAAGGAGGAAGGATTTGTTTGTTTGTTTGCATTGAATAGGCTCCGGAACTACTGGACAGATTTGAAAAATTTTTGCACTGTTGGGAAGCTACAGCGAGTAACATACGCTATATTTTATAAAGTTACGCGGTCGAATCCGCATGCAACAGCTAGTATGAAAATGAAATAGGAACTTTAATTATAAGAAAAATACACGCTAATACTGTCGTTAGTTTTAAACTTACCTAGTATTTTAACCTAGTAGTATTATTTAAACATACTCGTACATAGTATAAGGTCTGTAATATATTTTTTTTGTATTTGACGTGACGATAAATTACTGTAGAGTAGGTATAACCCATCGGAAATAACTATATTATTTCGAAGACACCTTTTTTTTCGTGGAGGGGAAATGACGTACGCACTATACAACACGCAGCACAAAAACAGTACAAAAACGTGTATGTCTTTTATTTCATAACAAGCTGGTGCCTATATAGCCTATATAGCCTCTATAGCCTATATATATCCAAATATCCAACACAAAAAGAGGTTTTGCCAGATTTGTATCTATTCCAACTTTTTTCTTAGTGTTTCATATTAAATTCTAGAAAAACTGTATTTACCAACAACATAAATCTTAACCACCAAATAAACAATAAATCCTAAACAACATAAACTTACTAAATTTATATCATGTTTACAGCAATGTGTGCGATTCTGCTTTGAGTTTTACTATTATTGTACCAATAATAAATATACCAATTTTATGCTTAATATAAAGCTGGGAATGGAGATAGCTTATGTACACGCAGCCTTTAAAACTTTAAGAACTTCACTTAAATAAAATGTTTAAAACGTCTATAAAAGTCACGTGTTATTATCAGCATGTCTACATTCATGCTTATCTCGTAAGGTATAGCGAAAATGTAAATGCAATGTGCTATTTGCACTGAAAATCAAATGAGTATAAGGTGACTCATTATATTCAACAGTGGCTTACGAACGTTTCACTCAAGCGGATAATTTCTGATAGTCTTGACTTGAAATAGAAGGTAACATTACTTAACCAAATTAGCATTGATTTGACCAATTTATGTTATGAAAGGACACGAAAAATCGATACATACAGAAAAAAAATCTAAAAATTGTCAATTTAGTTTCAGTATCATGAATAGAGTATATCTCTGATAACTAAGTAACTTACTCCATGACCAACCCTTACAGATTTATTATTAGTATCGAATTATTAATCTGGTTTTTCATTCTTTAAAAACTTTAAAAATATATATGATTATCTGTTTGTCTTAAATTAATTACTTATAATATCATTTGTCCTGACTTATATCTACGCGCAGCCAAAAGTACAGTCTACGAAGCTGAATCCTTTTTAAGCAGAACTACGTAAACATTTGCTAATATTTTTTCGAAAATTTCAACTCCCTCTTAGTCGTAGGTACAGTATGTATACATATTTTTAGAATTTTTTTTGATTTTCCATTAAAATTTAAGTAAATTTTCCCCAGTGTTAAGTTATGCATAGAAACGTCTAATGTTCACATTGAGAAGGCTTACATTAGTGGGGTCGGTTGATTCAATGGCGTTTTAGTTACGCTTCGTTATTGCTATTGTTTATTTGCGACGAATTTTCACGCCCGCGCAATGTTTCTATGCTGTGTTATATGAACAGCGACTTCACTCACAATGTATTTCTTTGTGTACTGTAAATTACATGTTTACATCTAAGCAAGTGAAAACAGTTTTTAAAATAAGTATATTTTTTTTATTTTTCAACACGGACGAAGTCGCGGACACCAGCTAGTAAATAAAATAATATATTATAACTCTTAGGGCCTCTTTCACCAACTACAAGTAAAGTGTTCATTAGTTACTTTTAGAAATAATTTTATGTTTATTAAATTATTCACTCGGCTTAGGCGTTTTTTTTTAATTATTTTCTTTTTAATGTTTCGGACTTTTACCGTACAAACAAAGGTATATTAGCTAAATTATTCCCGGTGACAGGTGACTTTAAGTGACGGTTAGTCCACTTGACAGATGGTGAAAGACAGGTAAAGAGACTTATTGTTAGTACATATTGTAATAAAAATTTCAAAATTGGATAGCCAAGCGCTCGTTATGAAATAAAACAGTTAATCCTTCGGCAAACTTTGCAAATAAATTCAATGTTAATTTTAAGTAACATATTTATAAAATTAAGTAACAGGCAAGTAGACGTCGCAATGTTAATGTAGGTCAAGTGAAATTCTCTATTGATGGAGGCACGTGCAGTGCAAGTACGTTGGTTCATGACTTTTGTAGGCACACTAAAGTCAATTTCTTAGCGCTGCATTGTGGATTGCGTACATTTGTTTAGTTGTCTAACTAGCAACCAACTTGTTAACTTCCAAGTAGTCATTTTGGCGGTGCACTGTGGGCGATCACGACTCTCACTTGCACCCCAGACCTCAGACTTTTCAGTCGATAACTCGTAAAATGACTGAGAGAGTTGTATCATGAAGCGTTGTGAACGTCAGCTGCGGCTCCGATGGTGGGTTGAGCAGTAGAGTGGTAGCCGCCCACGCACATAACAAAAAAAATTTTTAATCATTTATTCCCGATTAAAAATTCATCAAATTATAGTTAGCCTAATATTTTGAAGAAACAAAATTGTCAGCTATTTATAAAATGGTGGATTATACGTCAGCAGGTCACACGAATATATACGTGTTCAGTGACTACCTCCCAATAGAAAATTTATCAGATGATAGTTTATGTATTACTGTTAATAAATAAAAAATTCAGCTGGCTATATCTTGATGGAATGCTTGTCAGCTGATGCTCTGAAAGTGTAACGAGCTACCACTGCTCAACCCACCATCGGAGCTGCAGCTGACGTTCACATCGCACCATGTTACAACTCTCAGGCATTTTACAAATTATCGACTGAGAGGAAATCATTGACGAAATTAGTGCCTGGCTTACGGACCATAAGTATAAACCTATATTATTCCGATGCTTTACAATACTAGATACATTGTTATGTTAGATAGCAAACATTGTTTTTAAAATACTTTATTTTAATGTGTATTAGTCACTATCTCTTAGTCACTTTAAGAAACCTATTTTATTATCATTCGTCGTTAACTTGTTGCCCTAACTAACAGCATCTACTGTGTTAGTAGGAATTAAGGCTTTCGATGTATTAAACAAACATACTTTTTATAAATTTACCCTTACCTTATATTAAGATAAAGTGTGTAGTTAAATACAAATAACAAACAATTTAGATAACGCAGTAAACAATAATTTACGTTAACATTGAGGATGTTGAATTTTAATTTGCATCTATCCTTAGAATCCTCTCTTGCAAAGGTCGACTGCTATCGACTTAATTATTAACATAAATTACAACGATATATTCTGTGTCTTAATAATAAATAATTTGTATATCGAGATTAAAAATAACGTAATCATTCGTGTTATGTAACTTAGCGGAAAGTCAATACCTAGTAGATAAAAAAATACATTTATGCAACAATTACAATTTAAAATGAAGTGGTAGCATCTGGGAAGTAATTTATGATTAATTTTACAAATTATTGTGATTTCCAATTTAGACGATTTTTAACACAATTTTTTGCAATTTATATTAAGTACACAAAATTTCCTCCTTTATCGCGTTTCCCTTTTGTAGTTGAGAAGTTAGCGAAACAGGCAGATTTTATATTATTTTATAACTAGCTGGCGCCAGCGACTTCGTCCGCGTTGAAAAAGAAAAAAGTAGCCTATCCTGTGTCCTGTACGTCTTTCTTTATTTTTATCTACCAAGTTTCATGAAAATGAGTTAATTCGTTTAAGAGTTATGGAGGAACATACATACATACCATACCTACACTTACAGATTTATTTTAGTATTGATGATGATATTTTTAGATAAAGGTAGGGTACATGTAGATTATATTATGTAGTGTAAATTTTCATTTCTATAAACTTGTCCAAACGGGTAGTTGATAAAAAAAAACTTTTCAAAGTTGTGAAGATACAAATATATGCATACACTAAAAGCGTTGAAATCATTTCGAAATGAACAAAGTAAATACACAAGGAAGAGCAGACCGTTAAGTTGGCATACATAAAGACAACTGACATCGTTTAGATGAACGGAATGAGGTCTACTCTAACTAATGCTGATTGAGAATGGATACCTATGTTCTAACAGTTAACTTGTAATGATTTGTTTTACTAACAGTCGGCATCGTGACAAATAAGGAATTCTAAATCTATTCTAATTAAATAAAGCCGAAGAGTGTATTTGTTTAAGGATGACCTTAAAATTTTGCATAAAGTTTTCAGAGGTCAATCAAAAAATAACTTTACTTTCTGCGTGGCTTCATTCATTAGAGTGGCAAAGCACACTACGTTTTGAAGCACATCATACGTCTGGGTAGCACATCGTCCAATTGATGCAGTACCTAAGGCATGTCAGATCCCATTACTCAATCAACATGTTCTCTATAAGCGAAGAGAAGAGAGTGCATGGATTTGTATACTTCTGATTTTATAGGCGACGAAATCTACTTTAATCTAATATAACATTCTCAAAATGTTAGGTAATAAAGAGGAAAAAGAAAAAATAAAATGAAAGAGAATCTAGAGGATAAACAAGATGTGGTCGGACGGTTGCAAAAATCATATGGCTGTTGCATGTTTGGATGTTAGAGAAGAATTTCGCCATTGTAAAATTGAGAAACAAATCGATTCGATTGAAGAAAAAAAAACATACGCACACGCTCAATTTGTAACCATTTAAGTAGTGACAATTATGACACCATTCGTTGGACGGCGAGCCAGCTTTTGAGTACATTTATTTTAGTCCGAGAAAGCAACTAACTAGTTTGCGCACAAAAAATGTGCAAAAGATTTCGTAGGTCACATTAGCTCTTTCGGTAGGTATGGTCAATAGTAAATAATTTTAAATTATTTCAAAGTACTTTTTCCAGAGACTTTTCTCTTGTCCTGTGTCAGTGTCCCTTAAACCTATAATGATAATGATGAATAATGACCTATTGAGTAGTTAAGGCATGAAAGCGTAATAAACGAACGAACATTTTCGATGTTTATACCAAACAATAATCACGTCAAATAGCTCTAAACACTGTTTCAGGTTATTAGGTACCTAAAGCATAAAATTCCTAAGAATTTCTATGCATTAACAAGTTAGTTCCGGCTGTATCGATAAGGTTCATTTGTGTCACGTACTTATTTTTTATTGCAAATCCATTGAGGATTATTTCCTATTGAAAAAATTTAGATACATTTCCTTTGTTTGCTAATGTATGCATTTGTA
Organism: Synanthedon vespiformis; assembly: GCA_918317495.1. Taxonomy (NCBI): domain Eukaryota; kingdom Metazoa; phylum Arthropoda; class Insecta; order Lepidoptera; family Sesiidae; genus Synanthedon; species Synanthedon vespiformis. The sequence goes on from OU906947.1 coordinate 8,685,267, forward strand.
TTTTATGCAACGTATATATACATTATACATATATATAGGTATATGGCATGTGGGGTTTTTATAACGTATAAAACCTCATTGTTAACTAAATGACACTACGTTTGAGTTATTTTTATTTTTATTACGTTGAAAAGCCTACGTCGATGAAGTTTAATTTGTGGATGTAAAGTATTAAAGAAACCAAAAGCATAAACTAGTCGTAACTAATTAATTTTATCAAGTACTAATGGCCCGCCCCTGGCTTCGCGCGCATTTTTATCTGAATTTTATATACAAAACCTTCCTCGTGATCGTTCTTTCGGTCTCAGAAAAGAAAGAAAAAAACTAAAATAAAATTACTAACTTTTTTTGTGTTTATATATATTTAGTTTCGTAATTTATTATACCTACACCTAATTTATTATTATAATTTTTTTCTGTAAATTGACCTTTCTCGTTTATTTCTCGCATTTTCCGTATCAAATCCATTCGGTGATTTAGAATTCTAATCACATTAACAGCTTTAAGTGGAATGTTTATTTATTTTATTTTATTTATTTGTATTAGGGAAATTACAGGTGCGTTACAATCATACATTACATTTATATCCAATTAACGAATTACTTCTATGCTTTTTCCGGTGCTTTTCCAATAGAGTCGGGCATACTGATGCAAAACTCGGGGCATCAGTATCTATGATGAATTTCCTCCTCCTAGGCAAAAATAGTGAAGTTGTTATTATTTTACTATTTTTTTTTAATATTAGGAAAGACGAGCCTGGCTAGCAAACAGTTAACTGAGCTAGGAACAATCATTAGAAAACACGTGCGTTGCAATAAAGGTGCTATGATTTCTTAATAAATTAATTCACAGACCCTGCCCTTGCATTCATCTCCTTGTGTTGAATAATATAAAATATTTGTTTATGACATATAAAATTATGTTAAACAAATCGGAACTAAAGTTCAAGATTATTTCCTGACTGTAAGGATTTTTGAATTTATGAATATTTTTTTCTAAAATGTGACGCAGCGACGCCCGCGAAAGCATATTAAATGCCTGCTAAACTTAATACGAATTAAAGTGATGTAACAGACTTCCGAGGTCAGTTTGTTGACCTCTCAAAACAACCTTACAGGAGTTTGTTTATTTGTTTAATTGACGATTGCTTAGAGAAAATTTACTTGTCTTGTTTTTTTTTAAAGGTCAGATAGGCTTACCGCAAAATTGATAGATAGTCCTTTCAAATTGTGAAATATATTTTTAAATAGATGCAGTGATTACTCCTCCACACCACATATTTTGTATAAATAAACAAAATTCTCCTCTCGTATTATTTTAGTATAAATTAATACAAACTTTTCTTTGGATATCAAATTAAAAATGAGTAAATAAGTTGATATAAAAATTCATTTTAGTTCCTTAAATTAGGTACATTTAAAATTTTTAAAAGCAAAAAATAGTCTCTCTTCGCAAATGCATTTCAGTCCGCTTTTTAGAAGCCAGAGCTTTAAGCTATTTTGACCCGAAATACAAAACCTGTATGAATGACTTGTATACTTAAAGCAATACAAAAGAGTGGCATAAAGGAACGTTGCATTCAATAACGCGATTTTAATAAAAATTGAAAAAAAAGAACACATTTGTGGCTTACCTTGTCTGAGTTTAGTCGACGACAGGTTTCACAGCATGTTTGCGGAATCGCTTTTATGATTTCTGTAAAATCTCATACACAACCTTAAGGTAAATTCCAAATGGAAATATTACCCATAGCAAATTTTTTGTCCTTATTGAAATTATTTCCTCGAAAACAATTTAATAATCTAATATATTTATTTTTATGTAAACAATGTTGCATGTTGTGTTTAATTTGTTTAAGACAGCTTAGAATGTTTCCAAGCGAATAGTGAAGTCAGTCATAAATACAAACTAGAGACATTTAAGCCAACAGAGTAAGTATACCTACTATTTAATAAAAAAAAACACAATCTTATTTTATTCGTTAACTAAGAACTTTATAGCTTCGATGAAGTATTTTTTTATAAATTTATATTTTTTATATTTTATATTATTTAAAACTTAATACATTGTAATGATGATATGCATAAGATGCATAAGTACACCTAGCTTTCATAAGTACTTACTTTAACTAATGCAAAATACTATTGAAAAGAAAAATTATATTACAACACAATATCTGAAGATATACAAGGAAAAGATAGCATTTTATTTATTTTTACATGTAAACAACGAGGTTAAAAGCCTTCCAGTTATTTATAACTATTACTTCGTGCATCATCGTGTATATTTAGGTGGCCCTAAATATTATTCTACGAATTACGAATACAACATTTTTGCTTAAAATATTAAAATTTATACATTTTTTACATTCACAAGTTCTAGTAATTAAGACAATGGAATTACTACTTTGACTTCAATACGTCTTTGAATTTGCTTCCACATTGGGCGGCATTTCAGGTGATGATAAAAAAATCGGGGAATACAGTTGGATACAGTAGCTATACTACACATTTTCATGCTTGAATATTCGCTTTACACACGTAAGTTATTAAGAGAATACAAAATATACCTTTTTTATGTATATTTTTAGTGCGTGAGTGTATTTCGTGGGATACTATTGTATTCATCTTCAGTCCACTACACCTTGTGAGAAGGTTGATGACCGAAGTAGTAACAATATTTCGTGTTGTGGTCTTTAACTATGGGATCTAGTAAGAAATCTCAATGTCGTTCAACGTGCTATGGACTAAAAGGAAATCTTTAGATTTAGACTATCGAAAGTTACCGATGTAAGCCGGCGGAACAGTACCTCTCTGCCTCTACCATGAGTTATAATGACCGCACTCGCTAGCGGGCGCGCAAGATGGAAAATCGCCAATTTGACATTGACAGTGGACAGTTTTTCATATAAATATAATACGCTCTCGCTAGCGAGTGCGGTCATTGTAAATTCATGGTAAAGGTACTGTAAAGGTATTGACAGACAAATGCTACTAAGTAGCATGTGTGTCACAACTTTGCTAGTAATTAGCATGATTATTTTTAGCATGCTCAAAAATCAACCCTCGTTTGATTTTCGAGCATGCTACCTGGGACGCGGGTAAAGCTAGCATGCTTATTGGTGGCAAATATGAACAGTTGCATGAGCATGCTAGTTATGAGCAGGCCGGAAGGTTCTCGGGCGGAGGCTTTGTAACGGCAACCACAGCGTAGGATGATGATAAGGGCCGCGGGTGGTTGCCAGCTTCAGACAACTTCGGACTGGTCCTATTGAAAATTATAGGGAAGCCCATTGTCTATCAGTGGACGTGCTACGGCTAAAATTATAATTTCGTGTAACCCCAGTCCACGTTCAAACTATTTTACAGATTATAATTTTACTTTATATTTTAAAATGAAATGACCATTAATTTCTACATTTTACTGTTATTCTCATTCCTACATTTTATACTTGTAATAAATATAGGTGACCCTATTATATTGAATATAACAATTGCATGGTCGAGATAACTTGAAGGACCAGTATACTAGTGGTTAATGTAAACACTCAAGCGGGTAAATTAATGCGACTGGTTAATTTTGCAGAACCGTTTGGCGCAATCAATTTAATGTGTTAGAAAACATTGAGTACAATTAGATTAACTAGTATAAATAAATATTATATCAAAAGAAATCCCACACCACGTCGCGTAATCAGAAAAAAATATTTACTTAAAAACAATTTCACATATTAAATCTATACCAATATATAAAGTTGAAGAGTTTGTTTGTTTGTTTGATTGTACGCGCTAATCTCAGGAACTACTAAACGCAGACGAAGTCGCGGGCACCAGCTAATCATATATAAATACATATTTTGTGTTCTCTATATTCAAATAAAATAGAAAACTCAATGAAATATATTTATCAGTTAATCTATATGTGGTTCAAGCTGATTGCAAAGATATTTATTGAATATGAACAATTCAATAATGACGTAAAAATTTACTGAACTATACAGTCAATAGAAAATTTCTAATCATATCTAAGAAAAGTTTTTCTAAAATATTTCAATTGCTGGCGTATGTATGTTTCATTATATTGGCTTGCGTTGCATTCTGTCTTTGGTTATTCGCATCGTATAGTAAGTTTAGACAACTTACTCTGACTTCACTCGCTCGTTGTACGAGGTGAAAAAGATTAAGACGCTGACATAAATTTTATTAGAATTACTGTGTATTTATAATAATTAAAAAAAAATACAAAAAAAAAACTAAAAACTGATTAATTTAATAGTTTTAATTTTATTAGAAAATCTATTTGTAGTGGGCATCCAATTTTCGATGAAGTTGTCATTTTTATTATATCTTAACTAATAGGTGTCGATGTCGCCTTAAAAGCTACGTTTAATCACAGAACATTTGTTTAACAAATACTAAAGCAATTACATGGGCACATTATGTAGCCTGAATTAAGAATAAAAAAATGTTTATGGTATGTCCAACGTAACACACGCAATGGAGCTGTAATATTGGCCGTTCTAACAATGAACCGACTCGTAATTTTGTTTACAGCTAACCCTGTAATCTAACTGATTTTCGACTTCCGGCCGCAGTAAGTGGAACGACCTGGAATTCATTATATGTTCTAATACATAATTATGCCTTGATTTTGCAAAGTACTCAATGAGTAGTTAAATTTTCATTCACGGAAAAAAATTATAAGTAATCATTATAAAATAATAAAGTTCATTCAGTTAGCCATCCCAAATGAAGCATAAAATGATGCAGTGCGTAGACGGCATTAGTTTTATTAGAACTACATTAGGAATATGAATTTTATGCACATTTTTTCATGAATTTCAGATGTTGTGAAAGTTTCAAATTCTATAACTGATATATTAGGAGTAGTTAGCCGCGATGCATAGACGTAGAAAGCGACTTCAAATTACACTATTTAAAAGATTTTTTTAAAATATTTGTAGATTAAATTGTTAAAAAAGAATGAGTTAAAATAATTAATTATATTTGTATAAAGCATAATTTGAACCTGATATTAAACTGTCTTATTTTATAATTAGACAAAATAAATAATAGGCATCAATTTTAGTGAAAAATCTTTTATTTTGCGACAAGGAAGGTCTCAACCATACTCTACGGATTCGTTTCGACTATGATTTTTTTGTAGGAATGCAGTTTTCGCTGTAAGTGTACTATGCCCTCTGTACACTCAGTGACGTTGCGACAACTTACAAACTAAATATTATCAATAAGAGTTATATTAATTCGATGTATGCCGCCCGCTCTTTATGAACGGGCCGTGGTCATCTGCCGGCACGCGGTAAACTTCCAAAAGAGCCTTGTAACAAGGTTGTATCGGCGCGATGCGGCGTGCGCGGAATCCGTAATAGCCTTGCAATGAACATTAATTAATATTAACTCTATTATAAACATTAGTTTTACTTACTGCCCCTTCAGTGTTACACTTTTGAAAATATAATTGTCAAGTCAAGTGCCAATAAACTGGTAGCCCGTCTGGAGGTACTATCTAGACGAAACGACCAATGTAAAGTAAGTGCGTGTATTTTAAAAGTTGGGTTATAGGTACTGAATTTGTTTTTTGTTATAATACCGTGCCGTTTTTGATAATTTAGTAAAAATAAGTTATTTTTAAATTATTAACAGACATTTTATTTGTATACTAGCTGGCGCGCGGCGCCTGCGGCTTCGTCTGCGTTGAAATAGAAAAAGTAGCCTATCCTGTGTCTTGTACGTCTAAATATTTATCTACCAAGTTTCGTGAAAATCAGTTAATTCTATGCAGCATATGTTATCATTCGTCACAACTTCTATTTTGTAATTTATCTGTGTGTACTTTAAAATTGCCTTATTACCGATATCTATTATAAGTTTTTTGTTTGTGCTATTGGTGTACCTTTTGAAAAATAAATAAATAAATAAATTCGTTTAAGTTTATGTAGTACATACAGAAAAAAATATCTAATTTTCAATTTAGTTTCAGTATCATGTATAGAGCCTATAAACACGATATCTCCGAAAACAATGTAATTTACTCCATGATCAACCCTTACAGATTTATTATTAGTAGTATCAATCAATACTAATAATAAATCTGTAGGGATGGGTCATGGAGTAATTTACTTTGTTTTCAAAAATATCGTGTATATAGGCTCTATACATGATACTGAAACTAAATTGACGATTTTTAGAATTTTTTTCTGTATATATGTATGTATGTATGTATGTATGTTCCTCCATACTCTTAAACGAATTAACTGATTTTCATGAAACTTGGTAATTAGAGATTTAGACTGATAGGCTACTTTTTCTTTTTCAACGCGGACGAAGTCGCGGGCACCAGCTAGTTGATATAATATAGTAGTTGGTAGAGACATATTGGTGTGGCCATGCATCGTCGTAAGAGTGAAGCTCGCGAGGTATTCGTTCGGCAACCGGTTGTAAGCAGACATACGAAGCAAGCACAAGCTACCAGTGCTGGCGCCGCGGAATATTCGCAACACGGACGCTCCCTGAGCCGCGAATGCCGTGACCCGGAGCCAAGGCTAACACACAATCGAATCTCCTCAATTCGAGCTCTGAATATTAAATTATCAATTTCTTTATCTCTCCACACTGTAAACTGTACTTAAAACTGTAGACCATCGCGTAATTATTTAGATTTTGAAGGGAAAACTTCTATAGGTGCATTGGTATGTACTTAACATTATTTACATCATTATCAGCAAAGATCAAAATTTAATTTCTAAACACGCCACAAACGCTACGTAACTGATTAGAAAAGTTTACTAGTATGTATGTTACTAGGGACTCGTTGACTTATTCTGTTTACTTATATATTGAAATTGAGACCACATGTGAGCGGCAGTAGATTGATTAAGTAAGAAATTAGGACGTCTGTCGGCAAAACGATGTATAGTTGTTTTGTGTGTATGCGAATCAATTAGTAATTTAAGTGTTGGTGTCAACATAACTTTCTTAAGTGGCAAAGTAACTCGCCTCCCGACTGCGACCAGCGAGACGTCCGTAGCTGGCTGCACCGTTGGGCGCCACTATTTCCAGCCTTAATTGCTTACACTCTGACACTTAAACAAGTTTGAGGTTCCGAAGATGAACACTAACAAACTGCTCACTTTCCACTGCCACTTATTTCATTTATAGCAACAATCCTAGCACTCTCCTTTTATGTGTCTAATAAAAATAATAATACAGCCATTCGTATTAAACCAAACGTGCGTAACCACATCGTTATTAAATGCGATCCGTCAAACAATAGGTTGTAACACTTCTTATTTCAATGGTGTTTGTTTAAATAAGGCGACAGATAGTTCTAGATGCTTCAGAGTGATTGGTCTGATTATTAATCTATACTTACAAGATCATTTGTCCTGACTGACTAGCAACGCACAGTCAAAACTAAAAAGGATAGAAAGTTGAAATTCTAAGCATCCGCTAATAAAGGGAGGATTTTTGAAAATTTAAACTCCATGCGAAATCCGAGGCGGGTCCGCTAATCGTAAACCATATAAAACATTATTATAAATGCGAATTTTTGTGAGGTAGACTTATGATAATATGCGGATGCGAATAGTTTATTATCTGATTTTATATAAGTATAGGATAGTTTTTATCCTGGAAAAGGGTAAGTTTCCCGAGGGATCGACTAAAAGTATAAAAAAATCAGGCGTTATTAGTGTTTCACATTTTTTATTTTACAACGCTGACGAATTCGCCGACACCAGCTAGTATAAAACAAATGTGTGATCAATTATCAAATTAAAATGGGGTAAATGTCACACTGGCTCGTGCCAGCCATATACAAATAATTGCCAATTATCATTCGAGTGAATTTATATTGGTTTTCCTTATTTACAATTGTTGACATTGGTTTTAGCATAATCTATTAGTGATAGAAAATGAATGAATGGGACGACGACGTGTGATACACGAACAAATTGCCGTTAAATCAACATCGACGTCTGGTAACATAATACTGTCTAATAAGGAAAGTGTTACATACAGACACGACGTGCGAATTTGTTAAGTAATCTAACTAATGTGGTGTGGTGATGTCTTCCGAATAAAATAAAAATGTTGCTCCAACTACGTAACACTGAAGTCCTTATTTTACTCGAGTCGTTCTAATGATTCAGCTCTTTAATGAAAATATAACGGATATTTTCATTAACCGTATGACACGAATGTATTTATCTTACATGTGTACAAAACATGTTTTCAATTCCTTTGAATAAGCTGCAGGCTTCAACCGGGCAGTGGCCGCAATCTTCGGTGATTCATTATTTTATTTATAAAATACCTTCGAAAACTGGCTGTTCGTGTACATGACACGCTAGGAATATAAGGGAAATTTCACTTTCATACGAATACATATTCAGAGCTACGACAGCTAATCACATCTATTTCAAAATTACAATATTACTTTATTAAAATTAAAATGATTAATTGAAAACAAATGGTTCAGTAGGTCGAACACCGGGTGTATATTGCAGACATTATCTTGGCGGGCTTCTTGACTAATAATAAATTGTAGAGGCCAATTTGTGTGTATTGAAGTTAGATTTGTTAAGACACACTTTAAAGTTAGGAGTTTTATTTTAAAAGTAGGTATTTTTTCTGGGTGATTGTTTAAATGTAATGCAGATTTGTAGGAGTCCGATGGATTAGTTGTTAAGGTCCGCACTGTTTCAGGCCCCAGGGTTGGATTTCCGGCAGGGTTAAATGTGGAAATAAACTTTTCCAAATTGGATTTGGTCTGGATATTTAAAGTGGCAGGGCACACATTCTTTATTTTTTAAGTGCTTTAAAAATTGTACCTATTAGTCGTTTTTGTTGTTGTTTATATCTATTATTTTGGGTTTGGTTACTGTTATGTGCTTCCTATTTTCATAAATAAAAACAAATATATATGAAATTACTTAGTAGATATTTTGCTGTTGGCACAATCGAACTAAGATCTTTCTCAGGTTGTTAAAGTAAACTTATTAATACCTTATTGGTATAGAATACGTAGAAGTAGATCCCGATGCGAAGGTTCTTAAGAATACCGGTTTCAAACCGAGAAAATATTATGAACTCTTGGCAAAGGTTATTAAACTATTCGCAACCCTTTGAAGGCATCGCTGCAAGTCATACATACACTATTTTTTTTTTTCACCATTTTAAACAATTTTATTGATCGACATTTCTTCAACTAAATGTTAAATATTTAGATTTTTAGCAAAATAATGTATTAATAATATATAAATTGAGTTTTTAATTTGTTTTTTGTAATAACAATTTACATAATAATAATATATTGTTTATATAATATTGTAATTTTTTTAAGATTTAATGATAAGTTACAATAACAAGCTTCTATAACAAGAGACCTATGTATCGTTTTGTTTTTTTTTTTTTTTTTTTTTTATAAGGTCGACAGACAGACGCAGTGTGCCCTACCACTACTTTTCAAATCCAGACCAGAGTCAATTTTGAAAATTATATTAAAATTTCCAAAGTTGACCCCGCCGGGAATCGAACCCGGGGCCCCTGGAACGTTAGGCAAGCACCCTTGCCACTCGTCCAACGGGCTCGTCAAATTAAAGAATAATAATAAAAATTCACCCAATAATTAAAAACGCAATTTTATACTATAATTATTTATTTTTTATACAATAATTTGAAAATTGACATCAACATAAAAAGAGTAATAATTATTTTGTGATACTTTTATTTCTTTATTTTTATAAACTATTTTATGTTAACCAAGAAAACATGTTTTCTCAATGACACAGTCATGCTAAATATTTTCGCCAATTTCACTGTTTGCTTGACACAGTTAACTTAATATGCTGTTCACGATTAGTTATTAGGAAATATATTTGTCCTCAGACTAAAAATTTGCATATGGGTGTATATATAATTAAAATGCTTTCTTGTTACGCAATGTCTAAACTAGTTATAATTCCATTAGTAAATCACCATGTTAGTATTTCTAAACTTATTTAAACCAAGATTAAAAAGAAATCTTCAAAAATTCCATTTAAAATTATCTCTAGGATTAGGGTTGTCCGTGTTTTAGCTGATCGCTGATCTGATGCTTTTATTATTTTTATATGTTTACTACATGGAATTTTTGATTATTTTAAAAACCAAAATGTTCTTTGATTTTAATAATATTCGATTTTATTGTTCGACTCCATAGCATTTTATTGTAGCAGAGTATTTTTTTATGACCTTTAATGTGTGATTCTTCAATCCAGTTACAGCGACGCAACCATTAGTTTTCTATTTTTAAATTTTTAACCAGTAACAAAAGAATTCGATAAAGAGTAGTAAAATCTCAATGTAAACAAACACTACCATAGAGATTAAGCGGTATTTGTCCAGTGATTGATAAGCTATTAGCACACGACACCATTAAAGATAAGTGCCTAATTTTGATTTACGTGTATTTTTATCGAAAATTATGTTGCCTATGTTTGTGGACTTGAAAATTTGTACACGTTTACCTTGATTTTGTTTTTAACGAGTACAAATACACGAAGAACGTTAAAAACTTGTGTGTGTCGTCACACCCTGCCATTGATTACGATTGTTAATGCGTCCCTTGCGTTACGTTAACACATTTGTTAAGATTTTTTTTTGCATTTGTATTATTTTTGCACAGTTTTCTTTTTGGAGTTTATTCCTTAAAAATCGATTTTCCGTGGTATGAAAAAGTGGGAGTAAAATCAAAAAATTGTTACACGAATATTGTAGAATATCTGAAGTTTCATAAATATTGCGTCATCTACACAATTATCATTTAATAAAAATGAAATTTAAACACTCATTTTTTTTAAAGACATGATTGCCTATGTCTAAATGTTTGAGAGTTTTTGGTATAGCCTGCCTCGCGAGGTCGCGAGCTCGTTCGGATTGTGTGGAAGCGGCTTTTGATTAGTTCCATGTATCAGTTTAAGTTAATAATTGAAATATGGTAAATATTATCGACACACCACTTTGGCTATATGTTTCTGATATCATCGCTTATCTAGATATGCTCTTCCGAGTTCCTAGACAAGACGGTCCAACCGTTTCAGAGAAACAGACAAAAAAATTCGTTTGTTGCTTTAAATAGCATAATATACTTCTACATACATTTAGTAAAAAGTAGTTATATTCACATTACAAACAGACATATAAATTTTATTTATATTTATGATTTTTAATAACTTCACATAAATATTCTATTTGGAAATATAAATTTGAACGAGTAATTATCTATCAACTTCAGAAACATAAGTTTTATAAATTTGTATTCTTACAAAAGTTAGTAAAAATAACGAGCTGTCAAAAGTATTGATGAGCAGTGACATGAAAAGATTTTTGACCTTCTATTGATTTTCTAAATACTCGTACAGTGAAGGTTGGACAGTAGGTACCTATTAAAATTATCATGACAACGACTGGTGTGTGTTCCCGAAAACAAGAGACTTGCCTTTGTAAACACAAGGCAAACCTAACTTGGATGTATAAAACATTCATGAAGTCTTAAAGGTTAGGTATAAGCTAATTTTTTCATATGTATCGCTTTTGTATTGCTTTTCCGCATTCCGGACTAATAGCACTTATTTGCACTAATAGTTTAAAAAATATTATTTACTAAACTGTTGCCCGTGACTTCGTCCGCGTTAAAAAAGATAAAAAGTAGCCTATCACGTGTACCGTACTTCTAAATGTTTATCTACCAAGGTTCTCGAGAATCAGTTAATTCATTTAAGAGTGACGGAGGAACATACATACACATACAAAAAAAAATTCTAAAAATCGTCAATTTAGTTTCAGTATCATGTATAGAGCCTATATACACGATATTTCTGAAAACAAAGTAAATTACTCCATGACTGACCCCTACAGATTTATTATTAGTATTGATTGATTGACTGTTGCCTGTGACTTCGTTCGCGTTGAAAAATTAAAAATAACGCTGAAAAACATTGACGCCATTATACTGTGCCAACCGTTGGATCTTTAGCATAAAATATAACTTGTACTTACAACACTAAACTTAATTAATGAATTACTAAATAAAATGAAATAAAAACTATTAGTATTATTGATATTATATCAACAATAAGTTAGTAATAAGTACTAGTAGTATTATTCTGAATTCGCGAATACTCACGAGACGCTTGAGAGTCTTAAAAAGAGAATGGCGAAGCTGTTGGTATGCAAATCTTATGTAATTATTCAAATATTACACAACAAATACTTAGTTTAATACATTAGTTAGACAATATTCGATCAATATTTTGTGCAAACTGTTGGGTAAAATTTTGTACACAACAACAACACAAAACGATTTCAACCGATACTCTTATGGCCTCTTTCACCATCTCTGAGTAAAGTGTCAAGTAGGCTAACCGCTATTTAAAGTCACTGGTAAGAAACCGTACGAGTTTCACCATCTTCGAGTAGGGTAATTTCAATGAAATTGACACAAGATATTCGTAACATTTACTCGCCAGTTAGCGTTACTTACTATCAACACTTTAAGTAACTAATCAACACTATACTTGTAGTTGGTGAAAGAGGCCCTTAACAAATTATAAATATTTAATTCAGTAGATATAGAATTTATATTATACATTTAACAATATTTTTCACAATAAATCTTATACAGTTCTTATAATGTTAACATTATCTTAATTTAGGAATAAATGGTATTTATTCATTAACACGTTTATCTAAGCATACAAATAATATTTTTTCGACTTAACCATGCATTAGCTCTAACATTTCTTTCTCTAGTAATTATTTAAAAACTAGTATTTCTTCAGTTCTAAAAATAATGCTTACATTAAATCATTATGAAAATTAAAAAATAAAAACATTGCCATTCACCCTAATATTTCGTACATTTCTGACATCTCATTGGAAAAACATTTTGCGATAATAATAATTTTGAACCACATAGAAACCTTAAAGAAAATCTTTTAAATCGGGGAAAAAAAATTTAATCAATTCGGGCCAGATCCACCGAGTAGGAAGTATGACGAAATGGTTACCTACTGCATCTTAAGTGGTGTTAAAATGATTTATCGAGCAGTGCTTCATCACTGGGCAAAATAGCGAAGATCTATTATTAAAATATATATTAATAATATTTAATAAAGTGTTTTTTAATAGAAGGTCAAAATTTTTTTAATTATCATTAATAATGAGTGATACAAACGTATGATAAGTAATAGTTTTTATTCACAAATGAACCTTTATTAAGCTGTCACTGTGAGGATTTATGAATTTGCGGTTCAATACATTACTGACACATACTTGAGTCGACCACAGATAAAAGTGGGTTTTCATTAAGAATGTTATGATGAGGTCAACTGACCTACAAAAAGAATAAAATAAAAATATTAATAAATCAAAATCCATGGTATTAAAGCCGTGGATTTCCACTCGCAAATGACAGGGAATGACCTTCAGTAAAGGAGAGGCACAAAAAGAAGAAGAATGAAATAAAATCTATGGGATCACTTGAAAATAGTTTATCAAGTTAATATAGCGACCCCGGTTTCGCACAGTTGTAATTCATTTCTGCAAAAACCCTTCTCATTTAGCGCTCTTTACATTAGTTAGGCAAGAAACGGACAGAGGTGGACAAGTTTAGTGTGGACGCAGGTGGACACTAGTGGACGACCCATCCTCCATGGAACTAGAGACATCCCATCAGGTCTCTTGCCATCATCACGTAGGATACCATTTGGTTCGAGCATTGAAGGCCGATGTATGATATCATTTATGATGGCGTGCCTTGAAATACGGCCGGAGCTATTAATACAAGAAAGTCCAAGATGTCCCAAGTGGACGTGAATTCCTTCAAGCAATAAGAGATTTGGTGATGCTAGGGTTCAAGTTGGACTGAGTCACTCGTTAAGCCGTGAACCAAATGATTAACTCTCTCAATAAATTGTTATTTTATTCAATTAAAATTTGTATTTTTAATTAAAAAGAGAAAACAATATTTAAAAATAACATTTACTGTCCCTATGTAATATAAATATTGCTACCGGCCAAACCTTCAGATTAGACAGATAGATAGGAGAGGATTTGCAAATCCTACAGATAGGACGACATGCATAAATTTCACATAAATATTTCTCAAGTACCTACATTATAGATAGAGGTAGGAACCCATAACCCATAGTCAGACTAGCAACAGGTTTTCATAGTTTACTATAGGTACCTCCTACCTTCTCATATAACCTACTAGTGGGTGCCCGCGACTTCGTTCGCGTTGAAAAAAGAAATATGCTAAGTAGCTTGACCCGGGCAAACGTTAATTTGCAACTATCACTTATCTACCGAAAAAAAGTTCTTAAAAATCGGTCTTAGAGATCGGACCTCATACTACAAAAAACAAAATTCTGAACGCACCTATAAATATTTGACAACCAAGTGACAATTTTAGACAAAATACATCAATAATGTTTCACAGCTAGGAACATTTTGTGTAATGTCATCTTATATCGCTGTGACGACGACGATGGCGCCGCCATGCGACAGTAGCGCCCAATTATTTATGTTTTTATATGATCTCTCGGGAATACTTAGTCCTTTTTTTCTGGATGAAAGGTACCCTATGTTCTTTCTGGTGTCCCAGACAACGTGTATGCAAAATTTCATGGTGATCGGTTCAGTAGTTTTTGCGTGAAAGCGAGACAGACAGACAGAGTTACTTTCGCATTTATGATATTAGTATGGAAGGATGGATAGAAGAATAATTTCAGTGTTGATGTAATGTGATATACAACAATTATTTTATAGGGTACCTTTTTACACTTTTTTTTTATTTTCCTAAAACAAAACCATATTCTATCAACTTTATGTGCAAGTGTTTATTTTATGCATATTTTATGCACATCCTGAGGCATACATAAAATATTCTTTAGGTATGTGGGTAAAATGAAACATTTAAGATTGTCTTGAATTTGATTAATCTTTTAAAATCAAGTTTAACATGGTAATAAACTTTATATTTTGCTTAATTTATCTGCTTCTCTTCTAGGTAGTATTAAGCAAAGTTGACAGGCATTATTTATAATGTTGTCTAAATATTCTAAACGTTTTCGTATGCTCAACTTTATAAGTAAAATCTTTATGATGATGCCAATCTTTAGAGGTGATAGCGCGGAACGGTATATTAAAACTTTTTAAAAAAATAAATTACTGTTTGTGTTTCTTGACAAACATTAAGTTTTTCTAAAAAAAATTAACGACATAAAAGTGAACAGTTACTTAATGAAATGCGAACGAAAGTATTTGGTTCCAAAATGGTAGGAGAGCCCAAGAGGGGATTTTTGGATTTACTCGAGCGCGTCAGATATTCCCCACGTGTCTCCGATATGTATTATTCTGCCGGTTTAGTTGGTGGGGTTGGTGGGGGTTAGGGGTAAAATTTTAAATACAACTCGAGCGTTTTACGCCATTTTGTAATACTCGAGCGCGTCAGATTTTCATACAGACGGTTCAGCCTGAATTCCTGATCGTGCTGATTCTTAATCTGACGATTATTTGGAGGATATTTTTAAAATACAGCCAGCGCCTACAAAATTTTGAATGCCTTTAGACGCTCACCCCACCGCTGAAATGAAAACTTCATACAACTTTTTTCTTCTTACCATCCAATCTTCAAAGTCCCACGACGCTCGAGTGACTACACATTTACCAAAACAGTGAAATATTATGTCGCAGACGCTTCCTCGTCTAAACATGACATGACTACATATTAGGAAAAGTACTGCCGCTAAAGGCAAATCAGGTCTCCGATTGATTGAACTATTGATTTAAGAAAAACTATAGTTACGCTTGCGCTAAGTTCAATCTTGATAGAATATCCCTTAACTATTCATTTTATTTTATTTGTAGAACTTCATTTAAATGAGTCTTTTGTCAATAAAATAATCAATAAATAAGGTATTTTATATAACGAAATCAAAAGCAATATTTCTAAAATCATAAAAAAAACGCAATTAATTTCATACTTAGTAGATACTTCATCAACAAATTATTATATAATTACATATTAACAGTGCTTATGTATTAGACGCATCTTAAATTACAGTCTAATTTAAAATATTATACAAAATTCAATTTTATAACTGCAAATATCGTTAGTTAGTTTGGGCCCAATTTCAAACAAAAAAAGAAGAAACAACAAAAAAGAGTAACAAAAGAATTGAGTAGATCCGGTTTAAGATCATAATTACAACTTTGCTTGTTATCAAAACAAATGTCAATTTGTGCTTCTTAGTATTACGAAAAGAGAATAATTTTTATTAAAATTTCGGTTAAGTAATTACTCGTTTTAACAACGTTTTAAAAATTGCATTTAACCTATTTTGTATTAGAAATTATTTAAGACAAGTAAAGTTGTTTTAATTGGCTTTGGGCTAATGTAATATACGACCAATTATACTTTGAGAAGAGTATCACTACATATTATAAAACAAAGTCCTCCGACGCGTCTGTCTTGTCTGTTACCATTAAACTCAAAAACTACTGCAACGATTTTCAGGCTGTTTTCACCAATGGATAGAGTAGTGATGAGTTAAGCCCGTCTATGGGCAGTAACCGTGAAATAACCGCATGTGTGCTGTTGTGTTTCGGTGAGCCCATGTCCATTCCTTCCCAATCCTACTGTAGTCGTGTCGCGTTGTTTGTGCAACTACCAATCCGTTCTGTCTGTTCCGTAATCCTGTCTGCCTTATCACAGAAAAGTATACATAACATAATTTAAAAATTGATTTTAAATAAAATCCATACAAAGTAAATTATAGAGCGTAATTACACACTATTATATCAGTAGGTGCAATGCTGTCGACATTTATTTATGCAATTCATATATGTACATTGGTGTACAAGTGTTTAGATGTAGGTAATTGTAAATAAATGGTACTAACAACGTAATTATATGATTTTCCACATAATCAGTTTGGGGAATGTTCTCGAGTGAGTTTAACAACAATAATTACCTTACGCCCGACTCGGGTTATCTGTTTCTTTACAAGAGAGACGTAACGTATATTATTTGAATTAATTTTAAGTAAACATAATCTAATTTTATTTAAATTACTAGAAAAGAAATGTTTTAACATAAATTTCGCTAGAATGCATTATTTATACGCTACTGAATAGTGCCTATGTATCTGTTAAATAGAATAAAAAAACTTCTAAGAACTAGTTTTTGTGTCTAACTTTAACACGTCAATTTGATTGACGCCTCGTTAATTTAAGCAGTCATTGTAAATAGTTAAAGGAAATTTTAGTTTAACTTTTAGTTAAACAAATGTATGTGATGCAGCTTACTAAATTTTAAAATAATGAAAAAAATATAAATTTTTTTTTTGCTTAGTAATAAAGTCGCTTTCAGAAGTCTACCTTAACGCGACACACTTATAACTAAGTTGTTATTAAAGTATCGATAACTTTATATATAACTAGCTGGTGCCCTATGTCCTTTCTGGTGTCCCAGACAACGTGTATGCAAAATTTCATAGTGATCGGTTCAGTAGTTTTTGCGTGAAAGAGTAACAAACATCCATACACCCTTACAACCAATATAAACATTTTGATTGCCCTAATGCAAAATTTTAAGAAAAGAAAAATTTGAAACTTTGTGGGTTAATTGGAGACATACTCTAAATAAAAATAATTTCTAAATTATATCTTGTTACTCGAGAAATCATTATTTTTACAAAGATTTTTTTACAGAGTCACAGAATGACCACATCAATTAGAATCCGACCACCACAATTTATTGTTATGGCGTCATCCTTATCTGTTCTGATTAATTGTCTCTTCTTGATGTGGATTAATTTAAGAAAAACCAAAATAAATTGCTATTTTTAAACACAGACCATTTATGTTGTCCGAGTAATTTACTGTCTGTGTACTTCGCCTTATCATAAAACGTTTTTATCATTCAAAAAATTATTATTTTTTATATTAAGATAAAACAGGCTAAAACAGACAAGGCTAACGGTCCACTTAATGGTATAACGTAGCCTATAACGCAACCAACGCCAGCATAGTGGCATTAAGGATAAGGAGAGGAGAGATTAGGTAAATGGGCTCTGGCATCTTTTACTCACGCACTGAAACACAACAGCACACGTGCTGTTTTTTTCACTTAGCTAGCCTTAGCCTAAAAGTTCATCAATTTATCAATAATTTTAGTAATGACTAAGTTATTAGTTATTAAATACGAGACCTTAAAGATATTGTTGCTTTTGTTTACTTAAACAGGTAAAGCATATCATTCCAATGTTCAATTCTGTAATATAATCTCCGTAGAGAATTATTTCTTGTAAGATAATTTACAGTAATAACTATTGTTAACTTATAATAGGTTTCCATAGTGTTGTAACACTCTGATAAATTCATCATCATACAATATATCAATATTTTCTTCATACAAACACGTGCGAATATTTTTACGTCGTATTTGCACAGCTTATTATTCGACACAATAAGGAATAAATGATTTTTTTTGTGTTACACGTAATGAGGTTTGTTGTTAAATAAAAACACAACACGTCTTCGTCACGGTGTATAACCTTAAAGTTTTAAAAACGTCCCAATGCGAAAAATAAATTTTGTGAATAACAAAAAAATTGTTAGTGATACCGGATTTAGGTGTGCATTGAACAAAGACATTAATTAATTACAAGATCAGTCGTTCACGTAAATGTTCACAACTGCGATCGATTTACGTCATTAAGATTAAGGCCCATTGGACGTCATTCATATAGGGCACAAAAGTGTCTACAAGTACTTTACTAGACTATTGCGTAAACGAAATAAATTTAAAAAATGTCATAAATTCTAAAGAACATTTAAAAAGTATACGCGATGCTCAAAATTTATTGAATTTATAATTTCACACATCATCCAATTAATTCAATTAATATTTAATTTTAAAGGTAAACAATATTATACAATCTGATAAAAAGTCGTGTGAAACTTAGTCAGTCGCATTCCATAACGTTTTGCGTGCAATAAAGTTAAAAATAATTAACTAGAAATTGCATAAAACAACCGCAAATTTGTAGTTTGCGTTAACTCTATAACTGCCTCCTACCATGATTAATTTACTTCATATAATTAGCCTACGATTCGTTCTAATATATGGCGAAAATTCAATACGTGTTTCAAAAAGAAAGTTTTTCCTTTACTTTTAAGCAATTTCTGTCCAAGAAATCATTTTACTTTACCAAATTTTATAAATAAACAGTAATTTTGTTGCTTTTATTTCACAAAAGATCAAATTTAAAATAAATATGAATAGTTAATTAGTTACAGTGATTGTTCATTAGGTTCTTTTATATTTTATTATTAAAATCCTAATCTTCAATAACAATAAGTCCGATAATTTTACTTTACCTAATGTTTATAAATATAAATAAATTTTATTGCTTTTATTTCATAAAAAAAAATTAAATAAAGAACTAATTAAAAATAATAATTTTAAACCATGTTTTTTGTGTTTATTTTTATATAGATATCAAATGGTCATTCCATAATATTCGTAAAAATTTTAAAAATTATCCTCATAATGTATAGTCGTGAGTTATAAACATTATCTGTAATATAAATCTACGCAATTATTTAATCTAACTATTTCTATAAATAATTATAATGATTTACATGTACATACTTGTTTCGCGGTGTATGCTGTAATAGGCAAAAACTTGTTACATGGCGTTTCCTTTGTATTAGCGGATTATTCTAATTTATTTACACTGTTTGACATTTAATAATTTATTTACTAGCTGGTGCCCGCGACTTCGTCCGCGTTGAACGATGAAAGGTACCCTATGTTCTTTCTGGTGTCCCGGACAACTTGTATGCAAAATTTCATGATGATCAGATTATTTATTTATTTAATAAAGTACACAGACAGAATGCAATTATGTACCCACATAAATACTATACAATACGTTTATAATGTATATGATAATTTACTAAATTGCAGTCATAAATAGTACATAGCACGATTAACTTAACACTTAATTAACAATAATATTAAAACAATAAAACACTAGCTTACTTAAAATATTAGCCAATCTACTTTTAAATAAAGAAAACCTACTGTCAACATCACGAATATATCAAGATCCACCTCAGATCCGATCACCATGTCATTAAAACTTCGATACATCCTAACCAAGGTACGGTATTGTAATAGAATGTGTCGTTCTTATATGCCTGTTTTTGCGTTCAGTACCTAGTTTTTTCGTGAACGAGTAACAAACATACATACATCCATAGAAACTTTCGCATTTATAATATTAGCACGGATTATAATAAATCGGGACATACCAGCGTTTAACAGTCAGACAAAATATATGTATAGAGAGGTTAGCTCGCTCCATCATAGACCTCATCTTCGCTACACAGCTGGATGTTGGCCAAGAGCAAACCCATCTCTAATAAATTTCAGATGCCTTAAATATGTTGAAAATATTACTATCTAATATTTATCAAAATTATTGACTAGCATAATCCCTATATTCTCACGCTAAATATAATCTGGATCTACACCTCTGAGTACTTTCCATTTGTTTTGTGCGTTAGATTTGATTTTCAATTTTAATAATTGTACTAAACTACATTAATTATTGAAACAAATATTTTAAAAAACTACAATAGTAAATAAACATTAATTTAAAATAATAAAAAATAACGTGACAGAATTGACCTACTCGGTAGGTAGTTAGTTACATTTGCTGAAGCCTGATTGTGTCAGTAATGTTCGCAGAACACTATAATTGTACGTAATGGTGGCTTAATGAAGTTGTAAAAAAAACATGTTCAATTGAAACAAATAAAACTGTTGGATTCACGTGAAACACCAGTCACTTTTTAGTCAATGATTTCATTACAAAAGAACATTGTACGTAAATCTAATAGTATTCGGGAAATATTTTTCTTATAAAACTTGGTACTTTCCAATCCGAAAGATATTTATATTGTTACTAATTATAATGATTTTATGATTTTTTATGTCAACTCATATCTATCCTTTTTGGTAATGTAGTGTGTGAATTGATCATTGCCAATTTGCATTAGAGGAATTCGTCGTTCAATTTTTAAAGGTTTTTTAAAAACCCATCTTTCATCCCCAATGTTTTGAGATACCTGTGTTGAGTACAGGCCATATAAAATACAAGTACAAATAAAAATTTAGTTTATGTATCTTTGTGTCTAAAAAACTCGTGTCTAAATTACAATGCTGAAACGTTTTTCAGATTGGAATTCAGCTGAAATGATTGGATTTAATGGGTTTCATTACTCGATAATTGGACGCGAAAATATATAAAGAGGAGGAATGGATCCTCCGCGGATGTTGATTGCAAAAACGAGATAAACATTAAACACTTTAATAAATATAAGCTTTAGTTACAATTATTAGCAATTGTTATCAGGCAGAAGCGGAACTAACCGTTGTTGTCATGAATTGTCTTCTGATGTTATCTGCACTTGATGCAGCAGGGCATCATGACCGTGCCATGATGTTAAGTATTACTTACTGCGTTTTCCGCAATCGTCTCTTACATGTTACCTTGTAATGCAGCCTGCATTAGTCTATTGTATTTTGTATTGTTACATTTTTACCTAGCATTTTTTCTAACATTCTTACTCATTCGATCAAGTTACATTTTATATCATTGAGAGATGAAAAATCTTTCTACTCGCGACATACCTACTTGTAAATCTAAAGTATAAAATACTCGAAAAAAAAATTAAGACCTCACCACAGGAGTAAATATTGACATAGACATACCTTTATATAAAAAAAGTTAATTTATTTATCGTAATATAGCATTTCATTAAAATAATTAAATGAAATGTTATATTCTTCTAAATTCAAACAATAAAGTTAAGATAATAAAGTAAATTAATACAAATTACGACTAAGCCTTTAGTCGAGTGGTTATCTAAGGTCCATAACACAAGCCTTTATCCTAATCCCATAAAAAATGTTTAATTATGTGTTTAGTTTTGACGATTTCTCTATTTTTACAATTTATTAACCGAGATGAACCCATTAGGATTCATATCAACATCAACCTCGAATATTTCATGGTCAGAGATGGTCTTCGGAATTTAAATAAATTACAATTTTCAGTATATCTGCAATAAGACGCAAATTAACTAAGTAGATATCTTCATGTTTAATTTTTTTTTTCTTAGTTACTTAAACGTGGGAACAAAATGTCGTCAGTTACAATACAAACGTAGTGTTGCTTGCGTCACATGTCCAATAGTTAACAAGATTTTATAATTTTAATATAATGAATTACATTAAGTATTTAGACGAAATAAAAGTAGGTAAAGGCCAATATTTATCTTCCCGGACTTGATCTAAAAAAAAAAAAACTAGATTTAATTGCGCGACTCAACATTTATTTCCATATCACATACCTACTCTATAAAGACATTCTCAAATGGAATAAATATTGAAGTCGTCGATATGTTTTTTGTTGTTATTTATCGAGCTATTTAAATACATAACAGATTTGCACATATCATTAGTGTGTATATTTTCATATTTTTTTTGCCTTGCTAACATCGAACGAGGCCTTAAAATGCTAATTTATTAATATCATCTGTCACTCGTAATACCTTGTTTATGTATTGAATGGAATTGAGGGTATTGCGGATAGCCTCTTACTTCCTCATACTTCGCTGTGCGTATATTGTGTTGCTGAGCGACGACGGCACTATGAGCGAAATGAATTAGCCACGCGTATTCAAGTCTTACTGATAGCCGGTCCGTCTTTCCCCATAGCTGCTGAGGGCTGGCCTGCCATTCTCCCGGACCCCGCGTATTCTCAGCGGGGATTCAACCTCAAAGCGACATACAGAAACTACAAACACGTAGTATGTATTATAAGTTTATTGCTTTCTTCGCTTTAACAAAACATGTTATGTCTTTGATATTGCCATGAGTTGAAATAATTTCTAACAAATATTTATTTTACATCTGAACAATAAAAATGTACATTTTTTTATGTGATTATCACTATTTTTCAACCGACTTCCAATTTGACTCAATAAGACTGTATGTTTTTTTTATGTTTGTTACCTCATATCTTTTGACTGGGTGAACCGATTTTGATGATTATTTTTTTTTATTTGAAAGCTGGTGCTTCCCGTGTGGTCCCATTTCAATTTGGTCCAGTTCTGATAATGGCATTTTTTGTTAAAAAGAGATGTGTAATATCAGTTATATATTGTGATGTTAGAGAAATCTATTGCTGGATTTAATAAAATGTCGTTTAATAAAATTAATAAAATGATTTTATATTTACATCTAGGCAGAAAAATAATACCTAAGATAGGTTCGTTCCGCTCATTATCAAAATATTAATATGTAGTCTGATATTGGAAATATTTAAACGTGCTAGAATGTATATTTAATTATCTTTTTAGTGATATGGCAGGCAGTATAGGTATACGCGTATACCTATACTCTGCAGGCAACTAAAGTATAATGAGTATTTGAGATTATCGCCTCAACATTACGTGTAGGTATATATTGAAAAAGAACACAAGAATTAGACTTTTTTGCGTCCATAATGACTGACTTGCAAAACTGATTAACGTACTTTGTGTAACATAAAAAAAGTGTGAACACAAGTTGAAGGTCGCGCTCTCACCGCGTTTGGCGACATTATACTTGAGACAAAGTTTACGCCTCATTTCACCTAAGAATTGTCATAAAAACCACCAATTCACATTCATTTCTAGAATTGCCCACGTATTATTATACTTTTGCTAACAGAATTCCCTCTAAATTAGGTACATATTCACACTGAAATAATCGTCATTGACTCGGAGTTAAATGAGTACTTTTTATCGTTCGATAAAGATATTCGACACTTAATAAGTGGAGTAAGGTAGGCTTGCAGGAAGACTTATGGACTGGTTGTCCTCGACAAAAAATATGTTTAAAAAAACTCGTGCGAAGTTGATCTTTGTTTTTGTATACGAGCATACGTGTATGCATCTACAAATATCTCCATGTAACAACTTAGTGATATGTTAAAAAAAATTTTTTTTTTTTTTACTTTAGAATCAATGGCGCATTTCAGTATGAATGAATGTGATGTGATTTTTACATTTATTAAAAGCTTATGTCTAAATTTGTACTTTGTAAGAAAGCTCAACGTCGCTCAAAAAGCTTTGGAGAACTATTATAGTTTGTAATATTTTATATTTATTTTTATTTATTTTTAGGTATATTTATATATTCATTAACGTATATTTAAATATAACCATTTGAACACTTTGGGTCCACCATGAATTGTCGCGCTCGTTAGACACAATAGTGGGATGCGTGTCATAGTGGAATGAACTAAGACCATTGCATGTTGGCTTGGCAGGCTTCACACATCTTAGAATATAATTAGTTTCCTCCGGCGCGGACTATTTCCCTTCACCGTTAAACAAAATTACAAATAAAAACTATTTCAGAGTAAATTGTTGAATACTAAATTACCTATCACGGAGGCTTTAGCAGATTTTTAATAACACTGTGACAGAAAACACGTTCTAATAAAAAAATTATGAATTTAATTAATCAAAATTTTATTAATGGAATAAAAATATCTCTTGTTATAAAATTTTCAAAGTTCATATTTTTGGAAATATTAATTTTCTACAATAAAATTTCTTAAAATTAAGCTAGAAATCGTGTAAAATTTGGTTACCAGCACCCGAAATTTTTACGTCGTTTCATTCCAATATACTACGGCAAATAATATTGTATGTTCTTATATATTTGCAGTTCATACAAATATACTTGATGATTACTGGTACACGACGTTTTCTCGTAATAAATCTAATAATAAATCTTAAACGAATTAACTAATTTTCATGAAACTAAGTCGATAAACATTTTAACGTACAGTACACAGGATAGGCTATTTGCGGGCGCAAGCAGCTAGTATTATCATACAAGAGAATTAGAGAACAATATACTATAAAGACTTTCCGATATATTAAATGAGATTGCAACATTGTTAATTCAAGACGTCATCACTTCTTATATGTAAATAAAACTTCCGGATATCTGACACAGGAAGCCTTAACTAATCTATAACAATGAACACTTAAATCTAAATCGTACGTACTAATAGACATAACAATACCTAAATCGTACTGTAATGGCGTTAAACACTACGTTTCACATCACAAACTGGGCATTGTGGCAGCAATCATATAAGATCATCATCGTCAAATGACAGCACCGGTGCCGGATTAGCTACATAGCAAAAGTAGCAGTTGCTATGGGCCCCGCTTATCTTATCGCTATGCTTAAATATTTTTAAGCAATAATATTTTTACGTTCTTAAATAAAATAAAAAATGTTCAACTTTAAGGAAACATAACCTTACAATTAGTAATTTTTAAATTATTTTCTTCATGACGACACGTTTGGTATAGTGGCTAGTAACCCTAGATGTTAACCAAACGGTCGCCGGTTCGAATCCCGCTAGGGATCGCTATCTCCTTACGGCTGCTATCTCTTTAGCTACCTCTATCGAGAATTTTCGCAGAGGATAAAGGTTCACAGCCTGTTAGTAATCAGAAAAAAAAATTAGGTGAGGGATAGGTGAGGGAGACTATAAAGTCCGATGATTACGTTTGGGTGACAAGAGGGCCTAGTGCGAGTTTTACTCTATCAAACGCGTCGAACGCGTAAATGTCAATTTGTATGGGAATGAAGTGGTGGTGGCTAACGTGTAGTACTACTTCATTTCATTCTAAAAAGTAAAGTGTATCTTAGACGGTGTTTTTATTGAATGTGTTTATTTGAAACTAGCCTAACTTAGAGACGATATATTATAAATGAATTAGTTTTCTTTCGCTTTCACTAGACATCGATGGTTAATGGTGACACGCGAAGTTAAGAAGACGTAACCAGTGATAGTATTTTAACTGTTGCGTGTTCGGATGAAACCGCAGCGCTTGCAAATTGTTGTAATTAAAATGAGACAATCATTTAAACGGAGCCATCAGGCCATCATAGGTCCAAGACGAACACTTAGTTGCGCATTCAACACTTTTCAGACTTACTTTTTCAATTTATATTTAAGAAATATATATATGTATATATATATATGTATAATGTATGAGACTCATCGAATTAATATAACTCTGCGAGCAAGTTTGCTGATGAGACTATGTTTAAGTCTTGAGGAAAAATTATTATTTGTATGTATGAGCGGATGCGATACAATGTAAACCTTAAAGGCAAGTCACTACTTTTCCTCAACATGAAGGTAATTTCTCGATCATTCGAAATCGAAATTTATCTTAATAGGCAAACGTCATTATTATCTCTTACTGAATTAGTTGGTAATCTGAAATGAAATTCTATATTTTGACAAGTCGTAGGAGCGGCCGACATATTATTGTACATAATAAATATAGCCACGTAAATACTGGTAAAATATTGTTGGAAAAAATGTGACACCTAAACAAATAATGTTAGGCGTCACGACCTCTACTGTACTCGTATTTGTGTCGAAATCGCTCAAACACAATATCATAGTGTTGACACACCCGAACAATAGATATTATTAATATTTATTTAATTTTTAAATTGTCCGCTACTGTATTTAATGTTATTTCCTTAATCAGTAACACAGTTACTTTTTAAATAATTATTTAAGCGCTCTTACTAATTTCACGTGCTTCTTGAAAAACATTTAATAATGATAAGCACCGTTCACTACTCAAGAGCTCAAAACTAAAACACAAGATTATTCAACTAATAAATAATTAATGAAAGTTAGATTCTTAAATTTGATTCTTATTCAGGTATGAATATTATCAATACTAATAATAAATCTGTAAGTGTTGGTCATGGAGTAAGTTACTTTGTTTTCAGAGATATCATGTTTATAGGCTATATACATGATACTGAAACTAAATTGACGAATTAACTGATTTTCATGAAACTTGTTAGATAAACATTTAGACGTACAGGACACAGGATAGGCTACTTTTTTCTTAACGTCGAAGTCACGGGCGCCAGCTAGTTTCGAAATATGATACAACTGACTACTTATTACAGCTGATAATATTATCGAAGAGAAAACTGTATACGATTTTTTTTAAATATTCTTCGCTAACCAAGGAGTATAAATATATTTTTTTATGTTAAGAAAAGCTTGAGATTCCACTTGATGGTAGGTGGCTACTGTCGCCTATGACACAAGCAAAATCACAGGTAGGTACAGCATAACTATAATAGAATTAAGGAGGATTGGGAAGGGTTAGGCAAATGGGCTCTAGCATCCGATGCTCACCGAAACACAACACGGTTATTTCACGGTGGTCTTCTGTAAAGAAATAGTTCTTTGCATAACTTTTCTTTCCGCAAAACGGGCTGCCCAAATGTCTGCGAAACGCAATGTCTCCTGCCGCTACTTTAAATTAACACAGATTTGTTATAGTTAAGTTTTCTATTGTATGGAGAAGAAGCTTGATAAATATTGAAAGTTAAATGTTCATGTTGCCACGTGTCACACAAATAGTTTGTAGTCGATGTCGCATAGAGTTCATAGTCACCAAAATGTTGTTTTCGCTGAAATTATATGATCGACATTGACACAATACCTATCTTTGAACGTGATTAGTATACCAAATTGTACACTGACCATTACAATATTATTATCATTGCTTTCCTACTTACACACCATTTAATACTCAATCGCCTGCTATTAAGGTGGAAAGTGGGTTGATATCATTTGACTTCGAATACTAATAATAACGATTGCACTGTCCATTGATTTTTGTTACTACAATGACATGGGTAATGTATTTGCCATTATGTTATTTGACGTTAGGAACAGATACGTTTAATAAATTGGAAATAAAGTAATACTATATCTAAATATAAAATACTGCAGATTGCTTCTGACAGGTCCTATTGAAAAATTATAGAGATGGACTTTTTTCCACCAATGATGACTATACTGCATACTATAATTAATATGTACTCTAAATATGCTTGCTTATAGGCAAAGTAAACACTTATTTTTCCGTTTAAATATCTTTAAATTTATAATTATACATATTACTAACGGGTGCTCGCGACTTCGTCCAATTTTTTTTACATACAAACCATTCCTGATTATCCGTCTATCCATAAGTGAAGACAGAATTAAAATCGGTGCAGCCGTTTAGGAGTTCAGTGACATACACACGCACAGAAGAAATATATATATAAAGAACAAGATTTAATTTTTTTTCTTGAAAATTATATTTACTTACTATTTTCGTTTATCGTTTTTTCACTAGTGAAAACTGTGTCAAAATCCGTTGCAAAATAAGTTCTTCGCTATTGCGAACTTAATTTTTAATTTATAACTTATACTTAAGAATGAGTATATTCTATCTATTTTTTTTATTATATCTATGAATTGTTATCTATACCTATTATAAGTGTCATGTAATTCTCATTAGATTCTTCAAACTATGAGCACAGGGCTGTGCTTTCTGTAATTCACGACATAATAATGGTAGTAGGACTTTATAGTCGCACGTCCTTCTAGAGTTTTCTTACACATGCACTGCTGTAACAAGTGATAATCAACTTCTAACTAAAAGTATACATACCTATGTAATTTAAAAGGGTGTGCAAATGATCAACGGGACTGCTGTGAAAACCTTCTCACTAATTCCGGTCCATCGGACTCTGAACCGGAATTGTGGAAAAGGAAAGACATGAACAACTATAGCTAGTTAATGTCAATGAGCTTTTTCTTTATACTTTATATAATTAGAAAATGAAACTTTAAATATACACAGATTTTGACTTTTTCTTTGTTATTAGTGAGAGTTTGTAGTCACGATGTTCCTGAATAGTTTGCTATATTTCCATGGCAAACTTAGCTGTTAGGGTTATAATTCAAAGTGATGGTGATATTACCGCCCCCTCTGTTATTATAACCACTATAACTGTATGACATTATGGAAATTATTGTTATTAAACATTAAATATGCGAAGTGATATGTTATCTCTCGATACTTGTTTCCAAGTAACATTCAATTATTTATAACCAGCAGAAGTATCTAAGAATTAATATTGATTCTCAGATTCTTATTCCAATTTAAATTATTTATTGAAATTAATATCCATTATGTAAATATTTGTATACTTTAGGCACGGCTCTAATGTTTTAGTACTTTTAATTATTATTATAGTTATAAATCTTTAATCTTTATTGTTTTATTAGCGATGTCTCTTCCAATGTATATCGAAGTTAAGACTGAGATTTAAAACGAGAAGCGTTGCGAGATGGGACAAATATTTTGAAAGAGACCTCAAAACAACGAGTTATTAATCAACTTGCGAATAATTAACTCGCGTGAACCCGCAGTCATCATGTTTGTTTTTCACCTATTATTTCAATTTTAGCTTACAATGTGTGACATTTGAAACTATAATAAAACAAATTATAGTTTAAATAACAATTGCTTTTAAATAAAACAAATTATTGTCGCTATAAATTATTATAGTAATACATTTACAATAGTTATCAAGAACGAAATATCATATTTAAACACTAGGCTGTTGCCCGCGACTTCGTCCGCGTTAAAAAAGTTAAAAAGTAGCCTATCACGTGTCCCTTACTTCTAAATGTTTATCTATCAAGTTTCATGAAAATCAGTTAATTCGTTTAAGAGTTATGGAGGAACATACGTACATACAGAAAAAAAATCTAAAAATGGTCAATTTAGTTTCAGTATCATATATAGAGCCTATATACAAGATATTTCTGAAAAGCAAGTAAATTACTCCATGACCGACCCCTACAGATTTATTATTAGTATTGATTTTAATATCTGTACTGTTTTTTGTTTGTTTGCATTGAATAGGCTCCGAAATTACTAGACCGATTTGAAAAATTATTAGTTGCGATGCTAATATTGTCGGTGAGTAACATGGGCTATATTTTATAAAGTTACGCGGACGAAGTCGCGTGCAACAGCTAGTAGTTAATAAAATATAGATTATTTTCCATATAACGTACCAGGATGTAGTTAAAATCAATTGAAAGTAAACAAGCTTTAATTTATTGTTGAGGTGACTTCTTTGCCTTCCGTTTGGCTGCTGCAAATGCGGAAATCTTTATACAATAAAATTATTGTGTACCTACATTAACGCATCTTTAACAAAAACATTTCCTTAGTAGGACGATTGAATTGTTTACACGAGTAGGGGGCAAGTTGACAATATTCAGTTGGGGGATGATTTGACTACCAATATTACGTCACTAGCTGTTGCCCGCGACTTCGTCTGCGTTCAAAATGTTATCTCGATAAATGGACTATCAAACACAAGAGGAATTTTTCAATTCTAACCAGTAGTTCCTTAGACTATCTGTCTAGTAGGCTAGCTGTCATTTAAAGTCACCGGTAATCGAGAGTAATGGAGCTGATAAACTTTGTTTGTACGGTAAAAGTATCAAACATTAAAAAGAAAATAATAAAAAAACTCGCATATCGAAGGATGCAGTAAACCAAGTGCATAATTTAATAAAACATAAAATTATATCTCTAAGTAACTAATCAACAAAATATATACATTTTTTATAGTTGCAACGTTACGTAATTATGTTAATTTCTTACTTATTTTCCATCTTTTTATATTTTATCTTAATTTATATTTATTTGCATATTATTATTGTTGTTCTTAATATACGAAACTATACTAAGTTATCTTAGTTATATATTTTTTGTATTTGTATTGATAATTTATTTTATTTGTAATAATTTGTTCTGAAAAACAAACAACCTTAATGTTTATATACAGAGCAATTAAAGTTACTTATGGAAAGTATCGCATGAGCAGTTAATTTAAATTGTTCAGCAGCGAAGGGCTTCTCCTGTAAATACCAGATTGTACTGCTTTCAATTCGACGCCGGTGGCTCTAACAAATTAATCCAGATCTTAGTTGGTGCGATGCGGTTTTAACGGAAAATAACAAGACATCGTCATTAAGTCAACCAATTGTTTTAAATGTATCAGCAGGTGTTGTTGAAAATTATTTTATCAAGATAAGCTATCAACACTAACAATAAATCTGTAAGGGTTAGTCGTGGAGTAAGTTTTCAGAGATATCGTGTTTATAGGCTCTATACATGATAGTGAAACTAAATTGACGATTTTTAGATTTTTTTCTGTATGTATGTATGTATGTATGTTTCTCCCTCACTCTTAAACGAATTAACTGATTTTCATGAAACTTGGTAGATAAACATTTAGACGTACAGTACACAGCGCGGACGAAGTCGCGGGCGCCAGCTAGTAATAATACTAATTCTGATAGTCTCGGCGTATCACAAGGTCCTTATTACGTATCGCCAGGAGGTTTCTCACTTTGCTTTGAAGCCCTAATCATCGATATCTAAGGCCTTGCTACGCTACTCGGGGCACTCTAGTGTTATTTTTTTTATAATATTTACTGATTTTTTAAATGTTTATATTGTAAGAAAATTAATACATAAAATAATAACTGTTTACGAAAATAAAAAATATATACTAATTATTGTATAAAAATACAAAGGCTAATATAATAAAAGGACTACGGCAATTAAAATAAACTCGTTTCTTGTCACAGTTAATTTAGTAAGTACGTTATTAGATTTTTAATTAAACCGCACGTTTTTAATTCACACTGGTTTAAGTTTATTCTTGTTCTTAATCTGCATAAAAACCGGAAAGATCTACAAAGACACCTATAAAATAATTTAAATATCGAATCACAATACCTCTATTTCCTTGTTTTGCTTTTGAAGTGGTATTGTGGTTTTTCGGAGTTGAACATTTGAGTGAATCGGGGTTACACTGCCTACGATCAGTCGACAGTTGCATTTGAATGAATTGTTATCTGCATAAATGCAAATTCGAATACATATGAATGAAAGGTAGATACTATTTTAATAGTCTATAACCCTCTCTTTAGATTTTAAGTTTACATTAAAATAAATTCGAATTTTAATTAATTCGAAGTCGCGGGAATAAACATTAGCAAGTTTCTCAGTTTAAGCTTACATCGTTGTAATGTCATCAAAAATTAAAATATTAAAAAAAACCTCTTTAAGTCAATACGCAAAATAAGTACTTCTCTACCTAATTATTGAAACCTCTTCAACTAAGCAAACTCACGAACTGGAATCTACTAACCATTATTATTATTCATATAAAGCAAAATAACGCAAATTTGTATGTATGGAAATAACTTAATTGCGTATCTGTTATAACAAATCATCGAATAAGGTAAAAAATATATATTTACTATTTTTATCATGTTCTTTAGTTTTAGATTCATGTTACACGTGTTTGTTAATATTGTTTCTATTGTATTTAAATAACTTTTCGTAATACTCTCTATTAGCTTCTATGCAAAGTTTCATGCGTCTAAATCAAGATTTGAGATCAAGAACCTCGGGGTTCTTCGTCTAGAAATACCCAAACAGTGGAACAACCCCCTGCAGTCTAACAACCAATATGGAATTTATCGGTTGCCGCCGTCACTCTAATAATATTAACTTTTTATATAATATTTTTGTTAACCGAATAGCATTGACTCCATATATTCGTAACTGCAACTCCATTCCAATGTGACATCACATATACTTAAGTTGTTAAATATTTAAGCTATTACTTAAGCCGGTTTGTATTAATAAATTGAATATTTCTAACAAAATTTTCTTTTAAGCGATAAGAGCGAAAATTTATAGCAAGAAAGACTACAAAGTTTTGTAAGAAAAATCGAAAACTGATCAAACTAACTTGAAATATTGTAATATATGTAATAAATTACTTAAACAATTCTACAAGAATCCGGCTGCTTTGTTTAGAATTCCTTAGAAAGTGTCATAGCATTCCATAGGTATGATAAATCACATTGAGTTTCATTAAAATATCTAGATGTGTTTGGATAATAGAGGTAGGTTCGGCCGGCAAGTCTATCGAAGGCGGTCGCCAGGTATCACTTTCACTAAATCGTTGTTAGCGTAACAAACAGTTTTTCTGTGTTGATTTTCTTTGCAAATAACATTCGTTTATTCTCCTGTGTACACATGCTCAAACACATGTGTATATGCATTGGAAATTTTATCACCTAACATTGTTAGAAATCTAACAAATTAGAAAGAAAAAAATGGTGTCAACTATCAAATTTGAAATAGAAAAATCTACAAAAGGTAATAGTGATAATTAAGCCTGGTAAAGTTTTTCCGAAGCGATAACACGAAAAATAAAATCAATCTTCTGTTATTGGCAACCACGAAATTTTATCTCACTTAAATAAGTTTAAGGTCCAAATCAATGTGTAGAATAACGCAGTTGTTCCAGCTGTGGAGTAAATAATCCTTATTATATATGTATATATATAATATATAAGGCCTCCTAAACTATTGAACCGATTTTGATAAAACTTCGTAACTATGTGTAATTTGGTCCAACTTAAATACTATCCTAGTAGTAAATTAGTAATCCAACTAGAAGTAAATATAATATAAAATCAACTTACATTTTAAAAAAAATATTTCATAAAACCTATTGATTTTACGATTATTTAGTCGTCTATTATTTATTTATTTTACTATACTATTTTTATTTATTTTTTTAAACTCGCCTTAATACTGTTAAAACTTAAACTTTTTAAACTAATTAATTAACATTTTTCATTCGTCTGTGTATTTATAATATAAATAAAGAATATATTTTATTAATAATACTTATAAATAAGCCCGCATAACGTCTTAAAATGTGCATTTTACCTCTTAAGTGCAAAGACGGCGTTCATTGAGCTATCAGAAACTGCGACAGTATTGTTGGAAACAAGAAAAACTTGCTCACGCCTGAGTAGGTTCACTTATAAAAAGAACCTACAAGAAAGTGCTCAAGTTATAAATAGGCATTCATTCAAGCGCTGTTTTACTTCTGAATTTCTTTAATCATTTGTGAGTGCAGCTTAACATAGGTGGAAGTTTTGTAGTTAAACTACTGCCATTAATTACATGAAGTTAATTAATGGGGTAATGAGTTATAATATTATTATGAATTAAAAACATTTCCAATTTTCTTATGAAACAAAGTAAAGATTTAATGATTAATGTGTTCAACGCCATCTCTCGGCGACGTGTAAGCGATATAGTTTAAATAATAATAGTTAGGGAATAGTCATTTGTGAATAGTTTAAGTTTTAGGTACTTATCCACGATTCATTATAGTTAACTAACACTCTTGCAAAGATTCTAAAGCTCATCTTGTCACGTATTGTTAGAAACTATTGCAATGATATCCCAATAAATATATAAGCAATAATAATAAAATTGTTATCTCTATGATTGTGTTATTACGATAAAGATTTGTAACATGCAGTCATGCACGTTTAACAATTGTTGCGTTATTACAAAATTAACAGAAATTCTTAGAATAAATGAACATATGTGTATTATTTATAAATAAGAATAAAGTTAATAGAACTGCGTTTTAAAAAATAATTACTGATAAAAATGTATTAGTAAATTGATTGAATGCAATCCTATAACAAATAATGCACGCGTGGATAAAAATGAATAAAAATAAACTAAATTTTAACGTTTAGGAAAATTTACTGCCTACTAAATTAAAATAGATATAAGTTCTATATAGATGAGTGAAAGAAATTTTCGCATCCAACTTGCTAGAGCTTTGAACCAGTACCTAATAAATCAGATGAAGGCTTTTAATCATTTTAATACTTTTAGCGAGTACTTAAATAAACCGTAAATGACAACCATAAAATAATATGTCTAACACCTATTTAAAGAGTTAAAAAAATTGCAACAAGCTTAACAGAAATAAATACTTAGGTGTGTAGGTAATCACTTAATTACAGTTGTGAGCACTTCCGCAAACACTTTTTACATTGTCAACCAGCATCAATGTATTGAGATGTCATCATTTATTTACCAAGCATGTACCTATAATATCAATTTAAAAATAGCTAAAATGTAATTTTAATACCACTGAACATTTCCCACTACTTTACTAACGCCTTCAATTTTTTTTTATTACGAGAACATATCACTATCAAAATTTTCTGAATGTTGTACCGGAATATGTATTAATAAGAAAACAAATGAATGTATAGTCCAACAATGAATATATTAATTTCTATTTATAAATCTATTATTTAAAGAGAGAAGATTTGTATTTTTATATGATTGTAATGAATAAACTAAAAAACTACTGGACCCATTTTGAAAATTATTTCACCTATAGAAAGCTACATTACATTAAGTCGCTTGCAACGGCTAGTTTATACTAATTTTATAAAGAGGGAAGATTTGTTTGTTTGTTTGCTCAGAAACTACTGGACCATTTTGAAAAATTCTTTCACTGTTGGGAAGCTAATATTATCAGCGAGTAACATAGGCTATATTTTTGAAAATATACTCGGACGAAATCGCGTGCAACAGCTAGTTATTTATGAAACAATAAAAATGAACCACAGAACCTCTGATATTTATAGATATTAATCAAAATAAAAAATGTAAATTAACAAACAAAGAAAAATCAATAACACAACTAATTGTCCGGATATTGGGTACTATGCTATATATAGCAACAAATCGCACTGTGCCATGAGTTCCATAAGAAATAAATTTACATAAACAGCAATTATTTATTTGCAAAAAATAAATGGCGACGTCAAGAGTTTGATTAATTCCATGGAAACAAGTATCGTAATAAGCGAGGAGGCTAATTTGCTTCTCGATGGGTTGAACGACTCGCTTTCTTTTTTTAGGTTGTCGTTTTCCAAAAATATACAGTCAAAAAATTAAGGAGGCTATTTTGTTTTGTTATTTTAGTAAAATTTGCTGTAGTTTAATAGGGGCGATAAGAAAAATTTACTCTAATTTTCACAGACCTTTTTAATTATTATTTTTTTTTTTCAAATCTTTACACACTATTATTGTGATAAATGCCCATATATATACATTTAGGGTTGATTTTTATAATTAATTTGGATTCACTAACATATATAGATGTGTTATTACAGTGAAATAGATTAGATATCCCAGAATGTAATTAATTCCAAAATTGTTCCATCGGCACCAACAAGGTATAAATAACTTTTAATTTTCAACCGACTTCCAAAAAATTAGGAGGTTCTCAATTCGACTGTATTTTTTTAAGTTTTGTTACCTCAGAACTTTCGACTGGGTGAAACGATTTTGATGATTCTTTTTTTATTTGAAAGTTGGTGCTTCCCGTGTGGTCCCACTTCAATTTGGTCCAGTTCTGACAATGGTATCCATGAGAAAAGACCATGAGACGGTTTGAAATCGGTTTTTATTTGTTAAAAAGAGTTATTACAGATTTATTAGACACCCTGTGGAGCTAATACGAAATATTTTTTAACATACTAAACACGCTTGGATCATTATCTTCTCATCGTTTCTTGCAAGATGCGTTAATCTTAAATGTAGATAAACTATTTTAATGAAACCGATTTTATCGTACACAATTTACAGTCGCATCGAACGGGACGGATCCGGTGCCGACCGGCTCTAACCGCAGGATTAATTGTCCCACAGAATTAAAGTAATTACAAGATAGCGTGATATTGCGTGCGAAAAAAGTGTTCCTTTGTTTTTTTTAGAATATGTGTACCGCACATTAATCGAGCTGGGCTTTACCGGCTCCCGTTACAACACAATTGTCCATAATGTATGCTGAACTAGTGTGACCGTTTTCAAATCGAGATGTATCCTAAAAAATACAGGGTTGCTTGTGCTAAAATATGCTAAAACAAGCTATTTTAATTTCCTCGTCTAACACATTATTTAATTTTTTTTACAATTTTTTTGATAAAAAACACAAAAATTGTTTAGGTTTACGCTGTCACAGCTTCACTTCGTATTTGGCTTCGCGTTACATGAGATTAAAATTGATAGATATATTAATTATAATATCAAATATAATTAAACAGAAAAAGAGATTATTATAACTGTGCTTCATTAAAAAAATTATAATTGAAATGGTTAGTTTGGACTATGTCCACTGTAATGTATCATCAGTTTGCGATCATTTTTTTTTTAATATACATACATTAATTAAATTAAAACAATCATTTACCTAACTTGACAATATCGAGTAACATTAAATTTCCATAACTGTACATTCAATAACTGTATTTTCAAATGACGTGTTGCAATTTACTACACCTATAACTTGTTTGAATATCCGCGCATTGTTTGAGAAATGTACGTGGTGTATAAGCCTTGGCCGCAAATGCTCATTGATGGACTCCACTTCGGATGGCCCACATTGACACGTTCGTTTAATACCTGGCCTCTTGATATAAAAAATAAACTTATTAATATACTAGTTATTGCCCGCGACTTCGTCCGCGTTAAAAAAGATAAAAAGCAGCCTATCATGTGTCCCGTATTTCTAAATGTTTATCTACCAAGTTTCATGAAAATCAGTTAATTCGTTTAAGAGTGATGGAGGAACATACATACAGAAAAAAAATCTAAAAATCGTCAATTTAGTTTCAGTATCATGTATAGAGCCTATATACACGATATTTCTGAAAACAAAGTAATTACTCCATGACCGACCCCTACAGATTTATTATTAGTATTGATAGGTTTAGGTTATAGTTTTGTCTGTAAATTTATAATAACTATACCAGCGACGGTGCCACTGTAACGCTCTTTCCAATAGTGAAAATCGCATGAAAATTTGTTCAGTAGCTTAAGAGATTATGGCGAACATACAAATATACAGACAAACAGGCGCGACGGGGGCCTTTGTATAATATGTAAGGATACTTCCTTACATATTTCATAATGAACGAATTTATTTTATATTAGCTGGCGTCCGCGACTTCGTCCGCATTGAAAAAGAAAAAAGTAGCCTATCCTGTGTCCTGTACGTCTAAATGTTTATTTAGCAAGTTTCATGAAAATCCGTTAATTCGTTTAAGAGTTATGGGGGAAAATACATATATACATACAATACCTACACTTACAGATTTATTATTGGTATTGATTGATTAGTTGATTAGTTTTAACGCTTCGTTTTAACAATGGTCAACCCATGAAAATCCGTTCCCATCCGTTGGAATTTTTGGGAAAAGATAAATTCCATACACTTCTCTGTTTAAATGAAATGTTGTGTAAAAATTTCAAGTCAACTCGTCGGCTAGTTTTCAAGTTTTTGAGTAGGTAATACACAAACCATCATATATAGATTACTATCAGATTAAGTAGACTTTTTATAATTTATATAATAAAACTTATAGACTATTTTTTTTTCCTTCAGCATCATCATCATCTCAGTCCACTTGTAGACAAAGGCCTCCCTCATAATTTTTCAAAAGAACTGTCGATCTGCGACCTCCGACTCTTCAATGTATCTATTATTTGATCTATTATTTTAGCAAAGAGGTTTAATACCTCTTTTGGTAAAATAAAATATTTTTGGTAAATAAAATTAACACTATAAATTTAAAGTAATACTTTATACATAAAGCAAAATTAAGAATTTGTGACACTTCTGTGTCACAATGAGAATAAAAAAAGTAATTAACTAATTTAATTTGTAAGCATTCTTAAACTGGTTATAGTTGTTTTTCGATCCGTTAATTCGCCTACTACCGGACCGGATTTAAAGTAAGCCATGTCACACAGTCTATTCAATAAATTAAACATAGTTCAAACAACACGTAATATGTCTAGAGCAATTCCTGGGATATTCCTCTTCAAATTTCTAGTTGCTTTGTTATTTACCAACTGGTGCCCGCGACTTCGTCCGCGTTGAAAAAGAAAAAGTAGCCTATCCTGTGACCTGTAAGTCTAAATGTTTATCTACCAAGTTTCATGACAATGAGTCAGTGGAGAAACATACATACATACAATACCTATGGTCCGTAAGCCAGGCACTAATTTCGTCAATGATTTCCTCTCAGTCCATAATTGTGAACGTCAGCTGCGGCTCCGATGGTGGGTTGAACAGTGGTAGCCCGTTACACTTTCAGAGCATCAGCTGACAAGCATTCCACCAAGATATAGCCAGTGTCTTTTTTATTTATTAACAGTAATACATAAACTATCATCTAATAAATTTTCTATTGGGAGGTAATCACTGAACACGTATATATTCGTGTGACCTGCAGACGCATAATCCACCATTTTATATAGCTGACAATTTTATTTCTTCAAAATATTAGGCTAACTATAATTTGATGAATTTTTAATCGGAAATAAATGGTTAAAGTTTTTTTTATTATGTGCGTGGGCGGCTACCACTCTACTGCTCAACCCACCACCGGAGCCGCAGCTGACGTTCACAACGCTTCATGATACAACTCTCTCAGTCATTTTACGAGTTATCGACTGGGAGAAAATTGGTCATGAAAATCTGTCGCTGGCTCATGGACCACTACACTTACAGATTTATTATTATAATTGATGATTTTATATTTAGTTTCTGCACAGATTTTATATCTAGTTTTGAGACTCACTTTGAGCCCTGTCGCGTTACATGTTTGAGATTTTTCGGTTCAATTGGATATCAACTTGTTTGAACAGTTGAAAAGTAGCAATCTTTGAGGACGTGGAATTCGTGGTGATCTTTCTACATAGGGATAATAGTACACTGCAGCATATACCTATGTCGTCATAAAGGTGAAAGGCCTGCATTCAGTAGAGGAAAATTAAAAAATCATTAGACAATCTCCAAATCATTATATTTTATTGAGCACGAAATACTTAATTAATTGAGTCAGAGACCCTCTTTTCGTGAATTCAGAGAGATAGATAACGTCTAAATATTTCGTGACCTGCGATAGTCTTCATAATATGGAATAATAAATTTAATAATAACAGTGCCTTTATTTAAGCTAACATGCATATCTATTTATATGTTAAATTTCTATGATTTGCAAGAGGCCCCACAGCTGTTATGACAGCGACTATTTACCGACTGTCTTGTAACGAAGATACAATAATTAAATTTTTCACGTCTGTATTTTATTCATAATTATTCTTTTACGCAGATAGTCGAATATTCATTTATTATTTCCAATATTAAAAAGATGTTCAAATTGATGACATTCATTACAAGCGATATTATTTTAATGTTTTAAACACGTGAACACGTGATTATAAAGTTAATTGCGATGTTTTTTCCATTGATCGCCTTAGCAATACAAGTTGAGGAAAAGACTGCATTTCTAAAATAACATTGAAAAATAACTGAACGTATTGAAGGAATCAATTTTACAGATATGAAATAAAAATACTAGAAATTGTTGTCATAGCTTTGTTTTTTATACTTAAAACAAGACTGGATAGGTTACAGCTATACGAGGATTACGAGGAAACAAAAAATAGGCAACACAATCTTAATTATTTTCTCATCTCTTAACTTTTTTGTCAAGTAAAAAGATGGTAGAAACCTCTCTTCGGATCCTGTACTATAATATTCATTCGATATACACATTCTAAAAATTCAAAATATTAACAAAATGCATTTTCGGTTTTCAACCGTGACTTCAAAGAAGTAGGAGGTTCTTAATTGGACTGGTTGTTTTTTTTTTTAGAAATTTCAATGTTTTTTCACCTTTTATATCCTGTGTCCTGTACGTCTAAATGTTTGTATACCAAGTTTCATGAAAATCAGTTAATTCGTTTAAAAGTTATGGAGGAACATAAATACATACATACCAAATACATACAGGAAAACATCTAAAAATGGTCAATTTAGTTTCAGTATCATGTATAGAGCCTATGAACAAGATATCTCTGAAAACAAACTAACTTACTCCATGACCAACCCTCACAGATTCATTATTAGTATTGATGTGCAGGTTTATAATGTTTATTAAATGTCAAGTATTTAATGAAATATCTAATAGTTGCGTGACGGGACTAATTGCAGGAGATAATACTTAGAGATTTCTCGTTATTGAAAAGCAACAAGTCTATTGGTATCGTGTTTATATTCATTATTGTGATCAAACGTCCCTGGCATAGTTTTGTTTATCTCGAGATAATTATAAATTATTATTAAAAAAATTACTGGTCATCTAACAATGAGTATAAAAATATAATAAAACTTTACCATATGAAGAGATCTTATCTTCTATAAAATTGGACGTATTCAATAAAGAGTATCTTGTAATCTATCTATCTCTACATATAAATATCACCACATATTATAAAACAAAGTCTTCTGCCGCGTCTGTCTGTCTGTTCGCGATAAACTCAAAAATTGCTGCATCGATTTTCATGCTCTTTTCAACAATGAATAGATTGCTGGTTCTCGAGGAAGGTTTTAGTATATAATTTACAAAGTTACGCGGATTGATTTCACATAACGAATAAATAATAATAACATTGTTAATATGAATCATTTCTAAATTAAGTTGATTTGTAAGACAATTCTCTCACTGAAATATACATGAAGGCAGAATAGAATGAACATGAATTTAGACATAACTCGACTCCTATTACAAATGTACCCTTTCACTAATATTATAAATTAAAAAATATAATATTTCATTAAATTCATAAGGATACGAAGGGAATTCCCATGGGAAAGGCCTGAAGTTGAATCAATAATATGCCCGATCAATAAGAACTGTACAAGGAAACCTTTTAGACATCGATTCCTGTCAACAATAGTCAAACAATGGGAGTCCTAGAAGTTATCAAGAAACCGAATAGGTTTAAAATATTGATTTTGTACAGCTTTTGCTTTGGTCTAACCAATGCCTTAGCCTTTAAAGATTTAAGATTGCTAAAGCTCCATTAAAGCCGTTAGGGTTACAGGGGTCACGGCAGACGAGCGTCTCGCCCGCGGCTGTGGCGTTTGTAAACTAATACGTAAATGTCACGTAAATATGTGTAAGTTACAATATCTAAATCCATGTAGTTACTACATATATTATTGCAATTTCCTAGTGGCACTGTCCAAATTAATATTTTCAGTTTAAGGTTCCAAAAGACGCCTGAAAATGATCTCCTATAGAAGACTACCATTAACTCTTATCTCTACTGTCTATTTTGTTGAATCCTACATATTTTGTCTATAATCGCAATAATAAAATCCTCTAACATTGGCGCCGTACAGTAAAATTTTGCGTAATCGAAATGTAATATTTATACCGTTGGATATACGTTAAATACTTTCTGCCAACGTCTTTTTCCATCTTCAAATCATTTTAAAAACGCTCATTTTGCAATGAACTTAAATTCTATCAGATTTTCACTACCTTATTTGAGCGCAATGCAGATTTGTGTATCATTTAATAAAATTAATACCTAGATACCTGTTAAAAGTAGAAAAATGACAACATTATTTATAAACGCACCTAAAAACTAAAATATACATGTTAGTTAGTTACTAAAACTAACTAACTAACATGGTGTAAATTTAATTCAAAATAAAAAATTGCAGGTATTTTGATCACCTTTTTACTAAAATTAATGCGGTATAATAAAATTTATTGAGGTAATTTGATGAATCCAAAAAGTGTGTAGTGTTTTAATGCTATAAAGTATAGTTGGTAAACGATTATGTTTTTTCCACCGTAATAAACCAACATTAGTGATGTTTGCAGTTACGTTGAAGCCATCATACAATGAACCAACGCAAAACCATTGTGTTCCGACCTTGGTTTCCAATTAATACATCTCATAGTACCTAATAAACTATAATAACCCTTTATTTCCGGAACATAAAATGAAATTTGTGCCATTATAATTTTCTTATTACCTTGCTCAACAACGGTGTGCTTCACTTGATTATTACTTTAAAGAGAAAAAAACTCTACAAATTGTTGTTTATATACAAATTGTTGATTTTTTTTATTAACTTGTATGTACAAGCAATTAGGTAGCAAAGCAATTTACTTACTTTAATGTTTTATGAACACCATGACTTCAATAAAAACAAATACGACTACTGAATTTAAAAGCTGATGAAGTTTTTCGTACCCCGACTGTACTTTTTTGTAATTCTTACCCTAATATTAACAGATGGTAATATTAATGTCCTTACGTTATATGTTAATTTTTGCACTACACACAGTCAAATGTAGCAAATTAATTTATTCATAAACTAAACATCGAAAGTCATTAAAATGTGTACAAAAAACTTAACCCGACGGGACTAGCTTATTAATATTTCGTATGAAAAAGTTGCTCAATGCGAACATGTAAAAACTGATGTCGGATGTAATGACGGCATCAGATAAGTTTAAACGAAGCAATGATGTCTGGTAGCGGTGATGATATCAATTCCGCGTTTGCAATACAAAAATTGATTTACGAAAGTATAAAACCTGTTACTATTTCCGCATTCTTGTAAGCCTGCGAGCTAATTTTGACTCGTGCCATTATGAGTTGTAAACAAATGTAAAGTTTGTTTTACAAAATACTTTCCTGTAGAATCACACTCAGAGTATAGGTAAATACCTAACTCAGAAGTCAGAAACATAAATTGTCTCATATTTTTATCATCTTTTATACGCATGGATTCCGCAATGAGCTAATCAGTAAACGTAGTTACTGATTCTGTCGAACCACCTTTGACACGAACACAAACTATTTACGTCTTTATGTAAAAAAATATGGAATCAAAACGAGCATTGTTGATTCCTAAAAAACGCACAATTAATTAAGCCTGAGTGAGACACAGCACTCACTCAGCCTTTGAGTTAGGACAGTTGCACATTGAGTTCGCGAATACATACTTTAAATAGAACCTTGAATGCATCTTCTCAGGGCCGTAGGATATATTCGATATTATGTTCAACCCCTTCCTTGGAAACAATGAAACATTAATAGTAATGGTTTTGATTAAGTACTCGAATAGAATCATTGATTTTATTTACGTCAGCACATAATCAGTGATTTTGTTTTATTGTTAGATGTGTAGTTTTAAGTTTTGATCCACAACAGAAATTAAGAAAGAAAGCAACGGGTTAAAATTACCTCCGGTCTTAATTAAAAGGGATTTTTTTTTTCAATTTCCTTTTAATCTATGTAAAAGTACTACCTACTGGGTGGTTGTCACCTATAATTTTAAAATTTATAATTATATTATTATAAGGCTGGGGAATATTCCATATTATATATAGAATTATATATATATTAGTATTATTATATAATAGTAAAGTATTATAGCGATATTACGTAATATCGCTATGATTATTACTTTTGTAAAAAGCTTTTCTCCGCGATATTGTTCGTGCCTCTTTTTTCAGCATTAAAACAATTCGTAAAAAAGACCAACCTTTATTGCTGGCACATTATTAATAATCCAATAATACACAAACTTTTTTGTGTGAACAAATGAAGACATTGAGTGGAATACCATATAAGAAATTTCATCAATGTTTCTATTAATCAGCTTTTGTTTCATTAATTAAATAATTAATAATCGCAATTCTACCAGCTTAATCGGACAATAATCGATTAAGGCGGAAAAAATCATTAAGTTAGACATGAACTTGACAGTTTTAACCTTGCGAAAAATAATTGGTACAGTATGGTAATTAGTAGTGTTTTTGAAGATAAAATGATGTTCAACGCGATACAAGGTGACGATGACACCGGGGATAGAAATCAATTGAGTAGAGCTTCATATTTTCTATATGT
This sequence comes from Synanthedon vespiformis, assembly GCA_918317495.1. Classification (NCBI taxonomy): domain Eukaryota; kingdom Metazoa; phylum Arthropoda; class Insecta; order Lepidoptera; family Sesiidae; genus Synanthedon; species Synanthedon vespiformis. The sequence continues at coordinate 8,730,032 of OU906947.1, forward strand.
AGGTAGATTTTCGGATTATGCTCCACTCGCACGCACAAATCTGGCACGAATAATTTATTCCCCTTTGGCACTAATAAGTATGCTCTACTGCCACGAATTAAAACTTTTTTTAAATAATTTCCCTTTTCGCACGAATAGATATGCTCCGCTGCCACGAGACTTATTACTACTCTAAATTTGTACAGTTAGACAAAAATATTTTTCTACCTTATGGTAATGACTACTCAGAAACAATAATAATAATTTATAATGCTGGTAGAATTTTTTATGCGTATGATTTATCTTAAAATACAAACATTTTTTAGCTTCTTTATTAGGTACATCGTAAAATCTTAAATGCGCGTATATCTATATTCTGCATTGGAATGAACTTTTGTTTGAAAATAGATATATATTGAATCAATTTTTTTTTTACTAATATACCTCCAACAAGCATTAGCGACATCCGCAACTTCACCATCATATTGGACTTTGTTAGTAACATAATACATGACACTAGCAATTTTTCATCGGCCTTGAACGTGCTCACCTATTATAATGTGACGATGACAGGGATTGCAGGAAGTGAAAATATAGCCACTACGTGCTAACCGTGGGAATATTATTTATGTGCTAATTTATAGCAACGATTGAATGACATAAAATCATTATAATATTTCTCAATCATACAAAATAAACTATGCAATTTCAGCCGTGCGATTTTGTAAGGTCACTTCTATTCGATAATATGATAAATATTAATAAAATAAAATACCTGAGTTCACAGTTACTAAATGTAAACTCTTATGATGCTAAGGTAATCTATGTGGAGTAGAAATTTTATAGATTACTAGTGACCATTTTTTTTTAAAGTACAAACCTTCCCTGATTATCCCCCTATCCATAAGTGAAGACAGAATTAAAATCGATCTAGCTGATCTCTAGTTTGAGCGAGACAAACGAACAGCAATTGATTTTTATATATAAGAAATAAGAAGATTATATTGATTTTTATATACAAGTATTTTAAGTTGCATTACTTCTGTATTGATAAAATAACACAATAACATTATTATTGTTAAGAAAACTTTAAACAATCCCATACTAAGGAGCAATAAACCTTGCAATAATTAAGGAAGGGTGTCTTGCTTGGCACCAGTTAAGTTTCGCAATCAATTTGACCTGCTACTGACGACGTAATGTCGCCGACGCTATTATGAGTCAATGATATTGACATTGCCTTAATATCTAAGTATTAAAATAACGCCTTCTCTAGTGCAGTCAATTTCAGTATCAGTTGCACGGTTTTCATAAAAGAAGTTTAATTCTGCAGTAACTACGTAATTTTAGACCAATCAAGTAGTGTGGACACTATTATTTACTTTATTATCTTTAGGTATTCTTCTTCTAATTTTCAAACATCTTTACTCAGGTTGGCGATCATTACTTACCTAAAACTTAACTTAACTTTGGTAATACTATTTCTCTTAAAGTCTTAACACCTCACATTACGTGCCCGAAGTAATAAAGTTTTATCGCTATTCTCTTTATCTATACTTTATTATCTAAGTAATCATTAAGTTTTCTTTATTTAAAATCTCTAATCGGGCCAAGTCTTTATTTAAAATCATTGTGTCAAAAACGTTCGTTTGTAACTTTATGCTTCAATGGACATAAATATATAGAGAAAAGTATATTTATAAACAACATAAGAAAAGTTATCATATTATGTTCCGCCGATTGCTTAGCGTAGATTTTGCTTGTAGTAAATACGTGCATATAAATATTCAAAGTATACTCGTACGTGTAGGACACGCATTGCAAAATATTTGACATCTAGTGAGTGAGTGCGAAGCGGAAAACTTTAATGAAAACCATGTGAAGTAGAGGTAAAACAAAGGGAAGGCGGGTTCATGATTTTTCCAAGTATTCCATTTCCAGACATTTTTCTAAACTAAATATGTCTGCAAATTTAATATTCTTATTAGATGTTTTCTTAACCGATTTTTCTTATTAGATATTGACTCAACATAAATTTGAATTAAAGTAAAAAGAGCTGATTATATAACTAAAATATTCTACAAACCCGCACCAGAAAACATAGGTGTCAACTTCCGTAATATATATTTAAGAGATATATTGTAAATTTGAAGAATCTATCAAATTAGAAAAAAATGACCGGAAAATTAAATTTAGATTAGGAATATTAACATTTGTGTGAAAACGTAAGATGATTTGCCCCTAATTTTAAGTTCTTTACGCAGAAACTAAATATTTATGCAATTTCTAACAATATCATTTGATCCGATTTTCTTGGACAAACAAAAAAAATCACACATTTCGGTACGCTCAAAACAAAAAAAGAACAACGCTAAATTTTTTGAATGGTTTTATGTCGCTAATTTCTTATTACAATTTTGATAAAATTGAAAAACAACAGCAACAAGATAATTTGATTCGCAGAAATAGTCTATAGAAGTGCATGAAAATTCTGAGTGCAACCACTGGTACTTAGAGAACAATGGTGGATATAAGAGTATCTAGTTAATTATAATAAAACCGGACTATTATACAACATCGGCTTGTAGCAGGTATATGTTTGTAGCATGATAAAGTGTGGTACTGCCACAATCATAGAAAATAATCGCTGTACAGCACTGCACATCCATGGGTTCTAGATATTTCCAACCACATATATACACAATGGCGTTACATCACGTAAATTACTGGGTTTTGTTTTATTTCCTTGTTTCTTTAATTAATTCAAATAAAACAGTAGGTACGATAGAAATAATGTTGTATAATATGTAATTAAGATTAAATAAGAAGGTTTTTATTTTAAAAATAATGAAAGGTGTTGATTTCTTCGTAGACGTGAAAAAATATAAGTAAGTAATATTTGATAAAATTTATGTGGTAGGTTGAGAAACATAATATAATAGTTTCATCCAAGCTGTAAAATTATCCACATTTCCATTGTACGAGTTTTTTTTTCTAGTGATTTTTTCCTTCTGTCATTCCATAATAATATGAAAAATTTTGGGGAATCTAAGAAAACTTTATCCTAAAAAATCTGGTTTAAAACGATTTAATCTAGGGATCAATCAGTTCGACTTAATCTAACCTAACATTTTTCCAGGATAAAAAAGTATGCTAGGTATATGTTAATCATTGCCAAATTTCAGCCAAATCTGTTTTGAGAAGTATTAATTATTACTTAGTAGGGTAAGTCAATATTTCCCTGTCGCGTGTTACAGATTTAACAGCTACATGACTCATTAGGTTTCACAATAGACAACTGGACTAGCTGATTTGGGTGTCTACACGATCGGAATATGTAAGAGTAGGAACACCAATTTCGTCATACGCAACCGGCCGATCTCGAGGACGAATTAGCCATTTTGTATTCCACACTAGCCTTTTAACCAAACTTTATTCACTTATCTGAACAAGGGTAAGGGAGATTTTATTATATGAATAGATTCAGTTAGTTAGGCATGTTTATGAGTTGTAATCTATCTCTATCTAAACTATTATATTTATTTTTATTTATTTATTTAATAGATAGATTATATTTTATATAGCCTATTACAAGGTTAGGCATCTTAAATTTTCTAAGTCCAAAAAAAGTGCATTTTTTTTTATTATTGCTTTGCTCACTCACTCACAACTAAATACCTAATTTAAAAAAATGATAACAATATATACACACATCTATAAATTATATAAACATATTATACATTATATGCGAATACATAGATATAAACACATATGCGTGATAGTTTGTTTGTTTTTTTGTACGCGCTAATCACAGGAACCTACTGGGTCGAATTGAAAAATTATTTTTGTGTTGGATAGTCCATTTATCGAGGAAGGCTGTAGGCTTTAGAGAACGCGGACGAAGTCGCGGGCACATGCTAGTATTGTTGTAAATATATTATAATTATATTGTGTTGTGTTGGCGTGAAATAAAATATCTAGACAAACTAATAATGGTTTACAGACATTGTTATCATCTTGTGTGATAAATACGTGTTAGATAATAACAAATAAATTATAAATAATTAATGTATTTTGTAATTAATGGCAATCCCAGATTTAATGTATTTTGTATATTTTTATAATTCAACCTAAGTACAATCTGCTAATAAGGTATGAGCTTTAAAACTTCGTTTAAAAATAAAAATATTTCCAACTAAGTAGATATGGAAAAAATATTTCTCTTTCCAATAACACGTTTCTAAGTGCAGCTATGAAGGGTTACCAATAAATACTAATAATAAATCTGTAGGTAAGGGTTGGTCATTGAGTAAGTTACTTTGTTTTCAGAGATATCGTGTTTGTAGGCTCTATACATACTGAAACTAAATTGACTAAATACTAATGTATGTTCCTCAATAACTCTGTATTTCATGAATTCATGAATCTACTTGGTAGATAAACATTTAGACGTACAGGACACAGGATAGACTACTTTTTCTCGCACAAAGTCGCGGGCGCCAGCTAAACAATAAAATGTCAAAGAAACGTTCAAAAATTTTGAAATTTTTTCTTAGATGTTATTTTACTGATTAATTTATATATTTTGTTTTAATCACGAACTTGTAGGACGAAAGTGATTTATTAAGTTAGTAAGTATTAAAATTAATACAAAAAAAACCACAGAAACGTGTCTATTGGCATAAGTATCGTTCGCATTTCTTATGGAAATATAATACAGATTGTAAAGAGCACCGATACTCTATTGTTGTGTAGTGGAAATATTTTAGTTATGTATTTTGTTAAAATCTTATAGCTAAAAATAGAAGCTTCCTTTCATTTAGGTTAGTTTTAAAAACCGATTGATTCATAAGGTGAAACTGAGAAATAAACAAAATATACCAAACACGTAAGTATATATTTATTTTATAGAGAGAATGACAAAACTTTATTATTATTTTATAAGATGTACTTCGGTGAGTGTGCTCAGGGGCTCCATGAGCTCATACCGCCTTCCCCTTTCTTCCATCGGACATACAGACGTACGGCTGGTTACCATCCTCATCTTGTCGAAATCCCCCCTTTTCGAACCAAGCGCTTTAAAACATCTTTTATAATGCGCACCGCCAAGGTTTGGAACTCCCTGCCTGCGTCTGTATTTCCGAGTTCATATAACCCTAATCTTTTCAAAGTTCGAGTGAATAGGCATCTTCTGGGTGAGCTCGCTTCATCTTAGGCCTCTCCCTTGCTACCAAGCTGGTTGTTGGCCAAGAGCAAACCCATCTCTTATAAAAAAAAAAAAAAAAAAAAAAACTTTATTAAGTGATGGCGTATCATTTAAAGTCTATCTAGTCATCATTGTAACATATGGGATGTTGTTTCAGTAATGGAGTTTTAAACAATCTCGTTTTTCAGCACGGTATCACACGTTTTGAACGTGATGAGTGTGTCATGACGAAACAGTTTGTGAAACCTGACATACAATAGTGCAATATGTACTCAGCCGATGTTGTCCATTGTTACAATGAGCGCGAATCCAATCGTAATTGTTACAAAAACTTCCTCAGTATCACTCACAACCTGCCAACGGAGTTTAATACTTGAACTCGACTCCATAAAGAAGACTCGTGTTACACCCGTCCATCATCCTTTCAAACGGACATTTCACGTGGTTGCCTCTTGCTTTTTGAACAATGTAAATAATAAACTCTATGCCAAAACGAGGTAGCAACGTCTTTATTATTATACAATATACTTAAGTTTATTCAATGACTGAAGAAACTTTTTTAATTCCATATCATGAATCTGAATAATGAAATAATAAGTAAGCAACATGTTTTGTTTAATTGTTTTCTTTTTTCTATAAATAGCTTCTGAAATATATAATAATTATGTGCTCAGTACCTCTTTACCTGAATAAGTTGCCGATGACATTGAGTCATGTATAGAGCCTCTGCGTTTCTGAAGAATATTCTCCAAAGTGATTCTATATTAATTTTATTGTTTCTTATTGTTCTCAGGGCAAAAGGAGTTAACACGGCATGACTGCTACGCACGGCGGCGGACGTGAAGACGACCGTCCGGATAAGGATTGTCCTGTGAAAACATGTTACACTAATGATGGATTTCGTCACAGCAAGGACACGAGCGATGACATCGTTAAGCCTCCCCCGTACCCTACCGAGGAGGACACTTATCCTTCTGGAAAAGTGGAACTTTCTAGAAAAGAGAAATGGCGAATACTGAAAAATGTGGCCGCGGTGAGCGCGGCGTTTATGGTCCAGTTCACCGCTTTCCAAGGCACTGCTAACTTGCAGTCCTCTATAAATGCAGCAGATGGCCTCGGGACCGTATCACTGAGTTCCATTTATGCAGCGCTTGTCGTGTCATGTATATTTGTGCCTACATTCCTCATCAAGAGATTAACAGTGAAATGGACACTGTGCCTTTCCATGCTTTGCTATGCGCCGTACATAGGCGCTCAATTCTACCCAGCCTTTTACACACTCGTCCCAGCAGGAGTAGTGGTCGGTCTAGGAGCAGCGCCCATGTGGACATCCAAAGCTACATATCTAACCCAGGCGGGTAGTGTCTACGCGAAGTTAACGGATCAAGCCGTAGATGGAATCATTGTGAGATTCTTCGGCTTCTTCTTTCTTGCTTGGCAAACCGCCGAACTTTGGGGGAATTTGATCTCAAGTTTAGGTGAGTTTTTATTTCATTACCCTTCTTATGATAAAAACATGCAACGTTATGTTATAAAACTGGGTTGGTCTTGAACTGTCTAGAACACAATCTGACTACATTTAATTTTTGCCTAGAGCTTAAATTGACTACTACATAATGAGTCCAGCACTCAAATCTACCATGACACAAATTGACTAATACCGAAAATATCTAGAACACATTTCGCCTACTGGTTGTATTTTGTTTTTGAATGTACAGGTGAGCTCAAACGTTATATATTATTATTATACGTTATATTGAAATCCTATCATGATTTAACCTATTTAATTTTTTTCAGTATTTTCATCTGGAGTACACGGCGGTACTCCCGCTTCACAAAATACAAGCGAGGCACTACTCACATGCGGAGCAAACTTCTGCATGCTCGGCGGTGGTCACCTTCAAAATCAGAACCTAAATCGTCCGCCTGATAGCGAAATATACGAGATTAGTGCTATATATCTCGGTTGTGTTGTCTTGGCTGTGCTTATGGTAGCTTTCTTTGTCGATCCCCTTTCCAGGTAATATTCAATCAAAACTTAATATTGAATTTAATGGTTTGGAATTATTTAAGTACAAAAAACTGATGTTCAAGAAAAATCACTCGGTACCACGTAGTTTCCTAAGTCAGATTATGTTTTAACAGCCGTCACGTTTTTTCTTTGTGTGTTCCATTTGTTAGTTTGATTGATATTTTGTTGGACACTGATGCCAGTGTTTTTTGTCGTGAATTGTAAATACCGAACAACTGGCAACTCGATGTCATTGCCTTGATACATGGCGGATGCGGCAATTTCGTGGAACACGGGGTTATACGTGTTGATTTTTTTTACTTTATAATTAAGATGCCTTGTATTATTTTAGCCTTTGTACACAATTTTTATGAGATAACGTTCTTAACAGATATGGTGAAAAACAGAGACAGTCGGACCCGTCCAAAGAGTTATCAGGTATTCAGCTGCTATCGGCCACTGCCTACCAACTTAAGAAACCTAACCAGCAATTGCTTATACCTATTACGCTGTGGATAGGAATGGAGCAAGCATTTATTGGAGCGGACTATACACAGGTATTAAATTAATAGTTTTTGTCTATCTAAAAATACATATGGTTAAGTTCCTTTCTAATGAATTGATTGCTGTAACTGGACTAGTTTTTTATTATTATTATTCGAATGCTACTAATCAGATTTTATTATGGGCAAACGAAAAAGTACAACTAAAAACAGCCGTAAACTTTTTTGCTGAGGACCTGCAATAGTGATACCGTTACACATCGTATCGTAGGATGTTAACCCCTAAATAAATTCGTACTGCCAGCGACCAAGTGTAGTTATGTATTAGGTATATGTTGAAGAGGATAATAAGGTGATATTTTTTGCAGGCGTACGTCTCATGTGCTCTCGGAATTCGTTCGATTGGCTACGTGATGATCTGCTTTGGAGTCGTGAATGCTTTATGTTCTCTCGTCTTTGGCTCAGCTATGAAGTACATTGGAAGGCTTCCAATTCTCATGATGGGTGCAGCTCTACACTTAGCACTGATTGTCTGGCTGCTTATATGGAAACCGAATCCGGAATCGCCCACTGTATTTTTTGTGATTTCTGGTTTATGGGGAGTCGGAGATGCTGTCTGGCAGACCCAAATAAATGGTGAGTGTTGTCAATAGATAAAGTTCCTTAAAAAAAAATCATAACATTTCAAACAAGATTTAGATTAAAGCTAAAGAATTTTAATTGAACTGGTGCCCAATATAAATTCGCCCTTTGCAATATCCCGCCCGTTGATAGTTTACAAGACATTACAGAGTTCCTGCGATATTTACGTTGTTAATGTTTTTTTGTTTAGCTTATGTTGTATTAAAAAATATTGTTACTGTTCCTAAACGTTCCGTTTTATTAATTGTCTACACGCGAGGCCATCATAGCCACAACATCATTTTCTATTGTGGATTTCGCACATCGACAAACGAAAAGTTTATGACATTGATTCGTTACTGATACTTTGTAATTTGACTTTTATCTGTGTTATACACAATTTTGTGATATGTAATCACGGATGTCGACGTCAAGCCATGTTATAATTCGATGCGCTTGGCGAAACGCGTCGTCCAACAGGGTTCGACATTTACTTTTCATGTACAAAACATTTTACCCTTTTGGTTGAGAAAATATTTTTTTATTTTTTTATTTCATTTCAACTTTTTGAAGTAAAAACTTCTTTAGGCGCGTTGGGCACTACTCATGCATGTGCCGTTACGCTTGAAATATTTATATAGGAAAAGTGATAATGATAATAATAATAATAATAATAATAATAATAATAATAATAATAATAATAATAATAATAACTTTATTTCAGACAAATGTCCATAGCTTTGAAAAACTTAAAAACTAAAATATTATATTAAAAAAGACATACATATTTACATATTATATAAAAGTGACGTTTTTGTATATAATTTGCAAAAAAAAATGTGTGCGAAACCGGGAGGAGATCGCTAGATAGTAGATAATTTATGTTTATCTATGGGTATCTTAGTAACATGATTTATTTACTGGAATGCTTACCAAGTATTTTGCGGCTAAATCATGTAATATTGCCATAAAATAAAAAAAAAACTTGTATTTTATTGTTATGGAACACTGATTGAGGGTTTTTTTTTATTAAAAAGAACGCGCATTCTAACAAATATAACCGTTTTTATTGCCTCGGCGCTGCAATAAACAATGGACAAGTTAAAAACGTTTGAATATTAATTTTATTGTCGTGCTTGTATAATTTCATTCTAAAAATAGCATTCAATATTTGATTGTTTGTGTCAGCATAATCGATTCGTGAACCACCGCCAATTTGGGTTTAGATAATGGTTTGGTTTGGTAGTATTTATCGAACTGCCATCACGTGTTTAAAATTTAGCTTAGTTCAAAAATTAGACGCCAGTGCGAGAGTAGCTTAGTTAAGGCAGTAGAAGTTCATCCTTAGGTTCTCTCCCAAGTGTTAACAAAATGTTATATTTTATTCAAAGGCTTGTACGGGGTACTGTTCCGGCGAAACAAGGAGGCCGCCTTCTCCAATTTCCGCCTTTGGGAATCAGCTGGATTTGTGGTGGCGTATGCCTACTCTACACATCTTTGCGCTCGCAAGAAATTGTACGTGATGATGGTGGTCTTGCTAATCGGCTTCGCTGGGTACATAGTGGTCGAGATTTTGTACAAGAGAAAGGTTAGTCAAAATGCACATTATCTTAGTGGGTCTGTCTACTCCTATTAAAGTTAAATTTACGAAATAGAGGAAAATAATAATAAAATAATTAGACTCCATGAATTTATTCAGAAAATTATTTGAAAGTAAAAATAATATATTTAAAAAATAAATAATTTTTAGACTCAATTATTTCAAAGTAAAAATTTGCCTTTAAATTATATCAGGCGCATAAATATGTTCTTTTAAAAAAATATATTTACAAGAAAATATGGGTTGAAATCACTGTCGAGAAGCTATATTATCAGCGAGTAACATAGACTATATTTTATAAAGTTACGAGGACAATGTTGCTAATGTGTTACGAATTTGAACATAATTACGAAGTTGAAACTAAAGAAAACCATTCATATGATTTCAGGTTCGCCGTCAAAAGGCTATCGCCGAGGACCCAGCTATCGCTGCTGAAGCCTCCAAAGAACCACCGGAAGAAGATGACGAGAAAGACGAAATCGACGACGAGATTGTCATAACTCACCTCTAATCGATCATCATGTCACGCAAGCAATGTTTAATCACCTTACACCCTCGGCTCACAAATTATTATGACAAACTGTGTCGTAATAAATGGTCTTAATACCAAATCAGCCATAAACAGATAGAAGCTTGTTACGTATAGAGTTAATATTTTTATTTTGCGAATTTATTTATAATTAAATAATCAAAAGCTTAAGGCATGCCTTTTAAGTTAGATATATAAAAATACTTTAAAAGTACAAAATACACTAACGCTCAGTTCCATAATACACTGGAATCAGGAAGCGTCTTGAACTTTCAATCATTTCACGTGTAATATACACAAATTTTGTGTTGACAGTTGTTGAAACTGCACACACGTCAACACCGTATTCTGTATTAATAATTATTATAATAAATAATTGATTTTAATGAACTCAACACCTGTGTTACGATGTTCGTAATTACGAGCTTTGTTTTAACCATATGTTTTAACCAGTCTGTTGCAACTTTAGTTTAACAGGAGAACATAATAGGAGAGCTCTTCACCTATTCATCTGTAGAGGGTTTAGGTTAATTTTAATTTAAAATTTCCTTGTTGAGTATTATTATTTACATGCATATCGTAAGTTTTGTATGTAAGTAGGTGCATTATAGGAACGATTACACGTTAATATAATATAATATATATATATATATATATAATGTTAATTTATACGCAAGTATTTTTTATGCTGCTATATTTATTACAAAATTCAAAAGTGTATATATTTAAGCATTTATCAATATTTAAGTTATAAACAATTGTTGTTCAATCAAGTTCATGTTTTTGTACTCTCTATTAATATATTTAAATGTATGAAAGACTGTTCAGTAATCACTTTCAAAATGTTTCAATCGGATTTTATTGGTGAATAATATTGGTGAATTCTAAAAGTTTATAAGTATGTATCAAACCCCAGTTTATTTAAATAAACGTTTAGGTTTACGTTACATTTAAAAACTGAATAAAATTGTGATATTTATCACGTTTTTAAAATTGTACACTCAATATTATATTAATACTTATTTTTTAAAGTACTAGATCAAATAATTTAAAGATTATCGTTTAATTAAATTTTATCTTTAGATACAATACGATTGTATACACTATTTTAATTAGGTCTAAAATTATAAAGTAATTAGGCACCATAAACAATTACAGATTTAATTAATTAATATTTATACACACGGTTTATCAGATATGGTATCTAGTAAAATTTGTAAATAAAATAGCATTTATACAATATTATTTGGAATAGTGTGGTTCCTAAGTACATTACAATTTTAAACGTAACCCTTACATATATAATATAAAGGGATCAAACATATTTAGAGCAAACAAGTTCCTTGCTCCAAAATTATTTAAAATTGTAGTAAATATTCAGAAAGTATTAGTCATTTTCAGTAACCAAAAAATGTTTTTGTAAAACGAGTTATATTATCCGACATTCTTATTCATTCCAAACTTTTTTTGATTGTCGAGTTAGTCATGATATATTTTAAGTACATATACTTACTTATAAAGAAACTTTCCGCAATTTATGCAATCAAAATTTTAAATTTTATTTCACAATTAAAAAAAAATGTTTTCGCACGTGGCTAGAACATATAGGCACACACTTTTTTTAGTTTTGTATTTAGAAAATTTATTTAAATAGATGATTAGTACTTTCGCATCATAAGTTACGCGTGAATTAGTAATCTTTGGTAAGTTAAAAAACACGTGATAAATATTAAACTTAAGTATAATGTTAAAATAAATTTATTTTTATTTTATAATAAATCAATTCTCCTAATAACAGGAAATTGATTATAATTATTCATGTATTTTGAGGTAATCATTATAAATTTGTTTCATTATAAATATTATGTTATTACCGTCATTAATGTGTGATGAAACTAAATATAAAATTTGTTTGGTCATTTTATGTATTATTTGGACACGAATTTATTCCTTACCTTACATAAAAAACATTTTACCTCTTTCAGTCGACCCTCGAAGTTATATGTTGCTATAATAATTTATTTCAATATTTTAATTAGCGAGTTTATCTATACTTCTTAATTATTATTGTAAATAAAGGGAGACGATTTGTAGTTAATCCCTACTAATATTATAAATGCGAAAGTTTGTATGGATATTTGTTACTCTTTCACTCAAAAACTATTGAATCGATCACCATGAAATTTTGCATACGCGTTGTCTGTTACATCAAAAAGGGCATAGAGTACCTTCATCGTTCAACGCGGACGAAGTCGCGGGCACCAGCTAGTAATGAATAAATTGAAAAACTACGGGACCGATTTTGAAAATTCTTTCACCTTTCGCTACAATATAAACCTATGTTACTCACATAGCTAGGGGCGATAGTGGATTTATTTCTTAGCAGCATAGTGGATTGAAGCTATTTATTTATTTTTAAGGAAAACTTACAATAATTTTCTTAATAACTAAATGACTGATTAATTTGACACCATTTACAAGTATCCGCATATTGAGTCTATATAATTTAATTGTGACATTCACATTTTCGTCTTTTATACAAATTTGTGAACAAAACGCGAAACCATTCGCTCATGTTAATTAAATGAACTTTAGCATCTTTAGCTAAGGAACCTATAAAGGGGCCGTCAATAGTTTTGTGCAACATCCAAGCAACATCTTTTTAGGACTCGTTAGAATTTTAAGGAAGCTTTCTGCAAGTGACTGTAACCTATTTAAATAGAATAACTCTTTTTAACAAAAAATAAACCGACTTCAAACCGTTTTCTCATGAATGCCATTGTTATAACTTGATAACAAATTGAAATGGGACTACACGGGAAGCACCAGCTTTCAAATAAAATAAGGATCATAAAAAAAAAACAAAAACATTCACAGGATATCGGCCCATGTGGGATTCGAACCCACGACCTTCGCGTTGATAAGCGACGCTCTGACCACTGAGCTAACAAAGCCTGTTGATATATTTGTAAAATTGGAGCTACATATCTTAGAATATAAATCCGTTCTTTCCTAACAGATGTCGTTGTTAATATTGCTTATGTGTACCTACTAATAGATGGCAACACTAATTGCTAACAATAAAAAACTAACTAATAAAAAACTGAACCTAAATAAAAACCTTAATAACTAAACTAAATTTTGAGTCGCCGCCGCGCAATCACTCTTTATGTAATTTTTGCTTGTTTGCCGCCGATTCAAAATTTAGTTTAGTTATTTAGAATTAATAAAATTATTTTTTGCTTTTCAGTTTTTTCAAAAAGTTTTATTTGAGACTTTTATTTTATAATCTAGTATTTACTACCTGTTTAATTTTTAATTTTTCTCACCCTGGGTAGGAATTTTTTTCCAAATTTATACGAGACCAACTTCGAGGTATATACCCTATCTATCCATTAAAAGAAGAAGAATTATCAAAATCGGACCACTCTGTAAAAAGTTATGCGTGAAAAAAATATATACGCATCGAATTGAGAACCTCCTCCGTTTTTGTTTTTTCGTTTTCGTCGGTTGAAAATAAAACCGTTTCAAACCAAAATTGAAAACAAACTACGGCTAAAAAAGAGTACAGCTTTTTTTGAACTAGTTTTGAAGTTTGTAAACAAATAAATAAAGCAAAGAAGAAAAGAAAAAATCTACTGTGAAAAGCGAGAACCATCAAACCATGATTTTGAGAGTATATATTTTGTAAATCTTAGAATTAAATAAATCGAGCTAATGAAATTCACATGGGCTATTAACAAATTTGACAGATCTGGGCTAGGAAAAGGAAAAATATTATATGCAAATAGATTCTTAAGACGACGCATTGGAAATTTTTGTGGCAGGGATTTAGATTTTTCTCAGCAATGACAAAACATATGAAAGTTTGGTAATCTGTTTTTTCATGTTATTGACTTCATTTTTACGGTTGGATTTCATGATTGATAAACATTTATAAGATAGAAAAAAAATTCAAAGAAACCTTTTTTAAAACACAAATTTACGGTTTACAGCCAAACGGGACCAATTTATACCTCCAAATTTTCCATGTACATTAGTATAAAAATACGCTTTAATTTATCGGTTGGATTAATTAAAATAGCGCGCTCTCGTTTATGTATGGAATCACAGCCCCTTAATCTCTCCTCAGATTTTAGATTATTTGTTTATCGCTGCGTCACCTTAAGGAGTAAACTCCAAAAGTAATAAAATATCGCTTCAAAATGAAAGTTGGTAAGTAATTAATATCGTATCAATAAGTGTACTTCTACTTCACGGACAACACGCGTACTCAGGCGCTTGCTCTCAATATATTGATTATGAAACGACACTCGAGTGCGGTGTAGGTACGCTTGCTTTGCTTGCCCTCTTTCCCAGCCCTCACTTACTCGGTGCTCGCTGCTCGCTTAAAGAAAAAATCCATGTTGCACGTAGGACGTTGATATAACACTGGATGACAATTACAAGAAAAACAAATTTATATATTACTAGCTGTTGCACGCGACTTCGTCCGTGTAACTTTATAAAATATAATACATTCATGTCTGTGAAACCATCGAAATACCCATATAAAATTTCAACCCATATAAACTGTTGGTGTATCCTAAATAAATAAAAAATAAATAAAAAAAAACCCAATCGCTTCAGCCGTTTGGAAGTTATGCGAAAGTACTGAAGGATAATTCCTATTACCCGTTTTCCCGTAGGAATGAAATATTTTCTCGCAGTAAAAAGTAGCCTATGTTCATCAGGGATAATGTCGGCTTCTAAAGGTAAAAGAATTTTTCAAATCGGTCCAGTAGTTTCGGAGCCTATTCAATACAAACAAACAATCAAGTCTTTCTCCTTTATAATATTAGTATATGTAGACATATTTTGCAAACAGTGTCGTATCTGCGACCACGGAAACTAAGAATCACTCATTTGCCTCAAAAACAAGCGCCTAAGCGAAGGCTACGAGGCCTAGCGTATCCTATTATTGGCATCAGTTGTCCCATAGGAAGCAATTTACTGTTAATGGCATATGAAATCATAGACATAATGATATCTTTCGCGACACGCGACGGCGCGGCGTGTCGGCGACTATCCTTCTCCTATTATTCGCTTTGTACTATTGGGATGTGTTTAAAGCTTGAAGAGGCAATCTCATAAATGATCCCATCAGTCTCTAAGATTTTCTGAGTTTATTCTAAGATTTTAGTTACTGTTAATTAGTGTTAATTGTTGTTAATCATGTTTAATTAATGTTGAGTTAAAATTTCGTACAAACTATTAATAATGCACACTTAAAATAAGGTCAACATACACAGATAACAGTTTATTGGGTTGTAAAGATAGATAACGATGCCTACTGATTAAAATATATCGATTGAAGCACTTGTTTTAAAAGGCGTAGTTAATTAAGTTATTATGTTTTGTGAATCATGAAAGTTATTATTGTAGACGCGAGTGTTACTCTAAGCCGAATTTTGAAGGAAAATAGCATGAAATGGGCCGAAGACTTATTAATTAAAAAATAAATTTTTTTTCAAACTAGCTGGTGACCGCGACTTCGTCCGCTTTGATAAAGAAAAAAAGTAGCCTATCCTGTGTCCTGTACGTCTAAATGTTTATCTGCTACCAAGTTTCATGAAAATCAGTTAATCTGTTTATGAGTTATGGAGGCATACAGAGTTATACATACATACAGGAAAAAACTCTAAAAATGGTCAATTTAGTTTCAGTATAATGTATAGAGCCTATAAACACGGATATCTCTGAAAACAAAGTAACTTACCCCATGACCAACCCTTACAGATTTATTATTTGTATTGATAATGTGTTTGCTTGGCTTTACTGCACAAATTGTTTTAAATTATTAACCGACTTCCAAAAAAGGGCGAGGTTTTCAATTCGACTGTATTTTTTTAAATGTTTTTTACCTCATAACTTTCGACTGGGTGAAACAATTTTGATGATTTTGATTTAAAAAGAGTTATGTTTTAAAACCAGTTCAACTTCTCGGCCATATTAATATTATTAGAAACCGTGGTGGTATTTGATCTTTGACTAATATATTCCATAAACCAAAACTGGTTTTAAAGAATATATACGTAGAAATAATGATGACTGAACTGTAGATAGACATATCATAGTAAAAATTGTTATTTCATAATTATTATTAAAAGTAAAAAAAATACGGCTACATTTTAAATAATAGATATATAAAAATATGCATTTAGGCATGCGAAAATAAAACAATCCATTAATTTTATTTTAACAAAATAAACTATATAATCCTTTTTAATGTAAATATCATAAAGAGAATTATCTGCTGCCCGCGACATTGCCCGCACAACTTTGTAATTTATATACTAAAACCTTCCTCGAAAACCACTCTATCCATTGGTGAAAACAGCACGAAAATCAGTGCAGTAGTTTTTGAGTTTATCGCGAACAGACAGACAGACAGACGCGGCGGAGGACTTTGTTTTACAAAATGTATGTAAGGATAAGGATAGTTACGATACTGTGTAATTGTGGTAAATTGTGGATTTTTTTTAATATATACCTATATATTTTAAGATATTATACTCTGATTATACCAAATCTAACATAACTTCATTAGTGTCGCTCTGAATACAATTTAAGCAGGAATTGCAGCCATTTGTTATTAGATTACAAGTCAATCAAGTACTGATAATTAACGTCTTTGTGTTAAAACGGAATTGAAAGATGAGACTAGTGGTCAATCTATTTCTCTAAACATTCAATCTAAACATAAGTAATTCAATAAATTACAAGTATGTAAAATATTTTTTAGTAGTAAGAATCCGTACAGTAGTAGTAACAAAAGATCCGTACAGGAAAACCGGTGAGGCGAACGTTTTCTGTCTCCACAGCGACGCAAGTTGGCAAGGTCACAATTTGTTGACTCAATGCAATATTTAACAAGCATGAACCATATCATATACAATACATTGTTATTGTAAAATTTTACCGTTGTTTGACGTAAAAATTAGATACACTTAGAGAACTTGAACTTTTAGTTAGACATAATGATTATAAAACCACAATTAAACTTGTTTGAAAATGAGAGAAAGCGATTTCCTAAAGAAATAACTAACTAAGTAAGGGAATTCGCGCATATTTGATCAATAAACATCCTTATCATTGAAGTCTAAACTTAAGTCGGAAATTGGAATATAACATCAGACTTGCTTGTACTTGTTGCAAAGCGTCATCAACATCATATACATGCTAAATTAGTTGGTGGTTATCTCTGGCGAGTTGTTTGCGAGTGTTCGGTGTACATCGGTTTTAGTCGTCTATCAGTAAACAGAGCGGTCAGTCGTGAATAATAAAGTTGTATATTGCGTCACTGGTTCGAAGAAAAAAAGGTTATATGTTTGTTAGTGATGTGGAACGAGGGATACAGGAATCAGGAAGATGGAGAGGAAGCTATTGGCCGTTCGAGTACCAGTTCGGACGTGATGGTAGTGAACGATATGGCTTTGGATGCGGTCGCAGGCGTCCCGGCCGTATCAAACTTGAATATAACAAGGTCTTCGAGAGTCCACATTGGGCCCAAATTCGTTTCAGTCACACAAAACGTAAGCAACACCGAAGTGGTCAAAGGTGAGTTTACACACGTATCAATCTGTAATTAATTTTATATACATATAAGGTATATTTTTCTTCGCAACATATGTGAACATGTAGATATAAAGTGTATGTGCGCGATGTAAGTTCTTTGTTGTTAGCTCGCGAAATATTTTAAATGCCAATCTTATATTGCTTGTTGCTTGCTTGTTTGTTTGAAATGAGTTAGTTGTCTAGTCACAGTCCAATCAAATTATTCCTTTGGCCATGTAAACAAAATCTACCCAAAGATACGCTTGCGAATTATTGAAGCGTTGTTTTACTTCAAGAAGCTAATACATTTAATATCAAAAATATACCTACTACTAATCTTTCTTTTGTATTTTCCGAACATGATAAGGTTCATGGAGTTTTTAAAGTCATTATCTTGACTTGACATGAATGATATTGAAAATAATTAATATTATCTCTCTCCTCCACCGCACCGCTATACCGCCCCGTGCAAATACGGACAAATACCACGAATATTTGCGAAGATAATGCTACCAATATAACTCATTGTCAGTGCGAGGAATAAAGCTACACAATTTACTTGTTGAGAGATTGGAAGAGGTTCCATTTGCTTTTATATATTAACACAAGCAACGCCACAGGTGTTGCATTGCATTGCAGTGTGCTGCCGACCGCAGTAGGATTAAGGATAACGTATTGGGGAAGGATAGGGAAAATGGGCTCTGGCTATAATACCTAAACTTAAAAAATTATACCAATATATTCATGATAACGCATCACAGAATAATTAGAACGTAATATGTAGATTTTATGTTCAATTGTACTAATTGTAATACTTTTTATGATAAGAAAATATATTATTATAGTATTATTTCCTACCAATATTTCTTATACATACATATCTACTTAGGTACTATTTGTAGCTACTTCGGTATAAGGCTATACTTTTTCATCAGTGTTGTACCGGTTTTATCGTGGGCCAATACAATACACATTATTGAAATTTTAAAATAATAATAACTTTTTTCCAAACAATCAAATTAAAGTGGTCAAAAGTTAACGCTGACCCCCACTCTAAGCTGTGCTTGTATCGTGGGGGTAAGCACGGGTAAATGTAAGCATATGTACATACATACATAGATATTTTGATGTCCGAATAAGCTTGGATTTTTTTCTTAAAAATCTAAAACACTCCCATGGTAAAGAACACATTCGTCCAAATAAATTTTATTATCTAGTTGGTACACATATTTAATGTATGAACTGTGTATCATCTGGGATGTGAATATGATATCCAGAGGATTATATAGAATACGATGTTGATACTATAGACACTAACAATTATTATTATAGAATCATAATGGTATATTGCATAGGCAATGATAATGATAATAAATATTACACTATTATTATTGTATAATCTTACCTACTATTATAAAATATTACCTACTTCCTCTGTATACTTTATATCAGATCTGGTCAGAATCAGTTAAATGACTATGGTTCCCGGGTTCGATATCTGGCTATCCGGAAAAGTTAATTTCCAAACTTCAGTTCGGTCTGGATTTAGAATGTAGCTGCATTTCGCGTCATTGTGCCGGCCCGTCAGACCCCTCTTACAGAATACCACCGTGAAGTAATATAATGTGTGCTGTTGTGTTTCGGTGAGTGAGTAGTTTATGCCAGACCTCATTTCCTTCCAAATCCCTAATTTTTAATACTGCTATGGTCGGCATAGCGCACTTTTAGCACCAGTGGCGTTGTTTGTATTATTATATGTCACAGTAGCCAGCCACATTACCATTGCCTGCCTGCCTATCTTCGGTTTCACATAAAAAAGTTTAACTGTGTGAAAACTTACTGACGTAAATCAGTAATTTCCACAAATTGTAATTTAGAAAAATCATAATTTTGTAAATGAAATTTCAGGCAGCATTCTTGGCCTTGAACTGGTGTCGGCGAAACGATCTCGCAGGCTCCGGTGTAGCATAGCAGTCTTCGTATGTTGGGCTTTCTTGGTCGCTTCCGGCCTCGCCTTATACCTCATCTATGTTGCCCTGCCCAAGTACAGATCTCGTTTAGATTTAGGTAATTATCTTTATTACTAAACTAAAAGAATACCTACTCCTTTCCACACCTGCATAACACACTGTTCAATCCAGTCTAACCTATTATTACAAAATTTGTAGATTTTGTGATGCAATTTTAAAAAAGAAATATATTTTTTTTAACCAGACATTGAAGACGACTGGTATCTGCGCCGTATCGATTGGCAAGCGATGAATGAATATGAGTTAGAATTCTTGGAGTTACCAGTCAAATATGTAATAATTGGACACTCAGCGGGCGACGCATGCACTGACAAGTATTCGTGCATAGAGAAAGTGCTTGGCATACAAAAGGATCACTTGCAAAGAGGATGGTCAGATATTGGACCCAATTTCCTTATTGGCGGTGACGATGGTTTCGTGTTCGAGGGAAGAGGTGCAAATATTCTCGGGGTAATGGTGTACGGGTGGAATAAAAAAATGATAAGCGTAATGTTCATAGGAAATTACGTCAATGACAAACCTAAAGAAAAGCAATTTGAACACGTCAATGTTTTACTAGAAAAACTTGTGGAAAATAAAATATTAGATCCGAACTATGCACTTTTGGGTCATTGTCAAATTATCGGGAGAATTATAAGCCCGGGCCCACATTTAATGCACGAACTAAATCATTTTTCGCACTTTAACACGGAAAATCAGACTCAATGTTTAGGCTTATAATATAGTTGTTATGAAGTGTTTGTGTAAAAATTTCAAGGCACAAGTCTATAAGATTTCGACAGATGTGTTCTTTATCGAGATGAAGTGTTTTAAATTTTATTCCATTATGAACTAAAGTTCATTAGACTGTTATCTTGACTCAAATTTGAAAAAAATGTGTTGTTTTTAGTTGATACGAATTTTTAGTCAGACAGTTTCTTGGAACTTTGTTTGTACATGTAAATGGAATGAAAATGATGGCATATAAGTTTTTGTGATTTTAATCAATGTTACATGAATTCAGGGTCAAAGCAGCAGACTGTTATGGTGATTTTTCGTTAGCATTGAAAATGATTCATGTTCTTAGAACTTAGAAATGTTAGAAAGTCACAGTTACGATCACAAATTAAAGCAACGGCGAATTGTGAAAGCGTTTTTTTCTCTAATCATAAATGCTGTAGGTACAAGATATTGTGGGCCTCCATGTCACACCAAATTATCCGCTAAATATATGTTTAAATGTCAGTAACGTGTCTGCAATAACCTGTAAACAAATACGAAAATTTTTAATATCTTCAGAATCCACACTATTCAGAATACAACAAGAGTTAATGAGGTGAGGAGTGTGTGACAGGGTTCCTTTTCTCGTCACACATTCCGTGCCTAACTGATTCAATATTATTTTATATTACTATATTTGGTTTAGTATTTATAATGGAACTAATTATCTGATAGTCAAGTTAATCCGAATGATAAAAACATACATCTATGCTAATATTATAAAGAGGAAAGATTTGTTTGTTTTTTTGGCTCTAAAACTAACTAAGCTCCGATACTACTGGGGCCTTAGACAAAGTAACCAATCGAAAACGATAACGAAGTTCGAAAACAATAAAATGTATGGGATTGACATAAGCCTTCGTTAAGTCACGTGATACTTCCCATACATTTTGTGTTTTCGAACTTCGTTATCGTCTTCGTCATGTCACTTTGTCTAGGGCCCCTGGATCGATTTGAAAAAAAAAACTGTTGGGAAGCTATACTATCAGGGAGTATCATAGGCTTTTTATTAAGTTACGCGGACGAAGTCGCGTGCAACAGCTAGTATAATATAATTACGACTAACAATAATATCATGATACATTTTACTAATTTGACGTATTACTTTTATAACAGGAGAATGTGGATTCGAGATGAAAAATGTCATAACGTTTTACAACATTTACGAGTTATTAAATATGCCTACCAAAGAAATTGAGAGATCATATCATTTTATTTACCGTGTAGATTTTAATGTATTATTTCGTGTGGTTATAAACGTGTTGTTTTATTATGTGCTAGGCCATAAAACACAATAATTAATGGGAGTGTAATCTGTTGCAAAATTGCAATTTTTTATTGCAAAGTGCTGTTAAAAATAGGACGCAAATGATTGTATTATAAATGTTGTAGTAAAAAGATTAAATAATATGTACTTTTAGTGGAACTTTGTATCTACTTATATTAATGTATTGATTAAATGAACCATTAATAGAAAAGTACGACAAAGTAATTTTTTCGTCAACAGATAACCGTCTATCCATGCATTATAGTTAATTTATCGATGTTATGAGTTTATGGCAAACAATGTTCGTGTCTCGTCAGCTGATAACTGATTAGAATGGCTCACCTGTAGTCCCATTTCGTTAATAACACTTAAAAAAGACACGATAAAACAGTGAGTGAGATTTGAATAATAAAATTATTAGGATATTATCTAAACAAGAATCGTTTTATAAAAGAATTTCAAATCAAACGTGTTTTATATAAGTAACTACTGAAAGAACTGATTTTTGTACATTTTATAAAATAAAAAAATATATGCGCGAAAACCACTTTTGTTTAACTATAAGTAAAATGATAAACCTACCAAATATTTTAGTTAATTGTGATTATGCATATGTAACATGTTACGTAATTATTAAATTGGCATAATCTACAATCACGTCCAAGTTCAAGCCAATCGACTTAGGTCATTAAGTGTGTCTAGACTAGAGTACCTAAGAATGTTTTAAAATAAGACAAAATTTATATTTCCTTCGTAACATTTGGTCATTTGAATAAAATTCTATTTTACTTTCATTTTAAATGATGAAATGCTTTCGCCCCAAAAATCTTCATCCGTTTGGGAGCTAGATGCAACAGACAAATATACTCCAGATACACAGGTTAAACTTATAAGACCCCTTTTTTTGAGGGCATGGGAGCCGTATGTCTGTCTGTTACTTTTCACCTTTTCACGCTCTACTTATGTATCACAACGATTATCATGAAATTTTGCATACATAAGGTACCATTCATTCAGAAAAAAAGTGCTGTTCCCAAGGGATTAAAAAATTTAAAAAAAAAACTCCTAACCAAAATGTTATAGCAACAAGAGGTCAAGCGTTATATTGCTCATTTTTTTTATTATTCAACGCAAACGAAGTCGCGGGCACGAGCAAGTAAATATTGGTCCACATTACAATTCCAGAGTTGCCACTGCCTCAGTATTTATGGAATATAATGCGCAATACCACGAGGGCAGAAAAGGTCTCCTGTACGGTTGCAATGGCCGCATTATTGCTATGCACTTCCCTTATCATTTATTTCACTGTCGCAGCAAATAAGAGCGCGATAAAAGTAATCGACAAAGGTATGATTTTGTTTTAATTTTTTACATCTACGAAAATTTTACAAATTGGGTACGCGACTCTTCTATAGTACAATCCACTTACCCCGGCTGCGCTGGTTTGGCACATTGCCGTTAACCGGTTTACTTACATTACACCGAATGTCGCATTACTCCAGTCTGGGCATTCTGACGGCACTCTGCAGTGCCAAAAAGTCCGGCAAGAATGTACAGGCACCGGACTTTCTGGCAATTTCACCGACCCAATAAATTCGCTAAACCTAACATTACTTTTTATTTGCTTAATATTATTTCTCAAAAGCAAAGATCAATTCGATCCGAAATCCGACCTTTATAACCAGGTTGTTGCTCAAAATTTGAATGATCCGGCCAACAGAAAAGGCTACGCCGGCTAACAGGGTACATCCAGAACGCGGACGAAGTCGCGGGCACCAGCTAGTATGTAATATTTGGTGTTATTAGACCGCCCTATTAAATTAAATACTTATGTTCCTTGATAAATTGGACCTAGAGACTGTCTGCTAAACTTTTTACCTATATAAATAGTAAAAGTCGAATCTATTCAGTAACTTTTTTCTTCATTATTTGTGAACTAAGATTAGTTCGTTAATAATAATAATTTTGTTTAATAATTATTAAACAAAATAGTTTATAATAATTAACTTAATAATTATAAGAACTTAATAATTAATTAGAAGTTCATTATCCTTTAAAAAACCAAACCTAAGTATGTAATTCTTCGAACTCAGTCTAAGTTAAAACAGGGTCCTTTGTTGCCAAAAATTTCAATAATTACTATGCTTTCCTCAGGCTAAAGATGGCTAGCTAAGGTGTATGTTATGTAATAAACGTATTTATTTCCAGCGCCACATGAATGGAATATTACTCGAGAAATGTGGCTCGCGACGCCATACAACTTTACTAGAATAGATGAGCAATACAAACCACTGAAGTTGGTTGTAGTCCAACATTCGGTCAGCACCGAGTGTCACAGATTTGTACTGTGTGCCGCCGAATTAAGAACACTGGAACATTATTTTTTAAGCTTAAACAGCGGTTTAAATCTTCCGTAAGTAACAATGGGAGAGGTGATCCAAAAAAAAAATTATAATAATAATAAAGCCTTTATTCAGATCAAAAATTATCCATTACATAAATTTAAAGGTTCACTTATTTGTTTTTTTGCTTGCTTAAGCCAATCTTATCTTATCTTATCTTAAGCCACTCTGTTCCACGCATCGATGTTTCACGTTGCAGTTACTATAGTTTGATGTCATCATCCCAAATTTTCTGTGGTCTGCACCCTTTCCAATGAGTGTATTTATTTCAAAAATGTTGTCTGTTTTAGATACAACTTCATAATAGGGAATGAAGCGCGCGTGTATGAAGCGGTTGGCTGGGATTTCATAGGGACTCACACCTTAGGATTTAATCGGTGTTCATTGGGTGTTGGTTTTATCGGTAAGTTACTACTATTTTGAAAATACTAGATACTCGAGGGATAATATAGAGTATCCGTTTCTAGAAATAAGCGTTTGCATATCAACCGCTAATTAAAAACAGACGATCCTCTTTAGGAGGTTTTGAATTTTGACGAGCCATGAGTTGGTTGCCACTGCGTAGATGGGCTGACTGCCCCGAATGGGCAGAGCAGCAAGCCGTTGTCTTTCGTCGTGGGCGCCATTCTTTCGCTGCTAACCGTCGCAAAAGCGATGGTCGGCAGTGACCTTGTCTAGAGCCCCCTGGGGCCTTGATTCTGTATGGCAACTATGATGTAATAATTTAAGGAATTGACGTTGTTTTGAAGTAAGAAATCGCGAAATGGCCTTACAGAATCAGGGCCCTGGCGTGGCAGGTTATGTTGCGCAAGGAAACGGCAGTGAAGCAGCGGGAAGAGGATCTGTCTCCCAGTCGATCCACCGCAAGAGATTTGAAATATGTCAATCTTTTTGCATTCAGAGCATATCATCTGTAACTCAATAGCACTATACCAGCAATTCATTCATAATATTTTCTTTCAGGCGACTATCGGTTGGAGAAAAATTTGCATACAAAAGTGACCACCAAACAGCTCGAGAGATTTCAAATGTTACTAGATGCGGGTGTGGAATATGGTTATCTCGATCCCAACTATAGGATCGTTGGTGCCAGAGACGTCACTCCCACCCTGAGTCCGGGCTCCGGTTTATATGCGGCCCTCACAGCAATGGACCATTTTGACTCTAAACATATGTTTTATGGCAAAACGTGTGATGAAATAAGAGACATGCATTTACCTACTATTAATAAGACATAGTGATAATATGTTTAATCTAAAAGCAATAAGCAATTCACATTTTAATTTAATTATAGTATTGATATTAAAATGAAATAGATTGTGGACAGCTTGCGGCAGAATTTTGACTGTGATCATGACGTGTGAAAAGTTGAGGGACGAATTTGTGTAGAAATAACTTATTACTAGATCCTTACTAAGGCCAATTAGTAGAAGGCGTTCTGCGAAAAAGTAGTAATAACATTAGTGATTTTATCGTTTATTCCCAATAGCTTTTTGTGGTGAAGTGGCCTTTTTGACAAAGTATTTCCCTTACGAAATTTTGTGGCTTAAATAAAACCCACATTTATTTCAATAGAGGGGGAAACTGTTGTAAATAATTTTATTTATTATTTTAATTTAAAAATAGACAAAATTGTGAATTTGGATGTTTTCTTTTTTATTTTATTTTAAAGCGCAGATGGAACTCAATAGGGTTTCAAAAGCTGAAATTTACCTAACCTAATTTTTGTAAGTCCATTACACAAGTCATTTCGATTTAGAGCAGTTATGATTGGTCGTACTAGAAATTAATTAAACAAGGATCGTCATTCAAAATAAATCATTCAAGGGAACAAAGAAAGCTCTGAGTAGCTCTGAGTCCGAGTGGTACTGGTAGTAGAATTATCGAGACATTAAACTACTGGGAATAACAGCCTTTTAGGAAAAGCGTAAAGGTATTTATTGTAAAATTCGAAAAGTCATTCTGCGGAGCAATTATAATACTATTGCCGCATTGTGGCATTTGTTTTTATGCAGCCAGCCGATCCTGGATGTGTTTCCACGGACCGCAATGTTGAACAAATGTGTCCTGCAAAACGAAGCCGCAGGCTCCATTCCGGATTGTGCCCTTCCGTCAATTCCTTTAAGTTTCAGCTTTGCGACCATACTCCCCCCGGAATTCAAAATCTTTGGTTCCCCGGAAGCTGCCCGCCGAGCCATTGTTGTAATTTCAGATTCAAAATAAAATCATTCATGGGAACAAAGAAAGGTCTGTGTAGGTCTGAGCCCGAGTGGTAGTAGTAGACACTGTAGAGATGTGAAACTATTGGGACATAACCGCTAAGCAAGGTATTGGATTGTAAAAGAAATTTTTAAACCTTTGGCTAGCTTAGCTAAGCGCGAAATGTCAAATATAGGCTAATGTGTGAATGTTAAATAAAAAAAAAACTGAACAGTCAAACAACACAATCAATGGATATACTGGTTTATTGAAATATTTCCTATTGGTATCGCGCAGTTCACACGACATAGAATTTCCCCTCAACATTACACTATTAACGATTTACAAACCTAAAATTCGACAAGGACATCTGGTCACAAATGCTTCTTCGAAATCATTTCCGATTATATCTTTTTTAAATCTAAATATTGCGTTAGCAATTATTAAGTTTAAACATTAAACGAGATTACAAAATTAGAGTATTGCTTTACTGCAACAAAACATCTACTAAATTTACTATATTTTTTTTAATCAACTTTTCAACTTTTATCGAATAACCATTTAAATTAGGCACAAATCAACACATAAAATCAGATTGACGCAATAAAACTTTTTCCTTGTATAAATTCAACATGAAACTACTTAGTCCTAGAGATGGGTTCGCAAAAGTGAATCACATTAGTTTATATGAACTTGAACATTCTTAACACTAATCATCCCCTTCGTTGTAGCTTGCTTGCATATTATTGCTCCCATATTATTGCTACACGACCAGTGTGCGGCGTTGCTTTTCAAGAATTCATGGAGAGGACGAGGGGACAAATCACCAGGGTTACATTCAGATGTCTTTTTATATCTGAAACATGTGCGACTTTACTATAAACTACAAAAAAAACAAACGTCAGCCTGATTAAATATCAGAAGCGTTAGTTTATAAACCATTTGTTCCTTTCTCAATATTTATTAAATTTCAATGTGCCCATTGAACACCGCTGCTCTAACCGTTCAAGGATCCATGAGAATCTATTCACTATTTAAGCATTAACTAAATTGATAAAATAAATATGGAACGTTATCAGGAACTTTCTCATGAGCCAAACGTGAAATGTACTAAAAATGTCATTGTGGACAAGGTTTACAAAAAGGAACTATATGTCGACTAGAAATGATATCAGGGCCCGCCAAGAGCACAATGCAAACGGGAGGTCAAAATTTCATGTGGGCGTTACAACCAATCACCGGGCTTTATTTTCTATCGTTTCGTAAATATACGCAACGCTCCCGTTTGCTTTGTGCTCTTGGCTAGGGCCACAGGTATGTATTTTATGTTATCATATAAAATGTGGGGAAAAAAATTGTCTTGCGCAAAAACCAGGATCGATTGCTTCAGTAGGAATAAATCCCACAAATCATTGACTATATCGAGCAAAGGGATTCAAACGAGCAGAAACATATATTTTTATGAAATAATTATTCACTATGTTACTAGATATGGACTAGTGAAATGTTATAAATGACATATATATATTTTATATCTGTAAGTAGATGAAACATAAACTAATAATTG
The DNA here is from genome assembly GCA_918317495.1 of Synanthedon vespiformis. Classification (NCBI taxonomy): domain Eukaryota; kingdom Metazoa; phylum Arthropoda; class Insecta; order Lepidoptera; family Sesiidae; genus Synanthedon; species Synanthedon vespiformis. Next base: position 8,758,301 of record OU906947.1, read on the forward strand.
AAATTGTGAATTTTTATTATGATAACGTTCTAAGATATTTTATGATTAAGCAAATCCGTATGTTCGTATGTATCGTTATGTATCGTACAGCTTTGTTTTAAATGATTAAAAATGATTTTATATACAAAAACTCGGACAATTATATGTGTAACTTAATACTATTGTAACCATTCAAATGTGTTTTATTATTATTAAAATGTAAGACGGACATCTCACTGAAATATTTTAAGTCTTATAAGTATCTCGTATTTGTCTCCCTGGATAACAAAGGCCTCAATACGAATGACGCAACAGATCCTTTCCATATTACGTATATATTTTACTGCGCTTATATTTTACGTATATTTGGACAAAAGGGAAAAAAAGACACTATTTACAAGATGACCCGTGGCGAGACAAAAATTTCAAGCTGACGACACTTAACGGCTTGTTGCGAAATAACTCATCTTAATACTCCTGGAACAGTGGTATCGATATTTTTATTTTGGGTGTGTTTAATGGGGGTTTGAATGTGTGTGTTATGGGTGTGAAATGGGACCAATTTCGGTTATTTCGGTTAGATCACAATATCGGCGATTACATTATAGTGAAAAAAGATAGGGGGTCGCATTCGTAATAATTCCATGTATAAAATAGTTTGTATAAAGACGTCATATATAAGTATAAGTAGTATATAGGTTGGTTTAATATATTGTCTTACTTAGTCTTTAATATAGTTTAATATAATTAATCATTCTTATTTGTTTTAATTTCCATTGCAATTATATAAAAAAATTGGTGTTATATAAAAATGAAAATTGTCTTATGTGCTCTTTGAAAATATAAATAAATCCTGAAGGAATGGTGAAGGATCTGCGTGTCTTCAAGATTATGTTAAGTACTTACTGTTTATTATTAGATCTACTAAATTAATTAACGGCGTCCAGAATGTTTTTTTTTATCATATTAAACACAAAATTTACTGTCATAAATGCAAAAGTTTATGTGTAGGTAATTAAGTTGTCAAAAAATTGCATTTAGAGAAAAATATTTTATTTTTTTTAGATATTTTGTCAAGATTATTTTTAATGTAATTAAATTATTTTATCAGACCTAACAAAATATTCGATAATGAAGAAAAATACTTTTTATACATATGTATGATCATAACCGAAATAACCTTAAATTATAAGAGGAATGATGGACCGTAGGACTCTTCTTACTTATAAAGCCCACAAGACTTTCCAAAAAGGTACATAGGGTATAAACATTTGGCATAGAAAATTGTCTAACGAATACAAATTCATGAACAAAATAAACTCTTAGGATTACTTTCCAAATTTTATAATTCTGAAAAGTTTTTTTTTATTTTAACAAAGTTTTGGTATTTCTTTACCCAGAGGTTCTTTTAGGCACTCGACACACGATTTGTATTAACTATATGTGGTTCGCCAAATTCACAGCAACAAGAAACACAATACATTTTACAAGTTCATTTTCATTTCATTATAATTTTGAACCTTAAGTTAAGCTTAAAAATTAGGATTACGCTTCGTACTTATGTACAGCAAACAAACTTCAATACATGATTTAGCTGTATTTATTAGTATTTATACGAAGTGAAATTATTCAGACGTAAAATTTTAAGACTAGTGGGTACACAAATTCATCAATCCTGTCGGCACCAAACCTCAAGCTAAGCTCAAGGGTTAGGCTTAAACTTCGTACACTACGACATCAATTCATAATGATTATACACTTACACTATTAATACGCTATGGTTATTATATAATATAAATATGAACGTACGTATATAAGATGAACAAAATATACTTTAGTTTACAAAGCGTTTTAAGCATGTTAAGTTTGTCCAAAATCCCTATTTAATTTATTTAAAAATTTGGGCACGAGATACGCGAAGTTGTGAACACAGAGCGACGTCTACCGGCCTGAACATTGTTAAAGCAGATCAAATATTTCAAGAACCCTCGAATAACTTTAATGTTCGGCCGACGGTTCCTTTGACGAGGGACATAATTATGGAAGCATGCACTTAATTCTACCTTTTCAACTATCGCTAATTACGTGATTACACGAAAAGAAAAAACACATCAATTCTTGTATTGCCTCTAGAACACACTAAACTTCAGTCTGTTTCATTTGTTACTGTATTTTTTTAAAGACCTTTCGTTAAGTTAAATATTACACACTTAATAATAATAAACACTTCTACATTATTAATATTAAAAGTGTTTACTATTAAAGTTACAGCAAATTAAATTTAAATCGTTAATAAAATTAATATATTGTAAAAAAAAGTACATATGTACTATGTGTGTTGTGGTTCTAATAAGGCCAAATAAATACAATTAATGCCAGTAAATTGATTTTGATTAATAAATTATCATAATAACAATAATAATATACATGATGATTGATTATGATTTAACTTTAAAATTAAAATAAATAAAACTTGAAAATAAAATAAATAAATATTTACGCCAGTAAATTGACTTTGATAGATACGAATTCATTGATTGATTTTATGATTGATTGTTATATCATAATACATTACATGATGATTGATTGTGGTTTAACTTTAAAATTAAAATAAATAAAACTTGAAAATAAAATAAATAAATATTTACGCCAGTAAATTGACTTTGATAGATACGAATTCATTGATTGATTTTATGATTGATTGTTATATCATAATACATTACATGATGATTGATTGTGGTTTAACTTTAAAATTAAAATAAATAAAACTTGAGAATAAAATAAATAAAATTTACGCTACTAAATTTATTTGATAGATAAATTTCATTGATTGATTATTTATGTCGATTTTTATATAAATACATTACATGATAATTGATTAAGATTACCTTTAAAAATAAAAATAAATAAAACTTAAAAATATATTAAAGAAATAATTTACGCGAGTAATAAAATGATATGATTGAAATACAATCGGAAAAAAGAAGAAATAAATTACATAGATTAACCTGGGGATTAACGACGCGAAAGGTTTTTAAGTGTTATATAGGCATATGTTTATTGGGTTACATAGAAACGACCATTAATGACAACATTTTTATAAATTACAATAATTATGTGCGTATTGGGGGGTTTTATTTAAAACGACGACGATTAAATTGCTTATTAATTTAGAGACAACGAATGTGCCATTTCATTTGATCACAATATTTTTTTAAATAAATTTAACCTTACCTTACTATTATTTTTATTCGCTAAAACTGGTTTACATGCATAATTTCTTATAACAACTTTTTTATTTAATCGGATTTTAAACTATTAAACAATTTTTGTACACACACGAAAAATTTGCGTTAAACATATACACGACAAAGTTGGTGTTTTATATGTTTACTACTAAAAATATTGCATTTTAGGAAGCTTTCTTTAACTCGCTTGATATGCAAATTTCAAAACAAAAAAAAACCGATTACCAAATAAAACTTCAGTGTGCCATAAATGAAACTCCAGCCTCAATATGAACTTTTGTGTTTACATTCAGATTCAGATCATCCATTATTGCAACATCAGTGGTAGAAATTTTATCTCAGTTTTATGAATCTTGGAACCTTGATGTCTGTTTGTTCAATAAATTAATGTTAGATTATGTTAAGGACCCTTGTCCTATTAGAGCTCCACTATTTGGTTGAATTTGAACGTTTTATAAACGGACGAACTAGGACCGGACTAGAAAAGAAATATTGGAAAAAAACATGTTCATATAGAGACTGAACATTATGGAACACATATCACTAGTGACAAACATAATATTACAACAATGGACGATCTGAAAATATCTGAAACATCTTACATTGATTTGAATGTTTTACTTATTACTATAAAAGGTGTGGAGTTACAAAATGAGATCTTTTTATTCAGGTCTTGAATATCGAAAAATAGTTCGTATTAATCAAACTAGTGTACAACATTGCTTAAGTTTCTAACATATTAAAAAGGCAGACATTTTAAGTAATATTATAAATCCTATAAATATATACATGGTAGAGTAGTTCATTGTAAACAATTAGTATAGAAATTTTAATTTTATTATTAAAAAAAAGTGAAATTAAAAATTCTCTACTTAACAAATTCATTGAAAATTAAAAAAAAAATCATTAATTCATGTGAAATCAAAATAATTTTAAATATCTAAAAGTATGTAGTTACTTTTGTATAATAAAATTGGAAACGGTGGTTAGTGCTTCCAGAGTTATATGCAAAAAAAAATCTAAAAAGCATTGAACTTTTTTTACATATTAAGATTAAAACAAAAACAAGAATAAAGCTGTTAAAGAACTTAGATCGAACCCCCCGTCAAAGTGCGTATATTAGTGAACAATGACGCCGCGCCTATATAAAAAAAACTATGACACACAAAACGTACTATTTTTGTTCATAAAGAAAATTCATTCAAAACAATTTAAATACCAACATGATTTTTTTTGTAATAAATATTTTTATCAGTCTTTGGTTACATTCCAGTACTTTGCACATACTTCCTCCAATGCGTTGTTGTAACTCCGCTACAATACTTTTTTTTTTAATTTTGCTCATAAAATAAAAAAAGACATTCAAGAAATTGTAACAAATGAAGTTATTAGCATCAAATTGAAAAACACTTGTTTTGAGACTAGCAGTGCATATTGGATTTGACCAGAAATAATTATTGCACTTTTTAAATTTTTTTTTTTTTTATGTACATAATTATATATTATATATAATAAATATAATCAATTCATTAATTCATAATTCATAATTTCTATAAACAAAAAAATCACTTCGTCCATATCACATTAAATTAAAAACATTAACTAAAACCTTTTTAGAGTTGAAATTTCTTTGTATATACCTAAATTCGGGTTCACTAAAAAAAAATTCTTTGTAATAACTTCACTTCTTACACATTCAGTTGTATACAAACATTATTTAATCGTATATGGTCCATAGATATATATTATTTACAATTCCTAATTGAACTTGGCAAACCATTTGGGAACAAACGGAATTTTGAACAACATTGTTATGCGAAAAAGAACCTCTCATTTAAATAAAAAAAGACACAAAATCATAAAAAGGGACTCAATAAAGTTACGTTTGATATGTTCTCAATCATTGTTCACGGTATTGGTTTTGTCGGCAAAGGTGCATACAAGTCATAGAGCACTATAAGCAATTACGACATAACGTTCCACAAACGCAAATAAAAAGAACACAAGACAGCGGCATACATATGTCTTACTTTATATTGAGAGAGAATTTATACTATTGTTTGTATGCACCCTTAATGAAGTTTGAACAAAAACCAATTTATTTTAAAATATAGAAAAAAAAACTAAACACCGCTGTGTTAAACATCTTCTGTCAGTCAGTCTCACGTAAGTAATAACGAGACAATTTAATTAAATTGAGAATTGAAGTAATCAGGAATTTTTTAGCAACATTTTCGTACTCAGGCATCAGGGTTCGCCCGCTTGGCCCACTCGGCTATCATCTCTGAAAGAAAAAATATATAAAATTATTGTAGTACATGTCTTTAATAAATTGGACTACACTCTAAAAGTATTAACATAATTTATATCTATGATGAAAATATATAAAGCTGAAGAGCTAGACTCATTGGCGACAATACTGTTTTAAAAACTAAGATGCAGAGCTTGGCACATAGACGCAAAATTGCCATTCTATGTGTATTTAATAAGATGTACTTCGGAGGGATATGTATGTATGTATGTTCTTTTTCAACACGGAAGAAGTAGCGGGCGCCAGCTAGTCTCTAATAAAAAAAATCGGAGGCAGTCATGAGGACTGCCGACAGAAGTGAAAACTTGAAACTGAGCGTCCAACGCACACACGTACAATCGGGTATACATATGCAATGTGTTGGCATGATCGCGTACGTAGACAGCTGCGCACGGCTAACTGTGAACATCGGCATGTTGCGAACTGATACATTTTTCCCTACCCAAAGTCGTATAACGCCGCTATAGAAGATTTCACTACAAAAAAGTTACCGGCAACAGGGCGGCGTGGTCGGAAGCCACGGCTGCCATCCGGTCCGCGCGGCAAGCGCGTCAAGACCACTCGCGGCCCGGAGGCCTCCTCCACGGAACCGGTACGCAGTCGCGCCAGCAGTCGCTCGGGACGCTCACTACGCACCTTTGCGGCCGCCGCCGATTTGCTACTGTTTACATCAAAAAACAACCATCATTATAGCTTAGCTGATCTATTTCTAATTTATGGACGAGCAATTTCAGTGTCCACGTCTCAATATATATACATTATCATCTTGAAAGTTAAAATCTAAATAACCAGACGAGTGAATCGAGATATTGGCTATAATAAATACCTACTAAAAATACTGTATATTATTATAGATAATAATTGAATGGATAATTAGTATGTATACAACACTTGAGTTACTCACCAAATCTTAACAACGTTGCAAGCAGACGTCTTCCCGTTTCTAGAGTTTGTAAGAAGCACAAATTCTGCTAGATCGCCAGCCTGCAGATCCGATGGGTTACCGCGCACTTCGGACATGTGAAAGAACAATCGACGACTCTCTCCGCCTTCCTCCAGAGACAGAAATCCAAATCCACCTGAAAAATTAAAGTCAGATTAATTAATATGTAAATGTGTCCTATACAAATAGGAAAATGAGAAGAGTGTACAAAATGGCATGTACAGAACATTTTTTTTTAGTCTAAATATAAATAAATGAGTCCATTAAAATAAAGAAAACACTATAAATTGAAAAAAAAAAAAAAAAAATCACTAAAGCTACATATTTCCAAAATAACTAAAGGATCTCTTTAACCACTTTCTTTTTTAAATTACCTATTATAATATCCTAATATTATGTAAAAGGCGATGTGTGTAAACTTTCAGACAATCTTCAGATTAGTCCAGCGACTGTTCCTGTAGTTTGGTAGCGATCGGATGCTGACATAAAATATTGACAAAAAATATTGACAATGTGAAATAGAAAATGACATGGGGAGATAACAATAGCAAGAGTTCGTAACGGTGTTGTTATAGATACTAAGGGTATTTTGGCTACGAGATTTAAGGGGATTTGGTTACGAGATATTAGGTAGCGAAAATCAGCGTCACCTTTAATGGCCTCAACATGAGCACGTCGCTTCTTCCTTATTGGCATAATATTGGTGGCACGCCCTTCAACGTCCACTTGAAACATAACTGGATCGCTCACTTGAAGAATTTCTCTTTTGCAAGCTAATCCCATAATTCCAAACTCGTACGTTGCACCACTTTCCACTTGGATCATACCTGTTGAGAACAAATTGAAGTTACAAATCCAAGTAGCAATTGAAAATGGAAATAAAAACAAATGTGGAAAACTTGTACAAACTTAAAAAAATACATTTGTTTCAGAAAGTGTTAAAATTTATCATAGTGTTTTGTAATTGATGGATTGATGGAAAATCCCAAAACTGTCTTATTAATTTTTTTTTTTTAGTATATTATTATAGTTACAATACGAAAAATTTTAAATCAATGAATAATCATGACGCAAATAGAAGTAATTGTGCTTAAACATTTTAGAGAATTTTTTTTTGTATATTGTATTATTGTGTCGTGTGTATTTTCATGTAGGAAAATAAACGTTCACATTACCTGAATACTGAGCTTGATCCGGATTGAGAGCTCGTAATGTTCTAATCACAGTGCCATTGAGAGTTGGCTCCAAAGCCTTAGCGAGAGGTACAGTGTTGCGCGGAAGAACGCGAACGTATTCAGCACTTGCACACCCGCCACCTGAACTGCTTGTGCGGCCTAGAGTGTACTCTACCTCAGTACCGAGATCCAAATTTTCCGCATTATCATCAAGGTTGCTGAAAACACACAGAGACTTAACCACACAAACACTTTTACTATAACCAAGCCTTTAGTACAAACGGGTAACTTTATAAAATACTAGCTGGTGCCCGCGACTTCCTCTGCGTTGAAAATTATATACTAAAACTTTCCTCGAGAATCAATGTATCCATTGGTGAAAACAGCATGAACATTTAAGATTTAAGAATCATAAAATGTATAATAAAATGTGATTCATACCTGAAGTGAAAAAATACTTCTTTGGCGTGATCGGAGGTCTCGATAAATCCATAACCATCTTTCAGGGCGGCTATGAATCCTTGCATGGTTGACTTATTCGCGCCACCATTGTTAGAGTTGCCGTTAGAAGATGAAGTCGAGGTGGTTGGCGCAAGAAGTGCCACAGACATTGCAAACAGCTCTTTTGTCCTCTTCACCTACAAGTCAAATTTAACAAAACGTCTTTGGTTAGTATTATATTAATTTATATAAACAAGACAATTAAAAGTGTCTAGCCATATCCATTTTTTCTGAGTCCTTATTTAATTAATAAGTATATTATCTTACCTGGTAGATATCAAAGGTGACCTTATCGCCGATACGCGGCAAAGTTTTCGAGTCACACTTCTTGGTGCTGTAAGGCAATGTTTTCTTCAAGCCATTGAGTTGAAAAGATACTATGCCTTGATAGTCCTGAAAAAAATATATCAACACTAGCTGGTGCCCGCGACTTCGTACGCGATGAAAAATTAAAAATATAAAAGCAATTACAACGCTTGACAACTTGTTGCTATAACACATTGGCCAGGCATTAGTTACAGTTTTATATTTTAGATAATCCCTCGGGAACATTACTTTTTTCTTGGATGAAATGTATTCTATGTCCTTTCTGGTGTCCCAGACAACGTGTATGCAAAATTTCATGGTGATCGTTCAGTAGTTTTGGCGTGAAAGCGAGACAGACAGACAGAGTTACTTTCGCATTTATAATATTAGTAAGGATTAGTCTCTCTCAGTTCATCAAATTCAATTTAAAATATCATTACAATCGACAAATTTTGTCTATTCATTCATGGGTAATGAAATTCGTATAATAATCCAATTAGTAAGAGAGAAATAAACACAAATCTATACTAATATTAAAAATGTGAAAGTAACTCTGTTTGTCTGTCTGTCAGAAAAAAAGTCTGTTCCAGGGGGATCATCTAAAATAAAATAAAAAAAAGAAAACAAGAGGTAAAGCGCTGCAATCAGCCAGTCTAAGACAAATTTATACTCACTGGGGGTGCAACTCTGGTGGGGCTGTGAGACGAGTAGTGCTGGGCTTCCTTGGTAACAATACCGCGCACGTTTTTCTCCACTGGAGTTTCAAACTGTACTGTACCACGAGGCAGATGTTTGATACGAATCGCCGATTGACGCGTCTTCGAATTGGCAAATGTCGACACTGGATCCACGGTGAACTCCACCTGTTAAATAACTCTATGTAGGTATACTATTCTTCTACTTTCATCTAGTGGCTGGCACTGCACTAGAACTATAGAACATAATATGACTTTTTTTTTACATTCAGCTTTCAACGTGGCTATGAATACAGAAAATCCCTAAAAAAAATTCTTAAAATACCCTTGTGTATATTTTTGTGTATACAGAGCAATGTCATTTTAAATTAAATAGTAATAAAATAACGTAATACAAAGTTGACTCACCTCATCTCCAACGCTGAAATGTCCGAGACGCAAAACTTCGGCGAAATGGAAGAACATGTTATGTTCACGTTCTACGCACTTAATAAATCCGAAGCCTTCGCGGAGTGACACAACCACGCCTTGCTCGCGTCTGCAAACAAAAGTTATATCGTTACACATATTTTACTCATTTTAGTGTTAGGTTGTCAGAATAAAACTTTTTATTGAAGTGAAAACTTCTTCAGGCCGGTTTTAGAGCTCTCCTGACGGTCAGTACTGACGATACGCACTCCTGACCGTGCGATCGACGCGCTTGTCATTTGTATGAAAATTCAGAAGTCGTTACAGGTCGTGCGTATCGTCAGTACTGACCGTCAGGACAGCACTGAAACCGGCCTAGGGGCGCGTTGGGCGTTTTTGAGATGGGATATTAATCATTGAATTGAAAGAAAAAAATCGTCATATAAGCGTCATCACTTGTATTTTTTGCGATCAACAATTGCGACAATTTACCCAATTCGATAATGCCAAGAAACTTAAATATCACACAATTATTTTTGTGAAGCTACGTTTTCACTTGAGTCCAACGACTGACATGTTTTTTTTATATCTCCTCTGTGTGTGCTTTGAATTAACAAAGATTCTACCGTCTCACCGTTACAGAAGGTGATCACGTGAATTAAAAAAAAATCTTACAAATGCAGACTCAACTAAGAACCCAGGGGTATGCAATGTAGATAACCAAGATTGATTTTTATTCTAGAATTTTTTTATCACTCTTAGTTCAACACGATTATTTATTATACTAGCTGGTGCCCGCAGCTTCGCCCGTGTTGAATATTTAGCATATGTCCGTCCTTAATTTCTATTCTATTGGTATTTTTTTTTAATTGGATGAGTAGCTATTACATACAAACAAACATACAAAATCTACCTATTCATAAGTAATATTATAATATCGTGAGGATAAAAACAGTATGAATTAAAATAAAAGCAAATTAAATAAAAGCAGCGCTTAGCTTATAAATATGACAAATGAGTTGTGTTGCTTAGCTTATAAATTTACTAATAGTCAAGTCAATAATAACGGACAAAATCGCGTGCAACAGCTAGTATAAATAATCCTTACTAATTTTTTTGTTTCGTTTGTTTCTTTGTTGCGCTTTCACGCAAAAACTACTGAACCGATCACCTTGAAATTTTGCATACACGTTGTCTGCGACACCAGGAAGGACATACCTTCATCCAAGAAAAAAGTACTGTTCCCGAGGGATTATCTAAAATATAAAAGTGTAACAAACGCCTGGCCAATGTGTTATAGCAACAAGGCGTCTAGCGTTAAAATTGCTTTAATATTTTTAATTTATCATCGCATACGAAGTCGCAAGCGCCAGCTATAGTATAGTTAATATATTGTTCACTCACTTTTCACCAGAAACGTTGAACGACTCGTCAAGAAGCGAAATGTTGATAGCTCGCTTCAATTGATCGCGTCTGTCGGTGGCCACTTGAAACTGTACCCAATCACCGTGACGCAACGTGAACTCACCGCACTGATCCTTGTCACCAAACGGCACCTGGGAACATCATCATCATTATTATCATCATCATCATCATCATCATCAACAACAAACCGTTCATAATGGGAACTTTGAAAGTATGATTTACTTCGATAGTAATAAATACAGTCATGACAAAATGACTGTGAGGATTGATTTGGCTGCTTATGTCTAAAATTATATTAAGTTTATTAGCTATTGATTAGCTATTAGATTAAGTGAGCATTTATGCTAAGCTGCTGCCCGCGACTTCGCCCGCGTAACTTTGTAAATTATGTATATACTAAAACATTCCTCGAGAACCACTCTATCCATATCCATACCTACATTAGAGTGAAAAGAGCATGAAAACTTGGGATTTAGCAGGTTTTCTTTTGCTATTAGTCAAAAAGCAGTTTTTTATTTATGAAATTTGTAACCTTTTTAGTTTGATAATCGTCGTTATTATCAACCTAAAAAGAATCAACAAACGGTAGATAATCGTCTAAACTTGTCGAAAAGTATAAAAAGTGAAATTGTCCAAAAATGGACTTGTAAGGTTAACGAATTAGGCCGACGACATTATCAGCGAGTATCATCACTATCACTACATATTATGAAACAAAGTCCTCCGCCGCGTCTGTCTGTCTGTCTGTTCGTGATAAACTCAAAAACTACTGCACCGATTTTCATGCACTTTTCCAATGGTTTTAGTATATAATTTACAAAGTTATGGGGGCGAAGTCACGGGCGAAGTTCAGTAAATATCGGAGAAAAATAAGAAAACTAAATAAAACAAACTAGTGATAATAATGAAGAAAAAAAATGGCAAATAAAAACCCTGATTAAGTTAGGGGTACTGGACCATCGCCCCTATCCACCCTAGTAATTGGTCGAGATTAACTTTTTAAACTTAATGTATACAAGATAAATTAATGTACATACTTAATATAACAAATAGCAATAATAATATTATACTGTTTCATAATTGTTACAAAATAAATGGCCCACGAGGGTGGTTTAACCCCCGGGGGAAAGTCACGGGCAGCAGCTAGTAGGCTATAATCAATACTAATAATAAATCTGTAGGGGTCGGTCATGGAGTAATTTACTTTGTTTTCAGAAATATCGTGTAAATAGGCTCTATACATGATATAGAAACTAAATTGATGTATGTATGTATGTATGTATGTATGTTCCTCCATCACTCTTAAACGTTAACTGATTTTCATGAAACATGGTAGATAAACATTTAGAAGTACGGGACACGTGATGGGCTACTTTTTATCTTTTTTAACGCGGACGAAGTCGCTGGCAACAGCAAGTATTTAAAAAATTTACGCTGACGAAGTCGTGTGCAAATAACTGAAAAATTTACCATGCGGTTACAACATTTTAAAATGTGTTGCAATACTCGTACATTTCCGATTTTGTAATTTGAATAACCAATTACTTTGTGCAAACTAGCAAATATGCAATTATGACAATGGGCAAATAATTGAAATCAAATTACTGTAAGCAGCTTTATAATTAAAAAAATCATTTTACTGTAATCAGCTTTTAATTCAAAACTCATATTACTGTAATTAATGTTTTTTGTAATAAGGAATTTGTTTTTATGTTGTCTTCAATATGTTAGAGAATTTATTCGAGAGATTTTATTGCTTCGCCCGGGGGGCGATTTTAATAAACACAACCCTTCCCCGTTTATCCCTCATTCCATAAATTAAAACAGAATTGAAAACTCAAAACCGGCATCACATCAAAATAAGTACATCAATTACGTGAATCAATCAATACTAATAAATCTGTAAGTGTAGGTATTGTATGTATGTATGTTCCTCCATAACTCTTAAACGAATTAACTGATTTTCATGAAACTTGGTAGATAAACATTTAGACGTACAGGACACAGGATAAGCTACTTTCTTTTTCAACGCGGACGAAGTCGCGGGCGCCAGCTGGTAATCAATAAGTTACATCAAAAACTCGTCAAAATAGACGTTAACACAACCTTTGATAAATATCAAAGGCAACTAACTATGTAAAGCCTATACAGGTCATTATTTCAAGTGAAACAAATTTCCTAATTTCCTAATTTCCTGATTCCTAAATTCCTAATTCCTAATAAAACAAACTAATTTCCTGTTTAGTCAAACATAAACATTATACATCCTACCTCTACTATTCCCGGTAGTTGATTGTTTATAAGTTTAAATAGTTATAAACACAACACATTAATTCAAATTCTGTACTGCCTAAAATATTTCATTTCAATGTAAGCTTAATTTATTCAAAGAACTTATTCTTGCTCTTTCATACGCACTTAGCAGTTTTTTATACAATAGCTAAGGCAGTAAAGTATTCACTCTTTTAAACAAAAAATAAACCGACTTCAAACAGTCTCATGGTCTTTTCTCATGGATGCCATTGTCAGAACTGGACCAAATTTAAATGGGACCACACGGGAAGTACCAGCTTTTAAATTAAAAAAGAATCATCAAAATCGTTTCACCCAGTCGAAAGTTATGAGGTGACAAACATTAAAAAAAAACATACGCGTCGAATTGGGAAACTCCTTCTTTTTTGGAAGTCTGTTGAAAAAAGTGCACATGATATGTAAATTTTACCTCAACTTCAGAATGATCGGCCGCTCGATAGCGAATCCTTCCTGGCAAAGGATCATTCGAATGCTGACGCACAAGCGATCCACGTTCCAGAGGCTTCAAGACTTGTCCACGCATCACGTCTGGACTCACATCTTCAAACACCACAGAGCCACTTGGTAACTTTGTAATGTTACAAGCCACTTCTTTACCCTATAATGACAAAGAAAGTTTATAAAAAAATTCTATTTATTTTTTTTTAAATAAAAATATAAGGGTTAAAAGTTAAGAGGGGCATTTCACTGTATTAATACTTACGTTTCTAGTCTGTATAATAAATTCAACGTCGTCTCCCAATGCCAATTCTTCCTTGACCTTTGCTTCGGAATAATGAAAGAAGATTTCTTTCACAACATCAGCCCTCTCAATAAAGCCAAAATTCTCCTTCATTGAACATACAACACCATGATATTTCACTGGGTGTACCGGATTCTCCAAACGTACATGGCACGCCCCAAGGGTGCCCCTGAAATGTGTATTTCATATCAATTATAATATTCTTGTCGTATTTGGACATAAACCGGAATCAGTAAGTTTGAATGTTTGTGGGCAGAACACATATGAGATTGGGTACCTAACATTTTTCCATGATAAAAGTATCCTATATGTATGTTAATTCAATATATTCCTATATGTTAAATGTACATTATATTGCCTTCTGTTTACTTATTCACATCTCTGATAAGACACCATAATATATGATTTTGTGTAAACAACTTACATATTATATGCTTTTAAACAAATAAAATATTAATCATGTCTGCAATGTAACATATCAGTTCAACAATTACAATTATAACCTATGGACTCAAGACATGAACATAAAATGCATACAAATGTATAATTTAGAACTCTTTCAGACATGAGCATAATTCGCGTGGATCAACTGCGCGTAACATTTTATTAGCATACTAACATATTCAAACCTTCAGATTGGATGTCGCGTATTTTTCAGACATGCCTACTTTCGTTAGTTCGTAGTTTTCAAAACAAAAGATCTCCGACACCAAATTATTCAAATGTTGAAATAAAACTCTCATCCTACTGTAGGTACCCTAGAAAGTCTCATAGATAGGAATCCCATTTTTTTTCCAATTACGCCCTGTCCAAATTAGCTTTTAAACACGTATAAACTATTCATAAATGTATAAATCTGTTCAGGTGTTTTTGCGTGACAAACATGCAAACTTTCACATGTATAATATTACTAGTGATCTGCTCCCACAAGTTATATAATAATTATTTTTTTTGTACTTCAATTTTTCATTATTTTTATCGTAAATGTTGAAGTTTTATGTAATACACACTATTGGTTTTAATTATTATTATTATTATTATTATTTTCCAACTATTTTTTTTAACATAGACAATATTATTTAACATGTAGCTGTGGATACCAGTAATTAGTGCACAAATGTATAACTTGTGCATGAGACCTAGCTAATTTTGATGTGCTGTTGGTATTTTAATAAAATAAAATGAAATAAAACTATATAGAAACCGTTTTGAATTAGTGAAAACCACATTAAAATCCGTTGCGTAGTTTACAAGATCTAAGAGTACATACAGAGGGACAAACAGCTAGAAACCATTTTGTTTTATAACAAATGTACCTAAAAAAGTAAAATGTAACCTAAAAAAATGTAATGAGAAAATAAATTAACACATACCTCTGGTTCGTGGCGATCTGGAAGCTGACTGCATCGCCAGCACGCAGAGTGACATTGCCTTCAACGTCATCTTTTGTGTAAGGCAGGAAAAAACATTCACCGCGGTTCTCATACGATATTCTCCCGGTACTATCCCCAGAACCCTCCCCCTTCACTTCGGTAGTAACTGTACCGGTAACACGCGCCTCGCTCATTACCTTCAAACAATGAAAACAAATATTAATATTTGTTTTTATAAATGAAAAAAAACAATATATATATACCATAATAAAGTTACCACTTCCGGAGCAATCTTTGTGACAGTCGATGCTATAGGTTTGCCAGTACGCCGGTCATACGTCATTTCAAACTCCACGGGATCCCCAATTTTTAAATGTTCAATATTGCCACTAAATTGACTGAAATGAAAGAACAGGCGAGCCTGTCTCTCGCAACACTGGATGAAACCATATGAATGCTAAAAAACACAAACAATTATAAATTTGAGGTGATAAATTTCATTTATATAAACCTAGTTTCAAACTAAAATCATGTGGAACTATTGTTACGCACCAGTAATTTTTCAATAATTCCTGTCTCTCTAATGGGTGGGTGGTTCATTGAATCGTACTGCGATGAATTATTTGTGGAGCTAGACGAAAATACTCCAACAGAGTCCCCCATATTACAACTGTCCAAACCATAATTCCCAATGGGAAAGCGATTGCCTCCTCCACTCATCTTACTATTATAGTTATCTCTTGGTGAACTGGGGAAGTCACTGCTGTATGTACCTATAAAAAATGGATTGACTGTTTTAGATTTTATAACAAGAAAATCTAAATAACCAAATCAGAAGAGTAACATTGATTTTGAATAGCATTAGTCCATTATTAAAGTTAATAAAGTAAAGTAAGATAGAACAATGTACCAACCACATTAATATAATTATTTGTAACACCATAACACCTTTGTCATTAATGTCCGACCGAATGCCAATTTATAGCTGAAGCCGAAACCGATTAATCGCCATCGCCAAAACCTTCGGCCGTAGCCGAAGCCTAAGGCTTAAAACCTCTATGGTTTATAACAACTATATAACATAGAAAGGTAACATAGATAGGTAAGGTATATAGATAGAAACATGTAAGTATAGAAGTTGATCCAGAGATGATAAAAAATTACCTTGCAATTTATTTGTCAAAAATAATAACATATCGAAATAATATGAATTAAAACATTTATCTATTTATTTCGGAATCTTTGCTGAAGCCTTTGACTTTGGCCTTGTTCCAGCAAAGGTTTTTTGAATGAAAGTGGCCAAAGCCAAAGCCATAAATAACTAATCATAAATCATAATCATAAATAACTATACCTACATTACACATAACCTTTGTCATAAATCTGCATCTATACTAATATTATAAAGACAGAAGATTTGTATTTTTGTAACTTTTTTTAAGTTTGTCGATAATAAACTAAAAAAAGACTTGACCGATTTCAAAAGTTATTTCACCTACTTATAGAAAAGACTATATTTTATAAAATTATGCAGACAATGTGACGTGCAACAGATAGTAAATATAATAGGGGTGCTGATTGTAGGCCTCTCCTCCCAAGGCTCACAACCTGCAAAGTGTTTATCATGAACTTTTCTACCCTCTGCCACATCCTTTGTCTAACCTTGTCAAATCTAAATGAAAATGTTTGTAAACTCACCATTACGGAAAGCTTGTTTGGCCTGCATGTTAGATTGTTGAAGATCTAAAATATCTTGCAATGAGGGTGAATGGGAATCTGGCGGTTGGAAGATTTTCCACTGAGAATTACTGGCCATTGTTTCTTATTCTCTTTTCGTGTATATAGGTCTAAAATCTTCTTTTATGTAAAAAGTATCACAGTAACGTGTATGGTGTTAAAGTTTGTGTTTTATATACAACAGGTTTATTTATAGATTTAATAAGTCTAATCACATTTTTTTCCAATTTGCGATCACAAGAACACCATCACGATTTTTTTTATCGAAAGTATTGAAAATCATGTACACCAAATACGTTAATATTGTAAAACAATCCTACTTAGGTCTATTTAAAAATACTAGATCCTCAGATGTCTTCAATGCTTGCTGTATCGAACCTCTGTCTGTGATGCATTGATTAGTCGATACTCGAAGGCGAACCTATGTTTTTTTTTTTTCTAGCTACATTACAAGCTGAAACAGAAACACCAAAAATACTGTCTCAAAATGGACTCTTTTTACTTTGAACATTACAAATCTACCATCACTACACCGGAATAAAACCAAGCGTCGATTACGGCGATCGTTTACATTTTATTATTGCTATAGGAGTTATCCGTCGCACGGACAGACTATTATTATGCCGATTAAAAAACGCCGATATAGCTTACTGATCACTATCTCAATGTCAAATAGCATATAACGCAATTAAAACACATAACTAAAGTTAAATTTTACAAGTGTTCAACGAATTGCGAGATGCACACAAAACTAAAATATTAAATATTTCTCACCACGACACAGCATAGCACTGACGACATACCGCCATATTGAAATTGAATGTCAACATTATCAAATCAAAGAGTGGTATATAGTTTAAAACGAACAATTTTCTAAATAATTATATATTCAACCGCGCATGAAATATATGTTTTTAAAAATTGTAGATGCCTAAGTAAAATACAAAATAATTTTTTATTGTGTTTTGTTAAAATGACTGATAGCGAAATTAAAGTGAGCTGATTTTTTTCCGGTTATTTGATTCCAATATGACTATTTGATTGACAAAGTTGACAAACTATTTATTTGTTTATATCTGACTATTATAACAATGTTGCCCTCAAAATATGAGCCGGCCTGATAAGCATAAATTAAATTCAAAAGTAACAATAAAATTATAAATTAAATTCAAGTAATATAGAGTGTTACTGCAAATTATTATAGAGTAAACTAGCTGACCCGGCAAAAATTATTTTGCAAAAAAAAAAAAAATATTTGGGGTAGACCACCCTTATCACTTAGGGGTATAAAAAATAATTTACTACTTACCTATTCTCAGACTTACCTAATATACCTACATAAAAAAATTCATAAAAATCGAGCCGCTTCGAAGTTCGAAGTTACAGCTACAAACACTGTAACACGAGAATTTTATATATTTTATTATTCAATGAACTATTATTGCAAAATAAAAAATATAATAGCCGCACTTACCAATTTGTTGTAAAAGCATGTAAGCATAATCAACAGTTCACTAAAAACTTTCAAACTACCTAAGTACCTCAAGTATTCGCAATTTCGCAATCGCAAAAATGCTGATTTAGCATCAAATTACAAAAACTTTTTTTAACAATGAAAACCTCCTTTTTCGAAGTCTGTATTCTCCATTAAAGACTCTATCAATAAAGTGGTACCAGAATAAAGAGTAATAGTTTTTATTTATTAAGTTAAAACCACTTTCCGGCCCGGAGTCGGAACGGGTACGTACTCACACACACCTTTGGGACCGCCACCGATTTGCTACTGTTTAATTCTGTTCTGCTAGATCGCCCGCCTGCCGTCCCGATGGGTTACCGCGCACTTTATGGTTCTGCAGAGACAAAAGGCCAAATACACGTTATATGGCTTAAGAATCCTGTAACCAGACTATAAAATTCCAAAAAAAACATCATATCGCATCATGTGACAGATGACAGTGACACTGACAGCAGTCCGTCCCCGTCCACGCATGTTCTTGTTCTGTTTCTGTTTATTTTATCAATATCGGTCTTGATTTTTTGTGTTTTTAATTCATTTCATTATAATAATTACATACAATATACTTAATATTTAAATGTTAAAAGTCGTTGATGTTAAAAAATGGCTTCTGACTCTTCAAAACAGGCTGTGGATCTCGCTACAGTAAGTTTTAGATTTTTGTAAACATGTGTTACATGTTTAGGTTGTTAATTTTCATGTGCTTATGTAGATCGTAGATTATCATAGTGTATTGTGATATCATAATCAAATATAATCTGATCATCTGTAGCTTATGATGGACATCATTGGCATCAAGATATACATATATACATAATAGAAATTATTAGGTTTAGGTATTAGGCACACCCTGAGGTTTAATTGATTCATCTGAATTATTTATCCAAATTATATTTGAATGTCCCTCATACTAATTTGAGAAATCACTCTTTGCTGCATGTAGCACCTAGTAAGACAAATTATAGGAAATATACATTCATTTCTCGTTCATGTAAACTTTTTAAAGAAATTTTATTAGAGGATACAGATGTCGACCTGTTTCAAATGTTAGCTTGCTGTATGTACACGGTAGATAATAATAGTAATAATACTCCACGTAGTAGGAACACTTATTTATTTATTCTTGTCAATGATTACATATCTATTTGTTACAAAAATATTGACTAGGTAAATCGAACGTCTTCACGCTATGACAACCCAGCGCAGAATGGCGGTCGCTCCCGTTGGTGTTACCATCTACGAATTCTGTTTTCCGAACAAGTGTTCATTTTGAATGCTTTGCTTATTTAAATTTCTAACAGACGGCCATTCTGTTCTAGGAATGTCCTCATTCCGGAGCCAAGCTCGGTCATCCGGAATAAGTGAGTAGGTCCTCATACTTAGTTCAGAGTAAGAAGAAAAATTCATAAGTTTGAAATACATCACTATGTAAATTATTACCAATGAATGATAACTATGTACATAATTTGCAAATGTGAGTCAGTTTGAAATACATCACTATGTCATATGATAACAATGAATAGTAATAGCTATGTGCATAATTTTCAAGTATAAGTCAGTTTGAAATACATCACTATGTCACATAATAACAATGAATAATAACAGATATGTACATAATTTTCAGATATACATCAGTTTGAAATACATCACTATATGACCTAATAACAATGAATAATAACAGATATGTACATAATTTTCAGATATACATCAGTTTGAAATACATCACTATATGACCTAATAACAATGAATAATAACAGATATGTACATAATTTTCAGATATACATCAGTTTGAAATACATCACTATATGACCTAATAACAATGAATAATAACAGATATGTACATAATTTTCAGATATACATCAGTTTGAAATACATCACTATGTAGATTATTACCAATGAATGATAACTATGCACATAATTTTCAGATATACATCAGTTTGAAATACATCACTATATGACATAATAACAATGAATAATAACAGATATGTACATAATTTTCAGATATACATCAGTTTGAAATACATCACTATATGACCTAATAACAATGAATAATAACAGATATGTACATAATTTTCAGATATACATCAGTTTGAAATACATCACTATATGACCTAATAACAATGAATAATAACAGATATGTACATAATTTTCAGATATACATCAGTTTGAAATACATCACTATATGACCTAATAACAATGAATAATAACAGATATGTACATAATTTTCAGATATACATCAGTTTGGAATACATCACTATATGACCTAATAACAATGAATAATGCTGAATATATTTTTGTATAAATTAATGATTAAGATTATTATTGGATTTGCAATGCACATAAACTTTATAATCTATGTTTTATTAATAGAAATATGATATAGATTCAAGCTAAGTTATAATTTCCAGATGCTACACAAAACACCAAAAACAAATTTTATTATAGCAACTTGTTTCTGATATTCTGAATGCAGAGCTAATTAGTCATTAAATATAAAATAATCTGTAACTACTACAGTAATTGATTGATTAGTGATCTATTCATTGCAAAATTCTGGTTTTTATTTCAATTACACAGTCTGTAGTTATTAGTCACATTATGTCAAACTATATTTAATTAATTACATATAACGAGGTAATGTGATTGCATGCTGACTAGCCTGCCTGGGACCCTGCCAAAGGGATCCCCTTTTATCATCAATACTAATAATAAATCTGTAAGTGTAGGTATTGCATGTATGTATGTTCCATAACTTTTAAACGAATTAACTGACTTTAATGCAACTTGGCCGATAAGATCCAGACATACAGGACACAGGTTAGGCCACATTTTTCTTTCTATGCGGACGAAGTTGTGAGCGCCAGCCAGTATTAATATAATGTGTTTACATGTAACTATTAAATTATTTTAAATAAGCTTTAGCAGTTTAAAGTCTACAGAGTACTAAAATTTGTACTTAAATCGTACTTAGGTACTTTACAAAATCATTAATCACTTATATCACAGTCAATCAAATTATTTACCTTAATTACATAAATGCCTCTCAGCATAATTATTTATGATTTTAGGTACTAAAGGTTTTTATTCTATAGAGGAAAAGCTTTTATCGTACTTAGGTACTTTATAAAATCTTTATTCCCATTATATCACAGTCAATCAAATTATTTACCTTAATTACATAAATGCCTGTCAGCCTAATTATTTATGATATTAGGTACTAGAGGTTTTTATTCTATAGAGGAAAAGCTTTTATCGTACTTAGGTACTTTATAAAATCATTATTCCCATTATATCACAGTCAATCAAATTATTTACCTTAATTACATAAATGCCTGTCAGCCTAATTATTTATGATTTTAGGTACTAGAGATTTTTATTCTATAGAGGAAAAGCTTTTTCTGGTTAGGTACATTATAACTACTTATAGATAGAATAATTGTATTGCATATTTCTACATTTAACTCGCTTACACTCCACTATTTGACACATTTGACACTACATTATTACACACAATAAAACTAACATTTGGCATTAAATCACTGTTCTCTTCTCAATTCGAATATCGATGCTCGACTCTCTTCTCAATTCGAGCATGGCTACCGTTTGCCTCCTGAGGGACCCGGCCTGCCCATTATCCAGCTATAGATGCTTAGCCACCATCTTTCCATCCGATTGAGTACGGTCTGCTCAACACTGAGACTGCTCGCTATCGTCGCCCACCCGAGGCTCTCTATATAATTCTATTATGGCTACCGCTTGCCGCCCGAGGGCCACGGCCTGCCCATGCTACCGTTTGCCACCCGAGGGACACGGCCTGCCCATGCTACCGTTTGCCACCCGAGGGACACGGCCTGCCCATGCTACCGTTTGCCACCCGAGGGACACGGCCTGCCCATGCTACCGTTTGCCACCCGAGGGACACGGCCTGCCCATGCTACCGTTTGCCACCCGAGGGACACGGCCTGCCAGGATAAAATTGCATCGTATTCATCAACAATAGTCGTAACAGCTGATGCCCGTCCCGATCAACACCAGACTGCTCTCACTTCGTATCTAAGCTGTAAATATAGGTATAGGAAAGTAGATTTTAGAATTTAGGATTGACAGTCCAACTTCGCCTTTGACCTTTGACCCAAATGTTCCACTCATTGCTGTCACTATTACTTCTCAATGGTGATGACTGACATGTCACCCACGCCTTAAGTTTATCTGCTGAATATTGCCTATTTACGGGAAGGGTGACCTTCAATATTCTGTCTTTATCTAAATATAGGTGATCTAATCTAATATAGAAGTTTAGGTGCTGGCTTCTTGCTTTTCTCTTTTTAGAATAGAGTAAGATTAGAGAACATTTACTTTGCATGCGCATGACATGCACGAATACATCTAAAGATAACAAAACAAAAATATAATACATACAACTCTTGCCCATTTAAATGATAATACATAACCAAAATCCCATTAAGTATGTGCCATTGCTCAGCATGAGCTGATGCAGAGCACAGTGCCGATGCCACGCCAGTCTCACTTGACAGATTCTCGCCGGCGGAACACGCGTCGCCCATGCAGTTCTGTGACTCGTAGAAATATAAAGTCATGGCTTTGTTTAGTCTGCAACTAATCATATTTTTTGAAAAGATAACAGGACACTACCCCCTATCAGGTTGTCTTTGGTTATTGTTCCTATCACAAAATTAATCACTTGATTCAAGGTCTCATTTTCCTTTTGTCTCTCAATTAGTAATGCAGTATATAATTTTGAAAGCAGATTTAGACATGGGCACAAGAAAGGGGGAAAGAAATATAATTCTAACACTTCAAAGCCAAGTATCCGAAGCTACCATAGAGTGAGTGCTGTTGTTTGGCAATGCAAAATTATATATTTATTTAAGAAATGTTTTATGTGCATGCGACAGAGGCACGCACCTTCACACAGAAACGCAAATCGGGATTTTGCACTTGTTGAATTAATTTGTATGTTTTCTTGAATAAGAAGTTACCATATACAACGAAACAATAATCCAACTTGGATAAAATAATCGTTTCGCAAAGTTTAAGTTTAAACGCAAATCAACACTTAAGACATCAATAATTTTGTACAAGTCTTTCAAAAGGCAAAAGCAGTTTTGGACTAGCTCAAGCACTTGTTTCTCAAAACGTAACTCATAAGTCATCATAACTACGGGGTTGCGCACTTTTTTTTTTTTTTAATCTTGTCTAATAAAAATGTCCTGCTAAGTAATATAATAATCTGACATCAAGACCTGTCTGACATATTCGCTATAGCGCAGCATCTGATACTAGTAAGGAGTTTCCCTTTCTATGGCATCGATCGAAGTTGTAAAGCGCTGAACAAAAATAGCCAAGACAACGAACTGCCGCTGCAGTTGGTGTACGTTTGTTTATCTCTTCCTTTTTTTTTAAATTCCGTTTTAGAGATATCCGTATCCATTACTTTTTTTTCTGATCTTTTAACTTATTAATTTTTAATTCATAGATGACATTCTAATTATTATTATTTTCAATCCTTAAAATGAAATATTTAGCACCTTCTATGTTGCCAACTTTTGTCGTAGTCAGTTACTATACCAATAGTACATAATATAACTCAAGAGTAAATTATTATTATTTTAAATTCTTAAAAATGAAATATTTATTTCTATATTGCAAACATTTTGTCGTAGTGAGTTACCGTACCAATAGTACATAATATAACTCAAGGGTACTAAATAAATTATCTTCATTTTCACAAATCATTGTGACAAGCTTATTAAAATAATGAAATAAGAGAAATAAGACATACGAGAAAGTCGTGTTAGTTACACCACTTATAACTCGAAAACGGCTTGACCGATTATTATAATCTTCATTTTGTTGGATACCTCTTCGTTCCGAATATATCAGAATGACCATCAAAATATCGAAAAATTAACGTAAATAAATAAAACAATAAACTGAAAATTACTATGGAAATAAGTTATACTTTCAAATCAACAGAAACTGCCAAATCGATTGGTCTCATGTTGTTGTGATATTAACAATCACAACAACACATAATAATTGTGGGTGTTATTAATAAATATTATCCAACAATGATTTTGGGGCAGCACGAAGTTTGCCGGGTCGGCCAGTATTTAAATATTATAGAACGTTATAAGATCACTTTTATAATGAGAAACCAAAACTTAAATCTCCGTATAATTCCAAATTCTAATTAAATGATTAGAATTAATGCACAATGCAAGTCGAATAATGTCCTGCCTGTCAAGCAAACCGTCAAGTGGTGAGCGTCAACCATCGCTTCAAGGTCACGCGCACCTACACCGATTGAGCACGAAAGCTAAGATCCGTATCCGGATCCGTATCCGCGGATATATATTTTTAACAATCCGACGTATCACTATCAGCTTCTTAATACCATCATTATTTTTCTTTCGCACGATTAGGTACCAAGGGGCTGGCGTACGTGAATGGGAGTTTCTAATTATATTATTATCCAGTAACTCGCCTACCATTCTCCGGACTACGTTTTGTTCGCTGTAGGAAAGACGATACGGTTTGACGAAACCGTTGACGGTATATTCTGTTGCTGTCATTCTTTATCTTAACTTATTAATTAGTTTAATAACTAATTATTTAATTAATTGTTTAACTTTAGGGCCTATATTTAGTGTGGCCAGGTGATTCGTTCCTGTGTTTTAGCCTTACAAACCAAATTACCGGCAACCCGGAAAGATTTACAATAATAATTTGTACACACTCTGTAGTGTCGCGTATTTAACTCCTTCATACAAACATATTTTCCAGGTATAACTAATGTACCGGTGTAATTATCCGAAGCGTACGTTTTATATAATTTATGCCTTCCAAGGCGACATCTTCAAAATTACTTACGAGTGACCCGCTCAAGTCCCGTCTCGTCGCAGTATCCGAATGAGTCTTATAAGGGTAACCGATATTAATTCCGTGAAGGATTGACCCACTTAAACATCCCTCGCGAACAGCTCGTTCCTCACCACCTAAGCTTCAATGTCAGCGTGATCAGCCTCAACACCATCGATGCTCAACACCCAAAGTTACCAAGACCCGACCTGACCCGACGTAGAGTAAAGAAGTGGGATCTTTGAGGGTAGGGAGGTTTTACTTATCAACTGCTTATCAAGAATTAGATTGGAATTTTTGTAGCTACTTTCTCTTTAATAAGAGTACCTACACTGTGACTACCAAAATCATTGTAGCTGGACTTCTCTACTCCGTTAAGTTTAATAATTTTCATGGAAATACGTCGCAGATATTTCAGTAGCTGAATATTCAGCTAGTAGTAGAATACTAAATATATATAATTTAACATTTAAAAAATAGGTATCTTTTATATAGGAGGTACTTTTGAGTAGTTCTGTCATGATCACATTTGAAATTACGAGTGTAGGAGTATAATAGCTAGTACATGTATCAAGCGGGGACAGAAGAGGGCAGAGGATTCCACACAATAGCACAATTCTTATGTTTGTTTCTTTTCTTTTCTTTCTCTTTCGTTCTTTTTTTTTTTTTACCCTATCACTATTTTTTATTTTTATTTTATATTATCAGTGTAAGTAATAACTAGGCAATACGTACCCGCCTATTTAGGAAATCGAATTAAGTAAGGTATTTTACCAAACGAAACGGATATTAGCATTTTAATTAAACTTTTTATGAATTCAAATAAGTAAACTTAAGTCTATTTTGATGTAAATGTAATGTAATGTAAATTATCTCGTACTGAACAGTAAACAAAAGCATTTATTTTTTAGTTTATTATAACGCTTCACCTATAATCATAGATAAAAGAAACATGCACATGTTCCATGCGAAACTCATAGGTAAAATATATGTAACTGAGCTCATGGGTATACCGCATCTCGACTAAATTATTCATACCAGTCAATTTAGTATTAATAAAACAATACAATGTCATTAAAAATAAAATAAAAGTATAAATTATTACAAAAAGTATCATCATACTAAAATAATAATACGATATTGTCCGTTCTGTAATAAATCTGTAATAATCTTTGAAAGCAATACGTCTTACCGTATTTGTAAAACGATTTGAATGAAAACGAGCTCTCTTTTTTTTTTAAAGTAATTTAGTTATTGCAATACGACGTTAACTTCATTTGAGTCTCAGTCGTACATTTATTGTTATTGTGAACGTAGGTAGATATTATAAACATACGCATATATAGAACATCATAAAAAGGAATATACAAGTACATACCTCATGGGCCGTTCTTACCACTCCTGAAATGTTAGCTTGCTGTATGTACACGGTAGATAATAATAGTAATAATACTCCACGTAGTAGGAACACTTATTTATTAATTCTTGTCAATGATTACATATCTATTTGTTACAAAAATATTGACTAGGTAAATCGAACGTCTTCACGCTATGACAACCCAGCGCAGAATGGCGGTCGCTCCCGTTGGTGTTACCATCTACGAATTCTGTTTTCCGAACAAGTGTTCATTTTGAATGCTTTGCTTATTTAAATTTCTAACACACAGTTCCATAGTTAAAACAAAAAATATTATAGCCGATAATGATGTAGGCTAAAGCGTCACTTAAAGTCACCTGTCACTGGGAATAATTTAGTTGATATACCTTTGTACAAACAAAGGTATATCAACTAAATTATCAACATATATCAACAACGGTAAACATCCCAAACATTAAATAGAAAATAATAATAAAAAAATGTCTATCGAATGATGCAGTAAACCGAGTGCATAATTCAATAAAACATAAAATTATTGCTAAAAGTAAATAATCAACACTTTACTTGTAGTTGGTGAAAGAGGCCCTCATTGTTTAAACTTAGCATATGTGGGGTAAAGGCTGTTTAAAACATTTACATGCTGAGTTTGTAAAGTATTAACATGTACCTATTGATTTTTCAGAATGGATTTCCGAAAGTCAAGCGTTTAGTTATGAAATCCAACCAAATTGCCACAAAACCTATATACAATAAATATAAAACGTACTCAGATTTTACAGATGTAGTTGCAAATTTACAAAGTAAAATTAATGAAACAATAAATGAAATCAACAATTTTGTCACTCGTGATCCGAAAAAGAGAATGAAAAGGTAACTTATTGAACATACAAATTTGCATACAAATATTATTTAAGAATATTCTTGTGAGCCTGTAGTTAAATAAATTCTTATAATTTACAGAAACAACAATGAATATAATACTGAGAATGTCATAGACATTTCAGATTATCTCTTGGAGAAAGTTCACTTAAATCTGGATTCAGAAATGGGTGTCAATGATGCAAGCAACCAAATGTTGAAAAACTTAAGCACAAATACCATAGTCAAAGTGCAGGTATGTTTTCTCAATGGTCAATTATCACTTCTATTTTGTTTTTCTTTTGTTTTTTATATTGTGTTGCATTTATTGAGTTTATTTCCATTCCTAGGAACTAAAGTATCAGATAGAAATAAATAAATACTTTACGTGGAAATTAAACAACACGCTTATGTACTTTGATCATTCTTAACTTATTTAAATAATAAAAATAATTTTTAATGTCTTAAATACCCACGCAAAATGTTAATAAAACTTAAGAATTGCTAGAGGGTGTCCCAAGACTATACAACAGGAAGTGAAAATACTTTAAATATCGTAGATAGCATATTTTGCTGAAAGAAGACTTTATGTTATTTTTAAAAGTTAGTAATAACTAATACTGCATTCAAAGATTTTCTAAAAATTACTTGTTTAGTCTGGGAATCATACCGACTTAAATGTGAAAAAAAATTCACCCGTATTTTTATGATGAAAATCGAAAGAATGGACAAAAAATAATAATTCTTCTTAAGTAACACGGTATCTTAAAAGAAAGGAATAACGTAAAATGTTTGATTCAAATTTCAAGAATATTATGGTATTATGAACTTTTAAAAATAGAGTGTTCTTTCAGCAAAATATGCTATCTACAATATTTAAGATACTTTCCTTTCATGTCGCATAGTCTTGGGACGCCCTGTAAAGCCTGTGGTATGAAAATCTATGGGAGTAAAATCAAAATTGTTACATGAATGCATTATAGTTACGTTCTTTTTTTTTTAATATTTTAGAACATCTCTGATACACAATATTATTTAAAAAAGAATAATGTAGTTGTTTCATAGTTCACGACGCGGACGAAGTCGCGGGCACCAGCTAGTTTGTTATAAAAATTACAAATTAATGTAAACTTTGTAAATTCTTTTTATTTTTTAGAAACAATAACTAAGGACATTTGTTTCGAATTTCAGATGGGAGATGCAACACTTGTTGGGGCCAGGAATATAGTGAAGCCTCAATTGTTGTTCAAAGATCGTATTGACAACACTGATGCTTTATGGATGCCCCGTCTTTCAAGTAAACCAAACTCTATAAAACAATTGACAGTTGATTATGTGTTTAACGAGGATGGCAAACTTGCAGGGTGAGTTGCAATGCATAGTGGGATGCCTAGATAGTTAGACACATACGAAGGAATAAAGGTCACTAGAATAATACGGTGCTGGCTCAAAATGAGCGCTGCAGGTGCTTTTGTCTAGTACCTTAGCACAATGTTGAGCCAGTAGCAGATTCACTGCTTTTTGGTTTTTGTATTAACTTATGTTTGTGTCTTTGTGTTACGTGAATAAAATTCTTTCTTTCTTAATAATTTTTTTAGGTTTAAATTATAAAAGAAAGTCGTATTAGTCGGCTGGACCAATTTTTATTAACTTTAATTAGTTGAATTTGTCGAAAACCTATTATGTTTTAATTTTAAATAAGTTTAAATTTATAATATTATAATTATCTTTTAATCATCTTTTTAATAAAAAATATCATTAATAGCGCAAAATTTTTAATTATATATTAATTTATATTCACAGACACGCGAACCCATATGAAGTGGAAATAACTGCATTTAAACCGCCTCCTCATTTTGTAAATAATGAGAAAAATCCATCGAATTTCCCAAAACCTAAACCCACTCAGCACACTCCACTGACAATGGTTGAAACTGAATCACAATTGGACAAACTCATTGAGCACTTAAAGGGAGTACATATATTAGGAGTGGATTTGGAGCACCACTCATTCCGTACATATCAGGGTAAGTTTTATTTATGTCAAATTATAGAATTTATAGAATAGCCTAACTGTACAACATTTAATGTGCGTGGCACATTTTAAAATTGTTTTTTCTTTACAGGCATAACATGCCTCATGCAAATCTCCACTGAAGAAGGTGGTGATTTCATAATTGACACATTAGCTCTAAGGGAGCATATTCATAAGTTTAACATTATATTTACGGATCCGAACAAAGTAAAGGTTAGTATTAAATTTATTCGAAAGTTAAAATATAAATTCAATTTCCTTAGGTTCCTATGGTAGACTATGTTATTTTTAAAAGTTAGTAATACTGCATTCAAATATTTTCTAAAAAATATTTGCCGTCTGGGAATCGAACCGACTTAAATGTGGAAAAAAATCATGTGTTTTTGTGATGCCAATCGAAAGAATGGACAAAAAATAATAATCTTAAAATAAAGGAATAACTTAAAATGTTTTACGAGGCCAAACTCGAGAACGGCTGGACCGATTTGTCTGATTTCTTTTTTGTTGAAGTCTGCGGAAGGTTCTTATGAAGAGAAAAAATGTAAAAAATACGATGGAAAATTAAAAACAAGAATTTTCTTTTCTATACAATAAATTCACACTGAAATACAACCACCACATGTCTGTACTGCTTAATCGTAAACAGTTTAACCAAACAGTGGCGAATTACTAACATAGTACTGACTGTACTGATAAGCAACAACAAGTACTGTTCGTAATTCTTTCGGTTCCATTCTAAAGTTCTGTTCTTAGACCACTCTATAATATTAAAACAATGGTAACAAGTACTATGCGTTTCAAATGAGAATAGGATCGCGCTTGCTGCAAACTTCACATGATCCGAGTCATCATAGTAATGTCGTCAAAAAAATCCGAATAACAATATAAATATATATATTTTTTTTATCTAATAAAATTATATATGTATAAATATATATATCCTTACTAATATTATAAACGTGAATGTGAGTTTGTTTGTTTGTTTATTACGCTTTCATGCAAAATCTACTAAAATTAAATTACATACACCATTAAATTTTACATACACGTTGTCTGGGACACCAGAAAGGACATAGGGTACCTTTCATCGTTCAACGCGGACGAAATCTCGGGCACCAGCTAGTATATAATAACTATTAAGTAATTAAACTATAAGTGTTGTTACACGTTTTCTGCGGTAAAGGGGCAGACAGGTGCACAATTAATAAAAAAGAAAAGTAAAAGATTAAAATAAATAAAAACCCTTTTTAGACACAATAATATTGTTTATTTACAAAAAAGGACTTTATACAATTTAAATGCAGTTTTATAAAAAGCTAAACAGTTTTTGATAAAGTTTGTACCATAAAATTAGAGACTAAATTACAGTACATTAAACAGGGACTTTTGGGAAGCCTGAGTTAATGAAACAGTAAGAACCAGAACCACCTGGAGGAAAGCCGTCGACCGATCTTAATAATTTAAACGATACCGTATTACTATAGGAATCTAAAATAAATGCTAATCAGAGGCTACTGCTACGCGCACGAAATATAATAAGGAAACCGACAAACTTGTACGTGCGGTCCCTCCGCACGGATGGTGACCGTCGATGACCGTCGGCAACCACGTCGACAGCGAATACACGGAGTGCGTATCACTCGGCTTCGCCCGTCGCTGGTGAGGCGGCGAATCGTCGGACCAATTCGTAGGTAGATGGAAACGTAGATGGGACGTCCTCCCGCAAAACGTAGGACGCCTCGTACAAAACGTAGCCGTACAAACAGATTGCCCCGTACGAGCAGATGTCAGGTCGAAACAGCCCCGTACAAACAGATGTCCCGTACAAGCAGATGTCCCGTACAAGTAGGATATCAGGTCGAAACGGCCCCGTACAAACAGGATATCCGGTCAAAGCAGCCCGGTACAAGCGGATTGCCCCGTACAAACAGATGTCCCGTACAAGCACCTCCTGGAACCGTACAGTCGAACGTCTAAGTAGGCTGACCGTGGTTCTTCCAGGTTATATATAATTTTAGATGCACTAATTAATTTATTTAGCATTAACATGTTAAGGTCGGGTCTAGGTCACTCACGTCATTGGATAAGCCAAAATAAGAAATTAACTACAAGTGGTGCCTAGATTACCTAGATTAATAAATCTAGCAAAATAATATGGAAATCAAGGTTAAAGGTCAATTAAGGTTCCGCAGCAATTGGTAATAAAAAATATGAAATCTACACGTGGTTCCTTTCAGGGAAACACACAAAAAAGACTAGACGGATTATCCGTTTGAATAATAATAAATCAATGGCGATCGGCCTAAAAGAAATAAATATCAAAAAGGGTACATGGCCGACGCCATGATAAAATATACAATTACCAATTTATGCACTAAAAAGAAGAAAGGCGGACCTATAAAAAATATGAAAATAATACCTTTCACTAACCCACGTAAGAAACGATTTGATTTTCATGAAAATCGTCTATTACAAAAAAACCACGACACTGAATAAAGGCATGTTATGCGTATCACTAAAAAAATCTAAATTCATGAAGGATATTTACAAAAAACACTTACCGATGCTTCGCAAGGCAGGTAATTATATTAATGGACTATTTAATAACCAAAATTGTCTAACGATGCGTTAGATACGATAGGATAAAGTAATTAAAAACGGCCAAAACAGCTTGAAGATCGGTGCGACTTTCCTCCACGGCTGCTCGTGAAAAATGAACGAGAAAATGGCGGCCTGTGTACCTCGAGGCAATGACTACGTGAATCTCGCAATCATTTCAACTACCAATAGGAATGCAGCACCGAACTCCAATCAATCGATCGGAAAATCGACGACGGATTTAGATATACAATGCAACTTCTGTTGCGCGCGAAATTTTGAATAGCAAGTTAATAGAAAGCTGGACGACCGGCACAATTAACTATACTAAAGGACACGTTAAAAATATATATGTGAGAGTGTAAATTACAGTACGATTTAAATCGTATTTATACGATCTTTTCGGCTTTGGTTCTATGTGGCAAGTTTGCTAACGCGTCTCCACGAGATAAGTAATTCTTTTATGGGTCAATGTGTACGATTTTATAATAAACTACCTGAACTACCTGAATAAATAAATCACATTACAAAAATAATAAAAACTAATAAAAATAATAATTAATTCTTGGCTTGTTTTTTCTTGCACCGTACACATCACTAATGAAGTTCGCGAGAAATGCGGAGCAAAATGCGAATTTCCAGTCCTATTCTCATTTGACACGCATAGTAAACAAATAGATAGTTACAAGAAATAAAGTTAATTATGAAAATCACTTACCAAA
Source organism: Synanthedon vespiformis (assembly GCA_918317495.1). Classification (NCBI taxonomy): domain Eukaryota; kingdom Metazoa; phylum Arthropoda; class Insecta; order Lepidoptera; family Sesiidae; genus Synanthedon; species Synanthedon vespiformis. The sequence goes on from OU906947.1 coordinate 8,791,446, forward strand.
TAAATGCAGTCAAAGGCTCACTGAACGCTCACTTGCTCCTCACTGGTTCACCGGTAATGGAAAAGTGAATCGCCCGAACGTATTGCGCCGCCTTGTATAGTTTTCAATGTAAATTGCACCTACCCGCAATTTAATCCACACATTTAGGAATTTGACTCTTATCGCGTTCTGTTAGTGTTTATTCTGTGACATTACAATATGAAGTTCGTTGACATTAGAATATAAAAAGTACTCTGTGGCATGACAATGACATAAAGAAAGGTTAACTTAAGGAGGGTAGAGATAAGGAGGACAATCTTATATGGGTGTTAAACTAAAAAAGTGGCAACTAAAATCGACAAATTGAGATGGCGCTGGTGTGTCTAGGGCAGTGATCTAGAGAGTTTGAGAGTATGAAATGAAACGGAGTGAAGTGCGCGCTGAGTTGAATTGTTTACTATCTGTTCTGAATACTAGGGGATGTTTATGATGGTTTCTGTTCCTTTGATAGTTATATCAAAAGCCCTTTTTTAGGTGATAAAACATAATTATATTCAATGTTTATTTCTCATGTTCTAATGTTTTTGTTTAAAATATATTTTTAATTGGGGATAATATATTATATATACTTAAATTATAATTTCTGTGTATCCACCCCCCTTACCCTATAAATATTATTCGGTGATTTATTTGATTAGTGGGCAATGAAGACGTAAATCACATTAAACTCAATCAGAATACTAACTAAGTAAAATAAAACTTAACTTTTTCAGGTTTTTCATGATGCCAGAAATGATGTAATTTGGTTGCAAAGAGACTTTGGCGTTTATGTGGTTGGTTTATTCGACACTTACATAGCGGCTGTTGTTCTTAATAAAATAACAAAGTCTTTAAAATATTTAGTACAACACTACTGCAACTACACAATGGATAAACAGTAAGTTTATTTCTTTACATTGTTATTATTTCTTATCTAGTCTGTGCCTTTTTACAAATGTTGGTTGGAACCTACAACCCAATCTCTTCGGCCTCCCACCAAACAGCAGAACAGCTAATGTCTCTTTCGTCGGAGGCGCTTGGCCATAACACAGCCAGGCCTAAATCAATGTTCCGATGAATTTGCAAAACCCCGAGATGTCGAGAGTGAAATTGGAGTGTCCAAAGTGCTTGTGGCAATGTTCATAAAGGAAATAGATTTTGTGAAGTAAAAATGTTTAAATAAAAAATGTGAAGTTAAATATACAGTAGATATAATGATATATTAGGTGTGGGGGCTTAAAGATATTTCGACTATTTAAAATTTATTAATAAACTAGCTGTTGCCCGCGACTTCGTCCGCGTTCAAAAAGATAAAAAGTAGCCTAGTTTATCTACCAAGATTCATGAAAATCATTTAATTCGTTTAAGAGTGATGGAGGAACATACATACATACAGAAAAAAATTGTAAAAATGGTCAATTTAGTTTCAGTATCATGTATAGAGTCTATATACACGATATTTCTGAATACAAAGTAAATTACTCCACGACCGACCCCTACAGGTTTATTATTAAGTATTGATTGATATTGTCATATATTTTTTGTCACATTAATTGAAATGAAATGTGACTGAATAATTGACTCAGTCAAAATTGTGACTGTAATTGAATATTAGAGAAGGGAGAAGGAAAATTCACTAGAGTTGTTTTGCGATTTCCAGACACCAATTGACAGATTGGCGCGTACGCCCGCTGCCCGATGAATTGGTTGAATATGCGAGGTGTGACACTCATTACATTATCTATTTGTATCGATGTATGAAAATTGATCTAATAAATGAGGCCGGAGGTCAATCAGACTTAGTCAATGAAGTTTTTACTAGAGGGAAAAGTGTATGTACGCAGGTGAGTGTGTTTAATTTACAGTACAATTAAATAAATCGCCAAGACTACATCAATTGTATGGCGCCATATGTAAACATTTATATGGGCTTGGAATTATCGGAATTATAAACTACTTAAAATATATATTGTAAATATTGGTGCATATTATTAATTGCTTTGCTGGAATTATATCCGTTTCTTGCTTTTTTGTAGGTGTACCAAAAACCTGTAGTCACAGACACAAGTCATTTGAAGCTATATAATTTTTATAAGAAAGAGTTCAATAAACAGCAAATGCTTTGCTTAAAATTGCTGTATGCATGGCGTGACGAAAACGCACGCATTGAAGACGAAAGCCCTGCGTAAGTACTTTCCAAATTTGCCTTCCAAATTTCTGACTATTCCAAATAACCTCCTTCTACAAACTCTATAACGACAATAACGAATACAAAAAAGACGATACCGTTCTCAAGTGATACTCATCGCACATGTTACTTTGTATTTAGTAAATAATTCTGCTTTAGTGATTGTTTAAATAATTTATCAAACGTCTGTCTTTACCGTCTAATCTAATAATACTTTCCTGGCATTTTTCAGATATATCTTACCAAATCAAATGTTGATTAAAGTGTCGGAAGCTTTGCCGAAAGACATACAGAGCCTCGAGGCCTACTGTTCACCAATGCCTTCTTTCTTGAAGCTCAACATTGACTGTGTTCATAGGATTATTCTTTCGGTACGTCTTTTTTTTTACTTATAAGATAATTAAAGTTTTTTTTTATGATTGTTTAAATCGAATCAAAACGCCTTGTAAATTGACTTTAGGCGTAAGGCCAAATTAGACCAAACCGCAACCATTCTATTCGAATTATGAGTTATGCATTATCTAGCTGATAATAATTCACACGACACTCTAGGTACATAACAGTCGGCATTTTATTTTAACACAACAAAAATATTATTGTGTGTCAAATAGAGGCGTAAACAGTTTTGAAAATGAAACTCTCCTAACACGATTTGATAAAAAATTGACAAAACGAATATTTGTTTTGAAAAATGTAGTCTTGTAAAAATAGTAGTTATTGTTTGAAAAAAAATAGCAATAACTTTGGAATATATTAGATTTTTTTCAGTTGATTGATAAGAGGAAATCTATTAGTCGTCTGTTATTGCTCGCCAGTGAATTAATTTTATGTTCAGCTCTCACAGACATGAATTAAAGAAACACTTTTTCTAATAATAATTTTTAACATCGCACGTTTTTTACTTTAATGGCATACATTTAATTTTGTATTATACGATTTTTTTCCAATGCACCAATGAAATTTTGCCCTACATTACAAATGCTGTTATATTTCTTAACAAAAAAATTAATTACTATGCGTGTCAAATGAGAATAGGACTGGAAATTCGCATTTTGCTCCGCATTTATCACGAACTTCATTAGTTATGTGTACGGAGTGCAAAAAAAATGCAAATACAGAAAAAGTGTTATTCGAATTTTTTTGACATTACTATGATGACTCGGATCTTGTGAAGTTTGCAGCAAGTGCGATCCTATTCTCATTTGATACGTCGGTTTTCATGTATAGAATAAGAACATTTTCCTGCTTTTTGCATGTCATGGCTGATTAAACACAACTTTAATGTCTGAAAGTTACATATGTATGTTGAGTTTTTACAATTTTTTTAGTGCCGAGAAATGCCCATGGAACCTGTGCTGTATAAAGAGCAAACTATAGGTAGTGCGCCACCTACTTTAATGTTGCACGAAGAAATTCATGATTTGGACGAAAATATAATCGGGTATTCTATTTTACATTTATTAACAAAATACTAAAATTTCAATAGTTAAATCTATGAAAAAAATTCCCAAGCTTCTATTAAATTCTCTACAATTTACTAAATTTGTAAATATCGAAATGTATTTTAATATAAATTACTGATAGCTTTAAAAGTGACTAAACAAAAATTTGTTATCAAAAGTACTTTTTTTTCTAAATACGAATGATAATGTAAATTAATAAAAATATCTGTTCTCAGTGACGAAATATCCCAAGGTTTGGATTTGAAGGTGATTCCGAATAAATACAAGCCTCAGATAATTTTATATTACGATCAAAATGAACCTGCTTCGTCAAATGCAAAGGACGCCGTAAAGGTTTGTAACGTTTTCGTTTTGCTCTAAAATTTGTAAAAATCGTAAAATTTAACTTCAACCTATTGAAATTCATAAATTAAAAAAAAAATGTGTTTCATTTCAGCTTTTGCATTTTAAACCCAATTTAGATTCTTATATTATTTTATTTCAGAATTCAACGGTGGAAGAAAATGTACAACTGTTTGTACAACCGTACCATAGGTACAAGTACTACCGATGGCTGTCACATGTAAGTTTTTTAAATTATGTTATAAAGTAAGTAAAAAAAAAATGAATTGCAATTTTCAAAATTTAAAAATTTCGAGTTCGCATTAAATGCGCCTTGCTAACTAATTTGAATACTTTCTTCGATAAGAAGTTATTATAGAAAGAATATCAAAATTATCAACTTAAAAAGCCGTACAAATCTTAATTTTCTTAAGCGTCTGAGAAGTCTAGGTCTATTTTTACTTCATTGGTTGATTAAAACAGACTAGGTGAAAAATTCTTAAAAATTTTATTATTATTCCAAAGTCTAAGTTTACTTAGAATATTTTAATGTTGAATAAATGAACCTGTTATTCTTATTATAAAAAAATATGAACAATGAATAAAGTATTAGGACCTCTTTCATCAACTGCAAGTAAAGTGTTGATTAGTTATGTTTCAAGTGAAGCCAATTGACGAGTAAATGTTAATATCATCTTGTGTTACACTTGAGTAATGGTGAAACTCGTACGCTTTCTTACTGGTCTACTTGACACTTTACTCAGATACGGTGAAAGAGGCCCTTAATATATTAAATATGACTTAGTTATTTAGATTAACTTAGTTAAATTACTAAGTTTGTTTGATTGTTATAAAATTTTACTGCTAACAATTTATAATAAGAATTTATAAAATACGATTCTGTAGGTAGGTTTTCTCGTGTTACCAGACTTTAATGCTTACGATAGTTTTTGTGGCATTAATTGATTTTATTTCAACGTGAGAAATATACACATTGTATGTTTGTGAGCTTTTGTTAGCTTCTCAATCGAAGGCTCCATTGAAATGAAATTATTTAAGCACATTAAAGTTGTCAAAGGCACATGTCAAGGAGATGTCATTTTACTTTTTTAGATACAAGAGATGAGAGAGTTCGAAGAAAAAACCGCACGTGTAGCCGCTATATGCAAAGACGACAAGTATGTTAAGACCGAAGTTTTACTAAAATTGCAAGCGGCCAAATCGGATTTGGAGAAAATGAACCGATCCGTAAATGAAGGCGCAGAAGACACAAGCAATCTTCCGAAGGAGAAGTTAACTACCGGAAAAGAAGTCGATGTGAAATCGGGCAAAGATAAAAGAAATAAGAAACAAGTTGCTCAAGAGCCTGAAAGTAAAAAAGCTAAAGTGAAAAAACCCGATATCTACAATGTAGATAATTATAACATGTTCTACACTAAACCTAAGTACAACAGAAAATCAAGAAAAAATTAAATGCTGTTATTGTGATGAACTAATCAGTATGTACAATATTATAAATACGAAAGTTTGTATGGATGTTTGTTACTCTTTCACGCAAAAACTACTGAACCGATCACCATGAAATTTTGCATACACGTTGTTTGTGACACCAGAAAAGACATAGGCTACTTACATCGTTCAACGCCGACGAAGCCACGGGCACCAGCTAGTCTTACATAATTTCCTTAAGAGGGTACAGTCGTCAGAATCACGTTGGTGTTAAAATTTATGATTCCCGATAGAAAAGAATCATTGTAACATATATTCAGCAAATAAATTATTATTATTATGCACTTATTTATTTTATTTTCTTAATTTAATTTTTTTTACAATATAAATTTATACAGGGTGGAATTCTGTAATGCCACCTGAAGGGAAAGTACTCTTAATACTGTAGATAAAAAAATTTACTCAAAGAAAACATTCCTTTATTTTTGAATAGAAAGAAAAGTGCATTCAAAGATTTTCGTAAATTCGCTTGCCACATCCGGGAATCGAACCGGCTAAAATCTGTAAAAGTTACACCCGTCACTTCTTTTGACTTTTTAAAAAGTTGACACTTTGGTTTAATTTTAACCAAAGCTTTGATTTGATTGGAAATAAAATGAAAATAATTGTCTAAATTGTAATATTTATTCATACAACGTATTTGTTAGTTCTATAAAGTACTCGTACTAACTAATAAAATTATTCGGATATGTCATCAGAGGCTTCCTCCTTGAATTTTATTAGATTTTTGATTAATTTGTGATTCGAGTAACTGGAATCATTGCGTTCCTTGATTACACCCTTTCCTTCGCTCGGTTTTTTCTTAGTTTTTCGATGTTTCTTGTGGTGATCATCATCTTTTTTCTTCTCTCTTATGTGACTCTCAGTGACAACAACTTTGGTATCTTCTTCAGGTGCGACCTCACGTTTGAGCGCACTCTTAAATGTCTGACCTCGGGTCGGTTCATGCACAGAAAACGTAATCCGGTCGTGATGAATCTGTTCAAAATACATAATTTATAATTAAGGAGGAGTAATTAATGTGCGCCCTCACCGGAAGCAACATCGCAGATTCGAGCATGAGCTTACATGAATGAGAGAGAACTGATCATTACAACGCGCAAACTGTAAATAATACCTGTAATTTGATAAAAGCTCAAAATCGAATCCCAATCGAAATTTTACATTACAAGTGAATGCTCCGTGTGCATCTATTTTTAATTAAAAAAAAATAAAAAAAAATATTGTATAATGTTGCTAAATATATTTTAATGCAGACCATTAAAACATCTCAACCTCCGACATAATCGGAGACTTTGATGTTTTTAATTTAATAAAAATTAAATTAATCAAGACAATTCCTCCTTCGTCCCTGGAAAGGGATCGTTAGCGTTACGACAATGACAAAATACCGAACTTGTATTTTCTCTTAGGGCTAATTTTTGTGACTGTTTACTCTATCGATTATTGCAGTAGATTTCTTTAGCACTCGTTCTACGCTTACAAGACACTTGCGCTGATGTCAGCGTCATTTACATGAACAAGTTAAAGTTGAAACACTTCCTTACCCTGTATTCAATTGAGATGAAACATTCGTCTTCGTCATCGCATATCAGAGAATTGATATCTGCAGGCTTAGGGGCATTCACTGAGCGTCGACCAACACGCATGAAACGCCACAAGGATCGTATGCGGGGACCACAGGCTTGCACGATGTCGCTCACCTTAATACATAGAAAATTATTTATTTCTATATCCTCGATTATGTAAATAAAACTTTCTTTTTATTACAAATATATTATATTTTGTTTATTATTTTTTAATCATATTTGTTTATTTACTTAACAAAATCCACAGCCTAAAATTATACACAATTAAAATATTAAACATATTTATATCTACTAAAAATAAAAGCCTACTGCAACAAATTTCATTTGCATGGTTTCCAATTAGTCTTACAACTGATTGTGGATTTAAATTAAAAAAAATCTCTTAGCAACACTCAAAATATCGACAATGCGGAAAAAGCCTGCCGCTTGAATGATTTATGGCCCAGAGTGCCAGGAGCGTTTAGGATAATGGATTAGGAAGGAATACGGAAATAGGCTCTCACTCGCCGAAACACCAGCACAGACGTGTAGAGATTCTGTAGGGGATGGTTACACACGGATTGCAAATGACTGCAAAATGGAGCGCAGTCACCGGCTTCTTTGGTTGACTTTAATTGAAGAATTACTTACTTCTTAAGCATGGAAAATTGTGAACTTAAACCTACCTTCATTTGTTCGGCACCATCACAAGAGCCGACGTTGTGAGGTACGACGCCAAAATTGTTGACGCAAGCACGATCGCCAGATAACAGCGAGTCGATCTGGAAGGCGCACCTAGGGACTGAAATGGCGCGGTCCTAATGCAGAAAATTTAGGTGGTTAAGTATTAGTTATACAAAGACATTTATAACATAGTGTGGTTACATAACCTTTATTCGAAGACTTACCCAGCCTACTTCGTCACAATGTTTTGGCTCTTCGTAGCATACGTAATAGCTGACACTCTTCGAGCCGTCCGCTCGTTTCTCAGTACTCCAAGTATACCAGTTTTTACCAAATTTGAACATGCTATTAATGTGCTCTTGACGATATATTAGCGGGAAAATCATTGCATTTAAGTGAAGAGGCTGCGAATGTTTCTCAGTGGTTGTTTTCTCTTCTTCATCTTCAACCGGTTCTATACGTTTATGAATTTTTCTTAAAAAAGGTAACGCATTTGTGATTCTCTTATGATTCCATACCACAGTTGTAGGGTGGGATTCGTCGTAAGAATCGTCTTGGTCGCTATCAAAGACGAGTTTGACTTTAACTGAGCACCCAATGTGTATCAGGAAGCATGTTGCCAATACGACCAGGCTGGAGCGTGACATTTTAGTTAATGCAAACTTTGCGCGCGCAAATTTGTTAAAATTGTTTTGCGCCTTCTTGTAGGAAGTTTTTAAAGGCCGGCAGATCGATAAGGTGCATGTTTGTAAATAGTTCCATTAATATTTCAATTGTTGCGGTGCACGGGCGCAATTAGAAAACTTAAATGAATTAGGGTTCCATAATTGCAGTAACAGAGGTCGCCAATTCGAGAACCACAAATTAATATATACATATTTGGTTGGCACACTTACACACTCATAGTAAACCTTAAGAGGTCCTCCGAAGTGTAATAAAATGTAATACCTACTAAAAAATAATAATTACAGAACCAGCGGATGGCAGTTGCCATTTTTCCAGTTTCTTTATTGCTTTATTAAAAAAGCTACATATACTTACTTGAAGAGGAAAAGTTTTTAAATGAAACATAAGTAATTTGATTATTGCTTTTATTTGGGTACAAAGATTTAGAGTATAAAATAAAATACTGCATTTGGTATCAACCCTTTCCATAAAACTTTCATTATGAAAATTAAGCATTTTGTCGACAAATACATTGTTATACATCTATAAAATAAAATTAAAGCATAAAGTTGTTATCTATACTAATTTATCATTATTATTTCTTTATCTATATAGAAAATGTATAATCGTATAGTACAAATAAAAAAGCGAGTGAAGTTTGGACCATAGTTAGGAATTAAAGTTTTCCATAGTGCTCAATATTTTACATCAGCCATAAGAATTCGTATTTACAAGATACATTATAAATTTCGTTCTAATGTGATATTTCGTCGTAGCATTAGGGGGTAAGAATAGCATCACTAAGGCAGTGAGGGTGTTTTATTGTACATATTCATTATTATAAGTGTCTAACTTTACGTTCACTAACGATATATTAGCACGAGGGAATGACAATTTACTGTTAAAAACTACCCTTCTCTCATCTATATTCTATCAACTACTCTTTTAATCAAGTATTTAAGGCCAGACTAAAGAAAGTATCGCGTACTCGTATCATAGATGCCCTACTTAGTCCATAATAGACTCCTATGTGTTCCATTATTCTACTAAACATTGGTTCCGTCTGTACCATTAATATCAAGTGAATCAAACACACTACAAAGCTCAAACTAAAGACGCTCGCTTATAAACTACTTATGTGCTTAATCTATTAGGCCCTTCAATAGTAAGCCTTTGTTTTCGGTCCACGATAGAAATTACAGAGAACATAAAACTGAGTGCGGTAGACATTCCCGAACACAAAACTATAAGCGACAATAGACTAGTAAATTTTTTTTTAAGACGACGTGATTTCATTTAAATCTCTGGTACTGTATGTAGGCACGTCTTGTCTCGTGCTCGTCATCTAAACAATATCTCATAACGACGTCCAATGGCGCTTTTAAAATATCTATATTGTCGTAATAGCCGCCATCGCAAACTTTAACACAGCAAACTACGGAAAATAGACACTAATTCTATTACAATAAAACTACTAATAGAATTTATTATTATTATTCGATTCGGATTCATCTATAACTAATGTTTGGTTCTAATAGAATTTATTTGGGTTTTATAATTACTACCTTTGAACCTAAGACTCGAAGTAACCTCGTGTATTCCGCAGTTTTTAATTTATATGTATTACTACATAATGTATGAGACATATCTAACAAAGCGTTCAAAGTTTTTTTTTATAATATAAAGAGCAACATTTAATAGTTATCTCAAATACTCATATTATATTGAAAAATTGTAATTTAAATAAAGAAGATTTAATCGGGGGCCACGAATAAATATCATATCCTGTATGAAAGGTAGTGTATATTTTATACATAAGCGGTGTATATAATTTAATAAAAAAAATATTACAAGAAATACACACACTAACATAACAGAGCTTTAAAATAATAAAAATTGAACTATTATATAATAACAAAAACAATCGATATGTCTCTTTTGCACAATATATATCTGTTTTGTGTGCGGATAAATAAAACTCGATTGACTGAACTGGTATATTTATTTTTTAAGTGCATGTGGTCGTCAAATAATTACTTAAATTTATTTATAATGTTCTGTGTTGTGTTAGTTAGGTATAGGTTACAGTATGAAAACCGCATCGACGCAGGCTGCTTCTGGCTTCTCTAGATCTAGTTGTAGACGTCCTAAGGCTAATGATGATAATGATATTGATTAACTATATTATAATCAAATAAGTCTTTAATTGGTGGTCTGATTCTTTGGATGAATAAAAATAATATATTTAAATTACTAATTAAGGAAGCGCAAACATCAAATGTTACCAATAGGTTTTCTTTTTAATGTTGTCCTACTGGACATTGAGTCGACAATTGCACAAAAAAGAAACAGTCGTAAAATATTAACATCAACACCATTTTGTTGTTGCAGTCAATTCTTTTTTATTTTCCCCACATTAGTAGAGAAAAGCGGGGTTTCAGTTGAGTGCATAATGATGAAATACATTCTCGAAATATTACATTATGAATTAATATTAGAATGAGACATATTACATAATGTAGTATACTCGAATTTTTACTTAAATATAATTAAATTTACTTGATCACTTTCCCTTGTAGCGTGTATATATTATATAAATATACAATACCTTTCATACATACAATTAAACCGTGGCAGAAATTTTACAAAACATAAATGGATGCACTACTTTCACTAAACAATACTTTGTAATGGGATAGAATTTTTTTTAAAGATATTCGTCTATTTTGCTATCTTAAATAATATATTTAGCTTACAGTTTTAATTTAATAAGAGTCTCAAGTGTGTATTAAAAATATTCATAAGAAATTTTTCATGTTTTTAAAACAATTAATAAAAGTAAAACGTGCGTAACCTGGGGCCTTGTCAAAGTACCTAACATTTTAAAAGTTCGAAAGAATAAAATGTATGGAATGTATCACGTGATTTAGCGACGGTATATGTCAATCCCATACATACTATTTATTTATTGTTTTCGAACTTTGTTAAAGTTTTAAATTGTTACTTTGACTAGGGCTCCTGTTAAAGAAGCATAAGATAGATATTATATTCATTTTAATGATTTCAGGTAGTGTATCTACTAATATTCTTTAAAATTTCGTTATTTAGAACATGTTATATGAAAATAAATAATTATTTGGTAACTTTATTATTTAATATTTCAGAGGGAAGTGAAGGAAGATCTGGTTTCTTATACCCATACGATGTCTATGTTGCGTAGCTCACTCGAGAAAGTCATGAAACAGATATGAGTAAAATAAAAATCGCTCGTGATTCGCTCACTTTAATTTTATATTCTGTGTGGACATTACTTTGGTAGGAGTTTAATAAATGATTTATAACATTAATTATTTCAGCGAGTCCATTGTACCTTGGTGCTAACTAATGAATATTTTTTTCACATAAAATTTCGTATTGTAATTCTCAATTTTCTTTAATATTACAAATCACACAAATGCCACAATATACAGGTTCACAAGCTAACCATTGTTGAAAACCCTCATAAATAGTTAAATTAATGTGACCGCCCCTTGTGTATTCTAACTACTGACTGTTCAATTAAATGTGCTCTGAGAACGAAACATGTTTGTTTCTGAACATGTGAAGCGATCTGTGAAAAAATCTACACATTACGTATTACACCTTACGTTTCTTTCGCTAGCCCCTTCACATCAAGTTAAATAACAACTTAATAAACTTGTTTGTATTTAACAACAAGTCAATAGTTATCCTGCTAACCGAACTAATATATGAATAAAGTTACCGTAACACACGGTCTATGAACTTTTTTTAAGTAGAAAAAGCGTCTGGTTCATAGATAAAAAAAAAACAAAAAACTTGAAAAATTATAAATTCATTCTAAATAACCACGAAATGGCTTTTTCGATAACCTATAATTGGTCCCGATTCAATATGTCACATTTTTTTATATGAACTTGCTGTCTTAGGGCTTTAGCGAAGAGGTTAATTTCACATAAAAATACTTTAAAAAATACACGTGTTTTTTTTTTAACAAAATCAATAAACATTCTTCACTCAAGATCACGTATTTAACAAGTCAATGTTATCAATACTAAGTTCAAAAATTCAAAACATCCACACAGAATTTTGTGTCTAATTAAGAATCACGAGAGTGCAACAAATCGGAGCTAACATCGAATAAACCACACCTATACAACTAGCGAGTTGACAGAATTTCTTTGATATGTCAAAAACCAGTTGACATGACACCAGGTATTAAGTATTATTAATAAAAAATAGATCGTAACCTCACTATTAATTATACCGTAGGATAACACTTTCCTTATTACAATCTATTACTGTGCAGATATTGGCCGTTTGGTTGCAAAAACGTTACACTGCTTTTTTTAACCTTATAACAATCGCATTAACTCTGTGAACATTATCATAAAGTATTGAATTAGCAGTGTGAGAATAAATAAAATTTTCATCCTCTAAATAGAATTGTGTTTCTTCAATAAATTAATAAGCATTATTTGTTTCGTTAGTGTTTAGGCCATTTTTATTATCAATTGCCCCTAAAATAACACACAACAATAACATTTCATATCATAAGAACTATATAAATTAATATAAAAAGATATGTTAAAGCTTTGTCACTATATAAATTACATTTATTGCAAAAAATATTGTCTGACAATAGGTACGATGTTAAAGAATCGTAACTTAAGAGTTTGTGCAAAAATAAAAACAAGTATGATAAGAGCCACAATATTTTCAATGCTTATAGTGGTCACGGCGAGAACTTATATTAAGACACCCAACACCCAATATTCTAAGTCGTTTCATCAACTTAATTATATATAAAGCACGGTCGCTGATCAGGAGGAATTTCGTACACTAACATCTTATTGTCTGTCTCTGTCGCTCCCGTGTAAATATATTAACGTCGCGCTCACACAGATGTAATGACCGAAGTTGTAAGGGATTGCAAACCTTTTTCTCTGCTAAAATAAGATCTGTTACTGTACGCATTGGTTGCGTTGGCGTTGGTTGAATAATGGTCAAACAAAATATAAATAACGAAATTTAAATAAATTTTCAAAAAAGTTAAACCACTGTCAGTAGGTAAGTACAAAATTCTTCCTGTTCCGCGAGTGGAATATAGAATGTTTTTTTTATGAGAGACATTATACCTACTATAAGTTATTATTCATATAAATGTAAAATTCGTAAAAAAAATCGTAATAAAATAAATTAAGTAAGTACTTAAGAATACCTTTTTCAATTTCAGAGATTAGTTACATTAAAAAATATTATTGTATTAATTTATATATATATATATATATATATAAGCTATTCATTAATATAAATATTTTATAATATGACTTTATTAGAGAATACAATAATTAAATATGTTTAACATAATCACAGTAAAATTATGAAAGCAACTTTTTAAGAAACGACATCGAAAAATGGGTTGAGCCCCGATCACGATATTAAACAATTTTTAAAATATTTTTTTGGACAGCGAGAGCCTGTTCGTAATGAACACTTACTTCTAAAATAGGCCACAAGGAGAGTGGCACCAGGATTAATCTGGACGGTTCCTAATGGAACTATCTAATGGATCGACTTCAACAGAGAGACAAATGTTTATGTAGCCAGAAAAGTGAAATTTTGGTATGATCAAGAACAGTAAGACTCATTCAGACGTCCTCTCGTTATCTCATGCAACACGAATCTGCTTGAGAGATTCTTGCAGACTCGTTGTTCTTATGGTTGTAGTGTCGTTTTGTGATATCGTTAAAAAAATATCGCGTCCGGGGCTCCATAGCCGATTAAGGATGCATTTTAGGTAGGGAGCGGTGAGCGGGAGTAAAAGTTAGTAACAAAGACGCGAGCCCTGACTGCATTGTTAGATACCAATACATTATTGGTATTATGGGATCTATTTATTTATCTAAACGTAAAGATGGGTAAATAAATGTTACCACACCGCCTCGAAACATTTCACAATAAATATGTACTAGAAGACTATCGTCCCCGCTTAAATTTTCCGCTGCCAACCAAAAATGTACTGTAAGAGAAAAAAGTTTTACAATATTCGAAAAACAAAAGTCCATATTTAATTAAAACCTGGTTATCATTTCTGGATTGTCACCGCTCGCGTAGTTGTCCGTCCGCAAAGTGTTGCCCCGAAACGTGTGCTAGTTGCTCATGCCCGTGACAGCTGGGCATGGGCCGTGCCAGCATCACGTGGTCGCGTAGTTGATGCTCTTGCGCTGAAGAAACAGATGGATCTCGGAGAAAGTGGGCCTCTCCAGTTCGTCCCTTCGCCAACACTCGCACATCAGTTCGTAAAGGTCACGCGGACAACCGGCCGTGCGTTCGATGCATTCAAACAAACCGTCGTCCGCTTGCAAGTGAGACAAGTTCTCTAGCACCTGAAAGTAAAAGGCAATCATTAGTGCAATAGAAACCATTCCTTATATTTAACGTAAGGAGTTGATTACAGGCCTCACAGTTACGAAGTCTAGGGTGCAGTGAAACCCGCTGGTGATCGATGCCACCAAGACATTTCAGAGCGGGTACGAGTTTCAGGAATGAAAAAGACGCGTCAGTCTATCTATCTATAAAACGAAGAATTTACCTCATTTTCAGTCAAATGTTCGTACGGTTGTCGACGGCACAGAGTAAATATCTCATGCAATGTCACAGCAAATGCCCACACGTCGCTCTTGGTTGTGTATTTGCCGAGTAACACAGATTCCCAAGCGGCCCACCGTAACGGGAGAGGAATTCTACCGTCGACTTTATAATAATCACAGGCGTACGCTTCGTTATCAGTACCGAAATCACTTATTTTCACTTGATATCCTTTGCCAACCAAACAGTTTCTAAAAAAAATAAGACAAGTTATATATTTCATGAATATTCTTCACCTGATTAATTGGATATACAATCTATTCTATACATTTTTAACAAATATTTTAAAAAGTTTTAATTTTAAAGTAAAGTACCCTTTCAATAAACCGTAAAGTAAGTAAGTAAACAGTAACTTTTTCAAAGTTTAATAGTAATTTAGTAACCTAGTAGATATTTGAAAAAATAAAACTTACCTTGTTGCTAAATCTCTGTGAACGAAATTAAGGGATTCCAGATATTGCATCCCTGCTGATATTTGTGTGGCGATATGAAGCAAAGTGGGTGTTGATGGAGGTACAGTTGTTCTAAGGAACGCACACAGATCGCCCAGTTCCAAATACTCCAACACCACAGCCAGTGGAGGGGACCGACAGGCTCCCAACACTCGAGCTAAGTGAGGGGATGACAACGCTGCCAAAATGCGCACATCCCGTTCGAATTCATCTCTGAAACATTTTTTCTTTCATTGATTTATTTAAGATTAATTTTAGACTTCAAGACAAACAATAAAAGAGAATGTTGCCATTAAAAGAACCCTTGTGTTGACCACATCTTCACATCTCTTGAAATATATACTAATAGTCACAAACAGCACTGGCTAAATTGAACAAAGACGTTGCGAAAGAAACTAATTAAACTCATTATCGTACCTCTCCTTCAACGTAGCATCGTGACAGAGAAATTTGACAGCCACCAAACGTTTCTCTGCTGTTACAGTGCCATTGTACTCTGGCACTCCGTCAGCTTCAGCCACATACACCTAAAATACACAACCAATATTTATTAACTCCGTAATGTTTGTTGTGACCGTCATATATTCAATTTAAATATTACTTACAGTGCCGAATGCACCTTCAGCTAATTTTGAGATCATTCTCAGTCTATGTCTGGGAAACTCTATGACGTTAGTTGTCTCAAGTCGCCGTTTCAGATCTATAAACACTTCTTGTTGACTCGGCGACTGTAAACATACAAACATTAATTAACAAACAAACTCAATTACACGATAAAAGATACTTGGTCAAAGCCTGACCATTTTACCTATCTACCTTGAAAAAACTTACGGGAACTATCACAGGTAGGTCAACAGATTTACTTTTTAGTATATGTTACATATAAAAGATGTCATCCTGAGAACACATTACAATTAATATGTTATGATTAATTAAAGTTACTTACACGAGTGGTGTGTTTGGAACGTATAGACCCGCCAAGAGATCGAGCCGCATCAATTTCGGCCATTTTCTCAACGTGATCGGACATAAGTTCGGTCGCGCGGTCCGACAGATTGTCCGCTAGCTGACGTTTCGTCAACAGTGGGGCGGAACTCAACTCTGGTACTGCATAGTCGTAATTTGAACTATCTGTAAAGTCAAACACAATTTTAATTGGCAAACAATAACGAGTCCCAATTTTTAAATAAAAAAAAACTTGTTGATCTGATACACATATTCTATGAACTATTATTTCTAATTAATTAATCAGTTAACTCGCGAAACTTTACAAGTAAATAAATAAATATTTATTAAGCAGGATTTAATAATAAATTTGATCAGTTGTTTGGTTAGGAATTAGGGTAGATGGCGCACAAACAGTTAAAACATCACTGAGGGTTTCGCTCAAAGAGCGTGACTACGCTGTTTTTACTATACTTACTATACTAAAAGTGGCCAACGCGCCTTAAGAAAACTATTAAAACTCACCCGACAAAGCAGTATTAGAATCCTTCACAAAATCTTTCATCTCGAGCAATACAGTGCTATAACTAAAATACGGTGCACACTTTAGAGCCTGATATGGCTCCTGATATTCATCTGACTTAACATCTAAAGAGCAGTCTATATTCATTTTGTTCGGTAGCATTGATATATGGGAAGACGTGCCACATCGGCTGTATGTCTCTTGTTCAGATCTTTTCGACACCGTTGTCTTCGCTAGAGGTGACGCGAAGCATTTCCTGTGCTTGTGCCTGTGCACGATGAGGAACACAGCGACAGCGAGTAAAATTACTAAAGCAGTGAGCACACCAACAACAATAGCCATATAGAGCGGATCCTCTTGCTGTGCCGTGGAAATGGGCAAATCTTTGTTTGTTGTTAACTTAGTTTTATCCTTTCCACCGATTGGTTTCAGACTTTCAGGTGTATAGTTGCCTTGAGCGACATCTGAAAACACAAACGAAATATTATTAGAGTTTTATATGCACGAAAAATGAAATCTTTTTTAAAATAATTAATAGTTTGTTCATAAATTTTTAATGCATTGAAAGGATATTTAAAAAAAAAAAAGCAATTTGCGTTCCTCTCTCGTTCCAATGATATGTGATAAAATAAAAACAAATGAAACTGACCCGAATTGAAAACAACTTCACTGATAAGTATCCACCTCGCCGAAAACCGCAACTCTATTCGCACCCATTTCCCAATTCTGTGATGTAATTTAATGGACACGTTGCGCGAATTCTCGAATATATTATCCTCTACATATGTGTAGCGGATGGGATCGTCCTGGAAGTGACGACCTCCGATCGAAAACGATATTATAGCTTCAGAAAATACCTGGAATACAAAATTTCACTGTTGTTAAAACGACCAAGTTTAATTTGCTACGGCTTTAAATAAACTTTGGCAACTACAAATTTGACTACGTAAACGTTGTTGTGAAATGGTCATAAAACTCTTACATGCAAAATGCAATTTCAATGAAACCCAACTAAATATTAAATCATATCTACTATAATTTACAGGGAAACTCGAAGGAAATACTGGGAAATAGCAAAAAAACATGAAAAAGGTACCTTCAATTAAATTATTATGTTATACTAGCTGGCGCCCGCGACTTCGTCTGGGTTGATAAAGAAAAAAGTAGCCTATCCTGTGTCCGGTACCTCTAAATGTTTATCTTTCAAGTTTCATAAAAATCGGGTAATTCATTTAAAAGTTATCGAGGAACATACATATATACATACAATACCTACACTTATTGATGATTGATATTATGGCCGTCCATGGAAAAATTGACATCAAATAAGATTTTGTCTAACATATTATCTAATGTGGGCGGGCATATATTCGCACGTGCGAATAAAATGCCTATTAGCCCTCTGTGGGAGGTTATCGAGTGGAGGACACGGACCGGCAAACACAGCGTAGGACAAGGTGGACAGACGATCTTATATAAGGGCCGTAGGTCGACGGTGTTATTGGAGTATGGAGGACGTGGACGTCCTTCGGCTCTACGGGATTACGTAACTTGTGATTACCTCGCAATTCAGGAAAATCAGTTCATTACATTACTTACTTACTATTACCTATTTACTTGATAGCAAGAGAACTATTGGCCCTACCTACTACAGAGTTTTGCTTTTGCTCAAATTGAAGCTAAGTAACTGCTCTACAACTTTATTTGTCACAACTTTCCTTGTAGAATGATTTTTTTTATTTGTTTCGAAAAACGGCTAACTACAAAATTCCAACTTTTTGGGAAAAATGGCCCATTTCTGAAGTAGTTGTATCTTGGAATCTGTTTGCAATACATAGTTGCGGTTGCACTAAAATTGTAGCAAATTTTAAGAGTGTGTAAGATGACTTTGCACATTTCAGAAGTTATAGGCTAATAACTGAAGAAGTCTGAAAACGAGCTTTTTCGAGCACCGAGCACAGGTCTTTCAAAACTGTAAACTTGGTTTTACACTACTGATAGCTATCCTAGCAACATCCCAACAAATCAAGACAGTGCAATGGTGACTGGCCTAAATATTAGTATTAGTATATGTAGATTGAAACTTCACTCACCTGCACATCCCTCATAAACTTATTGTTGCAATACAAGTGCACCGCACTGAACTCTCTCACTTTATCGAATTCGAATATAATGACGGGCGGATTTGGTCTCGAGTCGTTTCGCCAGCCGACCCAAGCGGAGTTCTTCGCCGCCTCCCTGATCTCGTCACCGCCGAACTGACCGTCGACCAATTGTCCGAGACCACCTCTCAGCTCTTCGCCCCATTGTCCATCATATATCATATCTGTGAGTTCCACACCATTGCTTCGCTTGTCACCTTTGGGCATTGAATAAGAGACTATCCCGACTGTGGAGCAAATGTGAAAATTTTTACTTTAAAATAATATGTTTAATTTCATGCTGTCGTGCCCTGAATCTTCAAGACAATTCTAATTCCTGGTCTGAATTTATCCATTAGTTTATATAAATATAATCTAGTTAATCTAGTTCCACCGGAAATTGGCTATTTCTAGTTGTGAGAACTAGTTGAAGACGTGAGTAAATAAGTTCAGACCTAATACCAGATTCATCTAGTTTTAGCCAGCCAGATCACTAGGTCTGACTGCATTTCTGCTAGTGAATCCGTCCATCCTTTCCTAATTTGTTATCCTAAATACTACTAAAGGGCACGTAGAGCACCTGTGGCGTTGCTTGTGTTAGTTAACCTACTATAAAGTGAAATCGTAAATAAATAAATTTAAAAATAAATAAATAAATTTTAAAACCCAAAATCAGATTATTAATATTTGCTCTATACATATACAAATAAGTAGGTGATTTCGTAATTATTCATAACTATGCAATTTTATTTCTGCAACTTAAGCTTCCCATAAGTGAAAATCGTATCAAAATCTGTTAGCTAGTTTAGAAAAAGTTAGCGGATAAACAAAAAGAGGTGGAGAGCGACTTCATTTTATAATTTGTGTATATATAATAAACAGATATATATCGTAGTATCGCATTAGCTCCTATGGGTTTATTACACAGAATTTTATACCACCTAATGCAAAAGACAAACTTTTACTCAATACATAGCATACATCATAATCAGATTTATATCCATGAAAAGAGGAATTTCTGAGGATGGTTTATATGTGAATGTCTTATTTATATTTGCAGAGTTATCACGATTTTTGTCAAAGAAATTATTTCATATTGTGTACTGTATAATTTATACTTACTAATACATAAAGCTGAAGAGTTTGTTTGTACGCGCTAATCTCAGCTAAGTACTGGTTCGAATTGAAAAATTATTTTTGTGTTGAGTCGAGGAAGGCTTATAGGCCATAGAGAACGCGGACGAAGTCGCGGGCACCAGCCAGTGAACTTATAAAAGGATTTGTAAAATATATTCGCCTGTGTTGCGTAAAAATTTTAATACGTTTAAATTTATCCTAAGGAAAATTTCGCGCGAAGCTGAGGCGTTCGTCAGTTATAAAGTGTGTCCCATAACGGTTTAAGGTACCTACTTCTATTCGCGAGGGATTTGCGAGCGGTAATTAATCACGTGGGCCCAAAGCGAGTTGGGCCAGGTTGGCCGGGCCAAAGTCGCGTCAGCCAGTCGATGCCTTGCCTCTCTTTTCACCACACCTGTTAGTCGTATTGAATTCAGTATACCCTTACCTTAACTCCATGTTAATAAAGAATTATTATATTCCTTTATCGTTGGTATACATAAATTATTTCTGGTCCACTAGCGTCTGCTGTATCAACAGCCGTACAGTCGGCCGCATAAGTCGATTAACACATTCAAAAGTGCAAAACAACTGAACACTCAACACATCATAAGCCGGTCACGACTAGAGAACAAAATAAACTTCACGTACAAACGATCGTAAAATGCTTCAGTAAGTAAGTGAATAAGAAAATAAGTTGAGTGTTCAGTTGTTTTGCACTTTTGAATGTGTTAATCGACTTATGCGGCCGACTGTACATTCGTAATATTTTAAGTAGCTCTATCTCTATCACTGCTTTACCGTATTGGTCTACTGAACAAAACTATATCGATTTTATTTACTTCACTTTAAAATTTTCAGCTCTTTGTGCTGTTTTCCTAAGAGTAACCGTCGCTAGAAATTTCTTTGTCAACGGTCAGTATAAACAGTGAGTCAGATCAGTATTTATATTCTGAATGCACTCGCACCTCTGCACCTGAGGATTACACAACTTGATGTGTTTATAATACAATCGGCTGAACACAAAGCCGCTAACGTGCTTTCAAGAATTATACTAAAGGAGCGAAGTTCAATAAATAAAATGTCATTAATACACACTATCATAAATATTTGCAAACTGAGACGCAATCGGCGCCTGTCTTTACTTCTCTTCTACCCATAGGCGACAATCTCTACTATAATGTTATGTATGTACGTTCGACCACGAAATGTTACGTTTGTAAATTGGCAATACGTGATCATAAAATCTGAGGCATTCTTGGGAGGTGCAGAGTTAACTTGCGCCTCAGTGTTGTCATAACTAACAATGGTCCGTAAGCCAGGCACTAATTTCGTCAATGATTTCCTCTCAGTCCATAATTTGTAAAATGCCTGAGAGTTGTATCATGATGCGTTGTGAACGTCAGCTGCGGCTCCGATGGTGGGTTGAGCAGTGGTAGCCCGTTACACTTTCAAAGCATCAGCTGACAAGCATTCCACCAAGATATAGCCAGCTAACTTTTTTATTTATTAACAGTAATACATAAACTATCATCTGATAAATTTTCTATTGGGAGGTAATCACTGAACACGTAGATATTCGTGTGACCTGCAGGCGCATAATCCACCATTTTATAAATAGCTGACAATTTTGTTTCTTCAAAATATTAGGCTAACTATAATTTGATGAATTTTTAATAGGAAATAAATGATTCAAAAATTTTTTTATTATGTGCGTGGGCCGGCTGCCACTCTACTGCTCAACCCATTTGAACGTCAGCTGCGGCTCCGCAGCTGACGTTCAAATCGCTTCATGATAGAACTCTCTCAGTCATTTTACGAGTTATCGACTGGGAGGAAATTGGTCATGAAAATCTGTCGCTGGCTCATGGGCCACAACAACAACAGACTAATTTATAAATACTTTGAGTTTTAAGTATTTTCCTAAACGCCGAGGAACATTAATCTTATATAAAAAATTAATGTTCCTTTGTTCAAAACCGCAAATCTCCAAAAGTAAGGTAAATGTACCGATCACCATGAAATTTTGTATACAATTTGTCAGAATATTGTAACTTTCAATAAAAGTACACTTCCCGAGGAATCATCTTTAATATAAAAATTCAACGCTGGATAAAAATATATATGATCAATAAAGATTGAATAAATGTTGAAAAGCCAGTACTTATAAAATAAAAATTAGCCAGCGATGATGTAAAAAGTTCGTAAAGGGGAACTATGGGCAAGAAGTTTTTTTATTAAAAAATTTAAAAATACATGACACTAGCAACTGTCAGACTGTAGGGGTGGTACAGTTTCTAACGTTTGTTGATATATTCATTAACAAATAATGAACCTTAATGTCCGTGCAAGTGCAGTTGCTATTTGAATAAAAAGTAAAATTTTACTGAAATAACGCCTTGCCCGCCCGCCAATAAAACCCGAGCAGTGTTATATTGTGAAATAATTAATTTTTCAACGGTTTAATGTCGATTAGTTGGTGCAGTTAGGTGGTGCAATTAGAAATAATTGTAGAAGCAACTAAAATTTTATTTATTTAGAACTTACAGGTCGTTCTCAGCGGTAAATTATATAGTTGCAAGTAATTTCACCGTACTGCTACAATTCTAAGGTGTTATTAAAAATGCAGACGTGTGATTAAGCACGACAAGTTGTATTTTTAGTTAAAATACACATTGCATGCAATTGCTACAAGGTAAAATCTTTTATGATACGAGCAAATTATCTCTATATCTATATTTACATATATAAAAATTATGTGTCACTTCGTTTGACGCCAACGAACCCCTAAACTGCTTAACCGATTTTGATGAAACTTCGTAACAGTTTTGTCTGTTGTGGATAAACTTCGAAACTGCTGAAAACTTACTTTGATGGGTCTCAATGTTTATCTAGTTATCTATACATTATATATACCTATATATACATACCTATCCTATAGAAGTATGTCTGTCTGTATATCCGCTCACTCCTCCTAAATCACGTAACGGATTTTGATACGGTTTTCACTAACGCAAAGAGCGATAAACGAGGAAGGTTTATGTGTGTTATATAATTTGCAGAAATAATTGTGTCCGTGCGAAACCGAGATAGTAAGTCATAATTGGCAGTGTACAGCACTGACTAACAATGATAGTAAAATTGTTAACAGAACCGTTAGCAGAGCTGGTCATGTCGTAACAGTGATTTAATGTTTCAAACAATCTCAAATGTTGATTGCAATATACTCGTATTTCTAGTCCAGATTTAAGATAAAACATTTTCCTTTTAAAGTGTAACTATTTATTATAATTTATTATTGTTAATTACGTTTAAAAAAATACCACTTACCACTCCAATAGCAGCCATATAACTCGACCCTCATACAAACGGTGCGTCGATGAGAACTATAGGGGATAATGCGTATTTTCGAAGCCCATATCGGCGGCTCCAAGTGATTCTTATTCTCTAAGTACGTGTTTGTATTGCCAGTCAATATCTGTAACAGAATTAATTAGGATTTATAGACTTAAAAAATCAATAATAGTTTTATTCCTTACAAGATTGGATTGTGATGCAAGACGCGAAGCGGAGCTGTGCGGAAAAAATAAGTAAACATTTTCTCTTTATTTCTTTTCTATACCAAGCTTCACTTGAGCTTGCTAATTCTAAGAAATATATCGTTCTTCTACGAATGTTCATAAGTTTAGCTCTGACATTATTTAATGGAATATGGAAAAATACTTTATTTAAATAGTTCCTTAGTATTTGAGCAGCCACTTGACCGCTATTGTCACAAGCCCACAAGTAAACAAAGTAATAGAAATCTGTAGTTGGTCGTAGGTTTAATATTCATTTGACACAAACAGTAAGCAGTAAAAGTTAGTTATACGTTGAAATAAACTAAAAGTTATGTACAAAGGTTGGTCATGGAGTAAGTTACTTTGTTTTCAGAGATATCATGTTTATAAGCTCTATACTTGATACTGAAACTAAGTTGACGGTTTTTAGTATTTCTTTCTGTATGTATGTATGTTCCTCCATAACTCTCAAACGAATTAACTAATTTTCATATAACTTATATATAATTACAGGTGTACGTCTAAATCTTTATCTACCAAGTAAATCTTTATCTTTATCACAGGATAAGACTACTTTTGTCTTTTTCAACGTGGACGAAGTCGCGGGCGCCACCTAGTAATTAATGTTGCTGTGGCCTTGAACGAAAGTATGCAGAAATTCATGAAATTATACGACAGCGCATTAAATAGGAGGACAGAAGAACCTTGGCGGTGCGCCAGTAAAATGATTGCCCATAAAGGTTAATTTAATCTTAGTTGTATTGGATATAGGTAAATTTTGTAATTGAATATTTTTAAATTTAAAAATTTACTATCTGGCAAAGATAATAAGATAAAGTTATGAAATTAAATTAGTTCAAAATATAATTGAAGTAGGTATGCAGTTTCCTTTTAAACTCTCACCAAGCCGAAGCGTACCTAGTTATACTTATTAAAGCAACTTAAACATTGTACTTGTATAATAATTCCAAGATAACTATAAATTATGTCCTAAGATAAACAGCAAAGTTGAAACGGAGTCGCAGACTATAGTTTTAGTTCACCGAGGGCATAAAATTATCAGTTTTTTTTTTTCATCGCGATAATATTGCGCACTGCATTATTATATATCTATATCAGTGTGTTTTGATAAAAATGATGCGACAGATAAAATTCTGATTTAAATTATAAAATAGTATTAAAATGTAACAAATATAATATTTTATATTTTATTTCTATTAAAGGTGACAGACAGATAGACGGGCCCATGTGTAAGTATCGATGGGATCAGTACGTGATACTGAACCTATTTTTTTTTAAGTTGTAATTTATGGCCATATTTGTTTATGGCCATAAATTTGAGTCAATAAACAAATCGTAATAGTCGAATAAGTCGTAAACGGTAAGTGATAGAAAAAAAATTATAATATTTATCTACAATAAAAGTTATTACCATTTTTGTCCTCAAGTGCACGGTTAATGAGATATAGGCCGAAACCGTTTTTGGTCAAAATGGCGGCACTTCCGCCTAATTTGTAAGTATTTTGTGCATTTAGGGTCAGTACGTTAAACTGAACCTATTTTAAAAAAAAAGTAAGAGTAGTAATTTAGTACATTATGGACAATAGTAAGGGCTCGTCTATTGGCTTTACTACAACAGGAATTCGTATTTAAATGCGTTGCAGACGTCCATATTGTAGCGCTGGCTTACCTCTTGTCCGTCCGCAGATCGGTACCGCACCCACTTGGCGAGTTTCGGCCGCCAATACTCAAGCACATATGACTCGGCGTATTCTTTTCCTTGGGCGTTACCAAACCGACCCTGGGTACCTGTGCTTGTGATGACATGCACAGAATGAAGATCTATCTCCAACCATTCCGTCGACTCTGTCGTTATCGGCGACTTCGGACACCACGCGCCACCTTTAATATCCTGATTCAATCTGTAACAACGGATTTACATCTGTAACATAATAATAATATTTACATTATGTTTCTAATTTAAAAAAAAATTAAAAACATTTATTTAAATTTTAAATTTTATGCTAGTTCATAAACTAAAAAATTTCATAAACTGACGGATTTATAATACACTAGCTGCTGCCCGCGACTTCGCCCGCGTAACTTTGTAAATGATATATGTACTAAAGCCTTCCTCGAGAACCACTCTATCCATTGGTGAAAACAGCATGAAAATAGGTGCAGTAGTTTTTGATTTTATCGCGAACAGACAGACAGACACAGACGCGGCGGATGTAGTGATATTAAGTATGATACCAATGTACAACACCACACACTGTATAAAATGCTAAAAGTTATAGCTTTCACAATATTGAAAACTACTTTTATATTATACTACACGCTCCCGGGTTCGCCCGGGTTCAAAATTAAAACTATTCTATCTTATAAGTTGGACCAAATTACACATAGATACAAATTTTTATCAAAGTTGGTTCAGTAGTTTCGGAGTTCATTGGCATCAAACATGTGCCACGAGAATTTTATATAATAGATATTGAAATTTTTATACTAAAAACTAATATTATGTGGATCGGAAATAATTATCCAAGAAAGATAGCCACACGAACTTTTTTGTGTCTACATCATTATGCTTTTGTGGGCTATAACTGAAAAGTTCATATCGATACAATGATTTGCACTATACCTACGTGTAGATAGATTTAAAAAGACCTAAAAAAATCCGAGCAAGATATTGGAGGCTTATGCAATATTGTAGGAGTAATATGCAAAATACAAAACTAGCTTCAGGCTGGTGGGAGCATTCATAGCAATTTGAGATTTTTTCTAATATGTGTTTCCTATGCGAATATATTTATGTATCTAATGTTGAATTGTTCATTTCGTCGGAAAATTGGACAGAAAACTTATGAAAACTACGAGAGTCGAAGTGAATATTACATTGCTCGTGGTCGTTTGTATACACCCGTTTACATTTGCAAGGATGACGTAATGAGCTTTGGTGGGGAGCGTCGAATTGAAGCGAGCAGTGAGAAAGAGAGAGAGGAGAGAGCAGTTACTCCAAAAGTAATAGACCGATTTGTGTGACTTTAACTTTAGGTTACTTTCGGTAACACTTAGTGCTCGTGAGGGACATCTTACAGGGACTAAATATATTGCAATATAGGATAATTTATAGTCTATCGCGAGTAAAGGTTTAACGAATTCGCAAACCTTTTTGTTGACCGACGTATTTGAATTTCATCACTTTGTATAAAGGATATAAATATGTTTAATTATGCCTGATTACGCGCGATATTGGCTCATGTTGCGAGATTTTAATATAATGTTTTTGCCTTATATTTGTAAAATTTTGACTGTTCATTCCAACTTGAGATCACAAGGCAGCTATCAAACAAATCATTCATGAGATATAGGAGTTCATTTCCCTTTTAATTCTTGTTGTGAGTAACGGCATGTTCGGTTATCATCTTTAATTGGTAAGGCCAATACCTGAACTCTCGCATGATTCATACAAAATGCATCAATTTATCAAATCCGAAAGTACACAGAAAAACAACAAAGGAAATGCCGTGGCATATAATTAAGAGAGAATTGTGATTAAGATAAAAATGCACTCTTACATTCTCTTAGTTTTTGGAGTTTATTCCTTATGAATCGATTTGCATATAATTATGTATATACATACTAGCTGGTGCCCGCAACTTCGTTCGCGTTCTCTATAACCTAAAGCCTTCCTCGATAAATGGACTATCGAACACAAAAAGAATTTTTCAATTCGAACCAGTAGTTCCTGAGATTAGCGCGTACAACCAAACAAACAAACAAACTCTTCAAATTTTTATAATATGTAGTTAAAGATATAAGCCCGTGGTATTTATGGGAGTAAAAACAAATTTGTTATGCGTTATAATTACGTTCAATTTTTTTTTTAATATCTCTGATACACAATATTATTTAAAATAACTTTTTTAACAAAAAATAAACCGACTTCAAACCGTCTCATGGTCTTTTCTCATGGATGCCATTGTCAGAACTGGACTAAATTAAAATGGGACCACACGGGAAGCACCAGCTTTCAAATAAAAAAAGAATCATCAAAATCGGTTCCACCCCGTCGAAAGTTATGAGGTAACAAACATTAAAAAGAAACATGCGTCGAATTGAGAATCTTCTCCTGTTTTGGAAGTCGGTTGAAAAGAACAACGTTGTTTCGGCTGTACGAATTGTGAAAATTTAAATTTTATAATTGTTCGTAGGGAGTAAACTCCAGTCATGTAACATATTTTTTTAAGAAACACACAGGGTATTATTTTACTTACCAATGGTGTTTGAAACTTAAAGGCTTGTATAGTTCTAACCAGTTTTTTCAACCAGTATAATCGGTGTGATATTTTTTGGACCATATTTTATTACCAATCTCTTATAGGGAGCAGAACGGTTTATTTTGCTAGATCCGTTGACGAACATTAAAATCGTAGTGATATTTCATGATGGAATTTCCATTCCAATCTATAAAATATGTGATTTCATAGATAGTTGTATCCTTCTTCGAGACGTCTCGACTCGTCTTGATTACCACTTTAGCACTCATAAAACCATCCAAAGGACAGATATGATGAGACTAGTTATAAACACTAATTGAACTACTTCAATAGGAATAAGCCCTGGGAGTAACGGTGTCAATGAACGCAATTCAAAATTTGACTTGTCTTTCTAACAATTCATCGTCGTAAAGCAGTGATCTAGAAAAGTTACATTCAATTAAAGATCCCTAATACCTTTGTTTGTACGGTAAAAATCCCAAATATTAAAAAGAAAATAATTTAAAAAAAATCGCCTATCGCAGTAAACAGTGCATAATTTAATAAAACATAAAATTATTTCTAAAAGTAACTAATCAACACTTTTAGTTGGTGAAAAGGCCCTTATACTAACATCCTTTTTTATACACACAAAAATATATAACAAGATTATTTACATAGTAATGAATTTTATACATAAATTCCAAAGTCCTTGACTATCACGTTCATAAACTGTATTTTATATGTGACACTTGTATAAATTGCATATTGATTAGCATGAAGGCAAGTCACGATAATCGGCACGCAATGAACCTGCACCAAAAGCCGTAACCGTCGATCGTGTTCGTGAAACACTGGTACTAGTGTTGGTTATTATCATATACCAGTGTCAGTATTTCATACAGAAACGCTGAGTTCATAAGCCTCTTATTTTATGACCAGTTACACCTGTATGGTTATATGTATAGACCAGGCACAAAGGCCTTTATGTAAGGATTTATGTGATACGTAAATTATACACATATTATGTAAACGAAACATTAACATTTTCAGTCGTTCAAAATCTTTCGAACTAACTTTTAAAACTTTACAAATATTTTGTACATGAAATAGACAAAATGTTTGTACCTATATAGAGGCAAAATGTGTTCAGTTGTAATAGCATTGCTTCGCCATGAGTCCTTGAAATTTCCCGAACTAAATCACACGCCGACAGGCACTTTTATGCGCCATTAGCCGGCATTCAACACATTGAAAATAGAAGAAACAACCGTAAGTGTTCGCAAAATATATTACAAGTAATACACTTTTTTTTTACGAAAATTTGATTATCCTCATACTTAGAAGTATGGCTTTGATCATACTTTTGAGTATGATTGAAAATTTCCACTTCATTTGTAAAGAGATAGATCCCTATTTTGACTGCGCGCGCGTGTGTGTGTGTGTGTGTGTGTGTGTGGCGAGACAAATATTGAAAGATAAAAATATTAATGAAATTACCTTCCATTTTGTGGTCCCACATTTCCGTCGTTGAACGAGGAGCTGGCGGTGAGGTCCTTGTCCGGAATCAAACCGCTTTCCATTCCAAGAGGCGCGATGCATTGGGCTGTAATATTAAAATCGTGTTCATTATTCCCAATATGATATATTTTTATCAGTAGAGTAAGAGGGCTTTTCGTGGTCGCTGAACTATGACGACGTAAGCTACCTACCTATAGAAGAAACTCCGTGTAGGTAACGCTATTCCCATTTGGAATTATACGACGAAGCGAGACTTACAATTTAATCATTTCAAATGTCGCACAGTTAATAACTTTAATACGCTCTAGTGCACAGAGAAACCTTTGACCTCTGCTCAAATAATGTTTTGAAGATATAATTGTATTATGTGTACTGCATATCTGAATGGTATAAACTAATAACTACGTGTAATTACCAACTGGGTAAACTTTGATGACATTTGAACGAAGATTTCAGTCTCGGTTTAGACTTGGGCATAAATTATTCCAAAAGGAAAGGACTGAGAGTCGTCGTTCGTATCTATAATATGCAGTAAGATACATTGACTACTCAGAGTTATTATATTCAAATCGATATTTAATGGGAGTCATCAGAAGCGAGGTTATTATTTCGATTTTCGACGACGATGTCGTTAGATCTACATCGAAATTATCAAATACTTACAACTTTTTGACGGTTCTTTTAAAAAAGTATAGGTTTTTTAATAAATTTATAATATAAATAATAAAATTTCCTATGAACTTACTCATGCTGCAAATGATTTGCATGCGTAAACATAAGTAAACGCCGATAGACTTCGAAGTCGTCAATTAGGTTGACAATAAAAATCTGCGTGATAATCCTAGATTACAGGAATTTGCAATCGAAAATTTAGTAGTATCCGTAATATCGAATGAAGTTCGATATGAAAAGTTACTCGACACGTTTAAGTATTGTTTGGGCATTTGTAGTTAGTTTGAAGAGAATAAAGAAGGGGCAATTTCCCTTGAAAAAAAAACCCTTAGTTCGTTCGAAATAAAAATCACGTACACCACCAAATGTTATTTAATACAATTTTTTTTACCTTTGCCTAATAAATGTTAATCTAACTCAAGTTCTTCTTTAGGCTAAGCTGAAAATTTCATATTTATGACTTTTCTTTAATGATTGTTACGTCTAAGTGCTTTTAATACGAATATTGTGTAACAAAACGAAACAACTGCCTCATTAGAAAGTTAAGTGTCTATTAGTGTAATTCATTCCTTTGAATTTTTCAACAGTATTTTCAGGATATTATCCAGTAGAGGGTAAAAAATATATTATTATTTTTGATGCTAAGTTTCACGCTCCGTTGTTTGATTTCTATATTATTGACACATTTTTATTAACCGTATCAAACAGGTCACGCATGAAGAACAAATAAATTAATGTTATTGTATAAAAAATTCAAGGTACCCATAGGTAACCACAACACAGTTGACAGGTTAAATTTCTCAAAGAGCTCGTACCGTATAATTCCCTTGCGGCGCTTAGAAGTCAATCTATCAAAGTGGGTAGGTATTCGCGTGCAGTAAACACGTAAGAAACAAACAATCCCTAATATTTAACATATATGCGTATACATACATACGTCGCGTCATTTAATTAGCTGCCACGGGTTGATAACTTGTACTGTCGCCATTGGAATGATATGCGTGAGTACAAGTGAGGAGCGGAAGCGGAAAACAGATATAAAGTCCATTCGGTGCGAAACTTCATCCTCGCAATTGTAGCCATTTTGGTAAACCTGTGTTTTTTTCTGAATCGACGGCGATGATATATTTCTCCAACTAAGCGATGACGGTGACGCTTTTAGCAAACAAATAAACATTATAAATAAAATGAAGTCGTTGTCAATAAAATAACCAACCAATTTTGATTTGCAAAAAAAATATATATTCGTGTGAAGCCGGGGGCTGGTTGGATGTGAAACCGCACAATCGCTACCGCCTGTGCTTTGCACGGCTTCGTTAATGTACAATGGCTATCAATCATTCCATTCGAATACGGTGCGATGCACGCCTCTAGACGAAAATTTAATTTTAAACTGTTTCACAATCACACGATCGAAAATGGGAACATATTATTGTAAGCGCACATAAGGCGCCAAATACTAAACAATTACCGATTCAACTATCTTAGTTAAACATTCCTTTAGCAAACATTCGTTTTGAAGTTCTCTGGTTGTTGTTTATTGAAGAATAAAGATTTATGATTCACCTCTCATGCACAGACCAATGAACATAAATTGCCTGATGCATATTTCATGTATTAGGTAGGTATATTTTGCCAGAGACTACTATTTTGTATAGCTATATGCTAATGTTACAAACAGCCACATATGAAACTTGTTAACTATTTGTATTTAATCTCTAAAACTAATGAACATTCATCATCATCATCATCATCATCTCAG
This sequence comes from Synanthedon vespiformis, assembly GCA_918317495.1. Classification (NCBI taxonomy): domain Eukaryota; kingdom Metazoa; phylum Arthropoda; class Insecta; order Lepidoptera; family Sesiidae; genus Synanthedon; species Synanthedon vespiformis. Next base: position 8,823,486 of record OU906947.1, read on the forward strand.
CCGTAGGACGTCCACTGCTGGACATAGGCCTCCCCCAAAATTTTCCAATTGGACCGGTCAGAAGCAGCCTGGATCCACCGTCGACCCGCGGCCCTTATTAGGTCGTCTGTCCACCTTGTGGGTGGACGTCCTACGCTGCGCTTGCTGGTCCGTGGCCTCCACTCGAGAACCTTCTGGCCCCAGCGGCCGGAACATGAACATTATTTTGTTATTAATAGATATAAAACTAACTTATAATATATTTAGTTACTTGTATCCTATTGTTGCTGTATCCTTAGACGACGACGGTTGCCACCTACCATCAAGTCGTCTCTATGTACGCTTATTTATTGTACTTTGCACTAATGGAAAAAACGTTAAACGAGGAATAGAAGGTTTTTTTTTTATATAAAACAATCTTATGCGCCTTGCCAAGGTTTGCAACTCCCTGCCGGCATCTGTATTTCCGAGCTCATATAACACCAAATATTTTCAAAGTTCGAGTAAATAGGCATCTTAGACCTCATCCTTGCTTCACAGTTGGTTGTTGGCCAAGAGCAAACATATCGTTACATATTATAAAACAAAGTCCTCCACCGCGTCTATCTGTCTGTCTGTTCGCGATAAACTCAAAAACTGCTGCACCGATTTTCATGCCGTTTTCACCAATGAAAAGAGTGGTTCTCGAGGAAGGTTTTAGTACATATATAATTTACAAGGTTGCGCGGGCGAAGTCGCGGGCAGCAGCTAATAAAAAAAATTGCAGTTGTGCGAAGCTATATATATATATATATATATATAAATAAAAAAGGCAGAGCAAAATGCGTTTCGCAGTGACAGGCCCTTTTCAGTCTTAGCTTAGGACCACTGTGTATTAAATAACAACATTGATATTGTGTTCTGTTGTCTATAAAAAGACACCAAAGCTTCACTTCCTTTCACTCTTCCTTAATCCTACTAATTGTAAGATTCCGGCACCTGAGGCGTTACCCGTCTGACAAAAAAAATATATCTCCAAGAAGTTGAATTGGATTATAAATAATCAATATTTAACTAAACAATTGAGAAATAGGTAAAAAAGGTTTATTAATATTATTTTTACAATTAGATATTTCAAGTGAAAAGTGAGGTTTGATGTGTGAAATAAACCCTTTAATTTAGATGTAACTTAAAATGGGTATTGAAATACATGCAACACACAGCCGCTGAAAACGCGCAGAATTAAAAGTTTTCGCATGGCGAAACATTTTTAAATTATTAAAAAAAAAAACATTTCATTTATAAGAAATAGTAAATTAAAATATAACAACAAATTAATCACATAAAAAATAACTTATTCAAACTAATATGACTACGAAATCTTGGGGAGGGATGCAAATAGGTTTCTTCTATTAAGAAGTCTCTTTTTGTACCTTTGAAAATTAAAATGGACCCAATACGGTTTCCGTAGGCACAGGTTATTTTATTACTATACTACGAATCAAGATTTATAATTTGTGAAAATTTCATTTTAAAAATTCTTAATGAGAAAATCAGCTATTAATCTCTGTAATGATTTTCATGAAACTTGGTACGGGACACAGGATTTCTTTTTCAACGCGGACGAAGTCGCGGGCGCGTCAGCTAGTACCTACATAAAAATTACGTGTCATGTTGTTTGAGGCTAATTTACTCTTGAACAAACTACTGCACCGATTCTGATAAAATTCGATAGGATAGTTATTATTTTCAACCTGGGTTTTGAACAAAGACTAACATAATATATAATATTGATCGTGGTAAAAAAACCAGACGAATACGCAGACAAAACTAATACCTACGGTAAAAAACTATTGAGAGTATAGTACTACTCATTTTAAGTTAAGTAATCGTATGAAGTAAAAAAAAAAAAAACAAAAAAAAATACCAATAAAATTAACAAGAAATCAGAAAATTGTACTTAATTTAATTCGCATGACTTCCTTCGTTACGAACCATAATATATATCCAACCACATGTCATCTATTCCATCAATAACTTACTTAATTTATATTCAATGAACTGCAGCGCATAACAAAATACTCGTACATGAAACCGAAGACAGGACGAAGAAGATCGGTATCATTACATTACAACGTCGCATAGCCAACGACCGATTGTATTACTTATATATTGTATGAGATACAAAAATTGTATGTATGCACTTTTTTATAAGACACTGTTTGAGTATATAATAGATTCTACGAGAGTTCTATTACAGGCTCATGACGATAAGAATTTAAGGTATTCTAGAAATGAAATTAAAGTGGATTTTGTTGGGCTTTTATTGTATCGCGATGGACGAATTTCGCACTTTGAAAATTGGGCGAAATTTTTACAAGTCCTCAGTATTACCTACGGTCACTATAATTATCATCACATCACATAGATTTTTATTTAGCTTTTCAAGCTATTCGTGTTTGCATATGTCTAGGTTTGGTACTATGTGTCATGTTTGCTTTTGTGCTTTTTTAGATAAGCTAAATAAGTCTGCTTCAGGAGATTTTATCAGAATTAAACTCTAAACTCGGGCCTTTCGGATTATAACGAAGCCTATGCTGTTCTATTAATCTCTGTGGTGTGGTTCAACTTTTATTCTATTTAAGCAGCGTCAAACTACGCATCGGATTATTGTTTATTAAATTAAAATCGTTAAACTAGTATAAATATATTTTTTCCTTTTTTCCCCGATATACTTTACATACAAAGGTACGATAAATTTCATACTACGCTTTCCATCCGAACATGATCGAATTTGTAGTCACCCTCGAGACAAATCGAGTGGAGACAAAAGCCAAACGATTATAGGTCAAATGCAAATACAATTCGCTTGTTGCGTGTGCCGCTATTTAACAACGGCCTCTTGCTGGTGCCCCGCTTCCATCGATGCCCGCTTCAGAACAAATTGGAAACGTCATAGAGCGGCGTTATTTGAATATTAATAATCGCGAATAAAACGATCTTAGTTTACGCGAAAACATTCACGTAGACCGCCGAGCGATTTGCCAATCGCTTGTGATTCTGACATCCGGTAAATTGAGTTCGCATTTTTTGTTGTTGTATTAACCAACCATTTTTCTCTTTACATTTCGCCCCGGGGGTGACTTATTAAAAAGAGCTCGACAAAAAAAAGTGTAACAAAATAATTAATCGAAAGGAATAATAATAATGGCATGGGGAAAGTTTCAGAAGCACTGAGTTTGTGCGTGCTTATGCTCTTGCGTGACATGTAGTCGTCTAATGAATAATAAACAGCGCAGTGGCGACTCGCTACTCATTCATATCCATCCACGAAAGGTAATATATTTTTTACATAAAACCATCGACTGTCAACTTAAACCAGCTACAATATTAGCGGGGGCTCGTATAAATTTCACTCATATATTAACAATATTTAACCGAATGATTAGTAGTCATCACAAATTAGCAACACTTACAAAGCAAAACAAATTTTCTTTTACAACAAAATCCACTTTGCGTGATGTCTATGTACAGAACTATTATTTTAATTACTTTCGTAGTAAAAGGGACCGCCAACAATTTTGTTTCTCTCTTTTTTTTTAACTTTGAACGTTCGGTAATTTCCACGATAAATGTATACCCGACCGCATTTCTGACAGCAATAACGGCCTATTCGACGGCGTACGGTAATGACTTTCCAAACCATACAATAGGTACATTCGGTTTTATATAGTAGAAGAAAAGAACCACACAATTACCAGCCCCATGTTGGTTGATCGATACTAACGGACCGTGAACCGGCTGCATGTACAACGAAAGAAGGTTACCTTCGACAATTTTGTACAGCAAACAGTTCAAGAAGTCGCTCACGTTTTTTTGTGAAATCGATATCGAAACAGTAACAGACGAGCATTATGGAGTGTCGCTCAGAATAAGCTTTATGTGAACGGCTAATGAAGCGAATTCGCCATGACGACCGGACGCGGTTGTACTGTTCGCTTATTTGTATGAAAGAGTCGTTTTCTGTTCAGGCGGCACGGTCAAGTCCTGACTTGAGATGTGCCGCGGTTTCCGTTTCCATTCTTTAAAACCAACAGGCATGACGTGTTTCGCTATTGTCGCCGACACACCGGTTGTTACCCGCCTACCCATTAAGTCAGATATGCCAAAAGCTGGGCCTGCGGTTTACGAGTCGCAGCGCCCAGATAATATCTACTGTCCTAGCTAAAATGTTAAGTACGAGACAGAACCGAGTTTTGACAATGTTACTTTCATTAATTCCACTTTTGTGTTAAGTAAATAATTTTTATAATTTTCAGATATCGTGCCTCTGTCGTACACAATAACAAAATGATGATAGTTCGAGTCTCATCACGACGGGAAAGCCTTTTATGGAAATACTACCTATAATCCATACATTATCATACATAACCATTGTATGTGTTTGTGTACCGAAGCCTTTAGCGAAGTGAACATATGATTAAAACTTTTGCGGCCCACTAGTGAGTGGATTTGACAGACCTGCACTACGTGAACTGTTTTGAGAAGGTCTGAGTGTGATCTTTGCACAACATTTGCAGGGAAACTTTTCTGTTAAGGATGCGTTGAAATATGAGAACGGAGAACGCCGCAACTTAGGGAATTTCGTCTCTCTGGAACTTTATCGAGTCGCGTCGTTACGGAGCGAGGGTTCACACAAGTTTCTAATTAAATATTAAGACCGATCCCGTGCCGCGCGGCGGCGACTGCCACTCGGCACTATAACTTATCGGTTGTACTTGATGTGGGCATGAAAAGGCCTTTTACGTTCAACGAGCGCACTCTCTTCTCTTGTATTCACTTAATATAAATATTATATGTCTCATCGTTTGCCCGCGCCGCGACCGCTTCGCTCGCTAACTTTTATTGCGGTCCATGTTTATAGATGCTCCCGTATGTATCTCGTTATAACGAATTTTGTTATATTGTCAATAACTGTGAAGCGAGTTCTAATGTTGTTTCATGTCTCTCGTGTGTTGGCGGTGACCTAATAAGCATTTATTGACGACCCAGGGGTTGTATTATGAAGGAAATTTATAAAGCAAGCTTAATTGAAACCATGCAATTTGTGCAAACACTGTTTTAAAACATGGTGGTGGTTACCGACGCCAAATGGACCTTCCAAATTATGAAAGCGGGAACGCAGCAACTACTGCCAGTATTTACGCGTTCAGCAATATATTTTATGTATGTTATTATCAGGCATTTAAATACATGAAAAAACCGCACAGCGTTAGTGAACTACTTACATATTAACGAAATACATGTAGAAATATTTATAAGATTTGTTCAAAATGTTGTATCAATATACTTATTTATATAACGCTAATTTGTATAGTTTTCACGGGGTATTCAAATAATAAGTAATTATAGTATTTGCACTTACATATATCAAGGGCGTGTAAGCACGAGGCCCCGCCAAGCAGCAGTAGTGCTACCACACATGGCACCATATCGCCGCCCTCACTGCACCATCTCTACCGGACACCTTGGCACTGTAACAAACAATATTTATTTATTTAGCAGCATACCTAACGGCTTATCATATATTTTACAAACTCATTAACAGACAATAATATTTTTTCACATTGCCCATTAAACAAGTTTAAAATTATACACATACTTAGAGAGTGTTAAAGCGCGTGGGTGTGTGCGTGAGGGTGTGTTTGTGTGTTATGCGTAGTATATGTGTGTATACTCACAATAATTATGTCACAAGACTCACATATAATAATAAAATAACGAATCGGATATCCTTTGAGTATTCGCCTATATGGGACGGTTGAAGAGCGCGATCAATATTACTCCATTAATATTGTTCAAGCAAGCTGCGACCAGCTGAACTGAACGGCTTGCGCTGTTACTTGTAAATTAATATTCATAATACTTAGTTTGAATACAATACCTATTATAAAACTTATGAATAAAATTCATGAGAAAAAGCCCATTAGGTTACAAGATGATTGTTTGTGAGCAGCTCAAATTCAGCACACCAATTTGAGACACGATATTATACCGGAGCACAAAGAAGTTCGATGGCAATCTCAAGTCAAAAGCTGAAAAGAAATAAGGAATTATTCGAGAGACATTTTATTTGATGTAATATACGATTCCGCATTTCAGTGCTACGAAGAACGAAGAATAGCGCAGGCAAATACAATGCGGAGATGTTACGAGCTCCTTAAATATCCAAACAAAGGATTGTCAGTAGACGTCGCAGTACAATGGGGTAAATGCTATAAAAAAAGTGTCGAATCAAGGTTTCAACATCGTTAGAGCTCGTGTAGTCGGCTTTGTATACTAAAATAAACATCTAGATTCGAGTCAAGCTTGAATAACTGTCTTTTAATTGGTCTGTTTCTTTGTAGGCACGTCATGCGACAGAACAACTCTACAAAATGAGGCGCGTTCTAAATGAGAAGCGACGCGACTTGTTGAGGAAAAAATAATTACATATTTATTTACCCTTAACAAATTGTACCTACGGCGAAAAAATCAACGAACGGGATTCACCTGTATTAGTGCTATTAAATAATTTGTCGTATATATCCGGCTGGATATATACGACAAATGGACACGAAAATAATTGTCAGATAAAGGGCCAGAGCATAGCAGCCAGAGTTGGATATGTCCGGACAATTATTTTCTGGTTAAAATATTTCCAAAGTTACCCCAGTGCCGGCAACTGAACCCAGGTTAGTTCAATATGGTAAGCATGCAACTTGCAAGTACACGACCAAATAGGCTTATTTATTTTCACTTCAGTATGTTATGGTTTCATAATTACATTAACTGTTATTACATTTTTAGACGTACGAGAAAATATTTCGCAATGTGGGAAATTGCTTGAAGCTCTATTTCAGAGTAGAATGTATAAAAAGGCATATTAGATCGAACCCGACCGTCACCCAACTACAGAGATTCAACCGCTCTCGCATCCCGAGCGTGTCTTATCGCTACTCGAACATTCACTGCAATAATTACTATAAAATTTTATGGTCTGTATACAATACGACACGGTCTTTTGTTGACTTTTTATTAAAATTAATTTAATTTTGGCATTTTTCCTTTAACTGTTAATGTAGATTAACAATTAAAAAATAGTCAATAAATTAATTTGTGCATTAGATAATATAATTGACGACGTTATTGCCTAGAGGTCGAAATTAGAACGTAATTAATTTAATTTTTAAGTACTATTTAGAGGGCGTCCATAAATTACGTAAGGTGGCTGGGTGGTTGAGCCAAATCTCACGACATCTCACCAGGGGTCGAAAAATCGCCAAAATCGCCTCACGTAATTTATGGATCCTTACATATAAGTTAATCTCGTCTCAGTTTGACCATAAACAAAGTATACAAACATGCGGTATAGCGTTTATTTAATTAAATTTATGAATTTCTAATGCATATTTTATAACAATATTAGGTTTCTCCATAATTATTATACTTTAAGTATAATAAATTTCATACTTCTCCGTCCGCGCTATTTTCTCAAAAGGGGAACCAAAGTTTTCGCTTCCCGTATTAATAAACAGATAATGTCAATTACAATTAGTTTCTAAACAAAAACTTACAACATCCACACAAGAAAATAAAGGCATATTTAGGAAGGGTCTGGCGAGACCACATGACGTTTTAGTAAATAAAAGACAAAACGTACAAGAGATCGCTTTATGTTGCCGCTGTGTGTATGCATACCCCCATGTTGTACAAAGGGTCTATGTTTTCTTATCAAGTCAACGGCCAGATAGCAATCAAGCGCCCATTGTATTGCACCTACCATCGGACGTGCTGCTGCACCAGATTTTGCGAACTAATAAGAGCAATTAACAAATAGCTTTGTTGTAGACGTTTTGGCGAAGCATAATTCTAAACATGAATACAAAAATATTTTTGTAACCAAAAGGGGAGAATAATTTTTATACCAGTTCAATGGACATTTGTAATTTTTAATAAAATTTAAATAAATATGTACTTAAAATTTCATAATTTTATACAATTATAATACCAAAAATGACTAAAATCTTTGTTCCGACCCGTAAGAAAAGTTCGTAACTCAGTTGCGAAATAAGAATATTTCTACGCTGTTTCGCAACTAATTATAAAATAAGTTTTATAATCAATTTCTATAGTATTTTTATGCTAATACCTAAAACGGGTTAAATTCAATTAGTCACAGTGCAAGATTTTTACATTAAAATTCTCTACAAAAATAATCACAGTCAAAGATCATAATATAATAATTTTTAGTTATAAATTTATTTATCAATTGTTTATAATTGATAGTATTTAGTAAAAAAAACTAGTAGGTCTTTTTAATAGACTATATTTTTAAGAAAAAGTGAATCTCAAATTTACATAGGATACTATATTATCTATATCAACCTCATAATAAAATCAATTAGTCAAGTGTTTAGTAAAAGATATTCCGTAAAGTAATAACTCTTTGAAGTCGTTATCATTATCATTAATTTGTATTTTTAAGGATTCGTATAAGTCGACTATGGAAAAGGGAATCCATATAAGATTCCTTTAATGTCACCCAATCTTCTATCAAATAATTTTCTCTCAAGAATGGTTAGAGGTATTAATTTGCAATTAAGGCGTAATAATGGCTAAAAAATATAATAATTAACTATCAAAATTCAACAAAACCAAAGAGTGAACACGTCGTAATTGAACCAAAATAATAGATTTAATTTTTATTGTTTTCCACATAAAATAAATGTGCCGTGAATGGCAGCCTTAAAAGTTGCTCTGGACTTATGCGTGTTGGGCAGCACTATTTTAATATTTCGAAACATATCACTAGTAAACTAGAAACACGCCTTGGGCAACATCTCAATCACAATTTAATTGGGTGGACGAGCGAAATGTCCCTCGATATTATATTATCCTCGGAGCTCTGCGTTTATAATAATGTGTCGCGACTTCTAGCAAAATGTCGTTCTACTTGTTCCCTACTGAATAAATACACGAGTTAAGTAAATGTTAGTTCAAGCCTACTTGCTGTGGATATCTCTGTCTTTAAACTGTTTTGTACTATAATGGATGGTGAGGATATTAATTTTACTGACCTCCATAATAACTTTACTTAAATTCGGTGCTATAGAAATTTATTATTTTATTTAAAATAGGTACCCTATGATCTGGGGTCCAAAAAAAAAAAAAAATATATATGTATATATGCATGGAATTGAGAACCTTCACTGTTTTTGGTTTTTTTTTCGTTTTCGTCGGTTGATAAGAATACAGACACGGTATCGTCTGTCCGTCGTATGAAGCAACTAAAAAGGCTTACTGATAGCTGATACTCTCGAAGTTTTTGGGAAGAATGGTGCTACAGAGACCGCAGGTAATACGGATTACGAGAAGGTACCATGGTCCCTCCCCGAATAGGTGCAGCTGGCGACAAATAGGGGGTTATTAGTGAGTAAAAAATCTTGTGAGAAACCTGGTGTTTTACAAACTGGGTGTGGGTACCTATAGGAGGTTTTACCACTCGTCAAAAAAAAGGTAAGTTAAGTGTAAGAATATTAAGTAATTAATAAATCATTAAATGATTTCAACTACTGAAACCTTTAACTGGGAGTGTAAAGGTGAGTTAGCCGCGCTTTTCTTTATTATCTCACTAGCAAGGTGTTTGGTGACCTCTAAATGTTAATATAAAACTAACAATAAAATAGCATTAATTCATTTTCCACCTTGTCAGAAACCTTCTCTAAAACAGCTACCGCCTCACCTAACCGCCAGTCAATTATTAATTCAAGCATCCATAATAGTTTCTCTGGGACCTTTGTTTCGCCTCAAAACCTTTTAGACGGGTTCAAGATTGCTCTCAGTTATTGGTTTCAATCTGATTTAGCGGAATATTATATTTACAATGACACTAAGAGAATAATTTTTAACGTGTTTATCATAAGTCCTTTTGAAATAATTCGCAAATCCGTTTATTCATCTTCGCTTATCGCTAGAGTAAAACATCATTGACTACTTCCTCCATTTTTCGTTGACTTTGACTATACGAATAGGTTCCAAATGCATTATATTTCTTAATTAGTAATATATGTGACAAGCCAAATTCTTTGAATCAGCGCAAGCGCTTTTTGTTGGTCTCAACCAATCAGCTAGCAGTTTAGTTATCGGGCGTTTTGTAGAAAACGTCCTCTGGTGAACCCGGTTTTATGGTTTGCGCTGGTGGTTTGTTTGGTTCATTTGAACATTTAACCGGTTACACAATCAACAACCGAATAACTGGAACATATTTTACAACTGTTTATGATGCGTTGTGTATATATGTACATTGATTTTACTGTAGCGTTGATGTGAGTGAAACATTAACATTTTATTTCTAAGTCTATGGTAACTAAATACTTACATATTTTGCAATTTGTTTAAACACATTTGGTAGAAATTATTTAATTTAAACGATACGACGTCTACACATTAGTGTTCCGATTGGAAAAATCGTAGGTGTCTAACAGACTTCATATAAATATCACGCACATAGGTACAATAAATTAAAAACTCGTCATATAAATAATAAATAAACTTATAAACAATAACTTTATTAACACTAAAACTTATCTTCCTTAAATGGCGTGCGTCTCTTAAGGGCGATTTACACTTCGAGTTTAGTTATCGAGACTCATTGTACGAGTAGGTAAGTAGCGTTGAAACGTCTTCTGAAGGAGAGCTTAATTTAAGTTTACCAGTTAATGGAGTTCGTTTAAGAGAGACGTTTCATACTACATCTTTTATTGTTTTTCGCATTAAAATTAATTATTATCAACTACATAACTCGCCGCTTGTCGTTCGTTCGAGATTTTCATATAGTTACTAGCTCAACAGGATCGCAAGTTAATTCGCTATTGTACTCATGTAACTTAGGTTTAATAAACAATCTATCACTTTCACACATATCTGTTTTTAGTTTATTGGCTATGAAAACACACACTAGGCATGCAACCATGTATCGTGTGCTTCATGAATTGTATTTTTTTTTATTTAAAATAAACATGAAAAAATAAAAATATTCATAATAATAATTAAAAATTCAAATAACTAATAAACAAATTACAAATTACTAAACATACACTAAATTAATAATAAGTAGGTACATTAGTCCAGTATCCCTCACCTGGATTTTTTTCTGATTACTAACAGGCTGAAACTCCGTGAATAGCTTCGGTTTTCTGAGACGTACACCTTTTTCCTCTGCGAAAATTCTCGATAGAGGTAGCTAAAGGAGATAGCAGCCGTAAACAACTTCCAAGCGTAGGACTCGCAAAATGTACCACTCAATTTGTAGAACTATGTAGCCATTTTATTATACAAATGTTTATTAAGCCTCAGACAAAAATTCTATTGCATTTTTGTATAATTTCCTCAAATTACACAAAAATTATGAGTTAAAAAAGTTTCAAACATATACAGATTTTGTAGAGAATTTGGTTTTACATAAAAATGATTATATATATATAAGGAACTATTTTTGCTATGAGTAAAATTAAAATTAACACCTACAAGTTGGATTTGAAAATTTCTTTCACCCACAGATATTACATATATTGTAAAATTATCCTGGACATAAGCTAAATTGAGCAATTTGGTAGCTTTGATTCAAACACTAGATGTGCACACACCTTATTTACACCGTCTATTACCAACCGACAAACCACACTGTCCACCTGGTTGGTACTTGGTTGGTTGCACAAAGAGGTATGTGTTTATCTAGTTCAAATAAAATTAATATAATGTCAATAATATCATGCACCAAATGACGAACATAGCAATAGAAATTGTCACTTTGAACTTTTAAAGGAAAACAGACCTTATCATTCTGCAACATACAAAGAATGTTCAATTTTTGGGTGATGCAACAATTCAATTTTTATTATAAATAAAAAAAATTAACGACATGAAGATGTTGAGTCAACGAACAACATCCACTTTTAACATTTGCAGTAACTTTATTTTTTCTCTAGATATCCCTAGGCTAACATTTTTTTGTCGGATGTTCACCAAATTCACCACATTACAATTTAGCTTAATCGTATTTTTTCCTTTTCTCTTGTTTCGCATTGCTAATTTCCTAAATCATAATCCACAACTATTAAAGATAAGCTAATTAAATATTTAAAAATGTAGCTTTCGTGGGGGATAAACTATCCCAATAAGTTAAAATAGAGAATCGCGGATCCAAGCTTATTTGTTGCTCTAGAACAAGTGCAGGATGTAATTGTTGTAAGATACGTGTTGTTGTATTTCATTTAGTTGTATTCCGGTATTTGTAAAATTTTCCAGAAAAACATACTAATAATAAATCTGTAGGGGTCGGTCATGGAGTAATTTACTTTGTTTTCAGAAATATCGTGTATATAGGCTCTATACATGATACTGAAACTAAATTGACCATTTTTACAATTTTTTTCTGTATGTATGTATGTTCCTCCATCACTCTTAAACGAATTAACTGATTTTCATGAATCTTGGTAGATAAACTAGGCTACTTTTTATCTTTTTTAACGCCGACGAAGTTGCAGGCAACAGCTAGTTTATAATATGTAAATTTGTACATGGTACATTTTTTTGTTTACAATTTAACAATTTTGTATAATTGTACACTTGTAAAGTTTTGTGGGATAGGGCCCTGTGTGCAAGCATATTTTCAAAAATCTTTTATTGAAGATTTGTTTCAATTAAAAGAAAGGAATGTATTTTTTTTTGGTAATTATTCCTATCCAATATTTAGAGAAGTTCCAGGTGGCATTAAAAAATACCTTCCCGTTTATTTAGGAATTTTGGAATAATGAATTCAGTTAGTAAAGATGCTTATTTATTTTATGCTAATGGGGGCTTTGAATAGTCAAATATTAGACAAAAGTGTGGCAATAAAAATTGTATGGAAGTGATTTTGGCAACAGAAATAGATCCTCATTTAATTAAATATCAAGAACCACATTCAGATGGTTGTTCAATTAAATTTTTATTGAATTTATTTAAATAAATCTGTAATAAATAATATTTCAGACAGGGAAGCGAAAAAAAAAATGAAAAAGTTTAAACAATTCACTTACAAAGTAGGATGAAAATGTTAATTACTGTACACATACATTTAACAAACATTACTTTTTTATTATTATTTAAATATACAATATATTATTAATTTAATTGAAAACGAAATCAATGTTAATTTTTATAAATATTTTGTTACAAACATGTAAATAAGTAAACATAACATTTTATTTAAATTAAATTAGAAATTTTAAGAACAAAAATAGCAATGTGTAATGTGTAACTAAATATAAATCAGCAAAGAATGCAGATTCGACAGGAAGTTCGTTGATGGCTCTCAGCTATTTTATTTATACGAGTGTATTTTGGGAAAGAGTTAAATGTTGTAGGAACAATGTTGATCGTTCCACTTATCTTAATATAACTATACACCAAAATTGACTGCTAATTACAAATTAAAAATTAAAATCTACGAATACAATATAGCATTATTCACTTTACCATCTCGTTCCAGGTAAATAGGTGGTTGCAGTCCGGTGACATGAGAGAGAAAATTAACATAACTTTGTCCTAAAATTGTTTATTTCACTGCACATAACTATAATGTTTTTGCACAAAAAAATAAAGTTTAACGTATTATCAATAAAAAAACAGCATATCACGTCAACACTTAGTCATGAATTCACTAAGCACAAGCCCGTTTGAAGGAATATTAATTCAACAACACCTCCAATTAATCGACCATCGCTTCCTTCAGAGAAGAAAGAAGCCGTACACACGCACTACACAAGTACACAGACAGGCCCTACCACCTACCAGGCCCTTCGTTCTTCGTACATTGTCACAGTATAAATCGTACAGACTATAAACATGTTGAATATATTTTGTTTCACGAGAGCAAGGATAGTGAAAATGAAACTGGATGGAACACAGACAGACTATACTTATTTCGAAGCGTTCAAACAAATTTCAACATGTAATCAATATTTTTTGACATCGAATAATTGAAATAACTCAGCAAAATCCAGATAATTTATTAATAATTTAGGTTTTATTCAACACAAAATTGTACATGGTAATAAGAGACAAATAAAAATAGATTTACAATGTGACATGTTATGTCACTACAATAAAGATGTATATTTCTATGGTCAGAGCATGGACCATGGAGGTTAAAAGAAAAAACTATTACGAATTAAAAAAGCTTCTTACCGTTACTAGTTTTATATCAATCTGTAGATTCAATATCAACTATTTTCAACATTGCAAGCACGCGTTGAGTGCAAATTATATTAAAATAACTCTTTTTAACAAAAGATAAACCGACTTCAAACCGTCTGATGGTCTTTTCTCATAGATGCCATAGTCAGAACTGGACCAAATTGAAATGGGACTGAAAATAAAAAAAGAATCATCAAAATCGGTTCACCAAGTCGAAAATTATGAGGCAACAAACATAAAAAAAAACATATAGTCGAATTTCTCAACCTCCCCCTTTTTTGGAAGTCGGTTTAAAAAACAGAAATTACCCTTATGCCAGTCATTACGTCGGAATCTAAGGGTTAGAAAAGAAAGTGAACCGGGAAAACTAAATTTTGGATATTATGTGGAGGAGGCCTAGAAAAGCTTAACTTGAAAAACTCGACCAAGATTTCCTAGTTGCATTTTCTGCTATCTTGAAAAAAGCCTTCAATTCAGTTTTCTTACAATAACTCGGCTCTCCGTCGAGATACAAAAATTTTGATATGATACTTTTTTGTTGCTTTTTTTATGCTCTATAATTTACCCCTTAAACATTTTCACCTACCGCTCATAGCTCAAGTACAATATTATTTTATCCTTATTTGGTCACTCTAAGTCAAGACTTTATCATTTTTAAATGCTTATTTTTTTTTAATCTGGATGATCTATATTCTATATAATGAGTATCGCAAACAGCCTTGCTAAATGTTAAGATATTAAAAAGTGGTAATATTGTAGTGATGTTTCTTTTTAACCACATTGTTGATAAGAAAGGGACAACACTACAGTATTGCCACTTAACTATGTGCATGGTGCTAGCCTATCCATTTTACCTCGATTGTGACAAGCTATATTAAAGTTATTTGGTCTGTGGAGCTATGTATATTTTGGCTTAAAAGTCTTGATACCAAGCCGCAAAATTAAAAAAAAAATGTAGTGTATTTTGTTCTGTGCATTGAACATTCTTTTGACCGACCGACATTCGCATTTCGCACCGTACGGCACCATATTAAGTTACTCTATGTTTCGCACTTCGCTCACTCACTCACTCACTCACTCAACTCGACAGATAGATAGTCAAGAAGGATTTGTTTGTTGGAGAGTGTTGGAGAGTATACCTACAGTCCTACATTGATTGTGAATTCTGTGTAGCTTTTGCTTATTTGGAATTGTAATTTTTTAAGCTCTTGTTTTATTTTAATCAAGCTCCTTTCATCAGCACACAAAACGTAATAACTATGGCAAATATAGCTGCAAAACGAATCAAGAAGGAAATACGGGAGGTCCTGAAATCTGGCGAGGTAAGAAACTATTTGTATTTCATTTCTTTATATCAGTCGTTGTAGTGCCATTTTTTCAACTTGCATTTTTCTTCATGTCATTGTGACTTGAAAATATACGTAATTATATCAATAAAACTAAAGTTCCTCTCTATCTAAGATATTTTTTCAACCTTTGTTCCCTAAGATCATGTATCACATTAATTTGTTCCTTTGTGTTAAATTTGCAACACATATTTGAAAAGTAGAGTGCACTTAACAATAATATTGCATTTATTAAAGCTCTCCGATCTTAAGGTTATCTATTAAGCATAAATTAGATATAATTATAATAGATGGTTTTATACCAAACTGCTACATAGTTTACAAAAACTTTAGGTAGGTAGTTTTCATACCAGATTAATAAGCCTCACTTTATTATTATTGCTTGAGGTAAATTACAAAAATGATATTGGTTTATTACCTCAAAACCTACCCACCTTTTTATTAAAAATAAATAAATTAAAAAATAACTGTTTAGTTCCTTGGGATTGATCACAAGTTATTCATTGTCTTCATTGATCTCAAAATGTCATTATCGTACATAATTTTGAGAATTTTAGTGATATTTATTTCTATATATTTTATTGATTCAAACATGTTGAAATTATAGAAAGAGTTTTCAGTCAGGTAAAGATAATAAATAGAAAATTAGTTGAGGGTACACCAGGTACACCATTGGTATAATTGTAGCAGGTATTTGTTCATACAATAATTGCTTTGTCCTATAAAAAAAAGATTGTCATCAAAGTTGGCAATGTTTCAAAGGGAATGAATGCATTGTCCAAAATTCAACAGGCCCTCATTGAGGTTGAATTATTATTATTTGACTGTGTATTGTTTTTCAAGGAGATTTATTTTCTTACAATTCATCTAAGCATTTTTTTATGACTATTACAAAGGTTATATACCTGTCTTAACTTATTATTTATTAATGTACCCATATTCTTTGGAAGTTTATTTTCCTCTAATTAGTTTTAATACTTTTGTTCCTTGAACCTTTAAAAGGTATTTGTACAGTTAATCAGTGAGAGGATCTGACAGTATATGTACATTTTATTAAAATACTAGCTGGTGCCTGCGACTTCATCCACGTTCTGGATGAAAGGAAAGGTACGCTATGTCCTTTCTGGTGTCGCAGACAACGTGTATGCAAAATTTCATGGTGTTCGGTTCAATAGTTTTGGTGTGAAAACATATCAAACAAACAAACTCACATTCACATTTATAATATTAGTAAGGATTATTTGAGGCATTATCGACTTTATCAATTACCCCAAGCAATTATCTACTCAAAGAGAATTTCTAAGTGACAAAAAACTTCTTGTGCTTTTTTTTATTTAAAATGAATGCATTAAATTTATAATAAAGAAATAAATTGTCATCAATCCCAAGCGGTTTTATACACTTGACAGTTATTCATTTGACTTGATTATATTTAAACGAGCTACCGTTCCTCGGCATTGCATGTATGCATTTATTTTCTACACAGCAAAGTAATCAATATAGTATATTATACACAAAACACACAAATAAATTATAGTTGGGTGGTGTAAAATAAGATAGGACACATACAGAAAGACTTTATATTTGAACTTAATATGGTTGTGTAGTTTTAAGATTGACAATTTCTCCTCATATCATACCTCTTCTTAATAACAATTGTAATGGTATAATAGATTTGCTCTTGCAATAAAAATGACAGTGAGCATTTACCATTAATAAATACCCAAGTGTATAGATAGATGTAATGTGGAGGGTTCAAAGATCAAATTTTATGAAATAAGAAGAAGCAACTCTGTCAATTACCTCTAACATAACCACAGTTTGATGTAAAGATAGTATAGCAAATTCTTTTAGGTATACCTGTGTGTTTTTTTACTGGTTTTTGACGGAAAAAAGACCAAGTCTATTTACACTGAAACAGTATTTCAATAAACAATAAATTCCTAAGAAACATTTTTTGAAGAATAAAAATGGTTTAAAAAAATGTCATTTTTTCCAGTACTGATCTACCCTCAAAATATTCATTCAGCACAAACTAACATATATATTGACAAGATTATTGGCAATTTATTAAATTATAGGTCAATTGAAATCTTTAGTCTTGACGCAGTTATGTTTTTTATTGAAAATTAAATTACAGGCTGACACTCCACTTAATGGTTGGTGGCTACCGTCGCCTTTAACACAAGCAACGCCATAGGTACTGCAAGTGAGCTGCCTACCATAGAAAGATTAAAAATAAGGGATAAGGAAGGGATGGGGTTATGCACTTTGGCATCCTTTACTCACCGAAGACCTAAACACAACAGCACATATTACGCTGTCATTCTGTAATGGGCTTCCCAAATGACAGCGAAATGCAGTGTCCCCTGCCACTATTAAAACATGTCCTTAAACAGACTATACCGGGTGTCCCAAGACTACGCGACATGAAGGGAAAGTACCTTAAATATTGTAGATTAAATTATGTGTTTTTTTAAAATTAGTAATACTGCATTCAAAGATATTCAAAAAATTACTTGCTTCGTCTGGGAATCGAACCAACTTAAATGTGAAAAAAAATCGCCTGTATTTTTATGATGCCAATTGAAAGAAATAATAATTCTTCTTAAGTAACATATGTAACATATCTTAAAGGAAAGGAATAACGTAAAATGTTTGATTCAAATTTCAAGAATATTTATTTATTGCCGACGACGACGTAATTTATAGAAAAAAAATAAAGTTTTCTTTCAGCAAAATATCCCATCTACGATATTTAAGGTACTTTCTCTTCATGTCGCATAGTCTTGGAACAACCTGTAGTTATATATGCAATTTATGTATAAAGTATCTCATGTGACATTTCTTCTGTTCCAGATAACTGGCGGATCAATTAAGATAGAAATAGTTGATGAGAGCTGGTGCAAGCTGATTGGTGAAATTTCGGGACCATCAGAGACCCCTTATGCAGATGGTCGTTTTAAGCTCGAAATAAAAGTTCCAGAAACATATCCATTTAATCCGCCCAAGGTATATAATATCTCTTTCATACATTATACATTTATAATGTAAATAGATTTCGGGGTTTAATCCGAGAAACGAGGGTTTTTAGCATAGGCATCT
Organism: Synanthedon vespiformis; assembly: GCA_918317495.1. Lineage (NCBI taxonomy): Eukaryota > Metazoa > Arthropoda > Insecta > Lepidoptera > Sesiidae > Synanthedon > Synanthedon vespiformis. The sequence continues at coordinate 8,842,175 of OU906947.1, forward strand.
TTGACATTAAGTAAATTCTTTTGGGAATGTTGATCCCTTTTTTTCATGATTAGGTATCAGTGAGCATGTGCAAAATTTTATCAAGTATAATTTAATTTATTGCATTAAATATGTTTTTAATAGTATAATCGGGTTTATGCTTCAATGTAGTAAAGTCGGGGTACGAAAACCTTCGTCAGTTTTCAAAATCGTAGACCTTTTGTAACTAAAGCACTAAGCAGTCAACTGATAGACGTTTGAAATAAAATTTTTGCATGACTGACAAATTGTTCTGGTGCAAGCAAATGTCGACTTAAACACCTTTCGGTCCATAATCCCTCTTACACCGACTGTACAAATGGGTATAACTTAACCTATCATACTTTCGTATGCTAAAGACTTTTTTGTCAACACATGCTAAGCTCAAATAGCAGTATAAAAATATAACTTATAAATATTTTATTTTTTTGAAATGTAAAACTTAAAAAGAGTTTATCGTTGTTTACAGATCCGCTTCATAACCAAGATATGGCACCCGAACGTGTCTTCAGTGACCGGTGCTATTTGTTTGGATATTCTCAAGGACCAGTGGGCGGCGGCTATGACACTTCGCACCGTGCTCCTGTCCATACAAGCTCTACTCTCTGCCCCTGAACCCAACGATCCGCAAGACGCCGTAGTTGCCAAACAATATAGAGAAAATATCCATTTATTTAATATGACCGCAATGCACTGGACCAATGTGTATGCGGATGGTCCGAACCAAATTAGCGTATTCAATCAGAGGGTGCAGACACTAGTAGACATGGGCATAGATGAGCACGACGCGCGTGTAGCTCTATCGACGTACGATTGGGAAATCGAACGAGCCACGGAACAAATATTTAGTTAGTGCAGTAAATTATTGTAAGGCATCCACTATCTTAAATATGTTTGTTCGTTAATAGGAAAAAAAGGGTTATTCCAAAATTGGGTTTTCGTGATTAATTTCAATATGGGGTAGCGTTGAGCTCATTTAACTGATGTTTAGATAGGTTAACACATTCATTGCGGTATCAGTTTCAACTAGTGCGGACATCGTAACCACACTAGAAATTAGGATTAGTTTATCTAGTGCCGCCCACAAGTGCAGTCGGTGTAAACAACACTCGATAGACTCTTTACTGTTGATACGTACGCGTAAATAAAGCGCAAATCTCGAATGCAATAAGCGAATTTGGATAATTTGGTTCAGCTGTGTTTGTGTTACATCATGAAGCGGTCCAGACGAATGCTTTTAATGTCCACTGGGAATGTTGAAAGTACCATCAAACGTCGAAGAGATAATGAAGATATTGACCATCGAATCCTATGCCGTTGACACCAATTTATCGACTGCGTAAAAAAGTGAGTACTAATACTAAAATATATGTTATTGAAAAATTATGCGGAGAGAAAGAAAATGATACAGAAAAGCAGCTGTTAACAAAAGTCATTCATTGAAAAAAAGTGACAAAAAAGAAATTGTTCCGGGTGTTATGATAAATTACGTGTAACACTAACGTGCAGAGAAGCTGCCAAAAAAAAAATCGAGAAAGTGAAAATTATGTGTGAAGCATGAAGTGAAACAAATATTGTATAAGTTATTTTTTATATAAAAAAAATTATGAATATAATCAAAGAAGAAAGAATATTAATTAGCTAATCATTTTACTGTTGCGAACTTGCAAATGTTTGATTTATAAGCACTTAATTTTGTTTTTTTTTTTTTTCAAGTTTAGTCTATATTGTCTTAAATAAAACACTTATTACAAATTTCATCGTTATTTCATTTTCACAACCGTAAGTAATCCTTTATCGATAAGTTAATCATTCAGAGCGAACTTAAGGTCGAAAGGATCTGTCCGATCATTTTTAATATTTATTAGTCTTCCAATTATTCGATTTAGAAAATGCTTAGGTATTATGTTAAATACAAATGATTACTACTAGCCAGTAAATTGCACCTAGACTTTCATCTCGAACAAATTCATACAACCCTATGACGCTACAATGAATAGTTAAGAAACACGAAATGGACTGCCGCAATGAACGTGTTAACTGGCTGGTTGTCAATTACAAAACCATTCTATGAAATCTTAATTTGGTTCGAATCAGCCATTGTGACTCTTTCATCAGCATACAATTGTTTTTTGTAAGGCATCAAATAATTTTATAATGTTCTCCTAGTTTTTATTTTAAAATTTTTTAATACGTTAATTCTAAGAAATATAGGCCATGTTTCGTATAATGTCGGAAAGAATTATCTGCCAATTAGAATTTGTAAACACAACCAGTAAATTTGATTCAAGATAATATGTGTATATATTGTGCGAGTGCAATGGAGCATTTAAATAACGAAATTATTTGACACCTTCAACTGGGGAAGAGTTAAAGTTAATAATAATCTCATCAACAATAACTAGGTATATAATTTAAAAATATCAAATGCGTTTTAGATTTATAATACAATCATGTAAAGCATCTTATTAGAAATATTTTTTATGTGAATAAAACAATTGCGATGAGTTGTAACTACCAAATCTGGAATTCGTTCTGAATTCGTCAGAAAACCGGATGAAAATTACTATTTTTAAGTCTTTTTGGTAGTACATTTATTTAAGGATTTCATGCGGCCTCCGGTCGTAGTTTAGTTACATTTATTTAACTAAGTATCTGTTGTTAACAGTGGACAACTGTTTTTTTTTAATTTATCTGTTGCGCTTCATAAATAATAATTTAATATATATTTTCATTAATATTAATATATTTTATATACATATTAATGAAATAATTATGTGATTATATTTTAATGAAGATTTTCTGATGATATCACAATTTAAATTAATTAATTAAAACAATTGTAATAAAAGTTACTCAGTTTTTTATTTCCTACTAGCTGGCGCCCGTGAGACCGCGTTGAAAAAGAAAAAAAGTCCGTGTCCCGTCGTACGTCTAAATGTTTATCTACCAAGTTTCATGAAAACCAGTTAAATCGTTTAAGAGTGATGGAGGAACATACATATACATACATACATACATACAGAAAAAAATTCTAAAAATCGTCAATTTAGTTTCAGTTTCATGTATAAAGCCTATATACACGATATTTCTGAAAACAGTAAATTACTCCATGACCGACCCCTACAGATTTATTATTAGTATTGATTGATGATAAAGTCTCTGTCCATTAACTTCTTCTAAACGACCCAATGGATTTTGATATGTTTTTCACTGATAGAAAGAGCGATAAACGTGGAATCGTGAGCGAGTAGCTTGAAATTTTCACAAATGTTTTGTGAAAATTTCTTATATGTTTTTATATTATATATAAAAATATTTTTATATATTTCTTAATAATTTTTTTTTATACTTTTTATTTCGAAATTTTACTGTAAATGGCAAATGACGTTTTGTAGTGACTGTATTTAACAATAAAATTGATGTTATTTTTTATTACTTATAAAATTGACAATGGTGAATGGTTAGCGCCATCTAACGGAAGGCTTTAGCGAGAGCATGAGGAGTATGATTGTAGGCTGTAGTGCTGTAGTAGAAGTTAGAACCAGGCTCGCACGCGCAGCGCAGGTTTCGCGGGCGCCGTTCGCTGCTCGTCGAGTCACTCATGCGCAAGCATCGGCCGGCTGGTTTGAGCAAGACGGCAAGCATTAGTAGCGGGTGTTAGTATTTCGTTCGTTGGGCCGGAGTCGGATTGGAATAGTGCATCAGTTACTGTTATCGCTACACAGGGGACGGTGTACTCACGCGCTCCGCCGCATGCATTCCAACATACTAGGCGACGGTAGAGTGTACAACACATCACCAGAATGTGACTAAATAACAGTGTAATAATTTTAGTAACTTAACTTCTCTTCATACCCTCCAATAACTAACTTTAATAAACTTTTAATACTTTCTAAAATATTTAATTTTCCGCGTGTGTCTCGTTTCAAGCTCGCGCCAACGAAACGTGTGTCTCTAAATATTAATTCTATAGTGTAAATAACCACCAGACGTCATGACTATTTCATACGCCGGCGAAGTACCCAACGGCAGCAGTTTTGGATGCTTTTGGAGGATTCTTTGCAAGTAAGCTGTACACTATTATATTATATACAAAGGCTACGGCGCGAACTCGACCGCGACTGGTTCAGGCAATAGCTGCAATCTAAACAGCTGTTTCAGTACTGATTCTGTTTACCCACTGCTATGTGCCTATTAGGCAACGTCATAGCATATAGGCGACATCACAGTCCAGTCAGTGCTCCGCGCCTACATTATTCACAACAATAGCACCACCATTCTGTTATGACGTAAAACTTGCCTTTAATATTTATTAACAGCAATACAATTTCTATTCTACTGTGTGTTTGTTACTCTTCAACTGATCAATGAATAAGTTAATAAAGATGTTCGACGAGTTGTCAACCTGTGGCGACCTTGGCGTATGATGAATTTAGTTTGTACGACTTTAATGTCTTGGAGTCATGAACGAGTATCATATCTGTTACGGTTGCTCTCGCTTGGCCCTGATAACGAAAGGTGGCGAAAGTATCCGTGACGCATGCCTACACACAAGTCGATCAAAACGCTAAATTTAATCGTTCTAATTATATATCAATAAATTCCAACAGAAAATGTGACCAAATAACTTTCTTATTCAATAAAAATAATCTTTGACAATATTTTAATTGCAAATATTCGCAGTTAAAATTGAAATTACATTCGTACTAACTTACTACTTTCAATATGAAACCTTATGTTCATGTTCATGTCACTTTTACGACTGCTCAATGTTATCAATCAATACTAATAATAAATTGTATGTATGTATGTTCCTTCATAACTCTTAAACGAATTAACTGATTTTCATGAAACCTGGTAGATAAACATTTGGACATACAGGACACAAGATAGGCTACTTTTTCTTTTTAAACGCGGACGAAGTCGCGGGCACCAGCTAGTTAAAAATAAAAATAAGCTTAACATAGCCATAAAATATACCTAATAGTTATAAATTTGACACGAGTCATTTATCAACATGGCCTTAAAAGTTGGAACCAATGTTAATGAGACTGTACTAGGTAAAAACTGAACTATGCCTAGCTATATAAGTATTGTTTAGTACTTAACTTGGTTGAAAATGAATGTAAGCGGATTGTTAATATTATTAATAGGCACTTAGCCCATGGCAGTACTGATTTTTTACAAGCTTTTTATAACTATGCAGTGATGTAATGTCATGAAAAATAAGCCCTTCGGATCATTGTTAAATAATTAATAAATTTTAGGACATTTTTCAGTTTTTGTCGATTTTCACCACTAATGTGACCTATTTAATCAAATGGCTAACTTCATTTCGTTAGTTAACTTCTTTAAAGGTTACATTTCAAAACATTTAACGAAAATTAACTCTAACTAACCGTTAACACGTGATAGATATTGCATCTATGTCGTTGATTTACTTATTAAAACTTTTCATTTGGATTCTAGAACTTAACAGGTTATGAACAAAAAAAGAAGCGTATATAATTTTGTTGTAATAACTGGCTAATCAAAATCTTAGTTGAATGTTGTATATTCACATATTTTATTCTCAATATTGTTTACATGTCAGAATTATTTAAATGGTAACTAAGCATACCTATTAAAAAGAAATATAAATATTTTGATTAGCCAGTTATTACAACAAATTTAAACATAAATAGTCAGATCGATCAGATCAGATCAGCCAGATAGTCAGTTTTACGGTTAACGATTAACGGATTAACGGTCTTGTGCCCAGCTATGGTTAAGGTACAGAGTAGGTTAAGGGATGATTTTCAGATTTCCTTTGATACAAAACATAAAAAGAAACCATTTGTAACTATGGGTGGTTCAGACTCGTACCTGCATTATGGATATCTTGATGGATTTTGGATATTTGGATTAAATATTGAAAATCGTATTTGAACTATTCAGGTTTTTTTCAACTACAAAGTATCCCAGTAAAACCAGTAAAAGAAGTTTGTATGTCAATTGAAAACTTGGATCTTTATTTAGTACCTATCTTTCTTTCTTTCTTTACTTTTATTAGGTAATTCCAATTCCAAGATATTATAATTAGTGAGACGATTTCTGTCTCATTTATCGGCATAGCGATAGTCCATTAAGTATGTTTTTAATTATATTATTAATTATTTAATTTACCCATTCTAAACAAGATTTATTTACATCAGCACAATCGTTTTTTATTTAGAAATTGATAAAGTAATTCTTGAAATATTATAGCAAACTTGTTAACGATTTTATTATGTACTTACTAGCTGATGCCCGCGACTTCGTCCGCGTTGAACGATGAAAGGTACTCCATGTCCTTACTGGTGTCCCAGCCCAGACAACGTGTATGCAAAATTTCATGGTGATCGGTTAGTAGTTTTTGCGTGAAAGCGTAACAAACAAACAAACTCACATTCACATTTATAGTATTAATAAGGATATATAGATAAGCTTTAAAAACAAATAGTATAAAACATTGAAAGGCTCATTAAAATCGATTCAGCGGTTTCGGGGCCGGACAAAGTGACAGACAGACACACGGACAGACAAAAAATAAAAAGTGAGTTTTGTTATAAGTAGGTACCTACCATAATTATACACCTTGATTACACATTAATTTTAAAGAATAATTAAAGAAGTTTATCCTCTATGGACTTCAAAACTGCGCAACCGATTTTAATTTGGTTTTCACTTATGCATCCCGGCCAAAACCAGGAGCAGGCAGGCCATTAGTAATTTATAAATATTTGCATTGTCGTAACATACAACAGATTGACTTGTGCATTAACACTAACACTTTCCTTAACACTAGTAATCGATTAAGCAATTGTTATTGGTTGATCAAATTTTAAGTACGTATTAGAAGGTCGACCGACGCTGAAATTAGTTAATTAGTAAGCGGCGCCCACTTCTCACTGATCAACAAGGTTTCAATTGAAGGCCAATTGACGATTTTCGACAAATCTAAAATTTTAATTCCTCGTGTCGTGCTGTATAGGAAAACTAACACGGTGCATAATCGACCGTGCGCATTGTGCTAACCTTTCAACGTCGTATACAGTCATGGTCATGGTAAAGGAAAATACTTTACCTATCTCGTCAATGCGAATTACTTAAGTGGAATCATTCGATGGCCAATCGTAATAACAAATATAGGTAGCTACTTGTAATTATAGACCCATCCCTGCTATGCATGGATGCAATTTATTACTGAAAATTATTAACACAAACCTTCCTCGCTTATCGTATCATTAATGGAAACAGTATCAAAATTCATTATAAGAAAACAGACAAGGCCGGACCGGCTACTTATTATGTATATAGATATGAATATAATTATAAGACTAGCTGGTGCGCGCGACTTCGTCCGCGTTCTTTATAGCCATAGCCTTCCTCGATAAATGGACTTCTTCAGCTTATCGAACCAGTATATTCTTCAGCTTAAATAATAGAAAATAATTCAGCTTAAACAAACTCATCAGCTTTAATTAATAGTAAGTATAGATATAGAATCTATATATGTATAAGAAATCTTTGAGTATATAATAATCTCATACATTTCTCGCCTAAATCATGTACAAAATGAATCAATTTCTTTATTGAAGGCAATAACGAATCAATTTGTCTTACACGCGATTGGTCTAATGTATCAATTACACTGTTACGTAGGTATTACGTAAAAATGTAAGAATTTTGAATAACTAAATACAAGAAAAAATGAGTGAAAGCAGGATGCAATTTTTTAATTTTGATTTACGTTCTTTAGGTTTTCTGTTATCTGTTTATCTGTTAGGTTGGAGGAATCTTTTTCCTCCAACCTAACTGTTCTGTTCTGTTGAGTAAAGAAATATTATTGAAAACTTTTTCAAAAGATTATGCAGAATTTCAAAGAACTTTAATCTATTATATTTTATAAAAAAAAAAAACCAGCTGATTTTTTGTCTGCAGCTTAGTAAACATTTGCATATTAAATGGCCACATAGTCCTACAATTTGAGTGGTACGTTTTTCCAGTTCTACGCTTGGAAGTTTTTTTTTCGCAGAGAAAAAAGCTGGTCGGTGGACGTCTCGGCAAACCGAAGCTACTCACGGAGTTTCAGCCTATTAGTAATCAGTGTTAGTTTTTCTGTGTCATCTTTTATTTAAAGATCGCGATTAAAATTATATTTTGCTTAATATTGAGATACAAGGAAAAGACGTAAAAACCATATCCATTAATTAGTAAAATATGGAAAAATGTGCACAATGGATTTTTTAAATATATTGTCTACAACATCCTTCGAAATTACATCAAAATACATTTTACTTTATTGTACAATTTTCTATAGAAAGTTACGAGTACGTTAGGCAATAGATCTATAATTCGTTGGGCAATCTGTCTGGCTACGGTATTGTGTTTTAGTAAGGCAGTAAGAGTTAATCTCTCTCTTCTCATCTAGTATCTTAGTCCTGTATCTGTATCTGAATGCAGTGCTTTAGGGAAGCGTATAGAGCGTATAGAGATTTTTCTTAAGAAGTTTAGTAAGAGTCTTAGTACTTAAACTTACCAAGTCTTTAAACTTGGTTGGATATCCGCCACTGGACATTGACTGACACTGGACACTTGACAATGTTCATTGTTTTCTGAAAAAAAAAAAAATCTCCACATGCCAATTTTCCTAGAAGACATCAAGTGTAACCTCAGTCTGTCTAAAGACCTACAAATAAAAAAATATATATTGTGAATTCCATTAAAAATTAAATTAAGGCGTATTTCCTTATTTCCAGATGGAGAGGCAGCGTTTACAAGTTGGTGTGGCGGGAGTTGCTAGCTTACCTTACTTTATACTACACTATCAATTTAATATATCGATTCGCATTAACAGAACAACAACAGAGGTGAGTAAATTCGTCATTATGTGTCGTCATAATATATTTTTTTTGATGGAAGCTTAAAAGGATATTACAAAATCACTAGCAGGTGCCCGCGACTTCGTCCGCGTTGAAAAAGAATAAGTAGCCCATCCTGTGTATCCATCTAAATGATTATCTACCAAGTTTTATGAAAATCAGTTAATTCGTTAAAGAGTTATTGAGGAACATACATACATACAGAAAAAAATTCTAAAAATGGTCAATTTAGTTTCGTTATCATGTATAGAGCCTATAATATAAACACGATATCTCAGAAAACAAAGTAACTTACTCCACGGCCAACCCTTACAGCTTTATTATTAGTATTGATAACATCACTGCATATTGATTTTTAAATGATTTGCATAGTCTTTGGTGTACTGTCTTTGGTAATTCTTTCCCAATACCTAAAATGGGTATGATACATTGTGTCATCATATAACAATGGCCATAATCCTCAAGCCAATCTCTGTTAAACGAGAACTGGCGTATATGGAAAGGTTATGTATTAAGTGACGATTTGTTCGTGTTGTTTACCTATATGATGGGGGAAACCAAAGATCTTAGAACGGAACGGTAGTAATTCTACATCTATGGGGGAAACAGACTGCAATGTATCTAGATATTTTTCTATTCAATAATTTTTCTATAGTTTTGTCGAATGCTAGGTATGCCGTACTTATGGTTATTACTAAGCTGGTAGACACCTACCTGTATTTCAACAAAGATTTTTTAAACTCATGAATTATAAGTATGCATCAATTATGCATCAATAAAATCAATAGGTAATTAAGGATCAATATCCTTAAAAACCCTTAAAAATATTACTTAAATTATATTTATACGGAATATATAATAAAGTGAATATTGCATTAGCTTTGACTTTAAAATCGCAGTAGCTCTTTAAGGACCTGTCACATTGTCCGGTTGATATTATAGAATTGATAAATTGTAACAAATTATAACTTAATTGAGTCATCAGGCTAAAATGTTGTGCAAGAAGCCTGTACAAGTTTATACCTAATCAAACTGCAAATAATCACACAAGAAAACAGCGTAAAAAATTGAACATTCCGCTCACTTCACTTCACACTCAGGCGACTGATTCGTTCCTCTTCGGGTTTTTGTCGATAAAAAATAATTAGTACATTTCGACGTTATATTACTTTGTTTATGAACATACGAAATGTTTTCTATTTGCGTCTGTAGTGGTACCGGTGGTGGGAGTAAAACTTTATTTCATTATGCATCAACTTTGGAAAATCAATCATCAATAATGCAATACTTTCTAAGAACCGCAATATCATTAATACTTCCATAAATAACTTACAAAAAATACTCTGCGGAGAACCTGACTGTCTAGACTTCTAGAGGTTTTTAATACAAAATGAACTTAAAATTTACAAATAAAGACTTATTATTAACCTGTTAGAAATCTATTTGCTTCTTACAGTTACTTAGTCTTTGTTAAAATATTGCAAAGTTGCCGATGCGTGCAATATTGGCGGAAGGCCTATAACCAAACAAATGTTTTCCACCATATTATTAGTTGATTTGCGTAATCGCAAAGTTTTCCGTTTATTATTGGTCGATTTTCGTAATGCATATTGGCTATTATGTCTGTAATCCTTTGGTCTAAGAACTAGTCATCACTGCGCACTATTCTATAAGTGCAATCAGAACAGCATAGGTATAAATAAAGTGATGAAAGCATTACACAAATCAATTTTTGAACCATTACTTGTAAATATAGATATTTTTCTGTAGAAAAAATTGCATCCGTGCAAAGCCAGGAGGCAGGCGAAACTAAATAATTTAATAAAAATTATAAAATAATTTCAATATTTTAATTTTATCTCACCATCTTTAAAATTAATGATTTTGAATTCTTTTTACAAATAATAATTACCTACTAGAAAGAGTTTTGATAGGAAGTACCGCCTGGAAAATTTTGATATATAGGCGAGTAGCAGTTCAATTTGTATGGTTTATTCTGAGAAAAAAAAATGGTGTGTCACTACACCAAAACGACGTAAAAAAAATATATATTTTATATTATATATTTTTTCTTTGATAACCAATATTAGATTTTTTTTAGTGGCTATGTAAAACTAAATAAAGAAAATAATTTCAAAGTATGGAACGAATCACTTGAATAGATCCCAAAAAATTTGAAAAAGAAAATGTTAAAAAATCATAATTCATAAACTAGTCACAATTAGGATGTCGATAGGTACTCAGCATAAATATGCTCCACTAGAAGTCTTATTAAAAAAAATCCAGAGTTCAATTAATGTAAGGGCTAATTACTATGGAAAGCCGACTGTAGCCTTTATTTTATTTATAAGAATATGAGTTTTTTTTTTCTTTGTTACGCTTTCGATCGTAACGAAATTTTGAATACACATCATTAGGGGGCAGAAAAAGACAAAACGTACCTTTTTATACAGGAAAAGTATGAACTGTCCCTGAGGGATCATGTAAAAATGAAAATAACAATTAAACGCTTGCGTAAATAAACATTAAATAAATAATTAACTCTCAAGAAAAAGAGGCGTGGACAAAGTGTTGGAAAAAACTATTCTATAACTACATAATATGTTGGTAGAATTAGGTAGAACTAAGTTATTGTTTAGTGCTGCCTAAAGGGGGAAAACCTAAATCTTTCATGCATTGTTCGCTGGACTTAATTAGACATTTAGCTACATATTTCCGTACTGTAACAAGAAACCAAGGTTAGTTAGTGTCATACGCTTATCCAGATACTACGATCTAACCAGAATGTCAAGGCCGTTATCGACGCATTGTGTTTCTTTTTCTCCACTTCACAATATAATTCTGTGTACAAAAATGAACAAACCTGAATTTCTATTGAACCTATATCCGCTGTAAGTTAATGACTAGTTGCTTATTGCGCAGATTATTGGATGATGCAGCACTAGGTCAAGGTTACTCGATACATCAAAGCAACACTGAGATATTTTGCTAATTGATTTGCAAATTGCACATCAATTGTCTCACAAAAAACTATTCTAAAACATGTGTTCTATAAGAGCAAGACTTAGTTTTAGAAACTTAATAAGCCAAACTAACCAATTAGAAAAACATATGCATAATTTCCCAAAAACTTAACTTTCGGTTTTCTGAACGTTCTTTTTCCAAAATAAACAAATCCCAGAAAAGTCACTGTCATAAAGTCTGTAATTCCATATTAAGAAAATAGGCTGACATATAAAAAAAAACTATTAAATTATTTCTCACACATTCAGTGATATAAAATAAAATATTTTCCTTTTAAATTTGTTTGCTTCGTTAATTATAATTATTATCTCTATTCACAAAAGTTGTTTGATCACTTGAAACGATCTTATGTTTTTATAAGGCACATTTCTAATAATCTAATTAAAAGTATAATAAACGTACAAATTGACATTGTACGCTTATATCGTAAGTGAAACGTTTAATTGAAACTAAGTAACTTCACAGACACCCTAAGTAAATATATGAAAAGTAAACATTTTAATCGTACTTAACTATTTACTACTAAAACACCTGTACGCTTTACACATACTATATATTATATCTACGTAATTTAATTTCTAAATAATTATGACTTACCTACTTTTCTTTTTTGATCATTTACACACAATAAAACTTTTTAACAAAAAATAATTTTATTTAGATAACTTTATAATAACTAAGTTCTTAAACTAATGTAAGTATACCTAAGCAATTTTGTGTCGCATCACTCTTTAAGTAGTTAATTAATTTGCTTGTTTGGCGCCGACTCAAAATTACTTGGGTGTAAGTTAAGTGTACATTAGTTTAAGAACTTAGTTATTATTAGCTGGCGCCCGAGACTTCGTCCGCGTTGAAAAAGAAAAAAAGTAGCCTATCCTGTGTCCCATACGTCTAAATGTTTATCTACCAAGTTTAATGAAAATCAATTAATTCGTTTAAAAGTTATGGAGGAACATAATACATGCATTTATAGATTTATTATAAGTATTGATTGATTTCTTCTGTGCGTGTGTATGTCACTGAACTCCTAAACGGCTGGACCGATTTTAATTCTGTCTTCACTTTTGAATACCTATAGCCTATAGGGATAATCAGGAAAGGTTTGTATGTAAAAAAAATTGCGGTTTATCCACTAGTATTTCGATGTGATGACAAAAATAAATAGTTCCAAATTCAATCCTAATACGACTATTATAATTTTTGTTGGTAATAGGGGCAATTTAAATAAAAAAGAATTATTGCATTTCTATGACACATTACTTTCTTTCAAAATCAAGCAAATTGTGTTTTATACACTCCCCTATAGTACCAAGTTGTCAGTTGAAGAAAATAATATTAGATATAAGCTAAATATGTGCTTACATACTTGGTCATGCTACAAAAATAATGTACATGTCATTGACACTAACAGTTTTGTTAGAAAAACATATTTTTATAAAGGACAAATTTTATTTCCTTTCTCTTTTAAGAGACAATTAGCTGTTATGCTATACTTTTATTTTAATATGACTGCTAAAAATTTAGCAAATAATTCTTTTATTGACAAATCACCAATTAAGGTGTTGACATGTAATAATTTAAATTAAATATTGAGACAACAGAGTACGCCTCTGGCAATTTATATTCAGAAAATTTAATAGAAAAAAATATTGTTAATCATGATCAAATGTGTAACAAAAATTGTAACAGTACCAATAAATATCACAATGAAACTAATTTACTTCAAGTAGTACACCAAAATATTCAGGGTATGTCACACAAGGAGTTGGAGATTGAATTGTTTATGAACCATAATAATATTGTCATTTTTTGTGTTACAGAACATTGGTTGCAAAGTCACCAGTTTATGTTTAATTTCAATAATCACCTAGTAGGCAGTTCTTTCAGCAGAGTTAATGGTATTCGTGGTGGCTCCCTAATTTTAGTTAGTAAACACTTAAAATATAAGGAACGAAATGACATTGTGAGTCTCTCTGTTGAGCGGATTGCTGAGCTGGCCTGTGTGGAGCTGGAAGGTTTTGTTGTTGTAAGTGTATACAAACCGCCCTGTGCTATATATGATTGCTTTGAAGGAGTTGTAGATACTGTGCTAAGCAAAGTGTGCAGAATGAACAAAACTGTTATTTTTTGTGGAGACTTTAATATAAATATCTTGGAAAGCACTAGTCAATCTACTAGGTTGCTTGCTTTATTTAAATCATATAATTTGAATAATATATTTTGTGAGCCGACTAGGATTACTGCAGCGAGTGCTACTTGTATTGATAACATCTTTTCTAACATAATTCCAGTTAATAAATCAATAATTAATAATTTAGATTCGGATCACTCTGGTCAATTAGTAACTTTTGAAAGGTACACGATGACTCATTGTAAAAATGAATTGACATTAGTACCGATTACTAAAAAAAGACTAAATACTTTTAAAAACAGTTTATATGAAAAACTTTCCATGGCTAGTCTAGATGAGGAAGCGAATAATATGTTTAACCAAGTTTTTGACATACTGATAGCTGAATTTAAGAAAATATTCACACCTAAAAAAGTAGTTTTAAACGGTCGTATGAGTTTCAGCGATTGGGCTACTACTGGTATAAATAAAAGTAGACAACGCTTATTTGAACTCTACGAAGAAAGAAATTATAATAAAAGTGCAGACTTTCATGAATTTGTTAAAAAATATTCAAAATTATTTAGACGAGTATGTATCGATGCAAAATCGATCTACTTGAAACATAAAATAATAATGTCCTCAAACAAGATTAAAACTATTTGGAATATCATCAATAGTGAAACTGGAAAGTCAGTAAAAAGAAAACAGGATTTGGAGCTAATTGTGAATGGGTGTAGGTTACAAACAGAGGTGGAGGTAGCCACGGCATTTGAAAATTATTTTACTTCTGTCCCGTTGGTTACTACAAGGCACCTTAACTCCTCCCCCGGTGTCGCCTTAGCATTCTTAAAAGCGAGTGTACCAGAGTGTACCACTGATTTTAAATTTAAACCTATAGGGCCTATTGATATAGTGAGTGCATTTAAATCTTTAAAGCAAAAAAATACGACAGATCTATGGGGACTGTCTGTTAAAACAATAAAATCAGTAATTAACGTTGTAGCTCCTCATTTAGCAGCTGTGTTTAATTGTTGTATTTCTATGGGCATATTCCCTAATCAGATGAAATTGAGCAGAGTGATACCTCTATTTAAGTCTGGTAGTACTACGGACCCCTCAAATTTTCGCCCGATTTCAGTGTTACCGGTTCTTAGTAAAATATTTGAAAAAATCCTGTTTAATCAAATGTACTCTCACTTTTCAGCGAATAACCTTATGTGTAATAAGCAATTCGGTTTCACAAGGGGCCGCTCCACTATTGATGCTGGAGTAAAATTGCTTAAGTTTATTTATGAAGCTTGGGAGGATAGACAGGATGCTCTGGGTATTTTTTGCGACCTGTCCAAAGCTTTTGACTGTGTTAAATATGATAATTTATTCGGAAAACTTTCCCACTACGGTGTTAGAGGTATAGCTTTGGATCTCTTGAAATCATATTTGAGCGATAGAGTTCAGAGTGTAGATGTAGGTGGGATTAGATCACAGGGATCATTAGTGACTATGGGTGTCCCGCAGGGCTCTATTCTGGGTCCGTTTCTCTTCCTTGTTTATATAAATGACCTTCCTTTCCATATTAATGATCATGATATTGTTTTATTCGCAGATGATACGTCATTGCTTTTTAAAGTTAACCGTAGAAGTAATCATGATCATGTTAACTCGGCGATGTCTAAGGTTATTGATTGGTTTAATGTTAATAATCTTTTGTTGAACAATAAAAAGACAAAATGTATTAAATTCACTTTACCTAATGTCAAACAAATTGATTATAATGTTCACGTAAATGGTGAAGACATTGAGCTGGTTGAGTCGACTGTATTCCTAGGTATAAATGTAGATTCTAAGCTACAATGGGGACCACACATTAATAAACTAGCCATTAAATTAAGTTCGGCTGCTTACGCTGTTAAAAGAATTCGCGAGCTAACTGACGTAAAGACCGCGAGGATAGTATATTTTAGCTATTTCCATAGTGTAATGACGTACGGTATTTTACTTTGGGGTAATGCTGCGGATATAAACACTATATTTGTGTTACAGAAAAGGGCTATTCGTGCCATCTACAAGCTCGGTCCCAGAGTCTCGCTAAAAGATCAGTTTAAAGAAATAAATATACTTACTGTAGCCTCACAATACATTTTTGAAAATCTTTTGTTTGCTCACAAAAATATTAGCACTTTTAGTAGAAATAGTGATGTTCATAATTTAAATACTAGAAACAAGCATAGGCTTCAACCAAATAAAACTCGTCTCCACAGGGTTAGCAACTCCTTTATGGGACAATGTGTGCGCTTCTACAACAGGCTTCCAGCTAATATACAACAATTATCTATAAATAAATTTAAAGTTTATATTAAGAAAACCCTGTGCAAAAAGGGGTATTATAGGATATTAGATTATATAAATGATGACTGTCCTTGGAGTCAAATATAGTTGATTATTGTGTTATGTAGATTGCTATGTATTGTTACGTATTACTTTGTAATTTATTTATGAAAAGAGCAACTAGGGGGTTTCTTGCCGAGTTCTTCCCCCTAGAAACAGCTTTCCGAACCGGTGGTAGTTTGTAAAGAATGTTGACGAAGATAAATGTTTTGTAAAAACTTACGTCGAATAAATGATTTATTTATTTATTTATTTAAATATAAATTAATAAATCATTTAAAAATCGATCTATTATATCTTTTAGGGTAAACACAGTAGGAAAATAAAATTTTATTTTATTGGTCTCTTTATTGTAAACGATAATGTATTTAAATCGCCTGGAAATGCATGTAGGTGGCTGCCCGTTTAGTTCATTATTTATGAAAAATAAATATACTTGTTTTATAAACTTGTTCCTCATGGCCTAAGTTTGTACAGTATCAAGGACGTCATAAAACCGGAATCAACTCTTCACGCATCAATGGAGAAATGGGAGTGAGTGTGTAGTTATCGTACATAAATTATACAATAAAATATTTCAATTACTTTTTCCGTAAGCCTTTTTCTACATCACGAAGCATAATCTATGGTTTTATGAATAGTATGTTACCATGGTGAATTTTCTAACAAAAATGTAACTCTGATTGTCATATTTTGTCTCATTGTAAATATTATATAGTAAATAATAAACTCATTTCTTGGAAGTATATGTTTTATTCAGCTATGTGACAGGGTCATTAATTGCAAGATTACAAATTGGTAGCAGAGCGTGGTTAATACGAGAAATAAAAATGACGTCGTCATATCAGATCGAATCACTAACTATTAAAAACAATTATGATACCTGGTGTATACAAGCCGAAGCTATATTAATAAAGAATGAGCTGTGGGAATACGCGAGCTGAACTGCTAAATTATCTTCAGATGCAACGGTTGAGGAGAAAGAAAAATTCATCAAGAAGGATACAATGGCTCGCGCTGAGCTCTTATTATTGATGTCTCCACCGCAGCTCAAACAAGTAAATGGCTGCGTAACATCTAGAGAAATTTGGGACAAACTAAAATCTATCCATCAAAGTTCGGGACCTGCGCGAAAAGCAACTTTGCTTAAACAATTAGTTCTGAAGTAAATGGATGGTAAAGATGATGTAAAGGATCACTTAAGTCATTTCATGGATATAATTGATAAACTCGCAAATATGAGTGTGGTCATCCACCCGGAACTATTAAGTGTCATGATGTTATATAGTTTGCCACAAAGCTTCGAAAATTTTAGAATTGCAATCGAAACAAGAGACACTTTGCCGTCACCAGAAAATCTAAAAATTAAAATTATCGAAGAAAATGAAGCCAGAAAGAACAGTGGTAACGTTTGGGAAAATTCTGAAAGTGCGTTTTACAGTAGAAATAAAAGACAAGAAAATAACGGAGGAAATTTCAGGTTTAGATGCAACAAGTGCAAGAGAAAGGGACATAAAGCTTCTCAATGCCAAGCGAAAGCTAAGTATAGTGCAGTAAGTATAGTGGATGATCCGATGCATAAAATTTTTAATGTAAAACCAGTATGTCTAACATCTGCAAAGGAACTAAACAATAATAGTTGGTGCCTCGATAGCGGATGCACATCCCATATGTGCAGTGATTAAAATAAATTTGACACTATAGACAGCAAGTCTGGTACATTAAAACTAGCTTCCGATCAGCATGTTACTCAGGTGCAAGGGAAAGGAAAAATCACTGTAAGAGTGAAGAATGTAACTCCGATTGTCATATGTATATCGTGTTGTATTTGTCTCATTGTAAATATTATATAGTAAATAATAAACTCAGTTCTTGGAAGTATAATATGTTTTATTCGGTTATGTGACAGGGTCATTAATTGCAAGATTACAATATGCTTATATCTCTTCTAGTATTCAGTTTATTATAAAAGTACTTAAAACATTTAATGCTGCTTAAAAATACGCTTCTAATGATGATATAATATGCATATATTTGATATATATCTAATAAGAAAAAAAATAACAAAAAATAATTTAATTTTTTTCGATTAGCTCTCCGATAAAAAGTATAATTTTTAATCCATGTAATAAACTATCTCTGCAACAAATTATATCCAAATCCGATCGGACGTTGGATAAATTAGTGGTTAGAGTGCTTGCCTTAAGGCTCTGTTCTAGGGTTTCCCTCTCGGGTTCGATTTCCAGGTTGGACAGGCTGGAAATAAACTTTTCAAAGGTAGCTCTGGCCTGGATCTGGAAAGTAGTGGAACACAGCGTTTTGCGGTCACTTGGGCCAACCCCTTACAAGAAGAACACCTTTAAATAACACCACATGTTTCGGTGAGTGAGTAAAATGGTGCCAAAGCCCATTTCCCTATTCTTCAGCACCTGTGGTGTTGTTTGTGTACAAGTTGTACTACCATCAAGTAGACTGTAGCCTTTCTGTCAACCTTAACATAAAAAGCGTGACATAACCTTAACATATCCAAACATACAAGCTTTCGCATTTATAATATTTAGGATTTTTAAGGTGTCAAACAGTCAAGGAACGTTGTAAGCTCTAGGTATGCTAATTCGTTTTAAAAGATAAGCAACATTGTTGCAAGCCTATTATTTTAACAATAATTGCCTCCTACTTTGTATTCGTGTAACGCGTTCATGTTAAAATTTTCATTTTTTGTTGTACTAGTTGTATAACTAAAAACGTCGTTTTCAAAGTCACCCGATTATTTTCAGTTCACACATACCAAAACGGATTGAGGTAGTATCCAATTCTTAAATAAATATTGACCCATTACTCATCGGTTTTGCTGACTAAATGTAGGATAAACGGTAATTTGACGCGGAAGGTCTTGTACGAAGTCGAATTTTGATTCAAATTAATATTATGATAAATATATGTATTGTTCACGAAATTTAAAACAACAATAAAATATATGGTGCTCTGTTATTGCATAAAATAAGCCTCAACAATATCAGGTGATCTTTTGATTCTGAAGTGATTTTTAATATAATTTTCAAAATTGACTCCGGTCTGGATTTGAAAAGTAGTGGTAGGGCACACTGCGTTTCGCAGTCATTTGGGCAGCCCGTCTGGCGGCAGTAACCACCACCTTACAGAATACCACCGTGAAATAACAGCATTTACGTGCTGTTGTGTTTCGGTGAGTGAGTAAGGGATGCCAGAGCCCATTACCCCATCCCTTCCCATTAATCCTGCTATGGTCGGCAGCGCACTTGTAGCACTTATGGCCTTGCTTGTGTTATAGGCGACGGTAGCCACCTACCATCAAGTGGACCGTCAGCCTGTCTGTCGACCTTAACATAAAAAAAAAAAAAAAAAAAAAGTGAACAACCACTTCTTTTAGGCGCGTTGGAAACTTTTTTTGTATGGGGAGATCTACTAACTAGGTTATACCAGCTCTGTAAAAAATGAGAGAAAAACCTTGGTTAAGAATAAGTTTTCGCTTCTGACAAAGAATCCTTTCTGATTTTATTCCTTTCTTATACTAGCTGGTTGGTGCTTGAGCTTATAATGAAGAGTTATGGAGGGATGTATGTATGTACATATATACATATACATACATACATTCATACATACATACAATACCTACACTTACAGGTTTATTATTAGTATAGATAGATTGACTAGCTTTGCCTGTGCCTGACTTTTTTAGAATCAAAAGTATTCCATACCCATAATATGTTAGTAATAAAAAATCTGTGTGAAAATTTTCGTCCAAGCCTTTGCATTTATCTTTACTAATATTATAAACAAATGTGAAATCGCGGGCACCAGCTAGTTAATAATTTTAATTTTTTCCTTGGATGAATCGATAATTTAAAAAAATATTAATCATAAATGATAATCAAAGAGAGAAGAAATATGACACGTACGAAAACGTGATAAATCCAAGTTCGTGATATTTTCCAATGGTAAAACATGTATTTATCAGTGCACACGAATGCATAGGAATCCCAAACATAATTCAATATTCAATCCAACAATTGCATACAATAATATAATTTGTCATCAACGTTACGATTTTGTTTACAATATAGGTATATGCCTTTTCTCAATAGTACATGTGGAAAATGCAATAATAACATAATAATAACACGTAGGGTACCTACTACATAAATTACCTAACTTAACTTATTGCTTTGGAATCGGAAATCTTCTTAATATCCCTCAGAATATGTTGTTATGTACTTTTATAATATACTCTATCTTTTTTTTTATTAGAGATGGGTTTGCTCTTGGCCAACAACCAGCTGAGTAGCAAGGATGAGGCCTAAGATGGAGCGAGCTCACCCAGAATATGCCTATTCACTCGAACTTTGAAAATATTAGGGTTATATACAGACGCCGGCAGTTCCAAACCTTGGCAGTGCGCATTATAAAATGTTTCAAAGCGTTTGGTCCGAAAAGGAGGGATTTCGACAAGATGAGGATGGTAACCAGCCGTACGTCTGTATGTCCGATGGAAGAAAGGGGAAGGCGGTATCTTATAAAATACTAGCTGGTGTCCTTTCTGGTGTCCCAGACAACGTGTATGCAAAATTTCATGGTGATCGGTTCAGTAGTTTGAGCCAACAATGGACGTAGAACCGCTCAGAGGCAAGTCATGGAGTAAGGCCCTCATCCTCATTAGGTCGTTTGACCTAATATACATATACATATGCCACAGCATATGTATATGTATATTTTTGTCAATGTCAAATAACTTGAATAAATGATATTTTTTAATATTATTCAAATTAATTGGATCGGCATGCCTAGCGGAAAACTATTTTATATAGATGACTGAATTAAAATATTTTGTACCAGCTGCTGCTCGTTACTTCGTACGCGCTGTAGTTGTTTTTTTTTGAAAATCCCACAGTTACCTAACTCACCTGTCTTTATAACCTCCAGAATATACTATGCTATAGCTCAAACCAGGTAATCATAATCATCAATTAACATCATTCAAATTGGTTGAGCGAAGTTAAGTCCTTTCTGAGATTAGCGTGCACACACACCCAAACAGATAAAAAATAAAACAATATTTTTGACCTCCATAACATAAGTGCAACGTACATACATACAGGTTCTTCATTAACAGAAATTTAATATTATATTATATTATTATATACTTCAGTCTGCGATTAAAGGATGCGAGATCTATTCCACTCATTGAATTTCATAGAAAGAATATATTATGGTCCATAATGTGGGGAAGGACCTTAACAATATTGTAATATTAATTTAATACCTATTCTTAAGGTCGTCAACACACTTGTATCTCCTTTGGCGTTGCTTGTAATAAGTGACAGTATTTGTAAGCCATCTAACACCTAACCTGTGTAATTTTTTAGTTGAAAATTCTCTAAAATAAACTAATGTTTAATATTTTTACAGAATATTCGAGAAAGTTCGACAGTATTTTGGAGCCCAAAGCGAGTCAATACCGATGTCTTTTGTGTTGGGCTTCTACGTCAGTCTCATCGTGAAACGGTGGTGGGAACAGTATAAACTGCTGCCATGGCCAGATACACTGGCACTCTTCATATCTGCAGGGATACCTGGCGCGGTCAGTAAAGTAAAGTCAAAATAAGTGTAGATAATCTTTGTTCAACTCTCATCGTTTCTCAGATTTCATATATGATGCGACACAAATATTTTGATGTATTTGTTACTGAACTTAGCAATAGCGAACTTATTTAAGCTGCCGAACGTAAACGAAGCGCTTTGTGATTTAATTAATTATTTATTATATTGGTTTTATTAAAAGTTTCACCACTAAGTTTTATTAAAAGTATGGATTAGAAATAATGACAAATGTTGAAGGAAGCCGCTATAGGTATCTTAATAGACCATTAAATACGTTATTGTAAGCTCTATATTTAATTGTGCGTTTTTCTCAAATTATATTGAGACTGCATAGCGAATTTACATCTTTTAAAAAATCTTTTGTATTAATAAATTTCTCTAGGTGGTGATTCTCAGCTATTGAAAAAGAATATTGTCAGGAAAACAAGTAGCTAACAAGGTAATATTTATTAAAGGAGAATATTAATATTGCTTGCTTTGTGTTTTCTTACGTGCTTTCTGTCACGTTTTTTAAGTAGTTGAGTACATAGTAATGCAGTGAGATAAAATTAACTTAGGTGTTTTGTTTTCATGTACGTGTCTATATGTACAATTGTACATTTCTTAAAATTCTGCGTATATTATTATTAAAATTTTAAAATACAATTTCTCACTCATTAAATTTTCCATACCTATGTTTGTTTACTTCTCTCTTGGTGGTCCTATATTCAAAGAACTATAAAAAAACCTTATATTTGAAATAAATTCAAATGACCTAAAAATATATAATGTTTGTAACAAAATAAGAAATAATATATACAATTTATAGACAATGAAATACCTACTACATGTACAAAATATATACGATTAATAAAATCGTTTTAAAAAATATACAGTTGAAAAATTTCACTGCAATTGTGCTCCGTCACATATTTTAATTATTGCGTGGTCGAAGGTTTACTGATTTTTTACTCGTTTCAAGTTGCGACCCTGACCACAATCCTAGAACGTGGCACGTTATAGGTAGAGTTTTAAATGGTAAATACAGTAAAATGTAAGAAAAGTATGAACACTAAGGTTATCCTTTAGTTAAGTGCATACAAATAAATCTAGAATTACCAACTCTACTGAAACTATTGATCAACTGAAAACCCGATAGAAGATAACATTCTTTTATTTTGGGGAAAACGTATTATATTACTTAGCGTACTTTTAGCTTCCCTCGCAGATATTGGCAGATAATAAAGTGATTTTCATCAATCAATACTAATAATAAATCTGTAAGTTTAGGTATTGTATGCATGTATGTTCCTCCATAATTCTTAAACGAATTAATTGATTTTCATGAAACTTGGTAGATTAACATTTAGACGTACGGGACACAGGATAGGCTACTTTTTACTTTTTCAACGCGGACGAAGTCGCATGCACCATTTAGTAAAATGTCTGTTCAGTTTTTCGCAAAGATTTAAGTCGGGACACTCAGTTGTCTAAACTACAAGCGATGGTACTGAGATAAGCCTGTATATTTTAGTGCTATTGATTGCATTCATTAAAATGAATAAAGATAAAATTTACTTAAACTACAAAGAAATAAAATGACTAGAACAACTCTGCATGCACCATATGATTAAAAACAGTGTTCGAAGACATGTAAAGTCCTCTTTTTGCTAAAAACAATTTGCGATAGCTGTTTCAGAACAAGTTAGAAACAGACAGAGGCGACCAGCGACTTTATTTTATGTCTAGATGTTGCACGCGGCTTCGCTCGCGTAACTTTATAAAATACTAGCTGGTGTAAAACGTATATAACGCCATCTAAAAATATCACCAAGCAGTTGTCATGTTAGTCGCTTCACTTGTTTTTGGATAGATAGCGCCTATCTCCCGGCCAAGATTTCCCGTAGGAATGAAGCCTTTTCCTGCGGTAAAAAGTAGCCTATGTTCATCACAGATAATGTCGGCTTCTAATGGTAAAAGAATTTTTCAAATCGGTCCAGTAGTTTCGGAGCCTATTCTATACAAACAAACATACAAACAATCAAATCTTTCCTTTTTTATAATATTAGTATAGATAGCCTATGTTGCTCGCTGTAATGTAACAGAAGAATTTTCAAAATCAGTCTAGTAGTTTTTTAGTTTACACATTACAAACATACAAATCTTCTCTCTTTATAATATTAGTAATTGGATTTATGTACTTACACTATAGATTTAATGGTGTAAACTCAAAGTGAAACAATTGGTTAAAAATAAACATATTATGTACCATCTCACGTTATTATTGACAAATGGTAATAATGATGTTTATAGTAAATATTATGAAGGTGATTTAAGTAACGTCCAAATGTGAGTATGCACTTGACAAGGTTGACATGCGCAAATCTGCCTTTTGTATTCGGTTTTCTATAAACGAAACAATGCCTGCGAGCGCGACTCATTTAAACATCCGCTACGACATCGTATCGAAAACTACTTGCATACAAAAACTTGTTTCCAACCATTCATTGAATCAGATACCATAATGTTTGTTATTGTGAGACGTTCACGCCGAAGTAATTAGATTTCTTATTATTCACGTTAATTAATTTTTTTTGCATCCGTCTATGTAAATTATTGTGATGACCTTCGCTTAGGCATAACCTGAGCATTTGAAATATAGTATATATAAATGTAATAAATATGAGATAAAATTTTGAATATTTTTTACAACTTCAATTAATACACCATAGAATTATATTGTAAAACAAAAAACCGGCTCGAAACCCGAAGGTCTTGTTATCAGTGCATCAGTTTTTTAATAGTGGCAAAGGAAGTTGGGGTATCCCTCCCGCCTTAGTTAATAAATTTTAACAGCAATCAATTTATCAATGACTGTACCCATATAATTTTACAATGGTTTCAATCGGTACTTATTCAAAAATGATTTGAATGGGATTTTTTATTTATCTAGTCAAAATATATAATCCGAACGAGTGGATTTCAAGTGGTTCAAAGTTTAAAACAATATGCGCTTGACAGTATATTGGCTATTTTTTTTTTTCGAAACCCTGCTAAAATATTTATGATATGTTCCTATTATTATAGTTTATATTAGGAATACCTATTCCTATTATTTAAAAACAGCATTGCTGTCTCTGGCTTTGTTTTGTAATACTTAGGTCACATTATATAAAATATTATTGTATAAAAGAATAGATATAATTTATGTTTTTATTACTACTTAGAAGAAGTTACACAAATTACTTTATAATGTGGTATGCCGTGCTTTATTGATAAGCAAAAAGTTTTGACAAACAAAAAGCACCAAGTATAGAGATCAAGGTTGTGAATCCAAATTAGGATGTTTTTTATATAATAATATATTATTCAGTGAGTGAATATAAAATTTACATAAGAATGAGTTAGCTTATCACTGGTCAGTTTCCTTACTCGTCAATTGCACTAATTCACCAGTTTACTCATTAGACAGTTTCTGAATTCGCCAATTTCCTTATTTCACTAAGTTGGATACCAAAACAGCATTCTTACCAGCTGCGGGTGATCACAAATTGTCCAACGTGCTCTTAAGTGTAATAGGTATAGTAGAATATTCGAAACTATTTATTACTAGCTGTTGCACGCGACTTCATCCGCATAGAATGATAGCCAATAGGCTAGATTGTATATATATCCGACATTGTTGCGATAGACATGTTGGTGGTAGTATTTAGGCATTTACTTGTAAATTATTCTTCTTCTTATTATTATTATTTATTTTCTTTTATCTTGTATTAAATATCTAATTACTGTTGTATATGTATAGTATGAGGCATATATAGAAATTAATTTGCTTTGATTTTATTTAATTAGGAATTGTTTAGTTATATATTATATTAACAATGAATGTATAAACAAAATATGGGTCTAGTTACCTGAAAATAAATGAATTTGAATTTGAATAGAAGAGTATAAAACGCCATCTACCGTATTTTGGATAAATGGCGCTATCTCCCGGGCCAAGCCGCTAGTATTTACTTTTATTTTAGATTTCCCGTAGGAATGAAGCATTTTCCCGCGGTAAAAAGTATCCTATGTTTATCACGGATAATGTCGGCTTCTAATGGTAAAAGAATTTTTCAAATCGGTCCAGTAGTTTCGGAGCCTATTCTATACAAACAAATATACAAACAATCAAATCTTTCCTCTTTATAATATTAGTATAGATTAGTATAGATAATACTAAACTATACGTTATTTAAATATGTATTTCTGGATTTAATAAGTTTGTTTCTTATTAAATCCAGAAATACATATTTACCATTACTCTACTCTACCTTTACTAGTCAAAATGTTAATACTATTTTAGAAATTACCTAGTGGAAGGATTTCGCGCCGATGTTTATAAATATATTTTTGTTTTTAATCATAAAGCGAGTCGAGTTTTCCTCATTACAATCTCATTACATACTCATCACATCACAATAGTTATGGTAATAGTGACAGCCATGTATAAATTTTACAAATTATTATGGTAGATTAAGTTAAGATTGAACATTGTATACTCGTGGTTTGACTATAGTTGGAGGTGATTACCAAAACAATTTATACAGGATTATTTGTCGGTTTGAATTCGTTGAAAGTTCGCAATCAAGCTAAGATAAATTTTTGATACCTATAATTAATCTATTTTTAGAAACTCGTTGAAACAAAGAATTAAAAAATCGAGAGGGATTTTTAGAAGGCAATGCTCGGGGTTACTTTAAAAAAATCTAAGGAGAGGCCAAGAGAAGTAAAAATATGTTAATAATAAAATATGTATATAAAATATCCAACGTTCGTATAAAACATACCCTAATGGCCTATATATTAGGCCATACGCCAAATTTCAACTAAATCCGTGCAGTAGTTTTAAGAGTAACAAACATAACATCCATTACATATATCCTCAAAAACTTTCACATTTAGGATTAACAGCGGGCTTAAAACTTCATTTTTAATAACGAACGTTATTTAGATTTAGATAAAAACTTGTTGCAATTTAACATTTCTCGTTTCGTGTCTCGAGTTATTACGGAAATTATTCATAATCGAAAATGTTATTAACATGACTTGTGCTTTACCATAAAATCAGGTGTGTTATGATTATTTACGGCGATAACGAGGAAGTGCATGAAACTATAAGTAGTTATAGCATATATGAAAATCACATATAAAACTTCTACTTACTCATTGCCTGCCTTCATATCGCATGACCTTAACTATACATTAAATAAAACGTTTTAACAAAAAATTGAAAAAACTGAAAAGCAAAAAATAATTTTATTAAACCTTAATAACTAAACTAAATTTTGCTTGTTTGCCGCTGACTCAAAATTTAGGTAAAAAAATTTTACATGTACTAAATTGATTGGTTTGATTTAATTTAAAGTTTATTTTCTTCCTTTTAGGGCACTTCAATAAAAGCTTGTCCTTAAAAAGTTTTTTTTTAATAAAATTGCTATCAAGTACTTATCATTTCTACAATACAATTTAACCTAAAAACAAAATTAAAAGTAACAAGAATCCTAAAGTCTAAAATCCAAAATTGATAAACTTAGATAAACCTCGAGATGATTGCAAGCAAATGTACCTTGAATATTTGCTTCAAAACTCAAAAATACTTTGTAATTTAAGAAATAAACTCACAAAAATAATACAAAAATACGCAAATGCAAATTATCTTTGAAATATTTTTTTTTTAATAATGACAAAATATCCAACTCTTCAAGCATTATCCCGAAAGAACTGACACGACTTGACATTAAAAAACACTATATTGTAGGTGGTAATTGTCATACATCGACTATTTTCTTTTTGCCAAGTAAATGACATCATATTTATTTAGTTACATATTGCACACCAAATGAATATATGTTCGCTTCTAAGCTAAGCGACTATTATGCAAATAATGCTGTGTTCAAATGAATATTTAGGGATATCCATCTATCTTATTTTAAAACGTTATAATTATGTATAAATGCTAGCGCAAATAATATTGTACATATATTCTATAGCGCAAAATTGTTGTGTACTGTTTTCTGTACTGAAATTGAATAATTTCAGAACTAATTATAGAATTAAAATTAAATGGCAAAATTTCACTGTTTACGATATCAAAGAACCTCCAAACACCATCAAAAACTGTAAAGTTCAGTTAATAATTTTTGAAAGTGTAATTTTCTTTTTTGTTTCAGAATGAAACTGGACGACTAATGAGAAGAAATATCGTCAGATATGCAATCTTAGCATATGTAATAACCCTGCAGAGGATATCGTTAAGAGTAAAAAGAAGATTTCCAACATGGCAACACGTTGTTGACTCCGGTGAGTGACTAATTTAAGAGTTTACCAAATACCTCTAAGGTGTTTCCACCTAGCTTATAGGTACATCAATCATCCGCGTTGAAAAAGGAAAAAGTAGCCTATCCTGTGCCCTGTAAGTCTAAATGTTCATCTACCAAGTTTCATGAAAATCACTTAATTCGTTTAAAAGTTATGGAGGAACATACGTACATACAATACCTACACTTAAGATTTATTATTAGTCAAATTGATTGATGATTTTATTAGAATAGAAGAAAAATTATTTTATCCTTATTAATTTATTGCACTACAATAATGATCCCGTAGACAGAAGTCGTAGACCCTTTACTAGCTTTTGAAGTTAAATCGAAATAAAATGTGACGTGTGAAATTTTGGTATGACTGAGAATTGCCTTGGAAGTAAATGTCGACTTTAAGGTGACGAACCTTTTTTTACCCCGACTGTACATTTCCAATACTTACAATATTGCCCTTTGAAAACATATCTTTTATTGTTTCAGGCCTTATGTTGGAAAGCGAACGAAAGGTATTTGAAAAGATGGATGGCAAAAGTCCCATGTCCAAGTATTGGATGCCTCTAGTCTGGGCCACTAACATTATAAATAGAGCTCGCAAAGAAGGACTGATCACCAGCGACCACATAGTTCAGACTTTATTGGTTGAACTCTCCGACATACGCCGACGTTTGGGTGCACTCATTGGTTACGACACAGTTTGTGTACCACTAGTTTATACTCAGGTATAATTATTATCCTTATCACTTGCATTTTTCACTTATACTGTCAGATATTTCATGCTGTTACATTGCCTTTGTACATTGTAAATCTAAATTTACCAGTCAAACCTAGATAACCGAAATAGCCTAGATAAACTAAAAGCAACTGTGTAAAACAAGATAGTATGTAAAAAGTATGTAACGATTGTATCGACATATTATTCAAAAATAATAATAAAAACCACCAACAAAACCTATGGTGAATTTTGTCAGGTTTAGAGATAAAGATGTAGGTTCATCTATTTTATGAAAATTTGAAATAAATATGAAAAAAAATAATAATAAAATATTTATGCGCTTATGCACCGTGCACTAGATTATAAGACTACAAATAATATGACATTAATTAATGACGTTATCTGCAAACTAAACACGTTTATTTCCCGTCAAGAATCATAAATTTTAACTCCAGCGTGATTCTGACGGATGTATGTATGGCTTTAACAATTGTGTTATTGTGTAATTTCTTACGGTATGGTTTTAAAACCATGCATTTATGTCCCGAGACGTACTAGCAATTGTATCTGCCAGTAACACCTCTGAACTGTTGGCATAACATAATAATTACCTGTACTGTACCTATCTGTTTATGCGAGGTCACATTACCTTTTTACGCTGTCAGTCAAGCGTGTCGTAGTTTCAATCGATATATGTTTTATTTTTAGTGTCATTTTTAATAGATAAAGTGCAATTTAAATGCGCTTAAAGAAAATAATCTTTTCTATAGAATAAATTTATGTCTATAGACATTTGGTCGAAGTCTTACGCGACCTTTGTGCATGGATGGCAGTGCTGGTTACTAGCTTATTACCTGGATTAACATATCGGATATTTTTATCTTGTAAAAATGTTAGGTTCCTGAGGTATCGTCTAAAATATAAAAAAATCGAATGGCGGCGCCACCGTCGTCACAGCGATAAAGATGTCAGGCGTTGTACTCGTACATTTTCTCAGTTTTCAATGCGCACGAAGACGCGGTCCCTAGTTAGCACCGGCGCCGCCAGGATTACTGTCAGGGAGGTGTGTCTGCATCTACTCTACACATTATACTATTAACTAATATAAAATATAGAATTATACATGTATACTAGTGGGTGCCCGCGACTAGTAAAAAAATCAGCTGGTTAGTAATCCCATCCCTCCCAAAAAACCACTCCCAATATATTATCAAAATAACGAGGCTTATTTTTGCGTGGCCCCACTATAAGATATTTTAAGTGTTTATGTAAAAAGTTATTAAAAAACAAATTTGTTGCAGGTGGTAACTCTGGCACTATACACTTATTTTGTTGCTGCTTTAATGGGTAGGCAACTAGTTCCACCAGCACCTGGCAGCACTTCCAAATATGAGCCAGATGTTTATTTCCCTCTCTTCACAGCATTACAGGTGAGCCTTATTTCAATAGTACATATTTCTTTGTGTGCACTTTATTTGGTAATTAATAGTTATGGATACAAGGATCAAAAGCAACTGTAATTGCACTTACTGCTTTTGGTTAGTGTTACAAATAGAATATAATATATATGTATTTGTATATATTATTTCGATGATTGTAATAAGTCATAAAAAATTGTTTGAATTTCAGTTTTGTTTCTACGTCGGTTGGTTAAAAGTAGCTGAAGTGCTTATAAACCCATTCGGAGAAGATGACGATGACATCGAACTTAATTGGCTTATAGATAGGCATATCAAGGTACCTTTATATAAAATAATGATGGTTTATTAACTACTAGCTGGCGCCTGCGACTTCGTCTGCGTTGAAAATGCACTGTGTCTTATACGTCTAAATGTTTATCTACCAAATTTCATGAAAATCAGTTTAAGAGTTATGGAGGAACATACATACATACAATACCTAAACTTAAGATTTATTATTAGTATTGATTGATTGCAGTTGTCTATATTTATTTATATATTATTATATCACAGGCAGCCTACATGATAGTCGATGAAATGCACGAGGAGCATCCCGAGTTGCTCAAAGATCAGTATTGGGAGGAAGTTGTGCCGAAAGATTTGCCTTATACTCTTGCATCTGAACATTACCGTCGCCACGAGCCGCCGTGCTCTGCTGACCATTACAAAGTTAAAGCTGAAGACGCAGTCTACGCCAATGTGCAATCTAGAAAGAGTCATGACGAAACCTACGCTGATTATGTAAGTAAATTTGTTTGTTTTCAACCGACTTCCAGAAAAGGAGGAGGTTCTCAATTCGACTGTATATATTTTTTATGTATGTTATCTCATAACTTTCGACTGGTGTGAAACGATTTTAATGATTCTTTTTTTATTTGAAAGCTGGTGGTTCCCGTGTGGTCCCATTTCAATTTGGTCCATTTCTGATTTGACAATTTGATAATGGTTTGAAATCAGTTTATTTTTTTGTTAAATAGGGTTATAAATATTTATTTTATGTCTTATTAGTATTGGAAGGATGCCGCAGGGTTACTACAGGGCTACTGATGGGTGGTTAGTAAATCATTATACAACAATATCTATGTCCCGCGCTCCTTCGTAATACAATACATCTGCCACAATCTTTATATTATTAAAATCACCAAGTAAAGTTTTGACACCTTCAAGCTTTGAATTCCATGCCACCGATACGAGTTCACAGTCATTATCTATTTGTTCGTTTATTAAGTGATGTTTGAATTTAATTAGCGTAAATTGAAATTCACTAACGGTTTAAATTTAAAATAGCAATTTTGATGCTTCGTTCGTTCATAGAAATAATTGTGAATTGGCGGCTCACGAAGTTGCAACGCGATTAGTTTAAGCGGTCTTTTTGATGAGATCACCAGTCATAACTTTGTATGCCACTCGTGACCTTATAACAAGACAATGTGCACTATTTTATATTATTTTAAACTTAATGTATAATTAATACTTAGTAGGTATCAGGACACACTGCGTTTCGCAGTCATTCATGGCTTGGGAAGCCCGTATGGCAGCAGTAAGTAACTATCATCTTACAAAATACTGCCATGAAATACATAACATGTGTTGTGTGTGTGTAAGATATGCCTGATCCCATCTCCTTATTCCTATTTAACGTAGGACTAGTAGCACTTGAGGAGTTGCCTGTGTCTTCAATCTACATCTTTTCAATACACGAGCGTCATTTTATCGTACATATTGAATGCAGGACCCCTTGTTTCCATCTCCACGGAATAGAATAATTCTCAATTGTGTCATAGTAGTTTACCTTTGTACCTCGTAATCAATACTAATATAATCAATAATATACATGATACCTACTGAAACAAAATTGTCTATTTTTAGAAATTTTTTCTGTATGTATGTAAGATACATACATCTCTTAAACGAATTAACTGATTTTCATAAAACATGGTAGATAAACATTTAGAGTTAGACGTATAGGACACATTTATAGTCTACTTTTTTTTTAACGCGTATACGAAATCGCGCCCACCTGCTGGTTTTTAAAAAAGGCATATATAATTATGATTTTTTTTATCTACTTTCAGGAAAGTGTGGACACACCTTTGGTAGAGCGACGCAAAAATTGGTTCCAAAGGCAGATATCAAGAATGGGATCTGTTCGCTCGGCTTCGACTGCTTATTCCTCTAATGGATTTTTTGGACGGAACAGACATAATTCTGTTGTGTATTCTAGCCCCGAGGCGGGAGGGCAACCGACAGTTAACCCCGCGCCTCATAAAATGTCACTTTATGAGAGGCTAGTCGGACGAAAGTCCGGACGTGGTCAACATCGTCAGAATTCAAGACATGGTGAGTTTAAATAAAGCAAGCTTAAGGTATTCACTGAAACAAATGACACTGACGTTTGACCTTCAACGTTTGTATGAAATGTTTCATAGCTGTGTATAGAGGCAGCCTCGGGCCGAGCGGCGAGCGTGCTCTCCGAGGCCGCGTAAGTGGAGACGCTGCCTCAACCTGAGGCGCACCGCGGCACAAGGCAAATTCGCCGCCTCGAGTCTAGCCATATTTTGTCGGATTTGTTGCCGTGCTCAAAGGGGCCTCAGTCTGAGCTGTGCATTAGAACAGTATATATATAAAAAAATAAATAAACAATACAATATTAGAAGCCGTTTTCGATAAATCAAATTCTTCTTGTGTTCTAATGTTAGTTGCCATAGGTACTCCTCCGAAACGGCTTGACCGATTTTTTATACGCGGGCGAAGTCGCGAAATTTTTATAAGAAAATTATTTGAAGGCCTATCGGCGTAATTTTTTTTAGTATGCTATAGAAAGATGTGCCTTTCCAGTAATGGTATTGTACTGTAGCAAATAAACACACGTAAAATATAAATAAACATTTAATGTAAAAAATGAACTTTGACAAAATTTTGTTCAATATTTAAAGCCTTTACTGTAAAAAAAATAATGTTCTGTGGAAAATTGACCACATATCAATTTGTTGTTGGCTTGGCATATCAATGGCTTATTCTGGCTTCTTGGCAGAAATTCAAAATTATCCATAGACAACAAGATACTGATTTATAAAACTATATTAAAGCCTGTTTGGTCTTACGGTATCCAGCTGTGGGGCTCCACCCGCGTCTCAAACCTGAGTATCATCCAAAGACTTCAGAATTCTATACTGAAAAGTCTATGCAATGCACCCTGGTTCATTAGAAACGATGAGGTCCATAAAATACTAAGGATGAATACTGTCAGGGAGGAAATCGCGGCTCTGGCTGCCTCCCACAGAGTCAGGCTTACAAACCATCCCAACCAGCTGGCTACAGAGCTAATGACACCAGATTATGAAATGCGTCTAAAGAGACGTCACTTCCTCACCCTATAGTTAATAAACTGAGGGTACATATACATATAGGGAATCTCTGGAAAACTTTCCCTCCTCGACATGACTGCAAACCATCTGCTTAAAGTCTACGACTGATCGCAAATTTGTAATAGGAAAAAAAATAAAAATTATTATTATTTAAGAAGTGGTGATGGTATTTGTAAAAAAAAGACACATAATCTTGTAATCAATAAAGGCGACAAAAAATATCATAAATAAATTATTTGCAGTCCAATTGGCGTAATTTTTTTATACTATGCTACAGAAAGGTGTGGCTTTCCTGGAGTGGTATATTTTGTTTTTTTTATGTCACCAGAATCTGCATATAACTGACAAGTTTTTGTGATATGTGGTCAATTTTCCACAGAACATTTTTTTTTTTTACAGTGGAGGCTTAAATATCGAACAAAATTTTGTTAAAGTTCATTTTTTACATGTGTTTATTTGCTACAGCACAGTACCATTACTGGAAAGGCACATCTTTCTATAGCATACTAAAAAAAATTGAGCCGATTTTTATAAAAAAAATTGTCGCCTCTAGTGATTACAAGAAAAAAAGTAATAAATGATCATTACTTTTTTACCATACAAAATCGAATTAGAACTTTAGGCCTAAAATGTTCAGAATTGATCCCTCGATGCTTGTGTTCGGTTTGATCCATACTTCCAGGGACACCTTGTATATTTCGTTTTTTTTTTTTATTTATTTAGGATACACCAACAGTACACGTGTTACAATTATTCATGATATAATGGTTTACATAGTTTTTCGACTGACACGAGCAATTGCGTTTTTCAAAGCAATTGCGTTGTCAAATTCTTATAAATTCTTCAAACAATGCATATTTTAGTATTTAGCGTTTGTGCGTATTTAACCTTAATTTGCAAATGTACTTATATCTTTGCAGGCGGCCAAAAGAGCAACGGATCGGCTATACCGATAACACTTCGCAATAGACCTCGTATACCTACTCCGGACGTCACAAAAGAGGTCATGGACCGTGAAAATCGACTAGCTATGGGAATGCAAAACATGGGCGTCATCATGGCACATCAAGGTTACCAAAATGAAGTACCAGTACTTGGAGCGTTGGTACTTTCGCCAATTGAAGAACTGGACGGTAGTAGTTCTGTAAATAATACATTGCATGCCGGCCAACCCGGAACTACGGCTTTGGCTCAAGCGGTGCTATCATCTAGTGGATTAACACCAATGCTCACTGGTCCCGTGGTCTCGAACGTTACTTTATCTCCTGTGGGCGTTTCGCAACTCACTCTTGTTAACTCGACCCCTTCTACGCCAAGAATAGAAAGAGGCGGTTCATCCGGATCTAGAGGAGTCGGAGTATCCTGTGTATCAGGTACATCGTCAGCAACTGCAACTGTCACTGAACTGCCACCGTCTGATCGCAACAGCGAAAACAGTGTAGATAGCTCCCGAACACCGACCAGCTATGTAAGGACATCTGATGGTTCCAAAAGAGGAGAAGTCTACGTCTAATGGTGCTATTATGACAGTACTAAGAAAAAATATTGTGATTTTAACGGCTCTTACGCACTTGCGGTTAGCCGCGAGCCGCCTGACGCGTATGAATAGCAGCCCGCGGTTGTGTCGATATGAATGTGTCATAACTCTTTTTAACAAAAAATAAACCGACTTCAAACCGTCTCATGGTCTTTTCTCATGGATGCCATTGTCAGAACTGGACCAGTCACCCAGTCGAAAAAAAATACAGTCGAATTGAAAACCTCCTCCTTTTTTGGAAGTCCGTTGAAAATGGTACTAAGCCCCGCCATTAACCGCTAGTGCGTAAGAGGGTTTGATATTTGCTCGTTCAATTTTTAATTGTAGGTATTTTATGTTAAGTTAAGAGCTAAAGTCATGGAATACATGCTCATATTTTGTAAATTTTTTTATATTACAAATTTACTATAGGTAAAACAGGGATTTTAAATTGTGACTTTCTATAAAGTAATTTTAATATTATTTTTTAATTTTATTTATCTCTTGACCTCCTCTAGTCAGCGTCTTTCTAGAACAGATGGTATCAGTGCAACAGCAGCTACGCAGGTTTCGCTTAGTGGTTGATGTTTGAGGGACACTGATACATTAAAACATCCAGGATTTTTATAAGTTTATAAGAAAATATACCTACTCACCTCTGTATGCAGTTTTGTTTTTATAGAAGATTTAAGCAGTAAAACCACATATAAGATGAGTTTCAACTTTAGTGAAAACTGCGTCTTAATGCAGACACTATATTAAATGCATACTTACCTATTGACTTTATTACCAGGGTGACCAACAATAATACATTTGAATCATGCAGTCATTAAACATCGCAGGCTTTATTATATATTCATCATGAGAAGAGAAAATAAAAATTCTGTTTTTATGAGAACGCTTTAATTAAAAAAATTACAGTTAAAACCCGGTTCTCCAAATCTCTATATAGTTTAATGAACAGTTAATATATAAATGTTAGATAAAATCTGTCAATTCAATCACCTCTGTTATCCAGCTCTTGTAGTAAGATATATTAATGAAAACAAAAGGCAACAATCGTCCTTGTTTTTCAGACCAAGAAAACAGTCCTTTGATCGTGTTGTTTAGTACGAATACAGCACCATGTACTGTAATTAATTAAATTTTTATTTTTATTATATACTACCAATCTCAGTTAGTACTGAGAAAATCTTTTTGTCCACTTATCGACTACAGGACCTCAACAACCCCAACAGAACGCTGTAGGGATTGCTATTATATTGGACATAGTACAACAAGGCATTTATATTAATAAAACTAGCTGCTGCCCGCGACTTCGCCCGCGTAACTTTGTAAATTATATACTAAAACCTTCCTCGAGAACCACTCTATCCATTGATGAAAACAGCATGAAAATCGGTGCAGTAGTTTTTAAGTTTATCGCGAACAGACAGACAGACGCGGCGGAGGACTTTGTTTTATAATAATAATTGTAGTGATAATACGAAGAATATTACTTGGGTACTAACCAAAATAAGTAGTGCTGTTCGTTGTAGGTGTTGCGCAGAATTCAT
This sequence comes from Synanthedon vespiformis, assembly GCA_918317495.1. Lineage (NCBI taxonomy): Eukaryota > Metazoa > Arthropoda > Insecta > Lepidoptera > Sesiidae > Synanthedon > Synanthedon vespiformis. The sequence continues at coordinate 8,879,214 of OU906947.1, forward strand.
ACTCATCGGGTACAGTAAAATATGATATTATGCTAAAACATTCTTGTTTTGGCAGAATGTCTATAGATGCAGAAACTGCTCCCGCATAAGCACCTAAAACGTTTGCGCTAAATTAATTAATTAGGACCCAGACCCAATTCTGAACTACATATATTCAACTTATTAACTCTTATTGTCACGTGTACTACCTTCCAACCAATTATAACAGTTTCTATATTCTTAATTTCCTTATCACCATGCACCAAACAATTCCTTATTAATCTGATTATCAGAAAAACATTCCTACGTGTTCACTTTAGGGATAGTTCAATCCCCTAAACTTGATAAGCCTAAACATACATTTTATCCCGGCTTACCTCTATTAATATATTGTACGTTAACTGAACTTGGTGGGATGGTGTAAATAAAAACCAAGGGTATTTTTTTTTAATTATTTACAAAAAGCATACCTTCACTAAAGAATGAATCCTTTGACCAACCAACGATTGTCGTTGTGTTATACTGTACATTTCTACTGTTATATACCAAGGCATTATTATCAACTGTAAGAAAACGTAAAGACATCATGGAGGATATTTAAGTTGTCGTTAGTCGTTCTTTGCTGGATACAATATGTCAAGCCATTGGTAAAATGGGAGAGATATTTACTCTATCCATAGTGTATTCTAAGGATTGGCTTGGTGCGATAATAGCGTAGCTCTGCCTGGGACCCTAACCTAGAGCACAATGCAAACGGGAGCGTTGCGTATATTTACGAAACGATAAAAAATAAATCCCGGTGATTGGTCAAAATTTTATGTGGGCGTTACAACAACCAATTACCGGGCTTTATTTTCTATCGTTTCGTAAATATACGCAACGCTCCCATTTGCATTGTGCTCTTGGCTACTAGGGCCACTGCTGTGACGTAGGTCGCGGGTTGGAAGAATATGTATTTTGTCTTGGCCGGCTTTAATTTAATTTTTTAAGGCTTTTACCAAGTAGGAATTCGTATTAAGTTAAATTAAGTAGAAAGTTTTCTATGTCTACTCACAAAAAGGTAATGGATTGATTGATATATTTAGATGTTTAAATAATCCAATATTATTGCGTAGATCATCTTCGCTGAAATTAGGGTTCACTATACCCTTTCGAATTTCCGATCCTGCAATATAAAGCAATGAAATACTCGCACCTCTATATAACTAGAAAAAAAAAAACTCTTTACCTAAGTTATAAAAAACTGCCTAAGTAGCCCCTGTAATTAGGTTATGTCATTATATTATTTTGTTGAAATAACAAAATCGTATCGAATGTGCTTCTTTTTTTCTCTTAGTGTCATCTCGATAACCCTCGAACAGTGTGGTTACTTCGGCCATACAATTCGAGGAGATCGTTGAGGCGAAGTACGTCGATTGCCCGCGTCTGCTTGCGTCTACCTATTTCACCCCGCATATTTGATAAAGGATTCTAATTCTAGATTCTGGGTTGCTTCACTAAAAGTGGCATAGTGGAATATCACCGCACTCACAGATTGGGGTGATATTTCAAAGTACATAGTTGCACAAAGGTGTCCTTAAGGTGAACACGTATTACGACTTGAACCATTATTACTAAACTTTAAGGTTCAAATCAATCATGCAACATTTACATTATTCATCTTTTATCAGAAATAATCGAGAGAAAGTGATAGCATGTATAACAAATTCCAGTGGACACATTTTCGCAGTGATTTTGTTTGAAAACAATAATTTAGTGCATCCTTTATTAAAGACCCCTTTATAAGTCCAAAGTCTGACGACTAGGTTTATTTTTATTTTTTTATGTTAAGGTCGACAGACAGACTGACGGTCCACTTGATGGTAGGTGGCTACCGTCGCCTATAACACAAGCAACGCGATAAGTGCTACAAGTGCGCTGCCGACCATAGAAGGATTAAGGATAAGGGATAAGGGAGGAATGGAGTAATGGGCTCTGGCATCCCTTACTCACTCACCGAAACACAACAGCACATAATGCTGTTATTTCACGGTGGTATTCTGTAAAGGGGTGGTTACTGCCGGCATTAATTCAATTCATGGTACAGACAATTCAATTAAATTATTTATTGTTACACCATAATGTACCTATAATATTTGAATGTTACAAAAATAACGGGCCAGCAATTTTAGGGCTATAAAACTATAAAAAAGTGTTTTTTACTTATTACTAGCTGCTGCCCGCGACTTCGCCCGCGTAACTTTGTAAATTATATAATAAAACTTTCCTCGAGAAAACAGCATGAAAATTGGTTCTAGGGTAAATAATCGATAATATTTTTTACTTACGCATGAAATCCAAAGATGATGTTCGATACAAGATCCGCCATAAAGGAAAAAAGCCAACCACATTAGGATTAGAACGCATAGAAACGCATTGAGCAGAAGCAATGGACCACTGTCTTCGAATTAGTAAGCAACTGCATATTACTTTTGGAGGCTCGTCGTTTATGTAAACAGCACCAACGAGCAGTCTTTTCAGATCGTATCCAACTAAACGTGAAGTAAATAACTCTTTTTAACAAAAATAAACCGACTTCAAACCTTCTCATGGTCTTTTCTCATGGATGCCATTGTCAGAACTGGACCAAGTTGAATGGAACCACACGGAAAGCACCAGTTTTCAAATAAAAAGAGAATAATCAAAATCGTTTCACCCAGTCGAAAGTTATGAGGTAACAAACATTTAAAAAAATTCAGGCGATTTGAGAACCTCCTCCTTTTCAACCGACCTCCAAAAAAGAGGAATTCGACGCGTATGTCATTTTTAATGTTTGTTACCTCATAACGTTGAAAATTGTAATTGGGTACAAACCGTCATGTAAATCGTCAACACGTCTACTAATTCTTAATTCTTCGCTCGGTTTATGTGACACCACGAAAAGATGAATTAAGTAGATAATCATTAAAACTAAGATTAAACAAAATGTTATAACTGCATGAGTAAAAATACATTTTTCTCCCTTTGTGTATAGAGGTTGTGATACGTTATATCGATTATTGTTATTGGAAGACATTGTTACTTTGTATAAGAACTGAAGTCATAGCAATCTAGAATTTAATTCGTGGAATAGGTAAGTACAAGGCCTCACGTGTTTTGTTTAGAAGTACCTATATAACGTCTAAGGAACATATGTAATATACTTTCTAGCGAGATAATATTAGGTATTAATATTATATTATATTATTTATATTATATATTATATTATATTATATTATATTATATTATATTATATTATATTATATTATATTATATTATATTATATTATATTATATTATATTATATTATATTATATTATATTATATTATATTATATTATATTATATTATATTATATTATATTATATTATATTATATTATATTATATTATATTATATATTATATTAGATATATTATATTTTATCTAGGCGAAATAATATTTTTTTATTTCCGATATTTATATCTATAGATGGTAATATTTTAAAGAGGTAAAGTTTGTGTGCTAATGTAGTGTAGGTGGTAATCTTCGAAACTACTCATCCGATTTAAAAACTTTACACCGCCTCCAGAAGTCCTACAATTATTTTCGTGACTTTCGTGTCAATTTCGCCAGAGCCACCTATACGACAAATTCCTCTACTTGTATAATGTCTCCGTTGCTTACCTACTCTTTAAAGAAAATAAAATAAAAATACGAGTCAAAACCTTAGGACAAAACTCCTACAAAACTAAGCGGCTAAAGCTCGGGTTAAAGAGGTATTTTAAAAATTCATCAAAGCCGCGGTCTTATGCATTGATAGAGCCACAGCTCTGGTTTTACACTTTTCATTTGGAAATCTATCTACCATATGCCCCTGCTTTGAGTGTCTTTAGGTAGTAATCCAGTGAACCTACTCCTATATTTTTTTAAAATTATTAGAGCCTGGGCTAGAGACTAGAGAAATAAAAGAATATTATAGACCGTACAGAATTTATCTGTGGTATGAGAAATCTATGGTAAGAGTAGTAACTCGAGTATTTTTGATCCGGCTCGCTGAGTTCACTGACCTAATTAGCACTGGACTGGCTGTCCCATACAAATTACGTTTACCATTTTGACACGCCGCCGTACGAAAGTACGAAGAACTAATTCGGAAAAGTTGACCGAAGTATGACACCGAACACTTGTTCTAAGTAATTCGAGGTGCCCATCCACACTCACCTGTTCGACTCGCCTCGCCCAACTTCGCGAGTAGTGTGGTGGCGGGGTAATAGTGTCTGCAGCGGACATCGCTAGATTTAGTCCCATGTAATAATGCTCTATCTATAGCCTACAGCGCCAAAATGGCGTATTTCAAATAGATATAAAAATAATTTGACAGCAGCCTGTCCAGTGCTTATTACAGGTCAGTGGCTGAGTTACACAACACGGCCACAATCCCTGTGACAGCTGTCTTTGAAACCACGCCAATAAAGTTTGGTGTTTCATGACAAAACAATGTGTGCACAATAATGTCGTACTTTATTGTTGGGAACGCCCACTTAGTGACGTCCATCGCCGTGATCGATCATGTGAATAAAACAAATTATTGAAACTAATATAACATTTCTAATATTTATTGTTTTGACGGTTTTAAGTCGTTGCTTGAACTCAAATAACAATTTAAATCCGTTCTATACCAACATACGATTATCAACTTAATTTGATCTGTAACTTACGGCGGCCATATAAGCGTCAAAATTGGCGTTGCAAACTATACGTTGGAAAAATTGGTAACAAAAAATAGTACTATACTTAGCTTTATGATACTATTTATTGTTCAAAATGAAGTATACAAATACAAAGGGAGCGTACAAACAAAGTATACAAACCTACGTGTAATGCAACGCCTTAATCCTCCTCTTTTATTGTAATAAAATTATGAACAGTTATTTATAAATGCACTACTATTTATTATCAATGACGAAAAAATATTGTACTAAAACTATCGATAATTAAGAACAAGAATAAATAAACATATTTCCCAGCACTAGGTATGTCAGTCTGACACTGACATCTGCCACAGGGACGAAGCTATATTTTAAGAACTATAATTTTTAGTTTATATTAGTTTGTTTTGTTTTTAGTAGTTGAATGTAGTGTGTGGTGAACATCTCAAGATAATTTAAAATTTTCTAATAATGATGTCCAATAGACGCTTAGTAGCAACATGTGCCTTCATTTTGTGCTGCAACCTGACTTTATTAGTGTTTTTGTCAAAATATCGTCACGGTGAGATGTTTTATATTACTATTGACGAGAATCAAAGTGAAACTATAATTCTTCCCGATGATTTTTTGAGCATTGGTATTGACACTTCTAAAATTGCCAATTTCAACGGAATAGATTTCCAGAAGAAGAGATTTGAGCAATTGACTGCAGCCCTAGCGCCGGCACGCCTACGTTTAGGGGGGACTATGTCAGACCGGTTAATTTTTAGTAAAGAGGATATTACCCTGAAAGATTGCAGACACTGCCCGCGCAACCTATCTCTCGACGCTTTCTGCTCATCCAATGATGAATTTTGCCAGAATAAGTTCTTGCCATTTTTTATTATGACTGGAAATAAATTCACTGAAATAAACGAGTTCTGTGTGAAAACGAATACGAAATTATTGTTTAGTCTTAACGTTTTGCTGCGAGATGACTTAAAGTGGAACCATCACAATACTTTGGAATTGATTGAATATTCTAAAATGAAGGGATTTGACATTGACTGGCAACTTGGTAATGAACCAAACTCATTTCAGCACGTTTTTAATGTCACCATTGTTCCAAAAGTATTAGCGCATGACTTTCGGCATCTTCGTAAAATACTTGATTATCATGGATATCAGGACGCACTTTTAGTTGGACCAGACACAACTAGACCACAACCAAATCGTCCTGAATGCCTAAAATATATGGTTGAATTTTTGGGTAACGGTTCTCGTTACATTAACGTCAGATCCTGGCATCAGTATTATTTGAACAGCAGAACTGCTAAATTAGAAGAGTTTTGGAACCCAAACACTTTTGATCTCTTGAAAGAGCAAATTTATGAAATGAAGAAACATACTGCAAAATATGCACATATACCTATGTGGCTTACTGAAACTAGCACCTCGTATGGTGGAGGAGCACCTGGCCTATCTAATTCCTATGCCGGCTCCCCACTTTGGGTTGATAAATTAGGATTAGCTGCAAAAAATAACATTACAACAGTCATTCGTCAAAGCTTATATGGTGGCAATTATAGTTTAATAAGTGACCAGTTTGAACCACTACCTGATTGGTGGGTGAGTATGTTATTCAAAAAGTTAGTAGGCAATAAGGTGCTAAATATTAAATTAAATTGTTCAAGATACCAGAGAGTGTATGCACATTGTGCTAGTAGAAATTATACTAACGACAACAGTGCCATAACTGTTTATGCTGTCAATTTAGAGATGGCTAAAGTCAGGTTTTATCTTAATGGTACAGCAATCCACGGTAATGACATTGATGAGTTCATATTAAGTGCACCATCAAACAATAGAAAATCGAAGATCATCAATCTGAACGGTTGGCCTTTGTATTTTGAATCGTCTTTACCAGATATAGAGCCGCGTCGCATAAAAAGTAATGTTGTTTCAATGCCTCCATATTCTATTGCTTTTTGGGTCATTAAAAACACATCTATAAATGTTTGTAAGAACTAATTTGGTGTTTATTTTTTTTCTTTGTAATCTCTGTACCACACAGGGGCGTAGCTACTGCCATTTCAATATTATATGGGGCTCCCTGGACCACAGAACACCCTAAAGTTCAGATTTTCAAATTAAAAATTAAATAATCTTTACGCCCATTTGGGCTTTGTTGTCAGTCAGGTAATGGGCTCCTCGTCAAAATATGATAGAGACCAAAACTAGCTATGTCACTTGACTTGATATTTAACATAAATATTAATTGGAATTTTGTATTAAGTTTCTCTAATATAGCTAATATAAAAACTCACAAAGGTTATTGCAAAAATTTGTTTATTCCTTGAAAATATTGTCCATTAGATGTCAAAAAAAATTTTTTTTAACTTATTTGTGGCAATTTTATTAAATTGCATTTAGTTTTATTTTAACTAATGACTGAACCAGTGTTTTGAAATTAGATTCAGTCTTATCAATGATTACACTTTTAAGACTCGTCCGTATGACATTGACCTATGAATCTGTTATGATAAGCCTTATCTTTTATAATAATAGTAAAGTCGTATTTTTTAAGTCATATATTACCAACCCACAAATTGTCACCTGGTTGTTGGTAACTTTTATTCTTAACAGCTAATAATTAATCTAGCTAATAGATTAATATTTTATATTCCCTAATAAAATCAAACTTGTCTTAAAATTGTCTATGATGATTTTAATATATATGTAATAAGAGTTACGCCTTTTGTTTAACAGTACAAATAATTAATTTAATCTTAATTAAATGAGACTGATTGAAATTAATTTATGTTTATTAGGGAATTTAAAACTTCCATAAGTTGGATCTCGTAATACTTTTTTTTAAACTACATTTTTTATTGTTTTGAATCTCTTTATTCTGAACATTTTTCTTAGATCTCATCTATCTAGGTCTTTGATAAATAATACAATCAATTTGGTGTATTATTTATCAACGTCCAATGTTTGAAGTCAAATTTCATTATATTTAAATCTTATACAAATCACTATTATTTAAAGAGTATAATTATATTAAATCAATATTTAAAGTATATATATTATTATTATTATTATTATTATTATACACAACAAATAGTGATTTATGATTATATAAGTGTTGTCATTCTTATTACAAAAAAAAAAATTAGGTACCTATTTTTTTTTAATGTTCATTATGCTTTTAAATAGGTTGAAACACCAATTCAGTATGTAAATATATATTCATCTTTTTTCCGTCAAAATGTAATAATTAAGTATTTAATAAAAAAAACGTATATGGTATGAAAACTTGCTTCTATATGGTATGAAAATTTAAATAAGAGGTAATAAAAAAATATATTTAAGATTGTACACAGAAAGTTTACAACATTTTAGCTATAAGAAAAGCGTCCAATGGCTTCATCAATCATGAAATGGCTGAAAGTATTAACAATTCAGGTACTATAGGATTTCACTTTGGAAAAAGTCCAACCAAGGTGAAAATTTGTATACACGTACCTGTTAGCTCCCCAAACAACCCCTGAAAAGTTCCACTAGTCCAGAGATGGGCATAACTTTTGACAGCCAAAAAACGGTGAAATAAATTACCTTTTTTCGGTTTTTTGCCTATATCTTCGTTCCTGTCTTTATAAACTTTTATCACCGTTTTTGTAGAGAATGTTCCATTCTTTCTTTTTTATAAGTATACCTCATAGCAGTAAGATCGACAGGAACGAAGATCATTAGGAAAAAAACAGAAAAAAGTAATTTTTTTCACCGTTTTTTGACTGTCAAAAGTTATGCCTACCTCTGGACTAGTTAGTGGGACTTTTCAGGGGTTGTTTGGGGAGCTAACAGGTACGTGTATACAAATTTTCAGCTTGGTTGGACTTTTTCCGAAGTGACCCTAGAATCAAAGTCTATAGTTACTGAATTATAAATTGCCTCTCTAAGGGCCACTGTCCACGGCGGCGTAGCTTCATAGACGTGTATTCGTCATTATACGCTTAGTGTACGCCTGCTTGCAGCTTCCATACAAAACCGTATGTATGACATGCGGTACGACAGGCGTCATGACGCCTGCATGCAGCGACACGAGCGCGACGTTGCCGCTCCGTCGACAGAGTAGTACGGTATTGGAAGCTGCAGCTGCAAGCTGCTTGCAGCAGGCGTACACTAAGCGTATAATGACGAATACGCGTCTATGAAGCTACGCTGTCGTGGACAGTGGCCCTTAAAGTGTATGTGATGTTTGAAGTAAATTGGAAGTTCATTTCTGCATGATTGTTTTTGTATTTGGTCTGCTAATTTTAGTAGATGTTATTATAAGTTCTCCGGTATTACAATAACAGTATATTCCTGTTTTATAATACATACTTATTTATATGCCGCCTTCCATAACGATGCTAAATATTTACGATTAGTTGAAAATAAGGTTGCCTCAAAACAAACTATATCCGGCCTTATTAAGTACCTATAATTTAGCATTAACATCACAAAGTAACTATTGAATATTGACTATTGACTGAGTGTTAAGACTAGAGTTATGTTTTATTTATTCCCCGTTAATGATTAAATATTTTCTTTCTAAAACATAAGTAACAAACTTGTAAATAGAGTAAATTGTTTTGAAGACATTTTTATTTGTAACACCTCGTGCCAAATCACTGACAATAAAAATAGTTTTATCTCTTACACAAAGAACAAATCTTTGATAAAATTGGCATAACATTTATTCAAGATAATTTTTCTTATGTTTTTTTTACAATATTTTTTATAAATGGTATATTTATTAATAATGATTTACTTTTTTTTATTTTTGTCAAAGTGCCTTTTATTGTAGTAAATATAAGTATGTTGCTATTCAACATACATATTAGTTATGTACTTCTTTTTCTAATTTTATATGCGCTAAAGTTTTATAGTATGATGAAAGAAAGTGTATGTATGTAAACTTTACATACATAGTTGGTATTTGTCTTATTTTCGTCTTATTTTGTGAACAAACTATTCATCTCATTCAACCAATAATTGTCACTAAATGTAAAAATGTTATACAAGTAAAACAAGATCAACATTATAGTGTCCCAGTGTCGCTGGAGCGCCAAATAAATAAATAAATATAATAGACATTCGTTGCCCGTGGTCCTACTGGTAGTACCAAGGGCGATTTTATCAGCTACAGTTAAAATAATAACGCCAAAAATTCAACTAATTTTTATTAAGTAGCCGTGTTGAATTTACAGTAATGTCAATAAAAACGTATTTTCTTAAAAAAAGAAAAAACTTTATATTTGTATATCATCTTGAATTTCTTTCACCTACAGGCTACAGCCTACCATAACACCAAAAACTAAAAAAAAAAATCATACACACGAATGTACAGTACTGTCAATTAAAACGTATTTTTTAAATGGATGAAGGTTGTTTAGTGTAACATCTTGAAATTTTTTTTGTGCATTTTTTTTAACTGTGCAATAAATAGTACAGATAATAATTAATCTAATAAGATTCCCCAAAGTTACCCATTCTTTCTGGGACACTTTTATGTTTTAGTGCTTAAGAAAAGCACCTACTTAAAGTTACAACAACAACAAGTTACAACATCTGACTAACTATGTTGAAATGATTATAGCTATATACAAGAGCTTCTATCTCATTTATTAAAATGTGTGTAAAAAGTCATATTTATAAGTTGAAAGTTTTTATGATAACCATGAGTTACAATGTTTTCAAATATGAACAATGACTATCAGAAAAATGTAACACTGTTTTAAGTATGAACTCATTGAATACAGTGTTTTATTGTATTGTACGTGACTGTAACTACCAGTAAGTAATAATAGTTATTCGCGTCGTTATGCACATTGTTTATTCTCGCGTTGTTCTCTGTCTGTGCCTATAAATTGTAAGTTGAAATATTAAATTAAGAATTAAGCCAATGTTGCTATATAGCACTTATGAAACCAACTTGAGATTTTTATTATTATTTTTTGTGTTTTCTATGAAACAAAAATTGACTTTATGAAAATGCTAAATGCCTTACTATTGATATGATATTAAACATAAATAAAAGAAATTAAGTAAAAAAATCTTTCATTTCCCCCATATTTAGTATCTCTATAAATGAGATCATCAGTGTATACAAATAATGAGTTAATTATATTATTAGTTATTATCTTGTCCGATCTTCTACTACGATCCTCCTAAGGACCTACTTATCCGATTTTACAAAATAACTTCAAGCTGTTTCAGAACCACGTAAAATTAGAATAAAGGACGTTAAACGAAGAAGCTATTAATTTGCTACAGAAAAAAATACCTTTAGTATATACTCCCCTAATTACACTGGACTATAAGTTATTACCTACTTAACTCGATCAAATTTTCTCAAAAGCAAGTCAACTTCGATTTTGCGATATTTAACTTGTCTTGTCAGGCTGACCTTGCAAACTCTCGTTTATACAGATGTTAATTGAGACAGGAAGTGAGTTTGCTCGCCTTGCATTACTTGTCGCTTACTCACTCTTGGTTGAGTTTCGTTTAGAAAAAGAGCCCTAGCGGGCCGAGCGAAATAATATTAGGATGAAATGTTTAGTTCAATTCACCAAACTTAAGTCATTAAGTCGCTCGTTCGATTCCAGAGATCTCATATGGAATCAATCTTTACAAAGTTGACCGCAATCAGAGGCGACCCTTTTCTATTTCTATGTTACTCGTTGATAATGTAGCTTTCTATAGGCGAAAGAATTGTCAATATCTGTCCAGTAGTTAAGTAGTTTTTTAAATTGTTCATTTACAAACATACAAATCTTCTCCCTTTAGATATAACTATTAGGGATATGGGCGGCCGTGGCTTTGAAAGTTTGAACCGACGACCACAAAGGCGACTCCGGACTCTTGGGCGAGCAAGAAGTGTATCGTATGCTGGAAGGTACTGGGTAAGTGAAGTATAGGATAGGTATATAATCGCAAACAAAACGGCTCTAACGATTTAAACCAAAATCTAGGGTTAGGGGTTTTTTAAATCTAGAAATCGATCTGTCAGGGTCTTATCTTCGTGAAAATTCGTTTTAGGTAGTTTTTTAAATGGGACGGTTACAAAAGTAATAGGTACAGCTAACGCCATCGTAGGGCGAATACTTTTACCGTAGTTCGCTTCTGATTATCTGACTTCATTTTAAAAATTGTGAGTGATCTTTTGTATCAAATTGTCCCATGCCTTTAGGACTTTAGGACTAGTGAACGAACTTAATATTTTTTTTACTACTTACAACACTACTCGATAACAGATGGCGTTTGGATCGGATGCCCCAAAATCGATCTGTTAGGGTCTTATTTTCAAGAAAATTAGTTTTAGGTAGCTTTTCAAATGGAATGGTTATAAAAGTAATACCGCTTGCTCGTTTTTTAATATTTTGAATTATTATTCTTGAATTTATTTTGTAATATTTCATAGACTTTCCTTCTGACATGTAAAAAACTTTAAACCCTTCATTGGCCCAAGCGAGCGAAGGTGTGAAAGAGTAACAAACATCTATACAAACTTTCATACCTTTCATAGTATGAATTATTAAAGTTTGCTGTACTCAGTAAATTGAAAAAAGAAAAAAGAGTACAAAAAGAAAGATAACCAAGCCAAGATAAATTTTATATTGTATCCATAGACACTAGATTGTATCGATTGGTAAAAGAGAAATGTCAATGTCAAACATCACTGTCACTTTCATTTGACAATTCGTTTAATACATACATTTTATTTTATTTAAATTGAATAGAAGTTGTGTTTAATTTAGAAGTTACAAGTTATCCTGCCTGTGTAATTTATAAAAGATCCGCTGCGGTGCATTAGAAAATAAAAAAATACATAAAATTTTATCTAATAAAATCGCACGAGAATGCACCAAATATGTATAAAATTGTATTTACTTATTCTTGTTAAGTCAACTATTTGTGAGAATGAAGACAACATTACGTTTTCCCAAGGTAACGTTACATATATTTTAAATTTAGCTTATTTAGATGCGGAGCACCAATGTTACTCAAATATCAAAATTAATCCAAGGACTTTTTAAAAGGTCCACTGCCCCCGCAAAGGTCACAAAAATGTAAATGTCTCCAGAGACATATTATATACTAGCTGGTGCCCGCGACTTCGTCCGTGTTGAACGAAGAAATGTACCCTATGTCCTTTCTGGTGTCCCAGACAATGTGTATGCAAAGTTTCATGGTGATCGGTTCAGTAGTTTTTGCGTGAAAGAATAACAAACATCCATACAAACTTTCGCATTTTTAATATTAGTACGAATTAAATATTTAATAATGATTTAATATAATACTAGATGCTAAGGATCCTGTAGAATTTTATATTTTACTGGTGATCAGCTTTACAGGCAATTTTTTTGTTCCTCATTCATCTTAAAAAAAAATTATTAAACAATTACACCAAATTTTTACCGCTGTTCCTGAGGCTTGTGTTTAGCAATAAATACTAAGTTAACTAATACTAATAAAATAGTTACTACTACCTAATTTACTAAATAAAAAATCTGTTTTTTTTGTTTTGGTTCTGATTTTGTAATCTTTTGTTTATTTTATTTCAGATGATTTTAAATGCTCTCTACCTGATGTAAAAAGTATTGATGACAATTTGGATATATCGCGATTTCGTTCTGATTTCTCAAAAATATCAGAGGTAAATACAGAAACGCCGTATAATATGTGAAGACTCATTCCCCTGTGAAGAAATTACTTGAAGCTGTGAAGCTAATTGATATTACATAATACATAAAATTTTCAGGTTAAGTTTCCTGGATTAATTGGACCTTTAAATGAGAGATTAATTTGCAAGATAAAATGTATAGATGGCAATTGGGTTGGACCACTGTGTTCTATAACGCCAGGTAACTCACCTTGTTAGTATATCTAATAAACCTTGTTAATATACCTACCTATATATACCTTATATATAGGTATATAGGTACCTTGTTAATATACAAACATACCCAAACCTCTTTATTATGTTTGTATATTTATATTATTATTTAATTATTTGGGTGAAAGACATTTTGGCATACAAACCAAAGAATGCATTTTTTTTTTCAGATGGTCGATTTCAGCCTATACTCCGTGAATGCATATATCGTAATGACTATCCTTTGCTGGCTATATCATTCAAAAATTCATCAATCGATGTACGTACCCATATTATCTATAAACGATCTGATGAAAACCATATAAATCAATTGGGTGGTTTTAAAATTTAATGCAGAGACAAAAGCAAGCAGCACGAAGCAGCAACTATTTCTTAATAATCTTAATATGTAGTTGTACATCGGCGATTGTGCAAAAAGGAAATGAATTTGTGTTGTATTATTTGCAGAAAGAGGTTGCCTTTCCTCATGGTTCTGTGATTGTGGCTCGATGCAAACACTTTGGTCTATACAAATTGAAAGGCGATAATATGTTGCGATGCGAGAACGGAGATTGGATACCGAAATTCCCAGAGTGTGTGCCTACAACCCTTATTACCAACTTTTCAGGTAATTAATAGTACTTTTAATAATACTTTTGCCCACGACTTCCAACCTACCGACGAACCTACAAGCTTTAATCCCACGACTTCATCCGCGTCCTTTTTTATCAAGTGTGGTTGAAAAATAAAAAATCAACACATGTTACATACATACGAACAATAATTTATTCAATCTTTGATTGAAGCTATGATTTGATTTTTTTTATTATTAAGATCATTCCTCGGGTACTTTTTTTAATGAAACATCCCCTACGTTCTTTCCTATATCCCTGATGTTTATGCAAAATTTCATCAGTTGAGTGGTTAGGCGTTTAAGCGTAACATATAAACAAAATCACTTTCGCATTTATACTATTATATAAATAATAAAAACGGTAAACAAATAAATATTAATCAAATAATAGTTTCAGTAGTGACAGATTTCCACAAAGTTGATTGGCGTCTTTTAAACTGCTTCTTCTTATCTTTAATAATATTGTATTATATTATAAATATTTTACAATAAAATAGTATATTTTATTATTATGAACAGGTGATGTCCCGCCAAGCATACAGTATAGTTTAATAACTGGTTCGGGGGTAGTAGAGCCTTCAGGAGAGCTGTTTGTGTATCCCGATAGCTCAGTGAAACTGGACTGTGTTTCACCGCGCTCACTTGGAGATCCGGAGTGGAGTTGGACTCAAGCTTTTGGCCATTATACTGCAGGTAGAACATTTATCTCTAATTTGACGAAAAGAAATATTGACTTTCTATTTTATGGAATCGCCTCAAATGTGCATATTGCGCATAAAGTAAATGGCATCGTCTAAATGGGCCTTTTAGGTAGGTAGAACAAAAGTTGTACAAATTTACAACTGTTTGTATAAATTATTTACTAAATCTAACTAATTATTAGGAGGGAGGATGGGGGATCTCGGGAACTCTCATTAAGTTAAGTGGTAGTCGCGGTTCCGTTAGGGTGGAGGGCAATGCACTTATTTTTCACATTGATTGAATTATTTCTTCCAGCTTGGTCTACGGAAGAGGGTGAAAAGGAGACACACTACAGGTTGACTTTGAACAAAATGTCAGCACGTCACACCGATCAGTACACATGCACGTCGCCCGGAGGTCACACGAACACTGTGCTCGTTAAAGTTGTTAGTGAGTTTGTATGTTCTATAATCTTAGATTAAGATACAAACGAATTTCCACAATTCTAACTAACTGTGAAACCTCTTCTCGACTAATCATCGAACGGCTGGCCAGTGAGCTCTCCTTGACCGGAGGTCCTGCCCACTTAGGTCTAGTAACTACCACTATATATATATCATGAAAAATTATCTACACACAGCATACGGTCTCCGTACGCAGTGTCTAAAACCTCTCCTGTCTCTCAGTTATCCATGTACCCACCGTTATAGCCTCAAACATAGTAACTTTGTTTGCCTTACAAATTTGCTTTTTCATCTATCTGTTTTGCTTTAATAGTACACTATTTTATCTCTGCAGTGCACTCACCTTACCCCCACAACCAGTAATATTATTTATTTTTCAGGTGTAGTTTGTAATCCCGTTGGTGTTTCTTCGCCGCGTGTACGTCAGTTCTCTCAGGGCTCACGTTTGGGTCACGCTGTGCACTTCAGTTGTCAACCTGGCTACCATCTCAACGGGTCTTCAGTACTCACTTGTATGGGCGATGGTAAATATACTTTTCTTAGCGTAGGGCGAATACTTTTACCGTAGTTCGTTTCTGATTATCTGACTTCATTTTAAAAATTGTGAGTGATCTTTTGTATCAAATTGTCCCATGCCTTTAGGACTTTAAAATACAGAATACTTTTTATCTTGATAAAAAAATTTCTATATAACACTTGTACTTTTAAACTAGAGTGATATTTGCATAGGATATTTCTGGAAAAAAATTCCTTGGGAAGAATACTTTATAGTTTTTATAATAATTCTAAGCAATTTGCTTTC
Source organism: Synanthedon vespiformis (assembly GCA_918317495.1). NCBI lineage: Eukaryota > Metazoa > Arthropoda > Insecta > Lepidoptera > Sesiidae > Synanthedon > Synanthedon vespiformis. The sequence continues at coordinate 8,895,381 of OU906947.1, forward strand.
AGGTTATTGGTCATCACCTCCCCCGGTTTGCGAAGAAACTTTGTGTCCCAATTTAAAATCGTTGGGGCCACATTTGAGTATTGTTGAATATAACTCTTCATTTGGAGGTCGAGCTGTCTTTCAATGTTCATGGGGATACAGGCTCGTCGGTTCACCGGGGTTGGAGTGTGAATTGGACGGTCAGTGGTCCGGCGAAACCCCACACTGCACACGTATGTTATCTATTCTTATTTATTGTAATAATTAGGAATTTTGAATCTATATTAGCTGAGCCCGACCACGCTTCGTTGTGGTTTTCTTTGACGTTCAATCATAAGCGGCTGCCATAACAACGGATAACTTCCACTTTAAATGAGACAGCTGTTATCGTTGGCGAATTAGTGCTGTTCGCTTTCGGTAGATGGCGTCATAAAAAAGCGATTTTTTTTTTCTCGCGATCAAGAAAGATTATAATATTATTACGTAAAATATATAGATAAGATCAATCCTTGAAGGTACACAAACCAACACAACATTTATACATACATATACATTTTGTAGGTATTTACGGTTTTATTTCTCAGAATAACTTTTAAGAAGCATTTCATTTGATTCACAATTTGCCATTCAAAACTTATTTTAGTTAAAAATTACAGGTAAATTCGTATTTTTTTTGCAGCAATCTACTGTCCAGATCCATTGATACCTGACCATGGAAAATTACTATCAGAGGCAACTCGAAGTAAAAGTGGCAAATACCCAGTAGGTGATCTCGTTACCTATAATTGCGAGGACGGTTATCAAGTAGTGGGCGAGTCGTCAATAGTATGCACAGAAAACGGCTTCTGGTCACACCCGCCCCCATTTTGTCTACCACCATCTGAAATAAGGAAAGCCGACACAATATATATTGAGAACACCACGCTCGTGTATGTTGAAGAATAAAATGTGAGATACTTTGAATAATGAACACATCGCATTCCTATACTTTCACGAGAGGTAAGGTAATGGGCGGGTAACCGTTCTAAGCCTTCGTGACCATGTGGTGTAAACTTTGTATGAGTCATACAATAGTTACCTATTTTGAATTAAGCCTGCTTAAATGTTATTTTATAAACATTTACCAAAGGACGAACGCGTATTGTTAAGAAAAGTAAAGTTTATTTGGATATGTCGACGATGCAGTTCTCTTCTCAAATCAAGGGCGCCACCAACCACGGCGTCGTTTTCCACGCCCGACTCTCTGTCGCACGCTTTCCTCACAGTCGACGACACCTATGCAGGGTCATGGTCCTACTAAATTATCCTACTGGTAGGAGCACGAACATAATAATGTACTGACTTTCCCACTGATAGGAACATGAATACCATAATGTCCTGATTTTCCTACTGCAGATGAAAAAATTGAAGATATATTTCAAATTTTACTGTCACAAAACATTATATATAATGTATTGTACAGTGTAACTCAAAAATAAGATGATCTCTTATTATATTTATCTCAAAATTTCCAAAAAATTACCCACAGTTATTTCGCCATGAAGGAGGGATAACTTTAACTGTGTTTCACAAATTAAATTGTCCTTCTCAATTTGGTTACGGTGTCGTTTCTTTGGAACATGAGTTGTTTTTTCAAGAACATTCAGCAGGCGTAAAATGGTCACATTTTTAATTAGTGCTTTATTCAATGTTGCATTCCAACTCTCAGCAATGTTGTTCGTACGATGTCATTCTTGATAAATACACCACTCAGTACGGAAATCCCCTTTCAACCAATCTTGATGCACATACTTTAAAAACTTGATTAACTTTTCGTTTTGATAACGCCTTTGTCTTTGTCACCTTCATGGTAAGTCCTGCTTTTGAACTTTCCGTAGTCAGTTCTATTAGCATTGCCTATAAGGTAGTGACCACTGGTTCTTCTGCAAAGACTACAAGGTCATCGGCGAAACGAAGATGATTAAATTTTGATCCAATTAATATTTAAGCCCCTTGCATCAATTGAGGTTTCTAAAAATTTTCGTGTGGAATACGAGCAAAACTTTGTTCGCTGTCTGAGTAACGATCATATGCGCTGGACATCGTCATGACCAACGCGTGTCGTGTGGAAAACGAGCAAAACATTGTTTACTTTCACTTTCAATGCAAACGGTACGCGTCGCACCGGGTGGCATTTCTATACAACATTCGATTTTGATTTTAATTTAATTCGTTTGAAATTGCCCCATCACGGAATAAATATTTCTGGGATTTTTTTCTTTAAATAGTGTTCTGCATCTGAAATAGATCTTACTTACAAAGTAATTACTATGTACGGTAATGATGTTGGTGTTAATAAAATTTGAAAGCCATAAATTTAATGCGTTTAACCAATCGCGTCCTTATAAACGCTACTGTAGCGGTTAATCCCCCGAAATTTCTTTCCTGCAGTATTTTAATTTCCATTGGTTTTTTCCCCATTTTTAATTTTTACCATACGGTAACTTTCCTAATACATTTTGTCCACATGCTCACAAATTCTTAGTCGATTTTCGCATCGGACATAATTTAACCAGTCCATTTAATTGCTAATCACTTTTCTCGTTGTAATTTTAATTGAAATTAATAAACAAGGTTATACTACTTATAGTTACAGAATTTATGTTATGTTCGCAGAAAAAGTTTGCACAAGAGGTTTCTGCACTTGTTGCTCACTAGTATTTGTGTCCATTCCTTTTTCTTCAACACTGAAGACGTTTCTTGATGTATACATTTTGAAAATGTGCCCTTGTTTTCCACATTCCGAACAAAATTTATTTAATAATCTGTACTCTGTTGTACTCTAAATGGTTGTTACCACCACAACAAATATAGCACTTAATGTTTTTCTTATTTGGAGTATTTTGGAGTTATTGGAGTTTGCTTTCATTTAAGAAAATGTTTGCATGTATCACATATAACTACTGTGACATATTGCAGTTGTTTTCCTTTCAGTAATTTGTTCCGAACTTTGAATTATCTCGGGTGTTTGTCTTTTAGAAGTAGGTTGTATGATTTCAGTTATCAAGATTCACTTCAGGTACAGAAATTTCTTCAATTGTTGGAAACTGAAAATAGTCGTAGCTTTTGGATTTGATCTTACGTCGAATAATAGCTGCTGCCGTTTTGATCACTCTCAGTTCCTCCTGAGCTTCGTTATCACAGTTTCGATTTCTATACCAGTTGCCTGATAAAATATTGTTAGTTGCTCCAGAAAAACAACTTTTTTTCCCTTGTAAAATTGCAAAGTTCAAGCTATTACCATTGCTGGATAAGTTTTCTTTCCAAATGTATGTTAGTATATGGCTCAACTTCGGGACTCAGTTGAAGAAACATATCTTGTAAGTCTTCAAAATCGTACTGACATTCATGATTTTCCTCCAAATTTTGAAAAGCATTTTGAAAATTTTGAAAGCATTCTCTTTTGGCATCAGCACTTGACCCGCCTTTCGTTTTTGCTGTTTCTTTTTCGGGCCGTGATGATCCTGGCTTTTGAAATGTCTGGTAACAATGCCAGGGGTATCTCCCATCATAACTGACGAGGTCTATGACCCGGGAGAGCCTCACACCTACCTCATCTCCCCACATGTCGTGCCTGTTATTTGCTTGGGTTCGCACTTCGGATACTTCAGTTCAATCAGTTCAAGTTTCTGTACTAAACTCCACTTTTCTTGAGCTGGGTTCCTGTACTTAGATACATCTACACACTTGCGACCACAAAGAAAACATAAGGTTTTAAAATCAAATGATTCACGGCTTTTCTTTGCTCGATGTTCCTTTTCTTGTTGAGGTGGCTCGTCAGGGCCATATCGTGAATTCACTATTTCACCGCGAACTTTGTTACTAAGTAGTTTTTTTTTTCAATTTCCTCAACATTTTTTTCGACGGGCGTAGTATGGTGTTAGTTATAAATCTAATTAGATATTTTCTCGACTGCATATATGAAATTCTCAAAGGAATCTCTCCGTTTATCTAGTTGTAAGGTGCTGTAATATAAAATAAATAATGTATATCTACTTTCTCATATTAGTGTCTACAAATTTATTGTTTTACATTTAACTATGTTGTTTTTTTTAAAAAAATGTTGATACCCTATTATTCATAATTTGCCAAGAACCATTATAAACTTTTAATATTTATTTCAAAATGATAAACAAATTACATACATTTAATTTAACCAAATAATCGTTACAACTCTGACTTTGTGTACTTGTAAATTTAATATTATTATTTGATCTTTGTATTCATAAGGGTGTTATGAATAAAATGACTTTCAACAGTAACAGTGGAGTTTATTTTAAAATACATTTTTCCTGATAATCAAATTATACATCTTAGTAGTGGTAGGGCACACTGCGTTTCGCAGTCATTTGGGCAGCCTGTCTGGCGGCAGTAACCACCACCTTACAGAATACCACCTTGAAATAACAGCATTAGGTATGTGCTGTTGTGTTTCGGTGAGTGAGTAAGGGATGCCAGAGCCCATTACCCCATCCCTCCCTTATCCCTTACTTATCCTTAATCCTTCTATTGTCGGCAGCGCACTTGTAGCACTTAATGGGTACACATAAGTGGTTTAATTAGTAAATCAAATTTATAAAACTCCACTTTATCTTCCACCCACATAACTGGTTATCTCTGCGGAAGAAATAGTACGTCTATTTAACCAGTTATCAAACTTGGTTATCTGGGTGGAACAGTCAGCATCAGATAAAATCTGATCTGTCTAGGTACTCAAATAAAACTACACACTTTAAGGACAAATTATATCTACACTCCAAAGTGTACAGTCGAATGTCATTATTTTCTACACAATCATATTTTCATAATTAGGTAACAGTTTACGCCAGTCATTACGACGGAATCTAAGGGTTAGAAAAGAAAGTGAACCGGGAAAGCTAAATTTTGTATATTATGTGGGGGAGGCCTAGAAAAGCTTAACTTGAAAAACTCGACCAAGATTCCCTTGTTGCATTTTCCGCCATCTTGGAAAAAGACTAATTCAGTTTTTTTACAATAACTCGGCTCTCCGTCGAGATACGAAAATTGTGATGTATACACTTAAAATCATTTAATCGACAGATTATAATATTGTCACGTAAAAATAGAGGCACCTGGCGTAACCTTGTAACATTGTAGTAAGGATTTGAGAAATCACGAAAAAATAGTGCAACCTTAATATTATTAACTAACAGTTTAAGAGTTAAACGTGTTTATATTTATTATAAAACTACTTACTATATCACATTTTGTTTTAATTAGTGAAAATGTAAAGTTGAAATATTTCGTCGTAATGTGCCGTCGCTTCAAAGTTATCCTGAACGTCCGTCACGAACTGTCAAATGTGCAAACATAAAACGGCATCTATTTAGTACTTAAGCACAGCGCCTTTCATATCACTGCTTACGTCAAGATATATCTCCCACGTCAAGATACGTTAAACTTTGTAAGTAACTCTTGAAGTGACAAATATAACTTGAAAATCCCTCTGGAGCATTCCGTCTATTTTCCTATAGGTATTTAGTTAATTTTCATTGCGCGGACGGATTCATGGCAGTGAAAATAATTTGTGTCAGTGGGGCACACAACAATGTCAGCTACAATGAAATGAAAAGTATTGTTTTTATATAGGTACCTACATCAAACGCCTACACTGACATAACTTCTTTTGGAAAAAGGTTACAAAAACCTGATTTTCATTTAGCAGACTTGTTTTGTGGGCAGAAATTTCGGCCAAAATTTAAACTTTACAAATAAAGTTTTAAACAGGTGCAGGAGAGTTGCGAGTGTTCTTCATCAAATATTTTCCCTCGTTCCGCCCAAAGGAAGCCGGTGGCTATAAATCATTTATGTAAATAACGAACAACAATGAACTAAAACATGAAGTGTACCTACGGAACCCACACCGGACGTACTAGTGACTTCCTTCGGTTTCTGGCTGTTTTCCCCTACTGCTTCCGTTTGTGTTGCTTCTCGGCGGTGTTTAACAATTCAGTGTTAGATAAGCATTTTTTTTTTTCATTAGTATATAAGTATGAAGGTGTAATTCACCCATTCTTTCTATTTAGATAATAAAATTCTTAGCCAGTAACCTATTTTGGAATATTTTATACCGTGCAGTATAATGTACGGAAATAATAGAACATAATCATACTTGTTGGAGTTTTTGTAATGAAAATATCTTGGTTTTCACTTTCCTATTTCCTGACTTTACAAGAAATATTTGCTGCTGGTGATGGAGCCTGTAACTTCTCACCAGCAGCCTGTAGCTCCTAAAGTATTGATGAAAGAGTAAAAAGGAATATATCCAAATTTTTGAAAAATTTTATGTATACGTATAAACTTGGGTATGTCAGACAGAACTATAAGATCTTTTTTCTTCTGTTTTTATTAATTTTACTGGACTATACTATATAACGTATAGTACGTATAGACTTACCTATATAACGTTAAAGATCTCTCTGATTAATTACATTAGCAAATCTTGAGAAATTGTAAGCAGAAGTAAAAATTAGTTCGTCCTTTGTAGAATGACGTCGGAAAACGTCGGATTAGCAAAACGAGGAATTATCAAAATTGTGGAATTACCACAACTCGAATTTTGTTAGTATATTTATTTAGATCTTTTATGGCAATAAATCATCATTATGTCATAAAATTTAAATAGCTACTTTAATATTTTTTTGACACTATTATATAGGTACTATTAATTATATTAGCCCAAGCTTATCTCAATGCAAGACAAATATTCAAATTAAAATTGTTTTAACCATCCAGAAAAACATACTCTTCCGGATGGTATTTAAAAAATATATATTAAATCCAGATAGAATATGCCCAGCGTTCTTTGCATGTAGTTATACAATAAGGTCCTTTGAGTTGAGCGTAATATATGTACTGTATAATTATAATATAATGTATATGTATCAAGGCAACTATTATTTGCTGCAAGGAGTGGAAAGTAGAAAGCGGTCATCGGCCATATTAGAATAGTACATTTTTACATGTGTGTATGTATGTACGTCCCCTTCAAAACCGCTGAGCCTATTTTGATGAAACTTTCAGACAATCTTCACATTAGTCCAACGGGTGTTCCTGTTGAGTTTGGTAGCGATCGGACGCGGGTAAAGTCGCAGGTAAAAACATTAGTTGACGATAATAAATAAACTATATTTTTGTGTTTTGAAATATTAAAATAACACCGATTGACGGAACTTTGTTATTAACCATCGCCTGCTAATGTTTAATCTTAAGGCGTAATGAAGTTTTTAATGGATTTGATTTGATCATTTTGACATCATTTATCACAGCGAAACTTCGGCTTGAAGATGTGACGTTCTTGACGGGGTCTCATTTGCTTAATCTTAAGTGTTCGATACACGGTCCACTGAACTTAAATAGTCGAAACGGTTCACAATGAATAGAACGCAAAAGTACGTATAATGGTTGGCGGAAGCTAATTTGAATAAATTGATGTTGGGAGTGTTATTGTTTTGTGAAATTCTATCACAATTTGTTGCCGCCAAATTTCTAGGTTAATTATTTCATTAATTAATTTCGACTAGATAACAGATTATGGAGTATTTCAATTGAAATATGTAGCCCGCTCTTCTGTTTATCACATTCAAATTTAACTACATATTTTAGTTATAGGTTCATTTGCATCGGGCTGTATACCTATTTTGCTATTAGCTGGGTTAATACGTCGTTTAATTTAAAATACCTTGTATTCTCTCTCTCGGTAATGCTCGGTTTTACCTAATAGGGCAGCTTCTAAGGGTCGTAGCAGCATGATATCTATGATATTAGTTATAACGTTGTTCTTAACATGTTAACTGAACAAAAACATTATGTAAATATGAATTCATAATAATTTACATATTAATAAGAGACAAGGCGCCGATAAACACGTCTTCATCGTGTCTAATGTAAGGTGATTGGTGTCGCTAATACATAATCAAAATAACAGAAGAGCTTGTAAGGTTGCTACCGTTCTGTACTATCGACATTATTCTCTTTCAATTATATGCCTTAGAAAAAATATTATGCGAAATATTTTACAAAAAGATAAACGATAAACAACATGGTTGGTGATTAAAATAAACTTATTTGCTACTAGCTGTTGTACGCGACTTCGTCTGTGTAACTTTATAAAATATAGCTTATGTTACTCGCTGATAATAGTAGATTCTAAACAGTGAAAGAATTTTTCAAATCGAATATTTCAATTTCAAATATTCAATTCAAATAAACAAAACTTCATTAGAAATATATTTTAGGACAATTCAGACATCAAGATCAAGATTGACATCAAGATAACATAAAGTAGAAAGAATGTAGGTATGTGTAGCAAATGTAGCAATGGTATTAAGTAACTTCAGTCTATTTGGAACTATTATATTTAGGACTAAGTAGCTATAATATTTAAATCCGCATTGAAAAATAAAAAAAATTTAAGCACTATAAACATCGGCATTGCTATTACACTTTTGCCAGGCGTTAGTTTTTTTTTTAATTTTAGATGATCTCACGGGAACATTACTATTTCCGAATATTATTCTTTCCTGTATCCCAGATGTTTATGCAAAATGTCATTATGATATGTTGAGTAGTTATAAAAAGTTTAAAAAGGTAACAGACAGACAGAGTTACTTTCAAATTTGAAATATTATCTATCTACAGTACTATCTACAGTATTAAGGTAATTTACTTCCATTGGCAAAGTTGTGGACGCAGATTGTATTAGGGCCAACTAAAAATATTCTTTTATATTTATTACCTTGAATTACAAATGCCATTTAAACAAATTGTCACTTCAATAAAAGATTACTGTTTATAGGAATTTGTGTTTTCTTAAATTAAACGCCAAGCTCGCGGCGAAAGCGTCAGATTGACGTACTAAATTAATGGCGGCCATCATGGAAGCTTTCGCGAGAAAGAATTTAAATATTATAGCAAATCTGTTTAGACATTCAAATTTTCTTTTTATTTGATCTATATTATAATAATTTAAAAGATCTAAAATCATAAAATTAATATAAATCCATATCCATAATAATATAATAATATACTATAATATAATAAGGCGAATGCTCAACGAGTGCCGTACATTACCGAAAAACGTCTAAAATTAAATGTGCATTCAAATCTATTTGATTTCTCTTAAACAAAACCGAGGCTGAAACAACAAAGCACTGCTATCAAGATGCTGGTAGGTATATTTTTATTGTTTCTTTAAAACTTAATGAAAAATCAAAAGAAAATCAATATAATTGGTGCCCGCCACTTCGTACGCGATAATAAATTAAAAATATAAAAGAAATTATAACGCTTGACAACTTGTTGCTATAACACATTGGCCAGGCGTTAGTTACAGTTTTATATTTTAGATAATCCCTCGGGAACAGTACTTTTTTCTCGGATGAAAGGTACCCTATGTCCTTTCTGGTGTCCTAGACAACGTGTATGCAAAATTTCATGTTTATCGGTTCAGTAGTTTTTGCGTGAAAGCGTAACAAATAAACAAACTCACAGTCACATTTATAATATTAGTAAGGGTATGTAATAAATGTAATAAAGGTTATGTTTCTATGAAAAAAAAAAGCGCCGTTAGGTACTGTGCCGAGAGCAACACGTGCTCGTGTGATTTTGTTATTTTTACCAGCAGGCATTTGTCTTTGGCTATTTCAATAAAATCGGATGAAGCTGCGGGTCATAGGTAGTTAAAAGAAAAATTTGTCATTGAAAACTTAAACCTGTTATCCTTGAGGATATAAAGGACGCAGAAAACCGCCCTCTTGTTTTTAGCAATGTGTAATCTTACATGACACAGCAACACACATGACCGAGCAGATGTCTTTCTTACGTCAATATGATTTTATAACTTGAGTTGGTACGTATTTTAGGCAAGTAATTTTTGCTTCTATAACAAAGGTGTATAAACAAGTCTTGTTTTACATGATTCATTTTAAAAATTTTACAGATAAAAATCATCAGGATTATATAAATCACCTGAGAATGAGACAATCTGAAACAAATTGGAAAAAAAAACTGCGAAATGGTTCAACTAATAGTGAAAGTAACGAGCAATACTTACTCGCGGGTTAATGCGTCATCAAACAATTTGTGTGAATTAACATAATTAATAACAAAATATCGAAGCTTATCGAGTACTTTATGTTTTAAGAAATAAAGTAGTATTTTTATAATTTAGTAGTGGCAGAGCACTGCGTTCCGCAGTCATTTTAGGGGGTAACTACCACCGTGAAATAAATAGCATAAGAGCTGTTGTGTTTCGGTGAGTAATGTATGCCATTACCCTTCTTTATCCTCAATCCTTCTATGGTTGCAGTGCACTTGCATCAGCCTTGCTTGTGCTACCGTACCGAGGTAAGGTGTGAGAAGTAAAAATGCACAATCACAATAGCTTTGATAAGTTTTGTTTATTTATGTATTTGCACCACTACCAGCAGCAGTCGTCACAACGCCGTCTCTTCACAATTTTTACGATGTCGTCGACGAGTTGTTTCCTGCACGGCGTCGTCGGTGACCCATATTATAGCTTCGTGCGTGCTTCAGTCGAGTGCGCGCGCGCTGGTACCAACTGGTACAAGCGACAACAATGTAAAACACTAACATTCAACGGATGCAACTAACAGGCATCCGTCTGAATACACACCCAACTAGATTAGTAACTTTAGTATATAACTTTGTAAATTATATACTAAAACCTTCCTCAAGAACAAATATTATATTCCTGCACATACCACATACGGACTTTCATTGCACCTATATAATAGCCAAAACCTTTTTTAATGATGTGAAACAATTTTTAACGATTGCCGGTATTCAAATATGCGGGATTCGTATCGGCTAAATCCCAACCAACAACTTCTTATGACATGACTTCGGTGCCCCCGCGCTTATGACAACGCGCGGTGGTCCAATGACAAGCTTATCATCTTGTCAATCATTTTTAACAACCATTAAGTAGTAATCCTGTTCTTATCATTATCTGCTTTTTCGCTGGCCTTTTGAAATTGCATTTAAAAGGCAGCAATAGCAAACACAGTGAAATTTTTCATTTTTACACAGTGAAAGACTTAAAATGACTATGCAAAAATATGCGCATACTGTTACGGCACATTTTCTGTTTCACATTTTAAGAATTCAAATATTCAGAGAAGCACAGTGCAACTACAACAATAAATGACGATTCGTTAATAAATCTTTAATAGTTAGTTTCTCCATATCTCATTCTGGGAATTATTCTGGCCATTTTAGTGAGATCCTACGTTGAGAAAGAACGTTGATTTAAATATTATTCTAATAAATAATAGTAGGTACACATAAAGATATAATTAATTATAAAGGGCACATGTTAAACGGAGCGGGATGGATGGACCGTTCTTTAAATAAAAAAAGAACGGGTGTCAGATTAGTATTGTTTTATAGTAAAGTTTTCTTAATAGGTACCTACTGTGAATATTTGAATCGGACTCAGAAATGCATTTTAATAACATTAGATGTTTACCAAGCATGTTTATGTTACTACTTCGATCAAAACCTACCAAAGGTTTATAGTACTTTAATTTGAATGATGAATTTTAAAAGCTCCAAGTTTAACTCATGGTTGATCATGTAGATGCGGCATGAGATTTCCGCAGTATGGTTAAGCGAATTTTATTTTGAATTAGCTTTTAAAATGTTGAGCTTTAAAAGTTTAGTTTGTTTGAACGGGAATTTTAAGCGCACGTTATTGTACTGCTCGAGTACTCCTTACAGAAAACAGTTTGTCTTTTGTCTTTCGTGCTTTTTGTCTTTCCCGTCTTGTGGACTGTCAGTCTGTCTGACCTGCTTTACATAAAAAATGAGGATTATCAACAGATACAACGATGACGATTAGCTGTTGCTAGAAGCTAGTGAGCTAAACAAATTACTAGCTTTTGCATGCGACTTCGTTCGATTCCTTTGAGAACAGTACTTTTTAAGCGCACGTTATTGTACTGCACCACTACTCTTTACAAAAAACCACTTGTAATAATGTGTAACGCATGTGTGCTTTTTGTCTTTCCCATCTTGTGGACCGTCAGTTTGTCTGACATTCTTTACATAAAAAATGAGGCATTATCAACAAATACAACTCAGTATATTTAATTGGATAACGCCTCGTACTTAAAGAGGGAACAGAGAGTCAACGCGTAGACGTAGTGACTTTAATAAATGCACACCAAGTTACACGTTCGCTCCGCTTGTTGTCACATTCTGCAACATCATTCATGTCTGTTACGCGTTGTTGACTTACAAAAATTGCCTTGTAATTATGACTCCGACTTTTCAAATGCTTATGCTTATGTTTCTCTATAACTCGTGTAAATGTTTGTCGAAGTCAAAACAATTGTGGTTACCAATTATAAAAAAATTAGTAGGACCGGTTAGATATTTAGGTCATTGTTTCTTAACCTTCTTAGTGTCGCGACCCCCACGCTACAATATGTTAATAAAAATAGTAACTAATTACTTTTTTTTCAGTATCATGCAAGATTAAGATTAATTAAGATTATTAAGATTATGCAAGGTATTAAGATTATTTTTTGTTTTTAAATTTTTAAGAGCGTATTCACTAATTCACGTGCTTTTAAATTAGTAAATAGTTTATGAATTAAAAGTATTGGAATAAAATTGTAAACTTTATTCACAACTAGCTGGCGCCCGCGACTTCGTTCGCGTTGAAAAAGAAAAAAAAATAGCCCACCCTGTGTCCAGTACATCTAAATGTTTATCTACCAAGTTTCAAGAAAATCATTTAATTCGTTTAAAAGTTATGGAGGAACATACATACATATAACACCTACACTTACAGATTTATTATTGTGGACATCGTAAATCCCCTAATATTGAACTTCTACGGGTCGCTAAAAACTATAGCTTACTTAGGTAATCTAATCTGTCAATGCTTAAAAGCTTCAATGCGAATATCAGCTGGTGCGATGCCACTCATCTCCAAAACATAGGTAATCCTAGTTTGGACGTCAGGGGACAATCTAGTAACCTATCTTTGTTGTATAAATATTAAGCTATCTTACAAATTATTTTTTGTTAATTGTACCTCACAATATAAAATAAATAAATTAGATGAGTCAGCAAGTTTTAAACAGCGGATTTAAAACGGAATAATTTACATTTTAACAAAACTTATAAGAGTTGAGTTCTAACAAATTCGGAGGAATTGCCGAGCTGAAAATTAACGATAGTCATTATACCGTTTTTGCTACTGAAAACAAATAAAAATTGCATCGCAGCCATTCCGCTTCGGGAGTAACAATTTATTCTTAGCGAACGTAATAATTAAATTGGACTTACAAAAAATGAGTCTAAAGTTTAACTCTATGACTTTCAACATTATCTGGCTAGTTGAATTTTCTGTGAATTTTTTCGATTGGACAAAATTGACAACATCCTTTTGTTTCATGGCAGTAAGCACAAAAATAGGCGATGTAATAGACTTATCCGTTACCAATTATCCTTAATCCTACTGAGGTAAGCAGCATAGTCAATCAGCATAGCATTGCACTTGCAGACATAGCTGATCTTGTGGCGGACTTCAAAAAGCCTGAGGCCTTAGACAAAGTAACCAATCGAAAACGATAACGAAGTTCGAAAACAATAAAATGTATGGTTTTGACATAAGCCTTCGCTAAATCACGTGATACTTCCCATACATTTTAACGATAACGAACTTCGATATCGTTTTCGATTAGTTACTTTGTCTAAGGCCCCTGGTCTGTTAGCGATAAACTCAAAAACTACTGCACCGATTTTCATTCTGTTTTCACCAATGGATAGAGTGGTTCTCGAGGAGGGTTTTAGTATATAATTTACAAAGTTACGCGTGCGAAGTCGCGGGCAACAGCTAGTGAAGACTATTTTAATGTTTATATTTTACTCTAGTGAGAATGAGCAATTGCATTATGACACGAAATGGTTATAGACGTATATCAGCAGAGCAATAAATAGAGAATTTCAGCTAAAGGCCTCGCTTTATAGGTACACACAGCACCGCAACGCAATCATTATTCCTGAGCCAGCACTTTCAATCCGAAAGTCAATTGATTGCGTTAATTTATCACCGAGACGCAACAATGTTTAAAACTTTAACTATAGCCTTCTGGAAAGATAAATAGGACTCAGAAATACAGAACATAGAACAGAAATACAGAATTCGTAAACATAAAAAAATATTATTTTTTATTTAAAGGTTTTGTACTTTATAGATTTATTCTCATTATTTTTTTTTAAATTTTGTCGTCTGCAGTACTTGATGCCACTTTTGTATATGTACTAAGTACTTACCCTTTTTTTTACAAGAGGAATCCATAATATACCCACCGGCAGACTCCACACTCTATAGAAGAAATTCAAAATGGGCTTTTGGTAAATTGAGTAACACTCTACTAAAAAAGAGTTTGTTTTAATAATTTTATTATAAATTTAAATATTGTTTTTAAAATTGTTTTTAAGAGATAAAAATGATACCTACCTTATTGAATTTAATTGAACAGTACCTACATGTCTTTTGAATGAACACATAATATATTTTTTTGCCAGTCGTATATCGATACTACTTTTTTATTATCTAAATTTTTAAAACTACAAATTAGCTTTTATGTAAGTCAACAATTATGTACATAACTCTTTTTAAAAAAAATAAACCGACTTCAAACCGTCTCATGGTCTTTTCTCATGGATACCATTGTCAGAAATGGGACCACACGGGAAGTACTAGCTTTCAAATAAAAAAAGAATCATCAAATCGTGAAAATCGTTTCACCCAGTCGAAAGTTAGGAGGTAAAAAACATACGCGTCGAATTGAGAACCTCCTCCTTTTTTGGAAGTCGGTTGAAAACATAAAATTATTTCTTGAAGTAACTAATCAACACTTTACTTGTAATTGGTGAAAGATGCCCTTACTGTTTCTTGTTGATGCTTAATTTAAAATTTAATGATAAAATACAATCGAATTGAGAACCTCCTCCTTTTGGAAGTCGGTTGAAAATGCAAAATATGAAACAAATATCTAGGCGATAGAAAATACACTGTTCTTGTTTAAACGCCGTTATGTATTCGCCTTTTTAATCCCAGACGCCCGACTCAAAAACGGGGTGTTATACCTACGTTTAATGTGTGTATCTGTGTGTCTATCTGTGGAAACGTAGCTGTAAACGAATGGACCGATTTTGATCCGTTTTTTTTTTGTTTAAATCTGGCGTGACTGTGATAGCGGTTTTTAGCTATAGTTTAAGCGTTTGATGACCTTAGCTCATTTTCTTGATAACATTAATTTCATTAATTGATATTAAATTCGGTATACCTACTGTTACTGCGATGGTATTTCCATGACTTGGTAACTATGACCTGAGGCTGCAGTATCAAGTAGTCTACGGGATATCAAACTCCTTAGCGACTTACAGAAATAGCGTGTTTATGTTTAGGCGCAATAGAAAGTCAGCGGTTAGTTCATAAGATTAGATGTATTCTTTTTGTGTACATAGACATAGATACATAGACGTATCGTTAGAGAAACATTTTCAAAATGAATAAAGTTAATGACAGTAAAAAAGTTGATCCGATTTTCAAGTTGGAATAGTCTCTCAAGAAGCACCAGTTTTGTATGACGTAGCATGACATGACATGATGTGACAAGTAGGCAACGGGGTCCCCCATCTACAATGACATGCTATTTAAAGCACTCGCGAATGTCAAGTTCTTTCACATCAAAGTATGAGGTAACTTTTCTCGTCATATTATTATTTGACTGAAATGCGAATGAGGGTTTCCATAACACCAGTAATCCGACTTTATCTCTCTTGAATGACTTGTCTACAGCTTTTAGAAGTTAAAATTAATTACGTGTCTTTCAAAGCTAAAGATTCATTTAGCCCTCGTTTGCTTATTTGTGTTTGAAGTTCGGCTATTATTGTGATTAATTATATAATATGTATATTCAGATGGATCTTTATTTCAATTGGTTGGTCTACCTTTTTGTGTATTTCTGTATTCCTTAGTGCATATTAATCAGATTATATGGCAATTAGAAATGTCATAATTTATTTAGGTTCAGTTCAGGTGTTTTTTTTTAGCTAATACCCACCAGCGGGGAACTGTGGTTAGAGGGAAGACTCTGGTGATAAGGTGGATAAGGTGGTAACGACACGTTTGGTCTAGTGGTTAGTAACCCTACCTTTTAACCAAACGGTCGCGGGTTCGAATCCCGCTGGGGGCAAATGTTTATGTGTTAACATTTACTTTTGTACCTGAGTCGAGTACAAATACGAGTATGTATGTATTTCCAACAAAAAAAGTAATATATTACTTATGTAGTATATCAACTGCCTGGTATCCATAGGTAATGCAAACCTATAGTTTATGTGGAACTGTATGATGCTGTGTGGAATGTGTAAAGATATTTATTTATTTAAAAAAAGTTGAAGTAAAAGTTATTTTTTTTCAATTTGTATGAATTTTCACCATGGTCGTATTTTGCAACTAGTACATAAGTACAAATTATACATTATTTGACAAAACCTGTTTTATTAACATAGTATAATAATATTATGTAAAAGACTTTAAATTAATAGTTAGAATTAATAGTAGACGTTAGGGAAGTGAATGATCAAGTACACACCATGTAAGGTGTTACATTACGAGCGAATTAAACCAGCGAGGCTTTGAGGACATAATGGATCCCTTACAAACGAGCTAACACTACTTTTCAGTACTTTTTTGTCATTGTTTTGGCCAGTGACATGACAACTCCTGCTCTATTTTCAAAATTGCAATATTTTCTGAATATTTTTGAACAAGTCGTGATTATTCACACTGAAATGAAAGAGTGTAAATCCGAATTATGTATGCTATGATGGTTGTCGAGCGTGCGTGTTATTAGGCAATCATGGCAATCGTAGTTATCTAGAATCGGTTTCGTATTTTCTGAGATTACGCTACAATAAATAAACAAACGATCCCTTTTCCTGTTTTTAATTGTATTAGTAGTATAGTATGAATGAATGTGGTTATTGCGGTTCGCTTTAAAATAGATTATTCTAGGTTAATTAATATTTTTAAAAGCATCATTGTGCTTACTTTAAAAAGTTGCAATAAATCTCACACGAATGTGATGGTCCAAGTTCAGTACGTCCAACTAACGTCACCTTTTTCTTGAAAATGATTTACAGACATTGAATTTAGGAACTGAAAAGACGCTCTTCTCAAAATAATTAACTTTTGCTGGAAGCTAGTGAGCTAAACAACTCACTAGCTTTTGCATGCGACTTCGTTCGATTCCTTTTATAATGATCGGTGGACTAAGTTAAGTGTGATATTTTTCAAATAAGATGGGAAAATTTCAATGATACCCGGAATATAGGTTTTCATAAAATAAGAAGATTACGTATCAGGTTTAATAATATTTTTTTCTTAAGAAAAACAACTATCGCTATTTTCGAGGCCCTGAGCGTTATGATTATGAATGAGATGAGATATTGTATCCTGAAGCAGTAAAGAATAATTATGGAGAAATGTAAAGGAATTTTTCTGTACGTCTATCAAAACAAATCAAATCAAGCCTGTTTATCAAATTCTCTAATCGATTCACGAAATTAATTTTCAGAAATTCAATGTTAATGTCTCATTTTGAACTATTACTAAGTTTATAACTGTGACGACGGTGGCGGTATTTTCTCAAGTGTAAATATTTTTCATCTTTCACTAGCTAGTAAGTACTATACGTTCATTATCCGTATTCGACTAGCTGGCGCCCGCGACTTCGTCCGCCTTGAAAAAAAGAAGTATAATGCTTGATACACTTGTTGCTATAACACTTTAGCAAGGTGTTAGTTTTTCATTTTATTTTAGATTATGTTTGTACGGGGGCCACGTCTTATCATAACTGGAGAAAAAAAAATTAAGTAGCCTATCCTGTGTCCTGTACGTTTAAATGTTTATCTACCAATTTTCATGAAAATCAGTTTATTCGTTTAAGAGTTATGGAGGGACATACATACATACATACACACATACATACGTATAGAAAAAAAATCTATTAAAGGTCAATTTAGTTTCAGTATCATGTATAGAGCCTATATACACGATATTTCTGAAAACAAATTAACTTACTCCATGGCTAACCCTTACAGATTTATTATTAGTATTGATTTTGTAACGGTAAATTGAATATTTAATCAGGATCACATCATCAGAGTAAGTATTTGGCCGTTGTTCAGCGCTAACAATAGAGTTGGGCGGATATGGTCCAGTAGAAATGTATGCAATGCCAGATTTGGCAATTCTAAGTGCGGCAATAGTGGCAGGCAACCAAGTCGCGGCTATCTACCTCGTTAAAAGGCGTTTCGTTCGTCTGACAGTAACGATGATCGATGGCTTCGGGACTTCCTCTGTAATATCCGACTCCCTAACCATGCCTCCTCTAAACAACCACCCCCAACCACTTCGCGCTCCATCGAGTTCCTAAAAATGCTCCTCGACCATAATCACACCAATATTCATTAATTAGCACCCTGCCTAATTGACATTAAACATTCACATCGAGTAATTGCGGCGCTACCCCAGATTATGAACGCGTACCTAATTTTATACTTGTGCAGCCTTGTAATTTGTACACTTATTTTAACTCGTACTGTATAATCATACCAATTCATGGTAGGTTAAATTTAGGCGCAAATTCCATTTTAAGTCAGTCATTTATACAGATACTTACCTGGAGTTCAGGTCTATGTTATAAATTGATATGGATAGCGGATTGTTGAGAGACTTATTTTTTATAATAACTATTAGAAAATTAATTTAAAGTAATTTTATAACTGCAAGATTACCACCTGCACCCCGGTGCGAATACTATAAATTTGAAGAAACGATATGTCAGCATAGACGGCTAACTGTACCTTACCTACGTTACGTATTGTCCAATTTAAATAGTAATTGCCCTTTACGGAAGACCATCTTGAAATAATGTGACCACCATGACATTGTGATGCCAGAGCTTATATTTTCCTAATCCTTCAACTCTGTTATGATGCTTGTGGTATAGGCGATGGTAGCCATCTACTATCAGACATCTACTATCAGGTGGGTCATTAGGTCTGACAAATTTTAAGTATAGCTTTTTTTTAATAATTGAAAAAGTAAACCAATATAATGACTTGATTTAATATGAATGAGTATTTTATTTGTTATTCGCCGGCGCCCGCGACTTATTACGCGTTGAAAAAGAAAAAAGTAGCCTATATTGTGTCCCGTACGTCTAAATGTTTATCTACCAAGTTTCATGAAAATCATTTAATTCGTTTAAGAGTTATGGAGGAACATACATACAACATACAATACCCACACATACAGGTTAATTATTAGTAGGTATTGATGATGATGATTGGAATTAAATAAATAAATTAACTTAGAACTCAGCCTGACTACTATACTGGCAGGACTTTTTCAGTCACAAATTGGAGACCTATAATAGCAGTTAACACCACCTTCTTGAGAGCAACTGTGAAATAACAGCACATATGCTGTTCTGTTTCGGCGAGTGAGAAAAGAATCTTCAAAACGTCCGATGTAAATATGTGCTTATATTTTTTTACAAATTCATAATATGAACATAATTATTCCCAAACTGTTGCATAAGTACATAAGTTTAGTTCAAGTACACTTTCGTTTCGTGTAGGCGCTTTATCGGAAATCCCATAACCGAGCCACAAGTCCACTTGGCTCGTTTACTAAGCTTAATGGAGCTGATCCTAAAATAGCAAGAGATGTTTATCAAAGATGTAGCCTGTCCTTACATATCGTACGGCGGTGTATGTGTTTTATACACCTTTGCTAATGCAATATGTGAAAGAAACCTTTTACGCACTCATTTTACGTCTATTGTAACTGACTTGTTGCACTTGAATTGAAATATGACAGATGATGGTCAGACAATGGCTGGAGTTAATGGCAGATAAGACATATAATTCAATATCCATCAGTATTGACCTTCTTGGTTGCTACTATAGACTGGAAACACAAGCGGTTAGGAGAAATGAAAGTCATAGAAGTCATAAAGGTTAAAATGAGGCGTCGAATACGTCGTGAAAGTTATGAGTGATATTTTTTGAGTGTATTATTTATAATTATACGTAATAGAATAGAATTCTCTCGCATCCCTTAGTCATATAATGAAACTCAAAAACACTTATGTGTTCTCCTCTTTGACTTGGGTTTGGCATCAACAACTATGATTCTTTTTTATTCAAATGGCAGAATTGTAACAAAACATTTCTTTTTGTTAGGCCCATCGCCCACTAGGCAGCCTGGCTGCAGCAGCCAGGCTGCGGCAGCCAGAGCTAGTATAAGGCTTATCGTCCACTAAGAAGCGGCAGCCAAAATATTTGCGCAGCCAGTTATGGCATCCAAATCGACGGCCAGTTGTCACTCAAACGTTAAGCAATATGAAAAAGTTTTGGAACATACGTCAGGCTGCTACAAGTGCGCGGAGACTGACGGCAGCCACATACATTCGCCTGGTAGCCAGGCTGCCTAGTGGCCGGTAAGCTTAAAATGTTGGCAGACAAGCTGACGGTCCACTTGATGCTACCGCCACCAATAACACAAGCAACGCCATAGGTGCTGCAAGTAAGCTGCAGGCTAAATACTGCAGACTCTGGTATCTCTTTCTCGTTCTTTTCTTAATCTAATTCCAAAAATTATACTGTGAAGATAGAATGATATCTCCTAGCAATTAATAAATGTTGTAAGACAAATAGCGGAGCTAGTTTCATCATAAAAAACTCGTAATTCGCATATTATATAACAACACAATTTCGTAAGTATTCCCGTAAAAAAATCATAAAATCTCAATAAACTCCAAACCCCACATTTCTCTATGTACTTAATATAAGTATTTCATTTGCTCGTAGCACATTTTTCCTTATTTGCACAATTTTTTTGAAGAAGAATAAAACGAAAATAAAAGCTGTTATACTGTTGACACCAACAGGAAAGGCTAAAATAAATATAAACATTTCTGTTCATTAAGTTTACATTAAACCTTAAATAATGGGAAAATGTATCTATGTTGTTTGTATGTAAGAAATAGATAATATTATCTCAATTTGATGAAACAATTAATTAGAAAAAAGAAAAGGATTTTTAATATATTTTTTTAATGTCTTTGTCTAGTACCCCTATTAAAATACACTTTCACACGACTTTAACATTAACACAATTTTAATAAAGAATGGATAAGACTACGCTTTTTGTAAACTTGAATGTGAATCACACAAAGGTTTAAAGGTTTAAGATTCTAAAGAATGTCTATAAATGAAATATAAACTAATACCAGAGTTCGTATATCTTTCAGCTGCCAATTCGCCCGCATACTTTACTCCACCTAGCGAATGCTTCTTTCAACCGACTTCCAATAACTCTTATTAACAAAAAATAAACCGACTTCTAACCTTCCCATGGTCTTTTCTCGTGCCATTGTCAGAACTGGACCAAATTGAAATTGGACTACACGGGGACAGCACTAGTTTTCAAATAAAAAAAGAATTATCAAAATCGTTTCACCCAATCGAAAGCTATGAGGTAACAAACATAAAAAAACCACAGTCGAATATAGAACCTCCTCCTTTTTTGGAAGTCGGTTCTTTTGTTATTGTTCAACGCGGACGAAGTCGCGGGCACCAGCTAGTAGTCCATATAATGAAATTGTTACATAAATAGGTAAATAATAGTAAAGATATAGAATGGATAAATTTTCATACCGAGGGAGTTCTTAGTTCGATAGCTTCGCTGTTTGAGAATAATTGCAAAAGTCTAAAATTGTACTTGAAATAAAGACGACAATTCGATGTAGAATATTTCTTTCTGAAATTATAATATAAGAGTCGAGCTTTGAAATAAAAGAGGCGCTTTACGTGATCATGAACGGTCAAATTCAATAAAGTCAATCTCTCAGCGATCTCACGATTTGTAATTTGGTGATTTGCATTAATGAATATATTTATTTCGTTTTCATCGACTTATTCTTTATTATTATTAGACTTCGAGAACACGTGAATTTTTATATAAAAAAATCAGTGTTTTTTTTAATCATTGTCATTAATCCTCACTAATATTATGAATGTGAATGTGAGTTTGTTTATTAATAACTAAAAACTACTGATCCGATCACCATGAAATTTTGCATACTGAATCTAAATTGACCATTTTTAGAATGTTTTTCTGTATTTATGTATGTATGGTAGATAAACATTTAGACGTACGGGACACAGCACAGGATAGGCTACTTTTTTATTGTTCCACGCGGACAAAGTTGCGGGCGCTAGCTAGTGATATAATAAAGCTATAGAGATTGTTTGTTTGGAATGTTTGATTGATCGTTATAAACTCAGAAACCAGCAGTCGGATTGCATAAAAGCTATTGGAATTTGATAACTCAATTGTTAAAAACTATTATAGGCCATTTATCATCACGCTATGCTATCACGCTAGGCGAATGAAAATGCAGGACACAGCTAGTTTAAAAATATGAGAAAAATATTAAAGAAATTCAATAAATGGTTAACCAATTTTATTTCATATCGAATTGTTCGCAATTTATACCCACCATTAGATTCACTTTCTTGTAATTTTTTTTCATCATCTCTATCTTGTTTTTCTTTGTGCAAACGGTATGATTTGTTCGGATCGACGGTATTAAGTTAAATCATGAAGATTCCCTTACCAGGGGATTATTTACAAACTAAAGCTATCTCAACAAAATAACAGACATTTTTCTCTAATGGAAAATTTCAAAGGTCAATCTCAGTACGATGAAAAACAATGAATTTACTTAATAACATTGTAGAAAAGTGAGGATTATAATGGTTTTTATTTCTTAGTATAGACTAAACAAAAGAAAACTACATAAAGCTTTATAGCTCAGTCAAATAAGAAAAAATAGAAACATTAATTAGTAGAAATCTGAATTTTGGTAGACATGTCTATTGGGGCTTCCCATTAAACATACTAAAAGTCCCCGTTAAAATCTGTCGCGCTCGAGCCGCCATCTTGAGAAATTGTCTAGACAAAAATATAGCTTATTAAATTGCGCATTAAAAAGCATCTTAACATTTTTTTATCTCCAATTTTTTTATCTTCAGCTGTAATCTGACGTTGAATAGCAATTTTTTTATATTTTTGCCCTCGATTTGCCTGTTTCGTTTTTGTACACTGTAAATCCATAAAATATTTTTCGCAGGTAGATTCGACACCATCGAACTATAATTGTTAGGTACACTCAAAGATTTTTGATTGGTCCCGCTTCGCTCGACTAGATACAGTCGCCATACTTGAAAAAATGCGGCAAATTTTAGTACGCCGAATTCGGCGTACCCAAGCTAGTCACACTGCAAACTGTCTGTGATGTGTACGTTCCGAATGTTTTATTAAAATATGGGCATGATAAAATGCCAATTTGCGTAGTGAAACTGTAATAAAATAATTAAACTGTGTAAAACGTGAAACTGCTCGAGCACGACATATTTTGACGGGGTCTTTTAGTAATAAACATAAATGTCAATAAATAAACATATCTAAAAAACATGTCCCCAATAAACATGTCTACCAAAATTCAGATTTCTACTAATTAATGTTTTCATTCGTCGAAAATTGGTATAATTAGACTGAGCTATTATACCTTTACTTATTCTACATATATTTAATACTAACTTATAGTTATACTTTGTACTGAGAGAGCAAATTCATAAATAACTTAGTGTTAGAAAGAAAAGACCCAATAAAGATGCTTAAAAGAAAACCTAGTCGATATCTCCAGTTGGTTAAGATTTTGTGATTTCTCCGAGACGAAGTAACTCAATGAGTTATGGGATAATTTGTTCCTGTTGCCGCGCCACATATTGAGGCAACTCTAAGGTGAGAACCGAGACTGTGTTGAGTATGTAGAATGAGAATTGATGATTGGACATTTGTTGCGGATCCTGCTTCAACTGGGCCTATACAAAATGTCCGACCGCGAAGTGACAAGCGGGTGACATCGAACAATTTGTCAGCTCAAGAATAGAGAAAATTCGATGAACACGATGAGTAACACATTTTTGGTTACCTGCTTCAAAATTTAATCAAACTTTGATATAAAATCTCTACCCACCTATATACTTAAGGAGAGGAGAAGCTAATAAGCAAGCGTGAAAATTTCATATACCCACTGATTCTTTAGAAATAAAAAATTTGCAAGGCAATTTTTTTATGGTCAATTTTATTTGAAATTTTATTTTAAAATTTTTATTTGTCAAATATTTTCAACATGACGCCATTGACTGTTTATCGTAAAATGGCAATTAGACACCCTAAACAAATTTGAGCATTTTTTTATTTTTAAGACTTTAAAATGTTATTAACAAACTGCATTTGACAATAACACTTTATAGATAAAAAAAAAAAAATATTTGTTCCAACAATTACATATACATGAGTTTAAATCGCATATTACTTAATTATTTTGTGAGATTTAAATAAATTCTTAAAGGGCTATCACACCTTACAATTTGAACATTTCCTATTTAGGAATGTAAGTAGAGAGCTCGTGATCACACTACGCTAAATGGATTTCTAAATCGAAGAGTGTTGCCAGTATACGGATTTCTCGGTATACATTACAGATTTTTAGCATGCATGTCATACCTATAAATTACTAAATGATAAATAAGCCTTGTTATGAATTAAATTTTGATTTTGATTTTATATTTAAGATGAATAAAGACATTTACAAATAGTTACTGATTTTATTTTTTTAAGTTTAAACCAAATATTATATTACTAGCTGGTGCCCGCGACTTCTTCCGCGTTGAAAAAGAAAATATATGAGTAATAACGCCTGACATCGTTATTACTGTGACGACGGTAGCGCCCTATTATTTATATTTTTAGACGATTACTCAGGAACAGTACTTTTTTTTGGAAGAAAGGTAGGTACCCTATATCCTTTCCTGTATCCCTGACAACGTGTATTGTGTATGCAAAATTCGGTTGAGTAGTTAAGGCGCGAAAAAGTTTCGCATTTATAATATTAGTAAGTATGGATAGTATGGATTATACAAATTTTTGATATCTACAAATCGATATACGATTTATAAGTAATACTTCACTCGGTATAATTAAATTCTAAAGAATTTCAAACAAATTTTGCTCTTGTAGTTTCATATATTTTAGAAAATATTAAAAATATTTTTTACTTTTATTGTGGCATTTCTATTTAATTGAATTAGTACAAAGTATATTGAATAGGTAGAGTTCAGAGCTGCCGCTTCCGCAACAGTCATAAAACGTCGATGTTACAGTTTAGTAAATCGAAAGGTGTGATCGCAGTTAGAACAGATTGGATTCAATTTAGAGTTTATCCATTTTCAACTTTATATCTTCGATTTAGAAATCAATTTAGCGTAGTGTGATCACGAGCTCTCTACTTAGATTCCTAAATAGAAAACGTTCAAATTGAATAGTGCGATAAGCATTTCCTACATCGAATTCAATTTAGGAAACAGTGAAAGGCGGTACGGATTTTTGCCTCCACAAATCTGGCAACACTTGTGAACGCAGTAGGGATGCCCGATACTTCGCTTTGTATAGATATATCGTATTAAATATTAGGAATATTAGGAAATTACTAGTTAGGTATATAACGAGTTACTGGTATTTTAACGAAATCAATTGCAATCAAGAATCTTGATTGTGTTACCTATTTATTTAGTATATTATTTTATTACCTATTTCATTTAAATAGGTATTTCATTTAAGTAGTTATTTTAGTGCCCGACTTCGTCCTCGTAACGTTATAAAATATAAATAACCTATGTTATTTATGTTTCAATTTTGATTTTAAAAAGGTAAACAATTAACCATTTTGTATATTAGCGTGTCACGCGTTACGCGGACGAAGTCGCGGGCAGCAGCTAGTGTACTCGATTTTGAGAAAACATCAATGTTTCTAACCGATGCATAGCCTCTTTGTATCGCATCGACAAAAAAACATCGATGTATTTTTTAAGTGGACACCCCTAAACTTCCTAAATTGAAACGCCGCGATCACAGTATTCAATTTAAGGAAACAGAGAGTTAGAACTCTCTAAATTGAATCCGATCTGTTCTTTCTGCGATCACACCTTTCGATTTCCTAAATTGGATACGTTCAAATTGTAAGGTGTGATAGCCCTTTTAACTAGGCCGAGCCTGTATTTTAAATGTAAGCCACTTCCAATGACACCATACCGCTGCACAATGCCTAATAAGTAATTAGATATTATTGCTCATTTAGTGGTGGTCTTTAAACAGAACATCTATGCACGTCCATTCGGAACAACGAACCAAGTGGAAGTGAAAAGTGACGATTTAAATATATATATATAAAAAAAAAAAAAACAGAAATTAAGAGAAAGTTTCTTTTGATTTCAATTAATATTCTAGTAAACTTAACTGTAAAATATCAGACTTCTATAACTTGAGAATATACGGAACTAGATACAACAAAATACTGAAAAGATATTTAAAAGTAAAGTCTAAAAACCTGTTTACCTAAAAGAAGTACAACTTACAAAGTGGGAAAACATTAAACAGAGAGAAAAAGGTGAAAATACATTAGGTAGTACGCTGAGGGTAATAGAAAATGCATTGTAGTCCACTCTATTTTTATTAAGTGCTGTGAGATTCATGCTTCCCATTATTTATTTATCAAGAGGCCCCCACTTGTTTCTGAACACATTCCCTCCTATTAATGGTTTGGTTTACGGAGCAGACCGCAGACCATTGAATCGCTGCGAACATTTCCGTCCGATGTTTTCGTGTAGTTAGTTCTCTTCAGTTCTCTTTTTTCACTCGGTTTCCGATGGCATTGACTTCGACTGTTGCTTTTATGAAATTATTATACAGTTCATTTTATTTATACCTACTGCGAAATAATAAAAAATGGGATAAGCTTAATCTGATATCAATTTAATACGAGTTCTCTCCTCTTTCTCATCCTGAAGAAATTCGCGAATGATTTTAAACCATTTGTTTATTAAAAACATAAACCATACAAATACAGCCACAGGCTGTTTAAGTGTTTCAGATGCCAACACGCTACATACGTTTATGTTGAAGTCGTAAATACATAAAAGTGTTTTTATATGAAATTACTTCTTATTTTTTTGTGTCCCATGTATTTTTTTTAAATGTAAACGTCGACAGGAAGATGCTCCACTTGATTGTAAGCGATTACCGTAGCCTATTAACACAAGGCTACACGAGAAGTGCTGCAAATACGCAGCAGATATTAATTCTTGCTTCTATAGAAAAATTGTCTAATATTTGTAGCAACAAAAATCGTCCTACGCTTGTTTTCGAAGATTTCTAGTCTTCTCAGTAAGATAGTATTCTCAAAATGTTAATTTTGCCTTTCAAATTAGAGAAATGGATAATAAAACCAATCATAATCTTCACAATATGTGGATGAGAAAAGGTTTCTTTTCTAGGGAATAGGAGTTTGTACACTCTTTGTCACCTTTCTTGGCTGACTTTTAAAACATTTAATGCGATATTTTATTTTAGTACTAATTTTATTTTAATAGATAACAAACGCTGGTATAACTAAATCTTATTTTGCAAATTGTATGTGTTCGTTAATAGAAATATGTGTGTTATTGTTTAGCTTAGTTTTATTTAATTTATATCAATACTAATAATAAATCTGTAGGAATCGGTCATGGAGTAATTTACTTTGTTTTCAGAAATATCGTGTATATAGGCTCTATACATGATACTGAAACTAAATTGACCATTTTTAGAATTTTTTTTGTATGTATGTATGTTCCTCCATCACTCTTAAACGAATTAACTGATTTTCATAAACATTTAGAAGTACGTGTTATGCACACGTGATAGGCTAATTTTTATCTTTTTTAACGCGGACGAAGTCGCGAGCAACAGCTAGTAGTAAATATAACATTTCGTGCTATTTAAAAAAAATTAATACGTTAATAAAATAGAACTGTAAATGAACATTAATTCCTTAAACTTGATTCGAGAACAAAATAAATGTGCATATTCAACAAAAGTACTTATTTAATATTCACTTTTAATTATCTTGAATTAATGCCTCCCAAAAGTTTATGTGTGGGGGAAGTATTTAGATTTATTAATACCTAATCGTATATAAAATTGGTTTGATTGTTGATAAAAACCCACAGAACATTTATAAAATAAAGCGGGTATTAAATATACGTTAACTTTTTGTAGGTTTCAAAACGACTTGGTGGTTCCGTCCGTGTTGGTCGTCATCGATGATTGATTGTGGCGCTCTCTCGCACGGTTATTATCGTAGCCAGTCTTTCGGAAACCCTTATATAGGGGCGAATTCGAATTAAGAAGAATAAGTGATAAAAATCCTCTATGTATTTTATGCGTGTTACACACAATTACTTGTTGAACAAATTCCTGATATTTTCATGAAAATATTTGCCAATTTTTGGCTTGTTAGCTAAATTATATTAGTAAATAACTGGTACCTGCGACTTCGTTCGCGTTAAAAAATGGAAAATATAATACCTCCGAAAATATCAGACATGTTTATCGCTGCGTCGAATGATGGCAATACTTAGTTGCCCAATTTTTTATATTTTTAGACGATCCCTCGGGAACCTAATATGTTTTCAGGTCGTAAATTAATTAATGATGATGGCTTCTCAATATAACTGTTATTTACTACAAAATTTCTAACTATTAAAAAGGTTGTTTTGGCAGACAGAAAGTTTTAATTTTGTTTTTGAAACTTGGCAGACTGTCATTAAAAATGTCCAGCTTCAATTAATATCCTTGGCTACCAAGTATGAATTGCCAAATTACCTCTTAGTTTGTCAATTTGCATCAGTGTGAGACGATGTGGTGTCGTTAGAATGATTTTGTTATATAAATAAAATCCACTAGGCATACTTGACTGAAATTGCAAAATATTTCCCGTAGCGAACCTTGAAACGTTTTATACAACCTACATATTATATACACGCAATGATAAAAATGAGGTGAACGAAGAACATTTTTTGTGGCGCGTCCAACAATACAGCAAAATGTGCCCATTACTCGGATGTCCGGATTGAATGTTGACGGAGGTGCTGCCCACTTTTATAATAAACCATAAGGTCCCTTTTTCTTTAAAAAAATCACAACACTCAATTCGATTTATAAGAAAATACCTTTTCCAGCGGAGAAACACATAAGTAGTTCGATCATGTAACATTTTAAATTCACATTTAATAAAAAAATTAAATTAAAAAATATCATTTCTAAATTATAAAGAAAATAAAAAAAATACTAACATTAAAAACTGTTTTACGAATTTTTGGGCTACATTACTAATTATGGAAACTATATTTTTGGTGGTTTTATAGAAAACTTTCAACTAATTCGTCTCATATACATTCCTACTGATTTACAAGAAAAAGTTGGTACATTTTTCGCAGCCTCCTCTTTGAAAATCAATATACAAAGTGCATGGTACACTTAACTTATTTGCCAATATCAGAAACGCCTGAGGAACAAAAAATACAACTTTCCGCCGTTCCTGTGAACATATGACAGAAAGTTTCTGCCGCATTACTAAGGATATTGAGGGCAACTTAACTCTCGCCTCAAATCCGCCTAGTTCAAGACGAAATAAGTGTTTACGAAACTTCATAACAAACAGCTGCTTACCTACTTTGTTTGGTCAGCGAATATTCGTTGCGGAACAAAGTACTATTTATCGTAGTTGCGGCACACTTGAACAGATTTATGAGTTCGTGCCAATAATGAAATAGATTAAATAATATAAAAAATATATAGGTATATAATTTGTCAGCTTTAAGACGATTCACACATTTATAAACTACTAGCTTTGACCGAGTAACTTTATAAAATATAGCTTCCCAACAGTGAAATAATTTTTCAAATCGGCTTTTAAGTTGAATGCATTCTTTGCAATATTTTTTCACCAATATCTGGTTACACTTACCTTTTATACATTTCATTTCCACCTGCCCTTTTTCCAGACACTGGGAAGCCAGCTGTGCAGCTGGGAAAACGAAGAACAGTAACAAGTAAAACTCCTTGTAATTCCGAATGACTAATATAGCGATTCCTAAATGGTGGGTCACGACCCGGCATTGGGCAACAAAATTAAAATACCGGGTCGCAGCGCGAATGCCACTGCCCCATTTAATTTTTTTAATACAATTGTAACTTTCCGAAAAATTCGTGAAAATTTTTTGTTACGATAAACAGACCATCTCAAAAACAATAATAATATCTGAGCGAAAAAAAATGGTTAAGGAAAAACTTTTTATAGATATGGTGCCGCACGTTCTTGTGGTGCCTATGTTATATATCTATACTTTTTAGTTCTTTAGTGTTAAAAGGTTAGGTCCCACCGCATACTCGTAAATACCTCGTAATTGTATTTTATCTTGATGATAAAAATGATGTTCATTGATGATTAAATATTTAAAAGTATACCTATATTTTATTACGAAGCCTACATACAAGTAACTAGAACAAGTGTGTTTGTACAAACTCAAATATTTCCCATTATTTGCGTAGGCACATTCTTGTAACAACAACATTCGACACATTATGTTTTTGTGGACTCATAAACTGTGTCAATATTTTTTATCGGCGCTCGGGGGCTGAACTGGAGCAAAACTT
Organism: Synanthedon vespiformis; assembly: GCA_918317495.1. Classification (NCBI taxonomy): domain Eukaryota; kingdom Metazoa; phylum Arthropoda; class Insecta; order Lepidoptera; family Sesiidae; genus Synanthedon; species Synanthedon vespiformis. The sequence continues at coordinate 8,926,147 of OU906947.1, forward strand.
ACAGTTATCGTTTATTTTCACTTACATCGATACCGTAAATAAACAGAAAGTGTATCGGAGTTATATGAAGAAGATATAGAAATAACATGGCTATTCAATTAAAATAGATTTTATAAATAACACCAATTTAAAATAGATTAAATAATATTTTAAAATAGATTTAACTTCGCTTATAGCGGACGCGGAGGACGCTAAGAGTTTAGTCGGTAGGTTTATCCCACTAACATCTCGGGGTAAGAGTCCGACATAACCCACTGGTCTTTCACCAGGCCGGTACTATCCTCTTGTAAAAAAAAATGGCACACAACCTCACACGAACACTCCGTGAAATTACAGTAAGTGTGTTGTTTGTATTTAATAATTGAGTTAAGGGATGCGGAAGTCCTCTGCCCTATCCCATTCCGCTCCTTTATCCATTATTCTAACAACATCAGTAGGGCATTTGCAATCTCTATGTGGATTGTTGCTTATTACCGTCCAAAATTTAACTAATTAGATACTTTTACTTTTACAATAAATGTTTTGAAAGAAGTGCAAGCAAAATTAGACTTTATTCAATAAAATCTTTAACGTATTTATGCATCGTTCGAGTGAAATTTCGAGGTTGTATCAAATGCGGTTTGTTAGGTATTATTGGGATTAGGGCGGGCTACAAATTCGGGATGTTTTGCGGAATGGCCTGTTGCCGTGGGATCTCTGTGGGGCCTTTGTTAAATCATTGCCAGCTGAGGCCCCTCGCAATACAAATAAACTCTATTCGACGTCAAACCACAACAAATGTTCTGCACAAGTACCTTTATTATTATTTATTACATTCATTAAATTAGTTAAGTCCTATAAATTGTTTAATTTATAATTTAAATAGTTTCTTAAAACAAATCATAGATACGAATTTACTAACAGCATAAATGATTAGTGTAATGATATTACACTGATGGGTAAATTGCCGTTTTATCATACTTACTGGCTATTTTGAATAAAAATTAAAACTGCATGGTACCAGATATCAGAGTGAAACTTTTTTTAAATGCAAACGTATTTGTTTTAACCGCTTTTCAACCGACGAAAACGAAAAAACAAAAACGAAGAGTTTCTTAATTATATATATATATATAATTTTTTTTTATTTGAAGGAGTATACCCCCAAGGGGGTCCCATTTTAATTTGGAAAAACAATTCCAATCCTAAGGGTAGGAAAACGGGGGATGATTGATTGTTCATTCACCGATTGTAGCGTATAACCACGCATAATTTTTTACAGAGTAGTCCGATTTTGATAATTCTTTTTTTAATGGATAGGGTATACCTCGAAGTTGGTCTCGAATAAATTCGGAAAAAAAATCCTACCCTAAGGGTGGGAAAATTAAAAATTAAGCATGTGGTAAATATTAGATTATAGCCACAAAAAATATATAAAATAAAAATATTTAACAAAAAATAAAACCGCCGAAAAAACTGAAAAGCATAAACTAATCTTATTATTTTACCTAAGTAATTTTGAGTCGGCGCCAAACAAGCAAAAATTACGTAAGATTATTTTATGCTTTTCAGTTTTTTCGGCGGTTTTATTTTTAGTTAAAAAGTTTTTGTAGTGGAATATTCTACTTGAAGAATGAACCGCGAGAAAGAATGAGATTGAAACCGATCCTTATCAAACATATTAAACAGACACAAAAATAAACATTTTTGTACTTTTTCAGTACTTACGAAACGGCAATTTCATATTTTAACCCCAATATTATGAAAATATAAAACGTGAGAGGTATGAACTGCATAACTTTTCTGAGTAGTTGGCTTGCTTAAAGTTTCTCGTTGAATAGTTAAATTTTAAGACGCTTCCTTTGGATACTTTTATAGGAAAACAAATAGGCGCACTACATCTACTCGTACACGAAAATTTTAAGGATGTTATGATAATTTTATTATAACTCCCCCGCCCCCCTATTATTGAGAGACCAGGGCGACAGGGCTTATAATAACTTGAAGAGATTTTCTTTTTTTATGAGCTCCGCAGACTGGGCAGAAGAAAGAAACTACCGAAAAACAATAGCAAATGTTTTGTGTCTTTCGATGAGTGGGTTAAAGATCGTTGGAGCCCATTTTCCTGTCCCTTCCTAACCCATTACCCTTAATCCTATACTCAGCAGCGTACTTGCAGCACCTGCGACGTTGTTTATGTTAATAGACGTCTTTTAGATAAGAATATAATAATAGTTAATAGGTAACTATACAATCAAGTGGACCGTCAGCTTCTCTGACGATCATTCGATGAGATATAATAGCATAATCAATATCAATATATGTACTAATAATATATCTGTAAGTGTAGATATTGTATGTGCATGTTCCTCCATAATTCTTAAACGAATTAACTGATTTTCATGAAACTTGGTAAATAAACATTTAGACGTACAGGACACAGAATATGCTAATTTTTACTTTTTCAATGCGGACGAAGTCGCGGGCGCCAGCTAGTTTTTTTTAATATTTTTTTTATGTTAAGGTCGACAGACAGACAGTTAAAAATATTTGGTGTTTTCGTAACATGAAGCGGCAGTCATACGTAGGTATTTCAGTGATAAGGCGCTCGCGTGAGAGACAAATGTTCGCAGTGTGGACTTGACACAACGCTGTAAAAATAAATAAAGGACCCATCGCTTCTTAAGCTTTATGTTTATGTATACATAAAGCTACGGTAAATATCCGAAGCTTTATATTTTTTCAACCGACTTCCAAAAATGAGGAGGTTCTCAATTCGACTGCATTTTTTTAATGTTTGTTATCTCAGAACTTTCGACCGGGTGAAACGATTTTGATGATTCTTTTTTTGTTTGAAAGTTGGTGCTTCCCGTGTGGTCCCATTTCAATTTGGTCCAGTTCTGCCAATGGCATCCGTGAGAAAAGACCATGAGACGGTTTGAAGTCGTTTTTTTTTTGTTGAAAAGAGTTATTAGTTTGAATTAACTAGTTCAAAATAAAGAACATTTTAATAGCCTTAATTCATTGTATAACCTTTAAAGATTTCATTTGGATACATAATGATGTTTATTTACCTATACTTTAATATATTTTTATATTCATTTTAAGTGATGTACTTTTTTATATTTCGAAAAGAGTCTGAAAAGCTGAAAGAATTCAATTATTCTACTTCTTCACATACCTCTCGATATAAATCGAGTTCTACCATTAATATAAAAAGGCCACTAGCCTGCTTACGGTCTGGTAGTGAAAAAATATGAGATTTTGCTTTAAAATTTAATGCATACAGTATTTTTTTAGATTTACTAACCATCAGACATTCACAGTTACAAATACACACTGTACCAAGTAAATCCAAGCCGAATATAACACACTTGTAAACCGATTTGTTTTGGAACGTATCCTCAGAATACAACGTGACAGTGAAATTTAGCTCAGTAAATATTTTTCTACCTGCGAAAGAAACATGAACTTATATATTAATCCGATAAAAAGAAACCAGTGTTTGGTGCTGTTTAAGGAAAATAAGAAGTCGTTATATTATTTTACACTAGCTGGGCGCTCGCGACTTCGTCCGCGTTGAATAAGAAAAAATAGCCTATCCTGTGTCCCGTATGTCTCAATGTTTATCTATCAAGTTTCATGAAAATCAGTTAATTCGTTTAAGAGTTATGGAGGAACATACATACAGAAAAAAATACTAAAAATGGTCTCTGAAAACAAAATAACTTACTCCATGACCAAGCCTTACAGACTTATTATTAGTATTGATTAAGTATGATTAAAAAATGTGATTATTCAGTATTTCAAATATGAAAATATCTCCATTTATAAATTTGTTAACTATAAATTGTATCAACAATTTCATAACCTACCATCGATTGCACTTTAAGTCTTCCTTTCGACCTTTACAATAAAAAAAATTGTTATTTATAAGAATAAAGTATGAAAGCCATATTTGCCTGTTTGAAAAATTTTGTTCGCGCTTCTCGACATTTGTGTGTAGATAGTTAGTGGAGCCTTGTCACGGAAATCTTTTAAAGTGTACACCGAACACGCAATGTTATCTACAATACTTAGGAATTATACGTACTTTACGGTTACTTTACAAAAATGTACATATTTCTTACTTAGATATTATTTTCAACCGACTTCCAAATTAACAAAAAACAAACCGACTTCAAACTATCTCATGGTCTTATCTCATGGATTCCACTGTCAGAACTGGACCAAATTGAAATGGGACCACACGGAAAGCACCAGTTTTCAAATAAAAAAAGAATCATCAAAATCATTTCATCCAGTGGAAAGTTATGAGTTACAAACATTAAAAGAAAAACATACGCGTTGAATGTATTCCTTTCTTTAAATACGTTAATTAATTGTGAATTCTCAAGTTGACGCAGCCTAGTCTTTTGCATTCTAAAACTGCACAGAGTTTGTCTACCCTTGAGGCGAACTATGAAATTCTTCATAAAACATACACTTAATTTATCGTCTTGTTTTGAAAACAAAAGACTGCGACGCCACTTTTTTCTTCCTGTAAACAAAGAAGATTAGATGAGAGCTCCTTTTTCTGTGGAACTTTCCGAATACATTATCGGAAGGGGATTGAATTAATGTTTTTTTTCTTTCTATACACTCGTCAATGGTGTCACTCCATAAGTGTACCAACAACTATTTCACGTTATTGAACGTCATTTAATGCGTAAGGAAATTGGTACTATTATCTGCACTAATATTTTAAAGAGGAAAGATTTGATTAAAGTATGGTCGTCATAGTATATGTTCTTATTTACCTTATTACTTATTTATATTAAATAATTGTAAGAAGTAACAGTATTTCATCAATACGGTTAATAAGGTATTATAATAACATGAACAGGAAGCCAAATATATAATTTAATTAATGTCAATAGAAGAAAAACCTAATCATGAACTTTGATGTGGCTTATTGCTTTTTAATATTCAATCAGTGATATTTATTTACGAATTAATTAAATATATTTAGATGTCTTTTTACGATATTATGTAGAAATTAGAATATCGCAGGCGTTTATAAAGGTAGTTTATAAAATGTTTACTGAAATTTATGTGTGGTTGAATACTCTTAAGTTATATGTAAGTGCAAGTTAGAAATGTATAAAGTAAAGTTATTTGTACAGTGACAGAGTACAGTCGGCCGCATAAGTCGATTATCACATTCATAAGTGCAAAACAACTAAACACTTAACGCGCCATAAGTCGTTGTCGCGACTAGAGAACAAAATAAACTTCATGTACAAACGATCATAAAAAGCTTCAGTAAGTAAGTAATTAAGTAAGTAAGTTGAGTGTTCAGGTGTTTTGCACTTTTTAATGTGTTAATCGACTCATGCGGCCGACGGTACACCGCGCTCGTAGAGTCGCCCGAACTTCTGAATTAACGAATCCATCATTAATTCATGTTTCATTTCCAATGATCCAGCGACTTTTTTAAAAATGTTTCATGATTTTATCCTTTATTACAGTACCTACTATGAATTGCTTTGAACAATGGAGGCATGCTCGCTATTAGTGCGAGTAAACGAGATAGAACGTACTGGTACTCTGCCTCAAATCAAATCACATAGATAAATGATTGGTATCGCTGCGCTCTACTTAGATATTAGATACTGCCCTACCTAAAAGCAATAGGCTCTGTGAATACGGCAACTTTTTATTGTAGTGTGTGTAAAACATCGTCACTATTTATCACTTTTTACACCGTTTCACAACGCAAATTGGCATTTTATCATGCCCAAAATTTAATAAAATATTCGGCACGTACACATCACAGACAGTTTGTAGTGTGACTAGCTCGGGTACGCCGAATTCGTCGTATGGCGGCTGTATCTAGTAGAGTGCAGCGAGACCAATCAAATATCTTTGTAAAATCACTTAGTTTTAAGATTAATGAGTTAATGAACGCTCTCGGTTGGTATTGCCACATTATGGTTTTATGGCGTACTAGCGACCCGCTCCCGGCTTCGCCCGCGTCCGATCGCTACCAAACTTCACAGGATTACTCGATGGACTAATCTAAAGATTGTCTGAAAGTTTCATCAAAATCGGTTCAGCGGTTTTGGAGCCCATAGGGAACATACACACACAAATCGCCTTTTATATATTAAGATTATGGTAATATTTAAAAACTTCATAAAAATGACCACTGTGAGTGAGGAATTGCATAATTGAATAAACAATTCGTGCGCGATAAAAAAAAGTCGTTCGCTCATCCGCTTCCGGACAGACAGCGTTCGCGCTGAATTTCGTATTATATGTGTACTCCATATCGTAATTATCATTTTTACATATAATAGTTTATACATTGTATCTGACTGGTGAAACAGGTATTTTTTTAGTAAGCATTTTATTTGACTAACAAACTTACACATTCATATTCACAAACTTTATATAATAATATCGAATAATAAAATTTAATAGAATGATCTGACTTTGTTTACGTTTATTTTTTTTAAGAAAAACAATTCACTCAATTTGAAATTCAGCTAAAGTTATTGCACACCCAACTATTGAAGACAATCTGATATTGATCCTACGAGTACTATTCTTGGCTTCGTGGATGTCGCTGTGTTACGACGATGTCGATCGCAGCTTTTATCGAATTTGTTCTTATCATTTCATTTTGTTGGAATAAAATTGTTACAGTTCAATATTACATAGAGGATTTTAATATAAATTCTCTAAACTTACACTTCTAGTAATTTATAATTTTTACTATAACTACAACTATTTGGTTTTTTCTGATTTGTCCAATTCTTTTTGTTATTACCGAGACATTAATGTTGTTGAGACACTGTGCTGTGAATCAACTTCGCGTATGCCTTTAGAACAAGCTTGCTTATCACTTTTGTTCAAAACACTAGACGTTTGCTGTTTCGGCACTAAACTTTGAGCAACTAGTCTATTATTACTGTTTATCTTCTACATACGGGGTGGTACTACAGGCATCTAACTAGATTTAAGTATAAGAAACACACATGGCATTTAGGTTTTCCTACTTCACCTTACGTCTAATTTTTACTAACACGGTATTTCGTGTACAATAAAATATATGCGCTGTATTAATTAAGCTAAAACTATATTAATATCATAGTTTCACATCCGCGAATAATTTTGCACAATGTTTGCGTTTTATAAACTTTGCCAATCATAATTCTGGCTCGGCAAATAAGCGACTCGATGGTGTTAGAAACTCGCCCGAATAACTTTTAATTTGCTTCTAGCTGGAACGTTTGTAACTTTCTGAAAGTACGTAGATATCAACAAAGAACTAACCTAATGCTTACATCACATATCTGTCGGATATTACGTGACCTTAGTATTAAACTCTCACATTAACCCTATTAACTAATTGAAGGTAATAAAAGTAATAAAAATATACGTATTGGTAAAATTGTTCTTCACTATGTAACTACCATAAGTAGGTTCTTTGCTGGTTCATTAATTTTATTTATTTGTAGAAATGATATTACTCAATACAATAAATACATACGGAAACACGGAGTTCTGCGGACGACATTCTACATGAGTACCGAGTACTTATGTAGTATTCATAATAAACAGGCAAAGTACGTTTATTATCAACTAGCTGTAATCACTCGTCGTTTCATGATGCACATTTCGGTTCATCTCGGTAATGCTCGATTCTCGTCGGGTGGTCGTCCTCGTCCAAAGAGCCATTGTAGGCTTGTTGCTATTTATTAAATTGACAATCATTGACAATCATTCGTTTAAATTCTTTTAATTTTATGGTGTCCATAGAAAGTATAAAATAATTTATTTCTAAGATCAAATATTTAAAATATCTAATATTTGCTAAAGAATTATTTATCTTTCCAAGTGCTGGTAGATAAACACTTGTTCTGATTGTCATTTATTAACTTTATATGCCAAAGTAAATCCATGCATCGATATCATCAATACTAATAATAAATCTGTAGAGGTCGGTCATGGAGGAATTTACTTTGTTTTCAGAAATATCGTGTATATAGGCTCTATACATGATACTGAAACTAAATTGACCATTTTTACAATTTTTTTCTGTTGTATGTATGTATGTATGTATGTATGTATGTATGTATGTATGTATATATGTTCCTCCATAAATCTTAAACGAATTAACCGATTTTCATGAAACTTGGTAGATAAACATTTAGAAGTAACGGGACACGTGATAGGCTACTTTTTATCTTTTTTAACGCGGACGAAGTCGCGGGCAACAGCCTAGTGTAAAATAAAGCAAAAAAATATAGAGTTCATAAGTTACTTCGAATTTAAATATCACTGATATTACTATGAGAAAGAGCACATAATTCCGTTCAGTTTTAGAAGTATACCAGATCCTATTACGGTATCTCACTAACATAAAATCTCGTTCTGAAATAACTTTTCTTACCAAAAATGAGCGTATTGGGAGAATGTGTCGGCGGCACAGCTAGGACCGCACCATAGAGCAAAGAATCACCTATCTACTAGAGATGGTATGGAATGGATATGGCTTATCATATAAATACAGCATATTAGAGGCATTACTGTTTAATCAATATAAGGTTTTGTGTTCCAAAATAATTTAGACTCGCCTTTTTTTACAAGGTAAAAATTGCATTTAACCTATGGTATTTTCTGACTGCAGATTCCACTGTTGGACAAGGACCATCCCTATAATTTTCCAATAAAACCAGTCACCTCGTCTGTTCACCTTGTGGGTGGACGTCCTAAGCTGCGCTTACCAGCCCTAGCAGCCGTCGTCGGCAGTCACTTCAACTTACTGTATCCGTATCTTTCGTATCTCTTCATTTCTGATTCGACCTCGAAGTGTAACCCCGAGCATATAGCTAGCGTGTATGCTTTCTCCATAGGTCGTTGAGAGACGCTGAGCGTGATATTATGTCATCACTGGCAGCACTGAGTGGCAGCACACATTGGTCGAAAGCTTTTCTTTTGTGACACAGGGTGTTGCGGCTATTCGTTACTCTGTGGACCGTACGGACCGAGCAATAGATAAGTTCATGGCGTTCTGCCAATAATAATTTGCTGCTTCCAGATACTCAATGATCGTATTTTATACCTACACAATTCCAAACGTACACAATAGACGACAAGTAGTCTTATTGTTGATTTGGCACGTGCACAGACACTCATAAAATAATTTCTACTGAAACTCGTAAAGAAATAGCGAAGAATAAAAAATAAAAAATCACAACTTTTCATTCAACTATACGAATAGGTATATGTACATACATCTAAGTTTTATATGTTTTATACGAATTTCGGGATGAATTTTTACATACACTTTTATTAACCATTTCATTTATATTCTCATCAATAGAATACATTATCGGATTAGATTTCGTGGACAGACATACGTGGTAAAGTAAATCGAACTACGGCGGGCATTCAATACTAATGATGTGGGTAATCCGAGCAATACACTAAGTAATTTCATTATCAGAGAGCAAAAATATAAGATTTCATAAGGTTTTCATTGTTATTACGCTACAGACATGTTTGATTGAAAACATTATCTTGATAATTTTGAACGCATTTTGATAATTTGTTTTGTAATTTGAAAACAACGAATAATTTATTGCAATTCGTGTCTTTACGTCACCCTTTCAACAGTCGATATTTTGTACTTCGTTACTTTGTTTACAAGGAAAATCAGATCTCATTACAAGAATCAATCGTTATCATTAAACAAATGAAATTTGCATATAGAACTGTATTTAATTAAACCAAGTAATTATATATTAGTGAATGCAAACCATATTATGTCACCGGCAATTTGTATAGTTTAGGTAGGTTTTCTAGGTAATATATACAATTCCCAGGGGCCTTAGCCAAGAGCACACCAATTCCAACGCTCCCTTACGAAGTTAGAGAACGATAGAAAATAAAGCCCGATGATTGGTCAAAATTTTATATGGGCGTTACAACAACCAATCACCGGGCTTTATTTTCTGTCGTTTCGTCAATCTACAACGCTCCCGTTTGCACTGGGTGCTCTTGGCTAAGGGCCTTGGAATTGTTTAGAATACCTGCTCATCCACGGGCAATGTGTAAAATTAATATATTTTATGTTTATGTTATGTAAGTAAGAAGGTAAGTTATCAATACTAATAATAAATCTGTAGGGGTCGGTCATGGAGTAATTTACTTTGTTTTGAGTAGTTCTTATCAAACTTAACTCATATGTTAAGTTTAAACAATTCACAATCCGCGTTAGAAGTTTATAAGCTTAGATTACGTTTTTTTTATTTAAGTTAAAAGTTACCTTAAAAGTTTGATAGGATTAAAACTAGAATTGAAATTTAAATCTTATGAACATAATTATCGTAGTCTCTCAGGTGAGTTGGCACATTATCTATTGGCATAAGGGATATTTAGTTTAGAAGCACGTATAATGTTTTTATCGCGATCTTAATGTATATTTTATGCATAATATGAAATTTCCTAGAACCACGCACACACGATATTTTCATTCGTGATATTTAAAAAAAAAATTCAATAAAAAGAAATAAAAAGCGTGTTTATAACTGCTCATTAATTACTATGTATGTTCCTCCATAACTCTTAAATGAATTAACTGATTTTCATGAAACTTGGTAGATAAACATTTAGACGTAAAGGGACACAGGATAGGCCACTTTTTCTTTTTCAACGCAGACGAAGTCGCGGGCGCCAGCTAGTATTTTAATAAAGTAGCTTTGTAGAACTGCAAATGTAGGCTTCGGACCCTTTGGTCCCGCAAGTTTTGACCCTCTGAAAAAAAGTGCCCGTTGGACCCACTTTTAAGTGCCCGTCTGACCCACAGTCACCAATATTTTCTCAAGTTTATTTTTTTAATTTTAGTGCCTTTTGACCCGCTGATGTTAAACAATGGAAAATGTACAGTCAAACCAGCATTATTAATCTTTTTTATCTTAATCTCACTCAATGGCTAGGAAAAGAAAGTTTTTGGCAAAAATGGAATTTTATACCAATATAAGTAGGTACTCATATTTTGTTTCGGAATTTTGTTTTCCAAAGACCGATTATAATTTGGAAATTCTATGTTCCCAAATACTCAACCAACAGGAAGATTTAATCGTAGGTGTGTATTTGTATAATGAATTGTAATTAAATTTTATTAGTAAACGAAAGTCAATATTTTGCAATTAAGTGTCACAATGAACCCAAACCTAATTTAAGGCTATTAAACCTGGGGCATTAAATTTGCATATAATATAGATTAAATTGACCTTAAATCAATTAATGTAGAAAAGCCAAAGTTAAAAATTTAATATGTTCGTTTGTTCAAAACTGCAACTCTCCGAAAGCAATTTATCGTTCATACTAAAAATAAAAAATCTGTGAAAAAGGCGAGGGGGCGAAGTCACGGGTAAAAGTATAAATTTTTTAGCACACTGAATCTGTGTCTCATGTCTAAATGGGGGCGAAAATAACCGAATACATTTATATCTTTTGTTTTTAGAAGATTCTTATCTAAAATACTTCAGCAATAAAAACTAAAGCTTAGACGTCCTTTTCATTACAACATAGAATTCTCGAGGGAGCTTTTGAAAAATGTTGCACACTCGGCAACGTACTACTACCAAAATGTACACTATAGTGTTAGATAGGTAATTAGGTACTGTATGTGCCTTTAAGCCTTATTTTTACGAAATACTATTTTTTTGTAAGGATCGGTAGGCAATTTGACGGTCCACTTGATGGTAGGTGGTCACTGCATGTGCATTAGGGTTACAGGCTTATTTTAATTTTCAAGTTGATCTTTTAATCTTAATTTAGTTTGTCTATAATTTTGTTGTAGCCTTACATTGTTTTAATATATTAAAAACATAATAATATTATAGAGCATTTCTAGCTGGTGCCCGCGACTTCGTCCGCGTTGAAAATGAAAAAAGTAGCCCATCTTGCGTCCTGTACGTCTAAATGTTTATCTACCAAGTTTCATGAAAATCAATTAATTCGTTTAAGAGTTATGGAGGAACACATACATACATACATACATACAGAAAAACAAACTAAAAATTGTCAATTTAGTTTTAGTATCATGTATAGAGCCTATAAATACGACATCTCTGAAAACAAAGTAACTTACTCCATGACCAACCTTTACAGATTTATTATTATTGATACGAATGTTATTCAATAATGATGAATCAGTCTACTAGCATTATCCAGTGACCCAGAGAAAATTTGAAAAATGGAACGTATGAATGACGTGTGTATTATCAGGATGTTGTTATCAAGTTAGGACATTCATAATACCCGTAATTTCACTTATATTTTTACCAATTCTAGTGGTATTATTGCGTTCCAATTATAAAACAATTATAAACTACTTGTAATTACTGATCAATATTCTGACTTGAATCAACTGCTCTCCGTGATATTATTACGAAGTGCTATATAGAGCACTTAGTGGTTATATATGAGCTATACACCATTATAAATATTAATTTCTATATGGACTGACGACCTTAGGAAGACCTTGGGTCGACATTGGATAGGCTGCTTCTGACCGGTCCTATTGGAACATTAAAGGGGAAGGGGTTCTATTAATTTAGTCTATATGGTAGTCTATATATTATATAGACTCCTAGTCTATATATTAACTAGCTGGTGCTCGCGACTTCGTCCGCGTAGAAAAGTATAAAACGCCATCTACCGTATTTTGGATAGATGGCGCTATCTCCCGGGCCAAGCCGCTAGTATTTACTTTTATTTTAGATTTCCCGTAGGAATGAAGCATTTTCCCGCGTTAAAAAGTAGCCTATGTTAATCACGGATAATGTCTGCTTCTAATGGTAAAAGAATTTTTCAAATCGGTCCAGTAATTTCGGAGCCTATTCTATACAAACAAACAAACAAACAATCAAATCTTTCCTCTTTATAATATTAGTATAGATAACTCGTATAGTATTTTATATTATATTTTTTTCATATAAATAACGAATTATGTGATTAAAATGTTTTATGATATATAAAAACATCTTCTCATGAATCTGGGTCGTAGCTGTCAACAAATATTTCAATTGCTATATCTCAATCGCGAATCGAATCCAAATGCAAGCGTGCGAAGATATATCGTACGTGGGTCGGACGAAGAAGTTTCAATTCGTACCTCGAGGGAAATAACGCGGCGATGAGATCTTAGAAAATTATCTTTAGAAACCACACAACTATCGTAAGACGGAAACTGTGGACAAACTTGTAAGGAAATGTTGAAAAGTTACAAGTATTCCTTGTAAGTAGGTATTAATAGAAAAATTAACGCAGCAATGTAAAACTTTTCATAAATCAATACTAATACGTTAGAGACAAAGTTTGTATGTTTGTTCATTTGTATGTAGGATGTTCACACGGTCTTTTCTTTTATTTCTCAACGCTTACAAAGTAGCAGGTACCTACTAGTCCTTTTTTATGTCTTTTATGTCGAGACCGACTGACCAGCAAATTTTTGAAACATATACAATACGTTTATGCACAGAATTATGTTTACTCACATAATATAAAAGCAATATTAGCTTACATGATAAACTTATAATTAATTGTAAACATATAATTCCTATGACGAGCATACTCTTACTTATTTACTTGATACACACACATGTTTACTTAAAGACTCAAATATATTATTGAGAATACGTTACCTATAACACTAATATTTATGTTCATACTAAGATCTCTAACGGATTGAACTGTCTCCATCACGTCAGATATCTAAAGAAAAAAAATCAGTCTATTCGTATGGGAGTTACGTTGCTACAAAAAGATACACAGGCACACGTTAAACTTATAACATCCCTTTAAGGCGTCGATCGTTAAAAGTTGCCTACGAGTATAATACTTGTAAAAATATATTACTTTGTGTTGCCTATAATCGAACACCCGTTTCACGTTTTATATACATATTTACAATTTTGTAAATTACAAAAGTTAACACCAATTAAGCTGCACTAAAAGCATAGGTACAGAAGTGCTCTCTGAAACTCTTAGATCGCTCCTAATTAGCATGAAGCTTTCCTGGACAATTGCCAAAATGGTTAAAGTTAGGCAACACAAGATTTTACTTCTAGTAACGTTTGGTATTGCAAATTGATACTTATATGAAAAAATGCCATTGTCCGCCTCTCTCTGCTGGAATTAGGGGAGGTTTTACGAACTTCGACATTATTCGATCCGTAGAGGAAATTCAGGCCCTTTTTTGACTTAGTTGCAATATCACATATCTTTATAACTATTTTGTATAGAAAATATCAAAAAGCTACGTGACATGACGTGACGACGTGACCGCGTGTGACGTGAAAGAATCTTAATTTAACAATCAAGATTAAAATTGAAATCTTTAGCTAAAATTAACTGCTGTACCCAGTATAGCCTCCGAATTACATACATATTGCTATTATAGGTATACGAGCTCAGTTGCGATGGAGGGGCTTCGCTGAGCCGAGTAGAGTCGGAGTTACAAGTTCCGCCAAAGTGTTGGCCAAGGTTTGGCAAAATGTTGGCGTCGTTACGCCAACAGTCTGTCTCATCCGCTTCAAAAGATTTTTCACATAATAAAAATGTTAAGTTTTCATGAATAGCAATTTTTGTATTGAATTTCTCATAAATAGATGCTACTAAAATGGACGCTGTCGCTCCAACTGCTATCTCTATTAGAATAATTTAGTTAATGTCTACGTAAATTTAACTTTTAGACTCATATTAGGACAAATTCTGGGATATTTATTACAAAGATATAGTGGTTTTTACGAAACTGATTTTATTTCACCGTTTATCGACACCATTTAAGTCAAACCTGATTAGATGTTCAAATAACTTGATTTAGAAATTTAAAAAATTATTTTTTAATATTTGCATCTTTGTAATAAATATAATTTGTCCCAAAATTCTTATCCCCGAATTTATTTTAAGTACTAATTTAACTGCTCTTAGATACTAAGTATATAAATTTGTACTATCTGGCGCCCGCGACTTCGTCCGGGTTGAAAAAGAAAAAAAGTACCCTATCCTGTGTCCTGTAAGTCTAAATGTTTATCTACCAACTTTCATGAAAATCAGTTAATTCGTTTAAGAGTTATGGAGGAATATGCATACACACAATACCTACATACAATACCTACATTAGAGATTTATTATTAGTATTGATATTGATTGATTAAAACCTTCCATTACTGCTATTTATACTTAGTTGACCACATTGCTTGAATAATTTCATCAAACCACGACCCTAATGTTAAAAGCTAACAGTTTTAATATGCTTAGTAGATGTTAGTACGGACCCTGACAAACAGAAACTTTGTAAATCCGCTTGATTCTACTACATAATTAAATAACATTTCGTGTTTTAGTCAACCTAACCAACAGAGTGTGTCTTAATCAGATCATTTTATATATTTTTTTTTATAGATTATCTAATAAACTATATTATTTTCCTCACAAAATTACTTTGTTGAATTTTTAAGTTGTCTAATTAAGATTCTGATGAATTACGAATCCAAGACTCTCGAGTTCCGTTGTCACAAATTTGTGAATGAGTAAGGGGTGCTAAATTAAGATGTTTTGTGTCAATTCTGATATCCTTTATATTATACATAATACTTTTATTTTGAATTTATCCCACGCGCAAGTCCCCATTATTTCCAAATCACCAAAGTGATCAACAAATCGTTAATTTAGAGACAATCTACCTGAGTTAGGCGTTAAGTGAGTGATCGATTGTATCGCGACTTCTAAACTCCTCACCAGTGTTGCGTAGGCTTGGCTAAATTCAATTACAAAGTATCTATAGCTTGAAATATCTAAATAATGACTTTACGAATTTAGGTGATTTACATAATAATACAAACTTAACTAATAGAAAATATTTAATATTTAACTTAAAAAAAATATTACCGTACCAGCGTATTTGACATGTAGTGAAGTGCGAAATGACAGGTCATGAATTAATTAGAAAGAAATAATAATAAAAAAGTAGTTATTTTTTACACAATGAAAAGCGTTCTCAACGATGAATTTTTTTATAATTTAACTAGCTGTTGCACGCGACTTCGTCCTTGTAACTTTATAAAACTTTTTAACAAAAAATAAAACCGCCGAAAAAACTGAAAAGCATAAAATAATCTTATTATCATTTTACCTAAGTAATTTTGAGTCGCCGCCGCGCATCACTCTTTACGTAATTTTTGCTTGTTTGGCGCCGACTCAAAATTACTTAGGTAAAATGATAAGTTTATTCTATGCTTTTCAGTTTTTTCGGCGGTTTTATTTTTTGTTAAAATGTTTTATTTTATATTTTTTTGTGGCTATAATCTAATATTTACTACATGCTTAATTTTTAATTTTCCTACCCCCATTTTCCCACTCTTAGGGTAGGATTTTTTTTTTCTAAATTTATACAAGACCAACTTCGAGGTATACCCTATCCATTAAAAAAAAGAATTATCAAAATCGGACTACTCTGTAAAATGTTATGCCTGGTTATACGCTACAATCGGTGAGTGAACAATCAATCGTCCCCTGTTTTCCTACCCTTAGGGTTGGATTTATTTTTTCAAATTAAAATGGGATCCCTTCGGGGGTGCACCCTTTCAAATAAAAAAAGAATTATCAAAATCGGACCACCCTGTTAAAAGTTATGCGTGATCATACATAAAAAAAAATATATACGCATCGAATTGAGTACCTCCTCCGTTTTTGTTTTTTCTTTTTCGTCGGTCGAAAATACTAGCTGATGCCCGCGACTTCGTCCGTGTTCTGGATGAATAGTACCCAATGTCCTTTCTGGTGTCCACGGAACGGTAGTAATTCTACATCTATGGGTGTCCCAGACAACGTGTATGCAAAATTTCATGGTGATAGGTTCAGTAGTTTTTGCGTGAAAGCGTAACAAACAAACTCACATTCACATTTATAATATTAGTAAGGATAGCCTCGCTGATACTTGCTGATAATGTAGTTTTCTATAGGTGAAAGAATGTAAAATCAGTCCAGTAGTTTTTGAGTTTATTCGTTAAAAACATAGTACAAAAAAATAATACAAACTTTATTTGAGGAATAGACGTTACGACGGAACCTTGTTAAATAATTATTTTGTAACTATGTATAATTACTAATGATCGATTTAAGGTTGAATTAGAAAAAGAAATTGCAGCTGCAATACAATTTATGGTAAAAATTTATTATAATAAAATTCTTACATATGGAACATTTTAAACATTTATTACCACGTACCACATACAATTAGGATAACACCTCATAATTAATTTAAATAGATTGTGATCTCAAAGTGTTGTTAGTGTACTTCGACTAATCTGCTTGCGGTTGCGGAGAGGTTCACAACTGTACTCCAAATAAGGGTTTGAAAATCAGGGTATTCACTAGTGATGTGCCGGATCATTAAAAATGTAGAGCCGCGGATATGGATACGGATACGGATCTTAACTTTCTTACTCAATCGGTGTCGATGCACGTGAAACGATAGTTGACGCCCGCCACTTGACGCTTGCATTATAATTATGCCAAATATTTGATTTTAAGAAATAAAAAATATTCTGAATGGAATTTAATAGTTTTTCATTGCTTCATTGCACCCATAATATGTAGAAATTCATCTATGAATAAGAAGGTAAAAGATCCGTAAAGAGATCCGCCAAAAAGTAATGGGCACGGATCTTTCTTCTTCGTCGGATATCCGCGGATACGGATACGGATATCTGGCACATCACTAGTATTCACCATACTTGTGTGTTCAGTAGTATTCTCACATATTCAACAGGTAAACTATAAGTAGGTACGTAGAATTCGTAGCGCAGAATTCGATTCAACGGCGAAGTAGTAGTCATAACTCCTTGTTTCTACACAGTTAGCTATTCAAGCTGCATTCGACAAACAAGTGCTGTGATTATATTCTCATAGCAACATTGAATGATCGATCTTTTCAGAGTGCAATGACTGTTCTCGGGTAGCTATCCCACTTGTTCAATGGAACTGACGTCACCGAACAAAAAGATGACAAGTCCTTTATAATGCCGTCTTTAAAACAAGATTATATTTATTCATATTAAAAAAATTATAATATCATATCAATCAATACTAATAATAAATCTGTAGGGGTCGGTCATTGAGTAATTTACTTTGTTTTCAGAAATATCGTGTATATACGCTCTATACATGATACTGAAACTAAATTGCCCATTTTTAGAATTTTTTTCTGTATGTATGTATGTATGTTCCTCCATGACTCTTAAACGAATTAACTGAATTTCATGAAACTTGGTAGATAAACATTTAGAAGTACGAGACACGTGATAGGCTACTTTTTATCTTTTTTAACGCGGACGAAGTCGCGGGCAACAGCTAGTACTAATAAAAAATCTGTAAGTGTATGTATTGTATGTATGTATGTTTCTCCGTAAATCTTAAACGAATTAACTGATTTTCATGAAACTTGGTAGATAAGCATTAAGACGTACAGGACACAGATAGGCTATTTTTTTCGTTTTCAACGCGGACGTAGTCGCAGGCATCAGCTAGGTATTTAACCAAAAATTACTCCATGAATACCATAAATAGGTCTATTGTAATTATAATTTTTTTTTGTTATAATTATAATAATTTTTTTAAATTTATAATTTACCAACAGTAAAAGTAAACTCATAAAACAAAAATTATTATGATACAAAATACAGAGCTTAAAGCTATTGCCCTGTTTGTTGATATTTAATTTCCCTTTGAAAAGCGTCGTGAAATGAGAAGACTCTAACTCCAGTTTAATTTTGTTAATCGCAGACATTTAAATTGCGGCATCACAGACAGGCTGCCGTTGCCCCTAACGATCTTTTAAACGAATACATTTACCTAACGAATGAGCTAAACGGTGCGTCCGCATCGAAATGCCCGAAACCGCCATATGCACCGTTTTAAACGTGAAATAACCTTTTCGGGTTCTGAACGATTGTTTTAATGGCCTTTAGTGGATGAGAGGTCAACTAATAGTGGCGCTTTCAATAGTAACAAAAGCTACGTATTAAATGAAAGTCTTTATTGAAGCACACAAATTTAGATTTTACATACAAATATAAATAAAAGGATACCGACTCACATTTTTATTGTCAGACTTCATTTGGTGAAGACATTATACAATTAATAATTTATATGTTTATAACATGCAACAACGAAAATTGTTTGTGTGAATATTTTATTGCATTTTTCATGAGTACTTTAAATATTATATTTAATATTTATATATATATTTTAAATTGTACATATACTAATGTTGTACGCCTCATGTCAACGGTATAGATGATTATCTCTAATGTTACTAATAATCTCCGGTTCCCACCGATCTCCGTTGTTGAGAAGTTTCTCTTTGTTGTATAAAAGTTCCTCGTGGGTTTCTGTACTGAATTCGAAATTGGGTCCTTCAACAATGGCATCAACGGGACACGCTTCCTGACAATATCCGCAGTATATACATTTAGTCATGTCAATGTCGTATCTCAACGCTCTACGCGAACCGTCGCTGCGTTCTTCTGCTTCGATTGTGATAGCCTGAGCTGGACAAATCGCCTCGCAAAGCTTACAGGCGATGCACCGCTCCTCGCCCGAAGGGTATCTACGTAAAGCATGCTCGCCTCTGAACCGGGGCGATAGTGGACCTTTCTCGAATGGATAGTTTATCGTAGCCGGCTCTTTAAATATATGCCCCAGAGTCACTGCAAAACCTGGCGAACAAACGTTCAAGCGGGCTACAGATTAACAAGACTACACTTTCCTTCAATAAGTTCTATAAAAAAGAGTACATACAATAAAATATCAAATATAGAGGCGTTACAGTGTCTTTCTAAAACTTCTACACGGACAGATACAGGCCATACTTTTCACATTTGCATTGAGTTAACCTTTAATTGATTTACATATTAAATGGAACGTGAAGCTTCTTTTATACTGACATTATTAAGTCATTGCTTGTTCATTTAATTAATGGTATAAATATTTAAAAAATATTTTTGGTATAATGAGCGAATCGTTTTTAATAAGAAGAGACTCCGTTGGAATATAGAGCTAAAATACGAATATTTTGATATCGTATTATGTAGCAGTAAAATTTTACCTTTTATGTACCAAATAAAATAAGTTATTCCATTTCTTTCTAAAATGACTACACTTTGTTTGGTGGCAAACATAAACGAATGAAATTGATGTCAAGTATCCGGGAAACAGAATAAATGTTACAGTTTTTATATTAAGAGGTAGATTTAATATAACAACTTTTTAACATTAAACTCTTATAATTCTTATTTAGCAATCTAACACGATGTAGAAAAAAATTCTAAATCTATGTATTATTATAGACACTACCGTCATTTGTTAATGTATAATACAAACCTCGAATTAACTCTGTCCAAAAACATGTCTGAGCTGCTCGATCAAAATAATCCCTCAGAGTTGTTGTCGGTGGTTTGTCGTTTATGTAAATATAGTTTACATTGTATTTGGATCTTGGGCAATTGTAAAATGGTGGATATCTGGGATATGATACTCGAGGTGTACAAAATGAAGAGCAGTCCTCACTGGAGCATCTGCGAATTAGGCCACTTTCGATCCTAATATTCTTCTTTGCCAGTTCGAAAGTAATTCGCTTAAATGAAAACATCGCAAATATTAACATAGGTAAGCAAATCCAATATGACGTTTATAATTTACAATGATCACGACCTATCAAACTGACTTTTTGTTAAAAACGGAAAAAATCAATTATAACGAAAGAGTTTGTGATAGTAATGATTGATAAGTGATTATATGGGGTTTAAAGAATGGACTCGACACATGATTTTTGACCTGTGTTTTTTTTACGGTTTAAATGCAAAACAGTTTGCGGTTCAGTACCTAACGCGTAAATATGCTGATCAAACACCAGTTTCGCTTATGCGGACATTAACGTACAAACAAAAATTGTAGTATTCCACTGGCTTTACGATAAAAATAATTTAAGTACAAGGAAAAAAAAATCTTTTCACTAGTATTTATTTATTTTAGTACCTTTATTTGCCAAAAAATAAATTAATATAAATTTGTGCCACAGAGAAGCGTGGTTGGGTTCAGATGGTAATATATAGTTAACTAAAAGTTTCAGCCGATTCAACTGAATGCTTATTCTATGGAATTTTTATCGAAAAAATATTCAACTAGATTATTTAAATTGACATAACTTTTTTATTTATGAACTGATTGAAATAAAACAAACATTAAACCGCATTGAAATCGTTAAGCCGTTACTGAGATTAGCGTGCATAAATGTACAAACAGACAAAAACTCTTTTTACGACCTCGATAGCAAGAAAGACGTATAGAACTTGTTCTCTAATAATAATGTCTTGTAAATTTTGTAATAAGTTTAACTTTATTCTGTAAATAAAATTGGATTAGTGTTTGTATGTATATAATGAGTCATTATCATTATTTATGACGACTAAAGGTAATAATAAAAATTATAACAGCAAAGTCGGCGGCAATAACATGTTATATAAAAATATCGTGTAAGCATATTTGCGAGAAAATTTATTTATCAGTATAAGAATGCATAAGAATGCAAGTTGATAGTGAGAAATTATAAAATAATCTATTGAAATCGCACCAAATAAACGTACTTATGGAATTTTTGAAATTGAACGTGTCTACTCAGCAAATGCATAAACAACGAAAGCATGAAACCAGCACGTTTAATGTGTTCTGAAGATAACATTGAATATCTCCACGATTAGAATTTTGTATAAATGCCAGCGTAGGTTTCTAGTAGCTTCACACATCACAGGAAAACCAGAAGACTTTAGTGATAATTTCCACTTTAACAACCTTAGCTGCGACTGTCTGTAATCAATTAGAAGTATCGTCAATTATTGCAGATAAGAAAACTGCGAAGCCAATTACTGAATCATTTGACAGCGACCGCCCAGCATGGGAACGAAGGAACTAATGAAACAAATTCAAAATTACATCGCTAATTTAAAGGAATTAAACTTAGAAGGATCAAAAGAAAAAGAATGGCTAACTGAATTGAACAATGTCTTGGTAAACAAAACAACGCACAAGATGACACACACAAATGATAGGAGTCTAAAGGCGCTAATGGACCAATTCTTCAGTAACAAACGCGATATTGACAAGAAATCCAACTGTTTTACACACAACCAGGAATTCGAAAGTACAGCTTGTGAAGTACCTCTAGAATCTTTATTTTCAACCAGTACTCCTAGAGTTTAATTAGACACTTTTATTTTATTTTATTGTTCAAACAAACAAATCTTTCCTTTTTATAATGTTAGTAAAATTAGTATATATATTATATATATATATATATATATACTGTAATTATATTTAAAATGATAATAAAAAAATATTAAAAAATATAAGTTTCATTTCATTCCTAGCAGTACTTCACATGGAATATACCTTACATTTTACATAGGTGTAAGATAATTTTCAAATCAATAAGATAAATAAAATATTTGTTGTGTAACATGTAAGTTCCCCGTTTACCATATTTTAATATGTGAAAACCAAATTAAACCCGTTCTCGAGTTTTCGTCGAAGGGTCCACAAACCAACTTAACATTTTTATAAAGTAGGTATATAAAAAATTAACTAATTTCTAATGTTTTACGTAAACACATTTCGAACATCTATATTAATAAAATCGAATACCTAAATGTGTTGCTAAGCGCAAAACTCGAGAACGGCTGGACGATTTTAATTCTATCTTCAGTCATAGATAGAGGGATAATCAGGGAACGTTTTCACGTAAAAATGCACCCCGGGCAAAGCCGGTAGCGGTCGCTAATTTCTAATAGACTATATTTTTAACTGAAATTGTTAATTTATAATGTTTAATTTTGCTTCTGAGAATACAAGCGTCGGTGGTGTAATGGTGAGCATAGTTGCCTTCCAAGCAGTTGATCCGGGTTCGATTCCCGGCCGACGCAATTTTCAGCTACAATTTTAATATTAGTTTTCTGCCAAAATTATAATGTTTTTGGTCAAAGGCATGATTTGAGCTAATTCTCCCGGATTAGTAATGTATGGTATAAAAACAGATGGCGCCTACACCGGCACCGGCGGTATCAATACTAATAATAAATCTGTAAGTGTAAGTATGGTATTGTATGTATGTATGTATGTATGTTCCTCCATAACTCTTAAACGAATTAACTGATTTTCATGAAACTCGGTAGATAAACAGATTCGAAATCGAATGAAACCTATAAAAGCAGTCAAAGTGTCTAAATACTTCATATTTATTGTCTACAATCTGTGGCCGCGATTTCGTCCGCATTGAAAAATAAAAATACTAACGCCTGAGCTCATATAAAATAATACATATGAGCAATATAAAGTCTGCCATCTTTATTGCTGTTATACTTCTTCCAGGCGTTGGATTTTTATTTTTAGATGTTCCCCCTAGACATATCAAAGATATGTCTAGGAAAGGTAACAGGCAGACATACAGATTATTACCTTTCACATAATATTTATAGTACCTACTAGCAGTTACCTGAACCCAGTCACACTTAGCTGCGGCGTGCGTGTGGGGCACCTGCGGTATAGTACGGACACTGTTTATAAATATACTACATAGCAGTACATAGTAAACTCTTTTTCTGAAATAATGGTAGCCTAAGTTACTCTTCGTAACATCTGCCCATGTCAAAATCTGTTCATCCGTTTCGGAGATTAGTCGGAACAAACATACCTAGTACCCACAGACGTTTTTGAAGCGATCTTGAAAATTTTCGATGATTTTTTGATATATTCTTTCTAAAATGCAATTATTTTGCCATAATAAACATATACTTCGAATATATAACATTGAAAATAATACACATTTATTTCGCCTATATGAAAATCTGAAGTCATTGTTATATAATTATGTTATATAATTAACGCCGAAACTTACTAAGGGCCTCGAGTTCAAAGAGATAACAGGTCGCTAATTGTTGCGCTTGGCTGCAACGAGATCAAATTATTAGTGGACGACTCCGATACCGTTGAGGGATTTTCGTTTGTAACTCCCCGCTTTTCCGGCTATGCAAGGACACTCAACAAAACCTCGCCATGTGTACTTGGCTTTATAAATTTATTCGAGTCGAGCATCAGCACCGAGCGTTCGCCAGTCGTCAGTTCAGTAACGAGGTTTGTATCTGGTGACGAACACGTCACTCATGTCGTTAGCTAGTCGTTATGCTAATAGCTTTCCCACATAACGAGACTCATCAACCGCTTCAGATGTGAACGCATCGATTCATACATTTCCTCACTTTATTCATTGTCTTACATTAAATATTATTACTTATATATGGAAAATTACTAATATTTTGTGTACTGTTATAATATTGATTGAAAAGGATTAAAATTGTCTTTATTAATTACCGATGACTCCAATGTAATCTGTAACAATCCTAATAAAATGTCTTGAAGTTATTACCACCATAGAATATTGATTTTATTTAATATATATATATATATATATATATATATATTATTTGTTTTGTCTTGTTTAAAATTGCTAATTAAAATAATTAATATTTTTGTTGGAAAGGGTTTACTTGAGAAATTGTCAAGATTACAATACTTCAAAAATACAGTCGTAATGAGACATAAGCACTTTTAATTTAACCTAAATTACTAAATTTACTTGACATAAAAAAAGACTTAAAGACTTAAAGGACAAGACCCTCAGGTCTAAAGAATAAGACTGAAAAGAGAACTAAAATGACTAATAACTAAGATTATGTCCTTTATGACGATTCCACCTGGATTCCACTAACTACACTGTGTGTAACTAATGTCACTACACATTCAAAAGGTTTTCAATATGTTTAATTTTTTTTTATTCTTTTTTTTATTTTTTTAAATAGTTTCAAGCATAATCATCAATAAGGTACTAATAATAAATCTGTAAGGGTTGGTCATGGAGTAAGTTACTCTGTTTTCAGAGGTATTGTGTTTATAGGCTCTATACATGATAGTGAAACTAAATTGACCATTTTTAGAATTTTGTATGTATGTAGGTTCCACCATAATTTACTTATTTTCATGAAACTTGGTAGATAAACATTTAGACGTACAGGACACAGGCTATGCTCCTTTTTTTTCTTTTTCAACGCGGACGAAGTCGCGGGCACCAGCTAGTAAATAATAAGAGGATTTGTGTTCAGAAGTATTTAAATCATGTGATT
This sequence comes from Synanthedon vespiformis, assembly GCA_918317495.1. Taxonomy (NCBI): domain Eukaryota; kingdom Metazoa; phylum Arthropoda; class Insecta; order Lepidoptera; family Sesiidae; genus Synanthedon; species Synanthedon vespiformis. Next base: position 8,951,418 of record OU906947.1, read on the forward strand.
ATAATATAGTTAAATAAAAGACCGTTAGAGCCATTAATATAATTTTATTTTTTTATGTTTTCACATTATACATTTGTATAATTATAGAATATAACATTTGCACGATACATTTGTGCAAACAATCAATGAACCACATTGATTTTGGTTTCATTAAAATTATTTTTGGTTCTTTAATACAATAAATATACTTGATTATAAACTATAAATAAATTAATTGATTAAACTATTCTAATCTACAGTTAATTTTATATTTCACTTTTCATAAAAGGTAACCAGACTATTAATTTCGTTATACAATAGAATACAGAACATGAAATCGTACAATAGATAATTTATTTCCTATGTGCGGTCTCTAATGTATTTTAGTAGGTGATTCTGGAAACACAGTAAATCTCACATAGAGTCTTTAGACATCTGACATTTAATTAAAATACATGAATTATTAACAAATATGTATATAAGAGATATGTAATTGTGTACATTGCTTGATCTGTAATATAATGATTTAAGTTTATCTTTTCAAATCAAAGATAATAGACAGAGATTGATCATTTTAATGGTGAAGTCCGACAAAGAGTATGAAATAGTCAATACTAATTCGTTTCAGAGTTATGTTGCCCCATAAAACAAAAAAATTAACTGATTTTCATGAAACTTGGTAGATAAACATTTAGACGTACGGGACACAGGATAGGCTATTTTTTTTTCTTTTTCAACGCGAACGAAGTCGTAGGCGCCAGCTAGTTATCACTATAATAACCGCTGTAGCTGAGCTGCTTGGTTTGAACAATATTTTCGCCTAATGATCCCTGTTGTGGTTAGAACGCTTATTAAATTATTATTACAGGAAAATTGAAAGCTCCGCTGGCTTATGTCTTATGATATATCTATAATTAATATTATGAAGGGGGAAGATTTGATTGCTTGTTTGTTTGAATTGAATAGGCTTCGAAACAACTGAACCGATTTGAAAAATTCTTTCAATGTTAGGAAGCTATATTATGAGCGAGTAACATAGGCTATATTTTAGAAAGTTACGCGGACAAAGTAGCGTGCAACAGCTAGTATGACATAAGACAGCGGATCCGTAAGTTGAAGGTTCTTGAGTGGAGGTCACGGGCTGGCAATCGCAAGTAAGGACGTGCACTCACAAGGTAGACAGAGGATCTGATAAGGTTGACCGTGGCTCCAGGCAGCTTCTTGCCGTTCCCTAAATTAAGCGGGAAGCCTATTGTCCAACAGTGAACATCCTACTGCTTAGTTGATGATGTTGATTACAGATACCTTTTGATTTATTTAAGATGTCTTACTAGGTATGTTTTTTGTGTGGAGTTACTAGTCTCCCATCGAGCGCGTCCCCAGGTGGTGGATAGGGGAATGCCTCCCAGAGGGTGGCACCGGGGAAATTAAATACTCGGCGTGAACCAAAACTAGTCCCAATCCTAAGGTACTCCGTGCCGATGGGATGAATGGCTGGAGGGTATTCCAGTCCCAAGCGGAGGGGATCGCGTCGCTCGCCCTATAAGAGCGACACACAAACATGAAATGGCGGAAACAATAAATAAACTACCCCAGGAGGGTGCGTCGCCGAAAGGCGGGAAATCCCTCCCTGGCTTAGAAAAGCCAGGCTGCCCCACGTATTCTGGGGGGGGCAATTTCCGCGATGAAGAAGAAGATGTGATTTTCGGCAGATCTCGAATTATTAAGAGGTCGCCCGTTAAAAAGGCAGGCATGACTAACCCCTCGAAGGCTGACCCGCTCCCTAACCTGACGTCACAAACTGATAGGGAAGGCATGGACAGTGAGAGGGAGGCGTTACTTTTACCGAGTCCGACGTCCAAAACAACAGAAGGAAAACGAGCGGGGCGGAAATTGCGAAAGCCCTTGCATGGTCCACCTGTTTTCTTTGACATAGCCCGTAGTGGACGAGAGGAGAGTGAGGGGGGTGAAAGTGATAGCAGTGTTATGTCACTTGCCTCCGCGCATTCCACGGCGTCAGCATCCTCCTTGACTCGCTTGCGTAAGCGCTCCGCCGCTTCGGCTCTCGAGGGTAAGGGAAATGCAAAAAAACAGGCACTGGGGAAGTCACAGTCGAGAGAAGAGGATATAGAGGACGACCTCTTGGGCTTGTTAGTGTCAGCGGGAAGCGGTACGCCAAGATTGGTTCTCCCTAATTTTATGGAACTGGAAAAGGAAATGCAGGCGAAACCTATTCAATCAATAGGAACTTATATTGATCGAAGCTTGGAAGCTGTGCAGAAAATAGCGGACACGTCTCGCACGCTGAAAAAATCGCACTCCCAGTGCTTGACACTGGCTGCTAGACAAATTCAAGCGGCATATGGAGTAGTAAAGCAGCGGTTAATTGCAGACCCAAATGCGTTGAGACAAGAAAATGAAGATTTGCGAACTCAATTGTCCAGCTACAAGGATGAACTGCGAAATCTTACTGAAGAAGTAGGACGATTAAAGCTGCAACGGGGACGAGACACTGGGGCATCTCCAGATCCGCCAGCCTGTAAGTCACCTTCACGTACGAGAGATGTAAGTCTTACGAGAAAGATTGTTTCCTTAGTCGATAGAAGGCTGGCCGATTTCAAAAAAGAACTCACTTACAATAAGATTAACGAGCCGCCACTGGAAATCGGCAAATACGGGGTGCAGCCAAAATCGACTCCAAAAGCCGGGACACATATAGTGGCCACAGTTCCAAAGGTGGCGTCTAAGAGAAATAAAAGCAAGGGGAAGAAGTCTCCACTTCCAATTTCATATCAGCCACCACCTGTGGAGACTTTGGAAACCTTTTCTCGTCCAATCGTCGAAACTTGGGCAACTGTCGCCGCTAGAAAGCCAAGAAAAGCTGCTCCTGCAAAACATGGTCTGGTAGCGGAGGTGTCAGCACCGAAAAGTGTGCAAAGAACTGCAAAAACAAAAAGGATACCAAAGAAACCGCCTAAGGACGCTGCCATCACCATAACAGTCTTAGAGGGAAATAAGATCTCATATGGAGATATTATGACAGAAGTAAGAACGAGAATAAAACTTTCGGATCTTGATATCGAGAATGTCAAGCAGAAACGGACTTTGACTGGAGGGATAGTGTTGGGTGTGTCTGGTCCTGATTGTGCCGAAAAAGCTGACAAATTGGCTGAACGGATGCGCCAGGTCATATCGGATCCAGGCGTTCGAATAGCTCGCCCAATCAAGACAGGTACAATAAAATTGAGAGATCTTGATGATGCCATTACATCGCAAGAAGTGGCTGCGGCAATTGCCAATGCAGGCGAGTGCCCTTTGGAACACATCAATGTTGGTAACATCATTAGAGCTCCAAAAACTCTTGGAAGCGTTTGGGTCCGTTGCCCAATTACAGTCGTACGAAAACTGGCTATTGTCGGTCGTATTACGGTGGGATGGGGGGCGGCGAGGGTCAAGGTTCTCGAAGAACGTCCTCTCAAGTGTTATAAGTGCCTTGAACCAGGACATGTCCGTCAACAGTGTGTGAGCCAGGTGGATAGGAGCGACAGATGCTATACATGCGGTGAGCCGGGACACACGGCTAAAACATGCAAGGCACATCGGCTTAAATGTCCAGTCTGTTCGGACATACCAGGTATTCCATCCAATCACCGTCTGGGTAGTAAAGCTTGTGATCCTCCAAAAAGCAGTGTTAAGCATCACCAAACTAACAACAGAGTGGTGGAAGAGGCTGAGGCCTTGTCACCGGCACAGGAGGCAATGGACGTAGTACATTCCCGCCCCTAAAGGTCCTTCAATGCAATCTGAACCACTGTCGCAATGCGCAGAGCCTTCTTCTGCAAACTACTGCGGAGTGTTCGATTGCCCTAGCCGTGATTTCTGAGCCCTACAGTGTACCGGTCCATCCTCGATGGTTCCAGGATGAGTCAGGCTCGGTAGCTATTTATTGGTCTGGCGGGGATCGCTCTCCATCATGTTCTGTTCTGGAGAGGGGATGCGGTTTCCTCGTCGTCGAGTGGGGATTGTTGATCATGGTGGGTTGCTATATTTCGCCTAATGTGACCATTGCCGACTACGAAGATTATCTTTTCAGGGTGGAAAACTGTGTTCGTGGACGATCTTCTCGCCCAGTGGTTGTTTTGGGTGATTTCAATGCCCACTCCAAAGCATGGGGAAATCGCAAAGGAAATCGTAGAGGAGAGCTGCTTCAGGAATGGGCAGCTGGATTGGATCTTCGACTGCTGAACCGGGGCTCGGTGAGCACATGTGTGCGATGGCAGGGGGAGTCTATCGTAGACCTTACGTGGGCGACCGCTTCTGCAACTAGCATGCTGTCCGGATGGCGGGTAGCGGAAGAAATGGTCACTTTATCTGACCACCGCCACATCATTTTCGATGTGGTCCCTCGGGGTAATAACATTTCGCGAATGGTAGAGGAGGGCACTCGCATGCGCCGGTGGGCTCTCAAGAGGTTAAATAAAGATCTTTTTGTTGCGGCAGCCAATGCTCTGGCATGGCCGGGGACGGGAACTTCATCCAATACGGAACTTGAAGCTGCTTGGTTCCGAGATGCCATGACATCAATCTGCAACACCGCAATGCCGCGCTCAAAAAGCGGTAAAAGTCAAGGAGTGCATTGGTGGACTACAGAGATCGCAGGGGCCAGGAGTGTCTGCTTGCGGGCCCGCCGCCGGTTTACAAGATGCCGAAGAAGAAAACGATCATCTGTGGAGGAGACTGCCATTGCTTACGAAGAGTACAGGATGGCTCGAAAATCGCTACACATAGCCATTGATCAGTCCAAGGCAAGATGTTGGAGTGCACTTCTCGAAGGATTGAACAGAGACCCATGGGGGCGTCCGTACAAAATCGTATTGGGAAGATTACGTCCTTGGGCCCCTCCTCTGACCGAAACTATGAACTCGACTTTGGTGGAGAACGTGGTTGACGTTCTTTTTCCAAAGGTTCAAGAAAACCCCGCCATCTGTTCGACTTCGTCATGGGATTGGGATGACAATCTGGGAGTGACAGACCAAGAACTAAAAAGGGCGACAAACTTTCTTAGATCGCGTAACACGGCGCCGGGCCCGGATGGCATTCCGGGTCGAGCCTGGGTACTGGCTCTGAGTGCCTTGGGAGAAAGACTGCGGAAGATGTTTAACGATTGCCTGCGGACAAGCACTTTTCCCACAATCTGGAAGGAGGCGTCCATGGTTCTTCTGAGGAAAGAGGGTCGGCCAGCGGAGTCTCCCTCAGCCTATAGACCTATATGTCTATTAAATGAGGTGAGTAAGCTCTTCGAGAGGATTCTAGCGTGTCGTCTGAAGCAGCATCTCTCGCTCTCTGGTCCCGACCTGTCTCCAAATCAGTACGGATTCCGTTCAGGGCGGTCAACACTGGATGCAATAACAATGGTGCGTTCTCTGTCGGAACAGGCGGTAAACCAGGGAAAGGATGCATTGGCGGTTAGTTTGGACATTGTCAACGCGTTTAACTCGCTTCCATGGAACACTGTCAGGGAAGCTCTAGTTTATCATCGAGTGCCTTTATATCTACAGGGGATTATCGGAGCATATCTGAGCGAAAGATATATCCTATACACGGCACAAGATGGTCCACACCGACGCAGGGTCAGCTGTGGTGTCCCACAGGGGTCAGTCTTGGGCCCACTACTGTGGAACTTGGCGTACGACGCAGTCCTTCGCGTAAGGCTTCCAAAGGAGTTGAGTGTCGTTTGTTATGCTGATGACACCTTAGTTCTCGCAAGCGGGTCCACATTTCAGGCCACGATCGAGCTGGCTGAGTTTGGCACAGAAATAGTAGTCGCAAAGATTGAGGAACTGGGCCTCAAGGTAGCGCCACATAAGACTGAGGCGTTATGGTTTTATAAGCTACCGCGAGGCAGGCAACCGCCAGAATCCTTAATTCGGGTCGGTAACGCCCACGTTCGTGTAAGTCGTTACATTAAATACCTCGGACTCACTCTGGACGGAAGATGGGGCTTTGAAGAGCACTTTGGGCGTCTCATTCCTCGAATCGAGAGGGTGGCGGGAGCAATGCATCGACTTCTACCCAATCTCGGAGGTCCGCAAGAGCACGTGCGCCGTCTCTATACAGGCATCGTGAGATCAATAGCTCTTTATGGTGCGCCAGTATGGGCGGATAGACTACAAGGGCTGCGGCGCTGCAAAGCCAAACTTCTAGCCTTGCAGCGCAAAATGGCCATTCGAGTCGCCCGAGGATACCGTACGGTGTCCTTCGAAGCAGCCACTTTACTGGCGCGTTTTCCGCCCTTGGATATTCTGGCGGACATGGATGCCAGAATCTTTACCAGAATCCACCCTACTAGCTTGGGAAGCGAAGGTATCCCAAGTGGAACAGTGGTTGAGATCCGGCGAGAAGAGAAACGACGCGCATTACAGGCATGGCGCGGGCGTCTGGAGGAGGAGCGGTGCGTGAATAAGCGGGTAGTCCAGGCCATTCTCCCTGTTTTCGAGGGGTGGCTAAATAGACAGCACGGTACCGTTACTTACCGAATAACACAGATGTTCACCGGACATGGATGCTTTGGTGACTTCCTGCACAGAATTGGACGCGAGGCAAGAGCCCAATGTCATCACTGTGGAGATGATCAGGACTCGGCACAACACACACTAGAAATGTGCTCCGCGTGGGACTCTGAGCGGCAAGTCATGATCGTCGAAATTGGAGCGAATTTATCACTTCCAGCAGTTGTGGCGGCCATGATAAAAAACGAATCGTCATGGAGAGCAGTAGCAACATTCTGTGAAACGGTACTTCTCCAGAAGGAAGCTGCTGAGCGAATTCGCGAGAAGGCTGACCCTGCAAGGCGCAGACGTCACCGAGGGGGCGGTGGAAACCGCCATTAGTACCCTGTGATCTGGGGTCAATAAGAATACAGACACGGTATCCTCTGCCTGTCGTATGAGGCGACTAAAAGGGGTTTCCGGTGATTGGCCTACCCATAGCTATACCCAGGACGTATTCGAGAAGAATGGTGCCACAGGGACCGCGGGCAATACGGAGGGAGGCACCACGGTTCTCGAAAGGCACAGCTGGCGGCAATAAAAAAAAAAAAAAAAAAAAAAAAAAAAAAAAAAAAAAAGGTATGTTTTTTAAAATTATCTTTTATCTCTTGGGAAAAATCAATTCAAGGAAAAATTACCACCATTATTACCATAATTGCGTCTCATTGAAAATGTTCTCATAAACTAAACTCTGTTTATGAAATATCTCATTAGTTCTACATTTTTATTTACATAAATATATAACGTACATGTATTTTCAACCGCGTTCTTACATAGGGATGGTATGTTAATGAATTGATAAGTTCAAACAAACCTCATGGGAAGATGCCAAGAAGGTTGAAGAAGTTTACATAAACATTTATGATAATTCAAATTTGAATTACGTATATAATGTAAGACGTGAGGATTTAGATAAAATAAAAATGTCGGTTGGTGAGCGTGATGCGCTGTTGGCAACAACATTATCATCATATGTGAATTTTGTTTGCTGAGAACCATTATTGAGGAAACCCAACGTGCGTACATACAACACATTCAATCGCCGCCACATTAGTATCAAAAACTATACCTGTTTCCACACTACGAATAAGTTCATTATCGAATAATAATTTCAAAAATAATGTAGACAAAAACCCAAATTGTTCTTATTATGTGGAACAGAAACAAATTACGTTTATGATTAGTTAAACAAAATGTATGTTTGATAACTACTTAGTACAAAGTACATATAAAAAGTACCAGATTCTATTATAAAATACAATTATTAGGCCCGAAAAATTTGATAAAAGAACTTTAGTAAAATTACAAAAAATATGTAATAATAAGAAAATAAGGTACACTTTTAAAGGGAATTCTTTAGGATTCCGTTATTCCGCAGGCAGATGTGAAACATTATAGAGCCTAATAATCTAGACTCGTCACAATATGAGCCGTTTTGCTATTAACAAAATTTATAAATTGAACTACCAACCGTCTATTTACGGACTAGTAGTGGAACTGACTAATTCACGTTAAACGTCATTAAACGTTTTAACAAATTTTCATTTCACACGTAATTTTCACGAGTAGGTATATCAATTATTTAAATATGTTTTACATATAAAACATTAGAAAACAAAATGCGCCGGATTTACCTGGAAAATAAAAATAAAACGGCTACAAATACAATTTAAAAAATGCGGTTTAGTTGAGTCATCGACACGGCCGTGTGTTTTACATGTTCAAAACCGATAAGACTTGAGTATCTAAGTCAGTAGCCTTGTGTTACACAATATAAGAACTTAACCGCGGTCACTATGAAATGAACTGCACCAGTATTTCAAAGTAGACATAACGCGGTTTGTGAGTCATTAAATAATGAGACGGTAAGACGACAATACTAAGTGTGTTCTGTGCACGTACAAATGCTGGTATTTACTTTCGCCACAATGTTTACGGAAAACTCAAATTTGTAAGAACAAAACTGTACGTAGCTATTGTGTAGGCTGCTACTTAGAGGCAAAGCTATAAAAAATCGTGTGTTTTACGTATTTACGTGTAAGAAACAAGTATTATTTTCTTATAGCTGTCGAGTGGTTATTAAATTTTGGATGTATTTATTCCCCATTACATGTATCCCCCGATTTTGTTATCATAAAGTTTAAATTGGCTCCCACTATGGAAGCAAATTTAAAGACATTTATTCTCTTTCAGCCTCATTAGGCCTCATTAGGTACCTACTAATTTTAGCATCCACTAATGACCCAATATAAGAAATGTATCGTGTGCAGTTCTTTACATTACAGATCGAAAAACCGATATTTTTAATAAATACTCATCTATTTTTACCGCCGTGAATTTCTGTTAAAAAACTAGTCTGCCTGCTAAACACACAATAATTACATTAATTACGTTATATTTATATGCTACGTAGGTACACATAAAATAAAGAAATTTTGCTTTATCGTATCACATCAAAACTAAGAGTTAATGACAATATTGCATGTTTCAGAAACCAACCACTGTGAAAGTAAAAAAGATTATTTCTTATGGATTTTGATACAAATATGAGTATCAAATAATATATAACATATATTGTTATATATATTTTACCTTGTTAAATATTTTTGACATTTTATGACATAATACTTAAAATGTTGTTGATACCTTTAGGCCGTCATTATCATTAACATTTTTTTTATAAATAAATAACCAGGTCATTCTTAATACTTATCGGTTTCACCTAAATTTCTATTACATTTACAATAATGATTCATTAAATTTAAGAAATATGAAAACGTGTTTTACTATAAATAATAATTCGTAGTATTACTTATATGCTAGTACTGAGCATGTTCAACTATACATATGTGTATCTAAGAGTATGTTAAATGCATACGAGTATTATATACAGATAAGATTTCATTAATCTACATACTTTAATTGTTTCACGATTACAGTAAAATATTTTTACAGTAACTTAATTTTTCACAGATGTGGCGAACTTTGGCACTGTGTTTCAATTAAACAAATTACTGTCTTGCGAATACTTATATAATTCATAAGTGAACGAAAATAAGTACACTGAATTGACAAATATATTAGTCTATAGGTAATGTTTTTATTCAGGATTTTGTGATACATGGATAACTTTCATATTATAAAATAAATATAAAATGCAGATGATATGAAGGTAAATAAGGTAAGAATTTAATTTTTTTTCCAAGCAAAAATTAGGCAGTGAGAAGGTCCAGTTGCAAAAATAAATTATTAATTTGTATTATCATGACCCATTACCTAAAACGCTTAGTATTTATTGGAAGTAAATGGAGAAACTAGAAGGCGGGATCATTAAAATCTACTTGAACGTTACGTCAATTATAAAGGTAACTTAAACCATTATAAGACATTTAGTAGTCGGACAATAGCACCGAAGCGATATATTTTTATTTTATATTTTTATTCGCTATCGTGTTTATTATAAGTAAGTATATAAAAACGATCTACAATTTGGCCAACTTGAAATTTTAAGAGTCTTAGAATGATTTTTTGAGTTGACCAGACGAATCACAGTTATATTCATTTTTAAATAATATTTAATAGTAATCTACATGTATAATAATAATACATACTTATATATAGAAGTCCTTATTACAAAACTGTAGAAAAATATAGGCACCTCTAAATTTGATAAATATCTAATTTGAAAGAAAATTTAGAAAATGACTTGAAAATTCAAAATTATTTCCACGTAACAAATACTTTTTATACCTACATACAATATATATGCATAAAAAGAATAATAAAAGGAAAGAAAGAGATACATAAGTATAAGTATAAATAACATTGGGTCACCATAAAAGTAAGGATAACGATCTAATATGTTATCGCTGCTATAGTGTATATCAATCAATCAATTAAAAAAAAAAGATTTCGATTTATTCAATAAGATGACATTTTTTTATAAGCTCTTTTAAATAATTTAGGATTGCGTTCTTCGTGTTGATCCATTTTTTTTTTAGATATAACATTTCTTACATCTATTATGTTTAATAACATGTGTACTTAATATATTTTTATATAAGGTATGTTTACTGATACCTTTTTACAAGTTTATATTAATAAAATTTGATTTAAACCAAATCATCTTCAAATTCGTCTTCCAATTCATATCACATTTCCTCAGAAATATCAGTGTCTTCAAAACTTTGAGGAGGAGCCGGAAAGAAGTGTAGCGTAGCGTCATCAATAAAGCCTGAAATGTGATTGCGTGGTAGTTCAAGAGCCACACGGGCCTCACGGCAAGGAGCCATCGCCTGTACAGTCGGCGTATGTTCAGTATGTTAGCTCTCTTTAGCCATCAGAAGATAAGGAGCGTCAATAGTCGACACACTGCCCAATTCCATCCGATTCAGAAACTCTTCTGGACGGTCCTGTCTGTATTCATGCCGTTTTTCTTCATTTGTATAATAATGTGCAGCTCGACGTTTAGTACAATAGAAGCCTGCGGTAATAGCTGACAACAGTGCCACAAAAAGCAGCGCTAGACCAGCTAAAATGCTCACTTGAGCTTCAAACCCAGTCTGACATATTTCTAAGTCGTCGTATGTTATTTCACCAAAATCCATTCCGCGCAAATTCAATGGTGTGAAACATTTCAACTGTCTAATAGTTGAATTGAGCACCGTTGTTGACATGTAGGCTAGCATGACACGGACTGAGCATTGATCGCAATTCCATTGATTTCCTGATAAATTTATTTCACTTATTGCTTCAAGTCTTTGCAAATCGCCGTCATCTAAAGTTTGCAATTTATTGTGTGATATGTCCAATTTTTGCAAAAATCTCGTTCTAGTCAATAGTTTGTATGGAAAAACAGTCAGTTTGTTCCACGACAAGTCTAAAGATATCAGTCGCTGGTTGTATGTAAAAAAATTTGGAGGTATATCGCTTAAAGATAAATTAGCAAGACCGACGGTATTAATGTCGGGTAAAATATGGAGTACTGTTCCGATTTCGTCAAGATCCAAATTATTTCCACCAAAATTTATGTTTCTTAGAGAACTGAGAGAAACAAAATTTTGTAAATAGAACTTATCAATTCTATTTTTACTGATGTCTAGATGTACGATATTGGTTAAGTTAGTTAAGGCTGCAGGTGCTAGAAGAGCTAGACGATTGCTAGCTAACGATAGCGACCGTAATTCATGATTTCTGCTAAACATATTATCAACAATCACAGATAGCTGATTACCATCGAGTTTTAGTTTTTTCAGTTTTTTTAAGCTGATGAACTCATCTGAAGTTAAATATTTAAATAGGTTTCCGCCTAAGTCTAGTTCTTCAATATTTGGTGTTAAATGGTATATTTGTGTGTTGATTCTTTGTAGGAAACATTTTCTGCATTTAAACACTTTCAAATGTTGTATGTCTTTAAACACTTCCGGGTTCAAATCAGTCAATGGGTTGTAGCTCAAATCTAAATTGATCAGTTTTGCTAACATTCGAAATAATCTCGGCACCAATGCTGTAATTCGATTGTGGGACAATGTTAAGGTCTTCAACGAAGTCAAATGCTTAAAAGTTTCGCTAGGCATTTGCTCTATAGCGTTATGATCTAGATGTAACTCGGTAAGATTTATCAAACCACGGAAATTATCGGTCTCTATTCCCGTTAGATTGTTTTTAGAAAGATTTAATATTTTTAAGTTTTTCAATCCCCAAAAGGAATATTGCCCAATAGAGGGTACGTTTGAATTGATTATTTGAAGTTCACGAAGGTGCACATACGGTACGGGTTGAGTGAATATCGGTCCTATGGTTAGAAAATTGGGATGCTCCGGTGGTGCAGATATTATTATAATATATGCGTCCCTGTCGATCTTATCAACGGGAACTGCGTTCATGTTGCCGTTAGTACAAATCACACGCAGTACACCGCCAATTTCAGGTTGTATAATTAATCGACAATTGCAGTCTTTAGGACATTTTGCTACATTGTTATTGCTCACAGGCGAAATTATAAGCGCCCATAGGAACAGGAACAGATGCCGTTTGTTGTTTCTGTAACAAATAAATATTGTAATTAGTTGTGCCAAAAGGTATTATGTATAATACATATGAAAATACAGGTCATTATTATATATAGCAATGCACAATCATGTTGGTTATATTTTGCTCCATAACGTCCGTAGATAATCAGTTCATTTTACCAATTCGTATTTAATAGGTAGCTACATAAAAAGTTAAACTTGTTGTTTTTAATCAAAACAATTATAAAACATAAAAAATAAGGTTTCAATCATCTTCATCATCAATCAATACTAATAATAAATCTGTAGGGGTCGTGTATATAGGCTCTATACATGATACTGAAACTATATTGACCATTTTTACAATTTTTTTCTAAAAATTAGAATTAACTTTCATGAAACTTGGTAGATAAACATTTAGAAGTACGGGACACGTGATAGGCTGCCTTTTATCTTTTTTAACGCGGACGAATTCGCGGGCGCCAGCTAGTAACATATATAAAACAAAGTCGTGATAGTTACTTCATACGAGAGCGGCTGCTTGTACCATCACCACACGGGAATGTTGAGCCACTTGTAACTGTTCTTAATTTAGGCGTGTAATGCAAATTGAGCGTACTTCGGGTACACGACTGTGATGACGAATTTCAATCATCAAATATTAAAATTATAACACGGCTATATTAACAGCAACGAGTGGCTCTACATTCCTACGTGTGGTGATTGTATATTATAAAAAATAAGTTACAATTTAGAAATGAAATTTAAGATTACTTTTTAAACACATAATAGTTTTTTCAAGTGAAAATGCCGAGGTAATTTAATAGGTAATTACACAAAAACCTACTGGACTGAAAGAAATAAATCAAGGGGAATAAGCGCGCTAAAGTATAAAAAACTTGCCTAAATCCTGTGAGCTACTAACGAGATTAGAGTCTAGTGAAATATGCCCCACGCTTTGTCCGCGGAATCCAAGCCCCCTGAAAAATACGTATAACGCACAGATAACAAAGGTTTTTTGACACGACGACTGAACGGCATCCATTTCGTGAAATTTTCGAAATATTTGTTCCCGCCTTAATGAAAAAAGGAATTCCTGTCTCGGTTAGTTGCCTCACATCTCCACACCTATTGTTCATGAAATCTCCATTTTAGCCGAACAATAAAAACGGTCTGGGATTTTTTTAAATGTTTTTATCTATCATTCATTTTTACCTACACCAAATATAATTCGTTTTCGAAAGGAAATAAATGGAACGTCAGCTCTGCTCGAACCAAACTCTGTTTGAGACACAATTTCAAAATAATAAATTGACTGTAAAAGTTTAATAATGTTCAATATCATATTTATTGATTATTATTATTGTAATAAACGTTCAATGCTAGAGCTATTGCTCATAATAGAATTATTGACTATCAAATAATATTGTATTGTATAACCACGCTCTCTACTATTCAAACGAATATGGAGGTTGGTAAAATTTTATAAAATTTGGACTTTATTCTTTTGTTTTGACCCGCCCCCGGCTTCGCACGGATATTTTTCTGCAAAATATATTATAAAAACCTTCCTCGCTTAACGCACTTTCCATTTATAAAAACCACATTATAATCCGTTGTATAGTTTAAAACATCTTAAGCACACAGAGAGACTTGGTTTTATAATATTTAAATATTTACTTGGCAAAGTAGAAAATGACATATCGATATAGCAAGTCAACTCTCAATTTATGAACTTACTTATACAATAAAAGTACTATGAAATAAAAATCTATTTCATTTTCATAGCTGTGTTTAAAATGCACCAATTGATGAGCTATTGAACAGTTCCCGTTCCGATAGTAAGTGTCTAAAAAGAGTCTTCTAACGACGGGAGCCGACGTCTTGTGAATATGAAGCGAGGGTGTTCAGTACAAAGCAGCTTACAATCTTGTTAAACAATTCAATAAGTTTTCACATCCAAAGGCAAAAGTCGTAAATGAGTTATCGCTGTTAAGTGTTCCTTTGAATTATTACCAAACGGAAGTTCCTAAATGAACTCAGGAGAAATTAAAAAAGGTTATAAAACCTCCTTCAGACGTCAATAAATATTGTTTTTAATATTTAATATTCTTTAATTAGTTGTTGTCAACTAGCTAGACAAGCGCCGCGCCGTCTTACGCGTAACTTTTTTAAAATACTAGGTGATGCCCGCGACTTCGTCCGCGTTGAAAAAGAAAAAAATAACCTATCCGTGTCCTTTACGTCTAAATATTTATCTACCAAGTTTCATGACAATCAATTAATTTGTTTAAGAGTTATGGAGGAACATACATACAATACCTACAATTACAGATTTATTATTAGTATAGGCTATATACTTCCCAACAGTGAAAGAATTTTTCAAATCGGTCCAGTAGTTTCGGAGCCTATTCAATTCAAACAAACAATTAAATCTTTTGATCTTCTGAACGGTTTTTGATAAATATCTAAATATTGCATATTTCACATATTTTCTGTGAAATGTGTATTATATTTTTCATTTTAAAACGCGGAGTAAAGTCCCCACGACTTTTCAGACAGACAGACATAAAATCTTTGAAACCATAACAAACGTGAGACTTTATTCTTTTATTTGAAGATTAAGTTTGGAGTGCCGATAAAGCCATTCGGAACGGACAAGACACCTTCTGAGAAATAACTTCAATTCTTTTTAGGGATTGCCACAAATTGAAATAAACGGACAGTTCTAATGGTACAGAGGGTTCGCCTCACATTAAATCCGTATAGGTATAAGAATTAAATAAATATGCTCACAGCACGATATCATACATAACGTAAACCACATTCAAATGTGAACCAACTTTTTTTTTTATAAATCTTAGTAGGTACATCTATTTATAATGTAGGTAATAACGAGTTATTTTATAAAGATACTAGGTTGCTGCCTGCGACTTCACCCGCGTAACTTATATACTTAAATCTTCCCCGAGAACCACTCTATCCATTGGTGAAAACAGCATTAAAATCGGAACAGTAGTTTTTGAGTTTATCGCTAACAGACAGACAGACAATGTGGCGAGTTCAATGATTATACACATCCCATCTCAAAAATGTTCAACGCGCCTGAAGAAGTTTTCAAAAACTTGTATTTATTAATGTAAATAATAATTTTATTATTTATTATCAGTTTATTATCAGCTTGAAAATAAAGGCTCTACATAATAGTAAATAGTAATCATATAACGATTCACTGCGTATTCAAAGAGCCTCCCTAACCTCAGAGAGAGTAATATGAATAGAGTAGGTATGTTACATACGTTACAGTAATCAATATGGATAATGATATCGGCAAGATCCGAACGGTATTCACGGGCCGTCGGAATTGAATCAATTGTCTATTAAACTGTCTTATCGCCGAAGGGCTTCGCGATCCCTTCTTTCATTTCTTTACCTCTCTAAGCTCGTATAAGCTTAAAATATATGTTACACATCTTTAACTAACTACAGAATTGAAGAATCTACACTTCTCTCTCTTAACATAGTTTAAAACCAAGTAAGTAGCTCACTGCGGTCTGTCCCGATCTTTTAAACTATGCAAAGGATTTTATACGGTTTTCACGAACTGTTAGATAATTTTTCAAGGAACATTCATGTTATAATAAAAATAAAACCTAATTACATATTTAATTAGAAAAATTTTAAATCTCTGTTACGCTTGATTCATAGTAATTTAATCCCTACCTATTTAATAAATACGCCATGTTTGTTTCTCCGCTAACTACTTCTAAACCACCAGACCTATTTTGATTTGGTTTTCACTAGTGTTTTTACATAGTGGTTTTCACATCTATGAATTTCGAAAATGAGAAGTAATAATATAAAATGTTGTTTTTGTCTTCTAATAGTATTTATAAAATCAATTTATAAATTCATGCTATATATCCCTGAGCCCTGAAGCTATTAAATCCGTGAGTAAGCATACCCCATATACCAGCACAGCACCTACCCATTTTCAATAAACAATCTCGGAGGGGACTTATTCATGTTATGAGAGCAGAGCGTCTCTCGGTAATTGGGCGAAACTTGAGAGCATTTTTCCTTTTTTGCTAAATCGACGAGCCGCATAGCCTTTAATTCTTCGTGTCTATCAAATGTGACATCTACTCGTCATGGTAGTCTTTCTTCATGGTAATATGATTATAGTTGATCGTAATTATTACGATTCCTAATAGATAAAGTTAGTTGAAAAGTACATCAATATTGTTGTCAATTACTTTCCACATAAGGTAGGTTTGTTCTGTGAATTAATTATTTGATACTAGTGACCCGCTCCCGGCTTCGCCCGGGGTTAAATGTTTATATATAGCACACTTTCCTCGTTGATCCCGTTGGAGCGGTTTTTATTATGTTTATTAAATATGTTCGTTGATTAGAAATATTGCATTTGTAAACTCACATAACATCACAGTGCAGCTTTGGAAGGCAAACAGTCTTGGTCATCAATAAGGGTTTGAGACATATACGACGGAGCGGAACGGCGTCCCCGTATATACATAATAATATAATAATATATAGTAGCGAGGGCTGATATCACGTAGCGATTCTGTGTCACCTACTATGACTATATAATAGGCATCGAAACATTGCCCACCTGTCTTATTCAATATGTGCTGAAGCCTTTTACTATAGACTATTTACTGGTCTACTTAGTCTCCGCTAATACTACTTTAATGAAATGTAAGGGAGTTAAATTTCGTGTCAAAATATAAATTGTGTGAAAACCATAAAAATATTGCAATTATTATTCAGTAGGCGTATTTTTTTCGTCTGAGTAGTCTATTTTTCTCCTTCCTACACAAGTCCTACACTATAGTCGTCGTGTCGCGAACCGTGACGACACGAATGACATCGTTTACATTCGAATGTTGTAGACTTACATAGCTCTTCCTAACCACTCTTCGTTTCCGCATCTATCTAATATTTTATAAAGTCCACGAAGTAAAATCAATTATTATCTTTTCTGTGACAACAAGTAGTTAATTGTAATTTCCGGGTTCAAAATCGGCCGGGTTCAAAATAAAAATTATCCTATCTTTTAAGCTGGACCAAATTACACATAGTTACGATGTTTTAGCGAAATCGGTTTAGTAGGTTAGGAATCAACACTTTACTTGTAGTTGGTCCTAACTTTAACGAACTATTTTAAAGTTTATTTATTAAATTTAATTATTCTATCGAATGAAAACCCAATTTACTATATATTACATCTAATGAAAATTGGTGAACTCTATTAAAAATTAATTTAATTTAGTTAATATAACAAGTACAAATTAGTCGATCACGAAGTCAATTATTTACTTTAAAATACAATCACCCGCTTTTGGGTCTCACTTAATTAATTCTCCGTGAAACCTAATCATAAATTTATATGTTCAAGTGGACGGGGGCTTATATTGAAGGAGAGATTGGACGATAAATTATATTTTATAATTAATCATTATTTTTAATATAGGCTGATAATAAATATTTTTGCTGAGACGATGGTTAATAAAGTGTTATTTTTACTTAAGTAAATTTTTTTCTCAGTCTTTCAAACATTTTACAGCACAGTGCAACTTCAAAAGTTTAAATAGTGGCATTTCTCTTTTATTTAACCACGTTACTGGTACGTATATACAGTTGTATATTTTATTATGTATTACGTAGTAGCTGATTCATTAAGGATCACGTTGTAGATAGGCTAGGGCTCATTACGTTTCGTGATCATGAAATGGACAGATAGCAATTTCGTGCAGATCAATGTGAAAGTAACAACTCGTCGTCATTGCGAATCCGATGTAGATAACTAGAATACAATATCGTTTTTCAACCGACTTCCAAAAAGGAGGAGATTCTCAATTCGACTATATTTTTTTAAATGTTTGTTACCTCATAACTTTCGACTGGGTGAAACGATTTGGATGATTTCAATTTGGTCCAGTTCTGATAATGGCATGAGAAAAGACCATTATAAGCAAGTACCTATACTATTATCGCTGTAGCATGGTGCGGGAGACAGCTGTCAGTATTACGTTGACAACTGACGTTACTACTTGACTAAGGATGAGACTTTATGCAATTCATTTTTATCGCTATCGTTACTCTTAACATAAATCTCTTTATTGTTATGAAAATTATTTTAAAAAGCAATTTGTTTGATGTGATATTAACCTCCGTGGCGTGGCTGGTGGCACTGCTCTGAGCATAGCGATATAATGTTAATTAGCGACAAAATAATGGACTATTGTTACCACTGATCGAGTTGTAGAACGAGTAGCCGAAGCTCTTGATATTGGCCGCAATATTGTTTCGTGTATAACAGGTGAGAAAATTGGCCAAGAAATGTCTGAAAATAAATTATCGTCACCCAAAAAAAAGAGGACCAAAGTGAAGCTAATCACACCACCACTGTTATTACATAATTATACGTGAGTTAAGTTCGGTGGCAGCAGTGGATGCAAAAAAAACCGATTTTACTTATAATTAACTTTATTTAAAAAAGAAATACTAGTACAATGACTTAAACTACGTTAAAGTGACACCGGTCGATGTTAGATCCAAATGCCACCGATTGTACTTGGAACGGAGTATTTAAGATGGTCCTCGGTGCAGGTGTGCGGTGACTCATATTAATTCTCATGTGAAAACACATTTCCCAAGGTTTGGAATGCTTCAGAGAATCGCCTGTAGATGTGTTGCAATGCCACCCAAATCGATGACAGTCATTTTGGTGGTACTTGTATGTTGTAATCCTAACACGTGTAAATTTTCCTATGAATAAATAAAATAAATAAAAATATCGACTATCCATCGTATCAGTACATCCTATCACTAAATACATCTTTGGCGTTAGGTTATACGCTTAATTTTTCTTTCAATTTGATTTTATTTGTAGACTAGAACATTCTGATTGGTTTTAATCTAATTTACTACTACAGTTATTAATGATTTAATTTAGTATTACGAATGTGGTGCAGCTGAAATACAAAGTCATAATTGTAAATCGCGGCAACTTTCAAGAGTCATTTTATTTATTTATAACTCAATTCTCAGAATTACACGTGGGAACAATAAAAGAACAAAATAAATATTAGGAATTACATATATCTTCGTATTATGACTGTAATTGTATCCTGTCTTGTGCTATAAATATGAATCCAGCTATCTTGGGTTTTGTGCTTATCAACACATAGATTTAACACATCTAAAACTACGTATTTGGTCAATTTCAATAAAATAATTATTTAGTTACTTTTCAACCGATTTCCAAAAAAGGAGGAGGTTCTCAATTCGGCTGTATATTTTTTTAATGTTTGTCACCTCATAACTTTCGACTGGGGTTTGAAGTCGGTTTATTTTTTGTAAAAAAGAGTTATGTCAAACCAAAATCTCTTATATGAGAAAAAAGTATACTTTTGAGATACATATTAACAAAAGAAAGTTTTACTAAAAATATTTATATGATCGAATTCCGTTTTCCCAATGAAACTCTCACGTAGTGTTTAAATAATGTGATAATGAAAACTTGTCACGTAAATTTTAAGAAGGCTTGTGTCCGTATGTCGTACGTGCTAGTATGATTTGGTAATGGTATGCGTATGGTTACGATGCCACAGGAAGTATTTTACACTTAGCTATCAACCAAGTAACACATCATTAAATTTTAAATTAAGCATCAACAAGAAACAGTAAGGGCATCTTTCACCAATTACAAGTAAAGTGTTGATTAGTTACTTCAAGAAATAATTTTATGTTTTCAACCGACTTCCAAAAAAGGAGGAGGTTCTCAATTCGACGCGTATGTTTTTTACCTCATAACTTTCGACTAGGTGAAACAATTTTGATTATTTTTATTTGAGAGCTGGTGCTTCCCGTGTGGTCCCATTTCAATTTGGTCCAGTTCTGATAATGGCATCCATGAGAAAAGACCATGAGACTGAAGCCGGTTTATTTTTTGTTAAAAAGAGTGAGTTGTACTCGGTTTACTGCATCCTTCGATAGGCGTTTTTATTATTATTATTTTCTTTTTAATGTTTGTTACTTTTACCGTACCAACAAAGGTATATCAGGTTCATTGTCCCCGGTTACTGGTGGCATTAAATGACAGTTAGCCTACTTGACAGATGGTGAAAGAGGCCCTAAGAGACACACTTAACTGACACTGTGCATTGGGTTCGAATACTGTTTGAGACTTCATAAATAATTCTTTGATTATATGTATAGCGTGGAGATTAATAATTACAATGTTTTAACTGTAAAGTTAAATAATGATAATTATGTATAATGTGCTCTATATTTTTGTCATAAATAACAGTTGGTATTGTATAATGTACCTACATTCGCAAAGGTTCCTACAAAAATATTGTAAGAAGATAGTTAAAGTAAAATTGGAAGATTTAATTATAACTATTTTTTTGTAAAATTTCATGTATGTTTTAAATTGTAATTAAATTATTTAAAAAAGAGAGAGACGCTCACTAGTTTTATTGAAACTATGTTCATTTGCCACAAACCCGTTACACCGTTTGCCGGATTAAATATTTATTGAAATTATTTAGGAAAGGATCGGTAGTGTTACAAAATCCTCTCAATCCCTCGTAATGTATACGTACAAATGTACGCTGACGTGACTTGGATGTGTGCAGGGAACCTTAATAGACTAAGGATATCGGCCGGTGACAAGGGCAACGGTCAGTGCCTACTCATGTCTTTATTGAAAATTCGGGTAACGCGTGCCGGATAACGGTGCTTTAGGAATAGGTACCATATTACGAGTTTACTGTTGCCATATATTATGTGGGCCTAGTTTATGTAACCGTGTCTTGAGGTAATAAGCCGCTGTATTGAAATTGGAATTTAATCCCACTCGATCCAGGCGCTATATTATTTCGTTCATTTGTAAACAAATTTTATAAAATGGTAAAATAATACCGAAACCGTATTTCCAAGACAAAGACAAGTATTAGTATTATGGCTAAAGAATTCACGTTTAATAAGATGCCCTGAGGGTATTGCTTTCATATATATTTTATGAACTACTCCACCAATCATAATGAAATTTTCGATATAGAAAAGGGCATAGAATACCTTACATCGAGAAAAAGTGCTGTTGTTCCCTAGGGATAATCTAAAAAAAATATTTTTTTTTATCACATTACGTAAGCAATACAGATTGAATAAAAAACTTTTAATACCTAAGAAAAAGAAGCGCGGACGAAGCCGCAGGTAAAAGGTAGCGAAACAATAAAAGAATAAATAAATTCTATGTTAACAGAAATATGACCACAAATACCATTTATACTTTAAGAAGGAAAGAGATTTAATATACCTTACATTTTGGTTTTCACAAAATCCATAAAGTCCATTGCAGCGGTTGCTGGTAATACCTTGGGGTAATTCTAGTGGCGGCCATTTGGTGAGACTGAATTTTATTTGCTTTCAGTGAAAATTATTTAGTTCCGTTCAACTATTATTCTCTGCAGAAATCTTTTCAAATTATTTCAAGTCCATTTTGTTAGTTTTCATTCAGTAAATTCATTTTGTACGACGATTCATTGTGTCGTTTAATCCAGGCTTGGACTTTTAATGGTTTATGTACAAAAAAGGTCTATTATTACCGTATGTCAAACTATTTTGTGGTTCTAACATTTTGATCTAATAGTTCACTGCCTTATCTATCGTGTAAAAAATTGCTTATTAGCACTGCTTAATAAAATTTGGAATGTGCCAAAATAATAAAAAAAAAGTCTTTTTACACATAGTAGATATCTGTTATTGGATTTTGGTAAAATTATGGGGAAGGCCTATGTTCAACAGTGGATGAGATTCTGGTTTGACAACGTCGATATGCAGAATTACGGCAACATTAGGGTGTCTATCTTTGGGCTGTGTAAGAAAGCTCAACAACGCTCAGGGCTGGTTGGAGAATCAGGAAAGAGAAGATCCTTAAATAAATAAAAGTCAGCGAGATAATCCTGTGGATTATTAAGTTTAAGTGGTAACGGGCAGGACACATAATACGGAGAGACGAGGGACGTTGGGGCTGAAAGGTTCTCGAGTGGGGACCACGGGCAAGCGCACTGTATGTACCGACAAGATGGATAGACGACCTAATCCGCGTGTCGACGCTGAACACAAGCTGCTTCTGACCTGTCCTAGTGAAAAATTATAAGAAAGACTTATTGTTAAAAAGTGGTCATCCTACGGCTAATATGATTATGATGAAAACTTCTTGTACACATCTATTTATCAATCAATACTAATACTAATACAATACTAATACAATCAAATCTGTAAGGGTTGGTCATTGAGTAAGTTATGTACTTTGTTTTCAGAGATATCGTGTTTTATAGGCTTAGAATTTTTTCTGTATGTACGAGTATGTTCCTCCATAACTCTTAAACGAATTAACTGATTTTCATGAAACTTGGTAGATAAACATTTAGACTTACAGGACACAGGATCTACTTTTTTCTTTTTCAACGCGGACGAAGTCGCGGGCGCCAGCTTTCGTGATTGTGAACATTACATACCCAAAGTCCCAAACTTCGTCGGTTATTTTAACTTATTTTCTATAAGTTATTTTCTACAAAGTCACAAATTTACTGGTTTCTAACTACATACCTAAGAGATTTACATTACAAGTATATATTTTTAAACAAATTTGATGTGTGTTCTTGTTTAATTTAGCTCCTATTAAATAGAACGACATTATTAAGAAAATAAGACTGTAATAGAAAAACGGACTACAATAGAAAAGGCAGTTTTATAGAGTAAAAAGTTTTTTTTAAAAGTTTTTTTATGTAATTATGTTGATTTCCATTCATTGCAGTCATAAATTCATAGATGTATTCCACAAAGTCGGTATAACGACATAGTGAGTCAGGTCATCTTTTTACAAGCTTGACCAAGCATGAAAAATGCATTGCAAGATTTACGAGCATTTTATGCTCAGATTCCCGGACACCCCGACAAAAATGTAATTTGTCTAGTCGGGCTTCCGCGGCTTTGAGGACCGATCTGCGGAGCGGATAGGACACATTGCTATCACGAACAGGGACTGAGGCCTCATTTAATGTTGCCCTCCTAACACCTTACAAATTGCGGTCGCCGTGGGTAATACACAACCTTGAATATGTTTAACATGAACTTACACACTCTTATAAAAGAAAAGACGAATGTTGAAAATTTTATTCAATGCAGAGTTACTCACTAACAAAGACTTGTATGAAAATCTCATAGTCCTTTTATATCTTACAATAGGGCAAAAGCACTAAGTGGGTATACCAGTTAGGGCCTCTTTCACCAACTACAAGTAAAGTATTGATTAGTTACTTTTAGAAATCATTTTCTCTTTTATTGAATTATGCAATCGGTTTACTGCATCATTTGATAGGCGCATTTTTATTATTGTTTTCTTTTCAATGTTTTGGACTTTTACCGTACAAACAAAGGTAAAATATATCAGCTCCTTTATCCCCGGTTACTGGTGACTTTAAATGACAGTTAGCCTACTTTACAGTTGGTGAAAGAGGCGCTTATTAGTAGGTACACATATACATATACATAACTCTCAAGACTAACTCCACAACGAAAATAACACAAGGTCCTTGTTCTTGTCAAAACAAATATCCAGGCGAAGCCGGGGCGGCGCGTTAGTCTAGTTTATAATACTATTAGAGAATTATACAAGCTAAATTCCTTTGCTCATTTTGTTTCAATTATTAATAACGAGAGCTAGATAATTGAAAAAAATTGAGACACACTTTTTCCATTTAATAAAGCACCTACCTTTAATGTTCAAATAGAATATATTTATTACCTACGTTCCGTTTTGATGATAGATAATAATTCGTATTGTTCATAAAAAAAATGACAAAAAATTAACTAAATGATTTTTTACACTGAATTTGCTAACTAACTAATTAACTAGGTAATAAGACTTCAAGAAATCACTCATTTTGTCTATTTATTTTTTGCTTAGATGTTTTTTTTTCTGAATAAATAAATTCCATGACAGTCAATTAGGAATATACAACATTTAGTATCGACGAAAATTACTTTCTATTCTATGCGAAGTTATTTCAAATTTTCATAATAATAATATCTTCATACATATTATAAAGTACAATTAAAACGCAGCGACATTAATATTTATTCATTCAACCGATACGTTTTCGAACTTTCTTCCTTAACTATCTATAACTTTCTACTTTTCTCTGGCCTGACTTTTGAACTGAATACATTTATTATGCTAAAATGTCATTTTTTTCACTACCAATAATAACTTTTACTTCAATAAATTTTTAATAAGACTCCAATTATTGAAAAATTGTCCGCAACATTACAAATTTGGGTAGCAACAAATTTTAATCAATTTTGGCAATGAACGAAAACGCTTAAATATAAGTGTAAGTAAGTCAAAACAGCGAATTAATTAAATTTCAAAATACCTAAATTGGCAAACACAATAGAAGCAAAATGTCTGTAATACAACACACCTAAAAAAAACTGATTTACCTACTGTTGTGTAAGCTGTAAATATGATGTTGCTATAATAGAATGCATCTTTGAAAACTAACCAAAAATCTGCGCAGTTGAATTTCACACAAGTTAATACGCAGAAAGCTTTAAGTATATCTCTTTTGTGAGCCAACTGGTCCCTGCTAACACTGAGCACTTCGGGCCCCATCAAAAAACCAACTCTCACAGCTGCCCCGACATTAATTATTAAGTGTACGTTATAAAAACTCGTATCATGTACCAACGCGTTACCTGCGACTTTGTTTAGGGTGATATTTTGTCCTAAATTCTGCTATATCTTACGAACATCTGCACGTATTATTATATAAAATATAGCCTATGTTACTCGTTGATAGTGTAGCTTTCTATAGGTGAAAGAATTTTCAAAATCGGTCAAA
The DNA here is from genome assembly GCA_918317495.1 of Synanthedon vespiformis. NCBI lineage: Eukaryota > Metazoa > Arthropoda > Insecta > Lepidoptera > Sesiidae > Synanthedon > Synanthedon vespiformis. Next base: position 8,976,897 of record OU906947.1, read on the forward strand.
TAGTTTTTGAGTTCATTAATTACAAACATACGAATCTTCTCTCTTTATAAAACTATAGCTGTTGTACGCGACTTTGTCCGCGTAAATATATAAAATACTGATAATATAATCACTGATAATATAGCTTCCCAAAATGGAAAGTAGTTTCGGAGCCTATTCAATTCAAACTAACAGACATAATACATTACATTGTGTATTACATACATACAACATAATATTATAATATTACATATGCTATTATTATTAATCATCTCCCTATTCGAATATTAAATCTTACTCGACTGATCGATCATGAAATTTTGCAACGTGTTTTGTTTTCAGAACACCCAAGCTAAAGTGATGCGGACGAAGTCGCGGACAAATGCTGTCTCAATTGCAACTGTGCGAGTAATGCGCCCAAATAATCGTATAGAAAAATGGGAAAAACCAAAAACCATTACTAAAGTACACTTAGGTAATTTAAAATACGTAAGTGCCAAATATTAAATTATACAAAAATACAAGGCCTTAAACTTAACTTTTTTCTTAGCCAATTTTTCACAAAATTTTCATTAATTGTATATTATACGAGACGCGTTTAACTTTAAACTAAACTAATAAGAAGGCCATTTTTTAGAAAAGTTGTTAAGTAGATATAATGTTCCATTATTAGGTTTAATTAATCGCTAGTGAAAAAATATAAAACGTAGCAACTATTTAATTTTCTTTGTTACAAACCCTCATTTGGATGTAAATGGCGCATTTAATATAATAAGAGATTAATCACCAGCCGTGAATTAGCTTCTATTTAGAAAGTTATCTTGAACGCCCTTAGTATGGATAAAGAGAATAATGACACAGCCGTACGACTGAATACTATAAGGATTTCTTTTTATCAAAAAGCTTTGAAAATATCAGATCTCAACATTCATTTTGTTATGCATGCACGTGTTCATTGACAATAATACGCGAAAAGACGTATAAAGAGACAATATTCGGGGCGCGTGTTGTGAATGAAGAAAAAACCAACATTGCTCTTTTGAAATGGAATAAATAAAAATGTTTAAATGTTTGTTGTACATGTCTTTATATAAAAAATATATAACCTAGCTGGTGCCCGCGACGTCGTCCGCGTTGAAAAATAATGATATTTTAGTTGTAGAAGTAGAAAAACAGTATTTTGCAATCAAATCGCCGAAACTGTCCGCTTTAGTCTGTTTCTGCGGTTATTACTTCTAAATCACCCAACGGATTTTATTTCAGTTTTCTCTTATGGAAGAGGGATAAAAGATAAAAGAGGATAAAAGTGTATATAAAAAAAATTACATTCCGAACGAAGCCGAAAGCGGGTCCCTAGTGATTAATGTAATATTATGTAAATTCATACTACAAAATCAATAAGAGTCAACAGGAAATAGTGGTAAGCCCCAGTGCAGAACCGGTGCAAAATAAGATATTTTATAATGCCAACATTTATATGAAATTCAATTCACGTTGCCAGCTCTGCACTCCAGTTTAAATAATATTTATATTTATTCGACATATTATGTGTGCAAGTGTTTCTTAGTATAATTCTTCGTGGCTTTTGTAATGTTAGAGGTGACTATTACGGACAAAATACGGATTTTACAGGCACTTCGTGATCTATTGTAATGAGATCATTTGTCCTGACTGATTAATCAACGCACAGCAAAAACTGAAATTAGGTGGAACATAGGTTTCATCACAATCACAACTGTTCGGAGTCCTTGACTCAGTTAATTTGTATTTTTCAACGTTAAAAGCTCACAACACAAGTACAACAAAAGGTCCCTCGGCATTTGAAGAACGATTTTAAATATAATAGATACTAGAATTGATGCGTATATATTAGTATTGAATTCGGAAGTGTGTAGAGGGGGAGCATCTATAAAACGATCCCCCTATAAAACGAGCACCGTTGTTGGGGATAGTACGGACGTATACTTCGTAGTCGATCGGAACTTTTTACTGAACCGCATATTTCTCAATACAACCCAAACCGACCCCGCCTGATGGTAATGACTGTGTTTTCTTAAGAGTGAAATAAAAGTTTCACGTTTATTCTTAGTAACAAGGCATTGTTTTTCCTGTTATTTGCTGATGTCGCCTGTAAACAGCATTTAGTATATAATATATTAGCTGTTGTAGAGACTTTTTTAATACAGAAAAAGGTCGTTTACGATTTTATTATTACGTATTGACTGGTCCGACATTCGTTGCCTTGTCAATTTCATATTAAAACAGACGTTTTCCGTGGATTTTACATTTTTCTATCATACAAACAATGTCCTGACAAATCTGACAATACAAACAAAACAAAAAAAATCAGCTAAATCTGTCGTGTCGTCAAATGATGCTTCGTCATACATGTGGTGGCAATTGATTTTAATTAATATACTATAACTAGTAGCTTGCTCTTAATAAAATTAATATACAATAACCAACAGCTGGGGAGGAAAAGCGATGCTCGATGCCTCAGGCCGCGGCTTTCAAGAGGTTTAACGTTTTGCGGAACCGCAATTTAGATGAGCATTTTTGGAAGCTGGTATCCGTCAATACCAATATATCATACTCAATGACGGACAATAGTCCTGTCAGTAATTATTGAGCCTGACCGTATTATCTATTTTCAACCTTATAAGACTCTATTACCAGCGCCATATTTTTATAGCTGAATGTGAATAAAACTTTATAATTGGAAACCTTATTGGAAAACACAAACTAAATAAGTTCCAGCCAGACGTCGGTACCAATAGTTTCTTTGAAATGTCTGCAATGAAAAAAATACGAATCATTAATGTAAGAATTTATAACTTCAAAGCTATTTATTAGTTTGTAGAAAAAGTTCTTAACTCTCGGCAAATAGGTATTACATTTCCTGTTTCATATTTGTAGAACTTTTTATATTTCCGACTCAATCCAATTTAAAAACTATCTGGAGTAGGTATAGTAAGCACAGAACGAACGTCAACAATTTTAAAGTACATTTTGTTTTCCTATCAAAGCCTTTAATTAAATTTGTGTTTGTTTTGTTTTAAAAAAAATACCTTTTTAGCTTATAATGTTTATTTTATTTTATTTTTACAGTTTACAATCTAAATAAAACGATAAAATTATTTTATTTTATAAATAAATTATCTAGATTTAATATGCCATATAATCTGACCAGTATTGCTCACAATGATCAATCAATACTAATAATAAATCTGTAGGGGTCGGTCATGGAGTAATTTACTTTGTTTTCAGAAATATCGTGTATATAGGCTCTATACATGAAACTGAAACTAAATTGATGATTTTTAGAATTTTTTTCTGTATGTATGTATGTATGTATATATATGTTCCTCCATCACTCTTAAACGAATTAACTGATTTTCATGAAACTTGGTAGATAAACATTTAGACGTACAGGACACATAATAGGCTACTTTTTTCTTTTTCAACGCGGATAAAGTCGCAGCAGCCAGCTAGTGCATAACAATATTGTAAATACAAAAGTAATTAAGTCTGTTTATCTAAATATAGTATAGTGATAGTTTGTGCCCTATATAAGGACGTAGGGTGCTTTTTAACTATAATATTGAATAACCTGTTATCGCGATAAATGAAATTTATGAACTCCAATGAATTATTAAAAGTGTAGTAACTATGTAATTAAAAAGGAGTGTGGAGATGCTCCAAATAACTACAGACAGAATTGGCTGGTCGGGTTACTATCGCAGCGTAGTTATTGCAAGCTTTTAGGTCACTAGACGGTCGATATAATGAGCATTTGAAGATACAGTGCATCAAGAGCCTGTTAGTACTAGGAAGATTAATTGAAATGATAAAAATATGTCACATTTGTTTCGAATAGGTATTAGAAAGGGATTTGAATTTTAGTAAAATTTCTAATCTTTTGTGTTTTATTTTAAATTCATTTAGCGCCTCTTTTACCAACTAAAAGTAAAGTGTTGATTAGTTACTTTTAGAAATCATTTTCTGTTTTATTGAATTATTCACTTGGTTTAGTGCATCCATTGATAGCCGAATTTTCATTATTATATTCTATTCAATGTTTGGGACGTTTACCGTACAAACAAAGGTATATCAGCTCCATTATCCCCGGTTACCGAGTTTAAATGACAGTTTGGCCTACTTGACGTTTGTGAAACAGGCGCTTAAACTTATTCAATACTACTTCCTACTAATAATATTATGAATACGAAAGTTTCAGGGGATAATGTATTAATGGAGGTTTGTTACTCTTTTAGGCAAAAACGGCTGAACGGATTTGCATAAAATTTGGCACACAGATAGACCTTGACTAACATAAAGAATATTTTTTATTCTGGAAAAATGTTAGGTTTCTGAGAGATCATCTAAAAATATAAAAAAATCAGGCGACGGCGGCGCCACCGTCGTCACAGCGATAAAAATATTTTCTCATTTTTCACCGCGGAAGAAGTCGCGGGCACCAGCTAGTTTTGTTATAAAAAAATATGATATTTGAAAATTAAAAAAAAAATAGTAAATTTATTAATTCAATTAATAATTATGTATTATATTATAAAAGTTAGGGCCTCTTTCATAAACTACAAGTAAAGTGTTGATTAGTTACACTCAGTTTACTGCATTCTTCGATAGACGATTTTTTTTTATTATTTTCTTTTTAATGTTTGAGACTTTTACCACTGAGTACTGAGAAACAGCTTCAACAAGCGCGCGGCGCCGGGCACTTCACTACATGCGCAGCTATGTGTGCGTGACCTTTCACCGACGGGTTCACGAACGTGACCCGAAGGTATGTTTCGGGCGGCCTCGGCAATTCCGAGGGTACATGTCACAGGGACTCAGACGCACGCGAGGCGAATGACGCGAGTTTTGTGTTTGTAGTACCTACATGACCCTAAATAGGCTACTTTTTCCTTTTCCGAGTGCAGTGCACTCACCCTGCGTTCCGACTAAATGTAATTAATAGTCACAAAATATAAGGGCTATTAAGTAATAATTGTTCAAAAGTAACTTATATGCTTAGGTACGAGTATATCTGATAAATATCTAATAAGAAAAATGTAAAGGATGTTTATTGTTATTTAATTTCTGCATGTAAGATATAAATTAATTAGTTATATTTAAATAACATTATAAATAGAATAATAGAGACTTAGTGTTAGATGTTTATAGTTTGTAAAATAAGAAAAATATAGACAAAAAATAATTTAATTTTTAAGTTCTCCTATAAAAAGTGTAATTTTTATTTGTGGCCGTTTAGTTTTTAAGCAGCGATATAATCCGATCTCTAGTAATAAACTTAAATAAAAAAAAAAAAATTTTTTTGGGAGCCCTACAAGAATAGGCTAATAAAATTTAAGCTTCTAGGGAGCTGTCTCTCTGTATAGATACATTACTCCGTGCTTTTACTGTTCAAACAAAGGTATATCAGCTCCATTATTCCCGGTTACCAGTGACTTTAAATAACAGTTAGCCTACTCGACAGATGGTGAAAGAGGCGCTAAATCTTATTGTTTTCCTACAAATTATTTCAATATCCGCCCAGTAGACAGCCCTGTAGAAGAATCACATCGACCTATAAAAGCCTCGACTCTACGCTGCAGCATAGGCAATTAACAAACTAACACAGACATTGCACAGTAACATTTTCATGGCTACAAAATTACCCCTAAACGTTCAACCAACTGCAATGTTCTTTGAGAAAATAATGTTTTATTTGTAGCAAATATTTGAAGCCTGCAAATATATAATACATTCAGGCCACTTGTATTTCATTCTTGCATATTTTCAAGCGAAAATCTACTCTTATTTTCTATTTTAAATGTTTTCCCTCACAGAAAGACTACATAGTAAAATAGGGTAACACTTGCTTTACCTACTTATGAAAGTTTCAAATCTCCAGAAAGTAATTTTACAAATTTATGTATTGAATGTTTGCAGTAAATAATTCTGACTTGCTGTAAAATCATCATCAATACTAATAATAAATCTGTAAGTATATATATATGTATATTGTTCCTCCATAATACTTAAACGAATTAACTGATTTTCATGAAACTTGGTAGATAAACATTACGTACAACGCGGACAAAGTCGCGGGCGCCAGCTAGTAAAACATATATTCGAATGGGGAACAGGGGATGAGAATTCTTGACATCCCACTTAGTCGTAGGTGGCTACCGTCGCCTAAAAGCACAAATAACACGAGGGGTGATTCAAGTGCCCTGGCGACTCTGATAAGATATAAGATAAGTGTGCTTCATGTATCGTGTGTCTCTTGTTTTTCCCGCACCGAAAAACAATAGCGCTCATGCTGCTATTTTCCAGTACATTCCTGTCGAGAGGGTGGTTACTGTGGCCATACTATCTATACTAATATTATAAAGAGGAAAGGTTTGTTTGTTTGTATAGAATAAGCTTCAAAACTACTGGACCGATTTGAAAAATTCTTTTACCATTAGAAGTCGATATTATCCGTGATGAACATAGGCTACTTTTTACCCCGGGAAAATGCTTAATTCCAATGGGAAATCTAAAATAAAAGTAAATACTAGCGGATTGGCCCGGGAGATAGCGCCCATCTATCCAAAATACGGTAGATGGCGTTTTATACTTTTCTACGCGGACGAAGTCGCGAGCACCAGCTAGTATTCTATGTGTCGTGTCACTTTCTAATCAATATATACGGTCCATGAGCCAGCAACAGATTTTCATGACCAATTTCCTCCCATTCGATAACTCGTAAAATGACTGAGAGAGTTATATCATGAAGCGTTGTGAACGTCAGCTGCGGCTCCGATGGTGGGTTGAGCAGTAGAGTGGTAGCCGTCCACGCACATAATAAAAAAAAATTTTAATCATTTATTTCCGATTAAAAATTCATCAAATTACAGTTAGCCTAATATTTTGAAGAAACAAAATTGTCTGCTATTTATAAAATGGTGGATTATGCATCTGCACGTCACACGAATATATACGTGTTCAGTGATTACCTCCCAATAGAAAATTTATCAGATGATAGTTTATGTATTACTGTTAATAAATAAAAAATGGTGGAATGGTTGTCAGCTGATGCTCTGGAAGTGTAACGGGCTACCACTGCTCAACCCACCATCGGAGCCGCAGCTGACGTTCACAACGCATCATGATACAACTCTCTCAGACATTTTACAAATTATAGACTGAGAGGAAATCATTGACGAAATTAGTGCCTGGCTTACGGACCAATACTTCAATACTAATAAAATGAATCTGTTAAATCTGTAATAAACATTTAGACGTACAGGACACAGGATAGGCTACTTTTTTCTTTTTCAATGCAGACGAAATCTATATTATAAATGTGTAATTTTGTATATTTGGGTATCTATTACTCAAACACACAAAAAGACTCGGATTTGGATGAAATTTGACACACCTGAATTAATATATAGGTATACTTTTTATCCTGAAAAAAATCTTATATAATGAAGGTCCTTTCTGGTGTCCTAGACAACGTGTATGCAAAATTTCATGGTTATCGGTTCAGTAGTTTCAGTGTAACAAACTCAGTGTGAATAGGTAAGTGTTTTCGAAGATTTCTAATTTCACACACACAGAATTCCTCAACAGTCAACCACACGTTTAATCCAATTATACGAGTACATCATTAGACAGAAACCAGCACTTCCGCAGAGACTAACAAGCCTTTCGAACATATGTCGTTTCGGTAATCTAGCTTTCATCCCAGGGGCAATCACTGCTTACATACATTAAGCATAGTGTAATAGTAAGCACAGAGATAGATATTGTATTTTAATGTAATCTAATCATAATAATTATAATCACACTAACTGGTGGCCATGGCCACGTTCAAAAATGAATAACACTTGAGATATCTGACAATTTAAATTTAAAAAATTTTAAATTCACGTTTCTGTTCTAATGCTTAAATTCTGATTCTAGACATCTAAACATAGTTACATTTTCATGTTTAGCTTTTAAAGTTTGCTTTTGCCTGATTTATGACGATAAGACAATACCTCGGGAACCTATAACCATTTTTCCGGGATAAAAAGTTACCTATATGTTAATCCAAGTAATAAACTATCTGTGTGACAAATTTCATATCTGTTGAGCCGTTTTTTCGTGAAAGAGTAACTCCATCCTCAAAACTATCCCATTTATTTATATATTAGTAGGAATTAATCATGTATGTACGCTATTTAGGACTGCAATTTAATAAATTATCATACACACTATTCTATAGTATTCTATAGTATTCATTTTCATAATGGCATTATGTCTGTGTACTTTATAAATAAATAAATAAATTAATTAATTAACGAAACAATAAATATGACGATATACATATAGATTTAACAAACTTACATATGTGTATTAATCCTTGGACCTTTATTGTATGCACTATCGCACTTTAACTCATTAAACTTAAACATTTTATTTACATTTCTATGCTTCCAATATAATTATGTTTTTAGTGAAACTAGAAATATAAAAAATATAAATATTTAAAAGTAATTAAGTTTAAATTGACGAGTATAGCATAAGTGCGCTCGAAACTTAATGCTACCTGAACAAGTAGGAGCTCATACGAGCGTGAACTTTAGATGGGATGCAAATACGTCACTGTTTTATATCTTAGCTATTGTTAGTTATCTGTGCACGGCACTAACCACAGTCGACCGGTCGGTATCCGCAACATGATACAAACAAGAGTTTCCTATCGACGTTCCAGAAGGCCTGCCTCTACACTCCTCTCATATTATGACCACTTGAATATCGACTCACCATTACAAGAGTTTATATTTAGAGATTAAAGGTCAACCAACCAACCAATATTTGAAACCAATTGAATTTCATTTCCATTACGTCCGCTGCGCTCTCTTGACATTTACTAAATTAAATTATTCAATAACTGGAAATGTTTCAATAAATGTGTCGCTTCATATTTATTTTGTTACATTGACAGAGTGCAATAAACTTCGTAAATTAGTAAGTTGGCAAACTGTTAGGCATGGTGCGATGGTATCAAAAACTTGTTCTACTATTGTTCTACCGATTATACAAAAATATTTTAAAATCCAAAGTGTATTTTTTCTAGAGACAGGCTGACGGTCCACTTGATGGTTTGTGGCTACCGTACCTTATAACACAAGTATAGTCACAGGTGCAACAAGTGCGCATAAACTTGTCTTATTAATTTGAATGTGTAATTTGTAAGTGCTCCCTCTTGCTAAACCAAATAGTGACTAATTAATAATAATATTTATCAATACTAATACTAAATCTGTAAGTGTATGTATGTATGTTCCTCCATAAATCTTAGGGCCTCTTTCACCATCTTTCAAGTAGGAAAACCGCCATTTAAAGCCATCTGTCACCGGGATAAATGGTGCTGATATATACCTTTGTTTTTGCGGTAAAAGTCCCACTAAAAAGACAATAATAAAAAAAATCTCCCATCGAAGGATGCACAAAACCGAGTGCATAATTTAATAAAACATAATATTACTTCTAAAAGTAACTAATCAACACCGTACTTGTAGTTGGTGAAACTGATTTTCATGAAGCTTGGTAAATAAAAATTTAGACGTAAAGAACACAAGGTAGGCTATTTTTTTCTTTTTCAACGCGGACGACGTCGCAGGCACCATCTAGTTTAATATAAATCTTTCATTTCTTCCCATAGCCAAATAAGGTGATCAATAAAAGTAATTTCTTTGATTAGACTGTCACGGTCCGGATGGGTAGAAATATTATGCCGCGGACGAACGAATTTTAGAACAATCTCCCTTCTGAGGTGTTTCCACCTAGCTAAGATATCTTCAAGCAAACTGTATACAAATTCTTACTGGGTTGGCAGCTCATTCCTCCATGCGTTGCTTGTATCGTGCTGCTGCGTGCTTGCGTGCTACTAGCCGACGTTATCTATATACTATTGAGACGATTATATACCATTGGAAATTTTGGTGGCAGGGATTTAGATTTTTCTCAGCAATGACAAAACATATGAAAGTGATGTTTGGTAATCTGTTTCTTCGTGTTATTGACTTCATTTTTACGGTTGGATTTCACGATTGATAAACTTTTATAAGATGGAAAAAAATTCAAAAAAAACCTTTTTAAAGCACAGATTTACGTTTTACAGCCAAACGGGGCCAATTTATATACCTCTAAATAAACATTACACTTTAATTTATCGGTTGGATTTATTAAAATACATCGTAATTTTTATTTAATCGATAAAAATCGTTTTGTCGCATACGACCTTACGACATAAGCAACGTTTATCAACGTCCTCAAGCTATACCACCCTTCAATTCAATATTCAAAAAGTATATAAAACCAAAGTCGTCTTCATTCAATATACAATTCATTCATTCAAATTTTCACGAATTGAATCACGTTTTACTAGATTTTTATTTCATTTACTATAATTCCTGTAGAATAAAAATTTATTACATAAATAATTGTTGCTGACGCCCATCAGGTTTGCAAATTTTTCGTACTTGGAACTCTATTGTGCGAATACAGCAATTATTTTTCGAGCGTTGCGGTACGTCTAAAAGCTCCAACTAAAGGTTTCAACATTGGCTGAGGTGCTTTCAACCAGCGCTTTCAACCGATACATGATTCGTATAGGATACAGATATGATACAGTACAGACCGGTTACAAATTCAAATTAAAATGCTCACTGCTATCACAAAAGATGAAAGATATAATTCAGACAAGTACTAAATGTTATGCATGAAAAACATATTTAATAAAAAAAATACTAAGTATATTTATAAAATGTGCTAACATACTTAATTGACTACGCAGTCTAGAAAATTGAGTTTTTAGAAATGCTCTTTATAAAATAACTATAATTAAAATTGTGTTATTGACCATTACATCCAGATATAGTCTAGTATAGACGTATTATAAACGTTACTAGCTATCTCGTATTACTCATAGTTCTTTCATATTTTTAATTAAATTCTAATTTTTCTCCGCAAATGTGTTGAAAAAGTTCATATGAAATGCGTGGGCATTGGCCGTTAAATTCTGGAATCCATTACACCCTCGCCTTCGTCTGGTATAGACGTTTATCCATTAAAATGTCCAAGATAATCTTAGTAAGTGTAAGGCGATCTTTAAAAAGAAACGACATGTGGTGGCTGGATTTTGACAGGTTCTGTGTTCAAAAAAGAATCAAGCAACGTATAACTTTAAGTTAATTAAGTTTTTTTTTAACACGGTTCTCTAATTTAGTTCCTATTTCTAAGCAATCTAAAATAAAAATTAAGTAAATTCAAGCGTTATTGCTCATATATTTCTGTCAGGGGTTAAATTTTTTATGCATTTAAATTATCCCTCGGGAACAGCACTTTTTCTGGATATCCTTCCTTTTTTGTATCCCTGACAACGTGTATGCAAATTTCATGATTATCGGTTAAGTAGTTAAAACGTTATATCGGAATTAGCTGATTTTCATGAAACTTGGTAGAAACTTGGTAGGATAGGCTACTTTTTTTACAACGCGGACGAAGTCGCGAACAGCAGCTAGTTACAAATAAAAATACAAAAATATTTTCTCTTTATTATATTAGAATACATACTAGCATTGCCTTGATTCGAGTTAACACTAATAAAGTTCTATATAAAATATTATCGATATAAAATAATAGATTTACTTTTCACTTAGATGTTCGGGAAGCTTTTCAAGTATTGAGTAATAATAACTGATGAGGAGAAATGGTACCCAATAACTAATAAAAGCAGAAATAATCCGCTTAACAGTCGCCAATATTAATAGGTCGCCGTCACAGTAATGATCTCTGCTTTTACCTTAATCACTGGTCGCTAATACTTCCCATCAACCTCAATTAATATATTATATTATTTCTATTATGAAAACTGTCTTTTTAACTTGAAATTTCACAATGTATAAAATTTATATATTTTACCATTTTCACTATACTTTTTTTAATAATTGAAAGAGTTATAAGCGAGGATGGTTAGTGTATAAAATTTCCAGAAAAAAATTGCATCAGTGCCAAGCCTGGGGCGGGTTGCTGATATATTGTAAATTTCTGCTTCATGTTAAAAAAGGTTCTTCGAATTTCTTCGCAAACACCGACAACATTTTGTAATTTGCTTATTTCAATTTTTAATTATTATTGTCGTTTTATTGTTTTGTAGTTTGTAATTGTGTCTAGTTTAAAAAAGTAGTTATTATATTAATAACAACACTATTCTCTTATAGAAGAGTTATTAAAAAAATATATAATTATATTATAATACCTGGACTTGACCTGACTGCTTTGGACTTGACGGACCTGTTTTGGAATACTAACAAGAGAAATTTAGACTTGACTGACTTGACTTGACTGACTAGACTTGAGTTCGCTACTTTTGATTTTGATTTCAATTTTGCCTCTTTTTTTTTAAAAAGAGGCTATTACAAATTGCTATTTTAACTTGGCACTGGCAGATAATGGCCATTTTAAAATGAGCCGCATTGCCATTTAACCTAAAAAAGAAGAAGAAGAAGAATTATAATACCTATAGTTGTTGACCGCGACTTCGCCTACGTAACTTTGTAAATAAAATTATATAATAAAATCTTCCTCGAGAACCACTCTATCTATCCATTGGTGAAAACAGCATGAAAATCGGTGCAGTAATTTTTGAGTTTATCGCGAACACACAGACAGACATACAGACGGAGGACACATATATAATGCGAATTTTAAATCAATTGATTTTGTTTAACAGATCGATGATGAGATGTTTGGCTTAATGATCATTTCAGGATGCGCTAATTAGCCAAATAGAACAATCTGTATGATTGTTCTATTTGGCTAATTAGCTTAATTGATTCTAAAAATGTTACGAAAAGGCCGTTTAAACCTGCTTATTAGACCTTGAAGCTAAACTAAAGGCGGTAAAATTTTCAAAATTATATCTAATTACTGTCCCTTACTTAATTAACACAATTGTTTCTAATGTCGTCTTATAAAACGAGATAATTTTAACAAAAAATAAACCGACTTCAAACCGTCTCATAGTTTTTTCTCATGGATGCCATGGTCAGAACTGGTCCAAATTGAAATGGGACCACACGGGAAGCACCAGCTTTCAAATAAAAAAAGAATCATCAAAATCGTTTCACCCAGTCGAAAGTTATAAGGTAACAAACATAAAAAAATATACAGTCGAATTGAGAACCTCCTCCTTTTTTGGAAGTCGGTTGAAAAATAACTAAATAATTATTTTATCGAAAGTGACCAAATACGTAGTTTTAGATGTGTCTATTTAGGTACATTTTAAATCTATGTGTTGATAAGCACAAAACCCGAGACTGATTCATATTTATATCACAAGACAGGATACAATTACAGTCATAATACCAAGATATTATAATTATGTAATTTCTAATATTTATTTCGTTCTCTTATTGTTCCCACGTGTAATTCTGAAATTGATATAAATAAATAAAATGACCGTTCATTAGAATTAGATAAAAAGAACAATATGTAATTGATGTAAAAATATAAGAATAATTCTGAGAAAAACACGTGAAACAAATATTATTATACAATAACATTTTCTGGAAATTAGTGTGTACTTGCTTATAAAGAATTTCTACAAATGTCAATACATTTCTTTATCGTGTAAAAATTAATGTTTTATTTCATTTCGCTTCACGTTGTTCGATCAAAGGGTTTCTTTTTTCCCTTCAGAAATGGTATAAATGGTAACATAAAGAATCATAAGCCGAACAGAAGTAGTGTATATATAGTTATATACCTATATAACAAGACAGAAAAGCCGAGTGGCAACCAAATCCTTCAGGGCTCACCTCTAAGAGAAGCAATTAGCTTAAGCGGGACGGATTAACAAGATTATAAGTAACGTAAATGTTAAAAGAAAAATGTAATTAATCAATTGTAAGTAAGTATAGACCCATTGTATATTATTGTAGTGGCAGTTATGAGCTAGGCAATTCTGACAAGTAACCCCTTATATTGATATAAAGTAGAAATAATTGTATGGTTAAGGAAAGAACGACCAATAATCGGTGATCAATTAATGAAATTCCATAGATTTTTCGATTTTTTATTCTGTCAATAATAAGTGATTGTAATTGTAATCTGCATTTCTCATCTAGTAGGTACAAATAAAATAAAGTAAATACATAAATTCTGAATATATCGATTGTGATGTTCCTTTCAGTGTTGTAATATAGTGATTCAGTATGTCTTTAGTTGGTAAGCCTTTACAAACAAATAAATAAGTAAATCCCGCAAAAACTTATCAAAACTTCCGCACCGCACAATTAAAGCCAAATGTATAAATTAAATTTATTATAAATACATTCGGCTTTAGTACGAGGATCGGTTAACGTTTCAATGCTGAAAATATTTCTGACACGAACCTAGTGTAAAAATGTGTGAAACTGGCGAACCTCACTCAAACAGCTAAACTACAAACAGACAGCTAACTGTGCAGTCATCCACGTCGTTTAAGTAAGTCGCTACGAGAAAATTCGCTAAGTAAGTATGTGAGACTAGATTTTGTGAACCAGTGCATAGTACTCATTACCCCATCCCTCCCTTATCCCTTATCCTTAATCCTTCTATGGTCGGCAGCGCACTTGTAGCACTTATGGCGTTATAAGCGTTGTGTTATAGGCGACGGTAGCCACCTACCATCAAGTGAAGTCAGCCTGTCTGTCGACCTTAACATAAAAAAAAACTACAAGTAACGCATGCAATCATTGTCTATGTGTGATACAAACCCAATTACTTGCATTATTGTGTGCAGGAAGATACTACTTGTTTCGTTCTGCACAAGGATATCGTCAAGAGAGTTCAAAGAGTGGTTTCGATACTCGAAGAGCTTACTATACAAAAACCGTGATTTTATATCCAAATACGTATATATCTCAATATCAATATGATTTTTAAACATCATTAAGATTGAATGATAATTTGAGAGTAGAATCTCTGTCTCCATACACTTTCCTTTCTTCCGTGAGGAACAAAGTGTTACAGTAAAAGTAAATAAACCTCATTCATTACTTGGTATCCAATTAGATATATTACGACTCACAGGTTCACATTTGTGGTCAACGACTTATGGGAAATCCCCATGAGTCAACAGCGGTTACTTCATAAGGTATAGAACTGGATCATATATGTATCTATAGGTTTATATAAAATTGTCGTGTCACAGTGTTTGTAACCAAGCTCCTGCGAAACGGATTGACAGATTTTTATATTTTTTTTTTGTATATTCAGTAGGTCTGATAATAAGTCGTAAATTATTTTTATACCGCTTTATGATTATCATTGTGTGTCAGTTAATTTTACGTGCAGTCCAACCACTGACATGTATTTTTTGTTCGTAAGATAATTATTTATTAACTATTAATAATTAAACATTTTTATAAAATTAGCTTTTTTACGTACTATTTATTGAGTTATTTTAATATACATATATAAACATAGTGTCTATATATGTATATAATAATATTTATTTCCAGTGTCACCAAGTCACTCTGTAAAAAAAATGACGACGCCCTATAACTATAAACTATACACTAAAATCAGGTAGTGAATAAAACCACTGCTTGATTAACTTCGAGTATAATGATAAAAAGTCATAATGTAAATTTGTTTAAATTAATTAAGATAAATAGCGTACAACCCCCTCATGGATGGTGGTTGGTGCTTTTACTCACTGTAATGTTGGGGTGTGATGTGAGTGAGAGGTAATTACGGCGACGTCGACTTTATTGGAAAAATCCGTCAAATTTATTTCCAACTCCATACCATTCAAATAAGCAATCAATGTTTCAACACCGAGCGTTTGTTCGATGCTATATTGTAATACACTTCCTGAAATGTAGGTACAAATATTTTCCTTCTCTCTGTCACATAAATATTTACTACGAAATACAATATTATGAAATTATCCTGAGTGTCTGTTACCTTCGTTATGATATATATGAAATTAAATAAATGAATTACTTACATAATATGAACATATATACATAAGAGCTCTGTCTATACATTAAAAAAGATTGTATTATGTTACCGAGGTCAAAAAAAGTTAGGTTCCTGTGTGATTTTCAAAAAAACGAACTACAACGTTTACGAAGTTGCGAGCACCAGCTAGTTTCAAAATAAAATTAACTTTAATTTAATAAAATTACATTTTAACTTTGCTCTGTAACGTACGTATCCCAAAAGAGAAGGCGAGTGCATTAATTTAGTTAAATTTTCCGCTAATTTTACTCAAATATGTCAGCAACTTTTTCAAAGCCGAAGCATACCTAAATCTAATTTGGGGAGAGATTAAGGCGAGGCTTATCTACTAAATTAAATGAGGCATTTCGTTTATGCATGTTAATAAGTTAATTATTTTCTTAGTTTTCTATGATCACCTAGAAATTTGACGCCCGATTGAGATTGGCAAAGAGTGATATTGATTTAACTTGGACTGTACACGGGAAAATTTTAAAATTTACTTTAACTGCATAGAAGTTTAAGATTTTATTTGATGAAAACATCTCGCAAAGTAGGTACTTATTCTTTTCGTGATTATTATTTCGCTAAGCCATTTTTTTAATTCTAAAAGCCGATTGCTCTTGAATGCCGGCAGCTTTGGTTCTTAAGTTTCAAAAATAGAATTATTATCAATACTAATAATAAATCTGTAAGTATAGGTAGGTGTTTTATGCAGGTTGTATATATGTAGGTATGTTCCTCCATAACTCTTAAACGAATTAATTGATGTGCCCTAAAAATATGCATATTTTTAGAAAGGTGGAAACCTTAAGTATATAATTAAAATATGTTTTCTAAAATAAAATATAGATGAAAGTTCGCTGTGGCCCCGTGGTTCGACAGAGTAGTTCGATCAATCGGTTGAAATGAAATTTCAATGTAACAATTTTAAAAATTACTACATAACATGGCTAATAGGTAATAAATATACCATTGGTTGCGATAATATTTCTATAGATACACATAGATATATGTCAAATGTCAACACCGGATATTGGTCTCTCGGATATGATTAAAACCGAATATTGTAGCACAACTTGGTATATGATTCTGAATTTAACCCAGACAGCAATTACAAACTGCAGTCCTTGGCTTTGTCCGCAGAATGCAGCCGCTATGTTGCTTGTGGTTTGAGCAAACAAGACCTCAGATTCCTACCAGAGTTAGCATTCCCTTTAGATATCAGACACCTTTAGTAGCCTTCGTAGGAACACTTTTCCTAGTTAGTTTATTAAATTAACTTGGTTCTTAGTTACTTTATTTGACCAACCCCTAGGATGAGTGCCTTAACGCTCTTTCTAAGGGATACCGGGTTCGATTCTCGGCGTGCTTAACAAGAACACGTGCAATATTGTCAATAAAATTACTTAATTTCTAAAATTCATAATGTTAATCATTAAAATTCAAAAACACTTCTGCTTATTAAGTTGCTCAAACTTAATTAAGTTTGTTGCTTAAAATGTAAGTAATATTTTTGAAAAGATACATTTAAAAAGGGAGAACGGTGGGTTACCAAATTGAAAGCGGGCAAAAACGCGAGGACCAGTTAATTCAATAAATATGAATCATATTTGAAAATTCAATTATAGGAAAAAGTATTTGCTCTGCTTGAAGACGTGAAAAGTCCTGCAAGCTGCATTATTTTAATACAATGTACTACCTACTTATACTAGCCCAATCCTCCGCACACACCTACGTAAATGCCAGTGGCGGCCTTAGGGGGTGGCGAACGGGGCAACCACCCTGGGCTTCGCTCTTGCAGGGGCCTCGCGCAACAACCCAAGCAAATTTGAAAAAATATAGATGTTTCAACTATATTTGTTTTATTTAAAACTTTTGATTTTGATACCTAATTATTTATGCAGGTTATAACATTAAAATTAATTAGGTAAATTAAAATAAAGATAGTTAACTAATTCATTCATTCAAAACTTAATTGAAAAATTCATTATGTAATTGTGCTTTAATTGAAGATTTTAGTCTTAGGAAATCCGCAAACATCAATTTTAAAATTGTTCATCTCTTTATTTGTTAATTTTGTAAATGTAAAATATTTTAAAACTCAATTTATTTTTGTATAACTTTAGCATTTCTCGTCAAACATAACAAATACCTAAACCAAACAACCACACCTACTTTTGCATCACATACTTCTCACGAAGGACAAAGGTCTTTGCGAGGCCCTTTGGCAAAGAGCCTCGCAAAGACCTGCTGCCCGGAGTCTCGCAATGGGTAAGGCCGCCACTAGTAAAGTATTATGTTCGTTTGTCCCAAACCGCAAATCTCCGAACTACTACACTATACAGAAAAAATGTTTCCGAGATATCATATAAAAACTTTAAAAAAAAATGAAAAAAAAATTTAAAAAATAACAGCGCCTGACAAAAATCTAAGAGCAATGAAGTTTAAATAAATGTGTCAACGCCTAAGAAAAAGGTTCACAGGCGAACTTGCGGGCAAATGCCAGTTTTTTATACAAAATGATACCGATATTTACAGGTACGATATAATGTTGTCTGCGGTTGGCGGCTGCAATTACGTCACTCGCGGTTTGCGGTATGAGTTCAACTTTAGATTTAAATAGTTCGGTACACTGTCTAGTTTGATAAACTTTCGTAAAAAACTAATTTTAAATTTAACTTTTTCTAGGAAATATTATTTTTTAAATAACTGTTTAAACTCGTATTTCTGAACAATACCGTGTTAGCTAATGCGAAATCTGCAAAAAGTTGGATTAACGTGTTATTATTGTTTGCTAGGGGAGAATTCAACTAACATACGAGTAGCTCCAGCTATAGTATATATATTGTGCAGCTGCGTTGCACTTTAGAGAGGGAGATAGATGTAATCACGTACATAAACTTTTAAATTAACATAATCAAAATTTTAATTAAAAAAAACCACTTCAAACCGTTCTCTCGTGGACGCCATTGTCAGAACTGGACCAAATTGAAATGGGACCACACGGGAAGCACTAGCTTTCAAATAAAAAAAGAATCATCAAAATTGTTATCAAACCCAGTCGAAGTCGAAAGTCTATTTCGATTATAATTGTCTATTTCGATTATAAATTATCTACACCGATTTGAAAAATTCTCTCACTGTTGGAAGTTACATTATCAGCGAGTAACATTTAGTAACATTTAGTTAGGCGACGAAGTCGCGTGCTACAGCTAGTATATTACAAAAATATTTAATGTCTATTACATTACTCTATTATATGTAATTATAGCACATCGTAATGCGAAATAATTGTAAGGTACTACTGCTATGGATCGAATATACGACTCACTAATGTTACATGACTACATAACACGCTATTTGGAGTAGTTGTTTCACTATTCATGAAGGTGTATGCTATAAAAAGTTTTTATTATAATTTTATATCTTGTGAAAATGAAAAATTGTGTAGATGATTGAAGTTTTTATTACTATCACCGTTTACATGTACTGGTTTAACATGCAATTTTTAACGGTCTAACGAGATGCAATTCGTTATCATCTCAATCTTAATTAGATTGCTTAATAAAATAAGGAATTGCTTAGTGAAAAATAAAAATTTCGAAAAATTATCCATATTAATAATTTTTTTTTCTGCATAAAATTTTTTAATCTACTAGTAATTGATATTCGCAACAAAAACATGAAGGATCTCAAATAATAACACAAAAAAAAAACAAGTCTCGTTTAATATCTAATAAATTTAACGGGATTTTGTGTAAAAATAAAAAGCATTCCAACCTTTTATAACTTGCTCTCTGTGATATGCCAATAAAAATTTCAATAATTTTTTTTTGTAAAAAAAAATGTACAAAGCAATCCAGTAGTCGGTGAGCGTGTCTGTGGACAAAAAAGTTTGTACGCATTTTGCTGTGAATGTCACCCCTCTATGTGAACGCCACCTTGTTGGTGACCCCTCGGATTGTAATAGGTATTTTAGGGTCCGATCCGAAGAATGGGGTAGGGTTGACTCGTAATACCACGAGCGTCCCTCCGTAATGTCTATTCGCAATTCGCTCTATTCCTTTCGAATCACATACACAGATAAAATTTAACGTTTCAAACTCAACTGTGGCGAGTCTGGACTGATATTTATTTCAATTCTTTGAATATAAATGACGAAAATTACACCGCACATATCCACACGTATGAATATTCAAAACAGGTATTGTCAGTCCCATGGTGGGCAAGCGTGCTTCTATAGAAATTTAAACAAAAGCGTTTCAAACCCAAATCTCACGTCGACAAAACAAAATATTTCGTTTATATTAAAACATCTGCTTTGATTAAAAAGGTCTTTGCTACATTAAAAGATATTTTTCGTTGTTTACAAAAAACAGAACGTTATTTAGGTAAATTAATATTTGGTATTTTAAATGTTTAACCTATTATTTAACAGTAAGTTTTCTTTATTTAAAAAAATTTACAATATTATTGAAATAGTAGACAAAGAAGACATCTCAGAATCTCCTATAACGAGGGTCGTTGAGTCCGGCAGACTACAGACCTGCAAGCTCAGCTTTGAACGTCTGCTCATACTACTTACCGCTAAGACGATGGCGATGATAAATATTTTTTTTATATCAAAAGCTTTTCACTCAACAAAAATATGAAGTTGTTGTATAACAGTCAACTTGATTTTTTTTTTCATAAACTCTGAATCAGATTTTGCAAGCAAGTATTCATCATCATATTACTATTTACTAACCAATAATTCTACCACAAATTATCTAATAGAGGAAAGAAAAATGTCTTTCTGACGATACTTTTTAAACTATCTAGTGAGGGAAAGTCTAGCAAGTCTAGCAAGTCTTCCAATATGACGAAAAAAGAAAAAAACTCGCTGAAAGAAATTTAAAATCATGGCTTACATGCCTCTAAAATAATTAAACAGCAACGCTGATACTAATAACATGAATCTTAACTTATTTTGAGGCTCACTTTATGAACCTAACAAGAAAGTCTTCTAGAAATATTTCAAGTAATAAGAAGTTATTTAAAACTTTAAGATACCTGAACTAAGTACTGCTACTTACTTCTTATGTAAATTTATACTGCTATTTGTATTATAAATAGTTATTATAATGTTAATATATTTTTTAAATTTCTATAAAAAAACAGTGGCACTCCGGGATTGCGAACAGAAGTTAAAACTTGAACAATTACGTGTTGTCAACAGAGGTGTCGGTGTCGGTTACAGGTCGCGAGTGCAATGGTTTTTTCCCATCACAAAAATGCCAAACGCGCCTAAAGAAGTTTTCACTTCATCAATTAAGTGTAAACGTAATTGTTTTCAGATAATACAAATCAATTATGGTTTAGTACACTCCTTGTAGAAACTAATTTAGTATTATTAATTGTTAAGTACTGCTAACAAACGGCCCGGCAGAGGTTATTTTTGGGTGGTAATTACGGCTTCACATTGTTCTCTTAGAAGCCGCGAAATTTAATTTGTGGCTCTAATTCAACTTTTTACTAAAAGAACCATTATTATAAAGAAATGTTTTATGAATATTTCGCTCTTGAAACGTGGCTTATTGGAACTGACTCGAAAGTTGGTTTTTTGTCAGCATACCACCAAACGTTCACCACACTAATATTTTACAGTAACTAGCTGACGCCTGCGACTTCGTCTGCGTTGAAAAAGAAGAATGTAGCCTTTCCTGTATCCTGTACGTCTAAAAGTTTACCTACCAAGTTTGATGAAAATCAGTTAATGGTCTGTCAGTTCTGTCAGTCTGTATAATAACGCTTCACATTACTAAACTGATTTTGATGATAATACTTGTAGACAGCTCGACGCATAGAGAAAATTGTTCGTTGGTAATTTTTTTCATTTTTCACGCAAACTAAGTCGCTGGTAAATTTTATTATTTTAACATTAATTTTGAAAGTACATAATATCAAACGGTCTTCAATGTCTTAGATATGGAATATAATTAACACACAAATTTTGAAATTGATTTAATCTCTATTTTTATTCACTAACTAAGCGAACATTTTAAAATAAACTTATTTTAATTTTAATTTTATTTATCGCTTATAAATAAACTTGAACTGAGCACACATTTACTTGTGTGAAATGCAAGCTAGTTATATCGGAAACAATGTTTCTGTAAACAAGTTGATACTGTTGTGAAGGCATTACAAGGAATCTCAACATTGTACACATTTTGCACTACAAGTTATTTTCAGAGTTGTAGGCAAAGCTCACATGATGTCATGGCTATTTTTGACAACTTTTACTTTGACAAATTGATAGTCAAAATCAAAATCAATCAAACAGTAGCCTATCGTGCGTCCTGTATGTCTAAATGTGTATCTACCAAGTTTTATGAAAATCAGTTAATTCGTTTAAGAGTTATGGAGGAACATACTTACATACAATACCTACACTTACAGATTTATTATTAGTATTGATTGATTGGTGTGAATGTGAGTTTGTTTGTTTGTTACGCTTTCACGCAAAAATTACTGAAAACCGACCACCATGAAATTTTGCATACACGTTGTCTGCATACAGAAAAAAAACTCTAAAAATCATCAATTTAGTATCAGTATCATGTATAGAGCCTATAAACACGATATCTCTGAAAACAAAGTAACTTATTCCATGACCAACCTTTATAGCTTTATTATTAGTACTGATGAAGATAGAAAACAGTAAATCTATGAGAAGACAGAATTTCGGACATTAACTGTAACTTGTCGAATAATACAAAATTTAACATTGTTGAATACCCACAATGTTTCAGACCATTTCTATATTTTTTAGCACACGCTACCGCAATGTCATGTTAAAACTTTCCTAATGTGCTTCCATTACAGTGTTATGTGCGGCTATAATAATTCGGAGCTTTTAACTTAAAAGCTAACTTAAGTGGATCTGTAGTAGCCAAAACTAACAGCTTAAAAATTAATACTAATTTTTTTTAATACACAGGAAGACAAAAGACTAATATTATGTTTTATGGAACAGAATGCAGTCAAACGGAAAAATTCGCGCATGGAGGAATTTATTCAGGAAAGTTTAGTAGGAGTATTAGTTAGTTTAGTAAACTAGAACTAGTTTAGTTTAGGAAAGTTTAGTAGGATTTTCTAGTTTTGAAGGCATAAATTTTTTGTATGAATAAAAATCTTCACAAACCTATCGAGCGGGGTATCAAAAATGAAAGGGCACCGTGAGCTGATTTTAAAGATATACCACACCATAACATTGCAGACAGATGTTTTATAAAACATTTTCAAAACCCACCAAGTTTGGGCTCTGGCAGGAAATGGCTGAATATACGCTGAATATTAAAAAAGGAAATATTATAGAAATGTTACCAATTGTTTAAACAATTATAAAATAGTCATTACAGTATATTATTTAATTAAAAATACTTTCGACGAATAAAGCTTATTAATAATAATATTATTCGAATTTAGTAAGTTTGCATCGTACTCAATTCATTTTTGTGACAGAAATCAATCAACACGAATCTTTAACAAAACTAAACAGCGAAAAACGTTTATTTATGAAAAAGAAAATGGAAAGTTATAAATGAGAAAAATGATACGCGTAAAATATAACAGAATAAAAGAAAACCAATTAAATTACATCCGTAATTAGATAAAAAAAGAAAGCAATACATTTAAAAAATGACAGGCCTAATATGAAAAAAAATTAAATGAAAGCGGATATCAGAAAAACAGATAAAAGACTGGCTGAGAAAAATAAGAAAAATGACTGGCTCAATAACAGAAAATAACTTAAAAAACCGTTAGAAATAATAATAAAAACATTACACGTTAAACAAATAATTAAATGAGAGGGAAAAATAAAAAAAAACATATTCCTTCTTAAATTGGACAAAAGATACAAAAAACACTAAACATAAAACTTTATAACACATTTTGTCAAATAATTTTTAACTAATGCAGCTGAAAAACACCTTTTTTCTGTAGCACTTTAAACCGATTTAAAGTTTACCTAACTTTTACTCGTAGCAAGTTGTAACAATTAATATAATAGAATCGCTATGCCAAATACTTTTATCGCCCATCTACAAGTTTTGAATTTGACAAACGTTTTCGCATTGCTCACTCTACACACGAAGCCACAACAAATATTATTATGATATAATATAAATAAACAAACCTGCGCTTCGGTACAAAACGCCGGTGCTTCAATCGAATCATTTTGTATTAGAATATTTGAATTGTCCGCGCCAACCCGAGACGTGTTTGGCAGGAAGCGCTCAGTAACGGTACCGAGCACTCGCACGATATCGCCACACGTCTGTTCGTGACTGAATGCCTCAGCAGTAGTGGCTCGGTCGACTCTATATAGCCCCGTTCAGGGGGTGGCTTTTGCCTCGCATCCCCATCCCGTCACCCCCGACCGCCTCTCTCCTCCGCGTACTCTACTGACTTAACCCCCGGGTCTAAGGCTTCTACCCATTTAGTCATAAAAACTTTGTGCGTATAATTACCTTACAGGTGACCATTTTGGATGACCATTCGTCTGGGAAATGTTACTGCCGCGTTAGTTTTCGTTGCTAGTATATTTATGCACGCTAAGTAATCACTTTTACTGATCTGGATTAACCGATTTGAATGCGGTTTTAATTTTTGTATTGTAACAAGATTTCCGTAACGTATTTGTTTCATTCCAATCGGTTTACAAACAAAAAAGTTACGCTCTATTCTAGGGTCTACGGTCGCTACAGATTATAACTATGTATAAATGATAAAACTCTAATTTTGTTTAATACCTAATTTTGAACAATCCTTACGCTTTAGAAACTGTCAATGTTTTCTCAGCTTCTCTCTTAATTATAGTGAAAGTCCCATCAACATCGCTTCATGGTCTTTCTGTCCATTGATTCATTGTTTGTAGCACTGTTTGCTAATAACGTCAGGATTTTTGTAACGAACGAATAACAGTATGAGCTTTATATCAAAATCGCAAACAGACACTTCAATTTTATTTATTTGTGCAGAACAGACGTAACAATACTCCTGTAAATGATTTGTAAGAAGCAGAGAAATACAACTTTTAAGACATTTTCAATGTTAAAATGTAAAACCATTTTCATACCTACTAACAAATCAAAGGCAAAATTTATTAAATTCCATGAACTTAGAATTTTTACTTTTGCCGGTTTCTAGGAGTGTACAAATGCTGTCTTTGGTTGCGTAGCAAGAAAGGTTTTATTTACGGAATGGTGAAGTTAATTGTCATAGCGGTCACAGCGAAATTAAATATTAGTATCAACTATTAGTTGCTATTACAGCTATAGTACTAGTTTTATACTAGTCATAGAGTTTGTGTTGATTTTCATCATCATCACCTTAGCGACAGGACGTCTACTGCTGGACATAGACCTCCCCCATAATTTTCAAATAGTGACCGGTCGGTCAGAAGCAGCCCGGATCCACCGTCGACCTGCGGCCCTTATCAACGAGCCCGTTCTCCATGTGTGGTTTTGCTGTGGTTATCAACTCGAAAACCACAACAATTGTCTACTTTGGTATTCATTGAGCACCTCTCAAAAAGTCTATAACATGTTTACCATGGTTATACATGTCGTTGAAGTTAGAATACGAAAGTTGTAGATGTGGTTTCATGGTGATTTTAATGTAGAAAGACAAGCTATCGACATTGAAGGCGATAGGTTTTAAAAACCATAAATATATAGAATACGGCACCCGGTTGTCTGTCTAAATGTTAACATGTCGGGTAATTTGTTACTAACAAAAATCAACAAAAAAATATTTTCTCTCTTAGACTAACAAAAAAAAACTTATTTTTAATTCAGGTAAATGAGTTCAAGATAAAATTTATTATTCTATATTGTAAAACCCGATTGACGTTAAAAACAACACCCCTAAAGATGACCGGTACCCTATAAGTGTTATGATTCGGTTTTTTTAAGTAAAAGTTCCGCTATTCTCAGCATGTCCTCTTTTCCTTATATTATCGGGGTCGACTTACCACTTGAATTCCCCTAGTTTTTTCTCTTGTGTATATAATAAGCTAATATTGCTACAAGATGAACCGTCAGTCTGCCTGTTGAACTAAAACAATAATTAAAAAAATACCGTAGGAAAATATATAAACTAAAAGAAATGGTTCTTTCGTTCGATATCATAAAAATTGCAATTTCATTCTATACTAGAGAGAATAAAATTAAATGCCTTATACACAGAAATTCATTTTATTTTGTTGACATTGAGGCGACTAGGTATTATAGCCAGTTTCTAACTTTGTGTAAATTTTTATTCCAAGATAAAAAATACTTTGCGTCAAACAAAATGAGAAATAATCCACATAAATCCCTAAATTGTGTACTTTTTTATCAACATACCTAGCGGTGTTGACCTCGCAATGTCCCGACTTAAGAATGCGGACATCCGCTCTCTTCGCGGGGTGTCGTAAAGTAAGAGACGCTTGAAGAACTCTACAGAGATACCACCATTAGTGGTTTCTACTAAAGAATTAAATTTCATAATATGACATGTATTGACATATAACAATTTTTTTTTTTTTTTATGTTAAGCTCGACAGACAGGCTGACAGTCCACTTGATGGTAGGTGGCTACCGTCGCCTATAACACAAGCAACGCCATAAGTGCTACAAGTGCGCAAGTGCCATAGTAATGTTTACTATTATATTGAAAAATCCTAACTAAGTAACACCTATAAATACGTATGTTAATTTGTTTTTTTTTGTTACGTTTTCAAGGTTTAACAGGTTCTCAGTTATACAGAAAAGAACATAAACACGTACCTTTCGTACAGAAAAAGTAAGTACTGTTACCGAGTGATCAAAAAATATCTGCCTAAAATACGATCTAAAAATATTTAAAAAAAAAAACGGGTAAACAAAATTCTGTTCGTGCCTATTTATTTTAGATAATGTTTTATAGATAAGCATAAATTTAAAATAAAGAATAATCCCTTTAAAAAGGGATGTGAACGAAGTCTTTTAACTATTTAATAATATTTTAACGTGTAATGAATACGTGTACGAAATCGTATTATAATACGATATCGAAAAAACTCGAATATACCATGTTACAAAAAAAAACTTTGATCCTTTAGCGTAATTAAATTTTAGATGTATATTAGACATGTACAACATCAATCTGTATCCCCCAATGTTGTTATGATCACTTTTCTGATTTGCCTCCCACTATGGAAGAGGAACCCCACAAATTTAAAGGCGCATTCACGTCAAAAGTAATATTTCATAGCTGATTATATTCTACGCATTTAGCTATTTACGAATATGTCTTATGATGTCTAACGGAAAATTTATTTAAATTATTATCAACAAATTGGACGAATTGAAGTTGAAGACTGATATTTCAAACAATTTTATTGAATTTGCCTTGATGAAATGGAAATACATTAAATATGGATGGCTAATTAATTTCGCAAGTAAACAGTTATTTTTACGGTTTCTCCTTATAAGAAATTCTATTACTCTGAATACCATAAATAAGTCTTTTAGTAAATTAATTATGTCCAATAACAAACATGTTTTGAAACGTCTGGAATATTTTCTGTTTATATTTTTATAAATATTCAAATTACCAATACCATAGCATAATCATTTTTATAGATGTTATACGTACACACAGATGTATGTCTCCATCGATTATATGATATTTTAGATTTAGTTTTAATTAATCCAAGAGAAATTACTATTTATAAAAATACAGTTGCCTCTTGCTCGTTAACAGTTAACACTATTCCAATTAAAGATTTCCTAATAAGAGTCTTCCTTCTTGGGAACATCCATTTTATCGATTCGATCCTCTTATATTGTTTCATAACGTAAATATGTCTTATAGTTATAGGCTATAGGGCATATTCTTCATTGTTTAAGTCATTATATATTCCTCAATTATAATCACGCGAAGTTATATTACAATAGACATTATTTTTGAAGGCTTAACAAATTGTAAATCGAGCAGTAACGAACTAGGAACAGAGGATTGAATGAAAACCACTCCAATTATCCATGTTTCTTAACTAGACGGATTTAAATGTGGTGTTGTTGTTTAATTGGTTCGTATATTGTTATGAAATGAAGAGTTTATATTATGACTTTATTCCCCATTTTAACCATTATAATTTTATACACACGCATCAGTCAATAAAAATATATATTAATATATTTTATATAGGCAGATCATATAAAATATATATTACACTGGTACTTTGTTATTATAGTCAGCCTGAGTAACAACTATGAATACATTATCAATGCTAATAATAAATCTGTAGGGGTCGGTCATGGAGTAATTTACTTTGTTTTCAGAAATATCGTGTATATAGAGGCTCTATACATGATACTGAAACTAAATTGACCATTTTTAGAATTTTTTTCTGTATGTAGGTATGTATGTTCCTCCATCACTCTTAAACGAATTAATTGATTTTCATGAAAGTTGGTAGATAAACATTTAGATGTACGGGACACGTGATAGGCTACTTTTTATCTTTTTTAACGCGGACGAAGTCGCGGGCACCAGCTAGTTCTTAATATTTTTATGATTGTTACAGACAGACATAAGATATTGTAAACATACTTTGACTTCTACTGAAATCGTTTAAGAATTTAATAAGCTGAGATTTTATTATAATTATTCTTAACGTCAATAAAATGACGATTAAATTTATATACAAATTTGGATATAAAATTGGATAATTTTAAAGTAAAGTTTCGAAATATCATATTTGAATACAAAGAGAAAATGTTTCAGGAAACAACAGCATTTTGTGTTCCCAACTGGGTGACAGATAACAAACTTCAAGAAATGCATAAGAAATTGAAACCCTTTATTTGGACTTGACCTGACTGCTTTGGACTTGACCATAGATGTAGAATTACTACCGTTCCGTTAGAAGATAGGCAACGTAATTATCATGGCGAGACTAAAAACAAAATACATTAGTGTCCGTGTGATAAGCACGTGTGCGAGACAAATAGTGCTTCGCCATGCTGCCTCTACTTCGATTTATCGATAAGTACAGATTGCATCGTCTCTTCTGAATTGGCGCTGATGTATTATGTGGAATAACTTTATATTTGAAGTAATAAATAAATAATAATTATTATTTTATTTTATTTGGGAAAACAAACAATTACACCATATATAGTAAATTTGTAAAAAGAGAAACATACATAAATAAAGGTACATAACAATGAAATCAACAACATTTTTGTGCCCTTATATTTTTTTTTGTTTCAATAGTTTTCTTCAATTTTTTCTTTTTCGAGAAAGATAAATGTTTGCTGTAGAGCTCTACAGCAAACATTTACTGAACAATATCTGAAACAAAATAGAGTTTAAAGAATTATTTTAGGGAAATATTTACAACAGTCCCATTTGTCTACGGAACCCAAAAAACAAACAAATGTAGATTTAATATTACGAAGTTGAATAAGGCTGCATACAAGGCATACCTTTGCATGTATGCAGCCTTATTATTCAGTATATAATACTACTCTATGGAATATCGATAAGAAGTTATCGATAGTGTCAATCTCTACAAAAGTCAGGTAAATAATAACAAGAATTCACGTATTTGTTATTATTTTAAATCAAATACCTATGCATTCACAGCAATAGTGAAATAAAGTGTGATAATTTCTTCTATCCATACGAATTTGTTTCGTTCAAAACTGACGTTGGGCCGATATAGGCCGATAGCGTGTACGTGAATCGTTTTGCCTATCTGTCTCGCTTTAACATACGCGTATACTATGTTTTTTCTCTTTTTATTGCCGATCTATATACTCCAACATCTTTGGACTTGACGGACCTGTTTTGGAATACTAACAAGAGAAAATTATAGACTTGACTACTACTTACTTGAGTCTGCTACTTTTGATTTTGTTTTCAATTTTGCCTCTTTTTTTAAAAAAAGAGGCTATTACAAATTGCTATTTTAACTTGACACTGGCAGATAATGGCCATTTTAAAATGAGTCGCATTGCCATAACCTAAGAAGAAGAAGAAGAACCCTTTATTTATATAGGAGTTCATTTATTCTGAAAATTCATTAGGAATTTCATAATCGAATTCTCACTTGTATATAAGCTATTTTATTAATTGCAAATAAATATCACCATTCCTCACAACAAAGTATGCAAATAATAATATGAAAAGTCTTTCCTTGGTTTTGAAATAAAGTAGGTATATAAAGTACTTATGTACTTACATACGAGTATAATAATTTGCGTAAAGGCTGAATGCGAAGGACAATCTTTAAGTTAAAAACACATGATGGTCTAGACTGATATTACCAATTCAGTAAACAAAATAATTTTATCCCCATTTAGGTAGTTAAGGGTAATCATAAATTTCCTATGACTACTGTTTTTATTTATACCATTCATGTCAAATAAACAAATTATCGAAAATATTGAACAATTTTCGAGGACAATACAAAACAAATATTTTGGTTGTTAGCAATTATTTTATTTTAGATAATTTGTTGTGTCTGCGAGCAAATTCCTGTAGAAATTCCTGTAGGGATAGCAAATTCATATTTGTGCAGGCGCTGCCTTATTATATATTTTGTTTTAATTCCGCAAATAATAATTTTCAACAAAAAAAACCGACTTCCTACGATTTTTACGAACACACATAAAATTTTTACGAACAACCGACTTCAAACCATTATCAGAACTGGACCAAATTGAAATGGAACCACACGGGAAGCTTTCAAATAAAAAAAGAATAATCAAAATCATTTCATCCAGTCGAAAGTTATGAGGTACAAACATAAAAAATAAAATATAAAACATACGCGTCGCGAACCCCCTCCTTTTTTGGAAGCCGGTTGAAAAATACATGCGGTCGAATTGAGAACCTCCTCCATTTTTGAAGTCGGTTAAAAAGACAAAACGCTTCTTACAAAGAAGAAACACGTTCACAAAATTGCAACGCGAGGGTTGCGTTTCATCTCCCCTTAGGTGTGCTACGACCTTAAGGCTTAACCCTTTGCAATCCGGGCAGTTGGTTGCAGGGGTCGGTCGGTGGGGTCACCGGCCTTCGCTTGGCTAAAGGGAAGCAATAGTTTGGAGGCTCCTACTGTCGGTTGGACCTCCACAGTAGCACTACCATGAGTTTATGACGATCGAAATCGCTAGCGAGAGATGAGCGAGAACGTAAAATATTTGTAAGAAAAATTGTACAGCGCCTCTAGCGGTCACACAAAGAACTAAAACCGGTAACATGAGTTGCATAAGTGAAATACCTGTCGAATGTAGTCGCTAGCGACCATTAGCGACTAACGTTTACTTGACATTTCTATACAAAATCGGTACCATGAGTTACAAATTTGACTGATGCTCTCGAGAAATACCGTAACGTTAGTAGTTAAATCATTCACTAGCCCATTGAAGGGTGAAAGGTTCGTTATCGACAGAAGTAAACTAACGTAAGATTTCGATAGTAATTCATGGTAGTGCTACAGATCACCGCTCGCTCGGCCGACACGGGTCTGGTGAGAGTCAATCGAACCGAGGTCTTGGTTCTGCGCACAAGATTCTTCCGGAGGGCTGTGCTGTGTGAATTTTGCCTGCAATTGATATAAACTCGCACCATTGAAGCAACACTCGAATACCACTTCTTCTCTGAATTGTTTACACTAATATGCGATAATTCGTAAGTCGACATACGCATACGTTTCTCGACGTGTATAATTTGTATAAACAATGCACTGACGAGAATCTTAGGTAAGTGTCGATACGAGACTCTCATATTTATGAAGTAAATTTTTAAAATAGAAATTTCTTTGTTTTAATAAAACCTATTTTAATAAGCTAACGAAATATGATGTGGGATTCACTTTCATCAAGTTCGGTAAAAGACAAGGCTTTACTAAAACTAACGGAATGATTATCATGTCTGTCTGTAACTGTAATTGGCTAAAAATTTGTATAAATTTCTTTAAAGTTTTTATTTTTTTTAATAATTAAGAGTAAGTCTAAAATTACCATTAAATTAGGAGACAATCCAATTTGCCTTATCCAGTAGTCTAAATAAGTCATTTTGAAAACGATTACGGAAAATGTCTTTGATATCTATGAAAGCGACTCAGAGTAAATTGATTCTTGACTTGATTAAAGCATTGGGCGTCGTCGTCGGTAGAACAAGATTTCTATCTAAGCCACGTAACCAAATTTATCCTTCTTTGTTTAAAAACATTAATTAATTAAAAACTTTAATAATATCTTCTAAAAACAAAAACAAACTTGAGGGACAACATTTCAATAAAGCGACTCTTTCTCGGAGAAGAAGACTTCATTTTTATTTCATTATTTTTATTGAATCTAGGTATCTACTACGTACGACAAAACATTGTTGTTATTTAGGTTGGTACAAATTACTAGTGGTCGAGGAGCCCAAGAGGGGATTTCGGGATTTACTCGAGCGCGTCAGATATTTTATATTACCGCACGTGTCTCCGATAACGTTTATGTATGTAACTTGAGCGCGTCAAATTTTCAGAGAGGATGTTAAGTAAACCCAAACTAAGATCCCATTAAAATACAGATCATTCGGATGTAACGCAAGCTCAATTGCCATTTTGTAATACTCGAGCGCGTCAGATTTTCATACAGACGCTTCAGCCTGACTATTATATGGAAGATTTTTTTAAATACAGTTTTTAAAAAATTTTGAACGCCTGTAGACGCTCATCCCTCAGCTGAAAAGAAAAATATCATATAACCTTTTTTTCTTCCTACCATCTAATCTTCAAAATGCAATAGATCCCCACGACGCGACGTTCGAGTAACTCCACATTTAGCATCGTGGGCTCCTCTACCATAGTAGGGTATATAATTTATACATACCTGAGTATATATAAATTAGAAAAAATAATCTTATAATAGTAATGAAAGTAAGAAAATGGAGGTACCGGTAATGATAAAGACTCTTCTTGCCGAAATATTGCAGCTTCCTCTGAAGTTGATTTCGGCACGTCCGGCCAAAGATACCGTACGTACCTAATTTTCAACTAGCGATGCGAAGAAAAATGATTGACGGGAGTCTTACAATTTATTCAAATGCAGTTCTTCAGTAACCACCTGTTCTGAAAATAATTCCAACTCTATGAAACCTACTCTTCAGACACTTTTTGTTATATCTTGAAATATCTTCACTACATATATAGTTTCTTCCCACAGTCTGCGCATTTTGAGTCCGCGTATCACCGGTCATTTTCGACTGTGAAATGTCGGGTCTTGAAACAAAAGTCAGAGAGAAATGTATGAACTCGTGTTTTCACCTCTATATAATTTATCGATTAATAATAGTGTGTAGTCATATTGCATTAAATTATTCGGAGGCCTTTATAAATAAGCATTATAGCCACAGCTCGCACCATAGCGACGCCGATTCAAATGCAAATTGAAAATCGACCTCCCTTCACATTTCTTATCCCCCTTCACCCACCCTTAATTACCAACTTGTTGTTGTCGACAGGGGGCGGTCAGCGTCTAATTTACTAGAACTTTTATCGTTTTTTATCGCATGCATAAGTAAACATAAGTCGGAGACACTTCAACAGAATTCAAATTAAGTACCGAATTAAGTAGTCTGTTTTTGTAGAAAAAAACATCTTGAAAATAATTGTAGATAAATCCTCAGAATATTCATATAGTTATAGACAGTGTATAACTTAGAATAGTTCTCTTTAGAATTGATAGGAAACTAAAGGAATTCAAATACACTCTATACACTATACTCGTTACTCTATAACACTCAAGTGTAAAGAGTAACGTTCATTTCGTCGTGTTTATATACTCTTACTTATCCCTTAAATTTGTTACTAGGGCCTAAAATGTATACTAATAAGGGCGGCCGGATAGGACCACAACAAATTGGTCAAAATTATGGGTTCGGATTATCTTCGATAAAGAATGTGGTTATGTGCATGTTGGTAAGTATAGGGAATAGATGAAAACCGAACGTACCATAGTAATTTATATTATTTAATTTTATTATTATAACTAACTGGTGCCCGCGACTTCGTCCGCGTTGAAAAAGAAAAAGTAGCCTAACGTCCTGTACGTCAAAATGTTTATCTACCAAGTTTAATGAAAATCAGGTAATTCATTTAAGAGTTATGGACGAACATACATACATACAATACCTACACTTACAGATTTATTATAGTATTGATTGAATGATAATCTGGCGTTACCACTACTCCTGCCTTTACCCGCGACTTAGTATGTGCCCCTTTTTCTTAGGTCTTAAAAGATGTCATGTATTTCTTAATTGCTCATATATTTTGTCAGGTGTTGAAATTTTTATGTATATAGACCACGGTAACTGTACTTTTTTCTGGATAAAAAGATACCCTGTCTTTTTCTGTATGTCTATAATAACTTTTATAGAAAATTTTTAAATGATCGGTTGATTAATTAAGACGTGAAATCGTAACAAACAAACTCACTATAGCTATTAATATTAGGTTAAAGATAGTTAAAACCGACTTCTTTTTGTAGACAATGCGGAACAAGTCATACAACATTAAACAAAAATGCCTTGAAGTGATTATGCGAAATGTGCTCCTCTACGTATCCTTCTAAATCTTGTTGCAACATGCAGCAACGTAGTAGAGACATATGTACCTGACTCATCCATCATAATATTATGTATACAATACAGAGACACCTCGAGTACTATGTTGTACATGTACACGATAGGAGTACACAATGAGAGAGTGAGATAGAAGCCACGCATGCAATATTACTTTGCCAAATGCATAAAGATTATAACTCCTGTCACACGACCTAGTTTTAGCGCATACGCTCGCTAGATAACTTCGTTAATTGTGGACGAAGTTTAACGTTATGCCGGTATAGAGTTAGCACTTTAGCAGCGTGTTTTCATTTCGATTATCTAAATTCACTTTGTCAAGATACTCATTTCCTATATGGTGTCGTTCTACAAAGGCGTTATATTTCTTTAGAATCCCTGGATTATTAAAAAAATATTAAATACTGGTGCCTGCGATTTCGTCCGTGTTGAAAAAGAAAAAAAAAATGCCTATCCTGTGTCCTGTACTTTTAAATGTTTATCTACCAAGTTTCATGAAAATCAGTTAATTCGTTTAAGAGTTATGGAGGAACATACCTACACTTACAGATTTATTATTAATTTCCAATTCATCATCTCATACGCAGGGTACAAAATGTTTAGGATTTCCATTTGTTTATCGATTTCATTTGATTGTTTTAAACTTTAAGATTCAAAAAAGTTGTCCTCAAAAAATCTTCTCTTTTGAATCTTTTGACACTATGTAGTAATATTAAGAGTACACACGGTGATCTCATCGTGTAAATAATACCATGTACAGTAGTCGAGACCCTCTGAAGACTACCGCAAAATAACAGTACCTATTCTGTTTCGGTTCAGTGAGTATAGAACATGCCAGAGCCCATTTTCCTATCTTTTCCTACTCCTGTAATCCTGCTATGGTCGGCAACGCGGTTGCAGCAACTGTGGCGTTGCTTGAGTTATAGGCATTATAGGCGACGGTAGCCATTTACCACCAAGTGGACCGACAGGCTGTCTGATCATCTTTGTTGTAAAGAGGAGATGAGATCTCAAGATTAAGATAAAAGATAGATGGGCCCGCGCCGCGGTCCGCGTTAAAATTATTGGAGTAAAATCAAAATTGTCACTTGTCACGAGTTACATGTTAGCTAATAGCTTTTAACGCCATCTACACAATATCTCTGAAACTAGAATATTTTACATAATAATACATCATTACCAAAACTAGATGGCACCGGTAATCATGTATCATAATTCAAACAGAGTTGGCGCTTATATTAATTCGTTATGATCCTTACATAGTATATAGTATTCCTATTATATTATAAGTTACTCTATGATGTCGATTGTCGAACAATGTGGTCGAACACGTCGAACCATCTTCTTCTCTTTTAATGTCTTGGCTCCATCAGATCTTCTCCGATGATTTTGCCAGTGTCATTAGTAAAAATAGCAAATTGAATAGCCTTTTTTTAAACAAAAAAAAGCAAAATTGAAATTAAAAAATCAAAAATAGCAGATCCCGAGACTCATCCGAGACTAGTCAGTCAAGTCAAAGTCAAGTCAAGTCTATCACGTCGAACCATGTCGAACAGTCCCAATGACAATGATAGATGTCTGTGTGACAGAACCATGACAGAACTGACAGACACGAAGTTAACCGTGCTGAGTCCAGTGTTGTCAACTTTATTTTTAGATGAACGTACCATTGACCACTAAAGGTTGTTTTTTTTTTTTTTAAGAAATCAAGAAAATAAATAGTAAATATACAATTAAATTTCAATAAAACAACACTAAATTATTTAAAAACGAAATGTAATTATAAATTTAAATAAATATTTAGGAAATCCAAGTATCTATTCTTTTGTAAATTTAATTTGCCCAACATTTAATTAATACATGATCCAGTTTTCTTAAAAAGTTGTGAAGCCAACAAAGACCCATTCACTGTTCCTATCGTCAATTTGTTCGGTCACGTTATCATTATTTATTATTGAAGTGAAAACTTCTTTAGGCCCGTTAGGCATTTTTGAAACATTGACCTCGTGACACTGCTACCGTAACCGACACTTCTGTATATAATGTATGTACTTTCCTGACGATTCACAAAATACACACGTAGCGTAGGTAATTATTGTTCAAGCTTTCACTTCTGTCGACACTCCCGACGTGTCACTGTTTTTTTTTTATTTATTTAAGACACTAGCGACAAAAATGTTTTCCTTTTCCAAAATCTTAGTCTAAGAGATATCGCCTTTACAAAAAAATTATAAAAAAATTTTTTTGCTCATTTAATTTTGGGCACTAGATCGAAATACCTACTTAATATTTTTTTATAAGTTATACAGCTTGGAGAGAAAGAGAAAATACATATAATAAAGTAATGTGAAGATTACTTTTAGCTATAAATATTATGAAAACCAAATTGCGAAATAAAATATGACAATTAAAATGAAAGTGCTGAATATGAGAAGCAAAGATACTGAAAATAAATGCCTAGATCGGGCTTCTACCACTTTACCAACTGATTTCTACTGTTTTCTTATAGTGAGCTGCTGCTTTTTAGTTTCGTTGTTGGCAACACTGTCAGAAACACAACAAAACAAAACGCGAAGGCGAACGATACGAAGCTAAGAGAATATACATGCTCCTTCTTTAGTACGCGCTTCTGTTTTTCAATGTTTTCATTCTAATTTCAAAATAATTTAATTGAACAGTATATTTTTTTTGTATATTGCATTCAAATAAATTATTGTGTATTGCTATCTTACAAGTTATATTACCGAGTTGAAAATCGTAGTAGGCCTTGAAGGTGTGTAGTGTTTCGATCTCCGAATCATACCTAAAAATAGATTCAAGATTGTATTGCATCACGCCGCAACTTCTGAAACATATCTATCTGTGTGCAATTTTTTTTTAAATTTAAAATTCCTTTGTTTTAGAAATAATATGGAAAAGGGTGCTAATCCTCCACCGTATGGCTGGAGTAATAATGGCCATACCTTGCAGCCACCTCCGGCTGCCCCTCCCAGCTATTCTCAAGCTGTTGGGGGAGTTGGTCCCTCGAGTCCATATACCCCGCAGTATTCACCATGTAAGTAATAAAGTTTAATATGTTTAATTGGTCTCAATGTAAACACGTCGGGTGTGATGACTAATGGTGACCTTGTAACATTTACATTAATAAAAATTCATCTATTCTCAGTGTGTAACCCGAAAACATGTGTTATTTTAAACATATTATGTTTTCGGAATGGGCTGCTTTTTCCTTTTCAAAATAAATATTTTTATATAGGTACCTATTTATTTTGAAAGCTTAAATACGCTCCCTGATTAATTACAAAATTTCAAATTAATTATATTAAGCCTTGAAATGTGATGATTAGTTTTCTTATATAATATTTTTTTGTGACAATGAGATTGTTAGGAAGCCCTTACTTATTTTATTTTACTGACTCGTGTGTGTGTGTGTAATTATTTTACAATATTTACCACTGAGAAATGTAATGTTTTTATTGTAAGGAAATTTTAGTTTATCTGATAAAATAGTTTACTTGTTGTGCCACTTGGTTAAAAAAACTCAAAAGAATTTAATTTATATCTGAACAAAATTTCAAGTACATACATTTTAGTTATAATAACAGTGAAGAGATGAAGATGAGATGAAGAAATGATGAATGAACGAAGAGTAATAATAACTATGTTTCCATCGCTATATAAATTTGTGCTTTGTGCATAGGTATATCGGCTAATTTCTACTTTATTAATAACTAAATTTAATTTATGATTCCTCCAGTGAACCTTTATGTATTTGTTTGTTGACTGCTTTTTATAGAATCAGTCTCAATATCTGCATGAAATTTTTAGGAACTTGTTTACAAATGGGTTCACTTAGTTATCGCTATACCCAGAATCAGTGTTACATCCGATGTCACTATAGCCAAATTTTTTTCCCCTAAAAATATAATTTAAATTTAAGGGATTTACTAGGGATTTAAGTGTTATGCTGGTATAAACAGA
Organism: Synanthedon vespiformis; assembly: GCA_918317495.1. Lineage (NCBI taxonomy): Eukaryota > Metazoa > Arthropoda > Insecta > Lepidoptera > Sesiidae > Synanthedon > Synanthedon vespiformis. Next base: position 9,015,555 of record OU906947.1, read on the forward strand.
GTTTTTACAATCAAGGTTGTTATAATTAAAATTTATTGTATTATAAACAATATGTAGGCATTATCAATACTAATAATAAATCTTTAAGTGTAGGTATTGCATGTATGTATGTTCCTCCATAACTAAGCTACTTTTTGACTATGACACAAGATAAGCTACTTTTTTCTTTTTCAATGCGGAAGAAGTCGCGGTCACCAGCTAGTCTATAGTATAAAAATTATCTATAAATAAATCTTATATTATAAGTGTGTATTTACATTTAACCGAATTTTTTGTATTAAGCAACTGATCAATTTAAATAATAAATTCTTTCATGTCTATTCTCAAAGAGAAATGTGAACTGATTTAAAGGATTTTTTTTCAGCTGCCGGACCTCAGATAGTGACAACAGTAGTTCCAGTTGGGCCGCATCCGACACACATGATATGTCCAAGTTGCCACGCTGAAATAAATACTTCGACTACAACAAAACCTGGGTTCATCGCATATGTTTCTGGTGCTATTATATGCGTCTTAGGGTAAGTCATCAGAATTAATACCACTTGATGGTAGATGGCTACTGTCGCCTATAATACAAGTTACAGGTGCTGCAAGTGCTGCCGACTATAGTAGAATTAGCGATAAGGAGGGGATAGAATTGGGAAGGGATAGAGAAATGGGCTGTGGCATCCCCTACTCACTTAACCACCTTATTTCAATTAACACCTTATTCAACCTTTTAACGGTAGTTTACTATAAGATAAGGAGATGGTAACTTACTGTGGCCAGATGGATTGCCCAAATAACTTAATAGGGCAAGTTGTGCCCTGACATTGCTTGCCATTTACAGACCAGAGCTGGGAGAATTGATTAAGGATAAGGAATTGGAATAGGGAGAAAATTGGTTCTGGAATCCTTTCTGAATGACTACTGCTGAATCACAACAGCACACATGCTGTCACGGTGGTCTTCTGTAATTCTGTGAATTCAGTCAGACAGGCTATCAAAAATTTCTGTGAAACGCAGTGCTCCATTACTATTTAAATTACTTGGAAATGCGACAAAAATCCAACACAATATTGTGATATTGTGTTGGATGTTGGGTGGGCTGCCCAAATGACTGCGAACCTCGGTGTGTCCTGTCACTACTGTTTCTGTTCTTAACTAATAGTCTAATAGTATATATAATTTACAGCTCATAGTACTGCTGGACTGTTTGTGAGTCACACTTTCAGCTTGTGATCTTATCTGGTATTTTCATATATAATACTAGCTGCTGCCCGCGACATCGCCCGCGTAACTTTGTAAATTATATACTAAAACCTTCCTCGAGAACTACTCTATCTATTGGTAAAAACAGCATGAAAATCGGTGCAGTAGTTTTTGAGTTTATCGTGAACAGACAGATGGACAGACGCGACGGAGGACTTTTTTCACAATATGTAGTAAAACGTTGCGATTTAAAATTTCTTTACTTGAATTCTTAATAACTATTTGATTTAAAAAATATATGCTTTTCTCAGATTTTTCTGTGGATGCTGTCTGTTACCTTGCTGTATAGACAGTTGCATGGACGTACATCACAAGTGTCCTCACTGCCAAGCCTACCTCGGACGATACCGGCGATGAAACAAAACTACCAACTATATCAAATAACAGAAGATTAAATACAACTCGTAACGACAACACCACAAAATGATTAAGAAACGTAATCTCCTAATTTGTGTGGACTAACTTGAGTGACATTGAACACAAGTTCGGCCACTGCTCGGCAGCAAATATTCACCCACAAACAGTTGATCATTGATTTATATTTCTGCCACACACGAATTTACTCGAATAGCTATAAATAACGACGCCCATAAAGGTTCCAGTTCTGAATAGAAATAAATTAATTAGATTAGTCCACTTGAAGTAAATTTCACATTTACACTTCAAAATGCCAATAATAATAGCATGATATAATATAATTTCACAGAGTCACACCTCATAATGCCAATAATAATAGAGTACCATGTAATAATGCCACAAAAGAATTAATGTAACATTTAATGTTGTTAACATTATATTCTTACGTGATTATTTTGTGTTTTTTATATGTATGTACCAATTTTTAATTTACGATTATTAGTTACGTTACGTAACTAATTGTTTATTATTAAGATTATTGCGGATTTTCAAAGGGGAAACGGGATATTGACTTTAATTAGATTCGCGTCCTTTTTTAATAGATACTTCGGGATCACAGAAAAATTTAAAATGTAATGTGATCATATTATAGTTTTGATTTGTTTTTTAAAAGAAAATAGCTTTTACATTTCCCTTTTTTTGTAGCTTTTACATTATTACTTATTTATATATTTTGTTTTTAAGCAAAGCTTTTTAGAACCGATCTGTGATAGTAGAAATCATGATTTTGTTTGCCAATTTTCTTGATGCCTCCTGCTTCTTATTCTTATGAATAAAATAAATCCCCAAAATAGTTTAAAAACAACTTTGTATTTGTTTTTATTGAATGAATAAAAGTAACCCCATGGAGACAATGCAAAAAATTTAATCAAATCCGACCCATTCTTAGTTTTACAACACTGAGTGATTACCTCTGCCATTTTCCCTCAATATCTGTTTCATGGTACCGGAAAGAGATACTTGGTCACCTTTTTAGTATTTATTATTTATTATTTATTTTAATATAGTTGTGAACCCGTGAAAGTTTGTTTACATCCTTTGCGTTGTTTACCTTGCATGGTCAATGTCAATTTCTACAATCTTTGTAGTCAGTCTTCCTGCGAATGCATTTTACTTATGTTTACCTACTCTTTAGGATTTACTTACTCGAAACTCTCCTTTGAATACACCGCCAGTGCTTTGTTTAATATTGATTTAAGCTTAATTTTTTTTTATTAACTTTTTAAAATTTTTTTGTGTTTTCATCGTTAGGCGAAACTCATACATTTTTTTTTAAATTTCACATCTAAAAACACATGTTGTAAAACAAATTTATACATGCAAATCGCCATTTAGTTCATAGCTAAATGGAACATTGCACAAAGTTTCACTTAAGAGTTTACAAACATAGTTAAGATTGAAGAGTGTTTCTTCCTTTTGCAATTATTTATACACAGTTAGTATTAAGTACTAATAATTTACTGTTAGCTTGGTTAAATAAAGGCTATCATTTATTTAAACTATCATTTTCGTAAAATCTTTGGTGACAACTGAACGTGTTTAAAGAAGGTAACACTCTTTCATTGAAACCAAGAATCTCAAAAAGATTTTTTATTGGATGGATTTTCTCTCACTAGAGGTCATACTTTAACAATGACTAATTATATAAAAAAAAACAACAACAGAATGTTACACTAAAGACATGTTTTTGATTTCCTGTTTAACTATTCTGTTTAGCTTGTTCTATAACTATAAATAAACTGCCAATGTACTTTAAAATATTATATTAAGGTATTTATTGAATATTGTTACAAACGTTTTTTACCAGTGCATAAGATACACAGCATAATATACATTATTTTATACTATAGGTATGATTATTATTGACAATAAAATCTTTGGCACATATCTGGCGTCGCTAAACGCAATTGTTACCCATGTGGTGTTTTACGAATGTGGTCTTTTGAGAATATGATATTCAGCGACGCAGCGGCTGGTAGATGTATTGTACTATCATAAAGTGTGTATTCACTAGGGGACATTTGTTTGTCCCAGTACGTCGCAGGCGATGTCGCTCGACGTCGCTTGCGACATTTATCTATGTGTCGCGGGACATGTCGTAAGTCGAAGCTCTGCGAGCATCGACATGAGCGACTTTCGTCCTCGACCAGCTTTGAGAACGCATGTAGCTATACTAATTGCTACTATACTATACTTATTGCTTCTACTACTAATTGCTGCGTAGTGTGAACGAGGCAAAGGTCCCGCAAAGTCGCAGAGACATATGTATTATCTATAGTATAAGACATATGTCCCTAGTGAAGACGCGGCATAAGATATTTTGACATATCTCGCGTCTAACCCCCAGCGTCAACGACGTCGGATATGTGCCCCAACTCTAACGAATTAATAAATAATCCATGATTAATACTCGGCTGCAGACCACAAAACCGCAAGGTCTTCTCAGTTCGTGAATCAATTTCAATTTACCAGTAACTGTATTTACAAATAATTGATAAAATGACATAGGTATATGTATGTTAAATTTAATACAATGTTTATCTCTATGCAATTTTAACTTGTGTGGGGATTCGATGGTCGTGCTTTTAACTCATACTTTGGAATTGTTAAAAAGTAAACCCCTTTAAGTATGTGTCCATAAGTATAAATAAATATATGTTTAACAATTTAATACGAAAAAGTAGTTTCATTTACTTAATTGCAACTCCAACGAAAGGAACTTCCAACCCTAAGAAGAAAGAATCATCAAAATCGTTTGACTCAGTCGAAAGTTATGAGGTAACAAACATAAAAAAAATATATACAGTTGAATTGAGAACCTCCTCCTTTTTTGGAAGTCGGTTAATAATATAAATCCTTACTAATATTATAAATGCGAAAGTTTGTATGGATGGTTACTCTCACGTAATAACTACTGAACTTATCACCCTGAAATTCGTTGTCTGGGACATCAGAAAGGACATAGGGTATCATCATATCATCAGAACGTGGACGAAGTCGCGGGCACCAGCTAGTCTTACATAATTTTGACATTGGGAAGATATATAATGAGGAGATTTTTGTATTCTATGTATAATACAACAAAAAGAATAAAGTTTCGATAAAACCAATACCTATTAACATTAAATTCTTAATTAGGGTACGTGTTTACATTTATATGACATTTAAAATTATTTTTAAATATAAAAATAATATCTTTTCTATTGTGTTTGTTAATAAGGTAAACAAATACCGTCGAACGACGACAAATACCTACTTACTTAAATGTTTGTTTTAAAAATACACGTTTTATACTTTGGTCCTTGTGTTCTTTTCTATTCTGTGTCACACGTTTGACATTCTGTTACAAATTAAAGTAGTGATTATATACTCTTTGTTACAAACAAATCACTGGACTGTATACTGTGGGTATTTACTTCTAGAGAATTGGCAAATCTTTACATAATTTCTATTTATAACAAATACATACAGTAATGATTAGTTTTTAAACATTGTTGATTTTCCTTATTGTAATAGTTTATGAAGTTAATTGATTATCTCGAACTAGTTTTGTTCAAACATTAGTTTAGAACAGCAGTGTTTTAGAGACGATGTCGTCACCACGCCCAAAATCACCTCGAACTCCTGTTTTGCCTAAAAAGGAAGAGAAAGAAGAATCTTTTTGGGATAAAATCGGAACTATAGGACGCAGAAAGCGTATAAAGGAAGGTATGGTATACTTTTTCCGAGATTTCAATACATTTTAGCCTAATCATATAAATTTTACCAAATGTTTATGCTGATATTACTTCATCAGTGACCTATATTCATGCACCTGTGTACAAAATGTACTGTAAATTTTATTTTAGTGTATTTTCTTCATTTTTACTTTATGCACAATTGATGTTGAGTGTGTTAACAAAATATTTTCAGTGCAAGATGTTCAAGCAGAAGGGAAATATGCAATTGATTCGCCAGGAAGTCCGACTGCTCCGGAAATACCTCCAGAAGAGTACAGTTTACGTAAGTACTAACATTCTTTTTGCGAATATTATAATTTTTTATTGATTGGATACTTTTTGAATTATTTCGTTCATGGGCCATCACTGTTATTTATAATTTATTACCAATAATAATTTAAAATAGTAAATTTCATAGTATGTAATCCGTTCAGCCATTTTTGCTTCAAACACACATACATACAAAATTTCGCATTTATAATATTAACGTGGATAGTATATATTTGCACTATACAATATAGTATATACAATATGGGATAGTATATACAATTTTTATAATTTAATAGTTGACAATGAAGAACGAGCCATAATTGAACCGAGATCCTTAGAAGATCCCCGAGTGAAGGAGCTCATTCAGGTCCTCATTGATTGGATAAATGATGAATTGGCTATGCAGAGAATCATAGTGAAGGATATCAGTGAAGATCTGTATGACGGACAAGTGTTGCAGAAACTGCTGGAAAAGTTAACAGAGACCAAGCTTGATGTCCCCGAGGTTACACAGTCAGAAGAAGGACAAAGGCAGAAGTTGACTGTGGTTTTAAAAGCTGTCAACAGGGTAATTAATAACAACTTCTTTTTATATAATTTAAATTTATGACATTATTTTTGATGACATTAATTTTAAGCCAATGGTCTACTTGATTGTACCTACTTAGTCTAAACCTGAATCGAATACTTGTCTATTCTTTAAAAAACTACTTCTATCTTTGATTACACAAAAATAATTATAATTTCAGGCTCTTTATGGAACAACAAAGCCTGCACAGAAGTGGAGTGTGGATTCTGTTCATTCAAAGAATGTGGTTTCCATATTGCATTTACTGGTCGCCTTGGCTAGGCACTTCCGAGCGCCTGTACGTTTGCCCGAAAATGTCAGTGTCAATGTTGTGGTCGTAAAGAAAGATGCGCCCAATCAGCTTTCACACAGGTGAGTACTAGTTTATTAACTTTGTTTTGGGTACCATATATATATCTTTCCTTAGCTCTCTGTACTGTGTGTCCTGCCAACCTACCTGATTCGATCACGTAGTGTAAACCCGAGCATAGATCTGATAGCTCCGAGACATGTTTCAATTTATTAAGAAAAAAAGTGTATGTTTTTACAGGACTTATATTGAAGACATAACAACAACATATGACGACCTTGGCATGAAATGTGAGAGGGACGCATTCGATGCACTGTTTGATCATGCACCTGAAAAATTGCAAGTTGTCAAGAAGGTATGTTCACTTCCTTTTATTAAGTTTAATAGTTATTTTAGAAAGTTTTAATTTGTTCTAATATTCATAGTGTAGGCAGATTGTGTTCTGCAATGGAATCTGTCTGGTAGCAGTAACAGATCTCTATTAACAGTATGATAACGTAATACCTATTAAATGAATTACGTGTATGACGTATGACAAGTCACCCTTTAGATAAAATAGTAGTTTATAATGACAAAAAATTGTCTCTTTGTTACAGTCTCTGGTGACATTTGTGAATAAACATTTGACCAAAGTGAACCTGGAAGTTGTGGATCTGGACACTCAGTTCCACGACGGAGTTTTCCTTTGTCTACTGATGGGCTTGCTGGAGGGTTTCTTCGTGCCCCTTTACGATTTCCATCTCACACCTCAAGATTTTGATCAAAAAGTTCATAATGTCTCTTTTGCATTTGAACTTATGCAAGACGTTGGACTCGCTAAACCTAAAGCTAGACCTGAAGGTAATTACTGTAACCTTATTTTTTGATGTGCATGCATTTTTAAATTTGCTTCTGTAGTAGGAGTCAATTCAGAAAAGTGATGATAACGACAAAATCGGGGGTGCAGTTTGATTTGATACTATAGTTACATAACGATGAATTTAATTCTATTCATGTATAAAATACACTCTTTTTTTTTAAATAGGTAACTAATAAATTATGTATTTTCTTTGCAGATATCGTGAATCTCGATCTTAAATCAACACTCCGTGTGCTCTATAATTTATTCACAAAGTATAAGAGTATGGCCTAATGTCTAACAAAAAAAACTTGTATTGTAACAAAGATAACAAATTTTTTATTATATAAATTTTAAAATATTAATTTTATATACTAATTATAATAAATAATATAATAATAAATTATAAATTTACTAACAATAAAGTTTTTTATTTCCTTTTCAAGTCTCATATCTATAAGTTGTTTACTTTCTATATGATATATCAGGGGCCCTAGACAAAGTGACATGACGAAGACGATAACGAAGTTCGAAAACAATAAAATGTATGGGAAGTATCACGTGACTTAACGAAGGCATATGTATATCCCATACATTTTATTGTTTTCGAACTTCGTTATCGTCTTCGTCATGTCACTTTGTCTAGGGCCCCTGGGGATTCAGGGGTCAATCACAAGAGCCCGAAATAATAACAATTTTTGTGACGTGACGCGACATGTCCACAGTTAGCTAAACCAGAATAAACCCCTGTATTAGTCTAGCTAGCGGCTAAAGGCGGCTTTATCAAAGTCTAAATTAAGTATTTGGCCGCGCCGCCCAAGATCTTTCGACTTTCACCTTCGACCTGCCTAAGTGTTTTAACAATTTGGCGACCAAGTACTATCAGGAAATAATTATAAAATTTCGATCGACAATTTATAAAATTAAATTGTCGAGGTCTATTTATGCCGAGATATAAAAATGTCAAGATGTAAAAAGTCTATGGGCCAGAAAGTATAAGTATAGAAAAAATGTAAACATATTAAGTGAAAGTGACCATTTTAAAACTAGTAGTGACTAGCAATACTTAAAGATACACACGCATACGATTTTGATGATTGATAAAGTGAAATCAATGACTTGTCTGTTTTGCGAGACTTCTATACTGCTCAACAGTTCTTGATACGGTTTTCACTAACGAAACAAGGAAGAGGCGTATAGTGTAATATAAGAAATGAAACAAAATATTAACAGAATATTTTATTTTTCTAAAGTACACGAAAGTTCCAATAATCAATATGAAAATACATTCCATGCATTTCTATGAACGGATACGGGCGTAAATAAATCGCCACAGATCTATTAGGGACTCCAAACAATTCATGAAAAGACGTAATCGACTGTTGCGTACGATAATACATATAAAAAACTAATTAATTATACAATACAAAAGGCATAAATTTTAATTACATTTTATTACTTAATTTTTATTGTTGATTTTCATCACAATTTTCGTATTTAGATTATGCAACAAATGTTTATTAAAAAGCTTAATAAATATTTTCCGTTCCTATAAAATTTATCTACAGTGAGAAAATGTTGTATTCGCATCGTCAATAACTGTAATATATTTTAATGAAATTAAAACATGTAAAAATATAATATGCATTGAAACTTTTAAATATACTAATAAGAATTTAGTTTACAAAGATAAAACACTGTTTCCTAAGTAGAATTCCTCGATGTGCATACACATACTCAAAACTATGATAATCTTTTTTATTGCTCATTTTATCAACATTTATCCACTCATCTTTCCCCGTGTGAGCCTTAAATTAACAAATATTCGTTAAATAAATAAATATTTACAAGTCGCATATTGGAATGTTTAAATATATAAAAAGTCAACTTAATTTTTTTTCTATTATATTATTTTATATATTTATTTTTCTCTTTAAAACTTATAAATAAAATTATGTCAATAGTTTTTAAGCTGCAAAACAATTTTATTATACAAGCTAGTTAAAACTACATGCAATTCTCGTTAAAAATTGCCATTTATATAGATATGTAATATTATGCATACTAAAATATTTTATTGCTGCGCTTAATGAAAGTGACTACAATAAGAAGTACAGGCCCGAATCGCTGCCTTTATTCTCACGGCGGATGCGACCCGATTCTTTAAGTAAATTAACTTAATTATATTAATTATTAATAAACTTTACATTTTTATTTAAATTATTAAAAAATAGTCAATTTTTAAAATTCTCACGTGAGATCTGAAACATCAGCTTATTTCGTAAATAGTCATGACGATGACAGGAAAAATGGGAAAGTAATATTAAAATTTTATGGAAACACATGAAAAGTCGGAACATAAAAATAAAAATTATATAAAAGAAAGTCGTGTTAGTTATAATACCTACACCATTTATATCTCGAGAACGGCTTGCCGTAATCTAAAAAAAAAAACATGTAATATAATTGGCATTTTGGACTTCACTATTTAAAATTGGATTCTACACAAAACTACCATATTATGAGAATTTTATAATAAAAACAAATAATATTTTTATTTTTCTTATTTCGACTTACAAGCTAAGTTTCATTGCGTCATTCACTTACATGAAACATACGTCACAAAATATTTCAGTGTGACTGTCACTACAAAAATTTAAAAATAGGCACGTTGACACCAAAAAATAGGTATCAACGTTTGCTCATTTTATTCGTACAAACGCGTTTGTTATAAATTGACACGATATATTTTTATAACTACAATACTACGTACAATACTTTAAAAAAATGTAAAATAAAGACACGTGTGGCATAAAACTATGTTTAGGCAACTGATTATAGCAAGCGTGCGCCCTATACGCGCTTTATTGCCCCACTAGCCCCATTCCTGGGGCAGTATTTACGTTACCAAAAAATTACTTATTTTATTTGCATTATTACTGAACAAATTTAAATTTAAGCATACAAAACCAAAGCGAAAGGGGTAAAGAAAGAGTGACGGACGCTTGTTATATTTCGGTCCATAAATTGCCATACAATCTCTTTCTATAGCGCGCCCGAGGCGCTTGCTATATCAACTCCCTTAGTGTACATGCTCACTTAGCAGCCACGTCACAGCGGCCAAGTGTTATTAGCTCTTATTGGCCTCATTACCCAACTAAACTCTGTATTTTTGGTCAACTAAACTAAAACAAGATCTCTGACCGCTAAGTGTGCGTGTACGCTTCACAGTGCGCTATAAATTTATTATAATGTCAAAACTTAAAAACTAATTCCACTTGAGAGTCATCACGATTCGTCCTAGATTTAATTTACATGTCAAAATTCCAGATAGCGAATTACAGTTACCTAATAAAACCGTATTGTGCAAGATAAAAAAAATAAAAATAAAGACTCTCTGAAGGAGTGTACAGTCAGCGTCAGAAGTAGATGAGCATCTGAAGTAGGCAAATAATTGTTGGCATTTAATTTTTCATTAACTTCTACACACAACAGATTTCAAATTGATGTGGGCTTCTATGGATCCAAATATATCTAAACACTCATAATGCAAAAATATCTAAGCACTAAAATTTTCAATTATATCTCAACACTTTTTGAAATAAAACTTTGACATCTTTGTATTAAGGTTCATATTTAGCTGGTGGTAATAATCGTCTACTTACATTACGTTCATATTACGCTTGAAGGACATCAGTGGGGAATTATTTTCAACTGAATTCAAAAAAGGAACAATTTGTTCGGAATGGTTGGCAATATTTTTATATAATACTAGCTGGTGCCCGCGACTTCGTCCGCTTTGAAAAAGAAAAAAGTCTATCCTATGTCCTGCACGTATAAATGTTTATCTACCAAGTTTCACGCTCTGTTCTAGAGACCCCGGGTTTGATTCCCGGCAGGTTCAACTTTGGAAATAAGCTTTTCAAAATTGGCTCTGATCTGGCTCTTAAAACTAGTGGCAGGGCATACTGACGTGCGACAGTAACCCCTTACCGAAGGGATAGGGAGCCCATTTCCCTAAGCTATCCTTAATCCTAGTGTAGTTGGCAGCGCACTTGCGACACCCCTATAGCCTTCCTCGATAAAATTAAATGGTCTATCCAATACCAACACAAAAATATTTTTTCAATTCGAACCAGTAGTTCCTGAGATTAGCACGTACAAACAAACAAACACTTCAGATTTATGTATTGGTATAGAATTATATACTATTAGTCATCAACACACGTTCTAATAGTCCCAGAGCCCGTGAGGGCCAGACTTTCGTATTATAATAAAAGCTGAAAGTTCTTCTATGTGTGCCTCTAGTACAGCTAAGAACGATCCCCACCCATGATACCTGGGTAGTGGTTCCTTTGGTAAGTAACCTGTAGCAAAGGTGTATAAAATTCCATCTCAAATTTGTTTTTTTGTTTTTGTTAATCTATAAAGCTCAATTTTTTTATATTTTATTCGTAACAATATGAAAACTCGCGTTGCTCATTGCCAGACACTTAGTATGGTTCCAAGCCCCAGTCAGACACCCTTAAACTATAATATTTTGTAATTCTACTTACGTTATATTGTAAAGGCTGAATTAAATATATATTTTTGGGACAACTCTTAAGCGATGTTTCCTCAGTAGCCAGACATTTTCGAGGGTTCTATCATCCTGCCAGACGCTTTGAAGAGGACGATAGTTGCGAGAGCGCGGGCCGCGGGGCATTTATGTAGTAATTGGTGCGAGTGAGTGAATGTTGAATTATGTGATAATACTTTTAGATGACACTTTTCGTCAGCATTGAAAGCAATATAACTGAAAGCAACTTTCAGGTTTTATTATAATACGGCAGTCTGGCTCTTACTCTATAATACAAAACACGAGGGCCATTCGAAATTTAAAAAATATTTCGCTCATGACTTCTCAATTACATTTATTTAGATCTGACATATGACAACTGTTTACCTAATTATAAAAATATGAACGTATAGAACATATTGACATTCGACTGTATAGATATTTTTGACGTGTTGGATGTTCACATTATTTAGAGTACTTTGGAGTGTAGATATTATTTGTCCTTAAAGTGTGTAGTTTTATTTGAGTACCTAGACAGTTCCGATATATCTGATGCTGACTGTACATATATATAAAATCTGGAAAACGTAACGAACATGCTAAATGAATAATTGAAAATAGGCTAGGTTTTGCGCGGAGCCGGCGAGAGATCGAAAGATGTTGACGACTCACGTCGCAAAGTTAATTTCAGTTTTTCATCTTCTTCTATGAGGTCGTCCTCGACAGATACGGCCCGGCTTAGTTCAGTCCGACCGAGCGCACGAGCTCTCCACGCTTCTAGCCTCATCACCTATAGAAAATAATAACAATCAAACAGGTTAATAAATCATGCTTAGGTATTATAGGCATTGACGTGAATTACAAATTTTCTTTTGGTTTATCTAATACGGGGTCAATTTTATCACTTGTCTGAGAATATAATCAAAAAATTTAATTTCTGTTTAAAAAATAACAAAACAATAATATAAGTAAGTATAGCGAAACCTTTTGTCGACTTCTACAAAAATAGACGTAGCTTCTAAAAATAAGAGAATATTAAAATGTTACTTGTTTAACCTTTATTGCAATATTAACCCTGATCAAGTTGTGCTTATGTTAATTGATTATTTATTAAATATCCACAACTAACTTAATCAAAACGTTACGATCTCAAACATAGAAATTTAATTGAAACTTACAGTTCACATGTTTTTCTTAGTTTTTTTCTGAAGATATTTAATTCTCGTTCGGGAGAAATATTTTTATACTAAAAGTTAGATACTACGAAACTTTTGACCAGATTTAGGTTCAGGGGACTTTTACACACAATTACATGTTTGCCTCAATTTCAGTACTATCACTACTAATTAAATAACATGCAAGCTCAATTTCATCCACAATGTTACTACTTACACGAATTAAAAAATACACTACTTAGACACTTTAGATATAAAAAGAATGAATAACAATCATTATTGTTTCATTCAAGTATACGATTTTATATCATACCTATTGATATGATAAAAAAATCGACTGATTTTAAAACACATGCATTGGCTAAAATAATAGACATACAATTTCTTTTTTCGATTATTAAATTTTATTTATATAGTCATAGTCACACTAAGTTATGGTAATAAATAAAAATACAGTTATGGTAATAAAATAAATAAACGCACGTTTAATCATACTTGTTTTCTTAAACGCAAGCATGATTTTACTATTTATGTATTATATGATTTCTATGTTTGTATATGAATTTATGAAAATTTATTCTGCAACATAAATTTATAAACCATTCGAAACTAACCAACCACCCTCTACATGTAAGAATGGTATATCTATGAAAATTTTATAAAGAAAAATTGTTTCACATGCATTTTACATTTTTCCACTAATAAAACAACAAATAATGTTCTAGCACTACAAATACGAAAATAAATAGCGGCTTCGAATTTAACTAACTTTGATGTTATTATTATTAAATAATTTTAGTTTTAGTACCGAGTTGTAGGTTTTCTGGCACAAACTGAAGATTCCTATTTAACCCAACAAACTTTTTTTAGGAGACACTTATAACATTATATTTTTATACATTAAGAAACTTCAAAAAAATAACAATAAACGATTGTTATTTTTGATAATGTACTTAAGCGGTCCACCTGTCCATACTAAATATCTCCCACTAATCTCTGTCCATACTAATCTAATTTATAAAAAAAAAAAACAAAAGTTTTATATATTACAACAACAGTAAGAATTTATACACATAAACAGCAAAAAAAGCAGAAATATGCTTTTAACCTTGTATCCACTGCAATAATTCCCTCGCCATCGACATTTCCAATAAACACACAACATACCTTACCTATCTAACACAAAAAAAAATGTGCAATCAATATTGACTTACTTAACGACGTTGGTGTTTGGTTGTCGGAGACTGTGCAGTATCAAAAAAAAGTGTATCAGTAACGTTTACGTGACAAAAAAACTTAACTACCTTCGCGTTTATATATAAGTATGATCTTTAATTCGAACAAAAAATGTAGTAGGCACTTTACAAGAACATTTGTTTTACATAGTTTGGTCTACGAGTTGGCCCGCGCCTTAGAAATGGATGATATAAAATATTCGCTTGTTACATAACCAGCGATGTACAAGGAAAAACTATTCTTCGCCCCGAACCGGGTAATGTGTAAAGAAATATTTGTTCTTTGCACATTACCTATTATATTTCCAGTTTTATATTATTCGGTTTTGTTCAAAGAAATCGTCGTTCCGTGTACAAAACCAAGAAGGTTCTCTGAGTGAACAATAATTATAGTAACAGTTAGCATAGTAATAATTAGCAGCAATCATTTGTTATAATTATTATCAGTGAGTTCCATAAGAAACTAACAGATGACGGCTGGATTGAATAAAAGATTGCACCCGTGTGAAGCCGGGAGCGGGCCACTAGTATTAATATTATACTTTTTTGAATAATTATCCACAATTTATCATCTTACTAAGACAAAAATCACTTTCACGATTCTTTCAAAATTTAAAATAATAGAATAATGAGATTAATTTATTTCACCCTTTTCGAGGTAACTTTATTTCGAAATTCCAATTATCATTTAAAGTCGAATCAAAAATCATACTGTGTACGCTATCTCGTGTAAATTCCGACCAGTATTTGGACGTCATATTATAAACATATAGCCTTTTGAAACTGTAATATTTGTACAATGTAAATGTACATACAATGTACATTACATTGTGGTAATTTAAGATGGAGAAGTCGTAAACTATTATACTCGTATTCTAAACTCTAAACTTTCGAGTTATACGTATTTTAAAAAGAGGTTATTTTCACGTTTAAAATATCAAAAATCACAAAAATATTTCATGCCTTTCTTAATTTACTGAAACATCTTATATTACCAGCCAATGTAAGAGGCGTTGAAGTGTTGAGGACCTAGTTTTGACGATAATTAACGTTTTAAATAAACAGTGAAAAGATTGGTGCCCATTGTTGATGGCTTGTTTATACGACGACAGTAAAAGAACAGTACCTACACAAGTATGTCGCAAGGACATATTTATTTTGAGTTGTAGGCGACGGTGGCCACATACCATCGAGTGTACCGTTGTCTGATAACTTCAAAAATTATTGCAGAAAATTACTATTAAATAATAGCATGCGTGCTGTGAGGTATTTGCGACCTACTCGCTCATTGGGGTCGGTCATTGAGTAATTTACTTTGTTTTCAGAAATATCGTGTATATAGGCTCTATATACTGAAACTAAATTGACGACTTTTAGTATGATTGTATGTATGTATGTATGTTCCTTCATCACTCTTAAACGAATTAATTGATTTTCATGAAACTTGGTAGATAATCATTTAGACGTACAGGACACAGAATAGGCTACTTTTTAACTTTTTTAACGCGGACGAAGTCGCAGGCAATAGCTAGTATCTTAATAATATCGATCACTACAGTCCAATAAATATAACAGCCGAGTGGATTGTGTTGCAAACTCTAATGCCTGTTTTGAGCATAAGTGGCTTAAAACTAGTAGTAAAAAACTGGATTGGGCTTTTTCATCGTATAAACAAGCCAATATAACCTAATGAATATACTCTTAAACAAAAACTTTTATCTTTATCCATTCAATGCCGAATAATAAATGAATATATATAGGTATATGGTAAAAACAAGAACGCAAACAAGCGAACTCGAGCGATATTATGAAAAAAATCTTACATAGGTACGTTCATTCATTCATTATTCACACCATTCTAAGGGTATAAAATAAAGACAATAGACAAACTTAAAAAAAAAAAAATTACCTCGTTCATAACCAATGGATGCCTGCTATAAATAATATAAATTTTTACTAATTTTGTGAAAATATTTTACAAGTGTGTGAAATGTGCTTTGTGTTTTGTTCCCGAAGGTGTATTGTTTTTTTGCAAACAAACAAAGCAAATGTTTAAACAATGAAAAGCTTTTCTGTGCGTGATTTTCGCCATAGTTGCCTTTGAATTATTTTTTCAAACAATCATGAACGTCAAGTGTAAACTGATACAAATACTTAACGGAACCAATTTTCAAGTAGTATGCGTTATTATTTGTTTTTTTATTGCTTTTTCTTTTTTAACATTTTAATAACACAATGAGAATCAATAACTATATTGTTAGGCTTGTATTTATAGAATTTCAAAAAATAACGTAAAAATCTAAATTGGATTTAGAAATAAGCCATAACTGTAAACTATAACAGAAATTAAAAATAAGTCAAATAAGTATTTCAATGAGAACTGATTGTCTAATTGTTTGATTGAGCATTTCATTTATAATTAACAAGTAAATATAATTTTTAATTACAACGCATACTTCGTGAGATATGTTCCTTTAAATTTTCATGAAGACAACGGGTAGCGTCATAATCACACAAATTTAAAATTTTTCGTGTTCACCATAAAAGCAAAGCGATCACAAAGTCATGACTGTGTCAATGTTTCATGGCGAAATCTTTTGTGAATCTTAATTTGTATTAATGGGATTCTTTGCATTGATAGTGTAGATCCGGTGAAATTTCGCTCGATTAAGTCAAAATGATTTTTTTTTTAAATTTTGATTCTCAAATTCAGCGTAGTTTAAATAAGATTTGTCATATAGGTATTTTTTAAATAATACGAAATTTTAACACACGGACTTGATACCTACCATAAAGAAGTCAACGATGTAACTTTTAGAAAACATTTATCTATTTTTAATCGAGCGAATAGTAAAACATATATTATGTGAGTGTTAAGTGATGTTAATGCTATTTCGTATAAATATACACACCTCCGCTTTGAGCTCAGCAACTTGTTCCTGTAGTTCGCGAACACGGTCCGAATCGTCCATATTATTTCGCAACTCCCCCTCGGTCGCCATTACTTCGTTCTGAAATTATTAACAAATGGAAATTGTAGTACAACGCTTACTAGCTCACTACTATAAACTAGTAAACACATATTATTATTTGAACCCTAAACTAAAGAAGAAACACGCATTTACAGCACATTTACAGTCGGTTTGATTAAATAAACTAAATAATAACTATACTTACTTTACTTGATCGTTGCCTTGTTATAAGAATTTTAAAAGCCAATTGACCAATCTACTAATAAGAAGAATCTCGACTTCGAGATTTTTCGTGTATCTGATATAACTAAGGGATATCCCGCATTTCTTTCGGGTACGTTATATTTCTTCCCGGTATCAGAGTTATATAGGGATTGAGTCTCAGAATTGCCATACCTAGAACAGTCCTTTTCTGAATCCTTCGTAAATGTGACGATTAAAGTTGGAAACAAACTATTGTAACGCGTCCGAACTCCGACTGCCGCAGCTGATGGATACGCCATTATTTGCACATCCCAGTGCCCTAGATTTCTATCGGACGTCCTAAAGCTCAAAAGTTACGACCGCGACTTACGTCCGCTAGTTTGCACAGCTTAGTGTATTTATACTGTTCAGTTACCCCCCTAGTTTGTTTCCACCTTGGAACCTATTTAATGAATGAACGAATGATTTTGAAATGGTCATCATATAAATTTGTAAGTGTAGGTATTGTATGTATGTAGATACGTTCCTCCCTTTATGAAATATTATGAAATACTTAGCCAAAATTGGAAAAAGGCGAAGTGCGCGTTGCATGTATTGTGAATGTGATGCAGATGATGCAGAACACACTGTCTTTGTGTGTAAGAAATGGGAGAACGAGAGAAAGGAGCTGTTTCTGGAGACAGGATTGTTAACTCCAGATAATCTAATAAGTCAGGGGCTAAGTGTCCAATGATGGATTTCCTCTCCTTATAATAAAAAAAAAGGTATGTTCCTCCATAACTTTTAAACGAATTAACTGATTTTCATGAAACTTGGTAGATAAACATTTAGAAGTACGGGACACATGATAGGCTACTTTTTTATTCAACGCAGACGAAGTCGCGGGCGTCAGCTAGTCTATAGTAATACTACGACTCATAATGATAGTATTGAAACAGTTTTTCCTATTAAAAACAAATAAAATACTCACCTTCAACTTATATTCGGACACTTCTGTTTCAAGTTCGGCTATTCTTTGTGCATCTTCAACATTGCGGATGTTCGCTTGCATGGAATCATATTTCGCCTGAAGCAAAGAACATTAAAACTTCAAGCAGGGAAGTGTCAAAACTTAAAGTTGGGTTCAACATTTTACAAAAGTAAAATTGCGTATAATAATCTCTGTTGAAAAAATAAATAAAGTGTACATACATAATGTGACAATTTGTGAACTAAAAACCCTGCCTAGTCCCTCATCCTTAATTTAACAAAGGTCGGCAGTGCAATTGCAGGATTTTTATGACGGTATGCCACTGCTATAAAGTGGACTGTCAGTTTGCGCGCTGACTTGAAACTTATTAAAACTAATCACTAAATTATATATACCTTGCTCTCTAAATCGGAGTATTTGTGCTGGAACTCCCTCTGTCGGGTTTGTAAGACGCGTTCCCTTTGAATCGCCGCGTCGAGGTTCTCCCGCAGCTGCCTTGCTTCTTCGTCTTGTCTGCGAAGCTGATTTGTCGATACTTGAACTTGCGTCTCAAGCTCCATGACCTGAAATAATATTCATCATTCGTTTCGAATTTTAAACACTAGTTATCAAGGACCTACATTTACTTTTACTTTCTTTTTTGTCCAATTGATGATCGCCCATAATAAACTACATGATCAGATCAGATACATGATCAGTCGGACTAAACATCTACATTAACACAAGGAACGCCACAGGTGCTAACCATAATAGGATTAAGGATAAGGGATTAGATAGGATATAGATAAATGGGCGCTCACATAATCGCACACAGACGCTGTTAGTTAAGGGTCGACTTCTATAAGGGGTATTTATAATCATCGCAAAACTTGATGGGCTCCGGCGGTGTCATGTGTCATAATCGATTTTCTTTGTGACGGTTTGTGAGTTATTGCGTTGCGGGGATGGGGGAGCCAGGGAATGAGCGAGACGCAATGATAACATTTTGGACGAGAGAAAGCAGATACGCAGTATTGTTCGCAATTCTACATGCGCAAACGAAAGATACCCGCTCAAGGTCAGAGCCCATCAAGTTTTGCGATGTTTATACTTGTAACTGCAGCTAGACGTGGTACCCACATGACTGCGAAATGCGTACTGCCAATTGCATTGTTAAAGTTAGATTAGTTTACTACTTAAACTATATACTTAATATTGTAATAACTTTCAACTTTAGACAT
Source organism: Synanthedon vespiformis (assembly GCA_918317495.1). NCBI lineage: Eukaryota > Metazoa > Arthropoda > Insecta > Lepidoptera > Sesiidae > Synanthedon > Synanthedon vespiformis. The sequence continues at coordinate 9,035,262 of OU906947.1, forward strand.
ACCTTCAGCCTTAATTCCTTAAGTTCAGTCAGTGCTTCAACTTCCTTTATCCTGGTCGTCATCAGCTCCTCATCTAGCTTCTGCATGTCAGCCGAACGTCCCTCCCAAGCTCGTAGAAGTTTCTTCGGAGTAGCCATTATATCCGATACAACCGTCGATTGTACTGATGTAGGTGGCGTACTTTCTTGACTATGATCCTGTTTTAAAAAGAATACAGTTCTGAAATTCTATTGAGTAGAAAATTCTAATGAACTCTAAGATTTTTTAAAGGATTTCCTTATATGCATTAAGTAATATATGTACCTGTAAATATCTCTGCCACGTATCAGATATTTCTGTGACACGTTGTCTAAGATCTTTCAATGAGAGATTTGCTTCGGCCTCGCGTAACTTCACCGCTATCAATTCATCCTGCATACGAAGAACATATATAATAACATTTATATCTATTTTTTTATAAAATTAGAACCAGCTGCAATATAAAAAATCAAAATGTTTAACTCTTTCTGTTTTTATGACATTTTGAAGCTTTATCAAAATGAGCTTAAAAATAGAAAGATTTTCGAAGAAAAACAATAATTTTTAAACGGCATGTTATATAGCTATAAAAAAATAAAGAGGATTAAGACCTGGGTCAACAGTATTTGCATACCTATTTAAATTTATTTTGGTCAAATCAATTTGAACTCACGGTCACGATATTTCAAGTCAATTGATTATGAACTTACAGCTGTGGAGTTTAAAAGTTATAATGGTTGACAAATGCATCATAAAATGAAGTATACCTGTAAATGTGCGACATTATTGTCGACGCGTTGTCTCCTTAAGCTTTTGTTTTCATTCTCTAACTCGGCGATTCTGGCATTCAATTCGCGTTCGGCCGCTTCTCGCTCCGCTGCGTGTAAACGAGCCCTTACCAACTCACGTTGCAAACATCTAGCCAATTCTTCGCCTTTCGGAGATCCCATTTCGACACCCTCCAAGGAAGATTGACGCGAATTGTTCTAAAACAAAATAATAATAATTTTATTTTAAGCATTTTAAGTTCGTGAATTCGAAAAAAAAAAACCAGATTGATTTTTTTATTAACTCACCTCGGCAATGGTCATTTCCAGGGAGCGGATTTCATCCTGAGCAACGGCAAGTCTCTGTTGGGCGTCCACATTGGCCCTCCTCAAGGCTTGTACTTCCCTTGCGAGCGCAAATGTTTCCTCTTCACCTTCCGCTCGGTCGACTTGGCCTCTCACCAGTCTCTCGGCGAGAGCTGAACTCTCTTTCTCCAAGAGTTCCACTCGCTGCTTCAACAGTCGATTCTCTTGGCGGAGACACTGGACAAAAATGTTAGGTGCTAAATGTTAGGTAGGCATGATTTTTTAAGTAATACAATTTACCCATCAACCTTAGAATGAGGTAAAAGCATAACCGAAAAATTCTTACTTTCAAAACGGCAATATCACTTTGTTCTTTTGTTTTGATCACCGTATACTCTTTTTCTAGTTTCTTCATTTTCTTAGGATTAAACTTGATTGAATATGCTAAGTTCATAAAAGCGTCTTGGTCGGCTTCTGCTTTCGCTGGCAATTCCTTTTGAATGTACTGTATACAAAGATAAAAAAATAATTAAATGGTGCGTCTAACCCTCTATGTCCATTAATAAATTCATAACGACAATTATGTGTTATTGGGACACAGTTTTCACACATATTATTCAATTTAAGTTAGATTCACGTAATGCGACCTCTCTAACTTAAACCGGTAATTGTAAGAACTGTAAGTCTTTTAATTTTACAATACTAACTTTACATTAATATTTAGGTAGTGCCAATACAGAAGTCATAAATTGGACAACCCACTCTTTACAGAAAATAATAACATGTGTGCTTTTGTGTTTTCATGCTTTAATATGGTATTTTCCAGTGGCCTAATAAGTTATCACTTATTCGCTTGTAGAATTCATGACGATGCTTGTGTATAAGACATTCAAATTTTATATTATAATTAATTATTATAAACAATAACAATTAACAAAAGAAGACCGGTAAGTAATTCTAGGTGGGCTCGGAAGAGTCAAAAATTTTATAGAAAATTAAGAAAACATTTTTTTTTACCTTGAGAATATTCTCCATGTCAAGTGTAAGTAAATCGTCTTTTCCGAGCGTTAAGAGAGCTAAAGCCACTTTGAACACAATCTCAATCCCTTCAGAGAGGAACACGTCCATAATACGGCAAGCCAGTGGCAAGGACAATGTAGTTGTAAACAGTGTTAAGAACCAGCTGCTTGCGTAGATCGATGTACTGAAACTCTGCAAGGAAAGAATTTACTTAGAAAGTTTAAGAGTTTTACCGCACACCATTTTATTTTATCGAAATGCATTAAAACTAAACTTAAATTGACGACAAATGTTAACGTTAATTGGAGATGAGAATTTTAATATTTTAAACCCAGCGAAATTATGCTCGTTCATAATTTTATTCTTAACTAGACGACATACTCTTACCATAGACGACATACCTGTGATTGAAAGTGAATGTGTAAATCCGGTAAAAGCTCCAATACAACATTCTCCAATTGAAACATACAAAGACCAAGCTCAGCCATACTTGGCTTGAACATATCTCTCATCCGATGCTGTTGCATTATCTTCACCAAAACAGCGAATGCTTCCTCTTCGGGCATCTGCGGCAAAAGGCAAAATATGCATGACATGTAAGTATTATTCATTTTACAAATCAGTTCTATTCGATATGTTTTAAAATTTAGAATTATTTAACGCAAAGTGTCACGTCGTCATGTGACTATTGCTATATATGTTATTTATTTAAGTAATAACCCCCCCTCACTGGGAGCACTCACTTGTATTGTTTCGATTTTGAGTATTTAATTTAATTAATACTGTGCACTCATGTTACAAGTTGTATCAAAATATTATATAGATTCTATCATTACATTTTCAGCACTGTAAGTCTTTAATCTTTTTAATCTGTAAGTTAAATTACAGGCAAATGCTCATGAGAATGCAAGGGCGCTGTCATGATAGTGAAGATGTGGGCGACTCAAGGTGTTTTATGTTCTTTCTAAAATAAAAATTACCCACAAACATATTACCTGCATAAGTAGCAGGCCGACTATGAATCCAGAGCCTTGACAATATCCAACTTCTCTGTCGTGTACCGAGTAAGCTTTCATTACATTGAACAAAGACTCCTGACCGAGTCCATCTTTTTCTTTGAAGAATTCGTGTTCAGGGTAAGTGCGTGCGATATCTCGTCGAATCACCTTCTCACACGCAGATTTTGCCTGTTAATAACAATCACAGTGTATTCATCAAATAGGTTTCCAAGAAACTTTTTTCAAGTTCATTATAATTATATTTTAGCTATGGTTGTAATTTAAATACACGGGGAATTTATAACGGAATGACCACTTTTTAAACTGTGTTTTTAAAATATATTTTTTTAATATTTCACTAGTATGCAAAATGTGTAACTTTACTAACCATACTGTCTGAAAGTTTATCCTTTCAAAAGCGCAATCAAATTAAAGCAGACATATTCTTACTTTAAGGCGAGGACTAAGCAGAAAAGCGTTATTTTCGTCGCCTAGTTTGACTTCTTAGACCAAAATCACAAGTTAGATAAAAATACAGTGCATACACTATATGCAAAAAAGTTTGAATCGGGCAGATTTATAAAAAAAAATTCTGAGATAAAAAAATAGTAAAATATGTACTGCTAAAAAACTTACTGTTCACAGTATCTACTAAAAATTTTCCGTGACAACTACTTTTGTTTTTAGGCTTATTAATTAAAGTTCTACACTAATGTTTGAATCGATTAGTTTTATTTCTTTTTTCATATTTTACGCAATATTTAAGAAAAACCTTCCAATTTTAACTCTGTTCGGTTATCTCCGTCCGAGAGCTACAAAAATTTATTGCGCAATATTGCACCTTAATTCATAGTATATTAGGTTGCGGTCATTTCGGTAAAAATTGTGTTCGGTCTGAGGTCTGAGGTTGGTCCTTGCCTTAATATAGGAAGCGTAGAGTTTCTTCTCTGGAGCGGCGTCGACACCAGCCAGCAGCTGCCAAACGATGCCTCTGAAATGATGAGGCACTCCTTGCCTGACGAGGTCACGGACGAACTGATTCCGCCGCTTCCACTCAGTCTCCCAGTTGCTGACGATACGACCCCACACACTCCACAAGTCCTCCTCGCCATTGTTCCCGACCACTCGTACTTCCGCCTCATGGCTCGAGCTAGTGGCTGTGATAGAACACGTATATTGTCAATCACTTTCACATATATAATACAGATCGCGCGGCGAGAGTTTGGCTTTGACCTTCGGGTGGAGGGGATTACTGCGCATGGGTACTGTCACGCACACAATACTTTTCCTTTTTTATGTACCAGGTTGGATATTTGAGTGGGTCAATCTGACTTCGAATTTGCTTCAATGAATCGATACATTCGTCAGCTTCTTTCTTTAAAAAGCAATTCACGTCATATATCATTTTCCGTGCTTGCCTTTTTAAAACAATGTTTTTTTTACGCATTTTCAAATCACTTTTTAATATTTAACAAAAAAAACTTAACTGACAAACTTAAACAAACAAACTCAACAAATAATAACAATCGACAACAATAAACAATTAACGAAAATAGCAATTCACTTGTGAACGTGATTGTACAACAGGAGTGCGCGGTACGTCGTATCGATGCGAGAGGCAGGGAACGACTGGAGCGCCAATCAGAGCACCGCGTGCGCCTACACACCCGCCCCGCACCCCGCTAATTGCCCGTTGATACCCAATTTCTGATTTCTGCGCAATAACGGTCAAAGCCAAACTCTCGCCGCGCGATCTGTACAAGCTATGATTAAAATTATAAATTAAGCCCCGAATCTCTATTGAGCACAAATAAAGACACGATATAATATACGCTGTAATATAAGCTGCTATGAACTAAAGTATCCCGCAAACTATTTGATGTTGCAGCATCAGAATTTCACAAACAGTCACATAGATACACAGACACACAAATCAAATTTATTTAACCTGTTTTTACCCGTTAAAAATCATAAAATCATGAATCATCATTAAAGATCCTTCCAATAGCGAAATGGAAGCCGTCATTATGGGATACCACAGAAAAGCGATGTTCTTAGTAATGAGTTATGATTAATATTTTATGAGCTATTAAATGAGTAAGCAAGGTAAGTAAGGTATTAGTTAATTAAGTAAGTTGATTAAGTTAACTATCTGTTGTGATTTATTAAGTAAAATAAATTTATTGACAATAACGTACATGGAAGTTTAGGAACGTCACATACAGAAGTATATAAGTTTATTTATAATTATGTTAATATGACAACTGTATAAAAAACACAAATAAAACAAACCCAATGACAAGTTTTGCAAAACATTTGACACGTATTGCTCTAGTACAGTTTTAGTACAGTAAAATTTTCTTTGATCCTCCATAATGTTTTACCTTAAACACGATGACAAAGTAACCGACGGTTACTATATAAATATATAATATTATAAATCAACGCTAGATATATCAGATGTCACATTTTACGATAAGAGATAACTCGCGCGTGTGTAAAACATTTCACTTTCGGATTTTCTTTTACGGCTTTTATTATATTTATTATCGAACACGTAACTAATCGAGTCTTGCGCAGTTACTTCGCGTAATTGTGAACGCGTTAAGAACCCGAGATAAACAGTAGATAAGAAAAAAAAATAGTTAAAAACACGTTATATGTGTGGCGGATTAGATTTTAAACTAAGCCCGATTGTGGTGGCGAAACACCGAAAATACAACGTATCACGTGTAGTTTTGATTTCAAGTAATTGTTGCATCACGTTTCATGCGTGCGATAAAGATTAAACATTAAACCTGTGTACTTGTTAAATAAACTAGTATAAATTTAACACGAATATAAGGCGAATGAGTCATTTTTCAAGTGAGATATTAAAATAGGCATTTGATACACTTCACAATTATTTCAAAAAACAGATAATATAAATAGATATTTGATTGGTCTCGTTGCGCCCGACTAGATACACCCGCCGTACTTGACAAATTTGGCAAAAAAAACTACGCCGAATTCGGCGTAGTAGTCGCCGAATCACCCGAGCTAGTCACACTGAAAACTGTCTGTGATGTGTACGTTTTATTAAATTTTGGGCATAATAAAATGCCAATTTGCGTATTGAAACTGTGTAAAAATATAATGAAACTGTAAAAAGTGATAAATAGTAACGATGTTTTAGACACAATAAAAGTTGCCGCATTCACAGAGCCTATTGCTTTTAGGTAGGGAGCGCAGCGAGATCAATTATTTATCTATGATAAAAAATTCACATTATTTTTAACCCCTGACGCCCGATGCAAAAATGGGGCGTTATAAGTTTGAGGTGTGTATCTGTGTATCTGCATAGTAGATAAATTTACAAGATGTAATTCCTGCATAGTGCATAAATTTACAAGCAATAATTCCTGCACACTGCATCAATTTACAAGCAGTAATTCCTGCACAGTTCATAAATTTACGAGCTGTAATTACTGCACAATTCATGAATTTACAAGCTGTAATTACTGCACAGTTCATCAATTTACAAGCTGTTATTACTGCACAGTTCATCGATTTATAAGCAGTAATTTCTGCACAGTTCATCAATTTACAAGCAGTAAATTCTGAATAGTGCATAAACTTTAATTTTAATGCAACTATATTTACCGGATGCCAGTGATATTTGTGACGTGTCGGAACTCTTGCGACTGTGGACTGTTGTTAGCGAGGGGCACTTGGCGTCCGCCTCGATGCGTCTGTTTTCTTCCTCCAGTTTGGCAAGCAGCGCCCGTTCGGGCGTCGGTATGGCTTCACTCGCTGGTGCTGGACAATCTGGAATGTTAATAATAACTTGATCAAAAAATATTCTGCTACAGTCACTATTTTAGTCTATTTTACTTACAGTGTCAAGAAACTTATCTACAGTGTGAAAATTTTGTGCAACTTTTAATCGAAGCAATGGATCAGATTATTGTGGAGATGATGACATTTACAATGTTCATAAAAAATAACATATTGTTTCTAATTTGATTCTACATAATATAAATACAGTTTTATGACTACGGTTTTATTAGTGCTCATTCTTATTTACAATGTTTTTATAAAATGTAACTGTCTAGATAATTTTTAAATTTAATAAAACATGAAAACGTAAAGGAATTAGTATAGAGGTTAAAGTTAACATTTTAGTAATAAATTAAATAGTTTTCTCCAGCTACATAGATAAAATCAATTTTATCTATGTAGCATTTTGTTCTACAATTCTCCAGGTCTAATATTAATATTAATAAAAACTTGTAAAAAATCACTTAACAATCGGAAAATCTGAACAATATTATGTTTAACATTTGTGACCACAATTTATTCAGTTTGAAAGATAAAAGAAATTCAGAAAAAGCATATTAAAGCATAAGAAAAATAGAATACCATCATAAATCCGCATCAAAGCTATCTAATAAAAACAATCAAACTAAACAAATAAAAGAGAGCGTCCAAATTCCACTACAAAAATTTCCAAAAAATAATGTCGAGGAAAAAGTCTTGTATAAGCGGTATTTTACAAGGGTAAAAAGTTGCAGTAAAATATTTTTGGTTTTACTGTTTTTATCTGGCTGATTTTAAATAAATGACATTAATTGTCAAAACTTTTCGCATTATTTTGATCAGAAGTCCCAAAATTTCTACAGAGGTAATGGATTATATCACTTAACAAAATGGCACATAATATGTATATATTGGCAACACGAATACGTAAATAACCTATGGTAAACCAAAAAATATCTTGAATTTGTATATAACTTACGCAAAATCTTTTTCCCCGACCTAATTATATATCACATTTTTAATATCTAGATAACATACGGAGTATTTACATAATATTAACAGGCGCAATGTTAAATATTTTGTCAGTATATGCTGTAGATAGCACAGGGTGCCGTTGTGGAGCAAACTAAGCATAGTGAAGCTCTTTTGCAATTGTATGTTAGTGGCACAAACCGTCAAGAGATGATACAGGTGATTCGGTATTACTAGGTGTGGGAGTTCCGGACGCGGCGGCCGATGGCGATGCTGCAGACGTCTCTCTGGCTTCGGCCTCCACCTTCATGGTCACTTCGGATCTGCCATAAAGGGCAAACGCAACGCACTTCGGCCCTCCTCAGCGTACGCTCCTCTCTGTACCAGATACGTGCACTTACCGCAACAGCCTACAACCTTTGGCGCAACCCTATATGATCATACAACCCTAATGAGTCTATTCGATTATAATGTCATAATATGCACGTTTCAAAAAGCTTTTAAGATACAATTGATATTATAAAGAAACTAAATAATTTTATAAAAATCCTACTTCCTACTAATATTTTAAATGCGAATTTATGAGGAAAGATGGATGCACGAATGTCAGTCACCCTTTAAAGTAAAAACTAGTGAACGGATTTAGATGAAATTTGGCACACAGTTAGTTTATTAACTAGATTAACATATAGGCTACTTTTTATCCTGGAAAAATGTTGGGTTCCCGAACAATGGTTTAAAAATATAAATAACTGCTCTACTATGGTCGTGGCGGCGTCATAATCGTCACAGCGATAAACATATAAGATATTTTTTCAGGTTATATATTTTTACGACTTTAAACTCGGACGTAGTCGCAGGCATCAACTAGTGAATTATGTAACTACAATACATCGATTCCCTATTCAAGACAATGAAGTTTTTTTTTACCGAAAGTTCGAAGCAAGTTACTTCTAACATGACAGTATAAAAATTACCCTGAGTTAATAAAAAAATTATTAGAGTTCAACTGTCTCTAAGTGTTATCATTATCTTACTCGAATGGTAGGTTCCGATCGCAAAGGTCATTAACCGAGCAGATCAATATTTACGTTTCCGAAGTCAGTTTTATTCAAAATCTAAAAACCTAGTTTAATTTTTCATCTCAAAGTCTCTTGTGAGTAGCTCTGATAGGATAATTACAGCAGATATAACCCTAGTTGTTACCTTTCAGAGAAAAATCTTAACAAATCTTTGTCCGTGGTTATGTGAACCCTAAGTCCTACTTATTCAAAATATGTCTAGCGTAGGTATTGGCAACCAAATATGAAAGTTAGAATCGAAATGACCGCTTACTCGTATTGTCTGCTTAAAAGATTTCTTGGAATAAATGTAAGTATATATCTTTTTTAAATAATAACATTATAATTTTGCTTTGATGAAATCACACTAACAGGTGAAAGTCTTTGTGGGTGGAACGATGCGCTCGGCGGCCGCCATCATACAAAACACGAAGGCCATTCGCTGGCCAGTGGCCGCGAGTCTCGCACACGCGTTTCGTATTCAATAGTATTCTTCAAAGTATGTATGTGTCAACCAAGTCATTTAATAGACCACAAAAAAAAAAACCTCTTACTAAAAAGAAACGTCAATGATGCCATTTATAAGTTCATTAATAAGCATTTAAAACATATTAATTAGATAATGACGTCATTATCTGATTATTATAAAAATAATGTACGACGTTTTCAAAATCTAAATTCTCTTCGACCATTAAAAACATACAAATATTTATTTCTACCTTTTTATTTAAATTATCAGGTAATTAAGAAACGACGATTTTACAGTTTCTTTTAAGGATTTTTTAAGTTTTTCTGGAGTTGATATAAGTACACACTTGTGTAAATACGCTTTACACATACCTACATTCATTTAGGTAACTTACGAAACCTTTAATGCAATTTATGACTTGGAAAAATGCGTTGCAAATTAAGTGTTTAAAAATTTTAACTATACGATTTCGTAATATGTTGAAATAGAAATAACATTTCTGTAGTAAGCAAACTTTCCACGGTGCGGGCGTGAAACTTTCCATAGACAGGGTGGGTCCGACCACTAAAATTAGTAATCGTCTGATTGTATTACAATATTATACGGGGTGTTATTATATTATACTAGGCGACATGAAGGGAAAGTACCTTAAATATCGTAGATAGGATATTTTGCTAAAAGAAGATTTTATGTAATTTTTAAAAGTTAGTAATACTGCACTCAAAGATTTTCTAAAAAAATACTTGCTTCGTCCCAGACGAACCGACTTAAATGTGAAAATAAAATCACCCGTATTTTTTATGGAGCCAATCGAAAGAATAGACAAATAATAATAATTCTTCTTAAGTGACTTATGTAGTAAAAATGTTTATTAAAATTTCAAGAATATTTATTTATCTATTGCCGAAGACGACGACGTAATTTTTAGAAATTTTTTGTATTACTCTAACTTTTAAAAATAACACAAAGTCTTCTTTCATCAATATCCTATCTGCGATATTTAAGGTACTTTCCCTTTATGTAGGTTAGTTTTGGGACGCCCGCCCTGTATGTCTTGAATTTATATATACTCGTATATATGTATAATAGTAATTTGTTTAACCGCTTTTACGAACATTTCTAATGGAATTCATGTTTAAATATTTTTCTATTTATTAAGTAGATATATTATTTACTTAATCTAGATACATATAATAAAATCTTAAAACCGTTTGCACATATTGTACTTATATTATCGGAGAACGGAAAAATATAGGTTTTCGAATTTTCGAACCGATTTGAATGCGGTATTACCTGGATTAATATATTTACTTTTTATCCTGAAAAATGTTAGTTTCCTGTGAGATTTTCATAAATTTAACTGCATCGCGCACTCATTTATAAATAAATTTAGAGAAATTGATCATAAAAATTAATCAATTGTAGATAATTACGAATCTTTTTTCAACTTTTGAATAAAGTCAAGATTTTATTGAAAAAACTAATGAACACGTTCAAATAGATTTTTAACTTAAAAAGCATTTTACGGGATCACATCTAAATCGCAATCTATATCACAACTACAAATCCGAAATTGAACTAAAACGAAAACATGCTCTAGCTAGTGAAATATCGTTTTGAAAAAGGGCAAACATAACAAAAACGTAACCACTCAGTTTGAATAGTATATAATATGATTAATTCGTAATTACTCATGATTAGCAGCCAATACAAATACGTAATGTTTGCGGTGAAACTAGCACGTCTAACAATAATTATTATTTCAGTTACTATGTTGGAGGCCTCAGTGCAAATAAAACGCGCGTGTCCAAAGCAACGGTCTGGATATTCACTGAACCGACCGCCTCGCCGTCTGGGGTCTACATGTGATACGAAATTCGCATTAACGTATCGAAATAAGTACTGTATGTAGCTTTTAGTATCGTGTAGAAAACTAATGTGGATAAGATTTTTCTTATGTAAGATTTTTCATAAAATGTAACACACATTATAATAATGTTCATTCAATTTCAATAATGAAAAAATCGTAGTAGTAACGTGAAACTGTATTTGTTTTTTTTTTTTCAAAATTAATTATTCAATTATTCAATGTTCGTTTATCCGCTTACTTGCTCTAAACTACGGATTTTATTACGGTTTTCACAGAAGAAGCGAGGAAGGTTTGTATATATTCTGTGTGTATATCATTACCTACCAGGGGGCGTGTTGTCAGTTTTATTTCAGGAATTATATTTCTTTATCTATACTTTACTAGAAGAGTTTGTTTGGTTGAACGCAAATATTTTTGTGTTAGATAGTCCATTTATCGAGGAAGTTTTTAGGCTACCTATTAACATTTTGATCGCGGACGGAGTCACGGGCATCAGCTAATATATTATAATTTAAGGAAAAGTAATGTCATGAAATGTAAGTAGATAGACTAATTTTAACATCTCGTTATTATAAAGAGAAAACAAAACACGTGAAACTTATTACATGAAGAAAATCTCCCTTATGAGCATTTAAATTAGCTGAAATCTTATCATAAAATCGGTCCAGCCGTTTAGGAGGAGTTCAGTGACATACACACGCACAGAAGAAATATATATAAAGATGAAGATATGGAGGCAACAAAACCGATTCGTCCGTTCGATTTGAAATGTCCTAAAATATTTTCGAAATAGGCCCCTTCATACTTCAGACAGTATACATTCGAGCAAATCCCTCTCCATACATGTTACAGCCCTCAAGCTGAGTGGCAAATAATTAAATTATTCCATGGCGAAAATCTTTTGTGATTTTAAGGCTTTTTAATATTTAAGACATTTTCTTAGGGGACAATTATACAGGGTGGTAATTTGAGACGGGCATTATAGCTAGAACAAAACACCCTTAGGAAATTATCCATAATTTTAATAATCATTCCCATCGGCATTGAAAGATTTTGAAAAAATGGTAAAGTCAATTTCACGTTTCTGAAAAAATTCAATTCTCGGAAAAAGGACAATTTTTACGTATTAAATAAATGAATTACTTCTTGAGTAATTCATTGAACTTTAGCCAACCCAACAATTATTTTTTATATAATACTAGCTGCTGCTCGCGACTTCGCCCGCGTAACTGTATAAAATATAGCCTAAAGCCTTCCTCGATAAAGGGATTATCCAACGCAAAAATAATTTTTCAATTCGCACCAGTACTTCCTGAGGTTAGCGCGTTTAACCAAAACAACAAACAAACTCTTCAGATTTATATACCTAAAATAGTATGGATTATTAATTAATAAAACAAAATAAAGTGCTTTATCAAAGCAAATATAAAGTGTTATTTATTAGTAACAGTTTGTAAGAATAAAAATATTAATTTTATTTGTATTTGCTGTATGTAATCGTTGGGTACCAATAAACAAGATTTATCTTCTGTGTGGCAGCTAAAACATTAAATATTCATAGACACGTCCGTCACTTCAAAGATACTTTAGGCGGTAGAAAAATAGAGAAATCTGTAGCATAAGGTACTATCATGTTTGATTTAAGTAAATAGATAAGTAATAAATTAATTAATAAAAGAAAGAAATCTGTATTGTCAAAAATCTTCACAGAAACATGTGAAAAGAAGTAATAGCGATAATAATCTTCACTTAGTAATGAAAATCGCTTAAGAGTGTAGAATAATTTATTTTTTTTGAATCTTAATTTTATGATAGTAAGTGATACTGTAATCATTGATTCAAACAAATTAAAAATATAATTATAAAAAAGTTTGAGTTCGATAAGGTAAATAAAATCAAAATAATTTGGTTTAACATATTACATGTTCGTGTGAAAATAATGCAATACTTATCTAATAAATTTTCGAAAAAACAAAAGACTGATTTTCATATAAACAAAAGGTACCTCTTTTTTTCTCTCTTTACGGGACTATATTTCAAACTGCAGAAACTAAAAGTAGGTTTCGCAAATCTATCTATACATCCTTACAATATTAATTGGAGTCGATTTCCGCGTCTGCCTGTAACTCCTAAAACACGCAACTGATTTTGATGCGGTTTTCATTTAAAACAAGACCTAATTAAGTTTTAAAGTAAGTAGAAGAAAAAAAAACAATATTTTGCCGAAACTGTCCGCCGCAGATAGGAGACGACGAATATGATATTACTTCAAATTTGTTTGTCGGGGTAAAAAGAAAGCTTTCAATGGGTCGCCTAAGAGCTTTGTACCTACGTAAAGTTTACATTGAGAGTAAACAAATAGAGTTTCAGGTTCAAAGCGCGTCACTCAACCCTAATAGATATATAATTATATAACGTAACGAGGAGTTCTATTGATTTCTTATACAACAAAGTTAGGTTATATAATATTGGTCTACTTGTAGCGAGTCAATAATCCATTTATTTTTAAAAAGACAAGCTCGATGTCGATGATCACTGTAATGTTTTTTACGTTAGTTTCTAGATTTCTTTTTTAATAGTTGGTCAAGACAGGCTGAAAATCCAATTTTTGGTTAATTAATTGGATGTACCAGCACCAGTATTTACTGTATCTGGTATCCCTTACTCACTCATCTCAACATAATAGAACACGTACTTTTATTTTTGACGTTCACAGTGCAGGAAGCAGAGTATCTGCCAGTCTGCCAGTATTAAAACTACTATAGAACATGATGTAATATCAATTAATTAATTGACAATCAATTTCGGTTAACTTCAAAATTATTATTAATAATCCAAAATTATTTGAAAGCAACTAGGTGAAATGAACTATTTATTTTACTTGATAATTATGAGTACTACGTAGGTAAGTGATATTCGCGATAAATGTGACATAAAACAATTTGATGTTACAATACTACTGCCATACAGCAAGGTGCGGTTATTAAAACTGCAAATAAAATATATGATAAAATATAAAGAAATATAAGATTTATTCGATTGGAACTTACCTTCAAAATCAGAAATAGTTTTACACGGTACAAAAGGCGATGGCTCGAACATTAACTGGAAAGAAAAACGTTTTGCATTATTTAAAAGGTCGTCTGTGTTCATAGTTCGGTGATGGGCTTAATAATATTAAGATTGCCACATTCTTAATATGCAGTCGTAAAGGCAAAATTGCATTATATTAAAACCACACTCAGACATTGGTTGGATACTGCGTCGAACGAAGTAGATTACGTAATAAGAAATTTAAGTAAAGCAGATTATTTTTTTAACACGTCGCCAAACTACCTAACCGCCAAACCAAACTAGGTTCTATAAGTATAGAACTTTAACACAAAGTTTTAGTAGTATTAGAAATTAATATCTACTAATCCTAACTATTTATAAATGTGAAAGTTTGTATGTTTGTACACAATCACGCAAAAAAGCTTGAATGGATTCGTATGAAATTTGGCGCGCTGATAGTTTAAAACCTAAAAATTAGGATACTTTTTATCCTGTAAACATTTTGGAAAAACGAACTAACGATAACGAGCTAGTGATATAAAAATTACGTGTCACGTTGTTTGAGGCCAATGTAAACTACTGAACCGATTTTGATAAAACTTCGTAACTATGTGTAATTTAGTCCAATTCCACCGCATTTTAACCACAGACTTAAGTTAAGTCAAAGTTAAGTATACAATACTTATAAGCAATGAACATTTTAAACGATTGTAAGCAATTTTTTTGTTACCTAATTCTCTTTGAATAGTGTTCCTATTGGCAATATAATACGTGTTTATTTATATTTACGGTAGGTAATGAGTTAATAACTTCGCTCACCAAACCCACCGTTCGCCTTTTAGTTTTTTTTTTATAAAATTACACGGAGGACAAACTAGCTTAGCATACCACGTGGGCAGTTTTGTGAGTCATGGACCACGATCCAAACATTCTTTGTTGTAGCTGTAGCGGGGACTGCAAAGGTTTCGTAACAAATTTGTATACCAACGGATTGACGCATGGGTTACCAGTGCATAATTTATACTAATATTATAAAGAGAGAAGATTTGTATGAATAAACTCAAAAACTACAAGACCGATTTTAAAATTTCTTTCACCTATAGAAAGCTACATTATCAGCGAGTAACACAGGTTAACAATACTAATAATAAATCTGTGAGTGTTATTTCGTAACTCTTAAATTAAAGAACTGATTTTCATGAAACTTGGTAGATATACATTTAGACGTACGGGACACAAGATAGGCTACTTGGAACACTCAGGTGAAAAAAGATAGGTGGAATACGGTCAATACCTGCTTTTTTCTTTTTCAACGCGGACGAAGTCGCGTGTTTTAAACAGGTGCTTAATATGTATGCACAATTTTGTAGACAAAGAATTGTGTTTATTTATAACTAGCTGGTGCTCGCGACATCGTCCGCGTAGAAAAGTATAAAACGCCCTCTACCGTATTTTGGATAGATGGCGCTATCTCCAGGGCCAAGCCGCTAGTATTTACTTTTATTTTAGATTTCCCGTATGAATGAAGCATTTTCCCGCGGTAAAAAGTAGCCTATGTTCATCACGGATAATGTCGACTTATGGTAAAAGAATTTTTCAAATCGGTCCAGTAGTTTCGGAGCCTATTCTATACAAACAAACAAACAATCAAATCTTTCCTCTTTATAATATTAGTATAGATAGTTTTTAAAATTTTATAATAATTTATAAGCTACAACCGGTTTCAATCAAACTAATCAAAAGTTTGAAAGAAAATCTATGCTTATTTCTACCGCGAGTACGAGTATAGCCAAAAGAAGACTGTACCAGCATCGACGCACTTAAAACTTTTTATCTCACTGCTGGCATAAAACTAAAAATACACAGATATTAAATATGAGGAGTACATTAAGACCACAACGTCGACACGACACGCAACTTTCAAGCACAAGTTATCACAGTGCATATTAATAATATCTAATTTTGTAAATGTTAAGTTAGTCCGAAGAGGGATTCTTATTCTTGTGAAGAGCAAAATTGGAAAAATTTCCTCGAAAAATTTCATCCGTGCGAACGAAACCGGAGGCTAGAATTATTAGTAATTATTGCAATAGTCTCAAGTTTTTATTTGTTCATACATACGAAATAACGACACATGAAAGTGCAAATAATATTAATGAAATTTGCGTAATGTTAACACCCTTTACATTAATTAAGCCACTTTATGTTCAGTCCCAATACTTTTAATTTTAATTAAAATTATATGAGATTCATTAAGATTAATTCGGTGTATCTGATAAATAGACGCTAACAAGGTACTACCTAATGCAATTGTCTTAATCTATAAAACCGGTTTCCATACCTGCTCAATGCTCATGTTTACGACTCAATTTGACGAAAATTCAACAGTAATAACGTTATAAATCTATCATTTACAATTTCATTACATAATGGAAGTAATGAAAGCCTTGACCAAGTACCGTTATTTGAACTGAGTCATAGATAGAGCGCTTGTGTGTCGAAGAGTTTATAGAATCATATATTTTATACAATACAAAAAA
Organism: Synanthedon vespiformis; assembly: GCA_918317495.1. NCBI lineage: Eukaryota > Metazoa > Arthropoda > Insecta > Lepidoptera > Sesiidae > Synanthedon > Synanthedon vespiformis. Next base: position 9,052,135 of record OU906947.1, read on the forward strand.
CAATTCTGGTATTTTATACCTACCTACATATTGAAAATGTTTAAGCCTATATTAAATTTGACCTAACGAACCCAACGTGTAGTCATTGATTTAGTTTGTTATGGTAATGCGATAATAATCCGCTTAACGTGCTCAGTATAAAAAAACGTTTAAATAAATCCTTATCCTTACATTTTAGTCTATCTGTCTGTTTGCGATAAACTCAATTTACTGCACCGATTTTCATACTGTTTTCAGCAATGGATAGAGTGGTTCTCGAGGAAGGTTTTAGTAGTTTTGAGTTTATCGCGAACACAGAGACAGACGCGGCGGAGGACTTTTGTTTTATATGTATGTACTTACTTACAGGCTAAAGTGTAATAACTAAAAATTTTGCTGCTTTTTAACTAAAAATAAATGAATCGAATGTTTAAAATTTGTACCGTAATTTTCTTCTTTTCTTTCTTAATATATAAAAGGCGATGTGTGTATGTTCCCTATGGACTCCAAAACCACTGAACCGATTTTGATGAAACTTTCACACAATCTTCAGATTAGTCCAGCGGGTATCCTGTGAAGTTTGGTAGCTATTGGACGCGGGCGACTCCGGGAGCGGGTCGCTAGTATTTTATATTGATGTTCGACTATTTATAATTTTATTGTAAATATTTTGAAAACCTTTATTTCCATATCAGACTGTTACAGAATAAGCATCAATCTGCTGCAATAATAAAAGAATTCTAAACAATTAATTTGATTTATGAAATATTTTATATCTAAATAAGAATAATATATTTGAAGTAAAATATTTCCGTATTTCGGAATCTCCGGGATTTGTGTATATTTTAGGTAGGTGTATACTATTATTACCTAAACTAATCTAAATCTGATTTTTTCTACAATATAAATATATTTAAAAAAAAATGTAAATATATTGTAATGTTTTATCGTCACAAGGGAAAAATCGAAAAAGAAAATGGCCCACGCATTCGTTACCGTTTTTCAGAGGAGAGCAATGAATGAACACGACTTCTATTAGATTGATACATAGTTGCATTAGTGTTATTCGGTACACGTCTGTACCGTAGTCGGGTACATCGACCCACTTGCTGTCCCGTTCCGTTTCGCTGGTTGCTAATAGCTCCGTCTCTTCATAAGCCCATTTAATTTTTTCGTGTGCACAACGCTTTTTCTCTGTTGTTAATACAAATTTCCGCACGCTTGTTGCCACCGCTTTTGCTGCCACTCGACAGTCATGCAAACATTCGCAACAACGTGTTCTTCCGTCTTACGCCTACATTGTAGCATTCATATTGGTAGCAAAGACAATCTAATATTAATCTATAATATACTAGCCGATGCACGCGACTTCGTCCGCGTAACTTTATAAAATACTAGGTGGCGCCCGCGACTTCGTCTGCGTTGAAAAAAAAGTAGCCTATCCTGTGTCCTGTATGTCTAAATGTTTATCTACCAAGTTTCTACCATCTACCAAGGGTTGGAATTTGTTTTCCAAATTTATATGGGACCACCCTGGGGTTACACCCATTCAATTAAAAAAGAATTATCTAAATCGGACTACTATGTAAAAAGTTATGCGTGATCATACATAAATAAAAGCAAAAAATATATATATGCATCGAATTGAGAACCCCCTCCGTTTTTGTTTTTTTTGTTTTCATCGGTTGAAAATGGTGAAAACTGGTATTCTAGAAGCTATATAACTTGAACTATAGATGTAGGTATTACTTTTCATTTTCATCATGCAAACAAGGAATGCAAATTGTCGTCGTGAAAGTATGGCGACAAATTATTGCTAACTAAGGATCTTTTCTTTATCTATTCTCTTCTATTATTTTGCTTTATTTGGTAGTATTTTGCTGTATGTAACTCATGTTTGGATTTGGTTAAATCATACAATGTGTGAACAAACAATTTATTAAATAGATCTTTATACAGAAAGTGTTTTTTGTCAAGCACCAGTCATTTATAACAAGATCCCGAACCATATTAAGCAGCTCAACATTAACATATTTAAGAAGAAAATTAAAGAATTAACTACTAGATCATAAATGTTACTACAATTTAAATGATTAATATGTGTGATAACTTAGTGGATAGTGGTGATTAATAGCTTATTTTGTTATGTAGTGTTCTCAGTGTTCTCAAAATATTTGCACACCCCAAAGGGTAGAATGTAGTGAGCCTTATCAATACTAATAATAAATCTGTAGGGGTCGGTCATGGAGTAATTTACTTTGTTTTCAGAAATATTGTGTATATAGAAATACGATGTTTAGAATTTTTTTCTGTATATATGTATACATATGTTGTATGTATGTATGTATTTTCCTCCATCACTCTTAAATGAAATTAACTGATTTTCATGAAACTTGGTAGATAAACATTTAAATGTACGGGACACGTGACAGGCTACTTTTTATCTTTTTTAACGCGGACAAAGTCGCGGGCCACAGCTAGTACATTATGAAACCATTGTAAATTATGTACCTATATTCAACAAATAAATTATTATTTATTTATTCAACAAATAAATTATTTGCTGAATATATGACAATTATTATATATAGACAAATATTTTTTGCATTATTATTACTGAATGACTTTTATTATTACACTAGGAAATACAAACTTAGACAAATATAATCCACACATGCCACACAAATCAGGTTTAGATCTACTAATAACTATTAGAAGTTGGTAATTATATATTTTAAATAAACATAGGCCTATTGTTCTTTTAAAATGTACCTTTTATAATGTAAATGAGTGAGTAATATAATAACTGTGTGTAAAGTTTAATACTGAATAGCTTCAAGTAAAACAGTGGGATAATTTATTTATTTTATTTATTTATTCAGGCAAAAACAGTCCTAATATTACCATTATTTAAAAGAAGAATATATTTATATTTAAAGAAGAATATAATATAAGGTATTCTTTGCGTAATTAGTGTGAAAAGGAGTGATATAAAAGGTACCCTTTCAAACGTGATTAGCGAGAATAAAGGTCACCTCATATGTAACAGGGTTAGGACGTGAACGGGGTGGAGACGGAACGTGGCATTTTGTAACCCCAGACAGGGGTTAAATGCACACGCACAGTGAAAGTTCCACGAAGCTAATGTGCTAAGTGTTGTGAACAGGGGAAGATTTATACCAAAGCGAACGGGGCGACTGTGCATACATAGTGGAATCACATACCAGACATGGCCCGCACGGGGCACGATGTGCTAAATATCGTCCACAATATGTTTTCAAGACCTGCCCGTACACACCCCGTCTCATACACGCTCTCGTCGCTTATATACTGTACTTTTGTATGTAACGATATTTAAAAATCGTTCCATTTCGTCCGAGACGAGTAAAATCATGTTACGTATGCATCAACCTTTAGGAACTCTAAATGGTAGTTTTTCCAAGAGTCATACTTTATTAAAAGTATGTCATGAATCTAATAAACTATTCAGATAATCTGTATACGAGTACTTATTCGCGATTTCAGTAATTAATTAGAGTAGCCATCAACAAAAATGATTTATTTTCCAAACATAAGTTACCCACTTATTGATAGAAAATTATATTTTTTGGCAAACTTTATGTTGATACATATTCGTATACTACAACAAAAGAGACATGTAATATTTAAATATCTGTTTAATAAAAATAAGAAAATGCAACTGAAAACTACTTTAAAGGGTAGTTTCAATGCGAATATTTATTGATTTGAATTCCTGTTTCAAAACTTACAACGTTGCATGCAAAGTTGGGTTGAGACACTTCCTTATGAAACACGGTCTCGGGAACATCACTTGAATAACACTTTAAAAATTATATTATTTCGTATCAAAAAGTAACTTATTTATTTTATAATAAAAGTGGGATCTCGGAACCGCCCAGCTGGCAAAACTTAAATGAAGTTAAATGATACATACACAAAGTGTCAAGGTAATAACATCGTTTACACAGACTAACCAGAATAGCGCACAAAATTATAGCTCAAAATGGACACCTATAGTCTGTTGCTTGGCACTGGCACAGATTGAATCGGCCAAATCCATGGACATAGGATAAAATTATAGGTAGGTAGGTACAGAACGCTACTATCGCTCCGATCGCTTAGTGAGCGTCGTAGACAAGTGAGCTATAGATAGTTATATCGAAGAATGTGTGAGGAATAGGGATGTGAATCAATCGATCGACACAACCCGTGTGTTATCGATATTCTGATGTTACTGCGATACCCTGAATAGCGATACATATTTCCTTGTAAAATCCGAGTCAGATCATTAGTGAATGTATGAGGTATGATTGATTATTATAATAAAATTATGTTTATTCAAGCAGCTAATTTTGTGAAATTAAATTTGATTACTAAGCGATTCGAGTTTCCTATAACTTTGTAAATAACAGTTAACTAGCTGCTGGCCGCTACTTCTACAATAAAATCTAATAATAAGACAATTCATTGCGCTAATTCAGGTGTCATAAAATATTAATTCAAAACGACTGATTTAAAACATGATTCTCACTTGAAAATATAAATCGAATATCTAATGACCCAAAAATATCGACTCCTGCGCCGAACGTGTCAATCACTAGTATCGTAGCGTAGGTGCGGGGCAGTGCGGTATCACTTCCATCCGCGCCCGTCCTACACCTACTTCACCCCCAGAAATTGTACTTTTAATTCGGTTTAAAAATATAATTAGCGGCTTACCGATGAATTGTGATGCCGGAATTTTGTTTATTATCTTTTCGAGTATCATTTGTATAAGATTTTATGGCACATTTAACCATCATTGTTTGAAAACTAAGCGATTATTCAGTGGGAACACGCTCGTCATAAGTGTTCGGTTATGACTGGCGAGGGCTAGACGAGATCAAGTTGTATGTTCCCACCCGCGTCTCCTGTGCCCCCTTGAACGCTAGTGCTCTGTACCTACTTTAAGGAGCGTAGAGATACCTCTATTCTCCTTGACCTACTTGTTGGAGTTATACCTTTATGGATAAAATAAATATAAATAGAACGGGCCCTATATAGTCAAAGTAACATTTTAAAACGATAAGTTCGAAAGAATAAAATGTATAGAAGGGACAGATAGGATGTATCACGTGATTTAGCGAAGGCATATGTCAATCCCATACATTTATTGTTTTTGAACTTAATTATCATTTTAAATTTTTGCTTTGACTAGCTAGTAGCTAGACCCTGCATATAAATACAATTATTATTGAATTGATCGCAAAAATACAAGTGAAAATATATGACACTGACACACACGATGATAATATTATTTAACTGACCATTAATATAAATACTCTTTACGAACGATTATAGAAAACGTTCTAAAATATTCAAAAATAGAAACATACCTACCGTGTGATAATGTTGATTTTACTCCCATAATTACTTCTTAAGGAGTAAACTCCAAAAAGGTGGTCACAGAACCACAAACAAATCAATCTACTTAGCTCGTGCAATATTTTTCCAAGGGACTGCTGGAACACAGCCCAACTTATAGAATCAAAAGAAAAATATTAATTTGTGTTATATCCATTTTGTTTAACTAACATAAATATAAAGCTATTCTGAAACGGAACAATTAAAATAAAAGATTACATAGGTACTAAATATCGTTTAAATATTTTATTTTTATCATTTTGGCTTCTACCTAATCATCAGATCAAGATCCTATTCTACCATAAAAATCGTAAAAAATATCTTTAATTATGCAAAAATTTAAATTGTAAATTTTTCATGTTCATTCATGTAATTAAGGACTTGGGTGCATACATAATTACTTTCAAAAACTTTAACAGGGTTGATTTTTAAAAATAGGTTGTTTAGTAAAAACTTTAGTTGTTTAAAAAGACACAAAAAAACAATATTAATTATTGCCTATAATCTAACCCTTACATGTGTCAAATTATACAAAAAAAGCATAAAAAAGGCACATTGTTCCTTTGAATATCTTTATTTTGCTTTTAAAATACACAGCAATATAAATAGGTATACAAGATGCTAAAATGACATATTTCAAACGTTGTTTAACCGACTTAATAATATTAGCAAACATTAATAATAATCATTATATTTATCATCACAATAGGAGTTTAATAAATAATGATTACTTATAAAGTTTTAAAAATAACACAGACATTAATTCGTTCATTCTTCGTTCATTAAAATAACACAGTGTAATAATTTTTCGGACAAGTCTTTCCGTAACATTACATAGTTTAATTTCTAAGGGATAGAAGAACACCAAATTTTAGCATCCATAATTTTCAATAAGTAATATATAAATATAACAATTTAGAGTCGAGTCATAATGGACGACATTAACTTTTTTAATGTAACTTTAAAAAAAATCATTTCGAGGAAACAGACATATGTTGCTTGCCCTGCAGTCTTTTCCCATGAAATGTTTATTTAATTAAATATTCTACCTACGATTTGGCCCAAATGATGTCATCAAACAAGAATGAAATTAATAATGTCGATTTAAATTAAGTAAAGCAATGTTTTGCTGCCCCAGGTACGTATTGGCTAGAATACACCTTGTAACATTTAAAAAAAATGTGTGTGTCGTCAGCTCCGACACACGACTGCAGTTAACTCCTTACGAACGATTATAAAATTGAAATTTTCATAATTCGAACATTTTCATTGTTCTTTTTTTTAAATAATATTGTGTAGGTGGCGCAATATCTAATATCTATGAAACTTCAGGGGCCCTAGCCAAGAGCACAATTCAAACGGGAGCGTTGCGTATATTTAAGAAACGATAGAAAATCAAGCCTGGTGATGTGTTGTAACGCCCACATAAAATTTTGACCAATCACCGGGCTTTATTTTCTATCGTTTCGTAAATGTACGTAACGCTCCCGTTTGCATTATGCTCTTGGCTAGGGCCACTTGGGCCTTAGCCAAGAGCACACCAATTCCAACGCTCTCTTACGAAGTTAGAGAACGATAGAAAATAAAGCCCGATGATTGGTCAAAATTTTATGTGGGTGTTACAACAATCAATCACCGGGCTTTATTTTCTGTCGTTTCGTCAATCTACAACGCTCCCGTTTGCACTGGGTGCTCTTAGCTAAGGGCCCTAATATTCCAAAATGTTAAAAAATAGAACGTAAATATAACGCATTTTAAGCATAACGCAATCGTGTAACAATTTTGATTCTACTCCCATAAATTTTCATATCACGGGCTTATATATAATATATGCTCCTCACAAAAATTAAAATTAAATCCGTCTTCAAGTTACAGCCTGTTGAAATAACCTAAAAAAATTATATATAATATCTGCAAATCTATTCTTAAGGAGTAAACTCCAAAAATGATATACAATATATTAAGATAGACATAACTAAAATTCATAAAATACTGTACAAAAATAGCATAAAAGACAATAGAAAATAATAAATATTGGATGGAGCTTAATTATTGATAAATAGGAAAAATGCATAAAATACATAGTAAATCCCTGATTCGACAAGAGAACATGACATCCCTATTCCCTAACAATGAGAAGATTGTAAACACTGTAAATTCCAAAATTGTAAATATAGAAATTGTAAACATCGAAAAGTGAGGGTGGGATAAATTACAAAATAAATTGACTTAAAATTTAAAAAAATATTTAGAAAAGAATCTTTAAATAAAGAACCTGATACTTATAAAATAATTTTAATATTCAATTTTGGTTTAAAAAAATGCAACATAACCCATCACTGTCAGCATTGCATTGATATGTAATTTTTCCTTATTGAAAAACAAGAGGCTTGAAATGCACGGCTTATTTGACTCAGCGAAGGGAAAAGATTTGTATCTATGTTAACGATTATATACTTAACCCTATTTGTTTGAATTAAAACTCATTTTATTAAGCAACCATTACCAATTATTGCGATGACTAGAAGGAGTTAAAATATACGTTACAGACATCGAGTTTCATTCTGATTATATAATGACATCAATTATACATTTAACATGTATTCCACGAGAATACTAATTCCCCTACAGACGATATAAACCGTTCACATCAAAGTGGTGTTTTTTACTCCATAGCAACAGTTGCCCGGGTTCGGTTCCTCGTCATCCACAACCAACACTTGAGAAGATCTGGTGCCAGGATTCTGGGCCCCCTCTGTATGGGCCTTCACCATATCTTGTGTTAATTCAAGGAAAAGATTATCAACCCCCATATTCATCTTAGCGGAAGTACTGCAATGTTTAGCGCCAACCAATGCGGCGTAACTGAAAATAAATACAGAGATGAAATACTTTGATGAAAATATAAATAGGTACACAAGGTTTTCACAGGAACACGTTATGGGAACAGTTACCTTTCTGCTTCATCAAGTGGCACGATCCTCTCGTGTTCGAGATCAACTTTATTTCCCACAATAAATATGACCACATCCGAGCCCAGCATTCTCTTCAGTTCCTTTACCCAATTTTTCACCTGAAATCAATAAAACACTCAAATCATTATCATCCTACTAGTTTATGACTATGGATGGATGTTTGGCATATAGATAAAGGTATAGAAAAATTACCTTCATAAACGAATCTTCATCAGTTATATCATAGACAAGTATCGCCCCATTAGAGTTGCGATAGTAGATGGGTCCAAGGGCGTGAAACTTTTCCTGTCCAGCGGTGTCCCAAATGGATAAGTTGATGCGCTTTCCGTCAATGTTTATTTTCTTATTGAGAAATGTGGCCTAGAACATGACAACAATAAAACATCCATTTAAACCTTGCAACTCTGCGTTCACCTATTTCATGTATGATCTGTATGACACGGCTACCACTGAGAATGTAAATCATATTCAGGTAACACTGAGCCGTATGATTTATTCAATATTCACTTAAATAGATGATACGAGTAACCCTGTAATGTAAGTGAAATGTAATATATAATGTGTTATGTAATCCTTGCGAAAACTAATTGAATTGAAATGAGAACAGAGATGGCGCTGACAGTTTAAAAAAAAGAAAAATTTTTGAGATGGGAAAGAACTACTGTTTGGCGCCGACTCAAAATTACTTTGGTATACTTATATTAGTTTAAGAACTTAGTTATATTCATCATCTCAGCTGTAAGACGTCCACTGCTGGACATAGGCCTCCCCCAAAATTTCCCCCCAAAAAAAAAAGTTATATTGACTATCTACAGTATTAAGACTACTTTCCCTTCAGGTGACATTACAAAATTCCACCCTGTATATATGCGTCGAATTGAGAACCTCCTCCATTTTTATTTTTTCGTTTTCATCAGTTGAAAAGAGTTATTTACTTTTTATTTAATCCCAGTTTTAACTTTATTGAATTTTGACTGTTTGTTTGAACCATTCAAGGTTGCAGTAGTTAAAAAAAATGCAGAAACCAGTTTTATTAAACAGTTACAATAAAGTAATGCAAAATTTTAAGGTAGGTAAGTAATTTTTCAATAGAACACTCAATTGGAACATGCAACACATTGCCATAAATAAGTATAATTGACAACTTGGAGATTTTTAGAAGGAAAACTCAAAGATTTAAATCACAGCACCCTTGCAATACTTCAGGCGGCCGGCCATACTTCACTCTTCCCGCCATAGTCGCTTTAGAGCAGTTCATGTTGCATACAAAGATATTATGTGGACAGTTTTCAGAACAGAGAGCACAGGGCACATCTGTGATTTAAATCTTTGGGAAAACTAGAGAAGCATAGTTTTCAAGAGAATTTGACCATACATATTTTATAATGAAGTCAATCATGAAAAAAAGGTATATAAAGGACATATAAAAAGGTAACAATATAAAATCATCAGTATAATATAAGACGATTATTAATTTCATTATTATCTTTTCTCATCAACTTAGAATTTTTTTCTATTAAATTACAAGTAAATTATTTGCTAGTTCAAGGATTATAAATTGGTTTTTATAATCCTTTTTTTTATGTCGAACTATAGTGGCGAGCGAATACATTCACTTTAAGTAACCACTAAATTTGCAGCATCTCTAATCTAAGTCTAAATTGTCTGACAAGTGTATACTTTAATACTGCACCTAAAATAAATCTAAGATAAGACTCCAAGATGAGATAAGGAATTCTTTTTCTGTAGCCTAGAGGGTTAATTCAAATGTAAATAGAAACATCAGGAATATGGTTGCAAGAAGTGATATAAATATTAGAATTTACAATCCTCAAATAATAGTGTTAATCAAATGGGAAACACACTCAAAAACAATTAGGAAAATAGAAACATATGGAATGGAAGAGATTATTGTAAGGAAGCAATCTTCACGGAGACTTGTATGAAGTTATAGCACAAAATAAGCACATACCATACCAAGGTAGTAAGACTAGGTAATTGAAGAAAATGACCTTTGAAAAAGAAAGCAGTTCACTTACTTAAATTAAGTACACATACTTAAATATGTAGATAGTTCATTTCTTCCAAGTAATCATTGGGAAATAACAGTCAATCAACTAAAAACATAAAAAAGAAACCTATGTGTAATTTTTTTGTTCAAACCAAATAGACTTACTAGCTAGGTAGTAGTTATAAATAGAACTAGGTAAGTATATTGATCTATCCAATTGAAAACAAAGAAAACGGTTTGTTGCTTACGTACCTGCAGCGTAGTAATATGTTTATTGTTAAATTTGTCTTCAATATAACGTTGCAGCAGAGAAGTTTTCCCCACGCAACCCTCTCCCAACAAAACCACCTTGAAATTATATGCTCCACCGGCAACGGTAGACATTTTCACGAATGCGAATTTGTTTGTAGCAAAATGGCCAACAATAACAAGTTATTAAATTGCACTGTACTGACACGAACAACAAAACCGGATATTAATTAGCCTAATATGTGACAAGTCATCAATTTAAGAGCACTCGCTGACTTCGCTGCAATGACTGCAATTTTTGCAATTAATCAATGTTTTAACTTTTTATTCTAACTGTATGCTCACTTCACTCTTCACTTGCTCCGGGGCTCAGCTCAGGCTCCGAGTCATGTCATAGCTTAGTTCAGTCAGAGTGCCACAGAGTGCTCACCTTAGACCACAGAACAGACAGACGTATACATGAATACTAACTGCAGCCCGCGACTTCGCCCGCGACTTCGCCCGCGTATTAAAAATAGATAAAAACCTGTAAAAAATAGGTAAGTAATGTGTTTGCACTGGTTTGCACGTTTGCACACTGATTTTTGCTAATTATTTATTCTTCTTCTTTTTTAGGTTAAATGGCAATGCGGCTCATTTTAAAATGGCCATTATCTGCCAGTGTCAAGTTAAAATAGCAATTTATAATAGCCTCTTTTTAAAAAAAAAAGAGGCAAAATTGAAATCAAAATCAAAAGTAGCAAACTCAAGTCTAGTCAGTCAAGTCTAGTCAGTCAAGTCAAGTCAGTCAAGTCTAAATTTCTCTTGTTAGTATTCCAAAACAGGTCCGTCAAGTCCAAAGCAGTCAGGTCAAGTCTAATTATTTATATAACGGTAACATTTGACGTTGACGTTCCATTTTTCTTTGACATTGACAGGTGTCGTTTTCTGCGCACTCACGCCATCTTTCCGAATTATCATAGATCTAGAATTACTACCGTTCATAGCAAGCATCGACATTCCACCCAAAGGTCGATGATAGCAAGGTTCATAGACTTATTCTTATTATTGTTGTTACGGAAACGGAACATCATCATCTTAGCCGCAGGACGTCCACTGCTGGACATAGGCCTCCTCCTCCTCCCCCATAATTTCCAATACATAAACGGAAAAATGCCAATGCATTATTCACATCGCCAACTTCTGGTTCCAATTCCTTGTCCATTAATTACGTTTTGAGGCATTTCGATGGCCATAATCATGGAAATATATTTTTCAGATAATCACGCCAGCATGATAGAACCAATCCACTCGTCACTTATTCCAAAACCCGTTCCCGTAAATCCTGAGTCATCAAATAGTATTCTCAATTTTTCCCACAGCTAACATCAGAGTCCATTGTACTACTTAATTTGGATTTTGTTTTCGCATTATCTGCAGCTACTGGGATGTTGGAAAGGTTGTGGTTTTATACATTTAACCATACCTACCAATATCAAAAAAAATTCTGCTGCGAAACACCACTCCCTATTATCTATAGCTCCCGCGACCTTTTACCTACATTATAACTAAGTAATTGGAGCTAGAATTATATGATTTATACAAAGTTTTTGTTTTACATAATTATGACTAAGTAATGTTTTTTTTTCATACACTGTTTATTGTCCACCACAAGGTAATTCTGACTAAAAGGGCACATACACGTCCGCCAAACGGTGGCAATATTGGAAGAGTGGTAGTGGGGGTAAAATTGGCCACTACTGTACTACCTACACACGTCCCCCACTTAAGTGCGAATCCGACCGCGCAACAAAGCGCTTGTCTCTCAATATGCCACTTGTCTATATCAAGCTAACATTATCAGTGAGTAACATACGCTATATTTTAAGTTCATTACGCGGAGGAAGTCGCGAGCATCAGCTAGTAATAAATAAAACATCCATTTAGTAGTATATAACATATAAATTTATTTATTTGTATCACGCAAGGGTTTACATATAAAATTATTACGTAGAAGTTAAAAGTGGCACTTCATATATGTATATGTACTTATTATTTCTTATATTTTTAAAGAGTACCTAAAAACTTCTACATTTCAGTGCCAGTTTCTTTAATTACTGTGGTGCAGTACTTTGTAAAATCAGGATCTATGTCGCTCCTTCTCCTTAGCCATGTCTCCGCACGAAATCAAATAAGCACAAAAATACGTCTTGAGTCGAGTCGTGAATTCGCCCGACACGATTTCGAAGTCGAACTAATAATTATTATTATGTTTACGATTGGTCTACACACGATGCAATCTACGGAGCAATCTAGGGGGCTCCCCCCTACTGTCCCGATATTGCCATATTGCCACCGATTGAAGGGACGTGTGTAGGCCCTTCAAGCTACGTCCCTTCAAGCTGTGGTTTAAGAGTAAGAGCAGACTCTTTATCATCCTTTACGTGTCTATTTATTATACCAGTCCATCGTTGAAGTTTCAACAGTAGTTGTAGTAGTCGTTCTGAATTTGGTAATATAGTTTTCTCTTCAATTTTTCGAAGCATTTTAATGATCCAGCAGCAGGCCATATAGCAGTAAATATTCTCTGTGATAACCATAGGAGTTCCCTGTCAGGATTTTGTATATTATTAGATTTATTAGCAGTACCTACTATACATATACAAACTATTCTTTACGCAGGTTTGTAGTATTGTGTTTTGTATACGAGACTTGTCCCGACGTAAATTTACCTAACTCTCAACAACCCTGAAACTATTCCAACTGGACTCAAATTTTACATGAAGCCTAATATCATCCCGATAAACAGTTTCAGCGTTTTTAAAGATTTTTTATTTTTTCTATAGCATTTGTTACTATTTTATCAAATACTAGCTGGTGCCCGTGACTTCGTCCGCGTTCTCTATAGCCTAGTCTTCCTCGATAAATGGATTTTCCAATACAAAAATAATTTTTCAATTCGAACCATTAGTTCCTGAGATTATTAGCGCGTACAACCAAACAAACAAACAAATTCTTGAGCTTTATATATTGATATAGATTACATTTTTTATAACTATGAAGTATAATATAACTTACACTACACGTACTATGAACTTTCAATAATAAATATTATCTATTAAAGTTACTAATTAAAGAACATCGCTACACACAAGTAAGCCGCAAAGAAAATATGTAAAAAATGTGACGTGTAGCGTGGTATAACATACATTATTTATACTAAGATACCAAAAACGGAGACGATGCTATAATATAATATTTTGCCATAATTTCATTGATTGTTGTAATATGTCTTGTTATATATTGCATAATATAAATTACAGTATACGTTGGTGATGTCATAGAAATATATATATTATAGCTGCGTGGTCAGTCCAATATTTGTATAGAAAACTAGCTGCTGCCCGCGACTTCCCCGTGTAAAAAGTATATAAAAACCTATTCTCAGACCTACCAAGTGAACAATATAAAATTTCATCAAAATCGGTTAAGCCGTTTTGGAAGAGTAATATGGCAACTAACACTGTGATACTGTAGAATTTTATATATTAGATGGAGATATAGATTCTCTTATATGCCATTTTTGCCAATCTCTGACTGGTTCTCTGCAAATGCATTATGTTGATTCCGTTAGCATGAAATGTAATGTGAAAAAGATCGAGAGAAATGTTTCTTTTTTAAAGGACATTTTGAGGAATAGTGACAATAGATGGCGTTTAGCAACAGAGAAAGTGCCAATGGGCATAAGCGAAAGCGACATGACGTGTTGATGAGGGCGCCTGCTGTTTGTGATGATGGTGCGTTCGAAATGAATGAGTGGTCGAATTAACGCGGCGCCAGTGCTAAGGCGCCGGACGGGTGTTGCGTTGCGCAGCATTCCACGCGAGCCTCACCAAAGTGCATCCGTGAATATACATTTCATCATGGAGGTCTCGTACGTAATGTTCAAACATTAAGCCATCACGCGCCATTGCTCTTCAATATAGACATCCCATTCACAAACAATGCACATCGTTAGAGTAAGTATACAATCCCGTACGATAATTTTAATTCCGATACTTACGGGACTGAATATTCCGAATCCCGCGGGGTTCTGGTACTTCAATATAGACATCAAATTTACAAACAATGTACATAGTTAGAGAATGCAATCCTGTAGGATAATCTTAATCTTAATTACTTATGGGATGTATATTCCGAATCCAGCGGAATTCTAGTATTAGCTTGATACCAGAATTTCGCGCTGAAAAACAATACACATATTTAGAGAATGCAATTCACTTGAATTACTCAATATGCAATTTTTTAAGTCATCCCAATTTGTGTGACATCTCGCAAGAATGTACCGTACCTACTTCAGTAAAGTTGCTACTACTACGATCTCTACTGAGTTCTACTCACCGGATTCTGATTTTCAATTTATAATACTGGACAGATCAATTTAAAATCAGAATTATCAGATCCCGCATTGCATGCGGGATCCCGGCTATTAATATCTTGGTATGCCATTCTTTATACATCGTGAATGAAACTATATTGGCATCGCCAGCGTGATGAATTAACCACTTGTGGAATACGATATTTTGGTTCGCGCATCTGAAGCGCGGAATGTGATAAATCAAGATAACGCCGTAGAGTTATGCGCATTGATCAATAAATGTGCCAATATCAATTAGTTTTGGGTTACTATTTCCGATACTCTAAATAAGAAACCAACTGACGTTGTGTGTGCGTTCGATTTCGAGTGTTTAATACGTCATTGAATATTTGCGAAGGACTTCACTGGGATGGTTTCAAAATATCAGTTATAAACAATCAATAGTCCAAATTTAGGAAATTAGACAAAGTACTATTTTATGTTTTAGAAGAGCCAAATAGATTTTTACTCATTTTTAATCATCTTCATTGCTATTGATGTAAAGAGATATGTAGTTTGTAAGTGTGAATACTCACGATTTAAAGAGTTTTTTTTGTCAAATAATTAATTTTGGATATACAGGCTGAATTTTTAATTATTGAAATAAATCAATTGCTATCAAATACGCTCAAAATAGTACTTTATCAAATAGAATTTGAAGCTTTAGAGCTTCAACAGACAAACAGACAAATAACAGACAAAGCGACATCGACAAGAAATTTAGCATTTTACCATTTTAAAGCTTTGTTACCATTTTAGTGTTAATTTCTTACTAAGTTTAAGACTACAGCCATTATTTAGTCTAAGTATAATAAGTATTAAAAAAGTTAAATAATTATATTCCAATCTTACAAATTATTTAAAATTATTAGCTTTCCAGAGCGTTTATTCTAAAAGACCTTATTTAGTCACGACGCATTACTTTGTAAATAAATTGTTTAAAAGGCAAGTAGAAACTGTAGATAGATACATTTATTTGTTTGTAATGTTTGTAACAAATAGTACACGTTATGCGACATAAGCAACATTTTCATTAAAAACGACATTTATAAGCAAAACAGAGCAAACAGACTTACAACAACAAGCTTAGGTAATAAAATGTACTTCATTACTTTAAATAATTAAGATCGGAAATTGGGGGTGCCGTATGTTTCGTGTGGTACGCCTTGACTGGTAACTTGTTTGTCTAAGTCGACAGTAATCGAAGATCCACTGCTTGTACTGGTAGCGCCGCTAACAGTTTGAGGGTACAAGTAGCTTGTGTCCAAAGCGGCTCCCCCAGCTTGACCTTGTTGCACAAAGGAACCTCCACTTTGCTGCGACGAAACGTACGATCCATCGTTACTATTTCCTCCTAAATTTGACACCCCTGAAAAGTCAACATGCGATGAGTCCGAACCGCCTCTATTGTATTCACTCACAATGTTGTTAATAACGGCTTGTGAACCATGTTTATCGTTGTATTTGATGAAATAGACTTCGGGCTTCGATGGGGGTCGTGGTGCGATTTTCGGGACTACCACGTCATGTTGAGCTTCGTTCTTCTTCGATAGAACGTAAACAATGGTTTTTTCCTCATTTTGTTGTGGCACTGGGATAAGTTGTGGTGCAACTGGTGCTGCGATGGGCGCTTTAATGAAGATCACTTTGTAGTGTTTCTGTGGCTGTGGCAATACTAGAGGTTGACGAGGCCTCGCGGGTTCAACAAAGTCTGCTGGGGCTTCGTGTACGTAATAGTGTTTAAAGACTTGAGCGGGCTGTTGATGGATTTGAGTGTAATATTTTTGGTACTTCTGAACGGCCTCGGCTTGATACTGATTGTAAGATGAGAACTGGTTGGCATTGTACTGGTTGTAGTTGAACGATCCTTGGTTGGAACTGTCGAAAGTGTGGGTCGGTTCCTGGCTGGGCTGGTTGTAGATAAAGCTGTTTTGACCGGTGGCGGGCTGACTGTAGAGTTGATTGAAATTATATTGATCATTGGTGGTATAATGTGACCCAGATCCGGCGGAAGACGTGCTGTCAGAGGCTCCACCAACGAAATGGAAGCCACTGGGGGTACCTCCTTTATTGAAGGTGTAGGTCACCTTATTACCACTTGAACCAGTATTATAAAAAGGAACACCGTATGTTGGAGCTGGTTCACCATACGTTGGTGATGGCGGGTCGTAAGAATAACCCAGATGGCTAACGTCAGCAGTTGCTACGCCAATAGCGACGAATAAACTCTGTAAACAAAAAAAGTAATCTATGTATTAGGGTTATATTATTATAATAATTACTTACTAAAAGTGTTAAAAAACTGTAAAAAATTTAAACTTCTAACTAAACGAAATTTTCACAGATAAGAATAATAATTTTTGATAATAATAAAAAATTCAGTGCTAGAGCGCCTTCATGAGGCTTCGGTGTCAAATCTAATATTAATAATAATATTAATAACTATATAGTGACCCGCTTATACAATTCCCGGACTAACTATTCTAACACAATTTCAGTCTGGATAAAAAAGTTGTTGTTTGTTGTTTGCTTTCTCGTGAAGTTAAAACATAAATATTATGATATTCCAGGTATTTTTTGATCCGCCTTCATATGGCTTTTGTTTTTTATGTTTAAAATTGTGATAATTTAATTTATGAATAAAGTTTCGTCTGAGACTTATTTTTCAAACTCACTGTTTTTTTTTTTCTAAATTCCCCAACAAAAGAAGGAGGGAAGAAATTAATTAATTAATTGTAAACCAAATGCTCTTCGACACAACTGATTAAAATGGCTTTTAAAAATGATATTCGTGTCTTTCAATATAATAAGTAAATTTTGTGGAACAGAAAAATAAAATAAAAAGGAAAAGCTCGCTGTGGCAACGTTAAAGTTTAATTGAAAGAGAGCTCGTTCTATAATTAACCGTCCCGTGTACCTACTTATACTGTATATTTGTACATTGACGATGTACAACATTACACATTTTTTTTTATTTAAAAAAGATTTAATCCACGAAATAGACGAGGCTCT
Organism: Synanthedon vespiformis; assembly: GCA_918317495.1. Classification (NCBI taxonomy): domain Eukaryota; kingdom Metazoa; phylum Arthropoda; class Insecta; order Lepidoptera; family Sesiidae; genus Synanthedon; species Synanthedon vespiformis. The sequence continues at coordinate 9,070,181 of OU906947.1, forward strand.
CAGGTTTACTAACTAGGCTCGAAATAGGCTAAGCGGCAAGGGACTACTAAACCTGGGCTTGTCATAGTGTGAGCTTAATGTTCGTCTATTCCAGATAGTAAATACTAATTTTTGGATATTGTTTTAAAGGATTGTGATGATTATTATTATCACTCAATTTAACTCGTTAAGCCAAAATTAAGCTAAAATGAGAGGGAAACGGTGTTACCCCGGACAGAAGCACAGCACAGGGCGACAAGGACCGAAACCGACGCACTATCCTGGCCGTATCGAGCATCACCGCCTCATTATTATTCTCACATATTTATTTTAATCCTTAATTCAAAATTTTTTTACAATATAATTATTATTGTCAGGGACAGAGTTGTCTGTGGCTCGGCGTGTGAACCCTGTACTTAATAAAAAACGTGGACGTGCATTCTTTATTAAAACATGGTGTCAGAAGTGGGATTATTATTATTATTAGGCTGTTAGGGCGTTCCCATTATTTTTGACTGAATAATTCGTAAAACTTTTTAACGGTTATTTTTTTATTTTTTTCTGTGTACCATAAAATACAAATAAAAAAAAGATATGTATCGCGTTTGCTCTTTTTAGTTTCTTTTTGTAATGGCCCACAGATCGTTGACCGACTGACGAAGTGGACAAGTGATGTTGCAATACTTACATGAGTAATAAGATTCCCCGCTCTGATACTTAAAAAATGTTTATACTTTTGTATAAGTATTGAAAATTATATTTGTCTATATAATCTTTTTGTTAATAATAATTTCAGCAAAATTGGACACATTCCTATTATAAAATCAAATTCTATGTTATTCGTTAAAATATGAAAATTGAAATCAAATGTCACAGATAAGACACGTGTCTTATCTCTGGGCACTTACAACGCATGAATTAAGTTTGAATATTGATTAACATAATTTTAGGTGTTGAGGTGTGACGCGTGTTTTATGGGGTCCGTTTTCTTGCTGCTAAAAACAATATCCGAATAAACATTTAAGGCGTTACAGTTTAAATATTAGTATTACTATTTTTGATTCGTAAATAAATAATTTAGCATATTTCTAATCCAATTTCCCTAAGAGAGGCAGTTCATTTACAGCACCTGTAGCGTTGCTTGTGTTTTGGGTGACGGTAGCCACCTTCAATCAAGTGGACCGTCAGCATGTCTGAAGAAAAAATGGGGAGTATTTACGTGAATACGTGTACGTTACGCAAAATATACGTTGATACATTAAATGAGCACAAACAGTGTCCTGTGTAAAAATTGGCATCGACTTATCGTATTCGCGTAATAATTTATTGACGTATTTTTTAGATATAAATATGTATAAGTTGGCGACGAACTACGAAAATAGATGAAGGCATTCGCTCTATTATACTGATGATAACATTCGTCGTAGGAGGGCTTATTACGTAACGCTTACCGGACGAAGCCTACCGGTCTATCTGGAGTGCGATGAACTTGTTACCTTCGGGAATTTTATTTTCTCAAATACTTTACAGATACATTACAAAGGGCCGTGCAGACAGCACGGTTCACATGACTTTAGTGTTAAGCCGTTATCACACTGACAGCGAATCGACCTAACGCTACTAATAGAGTTGAGGATGAGCTTGTTAAAATACTGGATAATAAATAAATTTTATGAATACAGATAAGTCAACTGTGACATATAAAATATGTTTAAGGTGATATAGGTCACCCTTTTCTTAAAAATTGTTTTAAAAATTATTACCTTCGAAATGGTCGTTTTCAAATTAAAATCTAAAAAATCGACATCTAATTATTAGTAATAAATATGAGATCGTTTACTCAAGTTTGTAAACTAAGTTCATTACCTATTAAACTATACGGAATAAGTATACTTTTCTGTATCACCGCAGCAGACATAGATTTGCGGAAAGGTCGGGCCTCTCTTTTAAATTTCATGTGTAGATTACAAATTAATAATAATCACTGTTGTACAACTTTTTATGGAAATTTTCGTGTTTTAGAAATTTTTTTTTTTTAAAACAATGTATAATGAATGTCCTTACAATCCGTAGTGGGCTAGTTGATGGACAAAGCTCAATGATGCTCAAGGATGGGTATCTTTCTCCACATTGAGGAAATGTAAAGTTGCCGTACGAAAACCTTCGTCAGTTTTCAAATTCATTCCTTTATCAAAATCGTAGACTCTTAGTACCTTTTGAAACTAAAGCACTAAGCATACAACTGACAGACGCTTGAAATGAAATTTAGGCATGACTGACAATTGCCCTGGTGCAAGGAAATGTCGACTTAAAGGTGACGGAACCTATTCTTACCCCGACTGTACCTACCTACACACTGGAAGGTGCAAAACTTCAAGTATGTTGTCGGATAAACGGACATTAATAATATTTTTAATATCAAATAATAAAATCGCAAAATTATCACTTTCACTTCGATTAAAAAAATGTTGTGATGTTTGAAAAACTTTAAACGACCGTAATTGTTTTCAACTAACAATGTTTTTAAACTAAATTATTCAGTTCTAAAAACATCTCTAAATGAGTAAAACAATTTCCCTAAATTCGCATAAACAAAGCCGGAATTCCATCGCTAAAACTTCAAATTATGTAAGCGGTCGTAAAAAATATAATTACGTCATTTAATCACGCAAAATTCTATATATGGGCATTGAACTTTATAGATGAACATCCTTTAAAAATTCAATAGCTATCAGAAACATTAGTTAACGATAAATCGACAAAAAAACTAAATTTACATAATTATATGATAACGTAGGATATAATCCATTATGAGCTATTTGTATGAAATAATAAAAAAAATAACATGTAAATTTTAATATGTCAAGGATCGTCACTTTGAATTCGAATTTTAAATGGTACTTATTATAATTATTATAATGTTATAAATGTTAAGTTTTATAAATACCTGTTTTGACTGTTTTGAGTTATATACTGATATATTTTTGCTATACATTGAAAATTTAATATTATTTAAGAAATATATTAAGTTCAACTTGTGTGAATTTTAACTTTAGCAATGAAAAAAAAAAAACAAGCAAAATTAGCACAAAATATTTTTTTAGCTTTTATTTTATGAAAAATTTTAAGAAAATATTTTATGTGCTAATTTTCATCTACGGATGAAAACTATATAATATTTTGCAGAAAATTTACGTATGATGTTTAAATATATACAGTCAACATGTAAATTTCAATTAAAGTTAGACAGTAACTCTGGGTAACTTCGAATTTCAGTTTAACTTTGAATGAAATTAACTTAGAATAAAGTGAGTAAAACTTGAGAACTCCATATACAATTTAATTTTTTTTAGCCTACTACTATAAAGGTAAAATTATTACCACTACCTGAAACAAAACCTTAGTTAAAAAAACTGGGATCGTGAAAGTATGCACAAGATCATAGAGAAAGACCATTTTTAATATAATAACTAAGTTAATGTTACCCAAAATCTAGTCATTTAGGTTCCATTCTCCAAAAAATGTAAGCGTTCAAAGTTACCCAAACTTTGTATGTGAATTTAATCGTAATTTTAATGAAATTTTAACCCTAATTATAATAATTTCAGTTTCTTAATCTATAAATCATCATAATTATATGTATCCATAGAAATTATATTATGTAATAAATGGAAAATATTAAAAAAGTATTAAGCTGACTGTATATTTTCTCGATAATTTCTACAAAATTACCCAAAACTTTAAGTTTATTTGAAAATGACCTCGATTACGGGTATCATTAATGTGGTCATGTAATATAATAAATTATATTCGTATATTTATAAATTATTCGTTTGCGTTTTCGAGTCAGAAATCATAATAACTAAAGTACAAAAATTTTCACGTAACAATTAATTGACTTCCATTTATACAACTGGGTTATTTCTCGGTTAAATTTTAAATTTAAAAACAATTGTTATTATTTATTTGTGCTAACACCTGTGTTTATTAAAGAGTCTCTGCTAGAGTACAGCCCCATACCTAATGAAGTGTTCGTTTCGTTAGCGTACTGTGGATTTGCAGGGCTTTACCAATACAGGCTGTTATCGAAGATTGCTAATCTTCCGTTACAGTGTAGTAAGTGATGGTCATTTGAAATTCTATATACCTATGTATAGAATATTAGCGAATCGAACTTGCCTCAGTGGCCTCTATCACTTCTTATCATTTTTATTAAATAACGTCCTAATTTGACTATCAAAAATCTATTTAAATATATAAAGAGATATTTTTTTCAATTTTTTCAATTTTCAAATATATTTGATATTATTTTATAAATGTATAAAAAATACATTATAAACATATAAGATTTTTAATAAAATATATATCTATTAGAAACAAACTCGCAGAGCGTTATTGAGGGTTTATAAAACATTGCGCTTACATTTTGTTATAAATGTTTAGTATTATATATATTTTAATATAATATATAACATATCATAAATATCACTGATATATATAAAATAATGTTAAAAATTATTATCTTATCAGCTTACGTACCAGTAAGGTCTTCATTTTTGATGTGAACATTCCACGATCAGTCCACGAAAACAAATGATGTAGAAAATGTCACCGCCCCTTAATTTATATGTACGGTGAGCCGCCCGCCGCAGGCCCGGGAGATGGGTCGCCACCGTAAAGCCTCCGTCCGCACTTAGCAACGTGACCTCACATTGGTTCACGCAGACGCTAAAAGCGCACCAACACAAACCGATGCATTCTAGTGCTATTACAAAAATTTTAAAAACAAAAAAATCAGCATCCTAATTTCAGCCAGTTACTTTCAAGTAAAAATCATGAATATCAATCAATCAATACTAATAATAAATTTGCAAGTGTAGGTATTGTATGTAATTATGTTCCTCCATAATTAGTATTAAATGAATAAACTGATTTTCATGAAAGTTGGTAGATAAATATTTAGACAGGACACAGGATAGGCTACTTTTTTCTTTTTCAACGTAGACGAAGTCGCGGTCGCCAGCTAGTCTATATAAATAAAAATGAATCCCTAAATGTGTTGCTAAGAGAAAAACTCGAGAACGGCTGGACCTATTTGGCTGATTCCTTTTTTGTTTTGTTATGTTCTTATGGAGAGAAAAAAACGTAAAAAATACGAGGAAAAATTAAAAACAACAATTTTCTTTTGCCATACGAACCACTCTGTTCCCACAGCTATCAAACATTTGACGTCAATCAAAAATATTTTTTTCAGTGTCATTAGAAAATACTAACTTACTACTATTAAACTTTTAAAAGTTTCAATAGTTTCTGTTATAGAAAAGTATTAAACTTTTAAAAGTATCCAGAAATATTTAATTTTGTTCTCTACGTAAGTAAGCTAAGCTTTGAATGTTAGTAATTAAGAAGGGGTTATTTCATTATAAAGTTTTTATGGTAATAATAAGCTAATTTTAAAGTTTAAAAAACAGGTGGCGTGTGAGAATCCCTTTACTACTTCGTAAAATTGAAAAGAGTTCAACTAACGAAAACAATGGATATAATATGTTTACTTGAGTATGTGTATACTTGTATTGCGTTATCAATTTAGCGTCTATTAATAAAAGGGCTTTTAATGGAACACCTACATGACACGTAAATATCTTATTTCTTATTAACTTTCAAACCAATAGGTGTTTTGAAAATGTAATTAACTATTTATTATTAGAATAAGTATTGGCTAAAGTTTTATATTTTAACTAACTGGTGCCCGCGACTTCGTGTTCTCTATAGCCTATATATAGTCTTCCTCGATAAATGGACTATCCAATACAAAAAGGATTTTTAATTCGAACCAACCTTTATTTATATATTGGTATACATATACTATAGAAAGAAAAGTATAGACTTGTCAACTCATTTATAAAAAATGGGCTTGCCTTGTAACCAACTTGTAACTGTCATAACCGTAACATATTGTATTTTGTAAATTTATAGAATGTATCAAAATGTTATAATAAATGAATAGAAGAAGATTAAAAAGTGTTTAAATAAATAAACTTAAACAACATATTCGTCACCTCGCATTCAGCCTCTGTGTTTCGCATCCAGCCTCTTTTCGCGTAGCCTTTCAGGTCGTTTTCCATTTGTGATCGCTTCTAGCCTATCTTGCTTGCTTTGGACAATTATTTTCAAAAGATTCATATTCGATAATTATCTTTTAATTTTGTTAGGAATCTATTACTTTTTAATTTAGGTACATACTTATATCGTTTCCTATACGATTTCACGTCACTTTTTTGACAGTAAATAATGAAGCCACGGATTGAAAAAAAAAAAGAAAAAAAAACTAAAAAAGACATTTATAAATTACCTAAACAATGCGCCATCTCGAATATTTGAAAACGCCTATGAGATCACCGATGCAGGAAGTCCATTTTATTAACTTAATTTATCGTTAATCCGTCTTTCTAAGGTATTGCTTAGTTTTTCTATTTTGTACTAGCTGAGGCCCGAGAATTCGTCTGTATTGTAAAATAAAATAAATAACGCCTGACACACATTAATGTCTGAAATTATACTTTTGTTAAGTTGGACTTTGTTTTTAGATAGCTGGTGCGTGTTGGGAAATAAAAGATAAATAACCCCTGACATATTGCTTGTCAATACTCCTGAAATCATAAGTAGGATACTTTTGTCAAGTACTGGAGTTTTATTTTTAGATAGCTGGTGCCCGCGCCTTGCCACCTGGAATATTCAGCCTAAGTCCTTTGTGAAATTCTATTCTTACTATTGGTAAAAGATTTTATTAACTCGGATGAATACAAAGATTACTTCTTACATACAAACAAAAAATATACAGACGCTACGTTTTTATATAGGTGAAAGATCCGATATCCGATTGACGCATCCATTTGAATGCGGTTAGCGCTTTGAGATTTCAAGTTAATAAGGATGGGTAGGATCTGTAAGGTTATGAATTAAAAAAGGTGATATTTTTTATGATTAGATCTTTTGGGTGTCACATGAATAGACTTTACATTTGACGTCTCACACGAGGTCGATTAGTCATTTTCGGCAAAACCTAGACCTAAAAGTTTGTTCGGCCGTCACTATTGATCCGTTTGTATTAATTTATTCAAAACTATGGAACCGTCACCGGCTTCATCGATTATGGCTTTTTTCATTAGTGAAAATCGTATCTAACCCGTTGCGTGGTTTTAGGAGGAGTTAGCGGATATATAGTCAGACAGAGAAACAGACAGACTCGGAAAGCGACTTTAATTTACACTATATAAGGATGATATATATACGAGTATGGATATATTTTGTTATGAATATTATTTCGATGGAATTAAATAAAGAATTCGTTTGTTAAAGAAATTTGAAATATATTCATGTTTCTTTTATTGTTTTCATATTATTTCTTTAATAACTTATAAAACCACTAAATCTCGAATTATAAATTAATTAGCTATATACACTAGCATTGAATTTAATTATATATAATTTTAGAAATGACAGAATTTTAGAAATACATATCTGATCTAAGTTTACACATACTTAGAACAACACGACGCGACGATATGTTAGAAACCGGTTTTAATATTAAATTATTTTCATTAGCTGCTCAATAATACAAACTATTTATTAGGTAATACATATTAGATAATTCATTATTATCAACGATACGACCCAACAGTATTTTTTATATATTTTAATTGTAATGAAAGAAACAGACATGATTTACTTAAAAAATCCCCTGTATTGTTTGGATCCCGTTTCAAGGGAACTGTAACGTTTAAATTAAAATGATCTACAATTAGAAATGATCTTTCCAAGGTTGGCTCTTGTCGGGATCTCCAGGGCAGACTGCGTTTCGTAGACATTTGGGCAGCCCGTTTTGCAGCTGTAAACATCCCTTGCAGAAGAAAGAAATAGTAGTATGGGTGTTGTTGTGTGTCAGTGAGTGAGTAAGGGATGCCAGGGGGGACCCATTTCCCTATACCTCTCCGCATCCCCTTATCTACGATGATCCCTTATCCCTTATGGTCCGTATCGCATTTGCAAAAAAGAAAATTTTGCAGGGACATAAAGTGATGAAGACCCATCCACAGAAAATAAGAAAAAGTAAAAAGTTTTGAATAAAAAGTACATAATATTTTATTTTTTAACCTGGACTAAGTCGCGGGCTCTAGCTAGTAATTTATATGTTAAGAATGATACTGTCCAATATTTGTTAGAAAACAATGTTTTCATATAATATGTATACATATACAATCGTGTTAAATTGGTGCAAGGTTATAATGATCAAGGCTGTTCATTAGATATAAACGGAAGATTTATTAATTCATATATATAATATTCCAAGAACGCACACACACACCTATGATTCGATATATTTAATTATTCAAGAAGACGAGATTCTAGTTGGCTGTAGAAGTTGGCAAAGTCTATAAATTTATTACGATCGCTGTTTAAAATATTTACCCACAGATAAATTTATTTAATTTTTTTTTTTTTTTTTTTTTTATAAGAGATGGGTTTGCTCTTGGCCAACAACCAGCTTGGTAGCAAGGGAGAGGCCTAAGATGGAGCGAGCTCACCCAGAAGATGCCTATTCACTCGAACTTTGAAAAGATTAGGGTTATATGAACTCGGAAATACAGACGCAGGCAGGGAGTTCCAAACCTTGGCGGTGCGCATTATAAAAGATGTTTTAAAGCGCTTGGTTCGAAAAGGGGGGATTTCGACAAGATGAGGATGGTAACCAGCCGTACGTCTGTATGTCCGATGGAAGAAAGGGGAAGGCGGTATGAGCTCATGGAGCCCCTGAGCACACTCACCGAAGTACATCTTATAAAAGACACATAGACTGGCAATTTTGCGTCTATGTGCCAGGCTCTGCATCTTAGATTTTAAAAAAGTACCGTCGCCTATGAGTCTCTTAGCTCTGCGTTCTACCGAGTCGAGTGCGGCAAGTTGGTATTTGGCCGAGCCATCCCAGAGGTGGGAGCAATACTCCATGCTAGAACGGACTTGCGCCTTATACAAAGATAAGAGCTGTCCAGGCGTAAAGTATCGCTTCACCCTGTTTAGGATGCCTAGCTTTTTGGCTGCTGTTTGGGCTTTGGACTCAATAGATGTGCCGAAGTTGAGATTAGAGCTCAACCTCACGCCAAGAAGTTCGAGATCATTGGCGACAGGTACAGGATACACCACGGAAGGTTGGAGTTACTTACTAATTCAGATTCACTGGCTATTGTCATAATTTTTCAACTCACTATAAGTAATTTTTCGGTTATTTTTTTATGACAAATATAGCAGAAAAGCTGATGGTTCACTCGTTGGAAGTAGGAGGCTTAGTGAATTGACGTTTTTGATAGTTAGGTTGTAAAGAATTTTCTGGCATAATTGATTCATTTTTGTGTGATATTTATAAAATTTCGAATAAATACATCCTATTACAAATGGCAGATTTTTTTTATTGTAGTTTCAAAATCAATATCATTTTTTAAGAAATTATTATCTTTCAAATATATTATGTGCGGTAGATTTTCATACAAAATCTTACAGATTTTATCTTACAAAACAGGCTATGTTACACTTATGATAAAAACCAAGGCGTGGTAGGAATGCATACTAAGTCTTCCTATTATATATATAAATGCAAAGCGTTTTTATTTTTAATAAATTTGAATAATTCGATAATAAAATACAAAATCAAACACATTTTGCTGTGTCAAAAATTTATTTGATTTTTTATTGTCATAATGTGTGTATATTTTCATGTCGCTTTATTTTACGGATGATTTTCGCATAATTATTACTATAAATTATTTTATATCAACCTTTCATCATAAGCATCCAAATACTATGATCATAAGATGGCATCGTTTGTCCCTCTTTCTATTAGTAAAAGCCGTATGAAGATCTGTTGGGTTGTTTAGAAGTACAGCGAGAAAGAAAAAAAACAGATGCTTGTTATTTTGGAGACTTGTTTGCAGAATATTGTTTTTTCTGTAATACTTACAGCTTACAGAAAAAGTTAATTAGGTTTTATTTCTTTTCCGAAACTGGGAAGATCACCGTAATATTTTGTTTCCGTGAGGGATGTCAGAGTGATCACAAACATGAGTAAAGTCGGCACTTTTTTTTCTGTGTAGGAGGAGGAAATCCATCATTGATACTGATATTCTGAGCTTTGCCCGACTCCACTGGGACTCCAGTGACCTACGGACCAATACCTCCCCCTATTCTGCTGGCAACCCTTTCGGTAGGCTTAGAGGCATTCCTTCGAAAGGGCGCTGTCATTCTAATTTAGAAGTTTCGACGGTTCATCACGTCTTTAATCCGTTTGGACATTATAGCACGAAGCATTGTCGCTCCGCTATCCCTCCCTTCCCTGGTTGCAAGCATAGTTTTTATGAGGCAATCAGGGTGTGATATGCCAACTTGTGCGTTATTTCTTGCCTCTGCAGACTGTGGGCAAAAGTCGGCACTTGCAATACCTCTGACGACCTTTACATGAAAAGAAAAAAGTTTCATAAGGATTTTAATAAAACCTGCATGAAAGAATTTATACAAATTCAAATATACCTTTTAATTTATTCACAAATTGGACATTCCTGTAGTGTGTAATGTTTAAGAAACTTGTTTATTAGATCCGGGTGAACTCCAGCGAGTCTACTATACGATAACGAATTTGCTCTAAATTTAATTTGAATATCGAAACGTTAGATAAATATTACTATTTTCAACGACTTCCAAAAAATGAGGAGGTTCTCAATTTTTTTTATTGTTTGTTACCCAGAACTTTCGACTGGGTGATACGATTTTCATTTAAACGTTGTTTGACGCCAACTCCTAAACTACTGAACTGATTTTGATAAAACTTCGTAAAACAATGTTTGCCGGGTCAGCTAGTAACAGGTATATTATGTGCGTTAGTACAGTAAATATAAACTAAAAACAAAACCAAAAGATTGTTAAATTTAGAAACAAGGCACGTAAGGGGATCGAACCTACGACCTTTTTTTGATGTTGGGAAATCCTCTTGGTTACTCCCGCCTCGCCCCGCATTATGTGTAGGGCGTGGTATAGCGGCATTAGTCAAAGTATGACGCGAATCGCGATGCTCTAACCAACTAAGTCAATGGGTTGCGGCAACATTATTATGCTGCTCTACCGAAAGTGAACGGTTCAAGTATATTTCAGCCGAACTGAATATTACTGAAACGGTTTCTGTACCTACCTCTACCATGAGCTTATAATTCCCGCACATGCTAGAAAGTTGGAAAGTCAAGAATTACAAAGTTTAATTAATTACATTTTTAGTATTTTTATACCAGTCGTAACTTCTAATTTAAAGAGAAAATAATATGTAAGTACATAATCAATTTTTTGATACCTTGGGTTATATTATAGATTATAAAACTCATTTAAATAAACTACATCCTACATAAAATGTAGTTTTCTATAGGAGAAAGATTTATAAATATCAGTTGAGTCTATCAAATACAAACAAACATACAAAAAGTAAAATCTTTTTCATTTGATATTCAGTAAAACTTTAATAGAAATTTTTGAAATTCCTATTATAGAAATAAATACAAACATTTATGATAATTACATAAAAATCGATAATGCTTTTGTATCCTGTAGCACTACCATGAGTTTATGACGACCGAAATCGCTAGCGAGAGATGAGCGAGAACGTAAAATATTTGTATGAAAAATTGTATAGCGCCTCTAGCGGTCACTCAAAGAACTAAAACCGGTAACATGAGTTGCATAAATGAAAAACCTATCGAATGTAGTCGCTAGCGATTATTAGCGACTAACGTTTAACTTGACATTTCTATACAAAATCGGTACATGACTTACAAATTTGACTGATGCTATCGAGAAATACCGTAACGTTAGTAGTTAAATCATTCACGTTCACATTGAAGGGTAAAAGGTAAATAAAAGGTCGTTATCGACAGAAGTAAACTAACTATTCGATAGCAACTCATGGTAGTGCTACTGATCTAACCCTGTTTTAACCACGTATAGTGTTACCGAGGTCTACCGTCATTGTCAAACTATAGTGACGTCAGTTATCTGTAGGCATTGTTCGCGGTTTTATTCTTATAATTCTATAGCATTGAATTAATGTCTGCGATAAATAATATACTTTTTCTGAATTAATGGCCGTTAGTCACTAAATGGATAGTGGATCTTGTTTCATCAGGGTCACACTGAAAGTCCCAGACGGTTGTCTAAATATAAACTGTCTTTGTAATACCTCAATAAGTACCTAATACTAGTAATATCTACGGTCATTAACTTATGTGTCCGCCAAGGTTTGGAACTCCCTGCCTGCGTCTGTGTTTCCGAGTTCATATAACCCTAATCTTTTCAAAGTTCGAGTGAATAGGCATCTTCTGGGTGAGCTCGCTCCATCTTCTCCCTTGCTACCCAGCTGGTTGTTGGCCAAGAGCAAACCCATCTCTAATAAAAAAAAAAATGTCATACCTAATATAAATACATTAGAAATTATTGCCTGTTTGTCTTATTATAACTAACTTTAGAGCTACTTGAATTGAACCGGGATTCAAGATACCTCTGGCCCCAAAGATTTCTAGCCCTTAGTGCCGTCAAATGTGTAGTCACATTCTTAAGTCTAATCTACTCCTCGTTTATGGCTTGACCAAAAAGCTTGAATATAATTTATTATAAAAAAATCTTGTACAATTAAAAAAGTATAACATGATATTTTCATGTTATACTTTTTTAATTGTAAAAATTATAACATTAAAAAAGTATAACATGATATTTTCATGTTATACTTTTTTAATTGTACAAGATTTCTCGTCTTTACATTTACAGAAAATTCACAAAAGTATCCTTATGACACCCCTTTTTTTACAAGAGGAATCCATCATGGATACCCACCGGCCTGGGGACAGACTTATGTCGGACTCCTGCCCCGAGATGGTATTGGGGAAGACCTACAGACTAAACCTCTTGGCGTCCTTCGCGTCCGCTATAAGGCGAAGTTGCGTGGTGGAGCGAAAACTCTTCCGCAACTCCGCCGCGGGGATCCGTAACCGGACACTGCTCATTGGGACGGCGCACCCGAACTGCCAAAGTGCGCCGTGCCTCTCAGGATGAAGCGGGCGGTAGAGTCCCCATCTACCACCCTAGTCCTGTCAAGGATCCAGGTGGCAAGCGTATGCCAGCCGCCTGCGTCCAGTTCGTCGGCGATGGAGGGGATGGCACTGGACGTAGTCCTAGCGCTCTCTCTCCGACGCCTCCTTCTGCGAGATAACATCTTCGCAGAAGTATTGCACCGCTCGCCAAGCGGCTCTGCTGCCGACCATAGCTTTTACTACGGCCGGCAAAGAGAAGTCAAGTCCAATGGTCGCAGCGAGCTCAGTTCGCTGCGCCGACCATCTAGGGCACTCCATCTAGGCTGTGCGCTATCCTCAACGCACGCACACGAGTGGCACTCTGGAGTTGGCTCCCTACGAGCCACCCGATGGAGATAGCTCCCGAAACAGCCATGTCCCGAGAGCACCTGCACCAGGCGGAACGTGAGAGCTCCGTGTCTCCTCTTGAGCCACTCGTCCAACACGGTGCGATGGCCGGCACTAGGCTCGGCCAACCTCTCGCTCCATTTCCGGAGGAGGTTTTCTCGTGCACGCGAACGGATTTGCGAAACAACCTCTTGCGAAGGCTGAGCTCCCCGAGACCGTATATCTGCAATGCCCAGATATGCGGTCGCCTGCACCTCGGCCTCGAGGTCCCACGGTGGCGTACCCGCCATTAGGCATGAAGCCTCAAAGGACACTGTCCGATAACCTCGGACGACCCTGTGCGCTAAGGCACGTTGCGCGTGCCGCAAGTGCGGCTTGCATGTTTCTCTTAGGCCTTCAGCCCAGATTGGGGCTCCGTATAGAGCCATCGACCGCACTGCCCCCGCATACAAGCGACGACAGGCGGCGTTTGGCCCATCCTTATGACACCCTCAAACAAAATCAAGAGCAAAGAGTTCTTTTTACTTATACTTTCATAATGAGACAATAAGAATGAGAATAATGAGCATATTTGTGAGAAGTTCTTGAAAACAAAGCTCACTCAAATTTTGCCTGTTTTCTGCAAGCTTTCAATTAGGTATTCGTTGGAATTCGTTTAACCAATCGCACGTTTCCAGGTTTCCTGAGATTTCTACATCAGTCGAGTTAAGCTTTTCTATTTTATTAATATTAATTGTGTTACGTAACATTTATGTTGTTGAAACTAGATTCGTTTGTTCAATAAAAGCTTGCTTCAAGCCTGTTATTATTTTTCTAGGACGTTTTATCGTCCTAGTTATCGGGCCTAATTATTTATTTGGTTGATAAAACGATGTGGAGCAATAACCAGAGAGTTAGTTGTCCATTTCTTAATATTCAATTTACTGTTGTCATAACAACTTATCACCATTTATTTAAACTTACAACTTTTATGATACTCGTTTCACGCACATTTTGGCTCTTCACGGTAGTCCATACTTTTTAAGGCATTATCTTTTTTAAATCCGAAGTGTAAGTACTTTCAAAGTTTAGTGCGTTAAAAACTAAAAACTTTTCAGCTTTACTATATTATTGTGTATATAATACAGCTTTACTATATTTATAATGACGATTAGGTACCTTTTTCACGATCAAAATACATGGGATATTTTATAGTTCATAAGAAAATTATCAAAAAAAAAACCTATATGTAATATATTTTAATCAAGATTTTCTAATTTCCCTTGAGAGGGATAAAAGAGGTCTCTCGTGCACAAATGTCATGCTTGATAATAATGGATGTGGGATAAAGATGTGAATGTATAATGGGCTTCAAATCTTTTAGGTGATCTTCTGTAAGGGACCATTACTGTCACCAATAAGCAGTTATAACTGTCTATGTTTATTAAAAATATTTTTAATTTAAACTATTTGTGTCTTGTTTCTTTCATTAATACGTAGGAGATTTTTAATCAAAAATTATTAAATAAAAAAATATATGTATGACGCGTCGGTAATACAACGTCTCTATGTTTGCGCAGCGCCTAAGCTGGTTTTACAAATATTTATTATTTCAAGTTTCTCCAATAATCAAAAAATTGCCTTTACAGATAATCAAGGAGCTTTAATGTAAGTTTTTTTTGCATTGTTATTGGGTTATCTGCGTACTTTTTCTGGCTTGTAAAATATAGAGATGGATTTAATCCCTAACTTTCTTTCATCTCTAAATTATAATTAATTTTGGAGAAAGCATTTTAATACCGCTTAACTTAAGCTATACGGTATCTCAAAATATTGTCTGTGATTGATTTTCCTATACCGATACCGATTCTCTAGTTGCAAATAACGAGAGAACGTAAGAAAAAATAAGTATATTAAAAAAGCTCACGAAAATTATTTCCTTGTGAAATTTGGGGTATTTTGTAAGTTGACTATATTTTAAATTATATAGGATCGTCGACTGTGACGCCATTGGCTGGTTATATGATCGACCATTGGTTAAGTTAACATCTGGTTCACCTACAAAAATTGGTCAATAAAATAACAAACCCTATGTACTTGACATAGGGTTTGTTATTTTTATTGACCAATTAATATTACGAAATAGTAGGATGACTGATTTTTATAAGGTCTCCAGTAATCATCCTTAATATTATAAAACAAAGTCCTCCGTCGCGTCTGTCTGTCTGTCTGTTCGCGTTAACCCAAAAACTACTGCACCGATTTTCATGCTGTTTTCACCAATAGATAGAGTGGTTCTCGTGGAAGGTTTTAGTATATAATTTACAAAGTTACGCGAACGAAGTTGCGGGCAGCAGCTAGTCTATAATGAATAACAAATTTTATAGTCTAGAAATATACCTATAGATAGAAATCTCATCCCTCCCAAATAAATAGGTCATAAAAACTATTAATAACCAGCTGTATTTTTGTTTGCAGCTTAGTAAACAATTGTATAATAAAATGCTTAGTAACATAGTCCTACAAATTGAGTGGTTCGTTTTCCCAGTCTACGCTTGGAAGTTTTTTTAAGGCTGCTAACTTCTTTAGCTGTCTATCGAGAATTTTCGCAGAGGAAAAAGGTGGACGTCTCGGCAAACCGAAGCTACTCACGGAGTTTCAACCTGAAAAAATTCAGGTGAGGTATACTGGACCAATAGTGTCGTTCATCACTCAAGTGCTGTTAATGAATTGATTTGGATGACCCTTGATTTGATGCGTTTGTCAGCACTGTGAGACCTCATAGTATTGTTTGTAAACGGGTGCGAATACGACGCGATAACAAACTCGCTTGATATTGATAGATAAGCATCAAATTAAACTTGAACCTCTCAGAAATATGCATTGCTTTTCAATGCATCTTTGTTAGTTACAAATACGTAAATAACGCCATTCACGATAAAAAAATTAAATGAATCCATTTAGAGTTCTAGTTAGAGATGACGAAATAAGTCGCAAATAAGGATATTTTTTTTTAAATTTAGGGATGAGTTCGAAAGGCAGGTTGTGGAATCAGAACTACATTAATGGCATACATGAGATTTAAATGATAATGAACACGTACTGTTATCACATTATATGTGACATTACATATGTACTTATGATACACGTACTTTTTAAACTATGTTAATAAAACTGTAATTATTATTGGATATGAAATGAAGGATTTGAAAAATACAATTCTGTGTTTTCAAGAATAATTATTTATAAATTGTGTGTAGCACCTATACAAGGTTGTGAAAAAGGCGCGCATGAAAATAACTCTTTTTAACAAAAAATAAACCGACTTCAAACTGTCTCATGGTCTTTTCTCATGGATTCCATTGTTAGAACTGTACCAAATTGAAATGGAACCACACGGGAAGTCACAAGTTATGAGGTAACAAACATTAAAAAAAATACAGTTGAACCTCCTCCTTTTTTGGAAGTCGGTTGAAAAAATAGAATGTAACAATAATAAATTAGGGTTGGAGTAAGCGGCGTGCCACAGGCGGCCGTGTCTATCAAGTGACGTTGTTGGGAGATCCCGTAGTCCGCTGCTACGTGCGGCCATCGCAATGAATGTCAGTACAGTAGCGCGAACCGACCCGTACAGCACGCACGATGATCGCGCATCACCACGCGCTCGCCGCCGCGTTGCTGTGTGCACTGGCCGGTCAGATCGGAGCTGGTGCCAGCCTCCACTGTGCCATGCGAAGAGAAATATCTCCGTGCACCTGCCGACGTGAGGGTTTTGGAACCGGCACCATCCTAGTTGTCTGCCAACGGATCAACTCTTACGAGGAAATCGCCAGGTCGCTCACCAACAAGTTCGCTCCAGACACAAAAATCGGCCTCATCATTTCCTATTCGGAGCTCGCAGACATCTCGGAGCACAGTTTCCGTGATTTAGGCCTCTCGATCACCAAACTCAAACTGAACTTCGACAATCTAAGGTAAGTTTGATAAATATTTATTTGGACTTTGTGCTGGTGTTTGAAGTACGGACTGGTTATTATGTGTAAACTAATGATTTTCATCGTGAATAGATAGGGTTCTGTTTTAAATTAGAAAACATTGAATTTGTGATCTTGATTCAAAACAATGTGTAAGTTGAATGAGAAAATAACAGGTCTGCGATAAGAGCAGCGCAACAACGAAGGATCGGTCTGTTATCGAAAGAGTGGGCGGCGCGCCCTCGTCAGGGTTGGCGATTGATTGTATAGCCCGGTTTCTCCGGACCGTATATTACTATACTTCGTTTTTTAATTCGAAGGAGTAATTTGACAGGTCCTAATGTCAAATTTGAAAATAATTTACCAAGCGTTTTTTCCGTAGTGCTGTACCTACTAATATCGGTTTTACTTAAATTAGTAATTGAATTTTACGGTAAAATATTTTTGATCTTGTTTTATTGATTAAACATTCGTATTATTGTTATTTTAAGGTTTGATTTGGAATGAATAAAAAAACTGTCAAATAAATAAACAATAGTATGTAATGCATAGCTTAGCTATATTATTTTGTGATAAATTTATGTCACCTGTGAAAATATTCTCGTCATAAAAATTATAAATCGAAAAGAACGGGCTTAATAATTATTATAAATACTAAACTAATCAAGTTTTATATAACCGTAAGTTTTCTAATAAGTTTTTATTAGGTGACATCACTATTTTTGTATGGTCAAAAACCTGCAACCCAGGAAATGTCTATTTACTCCTTCGGATTACGGAACGCAGTATACCAAAGACTGTTGTCATAGAGAATCTTTGAACATTCTCTTTCTGTTATGAACGTAAACGGGTGCGTTTGTTTCAAAATATTTAATACGCGAGGAAGTAAATGTTCATGAGTGATCACTGTAATAATGTACTTATTTATTCCACTTATTATAGATTATTTTTAATATAATAATGACTTCATTAATAATGTTTATCTTTTCAAATGAAAGGGTTCTTTATTCGTTTTTAGGAATGACTAAACTGTATCGTGAGTGTTACTTTTTATTTTTTTAAACAAAATGGTCTTTGAAGTGACAGTGGGTTCACTGTGTTCCGATAATTGATATGAGTAATTTAAGCATCATAAGATAAAGTCATATTTTTTTAAATTTACTTCTAATGGTGTAAGTATTGCGTCTATGGGAAATGGGAACATTTAAGATTAATTAAATCTAAATGTAATCTTTGGCAAGAGTACTGTTAAGACGTATGTCATGTGGATGGCATCTAGGAGACGACGCTGGTCGATAGTTTGCTCGGGTTATCTTGGGTCGCTTCTAAAGCAGTAAAATTGAATGATATCATATTTGTCGTATCGTGTTCACTATATTTGCTCACTAGCTGTATCCCACAACTTTGTCTTTCGGGGCTACTTTTAATATGGTCATCAAGCGATTTTAAAACCAAATTTCACAACAGCTGAGCACTTCAATTTTGACCAATTAAATATTTTCTTCTTCTACAATTATATAAGTGATTTTTTTTCTCTAACAGTTAAATCTCTAACGTAATCTTCGTTTACGCTCTAAGTTCTTTATGGATTTTTTTCTCGGCTTCTAAAGACCATAATAGCGTGATGATATATCCATACTAATATTATAAGTGTGAAAGTAGGTAACTAGCTATGTCTGTTTGTCTGTTCACGCCTTAACTGCTCAACCAATCATAATCAAACTTTACACACAGGTTGAACAGACAGAACACAGACACAGAAGAATGCGTTTCATCCAGAAAATAACTCTTTTTACCAAAAAATAAACCGACTTCGAACCGTCTCATGATCTTTTCTCGTGGATGCCATTGTCAGAACTGGAAAAATAATATAGTCGTATTGAGAACCTCATCCTTTTTGGAAGTCAGTTGAAAAGGACTGTTCACGAGGGATCATCTATATAAGTAACTGCCCCCGTACATAACGTCAATTCGGCGAGTGAATGAGTGGTTAGCATGTCTTAACGTAAAAAAAATATATAATCCAAATTGATAAATTATATTCAATTCAGAAAATTTCAACGCTTTGTTTAATCGAATTTTTAATTAGATGGACTAAAATGGCAGCTGAAATCGGCCTTTTATTTTTTTAATGTTGCAAGCATGAAGCGTAGTGTTGTAGTATGACTCATTTATAACCGAGTTCGATCATTATGGTCAAGTTGTAAGTATCGATCACGTTATAGAAGGAACAAAATAATGGAACTCAGCCGCCTTATTAATGGATTAAAAGTACAGCTAGCAACAACTAAAAAACTTATTAAAATAGTAAGTTCAACTAACAAACTTATTATAAAATAAAAAAGATTGAATCACGATTCTTACCTAATACTCGATTACTCAGGATACAACACTATTTTTACATTACAATAAAATGGTAACCCACCAAATGTCATTTTAGTTCATCTAATTAAAAATCCGACTACAGTGAATTTTTTTTCTGTGATGTCTCTTATTTTGATTTTACAACTCTTTTAATTTATCGGTTAATCATAACTAATATCTTATCGTCTCTTATGTATAAGTTAAAGTCGCAAAACATCTTAAAATAATCGACATACAAATTTAATGTGCCGTATAAATTTTTAGAGATAAACGTCCTCCTTTTCCGGACAGGTAAAATCATAAGATCTTCGTATTGAATGCTTTTTAGCATAGTATATCCTAATATTAGATAAGTTAATAGGCTGACATTTTCTATCCCAAATACAGAAACGTTTCACTATTACCTATTAAATAATTCGGGTGAGATTTCACTGAAACCAAACGTCTATAAAGTTTTTAAAACTACATTTGATTTCAAACCGGCTCAGCAGTGGGTCTAAATTACCTAAATTACTAGGGTTTTTAAACCCCGACCCCCGACGCAAAAACGGGGTGTTGTAAGGTAGACGCGTACCTATGTTTGTGTCTCTGTGTGATTTTGAATTGTTTTTCTTGTTTGGAGGCTGACGTTGGATTGGTTCTTAGTTATTTACTAGCTGGTGCCCACGACTTCGTCCGCTTTCTCTATAGCCTACAGCCTTCCTCGATAAATGGATTATTCAACACAAAAATAATTTTTCAATTCTAACCGATAGTTCCTGAGATTAGCGCTTACAACAAAAAAAAGGAAGCTTTATATATTGGTATAGTCTTGAAGACCATCAGCCCATTTGCCTAGTTGATGAGGGGATTTCCCTAAGCTAATATATGAAATATTCGATTGATATGAAAATTTGTATATACTTCGGTGGTATTTCAGTGACATGTCAACCTTGACCTGATATCGGAGCTCAAGTAGTCTGCGGAATACCCAACTCCTTAGCAACTAACAACAGCTACTTATTCCATGCTTGGGCTCAATTGTAAGTCAGGGGTTAATTTATAGTTTTAATTTATAGCCTCATTATGAATTGTATACCAGCCGATTTTTGTCTAGTGAACCTTACCGAGAGACACATGGATTTTTCTTATAGCATAGAACCTAAATTAATTACAATTATTTTAGTTCTTAACTAACTTTAGTCCCTCTAGGAAGTTGTGTCTTAACTGATACTAACAATAATTCTTTTTAACAAAAAAATTAACCGATTTCAAACCGTTTTCTCGTGGATGCCATTGTCAGCACTGGACCAAATTGAAAAGGGACCACACGGGAAGCACCAACTTTCAAATAAAAAAGAATCATCAAAATGGTTTCACCCAGCCGAAAGTTATGAGGTTACAAAAACAACAAAAATATAGTCGAATTGAGAACCTCCTCCTTTTTTGGAAGTCTGTTGAAAATTTGAAGATTTTTGTATTTTTTCTATGTTCGTCACGATAGCTTATTATATATTATTTTGATGCTTATTCTACATAGTTGAAATTTTGACACGATTCTAACGAGAGAGGAACATATTTTGAACACTTCTGCAACTAGATTATTTTTATTTTATATTTACAAACAGACACACACCCACACACACATGCAGAGCTGGCCAAAGTAAGATAAATTTTATTTTTGTTTACTTAATTAATTAAGACTGATTTATTAAGTTCATCTGAGGTCTTCATTTGCAAAAAAAAAATGTTATAAATTATTAAGATTGCTACTGTAATTTATAAGACGTTAAATGTAGCGTGATATGATTTTTTATGGCTTTGAGCGATAGGCGGGCAGAATAGTCAACTTGGTCGTATTAGGCTCTTATACACATAACTAATATCAGAAAAAAATCATTAAAATATAATTAGTACTCTACTAATTGTAATTAGGACTCCATTCCAAGAGTCGAACTTCTAAAAACTGAAATAATCGAAGGTCATCAGTCAGTCAAATCTCTTTTCTACAAGGTAATCCCAAGATTATATATATGTACTAGCTGATGCCTGCGACTTCGTTCGCGTCTATCCTGTGTATAACAAGTACATACCTAAAATACCTGTATATACTTACAGATTTATTTATTAGTATTGTTATTATCAATTAGTACCTATTATGAATATTTGAAGAGACCTAAAAGTAGAATTTTCATCGCTACCAGATACAAAGTACTAAGTTCGGCCTAGCACAATTCTGTTCTGACCTTCTTACAATATGCAAGTGATAATAAGCACCGTGTTAAGCACCGCAACGCACCTTCTGCATTTTCCTTTGTATCGAGTCTCTTTTTTACTATTATAGTATTTAAATATCACGTGTAACGATGTTTTCAACTGACTTCCAAAAAAGGAGGAGGTTCTCAATTCGACTGTATTTTTTTAATGTTTGTTACCTCATAACTTTCGACTGAGTGAAACGATTTTGATGATTCTTTTTTTATTTGAAAGCTGGTGCTCCCAGATTGGTCCCATTTCAATTTGCTCCAGTTCTGACAATGGCATCTATGAGAAAACGGTTTGAAGTCAGTTTATTTTTTATTAAAAAGAGTTATTTCACAACAATATTTCATAACAACACTTTTTAATATTTTCCTATATTTCGTATATATATATCTATGAAATCATATATTTTCGCGATGGTTTTTCTTTAAGACACATAATTTCTAAAAATGGTCAATTTAGTTTCAGTATCATGTATAGAGCTTATAATCACGATATTTCTGAAAACAAAGTCTAAGACTCGAAGACTAACCCTTACAGATTTATTATTTAGTATTGATGAAAAAAAAAAAAGTTGTACAAGGTAAGAAAATGAAGATTGAAACGGAGTTTCGCGGCTCGTTGTTTCGTACGATGCACAATTGACGTTCTCGCTTGGGCCAAAGGGTAATTAAATTACAAAAGGAGACCAGCAAATACAATTAAATGAACAGCGCTAGGCTCCGATGAAGAACTGGGTGTGATTGCGTACCGTTTTAACGATGTATCATAGACAATATTTTGCTCGCCTATCCGAAAATTCTCTTTTAGTTAATTAATAATAATAAATTTATTAATATTTCACTGAAGAATATGACTACATTAGTAACCTTATCAGCGTAACCTTAAAAATAAAGGCTTATGTTGCGTACTCGTTGATAATATAGCTTTCTA
This sequence comes from Synanthedon vespiformis, assembly GCA_918317495.1. Lineage (NCBI taxonomy): Eukaryota > Metazoa > Arthropoda > Insecta > Lepidoptera > Sesiidae > Synanthedon > Synanthedon vespiformis. The sequence goes on from OU906947.1 coordinate 9,093,153, forward strand.
TACTAAAATAAAGAATTTTTGAAATCGGTCCAGTGTACTGCATCAGAAATGTTTGCCTAAAATCATACAGATTATACTTTTCTTTATCTATACTTCTATACTAATATTATAAAGAGAAAAGATTTCATTGTATGTTTGTGTAGGGATTTTGTTATATAACCTTCATTGTAAATATTTATTGTATAATACTTTTTCGTTTATTCTTTGATGTATTTTTCTATGTCAAATGTATATTGTCATGTTTTGTCTGTCTTCATCTTGTCATAAAATTTTCCTTTGTAAATATAATTCTATCCATCTCAATCCTTGTATTTAATTAATGGAATCACGCACGAAGCCAAGCGAACCACAAATTGGTGACCCCGACGTGATTTTCAGACGTGATTTCCATTTTGGATTAATGATTAATGATGGAACAACAAAGCGGCCAGAAAGTAAATGCAGTGAGTGTTAAGGTCCCACCTTTTTGGCCGGAGGATCCAGCATTGTGGTTCGCCCAGTTAGAAGGCCAATTTGCCTTAGCTGGCATTACTACGGATTCGACAAAATACAATTATGTCATTGGAAATCTGGATTGCAGAGTGATAGCGGAGATTAAAGATGTTGTTTCACCTCAACAGTCCACTCCGGAACGCAGAACAAGATCGGGTCGTCGTGTTTGGTTTCCCAAACGTTTATCGACCTAAAGGTCTCCGGGGGGGCTGATGTAGGGATTTTGTTATATAACCTTCATTGTAACTGCACGGCGCGATGCACTTACTTGCGCGCGGGCCAAACTTGCTGTGATACCAGCACATACCACCACGTTGGCCTCTATTGCTGCTCCGAGAACGTGAACGTCGCCGGTCTGTGTAGCGCCCTCTGCTTGGAGCATGTGGCCGCGCTGTCATCTTTAATTCCGCAATCTCACGTCTAAGATCTTCGACACACCGTCTAAGATCTTCGACGTCGCTTGACGTCGACGGTGTGGACACTTGGTGTATCTGCGGTTGCACTATATCTATCACTGTATCAGCGAGCTTAGCCAGGTCTTCTAAACAACTTTTAGACTGTGAGGCAATTATCAACTGGACGTGTGATGGCAAACGATTTGACCACAAAGATTTAATAAAGTCATCAGGAACGTCTGGTCCAGCAAGATTTATCAAATGGCGTAGGAATTGTGAGGGCTTGCGGTCGCCAATGTCTTCATTACTAAGTAGCTGCCGAACTCGCTGCTCATTGGACGACGATAAACGCGAAATAAGCTCACCTCTTACCTTATCGTATTTACCTGCCTCTGGTGGATTTTTAACAACATTTGTATAGAATAGGCTCCGAAACTACTGGACCGATTTGAAAAATTATTTTACCATTAGAAGCAGACATTATCTGTGAAGAACATAGGATACTTTTTACCTCGGGAAAATGCTTCATTCCTACGGGAAATCTAAAATAAAAGTAAATACTAGAGGCTTGGCCCGGGAGATAGCGCCATCTATCCAAAATACGGTAGATGGCGTTTTATACTATTCTACGCGGACGAAGTCGCGAGCACCAGCTAGTATGTCATAAAAAGAAATAGGCTGGCATCCCTATACAAGATACGTGGCGGTACCAATAGCATTCTTAAAACAATTATAGATAAGGTCGATTTTTTGAATGGAACTCAATACGACAAAAATAACGTAACAACAAAGTACTTTAATTAATTTTTTGACATTGGAAATGTCTTTTCGTTCGCTTCAATATAGGCCCCGATTTCACGAAAAAGTACTATCCCCTTATATCTCGGAGAGTTGTAACGATATGATATTCAAAAAGGGTCCAAAAGACGCGTATTCACGGGAGCTGTAAGGTGCAAAATGAATTTTTCGAAAAACTCAAAAAAGAAAAGTTGTTGCCGAAATAGTGAAAAAAAAATTGATTTTTTTTCTGAATATTTGATTGTGGCGCTCGATATTTTGGAAACAAAGAATGATATCAAAAATTTGAGAAAAGCTCCTCTGGACTATTTAGTCAGCTACAATTTGAGCCTAAAATAAAGATGATCGGGTTTAGGATTTGCCTTTAACCTTTTTGAAAGGAGTCAACAAGCCAGAACAACGTAATTTCGAATTGCGAAGATTTCCAATGTGCTCGATAGTCGTGTGAGGCACAAAATCTGTGAATTTTTTAATGATGATCGGTGGCTACCGTCGCCTATAACACAAGCAACACCACAGGTGAAAAATCTATACTAATATATACAGCTGAAGTTGAAGAGTTTGTTTGTTTTGATTGTTTGGTTGTACGCGGTAATCTCAGGAACTACTGGTTTGAATTGAAAAATTCTTTTTGTGTTGGATAGTCCATTTATCGAGGAAAGCTATAGGGTATAGAGAAAGCAGACGAAGTCGCGGGCGCCAGCTAGTATATAAACATATATAATATTTACTTTATTATGCGATATAAAATTAGCGTATATGTATATGTATTATGTAGGTTAGCTCATTACATGCTACTATTACGATAAATATTACGATAGCTATTACAATGAAGTTATCAATAATAATTTGCTCTTCAAATTATCATAGTTTAAAATGTCTCAAATCTGTTTCTTTTTTTAACGATTTGCACATCCTGAACTTAAAATGTAATAACTTTATAGAGACATTGTCAAATCTATATTTTAAAATAACTTTTTTTATTTCTATCAATAATTAATATATTTACCACTTTAGGCCTTGCAAAGATATTTCAATGCTTTCGACTAAGTTTAGGATGTTTTACTAATATTATACAAGTAGGGTATACTAATATTATACAATATTATATCTCTACTTAGTATAAAACAAAGTTGCTTCCCGCTATCTGTCTGTCCTTATGTATGCATAGGACTACGCAAACGCAACGGATTTAGATGTTTTTTTTAATAGATAGAGTGATTCAAGAGGAAGGTTTTTAGTATATAATTTACAAAGTTACACGGGCGAAGTTGCGTCAGGCGTTACATTGCTTTACAGATCCCTTACTTTTATTTATTTATTTATTTATTCAAAATCCACAGCTCTCAACAAAAAATTACTGACAAAAACAAAAACACACCCTACAGCCAATTTAACGCGAGCGAAGTCGCAGGCACCAGCTAATTATAATTATGTATATGAATACGTATTCTATTACTATGAAGACACCACAATATGTGAATTTCGACGACTCAACTTTTCTACAGTTCGACGCGTTATATCTACAGTTACTTTTCAGTTTTTTCGTAAAGCGGGATTGCTAATTTCTTATCTTCGTTTTTTATTTGTAAAATTAAGCATAAAACTTAATTGGAAAATGTTTTGGAATCCCTTAATTACCAATCGATAAACACAGCACATGCACTTTTATTTGACGGAGCTTTTATTAGTGGGGCCTTCATAATAACGAGGAAATTGTTATTCAAATTAGATAGTAAATAATTTCGTCTAAATGCAAGACTTGCTGTAGGTATAATTGAAATAATAATAAATAAGTGAACTCCTCGCTTATCGTGATTAATTGTTACTAATTGTATTACAACTCTTATTAATACCTACAAGTCCGTAAACATTGATCGACCGTAACAATTTTCGACCAAAGCAACTTTGAACAGTTCGTTTGCATAGTTTAAGCACAAGACCTAATTACTTGGCTTGCCATTGTAATATTTACAGTATATTGTATTTCTATACTTAATATTATAAAGAGGAAAGATTTGATTGTTTGTTTGTTTGTATAGAATAGACTCCGGAACTACTGGACTGATTTGAAAAAATCTTTTATCATTAGAAGCCGACATTATTTGTGATGAACATAGGATACTTTTTACCGCGTAAAAATGCTTCATTCCTACGGGAAAACGGGTAATAGGACAACGGGTAGTAAGAATTATCTTTCCGTACTTATCTTTTTCACATAACTTCTAAACGGCTGAACCGATTGGGTTGAAATTTTATATGGGTATTTCGATGATTTCCTGGATGATTTAAAAATATAATTGGACCCGGTAGGTGGCGCTGCTGTCGGTATGTCGACTACTAAACGGCTTGACCGATTGGGTTGAAATTTTGTATATCCATTGTTTCACAGACACGAATGTATTATATTTTATAAAGTTACGCGGACTAAGTCGCGTGCTTGTATTATATACGTTTATATTGCAAACTTAGACAAAACAAATACTCTGAGCAACTAATGGACAACGGTTGTAATGATCAGAAATATAATTTAGTTTATTAAATTTCTTTTTAATTATTTTAACAGCATAAAAAGAAAATAGTCGCTTGCGCTGTTAAATGAGGAAACTTTGTAAATATATATTTTGTACATAATTCTGTGCGAAGCAGGGAACGGATTGCTAGTTATGTATAAACTGTGCTAACTTCTCTAACTACATGTATCAACATAATAATATGAAAAAAATAAAACAGTCATAATTCTTAAGTTCTTCGTTGTCCTAACATGAAAACAAAAAATATTTATATACATATAAACTTCTTTATTTATTTAAAGAGATAGAAGGATAGTCCTATTTGCTACTTCGGTGATATTTAAATTTGTGAACTAATTAAACAAATTAATTCTGTATACTTAAGGACAGAATGAGATAATTATTGTTGTCAATTGCTTAACGAATACAGGGTATCTTTTAACTCAATATAAGTAGACAAATACACACAATTTGATTGAATGGAATCTTACCTTCTGGCATCAATGCCTTTATTATGGCTTCGAAACAAATTATTAATTCGTTAGTTTAGAAATTAGAGTTCATTTTTCTTCTAAAGGACTTGAGGTACATTGTGTTTGTATTTAAATACAAATAAATAATAAACCGTAATATATCTCTGCAATATTCAAATAATTGTGAATTATACGAGCGTTCATAGTAAAATTTGAACATTGTTATATTGGTGATAATCTTAAAATTTTCCTTAATATTTGTTTAATAGGCCGTAATTAGGGCAAGTGGTCAATTGATCGCAAAATTTTCAATCTTCATTCAATCATTGCCAAGAGTCGTCAAGGGTGTAACTTCATTGGCAATTTAAATAATTATAAAAAATTGCTATAGTAAATTTTATAAGCGACTTTAGAAGAACTGTTTTTTAAATAAGTGTCGCCTTTTCTCTACAATTTATAAATGCTAGAAAATCAACATAATTAAATGCTGAAAAATGTTAAGGCGACACAAATACAAGATGTCACGTTGAATGCAAAACCCACGTACCTATTATTCAATAACTCTTTTTAATAATAACTCTTAAAAAAAACCGATTTCAACCCGTCTCGTGGTCTTTTCTTATGGATGCCATGGTCAGAACTGGACCAAATTGAAATGGGACCACTCGGGATGCGCCAAATTTGAAATAAAAAAGAATCATCAAAATCGGTTCACCTAGCCGAACATAAAAAATACAGTCGAATTGAGAACCTCCTCCTTTTTTGGAAGTCGGTTGAAAAGAGTTATTAACCGACGAAAACGAAAAACGAAGGAGGTTCTAATTTTATATTCTACATAGAATTTTTTTTTATTTGCTTTTAATACCTATATATTTTTATTAATTGATTGACATTAATTATATCATTTGTATTATTCTCACATAATGATACATTTCACATAAAAAGCGCGAAATGTATCATTTAATTTAAACTATTGTTTTTTAGCAAAACAAATGAGTTTGAGTTCTCAATTCGACCGAATTATATTAATTTTTGAGGATTCTTTTTTTATTTGGAAGTCGGTTGAAAACTACTGAAATTATTTTGACGCTATCTCAGGCCTTTCCACAAGATACAATACTGCAGTAGGGTAACTACGCGACTTGAGGTTGAAACACTTGCGGTCTTTCTAATTTATGTACTGGAACTTAGCAGGGACTTTTTATTTTTTCGAAAAACTAGACAATGTGCTGACTTGTGCTAGGTTTGTGCTGCGTTGTGCCGTAAACCGCGAGTCCGGATCTCAAAAAACGGAGCGGTGATGACGAAAAATCGATTTTTGCTTCAGTAGGGACTTTTTGTTTTTTCGAAAATCTAACGAATGTGCTGCATTGTGCTAGGTTTGTGCTGGAGTGTGCTGCAAACCGTTTTCGATTATCTCAAAAAACAGAGCCGCTATAGGCAAAAAACTAAAAAAATATTTTGTATGGCAGCAGGGACTTTTTGTTTTTTCGAAAATCTAATGAATGTGCTGCATTGTGCTAGGCTTGTGCTGGAGTGTGCTGCAAACCGTTTTCGAATATCTCAAAAAACCGAGCTGCTATAGGCAAAAATGTTTTGTAACGAACATGGAACTTAGCAGGGACTTTTTGTTTTTTCCAAAATCTAATGAATGTGCTGCATTGTGCTAGACTTGTGCTGGAGTGTGCTGCAAACCGTTTTCGATTATCTCAAAAAACCAAGCTGCTATAGGCAAAAATGTTTTGTACGGAGCATGGAACTTAGCAGGGACTTTTTGTTTTTTCGAAAATCTAATGAATGTGCTGCATTGTGCTAGGCTTGTGCTGGAGTGTGCTGCAAACCGTTTTCGATTATCTCGAAAAACCAAGCTGCTATAGGCAAAAATGTTTTGTACGGAGCATGGAACTTAGCAGGGACTTTTTGTTTTTTCGAAAATTTAATGAATGTGCTGCATTGTGCTAGGCTTGCGCTGGAGTGTGCTGCAAACCGTTTTCGTTTATCTCAAAAAACAGACCCGCTATAGGCAAAAATGTTTTGTACAGAGCATGGAAATTGGCATGGACGGCTAACGGCTAGCGGCTCTGGCTTTTGTACGTCTACGAAAACAAGGCGCTACGTCGAAATAAAAATTTCTCTTTATATAAATAATAATAATAATTTATTTGCTGAATATAGGTTAAAAAAAAGGTTTTACAATGAATTAGGCTCGCTACATTCTACCCTTTAGGGTGTGTAAATATTTTTTGGAACACTACATAACAAAATAGTTGCTAGTAGTAACTAGTTGCTGTACGCGACTTCGCCGGCGTGACTTTATAAATTTAAAACATCATATATATTTTTAATAAAATACATTTTCTATGGCTATTTTTGCTATCTGAAATAATACTTCTGAATATATACGTTTTTTACTACGTCCCGCTTTCAACGAAAGAATCCCGCTTTTTTCACTCAAAAAGTTTCAAAATCACTAATCTGGCAACGCTGATCCATACAAACTTTCGCATTTATAATATTAGTAGGGATGTATCTGTACAATATTATTCCTTAATGTAACCTATTTTATTCCTTATCCCAGGATTTTTATCCCTGGAACTAGGCATAGGCAAGAGTTCATGCCAATTTCCATGCTCCGTACAAAACATTTTTGCCTATAGCGGCTTTGTTTTTTGAGATAAACGAAAACGGTTTGCAGCACACTCTAGCACAAGCCTAGCACAATGCAGCACATTGATTAGATTTTCGAAAAAACAAAAAGTCCCTGCTAAGTTCCATGCACCGTACAAAACATTTTTGCATATAGCGGCTCTGTTTTTTGAGATAATTGAAAACGGTTTGCAGCACACTCAAGCACAAGCCTAGCACAATGCAGCACATTTATTAGATTTTCGAAAAAACAAAAAGTCCCTGCTAAGTTCCATGCTCCGTACAAAACATTTTTGCCTGTAGCAGCTTGGTTTTTTGAGATAATCGAAAACGGTTTGCAGCACACTCCAGCACAAGCCTAGCACAATGCAGCACATTCATTAGATTTTGGAAAAAACAAAAAGTCCCTGCTAAGTTCCATGTTCGTTACAAAACATTTTTGCCTATAGCAGCTCGGCTTTTTGAGATATTCGAAAACGGTTTGCAGCACACTCCAGCACAAGCCTAGCACAATGCAGCACATTCATTAGATTTTCGAAAAAACAAAAAGTCCCTGCTGCCATACAAAATATTTTTTTAGTTTTTTGCCTATAGCGGCTCTGTTTTTTGAGATAATAGAAAACGGTTTACAGCACACTCCAGCACAAACCTAGCACAATGCAGCACAATCGTTAGATTTTCGAAAAAACAAAAAGTCCCTGCTGAAGCAAAAATCAATTTTTCGTCATCACCGCTCCGTTTTTTAAGATCCGGACTCGCGGTTTACGGCACAACGCAGCACAAAACTAGCACAAGTCAGCACAACGTCTAGTTTTTCGAATAAACAAAAAGTCCCTGCTAAGTTCCAGTACATTTCTAATTTATAGAAAAAGAAGACAACTTAAAAAAAAGATAATGCTGGATATTTTTTCTACATTAGTTGGCTTTGCACTGATGCCATTACTCTAAAAACTATAAAACTATGTATAATATGTTTTGAAATAAAAATTTTTTTTTTTTTTTTTTTAATATTTATCGACAGCCACTTTTTTTTTACAAATTTAATTACATTATAAGATAATCGTTTACGATTTTCTTATAAATAAAATAGAACATTTACTTTTAATATTAATTTTAATTTAAAATAAATAAAACATAGCGAAATAAAATATACCCGATGGATATACCTAATTTCTGACACAAATAAAACGTGCTTTAACATTGTGTTTAATATTTACTTCCTTATCTTCAATTGTGGGTCTTTCTCTTTTGCAAAACTACTAGTTTAAGGTAAACGTGATTTTGATAAAGATAATATAATTATTAAATTCGCTGATAAAGTTGAGATGGCTTAGTGGGAAAGGCCCACTGATATATTTTAGTTAAAAGTAAGTTTTGTTTTGGACAGTTTGCAACCAATAGTGGTGAGCATTGGTTGTTTCAGTTGATGTAAGGCCTGTGGCTAAGTGCGCGCGGGCGCCTCCGCTGTCCGACCGTTTGGCGCCGCCCCTACACTGATAACCCCGGAACGTTGACCCCATCACGTTGCTGTTTACTAAACTCTTACCACTCATCTACGTTCCACATCTAACACGATGCACGGTCACTAATTTACATTTGATTACATAGGTACGATAACATTTTAAAAACAACGTTTTAAAAGACAAATGTTTCAAATGAACTTGTGGTCGTCGCCCTGTGCTCGAAATTCGACCGTAATTCAAATCTCTTCTCAGTACGACCATAGACTTTGCTTTGTCCATAAACAAAAAAGTATACATGAAGCTGAAGAGTTTGTTTGTTTGGTTGTACGCGCTAATCTCAGGAACTACTGGTTCGAATTGAAAAATTATTTTTGTGTTGGATAGTCCATTTATCGAGGAAGACTATAGGCTATTACATATTATGTAGGTAATGTATAGGTATAGTCTCAAACGTGTGTGCACGTGTCAAACGCGCGGTAATTTGTATTTTAACTAGCTGGCGCCCGCGACTTCGTCCGCGTTGAAAAAGAAAAAAGTAGCCTATCCTGTGTCCTGTACGTCTAAATGTTTATCTACCAAGTTTCATGAAAATCAGTTAGTATTGATGATTAATTTACTGTTATGTATTTCTAACATAATATTTACATAAAAATTTTAGCTTTCACAGTTCCTTCTACAAATAAACTTTGAGTGTCACACTCCTCTGAATCTTAGTTCGTTTCACGCATTTTTTCTCCTACGAATTGTCTTCCTGTCGCTCGTCAATATACGTACTCTATACACCTTTCTATACCTATATACACATTATACTAATATATTTACCTTTACCTTTTTATTTGCTCTGCACACCCCTACATCTCTATATAAATATAAATAAAAATTACGTCTCACATGTTTCTTCGCGATGAACATCTAATGAACCGATCTTTTGATAAAATTTCATAACTATGTGTAATTTGGTTCAACTGAACTGAGCACTGAAACCGGCCAATGTTTTTTTGCTTATTTTCAGGAATAGTCTAAGTAATCGCTGTGAAAACTTATAAAAATATAAGCTCCTTAAAGTTCCAGTGTTAAAGTAATAAAAAAATTCCGGTACAATAATGGACAAATATCTAGTTAATTTAAAAATATATTGGAATATAATATTTCCTAGCAAGCTGAATTTAGTGATTGTAAGTAAATGAACTATGATAGGTTAATGAAAAACTATTTGACTGTTACGTACCTACTTACATATTTTTCTAAAGAAGTAAAAGTGAAAAAATAATTCAAATAATCTTTACTTTTAATAACTCTTTTTAACAAAAAAAAAACCGACTTCAAACCGTTTTCTTGTGGATGCCATTGTCAGAACTGGAACAAATTTAAATGGGGCCACACGGGAAGCACCAGATTTCAAATAATTCTATAGCCTAATTTCAAATACCTAAACTAATATTCAGCATAATCATTATATAATATACTGAAATCTCGATATAACAAAATATAGGTACTGAAAATTCAAAACTTATATTTAGGTAACAAGGTGTCCATATTGTATAATTGTATTGTCAATGATAAAAAAGCTATATTAGTCTCAAGAATTATTTTTATATTTTAATTAAGTGCTCTTGTTGTCGCTTGCTTATACTATAGCAAGAAACAATTATAATCTTTGCACATATATACATAATGATATAATTACTCGCCTAATGATTATAATGGGCGAATCATATGTTATTAAAATTGCTCTTATCAAAAAAAAAACCAACCAAAGATGACTAATAAAATTAAAATTACGTATTAACACTTCTTTTGTTTACATTCACAGCCAGTTGCATGAGAGTTCTTTCGCGAAACTGGACCTGGTGGACTTCTTTAGTTTAGCGGATAACTCGCTAGCGGAGATGCCGAGGAGTGTGTTACGTCATATGCCTCACGTGAAGACACTTGATTTATGTAGAAACAGAATCACCAAATTAAGTGAAGAAGATTTTAAGGTAAAAATGTTTACTGTTATATGCACTTACTTCAATTACACTTTGTTTTTCTCTTACCTAGTAAATTCATCGACACAGTGTAAAATTCTGTACATGAATTCTGGATGCTATGGCATAAGCTAACGATTCATGCTCGCGTCTTTCGCACGCGAGCATAAATCGTTAGTAAAATAAAAAATATACATATATATCATCAATACTAATAATAAATCTATAGTAATTTACTTTGTTTTCAGAAATATCGTGTATATAGGCTCTATACATGATACTGAAACTAAATTGACCGTTTTTAGAATTTTTTCTTTATGTATATATGTATGTATGTTCCTCCATCACTCTTAAATGAATTAACTGATTTTCATGAAACTCGTTAGATATACATTTAAAAGTACGGGACACGTGATAGGCTAATTTTTATCTTTTTTAAGACGGACGAAGTCACGGGCAACAGCTAGTATTAATAATAATTAATAGAATAATTTTACGATTACTTAATATCGGTAACGCAATTGCCCTATATGTATTTCTATCTTTCCTAAAGATTCATGAGAACTCGTGTGCTGAGTATACCTATCTTTTTGGATGCTTCGATTGTCCAGTAAAACAAACGCTTGCCAACAAGTTGCAGTTCTAATTCTGAAGTGCAGTCTCATATATTATGTATGTACTTAGGTGGAAAATAATGATAGTCAAGTGGAAAATCGTGAGAAAACCTGTGTGGCTAAGAAGGAAAATCTTGAAGTTATGTCCTTCCTGCCTGTCCTAGCTTATCTAGAGAGATAAAGTACGAGTATAAGCTGAAAATGATTTACATAAATGGTTACATCATTGACACGTAATTTGTAACATAATATATATTATGTATACCGATTGAACTTTGACCCCTTGGTTAAATGAAAACAATTTTTAGTCCAAAACAATATCTAAGTTTAGTTGTTAACATAATAATATAAAAGTATAAAGTACACCAGGCAAAGCTATATAGGCTTTTTTAATTTATAAGGAGAAGTCTCTTAGTTTTTTTAAGTGTAGTGTCAATAGACAGGCCTACCGTTCAGCTTGATGGTCCACATAAAACGAGATTAAGGATATCTTAGATTAAGAATTAGATGATCTCTGGCAAATAATTACAAAAATTATAAAACGAAATAATTTCTCTACCAATCGTATTTAAAACATTAATTAAAAGCTTTATTGTTCACCCTTTGGTCTAAAAGGGTTGTCTAGACGCACTGGCACGATTAGAGCTAAAATAAATAATTAAATGGAACAGATAACTTAATTCTATATGTTGTAAATATTTGTTGAGTTGATTGGCTTTAAGTGTTATCACGTATATTCAATAAGAACATCTCTAATTAAAATAAAACGAATAAGTAATGGAAAATAATAAGACGACTGTCAGTTGCTTCCATTTTAAAAACATCATATAAAACCAATTATTTGCATATTATAGTACCTAAAGTACCTATATCGTGTACGTTATACAAATGGTGGAGTTATTTGCGCGGTTATAAATGATTTATGTTAATTTTTTTTAATGTAAAGGTTGTCAGACAAGCTGAGGTCAACTTGATGATCGTCAATAGCACAAGTAACGCCACAGGTGTTGCAAGTGCAATGCTAACTCTAACTGTAGCAGGATTAAGGATATTCAGTCGCAAAAAACACAACAGAACAAACATTTCAGTGTGATCTTCTGTAAAAGGATCGTTTCTCAAATGCTTGTGAAACGCACTGTGTTCGCCACTTCTTACTAGATCCAGACAGTCATGAGCCAACTATGAAAAGTACAATTCGAAAGTTATCCCTGCCCGGAATCGAGCCCACTGACCAGTGACATAGAGCGTTTGTTCACTTTAACCACTCGACCAAGGGGTTATAATTATGTTGATTATACTCGTGTCACTGGCGCGATAAAAAAAAACGAATCATAAACAACAATTTTAATCTATGAGACTACATCGAACAAAATCGATTAAAAGCATCTGGCATTTAAATATTTACGTGTTATTCTTTAGGCGTTTTGATATAAGTGATTAAATTCGTTTCATTATATTAACTAAAACAAATATTTTTATTTGACATATGCTTTTTTTCTTCTTTTCAGGACATACAGGAAGTAGAGCATTTAGTAGTGCCAAATAATCTTATAACGAAAATTGAGAAGCACGCCTTTCCTAAACCATTGAAGCATCTTCACATCGGTTTGAATAAACTCACAAGTCTAAATGGATCTTTAAGAGATTTGGAACACTTGGAGTGGATCTTTATTAACGCTAACAATCTTAAGTCCATAGACAATGAGTTGCCAATAGTATGTATACTACTTATTATATTTAATCTATATCCTTACATAGGTATTATAAAACAAGTCCTCCGTCGCGTCTGTCTGTCTGTTCGCGATAAACTTAAAAACTACTGCTGGTTTCACCAATGGTTATAGTGGTTCTTGAGGAAGGTTTTAGTATATAATTTACAAAGTAACGCGGGCGAAGTCGCGGGCAGCAGCTAGTAAATAAATAAAAATGAATCGCAAAATGTGTACTATCGGACTATTCTGATAATTATTATTTAATTCAAATATCGTTGATGTGCGAGGAAGGTTCTTATGAAGAGAATAATAGGAAAATAATCAGACCATCCTAAACACTACTGGAACTATTCTTACTAATCTGTCTCGCTTTCACGCCAAAACTACTGAACCGATAAACATGAAATTTTGCATACACGTTGTCTGGGACATCAGAAAGGACATACTTTCAGACATACATCAGAAGGACACCTTTCATCCAAGCAAAAACTAATGTTCCCGAGGGCGAGGGATTAATTATCTAAAATATAACGCCTGGCCAATGTGTTATAGCAACAAGTTGTCAAGCGTTGTAATTGCTTTTATATTTTTAATTTATCATCGCGTACGAAGTCGCGGGCATCAGCTAGTATTTTATAAAGTTACGCGGATGAAGTCGCGTGCAGAAGCTAATATAAAAAAATATATTACGGCATTTGTTTACTACATATTAAAATTTACTAGCTGGTGCAAACGATGTAATCTGTGTTGAAAAATGAAAAATATATAATATCTAAATAATCTTTACCGCTGTGACGATGGCCATTTTTAGAAGATTCCTAGTGATCTTAATATTTTTCCCGGATAAAAGGTGTATTTTATGTTAATCCAGATCCGTGATCTATCTATTAAACTATCCGTGATCAAATTTTCAGCCATCCTTCCACAAAAACTTTTACATTTATTTATCTTTATAAAGAGTTATTTAAACAATAATGTTCTTCTGGTTTGCTTTAGTTATAGTCCCGTATCCCTCAAAGGATTTTTTTTCTGATTACTAACAGGCTGAATCTTCGTGAGTAGCTTCAGTTTGCCGAGACGAACAACTTTTTCCTCTGCGAAAATTCTCGATAGAGGTAGCTAAAGAAGTTAGCAGCCGTAGAAAACTTCCAAGCGTAGGACTGGGAAAACGTGCCACTCAATTTGTAGGACTATGCAGCCATTTTATTACACAAATGTTTACTAAGCTGCAGACAAAAAATCAGCTGGTTTTTTACCTCTATCGAGAATTTTCGCAGAGGAAAAAGTTGTTCGTCTCGGCAAACTGAAGCTACTCACGAAACGAAGATTCAGCCTGTTAGTAATCAGAAAAAAATCCTTTGAGGGATACTGGACCATTATGGATCGCTTTAGTTATAGACCATACCACCATATCTCGACTTTTAGGTTGTTCCTTCTAAGAGAAATGTGTAATTTTAATAATATCAAAATGTGTAATTTTAGAAGTCAAAGAGGATTTCGTTCATACATGCTGCACGGAACGAATTGCAAAATCTTCCAAAGGACATGCAACTGATGCCATCGTTGGAATCACTTTACTTCTACTACAATAATATCCATTCTTTGGATGGAGCACTTAAAAAGTCCAGAGAGCTAAAGAGAATAGGACTCTCTTTTAATAAAATTGAATCAGTAAGTAAAAATTGTATTGTTATGTACAAACTTATTATATGCAAAAGTGATAGGGGCAATTTTTCCGATTTAATTTTTAAACTATTAAAAATCTAATTACATGTCGTCGGACTAATTCATTAACGTGCTAAGTCCATTTTTGGGCAATTTTACTTTTTTTACTTTTCGACAAGTTTAGATGATAAGGAATAACGACAATAATTGTCAAACTAAAAAGGTGAGAAAAATCTGCTTTCTGACTAATAGTAAAAGAAAACCTGCTAAATTTTAAATAACTAATAACATTTCACATGCCTGATGCGACGCACAACATTTTGTCATTTCGTTTTTTCTTCCTTCTGAAAACTATGCAAAATAAGACTTAGCAGGTTAACGAGTTAGGTCGACGATGTGATAAAACACATTATCTGAATGCTTTGAGACAGGATGAGGCATACGTAATACGTAGAGGGACTAAGAAATAAACATAAACTTAGTTATTAAGGCCTGTGATTTTTGTTGGGAAACTTTTCTTTTGCAGTTCTTTTTAAATAAAAAATTTTTGAACTTTACATCTACCAGGCATCTCGCGACGGCAATTTTTTTAAAAATGTAAAGTTCGTCGGATAGGTTGTTGGTCGTTCTGCGACCAACTCGCAAAACTACTGTCGGCTATTAACACGAACAACCTGTATAACTGTAACTGTATAGAGGAAGGAATTAGAAAAGGGATAGGAAAATGGGAAGCTGAGCGGAGACGAGATGAGTAAATAATGAAATCCTATTTGTTGTTTCTAACAATAATAGGACTTGTTAGAAACAACAAATAGTTATTGTTACCCTAAACGGTTGGGCAATATTATTGAATGAATTTTTATCAACAGCTTGCAGAAGACGATTTCGCTGAAGCCGAAGTACTGGCTGATCTGGATATTGCGTACAATCAACTAAAATCTCTGAACGGTTCACTAAGGAGCTTAAAATCTTTACGATATTTAAATTTGTCACACAACTTTTTGTCAGAGTTCTCGTTACAAGAAATTAAAGGACTTAAAAGGTTGTCTGTAATTGACCTTTCTCACAACAGATTAACTCACATCACAGGAAATATGGAGGTAATAAGCTTTTATAATATCTATTGTGAAATTCTGAAGCGTTATATTTAAGTTCAATAAGAATATATAATTTGTGTTTTAACCGAATATTATAATTCACTAATAAAAACAGTCTTGCAAAAGCAAGACTTTTGCTGTACCTACCTATTCTTAAATATTTATCTAAAATTAAAAACTTGATACTGTGTTTTATGTTTTAAAGAGCTTCTATGTTTTAGAATCTTGTCGACGTAGAAACAAGAGTTCTCGAATTGAGATTAGACCACAACTTTTTGGTCACCTTAGGAGGTTCGTTGATGGGACTGCAAGGTCTTCTGAGACTCAATCTGAGCCACAATCAATTAATCCAAATATCCCCAGACGATCTCATTGGTTTGGAGGATTTAAAACTATTGGATGTCTCACACAATCAAATCACATCGCTGGAAGAAACGTCAAAGGTTTGTTTTTTCATACCGAACTACCCATATACTTAATTGTTGTGTTAACTTTGCTTTGCGAATACATGATGTAATTCCCTTGCTAGGCGTTAAACTGTACTAGAACAGTTACCTACTGTTATAAAAACAAATAATATATGGTCCTATTTATTATTTTCAGACATTTTTACCATCTCTAGAAGATTTGATTGCACATCACAACAATATTACGGCCTTAGATAAAGATTTCCATGGATTGCCATCGCTATGTTTCGCTGATTTGTCCAATAATAACATCCTCTCGGTCAACTACGACTTAGTATCTAAATCACGATGTACAATCAATGGAGTACCGAGCGTTTTAAAGATTAATCTTCAAGGTAAGTAAGTACCTACTTAGCAGCTGTTATTTCTATAATTTCATTTTGTTAAAACATTTTGTGCACTTTCATATGCTGGTTATGTTCATATTAAATATTTTTATTTATGTAAATGTTATAGAAAAGTGTTATTTAATTATTAATTTAGCAAAGCACAGCGATTTTTTTGTACAATTGCTTGTGAAATGTTGCTGAAGCGAATATATACTTAAATATATGAATTTATATAATTTTCGTGATAAATATGCCTTCCATTATAACAACTATTGATGTTGGTGAAACAAGTTATGCGTCAGGTTACACTGAAACGCGACGCGTCGCGATCGGATGTGGAGATGCTTGAAGAGGCAAAAAGCCTCGCGAAACACTATGCAACGCCGCGAAGCTATGTCAAAGTAGCATGCGTGCTGTGTTTTGGGACGCTGTGTGAAGCCGATTTTTGTGTAGTAAATAAGTTCCACATTCTATTGCTGCCTTACCTAAATCGAGCGTGGTGTTTCGGTGTGAACTGACGTCAATAATAAAATTGTTACAGACAATCCAGTTTTGTGCGACGAGCGGCTATACGAGCTGATAACAATGCTGGAAAGTTTGAGCGCTCGACTGAGTGGCCTCTCCACGTGCGTTGTGACGCAGACGGCCGCGCCAGTTCTCTTGCACGCATTTAACGATATAGTTCCTCAGCAAGAGGATGCGCCGGTCATTGTTGTAGCGCACGACCCTCTCGTTGGCCGGAAACGAGAACCATTTCCGGCCGTGCCTCAGCTCGCTTACCGACGCGTAGGCGCCGTGATCGGTCATCTACTACAGAACCGCGAAGGGGGCTTGGTCCTAGTGGAGCCGCCTGTCACTCTTCCACCGTCGAGCACCAACGTGGTTGTGAAATGGCCCGACGAGAATAGAGGGAACGTGGGCAAGCAACCCCATCCCCTAGCGGACCACTTGCATCTGCGTGACTTGAATACGTCACCACAGTGAAGTTTCAGGCATAGGCGTCCCGTGCCACGCATGCTGACGCAATCCAACTGAGTTCTTCGCCTTCGGAAATATACTGCCTCTAATTTGTAGTGCGGCAGTCTTCCGCATTTGAGTGCATTAAATATTCTAATTAAAACTCTATACCTTTCTATTCAATAAGCCTTCAGTGTAAATAGGTTCCATAATTATAATATATAATCGCAAATGCATCCCCCATACCTAGTTCCAAATAATATATATTTGTTAAGGAAACTAATCATATTAGAAATAAATAAAAACCAATTTTATGTAGTTTTAGTATGTGTAGAGATTGAATTGTCACTGTTGGTTTATGCAAAGAGTACATGCGATGTGGACGACGACGTCTTTGTATCAATAAGATAAATGTCGAATAAGTAATTTGTGTAGGCATATTATTTAAGCACCAATAAAATTGACTAATGCACAATATTTTATTCAAAATTTGACATTTTTATACGCTGTGTACTTTCTGGCGAATTACAGGTACCATCGTTTTAATATTATCTAATTGGAACATTTATTTTTTAAGGTTCAACCTTCTACTTAAATGAATGTGGCAACGTTGATAATATACGTTGTATTTGGGGATGCGTATGTTTGAACAACATGAGGCTATTTAAGATTGATTGTGTCGAAGCGCAAAAGTTATTATCAGACATATATGAATCTGTGATCCCTTCTGCGTACCCAGCGTACCCCCGTGGTAGGCAGACGTGATTTAGTTAGTACGAAAAGATTTATACTAAGACATAACTCAAACATTCGTTTGAGGGAGCAATTATATATTATTGTATGTCGTTGCTTTAATATATTTATTACATATATAATACATAACATACCTATATATTTTATGGTTTATGACTAAGCGTTAATCTCGGTGATTAACAAAATATGTAATGTATGTATCTACAACTAAATATTGTAAGTAGTTAGTACCTAATCGTAATGTATGTCATTGTATTTATTGTAGATTTAAAATAATGCCGTGGAATAAGAAGGATTATTAAAAACTCTTATTTCAAATTAATATTGACTATCATAAACAGTACTAAAGAAAAATATGTGATGAAAGATTTTGTATGTACACTTAATGTTGTTTCAATTAAATTATAACAAACATGATTAGTATTTCATTTAACAATTCAATGGAAATAAAATATAACCAGCTGGTATCCGCGACTTCGTATGTACGCGTTGAAAAACTCAGATGATAACATCTGAGAAAATATATGAGTACTTAGTGACCCGCTCCCGACTTCGCCCGTGTTCAAAATAAATATCCTATCTTTTAAGTTGGACCAAATTACACATAGTTACGAAGTTTTATCAATATCGGTTCAGTAGTTTATAGGATTAAAAAAGAATTCTACCAACCAACGGTTTTTGATTCAGTTTTCATTTTAAAAAAATGCAGGCGAAGCCGGAAGCGATTCGCTAGTTTTATATAAAATATACATAAAAATTAAATGGCACGTTGTGTCTCCAGGATGAACCGATTTTGATAAAATTTCATAACTATGTGTATTTAAATTTCTAATTTGGTCCAACTTAAAAGATATACCTATAGGATAGTTTTTATTTTGAACCCGTGCGAAGACGCTACTATACAATACTGTGTCCCCCACCACATCAGATTTTTTTTTCTTTTGGCAACGCCCATCCTATCTATAACTAATCTATACCAATAATCGATCGACAATAAAGCAGAAGAGTTTGTTTGTTTGGTTGTACGCGCTAATTTTTCTATTCGAACTACTAGCTAGTTCGAATCGAAAAATTATTTTTTGTGTTGTATTAGTCCATTTATCGAGTATCGAAGATTTATAAAATACTAGCTGGTGCTCGCGACTTCGTCCGCGTAGGAAAGTATAACACGCCATCAACCGTATTTTGGATAGATGACGCTATCTCCCGGGCCAAGCCGCTAAGTATTTACTTTTATTTTAGATTTCCCGTAGGAATGAAGCATTTTCCCGCGGTAAAAAGTAGCCTATGTTCATCACGCATAATGTCGGCTTCTAAAGGTAAAAGAATTTTTCAAATCGGTCCAGTAGTTTCGGAGCCTATTCTATATAAACAAACAAACAAACAATGAAATCTTTCCTCTTTATAATATTATTATAGATATAAAACATAAATAAATCGTTAGGCTATAGAGAACGCGGACTAAGTCGCGGGCACCAGCTAGTACTTATATGATATATTTTGGCAAAATATTTTAGCTAGCCTCTTGGGCATCATTCATCTATTCATTATTCATTATTCATTATTCAATATTATAAAGAGAGAAGATTTGTATTTTTTATTACGAATTTGTTACGAATAAATTCAAAACTTTTGGATTACTTTTAAAAATTATTTCACCTATAGAAAGATGCATTATCAGCGAGTAGATATGTAACATAGGCTAAGTATATTTTATATAGTGACGCGGACGAAGTCGCGTGCAACAGCGAGTAATTAACGAAAAGTCTATTTTTAGACACCTAAGAAAAAAAGATTAGTACCCATATTGGGCTCGTAAACAGTCGATGAAGTATTTCTTTGTTCTCTCGTCTCGTCCGTTTACTAATTAGTAATCTGAAACTGAGACCCGGTAGCTCGTTGTTAAAACTACGATCAGCACTTTATGCATCCGTTCGTTCGATGTTATTGTTAAGAAATGTAATAGGTAGGTAAGTATATGTACCTGAGACTCGTGAGAATGCCTATCAGCAAATGATTAATTGATATCTTAATATACAAGAATTACGCGACGAACACCTAAACTACTGAGCAAATTTTGATTAAACTTCGTAACTATCTGTAATTTGGTCCAACTTAAAAAAATTGGATATCTTCTTCTAGTATTATAAAGAAGAAATATTTGATTGTTTGTTTGTTTGCATTGAATAGGCTCCAAAACTACTGGACCGATTTGAAAAATTCTTTCACTGTTGGGAAGCTATGTTATCAGCGAGTTGTTGGAAGTTTTTTTAATGGAATTTAATACTGGCAATTTATATAAAAAAAATAAAAAAAGTGAAATGAGTGTAATTTTTAAGATTTGATTGTATTTTGTATTGAAATGTTTTGTTGAATATAAATATATTTATAAATATTACATAACTATGTAAAATTGAAGAGAATAAATTGATAATTAGAAGACTTAGAAAGTTTTATCATTTTAACTACCAAATGCTGGCTAAAATTTTATAACACGAGTAACATACCTAAGCTATATTTATAAAGTTACGCGTACGAAGCCGCGTGCGTCAACTAGTAATATATAAAAAGAGAAAACATTTGTTATGTTTGTTTGTATACTCAAAAACAAGCGGACCGATTTTATAAATTCTTTCACCCATAGAAAGATGCATTATCAGCGAGTAGGTATGTAACATAGGTCAAGTATATTTTACTTATATAGTGAGGCGGACGAAGTCGCGTGCAACAGCGAGTAATTAATGAAAGGTCTATTTTTAGACTCCTACTAAGAAACAAAGATTAGTACTTTTCAAAGTTCGAGTGAATAGGCATCTTCTGGGTGAGCTCGCTCCATCTTAGGCCTCTCCCTTGCTACCCAGCTGGTTGTTGGCCAAGAGCAAACCCATCTCTAATAAAAATAATAAAACCCTATATAGGGCTCGTAAACAGTCTTTGTTCTTTCGTCTCGTCCGTTGGCGCGCGAGGCCAGTCACAGGCTAATTAGTAATCTGAAACTCTAACTGAGACCCAGGTAGCTTGTTCTTAAAACTACGATCAGCACTTTACGCATCCGTTCGTTCGATGTTATTTTGTTAAGAAATGTACAATAGGTACTATACTAGGTAGGTACGTGAGACTCGTGAGATGCAAAGCAACACATTAGTGATTCATTTCATTTATACCTATCTTAATATAAAAAGTTACGCGACGAACTCTAAACTACTGAATCGATTTTGCTAAACTTCGTAACCATCTGTAATTTTGTCCAACTTAAGCTATATTATCAGCGAGTAACAGGCTATCATCAATCAATCATCATCAATCAATCAATATCAATCAACATCAATACTCAATACTAATAATAAATCTGTAAGGTTCGGTCATGGAGTAAGTTACTTTGTTTTCAGAGATATCGTGTTTATAGGCTCTATACATGATACTGAAACTAAATAGACGATTTTTAATTTTTTTTTGTATGTATGTATGTATGTTTCTCCATAACTCTTAAAAGAATTAACTGATTTTCATAAAACTTGGTAGATAAACAATTAGACGTACGGGACACAGGATAGGCTACTTTTTTCTTTTTCAACGCCGACGAAGTCGCAGGCACCAGCCAGTATTTCATAAAGTTATGCGGACGAAGTCGCATGCAACAGCTATTATAGTTTCATCCTCCCTCAAGTGAATAGTTTTAATTGTTAAGATTATAAAATATATATTATATTTTTTGTTTGGTAGGTACATACGATTTTTTTTTGAGTTAGTATTTTGTTATTCACTGGAGGGTTTTGGTCGTTTTCCCCCACGGGGACCAGCCGGCTTGGGGGAGTGTTTATTTTGGTTGTTCGTTGTTTATTTTTGCTATTGTTGTCGTTGATGCTGATCCGGTTTCGACTGTATGTTGGTTGCTATGCGTCGGTCTTCTCTCTTAATGAGTTTGATCTCTCACGCTCGCGTGCCATATAATCGTATGCATTGATTGTATTTGCTTTCTTCGGAGCCACGTATGATATTTTTTCTTTACTTGGTGTGCTAAGATTGGGCGAAGAAGATGGGTTCCTTTTCCTTTTTTCTCTATTTGTATCTATTTGATTCTTTACTATTAATTTATCTAACTTTAAGTATGCTATGTTACCTTTATTTCGTTCCTGTTCGAGCTTTGGCTGTAAGGCTTTACGTGCTTCTAGTATTTCCTTGGTGTAGTCTTCCTTCACACATATATCCTTCACATCACACTCAAAAACCGTTACACATTGGTACATTTAATGTTAGGTCATTAGCATCTACAACGAGGTACATAGAACTGATGTATTCGCTAGAAAAAATAAAAATTGATATTCTAGGCTTAGCCGAAGTCAGGCGAATGGGCTGCAATATGGAAGAGCATGAAGAGTTTGTATTCTGCTATAAAGGAGAAACGCCTGGTCTACATGGAGTAGGTTTTTTGATTAAAAAAGAATACAAGAACAACATACTAAGCTTCTCAGGTTTGTCAGAAAGAGTTGCACTACTTCAACTGGACTTCAACAAAAAGATTATTTCAATAATCCAAGTTTATGCACCAACTGAAAAAGCTTCTAAGGAAGAAATTGAAAAATTCTATGATACCCTACAAGTAGCCCAAACGCAAGCTGGGGAGAACGTTTTAGTCATAGGAGATTTTAATGCCAAAGTGGGCCGAACAAAACCAAATGAAGATACCATTTTAGGAAAATTTGGTTATGGAAAAAGGAATGAACGGGGAGAAAAGCTCATAGAATTTGCATTTGAACACAATCTATCTATTATGAATACGCATTTCAAAAAGAGACCTAATCGCAAATGGACATGGATATCACCAAACGAAAAAACTAGGAATGAAGTAGACTACATCCTATCGAACCAGCCAAAACAAATAAAGAATATCGAAGTTCTGCACGGTTTAGGGTTTAGTTCTGATCATAGATTGGTTAGAGCCACTTATCTTCTACACAAAAATAAAAAATGCAGGAAATCATTCAAGTCATCTGCAAATACGTTCAAAACAAAAAAAGAAATAATATTATACACTAAAAGTTTAGAAAGCAACGCAAAAGAATTAGAACCTATAGACGAGGATGAGGATGTTCAGTCCTTATATAATAAAATAGAACATATAATTAAAAAGAGTATGTCAACGAAAGAACCACCAGGAGAAAAACAAATCAATACAAACAAAATTCTTACAGAATCTACAATAAAACTATTAACAAGACGTTCAGAACTATTGAAAACAAAACTAAAAACTAAGGAAATGAAGAATGAGCTAAGTACATTATTCAAAAAAGCTAACAAGGCAATTAAACAGGACTACGCAGCCTACAGAAAACGGATAATAGAAACTAACTTAAGACAGTACAGAAGCACAAAAAGAGCATACAAACAACTAGCTACACATAAAAATTGGATACAAAATTTAAAAACAAGAACCACAGGAACTACCACGAGGAAAGATATTATAGACTGTGCCACAGACTTCTACAAAGCGCTTTATAAGAATAATAACGATGGAACTTATACAATTAAAAATAAACTTAACGTAAATAACGACACTGAAGACGAGCCTGAAGAAGTGAAAGAGACAGAGGTAATAAGACTTATTAAAAAACTGAAACTAGAGAAAAGTCCGGGACCAGACGGCATACCAAATGAAGCTTTAACATTCGGAACTACTCAATTAACACGTCCACTATCATATCTGTTCAGCAAAGTTATAAACACAGGGCAAGTACCCGAACAATGGAAGAAATCAGATATAATTCTGTTATACAAAAAAGGTGACCCTCAAGATCTGGGAAACTATCGACCAATTAGCCTCCTTCCTAGCATTTATAAGCTTTTCACGTCCACTCTTCTATGCAGAATCAATAGCAAAATTGAAAATCGTCAACCAAAAGAACAGGCGGGGTTCCGGTCAGGTTTCTCAACAATAGACCATATACATGTAGTACAGCAAATTATAGAAAAGTACAAGGAGTTTAACAGATCGTTATATGTGGCGTTTATTGATTACGCTAAGGCTTTTGATACGATATCACACGATGCAATCTGGGAAGCTTTTAACAAATGTCACGTACACAAAAAATATGTAACAGTCTTGGAAAACATATATGATGGCAGCAGTAGTTGTGTTAAACTAGAGAGTCGAGGGCCGGAAATACCTATCCAACGAGGAGTGAGGCAAGGAGACCCCCTTTCTCCCAAAATTTTCATAGCAGTATTGCAAAACATCTTTGAAAACCTGAAATGGGAGAAAGAGGGAATCCAAATAGGTACTCGGTACTTAAGTAACCTTAGATTCGCAGACGATATAGTCCTCTTTGCTGAAAGTAGCACAAAACTAGAAAAAATGATAAATTCACTAAACGAACAAAGCAGAAAAGTGGGTCTTTTGATGAACCAAAACAAAACAAAACTTATGACTAACAGCTACACACATACAATAAATCTTGAAGGAAAAACACTTGAATATGTAAATAAATACACTTACCTAGGGAAAGAAATATCATTTGAAGACAGAAATGAAGAAGAAGAGGTAGAACGTCGAATAAATATGAGCTGGAAGAAGTACTGGTCGCTCAAGGAGTTAATGAAAGGGGACTATTCGCTTAACTTAAAGAAAACGGCAATGGATACATGCATCTTACCGACTCTTACGTATGCTTGCCAGTCGTGGACATACAACAACAAAATAAAAACAAAACTAGTAAATTGCCAGAAAGCCATGGAAAGGAGCCTTCTAAAAATACGATTAAAACACAGAATAAGAAGCGAATCTATAAGAAGAAAGACCAAATTAATAGACGTCCTAAGCTACAGTCAGAAATTGAAATGGCGATGGGCTGGCCACATAGCAAGGTACAGTGATAAGCGATGGACTATAGAAGCGACAAGGTGGAATGGACCTATTGGGAAAAGACGTAAAGGGCGACCGATGAAAAGATGGAGCGATGACATTATAGCTACAGCAGGAAGGGAGTGGATCAACCAAGCAAAAAACAGAGAAGACTGGACCAAACTGGAGGAGGCCTATACCCAAATTGGGGTTCCTATCCAAGAAAATTCATGATGTACATAACCTTTTAAATGAAGAAACAATAATTTTAAATATATAAGCAATGTAAATAGTATAAATAAATAATTAAAAATCATGATGAAACTAAAAAAAAAAAAAAAAAAATGCATGTAATACTTAAGTGATAGGAAACAATAAAGGCTTTATTATTATTATTATTATATAGGTACATACGATACAGCTTGACAAAATAGTTATGAAATTAAATATTTAGTGGTATCAATTTAGTTGTCTCTTTCTTAACAATTACCACTTTTTAATTTCTTAACTTTTCGTAATTATTATTATCTATGTAAGTATATGTATATATCATGGCATGGTATATATTTTTTGTACTTTACTTATATGTCTGTTAAATTTATATTTTCTGTGATACTAATCCGCGCATAGAATACTGATACTTCCCTGCTAAACACTGACCTGTAATATAAACTGTCTGGCTGGACTAGCTGTCCCATACAAATTACAGATACTTTCGTGTACCATTTCAAAGCGATGCCGTACGTAAGTACGGGAACTAATTTTGACGTTTGCGTATCTTTAATCAATAGATAGTAGTGTATTTTTTATTCACGACCACGTTTTATTCTATTTGATGATGTTTTAGGGACTGTTTAAGTTTATTTGTGTCCGCTTGAGTTTTGTGTATTCTGTAAATGTCCCTATCATGCGGACATCAGTAGTTTTAGTTAAATGTACTTACACTAAGGCTATGGCCTATAGCGCCAAAATGGCGATTTTCAATTAGATATAAAAATAATTTGACAGCAGCCCATCCAGAGGTATATTAGAGATCAGTGGTAATAAATAACCTACACATAGAATAATAATGGTAGGTACAGAACGCTACTATCGCTCAGATCGCTTAGTGAGCGTCGTAGACAAGTGAGCTATAGATAGTTATGAGAATGTGTGAGGAATAAGGATGTGAATCAATCGTTCGACACAACCCGTGTGTTATCGATATGCTGATGTTACTCTTATCTTGTAAAACCTTGTAAAATCTGATCCTTATATAACATGACCAATTGACCATTAGTGAATGAATGAAGTATGATTATTATAATAAAATTATATTTATTCAAGCAGCTAAATTTGTGAAATTAGATTTGATTACTAAGCGACTCGTGTTTCCCATAATTTTTGTAAACTATAGTTAACTAGCTGCTGCCCGCGACTTCGCCCGCTTTGTAACTTTGTAAATTATATACTAAAACCTTCTAACTAGCTGACCATCACTCTATCCATTGTTGAAAACAGCATGAAAATTGGTGCAGTTGCTTTTGAGTTTATCGCTAACAGACAGACAAACGCGGCGGAGGATTTTTTTTATAATATGTAAGGATTAAATACTTTAGTATAACGAAAGCAATATACAAAAATACAAAATACAAATTATTTTATTATACAAAATATTTATTATACAAATTAAATATTTTGATTTTGATACTGATTCATGCACATAAAAATTACAATAAACTACTACCATATAAAATCTAACAATAAGACAAATTCATGGCGCTAATTCAGGTTTCATAAAATATTAATCCAAAACAACCGATTTAAAACATGATTTTCACATGATAATATAAATCGAATATATAATGACCCAAAAATATCGACATCTGCATCGATCGTGTCAATCACTAGTATCGTAGCGGAGGTGCGGGGTGCGGGGCAGTGCGGTGTCACTTCCATCCGCGCCCGTCCTACACCTACTTCATCCCCGCGAAATGTAGTTTTAATTCGGCTCAAAAATATAATTAGCAGATTACCGATGAAATGTGATGCCAGATTTCTGTTTATTTTGTTTCCTAGTATCATTTTTACAAGATTTTATGGCACATTTAACCATCGCTGTTTAAAAACTAAGTGATTATTTAGTGGGAACACGCTCGTCATAAGCGTTCGGTTATGACTGGCATCAAGTTGTATGTTCCCACCCGCGGCCCCTGTTCCCTCTTGAACGCTAGCGCTCTATACCTACTTATTGGAATTATACCTTTATGAACCTACAGCTACAGACAGATGACATTTAGCAAGTCACTCAACTCAGTCAGTTCACAGTGTTGCCAACTTAGGGGTTTTACCCCTAAATTTAGGAGGCACGGAGTTAAAAAGAGGGAAAGTTAGGGGCAGATTTTTATTGGAGCGTTTTTAGGGGCTCCCGGCTCCGAAGAAAATCTGAAATTTAAATCGAAATGTTAATGGTAAATGGTTTTGCCAAAAATATCAACAACACAGACGTAGCTATAGTTAGTATGAGACAGGAGTCTAAAATAAAATTTTCTAGGAATTGTTATAAAAAAGCCATTATGCAAGGATTTTAGCACTAAACTACACCAAGTATAATAAAATGAAAAGTATTTTCTAAAGAGATACTAAGAGATACTAAGAGATTCTAAATACTAAGGGGTTTTTAGGGGTATTTGATAAAATGAATGGGGGGGGAAATTGGGTACGGGTTGGCAACACTGTCAGTTCAGTCAGTTACTCAGTTATTGTGCTTATATAATGTGGCTTCGCTTTCTTTCTCTGTGTTCATGTAATTTTTCTGGTATTTCAATATCTACGTTTCGTCCATTTTGAAAATGTGAATTGTGAAGTAATTTCGTAGGAAGATTTCTATTGTGCGTATATTTTGGGACATAATATAGCTCGAACTTCCTCACCATCTTCGTACAGTGTCAAAGAAAAAAATACAGGCGACCTTGCATGATACTTTGTCACTTGTATTCATACTGCGCTTCACAAGATGTCGCCCCCGACTTCAAATATTATTAATATTAATACTCCAGATTCTTTGAAAAGTTTGGTGTTAGATTATATAGCTGATAATTTAGGTATAATATCACACTTAAACTACAATGATGAACCAATATATTTGAAAGAAGATGTTATATTACCAACAACATTGAATGAACTCCTTCTAGAAAAGTTACAGAAACCAAGAAACAATCGAGTCACCAACAATGTAGCGAAAATGTTTTCACCTCATCAAATGAAACTAAACACAATCAAACTAAAAAGTGACTCGAGAATAACAGATTCAGGCTTATGCGCGTTCATGGAGCATAAGCCAAGAGAATTAGTTCTTCATAAGTGTGAGAACCTCACTTACCATTCTTTAAAATTAATTAATAAATATAGTGAAAACCTCATTTCACTTACCGTTGGCCCTTCAACATATGTGGTATCAAACGACGAAGATCATGTTAACAATCATTATGTTCTTGAAACACCGAAATTAAGGAAATTGGTTATAACCAACATCAACCGTACTTTTAGCTTTATCTCGTTTAAATTAACTTTAGTGCACTTGGATTTGTCACAATGCAAACCTTCCAGAAGCCTTTTGGCTATATCTAGTCTAAGAAATTTACAAAATCTCATATTGTATGAAGTTAAATTGGTGGATGAACTGGTGCACACTATCTCCAAATTAAATCAATTGAAACTGCTAGATATATCTACATCTGGTGAGAAACTAGGCCACTATGCAAACCCGGATGCCTTATTAACTTACTTGATAGACAATTTGGTAAACTTGACTCACCTAGACATTTCGGGCACCAATTTAGCTGGCAAAGGGGCTGCAGTGATTACTGAAGAGGTTTACAGGGATAGACAACTTGTTGAAGTCGTCACTTGTGATATTCACGGTCTTATAGGTAGGGTAGGTAAACCTCTGGAGTTTCTTGGACTCTATGGAACAAAACATGAGGCTTGCAGAAGACGTGACATACCGGCTAAGAAGGTCAGTAGATATGAAAAATTGTGTTATGTGTATCATCATCATCTTCATCATCAGCCTGTGTCTCTCCATTGCTGGATGAAGTATCCCAAGTGAAAAACTGAAGCATGTGCATGGCCACCGTCCAGCTGTTTACTGAGAAGCCACAGAGCATCCCACACTGCGCTTTCCAGCTTGTGGCCTCTGCAAAAGATGTGTCCGGCTCTAATAAATATAAATTACTAGCTGGTGCTCGCGACTGTCCACATAGAAAAGTATAAAACGCCATCTACCGTATTTTGGATAGATGGCGCTGTCAAGTGTATCCCGGGCCAAGCCGCTAGTATTTACTTTTATTTTAGATTTCCCGTAGGAACGAAGCATTTTCCCGCGGTAAAAAGTATCCTATGCTTATCACGGATAAAGTCGGCTTGTAATGGTAAAAGAATTTTTCAAATCGGTCCAGTAGTTTCGGAGCCTATTCTATACAAGCAAACAATCAAATCTTTCCTCTTTATAATATTAGTATAGAAATTTAGATATAGATATATGCATATTAATAAAAAAAATTGTATATTAAATAACTGTATGTATAATAGTAATAATGGCAAAAAAATATAAACTAGTCAATTTGTTTATTATTAGTTTAAGAGTTATGGAGGAACATACATACATACATAACATTATTTTAAGCAACATGTGACCAGACACCCCATGTTGCTTTGAAAATGAATTTATATGTAGCTTAATATGTGAATATTATATATCTTACAGATTACCGGTGACGCAAATCCAGAGCAGATTTTTAATGCTGCTGAAGCTTACTCACACAGACCAACAGTTTTGACTAAAATACTAAATGACTTGTACTACATGTTTCGCTATGAAAATGATGCAGATGTTTACAGAGCACTAAGCCTAATATTGGATGCCATGGACGAACATACTTCAGAGAAACATATCCAGATATCTGGCAGGTAAATATTAAACATAAAAAATACTTGGGGTTATTATAGCTCACAAAACATTTGATGGTCATAAAAAAAGATATCTCTCTCTCTCTCTCTCTCTCTCTCGCGGCTTGGGGCGAAGACAAAAGTGATCGCGGCGTGGTTGTCATATGAGTAGGTATTCCTTACCTCTACCCTATGATTCACAGACCAATGAATGGCCTACCTGATGCCTTGATGATGCCTTGATCAAAATTGTTGTGATAATATATTTGACCTCTGGGCCATTCCAGCGAAGATGTCACCTCAGGCAAAAAAATTAAATCTTTAATTTGTTATTGTATTTTTTAGTACAATAAAGCCAATGAACTAATTTATCATAGAAAAAGAAACTCTAGAAAGAGAAAGTCTAGGGTAAAATTAAAACAAAATAATGAAAAAAAAAGCTAACATTTTGAATATTCTGCCCGATCCTGTCATGAAGACAAGTTACGGCGATCGGTTGTTTTACGAATTTTCTAATGCTGTTGATCATAGAATAAAGATTGGTCCGCTACGGAGCGAGACGTTCAAGTATCTTTGGCTGTTGATGTTTCAGAAGAATATTCTGTATTTCCATTTTATTGTTTCAAATATTCTTTAATTTCATTGTTTTAAATATATTTTAATTAAAAGTATATAATAAATATGCATAGTATGTATTTTATTCACATACAATTGTGACTCGTCCCACCCGTCACAACTTAAAAATATATTTTATAAATTCTGATCACAATAATAATACTACTAAAGTCTTAAAATTGTATTAAGGCATTCTAGAAGCAACATATACAAAAAAAACCTCTTAACAAAATCTAGTTTGTCTTGATTTTAATGGTAAAACTCTACTCAGATGGGCGGGTGACTTTGCTGTCCCACCCGTCACTTTTGGAAAATGGAAATTTTTGGCATAAAGTAATTAATTATTATTTTTTATTTTGTAAGTTTTATGTTCATAAACTATCTGGTTACATATGTGGTCATTTTGAATAATCATTTTGTTAATAATAAATGATAAATTACTACTTTTAGAAGTAAAAATGAGTCCCAATGTCCCACCCATCACTTTGGAATGGCCCCTCTGCAGTCCTTTAGGATTAGAGATGGAGATAGTTTAGTTGTAATTTTAATTGAAAAAAGCTAAATTAATGTATTCCTTTTATCTATTTGCAGTGCTTCGCTGTTCTACATAGTGAAGGGAAAGGAGAAGGCAAATCTTTCTATTAAACTTAAACATCGTATTATAAGTGCGATAGTTAACGCAATGGATGATCACATTGATGACGAGACCATGATGAGGAATGGATGCTTAACCCTCTGCCAATTTGTGATTCCAGGTGATATAGTAAGTGTATACTTTTTTTTATATTTACTGAGTAAAGAGTTTTTAATTATTTTGTTAAAAACGTCACGAAAGACTCTCTCACCTAAGAAAAACGTGTCTACAAATATTGTGGAGCGGTTTTCAGTATGCACCATTTGACGTTTAGCAGATTGACATAACTAGTGATGGGTAATAGTATAACAGAATTAGAATATGAATTAGAAGTATATGGACTAGCTGTCGTAATTTTTTTGAACTGGAGAACGTAGTCTGTCTTGTGCACACGAGATAGCAACGGTAATA
Organism: Synanthedon vespiformis; assembly: GCA_918317495.1. Taxonomy (NCBI): domain Eukaryota; kingdom Metazoa; phylum Arthropoda; class Insecta; order Lepidoptera; family Sesiidae; genus Synanthedon; species Synanthedon vespiformis. The sequence continues at coordinate 9,124,924 of OU906947.1, forward strand.
CGTAGGTACGTAGGTAGGTAACCTAAGGAGGGTAGGTTAAGGAAGGAGTACCGACTCGAATGATATTATTATAACATAGAAATTATCTATACTATCTATACTAATATTATAAAGAGGAAAGATTTGTATGTTTGTTTGTTTGTTTGTTTGCTTGCTTGTTTGTTTACTTGTTTGTATAGAATAGGCTCCGAAACTACTGGACCTTGAAAAATTATTTTACCATTAGAAGCCGATATTATCCATGATGAACATAGGATACTTTTTACCGCGGGAAAATGCTTCAATCCTACGGGGAATCTAAAATAAAAGTAAATACTAGCGGCTTGGCCCGGGAGATAGCGCCATCTATCCAAAATACGGTAGATGGCGTTTTATACTTTTCTACGCGGACGAAGTCGCGAGCACCAGCAAGTATTTTATAAAGTTACGCGGACGAAGTCGCGTGAAACAGCTAGTTATTTATAATTTTTTTTTTTGACGAGGAGAGATCCGTTTACTGACTTCCTGCCGCTGGCTAGGCGGCAGGGATATGTGGGGGTCGACCAGCAGAACTGGCCCCTACCCACTAAAACTCCGCGGTGCCTCCTTGCCCTTTGAGCGGGGTGGACCGGGCTCTGCCGAGGCAACAACTCCGATCCACCCCAGGGCGAAGTTATTTATAACATAGTAAACGTGTTTACATTTATTGTAAAACTACGTACTATATCACATGTTGTTTTAATTTGAGAAAATGTAAAGTTTAAATATTTTGTCGTAATGAGCCGCCGCTTCAAAGATATCCCCGACGTCCGTAACGAACTTGTCAAATGTGCAAACATAAAACGGCACAACAAAGGACACCAGGGACGTCGGGCACAACAGAAAGGACACAGGGTACCTTTCATATAGAAAAAAAAAAGGAGTATTCCTGCGGGATAATCTATACTTCTATACTAATATTATAAAGAGGAAAGATTTGTTTGTTTATTTGTGTGTTTGTTTGTTTACGGCTATAGGCTCCGAAACTAGTGGACCGATTTGAAAAATTCTTTTACCATTAGAAGCCGATATTATCCGTGATGAACATTTTATACCTCCCCAAAATATCTTTCAAGCGCAGCGTCGTGAATACACTGAAGGAAAAATAAACAGAACCACACACACACAAACTTATCAAACCCTACCCCAGATCCCCTCCCCGTTTGTTTTGCTTTGTTTTGTTCAGAATTAATAACTACTATTCAACTTATATATAATTTTTAAGTCTTTTAAGTCTTACACAGTAAAACCCTATAATTGGCAATATATGTAGTGAATTGTATCTGTTTATGTTGTTTTTTGTTTTGCTGTTGGGTTTGTGATCAAGGTAAATAAATAAATAAATAAACATAGGATACTTTTTACCGCGGGAAAATGGTTCATTCCTACGGGAAATCTAAAATAAAAGTAAATACTAGCGCCTTGGCCCGGGAGATAGCGCCATCTATCCAAAAACAAGTGAAGCGACTAACATAACTGCTTGTAGATATTTTTAGATGGCGTTTTATACTTTTCAACGCGGACGAAGTCGCGAGCACCAGCTAGTGTAAAATAAAATAAAAACTAACGCCTGGCCAAAGTGTTATAGCAACAAGTTATATTACTTTTTTTCAACGCGGACATAGTCGCGGGAAACAGCTAGTAATAATATAACTTGTTGCTATAACACTTTGGCCAGGCGTTAGTTTACTTCGAGGTCTACAAAAATTTTGTCTCTTTTATTTTGACGTCGAAGGTCCTATTTTTTCTGTTAATGTAAAAATACTTTTAAACAAAAGTATACACTTTTCGACCGACGAAAACGAAAAAACAAAAACGGAGGAGGTACTCCATTCGACGCGTATATATTTTTTTTTATTTTATTTTTTTTATGTATGATCACGCATAACTTTTGACAGGGTAGTCCGATTTTGATAATTCTTTTTTTAATGGATAAGGGTTTACCTCGAAGTTGGTCTTGTATAAATTTGGAAAATAAATTCCTACCCTACGGGTGGGAAAATTAAAAATTAAGCATGTAGTAAATACATAGTAAATATTAGATTATAGCCACAAAAAATATAAAATAAAACTTTTTAACAAAAAATAAAACCGCCGAAAAAACTGAAAGCATAAAATAATCTTGTTATCATTTTACCTAAGTAATTTTGAGTCGGCGCCAAACAATCAAAATTACGTAGAGTGGTGCGCGGTGGTGACTCAAAATTACTTAGGTAAAATAATATGATTATTTTATGCTTTTCAGTTTTTTCGGCGGTTTTATTTTTTGTTAAAAAGTTTATAAACAGACAACTTAACTTTTATACTTTTAAACAGATGTATGAGTATCAAAGAATAGTTCCTATCCTCCTGCAAGGAGTTCATGACGTTCACCAAGAGGGCTTTGTGCAGCGCATTGCCATTTACCTTCTCAACTCGTTGGCTTGCCAAGTGAACAGTTCACAGAAACTCTTTTTGGGCAACAATGGTGCAATAACTGTGAGTATTTCAGTAACGTAATATCTATCTTTCTTTCTACTAATGTAACTGCTGAGCGTCTTGTGTAATTTATTAGCTTTTTTTCTCTATAAGCTTATAATAACTTTAAACAATTAAGGATGAAGAAGACTGCGCTTTAAATAAAAAATAAAAAGGGTCAATAAAATATGTATAGGTTTTGAAAATTCGACAGATTTATTTTGAAGAGCAGTGTTGCACTTTAATGAATCACAAACTTAGATAATGACTAAACGACGACAAGAAGAGAATGAGGTAATATCTATTATAATGATTTATGAAAAGTTTATAGCTAAGTTAAGTTTAATGATTTATGAATTTTGTTCTGTATTTAGGTAAATTTGCTGTGTGAGTGTGTGTGTTATTTTTTTTTCTTTCTTTTATTAAGATATACTGCAGAAAAGTTATTAAGAGGGTAAAAATAGACCGTAAACCTATATCTAAGCTAATAGCAATAACCTACAGGCTAATTAATCTTAAAATAACACAAAGTTAAGAAAGTGCAAATGCAAGGAGTTGATCTTTAAAATAAAACATTCAGAATGTATGATAAGATAAGACCATGACGATAGAAATTTATTTAAAACAAATAAAACTTGTAATTAGATGTTTTTACTGGTGTTTTGCTCTTGTTTTATGACTTATGATAGTGTCCTTGTGTGTTACAGATGTCTCATAACATTTATTGCTTGCTCGTCGCGAATCATTCGAATAAATCATTACCTATATCTTATTTATTTCCTACTATAGCTGGTGCCCGCGACTTCGTACGCGATGAGAAATTAAAAATATAAAAGCAATTATAACGCTTGACAAATTGTTGCTATTATAACACATTGGCCAGGCGTTAGTTACAGTTTTATATTTTAGATAATCCCTCGGGAGCAGTACTTTTTTCATGGATGAAAGGTACCCTATGTCCTTTCTGGTGTCCCAGACAACGTGTATGTAAAATTTCATGGTGATCGGTTCAGTAGTTTTTTCGTGAAAGCGAAACAAACAAACTCAAATTCACATTTTATAATATTAGTATAAGGATTATATAATACAAGCTTGTGCTAGCGAATTCGTCCGCGTTGAACGATGAATGTTGAATTATGTGATAATATTTTTAGATGATCCCTTTCGTCAGCGTTGAAAGCAATTTAACGATTGATGCATTGTTGCTATAACACTTTAGCTAGGCGTTAGTAATATATTTTATTTTAGATGATCCCCTCGGGAACAGTACTTTTTTGCTGGATGAAAGGTGCCCTATGTCCTTTCTGGTGATTGGTTCAGTAGTTTCTGCGTGAAAGCGTAACAAACAAACAAACTCACATTAACATTTATAATATTAAGTAAGGATTATAATGTACTAGCTGGCGCTCGCGACTTTGTACGCGATGATAAATTAAAAATGTAAAAGCAATTATAAACAACTTGTTGCTATAACACATTGGCCAGGCGTTAGTTACATTTTTATATTTTAAATAATCCCTCGGGAACGGTACTTTTTTCTTGGATGAAAGGTACCCTATGTCCTCTCTGGTGTCCCAGACAACGTGTATGCAAAATTTCATGTTGATCGGTTCAGTAGTTTTTGCGTGAAAGAGTAACAAACATCCATACAAACTTTCGCATTTATAATATTAGTACGGATTAGTACGGATATATTAAGCCAGCCATTCATTCATTCACATAAGTCTTATTTCAGAAAAGCAACCAAACAATAACGTTTTGTACCAAATACATCTCACCCATGTGTTTCATTCACTCAGCTGTTTTTAAAACAATAAAAATATTTAAATTAAAATTCAACAATCCTTACATATTACAAAATAAAGTCCTCCGCCGTGTCTGTCTGTTTGTTCGCGATAAACTCAAAATCAACTGCACCGAATTTAATGCTGTTTTCACCAATGGCTATAGAGTGGTTCTCGAGGAAGGTTTAGTAATTACGCGGGCGAAGTCGCGGGCAGCACAGCTAGTTAACAATAAATAAAACATACATACAATAATTTTAATTTGTTAACACACGAAGCGCATTAAGACTTGCAGAAACAAATTTCATAGCGAAGTGTTCGAGTATAAATACTTTTTCTGTTTCATTGTATTCTTTGTTAACCGACTTTAAAAAAAGGAAGAGGTTCTTAATTCGACCGTATATATGTTTTTTTTTCTTTATGTGTGTTCGCGGATAACTTCGTCGTTTATGAACCAATTTTGATGATTTATTCTTTGTTGGAAAAGAGATATCCCAAGGGTGGTACTATGATAAGGAAACCAGGATCTGTGATGGTTGCATGGCGACTAGTGTTTTTGATTTTGATGATTCTTTTTTTTTAATTTCAATTTAGTCCAGTTCTGACAATGGCATCCATGAGAAAACGGTTTGAAGTCGGTTTTTTTTTGTTAAATAAGAGTTATTATTATAAACTCGCGTTGAGTGGCCAACAAAAGATATTTTCCGTACATTAAGCTCGACAGACATGCTGACTGTCCATTTGATGGTATGTAATAGGTACTACCGTTGCCTACAACACCAGCAACGCGATTGTGGCGAGTGCGTGTGAAAATCTATAAGAGGCGCGTAATTTTTTTACGAAGGGCGCATTGTAAAAGCGAATTGGCGCGTATTTTATGCGATTTGCGTATCTTAATTGCAATGCATCACGTGTTTTGTTAGTAACCAATATACGCATACAAATGCGAATTGGCGCAAATTTATTCCAAAGTGTTTTATTATTATTTTTTGACTCCAAAAGGCGCTCTTCTTTGCAGGGAAACTGTTTAATTTATTAAAAAAGAAAATTCAAATGCTTATAAATAAAATTTATACGCCAAGTTTGAGAGAAAAAGGAAGTATATCCGAATGGATGCGTTAGCTATGTGCAAATCATTGATTTCAATATGCCGCTGAATTTGTATGAATAAAATAAAAATGCGACAGTTTTACATTGCAATATATGCGCGTTAATATCTATACTATGTTGTATGTATAATATTATAAAATAAAGTCGTTGTCTGTCTGTTTCGTTCTAAACCATATTTCGGTAAGGTTTTCAATAATAGAAAGAGCGACAAGCGAGGAAGGTTTGTGTATATAAGTAATGTGCAGAAAAAAAATTCCGTGCGAAGCCAGGGGCTGGTATCTAGTATGAAATAAACGTCATGGTCTCATCATACTTTTTACACTTCGAGAAAATGCTTTCTTATGTAACAAATGAAAATATTTTATTTTTATAGGTTAAACACTGCGCATATTCTTTTTGTATTTTTTTTGCCGCGAACATTGCACATGACAGTTTAATTACTGACATTTGTTTACCATTGAATATGTCATTAGAGTTGATTGTAATCTTAAAGAGAATATAAATTTGGTGAGTATCAAAAATTTGATAAAAAAGAAGACAAGGAACGATTTAATTAAGCGGTAACTATAAAGGAGGCAGTTTGGGTTGGAATATTTTACCAAGGAAAAAAATATCAGGACAACTAGTTTTTCTCATTCATAGTTTTTTTTAAATATTTGTATGTTTAAGTCAATTAAAATATGGTTAGAATCAGCCGATACAACATAGACATAATTGTGATGATAATATTGTCATAATATATCATAATATATTCTTAATCCAAGGTTGATGATTAAGTTATTGTAATAGAACTTTTTGTTTAGTACATAGTTATAAAAATGTTAAAAGTATGAAAAAATTGTTTTTTTTTTTTGTTTACTTTATAATATAGAATTGAATATACAATACATTGTTTGTTTTAAAGTAATGTAATATGTCTTGTCTTGCGATCATAATTTCTAAGAGTTTATCGAACGAAATATCTAATAAAATTAATTGTAATTTGATTAAGATAAAATAAAGCTATATACTTTTATATATATATTATGTCTTAAAAAAACATTGCTTGATTGTTATTTGACTATTTTGTGAAGTTTTTTTTGCTCTCAAATTTAAAGAACATTTTGAAATTATTACTCACACTTTAACTAATAAGTTGAAGCATTTTCGCTAAATAAAAACAAATGAAAAAGTTTCCCTTACATTCTAGCTACATATTATGAAAATAACAATTTTCGACACGGAAATAATAATATTTTTTTTTGTGTTCCAGAAAATGCTGAATCTAATTGCCGATAGAATAAAATGGTCTGTATGTGACGATGTTCTAGAGGTAGCGTGGTCGACTATGTGGAATGTTACCGATGAAACGCCTGAAAACTGTGTCAGATTTCTCCAAGGCAATGGCATGGATTTGTTCCTCGGCTGCCTTAAGGTAGACTCTAACATATATTAACGTAAAATTGACACTGGAACTCTGAATAAGCAATCTGACGTCACAGCGATTTTTCAAAGAGAACCGTAACGGAAAAGCTATTGAATAGGACTCAGAAGCATCATTTGTCTACACATTTAACACATTTATTCCTTTTATGTAAAGATTGAAGTATGAAACTATGCATGAGTTGTTTTTTGAAGATAGAAAACTGAATTTCACCGGCCGAGCATACATATGGATAACTATTAAGAACATGACACCGCGAGCGCAAAGCCGCGCTGTACAGCTAATATGAATATAAAACTAGCTTGGACGAGTTCATATTTTTTTTTATCGGGTAGCACTTTTCTCTAAATTGTGGAGACTGATTCTCGTGTATAGTTAAAAAAAAGTAGGTATATATTGCATTCATACTCTACAAATTAACATGCTTGGCGGTTTTTCACTTTGAAAATCAATTGGTTATGGTGATCGATACAGTGGTTTCCGAGTTTATCGCGAACAGACAGTTAGACAGGACGCTACGGAGGACTGTGTGTGAACCTAACCATATAGAATACATATAAATTAAACCTAACCGTTAAACATATATTACATAACATATACATATACCCTAGTATATGTATACTAAACAGTAAGGATTATAAAACAAAGTCTGTTCTTCACCTTTTGACGAGCCCGTTGGACGAGTGGCGAGGGATTGCCTAACGTCTCAGGGGCCCCGGGTTCGATTCCCGGCGGGTGAACTTTGGAAATTTTAATGTAATTTTCAAAATTGGTCTGGATTTCAAAAGTTTTAAATACCACCGTGAAATAACAGCATTAAGTGCTGTTGTGTTTCAGTGAGTGAGTAAGGGATGCCAGAGCCCATTACCCCATCCCTCCCTTATCCCTTATCCTTAATCCTTCCATGGTCGACAGCGCACTTATATCACTTATGGCGTTTCTTGTGTTATAGGCGACGGTAGCCACGCCAACTACCATCAAGTGGACCGTCAGCCTGTCTGTCGATCTTAACATTAAAAAAATACCTCAGTCTGCCCCAGTCGGTTTCTTCGCTTACTTTCCCTCTTTCCCTAAAAACCTTTCAACTTATTTTGTTACGTTTTCCACTAATTAAAATGCTTCATCATACATTATAAGTACTTTTACATTTCAGGCGTTCCCTGATAAAGAAGAGCTTCTTCGTAATATGATGGGACTGCTAGGTAACATAGCCGAGGTTAATGATTTGCGGCCGCGTTTGATGGACGGGTTGTTCATCACCGTCTTCTACAATCTTTTAAGTTCAACCAGCGACGGTATAGAGGTAATTTCGCATTCGTATACGTTCCATTCTGATTTTCATTCTGATTTTAAAAGAGCTTCAATGGATTTGTTTATGTAAAATTTTCCTTCATAAGCTACCCGCCATTGATTCGACGCAGCCTGAGGAACTTCGCATCCCAGCAAGCATTTTATACTCGAAGTATAAAATTAGCATTAACTAATCAAAATTAATCTCTATAAATAAAAAAAAACGAATCCCTGCTAAGCGCAAAACTCGAGAACGGCTGGACCGATTTTAATTCCGTCTTCACTCATGGACAGAGGGATAATCAGGGAAAGTTTTTACGTAAAAAAATCCACCTCGAGCGAAACCGGGAGCGAGTCGCTATATAGTCAATACTATAATAAATCTGCAATGGTTGGTCATGGAGTAAGTTACTTTCTTTTTCAGAGATATCGTGTTTATAGGGTCTATACATTTTAGATTTTTTTTCTGTATGTAGTATGTTCCTCCATAACTCTTAAACGAATTAACTGATTTTCATGAAACTTGGTAGATAAACAGTTAGACGTACGGGACACAGGATAGGTTACTTTTTTCTTTTTCAACGCGGACGAAGTCGTGGCCACCAGCTAGTTATTAATAAAATTAGTAGGAAATGTGTCACAGCAGTAATTTCGATTACTCTTTTCGTGAAAATGCTAAGCAGTGTTAGTATTACTCCATCAACAAAACAGCACACAATGCTGGTGATTTGCAAGGGGACTGTAAAATCAAATTGATGAATGACAAAAATAGTGGAAAGATAATCTAATCTAACTTTTCTAACGTACGGCCAACAAAATGAGTTATGAAATTCGTTATAGTATTTGTTTCAAAATTTACACCCATATTGAACTAAATCGACGTATAATTATTCTTATTGGTGTAAAATAAATAGGCATCTATCTCTCTTGCTGAAACTTTTGTTATTACTAATTAATAAATAACAAAATCAATAAAAGAAAATTTATGCTAAAAATAAAAAATTCGAAAAAACAAGTCCTTTCTACTTGGTCCGCATCAAAGATAAATGAAATGTTTTTTTTATATAAATAAAGTGTACAATTAGCTCCATCTGTTAAAGCCTAAAAAGGTAACGCTATTAACGCCATCTATTTCGAAAACGTTGAATGATTAAGCCTAAGGCGTTTATTTTACTAAGCCAACGCTATCTGTCGTAAAAGGCTTAGATTTCGGAACCAACGCCATCCGTTGTAAAATGGTTGCATTACTAAACCAAAAACCATCTGTTGTATGATAGCTGAAATTACTTAGCCTAAGCCATCTATTGAGAAATGAGTAAAATTAGTGATTCAGATCACTAATTAGGCTTCAGAGCCTGGATAAATTACTTATCTAAAACCATCTCTTGTATGTATGGCAGATAAACAAAGCAATACGCCATAATTGCAGATAAAGCCTGGCATTCCTGGAGTTACGTGGAGCCGTCAAGTACTGAACAAGATGTCTCTTTCCCTCTGTGTAATGCGGGTCAAATAATTTCGCAGCTCTAGCTGACGAGTGTTCTCCACCATTTGCCATCCAAAGGCCATCACACGGTCCCAGTATTTCAAAACCTAGAAATGGCATCAATCGCCCGTTGTAAGCAAGTTCCTTTTACAACTTATCAATGAGGCTAAGGCTATATTGAGGCGTTTTTCAACTGGGAAGTGATGCTTCTTCATTTCCGCCCTAGTAACACAAGTTACATAGATATTTTTTTATTTATTTATGCAATTCTAAATTACTTCATGACACGACTTAGCTTGTCAACTTTTTTAAGTTATTTTTTTATTTTTTATTTGGAATGATATAAAGGGAAAAATGGCAAGTATCATGGATACAGCAGTGTGTTTTACTTACGGTGTACGTTACCCGAGTAATATTTTCTTTGAGCGTATATAACAAAATCTTTAAATTGATCCTTAATTTTTTTATCTAAAATTTTCTTCAGCTATCGAGCAGATATGTACTACATACATCATCAATTTTCTGAATTGCCTTTCAATGTGGAAGCATTATTTCACTTATGTCTGCGTTCAATGTTTTCCACTATTTTTTATTTAAAACGGATACATGGAGATAATGGTGATCTACTCATTTAATTTTTGGTTGTGTAAACTATTTTCTAATCCCTCTATTTGCTCTGTTGTCTTTAGGTAAGCTACAACGCAGCCGGCATTCTCGCTCACATTGCATCGGATGGTCCCGAGGCATGGACTATTGAAGAACCCAGTCGAGACCTCGTTCTGTCACGTATGTCAGAGGCGATTGCGCGTTGGGACTTGCGTACTAAAAGGAACATTAACTATCGGTCCTTCGAGCCGATACTGTGCCTGCTAAACACTCAACACACACCACAGTGTCAGTATTGGGCTGCCTGGGCGCTGGCTAATCTCACCACAGTATATCGTAAGTATTATCACCATTTTCACCTCCTGAATTTATTACTTATATTGAACTTGGTGATTTCTCATAACTTCTTGTCTTTTAAAAAAACAATTAAGATGAAGAATAATCATTTTGTTGGCACAATACTTTTTTTTTACAAAGAATAAAAACAAGGCACACAGTACCGAGAGCCGACGGCCGCTGGGGCCAGAAGGCTCTAGAATGGAGGCCACGGACCAGCAAGCGCAGCGTAGGACGTCCACCTAATTAAAGCCGCAGCCTGCTTCCGACTGGTCCTATTGGAAAAATTTGGGGGAATCCTAAGTCCAGCAGTGGACGTCCCGCGGCTGAGATGATGATGATGATAAACGTTTAATAATGATAGCTGAACTTATATTGACAAACTAGCTAGTGCCCGCGACTTGTCTGCGTCCTCTATAGCATACACCTATAGGCCTTCCTTCCTCGATAAATGGACTATCCAACACAAAAACTCTTCAGCTTTATATATTGGTATATATATTTATTTAAAATCGTAATAGAATACGAAAATTTCGCTGGTATTTTCTTTTGGTCTGATTATCAAACCCTTATCCCACTATCAGATGAATTTTGTGAAGTAAGCCGTGGAGACAATATGGCTTTGGAACATTGCGAATCAATACACTGTCGAACGAGAGAGCGCCGCGATAGTATTGGCTCGACTTCGTGCATTTCAAAGACGAGAGCAAAGAGAGGCAGCGCTTGAAATGGCTCGGTTGGCAATGAGATATGGAGAAACGCCTGAAAGTCTATGATACGCAAAAACATTTGCTAAGATATCCGGCCTGGTATCGTGAATTACGTACAAAACCCTATAAAGATTCAGAATGGACTGGAGCGAATCACATCACCACAAGAATGCAGATAACACCAAAACTTCTCAATCTTTCCTGGGAAGGTTATCCCCTACATTACATTCAGGGTGAAGGATGGGGTTTCCTCATTCCATACAGCCGCACGAGGGATGAAAGTGAGGAGGAACCTTTTATTCTTTTAACTGTTTTTCTTTTCTTTTAACTACAAGAAGGACTTGTACATAAAAAAAGCCAGTGGACTCGACGCTTATATTCTTCGGTTAAGAGTTGAGGAAGATCTAAGTTAAAAGATTTGCAAGATTTGCAAGAAAGAATTTGCAAGATGAAACAGCGGCCAATCATTACCATGGACTGGGCGTGTGGAGTGCAATACAAATACAAGGTTGCTGCCATTTCTTCAGATTACCTCACAAGGACTGTCCTTTGGCAACCCATTGTTGAAGAACTTTTTGGACATATGCTCCCATCACGCCAAAACGACCAACTATGCCCGCATATACGGTGCTGGACAAAACTTCTCAGAACGTTTGCACAAAGCAAGCGAGCAATTTAACCTAATAATATCTGAGGCAAAGAGCAAAGCAGCGAAAATGTTCCTCCCAACCAAGGGCACTGAAGAAATGTTCCTAGATGAAGATGTGGACAATCAAGTTGTCGGCGTACGAGGCGACCAAATTGGCAAAAGTTAGCGGAAAGACTCTGGGTGAGATTTTGGCGACTATGTTCAAATCATAACTTCGTTGTTGTATGGAATATAGTTCACTAACACTATTTACATCTATATATATATGGAATATAGTTCTGTATGTGAAACAGAAACTGTTTGTTGAGACAGATGTTGTTGATTGTTGAGGCAGGGTCTATAAATATAGTCGCGTATTTGTGGCCGGTCCTTTTGCGCTGCTGGACGTCGTGAAAGAAGCATCTCGACGACGACACATTTAAGACTGAAGAAAGACGGCTGTGGCGACTGCTGCTGGCTTCAATACATCCTCTGTCGTGGATCCAGTGATGTGACATGAATATGTGAAAACGAATATGGATGAAACCAAGAAAACACGTTGATCGCTCTTGTCAGAGCTATTTCCATATTTAAAAACCGATAATAGTTATGTGTATTATTTACCTAAGTACCTTGGTACGGTAGCTACAAGATGTTCGAGCGACTGAAATGGATTGGGGGAACCGAATCGGACATGTTCAACAAATTGGAGAAATTCACTGATGCCGAAGCCCCAACGACTGCGTTCCCCCATGGGAGATTGTCGCGAGCGCTGGAACAGCCGAGGGGACGCTGTGGAGAGCAGAGCAGAGCAGAGCGCCACAGCCGATTTCCTACATCTCATGCTGGTCAGCATTGCCCATGCCAACGACAACGACGAAGTAATATATTATTATTTGGTTCCTGACGAGTACAAATATAAAAACGGCCTGGCTATGCAAATCACCATTTTGCTCTAGTGAGCTTTTTGTTCGCAAAGGTTTGGAATAAAAGATTTGCCTTTATCCGTGGCATTCTTCACTTCCACAGAAATGGATCAAGTGCTGAGAAAGGAGTCCGTCACCCCTTCTTATCCCTATGGAATGGAAAAAGGATATGGTGTGCCCAATGAAGAATCACTCAGCATTTTTGATGTTGCTTGCAATGTGCGCTTTTTGGGATTTGAAAAAAAAAAAAGCAAGAAAAAAAATACAAAACAAAAAAAACATACTAAACCACAAAAAAGAATATAAAAAAAAAACAATAAAGCACAAAAAAAACCAAAAGAAATAATAAAAAGAAACAAAAAAAAAACATTTCACCATCGTCTTTTGTAAGGCTGCCCAAATCCCTTTTTTAAGGAAATCCTCACGAATACTCGACAGACGTTACGGGATAAGTCGCGGAACACGACATCACTGTTACGACTGACGGCAGCGAGAGATCGGCGTCTACGACGAGAAACAGACAATGTGTTCTGCGCAGTGTCAACCGCGCAGCCACAATGAAGACACTCCTCGGTCGGCTCTCTCACCGGTAAAGGTGACGCCGCTTCGCCAGTCACCCCTCTAGAGGAGGGCGAATGGCCTCAATCGTCTATCCGCTTCGCCAACCTATCTTTTCACTGTAGGAGGAACATCGTTTAGGGTGTGTTCTCTACCTGACGTTCTCCATCGCTGTCAAAATCAGCCATACGAACGAGCGTCCGCCACTTAACTTCGGCATTCAGCTTCCAAGCCACGCCAGCCAACACACACGCCGCCTCAAATGAGCTGATGCGGTGCCCTGACCGCCATGACATACTGCGAAGCCGGTAAAAGTGTTTTTTCACTACGGTCTTCTGTAAACTCAAGCAATGCTACGCAAATTATTACGATTCGTTTTAATTAAGAATTACATTCTTTTGAAAGTAATTAAAATAGATTTAATTTTGATTTATGCCTACTTACTGTACTTGCTTAATTTTGAGAATTCATTTATATTATAATAAATAAAAAAAATGTGACTTATTAATTTTGAAGCGGTATAGTTCGTGTAGCGAATAAAGACTTCTCGGCAAATGTGCGCAAAACTCTATTACTAGGTCTTTGAGGGGGCAGAGGAAAGTGAGGGGCGGGTACGCATCGGTGTGCCGACACGTTATTGGTAGACTCGGTCGCTCTTCCCCTCTCGCACTTCGTTCGCGCGTCTCGAGTTTCTTAGGTACTGTTGCGTACAGATTGTTTTATCGTATTAGTACATACGTCATGGTGAATAAATGCCTAAAAAAAACGTTGTCCTTCGACATCGCACGATGATTTTATGGAAGGAATATCAACACTGCCTGTAATGTTAAGTTAGAGAGGTGAAAAATTACGAAATAAGAAAAAGAAATGTCATTTTCCTTAGCAATTTTGTGCGCAATTGTACACATGCGCCGTCTGCGCCGATTCCCCCACAAGTGTCGCCTTCAAACCTTAATATAATAATTCACCTATACGACTAGTTTCAAATACTATGACTATTTCGCCGGGTTAACTAGTTTCAAATATCGGCCGTATAGAAATTACTTGAAATAATATCAATGTTCTCTCTCTCGTTATAACTCATTTAGCTATTATGAATTGAAGTATGTGCCTATTTTTTTCTTGTTATTTCAGCCGACAAGTACTGTGATTTACTGACAGCAGAAGGGGGGCTTCAACTCTTGAAAAATTTCGTGATCTCGCCAGAAAATGACTCTGCTATCAGCGACTTGGCGTCAATAGTTTTGAATAATTGTTCCCGTTACTCACTCTCGTCTGAGCATCCAATGGACGATCTACAAAATGCTCAAGACAATTAGCTAAGGGAGTACTTTGAGGATATTTTTCCTCAAGTGGTCGAATAGCACTAGTGCGAACACGACGCAAATATTGTTGTTTTGCATAAAAACGAACAATTTGTAACTTTGTGATTTGATGAAGTGAACTTTTTTTTAAAATTAAGAGAACCAATTAAGTGAAGTGATTTACACACAATTACACAAATCATAATATAGTGTAGAGTAGAATGAAATGCAAAAATCAATTATTCAAATAAATTTATCATGAAAAAATTGTTATGGACCCTGTTGATAAGTAGACACGGGATTATATGCACTAACAAAGTGCCAAAATATGCATGCAAATATGAATTTTTTTTCCACGAGGGTTACACCACCCCCGTGGGCCATAATTTTATCCAGTTTTACATGACTGTGTCTTATTAATTGTATTGTAAAATGAAATGCAAAAATCAATTATTGCAATCAAATTATCATGAAAAAATTGTTATGGAACCTGTTGATAAGTAGACATCGGATTATATGCACTAACAAAATGCCAAAAACTTGAAAGTTGATTCAAAAACTTGCTATAGCTTGAAAACCGTGAAGCTAATCAAAATAATGTATAGAACATATTTTGTTTAGAATTTAATGTGTTTTCAAGTTATAGCTTGACACTGACGGTTTTCAAGATATAACTAGTTTTTAAACTTTTTAAAGTTAGTTTGAAAACTAGCTATATCTTGAAAACCGTCATATATTTGTTCTATACATTATTTGTTGTAAATTGTGGGGGGAAAATCGCAGATACCCCTTGCGTAATTGATGACCTTATGCATAAATTGCTTATTATAATTTATTATAATACAACTCTATTTAATTCTTATTCGTCCTGATCGACACCATTGCTACTTTGTGGCAGAAGTCTAGATTTTTTTTTACTTTTTGTTTATTTTTCAAGATTTGGTGCAGATTATCTGCACTCAGATTCATATCGATATCATGCTCTAGCACGAACCTTGCTCGCGCGAACCTGGGGTAGTTCACTAATAATAGATGCGGAACGATTTTCGCTACCCCATGTCCGCACAAACAGTCCAAGCTTCTTGATTCTGTGCAGATAATCTGCAAACCCACCATGACCCGTAACCACCTATGCCAGGGTTGGTGACAGCTTTAGTTTACGTATCATCCTTTCTGTATCCGGTAAGAACAGTGCAAATATTCACTAAAAAAGGGCCGAAATATGCACTAAAAACTGTTGCTATGCCCAAAGCCCAAAATATGCAAATGCATAAAATCCCATGTCTATTCATAAGGTCAAGATGAGGTATATTAAAAAGTTTATACCCATTAAAATTGGTTGCTTATTATTTAACAATGAAATAAATAAATAAATTCATTCATATGTATAAAATCTATATTAATATATGACAAGCTTAATAATGAAATTATATGGAAATGTTGTGGTATTAATATGTTTCTATCATGATAGTATTAAAGGTTGATTAGTCTAAAAAATATTCATTTTACTAAAAAAAAATAATAAATATTTTTTAATCGCTTACAATATAGAATTACAAATTACAATATAAAATTTTTAGCAAAGATTTAAATCACGCCCGCCGAAAATGTGTCGTCTTTTTCGCCGGAAAGTGAGCTCACTCTTTCACTCTTCATTCACAGAGAGTGAATGGCTACAATTTGCACTATGAGTGAGTGAAATTACAGACATATTACGTGGACAGTTTTAGAAGCACAGGGCGCATCTGTGATTTTAATCTTTGATTTTTAGTATAGTTTGATGTAGTAGTTATTGATTCGAGTTTCTTAGAAACATACCTCCACCCCTAAGTGACATTTAGGATAAGATTATTTGGTTCTTTTTCCCATTTCAAGAGCATTTGGTTGGTCACGGTTTCTTATGCAGCGGAGCAAACCATCTTTAATCCATGGTTTAATGCAACGACACCATCTAGAATATACAATTTTAGTGGTATTGTTAAGTATTGACGAATTGACGACCAAGTTGACCATGCTTGATTTTGGATCATGTGAGAGTAAGATATCGTAATCAACATGTATCCATAATAATATTACCTGAGTATATAATTCTTCGTGAACACCTGCCAACGAAAAATGCTAAGATGTTTCCTAGTCGATATATTAATTTTGTAAAATGATTGTTATATTGTAAAAACAATTTATTAAGAGGATTGTTAAGCTGTATGAAAATACAAAAAGCGATAACATTTCCCCCCAGTAAACATTTTAAAAATTTTGGAAATGTGTACATAATGAAAAACTAGGCCCATACGTTTTTATTTTTAAGAAATATTGCTTACGATATAAGTTATTAGCATCTAAAAATCTATAATTTTTACTTAAAAACTTCCTCTAGCGTTTTTATTTTTTTTTAATTAAATTAAACTGAATTACTAAAAAAGAAAACGTACAGACTTAGATTAAGGTGTACTGAATCCAATGATATCAAAATTGTCTTACTTGGTAAAAGTTTAGGGGGGTAAAAACGTTATCGCCCGAAAGCATATTACAAAAAGGAAATGTAGGCAATTGCCTCCACGACTTGCAACTCTCTCTATCGCACGCCAAGAGGGAAGGCGGAGCGGTGTGAAACAGATAGCATTTTTAAAATACCTCGCGCCGCGTATCGTCACCTCACAATCCTCTTAACAAAAATATTATAAAAAATGTATATTGATTTCTAGTTTTCATATCCAAAAATAAATTTGGTTAAAAATATTTCTGACTCCGTTTTTTATTTTATTTTTTATTTTTTTCGTTATGATAAAAATGAAAATTTATTAAAATTACTGAAAAAAAAATTATAAATTAAAAGCACACAAAAAATTAATGAGTAAACATTTTAGTATTTTATCTATAAAATATAATTCAGAAAGTTTCTTCACATTCATTCATTCACAATAATTGGATTCCGAGGTCAAATCATAATATAAAATATAAACTAAATCTGTCGAATACCGATATAACATAATTATTAATTTTATTCTACAAATTATTTACATATTAATTAAATCAATTACAAATTATTTATCTAGTTAACTCTACAAATGAAATTTTAAATTATGTCCATATATTCTCTATAAGGACACACTTTACAAAAATCATGTTGCACATTTTCAATAATGTCATTTAGCTTTACAAATTACATATTTTAAAAATTTAGACTAAAGAGAATCTTCCTACCTTTGTGCTTCATGTACCATATCCCTATATGTATATAGCAAATACTTAGGCCCCTTCCTGACTTTGCATTATCGACGCGACGCTTTATCCGTTTAAACAAACGTAGGTAAATATATGAAAATACCAGTTGAAAATCATTGTTAAATAATATTTATCACAACAACATGAGACCAATCGATCTGACAGTACAATTTCTTTCTATAGTAATTTTCTGTTTATTGTTTTTTTTTTTTTGCAAGTTTTTTTTCATTATTTTAATGGTTATTCTGCTACTCGGGACGGAGACGAATCCAACAAAACAAAGATAATAAAAATCGTTCTTCGCTGATAAAAATCGTTAAAAATCGCTGTTCTCGAGTTATAAATGGTGTAAAACTAACACGACTTTCTTTTATGTATTTAGTTAAGTTAAAGATAAGATAAGATATAAAATAAGATGTACCTACCTAACTTACGGAATGGTAGTAATACTAAATCTATGAGTTTTATAGTACGAGTGTGGTCTCAAACTTGGACGTATAAAACTTTCACTTTTAATTCAAAAGGATAGACTTTTAGATGGTAAGTTTTTATAATTTGCAAGGCTTCGCATAAATCTAATACCACTTAAAAAAATTTCATTGCTTGTTATTAATATCTTCAGACTGTAAAAAACTGACGATTTGAAAACTGACCATCTGAAAGTCTGCCCTTTTGAAAGTAAAGGAAACTTAATTACTTCCTTTACTAAAGCTCTTTAAATTACCCAGTGCAAACCGAATCTACTTTATTTTTGTTATGTATACATTTTTCACTGCATGCTTATTTTACACAACATTCTTTCTGTATATTTATATAGCTAGTTTGTAATTTGTATAAAAATGTAAATACTTTTGCCGCTATGTGGGAGTCGTTTTGAATAAATGCATGCCGCAAAAGAGGCATAAACTAAATGTCAACGAGTCACTTTTACTATAGTAATTAATTTAATATAGTTTAATTAAATTGTTATATGTACTCTTTTACGCTATGGCAAAATATATTTAAATAAAATTTAACTTTATAGAAAATAATAACATGATGTAACTAAGAGAAAGTTTCTGCTAATTATTTTAATCTTTGACATAAGTACCTACATAATGCTTATTGTATTACATTGCGCTCAACGTGGGGCTGGAACCCATGACCCTGAGATTAAGAGTCTCATGCTTCTCCTATTGAGCTAGTCGGTACCATACCCATTAGTAAATTCTTTCAGTGTTTTATCTGTCGCTTCAACTTCTTACATGGCATTGTCTGTTATTTATCGTTGTTATTATTGTTACTGTATGAACTTTCTAAGTGACATTTAGTGCTTTCATAAAAAATATTTATGATGCAGTTAGCTGGAAGTGTACCTACTGACAGTTTTTCATCTGTCGCTCCACTTGCTGATATGAAATTGTATAGTTTTTAAGTAGCATTAATATAATGCAGTAATTGGAAGTAATCTTTAGGTTACTGCATGTTATTATGAACTAGGTTAATTGAAATTATATAATATATTTTTTAATAGATTACGCCATTGTAAAATATAATCAACTTATTTTTAATCACATACTAAATTAATTTAAATGTTTTTACAAACTGTAACTCGCTTTCAGTAATTATGTATTTATTTCAAAGTTTGTTTATTAATTAGTCTCGATTTCGTTTGTAATTTTGTATAAATGTAAGATTTTCATGAATCATTGTTAACGTATTCAACCCTTACTGTCCTGTTATTGTTATTTTTAGTGATTGAATTTTAAAATGTAATATATAAAATAGAAAAAAAAAGTTTTCGCAAAAACAATGTAGGATGCTAGATTTTTCGTATACCTAATTTTTTTTTTAATAATAAGATATTTTTATATCAATTGTGATTTTTAACCTATGGACATAACATTTTATTTAATGAATTTTCATCATATTATAAACGTTATCTAATCACACATCTATTATTCAATTGTTATGTAATAATTAGTAAATAAGTTTTCACGTGTACATATAAAAATAGATGAAATATTTTAATACAAAGATTGCCTTCAGATACCGTAAATTGAAATTTCATGACGGGTAAAAGTAATTATTTTTCTACAGATTGAAAATTAAATTTTGTATCCGTCGATGTCCGTGTAGTATAGCAGTTTGATAGTAAATAGAAAAATCATACTTTATTATTTAGTATTCTAAAATACATGTAAAAAAAAAAAAAAAATAGTGAAATATGTATTTCCCCTCCAATACCACATTATTGATCGATTTAAGTGTTGTTATTTCAAAAGTAACGAAAATCTAATTTAATAAATCAGTAGCAACCAGCAACTTAGTGGCCCGTGCTACATTGGGTATTTTTAGAACCGATGACGATAATCCACAATTCGAAATAGGCAATAACAATACAATGCACGTACGTACCTTGGACTGCTACTAGCACCACCAGGTACAGTAGCACTACCATGAGTTGCTATCGAAATCTTACGTTAGTTTACTTCTGTCGATAACGAACCTTTCAATGTGCACGTGAATGATTTAACTACTAACGTTACGGTATTTCTCGAGAGCATCAGTCAAATTTGTAACTCATGGTACCGGTTTTAGTTCTTTGAGTGACCGCTAGAGGCGCTATACAATTTTTCATACAAATATTTTACGTTCTCGCTCATCCCTCGCTACCGATTTCGGTCGTCATAAACTCATGGTAGTGCTACAGGAATTTCTTGGTGTTAAATAGTAGTTCGCGCGCGGCAATCTTTCACGGCTTAGATGGCCGGCCGATACTCAAAAGTGTGAGTTTTTGGTCCAATGTTTTTATGAGAACGACGTGCATGACAACTGATTAGAACTGTCAATGTCACTGCGCTAATTCGAACGTTACATCCCTTTACTTTCAAAAGGTGAGATTTTCAAAAGGTCAAACTTTCAAATGGTCAGAGTAAAATAAAAAATCAAATTGTATGTTTCCTTATCGTTCATCGCGAAATTGGACGAGGGTCCGTTTCGGTGACGAAACAAAATCAATGAAGATTCTAAACGAAAACTATGTTTAGTATTGTGTAGCAACTCCGTTGCTGCGTTTTCGTTACTATTGAAAAAAATCACAAATTATACTAATATAAATAGTTGTGTATAAATATGTGTTGCCAGTGATGACATATGGCGCTGAAACGTGGTCTCTAACTATGGGCCTCGTGAGGAAGCTCAATATCACTCAACGAGCTATGGAAAGGGCTATGCTCGGGGTTACACTGCGAGATCGAATCAGAAATGAGGAGATCCGTAGACGTACGAAAGTTACCGACATAAGCCGTCGGATCAGTAAGTTGAAGTGGCAGTGGGCAGGGCACATAGTACGATGGGCCGACGGCCGCTGGGGCTGGAAGGTTCTCAAGTGGAGGCCACGCGTGCGTAGGACGTCCACCCACAAGGTGGACAGACGACCTAATAAGGGCCGCGGGTCGACGGTGGATCCAGGCTGCTTCTGACCGGTCCAATTGGAAAATTTTGGGGGAGGCCTATGTCCAGCAGTGGACGTCCTACGGCTGAAATGATGATGATGATGATATAAATAGTAATTTATGATATACTATGCGTTTCAAATGAGAATAGGATCGCACTTGCTGCAAACTTCACATGATCGGAGACATCATAGTAATGTCGTCAAAAAAATCCGAATAACAAAAATATAAAACTACTGAACCGATCACGATTAAATTTTACATACGCGTTGTCTAGGACACCGGAAAGGACATAGGGTACCTTTCATCGTTCAACGCAGACGAAGTCGCGGGCACCAGCTAGTATTAAGTAACTATTAAGTAAGTGTAAATTACATTACGATTTATACGGTCTTTTCGGCTTTGGTTTTATGTAGCAAAGGCCTTAAGTTTGCTAACGCGTCTCCATTAGATAAGTAATTCTTTTATGGGTCAAGGTATACGATTTTATAATAAACTACCTGAATAAATAAACCACATTACAAAAATAATAAAAATATAATTAATTCTTGGCTTGTTTTTTTTGCACTCCGTACACATCAGTAATGAAGTACGTGAGAAATGCGGAGCAAAATGCGAATTTCCAGTCCTATTCTCATTTGACACGCATAGTATATTCTCATATGATTCTGACTCTAATATTTTACTTGGTTTCGCCTTGCTACTTATGCCATTTCCTAAATAGATACAAGCTTAGTGATTGGTCAAAGAGCGTTACTTCGAAGTCATGTTATAAGAGGTCCATCACACTATTTGAAGTTGATCGAAGTTTGAGAAAGACGAAAGCGTAGAGCAGATAAGTTGCTTATATTCGCATCCGCCTCCGCTATTGCGAAACTTTGGCATCCGCATCTGCAGTAATAAATGCGAATCTTTTGCGGATGTATTAACCGCAGTGTTGCCAAAGTGAAACAAAAAAATCGAGATAATTGTATTAGAAATAAAACAAACATATTTATTTTTTAATAACAATAGTTTATTTAAAACTTTATTAAAGTCCATAATAATAAATCTCTTGTTGAAATGCGCCATCTAGTCTAATATTTTGGTAAACCGTGTTTTGTTTGTTACCTAAGATGTCAGATGTTACCTACACATAGGGCGTCTTTCCATTAGCGACGGCACGGCCCGGCACGGCACGGCACGGCATGCCGGGGTTCGTCTTTCCACTGAGCCGGTGTTGGACGCCGGTTTTTTCCTTGGTAGGGATGTCGGAAGTGAAAGAAATATCGATGTATCGATAT
Source organism: Synanthedon vespiformis (assembly GCA_918317495.1). Classification (NCBI taxonomy): domain Eukaryota; kingdom Metazoa; phylum Arthropoda; class Insecta; order Lepidoptera; family Sesiidae; genus Synanthedon; species Synanthedon vespiformis. The sequence goes on from OU906947.1 coordinate 9,147,505, forward strand.
TTATAAAAATATCAGTATCAAATAGGTTTCTACAAGAAACTTATTATTGTCATAATATACTTAAATTTACTAAGGTTTCAGAAAAAAAAACGATCCTGAGAAGAAACCCCGAAAGAAACTTAGGATTATTATTTTGTCATCTATAAAATATAAAATTACAACAATTACACTTAACTTGAAGCAAAATCAAAGTATATAATATTACTTTTAATGACACTTTTAAATTTATTTATAGACTAGCTGGTGCCCGCGACTTGGTCGGCGTTAAAAAAGATAAAAAGTAGCCTATCACGTGTCCCGTACCTCTAAATGTTTATTTACCAAGTTTCATGAAAATCAGTTAATTCGCGTAAGAGTTATGGAGGAACATACATACAATACCTACTCTTACAGATTTATTATTAGTATTGATAAGGCTCTGATTTTATCTCAGGTAGTTTATACTAAAAAAATATTGTTTCTGATATAATTTTCGATGTTGGATATTTTGTATCTATATAAGTATCAATATATCGGCCATAAATATAAATATATCCAATTAAAAATATCGCTACACCGATATATCGATACTTTTTCAACAAGCGCAGCCCTTGGGTAGCACTCACTCACGCGCACGGCTACAATTCATATACAACACACATGCAGTTACCCCCAAGCCGGCCGGCACCGGCGGGAGTCAGCTGCCGTGCCGTGCCGGGCCAGGCCGTGCCGTCGCTAGTGGAAAGACGAGCCATATAGTTTCATACATTTTTACTTCCCCGGCAAGCCGGGCCGTGCCGTGCCGGGCCGTGCCGTCGCTAATGGAAAGACGCCCATATGCTTATGTAAGGCTCATTCGATTTATTTTTTATTTAAATAGTTTCAGTTTTCTACTGAACATTAGATTAATTAAAAAAAAATATATAATAATCTATTTCTGCGCTAAAATATATTAAAAAAAACTTGAAAACCTCACGTGCGTTCGCTCATATGCTACACTAAAATTCCGTATCCGTGGTGTATAGGCATGTAGTGATGTGGTGGACGCTAAAAATATTTTTACACCTTTCACTTTGAATAATATCTGCTCGTCAGATTTTTTTTAACTAACAAAAACTAGATTGAAATTGTAAAACATTTACGCAAAAAAAAAAATCCTTTACGTCCATATTATCTTTTTAGTTGCAGTTTTTTTGTAATTTTACTGGTTATATTAGTTGTGTAAGTCTAGCTTTAAAGTATATAATACTGTAAATAATAAAATTAGTGTAAATTCGATTTATTCATGTATGTCTTCTTAGTAAATAAAATTTGCCCTATCGAGATGTTGGCGTTGTATTTTGTGCCTATATGTAAACAAATCACGATATTGTAATGTGGCCGACACATATGAAATTATGATTTATTTGAAATATACTTACGTGAAAATACAATGATCTTAGATAATATTTATAAGAGTTGGACTTCTACTTTGTTCTTTATGGCAAAGTTTGGAATGGAATTCTGCAAATGTTTTTAATTTTTGTTAATTAAATGAATTAATTTTATTTCACAAAATCTTAATCTTTCATTTACTTTCACTTTGTTTTGCGAATGTGCATTGTTTCTTTTTACATTAACAGACTAGAAATCGCTAAGAATATTATATATATTTTTTTTTATTACAAATGTGTCTTGATCGTGGGTGCACAAGAAAATGTCCTGATTGTCAAGTACCTAATAAAAAATAAAATCTAAAGCTTTGTGTTTTAATCGTTACTATATCTATTCAAGGTTTGAACTATTTTAGTGGTAATAAGTATAATATCGCCATCGTCATTCAATCGTAGTGTATCCATGATGGATTCCTCTTGTAAAAAAAATAAAAAGGGGTTTATAATTAAAGGCAACTTTAATACAATAATCATGCTTTATTTCATTCATATCAATAACATATTCATATACACTTCAAATAAATTTAGACAATTCATACTTCATTTTATAATACGCATGCTAAACTAGTAATATATTTCGAAGTAAAGTGTGTATATAAATATACTTAGGCTATATCTACCTATACTATCACACGAAAATATTTTGTGCTTCGTAACGATTAGGTACTCGTGTTGTTATACATCATAAGTGCTTGTTTCATTTAATAAAAGCATTTTATAAACGAAAAATAGTAAAATTTAATATGTGCTTATATGATTCTTAAACATTTGTAATATATAATTAAATGGCAAATGAGTAATCTTTTTAATTGAAAAAAGATAAAATCACTTGCGTAGTCATAATTTAACAAGTAAAATAATTTTGTCTTAAATTTTCCGATCGTAGATTTAAACATTTTAAAATCAACAATATATTTAGTATTTTTATTCAATTAATCACAATTTATTTCATTTATAAAAATGTAGCTTATGAACCCTATTGTGTAGCTATGCCACTTCTAATGACTGTGGCAATAGCAGATTGACGTTAAATCTAGGTTTCACCCATTAGTTAACTCTAGTTGATATAATTCAGTTTTTTTTATGAAATAATTTTAATTTCAAAATACTGTCGCCTCCCGTATCGCCTACAATTAAAAGCCTTAAATTTTATCAAAATTTAAATACCTAGTTAACAATGAAACATTTCATAACTAAGTTTTTCATTTATCTAACTAATTTTTGTCTTACATCAGATGAGTGTATACAAACAATGATATGCAATTATTTGTATACAAATTAATAAAGAAACATAAAATTGAAACATAAATAATAAAACAGTAAATATCACGTAATATTCGTAAAAAATAGTTGCTATGCATAATAATAAGTTTATATTTAATATCTTATGTTGTCACCGTGGTCCTTCTACTAACCGCAATGCGTTCTAATCACGTGTCCGCCTCGAAAATATATTCAATTCCAATGAGAGAGATATGTGGGTAGATTTGGGCAAACTAGTATGCGATGCAGTGTATTATAGTGGACAACTTCGTTTAGTGTTTATTTAGGCATCTGTGCGTGATTTCTAGCTGACACTGACACGTGGTGCAAAGCGGTGCGGAGTGTTCTAAACTCCTCTGTTATTCGTTGAGGATGCAGGTACGCATTAAAGCATTTACGACAGAGTACGGGTCGCAGTTGGAAGCTGGCCTGCGGTCCTCCAGATAGCCCTTCTTACTTTCGGCGCAAGCACGAGGTATTCTGATGCTGCAGCCACGATTAGCAACACCTATTAAAGAAGAACATTTATTTAGTTTTTTAACCACCGATTTAGTTTAACAAAAGACAAATATACAAATTGGACACATTTCAAGATTTAATTAAGATAAAATAAATATAAAAGTTTGTCGCGAGATTTACCTGTGTACTGACTAGTCTTGCTTGACATACTTAATTAATTCTATGAAAGAAATGTTTCCTATAAAATATGCAAATCTCGCGATAAGCTTTTATATTTGATTTAAACTTTATTTTCTACTTTTTAGGGCACTTAAATAAAAGCTTGTTTTTAAAAAGTTTTTTTTTTACCATTAATTTATTTTTTAGTTATGATTGAAGACTAAAGAAGTTTAGTTGTATTATTTTTTCGTGTTCTCCTCAGCAAGCCCTTTCATTTGATACCCATACTGTGTTAGTGCAGAAAAAATAACTAGTCCGCCATATTGGAATTAGAATGACGTCACATAGCTAAGCATGCATTTGTCATCCAAAATAAGCGTGTAAGTATACCAAATTTCAGCTCAATCGGTTAAAGATAACTGATTTAAAATTCAGTTGAAAGATTCCACCCCGCCAAACATACATACATTGCAAGTTAATAAAAAGTGGTCAAAGTCGACCGGGCTTTAAGTAACATAGTTTAATTAATATGTTACTCCAATTGCAATTTCAAGGGCATTTTCATAATAAAATTTGTAATAAAACTCACCTGCACTGAAATCATTAATACTGGCTGTTTCATGAAGGCCTGTGAGCCTCCGTTCGTTGTCCTTGCCGCCGCGTGGATCGTACACCTTGATGTGCTTCATGTGGACTTTAGAAAGCTTATCAATAGCCTTCTCGATTTCACTAAAAAAAATCCAATAAGAATTTGTCATCTATAAGTATAAGATAACTTAAGATTGCATTCTGTGAAAACTTAGAAAAAATAAATTAACAAGTTAATACTTACATGATGCCATTGTCTTCACGCATTTTCTTTGTCGAGAAGTTCGTGTGAGCACCGGAACCGTTCCAGTCCTTAACTGGCTTCGGATCAAACGTGACAATAACTCCGTACTCCTCGGCCAGTCTATGCAGGATGTAGCGAGCCATCCACAGATCGTCACCAGCTGCTACGCCTACAGATGGGCCGACTTGGAACTCCCATTGAGATGGCATCACTTCAGCGTTTGTACCCGCAATTGGCACCCCAGCGTAAAGGCAACACCTGTAATCAAATTAAAATTTATATTAGTTATATACACAATAATTTAACAAGAATTTTGATACAAAGCTCCAGAAGCCTTTGCTACACTATTTGCCTTATCAATTAAGGAACATTTAAAAGTATGTATCTATGAAATTACTTATCCGGTGGTCACACTGTATCTATTAAGACAGAGAGAAAGAGGTACTTTTATATATTAGAAAATCCAAAGTAAAATGATATTCTTCTAATTAACCTGTAGTGAGCCACAACGAGATCTCTGGCGAAGACTTTGTTGGCTCCAACGCCGCAGTAATAGGGACCCTGTGGTGGGGGGAAGCCGCCTGGAGGCCACCCGAACGGACGCAGGTCAGAGTCCAACAGGATATACTCTTGCTCTATTCCGAACCAGGGCTCTTCATCCTTGCATTTGTCGTAAGCCTCTTGACATTTAATGCGATTGTTAGTTGCTGTGAGATAAACACATATTTGTTACGATCATATCAAAAATTAAACAGAAATTTTCCATGCAATTTTTGTATATCGCTCTCCGCCTGTCTATTTTTTTAAACCATTCAGCGGATTTTGATACGGTTTTCACCAATTAACGATAGATGGCGTGGCGTGCCTTATTTGAAAGTAATAGCGATAATTATGTTTTTAGGTGTTTGATATGTTGCCAAAACGGAAAACCATTTTAATCGGCATAAGTACATACTAAATCTTACTTCTACTAATGTTAATGCTTATTATGTAACATTAGTAGATATTTATAACAAACTTATTTCAAAAGTGACTAATAAAGTGTTGTATATATTTGATCAAAAACTGTGGTTGCTCTTTTGGGGTGATACTGACAAGACAAGACAAGAAATAAGACTGTGTTAACATGAAATAATACAAACCTGTCGGCTCCATGTTGTATTTGAAAGTGTCGCACAAGACGAGGATATCGTTTCCTCGGCGGAACGGGTCTTTGTAAATGGCTCGAGGCACGAGAAACGTGTCTGAGTTGTGGCCCTCCGATTGTCCGGTCGAGCTACCGTCGAAATTCCACACCGGCAGATCTATCGACAAAACAATTCAATTAGGATCACCATACGAATTAAATTCATCACGTAAATGACACCATGTCTTTATGAAGACTGGTTTGGTTCTATTACTATGTACAAGCACTAGATATATTTGAATCCTGAACCTGTTTGGACTTTAATAATATTGTCCTATTTGATAAAAATAGACAGCATTATACTGAAAGATTTAAATACGACAGGACAGGACTGTTAAAAATTACAATATATTTTTATAAATTTATCCAACGTAACCTAATGTGGTTGCTATTTCTACCACATTACCTAATACTTTATTTATATTAATTCTTACTCTCTTTTATACTACCTTATTTTTATTGAAACTACTTTCTTCCCCTAGGCCCATGCTTACACCAAAAATGGACGATTTAGTTCTGAAAATTGTCTATGAAGATACTTTTCATACTGCAAACTTCTACTAAACACAAACTAAAGCCTAAGGCCTGCTAAAGCTAGACTAGACTAATGAGTAAGGCAGTAGGTAAATGGAGTTTACTACTACAATTAACATTTCTATGACTGCAGTACTGCATTGTACAATATTAGTATGAAACCTTTTAAGTTCTCATTGAAGCTATCCCTACTTCCCTGTAGTCGCAATTTGCATCGCATTTGGAAGACGTTTTCTAAATCCTTTGGATAGAAGTTTGGCGGCAAAAATTTTCGAGCATGAGTTCCTTCAAGTTTCTCACGAGCATTTATAATTAATTGTTCATTCATTGTATCTAAAATCCTCGCAAGCTTATCTATAATAATGGGAATATATTAGATTGTCAGGCTATTTTTAGAGTCAAAAATAGCCTACATACTCGTAACTTATAGGACGCATTGACTTAGCAGTTTTTATAATAACATTATTTATTGAGATAATGCTGACGTTCACACTTTTGATCTGACAGTGAATGAGTAGCCAGCAATCATCGACTCGCGATCGCGATTTGAGAGATATCGCTAATATTTAACAATATAACAAGAAATAACAATATTTAAATTGGCTATTTTGTTACATGCCTTTATTTAATTAAAATAAAAATTTACTACCTAATTAACTACCCGCTAAATCGCCCGCTACTTCGTCCGCGTTGAAAAAGAAAAAAGTATCATATCCTGTGTCCTGTACGTCTAAATGTTTATCTACCATCGTTTCATGAAAATCAGTTAATTCGTTTAAGAGTTATGGAGGAACATACAAACATACAATACCTACACTTACAGATTTATTATTAGTATTGATGATTGATGTTAATGTGAGTTTGTTTGTTACGCTTTCACGCAAATATTACTGAAAACTGACCACCATGAAATTTTGCATACACGTTGTCTGGGATACCAGAAAGGACATAGGGTACCTTTCATAGGGACGCGGATAAAGTCGCGGGCACCAGCTAGTGGAAAAATAAAATAATTAACTCGTGTAAATTTATTGGTCATAAACTTCAGGTTTAATTTTATTGGTCCGGTAATAATAGTTCAATAAATAATTATATACCTATCAACAATTTTTTTAATTAATCGTTTTAATAAACTTTATGCAGTTAAAATTCTCTAACCCTATATACTATCATTGAAGACTAATGATATCGAGAAAACATTTAATGTCTCTTATAAAATATAATTAAATTAATAATTAATTCTTGTTTACATAATTCCCTAGCTGTTTACATTTATATCCCGCCCTAGTGGTTGAAGGCCAGATGTAATTTACATAAACCATACTGATCAACAATAGTTGTTAATGAGGACATTCATTATAAAACATCATTATTCTAATAGATAGTCTCTGTTCGCGTTATAATGTTTATTTATTTTTAAATTGCCATAATTATTTATGTCACACATATTGAGTTGCCAACAATTTAAAGTCAATTACAAGTTGCCATCTGCGTACTTAATATAATATAGATTCAATAGATAGTATTGACGCTTAATATATGTAACTTGTCCTTGGATGTAACGTTAGATTTCACACTATGTGTAAATAAATTTGTTAACATTTTATTTATCGTGTTAATCTAAAAATAATTAGTACATTGTACTGTTAACACGTTTCTTAATGAACATTTACGAGATGACAAAAAACGATAGACAACTTTTGATACAGCTTCAACATAATTGCACAGTTATATAGTTTTAAAAAATGTGTCTCTTTTTTATATATTACTAGCTGCTGCCCGCGACTTCGCTCGCGTGTAAAAAATAGATAAAAACATATTCACAGACCTTTTTTATTATTATTAGAGATAAGTTTGCTCTTGGCCAACAACCAGCTGAGTATCAAGGATAAGGCCTATGATGGAGCCTGAATATGCCTATTCACTCGAACTTTGAAAAAATTAGGGTTATATGAGCTCGGAAATACAGACCTACCAAGGTATATATAAAATTTCATCAAAATCGGTTAATACGTTTCGGAGGAGTATGGCAAGGCAACTAACACTGTGACACGAGAATTTTATATATTAGATTAAAATACATCATCTTACCTTTCGGCTGTTTTGGAATGAAGTTCAAAGTGCGATCCTTGCATCGCAAATGTTCGCCAGTGCCGTCTATCCACACGTATGTGGCTATGATTTTGTCTGCCGGTATAGGCAGATCGTTGTATCTTCCCAACAATGTTTTTGAGAGCACAGCATTTGGTGAATTGGTCAATACTGGCCCGGATAAAATTTTCGGGTTGTCTGTAAAGAATAAGAGTTATGTTAAAGTTAAGTATATAATAAGAATATATAAATTATAAAATTAATAATCATACTGGTCCTACTTTTAGGTAGGTTTCTTATGGAATATAGTTAAATATATATTATATGATATTAAAGATCGAAGGAAGTATTAGGTAAGTGAAACTTCGTACACATAAGGTGACGAGATCACTTCATTGGGAGTAGGTTACGCGGTATATGAGTCCACCAAGTTAGATCACCATAATCTATAGAGATTGGAATTACTAATAAGACACTATTACAGATTAGCAACAATAATTAAATCACTACAGACTGGTACTACTGTTTATTAGTCTTCTGTGAACAAGCAAGTTTCCCGAGTCTTTTTTCTGGTGAGGGATTTATGGTCATTATAATTATCTAATCCTCACAGAAAATCTAAAACACACAGAGGTGTATATTAGATCGAACTCACTGTAAATACCACTGGTTTTTTAAGTTGTATTCTTACATAATTATTATAGAAATCATACTCGCGTCAATAATGAAATAAGTAGATCAAAGTGTAAGTAAAAATAATATTAATTTCATGACAAACTTTGTCTGTGATCAGTTAGTGTCTCCACGTCTTTCTGAATAATTAACACCATTTTTGATGTTAATTTTTAAACAATATTAAATGGAATTTTGGTTTACTGCATATTAAATACAAATAATTTACATGTGATTGCTCCAAAATTGACAATGGCAAATAAATTGACAATGACAGACAATAGTTGAAATATTTGTTGCGTTGCTATATGGTTGCTATTGGCTTATGCAACATTCAAACCAATGAGATTGTAGTAATTTTGAAAACTTAAAAGGTAGGTTAGAAAATTATATATGGTAAAAATAAATCAATAGTATTTAATTATCAAAAATTACCTTCAATCTTCCCAATCGCGTTGTCCGCCATCTTCTCTTAATAATATTGGAACTGTAACAAGAAAGATTATTTATAATATATTTCACACTCGTTATAGTCAAGCTTGAAACTGTTTTGGTCAAAGCTCAGGAGAGCATTCCTGAGTGTACCTACTTTATTGTTAGCTGAAAGATATGGGAAGTAGGTGTAAATTGTAAGAATTACAATATGGGAATACTACCAAATAAATAACTTTTTTTAATAAACCGACTTCAAATCGTTTTCCCATGGATGCCATTGTCAGAACTGGACCAAATTGAAATGGGACCATACGGGAAGCATCAACTTTCAAATAAAAAAAGATTTATCAAAATCGTTTCATCCAGTCGAAAGTTATGTGGTAACAAATATTAGTTTTTCTTTTTCTATAATACAAAACAGAGAACAGATTGTTAATTAGGCTTTAATAGGAAGCGGGTGTGAAACAGTTAAATTAATATTTCAAGGCAAAATACGGTGGAGGTGTTTCCGTTATTTTCTTCGTAGGAACTGTATTGTTGATGTAGACGAAAAAACGTAATTACTTTCGGAGTGGTTTGCTTAATTATTTCCTGATGTTTGGTCCTACGTTTATTGTATAAAGTCTGCGTTCCACTACATAAATAAATAATGTCTACAAATGTGCCTTGTTTAAAGCAATTAATTATTATTAATAACAGGATTGTCTATTTGATTGCTACTTCTGATAGAAATTTTACATAAACTATTTTATATAAATAGTTCTACCTATGTAAATAACTGTTGTGTGTAATTAGTATGCGAAAGTAACTATTTGTTTACGTTTGAACGATTTTAGCTGTATAGGAAAATATCGCAATTTTGTATCATTTATTTTTTGTATATGTTTCCTTTTACACATTTAGAAAAAAATACATTAAAATAAATTATAAATAAATAAACATAACATAAATCCTTTTACACATTAAAAAAAAAACAACATATTTATTCATCAAATAGGTTTCTCTACCTATTTTATCCATGAAATTTAAATTTTACCATGGTTTCGGAAAAAAAGAACATAGATCATCTTAATATTCATAATGCCATTAAAATCAACTTCAAGAATAACTTTTATATATTACTTTTATATTCACTTTTTCCTGTGTTTTAGTGTCAAAAATTTTAAAGAAATCATAAAAAGAAATTTTTACAAATCCCATATTTATTTCTTCGCAACAGACAGTTTTAAGAATCAACCACTCTAATCTCGATAGCTTTATCGATACGCATTGACTTCATCGTTAGATGTATGCATAAGGAAAATGTAGATTTTAGTCGTCAGCAGATCTAGAATACGATCGCAAATACGATAATAATATATTGCGTGGTTCAATTTTAAAGCCACAATACTAAATGACGAATGTCTTCTTATACACCACGTATTTTAAGTGTGGATAGATTTTATCATTGTTGAAAAAAAAAAAACAGGACAAAAAAGCGATTTTTTTTAGAGAACAAAAATTTTATTATTTTTATAGTTTAAGATTTGCAAACTAGTATTTAAAAATTATTTCACATTTAAGTACTTAGGTACATGCCATAATAACGAATAACGAAACAGGTAAGTAGTTCTAATTTATTTTTTAATTCCATTTGAATACTATAGTATAAAAACATGTTTCATAAATAACTTTTAACAGTTATTCCTAAGCTTAAGACATTTTTCAAAAGGCGTACGAAGCTGCGGGAAATAGTGAGTGTGTGAAATTTTCATAATCTTGTGCCAATTTTAGTTAGGTAAGTATCTATAATACTTATGTAACTTGACGTGCACGTCATTGTACGCTTTATGTATGTATTGGATATGATATTATAATTTCAAATTCAAGACTATGCAGTTTGAGTATGACGTCATTCGACAGAATCAACGTTTGAAATTGTCTCCCCATTTCTACTTCCGTGTATTTTAAATGCACTTAAGGTGAACGACGAACAACGTTACGTTAGCACTCGTATATAAACAGACCCTTGACACAGAAAGTAATTTCATGAAATCGATTGGCACGTTGCCTAAAGTTCTTTCTGACGTACACGCTATTAGTACCTACAATAAATTTGTCACGCGTCAAATTTCATGACACAAAATAATCACAATTTACTACAATTTTGTAGTTTTTGCTAGTACTAAGACATGATAGAACCTTAATATGTATATTTATAAACAGTCAGTTTACAACAAATATTATAGAGTTGCTCGAGTTTCTTCTTTTTTTGAAAGTCGGTTGAAAAGTAAATTCATCCCTTATACAGAAGCACAGGAAGAAAGAGAAGCGGTCGTTCTATTCTAATAATAACTTTTATCCAGAATAGACTTGCTACTAAATCAATGACCCACATTTATAATAAATTGCGTTTATTTGAAATAGATAGTGTTTTAGGGATCTTTTTAATATACTATTTATAGTATGATAGCAAATACGTACTAGTACGATAGAAAAAAAAACATCATGCGTATTTTAAATTTAGGGTTCTCTTGTAATTTTGAATGTAATTTTATAAAAATTGTTCGTCTTTTATAAAAAAAAAACTATTTGAAAATATTTTTCGAGGTTAACGACTTTGACTAAACTCTCAACGTAAAAAACGTAAGAGCGATTGGACTAAGTTACTCATAGGAAAAAATCTAATAGAAATCATATTACATAATATCAAAACATAAAAAAGATTACGGAGTCATTAGCGGTTTATTGTCAGATAAAAAAAGATATCTTAATCGTGCAGATAGAGTATCTTAAATTTATTAGAATCGAACCGAATTACAATCGCTTACTGGTTTTGGCCAGTTCGGTGCACGGTTCTTGGCAAATGTACCCAGTTATGAACTGAATGCTAATTGAATACCGTTACCACATTCAAGGAATTTTCCGTGAATATATTTTCCTACAATCTAAATCTCGTTTTAGATCTTTAGATCACTTGTTACAATGTGATAAAACATTTTTTAAACCGTGAAATATTTTTACAAGCCTGTTGGCATGTATGTTGATGACGTTATATATCTATTAAATGCAATCAATGTAGATAACGTTTTCATAAGTCCACAAAACTGATCATGCTCGAATTAATAAAACTTATAAAAAAGTTGTAATATTGTAATAAAATTTCAAAATGTTTTATAAAACGTTCGCTCGTAGTTAAATGCGTGTAGCTCGTATAACCTAGCTACACGCTGCCGGCTTCGCCCGGGTTCAAAATTAAAACTATCCTATGTTTTAAGTTGGACCAAATTACACATAGATACGGAGTTTTATCAAAATCGGTTCAGTAGTTTAGGAGTACATTGGCGTCAAACATGTGACACAAAATTATACTTAATTTTAAAATCACTTCTTCGCACAATTCGTACGAAACAAAATTGTGCGAAACCGCTACTAAACCATATAGAGAAGAGATATTATTAAAAATAGATATAATTTCCAGATCTTAATATTATGTGTTATGTAATACTAATAAAAGTACCATTATTTTATTCGAAGTCTTCTTATATTAAATATCATATTTAATAGCTCTTATTGCAATGTAATTCTTCTATAAATAGAACAATTTTTATAAACATGTTTGCGTTACAATCCTTCTCAACTCTCTTAAGATAACTTTGCTGTCAACTGACGACGTTAATTATATTCATTATTCATATTTCCAACATATTAACACTGTTGTGTTCATAAATCGTCTTCATCGATTATGTTAAACACGTTAACGACTGCTCGGTTGACACAAAGCCCGCAGTAGGTATATTGTTATATTTGACGTACATTACATGCTTTGTCTAATGAAAAAGTCATAATTACAAAGTTAATGTGTAAATTATACATAGCCTAAATATGGAGTTATGGTCAGTAATTGCACTAACGTTAGTGTAATTGGTTTCGAACAAAGTTCACATTTCTAATTAGCCGTAATCCTGTGTGGCCTTATGTTGATACGGTTTAGATGATGAATTCCTTCATCTTCTTTCTTTAGTTAGTATAATTTGAATTCGCTTTCCGCGTCTTTCTGTTTGTATAAATATATCGTTGACTCCTATCATTTAGATAATTTTTTCACGAAAGTTTTCTCAATACTAATAATAAATCAATACTCATGCAAGTAGTAAGTGACTTTGTTTTCAGAGATATCGTGTTTATAGGCTCTATACATGATACTGAAGCTAAATTGATGATTTTTAGATTTTTTTTCTGTATGTACGTATTGTATGTTCCTCCAAATTTACCTGGTTTACGTAGGCTAACCATTCTAGCCCTACCGCTCGCGCAACGCTACATCTGACGAGACATTCTTCGAATAAAATTTATAAATAGTAGATAGTAGAGAAAAATCGATATTTAGTAATCAAATCGTGAATAAATCATCTTCGACCGCTTAATATGGCTCACACTGTTACCATATATTGTATTTTGAATTTTACTTCAATACACAATCAAGATTTCCTAATAAATATTTTATAACAAAAAAAAAACAGGTAACATTTGGCCCACTTGATGTACAAATATTGAAAATTCAAACTAAATTCTTACTTTCACGGAAAAAAAATACAATTAATGTTATTCACGGATAGAGTAGGCTCTACCTATCTCTACTGAGGATCCCCCAACCACTGGAAGGGATAAGTGGAATTTTTATTCGGGTAGAATTTTCTAAATATTTACTTAGGTATTTTTGGCAAATACGTTTTATTATTCCTAGTAAAATTCTTAATACATAAAGGGCGACGAAGTCTGAAGTAAGTTTATTACTTCGACCATGAGAAAGTAATTTCTGAACGTTAGGTATTTGGACGGCACGACGCTTTGTTCTTCGAACGACCATGAAGATGAACTTGACCGCACGTTGCACGCGAAAATATTTATAGTCCCAATGAATGTTTACTAAAGAGTCGTTGCACTTTTATCAACAAATTATAATTATGGATGTTCATATTATATACATATATGACACATACCTACTATGTAAAATGGCATTTCTCTGAGATATGATACGAGTTCCATTGAATCATTGATTTATTCAACTGACGCATAGAAAAGCATAATATTTATTATTTACAAGTACACAACATAATATCTGAAATGGGAATTTGCTGGGACATATATTTTGTCCCATAGGGACATAGAGTTTGGCGTAGCTGTAGACGAAACTTGAAATGAACACTACGGTCGATACGCCCTGTAGGCCGGCCGAAATATGCCGAGGACGGATTGCGGTGGACCTTAAGATGTCAGAGTGACAACCTAATTCCATAATTACAGCAGACTCGTCATTGACTCGTCAATTTCCAGCAGGAGGAATAGTGACAACGACATCAAAACCCTGGACATAAACTATGAATGCCAACTAATTTCATACACTTAATCAACGCTCAGCTGAAATAGTTTATCGCATTAGCCATTTCATCTGAATAAAGCCTCATCGACACACATGCTCAAAGATGTTCTATGGCCAAATAAGTAGGAATCTATGTGTACCATAGAAGTAGGAATACCTAAATACCTAATATAGTTACCTAACCAATGCCTAATATAGTATACCTAAAAGTTTCTAATATTAAGATCTAAACTAATGACGACTATTACATTTAGTAATATGTGAGCGCAACTTGATAGTCAGACGGATATACGAAAATATACTTCTGGCATTTTCTTTGTTGAAATTACTTCAATAATGCAAATTGCAAATGTTTAGAAAATCGAAGGAAAATTCTAATAACGATTGATATTTTATGATGTTAACAGGGATTTTGTGTTGTAAATTTCCTGAAGCTGTTTAATTCCTAATTTTATACTAAATTCCTTTAGACAAGTTTAAATAGAATTTACGATATCACGAATGTCATGCATGAACATCGTATGTTATGTATACATACTGCTCATAATCACGCGCCTGTCTGTCTGTAGAGCGACTTCTTTTATGTGTAAGGTTACCTCTAATAACTCTATTAAACAACCCAAATACGGATTTCATTACTGAAAAGAAGGTTAAACGAGGAAGGTTTGTGTGGTTAACTTTATATCCGTGCAAATCCAGGGGCGGGTTGCTAGTCTAATACAAACAAAAAAGAAAATGTTATAAATTGAATATTATTTTACGGAATCTAAGATATATATTTTTTCATATTATAAAATCTGGTCAGTATTTATAATCCCTAATATTATAGGCGTCAAGCGTTACAATTTCTTTTATATTTTTAATTTATGATCGCTTAGGTACGAAGTCGCGGGCACCAGCTAGTATTGTTATAATGATATCAAACTTTAATTGGCTGTAATCGATTGTTTTGTCTGTTTTGTTAAAGTGCGTATGAATTCTACAACTATCAGTATCTAGGTTAATTTACGATTGCGTCAGGACACTGTTAAATCATCATTGCTTATCAGTTATCAACTTATCAGTTTTTTTACGTATCCGAGCTCTCTTGTCCACTACGCGATTGAATGTAACTTAAATAAACGATTTTATGCAATTTCAAAATGAATTGGTTTTAGTGAGTAAGTAATTGTGCAATTAACCGAAATGTTTCGTTTAATGAATACTAGACTGAATAAAAAATTTATAGTTTTTTATATTAAAGAATACTAACTATGCAACATTAAAGAAAAAATATTCAAGAATGTTTGAATTAATAAAATTAATAATTCAAAATATTATAAAACGAACAAGTGGTATTACTTTTGCAACCGTTCCATTAAAAAAAACTATCTAAAACGAATTTTCTCGAAGATATTTTTCTGACATATATACATATTTCTAGACTTAAAAAACTTCAAACCCTAGATTTTCGTCAAAATCGTTAGAGCCGTTTTCGAGATCGTCGTCTCATACAAGAATTCCTCGTTTAGTATTATAAGATACTAAATGGGTAAGAACATTTTCCTTTTAATTTCACTTGACCTTGTCCCAGAATTCTTCATTTGCTTGAGTAATATTTATTTTAAGCCATCCGATAGCCTTATGTTAAATTAAAAAAAACTGATGCCTCAATTGGATCCTCAATCTTAGGACTAGGATGCTCACATGAGTACATTATGTAGGTTAGCAGAAGTGGAGAGCAAAATGAATTGTAATGTAGGCTTCAGTTATTCAATTTGTGATATCTTATAGAAAGTAATTTAGTTTTACCATTGTGCAGTATCTCTCTATTATGTGTAGTGTAAATAATTTAAACAATGTTTATATTAACTTTAATTAGGAACAGATACATCGAATTAGGATTACTCCTGTGATAATGTACAATGTGTGTTGTTGTAAATAAATTATTATTTCTTTTTTTTTACTATTTATTTACTTTAAGACTTATTAAAGTTAATAAAGAATAAACGAAACACTCCTGTGTAGCAAGAGTAAGCAAGTTCAAATAAAAAAAAATATTACTCAAATTAATTATTAGTTATTGTTAGGAAATTCTAAATCCATTAGTTAATAACCTACTGACATTAATTCGACACATTGAATGTCGTTTATTACACATAATCGCATGTTACGTATTAAACAGGTTTTTTTAAAAGAAATTAGAACATAATATGTAACTTATGACAAAAATCCAAGTTTTTCAAAATCGGTTCACCCAGTCGAAAGTTATGAGGTAACAAACATTGAGAACCTCCTCCTTTTTTAGAAGTCGGTTGATAAAAAAGAACATTTGTAAATATAAAAGAACATTTGAAAATGGCCAATATTTTTGTGCAAATGTTCCGACGAACCCATTGATAGGAGTCAGTGTGCTAACGATAGTCCCAGGTATCCCAGATCTGGTATGGGTATTGCAAGTAGTGGCCAGGCACACGCAGTCTTCGGAAGCCTCTCTATCGGAGTAAGCACCAACCTTACAGAAGACCACCGCAAAATAACTGCATGTTTACAATTGTGTTTCAGTGATGGATGCCAAAGCCTTTTTCCCTATCACACATCATTAATTTGACCAAGTTCGGCGGCATTTAAGACTTTTTTTATTAATAGCCATCGGTAACCCTCCCATCAAATTAGACTGTAAACCTGTCTGAAGATCTTACCATTAAAAAAAAAGCAATTTAAAATAATTTAAATAATCGACAGTGGTAACATAAAATACAAGTTAGGTAAACTATTACGCAATGGTGTCTGTCGAGTTGAAGATCTTTCTCGTGTTCAAAATGTTGATATGGAACCGGTTATGGTCAAACTTTATCAGTCACGCGTACTTTTTTAATCCAAATAATAAACAGAAGACTTGAACGAAAACCCGTATTTATATTATTTGTAATATCACTTGACATGAATATCTATGTTAACGTGACCGAGGAAGATATAATAATGTTCTCTGTTATTGATTGATGAAACTGTTACGCTGTAAAACTTCTACTCGTATATAGAAATCGTCCACGACCTTGTTCACAAAAAATATTTTTATTTCTTACATTAAAATATTACAGCTTAAGATAACTTTTACTGCAGTTGTAGATAATACTTCTCGATAATTAAACAACGGTTCATTTTTTTTAATTTTTTTTTTATTGATAGCACCCGTAACCGGAATCACGAGACCAAAAGGCTAATGAGCTAAATAAAAGCAAATTTGTAAACAATTTTTTCTTCTTTTAATATTATCAATCCGAAAAAGAATATCAAGTTTTGGTGTGAAAAGGGGAATAAAATTTTATTATTATTTCATTACAATTTTTTATTAATATTTTTTATCGACAAATTATTACGTAATGAATTATTATTTTAACAATTTCATGTATTATTTACACTGCTACTTTTGCTACTTGTCTTTTCTATATCGTTACGATGTGTTTACGATATTATAAATGTGTCGAATACTCGTACACACACATTAGGAATAACAACTAAATCGTTATCTAAATGCAAATTGTGTAACAACAAATGTATATATATCTATTATACGCATCAAATTATACGCAATTAAATAGCTTTTGCGCATTTGATTATGGACATGAATGAATAATGTGAACATAAACGTAACATTAGAGAAATATTTTATTATTGTTAATTAATGAAGTTATTCAATAAAGGTTAATTTTATTGAAAATACTCAAAATATATTTAAAAAGTGGTGAAGCAGTTTGCTGAAAATTTTACCTTGACCACTTTGGGTATTTGTGAAGATTCAGTACTTATACCTTGTTTTCAGTACCTTTGTTTTTGGATAAAACAATTAAATATCAGACGAGCTTGTGTATGCTATAAAATTCACTATTATTTAATTAATTGTAATTATTCTACTTATAGTGTTATATAGTGAGTGACGACAGCGTGGTGTGCCGACACCCGATTTTTTTTGTATTTGTATTTTAATATATACTTTTTAATTTTTCAGGATAAAAAGTATCCAATGTGGTTAATCTAGACAATAAACTATCTGTGTTCCAAATTTCACCCAAATCCGTTAAGCCGTTTTTGCGTGAAAGAGTAATGAACATTGATTCACATACTCGTACATACCATACATCCTCACGAACTCGCGTTTATAATATTAGTGGGATATTAGTATTAAATTAATAGTATAAATTATTATTAAATTTCTCTCTAGAACATCAAATAATGAATTACAGTTCCTTAAGGGCCTCTTTCACCAACTACAAGTAAAGTGTCGATTAGTTACTTATAGAAATAATTTTATGTTTTATTAAATTATGCACTCGGTTTAGTGCATCCTTCGATAGGCGAATATTTTTTATTATTTTCTTTTAAATGTTTGTGACTTTTACCGTACAAGCAAAGGTATATCAGCTAAATTATTTCCGTTTACAGGTGACTTTAAATGACGGTTAGCCTACTTGACAGACGGTGAAAGAGGCCTTAATTGTAATTGTAACTTGTTGAAACAAAAACGAAGCAAAGGTCACATTAACAGTCATTTATCTTTTATTATAATGTGTTATAGTACTTTGAAACTGGGTTAGTGACGCTACATTTTGGGACGCTCTATAAATACTTTTAGTAGATACGTTTGATTGAGAAATTTTCTTTCATTTATAAATGTGCGCGCGTGTGTGCGTCCATACACGAACGCCCGGGTTCTCCGTGACTATGACCCGCGTTGAACCAACCGCTTTTTATTTTTAAACGAACATTTTTATATGTTATGCTTTGGAATAGAAACAAATCGGTATGTATCATGAAATAGTGGCGTGACTTGAGAATCGTAGTTTGTGATAGTTCTAAAAATGTAATAAAAAAAGAAAAGAAAAAATAGTTTAGTTTCTTACGTAAAATTACCTACTTACATGAGCACAGGCAGAATGATTTTAATATTATTAGTTACTTAATCGCAAAAGCTTAAAAAGTTAACAACCATGAGTATATATATATACCTACTTAGTTACTAAATATTAAGAAACATAAAATATTACTATAACATTATTAATAGGTAATATTAGTAGATATTAATCATTAAAAATATAAAAACTTAGTACAGTCTCAAAAAAAAGGAAAACAAATAAATTATGTAATTAAATTTTTTGAAACTTTAATACAATATATTATGTTAAAACAAATAAAAAATATAGGAAACGAATGCATTGGAGCAGATACATGGTCTTAAACACTTATGGCCTTACATCATATTATATGCGTGAGTGAATGAACGTGTTTATAAATTGTAAGTTGTTAATAAATGCTTAAGATTGTTTTTTCTGTTAATAATAACTTTGAAATAAATGATCAGTAAAGAATCGGTTTTTCATGAAACCAGTTTCAAAAAATAATTTTGTTTGAATATCAAAAATCTGAAAAATATATGACTGAAATAACAATCTATACATATATAAATATATACTTAATCATAGATAATATACTCAATCATAGATAAATTTTATTTATAGAAAAATGTTTTTGTAAACAGATAGTAATATTTATATGATTCCACAGAATTGATTAAAAATATTTGTTTGTGAATTGTGTAAATATTTTGATGTATTTCAACTTGTTTTTTTAATTTTAACTGGAAATCCTAAGTTTGTTTATTTCTTGCCAATCTAATAAATTTACTACATTGTGTTGAGATTATTGTTTACAAACGGACTAACTGACTGGACGATTAGACACTCTTATATATATCAATCAATTATTTTCAATAGTTAAACAGTAAAATTGAATTTCAAACGCATAGAAGGTTAATTAAAACAAACATTCAAGCGTTACCTTCAAATGTGTTGCAAGGTAAACAATAAAATTACGTATTTAAATGGACACGCATTTTCCTTGTTGGCTAATCGTACTTTTAACATAAGAAAAGGTGAAGTTATCTAATATATTAACGGTTAAGGATAACTTAATAAGCTGTTAAGACAAGTACATGCCAAACACATTTTTTTTTAAATGACTGCCAGTAAGATGCAATACCACAAAAAAATTGTAGCTCTTCGAATCATTATGCATAATATGTGGAATATGGAGTATGTGGAAATACCTATTTTAATTCGGGATAAACGGAGATGATTTTTATATAAGTATAAAAATTGCACCCCGGGCGAAGCCGGGAGCGGATCACAAATTTTTTTTTTTTCTATCAATAAATCAAATTAGTCGATGAAAGTAACGCTTTTCTACTATGTCCTCGCCTTAATAATAACCGATAATTTTGATTGGATTCGGTAGTGCGATAATACCGTGTTACTACTGGTAGTAAGATGGGTATTAAACTAGTAAACACGGGTAACGAATCTAAAAAACATCAACAAAAAACCTTCCTGTTTCAACAAAAAATCTGTTCTATCAAATTATTTCGCGCCATCGTACTGTAGTAAACACTCGTGACGCAGTGACGCTATCGTACAGCTGATTTAAAGGTCAATGCATTTTCTCGTTCGCAGAAATGTTTTGTTGTGAATGTTTTCTTAACATTTCTCGTATTTACCCAAAATATGTCGACCAACGTTAAAGCATTAGAAGTTTCAATAGCACCCGACTTCCAATCAAAAAAATTAGTAAAAACAAAGCTATTCTCTGAGCTAAATCCTTGTAAATCACCCAACTTATTTTATTACGTTTTCATTTCACTAATAGAAATAGTCTACTCGTTTTATAATCCTTCACAAAAGGTCAAAATGTATTTTATTTTTATTTTTTTTATTTTAATTTACTTTTATACTAGCTGTTGTATTTTTTCTTTGTCTTACACTGGTGTCAATGCTTTTGGACTTCGAACTGGAACAGATAGGAGTTTATTGTATGTTACCTACTTATTTTTTATCGGGCAACGGACTAACCATTGTCATTTATATTTTCTTTCTTTTTACATAACAAGTGTGAGACTTATTGAATTTATACCAAGAGAGATTTTATTACAAAAACGTAATCCAATCTAGAATAACTTTTTTGACTTTTCAAAAGTCTTCAAATTTGCTTCCATGGTGGATACATTGTAGAATATCGAAGATTTTTTTGTATTATATTTTATATGCAAGTTATTTCGATAAAATAATGCTCGTAACGTATTCACGTAATTCGTTTTTGATTTAGTTAATTTTAACGTAATAATAGAGACTTTTAGTGTTATTACAATAAATAAGCAACAACTCATACTGACCAGTGACCACTAATAGTTCCGCTTATCGCGTTTACTGTGGGTACATTGTAATTATGTTTTGCTTTGCTCATTAGCAATTGCATTACTGATAGGATGTTAGAAAAGTAGTAAAACGTAATATGTAAATGGTTCTAGGATTACAATGTCGTGATAAGTACTTTGTTTGACTCGGTAACTTAAGTTTCTATTGTCAGTGTCAACACTAAAACTGCAATTCAAACTATTTTCAACCGACTTCCAAAAAAGGCGGAGGTTCTCAATTCGACTGTATTTTTTTTAAGTTTGTTACCTCATAACTTTCGACTGGGTGTAACGATTTTGATGATTCTTTTTTTATTTGAAAGCTAGCTTCCCGTGTGGTCCCATTTAAATTTGTTCCAGTTCTGACAATGGCATCCATGAGAAAACGATTTGAAGTCGGTTTTTTTTTGTTAAAAAAAGTTATAATATTTCGAGGGTCCATAATAAATAAATGGACGATCCCATTTATAATTTGAGAGTATTCCGAAATGAAAATCACAAACGAATATTTTATGAATTATTCAAGTACTCACACAAAATATTAATGTGATTGAAAATATTAAGATTAAATTAATAAAATAAAAAAAACGACGATGATGATGATGATGATGATGATTTAATGTAAAACATTTTAGTTTAATTTTGTAACAAATAATACCGAAGTTTCAATTGAATCGATCTTCAGTATATAGATAGATATCCTGGAAAAATGCATAGGTAAGTACTACAAAGAAATTATTTAAGAAATTTTTATTAATTTTACAAAAAAAGGACATAAAATGAATATAAAAAGGACATCATATATCAAGTTTAGTGGAACGTTAGCCTGTCTTAACATAAAAATAAATAAAAATGAAAAGAAATACGTGTGAATGCTTTTAAATGTGACACGTTTATTTACTCCTTTGTTATGGTATGAAGAATTCCAACACAAAGAAAACGAAAATAACTGCTGTCTCCAAGGTAAAATTTATTTCATATATTTTTTAATATTCTTTTTTGTTTATTGTATTAATTGTTTAAAACAGTTTTAAATTAAATGGTCTTAAATTAACGAATGAATATAATTTTTACACATTATAATTAGTTAGATTTTATTACAAATTGATGTTTGACTTGCTGTTGCATGCGACTTCGTCATTTTTATTTCGAGTTTATTCATTACAAACTAAAATACAAAAATACAGTGGGTGGCCATATTATTAGGGAGATTTTTGAACTTTCTCTAACAAATGATTAGTTGTAGATCTCTTTGATAAGGTTTTAATTTAGTTTTAATATTTTTAAATTGTCTTTGGTTTTGTAACCTTGGAAACGATTGTATTATTATTTGTCAGAAGGAATAACCATGTTATGTTGAAAAAGGGAAAATAAAGTAATCGATGTGCTAACAAGAAATATATTATTTATTATTGTTAAATTGAAGAATATGGAGACTTCCACAAGTAAAAGTTTAACATTTTAACACTCTTATGTATTTTTTATTTGTATCTGTATTTTATTGGGATCATAAAAACTACAAAAAATTATATTCTTCGTTTGACTTATATTAATATTGATAAAAATTAATAAAACAAGTTTAATATTTAGTTATTTAGCTCCCTTTGCTGAAAAAGAGCTTCTATTCGTCGGGGCATGCTCTCAATACAAGTTTTTGCATTTTCTTGGAGTGTGGAGTTATGATTGCAATCTCTGATGAGAGTTTCAATGAATTGGCGCTTGGTGATAATCAGTTATTTCGGCATTGCCCGTTTGGTGAATTAACATGTGTTCGATGGGTCATGTCTGGTGAATTCCCTGGCCAAGTCAAAACTTTTTTTTCAGCCAAGAGTGCACTTCTGTGTTTGTGACACGGTGCAGAGTCATGCATAAAAATGTCAACCAGGGAATCATTCATTAATTACATGAATATGAGTACTGTTCTTAATAATTTGGCCACCGATGGTACATTATCTTTTCTCTTTATAATATTAGTTCATTTACGTATATAAATTTAAAAAAAAATTAACTTTTCAACCGACTTCCAAAAAAGGACGAGCATCTCAATTCGACTGTATTTTTTTTTATGTTTGTTACCTCATAACTTTCGACTGGGTGAAACGATTTTGATGATTCTTTTTTTATTTGAAAACTGATGCTTCCTGTGTGGTCCCATTACAATTTGGTCCGATTCCGACAATGGCATCCATGAGAAAAGACCTTGAGACTGTTTGAAGTCGGTTTATTTTTTGTTAAAAAGAGTTATTTTTTAATTTCAGTTGTTATATTGAAGAAATTACCTAATGTTTTTTATCTAAAACTTGCACGAGTGGGTGGATAATTTTTAAATTTTCGTTGTATGTATTATATCGCAAAGCGGTTTTTACTATATATTTTTTTTATTCGCTAGCACACTTGGTGACGGTAAATGTTCTGATCGTTGCTGATGCAATTCGCGGTGCAGTATGGTGATGGCAGGCGAGAGGCGCGTGCACCCAACACGCGTTTGGAGGTCACCGGGAGTTTCCACACCCGGCAACGTCTGAATGTATGCCACTCGCCGAACCACCCGCTTCACACTGTCCCACAAAACAATCCCCCCAAAAAAAAAAATACCACACAAATATAATCACCCTTCGTGCCCTATGAGGACTACGAAACGAACTATTTAATAGCAAAGATTATTTACAGTACCTTGATGCTTGAAGTCTCCGCAGCGATACCCGCACGCGAATCAAAACGTATGCAATGTTGACTTTGAATTTGTAACACGACGCTCGATACGATCGCCAAGCGTACTAAGGATTGACTGGTGGCCGCGCGAAGCATCGGTGTATATAAATGCGCGCGCATCTCGAAGCGATTGCGCCGTGGTGGGAGATAATATGACGTACCTACGTTCATTGAAGGCGCTTACTCCCTTTCGTACGTGGCCACCTCTCAACAGCTAATCCCATGGGTAGACATACAAATTGTATCGAATTAAATAAACTTCAATTGAAACGTTAGGGGGAGGAGGTCATTATTTGACAAATGATATTGAAACCAGCTAGGACAAATTTCCTACCAGCTGTGCCTGCGAGGTACGCATTGTACTTAGTTTTTTTTTTCAGGATAAAAAGTAATCCAGGTAATCTGCGTTAATCCAGGTAGTCCCCAATACATTAGGGCAAACCGTATTAAGTTTTAACCGATATTATAAGTTATGCCGTTTCGTGCACAAATAACGTGCACATTTATTTTATATTTTTTTCGTTGTTTGACGCCAATGAACTCCTAAATCACTGAACCAATTTTGATAACCAAGATAACCAATTAGGTTTTTTGTAGAAACCTAATTGATACATAAATATCTTGATTTTGATTTTGATAAAACTTCGTAACTATGTGTGATCGGATCCAACTTAAAAGATAGGATGGTTTTCATTTTGATCCCGGGCGAAGCCGGGAGCGTGTATGTAGCTAGTATATGTATAGATTGCAAACTAAACACTGCAGCTGAAATTGATGGACAAATTTGGTATGATACAGATTTCACGCTCTGTGCAAGGACATAGGTAATTAGGCATACCTAAACTCTTTTTTGCTTTAATTGCTAATTGGGTATTAATCTAAATGAAATTTTACATGAACGTTTACATATGCAATTTACAAAATAAAATACTATTCGGATCCTTTATAATCCGTACTGCCGGCGTTTGTATTTCCGAGCTCAGCCCATAAAACCCAATTTTTTTTTCAAAGTTCGGGTGAATAGGCATCTTCTGGGTGAGCTCGCTCCATTATAGACCTCAACCTTTCTATACAACTGGTTGTTGGCCAAGAGCAAACCTATCAATAGGTACTAATAATAAATCTGTAGGGGTCGGTCATTTACTTTGTTTTCAGAAATATCGTGTGTATAGGCTCTGTACTAAATTGAAACTAAATTGACCATTTTTAATTTTTTTTTCTGTATTATGTATGTATGTTCCTCCATCACTCTTAAACGAATTAACTGCTTTTCATGAAACTTGGTAGATATACATTTAGAAGTACGGGACACGTGATAGGCTACTTTTTATCTTTTTTAACGCGGACGAAGTCGCGGGCAACAGCTGTAGTCTCCAATCAAAATCGTTCGTACGAGGATCCATCCTTGATGGATCCTCGTATGTTGTATTTATATGTTATCTATAGACAATTACGAGGCTCATGATATAGAGTACAGACCAAGTTTTAGTCAGCGAACTTGGAGATATATTAATTCGATGGTTCTAGCGCCGAAACTGGCATCACGCAATGATAGACAATTTTATTTAAGTTAAATTATAATTTTATGTAGGTGTACATACATAATATAAGTACCTATCTTTTTTCATAAGATGAGTCATGTGTTGCATGCATGCACATAATTGCATTTGTTTTCACAGTGCCAATGCCAAAATAATGTTGTGATTTTACGACAAAGCGTATTCTCGTCATCACATTCATATATGTAAAATAAAATTATTTTAATTTATTATTTTCTTATTATTAATTTATAATTAATTATTATCTTAAGTGTACCATTTTTAAAATATGATAACATTTTCAAAACTTTCATTTCAAATATATTTTTATTCATGAATCTCTTTATTATTATTTGCAATAATAATATTATTGTATTACTTAATTGCGAATTCAATACCTCAATTTAAAAATAGCACTAAAATGAAACTTTAAATTAAACTGTAATTAAGATAACAGTAATGGCTAATGATCCTTAGCCGTTTTTAATTATTATTTATTAATGCATTGATGTATACTTTGTTTAAATAAGTAGAATAATAGAAGCATGTAATATTGAAAGAGTAATATTGAAAAAATCTTGTATTAAAGTCAGATGAGTTACATAATAATTGTAACTGAAAACAAGGTTTTCTAAAACATATCTTTTTCTGCAGTTGCATATTCTACAAAATAAATTTCATTGTTTTTTCGATCAACTTAATGGACACAAACAATCATAATTAGTGCACTGTGGTCCAAAATAGAAAAACAATGCAAATAAAATAACACGTAACATTTGAGTAATTATTACTCTGACTATGATATTATTTAACCCTGTGTATATTTTACTGTATCTTGGTTTTAAGATTCCATGGAAATACCTACAGACTGAAATATTGCATTAGTTAAATAGAACCACTAACAATAAGAAGCTTAATTGGCTTAGTTTTCCGTTCATTTTCCTCTTAAACGGCATATGTACAATGTACATTTCTTTCCGAGTTATTAAATCGTGTAGCTCCAAATTTATTATAATTTTTTGGAAATAAAAAGAAGGTCCGAAGTCCAAGGTCCGGGCTGTATGGCGGAAGCGTCATTAAAACCTCCATAATTATATTCCTTACTTTAATGGAATGTGAGGCACGTTGGTGTAGTGAAGGCGATCTTGTCGCGAGGACATTTTTCATGATTTTTCTAACCTCTGGGCAAGCTGGTGTTTACATACCAATCATCAGGTACCGTCCTTTAGTTTTTAAACGATGATCGCTTTATTTCTGAAGATGTTATATGTATGTAATAAAATTCATAAATATCTTATTTTTATTTGCAGAGTAATCACGGTTTTTGTCGAAGAAGGCGGGCGATTTGAACATAATCCTAGCTTATTATGAATGAGGGGACTTTTTTTGCTTTCACAACTTAACTATTCATCCTTTCATGCAGGATAAACACCACTTTTTTAGGAGCGCGGACGAAGTCGTAGACAAAAGCTTGTTCAAAATATTTCTATCTGTCGCACAATTTAGCTATTCCGCACATTCGCACATGTCACATGTTGCACATGTCGCACAGTATTCAAAGTAGACAGAAGAATCCATTTGGTGAAAAGTTCATAAGTTGACATATTTACGATAGCCTCTTGATTTGGAACAGAAAGATCGAGTGTTAACTGGTAAAATCACGAATCCAGTTAGACCAGCGAAATATCACGAATTCGGTGTGACCTGTGTAATCATTTAACATACTGTTTTATTATGACGGTCTTTGTCGGTCATTTATTATCTCGTTAGGTAATAAAATCGAAAGAACGTAAGTACTAAGTAGTAGGTAGGTATATGGTACATATGACGTCTAACTAACTAAATAGTTTTTATGATAACCAAGTGAACCCTCCATAGGGGATTTACCGACCACGCTATTGCTGCACTTTAAGTCGTGCGTATTGTACATGAAAATTATTATTATGAGGAAAAAAAACATATATACGGTCGAATTGAAAACCTCCTCCGTTTTTTTTTTCGTCTGTTAAAAACTACCGATCTGCCCCTGTCTTCGCATGTATTATCCAATGTTTATCTTAGTAATAACTCCTTGGAATTCAAGGAAATTTAAAATAAAGTCTAGCCGAATTGGAAGCAAAATTTACAAGTCATTTTATACATATAAATTTTGTGGGAATATTTTAATTTAAAAATTACACTGTGATTGTTTCTGGCATGATTTTTTTGTGTACTCTGTGCAAGGTTAATTTGGTTTTGGTTGTTTTATAAAGTATAAACAGATGCCAGAGCTCTTTACTCATCCTTATCCCAAATAATATCATGTCAAAATTACTACCAAGTCAACATTTACTTATTTACTATCAAGTGAACACATTAGCGACGTTTATATTTAGTGAACCATTAGCCTACCAGCCGAACCTCAATCAATGATTTAGCTTGAAAATACATTCTAACGTGTCTTGTGATCAGAAATCGATCCACTATCTTGTGGCTCAAAGTTAGTTTACGATATTAAAAATGTACATGTAAAATGTGCTGGTACTGTTATGTTTCCATAAGTAAGGGATGCCAGGGTCTATTCCCTTTAGTCTTCCCTAGTCCTTCATGATCAATACCTCCATGGCAGCGAAATTGCAGCACCTATAGGTTGCTTGTGTTATAGCGGCGGTGGCCAATTGTCACTCTGTATGACAATAAACTTTAGAACATCTCTTGGTATGAAATAATTAAATCATATTTATTATTTACTAGCGACCCGCTCCCGGCTTCGCCTGGGGTTAGTTTTTTATGAGAAAACTTTCCCCGAGTATCCCTCTATCCATGAATGAAGACAGAATTAAAATCGGTCCACCCGTTCTTGAGTTTTGCGCTTAGCAACACATTTAGTGATTCATTTTTATTTATATAGATAGAAGATTGAATTCGCAGTGTGACATACGCCCTAAAGGGCTTTACAGGAAGCGTTTGGATGCGTTTGATGATGATGATGATGGTGAAGACCGAGTGCTGTTTATAAGCATATTATTTCCAATGAAATTACATTGTGCACAAAGTGTTTTTATTTGTGTTGTGACGGTGTCGTTAACCGTTCACCGGTCATCACGACTCCGTTGCATGTTCTCCAAAGGAGTTAATTGTCATTGTACATAATATATAACAAATATTGTATGTAACACAGTAAAAAATATATAATTGTAGTTCGAAAATCAAGTAGTGGAAACCGGATTCAATTATCACTAAGATAGCTTTTTTAGTTTATTAACGTTTCAATTGTAATATTATAAGCACATACGTGTGTACAAATAGAGAATGTAAATGCTGATATCCCGCACTCAGTATGCGGGACTCAACGCGCTGGTGATTTAAATGTGATCCCAAGATATTTATGTTATTGAAAACATACATCGAAAGAATTTATAATTATCTGTCTATAACATGTACAGTCAAGTGTAAAAATATGTATCTATTAATTAAACCATTAATTAATAGATGTACCTAAGGAATTTGTAATAAAGGAGTACTATAAATGATATTGTCCAAAAATAGACACTAATAGAAAATAAGCATGGAATAAATGGAAGTTTTTCTATATCTAGAAATTATCTATATATCTATTTATAATATATCTATTTAGATTATTAGATACATATTTAAATATATCTACATTATAGAAAAGAAAAGTCAGGGACAAATAATGACAGTAGGTATATAAACTTTTTAAAGACAGTCATATTTGTGAAACGATTGCATGGATCAATTTGGGAGTTGTATTGTAATATATTTTGTAATTGTTATATAATGTTATAACTAAAAATTATTATAATATAATTATATAATCGTAGGCAAAGGCCTCCTCAACGTGAGGAGTTTTTTTAGCTAAAACCGACCGCACTGTGGGCCACTGTAAACACACGTTTTCCAATACATGTTTGACACGCAAATTTCTTCAATGTTGTTACGCCAACTGACCATATAATAAACATAAATATTATCACATGAATTTTAACTCAGTATAAACGGTACTCATATTACTCAGAGTAGGCAAACTAGGATTTCAAATTGACATAGATATTTTAATAGATCGGCCACTGGCAATCTGGCATGCTAACAATAGGACTTGAATTAGTTAAAATTCTATTATAAATATGTTTGATTTAAGTATGCAAAAACTTTTTAACAAAAAATAAAACCGCCGATAAAACTGAAAAGCATAAAATAATCTTATTATTTTTACCTAAGTAATTTTGAGTCGCCGCCGTGCATCATTCTTTATGTAATTTTTGCTTATTTTATGCTTTTCAGTTTTTCCGGCGGTTTTACTTTTTGTTAAAAAGTTTTATTTTATATTTTTTTGTGGCTATAATCTAATATTTACTACATCTTTAATTTTTAATTTTTCCATCCCCATTTTCCCACTCTTAGAGTAGGATATTTTTTTCCAAATTTATACGAGACCAACTTCGAGGTATACCCTATCCATTAAAAAAAGAATTATCAAAATCGGACTACTCTGTAAAAACTTATGCGTGGTTATACGCTACAATCGGTGAGTGAACAATCAATCATCCCCTGTTTTCCTACCCTTAGGGTATGGAATTTTTTTCCAAATTAAAATGGAACCCCCTTGGGGTGCACCCTTTCAAATAAAAAAAGAATTATCAAAATCGGACCACCCTGTCAAAAGTTATGCGTGAACATACATTAAAAAAAAAAACAAAAAAAATATTAAAAAAAAATATATACGCGTCGAATTGAGCTCCTCCTCCGTTTTTGTTTTTTCGTTTTCGTCGGTTGAAAATCCTTGAAATGTTTATACATTGCGGGATCCCGTTTGATTCTATGTATGTAAGTGCATCTCTACTTACAGACTAACTTTATGTTGTCACGCGACACGACCGTGCGAAGCCGTTTACTCATCATTGAAGCATGTTTGTCGTTGTGGACACATTTTATCTGATAAAAATACGATCAAATATATCTCCTGTAAAGCTTATGATTTAGCATTTTTATAATCAAGAATCTAATGAACATAATATTTATGTAATAAAAATTACATACAAATTATATAATTAAAGTATCATATCTATTAAATAATTAAGACATATTTAAATTTATTTATTACTAGTAGGTGCCTGCGACTTTGTCGGCGTTGAAAATGAAAAAAAGTAGCCTATCCTGTGTCTCGTGCGTCTAAATGTTTATCTACCAAGTTTCATGAAAATCAGTTAATTCGTTTAAGAGTTCAGATTTAAGAGTTCGTATAAGACTTTCAGATTTATTATTAGTAAGTATTGATTTTTAGATAGAAATGCAATTAAAAACTATTAAGAGTGATTAGTATAGAAAATATAGTTAGAATATAATTTTACGCGGACTGTATCGACTTAGTCATTTGTTTCCATGATCATAAAAATCGCTTACATACTGGAAATAACTAGAAATATCCTCTTTGACTTGTATAGCTAATGAAAAGAATACTTATCGCTTTTTATCAGTTAATAACCCTAAAATAATCATTTATTATTAACCGGATTTCACCGTAACCTTATACACCACGATGTTATTTATTACTAGCGATCAGCTCCCGGCTTTGCCCGGGGTGTATTTTTTATGTAAAAACCTTCCCTAATTATTCCCAAGTGAAGACAGAATTAAAATAGGTCCAGGAGTTCTCGATTTTTGCGCTTAGCAACACATTTAGTGATTCATTTTTATTTATCAAGAAGAAAATTATTACATAGTTACATACTTTACATAATTATTCTCAGCAGTAAATCAGGTCCCAGTTCTAGCGCTACTTCATTTTATTTTATCATAACATAATTATTTTTTCACTTACTTTATATTATAGCAAAAGTATGTAAAGTTAATAATATTGTGTGTGAATATGATGTATTTTATCTATTTTATTTATCTATTTATTTATCTATTTTATTTATTTTATTAAATTTTATCTTCATGGTAAAATATTAAATTAAGTAATACATTATAATTATTTACATCATATTCACACACAATATTTTTAACTTTACAAGTATTTAAAAAATGTCATCTGTTTTTGTGTTTGCTTTAAAATAAAATCATAAAATATAGATAACTTTTTATTGATAATACCTAAATATCATTTGAAGCATAAAATTTTAAAATTTAAATTAAAAATCACTTAAGAAGCCTTACTAAGGTCAACATCAGTATTTATACAATTAGTGTTTACGAGATGATTATATTACATATATATGTACAATTGCACATACACATTCAATAAGTATAAAATATAACAAGTAATATGTTAATAAAATGCGGGTAAAATGTGACAAATGGTTTTTATCTATAGATTAAAACGAGTGGGTTATAAAATAAAAGGATATCTTTACTAGACACATTGAGCAGGAGTTTAGAGCGTGTCATATTACAATATAGTTATATGCATTATATCGCTATGCACACAGATATAATTTATTTAAGTAAACCAAACATTTGAACTAAAATTTCGAACTAGCTTTAACTGTGACTTTATAAAATACTAGATGTTGCACGCGACTTCGTCCGCGTAACTTTATAAAATATAATACATGCGTCTCTGTGAAACCATGGAAATACACATACAAAAATTCAACCCAATCAGTCAAGCCGTTTAGTAGTTGACATACCGACAGCAGCGCCACCTACCGGGTCCAATTGCATTTTTAAATCATCCAGGAAACCATCGAAATACTCACATAAAATTTCAACCCAATCGGTTCAGCCGTTTAGAAGTTATGTGAAAAAGATAAGTACGAAAGGATAATTCTTACTACCCGTTGTCCTATTACCCGTTTTCCCGTAGGAATGAAGCATTTTCACGCGGTAATAAGTAGCTTATGTTCATCACGGATAATGTCGGCTTCTAATAGTAAAAGAATTTTTCAAATCGGACCAGTAGTTTCGGAGCCTATTCTATACAAACAAACAATCAAATCTTTCCTCTTTATAATATTGGTACCGTATAGATAGCCTATTGATAATATTATAGCTTCCCAACAGGGAAATTTTTTTATCAAATAGGTCCAGTAGTTTCGGAGCCTATTCAATTCAAATAAACAAATCTTTCCTTCTTAATAAAGTTAGTAATAGATAAGTGACTGATAAACAAAAGCCCACAAAATATTCTCCTTTATAACGACCAAAAAACAGATAAGAGTTTTTCTGAATACATGGTTTTTTTTTATTAGAGATGGGTTTGCTCTTCGATCCATGGAGTCTGCTCACTATGAGATCGAATCAGAAATGTGGAAACAACCATTGTCCATAGATTTTATTAGAGTTTTTTTTGCTCTTGGCCAACAACCAGCTGAGTAGCAATGATGAGGCCTATGATGGAGCGAGCTTACCCACAATATGCCTATGGTTTTATGAAGTATACCTCTCGGTCTTAAAATCTTAACTTTTTAAACCTATAGATATTTAGATGTTGCAAGTTATTTATTTTATTATATTATGTGAATTATATACAATATATAATTCATATAGATGTAAATAGTTAATAATTATGGATGTTAATCTGAAATAAATGATTATTATTATTATTTTAAAATGTTATAATTAATACCAATTTTTAATTTTATGTTATTGTCAATGCATTCATGGTTTAAATAAAAAGGCTTATTTATTATAAATTTAGCCTTGATGTAACGCAAACCACGTGGTTAACCAACTAACTAACTCAAACCACAAGAATCTTTGTTTTTTAATCTTTTCTATGATATTGTAACGAATTTATTATTATTTTTAAATAAAAGATAGAAGGCGATCTGCATATCGATTTTTTTGGAGGTGGCTATTATCGCCTAACAACAATGAAGGACGCAAATTCGCGACCGACTTTAAGACTTTACGAAAAGACTTAAATAAAGCTTATTTAGATAAATAAACGATAAAAATTATATGTCATTTATTTAGCGTTAGCAAGTTCAAATATACAATTTAAGGTAAATGAGTCTCACTCAGTTGTAAAAATAGTAACAAAGTTGAAGTATTTATTTTATTTAATGATACGAAGATTTATTATTGTCACACACAAACACACACACATTACAAAATCACTTGTGATAATGTTAACACATGGCATTACCGTGTTAAGAATACTTAAGAATAAATACTTACAACGAGTACTATTTATCTAGAGATATTTAGTTATAATGAACTAACTACTTTGTTTCAACCGAGGAAGCCTGAAGATGTATTTTTTTGACGCATCATTTATTTTATCCTTCATCCCCAATTCTACCAAACTTTATCTCTTTCTTAAACAGAACTACTGTTATATTTAATTTCACTGTGCATACATACTCGTAGCGCCTACAAGAAGGTTCATTATCAGGTTTCATTCATTATTCCCGCAAAAACTTATATAATAACCAGCTAAAACTATCCTATTTTTTACTCGGGATAATATTAGTATGCATGTCGAGCTTGCTTCAGAAATTACATTGCATGAATGTACAATATTAATCTTCGAAGATTTTATGAAGTCTAGGGGAAAAGAGGGTTGCAGCGAGTCGTAAAACAAACAAACATATTGACAATAGCGTGCTAGAAGCAATCAAATATAAAATGACGGAAGACACATGAAGGCAGTTGTGGGTGGATTAAACGAATGAATAGACGATTAAAATAATTTTACAACCACAACTTAAGTGTAATCTAACTCTGAGATCTGCACAAATGTACCTACAAAAAGTATTTTAATATATCCATACTAATAATGTTATAAACGTGAAAGTAATTCTGTTTTTTATACCTTTTCACGCCTTAACTATTCATCGTGAAATTTTGCTTAGACGTTGTCATCAATATAGGAAACAGCTTGACCGATTTTTATGAATTTTTTTGTGTATAGTCGATTGGTCTTAGAATAAGTCGTAAACTATTTTTTATACCCCTAAGCTAAGTGATAAGGGTGGGCCACCCCAAAAAAATTTATATGGCAAAACAACGTTTGCCGGGTCAGCTAAGTAACAATATGTAATATACATATATAATTATATAGCTTCCACTTGACAAGGCGTACAGAGAAACCAAAGTCAGCGTTTAATAGAGATTATTTCCTGTGACCACCTTCCTGCTACTTTGCCCGGGACTCCCCTCCCCTCTGCTTCGATCGGTCGACCCTCTGTAGGCCAACTATTATACTCATCAAGATTATTCAATTTGTCCAACCAGAATAGAAGTGAGTAGAATAAAATATTT
The DNA here is from genome assembly GCA_918317495.1 of Synanthedon vespiformis. NCBI lineage: Eukaryota > Metazoa > Arthropoda > Insecta > Lepidoptera > Sesiidae > Synanthedon > Synanthedon vespiformis. The sequence goes on from OU906947.1 coordinate 9,182,592, forward strand.
TGTACTCAGACAAACTGAATTGAACCGAATTTCGTTAAAAACTTAAATAAACACATTATTTTCTTATAACATAACAATATATAAATGATACCTTATTTAAAAAAAAATATTCCAATCCGCACATTTGTGTTATTGTTTATGTTATATAAACAAAAGACGCAAATAACTACCATCAGTGGACCGTCAGCGTGGCCATAGCTTTGAATCATCCATTTACCCCAAAGACGACTATAACATAAACAAAACGACTATATTTCTTGTGAATAGTCAATATTGCTGACCTAATAAGATAAAAGGGTCTTAGGGCCATCCTCACGCCATTTTGTCTCTACATTAACGACACAAACAACGTTTCTTTATTAAAATTGTTTATTGTACCAAGATAATTACTATAGTCACGTAAAAATATGTATATACTTACCTATCAACTACAAAAAATGGTTTGTTTGTGCAAATGCGGTGCTGGCTTTGTCATATTTTGTCAATAAATATTAAATAATTATGTTGTGTAACTATAACACAATACAATATTTATCGAGACAAATATGCAGTATTTATTTTCAAAGATTATTTGTGTAAAGTGGAAATTTACTTTTTAGTACACATGATAGATAAAGTTTTCCATTGGCACACGCGCAGACAGCGTGGTCTCATGCTGCGGCGCTCTTTGTGTAAAAAAGTGCCAATTAATATCCATTATCACTATACAGATATCGGCGGGTATATGTCGCAGGGAAATTTAAATGGACTATTCAAGTAGGTAATCTCTTAGCAACATTAATAGTGCTTATAAATGCAAAAACATCGTGGAATTCATTTAGCAATATTCTACATTTATTTCCACTGAGAAAACACAAGTTTCAAACTTTTAAAATATTTAAATGTATTTAAATATTTCTGAAATTATATTCTATATCCTTCTTTCTGTTCCGTATGTAGGGAAGTTTTTTCATTCAGTAGACGGCTAACATAAGTAGTTTCCTGGTCCTGGTAAGCAACACATGTTTTTTTCTGTGGCGAAACAACAATAACGTCATAATTTTAAATCTGTCAAAATGTCGGAGTGGCATTTCGATGCGAAACCTCAGTAATCTAATCTCCCTTACAAAATTGGCCTCCTGGTAAAATATCTAAATATTCCAGTAAATTCAGAGTGATACGTGTTTTTTAATTTACCTGCAACACAAATAAAAGTAATCAGACTTGTAAATATTTGACACATAATTTTTTCCTATTGATAAAATAATGCCTAAAGATAGTTTGTGACGCAAAACCAAGCGCAAAACGATCACGCTGTATTTAAGAATTTTCCATTTAGCCTACCGACTTCGGCTCGGCTACCACATGTACATTTTTCAAGATTTAAAATTTTTCTTCTCATAAGTATAATACTTTCCTCGGTCTTCCTTTAATGAATATTTGAAAGAAATGTTGCCTAGTTAAACAGCAGTTCTCGAGTTTTGCACTCAATGACGAATAGCGACAAAAAATAATTAAAAATATATTAACAAAAAAAACATTACATGTATGCACGGTGAACACACTCATTAGAGAACAACTTCTATAAGGATTCAAATGTCGAAATTTTTTGTTTCATATAAAAACCGCTAACACATAATGAACGAATTCTAAAGTCTGAAGAACTTATGCAAGAATTGATATTATATTATATTTTTAATGTATCTATATCTACTCGCATAATTACATTTCAAATTGTTCTCTCGAAGGTAGGTAGCGGCCATCTGAGAATTTCGCAGCATAGAATTATGTAGGTGTAATGAAAAACTGAAAGTTTAGAATGGGAGTAGAAAATAAAAAAATTAACAAAAATATTGTTGTGTATGTTAATTGTGTCAAAGACGGTCAAGTACAATGCATAAAATTGCGTATGAAGCAAATTAGGGACAATTAAGCGGTTTACTGAATAATGTATTTGTTTTTGTAATTAGTTAAACGAAAAGTTTGCGTCATCCCATTTCCTATTTAAAATATTCCCTAGTATTTATTTTTAAGCATTTAATTCGTCCAATTTGTTTTTATTATGTGTTTATGGCGTTTGTTGTATAATTATTGAATAATACATATATCTAGTCCTTTATCTAGAACAGCTATTGAATAGCTTCGTTTATCTCCAAATTTCAATGTTAGTCGATTATAGATAGTTATAGTCGATCTACGTGTGGATGTGATCCAATGAAAAATCCCTGCGAAATACTGCTTGTTCTTTGGGTCTAACAACGGTTAAACCTTTGGAAATATTTTGTACACTTTGGACAGGCTGATGGACAGGCTTCAACAGGCTATATTTACCTTTCATGTATAATAGTAATATTATAATTGACGAGGTTCACAGTTAAGGTGATGTGTGTGCAAAATTTCATTACCTCTGAACATAATAGAATGCGGGTCATTTAAAGGAGACAATTCTCGTAACATTGTATTGAATTGACCGTTGTGTTCTGCCATGAGTCCGCAATTACCATACACATTACGTCCACCATAGAAATTATGTCGACCTTGTTACAGTGTAATTTTTATTAATGTCAGTATACATGCATCATCACGCTAAGTAAGTACATATTCTAAGGTGAAACATGTCAAAAGGAAATTTTAATAAAAACAACGGCAATGAGTTTTTTTTAAGGCAATGTTCTTTTTAAGTGAAAAGTTCTGTAGGTGCGTTGGGCATTTTTGAGATGGGGTAAAATCATTGAACTCGACAGTAACAAAGCGTTCCACTTTACATATATATAATATAATAAAATAGTAAACGAGCCGTATCTAAACATTAAATATTTTTTCAAAACAACAAAACTTACGTTGTAATGCAACGTCGTACGAGGTCAAAAAAATAGGTTTAAGAATTTTTGTCTGTTGTCTGTTTTCTTTGCGTTTTTGTACACGCTAATTTCACAAACGACTTAACAGATTTTAATGAGATTTGGCACACAGATAATTTATTACCTGGATATATAGGATACTCTCTATTATGGAAAATTTTTCCTGTGGAATCATCAAAAAACGAACTACAGCGCGTACGAAGTCGGGGGCACAGTTAGTAATTTATAAATACATGGATGAAATTAGAATGATTAGCTGTTATACTTGTAATGAATGTGCATTAGTACTATAGATCTAGAATTACTACCGTTCCGTTAGGTTAGTACAGTAAATATAAACTTAAAACAAAAAAATAAGTGAAGTGTTGATGACATTGGCCCATGTGGGATTCGAACCCACGACCTTCGCGTTGAGTAACACATCGCGACACTCTAACCAACTGAGCTAATAGGCCTGTTCTCAGTGCTTACAAATTGGAGCAACATATTAACAAATATAAAGCCGAAATACCACTCACCGAACTACTGACAAAGTTCTCGTTGATACATATAAATCAATCATTCGTATTGTTTATTATGTTATGTTGTTGTATGTTTATGAAAGATTATCAAAACATATTTTAGACAATAGCAGAAGGAATGTAGAATTTGCACGTATAAATGATTCACTAAATAATATGGAAAATGTTATAATAAAATCCACGTTTACACGTGATGATAATGTAATTAAGAATATATACATACATAATAAAATAATATACCTATTGAAATTTATGTAGAGATTGGTGTATGTTTAGCGTGAATTTTAACCTGAAATTCGAATGGACCATATCTGGTGGTCTATCTACTTCTTCGTGTAACACTTGACATACTATTTCTTAAGTTGTGTTAGTTATAAGTGCAAAGTTCAAGTTGTTTTAAGTTCTTAAATAATTTTATATTTGCCTTTTTTGTATTGATGATACGTAAACAGACTAGCTTTTTTCAGTTTTTTCGGCGGTTTTATTTTTTGTTAAAAAGTTTTATTTTATGTGTGTTCGCGGATAACTTCTTAGTTTATGAACCAATTTTGATGATTATATTTTTGTTGGAAAGGAGATATCCCAAGGGTGGTACAGGATCTGATGGTGGCATCCCAGAGAAATTGAGGGGAACCTTCGAAAATCGTAGTGGCGAATAGTATGTTTGTTAATTTTAGTTTCCTGTTTGAAGTCGTTTTTTTTGTTGGACAGTAAAATAATCTTGTCAAGCTTATAACTTGCTTAAAGATTAATTAATTAATAAACACACCTTCGCAGTCAGTTTGTTTAGAGGATCGCAGGATTACAAAATAATACATAAGTCCCATCATCGATAAAATACTACTTGTCCCATTCACGTGCTCAACGACTCTTTAAACAAAGTAATGATCATGTATCTTACACGCACAGTATGGTGATAAGAACTTAGTCAGTTTATCCGAACAACTGCACAGGCGTTACCAAAAAAATGATTACAATCATAAATCACTTTAAAGTCATTTTTATATTAGGCAGATTGCAAAAACTTACCAATCATTTGTTAATGCAAAATTGGGGTCTAGTATAGCAACGTTACAGGCGGATGTTGGCATGCTCGACTACAAGTAGCTGAAACAGCGCCGAGGTCGTCTGATATCCCCACACTATTATCCACTTTATTTTCTCTCCAGTGCGCTTCTGACCCCCTCATTGACGTCAGATGAATTGTTCTATTTGCTATATTGTTATGTCTGCGCTCGACTCTTTTTTATCTCATTTTTGTTTATACAAAGCGACTAAAGTTCGATACACTTTCATTTATGATTTATTTCCTTCTAAGTTTATTAGCAATGAGAAGCCGCTAATACTGTTTATTAGAATTAGGTCTGTTTATTCCGATAGAAATATCGGAAATATTATGATGCAATTATGTTATTATGTGATGGACGACTATCTATCACTTAAAACTTTTAATCTTAGAAAATGATCTATTAAAACATTTTTAGTGTTTAAAAACAATACAATTGAAAAATTGAAATTTCACGTGAAAATGTAGTTAGACGTCATGTGATTTATATGTTATGCCAGTAGTCTACAAGCTTACTTGCACAAATTAAATGTTCGTAGAACATTATATTTTCAACCGACTTTTAAAAATGGAGGAGGTTCTCAATTCGACGCGTATGTTTTTTTTTAATGTTTGTTACCTTATATTATAACTTTCGCCCGGATGAAACGATTTTGATGATTCTTTTGTTATTTTAAAGATGGTGCTTCCCGTGTGGTCTCGTTACAATTTGGTCCGATTCTGACAATGGCATCCATGAGAAAAGACCATGTGACGGTTTGAAGTTGGTTAATTTTTTGTTAAAAAGAGTTATTTTATGAAAAGTAAGAGGATTTCCTAATGATAAAAAAATTGGCTTTGGCCGACAAGACTAAGTACTTAGTTACACTTAGATTACGTCGTAACCAACTACTAGCACCTTCTAGCTAACTTTCATCAATAGGTCCCTATCTATACTTACTAATATTATAAAGAAGATTTGATTGTTTGTTTGTTTGTATAGAATAGGCTCCGAAACTACTGGACCGATTTTAAAAATTCTTTTACCTTTAGAAGCCGACATTATCCGTGATGAACATAGGCTACTTTTTACCGCGGGAAAATGCTTCATTCCTACGGGAAATCTAAAATAAAAGTAAATACTAGCGGCTTGGCCCGAGAGATAGCGCCATCTATCCAAAATACGGTAGATGGCGTTTTATACTTTTCTAGGCGGACGAAGTCGCGAGCACCAGCTAGTATAATATAAAATAAATATAATTTGAAACCCTTGGCTATAAATCCGTTCTATATTTATATTAAAATTATAAATAAACAAGCTGCTGCCCGCGACTTCGCCCGCGTAACTTTGTATATTACATACTATAAAGCATTCTTCGACAACCACTCTATCCATTAGTGAAAAAGCCATTGCCAAGTTTTCTGTTAAGATATTCTAGGACTCAATATAATTAATATTTGTTTGTGAGTTTTAGTTTGTTTGTATGTGAGTTATAGTCATAACTTAACATGAGCAATCATACCACATGATCAACAAACAATGATCGTTGGAAAAGGGGTGACTAATAAAAATACTAGAAAAATACAAGAAATATGCTTTATTTATCAATTCATTTCTTTCAATAACATATTCGAAAACACTTCAAATATGTTTAGACAATTCATACCTTATTTTTTAATACGCACGCTAAAGTAGTAAATATTCCGAAGTAAATGTGTATATAACTATACTTAAGACTATACTTAGCTAATCTATCACAAGAAAATAAATTGTGTTTAGTAATTATTAGGTATTTCATTCTTTTAATGTTTTGTTTCATTTTGTAGTTTCAATGTAAAATCGAAAATACATTCTATTATTATATTTTTAATTGTAAAAGCCGCGCAGTCAGCATTGAAAAACTTTTCTATAGCTAAATGTTGTAATAATACATGTATTTCAAAATATATTATAATAACACTCTCTATTTTCTATTTATCAACGACTTCCAAAAAAGGAGGAGGTTCTCAATTCGACTGTATTTTTTTTTAAATGTTTGTTACCTCATAACTTTCGACTGGGTGAAACGATTTTGATGATTCTTTTTTTATTTGAAAGCTAGTGCTTCCCGTGTGGTCCCATTTCAATTTGGTCCAGTTCTGACAATGGCATCCATGAGACCGTTTTCTCATGAAGTCCTAGCTTTTCATTCTACGGCTGACCATATATAAAATTTAAAAGTAGTCTAATTCTGATAATCACAATTTATTTCATTGATGTGTTATGAAATCAGGAGTTGACAACTATTCAAATTTAAAGAACATACTATGTGTGTTTACAAACTGTCTAATGAGTAAACTGGTGAATTGGTGAAGAAATTAACAAGGAAGGAAACTGACCCAGAACTAAAAGTGAAAAGAAAAATGTGTGAAACCTAAGTTCAGTTATATTGAGAATTTTTAATCATACTGTTATTTTTTCAAGCAAAAATTGTTGTGTGTCAATTTCCAATATTTTTTTTATTTACTTTACAAAACTAGATTAGCGTGTATAATCTATGTGAAAGGTAAATATGCTTTTATGACTTTATTTTACCATTTACACCAAGATCTTACTACACTATGTGTACCCCGATCAAATTAGCTTTATAAAAAAACTGTCAACTCCAGTATAGGTAATTTTTATATAAAATTAAATCAATGTGGAACAATCAGTTAAACATTCGTAAAAAATATACTCTATACTATAGGTATATAACAATAGAATATGGTCCTTTTAAATGTGCTGTCTTTTTATCATGTGTCGGCATTTAAATATATTCAATATACTATGAGACTAATAGACAAGAAATTCGATTAAGTTTACACAATTTTGTACTGGCCAGCTTTGGCTATACAGTGTTTACTATTTAGGCACCTGTGTGTGGTAATTGTAGCTGACACGTGGCTCGAAGCGGTGTGGCATTGTCGAAACATTTCTGTTATTCATTTAGAATGCAGGTACGCATTAAAGCATTTATGACAGCGTACGGGTCGCAGTTGGACGCTGGCCTGCGGTCCTCGAAATAGCCCTTCTTACCTTCAGCTACAGCGCGGGGTATCCTGACACTGCAGCTGCGATTTGCGACACCTGTCAATGAAAAAAAAATATATTTTACACCGCACAAAAAAAATCTTTTTTTTTAATCATACTATCTAGGCTTTCAAATGAAATGTACCTGCACTGAAATCATTAATACTGGCTGTTTCGTTGAGCCCCGTAAGCCTCCTCTCGTTGTCCTTGCCACCGCGTGGATCGTACACCTTGATGTGCTTCATGTGCACTTTAGAAAGCTTATCAATAGCCTTCTCGATTTCGCTGAAAAATAATAGGGTTGGTCATGGAGTAAAGTTACTTTGTTTACAGAAATATCGTGTTTATAGGCTCTATACATGATACTAAAACATACTGAAATGTGTATGTATGTATGTTCCTCCATAACTCTTAAACGAATTAACTGATATTCACGAAACTTGGCATATAAACATTTACTTAGACGTATCTATAGGACACAGGATAGGCTACTTTTTTCTTTTTCAACGCGGACGAAGTCGCAGGCACTAGCTAGTAACTAATATTTGTATTGGATATTGTTTAAAAAGAAATTTAAAAAAAACAAGTGGCACATCCGGGAGTGCCGAAAAAAGTGAAAACTTGAACAGTTACGTAATTATTTTTTGAATCGTCAGGAAATATTTTATTTTGGAGGAAATACTTTTAAATGAAGGGTTTTTTATTCATTACTAGCTGGTGCTTGCGACTTCGTCCGCATTGAGAAAGAAAAAAGTAGCCTATCCTGTGTCCTGTACGTCTAAATGTTTATCTACCAAGTTTCATGAAAATCACGTTTAAAGGTTATAGAGGAACATACATACAATACTGATTTATTATTAGTATTGAGTATGATTATAAACTACTATGCTACTACAAAAATTATACTAGCCACTACTAGTAAAAAGAGTTCTCTCAGTATCTCCTCTATACTGAACTGAACTTTTTGGAATAACACTGCCCGTTTCCGTTTTTAATTTCAAATTACTGTTTTCTTTTATAAATTGTCAACGGAGGTGTTCAATAATTTTTTCCCATCTCAAAAGTTCTGTTACCGAATATAAAAGATTAAATATCTGACAGAGTTATAGGAGCAATGAAAATTGCTCATATCCATGTCTGTACGAACAACCCAATAAACTGGCTGTGCTTGGCATTTTGCTTAGTTCTCTATTACGAGTTATTTTATTTCTAATACTTACATTATGCCATTATCGTCACGCATTTTCTTAGTTGAAAAATTAGTGTGAGCGCCTGAACCATTCCAGTCTTTAACCGGCTTTGGATCGAAGGTAACAATAACTCCGAATTCCTCGGCCAGTCTATGTAAAATATAGCGGGACATCCATAGATCATCGGCAGCAGTTACACCGACTGATGGACCAATTTGGTACTCCCATTGAGATGGCATCGCTTCAGCGTTAGTGCCCGCAATAGGCACTCCAGCGAAGAGGCAACAACTGAAATGTAATACAAGTAACCATCACTAACTATTGAGCCCTGAATAGGAATCACCACTACCTTTAGTTGCATCTAAACAAAACTTTTGACATATGTTTGGTCTTAGCTGTTAAACAAACGGCCTCTTTTTTGAATCCCGCCAGGGGCAAATGTTTATGTGTTAACATTTTACCTTTAACAGTCATGGTTGTTTTTATTTATAAATTATGTATGTATTTACAAAAGAAAAGTAATGCATTTAGTATATCAACGTCTGGTATGGTATTAGTTGCTTACTGTGGAACTAGATGGTGCTGTGTGGAAAGTGTGAAGATATTTATTTATATATTTATTATCTAAACAAAATTTGTAACAATCTGTAGCAAATTGATTACATCGCCGTAATGGCCATCCGTTAACTTATGGTGATAATTAAAATTATAAACTAACCCCCGACTTTTTATTGAACCCAAACTCTCTAAATCTACTGTAATTTGCTAAGGAGTTAAAAGGAATCGCGCAGACTGATGCCGCCGATCAGATTAAGGTTACCACGTCAACCTGTGAAAATTAGTGAAATCCCTTCTTTAACAAGGAAACTAATGATCTTCAAACACCTGAACAGCCTATACAGGATGTGGCCTGTAATAAGAGTAATAAATTAAAATATAGACCCTTTAACGAATCAGTAATTAATTCCAAATGGTTTTAAATAATTAAAATGAAAAATAAATTTATTTTTATTTTCGAACAAAAACAATCGAGCCAGCAATGTACTACTAACAAACATTATTTGTCCAGTACGGTAGTTAGGAGTACTTGACATTGACATTTACGATCGTTTTCGTCCCAGTTTCCTGTACCAAGACATCTAACGACTGATAACCGATAGTTTAGCGGATTATGAAATTCATTGATGATGTATTTTAACTTTGTATTGCTATATTTAAATGTATCGCTCTCTACTCTATATTTAAATTTATTGCTCTATATAATTATCATTTAAATTTATTGCTCTTATTACAGGCCACAACCTGTATACATAGCTAAGATAAGAACCATCTCGATCACCTCGGCTTTCAAACAAAAAAAAAACGGTTCAAAATCGATCTATCCGTTTTGGAGCTACGATCTATCCGCTTTGGACACACGTACACAAGTACCCATACATAGGTACAAATAGGGGATAATAATAACATTCCGTTTTTGCGTCGGGCGTGGGAGGAAAATTGGTTTATTTACCGGTAGTGCGCCACAACGAGATCTCTGGCGAAGACTTTGTTGGCTCCAACGCCGCAGTAATAGGGGCCCTGTGGTGGGGGGAAGCCGCCTGGAGGCCACCCGAACGGACGCAGGTCAGAGTCCAACAGGATATACTCTTGCTCTATTCCGAACCAGGGCTCTTCATCCTTGCATTTGTCGTAGGCTTCTTGACAGCTAATGCGATTATTGGTTGCTGTAAATATACAAATAATTGCGATGTTGAGTGATCTAATGAGCCATTTACCCCGAGTACCGCAGACTGCTTGAGAAGAAATTTTATCTCATGAAGTGGAAATTTTAAAACAATCCCCTTCAGATGTGTTAAAATATAGACTTACTCTAACGAGCTGTAAACAAAACTGTAAAACATTTTTGCTTGTGTACTCGTACTTAAGCGACGACGTTAGCCATCACCCACCAGTAGCCAGTAGCCACGATGGTAGAAGGTCAGCTTGGCTGCCGACTTTTATAATGTATTTAACTCTTGTAAAAGCCTTGTAAAGCTGATATCATTCCGGTAATGCTCAAGCAGTAAGTAGTTGTTGCTTTGTGAATTTTTATAGTGAAGCTTAACCATAGAAACAATATACATATTTAATACAAAATGATTACTAACCTGTCGGCTCCATATTGTATTTGAAGGTGTCGCACATGACGAGGATATCGTTTCCTCTACGGAACGGGTCTTTGTAAATAGCTCGAGGCACAAGAAACGTGTCCGAGTTGTGGCCATCTGATTGGTATGTTGAACTACCGTCGAAATTCCACACTGGTAAATCTGTAGGCAAAACAATTTCATAAGCATGTAAACTTTACGGTTCACAAAAAATCCGAACATTGACTTAAGGTACAGTCAGGGTAAGAAAAGGTCCGTCACTTTAAAGTCGAAATATGCTTGCACCATTTAATTGTCAAGTTGTCAGTCATGCCAAAATTTCATTTTTATTATTATTGATTTATTTCAAACGTATGTCAGTTGTCTGCTTAGTACTTTAGTTCCAAAAAGTACTAAGAGTCTACGATTTTGATAAAGAAATTAATTTGAAAACTTAAAAGGTTTTCGTATCCCGACTTTACCTAACTATAGAGTCGCGAGTCCACTTGAATTCGTCTAGTTATTACAAACTTAAGTCCGGGCCGACAAATGAACTAGGCATTGGGTGGATGGAATTTATTACTATTAACATTTCTATGACTGCTGAGTACAATATTAGTATGAAACCTTTTAAGTTCTCATCAAAGCTCTCCCTGCTGCCGCTACTTACCGGTATATTGTGTTTGAAGATGTTTCCTAAATCCTCTGGCTAGACATATCATACTTAAAATTAATGAAGGTACCTACATATTATCTAAAACAGCTTTATTTATTCCTTGTTTTTAAAATCCTTATAAACTTATCTTTAGTCGAAATTAATACGATAAGTAATATTGAGTCTATTTGTGGAAAGATAGCCAGATTGCTAGAATCAGATAAGTAGTCAACAAGACAGTGGGGTGTCTTTATCAAGCTTAATTTAATCAAATTAATAATATTCGATAATAACTTTACTTGAGTCGTGTTTTTATCGATCCAGGACACATTCGTCACTTTCACAAAAACGCAATTAAGTATATATATTTTTAGTTCGCTTTTGGCACCATGTATAGTGATACAATGTAAAATTTTTAGACTAATAAAATAAAAGTTCAATAATTTATTTTAATTTTGGAATCGCCGGAGGCTTCAGCCGGAATTTATTTACGAAACCTTGTCTCGGAGCTTTATTATGTATTATTGGTTGAGTAAATTTAGAAGCTTCCGCTCGCAGAGATATATTATTTCGATGATCAGAATGCCTTTTTTTCATTTGTGGAAAATGACGTTGTAACGTCATCATGTTAAAACCTCTATATGGTAACAATGTCGTATTATATTCCTTCAAAGTAGTAACTCGAAAATATGAACGAAAATGGATCTTCATGTTATAATCTTCATGAATTTTACTCCTTATGCCATAATCCTCACGAATGTGATGTAGAGTCAACGAGAATTTTTTTGTCATATATATATGAAGAAGAGTTAATTAATTATCTTCATGACGAATTATATAGGTAAGAGACATCCGACGATTATGGAGCGATTGCCAATTCTATTAAAAGTTGAAACTAACGAAGAAAGGGAATTCTATCAGTTCTATCAAAGTTAGCCAAAAATAATAGAGATTTGCAATGATACCGATTTTATATTTGCTATATAAGCACTTAGTATTTGATAAACGATGATTAGATTATAATTATTACTGGGTTAGAAACAAAAAAAAAAAAATGGAACAGCCGAGATAAACAACTAACATTAATATATGAAAATTTGTGTCGCAACATGTAGTTAAGGCCGTTCAAGGTCGTATCAAATGTTTTGCGCTTATTAATCAATAATGTTTAGGTATTATAATATAACCAGTTGTGAATATTAAATTTGGCACACAGATAGTTTATTACCTGCATTATCTTATGTCAAGTCAAGTCGCGGACAAAGTCGCAGGCAAAAGATTGTTTTTAATATATTATATTACTATAATTTTATACTTGCACACCGAAACGAAAAAAGCGTTTTTATTACTACGGTCATCAGTCCTAGTTTGCCACCACTCCTAACTATTTTTTATTGTTATTGTCAACTATAAGACATCTCGTATGTCGTCGTATATTATATCAATAAACATACCTTTAGGAAGTTTCGGAATGAAATTCAAGGTGCGATCTTTGCATCTCAAATTTTCACCGGTGCCATCGATCCATACGTACGTAGCTAAGATCTTGTCAGCCGGCACAGGCAGGTCGTTATATCTTCCCAATAAAGACTTCGAGAGCACAGCATTCGGTGAATTTGTTAAAACTGGTCCGGACAATATTTTTGGATTATCTGTTGAAGACATAAAACATTTAACTCCGAGAGAAATAGTCCTTTCACTAGAGGTTACTCAGTGGTCTTATTATTATGTTTTATTATTAGTTAAAATAGTAACTTGTGATAGTTTATATAGATAATGAAATAAGCTTCTACAAGTAGTTACATAATAAAACTTTTATTATGAAAAATGTAAAAAAATAAAGTTAAATCAATAAAGAACACCGTTTCGTTTTATTTACTTGTAATAACTATACGTTGTTTCATCAATTCAATCAAAATAATAATCTGTTAAATATTACCTTCAATCTTCCCAACTCCGTTTTCCGTCATTTTGCTTGTTTATATTAGCCACTGAAACATAAAAATTAAAATATAATACATAAGTAGGTATAGTATTAAAAAAATCTACTAACAAGTACACTTTATTTGTATTTTAGTACATATTTTAATTACAATTAAAATGTATTTCTTTTATACAAAAAAAATGTATAACCATAATAATAACTAATTTAAATTTAAAGTTTGCTTTTCGCACATTTCGTACGTAATAAAATCGCGCGAAAAGACCACTAAGTATATAGGTAAACTTGTTTTAGTTTGACATTTTGTACTCCCAAGAAGAATGGAAGCACTGCCGTCATTTTCAGTTAAATATTATTAATTAAAAGTTCTCTAAAATGTAACAATTTGAATTGATTGTTTTAAATGTAAATCTGAACCCGTGAATTAAATTCAGGCCACTATAACAATAAGCATACAATCATTTATTAAAACATGTGTTTTGGACACGAACATCTTTTTGTACTAGTAACAAACTAGTAATGAAATGAGCTTTGCATGGTATTAGCATAATCGTATTCTATTTTAATGCGTGGTACCTACTCGAGAAAGATAAGAACGATAAATATAAGATAAGAAAAAACAAATATAACTTGTTACACCAAAGAAATCAGTAAATCTGATTAAAAAAACAATTTCATAAAATGTCTATAACTATAGGTTTTGCCCGCGATTTTGTCCGCGTCCGATCGCTACTAAACTTCACAGGATTACCCGCTGGACTAATCTGAAGATTGTCTGAAAATTTCATCAAAGTCGGTTCAGCGGTTTTGGAGTTCATATGTTCCCTACATGTTCCCTCTACATACACACACACGCACACATCGCCTTTTATTTATTAAGAAGACTGTTTTTGAGGAAGAATTTAAAATTAAATCCTAACACTTATAACGTTATTTATAGTCTGAAAAAATGTGTGACGAAATGCCATGTTTTTGTCCGCTTATCGAATGTTTTGTCTGTGTTATTGTGCGTATGAATTCCAAAATTTGCTACTAGCCATCGAGGTCAACTTATTGTTGCGTCACTTGGTTAAACAGTCATCCCACTTTATCACTTTTAAAACGTATTCTACGCAGGTATAGATAGTCTCTCTCATGACCCTAAAACATTAATCAATGCGCTTTATTACTTCGAAATTTATCATTTATTTATCATTTTATATCACATTATGTTGATCATATGCGTAAGTAAGTTTAATGTAGAACAATCCTTTGCGGCGGGTTGGTCACACAATCACTTTGGCATCTAATATGTATTTTTAAACACAACATCAATCAATACTAATAATAAATCTGTAAGTATAGGTATTAAGTGTAGGACACATTATATATAGGCTACTTTTTCTTTTTCAACGCGGACGAAGTCGCAAGCACCAGCTAGTATTCAATATTTCTGATGGTGAACACCATCAGAGATACGTTTAAGTGGTTTAAGAGGAGTTAGCGGCCAAACAGACAAAAATGCCTGGAAAACGACTTCAAATTATATTTAAGTAGAGAAAGACGTGTATACTTGTATAGGTACTTCCAAGTGTAAAAGGACTTTCCTTGTAAATAATATGCATTACTAGCTGGTGCCCGCGACTTCGTCCGCGATCTATATAACCTATAGCCTTCCTTGATAAATAGACTATCCAACACAAAAAGATTTTTTCAATTCGAACAAGTAGTTCCTGAGAATAGCGCGTAACAACAAACAAACTTTTCAGCTTTATATAATTGGTACCTATAGATTGCTATAGATAGATTAACTCTACCTTTTTTCTACATAGGTACGTTTAGATTACCATAATTATAGGTGGCCATTATAACGCAAAAAAATAATTCTTTAAAAATAAAATTGTTTCTTGTTGTATTCAAAAGTTAATAAAGAACTGGTAACGACCAAGTTATATGTCGGCCACGCGCTCTTTTCTGACCCAAATAAGAAATGTCTACATAAATACTTCACTGAAGTAGGTAACAGCGATAAAAAGCTATGTTTGATTATTTTTAAATTGTATATTAGTGTTTTATGATATTTTCGAATAACATTCTATGACCTATTTATTTCATTTATCCGTTAATGTTGTTATAGAGTTCCATATAATAAGCACTAAGGAGCACGATACAAACTAAGTTAACTACAAATTATTACGTAAAATGTTTCCAGAACTAGATTTAGGGTTTGAATGGTGCCAACGTGTTGGTTTCATTACCCAATTTTTCATTTGCGTTTAATAAATACTTTTATTAAGTTCACCTGAATAAAAATCACGAATGACCTAGTGGAAGAAACGAGAGTGAAATGATAATAGTGCCGATAATTATTATAATTTTTCCAATTAACACTGCTATCTTGTTTTGCTTCGTCAATGACGTATCTGTTTACGAGAATTTTTAAATGTGTTAGCGTCTAATAGAAGAAAAAAATAAAAAACAGAATAATCTCAATGCAAATTGAGTTAGGCATAACAAATATTCCAATCAGACGCAATTAAATGGATTTTGCGTGTTTGACTATGGATTTAAAATTAACGAATGAATAATTAAGTAGATTTTTTAAGCGCCGTATTCGACATGTTTTATTGGTTGAGAAAATATGTTTTTAAATAAGCTAACTTCATTGAATGACGGTTTAGTTTAATAAGATTTATGTGAATGGGTAGGTGTAAATATTTGAAAGTTATTAAAATATTAAAGGGATTATTGTGTTACTAGCTGCTCCTGGTGCCCGCGACTTCGTCCTCGTTGAACGATGAAAGGTACCCTATGCCCTTTCTGGTGTCCCAGACAACGTGTATGCAAAATTTCATGGTGATTGGTTTAGTAGTTTTTGCGTGAAAGCGTAACAAACAAACAAACAAACTCACAAGAAAGTACAGATTAGTACGGATTTCGCAAAGCAGTGAAGAGATATGAATGATTTAGTAGTGGCAGAGATTACTTCGTCATTTGGGCAGCCCCGTCTGGCCATTTTAAAGAAGACCACAGTGAAATAACAGCACGTGTGCTGTGGTTTTTTGTTAAGTGAGTAAGTTGTACCAGAGCCCATTTCCCTAACCCTTATCCTACTATTTCCGGCAACGCACTTGCAGTACGTGTAATATCACGAGTTATTACCATTTGGACAGATTTTCGGAATAAATAAATATATCGCTATTTTAACAAACATGCGTCTACAGGGTCTTAGCCTAGTGCAGTTAAAGTACAAAGTATGTTCTACCCGAAAAGTGCATGCAAATTATTTGTACTTATCATTTAATTGGCTTAATATATTATTATAAAATAGATATCGATAATATCTAATAATTTATAATAAAAAAAATATCGCTAGCGTGTCTGATGATCTACGTATTGTGACCGTAGTTGACAAAGTTCGCGAAGCAGTATTTGTTGTGATGGCAGAAGGAGACGCGTGCATTCGAACCAAGGCCATCGGGACTTTCCACATCCGATACGGAAAATTGTATACCACTTGGCAACCCACCCACCTTGCGATGTTTTCAAACACGAATTCACTCACTAAGTAACCCCCCAGAAACTAAATACATTCCTTAAATTTATATTTCATACCCTTATTAGAAGTGATTAAAGTAGATTTAAAAATTACCTTGATTTTCGAAGTTTCCGCAGGGTTGATAAAGCACGCGAAAAGCGTATGCTGTTTAGTTACTTTCAATGTTCAATGTAGCTATACGATCGTGAAGCGTTCTAGGATTGACTGGCGATCGCGTAAAGTTTCAGTGAATATAAATGCGCGCGCATATCACCGCAATCGCTCTGTGGGGGGGGCTCAACGTATACCTACTATTAACTGAATTTTATGGCCACTTTTATTTGGTATCGAATCAAATCGGTTAATCCCGTGCCTTGTGTAAAAGTTAAAGCGCACTTCAGTTGAAACATCACGGAATGAGGTCATCATTCAGAAGCGTTTCAGAAGCCATTTTTTTCCACGTATCAAGATTCGTATTTTACATACCGGTACTCAATAGAAAACAGTATTTATATTACTAAAAGTAGAGACGAAATTCATGCGAGTTATTTTTTTCTCGTTCAGAGACTAGCAGGTTTTCTACGAAGGTTTCATTTATAATTAATTTTTCACTTATAAAACTGCCGCGGTCATATTAAAGATAAGGGATTAAAAGGAATAGGGAAATGGGTGTTACTCACTCACCGATTACAACAGCACACGTATGGTGAACATTTTTTTTCCATTTATACTCATTAAGAAGTGTTATTAAATAATTTTATATTCGTATTTC
This sequence comes from Synanthedon vespiformis, assembly GCA_918317495.1. Lineage (NCBI taxonomy): Eukaryota > Metazoa > Arthropoda > Insecta > Lepidoptera > Sesiidae > Synanthedon > Synanthedon vespiformis. The sequence goes on from OU906947.1 coordinate 9,200,252, forward strand.
ATAGAGTCATCGCGTTCTTATTTTTAGTCCTGTACGAATCATATCGGAATGTTCATAATAACACGGACAAATGCACAATAGTTATTTGTGTTACAAGGGGACAAAAAGTAGGTACCATAATATTCCTTAAGGGCGTTATTGTGAATTCAGTATGTAAAAGTATGATAAAAAGGCGGAGTATCCGCCTCCATATTTTTTATCACTACACTTATGAGAAAAAAAAGAGTGGCGTATTATGGTTGGCTCACAGAAACTATTTCTTTAATTAAATTGAAGTCGCTATCCACGTTCTCTCTCCCACAGATTTAGATATGGCCTTCGAGAGCGCAAGAGCGGTCAAGAAGAAGGTGTACACAAAGTAAAAAAAATACAATGTGGCAAGCAGAGGAAAGTAAAAATTATAGTAATTTATGACGACTGCCTAGTAATCACTAAGTACATATCTACTCCACAAGCTACAATTCACAACTATTGATCGAAAGCTTATCGAAAGCTTTTACTAAAAAGTGAGTGCGTATAGCCGCGTAGAGCTTCTACGGATATTACTTACCAATATTGTAGAACTATGTATAGTCACTGGTATACCGACAGTGTATACTGCTAGACTTATATCTGCTACAGACAATCTAAAATGGGTTGATACATATAAAAACTTAGTATGCATAAAAACTAGCATAAAAAGATAAATTTTAGATACGTCACATTTTTGAAGTGAAAACTTATTTGGCACTGTTATGGGGAAAAAGCGTTGAACTTCATAAGGTGTGTGTTTATTTATATAATATTTTCTTAGCATGAGAAGGTACTATTATATAAACAAACACAGGTAAGAAGGAAAAACGTCTTCATTTTAACATACAAATTGTCAGTCGTACTGCTGTCATTTTTTTTATTTTAAACTCGACACACACAGGCTGATGGTCCACTTGTTGGTACCCGACGGTATAACACAAGCAACGCCACATGTGCTGCAAGTGCGCTGCTTACCATAGTACAAAGGATTTGATGGATTAAACCATGGTCCAATGAAATCTATTTTCGAAAACCCAAGATATGTGTACTAAGGATAAGTGAAAAAAGTTAAGTGGATAACCCTACTAGTAGTGAGTACTTAGTAGGGATAGGTGAAGCGGGTGATAAAATCGATCTATTTGTCGCTTTGAAAAACAAAAGAAATCTGATGTGTTTCTAACATCATTTAGCAACATTAAGTTCACAAGTTTATATGTTTTTACTAATATCACGCTGATAAAAAACGGAAAAATCGGATGTAAAATTGTTAAATGAGCAAATTATTTTATCGTCAATCCCGTGTGACCGACCCGTGTAATCATGTTAGTGTGTGACTGTCTTTGCCGGTCATGCATGTCGTTATTATCATCAATACTAATAAAAAATTTGTAAGTGTAGGCATTGTATGTATTGTATGTATGTTTTTTTATATTGTATGTATGTATGTATGTACAAATGCGGCCGAAGGTGGACCACGCTTACCTAGTAAGTGCCCATTTAACCTTGATTTGAAGATCCCGAGATTGTAATTTTGAGGAAACACGGACGCAGGCAATGAGTTCCACTCCTTAGCAGTTCGGACAAGGAATGTGAAACTGTAACGCTTCGTGCGTGACCGAGAAACATCAACCACGAAGGGATGAAACCCGCACATCGTGTTTCACAGGTGGAACGGTTCCGGCTGGAACATGTATGTTCCTCCAATAACTCTTAAACCAATTAACTGATTTTCATGAAACATGGTAGATAAACATTTAGAGGTACAGAACATAGGATAGGCTATATTTTTCTTTTTCAACGCGGACGAAGTCGCGGGCACCAGCTAGTGAAGAATATAAAACAAATGCACACATGTATAGACATACTTAGTTAGAACACACACAAAGTGTCCAGTGGGAATGCCTGACAAGCGATACGACTTAAACATGATGTAATAATTTAAGCTGGGTGCACACGAACTAAGAGGTAACAAAATAGCAGGCGATGCTTGCGTTTTGTGAGAATGCAAGGAAGCGGCGGCAAGACAACGGGAAAAGGATCCTATTTTGTCCGCGACCTTCCCCCTTGACCAAGACCTGGGCTGTCTTCATCATGATCATAATCATTTCACCCGGAGGACCTCCACTGCTGGATATAGACCTCCCCCAAAATTTTCCAATTGGACCGGTCAGAAGCAGCCTGGATCCACCGTAGACCTGCGGCCTTTATTAGGTCGTCTGTCCACCTTCTGGGTGGACGTCCTACGCTACGCTTGCTGGTCCGTGGCCTCCACTCAAGTTTCGTTGGTCATTATGGGGGGTGTTTTGCCAATACTCGCCACGCTTGGCAGGCGGGTTGGCGAGCGCAGTTCAGTTCAGTTCAGTCAGTATAATTGTCCACAAAGGGCGCTGCTTCCACCCTTTGGTGGTTTTTCCTTAGCCGATTTCTACGGCAACCACGGCCATTCTAAGCGCTCATGGGGTAGGTAGACTAATACCTCCTGTCATAAGATCCCCGAAATGGCTATCGACAAACCGCGCAGCCTTGGCGGGTCACGGAAAAGTGTCGCAACGTTCCCGCGACCAATTTCCAATTTCACCTAATGAATAGTAACAGTGCGTCCATCAGTAAGTAATTTATTGGAAGTATAGAAGTTATATTAGTTAGAATAAATTATACGAGCCAACACGTGGGTACCTATATCATTTCACCATATTATGTAATCAATTAAATGTCAATGTTATTCATTTTATTTATGTCTTTTTTGCACACAGGTGTTTGATACCTATTAGTATATTAGTCTAAATATAAACTAATAAAAGAACTTGTCGATCATTACAATAAATTAATTATTCCGTACATTAATAAATAAAATAAAAAACAAGGCAGTCACAAGTTCGAATCCTGGTTGAAAAGGAACAATTATATTGGAAGCTTGGGTGTTTGAGAATGTTCGCATTGTGTTTTGTACAAAGATTACCACATTCGCTATTCGTACACTTCGCTATTAGTCACATTCGCCTTTCGTCATATTTTATGTCATTACTGTCATTAGAAGTACATCTGAAGTTCTGATAATTTGAAGGAAGAGAGACCATTTGATTTTTCTGAAGAAAATTCAAGAAAATTCACATGTCACACGTTACGCGTTACAGGCTACAACATGTTTCAGTACATATTAATATAATATATTTATTAAATTATTTATTTATCAGTGCTCGGAGCTAAGACACACACTTTTATCAAATAAACTGTTGGTTTTTTTTTGTTATTACTCGCTGTGTACGGCCGGCATTATTATCAATATCTGACCAATATCATTCGACTGACGTCAAACATTTTAAGTTTAGTGGAAGTTTTCTGAATCCGATAAACAATATTCGTTATCTACACTACATGTAATAATAAAACAAATGAAATCAACAGGTGATCTTCATACCCACCTTCAGAGCTCATAACTTCGTTGTGCATTCCATTGGATATGTTAATTTGGTCTTCGACAATATTAAAGTAAGTACTTTTACTGAGAAAGTAAGTACAGTCGGCCGCAAATGTCGATTAACACATTCTAAAGTGCCAAACAACTGAACACTTAACTTACTTCCCGCTTTACGATTGTTTGTACGTGAAGTTTATTTTGTTTTCTAGTCCTGACTACGACTTATGGCGCGTTGAGTGTTCAGTTGTTTTGCTCTTTTGAATATGTTAATCGACTTTTTCGGCAACCTCTAGGTGGCAGAAAGAGGTCTTTTGTAGAGATCTAATCTATACCATCGCATAATAACAGGATAAGTAAATCGATTATTTAGAATTGGTATTGGGTAGGCGTGACGGGTTCTTAATAAATATTATCATCAATACTATAATAATAAATCTGTAAGGGTTAGCCATGGAGTAAGTCACTTTGTCAGCCGACTTCCAATAAAGGAATCTCAATTCCTCAGTTCTCAATTCGACTGTATTTTTTATGTTTGTTACCTCATAACTTTCGACTGGATGAAACGATTTTGATGATTCTTTTTTTTTTATTTGAAAGCTGGTGCTATTTATGTGCTATCCAGCAATAAGGCTCGACTAATGAGAGAAGGAACATTAATTTTCAGAGTAAATTTATTCGAGATTCAGAAGGTATCTAAGTAGAAATAATTATACAATTACATTTGCATGAGTATATTTCTGATGTTTGCGTAACCTATGAAAAAAAATATGTATTTTCATTTTCATGATTGGAGATTCTGGCCAGTATCTATACATTTTTTCACAGTTTATTTTATCAATTATCATACTTTGCCGACCATGTCAGCCCATAATTTTCAAAAAAGTTTGTTAGAAGCATCTTGTAAACGTCTGTCCACCTTATTGGGTGTGGACGTCCTACATTGCGCTTGCCGATTCATGACCTCCACTTGAGAACCTTCGGCTCTCCGTACTATGTGTCCTGCTCATTGCCCTGAAGAACTTACTGTTCTGGCCAGGTTATATCGTCAACTTTCGTTCGTCTACGGATTTCTCCATCCCTGATTCAATCTCGCAGCAGTGGCGGATTTACCAGAAGACAGTAGGCTGGAGCCTAGGGCGGCAGATTTTAGGGCGACAAATTTGGCCAAAAAATGAGTTTTGTCTTATGGAGACAAAAAAAAATTATTATAAAAGTGACCCAGAAATTGCTAAAATTCCTCTCGGGAACTGATACTGTGGCTGAATTGGAGTACTTGGAGTTTTTTTTTTATTACTATGAATTTGAATTTTGAACTAGGGTATCGAATTGAAGTGGTCTGTAGGGGCGACAAAATTTGAATAGCCTACGGGCGACAAAATTTGAATAGCCTACGGGCGGCAAATGTGTAAATCCGCCACTGTCTCGCAGTATATCTCCGAATATGGACATAAGTAACTTTCGTCTTGTATTCGTCTTGTAGTTTGTACCTTAAAGCCCACCATTTGGGAACTTCGGTTGAGGCCATCGATAACTATCGTCGAATACAGCATGATGTAACAGACACAGGCTCATACCAATAAATGACATTTATAAAAACAATCCATTTTAGTGTGTGTTTTTATCCGCAATTGACGCAAGATTGATTCAAGTAATTTCCTCAAAAACAATAATATACTCTGTCTGTGCTCCCGATACACTTTGTTATTATTGTTAATAATATAAACACTATTACAACGTGAATAACAGTATTGTTTCTTATTAATCAGTAAAATTGACATTTACCTACTTCGTTGTTTATAAAAAAAACAACTGTATGCTGTAATAACGAGAAAAAGTGTCTTAATGGAAAAATTACAAGAATCTAACACCACTCATTTATTAATTAGTCAATAACCCATAATATATGTATGAATTGTAATTATGAATTAATAGGAAGTTTATTACTGCCACATAATGATGTTGTTATATAATTTCAGTTTTGTTTACATAAATAGGTATATTGTAGTGAACAAATTAGATGGTGAGGAATTTGAACAAGGATTTTTAAATTTTTAAATTTTAAATCATAGAAATGTAATAAATATTATTACATCTTCAATCCTTGTGAAGATTTCTTTCTTTTACATTTTAATTATTGTAAAGTGTAGATATTATATGTATGTATGTATGTATGTATGTATGTATGTATGTATGTATGTATGTATGTATGTATGTATGTATGTATGTATGTATGTATGTATGTATGTATGTATGTATGTATGTATGTATGTATGTATGTATGTATGTTCCTCCCTAACTCTTCAACGAATTAAATGATTTTCATGAAACTTGGTAGATAAGCATTTAGTCAGACGTACAGGACATAGGATAGACTACTTTTTTCTTTTTCAACGCGGACGAAGTCGCGGACGCCAGCTAGTCTATATAAATTAAAATGAATCACTGTGTTGCTAAGCGCAAAATTCGAGAACGGCGGGACCGATTTGGCTGATTTCTTTTTGTTGTGTTTGATGAAGTCTGAGGAAGGTTCTTATGCAGAAAAAAAACGTAAAAAAATACGGCGAAAAATTAAAAACATTTTTTTTTTTTTTTCTTTTCTCATACTGTCCCCCTTCCCCCTTCTGTCCTATATATATTATTATACTCTTTGGTCCTCACTCTGTCCCATAGACACTAATATCTCTGTCCCCAGGGCCCTAATTCTGTAACGCCATTCCGCGATTCCTTACGTGAAAACAACGTCAATTCCTTAAATGGTTACGACATCTTATTCTTTATGACATATTGCACGATATGAACGGATAAGGGCACGATTTGAACTGTCAAAAATTCCACGCTTTTAAACTACGCGGAATCGTGTGGAATCGTATGAAATAAGTGCATTACATAGTTATTTACTCTGTTTGTCTGCAAATTTTAATAAAATAAACACCAACATTAAAAAATAACTTTTTATAGATAATTATAAAAGTAATATAAAACATCAAAGTTTCTTTTTATATACCTCTACTTACAATTAGGTACTTTTATAAATGATTTTACTCTCCAAAAATGAGAAATAAAATACCGCACGTACACACAATCCTTCACCCGATATATTTACAAATTGATTATGAATGATAACATACTTTAGTTAGACAATAGTTTGGTTGGAATTAAAATGTAAACAAACAAAACAAGCTGACTGACTGACTGACCACACCGACATCTAGCGTCGCCATGTGGCAACTGCTATTTATATAATATTTAAATGATAAAACACCTAAACAATAATAATATCATATTATTATATGGATTTGATAATTAAAACGTTATTTACTCACTTTATTTAAAATATTAATAGAAGTGAAACATTTCCGAGGTAACATAATGTTATCTGTGCATCAGTGGAATTGTTAAATACATACAATAGTGTACTGTGGTTTCTGTGAAATCATAACGTGTCATAGATAATTTGTCTTAAGGCATACAGAATAGAGACATAGAATTCCATGACACGACAAGGCTAAGGACGTGGTTCACATAATCCTGCAAATTTTAATAAAATAAACACCAACATTAAGAAATAAATGTTTTTAGATAATTATAAAAGTAATATAAAACATCAAAGTTTCTTTTTATCTACCTCTACTTACAATTAGGGACTTTTATAAGTGATTTTACTCTCCAAAAATGAGAAATAAAATACCGCACATACACACAATCCTTCACCCGATATACTTACAAATTGATTATGAATGATAACATACTTTAGTTAGACAATAGTTTGGTTGAAATTAAAATGTAAACAAACAAAACAAGTTGACTGACTGACTGACCACACCGACATCTAGCGTCGCCATTTGGCAACTGCTATTTATATAATATTTAAATGATAAAACACCTAATCAATACTAATATCATATTATTATAAGGATTTGATAATTAAAACGTTATTTACTCACTTTATTTAAAATATTAATAAAAGTGAAACATTGCCGAGGTAACATAATGTTATCTGTGCATCAGTGGAATTGTTAAATACATAGACACTAGTATACTAACGTAATAGACGCACAGACTCCCCGTTTTCCGCGTGACGAAAACTAAAATGTCTACGAGTGCGTGATTATATAAGTGTGTGAGTAAGTTTTAGAGATGTCCCTTCGTCGTTATCGACAAGTAACAAAGAGTTAATGGGCGAGTTATAATTTTTTATTTATGTTATTATTATTTCACTAGACAACTCGCTCACAATAGTTAATTCTATACAGTTGAACATAAAAACTGAATAAAATGTTAAAGTGGAAACTAGATATTGCTTTGAAATAAAACCAGTTGTTATATTAAAAATTAATTAATGTTATAAATTGCTATATTAAAAATCAATAACATTTACATTAACAAAAATGAAATATCACATTAGAAAAATATTACTAAAAAATAAATAAATGAGATTTCAAAATTGAAATATTGATACAATCTAAGCCACAATATCACTATAGGTGCACAAATGTTTTGGTTTGCGTTATTAGACGCGATTTATTTATTACGTAAAATGATTTTTGATAGTATAAGACCCCCCCTCCCCCCTCCCACCTATGTAAGAAAAAAGAAAGGAAAAGGCAGACACTCTCCCCCCTATTTAATATTTATTACGTAAAAATCCAAAGGAAAAAATGAATACACGTGTGGTTTTTTTTTAATTTTAATTTTTCTAAAAAACAATTTTATGTACGTTTATTTGTACAAAGGTACTAGTGATTTTTATTTTTTGGTAATAATCAAATTATCATTGAATAAGAAGTTAAAAGAAAATAAACTAAAACACTATTAGTTAGTTTCTCTATAAAACAGCTAAACCTAGCATTAATCAACGACATTATACATAGTAAATCATATGAGCTACGTTTATATATTAATTTTAAGAGATATAATTTAAGTGCGAATAATTTTATTACCTATTAATTTAATCGATATCGATGATTCAAATACTCAATCACTACGTAAATTATTGAAATTTTCACAGACACATAATCTTTTTCATTTATTTATGAAAGTGACAAATATATTTAAAACACAAAACTACGTGATATCTTACATTTATTACACAATTTGCCATATTAATTAAACCTAATTTTCCTTGAAAATAAGGCGTTTAAACTTGTCAGTATGTTGATCATATTTACCTGTGAAATGTCTCATTATTTGGATTATTCCTGTGATTCACTTCACAACCAGGCACTGAACAACACCCCATGTTGATTTTAACAATAAATTTATTACATTTAAAAGGATTCCTTGAAGAAATTACAAAAAAACTGAAAGACGCTATTCGCAGTGTTCTTATATGTTACACTAGTTCTCTCAAAACCAGTCATATTTTCTCATTATTTCCTGTCTCTTTCGCACTCGTATTCGTGTCATAAGAGACTGCCTTCTCGCTTGCACGCTCTGTTGGTCTATTACGTAGTATATTAGTGTCTATGGTTAAATACATACAATAGTATACTGTGGTTTCTGTGAAATCATAACGTGCCATAGATAATTTGTCTTGAGGCATACCAAAGAAATCCATGACACGACAAGGCAAGACCAAGAACGTGATTTGGAAAAGTAAGACAAGAGTGTGAAATCGTAGTTGTCATACAGAATCAGGGCCCAGGTGTTAAAGTCAAATATTTGACGTCAATCAAAACAAAACGTACTGACGTACGTACACGTGTCACCTAGTAGTTACCGAGTAGTTACGTTAGTTTAATAGTGTCTATGCACGGCTGGTAATCTTCAAGGAAAAATCACTAATTAGACCAAATTAGACATAGGAATTTTATGGCCTGTGGTTATAGCAAGTGTGGTTATACTCTATACTAGTGTCTATGGCAAGATAGAACATGATTTTTGACCTCCCCTCTCATCCCTTCTTTACACGGCCTCCAGACTCTCGTGAAGTTGGGCGAGGCGAGGCGAATAAGAAAGTGTGGACGGTTACCTCGCCACACTTCGTCCAACTTTACCTCGCCTCGTGCTACTTCCATTTGTTGTCTTTTTTTGCTACCGAGTCAAAGGACTCGAAGCCACGTGCATAGAGTAACTTATAATGGTTAGGGAGCCCACGATGCTAAATTTGGACTTTGAAGATTGGATGGTAAGAAGAATCAGCACGATTAGGAATTTAGGCTGAACCGTCTGTATGAAAATCTGAAGCGCTCGAGTATTACAAAATGAGAATCGTCATAAATATTTTTTGCATTTTCAAAAAGCTGCCACGATCTTGCGTTACATCCGAATTGTCTGAATTTTAAATGGGAGATTAGTTTAGGTTCACTTAACATCCCCTCTGAAAATCTGACGCGCTCGAGTTGTATTTAAAATTTTACCCCCACCCCCGTCAACCCCACCAACCAAACCGTCAGATTAATACATATCCGTTATCGGAGACACGTGGGAAATATACATTGGCAAAAAAAAAAAAATATCTGACGCGCTCTAGTAAATCCAAAAATCCCCTCTTGGGCTCACCTACCATAATATATATAAACAACGCGAATGAGCTCCTCGCGAAGTTGAACGAGTGTGTAGCGACGCACTTCGTGCTCGGTCAACTTTCTCGAGTACTTCGTCGAGGATATTCTCGAGAGTGAGGCGGCCGCATTACATTAGTTAGTATACTAGTGTCCAACGTGTCTATGCCTTCTAATAAGCATAGACACTAGATGTCTATGGACACTAGTATACGTTAGTATATTAATGTCTATGCTAATAAGAGAGAAGCCATTTTGTTTTGCAAGATAGTTGTTGTTTGTTGTTGTTTCCGCATTTTTATACTCAGTTATAAATAATATTTTCCCCAGTGTTGCCAGATTTTTTTTTTTTATATTTTTATGTTAAGGTCGACAGACAGGTCGACCACTAATTATGGACTCCATGACTCGATATACGTTTATGAATATCGAATCGAACTGTTGTTTTAAAATGGGTCAATAATTAACACTTAGTTAATTATTGTTTTGCATAAATAACAACCGGATAACAATAGTAAACACAAAAATATTCTCATTTATGTTTTTCCGCTATATGGCGTATGGTAATCGTGGTCACATAGTCTGTATGACCTTATATTATTCAAACAAAACAAATCATTAAGCTAATATTAATATTAAATTTATCGTAACTTCAAAGCGAACACAAATGTTTTGGTAATCGCTTTTTCAGTTACTGGTCAGTCCTTGTTTGAGTAATAATGACGTCATTATAAACCACGTGGCGATTATATTATTTGTTTTGGCGATACAATTAAAATATGTTTTTTTTTATCATTGTTAAAAAGGAGGAGACGCGTATGTTTTTTTATGTTTGTTACCTCATAACTTTCGACTGGGTGAAACCATTTTATTTGAAAGCTGGTGGCTTCCCGTGTGGTCCCATTTCAATTTGGTCCAATTTTGACAATGGCATCCATGAGAAAAGACCATGAGACGGTTTGAAGTCGGTTTATTTTTCGTTATTTTATTACATTAAATTTGCGTTTCAACCTAGCTACAAAACATGCATGTTTTAAATAATTCCATACTGAGTTTTTGCAACTGCGTAATAGGCTTGCCGCCTTGCCGCCAGGGTCTTCATCGTTTATACCACATAATATACACATATGTGCTCCCAAAAGACAAACATATTTCTTCGATAAAGACAATCCGTTCATTTAAGTATTGTTGGTCCAAGTATTAAATCGAATCCGCACCGGTAATATAGATAATTATACGGTTGCAGAACAAATGCATATTATCCTTCCTTATCCTTACTAATTTAAGTATAGGTGTGAATGTAACTCCTTTTGTCAGTTACCGTTTCACAGCATAACTACTGAACCGTGTATAATAAAATTATTTTTATAAAAAACAAAACCAGGCCTTAAGACTATGTAAAAAAAATTTGGTTTCAATAACTTGATTATATCTATTTTTCTATCTGGCAACATTACATTTTCATTTCCGACATAACAAAGTCTACTGTCTATGTCTTGTCTACTCTCCTTTCCGTTCAAGGAACATAGTACTCTCTTTTCCGTTCGAGCGCTCAAAGTGATAGGTTGCCGCACTTCGTGTTTTTTCTTCTTTAATTGACAAAACTTGGCAAATATTGAATTAAATTGAGTGATGAAAATTATAAAAGGTATGTCTTTCTCGATATTCATTAACAATATTCATCATAATTCTTTCTTGTGATTGCGGTAATTAATATGGTTGCCTTCATTTAGAAATATTTTTGGTTTTAGTTCAGATATCTGAAGATGATAAATCTCACTGTTAGAACCTTGGATTGTGGAAATTATTATTTCACGCTTGAGGATCAGGTACGTAAATTTGTCTCTAGTAACAATTTGAATTTGGAACGTGTTGTATATTCTGGTAGCGTCGGATGTAGGCAGCAAGCAGCAGCCATATTTACTTTTGTGCTGACCTAAACAATTTCAAATCAATTTGGATTTCAACTTCAAATTCAATAGTGTAGCACTAGCAGTAAGTGTTAACTTAAATAAAACAAATCTTAAAGTTCTTATGAACAAAAAATTTGCTTTTTATAAGTAGCTTTATAAGGTACAGTCGGCCGCCATAAGTCGCGACTAGAGAACAAAATGAACTTCACGTACAAACGATCGTAAAAAGCTTCAGTAAGTAAGTTGAGAGTTCACTTTTGAATGTGTTAATCGACTTATGCGGCCGACTCTACTTGGGTGATTAGGTTTCCTTACATAAAACATTTAGTTTTAAGCTTTTAAGTAACTTTATGTACTAAATCAAAATGGCGTCTCATATGTACAAAATCTGTGCATTGCCTAAAATTGCATTATTTTTGATATTTCAATTATTTTTATTTTTCTATTCTCAACATTTCTCTTGTTCAACTTTTATGCTTCGAAGTAATTAATGTCTGTTAGTTGATGGTAGATGGCTACCGTTGCCTATAACACAAGCAACACTGCGTTGCCATAAGACCGGTTAGAAGCAGGTTGGATCCACCCACAACCTGCGGCCTTTTACAGGTCATGTGTGCCAACAGGCTGGCCATAAACGGGCAGCTTGAAGCAGTCAGGTTCAATCTGTAGTTCTACAGTCTTATACCTACACATATACACATGTGATTGCTTCGGGTGGTCGGCAAGGGAGTGAAATTTCACTGCGCAGGCATACACTGACTGCTTTAGCTGTCGACTGCTCTCGCACAGTGACTTTCGCCTGCGCTCTTCATTCTTTTAGAGCATTCTTGGTATGCTCGGAACAGTGAGATCCACTCATATCTTGAGATTCCAACCATTGCTGAAGTAATAGTATGCTTTTGCAAAAGTTACAAGGACCGTCTTAACTCCCACCTGAATCCGCTAGCCAAGGAGTTGCTGCTGACTGGAAAAGTCAGAAGACTGAAAAGGGCAGATGTTTTGCCTTAACTTTGTATAGAACAGGGCATTGGTCTTATTCTATACAAACGCCCATTTACCTTCAGCACATTTGATATTTGATTATAGTCTACCGACTGATGGCAAATCTAAATCATCAACAAAAAAAAATTTGTTAAGCTGGTCCTATGGAAGCTCCTAGTTTTACTTTCAAATTTAAATACTGTGAGAGATAACTATAATTCAAACAGTTTGATTTTTAAATTGCATTTTGTTTTAGTCGACAGTCCTTGCATTAAAACACAAGATCCGAGATTCACTCCACGTCGAACTACACACCCAAAGACTAATTTATAGTGGACGGATCCTTTCGGATGACATTAACTTAACAGCATTGGGTATGATTTTTGTTATTATATTTTTTTCTCTATGTGAAACAAAGACCGACTGGCATTAAAATTAGGATACCTAAACAATATGCATATTGTGCCATATTGAAAAGTAGGCTTCGGAAGGCGGTTCTGTTCTGGGGGGAAACGGAACAGGAGCTCGTACTGAACTGGCTGTTATGGATTGAGGTATTATAAATTCCATCTGAATTTATTATCAAAAGCTTCATATTATTTAATGTTGGATAATGCTCACCCTCATACTCATACTGCAAGATTTGCTAGCATGAGGTCAGCTTAAATACTATGAACCGACCAGAGCCTAGTCCAGTACAGATCTCACACTATGGGATGATCTGAAACTGGGTAGTAGACAGGAAACCAGCTCTTATGGGACAAAAACCTGCTTCGGCCAATGGGGAAGAATTGTATCATCTAAACCGGAGGAGACAATAAATTTGCAGTTACTGTAATTTTCAAACATTTTATATTTTGTTCAAAGTATGGACAAAGGACAAGTTGGAATGAATAAAATATAAATTTTAAATATATCATGTTAATTAACAATTTAAAGGTGACCTACTTTTATTGTGAAATAATTGTTGCAGATTTGCTTGCACTTGCAAATTTGCTGATCTGTTTAGATTATTGTACATAATTGCAAAAACAGATTGGTAGACAATAAAATACATTGAGTGATGAAATAGTTGAATTTCATATTTAAATGTAGGTTACGTTAATTTTAAATTTATTATGGATGACGTTAGTCTTAGTTTGGAATATACAATTTATTAAAAACTAATATCGTGAGTCAGCTCGGCCCTAGGAAGTCATCTCATTTCATATCAAGTGTTAATTTTATCAACACTAGCTGGTGCCCCCGACTTCGTCCGCCTTCTCTATAGCCTTTCTCGATAAAGAATATTTCAATTCGAACCAGTAGTTCCTGAGATATAACCAAACAAACAAACTCCAGCTTTAGGTATATATATATATTGGTATAGATTAAGTAATTTATTATTTATTTAAAGTGTCTGAAACTTGTAGATGTGGATGGAAAGGTTATTCATATGGTCCAGAAGGAACCTCCTAAATCTACAATGAGAAGTCGCTGTGGAGGACCATACCGTGCGGGTCCATCGGGAGCAGGTCCATCAAGAGCAGGTACATCAGGAGCAGGTCCATCAGGAGCAGGTCCATCGGGAGCAGGTACATCAGGAGCAGGTGCATCAGGATATCAAGTTCCCAATGAACAGGTTTGTATTATTTTATAAATATTTGTACATTAAGAATTTATATGATTTGATGTATTCAGATAAAGGCTATTTTTTGACAAAGTGGACATATTGCGTTTTGCTTTATGAATGTTCGGTATTTGTGGAGCAGCTTAAGTTGCTCATAAGTTCTATTGAAATTCTTGCATACAAATTCGAACTTTTTAACTGCATTTTGACTGATTACCAAGGCTTAAATTCCGCATCTGAAAGCAGGACTCTGAACATGGCTATATTTGAACATCTAGTCTCGTATGGAGACTTAAATCATCGTCATCTCAGTCCAGCTAGGTATATTATACAGACCTAGGATTGCTGGACGTAGACTAACCCATAAACTATATGGTTTCCACAATCTGCCTAATTGAACCGTTTTGCTTCCTTGTGGACGTACTCACTTGAGTTTTCAACTGTTACTGAGGTTGACACAGTGACAGTTAAGAAGATCGCTTTGGGAAAGTCGCTTGGTACCATCGAGCACTGTTAATAATATTATAGTGATTGATCAATTTGTTGCAATGTGAAGGATCCATGCATTTCATTACCTTATAAATTTTCTATTTCTTTGATATTCAAATATTTTGTTTAATTATATTTTAGATAAGACCCGAAACATTTAACATTCCGTATATGATGAATGATACAGACCGAAGGTTGGTCTCCATCAATGAATTAATATTGGACATCAACGAGAGTCTCCACGACCTCGAGCAACTACAGCAACCCCAAGTAAGTATTATGACAACTTATGAGTTTGTTTTATTAGATTATGATGCTGGGACTAGCTGGTGCCTGCGACTTCGTCCGCACCTATAACCTTCCTCGATAAATGGACTATCCAACACTAAAAGATTTTTTTTATTTGAACCAGTAGTTCCTGAGATTAGCGCGTACAACCAAACTAGCTTTTGTTTAACCTGATGGACACTGATGCCACATTTTGGCAGAAGTTTAAGATTTTCTTTCTGATGTGGAAACTTTAATAGATGATAATGATAATTGATAAGGTCAGAATAGCAATGATGGTCGCCAAACTTCATAGAGAAGCGGTTCGCTAAGAAGAAAAAGATTAAAAATCTATATAAGAAGAAAAAAAATCTCAAGATTTCATATTGTTTAATAACGATATACAACTATTTCAATTGTTGAATAAATACTTGAAGTTAAATAATACACACTTAAATATTCCTAGTTGAATAGGAGGATTTTTTTGGGTGATAAAAGTTAATTAAAACCCAAATTTTCAGAATGATACAGACTGGGGCAATGGATTCGTGAGACCCAGGCAAAGGGAAATCACCAGGTAAGGTTTTATAACTGATTCCCTTACAGACTTATCTCATATAACTATTTGTCTTGAATGTATTTAAGGCATGTTTGAACTGAAACCCTGTCAAGGTCCTCCGAATGTGAAATACTAGTAGTTCATTTTTTTGTAAGTCCCACAGGAATGTAACATTTTTCCAAAAAAGATAAAAAGTATCCTATATGGTAATCCAGGTGCCAAGTTTCCTCCCAAAACTTTTTTATAAATAAATACATTGTAGATTAGGATAATGAATTTAATTATGAAACTATTTACAATTACTTGTGAAATAATATAGCTCGTATTATCAACATATTATGATGATGTTATGTTGTTGCTAAGTTTTCAATTATAATTATGTGCTGGTGAGTATGTATGGATAAGACTGGGGTGCATCTTTTATTTTTTGTGCATAATTTTATTTCTCTTGCAATAAATAATATCAATCGTGGTGATATATGATATCTCTGTAATTTAAATTTTTTTTAATGAATTTTACATTTTAATGTATGTAAACTATTATTAAATTTATCCAATATTTTGTACTTTAGAGCTCAGACTCCCCGAGACTTTATGGAAACGCGTGTCGCCCTAGAGACGACCCAGGCTCAGGTCGAGCATTTTAGGCGGCGTTACACGCAGTTGATACGCAATATGGTAAGTTTTAAATTATATTAGCATAGCAGTAGTTGTAATAAATATTAGTATTTTTTTTTTTAATTTCACAATAACATCTAAAAAAGGGTCTGGGTTTATTTATTTACATATTGATAAAAAATAATTTTAATATTTCCAATTATACACTATTGCTCCTTCCTAGCCACACGTGGTTTATCAAGTATTAAAATTTTACAGGTTGACGCTATATTAGTCATATTATTATTATTTTTATTAAATGGTTACACTCACGTCACGGAAAAACAGACAATAATGACTTTTATTTTTCAGTTAAGTAATGGTCATAACAGTGATCATGAACTTAGTTCATTCAGATCTTGGTCGGAAAAGATACAAGCGATAGAGCACTCTTTGGCGCATACTTTTCACGCATTAAGCGAATTTTCCATCGAAGTGGACAATTTCAATAACATTAGGCTCGTATCCGAGCCTGGTCCTAATCCTGCGCGACCGCCATTACCAGTGGAGGTTAGTTTAAATTTATTAATCCTTACCAATATTATAAATGTGAATGTGAGTTTCTTTGTTTGTTTGTTACGCTTTCACACAAAAACTATTGAACCGATCACTATGAAATTTTGCATACACATTGTCTGGGACATTAGAAAGGACATAGGCTACCTTTCATCGTTCAACGCGGACGAAGTCGCGAGCACCAGCTAGTTATCTATGGTCAACAGTTTTACATCTCATGTATGAACTTTTGTGTTCATACATGTTAATAACTTAGTTACTACTTTTTGTAATTCAATAACTTTAAAAGCTAATAAAATTTTGTTAACTATGTTTATGAACATATTGTCTCAACAGAATCATCTTTGTATATTTAGGTACTTGTATTTCGTTTTAAAAATTGTAATGTATCCCATTTCGCCTGTACTGTAATATTTGCTGAACACGAAAGATGTGTCCATTTCTTGCACACTTTGTAAAGCATAATTATGCTGTTATGTTTTATGCTTTACAAAGTGTAAAGTTTAAAGCTATTTAAAAAATATTTAAATGTCAACTGTTGATTTTTTTATTGTTTACTAGCTGGTGCATGCGACTTCGTCCGCGTTCTCTATAGCCTTCCTCGATAAATGGACTATCCAACACAAAAAAAAATCATTTCGAACTAGTATTTCCTGAGAATTATTGATGTTTTTTTTTATAAATGTAAATTTGTATTATTATACTTTCAGACTATAAGACGCAGAAGAAGCGGAAATATCAGAGCACAGCCCTTTAATCTGGGGATGGAGAATGCCACTTCTAATGCGAACCAAGGAATGAATATAAATTTGGAACGTTGCACCACTTTCATACTGTCAAGCCAAACCCCGATGGGAGACAGAAATGATCTAGTCAATCCTCCGCCACAGACCACTGAGCAAATAGTACTTGGTCCTTTAGGTAATCTGCCTGAAATTGTAATTGATAATTTAAAAGAAAATCATTCCTAACTCTTTTTAACAAAAAATAAGCCGACTTCAAACCGTCTCATGGTCTTTTCTCATGGATGCCATTGTCAGAACTAGACCAAATTGAAATGGGACCACACGGAAAGCACCAGTTTTCTAATAAAAAAAGAATCATCAAAATCGTTTCACCCAGTCGAAAGTAATGAGGTAAAAACCTTAAAAAAATACAGTCAAATTGAGAACCTCCTCCTTTTTTGGAAGTCTGTTGAAAAATTGTCTTTACTTGCTGTGTTTATATGGCGGCACCAATTTTATAGATTTCATAACTTTTTTTACTGAGGTGGACTCTTGTAGGTTTACAGCCAAATATTTACTAACTAGCTGTTGCCCGCGACTTCGTCCGCGTTAAAAAAGATGAAAAGTAGCCTATCACGTGTGTACTTCTAAATGTTTATCTACCAAGTGTCATGAAAATCAGTTAATTCGTTTAAAAGTGATGGAGGAACATACATACATACAGAAAAAAATTTAAAAATCGTCAATTTAGTTTCATTATCATGTATAGAGCCTATATACACGATATTGCTGAAAACAAACCTACAGATTTATTATTAGTATTGATGATATTTTTTAGATCTCGATAGTATCCTAAGAAGCAACCCGAATCCAGGGGCTGAGGACATAAGCTATTCTCCCGACTCAGATTCTCCGGGTGACAATGACGGTACGTATAAGTTATTATTATTATTCTCATAGTGCACTATCATTTTAGTACGTCTATGTATGTTGCTATTAGTTTCATCTCAAATATTAGTAAAAATTAATATATTATAAAAGTAAAACTGTGAAATTGATTGGGTTCGTCTCCAACTCGAAAGTTAAATTTTATGTAAATGCTTAAATGCTTGCGTTAACTATAAACTTTTTATGATATGAAAGTGAAAAGCTTAAGATTATGGAAGAACAAACTTATATTTACTACAATTTCTATTAAAACAAGAAATATTTATATTAGAAAGAAAGTAAAAAATGTTAAAATAATATTATATTTTAACAAAAAAAATAATAATATGATTAGGGTAATATTATTTACTAGCTGTTGCACACGACTTCCGTCGCTTAACTTTATAAAATACTAGTTGGTGCTCGCGACTTCGTCCGCGTTGAAAAGTATAAAACGCCATCTACCGTGGAATATCACCAAGCAGTTGTCATGTTAGTCGTTTCACCCATTGAAGTAATATATCTCTGCGAGGTTTTACCTAATTTGGATAGATGGCGCTATCTCCCTGGCCAAGGCGCTAGTATTTACTTTTATTTTAGATTTCCCGTAGGAATGAAGCATTTTCCCACGGTAAAAAGTATCCTATGTTTGTCACAAAAAATGTCTACTTCTAATGGTAAAAGAATTTTTCAAATCGGTCCAGTAGTTTCGGAGCCTATTCTATACAAACAAACAAATCTTTCCTCTTTATAATATTAGTATAGAATAAATATAACCTTTGTTACTGGCTGATAATGTAGCAAAGGTGATAATTCAAAGGTGAAAGAATTTTCAAAATAAAATTGGTCCTGTAGTCTTCCCTCTTTATAATATTGGCATTGTATATACATAGATAGTATAGACAAGAAGAAGTTCAAAGTTTGTGGAAGCATTGTGTGACGATCTTTTTTTTTTCATAAGCCCTCCACAAAAGTTTCTTTAGGTACCTCTACATTAGGTGAATGTTTACTAATTTTAAGACGCAACTATTGCAAATTTTATTTTTATTGTTTTCAGTGATGTTCATTACTAGCGATGCCCAAGGTTTCTTGCAAAATATCACGCCATTTTTCAGGCAAGAGGAACCTTTTCCTGGAACCTCGCAGTTTTCTGATCAGTCAGGTAGGCAATGTTTATTCTTTTTTGGCTAAATAATTGCCTTGTGATGTATGTTATATTTTGTGTATTTTTTTTAAAGTATGACTGAAATAAAGTTATTATTCTTATCTTTATTATATTTTGTAACATTTTAAATGTTTTTAATATTTTATATGTATTTTTTTTTTACAGAAGACAGATTCCGTATGCCGTCTGTATTTCAAGACCTGCCAAATCAAATATACGACAGATTTTTGTTCTGCGACAGCAGACACGCCCACGCTGCATTGCAGCAACGCAGGTAATGGCAATTCATCTTATGTCGATAGTATGATAAAATTTTACTCTGATTTCTGGAGTTAATGTTATGTAATTTTTGATTAAATTTTGTTCAGTCAGGAACTCTATAATGTTGTGACTACGTTTCCAGATATCACCTAACATACCAATTGGAGGAGGAGCGACGGGAAACGTTAAGGAATATCGAAAATTCCCTGAGAGTGATGATTAACTATGTTCCTGGCTTAACTGAGGTAATTTTATTTTGTTTGAAACCTGACGTGATCGAGATGGTTAGTTAAGACCTTCTATAAACATGAAGATCTGTTTAGATGTTTAATAATGTATGGGACAACTAACTTGTTTCACTATCATGTGAATATGAATGAATAAATACAATACATAGTATAATAATAAGATTGTAATGTATTTAGTGAGACAAAAATTTTACAACCTGCTGTTTTTACAATTTACAACCTACCATAATTCTTGAAATTTCTTGCTTTATGCTTTACGTAAAAAAACAGATATTATCTTTAATGTTAACATGTGTTGCCCCAACCAACCAAAATTAGTGTACCATCAATTATATATCCTTTACGGTATTAAAGTGCATTTAATTTATTTGCAGGATTACATCATTTCAATGGCACACCTGCTGTGTCTTTCCTCATTCCGGGAGACTTACATGAATGCCGCATTGACGCTTCTGGTAAGATATTACGAGTATATAATTATTTCCAAATTTATTGCTATGAATTTTATTATCATGCTTTGCTGCTGCAACTGCTGGTATTTGAAAGTGATAAAGTTGGTTTATCGATGAACTAAAATAATGACAAATAGAGGCGAGACCCCAATCGAAGTTCTCGGAAACCAGGGTTGATAAAAATAATGAATAAAAAAAATTCAAGTCTGATTTATTTGATTTTAATCACATTGTTTTTTTTTTACATTCTGATCTTTTTTTATTTGGAAGCTAGTTATTAATTTTTTTTTTTTTCTTTTTGATAGAAGTTGTAAGTGATATCTTTTTAATAAAAGATAAGGGAAAGTGAATAGGCATTTACATCTCTTAAAACACTTGAATAAATTTCGGCATGTTTGTACAATGTACTTGCCAAGATTTCATTATGATCTGCCCAAATTTATAATTGGGATAACATTTTACATGCTATTAATATTTGTATTTTTCACATCGCCTTATTACTAATTACCATTAATTACATTGCTTTCCCTGATTTCCATTCGCACTAATGCTATTTTTCAGCCAATTTTTCAATGTAAAGAAATGGCGGAACCGATCTAGCCAATAATATATGTTTTCAGACAAAAATTATAACAAAAATGCACAAAAATATAAGAAATCAGTAAATCTTGTTTCTCGCCCATACTGATAACATTAAATGTGTTTGATAAGAAACCTTCTTTTTTTGCAGGTGCGCCAGATTTGCGTCCATAATGCCTTCATTTTGCAAGGAAACGAACTGCCAAGGGTGGATGAATTCCCTAAGTTGCGTGACCATCATCATTCATTTGCTGTGAACGTATTAATGAGATCCAACAACGACCCCGTCGATTATGTAATGCAAAATTTGGGCCGCTTTTTAAATTCTTTGGTGAGATATCTGATTTATCACTATGGAGTTTGATAATTTGTTTCTTGATTTTATAAAACTATGGTACGGTATAGTTTGTGACATTTTACAAGTAAGGATGTACTATAAACGAAACTAAAGGTTGGATTCTATCTACTTGAGGTAGAATACCTTTTAGGTTGAAATCAATTATACCGACAGCCAAGAGTCCAGGGTACAAGCAAATTACTTACCCTAGTCTTTGATGGGTCCTCTTTCCTCGAACCCCGTCTGTCGCACAGACGGCTCACGGCAGTGAAATTATATATATAAGTAGTATATATATATATATAGTCGGGAACGCAGGTTGGGACATATCGTGATCCTCCAGACAGCAGCTGGGTTCCCGACGCAAACTCCCCGTCACAAACAAAGATTCACCAAAGCACAAAAGTCTTTTCAAAGATATTATCAAAAAGATTAGCCAATAAAATATCGAGCTCAATTCCGCCGCGCGTCTCGATCGTTACCGATTTTCAACTCAACTCCAACTACCCTGTGTTCGCGCATGCATTAATCGAACTTATTTTCACCTACCCACTATTACAAATCGTGTCAATGAGAAAAAGAATACATAACGCCTACTCAATTAGAATAGCAAAAGCGAACCGATGCTCGAAATAGTGCATCGGTTTCAAACAGAATTTTTCGAACCGAGCCGGAAACTTGATAGCCATCAGCGTTTAAGATATGAGAATATCACAAACATATAATGGGGAAATTTTTGCACTCTTTTTTTACCTATTACATTTGTTTGATTTGTGTGACAAAAAATGAATACATAGGAAACTTAACCAGGAAGGACAACAGGGTATTCTTGAATCTTTAGTGTAGTTCACAAGTTCAAATTCAGTCACCTCCATTAGTAAATAAAAGCTGTGCTTGGGTAGTGCCTTAATAATAATAATATAATAATAATAATAATCATTTATTTGCTGAATATAGGTTACAAATGTTACAATGGTTTCACAATAGAAGTCTCGCTACATTATACCCTTCGAGGGTGTGCAAATATTTTAAGTAATTATGCTACATAAACAATAAAGATAATTAATATTACTAATTATTACAATAAATTATCAATATTATAATCTTTTACACTATAATAACATTTATCAACAAGTAATTGCTTCATTTTCTTCTTGAATAAATTAATATTGAGCTCTTTAATGGTGTTTGGAATTTTGTTGAATATAACTGGCGCTTGACAAAAAACACTTTTATGCATCAGTGCTGTTTTTGCTTTCCGAATGCATATTCTATTAGGATCTCTTTGGGTTCTTTGACTATTATTATCAGACACTCGCTTAAATAGGTTAGGGTTCGATTTTACATATACAACGACCTCATATATAAAAAGCGATGGAAGTGTCAGGATTTTATACTTTTTAATAATAAAAAAGGGCATACAGCTATCCATAACTTTTAACTTAAACATGGCTGAGATGTATTACATCTCTTTTGTGCCTTAAAAACAAAATTTATGTCTGTCGAATTGCCCCTAATTTGTCAAGTCTAATTACTTACAAGCCTAATTTGTCTTTCTTTGTTATTAATTTAAGTAGCCCACGTGTGTTTTGTTACTTTTAAAATGTTATCTTGAAAGTAACCTACTTACGTCTCAAATCTTGTAGAATATTATTTGTTATTTTGAATCACTCGCAAATGAAAGAAAGCGAGCATTTTTCTCAAATGAAACCAATATTTTTATAAGTAGACAATGTATATTATAGTGTGTACAACTAATGTCTATTTTTTCCAGCCAAATATTACCCCGCTGAAACCAAATTTGAATTTGGAGGACTCGCTTCGAGCTTACTTCAATGCATACTTGCCGAATCGCCTCGTAGGCTTGATGGGTGAAGTGAAGGAAGGCATCGAATTTATAAAACAATATTTCAGTGATCATCAGATTTTCTTTAACGACGTGTGCGATATTGTAAAGTTTCACTGTCAAAACGGAACGGATGGCTTTAAATTAGCCTTTAATCACTTCATGGTAATTGTAATGTAGTCGTTGTGTTTAAATTAAAATACGTAGGTTGATCCAGAATGAAGTTTCCAAAGAGCTTTTTTCACGCTAGAGGAAAGAAATTGTAATAAAATTCGATAAAAAGTAAACGGGCATTGTTTCTAAGTTAAATTTATTTCGTCTATTTCTACAAAATTATCTAAATTTTGTACAGGTACTTTGTCAAAACTATTAATGAAATTGTATTATTTTACAGGACCTCCTAATAGAACCCATGGCGGAAAGGCTTAAACCTCTATTTAATTTGTTATATGGGGTTCTAAGGAACCGAGTTGCTACCAGGCAAGAAAATTTGCCAAGGATACAACCCTTCATAAAAAAACGCGCGCCTGTAAGTTACATTTATATATTTAATATAAATGTTGGATTTTATCAGTTTTTCTTAAATATTTTCAAAACTATGCGGTATAGCGCAAGATACCAATAGTTCTTGCATTTTCGAATGTTTGTATTTTGTTTGTAAGGCCAAGGCCTTGTAAACTTCATGGTCCAGGGTAAGTACATGAAATTATTATTTTTATGAAAAGGCATAAAAATTGTGTTTTCTTATTTTAGTGTGAGAATAGTTTGCCAACGGAGAACCGAAATCGCATATTCGAAGATGACTGTATTAGTGTGTCTAGCACCGACAGTGTAAATAATGCCCAAGAAAGCACGCCTGTTATTGATGTTGCCGATGTCCCCGTGCCTACGTTGGACATGATAGTCCATGTTATTTCCGACGACGAGGACTCGATGATATCTGCGAATGGAATGGAATGGACATCTGCGACTCGGCCTATGAGCTCGACAACTGCAGAGAGACAGTCTGCGATTACGCTGAGTGACGACGAATCTGACTGTGACTGTGTATGCGAAGAATCCATAAGTTTGAGTCCCTCAAATGAAGCGCCCTCGGGATCGTCTAGGTATTTACTTTATTATATTTTTGAAAAAGAATAGTTTAACTAGCTACTCTCTCCCGGCTTCATGTGAGTGAAGTTTTGCACGAGCTCGGGTGGCAGCTGAGGTGGCAGCATGTTCTTGTGCATAAGGGAAAGTTCAAGTATTACGAAACACAATTTAGGGGGAGGGGGGCGCTTTTTAAGGCGCATTACAGGGGTGGAAGATCCCTCCAGTGAATTATAAGTCATATTTACCTTTACTTTTAAAAGGACATTCACATGGTTAGTTTTTCTAATCGTCATAATTACAAATGGTCAGTTTGGTATAGTCTACTGAAATTGCAAGGGTAATTTTATCAAGAACACTGAAAATTTATAACAATTTCAAAAATTATTACAAGGGTAATTTTGCTGTAATCGTCGTTCCAGCACTCCATTCGAGCATAATTTGATCCGGAAAAGATTTAATTATACCCGTTCCGGGCGACCTGACACATTTTTGCCTGGCCCTACATTTTCTGGACAAGTCTTGGCTAGCTGTCAAATGTAACAGATTTTATGTCAATTGATCAAAATATGAAAATTTTGATAGTAAATTAATTTTACTGCCTAAAATACTACTGTCAAACTCTAATTCGGTATAACAAAATTTTATAAATAATATCTAACGTACCTATATGTTTTCATTTATGCCTTATTCCAATCTTATAATTTGCTTATAACAATATAATCAGTAACAATAATAGCCTGTGAAAACCAAAATTCATCTTTATACGCCTATCAGATCTGCCTATCAGTAAAATGAAAACAACACGAATGAATGAATGAATGTTTGCCAGTTCACGTACTTTCACACTGCTTACAAAAACAAGCGCTAAATAAGGTTTTGTGGTAGGGACATTTTTAAACGCTCGCTAAACGATGTTTAAAAAGTTATACATTGTCTAAGTAAGCACGTGTTTAAACAGTGCTTATTGAATTTTTTGTACTAAGACGATTAATATTTAAGCTTTTTCATTTTAGTTGTTTTAGTCTTTCAAAAAATAAATATATATACTTTTATTTTTATTTCATTGTACTCTAACTATTAGTAAGCCTGACGATTTGAAAAACTGACCATCTGAAAAGTCTGTCCATTTGAGAAAGTAAAGGCATTTTTATTTCGTTCTTCCAAGTTGGCAACCCTTTTCGTTAATAAAAAAGTAGTCAACTTGGTAAACTTGGTTCTAAATAAATAAATAAACGTAACGTTTGGGGAGGGTACAGAAATTGCGTTACGTAATACTTGAACGCTCCCTAATTTTATTTTCCGATAACCGATTTCAAGCTTTTAATTTAAAAACATAAAAATTTTTAAAGAAACCTGTATACCATTGCGGAATTTTGTTGACCTACAAAAAAGAAATAATTAATCATACATTATTTTATTATATCTCAAACGGATTAGGCAGCGCTTTCGCTGCTCCCAAATGACTTGATTTTTTTTTTCCGACATCTTCAAGAATAATCGCCACATTTTAACAAATTAACACAAAACAATAACTGCAAACCTTACTTTTGAATCAATTGATCATCAATAAAATCATTGAAAACCACATTAAAATCCGTTGAGAGGATTTAAAGGAAGTGAAAGAAATTGCATTTTGTATGTCCAGTCCAGTTCCCAGCTTGCATTTTTATGCACTTCTTACCTAGCGGTTAAGGTGACGCAGTGATAAACAATTAATCTAAAATTTGCGTTTACCACCCGCAACCCGCATACACCTCGATATTTTTACACGCCTCGTTTTGATAAAGAAATAAATAGCGAAACGCGATCGTATCACGCCATGACGCGCTAAGACAGAAACGTTTGAGAGTCGCCTATTCAACTTTTTTTAATAAATTAAAAGTCATTTTTTTAGTTAATTCGTGGAGGAACATACATACATACATACATACATACACACACAGACAGACACACACTAGTATAATATTATTAATTATTAATTAAAAGAACTGATTTATAGATCAGATCAGACGAATTTAGATCTTTAAAATTAAAAAAACTTCCTCCTATCATTTGACATTATCTTATTTTCACCAAAATAGTACCCACTAAACAAAAAAAATAATGGCACATTGCTATTCCGTAAATATATTTGTTTTACAGTCAATTTGAAAGATTTTAAAATTTAAAGATAAAATAACCAAAAGTCTCCTTTTTTAATCATGTTCCTACATTTCTCTATTAAGCAAGCTTTTCTTATTCTCTTTGACAACCGTACACAATACCCACGTTCCCACGTCGACAATAGTCAGTTGGGTACTGAGGGGCTGTCATTCCATACATAAACGAGAGCGCGCTTGCTTATTTCGTAAGGTCGTATGCGACAATACGATTTTTGTCGTTTAAATAAAAAACTATAATGTATTTTAATAAATCCAACCATATTATTAAAGTGTATGTTTATAGAAAATTTGGAGGTATAAATTAGACCAGCGGCGTGCCTAGGGTTTCCGAATAGGGCAAGCCCGACATATTTCTGATTTGATTTTTCTTCATTTTTCTTGATAAAAGCTATTTCTTATTAGCTTTTAGCATAAAAGAGAATAACGAAGAACTAAAAAACGGATCAAACAACAAACAAACCTAGTGAATAAAAAATGAAATTAATAATGAATGTTTCGGCGAAAAGATTAACTGACTTTAATTTTTGAACAAAATTTAACGTTTTTATTGCGTTTTTAACTTTCCTTCGGCGATCAAAGCTTGAACGCATTTAAAATCGTCGCAAGGTACAACTATTTTATCCATTATTAAATCAAATCAAATCAATTTAACAGAAAGAAAAAAAAGAAACCGACTATCGTTATTGTCATAAGTCAACACAACTGAAGTAAGATACGAACGTACGAAACAAACTCACAACATAAGTGCGCTACCTTCATTACAGAGCATGCCCGGCTTATTCTCTCATACTAATCGCTATATACACTAGCTATAACTATACCTAACTATTAGTCAACATTTCATACATTAGACACAGAGAGAGCGATGACATCTGCAAGCCCGATAAGAAGCCCATGTGTGGGAGTGCGACAGAAATATAACTCAACTCCTCTTTGTGTAACCCGGGCGCATAGAGCATTGTAGTAAAACACGGACTATACTTTATTCAGGGAAACGAGCTAATAGGGAGAAAAAGCGTTCGAATATGATTGGTGGAAATAACCGTCAATGCGAGTGTATACCGTACATGTACTTTTTGAAGTGAAAACTTCTTTAGCATTGTTGTGATTTGAAAGTCGATGAAACAAAAAAGTGACAGTAAAAAGAGAAAGACACATAAATTCATAAGATTTAGCGTGGGAGAAAATGAGATAGGAAGCATTATACAGTGTTTCTTATATTCGTTATTCAATACTAAAAACCTACAATTATCCTCTTTCCGAAATTTTACATTCGTCTAATCATCTTGAAGCTAAAATTTTTGAAGGTTTCACTTCTACCACGTGTAAATTGCACACATGTTTTTTTATATACATAGCGGTAGCGGGTTACATGTTGACTCTTTTCGAAATATCGTGGAGACGCTATTTTATATGTGTTACTGTTTTGTTTTGTTTTGTTTTGTTATGTTTTGTTTGTGTTTAAAGTTTTGTTATAATGCAACATCTACGGTTTAAAATTAATATATTAAAAAGTAGCTTGGGCTTGTCAATATGACTTGGCATTCATTAAATAGACGTAAAAACTGAATTGTCTTATAATATATAATAATTTTTTGTTTGTTATTGTCATTAAACTGTTGATATTATTACTGCGACCCGGCTTATGTATTGGATTCTGTGTTTGATTGCTCTTTTGACGACTTGGCTTCTGATTTCTATAAACGTGTATGAAAAATTTCATGGTGATCGGTTCAGTAGTTTTTGCTTGAAAGCGTAACAAACAAATTCACATACACATTTATAATATTAGTAAGGATAAGGAACCAAAGTGTAGGGTTGTGGTAAGTAGGTAACAAGTGTATGTTAAAAATATTGGAACGAATTTGATTGTGATTTTGTATATAGATAGGTATTACTATAATATTTTATTATATTAGTTTACAAAGGTAAAAGTAGCGTAGAATGAACGTTCACCTATTATTGTAAACGCCCACTCACGATTTGCTGTCCTTGTCTTAGGTATGGAATTGAGTGTAGCGGTCCTTGTCTTAGGTGTGAAAGAGAAAGCGCTCTATTAGTTCGCTTATATGAACAGACTTTAGAAACAACCTGTCAATGGAGTAAAACAAATAAAACTCGCCAACTTTGAATTGCTCACGCGTTTCGACGCAAGAAGATAGTAAAGTTGTTATTTTTCTATTTTGGCAGTGCGTACAGTTAGGCATGCCGGGCTTTTGGGCTTCTATGAAGCTACCGCCACTGAATTAGACCCGTTTGGCTGTAAAATGTAAATCTGTGTTTTAAAAGATTTTGATTTTTTTTTCTATATTATAAAAGTTTATCAATCGTGAAATCAATACCATGAAGAAACAGATTACCAAACATCACTTTCATATGTTTTGTCATTGCTGAGAAAAATCTAAATCTCTGCCACCAAAATTTCCAATTCCTCGTCTTAACACAAAACAATAACTGCAAGCCTTACTTTTGAATCAATTGATCATCAATAAAATAATTGAAAACTCCGTTGAGAGGATTTAAAGGAAGTGAGAGAAATTGCATTTTTTGTGTCCAGTCCAGTTCCCAGCTTGCGTTTGTTTATATACATTTCTTCCTTAGCGGTTAAAGGGTCTTTAACCCGTGAGAAGGCGCGCCCTAAAAAGTTACACGAGTAGGCGCGCGCGAGCAAAATGCTCACAGCTCTTTCAAATAGTTTTTTTTTAAGAATAATTTTATTATTATAGTAAATATATATATTATTAAAAAATTAGAAGTCTTACCTTTATAAAATAAATTATTTTTTATAAATAAATAACAAAAATGCAGTCTTAAGCACAGATTAAAAATAAATCTAAGATTGAAATCAACCGCGATAACATTTTGCGTGAGCAAAATGCTCATAGCGCGCCTTCTCACGGGTTAAGATCACGTATGCGTTATAAACTGGTGGCGGAATGAAATGAGTTAGCTCGAACGCACGACGCACGACTTTTCATCATACATGATTTTTGCGAAACTTAAACCGTTAACGCATGCACCTTTTTTGCAACATGTTTTGCAACCTTTTTTGCAACGATTGCAACCTTGTTAGACTATCCAACACAAAAAGAATTTTTCAATTCTAAATTGAAATGTAAGTTTATTTTTTATTTTATTTTTTTTTAATTTTTTTCAATTACAATTTGTTTTTTAATTTTTTTATATATATATTGATATTGATTCAACTTTAAAATCAGATCAGACTTTAAAACTATAAAAATTAAATTACTGATTTAATTTCCTCTCTCTCATTAAGAATAAAATTAATTTCATATATTCATTTACCAACCAAAGACAGTTTTATTAAGTATATATAAATAAAAGTACACTTATCAAAATAGTTTTCCTAGCATAATTAACAGTGTTTTTTTCAGGGTTTCTGAAAATAGCGATGCAAAAGCCGTTGCAGCTGGTGACTCAAACTCAGGTGACGTAAGTATCAATACTAATAATAAATCTGTAAGGGTTGGTCATGGAGTAAGTTACTTTGTTTTCAGAGATATCGTGTTTATAGGCTCTATACATGATACTGAAACTAAATTGACCATTTTTAGAATTTATTTCTGTATGTATGTATGTATGTATGTATGTATGTATGTATGTTCCTCCATAAATCTTAAATGAATTAACTGATTTTCAAGAAACTTGGTGAATATTTATATTATATATATTTTATTTATATATATTTAGACATACAAGATACAGATAGGCTGGCTATACTTTTTTCTTTTAGAACGCGGACGAAGTCGCGGGCACCAGCTAGTAAATAAATAAATGTACTTGCACAATGGTCGAATTTAATATAAAAAATAACTCCAATCACTGCCAACTCTCTTGTCGATTGAAGTGGTGAGGATGTATCGATGTTTGTTCCCCAATAACGCACAAACAGCTGAAGGGATTTGAAATGAAAGTTGGCGTATCCATTTCATCTAAATCTTGTCAGCCGTTTTCGTATGAAATAGTAAGAAAGATCCATACAAGACCAGCTAAATTTGTTATATATATTTTGGGGACGTATAACGTAACGCAATTTTGGGGGAAAGCGTTACGATGATTTACGTCATTGGCAACCGGTTTTGTTGTTGGATAAAGATGGTCACTTGGTAAACTTAGTTGATGTATTTTCAGGCGCCCGAGCAAAATTGGGAACGAATTTACGTACCAATATTTAATTCGGACGAAGTGGCTCAAAGGGCAGGGGGGTCCAACGAGCCTTTAAGCGACGCTTATCTGGCTGGCATGTCTGCAAGCAAACGCCGCTGTGTGCGACGCCAGCGTCCTCCCTGTAATTTAGAGGACTTTCTAACTGGTAATGGTTTTCATCGACCTAATCAATGCTTTATTTATTTAGAAATTGCTTGTTTTGCTTTTCTGTATTAATTAATATTAATTAATATTAATATTAATTATAAAGAGGAAAGATTTGATTGTTTGTTTGTTTGTATAGAATAGGCCCCGAAACTACTGGACCGATTTGAAAAATTCTTTTACCAATAGAAGCCGACATTATCCGTTATGAACATAGGATACTTTTTACAGCGGGAAAATGCTTCATTACTACGGGAAATCTAAAATAAAAGTAAATACTAGCGGCTTGGCCCGGGAGATAGCGCCATCTATCCAAAATACGGTAGATGGCGTTTTATACTTTTCTACGCGGACGAAGTCGCGAGCACTAGTTAGTTATTTATATAGATAGACTGGCCTACCCCCGACAGTCGTTAACTGGCAGCTCATTTTATGAAGGAATAAAAAAAATTAAACTAGCTAAGGTGTATCGAAGGACAAGTAAACTGATGTTTTTTTTTTTTTATTTTTTCCTCAAATTACTTATAAACTTTTTAATTACGCGTGTTCCGTTTTTTTGTTAACTAATAAGGGATGTCTGGAGCTCGTTTCCTCTCATATATAGCGGGGTTACATCCCTCGTGCTGTTGCTAAAATTGTATTGTCACTCTGAGACTAGTTTGACCTGTTTGTTTTTGTTTGAAGGGTGCATCGATGCTGCGGGTGACAGTTCGAATATGACCGACAATGATCTGCACTTGACTCTTAGCGTTCACATGTGCAACCTCGGTAGCACACGTTTTACTTCCAATGAGGAAGTGAATGAAGAAGCAAACTCGAGACGTTTTATGTACGTCAGAAGGTACTTCAACTCTGACAGGTATATATATATATATATTTGTTTCTATTAATTAAAACGTTGTGTCTCATTTCATAATGCTTTTTTTAATTTTATTTGACATACATAACTGTCGCAGTAACGTACGTGTACATACATCTTTCGTAATTTCATACCATAGTAATTTAATTTTTTCATGCAGAATGACTAATAGACCATTACAATATTTTATATCTGTTTTTGGAGTTTACTCCTTAACCCTTATTTGGCGCGGGGTCAAATTTAAATTTTAAGATTCGATGACAACGTATATAGCATACCTGAATTATTATATTAAGGTTTCAAGGCGACACTTGTGGGGGCAATCGGCGCATGTGTACAATGTATACAAAAAATATAAAATAAAACTTTTTAACAAAAAATAAAACCGCCGAAAACACTGAAAAGCATAAAATAATCTTATTATTTTACCTAGAAGTAATTTTGAGTCGGCGCCAAACAAGCAAAAATTACGTAAAGAGTGATGCGCGACGGTGACTCAAGATTATTTTATGCATTTCAGTTTTTTCGGCGGTTTTATTTTATTTCTTAATTTTTCATTTCACTAACTTAACATTACAGGCAGTGTTCCTTCAGATATTCCTTCCATAAAATCATCGTGCGATGTCAAAGAAGAACGTTTTTTTAAGCATTCACCATGACGTATTACTAATACGATAAAACAATCTGTACGCCCAAGACCCAAAAGTACCCAAGTGTACATATGAAATTTCATCAAAATCGGTTAAGCCGTATCGGAGGAGTATGGCCACTAACATGAGAATTTGTGACATGTTGTGATTGTGTGACATGAGAATTTTATATATTAGATTTATTTTTGTTCAAAAATGAAGACCACATATAAATTATAATGTTATTTTAGACTAGCTACAGCCGACAAAGTAGAAAAGTAGAAAAGCTACCATTGAATGAGAATGAGATGATGAAGAAATGAGAAGATAGAACATCGCAATTCTTAACTGAAAGTTATTTTTTTTTTAGCTTTGATTTTATTTTATTATCAAACAAGTTTCGTAGGTGGCTCAAAATCACCAAGGTTGCGAATTTCAAGATTGGTTTTATGACAAAAAAATTGCAAGCTATGATGATAAATATTAGTTTATACTGTTGCAAAATTTGTATATTTGTAAACTTTAACAGGGCAGCGCACAGAATTCTATACTTTTTTTGTTATATTGCTTTATAGTAAATATTTTACAGAGAACCATCATTTCGGGAACGTTTTTCTAAGTTTGATAAAATGAACAAAAATAAAACAAAGTACATAATTAAGGCTTTGTTTAATAACATGGGGATATTATGTATCAATATTATATAAAAAATAAAGAAAACAATACATACAAAATCTTCTACATGCAAAATACGTTAAAAAATTAAAAACAATTGCTATTATAGTTTAAGTGCATGAAGTTTAAGAAATTTCAAAATATTCAAAACACATATAATCGAAGTAACGACACATGAACAGATTCTGTTCTGTAATGTAATAAATTATGTTTTTTTTTAAAATACCTCAATTTATGCGTATTTTGTTGAATTTTGTAATGTTCCCGGAAGAGGTCAACCGTTCCCGGAATGACAAATATGTTATCGAATTGATGATATTAATAAGGTATTTATCTAATTAAATATTTAAATTATAAACAACGTTTTAAATAAATAGGTATATTGCCATGTTGTTCGCACTTAAGAAAAATTACTCTTATAATAAATTAATAATACTATTAATAAATTCTTATTATAATTAAGTTTAACATTTCATAAATCAGTTTAGTGGAACTTCTATAACTATCTTCTGAAAGTTTTAATCAGTTCTGGCAACTCTAGTCTCTTGACCTAAAATCACGTCTACTTCACTAAACTTCTAATGTAAAAAATATATAGTAACGTAAGAAAATCAACAATAAATTCTGTCACGAACGACAAGTTAACTAAAAAAATATTTAAAATACTAAACTAAACTTATTATTTTTCGAAAACATCACTATCATTATCAAAATAATAATATTCTAGATTTTTAGGTTACTAAGATGCCAGACATATCTGAAGCAAATATTCGAAGATTAATAAGTTTTGTTTAGTATTTTAAACATCGTCACCTTGTTCAAAGAAATCAAAAACCTTTTGGCGAACTTCTTGCTATAAGGTGAAATATAAAATTAAAAAAAAAAAAAAAACTCTTGAGAAGTAACGAAATTTTAAAATAAATTGATAAAATTTTTATAAGTTAATCACCCTTGAAAACAATAATTAACGTGCCATTAGGCCGGACCGTTCCCGAAATGACGATTTCAAATAAACTCGCACTTGGATTATACGGCGGCCATCTTAAATGCGACCTCACCTTCTCAATGGTAAAATATTTGAGGTTACTTTATTATTTCGTGTCGTAAAAAAGAATTTCATCAATAATTAAATGTAAAAAAACACGTTCACGGTATGACGGACTATTGATGTACGCTCTACGAATAATGAATTGAAATATACTTACCACTTCGATATAATTTATTTGACGATAAATACATTGATAGCCGGCTTTGTTATTGTTTTCTTCCTCTACTGACGTTTGACACCGAATAGCTGCGTTTACTTAAAATTATTTTTGGTCGATTATCGGTGCGTTTACTGAAAAGGCTTGTGTTCCATGGAACAAACTTTTTTGCATTTTTATAATTAAAAATAAATAAATCTTTTAGTATCCTTTTCAAAATTAGATTTTGTATAAAATATTCGGTATATTAAATAATGACAGATGTTAAATACCCTAAAATTTTCATGAATATTTTGGACTTGTTGTTGAAAATCGTACATTATGACGCGTTCCCGATTTGGTTTTCTATGCATGTATTTTGATTTAATTTAAAATTTTCTTTATTAATAAATTTCATTGTTTGATGTACATACAAAACAGGTCAATTGTAGTATTTTAATAATTTTATTTTCTCAATAAAGTCAAGATTTAAGATATTAAATTGCTAGCGAAGCCAATTCTGCACCTTGGTGATTTTGAGCCAGGTATGTTGTTGACTGATTTTAATATGAAGGAATAAATGTGATATAAATAATGTTCCTAAATTACTTGGTGTTTTTGTCCTACCTGCTGATAAAATTAATCATCCGTAAGTAGACTACTGATACTGATACTGATTTGATTGTGAGAAAATAAATGCAAATAACACATTTGTTTTTTTTTTAAAATTTGGACATACATTTGTTTTAAATCAATATATTTACAATTTTATCTATTGTCATATAATGCACATTATTATTTATTGTAGGTATAGATTTGTGGATTAACGAGTCAGGCGCCAGGGGCACGACAACTCCTGCAAAACTAAGCGGCTAAAGAGTCCATACCAATGTCATATTACTAAAAATAAAAATAAATAAATAAAAAGTATTGCAAATCAAACAAAAGTGTTTTAACGCTCTCCTGTTAACTTAGTCAAAATGAGATACTACTGTTACTTTATTTTCCTCTACTTTCATTATAATAAATTTTATTATATTTAAAGTTTCTGTGTGGATGTTTCCGATCACATAAGTTACGTTTTTATTTGTTATCTTACAGGTCAGCTTCGAGGAGAGATGGTCCGAATACGTCGTCGTCAAAAAATGCTTCTTCAGGCGTGTGAATTTTTTTTAATAAGTACTTACCAAACTAAACAATTACCTACCTTTGTTTGTTGTAATAAACCTTAGTAAGTAAATTAATTAAAGTAAGTAGAGTGGATCTCCGGTAATCCGAAAAACGTTTTGCAGGGCAGTGTCGAACTATCGAATTTGTCGGATTTATAGAGTACTGCCTGGCTGGTTTTCGTCTCACGCCGACCATCAGCGCCGATGCCTCGACGCGTAGCTGTCGCTCGTTTTCGTATCGCGCTGACAGGCCAATATAAAATGATTGTACTCGTTAGTGAATTAACTAATATCCGCATTCGCATTCGCGAATATTCGTTTGATTTATGATATTCGCATTCGAAAATATCTTTGAATATTTTGCGAATATGAACGTGAAAGAAAAATACAGAATGTGAAAACAATATAGGTAAATTAAACAAAAAAGTATCCATTTCTTTTCTTTTTAATTACAAAACTTAAAACAATTATTATACTTTTCTATAATCAACTTTTATATTTGGTGTTAATTAATCGGGTCTAGGACAATTCGTCGCTGCCCTTCGCCGCCGCCATTTCGCCGCAGGCCATTTCGACGCCGGCCATTTCATCGCCGTTTAATTTAGTTTCCACACAAATGTTGAAACAATTTACGTCTATATTAATTTTACGCTATAAAGAATTTATAAACGAAGTTCTATTCCAGGGGTTTCATGAATTTGGCTGGTATAAAAAGTAACTTATTAATTTTTGCCCTAATTATTCCTTTACAAAAAATAAAATAGATCAATTCGTTTTGTCGCTTGGGCCATGAAGGGTAGACAAACTCAGAAACATACGTTTATATTTATTATATTAGTAGCGATAGTATAGTTTTATACAATACAGACATTCAACATGCTATATGTTATATGTTTCGATAGCTAAAAAAGCCAAACCATTAAATATCGAACTTAATAATAGTAAGTAAAGTAATAGTAGTTAAAGTAAGTAAAGTGGACCTCCGGTAATCCGAAAAACATTTTGCAGGGCAGTGTCGAACTTTCAAATTTGTCGGATTTATAGAGTACTGCCTGGCTGGTTTTCGTCTCACGCCGACCATCAGCGCCGATGCCTCGACGCGTAGCTGTCGCTCGTTTTCGTATCGCGCTGACAGGCCAATATAAAATGATTGTACTCGTTAGTGAATTAACTAATATCCGCATTCGCATTCGCGAATATTCGTTTGATTTATGATATTCGCATTCGAAAATATCTTTGAATATTTTGCGAATATGAACGTGAAAGAAAAATACAGAATGTGAAAACAATATAGGTAAATTAAACAAAAAAGTATCCATTTCTTTTCTTTTTAATTACAAAACTTAAAACAATTATTATACTTTTCTATAATCAACTTTTATATTTGGTGTTAATTAATCGGGTCTAGGACAATTCGTCGCTGCCCTTCGCCGCCGCCATTTCGCCGCAGACCATTTCGACGCCGGCCATTTCATCGCCGTTTAATTTAGTTTCCACACAAATGTTGAAAAAATTTACGTCTATATTAATTTTACGCTATAAAGAATTTATAAACGAAGTTCTATTCCAGGGGTTTCATGAATTTGGCTGGTATAAAAAGTAACTTATTAATTTTTGCCCTAATTATTCCTTTACAAAAAATAAAATAGATCAATTCGTTTTGTCGCTTGGGCCATGAAGGGTAGACAAACTCAGAAACATACGTTTATATTTATTATATTAGTAGCGATAGTATAGTTTTATACAATACAGACATTCAACATGCTATATGTTATATGTTTCGATAGCTAAAAAAGCCAAACCATTAAATATCGAACTTAATAATAGTAAGTAAAGTAATAGTAGTTAAAGTAAGTAAAGTGGACCTCCGGTAATCCGAAAAACATTTTGCAGGGCAGTGTCGAACTTTCAAATTTGTCGGATTTATAGAGTACTGCCTGGCTGGTTTTCGTCTCACGCCGACCATCAGCGCCGATGCCTCGACGCGTAGCTGTCGCTCGTTTTCGTATCGCGCTGACAGGCCAATATAAAATGATTGTACTCGTTAGTGAATTAACTAATATCCGCATTCGCATTCGCGAATATTCGTTTGATTTATGATATTCGCATTCGAAAATATCTTTGAATATTTTGCGAATATGAACGTGAAAGAAAAATACAGAATGTGAAAACAATATAGGTAAATTAAACAAAAAAGTATCCATTTCTTTTCTTTTTAATTACAAAACTTAAAACAATTATTATACTTTTCTATAATCAACTTTTATATTTGGTGTTAATTAATCGGGTCTAGGACAATTCGTCGCTGCCCTTCGCCGCCGCCATTTCGCCGCAGACCATTTCGACGCCGGCCATTTCATCGCCGTTTAATTTAGTTTCCACACAAATGTTGAAAAAATTTACGTCTATATTAATTTTACGCTATAAAGAATTTATAAACGAAGTTCTATTCCAGGGGTTTCATGAATTTGGCTGGTATAAAAAGTAACTTATTAATTTTTGCCCTAATTATTCCTTTACAAAAAATAAAATAGATCAATTCGTTTTGTCGCTTGGGCCATGAAGGGTAGACAAACTCAGAAACATACGTTTATATTTATTATATTAGTAGCGATAGTATAGTTTTATACAATACAGACATTCAACATGCTATATGTTATATGTTTCGATAGCTAAAAAAGCCAAACCATTAAATATCGAACTTAATAATAGTAAGTAAAGTAATAGTAGTTAAAGTAAGTAAAGTGGACCTCCGGTAATCCGAAAAACATTTTGCAGGGCAGTGTCGAACTTTCAAATTTGTCGGATTTATAGAGTACTGCCTGGCTGGTTTTCGTCTCACGCCGACCATCAACGCCGATGCCTCGACGCGTAGCTGTCGCTCGTTTTCGTATCGCGCTGACAGACCAATATAAAATGATTGTACTCGTTAGTGATGTAACTAATTTCCGCATTCGCATTCGCGAATATTCGTTTGATTTATGATATTCGCATTCGCAAATATCTTCGAATATTTTGCGAATATGAACGTGAAAGAAAAATACAGAATGTGAAAACAATATAGGTAAATTAAACAAAAAAGTATCCATTTCTTTTCTTTTTAATTACAAAACTTAAAACATTTATTATACTTTTCTATAATCAACCTTTATATTATCACCTTCTTTAGATTAATGAATGGTGTTAATTAATCACCTTTCTTTAGAAATTAGAAAACAAATAATTTCTTTAGCCTCTAGCGCCGCTGTCACCTGAAATATTATGTGTGTCGCGCGCGGCATATTTTGAATCGTAGATAAACGGTTCTAGATTTAAAAACTGAATATTCAACAACAGATGTTATGCTTAAAAACTGGCATTCGTTACATCACTAGTACTCGTCGGCACGACACGAAAACTCCCTGAAGACAGGCGCGTGGGCGGCTGTCGGCGCCGACCGTCAGCGCTGAGCGGTCGGCGTTACTCTAAAACGCTTCATAGCACCCAATACATATTGGCGTGTCAGCGCCGTCGGTCGGTGTGACACGAAAATCAGCCTTAGACCCCCTCTTTAATGTCATATGGTATTCATTTCCTTAACTACTGAAAGATAGTTACGATTTAAGCGGTCCAAAATGTGACATTTTTCTTTAATTGTCAGTGTTTTGTGCTTTCGCTTCTGGGCCCTTAGCCAAGAGCACCCAGTGCAAACGGGAGCGTTGTAGATTGACGAAATGACAGAAAATAAAGCCCGGTGATTTGTCAAAATTTTATGTGGGCGTTACAACAACCAATCACCGGGCTTTATTTTCTATCGTTTCGTTAATAAGCGTAACGCTCCCGTTTGCATTGTGCTCTTGGCTAGGGGCCCTGGACTTGTGACATTACTCGGTAACATTAGCGAATATTGTCAAAAAATATTGTACAGGCACCGGATTACCGGGGGTCCACTTAAGAAAAATGTTTACATTTTTTAGGTGTTAATAGCGCACTAAAATACCCTCTAATAGGTTAGCATAGCGTCATTTTTTTTAAAATAATAAACACCTGTTCATTAATAATTTGTTTTATTTACCTACTAATGTGCCTATTCCTATCAAACATGGCACGTAAAGAAATTAAATAGTTTATTCGAAAGTTACTATTGCGACTACAGCCATATACTCAACATTAGTAGTACCACTGGGTATGCTCGGTGCAATATGATATCATGATATGCAAATCATATAGAAATTTTGGCACCCAGCTCCCTAGCCATATCGTATAATCCGGCAGTTCGTGATTACCCGGTATAATTTGACCACTAGATATTATTGGTAAGTTGAGATATGTGAAGTTATTTGAGACAAATTGTAATAAGGATACCCTAAGTACAAATAAAAAAAAGAAAAGAGTATAGGTGTGTTTAGTTTCCGTTCCTAAATTTGTCTTCAATAAAAGCAAATGTGGGTTATATGGGCAATCAGAGAAAATAATTCCTGCAGTTTTGAAAATTGGTACCTACAGTTAGTCCAGGTTTTTGCTCATATCGCGAATATATCTACGAACAGGATTATGATTACTTCTGACAAATTTGGACATTATTGATTTTTACTCTACGATCAATGTACTTTAGGAGCTACAGGCTGTGTAAGTTAACAGAGAGTTGAGTTGTGTAAAATGCTGTTGGGGAGGATGTGGATTAGTCGGCCATCTTCAATGGCTAAAGAAAAACTTGGACCCGTGGATACCTACAGAACCTTCGTTCATAATAGGCAATGTACAATCAAACATAAAAGCGTAAATCTAAATCCTTTACTTTCCAAAGAACAGACTTCTGATAAAAAAATAATTTTACCGCGTAAAAATACTGCTGTCAAACTCAAATTCTGACATTGGTGCAATATATATAATTCTATATATCCAAACATCCAATATATCCAAAGACACATGTATAAAAAAACTAGCGGGAACAAAAGTATTTCACGGGCGCAGCACTTAGGTAGATCATAGATCTTCAGAATTTACTATTTCAGGTTTTTTTTTCAACCGACTTCAAAAAAAGGAGGAGGTTCTCAATTCGACTGCATTTTGACATTGGAAATGATTCTTTTTTTATTTGGAATCTGATACTCCACGTGTGGTCCCATTTCAATTTGTTCCAGTAATGACAATGGCATCCATGAGAAAGCGGATTGAAGTAGTTTTTTTTTGTTAATTTATATATTAGTAGTTTAATTTTATATTATTTGTTTACTGTTTTAAAAAAAATAACATACTTTTATCAACCGACGAAAACGAAAAAACAAAAACGGAGGAGGTTCTCAATTCGACGCATATAGAGTTTTTTTTGTTTTTATGTAGGACCACGCATAACTGAAATTTGAATTGGGAAAATAAATTCCTACCCTAAGGGTGGGGAAATTGGGGTGATTTATTGTTTACTCACAGATTTTAATGCTGAGTTGAGTATACACTACATTTAATATTTTCAAAAATCACACTACAGTTGAAATGAACTCAAGATTCTCGTTTTCTACGGATTCATTCTTGTAAAAACAGATTTGATTTTTTTGGTATGTAAATTGATAGAAATCTAAATTGGAATACGAACGACATGACAGTTTCTTGCTGTTTGTTGGTAGCCTGTGGTTTTGACCATTGACTTTTGTCTATTGTCTATGTCATTGTCATATCTTATCTTTACATTTTCTCGACTGTGGTGAAGTGTGTGTATATTGACTATTTTTTGTTAGTTTGTGCTTGTGTTTTCAATCAATTTTATCGACGATGGTATGTAATAATGTTCACATAAAACACTTCGAATAATGTACAACATCTTGCTTTACTTTACGAAGTAGAAGTGCAGTTTATTATTTTAAGAAAAGTACTTTGCTTGTTACAATCTGGACACTTATAATTGAACCACGGCGTCGAAAAAAACGGACGAATCTCTGCAAACAGAAGCAGAAAAACGTTACACGGTAAATCTTATTCAATGTTTCTTTTATTTAGATTTATTTACAAAACATTAACCTATTTTTTACTCGAAAGATGCTGGAGTCTCAAGCTGCAAGTTTTGGGACGCAGTTACCT
Organism: Synanthedon vespiformis; assembly: GCA_918317495.1. NCBI lineage: Eukaryota > Metazoa > Arthropoda > Insecta > Lepidoptera > Sesiidae > Synanthedon > Synanthedon vespiformis. The sequence continues at coordinate 9,241,872 of OU906947.1, forward strand.
GCTAACGGAGATTGCGGCATAAAGGATGTGTGGAAACACAACCTTCATGAGGAATTTCATGTAATAAGACAGGTAAGAAACAACAACAACAGGTAACAACACATAATGAAATTATAAATTTTGAATAATTTTGCGTTTCGCAGCCATTTGGGCAGCCCGTCTGGCGGCAGTAATCACCCCCTTACAGAATAACAATACATAACAACACATAAACAACAATAACAATGTGAAATAACAGCCCATGTGCTGTTGTTGTGTTTTGGTGAGTGAGTAACACTTACAATGTGAAATAACAGCACATGTGCTGTTGTGTTTCGGTGAGTGAGTAACACTTACAATGTGAAATAACAGCCCATGTGCTGTTGTGTTTCAGTGAGTGAGTAACACTTACAATGTGAAATAACAGCCCATGTGCTGTTGTGTTTCGGTGAGTGAGTAACACTTACAATGTGAAATAACAGCACATGTGCTGTTGTGTTTCGGTGAGTGAGTAAGGAGAGTCAGTAACTTAATCCTTCTATGGTGGGCAGCGCGCTTGTAGCACTTATGGTGTTGCTTGTGTTATAGGCGACGGTAGTCACCTACTATCAAGTGGACCGTCAGCCTGTCTGTCAACCTTAACATAAAAACAAAATCATATTGAAAAGGGAATATTGTTTGAGGTAAAATTCTTAGTTGTCTATTTTCATATTAAGATTGACCGACAGGCTGATAAGTGCTACTATCGCCTATAACAAATGCGCTGCCATTTACTTAATGGCTTTTAATGAATATTTGTACTGCCATTTGCTTAATGGCTTTTAATGAATATTTGTATCTATCTAATTATTTTCTAATTGTTTTCTTTCTTATCTACTGTTACTCACTGTTAATTTATTTTAATTATGTAAAATTTGTTTTAATTTTTATTAGTAACTAGCTGTTGCCCGCGACTTCGTCCATTTTAATAAAAAGTAGCCTATCACGTGTGCCATACTTCTAAATGTTTATCTACCAAGTTTCATGAAAATCAGTTAATTCGTTTAAGAGTGTTGGAGGAACATACATACATGTATGTAGTTTCAGTATCATGTATAGAGCCTATATACACGATATTTCTGAAAACAAAGTAAATTACTCCATGACCTACCCCTACAGATTTATTATTAGTATTGATGATATTTTGTAATATGATTAATTAGAAATACCATCTACAATTCTTTTTTCATCACATCCAACCTCTTCCTGTGATGCTGTACGGGAGTCTTGCAAAATATTTGCCAATTCTCGGCCTCCTTTCGAAAGCTCGTCTACCCGGTGGTGTATCCTCTCTGTGGAAGTTGTGATAGGCAAATTGCCACTACCGTTTGGCTATGTTACCTCTCCGCTCAGCTATGTCGACTTTGGTTCTGTCCTGATCCTATTCAATAAAGAAACCACGAGCATAACTCCCTCCATAGCTCGCTGTGCGACTTGGAACTTGTGAATCAGTGCTGCCATGAATATCCACATTTTGGCACTGTATGCCCATTACTAACAGGACACATTGATTACTCGTCTTCAGACATTGCGGCAGTTGTGATGAGAACAGATGACGTAGCTTCACAACACAGCTGTCAGCCTCTTTGTTAAAATTATTCCAATCATTAGATCATAAAGTTTTTCCAAACAATTTAATTACAAAATGAAATCAATATCTAATATATAAAATTCTCGTGTCACAGTGTTAGTTGCCATACTCCTCCGAAACGGCTGAACCGATTCTGATGAAATTTTATATGTACACTTAATAGGTCTGAGAGGTTTTTATTTTTTATCTATTTTTATACACGGGCGAAGTCGCCGGCAGCAGCTAGTATTTATTTAAAAATGTTGTGTTGGTCTGTTTATTACTCAAAAACTCGAAAACTAGCTGACGGATTGATTTGCAATTTTTACACAACATTGCATTTAAACAAAGGAATGATTTAAAACATAATTTTCATAACTTATGACCGTTGTTATGGCAAGTTGGCTACCGTGGAAAGTTACAGACAGCCAAGTGCCCAAATTCAAACATTTATTTATAAAAGTATTCATTTTTACAATATAATTTTATTACTTTGTTACAGGTTGTTTTAAAATACCCTTGGGTTGCAATGGATACAGAATTCCCTGGGGTTGTTGCGAGACCACTTGGAGAATTCAGATCTACTGCAGATTACCAATATCAGCTACTAAGGTAACTATGTAAACAGTTTTTGATGTATCTAAACATTCATATCAAATATAAATTAAGCGTACTATACAGATATCATATAGGGTGGGATCAATTAGTCATTCATTCCTTTATACTGCATTTAAAAATACTTGTTTATCAATCAAGATAAAATATTATCACAAATTGAATATCTAATATGCCATTCATTAATTTTATTCATCTGAATTTTTATGGTACAAACACTTTTTTCTATTTACATAAATACAGAAGATAAATATAAATATTAAAGACTTTCCATGTACTTATTTTCAGATGTAATGTAGACCTTCTCAGAATTATTCAGCTCGGACTCACATTTATGGATGAAACTGGCAAAACACCTCCCGGAGTTACTACATGGCAGTTTAATTTCAAGTTCAATTTACAGTAAGTGTTATATCGACCGATTTTAATAAATAAATAAATAAATAACTAACAAAAAATAAACCGACTTCAAACCAAATTGAAATGGGACCACACGGGAAGCACCCAGCTTTCAAATAAAAAAAGAAACATCAAAATTGTTTCACCCAGTCGAAAGTTATGAGGTAATAAACATTAAAAAAAATACAGTTGTTTGAGAACCTCCTCCTTTTTGGAAGTCGGTTGAAAAGTTTTAATTTGTTTTATTGTTTTATTTAGTTTATTATTGCCTCTAATATTTTGTGTTTTCATCTTTATTCTAGTGAGGACATGTATGCTCAAGATTCCATTGACTTGCTACGGAACTCTGGAATTCAATTCAGAAAACACGAAGAAGACGGCATAGAGCCCTTGGAGTTTGCTGAATTGATCATGTCATCAGGTAATTTCATAACATCATTCCATTTGAAACTTTTCGAGTTAAAGACTGACGAGCGCTTTGTGCCACCACTATTTGTTTCTCTTTCATTTCAGGTTTGGTTTTGATGGATAATGTTAAATGGCTCAGTTTTCACTCAGGATATGATTTTGGCTACTTATTAAAACTTCTCACCGATCAACGTTTGCCACATGAGGAAAATGAATTTTTCTCCAGGTTGCTAATGTATTTTCCAACAATTTACGATGTTAAGGTAAGTGGAAATATTTATTACATGCTTAATAATGTTGTATTACATTTTCCCCTTTAATTAAATCATACAAAACAAAATAATATTATTTATTATTATTTTAATATTTAAATACCTCAGTTTTAAATAGCCCTTTGTAACAACTAATCTCAGATCTTACTTCGAACTTAACCCAAGCACTATATACCTACTTACTTTATTCATAACTAGCTGGTGCCTGCGACTACGTCCGCGTTGAAAAAGAAAAAAGTAGCCTATCTTGTGTCCCGTACTTCTAAATGTTTATCTACCAAGTTTCATGAAAATCAGTTAATTCGTTTAAGAGTGATGGAGGAACATACAAAAAAATATTCTAAAAATCGTCAATTTAATTTCAGTATCATGTATGTATAGAGTCTATATACATGATATTTCTGAAAACAAAGTAAATTACTCCATGACCGACCCCTACAGATTTATTATTAGTATTGATTGATTAGAGTTCAAAGTTAGTGTAGTGTGAGAGAGATTTAAAAAACTAAATAAATGTTATAATGATTTTTTCCTCAGTATCTGATGAAACTTTGTAAGAACTTAAAAGGAGGTTTGCAAGAGGTCGCCGATCAGCTTGAATTGAGACGAGTGGGCCCCCAGCACCAGGCCGGTTCCGACTCACTCCTAACCGGAATGGCTTTCTTCAAAATCAAAGAGGTATTGCACACAGGACTAAATTGTGATTGAATCTTCGCTCAACAGGGTGGAATTTTGTAATGCCACCTGAAGGGAAAGTACTCTTAATACTGTAGATAGAAAAATACTGCAATAAAAGTACAGGCTGCAACACAGAATGGCTGAATATTCTTTGCCGTTATCAGCCGTTATCCAAGCAATTTGGCCACTAAATAAATTGCTTGAAGCTGTATAGTAGCAACATAATAGTAGCTGAATAAGCAACAAGAAGCCCATAATAGCCCAAAAATCATTCAATACAGCATTTGCCTATCTTGTCAGCTCTAATACCCTTATAACAAAGCTTTAAACTGAATAATTTGTGAATTTCATACTGTTATCTGGCCTATGTGTTGCCTGGGAATTTTTATAGATTTTAGTCGGTTCGATTCCCGGGTGTGGCAAGCGAATTTTCGAAAATATTTAAATGCAGTTTTCTTTCTATTCAAAAATAAAGGAATGTTTTCTTTGAATAAAACTTTCTATCAACAGTATTAAGAGTACTTTCCCTCTAGGTGACATAACAAAATTCCATCCTGTATAACACTACAGTCTTACAGTAAACGTATTCTCAATATGTACTTGCAACCGCCTTGATATGATTTATGAAGTCATCAGCTTCAATTACCATAAAGCCCCATCAGCCATTATTATCAAAAAAGAGGCAGCGAAGAACGTAAAACCACACCTGTAACTTACATTACATTATTATTTTAATTTCCAGATATTTTTCGATGACAACATAGAGAGTTCAAGTGGACATTTGTACGGTTTGGGAGCACCCTTCCAAATGAATATGAACAACTTTCAAGACAACGGCGAGAATGGAAATTCGACTTAAGCCAACATAAAAAAAATATATGGCTAAAAGCTCACACTAATTGTGAGTAAGTACAAACAGCAGCACACTTGGCAAACGCTTGAAAGTATTATGTCAACTTTGAATGAATTAACGTTTGCGTATGTGTGACATGCCTTTGTCACTGTAGTTGTTATAATATTGTTAATGCATCTATTGGTGCATCATACTTTTAGTATGTCATTTATATTTATTATTATTTCATATCATATATGTATGTGTCACTTATTTGCTACTACATTCCTATCTCTCAATCAGGGTCAATATTCTCGTTCTGTCCATGAATTTAATTATTATCCACGAATTTAATTAATGTCAACAATGACGTTGGATCAAAAATTAAAGAAAAAATACCGTTTTTCAAAACTCTTTTATACTCTTAGACACACACATACATAATGCGATGACATACGCAACACACGCGTTCGTGTGCGATTCTCTTTCCCATTTATGAAATGTATAAGTTAACTGTGTTGCTGTTTGTACTTTGTAATTAAGTAAATAAAACATAACGAAATTTGTTGTTTAATTTACCAACAGACTAGTAGTAGCCCGGCTTTCGAAAGATTTAGTTGGCAGATGGCAGATGTACACCCAAAAGAACTTGCTTCATCGTTTCATTTAATCCACATGGTTCCAAAAGATCGAAGTTGAAAGAGAGAAATCCCGACAAGAATTTATTATAGTTACTAATTTATCATGACTTATTGCTTAGTTTCTGACTAAAATGAATAGAACACCTATACAATGACTACAATTATTAATACCTACCCATCAATTAATAGGGGCAACAACAATATCCAGAGAACACTCCATTTTGGAGCGACAGTTTTGAATTAATCAATGTGTGCCATCTGAGCTTTTCTTACAGTACCACGATGAATCACTTAATTCTCTCAGTTTGATTAGTACCCTGAATCGTGCAGAGATGGCGCATTTTGATATTGTAATTAATCTGGGTCATCGAAATAATTTTTGGTTTTGGGTATATTGGCTGTGGTGTGAAGTATAGTATTATTTTGATAATAGTAAAGATTTTTTTTCCGTCAAAGTCAATAATAACTACTTTAATTAAAAATATTACCGGGCACATTTTAATAGGCACTCTGTCCACTCTCTCCTTTTATAATTGTAGTTTTCAAGTCTGTCTTATGAAATGAGTATGCCACCGTAATATACGTGTCAATTTTGGACAATGACAGGGCATAGGTTTAGGTACTGTGTTTCACAGTTATTTGGGTAGCCCGTCGCGGCAGTAACCACCCCCGTACAGAAGACCACCATGAAATAACAGTATGTCTACTGTTGTGCTCCGGTGAGTGAGTATGGGATGCCAGAGTCCATTTTTAATATTTTAATATCCTCTTCTATCAGCCTCGTACATAATTTAATGAGTGAGTAGGTATCAAATTCAAGTTTTACGTAACTTTAAGGACTGGTTGACGAGGAGGACAACGGAAAAAACTTTGAACGTGGCGATTAGCATGCGAATGATAACATAACTTATGTTCGCCTGTTTCGTGCGAAAGCTGAACGAAGGCATAAGCAGCTCCATAAAAAACTGCTGTTTTTCATGGACAAAAGCTGGATAAGTGGTAACTCCATCGAATCTTCTTCTGAAATACCTACTCCCTTATGGCCGCCATTTACCATCAGTTGGCATGATCAAGCCAAATATTCCGCCACACACGGTCAAGCCAATATCAAGCCAGATGCCAACTGATTGTGAGTGGCGGCTATAATTCGAACGGAAAGTCGGAAATAGTTAAATTCGACAGACAGCGCCCGGCGCCCGTTGATAGAGGACGTGTCGCGCTCAGTGGCAGAATTTTGTGCTCAACTTTGTGCGTATTTGTAGCAGTCAGTTGTACTTATACATATTCCATAGTCCAATAAGTAGGTTCTCTCGGCTGGGTTTAATTCGAAAATGACTGTTATATTTTTTTTTCAAGTCTTATAATACCCTAATCCTGAGGGATGGACTCCGAAGTCCCTTCACGCTCACCGAAACAAAAGAGCACACATGCTGTCATTTCACGGTGGTCATCTGTAGGGCAGTAATTACTGTCGCATGATGGGCTTCAGAATATATATGATCATCTCCAGTGGCGGATTTACAGATTTGCCGCTCTTAGGCTATTCAAATTTTGCCGCCCCTGCAATTCGATACCCTAGTTCACAATCAGAAATAATATTATGAAAAAAAAACTGATAGGTATATTAAGGTATTCCAATTTGGTCACACTATCAGTTCCTGAGAGGAATGTGAGAAATTTCTGTTTCACTTTATATTTTTTTTAAATTTCTGTAAGACAAAAATAATTTTTTGGCCCACTCAACCTTCTGGTTAATCTGCCAATGATCATCTCAGTTTATTAACAGAAAAGAGAACAATTAATTTAACTGTCACTGCTTCGGTACTATTCCTGTCCTGTAATTTAATCTATACAACAATAAATTAACTTCAAATGTTTTAGGCCTAAAGATTATGTATGATGTTCCGGCATTAATCAATTTTTCACAGAAACATTTTTTGTGTTACTAGCCGATACATTTTAAAAATTATACAGCTTTCGGACTATTAGAAATTAGAATGGTGTAAGTGAAAACTTAATTCCAATTAGAATAGAATTTTTTTTTTAATATTTGAATCAGGAGCGTGTTTACCAGACAGGGTTTTATTTAATCTAATTTATTCTCTAGAGTCGTGGCACTTTAAAAACAAGAAAAACAAACAGTATACACGTTTATTTATTTATTTCATTTTCTACATGATCCACGTATACATAACGATAACATAAATCTATGAGAAAAAATTGCCTTATTATATTTTAAACATTTGATACTATGCATTATGGAATAGTTTTTTTTCCTGAACGTTAGTTGATCCTTGAATAGTAACATCAATTAATCTACAGAAATGTACTATTTCATTTCAAATTGTAGGTACAGTCGGGGTACGAAAACCTCCGTCAGTTTTCAAAGTTTTTCCTTTATTATTAGTCCTTTTGAAACTTAATCACTAAGCAGACAAGTAACGGACGTTTAAAATAAAATTTTGGCAGAATTGGCCTGGTGCCAGCGAATGTCGACTTTAAGTTGACGCTAACTTTTCTTACCCAGACTGTACATTAAAATAAGTAGACACCTATTACCAATTGATATTATTAAACCGCCATCTATCGGAAGTTAAATGCTATGAGACGTGTTTCATTTTAGTTTTCAATAGGTACAATAGTCGTACAATTACAAGTATTTAAGTAATACACCATTTTAAAAAAGATATTGATGTAAGTTAGTACAATTATTAAAATATTATAAAAATTTACATCAAAAGTTAAAAAGGTTTTAAATACTTTATCTAAGTGAGTCATAAAAATGTTTTAGAGACAGTGTTAGTGAAATTCATTAAGAACATCTAAGTCAAGTGATATGTTACACAAAAAAAACGTTTTGACGCCGAAGCTATCAGTCTAAATTTCAATAGAATCGAAACAATGAATGTAACGAAAGAAACTAAGTTAAGGCAGCACTTCATTATATGTAGGTATAATGTAGCGATATAAGTTTAAAGAGACAAATATAGTTAACCTACTAAGTTTTCAGATAAGCTCTTTACCACGACAATATCTAACACACCTTGGCTGTGTTGCCAGGATAGAGATAAGAATTTACAAAAGTATTGTCCAATATTATTTTGTTCAGAAAAGAGAACAGTCACCTTTAGCGAAGTCTATATATTGTATTATATATCTAACAAGATCACAAGAGTAAAATTATATTATATTATAACGATAATTCACGATAAGTATACTAATTTATATATATCAACACTAAGTTACGAAGGACTTGTATAGGGAATGCAATAACAGGATACCGGAATATGTAATTGCGGGGATCCACTTGATAAGCACGATTTTGTGGACAGTTTCAGAATTGAGACCTATCTATGTTCTGAATTGTATTTTTTTTTACTTAGGGCTTCTTTCACCATATGTCAAGTAGGCTAACTGTCATTTAAAGTCACCGGTAAGCGGGGATAATGGAGCTGATATACCTTTGTTTGTACGATAAAAGTCCTAAACATTAAAAAGAAAATTTAAAAAAAATCGCCTACCGATGCAGTAAACCGAGTGCATAATTCAATAAAATAAAATAATTTCTAAAAGTAACTAATCAACACTTTACTTGTAGTTGGTGAAAGAGGCCCTTAAGGATTTTAACATAATTATTATATCCGATGAAATGGTATTGTTGTGGCGAACTGTAACTATAGTTCCCTATATCATACGCTCTTAAAACTGCAGTTAAACAGATATGCTATGCTTAAATCTCATTATAATTTAAGTTAAATCGTCAAAACCTTTATGGTTAGTTTTCGAAGTGTTACAGAATTCCCGCGCTATTCCGCAATCAAATGTTTTCCTAGTGTACTAAAATGTTCATTCCATTAAACACTCGGATAGAAATTGCATTCTCTAAACTGGTTACATCAACACACCAATGTCCGGGGATCACATCGATTATTAAAATTTAATTACGATAAGATCACACACAATAATATTAATTGTTAATTAGTTAAATAGATATTTATTTATACAAAATAGCACTAATAGTTAGTTAGCAGTGTAAATTAATAAATGGAAATTTATGGGTGTCAGTGAATTGTTGGTTGCACTCGCAAAAATGTGAATTACAAAACCTAGACCAACCTTTACACTGAGCAAACAGCCACAACCTTTGGAACAATAATTTTATTTAAATAATAATATTTTACTTTCATCCACACGTTACTGTAGCTTAGTTTCAGTGAGGCAGTGCAAGCACGGTGTAATCTAAGTGCTACAAAAGTAATTTGACTTTTCATTTCATTACTTTCACATTTCATATGAAATGTCCAACGTAACGATATGAATGGGGAATTCAAAAAGTGATGTCAGTAAATTACAATTAAAATAATATGAAATTTTATATTTATTTATGTCGTGTCGTAATTACCTACCGCTGGCTAGCTCAAGTAGGATGTAATAGATTTCTAAGAAAGTAACGCAAAAATAGCCTATTGTTAATGTTGTTAAAACAGCTTGTTACTCGTACATTAAACCGAGTTACATAACCAGCAATGTACAAGGAAAAAATATTCTTCGCACAGAACCGGGTAATATATAAAGAAATATTGGTTCTTGGCACATTAAGTACCAATTACATTTCCAGTTCTGTATGAGAATGTCAATATTCTTCCTACATTACTCGGCAATAGTTTAAATAAAGTGGCCATATATTTATTTTAATATAAATGGTAAATAATAACTATTTTCAATAACTTTTTTACTCAACTTTTTTTTAAATTACTCTTCGCGAATTACTTTCAATAGTCTTTTTTCAAGGACTTATGAAAATACCTGAAATCTGGCCGATGTCTTTAAAAGCCAAAAAAATGTATCAAAATGTAGCGTTAATTTTGACTACTGGTTTATAATAACACTTCCTTAATTAATTCAGTTATTACTTAGTTAGTGTTGTTTATTTTTATGATTTCTGAGCGTGCCAATAATTGGCACGCTCGCGGCCGTGATTTTCATTGCGTTCATGCTCGAATATATTTAAATTAATATTTTATTTTATGAACAAACACTGTTTATTTATTACTCTTAAAAACAAAATAAGCCCAAGTTAGATTACATTCTTTCGAATTTGGCTCCGAATCGGGTGTGGCTCTTGGTCAAATTCTTAATTTTATGTGTAAAGTCATATATTCATAATAATAAATGTTTAAAACATTATAAAATAATATAATCTAACGAGCTAATATGGCCTGTCAGGTTTTTAATTGTACAAGCTTGTGTCATATTTCTCAGCGTATCTATAAGTTATTCTAAAAAATAATATATTAAGTATATATTTTTAGAATTTTTTTAGTCATAGCCATCGAAATTATATATCACTGCGAGGTTCGCTGGTCATAGCAAGTTCAACCATTTGCTTGAGCTTGTGATGTGCGGCAGGTTTGTAATGTGGTTCATAATTCAAATTCGTCTGAGTAATTAAACAATTTTAATTACTCAGACGTGTGTATATTTTCAATATATTTAGATTTTTTTTTATTAGAGATGGGTTTGCTCTTGGCCAACATCCAGCTGTGAAGCGAAGATAAGGCCTATGATGGACCAAGCTCACCCAGAAGATGCCTATTCACTCGAACCTTGAAAAGATTAGAGTTATATGAGCTCGGAAATACAGACGCCGGCAAGGAGTTGCAAAACTTGGCAGTGCGCATTATAAAGGATGTTTTAAAGCGCTTGGTCTGAAAAATAGGGATTTCGACAAAATGCCGTACGTCTTTATGTCCGATGGAAGAAAGGGGAAGGCGGTATGAGCTCATTCAATTCCTGAGCACACTCTAAGAAGTACATCTTATAGAAGTGTAGTAGGAAAGCGTAAGGTAACAATAATTTTAAAAATAATTTTTATTTATCTATATATAATACCAAATAAAAATAAATACTCGAGGGTAATTCTCCAATTCTCCGAATATTTTTAATGCAATCCGCTATTTCCTTTCCCGCAAAAGCCTATAACTAGATCACATTTACTTAAGTACCGTTCAAGTAATCAAGAATAGATAAATATAATTTGAATTAGTAGATAAATATACAATTTCATTCGCTACCTAAAATTGTGTAAATAAGTAAAATGTATCGCAAAATATGCGTCGGTCTACAATATATAATCTATTTTATAAGTATTTTAACAATGAAGGCAGAAGTTGTTTAGGACAGGTTTACAACATCAAATACGTAGGCTAATTAATAAGATAGATAATAATTAATTTAAATATCCTATTACACAAAATAGTCATATGACGAAATCTTAACTCATATCTACTTAATCTATTTCTCACTTTCTGGACATTCTTACTTCTAATAAGGTACCCTACTAAATTAATATATTGTAAAAAAAATATTTCTATATAGGTAATTTCATGAAACAGTGATCGCAATGATGAGTAAGTAATTTAACTTTAGTATAAAAATATTGTTCAAAATATGCGCACACTCATTATAATTATAAGTATACAATGTATACAATTAATTATATACTCATTTATTGTAGATAGATAGATCTGTGTTTGTAATGTAAATATAGAATTTTTATATACTTAACAAGCACTTAGTAATTCTTTTACAAGTTTTATTGATGTAAAGTTATTGGTAGATAGTAAAATGTTATTAATAAATATTATTAAATATTTCTCCTTGGAAGAGAAGATTTCGACTTGTTATAATACTTAATAATTTCTGATACCTGGTGTTGACGCTGAAAGGGCCTTTTTCCATATCTATCTTGATGAAGAGTGCTCTAGCCATGTGACTCTTAGAGCTAACGATATTTTCTCAATGTTTACTTGTGGCACGCAGCCCTACGTGGATTTCTATGAAATTGGATTCCATAACCAGCACTGAGATTTTATACGATGATAAATTTATCCTCATAACCTTTCCGAATATATGTTCAGTACTTGTAACTAATACGGTAAGAAAATATTCTATATAATAACGTAAGAACGTATACGTAAGAACCTACGCCCGATGAGAATCGAAGTTTCAATACCCTTAAATTCATAACTTAATTCGGGCTTATAAGACAACAGACTGTTTTAATGGTATTTAGGTAATTTTATATGAACTCCAGTCACAATTTTTAAAGAATTGAAAAATTAACAGAATGGAATTCGTAATATTATAGACAGACGGTAACCCTTTTAAGGCGGTTGGAGTCTGGGCCTCCTGGGCCAGACTCCAAGATTCATCTTGATATTTTGAATAAAAAAGTTGTATATATGTTGTGTTCAAAGTGTAAAGATTCTTAAATTTTTAGCGTTTTTTAGGTTCCAACAATAAGCTAAGGGTCAGATGGTTAGGTACCGCATTCAAAAGTACTGTCCAGATGGCAGCCCTTGTATGGTATGGTACGGTTGAACGAAACAGGTATGGTTGTAGTTTCCAACTAAGTTCAACCAAGTTTGCTTACACTTTAAAAAGCTTATTTTCGCACAATATATGAAAATTTATTAGTTCATGAATAAGATATATGTCACTGATATGTGTTCATAACAAGTAATCTAAAAAGGTTTCGTTGTTTGAATTGCGATTCAATGATTTTTGCATCTTCATTATAAAGATTTAAAAATTCTATTTTTATGGAAGGCTAGAATCTGCGAAAATACTCGTATGTTGATGTTGTTGATGGTTTTCTTAATCTTATAGTTTTTATACAATGTGTATTTTTAAACACAAATCTTTATAAAATAAAAATAAAATTACGTGGTCGTAGAAAATATATTGCTTTTGAACTATGATTTATATAATATTTCAATATCATCATAGTTCAAAGACAGGACATCATAAATACCTAATAATAATAATATGCTAATCACAAATAATAATAATATGTATAAGAAACAAATAATACTAAATTTGTTACCTTAAAAACAATAAATAACACATATTTGGCACTCCTATTATACCTTTGACCCTTCCATCCGTTACCTTTGCGAGTTCTCTTATTACTGATTCGTGCTTGCAATTCAAAACAATCAAATATAGAAATATTTTTGCTTAATTATATTTATATTAAAATGGACATATTACACAGTTTACGGCAATTTGGCACTTCCGTTCAAATATGCTTTAGTTATCTTAAATAGATAAGTTCTTTGAAATATATTAAGTAATTTGAATTTTTGGGTATACCCATAGGTATCTTAAATATCTTAGGTGCTCTTCGGAGGCTATATAAAGTTATTTATGAAGCTTGAAAACCTACCTTCAGTGAGGCCATCAACTCTTTTTATACTTTTGTTGCAATGTTTATGATTCCCTCAAGATTGTGATGAGAAAAGATGAACTGAACATTTGTATTTTTTAATATAAAATATTCAATAGCACTTTTTGATGTTATTGAATTTGTAAATGCTGAATGATATGTGATGTGATTTGAGAAAGTGACGGTGCCATGTCTGAGATTAATTTTATATTTTCTGTGTCGTCAATAAATTTTGTTCAATTATTGCATGCAACTTATATTATACGTTTCCTTCTTTGATAAAAATATTTATTTCGCTTTAAATGAAAAAGCAACGCACAGCTGTTGGTGAGCGGTCTATATATATCAACAAATATTTTACTAAATACTAGGCTATGCCCGCGACTTCGTACGGGTGGTATTTCGGTATTCTGTATGAAAATTTTCTTTATAAACCCTATTGGAATGAAACAAACTCCAGTGAAAACCGTATTCAACTCAATTAAGCTGTTTCCGAGGTTAGCGTGCACAAACGCACACAAAACATATAAAAAAAGTTCTAAAAACTAATTTTTTGACTTCGACAACATAACATTATTATTTGTTTTGATTTTATGAGAAGTTTTGATAGCGACTGTATTTAAAAAAATTGAAGAGTATTTGAGATTGTGAAAGTGATTTGATTTTAATGGGGGAACATGACGGTGCTCTAAGTAGAGAGCGTAAGTATAGTAATATAAGTAGAAGTATAGATGACAGTAGGTAGAGTGCGTGTGCGGGCGGAGAGAGAGCGTTCACGTTCACGAGTGACGAGTGACGAGCGAGACGCTCGGTGCGGTGACGACGCGCGCAGGTGTAGCGACGCAACTCGCCGCGTCTCATTGCCACCAACGCCCTCAGTTAAACGTTTCTCTAATGTTAACGAAATTCGCTTTACGTACGTCCGGAAAACAGCTGGGACTGCAAGCAATCACAATAAAAAGTGATTAAATTGTAGCGCGTGCGAGGCCGGTGCGAGTAAGCTACCGACGTCGACCGCGCGGCCACCCCGCCCGCTACGCCTTCGTATTGGAAGCAAATTTAAGTAGAACACCCTATGAGCATAACGCCTTAAAAGCAAAGGGCCCTTTATAAGCAGCTCGTCTTATTAGCAACATGACCGAGTGGCAAATTGTCCCAATATTAAAAGGGCATGTTATTAAAAGGTTCTTAAAGAGGTACGTTAAATAACATAAAAAAATATTAAACTTATTTAAACTTTAAACTAACAATAATATGATTAATTAATTATTGAAAATAAATTGTCACTTTAAAATAGAAATGATTTGGAAAAAATATATTTTTATTCAATTTTTAATTTGTTAATTCTTCAAACAATCATTAGTATTAAGTGAAGCTATCGAATCGAAATGGTAATTTTAATATTTTTCCTTTAACTGTACTCTAGTGTAAATGTTGGTATAATTTGTCACTGGTCATGTTGCTAAAGGACGAGCTGCTTACTAATAGGCCGTTTTGTTCTTAGGACGTTCTGCTCACTGAATGGTTTACTGAAAAATGTCCTTCCGATAGAAAGGCCCCGCTACTACGCTACGCCAACAACACCACAAACATACTACTGCTCTACCGGGCGGCTGAAGCCTTATTACTTGAAAATATAATCTATCTCTCTTGAGTATTTTAAATAATCTAATCCCAGGATTTTAAAACGAGCAAACATTTGAATAAAACTACAATCTAATCCAACACGCACTCTTGTACAAAAAGCCTATAGAAGCAAAATACAACTACAATGAAGAACTTACAATGTTACCGGGTATATACGTAATGAAATTATGTAATTTAGTTACAATTATATACCAACAATAAAATGACAAGGGGAACAACTTTAGATGGTATGATTTGTTAATGAAAATGATATATTAGAATGAGCCCAATTATTATAGGTTTTTGATGAAACTATATCTACTGTATAATTTAATCTTGAAGGAATCTTAAGATTAAATTAAAATGACATATTCAGTTTAATATTAACGTCAACTTGATATTACGATTTATTATAATTTATGCGGCGAAACAAAAATAAACAAGTCATTCACAGCACCATAGATATATAAATAATACCTATTAAATTGAAATATGACATAATATTATTTATTCTCCGAAACAAACATTTATGTATTTTATTATGTAAAAAAACAATAATTTGTGTTCATTACAGTAAGCTTATTTAATCATATATATTTTTTATATTTAATCATAAACAGGAGTCAGTTACAGGAACTTACATGTTTATAATTTTTTTTAAATATATTGCAGCTACAACATAAATAAAACAAATTGTCACAATAAAGAGCATGCTCCTTAAGCATGTCTATACCATGTGAATACGTAACACAATATGGAAAAATTATCTAGATTACACCGTTCAATGTTATTTCGTATACTTGCCGTACATAGTAAGAAGTAACAAATTAATAATAGCTGTGGTGAGTGGCGGTACATTTGGCACATTCTTTGTTTTAAGCCAAACATTACTTTAATTTTATCTTTTAATTAGTTCATCGTATTCATCATTAACACAGATACCCAATTCTACTTTTAAGTAGAATCATACACATTTACAACAATACCATATCACAGCACCATTAAACACCACATTAAATTAAAAATTTCCATCTAACCTTACAAAAATCCTACCATTGGACATTATTTTTTTAATTTAATGATCGACGAAACAGTGATATGTCCATATTATTCCAGTTAAAGCTTAAACACTTACTTATCTTTCTTGTCAAACTATTACTGACATATTCTTGCGAGCGATATTAGATAAGATATTCACTTCAAAACAACTACTTAGGCAAGAATCAAAATGTACAGGGAAACAAATTAATAATGGATATATTAAACATTACGACATCAATATTGGTCCTAAGCTACTGAACATGGAGAGAAATCGGAGAGGTATCGCCAGACGGCACGACTACAATAAGCGTCACCTCACACCGAGAGGCGGCGCAGTGCACTCGTTTTATGTCAGGTAGCAATGCAATATAAAGCTTTTTTGCTGCGCAGACGAGTACACAGTTCAGTAAGTAAATGCGCGCCGCGTGATGCATCGCGTACTCACTGAACTTTACAGTAATGGATTGGTTCTATATTGAATTGCGATCTTAGAATGAGCGCGCGGCGTCACGTCTCAGTGTAAGCTGACCCTGAAGCAAACTTGTTCGGGCGTGCGCGGGTGCGATTGCGGGCGGGTGCGTACGGTTGACGGTGACGCACCGCGACCTCTTCCAATTCGCACCGACGAAGAGACGGCCGTATGGGACATTACATTGGTGGGAAAGGTGAACAGTTAACGGGCACGACTCTTTGCCGGTGACGAGTGGACAACGAACAGGCGATATGTTAAGGTGTAGCCCATTCGCTTAGCGCGTCAAGGTAACATTGAGGGAGGGACATTTCCGGCCCGCCATTGCAGTGTGCTGCAGGCTACTGTAACCAGCTGACGCTGCGCCCCAAGGGTGGGCGGGCGGTTGGACGCCGCTGGCTGAGCCCACTGGCAGGAGTCTTACCATGCCACTGCTCAACTGCTGCAGCAATCCGGAACCTTGAGATCCACTGAGGCACGCCGAAGGTCGACGCGAACGGATTGATTGCATTGATGAAGTCAGCAAGAACGGCACACTTGATGAAGTATTCGGCATCGAACCGCCCTATATCGCATTCAATAATCAATTTTACTCAAAATAACAATTTTTTAACATATTTACAAAACATATAAGAGAGTTCATGTACGATTATTATAAATTTTTATCCCATGATCACTATACAATCGACGGAAGTCTGACATTAAGCAACAAGTCAACAAGTTTTATATCGAATACACCAATTTCATATCTCATATTTACAAAATTTTTTTATAGCCAGTCGCGGTCAACTTATTAGGAATGAACGGCCACCAGAAGTACTTACTTACTTCAGAACTTTACCGTAACACGAAAAAGCCTTGAAATATTCCAAAGCAATACAAGTGAGGACAGAGTTATGACCTCACAAATTTGTAGTTAACTAGACATTGGGGATCTCATTGTAAATTAACAATATTATTGGACAAGTTTAGAAATAAATATTAAAGTTAAATTATATGTACGACGTCCTAATACGCAAAATGATATTTATGAATTATCTAATTCCAATAATACACTACATAATAATAATAAAAGGATGATGGGCACTTTTGTATGAAACCTGGGCTGACCACCAATACAAACATCTTATAGATTTTAATTTATAGTTCTATGGGGTTTACATAAAAAGATTTATTACTGTAGGTAATAATTTATCTTAAGTAAGTTATAAAGATACACATATATAATTATATACACTATATAATATCCTCTATACACATATTATATAGAATCTTTAATGTTATTTAATTAACAAAATGTTAAAACAATAATGTTTCTAAATACTATGCAGGAGCAATAAATGGTTCGTATAACTTAAAGCAATGTTTTATTTATTTATTTATTTATTTATAATTTGTTATACAATATAATGTTACTTTTAATTTAAGATTAAAAGTTAAAAAAAAATTATATTGTCAACCGAAAAATACAACACGTTAAATAAACATATTTTTGTAACTTTTATAACTTCGAAGGGAGTTAATTAGGTCACGTCTTACTTTAGAGCTTTGTTGCCGAAACAAAAATTGAAGCTATATAAATAAGGTTTCAACTGGTAATGCATGTAACTAGAAAAACAACCCAAAAGCGCCCATCATCCTTTACTTAAGTGGTACAAAAATCTGTATTTATGTTTCTGTAACTTAAATTTAATACTTGGCACAATTTTTTCACGCGAAGTTGTATGCGAAGCAGGCATGCATTAGCAGCTTTTGTTTGAAATAAAAACTTTTAAATAAAATCAATGCGTACAATCTGATGATAATTTCATGAAACGAATCTCACGAAGAAAATCGAGACATTATATTTCTTAATTCCTACTTTCTCTATGTTGTCTTTAATAAACTTTGACCGTGAAATCACAACAGACTTTCGAAAGTAAAAAGAAAAACAAGATTGTAGAGAACTATAATATATATACACATACACGTTTTAAAAAGTTTTAATTCACGACTATTTATTCATACACTACCACTTGTGATCGGTAGATTGTTTTGTGTACGTGGTAGATTCTAAGTGCTTATATAGGACGTCCTAAAACTATGCGACATGAAGGGAAAGTACCTTAAATATGGTAGATATAATATTTTGCTGAAGGAAGACTTTATTTTATTTTTAAAAGTTAGTAATACTGAATTCAAAAAATTTCTAAAAATTACGTCGTCGTCGGCAATAAATAAATATTCTTGAAATTTGAATCAAACATTTTACGTTATTCCTTTTGTTAATTAATAAGAATGTATTTGTGTCCATTCTTTCGATTGGCATAATAAAAATACGGGTGATTTTTTTTCACATTTAAGTCGGTTCGATTCCCAGTCGATTCCAGACAAATATCATATATTTAAGGTACTTTGAGTCCATGTCGCATAGTCTTGGGACACCTAATATATGCTACTAAGTTCTGTATACAATTACTCTAACTATATAAATGGCGTGTTGGCATTTCTTTACTCGTTTCCTGATTCCGGAAAGAGGCTCAACAACCTATGATTGAATGGGTTGTCATGTTATTTTTGTGTTTGTCTAAGAAAACTATCCAACAGATTACCTACCTACAAAGTAAGAATTTTATTGAAAATTACATTAACTTTAAATTGGCTTCTTTTCAACAGAGGGACAACGATTTATGATACATTGATACATTGCCTTAGTGATTATTATCTAATCTAACATTGGTGACTTTATTCGCATTTGTATGTAGTTTGTTTAGTAATAAAATATGTACATGATTAAGGTTTTCTTAAAATATATATATATACCTACTCCTAAAATAGCTGTTCCCCTGAGTTAATTTAATTATGGAATGCGCGAATAAAAGTAATATTTTGCTCGTTAGTTTTCGTTTCTCTAATCAGTTGACTACGAAAATAATATAAGCACTAATAAAAATAGAACAAAAATAACAGCTACGTTATTGTCTAATGGCTACATTTTGAAAAAATCTAATCTTCAAAAAAAAAATTCATGTAAGTAGATTGTAGGTATTGGTGTTAAGCGAGTTTCAATACTTATTATAGATTTTTATGAAATATCAAATCAAAGATATATTTTGAAAAGCAATTTTTGAAATTGATTTCGAACTTGTCGACTTGTAAAAAAAAACAGTTGTAGGTATTTCAAATCAATTACGACCATGCCACTTATTAGGAATTATTGGACCTTTAAACATACCAATAAGGTTGGCTCTCAACCATGTAAATTGAACTTAGGAAAGCAAATGTAAAAAGTTTTGTTAAAAATTGTTTTGGATATGCCTTTATTTTTCATTTTTCCTTCTTTTCATTAATACAATTTACTGCAGTATAGTTACTAACAACAAGAAAGAAATCAAAGGTATTTAGGTAAGGGAATGAGCTCATAAATCTAAAATCTCCATTAAGATTAAATAAGATTAATGGCATACTAGTTTCTTTATTATTGAAATAATCTTATTTTGTGGATTTACACACACATTAAGCCCAATTAAAGTGTTAACATTTGTTTCATAAACAACTCGAAAAAATAACATGTTTTTGTTAAATGCATAATCGTTTATTTCTTCTGTGATTTTTATATCGCGTAAAAATATTTACAGCGGTTAGCGCAGTTTGCTTCACTTCGAGGCTTCATTTAGATAGAGCTCTTCATTTAGATCACAGGTTGCTTGTAGACATAGCTTTTGGACTTCAATAAACCTCACAATAAAACGTCCGGTGTCCGAGATGTGGCCTGAACTGTGGCCTGTACAGCCTCAATGCTCTCACCTCATCTTAACGGACCGCCTCAGATGCTGTCTTCCTTAATGACTGGTATTGCTAAACTTTCCAGCATCCACAAATTATTGGTGCAAACGGATTTTGAATTCTTACAATTTACAATTGTGTGCGTTTTGTGGCACACTGCGCTTCTGGCCCAGGGTGGGCAAGTCAGATTTTTTTAACCCTGATCTCGTATATCGAAATGCTACTTCAATACGTCCCCGCTGGCTGAGTCGGGCGGCCATGACAGTAGCGTGTTTATGTTTGAGTAACTAAACACTAAAAATCGCGACGGTTTTTATAGTTATTTTATATATTAGCCCTTAAAATTGTTAAAATTGTAATTAAATAAAAATAAAAAAAATTAATGCGATGTGTATTTTTCCATAGTAAAAATGAGCAGACTAACACTGGCTGAAAAAAAGACCAATTTGACAAACGGTGTCAAAGATCATGGGTTGCCAGACGCTAACACTTTAACTGGGATCTTCTGGCTATGAAACTTAGAGCGGTGGGTATACCTGTCGCAGATCGTTCATTGGATCAGGTCGCTGAGTGCTCTTTACTATTTCTGGATGAAACAAATCGTTGAAGGTATTATGTCGACTGTTATTCTTCGTCCTGTTCGATACTTGTATACCTTCTTGTTTACTCTTATTTGCATGGTCATTTTTCGGTTCCTTTAGAGCAAATATATATGATAAAAAAAATGCACCATATATACAGTACATTTGTCAGTACACAGGTTGTCCCGAAACTCAACGTCAAGCAAGCACAGGGCGATAGGGTAAATTATGCCAGCCATGATTTTTTTTGGAAGTGGTATAAGCTTGCCTTAGCCCCGTGCCCGCTTGATGATAGAGTTTCGGGACAACCTGTATACATATAAAACATTGACAGAAAAGGACAATTTATTCAAGAAATAAATAACAATTGATATACAGCAAATGTAAAATGTTATCTAACCAGTTTTACTGATATCATTTGTTGCAACAAATGATTTGAGTAAACTTCCTGAAAATAAAGCATTAAAATCTGGAGTAAGTTAATCTGAAGCAATAGGTAAATTTATAACATGTATTAATATATAATTGAATATATATTTATATAATAAGTATATATATATATACACATATTGATATAATGAATAATGTAAATAATGGCATATCCATGAGTTTCTTGTGATATTTAGTTAGTATAACTACTAAACACATTTTAACATTTCATCAAACACTATCACAGAACACATAACTACTAATCATGCCTTACATATCTAATTGTAGTCAGTCATTCGAAAGCGTGTTATGTATGTTCATGGGTTATTTTGTGAAGCGTTTTTAAATGTTTCTACTTATAATTAAAACGTGAAGAATATATGAAGAAAAAAAATACGAATAATTGTAATTCATTTGTGATTATTAAGATAAAGTTGTAAGAGTCGAGCCATATTAGCGAGACTCAGTCGGAGAGTTTGACTGTCAACTTGATGATACGTGGCTAGCCTCGCCTATTTCACAAGAACCCCTATTCGAAGTTCTTGCTTTTTGTGTACGTATGGCTTAAGTCTTATAAAAAAATCATTAAAATTAAGGCAAGTTTTATTTCCTACCAATATTTACCTAAGTACATTTAGAATAGTCCAAGGACGGAATCGGAATACCATTTTTTTTTTAAATGGAACCTTCTCAAATTGTTTAAGAAGTACGCGTGGCCTTACTTTTAATGATGATTTACATTACCAAAACAATTTTTGTGCAGAGAAATCGTATTATTGTAGACTCGTATGTATAGAAAAAAGCATAATGAAGTATTGAGCGTGTGGTGCGCACCCATCACCAGCACTATGTACCTAATAGAAGATACTCACGATCATGCTCCGTGCAAGCTGCGTTGAAGAACAAATAGCAACAGTGAATGAGACAGCGTTATCAACGTACTGCTTAGTCTTACGTGAATGATCAACTTAAAATTCAACAACCTCACACAGAAACATTGAACACATTTTTTTATCCAATCGCTTAACAAACACCCGTATCGCTTAGGTATAAAAACATTTCTAAACGCGAACTGTTATTATATCTGTTTCACATAAATGATTAGTAAAGGGACGTTTGCCAGACAAATAATATTTTTCGTGCAGTAGGCGTTTGTCAAGTTGGAAGAGTGAGGACAGTAGTAAGGTAAGCTACCCAATGTCGAAGCTTCACACATTAAGACATGACGTCTCAGGGAAGAACTCCTCTCCTTGCGGGCCCCAATGAGATTAAGTCATCATGCATTGCGAAACATGCACCAACTCTTTCTCTTGAACATCGTTTTATAGGAGCGGAAGTAGTAGTATAGGGTATAATGAGATGGCTTAATGAACGTCTGATGATTGGAGAGTGTTCATGAAAAATTAACTGCCAGGATCGTGCAGTACGTATGGTTATGAAGTGATCAATGATGTAATCTCTCCCAGGTCGATGTGGGAAGAAGACGCAACTGCAGAAGGAAGACGACAATAATTTGAAGCCGTTCAAGTCGACATTCAATAGTGGGTTTGGGAGACGCAGGCCTCGAGCTCATCACTTACAACGCATTGTGATGCCGACGGCACGGACAGGCTCGAGCCTGAACCGCCTCGCCCTCTGATCTGGTAAGCCTGTAGACACATTCATCATCACACAAACCATAATCACATTAATTATGTATTGTCTCCCTGAAACACTTGCCTGTCTCAATTAGGTTAAAAAAGTTTCTTAATAAGATGCCGAAATTTACTTACGGTAGGTGGTGAGAGATTAACAGCTGAGCCACGACGTTCTTGGGGTCCAATACTGGAGTGCCTACGGGTAGGCAGACCAGAATTACCGCCAGGTGTGCCGCCCGGCGATGAAGCGCATGATGGTGCGATGCGGATTTTGGGCGTCATCAGGGTGTTATCGGAGAGACGTCGATTCGGAAATGCGTTGGCTACCCTCAGGAAGTTGTTGTCATTGTTTGTTGAACTACTCGATCCAAAGAACCACTGGCCGATCCCTGTACCTGATCGTTAGGTGAAAGAAGTAAACACAAAAAACACCAAATCAAACTTAACCAGAAATAACTTGATCCTTATTTCTTTCGATATTTCTGTTTTTGTAAGACGTTTTTATTTACTATTTGTTACATTTAACTTGAGTTATTTAGTCTTTCATTATTTCGAAGTACCTTCCGTATAAAAATAATTCATATTTCTGGAGAAGTTCTAGTTTAAATGGAGCAATACTTACTTTTGAATCCGCCTACACTTCCCGTGGCACTGGCTGCAGTCATCGAATTCTTTCGTGCCATATCTTCTGCGCTCGATGTCTTACGTTGTTCTACACGTAGATTGGGAATGTTAAATGGTGGAACATTCATGTTGTCTGTACTCATTTGATGGCGTAATCGGTGACGTGACTCTGGACTTGGTAGACTGACTCCATCGAGTTTCAGTTTGTAACGTTGACTTTTGTCAATGTTGTCCAGCATATCGTATAAGATCTGTTGGTAAGACTTTTATTATTATTTATTATTAAGAGAAGAGTGGTTCACGTTTTATTTATGTTAAACTCGATAGAGATGCAGACGGTTCACTTGTTGGTTAGAGGCTACCGTCGCCTATAACACAAGCTAAGAACACGGACGAAGTCGCGGGTACCAGCTAGTCACTAATAATAGAAAATCTTGATTAAGATTTAATGTAAATTTGCGAAGTCTGGTGATTAAATAAACCATAGATGGCACAGCACCGGCAGGTTATATTGCGCCTTTTATCCCGACTTTCATTAGGATTTCGTGGAGCCGCTAACAGTACAATAAACAGTCATAATAACTAAAGTACCGTACTAGTCTATTGGCTTGCTATTGATTTCTACTTGCTAGTACTAGTAGTACATATTTTTTTGGGGATGAGCCGCCTTTCGGTCTCGCCCCCCAAAAGACTCTACTTCAATCCAACCAATATATGCAACTTCGTTCGTACGCATGTTATATTATTTCGATGTTCGTACGCTGCTTAATTATCTCGTAGGTATTTCGGTACCACCTTTTTGTTTATAAACCGATTGGTTTAGTTATTTAAATATACTAAGTTTGATACCGAACAACACGTTAATTTTCGTTTACAAATAACATTTGATTAGCGACAAACTATGTTTGTACAAGTTGTTTGTCTGTGTATACTGTAATTTCTAATAAATCAGATGCTTTTGCTTATTTATTATAAATCTGTGATACAGAAGTCTTATAATATGATTTCCAATAATGTAATAAATAAACATTACAAAACAAATATTTCACAAATTCAACGTTGGGTAATAATTTACCTCCATAAGGTTGGTAAACTGATCGACGTTCAGAGCTGGATTGACAGTTTGTGGAGCGAGAGACGGTATCATCTTCGTTGCCATTACATTGGTTGTCAGACCAAATTTCTTCTCGAGAAGCATTGATTTGTATAGCTCTGTAATAGGTCAGTCACATATTATATGAAATATTCATAAGTATTAAAAAATGTTTTAAATTTTCATATATATAAAAAAAACAGCTCGCTAAGCGAAAATACTCGCTTCGTCAACAAAACAACAAAGCAAACTTAATGTTCAATAAGTCAAAAAGTTCGCATTGCATTTAGTGTCCTAAATAAGGGATTGTTTCTGGAAGGTGTCATGGAATAGGATCAGCGCGAGTTTTAGGAAGGGTAGGTAATGCCTCTTAGCATATTTGCTAAAAATTATATAAAAAGAAACATTTATCTACTTACTAACTACCCGGTTGACAATATCCGGATCAGTTAATCTCATAGCGAGAAGAGTTGGTATCACTTGTTCCAAAATGTGATTCCTTTCGAGTCTGACAAGAATCCTCTCGAAAAAACCGAGGATTAGACTGATGATTTTCACGTCACTTTGATTTTTTTCAAGGAGAATTCTTACTTTTACCAACACTACGTTATGCAGTGACCTATCGTCGATATAGTCTGATATAGTTTGAACTGCGATCAACGAAGCAGTCTGAAAAAGTAAAAAATAAAAGGGAGTTACGATTTATATATATATATATATATTTTAAAGTACATAACTAGATAATATGAAATACAACAGTAACATATATTATATGTACTTCCATTTAAGTATATGTAAAGTATGGAAGTATACGGATAAAGATCATATATTACAAATACGTACATGAATCTGATTGTTGTTATTATCAAGAGCAGTGAAGAGTAATGGCATTATTTCATTGTTGATCTCGTCTCGACTACATTTTTTAATGATCACATGTAAATTTTCTAACACTATTACCGACGCTTGAAGACACTTCGGCGAATTCATGATGTTCCTGGAAATGTCACTACACTTTCAATCATGCATCTGTTCATTTGAATATGTATTGAAAATCAATCTTTACAAATGATGAAGGTAGTTACTTAAGTGTTGGTAAAACGTAGCGTGAGAATTCCTCCTGCGAACATTCGTTGGTAAGCCATATTATTGGTTGTAATACAGCTGATAACACCTCAGCGGTGCGCACTTCAAGCTGTAAGGCCGGCCAAACATGTTGCCAACGCAGTTTCTGAAATGCAATATTCAAATAAGGCGCTCTATACGATTTTTCACTAGACTCGGTGTAAAATGGTGAAATCTGCTATCCCCCTGAATATTAATTTTTTTGCTACCCCTCTTCTTACTTGAATGAGATTATTATTCATTATTATTATTCAATTCGATTTAATTAATTATTATTCATACAATACGGTTGGTATTCGCTTGCTACTTTCGCATAGCCGCTTCATTCCTTATTATTTAGTAAGTAAAATCAAATCACTGTGTTTCTAAACAATATTAATTGATTCCAATGCAATATTAACGGAAGCATCAAAAGGAAATTATTAGTAATTTCTAAAGTCGAGGGAATTGTGTACTATACATAGTTACATATATAGAAATAACTAATAGAGTACAATGTATATAATATTAAATATAACAAGCTTAAATATTTATGCCATGATGAGTGTAACTCAAATGAAACTATACAGAAATATCTAATTATATTAAATGTTCATCAGACGTTGACTAATATTACTATACCTATAGTATAATTGTTAAATAACTTAACGAGCTATGGAGAGGTTACACTGCGAGACGGAATCCGATATGAAGAGATCCGTAGACGTACGGAAGTTACCGACAGAAAGCTTGTGATTCAATAAGTTCAAATGGCAATGAACAGGACACATAGTACAGAGAGAATTGGGCAGCTGGGGCCGGAAGATTCTCGAGTTGAGGCCACGTTCTCAACTCAAAGTTTCTCAACTTCCACAAAGTCACAAAGTAGATAAATGACCTGATAAGGGCCTGGGTCGATGGTGGATCCAGGCTGCTTCTGAACGGTCCTATTGGAAAACTTGGGGGAGGTCTAAGTTCATTAGTGGACGTCTTGCAGCTGAGGTGATGTACAATTTCTATGATTACAGTTGCGAAAAGACAAAATCGATGTTTATATTCATTTTACATGAATTTTAAGTGCGCTTGTCACTGATGCCTTCGATCCGTTATAAAAGT
Source organism: Synanthedon vespiformis (assembly GCA_918317495.1). NCBI lineage: Eukaryota > Metazoa > Arthropoda > Insecta > Lepidoptera > Sesiidae > Synanthedon > Synanthedon vespiformis. The sequence continues at coordinate 9,269,020 of OU906947.1, forward strand.
TTAAACCTCTTTATAAGTTGATACTTACCCGAAATTATATATAAAAAAAAATCTAAACAAAATGTGTACGCATTAATGAATGATTGCTGTTATAAATTTCATTTTATACCTTAGGTATAAATGGCAACGCTTCTATGAGTACTTCACGGTAGAAGTTACTTTTCTGATTTGCATCCTTCATAGTGATGACGTCCAGAAATTGCATCGCCTGTATTCCTGTCTCGGCGGGTCCCCTGCACATTAAATTTAATTAAATTTTCATAGATACAGCCTGCGTTCATACATGACCACGTAATCAAACACTATTGGATGGCTAAAGTTGTTATCAATTTCAATTTGAAGATTTAATTTTCGATAATAATTAATTACATTTTCATCGGTGGAATTTAGTTCATGTTAGTTTTAATTACAAATTAAAAAATATCTTCCGAAAAGTTGGTTAAAAAGTGAATTTGTAGAACGTTATTTTTTTTAGAGTAGAACTAAGTAGAGTAGTGTAATTTTAAACTTACTACTTGAACTGTTGAACACATTTCTTTCGAAAATGAATTAATTTTTGAAAAACAAAAAGAAAAGCTAGAGCTAGAGCTTTTGATTCATGAAAATTTAAATTTTATTTCTTATTATTTATCGTGTGTAATTTAGTATAATTTACACCGATCATAAAAATTATTATAAAAAGTCACGAATAAAACGTATGGGGAATAAAAGTGTGTAGGTAAGTCAAGCCATTTTTTAAAGATATTTTGTAATTTTTTAATCTTAAAGTCAACAGACAGGTTGACGGTCAACTATCGTCGCCTACCATCGGGAATCGTATCAGGGACCTCTGAGACTTGATCGTTTGGGCCTTAACGACTCCTGCATTGGGCTCGTCAAAATCGAATGTTTTGTTTGTCAAAATAATTGATCTTACTTGAAATATTTGATGAGAGGCAACAATTGAGTGGTTGGTCGCGGATGTGGATCGCGCGCAAGCATCCGCTGAACAGCTTCTTGCAAAGCTGCCGGAATACGCGGTAGCACTGCGTTTACTTGTTGTTCCAACTAAAAATTTATATAATTTGTTAGTTTTATATACACATATACAATTGTATGAATTTACCACACAGTTTAAAATACTTTTGAAAATAGGTCTTCCGTGTAGACGGCCAAAAAGCCCAAGTGGCTGAAGCCGGGCATCTAAGATAATGTCACTTTCCTATGCTACTAAGTTGGTGTAAAATTTGTAAGTATAGATTACATGATGTATTGTTTTTTTTTATAAATATGTATATCGAAAATGTCCCTTGTTTAATACAACTGGTAGTGTCTGTGCATTACAATATATATAGATAAACCTAATGTTGGCACACTACTCACGGTACTGTCGCTGTCGTGGGCGTGGAGCTCCCTCGCGATGGCTCTTGAGTTTTGGGCTTTGTCCACTTGTTCTTGTTGCTTTAGCTCACTCTGGATTGTTTATCACGTTCGTTTTCCGTTTTAAAAATCATAACCGTTTTCCGACTTTCCGTTCGCCGAATCACACCGATGTGAGTGACACACACACTTGTCACTCCCGAACTGTCATTGCCAATGTTGCAACAGTTGACGTTGACAGTGAGTATGCCACATACAGACCCTCCCGCTAAATATATACTGTGTTAAGTGTAAAATGAGTAGTCTGTATGTGAACCTAAACCTAACCTAGGAATATATACTAAACATCCCCCCGCCCGAGAAAGGCTAAACGCCTTTATCAACCTAAATACTAAACCGAAATTAATAAACCGGCAGCCTGCACAGCTTGGTGACAGGCCGCGACAGTTGCCCAGAAGAAGTTCTCAAGGTAGCCACTCTAACCACCCCATCCCTACCAGGCAACAACTGCACTATGCGCGCACGTTTCCACTGAAGTGGGGGCAACGCATCTTCCTTGATCAAAACAAGTTCTCCAACCCGCGGTGGACGAACCTGAGAAGTCCATTTAAGTCTCATCTGCAAGGAGTGAAGGTATTGGTCGCTCCACCGCTTCCAGAAGCGTTGGGTAATAGCCTGGACCAATTGATACCGGGACAACCGATTGTCCGGTACATCTACCCAATTATATTCGGGTACTTCTAATAACGATCTGCCGATCAGAAAGTGAGCCGGGGTGAGTACTTCAGTTTCCTGAACGTCCTGCGACAGAGGACATAGCGGCCGAGAGTTCAGCACCGCTTCGATGCGGGCAAACACCGTGGTCAACTCTTCGAAGGTTAAGATTTGATTTCCGATCACCCGACTCAGCAGGGTTTTGGCCGATTTTACTGCAGCCTCAAATAGGCCCCCAAAATGTGGTGCCGCCGGGGGGTTGAAATGCCACGTTACCCCCTGTCGAGCAGCCTTACCGCACAACTCATCCTGAGTACTCCGAGAGGCCAAATACCGTTGAACCTCACTTAAATGTCGATGGCTTCCGATGTAATTCGTACCGCAGTCGGAACGAATAACCTTGGGCAGACCGCGTCTCGCCACGAACCTTGACAGCGTTGCCAAGAAGCTGTCAGTTGACAGATTGCTGACCACCTCCAAATGAACCGCCCTAGAGGCTGAGCACACGAATACGCATAAATACGCCTTCATAGTGTTAGCCTTGCGTAACCGTGATGTCTTGATCATAAATGGTCCAGCAAAATCCGTTTGCACCGTATGAAAGACGCCCGTAGCATTAACTCGGTCTGATGGCAAATCTGCCATAACCGGGTTGTCCGATCTTGCTTTAGTTTTAAAGCAATACATACACTTGAAAAGCTGGCTTCGCACAGCTTGGCGAGCCGAAAGGATCCAAAACCGATTTTGAAGGATGGCTTGAAGAGCCGTTGGTCCCACATGACAATACAATTTATGATAATGGTCAATGATCAAATGCGTAAGAGGATGTGACTTCGGTAATAACATTGGGTGTTTTGCTTCATATGGCAGGCTAGAATATTCTAACCGCCCACCCACACGTACCAGCCCAGCTGCATCCACGAATGGTAGCAGACGTCTTAATCGCACAGAGCAGGGTTTACCCCGCTGAAGTAGATCCTTCTCATCCGCAAAACACTCCGATTGAGCCATTAAGATAAGCCGTTCCAACGCCATATTCCGCTCCTTTACCGACAGGACTCCGAAACACTTATCGTGTTTATGGATGGCGTTGTGTGCGAATCGAAAACAGTAAGCGACAACCGCAATTAATTTTGATAGTGGACTGTATTTATTAAATATCCAAGATGGTGTAATCCCCGTTGTAGCCGCGTGAACCGATATATCCACCTTCCGTAAGCCAGGCAGGACTCCAGGCTCACCTCTCACACCCACTATGTCTGCTGGCCAAGCCCATTCCTCTTTCGGCAGCCATGAAGGTCCCCACCATAATGGATGAGATAACAGCTCATGAGCCCGACAACCGCGACTAACAACGTCCGCAGGGTTCATCTCAGATGGTAAGTATCGCCATTTCATTTTCATTCCGCTGTTTACAATTTGTGAGACCCTATTTCCCTCAAAGGTTTGTAATAGATGAGGCGAAGTCTTAAGCCAAGACAAAACAATGGTACTGTCCGACCAACCTACAATACCATTCACCGAAATTTTGTCCTCTAGCGCCTCCCGTACATATTTAAGAACCTTAACTAATAAGGCAGCACCGCATAGCTCTAGCTTCGGTATGGTCAACCTAGACTTGATCGGTGCAACCCTTGACTTTCCCATAAGTAAAGAAACTTTTGTTTCTCCCGCCTCATCAACCGTTCTGATGTAGACTGCTGCGCCATAACCCAGCTCTGATGCGTCCGAAAAGCCGTGCAGTGAGCACTCCGTAATATTATCCGCCAATACAAATCGTTTCAAACGCACCCGCTCCAGCGCAGGCAAGCTCTGCACAATGGACTCCCATTGAGTCACAAGATCAGGTGGAGGTCGCTCATCCCATGACAATTTTACCGACCAAAGTCGCTGCATGAGGACCTTACCCTGGAAAATAACCGGACTAATCCAACCCATAGGGTCGAACATTCTCGCTATTGTCGACAATACTGCCCGCTTGGTACAATTGTTATTCTCACCTAAACTAAGGTGATATGTAAACGTATCCGCAACTGGATTCCATTGTACCCCTAAAATCTTGACGAAATGTTGATCCGATTCAAAGACATGAGGCCTTTCCTGGTGTTCCTCTGGAACATCTTCCAATAACCGCTTATCATTGGACACCCACTTCCGAAGTTCCATTTTTCCCGAAGCCAAGAGCGCCTTCAGGGAGCTCTTCAGCCTTTGGGCAGACTCAAGGTCAGGCCCTCCACCGAGGATATCATCCATGTAGACCGATGTACGCAGTATCTTCGCTGCGTCTGGATGTTCCTTCTCTCCGTCATCCGCCAATTGTCTCAGAGTGCGAATAGCCAAGTAAGGGCTGCTCTTCATTCCGTAAGTCACCGTCTTCAATTCATAGAGTAATAAGGGTGCATCAGGTGCTTCCCGCCAATAAATAAGTTGGTATCTGCGGTCCTCCTTGTGGACCTCGATCATCCGGAACATCATCTTGATGTCAGTCGTAAATACTACCTTGTCCAACCTAAAACGCATGATAATCTGCATGACGTCCCGTTGCAATTTAGGTCCCGAATGTAAGATATCGTTTAACGAAACTCCGGACGATGTGTCACAGCTCGCGTCAAACACCACACGAATTTTATCTGATGTAGCCTTAAAAATCCCGTGATGAGGAATCACATACCGCATCAAGCCCTCATAACCATCACTGGGAACCATGTGACCCATGTCAATGTACTCTCTCATGAATTGAATGTATTTATCCCGATATTTCGAATCAGCCTTTAAACGCTTTTCCAAATTTAAAAAACGTCGCAAAGCTAATTTGGCAGAATCTCCTAAGTTCGGTGCCTCAGACAAGAACGGCAGTTTCACCACATACCGTCCATCCGGATTTCTTGAGTGTGTGTCCCGAAAATACGACTCACATTCTTCATCCTTGGGGTCCCTTAAGATAGCCGCTGGCATTTCCTCCACCTCCCAAAACCTTTCAAGCAAGGTATCCGTATGCACATGGAAGGCTTGACACGCATCAACATCTGGAATTGATGCTACCGGTCCCATAAGGACATGTCCGAAAATGGTCGACATTGCAGAGGGCAGACCCTCAACCCGTATGATGCCTCCATTGACAATATCGCCCATCAAATCCGCCCCTATAAGTAGGTCGATTTCACGACTCTTATAAAACTGTTCGTCTGCTAGACGAAGCCCCTTATAATATTTGCCCAAATCCGAAGGCAATGAACAAGCTGGCAAATCATCGGCAACCTTGTTTATTACTAAACCCGTAGTGACCAATACCGGATGGTCAACATGTTGTGGAATAATTTTTAAATAAACATTCCCCTTATAAGTGTCCAAACTATGGCCACCTATGCCCTTAACTGTAACCGAGCCCGAACGTTTAACTCTCAAACCCAAATGCGATGCAAACTCTTCCGTAACAAACGTACTTTGACTACCGCTGTCTATCAACGCACGCCCCTCCCTGTAGATACCGCTACAGTCGCAAACGCGTACAACCGCTGTTGATAATAAAACAGTACGCCTGTAAGAGTTGCCCGAAACCGCATGTAAAACGTTGGACATAGACCGTATATTAGCGCCATTAAAATCCGCTGGCGCTTCCGCTTGCGCCCCCGCTTGCGCTTCCGCTTGCGCTTCCGCTTGCGCTTCCGCTTGCGCTTCCGCTTGCGCTTCCGCTTGCGCTTCCGTTCCGCCACATTGCTCTGAACCCCCCTGAGGTGTGTGCCTATATGCCCGTCTAGACACCACAAATTTAGGTTCCAAATGAAGCAATGTGTGATGCTTATCAGAGTGACATTTGCTACACCTTAAATTCTGACGGCAATTATTTATATAATGACTATTTAAACACCGAAAACAAAGCCTATTAGATATTACAAATTGTTTCTTAACAAATGTTTTCAAATTAGCAAACCGTTGACACTTGCCTATATGATGAGGTCCCTTACAGTGTGTACACCCCCTTACATTTGCATTACCATTTACCGAAAAAATGGTCTCCCGATTTACATTACTATTTTCATAAGCAATGTGAGCCCGATGTGTACTTGAGGCACTCCGCTGAATATTACTAGTTTCCAAAAGTTGTACCTCCCGAGTTAAAAATTCAATAAATTGGTCAAAAGTCGGTAATGACTCACAACCACCATATTTATCTTCAAATTGTCGCTTAAGAGACCCATCTAATTTATTTAAGTTAACGAATAGAAGCAAGTATGACCATTCCTTAACAGGAAATTTCAATTTTTCCAATCCTTTACTTGTTTCCAGAAGGGTATTTAAAAATAATTTTAATGAATTTAAACCTTTATTTGCATTGGGCAACGACAACATAATATGAAGTAACTTGTCTGCCTGTAACCTAGGATTGCCATACCGAAGCTGCAAAATATGCAACAATACACTATAATTTTGCCCCGTTATACTTAAATGTTGAACTAACGACTTTGCCTCCCCGCTCAATGAGCCATACAGATAATACATTTTCTGAGCATCCGTAAGAGACTGATTATTGTCTATCATCGCCTTGAACAAATCCATGTAGTGTGTATACTCTTCAAGTTGGCCGGAGAATGTAGGCAAAGTTATATTTGGCAAATTAAAACCGCTCGCATGCCTAGCCGTTGGATCCATGTACCTATCTGAAGCGCTGCAGCTTGATGGAAATAAATCAGACTGTTTCAACTTAATCAAGTAATAATAGTCCGTCCATGTATCAAAGATTTGTTGATGACTTGCCTTGTCAGTTTCTGCGACCCAATCCACTGACAATTTTACATGTAACTCTGTGAATTCATTGTAGATGGACTCCAGATCCGTACAACGCAGCTTGAACAACCTAATCTGATCATTAGAAGTTAGCTCAGATTGAGATAATTTGTAAATAGCTTCCAACTTAGATACTATAATATCATACCGAACCCTAATAATATTATTTTTACTAGGCATTGTGAAATCTTATTAAATAGAAACCCCAAGCAAATACAATTGAGAACCTCTTCTGGAAAACCGTTTTATACAACAAAATAGGCTATTTACACAAAAGGAAATAAGTAAAATAACAATTACCGCCAAAATTTTGACCGAAAATTACAACTATAAAAAATGTTTAAAATTGCACAAAATATATCCAATTTTCACAAAACCCGAGTGTTTCATATGAAAACACTGATAATTGATTGTGTCTGAACCGCAAAACACAATAAAAAACCATCACAATAAGCAAATTTAAAACATGAAAAATTACTATAAGATTTACCATTATCCACTTGACATAAAAATGTGTGACCGTTATGTCTGCAAAGTAATGTGTTGGATATAAGGTGTAATGCATGTCCTAACGTGTATCTAATGCGCTGTATCCCTATCCGTGCTCGAATGGACCAAAAATTGTTTAATACAACTGGTAGTGTCTGTGCATTACAATATATATAGATAAACCTAATGTTGGCACACTACTCACGGTACTGTCGCTGTCGTGGGCGTGGAGCTCCCTCGCGATGGCTCTTGAGTTTTGGGCTTTGTCCACTTGTTCTTGTTGCTTTAGCTCACTCTGGATTGTTTATCACGTTCGTTTTCCGTTTTAAAAATCATAACCGTTTTCCGACTTTCCGTTCGCCGAATCACACCGATGTGAGTGACACACACACTTGTCACTCCCGAACTGTCATTGCCAATGTTGCAACAGTTGACGTTGACAGTGAGTATGCCACATACAGACCCTCCCGCTAAATATATACTGTGTTAAGTGTAAAATGAGTAGTCTGTATGTGAACCTAAACCTAACCTAGGAATATATACTAAACATCCCTGTTTTGTTAATAATTAATATACTTAGGAGTTGAAAGCGTGCCCGAATAGGTACTATTTTTCATTGACTTCAACATATTGCGTTTCTGAAACTTCTGTTTTATTTAAAGACTCATAAATTGTATAAGGCGTTTGATGTGGCCCACGTTGTTTACTCCGGCAACGGAAAACATGCGGAAAGAGGTCCTTTAATTCCGAAATAATAATTTGTAAGGTCAATATTTCATGAAAATTCTGTTCACATTTTCAGTAAACAATAGTTCTTTGTGTTAGGTGAGGCTCCCTTTCAGGGTGTCGCGTCCGCAAACACACAGCGTGAACAACATCATAGGAGGAAAAATGAAAATTTGTTTTGTCATACTCCCACGTCGCTTTGACCTTTTTTTCTCTAAGATGTAAGAAATCTCTCCTAATTGCTATAAAACGCTTGAAAACATTTAGTGCCTATTAAAACTCTTCATTCGAGCGAGGGATTTTTTGTAAAAAAAAATTATAAATTAACTTCAAAAAATGAGTTTTGAAATATTTATACCTTAATTCGGAGTGTTAATGTGCAAAACATTATAATTTTTTACAGTACATTTGCTAGAAAAACATACTTTTATAGGTGTAACGTTTATAATAGCTAGTTTAAGGTGCATTTTTGTTAATCTTTCACGAAAAGTAAACTTGTGCTACAGGTACTTTGCAAGTGTAGGTACTTTGCAGAGAAATAAAGAATTATATATTTATAATAATTATAATTTTTTCAATTATAGATATCCATGAGCATATTTTAACAGGCAACACTTGATAGCGTTTTATTTTCTCATACATTGCAAAAATTTTCTCTGGTAAACAGAAGTATATAATCACTTTTCGGGCACCCTTCTGTTTGCCAGAATGCACTATAATCTAGCACTGAAAAAGTTAAGCCAATAAAATTGACTATGCAAAAAAAGAATTTTACATAATGGATTGAACATTCAATGCGATTTACTAAAATCGTACTTGTATAAAGCATATTGGCATGTACTTACGAATTCAATTTGCTTCATGTAAAGCATTGGATTGTTGTTGGCTTGAATAAGCGGCTTGCCGCTGTTGAATACAGCGCAGATAACCAGCCCCAAAGAGAACATATCCGATAAAATATTGCACTGTCCATTCGTCTGCACTTCGGGAGCTAAATGGAAAAAATTAAAATAGGTTTAGGAATAACAGATAACACTGCCGCCCATACTTCTGTTTACTGAGAAACAAGTCTGGGAGACAGTATACCGCACTACTAAATTAATATACTAAATACTCCTTTTATTTAACATTTTTTTAATTCACTAAAATATAAGCCCAAAAACATCTTAATTAACGCTTTTATCTTCGAGGAATAATAAGGAGACAGACGTTGTTGTTTTGTATAAAATTTCATTAGACAAAATCTCAAGTTATTCAAGTTAGCTCTTTCTATTGTACACTAGCTGTTGCACGTGATTTCTTCCATGTAGTTTTATAAAATATAGTCTATGTTACTCGCTCGTTGATAATGTAGCTTTCTATAAGTGAAAGAATTTTTAAAATCGGTCCAGTAGTTTTTGTGTTTATTTATTACAAACAATAATACAATTTTTTTCTCTTCATAATATTATTATAGATACGAGTACCTATATGTATTAAACACGTCACTCAATATTTTAATCTTTTTGATTTGCTAAAACAATACATTAATGCAAACCAAGAGCCATGGATGAATTTGCGGGAAAACTAATATATAATTAATATATAATTAATATAAACTTTTGCATAAATTAAATAAATAGAAAAACACATAAGATTCCATAAGAGTCAGGTCTGTATGAACTTTTATTCACGTTAGAATCTTGCAGTTCAAATACGAGCAGCGAAATATCGCAATTTCTTCATTTTGTTCAGTGCACTGACGCTTTAAAGCTAAACTGAACGGTTGCCCACAGCGTCGTCGACGAAATTAAACTTAAAAAGTTTACCGCAGCGAAGAGATAAAAGGCGGTGTTTATATAAGTTCGCACTTTCCTATGCAAAGTTTGTTTTCAAAGTTTTTCATTGAAAAACCTATCAAAACAAAAATTTCACTTTCTATTTATGACTAACGACGGCCAGCAGATTGATGGTAGATGGTATACGATAGGTCGACCAGGCTGATAAGATAAAGGTTAAGGTTGCCCGCGACTTTGTCGGCGTTCAATCACTACCAAACTTCACACGATTACCAGCTGAACTAATTTGAAGATTGTCTAAAAGTTTCATCAAGATCGGTTCAGCGGTTTTCGAGTCTATAGGGCACATACATACATACACACATACGCACATTGCTTTTTGTTTGGTTGGAACGATGCTCGTAGAGACAAAAGTTATCCAACAAAGCAAACTGATATAGGCAGTTCAATAGACGGAAATGGTTAATTGAAAGAAAAAAATTCCAAAGTGCCAAGAAACTGAGACAGGGAGACGGGAATTCTTCGAAACTGTTTAGTGCATTCTGGAAATGCATTAAAGGAAGTGACTTATTGGCACAATTTATTAATAGTGAGTGATATACGAGTTGGGTTGTCACAGAAAGTTTCTTGAAGCAAAAATATATCAGTCATTTATGATATTATATTATGTGAATGCTTACTTCTTTCAATCTGCTTGCTGTTTGCTGAAAGAAGTAACCACTACTTGATTGAACCACTATTGTGGTTATTGTTAAAATGTGTTCATTTTTCAATCTATTTATTTGTGCCGGAATAATTGTCGGAACTACTGAACATATATAACAGAGCTATTTCTTAAGTTTGACGTAAGAGACACGTAAGAGGGACATTTAGAACAAAGACTACTTTTATCCTTTTATCACATAAATATAATGGGTCATGGGTCACATTAAAAACGTAAAAAATCGTAAACATGTATCAAAATATAAAAAATGGAATGTGGCTGTGTCGTGGACACGTGTGGTTTTACTTCAATAGGTCTTAATTTATATCCAATTAATTCGATTGTAACATAAAAATCTATCGAGTGGTGTAATTAAATTTTGGATTTTGGATAATTAATTTTGGAGTGGTGTAACAATTATAAAGACGCATTCACTTCAAAACTTAAAAAAATTAAACGTGTATCACACGTAAATTAACGTGAATTTAAGGGTATCCAATTATCGAAACATCGAATTAATCTTCTTAGATAATTAATAGTAGATAATTATGAATAACAACTCTATATATCATAAATTACACGAGCATGAGCATAGCAGAAAGTAAACTTATTAAAGGAATATTCATAGCGAGTATTTAATTGAAATACATTGTTTCACGTTGATCATTATTTAATTAGATCGGAGCTGAACCTAAATATGTATAACTACAATAACAGTAAGTATTCTTAGAACAACATGTTACCCAAGGTTGCTTTGTATCAAGACTGCACATTGTAATATTTAATATATGCAAAGCTTGTTCAAAGTAATGCAGCAGTAATTAAGTTACACGCCAACTTATATTACATTCTATTTCAATGTTACCGCAACATGACGTCTAGCACTATATAATTCCACATCATAGGTAAGCCAACATTTCACAATATAAATTAAGTAAGCAGTGTGTGAGCGTATATAAAAATTACGTGTCGCATGTTTCTTCGCGATGAACTACTAAACCATTGAACCGATTTGGATAAAACTTCGTAGTTACGAAGTTACACATATACCTAGTTGGTATATGTGTAATTTGGTCCAACTTAAAATATAGGATAGTTTTTATTTTGAACCGGGGCGAAGCCGGGAACGGGCCACTAGTATACCTATATTATCATTTTCCAAACCGTTCGTTTTAACGATAATAACGAAATTTCTTGAAAGTGCAATCCATTATACGGCTTTTGAGTGCTTTTTATCGATAGAAAAAATTGCTTTGTGACCGCCAATCTCGGCTGAAACATGTTCGAACTTTATAGGATTTTGTATTGTATTAACTTGTTTTATATTACAGACATTTCAAATTTAGATCAATTTTTCATTACCTATCACCGAAGAAAATTTGTTTTTTTTTTTAATATAATACCTAGTTGATATTAGACATGCGTTTGAAAACACATACATGTAGTTTCTTATGTGATTATCTACACGGATTCACGGTTTTCAAGCTATAGCAAGTTTTCGAGTTGGTATAGCTATAGCAAGCTATACCAACTTTCAGCTTTTAATAAGTTTTAAAGTTACAAATATACAAAAAAGTTTCAAAGGCCAAAATAATTATCATCATTAAATTCTTAACAAAATATGTTCTATATATTATTTTGATTAGCTTGACGGTTTTCATGTTATAGCTGTTTTCAAACTTTTAAATTTTGTTTGAAAACTGGCTGTTGCTTGAAAACCGCCAAGATAATTGAAAAGTGTATGGAACATATTTTGTTAAGAATTTAATAAGGATAATTTTTGCCTATGACACTTTTTTGTATCTATTAAAGTTTTCGCAAAATACTTAAAAAACCTTTGACGGGGATAAACTTTGCTAGTGGAAAGTGAGGGAGAGTTGTGGATGTTGATCATTAGACCGAAAGGTATAACCCAGATAAGTTTCAAAACTTTATTAAATTGTTTGTCTGAAAACACAGAATGACCGTACTAATTACTATTTATATACAGCTGAAGAGTTTGTTTGTTTAGTTGTACGCGCTAATCTCAGGAACTACTGGTTCGAATAGAAAAAATCACCATGCGAAGCCGGAGGCGGATGGCTAGTAGGTATATATAAAATACATGGCTAGTATAATTGCAAAACTTATTAATGACATTTCTTTCTAAGCTTCCCAATAACATTCCGAGGTCGACAAAGCTTCATAAAAACCTTCCTCGGACATCAAAGAAGATTTGAAAAATAAAATAAAAATGGCCCAATTAATCCAGCCGCTCTCAAGTTTAGCGATTCATTTTTATTTGTATATGAGTAGATCAACAAACAACTAAATTTGATTTTTATTTTCTACTGTACTTGTTGCGAAATTCATCAATTAATACTAATAATAAATCTGTAGGGGTCGGTCATGGAGTAATTTACTTTGTTTTCAGAAATATCGTGTATATAGGCTCTATACATAATACTGAAACTAAATTTACGATTTTTAGAATTTTTCTGTATGTATGTATGTTCCCCAACACTCTTAAACGATTTAACTGATTTTTCATGAAACTTGGTAGATAAACATTTAGAAGTACGGGACACGTGATAGGCTACTTTTTATCTTTTTTAACGCGGACCAAGTCGCGGGCAACAGCTAGTGTATAATAAAGAAACTACATATACCTACCATATAGGTAGGCTCCATAGACATGTATGTTTAATGGTATATGTATATGTAAGACATGTATAATACCTATTAAAAAAATACTTGACAATTGGCAACCCTAAATAGAGCGTAAGTCAACTGTGAACTGTGACATTCATACGATATTGCAATAGTCTAGCCACTTGTTGAATCATTCAGCCCCAATAATTTCATTCGTATCCTCTCTGTTGGGAAGTGAACATGCCAAACAAGCGTGATGTTGACACTTTATGATCACACTATAGAACCTCTACATACATATACGTAAAGCTACTGTGGGATTAACAAATCTTTTGACGCTTTTTCTTTTCTATAGACTTTTTCTATAGACTGCTAATTTTTGTTTAATATAATCAATTTATTTCCTATACTTTTCTCTCATCAGTGGGATCCTGAGGCATTATTATATTTGATGTTATTTAAAATTGAACTTCTTTGCTGCATCCACGAAGTGATACTTGGGTTATATGATGACGATTTTTTTTTATGTCTGCCTCGTTGGAGGCCTAGTGATAGTAAATCAATATTAATAATAAATCTGTAAGGGTTGGTCATGGAGTAAGTTACTTTGTTTTCAGAGATATCGTGTTTATATAGGCTCTATACTTGATACTGAAACTAAATTGACCATTTTTATATTTTTTTCTGTGTGTATATATGTATGTATGTATGTATGTATGTATGTATGTATGTATGTATGTATGTATGTATGTATGTATGTATGTATGCATGCATGCATGCATGCATGGCATGTATGGGGTCGGTCATGGAGTAATTTACTTTGTTTTCAGAAATATCGTGTATATAGGCTCTATATATAATACTGAAACTAAATTTACGATTTTTATGATTTTTTCTGTATGTATGTATGTTCCCCATCACTTTTAAACGAATTAACTGATTTTCATGAAACTTGGTAGATAAACATTTAGACGTACAGGACACAGGATAGGCTATTTTTTTTCTTTTTAAACGCGGACGAAGTTGCGGGCACCAGCTAGTAAATTAATACATCTTTAAGTTCTCGAGAGATCATCTAAAATAAAATAAAAATAAAACTAACGCCTGGCTAAAATGTTAATAGCAACAAGAGGTTTAGAGTTATATTTCTTATATATATTTTTATCTTTCAACGCGGATGAAGTCGCGGGCAACAGCTACTAACAGCTAGTATACATATTATACTTAATACGTTCAAAGAATATTACTGTAACGTACGCGTATTCACGTAAAACACACTGCCTTGCTAGCCACATCCTATTTTTTAAATAAGTAGTGTTCTTTGTTCTTTCCTCTTTATGGACGAAATACACGATCAGTCCATCGCGTCAAATTAACTGACGTGAAGCCAAAATTTGATCGTGAATGGTAAAATGATGGCTTGATGTCAAAAACTGTATGTAAAATCGGCGCCGTTGCCTCACGTCATTTTGTCGTCACTCCAAACGCTTGATCGTGTATTTCGTCCTTTATATATAAACATGGCTTGTGCAGAGACCATAGTAACGTTGTACAACGAATTGTAACGAATAAGTTTATAAATAGGTAACATTTCCTTTTATCATTATTGCTTGTTATTTCCTTTTTGTTAGAAATAAGCCTTATGTAAACGGTATAGTCTCACGAATGTATTAAAATATTATTTCTTATAACGAAATACGCAGTTCTGAGAAAATCTATATTAGGCGATTAATTATTATTACCGGATGTGCCTCCGGCGAGATAACAAGCCAGTAATACAGGAGTTTATTCTAGAAATTATACGCAGAAATCAATGGTAGATATACAATATATCTACTACACCACAATTTAAAAGAATAATTACCTAAAAAGTCAAGGTTCGGTTGAATAATCTTGGCTACTTTTATAGACCAAGGTGGGACTGCCATCATTTCTGTTGGGTCTGGTCCAATGATGTTCTCTGTAACAAAAGAATTAATAATTTTCAATCTGTTGTAAGGCCGACCAGAAAAGTGCTTTATCAGTTTCGATAACAAATTCCATTCCTTTCAAAATTCGCTGGCTTAGATTTTAAATAGTATTGATTACTCATTACTGATTGACATAATAATTGTCACTTTGAATCTTGATAAAGCACTTTATTTGTCGAGTTTACATAATTATGACACATAAAATAGGGCCTTTTTAAGCTACTATAATTAAAGTGTTGATTAGTTATTTTTAGAAATAATACTGATAGGCGATTTTTTTTAATTATTATTTTCTTTTCAATGTTTGGGACTTTTACCGTACAAACAAAGGTATATCAGCTCCATTATCCTCGGTTACCGGTGACTTTTAATTACAGTTAGCCTACTTGACAGATGGTGAAAGACGCGCTTAAGCAAATATTTGAACTTAGAATGTGTGCTGATAAACATGGAAAATGTGTTTCCTGTGCAGGATATAAAGTTTAATTTAGGTCAGACGAAGGATTTTCGTTGAAGTAATAAATTTCTCATTAATTTGAAGTTGTTTTGATCCGTTATAACTTCACTTCAATAAGTCGAAAACATTATAATATGTTTAACCCCAGGTAATAATCAGTAGTTCAGTAGCTCGAATGCTCGGGTGTCGAAATGACTTATGCGATTTCAGTACCCGTTCAGGTCTGTACATCTGAGTGCTTCTCAATTTCAAGTGCAGATTTGAAATAATTTCTTAGTTGCGTTATAGACCAAAGAAAAAGTCGCGAAGTTTTGCGTGTTCTAGAAATAGTTTTATAGCTTTAAATATGTATATATTTATGATAATAAATCGGAGACAGGAAAGATAACAGCCTAATTAATGGCAGGAAACCAAAACAAGGATTGAATGAAGGATAATGGACAATGTTCTCTGAGAGTAGGTTTTGATGGACCTTACTCATATCCGTAAAGTTAGAACTACGTCAAAACAATCTGTCTAAGTTAGAAAATATAGAAAATTAAAATTAACATCTAATGTTATGTTAGTATCAAATTTCAAATGAAATGTTATTATCTAATGTTTGTTCATTTGTGTGATTGTTTTTTTAAGCCGAATAAAAACGAATGTACTACGAACAAAAATTAAGGCGAGGTAACTATTGTTTGAGGATATAAAGTGTTATATATATATTATGTAGTAAGTACCTATGTTGATCTAGCCTAAAAACTTTCTAAATATGAGTCAAATTAATAATAAATTCAATTTATTTGTGCAATTTTACTGTTAGTGGTAGATAATATATGTGAATTTTCTGAAGCTCCATTTAGTATTACTCCTAGTAGCAATTCGCCGCGTACAATTAGTTCAAGTAGGAATGAGAGAGGAAGCAATAACTTAGGTAGACAAAAGATCATCCGGCTGTGACCGTGTAAATGGCCGAGAGTTTGTACTTTGTTAATCTTTTCATTCCGTTCAACAATACCTACACATGATAAGATGTACGGTACAAAGTTCAAAGGGAATTAGCGAGGCTTAGACCCGGATCAGTGCATTGTAATTGCTAACGGACTGAATATATCTTTACCCTTGACGAAACTTTCGTACAACACCTTTGTGTGGTTAGAAAAACTGAGATATAAAGGGCTAGTAATTCAACCACGGTGAAATATAAATGTGTAATTGTGTGTGCATGTTTAGACGATAGGCTAACTTTAATAACTAATGTAAGATATAAGTATACCTAAGTAATTTTGAGTCGCCGCGCATCACGCTTTACGTAATTAATTAATTTGCTTACGTGACGTATATAATATGTATATACGTCTTAGTTAAGTACGTCAAAAAAGTAATTTTAACTTGATGTCTTCATACATAAAATTTGCTTTCGATTTTGCAAACAGTGATTATAACGGAAGTAAGGAAGTTTCATAAGAAATTCGTTTCTTAAATTAACTTTGCCGGTACAGGCGTCCGCTGTTATCTATTTAATAAGTTCGAGAGTTATTTTAAGAACTTTTTTAGAATAAATTTCAAACAGATATTTTTCTACGTATATAAATTGTAACTAAACTAAGTATATCTGACGTTAGTGCAAGACTACAAAATCACAAAAGATATGGAGTTTACAACCAACACCAAGAAGATAGGCAAAATGGTGAAGGATAAGTTGAGAATAAAGTTAAGTCGTGTTTAGTCTTACTAAAACTTCATAAAATTTGTTTCAGGGGAAACTGAGCTTGTATACGGTAATAGGTCTGAGAAAGTTATATTTGAAATAGTGACCTGCTTCACGACAACCGTAATTGACTAAAAAGCGATTTAATTCACCATCAATTCAGAGGTTTAGATGTTTAACATTTAACTTTAATAAGATATTCTTTTTGGTACATAAAGTTTAATACACACTTTTGTGTGAGGAGTTATATCTTTCATTTTCAACGCGGACAAAGACGTGGACACGAGCCAGTTTTTTTATTTTATTTTAAGAACGTAAATCCCTTTACTTTTCCTTTAAAACGGGCACAGAGTTGTGAGTGCGTTAAGAAAACGTTTCGCTAAGAATTACATAGTAGGCGATCTAATAGAAGCATCAGTCTCGTTCGACGGAGCATGAAAGTATATGTCGGGCCAAAGTAAATCTACGAATACCTGCCTCGAATAAACTATGCAGGAAATGTATTTTCAGTCTGTTTTCCAAGCTCTCTTTCTCTCTCTGGACTTTGTAAATACCACGATATCTTCAAGAACAACGGTGGACAACATCTAAATGGGATTTATATGAGCTTGCTCGAGTGGAAAGGCCGTCTCGGTGGAGGAGCTCCGGAACTTTCGCTATACATTATAAAGTTTTTGAACTCGACATTATTATGTACGTGTTGTTTGTATGAAGAACTTCCATACTTATTTCTGGGAAGAGATTCGTTAGACCTCTTGATGAAATTCGAATATTATATTCCCTTTTCAGTACAGTAGCTTCAAGCTATAATGAAAATTATAACCCGCGATTTTCTATTGAGACACGCTATATATGGGTGTCCTGCGAACTATTTGATGCTGCAATATAAGATCAAGGTTACTATGTCATGGAAATAGCACATATGTAACATTATCTGAAATTTCACATCAATCGAACCAGTGGAAGTGGAGTACCTCGAGTTTTCATCTTTTGAATCTGGGCTCTCAACAATACAAATCATGTTTATTTTTAAATTTCGGCTAAAGGAAAATATAGAATAGCAGGAGTAGAATTTTTTTAAAAACTTTTTTTTTTTTAAAAAAAGTAAATATATGAAATATGATATAATTAACACAAGTTAGTGCTTTTTATGATGGTTAGTTGTGACAAATCGAAAACACAGATAATGTAACATAAGGCAGAATTATTATGTTAATTATAGTATTTATTGTTAAAATGTATGTAAGTCTACAGTTCACGAGAATATGAAATTGTATTATTCAAGTAACTTATTAAGGTCCATCTCGCCGCCTCCGACTTAAGGGACGGGCTATATAAGCGAAACCCCTTTATTAGCTCACCTATTTCGTCTAGCGTTTCATTATGAGAGGACAATGCACTCACGCTGTCAGTGGATAGACTCTGGCTTCTTTCTTACCTATAATTTATGATTCATAACATCATTAAAATACAAGGCGAATCAAAAAGTTTTTAGAACTCCATAGTGTGATAATTTTTTTTGTTACCTTTTTTTTCTGATAAAACTTCGCGACGGCAATCTTTGTCTGTTACGTTATGGAAAAAATATTTATCTTTCATTATTTATTTATTTACTACATACTTATTAATTTATTAAATGAACTTTAAACTTTCACATATTATAAATTAGTCATGACTGTTTCTCCGCTAATTACTTCTAAACCACACAACGGATTTAATTCGGTTTTAACTTATGAAAAGAGGGAAATACGAGGAAAGTTTGCAAATAAAAAATTTACACCCTGACTAAGCAGGGAGAGGGTCGTTATTAGTATATATTATAAACGCCAGTGGGGACTGCACAAATAACTTGCAATAGGTTAATAGTATAAAAGGTTGCAGCGTTTGTGGTTTCAAAGACGTATGCACGCCTTTACTGTCTTAGTTACTTTCATAGTATTAAATTCTATAGAATTCTCCTGGGGCAGAATATACAAACTATATGTGTATTGGCTAGTCGAGGGATATTATATTATGCTTTTTATTATAAAGTAAGCTATAGAGTATAGACATTCTTTACGTCTTTACGTATAGACATTCTTTAAGTAAAAAATATATAACACAACAATAAACAAGTGGTCGTGGTGGTTTAAAGAGTCCTCATGTAACTGCGTCTTCGTTTATTATGAATTCAGATTGAGGTAATCCTAAATACCTACAAATAAAAAAAAGTTACTGAAACGTTTAGAAAAATAAAGTTGCTGGTAAAACCTTGTAAAGGAGAAAGAAATATTATTTAACAGCTTAAAGCGTTGAAAAGAACAAATTGTGATCAGGATATATTAATGGTATATTCTGTGTTTGCTCGCCGGCTTTTGTTTTTCTATTTACGAGCGTAAAGTCTCGAACTGTTTTCTCGAACGTGCTTTCTCAAACTACGAAATTGCTTTTGGCGGCTTTGACAATAACTCACGAGAAATTCGTATATAAATTACGAACGGTTTGAAAAAAACATTACAAGGGAATATTAATCCGGTGAAATAATCATTAAATAAACATGTGTTTTTTTTTTAAAAAGGTACATGATATAATCTTTAAATATTGCACTAAACATATGCTTAGCCGTGAAATAAATCAGTTAAATAAATAAATAATTTATACAAAATCATGGAGATTACATAGGAGACTTCATTGAAGGTCTCACTGAAGGCTTGCGCTGTATACTAATCTTAGCATAGAAATGACAAAATGTTATAACTTAAAAAAAAACTTAGTTATAACTTAAAAAAATCCTATAGCTTAATTGATAACATTTTAGCCATTTTCTGCTTTACGAATATCAGTAGGTTACCAAAGCAATATGTTAAGAATAACAAAATTACATATACTTTCATATATTTTATCTTTCTAATCGCGAACGCTATAGAAATTATTTCCTATTGGTTCTTCTAAAATGCTAAAAAAACTTCCGCGATGGCTTATCTCTACCGGTTACGGAAGACTCACAGTAACCATATATTTCATTAAATTTTTTATCGTTAGGTAAGCACTTTATAACTCCGTCATACCCCGTCATACTTTATAACCCCTAACTACTTCTAAACTATCCATCGGTTTTAATGCGATTTTCACTTATGGAAAGAGGGATAAACGTAGAAGGTTTGTGAGTAGCTATATAAAAAATTTGATTCCGGATAAGCCGGGCGCGGGTTGCTAGTCTATACTAATATTATAAAGAGGAAAGATTTGATTGTTTGTTTGTTTATATAGAATAGGCTCCGAAACTACTGGACCGATTTGAAAAATTCTTTTACCATTAGAAGCCGACATTATCCGTGATGAACATAGTATACTTTTTACCGCGGGCAAATGCTTCATTCCTACGGGAAATCTAAAATAAATGTAAATACTAGCCAGCTTAGCCCGGGAGATAGCGCCATCTATCCAAAATACGGTAGAAAGCGTTTTACACTTTTCTACGCGGACGAAGTCGCGAGCACCAGCTAGTTTATAATATAATTGGACACGTGTGAATTTTACAAAATAGATTCTAGTTTTGTCACGTGACTTTAATAATTCTCCAAAACGAAGCTGAAGGTTATTAACTCAATAAAGTTGTGTTAATTAAACCGTACGTAAATATCAATTAATATTTCTCAAATATTATTATAATTGATTAAGAAAGTGTTTGGTTAGTTCTGTTCTTAATTATGTTGCAAATCTTGTTAAATTTCTCCTAACACGTACTGAACTACATAATATCATCATCATAATCATCTCAGCCGTAGGGCGTCCCAGCTGAACCTATGTTCAGCAGTGGATGCCTATGCCTCCCCTATATTTATTTATTTATTTACTTTGAACACAAACCCAATGTAGATAAAATAATAAATTTTATTAGTAATCTTAATAAGGTAGCAAAATGTCTGAACTCTTATAACAGGAAACCTTCTCAGAATCAGTAAAATTTTAAGCACGAAATTCAGAATAAACACTCATTTATGAATTGATCAAATTATCATATTACTCGTTATTATAATTGATATATTACTTTTCTCTTAATTAATTCTGAGAATCTGAATTAATTATGTTCTTTCTTGTTTTTACTGGCTTTTCAAGATTGTTTTATTTCGTGTTTTGTTACACATTAATCTGTATAAAAATTATGTAACTAAAGCCTAAGCTTATTCTACCTATAGTTAATTGTGAGATCATAGTCTCTGATAGTCTGGTAGTCTTAGGAACTCGAGATTGGCCTGTTATCATTGATCAGACTTCAAAGACCTAACTAAACTTCTAGGACATGCATCACGTTTTCCTTCACCTTAAGAGTAAAAATTTTAAATTAAATTACTATAGATTTAAAACAATGATAACTTTAGGTATACTCATACTCACCGACAAATTCGAGGCCAAACAGCTTCCAAGTGCCTCGTTTGCTCACAATGATGACTTGCGGGCAAACGTTTCGATGAATCTGCTTTGCAGTGTAGTGTAGATAATTCAATGCTTCGATGATCTATAAAAAAATGAAATCATCGTTGTAACATTCAAACAGTTTTGCAAAAACATGTTAACAGATAGACGAGGAAGGTTTGTGCATATAAAAATTGAATCCAGCGGGCACAGCCGCAGGCGATACGGCCGTTTAGAATTGTTTTTAGAATTTTTACAAATAATTCAATAAACCGTTAAATTAAACACAAATAAATTGAGAGCAGGTTACATAATATGTCGTTTAAAAAAGATGGAAAATAACGGAACGGTAGTAATACCTAGATCTATGGAAAATAATTAAAAGATATTAAGACGACACATTGGGAATTTTGGTGGCAGGGATTTAGATTTTTCTCAGCAATGACAAAACTTATGAAAGTGATGTTTGGTAATCTGTTTCTTCATGTTATTGACTTCATTTTTACGGTTTCACGATTGATAAACTTTTATAAGATAGAAAAAAAATTCAAAGAAACCTCTTTTAAAACACAGATTTATACCTCTAAATTTTCTATGTATATATTAGTATAAACATACACTTTAATTTATCGGTTGGATTTATTAAAATATATTATAGTTTTTTATTTAATCGATAAAAATCGTATTGTCGCATACGACCTTACGAAATAAGCAACGTTTATGTATAGAATCACAGCCCCTGAGTCTCTCCTCAGATTTTAGATTAATTGTTTATCGCTGCGTAGCCTTAAATATTTATAAAATATTTTAACAAAAAAAAAAAGCATAAGAAAATTGGTCTAAGATTTCTCTCTCTACCGTCGATCAACTCTCGTGGGAGCCGTGGGATAATAAATATTCGTCGATCACTTCATACAAAGGAAACGACACACACACTACACACACACGACACACACACGATTTAATAATTATTACAAGCACTATTCTATTTACTATTATCTATTGATTCCTATTCTATGTTCACTGTCTATTGATTTGAATGCAATTTGACTATTTTTGCACCTAATTAAACGAAAACTGTAGGCAGTCTCGAAAAAAAAATGACACATTTGAAATAAACATGAAGGTATATTATATGAGCAGCTTTTTCCGAGCAGGTGTTTTTAAGCTGTAAAACAGCTTTCCCTGTTTGTCGTCAAA
This sequence comes from Synanthedon vespiformis, assembly GCA_918317495.1. Classification (NCBI taxonomy): domain Eukaryota; kingdom Metazoa; phylum Arthropoda; class Insecta; order Lepidoptera; family Sesiidae; genus Synanthedon; species Synanthedon vespiformis. The sequence continues at coordinate 9,291,923 of OU906947.1, forward strand.
TTACGTAACCGCAAAACGGTTACGTTATTTCTTCCATTGAACAAGTGTCAATCCTTCATTCGGTTTATTTATATACTCCATTCGACTTTTTTCCTTATAATGTCTGTCCTGCCATATTCATTACTTTGTAAGTCATTCATATTACGTTGCTTCTTTTCTTATGTGTCCAGTAAAACGATTTCATTGTAGAGTCTTATGTTATCCGTATATGGAACCGGCTCTACCGATGACGTAGTCTCTTCTTTGCAACCTTCCATTCTTCTTTTGTTATATAAATGATATATAATACGTAGATCAGTACGTAGACCTCCTAGTCACGTGACCTTTTAGTGAACAATGGACCTATCAAATAAATAGTCGGGTTACATGAAAATCTGTATTATGTGTGAGTATTGTAAATTGGTTATATTAATGTAACCTACCTGTATTAATTTGTTTTAAAAAAATTTCTTCTTGTCTTTATTTGAAGTTTTCACAAGGTGACATCTTTCTTAATTTTTAAGACACGGCATTCGAACTTTGTTTAGATTGTGAGATAATGAAAACAGTAACTTTGGGAAATGTATTAAGTTGTTTCTACTTAACTGAAAATATTTTAAACTTCCGCGAAGGAAAAGTTTTAACGAGTCTGTTTTAGTGAATCTTTCTTCGTATAAAAAGCGATATCGGTTTAATAAAATTGTTTTTCTGCAATCAATGTCTTATGAAGTATCGAAAGATTCATCATGATAACATACTCGTAAGTGTACAATATTTGAGTGTTAGTTGAAATCACAAAGTCACCTCTTCTGTCAGGTCAAACTACTAGCTAATTTCGTCTCGATATTTTCACCAGCGATGTCGACGATCTTTGACCGATGTTGTGACCGGTCGATAATCACAATATCAGGTTCATTGGTGACAATGATCCCAGCCGCGACTACAAGGAAGTCTCAGTAGAGCCAAACCAAGCTAATTATTTTTGAGAATTTGATCGTATTCAATCACAGTCATATTCGTATATAAACTGGCCGCGTCTGTCTGGTTTAGATTCATTGAGACCAAGTTGCTAGTGTGTGTATGGTCTTGCCTACTTGGGTATACCAAGATGAGAGCTATCGGAAATAAAGGTCTGAGTGTTTTTCCGGGACGATGGTATTCCCAACAAATGTGTACTACAGTGAGTGCCACGCCTATAACAAATTTCCGGTTGTCATTCCTTTTGAATACGCAGACTGCTACGAAAGTTTTTAAGCGTGTAAAACAACAATACACATTTATTGTGTACTTTTTAAGCCGGTTCTGGGTAGTAATTCTGAAAGATAATGGTCGAATCTATTATATATACGAAGTTATTTTCTTTTCAAATGGATCCAAGCAGTACGAGTAAGTCAATAAATCGTGAATTTTCTGTTGAAATGTAAATTGCCAAAGTAGAGAATATATTCTTCTAACAGAAAATCTGTTCAGAGTGAATGTTTTTAATTGAACGGCCCGCGTAACTTTGTAAATTTATTTAATAAAACCTTCCTCGAGAACCACTCTATCCATTGGTGAAAACAGCACGAAAATCGGTGCCGTAGTTTTTGAGATTATCGCGAACAGACAGACAGATAAATGAACGCGGCGGAGGTTTTTGTTTTATAATGTGTAAGGATGTTAGATTTTGTAAATATTTTAACAAAAAAACCGACTTCAAATCGTTTTCTCATGGATGCCATTGTCAGAACTGGACCAAATTTAAATGAGACCACACGGGAAGCACCAGTTTTCAAATAAAAAAAATAATCATCAAAATCGTTACACCTAGTCGAAAGTTATGAGGTAAACATAAAAAAATACAGTCGAACTGAGAACCTCCTCCTTTTTTGGAAGTCGGTTGAAAATTATTCGAAAGGTGGTAAAATATTGAAGATTTTGGTTAAAGTTTGATGTTTATTTTTTTAATGAAATTAATTTATGCTTTGATGCCGCCCACAGCACCATACTTTCCACAGTAAGCAACTAATACTTGTATTATGGATACTAGACAGTTGACATAAATTAGTTTTTTTGTTGTAAATATGTATTATAAATACAAACATCCATGACTGAGGTACAAAGGTAAATGTATCATACTAAGGTAACCAGGATTCGAACCCGCGACCGTTTGGTCAACAGCTAGGGTTACTAGCCGCTAGACCAAACGTGTCGTCACGCATTTTTAAGAAGCCAAAGCTTTTAGGAATATCCGTTTCCCTTCAAGCTAATTCATTAAAGGCTACATCTCATTTAAAAATAAATATTTTACTGGGGAACATTTTGTGTGAATTTCTATTTATTTTGGTTTGTATAGCAGTTAATTAGTACGTGAATAAAAGGTTTCGTGTTATACTCGTTAAATAGTAAATTATAAAATAATGTTGAATAAAATGAATTAAATAGTGAGATCGTGAGAAGGAGTTTCAAGCCCGCTACCAATTTGAAGACTAAAGTCACAAGACTTTTGCTAAAAAAGCGGTACAATTAATGGTTTAAATTAAACGATACGAGTACATTTCGCGCTTTTTACCAGAATCTGGCATGCAAAATTAGTTATAATAATATTAAAAGCGTATTCCACATAGAATATAAAATATAGGTGCAAAAATATTTGAGTTAAACTTAGCCGGAATATTCAAAATACTCCCTTAACTATTTACGAATTAGCCTTGAATAGATTTATGGGTAGATCTTTTATTTGACTATTTAATCTATTAAAAATGTTTACTGCCATGCACAGCGCATTTCTGCTGTACAGCGAAGTAGTTCTTACAGGCGCCACAAGCCTACAAGGATGTCTTGTGTTAAAACGGCATAACTCCCTTTTTTCTCTGAAGAGGTGACCGTGTGTCTTAACAAATATGCAAATTTCGAAAATGTATAAGCAAGGGACAGTTAGTAATTTCAACTTTTTGAAGAGAGTTCTACAAGAAGTCCTTAGAATCGACACCTAAGATCAAAGAGTTGGACTTTGGACACATCCCGCAGAGAACCAGGAAACTTATAGAAGCTGGTGGTGGTTGGAATAGTGGATGGCAAGAGGTCTCGTGGCTGGTCTCCTAGCCGATGGACATATCAAGTCACGGGCCTAAGAGTTGCGAAGGCTTTGAGAAAGACTGAGGACAGGGTAGAATGGGAGCAGCTGGTGGTTAATGCCATTCATAGCGGGCACGACCTTCAGCAATGAAGAAGCCGACTCTAATGAATGAAGTCTTAAAAGTGATACGGCAAAATATTTACCATTTTTTTATATTAAAGGGTCGTCATGTCGACCATTTACTGTATTAGGGACTAAGGATAATGTATTGGGAAGAATTAGAAAGAGACAAGATCCCTTGTGACACCAGCTTACTAACAAAGCATTAAAAGCGCCCACCCTTTTTTCTATAAATGACATCGTTATGAAATAAAAGTCCTGTAATTATAGTTAATTAACAAGTAGATGTTTTGAAAACTTTCTTAATGGAACTCGTCAAACAGATAAATAAGTAGTAAAATAATTTGTACTTTAATAGAATTCTAAGGAAAAACTGTGCAATTTAAATAACTCCTGTTTGTTTCCCGGAAATAGTGTGTTTAAACAGTCGTATTTTAAAAGTTACACCGGCCAACCGCACGGGGAAAAACTGCTGTAAATGGAACATTGAATTTTTCAACAATGTTGTTGTTTTAATAACAGGAGCATAGGAAAAAATACAAAACCGTCCACTATATTAGAGTTGAATAAATTGCCAGTTATCGTAAAAATCCAGTTAATTTTTTAAGTCCTACAATAGGTCTTGTTTCTCTTGTAAACTTTAGAGAAAGTATAAGATTGTAACTGTTAAGAAAGCTATTTCCAATCTTACATTATTATTACATTACTATTTTATTTTATAGATCCCATATTCAAAATTAAAATTCAAAACGAAAACTGGGAAGACTAGTAATGGAAGGGCAGCGCTCTCGCGGCCAATCTTCAAATCTATGTAACAATATAACACTTAAAAATATTTTAACTTAAAAAAATATGTTTTAAATTGTATTTAATAGATAGTATATAGTTAGATTTTAATCAATACTAATAATAAATCTCAAAGTGTAGTTATTGTTCCTCCATAACTCTAACGAATTATCTGATTTTCATAACTTGGTAGATAAACATTTAGAGGTAGAGTACACAGGGTAGACTACTTATTTCTTTTTCAACCCGGACTAAATCGCGGGCGCCATCTAGTAGATAATAATTACAAATGATAACGCCATGAGATTAAGTCTCAGTGGTTTTTAGTGTTGTCATTTTACATGTATTTTCATATTAGTCTTAAAATTGTTAAAATAAATACATATAACAAAGTCCTCCGCGGCGTCTCTCTGTCTGTCTGTTCGCGATAAACTCAAAAACTGATGTACCTATTTTCATGCTGTTTTCACCAATGGATAGAGTGGTCCTCGAGGAAGGAGGAAAGTATATAATTTACAAAGTTACGCGGGCGAAGTCGCGGGCAGCAGCTAGTTACCCACGAAACCCACGAGCTGGACAGACATGGTAAAGTACCTCGTAGTGCCAGTTTTAGAGAGAGATTGAGGCTCGCGGAGGTCAAGACCAACTTGTCAGATTCAAGACAGTGTACGATTGAAGAGAGAATTCGTGAATGCAATAATACTCCGGAAAGTTCCCACATTATTCATAGCAGACTTTAAAATTCATTTGGCACGTTGTGGAGTGGTTTGAAAGGATTTATTTTCGGTACAATATAGAATTTTCAGCATTATTGTAGAAAGTTTTCCTTGTAACTGATATTTTCAAAGTTCGTTAACACAAATTAGGGTATCTAATTATAGAGTTTCAAAGTAAAGTTACGTGTGTAACAATAAACCCACTCCATTTATATCGGAAACGGAGAGCATCAACTGGTTGCCCGCCCATGCACGAAGCGATCAATCAGTATGTCAGAGTGAAGATTGATATATAGTCACCAAGCAATACGATGCGTAAACGACATTAGGTAAATTGAGTATGTCTTTTAATATTGCAAACTGGAACATATACATTCCCTCAGTATCTAATATTATTAAGTTTAGTTTACTTTGTACACACAATGAGAGATTTTAAAAATACTTAATACTAGCCGATGTCCGCGTTGAAAAATGAAAAATATAATATAATATCTAAGAAATATCATCATTCGGGAACCTAAAAATTTTTCAAGATAAAAGGTATATTATAAAGTAAATCCAGGTATTAAACTTTCTGTGTGCCATATTTCATCGAAATCTCTCAGTATATCTATATTTTCGCATTTATACCTAATATTAGTAGGATAGTTCTCGAGGGATCATCTAAAAACTAAAATAAAAAATTCAACGCTTGATAAAAAAGTCTTTTCGTTATGAAAACGAAAAGAAAAATGTTTTAACACCTAAGTCGCGGACGAAGTCGCAGGCAAAAGATAGTATTACAGATTGGTAAAGCGATTGGCTATTAAATAAAGCGTGGAAATGTGGAAGTAAAACGAAGTATATTCCTGTCACCCACTAGGTGAACACGAACAGGGGAACCATTTAGGTCAATTTCTCGTATGAGGAAACAATAATTAGTAGGTATGTATATTATATACAATCTATTTTTGAAGAAAGCCAAATGCTATAGAAATTCCACTTTCCTCTTACATTTTAATTAAATGTTGAATGGACGAATAAAAGTAGCTCCTATTCAAAGGAATTTAACAGCAATTTGATTAAAACTCTCAGAAAATCCTTATTTACTTCAAACGTAATGAAACAAACATCATATTTTGTACATTTTAAACTTGTTACAGATTATTTTTTTTACGCCAAAGTTTCTATATCAAACGAAAAAACAAAAGTAGCTAGTTACACCTGATTCGTCTAATATAAAAATTCGTAATACAGATGTATGAAGGCGTACTAATGCGAATTTTTAGCGGACTCGGACCGGATTATTTCCACAGGATGAAATATGAAATTGTTTAAAATTTTTTTAATTTAAATTTTCAACTATTATTTATTTTCGTGTCTTGCCCGTAGTCCATCTACTTTGTTCAACGGGCAATAAAAAGTGCCCGTGGTACACCTATCAGCATATGATCCCTTTGCTCCACTTTAACTGTTCCGTGACTATAAATTACAAACTTGAAAATTTATCTATTGAAAATACTTGAAATCGACACTATACGAATTGGAAAACGCAGCGTTTGACGTTGACATACGACTATGGATTGCGCTAAACAAATTATAGCGTTATTATTGAGTTTATAAAGGAAATTTACCAATATATTCTCTATAAATAGCTATTGGCGTTAAATAGATTATGTTTACGATGCGATAAAGCGATAAACAGATCAAACCAACGCATAATTTATGGGACTCGCTCGAGGCAAATTTTTAATGGCCGTCTGGCACCGATTTTTACATTAAATATTTGTTGTAGTGAAACCCGTAAATCATTTTTACTTTCATTTCTGTTTCAGTGATTCTACTCATTGTAACTTTTAAAAGTCAAAGTGCTTATTTAATCCTTGAGTGTCGTTAAAAAGAAGAGGAAGATATTATGCAGAATTCAAACCTTTATAATCTGTAATCTTTAATATTTGCCGACTAAAGTTTAAAATTATCACTTCATTTGCAAGCATTGATATTTTTTCAATGATAACCGCAAATCTCGGTTCTGAGAGCCATTTTTGAGTTTAGCGTGCCCAAAGCAGACAAAATTCTACAAACAATTTTTTTTGACCTACGTATAAGTAATAATATAAGGGCAACTGGTACAATTAATTTTACGTATTTAATATACATTCACGGCTAGTGTAAGTTTTTATTATATGTAGGTATAGAATAGTGCAAAGCGATACGAATTATATTTTCCTACTCGGTGGCGTAGGGCCGCAATTTAGCGTCAAGGGTGACCTTGCAAGTACGCTGTCGACTTGCAAGATTTTTATTCGCATACTAGAAATACTAAAAAATAATAAAAACTCGAGCTCGTCCCTGAGTTATTTGCCTACGCTACACTGCGCCGGCACGTGCCTACACAATGTGCATTGTGACCCGAGATAACAGTAACTCTCTTTTTATTATATAGCCATAGAAAATAAGGCGTACAAGTGAAAGTTTAAAAAGTAAAAAAAAAAATATAAAAGGCACAGTGTAAAACTGCATTTTGTATTATCATAAACACTGTTATCATAAACACTGTTATCATAAACACTGAAAAAATTGACTCGGCAATTTGAAGAACTCTGTTTTCTTTACTGCCCTCTTGTTGTTAGTTTATCGTTTGCTAATTTGTCCTATTTGGTGTATCTCAAATTATTGTTGGGTATATTTTTATACGTTACTAGCTGATGCGTGCGACTTCGTCCGCGTTGAAAAAGAAAAAAAGTACGCTATCCTGCTTCCCGTACGTCTAAATGTTTATCTGCACGTAAAGCTTTTTGTGAGGACCCAACTCGAGTTATAAAAAATAGAAATATTTTTTCACTATCAGCGGACAGATGCGCAGTGAATCATGATTTTTGTAGAATAGTAGATTAGTAAGCAGTCAAAATAGTATATGTGAGAGGAGAGGTATAGTAGGTATAATTTAAAATTACCTGAAGTAGCCCATACCGCAACTCGAAATCCAAAAAGTAGTACTCCTTCGCGTGCATTGGACGCTGAGGTGTATTTGTATTCATTGGTTGAATGTGAGCATTTGGCGGGCCAAGTGCAACAGGCATTGGAGATACAGGTTGCTGTCCACCCGTCGGTATCGGAGTGGAGTCCTGTGGATAAGAAAATATGAATACTAGCTGTTGCATGCGACTTCGCCAGCATAACGTTATAAAGTATGTTTATTTACTCGCTGATAACGTAGCTTTTAATAGGTAAAAGAATTTTTAAAATCGGTCTAGTAGTTTTTGAGTTTATTCGTTAGAAACATACAAAACCTTTTTATAATAATGTTGTATAATCGATATAGATAATAGCACAAATTGAAGTAGGCTATCACCTCTCTGGCTTCCTTTATTTTACCCTACTGACTAGAATATTAAGTACTTCTATATTGGTTTTCTTCTAAAATTTTTATAAAGCTGGTATTTTTTCCTTCCAATTATAATAATAATAATAATTATGGTTTCGAATATGTTAAACGACTCAGTAATGGACAAAATTAATTGTCAATAAAATTAATTATATGTAATTTTATTAAAAAAAACTCATTTTGTTTTTCAGTTGTGTAAAATTTTGAACCAATGAGAATATAAGATTTGGTCGTTATTTTATTGAAACACTAACTGGTGCCCGCGGATTTTTTTCTATTCGAACCAGTAGTTCCTGAGATGAGCGCGTACAACCAAACAAACAAACAACCAAACTCTTCAGTTTTATACTTTTTTTATTTGCAATTATTTTATTAAAACATTCAACAGTAAGATAACCTACCGAATAAAATTAAATAATAATTTAATTCATAAGTTTTGAGTGGTCATTTTATGCAATATGGGAAATGCACAAAACAATTGTGACAAATGCTTTTGTCAATTTCGACAAGTGCTGTGGGATAAAAAACATTGAATATATCGTTGTGAATATCTATGTATATATTGCTGGCTATTGTGACACTTTGAATGATAGGATTATTCTATAGGTTGCAATATTGTGAACAATGGAATAGTGTTATAGATCAAAGATAGTAAGCTGTATTGATTTCAGTACCCCAATGTGAATGTATGAATACGTACCTAGGTAACAATTGCAAATTGTTATGTTATGGTGCTCACTCTATGACAAATTTATAGACAACTAGTGGGTGCCCGCGACTTCGTTCGCGTTGAAAAAGAAAATATATGCTAGCTTGACCCGGGCAAACGTTAATTTGCAACTATCACTTACCTACCGAAAAAAAAAATCTTAAAAATCGGTCTTAGAGATCGGACCTCATACTACAACAAAATTCTGAACGCACCTATAAATATTTGACAACCAAGTGACAATTTTAGACAAAATACATCAATAATGTTTCAAAGCTAGGAACATTTTGTGTAATGTCATGTCATCTTATATCGCTGTGACGACGATGGCGCCGCCATGCGACAGTAGCCCAATTATTTATGTTTTTATATGATCCCTCGGGAATACTTAGTCCTATTTTTCTGGATGAAACGTACCATATGTCCTTTCTGGTGTCGCAGACAACGTGTATGCAAAATTTCATGGTGATCGGTTCAGTAGTTTTTGCGTGAAAGCGAGACAGACAGACAGACAGAGTTACTTTCGCATTTATAATATTAGTATGGATAAAATATTAAATACTATATAGGCTGTCCAAACGCCTAATGAAGTAAACACTAATTGGAAGATTGCTACATATATCAGCGAAAAACGCATTCAAATCGTTACAAATCAACAATCCTACAGTTATGTAGCTGTCATGACTTACCTTTATTCTTTGTGATACGCTTTCACAAAAGTGACATATTTGTATATTGCAAACTTGTAACGAATACATATTTGTAATTATTGTGGTACAATTTAACAATTTTGTCGAATTGTACACTTGTAAAGTTTTGTGGGATAGGGCCCTGCACGTCGTAACATTTTCATGTTACGTAACGTAAAAATGTAACGTTGAAACGGTCTGAACTTCTAGAGAACATTTACATTTGAAATACACAGTGAAGACTCGCGAAGCGCTCGGAATTCACCTTTGCTTCGATTAAAGTCGCAAAGAATGAATCGAAGATTTCCCCGTTGTTGGGATTACAGTAGAAATGCACTCGAGTAATATTATGTTATTGAAGGAAGCATCATATTAATGGAATATGTAGGACAACGGAAGCAGTAAGTTGTATATTGATTTCAATATTACTATTAAAAATTGTATTAATTAGTTTAGTAGGTCTACTAAACATTGTGATGTTTAGTAGGTAGGTATTATACATATTTACAATTTTTATGTTATGTATGTATGTATGAAAACGAAATTAACTGATTTTGCATGAAACTTGGTAGATAAACATTTAGACGTACGGGACACAGGATAGGCAACTTTTTTCGCGTCCCAACGCGGACGAAGTCGGGGGCACCAGCTAATAATAGAAATAAATATATTTTTTGTTATTAAGGCAAAACCTAGGATTTGTCAAACTCTAATTGATCTAAAGCTAAAACCATTGTTTCTTTTGTATAAAAATCTTCCATTTACCAACCCTATGCTGGCAAATCCTAAGATTTACGACTAAACCCTAGGATTTACCTGTATACGGGCTTTTACAGTAACATAATGCATTCTAAAGTCAAAAGTGTAGTAGCAATAACAAGTCGTACAGAACTTTTGAAGCAAGCAATTTTTTTTAACAGTGAGTTTTCAACAAACTAATTTCTATCATTCACGTGAGTCTTTGTGGTTAAATTGATATTGAGTTTAGAATTTTAGTTTCGATCCAAGAATACATCGTTCAAGAAATCTAAATAAAACCGTGCAAGGTTCGCCCCTGTGTTGCATTTTTGCAAAAGTGAGAAAATTCCAAAAATAATTTCCAGGAAGTTTCAGAAATGATTCAACATTTATATTTTAGGTACAATTTACTGACAATGACAAACAATGTCAAAGAGAAAAATGTTATTTTTTAATAAAATCAGTCCTCCGACGCGTCTGTATGTCTGTACGTTCTCTCTGTTCTCGATTAATTCAAAAACTACTGCACCGATTTTCATGCTGTATTCACCAATGGAATAGAGTGGTTCTCGAGGAAGGTTTGTGTGTATAATTTACAAAGTTACGCGACCGAAGTCGCGGGCAGCAGCTAGTACTATTGTATATTATGGTAACACTAGTTAAATAAAAAGAACATGAAAAGAATAAGTTTGTAAGAAATATTTACAAATATAAGAAATTTCAAAAAGTTTTGATTCTGTCATTCGCTAACGTATAGGTGATAATATAGGTGATAACCTACACAAATAATATTATTAAGGACTAGCTGGCGCCCGCGACTTCGTCCCCGTTGAAAAAGAAAAAAAGTAGCCTATCCCGTGTCCTGTACGTCTAAATGTTTATCTACCAAGTTTCATGAAAATCAGTTATTTCGTTTAAGAGTGATGGAGGAACATACATACAATACAGATTTATTATTAGTACATATTGATATTGAAGAGGGAAGGTTTAATTTTCTTGTATGTTTGTAACGAATTACGAAAATTATAATAATGTTACCCAAGATATTGGTTATTATTATTACCCACAAAAATTAAATAGGTCAATATGTAAATGTGTATCGATAGTCTAAGTGAGAAGATTATAATAATATGTTTACTTACATGCCATGCAAGAATATTGTGAAGGCTAGCGAGTACCGCTTCTGATGCGAACGCTATAGTGTGATTGCCTTCCTCTATTGTATGAATGATTTGCAACATTTTCGGATGGCGCATCCTCTCGAGTTGGCAAACACAAGCTCGTAGCCGGTCCAACATGCCATCCTTCCTCTTCGGTTTGTATATCTTCTCTGCAATTCGCTTGTCGAACACGAACACGGAGCATTCCTGGACAGAAGAAACAAACACCATATAATTACTATTCCAATTAATACGAGCCCGTTGGACGAGTGGCAAGGGTGCTTGTCTAACGTTTCAGGAGCCCCGGGTTTGATTCCCGGCAGGTTAAATTTGGAAATTTTAATATAATTTTCAAAATTAACTCTGGTCTGGATTTGAAAAGTAGTGGTAGGGCGCGTTTCGCAGTGATTTAGGCAGCCCGTCTGGCGGCAGTAACCACCACCTTACAGAATACCACCGTGAAATAATTGCTGTTGTGTTTCGTTGAGTGAGTAAGGGATGCCAGAGCCCATTACACCCCTTCCCTTCCTTATCCCTTATCATTAATCCTTCTATGGTCGGCAGCGTACTTGTAGCACTTATGGCGTTGCTTGTGTTACAGGCGACGGTAGCCACCTACCATCAAGTGGACCGTCAGCCTGTCTGTCGACCTTAACACAAAAAAAAAATATGGCAGAATTAATATTGGAGGACCTGAGCTAGTATGAAGCTCTATGGGTAGGAGAGCCCAAGAGAGGATTTTGGGACTGTGCGGCAGATATTGCCAATGTATACTCCCCACGTGTCTCCGGTAACGGATATGTATTAATCTGCCGGTTTGGTTGGTGGGGTAAAATTTTAAATACAACTCGAGCGAGTCAGATTTTCAGAGGGAATGTTAAGTGAACCTAAACTAAGCTCCCAATTTAAAATTCAGACGATTCGAATGTAACGCAAGCTCGTGGCAGCTTTTTGAAAATTCAAAAAAGATTTTTGACGATTGCCATTTTGTAATACTCGAGCGCGTCAGATTTTCATAAAGACGTACTGATTCCTAATCTGACGATTATATGGAGGCATCTTTAAAATACAGTCTTATTTGTGTTTGATTCCTACAATAAATGTAAAAAAAACTCTCATGTTAGCTCCATTAAGTGAATATACTCGTATGTAGATATTAATATGCAAATATTCAGTATGAGTGGGTGTCCAAGTGTTTGTTGTATCAATTTACCTTGAAGTATCTTTACTGTTAATTAAATTAATGTTGAACTTTGATCCTATTTTTAGTTGCTTGACTAATTAGTAAGTTGTCACATTGAACTCTAAATTATTTAGAAGTAGAAAGCACTTTAACTGATTTTAAACCATTAGGTAGTACGTATAGAGAAAGCTAAGCGCAAAACTCGAAAACAACCGCAGTAATTAGACAATTTTTGTTTTCATTTATATTTTATGTTGAAGTCCGAGGAAGGTTGGAAATGATGACAAACATTGGAAAAGAGGTCGGTACGTTTGCTCTTGACTAGTAGTTCCCGAGATTTGCTCGTACAACCAAACAAACGAACAAACTATTCAGTTTTATTATATTAGATTGGAAATTGAGGCCCAACGGGCCTGCGATCTCTATTCACTAAACGAACGAAATAGGGTAAAGCTGAAATATAATTTTAAAATCTCTGAAACCCAAACTCCTGTTACAACACTGACACGTGTCATTGGCATACGCATCAATTACCACAACGTACAACGAACAAGGTGAATGAAGTCCGCGTGGATTTTCATACAGAATCTGACTAACAATGGTTGATTCACAAAGGAAAATTGAAATAGCACAAAGCCACGTTCACAGAAGTATTAGGAGTTCTAATTGGTCATTGTCATTTCGCTGTCGTAAATTTAGTTGGGTAAGTAATTTTATCATCTGCATTTTAAAAAGTTAAAAGGACGCTATTACCTCACAGTACGAAATCTTTAAGTGTATTGTGAAGTATTGTTTTAATATTAAAGGAAAAAATATATTAAATCCCCGTTGGTATACATGTGACTTCGTCTGCATTGCTATTATACTCTTGCCAGGCATTAGTCTTTTTAGGCGCGTTGGGCATTTATAATGGGGTAAAATCATTAACTTTAATGTGATGTCATTGACAACTGACTTAGATATGATAGTTGAAACTTACTAATAGATATGATAACAAGGATTAGACAAAGCAAAGCAGACAAGACATTTTTGAGATGTTTTTTACGGTAGAATGTTATTAATTTGTGGAAAAACAGATGATCCCACGGGAACAGTACTTTCTTCTTGATGAAAAGTCCTTTCCTGTATCCCTGACAACGTTCACCTGTTGAGTAGTTAAGGCGTGAAAAGGTAACAGACTGACAGACATCTTATTAAATTAAATATCTATTCCTGGCTTACTAGCCATAAAGCCTTTAAAGGTTGTAGTCTCCAACATACATTTTCGAAATTGTGTCTTCAATATCTAAAGGCTTAATTAAGCGTACATTTAGGTAGGTTATTATAAGCCCCCGAACGTAGGCTTACGTCCTTTATGTAACATGGAAATAATAATATTATTATTATGAAATGTTGTAGTGACAATGAGTTCTAAGGACGCGGGGGCAGGACATCTTGTCATGTCAGATCTTCGCCCAGGGCGTTACCCCGAAATCTCTTTAGACCTCGCATCTTCGTTATTTAGCGCTTCTCCTTTAAGGCTCTTTGATGTTTTACAACAAACACATACATAGCAACTGAGTACATATTACATTAATATTTTGAAATTGTTCTAACTAGAAACTTGTTATAAGAACCTTTACAATAGAAACCCGTATATATTTTTTTACATTGTGTTTGCCCATCCCTTACTAATAAATAACCCAAAATAAAACAGTACTGCCAGATTGAGTTTTAAAAATTATGGTTGTGTGTGTACAGTCGGCTGCAAAAGTCAATTAACACATTCAAAAGTGCAAAACAACTGAACACTCAGCTTACTTACTTACTTACTGAAGCTTTTTACGATCATTTGTACGTAAAGTTTATTTTGTTCTCTAGTCGTGACAACGACTTATGGCGCGTTGAGTGTTCAGTTGTTTTGCACCTTTGAATGTGTTAATTGACTTTTGCGGCCGAATGTACCTGTGTAAAGTTTACATTTCACTTTACAAACGGTTGGTGCTAGTTACTGCTTTTAATGAGCCCTTACACACGAATTTAAATGAGAACCAGACGGTATAGTCAGTTTTGTTGAAATATATTTGTAGTATTACTCTGTATTTTATGTCATTGTGCTTTTGTTATATTATATAACAAAAGCTGCTTCGAGAGAATTCACTAAAACTTAACAATAGAACCGTTTTCCTGACACGACAATCGTGAAGTAAAAAAAAACATTTCGAAAAATAACATACAATATTTTTTTTAATTAATAACACATTGAAAAACATGAATATATATTGGACAAATAACAATTTTATTATATTTTTTTACGGCTTGAAACAATGAAAGGAAATGTATATAATTTAAACAAATCTGAAGTCTGAATTTAATTTAGCTAACAATTCTTCTCTATTCGTTATTACAATGCATGTTTATTCCTACTTATATTCAGGAAACATTATATTTCCTGAAAAAGCTGCAATACCATCGCGGGGGAATATTTTATTTATAGAATAAGCATTGCAGACTTGCGTGACATGATAAAATTGAAAAATTCTTCAGTTGCTCGCGTTAAGTATGTACTTACTTCAATAATCGTGTGACTCTTGGTATGTCTCAGTGAATGTGCTTTATGGGATGGAAAATTTTCTGCGTTGCGTTATTTACAACAGCTAAAAACTGAAACGAATTAACTGATTTTCACGAAACTTGGTAGATAAACATTTAGACGTACGGGACACAAGATTCTTTTTCAACGCGGACGAAGTCGCAGGCACCAGCTAAAATAAAGTACAAAAACTAACGCCTGGCTTGCAGATATATAGCAACAAGACGTCAAGCGTTATAATTGAACGCGGACGAAGTCGTGGACATCACTTAGTATAATATATCTATTTCGATCATTACACTAAATAATAATCTACCTGTAAAAAAATAATAATCTATTCGCAAAATATTAAAACATTAATTTTCCTGAAATATTTTTATTTACTTGTAAGTAGAAAATATGATAATAAAATGCTCTTTTGTCGGCACTGGCGCGAGACAGAGGACAAAGGGAATATTTTATGAGTTCAGTACTGGATTGAAATTGCGTCCCGACCACTAATACCTGCAGGTATTACAGCTCAGCGCAATTGAGCTTCAGTTCCACTTAAACTTGTCTTTTATAGAATAAGTAGGAATATTTCATTAATGGTGGTATGGGTGTGGGTGGAATGGAAGCAGCTGGAGGTCGAGGCATTTCAGAGCGGGCACCACCTTCAGTAATGAAGAAGCCGACTCCATCTAGTTAATTATTTACAATAGAAGAAAAACTACTTTTAAAGTAAAAATATAAAGAAAAAAGAATTTAACCGGTTTAAAAAATTCTTTCATCGATAGACATGTGCGTGTGTCACTGAACTCCTCCTAAATGGCTGGACCGATTTTAATTCTGTCTTCACTTATGGATAGAGGAAAATCAGGAAAGGTTATTATGTAAAAAAAACTGACGAAGTCACGGGTACCAACTAGTGTTCCTATATTTTCGAAAGCTTATTATTACTCTATATATTTTATAAATAATCACGGTAATAATATAAGGTAATGCAACAAATAATTTTTTATACTTTCACATATAAAATATATTTTCTCTTGTTCATATTTTTATGTGGCTTCCTGAGCTCAAAGAAAACAATTCTATCAAACTTATTGGTGCGGGTGTACGAGTGTATAAGCTTGTTATTCACTAACTTACCGGTGTTCACGGTAAAGTTTTCTATATGTAATGTGCCACTGGAAAATCGAAACAGTTAATAACATTCAAATAAGTTTACAAGTTGGGCCTGCATATTTTGTTTGTGAACTTCATCCGCATTACTTAGATAAGATCAAATCTTACTTAGATAAGATCATGTCGGTACGAAAGTTACCGACATGACCGCTTCCAACGGATTAATAAATTGAAGTGCAATTGGAAAGGACTCGTAGTAAGGAGAGCGGGCAGCCGTTGAGGTCGGAAGGCTCGAGTGGAGGCCTCGGACCGACAAGCGCAGCGTAGTACTATGATAAGGCTTCGGCCATTAACACAGGCTTTTCCCATAATGCCTTTACCGTAATTTTCCAAGAGGACTTCCAAGAGTCAGAAGCAGCCTGTTTATTTGGTCGTCTATCCACGATGTTTATCTTGAAGGTAAACGTCCAAGACTCCCAGACCAGCTAATAGTCAAAATCATTTTATTAAATAATAAGTATTGCAATGACTTTATTTGTTAGAACTTTAAGAAGATGAATACTATTATATTATGGGAAATTAGAATCTGAAATAATGTTTTAGCTTTATTTTTACCTAGAAAAGTATTAAAAAACTGGTGAATGCGTGTAAAAACTATGTCTTAAATGGTTATTGGAAAATATTTCTGTCATTTGGTAAACGTAATGGCCCTTCACTTCGTCCTATTAAAATAGAATGAAATATGTGAAAGCTTAACGCCGCCGCCGCCGCCGTAGGCGTTGACTTGACCAATGCAAACAAAAAGGATATATCGGACTTGTCTTACGCATGTCTCTAGTCGCCCTCCTACACGCTTTTCTCTCTGTCATGTGGGCGCTATCCTATAGATACGCGGTCAAGGCTATCGACAGCATCTCATGCTCTAAAGAAAATTTTCTTTCGAATGACAACTAAAAAAATAAACATATTATCTTCGGTACCATTCAGCGCAAGCGGCAGACATGTGACTCGCTATAAGTATATAACTAGTAGCAACTAGTCTTGGATGTAAAAGGAAGCTTTAATTAACTTCAAACGAAGTATTAATTCGAGAACGTCTGATGGTTCTGGACTGATAAGAAGCTTGAGGAAACTAGTTTATTGCAGATCGATGTTTCGTCAGACACTTAACTCGTGTGTTAAAAGCTTCTGTGGTCTCTACTGTCTGCATGCATTGGACCGGTACGGATTTAGAACACGATAAGATTTATATGCGAATTAAATACATAGCAAATACGTATTTGCGGAAAGCCTTCGTCGAAAAGAAGGAGAAAAGATTCAAGTAACAGGAAAACACAAAATCAAATGTTCAACCATCCACAAAATTCCGTCTGAGACGTCCTCTGGTTCGGAAAAAATACTCATCTTCGTGAAATATGTATTCTTGTATAATCAAATATAATAAAACTCATATGCTCAACCTTTTCGGCAAATCGTGTTTTTACTATAACAACGAATGATTTTTATAAATAAAGGGAAATTTAACGGAGGCAGAGGAGAAGAGAAAAGTTACAAGAGTGGCTCTTCAAGGCGTGTTCTATGGGTTTCGAGCAGGGATAAAAAAGATATATATATGTCCAATGATAATTACATTTATTCACATTATCTAAAATTCGTTAGTTTATTGTACTGGTCTTGCCAGAGTCCTTTGCCTTCTTAGGCTAAGAACGACTAGCTGTTTTAATAGCTTCAACATTGTTGCTCGTCTCAATTTAACTGTAAAGTAACGTTGTTTCTACTCATAATATCCTTTTATTCGTCTGTTGACAGTTTTATCAGCGTTCTTTTTCCTAGGAATAGATAATTTACATAAAGTTATATTTGTTTTAAAATATAGTTACATATATAATAATAATATTACAAAATACTACTATCAAATGGACCGTCACCCTGTCTGTCGAGTTTAACGTAAAAAACCAAATAACTAATTCAATAGATGATGACATCAATTGATGGTTGAGACAGATATTTTCGTTGTGATAACCCATTGCTAAACCAACCTCCAAATAATTACGCAAACTCGTCTAGATAAACAATAATCTAGATAAACGGTAAAATTATATACCTAGTATGTGAAAATAGTAAGTATTAGAACTCTAACAAGATATCGACTAATTTACTCGGATACTGTGGGAAAACTTAAACTTAAGTATGTACTTACTTTGATGTTGTAAGAACATGGAATTAAACGAGAGGTTTTCTTCTTTAACTAAAGGTTGAGCGTCTCCTTATTTTACATTTACAATTTAATCTAAATATAAAATGTCTACATCATCATCATCATCATCATCATCATCATCTCAGCCGTAGCACGTTCACTGCTGGACATAGGTTTCCCCCATAATTTTTTAAAGGAACCGGTCCTGCCTGGATTCACCGCGTCGACCTTTGGTCGTCTGTTGTCTACGATGCGCTTGTCACTATACGTGGCCTCCTCTCGAGAACCTTCCATCCCCAGCGGAATATTTGTTTTATAAAAACTTTTTAACAAAAAAATTAAACCGCCGAAAAAAAAACCAAAAAGTAAAAAATAAAAAACCTTAATAACTAAGTTTTGACGTGAACGTGAATAGTTTAATACATCTTTAAAGCTATAATTCAGGTACTATAGCATTTCACTTCGGAAAAAGTCCAACTAAGCTGAAAATTTGTATACACGTACCTGTTAGCTCCTCAAATAACCCCTGAAAAGTCCCATGAGTCCAGGGGTGGGCTAATATCTTTATATCACCGTTTTTGTAGAGATTTTTCTATTCATTTTTTTTATAAGTATACCTCATAGCGGTAAGATCGACAGGAACGAAGATATAGGCAAAAAACTGAAAAAAGGAAATTTTTTTTCACCGATTTTTGGCTGTCACAAGTTTATGCCCACCCCTGGACTCATGGGACTTTTCAGGGGTCATTTGTGGACCTAACAGGTACGTGTATACAAATTTTCAGCTAAGTTGGACTTATTCCGAAGTCATGCCCATTGTTCGTCTCTAAAGTTACTGAATTACTACCATACGGGACACGGGGCCAATTCAAAAAATAATGATAACAAAATCGGGGGATACAGTTTGACCTTGTAGTTTTGAATCTATGGTCTACATCAAAAATAAAATTATACCACTGGATAGCTAAAGGATTAAAGAATTTATATTGTAACATAATAATTATTTGTTTTATTTTATTTAAAAAATATAACCCGTTACATAAATGTATTCACGTACAACACACAGCCGTGTCCATGATACAGCCACACCCCAATTTTTTAAACTCATTTTACTCCTAAGTAATTTTGAGTCTAAAAAATTTTAAATTCGTGTAGACAGGAAACAGATAACGGTAAGAAGTTAATATTGAAGTACTTTAATATTCTTAAAATATTTATTATGCATATTATTAAAACGTATCACTCACTGAGTACTTGTTTGACCCCTAAATTTGGGCTGAGGTCAAGGGGGTGAAGGGCGCGGGGAAAAGTTTCTTAGGGTAGACGGGAGTGGGGTCGCATGAACGCAAAGCGGGCTTGAAGCGCGGCGGGCGTTGCCGCCAATGGGTTCACATTGCCACTTGTAGCTTCTGAGGATTAACTACGGAAACGAAATTCGTAATAACTGTTCGAAATAATTTAATTTCGCAGTTTTATTGAAGACTAGCTGGTTCCCGCGACTTTGTCCGCGTTGAAAAAGAAAAAAGTAGCCTATCCTGTGTCCTGTATGTACGTCTAAATGTTTATCTACAAAGTTTCATGAAAGTCAGTTAATTCATTTAAGAGTTATGGAGGAACATACATACATACAGAAAAAAAATTCTAAAAATGGTTAATTTAGTTTCAGTATCATGTATAGAGCCTATAAAACAAAATAACTTACTCCATGATCAATCTTAGTATTGATGATGATGCTTTTGGTTAAATAGCGCTTCATGTTTATTCTATATTCGAATTTTAACCTCATATATAAACTTATTACAAGTAATTTCCGGTTTGGAAAGTAGCAGTTACTTTGCTCTTTTCAAATAAATATTTCATTATTAATAAAATCACATTTATTGTCAAAGTGCTGCACCTAACTGCAGTCAATTGGGGAAGTTCGCATATGGAGAATTTTTTTCAGGAAAGATTAGAAGGAGTTTAAGTAATTTCGCCAACTGGTATATTTTCCGGTTATACGTCATCAATTTTTTTTGTATATTTTTTTTCATGTACCTTTCGAATGAATGAAAAAAGCTCCTTTCAAAAAATATTCCAGACTCTTATATTTCAGTCAGTTGTTTCATAAAAAATTAAAAGCTTTTCCAAAACACACCAAGTTTTGGTTTTTGTGACAGGAATATACCCCGAATGACTCATTTTTCTCAGCAAGATAGTTTGTCTCTCTGTAAATTTAATTGAATAAATATATTTCTTTTGTAAATTATTTCAATTTATTTTAAATCACTGAATCAAAGTTTTCATAGTTGGCCTTGGTCCAGACCAAGTTTAGTCAACAGTTAGTTCATATAATACAACCTGTGTTCTTAGTCAAGACACCAACCATCAGATTTAGCAGATTGAAACCCATGCTGCTACTTTTTTAAATACCTTTTCCATTCAAGTTCCTTGGAATGGTAAACAACATCCGAGTTTAATTGTCCGAGTTTAAAATAAATAAGAAAGTCTAAAAATCTGATGACGAGTGTTTAAAATATTGCACATAAAGGTAGAAAGAATATTTCTCACAAAAACTCGCTTCGCACTAATTGCATGGAATTTAATATTGTTATAAAATCTTAAATCACCAGGAGTTAGTTTAATAAAGTGGTCTTCCAGAGTAATAGGATTCCTTTGCCATCTTAGGCTGTTTTAATCGCTTTAACATTGTTTCATGTCACAGTAAAGATGTTCATTCTACTCATAACCCCTTTTATTTGTTTGTTGACAATTAGTGACGTTCTTTTTCCTAGCAATAGGTAATTACATAAATATTTTATTTGTTTTTATTTAAAAAACAATGAAATTTCTTGTTATAATACTAGCTAGTATCTAATACTAGCTGGTGACCAGAACACAAAGAAATAATTTTTCAATTCGAACCAGTAGTTCTTGAGATTAGCGCGAACAACCAAACAAACAAACAAAGAAACTCTTCAACTTTATATATTGGTATAGATATAGATTACAGAAAAACTTATTTGTATCGAAATATCATAACGTAGTACTACCGTACCGTAGTCCAATCAATTTAGGCCAAAAATAGGGATAAGGTTAAAAAAATTAAATCTATCCCACATCTGCAAAAAAATTTAAGTTTTATCATAAAAATATGTCACCGTTTATGAGGACTTTCACATTTCATTTATTATGGTACCAATTTTTAGCTCTATGAGAACTTTTGTAACCTTGTATGCCTACTTTGATCGGTCTACGAGGTGTGAGAAATAGATATAACACAACCATTAACGGGTAAATTGGAATAGCTCTAATAAGTTTTGTTTTATATTTTTGCATCACTGCCAGCAGCAGTCGTCACAGCTGTCTGTTCACATTTTTTACTATCTTGCCGACAAGTTGTTCGAAATGATGGTATAAATAAAAAACTTATTGTTCGTTACGATATTTCGTATGGAATTTTCACGCTAACCCCTTTCTTATCTACATGGGATTTGTACGAAATAGAACCGTACTAGAGTTTAATTTTCAGTTGATATCAAATATTATGTTACATGTTTTATTTATGTTGATATATGTACGGCTATATAATATTGTACAATTTTACAAATTACACACCCATACCAGTCTTTTTCCTTAACCTGCGCGTGGTATCATTCAGATTTTCTCCTCTTTCAGAAGGTCTTAATAAATGTTTTCTGTATTGCCGAGTCCTTGTTTACGAGTGTACACTCGTAAACATAGCTTTGAAAGATTGATTTTGTAGTGAGTAAATGATATTATTTAATTAGTCACTTTTAGTTTAGCAGAAACGTGTGTTTGTATTTACTTATAAGGGCAATAGTTAGAACAAAAACGACCCTAAATCACAAAATCAAAAGTATAAAAGCTCTTGTATGAAACAAAGATAAGTTTATATGCCTAATGCATATACACGTTAAAGTGTGACAGATTTATTTTGATACACTAGCTGGTGCCCGCGACTTCGTAAGCGTTTAAAAAGAAAAAGTAGCATATCATGTGTCCTGTACGTCTAAATGTTTATCTACCAAGTTTTATGAAAATCAGTTAATTCGTTTAAGAGTTATGGAGTAACATACAATACATACGATACCTACACTTACAGATTTATTATTATCTAGTATTGATTGATTACATTCTGCAAAAACTACAGTATGAAAGTAGATAATTTGTATCTACTTATCTATTTAAATTAAGCTAAATATACGCTCAGTAGGTAGAGTAGAGCAGTAAGCATATTATCCGAAAGGACGGGCGTCTAAGAGTTTGTGGCACACATATGTTCGGAATTTATTTTATCGAAAAAAAAAATATTTATCGTAAACAAGGTAATGCAGTCAATGGTACAAGAATATATGTGTGGCACTGTTGCAAAAGAGTAAGAAATCAGATTTGACCGACGCCTCTTATGTTTGAGTTCCTTTATATCACAAGGGAGCATAGAAATGCAATATAAAGGAATACCTAAGTCCTAGGTCATGTATCGAAATACGACGACTACGTGTCTAGTTTACGGATTTTATTCAACAAGTAAGTATGTATATTATTCATACTCGTATATTATTGCTTCTCTGATCTCAAGTCTTTTGAAAATACACTCGGAATCAAACAATACTAATGATAAATCTGTAATGGTTGGTCATGGAGTAAGTTATTTTGTTTTCAGAGATATCGTGTTTTTATAGGCTCTATACATGATACTTTTTCTGCATGTATGTATGTATGTTCCTCCATAACTCTTAAACGAATTAACTGATTTTCATGAAACTTGTTATATAGACATTTAGATGTACAGGACACAGGATAGGCTACTTTTTTTCTTTTTAACGCGAACGAAGTCGCGGGCGCCAGCTAGTACATAATATATTTAATTATTTTACACCAAAAATTAACACCACAACTTTGGTGTTAATTTATTTACATCAAAGTTCTACGTGGGTACCAACTCGTGAGAAAATATTCAATGTGTTTCAATTTTCACGTCCACTTATTTATTTATCCATACTGGCTTTATTATTTTTATCCTTACATATTAGAAAACAACTCATCAGTGTCTCTTATATACACAGTCTGTATATTAAACATGTTTGTCTACTCCATGAGACTGGTTTCCGTGGTTCTCGTGGGCCCCGTATTGAAAATTATTAAATAAAATATAATTATTTTTCATATTATATATAAAACAGCGTAAGCGTGCAAAATCAGGTGAGAATTGAAAAAAACTTACAGATGTAAAGTAATACACACACGCCCTTAACCCTTATGTAGAGACACTTAACATTACCTATATAAGAAAGTTTAGTAGGAATCCGCTCGAAACTTTGGTTCTTATTTGCAAATACTGTCAGTATGCGAAAAGGTCTCATTGCAATTTATCTTGGAAAACTTTCACGGTAGCTAATTTATGTAATTTATTTATACAGTTATTTATCTTTCTTACTCAAACTAAGTAAGATAAACAGCGATTAAAACTGCAATAAATAAATATTGGTAGAGTAAATTGGGGGACCCATGACACAGAAATAAAATATAGGGAATGTGGAGCTGGCTTGCGTCACAGGCCTGTGCAGGCGATTGATGCCTAGTTCATAATTTATTACACGATTCCAACTGCATGAATGCATCTACGTCAGCGGTGACGAACCTATGAATCAACGTGCTGTCAATAATAAATCCGTAAGTGTACATAGGTATTGTATGTATATATGTATGTTCCTCCATGACTCATACGAATTAACTGATTTTCATGAAACTTGGTAGATAATAAACATTTAGACGTAAGGGACACAGGATATTTTTTTCTTTTTCAACGCGGACGAAGTGGCGAACGCCATCGAGTTTTTAAATAAGATGCGCCGTCAAATAAAATTTGACTAAGAGATTATTGGGAAAATAATAGTACGAAATACATGTCGAATACAAACTCATTATTTATTACAAAATATATTGCTCAAAATACGGGCTACTCTGTTGAAATAGAACCTAATTCGCGACATTTGAGTGGATGAAGTTTGTTATTTTGAACAAAAATGCAAACTGTTTCGATCGGCGCCAACACGAGTTATTTATTTTAGCTATATAATTAATTAATGGTCTGTTTATGAGTTAAATATTAAACCATTTAAACTTATGATTGAATCTATAACTTGGTAAAACTGAACCACCTGATCTGATACATCTGATCGATTAACAACGTTATTTTATTGAACTATTAAGTGTCAAGTGTCACCTACCATTAAGTGGACGGTCAGCCTGTCTTCGACCTTATTACGGTCATTACTGGAGGCATAACCCGTTAGAACAAAATAGAGGACAATTTTGAAAAGTTTTGTTTCATGGTTGACCCCTACCAGGAATTGAAAATCGACATTAAAGTCAGAGGTTAAAAAAACTGCCAGACAATAATAGGGCTTCTTGAGATCCATAGTTCAAGAGCGCTTATAAAATTATTTAGTAGTTTATTAAGTTTGAATAGGTGTCGGCTGTTTAGTTATAACATCGTTTCTTATAAAAGAATCTTCTTATAAAATTCTCCAGTTAAAAAGACTACCTCTTGTTATGCTATCTGATTGTTATCTCGCCCTAGATTAGAAAAAAGGTGCTTAATTGCGAAGGCGAAGTTTCTTTTAAATCGCTATAATGGAACTTAAAGCCTTCTAGGGTTCTGGGATTTAATTTTTTAATTACCTCCCGTCAAAACGAGGTGTCGTGACTGAGGGACCGACCGACCGGTTTAAAACACTTTAAGCCAAAATGAATAACGCAATATTGTGTATAATTTGATGGTGAAATTCTGTAGTCTTTTTAATTACATACCACCAATTGTCTTATATTATTAAATCAATGAACTATTGTTGAAAGAATCATATTAGAATGCAAGATAATAGTGTATTCCACGAAAAACACTACATCCAAGGTCATTCAAGATCACATTTAATCTATTGGAGATAGTATTGACATAACGATTTATGTCATTATATGCACATCCAATCTGCCTGTTGTTGCTCACCTTAACACGTTACACCAGGGAAACACATCTCTTTCAAGAAATGGCATAGAAACAGACTAATGTTTCTAATGTGTCTAATGCATTTAATGTGTTCTATTTACATGGAGCACTTTAATAGTAATGTCTGACCTGAATTCAAGCCACCAAGTAGTTTGTGTGGAAACTTGGAAAGTACACGTTCAAGTATCGCTCGAATGCGGCCACCTAATCGTTCAGTCACGTGGGAGTCTAGAACGAACTCCACTGAGGTGGGTCTGTCTCCGTGACAAATTTTAGCACGCTATGCTTACGTCACTCCTCAATAGCTCGGAATGTATATTAATAAACAACTCTTTTTAACAAAAAATAAACCGACTTCAAACCGTCTCATGGTCTTTTCTCATAGATGCCATTGTCATCTATGAGACACGGGAAGCACCAGATTTCAAATAAAAAAGAATCATCAAAATCGTTTCATCCAGTCAACATAACAACATACAGGTAACAAACATACAGTCGAATTGAGAACCTCCTCCTTTTTTGGAAGTCGGTTGAAAATAGCTGTGCCCAACTTTTTGAAAATCTAAGAGGAAATTAAAAAAATTCTAGGATAAATCTTGTGTTAACCTAAACTATCTGTGTGTCAAATTTTAACCAAATCCGTTACAAGCGAACTTATAAACAGACACACCAACCATAATTAATTTAAGTGATTAGTTTACAATGCAAGGCACTTAAAATGTTTCGGTAAAAACAAACAGTTATGATCTGAAAATCATTATTAAACTCCAATTAATATCCATACATTTTTGTTTAACTAATTCTATAGAGAAAGGGACGACGTCTGGACACCACAAATAAATTTGAAGTGCTAATAATTGTTAGCCAAAGTCTGAGAGCAGTTTCAATATTGGGGACGACGACAAATCCGTTGCTTGCTCTTATTCAACACGTCCCCGGGAGATTAATGGAATCTTGAATTATAGCCCTTTAGATTTATCTACTTTCATTATAAATTTAGCCGTCCGTTCCATTTACCACTCCCGTCAATACCAAATTGATTGACAGAACTAACAAAATATGATACTTAACAATGGTTTAACAAACACTGATGACCTAGTTAGTATCACAATCTGTTGACAATACGATTGACGCAGATTTCAATGTTATACACTTTTGAGTGTAATTTAATTTCTACTTTTTGTAAATGAAATCGTAATTAATGAATAATTTCTCTAATGATGGAATAAAATATCGAAAGGAAACTTGCATGTTTTAGAAGACTAGCAACTGTCAAAAACACCGTGAAGTCCTTCAAATCAAAGCCACACCTCCTCTCATTGAGGATCAGATGATTCAGATCATTATCGTTTATTATGGAATAATGGTTCTATTCTATAGAAGTTGGTTTCTCATCGGATTTACTTGTGTTTAATAGAAAAATACTAATGTGATTAAGTAAGAGGTGAGTATAAATGTAGGAGTATAATGTGACTAGATATTTAATGGCGTTAAAATAAAATTAGACCAATTTTTGTATCGAAAATCCTCGTTAAATGTTTAAGAGAAAGAGTTTCTAAAAATTGTTGCCTTAACGGTGAAATATATGAAAGTTTTCTATAAAATATTAATAGAGAGGAGATAGCTGAACACTGCAATAAAATAAAGATTATTTCTTACTTTTTCCTTAAAGGAAAATACGGAAAACACTTCAGTGCCGACGCCTTGTTTAAAAGAATAATTTAAAAGTTTTTTGTGACACAAGATTATAGATAAATATAAATTTAAGCGTTTAAGTTTGAATCCTGGATAAAGTTATTAATACAATAACTTGTATTAAAAAATATGAAAGTGTCATTTAGACATTGAGGCCGCAACCGAATTTATCGAATCGTGTTTTAGTTTTTGAAGTGAAAACTTCTTTAGGCATTTCTGAGATGGGTTAAAACCAATGAAGTCGCGACACTATCATTACATGTATAATGTAATTTTGTGAAGCGTTTTCACTTCTGACGTGCAGTCCAACGACTGACAATGTTTTTTAAAAGCCAGTCGAAACACTGTTGGCTGGTTGTGTTGACGTTATCTAATACGTTGTTTTATACATGTTGTAAAAAAAAACGATGTTTACTTTGTTTTTATTTTCTGCGCTGGCCCTCGCATGCACCCATGAACACGTACAATACGACCGACTAGTGCAATGCAAGGATTCTTTTTCTATTATATACCACACAAAACAAAATAATCTCGATTTTATAAAGGATACATGGCAATAGCCATGCTTAAACGATTAATGGAACCTTGCATTAAACATATCTATCCATCAAAATGACATAATACATTATATACAGTTATACATAATCATTTTACAAAAACAAAATGGGCTATTTTGTTATGAGTTTCTAATATGATATTCTAAAATTAAGTAGTAAATGATATAACGACTTCCTCGTTAACTTTGAAATTGCTACTGACTTTTATGAAATTGGTTCATAATTTTATGCAGAATTTATCCGACATCCGAGCATCACGAATGCTCCGCGAGCCTCGAGTTATTAGCGTTACGTGAACCTCTACTTTTTAATGCATACGACGACGCATTGAAGCGACAACGAGCCACCGTATTATTCACTTATACCTGCAAAAATGCCCCCCCGTTCTACCTATCCTTACCAACATATCACCATTGTTCATAATTCCCGTGATAATAAAAGCGCCTGCCTACGGTGTTCTTATAGCAACATGCTCTACAACTTTTCCCAATGCCCCTTTATTTTACTTTTTTATAAAAATATTGCGGTTATTGTAGAAGTGCAAACCGGATATTAAATTGTCTGAGTGTGTTCATTTTTCTCTAGCAATTCTTCGGAAACCATTTAACTTCAATGCGCCATTTAATTTACGTCTAGCTAGTCGTCTATAATTCCTCGCTACTTTCTACTTAAAGAGCTACACTACCTCAGCTCAGTCGATACTTTTTCATCTCCGTTTTGGAGAAATGAATATTAACTTATTGTGATTAGAGTGCTCAGGCCAATATTATGTTTTTATTATTTTACAACAAAACACAATATTTCATGAAAATGGAAATATTGTGGTTTCCCTTAAAACTTAATACCTACTCCGTAAAGCTAAGTAAGGAAAAATCTCTTCATTTCATATAAAATCTTTCCTTCCAAAATTCCAATGAATATAGACTGTTATAAAAATATAACACCTGAAAAAATATGTGACATCTATATCTCTGTGACGACAGTGGCGCCGTCGGTTCTATCTAACATTTCTCAGGAAACATTTTTCAGGATAAAAATCCTATACCCAGATAATTAACTAACTGTGTGGCAAATTTTATTCAAATCCGTTGAGCCGTTTTTGCGTTAAAGAGTAACAAACGTTCATACATACACATCCATCCCTACAATCGTATTGAAAACTGAAATTTTACTGGCCTCTTTTTAACCATCCAACATAGGTATAATTATCATTATTCCCAGGAACAACATTAAGAATAGCTACTTGGATAGTTTTTAGAAAATAATTCGACGCCACTGCGAATAATACTTCTTATACCTATCATAAAACACACAATATAAACACAAAACAACGAAGTTTAATTCCTAACTGGTGACATTTCTCGAAAGGAATTTCTAACTAGGTTATATGTATTATATGCTTTGGCTGTCCTAACTTAGGTTTTAATGCACATTCTGGCGACTTCCATAACGGGTTTTCTGTTATAAATTAAAATAATATTTCTTTGCAAGTATAGGAGGTGTGGGTGCTCGCAGTTCTTCAATAAGTACGCAGGGATTATTTTTGGAAAAACTGTTTTATTTCCGAATTTATAATAACAATGTTGTCGACACGTAACAGTAAGTAGTGGCGAGAGCGGTACGTGCGACGCGCGCGGATAGACTTTAGGCACTGGCTCTTCAGAAAACCTACGATCGGTTTTATTGTTTTGCCGCGTCGCACGTACCTACCCTCCTCTTTTTAATAATAATACATAAAATCCTTAAGAAATGTGGAGTTACCCTCACATTTAAAATTAACATTAGCAATTTACAATGTAGGTAACATTGCAATAAAACTAACAAAAAACTAAAAATGAGCACGTCGCTAACACGCCCCACCCCAGTGCTGGCTCAGCACTCATCGACCAAAGGGATTCTAGCGACGCGCGCCGCTGGCCGTCTCAAAATGCCGGACTTAGTTTTAACCTCCACCAGTCTGATCCGCCCATCCTTACCTGGGAATACTTGTTGTACCACTGCTTTCAGCCAGACGTTGCGTGGTGCTCCTGGATCTACAAGTAGCACTAGATCTCCTACCTGAAGTGGCGTCTGCTCTTGGTTCCACTTCCTTCTAGGAAGTAGTTCCGGTAGGTATTCCTTTACCCACCTCTGCCAATACATGTCAGCTAGCCTTTGGCCTATCCGCCATTGCTTCCGAAGAAACAAGTCGGAATCGTCAAAGACCCCTAAAGCAGGTGAGTTAGGAGACGAATGGAGAAGAAAATGATTTGGTGTTAAAGCTTCCTCACTTCCCGGCTCAACTGAAACGTGCGTCAAGGGGCGGCTATTTACAATGTTCTCCACCTCCGCCATGAGGGTGCCGAGAACTTCTTCTTTAGGTGCGCGCTCTTTTAAAATAACGCTAAGACTCTTCTTAACGCTTCGGATTAAACGCTCCCAAGCCCCACCCCAATGGGGACTTGCTGGGGGGATGAATTTCCATCCTGATCCATTATTAATGGCGACATCACTAATCGCTCTGTTGTCAAGCTCCTGGATAGACTTTTTCAACTCGGCATCAGCTCCTCGTAGGTTCGTCCCATTATCCGAGTAGAAACACTCAGGCCATCCTCGTCGCGCTGTCATTCGACGTAGTGCCATAATAAGCGAGTCGGTAGTGAGGGAATGTACGATCTCCAGATAGACCGCCCTTATCGTCAGGCAGGTAAAAATGACCCCATATCTCTTTTGGCGCCCTCTCCCTACCATCACTTCCATGGGGCCGAACAGGTCTAGGCCGCAGTGCGTGAAGGGCCTCTGATGGTGTGCCATTCGACCTTGCGGTAGCTCGCCCATTATAGGAACATTTGGTTGCACTTTGCGTATTCTGCAAGACATACATCTCGTGGCTACATGTTTAACCGTTGGCCTTATCCTAGTAATCGCATATTTTTGCTTGAGATTGTTAACTACTGTCTCTTGGTTGTCATGTGCAGCCTTGACATGGTAATGTCTCACGAGCAATCTGGTTATATGATGCCGTCCGTCTAAAATAATCGGGTTTTTCATATCAGCTGGAACACCGCGTGCAGCATTAATGCGACCACCACAGCGAAGAACTCCGTGCTCATCCAGGTAAGAATTCGACTGTTCCGATCAAGGCTTACAGCCTTTCTAATCGCAGCTAGTTCTTCCCCGAAGCATTCTTCTTGTACCTGTCGAACCAGTAGAAGCTCGGCCTTCCGCATCAGCTCAGTGTCTCCTTGAATAAGTTTTCGGCATATGTTCACAAACTTCAGTACATAAAATGTGCTCCTTAACAGCCGCAACCACGAAGAGAAACGTCCAGGATCCGGGATAGGCAAACATATAGCAGGTGAGTTAATTAATAAATTAATGACCTCTGACCTTTCAGCTGCTACACCAGTTGCAGGACCGATAACCGTACGAGGCCAGGATGACTCATCACTTCGTAAAAATAAAGGTCCTCTTAACCATTCATTTTCAAAAACAGCGTTATCATAACTGTCACGTGTTCCAATGTCCGCAACATTTAATGCAGTAGGTACGTATCGCCATTCATTACTGCGAGTGAGCTCATCTATTTCTCCCAAGCGGTTGGCTACGAATGTTTTATAATTACACGCATCATTGTAAATCCAGTGCAAGACAGTCGTAGAATCGCTCCAAAAGTAGCGGCGCTGCGCCACTATCCTATGTCCCTTTTCCAAACTGTTTGCTAGCCGCGCTGCTAGGACACCTGACTGTAATTCTGCTCGCGGTACAGTTAACACAGGTTTAACTGGTGTAACTCTGCACTTGCTAGCTATAAAGGCGACGAATATTTTATTGTTGCATGTCCAACGCCAATAAGCCACTGCACACATCGCTTTCAATGACGAATCACAAATGCATCTGTAAATCATTATAATAAATCATAGCCGATAGCGCACGAGTAGACGTAGGCGCGTAGCGCGTAGGGCTTGAGGGGGCGGGTACCTCCGCTACGCTCGTAGAACCGTCGGCTATCGCTTGATTCTCTGTCGCACTCACTCTTATGGGGCTTAGATAACATCTAGGTATACGTACGTAGCGCATTTGTTTTAAAAGAATAAGCCATTGTTTCCATTTATCGAAAATATTATTTGGAATATTTTCGTCCCAACCTAATAATTGCCAAAGAGATTGTAACATAATTTTTCCTTGTATGGTAAATGGTGACAAGAAGCCGAACACGTCGTATATTGACATAATTACTTGAAGCATGATCCTTTTCGTAGGTACTTGTTTACTATTAACAATATCGTTAGGTATGCGTTTGAGTGACAAGTCAAATCCAAACTCGTCTACGCCCGGGAACCAGATAAGACCAAGTGTTCGCTCACCTTCGTATTGCCGATCTAATTTGAACCTTAACGCCGCTGTACCTAAGGCTTCTTTTGGCATGCTGTCCAAGACCGTCTCGCTGTTGCTTATCCAGTTACAGATTTCGAAGCCGCCCTGTTTGTGAATAAAAGTTACATCTTTTACCATTTTAATCGCCGTGGCCTCGTCCGGAAAACTGTCCAAATAGTCGTCCATGTAGTGCTGCTCGCAGATAGCGGTAACAGCTGTCGGCATTGTAGACACAAATCGTTGTGCATTCCTATTTTTTATATATTGGGCCACGAATGGGGCACAATTCGCTCCGAAGACCAATGACGTCATCGCATAAGTTTTGACTGGTTGTTTACAGTCAGTCCTCCATAGAAACCTAAGTGCATCTTGATCCTCGGGTCTTATTTTGACTCTAAGAAACATGTCACGTATCTCCCCGGCCACAGCATATCTGTTCTCCCTAAATCGTACCATAATGCCGAACAGAGACGCGAGTAGGTCGGGTCCTTGAAGTAAGTAATGGTTTAAGGACGCGCCGTTACTTACTGCTGAACAATCGAAAACAAGACGCAGTTTTCTTTTGTTTGGATTGTCCACTCCAAAGTGTGGTAAATAGTAGATGCGCCGAGATGTAGATAACGGGTCGTTGACTTCCCTTGCAAAATTATTTTGAAATAAATGATTCACCCGATCCGTGTACCTTCTAGCATACTCACCGTCCGCTGCCATCTTCTTCTCGACTCCCTTTAACCTTTTTAAAGCGTTTAGGTAACTGTCAGGCATCGCGCTGTTCTCGTCTCGCCACGGCAGACCCACTTGCCACTTACCGTCAATAAAAGTCGCCGTGCGGTCCAACTGCGCTAAGGCACGGACATCATCCTTGTTTTGTCGAGGCTTGCTACATACGCCTAGAGAGTCAATTAAAAAAGAACGTCTTACTTCTTCGTGAAGATCGCGGAGCCCGTCGTCGTGAGCATAGGGCGCGCCGGCGGCGCCGCCCGTCGCCAGTAGTAAGCTGGTGTGGGCCGCCTGAACGCGACCACTGCGGGGTGTGTGGACAATACCATGCACGCACCAACCTAGGGGGGATCGTGTAGCAGACGGCTCATTGGGTTTACCTATACTTAATTCTAGTGGCACAAGTAAATTATAATTATCCTGCCCAATTAAAACTTCAGGTATACATGAAAACATATTTGACATTAATTTATCTTTTAATTTTTGCAAATGGGCATATTTATTACAATCAATTGACCTTAGGTCTTGTTCAGGAAGTTTTAAATTATCTACGCTACGCACAATCATATTAAAAATATTACTATCGTTATAGCCTGACACATTAATAGACATGACTACAGAAGTACAAACTATATCGCTATCACTCCATGCGCCGCTTACGCGTATTGTTTCCGAGCGCCCGCGCAGACCGGCGCGCTCGGCTAGCGATTTACTAATTAAGCTAACACTAGATCCATCGTCCAACAATGCTGTTGACGTAATAATACCATTAGGTCCGTGTATATTTATTGGCACTACTTTTAGTAACACTTTATGTTCACTTACGTTTATATTGGTTACCGTTTCCGTAGAAGGGCTGGACTCGACGACATTCCGCACGTCCGGACATTCCGGATCCGGAATATCACGCTCTCGTGATTGATTACGCTCTCGTGGATAGTGCAGTAACCGATGGTGGGCCTCGCCGCACCCGTCCTTATCACAGGCCGGCGCGGGGCACGTTTCACGGTCGTGGCGCGACACTAAACACTTGAAGCAAATACCGTTGCGTTTCACATGGCGCCACCGATCTTTCCGCAACGCTTTTTTAAACGATTTGCACTCACATAGCATATGCTTTGCCCCGTGGCAAAATAAACACTTATTTTCACTTCGCGCCGATTGCACTAACACTGCTTGTTGGCGGTAAGAGTTATTGTTATCACTTTTACTTCGCGGATGATAACCGACGTTGCGCGGATCCGTAGAAATATTCGCCGTTGTTGTGATTTTAATTGCTTCACTGTTCAAAAAATTGCCGAGTATTTCCAAGCGTGATTGCTTGTCTTCACTTATTATTGGGAAACTGTAATCTGACCACTTTGATATAATGACTGCTGGTAATTTAGATAAAATTATATTGACCATATTTATGTCGTATAGGTATTCGTTACGGCCAACTGCATGTACGGCTGCGATGAAGTTCTGTACCTTTACAGAGAATGACACGATGTCTTTGCCGTACTCGTTTGACATAGCTGGAAGTCTTCGTAATCCTTGCGTGAGCCGGTTCAGAATAGTTTCAGCATTACCACATACCAGTTCTAATGTTTTCATTACTGTATCTGGGGATGTGGCGCTTATCATTAGGGCTGACACTGCTTCTCTCGCCGGTCCGTGGAGACACTTCCTTAGTCGCCACAGGTTTTCCTTCGGGCTGAATCCGCACACCTCTGTGGACTCCTCGTAGGCCTGCTTAAATTGGAGCCATTCCAACGGGTCGCCAGAGAAGCTTGGTAGGTCTCTGGGAGTACATAGTCGGCTAAGCAGGTTGCTTTCTGTCCTGTGATTAGCGGAGCTTGCGGCTAGATTCTGAAGAGCGCTCGCGAGCATTTGAACCGTTCCAGAAGTGCCGGGGTCGACGGCCGCCGGCGGGCACTGCTGGCCCTGCTGAGTACCATGATCGGGGGCTAGCTGTGCTGCGGGTTCATGTTCACGATGGCTTCGTTCCAGCCACTTTTCCACTTCACTGTGGTCGATGTGAGCGTCTTCGTGTGGACTGTATATCTCGTCGTCTAAGTCGGCCACATCAGCCTCAAGTTTCTTATCGACGAGTTCCATTTGTAGGCGCGCTTTCTCTTCGACGAGTTCCATTTGTAAGCGCACCTTCTGTTGAGCTGCCTGTAGTTCCAGCTGTTTTCTCCGAGCCGCCGCAGACTTTGATGAAGACATGGGCTTTATCCCCGTTAGAGAAGCGGGCGTACTTTGCTGATGCTGTACCGACTTTACGCTGCTTGCCGATGATTTCATCGCGGGGATAACAGTCTGCGTTTTTGCTGCATCAGTTGGCTGAGAAGGTGCTGGTGGCTGTCTATCTTCATTGTCACGCGCCCTGCGCGTGGTGCTGCGAGTGTTCACCATACTCCTCGGAGTGTGGAACATGAGATCCGGCTCGAAGGACCAACTTTGTGGGTGCTCGCAGTTCTTCAATAAGTACGCAGGGATTATTTTTGGAAAAACTGTTTTATTTCCGAATTTATAATAACAATGTTGTCGACACGTAACAGTAAGTAGTGGCGAGAGCGGTACGTGCGACGCGCGCGGATAGACTTTAGGCACTGGCTCTTCAGAAAACCTACGATCGGTTTTATTGTTTTGCCGCGTCGCACGTACCTACCCTCCTCTTTTTAATAATAATACATAAAATCCTTAAGAAATGTGGAGTTACCCTCACATTTAAAATTAACATTAGCAATTTACAATGTAGGTAACATTGCAATAAAACTAACAAAAAACTAAAAATGAGCACGTCGCTAACAGGAGGTATGAATACGTTGATTCAGATTTCGTTTAACTTGCTTTTTCGCTAAAACTAAAACAGCTTGTGCCTCCATTTTAAACACTCTAAACCCCTAACACCCTAAACCTGCCATGTTAGGTATCAAAGTAAAAATAATTGTATGTATGCATTTCAAAGTAGTAAGAACTGTCATTTGGTTTAAAACTGTTATTATGATTACCTCCTAAATTGTTTGTAAATGTATGAAACATTTAACAAAACGAAGAGGTGTAGGTAAGTCAAATTAAAACTTTCGTCAAACAAGCCCACGCGTTTCAATATGGTTGTCGCTAAAAATAGTAAAATAAATATACTTATCTTATGGACATTACTTTCGATATTATTTTTAACGATGAAGTTGCTCTGTAGTTGCTTTAATTTCTTTTGACGTTTTAAATTTTCATAATTACTCTAAATAGGTAGGATCGTTGAAAAAACTTTTTTAATTAATAAACTGATATAAATTAATTTGTTAAAAGTATGCGTAAGAAAAGTCTAAGCGAGTTCGTTGGCTTCGCTGTGGATAAGCTCATTTTTCTAAATAAGATGTTGAAAACTCATGACAATTAATAAGAAAACGATCGTCTTTGACAAATACAATTAATCTTATTATGTATTTAAACAGATTCGTGTATATATAGCACCTTTTGAACCACAGATACCAAATCTGTTGACTTGGTGTTTCCTTTGAAGGAAAGGCACCATTAATATTGAATACAATGAATTTTACTTCATTGAAACTTTATTTTATTTACCTTCAAGCATTATTGGTTCAATTCACCCTGTATGAGCTTCATGTAGGTAATCGGCTCTTACAACTTGTATAAAAGTATCGTTTTTCTTTCCAAGTTTATTTGAATATGTAAGAAAATTCATGCACGAAAAATTTTCTTTATACACTTTTTATTTTTCTAACAATATTACACACCACACCATATTGTGTTAGATACCGTGCAGCAAATATCGACCCAGCCTAGCTTCCTAACTTCCTCGTTTAACGCTCTTCCCCTTAGTGAAAACCGTATCAAAGTCTTCTGAATTTTTTAGAAGAAGTAATCGGAGAAACAGAGAGTGCTAGACGGCATTTTTTGTTGTATCCATGCCAATCGCCAACCCCCGGGTACTGTGAGATCGAATCAGGAATGAGAGACGTTGAGCTTTCTTACGAGACCCATATATAGTTATAAATCATTTTTCAAGGCCATATGTCATCACTGGCAATACACGTTGGTCGAAAACTTTTGTTTTGAAACATTGGGAATTTTGGACGAGATGTCTCGGAGCTTCTCGAAAGCTGCGTCCTACAAGAACCTAGTTGGAGTCCAGTTAGGCAGTTGGCTCTACCTAATTGGACTGTTTGTAAACAGTAAAGAAATAAAAAGGAAAAAATAAAATTAAAAGAATTCTATAACTGTAAAATTGGACATAGTTTTTTTCGTCATGAAATATTCGGTTACCAAGAGAATATTTTTCTATTGTTCTTTGTATTGTTTTTCTTAAAGAGATTCAAATAAATCAAGTTACTTATACCTACTTCAAACAAGATTGCAAAGTAAACACCAATAAATACTTTGGCGAAGTGTACAAAGTTCACAGGGAAGTAAAATATCACTGTTTACAATAAAATAAACCCAGTAAACACCTCGTTAATGTGAATTGAATGAACCATTAATTTATTGTTACGCTCTCGCTAAAGGCGCACGAGGCGTAAGCACTTGTAATAATGACCTTGCAATGGAGTACCTATATATTTTTGTTTTCTTTCACTTTTCATCTCACTTTCTATAACAAATAAGCAAGAGATACTGTCATTTAATACGTAGTTTATTATTAGCTTTGCGTAGGTGTTTTATCTTCGTTAAATTTATTATTCGAATGTTCCATTATTTATGTCTTACACATTGACAAAGTGTTTTGGAGTTTTGCTTAACTGCAAAACTGTTGTTTTGTCTAACAAGATGTTATCAATTTGTGTTGTAAAACATTTCGCTTCAGAAAAAAATATTATTTCACTTAATAAATAATTTAATTCCTACTAAAAAAATATTTTAGCAACTAAAGTTTAGTTTGCGAACCAAAGGGAAATCCTTTCTAAATGAGCTTTTGCCATAATTGCTTCCGTTGTATTTTTTACTTTGCGGTGACGCCGCCGGTTGCAGGAAAACTAACCGGAATTTAGTTTACCGTACGCCTGCAGCATCCGCTTGTTTGTTTTCTACTAGGTAACTATTAGCTATGCCTTTATTTATGAAATACATTATTTAAAAACAACACAATATTTACTACTAAATCTCTGATCCTTATCGAGATGTGTAATTAAATTTTAGATGTTTACCAGTTTTCTGAATTGCCTCCTACTATGGAAACAAAAAGAAGTATTCACATCAAAGTTAAGGAGAAACGATAACGCAAGTTCACAAATCAACTTCTAACTAAACGAACTAACTTTATGAATCGCTATAAAGTCTAATTGCGAAATAAGATATGAATTTGTAATAAGTTTAGTCCACAATCAGAATCTAGTGATTGAAAAAAATTAAGCATTTCTATAATTTCAGACTTTAGGAAAGTTACTCTAGATATATATCTATGTATATTACTAGCTGAAGTCCACGACTTCGTCCGCGTTGAAAAAGAAAAAGTAGTCTTCCTGTGTCCTATACGTCTAAACGTTTATATACCGAGTTTCATGAACACGATATCTATGAAAACAAAGTAACTTACTCCATGACCAACCCTTACAGATTTATTATTAGTATTGATGATGATAGTTATAATCTAGCCTTCGTACGTACTTCATTGGCTCGGTAACGTTTATTTATTTTGTATATTTATAAAATATTTTATAAAATTTATAAAAAATATTTATTAATATTTATTTTTCCAGATAATCCTGGATAAATATTGACGAAGCTTAAATCTTGTAACAAGGAAAATCTCGTATAAGCCTCTATTAAGAAGATTTGAATATTTTATATTATACAGTAAGTATTGCTTAGAAAGTTTTGAATTAGTACATTTCAGGTTTCGTCTATAAAGTTAAATTTGTGAGATAATGAAAAGGCCAATTGTAGATCAATCTTCTAGATTAAAGTTTAATATTCAAAAGTATTTGAAATAATAGTTCCAATTATTTCATTAAATAAGCTTTAATTTCCCTCATTTCCTCCCCTCATCAACATTCCTATAAAAGATTATACATATAAGACTACAATATGGGTCTACCCATTCTCCAGCTTTTGAAGCACAAATTAACTTAACATTTTTATAATAATAAATATTATAATCTCTATTTTTTATTATCTCTATAATCTGATGCAACTACACCCTGCACCTGCATATTACTAATTTTTTTTTTATTATGAAAATTACTTGCTAAAAACTAGAAGTAATATTGTGAAATTGGGCCCATAAAAGGCTTACTTTTGCTATCTCAAATGTGTAATAAGTAAAGTAACCTTAAGTGTACGAATTTCTTCTTGTGTATACATTAGTAGTGTATAGATTAGTATATATAATGATGAGCTTGCTGCATGAATATAATGAGAACTATTTATTAAGTGAAAACTTCTGAACTATGAAACTTTGTTCACATAAGCTTTTATGGTTTAATTGCGTGCCGACGTTAGACGGTACTATATTAGGTATATCTTAGAAAGTTTTATTAATAAGGAATATTATCTTATAAGGTCAGTGTTTGTGTTTGAGCTTTAAATGTATGTATGTATATAGGAGGGACTTTATTTTACAAAAAAAGATAAATACGAATATACATCCCATAATGAACACTCATCGATGCGTGTAGCTACAATTCATTCTGTCTCACTAGAGCACAATGCGCGGGAAGAGCAGTCGAGTACAGCGCATACTGCATAATATATGTATCTATTTCGTGTAGTAAAGTTATTTGAACTCTTGTACACTAGTGTTTTTGTACACTAGAGTGACCTATTATTCACCCTACCTTACATTGACCTCACATATGTACCTACCATTTACCACCTACCGATAAGTGGACCGTCAGCCTGTTCGATGGCTTCTAATATAATAATAATAATAATTCTAGTTTTAGGTTTTTACGATATTTATTGTTTGTTTTTTTAATAATATTTATTGTAAAAAATTTAGAATTGCGATAGAAAATAAATATATATGAATAATAATCACATAGAAGATATTTATGACAGAAAATTTCTCCAACAAATAAATTGACGATCTATTTGTGGTGACGTCATCAACTGATTGGAGGTCCACGCGATTGAGTCTATTATTGGTCTATTACTTATATATTATTATTAGAGTCAAATGTCAGACAATGGAGTATTTTAGTAATAATGTCAGAGGACACCTAGTGGGCCGTAGGACCATTAAATTAACTATGTTTGAAATCAAAACTCACAGAGCGTGACTTTACTACAAAAGTGATTAAACAGCAGTTTTATAAAATTTGACTGAGAGGTGAAACGCAAACTTGGCAGAAAGTCACCACAGTCCTATTAACCTAAATTTTATTTGAAAATTGAAAGACTTCAATTTCTGTTTTTAGATGTTTTATAAAATCAACCAGTCCAACAGGAAATACTTAACATTTGCTAGTATGTCAAAAATATAACACAGAATGGCGGCAAATCCAGCAATTTGCCATCTATAGAGAACGCGCCAAAGGTAGCTAGTAAATATTTACAGCTCTGTATGTTACATTTCTTTAGTGTAACTCAAGAATAAGTCAAGGTTTTTTCCACAGAAAAACATAAATGTGGTTTAATATAAAACATGTGGTTATTTTTGCCAATATTAACTACTCTGGAAAAAAAAATTAAAGACAGGAATTAAGGTCATTTAAACAACCAAAAAATATACAGTAAGTGTTGGGTTTCGTTACGTGAGGAAACAGTTTCAGAGATAATTCTCCTGTCCTAACGCATCCCTATTTGTCAACGGTCTGGGTCGACCGTAAACTTGCGTAGGATTAAATAATTTTAGTTGTCAAACCAAAATTTGCTATGTGCACTTTTTTGAAATTCCAATATTTTCAACCGACGACCTAAACGAAAAAACAAAAACGGAGGAGGTTCTGAATTCGATGCGTATATATTTTTTTTTATGTATGATCACGCATAACTTTTTACAGAGTAGTCCGATTTTGATAATTCTTTCTTTAATGGATAGGGATAGTCCCATATAAAATTGAGAAAAAATTCCTAGCCTAAGGGTGGGAAAATATGCTGCTAAAATATGACTCACATATGCTGAGTTGAGTATTACAATTAAAAAAAAAGTAATTAAAAACTTGCGTTGCCCATAGATCTAGAATTACTACCGTTCCTACTCTAAGATCCTTGGCGTTGCCAGTTATAGCAGCCAAATCGACGCGCGACGGCTAGTTGTCACCCAAACGTCATCAAGCGATATAACGACGAATTGCTATAACGAGCTTATGAAAAGTCTTTCGACCGGTTCGCTATTATAATTCCTATAGAAGGGAAGAATGTGATATTATTATGGGATGTCAATTCGATCGCTTTTAATTTTAAATTAGTTCAAATCGACGGGTAGTTAATTAATTTTTGACGCTCATTACTTTGAAAATAATGAAAAGTAGAATCCTCTGATTTTCCCATTGGTTTCGAAACCAATTGACATGGCAATGGACATGCCACTGGAATTGGGGAAATCAGAGGATTCTACTTTTAATTATTTTCAAGTAATGAGTGTCAAAAATTAATTAACTACCCGTTAGGTTGAAATCAGTTCATATACAATGAGAATATTAATTAATACGTCCACATCATAGATGTCTATGGATGGGCCCTTTCCGTACAAATACCACACCACGCAAAATTACACATCTACTTGAGTGCATGGTTTCGTTTTATTCGAAACCACAGTTGTGTCCACTTACACGAAGCTAGAACAAAGGATCAGTGGACCGACTCTACTAATTTCGTTAATCCCGCCGAGCAATACGACCCACCAA
Organism: Synanthedon vespiformis; assembly: GCA_918317495.1. NCBI lineage: Eukaryota > Metazoa > Arthropoda > Insecta > Lepidoptera > Sesiidae > Synanthedon > Synanthedon vespiformis. The sequence goes on from OU906947.1 coordinate 9,333,436, forward strand.
CGAGTCACTAGATCAGGCCGTATATCTACAAAAACTAATATGATTTTGCGAATTATATTAGTTTTGAGGGAGTAATTTTTTTGTTTGAAAGGGCCCATCCATTAATTTTTGATTAAAACCGCATTAAAAAGCATTTGTATGTTGGCAGCTTGCAGTGAATAAAAATGAATAGAAACTTAAAGACTTGGTTTGAAGTTTGAAGCTAGTTATATGATGGTTGTCTTTGAAAAGTGTGGTCACCTTTACACACTGGAAGGGCCGGCCATCCATCTAATTTAAACGTTCTCATCTAATCGTTTGTCCTACCTATTTTATCTTCATACTAGGTTTTGCCCTCGACTTCGTCCGAGTTCAATCTCTACCAAACTTCACAGGATCACCCACTTGGATTAATCTGAAGAATGTCTGAAAAATTCATCAAAGTCGGTTCAGCGGTTTTGGAGTCCATAAACAATGGTGTCGCAGACAACGTGTATGTAAAATTTCATGGTGATCGGTTCAGTAATATTTGCGTGAAAGCGTAACAAACAAACAAACTCACTTTCACATTTATAATATTAGTAAGGATTTCCATGACATGGTAACCTCAACCTTATGATGTAAGACAAGTAATGTGTAAGACAACCTACAGCAGGTGTTGCGTAGTTGGGCTCAATGGAATGTCGGGGCTTGGTATTTAATTTTATTAATAGCTTGTTATGAAAAATATTGTAACGAAATAAACAAAGTCAATGATTAGTAGAAAGTGAGAAAGAAATGAAATTCAGGAGATTGAAAATTATTAAGAGCACAACGTGATGTTCATTTGGCGGAAGCCATATAGGCCACAATTCGGCAAAGGTAAGCAAAAACTAATTTTCTACGAAATGATTTATTTAACTTTTATTAATAAGAAGCCCAGCGCGGCTCTTACCTTGATTGGTTACGGCAAATTTTAATTATAGTTGAAAGAAATTTGTTTAACTTGCTACAATAAAATCATTGATACTAACAATTCCACAAAAACAACGAAAAATTGAAATGTAAGAATGTTCCAAATTGAGCATAATAATAAACCTACGAATTGAAATTCATAAGATTGTTTTATTTATGTTAAAATGAATCACAAAATGTTGCTAAGCGCCGTAGAATAATATTTACTATAAGCACAAAACTCGAGAACGGCTGGATTGATTCCGATAATTCTTTTTTCAAATATTCTTTGAAGTCAGAGGAAGATTCTTATGAAGAGAAATATTGGAAAAAAATAGCCAGGATAAATTGCATGTGTGGGAAGCCGGGGGCCGGTCGCTAATTATTTAATGACAAATTGTTTTTACCTTTTTAGTAGGTAATGGTTAAGGGGAGTGGTATTTCTTTAATGATAAACAACTTTTTAGTAATGATAAGGGATAAGGATCTGTAGTTCTGTGATAAAGTGTTATAGTAGAGTTATAGCACAAGATTTTTGCTTGCCTCAAATACCCGAAAATGTCTACCATCTCTCGGAATACAAGTGCGCAGTTAAGTTTTTCTGTTATATTCATCATTCTTTATTCTTATCTGCAAAACATTAAAACATTATCTAAAATAAAATTGTACAGTTAATATATTTTTTTTTTATGATATTTTCTGGATTCATTTTTCTGCATGAAAGATTCGCATTTAAGTAAAATATTAGTTAGGATAACTAATTTTTGACATGTTAGAACCAATCTATATTTAGACAGTAATCTAAAGAGGATACTTGGTTTAATTCACAGCTTTTTACAAAAGTATTTTTATCTTTACCAATTTAGGTAATTTTGTCTAAAAATATTGGCCGCTTTCGGCCTTGTAGCTCGTACAAATTACAGGACGCTGCGAAGTGATATTGGTGTTAATGCTAGGTTAAAACGCAATTACTCTTAAGGGTGGCTGAATAATATAGTGTTGAAGTACGAAAAACCAACATGTTATAATGAAACAACTTATTATTATTTCTTTCGTTTAAATTTTAATTTTCTGTATTTTAATTAGTGCAGTAAAATAAATGTTGTTATTTCCGGTCTCGGAAGGGAAATTAACGAGTTGTCCTGAAGAGTATGAGAGTAGAAGTAAGAGAATGAGTTGGCTGGCCTTGCAATTAACCAAGACCAAGACGGGGTTAATCTGGTCTCACGGACGGGATAGCTCTTTGAGTTGCAGTTCGTTAGCGAGTTTAATTATCTGGGATCGTTAACTAAAAATAGAGAGCATTGGTATTTATCATATGGCGCTGAATCTTGCACGATTCGATCCGTATAGCATAAAAGGATAAGTACTTAAATGCCTCCTATTAATGAGGCACATACATAGTCCAATTTATAGCAATTTTTAAAGCAAATATTCTTTATTTCTGTAAGGACCTTTTCACCATCTGTCAAGTAGGCTAACTGTCATTTAAAGTCACCGTTAACCGGGGATAATGGCGCTGATATACCTTTTGTTTGTACTATATAAGTCCCAAACATTAAAAAGAAAATAATAATAAAAAATATCGCCTATCGGAGGATGCAGTAAACCGAGTGCATAATTCAATAAAACATAAAATTATTTCTAATAGTAACTAATCAACACTTTACTTGTAGTTGGTGAAAGAGGCCCTTAATTGTAATAAGTAACAAAACCATTCCTAGGTTAGGTAAGTGTTCAAATTCTACAATACATATTGTATAAAAATCAGTCTTTAATAAAATAGTCCTATTTTTACTAACATTTCTCACCTGCTACCTTTAAATTGACTGTAACACATCCGTTCAATGTACATAGAAATAGTACTTGATTCTTCACATTTTGTCAGGTAAGTAGGTACTTTTATTCCTTGGAATCTTACAACACAAAGAATGTTTCTCTTTCAAAAGATTCACAAGGAATAAAATACTTTTCATTGACTTCAGGTGTGCGCAAGGCCAACGTGACTGACTATGGAGCCACACTATTCATTACATTATTCTTTAAATTAACTGGAAATTCTATACTTACTGATATTATAAAGAGAGAAGATTTGTATAATGAATCAACTAAAAAAAAAATTGGCCTATTTTAAAAATTCTTTCACCTATTATATGTAAATCTACTATATCAGCGTGCAACAGTTAATATAAGTTATAATAGTAAAATAGAAGAAGAAAAATATAGTACTAGCTGGCGTTCGCGACTTCGTCCGCGTTGATAAAGAAAAAAGTAGCCTATCCTGTGTACCGTACGTCTAAATGTTTATCTACCAAGTTTCATGAAAATCAGTTAATTCGTTTAATAGTTATCGTTTAATAGTTTAATAGTAATACACATACACACAGAAAAAAATTCTAAAAATGTTCAATTTCGTTTCAATATGATATATAGAGCCAAAAACACGATATATATAAAAACAAAGTAACTTACTCCATGACCAACCCTTACAATTTATTATTAGTATTGATACTTTTGTCAGTATTAATTAAACCCAATGGTTGTGTATTCATTGTGGTGAGTGTCGTTGAGGCTTCTGGTGTTTTGTGGAATGACACCTGACCACTTGATAGTATCTGACGCCCATTGTAACAGGCACAGAGATAAATGTGGCCGCAACATTTACACAAACGCTCTCACCACAGGATAGTCTGTATATATGTATACTTTTACAACACAAAGCTTTAGGTACCTAACTATTTTTGTAATGTAGGGCTCACTTTATTTTGTCAGGAATAGTGCAGCTATTGGAGGCCTTTGGTATATCTTACTAGCATATGGAAACACAGCAACAAATTAGGATGGTCTTTTGTAAGGAGGTACTTATTTCGCTATTTCACCAGAAAATGTAGGTTTACAAAAATACAACAATATAATATATTATATAAACGATATATTGACAACAAAACCACCCATACACAAAGACAAACTTCTCCGCGTCCTCAATCTAAGTTTAAAACAATATATATTTTTTTTATAACCTTCAACGAAAATTTTGCCTATACCACTTTCGGAGGAAAGTTGTTCTAGTACTTATTGAAATTAAAAAAATTAAAAATATTCTTGTCCTACAATAACAAACTAACTTAAGGTTTTTTTTTTTTTTAATTTTCCCCCGGGGGTTACACCACCCCCGTTGGCCGTATATTTCCATAAAATAACACATTGTTACAACAATTGCATTAAATAACTTGCATTATAATTGGGGGAATTAGACATTTTCCCCTTGCATACGCAAGGGACCTTGTTAGGCTAATTAATTAAGCTTCATTATTGTCAACTACGTTCATAATTAAAACTGTTATTTAACAATATTTAAAACTGGCAGCAAATATTCACATAATTTAAAAACCTTTATTTTTATAAATTATCCAGTTATTTTTTTATTTAGCCTGATCGACACCGTTGCTACTTTGTGGCAGAAGTCTAAGAATTTTTGAACAATATATTTGTTTGCTAGGATTTTGTGCAGATTATCTGCACTCAGATTTATATCAATGTCATTTTCCAGCACGAACCTTGCTCGCGCGAACCTGGGGCAGTCCACCAATAAATGCGGAACGATTTCCGCTACCCCATGCCCGCACAAGTAGTCTGGGCTGGAAATCTTTTTGATCCTGTGCAGATAATCTGCAAACCCACCATGTCCCGTAAACACCTGCACCAGAGTTGGTGACAGCTGTAGTTTACGTATCATCCTGTACGCAGCCTCAGCATCTGGTAAAAACAGTTTGGTGCCCTCTCTGTACATTTCTCCCCACAGGGCGACGGTCTCCCTCCTTAGGTGCCCCTTAATATAGGACAAGGGATAGTCATAGCTTTAAATGTCATAGCTTTAATTTGGTCGCCGCAAGCTTAGCAAGATAGTCGGCCCTCTCGTTCCCCTCGATCCCCACATGGGCGCGTACCCAGTAGAGTCGGACCCCCCTTCCCTCTGATGCCATGACGCGTAAGTTTTTCTTTATCGCGTGCACCAGAGGGTGGTATGGGTACCGGTCTCCTCTGAGCAGCTCCAGCGAGGACCGAGAGTCACTGACTTAAGGTTTTAGCTCTATCACTGCTGATTTAAGTTCTAAAGTTTGTAATAATTTCCGTTCCCAGTCCGTTGTTTGGATCCGATAACCTAAGGCTAGTTGCCTCTCGTGCTTTATATAATGCAAAACATTATAATATTTTCTATTCAATACTAATAATAAATCTGTAGGGGTCGGTCATAGAGTAATTTACTTTGTTTTCAGAAATATCGTTTATATAGGCTCTATACATGATACTGAAACTAAATTGACTATTTTTAGAATATTTTTCTGTATGTATGTATGTTCCTCCATCACTTAAACGAATTAACTGATTTTCATGAAACTTGGTAGATAAACATTTAGAAGTACGGGACACGTGATAGGCTACTTTTTATCTTTTTTAACGCGGACGAATTGCGGGCAATAGCTAGTTACTAATAATATGTATCTTTCTTCGTTTCCCTTTTGGTTGCTATGATCAGAATAGACACCCTTTCTTCCACTCTCCTGCTTTTAAATGCGGCTCTCGTTTGCCCCTCTTTACCTAGTAGGCCTACACTATTTCGTAACTGATGGCCGCATACATAAATTAGTTCGATTATCGTGACGTACGCTGATCTCGTATGATGGTCTCCAGGTTTAACCGCCTTGTTACTTTCGTAGCTCTAGCCAATAATAGTTTGTATATATTTGCCGTCTTCTTATGATATTATTCATGGGAGTTTAATGTCAGTTTGTTGTCAATTATGTGACCAATTATTTTAGTTTCCTTTTTTTTTTGCGATCTTAATATTCGCTCCGTAGTAAATATGTGTTTCGTCCCATGTTAATAGCGAATGCAGCGTTTACAAGCACAGACTATTCCAATAGATTACAAAGGTGGGTTGTGCGTGCCTCAACGCTCAATTCCGTTTACAATAGGTACTAAAGTACACGTTCTATTTACCTACGTATTCTGTGACCCATACCTATAGGTAGTCTAAATTAAGTTTTACTGATGTTGATTTACCAGATTCTCAATTAATCACAATCATTCTCAACTCACCGGATTATCAATTTAAATACCAAAAGTAGAATGAAAACAAAAGTAATTTTGAGTCGCCGCCGCGCATCACTCTTTACGTAATTTTTGCTTGTTTGGCGCCGACTCAAAATTACTTAGGTAATTAGTTTAAGAACTTTAGTTATTAAGGTTAAATAAAAATATTTTTTTCTTTTCACTTTTATAAAAAGGTTTTATTTTATATTTTTTTGTGGCTATAATCTACTATTTACTACATGCTTCATTTTTGATTACATTTTTAAATTGTAATACTCAACTCAGCATTAAAATCTGTGAGTAAACAATAAATCACCCCCATTTTCCCACCCTTAGGGTAGGAATTTTTTCCAAATTTTTACGAGACCAACTTCGAGGTATTAAAAAAAAGAATTATCAAAATCGGACTACTCTGTAAAAAGTTATGCGTGGTCATACGCTACAATCAGTGAGTGAACAATCAATCACCCCCTGTTTTCCTACCCTTAGGGTTGGATTTTTTTTTTCAAATTTAAATGAGACCCCCTAGGGGGTACAAGCTTTCAAATAAAAAAAGAATTATCAAAATTGGACTACTCTGTAAAAATTTATGCGTGATCATACATAAAGAAAAAAATATAGGTAAGTAAAGTATATACGCGTCGAATTGAAAACCTCCTCCGTTTCTTTTTTCGTTTTCGTCGGTTGATAAAAGTCTTGACTGGTATTTAATGGTATAATATTTAATGGTTTTTGTAATTTATAGTACATTCATTAATTCGTACAAAAGATGATTGCTAGAAATGATTTCAACTTTGTTAAAACTTAACCCAACTAAGCTAATTGCTTCCGCTAGAGGTGAATTCAATTACGTAGTCTATTGGAGGATTTGTCTCGTTCTGCACAAAGGGTATTGTCAACTGTATATAACAATTAACAATTATGGATCTGAAATATCTTCTCCCCGGTAACATGTATTATTAAGAAATTCACTGATAGAAGATACAAGAAATATACATAATTATATCTCAATTTGAATGAGTTAACGTTTAATTACAGACAACTTTATAACCTTAAAAAGTAATAATATTTCCAGAAGAGAATATTTCCAGACGTGGGAGGGTGTAAAACTGAATAAACTGTTTATTAAGAGGCACACTGAAATATTATTATTTTTATTTTCAACTTTATACAGACTTTTCAGTTGGTTTAATCTATGTCGTATCGGAAATTAACTGATTTTGTACGGGGACACAGGATAGGCTACTTTTTTCTTTTTCAACGCGGACGAAATTGCAGGCACCAGCTAGTGTATAAAAAGGATTTTGTGCATACTAATTTGTGGACAGAGATAATATGTTTGTGAACTGTTGTGAACTGTTTTGTAACGATAGCAATATAAAGATATAATTCATTTGTCCTCCTGACTGAGTATCAACGCACAGCCAAAATTATTAAATCTAGAAAGGTGAAATTTTGGAAATAACATGTTGATGTATATTTAGATTATAAATCTTTTACCTTACCTCTAATAAAAGAAGGAAGATGTAAGTTTATTTTAACAAAATAAATAAGGAAATAAGAAGATAAGAAATCCACAAATAGTGTATTTATGTAGTCTTTTCTAGAATTTAATAGTTCCAAATTGGAAGTACAACGTATAAAAATATAATGTATTCTTTTAAAAAAAATAATAATAATATCGACACGACTCATTTAGGATTTTATTTCATGTATTGATTTTAAGGAATGTAAAGTCTAACTCAATTAGAACAATGTGAGCAAGGGCACGTCGGTTGACCGACGCTAATTCAAAACAGAACCGATGGCCAACTTCCGCGACGGAAGCCCTCCGGCGGCGGACGATTTCTCGTCTACATTCAACGCCGAGCAAATACCCAGTAAAAGGGAATTGCGAACTAAAAGACACTTAATTAAATGTTATTCTCATTATACGCCTATCATATTGCTTTTATATATATCGTAGGTATATAGTATGGCAGCGGCATAGTTAGTTGGCATAGTTGAGTAGGCCGCGCAGTTGCAGGACCTGTGGCGTTTGCTTGGGTTTTTAGGCGATGGTAGCAAACTATCGTCCCAGTGAACCTTCAGCTTATTTGATAACAAAAAATGTATGACGTAATATATTTTTTTTAAATATTACTAATTTTGGCTTCATTGATATTTTTAGGTATACTATTGCTAAATCGGTGCCTAAGTTTATGATATAGATTTGCCTTAATTTGATCGCAGTGAATGCAAATTTGATGCTTATGGTTGGGTTTGTAAGGAAGTAATTTTCAATACCTACTACTCATACTATTTAAAAAATCTTTTATTAGTTAGTAGTTAGAATAGAATTTCAGAATGCACATAAGCTGAATTTTTCACCCGGGCCAAGCCGCGGGCATCAGCTATCTAAAAATAAAAATTCAAGGCTTGGCACAAGTAGATATAATGTCAGGGGTCAATGTATGTCAGGCGTTTCATGGCATTATATTGCCTTACATAATTATTTTGTCAGACGTTATATATTTTAATTTTCAAAGGCACCAGCTAGGTAATATATTAACGAGTATTGGCGATGTATTATTATTTTTTTAATTTGTTAAATAAGAAACTACTCTATGATATCCAGCAAAATTCATTATGAAAGTCCTGCAATATTGTTTAACCTTTAGAAGTACAGAAAATCAAAATATATTTATATTGAAAGTTTGTCAAAGAGTTTTGCATTGTTTTATCAGTTTCATCTGGAATTGTTGTTGGATAAGACAGTTGTATATTTTACTCTCAAGGAGGTGTCACGAAACGGCCCACGTAACAATAGATTCTACTGTTTCTAATCTGACAGGGATTTCATTACGCTTCTGGATCACTATTTCAAATCGACAGCCCAAATAGAATCTTGAAAGCGATGATAAGAAACATTAGATATTTATTATGTTAGCAATTCAGACAAGAATCTTTAAAACATTTTAATTGAAGTTATTATGGCGTCATGTTATGATTAAGTAAATTAATGTAGACTGTACACAGTAGGTGCAAACAGCATTCTTAAACTATTGTATACATAAGTTGTTTTAAAAACTCTTTCATGTGAAAAAAGGTATACATAAATTTAGGTAGTAAAATATTGTACAACTTATAAAATGAAATAAGTCTTAAAGAAATAAAATGTTGATATTATTAGATAAAAAGAAAACATTGTTATGTAATTTTCTTTTTGTCTAATAATATCGACATACCGCGTTTCTCACTAGACCCATCCGTCAAAAGAATCAAGCTATAATAAGTAGGTAATGTGCGGAGTATATCTGCTGCTAAAAATGTTTTTATTTATACCCAAAAAGTATCGTCTCATTTATTTTTGAAATTTGCACAAATTAAAAGAAACGTTGTTACGAAGCAACTTACTTGGTCTCAACTTTACTTGAAATTATTATTAAGTATGTATTCTGTATTCCAGAGCTTCTTAATAGTTTCTTAGGTAATAAATTTTTCGGAGTGGATGGATGCAGAGAACGGAGGATGGATGTGGTGGAGTTCGAAAAAAAAAAATGTCCAACACTTCAAAAATAAGCTGTTATGATTATTGAGATGTTAGAATGATCGTTATTGCTGTAATCAGAAATGAAATTGAAATTTTTTCAGAAATGTAGAATCGACAGGGAAACCTAATTAGGTCTTTGTGCAATACTTTCCTAGTGATTATAGCAAAGATTCAAAAGCCAGGAGAAAAAGGAAAAAAATCTAGTAATAACTCCGTATGGACGTAGAAATTTAATTTTAGAAAGAGCAATCGAAAATCAAAGTAAAGAGGAGGAACTCTATTTCATATTTCATAGCTCGGTGGCTTCCTACGATGTGAACAATTTTGCTTTTGCACATTTTTATGGTTGCCAGAAAAGTAACTTGTTACAATTTCATCATGTTCCGTACCTATACAATAATGTTATTCTACAGTTATGTATCAAATAGGTAGGTACTTTTTGTGAAAGGCGTTCTTTTTATTAATAACATTATTTATAACATTGTAGCTGAAAAAATTCAGGAAAATTAATTAAGCTAAAAAAGGTAAAACAAAACATTTAAATATTAAATTAAACCGATATTCAGTTTTGACTTTACTCGTTAGCTAAATGAATTTTTAAACAACATACAACAAGACTTCAATACGTATTTAGTAACTAAATGTGAAAAACACAATTACATTTATTTTGTAGCGTATAACAACCAGTTGCGAAACAAGATTTTATTCTGTCCCCTGTTTATTTAAGTGGAATTTTGCGGGTTCTTTCTTTTTCTGTCTACTATTAAAGCTCTATTTGAATAGTGTTTTAGTAAATATTTTTCTCAAAACCAGCTGTAATTTTCATTGTCTGTTTTTTAATAAAGCTTCTGTTCGATATGAAATTTTAATTATTTAGTTTTATGTGTGTTCCTTTGAACTTTGACCTTTTCTAATATTAATACCAAAAAGACTGTTAACGTGATTAACCTCAAAAGAGGATAATCGAATATTTGGCAATTTCCTTAAGGTTAACGTCCCGTGACGTATGTATATAATGACGAGACTAAGAGTACCTAAGCACTCTATTTTGACCTAGTGTAAAATAAAATATTTTAAAGTATCATAAAAAAAAATACTTTATACAAAATTATATTTAATTGTGAGAACGGCAGCTGTTATTATCTCTATAAAAGTATAACAATTTTAATTCACTCCGGCCTGAATTGCTTTGTTAAGGGTGAAACCGTGAAAGTACTGCAAACATAATTGAGATTTTTATACAATTTTCGTTATTTATTTTACCGCCGGTGACCTTTTTGCATGTTGCCTACCTTGTGTAATTTTTTGTTCTATTTTTTATATAAAGACAATGATGACTAGGAGGTCACGTGACTAGGAGAATTAAGTTTCTATATATGACTAATAAGCTCTTCACTCGATAGTTGCATTGGTCTGCTGGTCAAACAAGACAGGATGTGTCGGTGTAGTCATACAGAAGTTTTGTTCATCTATACCACCCAAGCAACACAGAATGGCTGAATATTCTTTGCCGTTATCAGCCGTTATCCAAGCAATTTGGGCACAAAATAAATTGCTTTAAGCTGTATAGTAGCAACATAATAGCTATATAGTAGCTGAATAAGCAACAAGATGCCCATAATAACCTATAGTGTTATAATAGTCCAAAAATCATTCAATACAGCATTTGCCTATCTTGTCAGCTCTAATACCCTTATAACAAAGCTTTAAACTGAATAATTTGTGAATTTCATACTGTTATCCGGCCTACGTGTTGCCTCGGCAATATACATATAAGGCTGAAGAGTTTGTTTGTTTGGTTGTACGCGCTAATCTTAGGAACTACTGGTTTGAATTGAAAAAATATTTTTGTGTTGGAAAGACCATTCACCGAGGAAGGTTATAGGCTATAGAGTACGCGGACGAAGTCGCGGACACCAGGTAGTATCTAATAATATTATAGGCGACCGCTAAATCTCTTTTGGCTTTATCGGGAAATACTTGGGAAAAGTTAAATATATTGTAATAATGTAAAGTTGGTGAGGATGTACGTGACTTACTAATAGCTTAGTTAGGTTAATAAATTCTTTGTCTATGGTACCCAGATACTATGCTCCTACATTACAGTTAATTAATTTAATTATACTAGAAAACTAGTGTTGTATCGGATTAGTTTGAAAGCCAACATGTAATGACTTGGATACATCTTGCATACTCTACTGACTCCACACTTTGTAATCAAAGTTGATTCGATCAATTGAAATTAGGCTTTAGGTAGGTATGTAGCAGACGCTATTGATTATGACACAAGCTTATAGAAACCTATTAATATGGAAATCAGTGAAGGTTCAGAAAATGATAAATATTGCAGAGTTGGAAAGAGCTGGGAAACAGTTTTTGTAACGAAGGGGTACTATTCTAACATCAATGTGAATTTGTTTGTATGTTACTCTTTCAAGCTTTAACTTCTCAACCAATTATCATAAAATTTTGCATGAACGTTTTCAAGGGCAAACAAAATGGCATATGGCATACCTTACATCCAGAAAAAAGGTACTGTTTTCGAGAGATAAATATATTAAAACTCTTTTTAACCAAAAATAACCGACTTCAAACCGCTTTCTTATGGATGCCATTGTCAGAACTAGATCAAATTTAAATGGGACCACACGGGAAGCACCAGATTTCAAATAAAAAGAGAATCATCAAACATTAAAAAATATACAGTCGAATTGAAAACATCCATATTTTTTTTGAAGTCGGTTGAAAAATCAACATCTGATGTTTAACACCATTTTTAGTTTTATTCAAGCAAATAATACAACTAGGTACCTACTGTGAAATATGAAGAAGATATACCTATTAAAAAAACAAACGTCGACTACGTCGTGTCTTCTCTGTAATTTGGTGTATTATTATTATGTTAATAAAATATAAAGGGGCTTAATAGGAGTTACGTATATTTTTTTCATGTGGACTTTACTTCATAATATATATATATGCCTGTAATAATTATAATTACATTAACTTCGGAACACGTCACCCCCAGCGTGAGAGAATACACAAGGTGATAATTTATTCCCTTTGGCACAAAGGGCGAAACCTGGCAATCGTTGATTTTAAACAACCAAAATGTATAACGAAACATAATATGCGACGTGTCAACATGTTATTCTCAAAAAGTCATAAGAAAACTCAACAAAAAAAATCAGTGGCACTACGGGAGTGCCGACAGAAGTGAAAACTTAAACAATTACGTGTCTATTTTTTGAATCGTCAGGAAAGTACAGACTTATATACAGAGGTTTCGGTTACATTACGTTACATTACATTACAGGTCTATTTTATTATTATTTTTTAAAATTAATTTATCTCTCTCTCTTCTCATTGATGTATTATTTCAATTCAATTAGTTTTCAATATTATTATTATGTAAAATATTGTGTAGATGACGCAATATCTAAAAAAAATACACAGAGGTTTCGGTTACGTCACATTACGGGACAATGTTGCGAGTTCAATGGCTTTTTTCATCTCAAAAATGCCCAACGTGCCTAAAGAAGTTTGAAGATGTTGAAGTGGTTGCGAATGTATGTTCCTCCGTAATTCTTAAACGAATTAACTGATTTTCATGAAACTTGGTAGATAAACATTTAGACGCACTTTTTTCCTTTTTAACTCGGGCACCAGCTAATTACTTAGTCATAAGAATGTTGCTTAGGTACTCATGCAAACAAGTTATTTTGCAATCAATCTTTTTGTGTTTTTTCTTTCATTGAAATTTCGTATTTTATTACAACTCAAACCGCATTTAGCTGTAATAACAAAATATGAGTTATTGGTCGCTGGATAAACCACAATACCTACCAACCTTTATTGTTTTTTCTACAATGTCATTATGTCGTCGCGGTAACGAAAACCCGCGGCGAGACAGGGTCGTTATCTTTACAGGTTACTCGTACTTTGTTATATTCAGTACTAGCTGGTGCCCGCGACTTCGTACGCGACGACGAATTAAAAATATGAAAGCAATTATAACGCTTGACAACTTATTGCTATAACACATTGGCCAGGCGTTAGTTACAGTTTTATATTTTAGATATTCCCTTGGGAACATTACTTTTTTCTTGGATGAAATATATCCTATGTCCTGTCTGGTGTCCCAGACAACGTGTATGCAAAATTTCATGGTGATCGGTTCAGTAGTTTTGGCGTGAAAGCGATACAGACAGAGTTACTTTCGCATTTATAATATTAGTAAGTAGTAAGTGTGAGTATAAGTATTTATTGCTATTATATCTTTTACAGGCGTTGGTTTTATTTTTACGATTCCCATGGAACTGTATTTTTTTTCTGAATTTAATGGCAACCTATGTCCTTTTTTGTATCCTGTCAAGTAGTTAAGGCGTGATAGTGTAACGGAACTTATTAGACAGAGTGACTTTCACATTTATAATATTAAGTAGGAAGTTGGGATTAGCTCGGTGAAACTGGAAACCGTACTCTTAATAATAAAATATTAAACGTTGACGACAACTTTTGAATGAAAAGCAACCATTTGTTAAATTAAAATTATATTGTGATTGTTGGATAACAGAGAATAAGTTTTCTGCTTCACCTTGGCTTCATCCGATTACTGGAGGGAATGGAATACAGCTTTCAAGTTTCAATAACGGACACAATTAAATATCATTTCTATGGCGTTATAATAGTAGGGTATGTACAGGTAAAATCTTATTGAAGGTCATCCTTTTCACCCACGTAACTTCTTGGAAAATAAAAATTTATTTACCACTCTGCAAAGAGTTTACTAAAGAGCTTTATGTTAAGAACACTCTCGAGTATTGTTGATATTTTTATTTTATTTACTTATAAAATAGGTTTGTCGTTTTCATATTGCATCTGTATTGAAAAGTTAAATGACATTAAACACTTGTGATTAATTTAATTACTAGATTACGTACGAAATACACTTACTATATTAGTAATGTGCACTTTTTTCCCAAATAAAATAAAAATAAAACACAAATTTTAAAATATATTCGGGTAAAAGAAATTTTCTATTATTAAAAGGTTTACATACGCCAATGACTTTGAAGAGATCAGCGCTACGTTTAATGGAATAATAATTCGTTTAATCTCACTTAGGTTGCTGGCCCTAACGGAGGTGCTCTAGCAAAGGATAATCCTGTCGGTTATAAGTTACGTGTTTTTTTAATGGGTATGTATGTATGTATGTATGTATGTATGTATGTAAATTGTAAAATAAACAATATGTATACACTTTTATAGAGACACAAGCTTGTGCCCGCGACTTCGTCCGCGTTGAAAAATGAAAAATAAATAAATAAGCAATATAACGCTTGACGCCTTGTTGCTATAACACATTGGCCAAGCGTTAGTTACAGTTTTATATTTTAGATAATCCCTCGGGAACAGTACTTTTTTCTTGGATGAAAGGTACCCTGTGTCCAATCTGGAGTCCCTGACAACGTGTATACAAAATTTCATGGTGATCGGTTCAGTAGTTTTTGCGTGAAAGCGTAACAAACAAACAAACTCACATTCACATATATACCTAATATTAGTAAACATAAGCCGGTGTTGCCATGTTACCAAGTTAACTCATGTGAAAAATGTAACCATGCTGCTTTTTTTAAGAATGTTTATTTACACCTTTTCATTATGTCATTCGGCATTTTCATTAGTAAATATTTTAAATACGGTGAGGCGTAGTTTTAATGGCTTCACTCTGCCGTCCACACGGTTCTTATTGTTTCCTGGACTGTGACATCTAGTATGCCTTATTTACTGGTTAAATAGTAATGGTGGTGTGACAGAAGGAATTACATAGTACTTAAATTTTATAGATATATTTTTAAAATTTAACATTTTTATATATGTATAAAAAAATCGATATTTTTTTTTTTAAATTACTATTGTAGAAATACTTTTTAAATAATTCAGAATGGTTTGAGCTCTATTCCATAGTGGAAAACATGTGTAGAGTTACATTCCTTATTAATATTTCAGTCATGCCTCACTGCCAGTGCAGTGTTCGCTCTACAAAACTCTATTTTCAGCAGAGAATTGGGGTTACATTCGTCGATATGCCTACTGAATTATCTACGAACTGTTACAGACCTTGTATTTTCGTAAGAATTAAACAATACTCTAGATTAATTGCGGGTAGAACAATACTCGCGATTTAGTCCGTGCTCCTTTTGGTTCCTTTGGTGATATGATATGGACATGATAGTTTCTTATGAATCATAGTAATCATTCTTATACAGCACTTTATTTTGGCAATCTAGATCTAATGAGAAAAAAAACTCACTAGACCCATAATGATTCTAAAAAGACGTCAATCGTCAAATGGAGCTGGGTTGATGTCTTAAGTTAAAAATTCCTAGTAGTACCTTCAATACATACTCAGACTTACATGATTAAAACTTATACCATTTTCCTTAAAAACTAAGATATATTTTAAATAAATGAATCTTACTGTAAACTTATGTAACTATGTATCTTAGCTTAGAAAAATACATAGTTACATAGCCGTTAAATTTCCATTAGGTGTATTAACAGAGAACGTTGACATTTAGTCTAATAATTACACTTGTAATGAATATTAACGATAGTGGCGTGTTTGTTTGTAAATGACCTTCGAATTATAATTATTTTTTTAAATTAGTATTGTTTAACAAGTGAAATAGTTGTTTAAAAGGTAAAAAAAAATAACATTTGATATTTGAATTATACAGTTGTTCACAAGAATAACAAACACTTTTGAAAAATTCCGATAGGCTACTTTTTTCTTTTTCAACGCGGACGAAGTCGCAAGTACCAGCCAGCTAGTTTTTCAATAAATTCAGTCACTTTATAAACAATACCTAGTTAAATAGGTTTAGACGTTATTCCCCAGATTCCATTCAATTTAACAATTTCAACTGTGGAGACTCCTCCATTGAATCCGTTCGCTCATTGATACTTGAGTGAAATAGTTAAAGTTTATTTACGAAGCTTGGATTGGGTATCTCTTGTAACTTTTGTTTACATTTAGCACGAAAATTTAGCCGCTAAACTTTCCCACTGCGGAATTAGAGGGACACAATTTCCTCTATTTCGGTAGGTATCTATGATTTCAAAAATATTCTTCATTTAAGCAGCAGAATTCAGTGTGACGACAACAATTAAATATTTCCTTGCGTGTACGTGACGATTGACATCCGTTGATGAAAATATTGGCATTGGCAGTAGGATAAAGCATAAAGGACTAAGAGGGTAAAAAGATTTTTAATTTTAATTAATAAAAAAAGAAAAATAAGAAAAATAAAATATAAAAAAATATATACATACTTATAATAAAATTATTGATCGTTCACTTCTATGAAACCCTAAAAACAAATTACATGATATTTTTCTCAGTAAAAACACAATCATTTAACTTCATGGTTCCAATCGTTCAACCATCAAAACCAAAAATAATAAAACTGATCTTTCCACAAAACTGATATATGAATAACAACACGACAACAATGGCACCCGTCTTATATCGTGTAACAGCTCACGAAGATCGTCAAAACTCACGGTTTAATTACCCACGATCACAAGTGACATAACTTCTGATCAAAGCCTATCAACCGTCGAACTTATCTCAACTTATAATTAGTTTGATAGAATATCAACGTCAAACTATTAGAACGGTAAGTATGCATAAACCGCGGAAGTGGATGCGTAGTCCCTAATATTTAGCTTAATTGACTGTACATAATGATGTTACAAACTAAATATGTATTACCAAACTATGTAAGCATATTGTTTAACCTACTTCATTCGGCCTAGTGGACTAAAAGCGTACCTCTAACATTCGAATTGGTTGTTTTTTCCAGATATTTACCTACTTATATGAAATCTTGTCAAAACTTATATCTTTATAACATCGCGAAAATAAGGAATAATGAAATATAATCGTGAAAAAGCCATAATAGGCTCTAAACATAATAATGTAGTTGGATATTACTTGACTACACAATTTTTATACGAGATTTTATAAATCCTAAATATTGGAAAATTTGTAACTTATATTTTTCTGAACATTTCTAACATTATATTTTTCTGTGTCTGTCTGTACTTGTGTATATTCTATGTTTATACTTAATGTTGTTTATTCCATTAACAAAGTTCATAAACTATTTGTATTCTTGTGCTAGTATCTAAATAATGGTGTCAAATTTTAAAATTTTTGCTTTTAGGTATTTTTGCTACGCTTTCTTTTTAAATTATTGTTAAAATTTAAATTGTTAATTTGAATGATTTTTGCAAATTAAACAATGAAGATAATAAGATACGTTATCGACATAGTAAAACAAAAATAAATTTTGAAGATATACATTTGAAAAAATATTTGAATAAGAAACTTATCCTTGTGACAAAATGATACTCTAGTGATTTGATAGCATTTTCTTTCGCGCAGCTATAAATAAATGTCGTCTAAAGCGAAAGCTTTGTGAATATTTTTTAATAAATTTATTATTATGGAATATGCGACTAGCCGACTACACTGCTTTCCTGACAATACATGACGTAATAAAAGCTAATCAAAGACTAACTTCATGTGGGTACTAACCTTTATTTCTCGTACTACGTAAGCGTATTATCTACTTTGAGAGAAGAATGAAAAGAGCGACGCTCTTTACATTAAATAAATTTAAATTAGAACAATTTCATTGCCAGTCAAGGCAGTAAATTGAAAAATAAAATGACTTTAAATTTATGAAGATAAGTTGGTAATGAGTAACGAGCACGAGAAAATGTTAAGGAGGGTGAATCGCGGAGGTGTAGGTACGCTTGGCAATAGATGAAAAACCAATTTAGGAAAATTTTGTAAAAGTTAATGTAATAGTTAATTTTTTTATATAAGGGGAAGTCCACCTCCATTAACTCAAGTTGTATGTTGTATGTCACCAAACTCATACTTAACATGGTGTGGTATCTCGGGTAATCTCGGCCAAAGCAGTATAATCTTGGACCATTGGACTATATTCTATAGATAATTGATCTGAAATAACTAAGTCTCTTATAAAAGCCGACGACCTCAAATTAGTCACGAAAGTGAGTACATATAAAACTGTTAACTACCGCTTGCAGGAGGATATAGAAGGAATGGTAAGTTAGAAAACACATTGAAATGCAATACATTCAAATGCACTGTAATATTATTTAGCGAGCACGCAACCGTATGCGAGTAATGAAGGTTACAAACCTCTGAGTTCATCTCGACTGCGAAATGAAATTACTTAGTCACATATTTAGTCTAAGTAAAATAGAAAACCGAAATCTTTGTTTTGTACTGCGGAGAACTCTGGGTTTTTATGTGGCGCTTTACAATTATTAAAAGAGAAATTCTCAGTAATGTGGAGTTCTCGTGATGCTAATGATGTATTCAAGGGAATAAAATAATTTAGAAGTGTTTACTTTATAAACACTAATTCTACTTCTACTGATTAGAAATCATTACCAATAAATACTTTTTGGCATATAGTATATCTTTTATTATTTGTACCCCTAATAGCAAGGATCAGAGAGTTGGCGAAGGCCCTGATAAATAACATAAGTGAATCATTAATACGTGAATATTATAAGTGTATTCAACAATCCTAACAAGAGCTTAAGTATATCGTAACAATGAATCCTAAAAGGTAGTGTATATATGTTAAATCAGAACGTTTTTAATCAGAAGACCTCAAGAGAGCGGCTGGAAGTAGACGCAGTCGGGCGTGCAAACTTGTTGAACGAGGCAACGAAGCATAAGAGTTCTCAACGCAGTAGCCTTAACCTTAGCTTAGGGCTTAGAGCTTTTCCATTTTGCTACAGTATCACATATAATAAATTGAATAAGAATTGAAATTTTGTAAACATACACTAGCTGGTGCCCGAGACCGCGAAAAAGAAAAAAATAGCCTATCCTGTGTCCTTGACGTCTAAATGTATACCTGCCAAGTTTCATGAAAATCAGTTAATTCGTTTAGTTTTAGTATTAAGTATAGATCCTATAATAAACACGATATCTCTGAAAGCAAAGTAACCACGATGACCTACCCTTACAGATATATTATTAGTACATAATATTGATATTTAAGGACACATTACTGTCTATCTACTGTATAAAACTTTTTAACAAAAAATAAAACCGCCGAAAAAACTGAAAAGCATAAAATAATCTTATTATTTTACCTAAGTAATTTTGAGTCGCCGCCGCGCATCAACTCTTTACGTAATTTTTGCTTGTTTGGCGCCGATTCAAAATTACTTAAATTAATAATTACTTAAATTAACTTAAATTTTGTTAAAAAGTTTTATTTTATATTTTTTTGTGGCTATAATCTAATATTTACTACATGCTTAATTTTTAATTTTCCCACCCTTAGTTAATTTAATTTTTAATTTTCGACCAACTTCGAGGTATACCCTATTCATTAAAAAAGAATTATCAAAATCGGACTACTCTGTAAAAAGTTATACGCTACAATCGGTGGGTGAACAATCAATCATCCCCTGTTTTCTTACCCTTAGGACTGGAATTTTTATTTCCAAAGAAAAATGGGACCCCCTTGGGGGTGCACCCTTTCAAATAAAAAAAGAATTATCAAAATCGGACCACCCTGTCAAAAGTTATACATAAAAAAAATAATAAAAAAGAAAAAACAAAAAAAAATATACGCGTCGAATTGAAAACCTCCTCCGTTTTTGTTTTTTCGTTTTCGTCGGTTGAAAAGACGATGTGCTGTGGTGGATCCAAGTCACTAAAGATATCTTAATAGTTGATAATAATCCGCTTATGAGATAAAGTTTTGGCCAATAAAAGTCTTTTGGCCAAATAAGGTTAGTTAAATTGGTATTTAGTTAAATCCTCACATGAGTTCGCGGATCTGTACTTTGTTACAAGAGAAACCGCTGTGATGGAGTAACTTCAACTTAAAATTAATCCAATTAAATGTTAGTTCCATATTTAAGTGTTAATTGAACACTACAACAATAACATAACAAAGTTCACAACTTCGCTTGCACCTTCCGGTTGACCTTAAACTTGTTATTATTGGATCTGCACAATAGAAAGTCAACACTGAGTGTTAACTAAATGTCGCGTCCAACTGCTAACTGTGAAAACTATTATTCAACTTTTCAGTGGATTCTCTCTCTGCTAATTCATCAACTCCACTAATGAGTTTTGACGTGAACACGTTTTTAAATCTGCTTCAATAATGGGAGGCAATTCAGAAAAGTGATGATAACAAAATCGTGTTTACCGTTTGAAGATGTAGCTCATATCTATCATCCAAAATTTAATTACATCACCCGACAGCTAAAGGATCAAAGATTTATATTGCTTATTAGAATTCATTAGATATATCGCTTAAAGAAAATACCACTCGTAGACGTCCATGTATTCATATAAAACACACGGCCGTTATATCCGGTTTTTTTTATAATTCTTTAATGATAATCCTAAATATATTGATTTTATAAGTTTTTAAGCGTTTTTAATGATAATTTGAGAATAAAGGTTTTATTAATCTACCTAGTCAAAGTTTTCAGATCTGAAAACTTTCGAAACTTCCAGTTTGAGTCAAGTTTATTTAAGATAGCTTAAATAACTAACAAGTTCCAATATTTCAAAAGTAGAATCATTAATTGGCGCACCAATTTAAACAATTATAGATACATAGTATCGAAACATAAATTTCATGCCTAAGGAAAACCAAGTTTTTTGCTAAAGTATTTTAATAATAGAAGGCAACTCCCAATAAATATAATAACTGTTGATAAAATCTTGTGATATTTCACAAATTCAAGTTGACGTGGCCCTGTCAATACACATTGTTCGGGGAAAATAGAACGAGAGGTGGTTAAATTAAATTATATTAATTTGATTATATGTTAGTCTGTTTATATTGTGAGGTGTAAAATACCAGAATTAACATGGACCTATTCAAGAGGCCCACCTTCTGTCCAATTTTTTTATAGGTTGTTTAGACTTACAATATAGTCCTGAGTTTTCGAACATTTCTGAGGTACATTTTAGCAATAAAAAATTATTGAAAATTATAAAATGGATTTGTGAGATCATTTTTTTGGAACGTATATAATAAAATTTGTTCACCGTCCTCTGTAAAAAAGGTCTTGGAAAAAACATTCTTGTTAACACTTGTTGACTAAGCGGTTAATGGCAAATGAAAATGAAAACTCTACATTACGTTTTTGCAAGTTTGCAACCACAATCCGGTGTTTATCAAACTCGTTTGAAATTCGTACATGATTGAAAGTTTTAGTGATATTTAAATTAAAAGTAGATAGGAAAATTAAATTTTATGGTATCACAATAAATTAAATAAAGTGTTTATCATCAAATACTTGTAAGTGTAAGTGGAACAAATAAATGTATACTTTGACACAAAACATACAATCTCAAATACCTTACGTAGAAATCACTTAGGAATTTGTCTAAGTAGCAATGAGCTGCTTATTCAACCTATCTACTAACTTTTGGCGCCTCTAACTTAATAAACCATATGCCTTAATGCTTGTCTACCTAATGTGTTTTTTTTTATTTAGAAAAAATATTTCAACTATTTAGAGTCACATTTCAGATTCGGAGAGCTTTTAAGTTTAGTGAAAATAAAATGAACTTATCTATATTAATAAAACTGAATCGCTAATTATGTTGCTAAGGGTAAAACCTAGTGCTGATCGTTTATTTTTAGGAGAGTAAATTCGGCTATAATTTATCAAATATTCGTTGAAGTCCGAGGAAGGTTCTTGTGATGAGAAAAATCTGTTTGTTTTTGTGAATACCGTGTAATAACATGCCAGATACCATTACCCTATTCTGTTATTCTAATTAATAGTCTGATAAAAAGTTATCTTACAGTTCAGATTAAGCACTAAGCATTTAAAATTGAAATGTCACTAACGTGGCTAAAAGCCGCATGTCCAGACCTTAGTGCCAGACTCGGCTTGTAAAAGTTCGTCTCTCTAGTATTAACAGACTCCGCAGGGAATTTGTCGGTTTCCGAAAGTTGTATGACGTAAGCAGTTAACGTAACTGTTGCTAATGTATTACTATAACTTACTAGACTGACTAACATTACGATGAAAATATAAAAATATTATTGTGACCATAGAATTTAAAACCTATTTAGACAGGTGGAATTTTTTGTAAAAAAGTTAAACATGTTGACACCTTTTTAGACTAATTCGACCATGCTGAACACGATTTTGCCCGGTGTCAAACCCTCCCTCGCTCCCTAAGGCCTTAGTCTAAACAGGAGCTTTTTTAGACTTTTCCGCCAGTCTAATTATTTTTTTTTTTATCACAAGTGGTTGAATAGTAAATAATTTGTTTTTCGATTCGTTATTTTACAGGTTTAAAAAATATTAAATAAATAAAATAATATTCTTAGGCTAACGATATACTTGATTTAGGGTACTTTCGTATCAATTAATATGGGACAACCAGGATAGACTGATGATTAATGTATGTAGATTATAGGTGGGGTTGTATTGTGTATTATGTATGCTTATTCATAATAATTCGATACAGAAGGTGGTGTCTTGTCATCCATAAACACAAGCAACTCCAGGTGAAATGCAAGTGCGCTTTCTACCCTTCTGTTTCAGTACCTAAAGGACAAGGTCAGCTATAAGTGTATATTTTAAATTATTTCATGGCGGGAGAGTGTGGCCACAAAGCGCCAATATTTTTATATTATGTTGTTGGTCATTAACATACAATTTTTTTTTTTCCAAAAACAGAACTTGAGTTTTAATAACCTTTAGATATGAGCGTTTGCATAATTTCATCTTATATTAACAAAAACGTTATTTTGTTAATATAAGATGAAATTATGCTAGCAAGAAAGACGTTATTTCAATTTCAAGTCATTAATTAAAATTTAGGTCACCTTTGAAATTATAATGTCTGATATATAATGTCAATTTAATTTCTAACAACCAAGCTACCATTCATTTCATTACTTTCATACCTCATAACTAATCAAGCTTAATTAATTACAGTAACATAATTAATTAATTAATGACGTTAGAAACTAAACGAAATTCTCAATAAAATTGTCTAGTGTGTCTAGTATTTTTTTTTCTTTCAATTAGCGCTTTTATTGTCACTAATGCTTGGTCTCCATAGGTAATCTGCCAACACTCTTAGTTGCAGATAGTTAATTTTTCCTTAAAATTTGTAAATCTTTATTAAGAAAAGAAGGCTGTCTCGCCTGATGTATTTGTTTATTTTATTACTAACATGCGATCCGACCCCGAGTTCACACGGTTGCAATTTTCCCGGTAGTTTTTCCAATGTTTATCTTCATAAGAACCTTGTTCGGTCGGAAAACGTGTTTATTAGTATTTGAGCCTTAGGATTAAAAAAACACCTTTTTTATACAATTAAAAAATATATTAAAATTACATGTCATTTAAAATAAAATTATTGAGTTGAATTACTGTTTTCTGTAATTACTCAGTATTTATGTGAGTTGTGCTCTTGTAAAGTTACGACAAACTCTGCTAGTCATTTGGCTCATTGCGAACACTAGCTGGCGCCCGCGACTTCGTCCGCGTTGAAAAAGAAAAAAGTTGCCTATCCTGTGGCCTGTTTCATGAAAATAAAATAATTCGTTTAAGAATTATGGAAGAACATACAATACTTACAGATTTATTAATAGTATTGATTTTTATACTACTAATAAATAATAATAATAACTTATTAAATGCCGAATATAGTTTATTATAGAATCGCATCTAAACTCTTTTTTCTCTATCTTATAATACTAAACGAGTAATTCTTGTATGCTATGACGATCTCGCAAACGGCTCTAACGATTTTGACTAAAATCCAGAGTTAGGAGAGTTTTTTAGGTCTAGAAATCGTTCTGTTAGAGTCTTATCTTCGGCAAAATTCGTTTTAAGTAGTTTTTTAATGAAACGGTTATAAAAACAGATACCCCTTGCTCGTTTAAGTATTCTTGATTTTTTTTCTATACTGTTTCTCATATGTTTTGTTTCTTACATGTAAAAAACTTTAAACCTTTCATTGGCTCTCAGTCTAGTGATGAATAAATTACAGTTCTATTTACGAGGGAACCAAGTAACGGAGGTAGGTAGCTTAAAATTGCCTTCCAATATCGGATAACCTGTTTGCAAACAAGGTGGGACCTCGACCTTAGTTGTAACTACTTGGGCCTTTCAAGATTCGAATAGCTTCTGTTTATTTGTTTTATACCCGTAAAACTAAATGAAATCGTTCATAAATGACATTGAATCAACTAAAACTAGCCCAGTCTTTCATCGTTAGAGTTTCAGAAATTCTCAGTGGATTAGTCTCGTATTTTAGGTATATATTATATACTAGGTAATTGATGAGAGGATTGGCACCAATATATTATATCCAAATTTGAAATACTCAACGGTCGTACTCAATGCTCTGAAACGATAGATATATCGAGGTGTGGAAGTGTTTCTACAATAAATCCGATAACAGAAGTTCGACTACAGGAGCAGAGCACACAGTCAATTCCATTGAGAAGAGGTGCGGTGTGAGACAGGAGAATGTAATTGTTTAGTGCCGCTTTGGAAGATGCATTTATACTTCAGCTATGGCAAGAACTTGACATCAAATTGACGGCGAGTATATTGGTTTGCCGAATTCAGTTGTGATCTTGGCGAAGTGGATAGGAGACCTCAATACGATGTTTTATATTCATAATGACAGACCATTAAAAAGGTTTGATGTTTATATGAAATTATATTTTATTGGTCACAGGTGTAAACCATATTGATCCTTGTTTTCATAACTAGTATGTTTACTTTCATATGAAGCTGTCAACGCCTATGATAATGACGATGACGATTACATGACCATTTATTTTTTCTTTCAATTCAATGATTTCACCCCATTCCAAAAACGCCCAACAAAAAAATAAATAAATAAAAGCACCGTAAAAGCTTAAAAACTCTAACATTAAAATGTTTATAGTAGTAGAGAAGTGGTCTTCAAGCGTATTCTTTCGTAATACTTTTGAAAGGAAAGAGGTCGTTTCATTTCTTATTTTTTATGAGTAAACATTGTCAACCACTCAACTGGTTTTCTTTTAAATAGTTTTTTTATTTTTATTATTTTAGTTACCAACTTTTCAACAATAGGATTCTTATTCTTTAATATTTATTTAGGTACTTTCCTGTATTTAAACCTAAATTTAGACTACCTAGTTTAAAAAATATTTTGTTATCTGTTTAACCTTCAACATAGCATTTTTCTGTTTTAATTAGCAAATAATTTTAAATTGGTTTATATAAAAAATCATTACTCTCAACATGTAGATGTAATGCAAAAAGATAAGATGATTTCTTTAGCGAAATTGTCGTAATCGTAAAGATAATATTTTAAAAAGGAAATTACAAAACGTAAAAGCTTTTACGGCGTTTCACAGGTTCGGTCGAAATATCCAGTTGTATCATTTTAATGAGCAATATCCACTGCCAGTGGCTATTTCTTAGTACATATTTATATTGACTAATTTTGTCAGTACCGGCAACATGATGAGATTTAATGAAAACTTGGCAGACGACTTCGCGTCGCAATACTGAAGACTTTATAAGAGAAATTATGTATTTACTTACCACCAATTGAAAATTTTTGTGTCGTATTCCCGTAACTCAGTAAAGACCGAGGAAAATGTACCTTTTTTTGTAGCAAGTTCTCTACTTTTTGTTAACAAGTAAAGACGTATTATTTTTTGTCCATTTTGAAAATGAATTGGTTTGGTAGATATATACAGTCTCGTACAGCAGCGCTACTTAGTAGAAACAAAAATAGTCTTGCTAGTGAATCGCGACTGGTCGTTTTTGAAATACATTATGATCTATCGAAACGTAAAAACTGTAGGTATTATAACTTACCTTTCCATCGCTCTTTCGATACGCGTCATGCACACGCCATACAAGTCCGGGCCCCGCTGTAGTGCACTCTTTCCCCACCTCAAAGTACTGCATAATGGGGTTACTCTCAAGTGGCGGCGGGTTGTTAGCACTGCCATTCTTCAATTTCGATATTATGCCAGCCATTTTTCTGGTGAATCTTACTGGCTCAGCTACTGGTGCTTCCGGTTGACGGGACTGTTCGCCTGTGATAATAAAAAGTAACTTTAAATACACATTGATTTCGTTAATATATCACCTAACGCTTTGTTTAAATGACAAAAGATATTCTTAGATGTGTGATTTTTCTTCACCCATCGATACTATTATACTTAGGTATATCAAAAATTCCCTTAAGGAATAATTTTAAATTTTGGTTTGGTAGTTAATTTTTCGGGACTGGATAGTTAATTCGGGTATTATATTTTTCATTTATAAACGCGGACGAAGTCGCTGGCACCAGCTAGTGTTCCAATAAACATGTATAGGTACTGAATCATAAAATCCTGAATCGAAGATTTGCGAAAAATGTTAAATAAAATATAAACTGTTAAATGCTTGTTCACCTAAATGGCCAGTGCGAATAAAAAATATATTTTGCAGAATTTACCACAGTGTTTATGACAGAAATAAAAGAGCGACGTGAAAAATGGTAACTACTATAAAATGAATTTACGATTTCCTTTCACATAACAAATTCAAAAAAGAGTTTTTATTTATGTATTTCAAAATGACTCCTGATGATCAAGGGGCGGGTCTCTAGTTACGTATAATATATTGTGCGATTTAATAATCAAGGTTACATGAAATTGTAAGAGAGAAAATCAAAGTTGATTATTATAATTCAACTTGTCACATTATCATGTCGCGGCATTGACAATTTCCTTGCGACATATACCTGTATAGACAAAATCGATAAACTTCGACATCGTGTGACTGATCACGATGAAAGTTGGCTCATGGGAATTGGGAAGACATGTTGAGGAGGTTCTGTAAAATGTTTAGAAATTTATCAAAGAGTTGCAGACTTCAGAATATTTAATACATAGGGAGGACCAAATTGAAATGGGACCATACGGGAAGCACCAGCTTTCATATAAAAAAATAATCTTTAAAATCGTTTCACCCAGTCGAAAGTTATGAAGTAACAAACATAAAACCTCCTCCTTTTTGGAAGTCGGTTGAAAAGATTAGGATTGCACTAGTTTCAAACCATTACTGCTCGCTTGTAGTGACCCCACATAGTGCATTCATTACCTACATACTAAACTGAGTTAATAAGCATTAAAAACCTAACAATTTTCTTATTGCTCTCATACAGAAAACTAAACACGAGTGGGAACGAGCTTCACTTAGGTACGTGTGTTTAATAATTCACATAGAACATGAAAGTTATAACATTCAGCAGTTCTAAAGCGTTCCGCTATTCTCTTTGCATGTGTTAGGTAACATTTTAACATGAGAATTTTAATTTTTAATCAGAGTTTCTTGTTCTACCGATGACCACTACTATACAACAGTACTTTTTCAATCCTAATAAAAGTTATTAAAATATAAATTAAAGTTTAATTAAGTTAATAAGACACTATTTCCAATTAACTTGAATCTGCTACTGAATCAACAGTCTCAGGTTTGAAATTTTATTGTTACTACTTGCGTGATAATAATCGGTAGATAATAATGTAGGCCATTCTAGTTTATAAAATTACGGATTCCCCATATAAACTTACTAGGTGGCGCCCGCGACTTCGTCCGCGTTGAAAAAGAAAAAAGTAGACTATCCCTTGTCCTGTACGTCTAAATGTTTATCTACCGAGTTTCATGAAAATCAGTTGATTCGTTTAAGAGTATGGCGGAACATACATACGTACGATGTACATATATACAATACCTAAACTCACAGATTTATTATTAGTATTGATGTTCCCTTTGCGGACAGTACTATTTTTCTGGATGAAAGTTACCTTTCTAGTCATACAAGTTGTATGACAAATTTCATGGTGATCGGTTTAGTAGTTAAGGTGTGAAGCAACCCGCCTCCGGTTTCGCATTGAAATTTCCTTTAGACAAAATTTTTACCAAACATGAAAGCCAAAATTCTATATTTTTTCTTCTCCTATTCTTTATGATTCTCTTTCAAAACATGTGTAACCAAGATTTCTTCCTCTGGCTTGGATGACCAATCGGGATTTTGAAAAATAAATGATTTTTTTATGTATTTTAATTTCTTTTTTCAATTAATTATAAACAATTAAAAATTGATAAAATTAAAAAAAATCACGTGATTGTATAACACGTGACTTGACAAAACTAACATTATGACGTCGGGTTTGTTCGGGAGCGGTCGGCGGGTCTTCGATACTGGATTCAAAAATTAATTTTTATTTTGATATAACTTTTGAATTATTGCGAAAAAAATTGTTTTGTTATAAAACTTATATGTATATAATCTTTCCATTTATCACAAAAAAATAATTGAAAAACCCAATTGCAATACTAAGTACTTGCTGCTGTTATACAGCTTCACTCACGTTTACGGATTTATATGAATGTGTAAACATGATTGAAATGTTTTACTAACAGCTTATTGAGCTTACGTGATGCGCCATTCAACGCGAGGATAAACAAATAAGGGAACAGACGAACAATGAAACGCTATGTTTTTTAATCGATATACTGTTTTACATTATCAAAGAGAACAATATTTAATTTGTTTGTAATGAATAAACACAAAAACTACTGGACCGATTTCAAAATTTCCATCACATTTAGACAGCTACATCAGGGAGTAACATAGGCTGTATTTCATAAAGTTAAGTTATTTTATTAAGTGTTGCTAGTTATAGGATAAAGGATAATGGAGTAGAACTATATTTATAAGGGGCGGAAAATAACCGTTAGATACTAATATTTCAAAATTATATGAGGTAATTTAGGGTACGTAACTATGAAAATTTGGTAGAGTTTATTGATAACTTTACAAATTAATTTCCACTGCCGATTGAAAACAACTTTAATGAGTTTAGAAACAGAATCGATCAAGCTGAAAATCAAACTTATTAGTGTACCTGAAATATTTTAAAACAATTTGGTTGGTGAGCTTTTAGATAAATTAATTTCATGTAGCTACAAAGTTATTTAATATTAAAAGTATTCGGAGGTGTGTTTGATTTAATTTTGAAATATAAAAAACGAATAAAAAGTTAAAATTATTAAATTATATTAATAATACATTTTTTAAATTAATGTCTCAACGAGAACAGCTTTTATTAGGTTATTTAAGCGATATTTCATTATTTAAGCGATATTTAATTTTGAAAATAAATGTTTTTGTACAATAGCTAACGTCCACTGCTGGACATAGGGAGGCCTATGTTCAGCAGTAGAAACCCTTTTTTTTTTTTTTTGACGAAGAGAGATCCGTTTACTGGCTTCCTGCCGCTGGCTAGGCGGCAGGGGTATGTGGGGGTCGACCAGCAGAACTGGCCCCTACCCACTAAAACTCCCCGGTGCCTTTGAGCGGGGTGGACCGGGCTCTGCCGAGGCAACAACTCCGATCCACCCCAGGGCAGCCTAGCCATTGCTGGCTAGGCTAACGCCAACGGAGGATTGCCCGGAGACACCCAGGCAATCCCCAGACGGGGGAACCTTGTGCAGGCACACACAGTTAGCCAACCATTTGCGCAGGTCCCCCTTGGACATTTAAAGACGGGCTAGGTATGCCCGCCTTCTCTTGCCCAACCGTCTGCAGCAGTAGACGCCCTATGTTTGAGATGATGATAAATGTAAGTGTGCCCACTGTTTTCTTTGAATTAAATTGATTATTCTGTTTATTTTAATTCTTAATTTTTCTCAGTAAGTCCGACGCAATATCTAAGCAAAGATTTAAATCGCTTCATAAACATTCACTTTCACGGTAAACACATCATAGTCTGTTGAAGCCATTCTTATGAATCGCTGCAATTAATAATGTGCTTTAAAGCGCACCACATATAGTTCAATTTCGCAATAACTCCATGTAAAAATATGTCATCGAAACATTTACAATTCCTGTAGAGAAATAAAAAAGCGCCTTAATTTAACATCAAAGCTGCGAACTATCAATTTAATTAGTAATTAACTATTGTTTTAACTATAATAGTTATATATGATCATTATTGCCCGTAGAACAACGCGTCACGTGACTACGACGCGAAATGATGACCGCAACGCTTACGCATTGTTCCTTAAATATACCTATATTAGTTTGATATATATTACTTAAAATTCGATGAATAAAAAAAACTGGTATAGATATTTGTTAAATAAGATAATATGTTAAGTAAATTATAATTAGTGGTTTGAAACAATATAAACACGTTTGCAAATAGATGAACAACTCTTGCCTATTTGAGCGAAATATTTAAATGAGATGGAAGTCCTTCACGCAACGAGTGTGTCCTTTTGATAGTTGCCTTATCACGGTAAGCTTTAAAGCGGTATATTCTCATCCGCTTCACGTTTATAATATTATCGACGTTTTATGAAATAAATCAATTTTAAATATTCTTCTGAACAATGAAATTCTGCTATGAGAAATTAAGCAACGAATTACGAATCTGTCCAAAAACGAACATGTCAAATAAGGAAACAACAATAAAAAAGCGTGGAGGGGAAGTTATGTTATTGCTTTATGGCCTTGTCTGTTTTATTTATTTGACAATTGGCAATACGAAGACACAACTTTTCGAATCCATGAATTCAATTGCTTTTCTTTACTAATATTATAAAGAGGTACGTATTGTATGTACGTATGTTTATTTATATGTAGCAGGTAATCTTAGAAATTCCTCATCCGATTTAAAAAAAAAATCTTTCCCCAATAGTTAGAATATAATTTCAGGATTGACTTGACTAAATCTGATTGAATAAGCAGCAGCTATCACAAAATAAAGATTGAAAAGAAAAATAATAATGTCAGGCGTTATATCTTTTATTTTCCAACGCGGACAAAGTCGCGTGCACTTGTAAGGCAGTAATGGCTATAATGGATTTAGTGACACTGGTTCTTTGAGGAGCAATATAACGCCTGAAATCTTTATTGCTTTTTATTACACTTTTGCCAGGTAGATGATCCCTCGGGAATTTTCCACTCTAATGGGGAAAAATAGCTTAGATCCATAAATAAGCTCAGATTATTACAAGTTTATTACAAGTGTATATGAAAATTATTTACGAATAATATATATTTTTTTACTTCTACTAATTACTTAGGGTAGCGGCAACGGGAACTATAGGAAGTGACTTTTAAAAAAAGGTCAACTAATAGGATATAAACGCTGAGATTTGTGAAGGCAGACTAAGTCTAAATTTTATCCGTACATATTATAAAAAACAAAGTCCTGCGCCGCGTCTATCTGTCTGTCTGTTCGCGATAAACTCAAAAACTACTGCACTGATTTTCATGCTGTTTTCACCAATGGATAGAGTGGTAGTCGAGCAAGGTTTTAGTATATAATTTACAAAGTTACATGGGCGAAGTCGCGGGCAGCAGCTAGTTTAGTACACAGTGAAACTTAGGTAGGTATACTACCTAAAACATTCTGTTTAAGATACCTGAAAATAACAACGAGTGTATTGTGTTAACAATTTTGGAGGTGATATGGCTTCCCGGGCAATTAAGATAGACTTTAAACAATGAAGTATTATATTCACTGTTATCAATAACAAAGCTGCTTCAGAGCTTATGTAACTAACAATCTTTGTTTTTAATTTTTTTAAATTACATTACATATTGCATTTATAAAAAAAGAGAAAGGCAAATTAATGGAAACGACCAGTTTTCAGCAAGTTTGAAACTCTGATTGAAATTGAATGAAAAAGGTTCACTTTTTTCGATAGCCGCCCATTGTGATTCGACTATTGTATTCTGATTTCCACTGGAGCCTAACTGCGAACATTAGATAATCTCAATACGTCTAAAGCCTCTATTCAAGGCTCCAATTTAAGCGTGTGCAATCTCAAATGCACAATTACTGACTTAACGTACATATATATGTATTATGATTTATTTGTGGTTGCAGAATTGTTAATCAAGGTTAGACGATACGTATCTCAGGGTGCTTTGTGTTAGGGTGACTTAATTATAGATCACCCTTCACCCACTAGCTCCTCGTAGCTTTGTAAGTAGGTACCTACGTTTAATGCTTCACATGTAATAATATAAAATAATGTAAAATCAATTTTGCTCTACAGTTTTATCTACTAGGGTAGAGTTTTCCAGTGATTTTTATAAAGTAAAAAAATGTTTTTGGTTTTGCTGAGTCCCACGATTATTGCGCTAAGAAAACTATTATTAATATGTGAATCGTATGTAGAAGCGCATGGGGCCTACTTGTATTTAAATCAGGCGAATTTCTGCAGTCTCATGTGCCTTCTGTGATTATCGGTGGGATTCCAACACAAAGGGAGACTTCCGAGACGATTAGGTATAGAAAGAGAGAGAGAGAGAGCACAGGGCGTTGGCAATATGAGCCTGGCTCGCAGGATGGAACCCAGTAAAGATTTTTCTTTATGCCAAACTCGATTGACAGGCTGACTGTACATTTGATGGTGGTGGCTACTGTCGCTTATTACACAAGCAATTCCGAAAGTGCACCGCCGACTAGGTACAGTAGTATTAAGGATAAGGGATAAAGTAGAATTAGAGATAAGAAAATGGGCTCTGGCATCCCTTACTTTTATGTAATTGGAGTATTTTTTTCCACTCCTACAAGTTGGATTCGAAAATTTCTTTCACCCAACGATATTATACATAATACCTATTCTAAAAACTTACATAAAAATTCCCCTAGGGACTCAAATATTGATTCGATAGTAAATTTTCCTGGAGGCTTGCGGCACAACGAATGACGCGTCTGACTACGTTTCAGAAGATTTCAGGTTCAAATCGTTTTGTTTGTTTTGTTTTTTATCTTTTTGTACTCGTATACAATTTATATTTGAAATTTAATGCGAGTATAATTGCTACTTAATCTATTTTATTCTTAAATTATTGTTAATAATTATTTAATTCTTATTTGTTTAACTGATGGAAGGGATAGGGAAAAGAAGCGCTAGCTTCCCTTACTCACTCCTTGAAACACAACAGCACACGTGCTGTTTCACGGTGCCCTTATGTGAGGGGGTGGTTTGCCCAAATGAATACGAAATGCAGCGTTACGTGTCCTGCAATTATTACTTTTCAAAACTAGAACAGAGCGTTATAATAAGCACCCTATCCAACGATAACGAACAAACGTTTTACTCTAGTGGCTAGTGGGTGAAATTTTAACGCCTTGCGTGTACGTACAATAATAATAATACTTTCAGGATGCTGGGGCTGCCTCCATGATGCTATGTTTCTGCTATATTTGCAGAGACACGTACAGATAGTTTCAACGCGATAATGCGTAAAATAAAATTGCCTCTTTGCTAAAGCGATTACGTGGCATTGATAACAGAATTCTGAGATCAATATTGTCATTTAGATTTGACTGTCCCATGTAAAAGATATAGGACTTAATAATGTAAAATATTGTGTTATATATATGTAGTGACATACTTAATATGTAATGTACCTATTACTAAATATAAATCTTTTTATTATTTCAGATACCTTTTCATGGAACACAATATACTCGTAAGACGCTTTAGATAGATCGACTTCGTCGGTTCGGTCCATGTGCAATTAAACTTGAATGAAAAGAATATACTGCTCGTTTATATCTGTATTTTTAGCTTAAAATACTTGAGCGTCTCGAAGCGACTGCAATCTCACGTAAGATTTTTATTACAGTACACTTTACTAGGGATAGGCTAAAAATGTTTATTTAACTTATTCGCGTTTCTTTAACTTCAATTAAAATAAAGTGGTTGTTTTTGTTGAATCGGAGGTTTTTGTCAGCAGGTAATTATACCTACCGATTTAATTATTATTAGAACAATTTCATTTCATTAGAACAAATTTTTTTTTTCATTACAATGTTTCATTGGGTAAATTTTCTTAGTATTAATAATATTTTTTGTTTAAAATCAATAGGTAATATTAAACGAGCTGGAAACAAATTCCTACAAGATGGGCTGCAGTTTGGGAATTGATCAATTCAATTCTTGTACAATTTATCTGGTTATTTTTGTTTTATTGTACCAAATTATTTTTTTGTCTATAGTTACTGATTTATTGTTGCGTATTTTGCATAGAAAATAATGTATAAAACTTCTTACAATTGGTTTCTCATTTCGATATGTATGTAAATTAACTGACGAGTTGTTAGTTTGAATGCGTCCTGTAACACTATTCTCAACTACTGCTAAAACCTAATAACCATTGAAATTACAGCCTTGTAAAGTTACGGAGGTTACACGACCTTGAAAGTCCTGTAACGTTGTGGTAATTGTGTAGATATACGAAACGATATAGTTTATATAACGATATAGTCTACATAGAGTTAATATTAAACATAATAATGCCGGGTTTGTCTCATGATAACGAAACGTGTAGGTATAATGATAGATAGCTTTTCTTAACAACACAGGTCTAGCTTTATGTAAATATATTTTTATTTGTGAAATCTCATTACCTATCAATTAAGTACTTTCTTTAGGCAGTAATCATTTGTCTCGTAAGTAAATAGTTCTGAATAATATGTTTAGACAAAATAAGCTGATTTATACCTATTAATTTAAAAAAAATCTTCAGTATGTAATTGGGATCCAGATACAGAAGAAGCTGCTTTCTTGCTTTCTTTTTGCTTTTGTATGTATGTATGTATGTATGTATGTATGTTCCTTCATAACTCTTAAACGAATTAACTGATTTTCATGAAACTTGGTAGATAAACATTTAGACGTACAGGACACAGGATCGGCTACTTTTTCTTTTTCAACGTGGACGAAGTCGCGGGCGCCAGCTAGTTAATAAGAATTTTAATTAGGATTTGGTTGTATATATATTTATTTATTCATGCCGTCCGTCGACAGGCTACGGGTGGACTTTTAGACTGTGTGACTTTTAGATATTAATTGATGGTAGGTGGCTACCGTCGCCAATCATCATCATACAACGCCACACGTGTTCTGTCGACCTTAGCAAGATTAAACACTAGCAGGATCATCATGCATATTTTTTTGATTAATATGCAATAACTCATTTGTGATAAACAAAGTTCTATATAACTTCCCACTTATTTGACACTCAAAGCCTCTAATTTTAAACAGGATCACCTTCAAGATAATTATAACCAATTTTCTTATAAAAACCGTTATCGAGTAGCAGAACAGAAAGTCTTGCGAAACGGATCCGCTAATTTTCCGACCCTTAAGACCCTTGTATTTTTTTCTTTAAAATTCATTCGATTTACCTTGGAGGTACATTCAATAAAATTAATCAAGATAACAATTATAAGGAGCAAAAATATCACGTGATAAACCCAATAAAATAAAACTCTAAATACATAACATATTGTATTTAATTTTAAGTATTCCTAAATAAGTATTCCCCCTGGAATTTTTTTCCTGTTTAGCAGAAATAAGATACGTGTACCTCCTTTTTTTTTGTTTCTGGCAAATAATCGTACAAGTTTTTAACGAGTTTGCTACTAGAAAATAGATAGTATTTGAATTTATTGCAATCCGAATTTATTGCCTCCTTGTTTTGAAATAAGTTGAATGCATAATTATTTAATTAGATTGAATAAACATCTTTACAAAGAATATATTCGGGGTATGCACTGACCCAGCACGCCTTCGTACGTGACCAGAACAAAAACCTACGTAATATATTTTTATTTCTTATAGGTAGCAATATGCCTTCACTTACATACTTGCTTAGAATACAAACGGTCTTGAATTGTTCGACAAACATTTTTCATATAATAACATATATAATATAATATGTATTATTATTTTGTAGTACCATTTTTTTTTGTGTTTCTAGTTTTCTGATGTCTGCTTTTAAAATACTATCTGCGTCCTGCATCTTCACTTCCCTTAGATTTGGCATAGAAGACTAGGCAGGCGAACCCTCACCGTGAAGAAGATAGAATAGAATAGAATCAAATCTTAAACACGTTTAAGGAGTACTTACCTATGCTATAGTTATTACATCCTTCAAGCAGAATGAGCAGTTTCAAGAGAGACTCTTTAGAAATTACATAAACATTTAACTAGCAGACGCCCAAACTGTAGAACAAATTCCACCTAAACGGTTCTTACACATTTACAACGTTATCCGGTTATAACAGCTTTATATTTCAGAAGTAAAAATATATATTTAAGGGTTCTTGGGCCGTTTTTTTATTCTTATTTACGGAGAATAGAATTTTTGTTGTTTTTATGATCACAATAAAATGCAAATACAAATAAAAAAATACACAAGAGACCTACAACCAACCATTTGTTAGAGAAATCCAGTTAGATAAGAAAATTAAAAAATCTCAGCAGCTCTGTCCCTAATAATATATATATGGCCACTGTAGTTTTCACTACACTCTCTACACTAATGCCTATTATAAAGGTGAAAGTTTGCGAAGAGATTGGTTGTTCTTAATCAATCACCCGTAAAACTTTGAACGTATTTGTTTGAAACTTTACAGACAGAATATGTCTTAGGTTAACAAAGAGAATATTTTTATACAGCTAATACGTTCCCGTGGGATAATAGTACGATGTCATTGCAACAAAACTATATATTGTAAAGGTCGCGTGTGAAGGCAATTTTACGTTGCAAAATAAATTAGACAAATAATTTATTACAATATGAAATGTTACTGAACAATAACAATGTATTAATATAATGTAACGTAGGTGTTTGTTTTCGTTTCAAACCCTCTTACAATTTATGTAAACAATTATGATTATGTTATGATTGAAAATAATAATTAATTAAACGACTTAGGTGCTCTAATTTTATATAGAATTTCTTTGCAATTTCATTTTAGGATTTTCGAAATCATATAACATATCTAACATTGATCTTTTTTTACAATAGCGCTATAATGTTTTGTAAATCTAGTTACTAAATTATAGAGTTCGGTATAGCGCTTATTAGTTTCCAAACACTATGTATTATACTTTACTTAGTATAGTTAATATACTAGCTGAACCCGGTCCCGCTTTGCTAGGAAGCGCGTGGTGTTTTTACTAACTTTTCTCACCTGATAGCTCTAAATCCACCGAACTTAGCAGAAACCACTACTCGATTGCCCCACATTTTGTCCTTTAAAAAATAAATTATCTCTGGCAAGCCTTGGATCTCACGGCACACGGCAAATGTATTCTGTATATGTTTATTGCTACACATTTTAATATTAAACTTTTATATACAAGTAGCTTGAGTATCAACATTAGGGTGGAGCGTAACAAGCAAAAAATTTTTATTTTTTATTTTTTACATCTCCTGTATCGTTAATCGAAGACCCGATAGGAAAGCTTCATTCTTACAGAAAATCAAATATCTACGATTTTATTTTCAGGTGGTGCACCGACAGAGTAATTTACAAAAAACTTGCATTTAGATATAGTTTTTTGAATTTCAATGCACATTAAAGTAATTTCGTAACTTTTTGTGATTACTACTTTCAATTATTCTTAGTCATATCTCGCTTTTATACTTATGTATTACTTTGCAATTTAATCAAAAGACGGTGCTGGAACTTCCAATTTAGGACATTAAAATGTATTTTTTGTGGTTTTTTTAAACGCATTTTTATAGTTATTCATTCCTTTAGTAATTATTATAGTAAATATAGCAATATAGCCTTAAAGAAATTTCTGTTTGTTAGCCAAATTTTTATTTTATTTTCTAAAATTCAAACCTAATGCGCCACCTTTATATATTAATTTAAATAGCTGAAATTTTGCATGAACACTTTATACTACGGAACATCGATTGATAACACAGGAATCTTAAAATTTCAAAAACGATTTTTTCACTCCACCCTAATCAACATAATAATATAAATAATAATAATAATTATTATTATAATATATAATAAATGAAGATATATTATTTCGATGACATATATGAATTCATAATAAGCGCCCTACAATCTCCTTGAAACATTTGAAATGAATACCGATACGATGCGAGTGAGAGACACTGTATTAAATCTAATAAAATTCCTGTCGAAACATTCCTCCGAATGTGTTTTTATTACACTCAATCGCGAACAATAAGTACATACTAAATATTTACTTGTTGATTCACTGGAGTATATGGATGGATATACGAGTATCTTTACAATGGGTTGAGCGAGTGAGGGTTGTTTGGCCAAATGAAACGTTCGGGGTAAAATGAAATGTATATTGATTTCAGGACAAGCTTCCGCTGGAAGCGGAGTTTCGGATTCCGATAATGACGTAGGTGAGACGCAAGCCCGCGGTTCTTAAGGGCGCGTATCTAACATGAAACATCTTCATATTTTTAACACAAATAAAAAAAAATAAGCTTTTAGAAAACTAGCTAGATAGAACTTAACATTTATATTTTATGTTTCATATGTGAATTATATTGTATCAAGAGTTTAAATATAAAATATCATGTGAGCGTCAAAGTTGTAACCGTGAAAAATTATAATGTGAATTTCATTTCTAACTTCATTTTAAATGCAGCTGCGGTACGACTAGACGGTCTCATAGATAACAATTTATAAAATATACTTTTCGTTTAGTAAACAGATGGTTTAGGGGTGATCTCTCTTCAGATCTCGTACTTATATAAAACTGGGTTTAATTATGAACTGGAGTAAAGACAAATGCAAAACATTTTTGTATTATATTAGTTGTAGTTTTAAATCTCATATTTATTATTCTTTAATTTAAATTGCTCTGAAAAATTATATGTCACCACACCAGTAGGAAAATAGATAAAACGAAGCAACGAGATATATTAAAATTATTTTGATCAAATTCGTATGAAATACACGTACATAAGGTAAACGCAGAGAGAACACGGACACAGAAACTTTTTTAATATTCTCTTCACCATTAGCATAAACACACCTTTGCTCATCTTGTAACGAGCTGAAGTACCTAGTTTATTATATGCAAGGATTTTAAAATATTTAGTCATTTTAATTAAAGCCGGAATATTATAGATATTTTGGAAAATCATTAAACTCTGCTCACAATATAGATGGATGTTTATTACTTGGATCCAAAAACCTATGCTTTCAAAAACAATCGTCTATGACAACAAAATCTTATTTATTATCATCAATAAATCTGTAAGTGTAGGTATTGTATTATATATGTTCCTCCATAACACCAAATAACTGTATTTAATGAATCTTTCGTAAAACACTAAGCATGAAGTTTCGCCCATTTCAATTTGAATTTCCTTTTTAATCTCACTCACCGAGTTTCAATTGGTGCCAGCCAAGGACAGTTATTTCTGCGGCTTCCCCGTCTCCAAAATTAACTCATTATAAATAAAATTGTAAATATGTATATAGGTAACTATCAAAAATTCTGTCGATTGTCACATTGTCTCTTTGATTTCTCTTGATTATGTAGTCTTGTAGTCAGTTTTTTTTTAATATTATTTTTCAATTTTTGGTATATTTTTATTCATTACTATATAGTGATTAAAACTTATTTATATAGATCTTTATTTGTCATTTAATTTTTAATTTAATTAATTAGCAATTTAATAATAAAGTCATTCATCATTGGAGTAACAAATACATAAAATTATTTTTTGAGTAATTTTTGATTTCTTCAAAAATAGCATTGTATCAATTTCTATTAAATTTATATAGAACCACTTCTGAAGTACGACCTACCACAAAAAAAAGCGTAACAAATGTATAAAAAACAACCTACTGCCATGATTTCACAGAGAAAACATACAAATACAATACAATATTTAAATAAACTACAATTAAATTTAATAAATAAATTGCAAATAGGGAAGAAGCATTATACGTGGAATTGTGTCAAGGTTGCTTATTATTTTCCCTTGACCTACATAATAGTGAGCCAACTTCAGCAAAGCCTATATCAGATTTTCACAAAATATTTTTTTCAGGTGAATTATGCCATAATATATGTTCAACACCATTAATTGCCAATTGTAAAAGAAACGATTGAAACGTCTAACTTTTTACGGTTGAGGTAAATTTAATTTTTTTAAAGATAAACTAAGGATTTTTCTTGCAGTAATCGTAAAAAATATCCTTTGATTTCGTTGTCAGATCTTTCTTTGTAAATAAATAGAGAATAGAGACATCGAATGCACGGATGAACATAGATTTTTCCGTTAAAGGCGTTCTAGTAAGTATAAGTACCTACTCCACAGAGAGATAGTAAAGTTGGGATAATTTAAAAGTTCTTTGCTTTTAACAGCATTGCAGTTTACGCAGGTGCAGGATCGTATTTATTATTGACGACCTTAGGTAGGAGACAGATGTTTATCGACACCATAAACATAAGTAAGTATAAATAAAACTTCCTTTATATACAAAAATCAATCGCCATGCGTTAGTCTCAAGAACTAGATCAATTTTATTTCGGTTTTCACTTATAAAAGAGGAATGAACACGGAACGTATTTCATGTTCGTGTTCATATTATTTATATTTATGTTATTTAAAACATTATTTTTTATAAATTATCCATTTTTTTTTATTCAGCCTGATCGACACCATTGCCTTAATCAAATAAAATCGAGCACGAATTTTTATTTAACTAATTTTATCTCCAACTCAATATAAAAACATAATTCATTCTCCCGATCAACGTAAATATCAAACAGATACTTAGCCGGCTACATAAAGTGTGTGAAATCACCAAAAGTGAGCATTTTATGAGTAATTTTAGTTAACGTGCTACTCAAACTTCATTTAGTACCTCGGTTTTATTAATTTATATAAAACCACTTGAGAAATTGTTGAAAGACTTACTACACACTGTTTGATGCGATGAAAACAATTTAAGCAATCAATGTAAACAAATAAGTTAATATAATAATTTTCTAGTGAACAAAGAGGCCTTTCTTTCCCAAGGGACATTGGGCTTGTTCCTTACTCACTGCAGAGGATTCCGTATCAAATTTAATAAAGATCGGTTCAATATTTTTGACGTCATATAACTTATTGTATAATTGTTTACCAAAAACCTCCACAAAAAGTCGTTCTAATATTTTTATATTTTTTCTAATATAACATATTAACTATTAACTATTCAACTAGTTTTCACTTCTGTCGGCAGTCCTCATGACCGCCTCCGTTTTCTTTTTCTTTTTTACTTTTCAACGCGGATGAAGTCGCGGGCACCAGCTAGTAATATAAATTACCTTATTTCTTATTTCTTTCTTTTTCTTTCAAACAAATACTACTGCTTCTAAACTTTTTATTTATGTTATTATTAATTGTGGCCTTGTATGCTTAGCAATGTCGTGTAAAAAGTGATTTTCTTTTTAATAAACTTGCCATATAATATAGGAACTTATTAATAATATTAAAAATAACTTTTGTTGCGTAGCACCATGCATTCTGTTCCATCGTACAACTGGAGTATGCAGAAATGGCCTCAATATCGAACTAATTAACGAAGGCAAGGGAAGTTTGTATTTAAGTTACGTCAGAAGCAGAAACACGACGTAATAATGTCTATGCTCGTATAGTTTCACTGGTTACAAGCAGCTTCGTTCAATCCTTAAAGCTTTTATTATTTAACGTTGACAACGTAATTATGTACAGCATAAAATAGTATCAATTCTATTCTCGATTACAATCAAAATATATCAATAAGTTATGAAGATAAGTGCGAGATTAAAATTTTAAAATATGCATATATACCAAATCAGGTTAGACTTAATTTCGGAGTCGTTGCCAGCCAAGGACAGTTTAATTCTGCCGCTTCTCCGACTTCAAAATTAACTGATTATAAATTGTAAATGGGTATAAAGTAATATATAGCCATTTACATTAACAATTTCGTTGATTGTCTTTTAATGCTCTTTGGTTTGAAGTATTTAAAAAAACCAAAATTTTAGTTTAAAACGTAAATATAGATATAAGTCTGGAAGTCGGTTTTTGTTTTTTTTTTTTTGTAATTTTTCTTCTTTTTTTAGTGGTATTTGTATTAATGTTTATTCATCATTGGAGGAATAATTGCGTAAAAAAGTTTTCATTTCTATTTATTTTGTCGTCAGCATAGGTTACCTACATTCATTTTTTTATATTATTATGTTATAATAGTTCTGACTTCGTATAACTTAATTAATTCAATAACAGTTTATAATATCAATAACAATTTTTCGTACATCTGTTACACGAAAAAACGTCTCCGCAACTCACACGGTCCTTCTGCTTGGACATTAACAGATATCGAATGGCTGCCTCTACGGGTATTCTTCCGGCGACTCAGTTCGAGATGCCGCTATCTGAGTGTTATTTTCTTCTAATTCATTAAATAATAACTACCTACGCCCTACGCACCATCAACATACATTGAGACGACGTTCATCTGAGTCGCTAGCACGCATAACACGTAATTAATACAACTTGTCACTATTGCTTATAATAGACAGAATAAATACAAACGTGGAGCACCCAAAGATGTCTGTCTAATACGCCACAGAAGTTGTATACGAATAATTTTTAGATACACAAGGGACGACGAGAGTGTGGGCGGAAACTTGATGAGGTAAAGGCGGAACTAGACAAGTTGTAACGAATATTTTAAAATATTATTTTGCACTTAACTAATTTTCACGAAAAACTTGTATGTTCAATATGAACTAAATTAATTTGGGTTATGATAACGGTCAGTCAGCATGCTTGATGGTAAGTGGCCGCCATCGCCTAAAAATACAACCAAAAGAGGGACATACCCAATGAATCGTCAACCCTGAAGGATAAGGGATAAAGTGGGAACAGGTAAATTGCTGCTTTATCGCGGTGGTCAGACCCAAGTTTATTCCGTAAAATAAAACTGCCATAGTTATAAATTGTAGATACCTAGTGATAAAATTTTATTCAGGGAAATCACTCCAAAGTTGACGGAATATTTTTAAATAGTAATATTATAAATGCGAATGTGAGTTTGTTTGTTTGTTTTGTTGTTTGTTACGCTTTCACACAAAAACTACTGAACCGATCACCATGAAATTTTGCACACATGTTGTCTGGACCTACTTTTTTTCTTTTTTAACGCGGACGAAGTCGCGGGCGCCAGCTAGGTATTGTAATATTTTTAATTGAATCGTGTT
This sequence comes from Synanthedon vespiformis, assembly GCA_918317495.1. Classification (NCBI taxonomy): domain Eukaryota; kingdom Metazoa; phylum Arthropoda; class Insecta; order Lepidoptera; family Sesiidae; genus Synanthedon; species Synanthedon vespiformis. Next base: position 9,377,174 of record OU906947.1, read on the forward strand.
TTTTTTCTTGGTTGTTGTGATTGTCGTTGGTTATTATTTTTCAAAAAGGTGTCTATTAACATATATATATATATACATATTACATATACCTACTTTTTATCCTGGCATATTCTTTTTACCTGGTATATGTTAGGTTTTTGGGGGATTTTTAAAAACGAACTACAGCGCGTACGAAGTTGAGGGGACAGCTAGTCTTACATAATTTAAACATCCTACACAATCTCTACACAAGTTTAAATTAAAAACTAAGGCAAATATTGTTATTCGTTGTTGGTTCTATAACAATCTGGTTCGTTACACGTGTAATTTGAGTACGGTACACGTGTAGATCTGTTAACAATAGCTACGTATGCAAGGAAAAAAGAATTGTCATCTATGTAATCATTCTTTGGATTCTGGGAAGTGGAACATGTATGGGGAAAATGGTTGTACATTTATTGTAATTTTTATACCAGCTACTGGAAAATACTCAATGGAAAATATATCAAACAGTCATTCTTACCGATGTTCACTTTTTATTACACATTGCATTAAGGTATTCTATACTCCTTTTAGCAAAATATATTATAAAACATAAGTTATATAACATGTTTTATATATATTATACTAATATTATAAAGAGGAAAGATTTGATTGTTTGTTGTTTGAATAGAATAGGCTCCGAAACTACTGGACCAATTTGAAAAATGAAGCCGACATAGGTTACTTTTAACCGCGGGAAAATGCTTGACCAGGGATACACTTGGCAGCGCCATCTATCCAGAATCGGTGAAGCGACTAACATGACAACTGCTTGGTGATATTTTTAGCGATTTTTAGGTAGATGGTGTTTTATACTTTTCAACGCGGACGAAGTCGCGAGCACCAGCTAGTGTTTAATAAAGTTATATAAACATTTTCGTGTCAGTTACTAACTCAAGTGTACTCATAATGCGACCGTTACAGTTGTGAACATGTTAGATAACATTGTTGTATAATATCACCGCATGTGCCACGTTCTTACGCACACGATGCGACCGAGACAATGATTTTGAACATGTAAATAACATTATTACATTGCATTATTATTTTAATGTGTAGGTACAGTCTTATTTTATGTTCAACTAGCTGGGGCCTGCGACTTCGCCCGCGTTGAAAAGGAAAAAAGTAGCCTATCCTGTGTCCTATAGACGTCTAAATGTTTATCTACCAAGTTTCAAGAAATAGTTATGGCGGAACATACAATACATACACTTACACATTTATTATTAGTATTGATGTTGTTCAACAATAGGTAATATATCATATAATTTGGATGCACCTTTATTGAAATATATTTTTAATGTTAAGCTGATTTTTTTTGTATATCGCATAGACCTACAAATTGAGTGGTACGTTTTCCCAGTCCTAATACAGAACAGGACATATGAAGGATACCTTTCATTCAGAATAAAAAGGTACTGTCCTCGAGGGAATAAAAGTAGGATTGAGTCGAGAGAGACTGTAGATGAAAAACATCAAATCAGTCTTATATTTAGAATCTCTTAATTAATAGTGTTTACTTTTCCTCTTTTAATTTCCGAAAGCATTCCACAATTAGACTTGGGTCTTTGTGCGTCAAATCGTCTGATTAATAAGAATTGACGGGTCTTCAAAGGTATACAAGCCTTCTCGAGATTTTCTTAAAATATCATCAGTAATATAATATACTAGCTGGTGCTCGCGACTTCGTCGGCGTAGAAAAGTATAAAACGCCATCTACCGCATTTTGGATAGATGGGGGGCCAAGCCACTAGTATTTACTTTTATTTTAGATTTCCCGTAGGAATGAAGCATTTTCCCGCGGTAAAAAGTATCCTATGTTCATCACGGATAATGTCGGCTTCCAATGGTAAAAGAATTTTTCAAATCGGTCCAGTAGTTTCAGAGCCTATTCTATACAAATAATCAAATCTTTCCTCTTCATAATATTAGTATAGATAGAGCTAGAGATACAAATTAAACTTGAAATCATTGACTTCGTAACATAAGTCCAACCAGAATACACTCATCTTATATATTAATTCAAGTAATACACTGTTTGCCAAATTTCATCAAAATCCGTTAAGCCGTTTTTGCATGAGAAATATCTAACAAACATCAATACAACCATCCTCACAACATTGGTAGGATGTCTGTAATAAATACGAAAATAAAAAGTCTAACAAGTTGGGTACATCCAGTAACACTAAACTGATTTTAATATTTTAATTTTTAAGTGAATATAAACACAGGAAAGCAAGCGCACTTAATACGTTTCACCACAAACATTAGCTTGTATTTAGATTTTTGTATTTACATAATGGACTGTGAATGTAATATTTGTTATTAAGTTCGAGGCTTCTGTTGCAATTGGCTTGTGGTTTCGTTTTTCTTTAATTAGATTATGTCTATGCAAAAATCAAAGGTAGTCAGATTGTGTTCTAGACGGAGTCCAACCTGTAGATTTAATTATGCATAGCGTTATAATAATCCAAGAAAATAAAGTTTTCTTTTCTAGTCCTTTACGGTTTCCCCAAAATTTGAAAATCACACTTTATTTTTTTCCACCACTTCTCGGGGATGGTTTAAAAAAAATCTTTCACAGTTCGTTTTTTAGTCATTCAAAGATATCAAAAATTCAAGTAAGAGGCTTATTTTATTGGACTAATAAGACTGCATAACGTTGTCGTGTTAAATTGTAAGAGTGCTTTTTTTATAAATGTACTAAGAATTTTAAAATGAAATAACAGCACGTGTGCTGTTGTGTTTCAGGGAGTGAGTAAGGGATGCTAGAGTCCATTTTCCCATCAGTAAAAAATTTAAGAGATTAAGTATTAAATTAGGATATACTATATACGAGTACAAAAAGATAAAAAACAAAACGTGCCCTGCCAGGATATGAACCTGGAATCTTCTGAAACGTAGTCAGACGCGTTAACCGTTGCGCCACAGGGCCTTGTGAATGTTTTTATTTAGTCCAGGAATATTTACTACCGAATCAATATACGACGAGTCCTTAGGAGAATGTTTATATAAGTTTCTAGAATAGGTATATTATGTAACTAGCTGGCGCCCGCGACTTCGTCCGCGTTGCAAAAGAAAAAAGTAGCTTAAATGTCTAAATGTTTGTCTACCAAGTTTCATGAAAATCAGTTAATTCGTTTAAGAGATATAGAGGAACATACATACATGCAAATACCAACACTTACAGATTTATTATTAGTATTGATGATATCGATGGGTGAAAGAATGCAACTTAACTGGAAAGTATTGGCACTGCATTGCGCAATGTTTTGGGTAGCGGGTGTGTGGTCGCAGCAACCACCTAAAACACTGTGACCGAAAACCACTGTAAAATGTATGCATGGATTCTCATTACTTTTAATTCTTTTTGACTGAGAGGTAAAAATGTAATATTATCAAATAACATTGAAGTTCCGGGATGCTTTTTGGCCGAGGTATGCCCCGAAGCTTTCAATAGTAGGGTATATCAGAAACTTATTCGATATAGGTCAATCGCGGCTGACCTTTGCCTAGAGATAAAATACAAAAATACCATACAAAAATACAATAATACATTTTCAAAGCAACTAAATAAATGTGTCAAAGGAAAACATATCATATATGAAAATTCTAATAAAACCATTGAAATGAAACCAGTGGTGTTGGTTATATACCAACTTCAAGCAAATGGTAGACCGGTTACCAAGAAATATGTGTTGAATTTATTAATTAGAATTTTAAAAGTCAAACGTCATTCCCAACCACAAATAATCTCGCAGAGTTATATTAATTCGATGCAAATAATCTGTAATTCAGTGCCCGCGACTTCGTCTTCATTGAAAAATATCTTAGCGTTTGACCTAATGTTGCTGTAACTATTTATTTATGTATTAGCTTTTTTATTTTTTTCTAGATTATACCTCGGGAACAATGATTTTTCTGGATGAAAGGTACGTTTTTTATGCAAAATTTCATTATGATCGGTTGAGTAGGCGTGAAAAGGTATCAAACAGACAAACAGACAGACAGAGTTACTTTAATATTTATAATATTAGTATAGATTATAACTTGTGAACTATACATGAAGTACAAACGACGCATAATTTGTGGTTCTGGCTCTACGTTAAATGACAGCCAGTACTTGCAGGGCTTCATGTGAATTAATTTTTGAGAGCAATAGTTTATAATTGAATTCATGAAACGTGTCATGTCACCTGGAAATCGAAATATGAATCACAATAAAGGTAGCGAGATAATGATTTCATTGGATTATGCTACACTATGGCCGATAGCGGTACGTATTTCATTTACAAATAGCCGTGTCGAAAGAGTTGTGCTTTCACTTGATCTTTTTTTTTTTTCATTTCACAACAATTTTTCGTTTTCATTTGAAATATAGTGCATAGCAATTTTATGTTTGCAAAAGGCTGATGTTTCATTTTAGGTATTAGCATTTTTTACTATGAAGAATAAAAGTGATAAGAGGGTAGTTACAGGAGGGAGAATCACGGTTCTATGGGAAACCAATGTTGGTGAAAAGTCGGATTAAGCCTTCACTAATTGATACCTATGGGCTGCATGAAGTACCGTCACGTGGAAACATCCAATCTCTATATGGGAATAAAGTAGAGCTCTCGTAGACCTTAAGGCTCGTTCACATTACTTCGGTGCGGTGTATTTACCGGGCCTGTAAAACTACCAAATAGTCCAGTAGCTGCACAGATGACGTTTTGTTGCTGCGAAACTCCGGCAACCGGCTCCGGTATCATTGAGTAAATGTAAAGATCATAAATTTAACAGCATAGTGTGAAGAATATTTAATACTGAAACCACACTTCCATGATGCGGTATCATGTAGTGTGAACATCTGCGTGATCGTCACTATGGGCAAATTCGCCGGTCCGACGTAGTTGGGACTTAGCCTAACTCACCGTGACGAAACAGCTATTATTTGAGGGTAGTCTTCTGTAAGTGTGTTTTATCGCCAGACGGGTCGCTCAGTTCATGAATTCGTAACGTAATGCCATAGTCATATATAGTTACTACTAAAGAATAAAAGATTTTTTTTCGAGAAGGGCGGAGGATTTTACACGATGATAGGTGGCTACCTCGAGCATTACTGTCAGGATTAACTATCACAATCTGTAACTAAGAGTATTAGTAAGAAACTACGTCTGTGTAGTTGTTATTGTAAACAAATTCACGACTTACTGCTGTGCATAAATCTTAATAGTGAAGCAAAGTAAAACACAATTGTTCTCCTGACTGTACGTTTGAGATACCAAAGTGACATGCTGTCGAAACAAAAATCTGTCTAATAACTCATTTCGGTCAGAAGTGCTGATGGCTAAAATGTGCATTTCTATATCCTTTAGTGCATTTCTATCTTTTTCAACGCACATAGCTTGTGCGTTGAAAAAAGATTCACAATCGATGAAAGTTTTAATAAAACATATTCAAGCAAAATTAAGTGAAAAGGGGATCATTATTGTGACACGGAATATCCGTTAAAACCGTTTAAAAATTAAGCCATGGAAGATAGAACATCTCAACAATCTTGAAGAAATCACTCTCGCTCTCAACGCGATTGCGACAATTCCTGATTGAATCAGGATAACTTGACCTTTATCTGCACAAACAAGTCCAAGTTCACAGTAAGGTCACTGAACGCACACAACTTAAGAGTTGCAACAAGTATTTTCTCTTATCCATCAATAGAAATACATTTAATGGAGAGAGCGCAACTTTAGTTTGTACATTTTCCTCGGACTTATTACTTAGTCAAACGGTTGGATTAATCTGGATGCGATTGATTTGTTAGTGGATTTCGCTAAAAGCTTCCTCGTTATTATTCAAAACTACTAACTGGCTTTTATTCCGACTCGTACATAAAGGGTATACATAAATCGATAAGCTTCGTTTAAAAACATTCTTCCTCTTGGTTTAAATTATTAATAGAGAGCATTAAACATTTTAATATTTTAACTTTCAATAATTAAATCAACATGCGCTGTATTGTACACATGTACAGAATTGCGTTAGTCACGAGATGAATAATGATAACAATTAAAACGTGCATTACTAACGAGGTCTTTTGTACATTATAATAGCTAATTAGAGCTTAATAATAATGTTTACAGCTATTATTTTGTAGCTGTAGTTAAATATTAAGGTAAAATAATAGCATGTGTGCTGTTGTGTTTCGGTGAGTGAGTAAAGGCCAGAGCCCATTTTCCTATCTCTTTCTGATCCTTATACCCTTGACTATGATCAGCAGCGCACTTGTAGTTTGCTGATGTTATAAGTAGGCGAGGATAAAACTTTTCATAAGTTAGCTCTGATGCCAAAGTAGTGGCAGGGCACGTTTCGTTTCTCAGTCATTTGGGTAGCCCGTATTGCAGCGTAAACACCCTCTTAAGGTGATACAAGTCAGCTATCCTCCATACAAACGTAGAATGTTTATTACTCCGCTGTTTTATGTTTAATTTACAAAAGTAAGCATGATACCGATTTATCTTGTCGTTAACTAGGTTTCTTGGCATACAAACTTAAAAAAGAAGCATGAATTTAAAAGAATATCCTTGAAAAATACATATTTTAACACAAGTTTTAATGCAACTTTGAGGATGAATAGGTCACTCTAGTGTACAAAAACTCCGAAATAATTTGCATACAAACATTGATTAAAAAGCACCTGTGGATTTGCTTGTCTTATGCGCGACGGTTGCCACCTATCATCATGTAGACCGTCAGACTGTATGTGTAGTTACACATAAAAGGTTTTTAATAAATCTCAGGGTTTTCGGGGTAGAAGACTAAAATTTGATACTCCACGCGACCAAATCGGTATGAATATCTGAATAAATGCTAATAATCTCTATTGCTTCACAGTTACCCATATGTATGAAGATCATAATTTTGTTGAATGTAGTAAGAAAAAATTAATGGTTCTGTTGTTGTTATTAACCTAAGCAAAAAACTGAATAATTAAAGCAATGAAATTAAAAAATATATGCTTAAAAATATTTTTATCCAATTGAAACTGTAGCTAATTTCATTTCGCTACGAATTAGACTGGGAGTTTGTTAGAATAATACTGGCTGCTATCAAAAGTCACGACCCGACAAATATAGCTTTCAAAGGAATTAAAAACTAAACACTCGGTTTGTGTAGGAACTCGCTTGTTTTGAATGAAAACTCTACGCGAACTAGACGCAAGTTTATACGAATTTAAAAAGCTTTTTCATTGCAAACACAAATTTACATGGGTCCGTCAACCTGTAAGTAAACATAAAATTGAACTTTTATTGAAACTTTTTTTAATACTAGATATATGTGACAGCAATTTAGATAGCAGTCTAGATTATTATCGGATATTGATTTAATTGATATCTGATTGATTAATTGATTTGATTGATATTGATCGCGATCGTGTATCTCTCGATCGTGCCATGACATTAAAAGCTAAACCAATATATTTTACATTCACTTGTATTTTATTATTAAACATTAGATTCCAATCAAATCTCTTGAAAGTTTTTCTGTAGTCTAAACGTGAAAAAAAGTTGAAATTATAAATGGTTAAATAAAAACATACATATACATATAAAACATACATATAAAATTACACATTATCTGTGATATTATTAAATTTGCATTAAATTGATTAAATAAAAGAGCAGCAGCGTGGTTTTATCGAATTGTAATAATTATTACTGCTTATGATATAATTAAAATATTGGTTGCATTGAATATAATATCTGACCGAAATTCGACCGAAACAATACGGACATATTGTTATTGAAGTCCAATTACAATTTGAATCATTTGTGAATTTGTACTTATGCATTTCCGAGCAAGCCTGAAATAATAACCGATATATGAGAATAAAAACTTCATTTTTTATTTTGTATTTCATGTGAAGATTAATCATGATTAGTTTATTTCAATTTTATTTTTATAAATACATAATACAAGATAAGATAGGTCACTTACGCAGTTTTGAGCAATTTTCGCAAGCAGGTCCAGCATAGCTACATAATATGTCTATTTGGCACTACTACTACATATTTCTTTTTGGAATGTTTGGGTTAGACCGCGGACGGACCCTATATTGGCACAATAGCGAAATAATGTCTCACTTAATCTGAGAATCATTAACCCTTTTAAATACCCGGGTCAACTCACGATTCACGATACTAAACGAAACTATTTCTTTAGAAGGCTTTTATCAACTGAGTGGTTGCGGCAATTAAAGATTAAATTAGATTTCATTATTGCTATATTATATTGTACGGATATGTTAGGGGTACCTAAATAAATAAATATAATTATTTTTATTTTCAATTTTATACATTTGTAAAAAGGGAAAGAACTGAACGTTGTGTTTTATTTTTATCTATTTCTACCCGACTCTATAATTTTTAAAAATTTCCTCAAAATTTATATAAAAAAAACTGTGGCTTATAAACAAAGCTGACGGTTACACGGTTATTGATCTTTTTTAAACTGTCAGCGCCATCTCTGTTCACATTGATGTATTATTTCAATTCAATTACTTTTCGCTAGGATGTATTATTACGTAACAACGTTAAATTCTATTGTGTCGTATTGTCTATTGGCGCAATATCTGAAAATATATAGAGGTGTTACATTACATTACGGTTACTGGTCGTGAGATGAATGGTTTTTTTCCCAACTCAAAAAATGCATAACGCGCCTATTAAGAAGTGTCCACTTCAAAAATACTAGCTGGCGCCCGCGACTTCGTCCGCGTTGAAAAATACAAAAATTAGCCTATCCTGTGTCCTGTACGTCTAAATGTTAATCTACCAAGTTTCATGAAAATCAGTTAATTCGTTTAAGAGTTATGGAGGAACATATATACATACAATACCTACACTTACAGATTTATTATTAGTATTGATGATAATGGTCATTCAAAGAACAAAAACAATTTTTTTTTTTAATTTATTAATTTAAACATGTAACGTTTATTTTATCAGCTTAAAAAGTTAAAAAGCATTCGACGCGTTTAAAAATTTATTATACGTAAGCATAAGCATGGTTTCGCATAAGCCTGTGCAATGTGCGTATGTGACATAATGCATTATAAGGTTCGCATTCCTTTTGCAGAACGTGCATTTGCAATTGCAGGGTCATGTTAAAATGTGCAAAAGATCTGCCTCAAAATAGCTAACGAGTTTCAGAGGCTTTTTTAGCCTGTAAAACTTTAATTTGTTTAAATGCTAAATTCAAAGTTCAATGTAGAGAGAAAATTTATATAGATGGACGGAAGTGACCATAAAATACCATTTCATCTCTAATAAGGTTGACATGATTCAGATACTTGTCAGTGGGTTAGTATGATAGTGGAAAATTATAGTGGAATAGTAATAATAACCAGTATGAAGTAAGTATTATTTAATGGAACCAATAACGTGGTATACCAATAATAATTCGTTTCGGACACTACACGCATAATTAACAAACACCTACCATCTTCATAAATATTGTAATAATGTTTGATTATTCCAAAAGCTGTTTTAGAAAAACATAGGTATATATTCCCCTTAAAGATTTTATACATATTTAAAATAATAATAAACTCCACAACTGATTAACTAACAACCGATCAACCACTGAGAAACAATTAAGCATGAAATACTATTTCGAACAACAGTTGTAATTGGAAGCATTCATTGAAACAGCCTGTCGATTAGTTCAGTAGATTGTGGTGAAAATAGTCGAGCTATCACTTGATTGGCATGCTCGCTCCACACGTAGAAACTTAAACGATTTTAAACTAAAAATTGCATCGAATTACCATTTTAGTTTAGTTATAGTTTTGTAAAATAGTAATGATATAAATATATGTAACCTTGCCCAATGAGGCGGTCGTAATTTTTTATGCCATATGTTTTAAAATAAAAAATATTAGGTATTAGTTTTCTTCTGTTTTATAAGTCGACAACTACGTCTTGTATTGTGATCGCGATCGTTATTTGAGGCGCAAAAATTTGTCGAAAACAAATTAAACACGTTTGGCGAATATATAGACTTGATAATAATTATGTAGTATGTGCAGGAATGAGCTATTCGAAATTATCATTTAGTGGTTGTGTATATTTTATTTTTCACACATTTCCTCGGTACGGCATACACCCGTGTAAAATTTGTTTATAACTGAATTCGAAATTTTAAATTTATATCTTTTAAAGATCACAAAAATCTTAAAATTTCCCTATTTATGAAATTGCTAAAACGCTGTTAGAATTTTTTATTTAAAAAAAACACGAAAATGTACTTTGTCCATACAGATAAATAAAAGAAAACCATTTTTCTTAAGTATAGTTAAAGAAAAAGCAATTTTTCTTTATTGTTTCACTGTTAACGAAAAGGGGGTCGCAGCGGCGATGTCGACCATGCAAGTATCGAAAAGGACAAGGTTGGGATAGATCTAGGCTTGAAATATTCCTGTGCCGAAATACCAGCCCAATTAATTGCTCAAATTAAAACACCGTATATCGAGCAACCCAAAAAATTTGGAATGGTTTAATATAACTTTTATTGGCAAAAAATGGATTAAAAATAAAGTTTATCAGTTTTTATATAGTAAAATCCGAAGTGTTAACTTCATTTATTAAGGCACTTCTGACTGCCGCCACTACAACGTTTTAATTGGCTTTTGAAGTGTATAATATTATTATAACATGTCGAATTGCTTCTTTTTAGTTATTCTTGATACTTATTATTAAAAAAAAACAATAGAACTTTCTAATTTATGCTTATCCTATTAAGAATTTTAAATTTCTTTTTCAATTACCTATTCCATTAAAATAAAATACATATTCGTAAAAAAATAGGATTAATTAATTTTATTAATTTTAATAATATTTTAAAATTAGAAATAACGTTGAATAAAAAATGTAAAAGATTTTTAACAAGACTATTTCACCTTAGCTACAGTGATTTTCTCTCTTAGGTACACATATTTTTCAAAATTTATTTTATTATATATTAAGTCGGAAACTAACGTTCGGAACTAGCCAGCACAGAGACAAAAGTTTTCTTATGATATTTTGAAATGAAATAACAATGATTGTTATATGAATTGAATAAATATAAAATAGAATAGAGTGAGTGGTGGAGTGAGTAAGGTGCTGTGGAGATAAAATGGCGGGTGCACAGGACGGTCCCGGGATTACGACCGCTTAAACGAAAAGTAAAAGTGAGCGTATCTCTCGCTCGATACCCGCCTGTACCTGTTGCGGCGCCGCGCCCGATTCGCACGAGGGCTCGTACACAAACTTTTACGCGCCCTTGTTACGATCAACGTCACTCGTCTAAACACTTAGCGGACCACTTACCAGAACTTCCCGCCTCCTGGACGTCGCCGGAAGCTGCAGTGTATTTTAAGAAAACTTTTGAAATAGTTGAAAACAGTTTGAAGCTTTTCCTGTACTGTTAGACAAAACTACATGGCGCGTAGAGCGCGGAGGTTCGCGAGTGTAACCGAAGGCGGCTTAGTAGGGCGTGCGGCCGCAAAGCCGTGCAGAGGTACAGTGTGAAACGACTACGGAGTACAGTTGACGCACCTTCAGCTCTTTCCTCGTCTCCCGCCCCTTGCCCCCTCCCCACCGCACACACCCGCTTTCAGCTACCTAATAGACCCATCCGTCCTATTAAAACCCAAAATCGCTTACTTAGGACAACAAAATCCATTATTAATAGGCATTACGACTCCACGCTCTCGTTTCAGCATTATTCTTTCATGTGTTTTATACAGTGAAACCTATATCGTGTTTCGTCTTAGGTATATTTATGATTTAAATTCTTAATCTATACAACATTAAAAACCTATAGAAATTATGTCTCTATTAGGTTTAGAGTTTAGACAATTGCATGCGGATAAAATTTAGTTTGGATAAAATTATATGTGATAAGCATTGATAATAGGATGTAGTGTAGAGCCTCGAAAGAAAGATCAACTTCGCTGAACGAACTATGGCGAGATATGGAGACGGTCGGGGTTAAGCTGGCAGATCGAATGAGGAATTAGAAACGAAAAGTAGATGAACAAAAATCACCGACATAACCCGAGGGATTAAGAAAGTGGAAATGGCAGTGGGCAGGACTCAGCCGACTGCCATATATTCAAGTTTTAAAATAGGGGCAAATCGTAAAAATAAAATAATGCACTTAGAATCCATTTATAGGCCAAATTATTTATCGTAAGTATTAGTAAAATAAAAGTTATTGAAATAAGGTATTTTCAATGAAAAAATAGGCATTTACCGCTACGCTACGCTACATTAGAGCGCTGCTACGCGTAACAGGTTACGAACGGCGTAAAATATACTACTCACTAAAAATGAAACGGGCTTGTAAATACCTACGAAATTCGTAGCACCACGTAGACGACAAGGGTATAACGTAAAATATTATATTATTTCTATGTTTACAAGTATAAACCTGCAAAGAGAGGAATTAATATATTTTTAAAGGGAAAATTTACAGCTTAATTAGTAAATTCATACGCAAATTCATCTTATGTTAAATATGTTGCTTCTTGTTATAAAAACATCACATCTTATAAAATTACGTTACAATGTTATGTTATCTGCCGCTCTTATTACGTGACTAGCTGAGATCCACGCATTTGCCTGCGTTAAGTTACAATCCTATCGAACCTCTAGCATTTTATTGATATTCAGCACATATTTTATTACTACACACTCTGTACATATAAATACCACAGTGTAACTTTTAGAAGAACACCGTGACTTTTCTTGCCTTATACTTACTTTACTTTCTATCCCAAAATAGTTACATACGTCTCTATTAGTATCATAAAAATTACTGTTTTTAGAATAAAAAAAATCACAAATCACAACCTTTGAACAAAACACAATGTTTTTTCAATTCGTAAATAGCATTTATCGCCCTTTTCGTTATTATTAAAATATGATTTTTAAAATCTAATTTTAGTTGAATCTAAATATAGGTACTGAAATTATACCCAATTATATAAAAAATATAAACTAAACAAGTATAATACACTTAAGAGGGTAACCTCTTAAGTCGTACGTCGTGTCTAAGTGTTTTGTATTAGCTTTAAGAATCACAAGTATTCGAATACAAATTTCGTAGGCCACTCTCAATACAAACAGAAGGAGATGAAAACCTACTAGCAGTGTTTACAGAAATAAGAAACTTTCTTTAATGAATAGATAGATTTTTTTTCTTAATTATATCTACTCGTAAATTCCACCTTTGTTTCCACCTTATTTGAGTAAATTACGCAAAATGAGGTTTGAACGTGCTGATGCATATTTTTTGTGTGATCGCCAATTTAGTTTCAGTATAATATCTCTGAAAACAATGTCACTTACCTACTCCATGACCAACCATGAGATTTATTATTCGTTTTGATTATTACAAGTAAAATGTAATACACTAAAAACCACTGTTTAATCTCGTGTTATCATATAGATGTTATATAGAATATATACGTTTAATCTGATATCTTTCTATAGTAAAGTTTAGAAAGCTAAGAATTAATTAACATCAACATCTGATCAATGTTGACAAACGTACCGACTTTTCTATTTGTTGGTATGTTTTGCTGTCCTACTTCGTGTGTCTCTGGTTAGTATTTTATTTCGTTCTCTAATCCTTTAAATTATTTGGCACGAATTCTTTTCCAGTACATATTGGGGTAAATTACTTTACTGCATGATTTCGTATCTATCTATTTTTTTAAATATTTAATTAATATCTTATCATCGTCATCATCATCTCAGCCGTAGGACGTCCACTGCTGGACATAGGCCTCCCCCAAAATTTTCCAATTGGACCGGTCAGAAGCAGCCTGGATCCACCGTCGACCCGCGGCCCTTATTAGGTCGTCTGTCCACCTTGTGGGTGGACGTCCTACGCTGCGCTTGCTGGTCCGTGGCCTCCACTCGAGAACCTTCCGGCCCCAGCGGCCGTCGGCTCTTCGTACTATGTGCCCTGCCCACTGCCACTTCAACTTACTGATCCGACGGCTTATGTCGGTAACTTTCATACATCTACGGATCTCCTCATTTCTTATTCGATCTCGCAGTTTAACCCCGTGCATAGCCCTTTCCATAGCTCGTTGAGCGACATTGAGCTTCCTTACGAGGCCCATAGTTAGAGACCACGTTTCAGCGCCATATGTCATTACTGGCAAAACACATTGGTCGAACACTTTTGTCTTGAGACACTGAAATTAACATCTTATATATATAAAAATTACGTGTCACGTTGTTTGAGACCAATTAACGTCTAAACTACTGAACCGATTTTGATAAAACTTAGTGACTATGTGTAATTTGGTCCAACTTAAATGATGGGATTGTTTATATTTAGAACCCGGGCGAAGCCGGGAGCGTATAGCTAATAGTGTATAAAGGTAAAAAGAAAAAAATTAGAAGCATTACTTGGTATCGAAATAGATATCAAACTAGTAACACAGACTGTGCAGAAGCGACGCGGCGCTAGAAAACCCTCTAAATTCGGCAGTAAAATTGAGCGTATGTGTAGCGAATGTAATAATGTTACATAGTGAAGTCTGTAGCATTTTTGACGACAGTTTCATATTAATGAACGTCACAAAGAGACCAGCTGAGCTTTAAATGAGATTTTTTTCATTTAAATTTCTTTAAGCGGAGCAATTGCTGCGCGTAATACAACCTGTTCTCGATGTCTATAAAAATTTACTGCTTAAAGAAACTTAAATGAAAAAAATAGTTGAACAGACACGGCATCTGTTTATATAACACTTTTTTAAAAGGAACAAAGGCGAGGCAAGTCATACTCTGTAAAGATACGGTTAGAGGAAATGAAATTTTTAAACGTGTTGCGCGTTATTGTTCTTGCTTTAGTGTCCAGCGAAGTGAAACTCAGATATGTTTATTTTTTAAATTAATAAACATTGTTTTTCACTCGACCAATCTTAAATATAGTATGTAGTAGTTTTTATTTAATTATACTAAAAATAAATATAAAATGTTTATTTGTAGTGTCAAAATAATTTATTTTAACGGTTGGGTATTTTTATATCCGGGTATTTTTAAAGCCGAGTATTTTTATAGTATTTCAAATTTGCTTCGTATCGATACGGACCATTTAGTTATTGAAAAGTCGTCCCTATGTCCCTATGTCTATGTGTACCTATAAGCGTAGAAATATGCTCTATCTATGCTATGTCGTAACTCATGTTACGCCTAATGACCTGAACTGAACTGAATGATGTTCATAGCTACAGCGAGATTGACATTGAAATACATTGACGTACATTGAATGAAATGCAGAATATGAATTTTAGAGTCGCATTTTCAATTATAAGATCGATAGACAGGCTGATGACTGTCCATTTAATGGTAGGTGGCTATCGTCGCCTATAACACAACCAAACCTGCAAGTGCGCTGCCGATCATAGTAGGATAAGGATAAGATATTGGGAAGGGGTAGGGATTCAGGCTCTATAATCCGTGAAGTGAGTAAGTTTTTTAACCGGGGTTACACCCCCGTGGGCCATATATTCATTCAGATTTACATTATGCTTATTAGTGGTGAACATGTTATATATAATGACCAGGTGAATTGGATTTATTTCTTAGTTAGTAACAATCTTTGTCTATGCTCACCAATGGACGCTTAAGGGCTGACGATGATATAAGAATGTCATTAAGCTTTAATAGCCATTTAAAAATAATTAATAAATAATACTAAAATTATTTGCCTATCATCTAAATTTTCTAAATAATCTAAATTTATTGAAATGTCTTTGCTCTGAACTTATCCAATAGCTTGTTATTTCTTGCGTCGTGGTCACCAGTTTAGGTCATTAATTGCATTGAGTCTGAAAAGCAGTCATTAAAGCTGAAGAGTTTGTTTGCTTGCTTGGGTTGAACACGTTAATCTCAGGATATTTTTGTATTAGTAATCTACAAAAATTAATAATTTATTTTTGTATTAATAATTTAGTCCATTTATCGAGAAAAGCTTTAGGCTATAAAACAGTTTAAACGCAAACGAAGTCGCGGGGCCAACTAGTTACTTAGTTATATGGTTGTCATGCTTTGAGAAATTTACACGTCGTACAATTAATATACAAAGTGAAATATTATGTATTAGTTCGATTTTATTATCACTAGATACTCTTCTTGAAGTGAGAACGTTACGAAACCTTCTAACAGCTGCAAATATTTCTCGTTAACATTTTACAAAGGAATTCATATTTATATCTAAAGGCAACGTCGGATAATTTTAAATGATTGTAACAAGACTACGTAATATCTAATGGTAATCCTGAACAAAGCAATATCTTTAGCGGCATGAGAAGATCGTCAATTTATAGCGTAGAATTTAATTAAAACGCTTTCATTTGCAGATACCTAGTATAAACAACGGTTGAATTTAAAATCTAAATCAAAGAACTTTAATCAATTGAGAAAATTACTTGCACAGTTCCGACTCTGTGGTAATCTCGATTCAATTAGATCAAACGAGGTTAGAAAATTTTACAGTGATAGTTTAGTACAAGCTATTAATTATATATAACATTTTATTTATTTGTAATATTCTCGTTACTAAGCCAATTATTTGAGGCTTTCAAGTAAACGATTAATTACAAATCAAACGCTGCCCGCGTCTGGCTGTAAGTATGTATGAGATAATCTCGAAACACTACTGAATGGATTTTCATGTGGTTTTCTCTAATGCTCATATGGTTTTCGTGTAGTTTTCTCTAATTCTAAATTCTAATCTAACAAGGAAGATTGTTGTATACAATTTGCAGAAAAATAACTGTGCGAAGCCGAGGGTGGGTCGCTTGTATAAATATAAATATATTAACTTCATAAAAAAAGTCAAATATATCGACAAAAATTGATATCCCCTATTAAAAAAGGTACAAGTCACATGCAAGAATATTTCAGGAATGACGGTAGGTACTTATTCGTTTTCAAGCAAATAATTTCACTGGAAAATTCGTCACGCTTGAGGCAAAAGTTAAAAATATAAGCTTCCTTTTTTCAATGGAATGTAACAGACGGATTAATTTAAGACAATAAAAAAAATACTTTTGTGTTCAAAAATTCGTAAACTATATAGACGATATCTTGAAGTATTTTACGCTCTATTTACCGGTATATGTATCTTTTTTTAAGTCCTATCAAAGAAAATAAGAAAAGTTTTGTATTTGATTTATTACATGCTACACTCAGACTTTTACTGCAGAATAATTTGCAAAATGTCACTTAGGATAGTATGCTTCCGATATACAGTAATATTATATGCAATGTATATTTGATACAAATTTCCAGTGCTTTTATTGTAATAAAACGTTTATTAAACGCTTCCATATTGTGACACATTTTATAAGACAGTCTTATCAAAGACAGACCGAAACGAAAGCAAGACTGTTTTATTTTTATCGCTCTATTATTATTATCTGGAGTTTTGATATTTCGATTGTTTTTATTTAAAAACTCTCCCATTGTCCGCATTATGTGCAATAATAATTTACACACTGAATATATTTTATTTATAAAACTAGCTGCTGCCCGCGACTTCGCCCGCGTAACTTTGTAAATTATATACTAAACCCTTCCTCGAGAACCACTCTATCCATTGGTGAAAACAGCATGAAAATCGGTGCAGTATTTTTTGAGTTATCGCGAACAGACAGATAGACAGACGCGGCGGAGGGCCTTGTTGTATAATATGTAAGGAGGATAATTTTCCCCCTTTGCGAAATCTAATTTTGTAATGACCAACTCATCATACTTCATTACTCATTTCCATTACGGTGGTAATACCTCAAAACCAATATCACTGTCAGATGCAATAACGTCTACCTTCATAATTATGTGAAACAACCAGTGGGATAATAGAACTGATTTTAGTTGGTTATTCAGATGCGCAATATCGAATATCATTCTATCAAAGTCATATATTATATATAGTCCCGTCAAATTAGACATGCGGGTACAGCTGATAATCGAATACAGCTGAAAATTGGTATGAATGTTTGGAACACTATTTATAAATGAGATATAAAAAGTCCGCATCGATCCCGTACCTGTAAAAAAAAATGTTCAAGGTCAAAGTTCACCTTATTTACTTTTTAGCTAAATTATATCTATTTATTAGCTTATACGTTTTTATTGTCAACTAAGAAGAGACAAGTTACTTACATAATCATATGTAGTTAAATTCTGTTACACTTGGAAATAATTAATTAACATTGACTTTCACAGTTTATTATTACTTTGAAAATGGAATATTTTAAGAATACGAATTAACTGTGATATCAAATGTTTAATATGCTCTAGCTATATACTAACCAATGAACTAAACTACAGAATCGTCATCAATTAGGCTTTTTTTCAAAACCCCTATAAATATGGATTGACTGCAAAATTGTTTTTTGAAACCGATTTAATGAATCAATTAATGTTTCACTGTTCAGCAACGCTATCTAAATTTCAAAGGTACATGTTTACTCTTAGGTTGAAACGGCTCTAATGATATGTTATCCTGATTATTTACACAGTTAAATCTCCCTTAATGAACTATGTGAAAACAATATTTATTTATTTTACAAAACGTCTATCATTACACAAACATTCGTTAAAATTTACTGTCATTAATTAATTAATGGTCCAATTAATATTGTAAATACATTTTCAAATTTACCACGGTTCATCAGCGAACCGAATCTAGTTTGAATTCCTGCTAGATAGTGAATTAATCCCGGACTAAATTCAACATAACGGATTAATCTCCCTACACAAACCGCGTAGGTAGATTGTCCACAAGGTAACTAATAACTATATGTAGTGAATATAAAGTAAATATAATTTATATAGTAGGTACTTGGATTTGTGGAATGCATACTGAGACGTAGCTGTGAATGCTGTAAGCTGAAATATATATATGGATATATTTATGAAGCAGTAAACTTAGAGCAACGCGGTCGTAGCCGTCACGTCAACGCGTCCTCACGCACATGACGACCGTGTAGTTGAAGATAATTATAATAATATATAATCTAGTTTACGTATTATTTACTAAATATATAAGGACAGTGGTCAACAATTGTGATAAAATTTAATAAAAGTAAAATTTTGATTACAATTCAATTCGTCAAAGGAGCATAGAGAGCATAAATAAATACGATAAGCCAATTGATATTAGCTTTTATACTTATTTCACGCCAAACTTTAACTAAAAAGTGGAAAATAATATTTTAATTAGTTCAAAGTCAAGAACATTAAAGGAAAAAATTACCTTTATACAATTTATAAACAGTTAAAAATTAACTTATTATAAATTATAACGAATGTCTAATGTGTTCATATCAAATTGTATTGATATAGTAGTATTGATATTCATATTATCAAATCATGTTTTCCCTTTGTAGTACGGAAACCGGATTAACAATGAAATTGTAAGAATAATACAGAATGAAATTTTAAAAGTTAACTGTGACATTTATAAAGCTCTATAAAATTCCCTTTAATATGAATTGAAACTGGGATATGTCATCGGTTTGCAGATATTTTGTTTCGATAACCCATTTGGTTTGTTCTGCAATCACACTACTACAAAAGCAATATTTGCGATTTTAATAAACTATACGTAAGAATTAACGTTTAAAGTATAAATCATTATAAAGTATAGTTAGTGCTCTCACTTAAATCACCATTTCAAAGAAATGCTCTTGAAGAAATACTAGAAATAACAAGTGAGCTCTTGACATCTTACCTCTATTCTTCATCGTTTATAAAGGAACTTATGAACATTCACATAAAACAATATCTAGTTTTATGACAAAGTGATAACTGAAATAGGAATGAATGTTGGGGTGAAATATTAAATTACAGGTGAATGTTTTTCGAGGCCGAAGACGACGAAGTGTGCGCTCGCTCCTGATGGTAACCGTTTGAAGTGCGAGTACATCCGTTCAATTTCCGTTTAATGACGTCGAGATTCACAGTGCTATGCGAAGGCGCGCAAATTTTGCCACTTTCTATTCTATTTCCTTCGCAACAGCAATATAAATTATGCAGATGAATGATTCCAATATAGCAAACACCTCGTTTAATGTCAATAAACAAATTATACTCTATTTAACTGATCAGCAACAGTAACAGGTAAACATCGGCATCCTTGACCTGATCAGTTAGAGATACTTACTTTATACACAATAAATAAAATCTCGTGAACTATATTTTATAGGTAATGTTTTAATGATGCAAACAACACTAGTGTCTATTGAATTGAATAGTATAGAATAGAATATAATGGAATTGCATTTTATTTTCAAAAAAGACAATAATTTGAGTATATAGATACTATATACATATGATCATAAAAGAAAATATACATAAATACAATACAAATAGTGATGCTGCATCACTATTTGTATTCGCAAACACATCAGGTACAGGTTGCAAAATAATATTGTATGACTAGCTGGCGCCCGCGACGTTGAAAAAGAAAAAAGTAGCCTATCCTGTGTCCCGTACGTCTAAATGTTTATCTAGCAAGTTTCATGAAAATCAGTTAATTCGTTTAAGAGTTATGGAGGAACATACATACATACAATACCTACACTTACAGATTTATTATTAGTATTGATCAGTAAGTAATACGTTTTTTAAAGGTAGGCGCGGCAAAAGCACTTGCACTTCTCATGGTTGAATTATATTCGTTTGATGTTTAATGTTTGACGGAATAGACAGGATCGCATAATAATTTGACAATTACTTAATTACTTGAAGTCTCAGTAATTCAATTTGAAACAATGTTGATATTGCTACATACTTAATGTATTGTATTGCGATATTTTATTATCATTTAGTTGATGCTTGAACAATATTTGACTTACAATTTGACATTTTTAATACTCACTCAGTAAAGGCTTATTCCAAAAATGATACGCAATTTCTTTAATATTAAAAAGAAGATAATGGAATTTGTATTGGCAATTATAGTAATCGCGGATAGTAATATAATAGGTATCACATTAATCAAGCTTTAACTATTATTAGAATATTGTAACACTCTTGGTTAATATGGTGATTGATAATTGCCAAAACCAATTTCACGGGCCTAATTGAAAATTAATACCTGTTTCAATTCGACGTTAATATCAAACTGGTGATAAAATATTTCTTTCAGACATACTGAATTTGTTAATATAAGACGAGATTTCTAAAATCAAATAGATTTTAAGAATCTTATAGTACATTTTTTTTAATTATCCAAATTCCTAGGAACATTATTATATTAGCAGTGGTATTCCACAATTGCATTTATACCTTAGATAATATTTTACTGTAAAATGTGAAATAAATTTATAACTATGATTTATATATGACAGATAATAATAATATCCCTGATAATTTTATTCGTGAAAGCGTAACAAACAAACAAACTCACTCTCATACCATCAATACTAATAATGAATCTGTAAGTGTTAGGTATTGTATGTATGTATGTTCCTTCATAACTCTTAAACGAAGTAACTGATTTTCATGAAACTTGGTAGATAAACATTTAGACGTACAGGACACAAGATAGGCTACATTTTTTCTTTTTTAACGCGAACGAATTCGCGGGCGCCAGCTATTATATAAATAAGTACACACGTAAATTACATCCAGCGATTTCGTCCTTCGATTACTTACCCCGAGTAGGTACTAAACCATTTACCGTTAAGGTCAGTAGGGTGACGAAAATTTATTTATGTAGTACTCCGACGGATGTAGTAACAATCTAATTTTCTTATAATCGAAGCACGTAATTGAGCTATCTATGCAACGGCGATACCACCCGATACTTCCAATCATATTAAATTGATGGGTGCCTCGGTCCCTACTTAAAGGTACTTTATATTTATTCATTATTTATGGCGTAAACATTGAGTTTTCAAGGAGCGTTTTGCGTCGTATCGAGAGATGGTTATTGGCAGGTATAAAGGAATGTTGGGTCATATCGGTTCCAGGGTAACTTCTCTTACACAATAAATTACTTATCTGTCACTAATGTAACAGCCATGTGATGATCATCCTACTTCTATACTTACTAATATTATAAAGAGAGATGATTTGTATGTACCTATGTTTGTAATGAATAAACTCAAAAACTACTGAAACGATTTAAAAAATTCTTTCACCTATAGAAACCTACATTATTATCAGCGAGTAACATAGGCTAAATTTTATAAAGTTACGTGTAACATCTAGACCTTACATATTATAAAACAAAGTCCTTTGTCTGTCTGTCACCAATTGCAAAAACTGCACCAGTCTTCATGCTGTTTTCACCAATGGATAGAGTGGTTCTAATAAAGATAAGATTAATAAACATAATTTTAGTTTTTGTTCGTATCAATATTTAATAAAATGAAAAATTTATTTTCAATACTAATAATAAATCTGTAAGGGTTGTTCAAGGAGTAAGTTACTTTATTTTCAGAGATATCTTGTTTATAGGCTTTATACATGATACCTACTGAAACTAAATCGATAATTTTTAAGATTATTTTTCATGTAGGTATGTATCTAGATAAAAATGACGTACGGTACACAATATAGGCTAAGTTTTCCTTTTCAACGCGCGCTTGTATAAAATAAAACAGTGCAATGTGTTATACTAAGTGTGGAATTTAATTACACCCATACATAAACATTTTAGTGAATGAATAATATATGTGTAAAATAAATTTACTAGCACAGAATATGGAAATTACATTTTGCCCCAGTTAGGACACCAAGTCGCTATGAAACTGTAAACAGCAGGCCTCTCGGGCAAGCAGTATCCCAGGCTTTCGAGGAGAGTTGGCGTTGTCGTAACAGTCTCGTGGAAGTCTTTGAAGTTTATGACACCATCCGTATCCCTGTCCATTCGCTTCAACATTATATCCACGAATTCCTGAAACGTTACATAATATGTACCTAATATGAATGTGGAATCAAGAGTCCATTGTGCTAACTTCGCACCCTATTATTTACGTTGCAACTAGCGACCCCCTCGTGGCTTCGCCCAGGATGCATTTTTTTTTAAACAATCGAGATTAAATTCATTTTAATTACGTTTTAATTAATCTAATTCTTCATTTGAAGCGAATCGAAATGATTCTCATATAGG
This sequence comes from Synanthedon vespiformis, assembly GCA_918317495.1. Taxonomy (NCBI): domain Eukaryota; kingdom Metazoa; phylum Arthropoda; class Insecta; order Lepidoptera; family Sesiidae; genus Synanthedon; species Synanthedon vespiformis. The sequence continues at coordinate 9,400,370 of OU906947.1, forward strand.
CAGTCTCATATCACCGGACTCATGGGCAGTCTCATGGGCAAGTACCGGTAAGTACCTATATAAATAACTTAATAACCATAAGAATTTATTTCCTTTTTATGGCTTTTAAAAAACGAACAGATTTATTTCTATAATGACTCCACAATTATTGTCCTTACCTGCCGCTCTTATTAATTACGCACCCATTATGTTTCGTACGGGTATTCCACGGCAACGTTCAAGTAGACTTGACGTTAAGATAATGAGGTGAAATTTGTAATTTTTTATTCATACGAAAAAATCGTTTTCTTATTACAGACCATCCATCAAACGGTAATATTAAATTTTGATATTTTCTAGCTCCCAATCATATTTATACTCTTACTTGAAGATAGGTATAAAGATTTATAGTCATCATCGTCATCATCTCAGCTACTGCTGGCCAATAAGCCTTTCCATAAATTTCCAATAGGACCGGTCCGAAGCAGTCGAATATAGCGTCGACCCACTGCTTTTATTAGGTCGTCTAACCACCGTTCTAACCTGAGACATTGACCTTTCATGGGAGGCCCATAGGTGTAATTGGCATTAAGTGATATTGAAAATCCCTCAAGAGTCAAGAGTCCTCTACGTGAAGCAATATTTTGATAAGAAGCTGTCTGGAAGCTTACCGAACACCGCCCGCATATATAGAAGTCGATGTATGTGTTTGCGTGTATGTTTCCTATGGAAACCACTTAACTGGACGCCGTGAAACTTTTTATAAAGGTTGTAAGGGTTTCAGAAAAGGACATAGGCAAAAGAAAGAGAAACTGGAAAGAAGTTAACTGACCTGACCTTAATGCAAGGATCAACCCCAATATCAAACAATACCTATCTATACACAATGAAAAATAATTACGCTCGTAACAATGGTCCTTTTAATTCATCCATACCCACATGCATGAAATAAAATATTTGTTTATCTAAAATATATATAAAAATATTCAGTCGCAGTTGCTCTCTCCTACAATGCTAAATCCAATTGAATCTCTGGCAATGATACTTTCTTCATTCGTAGAAGTCTTGGGTCAAGGTGAATTAGGTACAACTAAGTAGGTATGACTGCACAATTTTAATCTGTGCATTCGACTATAGAGATGCCGAGTAGACGTGGGAGGCTAGTCGTCTCTCTGACCTTCTCCTCAGATCCCGTTGATGTTATAACTAATTTATTGAATAAATCTTCCTATATAAGTAATTCAAATCACGGATTGGCTGAATGCAAATGTCAATCCCTAATAAAATTAGAAAAATGTCCGTTGAAAAGTGTTCTTCCGTCGTTAGAAATAAAAGATTAATACCTCTTAACTTTACATAGATAGATTAACTTAACATTTTGTATAAAATACAAAAAAAAATCTTGAAAAATTTTTTTTGTATAATATCTAGATCAATTTTTTTTTGTATACTATACTGGCAGACATATATTTTTATTTATATATTAAATTAGTCTAGTCGAAGTGAATAAAAGCTTCAAAAGCATCTTGCAAAAGCATCGTGACCGTAACAAAAATAACTAATTCTACTTTCGCTAAACACAACACTCGCACAGGAAATTAAATGAACTTGTAAACTGGCAAAACTTCATCGGAAAAATAAGGAAGTTCAAGAGTTTTCTTATAGGTACGTTTTCATTAACGAACTGTAGAAGACATTCGACAAGTATGACGAAACCTTCACACCTACACTACTACTTACTCTGGTTCCTACACATATTTTTTTATACCACTTTTTCGAAATATCTTTATGAAATATCTATAACCCGGAGTGGATTAAAATTGCCTTGGTCGAGCAGCTATTCCAGTTATCTGTTGACAGAAAGCGGTTCAGGAAGTTGACCTGAAGGAAGAAGAAAGGTAGAAGGAGATAAGGTTTTGTACCTTATCCCCTTGCTATCACAATAAAATAAAGACGATAAACACTAATTAAGGTAAGCCGCAAACGGACACTTTATTGGTTGATTGACCTTCATACCAGTTAACTTCGCAGACATGAGATGGAGAGAAATTTTCTGGGGTGAAACAAACTTTAGGATTAAATTAAATATAAAAAAAAGTAAACTGCAAATTTTGCCAAAAAATTTTACTACCTATTTATTGGCCTCATCATAATCAATAATAATAAAAAATCTGTAAGTGTAGGTATTGTATGTATGTTCCTCCATAACTCTTAAAGGAATTAACCGATTTTCATGAAACTTGGTGGATAAACATTTAGACGTACAGGATACAGGATAGGCTACTTTTTCTTGTCGCGGGCGCCAGCTAGTAACTAATAAATATAATAATAATAATAATATGGGACATTTTGAACAAAAATTAAACTCCTAACGACATCTATCGACTGTAGCCAACTTCTCAACCAGCAGTGTCTCTCTCGTCTGTAAAATGCGTGCTCAGGCAAATTTAAGCAATTTTCACAAATTCCGCTAGATGCAGTTGGTGGTAAAAAACTGACTCAAAAATAATAATTTTTAGATAAACTATAAATAAAAACAAACACCTCATTGCATCTAAGTAAAAAAACTAAAATAAAATGAAACTGTAAACATTTATTGTGACATGACATTCGAAAGATTTGAAATAAATATATTAAAACAAAACAATAAGTACACAGCAAAGGACATATTATCTAGTTATAATCTTATTCCTAAACATATTATTTTGAAACACTCCTTAGACCGTTAGTAACTAATTTTTATTTATAAAAAGTTTTGGCGGTAGATTTCCTGGTCAAAAGGCTTTTAAAGTTAGACATTCGTTAATAGAATTAACGTGAAATGAAAATTTACGTGAAAAATAAAAGTAAGTTGATTACAATTTATTGATTTTGTTTTTCATTGTAATCTTTGTATACGATTGACATAGCAAACGAACTGACTAAATAGAAACTAGGCAATTACAAGGCACTACGATTAATTGAATGAAGGTTTTATAAAGTTTTGTATATAAAAAGTCAATTAATCGCGTTAATAGAAATCCCGACCTTAAACTAATTAAACCGATAATTAACCACAATAATATTCATATTGAAAATAAATAAATAGTGTTGTGTATGTGAAATATAAATAAATTATAAAATTAATACAATAATAATGACATACATACCTTCACAGCCTCCTCAACATCATCGTCTCTTGAAGCCTTTGCTATACTTTTCTTCATTAACTGATACATCGTTTCTCTTCTCAACTGACCTTCGCCCAGCAAGTCGTAGCACTATAATTCAAATGTTTCAATATAGTGAAAACGGTAAAAAAAGGATTGCATAAGTACCTAATGGTCACTCACTAAGATAATAATTGCGTCATACTAAAATATACTGACCTTTTCCTGTCTCTGATGGCATGCACTTGCTGGCCGATATATAATTGATATTCACGAAACAAATGAAATACTAGTAAAACCTAAGTAGTATACCTAAGTAAAATACTATAATAAAATAAATAATGTATCAAAAGGAATCTTTATTTGAATAACATATATACTAGTTATAGAATTGTTGGTTTTATTAGACAAAAACAGCCATGAATGAGTTTGATGAGTTACGATACTAACAGTGAAAGCATATGTGATTCTCTCCTCCAAATCTCCTCGAAGATACAGTGACAATGCTTTTGCAAATGTTGCCATAGTAACGTACGGAGATGTACCTCTGTCCAAGGCCACCATGACTCGCTCCATCATGTATGAGTCTGTCATATTGAGACCAGTGTGGAGAACATCTCTAAAATGTTGCCTGAAAGGATAATACCTAATTAGATTTTGTTATTTTTTCCATATGGAAAATATTGTTATTTTAACTAGTCTTGTCTAAGTTGGTATACAATAGTCTAAGTAGGTATAAAACAATTCTCGATATATTGTAATCAAATCTAAATTGGTGAGAACTTCGTCAGGCGTCGCCTACAACTTCTTAAAGGTCGCCCTTAAAACATTTAAAGTTTATAGATACTTTTCAATTGTCACAGAAAGTCCAGGTGTTGTTGGTAAATAAATTATTTTAACCGTTACGAAAGAAAAAAATATAAAAATTCGCGGAACTTTTGTTAAATAGTATAAAAAGTATAAAAAAGTTTTGTTTACAAAGAATGAACTGGAAAAATTTCACAGCTGTTGTATTTCTAAAGTCAAAATAATTTTTAGAACTCAGAACAACATATTTCTAACATATCTCCTGAAGATAGATGCAATGTCAAGAAGTACCGACTTCTAAATCTTTCCTTTTACCCAGACATTTAGCCACGTCCTACAAACCGGTGACCTCGCGAGCCAGGCCTAAGTATTTGCTCAGTTTTTGCTTCTCGGTTTTCACGAGATTTCACGTCATATAAGACAGTGATATCGACAAGAATTGTCTGACGTTAGGATCGGTCGATAACCACGATATCAATCTTGTTAGCCACAATAGTCCTGTCCGTAATTATGAAGCGGTCCCAGTAGAGCGTGGAATGACCATTTCCGAAAACGGGGGCAGGTACATATGGGAATTGACGATACTGATGGCCAAGTTGTGAATGAATAATACTTTCAATACTATTAACAAGTTCACAGCCCCATACAATACAAAACGCTTTTAATCACTCCATAAGTTCAACTCGGTTATCGATGAATTTGGGAAGAATTATGTGTACTTTAAACTACTAGCTGGTGCCCGCGACTACGTCCACGTTCTCTAAAGCCTAATAGCCCTCCTCGTCGATAAATGGTATATTCGATTCGAACTAGACTTAGTTACTGATATATATTATCATATTATGATTATCTATTAGTATATCAATTTCAATAATGCGACTTTGTCCGTACGCTATGGTATACAATACACGGACAATGCTCATTCATTTTATTGCAGTTCAATAACTCAATCACGAGTCTCGTCATTTTTCAGATAGAATTCACACTGATCAGAGGCATATAATATAAGTAAACAAGTGTACAATTTAGTGTACACGGACTCGGCGGAACCGCTTCGTGTATGTACAGTCGGTCTCATAAGTCGATTAACACATTCAAAAGTGCAATACACCTGAACACTCAACTTACTTAATTACTGAAACTTTTTACGATCGTTTGTAAGTGAAGTTTATTTTGTTCTCTAGTCGTGACAACGACTTATGACGCGTTGAGTGTTCAGTTGATTTGCACTTATGAAGGTGTTAATCGACTTTGAGGCCGACTGTACACCATAGTGTACGCTGGACTGCGAACGTTAAGCTTTATTAAAAACTGCCTAGCCTCACCGGTTATTTGTATAACTACAATAGTAAAGATAAATTATTTAACTTGCCTCGATATCAAGTCTGAAGCAACGGGTTTTTCATCGCGTTTTTGAATTTTGAAAAAAATCACCATTACTTCTGAAAGTAATATTGTTTTTTATTGAATTTGTAACATTTAATATAGAATTTAATTTGCATAGATTTTTATCATCTTTGATCTTGATCAGAAATTTTACATAATATTCTATAAATACGTAACCTTTTCAAGAAAAATAAATTAGTCATTGTCAGTTCCAATTTCATAAGTTCTCTAAGTATCATAGGAAAATCTCTTAGATAAAAAAAAATTGTATCAAAGACGCTTGTGAAATGTAAGAGTAAGAAGAATACTTTCTGAAACATATGCCTTATTGCCCTTCAAAATCCTAATTATTAATTTATTTTATACAACACAGTGCGATATATTTATTTGTATTGCGATATGACAAGCTATTGACTATAGTAGTCACAAAAAATCGTAGAAAAATAAGTCATTAGCATTATTTATTGAACCTAAACTTGATTGTCAAGCAATAATTTTAACAGTTTAATGAGAAATTCTGTCGTGTCACACTTTATCGGACGAAAATAACAATTTAATTAAGCTTAAGTAATTATAATATAATGAATAAATTCCATCAATATGTAAATGATGGCGTTCTCCTCTCGACCGTTTGATCAGCAATCAGATGTATACAATTACTTACTTGCATTTAATTTTGTTATAATAACTTTAAATATGGATTGTATGAATTACAACGCTTTTTTATTGTCTACTTAAAACATACTTTAAATATTGTTACGTTGACAACACATTTGGTTAAACATTTCAAAGCAAAAATACCTATCCAGGAACCCAATCAAACACGAGTCCAGTCGTAGAGCTCGCTATGACTTACTTTCGATTTCGTCAAACGTGAAATGAGTTTCCTTTTGTATTTCTATCCACATTCCTCCATGTTTCTTTCGGAAGCGGATCTCTTCCATGGGATCCAACGATGAATCCAACGACGCCGACATTTTTATTTGTTTCTGTTCTTATTTAAATTAGAAAATAATAAACATTTTGTTGTGATACCCTTTTTTTGACATTATTAAGTCATCTAGTTTACTGTAGCTGTTATGTCATGGTTATGTCATATTTACAACTCTATGGTTGGAATGTAAAGTAACCATCTCTTTTTTAATATATTATACTAGCTGGTGCCAGCGACTTCGTACGCGATGATAAATTAAAAATATAAAAGCAATTGTAACGCTTGACGCCTTGTTGCTATAACACATTGGCATGGCGTTAGTTACAGTTTTATATTTTAGGTAATCCCCCGGGAAAGATTTATAATATTAGTAAGTAAGGATGTGAATGTGAGTTTGTTTGTTACGCTTTCACGCAAAAACTACTGAACCGATCACCATCAAATTTTGCTTACACGTTTTTTGGGACACCAGAAAAGACATGATACCTTTCATCCAGAAAAAAAAATACTGTTCCCGAGGATAATCTAAAATAAATATATTACTAACGCCTAGTTAATCAGTCATATGTAATATCGACGGATCCACCTGGTGGATAGAAGAGGAAAAAGAAGTATCCATGGATCCACACGTGGATTTAAGAGGAGAAAAGGTATCCGCGGATCCACAAGTGGAAGGGGGCTTTTTTTAATAACAAAAGTAGAAAAACTCCAGAATAGCTACTCAATAAAAATTGATATAAATATTTGAATTTTTTTTTTTGGATAAGAAATGTATTTTTCTTTCTTTATTGCGAAATTCGAATGCGAATTCATTAATATGAATTAATTGAAGATGCATGTTTCTAAAACGCTGAAATCGATAAATAAACGATAATTATATATATTTATAGTTAAATAATAAATGTATCGCTTCAGTAGAACCAATAAAGAAACTTGTTAAGACAATGCCATGAGTTTTAATGTGAACTCTTAATAATTACTTTCCCGAAGGAAGTCCTAAGAGCAAATTAATGTTTTAGTGTGATTCAGTCGAGCTTGAGTGTAAGGACGCAGCGCATAGTGAACGAATCCAGTACAATTCATACCAGCACTCAGTATAATTCACGCCGCCCAAGAGAGCAGTGGCCGCCCTGGCTGCTTTTCCGCCCATGAAGTGTACGCGCGTCGCTTCAAACTTTATAACAAATACAAAAAACGCGTCTTAACATTCACACGCTTTGATAATTTTTTTCATAATATTATCATTTTATTCAAGATAAATTAGAAATCTTTCGAGTTTAAGAGCCACTAAGTGAAAGTTCTAATTGAAAATTACAACTAATAAGCACGTACGTATTTTGATACGTTTACTAATGGTCCATGAGCCAGCGACAGATTTTCATGACCAATTTCCTCCCAGTCTATAACTCGTAAAATAACTGAGAGAGTTGTATCATGAAGCGTTATGAACGTCAGTTGCGGCTCCGATGGTGGCTTGAGCAGTAGAGTGGTAGCCACCCACGCACATAATAAAAAAATTTTTAATCATTTATTTCCGATTAAAAATTCATCAAATTATAGTTAGCCTAATATTTTGAAGAAACAAAATTGTCAGCTATTTATAAAATGGTGGATTATGCGTCTGCAGGTCACACGAATATATACGTGTTCAGTGATTACCTCCCAATAGAAAAATTATCAGATGATAGTTTATGTATTACTGTTAATAAATAAAAAAGTCAGCTGGCTATATCTTGTGGAATGCTTGTCAGCTGATGCTCTGAAAGTGTAACGGGCTACCACTGCTCAACGCATCATGATACAACTCTCTCAGGCATTTTACAAATTATGGACTGAGAGGAAATCATTGACGAAATTAGTGCCTGGCTTACGGACCATAAAGAGTATCGCTAATATTATATAAGTTAATATAGATAATAAACAAGCTAAATGTAGTTGAAAATCAAGGTTAAAATCAGACTATTCATACGAGTAACTTTCACAAATTCGCGTTCGCGTATCACGCAGTAGTGTTGGGAATTTATAGTGGTTCCATAAAAATGGGAACAAGAAACACGTTTCGGTACTTACGTGAGTCCCTTGTGTTTATTATATACGTAGTCTAATGAATTTATTTACCTTTATACAATATAAGATATCATCCGCATACAATGCATATATTCCATTAAGAGTTATTATTTATTACCTATATATATTTTGATGAATATTGATGATTACCATGAAATTATATATACGCGCCTTGTCAGAACCCAACCACATTTTTTCCAACCTAAAAAGTATCCTATAGTCTAATCCAGATTATCATGAATACATCAGTGAAAACCGCATTCAAATCCGTCTAGCCGTTTCTGAGATTAGCGTACACAAACGCATAAATAAACAAAAATGTTTCTAGACGAAAGGTAGCCTATGCTCTTTGTCCTATGTTTGTAGCCTTTATAGTATGCATTCAAATTTTAAGGATGATCGATTGAGTGGGCAAAGCGTGAAAGTGTAATGAGCGGACAGACTCACATTCGCATTTATAATATAAGTTAGGATAAGCCTTACGTCTGAATCTGTATCAATAGAATGAATTAGTAGTAATTCATGAGAAATTGCCAAACTCATTACGGCACCTCTTGTTAATTTGTCGCCACAGGGATTTTCCAGTTCGTTGGTAGACGTGGAAAGACATTGTGATATGGTAATTATTTTCACATTTAAATGTCTTTGAATTTAGAAAAAATAATGCTTAGATAAACTCTACAGTCATGATTGCCTTAGAATTGTCATTATCGACATTCTTGCTTGCCCAGAGATTTGGCAATACTTTTTACTAATTTTAAAACAATTTTACCACCTAGTATTACGATATAAATAAATAATAATAATAAATATCTATCTTGATTCATACACTTGTACAAAATATGTAGATTCTACACGACAAAGGCTTGCAAATATTTGTATTTAACTTTTCCAATGTGTCTATTAAATAAATAAATAAATTAATGTGATTTTTTTATAAAATTTGTAAAAGTCAAAATGGCGATAGTCTAAAAGTTGGGTCTGTAATAATGAAAAGGGAGATATCTATCTAAGCATATCTATGCTTGATGAAAATATCTAAAATCTTCGAGCTGGACAATTAACTGAAAGTATTAAGTGAGCTTTCAAGTAACAACATATTATTAACGCTTAGGCTTTTTAGATATTTCTGATTTTTTAGACACACAAATCAAATATGGGCAAGATATTTAGCCGTCAAGTGTGTTAGCTCACGGCATATTAAACCTAAAAATCATATACCTCATATATTATACATCAAATGTGTTCCATAAGTTGACAAGCTGCTTCTCATTATGCAGATCTGTAAAGCGCAGAAATGTTCGCGAAAGCACGTAACGATAGCTTTCACGCAACAGTAGGCAATAGATGCGCGCAGATAGGTTGTAAAGATGTAAGATGTAAAATAGGATGTGAAAATCTAATTTCACATTAGATTTCCACATAACTTTTCAGTGGAGTGAATATTGAAAATTTTCACGTCATGAATATTTTCTTTTCGCAGTTATTTTAATATAATTTCTCTTCTATCTTCAAGTATTTTTGAAGGCTTCATATACGTGTAAATATATTAAATACATTAGGATTTTTTAGTCGGTCTTACAAAATGTAAACATGAATATAGCTTATGAAAATATGCACACTTGCATTACCTATGTATACCTGAAAATAGATTAAACCTTATAATTAAAAAGGCGATTGCGAATAATGCTTGACAAATGTATGTGACAAAGTATCAAGGTCCCTTGACTTGATACTTTATGTTACACATTAGTATCAACGTACTATCCATACATTGTTAAAAAAATTAATAATTGTTATTATATAGCAATAAAAGAGGAAAATTTTTGAATAAAAAAAATTTCGCATGACACAAGAAAACATTGTTGGTATTTTAAAGTAGAAATTGATAATTCTACAAGTTACCGGAATCTACTTAATTTACTTTAGTAGTTCCATGCCATGTCCTAGTACTAAGACAACTATATTCGAAATTACGTGAAAACTCAAAGTTAAACATTAGAAAACTATTTTAAAGTTAAGAAACCTTATAAATAAAAAATTATTGCTAAGGTACAGTACAAAATAAGTGGAAATAACTATTTTCTAACACTCGCTGCTAAATTACGCCCTAAAAAATCTAATTTATTACCTAACAGTCAGCATCTACCAGTAAAGTATTATCATTTCAACAATTCACAGTTTCACAAAAAAATCTCTATTAATCAAAAATATATATTCAGTGCCTATGTTATTTTCATAATTCGTTACTCCGTTTTATTAATAACAAGGTACTTATCAATAGACTTTAAAAACACATTGTACATGTGCATGGGAAAATGGAAAACGAAATATTATTTGCTACACGACTTCTAAAGTCTCGGTGGCTCTATTATCATACAAGCCTCTCAAAAAAGATCCCTTTGTGGATTTAAGTCGTTAACGATTTTTCCATGTTGATTTGAAAAATAAACACGTAGAAGCATCACGTATTTGATCAAATACACAAATTCAATAACAAATACATAACTGAACATACCCTGTGGATAAAAGTGATCTTGGCTTATTCCAAATTAACACTACTATAATGCGATTATTCAATTTGTTCTATCTAATACTATATAAGAAAATCATATTTCACGAACAAAACCTATTTTATTTATAGGTCTATTCAATGCATCCATTTGATATATACTTTTGAATGTCGGTCGTGTTAACACTATAAAATTTAAGCTGAACTATAGCGTACTTATCTATCTATAGCTATTGCAAAGAAAATACATAAACGGGAACGGTTTTCTTAAAAGTATAGAATTAAAACATTTTAAAGAATTAATTGGTATTTTTTTATTATATATCGTTAATCAGGGTTAACGTTTAGATAGATAAACAGGTGAACGGTTTTCTTTTAAGCAACAAGATTTATTTTTTTTAAGATAAAATTTTATACTAAACGCTATGCTATATTTTCAAATTATGTATTTAATTTTTAAAAATTTAGTTCTCCCGGTTGATTTTAATAATAACGAATACCTATAGACGCTCGCAAACAAGTTAACATAATGACTAACAATATATGTTAACAAATCGCTTGAAATGTGAGACAATGATACGACAGACAATCGTACAGTCTGTCAGATGTGTATATTGTTATGTGATCATCCCTTGTTTCATTGTTAACCAGCGCAGCATTGAAAGCTTTATGTGTCTTGAGTTGTGGATGGCATTTCATTTGAAGATGTTAAGATATATTTGAAAAACCATAAAACGCTTTTGACCGGATCTACAATTTAGAGGATAGAGTCGCCGACTTTCTTAGTCAGTGTATTTAAATCGTTGTTCAAAATTACATCCAAAATTTAATTACACCACTCGATAGCTAAAGGTTCAAAGAATTATTCGTTATATACGGTATATATATATATATATATATATATATGTATATAACTACTAATACTTATAATACCCTCAAAGAAAATGTTACTCATAGCGTACGCGTATAATAACAAATTTTAATTACACCACTCGATAGCTAATTGTTCAAAGAATTTTACGATAGATAGGTATGCTATATCGAATCCGTTAGATATAACTATAGTGCCTATAATATGCTCAAAGAAAACATTACTCGTAGCGTACACGTGTAACACACGACCATGTCGACGACATACCCACTTTTTTTTTATAAGTAGTAATTTTTTCCCATGAATATTTCATATTTCAATATTTTGGAGCCCTTGGTCTTTAAAAAGCGTTGAGCAAGCACATGGAAAAAATAGAGTTCTCTGTAGCAACAAACCACGTCACTGCGTATGGTCGCCTTTGGTTTAACAAAGGTTATTTGTTATTTCATGGTGCTCGTTAATGTCTCAATAGACAGTTCAGCCATAAACATGACTCACTTAGCCTTTTACCACACACAAGCTTAAACAAAATAACATAAACAACTTGCTCCGTTTGATACCAGTTAGTACACCTAAAATAAAACAGTATGTGAAATAAGCCTTTGTTCGATACACAATTTTTTTTCTGTAATATTATCTACAGAAAAAAATGAGGAGTCCTAATTAACCACCTGTAGATTGTGCCTTGTCTGCTTGCGTCAATCTAGTTTTAAATTAAATTAAAATTAAGATATGAAATATGTACCGTGGAATATACCGTAAGTAATGCCGTGATAATACCTACATTATTTTTAGAATTTCTATTATTTGTACGATACGTGAATGAAACAAATTGTAAGCGCAGCACTCAAGGTCTCTGTGAATATGGAGCACTTACATTATAAATGACTTTTGGGGAGCTGGGAATACTAAATTAAATTTTTCTCTGCAGTATGTATAGGTACTTTACTTAGCTGGTATTTTATTGTAGGTCTTGTTCGTTCTTGTTCACACACTTACCAGAGATGCTGGCGTTACTGACCTTCTGTTACTGTTACCTTTTTAACAAAAAATAAACCGTCTCATGGTCTTTCCTCATGGATGCCAGAACTGGACCAAATTAAAATGGGACCAGCTTTCAAATAAAAAAAAAATAATCAAAATTGGTTCACCCAGTCGAAAGTTATGAGGTTACAAACGTAAAGAAACATACGCGTCGAATTGAAAAGGAATTGTCATCTTATTATCAAACACTTTAAGAGGGAAGTATAGCTTTGCGATAGGTATTTAGGAAAACACATGCTATCGCTTGTGCGCTCTAGCCCCGGGGCAGTCGTGCGATAGAGAGCGTTGCAGCTCCCGACTGACAATAGTACATTTTTTGATGAAATTTCATTTCGGAAGAAAACAGTTTCCACTAACTCAATCTCAACAAATCATTTTGATTTTCATGTCAATCGTTTCAACATGATATATTCTAGGTTTATAGGTTTTTTTTTTATTTTATTTTTTTATTAGAGATGGGTTTGCTCTTGGCCAACAACCAGCTGGGTAGCAAGGGAGAGACCTAAGATGGAGCGAGCTCACCCAGAAGATGCCTATTCACTCGAACTTTGAAAAGATTAGGGTTATATGAACTCGGAAACACAGACGCGGGCAGGGAGTTCCAAACCTTGGCGGTGCGCATTATAAAGGATGTTTTAAAGCGCTTGGTTCGAGAAGGGGGGATTTCGTCTAGATGAGGATGGTAACCAGCCGTACGTCTGTATGTCCGATGGAAGAAAGGGAAAGGCGGTATGAGCTCATGGAGCCCCTGAGCACACTCACCGAAGTACATCTAGGTTCGCTAATAGGTTTCGCTTTTTATAAAAAAATAGATGGTTTTTATAAAACGGTTTAATTCGACAAAGTTTTAATCATAAAAAATAAGTCATTTGAGGTGCCTATAAGTTTGAATCTAATGCAAATTTTGAAAAAAGGAAAACCTATAAATTTAGTTTTTCACTGTGTCAATAACATGCAAAAAAATTATGGAGATTGGAAAATATTTAGAAGTGGAAAAACGTTTTCTCTTTTTGTATGGACGAGTGCGTGCTATTCTTCCCTCTTAATTTTAAATACTACGATCAAATGTAAGTATTTCAAAATTTTTATATACAATGACTGAAATTGTGTGAATGAAGAACATACTATAAAAGGAGTAATACAAATCTTCTTCTTCTGCAAGTGCCTTAAGGTTTCCCCGACGTTGGCGATCACACCTTCGAAAAGGCATCTCTATCATGCGCCACTGGGAACAGCTCTCCCACTCCTGTAATTTCGGTCCATTGGCGGATGTTTCATAACCAAAACATATGGATGGAAATATTCGAAATAAAAGATAGTTCCATTAAAAGAATTTTCAATACATTTGCATAAATTATATTGGTACTGAATTTTAAGTAATAGAGTCAGTATTTTGTTATACGGATTTAATAGTTTTAGTTTTAGAACAGGCCATATTTTTCGAAAAAATAATTGGTTAATTGGTGAAGCTTTTTAAAACGCCATTTACATGTTTGAACAATCGCTCTGTGTGATTCTGCAATTCAAAATTATAGAAATTTTCATTAAAAAATACCTAGATCTATACTTACTTACTTACTTTTACTTACTAATATTATAAATGCGAAAATAACTTTGTCTGTCTGTCTGTCGGTCTCGCTTTCACGCCAAAACTACTGAACCGATTTAAATGAAATTTGGTACACAGGCTACTTTTTAATCCGAAAAAAGGTTTGTAAAGGGGTTGAAAAGGGAAATATAAGGTCGTCATTTTTAAAGATAGGAGATTGAAGCCTATTATATAGGCTGTTGATTAGAAATAAATAAATGTTATTGCGAAAAAAGGGTTGTAAGGTTTTGAAAGGGGGAGATAAAAGCTTGTATGGAAGTTTTCTGTCTGTCTATTACCTTTTCACGCCTTAACTACTAAAGCGATTATCATGAAATTGTTCATACAAGTTGTCATATACAAGAAAGGTACCTTTCATCCAGAAAAAAATTACTGTCTGCAAAGGGATAATCGAAAAATAAAATAAACAACTATAACGCCTGGCCATAGTGTTATAGCAACAATAGGTTAAGCGTTAATTTTTTTATTTTTCAACGCGGACGAAGTCGCGGGCACCAGCTAGTTATACTATAATATTAAGTCCTTTACTAATAATTCAATACGTATTCCTTAGTTGATGCCAGCTAAGTTTAACAGAAATAATTTATTAAGTAATTTGCTCGAGATACGAAAAATTTCATATTTCCACTCAGAATTTGAATTTTACCTGTGCATAAAACTTTAGATTAAAGGTTCCAAAGAAAAGGGAGTAGCAGGTGGTAAAATTAAGTTATGGATCTTGACCTCGGTTTCTCCTAAGTTTAAATTTCTGGAAGCTACATGACACTTTTATGCAAGTGATGTGCATACACTCATCAAAATTTCAATGTAATTTTGTTTGGACCAACAATACCTAAACTATCCAATCAAATTTCACAAGTAAAAGTTTTAAAGCATAGTTTGTACAATATTCTTTATTTTGATGACTTTAAAGCGGAAATTAAAATGGTTTTTGTATATTTATTTCGATTTGTAAATGTTCTAATGTTACTTCCGTATAGTTGACATCCAGAATATCTTGGTATAGTTGAATTTGTTGGATATAAAATACACTTTCTGTACAAAGCATATACTAATTACGAGTATGATTTACTGATTAATTAATGTTAGGGCCTCTTTCACCATCTCTGAGTAAAGGGTCAAGTAGGCTAACCGCCATTTAAAGGCATTTAAAGGTAAGAAAGCGTACGAGTTTCACCATCTTCGATTAGCATTACTATTTTCATTAAAACCAGTTACTTAAAAAGTAATTAATCAACACTTTACTTGTAGTTGGTGAAAGAAACTCTAAGCGCCTCTTTCACCATCTGTCAAGTAGGCTAACTGTCATTTAAAGTCACCGGTAACCGGTGATAATGGAGCTGATATATCTTTGTTTGTACGGTAAAAGTCCCAAAAACGTAGATACGATAAATAGAAAATATTTTAAAAAAAATGCCTATCGAATGATGCACTAAACTGAGTTTAAAACATAAAATTATTTCTAAAATTAACTACAGAACACTTTACTTGTAGCTGGTGAAAGAGGCCCTAATACTAATATAAAATATACTAAATTTAACTGAAGTTAACAATTGTCACATTTATCACACTTTACTTAAACAAAAATATTTAAAGAATATGAACATTAAAATCCTAGACGTTGTTCTTCTCTTTGTGTATTAACATGTCTTATTAAATACGGAAGACTCCATAAAATTTCCCGTTTAAACTATTTAACTTTCATCGCCACCATAAAAAATCGCGGTATTGCATTAGTGTGCGTATAACAAAACACGAATTTGCGTTTGTACTGCTCTCGTATAATTCAACTTTAAGCAGTATTAATTCTAGACTCTGGAATTTATCACTCAACCACTTCGGGTTTGTAAACTTCGCAGTAATCTAAATGAAAGGTTAAATTGGACTTGCGGAAAATATGGTTATATTGATTTAAAAAAAACGAACTGCTGCGAAAGTGTTGCTCCCATATAGATTAAAGGTGTTTCGTCACAGAGTCGTTTTGTAGTGACAAATTATAGCAGTGTTTTAGTCATTAAATTATATGCAAGAAGTTTAGATTCATAACGATGAGAAGAGATGACGTTCTGTAATGGAGAGGCACAGAACAGTCAATTTGTCTCTCCTTGTCTTTCGCGAGTTTGAAGCAATGAAATTGTTCCACGGTTTAAATACCATTCCACTATAGCTTGTTACGTAGCCATGACAACTTTTTTCTTCCAACTATAACAACTTTTCCATTAGCCACGGCACGGCACGGCATACATTTTCATACATTTTTGCTTCTGTGATGTATGAAAATGTATGCCGTACCGGGCCGTACCGTGGCTAATGGAAAACCGCCCTATCGTTATACTTCTGTCTTTCCCAGTGTGTAGCAGCCGGTATCTCATGTCGCAATACATGATCCAAGTACGAAACTTTCCTCTGTTTAATGGGTTTAATAGTACGAACCAATTCCATCCTTTGTCTTCTTTCCGTTCTTCTGTTAAAACAATCACTAGTGAATTAAATAGTCATATAGGACAATTTCAGTCCTATAACAATATCAAAATAAATTGAATACAAAACGCAATAGAGAAACGAACTAAAGAAAACGAATAACGCGGATATAATTTAATCCAAACACTTTGCACAGCATGAAATGGCATATTGTTTTCAGTATATAAAATAAAAGTTGGTTCGCCTTTGAAAATTTCTCTCCGAAATATGAAACAGTGATAAAGTTATTTATTCGTTAAATGAAGAGACTGAATATGTCGTGAAAATTTTATCGCTCAGTCAATTCTCAGCTTCTTAAGCCGTTTGCTTAAGAAGCTTTTTGCCTATAAAACACGAACACTAGACAAGAAAAATGTCTTGTCTGGCTTATCATACTCATTCCAAGTAAGACATCTTATCCTCAGTCTGTAACCATAATTCACGAACGATATTTTCTATTAGGTAATATTTTTATAATTAAAATATTCTATTATGCACTATAAAACATATTTTAATCCCAGGTGTCGATCTTCAAATTCCTAAATTTATATTCCTCACAAGCTTTGTCCCAAGTATTTCGAAAGCCGCGTTCAAGCGACAACTTTGTTTACATAGTTGAGTAGATGTCGTGTCTAAACAAGATATCTTGTGTAGAAGCGACATTGAAAAAGGGCAAAATGAGTAGATCATGTTTGATCCAACATAAGAAAAAATATCTAATAATATACTTACGGTCTCATTAAGGGCCTCTTTCACCAACTACAAGTAAAGTGTTCATTAGTTACATTTCGAAATAATTTTATGTTTACTTGAATTATGCACTCGGTTTACTGCATCGTTCTATAGGCGATTTTTTTATTATTTTCTTTTTAATGTTTGGGACTTTTACCGTACAAACAAAGGTATATCAGCTCCATTATCCCCGGTCACCGGTGACTTTAAATGTCAGTTAGCCTACTTAACAGATGGTGGAAGAGGCCCTTAATATTATAAATGTAAAAGTAAGTAACTCTGTCTGTCTCTCTCTCTCTCTCTGTCACTTACTCTTTCACGCCTTAACTACTCTAATTTTTCACTAAAATCATCAAACCTGGCGATCATCAATCCCTACTCTTTTGCTATTAAAAGAAACAAAACAAATGGTTGAATTTGTTTATACTATTATATTATTTAGTAAGGTGAGGTGCGGAGGAACTATGTTTGATAACGAGTTTATCTTTATCTCCTTTTTTTAGATGTTGCCGACTGACTGCACGGTTTATGTTCCAGTGTTGTGATACAAAACATCGCAAAACGATAGCAGAAATAATAAAATGTAATTAAGATTAGAACAGGAAATGACTAATACAAGTCGAAACATCAACTTCGCTAACAATCCGAAACTACTACTGCTGGATTTTCTTATAAAACAATGTTTTGTGGATAATGTTAACCACAGTCAAATTTTACTGGACGATAAAAGATTCGAAGGTAAGCAGAGCTTTGTTCTTATCACATACAATGTCTTCGTTTTTATTTATTCTTAGAGAAAATTATTAAATAAGACATCTATGAATACGTAATATATATTTTTTTGCGTTTAGCTTGAAAAACAGGTTGACGGTCCAATTGATGGTAAGTGACCACCATAAAATTTTTTTTTTTTAATCGTAGCATGATTGTTAGGCACAATATCTCATATATCTCCTCGGATCTATGACATACATAGGTATTTTTGAAGATACTAAAAACAATATATTATAGTTAATCCATATAGAGGCAAACATTTTTTTACACCGTTAAATCTTACACAAATGTAGGCTACAATGACTCACGCTCAACCTTTACCCTTTATCTTACTTGCGTCATCACGATCAATGGACACATACATACACTGTATAAACTGCACTAATTGGAAATAGAGTAAATTAAAACGCTTTTATTTTTTTCATTAAGATGATGTTCTGTGGTGTCCGCGAACATTTGATGGATTCGCCTGTTGGGCCGAGACACCAGCCTCTGCCACGGCCATACAGAAATGCCCTGAATTCGTCGTCGGATTTGACCCCAACCGTTATGCATACAAAAGGTAAATAGAATATTGGTTTTAATATAAAAATAATGACGATTTTGCAAATCTCTGGAAATCATATTATTTAATTTTCGATTTAATAATTATTAATAAATTGTAATAATAATATAGCGTCGGTTGCTACGTAAGCCGAATGTTTCACAACAAATATTTTCATCTGACCACTGGGAAAACTATAATGTCGCAAGGGCATCACATACCCAACAACACCCGGATTCTTATAAGACTCATAAACTCCTATACACATTGGCGACGAGGTTCAGTAAATTTAATAAGAGTCGGGTAATCACAAGAGAGCCATATGAGCACAAAGGGTAGCAGAGCACGATCGCGAATATAAAAATAAACTTTATTAATTTTATTGTGTCTTAAGGATCATTATTTAACTATAAATATATTATACTAGTGGGTGCCCGCGACTTCGTCCGCGACCCAATTTTTTTACATACAAACCATTCCTGATTATCCCTCTATCCATAAGTGAAGACGGAATCCCTCGATGGTAGGTGGTTACCATAAATATAGGTAATAGTCCAGTATCCCTCACTTGGAATTTTTCTGATTACTAACAGGCTGAATCTTCGTGAGTAGCTTCAGTTTGCCTTCATTACTTTAGCTACCTCTATCGAGAATTTTCGCAGAGGAAAAAGGTGCGTCTCGGCAAACCGGACTATAAGTTTTAAGCCAGTTTAAAAAAAAATGTAGAACTAAATACATACGTAAATATCACCTTTTGTTCCCAATCTCCTCAAATGATTTTTCAAATGAAGAACACTTAATTTTTCTTGACTTGGTATACTTTGTTTTAAGCTTACTTAAGCATTCCAAAAAAGATCGTCTATTTTCCTTGTTTTAATAAAGACACCATTGTTTTAAACGTGCTTCGACTGTTTAATTCAAAATAAATAAATCTTGAATTCTGTTAACGTCCAAATAAATTAAAGTAACTTCTAATAGACCTGAACTTATTTTTTCAGGAGTATTAAGTAGACGTAAACTCTGTTTAATAGAGGGACGTGTCAACTTGTTGTAAAATGAATTTTATAGAATACACTAAGAAATATACTTTATATAATAACGTTCGCCATCACTTATCACTTAGTGAAAATGTCAACAAAACAATTACCGGATTAGTAAATTAAATATAAATGAATGAGTGGCAATTTATATCACGCGCTAATCTCAGGAACTACTAGTTCGAATTGAATTTTTTTTTTGTGTTGGATAATCAATTTATCGAGGAAGGCTATAAGCTATAGAAAACGCGGACGAAGTCGCGGGCACCAGCTAGTAAATAATATAAAGTGGCAGTGGGCATGACAGATGGTACGGAGAACCGACGGACGCTGGGGCCAGAAGGTTCTCGAGTGGAGAGCCACTACAGTGTAGACCTCCAAGGTGGACAAACGACCTGATATACCACATGTCGACATCGGCTGCATCTGACCGGTTCTTTTGTAAAATTATGTAAATTGCACGCAAAAACTACTGAACCAATCACCATGTGCATACACGTTGTCTAAGACACCAGAAAGGACATAGGGGACGAAGACGCTGGCACCAGCTTGTAAATTATATATGCGTGCTCAATTCTATTGACTTCTAATTTAGTTTTAGGTATCTAGTAATAATCTTATTCTATATAAATAAAAATAAATATTTAAATGTGTTGCTAAACGCAAAACTCGAGAACAGCTGGACCGATTTTAATTCTGTCTTCACTCATGGATTGGGAGATAATCAGGGAAGGTTTTTACGTAAACAAAATGTACCTCGGGCGAAGCCGGGAACGGGTCGCTAGTATAATATAAAAATAAGTTTTATACGTAGTTTATAGCTTTCGTTTCGCTCGCCTGGCTTCAATCCTACAAAAAGTAATTAATGTCAAAATTTGAATTAATGTACATTCATACTAACATACACTACTTGTATTAAAATATAATAATATTCGCGAAAAAGATTAAAATCGCAATTATATACCTACTTGGTTGGACAGAATAAAAGTTTATAAATTTGGAGAAATTTCATTATATAATGAGCTGCGCCCGCGACTTCGTCCGCGTTAAAAAGAAAAAAGCCTATTCTTGTCCCGTACGTCTAAATGTTTATCTACCATGTTTCATGAAAATCAGTTAATTCGTTTAAGAGTTATGGAGAAACATACATACATACACACAGAAAAAAATTCTAAAAATCGTCAATTTAGTTTCAGTATCATGTATAGAGCCTATAAATCTCTGAAAACTAAGTAACTTACTCCATGACCAACCTTTACAGATTTTTATTATTAGTATTGATTGATGAACAAGATACGAATTTCTCTATTTCTCATGTCTAGTTACAATACGCATACTGTTAAATCATCAGGTACCTTATTATAATAAGATATACACAAAACACTTTTGGTAAGTCTGAAGCAAAAATGAGCACAAATACGAAGCGGCTATCTGTTATTCATCACGCCACAAAAGGGTCCACAAAGTTACAACCCGTGCCACAGAAATTCGCTTGCTCATTTCTAGTGACCACTGCGAAAGCTTCACAATGTTCTCAACCACACAACAGTCACAGAATCACGTTTAACTCTTGTTGTGACATTGTATGACACATAGATAAAGAGGTGTCTACATTTTGACGATGATTTTGTAAATTATGTCTTGTGGTTTCGTAGGTATTGTGGTTAGTTGTAACCATAGAAAATCCTATGGCTGCCATCCTTACTGATACTAATACTACGATTCATTAGCCATTATACCTACCCATTGGCTAATGAGTAATGGCCCCTTTACCCCCTAACTCAGGGGTTCTGGGTTCAGGGTTCTGGGTTTGTATGGTTATCCCATGATAAAAAAATATTTGTACAAAAAAATGATAGTACAAAAAGTTGCAAAAAAACATAGGCAACCCTATGTGCCCTGAATAAAATGGTAAAAGAATCTAAATATAACTAAATGTATAATAAAAATCAAAAGAGTATAAACGAATAAATAGACTTGCTCGAATCAAAAACAAACACAAATAAATGTACTTGCAAAAGTTTATTTTGAAATGCAATCAATCAATGTCATACTTCATTCCTGTTAGTGCTCCTCGCCGCTGATTCTGCAGATGTTCAAGTATTTTAAATGCAATCAACGATCTTGAGTTAAAAGAAGGTCGACCAGTGAACGCTGGTCTAAAACGCTTGAAGTTGATTCCTGATCAATTAGCCAGTTAGTAAACAAGCTAGTCAAGGTTAACAAACCACAAGCGCAGACTAAATCCATAATCTATAAATATCGGTAGTCAAACTGTCATTTTAGCAAGGGGTACAGATTGCTGATGAGGTGACTTACAGAAGACAGAAGACCAGTTGGGTAAGGGTGAGTGAGTAAGGGATACCAATCATTTCCTCCCTATCCCAATCCCTCTATTGGTCCACTTGGAACACCGGCGTTGCTTGCTTCATAGGCGCTGGTGTTGTGATCTTCTAAAAATATAAATTGAAAATTCAACGTCTAATAAAGATTGACAAAGTTAATAAATCTAATTGTTTTGTCTTTGATACAGATGCACCGAAAATGGCACGTGGTTCGTACATCCGGACGCTAACAAGCCTTGGACTAATTATACGACATGTGTCGACATTGAAGACTTAGATGTACGTATTTTCTGTTTATATTTTTTTAAAAAGGTGTTCTATTTCTATTAGTCACAGTTTTATTTAGTCCTATTTTCTCAAAGACATTATTAACATTATAAAGAGTCTTATTACGAGTTTTAAAAGAAAACTAGGAATTTTTATACTCACCTTTTTCCTCATCCATACAAAATTCACAGAAGAAAAAATAATCGTCATACTATTAATAATTAATCTGTGAGTGTAGCTAGTTCAACATACAATCATTCTACATCTAGCCCATAAGTAGTTCTATATCCTTACCTTGATTCTTCAATATATCTGTACATTGTCATTTCAGTGTAAATTTATGTACATATTTCTGGCCTCCAAAGTTGTGGAATACCCTGTTATGTCTAATAATATTTAATATCCTCACCATATTTCTCTGCGGATATTGGCTTGACTCGGCGTAGTACGCGACCGAACTGCCTCCAATAATGTACATACAGTGCACAAAGGAAGCTACACATAAACCGGAATTTGTTCGAAAATTCTATGAAACATACGATCAAAAAGCAATATATGACGCGAACTCGTGATTATATAATATAATTTACCTTTGACCTAAGACTAAGTGAGAATTATACCAAATGATTTAAAATTAATGTCTTCTGAAATAAAAACAGTCGATGATTGCAAACGTCCATTCAAACGCTGATTAAATAAAAAAATGTCCAAAAATGTTCTGCAATTCAATGGAAATAAATGCAACGTTTTAAATTTTGTTATCTACATTTTTTTAATTGTACGGCCCTAATTAAAAAAAAAAAATTAAAGGTACATTCTTAAGTTTAGATTGCAACTTTCAACCTTGTTTTGTATATAATGCATATTCAAGGATATATTAAAAATAATAAAATCAACTTGTGTATAAAATCAAGTTTAAGTTAAATAAAAGTTGAGGTATTTAAATCCTTACTAATATTTTAATTAGTATTTTCATTTAAATTTTAATTCCAGTTCCGTAGCGTTGTCAACAGCATTTATGTTGTGGGCTATTCAATCTCAGTTGCAACATTACTTCTCTCCATAATTATTTTCATATATTTCAGGTAAGTTTTCATACACATTAAATAAGTTTCAGAAAATATTCTAATTAATAATAACTAGAATCTAATTAATAATAAAATCTATCTCGTCATTCTGAGATCATGGCATAATAAAACGGAACAGGAAAAATTCCATAAAAAATTTTTAGTTTACCAATACTAGGCGCCTGTTATTCCAAACCAATATTCTAAAAGTTTAACCAAAAACATTAAGAAAAAAGGTAGCTCCTCGGCAGTTTCTCGGAGATTATGTGTAAAATAGGAAAAAAGTACAAAAAGTAGGCAATTAAAACTTTAGAACAGAACAGAACTAAAGTTAATTAATAATCTTAAAAGCGAAAGTAATTGACGCTGAAATTTTTATTACTGTGACGAGAAAGGTTTTTGAGCAATAATTTCCTGTCTCGAAATTCAACAAATAATAGAAAAAAGACTGAATTTGGTCCAGTCGTTGTCAAGTTCATTTTCACACAGCTTTTTTATTTATATAAATACACTTGTCGATTAATGTTGTGATTCTCTCCGAAAACCTTTGTAACGGGATATATCACTGGTTGTAAACAGTCAGAAATACGCACCTAGTATGTATTAGATTACAAAGCCTTTTGGAGAGCGTATCTCTGTACATAAAAGCATAAAACGGACTGCTGCTGGTGAAGTTTTACTATTTATTTTTTAAATAAGCTTATTTAAGTAAATATCATAATATTTAGAAATATTTAAAAATTATCAACAATATACTTATTAAATCTGAATCCAAATTAAATCCAATCGATATTAAATTAATCCAAATTAAATAATAATTTTATGAAGACTGTAAAAATATATTTGTAGTGAAGTTGAATTTTAAAATCTATGAACTAAACCAAGATCTGCGTACTGCGCGTGTACGTTTAAACTAATTATAGAATAGTTATATTCTATTATATTATAATTGCAACATTATAATGTTATCTAATTACATATTAAGGTCTCTCCAGTGCACAAGGATACGCATCCACATGCATCTTTTTACTTCAGTCACATTGAATAATATACTTTGGATCATTTGGTACAAAACTGTTGTCAACCGAGTAATTGTCGTTCAGGAAAACAAGGTAAACAAGGAAAACTTTATATTTTTTACACATTTTTATATACAGTTAAAAACATTTAACAGTGTCTGCGTTCGAATTCTAAAAAGACTGTGATTTTTAGGTAATTGTCTAAATTAAATCCTTTGTTAGAGTGAGTTGGGTTCATAAAGTCAATATTGTAAAACGCCTATATAAACAAAATGTCCAATTTGTAATATGTTGCTATTAGTAAAAGCGTCTGATGTTTTATTTAATAAATAAACTTAATATCCCATGATAATAATGCAAAAGTTTGTGAGGGTTGTTAGATATGTGGTAGATATGGTTAGACTCTTTCATGCAAAAACATGTCAGGAAAAATGTTGAGTTCTTAACGGATAGTCTAAAAATATTTAAAATATATGAGGCGCCATCATCGTCACAGCTATAACAATGTCAGGCGCTTTAATTATCAGGTTTTATATTTTACATTTTTCAACGCGGAAGAATGCCAAAGATTTAAAATTTACAGTATACAACTTTTACACGTATATATTACACTTTCTGAACCCAACTCATTTAAAAAAGATTGTTAGTATTAATTCTCATTATTATGACCGTTTTAAATCACTATGCCGTCTTATAAATTTTTGGATTTTTTGTATAATACTTGCTTCATTCTAGGTTTGGTGTCAAATTTTACATATCATCACAAACTACTTCATGGTAACAAGCTACTTCTGGATGTTCTGTGAAGGTTTACATCTACATATCGCTCTTGTCGTGGTAAGATACACTTCGTACTTTCCAATTTGTGGAAAATGTCGTTGTTTGCACTGTTATTTATGCACCTTTAGCAATCCTTCCCCTAACTTGGAAAAAAAATATTTTATATTTTTCGAAGTAGAATTCTCTTTGAAGTATTTTCCTTTCATTCTACTGAATTTGGAGTTTTAAAAAGCAAAACAATGAGCACGTGTGGTTCAAAAGCGCTTCGTCGGACCTACGCTTTGACATACCTAGCTTTTAAACTTTTATTATTTCAGTCAAAATAGACAAAAATAGCTGGAATTTGGAGCCTCACAATTGAAATATCATGCTATAGATACGTCTGATATATTTTTCCATTAGAAACTCCGATTGTAAACTGATCTATTTCAATTAGATACTAGAATAGTCTACTTAAGTCTAGAATTTGTAACACAGGTGTTCGTAAAAGAACAAGTTGCAATGCGGTGGTTCATCGCCCTCGGATGGATGGCATCTTTTGCGGTCGTCGCCTTGTACGCTGTGGTGCGATATTATACTCCTGGCGCCACCGAGCGGTCAGTAAGACAAGACCTCTCTCTATAAAATATGTGTTATATAGTACAGTGATCTTGAATGCAAGATATTTTTTATTTCGATGATTATATACTAAATTAATGGTATCAAACAGAACAAACATTCATTGTAGGAAATTTCTTTTAAGCACAGATGGTTGCAGTTGCAGTGGATTCATTGGTTATATTTTTGACGCCTGATTGATTTCTAAAAATATGACTGGCGATTTTATTGATTTGCTTGGCTAAACATGATGAAGAAAATGCAATGCGAATATTATATTATTTTTTCTTTACATGAATTCATAAAATGAAGCGCATCTTAATGATAAAGGAAGTGTTGCTAACATTCGTTTGAAATGTTTGCAAAATTTGTTCTACTTTGTAAGGGGTTATGACTACATTAACATTATTTATTACAATAATGCAAACAAATACAATATTTGTTAATTTAGCAGTTTTTTAGTGCAGTTATAATGTTAATTTCCTAAGTGATACTTAATACTTATAAATTATTATCCCCTTAGTTCCAAACATGTATGTATAGGATGATGCGCTTAGCTTAGAGAAGTTAGACATCTATTTTAAATGCTACTTACCCACGTTATTTCTCAACCCCATAAACTAAATAATATGTTAGTGGAGCTCTGCGAGTTATGTTGATAAGTTAATAAGCGTAATTGTGTCTTCAGACAGTGATGCGAGATTAAAAAAAAGTTTTTGTTCACAAAATAATTTTACCTTTTTGAAATGAATTAATTACTTTCAGTAATATAAAAATAAATTGTAATAGATTTATGTATGATGAATGATGTTGAACAAAAAAATGTTTGCGCTTTTTCCGATTTCCATTTTCTTTCACAATAAAAACAATTATTTTCTCTCTTAGGTGTTGGATGGATCAAAGTGATACTTTCTGGATTATAATCGTTCCGGTAGTGGCTTCCCTGATATCTTCATTCGGTAAAGTATAATGGAATTTTCTATTAAATTCTGACAGTAGGTGCACTTTAACCATAGATAACACAGCTGTTAAACTAGGGAATTATTTTATTTCAGAACCTTTAAACGTCTAAACCTTTTGGTAGCCGCGCGCTCCTAGTACTAAAAGTACATTTTAATATCTACTTATTATATTTTTATCTATTATAGAATGGTATGAAATTGCAACGACAGATTGTGACCTTAGGCATACTGTCAAGTTATAAACGACGATTACTTACACATAGAGTAGAGAAAAAATTGTTATTGTTGCACCTAATTGAGGTAGATTAAATGGGCTTAGCACCTACACTAGTGCTTATATACATACGTGAAACATAGAGCTCTTTTGTATCGCACAAATAATGCACAAGTAAAAGTAGCACTGTGTACAGTGCAGTAGCACTGAATTTGTGACGCAATTAATAAGTAATAACTATTGATTGTGTTTTTCTGTGTCAGAGTTTATATTGTAATATAACCTCGCTCGTAGGTGTGTGAAATTGTTACCTGACAACGCGAATTACGTCAGTATCGGGTTTTTTGCGGTCGTATTGTCTACGAAGAGCCTCTTTGAAAATGAAAATTATCCTTTTACAACCAACTAATCCCTAAAATGCGAAATGTATAAGCGTTCATATTGATCCGAACATGAGTAGTAAAGCATATTATTCTACGTAGGTAGGAAATTGGGGTATGGTTAGTTCTTACAGTGGAGTAATTTTGTAAATCTGGAATAAAGAATAGAAGAATTGATAAGAATCTATTAAAAATGTGTGGAAATGAAAATGTCCGTTTTATTCCTTCATAATAAGAACTAGCCGTAGGTATATTCCATTTCCAAATCCACAATTCACTTAAATCTCAAATCTAAAAATACAGAATTCTATATAAAAATATGTAATTTCTTTAATTTAATTTGATTTTTCGTCACGGCGAAAAATCACACTCTTATGATTTTTCGTCTAAAATGCATTTGCTTTTTAATAATTTGAGAGTAATGTAGTTTTTATTTCGGTGAATGAGTAAGGGACGCCGGAACCAAATTTCCCTATGCCTACCTAATCCCTATCCTACTATGTTCGGCAGCGTACTTGCAGAGTTGCTGTGCGAGTAGAGTTTAAAATTAATAAAAAGAGTAGTATACCCTCTAAGATTTTTTACTGTGTATCTGCATGATCAAAATTTGCATAGATTTTACTGGCACATAGACGCAAAATTGCCAGTCTATGTGTCTTTTATAAGATGTACTTCGGAGAGTGTGCTCAGGAGCTGCATGAGCTCATACCGCCTTCCCCTTTCTTCCATCGGACATACAGACGTACCATCCTCATCTTGTCGAAATCTCTCCTTTTCGGACCAAGCGCTTTACATCCTTTATAATGAGCACTGCCAAGGTTTGGAACTCCCTGCCGGCGTCTGTATTTCCGAGACTAACCCTCATATAACTCTAATCTTTTCAAAGTTCGAGTGAATAGGCATCTTCTGGGTAAGCTCGCTGCATCTTAGGCCTCATCCTTGCTACTCAGCTGGTTGCTGGCCAAGAGCAAACCCATCTCTAATAAAAATAAAAAAACTGAATAGAATATTTTGACAACTCGTCTTTAATTTTGATAGCGTCATTATTACGTGGGAATTACGCGTTGTTATTATTACTGTAAATAATTTTAGGATTGCGGATAACAGCTCGAGTGTTACTAACAACGGGGAACTAATCTGATGAAGTGTTTGCAGTGTTCCTAGTTAATGTGGTACGAGTGCTACTCATGAAACTGCAACCGCTACCTAACAACAATCAACCGTCGCTTGTTGCTCGCAAAGCCGCTAGAGCAGCTCTTATACTGGTTGGTAACTTCATTTATTTAATCATTAGCTGGTGCTCGCGACTTCGTCCGCGTTGAAAAGTATAAAACGCCATCTACCATAGAATCGATCGCTAAAAATATCACCAAGCAGTTGTCATGTTCTATTCTATTCAAACAAACAAAGAAATCTTTCCTCTTTATAATATTAGTATAGATAATATTAGTATAGATAACACCTACATTTCTCTGCAATGAAATATTTATTTAAATGCGACTGAAAATTCACTTAGATCTCTTATTAAAAATTTGTGTTTGGTTTTGCATCAATTTATGTTTAGTCATTTATTCATGTTTGTCATGTAAGAAAGACCAATGATTTTGATTATTTTCCAAAAATTAATAGGCATTTAATTTAAAAGCTATCAAAACGAAATAAATGAAATTCAAACAAAAACTTCAGTCGAATAATAACTTATAATCAATGAAATTTATAGAAATACTTCAATTTTTACTTAAAAATTTAAAACATTAAATGTAGGTACTTAATTTATTTAATGTATATAACTAATAATTAATTATTTAATGACGAGGTCATCCTTCCTATATCATTAAAGTAGATAGTAGAGGCATTTTTTGGATATATATTGGCGATAATTATTTGTGGTATATGGTACATTGTTAAATATAATTTAAATTATGAATTTATTAAGACTACATAGTGTTAAAATTCGTCCGTAACCATAATTTAAATTTAAGAAAAAAACACTGTTTTTAATTTTCTTTATTACCATACCACTAAAGCAATGAATCAAAAACAAAATCCGTTAACAAACAGATGAGACAGAGTCATGGAACGTTTTTTTATATAAATAGATAGCGACAACTAGACATAATTCTGTCTTACATAAATTTTGATATAAGTCTCAAAAGTGAATCTAAAAATAACCGCTACACCACAACGCATTTCAAAATGAACGGCAAAGACGGACATAAGTAAGGCTAAGTCAACTGACTAAGTGTGACGTCACTGGCTAAGTAAACGAAACGAAACACTGAGCGCTACTTAACCAAACGTGACGTCACTTTTAATTTGAGGATCATAACATACTTCATAATTGTGACACATTTATGTAGAAATGGTGATTATTACTCGTGTTACATTTGACTTGCTGCTGCTGGGGATCCATGGTTGAACTACTACTTACTGTACTACTATTGATTCTTTATTGTCTTTGAATTTGCTTCCATGGTGGGAGGAAATTTGGAAAGCTCATGATAACAAAATCGAGGCATAAAATTTGATGCCGTAGCCTAAATATCTATCATCCACATCTAAAATTTAATTACACCACTCGATAGCTAAACTATCAAAGAATTTTTTGGGACATAATTATGGTATAGATATTCAAATTCGACGCTCAAAGAAAATATTATTCGTAACGCCTTGTGCGTATTTAAGTAAACCACACGGCCGTGTCACGAAACAGCCACACCCCATTTATCAAAATAGCTTAAATCACTTCAATAGGGAATCAAGGAATAGGGAATTTGTACAAGACGTCGTCCATTGTTCAAACACGTTTTCGTATTTAACGCAGATTCCTCTGTTCGGTCTCCACTTCGTGCTAATTCCTTTGAGGCCTGCTCCTGGAACCTCTGGCGAAAAAGTGTACCAAGTCGTTTCGGCTCTCCTTACTAGTTTACAGGTTAGTAATGTTGTTTGAAAAAAAAATTTTTATAGTTTAGTTTAATATTACATAATATATAGTACAGTAGGTATTATTATTAACAATGTAGTATTTGTAACAAAATCATAATATTTCATTATGTTTGGAATTCCTATGCATTCGCACCTTGACAGAATAAATCATGTAATCACGTAATCACATTTTAGTGTATGCGTGATGCGATATTTCTTTAATATTTTGATATTTCTTTATCTTGCGTACGTGTGTGCGTGATATTTCTTTAATATTTTTAAAGATATATCACGCACATGAATATAAAGAATAATTATGATTACTGAGATTTATGATAAGTATATATATTTAGGTATATATGTATATAATTATGTAATTATATACCTATGAATTATTGCTATGATTCGCTCTCGGCTTCTCATGCAAGAACATATACAAGAAAACATACAAGAATTCAATTACAAAACAATGTGTATAGTTAACCATTTGAAATTCACGAATGAATCACTGAATAATGTGAATTTGACACAGATGCATCGAATGCCTCTTGTAATAAATTTGGCGAAAGCACTTTGCTTTGAAACGGACTTCTCAATTTTATTCATGATTTTTTACTTACTTATAGTCTTTTTAATTGGGGTGTTTTCCTTGAAACGTGTCAGCGTGTTTATCTGGAATTTCCGGACAAAAGCGACCCCTTTCTATAATTATTTTTATTTATATGTATAGGTACAGTTATTTCTCAATGGGCATGGGTACCGTTGCATTTTGAAAAACTAATTAAACAAACTCATAAAAACATGCAAACATGTCCCTTATCCGAAGCTTTATTTGAATAAATTCCTCGAAATATATAATGTAAACTAGTCATGCGACTTAACTAAGTTTATAAATTTTGTACAAAATTTAACTTTTCATTTAAATGACAAGTAATAAAATCATCCTAGTGGCTTTATTACTGGATACAATCACAAAATCTTACGAATAAAAATGTTATTTGTCATATTAGGGGGGAATTTGAACATTCTTAATTTTTTGTTAGCTATAAAATATAGTATAATTACATACTAACAGAAAAACTCATCTTTATTCCGACCAGTGAACACGCACATTGCTTAAAAGGTCGGTTTATGGTAAATACCTTTTTTTCTTACATTAATTCTTACTCTCGGCAAGTTTGTGCATTGAATACAAATTAAAGATTTGGATTCATTCCTACGTAAACAATAGTTCTTGGTTATACGTAAATAATAGCAAAATAATCAACCCAATTCAATTCAGACGCGTACCTATTAGAAATTTTAACACTAACAAAGGTATTTTATTAATATTTTTTATACTATGTCCCTCTCGTAGTCCCCTGAAGGAACCATGGGTACCTACAAAAATACCTACCCTTTGTCGAATAAGTTAAGAAATTTCTCAATTCCGAAAATATGGAATTTATAGAAACCCAAAACAAGAACAAAAGTACATTTATATATAATATTATGTTACCGCGACTTCGATCGCGTTCAAAAAATAAAAAAATGAGATACAAATATGAGCAACATAATAGCTTTTCTAGGCGTTGGATCTCGAGGGAACATACCCTTCGGTAACAGTACCTACTTACCTTTTTCTTGATAAAAGTTACTATCTACTAATAAAAGTTATGTTCTTTTTTATACCTGATGATCAGTTAAGTAGTTAAGGCGTGAAAAGGTAACAGACATACGGAAAAACATAGTTACTTTAACACAGTATAAATTACATCAATGTGGAAGCGTATTTATTCATATAATTCTCGAATCTGTTGAATTAGAAACAAAAGGTATCACAATGTATCTATATTAAGCTTCCTATTTTGTAGTCCAAAAGTTTCACATACTATACAGTTGGGTAAGGCTTTTGTTGTCAAACAACTAGACACCCATCTAGGTTTATAATAATATGCTGTCCTATACAGATGCGCAAAGGTAGTCACGACATTAGACTTAAAATTTTGTTCGTTATTAACATTTGTAGAACAACGTTAATAATATGTTTGTCTTAGCGCCTCTTTCACCAACTACAAGTAAAGTGTTGATTAGTTACTTTTAGAAATAATTTTCTGTTTTATGCACTCGGCTTACTGCTACATTCGATAGGCGATTTTTTTATTATTTACTTTTCAATGCTTGGGAGTTTTACCGTACAAACAAAGGTATGTCAGCTCCATTATCCCCGATTACCGGTGACTTTAAGTGACAGTTAGCCTACTTGACAGATGGTGAAAGAGGCGCTTAATCACATATTCACTCACCGAAATACAACATTAAGTGAGTGGCTAAAAGTGACTGCGAAACGCAATGTGCCCTACAGCTACCTTCCAGAACCAGACTAGAGCCAGCTTTGGAAAGTTCTTTGGAAAGTTGACTCCGTCAGCCGGGAAACGAACCTGGGACCCCTGGAACAGGGCGTTAAGACAAACACCCTTTAGTCAAGTCAAAACTCTACCTAATATTTTATTTGATGTTTTATATAGGGTCTCTGTGTCGCCATATTGTTCTGCTTCACAAACCATGACGTCTTACAAGCGGCCCGAGCGCAAGCAGCTAGACTTTTACTCGCCAACGAAGCTGTTGCTATGACTGGTAATATATGTTATGCTTTTCTTTTAAAATTGTTGTGAAAATGTATGTAGGCGAAAGTGTTCAAAAGAAATGCAATGAAAAAATCTTTTATTAACATAATAAATCATTTTAGAAATTCGATCTGTACAACATGTACAGATCGAATTTCTTTCACTATTTATTTATCAATATTCTATAAGTACAGATTAGTATAATATGTAGATAGATCTATCAATTTCCCACTCACATTTTACGCAAATTTGTAAGTATTTCGATTTCCTACAAGCACTTGAATTACTTACGTCATAAAACTACTGTACACAATTTTCAAGTACATACCTACTTAGTTTGATATAACAAAAGTGTCTGGAATTTTATCGATATTAATTGAAGTTTCAATGAGAGTTGTTTAATTATATCAATTTTGGTACTAACGTCCACTTCTGCGACTGACAGTTTTTTTTTTTTTCATATTATAATTATAATTATAATTATTATTATTATTATTACCATTTGCTACATGACCCGGAGTCTTGTATTTTAATAGTTACTTCATTCTAAGTTCCAAGTTGCTGATCGTAGTGAGAGATTCAAAATCACAAAAACAAACAACCCTGCTCTCGTGTGACACAAATACTAGCGAGAAATACCTACTAAGTAAATTACACAAAATCGAACCGACTTACAGCCCACACGATAGATTGCTCTCGGTTCGTGGAAAGTTGAGTCTTTGTAGATCTTGTTTGTATTCAGACTATTTAATATTTTTAGGATTATTATTAGAGAATATACCGTTTAATAGGCGTCTGGCTTATATACATTTTATATATAATATTATATTATATACTAGCTGGTGCCCGCGACTTCGTCTGCGTTGAAAAAGAATAAAGTAGCGTATCCTGTGTCCTGTACGTCTAAATGTTTATCTACCAAGTTTCATGAAAATCAGTTAATTCGTTTAAGAGTTACGAGTAAGGGGGAACATACATATACATACATACATTCATACAGAAAAAAATTCTAAAAATGGTCAATTTAGTTGCAGTATCATGTATAGAGCCTATTAACACGATATCTCTGAAAACAAAGTGACTTACTCCATGACCAACCCTTACAGATTTATTATTACTATTGATAACAAAATACTCGTAGATTTGTTTACTTGCAATAATTAAAAAAAATAACAAAATAACACATTCTCTAATGTTGATGATTCCCATACCTGTATAGATAAATATGTATAATATGTATATGTAATATGTATACAAAATCACTAGATATATCTATAGATTTTGTATTAAGTAGGTAATATACCCACGTAGTGTGAATTCTGAAATTTTCTATCTCATATCTTTTGTTTCAGGTATTACTGCAGGCGAAAGTCTAGTAAACACAAGAGAAAATCTCGTGTAAAGAATTAACAATAAGTATTAAACCTTTCACACTAAAGCTATTTGTTCGATGTTCGAAGAATGTATTTGTATTTTTAAGGTATTTTATGAAATAAAAAGTGGTATAAGCAAAGTGAAAAATTGTTTGAAACTTATCTTAATTGGATTAGTTTATTCGTCGACGTCCAATTTCCAGTTTTCCAATAATGACATTTCTATACTTACTTAATTATTGCCATCAACCGTTTATTACGTAACTTCGTTAAATACTTTATCTTCCTCTAGAACATTTACTCCGAAACTTTATAAAATTCTAAGTTCAAAACGAAATAAGCCTTAATTTCGTGGTAATAAAAATCCATCTGCTTCAACATGATTTTAGCCTGAATATTGAATTTAAACCACGGCTACGTTAATATTCAATTACATAGTGGACGAGACTAATACAACGTACGGCGATTGATTTTCTCGTAAAAGATTTATGTACATATAGTAAGGAGTCATAGATTTTTTCATTACTTCTACATCCATAAGCTTTTCATTTCTGTTTCTAACTAGTTAACAAGATGCTGTGCAATGCAGCTGGTGCCAAGGCAATATTCACGGTAATTATTCCGTCTAAGTGTTTTGCACGAGCTACAATACGATAGAGTAAATTTTAAACGACATTGCTTAAATGAAAGAAGCTGGTTGAGTACAATTACAAGTGTTTTTCTTTTGTTTTATATTATTGTATAAAAGTATTACGAAGCACCATAGATCTAGTATTACTACCGTATCGTTTAAAATCTTTGCGAAGCACAGACGCAACAATATGATGAGACTTTGACATGTAATCTATGTGAAACCAAAATCTGTAATAAGCAAAATAAAAGTATACTTACTTACTATGGAAATATTGAACGTATTTTATTTGAAACTTGGGATTATTATACGTAAAATTATAATCATGTCTTTTAGTCATGAAAATTTAATAGTTTTTAATAATTTTGATAATAGAGTAAATTTGCACATTTATAATACATTCTAGCTTCTGCAGCGAACTTAAATATTATTTTGATGATCTGCTGCATAATAAAATTGTTATTGAGACATCATAGTATGACAAATAGTGCTTGGCACTCAGATTGGCTTGGCACTTAGCATTTAGCAGATGGATAAGGCAGTGGACTATTCACAGAGGTCAAAAGCTCAAACTTTTGGAATGTTATTTTTAGAATAAAATAATTGCAAGTGGTTGTGCCAAGTATGTAGATTTAAAAGAATATTATTAATTATATAGTCATTAGTATAAGCAAATTTTTTTTTGGATTTTATATGTTATACCAGAGATACCTTCTTAATGTTAAGGCGAATTAGGAATAATATTTCTCATACCAAAATAACATTATCACATATACCATAGTATATCAATGTTACTTTATGTAATATGTATTTGTTATTCTCCCGCTATACCTACAATGATTACAAAGACTTTTTGTTTCTGAGAAAACCATCATAACACATTTCGAGTAGTATGTTTTACTGCGTATCGTTCTATTGTTTTAACACTTCAAAGACACAAATCCTTTTGTCGCCTTGCTACTCGTCGAAAATAGGTACATATCAATAAACCTTTGTAAACTCAACGGAAATGCTATTGTTCACGATTTGTTGGTACGTTGGTGCCGTCTGACAATTGTAAATAATCCTTCTACAATAAATTACTCATCTGGCATTTGTAAATGTTTTGTTAAAAAAAAACATATATAAAATTATTTCCTTTTCTTTTTTGCTTGCAAAGATATTATTTTGATAATGCGAATATGCTCAAAAGAGTGTGTACCACTGCCAACAGACCCACCGCCAATCCAATAAGCTGTGTTAGTTGACAAAACTGAATGTCAATATCAAACGTCTGTTATTTTCGTGTAGGAGTTTCTATAGGTAATCATACGCCACTACTGAACAATAAATATAGCTTGTTAATATCAGCTGTAAACGGCTGTAATATAAACGTCTGGTCTTTAAATAGAATATGTACTAAACCATAGGTTATTTTTGGGGTTGGTGGCTACCGTCGCCTATAAAATACAAGTAACACCACAGGTACTGCAAGTACGCTTCCATCTACAGTCATTGAAATATAGTGTACTAAATAATTGGTCAATATCTACAGTAGGGCTAATGATAATGGATTGGGAATGATAGCGAAATAATCCCTCTCCGAAACCAAACTTGTTATTATAAATGTCAATGACAGCCCCGACGGGATGTCCAAATGAATGCTACTACTAATACTAATATTAGTGTATTGTATACTATTATAACATGATTCATATTGAAATATGTTAAACATCCTTCCTTAATCAAATGATAAATCTAAAAGCTCGCTTGAGTGACAGAGGCTGTCGTGAACAAAGACATGTCTCTGCAACAAACTAATAAATCATCCAGTTTTTGAGTACTTTCACGGAATACCAACAAAAAGATTTATTTACTAACATCATGTTCTCTAACAGCGCCATTTATTATTTTAAGATATTGTTTGGAAATGTTTTTCAAATTTGGGTTAGATATTTATAAAAGACCCCATTTTTTTGGTAACCATAATACCACATGTGCTGCATCATCTCTGTAATTTTAAGCTTTTGTTAACGACTTCGTCCGCGCCCCTTTTTAGTAGGTTTTATAAAAAACATTTACTTGATCTATTATATAACACATTTCTTTCATATTTTTGTCAAGCGTATAATTTTGAATTTTTATTTTTAGAAGATTCCTCCGAAGTAACAAACTATGTCCTTTTCTCTATACCTGACAAAGTGTATGCAAAGGCTTCACAGCTCTTACTTAGAACCGATAACTTAATAGTTCTCGAGTAGAATAGAATGTTGAACTCGGGCTGAATTCCGATAGAAATGTCGCTATCGGGGACTTTACATTAGATGACCCCCACTGAATGATCCAACTACCTATAATAAGTATTGATTTTAGCTTTAAAGTTTAAGAAAAACATACTTAGAAAATCAAATTTCGTATATTATAATATAATAATGATATTTTATTTCTAATACAGTTTTACAACTTACGAGTATTTACAAATTTATAGTTTTAACTTATAGATATAATGAAAAAATATACATAAATAAAACTATCAAGAATAAATATCTTCAAAAAGTCAATGATAATTATAAATTAATGAACAAGAAGATTAAGAACAGGAGTTTTGTTATATTTAAAATTAGAATATTTTAAATTAGAATATTTTAAAATAATATTGTATCAACCTAAAGATTTTATCCACAGCCCAGCCATACAAATAAATTAGTCCGTTAGTTGCATGGAGTTACAAAAATTTAGCCATGCAACTAATAGCGAATGGAGTGTTGACTAAACAATTTAGTATTTAGTACTTTCAATAAATAGCAATAAACTCAGCACACAATGGACAGTTTTTCATTTGGTTTTCTTGTGTGTCTTGCACTATTGAAAAGATCTAATCAACAATTTATTCCTTAACACTAACACTTCACGTTCTCAAGTGTCACATCACTATCACTGCACAGTCATAACAGGAACAACATATTGTATGTACCCTACTACTTGTCGATTAACAAAAAATTGCATGTCTTTCTAAAATTATTCCCATTTCAACTAATATGGCAAAAGTTATAAATATAAAATATACGAATATTAAAACGAGTCCCGCACTTTTCCTCAATTTGAATTTCGAAAAGAACAGTATGATCCATAAACATATAACAGCAACCAATAAGGAGCCAACAACGAAGTCGATTCCTGATGAATTTATGTACACCACTGGATTCTCGACGCCTTGACCTACAAGTGTCAACGTCCTTATTAGCCAAGGTACGCCGAGTGCGAAGAGTATGGCCAAAGAGTTCGCACCCAATGCATTCGACACTCCTATACCACCTTCACCTGAAATAATAACACAAATACTCAAAATACTAAAACGCTAAACACGAAAAACACGACAGCAATAAAAAGGTCGCATACACACTTAGCTTTAATATTACCTACATATAATATAATGTTCTAGTGACATTCATTTATTATAATTTAATATTAATATTTTACACATTATAACAATAGCTAATGTCCGCGACTTCGTTCGTATTGTAAAATGAAAATAAAATTAATCTAGAAAATAAAGTATCTGTTTGCCTATCCAAATTTAAATTTCATACAAATACGTTTTGCCGTTTTTACATCTAAGGGCCGCCGCATACAGTCGGAATTATTTCGAATCGTAATATCGATTTGGGATTCCGAACGCAGTAAATCCATACAAATCTATGGATCTTCCAAATACATACAGTAGTTTACAGAATCTAAATTCCGACTGTATGCGGCGGCCCTAAAAGTAACAAACTTCCATACATGCATACTACTTTTACAAACTTTCTAATTTATAATGTCGGTAGGATATGTTATACTTATTGTTTATGGTAGTCTCGCTTAACAAAGTCTCTCTTAAAAAGTACAAGTATGACAAAATACAATATAAGGAAAACTTAACGAGTATAATACCCATGAATGTGAATCGGCTTATTGGGATTACAAGAATTATTAGCATTGAATAAAACTGGGTAAGTAGATAGTCTTAACTTTGGTAAGTTTTGTTAATGCTTATGAACTCGCATACAACGAGATAATATCTAAGGGATAAACAATTTTTTTTATCTTCAAGAAAAAAAATTATATGAAGATTTTTTTTTACTTTTAAAAGCTTACGTTTTTAAGATATATATACGATCCTACCAAATGTAGTTATCAAATAAGCAGTGCCGACGATTAACGCTTATAATCTTAGCTTTTAAAATAAGTATCTATCTTAGTACGTGTTTTCAAACTAAAACATAAAGTTATGCGCCAAAGCTCTGAAGTTTTATTACATTTAGGTACACCATGTTACCTCTACATCTGCTTACTGTATACCGAGACAAAATTTAATTTAAGTCAACTTACTTCCCGACTAACTTGACGCCTGCAAACTTATTTGTCGCCTTATGTAAGTGTATGGATTATGTTAAAATTCGCTATGTGAACAAAGGTTGTTAAAAATATGGTTGCTTATTTTATCGAATTGGTGATTAAATTAATTGCACATTTTGACGTAGACTTAATTAATTAATGATATTATTATCGCACGCCATTTTTAAATTCCATTTTTAGCAAATTACACATTACTTAGAATCAATAAATTGTTTATCTTTAGCGCTTACCATATAATTATTGATATAATAGCATAATATAATCATTAAAATTATTTAATAATTCTGATTGTGTTACCTTTCCTGGACATTATGAATATCGAGAAAGCTTCGGGAAGACATCCACCAAACGCCAAAAATGTCATGCCCATGACAGAATCAGGTATGAAAAAGGTATGCCCTAGAAATAATAAACATTAATGTAACTTGTTACCATATGCACTTAAATCAATCGGCATCTCGATCAATCAAATATGGCATTAAGCACCTTTGAGCGTAATCGAATTATCAGTGACACGAGCCATTTTACTGACTTCGGCGCACAGCAATCGTGTACAAATCGTGTGCGGATCACGGAATATAAAACCAACAATTTGAAAACATTGAAATGATGATGACACTTACTATATATTTAATACTAGCTGGTGCCCGCGACTTCGTACGCGATGTAAAATTAAAAATATAAAAGCAATTGTAACGATTGCCGCCTTGGCCAGGCGTTAGTTACAGTTTTATATTTTAGATAATCCATCGGGAACAGTACTTTTTCTTGAATGAAAGGTACCCTATGTGACCTATGTCCTTTCTGGTGTCGCAGACAACGTGTATGCAAAATTTCATGGTGATCGGTTCAGTAGTTTGTGCGTCAAAGCGTAACAAACAAACAAACTCACATTCACATTTATAATATTAGTAAGTATCTGGTCGGTAGCGCACTTGCAGCACTCATGGCGTTGCTTGTGTTAATAGGCGACGGTAGCCACCTACCGTCAAGTGGACCCTCATCAGCCTGTCTTATAAGTTATTCACGAAAGGGAATTAAGTTCAGAGGAAACGTAATAATTACTATGATTAAAATATAAAATCAAAACATTACCAACCTAATACGGTCATACTCCACGATACAAAATATGAATTGACTCCAATCCAAATAATGCACATGGAGAAAGATAACGGATACCATCCTCTGCGTGTGATCGGCGATGGAATAGTTAAACCAAGTAGAAATTTTAGTGGCCAAATGTACAACCATCCTATTAAATACGGAATTGATTTTCCTTTGGGCCACCTGAAAATACTTTCTGGTATTTCTTGACCTGGAGTCACATGGAACAAAAACAGTATATTTTTTTAATATTCACTTTTATGACTTTAAGCGCTTCTTTCACCATCTATTAAGTAGGCTAACTGTAATTTAAAGTCACCTGTAACCGGGGATAATGGAGCTGATATTCCTTTGTTTGTACAGTCAAAGTCACAAGCATTGAAAAGAAAATAATAATAAAAAATCGCCTATCGAATGATGCAGTTAACCGAGTGCATAATTCAATAAAACAGAAAAATATTTCTAAAGGTAACTAATCAACACTTTACTTGTAGTTGGCGAAAGAGGCCCTAAAACTCTTATTATATGAGTTTACGATGACGGGCTGACTAGGAGTAGGTAAACTTGATAATAAATTAGTGATTTGCCCGATCGTTAAAAATATCCACAGATATGGATAAGAATATGTATAAAAATAGTGTCTAGATACGCGATAGAGGACGGATGTAATACAGTATTTTTTTTCTCCCTCAGATATCCTGAACATCACAAATAAATGAGCCTATAAATATAGACAAAACTATAGCCATGAAATTACAGTCGGGGTACGAAAAAGTTCGTCAGTTTTCAAATTCAGCCTTTATCAAATAAGTAGTAGGTCTTTATACCTTTTACTAAAGCAATAAGACAGACTTTCAAAATAATTCTTCTTTTCTTACCCTGAATGTACACTAGGCAGTCTGACAGAATTAAAAGACATGAAAATATAGAAATTTTTATATACCTTCTTTATTAGCGACTGCAACATTGTTATCATTTTCAATATCGACAGTATCTGCGTCACTATAGCCTTTGTTGTCTATACCCTCTTCAGTGTTTGGTTCATCTTTGTTAGCGCCTAGAACGTAAATAAAAAATCAAACAACGAAGAAAACAGAGAACAAGTATTTAAATATTAAATTTATATACACCTACCACTCAAGTTGTTATTTTTGTTACAGCAACTACATTTCGCTATAATTTTGTCGAACAATTTAAAAAATCTAACACTGTTGAACATTATGACAAAGTAGACAATATATAAAATAAAGAGCACTAGAGATTCAATCCAATCCACTTGTCCGTCCCATACAATCGCTACTAAAACGCTAACATTCACCATATAAATGATTACGTCTCTTGTTACAGGGCGCATTTCGATTGCTATAGGCTGAAATTGAAAATGTGAAATTTAAATTAGGTATGTCATTAAATGTGGTTAAAAAATTAACGTTTCGCGAGGGTAGACTTACAG
Source organism: Synanthedon vespiformis (assembly GCA_918317495.1). NCBI lineage: Eukaryota > Metazoa > Arthropoda > Insecta > Lepidoptera > Sesiidae > Synanthedon > Synanthedon vespiformis. The sequence continues at coordinate 9,442,375 of OU906947.1, forward strand.
ATATCGCTGCCAGACCACCTATTGCCGCCACGCCCAAAGCATTGAACAGTGCCGAACCAACTATGGTCCCAATACCCATATCTGATTCGGTTAAAAATGTTGAAATTAGATTAACAAAAAACTCTGGACACGAAGTAGCAACAGACATGAATGTAGCAGCCGCAACATTCTGAAAATATATTGGGATACTGATATATTCTTTTCTATGTTTCACAGTTGAATTTTTAAAAGTATTTTTTTAATGTTAAGGTTGTAATACAGGGTGACAGTTTACTTGATGGTAGACGGCTACCGTCGCCTATAAGACAAGCAACGGAACAAGTGGACTGTCCAATACGTTCGGACTTCGGTCCCTGTGTGTATTTTGAGAAACAAAAATACTTTAACTTAATGAAATTATTTATTTTTACTTTATCTATCTATTTACGTTGCTTCAACTGGTGGAGTATTAATCATAGATAAGAATGTAATCTTTAAAAAAAATCTCAAATCGAAGAATTGGATAAAAGATAAGTAATATCAATTACATGTACATTACCTGTGGTATTTTTAAATCTTCGCAAATTAATTCCACGCAAGGAAGAAAATAATCATTACAAACAACCGCCAACAATGTGAAAGAGTATATACCAAAAAAAACAAATAGTAAAAAAGCGCCATTCCTCAATTGTTCATCTGTAAATGATAATAATAATTTTATTCGAGTTTAAGTTACAATTGTCTATACAATTTATAATAAACTTGCAATTATTTACAACTAGCAGACCAGCCCGCGACTTCGTCCGCATCCTCTATAGCATATAGCCTTCCTCAATAAATTGACTATCCAACACAAAAATATTTTTTTATTTCGAACCAGTAGTTCCTGAGATTAGCGCGTACAACCAAACAAACTCTTCAGCTTTATATATACTAGTATATAGATTACAATTAACTTAAAATTAAAGTTCCATTGGATATGACACAGCAGTGATTTATAGAAAAGCATTCTTAATAGATTAGTCATTCTTGTATTGAATTAGATATTATCATAATAGAAGCAAATAGGAAGTTATCAATGAAATTCAAGTGTCCTAGATAATGAATTAATTTAAATTCTGTCACTTTTGTATTTATATTTTCATAGAATTGTATAATATATATATAAATTTTTTACTAGTATTTATGGATCTTCAAATACAAATGAAATAAAACAAGCACAGTTGGGAAACCATTTTTTACTGAGAAGATGGCAATAAACTACTTACAATTAGTATGGTGATACTAATCATGTTTGTATAAAATACAGGATTTATCTAAAAATCTGTGAGTGCAATTATCTTTCTATTCAAAAATAAAAGAATGTTTTCTTTGTGTAAAACTTTCTATCTACAGTATTAAGAGTACTTTCCCTCCAGGTGGCATTACAAAATTCGTACACCCTAATTCGTATATGCAAATCGATTCTTAAGGAGTAAACTCCAAAAAATATATATTATACCTAAATTGTTATTTTTTGCAACTTACCTGAAAACACAATATCAGGAAAACTTTCAACTGAATGCGCATCTATACATTCGACTTCCTGTATTACATTATCTAATAGTGCCGTCCTTGTGCGTAACCACGGAGTCCAGTGCCATATTTCCCGTTCCCTATCCAATTTCTCCTTTAATTGCTCCGGCATAAATACCGAAACGCCATTTTTACTTATGACTGATAGATACTTGGATTCCGTTATATCTGTAATAATAGACAGATTTAACGCATGTTGGATAGGCAGCAATTACCTCTTAACAATAAATCGCAGACTTCACGAGTATTTACTGCTTCACGTTTCAGGTAATAAATATTTGTTACCTACTCTTGGTTTGGGAATAAAATGTACAAATCTCTTTTAGAGTGATATCAGTGAAGAATTCACAGCGTTATTTGAGTTTTTCACATATTGAGATATCAAATTGGACAACTAGCTGTGACTTGTGGCTTCACTTGCCTTAATTTTGTTCCATTGGATTCCAAACGTTCTTTTAACTCACCAAGTGATAATTTGTTACTAATTTATTTTGGAAATTACTGTATCCATATACTAAACAAACAATTTTTACCTTTAAAATAAATATTGCACACATTCCACACAGCACCATCTAGTTCCACACTAAGCAACTAATGCTTGTATTATGGATAACAGACAGTTGATATACTACATACATTACTTTTTTTTGTAAATACATACATATTATAAATACAAAACATCCATGTCTCAGTACAAAGGTAAATTTTAATACATAAACATTTGACCCTAGTGGGATTCGAACCCGCGACCGTTAGGTTTACAGCTAGGGGTTACTAGCCACTTAAGAACTTATTTAAGAACACTGCTCAAGAACATAAAAAATATAGGTAGTACTTTTTAATTTCAATCAACTTTGCAAACTTGGTTAGCTCCAATTCAATCAACTTTGCAGGGGACATGTTAGCTAACAAACTCGTGTGTTTGTGTTTCCGCAAACAGAAACTTAAGACTACACTAACACGACATCAAGACAACATTATATACAAGACTTAGATTAACACTACGAAGAACTACTTCATTCAGTTTATCTTGAACTGTTAGGCAGCTAGTTAGGTACGTTAATACCTACTTGTGAGCTTTGTGAGAAATATAATAATTATTATGTGAAAATTATTATATAATTATTATTTATGTTAACGACCTTTTTGGAGTTACACTATGTAGTAATTTCTATTTTATTCGCTACTTGTAATTATTATTGTCAATTTATTTTTATGTTTCAACGTTTTATTCATATTTGCACTGTACATTTGTTTTATTTTCACAGTTTTTTTTTCCTTTTTCCGCCCTTGTTAAAAACCTAACAGACATATTGTGTCACTTGGACTCCTATTTATATTTAGCATTTTTAAATTTATTTGTTTCGTTGTTATGAATGCATAAATAATTAGGTAATGCATGTATTGTATGCATATTATTATATAATATGTATTTATAAGTACGATTTAAGTGCTAGTTTAAGTTTTTAAGTTTCATCCTTCTTTGCAATTAAATAATGATTTACGTGCTTCAGAATTTAAAAATAAACAAAAATTATTTGTATTTATATACTTAACAAATAATTCGTAATACAAATTTTCAAAAATACTCACTGAAATTTTCCAATGCGGTTGATCCCAATGTTAAACAGCTTATGAGGAGAATCGAGAACAGCACAATTTCGTTCTCGAGCCTCATATTGTGGCTTTACTACCTTCCGGAATGTCGCGAATCTACAACAAGAAATTCAGCTAATTTTTTTTTTTTTTTCATATTATATCTGTTGAAGTCCGAGGGAGGTACTTAGGAAGAGAACAATTTGAAACGTTACTCGGATATTCCCGGGTATTTCTGGAATATCCCGGATACCCGTATAATTGAAAAATTACCGTGTGCTAGATATAAAAATAAAACGCCCATTTATTGCTTTGCCAAAATATAAAAAGATATTACTTATAATGGAGTTCTTCATAGTTTTATCGATAGTGTTTATTTATTGTTACTTAACCACGCTAGTTTTTGCCAATGTTCGAAGCATCGTGCATTAGGCCTGCTTGGTCTTCTTTCGGTGTTAGGGCCAGACCAGAGCTTCGTGGTTTTAGCCCACTAGCCCATAATTACACATAGTAAATTCAAATTCATCTGAATAACAATGATCGCTATTTGAGCCTTATTATCATTATCATCGTGATCATCAGCCTTCTGTTAGACTGTTAGATTTTTAATTTCTGTACGAGACTTTTCGTCAATCTACAATTTCCAACATCGTATAGAACCTTAATAAGTAGGTATATGACATAAATATTACTGCTAGACGTAAACTTTGTGAAGGTTTTGTAAGACAAATGTGGAGGAGGTTTATTAAGCTCACTTTAAACTTCGCAAGTCTTCGATGATTTGCGAAGACGCAAGTAATCTTTACACATTCAAGCTTTCTCGCGAAGTTTTCCAACACAGAGTTCGATTAGTGTAACTTTTCTTTTTTGTATTAGTGTAAAACTAACTTGAAATTGAAAATACTTGAAGTTTTTGAGCCAACTAGAATTCAGACTTACATATTTTGGCCGTCGCAACATTCAAGCGTTATGTACCCCACATCTTCAATTATATATTTTTTTAACTTAACGGAAGCTTCATTTAATTACTAAATTTACTTAATGTCAAAATATGTATGCAGATTATTAAAAATAAGAGTACGGAGAACATAAGTATGACACAAGGTGGTGGTACATCGCGATCTTGGGTTACAATCCAAATGTTACTGCGGTGACAATCTAGCTGTTAAATCAATGTCAAATATCTGATACATCTGATAGATAAGAGTAGATGAGATTATAATCTACCTTGCCAGTACAATTCAAAGAGTAAATCTTCACAAAAGAGCTTATCTTCATAAAATAACTCTTTTGTGAAGGTCGACAAGCAGTGTGGCATTTTAGTGGCAGTGCACACTGCGTTTCTCAATCAACTGAACAATAGTAAGCGAACTCTTGCAGGATACCACCGTGAAATAATAGCATGTGTGCTGTTATGGTTAAATGAGTGTGTTAGAATTTTCAGAGTCTATTTCCCTATAATTTCATAATATTATCAACCTACTTCCAAATAAGGAGAAGATTCTCAATTCGACTGTATTTTTTTTTATGTTTGACCTCATAACTTTCGACTGGGTGAAACGATTTTGATGATTCTTTTTTTTAATTGAAAGCTGGTAATTCCCGTGTAGTCTTTGAGAAAACGGTTTGAATTCGGTTTTTATTTTGTTAAAAAGAGTTATGTTACATCCTTTAACGTATTAACTATACTAAGGTTGGCAACGCACTTGGAGGTTGGCGAGGACCTATTACCTATTATATTTCGTAGCTTGTGTTAATAAGAATTGCTTATTGTCATTAATCAAAAACAGACTTTTGTCAGAAGTAATCATAATTCATACAGATATTCGCGATATGAGAAAAATACGTGAAAAAAGGCACCTTCAACCCCAGCACCCTCAGCACAGCCCCCAATAAAAATTTTTAGTATGTTCATTTGAATACAATCTGAATTTACAAAAAAATACACGGATTATTTCCTGTGATCTTTCTAATTTAACTGGGCTATTTAGCAAATGAGAAAATTAGGAAAACCTTACTCGGTTTTCCTAATTTTCTCATTATCAATATGGTCAAATTGATCAAAAAACAAAATATTAAAGGGTGGTAAATATACAAAAATAATATCTGTTATTAGTACAGACATTGAACCTTGATAAATTTATTTTATAAATATAAAATACGTATGAAATTGGTATGTATAACGCATTCTGCCTATGTATTTCGGTTTTTTATTTTAGCGGTATTTCCGGCGTTATTTAAAAAAATCATCTCAGCCGCAAGACGTCCACAACTGTAAAAACACTCCATAACTTTCCAATAAGACATAAATTTTGTATCTTGTATCTTAAATTTTTCGTTTCGATTTATTTAAAACTAGCTGCTTCCCACGACTTCTCCTCGTAACTTTGTAAATTATATCCATTGGTGAAAACAGCATAAAAATCAGTGCATTACTTTTTGAACAGACAGACAGACGCGGCGGAGGACTTTGTTTTATAATATGTAGTGATTATAAATAAGTAAACATTATTAAATACATATCAATAATTTCCTTGAATAAGTAAAAATTATTATATACATATAAATAATTTCACCAGTCAATAAGGCACAATAAAATATAATTTTTTTAACTTACATTCAACTAAGTAATTTCACTTCTTGAAGTTCAAGTTTCAAGTGTTAAACCAATCATCGACACAAACTGACCACTTACTAGCATGCAAGCACGCAGTATCTCTTTCACTGTACTGAAACAATCATATCGAAGCGTGAGGTTTTTAAATAGATAATCTTAATTGATAAGACTCCCCGTAGCCATTAGTCGATCTAATAATTATTATATTGCACGTTGCTATCAGTCGTATTGTTCGTCGCATGACAGAAATAAGCGAACCTAGGAGACATCCAATTAATTGTTACGTTATCATTTCTTTACCTTTTGTATAAATTATGAATTTCAAGGGCTACATTGTCTCAAGGTGATCAATCATTTTCTAACTGATTAAGTGGGAAATAAAACATCTATTGGAAATTGTATCAACAAAACAGTTAGAAGAAACTGTGAACCAATACCAATGGAATTTTTTTTTTATTAGAGATGGGTTTGCTCTTGGCCTACAACCAGCTGGGTAGCAAGGGAGAAGATGGAGCGAGCTCACCCAGAAGATGCCTATTCACTCGAACTTTGAAAAGATTGAAAAGATTAGATTAAAATTGAAAATATTTTATAATAGATTTGCCCGCGACTTCGTACGCGTGTAAGATTTTACAAAAATCGCTTTTCGACGTCTGAGAGATTGGAACGTTCACTACCTAGGTACAGTACAAACTCAACTTTTTCTCATGTAAACCGATTAGAATTAAACAAACACTAAATATTACATACATCAGTGCAAAAAGCATTTTGAGGTCAGCAAAAAAGGCAATTTTTTAAATATATTATAAAATAACTACTGAGACAGATGGTTTACGATTTTATTGCATGTATTGATTAACTTATTACTGTGGAATCCTTAACCTTACTACTGTATTTTTAGGTACGAACTAGACATGGAACTCAAAAATGTCTAAATGTATTTTTTATGTTTATGTAATACGTAAATATTGACCTTGTTTATGTACCTTGAAACCGGACAAGCGAACGTGAAGCCTAAGTTAATGGGCAACTACCGAGCGGGGAATTCACCACCAATGGGAAATGAAGTACTTCCTAATATTACGATGGTGTGAGGAAAAGAAGCAACCAAACCAGTTTTAGTCAAAGTGGACGATGGTACGTACCTGCTATAAGCGTGGCGTGTTGACATGAGAGCAGTAGCTCTTGCAATGAGGTTTCACTTGCTTCCAACCTTTAATAACAATGAAGACTACTATTGCAGGCGCTCGTACAATCCAGAGTGGGCCTAATACTCAGAGAGAGGCGGAAAAACAAATTAAATGCGTTCTTACGTCGTGGTAAAGTTGATGTCTCACATTTTGTATTGAAAAACCCACTGATTAAAATAATAAATTTATATCCGAAGCATCTTTTACCTGTGTCACTTGAAAATACATATATAATGATAGCCAATTTATTTTTGCTGAATGGATTGGATGGATGTTTGTAACTCTACCCAAAAAAAGACTATACTAATTCTGATGAAATTTGGCACACACATAGCTTATTACCTGGATTAAACTTAAAGGTTCCAGAGAGATTGTCTAAAAATATTGAAAAAAAAATAAGCCATATTTTCTCCGGACGAAGTCACCGGCACTAGCTAATTTTAAAATTAACTATCTTAAAATTTCCGGTGACTATTTTTAATTGTTACTATTAAACACCAAAGCAGGAAAAAATAAACTACATTATCACATAGATACACAATTAATATCAATCCAGAGATATGACAGTAAACCTATCTAATTTAAATAGTCAAAGATAATCTGAATAAAAATTGTTGTGCGTCAATGAAAATCAAACGGCGGCTCTACAAAGCCACTAATCTTCACGTGAAATCAATACTAAGTTATTGTGATTAATTAGGCTCATCGCATATTGAGAATTTCCGAACACGTGAGTGTGAAGCGCCAGTTCGTCCCAATTGATACAAAACAAATAAACATGTGGCTTGTAATCGTCATCATCAGACTGTGTCTCTCTACTTTGCCTCTACTCATACACGAAATGCCGAATCACTGTCAATTTATCGTTGAATTCTTACTCACTGTGCATAAGTTAAAAAGTAGTTTTTTTTTAATGTTAAGATCGACAGACAGGCTGACGGTCCACTTGACTGTAGGTGGCTACCGTCGCCTATAACACAAGTAACGCCATAAGTGCTAAAAGTGCGCTGCCGACCATAGAAGGATTAAGGATAAGGGATAAGGGAGGGATGGGGTAATGGGCTCTGGTATCCCTTACTCACTCACCGAAACACAACAGCACTTATGCTGTTATTTCACGGTGGTATTCTGTAAGGTGGTGGTTAATGCCGCCAGACGGGCTGCCCAAATGACTGCGAAACGCAGAGTACCACTACTTTTCAAATCCAGACCAGTCAATTTTGAAAATTATATTAAAATTTCCAAAGTTGACCCCGCCGGGAATCGAACCCGGGGCCCCTGAGACGTTAGGCAAGCACCCTTGCCACTCGTCCAACGGGCTCATCTAATAATAATAATTCACCATATTGTGTCCGAGTACTGGGTGTGGGGCTGGGTTGACCACGAAAGACGTAGAACGTAGTAGACTAAACCCGCGGGCTGAGTATACCCTTAGCCGTAGCAAGAGCAAGTGGTCAACTGAGCCCGCTGGCTAAACGGGCTGTGAGCTCAGTTGACCATAAAGCCCGAATGTCGAACAGTCTGCGAGTAATTGAACAGTGTAGGTAGATAGATGGTTATAGTTTAGTTACCAACAATGCGCAGTTTTTATTAAGCTCGTTAAAAAAACATGAATTGATCCCTCACTTTCCGGTCGCTGCGTGAGGAAGCAATTCTACTTTGAAAGACTTTTTTTATGAAACAAACAATGTGGACAATGTGGTGTTACGACTCTTAACGAATTTTTCTGTTTCCTACTTGTTAATGCTTGTGAGTTCTTAATCTCAGAGTTTTTCAACAAATCATTAAACATTCAGTTGTTTTATTGATTATAATTATTTATTATAGTAAATTTTGTACACTTTTATATTTGGACTACCAATTCAAATTTTTAAATATACTGGCTGTTATTAAGCTAGCTGTTATAAATTCCTAAAGTCGTAAATAACGTCGAATAATATTTTTCTTTTTATAATTTATTGAATTAAATTTTTCTCTTATTTCAATTTAAATATTGAATATAAAAAATATTTTCATTCATATAAAAATACCCAACTTTACAGTAGGTAAATCTTTAATTTCTTTTTACCTAATGGTTTCAACCGTTAAAAAGAAAATAATAAAAAACTGATGGACTGAAAATAGTTTCTGTTTTTAAAACTAAGCAAAATTTAATTGTACATTAAATTTAATAAAATAAAAACTATATAAATCAATTAATTTTATGTTTGATTACACATTTGATCGTAGGTACTAAGTATGTTTTGAATGTTTCGTAAAGCGATAAATGTTTATGGTAAACACTTTCAGCGTATTCATCACGAAAATGTTTCGTGTCACGTTGTGTACTGACTAATAAACAAAACAGATACAATTTTTCCGTTTGCTGCTCGGAACAGACATGAGCAAATAATTGGCCATGGATTAGGCGGGTTGTAAGAATTGTTTTGTGGAGGAAAATTCGGGTCTCGAGTTTGTCTGTATTTTACTTGAGATTATCATAGCGGATTATCCAATACTAAAAACAAAGCTACAAGGATTATTGTTTAGAAGCGACTGTTATGAAAGTGACTAAATTACTTAGAAAGTAATTAAAGAGCGTTTTAACAATACAAAACTGTAACCGTCTGGAATAACGGAATGAAACTATTACTCAGCTTATATCTATCCGCTAATCCAAGTTCAAGACTCATCATTAATACTAATTAATAAATCTGTAGGGGTCGGTCATGGAGTAATTTACTTTATTTTCAGAAATATCGTGTATATAGGCTCTATACATGATACTAAAACTAAATTGACCATATTTAGAATTTATGTAATGTATATATGTTCCTCCATCACTCTTAAACGAAAACTTAGTAGATAAACATTTAGAAGTACGGGACACGTGATAGGCTACCTTTTATTTTTTTTAACGCAGACGAAGTCGCGGGCAACAGCTAGTTTAAAATATTTTTAGTTAAATAAAAGTGTTTTTCACTCATAAATAAGAAGTACTCGGACTTACCCGACGTAGGTCAACACAATAATTGCATTATTACTTTTGGATGTTAGACATATCCGTATTTCTATAGGATAATTAAGGTAATAGGTAATAAGTAGTTGATTATTTATCATCCATCATGAGCAACAATACAAGTATCACTTTTCTTTGCGAGATAATAAATAATTTAAAAAGAAATTCAAGTTGTAGTTCCGGCTTTAAAACCCTGATCGGACGACATCTATTAATTTTTGATAATTAAAAATACATGCCAGACTCGAAAACTCATTTAATTCGCATAAAATTTGTAAAAAATAATTTTAATAATATTTTGTTTATCACAAACAAAATATCGTAAAAAAAATTAAAAGGTGTCAAGAAAATTCTATTTGTTTTAAATAATTAATTTAAATTTAGCTATTATTTTTTTAAAATAATATATCATTCACATATTTACTTTTCTATTCATGGGAAAATGGGTATACCATATTACAAGTTACCGAAAATTAGTGAGACATTCGCCAGTGAAATTTTGTCAAAATTGCTAATTGACCTTTCGTAAAGTTTAATCCTAGGTTAACCTTAGGAGTAAAAGGATTCATTCAAATAGTAGGTAACAGTGAAATTCTTGCCTTATCTCTGTATATCATAAATACATATACAACTCACAACAATGCGATATAAGTTTGAGCCACTTTTAAATACCAGGTATTCGGATAATCTTTAAACTGTTTACATAAAATCATGTCATTGTTCTACAATTTTACCGGAAATATTTAAGACATTTTGCGTGATAATGAGTTGTTGCTGTAATGAGTGTACTCTTATCGTTGTATTTTTATAATGCCTATAGTAAAAAAATAAAAACAAATAATGAAATAAGCAATTATATACAATATAATTAATAATTTGCAACAATATCAAGACCAAATAATACTCCTAAAAACCGGAAAGGAACAAAAGTTTGTGATGAAAAAAGTTTGTTTACATAATAAGCCGGAGGCGAGTAGGTATATCGTTTTATCATACCGACAAACAATTATTATAATACCGTATGTAATGTATGTGTACCTAATTCTTCCTGAGTTCATTTAAAATGGATTTTATCTATATATGTAGATTTTAATGTTACAAATGTGAACTGAACGTTAGTATGTTTGTTACTCAATCACGCAAAACTAGGTATACACTTTCAATGTTGTGTACCTTCATTATTTATCGTTATAATTTATGTTCTTTTCAATACATTGTTTTCGGTTTTGTTTAACCAATAGAAAATCAAAGTAAAGAGATTCCCTCTCTCTGTTTTACTGATTTTCCTTAAAAATGCCACCTCATATTCAAAATTTGTAAATAATTTTAATGGATTTGAAAGTACGCGATGCCTGTAGATTGTTTTTGAAAAATAAGAACTAGTAAGTATTACTTCATTAAACATATTTTGAGGTTAGTTTAATTATTATAAACTAGATAATCCGATCCGTTTGAAAGGCTTTTGCCACTCCATAATTACCTCACTCGAATTTATTACTTACCATACTTTCAAAAAGTACTTTATGACAAATGCCGCATGAAATTCAAATGGCATAAGGTTATGTGGGATTCTTATGCGCTAAAACTCCAACTCGAGATGAGTATGGTCCAGTCACGAGGGGACTGTGGAACCGTCTCCGGACGTCCGGCCCTTACAAACACTAGTACCTACTAAAAATTATCTTAAATATGAGGGACCGGCTAGCCGGTCTTAAATATGACTCCTATCCGGGAGTTCCCCGCAGGCGCTGGATCCAAGTCGCAGTATTTATATTTGCATTGCTTGGGGTTTAAGAAGACTTAGTGAAAATAGGTAATTGGGGCATAAAATTGTACATTGTATGTAAATAAATGAAATCGTATGTAAATGAAATTTTATTGACATATAAATACAAATTAAATTAAGTATTATTACACACGTACACGAACCATACAATTAGAAAAACAGTGCAACGATGATAGAAATAGTTAAAAAAATTTAAACATTTTGATAATTTACTGGTTTAAAAGAAAATTTTCCATAATAACTACAAGTGAACAATATAATTTATCTAAAACATTTTTTTCTTTAAAGTCGTATATTGATGAGCAAATTGCACAACGTTGATTACGAATTAGACTATTTGACGCGTTTCTTGTGTAATTTCCAATTGATCTAAGATAAGATTGAATGTAATCAGTCGGACTAGATGATTTTTTTATTTCCAGCAGTAGGTACTGGTGATAACTATTACTTCACTAATGTTTATATTCTTGCCACTTCTATTGATACAACTGATTAAACAGTACGGTCAGCATTATTAAGTAACTAGCTGGTGCTCGCGACTTCGTACGCGATGATAAATTAAAAATATAAAAGCAATTGTAACGCTTGACGCCTTGTTGCTATAACACATTAGACAGGCGTTAGTTACAGTTTTATATTTTAGATAATCCCTCGGGAACAGTACTTTTTCTTGAATGAAAGGTACACTATGTCCTTTCTGGTGTCGCAAAAAACGTGTATGCAAAATTTCATGGTGATCGGTTCAGTAGTTACATTTATAATATTAGGAATAATATTATTAATTTCCTAAAATTATAAATAATTTCAATATTTGTTTTTATCATGTCTGCTATACCACGAACGTGGTTCAAAATCCTTCGCATTTTTCCATTCTTTATCTGTAGAACCTTCCTTCCATCCTATAAATTTGTTATTTTTTTGTGCATTAATTTTACTGTGTTTTTTTGAGTCGTTTGTTTTATTATTGTTATTTAATTTATTTTCATTTATTACAGTGAGAGCGTCGTATGTTACTCTAAACGTGAAGTAAATGAGAAGATCGAATCCCGATATCAGAGTGAATCCGAGCATAAGACTGAGCAAACCACCAAAGGAAGCTGAAATAAAAATCTGAGATTAGTGTGTTAACATAATAAATATCATTTCCAACTTTGGAAGTCATTGCAGTTTTGCAGTCATTTGAGAAGCCATTGTATAATAAAAGGCAGCTGTTAAGTATCCACCAAATCTTAATGCTTAATCCTACTATGTTACTTGCAACCTAACATCATCTAGTCTAGTGGACCGTCACTTTGACATTAAAAATTAAAATTTGACGTCTCCCTTACTACCCAGCTGGTTGTTGGCCAAGAGCAAACCCATCTCTAATAAAAAAATAAAAAATTAACAGTCTCGTGACGCCTGGCAGATGTAGAACATCGAAAATATTTATTTTAAGTAAAAAAAACTGTATTTAAAGGTTTATTTAATCAGATTTGCTCCTCCAAAGTGTTGTTGGTTTCGATTTCGACACACCAACGACAAATAAAAATAGGCAAAATATTTGAAATACTTTAAATACAACTCACCTAAAATATTTTGCCAATTCAAGTAGACATCACGTCGGTATTTAGTTGACACCAGATCGTTGAAAAACACTTTTAGCAACGAACGATTTTCCATGTTAACGTCGTCACTAAAACATACAACAAAATATTATGATATATTATGTATAATATATGAACTCTCTTCGAAACCGTAGTAGCATTCGTGATAATGTTACTTCGTACCTACTTAACATACTGTCCCTTTGAAGCTGGGAAGTGGGAATACATTATTATAATGTGTAATAATAAATACAGCATTGGCGTTGACAGGCACCTTATTTGATATTACCTACACAACGTACCTAATATAGACTATAAAAATTATCAATACTAATAATAAATCTGTAGGTATTGTATGTATGTATGTTCCTCTATAAACGAATTAACCTATTTTCATGAAACTTGAAATTGTTAAATCATAAAATTTTAATTGCGTGTGGTGATTTAACAATTCACTAAAATAAACTGACATATCAAATTAAAGAAATAAGAAACAAATAGCCTAATTAAACATAATGTTGTTGCTCGGTTATAGGACAACATTTTTTTACTGATGAGTTAGTTGAATTAAAATTAGTTGAATAAAAATTATGAAATGTCAATATTGCAATAATTTTATTTAACACAAAACATCTGATAGAGTTTAGTGTTTAAAAATGGAGATTCACGATATGATAACGACTTCCATAATCATTCAGATTAACTCAAAGGGAGAATGACGTTAAAATTAGATTTCGATTTCACATCAATCAAGTCGAAGGACATTATTTAAGATTTAAGACGCAACGATTCATTACCTTGTGTAAAATGGCTAGTCTTCAAAAACAGGTACTTTTTAGGAAAGCTTAGAAAATATTAACTTGGTAGATAATTAGGGTTTGTTCTCGGAAGTTACAGTGAAGCTCATTGATGTAACTACTGGGACAATTTTACCCTCATTAGTTTCATAATACTAGTATTGAACAATATTTTTATAGCAACTAGTTGGATGTACATAAGTTGGACATAGTAATTTCATTACTCCAATATCCAACAAATTAATTTATTCCGTGGAAATCAATGTAACTTCAGTGTAGCTACTTGGAACAAGTATATTTGGTTAAACTTGGATTAATGTAAACCTTTTTAACAAAAAAAATCGACTTCAAACCGTCACATGGTCTTTTGCAGTTATCAGAACTGGACCAAATTGAAATGGGACCACACGGGAAGCACCAACTTTCAAATAAAAAAAAAACATCAAAATCGTTTCACCCAGTCGCAAGTTCTGAGGAACAAACCAAAAAAGAAATACAGTCGTATTGAGAAAACCTTCTCATTGTTTGAAAGTCGGTTGAATGAAGTCGGTTGAATTAAAATAATGTTGACGTCTTCTTTCAACACTTTTTATCAGATCTAATTTTATATACAATACTAATTACACGGTTTAAGTTTTACTAATATTAGTGCTCACAGAAAAGTTAAACCACTTAGATCCGGATGTGTGGCCAGCATTCCCAATGCCACTTCTAATGGATAATCGAAATGTTCGCATTCTGGCAAGCATGGATTTAAATCTGTTTCGGACATATATTCATCCGCCGTTTCTGAAATGACACAAATTCACATTGTTTTCAGTTAGTAGGTACTGTTGTTGTTCCTGAACCGCTGTTGTTTGGTTACTGACCAATGAAAACAGCAGTAAGTCAACTAAAAAGATTTGTACCTACTAACATAGACAAAATCAGATATTGTCGAATTAAAGAATTTTTAGTAAATGTCACATGTATTGATTGTGTGATAGTAAAACTAAAATAGGTACGATTTTTGTACGCTATATAAAACAATTAAAAAACAATAAAATTCTACGATAAGCAATACCTACTCCTTGTGTGTTAAATGCTTAAATAAATTTTAATTTATATCAAGTCAATTACGTTTATCCAAAAATCGATTCATTCAATCTTTTTGAAGATTTTTTTAAGGTATACGTGGTTTTTACCACATTTATTAGAACTTTTTCAATGCGAACCAGTAGTTCCTGAGATTAACGCGTACAACCAAACATACATACAAACAAACTCTTCAGCTCCAAGTGGACGGAGGGCTTTTATATTATATTGGTATAGATAAGTGAAAACTACCTACGAAAAAACGGGACTCGTTTAACAAAAAAAAATTTAAAAATGAATTCAGAAAATATATAGAATAACCTAGTTTTCAGTATACCTAATAAGCTGAATGCATCTGACGTCATATCTGTATGCAAATGGCAGTCAATGTCAGGCGTACCGACCAATGGACATTAAATTATTTTCCAATTCATAGCATATATTCAAGTGCATAACTTTATATTTGTCTCACAATCGTAATAAAAGATTGGTTTTGAAAATAACAGATTGCGGTTTTATTTTAAAAGCGAATGTAAAACACTTAAGACATGTTTCATTTGTGATTTAAAAATTTGGTAAAACAAATTATCAGCATAGAGTTTGTGCTACTAAATATATACAGTTGATGATACATATACTATGTAAAGAAACAGTCCAATAAATCCAATGTTTTTACCATTATTTTTTTACTACAAGATCCTGTGTAAAGTTATCGAGCAAATATCATTCAACTCTAGACATTTTGTTGCTAATTGAAGAAAACGGAAATTGTGGTATAACAAAAAACATATTTTATTATTACCTTGATTTTTAATTAATTGGTAGTAGAATCTGATAAATAACAATTGCAGTGGTTCGTTTAAAAAAGTTTAAGACCAATTCATTATGAGAAAATTGATGATAACAAAATCGGGGGCTAAAGTTTGATGCTGAAGCTAAATACACTATACAAAATTTAAATACACTATTCCATAGTAAAGGATCAAAGAATTCTTCGATGCACGTATGCACATAGATATATTGAATTCGTTGGTATTCGAAATTCGAATATTCGAACTAGTATATACGAAAAATTATTCGTAACCTACCATTTACGTAAAACACACCAACACTCCACCCTCAACACCCTCAACACAGCCACATCCCATCAAACATTTTAATTTTAACAATAACTCAATATAAACTGTGATTTTATTAATATCACAGTTTAAATTAAATTATTTGTGTACCTACTTTGTTCTTCATTCAAACAATCCATGTCGTAGAAATTGCAAGCGCGGATTTTATCTAAAAATAAAAAAAAAATAACGATTAATACGCGCATTCTATTCCATTATGTGTGTAAAATCTTCATTTACTTAAAAACTCAAAAGAGAATTCACATAATTGAACACGACATGAGTTGATAACGCAATTACCACCTAGCATTACTACGCTTTAGCTCTTCAATGGTTTGAATGGAAAGACTAAATGAGGCGAATTATTTTTAATGATGTGTTCATTAAGGTTTTGTCTGATAACGAGACTGCATTTCGGAGTGTCCATGGTATTATCTTATCTTGCAAATATTCTCTGGAGATTTAACAAAGATCCAACAGCGGCAGCAATAGTGGGGAGTAGGTACACATGATCTGATGCTGTGATGCCCTTGAAGCCCATTATTTTAAAAACTAGACATGCTGGAGGAGGCCTCCATAATTTCCAAAATGCATCACATGCAGTCTGGATCCAGTTTAAACGATAATCATTTTATTAGTAACTATATAAACAATTTTACCCGCCAGTTACAATAGTGTTGATATAAGTTTAGAAATCAGTTAAGTAATAAGTAGTAAGACGTTGACGAGTCAAAGTCAAAGCCTTAAACAAAGACAAAAGCGTTAACTATATATTTTTATTTTTACTTCGTTGTTTTTACTTGACATAATATGATATCGAGTAGTATGTCTGCCATTCAAAAAAATTATAACAACAAAGCAAACTGCCTCTTAAATATAAGTCAATAATTTTGATAGAAGTGTACACGAAACCTTTTGTTTGTTTTAAATTTTGAATTATTTTTTTTAATTTCACCTTTACTTGGGAAGAAAAATGGAATACAGTTACATTTCTTCCGTATTGTATCGGCCTTTTGAAACGCCATGCAATTATGGTAAGAGTAGTGTCTGAAGCTCCCAATTTTCATCTGAAACAAAAGAAAGAAGTGAATCGTTATTATGTTAAAAGCTTGTAAAATATCATTAACACAATGGATTATAATTATCAATGGAGCCAAGCGTTATAGATAGCTTAGGCAACAGCTACATTGAACTTAATAAACATCAATACTAATAATAAATCTGTGAGGGTTGGTCATGGAGTAAGTTACTTTGTTTTCAGAGATATCATGTTTATAGGCTCTCTCTATACATGACACCGAAACTAAATTGACTTATCATCCATAACCAACCCTTACAGATTTATTATTAGTATTGATATAGGTAAATATATAGGATTGTCTATTGATAAATCATAAATAGGTTAATTATGGACATAATATAGTTAATACATACTTACATAGATCATATACAGCAACATGTAGATAAACTACATATTGAATTTATTTCAGAAAATTTTGAATTAAAAAAAGCTTATTAGTTAAAACAACATTCTAACTGTTAATATTTACATGCGTGATTTTCTTTTTCTATGGGCAGTTCATAAATTAGATAATAAATTAAGTATAAGATTTTTTTAGCATTTTCATTATAAATTTGGTGCATTTTTTATTTTATTTCATTTTTTACTCAATTTGAATTTGAAGAATTAACTGTACAAATTTTTCTAGAACACCACCAGGTGACCGAATTCACTTCACAAACATTGTTTTTTACAACTGTTTATTTACCTTCCTTCACTGATATATTATCTGTCTGTAACCAATAAACATGAGGCTTTACGCGAACGTTGCCCATTTATTTCCGTAGTTATTGTATCGTCTCAAGATATTCAGAATACAAGGCCTGTAAGTTAATCATACGAGCCATATTTATCATGCGTCAAACTTGTGCGTCAATCGTTATTGAAATATCGCTAAGATCAATACGCCTTTTGATTGGTGTATGTACGTCTAGGAAAACCATTATATTAATTACAATATTAATCAATCAATGTACACGCAAATTTAATATCACTATCGTAAATAATATCTTTTTAGTGAATAATCAGCAGAGAAACATTCAATTCAAGCCGTGTACAAGGTACATGTTGAATTTATCCTTATTACATAATTATAAAACAAAGTCCTCCGCCGCGTCTGTAGGTCTGTATGTCTGTTCGCAATTAACTCAAAAACTACTGCACCGATTTTCATGCTGTTTTCACCAATGGATAGAGTGGTTCTCGAGGAAGGTTTTAGTATATAATTTATAATGTTACGCGGGCGAAGTCCCCAGCAGCAGCTAGTTTTTATATATTTTTCAATCTTACTCATTTTTCTGTATTTATTTATTTATTTGTCTATTTATTTAGAGTAGTAAAAGGAATATTAATTACATTACAAAAATACAAAATTATAAATCAAAAACAAATACGTTGATAAACGAGATGTTTATAATACCGGAATGAAATTGCCAAAATGTGCTCATCTTATCTTAAAATACAAGTGAATCGTAAAAACTCTTTTATTTGTGAGAGAGAGTACACCTACTGAAAACGTAACGGAAACGTATCGGAACGACACACCATCGAAACATTGGAATTCTGTGTTTTTAAATGATGCATTACGCATATAGCACGCAGGACGCAAAATTATAATAATATATAAATGAATAGAGAAAAAAAAGTGCGTGTGTCAGCTCCGACCCACGACTGGAGATTACTCTTTACGTACGATAAACAAATACTTAATTTAATAATTCAATTATTTATAACATTTTATTTTAGTCCCATAATTTTTCATACCCCCGGGCTTATATATGAAATCGATTTTCAAGGAGTAAACTCCACAAAAACGAAATCAACTGTTGAATTAGGTGCAGATACCTACACTAATTCGTTCTATCGAAAAAGATCGAAGACAAGAAAGCGACACGAAATCGTTTCTATCGAAAGAATGGGTTGTTTCGCTTTCGTCTCTGTGTGGTTTTCATAGAGGACAAATGGAATACCTAAAGTAAAGGGTACTCAAATCAAATAACATGTTATAGAACTAAGCTGTATAATGCGTCCTTCATAATATAACAATATAACAGTGCAATACAACAATGTTACCTAACATGGCTTTGTAGCATCATGATACACGTGACTCACGCGCCAATTCATGTAACTTGTTTTATAACACGTATCGTCCACACATAAAAAGCGTTGAGAAATAATAAAATAACGTAACGCCTAACATATCTTGATTCCTGACATTAAGCCAAGTGTTGAATCTTTATTTTTAGTCTATCTCCATTCTAAAAATCTATGTTAACTATTGGTAAAAGATTTTTTCAAATCGGATGAGTAGTTTCGAAGATTCAAACAAACAAACTATATATTATTACCCATATACCTATTGTTTTATATTATATCTGATTATATCTATGACGTTGCTATGACGTCTAAATTAATTGACTTTTGTATCCCAAATTGATAATTTTTATTGATTTCCATTGAACAAAAATAAAAGTTTGATACCAGTTTTGTCCTTTATTCATCGATATATACCATCGAATATTTCTTACTTATCATACATCATGGCAAAAACATAAAATTAAACAATAATGTAACCCCTACTTTAATTAAATGTGTCGTACTTAATTTAGTCGTTGGTTAAGATAAATGTTTTTTTTACTAACTAAAATTGAGTTTTCATGTTTAAAATATGTAAGGGAAAATTCCCCTTTACCTCGTCACTGTAGTAACAACGCCTGGTTTCTGGTGAGAATGCCTTTATCCCAGACGTCGCATAAGTACTCTCCGGAGAAAGTGCAATGAGAACTTCCGTTGATGGGTTCACAATGCGAAAGGGTGAATCAAGATCCGGAACGTTGTAAGCATTGTCTATAACCACCTGTTGGTTATCAAAATTCATAATAGCAAAAACTGCTTAGTGCTTATGACCTCTTTGCTATTTTTTAAAGCGACACGCGAATAGCGAAACTGCGTTGTGATTGTGATAATTATTGTGATGATAATTAAATGCTACCTAGAAATTTCGAGAGATCGAGAGAGAGAGAGAAATTTCGATAAATACGAATATATTGGGCTTACATACAATAATAGTATTAGTAACAACGCAGTTATCTTTTTAATTTTGTCGTTTGCAATGCAATTATTTCGACGACGTTAAGTCCAACGAGTGCAGGTGCGTCGCCCAGTTACTAAGCGAATCCCCAAACCAGATTATGCATTTTATCGCATTTACGTTCCGTTTCATGCAATTATCATAATACCATATAAAACTAAGATAAATAAAGTAATGAATTTATAATAATAATTAATCATTAATATCCTTAATGGCGATTATAGCGATTATAGGAATCATTAATAGCGATTACATGAAAATACGTAGACTATTGGTGTACATACAATAGCTTTATAAATTTATTTTGTTATAACATAAAATATCTCCAATCTCGTTAATATTAATGGATGCTAGCTTTTGCCCGCTACTTTGTCCTTTTTCAATCTTTATTGCTTAAAAATTTTGTCAGGCGTTGCATTTTTTTTAGATGATCCGTCGGGAACAGTAGGTACTTATGGTAAAGGTAGCCTATGTCCTTTTCTGTATCCTTGACAACGTGTATGCAAAATTTCATGAGGATTGGTTGGAGTAATTATGTTCGCATACCTCTGTAATAAATTTGCCTCACCTATGGCGACGCCTTTGTCAGTAGACGACGTTACCACCTTTCCATTATCAGGTTTTTTATTTTTAATTATTCTCCCAAATGAAGAATTTTTCCCGGCAAAATACTAGTTTAGCCCAACTCAACTGATGAGATTTTTTATACTTTGAATTGTAATTAAGTAAAAAATATAAAAAGATACATACCAAGGTGCCTAGGGAGGCCATAGAAGCGCTGTAATAATTGTCGGGCTCGGTGTTTAAAAGAACAGTCAGCGCTGTTTCATACCCACACGAAGCGACTCTTCGAGGCGCCTCAGGCTGCATACTTTTACTAAAAAAATGTAAAGAAAATTACAGGAGATAGTGCTTGCTATATGTGTCAGGGTTGTTCGCATACACATCCGAAAATGAGGAACTAAATGCCTTTAAGCAGTAATAATCAATGCGATTTTTTTGTTGCGGATACGGAGCTAGCCAAAATTCTCAATCTGGCATATTTCCCCAGGATAAATTAAGAAATTCTTTAAGTTATTCAATTTTTTTTGTCTACTTAGAGCTTCATTACTGCATAACAATATATTAATTTCACAATTTCCGTCATTTATTTCTACGTTAAAATAAATAAATTAAGTATTAATAAAAACTTCAAATCCACAATCGCGTTCGCAGATGTTGAAAATTATGCATCGTCAACAATAATATGTATTGCCAAGTCAGTATATTACTTAATTTGTAATATTATTTGGAATATTTCTATACAAATTTATAAAAGTTATTTCTTAAACAGTAGGTAAATCAAAACTTCAATATGAAGGTACAGTCTGATGTTATTTTTTTTTTTTAAATAAAAAGGGCTGCTAATTGAAGCTTTAATTAGATCCGTTTCTAATTAGTACTGAAAATAACAAAAAAATTCGAAGAAATCCTTCCCATTTGTTTTGAATCCCATCCTGTCATATTATTTGGAATATTTCTATACAAATTTATAAAAGTTATTTCTTAAACAGTAGGTAAATCAAAACTTCAATATGAAGGTACAGTCTGATGTTATTTTTTTTTTTTTTAAATAAAAAGGGCTGCTAATTGAAGCTTTAATTAGATCCGTTTCTAATTAGTACTGAAAATAACAAAAAAATTCGAAGAAATCCTTCCCATTTGTTTTGAATCCCATCCAGTCATTTTGAATGTGGCACCTTTGTAATGTTTATGTAAAGTAATTACTAAAAACACCTTTTTCAGTGTCTACGTTGACAATTTTAATTAATTAATTATTACGACACAATGATTTCAAACCTTTTTTATATTTTTATTTCAATTAGAAATAAACGTATAAAAGGTTCCAATAATACTCTTGGAAATAGCATTTTAACGAACGATTTCTTTTTTTAAATTTGCTTGTAGACTTGATTGTGAGACCATGTAACGACGACGATTATGTAGCGTTGATTACAACGAATTTTTTTATTATAGACAAATCTTTATCTAATCACAGTAGTCTGGGTACAATTTGTACCCACGTATTACCCACGTCACTAGAGCAGTGCACGCATATGCAACATGAAGTTTAGTTTTAAGCCAACAGTTGCAATCTTTTGCAAATTTTGTTATGGATTAAAATTAAGCTTTGATAATCTTCTTATATAAAAATCAATTGCTGTTTGAGAACGACTGGACCGATTTTAATTCTGTCTTCACTTATAGATAGAGGGATAATCAGGGGGGTCGTCGCCGGACGAAGCCTGGTGCAGGGACTGATGGCCCCTCTTCACGATGGGCCAGGGCTGGGCCCAGTGAGATGGCAACTTCACGATGGTACATTCAGTTGTCATTGGTGCACCACGACCATCGCACGCGCCATAAGCCATCCGACACCACTACGCCCTCTTCACGGTGGCCCCAGCATCGTGAAGAGAGGTCATAATGTAGTGGTAGGGCACACTGCGTTTCGCAGCCATTTGGGCAGCCCGTCTGGCGGCAGTAACCACCACCTTACAGAATACCACCGTGAAATAACAGCATTATGTGCTGTTGTGTTTCGGTGAGTGAGTAAGGGATGCCAGAGCCCATTACCCCATCCCTCCCTTATCCCTTATCCTTAATCCTTGTATGGTCGGTAGCGCACTTGTAGCACTTATGGCGTTGCTTGTGTTATAGGCGACGGTAGCCACCTACCATCAAGTGGACTGTCAGCCTGTCTGTTGACCTTAACATAAAAAAAAAAAAAAAAAAAAAATAATATGTTAATATTATCAAAGAACACATTGTAAGGAGAGCTTCGGGCTACTGGAACCGGAAAGTTCTCGAGTGGAGGCCACGGACAAGCAATGGCAGCGCAGGGCGTCTATGGACAGACGGCCTAATAAAGCTCGCGGGTCAAGTATGCAAAGTATATTATTTTGACGAGCCGTTGGTTTAATGGTTCAGGTGCCTGTCTTTGCATTCTGCGCAGCACCAAGTGGTTTCTTCTTTCTTGTGTTAATAGGCGACGGTAGTCAAGTGGATCGTCAGCCTTTTTTTTTTTTAATTTAATACAAAAAGAGCTGCCGCCTAAGGAAGAACACAAGCAACACCACCAGAGTGGTAAAAGTGCATATCTACCTTGCAGGAATTTTTCGAGCCTGTCACAAAAAGTTAAAAAGAGTCAAAAATACATAATATTTCCTAAATACCTAAATACCTATAGATATCACCTACCACACTTCCACTTTTCAACAATAAGTTTTACGCTTATAAACAAACCACAACTAATATATCATCAGTTTATTAATAACTTTTTCGTTAAAAACCTCATCATATTAATCAGTTGTCATCACGATGTCATTGATTTTTTTACTATGAGTTTTCATTTAATAAAGCATAAGGAATAGAAGTGTGAAATTGTTCACTGCATTGAAATTCTATCGTCCAAGATCTTTTGAGAAGTGCTCTACGACTACTACTACTAGAAAAATGAGTATGTTATTGAACTGCAGTATATGTTGCATGCTTTTGAGCGTATGGGGTGTAATACAGTTGTTAGTTATGGGCGTTTTTTATTATTTAGAATCAACTACTCTAGTTGAAGATGTGTCTGCCCATGATTACACGGATTATGAAGATTTTATTAAAAAAACCAGGCATAACTATAAAACGGTAGCAATTAACTGTTGGATTACTGCTTGTTTGTATGCCGTTGTTGTGATAATATCATACGGTTGTTACGCAAAAGCTCAAAAAGATGCTATTGAAGCGAAAAAAAGACTTTTAGATGATGAATTGGTTTGTAATCCAGATGTATCAAGTTCAAGTTCCAAAGCTAAAGATCCTTACACCAAAATGTACTCTTAAGATTTATAATTAAACAAATAATATAGGAAAAAAATACATTTCTTTTTCTAGAATAGAATAGTACGCTCATTTTCTATTATCTAACTCTTTTACTAGTTATCAAGTACCTATGTATTTTGTGTATAAAGAATAGAATTAAGTTTATGTAATTTATCTGATATTAAATAATTATAAACGAAATGATAAAAAAAATTAATAGAGGATGTAAGTCGAGATAATACCAAAAAAAACCTTATTTGAATGATAATACTGACTGTTTATATATGATACTATTTTCCTTATATAATTTTGTTCGAAAATTATAAACAACTATTTTACAAGCTATTGAAACGGTCTGTACAGTTCTGCCATCTACAGAATCTGCCCTTATTATTAGCTTATTAGCTAAATGGCAGATTCTGAGAACTTTTCCAGAATCGCTAATTTCCATTTAGGGACTACATTTAATTACAAATCTTAAGATAGGTAAACGTCAATATCAGTCACTATAATATAATAGACATAACATACCTACAAGGTTTCATTCATTCCTATATATACTACTTAATAAATACCTATAAGTATGGGATTAGTAGCCCAATATAACACTTCAATAATTATGAAGCACGCATACTTACAATCCTGTCTCTGGAATTTTAAAAGGAGTAGTTTGGAAATATTGAAAAAATAATCATATTAACACTAAAAATAGATATTAATTAAAAACCTACCTACATATTATTCCACAATGGTTATGTTACATGCCACTACAGCGAATACACGCAAAAGAAATCCCTTTTGTGAGACCACTGAGCCTATGCGTGCTAAAGAAGAAAATCACGAAGATACTTGCATTTTTTCGTCATATTCGAAAGGTTCAACGGCGTAATAGTTGAAAGCGCAGCATAATGACAGATGTGTAAATACTTGTTCGAACAGCAGGTCACATCGATATATAGTATTCTTCCACATACATCTCTGGACCAGACGATTACACGAAGAAGCAGGAGACAACTTTACGTGAAAAAAATAACAAAAATATTATAATCCTTAGTTAAAATTTTAATTAAACTTAACACGTTAGACGCATACTCACTGCTTTAAACATGGCCTGTATTGTAATGTTATTAATGTCCAACGCCAATTGTAATGTGTAAAGGTCTTGTCTTTGTTTAGGATATGCGTTGAAAGCTGAATGCAAAAGTGGTACCAGACGGAGTGTGTCGAAAATTTTATCCGCTGTCACATTTGAAGGCAAAGTTCTAAAAGTTAAAAAGCATTAAAATCATTGTTCTTTTATCTTATTATTTTAATAATAATGTGATTTAAAATAAAATAAAAAATATTTTTTTTTATTTTAAATCACATTATCGTGTCGTCAAGGAACTGCAAAAAAACTGTCAGTCGTAGGAATGCATCTCAGAAGAGAAAACTTAGTTTTCGCTTTTCACTTCAAAAATTTGAAGATGGTACGTAAGCCACACTCACAGGTTGTTCGCAAATATTCGTGCCGCCTTGCGAGATACAATGTTCAAATCGCAAACAGTAACAGCTGGGAAAGGTACATCCCAAATCGGCCCGTGTGTGCTTTCGATTACCTGAAAATCAAGAGGATATACTCCTTTTCATTTGCGATCGGTTTCTTGTTTATATGGTTTCGAATATTTCCCTTTGTGATCGTTCATTTATAGCTTGATTATGTTAAATGATAAATCGTTAGTGTTTCATTTTTGTTACTTTTACTCACCGTAACTATAGGATTCCTTGCGTACCACCTGTAAGCAGTACACACAAAGAATACAGCGAAGCAGATGCTTAATATTACAGCCAAAGCCCAGCATATCCTGTGAAAGATATATTTATATCAAATATTTATTTATCAAATTCCCAAGAAATTCTTTCAATTGTCATAATATATTTTAGCAGGATTTAGCTTTGTGTAAAACTTAGATACCTACTCAATTTTTGCTTACTGTAAAACGGTTTATAGGTATCGCTTGCGTCCAGGAGTCTATTGGAGAAGAGAAAATTGCACTAATTTCTTTTCCCTCTCCACCATAATCTACTAAACTTAGTTCAATAACTACACATAGCATAGGTACCTTTCAGCGTTGTTGAAATCTTCCATCACGATATACTTATAACCATGAAGATCAGTTCTTTTACAGAAGTCTACAAATTTTGAGGCGCAGAAATTCGATTTATTACGTTCGGATCTCTCCCAATTATTCAAAGATATACTTTTTTTCGTTTTAATATTCACAGTGTAAGCCATTATTGAAAAAAAATTATTAAAATACTTGATACTAGTTTAAAGTCGGTAAACAGCTGCGTTAAACTGTCAAGTTGGTGTGAAAAATTGATGTGATTTGTCTAGGACACGAACTGGTAATTATGGAGCTGTGATCAAACATTGAAACACAAGATAAGGGTTGTTGGCTGTACCACAGTCATTATAGCACAGTAACGACGGAATATGGACAAAAAGGTAATAAAAAGAAAAGTTGTAGTTCTATGAAAAAAAATAATGATTTACTTCAAATGTCGAATGAATTATTTTGTATACTAAGATAATGGTGCGACTTCGTCCGCGTTGAAAAAATAAAAAAATAAAGCAATATTTTAACGCTTGAAACTGTTGTTGCTATAACACTTTGGCCAGACGTTAGTTTTTTATTTTTTTTTAAATGATAAGTACTCGGGAACAGTTTTTTTTTTCTAGATGAAAGGTAGAGGTACCCTATGTCCTTTCTTGTATCCCTGACAACGTGTAAGCAAAATTTCATGATGATCGGTTGAGTAGTTAAGGCGTGAAAAGGTAACAGACAGACTTTCATATTTATAATATAGACAACAAAACGAATTATGTATTACACATAACACAATCTTAGTTAAAACTACGTCCAATAATAATAATAAAAGTGTTGCCGATGAATGACGTAAGATTTCTAAAATTTTAATATTTCCTATATTTAAGAGTATTTTCACTACTGTTATTTTTTTACTGTACGAAGGTCCAACTCGTTCAATTAAAACAAGAATGTCATGTTTTATGTACAGCATGAATACAAAATCACTACATTTCATTCAATACCTGTTGTCCCACCAATTTACCCTGTTTGTGGGACAAAGGAAATTATGTAAAATATTCTCTTTGACACAACGTTACAGAATTTATGTTTATTACAATGGACCGTGAAGTAATATTGTAGTTAAGTTTTTTAGCGATCTTATCGATATTTTTTAGACATTATTCCATGTTATAGACAAAAGGCAATGATCGGTAGCAGATAAGCCAACGTGCTCAAATAAATGTCAAATATATTAACTAGCTGAACCATGGCTGAACCCGGCCGGGCACGCATCGAGTCTAATATTAGTTTTATTATAAGTGTAACTAAAGGTATTCTAGCCATTATTTTGATATTTTCAATGTCTTAAATCAATTTACTAATTAGACACCATAGCTCTACTGGTGTGCGTTATTCTCGCAAAATATATACTTGATGAATCGCAAAATATTTGATTGCAGGTGTGGTAGTATACTCATCATATTATGCCGGATTTACTTATAAATCCGAGGCTGCTTACCTGTAGCAGGTACTAATATGATAAATTTTGTTTGTAATGACTCAAAAACTACTTAATTATTTTTTATAACTTCATAGAAAGCTACATTATAAAGTTACGAGGACGATGTCACGTACAAAAGCTAGGATAATTTAAAATAGGGTAAATAAAAAAACCTTATTAAAAATAATTGAATATATTTTTAGAAGTTAAACATTGTCTTACAAGTAATTAAACATTTTGAACTGTACAAATGTGGCACCTAAGTATTTAATAATAATTACATTGAACATAATATCCCATTGTTACAGTCGAAGTACGAAAACGTACGTTAGTTCCCTTAGTCAAATCGTACTCTTTTAAACTCTACAAACTCACGCCGAGAACTCCCGTGAACACCCGAGAAGCGTGAATGTGAATGTTCTCGTGCTCGCCTGTTCTCGCTTCGGAGAGGTTTTTTTGCCCGCTTCAAAGGATTTCTCGGGTGAGAAAAGAGAACGGTCTCAGATTCTTGTTCGGTCTCAGTATTACCGTGGCATTATTTGTATAACGCTGTCGTGTAGGTACCTAAATTTCTATTTTAAAAAGCATATAATATAGCATATACATATAGCAATAATATGGCATATAGATTATGCTGTATAGCAAATAATATGCTAATGGACACAATACCAAAGCCGTTGCACTGTCGTCCATTCCGGGTAACGACCGAGAATGCGAAAGAGAAGGTCATGAGTTTATATGCCTTCTCGGTTCTCGCGCAATATCTCGGCAAAACTTTTTGGCGAGACTTCTCGCGTGAGTCTGTGGCCGCTATAAAACAAAGGCCGTTTTCTGACTGAGGGATCTGTAAGCTCTGTACGGAAACTTTTCTTGCCCCGACTGTATTGAGAATTGAGAACTCAGGATTAAGAACGTTCGATCCAGTAAATGGCGAGATAATTTAGTTTCTTTAAATTATCTTACGGGATCGCATTCGCATTCTAATTAGTGAAAAATTTAAATCACAGATGCGCCCTTGCCATAATACTTCAGGCGGCCGAAAATGTGTCATCGTTGAGAAGAGTGAGCTCACTCTTCCCGCCTTAGTTGCTTCAAGTAGAAAGCAGTTCACGTTGCATATAGACATATTACGTGGAAACTTTTCAGAAGCACTGGGCGCATCTGTGATTTAAATCTTTGTAAATGATATAATTCAAAACCTACGTAGTACAGGTAATTCGTTTCATAATGTGAAAAAATTATAAGAGATCAAGAATAAATGTTGTGATCACAACATTTGGCTGTGATACAAAATAATGAAACCATTAATGAAGGATAAGATGTAAGATGTATATAGGCAACAGAATTTTCAGTGCTAAAAATTCAAGACCATTTTACTTTTATTCTTACTCATTAATGTTTTTGTACTTATGTAAAAAAAAAATACATTGTGTTCGATGGCAGCATACAAGGTTACCTTACAAATATTGAGGAAAATACAGGCTATGATTATATACTAAAAATTAGGCTTAAAATACGGGTGGAAAAAAATCCACAATTTGCGAATGATCAGTCTGCAATTATAGAAATTATTGAAGAGATTATCGTATTAAGTACGAGATTACGAGATTAAGTAGTTTCGTGTCAAGTAATTTCGTTAAGCAATAGCAACATTTATTATAAGTAATATGTCTAAACAAAGAAAGACTTTAGAACATGGTGGACATTATAATATGCATTTGCCTTCATCAACGCAAAAAAAAAACAAAAAAGAAACCAAAAATGCGACATATCACCTTCATCCACTCACGTCTTAAATACTTAAACATTTTTCCATTTATCAGACATTCAGGTAGTTAAAGATTTCAAAATTTATCAGATCTTTCATACGGTCTATCTATCCACAAAGAAAAATTCTTAAAATATGATATAATTATTATCACTTTTATGTTAAATTAGGCTTAATACAAAGCCTATAATTACTGTAACTAACCTTTACAAGAACTCTTACGCGATTAAGACATTATAGAGTTTAAAATTAACAAAATCAAGGAAGACATTGTGAGTTTGTCGTTTTTTTTTACAAATTACAAATAAGCTTTAAATATCTACGAATTTAAAATTTAAAATAAGAAATATAAACTTTAAATAAAAATTACAAGAAAGTATAATTTTGTCAAATAAATCAATAGTTCGGAAGCACCTCCTCAATATTGTTCGTTTTCACGAAATGTGGCCAACTTTTGATAATGTCCACCAACTTGTTGCCCGGGCTTTCTGTGGACATTAACTGCCTATGAACTAGCAGTTTATAATCTTTGGCAATTTTGCCTTTCGCCACGCCCAATTCAATGAGCTTGACACACGCATCCAGTTGACGTTGAGGCGGTTCTTGGCGCGTGAATGTACCAATAAAAGCTATCCCTATACTGTACTTGTTGTAGCCTTTCGTGTGAGCACCGACATAGTCCCAACCGCGTCCATAGTAAGCGGATCCATCGCCTCCTACCAGGAAGTTGTATCCAATGTCGTTCCAATTCCTCGAGCCGATGTGAAAATCCTGGATGACGCGGACGCGATACACGCAATCTTGCTGTAAAGCAAAAAAATAACTCTTTTTAACAAAAAATAAACCGAATACAGACCGTCTCATGGTCTTTTCTCGTGGATGCCATTGTCAGAACTGGACCAAATTGAAATGGGAGCACACGAGAAGCACCAACTTTCAAATAAAAAAAAAGAATCATCAAAATCGTTAAATCGGTCAATTTAGTTTCAGTATCATGTATAGAGCCTATAAACACGATATCTCTGAAAACAAAGTAAGTTACTCCTTGACCAACCCTTACAGATTTATTATTAGTACTAGCTGTTGCCCGCAACTTCATCCGCGTTAAAAAAGATAAAAAGTAGCCTATCACGTGATGACGTGACCCGTACTTCTAAATGTTTATCTACCAAGTTTCATGAAAATCAGTTAATTCGTTTAAGAGTGATGGAGGAACATACATACATACAGAAAAAAATTTCTAAAAATCGTCAATTTAGTTTCAGTATCATGTATAGAGCCTATATACACGATATTTCTGAAAACAAAGTAACTTACTGCTTGACCGACCCTTACAGATTTATTATTAGTATTGTAACAGCTTACGAATCCGCTAACAATAATGGATTCATTTCCGCGGGGCTTCCCCGGTATTCGCCTTTGAAATGACGTCTCTGTGACCTTATCAACACTGTTATCCGACTTATAAAATATTGTTCACATAACACCAAAAAATAACTTAATATACGAAGTACCTACTAATGTTATAAAGAGAGAAGATAAATGTATTTTTGTATGTTTGTAATGAATAAACCGATTTTGAAATTTCTTTCATCTATAGAAAGCTACATTTATCAGCGAGTAACAAAAGACTATTCTTACCAATCCTTACTATAACATTATAAATATGAATGTGAGTTTGTTTGTTACGCTTTCACGCAAAAACTACTGAACCGATCACCATAAAATTTTGCATACGCGTTGTCTGCGACACCAGAAAGAATATAGGGTACCTTTCATCGTTCAACGATTATGAAGTTGAGGGCACCAGCTAGTATTCCATAAGAATGATTATACCTGAGTGTTACAACCCTCGGTGGCAGTGTGAGCGATGATCACCCATGGTGCTGGTAGCTTTAGAGCATCGAGTTCGCCGTTTTCTGGCTGCGCGAGCCAATCTGATCTTGGAACTATCCTTAAGTGTTCTGGAGCAATCAAGAGGCTGTCGTTTGCTGAAAAGTAAGTAAGTTAAAGTCAGCCTGGGTAACTGAATACTATTTAATACCTATTTTTATGTTTACAGACATGAAATATTATGTGGATAATCCGGTTTGCGCTTAATACTTGCTCAAAATGACGTTTTAAAATGGGAAGGCAATAAAACTTTCTCCTAAGAGAATTTATTTTAACTTATACTTGAGATTCTGATCTTATATTGAGATTTTATTTTAACTTAACTAAAATATTAATCTACGTTAACAACTGTTTATTACACTCGGCGGCACGAAATCTTGGCCAAGCGCTTATCTTTCGATAACAAAGTTGTTAGTGTTATAACATAACATATTTTTTGGTATGAGGGTGAGACGAAAAAATACGTGAATTAAAAAAATATATATCTTGAGGATATCTGACTTATCCGTAAAAACAAATACCACAAAGTAACGATGTGATACTAAATGATGCGATTCTCTTTAGCTGTTTGCAAGCTATTTATTTAGAGAAGTCATAATTAAAAATAAATTGGATTAAGTATAAAGTTGCGGTAAAAGAAATACCTTCATATACTGGAGCGACTGGATGTGGATCACTTATTTCAATCATTATCTTTTTCTTTAACCAAAATTGTTTTGTTAGTGCTAATATTGCTAATGAAAACAATAATACTGCCACCAAAATGAGAAATAATATTAATTGGAAGTATGAGATGTCCACCACCAAACATTCTGAAAGAAACACTTGATATGACAATGTGACATTATTTTTTTCATTAAATATACTGCTAGATACCGGGGTGCAATTTTTATATATAAAAATTTTCCCCATTTATTCGTTTTCCACTACGGAAAACAGAACTATAATCTGTCGACCCATTCTCGAGGTCTCGATTGTTTGAAGAGTACACAGACCAAATTGAAATTTTTGAGGGTGCTTTGCTTTTCTCGTTTGCTTTTCTACACAATATGCTTTTCTCGTTAATCGCTTTTTCCATCAGTGGAAACCGCATCCAAATCCGTTGGATGGAAAAACTTCAGCGACTTATTTGTAGTAGAGAGTAGAGACTAGTGACCCGCCACCAGTTTTACAATCATGCAATGCAAATATTTTTTTGCAAAATATATGCACTTTCCCTGCCTTGTTTATCACGATTTCAATCAGTGAAAATAAAATCAAAATCCGTTAAAATAAGTTACCTGAAAAACAGAGTGACTTCATTTCATCATAAAATATATATATTATGTTTGTGTGTAATCTTCTTCAAAAGCCAAAGTATGTGAAAGTGAAACATAAAAAATGTTATAACATAAAAATAAATAATTGAGTCATAAAAATAAACACATCATCATCTTGTTATCAAATTAAGTACATATGTCTGTACATTTTTTAGACACTGGAAGGATTGTCACTTGCAGTTACTACTTTGTAAAAATATTATTTGCTAAAAATAAACATGGATTGTTATTCATTATATTGTATAGAATTTTTATATAAGTAAGTATATATTTATATAAATGAACCATTGTGCAAAAAGTATGTATTCACTGGTATGAACCACAAAATTTATTTTCCCAGAAATGTTAGAGTACGAAAAATAATTAAGTATATGAAAAAGCATCACTTACGAGTAGTTTTTGAATTATTACTGGTATAGTCTATGTAATCATTTATAGTCCTCTCGTGTATTGGCAATGAAACAGATATACCAGCTATGATGACCACACAAACTGTTAACAAAGACCATTGAAACCATGTCGTTTTTTTGATACTTTTGATATCTGTAAAATAAAATTGAAATTAGGTATTTGAGAAAAAAATATTATTATTTTATTTTTAGCTATACATATTTACGAGTACTAGCTGGTGCTCGCGACTTCGTCCGCGTTCTCTATAGCCTTCCTTCCTTCCAACACAAAAAGATTTTTTCAATATGAACCAGTAGTTCCTGAGATTAATGCGTACAAACAAACAAACTCTTCAGTTTTATATAATAGTATACATGAGCAAATGATTTTAACTAAAAATTGTAGATTAACAAAGTAACCGAGTATTTGTAATAACACATAAATTAACGAGTCCCTAGTCATCTGATCCGTTCCGCTGTTGCGATCCTAGAAAGTGTCTCCAGAGCAGATAATTGCATCTGCTCTGCTCTGCTCTGTGATACAAACACCTTAATTATATACCAGGTATTAGCAATAACTGTGTCCAAATATTTTTTTATATTTGAGACGGGTTTGCTCTTGGCCAACAACCAGCTGCGTAGCGAAGATGAGGCCTATGATGGAGAGAGCTCACCCAAAAGTGTGCATTATAAAAGATGTTTTAAAGCCCTTAAATGTTTGTGTCCAAATATTTATATTTACAATCACTTCCTTCATCAGGAGTGCAGGGATTTAAAATGAAAATTTTATCTAAATTAGTTTAAAGAAGATGTGTCATTGATTGTAAAACAAACTTAAGTGAGAATGAATGTTCAATAGGTAACCATAAATATATAAAAAAGTTGGTACATAGAAAACAATATTTACACAGGCAAAATGTGGTTTGTTCAAGCGTTTGTTTATTATTAGGAATAACTTGGGTGTCGACATCATCATCCGTTTTCGTGTAGGCCGCGTTATCAACGCCTTCTTTGCCATTCATTATTAATGTAACAGGGCCATTGTAGATGGTGTTATTGCCAAAATGTACATTTTCCGAATTGGTCACTGTTACTGAACCAATACCAATACTGTTCGTCGACAATTCGCCAACCTGCATCTGATCATGATCTGAATTGTTGTCTTCAATTTCTTGAATTTGCAAACTTCCATCCTTCTCAACTTCCATATCCACTTCATTGACCGTACCCCAATTCTCCATGGCCATTTTAATTTAACCACTCTACATCTTCCGAAAAGTACATAAAAATGAACTTATATTTTAGAACACATAAATCACACACTTAAAATAATAAATGCACATTTAATATGACGACAGTAAAAAGGCTAATGTGGAAAAAACATTCTTTGTTAATTTTCAAGTACGGTACATATTTTATAAAACTCTCTATTTTCCTCCATAATCTAAAAACTAGATCAGTATATATAATGTCTTATGTGTAGATATTTATTGTTTCCTAATATTAATTCGTAAAATATAGCTTGATCCCTGTGCTGTGGCTGTGACAGATGTCAGGGTGACATACCTAGTGCTGGGCAACATGTTTTTATTTGTTCAAATTTGTCGATATTTTTAGGCATTGATAATAAATTGTAGTGCATTTATAAAATAACTGTTCATAATTTAAATAAAATAAAACAGGAGGATTAAGACGTTGCATTGCATTACACATAGGTTTGTATACTTTTTTTGTACGCTCCATTTGTTCACTTCATTTTGAACAATAAATAGTATCATCATAAAGCTAAGTAAAGTACTATTTTTTTGTTAATAATTTTCCAACGTGTAGTTTACAACCCCAATCGTGACGCTTATATTATGGCGGTCGTAAAAATACATTTATGTTACGTAGTAGGTACGTACTCACTGTCACAGAATTCATAAAACCACAGTCAATTAAATTCACATACAAAACATTTTGAATCGAGATAATACTTTTCAAATACTAGGCGCAGGCCGCATTGATTTTGTATTTCATTTTATAACCTGGAGCAATTTTCGCAAATTCATAGTTAGATGGAGCAATTAATTTTACATGGATTCATGCTTTTGCTTATGCATTATTTATAACTTCATCCGGCCAGGGTTACGGAGGTGGCCGCAGGCGTGGCACGGTCATGGCATTGCAATTTTTTTTCCAACTTCAATGATGGCGCGTACTCGGCGTACTCTATACTCTATGTATTTATATATGCTCTCATTGATAATGTCTTTGCGCTAAAATTTAAAAACATTGTTATTTTTAACTAGCTGTTGCCCGCGACTTCGTCCGCGTTAAAAAAATAAAAAGTAGCATATCATGTGTCCCGTACTTCTAAATGTTTATCTACCAAGTTTCATGAAAATCAGTTAATTCGTTTAAGAGTGATGGAGGAACATACATACATAGAATACCTACACTTACAGATTTATTATTAGTATTCTTAGACAAACGGTAATCTATTTTTGTCCATCTTAAGAACTCTAGATCTTCGAACAGTACATAAAAAAATTATTGGAACACACAAATTCTGTATTCTAATAACAACGCTCATCCACCATCGACCCGCGGCCCTTATCAGATCACCTTGTGGGTGAACGTATTCCGTTTGACCTTTCGTGGCACTGGCATGAACCAAGAATCACTAAATAAAAATAGGTATATAAGTAACTAGCTGCTGCCCGCGACTTCGCCTGCGTAACTGTAAATTCTATACCAAAACCTACCTCGAGAACCAATCTATCCATTGGTGAAAACAGCATGAAAATCGGTACAGTAGTTTTTGAGTTTATCGCGAACAGACAGACGCGGCGGATTTTGTTTTAGAATATGTAAGGACACATACAAATAGGTTCAGGAAATAGGCTAGAGGTTATAGCAGTTCAGGAAGAAATAAGGATTACTAAATAAAAGAATATTTATTTGCTACCGCACCACTTTTATTAATATGATTGTATTGTCGAGCCATTGACGATAGCTATCAGAAATAGCACCGTACAACAAATAAATTAAGTTGTTCACCCTACATCATACTTTCGAACATTCAAACGAGTACTAAATGAAATTTGCAACGTTCCATCTGTATATGTATATTTAACTAACATTTTATTATATGAAATTAAAACTAACAATGAATACTAACACCAGCGATGACATTTTATCCGTAGCCCAATTAACTGCGCATTTCCATTAATCACAAACCTTTCTAAACAAAATCTTTATTTTCATCAGCATTAATCATTTAAGGTAAACATATTTTCATCAAATATCAAGTGGCAAGTTAAAAGGTAAACCTTAAACAGGCGCCTCATCAATAAAAGTCGAATAAAACTGATTCAATGCTTCTATAAAAGACTTTATTTACGGTTGAGACTAACGGTAACGCATGCATCCAAGACATAAATAACATTTACACATACGGTATACCCTTATGCACTTAAATACTTTGGTAACTTGAAAATTACAATAAAAATAAATAGGAGAAAAAAAAAAAAAAAAAAAAATGGAAAATAATTATTATGTGATGTTGTATTGTCCAAGAACGTATTTGGTAATTTCATATTTATTATATCGTATATTACGGCGCCTTGAATAAAATTAGCTAAATTGTAAATTGAAAACTACTTCAGTCACTATATGTATGCGTAGCATACTTACAAATAATAAAGTTAACTACATTGTTATTCTTCTAAAAAAATTTCAACATAAAAGATTAATGCAAGAAAATTGATTTAGAATTCATTTGAATAAATACATTAAAAATAAATTAACAATGAAAAAAAAGCTCATCACAGAACCGTTAATAATAAGTACACGTATATAATAAACATATTCTATATATACATAAAAGAAAAAGAAGCTTCAAAATTTCATTTCAAAATGTTCTTGCGCAAGATTCCACTTTCTTGCGTCGACTCGTTTGTTACATTATATATACATATTACGAACGATCAAATGAATATATATAATATAATATATTCGTTAAATAATATTTAATATAATTTACCAATCGTATGATTAAAATCTTAACACTATCAATTATCAAGCTACTAATGGGGTTTTTTATTCACTGATTTTTAACATTTCTATTTAAATTGACTATGGTGTGAAGTGTGAATCGAAGTGCCTATCAGTTCTCGAGAAGTGACAGTCAATTTATCAATTGATTTTATTGCAACGTGACACGTGACTTTGTTTGGCCAATAACAATCAAATGCAACATTATCATATTTTTTTTAATCTCCATGTTTCATATATTTATGTCGACTGGAGTATTGTTTGTTTTTTACGCAACACCAGTTATCCATTTATTACCATGTTTTAAATC
Source organism: Synanthedon vespiformis (assembly GCA_918317495.1). Taxonomy (NCBI): domain Eukaryota; kingdom Metazoa; phylum Arthropoda; class Insecta; order Lepidoptera; family Sesiidae; genus Synanthedon; species Synanthedon vespiformis. The sequence goes on from OU906947.1 coordinate 9,479,984, forward strand.
AGTTTATGTTAGCTATTATTATGTTTAGCAGTTTTCAAAAAATCCCATTGTTTAAATAATGGTAGTCTTCGATCGATTTTCTCACGTGCCCTACATTGATTGTTATTGTTGGTAGTGTTGTTTTCTAATAGCCTACTTAAGCTGCTTCATAAGAATGTCGGATGATAGAGATTTTGGTCTTTCAATCGGGAATCCGAGAGCACGCGACCAAATCATCTGAGCCAACACTCCCAGAGCACGGGACACGCCGAACATCACTGTGTAGTAGTTCATCTCTTTCAGACCGTAATACTGTAAAAGAAAACGACCACAATCAGGTACTAAACTAATGTACATATTGGACACAGAAAAAGGGCATTTGGAATTATAGGTTCTATAGCTATCGTGGAATTATGGTAACAATCCAGTCGGTCTCCAATAATCTGTGCATGTGATGTAAGTATGCGTCAACAACTCAAACCAGCTACCAAATATTCCAAAACTCAAATTTATTTATTCCAAGTTATTTACTTCCAATTAAAAATGACTATGTCACAAGAAGCTGGTATTTTTTCTGTAATAATTAAAACTACTTTCATTATTTCGAACATTTGGTCAGATTTTAAGCATTTTAATACATATCGTCGGTCTTATATAATTTGTATATTTATGTAGTATACGTAATTACATGTTTGACGTATTGATTGATTAAACATAACAAAACAAGCTTAAACCAATGATAATCAATGATAATAAGTTGTTTGGGAATATAAAGTTTTATGTAATATAGAAAATGTTACCTGCAAGAGCACACCCGAGTGAGAATCTACATTCGGCCAGGGGTTCTTGACCTTTCCGAGCTCAGTCAGGATTGGGGGTACAACCTTGTACACAGCTGCTACCAACTTGAACAAGGGGTCGTTTGGTAAATGTTTCAGAGCGAATTCTCGTTGACATGTGTATCTGTAAAAGTTTCAAATAAAAAAAAATATTTTAATGTAAAATCACAGCCTGCATCAATGAAAGTTCTAAGTAACATCTAGCTAAAGTATTAAACACTAGCTGTTGCACGCGACTTCGTCCGCGTAACTTTATGAAATATAATACATTCGTGTCTGTGAAACCATGGAAATACATATACGAAATTTCAACCCAATCGGTTCAGCCGTATCGAAGTTATATGTGAAAAAGATAAGTACGGTAGGATAATTCTTACTACCCGTTGTCCTATTACCCGTTTTTCCGTAGGAATGAAGCATTTTTTCGCGGTAAAAAGTAGCCTATGTTCATCACAGATAATGTCGGCTTCTAAATGTAAAAGAATTTTTCAAATCGGTCCAGTAGTTTCGAGCCTATTCTATACAAACAAATAAACAATCAAATCTTTCCTCTTTATAATATTAGTAAGTATAGATAGAGCTAAATAAGAAAAAAAAATGCTATAAATAATGAGCTAAATGACAAAATTATACATTATACTAGATTTATTTTGGACTTAATAAAATTTAGTCTCTTACCTTGGGTCGGTTTTTCTGAGCACAGCATGTCCGTATCCGGGCACGACCTGTCCAGACTTGAGAGTCTTCCAGATGAATTCTTTAAGCTGCTCTTCTGTGAAGTTATCGCCGACCTGTTTGCGCAACTTTTGGAGCCAGATGAGTACCTGAACAAGAAATCGAAATGTTTCCTTAAATAAAATTTAAATAACTAACGTAATAAGTTCTTGGTTAGTTTATGGTCGTATAGAATAGAAGAGAACTAAGTTGTAGAAGTTAGAATAACAGTATACGTATAGGAAAAACCAACGACTTTATAATCACTTTTTTATAAGAAATTTTTTCGAATATAAACGTTACAGGTAAGTAAAAGATTTAGTGTAAGGACGATGTTTAGGTATATTTTTATATTGGACTTCTATGCATCTGGATATAACTAATACATTCAATAATAAGTATGTATAGATACTTTTTTATACTGTTATCTAGACTCAACAGTGACAAGGCCACTTTGTGTAAAGAAAATTTTGGCAAATCTCTTTCGCTGTATTCTTATCCAAGTTGTTACGCAATATGGAAAGTACATCACAGATTGTTAACGATACGTCTGTTTTCCTGCAAACTGTTATCAGTGATGATAAGAATTTTAAATTCATACGCATCGTTAAACTCTTTGAACAACGTAAATTAGCGTTGACCGTAAAGCGTTACGTCGTCACGTGACGTTCGTCTGATGTAGGTACAGTCGGGGTAAGAAAAGGTTCGTCGCCTTAAAGTCGATATTTGCTTGCACCAGGGCAATTGTCAGTACTCTGGTTATCTACGACTTTGATAAAGGAATGAATTTGAAAACTGACGAAGGTTTTCGTACCCCGACTTTGCATCCTAGGTATTATTTTGTACATTAATGAGTAATTCTCATTATGTACTATATTTATTGTAAGGCTCTAATGAGTTTATTGCACTGAACATAATATTCACACAGATAACAGCAGCAGTTACTGTTTGTACCAATATATATAAAGCTGAAGAGTTTGGTTCACTAATTCAGGAACTACTGGTTCGGATTCATCGAGGAAGGCTATAGTTTTCCATTTTCCAAATGTGTATCATTTTCGATGATTCACATATTCCGGACGTGCCGCGACAGTTCAATTGTTTTATTACAAAAAATCGTTTATTATTCAAGCTTACCTCTTGGTTGGCGAGGCCGTGCAGAGGTCCCGCGAGACCATTCAGTCCAGCAGCGAACGACAAATAAGGGTCGCTGAGCGCAGATCCCACTAGATGAGTTGTATGAGCCGACACATTGCCACCTTCGTGATCACTGTGGACAGAAAATATATAGTTTATTATCCATATATAGTTTATCCTCACAAACTTTGGGTATCTTTAAAAAATCATATCCTATGCACAATTTTTTTATTTTTATTAGAGAGGTGTTTGTTTGCTCTTGGCCAACAACCAGCATAGAAACAATGAAGAGAACATTGTTTTTATTACAGTTTTTATTTTAAATTAATATAATGCAAAAGTTATTGCAAATCGCAGCCATAATCGAGATTCGTACAAAGTTGTTATGAACCTTAAATACATTTTAATAAGACACACAATCTATCTATGTCCATTCAAACAGCAATCATCTAAGTGACAGACGAACAGATGATTTAAGTGACCTAATAATATGGCCATGACTGGCCATGACCACTTAACAACAGCGAGGGTTCAAGTGTATTCATATCCAGTGTTACTAGGTGCATACGATGTGGCTTGCTTTTTCATTTAAAGCCAGATTTTGTGGGATGTTTAAAAATTAACTGAATTGCAACTGAGCAGGATGTTTTTATACGCACAGCAATAGTTTAATCAATATGATATCTGTTAAAAGGGTGGAAATGTCATACGTCACATAATTTATTTAAAATTTATTAACATTGAATTTATTATCAAAATTAGAGTAAATATCGGCACGAGCAGATGTAGGATTTATTGATGACACTAGCTGGTGCCCGCGACTCCGCCCGCGTTAAAAGTAAGGGATGTGTTTCGCTTAACTAAATATGTATAAGCAATATAACGCCTCACATCTTTGCTGTTATAAAATTTTCAGAGGTTGTACCTATATTTATTTTTAGTAAATAACTGAAAATTATATACTAAAACCTCTATTTATTAAAAAAAAACCGCATCAAAATCCGTTGCGTAGACAGACGGTTAGCGACTTTGTTTTATACTATGTAGTGATTACATGTCATATCAGCTATATATAGGAGTGTTTTAATGATAAAGGATGACAGGCAACAAAACATAAAATCGGGGGAATCATCAACATTAGAGTAAACATCGCCAAGAGCATTATTGTAGGATGTAATTTTATATGGGGAAGGAAAGGATGACAGGCAGGCAGACATAAAATCGGGGGATTTACCAACATTAGAGTAATTGACACGAGCAGATGAAGAATTAAGATAATTCTGGGATTATGATAATTATGATGGGATAGGATGATAGGTGGCTCAACCGTCGCAAAAAAAACTGCAAAGATTCAATCAAGTGCGCCGCCGACCTTGATAGGATAATGGATAATGCAAATAGGCACCGGTGAAAATGAAACACAATAGCAGACATGCTTTTATTTGCCAGTGATCACCTGTAAGAGGGCGGGGTTACAACAGCTACACGAATTTTGTTGGCAGAACAGATCAATTGAACCATAAATTTACACCAAGCAAAGACTACCGTATAAATGTTATCTATTTAAAAACCTAACACTTATATTTTATACGCAAAGCAGTCACTTGAACAATGTACTAAAGGGATATGTACTCAATAAATTTAGATAAGATATGAGGAATCCAACGACTTCATGTAGCGGAAAATAGAATACTGACTTATAAACGTGGCTACACTTGCATGAAAAATCTAAAAGAAATATAGGGAACATGTTACTAACTTTTCAAGCAATTGTTGCCATAAGTTTAAAAATAAATATTCATAATATTATAAAGTTTCAAAATTCAATAATCGATTGAGTGGTTAACGCTGTAAAAACGAAACAAACAAACACAGAGAGTTACTTTCGCATTTATGATGTTAGTAGAGCCTATTATGTTGAGTGAAATGTATGTGTGAGTTTGCAGAGTTATAATGCTAAAACCAATATTCCCCTCATGGAAAAGTACTTTGCAATCTTTAATAAGCTTAAATGGTAAAATACACACAGCACATTTATTACTACAGTTATTTTTATATGCTTCAAATAAGTCAGAAGACTAACTCTCCTAAGAGTTGATTTGTTATAGAATATTCTGGGATCAATAAGTCAATAGTTAAGTCCATGGGTTTATACGAACCTGTGAATGGTGAGGTAGAGACGCATCAGCTCAGTGAACTGCTTGTCTTCGAACCCGAGCATGGTGCAGTAGTTGGCGGACCAGTCTTTGTTGTCGTCAATGGCACCAATGCCCTTGCCGTCCCTGTACGAATTCCGGTAGATGGTGGCCGCTACGACGGGCAACTTGGCGATCAAATTCATCGTGTCTTCATAGACATACTAAAAAAAAAAATACTCAATTGAGATTCCCCAACTTGGTTCCAATCGGGTGCAAATAAGGAAGTAAGCATAGTCTTAATGTACCTTTGAAATAGTGGAAGAATTATTAAAATAGATGTAATAATGTGGTTACAATATATTTAATAGCATAAAATTATATATAAGCGTGCGTGTACAAAACATACCTCCCAGTATTTGGACTTGTGTACACCCTCGGAGTAAGCTTGCGCGAATTTAGATTCGCTATTGAGGGCGGTTACGGCTGCGGAAAATTGAGACATGGGATGCAACTTGTTGGGCATGTTGTTCAACATGGTGACCACATGTGCCGGAAGCTCAGCCCTGAAGAACAAAATTAAATCAATAAAATTATCGCGTCTTTGTATCAAGTGCATTTGCTATTTACACTTTTTAACAAACACAAATATGCATATTACTAAAGTGTTAAATTTTGACTTGGAATAACGGATGCCAACTGCGCTTGTATCACATTTTTACAATCCATACAGTTGTGAAACGAATGTAATTGCATAGAGCAACGACTGGGATATCATGGCGTTTCGCAACTGTATGATTGTAAAACTGGGCCTGTATTGTACCTACTTGATACAACTGTTACTTAACACACTCTATATAAATATTGTAATCTGTACCTTTGAGCCCATTCCTTAGATAACGCCGTAACTTGGGCTTCGGTGGGAATATCTCCTGTAACAAGGAGCCAGAAGAGACCCTCTGGTAGTGGCTCCTCGCCGCCCTTCGCCTTGGGCAACTTCTGCTGGCATTCAGGAATGGAGAGCCCGCGGAACCTGATGCCCTCATCGGGATCTAGCACAGAGGTCTCCCACACTAGACCTTTAATGCCTCTCATGCCACCGTACATCTAAGGAAACAAAAAATATATTCATATCACTACATATTATAAACAAAGTACTCCGCCGCGTCTGCGTGTCTGTCTGTTCGTGAAAAACTCAAAAGTGCACCGATTTTCATGCTGTTTTCACCAATAGATAAGAGTGATTCTCGAGGAAGGATGTAAATGCTATAATAAATACTCGAATTACTAGCGGCCCACTCCCAGCTTCGCCCAGAAAAATACTTGCATTAGGATTTATTATATGTATATATACAAATTCCGTGAAAAGTTATTGGTGGTGAAAACGGCATTAAAATGCGTTGCGTGGTTTAGCGGCCATACAATATGCATCACAAAACTTGCACATTTTAGTATTTCAGATATGTGCAAATATCAAGTTCGTTCGCCTTTACTGCCACGCCACGAATTGTTCACGAGACAGACACTCTTTAAAAAACACTTGTAACACGAAAATGATAACATTTTATAGCTATTTTTGTTGAAATTAGTTCAAGGACGAACTAAATTTGTATGACATTGATATTGAGCACGATTCGTTGTGTATTCTAGGATTCGACAATTGGGATGGTTCGCTATGAAATTGTTGGAAACTATTAAAACTTTATTTAATAATTTAATAATTTTAAATGTTAATCAAATCAAATCAAAATATCGAACGTTATTTCTATAAAATGGCACGCCATTTTAAAAGATAAGATAAAATAAAAAATATGTTGGAAAATCAAGTATAGATTTATAAAATAACTAGCTGCTGCCCGCGACTTCGCCCGCGTATAAAAAATAGATAAAAACCTATTCTCAGACCTACCCAGTGTACATATAAAATTTCATCAAAATCGGTTAAGCCGTTTCGGAGGAGTATGGCAACTAACACTGTGACACGAGAATTTTATATAAAATATTAGACAATAAGTAAATATTAACATCTTATCAAAACGTCAACAGATTATTATTTCCATACAAGGTAGGTGCAGCTTGGGACCCTGCCAAAGGGATAGATTCTTTATTGTGTAAATGTATACTTTTTATTTATTTATTTATTTGTTTACAATTTTAAAGGCTAATATATAAAATAACATGTAAAATGGTAACACTTAAAACCACTGAGGTTTAATCTCGTGTTATCATTTGTAATTATTAATAAATCAACTAAATTACTATTCATTAATTAATAATTACTATTATTAATTACTAAATTACTATTATTAATTACTATTAATTACAACTTTGAAAACTTTGATTTAATATTTTTAATCGATATATTGTTGCATAGATCCTGAAGGTAGGCTGTTGATAAGGTGTGGGTGTGTAAGAGGTAGTCCTTTCGCCATACGTAGATATTATTGGCGCGGTGTGTACGTAAGCAGCCGGTAATGTATTGTAAAAGACGAGACTTGACGAGAGCAAGGAAGGGGGACGTGCGGGCAGGCAATAATAGTGTTAGAATCTTAGGGTTAGATTTTATTTTAAACTAGCTGGAGGTTATTTTAAACTAACTAGGGTTAACTTATTTTTAACTAGCGGACGAAATCGCCTGCGTTTAAATACATACATAGAACAAGTATAATTTGCTTGGTAGCAATTCTATGCCAAAATATTTGCAGCCTTGTAACTTTGGCTCGTATTTAACAGTATCTCACGTAGGCACTTTGGGCCATTGTCAATCAAATAGTACTTTTTAAACTGCAAAAACTTTTTATATGTAAAAATACAATGCTCTCTTTTATGGGTTTTAATTATATAGAACGTACGAATGAAAGATATAATCTATAACTACAGCAGTTACTTTTGTATGGGAAGCCCCGAGAATCCACTTCTTATCGTATTAACAACGAGTTCAAAACTTGTGACAATTTGTCTTGAAATACTTAGGAAAACTTCCACAATTAAGATGACTACTAAATATATTATTGTATACTATAATAACGTCAATTCTTTCAAACGGAAAACGAAACACCAAATAGACCAACCTGCTTGTCACCTGTCTAAAAAAACCTTATATATTAAAATTACCTGTCTAAAAACGCTTATTGACAACAATAATAATAGTCAATATTCACACTTTAGCCTTCAGAATGGATCAAAGGGAGTACTGAATAGGTAATAGGGGCACCATACAGATGTACTAAGTAGGTAAAGATGTGCGGTACTCACCATGTCAACGGTGACCTCTCCGACTTTGGTGGCGCCATGTTTCTTGCGGAATTCACGGATCTTCTCTTGCTCCTTAGGAATTTTCTCTTGAAGAACACTCTTCAAGTTGGTCTGCTCAGCGCTTAGACCTCTTAGCAGAATTGATGCGGTCGGGCATACTTTCTAAACAAACAAAAATTTACATTGAATTATTTTTCATGAAGAAAATATAAAAATACTACCACATAAAAATCAGGATATGATACCTGTAGATTCCATGTTTAGGGCCCATTCATAACTTGCGTAAGAGAAAACGCATAATTAGTCGTATAAATCAAAAAATATTATTTAGATCGTTCAGTCTAGGTAGAAGTAGGTTTATTGTAAACAAAAAAACACGTTACGAAAACACAGACAAATGTTTATAAAAACTTAACGATACCACGACACAAACAAACTTCATACTCAAGATTAAAGTTTAAGTAGTCTATTAAAATATTCATTATCTTTATGTTATATCAATTAATTTTTCGCTTAGCGCCCGCGACTTCGTCCGCGTGGAAAAAGAAAAAAGTAGCCTATCCTGTGTCCTGTACGTCTAAATGTTTATCTACCAATTTTCATGAAAATCGGTTAATTCGTTTAAGAGTTATGGAGGATACATACATACATACAGAAAAAAATTCTAAAAAACTTTAAACAAAAAATTAAACCGCCGAAAAACCTGAAAACCAAAAAATAAATTTATTTAACCTTAATAACTAAAGTTCTTAAACTAAAGTAAGTATAGCTGAGAAATTTTGAGTCGGCGCCATTGGCGTTAAATAAAATTATTTTTTGATTAAGTATAAGTAGGGTATACGGTCGGTTAAAAATGGTCAATTTAGTTTCAGTATCATGTAATAGAGCCTATAAACACGATATCTCTGAAAATAAAGTAACTTCCTCCATGACCAACCCTTACAGATTTTTATTATTAGTATTGGTTGATAAATTCTTTGTTTGCACAAAAATATGTAGTTTTTATTTTTTGTGTGGGGTGTTTCTTGTTTATGGAAATTGTGACTTCTAAGTGACCTATGTACCTATATAAAAATATTACTTAAACAATATCGCATTTAAAAAAATCATCTTTTACTTGAAGATAACGTAAAATTAATGTGAGCGTCAAGAATATCCATTTTATAAATAAAACCGACCAGAGACAATACCGCGACACAGTCACGAGATGATACTGGAGTTTGATACGTGATTAACAGTCATACCTAGATTATATTATCGTTCAATTATCGTCAGATTATCGTACTTTAAACAAATCGTGATATATCACACACGGAGTCAGCTACTATATACATATAATGTTCCGGTAAAACCTAGCTGGTTAAAAAACTAGTATATAAGATACTTATATGAAAAAAGAAATAATAATACTTATTCTATTTCTATTTATTCCGGTTAATCTCTGAAACGACTAGATCGATCTTATAAGGCGTAGGCAGGCTATTTTTATTATAAAAAATAATATTTTTTTTTTAATATCTACCTTAACATTAATACAATAATAATAATAAATAATAAATAAATCATTTATTAGACGTAAGTTTTTACAAAACATTTATCTTCGTCAACATTCTTTACAAACTACCACCGGTTCGGAAAGCTGTTTCTAGGGGGAAGAACTCGGCAAGAAACCCCCTAGTTGCTCTTTTCATAAATAAATTACAAAGTAATACGTAACAATACATAGTAATCTACATAAAACAATAATCAACTATATTTGACTCCAAGGACAGTCATGATTTATATAATCTAATATCATTTATATAATCGTAAATGAGCCGTATTTGTTCACGCTGTACTTAGGTTATAAGGGCAAAAAATACATTTTAGAATATTCGTAAAACCTAGCATACGAGTACTGTGCTTAACGACGAAGATGATTGGCTTACTACTATAAACGAGGACAAAGCGCATGCCCAGTAAAAACATTGAAAATAAGGTCGCCACCGGTTATGTAAAAACCCGACTAACTATTTAACTCAATGGAATTTCCTCGAGAAACTAACTAACGCCTTAAAGGAAAACCGTAGTAACCGTAGTCTTTCCATTTAACATTTTATTTCAAAAACAGTTTAACCAAGTAACTAAGGCAAATGTTTTTCCCCGGTACGAACATTAACATTATTCAAATGTAGGCGAAGTTATTGCCAACATTGTTTTATTTAAGTAGGTATTCAATCGATCGAGCTCTTGCAACCAATCTATTTTTATAGATTTCAATGAGTTTATATTTCCGTAAATGTAAGAGTTGTTCGTTTTTTCTTTGCATTTTGTATTGTATTGAAAACTAAAGAAAATGAATCTTTTTACCAAAAAATAAAAACAGACTTCAAGCCGTCTCATGGTCAGAACTGGACCAAATTGAAATAGGACCACACGGGAAGCATCAGCATTCAAATAAAAAAAGAATCATCAAATTCGTTTCACCCAGTCGAAAGTTATGAGGTAACAAACATTAAAAAAAAGAGTCGAATTGAGAACCTCCTTTTTTGGAAGTCGGTTAAAAATGGGTGTGGCTGTGTTGTGAACATGGCCATGTGTTTTAAGCCGCATCCAGATTTGCGGGATTCGCCGTATAGTGAGTGCCATGTGTTTGGCTCCAACAAAAATAACGGCAAATTTCTTAAATTTTATTGTTGAACAAAAAATGTCTTTGTTGTTAAACAATTTTAAGCAAAAGCCCTATTGAAAAGCTTCGCAAGGATGTCGATTTTTATGAATCAGGTAGCTTCTTTTATAAAGGAACTACCTGCTATTATTACATAGAGGTGCATTTTTTCAATCACTCTGAAAGGTAACCTTTCCGGAATTTATTAATAAGTTTTCACAAAATATACGTTAAATAAAAAAAATATTTTTGTTAAATTTGCACAAGTATAAAGTATATTGCTATAGCCGGAATTTCTCTTGCTATTGCTGTTTCAAGTATAGATAATTTTTGTAGATAGGTACTTATTTATTTTTGATGTAAATACATCTTTGAATTTGCTTCCATAGTGGGAGACAATTCAGAAAAGTGATGATAACAAAATCGGGAGATACAGTTTGATGCTGTAGCTAACTAACTACCATTAACTAAATATCTTTAACAAAAGGGTCAAAGATTTTTTTTGGTATAAGTTCATGACATATTTGAAGTCGTTATTATCAAATACAACGAATTCGAATATATCATAATCTCAATAATCTGAGATCATAATACGCTCCTAGAAATTATTATTTTGGTCACCAATAATGGAACAAATGCGATGATCTAATTTAAAGGAAAATAGAAAAAAATAATCATTTGATTCATAACGTTAATACAATTGGGGAAAACAATGAAGAACGAGAAATTGAATTTAAATGTATAATGAATTATGTACATTACGTGGCTATCTGCTCACAAATACATACTTAGGTGCTGGCGTCATAGAGGCGTCAGGACGATCTAACTACACTTCACCATCGCATAAAAACGTCCGAAACGACCGTAACCGTAACCTTCAATTCAATGACTCTTATGTAATGTTATTCAGTTTTTTATACGCACTTTTTGAATAAATAATATAAAGAGATAAAGTTATAGTATGTTTGTTAGGGTGTAGGAGGTAATATTCGAAGATTTCGAAGCAACTCTTTCTATCTAAAAAATATTTCACGGATAGAAATAGAATAGAATTTCAAGGTGGATATAGGAGCTAAATATTCCATGCGGGCGAAACCGTAGACAAATGTGACAATGACAAGCGTTTTTTTAAAGATTTTAGAATAATGTCGGCTTTTAATGGTAAAACAATTTTTCAAATCGCTCCAGTAGTTTCGGAGCCATACAAACAATCAAATCCTTCCTCTTTATAATATTAGTATAGTTATTATAGTCTTTCTTGGAATATCTTCCACTCCTCGTTACTTTTCGCAGCTGAAATAGTACTTAAGTTCGATGCGAAGACAATATCATGGAATTCATAAATATTATACTTTCCACAAACCGAGAAATTCTTTGTTAACTATCAACACGTATTGTTTTACTATCAACATCAAATGGCTACACCGAAAGTGTAAAATTGAATAAAGTCCGGCGAGAATTTTTAGTTAATATTATCGTGAACAATGTTAGAATGTTTCTTAATGACACCCTTGAGATTTACACCGAGTGAAGCCAGACTTGCTTTATTTTCTCTACATAACATTACCTATAATAGTGTCTATGGCATCACCTGTGACGCTTACGCTAATAGGCGACGGCTTGTGTTAACTGGACAAACTTAAAGAGTAGGTAGGTAATCCTTGTTTCAGTGTGACCAAGGATATTATTAGAATACTAGCTGGCGCCCGCGACTTCGTCCGCGTTGAAAAAGAAAACAAATAGCCTATCCTGTGTCCTGTACGTCTAAATGTTTATCTACCAAGTTTCACGAAAATCAGAGTTATGGAGGAATATAATACAATACCTACACTTATAGATTTATTTGCTTTACAAATAATAAAGTATTATAGCTGTAACAGAACAAAAACACACTAAAATCATTACGCATTGATTAGTTACGCTTCTACTAATGTTACTATAATAATGATAAAACCATTTTTTTCTCAGAAAAATGAGTTCATTGCTGTTACATATTATTAAAATTTTTAAAATAAACTAAACAAAGCACATTATCAAAGTGAAACAATAAAGAAAACTAAAGAATCCCAAGAAACATTACTTACTTCTTTTTGTAAATTTAAAATAGTAATAAAGCAAATAAATTTCAAATTCAAACTATGTATATTGATTCTAAAAACGATGAACTTCAATAAAAAAATCCAAAACTTAATTCGATGCGTTATACCTACCTGTATAATTGCTACACAATATTTAATGTACACACAAACAGTTCTATTTTCTGAACGATAAGATTTATAAGTGATATACGTACGCGATGCCGTTGGTGATACGTAATCGCTGTACAGTGTACAACGTCAAAAACAAATATCATCGCGTGAAAGAAAACATGTGGAAAATAAACAATTAAACATTGCATTCGCTATTATTAAGACACAAAACATTACGTATGAATTATTTATACAGAATTTTATAATGAGTTTATATTAAGAATCATGGTTATTACGGTTTAATCCCGTGAATGATGCTTCAATTGAATCAAGCGTGGCCATTAAATGCCACGTGGCGTCATCATGGAATAAAATTCTTGGCGGATTTTAAAAAGTGTGTAAATATTTTTCGTGTCTCGTTATCACAACGTAACGCGATATAAAATAGGAGTTTTTGTTTAATACAAGCGACCTGCCCGACCTTCATACGGATGTCCAATTTTTCTTTTAATAAAAACCTTCCTCGAACTTCATGGAATTTTAAAAATCCAAATCGGTAAAGATGTTTTCCAGTTTTGAGCTTGGCAACTAGTGGGATTTAGCCATTCATTTTTATTTATATAGATAGAAGAAGATAACATGAGCAAATAAAATAATTAAGTTGAGGGGAGAGGGAAGATAATGTACTATAGTGTAGGATAGATCTAGAAAAACCTGAGAGAGAACTTCGGCTACAAATTTTTAACTAATCTGAAACACGAACTCAGGCATATTAATTACTTATATAGTCTTAATAGTCCAAAATGTAGCAAAATTCATATAAATTACTTTTAAATTAATGAAACCTTACACAAATATTTATTACTCGAACTAATTAGAACTGCGAATTAAGTGTGAATATAGGTTTATTTAAAATTTGATAACTCTATCATTTTTAGGTACATTAACTAATGCATACGGTATAGTAAGACTTAAGACCTCGTTTGGGCGCGTGCCCGCTAGTACGAATAGATGGTGCGGGCGTGACCCGTGCGGTTATCTTTAGACCGGGACGAGCAGTAGAGGACAAGCATTGTAACCGCGAATGTCACTCAAGAGATTCTGCACTTGATATATTACTGATAGATAAGTTAACGTGGAAAGATCACTTCGATTCGTCCCATCCATTCATATCAGACAGATTACGTTACTAACTGCACACGAACAACGCGATTGGTAACTAACTTAGTTCATTAATTTATCGAACATTAGAAACTCTAAGGAAATATTTTAATGATATTAACTGACAATGAGTAATTGTACTGGAATTTGTTTATAATAATTAACACGTGAATATTGGTCAATCAATGTAAATAGGCAGTAATTTATTTATGATTTTTTTTCAATTATTACGCACTGCTTTTTAATAACGTTACGTTTCCTAACAAGCAAGTGATTATTTGGATAATCTAATAATTGCTATAAAAATTAATTCCATGACACATCTAGGCAGACACTGACCAAATGTAGAATTTCATGAACCTATTACTTATTTTACTTTTCTTAAAGTTTGAGATAAGTAATGGCTCTCATGACACAGGCTTAGCCTAGTGTGAACTGTGGAACCTATACAAATATAATAGTCCTATCTTTATTACATGTAATAAATATATTAATCTAATCTCTTAAACACTCCAGATCTCTTTAAATACTGGAAAATTATGGGGGAGGCCTATTTATGGACAGCCTTGGATGTCTTACGGCTGAGATATTCACAATGATTTCAAAAGTTTAAGGCGCGACCGGGATACGAATTTGCATGTACCGCAAATAGTTAGGCACGATTTCATCGTGTCTTTGAAGAATAATCTTTAATGAGGCATTACACTGAACAAGATTGATATTTGCTGGCCAGAAAGAAACAGATTGGAAGCTGCGTCTGTCTCGTCTGAAATCTAGTTTGTATAGACAAGTTGTATATTTTTTTATGAACATTGATGCCATAGAGTTACGAACTGTTACTACTGAAATTAATGCATTGTACTGTTAGATGGAACGTTGCAGGAGCTCTATAACCTGTCGCCACGCGTTAAATAACTGGTCCGGTCAAACTAGGTAGTGACGAATTGCCTATCGGTGGATGGTGATAATACGTCAGTGCGCGCGTGACACTGACACGGATTGAGCACGCAAGGCCATGGCTAACATCAATTTATCTCAAACCACCACTTATATTCTTCATTATGCATAAAATGTGCGTTATTAGATGATGACTTTAATTAGAATTAAGTTTAAGTTTAAAATGTTATTTAAAGGTTACATCAAAAGTGAACCTTATATTGAATTAACTACTACAAATACCTAACAGTCTCAAGATATAAAAAAAATAGAATAATATAGCTTTTTTATTATTTGTAAAGAAATATTTTACCCTTAAAAAGCATCCTTTATAATCAATAACTCTTTAACAGAAAATAAAACGACTAGTTCAAACCGTTTTCTCATGGATGCCATTGTCAAAACTGGACCAAATTGAAATGGGACCAGCACCAGCTTTCAAATAAAAAATGAATCATCAAATTCATTTCACCCAGTCGAAAGTTATGAGGTAACAAACATAAAAAAAATACAGTTGAATTAAGAACCTCCTCCATTTTTGGAAGTCAGTTGAAAAGCACTATAATCAAATCTATCTATGCACCTATAATTATTAAAAATTAATTTAATTTTATTAAAGAATTTTACTAGTCAAGTGGTAGATATAAATTTTAATATGAAAATAATTATCTGATCAAAAATAAAATATTATTACTGAAGTGAATCCATGCGATTAAATAACATGATTATATCTACTTATTATAAATCAGGGCAATAAAAGGTAACACAACCCCGAAAACAACATTTATAAGAGTACCCACAGCATAGCATATCATCTGATTTATTTTTGTATATTATTTATTTTGAATGCCCTTTGTAGGGTAGTCTTTTAATCAATCAATACTAATAATAAATCTGTAGGAGTCAGTCATGGAGTAATTTACTTTGTTTTCAGAAATATCGTTTCTATAAGCTCTATACATGACACTGAAACTAAATTGACGATTTTTAGAATTTTTTTCTGTATGTTCCTCCCTCTTAAACGAATTAACTGATTTTCATGAAACTTGGTAGATAAACATTTATAAGTACATGACACGTGATAGGCTACTTTTTAACTACTTTAACACGGACGAAGTCGCGGGCAACAGCTAATAATAATTAAAACAGCTAGAGGCAGCCTTGGGCCTTGCTCAGTAGCACTACCATGAGTTTATGATGAGCGAAATCGCTAGCGAGAGATGAGCGAGAGCGTAAAATATTTGTATGAAAAATTGTACGTTCTCGCTCATCTCTCGCTAGCGATTTCGCTCGTCATAAACTCATGGTAGTGCTACTGTTCTACCTGCAGAATACTTTTCAATTTTTTTATAATATTTTTAGTTTTTATTTTGTACAACGTTCATTGGTAATAGAAATTTAAATGATGGTAATAGTAATACCTAATACACTCGCAACATTCGAGATTTAGGTGTGATATATTGTAAAATAATATTTAAAACATTTTTGCACATAGATTTTTTCGTTTTTATTTTTATATTTATATTGTAAAAGTATTAATTAAGATTACAAAATAAAATACGTTAATAATAGCAAGAGATAAATCAAAAAACAGAATAAAGTTTCTTGATCCGGTTCAAAAGGGAGCACTTTGTTAAATCAAAGTAAAACTATTGCACAGTGTTGAAATTAATTTTCAACTGTAAAACTAAGTGGCTGGCAAATTATAGAAGCAGACCACTTTAAATAATTTAGTAGTATGCTGCTATTACCATTAGGTAAATATAATTTAAGCTCAACTCTGCTAATTCCTGTTTTAAGTTTTATTTATTTACTATTTTAACAAGTTAATTACGTCCAATATATATATAGTAACATATTAAAATATATGAGGGTATTTTTGAGTGATCAGCATGCATACAATGTTTAAGAATAATTATATTTTTACCACCTACAAATATACCCCCATATAAAAAAAGTCACTGTTCTGAAGGCAAAATATATAATAAATATTCACATATTTTCATGTTAATGCTCGGCTTTATTCAAAAACATAACTAATAACATAATTAGGAACCATAAACATGTGGGTAGTAGGTATATAATAAGTAAATAGGGTAAAAGATAAGGTAATCGAAATAGCCACCTGATATTACAAAATCTATTAGAATTTAATAAATAAAATTTGGGTAATGAAAGAAGTGCTTCCAGCAGCTCTAAATAAATATATAAATAAAATTATAACTACACGACGTTGAAGAGGAACAGAGAGGCCAAAGTGGATAAAAAAAGTCACGCTCAGCGGCGGAACCCGAATGAACAAAACTTAACTAAAAAAACTGAGTTTCATTAAAAAAACCGCCAATATATACGTTTAATTTAAATAACTTTCGTGAATTGTAGTCCCGAAATAACTTTTATTCACATTACATAACTTCGAAATGAAAAATGTTCGAAAGTTCATAAAGATACATTTCCTATATTGAAACATAAAATGTAATAATATGGGTAATGCAAAAGACGATTTAAATAAAAAAAAACTTTAGCACTTACCTGTATTTCTGCTACTTTTGTAGACGTGATCCTAAATAGAGCCATTTCTATCCGACTGTACGTCAGCAAGCAACCTACCACACTCTATGTATGACACCGAAGCCGAATGACGAGAATACGAAATGAAATGAAATCAAATAGGCCGCGTGAGTTCGTGAGCTTCCTTTGGTTGGTTGGTTAGTGTAGTGACGACGATCAATTCATTCACGCATGCGCAAGCGATGTTGCCATCGCTTCGTTCCTTTTTTTATTTGACAATTTAATACAGCTTGTCAAAAGAGTGTAGGAATTAAAAAGTGGCAACACTATAGTGTTGACTCTTTCTTATGAACTTTATGGTTAGAACGGGACAACACTACAGTATTGCCACTTCTTAATTTCTATACTTTTTTGATTGACAAGCTGTAAAGTGTGTGTAAGTTTTTGACCCACTGACCTGTAATATAACATATAACAACTGGACAGGCTATCCCATACAAAATATGACACACAATTTCGTGTACTATTTTGAAACCGCACGAACCGCACGAAAGTACGGAGAACTAATTTTGCCGTTTGTTTATTTTCTTTTCTTTTATGTTAAGGAGGGTAGAGAACAGAGCGCAATCTTATATGGGCGTTAAACTAAAAAAGTGGCAACTAAAATCGATAAATACAGATGGCGCTGGTGTGTCTAGAGCACTGATCTAGAAAGTTGAGTATAAAGAGTATGAAATGAATGTAGTAGTTGTTGACGGAGTGAAATGCGCGCTAAGTTGAATTAGCTGCACCAGCGCCATCAGTTTGTCGTCTTTCAACGGACACTTTTAATACACAGAGCTTGCGCTCCTTTACTTCTATTCTCCTTGTTTTATGTATTGCGCTAATTATTATTAGATAAAAGTATTGACCCGGAATATGAGAAATGGTAGGAGAAATAGATTTACAAGAATAAAAATAAATAAAACTATTAACTAAGTATAATGAGTTTCAGAGCTAACTACATATGTACATATTTTTATTTCTACTTGTACTTTTGTGACTTAAAAAATGAGATTTTGAATCCTGGCCAGACAACTTTAGAAATAACATGTGGCAATGTGTCAAAGTTGACATTTGACACTTGATGGTTCTATTCTATTCGTCTGTGATTCGTCATTCGGTCGGTCGTATTTTTGTGATCTTTTGCAATTGATTTCATCAATATCAATATAATCAATTCGAATACATAATAAAGTGTATTCGCAGTCCATCTGTCGTGCGAATAGGAGGGTTTTAAAATCAGCCCATTTATTGATTTCTAATATTATGGCAGTTTGGCTATATCGTTTATTGTATACTAATTAATTCCATAATACGTCTTTGTTTTAAAATAGAGAAATCTCATTGTTTAAAAAATATATTCTTTGCCGTTTTAACATTTGATTGTTAATTTCCATTAAAATGAGGCTTATTATTCTAAGCATTATAATTTCCTGGTCATTGTTACTTGTTTGCGGCGTAAGATTTCGACTCGGTCGCAGTAAAGGTGGCAATTTGGGTTTACCTGGTAAATATAATGAAAAACTACCTCAGGCTCAATGGTTTAAACAAAAATTAGATCATTCAAATCCCTCAGACCTTCGTATGTGGAAACAGGTATGTAAAAGAATAATTCTAAAATTTAAATTGTCTTAAAATAACCATTGACACATACTTCTTATAAAATATTGTCAAAATGATAATTATGTTTATTTATATAATAAATTAATATAATTGTTTAATTTAATATGTAATATTTTAATGGTAAAACAGATAAAACTTATGCGTATTAATTTTACTTTAATTAAAAAAAATTTTTTTTAATTAAACATTAAATTAATATATAATTATTTAAAATAAAATAAATCATTATTACGCTAGTTAATTATGACTAACTACCCAATTTAATTTCTGTTTAAATTTAATGTTTAGTCTTGCAAAATGGTAAGTTTACAAGTATCATCATTGCATTGCTAAGACCAAAATTATGATTAATCCTTACTAATATTATAAATGTGAATGTGAGTTTGTTTGTTACGCTTTCACACAAAAACTACTGAACCGATCACTAGGAAATTTTGCATACACATTGTCTACGAGACACAGGAAAGGACCTTTCATAGTTCAATGCGAACGAAGACGCATGCTCTAACTAGTTTTTTCATATTTTATACTTTGTTACAGCGCTACTTTGTCAACGACAGCTTCTATGACTATGATCAATCCGGTCCAGTTTTCCTGATGATTGGAGGAGAAGGAGCTGCTGATCCCAGATGGATGGTGCAAGGTGCTTGGATCAATTATGCGCAGAAATTCAAGGCTTTATGTTTCAATTTGGAGCATCGTTACTACGGCCAGAGTCACCCTACTGAGTGAGTAACTAATAAAATTATTGTTTGATGAAATTTTTGCACATACAATGAGACTCTTGTAATGCTACTACGTTTTGCCTGCGACTTCGTCTGCGCCCCTTTCTCTTCAGCCTTGAAAAATAAAAAAATGAACACCTGTAAAAAATATTGACCAATAATTTTGTTTTAAATCTTTCTTGCTCATATATTTATTTCTGTCATGCTATGAATTTTTCACATTTTTTAGTTATCTGTATTCCTAACAATATCTATTGAAAATTTCATCACAAATCTTAAGGCATGAAAGTGTAACAAACATATAAACAAACAAACTCACTTTCGAATCACTTTCAAATTATATATATAATATATTTTATATGTATTTATTTATTTGTATGTATAATTTATATAATTATAAATTATACATACAAATAAATAAATACATATAAAATACATAATAAATTATACATATAATTTATTATGTATGTTTTTAATGGATAACTTCAGAATTTTATTAACTGATTTATCGAATTCTTTCACCTATAGAAAGTTACATTATTGGAGCTGTGTTTTATTTGCAAAAAAATATAGATACTGTATACGAAAATGACTTTAATTTTACCCCCGAAAACTTGCTTATAAAATTTCATTAAATATTTGGCGTGCACTGCGAAAACTATTGATGATACATAAAATAAAGTAACATTTTAGTGCCAATTAATAAATAATGTTTATAGTGCCTACTCAAGAAGAGTTCGCAAGACAATATAATTATGTCTTAACTAGCTGGTGCCCGCGACTTCGTCCGCGTTGAACGATGAAAGATAGCCCATGTCCTTTCTGGTGTCACAGACAATGTGTATGCAATATTTCATGGTGATCGGTTCAGTAGTTTTTTATGAAAGAGTAACAAACATCCATACATTCATCCATACAAACATTCGCATTTATAATATTAGTACGGATTATTATAGTCTTATATGATATAGTATTGCAAAAAATTTACTCATAAAAGTCATTATTTGATGTGAGTTGCGGAAACTATTGAATTGATGATACATAAAATCATGTATGTTGTAGTGCTCAAAACAATACTAGCTGGTGCTCGCGACTTCGTCCGCGCAGAAAAGTAAAAAACGCCAACTACCGTATTTTGGATAGATGGCGCTGTCAAGTGTATGCCGGGCCAAGCCGCTAGTATTAACTTTTATTTTAGATTTCCCGTAGGAATGAAGCATTTTCCCGCGATAAAAAGTAGCCTATGTTCATCACGGATAATGTCGGCTTCTAATGGTAAAAGAATTTTTCAAATCGGTCTAGTAGTTTCGGAGCCTATTCTATACAAACAAACAAACAATCAAATCTTTCCTCTTTATAATATTAGTATAGATATAAAAATGCTACAAGCAAACAAATGGCGCATTACGAGCGAACTGCATAAACTGCATTACATTTTATCTATTAGTTATATAAATACTATATTATTTACGTTATAATATTAGTTCTTTAGAATTTTTTTATAATATTCATGTCTTAAGATTAAGTCCACACGAGCTAATTAAAACACCTTAATTTATTTTCGGAATTCAGACTACATCACCCCAACACTGACACCTTGAATAAATGTGGGACAGGATAATTATGGCAAATTTTATCGCAACATTTAATAGTTGCAAGGGAAATGTGTCGCAGAAAATACAATGTACTAAAATAAGTCACAGTAGAAGTAGAACTGATTATACTGACTGTGTGCCGATTTGCGGCCAATGACGCTCAAAGCGCGCTATAAAAAGACTTCCTGTGATATCTCAAACGAATAAAACAACTGTTTTCTTTCCTAAATTGTCACAATGAAGTATCCAAAATATTGGTTACATAAAATAAAATAAAACATATAGGCATATATTTTTTTTTAATCGCCCCTAGAGGGAAAGCACTCCAAATAATGGAGCAAATTTTACACAAAAAATATTCCATTATAAATATATGAAATACTAGCTGGCGCCTGCGTCTTCGTCCGCGTTGAAAAGGAAAAAAAAAGTAGCGTATCCTGTGTCCCGTACGTCTAAATGTTTATCTACTAAGTTTCATGGAAATCAGTTTAAGAGTTATGAAGGAACATACATACATACATACATACACTTACAGATTTATTATTAGTATTGATGTTATAGGAATGTGTGAACCGTGAAATCATTTTAATATTTTTATGTGTAATTTTCGTCAACGAAAAGAAGCCGGGAGCGTGAAGCTAGTATTAATATAAAAACATACATTACATCAATTATTATTTTAAGAAATTATAATGTGTGTTATTGAAAAATATATGGGATTAAATTAGAGTTCTTCTTTAGCTATAAATAATATGGTACCGAAGCCACACATTAAGTGAATGACTTCATAGACGTGGAAAATTTTGATTGTTTTGACAAATTTAAGAAAAATGTTGACTTCCATAAAAATAGATTTTTTTACTAAATAACTAATTAAAAATCAAACTGAATTCAAATAACTCATCTGAAGAAAATTGTGTTCTAATACCTATAATAACAGTATATCAAATTAACTTGTTGACAAAGTTTGACATTGAATGTATATTTACATTGCTTATTTAATTTTTTATCTTAAAAATATCCATATATCCTTTTTATAAATGGACTGTGATAACGCACTCAGTATTTTTCCATACCGGAATATTTTCACCGGGATTGTGAAACTATTCTCAAATTCGTTTATAATCATTGAAATTGTTCCTGATTGAAATTTGCAACCTTGCATTGCCTTTAAGAATTATTATTACTGTTAGTAAACAGAAAAAAAAATCAGGTACTGGAGGGATACTGGACCATTTTGTTTTATTCTCAACGTGTACATTTTTTGCAGAGACATCAGTACGAAAAATTTGCAGTATCTGTCGTCGTCGCAAGCGTTGGCCGACTTAGCCAATTTTATTACTGCCATGAATGAAAAATACAAATTAAAAAGCGACACGAAATGGGTAGCATTTGGTGGTTCTTATCCGGGATCTTTGGCGGCTTGGTTGAGACTGAAATATCCTCATCTGGTATTCGCTGCTGTATCTTCGAGTGGGCCATTGCTAGCCAAAGTTAATTTCATGGGTATGTCCCTCATAGTTATTTAAACCTCTCATACGTCATACTAGCTGTTGCCCGCAACTTCGCCCGCGTAACTTTGTAAATTCTATACTAAAACCTTCATCGAGAACAACTCTATCCATTGGTGAAAACAGCATGAAAATCGGTGCAGTAGTTTTTGATTTTATCGCGAACAGACAGACAGAGAGACGCGACGGAGGACTTGTTTTATAATATGTAAGGATTATGCTTTGTATTAGTTCAAGATTACAGACATAACTATCCTTCTCCTTTCTTCCATCGGACATTCAAACGTACAGGTTACCATCCTCCTCTTGTCAAAATACGCAATGCCAAGGATTGGAACAGTCTTCAGCGTCTGTGTTTCCAAGTTCATATAAGCAAAATCTTTTTAAAGTTTGAGTGAATAGGCATTTTCTGGGCTTTCGTCTTTCCTGCACTGCTAAATACTGCCTAAATGCTGTTTTCACCAATAGATAGAGTCATTCTCGAGGAAGGTTTTAATATATAATTTACAAAGTTACGCGGGCGAAGTCGCGGGCAGCAGCTGTGCATATAAAAAAAAAGTTAACTTAATTGAAAGTACATATTCATAAATAATTTTATGTGATGGGTATATAGAGCTCTTACAGCCTATTGACTAGACTTGTTGACCTCTTGACTAAATTGGCAAAATGATCACTCTGGCTGGATCTAGCAACTTGCAACATTTAATAGGCCAGCCTCGAATAAATTTGAAGTGGGGATTAAACTCGAGAAGCATCCGCAGATATTGTCCTCATATCTGAATACTATGTACTGAATGCAACCACTAATAACACTAGTTTTGAGGATATAAAACGGAAGATATATTTGATTCTCATATTCTCATATGGTTAGGGAGCCCACGATGCTAAATGTGGCGTCCCCGAGCGGACGACCACGACCCGAGCGTCGTGCTCGTGGGGAACTATTGGACTTTGAAGATTGAAGACTTTCTTTTTTTTTTTTTTTCTTTTTTTATTTTATATATATATTTTTTTTTTTTTGGGGTGAGCGTCTCTACAGGCGTTCAAAATTTTGTAGGCGCTGTATTTTAAAAAATCCTCCATACAATCGTCAGATTAGGAATCAGCACGATCAGGAATGTAGGCTGAACCGTCTGTATGAAAATCTGACGCGCTCGAGTATTAAAAAATGAGAATCGTCAAAAATCTTTTTTGCATTTTCAAAAAGCTGCCACGAGCTTGCGTTACATCCGAATCGTCTGAATTTTAAATGGAAGCTTAGTTTTTAGGTTCACTTAACATCCCTTCTGAAAATCTGACGCGCTCGAGTTGTATTTAAAATTTTACCCCCACCCCCGCCAATCTCACCAACCAAACCGTCAGATTAATACATACCCGTTATCGGAGAATCCAAAAATCCCCTCTTGGGCTCTCATACCAACAGACAGGTATAATGCTCGTACATGATTCAATGCGACTTTGTGTCCCTTATAAGCTGCAAGTCAGTATTCTTTTAAAATACACGATATGATTTTAGGTGCAAATTCATTTTCCGAGATAATAGGATTAATATTTTTTCCTCGATCCTGGTGGGGAAGATTTTCCCGACTATTCAGTCAGGAGATTCTCCCCACGAGGTCGTCCCAGCCTAAATAGAGATTAACCAAACTTATTAACAAAAGTGTATAATTATATTATTGTCGGTGTGCGTGCAAAATGGCTGTGTTTTGTTAAACTTTTAACCCCATTCGATTATTTAATCAAATATGCAAATAAGCAATATGCCCCATAAACAAACAACAAAATGCATGACTTTCTTTAAGGTTAAAGTGTAAAAGTAGTTAGCGGAGAAATAGATACGGCGTATAATATACAATGAAAGAAATGGTTATTGGAGAGTCAACCGTAACAGATTAGAGATAAGCCATTGTGAGTTTTATCTTTAGGATTTTAGAAGAGGTACATTTCTCTAATACATAATTCTTACATCTTCTTATAACATAATTCTTATAATTCTCTTAAGTTTTAACCTATGTAAAGCTATTTAAATTTATTTTTTGGTTGCAAACTATTGGATCTTTTTTTTTTCAATTTACATAGAAACTTATTTATTATCCTATTATTTAGAAAAACCGCATCAAAATCCGTTGTTTTTAGTTTTGACTGTATTATTTGTTTATACTGTACACATTCGCTAACTCCACCTAAACCACGCAACATATTTTTGACGGTTTTCATGCGTTTTTCAGTACCAACGAGTAAGGGTTTTGCATCTGTTCAAAGCCAGGGTCGGGCCGCTAGTACTGTATATGTAAAATCTATAAAACAGTAGAAGTGTCTATGATTGTAAGAGCCTATAAAAAATATTAACGTATAATTTCAGATTATTACAAAGTTGTAGTTGACGCTATACGTGAAAAGACAGGCGGAGAGGAGTGTGTTGATGAGTTGAAAATTGCAAAACGTCAAGTCGACGTTCTCATGAAGACCAGCAATGAAATCATTGAAAAGGAATTTCGGTTTGTAAATCCATTATAGTATATATCTATTTTTCGCCGTTAACTGTTTCTTTACATTTGCGATTTCTATTATTATATCTTTAAACATAATGAAATCGCAAACGACCTGTTTGTATACATTAAATATCTCTATATTTAGATATATGTATAAAAATTACGTGTCACGTTACGTTGTTTGACGCAAATGAACGCCAATGAACCGATTTTGCATTGTGTAATTTGGTCCAACTTAAAAAGTAGGATAGTTTTTATTTTGAACCCAGGAGAAGCGTGTAGCTAGAGTACCTAATATATATTATAAAAATAAAAAATACATGTTAGTAGTAGCTAGTCCACATGTTACTGGCCTATCCACGGTATTTCGAAAAGAGTCAACATGTAACCCGCTACCGCTATATATAAAAGTACATGTAGGTACTGTGTATGTACACTCACATTGTCGGTTATCTCCACCAATCACAGCCGAAAGCTTTTTCTCCTTATAAGTTCTTTTCCATAAACGAAATATAGTTGTGTGTCGGAGATGACACATACAAATTATTTTAAAAAAATGTTGAAAAAAATAAATAAACCGACTTCAAACCGTCTCATGGTCTTTTCTCATGGATGCCATTGTCAGAACTGGACCAAATTGAAATGGCACCACACGGGCAGCACCAGCTTTCAAATAAAAAAAGAATCATCAAAATCGTTTCACTCAGTCGAAAGTTATGAGGTAACAAACATTTAAAAAAAGCAGTCGAATTGAGAACCTCCTCCATTTTTGGAAGTCTGTTGAAAATGGGATTCTATGAACACATAGAATCCCATTTTCAACAAACAAACAAGAATTCTTGTTTGTTCACAAGAATCACAAGTGTAAGTAACATTTGATATTTTCTATTTTCCGCAGAGTGTGCACTGGGTTCTCTAACGCCACGGAATTAGATTTACGAAATTTCTACAGTACTCTCGCCAGCAACTTTGCCGACTTGGTACAATATAACGAAGACAATCGTATGAGCGTGAACGAACGTTATAGGAATATTACAATTAACACGGTACCTCCTTTCGTTTATCTTTAATAAATATAGTCATTAATTTAATCTGGCTAAGAGCTTTTGACACGACCCGGGACAATTCGATAAGCAAATAACTCTTCATGTCGTGAGTAAATTCTTAATTGGTTTGCAGTGAGTGTAATTACCTACTTTGTTTCAATAATTATTATTTACTAAAAATATTGTTGCGTTTTTTTATCTACGAATACTCCATTAGCTGGTTTTCAAATTTTGTGGGCATTATGAAATATTTTTTTATGTATTTGGGGGGCTAATTTAAATTTAGAGTTTTTATAGATACTTACTTTTTTTTAATGTTAAGGTCGACAGACAGGCTGACGGTCCACTTGATTGTAAGTGGCTACCGTCGCCTATAACACAAGCAACGCCATAAGTGCTACAAGTGCGCTGCCAAGTGAGGGATGGGGGGTAATGGGCTCTGGCATCCCTTACTCACTCACCGAAACACAACAGCACAAATGCTATTATTACTTAATTACTTAAAATATTTACTGCGAATGTTGTATATACGCAATCTTAATAATCAAAATAGTTGCAAATACATACTACCTACTTTGTTTATTCAGTAGGTACCTAGAAACACAACATTGTTGAATTTGACATATAATAATATAATGTGATAACCCCTTTTAGTATCATTTATTCCGACGTTGTATTTATAGATTGTTACAATTTATGTGTTATCAATATGTTTTCAAAACAGTATTGAATTTAATTGAACTGTTTGTGTGTTTGTTAGGTGTGTAACATGATGACTAAAAAGGGATCGAAGCCTGCTTACTTGAAGCTCGCCGATTTCAATGCCCTCATGTTGGAGAAAGCGAACGAAACATGCCTAGACTACAGCTATGTTAATATGATAAAAGAACTGAGGAATATTAATTGGGGATCGGATGAAGGTAAATTTTACCTCTGTAAGAAAAAAGAGGAATTAATTTTTCGTGGTTAGATTTTTAAATATAAAACTTGAATGAAACAATAAAAATCTCTAATATCTTTCTAGCTCGTCAATGGACATATCAAACGTGCACCGAGTTCGGTTTCTATCAAACCTCTTCGGCTGAGGAGGAAGTTTTTGGAAACCATTTCACACTTGATTTCTTCATACAACAATGCCAAGATATATTTGGGAGGAAGTAAGTTTAATTTAATTGTATATTTTTTATGGGCCGGCTCCTTGAAAATTATGATTGGTTGTAAATAAATATTTCATCAATGTAAAACTTTAATAATATTTTTTTTAACTTTTCTCTAATAATTTTAAAGACGGAAACGCAATTATTAGAAATCGACTAAATGATTTTTTTTTTTAAATTAGACCTTTTTTTCGTTTTCCTCGGAAACAGCTTTAGAAAAATAAATATTCATAGAAGTAAAATACGGTCTATTAGTTTCTTAAAAGGCAAAAAATTATCTAAACCGGTAATTATTGTCATACATAATAAATAAAATGTTTTTGCACAAACGCATGTCAAATGGATCATTAAATTTTTTCAAACGGGTTTTATCAATTTTGTCTTAAAAGATTTTTCAATTACTTATATAATTTTAGTTAGTGTCTATGGAAGCATCTATTCAACAACTTTGTTATAATTTTGTTATATAATCAACATTTACAGTGACCGTATCAAGATCAGACATCTTTATTTCTATAATAATTATAATGACTCGGATAATAATTACCATAATGCATGTGATAACATATTCTACTAATTAAAATAATTGTTTTTATGTACACTCTTTAGATTTACATAGTAATCAAAATGTAGATTACTCTTTTACAATTATAGTGCCATACAATATAATATATTTAGTCTCTTGATCACTAAAAATTGTACTGTACTGTATTTAGTCTTCGACAAGATCCTTGTTATAAAATGTACTATTATATGTGTAAAGTAATGATATTATTATTGTATTGCAGATTCAATGAGGACTTTGTTACAACAGCCGTTGAGAGCACGAACACAGATTATGGTGCTTTGGACATATCCGTTAGTCGAGTCGTTTTCGTCCATGGCTCGGTGGACCCGTGGCACGCCTTGGGAATCACTAAAACTACTACTAATAACGCCCCCGCTATATACATTCATGGTGAGTAATGAATTTAATGCTTCTCAAAGTATCCGTTAGCATTAATAAATAATTTGTTTCACAGCAATGCCTCGAATAAATCTCGTGAAGTCATGTGTCATGTCAAGTAACTTCATGTGAACCGGCTCTTATACTATAAAGGTCGAGGTCTCTAAAAGAGAATTCGAGAGTGATATGTAAAGAAAACATATTTTTTGTTCCCAGGTACCGCCCATTGCGCCAACATGTATCCGCCGAGCGTGAACGATTCGGCCGAATTGATTAAGAGCCGACTTGAAATCGAGGAGTACCTTGTTGACTGGATCGGTCTCCCCTGACTCCCTGTCAGCGAGTGTCTCGTTCGATTCTTCACATATAAAACCCCTGGAAATATGAACGTCGAACAATGCTACCACTGGTTCTATACAAGGAAAATTGTGCTCTACATCGTGTACTGGGCTGGTTCGCTCTGCTACTTAAGCAGGCTGCGCGAGACTTTAGAAACAGTGGCAGCATATAACTTCGTCGTGCACAGGGGCTGAATCGAATGAGATTTTTCATAAATCAATATCATATAATCCAATCTATATATATCCACAATTTTGTGGTGTTCATGTTCGTGAACACCTTGGTTTTAATTCTAAGATGTTTTTGTATGCCAAATAAGCGGAATGTGAATTAAATGGGGAATTGTGTTCGATTTAGGGGAAAATAGGATCGGTGTCAAATTCGTTTTAGCAAGACTCGAACCGTTCTACAAAATTACAGGGTCGTAATTGTAATGTGAGCTGTGACCTGGCAGAGTTTGGATAGTTTTATGTCAAGGGTTAATGGCAATTCAAGTCAAAATAAAATGTGCACAGTAAACGATATTCACACTTTCGTGTTTGGTCGTTTTTTGTAGATGTAAGTTTTTATAGTAAAACTGTGTTTAATTGGCCAATGTAACTTGTTCATGTAAGGCATTGTATGGGCAAAGTCGAAGGCGAAAGTCCGAATGGACATGCCCCATATTAAGACTATAATATATCTGCACAGATATCAATACTATTTAGTTAAGGCACTATCCTCGCCGTGCTATAAAAGTATTGACATCTGCACATATTTTAACACTAATTTTTAGTGGCACAATAAGGCACTGTACTACGCCATGCCATAATCGGTCTAGCTAGATATTTGCATAGATTTCAATACTAATTGGTAAAGCATTATGCTACGCCATGCCATAATCAGTCTAGATATCTGCACAGATTTCAATACCATACTAAGTAATTAGCAAGACATTAATATACTACGCTACACAGGTCTTATATTTTATTGCTGGCCATCGTAGCAGGATGGCAAAGGCTTTTTTTAAAGGAATTCATTAATCTAGCTTAAGGAATTAATTTAAAAATTGGTAAACTTCGTCATAATAATATGTATTCGACGCTAATCTTCCAATAACTATTGCAATTATTAGGTGTACTACGATAGATAGACGTATCTTGGAGTAGTGACTGCTGACCACTTGCTTACTTGACCGATGGCTGGCAGAGAATGGATGAGATGCTCGTGGACTGATTATCATAAGTAAATCAATTTTAATTAAATTATATTTTCCAATTGTTTCATACAATGAAATACCTATGTGATTTTTAAAAGGGTTTTTAATTCCTAAATTATTTAAAATTGGCTAATTGCTATGGTAAAAAGAAGTTTATGGTGTCTCAGCAGGTCTAAGGCCGCAAGCACACGACGTATTTTTACGCGCAGACGACGCGCGTTTCAAACGCGCGTTTTCGGTGCCGTAGATGCCGATTATTGCGTTTGTGTCGATTCAAATTAGCTTAAAACGCGATACTAACGGCCGACCGCAGCGCCCGCGCCGCAGTTGCAATAATAGTTTACTGTACGTATATTTTGGTTTGAAATGGAACCTTTCAACACCGACCGCCATTGTAAAACTGGTAAGGGAGTCGGATCAAACAAAACGCGGAAGCTACGAGCGACTACAGCGCGTCTGTATACGCGCAGTAAACGCGCGTTCCACGGTCGATAGTGTGCTTAGGTTACAAGTTGCGTTCAAATCTCGTTGGAAACGCGTATACGCGCGTCGTCTGCGCGTTTAAAATACGCCGTGTGCTTAGGCTCTAAAGGAACCCAATACTAATGTCTTTTTAAGTATATATGTATAAGCAAGACTGCTAAAAAAGTTGGGCTACTATATGTGTTAGGTATAAATCTTATCATCTACATACTTACCTACTTAGATATTTTCGACTGCATATAATTATGAAATATTAATGTCTCAAAGGAATCTCTGATTATCTAGTTATAAGGTGCTGTAATAGAAAATAAATATTGTATGACTAATTTCTCATATTGTGTTTACGAATTTATTGTTTTGCATTTAACCTTGTTGTTTTAAAAAGAAAAAAATAAGAGACCCAATTTGCCAAGAACCATTAGGGCCTCTTTCACCATCTATCAAGTAAGCTAACCGTCATTAAAAGTCACCTGTCACCGGAAATAATTTAGCTGACTTACCTTTGTTAGCACGGTAAAAGTCCCAAACATTAACACAGAAAATAATAATAAAAAATCGCCTATCGAGGGATGCATTATACCGAGTGCATAATTTAATCAAACATAAAATTACTTCTAAAAGTAACTAATCAGCACTTGTAGTTGGTGAAAGAGGCCCTTAGACTTTTAATATTTATTTCAAATAATAAAAATCATATAAAATTACATACCATAATAATCGAGATTTATCCAAATAATCGTTAGAACTCTGACATTGTGTACTTGTCAATTTTTAATGTTATTCTTTGTGTTCATAAGGGTGTTATAAATAAAATTACTTTCAACAGTAACAGTGGAGTTTATTTTAAAATTCATTTTTCCTAATACCTATACACCAAATTATACTCGCACTGGAGGATTTTCCAGCGACGAGACATTCGTCACATTCGCTTATTACCACATTAGACATTCGTCATATGAAACTAGCTTAGCATATTTGAAGCCCAAATAGTTTTGTCTTACAAAAAATGATAATATGAAGGCACACCTCGCTCCGCCTGTTAGTAAGTACATAATTGACTTGTATTAGCGTCTCAGAAATTTAACCAAAAACTATTTCTTGAGCGAGTAGCAAAGCATCAATTCACACCGATACGTAAAGCGACGATCCTTAAGATGCATATACTATATAGAACTACATCTGGACGATTTGTAATAAATTCTATAATTGTGTTGCTACCTAAAAATATGCAAGCTCCGTCGCGTTTCGGTGAGCTGACGCTAAATCATTGGGTTGTAGATATAATCTAAGAACTGGCACATTTTCTCTAATTACAAAAACAATAAGTCCATAAATAAAAAAAAAAATTTCAATGACAAAAAAAGTTGTAATCAATATGATGTGAACTAAGAAATATCGAATTGTAGCGGTAAAGAATAGCATATATGCGGCAAACGTGTTAAAATCCACCACTGAAAAGGATAGATATAATAAATATTACACAAATGTGTAAACAAAACATAAAATACATTCGTAGATTGATATAAATTTCGTAGCCTCCAAAAATACTATAAATTCGACTTTTATATTACAAACAAACACATTTTGCTTAAACATTAATAAAAATATTGCCATAGTTTTGGTTATATATAATTATAAGACTTAATTAGTTTAATTTCAATATATGTATTAATTTCATGCAGTTTAAATTTAAACTAAACGAGTTTTTCCATCAAGTCTTCATCGTGGAATCCGATATTTGCTGTTCATCTTCATCGACGCAAGCTTCCAGAGGGCGGCGTTTCAGTAAAATATCCATAATTCTGAAAAAAAAAATCAATTAAATTATAACTAGCAACCCTCTCCCGGCTTCGCCAAGGAAAAGACTTATGTGAAAACCCCATCAAAATCCGATGAAATGAACGTTTCAAAACCTAGTTCGTACATAAAAAAGGAATTAAAACCTAAAAGTAGATCATGTTCTTTACCAGGGTTAAACCTTTCTCTATAGGGAATTCAATCAAAATGAGGTCTGTATCGCACGTTTTAAAAAATCACCAAGTAGGTACAAAGGAAGTTAATATAAAGTAACTTACGCCGCGAAAGAGAACACTATAATTTGAGTGCCCATGGTGAGATAATAAAATGAATTGAGGTGATTCGTGTTCAGAGTCGCTTTGTACAGCTGAGCGTATATGACTGATGCAAACATCGCTACTAAATTTTCCATCACCGATAAGAAAGCATATGCAACACCTGTAACAAAAAATGTATTTAAAAAAACAAAAGAGAACAAAAAACGGAGGCAGTCATGAGGACTGCCGACAGAAGTGACAACTTAAAACTGAGCGTCCAACGCACACAACAATCGGATATATGTAATGTGTTGGCGTGATCGCGTACTTCTAGCTGCGCGAGGCTAACTGTGAGCATTAGCATGTTACTGACGCGAACCGATACAATTTTTCCCCACCCAAAGTCATATAACACGGCTATAGAAGTTTTCACTTCAAAAACCTGGTATTTACCTGGAAATATTTGTTTATGTCAACGCTATCAATACTAATAATAAATCTGTTATGTATGTTCTTCCAAACATAACACTTAAACGAATTAACTGATTTTAATGGAACGTGGTAGATAAACATTTAGACGTACGGGACACATGATAGGCTATTTTTCCTTTAACAATAACATAACAGTGAACAAATAAAATAGAGTTACTGACCTCTTTCAGATGGTGTTAAGACTTTAGAAGTCATAGATCTTATTAACGGTGCAACACATGGTCCCAATCCCGCCGCTGTAGCACCGAAATACATAATCTCAGATGTTTTCGCTTGAGAGTAAATGGTATGTCCTGTTACGTGTGAGGCAGCTCCAATCATTATTATTACCTGCAATGTACGAATAACATCAATGAAACTTATTCAGTTTAAACTTAGGGGCGTTATTATAGGTGTCTCCTAAATTATATATAACTACCTAGTATATATAATTTTCACAATAGAATTCAAATAAAATGTGACCATGTCTTAATATTACCTATATGTATATTATAATTATATAGTCAAATATAGTGTAAGGGCCTCTTTCACCAACTGCAAGTAAAGTGTTGATTAGTTACTTTTAAAAACAATTTTCTGTTTTATTGAATTATGCACTTGGTTGCGTCCGGTCCATTACAACCAATTCCCAAATTGCCTGATTCCCATTTCGCCTGAAATGCAAATTGCCTTTCCCATTACAACCAAATCTCAAATTGCCTGATTCCCATTTCGCCTGAAATCCGAAATGCCTTAATACCATTTGAATCCATTATTTCCGGTTACATCCATTTGAATCCATTACATTAAATGACAGTACTTGATAGATGATGAAAGAGGCGCTAATTAAATAAAACTGATATGTAGTAATTAAAAAAAATTACGGCCACATTCATGGAGGTTAAAGGACATTCTCCGGAAATCGAACCCTGGAACCCTAGCATAGAGCCGACTCCTACTCATCCAACGAGCTCGTCAATTTGTATTCGTTCTAAGTTGGTGCCTACCAGAGAGTTATATTAATTCGATGGTGCCTGCGACTTCGTCCGCGTTGAAAAACAAAAAAGTACCCTATCCTGTGTCCTGTACGTCTAAATGTTTATCTAACAAGTTTCATGAAAAACGGTTATATCGTTTAAGAGTTATGGAGGAACATACATACATAGAATACCTACACTTACAGATTTATTATTAGTATTGATTTAGTGACAGTTTTATGATACATAATTTTTTTAATGCAACCATTATAAAATTTCACCAAAATAAGTTACAAAATATTGTGTAATTCTCAAATTTGTCTCTATAATTTTCTATTACATGTACCTACTAGATAAGAGCACACTTATCGTAATTTGTTACCACTTCAAAGATATCTTAACTGACAAGTCCACGCCACGATCTGTCAGGTAGGCAAAAGTTTACAATAGTTAGAAAAAAAAAGGGATTAACCGTATCTCTCCAGCCAAAGACTTTACTCATAAGTGGAATTCCGAACAGCATTGCAACAACGTATGTGGAACTAAGATACGTCCTGAAATTACTGTAACTGGTCGCGTCCCATTTGAATACTGTCGTCGTATACAAGTACATTACTTGCTTTTCATCTGAAAATTTAAAAAAAAAAGTTTCAATTAATATTCACAATCTCAATAATATTTTTGCTTTTGATTTTTTTAGTAATTTATACTCATAAAACGAGTATATCAATAAGATAAGTAATTCTTATATTTTATGCTACCCTATATAAAAAAAATAAGATGTAATCAAAGGCAAACGTTGTTCGAAAGGTGATGGATTCATTGATTATTTTAGCGATTATGTAGCCAAGACTTAAACAATTTTAAGCTCATACTATGTTTAGTATATAGTGTATATTATGATTTATGTGTGTATTGTATAAGTTGTAATGATCATCTTAATTTACAGTTACAAAAAAAAGTTAATTTCTTCAGGGTTTGTTCTGAGTCCCGTAATCGTTTTCGATATTTTATTCCCGAAATCTGATAAATTAAAAGTTTAAGAAATAAATTACTGTTATCCAACACAAAAAGAATTTTTCAATTCGAACCAGTAGTTCCTGGGATTATCGCGTACAATTAAACAAACAAACTGACAGCTTTATATAATATAGTATAGAAGTATATTTATCAGTTTAAGCATACGTAAAAAATGGTATGACGATTGTTAGAGTTTTCTTTTATTGAGCTTACTAAAATGTGTATAATGACAAAGGATATTGTAGGCCTGTTTGTAACCATGTTTTTAAAAAAAGAAGAAATTACTATTACAAAATATTTGAAATATTCTTATGTCGAACTAAACATAAAATTATTAAACAGATAAGAAATGTGGGACATAATATCGAACAAATTTATCAATGTGTTTCGTCATAGAGTCAAACATAAAGGTCAGTTACATCACGTTCATATTCACATACATCTAAAAAATAATTATTTATACAACTGGTATAGCACACTACTAATGAAATGTAATATTCTGAAATCTGCACAGGCCATGAGTGTGAAGTATTATATGATAGTTTAATAAAAACTCACCTCTTTGGAATGTATACAAGGCCATTGAAATGAGCAGAAACCATAGATATAGTCTACGATTGCTCGTCCGCCTCTTAGTAAGAGTCGAGACTGTTCTATAGATATTATTTAAATCGAAGAAGTCGGTAATTGGGTTCGTCACTCCCGCTTCGCGCCAAGACAATTGTTCTGGTCTCGTTTGCCATTTGAGAAATATTAACGTATACAGAGTTGCGATAATCATGAGGCTCGTGTTAATTCCAAACATGGCCGCAAACGATTTGTTTACCACTTTGTTGTACAGCAAGTTTCCTGTAAAATCCCATTGTTACATGAAATTCAACTTGAAAGAGTCACTAAGTAAGAATCAAACATTTCGGGGGATAATGGATTTTTTCCATTATCCGCAGCAAGCAATTATCTTGCCAACCATAATATAAGAAGAACTAGCTATTGCCCGCGACTTCGTCCGTGTTAAAGTAGTTAAAAAGTAGCCTATCACGTGTCCTGTACTTCTAAATGTTTATCTACCAAGTTTCATAAAAATCAGGAATGATGGAGGAACATACATACATACAGAAAAAAATTCTAAAAATCGTCAATTTGGTTTCAGTATCATGTATAGAGCCTATATACACGATATTTCTGAAAACAAAGTAAATTACTGCATGACCGACACCTACAGATTTATTATTAGTATTGATGAGGTATGGATAAATTAGGGATCCTTCCTTGCTCAAACAAAGCATATTATAAATGGGAAAGTAACTCTGTCTGTTTGTCTGTTACCTTTTCATGCCTTAATTAACTGCATCATGAAATTTCGCATACACGTTGTCAGGGATACCGGAAAGGACATCCGGATAAAAAGTACTATTATCCGGATAAAAAATTCTGTTTGTATTTCAACGTGCACGAAGTTGTGGACACCAGCTAGTAAATTTATAAGTGGTGTAGACCTTATTATGAGGAACGAAATTATTATTATTAAGATTATTTGAATTCCACACATACCAATTGCAACACCAGTGGGCATAGTGCTCAAATATGCAACATCTAGAATGCCGACTCTGAGTGTTCTGTTGTTAACGGAACTCACGTCCGCTATGTAAGCAAAACAACCAGCAAATATTGCCAGGTCTGCGCCAGAAAGTGCGCTTGGAAATGCAGCTGTGTAGATAACGTACTCTAAAGGCCAATCTGGAAGTCAAAATTTTATGTTTTTATATAGAAATTTGTCAGACAATACAACATTTCATGTTCAAATTTACATTACTTACATTTACATGGCGATTTCAATTCAAAAAATAATAAGTTAAATAGAACGTAAATACATTATTAATTGACGAAAAGACTTATATAAGAAAACAAAGATAATAATGTTTACATTTACATAGAGAAGCTGCAGCTTCATTAGATTTAAATTATATTTGCTTATACAAAAATTATATGCAATCACAATAGGATACTAAATACTGTTTCAATACAATAATATTCAACATAACAGATCGCTTAAATGATGATGTCATATTCGAGTGGCGAAGTTTTAATAAAATTAATTGCAAGAAATTGTATGACTTGAAATACATTTAAATTTCACTAAATCTTCTTTTCCATTTTAGGGAATATTCTCTTAAATAACTCTTTTAAACAATAAATAAATCGACTTCAAACCGTTTTCTCATGGATGCCATTGTTAGAACTGGACCAAATTGAAATAAGACCACATGGGAAGCATTGCAGCTTTCAAATAATAAAAGAATCATCAAAATCGTTTCACCCAGTCGAAAGTTATGAGGTAACAATGTAACAAACATTTTAAAAAAATACAGTCGAATTGAGAACCTCCTCCTTTTTTGGAAGTCCGTTGAAAAATAACATTTTACATACTTGAACAGACAAGTAAGCAAACTAACCTTTTAGGGCGTTTAAAGTGAGCATTGCAGAAAAATATAGCTTCCCAATTAAACCAGCTAAAAGAATAAATTTTCTTCCCCTTTTATCGCTGTAGGATCCTAGGAAAAATGCCAAAATAAATGGCACAATATGTCCGGCTATACCATTCCACTGCTGAAACCTAGTTACTGTCACCTGTAAGCCATTAAAAATATCTATAGAAAAAAAAATATTGAGACTGTGACTTTGGGGCTCAGATGAAAAATTATCATCCCATGTGGCAGATGTCTTATTAAAGCTTGAACATTCGACCCTGGGTCAGACAAGGTCCAATTCCCGTCTATCAATCAATTAGGACGTTTTCTAATATTGAGCTGACAATTGTGAGCGTGTTGTCTGTGAGCTATAAAAAGCGTTACATCAGCATGTCATATAGTGAACTAAATATTATGCTAACAAATAAAAAATACTATATTCCTCGATATATTCCTATAAATTTTTAGTATATAAAAAACTAGTTTATATATACTATATAAAAATTCTGACGTTTTTATAAAAACTGGTCCCGCGCGCCCGCGACTTCATCCGCGTTGAAACAGAAAAAGTAGCCTATCCTATCCTGTGTGCTACACGACTAAATGTTTATCTACCAAGTTTCATGAAAATCAGTTAATTCGTTTAAGAGTTATGGAGGAACATACATACAGAAAAAAATTCTAAAAATGGTCAATTTAGTTTCAGTATATCATGTATAGAGCCTATAAACACAATATCTCTGAAAACAAAGTAATTTACTCCATGACCAACCCTTACAGATTTATTATTAGTATTGATATCTTCAGAATAAGGTAAAAAGCATAAAAAAGATTAATATTAAGTTTTTTGTTTAACAAAAGCAAATTTTTTGTGCATTGTCCATAATTAGATCCGTAATCCGTTTGTCAATAATGCTTACCGTGTAACCGACTCTTGTGTTTGCTATATAATTCAAAAACAAGTAGACAAAGTTTGTTCAATAAATTTGATTGCTATAGCGTTTTAATAATTACCTGAACTTCTTTGTTGATTTCTTCATTATTACTGATGTTATAACAAATGTCTTCGCTATATCCGTGGTTCACTGTGCAGGCCCTGAATACGTAAAATGTCTGTTCGATAACACTTGTTATCATGAATGCCATCATGTAGAAAAACATTGGTGGCTCTACAGTCACATATTTGTACCATGGCTGCCTTCTGGTTACCTGGAATGAAATAATTTCCACTTTAGGTGCACTGTATGTATATTGTGTACTACCAATTGGCTACAAGTGTTTCAACCATCTAATGTGGACATATTATAAATGAATAAAAAAATTTATTAAAAAAAAAAACCAGACTTACGCGGGCGAAATCACGGGCAGCAGCCAGTATTTATTAAATTATTTATTTATTATGCTGTCCGCGACTTCGCCCACGTAACTTTGTAAATTATATACTAAAACTTTCCTCGAGAACCACTCTATCCATTGGTGAAAACTGCATGAAAATAGGTGCAGTAGTTTTTGAGTTTATCGCGAACAGACAGACAGACGCGGCGGAGGACTTTGTTTTATAATATGTAACGATTGACCAATGACCTTAATCAATTTTATAGATTGTTCAAGCTGGCTGTTTGTAAGTTATAAAAAAATACATCTATCAATTGATTTTTCCTAAACTTGTTTCAATTAATATGTATTTAAACAGTTGCCATTTCGCTTTAAGAATATACTAAAAGGTGAAATAAATATTAATATTTGTATAATTATAAATGAAAGAAAAACATTAATTCATAACAATTAAATCTTAATATGAAGTCTAAAACTTTTAATATCTTATAATATGTAGTCCAAAACTTGACAATAAAATTATATGAGATGTTTAACTTAAGATAAATGTGAATTTTAAGATAGCGCATAAATTTAGTGTTTAGCATATAACATAAAAAAATATAATGGCATGGAATCATGATTTTGATAAATCTCTGTATCTGAAATCGTAAGAGCTCTGAAGAAGAATATTGTTATCTATTATCTACACAAAGACAAGCTAATATAGAGATTAACGTTGAGAATATGATATAATCTTGTATCTTCCTTAAAGATAGTAAAATAAATTGTCATTGAAATTGTATTGCAAAAATTTAACTATACCAAGTAACTATTATGTTATTACAATTTTGCAAATGTCAAAATATAAATAAATATTTAAATATAAAAAAATAAAAATAAAAGTGTGTCACCTCCGACACACACTGGAGTTTACTCTTCTTACGAACAATTATAAATTTGAAATTTTCACAATTCGAACATTGTTCTTTTTTAAATAATATTGTGTCTCGGAAACTACAAATATTCTAAAATATTTAAAAAATAGAATATCGTATTCATATGAATTCTTTTTTCAATATAACAGCCTAACCAAGGGATTGTAATCCTTACCAATATTATAAATGTGAAAGTAACTCTGTCTGTCGTGCTTTCACGCCAAAACTACTGAACCGATTTAAATGAAATTTGGTACACAGGTAGTCTAGACCCTCAGAAAGGACATAGGCTACTTTTTAATTCGAAAAAAAAAGGGTTGTAATGGGTTGAAACGGGGAGATAAAAGGTTGTATGGAAGCATCGTCATTCATCCAGAAATTGCTTACATATTTTTTTTTATTTTTCAACG
Source organism: Synanthedon vespiformis (assembly GCA_918317495.1). NCBI lineage: Eukaryota > Metazoa > Arthropoda > Insecta > Lepidoptera > Sesiidae > Synanthedon > Synanthedon vespiformis. The sequence continues at coordinate 9,520,296 of OU906947.1, forward strand.
CGGGCGAAGTCGCTGGCACCAGCTAGTATGGTATATATTATATGTTAGCAATCATATGAGTTAAAGAATGTTGGGTGTAAAACTTATATGTAAAGCACATTATCTTTTTCCTCTCTAGTTTAAATAACTTTAAATTTATCTTATGACGTCTCCCTAACTTATTTTAATAAATTGCAAAACTTTTTCATAATAAAGTAAATAACGAAAACTGTATATTAAGTTCCATTCATAACCTAAATTTTTACAACAAAACAATACCGACATATTATAAATTAAGTTGAGTTAGTTAATAGAAGAAAAACACTAACCACGTCGTAGGTATCGTATCCACTTCTAGCTTCCATGGTAAATTTAATTTAGTTTTGTCGCAAATTCACTTACATCGGTTAGGTTCAGATTATGAATAACCGGAAAATATTTTTTTTAATACTTATGTTTTTCCACTTTAGAAATTATAAGAATGTTTATAAAAAACTTCATTGAAGTTTGTTGTTACTTGTTAACTACAACCACTTCTCTTCTTTTAGTACAAAACTACAAACTATTATAAAAGTGATAAAAAGTGTGTTCGTTGGTTTCGTAAGTTTACACTTTACTTCCGTCCGTCTGTCGTAATCAGTGTTGCCACCTTGATTTTTGTAAACGGGCTAGCGGCCACCCAAAAAAGGGCTAGATTCTAGATTTGACTGTTTCAGTCTTGTATGGGGCTAGAAATATAAAGTAAAAAAATCTTACTACCTATTTTTTTTAGTTTTATTACGATTTTAATATTTTATTACGATTTTATATTTTAAAATAATGTACATTTTGTTTAAAAATTACTATTGATATTATATTGGGTTAGGTTGAACTAAATACATTAAGTATTTTTTTTAAATATTTGACCAATAATATCGATATTTTTTCCCTTGATATATCGACGTCGATATTGATATTTATAAATATCGATACCTACATCGATATATCGATTTTTTTGTTCACTTCCGACATTCCTAAAGGTTAGGTTGAAAAGGGCTAGATCACGGCTGGTAATCTTCAAGGAAAAATCACTAGACATACGAATTCATTGGCCTGTGGTAATAGCAAAATAGAACATGACATTTGACCTTGACTCTCACCCTTCTAATAAGAGAGAGAAGCCATTTTGTTTTGAAACATGATTGTTGTTTATTGTTGCGTAGATTAATTTCCGCATTTTTATAATAATTTATAAACAAAAATCTTTGGATACATACATACTAAGTATGTATTACAAGTGCTGTGTACCAGGATAATATACAATGTGCAAAAAAGGACTCGAAAAATGATTCTTTACGGAATAGAAAAAGTGAATTCGCCCATCTGCCACAACTCGTTTTGTGACTCCAAAGAAATCTTAACAGCATATCCATCGCTGTTTCAAGAATCGGAGAAGAGTGGCATCCCGTTCATCCCGTTGAACTCTTTGAAAAGTGGTAGTGTTTGTGTTCTTGTTCTACATGCTATAAATGTTTATCATTAATACAATAATGTTTTATGGTGTATTTCAATTCTAGTATGTATTTAAATCGTATATTAAGTTCATTTTATGTTTGTGTATATCCTAAAAATAAATATGTACCCATTATTTACTGTGTTTTAATTGTGTGATGATATCCATTTAAAAATAAATTCAAGAATCGTTATTAAAGCCCGTAAAGAAACAAAGGTTTGAGAGGGGCGGGGTAAGTCAAATGTCATGTTCTATCTTGCTATGACCAATCAGGTGAGCTTGCCCATGTCCAGAGCATTTGTACTGCAGATGTCCGTCTGATACGTTAGTATCTACTATTTAGTTTGTGGGCTAGATTGCCCCTTTAGGGCTAAATAGTGTAATCTGGAGAAACCCAATCAAAAGTTTCAAAAGGGCTAGATTTAGCCCCAAAAGGTCTAAGGTGGCAACACTGGTCGTAATCCGAGGATTTGACATTGACATTTCCTGGGTTGCAAGTTGCAAGTTAAATATTATGTTTTAACTTACCATACGAATTTGATACGAATGATACGAAAATAGTCATTTTTTTCGGTTTTATAAAACCGCAATCAAATGCGTATTTTAGGACATTAATTATTTTAAAATTGATTGATTTAATAAGATTAATGTATTTAATTGTATAAATCATATTTTTTCAAAATCTGTTTTATAAGTTGGATTTTGGATTTTTTTTCGATTATTATTATATTCTTACAATTAACACAAAATATTGACGTTTATTATACAAGTACGCTGAACAACATATTCCATACGAAATGACAGTTATTTCTTGTGCCGAATCAAAGCGCCCCGCAGGCCCGTAGGAACATCCCAGATACATTGTTAAAATATTTTTGTCATTAGGATAGGATGTGCACATTTTGTAAAACTGTAAAACCCTCTATGAAAAGGCAGCGGGATAACTTTACAAAAATAAGTGACTTATTGACTAATATTACGGTTTGAACCTTCCCATTCCTATAACAATAACAAATGTTAAATCAATAACGAACGTTAAATCAATAAAACAAGATAACAAAGATTTTTACGGTAACATATTATAACAACTCAAACAAAACCGATGTTAGTAGATTCAGCACTACGGAGAAAACGCTGGTTGACTACACATGTAGATAAATCTATATTTTCAGTGATTTTCACTTTCAATAGTTTCTTGTAATGGATTGTTTTAAGTTTTAAAGGAATTGTTTGTAAATAAAAATGTCCTTATATTTTTAATTTATTTATTAGAGCTAAACAAAAATTTAATTATTATTATTAATCTATGTCGTTATCCATTATAAAATAAAGTAATAGTCTATTTATCCGTTAAGTTCTAAACTTCTAATAGTCCAGTCAACACTCACATAAATCCTTCATTAGTATATAACAGATGGCACCACTCGATGTAGTTTGCAACTGAGCTAACAGATAGCGGTGACGATGCATCCCCGCAATTAAGTGGAATGCACATTCGTATAGAAAATAATTAATGATCCAAGAAATCCAACACTTGAGGTTATACTCGACTTGCCTTGGACGATACTGAGCTATCGGTATACATAAGTTACATACGAGTACCTACAGTATTCGAAGGATTTTCCAGCACGAAAAAAATTGCAAAAGTTATTAACAATTGAAGATAAAAGAAGGGATTTCGTTTTTTTTTTTAAATACTCTAAAACTAATAATATTTAAGAAATGAAAAAAAAATAAACATTAACATTTCCAATAAAAAACTCAACTCCCGGAATGTTATTTCCATTATTTATAATTTTAATTTAACCCTGATAATAGGGCTCCGCACGACCTTTTCGACATGCGCGCTAAGTCACCTAAAATATATTTTTTTATTTCAGATTTAGTCCAGGAAGATTTAAATAGTACCATACACCGACCACACTATCCCTCACAGTGAATTTGTCAAAACAAATCCCTTTAACTTATTCGTAAGCCTTTGTACACACACCGTAAATAATTAAATTGAATACATAAATATACGAGATAATGTTATGTTTATATCATCAACGGAAGTTGAAGGGAAGATCAAATTGTCGAGAAGATCTTGACTAGCAATGCAACAAATACTAGGCAATAGCAGCATGATTCGCCCAAATCTTGTGGAGTCTTTTGTGGAACAGTGTTCTTGTAACATACTCAAAGTTTGATCTTGCACAAGCTCCATGTGCATCTCGGAAGCAGTATCTGTGGAATCTGTAAAAAATATTTACTTATATGTAATTTAGTCAAATATCGTCAGCAACATAAAAATTTTGTTTTCTAACCAATTCTAATTCAGCGATCATTTCAGCGAGACTTGTTGGATGACACTACTTAGTCATTTTGTCGACGTATAGTTAACTAGCTGTTTATAAAATATAGCCTATGTTAGAGGAAAGTAACCAAATATGGGCTACCATTTTGTTTTTGGGTGATAAATAATAAAATATTTGACTTAGTCCGCGTTGAACGATGAAAGTTACCCCTATATCCTTTCTGGTGTCCCAGACAAAGTGTGTGCAAAATTTCATGGCGATCGGTTCAGTAGTTTTTGCGTGAAAGCATAACAAACAAACAAACAAACTCACATTCACATTTATAATATCAGTAAGGATTAATCAGACATAGGTAATATTTTTAAAAGAAAATTGAGCACTAAACAAAATTACAAAATGGGCCTAAATATGTAACAGGCCCCCAAATATGGGCTAGCCCATCTAAAGATATTAACTAATTTATCTTTTAAGACATTAACCAGAATAAGCATTTATCTTGTAAGAGATCAAATCAACTTGGCAAGAAGATAGTCGTTTGTAGCGTTGTTTTTGAGAACTGTTACTAGCCCATATTAAAGCACAAGCCCACATTTGTGGTTACTTTCGTCTATTCGCTGATAATATTATAGCTTCCTAACAGTGAAAGAATTTTTCAAATCGGTCTAATAGTTTCCTTGCAATGCAGCAAACATCTTCCTCTTTATAATATTAGCAAGTATAGTATACCTGTACGAAACACCAACGCAGTTTTAAGCCAGTCATACTCGGATTTGTCCAATCTAAGTCTAGCTATTCTCTTTAATTGTAAACACAATTTTCTCAAGTCTTCTTTTACATTTTGTCGTTCCGATGTTAATACCGTAGTCATATGATCTGTAAAAATTTAATTCATTAAAAACGTAACTGTATCGACACCGAGACTGAGAACAGTATTGGAGAGTGCTTTACGTAATTTACATTAGGTAATTTGGTGATTCAAATTACCTAATGTAAATTAAATTTTTACAAGTAATTATTTTGGAGTATTTCCGTTTGCTTCCGAGTATTTTGTTCTTTTAGTAGTTTTCCCCAAGGTCAACAAAAGGTTAACTTAAGGTTGAGATTAATTAATATTTATTAATAAAAAAAATCATGCAATGGCAAGCAGTCAGATAGTTCACTCTTGTTGATAGGCTTACCAACAAGTAGGTAAGTTTATAGGGGACAGTAGCAGTGTTGCTGTAGGTATTGAAAAATGCCTGCTAGCCATATTGTGTTACCAAAATTTACAGTTACTTACTTCACGGTGCTCACGTACTTTTTATATATCTATATTAATTTATACTAACCATCGTGAAAATAAAAGGAATTCTGTGCAGCAGTCAAAATGAAAAGCTCCTTCCAATTCTTTTGCAAAAGCGACGTTTGTTCAATTGGTCTCAATTGTATAAAGGAAGAAATACCGTGGAGCCATTTGACAGATGTTATCAACAACTTTGAGGCCGGGTCACGAATGCCACTGAATGTATCTGAAATTCGATGCACTTGGGCCCAGCTATCTTGAACCAGTTTCCTTGATGCAAAGCTTACTGTATGATTCTCGTATTTCTTAGCATCGCTATGATAAATGCTTTTTTGTTGTCCTTTTATGTATTCAACAATAACATTTTCTCTTAAATCTGAATTCATTCTCTGTATAATTTCAGAATTATTAGTCACAATGTGCGCTGGCGGTTCAAAACTGCTCGTAGGATCTAGTTGTGTACTTCTTAAATCTATAAAAGATTTTTCACCTTTTTAATGGGTAACATAATTTTTTATAAGCTATTTACATTTATTTTAATTTTTATCGACAGTTTTCTACGTGAAGAAGATCATTGCATTATGCGAATATACACACGATAATGTTTAATTTTCTATATACATAATACAAAGTTATTGTGATCTCGCTTAGCAAAGTGATAAGAAACAAACGCTCAAACAATTGGTTAAATTTTGTCGTTTTAGTTAACATACCTTCCTTACTGATGTCATCTGACGAACACTCTGCTTTAAACGCTTCCTCTGAACTGGACACTTCGTCTTCTTTTATTTTGTCGGCGTGTTGGGAATCTGGTTTCGTTGCGCTGTGTGTTTCCAGTGGCGTCACATTAGTGTTTATAGTCTCTGTAAGAAACAAAATTGCATTGGTATCCTTAATAAAAAATTTTGCCATTTCCTTGTGGCCTTCAAAATCAAAATCAAAATCAAAATATTTATTTATCAATTAGGTTTCTACAAGAAACTCTTTTGATCGTCATTATAAATTTAAATTTACCAGGGTTTCGGAAAAAAGTCAAGATGACGATCCTGAGAAGAAACCCCGAAATAAACTCAGAAACCGAAGAAGAAAGTATTCCTTAGTAGTTTAGATAGGTAGACCTATTATTAGATATTATTACTAATCATTTAAAAATGAAAAAGTATATATTTTTTTAAATATAAGAAAACATTTTAATTACCATAAGACCATACAAGAAACCCCGATAGAAACTTATTTAAAAGTCACACAATAATATAATGTAATTTTTTTATGGACCCATTTTATCTCGATTCAACAAGACATTGGCAATTAATTGAAAATAAGATATAAGATAGTATGTAAGTATTTCGTTTACTTACAACAAAACTATTGTACTAAATAAAAATAAAAATAGAAATTAATTTATTTGAGAATTAACATTTTTTTGTGCAACTTGATTGGGATTTACTCGGAAAAATACTTGTACCTATTTAGATACATAATTAAAATTTATTTGCTCTTTTTAATAATCTGAAAAAATATTACAAAATGAATATTTACCTAATTAATTAGTTTATCTGTAAAACAGTAATTACAAAAAATACAAGCTCAAACGGCGTATGTATTTCGGCGGCGGTGTAATTATTTCATACTTACTACTATTCCTTTGTTCTGATGAATTTGCGGAACCGGCCACTACGGAAGGATAGAAAATACTACTTGGAAAGTAGCCTGGATATGCGATAGGATAATGGACAGGCGTTGAAAACAAGGGGATTTTGAATGAACTCAAAGGAGCAAGCGATCCGACTTGAGTGTTAAGCAGTGGATTCATTGTGGAGATATCCGCAGACATCGCTTCAGGAAGTCGTGACGTAGAGAAGTCTTGAAAGGACGTGTCTAGGAAAGAGGTGTTTACACCGGGCAAAGTGTCGGATGGTGCGGACGCGAGGCTATTGTACGAATGTAAAGGGGGTAGAGTGGGAAACGTTAGGGGTGTGTGTGAGGGAAGGAACGATTGTTGTCTAAAACTGTAGCCAAGTTTCTGTAGCGCTAATTGATGTTGGGCGGCGACAGCTGGACGGGGAGCGCGCTCGTGTTGCACTGCTGGAAAAACAAACTTACCGTTATTAATTATTAATCATAGCTGCTGCCCGCGACTTTGCCCGCGTAACTTTGTAAATTATATACTAAAACCTTCCTCGAGAACCGCTCTATACCTACACTTACAGATTTATTATTAGAATTGATTATTTACTTACACGCTCCCGGCTTCGCTAGGATTCTAAATAAAAACTATGCTATATTTTAAATAAGACCAAATTACACATAGTTACAAAGTTTTATCAAAATCAGTTCAGTAGTTTAGGAGTTCATTGGCCTCAAACATGTGACACGAAATTTTTATATACTTACTAGCTGCTGCCCGCGACTTCGCCTGCTAATAAAAATGGATAAAAACCTATAGTCAGACCTACCAAGTGTACCTACATATAAAATTTCATTAAAATCAGTTAAGCTGTTTCGGAGGAGAATGGCAACTAACATTGTGACACAATAATTTTATATATTAGAGATTAGAGATTAGAGATTATTAGATTTTGAAACCTTACATGTAGGAGCATTTCTTTTTTTAATTATTATTACTGTTATAATTTTCCAGGCGTTGATTTTTTTATTTTTAAAGGATCCCTCGGTACTTTTTTTCAGGATGAGAGAATCCCTAACGATGGAGTGGCCCATTTGCGATGTAAGTAAATCTTTTTGGACATGATAATGGACAGCCTGTCCGCTCAAAATTTTATTTCTGTTCCATAACCACTACTGGTTAACTAAGTTGAGTTTTTAACTTAACTAAGTTAAGTTGATTAAAAACAAAAGTATAGTATTACAAGAGTAAAAAGAGGAGTCAGGTGCAAGCAGAGGGGTGGATCAATCAATTTAATATGTAAATAAATATGAGTGGAATCTGTGTGAACGACGGCTGTAGGCGACAGCCCTTATACAATCACACCCCCGGAGGAAGGTCAAGATTTTTGTTATGTAAATATCTACAAAAACCACGTAGGACTGTTGGTGTTATAGTGAATATTTTCAAACCAAAATGAACACGAAGAAATTATCTATTTCTTTTTAATTTAATTTACTTAAGGAAAAATATTTAATTGGTATTTATTATCTAATACTAATATTATAAAGTGAATAAATTTGTATTTTTATTTATAAACTAGTAGATGCCCGCGACTTCGTCTGCGTTAAAAATGAAAGATGTATAAATGTTTATCTACTAAGTTTCAATGCGGACAAATTCGCAGGCACCAGCTAGTAATAAATAAATATAAAAAGAGAAAATGATAATGCGACCACGGACGAAGGGAGACGCAATAGTCGACAGCCCCACGTTTTTCCCTGTCGCCACTTAAACCGACACTTGCGAGCGGCAAATACTTGAAAATGTTTCCTAATGGAAAAGACATGCTGCAGAGGAAGAATCATAGATAAATACTTTATTGAGACAAGTGCGCGGTCGTGTTTCATATTGATTTCTGCACGATTTAATATTTCCCTACTTATACAAAATAGAATAGATAATTTCTATATTACTTATTTGATATGATATGAAAGAATATTTGTTGTAAGAAAACTTCGTTGCATCTAAACTCTGAAATGTTGCATCTAGCTAGGTTTTAATAACACGAAATCTATGAAAAAAAAGTAACTTACTCCATGACCAAGATTTATTATTAGTATTGATACTTCAGTCTGTTTTTGTGTTTAAATTTGTGTGTTATGTTGACTTTATTTGTTTCATCTTACTAAGTGAAAAAAGGCTTACCATCTTTTTTCATATTGACTTGAAGACATTTTGAAAATCGACAAGCTTGACACTGATTTCTCCGCGTAACGTCGACAACGCATCTTCCATGTTCTTTGCACACATAGTCCAGGTTTCTGGAAAATTTACATCTTTATTCTTACCTTGACATGGAAAATTTGTGCAACACGGTACTTACTTGATATTAATAAAGATTTTTTGAAATCATAATGAGACTTCACATACTTATTTGAAATTTTCAAAAATTCTTTCTTAGCGAATAAAATAAAGCTATATATTACTAAAAATTTATCATTTCTTTAAAAGACGTCATAAAATATTATAGAAAATGGACTAGGGAATTTTGCGGAGCGTAAACTATGACTTATAGTCCAGTATCCCTCACCTGGATTTTTTCTGATTACTTTTCTAACAGACTGAAACTCCGTGAGTAGCTTCGGTTTGCCGAGACGTCCATCTTTTCCCTCTGCGTTAATCCCTCCCAAAAAACCACTCCCAATATATCACAATAAATAGGTCATAAAAATTATTAATAACCAGCTGATTTTTTGTCTGCAGCTTAGTAAACATTTGTGTAATAAAATGGCTGCATAGTCCTACAAATTGAATGGTACGTTTTCCTATATCGATGAGCTACCTCTATCGAGAATTTTCGCAGAGGAAAAAGGTGGACGTCTCGGCAAACCGAAGCTACTCATGGAGTTTCAGCCTGTTAGTAATCAGAAAAAAATTCAGGTGAGATACTGGACCATTAGTAAAATCTTGAAAAAATACGCCTCTATTATACTTTTTCTTGTTAAGATGCCGCTTCTCTACGAAGATTGGCGACCACCATGGCTATCTTAACCTTGGAAGCTGCTGCACGAATGAGAGAGCGAAGCGAAAACAATAGTCAAACAATAAATTACAATCTGATACAGTTGTACAATTACAAATATTTTGTAGATATCTAATTTGTTTAGTTAAAATTTATAAAACGTTATAAATATGACAAAGTACCGTCGAATGCTTCTCTTGAAAAAGCCTCTACAGCCGTCGCATGACGGAACACCGTAGTGTTTACCCGACGCTTTGTCGCCGCAAACTCGACACAAACTTTCTGGTTTTGTGTCCATCACCACCTGCAAAAATTAAAATGTAGGTACAAAATTAAGTCATAATTTTTTTATTAATCACAGTTACGAGTGTATAGAGGTCCTAAATATAATAGTAAGGAAAAAGGAGCTTGTACGAGCCATCAAGCAGTGCATTTAATTGCATATTTAGATCATGTGCTACTCCATTAAAAAAAATGTTGCATACCATCATGATGGGGAAAGTAGAGAGAAATAGGTGATCGGGTAAAAAAATGTTATAGCTAAGAAACATCATAGAATGAACCGTTAATCAAAACCGTTGAACAACTTTTCTTATTGACAATAGATTAGGAAAGTTTTAAGATTTGGACTGCCAACCTTGAACAATGAAAAAGCCTTGTAAGAAGAAGAACATATTTATAATTATCTATTTTACTTAGTGTTTCAAACTTTTTCTTCATCCCATTACTTCTACAACTGTGGTTTCCACACTAGTTAACCATTTTAAATTTTATGTTAATTTTTCAAATTTTACGAGAAACTGTAAACCTTCGAGCTCTCAAACAAATATTCTTTCATATAAATTTGTCAATGTAATATAGTAGGCAAAATGGATATTATTATTTTCGCAACAATAGCTCAATCAAATTATCAGCAAATCCACAGACGCTACCCTTCATCATCGACTTATTGAAAGAATATTGTCGCGTCATTGGCGACGGGCTTTAATAATCGATTGATTATTCAAATAAGCTGTCCCTTTTGCGACATTATGCGGTAAACGCAAAAGAATAACTCTTCCATATTGCGACCCGGACTAAACGAGATTTTAATGTAAAAAAGTTTTCGAGTTGTCGTGTATTTTTAGCACGACTGGCAACAGGAACCACCGCCTTACACTGTGAAATAGAAGCACATGTGCTGTTGTAATGCCAGAGCCCATTTCTTTATCCCTTTTTTATAATGTCCATCGTTTATCTTGTCAAGTTCGGCTCTAGTTTGTTTATATAGTACTCCACAACAGGCGCCCTCCAAGCTACAAGAGTTCGAGTTGGAAGCTCTCCGTCATCCCCCAACCATGCGACTACATGACAAGAGATTTCATATAATTTCCAAAGAAGTAATACAAAATGCTTTCGAACGTATTGCTTCAAAGCTGATTTCTTCAAGAAGAATAAAGGTGCATTGACTGTTGGGTGATTTCCTACTTTGATTAATAGAATCATAATTTATTTCATAGGTCATACAGCAATTTTATATGTCTTTTATAATATGTATACTGGATATAATTGATTTAGTTGTATTCTGTTATAATAATATTACAATAATTATAAATACATATAATAAGGCTATGATATGAATACATTACGCCTGTTTCGTGTGCTTCGTGATATATGTAAATAGAGTGACTACTTATACCTACAGAGAAAATATAACGAACTGTTATTAACGTAGACGGACCAGCGACCATTAGTTATTTTATTGCCGTGAGTAATAGATACGTTTAGGTGCGTCGTATATTTCTGTCCTATCGGGACTGTCGACGTAGTTCCTCCTTAATTGTTTCGGAACGTATGTCGGCTTTCCCACGAGCCTCGTGCCGAGGGGAAATGACTTACATAAAGCTATCTTAAAAGCGTAGCAGGGTGAGGTTGTTGACTGTACAATCTACATCGAAAAGATGTCAGAAGACTAGGCACAATTAGTTCTGTTTTATGCTTCTTGACAAATATTTTTTTAAACTTAACTTAACTTAACTTATTTTTTTATACTTTTTTAACTTGTCTGTGGATCTAGGCTCCTTCTGACCGGTCTTATTAGTATTACAAAATGATCGCCTATGTCACGCTCATTCAGAGCGGATAAAGAAGGCGAAATTGTATGTGCATAAAATTTATTTCGTAGACAAACTCTGATCTTTGAATAATTTGTATTGGTCGGCCATGGGGTAGTCAATGTGGGTTGGGACTGGCACGCGATCCACGAATAAACCATTATCGTATGATATCGATATTTGTAAATTGTTGCTAGAATTCTGACATGTTTTTCTAATTGCGGCCTGAGCGTAACGCACGGTCACAATTACGCCACATGTGAGTGAGGTGTGTTGGGTTGTTCGCTAAATGACTTAAAATCAATTTAGATTCAAGTTTACTTTTAAATATATTCATGTTTAAAAACAAAAATTCGTATTATTCAAAAAATAAAAATTGATAAACTTTTAAATGTGAATATGTTTTGATAAGCTTTTTTAAAAGTTCATCGGCGTCAAAAATTTTATTATACCTAATATTAATTATGACCTTATCAATACTAATAATAAATCTGTAAATGGAGGTATTGTATGTATGTATGTATGTATGTATGTATGTATGTATGTATGTTCCTACTCTTAACTCTTAAACGAATTAACTGATTTTCATGAAACTTGGTGGATAAACATGATGTACAGGAAAGGAAGGACACACGATAGGCTACTTTTTTCTTTTTCACCGCGGACGAAGTCGCAGGCACCAGCTAGTGACTAAATAATATTTGAATTCGACTGACGAATTTTCGATTAGCGCATATTAAATTAAATGTGAATAACATATTTTAAGTCAAGAATTTTGACGTTCTAAATATATATGTTTTCTATATTTTGATAACTTAAGATTTTGCGTGATATTTTCGTGATAAAAAATTGCAGCGGTTATTATAAATAATGTTGGGGTGAGGCCGTAAAGTGAAGTTGACTTCTGGTTGGGGTTGTCTCGTGTACAAACCGTAAACATATTGTCGAAATTATTAAATGATATAATTATAAGGGCGACCCTTGTTTATGTGATTGCGTCTCGCTAGTTGCTTCAAGGGGCAGTTCACACCTGACTTTTGAACTGTTCTGTAACATATTGCGACCCTTAGCATTCATTATCTACACCCTAGGTAATGAACAGGTACTTTTTGCATGTGTGCGTGTGTGTGTTTTTTTTTTATAAAGAGGAGCCCCTTTAGTCAAGTACCTACTACTTAGCAATGTTTTATTTCTCAAACGCGAACGCGAGTTTTGTATGGAGATCAGGCCATCAATTTTTTATTGTTTTAGTTTTAATCTTTTAATTATTTTCTGTTTCTCCTTAACTTATATGCACTTCTGTTCCTCATATGTACACTATTACGTTGGCTACCCGTAATATATAAATAAAAAATAATAATAATAATAAACTTATTCAAAACAACCCAATAGTTTTCAATAATAAAAAGAAAGAGTGATAAATGGGGATGGTATTGGTTTGCAGTTGGTTTGCAGGAAAAAAATCATCTGCTTAGCCGGGGACGGCCCCTTGTATAAGAAAATAAAAAATTGAGGCTGAATAAATATAAAAAATAGAAAAATAGGCTATCTCGAGGAATCTCACGACGGGCGGTAGTCTCCCGTTACACTAACGCCCAGGTCCCGGTTAAGGGGGAAGGTGAGGGACATAGGCCAGCCGCTTTCAGCCAAATTGTACTGGGCAGTGGTGACACAATGGTGACATTCCTCGATAGGCCACTCGGTAAAATGTAACGCCCAAAGAAACCATACCCCGAGAGCACTGCACCAGGCGAAACGTGAGGGTCTCGCGCCGCTTCGCCAGCCATCTCTTTAGCGAGGGGCGAATGGCCTCAATCGTCAGGCAGCCTGTCAATCCATTCTTGGAGGAGAACAGTTTGAGAGTGTCCCTTCAACTTTACGACCGCGATTGCGTCCGCGACGGTGCAGTATCCCCTCAAAATCCTGACCGCATTGGCTCGTTGTGGCGCACGCAAAAGTGGACTGTACGGTCATGCGATTTTACTCAAATGGGTTGTATATAAACACGAATTTCTAAATCTAGATATGTAACTTGTGATAAGGTTTTAATTTAGTTTTAATATTTTTAAATTGTCTTTGGTTTTGTAACCTTGGAAACGATTGTATTATTATTTGTCAGAAGGAATAACGATGTTATGTTGAAAAAGGGAAAATAAAGTAATCGATGTGCTAACAAAAAATATATTATTTATTATTGTTAAATTGAAGAATATGGAGACTTCCACAAGTAAAAGTTTAACATTTTAACAACTTGGTGGCTAGCCCAGGCTATGTTTTTTTTTAAATGAATTAGGCAATAAATGGATTTTGCCTTCTTGTGGTAGGTACCATGGTAAATACAAAAAAAATATCTTAATCTGCCTATTATACACAGTCAATTTATCTGACGACTTTTACATATAAAAAACAGTCTGATGCTGCAGGCTATAGCGACATGATGATATCTACTCTAAATAAGTAGTTGTGTGATAAATCAGATTAAGCTCGCTTTAAAAAAAACGCGTGTTTTCTATACTAAGTGGTATTTTTTGTTAGTTTAGGTTAGGTTTACCAATTTTGAAGTTATAAATAGGACTACTAATATCTAATCCATTTTAAAAGTAATATTAATATTTATTACATGCGATCTATACCTACCTACAGCTTTGGGGATGTATTTAGGTTTTCTATGTGACCAAATTACTTTTCGCTCAATATAGGTAAGTTAGCGATTGTTTTATTAACTTTTTAAAAACGTGTTGTGGCAATAATTATAGATTACTAGTGTCCATCGACGTTGTGGACGTTACCTACATCTGCTTGGGACAAAACAGGCTAATTACTTAGGTAGAGCGAACTTGGAGAAGGCCAATCGTCAAATCCAGCTTTCAGGCCGCGTTCGGGAAGCTCCGAGATTGGTTGGTCCAAATTACGAAACGAGGAAAGTTTTTATATATTTAGCCTTCTTCGATAAATGGACTATCAAACACAAAAATAATTTTTCAATTTGAACCAGTAGGTAGTCCCTGAGATTAGCGCGTACAACAAACAAACAAACTCTTCAGCTTTACAAAAGCTTTTGACCAATGTGCGTTGCCAGTGGCGCTGAAAAGTGGTTAGGGTACTAATTTTAGGCCTTGTAAGAAAGTTCAGCGAATCAAACGCACAGATTCAAAATTCAGATTCAGAACAAACAGATGAGTAGATCCCGCCCAGGCAACACATAGGCCAGATAACAGTATGAAATTCACAAATTATTCAGTTTAAAGCTTTGTTATAAGGGTATTAGAGCTCACAAGATAGGCAAATGCTGTATTGAATGATTTTTGGGCTATTATAACACTATGGGCTATTATGGGCTTCTTGTTGCTTATTCAGCTACTATTCAGCTATTGTGTTGCTACTATACAGCTTAAAGCAATTTATTTTGTGCCAAAATTGCTTGAATAACGGCTGTATCGATGCATTTATTCAAAGAATATTCAGCCATTCTGTGTTGCTTGGGCGGTGTATTAGTAAGTCGAATTGGCAATGGCCAGTACACAAGAACACATAGTACGCAAAGCCGACGGCTTCCCTACACTCCGGTTGTAGTGATTTCTACTTATTTTCAAAAATGAAAGAGCATATAACCAAATTTGACGATGATAACACAGTTTAAATATTTATGTATTAAAGTTTATTGTTAGATAATTTAAGCATTTTTATTCTTTGTTTGTGTTAAAGAAAAAAAAATAAACTTGTAAGGTGTACCTACCTAGAGTTTAGGGTAAAGGATGGGGTTGCATTGAGAGAATCTTAGACATATTATAGATCATATAGTTTTTATATAGATCATATGTCGCTATGAGATCGAAAAATTATATTTTTCTAAACTACAAAATCTAGACGACGTCCCTTTCGTCTATTGCTAAGTGATTATAAAAAAAATCAATGTAATACCTACTCAGATAGAAAATTATATTATTTTTTTGGGAACCCATGAATATATTTTTGAAAACACAGCATTAAAGTTTCGCAAAGCACAAATCACAACAAAAAATATTTACTTAACACTAACTTATTATTTAACTAATATTAAATATTATAAGTAGGTAATAAATATATTGGTCTTACCTAGTAGATGTTGTGGTCTTGCAAGCACAGCACGTCTATAAGTACAATAGTGATTTGTCCTCAAAAGTGACGTTGCCGAGTTAGGGGTGGAACTGTCAGGGGTGGGCATGCACTCCCTCAAAAGGCGGGGCCACACCTTTCTCCCCTGTTTCATGAAAGATTATTGGGCGAGGATTGGTGGGCGTGCGATTTAACGACGAACTTCGTTATTTAATTCTTGAGAAGCACAGGTGGTCGTTTCACCTCTTTGTTTCTGTGAGGATACCAAATGACACGCTTACACCATTACTGTATACTGTGTAACTACATTAAAATTTATTAGTTTAAAAAAAAGCTTGATTACTTACCTACTCGTCCAAGAAGACTGACTGCCAACTAAGTAATAGTCAACTTGACTGTTAGGTGAACACTATTTTGTACATAAATTTTCTATTTCTTACTCTCTTATTGTCACGTTTCCATACATTCCAATCGTGAATCTTATAATAACAATTTATCTAGTCTTAATTTACTTTACATCACGCATCAAACATGATATTATTTTCTTATTAAACTGATTAAAATTAGAGAAACACTTATACGTGTCTTTACGTTGTTTACTTATGGATAGTTATATCTGCTTAATAAGCTAATTTCCTTATCATACTTTTGTCCCGGCATTTATACCTATATAAATCTATGAAAGATTGTATTCCAACGGATTGACTTAAATACTGTATATATTTAATTTCCTACTATCTAATTAGGTTTAACAGGAAATAGGTACCTCGAGATTACTATAAAAATCTAGACACTGAGTTGGGGAATCACGATAGTTCGCTGCTTAGGAAAAAATATTTAGTCATCTTAAACTCAATGCATTGCAATGTGGACCTTTTGGAGTATCAATTCCAATGACTACAGAAGAGGCTTTGGATAGATAAAATAAAACAACACGAATAATTTGGAACTTTTTTTATTTTGGGTTCCAATTAATTTTAATATCACTTATTTTTTATAAAACAAAAGACCTAAACTTACCTTATGTGTTACACAAAAGTGCATTACATGCGTATCAAGATGTTAACTGTAATATAATATTCATTTGTAACAAATTATTACCTCAACGTTAATAAATTAACACATACAGACTAAAAACTACAAGCTTACTTATTATATTCAAACTAATTTGTGCTTTGGAACAATTCTATATTGAGAAATTAATAAGGTAAGTTGCAATTCATAATTGATAAATTTTTAACAATAAAGCATAATTTGTCTGAACGAAGTGTTTAATTATGTAACGGGTTTCAATACAACAAACGCTAAATATTTTTATTGTGTGAAGTCTTCATTCATTGAGACGTATAACGCGAACATTACATTTCCTTTTAGTTTTTCATAAATTGTGATGTTATATTGGTTAATGTTCTCTTAATTTTTACGTCTCCACAAAAGAAGGCAACATACTCGCAGTTATGCACTTTACAACAGTTGGTACCTACAATAATTATTATAAACGAAGCCTAGTGTGATTGATGATTTCATAATACATTCATATTTGAAAATATTGGATTTGTTTTTTTTTTTATAATTATGTAACCTTAAGGCGATACATTAATTGAACATTATATGAGCGATATACAATTGGAAATGGTGTGGTTTTAACATTATAGGCAGCGTAACATTTAGAATATTTCATTGCTTCTTATTAAAATCGAACATTACAAAAAATTACAATTAAAAAAGAAACATTGTCGATGTAAATTTAATCGGATCAAATTAGTATTACATTGTTGTACTATTTTATACTTTAATTCCATTACATCACAGAATAGTTTATAGCAATAAAATGAGAAAAGGCGCATTCAGTGTAACACCCTTGGGAGACTCGTCCATTTCAAATACCACAAACTAAACTAAAATTACATATTTTACGAATACTTTTGTGATATTATATTAATTTAAAAGAATAAAATTGATATGTTACTCTGTGATGTAAACGATTATTAAGTTTTTATTTTCAAACTACACACAATAAGTGATGATGAATATGATGCCTAAGGTTTACTAAGAATGCCTCTTGTTCTCGTGTCATTAAAACTCTACTCAGTCACGCGTGAACAACACGCTTAATTTTTTACGTTTTGGCGACGGCGACGGTTTAAATAAATCAGTGAATAAATAATAATTGGCATTGTGTCTTTATAATATTTCAAATTTGTTTCAAATCGATTGTACACAATAGAAATATAACGATAATTTTTTGTTTAGAATTTTACTTAAGAGAAACGAGCTATAGACATTTCAAAGTTGAATTAGAAAATGTTTTCTGTTTCCTATTTACGATTTCCATACTTCTGGAAGCCATTTTGAACTAATAAGCCAATGCGTTTTTATATTTGTCAAAAATCTGAATAATGCAACCCCAAATGTTGCTTTTAATGAGGAAATAGAGAAAAAAAGTAACAACATTAGAGGACCATTAATATGTACTCCACATATTAATTGTCCTCTGATGTTATTTCTTTTTATTTAATCGGAGAAATAAAAAGCCAACATGTATCCTCGTAAACACAAAACGTGGTCCAAATGAGCCAGAAGAGTTCTGGCCATTAAACAAAAAAAAAAAACAGAAATTTTCATTACAAACTTTCTATTATTAAACTTTTTACTATTATTTAAACCGTGACCGTCATTAAAATTTACCCTATCTCAAGTTCCATCACTGTATGGACACCACTACAAGCGACCTTACTTTTAGGCTTATGTTGTGAATAAATTAATGCTGTACAAATACTATAAAGTATACACTAAAATAAGTTACAATTCAAAAATTAACAAGACGAAATTTCCACATTAACGTCTAAATATTAATTATTGTTACGTTTAGTTGGACACGCATTTTAAGCATTTCTTTATTCTAAAATTGCTTCCACTCTTATTTATTCACAGTAATATTTTATTAAAACGTTTAAATAGTTCCATATCATTAATTAATTAATCAACTATGTAACATAGAACTGTGTTTATCTATTAACTACACTGTGAAAATCTTTGTACTGAAGCTTTTGATAAACTTGCAAATATATTCATAAGGTAGATCGTTCCCCGTCTTTAAGAGATCTTATTACTCAAGAAACTAAGGGCCTCTTTCATCATTTCTGATTAATGTGTCAAATAGGCTAACTGCCATTTAAAGTCACCAGTAAGAAAGTGTACTAATTTCACCAACTTCGAGTAGCATTACTCTAGGGTAATTTCAATGAAATCGACACAAGACACTCGTAACATTTCGTTACCTGAAAAGTAACTAATCAACACTTTACTTGTATTTGTTGAAAGAGGCCCTAAACAGAACAAAAATTGTGATTAAAGATTAACACTTGATTAACACGTAAAGACTTTGTATTAATTTTTATACACTGGAGTGGTTAACTAATTGATAAAAAATCCTTTTCAGCATTTTTACTTATAAAATATAGATTAATATATATGAATTATTGATTGATAATGAACAACCGTCACAATATAAACATGACTGTGATGCTGTACAATAATTGGGGTTCACAACACTAGGTAATAAGTAAATTTTAATATTATTTTTAACAGTTTCAATATCCTGTGGTGGTGAGTGTTACCCTTATTATACCATCAGTCTAGATGCAATGCCTATTTTTTGAACTAATTCTTTTTCTATGATGAAATTTCAAAATGATTCGAGAAATATACTAATGATATTATTATGTACATACAAGTCAACTTAAATCCAAATTTTTTATTGAAAATCATGAAAAAAAGCTTTTAGCTAACATTCAATCCAGCTGCATTTGAATAAAAAATATGTATTTTAATGTGATTTTTTTTTTCAAGTAAATTAAAAATACCACAGGCCGTGTTTAATGAATGTGTTTACAATTTGCGGATCAAAACTAGTGTGCCATTTTATAAAAATAAAATAGATAAAATTGGCAAGAATTACATTTGTACTTGTGCGGTGTGCATGTATTGAGTATTATTATTTAGCATCAACCTAGATTATTTAGAAATAGATTTTTCTAAAAAATATTCACCAGTGATGTGTTTGAAATCTGTTGTTGTGTAGATGTTAATGAAAAATTAAATGTCAACAATTATTTATTCGCCTACTTCAGATGCTCATCTACTTCTGACGCTGACTGTACTAACACAGAAAAATTGTAGTGATACACATGATGTATATATATATATATGTGTGTGTGTGTGTTTCGTCTAAATAACCAATAATTATGGTATTTCATTGAATTTATGGCAAGTACGGTTCTCAAGTCAAACTAACAGAAAATGTATACTTTTTAACTCGTGTTTTTTTAAACTTTGTATGTATATTTAGTTGTCCAAAGCTTGTTTTTACATATATAACTTACAACCAGTGTCATTATTATTAAATAATTCTCTTCGAATATTGTTTAAACCCTAAAATAAAAGCAAACATAATTTAAAACCACTGTTATATTTGTGGTCAATGGAATTTACCATTGTGACAGAAATTGTAAGCGTTCATAATATTAGAATAAAAATAGCACTCAAAGTGCTTTCTTCGTAACCGAAAGGTAAATTAGCATCATACAATGGTACCACAAAAGCTAACATTGTATAATGCTGAGGCGAAGTGGTTTTCAGCACTCAATTGTAAAACCGTCATACGAGCAATGCGACGCCATTGGCTAAATTATCGGTAGAATTTAGTAGTAAGTAATGTAGTTAGTACGCCTCCGGAGAATATTTCACCGTCCCATTAAAAAGCGTATTGCGATGTAAAGTAGAAGTTACGATCCTTCCCAATTACAAATGAATCCGGAGATTCCTTCAACTTATCAGGAATCAAATCGCTTAGGCATTAGCAATCGATTCATGATAAGTTGAAGGAAATACACAATAAAAAACGGAGGCAGCCATGAGGACTGCCGACAGAAGCGACAAAATTGAGCGTCCAACGCACACACATACATACAATCGGGTATTAGCATGTTGCTGACGCGAACCGATACAATTTTTCCCTACCCAAAGTTGTATTAACGCGGGTATAAAAGTTTTCACTTCAAAAAGTGTTGCCTATAAATATGTATATTTTAGAAACGGTACAGACAGATCGATATCCCGCGAAAGCGTACCGCCAAGTCATGTCGAGGCTAATAACATTTCTTAGGTGAGCACAGCATAGTGGCGCCTCATCATCATGAGGTATAAAAGTGTAGTAAAACTTCTTACTGCGATGGTACAGTCACAATCACAAAATATACACACAAAAATTAGTATTATGGTAATTTAGTTATTACGTTTTTCACAAATTAATATTATGTCGTCTTATTTATTTTGTGATGTTTACATTTGAACATATTTTACGCACAATATATATTATATTTAATATATCTATATATTGTAAAGCGTCAAGCTTTTATTGCTACATATTTCATAAGTAGTTCAATGCGGCGTTCACATTGGTGACACGATGATCATAACACGATAGAGTTGAGAAAAAATATTCGACACCGCTGCAGAGTATTCATGAAAAATATATTTCAATCGTGCAATTACGTTCTTATTTTTACAAAAATAATTAATTATTATGTAAATCACACGTCGTACTTAATAATTCGATGATATGTTTTAATTTGTAAAATCTTACCATTACAATACAACGACACGGTGTTTCTTAACGGCAACATATTTTTACATTTACATATTTCAACATACTATATAAATTGTTATTACTTTCAACAACGAACTTTCACTCGAATTACAAGCAACGGACTCTCACGCAGAATATGTAATGGATTCTATTGATAAATCATATTAATTCACTACAGAACACGAAAAAAAGAGATATTCCTACTCCCACCTGACACTATTTAATTTTTTCGTAGTATATAATTATTTACCTGTCACAAACAAATCAGTTATAAACCGCTCAATGTCCTATTATCAAAATAACAAATAATCGCACTTAGATTGAATTTTTTAACAAATTGTATACCTAGATTGTATTGTATAAACTATAAATATAGATATATTTTTTAGATGAGACTGTAATGTATATTAGACTCGGTTTATTCTTTTTTCCCTTTTTACTTAAAGCAGTTTAGCAGTCGGTTAATTCAATACGCACAGATTAATTTGAACGAATCACAACCTGCTTTGCTATCCGTATCAAGGGGACTCAATAACAATTAATTATTCCTTGATGGCCATGCTGTACTGGCCCATTCGAATTTCTATTGTCTTCCCGGGCAGATTGATAAGTCGGGTAAATGATAAGTATTTAATGAAAGGGTAATAAATTTCCAGGAGTCTCCCGGCGTTGAGGACTGGAAATTAAATCTACGGGATCCTGTGCTGGTTGTAGATGACGAAGTTTACTTGCGAGTTTTGTCAGCAAATATAAATTGAGGGAGGCCAAGATTTGTTTTTATTAGAGATGGGTTTGCTCTTGGCCAACAACCATAGAGAAAACACAGGATATAGAAAAAATATGACTTTGGGCCGCCGAAAATATGACGAAAAAAATATGACGTGAAAACGCACTGAACTCGCGTGACCGTTACGTCACGATTAGTGACATTTAATGTTGAAGTGTTTTTTAGGAAAGTTGGACAATTTTTGGTTAAAACACTGAAGTCGCGTACCTATTTAAATATATATTTGTGAATCTAAGTTTTCACTTGTGAAGTACAAGCCCTACAACTGACGGTTTTATTTTATTTTATTACGTAACATAATTGGCTGATTACCAAATTTGAATAATAAAATAAAAACGTAATAAGTATAAACACGAAAATGGTTAGTTTTACTAATCTTCAAATGTTACTCGTAAGTATACCCCCTTTTGCCCCCTTCCCCTAAGTTTATTTTATTATTATTATGACTATTTTATAAGTAATTATGTCCAATGAAAGTTTATTTCATTGGACATAATTACTTTAAAAACAGTTTTAAAGGCTTTCAATAAGACTTTTTTTTAGTACAGATGCAAACATTTTAGCCATTTATTTTAAAATTTAATCAATCCTACCCTTCTCCTTTTTTCTTGTTCTGTAGTATTTGTGAATTTAAGATATTATTATTTGTTATTGATGAATGTTTCCATAATAAACAATCGAATAAGTATATGACCAAGCTAAATGGCCTCGAAGGATTTTTTTGCGAATTTAAAATGACATTTGGAATTAACGAAACTATTTTTTCCACGAGAAAGTTTAACAGATTTTAAAATAATAATCAAAACATTTGAAAACTAGAACGAGTGTCCATCCTACAACCATAGAATAATTTGAAAAAAACCTTTGGTGTATTTATGTTACAAGTGGAAGACTGTGTGGTTTATTTAAACAATGGACAAAAATCTGTACAGAAACAATCCACATATTAATTCGTTCTTAGCTTTCAAATAATCAATGATTAAAATAATCTTACACGTACACAACTTTCAATGCATTTTCTTTATTAATTTTTTTTTACTACCACGACCAGAAATATTCAAAAGACGTTTTATATTCTAAATCCAAATTTGTATTAGATTCAATAGTCGTCAAAGTAAAGTAAATAACAGATAAATAATCAACACCAACACTCATCAAACAAAAATAGTCTTTGGTAAAAAACAAACAATTAAAATTAAGCTTAATTTAATTATTAATATTATTACTTCAATATTTTTATACATGATTACATTATGTTACATTGCTTATCCTAAATCACACTGAACTAAACACTTGAGAGTTCATACATCGTTGGATATGGATGTATTTATTATTAGTAATAATAAATAGTTTATTGCAATTCAGACATGACCGATACATGATTTACAACCCCTTTGTAAATCCATCTTCTTATTGTGGTATGAATTGTCACCAACACAACACCCTTTTGTTGCCATAAAAACTAAGACATTTTAATGAGAAAAGTCCCCATTTGTTTCTAAGTAGTTCACGATATTCTCCGAATTTTCGACTTTAAGAATACAGGATTTGTTTATTTTTGTCTTTTCATCATTTTTCCATCTTAATACTTATTTTTAATTATAATTTAATTACTATTTATTCGTATTCTGAATTGATTCATACCTGACGGTGTATATAAACAACACAACAACAACAAACAGACATTTGTGTAAAGACAAAGTTAATTACAAACAAATAAATATATACATTTAATTTAGATATTATTTCAATCAAATTGTAAAGTATTATGATGAAAAAAAATATATATAAATATAAATTAATATTTTAACTAATAACTGAATTGTTAAATATTTCATTAGGCATTTTTCTATTTAAACAAGAACAGAAGAGACAAACACATTATAGTATGAAAGTCATACACGAATAAACAAATCCTACATTCGAGTGTCAACAAATCAGCTAAAATTTCATATCGGCGAACAAATAATATTAACATACACTTCATTGCTGCCCAATAAATAAATAAAAATAAATTTCAATAAAAATACAATAAGTATTTGATTAAAAACTTATAAGTAAATTTAAATAAATTTTCTTCTCTATTACGAGATATCGTCGTAATAATAATATTTACATAAAAGTAATCAACTGAAATTAATTTTTAATTTTGATTGATTTCATGTCATTGATTAGATTTAATTTTGATTGATTTAATGTGATTGATTAGATTTAATTTTGATTGATTTGATTTAATTTGATCACTAAGCTATATTATATTATATACAGAAGAAAAATTTTCGTTGAAAAGAATCACATAGAAATACATTGCACAGGTGAAAATATAGGGGCAGATGAACCTTGCAAAACTTATATCTCCGCCAGGAGCTCCGAGTAGTAGTGGGTAGCACTTAGATAGTCCAGTAGACGCCTCGGTAAAGGGAGACTGCTTATTAAGTCGCGACGAACGTGTTTTAGAATCACGAATCTGAAAAAAAAAGAACTTTTTATTAGTTCATTCACAAATGAATCATTCACAATCCACAATCGATCGCGGGACATTTTTGAAAGTATATTCAGATAATGAATATACGCAGGCCTATATTTGTCACTTCTTTTTTGAGGGCACGCTAATTCCAGAAAGTTGTAAGTCTATATTTTTTGTACCCCTCCCCCGTTCCTTGCCGCTGTGTTTTGAGAAAAAAAAATAGAAGTAAATTATTTTTTTATTTAATAAGTTAAATAAGAAATATCCGAGACCGGTTCAGGAAGTTGACTGTTAACCTTCAGGACTGAAGACGCACATATGTATAGACATTTTTTTATTGTTTAAAAACATAAAACGTGAACTTAAATTTAGGTGATGAATATGAAAAAGTAACTTCTTTGGGGGCACTATGTGCCCTGGATATACATATTATGCAATATACTTTTTCCTCTTGACTGTGACAGTAGTATATATTATTATGGAAACTAAAAAACGTCC
Source organism: Synanthedon vespiformis (assembly GCA_918317495.1). Lineage (NCBI taxonomy): Eukaryota > Metazoa > Arthropoda > Insecta > Lepidoptera > Sesiidae > Synanthedon > Synanthedon vespiformis. Next base: position 9,545,567 of record OU906947.1, read on the forward strand.
CCGGCCCCATACTTAACAGTAAAAAAAACGTTATAAAGATGAGCATTGTACATTGTATTTTACCTGCACATATGTTGTAGACTCTGGACCCGCTTAAATCTCGACACTGGGTACAATAACTGGACACGTACTGGCCCTAACACAGGTCTTAGGTTAAGGAAGAATAGATATCTGCCACTTCTTGACGTTTCCACAGCGTTCTCAATAAATTCCACTATTGTCTGTGCCTTGAACATTGTGCATCCACCGAAACAAAAATTACCTGAAAAAAAAATAAAAAAAAAAATATATATATATACAATTAAATCCCAAATCTCTGGGCCAAAGTACCAGTTAGAACAATATTTTGACATCATGGAGTGTCGAATTGATAACGACCCATTTCTTTCAAAAACAATACTACTTAGAAGCTCTTAGATAAGAAAATTTTATTTTCAGACATACTTAAGTTTAATATAAATCGCACAAAAAATAATAAAGCAAAAACAAAAAACGATATATTAGCCCCGGAAACAACATAGGTAAGTTGTTAGAATAATTACCTTGATCATGCTCTATTCGCACATGCCTCATTCCATTCAATTTGAATGTCAATGTAAATATGTAGTGGTCATCGCTACTGTCACGGACAATGAACGACCCATCAGGTTCATTAGACAAAATCTTTTCTGAAGCTTCTACGGATAAAGGTCCCCAATACCATCCATACTGAAAAAGAATAGAATATTTCTCAAGATTCGTGTGAATCCCAAAAATTATACCTCTTTTGAGGTGTAATTACTATTTTAAGGCGGTCGTAATAAATATAATTTCAATTTAGATAAAAAATAATAACAAATATTGTTTGGAAAACTTATAAATTTGTAAAAACTAGACAAGCTGTTCCCGGCAGGATCGTTTTCGCCATCTATTTACATATTTTAGAACTAAATTGTTGTCAAAACGACCTCTACAGTTGAACGATAGTAACACGGCCGATTTTCGTGCCAAAACTGATAATGTTTAATCCAAATCGGTCCAATCGTTGGCGCGTAACAAACAACTTCACTATAAATAGAATATAGAAGGACGCTTGTGTTTATTGTAATATTGTAATTACAATTAAAATAACTGTTTATTTAGGTAAAATATAATGTAATCTACTCACATCTTTAACCTTTTGTATGGACGTGGCGAAGTCCATAATGACTTCGTCTTCGTTTGCTGAACGGCGGGAAGTTTTCGGTGTCTGCGGTAAAGGTGGAAGGGCTCTACGGACGGCAGGTGGCAACGAATCCTCCTTGCCACCCACCTTCTCCACCTCAGTGGTTTCCACTACTGCTTGGCGTCGCCAACGAAACAAATTGCAAAAGCTCTGTTTCAAATTTATAGACAAAATTCTTACAGGTGACATTTTAACTTTTTTATTATGACCCGCGACACCCTTCCCCTGCTTATCGCCCTTATCTATCTCAATGATATCCTTTGATATATTGTCTTTATGTTTCTTGTTCTTCACATTCATGCCAAATGAATTTCTATTAGACTTTTTATGATTATTATTTGCCTCCACTGTTCGCGACAATTCATTACTTTCCTTCAGAAACACTGTCGTCGAATCTTTGCCCGAGTGACGCGTATGAACGCCCACGCTGGTCACCAACGTTTTATTTTTCCTGTGCATAGTATTTCTACATTCCGAATCGCTAGAGCTCGAATATAATGTGTGTAAATATTTCCTCATTTCGCGTAGCGTTAATTGTAGTGAATCAGTGTCAGAATCGTTAACGCTTTTCTTACACGATGAACTGGGAAGACTGTGCCTTTTGGATTTCGTGTCTTTTAACTTATTAATCTCTTTGGATTTTTGAGTCCTTTCGAACGGTGTATGATTCGCGCTCACGCTCTGCTGCGGACACTTTCCACGTTTCTTATTATTTCTCGGCGGTTTCTTGCCTTTATTTCTCATGTTTGCGTGTCCAGGTTGTACCATGTCAATGGGCACCGCGTAAATGTCGCTATCAAACGGCACATTGTACATGTCCGTAATATCAGAAGTTTTCGCTGACAGTGTATCGTGTGATATAGCCTGTGTAATAAAACTGGAGTCATCCGCTTGGAACTGACTAACGAGGGAGTTGTGACTGCTCGACAAACGCGATGAAAGTGAGTTTCTAGACGACGGTCTGTTCACTCGACACGGGCTCAGATGCAACAGTCTCGGGCTAGCATATCTATGATTCAAGCATTGTCGCCGCTCATACAGATTTTCTGGCTTCAATTTTCTTGGATACAATGGTGATATATGCCGATTGGACATAGGCACATTTAATACTGAAGGTTTAAGTTTAGTTGCAGAATCATCGCTATGAACAACAGAAGGAGGCACATACACAGCCAAACATTTATCTACGTTTATTGATTGAGGATCATCCTGTAAATTGAAATTATCACAGTGAGCACATATATATAATATTTTAATTTTTTGTGTAACTCATGCTATTTGAAAAGGATTAAAATACCTGAAACTCTGGTGGGGGTTCGATTGTTGTTAAAACAACTTTTCCCGGTCCCTTCTTCACAGTATTAAAAAAATCTCCGCCCATACGCTCCGAAGTCTCCGCAGACTCACAGAGTGATAAAGACTTTTCATCGAAATCACTTTCTTGAAGCTGTTAACAAAAGAAGCTCGTTATTAGAAATCTAAAACAAACAATACAATTTGACGAGTGGATGGCGCAAGCCCATGTATGGTATATATAAAGTTGGATATGGCATATACACTGGACCGCAAAAAAAAAGGGTCAGTTAGAAAATTTCAATATCTTCAAAAGAACTTGACCTAGCTATAAATGAAATAAAGCCTAAATTAAAGCTAAACTATATAAATTTTATTTTAATTTAAGCACATTCAAATATTCTTTATTTAGTCTTTATTTCATATAGCTAGGCCAGGTACTTTTGAAGATATTGAAGACTTTCTAACCTTCTTTCCAGTGTATAAAATCTTGCAAAATTACATATTATAAAACAAAGTCCTCCGCCGAGTCTGTCTGTCTGTTCGCGATAAACTCAAAAACTACTGCACTGATTTTCATGCTGTTTTGACCAATGGATAGAGTGGTTCTCTAGGAAGGTTTGGAATTATATAATTTACAAAGTAACGCGGGCGATTTCGGGGGCAGCAGCTAGTCTTGCATAAAAATGGCGTGACTAAAACAAATTATACTTCGAAAGTGTATCTTCTTAGCTATCTTCTTTTCCGTTATGTTGGATTTTTGGATTTCAAGATAGATTTAGAGTACGTAGATATACCCTCTTCAATTTTTCAGGTAAATGCGCGTTTTGTGTTTTTATAGCCCAAGTTTTGGATGAGACTTTTTTTTGTGTATATTTAAGAGTGGCAGGCAGCCTGATGAACCGCTTCATAAACTCAAGAAGTACCAGAATAATTCAAGTGCCTTGAGTAACCCTAAAGGTATAAATGAAGATAGGCGTTCTGGCAATGATTGTTCACTCGTTGCAATAAAGTAAGAGTGAATAATTTTCGCTATGTCCGGATAGACGCAGACCGTCAGTTAGGGCTTGCGCAGACACTCCTCGGGGTATTTTTTCTGAGACGAAAATAGATCGCTTTTAACTTAATCGAATATGGCGCCCAAGTAGTTTAAAGTACGGCGAAATAACCCCAGACATCAAGAGACAAAAGTACGAGTGCCCGAAAAAAATAGAACTAACATGCCATGCCAATGAGCATATAAACGTCAGCCTTCTTGACAACCTTTAAATAAAAGGTTACTGCCCTCTACTTAACTAGGACTGGTTGATTGAAATACAAATCGCATTTTGGTACTATGTTAATAGGGTTAAAAATAATAGGGGTCTATCTATATCTATACTAATATTATAAAGAGGAAAGATTTGATTGTTTGTTCGTTTGTTTGTTTGTATAGAATAGGCTCCGAAACTACCGGACCGATTTGAAAAATTCTTTTACCATTAGAAGCCGACATTATCTGTGATGATTATAGGATACTTTTTACCGCGGGAAAATGCTCATTCCTACGGGAAATCTAAAATAAAAGCGGCCGGGAGATAGCGCCATCTATCCAAAATACGGTAGACGTTTTATACTTTTCTACGCGGACGAAGTCGCGAACACCAGCTAGTATTATATAAACCCAGAAAACGATCTTAAATTGGGTCACAACGGTTTCTTTTTTAGGATATCGTTACCCAGCAACAAAGCATGTGTCGAGATATTATACAAATAAACGGTTTCCCAATACTTTTCAAAGTTGGTCGATATAAATGTTTTAGGAGTCAATCATTATGTGGCTTATAAGTGTTCTATTCTAAATTGTATACTCTTCTGATCACCTACGTCATTTCTTTTCATCCCATTAATGCAAAACGCAAAATAAAAGTAAAACATGCTTTTGCGACGCATCTTTACTTGCTATATTTCAAGCTGGTGATGAAATGTGCCGTGATAATTTCGAGCACACGTATAGCATACAAAAAAAAAGCGACGAAAATAATTCTTTATATTATAACGTTTGTTATGTAAAGGTCGTCAGACTTATAAACTTATTAAGGTTTGCAACACACTTGCATCTTGTACCAGTCTGCCTGGTGACGTCTACATATGAAAAAAGAGGACATGGCAAGATTGAATTGACTAATGTGTACCTAGACAATGAAGAAGCATTTTTACAATTAAGAAAATCCTTACTAATATTATAAATGAGAATGTGAGTTTGTTTGTTACGCTTTCACGCAAAAACTACTGAACCGATCACCATGAATTTTTGCATACACATTGTCTGCGATACCAGAAAGGAAATAGGGTATCTATCTTTCATCCAAGAAAAAACTACTGTTCCCGAGGGATTATCTAAAATATAAAACTGTAACTAACGCCTGGCCAATAACAACAATTATAGCAACAAGGCATCAAGCGTTACAATTGCTTTTATATTTTTAATTTATCATCGCTTAAGAAGTCGCGGGCACCAGCTAGTAATTAAATATATAAAAAATAAACATATACAAAAAAAATGTATTAAATGCTGGACAAAATGAGACCGAAATAAAAAGCAATATTCCATTTATTTCAACAAATTTACAACATCAATTAAATATACAAATTTCACCAAACCACAGAGCATGAGTTTTTGATGGAATTGTCCACTTTACTTTACTGTCCTTTGGATTATCTATAGAAAGAAAACTGTGTTGTAAAAAATGTGTTTTAATAATATATTATAAAAATAAATTGAACTCATATTTACCTATAATAAAAATGATGTCACGTTATTAAAATAAGAGTTTCAATAGGTTTAGATTGTTTATTCATGTAAAAACAAGAAAACAACAATTACAGTTGAAAGTTTCTATGAGTATTTACACAGAAAAAACAAAACGGTTGCACTACACAAAAACTGAAAACTTTAACAATTATGTTTTTCATTTTATTTATAACTAGCTGGTGCCCGCGACTTTGAACTTTTTTGTCTTTGACTTTTTGTTGAAAAACAAAAAAAGTAGCCTATCCTGTGTCCTGTGCATTTAAGAACTTCAAAAATCCTGTTTTTATGTATATATAGATAACACACACCTATTCTTTTTTTAAATGGTAGTAGGTTTGGCCATAACCATAACATTATTATTTTTAGTTAGAGAAGGGTTTTTTCCAAAAAGAAATTGTTTTATTTTAAGAGAATATTTATTAACTTGCTTCTTTTAAATAAATTTTCTTTTATAAACATAAATTGGTGTTACTTGAATCTAGTAAGTAATAGCATAATATTATCTACACTGAATCATAGGAAACCAAAACTTTTCTACACTGATTTAATGAACACAAAAAAAGTTATTTACATAAAAACATAAATCTTTGTAATTGTTGTATTTTTTGCCTTGATAACTTGTAATAATAGATACTTCCAAAAAAGACATTGTTCTAATTTTAGTGAACTTTTTTTCTAGAATATAATTTTTTATACACAAATAAATATTAGTTGGCGCCTATTTTACTTGTATTTTGTATTGGGTAAAATTTCAATAAAAATCAGTTGTACCTACTAGAGTACAAAATACGCATTTAATTGACGTGTAAGAAAACCAAATTATCAATTAATTATTAAAAACACGCAATTAAAAATATTATTCTCTACTATTGAAACAAGAATGTACATAAGAAGTCTGTCTGAGTCACTATTGCATCCTTTTTTAATTATTAATTACTTATTACTGAGGAGGTAGGTAATTATTGAAAGTGTATTATGTTGAATTACGTATCAAAAGAAAGAGAAAATTTATTACAATGAAACTTTTACATACTTCAGAAGCGATGTGGTGCCATCCACTTGCAGAATCGCTGGAAAATGAACCACTTGTAATGAGGAGGCCACTGTCTTCACTTAATGGAGGTGCTTCGGAGTGTGTTGAAAAGGAAGGCGGTGACTCCATCACCCCCAAATGAAACGTTCAATATTTCCCTCAGAGATAACATTAAATGGACGTATGATAGTTAACAACTCATTAAAAAAAACGTAGAAAACATAGAACTTGACTATTACAACACTATAACTATAAATATACCTAAATAAATTGATGCAAATAATAAATATAATCCATATAATATAGTAGGCAATAGTAGGCAGAACCAAAGACATCAGTAGAACACAACACATACCAAGCAATATTGATACAGACTATGTGAGATAAATGAAATGATATGGAAGTTAAAAAATATATGTATGTGTTTTTAATAACGTATTTTAATATAGTAAATGAATTTAATCAATAAATATTTATTTATATATTAGATAGTTACGGTATTTCTTGATAATAGTAATAGTAATATTAGTCTATTATTATGACGGTCCATATCAAAAATCGTGTAAAAATTTAAAAAAATTCAGTCCAGCAACATTTTCCTAATATGATTTCATTTGTATTTTTAAGTAGATTTTTTTTTGTTTGTTTTGAATCTTTCATGAGTTATAATTCTATTATAGTTATTGAACATAATATTAATGATGACTGGCAACCCTATCCTATTAGTATTCTATAATCTAAATTTGATTCAGTTCAGACTACAAATGGACTACAATAATTATACCAAAGAGTATAATAATATAATATGAATTTATACATATTGTAAAGAAATAAAGAAACTAAAGAAAAGAAACATTCAATTCTTGTCCCCGAATGAAATTAAATTGTGTGAATTTGTACGTTGTGATTTGTGTACATTCTATTTATATTACATTTAAATAAAACCAGTTTATTGTGTTAAAGATACACTTCAACAAAAAACAACTATAGATCATTTAATTAATAGAAACCTATCGATTTCCATCTAAATGGTTAATTTACATTTTATTTATAAATGTAATAACCTATGCACAGTATTTGATTGTTGTAAAATATTCAAATATTTTTAATTTTAAAGGTTACTCACGCAATACAATGGCAGATTCTCAAGTAGCTAATTTAGTTCATGAAATATTGGTAAGTTTAGTGTTTCGTAAATATTTTTCATGTGACCAAACCTTTATAAACTGAGGCATTTATTTTTGCAGCGAGTAGAGGCTGTGGAAGAAGCCTTTAGCTGTTTTCTTGTGTACAAACCTGAACAGGAAAACGAAAGACTATCAATATATCAAAAGAAACTCTGTTCAATGATGAGTACTGTAAGTGCAGATCTCCAAGAACCATCCATTCGCCAATATCTTACACTCACTGCTGTGTTGACCAACAGATATAAGATGAAACAAATGCTTACTCTTATGGAGAACTTGGTAAACACGAATATTATTCAAGCACGGTAAGTTATCATGTATAGTCAGTCTAGTTTCTCGACCTGGGGGTCACAACCCAAGCCGACCATAGAGAGGTTTATGATACTAGGTAGCAATGTGATCAATTAGTAAGACCCTGATTAATATTCTCTTTTTAAATATTGTTTTTAGAGCTCTCCCGACTATATGCATGACCGACCATGGTATCATTAATGCGTGCGTACGGTCGGTCAAGCTCTGTAACAATTTTTCGATTTTTTATGCAAATGACAAGTATGACCAACGTACACATAGACCGTCCGGAGAACTCTAAAACCGGCCTTAGAGTTAAAATTTTAGTCTAAACAATTGTTAAAAAATTTAATATTACCAATTTTAAGTACGGATTTCATACAACTTTGTTTTGATACTATACTGACCCTGCAAAAATCGTTGTTAAATAATATTTATTAATAACACCCGCACATAACAATATGAGACCAATCGATTTGACAGTACAATTTATTTCTATAATAATTTTCTGTTTATTGTTTTCGTTAATTTTTTGGATATTTTAATGGTTATTCATTATTCTGCTATTCGGGGGACAGAGACGAATTCAACAAAACAAAGATAATGAAAATTAATCTGGCCATTCTCAAGTTATAAATGGTGTAACACTAACACGACATTCTTTTATTGTTTCTTTTATTGTTTTTAGACTTTCTTTTTTTATTTTATTGATGCTTATATTTTCCATTTCAGGATGCTCTGTGATTGTATCCTGACAAGCGAAAAACTGATTTATCAGAATGCCGACTTTTGGATTGAATGTTTTTCTCTGATTAGAAGAGTTATTGGGGGTGTTGACTATAAAGGTGTCAGAGAAATTATGAAGGTAGGTAAATAATCTATAGTAAGACCAAGGAGACAATGCAAAAAATTAAACAAAGCCAACATATATACTGAGTTTTACAATGTCGAGACTCGAGTGCTTACACATTGCCCTTTTCCAATATATATACAAGTGTGTCATTTTTTATGTGACTTGTCAAGGGGGTATAGAATTTTTTTAAAAGAGTCAGTTGGCTAAAAAAGATATTTGCTAAATTTTATAAAACTTTTGCAATGTCAAAAAATGTCATCCAGTATGTTAATTTTTCTTAACTAAGGGAGTTTTATTTTTTAATTATTTTAATTTTTTACCAAAGCTGGTATAACCTCATATATACACTCTCATACAGTGGCTAAACACACACTCATATATATATTTATATCAAAAGTGTGAGTCACCGATACAAAAAGTGGCTAAAGAAGTTTTCACTTTGAAAAATGAGATTACTTGGCTTTTTATATTTTACCTCAGATTCCTAATAAATAAATAAATAATTATCATTTATGAATTTTGTTTCAGGGTTGCCGCGAGAAAGCACATACACTGCCAGTGAAGCTTAATTCGAGCTCTATGCCTCAACTAAGAGCTCTTTATAGTGTAATTGAATATATTTTTGATCGAAATGCATCTTTACTTCCAGCTTATTTCATAGTAACGGAAATACAAAAAGATTATCCAGACAACCATCATTGGCCTCATTGGGTATGTAATAATATAATTTTCTTATTTTAAAATATGAATAAACATGTCAATCTTTTTTTGTTCTCTTTATCTGTAAAAAATTTTTTTATCCTTTTCAGCAATTGGCTAAATTACTAACAAGTTTCGTTGAAAGTTTCAAGCCGTGCGCCCAAATGGTCTCAATAATTGGTCATTCTCACATGCTTCCTGTCGTGGAGTTTTCCGGGTATGCAGACCACTTAGTCAACCCGTGGCGGTTGGACCCGATTACTTTAAAATTTTCATTGAAAGGCAACCTGCCGTATGACGAGGAACTATTGAAGCCACAAATATCACTGCTCAGATATGTTCTGCAGCAGCCTTACTCTAGAGACATGGTGTGTTCTATGCTCGGTCTACAGAAACAACACAAACAAAGATGTATTGCGTTAGAAGATCAACTGGTTGAGTTGATGATTCTTGCTATGGAGAAGAGTGAACAAGAAAATGAAGACGACGATATGTCTTCCACCCACTGGTGCTGGTTGCACTTGTCTTCACAAGTAATATATTTAATATTGTTTGGATTCGCGTCATTTCCAAACATTGTAATGGGTCTTCACAATAAGTTGATTGGACACGACATGAAGAAAGGTCGCGACCACCTAATGTGGGTGCTTCTTCAGTTTATATCGGGGAGCATACAGAGGAATCCGTTGTCGAATTTCCTGCCCATAATCAAGCTTCATGAACTACTTTATGCGGAGAAGGAACCGCTACCTGTACCAGACTTTATGCGCTCACATTCCACTCACCAAATGGCAGTGGTTTGTATATGGATGCACTTGTTGAAGAAGGCCGAGACAGAACATAAAACTATGCTTATGCCTCAAAATCTGAAGGTGCAGTACGAGTGAGTATAAATTGCTTTAATAGATTATTCATCCGCAGATATCTGTTTCATGTTATACCGAGTATGTATGAGTGTTCCCTATCCACTTAAGTAAATATGGGCAAAAGTGTGATCGTGCGTGAATGTTATCTGGTAGATCATTCCTCTCTGACTGTAAAACTCTTGCAGTGCAGCAATTTCTATTACTATCCTATTGGACATTGCCAGCGTGGACGCCTGACAGATAAGAGTCAATTGAGGTATTTTTTCAAATAGTGAAGCCAATTCAATTCAATGTTCAATTGCATACATTAAAATTACAGATTTCTTCAACATCTGATGACGTCGAATAATACACCGACTTTGATGGGCTCGGATTATCGTATAGCTTTACTTTGCAACGCTTACTCAACAAATCAAGAATATTACGCGAGACCAATGGGAATTATTATAGAAACTCTGTTTGGCAGTCAAAAAGCTATGACAAACGGGAATCCTTCAACGCCACTGCCAACGGTGCCTCTGTCTATGTGTATTTTAGACAGTTTGACGCTTCATTGTAAAATGTCGCTGATACATTCAATTGTCACTCATGTGGCCAAACTGGCACAAAACAAGACCAATATACCGGGAAGCAACATGATGACGCCAGCTTTGGTCGAAACTTACAGTCGTCTCTTGGTGTATACTGAAATCGAAACGTTGGGAATAAAAGGATTCATCAGTTAGTATTTTATTTGATTTTTTCTCAAAAACTTAACACAATACCCGATAAACGATGAATAAAATTGTCATTTTTAGATCAATTGCTGCCAAATGTGTTCAAATCTCATGCGTGGGGTATTCTACACAACCTGTTGGATATGTTTTCATATAGGATCCACCACATTCAGCCACACTACAGAGTCACCCTGCTATCAAACATACACTCGTTAACGCAATACCCTCAAGCGAATCAGACGCAGTTGCAGTTATGGTATGTTTATATATTATATTGTATATTACTAATACGTTCTGTCCCGGCTTCTGCCGGATACAGTTAGAAAACTAAATTCACTCCGAAAATGGTTGATATTATGGATTTTTTTAAATATCTAAGAATAGTCCATTAAGTTCAATCAAAGGGGTATTGTTCTACAAGAAAATCGGTATTTTTCAATCGAAATCTTAGCTAAGAAAAGAGCTAGACTATTCATAGGTAAATCTAGATATGATTACCCATCAAGTAATTTGGTAAATCACATTCTTTAGTGCAATTGTTTTTTTTTTAGCTTTGAGAGTACAGCACTACGATTAATAACAAGCCTTGGCAGTTCCGGTGTCCAACTGCAGATGTCGCGTGTGGTGTCTGAACCCAAATCACTGGTGTCCAGTGAAAGTGAAGAACTTAACAGAGTTTTGGTTTTGACATTGGCGAGAGGAATTTACATGACCGGAGCAGGTAAATTCAATTGTTATTATATTTAGTAGTGAAAGGGCATAACTGCCTATTGCAGACATTTTGGGCATTCAGTCTAGCGGGAGTGACCACCTGCTTAGAGAAGACCATCGTGAAATAACTGTTGTGTTTGTGTGAATGGTAAGGGATGCCAGAGCCCTTTTCCTCTTCTAATCCCTTATCCTTAATACTATACTATGGTCTTATATGATACGCGGACGAAGCGAAGCCACGTGCAACAGCTAGTCGTTAATAATGAAGATAACATGTATATTGTGGCAATAATATACATATTAGTGTTCATAATATAATGTGGTGTTTGCAGGCAACGATGGCGCAGCAGTTAAGGAATTGTTGACAACAATAATGACTAACACCCCTCATCTGTGGTCACAGCACACCTTACAGTGTTTCCCACAAGTTTTGGTGGAATTCTTTGCGCAGGTAAATTGAAATTACAGTTCATTGGAAGTATTGGAACATTACAAATAGAGCTTACTTGGGCTTTAATGTAAGCTTTAATGTTTAACTTTTCGGTGACAATACTCGTACATACAATCTTTTTAAGTACTTCTGGACTTAGACTTATCTTTAGTCTTTTTTTACAATAATGTGTACAATACATACATTTTTTTTCAGAACCCAGCACCCAAGGAGAACAAGCAAGTCCTTAAGAAGTCAGTGGAAGAAGAGTATCGTAAATGGACCTCAATGGCGAATGATAACGACATAATATCGCACTTCTCAGTGCCAGGCACTCCTTTGTTCCTGTGTTTGTTGTGGAAAATGATTTTCGAAACGAACCGTATCAACCCCATTGCATTTAAGTAAGTTGATCTATTCATGAATTGAGACCCACTCAGACAATGCCATTTACTTGCATATTCTTTTTACCTACGTTTTTTAATGGAAGTATTACTGCGCAATATTTGTTTACGAGTTATGACCCGACTAAACACGAACTTGTATACAAACAAGACTTCAACACAACCAAGCTTGTAAGGATTATTCTAAGGACGACCAATGACTGTGAAACCGAGTGTAGATACTTTGAAAGCGTCTCGACTAATTCCATATGATATATTTTACCCACTAGGATATTGGAGAGGATCGGCGCTCGAGCCCTTTCGGCCCATCTGCGCAAGTTTTGCGATTACCTCATGTTTGAAGTGACCAATCCTGCCGGCGGACACATTAACAAGTGTGTAGACGCAATCAACGATATTATCTGGAAGTATAACATTGTTACCATCGACAGGCTGGTTCTCTGTTTGGTGAGTTTGCTTTTTTTATTTTTTTCGCCTAATCAAAATGAATATGTATAGACTATACTTAATTGCTCAAAGAACTTGTAAATACAGACTCAGTATCCAATTATCCATATAAAAAAATATGAACAAAAATGAAATTTAGATTTTTTTAACGATATCTGCAGGTTCTACGTCCGAACCCCGACGGGAACGAGAGCCAAGTGTGCTTATACATAATACAATTGCTGCTTCTCAAGGGACCTGAATTGAGGAATAGAGCGCAAGACTTCGTCAAAGAAAACTCACCAGAGCATTGGAAACAAAATAATTGGTAATATTGAACATAGGAAAAATTATATAATTTTAACTTTTAATTAAATTTACACACTATTAGTTTACAATTAAAACATAATATATTTTATCAATTTAAATATTTTTTTAGGTACGACAAGCATTTAGCATTTCACAGGAAGTATCCCGAAAAATTTGTACCAGAAGAAGCCAGTAGTGCCTACGGGAGTCCAATTCCAGTATATCTGAGCAATGTTTGTTTGAGATTTTTGCCAGTATTGGATATAGTTGTGCACAGACATCTAGAAATACCAGGAGTCAGTAAGAATCTGGAACAACTTTTAGAACACCTTGGACATCTGTATAAATTTCACGGTAATTGCTCACATTAATTTCCTTACGTTTAATGGATCCACTTATTAATATTTCTCGTTGTGTTTAACTATTGCTATAAATTACACATTATAGTTTTTATTTGTGAAAGTGTTCATGAGCTATTTTGAAATCGCCCTCTTTCCTATAAAGATAACTACTGGGCCTCATGAACCACTGGCCAAAGCCACAAATACGGTTACGCAACGACTATATTAAAGTTTTTTTTTTTTTTTTTTTTAATATTTCAGATCGTCCAGTGACATTTTTATACAATACGTTGCACTATTACGAGAGCAAATTGGTCGACAAACCACTTTTGAAAAGGAAATTGGTTAATGCGGTACTGAGCTCCTTGAAGGATGTACGCCCAAGTGGATGGGCAACTTCGGAGGCGTTCCAAACATATCTGGCGAAGACTGATGTTGAAGCCACGAGTTGGGTTCCAGATCTCAATTACTATTTGAGTTTGGTCAATCGAATGGTTGACAGTATCCTTTTAAATAAATCATATAACCATGTCTATGGATATAGGCATAACGTTTCAGCATCATAAATGTCAAATATATTTATCAAAGATATTTTTTTACGTGAAACTAAGGCCTCATTCTAATCTATAGACAACGACAACTGATTGACGTGGCCACTAACAATTATTGATTAAATCCTGATCTAACAAATGAAAAACAAAGGATTTTTTTCCAAAGGTAGATTAGAATTATTGTATTGTCTGAAGCATGGTGCAGACGACATTCAACACAACAGGTGTTGTTTTTCACTTTTTTCACTTTTTTTTTTTGACAGTTAGAGCTGAAATATTGACCATAATGATAAATAATTAAAGAAATATATTTCCTAAACGTAACCTACAGCAATGACAGGGAACTCACCGTTCCCGAATACCGATTGGCGCTTCAACGAATTCCCGAATCCATCGGCGCATTCACTTTACGTGACTTGTGTTGAACTCATGACCCTCCCGTTGCCCCCGAACTCTGTCGGCAACAGTCTATTGGACGTTATAACTAAAGGGTTTGTCGTTATACCTGCGATAAAGATACAACTATGGGTGAACACCATCGGATTGATAATGGCAACATTGCCGGATCCCTATTGGACGGTTGTTCACGAGCGTGTGAGGGAACTTATGATTGGAACAGAGATGGTGAACGAATGGCCATACGCCCACACTCCATTCCAGCTGTTCAATTTGACTACGACGAATGAGGCGATGTTGGAGAATAAGTACAGCTTGACCTTAGCCTTGGCGCACGCAGTCTGGTATCACGCTGGGGCTGGTCAGATAATGCAGGTTCCACAGTAAGTGTTTACGTACCTAGTTAATCTATGGTGAATATAGATTAACCATCATTAACAATCCATGAATATAGATGCATTTGAGAATATTTTACAAACTTGTCGGACTCAAAGCATTTTTAGTCAACTTTCCATAAAATATTTGTACAGGATTTTTTTTTTTAAATTTGCCTTTTTTTTATCCAGGTTCATCAAGGAAAAACTGTCCCCGGAGATTCACACGGAAATCCAGTTGGTGTTTCTCTGTCACTTGATTGGTCCATTCTTGCAACGGTTTAACACGGACATGACGAGGGCCGTAATGGATATCACTATAGTTCTATACGAATTGCTCGCTCATATAGACAAGTCACAAGCTCATCTGCAGTACATCGATCCCATTTGCGATTTGCTGTATCCTTTTTTAAATATACCTATCTTAATTAATTATTAATTTATGATTTATGCGGGAAAATTTGTTTAAACAAGACAAGTTTAAACAACAAGTGTTTGTTTGTTACGCTTTAACGCCTTAACTACTCAACTCATGACTTTGTATTTCAGCTGCACCACATTCGTAATACATTAAATCATTAATAACTGTAGTAGTAAATTAAGTTAAAACCAATCGGATTGTTCTAGTCTACACATAAAATCAAATTGAAAAAAAAAAAAAGAAAGAAAAGTTAACCATATAACGTAACGCCAAAGATGTATTTAGTGATGAGATGTACTGATACGATGGATAGTCGATATTTTTATTTTATTTATTTATTTATAGGGAAATTTACATGTATAATTACATAATAACAGTGGTGGTGTGATTAGCTTCACTTTGGTCCACATTTTTTTGGGTGACGATAATTTATTTTCAGACATTCTTTCTTGGCCAATTTTCTCACCTGTTTTAAGCGAAACAATATTGCGGCCAATATCAAGAGCTTCCTTCGGCTACTCGTTCTAAAACTCGATCAGTGTTAACAATGGTTCATTATTTTGTCGCTAATTAACATTATCAACAGGGTGAAAACCGGCAGCGATCACAGAATAGTAAGAGGTACATTGAATATTAATGTCAAACTGGAGAGGCGCCGATTGTTGAAGTCTACGCTCCGACCCACATTGGCTCATTTCCACAATCTCGAGAGCTTCCAACTCGAGTTGTCCAACCGCTTCGATTGCCTGGAAACCGATGCTTCAGTGGACGAGATTAATAACAGATTAGTAGACACTGGCCAGTCGGTGGGTTCGAAGTTTTTCAAACCTATCCGACAGAATAGACCACAAAAGCTCTCTGACAAAACCTTACAACTCATGTCTGAACGACGCTCCCTGAGACTGCAATCTTCCAATGGCGCAGATACGTATAGGCAGCTCAATAGACGAATATGGAAGTCCTTGCGACAGGATATTCGTGCTTTTAATACTGACAATATTAAAAGTACGATCGAGCAAAATAAAGGCTCCAAAGTCTTCGCAAGAGACAAATCTGTTGGGGAAAGCCAGTTAACGAAGCTGAAAAGAGAAGACGGCAGTGTAACGTCATCTAGAGCGGACATGCTAAAGGAGGTCGAGAAGTTCTATGGACAGTTGTATACTTCAATTACGAAATCTGTTGAAAGTTCGGCCAAAGACCCTAGAGCCAAATTAACCCGACACTACACCGAGGATCTCCCGGACATCAGTCTGTATGAGATAGCAATGGCTCTGAAACAGCTGAAGAACAACAAGGCACCCGGTGATGACGGAATCACATCGGAGCTTCTGAAAGCGGGTGGAAAACCGATACTTAAAGTCCTTCAGCGGCTCTTCAATTCCGTCCTACTCGGCGGTATAACGCCAAAAGCATGGAACAGGGGCGTGGTGGTGCTGTTCTTCAAAAAGGGTGATAAAACCCTATTGAAGAATTATAGACCCATCACGCTTCTGAGCCATATTTACAAGCTGTTTTCAAGGGTTATTGCAAATCGTCTAGAACGCAGATTTGATGACTTCCAGCCTCCCGAACAAGCCGGTTTTCGCAAAGGTTATAGTACCATAGACCACATCCATATGTTACGCCAAGTTATACAGAAGACCGAAGAGTATAACCTTCCACTATGTCTGGCGTTTGTGGACTATGAGAAGGCCTTCGATTCGATCGAGACATGGGCAGTGCTCGAGGCTCTGCAGCGATGTCGCATTGATCAGCGGTATATCGAGGTGTTGAAGTGTTTATACAATAAAGCCACCATGTCGGTTCGAGTACAGGAGCACAGCACACAGTCCATTCCATTGCGAAGAGGTGTGAGACAGGGAGATGTAATTTCTCCGAAACTGTTCACTGCCGCTTTGGAAGATGCATTTAAGCTCCTGGAATGGCAAGGACTTGGCATCAATGTTAATGGCGAGTATATCACTCACCTTCGGTTTGCCGATGATATTGTGATCTTGGCGGGATCGATGGGTGACCTCGGCACGATGCTCGAAGACCTTAACCGAGTTTCTCAAAGGGTGGGCCTTAAGATGAATATGGACAAGACGAAAGTTATGTCAAATGTCCATGTTGTGCCTACCCCAGTAACAGTTGAGATCTCAACTCTCGAAGGTGTTGACGAATACATATACCTGGGACAAATAGTCCAGTTAGGTAGAGCCAACTTCGAGAGGGAGGTCAATCGTCGAATCCAGCTCGGATGGGCAGCGTTCGGGAAGCTCCGAGACATCTTCTCTTCCAAAATTCCTCAGTGTCTTAAGACAAAAGTGTTCGACCAATGTGTGTTGCCAGTGATGACATATGGCGCTGAAACGTGGTCTCTAACCATGGGCCTCATAAGGAAGCTCAATGTCGCTCAACGAGCTATGGAAAGGCCTATGCTCGGGGTTACACTGCGAGATCGAATCAGAAATGAGGAGATCCGTAGACGTACGAAAGTTACCGACATAAGCCGTCGGATCAGTAAGTTGAAGTGGCAGTGGGCAGGGCACATAGTACGAAGAGCCGACGGCCGCTGGGGCCGGAAGGTTCTCGAGTGGAGGCCACGGACCAGCAAGCGCAGCGTAGGACGTCCACCCACAAGGTGGACAGACGACCTAATAAGGGCCGCGGGTCGACGGTGGATCCAGGCTGCTTCTGACCGGTCCAATTGGAAAATTTTGGGGGAGGCCTATGTCCAGCAGTGGACGTCCTACGGCTGAGATGATGATGATGATGATGAATTAACATTATACGCTATGGTCAGAGCAGTGCCATGCCATGGAGGTTAATATCACATCAAACAAAATTTGTTTTTAAAATAATTTTCATAACAATAAAGAGGTTTATGTTAAGAGTATCGATAGCGATAAAAATGAATTGCATAACGTCTCATCCCTAGTCACGTAGTAATGACAGTTGTCAACGTAAGACTGACAGCTGTCTCCCGCACCATGCTACAGCGATAATAGTATAGTATACACAACAAAGTATAAAGGCCATAGATTCGCTTCCTGTGAATCATTGAAGTGCTCGTAATTAATTCGCTGAACAATATGCCAACTAAGTATACATTGAAACTGTCTACTACCTATTGCCTCTAAATCAAAATTCTCAGAATGCCACTTATCTCGATTCGTTTATTATAACAATGAAACCATACATATCTGCGAACACAATAAAAAAAAATACATTGTAACATAATGGACAATGGCAATAACTTAAACAAACTTAGTTGAGTTTAATCTTCCACAGCAGATTTTTTTTGGTACTGAAATTCCAATAGTAACAGCCTAAATATTAAATGCAGACATAATTTATGGAATTATTTCAAACTAGCTGTGTCCGTTGACGGGGCTTCCCCGCGTAAATGTTTCAAACTAACTTATGTCCTCACTTTGGTTACGAGCTATCTAACTTCAAACCAAATATCATCAAAATCAATTAAGCCGTGGAAACGTAACCTATACCTAGACTTTATTTTTAGAACTTGTCGACAATGTAAACAAACACTTCAGTCCTTATTTCTTCATTCACCATAACACTAGACAATCAAATTTGATTTCCTTCATGAAGTAAAGTATTGACTTTCTTATCATTCAATCACTATTGGACGAGTGGCGAGGGTGCTTGCCTAAGGTCTCAGGGGCCCCGGGTTCGATTCCCGGCGGGGACAAGTTTGGAAATTTTAATGTAATTTTCAAAAATTGACGTCTGTGTTTGAAAAGTAGTGGTAGGGCACACTGCGTTTCGCAGTCATTTGGGCAGCCCGTCTGGCGGCAGTAACCACCACCGTAAAATAACAGCATTATGTGCTGTTGTGTTTCGGTGAGTGGGTAAGGGATGCCAGAGCCCATTACACCCCTTCCCTTCCTTATCCCTTATCATTAATCCTTCTATGGTCGGCAGCGCACTTGTAGCACTTATGGCGTTGCTTGTGCTATAAGTATAAGACCTTAACATAAAAAAAAAATCACTGTCAAATGTCAATCAAATATGTTTTTTTTTTAAATCGAATGAATAGTTTCGAAGATAACCTCATACATGACAAACTTTGATTACCTCCTTATAGCATTAGTATAAATATTATATTGTTTCTCTCAGTATTTCCTTAACAGGTAATTCAGTTATCATATAAAATACATGTTCGTCGGCGACACGATGAAGAATGAAGTTGAGTGTGTGATTAGAAAATTGCGACCGGCATTGCAAATGAGGCTCAGGTTTATTACGCATTTGAATGTTGAACAAATAAACACCGCCTAGCAGATAGATTACTACAGCTATACGCCATCTAGTTCCAGTTCCAGTTCGGAATAGATGGTGAAGGCTGTAGTGGTTTTCTTTCAAAAGTTTTCATAGGTTTTCTATTTTTTTTCCACTTCGTTAGGCTTTCCACATTGTTCTGTTATATATTACTTTCCTTTCCTGTCTAGATAATAGATAAGCAATAATTGTGTACATGTTTAAGCTACAGTTAATCAAATGCTTCTTTTCTTTGTTCAAGTCTATCAAAGTCTATCAAAGTTTTCTTACAGTAGAACGCGATTGATATTTTAGTTCGATATCGATATCCTTAAAACTGTGACCAAATTTTTTTTCATATTTTTAAGTTAATGAGAATTCAATGGAATTTGAATATTTTAGCTTGATAAATCACGAGTTTCTTTTTTGTAAATTTGGAAGTTTGATAATATGTAAATATTTAAATTAACTTATTGTTATATTATGTTGGGACATATTTCTGTGTGTGTGTGAGTGTGTTTTTTTTTAGTTAATAGATACATTCGCTGTCTTGTAATGAAAGTAATATTGTAAATTTTGGTTGCCTTAATATTGTGCGTTTACAAAATTTAGTTTAAAAAAATCGTAGATTAAATATTTCTTCAATTTGAGCTCAGAAGACATAAAAAAAATATATCTTAGTTTTCAGTTTTATCATCATCACAATCGTCTAAGAATCAAGAAAAAGTTTTAACAATAATCACAAGTTTTAAAATCATCATCACATTTTTTTCTATTTTTATTATTGTCCAAGTAGTGATTAAATAGCAGGCCTCAAACAAACCACTAGTATTTTCGTTTTACGGCCACTAGAAAGTGGCCTGGCCTTTTAATGTTAGGATTAGTTTTATTTTTTTATACTTAAATCAATTTTTTTTACAATTTTATTTTATTTTAATTATTTATTACTGAGCTTATTTACAAAAACATATAACGAAAGTTTATGTCGTTAATTGAACAAATAAATGAATTTAATTTTAGTAATATTATAATTAATATAATATTATATAAAGGACTGTATTTTTTTATACTTTAACATTTTTTTTTATCGGTTTTTAAATACTGCTCATCACTACTTTTTTTTAGGTAACAAATTTGAATGAATTAATTTTCTTTTTGTGTATATATTTAGGATGGATTTTTTTATCGTATATATAGACGTAATTAAGTTATTTAATTTTTAAATGTATTTGAATGTTGTTTTAAAATCCCGGTTTTTTAACGTCCCGCACATACCGTGCGGGACGTTTTACACTGTTTACATTAAATGTTTAGATATTAAGTATTAAGATAGAAGAGACATCACAATATTTTTATTGTAAGTAAAGAATGTATTATAATACATATATTAATACATTATATTTTTAATTCAGTAATATAATTAACGTTGGCTTGTTGCATATTAATATATACTTTGCAATTTTGCATCGTATTTCGAAATGAACTCGAATTAGTTTAAAAAGCGTACTAGTTTTTTTTCTAAATAAAATATTTGCTATTTTAACTTGAATAAAATTAATAATATAAAATTTATGAATAAGATGTTTGGCTGTTATTATATTGCAATAAAATAGTTTTGGTGAATCAAAATCATTAAGCACACGACTGACTGGATCTTTGTATTAAATGAAATGTAATTTGGTAACAAACTAGAATACGATTTTGAAGCTTTAGACCGTAGATAGAAACAAAAAGAAAGATATGGTACATTCTTACCTTACGCAATCGCTAAAATATGTGCTACATAAATGAAAATGCCTAAATATGTACTTATCCTAAGAACTACAATTCTATACTCATAGAGTAACTTATAATATATATGGAAATAATAATGTCTTTACTGAATGCAAACGCTCCTGGCACACTGGGCCATAAATCATTCAAGAGCTGTGCATGTTCCGCATACATTGTCTATACTTTGAGAGTTGCTAAGAGGAATTTTTTTTTTTTCAATTTAACTCACAATCAGTTGTAAGACTATTTGGAAATGTTGCAATCGAAATTTGTTGCAGCAGGAATTGATTGTAAGCATGTGGATTTTTCTTTTAAATTTTAAATTGTGTATGATTTTAGGCTGTGAATTTTGTTAGGAAGTAAATAAACAAATATTATGTTTAAAAAAAAAACAAAATATAATAAAACATAAAATATATTTGTAATAAAAAGTTTTATTTACATAATCGATAGTGATGCGCTTGTCATCACTATTCCGATGGCGAAGCTGCTCCAACGTTTTATGGCCTCGTGTGCCAGGAGCGTTTGTGTCCACTATAATAGCGATCACGTAAAGAGATTCAAAAAATGTATTCAATTTTTTCCACAAAAAATGTGTCCGTATTTTTAACGTAGCGACAGTATTTGGTCCATGTGGGAGAGTGAATCGCTAATCATTCTTTTTGCTTCCATCTACGCTTAAGACTAACAAATTAAATTTAAGGTACGCTATAAAATGCAATAAATATTCTTAATTCAACACTTTCTTAATTGTAAGATGTAAAATTATACCTTGTTTATCTGGTTTTACTTTTAAAACGTATTTATTGCATATTGAATATAATTTTGTGGCAGGCAAATACATATATAATTTTATAGCTGTTTCGAGTTTGCTTAAAGAATTTTTCAATGAAATTTATTTCCAAGGGATTTGTCCACAGTGTGCCTCGGCCTTAATATGTATCTGCCTCTATTAAGAATAATAAATCGTCGAAAAGCAATAGCAGTGAGAGATAAATTTACAATGTATTTATTACTGTTATAAGAGATAACGAAATTATAAAGAAATTGTCAAATCTAAATTATTCTCGTGTCTTACGTACATTAGTTTTCTTTAAAAAAAAAAAGGGGAAACTGTACCAGTTTAGAGATCAGCTTGTATTAGAAGAAATTTAGGACCTTACTTATAGGTTGAATATTTAATTTTTTTTATACTCACAACATAATAATAATATGTTGAAATGTAAACTGATAAACGTTCCCTTTCCGCCCACGGCACTTCACAATGAACGTACCTTTCTCACGATATAGAAATTCTTCCAATGAACAATGCCTGTTTGACTTGATTGTTAATATGTTTATAAATATAATTCTGGTATACGTGTTAAATATATATTTTTTGAGGATTTTGCTAGAACACGTAGTCTTAATATCATGTATACATTGTAATCCTCTATAAAAGTTTTGAAATCATTCGTAATGAAATACCATATAAAATTAAAAGCATAAATAAACAAACAATTCAATTTCTTTGCGTCTGCTAATATATAAAAAATGAAACCAGCGATGTAATAAATCTTTCCACTTTTTTCTAGTAATTCAGTAACTTTAGACGAAACATTTGCAAAACTACGGAAAAACTCCAACCAGGGAAAAACTTCCTTTTAGCTCAGGGGGTTTTTGAGAGGTTTTCAGCTTGGTTCCGAAGTGAAATGCTAAAGTACCTGGATTATAGATTATATTAAATTAAATTAATGAAAAATTATAAATATGGGAGGAATAATTATAGAATTTCGAACTACTTGTTTATATTGTGTATGTATAGAGTATAGATAGCAGAGAGATACAATAACATAATCATAAAACTGCGCACCTCTCCATCATCATCAATATAATGAAACTTAAGACCAGCCAAGAAAATGTAACAAAATAAAATACATAATTCCTAAACTGAGAGTGCCTAAAATATAAATCTACCTTAATGTGCCTAAATAGGTGTCATATGTTTATAGTGTAATTTTTTCAATAAGGCTACGGTGGTGGGTACCTATCTCCACCAGGGCCGGATCTAGGGGAGGCAGGAGGGGAACGCTGGTCTCCACTAAGTTACAATATCCACTTAGTCACATTTAAAGAATTTCAATTCGGGGGTTGCGCAATTTTATATTGTGTAACCACTTCATTAATTTTTCGTCATGAATGATCGAGAACGAAACCGTTTGGTGTATTGAAACACAATAGCAGAATATAGTACAGAAGAAAGTGCTTTTAAAAAACCGTGTATAACTATTTTTATAAAACGCAGCTGTTTTACAATGTTTTTTCAAACAAGAGGTAGCTGTGATACATAGAAACTATGATGGATTAAAACAAATAGATGTACTACCACGTCTCCGGACGACTTTGGCCACTTCAAAGTTGTCCATTCCCAGTTGATCAAGTTTGATTTGATTTTGATTTTGTGATTTACGATTAACTGCGTATTGATAACACTATACGTATGTAATATTTAATTATTTATGGTATTTAATTATTTAAAAAACAGAAATTGAAGGATTTGCGTGATGAAATTTTTTTTACGAAATAGTAAGAACCAGATATTGGACAATGGAAATAAATGGACGAAATGAGAAAAGGACTATTTAGGAAATGAACAAGTTTGGAAGTATCAAGTTAGAAATTGGCTAAAGTCGTCGGAGGGATAGACATTGTGAAAAGACATAATTAGATATTATGTAAAATTATTGTCTAGAAGTCTAGAATTTTCAATTTTTAATAAATCCAAATATAATTTTTTTTATACAGGTAATTTATTCAACATCTTATCTTCAACACAATAGTAACTTATTTATTAAAAAAATAAAATAAAACTATGTAGTAGTACTTATATTCTTAAAGTAAGGCTTATATTAATTTTAAAATGAATTTTGTATAAGTCAAGTTTAAATTTAGGTCAGGGTATTTCAATGTTAAGTTACTTCACTAATAATGCGCAATGGTTGTATGCAATTATTCAGTAAAAATTATTCAGAGTCAGCTCTTTATCGAACCGCAACAATAAGCAAAGCATTTTGTATATTATACCTGAAACAAATAAATGACATTTTAAACGCTTATCGGTGTTTCAATGTACTAACTATAAGTAATGAGTAAAATAAGTACATACTTAGTAACAGCAGAGGATATAGGCAGTTCATCTAAAGGCGATAAAAACTGCCTTGAAAAGCATAGATAAAGACAACAACGAATTTACGTATGCTGACCAAATTTGTATCCTGATCCGGGCGAATAAACGCACGCGAGGGCCCATTTCCTTGCACCATATTTTGTCATGGTCGGCATCCAATTGCAGGGTGTTGCTTCGTTTATATGAGTATGCGATAGCAGGTGCCTGACATCAAGTGGATCAGGCATCAGGCTGATCAGTTTAACGTCAAAAAAAACTGCCCGCAACTTCGTCTGCGTTTAAAAAAAATAAAAAGTAGCCTATCACGTGTCCCATACTTCTAAACGTTTATCTACCAAGTTTCATGAAAATCAGTTAATTCGTTTAAGAGTGATGGAGGAACATACATATATATCTACAGAAAAAAATTATAAAAATCGTCAATTTAGTTTCAGTATCATGTATAGAGACATATACAAACAAAGTAAATTACTCCATGACTGACCCCTACAGATTTATTATTAGTATCGTGGATACAGTGTAATAAATACTGTGGAGTTACTCTCAAGAGAAAACTGGTCAAATTACAAAATCTCTTGGAAGGCAGGTAGCCTTTATTGGTATACTGATGGGTCAAAATCAGGACCTGAGTTAGGCTGTGGACTGTATGGCGGGGACCAGAATTACAGGACCAGTGTAAACTTGGGTCAATACGCCATCATCTTCCAAGCAGAGGTCTTCGCCTGTGAAGAAACTACGTCAATCGTGTAATTTAGATATGACTTAGATAATTTTACCTGTTTATCAAATGAGGAATTTTTTTTATCTAAGCGACATAAACTGCCCTTTATACAAGTGCTATACGGCTTATTTTAATATCATAAATAGCTATAAAAATTACATCATATATGTATATTAAAAGTATCGAAATCCGACAATTAGATAATTTTTTATTACTATTTTTCTAAAAATTTAAACTTTAAATCACTCTCCTGTAAAGTTTGCTCAATGTCGCTTAGATATTTTTGCCTTTCAAGCGTCGGTATTATTTATATAAAAACATAGATAATATTAGGTACTTATTTTATTACTTCTTCTCATTTTATGTTTTAAACATATATATTTTTATATCTTGTGTAATGTGTACATTCAATTCAACGGAATCTTTGAAAATGTACGACCTTGTAGGATTTGTTGGTGATGGGTGTAAGTTCCAAATCATAAATAGAAACACGAAAATCGATAGCGAATATTAAGTACCGTGTGCTTACTTAGTCTTGCAAATTGTTAGAAGGTCAAATATTAAATTGATTGGTTTCTAACGATGACACGACTGAAATAGAACTGCTGTGAAAAATTAATTTCACCTGTTAGTTAGTCTGTTAGTTAACCGTCTGATCACTGTAACCGTTAAAAAAATTAAACCGCCGAAAAAAGTGAAAAGCAAAAAATAATTTTATTTAACCTATACCTAAGTAATTTTGAGTCGCCGCCGCTTTACGTAATTAATTAACTTCCTTGTTTGGCGTCGACTCAAGATTATCTTTTCTAAGGACTTATTATTGAACACCCCCCTCCCCTCCCCTCTCATATATTGTTTCATATTCAGATGATGTTCTCCATGGATCTAGAATTACTACCGTTCCGTTAGATGTTCTCCAATTTTACCTAAATAAGTAGTCTTCGTCATTAATAAATATCTTTTTTACAAATTTATTTCCTAACCTACCTACTTAATCATATTATGACACCACTGCGGTTGGTAAGCGCGCTTTTCAATCTCGCGCCAAAATCGGAATCAATAATCTTAACAATAATTATTATTATAATAACTTTAAATTTATTTTGTGTTACAAATTCGATATGCATTTTTTAACACAGTATTTATTATAATTGAATTTGCATTATAATTGAAAAATAACTTGCGTGCATTTTGCGTGTATTGAAATATGACAAGTTGAAGACGCCATATTGTGATAATATCAAAGCTTCATTCATTCATTCATTCATATCATACAATAAGTTGCAAAGCAAAGCGTCCCTGCGGCCCCCGCCCCAATTCCTTTCTCAATGTTGCCAGCTTCAGAGTTTCGTTGGGTAATTCGTAACATTTTTGAGTATACATAGTTTTTCTGTCTATATGATTTGATTGTTAATATATATGATTTTTAGTTTATCTATAATATGATGTATATACAGTAAAATTGTAGATATTTTTTTTATAATAACTTTTTAAATGTTTCAAGTAATTATCCAAATTAATTAGCATTTTAACTCACTGCAAAGGTTGCATACTGCATGG
The DNA here is from genome assembly GCA_918317495.1 of Synanthedon vespiformis. NCBI lineage: Eukaryota > Metazoa > Arthropoda > Insecta > Lepidoptera > Sesiidae > Synanthedon > Synanthedon vespiformis. The sequence continues at coordinate 9,572,349 of OU906947.1, forward strand.
TGGTGGATGGTAGTACTACCTCACTTCGTTTACTTATTCAAATGCGTCCACGTCGCCACTTTTTTACGTTGGTTATCACTAAGTTAAGAGTTAATTTACGATAATAATAATGTAATATTATTAATGATACAATACACTAGACTTATTAGGCCATTGTAAAAGCGAGAGAAGTACAAAACTTTGAACTTATATGAAAGGGATATAAAACTGTCTTTGTTTCGGTTACGATTAACTTTTTTTAGTATGTAAAATATTACAGTACCATATAAAATTTCAATGTTCAGCCTACAGTCTACTTTTGATAAGGCGCGTCGTGAATCTTGGTACACGAAGAAAAGAAGGTACGGCTCCTACGATTAACGAATATAGCTTAAAACTTACAATTAACTTTGTATACATTATGTGTAAAGTTCATAATATAATGCAGCGTTAGTGGAATCGCACTCGCACAAGCGTATCATGCCAAGCGGCGCAAGCTAACATGGCGGCAGCTGGCGACCAATAGCGGTACTGGAAAAAGCCGCAAAGCGTGTGGATTGGCCGACAGCATTTCCCACGCTTTTAAAATTTGACTTTTGCGCAGTAAGCCTATCAGTTAAATAATACTGTAGCTTGTTCTGTTTTGTCAAGGTCAAACATTATAATCATTATAATACAAATAATTAAATCTATACTAATAAAATTATAAAGAGGAGAGATTCTTTCACTGTTGGGAAGCTAAATTATCAGCGACATAGGCTATTCTTACTAATATTATAAATGCGAAAGTAACTCTGTCTGTCTGTCTGTCTCGCTTTCACGCAAAAACTACTGAACCGATCACAATGAAATTTTGCATACACGTTGTCTGGGACATCAGAAAGGACATAGGGTACCTTTCATCCAGAAAAAAGGACTAAGTATTCCCGAGGGATCATATAAGAACATAAATAATTGTCCCTACTGTCGCATGGAGGCGCCAACGTCGTCACAGCGATATAAGATGACATGAGATGACATTACACAAAATGTGTAGCTGTGAAACATTATTGATGTATTTTGTCTAAAATTGTCACTTGGTTGTCAAATATAGGTGCGTTCAGAATTTTGATGTAGTATGAGGTCTGATCTCTAGAATTTTTTTTCGGTAGGTAAGTGATAGTTACAAAACAATGTTTGCCCCGGTCAAGCTAGCATAAATTTCTTCCTCAACGCGGACGAAGTCGCGGGCACCCACTAATATTTTATAAAGTTACGCGGACGAAGTCGTGTGCAGCAGAGGTATAAATAAAGTTTACAAATTATTAAGTGTTTTATTGGTTCATTAGCAAATCTCTTTTGAGATCGATCGTCTTTATATATTTTTTCATATACTTAATCAACAAATTGTTTTCAAAATTTTTTTATTAATTAATTTAAAAACTATTTACGTTTATTTATTTTTATTTTATTTTATTGCTTTATAAATTAAAGTCACTAAATGAATTTCAGGGGAAGTGTGAATTTGTGGCTGGCAACATTTTAACGGTGGCAACATTCTGGCGAGTCGAGAATCATTATAGAGACTAGAGAGCGTTCATTGGGGCGTTCGGGCTTGTGCCAATCGGTTGTCGGTACTAACCGTTACACTTGAAAATTATAAAATAAAATTAAATATTTGGAGCATTATTTTTGCTTTGTGGAACTCTTTGTGACTTTGTGCGTGTGGGACATTATATCTGAACTTTATTTGAAAAGACTTGTATTATAATGGCCACCGAAGTGACGAATAATGCTCCGGCAAATACGGACAAAGAAAAGGAGATGAAGGAAGATGCGCCGGCGGACAACGGCCAAACCAAGGATGAAACGCCGGCTCCAGGCGAGAAGACAGAGGAGAAATCTGATGAGAAAAAAGCTGATTCTGCCTCAACAAAGTCGAAGGGGAGCAACGATAAAGATCTAATGCTGTATCAGTTCCCGCGCACACCGCTGCTGCCATCAACATCCCCATACTGCTTGAAGGTTGAGACATGGCTTCGCTTGACGGGAATAAAATACGAGGTAAGTGTTACAATATAGATAAGTAAATATTAAATTAGTTGTTTGCCTGGGTATATAAATTTATGATTTTTTTTTAACTTTTTATTTTTATTATTATTATATAATTATTATTTGGCTGTGTGGTGTTTCTTTCATGAATTTGGTTTTAAATTTAATTTCTTAATTCCTTGCGTTAATTTCGACTTTTGTTTTATTCACGTAAAATAATTTACTAATTATGTGAATATTGATTTTATTTTACCCTCCCCTCAGTCGCGATTTTATTTGTCTCGAGCACAGCGAATTTAGTTGCGGTTATTCATAACTACCTGAACCAAGCAATATTCAAGTCTTAGAAAGTTGTAGGTACATTTATTTTGTTAAGGACGCGATAAATTTTAAGCTGCAGCGTGAAAAAACAAAGGTGTTACAATACACCCACTTTATCTTTTCATGAAGATATGTGGTCAACATTTAGAATTTGCCTTCTTCACAACAAAGGATCGAAAATCAATAAAAAAATTCTAAAGTACCTAGTCGAACAAAGCAAACCGTTTTGCAATAATAATACTATTTCGGCAGGGTGGACTGACATAATGACAATGGATTTTGTTATTAAAAAATATTTTGAATAGCTCCAGCCATACTTGCGTCGAAAAAGGTACTGCGTAGAGAAAACGTTCCGATCGTTTTTTTTCAAAATTTTACATTGTTCTGAGGGTGTGGTTACTGTTGCCATGCTGGATGCCGGCAAACTGCAGCGAAAATCTCCCAGTCTTCAATGGATTTTAAATGATTTTGCTAACTTTATTAATAATTGTGTAAATGAGTTTTTAAATTCATAGCGTAACTTTACAAGTTAATTTTAAAATCTCGTTATTACAAAAAATAGTCATAAACGTTTAATTGGGGTGGTGGTGCGTTTAATTTTAACGTTTAACGTTTAATTCATTTTTAAATGGTGCAAAATAAGGGCATGAGTACAAAAATGACAAAGCTTCGAGTTTTAATCACCAATCACCAATGCGTTTTAGTTTTCACAATGGTCATGACGCTACATTTTACTTTGTACAACAATAGAACACCACCCCCTTGTCCCGCTTTCAAGGGTGTCTTTGTTTGAACTTATCGTAAACGTACCACGTGAACATACCAGTTTTAAATCGCACATGTTTTTAAATGGTGTGCCTTGTAAAGTATTAACAGGGTGAGTTTTTGGGTATAGAGGCATCTTTGCGACCATATTATGGCGTACAATGTGAAGGAGGAGCAAATTATATCTACGTTCAATGCTGGGCGATACCATTTCCGTATTTACTCGTGTGATACCATTTTGTTGGTAGCCTCGTGCAAAAGGAAAACGGAGCAATTTATGTTTAGAAGAAAATTCAGCTATGATTTTATTAGGGCAAAGAACCCCACATAAAATAAATGAAAGTTGCCTACCGGTCAAATATGTTAAAACTTCGTATTTTGATAGTTCTTATTATGCCGACCAAAAGCCGCGTGCTTTATTTTCGAGTTACTACATCTCAAAAGTTGAAAGCTCAACCTATTGTTGCCTAAGGTATCATTACATTGTCACATATATAACATTCTATATTTTAATATTTACTCAGCGCCTCTTTCACAAACGTCAAGTAGGCCAAAGTGTCATTTAAAGTCACCGGTAACCGGGGATAATGGAGCTGATATACCTTTGTTTGTACGGTAAACGTGCCAAACATTCAATAGAAAATAATTTTAAAAAATCGGCTATCGATGGATGCACTAAACCGAGTGCATAATTCAATAAAACAGAAAATGATTTCTAAAAGTAACTAATCAACACTTTACTTGTAGTTGGTGAAAGAGGCGCTCAGTAATATCTCAATCAAAGGGGTCTAAAAAGTCTAGAGCTTTTTTTTAATAATAGTCACTTTTTCTTAAATGATTTTTATTAGATTCGTAATGTATGTAATCTAATATACTGTAATTAAACGTTTTCCAGCATGATTAGCCTGAGCTTTCAACTTTTGAGATGCAACTCGAAAACACTTTTGCACTTTTGGCCCTTTAGACTTTTGATCGGCGTAATAAGAACTATCAAAATACGAAGTTTCATAAAAATTGACCGGCGGGCAATTTTCCTTTGTTTTGTGACGGGTTCTATGTAATTAATAGTAATGTTTCATGTTAGTTCGTAAATCGCATAACATGACTAATATGAATAACTCTTTTTAACAAAAAATAAACCGACTTCAAACCGTCTCATGGTGTTTTCTCATGGATGCCATTGTCAGAACTGGACCAAGTTGAAATGGGACCACACGGGAAGCCCCAGCTTTCAAATAAAAAAAAAGAATCATCAAAATCGGTTCACCCAGTCGGGGGGTTTCATCCCTTCGTAGTTGATGTTCCTCGGTCACGCAAGAAGCGTTACAGTTCCACCTTCCTTGTCCGAACTGCTAAGGAGTGGAACTCAATGCCTGCGTCCGCATTTCCTCAAAATTACTACCTCGGGGTCGTCAAATCTAGGGTAAATGGGCACTACTAGGTAATCGTGATCCACCTTTGGCCGCATCTGCACCTTACATCAAGTGAGAACACGGCCAAGCGCTGCCTTGATAAATATAGTAAAAAAAACTTGGTTGAGATTCGTAAAACAATATTTTCTTTGATTATACAGGTACGCGACAATAGTATAACCCACCCCCATAATTTCTTCATATCTACTGTAAAACTAAATATAAATAAACTCATTACTAACGCATTATTATATATTACTAACGCACCAGCATTGTTCACTTGATTCTTGTACTATGATATAGTTACGTTCTGATCCTGCTTTGTTACGCAGCGGCTAGATTGTTGGTTTGATAGCGCGACAAAAGTATAACCCATTCGTCTCATTGGCTCAAGCGGCTCGGTGTAGTGGATATGTCAATTCATTTTTATACTTGTTTTGTGTAACTCGTAAGTTATTACGCATAAGTAAATTGTTTTAGTTAATATCTGTCTATTTTTTATTCAAAATGCCACGGGGAATGATTAAACGAAACTGAAATTAATATAATTAAAAAATTGCATACTGAAAATTATTCTAAGACCAAAATTGCAAAAATCATCAACAGAAGTCATCGTGTTGTACGAAATTTTTTGAAAGACCCCAAAAACTATGGGAAGAAAAAAAGGACAGGTCGACCAAGAGCAACTACACCACGAGAAAGAAGGTCAATTCTAAGAGTTGCGTCCAATTCTACGCTTACTGCAAGACAAATCGCAGCGGAGACTGGTGTTATTACTAATTTAAGAAATGTTCAACGTATTATATGCGACTGTGAACATTTAAAACGTAAGAAATTACGCCGTTGTCTGATAAACACAGTAGTTAGATTAAAATTTGGCAAAGATCATGTTCAATGGAAAAAAAAATGGCGAAAAGTTATTTTTTCTGAAGAAAAAAAAGTTTAATTTAGATGAACCTGATGGTTTTAATTACTATTTTCACGATTTAAGAAAATAATTTTTTTTATTGAGTCTTCGGCAAGCCGGAGGTGGTCTTGGATACTTAGGTAAAATGGATATTAAGTTTTGTTCTGGAAATATAAATAGTAAACGATATATAGAAGTAATAAACGAACAGATTACTTCTCATGCAATGCTGATTGCTGGTCCTAATTTTATTTTTCAACAAGATAATGCCAGTATTCATCGAGCAAAAATAGTTAAAGAGTAAAGACTAAAATATTCAAGTTCTTGAATGGCCAGCGTATTCCCCTGACTTAAACATAATTGAAAATCGTTGGGGAAATTTATCACGAGCTGTCTATCGTGGATCAAGACAATTTACTTCTGTTGAAGAATTAAAGAAGGCGATAGTTGACGAGTGGCGAAATATAAATCAAGAAACAATTAAAAAGCTATATGAAAATTTACCGGACCGAATTATTGAGGTGATAAGTAAAAGTGGTGGATCTACTAAATATAAAATTATATGAATAATTATTGTTTTTTATACTTCTCTTGAATTTTTATTAAAATTTTATTACCTGGGTTATACTTTTGTCGCACCGCAAAGCTCAATATCATTTGTATATGGTTACTTATGCATTTTATAAATAATGTATTGATAGTATAGATAAACTTACTAACACCCAAATTTTGTGCATTAGTAATATATAAGTATAACTATAATACGCTATCAGATATGAAAAAAATTAGGGGGTGGGCTATACTTTTGTCGCGGACTTATGTATGTAGTACTTTTACTGAGAAGGGGGACTCTAAATCCGCTCTAATTGTACTGAAGTACCATAATTGTAGAAACATAGTTGCAAAGTTGATGTCGAAATTTTTCAGGCCCCGGAAGGAAAACTTATAATTATAGGATCTATTATACAAAGTGCGTCAAGCACTTAATGTTATTCCGCGGTGGAGTTTTGTGAGGTGGTGGGTGGTCCTTGCCGCTCTAGACGACGGCTTTTATCAATCATTAATTTGTTAGAGAAAGAGCGATTTAAATAAAAGTGCTTCGGCCCTTTAAGGCTCAATTAAATCGGTGAGGTGTGATTTATCACCAAAGCAGAATGTATCTGACTATGTAATCTATACTAATATAAAGAGGAAAGATTTGTTTGTTTGTTTGTATAGGCTCCGAAACTGCTAGATCGATTTGAAAAATTCTTTTACCATTAACCGTTAGAAGCCGACATTATCCGTGATGAACATAGTCTACTTTTTCTGCGGGAAAATGCTTCATTCCTACGGGAAAACTAAAATAAAAGTAAATAACGGCTTGGCCCGGGAGATAGCGCCATCTATCCAAAATACGGTAGATGGCGTTTTATACTTTTCTACGCGGACGAAGTCGCGAGCACCAGCTAGTAGATCATATTATGCTTGATTTGATCGTGCTTAACAACCGGAAGCTGTATAGTATTTTTTTATTCTATTTTTTTTCTAGAAAAATATGCAAAAATCTTCCTCATTTATCGCTGTTTTCAATAGTGAAAAGCGTAACAAAATTCGTTGGGTGGTTTAGAAGAAGCTAGCGGAGAAACAGACAGAATTGGACAGCGACTTTATTTTATACTATCTAGCTTTTGCACTCGACTTCGCCCGCGTAACTTTATAAAACATAGCCTATGTTACTCATTGACAATGTAGCTTTCTATAGGTGAAAGAATTTTCAAAATCGGCCTAGTAGTTTTTGAGTTTAATCGTTACAAACATACAAATCTTCTCTCTACAATATTAGTATAGAATACGTATAAAAATGGTTAAACACGTGTGCATTTTATATGTTTCATTGGGTAGGGGTTCTTCCTTACGAATTTATGATTTTTCGTGTATCAATAAAGCGAATCTATATTGAAAGTTACAGTAGGCCTACTAAAATAAAAATCGTACGCAACGCGCAGTTAACACCACTCGGCCTAGATATCCAGGATTATACGGGTGGGTATTACCTACAGTACAGTTGGCGTCGCATTCTGTCAACGTAATTGCATTGGCAGTCCTAGTCGTTAGAAACCACCTACTTAAACGAGGTTGACGAACTTATTTCCAATGGAAAGGCTTTGCATTACATTTTGTATGTAAAACATCTACATAATATTATTTCAATACATTTCTGTTCGCCTCGTTTAGTATTATTGACGGGCTTTTACAAAATAATTCGGTAATTTTTGAGGTACCAAAGCGCCTTAAATATCGTTGGCAATTTCTCATTTGAACGTTAGCAACAGTAATTATTATTTAATGTGAGACGTTAGTCAACGTTAGTACTTATTCGTTGTAGCTCATATTACAGCACTGCAGCTTATGACATAAAAGGTAGATGCGGATTTGTCACTGTTTTTATAAATGATTATTTTTATTTAAATTGGCGGGCGCGTTTGCCATATGTTACGAAAAGGACACGTGATGTGAATTGCAAAAAAGATATATTTAAAATCAGCACGAGTACAATTAACGATTTATGTAGAGACTTATTTTATTAAATATTATATTAGGCGCCTATAGTTAGGGATTCCTCAACTAGGAAATGGATTAAAGGGTCTTTAAAACAGATTTTTATTAACCGGATCAAAAACAGTCCATACGTTTGGGTGATACACAGACTCTTCGTTTAGGCAGATACACAGACTCTTCGTTTAGGCGTGGGTATATGGCGGTTAATAAAAGAGTACCTAATCGCGGAAAGTGCTTTGGGAAATGAAATTAAAAAAAATAACCTATACTTGGATTTGGTTACAAACACTCTTATCTCTTAGTGTAACTTGGACTCTTATCTCAATTATTCAATAGAACGTATTCAAGTGTTATTCTTCAACGCGGTTACAATACACATAATGTATGTTATACTGCTGCGCATTGAATATTATTTCAGCTCAGATTGAACAATATTAAATTCTCTTGAGACGATTTCTAACTTAATTAGTTCAAACCAATTTATTTTTTACCTACCATTTCTACTTTAAATCCTACTATACTTTTTATTTATGACGCATAGTCCCAGTTTAAGCTGAACTCTACAAAATAACTGGAAAATGAAATAAAAATTTTGTTATTAATCTTTATGAATTTTTAAAATTTGTTCTGTTTCTCTTGGTCATGTGAAAAAAGCACCACACGGACAGCACTACGCCACCAATTTGCAGTTACTAGTCAAATATGAATCTGCCCTAGCCAAGTCGAGTCAAGCAAACTTAACCGTCAAACTCCAGCACCATCCCTTTCTCGATATAGATATTACTAGATTTTAAGTACATATATAATACTTAGTTGATAATCTTTTTAACTAAAACTAAATTGCGTAATGTTACAAAATATTAAAAGTTTGCCAAACGGTACTTTTACCTACAGTACGATCAAAAAAAGCAAAGACGTTAAAAATTATTGCAACATCTAACTAAGCATATTGCTAATTGTCGTTTTGACGTAAATATCTACGTCTTCAAATTTGCTTCCAATACTTGCGCAATTACTTTAATTTACTTAATTATATTATTTTGCTAATTGCATAATTTGATTGCATCATATTCGATTTCGTTGGATTTTACATATAAGTAAATACGCTCAATTTACTTACTCGTGACGTACGCACTACAGTGTACACGTATTTTGTGGGCGAAAGTGACCTAAATGGAAACACAGCCACTCCCCGCTTTTTTGGTAAGTCTCTATTTCTTTTTTGAAAATCTTTCAATTTTAGAAACTTTACATTGAGAATGTTGGATTTAAAAAAAATATATGATCCATTGAAAAGTTACATTTGGGGTTGCGTTTGTCAGAGGACGCAATTTTATTTTTTAGATATGAAGGGGGGGTTGGTGTAAAGTTAAATCAAAATTTGTGGGGTTGCAACCCTTTTTTTTTTTACGTGGAGAAATCAGCGATCCTGATTCACTGCCAGCAATGGGGTGCTGGCGATATGCGGGATTTCTACCCGCTAAAACCCCACGGTGTTCCTTGGCCACGCACGCATGTGGGGTGTCAACGCGAGTATTTCGTCCTGCTCTCCCGCCTGCGTTAGCCCAGATCGGGCACCTCAATGAGGTCATCGGTAGCAGGAGGGATGGTAGGCTCCCTCCTCCCCGGGTGTTGGGAAGACGTGCCGGAACACGAGCACGTCTTTCACCAGGGCCAGGTTGGTAGGCGAGCGGATCCCCATATCCACCCACCCTCCGGCTGATCACGGGAGCGCTTGGAGTCGGCCGTACAGCCTCCTCCGCCTCCCGGGTCGTTTACGACGGATGTCGTCAGCGAGGGCGGCATCCTCCCTCGTTCGCTCCGCCGCCTCCTTCAGCAAGAGAACTTCCTCGCTGAAGGAGACCATAGCCTGCCAGGCCTCTTTGCTGCCGACCATGGACAGAATCACGGCCGCCAGCGAGAGGTCTCCTCCTACAACGGACGTTAGGTCGCCCCGTTGCCGGTCCCATGCCGGGCATTCTTCCAGCGTGTGCTGGGCGGTATCCTCCAGGCCACCGCAGTGGTGGCAAGAGGGTGTCGCCTCTCGTCTGGCGATGTTGCACAGATATCTGCCGAAGCAACCATGCCCCGACAGAATCTGTGCAAGCCTAAATGTAATTGTACCCCTCTTGCGTCTGCACCACTGCTCCAGGACCGGTCTGATGGCCTGGATGGTGAGAACGCCAGCGGTAGGCTCGGCGAGCCTCTCGGCCCACCGCGCCAGTGCGTCTCGCTGCGCCGTGCGACGCACTTCCTCCGGTAGGGGACCAGCAACGCCCCGACTGCGATCTGCCGCTCGACTTTCGTAGACCGAGGACAGAACCTCGGCCTCCAGGTCCCACGGGGGGGTACCCGCCATAACGTATCACCCTGGTTGCCATCACGCGCTGAGATCTTCTCAGGAGCGTGACGTTGTGGCGATCCAGGGCGTCCGCCCACACAGGCGCGCCGTAGAGTGCCATGGAGCGCACCACCTCCGTGAAAAGACGGCGGCAGCCGACACCCGGTCCGCCAATGTTTGGGAGGAGGCTACCCAACGCCGAGGTTGCCCCTTGTCCAACGGCCACCATCTTGGAAAATAAGGTTAAATTGTTTTTACGGTTTATCTGCCAAACTATAGGTCTCACAAAAAAAATTATTTAACATAAAATTATCTGCAACTTTTGTCCAGTAACTTTTAGTCGTAGAACCATAAATATAAAAGTTATAAGCGAAAATCCATAAAAATAAAAAAATCTATTTGTTGATATAACTTCGTTTCTAATCATTTTACAAAAAATGACATCAGACCATTTTTATATATGGTGTTTTAAGGAACAATTTTCATGATAAACATTTTTAAATTTATTCATTAGTTATGGTTTTACAGCGCTGCGAAACGAATATTCTTCAGTGTTCATAACTATACATAAATATTAATGATTTGCCATAATCTTGTTATTTTTATTATGATAATCTTATTAATTATTGATAATGCAATATTGTTTTAAATTAATTATTGATTTGACACTCCATCACAAAACTTTTGAATTATTGATTTTTAAAATAATTTCTAATCAGAGTGTCAGATAATTATAACGATCCTGAAGACTGGGGCTGGAAGAAATGTGGAAAAATATTGATGCCAGTGCCAGAGCTCTAAACCTCCAGCACCTACTAAGCTTCTAAAATTAATTTTCTGCAGAAGCGCTGTAAAACCATAACTAATGAATAAATTTAAAAATGTTTATAATGAAAATTGTTCCATACAACACCATATATAAAAATGGTCTGATGTAATATTTATTTTTATGGATTTTCGCTTATAACTTTTTTATTTATAGTTCTACGACTAAAAGTTACTGGACTACTGGAAAAGTTACTAAAAGCAACAAAAAATGTTAAATAATTTTTTTTGTGAGACCTATAGTTTGGCAGATAAACCATAAAAACCATTTAACCCTATTTTCCAAGATGGTGGCCGTGGGACAAGGGTTGCAACCCCACAAATTTGGATTTAACTTTACACCAATCCCCCCTTCATATTTAAAAAATAAAATTGCGTCCTCTGACAAACGCAAGGTAACCCCCTAAAAAATGTAATATTTTAATGGATCAATACTTAATTTTAAATTTCGAATATAAGCTGTCATTGTTTAAAGACAATAAACGTTTAAATTGCGCATTTATTTTAATGAAGGTATACTGACTGAGAGGTTTTATTGATATGTATTCATTGCTTGAAGGTTAGTTTATTCTCGGTCCAATCCACTGTGCGCCATCAAGGGCCTGGCTAATTAATTATTTTAGCCACGCATTAGTGCAAATAGGTTTGATATGGATTGACTGTCAATATTTGTGCATACCTTTAACTGTTTAAACAAGCCAAATAAAAAAAAGTATCACGGTGTCCGTGTTAAGCAAACAAAGGGAAACCATTGTAAATACAAATGTTATGTGAAAATACGGAAAACTATGCTTGCTTTCTATAAAGACAACACAGTGAAAATTTCACGTTTTTGTCGTATTAGCTAAGCTCATAACAGATTCTTTAAACCACGTTGAATTAACTTTATATTAGTAATAAATATTATAGACACCCTTTTAAAATGCCCTTATACAGGCCATATTAAAAAAAATATTTGCATTGTAAAAATTGCTACTTGAGATTTACTTGAGATTTTTTTTGCAATTAACGCTCGTGGGCTGGTTTTTAACAAAAATTTCGAAATTATGTGTTAAATTTTCGTTAAATCAATTTGAAAGTTTACAGTATCAATTAAACGACACATTGTTTTCAATTCACAAATTTTTTTAAACAAAAACGTAGTATACATAAAAAGATTAGTCTCATGTAAAGGATATTAGAATAAGGGACTCTTTCACCATCTGTCAAGTAGGCTAACCGTCATTTAAAGTCACCGGTCATCAGGGATAATTTAGCTGATATACATTTGTTTGTACCGTAAAAGTCCCAAAAACATTAAAAAGAAAATAATAAAAAAAAGCCTATCGAAGGATGCAGTAAACCGAGTGCATAATTCAATAAAACAGAAAATGATTTCTAAAAGTAACTAATCAACACTTTACTTAACGTTTGTGAAAGCGGCGCTAAGGGACTCTTTCACCATATGTCAAGTAGGCTAACCGTCATTTAAAGTCACCGGTCACCACGGATAATTTAGCTGATATAATTTTGTTTGTACCGTAAAAGTGCATAATTCAGTAAAACATAAAATGATTTCTAAAAGTAACTAATCAACACTTTACTTAACGTTTGTGAAAGCGGCGCTAAGGGACTCTTTCACCATATGTCAAGTAGGCTAACCGTCATTTAAAGTCACCGGTCACCACGGATAATTTAGCTGATATAATTTTGTTTGTACCGTAAAAGTGCATAATTCAATAAAACATAAAATGATTTCTAAAAGTAACTAATCAACACTTTACTTAACGTTTGTGAAAGCGGCGCTAAGGGACTCTTTCACCATATGTCAAGTAGGCTAACCGTCATTTAAAGTCACCGGTCACCACGGATAATTTAGCTGATATAATTTTGTTAGTACCGTAAAAGTGCATAATTCAATAAAACAGAAAATTATTTCTAAAAGTAACTAATCAACACTTTACTTAACGTTTGTGAAAGTGAAAGGGACTCTTTCACCATATGTCAAGTAGGCTAACCGTCATTTAAAGTCACCGGTCACCACGGATAATTTAGCTGATATAATTTTGTTTGTACCGTAAAAGTGCATAATTCAATAAAACATAAAATTATTGCTAAAAGTAACACTTTACTTGTAGTTGGTGATAGAGGCCCTAATTATTACAAATCGTGTATAACAAAATTATTTATTATTATAACGCTCTAGGGGCCTGTTTCTACGAGATGGTACATTTCTAGCAACTGAACAGAAGTGCTTTACTTCGAGCTTTTTACATATCAATATGCTGCGCGCTGTATGTATGCGGTATTCTCACACCTTGTGTAAAGGGTTGCTGTGCGCTGACTATATCTTACTCTACAGTACTCTCTGATAGTATTGTAAAATAATCTTTCTTATATACAAAACTAGCTGCTGCCCGCGACTTCGCCCGCGTAACTTTGTAAATTATATACTAAAACCTTCGTCGAGAACCACTCTATCCATTGGTGAAAACAGCATGAAAATTGGTGCAGCAGTTTTTGAGTTTATCGTGAACAGACAGACAGACAGCGGCGGAGGATTTGTTTTATAATATGTAAGGATTCTCGTGTCACAATGTTTGTAAAAATACTCCTCCGAAACGGCTTGACTGATTTTTATGAAATTTTTATGTAAATTCGGTAGGTTTTAATTTTTTTTTTTTTGCAAAACTACGTTTGTAGGATCAGCTAGATATTTAAAAAAATCATCCATTCACCTTAAAGAGTTATTGACTTTCAGCTTATTAGTAACTATTAGTGACTTGTCCTTAACTTCGAACGGATAGAATATTTTAACATTTTTTTAAAAAACCATATTAAAATCCGTTGCCTGCTTAGAGAAGAACAGAAACAGTGACTTTACTTTATCGACCCGTTCACACATATGCATTTTTTTATGCAAATCGTATTTGTCATGAAACCTTCCTTGTCTATTGGCTCTTCCCATCAGTAAAAAATATCAGAATACGTTGAATATCTTAGAAAAAGTTAGCCGAGAAACAGACAGATGCGGACATCTACTTTATTTTATAACAATATATCAATTTGTGATGTATAATGTAGACATTTTGTAGCGTGCATTCAGCCAGAGAGAGAGGGTGTAGACGTGCGGATAGTATCCGTTCGAGGACAATGCCCTTTTATATTAACCTTGTACGCAACCATCGATAGTGGGACCATCACCATCGATAAAATAATGTTATTATATATAGCCCCTATCATTATGTCTGTTTCAATATTACCTACATATTAAAACCTATTAGGGCTGCATACTTCTGTCCTCAATTATTAAGATGTCTCGACCAATTTCTTTACTCTAAAGCCATTTATGACGATGTGATTCAATATTTGATTTGTATTGATTGATTGTAATCAATTTCTATTTGTTTTTCAACACTTAATTTCGAAATTAGGTGTTGAAAAATGCAAATATTTTGTATATTTATATGCATTTTTTGGCAAAAATAATACCTTTTTTATGGTGTTGAAACACACTTTTCTTTTGGCTTTGAACGTTAATTTAAACATAACTTTTATTTTACACGAGCTGTTGCCCGCGACTTCGTCCGCGCTAAAAAAGATAAAAAGTAGCCTATCACGTGTCCCGTACTTCTAAATGTTTATCTACCAAGTTTCATGAAAATCAGTTAATTCGTTTAATGGAGGAATATACATAATACATACATACAGAACAATTCTAAAAATCGTCAATTTAGTTTCAGCATCATGTATAGAGCCTATTTACACGATATTTCTGAAAACAAAGTAAATTACTCCATGACCGACCCCTACAGATTTATTATTAGTGTTGATAATCTTGTACCTTCAATATGTAGGTAGTTAATGTAGGTATGATGATTAAGTATTAGTTAGTTACACAAACATGGAATTTGGTAAGCTCTACGGCCTTGTAGGAACCACAAGTTGTGGTTACGCGGTTAAAGCTCTAAGTTCCACCACAACACAAGGCATGTCAATCGATATCATACATTACATATTATTGTGTACATAATAAATGTCTTGGAAAGTGTTATATTTACAACTCGAAGGAAATATACCTATTAAATATTTAACAGTGGCAGTAATCTATACTAAATATTACTATATTAGCTGTAGTGTTTCCCAGGCAACACATAGGCCAGATAACAGTATGAAATTCACAAATTATTCAGTTTAAAACTTTGTTATAAGGGTATTAGAGCTGGGATAGGCAAATGCTGTATTGAATGATTTTTAGGCTATTATAACACTATGGGCTATTATGGGCTTCTTGTTGCTTATTCAGCTACTATTCAGGTATTATGTTGCTACTATACAGCCTAAAGCAATTTATTTTGTGCCCAAATTGCTTGGATAACGGCTGGTAACGGCAAAGAATATTCAGCCATTCTGTGTTGCTTGGGTTGTTTGTTGTTGAACTACTGGTTCGAATTGAAAAATTATTTTTGTGTTGGATAGTCCATTTATCGAGAAAGCTATAATAGGGCATAGGCTATAGGGAACGCGGACAAAGTCGCGGGCACTAGCTAGTCATTACTAATAAATAAATCTGTAAGTGTAGGTATTGTATGTATTGTATGTTCTCTTAACTCTTAATCGAATTAACGGATATTCATGAAACTTGGTAGATGAACATTTAGACATAAGGGATACAGGATTGGCTACTTTTTCTTTTTCAACGCGGACGAAGTTCCACCATAACGAAGTTTCCATAACGAACATCCACTCTATGTATTGATTGTGTTTTAACCCGTTATACCCGAAGCAAAAACGGGGTGTTGTAAGTTTGACGTGTGTGTCTGTGTCAGTAGCTTCTAACTCCTAAATGCATGGACATATTTTGATCAATTTTTTTATTTGAAAGTTGCTATAATTTGTGAAGATCTGTTCAGCCGTTTGAAGACCACCAGCCTTAAGGGGGGTTTACTAACTTCCAATTTTGATTGTCAATGTTTGATTGACGTGACTGTGGTATTTCCATGACACCTCGACCTGCATCTGACGACGCTGCATCCAATAGTCTGCAGGATACCCAACTCCTCAACAACTTACAGCAGTTTGGGCTCAATAGAAAGTAGATATTACTTTGTGATTACATATAATTAAAGTCCATTAAAGATCCACTAACCCGTTATTATTACGAAACGTTTCAAAGAAATTATATTATAAACTTTCCTAGAATCGATTTAAACAAACAAGTCGTTTTGTTTAATTTGCATTTCGCAATTACTAATTGTGTTGTGTTGATTATTATTAGTGTAAGCATTCTTTGAATTAATATTTGTATTAAATTAAATTGCTTACGAAACATTTGACGAGTTAAAGGGAAGTGGTGACCTCGTAATTTAAAAAAAATACATTAAGTAGGTATATGAAACGAAACAATAAGGCGTTATGTATGTATGTATGTACTATGTATGTATGTATGGTCCTCTATAACTCTTAAACGTATTAACTGATTTTCATGAAGCTTTCTAGATAAACATTTATACGTACCGGAACACAGGATAGGCGACTTTTTTCTTTTTCAAAGCGGACATAAATATACAGTCGAATTGAGAACCTCCTCCTTTTTTGGAAGTCGGTTGAAAATGGGTTGAAACTCGACTTCAATTGTTTATGTCCGCGGCAGCAATGAAATTACCAATACACTTTACTTTCATCTTATCGTCCGCCCGTGTGAGGAAAGTCTATACACACCGAGCGCAGAAAATAGAAATCTTTTACGTAAATGGCTTTTACAATCGTCATTTCAGTTGAATAATAAATTTCGACTCATTAATTAATTAAACAAACCACTCAACGAACAACAGGGGACCATTAGTGTTTCTGATTGAGATTCTATTTAAGGAACATCTGGGTAATCATTTTGTCTCAAATATTATAATGAGTTGTTCTCAATACAGCGCATTGTTAGAGAGCCCAATTAAATTATAATAATAGTAATAATTTAAGTTGTTGTAATTAACCAACAGATAGACAGACGACCTTCTGTCAAATTGGATTGAAATTTTTCGTCCGTTCCATCTATCCCTCATTCCCTACTAAGGTATCCCAACAAAGGATTTTTATTCTTCAAATTCATTCATTTGAATCAATTTGAATTGTCAACTAGAAACTATGGATAGGAATAATAAAACTGAGTTTTAACTTTTTTATAGGAAAATTTTCCAATTTCTCTCTTTATAAGAACTTTCCAACAAAACTTCAAAGAATTTCGCAAAAAATTAATTGGCGAATTAGTTCTGCTGTTCTAGAGTTTTGCTTTATATGAGAAGTAGATATTAGGTTGTAGTAAAATACATATTTAAAAATATTAATAGCTAGTTGGCGCCCGCGACTTCGTCCGCGTTGAAAAAGAGCCTATCCTGTGTCTTGTACATCTAAATGTTTATTTCCCAAGTTTCATGAAAATCAGTGAATTCGTTTAGGAGTTATGGAGAAACATCATACATACCTACATACATACGTACAATACTTATATTGTCCTATACTCACAGATTTATTATTAACTAGCTGTTGCCCGCGACTTCGTCGACGTTAAAAAAGATAAAAAGTAGCCTATCACGTGTCCCGTACTTCTAAATGTTTATCTACCAAGTTTCATGAAAATCAGTTAATTCGTTTAAGAGTGATGGAGGAACATACATACAAAAATTGTAAAAATGGTCAATTTAGTTTCAGTATCTTGTATAGAGCCTATATACACGATATTTCTGAAAACACAGTAAATTACTCCATGACCGACCTACAGATTTATTTATTAGTATTGATTGATTTCCGAACTAATTTTATGACGTACTTGTTGGGCAATCTTAAAGGTGTTGTATTACTAGAAGCAAATTGTTGGAAGTGGTTGAAACAATGCGTTTATTATTCCAATTGGTTTCTCGTTTCGCGCGACATATTTGGTGGCGGAATGTCGACCAGCCCTCAGAAGTCAGTACTGAGGTACGACGACGGAAGTGTACGTTGTCCAATTATGACTTCGAGAACTCATTGATTCGTATTCACTGCAGATAGATAACTATAAAGTAGCCACCAACTGCACCGTTAAGGCCCATTGCAATATCAATATTGTAACTTGCTCCCGGTTTGGTTAGAACGAATAGCCTTCACTGCGATGTAAATGAATTTTGTTCATCATTTATTTCACAATCGGAATATTAATTAATTTTCAGTTCTCACTCATTACAAACTGAGCATGCCTTATTAACGCCCGATGAATACAGAAATGTGTCATTAGAAAGTGTTCTGTCGTGAGCGTGAGGAGGATTATTAAGGAAAATTTTAAAAACATTCTTTGTTTTCATGTGATGCTTGTCAAACTGTCTGACGATCCATTTGATGATAGGTGGTGTACCGTAACCTGTAAAGATGCAACGCCACAATCCCAAGTCCTTTATTATCCCAAAGAAACACACATAAGGACATTAGTGGCCTCAATAAAAGGGTCACCTGTGTAGTAGGTACTTAATCTCGACAGCATTTTTAAAAAAATAGAAAAGTAACATTGTTAGAAATTTGAAAATTTGAAAACATTTACAAGCTAATATTTTAATCAAACTACAAAATAAAATGTTCAGATGTATAATAAACTTAATACATAGGCTGCTACTTAAGTTTTGAGATATGACTAAACTGATGCGACTTTGTTTTATGTCAATGTAAAAATTATAATTTGGCCGAAGTGTGACCTTATTACCAATTAAAATTATTTGTTACAAAATGTCTATAGCCCACACACACAGTTGCTGGTGGTAGGTAGCTTGTTCTTAAAACTACGAATGAGCACTTTTGCGTCCGCTCGTTCGATGATAAGAAATTAATGATTCATTGTTACAAAATGTGTAATTTGAGCCCAATAATAACTGACTTTGTTTTCTCGTCGTGTCCGTTGGCGTGCGAACCCACACAGTTGCTAGTGGCAGGTAGCTTGTTCTTAAAATTGCGAATCAGCACTTGTGCAACCACCCAACCATTCGTTCGATGATAAGAAATTATTGATTCATTGTTACAAAATGTGTATTTTGAGCCCAATATTAATTAACTTATTTCGTAAAAGTAACATATTCTTAAAACTACGAATCTTTATTTTCTCTTTAGGTACATATATGATATTTGTATTAGGCTAAAGTCAGATTACATTAGTGATAGGTGTTAGCTTTAAATAATAACCCGCAGGCTTATTATCTAAATGCGTCTGCTGAGCAACAGACGAATGGTAAAAGAATTTTTCAAATCGATCCAGTAGTTTCGGAGCCTATTCTATACAAACAAACAAACAATCAAATCTTTCCTCTTTATAATATTAGTATAGACTAGCTGGTGTCCGCGACTTCGTCCGCGTTGAAAAAGTAAAAAGTAGCATTACCTTTGACTTGTACGTCTAAATGTTTATCTACCAGGTTTCATGAAAATCATATAATTTGTTTAAGAGTTATGGAGGAACATACATACATACAGAAAAAATCCTAAAAATCGTCAACTTAGTTTCAGTATCACGTAGAGATTTCAGTTTCAGTATCACAAAGTAAATATCTTACTCCATGACAATTAATAATTATTATTACCATGAAGATATACATAATAAGTACTAATCAATACTAATAATAAATCTGTAGGTCGGTTTTCAGAAATATTGTGTATATAGGCTTTATACATGACACTGAAACTAAATTGACGATTTTTAGAATTTTTTTCTGTATGTATGTATGTATATATGTATGTCCCTCCATAACTTTTAAACGAATTAACTGATTTTCATGAAACTTGGTAGATAAACATTTAGAAGTACGGGACACGTGATAGGCTACTTTTTATCTTTTTTAACGCGGACGAAGTCGCGGGCAACAGCCTACTATTATATATTTATAAAATTAGTGAACGGATAATGTAGATGTAATTTGGTACACATATAGTTTATTACCCGGATTTACGAATAGTATAATTTTTATACTGGAAATATATTGTTAGGTACCCGAGGTGTTATTTTTCAATGTTTCAATGTGAAAAGATTGTGAGAGTTAAAATAATTTGGGTATTTTCTCATGA
The DNA here is from genome assembly GCA_918317495.1 of Synanthedon vespiformis. Taxonomy (NCBI): domain Eukaryota; kingdom Metazoa; phylum Arthropoda; class Insecta; order Lepidoptera; family Sesiidae; genus Synanthedon; species Synanthedon vespiformis. The sequence goes on from OU906947.1 coordinate 9,592,525, forward strand.
GTAAAGACTGTTTGAAAGCAAGCATGTCTAGTCTAGTGATTATATTATATATGAAATGAGGAATATTTGAATTATATTCGTACATATTACATATGCTTAGTGCAATTAGATCGATAAACCGCAACAGGCGAGTGGTCCACTGAGCTATGAAATCATGCAGCCGCGGTATGTAGGCTGCACTTTCTCAAGTGGGCGACTTATTGCAAGTAGACGTACTCGTAGTACATTTTCAATCCCGCGGAATCCACGTGCTAGCGGAAGCGGACTCCCTCTGGATTATATCGCTCTTAGCAGGGGAAGAATAGCACGCACTCGTCCATACAAAAAGAGATAACGTTTTTCCACTTCTAAATATTTTCCAATCTCCATGATTTTTTTGCATGTTATTGACACAGTGAAAGACTAAGTTTATAGGTTTTCCTTTTTTCAAAATTTGCATTAGATTCAAACTTATAGGCACCTCAAATAACTTATTTTTTATGATTAAAACTTTGTCGAATTAAACCGTTTGTTTTATAAAAATCATCTATTTTTTTATAAAAAGCGAAACCTATAAACCTAGAATATATCATGCTGAAACGATCGACATGAAAATCAAAGTGATTTGTTAAGATTTAGTTAGTGGAAACTTTTTTCTCCCGAAATCAAATTTCACCAAAAAAAGGACTATTGTCAGTCGGAAGCTGCACAACGCTCTCTATCGCACGACTGCCCAAGCGATAGCATCTGTTTTCCTAAATACCTATCGCAAAGCTATACTTCCCTCTTAAGTCGAGTGCAACTTGGGACTTGCAAGTTGGATTAGGACTAAAATTATTTTTTTTTGGTTTTTAATTTTTTTTTGAATATGTGAAGCAATTTTTAATAATTTTTTACTAGTATATGTCATGAGAGATCCAATAAAAAATGATTCAAATCCATTTATTATAAGTGGATTTTAGGTATTGTAAGTATCTAAAGTTCAGATGATTTTGGAAACAACGTAATGCATATATAATATAGCAAAATTGTTTTATTTAACTTACAAATGTAGATATGTAGGTTGGTACCTAATATCTAGGCAGTGTTCTAAGCATGCTCTAGGTACATTTACCTATCGGGAATCAATTAGATATTTGACACTGAAATTAATAAAAATGTGTCCGGTACCGACATGTAAAAAATAACACAATCATGAGTCATGTTCATGTTATAAATATTATTTCAACTTAAATTTATGTCAGTTCAGTGGTCATAATATTTCTCAAGCCTTAATACCAAGAACATTTATTGTTCAACAGTGTTATCATTGTAAGAATAGGACCATGTTTATAATAACGAAGAAATTAACGAGTAAACATTAACTAATTAATGAAGCTGTAATTGAGACAAACTTAGCCGCAGAATGTGTTGATGAATGATTCATGAAGGCGAATAGGTGTGTTTTATTTATACAAAAACACTAACGATCCGCGCGGTTTTGCTCGAGTGCAATTTGCTAAAGAAAACCTTTAAAAAATATAAAATGCTAAAAGTAATTTAGGTTTATAATTCGGTCTATTCTCTTTTTAATAATTATATTATCATTGTTTGATTGTTTGGTTGTACGCGCTAATCTCAGGAACTACTGGTTCGAATTGAAAAATTATTTTTGTGTTGGATAGTCCATTTATTGAGAAAGGCTATAGGCTATATGGTCCATGAGCCAGCGACAGATTTTCATGACCAATTTCCTCCCAGTCGATAACTTGTAAAATGACTGAGAGAGTTGTATCATGAAGCGTCGTGAACGTCAGCTGCGGCTCCTATGATTAAAAATTCATCAAATTATAGTTAGCCTATTATTTTGAAGAAACAAAATTGTCAGCTATTTATAAAATAGTGGATTATGCGTCTGCAGGTCACACGAATATATACGTGTTTAGTGATTACCTCCCAATAGAAAATTTATCAGATGATAGTTTATATATTACTGTTAATAAATAAAAAAGTCAGCTGGCTATATCTTGGTGGAATGCTTGTCAGCTGATGCTCTGAAAGTGTAACGGGCTACCACTGCTCAACCCACCATCGGAGCCGCAGCTGACGTTCACAACGCATCATGATACAACTCTCTCAGGCATTTTACAAATTATGGACTGAGAGGAAAATCATTGACGAAATTAGTGCCTGGCTTACGGACCAATAAAGTACGCGGACGAAGTCGCGGGCACCAGCTAGTCTATTATAAAACAAAGTCTCCCGCCGCGCCTGTCTGCCTATCATTAAAAGTCATGTACGGCTTAATTTAGATAAATAATAATAAATGACAATTGAATAAAAATAATTTAAATAATTTAGATATAACATGTTATTACCTTTTTAAATCGTATACTTTTTTTATTTTAAATTATTTCAAATTATCATTTGATCGTAACTAACTAAGATTAAAAATACGAAAGTGCGTTTTTAAACGATCATGAATTACATTAACGTTGTCGAGGATACAAAAAAGGACATACGTAGGTGTTTCTATCCATGAAGAAGTATACTGTTCTCGAGAGAAAAATTACCTAAATGTTTTAACACCTAAGAAAAAGAAGCGCTAATGAAGCAATTCAAATTATAATCTTTAAAGCCGCTTTAAAATTAGCACAAACAATCAGTGCGTTGTGTTTTTCTATACATAACTATTAATGTGATATAAAAGCCAATCTGCTTACTTATACTGTAGCCAACGTTGAAACGGAAACAGGTACTTAAATCGTTAACTGTAAGGTCTTGTGTGACTACAGTAACTTTCTTTGTGTGAAGCGGGTCGTTAGCCGATACCTTAGAGGGAAAGGGAGAGCCGATATCACCAAAAAATACTTTTTGCTTTATAATTAAATCGACTAGTTGAATTCGATATTAAAAAAATTAGGTCGGCTCGGCCGAGCGTTTTTACATGAATACGTGTATGTTACGAGTAATATTTTCTTTGAGCATATTTAGTATGTCTATACTAATATTATAATAATAATAATAATAACATTTATTTCAGACATTTGTCCATATTAGTGTTAGTAATACAAGGAAAAAAGAAAAACTTAAAAACTATGTTAGTAATTATATTTACAACACGAAAGTGTGGTTTGTGCCCACATCTTTCTTATGTAACAGTCTACACATATGGATATTGTATTATAAAGAGGAAAGATTTGATTGTCTGTTTGTTTGTTTGTATTGAATAGGCTCCGAAACTACTGGACCGATTTGAAAAATTATTTTACCATTAGAAGCCGACATTATCCGTGATGAACATAGGCTACTTTTTACCTCGGGAAAATGCTTCATTCTTACGGGAAAAAGGGTAATAGGACAACGGCTAGTTATGTATAAATCCAACTAATTCGATAATATGGTATATAACAAAAAAAAATCTTTCATCCTTTAACTGTTGAAAATATTCGATTTTGTCGTTAAAATATAATTTGCATTTGTAATTCGAATTGAAATAAAAAAAAATAGATTCTAAAATTAAATACCGTAATATTAGAATATTACGATATCCTCTCAGCATAACATAACATATAATAGTTTATGTTGATTTAGGAGGTAAACTAGCAGGTTTTTTCTCGACTAATAGAAGGACCATTTAAAACTATGTTTAAATGACTGCTTGACTGCAGAAAGCTTCCGAGAGAACGAGCAACCAGTTAGGAAAGATTCCGGTCTCTCTTACAATAATCGCAAGGTTATTCAACTTTTTATCTCGTAGTTGCGGGTGCATGCTATAAGGAATTACAGTTTGTATTGTTTAATAGATCCATATATTATTAATTAATTTATGACTCAATACATTAGCGATAAGTAAGGAATGTTCTCCCATCTGACCCTTTATTTATTTAGAACATATAGTATATTTTTAACTAAGTAAGTAATTGTTCAATGAATATATTGATGTTTTAATTTTGTAGATTTTTTACATATTCATCTACGCATATTATTATAATATATCGATCCTTTCAGCTCTACTATTATATTAATTATCAATACTCAAAAAATTGAACCGCCGAAAAAAGTGAAAAGCAAAAAATAATTTTATTTAACCTTATAATAACTAAACTTAAACTAATGTATAACTAATGTACTTAAGTTCTTAAACTAATGTACTTAAGTGTACGCGAAGTAAAACGGCGCCAAACAAGCAAATTAATTAATTACTTAAAGAGTGATGCGCGGCGGCGACTCAAAATTACTTAATACTTAGGTATACTTATATGAAATTAAGAACTTAGTTATTATAAGGTTAAATAAAATTATTTTTTGCTTTTCACTTTTTTCGGCGTTTTAATTTTTTCCTAAAAACTTTAATTTTATGTGTATAATATTAATAAAACGGATAAGCAAAGCATACCGTCTCTAATTGTGGTCTCGTCTTGTGGTATGTTTTCATTGGACTTTCATACATCATTGGAATAATCTATTCTAGGCAAATCACTAATTGTTTCCAGAAACATTAGCGTAGTTAAATTGATTAACAGGGCGGTATCTTATTACTATCGGTTGATTAACGTATTCAAACAATGTGAAACGGTCAAACATTACACTGGATACCTCTGTTTAAGTAACGGATACGTACCTATTGTATGGTGTTTGTTTACACTTAGCACTCGGTTCTAACAGTAGCATACATTGTTAGAGGTATACCCTATCACAACAACGTTTATGCTCAGATCCATAAAACAACCAACGTATTTTGATTTCAACGCCAAAAGCACAAAGAGGGATATTGTTATCTTACTAAATGGCGCGATTGTGAACACCGAAATTTAACATGAATACTTATTTGCACTTATAAATCGCCCTCAAATTATAAATTTCCGCGCTCCTTTTAAGTACTTCGACGTTAAAATTTATTCCATTTTAAATTGTGTACATTTGTAACGTGTTGATTTTTTTTTTACATTTAGATGTAAAAAAGGAACAGTACTTTTTTTGAATAAAAAGTCCTACTTATATCGTTTTTTGTACTTCAAGACTGGTAGTATGTCACCCCTAGGCTCAATGGATACGGGTGCCAAGACGTGTGTAAGTAAAAATTCGTAAAATGTTATCAGCAATCTTACTTAAATTTTTAAGACGTATGCTAAAATCTAAATATTGGAGTTTAAAGTACAGTAAGTTTACATGTCATTTAGCTTAAAGTTTAAATGGATTGCGTCATTTCTTCTGTAAAAAGATCTTAGCCTCTTTTTTGGCTTGCCCATACCAGAGTCTAGGGCAAGCTACGTCATCTATGGCATCTAAGCCATTTAAGCCAGCTAGGGCAAGCTACGTAGTGCCCTGCATAGGCTCTGTACTGAAATACGCAAGTAGTGTTTGTAACTGAAATTCGTAACGACCAATTGACCACCCTATGTTTCAACACGTAACTGTAATTTTGTCATTCAATTGTTATTATTATTCTTTGTTATGTGTCACACACATTAAAGCCGTGTTTCAAGTAATGACTAGTTTTCACCTCCGGTTTCACACTAATGCAATTTTTTCTGCAAATTTTATGCAGAAACTTTACTTGTCTATCGGCTCTTTCCAATAGTGAAACCGCATTTCAATCCGTTGGGTGGCTAAGAATAAAAAACAGAAGCGGACAGGGACTTTATTTTACAATATGTATACAATATTTTACGATTGTAGAGTGTGACCCTCTTGACCCACTAGTTTTTGAAGTTTAAGAGTTCAAAATGTAACCAAGTTAACCAAGTATTACGGGACCAACGGGACCAAGTAACCAACGGGATATTATAACCAAGTTTTTTAAACTTAAATGTGGGCTGGCAAGCTAGCGGTCTACTTGCCATGTTGGACGACATGCTGGATTATTATAAAAACTGTAATACATGTAATATGAAATGAACAAAGGATTTGATGTGATATGAAAAAGAATATGAACAAAGAATGTACAAAACAAGGAGCAATATAAAGAGGCATTGGTTATACCTACACATGCGGTTCGATGGGGATGGATGATAACGATTTAGAAAGTAGCTCAGATCCGGGCTAGGCTACCTATGTCCAATTGGGTGCCTAGGTAAACGTGGAGGTCGGCAACCGCAAGGGCTTCGACCCGTGGTGCTAACGCGCCTGCGCGACCCGGTCATCGACCAACCCGCGCCCCTCTGACCGTCCCCCGCCCGGGGTGGTTCGCTCGAGCCCGGGACACCCACCCGCTCAACCAGCTCAGCATCTAAATTTATACATACAATCTGTACACATCCCACTCATTTTTAATAACTGAAGATTCAACAAAGGTTGCTATCCCAGTTCGCAAATTCAGCTGCAGACGGCAGTCAAGCACATAGATCAGCAAAAATCCAAAAGCAGTTTTAGATTAATTGATATGCGAGGCACTTGAATCATGACATTCTGAAATTGTTTCGTGCTTTCTTCTCAGGATTGTCATCTTTTCCGAAGCCCTGAAAAAAAAATTATAATGACAATCGATACAGTTCTTCGAGAAACCAATTTGATGAATAATTTTGATTTAATTTGATAACATTTGTCTACGATAATACCTACGTACATTACACAGTTGCTTAACCTTCTCCGGGTCAACTGATTTTAATTACCTCCTCTAGATCTCTCTTCTTAACGTGATTATCGCTGTTAGGATATATGTCTCCTGAGTCACTACACCATGAAATTCTACTAAACCCGATACAATTGTAGATGTTGCTCATTGAAATAATATATTTTATTTTGCTAGACTTAGCTGTCTAGACAGTCTCAAATAGACACCCCATTTTAAGTCATTAGAAATACTTATTGATTGTTGGAATGGGTTTCTATGTCCCCTTGAAACAGGTGCTTATTCACTAATTTGTCAACCCACATAGACCCCTTTAAGCTTTTATCTGGTCGACTGCTTTGCCTTTTTTAAACTCTACCCCTATACATACATACATACACAATACACACATATAAAAACGACACATACGACCTATATGGGAATTATTAAATGAAAAGCATAAAATTTCTACATTTTGACTTCATGTTGCGTCCAAGTTGAATAAAATGTTATGTAACTTTAATATTATTATAAAACGTCTACATTATTTATTTCATATAATAATGTTATATCTTTTTTAACATATCTCGGTCTCATAATGAGTAGGTACACATGACTCAAGACAAATGTTTGTCCACGGATAGGGTAGGGATATGGATACGGATACGGATCTTAACTTTCTTACTCAAAAGTGCCGGTGCGCGTGACCTTGAAACGATAGTTGACACTAGCCACTTGAGGCTTTGCATTATAAGTTTTTCATTGCTACCTATCACATATATCGTCGGTCTAACTCGTTAACCTGCTAAGTCACATTTTGCATAGTTTTTAGGTGGAAGAAAAAATGACATCAGGCATAATGTGAAATGAGCAACATTATCATTACAATACTTAGAATTTAGCAGGTTTTCTTTGTAAAGATTTGCTATTAGTTAGAAAGCAGTTTTTCTTTTATGAAATTTCTCACCTTTTTAGTTTGATAATCGTAGTTATTCTTTCACCAAATGGTAGACAATCGTCTAAACTTGTCGAAAATTATAGGAATTGACCAAAAATGGACTTAGCAGGTTAACGAATTAGGCCGACGACGATATGTAGAATTTCAGTTATGAATTAAAAATTAATAAAGTGAAAGATCAGTAAAAAGATCCGCCAAAAATTAACGGATACGGACCTTTCTTCTCCCTTGGATATCCGCGGATACAGATACGGATATCCGGCACATCAACTCCTTACATATCAAAACGTGCCACTTAACCATTTTGTTACATTAATCTGGAGTCACCTTAAGTTTTCTATTATTTATTACATACTCTTTTTTTTGTAAATACTGCCACTGGCTTAAACTAAAAAAAAATCGATGCCGTTGTTGGATGAGTGGTTAGGGTGCTTGCCTTAATGCTCTGTTCAGGGATCTCGGGTTCGATTCTCGGCACGGTCATTTGATAGTAGGATTTACTCTGGATTTGGAAAGTAGTGACAGAGCACAATGAATTTCGCAGTCATTTGGGCAACCAGAAGGGCAGTAACACTACAGCTTAGTCAAAAGGACCGTCTGTCGAATTTAAGATTTAAAAAAATATTGTCCAAAATTATACCAGACTTGTTCAAAAGCAAAATCGAAGTCATTATAGAACCATATTAATAAATAAAATAAAGTAAGGATTAGCGTTTTTTTTGGTCGACTTTAATTAACACATGTATTTGTAACAAACTAACGTTCCCAAATAATCAATACTAATAATAAATCTGTAAGGGTTGGCCATGGAGTAAGTTACTTTGTTTTCAGAGATATCGTGTTTACAGGCTCTATACATGATATTGAAATTAAATTGACCATTTTCTGTATGTATGTATTTTGCTCCATATCTCTTAAAGTAATTAACTGATTTTCATGAAACTTGGTAGATAAACATGTAGACGTACAGGACACAGGATAGGCTACCTTTTTTTTCTTTTTCAACTAATATTTAATAAATTTATGTATCACTAACTTCTGTCATCGTTGAATTAAAAACGACTTAGTTTAACACTATTTAGAGAAGTGGCTGTTAATTCCAATTATTTGAGTGACCCTTTCAATTATGCTTTATTTATGTTAATTGTGATGTAAGCGTAGCGGCTGATGTGAGTTAATTATGGAATACAATTTGAATTTGAAGATGGCGCATAGTTATATAATATTATGTACTAGCTGTTGCACGCGACTTCGTCCGCGTAACTTTATAAAATATAGCCTATGTTATAGGCTGATAATATAGCTTCCCAACAGTGAAAGAATTTTTCAAGCCTATAAAGTAGTTCCGGTGCCTATTCACAACAAACAAACAAATCTTTCCTCTTTGTGAAATTAGTATAGATATAGATAATCAACTCAGCGCTGCAGACGAAATGATAAATCTGTCATAACAATTGGTTCGGTCGTATAAAATCCAAAACCGTTTTCACATGACGCCTATCAAAGGTGCCTGAGACTGAGAGCTCTTACGTCGACCCATTTATAAGCAATTTTCGAAGAAAAAAAATGGCAATTTTTTTAAAATCAATTATTAACCTATCATTAGTTTAATTCAATTATAAACTGCAGTAAACTTAGCATTTTTTTTATTAATTTTAAAAATAATATATTTTTTTACATAAAAATGCAACTTCTGATAACTAATGTGTAATCTACAACATAATTATATGAAAATAAATCGCTAAATTTTTGCTAAGCGCTAATCTCGAGAGTGGCTGGACCAAATCGGCAATTATTTTCTTCACGTTCTATGAAGAAAAAAATTGAAAAATTGGCCGTACTATGCCGGGAGCGGGTTATACACTAGGGCTCTTTTTTGACAAGCTAATATAATTTATTATAAAAATCAATATTTTGTATTTATGTACGGTATGTGAATTGTGACAACGTATCATTTGGTGATAGAGATGGGTGAGTCCTTGCGGGTAGGGGGCGGTATGCCCGGCCGCTGAACCCCGCCAGTCAAAATCAATACAGCTGCTATTCCCGCGCTCGTCTGGAGCTCGTTGCTATGGTTACGCAAGCAGATAGACCACGCGCGGGGATATCTTCCCCTCCCTCCCCAACGTTCAGTTGCTATGCGCCTCACCCCGCAGCCGGAGTTCTCGCTTTGTTCGCAATCTGAGCGAACCCACCCTCCACCGCCTCGCCGCTCTTTCCCACTTCTCAACCCTTTTTAGGTGCTAATGGCATTTATTACGTCAACCTGTTGTCACCCAATGATAAAAATCGTTTATTATAATATTTCATTTTAAGTAACAACAAATCACGACAACAAAGACTCTTTATTTTGTCTTTGTCTTTATTGAGTATCTAAGTATATGATCAAAAGTCTTGTTGACTCAAAATCTCAGATAATTATTTATCTTTAATAATGAGTCAACTGTAAAAGTGCAATTAACAATAACGCCGCGTAGTTAGAATATTTTTATCAATGTGACAAATGAAAGCGCATTTTGCATTAGACCTAGAATAAATTTGTTTAATGGTTAATTTCCTTTTTCTGTTGCGTTACAAGACTTCTTCCATTAGAGCGATGCCGAGGATAAACAAATATTTGTTTGCAAAGCGAAATATATATGTGTTTCATATCTCATAGAAATATTTTTATTTGCCGCCTTGCTCTAGTACTAGAAATATTTATATTAAATTTTATGTACTATGTACTATAATCATTTCTTTGCTAAATGCTATTACAATTTAAATAACATTTTTAATACTAGCCATTAGCTTGAGATTCGCACATTGTTAAATTGAAATAATTGAATTACAAAATTTCGTCTCCTCTGCCATTTTAATATTATATGTATTACGAAGAAATTATTTAAATGGTAGTGAAAACCTACACCGGTCAATCATACTAGGTTACTGTAAATAAATATCTGCATGAGTCGTATTTGTTGCGTCATGTAACTACTTATAATATTCGTGTAATATTACTTTCAGAATGTGGACCATAGAGCTAAATTTCGCTCCAAAAAAGGACAGCTACCATTCGTTAAGCTACATGGAGAGGAGATATCTGATAGTACTTTCATCATAAAGGAACTGTCTGAGAAGTATAACAAGGATCTTGATGCCGGTAATTTGCCTTCATATTACGTCCTTACATAAAGATAGTAATCATGCTTCATTTTCTTTTTATACGAAATTTTTTTTGAAGAATCATGTTTGTTAAGAGAGAATAAATTAAGTATTTCTCCATGAACTTTTAAAAATATTAGTGCCCGTTTCAACTGCATCCCAATCATTGATCGAACGCGGCCATCGCCCTATTTTAAAAGGTTTTAGCGACCTGAATCCTAGAATCCTAGATATGCTTGGGACGCCGCGCATGTGCACTAAATTATGTTTTTCCCAGGGTCTGGACGTTTGGCTGAGCTATTTCATGACCTAATTGTTTCACTTGCAGCTCTGACTCCGGAGCAACGGGTACTCGCCTATGCGATGACTTCCATGATTGAGAATCATCTCTCGTGGGTTATTATGTGGTGGCGTGCTAAGTATCCGAACAGTGTGCTCAAAGGCTATCAAGTGAACTTGCAAAATGCTTTGAATACCCGAATGCCGAACGCGATTCTCAACTTTTGCTACAAGTTAACTTCCGGACGCAAGGTCAGTTCCAAGTTTCTTCAAAAGTTTTTCAAATATATTTTTTTATTGTTTTATTTATTTTTGTGGTGGATTGTTCTAAGGCGTATAATTTTCTTATAGGGCATGAAGAAAGCTAAAGCCCACGGCATCGGTGTTCACTCTCAGGAGGAGATTGTTGAGATGGGCAAAAACGACCTTAGAGTTTTGTCCGACTTGCTCGCCGATAGGCCATTCTTCTTCGGCGATGAACCGACTCTGGTAAGTACATAACATATTATTAACAATCTTAAATCATATAATATTACATATAATGCGTTAGATTAGAACAAAGAGTGAAATGTGTATTTGTTTTGCAGCTGGATGTGGTTGCGTTCTCGAATCTCGCTCAGCTGCATTTCTTGGACAAAGAAGTGGAACATCCATTGAGGAATGCTATGAACGAAATGTTCCCCAATCTGGTGGGACTAGTGTCTCGCATAAAGGAGCGCGCGTTCCACGACTGGGATGACATTTGTGCCACCATCGATGTGACCACTCAGGAAAAGCCCAAGGAAGTGAAGGAGACAAAAGAGGGCACCGGGCCTGCTGAAAAACAGCCATTACCCGACGAACCCGAAAAGGGAAAGGTGAGTACGCGAAGACTTAGCACCACACCAACGTTCCATATGGACATTGATTTCTTCCCCACTGTCAATTTGATCAAATGTTAGGTTTCAACTTTTTAAATCTTAACAGTAACAGTGAATGGTGGTTATTATTTCAGGGTGACGAGAAGGAGAAAGAGCTGGAAAAAGAGCCGGAGGACAAGAAGGAAAAGGATGAAAAGTAAATCAGCTGTTCACCATCCTTTAAAGTTAACTTTCATATTTTGAATTATACACTAAGAGTCAGGGACTCATATTAGATCTGTAAATTATAAGCATCTAAATCCATTTGTCTTTCCCATTACTTTCAGTTTTTCAGACGCCAATTGCGTCAATGTTTAATTAATTGTGAAACTTTTTTTTTTCATTAAAATTGATCGATGTCGTCTAGTGGTAATATTAAATGATATTATATATAATAAGAGTAAATGTGGCTCTTCTTACAACCTAATCATTTTTAATTATTTTCCTATTATTATATTTTAAATCTATGCTTTATATTAATCATATTATGTCTATTGTGTTCGTTTTTCTTTCATAAAATTATAAAATAAATAGTGATAAGAAATTTGGTTGTTTAGGTACTTATATATACGTCTTTAGATATTCGCTTGTAATCGAATGGATTAAAGTAATTATAGGTATACTTGGATATTGTGGAAATTGACTAACATGTTTGAAGACATAAAATTTGTTCTACATTGTTCTATATTTGGCATTTTAATATTACATACATCATAATTATAATAATACAGTAAGTGGGTATTAGAGATGTATCGTGTGTAACCAAAGGAGTGGCACCATTATTTAGAGTTTAGAGTATAATAATACTATGTATAGAATAAAAACTCATAGAATATAGTCGTTCTAAAACATAAATTGAATCTACAATGCTTTAGTTAGATAATTTACTCCTGATCACCAAGGGGTTTTGTTCAAAATTCCAACATCTATGAACAGAAAACGTCTACCTTTCAATGTGTTGTTATTCTCAAATATGTAAGATATATATTTATATTGTATTTAGATATCAATTTTTAAATTCAGTATTTTGCATTTGTTGTTTTAATGTATTTAAAAATTTAGCTAAAAAATATTAAAATTTGTTCGACACCTAGATAAAATTGGATCGTAGCAGTCGCAAACATTTTGACTAGTGTGCATGAAAATTGGAGGAGCTGGCGTACATGTTTAGGCGGTTTTGAGATTCTTGTATTTTATTGAGTTTTAAAAAAATTTACAATTTACAATTTTTGATAAACGAAAAAAAAGCCTGCAAGACTGTTTTTCATGTTATTATGTAATTCATAGTCCATAAAATTTTGACTAATGTATTAATTGTTAAGGTTTAGGAACGAATGTACTCAAATTTTATATATTTAAGATCAACATTTAGCGTTATTAAAGTAAATTGTGGGTATTCTGCGGCCAAACAGTGACGTCTAATGTAATTTTACATTCACTCTTTCTGCTCATTTTTCTTACAACTGGCACACATTAACAAAATTAATACATCGACTTACATATTAATTAGAAAGTTAATAAGATCTCAATATAACATAGCTCATGTTAGTTATTGTATTTCAAAATAATAGAAAAATTAGACTCAATAAAAATAAAATTTCATTAGTATTTTGAAAACATCTCGAAATGGTGCTTAAACACAGGTTTGCGTGTAAAACCATACACGTATCACCGTGTAAATTTCGGTATTTATAACAGTTTTTTTTTTTTTTTAAATAATATAAACTTCAATTTAAGTAGTATTTTGTTCTTCTGTTAAAAGATTCATTCCAAATTAAAATTAATGCATTTGCACAACTACCACAGATGCTTTCGAATTGTTTAAATACACGTCAAGACTGGTATCGAGTCAATGTGCGTTCAGTAAAGTAATTTAATGATGTCTGACTGAGTAATTAATGAGTTCATTAATTCCATTAGTTGATGAGTCATGCCTTATGGGATGGCAACTGCGCGCGCGACGCTAGGTAGCACGAACATTGAAAATTCGTGCATTCAATAAATACGCATGAAGGTATATTATATATTGTATTGTATACACCCTGTCTCTAACCCCCTTCGTATTGATTATGATGACGTCAGAATTAACTATACCACCATAAAAGCCCACTGTGCCGCTTCGATATAAATAACATCGGATGACTATTGCAGACTATAAATTTATTAATTTACAGTCTGCAATGGCCTTTGTGTTTTAGAATTATAGGTGCTCATGCACGATTAGTTTAATTAGGTGGAGGATCACTGGAACAGGCTTCATATTAAGGTTATTAAATTAAAGTACATTCCATTAATAAAATACAGACACTGTAAGTAGGAAGTAATGTTTGAAGTGGCAGTATGCGGTGTTAAGTAGTTCATATAACGAACTTTCCTTGCCAAATGCTTTTCAGGAAGTTAGCGTTTTGACTATCGCTCGTGAACGGAACAAAACCTTTATAGTAATTAAACTGATACCATCTGGTTTGGATTCATCAAGTCCCTTTAAGACAGACAATCAAACAAACAGACAGACAGACAAAGGTCGTCTTCGTACGATTATTGTTAGAATGTAACGTACTTGTAAGTGTATATGTCAAAAATCTTATCATTTAATTAGTAATGTTAAGATATGTTAGGTAAGAGTGAACGGAGCCCTTGGCTGCGTTAGAATGTAAGAATGTCGTATTAGATATACGATATATACGTGTATAGATAGATCGTATACCTATATGTATCGTATATATCGTATACAGATCGCGGTCCATGTCATCATTAGTACCGCAGGTAGATGTAGAAAATATTGATTTGACGTATGTTTTGATTTCTCGTTCTCGGGGAAACGGTTGACACAAAGTCCCTCCCCACAACTGCTTACCATCACTGCCATTAGTCTCAAAAATAAGAGTTTAATAATAAGACAAAGTAAATAGAATAGATAATGTGGAGGTTTATAAAAGGTATAAATTGCGCCTCCGCAACATTGTCGCGGCAGCGGCCATATACATACCGTATACATATTGATTCATAGGAATTAATATTGAGGCTACATATACCCACCTCTAGAGCCTGTTTCAGTGTCCAACAAACGCGGATCTCTTTCGCGTTTAGTATTAGATATTTATATTAAGTTTATTAGTTTTATTTTATTTTTAGTTTTAGTATTTAGTCCCGGGCCACCATTCAAGGGTCCTGTCCATTCATACATCACATACTTTGGGTTCTGTCGCGTATCAGAATACGCGAAAGAACGGCGCAGTGTCGCCGCTAATGTTAGTCAAATTACCTATATTATAATTAGAAATATTAGAAAAAGCTCAGATTTTCAAAAGGATATAGTTTGAGATGGTCAATTTTTGAAATCGTCAGAATTACAAATGGTCAGTTTTGTAGAGTCTACTAAAATTACAAGTGTAACCTTATTAAGGAAAAAATATCTTTGGATGTAGTCAGATTCCGTTATTACGTTATGTTATTAATTTTGCTATAACCGTCCTGCCAGCACTCCATTCGAGCATAATTTGACCCGGACAAGATTAATCATACTGTTGTTTGCCTGGCCATAATTTTTCTACCTTTTGAATTGGACAAATGTTCACCAACCTAAAAATACTGCTGTCAAGCTCAAATTCTGACATTGGTGCAATATATAAGAACTACTGAAAAACAGCCCAGGTACAAATAAACTAGTGGGAACAAAAGTATTTCACGGCCGCAGCACCTAGCTAGATCATAGATATTCAGAATCTTAGTTTTTTTTTAAATAAACAAGTCTTAACTATTTGAAAAACTGACCACCTGAAAGTCTGTCCTTTTGAAAATCTGACCTTTTGAAAGTAAAGGTTAATTTATATTAAGTTTATTAGTTTTATTTTAGTTTTAGTTTTAGTATTTAGTGGACCAACATTCAAAGGTCCCTTCTGTTACATATATCACAAAATTTGGGTTCTGTTGCGTATCAGAATACGCGACAGAACGGCGCAGTGTCGCCGCTAATGTTAGTCAAATTACCTATATTATAATTAGAAATATTAGAAAAAGCTCAGATTTTCAAAAGGATATAGTTTGAGATGGTCAATTTTTGAAATCGTCAGAATTACAAATGGTCAGTTTTGTAGAGTCTACTAAAATTTTTGACGAGCCCGTTGGACGAGTGGCAAGAGTGCTTGCCTAGCGTTTCAGGGGCCCCGGGTTCGATTCCCGGCGGGGTCAACTTTGGAAATTTTAATATAATTTTCAAAATTGACTCCGGTCTGGATTTGAAAAGTAGTGGTAGGGCACACTGCGTTCCGCAGTCATTTGGGCAGCCCGTCTGGCGGCAGTAACCACCACCTTACAGAATACCACCGTGAAATAACAGCATTTACGTGCTGTTGTGTTTCGGTGAGTGAGTAAGGGATGCCAGAGCCCATTACCCCATCCCTTCCCCTTAAAATTCCTTCCCTTCCCTTTAAATAAACAAGTCTTAACTATTTGAAAAACTGACCACCTGAAAGTCTGTCCTTTTGAAAGTAAAGGTTAATTTATATTAAGTTTATTAGTTTTATTTTAGTTTTAGTATTTAGTCCCGGGCCAACGTTCAAGGCTCCTGTCTAATACATATATCACAAAATTTGGGTTCTGTTGCGTATCAGAATACGCAACAGAACGGCGCAGTGTCGCCGCTAATGTTAGTCAAATTACCTATATTATAATTAGAAATATTAGAAAAAGCTCAGATTTTCAAAAGGATATAGTTTGAGATGGTCAATTTTTGAAATCGTCAGAATTACAAATGGTCAGTTTTGTAGAGTCTACTAAAATTACAAGTGTAACCTTATTAAGGAAAAAATGTCTTTGGATGTAGTCAGATTCCGTTATTACGTTATGTTATTAATTTTGCTATAACCGTCCTGCCAGCACTCCATTCGAGCATAATTTGACCCGGACAAGATTAATCATACTGTTGTTTGCCTGGCCATAATTTTTCTACCTTTTGAATTGGACAAATGTTCACCAACCTAAAAATACTGCTGTCAAGCTCAAATTCTGACATTGGTGCAATATATAAGAACTACTGAAAAACAGCCCAGGTACAAATAAACTAGTGGGAACAAAAGTATTTCACGGCCGCAGCACCTAGCTAGATCATAGATATTCAGAATCTTAGTTTTTTTTTAAATAAACAAGTCTTAACTATTTGAAAAACTGACCACCTGAAAGTCTGTCCTTTTGAAAATCTGACCTTTTGAAAGTAAAGGTTAATTTATATTAAGTTTATTAGTTTTATTTTAGTTTTAGTTTTAGTATTTAGTGGACCAACATTCAAAGGTCCCTTCTGTTACATATATCACAAAATTTGGGTTCTGTTGCGTATCAGAATACGCGACAGAACGGCGCAGTGTCGCCGCTAATGTTAGTCAAATTACCTATATTATAATTAGAAATATTAGAAAAAGCTCAGATTTTCAAAAGGATATAGTTTGAGATGGTCAATTTTTGAAATCGTCAGAATTACAAATGGTCAGTTTTGTAGAGTCTACTAAAATTTTTGACGAGCCCGTTGGACGAGTGGCAAGAGTGCTTGCCTAGCGTTTTAGGGGCCCCGGGTTCGATTCCCGGCGGGGTCAACTTTGGAAATTTTAATATAATTTTCAAAATTGACTCCGGTCTGGATTTGAAAAGTAGTGGTAGGGCACACTGCGTTCCGCAGTCATTTGGGCAGCCCGTCTGGCGGCAGTAACCACCACCTTACAGAATACCACCGTGAAATAACAGCATTTACGTGCTGTTGTGTTTCGGTGAGTGAGTAAGGGATGCCAGAGCCCATTACCCCATCCCTTCCCCTTAATCCTGCTATGGTCGGCAGCGCACTTGTAGCACTTATGGCCTTGCTTGTGTTATAGGCGACGGTAGCCACCTACCATCAAGTGGACCGTCAGCCTGTCTGTCGACCTTAACATAAAAAATAAAAAAAAATTACAAGTGTAACCTTATTAAGGAAAAAATATCTTTAGATTGTTTACATGTAGTCAGATTCCGTTATTACGTTATGTTATTAATTTTGCTTTAACCGTCCTGCCAGCACTCCATTCGAGCATAATTTGATCCGGACAAGATTTAATCATACTGTTGTTTGCCTGGCCATAATTTTTCTACCTTTTGAATTGGACAAATGTTCACCAGCCTAAAAATACTGCTGTCAAGCTCAAATTCTGACATTGGTGCAATATATAAGAACTACTGAAAAACAGCCCAGGTATAAATAAACTAGTGGGAACAAAAGTATTTCACGTCCGCAGCACCTAGCTAGATCATAGATTTTCAGAATCTTAGTTTTTTTTTAAAAATAAACAAGTCTTAACTATTTGAAAAACTGACCACCTGAAAGTCTGTCCTTTTGAAAATCTGACCTTTTGAAAGTAAAGGTTAATTTATATTAAGTTTATTAGTTTTATTTTAGTTTTAGTTTTAGTATTTAGTGGACCAACATTCAAAGGTCCCTTCCATTACATATATCACAAAATTTGGGTTCTGTTGCGTATCAGAATACGCGACAGAACGGCGCAGTGTCGCCGCTAATGTTAGTCAAATGACCTATATTATAATTAGAAATATTAGAAAAAGCTCAGATTTTCAAAAGGACATAGTGTCAGATGGTAAATTTTTGAAATCGTCAGAATTACAAATGGTCTGTTTTGTAGATTCTACTAAAATTACAAGTGTATCTTTATTAAGGAAAAAATATCTTTAGATTGTGTACATGTAGTCAGAATCCGTTATTACGTTATGTTATTGATTTTGCTATAACCGTCCTGCCAGCACTCCATTCGAGATCTGGACAAGATATACTCGTACCCATTCGGGGCAACTTGTCAGGTCTATTGTTTGCTTGGCCATAATTTTTCTACCTTTTGAAGTGGACAAATCTTCACCAGCCTAAAAATACTGCTGTCAAGCTCAAATTCTGACATTGGTGCAATATATAAGAACTGCTGCAACACAGCCCAAGTACAAATAAACTAGTGGGAAGTTGGGAACAAAAGTATTTCACGGCCGCAGCACCTAGTTAGATCTTCAGAATCTCAGTTTTTTTTTTTAAATAAACACACTCTTATTTTTATTTGATTATATTTTGCCATTTGTAAGTCTAACGATTTGAAAAACTGACCACCTGAAAGTCTGTCCTTTTGAAAATCTGACCTTTTGAAAGTAAAGGTTAATTTATATTAAGTTTATTAGTTTTATTTTAGTTTTAGTTTTAGTATTTAGTTTTAGTTTTAGTAGACCATTCAAGGGTCCTGTCCATTCATACATCACATACTTTGGGTTCTGTTGCGTATCAGAATACGCGACAGAACGGCGCAGTGTCGCCGCTAATGTTAGTCAAATTACCTATATTATAATTAGAAATATTAGAAAAAGCTCAGATTTTCAAAAGGATATAGTTTCAGATGGTAAATTTTTGAAATCGTCAGAATTACAAATGGTCAGTTTTGTAGAGTCTACTAAAATTACAAGTGTAACCTTATTAAGGAAAAAATATCTTTAGATTGTTTACATGTAGTCAGATTCCGTTATTACGTTATGCTATTAATTTTGCTATAACCGTCCTGCCAGCACTCCATTCGAACATAATTTGATCCGGACAAGATTTAATCATACTGTTGTTTGCCTGGCCATAATTTTTCTACCTTTTGAATTGGACAAAATGTTCACCAGCCTAAAAATACTGCTGTCAAGCTCAAATTCTGACATTGGTGCAATATATAAGAACTACTGAAAAACAGCCCAGGTACAAATAAACTAGTGGGAACAAAAGTATTTCACGGCCGCAGCACCTAGCTAGATCATAGATCTTCAGAATCTTAGTTTTTTTTTAAATAAACAAGTCTTAACTATTTGAAAAACTGACCACCTGAAAGTCTGTCCTTTTGAAAATCTGACCTTTTGAAAGTAAAGGTTAATTTATATTAAGTTTATTAGTTTTATTTTAGTTTTAGTTTTAGTATTTAGTGGACCAACATTCAAAGGTCCCTTCTGTTACATATATCACAAAATTTGGGTTCTGTTGCGTATCAGAATACGCGACAGAACGGCGCAGTGTCGCCGCTAATGTTAGTCAAATTACCTATATTATAATTAGAAATATTAGAAAAAGCTCAGATTTTCAAAAGGATATAGTTTGAGATGGTCAATTTTTGAAATCGTCAGAATTACAAATGGTCAGTTTTGTAGAGTCTACTAAAATTTTTGACGAGCCCGTTGGACGAGTGGCAAGAGTGCTTGCCTAGCGTTTTAGGGGCCCCGGGTTCGATTCCCGGCGGGGTCAACTTTGGAAATTTTAATATAATTTTCAAAATTGACTCCGGTCTGGATTTGAAAAGTAGTGGTAGGGCACACTGCGTTCCGCAGTCATTTGGGCAGCCCGTCTGGCGGCAGTAACCACCACCTTACAGAATACCACCGTGAAATAACAGCATTTACGTGCTGTTGTGTTTCGGTGAGTGAGTAAGGGATGCCAGAGCCCATTACCCCATCCCTTCCCCTTAATCCTGCTATGGTCGGCAGCGCACTTGTAGCACTTATGGCCTTGCTTGTGTTATAGGCGACGGTAGCCACCTACCATCAAGTGGACCGTCAGCCTGTCTGTCGACCTTAACATAAAAAATAAAAAAAAATTACAAGTGTAACCTTATTAAGGAAAAAATATCTTTAGATTGTTTACATGTAGTCAGATTCCGTTATTACGTTATGTTATTAATTTTGCTTTAACCGTCCTGCCAGCACTCCATTCGAGCATAATTTGATCCGGACAAGATTTAATCATACTGTTGTTTGCCTGGCCATAATTTTTCTACCTTTTGAATTGGACAAATGTTCACCAGCCTAAAAATACTGCTGTCAAGCTCAAATTCTGACATTGGTGCAATATATAAGAACTACTGAAAAACAGCCCAGGTATAAATAAACTAGTGGGAACAAAAGTATTTCACGTCCGCAGCACCTAGCTAGATCATAGATTTTCAGAATCTTAGTTTTTTTTTAAAAATAAACAAGTCTTAACTATTTGAAAAACTGACCACCTGAAAGTCTGTCCTTTTGAAAATCTGACCTTTTGAAAGTAAAGGTTAATTTATATTAAGTTTATTAGTTTTATTTTAGTTTTAGTTTTAGTATTTAGTGGACCAACATTCAAAGGTCCCTTCCATTACATATATCACAAAATTTGGGTTCTGTTGCGTATCAGAATACGCGACAGAACGGCGCAGTGTCGCCGCTAATGTTAGTCAAATTACCTATATTATAATTAGAAATATTAGAAAAAGCTCAGATTTTCAAAAGGACATAGTGTCAGATGGTAAATTTTTGAAATCGTCAGAATTACAAATGGTCTGTTTTGTAGATTCTACTAAAATTACAAGTGTATCTTTATTAAGGAAAAAATATCTTTAGATTGTGTACATGTAGTCAGAATCCGTTATTACGTTATGTTATTGATTTTGCTATAACCGTCCTGCCAGCACTCCATTCGAGATCTGGACAAGATATACTCGTACCCATTCGGGGCAACTTGTCAGGTCTATTGTTTGCTTGGCCATAATTTTTCTACCTTTTGAAGTGGACAAATCTTCACCAGCCTAAAAATACTGCTGTCAAGCTCAAATTCTGACATTGGTGCAATATATAAGAACTGCTGCAACACAGCCCAAGTACAAATAAACTAGTGGGAAGTTGGGAACAAAAGTATTTCACGGCCGCAGCACCTAGTTAGATCTTCAGAATCTCAGTTTTTTTTTTTAAATAAACACTCTTATTTTTATTTGATTATATTTTGCCATTTGTAAGTCTAACGATTTGAAAAACTGACCACCTGAAAGTCTGTCCTTTTGAAAATCTGACCTTTTGAAAGTAAAGGTTAATTTATATTAAGTTTATTAGTTTTATTTTAGTTTTAGTTTTAGTATTTAGTTTTAGTTTTA
Source organism: Synanthedon vespiformis (assembly GCA_918317495.1). Classification (NCBI taxonomy): domain Eukaryota; kingdom Metazoa; phylum Arthropoda; class Insecta; order Lepidoptera; family Sesiidae; genus Synanthedon; species Synanthedon vespiformis. The sequence goes on from OU906947.1 coordinate 9,614,257, forward strand.
GTAGACCATTCAAGGGTCCTGTCCATTCATACATCACATACTTTGGGTTCTGTTGCGTATCAGAATACGCGACAGAACGGCGCAGTGTCGCCGCTAATGTTAGTCAAATTACCTATATTATAATTAGAAATATTAGAAAAAGCTCAGATTTTCAAAAGGATATAGTTTCAGATGGTAAATTTTTGAAATCGTCAGAATTACAAATGGTCAGTTTTGTAGAGTCTACTAAAATTACAAGTGTAACCTTATTAAGGAAAAAATATCTTTAGATTGTTTACATGTAGTCAGATTCCGTTATTACGTTATGCTATTAATTTTGCTATAACCGTCCTGCCAGCACTCCATTCGAACATAATTTGATCCGGACAAGATTTAATCATACTGTTGTTTGCCTGGCCATAATTTTTCTACCTTTTGAATTGGACAAAATGTTCACCAGCCTAAAAATACTGCTGTCAAGCTCAAATTCTGACATTGGTGCAATATATAAGAACTACTGAAAAACAGCCCAGGTACAAATAAACTAGTGGGAACAAAAGTATTTCACGGCCGCAGCACCTAGCTAGATCATAGATCTTCAGAATCTTAGTTTTTTTTTTAAATAAACAAGTCTTAACTATTTGAAAAACTGACCACCTGAAAGTCTGTCCTTTTGAAAATCTGACCTTTTGAAAGTAAAGGTTAATTTATATTAAGTTTATTAGTTTTATTTTAGTTTTAGTTTTAGTATTTAGTCCCGGGCCAACGTTCAAGGCTCCTGTCTAATACATATATCACAAAATTTGGGTTCTGTTGCGTATCAGAATACGCGACAGAACGGCGCAGTGTCGCCGCTAATGTTAGTCAAATTACCTATATTATAATTAGAAATATTAGAAAAAGCTCAGATTTTCAAAAGGATATAGTTTGAGATGGTCAATTTTTGAAATCGTCAGAATTACAAATGGTCAGTTTTGTAGAGTCTACTAAAATTACAAGTGTAACCTTATTAAGGAAAAAATATCTTTGGATGTAGTCAGATTCCGTTATTACGTTATGTTATTAATTTTGCTATAACCGTCCTGCCAGCACTCCATTCGAGCATAATTTGATCCGGACAAGATTAATCATACTGTTGTTTGCCTGGCCATAATTTTTCTACCTTTTGAATTGGACAAATGTTCACCAGCCTAGAAATACTGCTGTCAAGCTCAAATTCTGACATTGGTGCAATATATAAGAACTACTGAAAAACAGCCCAGGTACAAATAAACTAGTGGGAACAAAAGTATTTCACGGCCGCAGCACCTAGCTAGATCATAGATCTTCAGAATCTTAGTTTTTTTTAAATAAACAAGTCTTAACTATTTGAAAAACTGACCACTTGAAAGTCTGTCCTTTTGAAAATCTGACCTTTTGAAAGTAAAGGTAAATTTATATTAAGTTTATTAGTTTTATTTTAGTTTTAGTTTTAGTATTTAGTGGACCAACATTCAAAGGTCCCTTCTATATATATATATCACTAAATTTGGGTTCTGTCGCATATCAGAATACGCGACAGAACGGCGCATATTGTCGCCACTAATGTTAGTCAAATTAATTATAAGCGTAGGATAGGATTATCGTCAAAGGCCATAGTGGGCTTCTAATTGTTATGAACAATGTAATAGTAAGAGGTGTTAAATCGAAATTTTTGGACGATCCACTGTTCTTCAACATTCATATTTATGCTCAAAAATATACTATTCAAACGTAAGTTAGTCGATTCATCATATACACATATTTGTTGTAATTTAGTAATATTATACAAATTCTTCATTAATACCGTAATATTTACTTATTATAGATTATATATTATTACAAGTGTTTATAATTATGTAATTATATTATTCTATTAGCGTATAGAACTTTACCTACGTAAGAAGAACTGCAATTGTTTAGTTTAATATATATATTTCATTAATTACTTTATAATCCTTAAAGGTTATAATGCTTTATATTACTCATTATTATTACTGTTGTTTTTTCAATTTGTCGTGTCAATAGTGTAATGGTAAGATAATTCATGTAGTAAGCGATGGTTCGCCATTCATAAATGTACCGATATATTAAAAACTGAGCTTTCAGTAGAGTCAATGTAATTTCTGTCGACATTAAAGCATATACCAATATTTGATAAAAGCAAAGTGGTTCCGCGTTACAATGCCATTCCTTATATATTTACAATGGGGCATTTTAACGCGGAGTGCTGAGCTCCATTTTTCACTTTTCTCCCGATTCCTTGATTCCAATACCTTAATATAAAAGCATATACTTAAACTAGATTTTTATATAATTTTTTTAAGGGCCATTGCACATAAAGTATGGCCGGCAGAGCAATCGAGCAAATAAAGTTATTTCTCGAAACTTCCACTTTACTAAGATATTGGCGCACAGATGTAAACGTGTAATGAGTAACTTGTGTATGTATATGAGCCGGATGATTCTGTGTGCTGTTAGTGTTTCAATATAATAAAATAAAAAATGTGCACTCGCTCGAAACAAAGCACTTTATTGGATCTAAAGAGTTCGCTCCTTAGGCTCGGATCACAACCAAAGTGCGACATATTCGTTGTAGATTATATGTACCTATAATCATGTTCGTTAAGAAAAAATAATTTTAGTATTTCTCCATCAACTTGAACATTTAAAAAAAATTAGCACCGGTTTTCAATCATTGATCGACGAGGCCATCGCCCTATATAAAAAGGTTTGAGCGACCTGAAATCCTAGATGTGTTCAGGACGCCGCGCATGTGCACTAAATTATGTTTTTCCCAGGACCTGGACGTTTTGCTGAGCTATTTCATGACCTATTTGTATTAGTTGCAGCTCTGACTCCGGGTCAGCGGGTATACTCGCCTACCCGATGATCTCTACGGTTGAAAACCATCTGTCGTGGTTTATTATGTGGTGGTGTGCTATGTTTCTGAACAGTGTGCTCAAATGCTATCAAAAGAACTTGCAAAACGCTTTGAATACCCGAAAACTGAAAGCGATACTTAACTTTTTCTACAAGTTAACTTCCTATCGCAAGGTTAGTTTCAAGTTTCTTTAAAAGTTTTTCAAAATCTTAATATATCATTTACATTGTTTTATTTGTTTTTGTGATGGATTGTTCTAAGGATATAATTTTCTTATAGTGCATGAAGGCTCACGGCATCAGGTTTCACACACAGGACGAGATTGTTGAGATGGGTAAAAACGACCTCAAAGTTTTGTCCGATTTGCTCGCCGATAGGCCATTCTTCTTCGGCGATGAACCTCTGGTAAGTACATAACATATTATAAACAATCTTAAATCGTATATTACAAAAAGGAGATTAGAACAAAGAGTGAGATGTGTATTGGTTTTGCAGCTGGATGTGGTTGCGTTCTCGAATCTCGGTCAGCTGCATTTCTTGGACAAAGAAGTGGAACATCCATTGAGGAATGCTATGAACGAAATGTTCCCCAATCTGGTGGGACTAGTGTCTCGCATAAAGGAGCACGCGTTCCACGACTGGGATGACATTTGTGCCACCATTGATGTGACCACTCAAGAAAAGCCCAAGGAAGTGAAGGAGACAAAAGAGGGCACCGGGCCTGCTGAAAAGCAGCCATTACCCGACGAACCCGAAAAGGGAAAGGTGAGTACGCGAAGACTTAGCACCACACCAACGTTCCATATGGACATTGATTTCTCCCCCACTGACGATTTGTCAAATGTTAGGTTTGTCTTCAAATAGAAATATCACCATAATTATTGGTTTAATTCATAAACAATGAGAATTTTAGATAGTTTTTTTTTATATTCCTGAGTACTGCTAATGTAACTTTTTTGACGTAGCCTTTTGTCTGATTCGGTTTATTTGTAGATTTAGTACTAATTCTTTCTATAAAAATTATAACTTTAAATGGCAAACATTATTGATTTCTAGGTTTTGCAATATAAATACATACTAGCTACATAATAATAGTTTCTCACAGCCTTTTACCCTCTTCCAACTTTTTTAAATCTTAACAGTAATAGTGAATGGTGGTTATTATTTCAGGGTGACGAGAAGGAGAAAGAGCTGGAAAAAGAGCCGGAGGACAAGAAGGAAAAGGATGAAAAGTAAATCAGCCTGTTCACCATTCTTTTAAAGTTATCTTACCATTTTGAATTATACACTAAGACTCAGGCTCTTATTAAATTCTGTAAATTATGAGCATCTAAGTAAATCCATTTGTCTTTTCCATTACTTTCAGTTTTTCAGATGCCAATTGCGTCAATGTTTGAATACCTAATTGTGAAACCTTTTCATTAAATATGATCGATGTCGTCCAGTGGTAATATTAATTGATATTAGGTATAATAAGAGTAATTGTGGCTCTTCATACAATCTAATTATTTTCTTTCATAAAATTATAAAGTAAATAATGATAATAAATCTGGTTGTTTAGGTATATACGTCTTTAGATATTCTTAGATTAAGTCTTTAGATTAAAGTAATTATAGGGATACTTGGATATTGTGGAAATTGACTAACATGTTTGAAAACATAAAACTTGTTCTACATTGTTCTATATTCGGCATTTTAATATTACATAATAATAATACATTTTAATATTATATAATAATACAGTAAGTAGGTATTAGAGATGTATCGTGTGTAACCAAACATTTGTTGTTGTTAAATTTAGGTGAAACATGTTAAAATTTGTTTGACACTTACTCGTAGATAAAATTGGAGGTGGTGTAGCTGGTGTACAAGTTTAGGAGGTTTTGAGATTCTTATATTTTATCGAGTTTTAAAAAATATTACAATTAAAAATTCTTGATAAACGAAAAAAAAAATCATGGAAGACTGTTTTTCATGTTATTAAGGGTCATAAAATAATGACTATATGGTTTAATTGTTAAGGTTTAGGCATGAATGTTCTCAAATTTTATATTAGATTTATTTAAGATTTCCTTTAATAAATACTTATATGACGAGGGTGGGAACTCAGTAATAAGTATTTGGGAGAATTTTTTGTCTCAACTTACTGTAATGCTAATAACCTAAGACAGAATGCGAAGCAACACATTCGCGCATTTATTCAAATCAAGAAACATACGCCAACAATTCCAATATTTTAGATTTTTTTTATAAATTGACATCCCATTTTTTAATCTACAAGGATATTTTCATTGGGAAACTTTATTGGCTTTCAGTCAATAATTACGAGATCTCAACCAGCGAAAATGTGACAATTCTTCACTTTTTAGAAATTAATTATAGGTACTAGATATAAAATAAATTTCAGTTTTTTGTTTCGATGCAAACCTTCATATTATGTCTCAGAAAAGTCATGATTTTTCATGTTTTACTACGACCAATAACTAATGAGTAATCATGGAATTATTTATTATGGAATTGGTAAGCGAGTGAACGGAGCCCTCGGCTGAGTTAGGATGTAAGAATGTAGTAATAGATATATATACGTATATAGATTGTACATATGTAGATCTATAGATCTATATAAGTATATCTAGATCTATAGATCTATATAAGTATAGATCGCGGTCCATGCCATCATTCGTACCGCTTTTAGATATAGAAAAAAATTGATTTGCCGTATGTTTTTTTTTTCTCGTTCTCGGGGAAACGGTTGACGCAAAGTCCCTCCCCACAACTGATTACCATCATTAGTCATTATAAGAAATTAGTAATAAGACAAAGTAAGTAAATTAGACTATGTGAAGGTTTATAAAAGGTAACATTGTCGCGACAGCGGTCATATAATAGGTATATTGATTCATAGGAATTAAATATTGAAGCTACATATACCCACCTCTATAGCTTCTTTCAGTGTCCAACAAACGCGGAATCCTTCGCATTTTAGTATTAGAATTTTTTATTAAAGTTATTTTAGTTTCTATTGTTCTATTAGCAATAGGAAAATTGAGTTTGTTTAATATATAATATTGATCTCGCTAAATTATTGATTGGTCTCGCTGCGCTCTACTATTGCAACTTTTTGTGTAAAACATCGTCACCTATATATTTATCACTTTTTACACAGTTTAATTATATTTGTACACAGTTTCAATACGCAAATTGGCATTTTATTATGACCAAAATTTAATAAAACATTCGGTACGTACACATAACAGACAGTTTGGATTGTGACTAGCTCGTGTACGCCGAATACGGCGTAGTATTTGTTGCCGCATTTGTCAAGTATCTATAGGTATCTATGGCTGTATCTATAGGTAGAGCGCAGCGAGATCAATCAAATATCTTTGTGTATTTCTTTAATTACTTTATAATCTTTAATCATTTACATAACTCATTACTGTGATTTTTAATTATCGTGTCAATAGTCTAATGGTAAGATTATTCATGTAAATAAGTAGTAAACGATGGTTCGCCATTCATAAATGTATCAATTATATTTTAAGACCTGAGCTTTCAATGTAATTTCTGTGGACATTAAAACATATACTTACTAATGCCATTCTTTATTATTTACATTAGGACATTTTAGCGCGGAGTGATGAGCTCAATTTTTCGCTTTATTTTCCGATACCTTAATATAAAAGCATAAAACGAAGCTTTTATATAATGTTCTAAGCAATTGCACATTTTGGTGGACAGAGCGAGCAAATAATTTCATTTCTTGAAATTTCCACTTTACTCAGAATGTTCGCACTACTTTACTAAATTAACTTACTTTACTAACTTTGTAAAGGGGACATCAAATTACGAGGTGCTATATAGTACACTATATACTATAGTGAGAGTCTACAGATAGCGCCAGCATTGCAATTTGCAAGACTTTTCCTTTTGAGAGAGAAGCATCATTCGTGAAATATAGGTAAAAATCTTTGGTAAAAATCACAGATAGATAGATCTTTGAGATACTACAGAAAAATGGGACATTTATAGAACAGACAAATGACGGAAAAAATCGTCTTACCACCTCATAATTATGCAGTTAAACATTTTCCTTGGTTGCGTTTATCAGTAAAATATATTACTTTTTCCAACTGCCTTGCCTAGCCCTGGACAAGACCCAAGTCGAAGTCAAGGACGCAAATTATAACACTGATTACGTACCTAGAAAATCACCGAATGTATATGCATACAAAATAAATAAAGGATCATTACGTTTATAAAAACACTAGCTGGTGCCTCGCGACTTCGTGCGCGTTTTGAAAAGTATAAAACGCCATCTACCGTGGAATATCACCAAGCAGTTGTCTTGTTAGTAGTTTCACCCATCGAAGTAATAATATATCTCTGTGAGGTTTCACCTAATTTGGTTAGATGGCGATAGCTCCTGTGCCAAGGCACTTACTTTTATTTTAGATTTCCCGTAGGAACGAAGCATTTTCCCGCGGTAAAAAGTATCCTTTGTTTGTCACAAAAAATGTCGGCTTCTAATGGTAAAATAATTTATCAAATCGGTCCAGTAGTTTCGGAGCCTATTCTATACAAACAAACAAACAAATCTTTCCTTTTTATAATATTAGTATAGATAGACATAATGAAAGTGACATCTATACACTTATTTTAGAATTTCTGTGTGTTTGTTTTTTTAATACTAACAGAGGACGCTAGTTAATGCAGTTAATGCAGTTGAAACCAAGTTGGCTGGACTGATTGCATTTACCGCTAGAGGGCAATGGCTGTTGCAAACAAATACAATAAAAATGATCATATTATTTTTTAAGTTAAGGTTGACAACATGCTGACGGATCACTTGATGGTATGTGGCTAGTGGCTACCGTCGCCTATAACGCAAGCAAAGTCACAGTTACAGGTCTGCAAGTATGCTGCCAACCATGACAGGATTAAAGATAATGGGTCCGCAAAGTAAGCAACTAATGTTTGTATTATGGATACCAGACAGTTGATATACTATATAGATTACTTTTTTTTAAAATACATACATATTATAAATAATAAACATCCATGACTCAGGTACAAAGATAAAATGTTAACATATAAACATTTACCCCTATAACGGGATTCGAACGTGTGACCGTTTGGTTAAAAACTTAAAACACTAGTGTTACTAGCCTGCACTAGACTAAGGCCGGTTTTAGACCTCTCCTGACGTCGATCGTGGTAGCAAGCTCTGCAACGACTTGTGAATTTTCATACAAATGACAAGCGCGTCGGTCGCACGGTCAGGAGTGTGTATCGTCAGTACTGACCGTCAGGAGAGCACTGAAACCAGCCTTACAATTTCGAATTTTCATACAAATGAGTCGTTAAATTTCATATAAAGTATTGAATCACCGGAGTTGTGATACATACAGAAAAGAGGATAAACTGATGCCAGTGCAAGTACCGCCGAGAATTGCTTAAGAGTCTTACCCCGTTATTGCCGATAGGTACCTACTTATTGGAATATTATGAAAAGAATATTTGCTTTGTAAAACAATATTGTTTTCAATCAAATCAGGATGCAAATCTAGTTCTTAGCAACAATAGAAACTACTGTATAAGCTTGTGTACTGTATTATTGGAATGATATATTTACAATACTGAAATTTTCAAATAAATTGCAAAGTCTGAATCAGTCAGTCAGTCAGGATTCGTCAGAAAGCTGCTCCAGTACAAGGACTAGGCACATTCAAAAGTGTAAGACACCTGAACACTCAACTTACTTACTTAATTACTTACTTACTGAAGCTTTTTATGATCGTTTGTACGTGAAGTTTATTTTGTTCTGTAGTCGTGACAACGACTTATGGCGCGTTAAGTGTTTAGTTGTTTTGCACTTATGAATGTGTTAATCGACTTATGCGGCCGGACTGTACGTGCGTTAAGTAAGTTGACTCAGTGCATTTATTTTATGCACCACATCCATTCCATTCAAATTGCTGCTTGGTGCAGTTGGTACAGTAACTGTACAAACACCAAGCGACCTGTACTACAGTTGGATAGTACATCACTAAATATTATAAAACAAAGTCCTCCGCCGCGTCTGGCTGTCTGGTTGTGTGTCTGTCTGTACGAAATAAACTTAATAACTTTCATGCTGTTTTCACCTATGGATAAAGTGGTCCTTAAAGCAATTTATTTTAGCTTAAAGCAATTTATTTTGTGCCCAAATTGCTTGGATAACGGCTGATAACGGCAAAGAATATTCAGCCATTCTGTGTTGCTTGGGTAGCTGTTGCCCGCGACTTCTTCTGCTTTAAAAAAGTTAAAAAGTAGCCTATCACGTGTCCCGTACTTCTAAATGTTGATCTACCAAGTTTCATGAAAATCAATTAATTCGTTGAGTGATGGAGGAACATACATATATACAGAAAAAAAATCTAAAAATCGTCAATTTACTTTCAGTGACATGTATAGAGCCTAAATACACGATATTTCTGAAAACAAAGTAAATTACTCCATGACCGACCTACAGATTTATTATTAGTATTGATTGATTTGCAAAGTTGCACGGGCGAAGTCACGTGCAACAGATAGTGTGTTAATAATTTCATCAGAAATACGCCACCTCGACCAGTAACTAGATACGTTAACATTTAAATCATCAACCAATTCTTTATAACAATAATATTTTTACGCCTTTCTTTTCCATTCACAGGTCATTATTTTATTTTATTGTATTTGTTTATATTCTTAACGAACACTGTTATGCTCATAGCTCATCGCTATATAAACATACATATATACTCACATCATCGAAATAATATATCTAAGTTCGCTGATACACATTATGGTATAAATAAACATAGTTATTATACTTTTGAATTTGAATATCTTATTTCGCAAGACTTTGAAACTGAAACAATTTTCTTGAGACAATATTTATAGTGGTTACCTTTGATATCCTCCTTTACATTGAATCGAATTTTCCCGTAAGCAACTACTTAAGTGTGTTTCCAACGTATAGTTTTCTAAAGCAGTATCGTAGAGTACAATTCTATGCATAATTCTGTATTTACTCTTGTGGAAATCTTTCTTGTGCTTTATTTCTTATTTCTTCAAAGGAACCATAATATAATAAGAAAACTTTCTTATTTTTCCACAACATAAATTTAATCTTTTCATTGTACATACGTATATACATTTCACTTTACATATGTAAATTTTTCATCAAAACATCTCAATACAATAACTTAAAAACCACTTACTTAAAAATTTTCTCTGTCTCAATTTACATAACCTCAATTTACTTCTTTTCTCTATTTGTAATGTACTATATTTCTATTTTTTTTAATGCACTAACTACAGCTAGTTTTTATGCGCAACGCATGCGGTCCGCCAAATTCGGTGAGCTTGAATCCGTACAAATCTTCAATAATGCAGAATCTATATGGGGGGTTATCTGTGGGCCCACCCCCTTAAAAAAACCACCGTGAAATAACAGCATGTTGTATGCTGATGTGTTTCGATGAGTGAGTAAAGGATGCCAGAGCCCATTTCCTCCCTATCCCCCAAGTTAGTACAAAATATAAACTCTATAGGTGCCCGCGACTTCGTCCGCGTTGAAAAAGAAAATAGTAGCTTGTCCTGTGTCCTGTACGTATAAATGTTTATTTACCAAGTTTCATGAAAATCAGTTAAGACTTATATGAAGGAACATACATATAGAAAAAAAATTCTAAAAATGGTCAATTTAGTTTCAGTATCATGTATAGAGCATATAAACACGATATCTCTGAAAACAAAGTAACTTACTCCATGACCAACCCTCAAAGATTTATTATTAGTATGATGATTTATTATTAGTCCTCAAATGTGATAAGAAATCGAATCGGTAACGCAGTAAGTAGGAAGGACATCATATTGTGCAGCGAATGGAGTTGCATAGAAAAGAGTACATATTGTATAGAAATACTACAGACAATAGAGAATTTTCTTCTGCACTAAATTACTACTCTTATTTTTTTTTAAATAGGATCCTAAATGATCTTAAATGAACAAAATCCTTACAAATTAGGCGGGCGGAAGTGCCGCCATTTTGACAAAAACCGTTTCGTCCTACATCTCCATAACTGTGCACTTGAGGCCCAGAATGGTAATAACCTTTATTGTAGATAAATAAATTTCCTATATTTCTTGTCCAATAATTTTTTTCTATCACTTACCGTTAACGACTTATTCGACTTGTATTGTAAGGATTTGTATGGGTTGTAATTTGTAAGGATTTTGTGCATTTAGGGTAAGTACGTGATACTGAACCTATTTAAAAAATTATATAAGAGTAGTAATTTAGTGCATAATGGATAAGAATAACCGGCCCCTCTATTGCCTCTAGTAAAAAGAGAAAATATGAATGGAAATACTTTTTTTTTATGTAATCAAGGCAGCGCTTGGCCGCGATCTCACTTGATGTTAGGTGCAGATGCGACCAAAGATGGACCACGCTTACCTAGTAAGTGCCCATTTACCCTAGACTTGAAGACCCCGTGGTTGTAATTTTGGGGAAACACGGACGCAGGCAATGAGTTCCACTCCTTAGCAGTTTGGACAAGGAAGGTGGAACTATAACGCTTCGTGCGTGACCGGGGTACATCAACCACGAAGGGATGAAACCCCCGCCCGCGCCTCGTGTTCCGCAAGTGGAACGGCTCTGGCCGGATCAGATCCCATAGGATGGACGCACATTCTCCGTGGTGTAGACGATAGAAAACCGATAGGCATGCTACTTTACGACGATGTTGCAGGCTTTGAAGCTGAGACTCCACAAGGGTGTCGTTGCCAATAAGTTTTTTAGCTCGCCTTTCAATCGAGTCCAGTGCAACCAATTGATAACGGGCAGAACCATCCCAGAGGTAGCAGCAGTACTCCGTGCAGGATCGGACTTGTGCTCTGTATAAGTCGAGAAGCTGTCTCGCAGTGAAGTACCGCCTAACCTTGGAAAGGATTCCCAATTTTTTGGCAGCCGTTCAACTTAGTTCAACAACGCGTGTTTGAGATATGAAATCCCTGGAATCTTTGTCAACAAAATGAGAATGCACTGCGTTGCAATGATGGACTGTCCAGTGTCTAGATATAAAGTGACATAAAGAAACAAAATGAATATATCCATAGGTATCCTAGTCACGTGACGTATCGCTTTACGATAAAAGAAAATCTTGATAGTTACACCATTTATAATCGAGAACGATTTGTTTAATTTGTCTTTATATATTTTTTTGATTGTTGAATTCATTTTCATTCAATTATATCAAGAACTGCAAGGGGCAATGGGTGTTGCAAAACTTTTAAAAATCACCTTTTATCGTATCGTTTCTATTCATAATTAAAAAAAAATGTACTTCAAGAACCATATTAAAATAAAGTCGAAGACGATATTCTAAGTGACATTGATTACGAAAGGTGATCCCCGAAACCCTTAAGATCTTTTACCACAATTTTTCTTTTTTTTTGTAGTATCGAAATAATATGTGTTTTCTGTATTGGTAAATTGCATTATTTTCACATTTTAACCAAGCTCTTCCATTGGCTCTTCCAGTAACTATAATGCAATTGATCAATACCTTTACAGTCATTGACCAACTGCACAATAACGCATAAATAAACACTTTAATCGCTTCACTCACTTACAATAATACCTAATTTTTAATATACCACTACATAGTCAACCCTTAAAAAGTTTCTTATTGTTCTGGCATTTAACCGTTTAGTAAATTTAGGTAAAACTTGATAGCCCTGTAGAGTTTAGGCATTACTACTAAGTCAATCAGCATTGTGAATATAATTAAAATCTTTATTATTTACTAGCTGTTGCACGCGACTTCGTCCGCGTATCTTTATAAAATATAATACATTCGTGTCTGTGAAACCATGGAAATACACATATAATATTTCCACCCAATCGGTTCAGCCGTTTAGAAGTAATGTGAAAAAGATAAGTACGGAAGGATAATTCTTACTACCCGCTGTTCTATTACCCGTTTTCCCGTAGGAATGAAGCATTTTACCGCGGTAAAAAGTAGCCTATGTTCATCAGGGATAAAGTCGGCTTCTAATGGTATAAGAATTTTTCAAATCGATCCAGTAGTTTCGGAGCCTATTCAATACAAACAAACAATCAAATCTTTCCTCTTTATAATATTAGTATAGATAATTTTCTAAGAAACGGGCTATAACGAAACGGCTAAAATGATAAAAGGTTATCAGCCTCTTCTTCGGATATATTACTAATTTTAGTTGACAATTATAAATGTAAATAAAAATTTATTAGTATGACATTAAATGATAAGTTTGTTATCTATCATGTGAGACTTATCACGTGAGTGAGACTAGTATGTAATACAACCGGATTGAATAAAGTTTCTGTTTATTAACCCCCGACGCCCGACGCAAATACGGAGCGTTATAATAATGAAGTGTGTGTCTGTTTATCTGTGTATCCTGTGGCATCGTAGCACCCAAACGGATGGACTGTGTTTTATGGTTCTTTTGTTCTACAATCTATCTATAGGGATCTAGTTACAATTACATCATTCATAGCGTAACGCTTGGACCTACTTCATCAGAAATCCATCAATGTATTGCTAGTCCTATAATTCAGAATGTTGACGGAGTTGCCTCGTTATTTCGAATTTCGTGCAATTATGACATAGTTTCTAGAGAGGACACGGGTTAGCGCTAACAGCATCTTGAAAACAATTGATGAGATATACAACTGTCCTATGCTATTTTTAGGGATATTACTCATGTGATTAAATAAGTAAATACGTATAACTAAACCAGATAAGTAAAATAACCAGATAAATAAATATAAATATTTTGGTTGCATAACAAATGTGTATAACCTTGCAAAGATATTATTTCGATGCTCAAAACGCACCCAAGACTGAGCCCACCTAGACCTTCGGCCTCGTTATTCATCGCTACTGCTCTCATGAAACAAACTGTAGAACTGAACTGAAGTTTCTGCTCCGAATTATGTTCGGAAACAAGCGGTCTAGGTTAAAAATCACTCGCCCAACTCATTTCAAATTGAACGTTTCAGTATCGCACCGTTGTAATAATCCTAAGTAATGAACTTAGAACATACACCTGCGGTAAATCGTAGTTAAATAAAAGTCAAAGATATTTGATTGGTCCCGCTGCGCTCGATGTTTTATTAAATTTTGGGCTTGATAGAATGCCAATTTGCGTGTTGAAACTGTGTAAAAATATAATTAAACTGTGTGAAAAGTGATAAATACACACTACAATAAAAAGTTGCCGCATTTACGGAGCTCTTGCTTTTAGGTAGGGCTGAAATCTAGTCGAATGTAGCGAGACCAATCGTTTATCTATGTTAAAAGTGTTATTTTTGCGAGACATGACTGGACTGGACTGGAGGTGCAGGCGATGCAGAATTAGGATGCGGCGCGGTGGCGGGCGGATCCTTGTTGCACCGTGTCTAGTTTGGAGTTCGCATTTATAAACGCACTCGCGCTCCGCACGTTAAACCCATCGCACGCTCGCGGCCGCCTCACAAATAGCGTCGGATATTCGCGACCGGTTTTGGGCTCTATAAAACTTTGTTTATGTCTTTACTTCTGCCTCTAATTCCACCATGGGGCGCGTGCGCCTTTCCTATTTAATTTTATCATTAACAGTTTTATATCTTATCAACTGTGACTCCGATAACGATGTTGCAACTTGTCCCAAAAAATGCACATGCGTTCGAAATACAGTTCGTTGTCTTCATCAAGGTTTACAAGAGATTCCAAAAACGTCAACGGACATTCATACACTGTAAGTTTTATACATTTGTTTGTGTTTCGTGAATATTTATAGCTTGGTAGCGGCCTGGTTTTGTAAATACATTATGGTTTTCTGAAACTCTAAGAGCAAACGCGAGGATTAACTATTTGTGCGATAATTGTTGATTGCGAAAGTCTCTCTAGCTCTCTAGCTTGTTTATCTTTACACAAAATGCCCATTTATTTCAGTGTGTTTGTGTATGTATACATTGCATTATCCAGATGCGTCGCTAACGCTCAAAGTTTTCTTGTGCTTAGCGAAAAATTTAGAAGTAGTTTTTAAAAACTCGTTACAAAGCAAGATTTACCTATATTAAATCGGAAGTTCATTCGTTTCGTGAACTTAAAAGTTCAAAGTTAAGAAAAGTACTTATATTAGTTTCATATTCTGCGTTATTTGCACAAACTTACCTATTGATTTACGGTAGTTTAAAGAATAAATTTCATTTAATAAAAACTGAGCTTTTTGTAGTTTAGGTTAAATAAGTTCAAAATTTGTGGTGGTTTTAAAATACAAAAAAAATGGTTAAAAAATTGGTTTTAAAATACAAAAAATAATGCTTTTGCAGCTTTTGCACTACTCAAGTTTTTGGCTGAACGAAATATGTAATGTCAAAATGTTTAAAGCAAACATTCTAGATATTTGGTATAACGACTCAGGAAAAAAAAAGCAAACAGAAGAAGCCTTCAATCAAAATTGCGTGCAAACGCACAGTTTGACAAAGTAAAAAAAAAACTATAAATATAGTTGGTTAGAATAATAAAAATCTACAAAATTAATCGATATTAAAACAGTACCTAGTCGTTAAGTAAAAATTAATTCATTAATACTATTCTGTCGTAATCACTTTTACGAGAGAATAGTTGTTAAAATCAGAATTTTAACAACGCTCCAAGCGTCATTCAAACTGATAGGTAAGTCTCGAACAGAAAGCTTTACAATAAAATTGTTTGTGTAATAAATGGTTCGTTCCCTCGTTGTACCCTGGGAAACCCACGTAACCACAAAAATAATCTGAAACCCTCGGTATCAAAATAACTTGGTAAACTTGGTAACCCTGAAAAGTTGATAAAAACTTGGTAAAAAGTTGATGACAGGTCCCCCGAAACTGTGAGGATAGAAGGGTGGGGTTGGCGGAATGTCATCGGGGTCATCGGGGTGACCCTCATCGCGACCCATCCCCAGCCGGTTCATACATTTTATTACACTCCATACAAATTTTTTGAAATCTTCAAAAAATTGCGTTACGTTAAATATACTTGAACGTCCCCTACGGAAACGGGGCGACATAGCCAGGTCGTGTTTGGGGTCATCTGAGATGGAGAGACGAATTTTTCGGGCCCGCCGGAATCCAAATTCGTTTTATGGACGTTTTCGAATATATCCTGGCAAAGGGCCTTCGCAGACTCACCGTGTTGGTATTTTGCTACTCATTCAAAGGTCTCGGGAAATCTAATTTTTTGCACCAGACCAAATTTCAAATTTGACAGTTGTGGTATACTCAGTAGACCATGGGTAACGGTAGATAGATTCCCCATGTTGGGTATATATGAAAGGTCTAAATGAGGATCATCTAATGACACCCACCTCCCTTGCTCTTCATCTCCCATCCCTGAATCCTCACTAAACAACAATACAGAACAAGACTTTCTTTCAGTCTTTGTTAGCAACCTACTGTATAAGCGCTTCTTTCACCATCTGTCAAGTAGGCCAACTGTCATTTAAAGTCAACGGTAACCGGGAATAATGGAGCTGATATATACCTTTGTTTGTACGATAAAGGTCCCAAACATTGAGAAGAAAATAATAATAAAAATTCGCCTATCGAATGATGCAGTAAACCGAGTGCATAATTCAATAAAATAGAAAATTATTTCTAAAAGTAACTAATCAACACTTTACTTGTAGTTGATGAAAGAGGCCCTAAAGTTTACCAAAATTAACAATATTGTTTAAATTAAAAGCAATATTGTTACACATTTGCATATAAAAGTAAGTAAACGGTCTACTATGGAAATGAACTTTTCCATACTTGACCGTTTATTGCTGCCGCCTCCAGCTAGTTTTGATTTCCATAACACAAGCGTACCACCTATACTATGCGACTTTATCTATAGACGACTGCGACTATTACTTTATCCGAAAAAGCTTTTTTTATGAAAGAAGGTTGACGATAGGTTGCGATGCACTTGATGGTGGTTGGCTCCTGGAAACATGACATATGAGGATCCCTTATAAGTAATTTCTTCGGCCTACTGTTGTAAAGCACATAAAAGTCATAATATTTTATGAAATAAATGTCAAGAAGCGCAAGATGGAATATATTGGTAACGTGCTTAGATACGTCAGATATGTGCTGCTTCAGTTAATGAGGAATGAGGAGTAAAAGGATATGAGAATGGAGTAAAATTGTGAGGTCTTCTGTTAGAGAGTGGTTCTCCCCGTTAAAGTAGTTCCGTAGTGGAACTAATGAGACTTTTTTCCCAATAGTTCCGCGGGACAATAAAATTATTAATCGGAGCTGTCCGATTTACGAATACGGAAAGCTATTAAGAAAAATTTAATAAATATCCGAAGAACCTCTTAAACGTTCTCATTGTACGTATTTATCTGTTTATATTTTATGCGATGTCAATTTATGTGCCACGACTGATAACATTTATTATTAAACTTTACAGTTTTATCAACTGTTACAACTTTTTGTAACTAACCGATTATTTTGTATGATTGTAATTATTCATTAATTACAATGGATTTTGTACTTTAATTATGGAATTTGTGACATTATTTGCACAAATTTTGTATGCTCCGAATGCTATTATGGCTACTATGCATTTGTGACTTCAATTGTAGCTACCATTTTTGCTTTATGTATTTTTCAATTAAATAAGGTTTAAAAGTGCTTTGCAACTGGGAGAAATGTAAAATGTGAAAATATCCGGTTTAGTGGGTTTTAACCGCGACAAGAAAATGAGATTTTCAATCGCCATTTATTTCAGAAATTTAATCAAAACTAAAAGTTTTGTTTTGTCTTGTTTTGATAAGTAATGTAAATTAAAACACATTATTTGTATTGTATATATAAAGAATTGTTCAAACAAAAAGTGCTTGTTTAGGTCTTAATATAGTAAAGTTTTATATCGTAGCTTTATTAGTTTCCTGTTGAAAACCATAACATTGCCCTGACTAACAGCATACATAATGGCTTCAATGGTCAGCGTGCTTATACACCTAGTATTAGGTACTAGTCTAGTACCTAATAGGTGTGAAAGTGTAAGTTTTATTGTCATATTCTTAACTCCTTCTACGAATAGCGAATAGCTTAATTTATTGATGAAGAATAAAAAAAATAATTTAAAATTCTCTGTACATATTATAAATCATTACCTATATATTTTATCAATTTCAAGTTGCAATTTTATTAAAAGAAATCGTACTATCATAGGATGTGAACGTGAGGATTTGTGCTTTATCGAGGATTCAAAGGATTTCCTACGTCAAAAAGTGCATTGTTGTAGCAGATTAGGAAAGGAAGAATGGAAAAGTCGGTTTTAGAAACTGTACTTGAACAATATTTTAACAAACTTGTTTCAAGCAAACTGCTCTTGCTACGTTGCACCCACTTGTAGCTTGCGATTCCGAACACTTGATTTCGTTAACGAACGCCGGTAGGTACTTATACTTAAGTATATACTGATATAACTAATAGCATTTCACACGGCTATGTGCTTTTAACTTAAATTTATTGTTTATATGATATTAACTTTAAAACGAAGTAAGGCATCTGTTAATAGACTCGAGAACGGCTGAACCAATTCGACAAGCTTTTTAAATGTTCGTAGAAATCTGAGGGTTCTAATTCTAAAAAAATGAAGAGAAAAAAGGAAAAAATCGAATAGTTGGGCATCCGCGCGAAGCGAAGCTAGTTTATAGTGAAATTTAATCATTGTGCAACTTCCTGCCTCCAAGCCTTATGTACATGTATCAAAGAAGCTTTCATTGTGATCGAACAACGCATGGAATCAGTATATTCATATTTAATGTAGAATCATTATGTGCAAACAAAATCTAATATCAATTTGATATCAACTAGCTTCCAATTAATTAAATGTAAGCTTGTTCCATTGTAATTGAAATTAGAGCCAACACATAGATTTTAAAAAATCATTTTACAATTTACAACATATCGATGGCTTAGAGCACAGATGTGGTATGTGCAAAAAAAAAATTACGCGACAGATATTTTTTAATTTTAAGTTATCTAGACCATTTCATGATATCATCATCGTAGAACAATAATTAAAACCTAACATTTATGTTACGTGTTTAGACTATGGTGCATTTAATTCATTTAAAAAAATGGACTTACCACATCTGTGCTCTGAGCCATCGATATATTCAGTAAGTAAAATTTACTGGCATTTCCGCCGTCTATAAACTATCATGAACAAACACGTTAAAACCTTATTCGATTCAGCAAAATAATTTTAAATTTTTATTACATTTCTTATAATAACGAATTGTGTTTTTGTATAATTATCCTCGTATTTTTCTCAATTTAAATACACAAATCATTCTAAGCACATAAATTGGGCACACAAATAAAAACGAACATGTTATATTATACGATGAGTTGACAAATCTATAGACAAATTAGTTCTTATCCTGTAATTTTTTCTCGCAATCCTTTAAACTTAATTAAGGAAAGTCGGGCCAAATTTATATGGGACCAACTTCGACCCTATCAATTAAAGAAAGAATTATCAAAATCGGACTACTCTGTAAAACGTTATGCGTGGTCATACTGGTCATACACTACAATCAGTGAGTGAATGTTTTCCTACCCTTAGGGTCGGAATTATTTTTCCAAATTTATATGGGACCACCTTTGGGGTTACCCCTTTCAAATAAAAAAAGAATTATCAAAATCGCATTACTCTGGTATTGTTTACTAAGCAATTTACATACTTGTATAACATTCTCATGATTAAATTTCTCGGACACTAGTTACTTATTGACATTTCCTCTGGATGGAATTTATATTATGCAAAATTCCACTAACACAAAATTCTAATATTAATAAAGTTTAAATAGTAGTCATGAAACAGAACTAATTTTCCCTGTAAAAGTTAGTTCTGTTTCATGCCATGTAATATGTGTAGCTTCATTTTATATTATGCCATCTTCAAAGAGATATTCAAAACAAGATAACAAACAATAGATACATCGGACAATTTATTTATGCTTTAGATACAATGCTTTCATTAAATCATCTTTTAGTAGTCTGAAAAGCATGTAGGTATATACGTCGACATTTCTTGTTATTTGATATTGTTTCCACAGTTGAAAATGTATTTTATTTTACCGACGAATTGGTTAATAATTGGTTACATTCCGTTACTCGTTTGGCGTATATCAATAATTTAATATATTCTTGATTTTATGCTGGAAAGCCTGGAAACATATTTGAAATTATTGAAAAAATTCAATAGCTGCAAACTACTCGTTTTAAATTATATTATCGTTTCGATAAGAGAACAGATTTTATACAGAAATTTTGCATATTGATTTAAAAACGATGTTTCTCTATAATAACATTGGAGCTTCGGTAAATTTTATTTCTTCTTTTTTTGTAGTGTTATATATTGCAATTACATAAATTAATATTTTATTTGAGTGATTTCTCAAACACAAATAAATCATAAAATAGTTTAAAGATTTCTAATATAGATAAAATTAAATTCGAAGTAGGTATAAGTCAGGGTGAAATTTTAATGTCACTCAGTCGTGGCTACTACTACCTGTAGTGTAACTGATCATCAACTATCAGATGTTGATGAGTATCAAATCAAATCAAATATCATGTCTTTAAAATCTATACTAATATTATAAAGAGGAAATATTTGATTGTTTGTTTGTAGAGAATAGGCTCCGAAACTACTGGACCGATTTGAAAAATTCTTTTACCATTAGAAGCCGACATTATCCGTGATGAACATAGGGTACTTTTTACCTCGGGAAAATGCTTCATTCTTACGGGAAATCTAAAATAAAAGTAAATACTAGCGGCTTGGCCGGGGAGATAGCGCCATCTATCCAAAATACGGTAGATGGCGCTTTATACTTTTCTAAGCGGACGAAGTCGCGAGCACCAGCTAGTAGGTAAATAATAAATTTACTGAGTCTTAAAGTTTCAAGCAAATCGTTGAATAAGATTACCAGGCATGTGACTAACGAAATATTTCGACATTTTTATAACATGTGAAAGAACAAAGCCTACAGCTTAAATTTGAAAGGATGGGTTATTCGTTCGTCATAGCAAAGGGCAGTTATCAGGATTTTACATTTTAAAAATATATGGCTAAAAATCTTGTTAGAGAATTCCGTAAAGTTTCAATAATTTAATCAAGTTTTTAACACATCAGTGTCATGGTCATGTTTGCGTACAATTTGCACGATCTTGTCATTCTTGTATCCATGTTACTCGGTTCTTTTTTTAAATGTGTATTATGTAAAAATACAATTTTTAAAGAATTTAAACCTTTAAAAATTGTATTCTATTTGGAAAGGTATATGATGTATATGTTACAGTTAAAACCAGTTTTTAGATAGAATGCGTTTTCTCTAGTTAAAACTAGTTTTTACTAAATACCTTTGTTAAAACTAAAATTAACTAATACTCAAAATTTAATATAAGTTAAAACTAGTTGTTACTAGACAAAATGCGTTTTTCCAAAGCGAGTCAGTTGAAACTGTTCCGACCGAGGTTAAAGTTCATCGGATGTTCAATTTACCTTTGAGAACTGTTGAAGGCAGCAGCTATAGGAACAGATCAAGGATTTATGCGCTGCGTATGCAAGAAAAATGGTTCCCTTTGTAACTCAAAATGCCACAATAGTTTGTCTTGCAATAACAAGTAGATTATGTTAACTAATGTTCCTTTTTAAATTTTATGGTTCTGTTCTGTTGACTTGGCAACTACTTTAAGTGGATATTCCCTAAAATGTTCCTTTACTGTAAGTAAGTTCCTGTACTGATTTTTACTAGGTATGTGACTCTGTGTCCTAGATCTTTTAATAAATATTTTTAAAACTACATAATTATATCATATATATTGTTTTCAATCCCAAATTTCTCTAGTTAGTGCTAGTTTTAACTAAAGCTCGGAGTGACAACTAGTTTTATCTGAAAATCAAATATATCAGTGGTAAATTCTAGTTTTGACTAGGTATTTCTAGTTTTAACAAAGGCATTTAGTAAAAACTAGTTTTAACTAGGGAAAACGCGTTCTATCTAAAAACGGGTTTTCACTGTAACATATATAAACCAGTCAATTTAATAGAAAACTAATTGCACTGTTAAAAGAATCTACTTAACA
Organism: Synanthedon vespiformis; assembly: GCA_918317495.1. Lineage (NCBI taxonomy): Eukaryota > Metazoa > Arthropoda > Insecta > Lepidoptera > Sesiidae > Synanthedon > Synanthedon vespiformis. The sequence continues at coordinate 9,636,342 of OU906947.1, forward strand.
AAGAAGCAGGAAGATTTTTCATAAAAATCCACCGAGCTTGAAAATGAAGTTTCTAATTGGACTAGAAACGTAATATTTTCCGAGAAGTAAAAACTATTTACAAGGCAAAGGCAGATTCTTAGAAAAACGATTACATAGAATCCATTCCATAGAAGAAACAGGGGAGGCAATTTTGCTCGTACAATGAATAAGAAACAAAGATGAAACTGTTTGCTGTTTAGATAATTGTAAAACCACACAACCTAAACTTATCAAACACTAGCTGGTGCCCGCGTCCGTGTTTTCTAAAGCCTATTAAGCCTTCCGCGATAAATGGACTATCCAACACAAAAATATTTTTTTAATTCGAACCAGTAGTTTTTGAGATTAACGCGTACAACCAAATAAACAAACAAACAAACAAACTCTTCAACTTTATAGTCCCGTTTTATGAAGTTCCTAACTAATATCAGTTAGATTCAACGATTTGACTGAGATGTGAGATTGTGATTAGTTTTTGATTAAATGTAATTTATTAAGCACTTTTTGATCACTTTGCAACTTCATGAAAAACCCTAATATCACGATCTGCCTAGGCACATCACGAACTGCCGGATTATACGATCGGCCGCCGACATAAATATATTCTTTGCTTTGAGTGGTTGTCTGACACACTGCAATATTAAACGCCTTTTTTGGGTTATTTTAAATAACTAATGTTAAAATTTTCTAAATTACTGAATTATAATACATGTAGGTTGATTTTAAGCCCTAGTTTTTGACATAATATATGAAAACAATATAAAAGTTGGAACTAGATATTATTTTTGAAAATAGATTAGATATTATTTATGAAACAAAGCTTTGTTGTAGCAATCTGACACTGATGTTTAGTTAAGGCAATATTTCTCAAATTACACATGGAAAACAGGAATATTATAATTGTGGCAGGGCAATAAATATCTAAAATATTATTTGATAGTTCATTGTTACATTAATAAATAATAATAATAATAATAATATTCGCCAATACAATAAATTTAGTCTTCCACCAATTCCTAAATACAATTTCGCAGTAAATGAAACTCTAGTTAGTTAGTTAGTTAGGGCATTGCAAAGTTGTTTGAATACAACAATGCCAACTTCTCTGGCATCGCATCGCATATTAATTAATATTGCTTTTATTCTTTGACCTACTAATCTAAGTAACATTTTGAAATATTATCTATAAAAGGAGAAATATATTAAGTAGGAAAAAAGTATTTATAATTATTATAAACTAGCTGGTGCTTGCGACTTAAAAAATAAAGAAAATATCTGACATCTTTGTCGCTGCGAGGATGGCATCGCAGCCATTTATTTTTAAATTTTTATATCACTTCCTAGTTTTTTATCCATAATACTATAAAGCCCGACACCCCACTTGTGCCTAACACTAATAGGCATCCATAGCCACTTGCAATCGAGTAAATTAATATTTGAAAAGTATTTTCTATGGCATACAGGATATTGAAATATTTTTTCTTATTTTTTCTGCATTCTCACGAATACTAATAGATTTTTTTCATCTGAACTAAAAAAAATTATCGTCCACGGCCTCTACTTTTCAACTTTTGTGCCATAGCAATAATACAGTTAAAGACTAAGTACATACAGCTTAAACTAGACATCAAATGGAAACCTGCGTGTCGACGAAGATTAACTATCTTGAAAGATATGCCAACCCCAAATTCATTGCGGACTAGCAACGAGAGCCACACCCGACCTTCCTATCACTCGCAAACGTAGGAAGGCGAATTTCACAGTGAAATGCAGACGTATAGCAATTTCGGAGCCGGAAATCGTAACATTTCATTTTCACGCAAAAGCAATACGAATCTGCTGTATTCCTATTAACAGGTTGATTACCAAAGACGATTCCGAAGTATTGTTTGTATTCAGAATCGACAATATTTATCAGTCAAATGTTAGCCAAAATTATGGTGTTGGAGGAAGGAAAGCTAAGTTAAGTGTGGGGTAATAAATATAGATAAAATGTAAATTGGAACGAAAAACAATACGTATTATTAAATTATCATAGAGGTTTTCGATCCATCCGTGTGTGTTGTCAAATTAAAAAACTGGCCCGTCGCGTCGGCACCTATCACTAAAATTTACTAGTTTGCTTACTACTACTAAATTTACTAACTTATAAATAGTTTAAAAAAATATTGTGTAACATTGCGTTTTTATAAGAATTACAACTATAATTATACTTAAAAAAGCAAAAATATAAAAGTTCATCCAAATCTATTTAAGAGATTTATTTGTACGTTGTACTAAATAAATTTATATAAAAATTACTCATTTAAAGTTATTATGTATATAAAATACATAGGTACAATCTTGGATAAATTCATAAAATAATAAAAAATATATATAAAACTGAAAAGTGTAGGTACGCAATATTTCTAGATTTGCTCATCGGAGTAGCATTAATAAATGTTTAAAACTTATTCTGATGTAGAAGGCATTGTGGATCTTCTTGTAAGATCTTCAATAAATCTTTGGTGTATCTGATTCCCTTCAACCTTCATCGTATACTTAATTTCGTATGTTAACAGGTGCAGGATTTCTTTTCTTTATCTCCCATTCAAAACTATTAAAGAGAGGTTCTATCAGGTTTCTGTCCGTAGGTACACCAAGCTCCGATTCTGTCGAAGTCTGTATGTGCTCCTAGGCAAACACCGCTTGATATTATTATAGAATTTATACCTTATAATTATAACATACAAAAAATAGATTTTTTTTGTAAACTTTAAAACCATATATACAGCTTATATGCCTTTTTTAACTATATCACAGTGAATTTTTTTGTATGTGTATAGACTAGACATACACCGACCTCAATTTTATTATGATTTTTTTAAATTTTATTCTGAGAGGAATACCCGTGGCTTAATTTACAAAAGCATTGAATGTTCTGCAATGTTCTGCTTTTTTTAATTTTTTTTAGCAACAAGTAACTTAATAATAGAATGCTTTGAACTAGACAGAAACCTCTAATCTTTCATATATCAAAATAATCCAATGCGTTTTTATTACAATCGACTTTGCTGATATCCTTTTACATAACTAAAATTGACATATTTTGCAACTAAAACTAAAAAACTAAGTTTATTTGACTGTGAAAGGTTTTTGTGGAAACGCAATAGGAACTATATAATGAAGTATTACAATTCTCTTGTAAAGCAATAAACAATATATATATGATCACTAGAACACAGGTCACAAATTGAATTTAAGAATATATTCAGGTTGGAGTGCCGTTCTGTATTTTATGTTGGGTGCTCTAGTGTAGATATAGTATACATACAACAATGATTGAGTATTGAGCTTTGTAAACGTTCCACTACTCTGAATTTTCACTAAAAGTGTTGAAATGTCTGCTCTGTTGTAGCTCTAATCAGTAGTTTGGGTCGAAAGAATATTTACAAAGAAAATATTTCAACAAAGTCCCTTTAAATCTTCTTTGAGAAACTGAAAACAATTATTATTGTTCGCTATAGGAAATCAGAACGAAAAGCTAATATTTTAAAGAAGTTCATGAAGTTTTAGTTGCGTTGTTAATTTGTGTTTCAAACTTATTTAATAACTTTTGTTTCAAGACAGGCTAAAACAGTTTGTTTCGTTAGTAAAACTAATTTTTAATGAATTATATCCAACATACATAACTTATGAACTTTATGTTATAAAGTGACTCTATATTTTTAGTTTCCGTCTAGAGAGCTGTATCAAATAATTATTGATTTTTGTGGATGTAGACTTCGATTATGATAAATATAAGATGTCTATTTTAGTTACTTCCGAAGGCCGTTACACCAGACATGACTCGATCAAAAATAGAAACTATAACTTATATACAAAATGCTTCACGCAGTCTCAGACATTTCGTTCAATTATGTTTCAGGAATTTTTTATTAAGAATTTACAGGAACAATACTTTTTTTAATTAAACTATATCAAATGAACTTTTTATGAAACTTATTAGATAAACATTATGGATCTATGCTGACGACCTTTTTTCTTTTGTCTACAAAATATATAGTTTGTAACCTACAAACTATATATTTTGTAATAAAATTGTATTATGGTATTATGGTATTTATATTCAAAATGAATAAATAAATAAATAAAGCGTTTTTTCGTATAATAAGATTTTTTAGCTTCCTGATTAATACTAATAGTATTTGTATATATATTTATGTATGTATATCTCGAGGCTAGGCGCTATTATTAGCTTACTAGACCATTACAAAGGAGCGGCGCCAATGTCGCACACAATATGATCCTATCTCGACTACAATGCGATTTATCGATCTACTATTATGGCAACAGTGTACAATGGTCTGCCATTGGTTTACCTATTGATAATAATGAGTAATGAAAACCTATGTACATACATAATGTAAAAAAAAAACTCCGAATAAACAGCAAATATATATTTAACTGACAAAATATTACTTCGATTTTTTTTTAAATAAATTGTAATAAAGTTAAAGTATAGGTTGTATTTTAAGGATGCACGAATAGTAAGAATATAAAACTAACATTTTGTCTGAGCCTCTTACCTAGTTAACAAGAGACAAGCGAGAGAGCTTAAAACAACTCTTAAACTTTAATAAAATATTGACTTTAAACTTTAATAATTCAATTAAAATATTGACTATTATAATTTTCTATTAAAATTTGAGTTCAACCCTCATTAATACACGAGGTAAATCAAACTGACTTTATGTAGGTAACTTCAATAGTTTTCGCAGTTAAACAGTTTGTTATTTTCGTAACGAAATCTAATTTTTTTGATACAAAAATACATCTATGTTGATAAATGTGTCATTGTATAAGTGAACTTTTAAACTTAAATTGAACTTATAAATTAAAAGTAAACTTTTAAATAATATTAATGTATATAAAATCATCAATTGCTTTCCTAATTTATGTTTTCTTTTCACAGGGATCTGCGCTTTAATAAGATTTACGAGATACCGCCAGGTGCTTTTAGGCATATGCATCTTTTGCGTTCTCTACTAATGAACGACAATAGCATAGAGACCTTGCATTTCGGCGTATTTCATGGCTTGCATCGTTTGAAGTACCTTTATTTGTACCGCAATCACATACGGCACATAGACTCGAACGTGTTTCAGGGACTACATCACCTCGAACAGTTGTAAGTATCAAATCCGTTTTCACCTTGATTATTCATGTTTGATCTTTTGCGTCCACATTTCCCGTGACACCATCAAACGGCTTTATTTGAGTATTGCGTCCTAAACTGGGTATTGCACAAATGCATCGCTGTACATGTAGACTGTTGGCCTCAGTACACTCTGTGGTTGCGATTCAAACTTCATTTGATTGGCCCTTTGAGTCAGGTCACTGTTAGAATGAAATTCGTTTCATTCAAAGTTTTTGAAGTGAAAACTTCTATAGCCGCGTTATATACGACTTTGGGTAGGGAATAAATGTATGGGTTCGCGTCAGCAACATGCTAATGCTCATAGTTAATGCGCTCGCAGCTATCTACGTACGCGATCACGTCAACATATTGCATATATATATTTATATATATATATACCCGATTGTATGTGTGTGCGTTGGAGTTTTAAGTTTTCACTGCTATCAGCAGTCTTCATGACTGCCTCTGCTTTTTTTTTTCTGCACAGGCATCCCTTAGGTTACAGCACAAGCCACAGAATATTATATTAAAAAAAAATAAGTATTTTAACTAGTAACACTCTCAGCCATTTTTGCTTCAATTAAAAATGTTCGGTTTATACGACTTGATCTATGTATTATATAATTATCAAGTCTGCTATTGTTAAAAATAGATATATTATGACAGTTTCATCTAGCTGATATTCTTTTTGAAAAAATTATAAATAAACATTTTTAGATGCTTCATCCATTTCGTAAAATTTTATGTAGGTATTGATATTGTATTGACACATAGGTACTTACTTACGTTTAGTTGTACGTCTAAATGTTTATCTACCAAGTTTCATGAAAATCACTTAATTCGTTAATATGGAGGAAAATACATACATACAGAAAAAGTTCTATGACCGACCCTTACAGATTTATTATTAGTATTGATTTATTATATATAGTTGTTCTGATCTAAAAAGATTCACATAGACTTTTTCGATACTGGAACAGACTAATTAAAGGGACTCGCTGCTTTCAATCATTAACTAGCTTCGAGAGGTTTTCAGAGCACTTCATTTTTGATTGCAGCAGTTAACATTTTCAACTTTCAAATGGTGTCGGAAATCTGGGACGGAGATGTGCTATTTTTGAGAGTGTTTTAAATTTCTTTTATATTTTTTCCGAATGTATGCAAAACTGTTGTAAGTTTATAACTTATTGTAAATCATCCTTCTAAATGATTTATTCTTTCATAACAATTAAGAGGATGCTCTCGGCTTTACCCGTTTCTAGTTTTAACTCTTTCAATTAAGTGTTAGTTAAGTGAAAAGGGACATGTGTGTGTAGGTAGATACATCTGTCTATCTAGAATTTAATAACATACTTAGTATATTCTAGCTATATCTTTATCTTATATATATAAATAAAAATGAAATCACAAAATGTGTTGCTAAGCGCAAAACTCGAGAACGGCTGGACCGATTTTAATTCTGTCTTCACTCATGGATAGAGGGATATTCAGGGCAGGTTTTTACGTAAAAAAAATGCACGGTAGCTAGTTATAGATAGATCTATAATATGTTATGTATAGACATTTAAAATAATGTTGCTGTCCGCCTCTGCCTTTTTTCTCTGATAACTTCATATAAACTATCCAAATGATCTTGATACGGTTTTCATCTAATATTAAGAGCGACAAACGAGGAAGGTATTTGTGTGTACAGTTTGCAAAAATAAATCACATCTGGGCGAAATCGGGAGCGGGTGGTTAGTACCTAACCTACTAAAAATACTATTTTTTTTAATTATTATAATTGTTAGCCCTCAATACAAAATAATATTCACTAGTAAGTACCTACCTATAAGCTCAATACGCGAACGATCAATGAAATGTAATATTTTCCTCTTTACGAGTAATATTTATTTGTAAAATGGAAAATAAATGGATATTTATTTGTTGAAAATACAACGTATATTGAATTGTTGACTGGTAAAAATTTCCCTCATTGCAGCCTACATAAATGAAATGTGAAGTTATATAACAGTTGCGTAGTTTTTTTTTTTAAATAAAAATTCAAACCTCTTGAGAACCATTAAATGTGATTACTTTTCTATTGAAGTGCCATTTTGCCTACTAGGTACATAAAAGACTAAAGGCCAGTATGTGTAGTACATATATTTACATATAATTGATGCAATTATATGTAAATATATTATGTAGATTTTATTTCAATAATTTTTGAGCCTATAACTCTTTTTAAAAATAAACAGACTTTTTTAACCGTTTTTTCATGGATGCCATTGTCAGAACTGGACCAAATTGAAATGGGACCACACGGGAAGCACCAGTTTTCAAGTAAATAATAATCATCAAAATCGTTTTACTCAGTCAAAAGTTATGAGGTAACAAACATAAAAAAATACAGTCGAATTGAGAACCTCCTCCTTTTTTGAAGTCGGTTGAATTGAAAAGAGTTTGTTTTAATAAATGGTAATAATGGAAGATACATATAATATATTATTATTGCTCCCTTAAAGGTAGTTTTGAGTGTATTCCATAACCATTCATTTTTTTCAACAAATTCTAATAATATTATTAATGCACAATGATGAAATATTCATTAGGTATAAGATACATAGGTACTTATGTGTAGATATTATGTTTTCTGACCCCAATCAATGGTTTACACAGCGAGATGATGTCATTATCCGAGCTGCCGTTTGCTTTAATATGGAAACAAAGTCATCAAAACGTGACCTATTAAAATATTAATAAGGATACATAATATGCACAAACTATCGATTATGTATTTAATTTACTATAACTGACCTGTAATTCTGTTACAATAATTTTGGTCTGTGGACTTATTTGCTTGTTATTTATTTAATGTAAATTACATTAATCTATAACAAAGCTTCGACTTGAGCTTCCAAAATGCAGACATTGTATTAGTTATTGAAAATTAATTTGGGTGAGAATGATTAAATCAACAGGTTGGTAACAGGTTTGGTAGATTCTGAATATTCAATTAACACCGTCGTACGCTTTCGGACACGAGCGTAGGTACTTCAACAAATCTATTCTAGGAAATATAGTAACCAAATTTCGCATTACAGGTACCTGCATGTTAATGAAATACAAGAAATAGAGCCCGAAACCTTCTCTCATCTGCCCAAGATAGAAAGATTGTAAGTACTTTGTATATTTTTCATAAAATAAAGGTTACGCTAAGGTTACATAAAATTTGCTTTACGCAAATCTAACAATAAAAATTATATTCATGACTGAATCCTTTGGTATGGATTATATTTTATGTGATATATTTACTGTGAATTTTCACAAAAACTTGTACAGTAGTTGCGTGAAAGGATTAACAAAGATCACGTTTGCAATATAAATTGTTAATTGTTAATACTATAAATTTTCATCAAAATCCGCGCATCTATTCTTAAAAATGTGGCTATTATGATATCGTTACATTTCGTAGGCCTAATTCGTTAACCGGCTAAGTCAATTTTTGGGCAATTTCACTTTTTATACTTTTCAATAAGTTTACCATTTGGTGAAGGAATAACGACGATTATTAAACTGAAAAGGTGAGAAATTTCATAAATGAAAAACTGCTTTCTGACTAATAGCAAAATAAACCTACTAAATCCTAAGTTTTGTACTGATAATGTCGCTCATTTGACATGCCTGCGACTCACAAAATCACAACATTTTGTCATGTCATTATTTCTTCCTCCTGAAAACTATGCAAAATGTGACTTATCAGTTTAACGACTTAGGCCGACGATATAGGTGATTATGTAGCAATGAAGAACTATTAAAACTATTAAATCATTCAGGTATTTGCACAACAATCGCTTGAAGAGGATTCCGCCAGGATCTTTCCGTGGATTGCCCAAGTTGCGTAAATTACGTTTGGACAGCAACGCTCTCATATGTGATTGTTCCATGCTATGGCTAGTGCGAATGGTAAACGAACACAGCGACATGAAAGTAGCAGCCACCTGCTACGGACCAACAAACGCAATGGGCACATCTCTAGCTACTATGAGCGAACAAGATTTTCATTGCTGTAAGATGAATTTGCTGTTTTTTGACTATCCTTATAATCCTTACATGTTATAATACAAAGTCTCCGCCGCGTCTGTCTTCCTGTTCGCGATAAACTCAAAAACCACTGCACCGATTTTCATGCTGTTTTCACCAATGGATAGAGTGGTTCTCGAGGAAGGTTTTAATATGTAATTTACAAAGTTAAGGGGGAGAAGTCGGGGGCAGCAGCTAGTTTGTTATAAGAAATATACATTGTTGTAAAAATTTATACTAGATACTAAGTTGTGTATACGGATAAAGCTGTCGATTTGCAACAGCAACTACTGACCAGTATCTTTACTGAGAATGGTAATAGTACCAACCTTTAACTATATTAAAAATTATATGTATATTTTATCCACTGCATTTCGCAGTGATTTCAACCACCTCCTTACAGAATACCACAGTGAAATGAGCAAGTAAAGTAAAGTAAGTAAGTAAGTAAGTAAAGTAAAGCAAGTAAAACTAACCCTTCCTATAATCTATCTTCAATCTAAACTAATTAAACTCTTGTTACATAAGAGGTAGGTGACGGTAGCCACCTACCATCAAATAGACCGGCAGCATGCCATTTGTTATCCTTATGGGACTTACAGGGGAGGCTACTGCAGAGTAACGATTCATCACACATTTACCGGAATTCGAACACGTTCCAGCGACAGCGTCTATTTGTATTCACTTAATTCCATTCTGAAGTTCAAGCTTAATTAAGTATGATTGTTACATTTAGAAGTTATAGATGTATTCAACAATACATAAACCGATTTGCTTCGGTAACTAAACGACGCTTAACTATGACTTGTTTAATAATCCTTAACTCTACAAATTTAAGTCTCGTAATCTTCTCGTTGAGTATTGTATCACGTAGAGGGTAGTTATTATTGCAAATCCAACCAAACGGCACGTAACTCTATTTGTAATGCTTTGAATAATTCTACCTTAAAAATGCATTTTAAACCCCGACTTATGACGCTAAAACTGGGTGTTATAAGCTTAACGTGTGTATCTGTCTGTGGTAACTCCCAAACGGATGTTTCATAGGTTTCATTAGTTTCATAAGTTTTATTTTATTACAGATAGTCCCATTATTGAACAAGAACCTCAAGATGTTGAAGTAAATTTTGGAGATGATGCAATGTTTACATGTGTCGCTATCGGAGAACCCGAACCGGAGGTTATTTGGCTTCGTGATTCTAATCATTTACCTTTGGACAGCAATCGATACGAAATCATGGATAATGGAACTCTAATGGTTCATAAAGCTGACGAAACTGATACTGGTGTTTTTGAATGTATGGCGAAAAATCCAGCCGGAGAAGCTCGATCGAAACCAGTTAATTTGATTATAAAAAATAAACGATCTCCTGTCGGTAAGAATAAAAACCGATAATATAAATAGATTGATAATAGTCAATCGCGTTTCATAATTTCAATATTAACAAATTCCTTAATTTTTGTAGATTCTTAATAATTTTATTTTACATTTAACGAAAATTTTGTTAAATCTTCTTTCAATAGCTTATTTTGTTTATGTATAAATAGATGACATTATTCGTGAGAATTTATTTCTGTTTTTTTTTTATTGTACTCATTGCAATTAAAAAAATCTTATTGCTATTAAATTGCTTATTAAAATAATTTATATTTTCTTTAAAAAAATCACATAGGTAATATGTTGTTCCTATGTTTTCAGAGAGTCTGGTGTTTACTACGTTGCCTCGCAATCAGCTGGCAAGATTAAACCAATTGAACGTTAGTTTTGACTGTGTGGCTCAAGGAAATCCTAAGCCACATTTAATTTGGCTTTTTAACGGAGAAAGAATTTTAATAAATGAGCGGATATTAATGCACAAAAACGGATCAATATTTATAAAGAAAACTCAAGAAAGCGACGCTGGAAATTATTCTTGCCAAGCTGAAAACATACATGAAAAAATAGTTGTGTCGGCTACTCTCGAAGTTATGGGTAATCTTAGATTTTATTTTATTTTTACATTTTATTTCTATCTTGTTGGTTTTTATGTACAGCAGCACAAGCACTTTCAAATGTTTTTTTTTGACAAATAACTTTTTTTTTACAATATTTTTTTGACTCGTCAAAATGATCTCGTCAAATTAACATAAAGAACGATTTTAGCATCGGGGTAGAAAATTGCGCTGCTGACCTTGATAAAGAAAAAGGGATTAGGATGAGATAGGGAAGGGTTCTGACTCTACTCACCGAAAGATAATATGCGACTGTCTTCTGAAATGTACTACATCGAGACGGGATTCTCATTTTACAACGCCAGAACATTACATGACATGTAATGTACTGTAAACATACTTTTAAAAAAGATCACTCATTTAATATATTTTTTTCCAGTTGCGCCGGCTTTTACGTTGGTGCCTAAGGATGTAACAGCTGCAGTGGGTGACAAAGTGGAATTCAAATGTGAAGCTAGAGGAGTACCCACTCCTATTATGACTTGGTATATTAATACATTACCCATACCAGAAACCGAAAATATTGTTCTAGGCGACGAGAATAAAACGCTTACAATCTTGGTAGTAACCCCCGATGACGAAGCTATTTATCATTGCCGAGCTGAAAACTCTGAAGGGTTAACAGAAATATCTGTTGTGCTGACGGTTGAAGAGTTTAAAGTCATACCTCCTCGTATAATATCAAAACCGGAAGATACTGAGGCCTATAGGGAAACTACTGTTCAATTACCTTGTGAGGTAGAGAGCGAGCCACCTGCTTCAATTGAATGGAGAAAGAGTGGCGTAAAAGTCACAACTGATGACAGAGTTATAATATCAATTGTTGGTAATTTGGTTATTAATAATTTAACGCTTCTTGATACAGGATATTACGAATGTACGGTTTTTAATGAGTATGGTCGAGATACTGCATCTATGTTCTTATCAGTGAAAGATCAAACCTTACCTGGAGATGAATACATTAATATTGCTTTGACAGAAGCTACTAGAGATGTGGATCAAGCAATAGAGAGAACCGTTAAGGAATTATTTAATAGTAAAGGTCCAAAAAATGTTCATGAACTTTTCACCATTACAAGATTCCCCAATGCTCCAGCTAGGCAAATTGCGCGCGCCGCAGAGATTTATGAAAGAACTTTGGATAAAGTAAAAACGTTTATAGAATCAGGTCTAAAAGTCACATCGGCAGAACCCTTTAATTATAAACACGTTTTGTCTGATAGTCATTTAGCTCTTATTGCCAGACTTTCTGGATGTACAGTACATAGAGAAGAAAAAGATTGTTCTGATATGTGTTTTCATAATAAATATCGAAATATTGACGGCACTTGTAACAATTTCGAGCAACCTATGTGGGGAGGGTCATTAACAGGATTCAGAAGAATACTGCCTCCTGTTTACGAAAATGGGTTCAGTCAACCAGTAGGCTGGAATAAAAATCTACAACATAATGGCTTTGTGCTTCCTGGTGCCAGATTAATTTCGATAACTCTTATTTCAACAGATAAAATATCTGAAGATGTCAAAATTACTCACATGGTTATGCAGTGGGGTCAGTGGCTCGATCATGACTTAGATCATTCTCTTCCAGCGGTCAGTTCACAGACATGGGATGGTGTTGATTGCAAAAAGACGTGTGATTATGCAGCTCCGTGTTTTCCTATAGATGTTCCTCCTAACGATCCTCGTGTTACGAATCGTCGTTGCATTGATTTCGTTAGAACAAGCTCAATTTGTGGTTCTGGAATGACATCGGTTCTATTTGAAACGCTCCAGCCTCGAGAACAAGTTAACCAACTTACATCTTTTCTGGATGCATCTCAAGTATATGGTTTCGAAAAGGCAGTTGCAGAAGATTTACGAGATTTAACGAATGAAAATGGGCTATTACGTGTTGGAGCCGAGTTTCCTGATAAGAAACCTTTACTGCCAACACTAGGCTTGAATGGAATGGACTGCAGACGCAATCTCGGTGAAAGCAATCGCAATTGTTTTGTAGCTGGTGATATAAGAGCCAATGAACAAATAGGTTTGGCTGCTATGCATACGATTTGGATGAGAGAACATAACCGCATCGCAGTTGGATTAAAAGCTGTAAATCCTTTTTGGGATGGCGATAAAGTATATTTTGAGGCACGAAAAATAGTTGGAGCTGAGATGCAACATATCACTTATGCTCATTGGCTACACCTTATAATTGGACCAGATGGATATAAGATGTTGGGAGAGTACAAAGAATATGATTCGAATATTAATCCGTCAATATCTAACGTCTTTGCTACAGCTGCATTAAGGTTTGGTCATACTTTGATTAATCCAATTTTACATCGCTTAGATGAAAATTTTGATCCAATACCACAAGGACATTTAAAATTGCGCGATGCTTTCTTTGCACCTTGGAGATTAGTCGATGAAGGAGGTGTAGATCCCTTAATGAGAGGAATGTTTATGACACCCGCTAAACTTAAAACCCCATCACAGAATTTGAATTCCGAACTCACTGAGAAATTATTCTATAGTGCTCATGCTGTGGCCCTTGATTTAGCTGCGATTAATATCCAAAGAGGACGAGATCATGGTATTCCTTCTTATACAAAATTCCGTCAATTTTGCAATATGTCTGAGGTTAATAGTTTTGATGATTTGAAAAATGAAATATCTGATGAAGATGTAAGATCAAAACTTCAGGAGCTGTATGGATCTGTTCAAAATATCGATGTTTGGGTCGGCGGTGTTTTAGAGGATCAAGTTGAAGGCGGCAAAGTTGGCCCATTGTTCAGATGTTTATTGGTAGAGCAGTTCCAACGTTTGCGTGATGGAGATAGACACTGGTATGAAAATCCAACGATGTTTAAACGTGATCAGTTAAAACAAATTAAACAAACAAGTTTGGCTCGTATTTTGTGTGACAATGGCGACAATATTGATACTATTGGGGAAAATGTATTTTTGTTACCCGAATTACAGGGCGGCTTAATGTCTTGCGATGCGCTGCCATCAATCGATTTTCGATATTGGGCTGATTGTGACTTGTGCGATGATTGTTCTGAAAGACCTAAACGACGAGTTCGTAGGGATACTGCATCAAAGTCAGCGAACATTGATGATTTTTCAAAAGAATACAATCGCTTAAATAATATTGAGAACGCACAGAATGAATTTGGAAAGACAGTGGATTTGCTTAAAAAACGAATTAAATTCTTGGAAGAAAGCTGCCAAAAGAATTAGGCGGATTATCACCAAATTTCCTAGAATATTCCATTAGATACTGTGTACTACTTCATTGATAAATTAAGAAAAGGTTAATAATAGATGGTTTTTCCTATACGAATTCACAATACATTCACTACAAAATTTAGAACATTACTACAAAAATTATGTGTAAGCCGAATTTAAACAATAGTTTAAATGTTAATGCAAGCGGCCGTAACGTTGTACTTATCTTACCTGCCGAATCCAAATAAAATAGACATGCATATTCAAATGTTTATTGTATTGGAATTAAAGAGGTATAATATAATGGTGCGAGCCGTTTTTAGAATAGTTACATTTTCTTGTCTCTGGGTGTTCAATTACATAAATGTTAAATGTCTATATATCAAATTTATAATAAATCTAAGTGTTTCATATGTACTCAACGTATATCGGATATTACCTAGTGTTTTAAACTAATATATGTATTAATATAGGAAACGATAATTTATTTTCCTCAACACCTACAGTCGGCAACATAAATTAACTTGTTTAAAATTCAAATTAATTGAAATATACTCGTAGGTCCATTCATCTTATTTATTAATTGTTAAACTTTAACTTCGTTTATTTAATTTTAATCTTTAAATTAATTTGTGAACAATTATATCAGTGGAAATTCTGCAAGGTCGTGAACAGATATTTTTGTTAATCCTTAACAGATTCGAACAGATTTAAGTTAATATAGATTAAGAAATGACTAGTAAATTAAGTTTGCCATTGTACTTTTTAATAACTCTAAATGTCGTGCTGATTAATATAATAAATGTTGTGAAAAAATAAGAAAATGTTCAATAAAGTCTATTGAACACATATCGTTCCTTTCATTTACAAATGAGACAAATGATATACTAGCTAGACGAAATCACCAGGAGAATACTAGAATTAAAATTGACTACGAAAATTAGACACCAGGAGAACACTAGAATTAAAAATAGACGCAGTCTAATTTTAATTCTAGTGCCTGATAAAACTATGTATGTCCGATCAATTCGGCATTTTTTTTTTTCAAACATTCATAAAAGTCTGAGGAAGATTCGTATGTAGAAAAAAACTTGAAAAAATTGTCCATTCAAAGCCTTTTCTGTCAATAATAATACAATGTTTTAACAAATAAATGATAAAAGTTTTCAAAAATTATATTAGATATAGATGATCTATACCTAATATTATAAAGTATGTATGATTTGTATGTTTGTAATTGCAACATACAACTCAAAAACTTCTGGACCGATTTTGTAAATTCTCTTACCCATTGAAATCTAGATTAACAGCGAGTAATGTAGGCTATCCTTACTAATGTTATAAATATGAATGTGAGTTTATTGTTACGCTTTCACGCAAAAACTACTGAACCGATCACCATTAAATTTTGCATACACGTTGTTCGGAACATCAGAAAGGACATAGGGTACCTTTGATCCAGATAAAAAGTACTGTTCCCGAGGGAATCATCAAAAATATATTACTAACGCCTCTAAAGTTTTATAGCAACAATGCATCAATCGTTATATGCTTTCAACGCTAACGAAAAGGGTCATCTAAAAATATTCAACATTCATCGTTCAATGCGGACGAAGTCTCGGGCACCAGCTAGTATTTTATAAAGTTACGCGAACTTATAAGACCGCTTTATTACGACATTGTTATTCTGAATTTGTAATTTTATACATTACAACTATTTTTACTGTTTATTATCAAAAACGGGTAGGAAACAGACTAGTTTTTCAGTTGAGCTAAGTCGTCGCCTCGGCACTCGACTTAGAAGCACATGGAGGGGCTTCACAGTTCGTTTAAATTCGAGTTTAAATGAATACCATGTGTTGCCTAATTACTAAATTTGCTAAAATTACTAAATTTCCACTAGTTTAGAGTACGATACAATAGAGTTGGTTTGATTTTATAAAAAACATTTTCACCGCTCAATGACCGATGGACCACAACAATAGAGTTAACTTATTTCTCCCTTTTGTTCCATTTTCAATTGAAACCGTCACATATATGTGAATTCACAAAATGTGGACCGACCGAAAACGGTAGCTAATAAAAGTACTGTTTTGTCTGTCTTCGCAGGTTTATTGCTAATACATTTTTAAGGCTTTGCATAGTTTTTATTATTTTTAGGCGAACCCCCGGGAACAGTACCTGCTCTTTTGTCTTTTTCCCTATGTTAACGAAAGATACCCTAGGTTTTACAAATGACTAAATATTCTCTTTATGTCAATTTAAAAACTTCAACTTTTTATTGATCCATAACGCAGAGATATATTATTTCGGTGTCCATAATTACGAACACTTATCAATTTGTGAACATTTAACTCAGCTCAGTTTATAATTAAACCGCAATTTTAACCCTCTTTAACATGAAGAGAATACTGAATTTGATTAAAATATAAAAGCATAATAAGAGTGATATAAGTTTTAACGCCTGATAAAGTTATTTATGCAATAACACTTTGAAATAGGTACTTATTGTGTAGTTCACTATCAGGAGTAAAAAAATATTGTATCGCGCTCCTTTATTTAAAAAAGAAATAATGTAATGTAATTTTCATCAATAGATAGAGTGATTCAAGAGGAAGGTTTGTATGTACAGTCGGCCGCATAAGTCAATTAACACATTCAAAAGTGTAAAACAACTGAACACTCAACTTACTTACTTACTTACTTACCGAAGCTTTTTACGATCGTTGTACGTGAAGTTTATTTTGTTCTCCAGTCGTGACAACGACTTATGGCCCGTTGAATGTTCAGTTGTTTTGCACTTTTGAATGTGTTAATCGACTTTTGCGGCCGACTGTACAATATTGTTTTGTGTTAATTTGTTGAAATATGAAGATTATTGTGACGGTTGGCCTGCATTACCAAATAGTAGGTAATAAATAAGT
Source organism: Synanthedon vespiformis (assembly GCA_918317495.1). Taxonomy (NCBI): domain Eukaryota; kingdom Metazoa; phylum Arthropoda; class Insecta; order Lepidoptera; family Sesiidae; genus Synanthedon; species Synanthedon vespiformis. Next base: position 9,653,739 of record OU906947.1, read on the forward strand.
AGATGTGTTATTTATTATTTGGAATCGAAACTGGCTCTCACTGCTCTCTTATACGCAAATGTGTGTAAGTACCAACTTTCTGCGTTATTGCTCTCGTTACAAGTTTTTATATTCGGACCGGTTAGCAAGTGGAAATTAAACTTGCGTAACGAGAAATATTTTTAACGTAAGATATACACAGTCGTGCCCTCATATTAGCTTTGTATGCTGCTGTCCATGTTATCATATGAGAATTTCACTTTTACTTGTATCTAAATTAATTATATTTTGCTAACATATTATTAGTGAATTAAGATCATTTATCCATATTAAAGATCTTTTCCACAAATCTATCTCTACCGCGTGTAGGGCCTACCTACTTATAAATACATAATTATATTTATAAACTAGCTAGTGGCGCCCGCGACTTCGTCCGCGTTTTAAAAGGAAAAATTAGCCTATCCTGTGTCCTGTACGTCTAAATGTTTATCTACCAAGTTTCATGAAAATCACTTAATTCGTTTAAGAGTTATGCAGGAACATACATACATACAATACCTACACTTATACATTTATTATTAGTAATGATTAAGTGGTTGGACGGAACTAACGCCGTTGTCTTGCCCAAAGATAATCTTTTAATCACTTCAATTATATCTCATACATGTGCATGTGTGCTAACGCGATGCTTTTTTTTTCAATTAAATATTATGTAATATACTTACTTATATAATTTGGTACTTTATACTTGTTTACAGTAATTATCTACATACGTACGAGTATATTATATGTATGAAGCCGGTAAACTCGGATACCGTTAGACTAATCACGAGGAAATACAGTTTTTTTCATATCCTGCTGGACCTGGGCTACCAGTCGACCACATCACGTTAGCCAAGTCAACAACGTACTACGCAGACCAAATGACAACGCCCAAAGATTCAGCAGAAGATCTTAAACTAACCTAAAGGCCCAATATAAAATAGGTACCTACCTACCTGGTCGTTTTTGTCTGTCAAAAAGCGTTCTCGTAATTGCTTCTTCCAGCAACCTCTCTATGTTTTAGAATTGGTTTAAAAAAATTAGTGTATCTATACTACTAAATAATAAAGGTGTAAGTGTATGTATCATAATATAATCAATTAATACTAATAATAAATCTGTAAGGATTAGTCATGGAGTAAATTACTTTGTTTTCAGAGTTATCGTGTTTATACTATACTGAAACTAAATTGACCATTTTTAGAATTTTTTTCTGTATGTATGTATGTTCCTCCGTAATAACTCTTAAACGAATTATCTAACTGATTTTCATGAAACTTGGTAGATAAACATTTAGACGTGCAGGACACAGGATAGGCTACATTTTTCTTTTTCAACATGGACGAAGTCGCAGGCACCAGCTAGTAAGTAAATATATTTCTCCGAAAGATGACCAATGTTCTGCTCGACATTCTGAAGTGTATGATGTCAAAACTGTGCGAGTCAAAAGTGTCAAATGTTAAAGATATTATAGAAAAAAAAATCTCACATTAAAACCGATATTGCTTTCTTGCCAACCCTAACATATTATTTTAATTTTAATGATTAAACTCATGTCAATTAAGCAATGCCTGCAATACTTAAGAGGCGATTTGCAGTTTTGACAATGTGTATGCTTAGACAAGCTACAAATTAGACGAGTTACAACATAAACGAATTACAATTATTAGACTAAAGGATGGATTTTTAGACGAGTTCCTACCATAGACCATCTACGTTTTAAACCATATGAGACTATCCCGATTTATGTTATCAACAACGCTAACTCGATTGCTTTAGGCACTCCTTCGCCGCACAGTGGAATAGAGTAGTTATTCAAAACTGTGACTTTCATGTCATAGGTGTATTTCGGTGATTTGTGCCAAATTATCAAGTATCAAACGTAGGTGACATGCCAAAGAGCGGTTATTGCCTACACTGGGCATTCCCAATTATATAAATCGTACGTGTCACGTATTCGGTGACACTCGCTGTTGCGTTATCATGGGTCGCAGCAATACGGTTTGCGTGCCACGAATACTGTGAACAAAATATTGTACCTTGTACCTTTGTACTTAAACGGGACTCCAATGTCATATACCATAACACCTGCAAGCACTAATGCCACTTTTAAAGACTTCTTAACTTCGGTTGTCAACTTAACACTAACTAGCTTTTGTAAGCGATTTCCTTCGCGTCCCATTTAATAGCGTCTTAAGACAAAAAAATATGATTTTATTGAGAAATAATTTATTCAATCTTTATTGCTCATATATTTTGTTATGAGTAATATTTTTTAAATATTATTTAGTGATCCTTCGACAACAGTTATTTCCCAGATGAAAGGTAAATGTGCTTTTCTGTATCCCTGACACTTGTATGTAAAATTTCTTTTAATGATAATAAAGTCGTGAAAGTGTACAAAAAAAAAACTCATATTCGCATAGATAATAACGGTCAGGATTCTCTCATACATGTCTCCTGTGTAGGGCCAAGTGTTGATTTAAGAATGATTAAGATTGATTTAAGAATTAAAAATAAACTTGTCAGACTGAACTAAACATAAGACAAAAAAAAAATCAGTATTATTTTTTATACCTACCATAGTTTATAAGTAGAGTTAAAAATCTCTCTTGTAAAATGCAATCGGTCGAGCCGACTATAAGCTCTCTCGATAATCCGAGTTGTCGAAAATAAAGCATTACCTCTACCTACTAATACAGAGGAAACTTCTGTGCCCAACGACGGGAAGCAATAAATACAATTTTATATTTTATATTTTATCTAAAACTAGCTGGCGCCCGCGACTTCGTCCGCCTTGAAAAAGAAAAAGTAGCCTATCCTGTGTTCTGTACGTCTAAATGTTTAATAGCAAGTTTCATGAAAATCTGTTAATTCGTTTAAGAGTTATGGAGGAAAATACATACATACAGAAAAAAATTCTAAAAAAGGTTAATTTAGTTTCAGTAATTTCTGAAAACAAAGTGACTTACTCCATGACCAACCCTTACAGATCTATTATTAGTGTTGATGATTGATCATAAGTAAAAAAAGTGTAAAACTCTATCAGATTTAGTAAATTTTCAATTATTATTATTATTATTAATTGTTAGTTTTCAAGATTCAAACTTAATATTTAGGTAAAAAAGAGTTATCCGCCATCATATATAACTAAAAATATGAGATTTGTAAATAAGACATTACATACATCGAAATAATAAAATATGTTATTACATGACATATACATATTTAAGTAAGTAAATTTTTAAATAAGCGATGCAAGACAATGAAGAATTTTGATTCATTTACTCTTTGATTAGTTAAAGATAAAATTTTGCTTGGTTAAAATATTACCTCGTTAGCTGTAAATTTAGAAATGGATATAATCAATTAAACATTACTCATAAATTTATCTAAATTTTTAGGGTGAAAGTTGTGATATAATTATTAAGTTTTTGTCTGTCTCCAGCAGTCAACGTTTTCATTGATGCTAACCACGTGTATCAATATCAATTTCAAGTAAGTATTGACAAATCGTCAAGTGTGTCGCGTCGCGAACGCGATGAAGTCATAACTTTTGCGACACGCGATCGAATTATAAAGACAATATTTAACACCATTCGAGTTATTTTATTATCCTGCTAGAGAAATGAGCTTGCCAGGTAAATAATTGTACTTTTGTGTTTAATTTTTAATATAAAAAAAAACAAGACAAAAAATACTACAAGTATTTCAAAATATATCCAAGATGTAAAATATTCCACGAGGATATAAAATACAGACAAAAAATACTTAATAGACTTAATAAAAATTTTACAATTCTACTTAGTTATTTTCTAGAAATCGGCAACGGTGCATTTATATAAAAATATATAAACTAATAACTAACAAGACCACTTTGAAATAATAACATGTTGTGTTATCGATGTTAATATAAAACAAAATCCTATTAAAATTTTCAATTATGAATTTTGAAAGTTTGATGCAGTTTTCAAGAACACGCCATCAAATATTAAAACAATAGACAATAAAGGCATAACAAGGCTTCAGTTGTGTCGTTGTTACTGGATATTATGCAACCGTTTGCTAAACTGCACTAATAAGGTGGGTGTTGGAGTCGCCCGCTCTTAGCTTAGAAAGCCATTCGACCTGTTTCGACGAAGAATAGCTTCCGTGATACTGACTGATAGGCAAATATATTTATTAAAAAACTGCTTATCAATACTAATAATAAATGTGTATGTATGTATGTATGTATGTATGTATGTATGTATGTATGTATGTATGTATGTATGTATGTATGTATGTATGTTGATGATGGTTATGATTTATGATTTTCATGAAACTTGGTAGATAAACATTTAGACGTACGGGACGTACGGATAATCTACTTTTTTCTTTTTCAACGCGCACGAAGTTGCGGGCGCCAGCTATAGTATTAAATAAATTGTGATAATTAATATACACCCATCTAATAGAGGGGAAAAATTGCCTTATGACTATAATAATAAAGTAGAGAAATGTAGGTTTAAGTGTTATATTTTTTTATTTAAAATGTAACCTAGGTATGACTTAGATATCCTATCTGTGGATGGCAGGCGACAAGCCCGATGACCGAGCGAATATGCGACACTAAACGCGAGCGACATACTTAAAGCTTGAAATGCAAAGTTATTTCCTGCACTAACGTTCTAATAACTTATAGGTAGATATTATATATATCTAAGAATGTCGGGAACTTGTTATAACACAAGTTTAAGCAGAATTTAGATGCTACGTCGAAGATTGTACGCCACTTGCACATTGTTACTGCACAGGAACATTCAGTTACATCCAGGTATCAAATTCCATTTCCAAGCGTAAAAATAGCAAATCAATCAATACTAATAATAATATCTGTAAGGGTCGGTCATGGAGTCATTTACTTTGTTTTCAGAAATATCGTATATATAGGCTCTATACATGATACTGAAACTAAATTGACCATTTTTAGATTTTTTTTCTGTATGTATGTATGTATTTATGTATGTTCCTCCATAAGTCTTAAACGAATTAACAGATTTTAATGAAACTTGGTAGATAAACATTTAGACGTACAGGACACAGGATAGGCTACTGTTTTCTTTTTCAACGCGGACGAAGTAGCGGGCGCCAGCTAATACTAATAATAAATCTGTAAGTATAGTAATAGGTATTGTATGTGTGTATGTTCCCTCCATAAATCTTAAAACTCCATAACTCCATAACTCTGTAGATTTAAAATGCAAAGATTTAAATCTTTGATTACATGAATTGGCTCTCCGCGTCTGTCTGTTTCTCCGCTAACTTATACTAAAACCACCCAAAGGATTTGGATACAATTTTTACTAAGTAATAGACAGAGCGATTAACGAGAAAGTTTTTTGTAGGTAATATACATAAGCCAAAGCCTAGGAAAAAAGCCAAAGGCAGGCCCGTTTATTATTAAATATAACAAAGTTATAAGTAAATAACCGTAACTATGAATTACCAGGCCAGGTGTAATGTAACCAGCTATAACTAGAATTATCTGTTAATACCTGGTTGTAATCCTCGATTGAAACATAATAAAGAAAAGCTAGAGGAAAGATAATAAGTGAACAAAATTCAAATTGCACAACATCGACAATTACGAAGATGTGTGGTTTAACTTAAACTGCTTCTTTAATTTGCACCTAACACAAATATAATATGTTGGTGGTCATGCCGTGCGGAGAAACTAGGTATATTTTTGCATAATCCTACAATTCGTTGGTCACACCACGTGGACAGCTCAATTTACAATATATTTATTATCATACAATTGTATAATAAGTTACTCGATGAAATAACAATTTTAAAATTGAAATAACAATGAAATACACTCAGTTGGTTTTAGTAGTGGCCTCGCACAATTTTATTTCGTTTTGTTTATGAACGATATAATGAAAAAATATTTTGTTCATAATGGATGAAACTGTGTATATAAATTGTACATAATGTACAGTATATGTACTGGTTAAAATTGTTTTCTGTCTAAGTTTACTTCCGATAGAAATCGTGTTTGACAGGGGTCAAAGAAGCAAGCTTTCGAAGAGACCATTGCATTGCTTAGCTGCATAGATAGATACTTAAGTATTTGAATTAAGTGAATGCATTTGTGCATCTCTGTGTATGAGCGGTAAAAAATAAATCTTGTATTTTATTATCACTATTTATTCTAAATTAAACGAACTATACTAAACTTTAAATATTAAACAATATGTACACTAAATACTTACCTAAAACTAAAAATCAATATTTATTCTATATCTATATGTAGATATAGAATCTACATATAGAAATATAGTATTTACATGTATCCTAACGGAACGGTAGTAATACTAGATCTATGCATGTATTCTATAATTTCGGAATGCGAACCAATGGCACGCGACACAATTTTGGGCACGCCACCGATCGAAACAGTTTAGTTCAAAAAAACTTCATCCATACCACTCAAATGTCATTTGTGATGTACACACTCATCATAACGTATCTATTTAGCCAAAATGTTTCGTTGCTAATATGAATTGAATGAATGCAGAGAGAAGATCACTGAACGTCATATAATTTGCTGCGTTGCGTACAATGCACATCCAACTTCTCAATTGACAAAGTTCACGCAACTTCCGCTTCTACATATGCTTTGATACAACTTTACGTGTCTACCTTTGTAGACTGCTTTAAAGGTTTTCATGGAATTTACAGTAAAATTAGCGAGAAATTTAAAATGAGTTGTTAGATTTAAAAATCAGTGATAAAGTTTTGAATATTGTGTTCCCAGAGCTCTTTCTCCTACACACGTATGTACATATTTTATTAATGTTCATCTCGCTACTAAAAATGTTAGAGTTTGAATTGGTCTATTGACGATGTTTATATTTGTAATTAGCTGTCAGCTCATCACAAATTAATTATCATAAAAGTTGTAAGTGAAATGTTCATTTTTGGATTTAATAAAATAAACACTGTCTAGTCAAATAAGGAATTATATAAGTGTTTCGAACAAATTGGTTGTAATATATTGCTTCTACATTTGTAGAAGGAGAGAGAATTCCTAGTTACATAACAACACGATAATGGCCGGGGCATGTGCGGACGGAGATTCTTTGCCAATCGCATGAACTTATACAGAATTTTTGTCATTTTAATTTTATGTAATTATTAAACGAAACTAGTACTAAGAAACTAGTTAGAGTAGTAAGTGAATTCTCTCTCTGCTGTAGCTCGTGTTCCTGGAACTCAACCTTGCTCGTAATAAAACACAATATAAACAATTCCACTAGAAAGAATCCTTAAAATAAATACAATAAATAGCTAGGAGAAGTCCGAGAAAACCTTATTTTCCCATATATTTTAAAAGAGAGACATCGGTCGGGAATTCGGGATGGCTTAGTTTTAAATAAAGTAAACGTCTATCTTCGCTAAGTAGCAACATGATTCTTCATGATTCTTGTAGTGATAGTGATTTAAGTTTTAATTTTATATTGCTTAATTAAACCGGATTTATTTTATTGATCAAAGTAATGAGAATCAGATACTTAATAGGCTGTGTTAGTTTCACTATTTTCTATTATATAATCAACGCTAAACTAAGGCAGCTAGTTAACTTTGTGTATTCGTCGAACGTATGAAAATCAAAAATTATTTCACACTTCCCCGAAATATGTCTGTAAATTGAAGTTTAGATGGAACAATTTATTTTACTGTGTGAGCGTTGCACTTTTATCTGACGTATATTCAACGTAGTTGATGAATTTGGAAGGCTGATGTAATACGTCTGTTCGCCATCACCACAAAATTTTTAACGTGAAAGATTTCCAATCAAAAAAGTTAGGTACATTTTAAAATGCTCTTTTTAAAAGGCAAATAATAATATTAAATCATTTATTTTCATACGTTAAAATTTTTATACGTTAAACATAAAGGATAACAATATATTAATTAATTGATTACTACAACATAGATGGAACATAGAATAATTGCTATCCCAAAATTGTTTTCATCAAAAACTAACTGTCAAATAAAACTAAATAAAAAAACCAGACCGCATAGTAGTACTACGGGCAAAAAATAATCCCCTTGGTACTTTACTACCATTGGTACCAGTAGTACCAGTAGTACCACCAGTAGTACCACGGGTAAGAAGCGAAATAAATGTCGTGTTAAAAGTTATCAACAACGGTTGCTAGGTGACATGTACGTTTTGTTTTGATTGGCGTCAAATGTTTAGAGTGGTTTGTATGGGAAAAGAAAATTGTTTAATTTTTCCTCGCATTTTTTACGTTTTTTCTCTCCATAAGAACCTCCCTCAGGCTTCATCAAACACAATAAAAAAGAAATCCGCCAAATCGGTCCAGCCGTTCACGAGTTTTGCGCTTAGCAACACATTTAGTGATTCATTTTTATTTATGTATATCTAGATAGATAGATAGAACATATCTAGTGGTTCCTAAGAATGATATCTTTTACAGTCTAGAAGTTATCTTAAAAATAAACCGTTATTTTATTTAATCAGACTAAGTTTATTTTTATTTAATTTTTTATTACATATTGAAACTATTCTAAAAGAAAATTACCTTAATAATAAGTATGCTTTTGTATCGATATACAAACAAAAACCAAAAATATATCGGTCAGCTGTGTCACGTGCATTTAGCCGCGTGAGAAATTGAGAATGACTTAATCACTGGTAGTGTAAAGTTATTTTCTTAACTCTCTCATTATCCTTCGTTACAAGAAATATGCTTGGTAATTGGTACAGGATATTAATTGGTATAGGTAGGTATTTTTATGAATATTAAAAATATAATATATATCTCCTTCTGTAAGTGTGTTGTCACTGAATTTCGCTTAAGCGACTGTTTTTCCTAATATTTTTTCTTTTATTTTATTCACAATTTGGTATCGTCACGATCAACTTAAAAACTTTAGCTGAACTCTGAGAGGACAACACCTGCCGACTCAACTAGTTGTTACTTAGGTTATCAATTAATTACATATAAGAAGATCTTATGTAAAACTATGTAGATTAAATTATATCTATATTATATTAAACTTTGATTATTGAACCTATCTATTTACCAATAAATTTATCGGTTTTGACGATTCGTAGATATTGTAATCAAAGAAGAGCTGTTATTATATAAAATTTATACCTTCATTACTATTTTTTAAATGACGAAAAAAATAGAGGAGGTTCTCAATTTGACCGTATATATGTTTATTTTTTATTTTATTTTATTAAGCGCAAATTATTTAATCTACTTTAACGGAATGTTAACGATGCGAGTTCGAATGAATGAATGAATTTTTTTTTTTTGTTTACGTTTTAATGAGCTGTTGTTGTTCTTGCCCAAAAAATGAATTTCGTTTCGTAAAAAAAAAGCCGAAGAGAAGTTATTCCATATATGCGTTCGCGTTTAATTGGGATATTATATAATGAAATATTAATAGTTATTCGAGTGGGAGTTGTATATCCTTCCTTGGTTTGGCTTCCCACGCTTCCTGAGCGCCCTGCGTCAACAAGTCAACACCGTTAGGGTGTTCGGCGAAAGTGATTGTCGGAGCGCGCCCCACCGCCATTCGTATAGGGTAGGCCTGCTCATATATAAGCCCAGAGCCAAGGTAAACTATTAGAGTAAAAACAGTTTCGGCGTATCTGCTTGTGGATAGGCTGCCCCGCCCCAACATGCGAGGGATCTGGAGCCAAGTGGTCAGTGTTCAATAATAATTTCAAACATCCCAGAAAGGACTTGGTTTTTTAAAAAAATAATTCATTTATTTAAAAAATAAATGTGTTAACCTTAGACGACTCTTAAGGTCTTTGGAGGAGTAAATATTAAGTTTTAATTCAACCAATTTATGGAAATTTTAATTAGTTATTGCAAATAATTTTATTGTACAGTGTTTGTTAAAATATCCTTGATAAGTTCAAAGTTTAATAAGTTTTAAGCTGATAATGAGTTAAAAATAAAATGTTGAGTTTCCAACTAAATTATGGAAATTGAACTAAATATTACAAATAAAATTGTCATACAGTGATTGTTAAAACGTCCTTAATAAATTCAAAGTTAAATTCCGTTTCCGTCCGAGCATCAATTTAATCATTATCATCAATACTAATAATAAATCTGATCTGAATTAACTGATTTTCATGAAACTTGGTAGATAAACATTTAGACGTACAGGACACAGGAACTTTTTTCTTTTTCAACGCGGGCGAAGTCACGGGCTTCAGCTAGTACAACAATAAAACATGCTTCAAATAATCCTAAACTGTTTGGCCAAGCCAATAAAACCGCTTAATGACCACTGTGTATATATTTATATTTGCATGCGGCTTCTTCACACTTAACTTGTCAAATAAAAGTCAAATGCTTATTTCATGGTAATGGGAATTGACTCTACTAATATTAATTTAAAAAATATTTTTTTTAGTCAATAATTAATTAATATTCTATCGATCTGTTTTCCTTATCAAAAACTAACTAAAGATTAGGTACAATTTAATTATAAAAAGTATTGTCTTAATAACAACTCTCAATGACGAGTTCAATCGAGATATCGAGATCAATGCAAGCGGCATTGAAGACTCGAACAAAAAACAAACAACAGTTTAGTTTCTTTTATAAAAGTATAATCTATGTTGTTCTTCAGATAAATTTCTCGCTATTGTAACTAGCGATACAAAACGTTTGTTCTACTGATGATTGTCAGTTTCTTCATGTGCCAATAAATGGCAATTGTGTACAGATACTTGTACATTTCAGTTAGGAAATAGCATATAAGTAAATATGTATTTAAAAATAAATTGTAATACATTTGCTCTTCCGGTACAAGTTCGTTTTAAAAATTATTCATAGATTATTGGTTTTCACTTTTATAATTGTACAAATCGAAACTGAATAATAATGAGTTTAACATAGGAAAATTTTATAATATAGTAATCACATGAGTGTACCGCGTATATTAATTAAAACTTACCACAATTAAGTTTTAGCTTTAAAATTTAAGCGTTATTTAAAATAATAACGTATTCAACAACAATAAACAATATTAATAACAAAAAGCTTACCTAATAACAATAATATGGCGCCTAAAAGCTTAAATGCCTAAACGTTTCTATTCTCTCAGAATAAATTTCGTAATCGTCTGTGTCACTAAACTTTGCTTACATGATATATGATATAAACTTTAATACGAAATTTTAACAGACTAAATTTAATGAGTTCACTCAAAGCGAAACGGAATTATGGAACATACATTCATTAATTCGTACAAATTAACATTTTTATATTTTATGTAAATCCCACTTTCCATAAGCATTATGTGAATGCTTAAATTTAAAGAAGAATTATTACCTCTTACATTGTTGCCCTAGTGTTGCTGTTGACCCTATTCTAAGATGGAAAAAGAAAATTGATTTTTTTTTAGTGATAATCCGAGTTTTTAAATAAAATTAATAAATATATATAGATAGGATTAAATAGGAAACAATAGGCAGTGTTTCGATTTATATGATCTATGCAGACTGAAGTAGTTTAGTTTACCTAAGTAAAATAGTAAAGGTTAAAAGTGTGTCTTGAGTGACATTCAAATGTTTAGCTGTTATACCTAAATGTTTAGGTGGAAAAAATTAAACTTTGTAAAAAATCTCGATTTCCTTTAGACTTATGTGTTAGTAAGAAAATGTTAGATAACCTAAGTGAAAAAGAGGAAAAAGATTTCATTGGATGTTGATTATATGGCGAGTGTGTGTTGTATTGTGTTCACTAGGTGTCGATATGTATTGTTGACGATCGCAACCGGCGATCTGTTGCGTAAGGAGTTGCATAATATCGGCCATGTATTGTGCTCTTAGCCCCATGTGTGAAACACGCTAATAAACCAGATGCACTTTCACGGGAAATTTTCACCGCAATTTTTATATAACCCGGTCACGAAGGATCGCTTTACTAGTAAGGCTCGATCCGAAAATAATATTTAAATTTATACAGCTAAGGTAACGGCAACACAACAAACATATTTATATGGGCAACAACAGACCAATCTGCATAATTTGTATATTAAAATGTGTTTTTAGGTTTTGTTTTGCAATAAATTGATACGTCGTGCTTTATCCAAATTTGTTATATACCAACACACTAGACTAGATAGATGTATTATTAGCCTTACTTAAATTTAATAACAATTTATTTGAGGTATTATAACCTTCAAACTCATTAATAAACTTTAAAATTTCCTCTCCATGTCTTTATAACACTATTAAAAATTAATAAGGTGATTGTTTACATGCATACTATAATAAGATTATAATTAATATTAATTTTCAATAAATTAACTGTGTCTATTTTTATATTATATCTTAATTTTATTGTTTTTTTTTTTCACACATAGTGAAAAAAAAACGTATCTAATTGTTGAAAGTCGCTGACCGCCTCGCTTTTACTGGGGTTAATCTATCTGCATAGGTGATATTGTAGGAGCCGCTCATGTAAAGGTGAAAGTGTCATGATAAATTCCTTCCTGAGCACTTCCTATTGTAGCGGCCTTAGGCAACTCACCTGTCAGGTCAGGGTATAGTGGCATTAACAACACTCCAATGAGCCAACTCTTAATGCGCTGCTTTCCATTTGCGACGCACTCGAATTACTTACGTAACACATTTGATATAGCATCATTTATTTATGTAATTGTTACAAGTTGATGCTTTGAATTATAATTTATTATTATTGGACTTGTATTTATTATGTGTACTTTTACTTTTCCGTTTTTATAATTTTCATATTTTATTATACTACTCTGTATAAGCATGGAGAAATGTTTCATCGTCCATCATAGGACGTCCACTGCTGGACGTAGGCAGTCTAAATTCACCGTCAAGCCGTTATCAGTTTGTCTGTTCAACTTGTGGATGGATGTCCAGTGTCCTAGGCTACGCTTGTCGGTCCACTCGACAACCTTCCGGCCCCAGAGGCCGCTGAATGCTTGCGTTACTATTTTATTCAACATGCTTTGCGTATTATTGTTTGCGTTGCGTTATAACCTTCCTCGTATCGCTCATTCCTTTTGTAAAAACCAACTTTATTTCATTAAATGTGATATAGATTTTTAGAGTTTGTTTTCTTTTGTTTCAGATTACCCTAGCGGTAATTTTGCAAATTGCTCTAGTATCAGGTAAGGCGTTGCTCCAACAAAATCAACAAACACAGCAACAGTTGGACCAAAATGTGAATACAGCACAAAAACGAATTGGCTACGATTATCCTGCGCCACCACATGATATTGTCACTCCATTCCAAGACAACTTCGATGTGCACGGCCACGACGACCATCATGAGCACCATGACCTGATTGATCATCATCATCACGAGGAACATAATGAGGAGCATCATGATTATCACGAGAGCCATGAGGAGCATCACGTTGAACACCATGAAGATCATCACGACCACCATGATCATCACGATCCGGGCTACTGGAAAAAGAAACTTATTTGGAAGCCTGGTTGGAAGAAAATTTGGAAAAAATCAAAAAAACAAATATGGAAACCGTCCTGGAAAAAAATCTGGAAACCTATTTGGGTCCCAACTAAGATACCCGTTTATAAGGATATAAAGGTTAAGTCATGGAAGAAAATTTACAAGGCACAGTGGAAGCCTATCAAAGTACCCGCTTTTAAAGAGGTCAAAGTACCGGATTGGAAGAAAATCACGGTCCCTGTATACAAGGATATTGTCGTCCCAGGATGGAAAGAAATACAAGTCCCAGCGTGGCGCCAAATTCATGTTCCAGAATGGGTCAAAGTCGGCGTTCCAGGAGAAAAATATTTAGGAAAGGATCACGACGGGTGGGAATATACATCCCATGATCTCTGGAAAAAGAAACTCATATGGAAACCCGTGTGGAAGAAGTATTACAAGCCAGCTAAGAAACAAATTTGGATTCCGGACAAAAAACTAGTATGGAAAGACGAGTATAAGCAAATTTGGAAAACAGAGAAAAAGCAAATATGGATTGATGATAAGAAATTAGTATGGAAAGAAGCTTGGCAAGAAGTGTGGAAACCATCGAAAAAGTTGGTTTGGGTACCTGATAAGAAATTGGAATGGAAAGAAGCTTGGAAGCAGATATGGGTCCCAGATTGGAAGGACATCTGGGTAAGCGGCGTCAAGAAGATATGGAGACCAGTGTGGATATCTGAGTGGTTCCCTTCACCCGACCATCATGAACACGTCCACGAATCTCATGGTTGGGACAGAAGCGACAACAACTCAGCAGCAAGTCAAAAATCTGTAGCAGTCAAGGAGGCTCCTCGGCAGTTAAATCCCAAACAACCTGCACAAAATACGTGGCAATTTCCAAAATAACCAAAACAATTCTACACCATCATTGTAAATAACCATATGAAACAAAGATATAGGATATATTAAATTATTAATTACCATGTGTTCCGATAAACCATAAGGAAAAGTCAACATGATATTCAACTAGAAGTATGTAACACCGATATTCTTCATACCTGTAGGTATTTTTTAATACTTTAAAAAAATCCTATAAAGCACAGCGAAATTTTTATAAATTAGCTAAGCGATTGTTCGTGAAACTTTATAGGAACATTAAAATTTGTTTAATGTTTAATGTTTAATTTTCTACAAGTTACTGAGCAAGCTCAAAATATCAAATAGTTACCTTTTCATAAGTCTGAATAGTAGATAATGTGGATATGTTCTGTATTTTTAAGAAGTCTTTGGTCAACAAGAACTGTCCAAGAAACTTTTGTGCCCACTGATGCTGTTTTTATTATATGTTGGGTTATTTGTTAAGTTTTTTACTATTATTTTGTTTTTAATTATAGCGAAACCAATGAAAAAAATATTTTATAAAATAACTTCGAGTTTTATTTCGATTTCAAATATTCATTTATATTTTAAATTGTCTTACAAGAAATAGAACAAATGTCTATTTGTTACAGGAAGTTATCCGCTTCCTGGACTTTCACAAGGCAAGTACTTTTTAAATATTTATGATTAAAAATTTAAAATAAGTACCTACAGAAGTTTTAGTTAAAATCGAAAAAAAAATATTTGGATAATATTTAATTCGTAAGTTTTATTTTAGGTACTTTTGAAGATATTGAAAATTTTCTAACCGACCCTTTTTCTTTGCAGTTCAATGTATTTAATTTTATTATTTATAGGTACCTACTAGCATCTGTCTAGTTAGTAATACAATAAGAAGTAGACCTCTCACTTGAACATTTGTTAATGAATGAATACTCTCTTTATTTACAACAGTTATATCTGTGCCTTATCAGTTAAGTAATAAAATAAAGATCATTATCGGCCAAGTTACATAACTTTACGTGATGCCTACATGAGGTCGCTTTCTTTGTTACATAAATTGAGACAATCGTTATAATTTGTGCCTTCATAAGACACAATATGCGTGTGTCCTACTTGTGCCTTGAATCAATTTAATTAGCTTGTACCTAAATGACACGCATAAGAATGTGGGATTATTTTTAATTTTTATGAAGTGAAATATTTTTATTTCTATAAAAATACTAGCTGACTCGGCAAAGGTTGTTTTGTCAAAAAATAAAAAAAATGTGGTGGGCCACCCTTATCTCTTTGGGGTATAAGAAATAGTTTACGATCTATTCTCAGACCTACCGAATATACACAAAAATATTTCATAAAAAATTACTCAAGCTGTTTTGGACGAGTTTGGTTAAAACACGAGAGAGGACAGATTTGATTGTTTGTATTGAATAGGCTCCGAAACTACTGGACCGATTTGAAAAATTATTTTACCATTAGAAGCCGACATTATCTGTGATGAACATAGGATACTTTTTACTTATCTTTTTCACATAACTTCTAAACGTCCAGACCGATTGGGTTGAAATTTTATATGGGTATTTCGATGGTTTCCTGGATGATTTAAAAATATAATTGGACCTGGTAGGTGGCGCTGCTGTCGGTATGTCAACTACTAAACGGCTTGACCGATTGGGTTGAAATTTTGTATGTGTATTTCCATGGTTTCACAGACAGACACGTATGTATTATATTTTATAAAGTTACGCGGACGAAGTCGCGTGCAACAGCTAGTAGATAATATACTAGAATTAAAATATCTAGGTTAATTCTCATTCGGTGGGATGCAATGGTCATTTAGGTAAACGTTGACCACCCACAAAGTGAGTGAAAGTTGCTGGATAGGTTTTGAACGCATTAGATAACGATTACTTAGGTTAACTGGCCTTTTGGTGATCCTTATCAGAGAGTCGTCGGCCAGTTTTAAATAATAGATAGTGCTCATATTTTTCTAGACATCCTAGTTAAGATCGTTTTACTAAAAACAATTTCTTTTGTGTTTTAATTAATTATAATTTAAATAGAAACTTAAATATCAACGAAAATTATTTTCTGTTCTATTTGAATTTTAAACACACATAAATAGAAATCCTTAATAATATTATAGACGTGAATGTGAGTTTGTTTGTTTGTTACACTTTCACGCCAAAACTACTGGAGCGATCACCATGAAATTTTGCATACACGTTGTCTGCGACACCAAAAAGGACCTTCAGGAAAAAAGTACTGTTCCCTAGGGATTATCTAAAATATAAAACTGTAAATAACGCCTGGCCAATTTGCTATAGCAACAAGGCGTCAAGCGTTACAATTGCTTTTATATTTTTAATTTATCATCGCATAAGAAGTCGCGGGCACCAGCTAGTATAAAATAAAAGAAATACAAAGGAAGAACTAAATGTTGGGTTTTTTTTTTGCTAACCCGTTTGGATGCAATCCGTCTTTTTTACATAGAGTGACTTTTTTTAATATTCAGAATACCATGAAATCACAACACAAATAGGTATACTTATCCGGTGATATTACGATGACTGTGCAAACGCTACGAAAAACTCCTTTTATGTTTATTTTATTTTATTTTATTTGGGAAAACAAACATATATCGTAAATTTTAAAAAAGGTTAAGCATTAACATCATTTTCGACGAATTGGTAAAATAATTTTGTATTCAATGTTTATGTTTGTTGATTTATTTATACATATCGCTGCTTAAAAACTAAAGGGCCATAAAATAAAAAATCCAAAAATGTTTTTATTGCAAAAATACAATCACAGTCCTTCATATTGTATGTTGCAAAAAGACTCATGGTTGTTTTATTCCATATTTTGATCATCATCGATACTAATAATAAATCTGTAGGGGTCGGTCATGGAGTAATTTACTTTGTTTTCAGAAATATCGTGTATATAGGCTCTATACATGATACTGAAACTAAATTGATGATTTTTAGATTTTTTTTTGTATGTATGTACCTATGTATGTATGTTCCTCCATCACTCTTAAACGAATTAACTGATTTTCAAGAAACTTGGTAGATAAACATTTAGAAGTACGGGACACGTGATAGGCTACTTTTTATCTTTTTTAACGCGGACGAAGTCGCAGGCCACAGCTAGTTATTTATATATTCAAAAGTACCTAACTTATATGTATGCTTATATCTCCTCTAGTATTCAGTTTATTATAAGTACTGAAAACATTTAATGCTACTTAAAAATACGCTTCTAACAATGTATAATTTGCATATATTTGATACTAGCTGTGCCCGCGACTTCGTCCGCGTGAAATAGTGACTTTGGGTAGCATTTTTATTTATTTAAGCTTTTTATTTTACAAATTAGACACATTTTAGTGAATACTTATTAACTCTAAAAAGAACATTCTAAAGCCGACAATAGTCGTATATCATCCGTGACACTAATCATCTTTCAAAACCCCGAGCGCAGAGTTTCCATACAAATGACGATACTTCCATACAACCTTTTATCTCCCCTTTCAACCCCCTACAACCCTTTTTCTCATTAAAAAGTAGCCTATGTCCTTTCTGGTGTCCCAGACAACGTGTATGCAAAATTTCATGGTGATCGGTTCAGTAGTTTTTGCGTGAAAGCGCGACAGACAGAGTTACTTTCGCATTTATAATATTAAATAGTATAAAGTATATAGTATAGATATATCTAATAAGAAAAGAAATAGACAAAAGTATTTTTTTTTTTTCAATTAGCTCTCCTATAAAAAGTGTAATTTTGATTTGTGGCACTTTTGTTTTTAAGCAGCGATATCTAAAAGGGTTGTGTAATGTTTGTTTTCACAAATAAAATATATTTAAATGAAATAAAAAATAATAGGTAACAAAATATTTTATACTAATGAATAGGTATCTATTTCACATAACAACCTCTAAAATTCTACTAAAATTCCACTGAAAATTCATGTGATTTTCAATGGCTTGCATCAAAAGCTTTTCATATTGTAATTCGTCCATATTGTTATTTCAACCAAAGGTTTCTCTGTACTGCTTTGTCGTACATATATTCCACGAATATTTTTAATATACCACTGAAGTCTTATAAGCTCCTGCGATACGCAAAATTCTGTGTTATATTGAAATTTTCAGATCATTGTGATCAATTAATCCCGCTGTGCAACATGCTGCTATTCATCCTTGTATTTTGAAATAGTCCTTGTATTTCGTTATTAATTATGGTTTTTACATAAAATATGTTATTTAGGTCGTGAAAATTCAGATTTTATTTTCCATTTTATATATGTATAAATCCATAATCCACAAAGTATTTATCCAATTTATCTATATTTTCATCAAAAGAACAAAAAACAATAGAAAAAAAACAATGGATTTCATATCCTAAAAAAAATTAACAGCATGTTGTGTGGAAGGTTAGAAGGCGACACAGACGTCCAATCACATGCTGTGATGTTGAAAGTTCATTCAGCCAGTACAAAGCATTATTTCGTACAAATAGAAAAAGCTTCAATTTTGAAAATTTAAAAAACATGTGATTATTTACTGCAATTCAAATGTTAGTGAAACGGAAGTTGAATAAAATTGTAGTTTTTGATATTTTGCAATAAACAATAGTTTTTTTTTTTTAATTTTGTTACTTTTTATTGTACATATTTATTCCATATTTTAGTTTTTTCAGTCCATATTATATTTACATATTTCGAAATTTTTAATACATATTTATTTATCCGGGCCCTATTCATTACAAACAAAAAAACAAGTCTCCTCAATTTATTCTATAGTCTGCTAGCGACATCTGTACTGAACTATGGTAACCTGCAGCACTTGAACAAAAACTACATTTTTATTAAATTATTTGAAAAGCATTATAGTTTCAAGGACGTCACATTATGTTTTAATAAATAATTTTATTTAATATAGTCCTTTTACTTGAGTATATTAATTGTGGCAAGTAAGGAGCGTAAAGATAAGGAGAACAATCTTATATGGGTTTTAAACTAAAAAAGTGGCAACTAAAATCGTCGAATTGAGATGGCGCTGGTGTGTCTAGGGCAGTGATCTAGAGAGTTTGAGAGTATGAAATGAAACGGAGTGAAGTGCGCGCTGAGTTGAATTGTTTACTATCACTAGCTGCAACCAGCGCCATCAGTTCGTCGTCTTTCAACGGACACTTTTAATACACGGAGCTTGCGCTCCTTTACCTCTATTCTCCTTGGTGGCAAGTACACAAAGCAAAAGATTGCCATTTCGAAAAACAATTGTCAGATGTCACTTGTCAGCTTGTCACTTGTCTTCAGTTCACTGATCTCTAATATACCTCTGGATGGGTATACCATACAAATTACGGATACTTTGGATTACCATTTTGAAGTGCCGCCGTACCTAAGTACAGTAAGTACTGGAACTAATTTTGACGTTTGCGTATTTTTATTACCGTTTTATTCTTTTTGTTGATGTCTTAGGGACTGTTTAAGTATATTTGTGTCCGCTTGAGTTTTGAAACATAAAGAAATGTGTATTGTGTAAATGTCTTACATGTACTTACACTCCATATCCATAGCCTACAGCGCCAAAATGGCGATTTTCAAATAGACATAAAAATAATTTGACAGCAGCCCATCCAGAGGTATATTAGAGATCAGTGTTTGTCTTGTTACTTCAGTCATTCAGTCTCGCTCGTCTCACTCAATTCAATCAATCATTCCACCCACCCACTCATTTATTTTATTTTATTATTGTGTTGAGTAAACTTGTGAATAAGACGTAGCTGATTTAATTTATCATCATTTCTGTTTCGTTTCGTGTGTTCATACTTAATACAAAATAAAAGCTCGTTGTTTAAAAAAATCTGAAAAAAAATTACGTGAAGCGCTTATTTAAATATTTTAGGCAACTGTTAAATATATCCTACCCTACGAGCACTATTCTTTTGTAACAATGCAGCCAAATGAATTTTTTTTAAATGGTGTTGGTGGTAAGTTGTAATATTTTTTATATTATTTGCATTTGTACAGGTAATTTTTGAAATAATTCTTTCGTGTCCTTACTTCATTATACATTCATTAAAAACTAGTCTTCTGAAAAGTCAGAAGACTAAAGAGGGTAGACGTTTTGCCTTAACTTAGTATAGAACAGAGTACTGGCCTTATTCTATACAAAATCACCAACAAAAAAAATCTAAGTTAATACTTCAATTATTAATTAATTTATAGTATAATCATATTGTTAGCGTAAGTTCAAGTATTTAATTTTTACACTGGATTAATTTATTTAACTTTTACATTTTTACTCAGTATTTTGGAGCGGGGAGCAGGAGCGGAACGATTCGTTCGATGTAGTAGTAGAAAATAATAATGGCATAAGTGAAAACACACCACTGCTTGAGACCCCACAAAGAAGAAGTTTCCTGAGCTCGTCGCTTGTTATATTGGTGTTATCAATACTGCTAATAGGTGTTTGCATAAGTGTTTACTTGTTAGTACTTCAATTTAGATCTGGTAAGTTTGTTTAAATATATTTTTTCATATAGAAAAATTAGTTAATATGTAGTTAGTTATAGTTGACTAATTAGTTAGATACCTACTATACTCAGGAGCGTAGCCATTCATGGGGTCAGGGTGGGGCAGCAGTCTAAAATAATATGTAACTAGCAAAATATACCCGCGGTCTTACCCTCGGTTGATTTTTTTCATACAAAAAGGTTACACCCACACCCTATAGCACCCTGTATCTCTATGTATAATCCGAATTATCCAAAACACTTTCTTATTGCTCACCTACCCTACACCACGAAATCTTCCATCCAATAAAACTTTTTAACAAAAATTAAAACGCTTATTTATGCTTTTCAGTTTTTTCGGCTGTTTTATTTTTTGTTAAAAAATAAGTATTGTAGTTATTGTAGTTAGTACCTAGATATTAAGTATTGTAGTTAGTACCTAGATAATTAAGTTTTTTAGGTTTAATTAGGTACCTTACAGGTCAGAGCCATGGTGGGGCAAGCGCACCACCCTGCCCCACCATGGCTACGCCTATGACTATACTATAACAAATAGATAGTGGCCAAGCCAGACTTAATGTCCACTTATATATAAAAGTGGCCAAGCCAGACTTAATGTCCGCTTATATATAAATAAGAGCCATTAAGTTTGTAAAGTATGGCTCAATATTGAAGACAGAACGAACAAAATACAGTTATTAAAAAATATTATATAAAAGTTTTGTATGAATTCTTCGTGAGTGTAATCTTCGCCGAAGATCATTCGTTCGGAGGTCGTTATTAATTATTAATTCAATAATTTTATATAAGTTTTTTATTCTATACTAATATATATAAAGCTGAAGAGTTTATTCGGTTGTACGGTTGTACAGAGTATCTCAGGAACGATATCTTCGAATTGAAAAATTCTAATTTGTATTGGATAGTCCATTTATCGAGGAAGGCTATAGGCTATATAGAACGCGGAAAAACTCGCGGGCACCAGCTAGTATAATATAATTATTAATAGTTGTTTCATCGATTACATACAAATATAAATAATATATTAATAAACTTAAGCCTAGGTACAAAACGGGTGCAGGGACTTCCTATTAAGTATAAAAATACTTGTATCAGGAGACCCCCGCTCCTCCAACACCTTATTTAATCTTAGGCTAATTTAGAATGCAAAAAAAGAAATAGTAATAATAGAGATGAGTAGGTGGTACAATAAAATAAATAAGTATATGTGTGTGTATGTGTGTGTGTGAATGTGAAGTGTGAAGTAGCATTATCTAAATACCTAAGTTAAGTGTAGACACAAATAACTATTTATATTTGCCAAATAATTTAAATAAAACGGACACTTCCCCGAGCTTATCTCAAGACATTGTTGATAACCTAATCAAAATTAATTCAGCAATCACGTATTCCGGCGTGCGTGGAGCCACGTATATATTGACTATTGTAAAATGTCAAGATAAGATAAATTATGAACTTGAATAGAAGTTGGGTTTATTGGAAAGTCAAGATTAGTGTTACATTGAAAGTTTGCAATGCCTAGAGTTCTGTTTTTTTTTTTAATCCAAGTCAAGTCTCAAGACTTTGGGTTTTTAATGCAGTATGATTCCCATCAGAGAATACTTTAATTATATTTTTGGTTGAATGAAAACGGATTGCTATTTTCTTGAAATAATAATACCCTACTATAGTGTTGGAGCCCCACGTCTTTCATTTGTGCAATATTGATATATACATTCGTTTTATTTAAATAGGTATTTACGTTTTGCTGTTATTCTCTTGTTGCAGATAACATGTTGCCTCCCATAGCAGATGACGGTCTAGAAACAGATAAAAGTGGGCCTCATAATACTTACAAACTTTTAACTCTACCACCGCAACAGTCAAATGCAACGAGATTGGTTATTAAACAAACCAATACCGACCAGTGTGATAATGAAGTTGCCTGCATCAAATTGTTGCAAGAAATGCAGGTATGATTGTTTTTATTGTTCTAAGTATGTTAAAATCGATTAATTTTTTTATGCTAAGGTCGACAGACAGGCTGACGGCTCACTTGATGGTAGATGGCTACCATCGCCTATAACACAAGCAACGCCATAAGTGCTACAAGTGCGCTGCCGACCATAGAATGATTAAGGATAAGGGATAAGGGAGGGATGGGGTAATGGGCTATGGCATCCCTTACTCACTCACCGAAACACAACAGCACATAAATCTCTATTTTTACTTGATCAACAAGTAACAAAATATATTCCATATCCAATCGGTCCAGAGTTTTTGAGTTTATTCATTACAAAACAAAAGTACAAATATTTTCTCTGTATAATATTATATATGTATACATAATACCATTATTTACATATTTCATACAATACATATTCCTAAAATTTCTTGGGTTTTCCGGGAACAAGTTTAAGAAATTCACTCACTTACATGACTATTCTCAGAGTAGGATTCCCCACAGGGTAAATTAACATGAATCTAAAAATAAACAACTCGATAATACAGTATGAGGAAAATTTAATTGCAATTTAACTTTTAAATTTCAGGCGAAATCAGGTGGAGAGAACGCAACATACTATAATTTTTTGGTGTCTTCGAACGGTCAGATATATGAACCCGTGAATATGAAACCTTCGCCCCTCATGAAACAGGATTTATCTTCATCAATAATCATCGCTTTTATAGGTAAAAGAATTTTATTAATTTAATATTTGTAGAAAAAAAATTAAAGTGTCGATTCAAATGAAAAAAATGAAGTGAAAACGTAGATTCATAAAAATAATTGTATGATATTTAAATTCCTTGGCATTATCGACTTAGGTAAATACGACTTATTATTGATCGCAAGAAATACAAGAGAAAATATATGACACACACGACACACAATGACAATAAATAGAACATAAATGGAATTCATAATGACAGACCATTAAAAAGTTTTGATCTAGTTTCATATGAACATATAAAACTAGATTATTGGTCAGAGGTGTTACACAATATTGATCCTTGTTATCATATCTTAATAAGTTAACTTTCATATCCAGTTGTCTGCTGCTTAGTACTTTCGAGCTGTCGGATTCGGTTACATTACGTTACATGACATGACAGTGTCGCGAAACCCATGTTTTATCAAATGTAGTAAATGATATTTTATATAAAACATAATCAAACATTTTTATTATATGTCACGTTGAAAAAGAAAAAAAAATAGCCTATCCTGTGTCTCGCACGTCTAAATGTTTTTCTATCAAGTTTCATGAAAATCAGTTAATTCGTTTAAGAGTTATGGAGGAACATACATAAAGAAAGAAACAATTTATTTAGATTCAACTTCATTTTTGAACAGATTTCTACATACATACATACAATACCTACACTTAGAGAGTAATTATTAGTATTGATAAATAAACCTTAAATACAAAACAATTACAAGAAGAATACCCCGTCTAAGTCTTTGTTGTACAATAAATCAACTAACTATTTTACTATATTATTTCCAGGTAACTACACAAATACACATCCATCAGTTGCTCAGACGAACGCTTTAAAGTATTTGCTCGATAACTCCATGAGCAAAAGGGATTCGGAGGCATCGTTTAGATTAATTTCTAGATTATATAATGCATGAAAATTTAGAAACGATTTTATCAAGTAAGGACATTAAGTTTCAATTGTGGTGATACTCTAGTGTTTGTGATATTAGTATTTATAAATTATTTGGGTTAGTTAGTTTAAATCATAATTATATATATGTATATAGGTTTCGTTAACTTATTGTAATAATAATAAAAAAAAATTAACATATAAATAGGTAACTAAATTTCGTGTTTATATTGTCTGTGATCGCTTTTTTAAGTGTAATTATATCTATAGATTATATTATAAATATTGATTAATACTACTATTATATTATATATTTTCCATTGCTATTACTATAGGTCGTGAGTCCCTACTACGTTATAGTTTATAACTTATCTGTATTTATCTTTCATATTCTCGATTAACACGAAAATAGCACTAGTGTAGAGCCATAGAAACATTCCTAATTGATTACTTGTATTGTAAAAAAATAATCAAAAAACAGAGTCGCTGGTTATAACATTGAACATTCTGAAACTGTTCAATTGTATACTTTTTGATATTATTAAATAATAACACATTAATATGCCGATGATTTAAAAAGTGAGTCACTAATTAATGACGTGATCTGATTGCATTATTTGGTAATAATTATTGTCATGATACCATTTCGCCATATTATTTACCTTTACTTAAACTGATCTCATTAGTAATAACTATACATACCTAACTATCGAATTATTTTCTTTTCAATTTGTTCTTCATCTTTTTCAACTGACCATTTTCTCTAAGCAAGATTAAGTTAATGTTCTTAATGTGATTTGAAATGTGTATAGAGTTAGATGTTTATATTGATACCTATCAAGAAGTGTATTGTTTGTTATTTAATTAAGTATTTAAAATTATAGATTAAAATGTTGACATGCAACGAATTATTGTCGTTGTATGTAAGTTAGAAAGTAATGAAATGATTGTGGTTGAAAAAATTGAAATTTTTTAAAAATAACTATGGCAATAATAATAATAAATAATAATATTCAAGAAATTGTACAAATGTGAATATTCGATTGAAGCCTCTTAAGTGTTTCCTAAAAATGTAGGATATTTTTCATACATTTCCGATAGAAGAATATATCATATAATACATAAAAAAAGATTCAATGCATGTGCTATAGTTGTAAAATAAATGAATGTTTGAATATAAATTTTTTTATTTATTAACCTTGTTTTACCCTTGAACAATAGTGCAGGCTGCTTCTGGACGTAACAACAAACAACTCTAATAAAAAATAATCCGTTTTCTCATGGATGCCACTGTCAGAACTGGACCAAACTGAAATGGGACCACACGGGAAGCACCAGCTTTTAAATAAAAAAAGAATCAAAAATCGTTTCACCCAGTCGAAAGTCATGGTAACAAACATTAAAAAAATAGTCGTATTCTCAACCTTCTCCTTATTTTTTTTTTATGATCACGCATAACTATTTACAGAGTAGTCCGATTTTGATAATACTTTCCTAATGGATAGGGTAGGTAATTAGGTATACGTCGAAGTTAGTCTCATATAAATTTGGAAAAAAATATATTACCACAAGGGTGTGAAAATAGGGATGACTTATTGTTTACTCACAGATTTTAATGCTGAGTTGAGTATTACAATTTAAAAAAAAGTAATCAAAAATTAAACATGTAGTAAATTATAAAATAATTATAAGGTTTGTTAAAAAGTTTTATTTGGAAGTCGGTTGAGGAACGTAAAAATGTTCTCTCACTTTACGTATATTAGACCTGAAAACTATATGGGAATTTGTTGCTAATTTGTACAGTGAAAAAGTCCGGCTTATGAAATGGCTATACCACCGTAATATACTATTTATAATATTAGTATAGATAGATAAAGGTTTAATTCATTTAAATGAAATAAAAGAAACGATAATAGTACTTTTTATTTTTACATATAATTTTAGCCTAGTTTCTTAAAATATAAGTACTGACTTCACTTAAAAAGTCGTAATATATCTTGAGTTTTTTTTTATGATGTATAATAGAAATAGTGATCAGAAAACAAACGTTTAGAAGTCAACTTATGTTGGCTATAATGCATCGGGAAAAAAGCCAATGAACTAACTATATTTACTTGTATTATACAATCTAGAATTTTCCTTAAATAAATTCTTATTCAAGTTACGATTTTTTCTCATATCTACTTAAATTCAAATCTACAAACGGCTTATAATTGTAATAATAATGTGAAATTAATAAAATTAAAATACAACTACGTAAGATACCTACTTATAATATTGGAAATCACTTAAATCTTATTTTCTCTATTGTCTACGGGTATCTACTTATCTATCATTTTTAACCCATGTGTATTATACAAAACACCCAACAAAATTAAATAATAGATATAAAAAAACATCAGATAAAATTAAACTTTACAAGATAAACATCAACAACAGAACACAATACCAAAACAACCATTTATCTATGATTGGCTTTGATGATGTCTTTAACCAAAAATTCTTTCTTTACCAAAAACTCTAGGACGGTTGGACCAATTCTACTGTTATTTTCAAAAATTAGTTAAAATAAAAAAAAAAAACTATTTTCTTTTTTAGCAATAATTTTATGGATAGTATTTATTAACAGTAATACATAAACTATCATCTGATAAATTTTCTATTGGGAGGTAATCACTGAACACGTATATATTCGTGTGACCTGCAGACGCATAATCCACCATTTTATAAATAGCTGACAATTTTGTTTCTTCAAAATATTAGGCTAACTATAATTTGATGAATTTTTAATCGGAAATAAAAGATTAATTTTTTTTTTTATTATCCACTCTACTGCACAACCCACCATCGGAGCCGCAGCTGACGTTCACAACGCTTCATGATACAACTCTCAGTCATTTTACGAGTTATCGACTGGGAGGAAATTGGTCATGAAAATCTGTCGCTGGCTCATGGACCATATATGTAGGTAGCACTTATAGTATTACACAATTACACACTATACACTTCAATATCATATTCCATGTAATTTACCTGTGTAGTTTCAGTCAGGTGTTGTAATTATTAGGCACACTGAGTTCACAATATTTTAGTAATTTACATACTAAACACTTATTACTTGTAATCTAGCAATAACTTGTTTTGTAAATAGGTATGTCTACAATTTTTTTCCAATATACTTTTTAATATTATATTAAAATTCAGTCACATTCGCGCCTCTGAAGATAAAAGATCTCATAATATTATATTGTCTTAAGACGATTATTACATATTATAAAACAAAGTCTTCCTTTGCGTCTGTTTTACTGTCTGTTCGCGATAAACTCAAAAACTACAAAAAAAGGTGGTTCTCGAGTTAGGTTTTAGTATATAATTTACAAAGTTACGCCGGCGAAGTCGCGGGCAGAGGCTAGTTTATTACAATATTAATATTTAAGGCGCGAAAGAAGTAAGTACTTTTTAATCTTCAATTTATCATATAGTTTTCATGATATATATAAATTTCAAGGCAAATGTATTTTATTATATTTCCTAAAATGAAATAAGAGCATACTTTAACATTAACCGTAAATAAATAAATAATAAATTTGTTACCTTTAGTAAAAATTAATCTATCTCTAATTTACGAAAACTTCCCTCTACAGACCCCACATCGCTCTTTAATCCATTGTTTTTTCTTCTTGAGGATATGATGCCCCTGGTGCTCAGTATTTCCATGTCGTCAAGACTTAGAAAGTTTTTCCTGTTGTTGCTCAATAGTTGTTTTGTGAACTGAATCATGTCTTGTTGTGTTATCTGGCCACCATATGATTTCGGAAGGCATTTTGGATCCATCTGCTTATGAAGTTCTTTCAGGCTTGAGTGTATCTGAAATGAATTATATTTTTTAGAAGCTTTGTGTATTCGAACGAAGCTTGTTACATATCATCGATACTAATAATAAATCTGTAGGGATCGGTCATGGAGTAATTTACTTTGTTTTCAGAAATATCGTGTATATATAGATAGGCTCTATACATAATACTGAAACTAAATTGACCATTTTTAGAATTTTTTCTGTATGTATGTATTATGTATGTTCCTCCATCACTCTTAAACGAATTAACTGATTTTCATGAAACTTGGTAGATAAACATTTAGAAGTACGGGACACGTGAGAGGCTACTTTTTATCTTTTTTAACGCGGACGAAGTCGCGGGCAATAGCCTAGTATTATATAAGATATCTGTGTATTGAAAGTTTAGGTATCCGTTTTCAGTTGTATAGGTATTACGTAATACGTAATGGATGAGTTTAGACTTTAAAGCTAAGTACCTACCTGATATAACTATAAAGTATAATTTATATTTATTTATAACATTATATAAGTTATAGAATTTATATTATATAGCTATAGCATAACATAACTTACAATTAAAATTTAGCAGCCAATTAATCTAAAGTTAAAAGTTTAAATTATAAGTTTCTAATATGACACAATATATGCGTGAAATACACAGATATGATAGTCATTGCATTTATAATGCGGAAATACCTTCAATCTTTCGACCATTTTAGCTGGAATCTTGCTGGTTGCGAAGTCAATTATGTATTTTAAGGCAGACGGAAGATTGATAATGTGACATACTTTGTGGCGCAACGGCAAGGATTGCTGAAAAAATATATCGGTTTCTTATAGACAACGGTTTAGAATACTTTTTACGGTATAAAACCACCCCTTTTACATTGATTTAACCACGGTTTTAGCCGGAGGATATCCACTGCTGGTACCATCCCTTACCTACCTTACCTATACATGCATTCTATCGCTGCTTACAACTTTGGTGTTAGCAAATTGGCATAGGCAAATTAGATAAGGTACATCCCATTTATATACTTGGTTCCCTGACTATTTACACATACGTTTTAAAAATTTATAAAATAATATGTCGATCCACTCCTATAGTCATAGTGGTCTTGGTCATCATTTCTGAGTGACATTTATACTGGCACACTCATGAACGGGAAAGTCAATGGCCGCCTCAATTTGGTCGTTCCACCATGCGTTCTTCTACCTTCGACTCTGCTCTGTACGACTACTTAATAGTGAGGATACCTACGAGTAATATAGCTTTAGTTACTGACTGGTAAAAATACGTAGCTCACCTCTCCCCATTTGAACAATCTTCCAAAATCAATGGGATTCCAAGCGATGACGTGTGCGGCAGTAGATCCCTGGGCATCTCCAACGTGTGCGATCCCACAAATCTGGTCTACCGGATCCTCCAATAGACATTCATATATCATTATGTGTACACGACACATGTCCCAACAATTAAATTTCGTCGCGTCGAAATTACCTAAAAATTCAATTAATTTTTCGTTTTAGTTATACAGTGTATTTTTATCGTATTAGTACAATATTAATAGAATATTCAGTACTAATATGCCTTTAGAATGTATTTCTGTCTTAGCTGCGCCGACCGCGCCGTGAATTATGCTCAAATATTTAACATCGTGTAACTGTAATCTTATTTTTACGTAAAAACTGTGTATTTTATTAGAGTTTTATATTTTGAAAGAAGTTTTCAAAAGTAGCATACCCTTAAATCTAAAAACAAGGACAATGAACTCTAGTATTCGACCATTCTTAACTTATGGGTGCCAAACATGGAAATTTACATCAAATGCCATGCAAAAAATTACGACCTGTAAGCGAGCGTAAAAAAAACTAGACAAGATACGTCACACAATCTAAGCAGTTAATAAATATCTAAGCAGATATTAATTAAACAATAGATTAGTTAGGTATATATATATAAAAAATGTATTCTTACAAATATTGTAAACAACAACTCTGCGTCCCTCGCTGTCCCGCACCGGCGATACTGCAATGTACCTTCGAAATTAGAATAACTCAGCTAAGTGTTATTATGAAATAAATGTGATTTTCTTTTTTTGTGAAATTGAGACTATACTTAAATGTCAACTATGATGACGTCAGAAACGGTACGTATACGCAATATGCGCGTTTACAGAAATTCGGCTAATGTGTGTATGCACGAGTAGGTAGGGTTCAAGGCTTCGATGCGTGAGAACTTTCACGTGGCCCGCGTGTATTGCACACTTATATAATTTTTGGTCTCACACGTGATATATTACACAAATTGCAGAAAGAATTTGTTAAATAACCTTTTAAATTATAACTAGAAGAAAATTGCCAAAAAAAAAGAACTCAAATTCTTTTTTTACAAATTTACAACTATATCTGTGACATGATACGAGGTTAATGATGATCGAAGCGATAGCTGAAAATGTCCTAGAATCCTATATTCACTCACCAAACACAACAATGTGGTGTAATATTTCCAGGTGGTTTTCTGTCCCTAAAAAACTGCTTGCAGAATGCGAACAAGGCAGTGTAATTTGATATATTTCAAATTTTATATATAATATAGGGTAAAGATTAAATTTTATTACCCGTTGCTGATAATTTCGTTGATTTTCGGCTCTTCTGGATCCAAATTTTTGAAACTAATTGGATAATATGTTCTCAAACTCAAATACTTGAGCAAAGTCTGTTGTGCCATTGGTATACTATACTTCTTCTGCCTTAGGAACCTCAGCAGAAACAACTCGTCTAAAACATAACATATAGGTACAATATAATGGCAGTGTTAAGTAATCTGTGTCGGTAATAAAAACACTAATTTATTGTTGGTAACTGTAGGTACATAATAATATAACTTTACTGCTTTGGTAAAATGACCCAAATTTTGCAATTCTTTATGAGCGGACAAAACTAATTACTCCATCATTATGCCATCAGTTAACTGGTCCACATGTTAGTTATTGTCTTCTTTAAATGTTTATTAACATAAACCATCAAAGATTTTCCCTTCAATGAGTTTGGAGCGTTTATAATAAAAGATAGCTTTTATCTGCGATTTTGACCGCGACCCGTTTTTCAGAAATAAACAATAATTAATTAAGTCAATGTTTCTTACAAATTCCTCGAATATACTAAGTACTTTTTTCCTGAATGAAAGTGACAATCATAGTTTCGTAGAACGAGTAAAAAGCTAAGAGCACTCGAATTGAGGGGCCTCGCGGCTCCAAAGTCCGTGAGTATAGGAAACCCCTATTATAATTTTTTTTTTTTTCATTTTATCTCATTTAATTAAAAATTGAGAATTACAATGTCAAGCTTTTTCAAACTAAGCGAGGTTTTTCAAAGGGCCTCAGACTAAATAGTTACGCCACTGTCTATGGCGTAACCTAAGGCCTAATCTGTACCTCTGACCTGACAACCAAATTTCATGTCAACATGTTAAGTAAAATAGTTAAGACGTAAAAGCGTAACAAACCAACAAACTCATTTTCGCGTTTACAATATTAAGAAATTATCAATGAAGACTGTGAAGTATAAAAAGTAGTATTACCTGTGCGTACATTCTTTATATCTGTATTCTTTTGAATCCACTCCCTCAAAAGCCTCACTGCTTGATCTCTTGCCGTAGGGGTTTCCCTCAATTCTCTTGCAGCTATAGCGAACACGTTCCTCATACTACGTCCTACGCGTTCTTCCTTTTCGCATTCTTTCTCACATTTCTCATTGTTTGCACTCCAAGTGGTGCTCACTGTCAGAAGCACACTTGCAGTCGTCATGTTTCTGAAATTCGTTATAATTAGCACATTAAACGGAATTTTGTATACAGTCCCTCCGGTAACAACCCTTTTACAGAAGACCACAGTGAAATAACACTATGTGTGCTGCCAAAAATCATTTCTCTATCCCTTATTATATATATTGCGTTACTGTGACGGTAGCCACCTACCATCAAGTGTAAGAAAAACCAAATAGTAATGTCCAAGCGGTTATTTTTGTAATCATATTAAAAAAAACATTTTTTTTTATATTTTGCTACCATTTCAATTTGAGCTCGGAATGTCACTTTACGGTATGGTTCAAGTGAAAACTAAGGAAAATTGCTCAAGTAGTTCCGAGTCGGTTTAGCAAGGACTTGTGTCTAATTTGGGAGAATCACTTTTTAAGTTGTTGGACGGATGTGGTAACGCGTGTAAGTGTATGTCATTACAAAACACTTACTTGAAATTAGTAAGTGTGTCATTGTTAACTTTGTCGCGTGTGGCCAGTGCGATCAAAATTAATGGCTTGTAACTAAACTGTTAAAATTTACAAACTGGACAATACTAAGGTACCTACCTACTATACACGTTCGTGTAATTGGTAAAGATTTTAACCATTACACTAATTTCGCCTACTATTATAATATATTATCTTTTAGTAGCAAAATAATAGATAATTATTAACTACATGTTGGCCAACCCTACATTTAATTCTGATCTGAAGTGTCTGCATGTTTGTAATGTGCCTGCTTTTTGTGACTAGTCAGTATTCTAGGTTTTGCTCGGTAGGTAGTAAGGCACTTCATTCGTAATATTTTGTACAGTCATCGTAGTTATTTTGACGATTACCTATATTAATATAAAATGTTATAATTGTCTTTTACTTTTGAAGAGATACCGACTCGTAATATTAAAACGTATTCAAACATTTTTAACTAGGTTTAAGTAATCTTTCTTATATGTAAAATTCTCGTGTCACAGTTTTTGAAATAAACCTTCTCCGAAAGGGCTTGACCGATTTTTGTGAATTTTTTGTGTAAGTATATTCGGTAGGTCTGAGAATAATAGATTAGATTGTAAACTATTTTTTATAACCCAATTATTCTATTTTGGCAAAACAACGTTCGCAGGGTCAGCTAGCTTTAATATAAATATTGATGTTATTGAACTACTGTTATAAGGTCGACTGCTTCTATCGTTTTACCTTAATAAATAAATTATTTAAATCAACACACTTAATGCAAACAGTTCGCGCATCCGCGCATATCCGTATAGAATCTTCATAATGAACATGTTTTATTTGGTATCCGTATCCTTAATATTACTAAATATTCCGGGCGCCTTTCCACCCGAGAAATTAATTCAGAAGTGCTGTTAGTAGGTATTTTTTTCGTTCACTATAATTACCTAGTCACGGTTACATAGCTCCATACAGGAAGATGTGTAATGTAAAGAAACCGGCTTGTGTTCGCCTGATTTATTTTTAGGACCTTGATAAAACAGCAACTCAACGGATAAGGATAATGTTCATTTCCACGATGCTCAAGAACTTTTGGTTACGGATGGAAACTTGACCTAAGTCTATTATTGAGTTCATGTTGCCGATCAGTATTAATTTCAAATATTTCAATAGATAATAATTATCATCAATACTAATAATAAATCTGTAGGGGACCGGTCATGGAGTAATTTACTTTGTTTTCAGAAATATCGTGTATATAGGCTCTATACATGATACTGAAACTAAATTGACCATTTTTAAAAAAAAAATCTGTATGTATGTATGTTCCTCCATAACTCTTAAACGAATTAACTGATTTTCATGAAACTTAGTAGATGTCCAACTATTTATGTTTTCCATTTTTCAACCGACTTCCAAAAAGGAGGAGGTTTTCAATTCGACTGTTTTTTTTTTTTAATATTTGTTACCTCTGAACTTTCGACTGGGTGAAACCGATTTTGATGATTATTTTTTATTTGAAAGCTGGTGCTTCCCGTGTGGTCCCATTTCAATTTGGTCCAGTTCTGACAATGGCGGAAGTCGGGTTTTTTTTTGTTAAAAAGAATTATTTGTTTTACAGAACCTTCCCAGACTTCAGCGAATACTTACACAAATACACTGAATTTCTGGATTATTCTGCTGATATTGTATATTATTATGTGTAATAGTTAGTATATAGGATTTGTGGAAATGAAATGTGAATTATACATTTTATTAGACAGTTTCATCGTTCGCAACTTCCGTTGCGGAAAAACGGAAATCCTTTTTCCGTTTTCGAGAAAAACATTTTGGACCTCAACTCAAACATTTTTTTGCAGGCTTGCTCTAACTAACTTGAAGGTATGGTAATGTAATGGCTAATGATTAATGTTTAAGGCATATAATTTAGGGTAATACGTTTGCTACAGAAAAACACTCTATAATAATTGTTTATTACTGATTATAGTTTCAATTTCTAATTATACATTGTTTAAAATAAATTGTTTTGAACTAAATAATAAATAAAACTAAATAAATGAACTAACTTAACAAGTCTCTATTTATTTCACTTGTTTTTTGTTTTGGAACATTAGCTTTAGGCACAAATTTGGCTACTTTACCAATCATTTCTACTACTGCCTTTGACCATTTTTCAGGATGTCCAAAAGCTGGCTTTTTCACAGCCAAAGTTGCAAATCCATTCATCACTTCGGGATCGCAATTCTCCAATTTACCAATGATAACAGCAGCTTCTCTATAAGCGGAAGGATGGATTCTTTCTATCTCACTTCTGTTAAAGGTACACAACACTTGTCTCAAGGCTGCTAAATCATAAAAAGTATAATCTTCGGGTTCTTTTGAAGCAAAATCCTCTCGTATACGGTCAGCAATCGCCGTCAATTGGGCGTCGTTTAAATCATAATTTAAGCCAAAATTTCGAATGACATCAATGTTGTTAAATGTTATGTTATTGTAGTCTTCGAGAGTGAGGGCAGGTGTCACCCAATGTAGAGACATTAAAACATTCTGCGGGACGTTAGCAGTGCCATTGTAGAATTTAATGATAGATTTCCAAATGAAATCTGCCTCGGACAGTGGAAGTTTCTCTTTGCTCAAATGCGTAAGACACCGTATAATATCATTCGGTGGAACACTTTGTAATTCATATATATTAATTTTTTTAATTGGAGGGAATTCCAAAATTTGTTCACAAGTGAGACATTCCGAAAAGGCAATGTGAAGCAACACTAAAAATGAATTTAACTTCATCATAGTTTCGTAAACACTCTGCGGCAACTTCTGTCTGACTGATTTAGTGTTAGTACCAAGCGGGTAATGGAAAAGTTCTCATTTTTCATTTATAACAGAATTATTTATTGAATGAACAAAACACGTGAACGAAACATGGATGACTGTATTGATCGCTTGTTTGGTTTCACGAAAACATGTGTCTAAAAATATCTAAGAGATGTTTAAAAGTTTGAAAATGTTTTGAAAGGGGTTTTGACGCTTTGAGTCGGGGTTAATTCGTTGAGCAGATTATGACATCGTTAGCACATTTTCCGAATGAGATTCTATAAGTGGAAATTTGTTATTTGGTTATTTATATGTGTTTCTTTTAAAGTTTATATATTTACGATTTTAAAGTATATATGCACTTGTAAATTTTCCTAGAACGGAGATGCCAGAAAATATGTTTTAGTGCACCCGTGCAAGGCATTAAATTTTTTGGGCTCAGCAGAATTTCGTTTCACAATCCTCGAATCAACTAACCCAAACAAAAAAACATTAAAATATAAAATATAGTTTGCTTAAAGGCATTTTAAAATTTACGTTTGATTTACGTGGTCCGCTTAAGCTAACATAATAAAGTCCAGGAACACGACCATAGTAATGATAGCGGCAAATATTTACCTAACAAGATGGTTTGAGATGTGATGTGATGTGACGCTCAAATACTACTAAGTCAAAACTTTATACTCACATTTTACGTTGATACGTTATACTAGCTGACGCCCGCGACTTCGTCCGCGTTAAAAAAAAAGTGGCCTATCCTATGTCGTGTACGTACATCTATAAATATTTATCTAAAAAGTTTAATGAAAATAAGTTAATTCGTTTGAGTTATGTAGAGTTACAGATTTATTATTAGTGTTAATTGATTGATGATTGATAATATTGACAAGTGACCCGCTCCCGTCTCCGCGTGGATACAATTTTTTCTGCAAACTTTTTTTTTAATGTTAAGATGGGAATCAAGACCAACACTCCAAACTATTTTTACAAATAAAATTTATTAAAAAACAAGCTACCTATAAAATACTTATTATCGAACAAGTAAAGGGAAAAATCAATGCTAATGCCAAAATAAAATTGTTATTTTTGCAGTTTCACACAAAAATCGTGTTGGAAATCTGAAATACCTATTATGTAACTTATACTATATTAATATTTAATGAACTTGCTAAGATTCATTAGAATTTTGACTATAATGTTCACAATGTTCTGATGAAACAGTTTCATAATAAAATTATACGAATTTGCTGTTTGTCATTAAGTTGTATTATGTTTAGAAGGTAAGTATTTAATTAATAATTAATAATTAAATCAATACTAATAATAATAATAAAGTTACTTTGTTTTCAGAGATATCGTGTTTATACATATACATTTTTAGATTTTTTTTCTGTATGTAGGTATGTATCGTATGTTCCTCCATAACTCTTACTATGATTTTGTTATATACTGATGTATATGATGTTGGTGTGCCAAATCCTTACATAGTATAAAACGAAGTCGCTCCCCGCAATCTGTCTGTCTGTCTGTCCCTCCAAATGTACCTATGCTTAGATCTTTTAAGCTACGTAACGAATTTTAATGCGGTTTTTTCCATACATTGAGTTCAAAACAAAAGTTTAATATTGTTTTGTGTTAATTTGTTGAAATATGACGATTATTGTTGAAAATGTCTAATTATAAATTCAGAATAGGTAAATATCAGTGTCAATAATTTCGTTAAATGTCCTTTAATGCTCATTGTTTTAAGTTTGTAAATGTAGGCATAACTAGGTTTGAAGTCATTTTTTTTACTGAACTAATTCGACTAACTAGGCCTTTGTCTTCATTTACTAAAGTTGTGATTTCGACCGAAAAAAAAACCGTTTTATCCAAATAAAGTATCAACG
Organism: Synanthedon vespiformis; assembly: GCA_918317495.1. Taxonomy (NCBI): domain Eukaryota; kingdom Metazoa; phylum Arthropoda; class Insecta; order Lepidoptera; family Sesiidae; genus Synanthedon; species Synanthedon vespiformis. The sequence goes on from OU906947.1 coordinate 9,691,052, forward strand.
TAGCAAATCTCTTGATATATCGCAGCTATAGAGCGAGATTCTCTCCATTACAAATAAACAAACTATAGATAACTATAAATTATTTTAATAACTAGGCTATATTAAAAACGCTCGTTGAGATTAAGTACATGGAGACTGGCAAGATTATCACAGAGGTCGTGCAACTAAAATTACTTACCTCCTTTTTTTTTCAAAGACACCGTATATCTAGATAAATTTTATTAATACTCAAACGGACTTAAAGTTTTAAGTAAACATCTACTTATCCATGTCACGTTCTAAACAACATGAGATTGTAAAAAATAAATTTAGATGTATGTACCTAAGTTACGTAATATTCTGTTTGGAGAACTAGGAACTGGCTAATGGCAAATAGAGACGAGTGGGTACGCATCGTATATTTGAGCACCACACCATAATGTACACAACCAAATGTTGCGTGCTTGTTGACCGTTTCCGTAAAGTCCGTAAGTATCGAGTAATGAATACATAACATATTTAAAAAAAAAAATAGTATTATTATAGTAGACTAGCTGTTGCCCGCGTCTTCGTCCGCGTTGAAAAAGAAAAAAGTAGCCTATCACGTGTCCCGTACTTCTAAATGCTTGTCTACCAAGTTACATGAAAATCAGTTAATGCGTTTAAGAGTGATGGAGGAACATACATACATACATACATACATACATACATACATACATACATACATACATACATACATACATACATACATACATACATACATACATACATACATACATACAAAAAAAAATCTAAAAATGGTCAATTTAGTTTCAGTATCGTGTAAGAATAGAGCCTATATACACGATATTTCTGAAAACAAAGTAAATTACTCCATGACCGACCCCTACAGATTTATTATTAGTATATAAATATAAATATATTGATGATTTATACCCAAGATAGAAATAATATTTTTTTATAATTATTAACTACACTAGTCTGCATTAGTTATAGTGAGTGTAGGACAAATTGAAGGTTGTATCACATTAAAGGACCTGTTTAATGCCAAGGTGATCATGATCAGCCCTGTGTGTCCTAGGCGGGATATTTAATTTATTTATTTCTTTGAAGCTTAGCTTTACCTAAGCCAACTTACAATGGTTTTGCAAACTACACTAAAAAGGCGTTTTTTTTTCGCTTACAAAATTTCTTCTAGAAGTTGCTGACGTCCTGATAGATAAACGACAAGTGGTGAGGACGACAAGTGGTGGAGACGAAGTAACGAGAGGACTTGTCTCGCTGTCATTAATAAAACGCAACACACCCCATTTTATAGTGCTATATCACGAAATTCCAGTTCTACGAGAGGACATCTGGTATAGAATTTGATAATATAACAATATTATAAAGTGTATAAATCTATCGGAAAGAGCAACGGACATCAAACTGTTTTAGGGAGTTCCGAAGCTTCCTTTTAATAAGCTGAACCTAAATAACGAAACTCTAAACTCAAGGGCGTATGTTGTAACGGATTACCGAACGCTTGCGCAAGACCTCTAAAACAAAACGTAGTAATTTATGAAGATGAGGAAATGCTGCCACTGCAGCCCATGTAGCTATATCGAAGAAAGTTCAGATGAAAGCAACAGAACTAGTCAAACACATTGGCTAGTTCTTGTATTTGTACACCGAAATACTAGAGCAATAGTGCTAATAGCGACAAGTGCAACAAATTAAAGGCGCATCGCATACAACAAAAACAGAAATAAAAGTATATAAAAGAATGTAGCTATAAGTATAATATATATAAGATATATAAGTATACTTGAATTCATGGCATATATTACCGAAATTTAATACCCTTTGTTATGATTAATCTAGGTGAAAATGGGCACGCTATGTACTTTCTTGTTAACTGGACGAAATCGCAGTCATATAAATAATATTTTTTTCATTTATGAGATTATCAATAGAAATTCATTACTAAATAGCTACGGATCCCATTGTCGGTGTGATAAGAAAAAAGTATAGGTAACTACTAAGTATTAACTCCAGCACTTGGTCTACCTAAGTCCTAGATTCGGGAACTTAAATAATATTATATTGATTTTTTTTTTATTTCTTCGATGGCATTGAATTATCAAATAAATATACTTAGAAATTCTATATCACAGAGTAGAAGAGAAGAATACGAAAGAAGGGAACAAATAACCCTTAATGAGTTCTTTAATATTCAAACAATTAATGATTGATAAAATATATATATAAGTTAAAAATCTTGTCATAAAAAATAATTTTAATGTCTCTTATATATTATGTAACCTACCAGTATATATTTTCATTAGATATATTTTCATATGTTAATTAAAAAAATTCTCAAAAAATCTATACAATATCCAAATGTCCATGATTTTTTTTATTATTAAATATCGCATTATCGAAATAATAGATATATCTTTGCAAGTATTGCCTACATATTTCTCCACTGGTCTGAAGAAAAGCATTAAATAAATTGTATTGCGAAGGTTTTCAAGTAAAAACATGTGCAGTAATTACTTTACTTTGACAAATTTATAGTAAGAAGTTTTATTTATAAATGAATCAAAGGTTCAATAAAAGGACTTAGGTACGTGTTGGAATAATGGCACTATTATATTGACACTAAACGCATGCTCCAGAATTTTTGTATTATATTTTTTTAACGATTGAATAAAATAAATTAATACACACACATATACCTACAACTTTAACAGTTAATAAAATTGTAAGTAATAGGAATTTATTAAAAAGTTAAAAGCGGTAAATGCGGCTATTTTATATGACCAAAATAATCTTAACACATTTTTAAATTATTCTATTACACCCGATTTTTATAAAATTCGCTAAAGCAGAAATAAAAAAAATAAAAAAATCAAATACTCACGGTAACTTGTTGTATTTTCCAAGATTTCCAATTAGCGGCACACTCAACGACGCTCTAACGCGTAATGTGTAATTTGAGGCCAATGTTTAGCTTCTTCTAGTATTCGCGAACTGTGCATTCGCAAAGGAAAATGAATGATTGCGAAGTTCAACAATACGTAGAGCAGTCTTATATAACAGAAAACATTGTTCAATCATGCTTCAACAATACTTTGCTGACTATAATATGTAATGTATATCTATTTCTGTTTTGCATAGATAGTCCTGTGGGTCATGTTTTGGAAATTCACCAATAAATATTAGATATAGTAGGTAAATGATTAAAAAATGACCTCCAGTTCTGAATAGGAAAATATTTATTAGTATTTTTTAAATTCATTAATTTAAAAAATATATCTTATTGGTTCTACGGTAATAAATTGAATCCCATATATCGAATGACCATGGGATTGTGGGAAAAAATATACTCGTAGGAGCCAAGTGGAGGGAGGGTCAAATAACATGAGTATATTATCACCGTTGAGCATTTGCTCAGTCTCTATACTAAACTGCCTATCTCCTGTGAGGGGTGGAGAGCTATTTTTACAAAAAAAAGTTATTAAATAGGTACCGCTTTTCTGTTGAACTGTATCTAAGGTAAAAAGCGGAATAATAATCAAAAATAAATTCCGTTTATCCACCCAGGCTAGAGTGGACTCTCGGATATGCATTTCCGAATATCCCCCATAGGGTAGATTTTTTGGGGTGGATAAATGGAATATAACCGATAATATATGTACATTCGTATCACAACGGCCTAATTGAATTGTTTTCAGTTCTGAAAGTTTTATTTTGTGCATTAAGTATCGTTTTCGTACTATATTTCCACTATTAGGTATAATTATAACTTTTCTATGTGTGAGAGAGAGGCAGTTCTGTTTTAATGAATTACATTTTGATCGTTGGAGATCAAATGATTAAATTGTTAGAGTTTAGTTTGATCAAATCTTAAGTTTTTGAATGACATGTTTTGAATTTTGAACATTTTCATACCCCGGGCTTACCTATATAATTATGAAAAAGTTTTTTATCTGAGTTAGTATTGATTCTCATGGAAAGCTCTCAGCTCTAATACCTAAACCTAAAATGATTTTCGAAACAGCAAACTTGGTTTTACACTAGGTATACCTATCTATGCTACCTAACATCATCCCAAAAAATCAAATCAGTGCAATTTTTTGCGACCTAAGATGTCTTCAGTTACTGGCGTATAGTAGTTTTTTGGCAAACTAAGTTTAATACTTTAATATGACCTTCTAAGTAGCTATAAGACCGCGACATTGCTATTCTTCTGCGGCGCGTAAGTATAAAAGTATAAAGAGCACCCACAGGCCAACATGAAAGGTTGCATTGGTTAAAATTGAGGTTAAAAACTTCTTTAGGCGCGTTTATTGTTAAAAAGTGATAAGCCTGGCATTTATTTAAATCTATAACGGAAGTACGAGTACCCTCAAGTCTCCAAATATAGAAGATCACCCTTCGCCCTTCATAACTTCGCCACGCCGACATCCCTAGAGTCTGTGCCACGTCTCCATGGTCTGCTGATGCTGAGTACACTCAACTGATCATATGTCAAAAAAACGTGTCACTTTATTTTAAGCTAAATCTTTGTATAATTATATTTCGTCTGTGCGTGTTGTATGTCACTGAACTCCTTCTAACCGGCTGGACCGATTTTAATACTGTCTTCACTTACGGATAGAGGGATAATCAGGAATGGTTTTGAATGTAAAAAAAATGGTCGGGGACGAAGTCGCGGGTAGCCACTAGTATATTTTTTGCAAATTATATGAAAAAAAAAAATTATAATTTTTGAAATTTTATCTGCGACTGAAACGCCCTGTGATTGGTTACAACTCTGATGACGTCATACGCTATTAAACATTGCTTCCTCAACTGATTTTCTTTACTAGCGTGCGACGAGACGTATCAAAGACCAACGCCATTACAGAAAAAGCGTTTTTGGAAATTGAAACTTTAACATTGATTTTTATTAATAACTAGCTGGCGCCCGCGACTTCGTCCGCGTTGAAAAAAGTATCCTGTACTAAATGTTTATCTACCAAGTTTAATGAAAATCAGTTAATTCGTTTAAGAGTTATGGAGGAACATACATACATACAATACCTACACTTGCAGATTTATTATTAGTATTGATGAGTAATAAAGAATAATTTAAAACGATTCTCTAGAATTAGACAAGTAGCGGATTAGTACAATTTTCTTTCTTACAAGTGTGCGATTACCATAGGCAGAGATAGATACCTACTGCGAGGATCGAATAAATGAATGTAAATGTAATGTACCTAGGTAACTAAATGAAAAGAAATATCAGGAATCAAACTTTATTCATTAAAGAGATACATCAAAAACCAAACTTTATTCATTAGACATACATCAAGAACCAAACTTTAATCATTAAAGAGATACATCAAGAACCAATCTTTATTCATTAAAGAGATACATAAAAAAACCAAACTTTATTCATTAAAGAGATACATCAAGAACCAAACTTTAATCATTAAAGAGATACATCAAGAACCAATCTTTATTCATTAAAGAGATACATAAAAAAACCAAACTTTATTCATTAAAGAGATACATCAAGAACCAAACTTTATTCATTAAAGAGATACATCAAGAATCAAACTTTATTCATATATACTAAATAATACTTTAATACTTATAATATCGAATTATTCTCCTTCAGCTTCTCAATTGTTCGCCTCTTTGTCCCTGCAATGACAATATTTATAAGTATTATTTTGAGATAGGTTGTCGCTTTAAGTTCGACACATCCCAATAACCAAGGGATTGTATAGTGGGATGGAAAAGGGTTTATTCAGGTTGTAGTTTATTACTAAGCATTTTAAAGGATGTCTACTCACATGATGGAAATTAATGATGAGCAGAGTGGTTTCATCTCGTCCGATTCCCGTTGCAACTCGTCGACAATGTTTTGAAGCTGCTTCTTCTTATTTGTCAATTTTTCAATTTGTTCCATCGTCATTTCTAGGTCCTTTTCAATGTTTTCTTTTTTCTGAACAAGAAAGTACATCGTCGTTTTAAATGACAATTGCGGGTAATAAAGACTGAATTAAATATTTTAACGCCTTAGGGCGATGTCGAGAACAAGAGCTCCTTAAAAATAATTTCTGCTTAATTTAAGCAATTTTTATTAATATTAGCAAAATATGCTTCTGAAGCAAGACAAGGAAAAGTTCAAAAATCTTTAATTTGAATATAGGGGGAATACTTACATTAAAAATACTAAAAAAGTAGTAGGAAAATTACACAGCGAGGGTCAGGAACAGTACAGTATTTTTATTAGTTACAAGCGAATTTAATGAATTACTTACGAAATACTTGTGTAAATCTCGCAGACGTTGAGACTTTTCTTTTATCATGACTGCGTACTTTTCCCTGTAAATATATTTGTATTCTAAAAACTATTGTTAACCCATTATTATACGGACGATAATGTCGGCTTCTAATGGTAAAAGAATTTTTCAAATCGGTCCAGTAGTTTCGGAGCCTATTCTATACAAACAAACAATCAAATCTTTCCTCTTTATAATATTAGTATAGATTAGTATAGATAAATACTTTTGTCACCGCTTGACACAAGGATATGAACAATAAAGATTGAATAAATTATTGCTCATAATTTTGATTTTGGCAGACGTTATTTTTCAATGATTAAGAAAAAGGGGTGTGGACAAAATCACAAGTAAAAGCTATTTTTAACAAATAAAATAACTAACCTATCAATGGAAATATTTAAAATTGAAAACTCTGGAAATTAAAAGAACATGAGAGTGTGGTTTGATTAAATGCAATTAACTACTATTTAAGGGGACTAGTATGAAGAGTAAATGAAGAGGAAAATATTTACATACACAAGTTCATAGTTCTTTTTTTCTTCTTGTTCGATTAAAATTTGCAATTCACAGCAGCGTTTTATATCTTCATCAATTATTTTGTCGTACATATTTTGTGTTTCTTTGATATTGCATTTATCCTGCACTGAACGATATATAAAGTTGAAAACATTTTTTTAACTATTGCACTGACAAATAATAACTACCTTTGAGGGGCCCGTATATGGAACGATCCGTCTGTACGAACCGTCATTTCAGACCGTCTGAAATGATGGATTGATAGTGTATGTGAAGATCAGTCAACGATTTACTTTATCAAAGACAATGTCGGAGATCGCAACAAAATCCCATGCAATTTGATTCATCATCACAATATTCATTATCATGACGATGAATCGACAGTGTCCATCTCTTTGCGATCAATGATTCGATTTTTGTCTCACTCGACGCCACTTGCCTATCTACACTCAAACGAAACGAACAAAATGGAACATGCAAATACTGGTTTCATTTCAATAGCCATTTCTTAACGCACACTTTTCTAGGCTCTCTTTTTTTCTATTGTAGCCGAATCAAAGTTACCGCCAAGAAAATGATTGATCGTTACGACCAAGTTCCAATAGTGAGCAGCAAATTCTAAGCAATCAATCGTCACAATATTGTACAGATGGATCGTTCCGTATATGGATAATGGACTCCCTTAAGAGTTAACAACTTAGGAAAGAAAGAATTTGAAAACTAATGAAGGTAGGTATGTATTTAAGTAAAACACTCAGCCAGCCGTTTCCACAAAACAGCCATTTCTTTTTTCTTCAGACCTAAATCCTTTAAGTCTATAGAATAGGGATTTTTGACATTGACCACTATTAAAATTGTAAAAAAAGCTAATGAAATACTTACTATTAAGATCCATTTCTAGTTGTAGAATGGTTGTAGTGTTTCGTGAGTGTACAATTTAATCTCTTTCAAAGGAGCTTTGGTCTCCTTTTTTCCCTTGTTAATCTCCGTAGAGATAAACTTCAAAGTTTTCTAAGCGTTTTGGAATATGTAACGTTTTCAAAGTTTCTAAATGGTTTCTAAGTAAATGTTTTGTATTTGTTATTGAATCTTATTGAATGTTATTGAATATGGCGTCACGTCAATCAAGCATACATAGAATATAGAGATGCGTCACTGTATAATAACATAATAATCTGTGTATAGCGTAACAATAGTGTAAAGGGCCTTATAGACGTCACAATTTGTTGCCCAACGACAGCCGACGCCGACAAATTGTGTCGTCTATAGTCATGTTGGCCAACATAATTATTATTAATCTCCAACATTTCGGTTGGTTGGGACGAACATTTAACTACACCCGACAGCCAACTAATTGTAGTGTCTATAGCGTAGTTGGACAACCGAACCGAACCATAGCGTGGTTTTCTATAGTTCATTCGTGATTTTAGTCTGTGGTTTAAGATTTTAATTGAAAATAAATATTCCGTTTTTCACTTTCATCACTTTGTATCACGCAAATTTTTAGTATTTTTTTATGCCTTTGTATTTTTATGAAGCCATAAAATAAGTATTTTCATATTTAATATTTCTGTCCGTCTGTTCGCTGTAGGTAGAAACTGGCAGTTGGAGAATTTTGTTGGTGTGTCTATAAGCTAACGCCGATCGCCAACTTGTTGTCCTGACTGTTTGTGTCGTCTATAAGGGGTTTTACTTCTATGCTTTAGTTATTATTCTATGCCTACCTCTTTTACTACAGACCACTATATTCACACGATTATAAGTTAGATTCTATCTATGGTGGCCACAGACTGTGATCAAATTGCAGGACAAGAATAATACAAGTTATTGGGCATAGTTTTATTGATTTTTTTCGGATTAAAACCCGTCTTGATCTCTAAAAGTCTCAAATTTAGTACTAAATTAATATATCTTCAATTTTAATGAATATAGTGTTATATCCTTAGTTCTTTGCTAAAAGGACCATTTAAAGGAGTCATCTTGGTAACTTGTATTCCATTTTTTTTTTCATTTCAAATGCGAAAGTTAATTTTAGTAATTTTTTTAATGACAATAAGAAATAATTCGAGAGAACCAATTTATAATGTGACTATTATGCAGCTTACTTTAGAAAAACTCGAGATTACAACCTGCTTACAAAATATTTTGCTGGCACTTTATGAATTTGTGTTTCACTGTTTTGATATTTGAATACCTAACGTAATTTATTCCTAAGACTTTGCTTATTATGTAAATAAGTTAAAATGAATTAACAGTGGTTTCCTACATTGCTATTCTAAAAATCTTCATATAATTTTGACAGACTGCTTTTTGTCCTTTAAGATCACACCTATTATACGTAACCTAATAATGGCATTCCATTAAACAATATAGATTTTAACATCTAACTAATTTTTACCGTAACTAATACAGTAAGAAATTTATTTGAGATTGTCTTATAGCCAAAAGAGAAAATCCATGTAATCACTAAAGAAATATGATTCACTAATTAGGTACTCCCGGTTTAAACCGGTTTGCATTTTTTTTTATAATGCAATCCTGGGTCGATTATCCCTCTTTGTATAACAAAAACAGAATTAAAATCCTTTGGGTGGTTTAGAAATAGTTTAGCAGATAAACAGACGGACAAGGACAGCTTCGACGACTTGGTCACAAATTGTATTTTCCTACTGTTAGTGTCTGCTATTTATGTCAACGGAATTTGATTGAAAAGTGCTCTTTGACGTTACAAAAAGATGTTTTCATTCATTCAGATTCATTCGGTGTTATGAGTTAGAACATTACCTTTTTAAAAACATTTTAGTGTTCCAAACCATGCATTTGCAAGCCTATCTGAATAAAATAACAGCATGTCTGCTGTTGTGTTTTCGAGAGTGAGTCACGGATTCCAGGGCATATTTCCCTATCCTTTTCCAATTCCTTATGTTAATCCTATTGTAGTCAGCAGAGCACTTGCATGTGTGGCGTTGTTTGTGCCTATCGCAATTGTTGCCACCTACCATCAACTACCGTCACCGTCACCCTGTCTGCCGAACTTAATATTGAAAAAAAAAAATACTTTGGTGTTGAGTTTAAAGCTGATTGCAACTGTCTGCCTTCATGCTGTCATTTGTGTACTTAATCAAAATAAAATAAAATAATTGTATTTCCAGAAAGTTGTGACGAGTTCTCAATGCCTCACGACTTTTTTGGGAGTTCCGATGAAGATGACATGGAGATTGAATATGAAGTAGATGTGCATTATTCCTTGCTTCAAAAACCAAACCGCGACATGCATAATAAATGTTGTGGAGGGAAGGCTTGGTGTATAAAGGCATGTGCACTATTTATTGCTTTTTTTTGTGGTACTTTTCGGTTTGAGGTGGTTAAGTAATAAATTTTATTAATCATTGAATCCACTCTTTATATGTAAGCAAAACAAATTTCGTGTTGCATAGTCTTGGGACGTCCTGTATACTGTAATTACTTAATTTTTTTATTACATTGTTTTTCAACAATGGCCAGGGTGAAAGGGCTCAGTGCGTTTCGCAATCATTTAGGAATAAATGATTGCGAAACGTACTGAGCCCTTTCACTTGACTTTCCCTTCACTTCAATTTGACCCTGCCAGGAATCAAACCTGGAAAGAACCCTGAAGAGAAGCTTGTAGCATGTGCTGGGAAAATGTATTCGCAATTCAAATTCGGAAAACGACCGTCTTTTAGTGTTACTTGTTAAACTGTATAGTTTATTAATTTTTTTATTTTCTTATGATTCTTTTGAACCACAATTACTAAATTGATGTAATGTTTTCAGGACATTTGTGGGATAATATGCGCAGTTTTAACATGGCTATTAATACTCTACGCGGAGTTTGTAGTAATGACAGTGATATTATTGCCAAGCCTCTCAACATATCCTATCTACAGTTATGTCAATATAGCCTTATTTCAAATATTGGCTTTCCTAGCATTCGCTTCACATCTTAGAACTATGTTCACAGATCCAGTAAGTACTGTTCTTTCTTAGCCTAGCATTTATTGACCTATTAGAAATATGGGCAGGAAGGCTAATGCTTCATTTGATGGTAGGTGGCCGAAGAACAATAGTACCATTCTTTTAGAACAAGGCGTGATAAGGACTCTCGGTAATTGGACTCATGAAACTCTTTACAAGTCAAATCACATAATGTTACATCGTGGTATTCTTGTAAGAGGATGGTTTAGTGTTGAACTGTTTTGGGAAGGTCACATAAAGATTTTTTTATGTTTTTATGTTATTTTTTTACGTTAAGGTCGACAGACAGGCTGACGCTCCACTTGATGGTAGGTGGCTACCGTCGCCTATAACACAGGCAACGCCATAAGTGCTACAAGTGCGCTGCCGACCATAGAAGGATAAGGGATAAGGGAGGGATGGGGTAATTGGCTCTGGCATCCCTTACTCACTCACCGAAAAACAACAGCACATATGCTGTTAGTTCACGGTGGTATTCTGTAAGGTGGTGGTTACTGCCGCCAGACAAGCTGCCCAAATGACCACTACTTTATGCTGCACTGATTTTCATGTTGTTTTCACCAATGAATTGAGTGGTTCTCGAATCGCGGCCAGCAGCTAGTAGTTTAATTTCGGAATGCAGGCAACCTTGAAACAACTACAAACACTTGAACTTTTATTTTTTACTTAATAATTAATTTAAGTGAAATGTTTTAACAACAACCTCAATTCATTATTTGTTATTTAACCACTTTTTACCCTATGTCCTTTTCTGTACTTTATGATTAACTAATCATAAAGTACAGATAAAGTATATAAAATTTCATTGCGTTCGGTTGATGAGTAGTTACTGCGTGAAAGCCTAACAAACATTATGCATTTATAAAATTAGGAATTGATTTTACTGCCTTGCCTCCATATTAGGTGTTACATGTTTAATTTAAATAATATAATGTCCTCAGGGTGCTGTACCAAAAGGTAACGCAACGAAGGAAATGATCCAGCAGTTGAGTTATAGTGGGGAACAAACAATATACAAATGCACAAAATGTTGTAGCATCAAACCTGAAAGAGCTCACCATTGCTCGGTGTGCCAACGCTGCATTCGAAAAATGGACCACCATTGCCCCTGGGTCAACAACTGTGTTGGCGAATATAACCAAAAATTTTTCGTGCTATTTACGGTGAGATTCTAATTGTTAAATTAATTTTTAATTAATATATAAAAGAATTTTTAACAAAAAAAGAAACAAAACTGACTTCATACGATTTTCGAAGGTTCCCCTCGATTTCTCTGGGATGCCACCATCAGATCCTGGTTTCCTTATCATGGTACCATCCTTGAGATATCCCCTTTCCAACAAAAAAAAAAATCATCAAAATCGGTTCATAAATGATGAAGTTATCCGCCTTTCCTCCTTTTTTGAAGTCGGTTAAAAATGAGAGTAAATGCCTGGCACTGCAGAGACTTTACCATTTTTCTAAAATCTTAATATTTTTATTAACCCAGTGGAATTAACTGCTAACTCGAATTTTTGTAACTAATGACATTTATAGGAAAAATTTTGATATCTTGGGTATATAAATAATCTTCTGAAAAAGAGGCATGAAGGAAATGGTTACTGTGAGTCAGATACTACTAGAGATTTTAATATTTCCATTTGTAACATCACTTAGGATTAATAATTTATATATTTTTTAAAAAGCAAAAGATGATATGTATTGATATACCTATAAATGATATATAATGTATGTCTTAAAATTTGTGTTCTCAAATATTACACCATCTATTTGTCTTTGTGTTACAGCTGTATATAGCAGTTATATCAATTCACTCGCTAAGTTTAGCAGTGTTTCAATTTATTAACTGTCTAAAGCACGATTGGCGCGATTGTAGCGCGTATTCACCGCCTGCAACTGTCGTCCTACTATTGATTCTCATAGCCGAGGCACTCTTGTTTGCAATATTCACTGCGGTCATGCTCGGCACTCAGCTTCATGCCATATGGAACGATGAGACTGTAAGTAAATTTTTTTGATTATTTTTCTCACACAAAAACTAGGCCACCAAACAAACTTAAGTAAACACGCTAGGCGGCTCAAAGAACTGATAAATAATAGTTTCTATTGTAATTCTAAGTAATTGAAAGATTTATGTGTAAACTTAAATTATTGAATTAAAGGGAATTATCGCACCAGTGCTAAACTCAGCATGTCCTGTGTCTGGGGATCTCAATTTGACCTCAAATCCATAACATATAACAAATAAGAATTTAAATCAACGCTAATAATAAATTTGTAAGTGTAGGTATTGTATGTATATATGTATGTTCCTCCATAACTCTTAAACGAATTATCTGATTTTCATGAAACTTGGTAGATAAACAATTAGACGTACATGACACAGGATAGGCTATTTTTTCCTTTTTCAAAGCGGACGAAGTCGCGGGCGCCAGCTAGTTTATATATACGTATCTAACTGGCGACCCGTTTATCTTTCTATGTTTTATGGTGGTTTCTGTTTTAACATTTGCCCATTACTATTGAAAATTTCTTACAGGGCATTGAACAACTTAAGAAAGAGCAAGCTCGATGGGTCCGTAAGTCAAAATGGAAGAGCATACAATCAGTGTTTGGAAGATTTTCGCTGCTATGGTTCTCGCCGTTCACGAAGCCAACACTCAAGTCCAAACTAGAGGCCTACTCTTACAGTGTGTAAGTAGTTGTAGATCATTTTAGGCGTATAGGCGAAAAACGTCATTTTAAAAAATGTCTCCTGTCTTATATCCTGTCCCTAATATACCAACTTTGTCTATCATTGGTTTTTAAAAAAAAAAAAAAAAACTATGCCCATAGAGATAGTCAAGATTTCGTATTTTCACATCGACAACCAAGTATGTGATTAAAAATGTACTGCCACCTTTGTTAATAAAATGTTAATGACAGGCGCGACGCTCACACAAGAGTCGCGTCGCGTCGCGTCGAGAAACGGGCGCATAAGCGGCGCGCCACCTCTAGCTTTCCTATAGAAATCAATGGTTGTGCGCCCACATACTGGAGAGGCGGCGGCGAGGCGAGGCGAGGCGAGTCGCGGCGTAGGGACGAAGAGTCGCCGAAGGGGCGGCGCAACTCAGCCGCCATTTTGTCCTTATTTTGTTTGTGGCTTTGTTTAGACGTGGTCGTGTATCTAGTATCTAGATCTACTAAATATAAAAATCATCGAACTTGTTCGATGTAACCCGTGTCTTTATGACCAGACACGTTCCGACTATAGCAATAGAAACAAACAGGACCAAAAATGGGGTGAAATAGCGCAACAATTAAACGAAACTGGTAAGTGAAGTTGACTGTGTAAAGAAAGCATAGCCGCCTCATGGTCAACTCTTCACGCCTCGCCTCGACGCGCCTCGACTTTTCATGTGGGCGTAGGTAGCGCCTCAAGGAATATAACATGTTAAGTTCATTAAGGCTGTGTCGGTTCACGAGGCTGCCGATTCTTCATATATCTACCTGAGCAAAGCAAATACCGTGAGAAGAGAAGGGAACCAATGCGTTCCTTCCGTTTTTCCGTCTTTTGATGCACACTATAAAATACATTTAGAGCCTCCGCGTCTTCAGTAAGGAGGTTGTAATTTTAACTATAGCTTGTTATAAAGTAGTCGCTTGAATCCTATGGGCCTCGCTTAAACAGTTACCTAAAAGGCATTTAAAAAATATCTTTGTTTTGTAATAATTATGTTTTCCTTGTTTCCTTATTCACGCTTTACCTTGTTTCCTCAATAGATTCCCTAATTTCTTGTACCATAATTGAGGAGACACTAAGAAAATTTTGAAGAACCCGAATGGCTATTTTGAAATGTCCGGGTGGTGAATTATAATAAAATTATAAAATAAAAAAAAAGTATTAATAAAAGATAGTTTATTGTGATTTTGATAAGTTGTTTTAAAAACATAATTTTCCGGTAAAATATATTGTGTACAGTAAATGTTGCACTGTAAGTCATTTGTAAGACTTATTTTTTTTTTCATTATTTAATATTATTATATTTTTTTATATTAAAATTTAGAACCAAACCTTTGCATTTACATTTAATTGGGTTAAGTTTAACTGATTCTTAAGTTTATTAAAGGGTACAGTGGCATAAAAAAAAATCTATTGATTAATAAAATTCGGCTTACTAAGGGCCGGTACTGAACTGCTGACTGATGGTATGGCAAAGCAAACGACACAGCACTGTAAACGATTTTTCCTTATTGCAATGATCATAGCACTCACACTCCTTGCCAAGCATCACGTGTGACGCGTCACGCTATGGCCTCTTGGCATTGAAATAAAGAAGTGTTAGTAATCAATTTTTTTGTTTAATAAATAAACAAATTATTAATATGTTCACACATTCCACACATTCTAGTTCCACACTAAGCTAGTAATGTTTGTATTTTATGGATACCAGACAGTTGATAATACTACATAGATTAAGTACTTTTATTTGTAAATACATATATATTATAAATACAAACATCCATGACTCGGGTACAAAGGTCTAAAAATGTACAATACAATTTTAATACAAAGGTATTAAAATGTTAACACATAAACATTTGCCCCTAGGAGGATTCGAACCCGCGATCGTTTGGTTAACAGCTAGGGTTACTAGCCATTGGACCAAACGTGTCCTTCATTGCAATAAGCTTAAAAAGAAAATAATAAAAAACAATTGCCTATCGAAGGATGCACTAAACCGAGTGCATAATTTAATAAAACATAAAATTATTTCTAAAAGTAACTAATCAATACTTTACATGTACTTACACAGACAGAATCATGTATATGAATTAAAAAAAAAATACATGTATATGGTAATTTACTAAATTGCAGTCCTAAATAGTGTAAATAGCACGATTAACTTAATTTTAACTAAACAGTCTACTTAAATATTAGCCTTAATCTACTTTTAAACAAAGAAAATTCTTCAGATTCGTTCACCACGTCATCAAAAGTTCGTCACATTGTACCTAACCAAGGGTTTGTAATCGGATGTGTTTTTTGTTCCTATACGCTTGGATGGAAAAGGGACTCGAGAGGGGAAAACGTGATCTATATTTAGTTTTAATTTTAATTGCGGACAGAACATTCTAACAGTCACAGGACGAGTGCAATATTTTATGAAGACAGACAATTTATCATATCTCCTCCTCGTCGATCTTCCAAAGATAACGGTCCGAAACTCCGAACCGAAGTTGGTGAAAGAGGTCTAAAAATAATCATCATCATCATCTCAGCCGTAGGACGTCCACTGTTGGACATAGGCCTAAACCAACTAAACACTAATGATCTTAACTAACATTTTTTTTTCTAACAAAAATAATATGTTTAGGAAAACTACGTTTGATGTGCCTTGTCGTGCCATATCACCAGTCAACGCCGGCCTTTAGATGTTAGATAGTGTGCTTAAGATGTTACATATTAAATAGTGTGCAATAATTTTTTATATTTGTTTTTGTAAATAGTTTCGATTGGGGTGAAGTGATTGAGTATATTATAACTATGGTTATGCTATATGCATATAACCGAGAATCACAAAATAGATATTTTATGTAGGAATGTGCTTGAATAGAATCTGTACCCTCCGGACTCTTCTTAAGTGAGGGATATATTATATTATAATTATCTTTACAGACTCTAAACAGGCGTGTACATTTTTTTAAAGTATTGTAATTTTATGATAGTACTATATTATATTACTTAAAGTAAGATTACAGGTCTTTCAATAGATCAATAGGTTTAAATGGAATAGATCTCTATTGTTTGTTTAGGTCAGTTTATAAATTTTTTTTCTTAGTTTTTGGATATAAATAGCACTACGTTAACATTCTGGCCTTTTTTTCTTGTTAAGAAAACAAAACAAGGAAACGTCGCTCTTCCAATTAATTTAATTGTATTTGTGTCGGCGGTGTTTTTCGTTAAAAATTATTACTTGGTATTCAAGTGAGTAGGCTTTTTTTACTTTTTTAATGTATTAGTGTTAATACTACTTATTACAAACAGAAATTTGTTTTAAAAAGAAACAAATAAAATTAATTAGTAGGTTTTTTATTCAGTTTTACATGTTATGTGTTTATTAATTCTATGTACATTGTGGGGGGAAAGTCGCTGGTACCCCTTGCATATGCAAGGAATTTTGTTCATCAATTCCTTTGTTATAATTTATTTATTATATATACAACTAGTCTTCTATTTAATTTTTATTCGTCCTGATCCTAATTTTTATCCGTTGCCACTTTATGATAGAAGTCTAAAATTTTTTTTGTTATTTGTTTGTTCTTCAAGATTTGGTGCAGATTATCTGCACTCAGATTCATGACAATATCATGCTCCAGCACGAACCTTTCTCGTGCGAACCTGGGGCAGTCCACTAATAGGTGCGGAACGGTTTCCGCTACCCCATGTCCGCACAAGCAGTCCGAGCTGGAAGCCTTGATTCTGTACAGATAATCTGCAAACCCGCCATGACCCGTAAACACCTGTACCAGGGTTGGTGACAGCTTTAGTTTACGTGGCATACTGTACGCGGCCTCCGCATCCGGTAAAAACAACGGTAAGGCAGTTTGGTGCCTGCTGCAGTGGTACCATGTCTGTACATCTCCCCACAGAGCGACTGTCTCCCTCCTTAGGTGCCCCTTAACATAAGATAGGGGGCACCTGTCATAGCTTTTGGCGACTTTTAATTTGGTCGCCGCAAGCTTAGCAAGATGGTCGGCCCTTTCGTTTCCCTCGATCCCCACATGGGCGCGTACCCAGTAGAGTCGGACCCTCCTTCCCTCTGATGCCATAACGCATAAGTTTTTCTTTATCGCGTGCACGAGGTGGTGGTATATGTTTCCGGTCTCCCCTGAGAAGCTCCAGCGAGGACCGAGAGTCACTCATACTCATATGCCGACCTCCGCCTCTTTCCTATTTTTCGCGATTTCGATCGCCCTTAGGAGAGCGTATAATTATGCTTGAAATACCGTTCTTCGCAAGGATCTCCGCACCGTTCCTGATCCCGCCATCGATCCTGCTCCCATCCGTGTAAATCGCAAGGCCGACATTAGGCACCTGCGACTCACACTCGATGCTTCAAAAAGGATGAGGAGCTCTCAAAAAGGAGACCATCTCCTCCACTTCCCTACCTTTGAAGTGCTCCTGCGGTCTGCCCCTCTTTGCCTCATAAAGCTGCGCCGCTTCTGCAATATGCAGCTCAAGAGGCAAGAGTCCCGATAGTGTTAGCGCAGCATTTAGGGAGACGGTGCCTTGCAGATTTTCTGCACAAAGCCCCTCTGCACGGCATGCAGCTGTTTCTGTACGCACCGCTTTTTGGCTGCGGGCGCCCAGACACTGGCCGCTTACAGGACGATAGGCTCAACAACTGGCACGTATATCGTCCCCACGTATACCGTTTTTCTGCAGCTCGAGCGATTGGCCAAATTAGTAGGTTATTATTCAAGTGATTAAGCGCTAAAATAAATACATTATAAATAATGTGAAGGCACTAAAAATATTTCCAATAAAGGCAAGCAACTGTTTTTGGGATTATTTACTCAACACTAGAATAAATTATTTTTTGTATTTTCCATGACAATTTCTATATTTAATTTTTGTTGATTAAATACGCAAAATTTAAATAAAATAAAATTTTAATTTAAATTAATTTTAAAATTAAATTAAATTTTAATTTAAATTATTTTGTAGTGTATAAAATCCGTCGACCTGACATTTTTTTCTCTCGTTTCTCTTTTTCTGTCATCCATTGGATGCCGGGGTTAAGAACTGCCCGAATTAAACATAATTTTTGAGTTTACATTTCTAGTTAATAAATAACTATAACTATGTATATATTATAAAGTAGACTTCACACCCTTTATAATTTAGTAATGTTTGTAGTAATAATGGTCAGATATTATATTATTATTAAGAATTATCTCTTTTGATTTTGTATTTTAACATGCTCTCATCCAAATAGGTAAATAATATTAGGATTTTCAAATTCCTTCTACTTCAATAAAAGTATTACTTTTACAGTTTTGTGTTATTGATATTATAATAAAATACAGGTATTATTAATGTTTATATAAATGTTTGTTACTAGTACCATACCATAAAATCTTTGTGACCATCACAATTTTCATTCACAATATAAATTTATTTGAGAACACAATATAAACTATTTGGATGAGCGTTTGATTATTTATAATGTTTTTGTAATGTCGTCAATGCTACATCGAGATATTGAAATTTTTAAGTAGCGGCCTGGCCTAAATTTTATTGTGAATATGTTTATAAAAAAAGTAGGGTGTCCGTGCAAACGGGATTCCTCTGACTATCATGATTATTATTGTGATGTTCTTTCTGTGAGTGTTGTATATTGTGATTAAGTATGTCTTCAGTTAGTAAGCCTTTTCAAATAAATAAATAATTGAAGCTCTAAATATTATATAATTGAAATTTCAGGCTAAGAATTTTAATATTCCAAAAAGAATCCCACGATTAACATGAATATTTCACTATTTTAACGGAAGTGCACAAGGGTCTTGGATATGGTGGTAGGGAAAATTTTTGGATTATAAAATTATAAATTTTTGGAGTTTGCGAAATGAAGAGATCTTTAATCTAGTAAAAAAATATATCTAAACTTCATTTTACTTGCGTTTACTTTGGTCACCCTACAAATCGATTTGACCAAATATGGCCAAGCAAATCGTCAAACGTTATGCCTTGAACGATATGGCGGTTATTAGAGCGGCCGACGCCGACGACATATATAAGTTTAAAATTAGTACAAAAGGTATGAGTCAAAAACCACGCCTGTTATACATAATGATGTATGTTTTTAGGTGACATTCAACACGTGCCTAAAGTATGTAGTTAAATTTATATAATATTTATTACAAGTATGAAAAAGTCCTTTATTTTGTTACTTCCTCGGTATAAAGCGAGGGATGAAAATATAAAATTGTATAAATACATACCTAAATTAAAATTAATAATTATTTTCGTCCGAATTTGGATCAATTAGCACAAAAAAAAAACCACACTATATTTATTTAAATCTATTATAATTGGGCAAGTAAGAATACTATAATATTATTGAAATTTCATGTGTAAATTTAAGATATGAAAATAGGCATTATTTAAAAATAATAATAGACTAGAATAGTAGTCTAGGACAGAACAGTAGATAAAAATATTTTAGATAAAATTTCATGTCAAATTTCAAGGGACACGAATGGTTTATTATAATTTGAATGCGTCACAAATTTGTCACAAATATTAAGGCATTATGTATATATATAACCAAACTTCTATGGGAGCTGTTTTGAAGCTTCTATGGTGTAAAGGTGCTATCGTGTACATTCCTTGTGATTCTGATGGCATAAAATAAGGCTTTATTTTCTCCATCAACATTATTGGCAAAATCCTTTGACTCGTTATTGAAATATAAAATAAAGCAAAATCAAAATTAAGTTGAATCAAGTTCATTTTGCATTTTGTGTTGCAATGAATGTTGCAAACCATTATGTTTTATAAAAAAATAATAATGCAATATTTTCACTTAAATATACCTATATATGGTTTTCTGTCTATATATGATGGGCTTACGAAGAACTTTCTTTTAATAATATATTATGACAACTACCTGTATTAGTATTATGCATTAATTTATTGCATTATGTTGATGTTGATTAAAATTTATTATTTTAATTGTTAATTAAAAAACTCATTTCAAAATTGTAACTGTTTAAGATTACATTTATGTTACACTTTTTATTTCAAAGTTTCATTTAAGTTTCGTCTAAGAATTTTTGTTAAGCTGGTCGTCAATAAGTTCTGTAAAAGTTAATACTGTTTGTATTTGTATTCTAATAAACTTTGAGAATTATTGTTAAGAAAAATTTGCGTTATCGAAGTGAGCCAGATAGACGACGCAACGTATAAATACATATTGGTATAAGATGAACTATTTTTCAATAACGAATATATCAATAGTAAGTAAATGTTTTGTGTGAAACGTGAAGGGTTAAATGCTTGAGAGCTGTGTACACACTAAATATTGTTAAAATAGAGAACACTTTCTTGAAATATAATAGGTAGAAATTTTGCCATTTTATCTGTCAATATCTACCTGTAAGTTTTCGACGGGATTTATTTTGATTAAAGATGTCATATGAAAATATTAAATGTTGTTTAATTACATTTTGTTTGAACCTTATTCTTCTAATGTTTGCCACAAAGAGGGTGCTATCGCATACTGTTATTTAAGCTAATGTCCTAATCTGGATCTCTCATCTGGATTTTCTCATTATACAGGCTGAATCTTCGTGACGCCCACCTTTTTCCTCTGCGAAAATTCTCGATAGAGGTAGCTAAAGGAGTTAGCAGCCATAAAAAACTTCCAAGCATAGAACTGGGAAAACATACCACTCAATTTGTAGGACTATGCGGCCATTTTATTATACAAATGTTTACTAAGCTGCAGACAAAAAATCACCCTGTTAGCAAAATCCAGGTGAGAGATACTGGACTAACTCAACTGCTAGTTCCTTTTTTCCCCAGTAGTTCAATTGATTAATGGGTTAGCTAAATAAAGTAAATAATAATAAATTAAATATATATAAATAATAATAATGATAATTATTTATAATAATAAATTAGTAAATAATTTTACTAGCTGGCGCCCGCGACTTCATCCGCTTTAAAAAAGAAAAAGTAGCCTATCCCGTATCCTGTAAGTACGTTTAAATGTTTATCTACCAAGTTTCATGAAAGTCAGTTAATTATTGAAAAAATATTTAATGTAAAACACACATGGATATTACAAGAGAATATTTTTGATACTCTTTGACCATAATATCTGAGTAAAGTGTCAAGTAGGTTAACCGCCATTTAAAGTCACCGGTGAGAGCGTACGCGAGCATTACTCAGGGGTGATTTCAATGAAATTTACACAAGATCAAGATACCTACTCGTAACATTTACTCGCCAATTAGCGTTACCTGAAAGTAATTAAGCAATCCTTTAGTTACAATTTTTATTTTCTTATTTCCAATTAAGTATAAAACCGTTCTTATGAAAATAAACATTGATCCCCAGAAAATAGCTTACACATGAACACACAAAACTAGTCATCACAAAACATTACTTTATAGATTCTAATGGCACTACTGTAGCAGTAACTACTATTAAATAGTAGTTAATGACAGAGGGCCTTAGAAATTTAATAACTCGATCAGTTTTAAGTTATACGTAATGTTAGTAGGTATAGATTGGCTGTAAGTGTACATGTGTAGTGGAGTGTGGGTGTACGGACGGCCGATAAAACTAGCCTATTACTTGAATTCATACAGCAAGCATTGAGGAGGGAAAGTGTTGTTGCGGAACAGTTAGCGGCGAACGTTTGTCTGTCAAACGACTTGTATTTTAGCATGAGGTCCGTCCTCAAGGTGACCTGGCGCCGACTTTACCGCAAGGCTACAAATTCCTTTCACGGTCTCAAATAAATAATCTTTACATAACCATTGCTGAAGATCGCTAACAATCTAACTCATCAGCACCCGTCATGGCATGTAACCATTATATTATATTGAATTTTTTTTTTATATATTGTGTACATATTGTTGTTTTATTTATTTTTTAATTTTCAGAATATTCTGTTCGCGTTGTGTTCGATCGCAATATTAGCGCCATCTATGTGCCGGCCGTACGATCCGGAAGACGGCTCGTTGAAAATGGTGCTGCCATCTTCTGGGAAGTTCGAGGCTTTCTATCCGCAAGAGGCGCACGGAATACCGAACGGATCGTCCAGGCCTGCCCATGGACATGGTAGTTTCTACAAGCACCGCAACCCGGCGCTAATAGATGTCAAGAACGCAGCTGCATACGGCTTTCGCTTCGACGGAATGAGAAGATTCAATTTTGATAATGAATAATGTAACATGTAAATTCAATTCTTAATAAAGTTGTATTTTATATTTAATTACTTTTTTGTTACATAAATCTACGCTTCTTACCTAATCTATCTATATAAATAAAAATAAATAATGAAAGCGCAAAACTCGAGAACGGCTGGACCGATTTTAATTCTGTCTTCACTCATGGATAGCGGATAGAGGGATAATCAGGGAAGGTTTTTACGTATTAAAAAATGCACTTTTAATAAATGTAGTTGTTAACTTCCTGAGGGCATAGATAATATTTATTTTAAATCTTTGGCCAAAACAACTACAATTACCAACTAGTTGGTCTCTTTTACCAGCTACAAGTAGTGTTGATTAGTTACTTTTAGAAATAATTTTATGTTTTATTGAATTATGCACTCGCGCTGCATCCTTCGATAGGCGTTTTTTTTATTATTTTCTTTTTAATGTTTAAGACCTTTATCGTAAAATAAAAACAAAGGTATATCAGCTCCATTATCCCCGGTTACCGGTACCTACTTGTCAGATGGTGAAAGAGGCCCTAAGTGGCGAAAGGTCAAGGAGGCTAATTGTCATTTAAAGTCACCGGTAACCGGGGATAATGGAGCTCCATAAGGTACCTTTTTTGTACGGTTGAAGTCCCAAAAATTAAAAAGAAAATAATAAAAAAATTAGCCTATCGAAGGATGCAGTAAAAATGTGAGAGACGGAATAATTCAATAAAACAATTTTTTTTTCTAAAAGTAACTAATCAACAATTTACTAGTAGTTGGTGAAAGAGGCCCTAAGTCAGTTAAATTAAAAAATAAAAAAAATGTCAAAATTAATTCCACAACCCCAATTGTACATTTTTTTCCGAAAAGTCTCATTTTAATTTCTATAAAGTCTTTGTATAGACTGACTGAAGGTACATGTTTTTGTTTGGACTTGAATCGTCCGTCCATTGAGTCTTCGGTTGTTTAATATTACACGCACCAAGGAGCAGTTAGTCAGGCGTTGGTCGTTAGAACAGCCGCCCTACTTGATACACTGTACTAATGGAATCGTATCGGCCCAATTCGATACGAATGTCAGCCGCATCCTTCCGCCGCTACGGAACTGTCTTGTTGGTCTTGCCGTCATGTCATACGATAAAACAATATGCACGTCTCAATACAAAACATAACATACGTTACGACACGTTGTTAGCCTCGGATATTGAATAATTTACGTATCAATTTCTCCAAGACTTGGTTGCTTTTAAAAGTGAGAAATTATCTTAAGTGGCCAGTGTGTAGGGACTGCCTTTTAAAAAGCGAACTAATGTAACGGTACGTTCTAAGTAAAGATAGAAGTGTAGATAAGTTAATAAGATTATTATTGTACCTCAAGTCGGGGTCGGGGACCGGCTTTTAAGGACGGAATGTATCTGAAATCGTCTATAAAAAACGCCTGGTCCCCCGGGATCGGTCATTCCGCGTTTGAGCAGGGTGCGCGCATCTTTGCTCCCAATTGTATCAAACTCTTCCGTGGAGGCTTTCGTGAAGCCCGATACCGAATCGTCTATTTGTAGCAGTTGTCTTTCTCAGGAGCTTTGCATACGTTTTCATTAATTAAATCGCTGGCATGCGTCTGGAATCTCACAGAATGGTAAGTGAATTTGCAATTTTTTCT
This sequence comes from Synanthedon vespiformis, assembly GCA_918317495.1. NCBI lineage: Eukaryota > Metazoa > Arthropoda > Insecta > Lepidoptera > Sesiidae > Synanthedon > Synanthedon vespiformis. The sequence continues at coordinate 9,715,456 of OU906947.1, forward strand.
TTAATTGATAAACATTAATTTTAATATTTTCATTTAATATAAAATTTTAAATTATCAGTTAATTAAATTTTAGTACTTGTAAATGCTATGCGAAAGGTTATTATAATAATACACTATAATAACTTAATAAATAAGTTGTATAAATGTTAGTTGTTTATAGTGAATATTATATTCACTATAAATTATGTCACATTTTTTAAATTTTATTTTCAAAATAACTGTAGGAAGTGGTGTGTTTTCATTAGTCAATCTTATTTTTCATTTAAATCTCAAATTTTCATCTAATAAATTATAAGTCTACTACATTTTATTACGGATTATAAAATGTACCTAATCCAAATAAATCTTTTACTTTATTACATATTATTGATAATTTTGCTTTGCCTTAGTAAATTGTGATTAAATTCCCTTAAAATAAATAACGTTCCTGTAACATTGAACTGGTTGAGTCCACTGTATTATTCATTGTTAATCTGTTGATCAATCTTGTCGATACCGCGAGGATAGTAATTTTAGTTATTTCCATCTTTAATAAAGGACATACAAGGTATCCTTTATCAAAGATTTCCATAGTGTACCTAATGACGTATGGTGTTTTACTTCGGAGTAATGTTGCAGTATAGTGTTTGTGTTACAAAAAAGGGCCATTCGTGATAAGTCTATCTCACTAAGTGCTTATCTTATACTTATCTTATACTACTTACTCAGTCTATCTTTTTCGGCTTTCACGAGGTTTCATTATTATCGATATATCAATTTAACTATGCAAAAGCCAGAATGAGGGTTATTTTATTCTCCGAATGGATAACTGCAATTGTATTTTTGATACATTTTCCAAAACTTAAGCTTTATTATATGTATAAATAGAGTATGTAATTAGTTTTAACACCTCTACTTTTTAGCATCCGCTTAGTTCGGAAACTAAAGGAAAAGGGAATTTTTATACAAAAAGATGAAGTAGGTAATATTTGAAAAAAATCAAGAGTTCAAGAAACAAAAATTTTCAGTCATTTATTCCTTTGTTTTCTTTATAATCGAATAGTGTTTTTCAATTGACGATTATCTACACAACAATATTCAAAAATATTATAGCGTTTTAATAAAAAATAAAAAAATCGATCAGAAATAACCATCCAATTTTTAAAAAATAATTTTCATGTTTGGTTATGATGAAATGTATGCAAGTAATTATTATTTCATTAATTCTTTGATAATATATTAATGAATATGATGTGAGAAATCATTAAATCAGAAAATGTTGAAAATGCTTAGGTATAAAAAGACCAAATAAAATATTGTAAGTAGTAAATATTTACATAGATGACGTATAAATCGGAAAAGTTTTTTCTTTCACTGCAACCAAACAAACCATTATTGTATTCTCGGCTTTTGTTCTGATTTCGATTCACAACGAAAATTATAAGTTTTAAGAGATTGTACGTAGATTAAACGTATAATCTTATTTTGGACATTTAAAATCAATCATCGGTATAATAGGACTCGTCCATCGAAGTAAATATAGGTATGATAATTAACAGGGGACGCTACCAGCGTTTTTCCATACAAATGTAATCTCCTGTTTTCTCCCTGGATAATCCTTCTAGAGCAAAAAATTTTCTACTAACTACATAACAAAATATGACTTCTCAAAAATCGTAACAAATGGCCCTTTTATGTCACCCTATTCAGACGACTATAAAAACAATTTGAAAGACTTTTAAGATAAAAAAAATAGGGACATGGATTCGTTCTTCTTGAAAATATTTGTGTAAGAATTATTCGATAGGCAGAATTTTTAGAGGAGAAAACAGGGGAATACGAAACCTCGATTTAGTCAAAAATTTTGTAGGTATAATCGGTCTGAGCTGCATTTGTCCCTATCGCACAATACGATGGCAATAGTTTCTTCAAATACCTATTTTTCAAATTATGCTGTACCCGCGTCCCCTCTTAAATGAGAACCAACTTACGAAACGCTTACCCAGCACGTCATTCATCGTTCATTATCTTAAGAATCGGTTCGAGGATATTGGCCTCTTACTGAAAGTTTGTTAAAAAATATAAAAAAATGTATTTCACGTTAAGCAGCAGTGACGACCGCGGTACGATGAAAATATTAATAAATTAAATATTATGGGTTTCGGACGGACACGCTCCATTTAACCATTATAGGGGGACCGACACAAATGAATTTATAATGTTCTAGCGAATCATTAGACCATGTCTTCTGATGACGTGTTGTTTGATTAAAAGTAAACGTAGCTATACAAGCAAAGAATACTTACCTTGACGTGACCGCCGTAAAGATTTTTGGTTAATTTTATTAACGTGTGTTATGAACGTGTATTGTGAAACGTTATTACAACTTTTAAATTCATTTTTAAGTGCGCTATTTTTTCAATTTTATTTTTTACTAGTGTTTTTGGCTGCGACTTCGTCCGTTCGATCGCTACCAAAGTTCACAGGAATACCCGCTACACTAATGTGAAGATTGTCTGAAAGTTTCAAAAACTGTTCAGCGGTTTTGGAGTCTAATAGGAGACATACGGAGATATACATACAACACATCGCCTTTTATATAATAAAAGTTTATGCCTAACTAACTAATGAATTAAATGGTGTAGGCGCACCATTCTTAAAAATACAATTTTGTCGATTAATAAAATATCGATTTATTAAGCAAATGTAAAATTATTATTATTGAAATTTACGTAATGTTAATAAAATTAATTATTTCATTTAAGATCGTATATCTAATATCGTAGGTACTCGCAATCACGTGTACATCATTATAAAAATAAAACAAAACAATTTCTGTTACATTTTTACATAAAGCACTTTAGAATGACTAAAAAGATTATATCAATTATAGTTTTCGTTTTTTCAAAGAATAAACCGCCAATGCTTTTTTTCTTGTAATCTACGTATACCTATTTATTCTTTTGTTTTCTTTACCTCTCACTAACATAATAACTACGTAATGTTGGGACTGATTTAGAATCTCGGTTACATTCGTATGAAATTATATAAATTTTCTAACAGAAGAGTTTTCCCTATCGTGTATACAAAAGTGAATGTACCTACTTTGAAATGTTATAGAACGCTTTCATTATTTCGTACTATTAGTAGATAGGTAAGACAAAGACAATAGAGTTTGTTAGAACAAAAATTCGTGTATAACTTTAGCATAGACTGGGCACACTATTTTTTGCAATTATATTTTTTTTATAGTCACTACAGTGAAATATGTGTAGTATATACATATATACTAATCTATATCTAAAACTAAGTTACAATTAAGCCTCGGTCCTCTAGGCAATGTCCCAGGAATGCTGACTGCATTACTTCGTTGTATGGCAAGACTAATTTGTTAATAGCTCTTGGAATCGTCGGTTATGTCGACCAAAGGTTTGGACAAAATAATATTAAAAAAATTAAGCACTTCATGACCCACGGATCGAGAGATTCGACACCGAAGAAAATGAAAACGTAGCCGGTGTCGATTAGTATCTCTATATTTGTGGATTTTGGAAGCTATTGGAAGATATTAGAAGCCTATATATAAATTATAGTTAATATAGGTATTTTTGGCGGGTATTGGTCTTTTTATTTTATTTTCTAAATCTTCAGAAAAATAGGTGCGGCAATAGATAGTATAAAATATAATTTTGCAGACTTGAAATTCTATAGGAAACAAGAGTGAAAGTCTAATGAGTTGTTCTTTAAAGCAGATCGTTGTACTGTTGTTAGAACAAAGTCTGCGTAACGAATGTTCCATCTCTGATATGTATTGAGATAATATATTTTTTTGTTTAGATGCGTTTCCTCTTGAGCCTGGCGTTGATTGCATCATCTGAAGCCTTCTTCCTCAAGTGGGGATCAGAGTCATCGTAAGTTGTTAAACTAAACATATTTTCAATAATATAAGTAAATAAAATTATGTTAATATTATGTTAAATTAAGATAATTTGCGACTGAATTAACTACATATTTTAAGTTTCTAAATGCTTCAGCGAACTATTGTTTAATTCTATTGCGAACGTACATACTTGTACATAATTAGAATTATATTCGTGTTGTAAATGATTGCTTAACCATTGATACTGAAAGAATAACGCTGTAATTATTGTATAATCATAATTCTTTACATGCAAAGTGAAGCGAACCGATATTATCAGCTACACATTCTATGAATGTAAACCCTTTACTAACGATACAACATATTTTTTTAAATCCTGTGAGACGCACGTGAATGTTACACTACATTTTGTCAATAAAAAAATATTAAGTACATAAATATAACTTTAAATTTTAATACACAATAAAATAAAAACAAATAATAAATAAAATATATTTATAAAATATAGTCCGAGCATTTTTAGGAATGTTGACATAAATAAATTATTCTAGAAAGTATTTTAATTTTTTAATTAATATTTATATAAAAAACTAAAAATATCTTTAAAGTAATAAAAATATGAGGTACTCCGCGTGGGTTTCACTATTTAAAACTCTAATTCGTAACTAACTTCAAGGAGTCTTACTAATAAGGCCGCGCAACTTCAGTAACATAAACTTAAACTGTAATAACATAAAAAAGCATTCTGATCATTTTATTCTAATGCGCTATTAGAAAAGTACTTGAAGCAATCATAAATTTTATTCTCATAACATTTTTTTATTCCAGCAGACAAACCTCGTCGCCAAAGACATGGATGCAACCGATATCTCCGAACCTGTCGCCGGCTTACCGGTATCAATACTCGTATACGCCGTACGAGCCTCGGAAAGTTTACCAACCTATTCAACAGAACATAGCGCCGATACCGATAAGCATTCCGGCAGGGGCCAGCCTAACACCAGTTTCCCTCCAACATGTACAATTAGTTCCGTGCATGTGTCCCGTAGCGCCTGAGGAGGCTGAGAAACTCCAAGAGCAGGTCGGCCCTGGGCCCTTCATAGCCCAAACGTACACCCAACCGTCCTACACCGTACAGCAGCCAATAGCAGTCGCCCCCGACAACAACAAAACAAACAAACAATAAATCACCCCCACGGTAACGCATTCGGCCGAATACCTCATAAGTAATAAATTATTTTCTAAGAAATCCCACCAATGATTTGAGTTTTTAAATGTATAATTTATTTCTTATATTATTTATGTTTTATTTTTGTAATTGAAGACTGATAGGTTTAAAGGTTCATTCATAATAAATCAATATAATAGAGACTGTTTAGTTTTATTTGAGTTTTAATTTATTGTGTGCCTTCCAATGTGCATGAGCATAGAAAGTATAAGCGCTGCATGGGGTATAGTAAGATATTTTAATGATAATATATTTCAACTCATCGGTTTGTTTTAAAATTGTTTTGTAACTGATTGAACAATACTAAATAATACAAGGTTCAAAATTCGAAGAGAGGTTATACTTCATTCATCTATTTACCAGACGAAAAGTATATTTTATCAATTTTATTATCTATGGAAAATAAAATTGCTCATGGATATTCTATGAAATGAGTCACTGGCTAAAAACATCGGCTGTACCTAAAAAAAAACCATCTAATTTTGCGAATCAGATTGATTTAGCGTGAGTTATTTTTTTCTTTTAAAAAGGACCATTCATAAACATCGATGATCTACAGTAATACATACAGTATTTAACAATATATTCCAGGTAGTTCCAGGTAGTACACTTGGCTGCTACAGCGATTACTCGTGAAGACGTGACACACTTCTAGATAATATTTTGACATAATTAGACTCCTGGCATCGGGCATTACACGGCTTCATGAAATAAGGACCCTTTTGCATTCACATTGTTCTAGTAAATCAAGTTTTGTTGTAATGCAGCCTTCCCCATAGTTCAAACCTGGTTCAAACTATTTCCATGAGAACATGTAGTTACTTTAGCTTTATTATACGATATTAGTACCTATGAGTCTTGTATCCGGGTGTTCTAAATTGAACTCGAGTTTCAATTTCCATGTCAATTAATATATCAATGTTGCAAAACTGTAATAGTGCTATAATGAGTGGAGCAGTAATACGATTGGTGACGTAATTCGTAACAACGATAGGCGGTGCTGCTTTGAAAACAAATTCGCATTTCCGAAACGTAATTTCTACAGCTCACTTAATATCACCTTCAAAATTAATTTAATCCCTAGTTGATTCTTTTTACCTCATAAAACATTAGGTGGTAATGTAATATCCAAGTGACATATATTTTAATGGCAATGAATAAATCCTTTATGATACCTACCCTGATGTATCAGTACCATTTACTTCTCCTAACAAGTGCAGATATTTTTTAACTTGTGAAAGAACATAATTTACGTAGAACATTGCCTACCTGTGAAGAATAAGTGATATGATGATATCTAAATATTAAAATCTAATCTATTTCAATGGACTTCAGTCAAGAACATTATATAACATGCTTTCAAAATACATTATAAATAGTCCGATATCACTAATTTAATTATACATATTTTACTGTTGAGAAATTGATAAAAATTGTCGAATTATCGACTTCTATTTCGATGCAGACCCCACCGTTAGCCGGTGTTTGTTTAAAAGTAAGGCATGCCGCGAACATTTCACGTTCTTTTTGCACGAATGCGTTGCGACCGAAGCTCATTCGGAAATGACTGGAAGTAACATTACATAAGCACTTTCATTGTGTTTTCGATATTACTTGATTTAAAAAAAAAGTTCTAACAATAACAAATGGGGACATTATTTTCACGCTCTGTTGTTAAGATGTTGCACACCCAGGTTTTGTTTGACACTTGTTACGGTATGTTACTCCAATCACATTATTACCGATAATAACATCATATGATTAAGTGAATTATGGATATTGCTTTTTTAACGTACTTACCCTCATAATGATCAGGCAGAGGACACGTGTCGTAATGTGGCATTTAGGATTGAGCGAAGTTTTTTTTGCGAATCCACTTTTGAAATTCCGCCTCAAAGAAAACTATATCAATATGTACTAAGTATTGTGCACAAAAAAGGTCGTAGATTTATGAAAGTAAACACGACGATAGGATTAACAAATGGTATTAGTTTCAGATTTTAGTTTAGAAATCAATGTCTTAACAAACTCAAGTCTTAACAAACTCAAGTGGTTAAAATGCTCTCTTTCAAGGGTCTGGTTTGGATCTGGCAAATAGTTTTTCGCAGGTCATTTGGGGAGCCCGTATATCAGCAGTAACCTAGCCCCCTTACAAAAGACCACCATGAAATAGCAGCATATTATTAAGATGTATGCAGATAATTATCTAAGCTTCGGGTTATATATTTTCAGATTGTAGGACTATGTGTGTGATCTTGACTGGTTGCTGACAGACCATTTATAGAAGTCGGGGTCACAAGGACATCGCACCTGGTTGTCTTTATGTCGAACCTTTTAAAATATCAACTCTGTTCAGCCTGGCATACTTTTGAATGGAATTTTGAATATTTGCCTTTTCTGTTTTCATTCTTTTTTCTAATCGCCATTTACGCGAGGCCTCTTCGAGTGAGAGGTGAGTGCAAGCCAACACCGCTCACAGCTAGCTCTGTCACTAGGTTTAACTTCACGCAATGAGACATTTGTCTTCTCTGCCAGTAAGGTGTAATGGACGACGATTTTATTTATATATTTCCCAAACACACACGAAAATCTCGAGTCAAGAAATGTGATTCGAACCAGTTTCATTTAAAACCGGTTAACACAAGATACTTGTTTCAAAAATTCAATCTTCACGCTGATCCTGGTGATAAATGCAAGATTAAGAGAGAACATACAGATGGGAATTGGTCTTGTGGTCATGGTGTTCAGAGTTGCTTTTTTGTTATTGTTTTAATTTACCTGTACTTAGGTACAATGTAAGCAAACCAATGGTCCGAGTGTGGCCCAGTGGTAATGCAAAAAAATATTTTGGACAAAACCCGCAATATAATATGGTCAGAAACAAGATTAGGGCAAGAACATGCGCTTAGATAAATAGGCAACTACATTCCGCACAAAAATTAAAGGAGCAAAAAAAATTTTCAAATTTTTAGGTTATTTTCAACAGGCTGTAACTTGAAGACGAATTGTCCTACAGTAAATTTTAAAAAAGCAAATTGTAGTTCCAGGTGTCTAGTTTTGGAATCTGATCTACAATTTTTTTTTTCAAAATTTTTCTTCGAGTAATCTTTAGAAGACGACCGACAAAAAAAATTTCGAAATTTTTAAGTTTTTCTTTTTGATCTACGGCCTTGGAAAAATTTTTTTGATCTTAATCATATGGACCGGGTAACATATTCATTCAGCTTCAATTTGTTCTTTTTGAAGATCTTGATAAGACCCTTTTTTGCTGAGATATCAGTCTTTGAATGGAAAAGGATCATTTCGTCTTTGACCATCAATATCTCAGCAACCAAAGTTTGCACAGAAAATTCAAGGTAGGTTTTGAAAACTTGAATGAATTCTTTACAAGAGTTTTTCATTATTTTTCTAAAAAAAAAATATTCCATACGAAAAAATATGAATAAAAAAATTATAAAATTAAAAATATTTTTTTAAAAATAAAAAAATATGAATTTGAGAAATCATAGAAAAAGGGGGTTTTGATAGTTTTTTGAAAAATCAAGCGCTGAATCAAAAATATGTAGAAAATCATAAATGTTAAGTGTGCCTTTTACAGTTCAATATACACAAAAAAACCCCACAGAGTTTCAATTTAATCCAGTCAGCCGCTTTTTTGTCCCACTCGATTGAAAAATTGAAGGAGCAAGATTGTCGCTCTAAAATGTTCATAATCTTTGTCAAAATGAAAAAAAAAAATTATCACCTTTTTGTCTCAATTACGCATCACTCACTTGGTGAATTTGAAAAAAGAAAAGAAAAACAGGAGCAGAGGTGGCAATACGCGGTATTAGCACACACACATACATACACACACACTTTCCAGAGAATGAGTTTGGAGTCACAAAATACTGTGGATAGACTTCTATACCATATTTTTTTCAGCAATCTGTTATGTGTACCTACCTTATTAAAAAAAATGAGCTGGTGGGGTGAACTTCGTAATTTAGTGTCACTGAATATTAATTTATAAACAAAGTAAATTTTAAACAGGCTTCGGTAAGGAAGTTACTAGCAAAAGCAAAAAACAACAGCATACTATTTATAACCGTTCATTAAAATGTATAATGCGTAACATTATGCTTGTGATAAGTATAAAGTGTAAAAAAGAACAAAAATTTAGTGCAAATATGCAATTAATGATTAGTTACGCTATATTATAATTGCTTACTAGAGGAATCTAAGGAAGCGTGTTTATGAAAGCATTGTTTCTATTTTTGTTACATTATAAACTATTCCGGTTTTGTGATGCAGTTTAATAAGAACCATTATAAAGAAATGCCTGAAACTTTGTTTACCTATTACACACAGCCGACTTGCCGACTAGCGACTCTGTTCTGACCAGTACCTTTGCGGATGACACTGCTCTGCTTGTTTCCCATACTGACAGAACATCAGCCTCTTTAGTGCTCCAACAAAACCTAAACGAAATTTCATTGTGGATGCAAAATTGGAGAATAAAAGCCAACGAAACAAAGTCCATTCACGTCACTTTCACGCTGAGAAGAGGCGACTGTCCAACTGTAGTCTTGAACAATAGGGAAGTTCCACAATCTGACCACGTCAAATATCTTGGAATACATCTCGATCGAAGACTCACATGGCAAAAACATATTTTCACGAAAAGAAAACAACTGAGTGTGCTTTTTAGAAGAATGTACTGGATGCTGGGAGGCAAGTCAGCACTGACCCTGGAAAACAAATTGCTGATTTATAAGGCTATAATTAAACCTGTCTGGGTGTACGGTATTCAGCTTTGGGGAGCTGCCTTCCAATCAAACATTGAAATCTTACAAAGGTTTCAATCTAAGATACTAAGAGTCATGACAGGCGCACCTTGGTACGTGTCTACCGAAATCGTCACAAAGACCTCCGAATTCCATTCATTAATGAAGTAACTGTGACAACATCCTAAAAATACAAGAAAAAAATCTTGGAGCACCCCAATGAGGAAGCAAAGAGATTGTTCTCTGTGACATATCTCCATCGCAGACTCAAGAAAAGACTTCCTCAGGACATTCTAGCACCAGTTGCTGATCATTAATACATGTCATTAATCCTTGATCATACAAAATGCTGAATGCCCTTAGCTGTGGTAACAAAAAAAAACATGCAACAATGATTGCATGGAACAAAAAAAAAAACAAACTTTGTGAAGAACTCTGTTTAACTATGAAACCCCCGTTGTATACGTTAAAGATAGGGGTTTAAAATATTAATAAAATAAAATAAGTATTATTGTTTTTATTATTAACCCACCTTTGGTCTCCATAAGATCGAAAAATTAAAATTAATTAGTGTTGACAAATTATTCCAAAACTCGTACTCCTTATTATCAATGAACGAACATGGAAAATAAAAACTTTCAAGTGCACTGAACGCTCTGATAAAATCTGTTTCATGTCCCGAGAAGAAATGACAACGTAGGTAATGACTGTGTAGCGTTGCATCCGCCACACCTACAAGTTTCACTATCACAAACTACTTCATAAATTTATTGTAAACGTACATTATTTCGCTATATATTTAATTTGTTCAAAAACACTTCGACAGTCTCAATGTATAATAATATACACTAATCTGAATTTGAAAACCGCTGTGTTTCTTTATGTGAGGAAAACAAACCTGAACCCATTGATTCAGTAATGAATCCAAATATGAAAACTATATAAAAATGATTGTCTAATTTTGTATTTTGTTAAATAAAAGTACATGTTTATGTTTATATTTGCATGTCATTATTAGAAACCAGTGTGTGGAAAAAGGAATTAGGCGATGGGATCTTCTGTTAGGGAATTGTTACTGTCAACAAGCGGGCTCGCCAGGTTATAACTGCGAAGCTGCTCATATTTCTTGAGTGCGAGATTAAGGATTATCAAGTAGGTACAATCTTTCATTGATATCCTTTATCCTCAAAGGCGGCAGCACTTTGCCACCTGTCATTAAGTAGACCATTGACCTAACTGCAGACCGTTATTAACAAAAAAAAACTGACCCTATTGAAACGAATAAATCATTACGTTATCTCGGATTAGGCCACTGTGCTACGGCAACGGCCTAGTGGTTCTGTGTTTATGACTAATTGCTGAGTGTTGCAAATCAATTTTGGTATTTACTAATGCAATTCGATAAGGAGAAATGTATGCGCAATCTTTTCATACTCATTGATTCTCTAGCTAGTAGATGGTCAACTTAGACGACTTCTGTAGACCAAGTTTTTGTCTAATGATTTCATTATAAATCTGATTCAGTGGCGTAGATTGCCCTGGATTCACCACGTGTCAAATTTTGTTAGAAGAGCTCTGATATATAGACACCTGACTGTAACGAAGTCCCAATGCGCAGTAAAACTAGGCTGAGCTAAATGCTAGTCCTACGCTTAACTCTACAGCTACACGTAAAGGCAATTTTTTTTTTGTGATATTATGGATACAAATTTTGGAAACAAAAGCATGCACTTACTTCGAGTTTCTATAAAATTGAGTTATTGGTGCCCTGGGATATTTCGGAGGCGTCTCCAGCACCACGTCTCCAGTGCGTCATGCAGTCTCGGGGCCAGGTGTCCTAACCAAGTAAATAGATAAAAAAAACTTAAATAGATAACTAATTAAGTCTGCCTATATCGTGGGAAGAGGCCAGTAAGTATTATATTTCTAAGAACATGCCGGTTTTACATTAGTAAGCATAGCATACCTCCGATTATAATATGTGGGATTATAACTAGATCCTTCGGCCTTACTATGAACGAGAAGATGCATTCATGCAAGGCATATATAAGTATTGGCAAACGCATCAGCTTTCATTGTCAGTCTGTTGGTGGGCACGAGCGCATCATTTTCGCGCAGGTGTGAGAAAGTGCATTGATTTTTCCGCAATTGCTCAACGCAATCGCAACCTCATCATACTAACAAGTGTTTCGCACGCCTCTTCTGGCATTTTTTACCATCAGCTTACACATGTTTTAGCTGTGCTTTCTACTTCATTGTTACGATCTCAACAATAGATCTACCACTATGGATTGCCGAGTTGTGGTGAGTTGTTTTTGTGGTGCTCAACACTAGATGCGAATCTGCAACCGATCATTTGCATGGTTCATGCAAATTAATATTCCGTCATTATTGTAAATAATCGATTATATTGCTTTCTTAAGTCGCATGCTGTAATTGATGATTATCGTATTACTTGTATAGAAAACATTGGTTCTCACAGTAAATTATGGCGATGATTTTTTTTGTAAACAATGTTCAAAGTTAACGATGCGTTCGTTACAATGATGACGAAATACGTATCGCTTAACAAAATTATTGAATTATTCATGAATAGCTTTATTGCGTGTTCTAATGTATCATCGGTGACGTTTAAAAGTCTAAGATGCGTATGGGCTTGGTTTGGAAGGGAAGCTCAAAATAACTTTTAACATGTTTTTTGTTTCTTTTCAGTTACTTCTATGTTTCGGAGTGTTATTCGTATTTCTCATAACATACACAGAAGGGTAAGTAAAGTAATATGTCTATTTCAGTTATTAATTTCTACAATAAATTAAAAATTTTGTTATAAATAAATGTTATAGTGTCTGCATATGTGTAATTAATTTAAAAATTATGATGAATAATTTTATTGTTTATCGTTTAAATTAATTAAAAAATATGAGTTTTTATGAACAATAATAAAAGTTATTCCGGTATAAATATCAGTTAGTTTGATCGAAGTACAGTTAAGAATATGTATTGCAATTAAGAATTGTAGCCTCAGCGATAGTAGCTAGGAAATAATGGAATCCGCACTCGGGCGCATCGCTCTAGGAAGCACCCGAAATTATCGGTCTATGACGGCATCGCGTGCATAACCATACGTGTAAATATTGATTGTAACCATTGTTATTACTTTGGGAAATTTCGATTACATAGTATATATTTAACAATACTTAGAGTTTCGTGATCACAGGGTTTTATTGGTTAATGGTAATATTTTTTTAGTAAAAAGAACCCCGGGGTTTAACATTTATGTTCCTAAATTGTTGTAATGGATAAACTTAAAAACTTCTGGACCGATTTTAAAAATTCTATCATCTATAGAAGGTAGCTACATTATCAGCGACTAACATTGCCTGTAATTTTACAAAGTTACACGCAATTGTATGCTCTTTTCATTAATGAAATCCGTATAAAATATACCGTAATTTGCGTTACCAAATGTTAACAAAGAAACGGATTTCATAGGTATATAAAGAGGTATCTTTCAAAATATTCATAGGTGTATATTTTCTAATAATAAACATTCTAACACTGAAAAATACTAATAATAAATCTGTAAGGGTTGGTCATGGAGTAGGTTACTTTGTTTTCAGAGATATAGTGTTAATAGGCTCTGTATATGATACTGAAACTAAATTGACGATTTTTAGCATTTTTTTCTGTACGTATGTATGTATGTGTGTATGTTACTCCGTAACTCTTAAACCAATTAACTGATTTTCATGAAACCTGGTAGATAAACGTTTACCTAGACTAGACGTACAGTACACACGATAGGCTATTTTATAATAACACCAGCTACTATTATAATAAAATTTATTATATCAAAGTAACATACCTGGTCTACATTATTGTGTATTATTTTACAGACGCACAAAGAAAGTAGTGATCCACGTACCTTACAAAGTGAAGAAAATCAAACACACGCACACAGTGTACAGGACGATCCATCATCATCACATGCATCACGATCACGATCATATTCACGCGGCTGAGGAACATGAGCATTTCCATCATATGCACATGCACGATGAGCCACACGGCGGCCACAGTCAGCCAGTGCCGAGCATCGGAATTCCCGAGTTCCTACCGGATGTGCCGGACCTCCCTGACGTGCCTCACGATATACCCGGCATTCCCAAGAGGAATGTTATCCCACTCTACAAACGACATTGAGTAAGTTTCTCGTGTCAATATCCTTGAAAATCCAAATATCGACGGTCTTTTCTTTATATTTTAACAATAGCTTTTGCACGCGACTTAAAAATATTGTCTAGTTATTCGCTCGTATCGTAATGTAGCTTTCTAGAGGTGTGTGATGGAACTTTTAAAATTGGTCCTGAGTTTATTCATTACGAAAAAATATATAAAATTCAAATCTTCTCTCTACTATAATATGTATAAAAGCATATCAGTATATGAAAAAAAAAAACGGTATATACCTATATGAAATAAAATAACAAATATTCTTTATTGACAATAGATCGATTAATTACAATTTATTTATTTATTTATTTATTTATTTATATTTGGGAAACATAATTAATATTTTACAATTATTAAGTAAATCCTCAAACTGCTATGCGCAACGCAAAGCTACATGGATGTTTAATGTACAGTCGGCCGCATAAGTCGATTAACACATTCAAAAATGCAAAACAATTTACTTACTTACTTACTGAAGCTTTTTACGATCGTTTATAGGTGAAGTTTATTTTGTTCTCTAGACGTGACAACGACTTATGGCGCGTTAACTGTTCAGTTGTTTTGCACTTTTGAATGTGTTAATCAACTTATGCGGCTGACTGTACCTTTGTCGTCACTAAAATGGAGGTCACGCACCCATTCGTTTGTGAGATTTTTATCACCGGAAATGCAAAATTGCAAATTAATAAGGAAGTATCTGGCGTATCGTATGTCTTTCGACTGTATATTTTTGATAGAAGCATTAACAAATCATTTAAAAAAATTGCATTTTAAAATTAGTTGTACTGGCTATGTTATGAACTTATTTGTTACAGATGTGGGGGATGATATTTTTGGACAACAAAAGCCATAATTCGTAGAAATTTTTACTTCGTATAATAAAGACGAAACAGTTTTTCAATTCATCGTTATGTATTAGATAGTATAGACTCTATATTAAATAGTAGGTGTATTTATTTTAGACAAGGCAAGTTAATTGTTCATCAATTAAATTAATTTAAAATAATAAGCACTTATATTTAGTTGCACCAAATAGATATACTTAGCGATGTACAAAAATTGTGAATTCATTAAGTAAGTATAGGTACATAAGTAAGACTTCTACTTTTCTAAATACCAAAGACTTTAAGACTGTTTAATATCTATTGACCCACTTTTTTTTTCTAAATAACATTTGTTCAAAAAATTTAACATCATGTAAAAAAAAAAAATTCGTAAATGTTGGTAATATGTTTCTTATATTTAATAATTATTTTCTAAACTAACATTAATTAGGTATTCCAAATGTAATTCAATAAGAAATTTATTGAAATTATAATTCAATGAAAAAAAAAATAACAATGACAATAACAATAACCTCCGGATGTTTTTTAATGTTCAAAATATTTTTGTTGTAATTTTATTATATTGTATCCACATGTTGTAACCCCAGTTAAAAAGCTTTAAAAAACATACTGGATAATATATAGGGATAAAATATATACAACATTTTTGTGTAGGTAACTTTAGTTGAAAATTTGTATAAAATTGTTATTTAGTTACTGAATTAATAACATAACATTTCTAATATTTGATGTAAGAGCCAGTGTTGGAGCAAATATATGTGTATTTATTTTTACATTACGTAATAAATTATATTAAGTAACGCAATTTATTAATTTATATTTATTTATTTAGATATATTATAATATTTCTGAAGCAATGCGAATTCTAATAACATTGTGCAAGTGTGAGTTTTTTTGCGAATTTGTTTTGTTTTTTGTCCAATTGTTGCACCAGCGCTGGCTTAAAATGTCTATTTTATATGACTAGCTACACGCTCCCGGCTTCGCCCGGGATCAAAATAATAACTATCCTATCTTTTAAGTTGGACCAACTTACACATAGTTAGGAAGTTTTATCAAAATCGGTTCAGTAGTATAGGAGTTCATTGACATCAAATATGTGACACGATTTTTTTTATATATGTACTTATAGAAATAATAAAATTTGAATTAAAACATATTATTTTTCTTTTCTTTTTTTAACCAAATTGAGTTCCAATTAATTAACATCCTTGTTCTTAAGGTTGGCACCTTCTCTACGAAGGGTGGTGATCATCACTACTATCTTTAACCATGGAAGGACAGGTTCAAGGTTAAGTTACAGATCTTTCCTGCCTAATCCTATCCTTGCTGTTTGTTATAAGTTACTAAGGACTAAGGAGTTGAGTGTCTGACCCAAAGACTTGATACTTGATGCTGCAGCATCAGATTAAGGTTACCATGTCATGGAAATATTACCGAAGTAACTGTATACAGTACAGTACTGTACAGCATTATGTGCTGCATGTTATGTTTCGGTGAGTGAGTAAGGGATGCCAGAGCCCATTACCCTATTCATTCCTTTTCCCCTATCCTTCTATATCGTTGCTTGTGTTATAGGCAACGGTACCATCAAGTGGACCGTCAGCCTGTCTGTCGACCTTAACATAAATAAAATACCAAATTAGACATCAAACGAACCTGTGGAGTGAAATTAGACGATGAGTCTTCAAAGCCTAAACAGATTTTCGTTAATTAACAGCTAAGAACTATCCCGATCACATAAACATAAGCATTATTTGCTTACTTTGGAACTAGATGGTGCTGTGTGGAATGTTTTATAAACTTATAAATAAAAAAAACTGGATAAAAATCGGTCCAGTCGTTTGGGAGCAACGATTCCACAGACAGACACACAGCTAGATACACCCATTCACGCAAGTCAAACTTATGACACACAGTTTTTTGTCGGCCGCCAGGATTTGAAAATAAATAAGTGGTTACGGTTTAGTTTATAATTGAACTATAATTAGTTACATATCATAATATTGCACAATATTTCGGTCCTAATTTTATTAATGACTATAATTATAGACACATTATTTTTTAAACTTCAAAGTTACTAGCTAGTTACTAGCACATTCCTAATACTCGCCTATAAGGCGGTAGCCCGAGTAAGAATCCGCCCCGGGGCGCCCAACTCATCAGTTTTCTCCACTTATACAAGCGTAAATATATATGAACAGATTTCTTGAATAAAAATTACATATTATTCCTTAAAATATACATTTACCACAAAAAAGGTTAAAAAAATATTTGAGCAATTTTTTGTTTTTGTAATGTTATTTATTAGTTTTTGTAAAAATAAATTTCTTAGAACCACTTTTTTTTTCTGTGGACCTGAGTACTGATGAGAAATAGCAATCGACTAACGGTGGTAGTGTGTAAGAACATAAATTGGTTTCTTTAGTTTTTTATGTATATCACTAGTGACCTGGATTGAATTTTTATACTACACAAACCTTCCCCGTTTATCCCTCTTTCCATAAACCGAATTAAAATCTGTTGAGTGATTTTAAAATCCATATAGGACAATCGTACGTACATTGATTTTTACTTATATAGTCCACTTGATTGACAACACCAGGCGAGGTGCAGGTGCAGAAGTGCAGTTATAGCATGCAGTAGTACAGTTAAAAAATTACACTTACTTGTGTGTGTTCGCCGCCTTAAAATAAAATAAAAAGTACTTAAAAATTCCTTGTCAACAGGTTACAGAGAAAGGAAAAGGTTTATTTATTTAGGCATGTTGGATGAGAAAAAGAAAACGAATTACTAACATTCGAAAGTCGGTGCTTGGGTAACCCACGCACATAAATAATATTATAAACCACTCACAACTAAATATCTTTCCCGAGGGAAATCAATAAATCGGGATAGAACGGATAATTAATTTTTAATGGACATCACTTACGCTTATTTACGGACGCAATTTAACGCCTACAAACATTATTTATTACAAGAAACGACACTGCGTCTAAGGCTATCGACATATAAGAGTCGTAATAAAAATTGATTCTTCTGTTTACCTTTAAATTGGTTTCGGTTACTATTTTATTACTTGCTAGTTTCTTGAATTGTAGAAAGAAACCAGCGGCATGTTGGAGGTAAGTACAAACTAGCAATTTCTATAGAATTATATCTACTGTTCTGTAATCGGAAGTTTGAACTAGAATGTTAATGTTATTATTGCATAATAGAGCTTGTTTTGATCCTTTCTTTTTGGAAATAATCTACACTATTTATAGTTTGCATAAATTGATAAGCACATATTTTTTGTCTACTTTCACTTGTCTATGATCAGATCAGATGAAAATCAGATCCTTAATGTTTATAGTACAAAAAAATGTTTAAAAAATAGTGTTATACAACGCGATGTTAGAAGCGCGATTTTCGTCAAGCAACTAGCGGCTGGTACCTAACTTCTAAGCAGACATGTTTTTGGGCAGTTAAATGTTTTTCTACCTAGGCAGAAAATGCCTAGGTACGAAGGGTGACCAGTTTTCTCTAAGAGAATTGCCAGCCAATTCTCTAAAAGAAAGGCTATAATTAATTCACACCCACGCCTTCAAATCACATCAAAGTTGTTGTTCTTAAGATTAATACCATTGAATATTACAGTTGCGATTTTTTTTTATGTTAAGGTCGACAGACAGGCTGACGGTCCACTTGATGGTTAGGTGGCTACCGTCGCCTATAACACAAGCAACGCCAAGTGCGCTGCTGGTCGGCAGAATGGATGGTCATAGAAGGATTAAGGATAAGGGATAAGGGAGGGATAGGGTAATGGGCTCTGGCATCCCTTACACACTCACCGAAACACAACAGCACTAATGCTGTTATTTCACGGTGGTATTCTGTAAAGTGGTGGTTACTGCCGCCAGACGGGCTGCCCGAATGACTGCGAATAGTGAAAACATGGAAATAAATACATATAATCTAATTTATTGTGGGTCTGTTCAATTGTTGTATCATTAAAGACATTCCATAAGGCTGTTACGCCATCTACCCTGTCTGTTAATCAAAAGCGTTGTTTTGGAACGGTAGTGAAATAGTTATTACACGATGTGGAGCAAAAACTATTGTATCGCTGTGTCATTGCATAGGCAAACAACACTCTGTTTACATGACGTTTGAAGCTAATATCGCGCCGCAACAAATGTTAGGTACGCCGTTTGCATGCTTCGTTGATAGCGACAGTTTTTTGTCTTTTTATTGATATTACGGGTTTATTTAAGTGAAATTGGATAAATGGTCATCTCACGATATTTCGCTATTCAATCCGGTGCGGTGTGGCGGCGGTGCGGTGTTGCCAACGATGCTCGCCACTCGGGCGCACTAAAATAAAACCAAAAATCGGGAAGAAAGGAAAGTAATGATTGTGGTGTAAAACAAAATGTGAACGTTGATTCGACTAGCTGGTGTAGTTTGTTCTATCGAATTTAGTACACGAAGCGTTGCGGACTATTGTTTTGTGGACTGTTTATGAATTTAGACATGGATTTGTTTAAATGTTTGGCGTTGCTCGCTGTGTTGTTCGTGGAGGATAGCGAGTCAGGAGGACACGGGGAGAAGCATCAGTAAGGCCACATTTTATAATGTTTTTGTTAATAATAATTATTAGCATTATTAACTGGCTAAGCGCGAGCGAAAATTATCTTGCAAAATATTTTTCATTGCTAACATCCTATATGTGTTCTAAGATTTAATTATAGGTACGTTAAAAAAGCTGTTTGCGATAAATATATATTTCTTTTCCACATGTACTGAATATTCGACTATCTAATGAGATTTAATTTTAATATTATTGTTTTCTTTTCAGTGATCATGTCAAATTGCATCTTCCGGAGTTCATACATCATGATCACCATACAAAAGTTATAACGGTTCATCATCATCACAAAAAACCTAAGAAGGAGCATCACCACCATCACCACCATCATCACCATAAGCCGACTCACAATCACGGGCATCACCATCATCATCATCATACCAAGAAAACTACTCACACTGAACACCATGGTCATCACGGCCATCATGGCCATAAGCACCATGGACACCATGGACACCATGGCCACCATGGACATCATAAGCATCATGGTCACCATGGACATGGCCATCATCACCACGACACCCCATCGTATAATTACGATCCAAGTCCATCGGTTTCGTCATTTGAAGACGATTTTGGTTCTTCATTCACTCCTTCGGTACCTTCGTTTGGCAGCGGTGTTCCTAGCATACCTCAAGTGCATGGTATTACACAAACAGTGAAACAGACAAAAGTATACGACTCGTTGCCTGGTGCTTTACCATCAAGTCATGGCAATTCACACGGATATGAAGTTACAGAAGAAGGGTCAGAGGATGATGATGACGCTTTTACGTCCGTCCAACAAGCTTTTCCGGGAACTTATGGCTACCTTAGAGGTGCGGCTGCTGAACCTTCTCACGATCCATTCGCTGAGTTCACTCCTCAGAGTACTATTTCGGCAAACAACAATGTTTTCGCAGCTGCCCCATCATTACCAGCTAACACGTTTACCAGCGCACATCAATCGTCGGATCCTTTCGCTCCAACACAGGACGCAATATTTCCCAACGTTCAATCGGAACCGGTAATACCATACCAATCGGAATCAGGTTTTGATGCGCCTGCATCGTCTTTCGTAGGCAATGACATACAAGGTACATCCTTCATCGCAGAAGATAAGGGGATTAATGATAATGAAATTCCAGTTACATTTGATAGAGAAGCCGGCATACAGCAGTCTGTAAACACTGGCGGTGTAGAGACTGTAGTTTATTAGAATTCCTCCGATTTATCCATTAGCTTTAAAAGTCAAGGCAGTGAATGTGTGTCTGCAGATGACAGGTTATGATAATTGTTAGTATTACGTATAGATAGTGTATTTTTATATTTTAGCTGTTTTGTTTATACTATTTTAAACTGAAATGAGGTTTCTTTTATAATCGCAATCCATTTTTTTTTATATGATTAGAATAATATTTTCAATTAATAATAATTTATATAGAGTAGAGAATTTAATGCCTTGTAAGGTTCAACAACCTTACAAGGCATTAAATTCTCTAAATTCTCTGAACGTCGGTATTAACAGCGAACCTTGCAAAGATATATTATTTCGATGGTATATATATAATAACTTATTAAAATGACACATTAATTGTAGACATAAACATGTAAAATTAACATGTACTACCTCTGCCTACACGTGTGAACAATATAGTATAATTATGATAATAATTTTTAATAGCCCTAATTAATTTAAGTGTTACTGTTGTTTATTTAATAAAACACATTTAAACCAATGTCTGTCTTTACTTTAAATAGAGACAATTTGGAGAAAATAGTTGAAACAATATTGTAGTCAACATTTCTGTTTTTAGCAATCATGAATTCAAATTTAAATAATGTCACAATTTTCTCTGAATTGTCTCATGATTTTCCAAAGTCATTAAAACTGTTAGGATCATAAATAAAATATTTTCAGATTTTATTCATCATCCTTACAGCAAAACACTGAGCATTAGCTATATAATATTATCACCGCAACTAATTGTCTATTATTACTAGAAATTAAATAAGTAATAGACGTTTAAAATTTATAAATGCCACAGAAAGTAGGTATATGAAATATCATTAAGATTTTCTTTTCATAAAATAGCACAACGAACAAACTCATACACAGATAGCGACTTATCAATAAGACCAGCTGTATCAAGTTTTAGTTATAAGATACCTACTTGTTGACTTATGAATTACTTATGAATTAATAGAGTACGAAATGTTACAATCGCACTTCGATTTGAAATGCTCTACTTTAGGTGTTGCACCAACTATGAAAAAAAATAGGCGTCTCTAATTTTGACGAAACTTCTATTAGAGTATAAAAAAATCTCTCGCAACGAATGCAATTATTACAGATGTTAGATAATCGCGAATCACAATGGTAGGATCTGTTGAAATAACGTACTTATTTACGTACTCAGATACTCGTATATTTTTGTAGTAAATTACGTTTCTACAACATTGACTAATGCACGTCAAAGTCAACATGTGAGTTTGTTTGTTTGTTACGCTTTCACGTTAAAACTACTGAACCGATCACCATGAAATTTTACATACACGTTGTCTGGGACCCCAGAAAGGACATAGGGTACCTTAAATTCGGAACGCGTACGAAGTCGCGGGCACAAAGTTAATAGGTACCTACTTTTAAAAATTAATTTACATAATTTTATACAAACTATTACAATAACTATTATGACGCAATGACCTTACAAAAAACAACCACAGCTAATATCACGAATAACTTTCCTTTATCTTATTGATGGTTAACCTATGAGCAAACTCATTGGTTAAATAGTTTCTGTAGTTTTTATAACGAAGAAAAAGGAAGCGCGATCGATTATTTTATCACTAAAAATCACCTATTAAGCAATATCCGGAAGAAAATATCTAAACCTTAAAAAAAAATAGATAAATGTCTGTAGAATGTCTATAGAATGTGTTACCTATTTTATATGAATGATTACAATTCACACGCCACTATAGAGAAATTAAAAGCAAAACATGTAGGCGAGAATATCTTTCATTGTTTACAATTAAACATTGAATGAATGTTTATTGGATTATTATTGTTTCTTTCATTGCATTTCAATGATCGTTACGATAAAACTATAAAGAATAAAAGTGTAACCTTCGATTTGCTATAGAGATAGATTTCCTCGAAATTCTTATAAGCTTTCACCAAACTTCGGTCCTGTAAAGGTTACATACAGATCTCACTTTTATAAAACTTTCATACATTGAGCACATGGTCTTAGAGTAATTCAAAGTAATTCATAACCATGTAGAAGTGATTGTATCTACTTAATTATTAAAATTCAACAAATAAAAAATACTTTGCCTCCGATTTTGTCCTCATATCTTCATAAAATAAGACCTATGTGTTATCCAGACTCACAAAATTTAGCGTTTATTGATGTACGAGTACAAGCAGCCCGCGCCTGCCTTTTCTGGAAATAAAATCAAGAACCTTCCTCATCGATCGTTCTATCAATTCAGTGAAAGTCCCGAAGGATTTCCCGAAGATCCCGAAGGTGGTTCAGAAGAAGTTAGTGGAGAAACAGACAAAGGAAAGAAACGTTGAAGAATCGTCTGGTTTCCTGACTTTCTTCGTGTAAATATAAATGGTAATTTCTTTCTAAATTGCAATTCACAATAAACTATAATACACATGAGACAATCATATTGTTCAAAACTCTTTGAAATAAATTCTAGATTATAGGGACTAATTATTTCCAATTATATGTTTATCTCATTTGTCTAATCATGATTAATAATTCATGATAAAAATATAACTATACCTCCTTCATTATAATTATTGCTTGCATTATTTTAAAGAGCAATCTATAATAAGATCGAAATTAAAAAAGCTAAAAAGTATTTTACTAGAAAATTAAATGAAACAGAAAGATTTCTGTAGAGCGTAATATTTTTAACATATTACAGGTATTATTTACTTTCATGTTAAGACTAAAAGACAAATGATTTACCTATATACTGGCCTCATGATATCAGTCACTTCCTATGATCGATGGAGGTAACTTGTCCAAGCAGTCCTTTTTGATCAGCCTGTTACGTATTCTTGTGGATATGGAAACATGGTCAAAGTACCTAAACTTGGCAATAAAACCTTAGCTAAGAATGGCATAGATGCAAGTTACGCACGTCGATACTCATATACAATTACGGTAGGTAAGTTACTATTGAGGAAAACCAACAAAAACTATGGTGTGTTAGAAAGTAAGTATCGCGTCGTCTTATACTTTTTGCAATAGAGTCGGGCAATACAGATACAGTTAATACAATTCTTGTTTCAAAGTGGGACGGCGTTGAATTATCTAACACTTATATCACTTTCTTGTTTACATTCTAAAAATAAAACAAAACACATGTTAAAAACAAGTTTTATCTTAACAACAAGTATAATATTAGTAACAAAATCAACAACGTCAACAGTCTTAAGCATAAAACAAATCTCGATTTAACACCGATGTGTATTTACAATGTACATTTAATGTTACTCACAGCAACTTCACTTCTGACCAGAAACATGATACTTAAAATTGGACTGAACATTTTCAAACTAATATCAATTTATAGGATGTTTATTACATACGATAAGAACATTCTCACAGAGTATTTGGTAACGTCAAATTTTATGACCCATCTGAAATAAGTTCTAGGTAACTTCGGTATTGGTATTGGTCGCATTAATTAAATTGGGGCCACAAGACTACATGAGCCCACTATTTGTAAGCAGAAATTCTTACAAACTCAGTTCACATTTAGGCCATACGGCTTAGGAATTTAGTGTTAAGAGTTTAGATTATTAACCGCCTTTAATGCATTGCGTGTAAAATTTGCGAGTGTGAATTTTACACCCACAAATACAATCTCCTCTGGCGCAAAGATGTGAAATCTTTTCCGTGGAGGAGATCGGCACATGGCGTGGCAACGCCAAAATTTGGTCAACACTGGAGGAACAAATATGTATTTTCAATAAAGAATTTTTTAAACACATATTCACACATTCACTCTTACACTCCAGTTTAGCCTTTGGACAGTTAGCCCTCGATAAAATTTGATAAAAGTATAGTGAGGGAGGTGCACAAATGCACAAACGTCTCTAGTTCAGATTGGTCATGAAGTTTGACGGATTCTATATTTATTTATTTCAGTCCACGAATCACTATGAATTAATCTTTCAGCTATATTTACAAGTTTGTAGTGTTTAATGTTTTTTAGTTTGGACAGTCATATTATGATTAGTACCCGTGGCCTTCAGAGCCATAATCATCACTGCCTGACAAGCCATAACTGACGGGAGCATCGTAGCTATCGTGACCTTCATCAGCGGCTCCCCAACCGTGACCTGAAACATTTTTTTTTTTCTAAAATCCAGGACTTTTCTTCCTTATTTGCAGTTTCTTAGAATTAATTGTATTATTATACATTATCAAAAAATTATTATTAAAGGGCATATTTGTATTTTAATATTACATGGGCCTCTTTCACCATCTCTAAGTAAAGTGTCAAGTAGCTAACCCCCAGTTAAAGTCACCGGTAAGAAAGCGTACGAATTTCGCCATCGCGTAGTATTACTTAAAGGTAATTTTAATGAAATTGACACAAGTACTTGGAACATTTACTCGGCAATAAGCGTTACTTGAAAGTAGATAATTAGTCAACACTTTACTTGTATTTGGTGAAAGAGGTACTTAGTCTTGTTGTTTTCGCGCATTCAAATCGGTATAAGCCGTTTCTGAGATTGACGTGCATAATACAAACAAAAAAAAACTCTAAAAAATATTTTCTTTTCAAAACGTGTACTAATGATGTTATTTTTAATTTACAGAAACGGTAATTGAACTGATGATCGTCTAGTGTCCGCAAGATTAACATTATCCTATGTGTTAATCCAGGTTATCATCAATACACCTGTGAATACCGCACTCAAATCGGTTAAGCCGTTTCCGAAATTAGATCCGAACAGCCAAAAGAAAAAATTGATGTACGGACATGGCGATTTTGCATAATTTAATTATAGATTATAATTGAGAAGTGTCGAAACAAACGATGATAATTCCAATATTCGAAAAAAGATTTCAGTGGTATTTTTGATATAATTCACATTACAATAAAGTAAAAAAAAAGATGAAATACGTATTTTACAAATTTACTTCCTATAATTAATTCTATTTTTTTAATTCTCCACACGTCATAATATAGCATTTATGGGATTTTGTGCTTTTGTGAATAGTAAAAAAAAAATGGAATTACGTTCTTTTTTCTGACTTTTATTCTGACTCTCCTCAATTGTGATTTTATTGCATTACTTATATGATATGATTTACTTTTTATATGTTTAATTTTGAACAAAAAATTTCAAATGTTCATATGTGTGTGTATGTTTTAATCGTTATTATTACCTCCTCCAAAATGAGGCGCTGCCTTTGGTTCGCCATAGGTGTAGCCGAGTACTTCATAATGGTCGTCTCCACCGCCGCCTCCGCTCTTGTGATGCACGTGTTTCACAATGGTATGGGTGTGATGATGGTGTTTCACATGTAACGGAACATGAATGATCACCTTCTTGTGTCCACCGCCATGTCCTCCAGCAGATATCAGCGTCGCCAATTCCGCCAAGCACACGAGAGCCACCTGAAAATCAAATAATTATTATAAATATTTGTTTTTTAGTTAGGCCACTTTTAAACTTAGCTAATACATTTTTCAACTTTCTTCTTCGGAAAGTTAAAGAAGAGCGTAAATTAATTACGCTCTGAGTATTCGTCACACATGAATAGAAAAATAAAATTAAACATATGTATTAACAAAATACAGCTAGCTATAATAAAAATTCGCTGAAGCAATGGTGCTCAAAGATTGAAAAATTCGCTGCTTCGCTTGCAACCTACAGAAACCTAAGAACTTTCTTTAGGAAAATGTTCTAGAACAAGCCACTTTCTAAACCGAGTAACAACGATTCATTGTATCCAATTACTATATTATGTTTTAATAATTTACAATCAATAATAATGTTACTTTTTTGGTTTGCTTTAAAAAAAGTATTAATCAGGTTAAAAGTGGCCTCCTAGTCGCGCGCTATGTCGTAATTTGAATACAGTGAGAAATCACTTCACCAAGACCAAGACTCCTCTACGGAACAATAGATCTGAAAGGCCCAGTAAAGTCGCATGGTACCACATATTTTTTGCTTTATTGTTACACTCAACAAGGTTTGTGGTACTAACATTCGCTTAATAATGAAGAAATAGAAAGGGGATTTTACCACAAAATATTTTTACCATTCACAAAACGGGCCTGTTCAGTTAGACGGCATAGAAAAAAAATATTAATATTTTTTACACTGAAATATATGTGATTTTCATTGATTGCACATGACCGCATTTAAACTAATTAGCAATTTTTATAGAGGGTATAATTAATTGTAAGTTAAATTTACTTACCAAAACACGAAGAGACATGGTTTCAGTGATGATAGTTCGATGCTGCCGAGCGCTGATACAGCCCGAAGGTGTTTGATAAAGAAATTTAAACAAAACTTCCTTTTATATCGCAACGTGCTCGCGTTTCGCGACACTGCTTCTCGACAGCTTCAATCTGATCCGCGCTCTTTATAATACAAGTAAATTTGATTCATATTCACTTGCGCTTAAAGTGCAATCTTCTGTGTAGTACATAACTCAACTTGCTGTAGATAAATTCAATTAAAAGTGAACCTAAAATCGATAAGTTAAGTTTGACTTTTTATTGCATATGTACAGCAAATACAATTATCATGTTCAGATGAAATTGTAGCATATTGTCAAACAATAAAGATGATATTTGTTTAGAGTGGGTGGAGAATTCAATGATTGATTGCTGGTAAGTTAGGAATGGTTTAAACTCGGGGTGCTAATAAAGGGGTAGTGGTACAAAGCTTATAAAGACTTTCCTTTGAATTTTTTAATAAGTTTATTTATAACAGGCGAAAATTTCTGAATCCAGCAACTAGTCAAGTAAAATAGTCAATTTAAACTATAAATTATTTGAAACAAAACAATACAAAATAGTCAGTGATGGTAAATGTGAAACTATAATAAGAGATACGTAAAGTACTTAGTAACTATGATTTTCGAATTAAGAAAATCTCTGTAAAAAAATACGGTTATTTTTCGAATAAATTTTGCAAATAAATCTGCGGGTCACAAGGAATAATTTTTTCCAATGGAACCTTGTAAAAATAATGAACAGAAATCAGACTACAGTTTTGATAATTTTCAAAATGTTTAAGTCAGTTCCTCTTTAAAATTAATAAATTATTTTAAAAAGTCTACTTATGTGTAGACCAATTGCAATTATAGTCTACCAATTGCAATTTGGTTGTCCAGCCAGTCACTACTTCAATTTAAATATTAATAAAACTAATGCAAAGAAATCAGTCAATGATTACCATGAAAACGAATTAAAGATGAACACAGAAATATAAAAATATAGAAATTGAACATAGAAACATGGAAATTTTTCTTTGATTGTTTTTGATAAAATAATTATATTATTGTGATAAAATTTGATAAAATGATAAAATCATTTTTAATAATAATAAAATATAATCCATCGCATTCAAGTTCGCTGAATTTTATTGCACTTTAAAGTCGATGTTCCGAACATACTAGACTGGTCACAAAGATTACTTCGTGTTTTTGTTTTCTGACTTTTAATTTAATGCAATTTCAAAATATGTTAGAAATTTGTTAGTATTAACGTAATTAGTAATATAATAATAGGTATCAATAATTGCTGGGAATTTATTTGCTATTGATCACTGTGTAAAGTATTTTTACTAAGGGTCTCTTTCACCAAGTACATGTAAAGTGTTGATTAGTTACTTTTAGAAATAATTTTATGTTTTATTAAATTATGCACTCGGTTTATAGTGCATTCTTCGATAGGCGATTTATTTTATTATTATTTTCTTTTTAATGTTTGGGACTTTTAAACAAAGGTTTAACAGCAAGTTTATCCCTCGTGATCGCTGACTTTAAATGACGGTTAGCCTACTTGACAAATGGTGAAAGAGGCCCTAAGGATAACGGATAAAATTTTGATGAGAGCTCGCGTGCATCTCACGGGCAGTTATTTCTCGTTGATCTTCTGTTTGATGGTGATAACTGTCTCCAATCCGACTTCCCAACTGTATGACTATTATGATGCATATACACTTACAGTCAACGCCATTTACATTTTAATTATTATTAATTTTATTACATATGAATTTATGCATTCAACGAAATACAGTGGAATTTGAATTAAACATAAAATCGAAAGAAAAAAAAAATAAACAATACCTAAAGTACTAATATAATAATAAGTACCTGAAGTACTAATACCCTTTAGGTACTTTTTTAAATGTAACTTCATTTAGACATTTTTAAGTCCCTAGTTTAATTCGGCATTGTTAATAAATCAGGAATGCTTGTAGACTCCAGAAATAATTAAGTGAAGTTCGTCTTAGTATTATCAGTTGATTCTGTATTAAAAGCTGCCTTCTCTCCAGATTTGATGGCGCTAACGTAACCTTGGTGTTGTGGGAAAATGTGCAAAAAGTAGGTGCGTGCAATTGTGACCCGCATTTCATGTTAATATCGTTGAATTGATGCGCCACAGACGGAAATCACTCTCACTTTTACTCCATCGAGAGGGAACCTGATGAGTTTATAACCACCGGCATAACACTACTTAATGCACTACTTACATTTACATTCTACATAGTTGCATAATTTCGCATAATACGACTATAAAAATAATTTGATAATCGCCAAAATGTGTCTACAAATATTTATAATTGGCATGATTAATCAGACTTTAACGTTACATAACTATTGTCACTTGGGGTCGTTTAAGCAAAAATATAAGTATATAATAAAAACAGTCGACTTCAAACAGTCTTATGGTATTTTTTCATGGATGCCATTGTCAGAACTGGACCGAATTGAAATCGGACCACACGGGAAGCACCAGCTTTGAAATAAAAAAAGAATCATCAAAATCGATTCACCCAGTCGATAGTTATGAGGTAACAAAATACAGTGGAATTAAGAACCTCCTCCTTTTATGGAAGTCGGTTGAAAAATACATAAAAATAAAGTTTTTTTTTTGTAAAATAATAAATGGTTGGTACCCACCTATACTCTCGACCCTAATGGTTAATATGTTACCCTCACACGTGGGGGATTCTACTAGGGATTCTATTACGGGAAATATTATTAATGCACAATGGTAGCAACATGCATATCTATACATTTTTATTTTTTTATATTTTTGTATATATATGATATAGGATTATAATTTTGTAAATATCTGAATGACATTAATCATCTATAATAAGATGGTGTTGGGTGTTGGTAGCGAAACAGAAACTATTTTAGATTTCTCTTAGAAAACTAAAAATGCATAGTTTTTGTATACACCATGTTGTAAGCCACCACGTAAAGATTTCCTTAACTGACCTTCTGCGTAAACGCAAAACTCTCTGGTTCAAGTTGAACGACTGAATCGTTCCATACCACTGACTTTGCTTTCATACTATCTTGATTTTGAAACTATAAACAAATAAGTTAATACTGTGCTAATATATAATTGCGGCTTATTATTATTGGTAATAATAATAATAAATTACCACGCCCATATTTTTGCAAGTATACGATGCCCTGAAGAATAGGCCTGAGTATTGTTACTATAAGTATTTCAGCAAATATCGTTATTTTGAAATAAAAATCAAAATATTTATTTATCAATTAGGTTTCTACAAAGTCTTATGATCGTCATTATAAATTTAAATTTACCAGGGTTTCGGAAAAAAGCCAAGATGACGATCCTGAGAAGAAACCCCGAAAGAAACTCAGGATACTTTCTTTTTGTCACCTTTAAAATATACAATACAAAATTATATATATACAATTATAGTTTTTAATACTAAACATAGCATGAGCTCCGAATCGCTTAAACAAAATCAGTTATTAAATTAAAATTAAATTATTTATTATTTATTTAAATTTATTTATAGATAAGGCTCTGATTATTTGAGGTAGTTTATTATAAAACCGTACACTTTGACCCATAAAAGAATTACTTATCTTGTGGAGTCGCGTTTTATGAAAATTTAAATCACTTTTAAACCTGATATTGATATTGAGTACATCACATTTTTTATTAAATTGACTAATATTCACTATTTCACTACCCAAAATCACATTTAGGGGTACTGAATTTAACAAGTTTAGTTTTCATGGCATTTAAAAGGAGATTATTTACACTAAACCAATGTACTACGTTAGGAAGTGCATAATTTACCTCATTATAGCATCCAAGTTGTCTTTCGTATCGTAATACAATATCATGTTTACTCACAGAATGAGTTAATAGGAACAAAAACGAACCGAGAATCGAGCCTTGAAGATTGAAGAAGATTACAGTGAAATAGAAACCGCATGGGTCATCACAACACCGGACAACGAGGGGAGGCGTGCTTTGTGTTTCCGGCACGTCTGTTCACGGCGCGGAGGTCAAACTCCGAGCCTAATCGAAGTGGTAGCTCGCACCTGCTGGGGGAGAAGGTCGTGTGTCTTAACGGAACACTGTGGGTTTTTGCGGGTAGATCTCCCTATGGTCTATGAAAAAATATTTAATAATGTGAAACAAAGTCAAAAATCTTCAAAAATAAAAAAAGTAAAGCCTAAACGCTTAACATGAAATGTAATTTTACTAAAACGTAAGTTAAATCTTAATCATCAACTCTAAAAATAAAGTGTCGTACTCATTTATTTACGTTCATTCATACTTTAGTTAATCAAATCGTTCTAGTTACGTCGCTTACTATTTACTAACAAGGAAGGGTATTTGGAACAGCATCGTAGAAGAAAAAAAAAATCTAAACATGTTGCGCTAGTTATCTAGTTCAATTACATAAATGTGTTTAAAGACAAGACGCACTTTCACAAATTAACAAGACTTTGCTAATAAATTCAATATAGGTAGACGAATTTATCGATACCTTCTAATTCGATACTGAGCTTTATAATATTGGTTATTATCTGGTTTGAAAATAAACTACGGATTGGTAATACTTTTTAGTTATTATTTTAGGATAAAGAATTTTGGATACGGAAATAGGCTCTGGCTGTGCTCTGGCTTACTGACTATAGCACACATGCTGTTATTTCTTATGTTAGTGTGTGGTTATTTCTTTTTTTCATAAAAAAACAACATAAATTACGAATGAATGAAATCCGTACTAATATTATAAATGCGAAAGTTTGTATGGATGTTACTCTTTCACGCAAAAACTACTGAACCAATCACCATGAAATTTTGCATACACGTTGTCTGCGACACCAGAAAGGACATAACCTTTCATCGTTCAACGCGGACGAAGTCGCCGGCACCAGCTAGTACGTAATAAATTTACAAATTATCGTTGAATTACCTCAGAAAACCGTTGACAATGTATTTTGTGTAAAAACTTGGATGACAGCTTGCCACGGCTCACGGATCCGGTACATAAACTTAGAGCGATCATGCAACCGTACCGTATATAGCCATTGACTGTTTCCGTGACTTTTAGCGGAAGACAAGTAATCTTAACTCTAGGGCTGTCCGTTATTTCGGAGCAACATTGTTGTGGGCAAGCACTCTAGAGGATCATCACGTCTTGTATGTTCAATGGTGAATAATTGAAACTCTCATGTTATGTATTTTCTCAATTTCTCAAACAAACATCTCAAAAGCAAAACATATACAACTATTTTTTAATATATCTTTCAACAAAAACAACACATTGCCCACATATTTTTCTTCTACTACTTTTCTCAAATCTTTGACATCTATAATCTTTATTTTTATACTAATTTATTTTTATAAAAATTGCCATTATTAATTTCCATTAAAAAAACTTCCAACACATATCTACGTACCCAGCGAACTTGAATACAAGAGATATGTATATTAGTTCGATGTTTGTACCTAATTTAAGACTGTGCGCTGACAGGCCTATGGTTCATGGGGGATACACGTGTTACTCATAACACCTCTTTCTCGAATTTAATTAACTTCTTTATATTAAAAGATTTACTAGATTGCTAGTTAAGTTAGTATTATTTAGAGGAATACATTTTCAAAAGTTCCGATGGCGTGGAAATTACAATTTTTAAAAATCTATTTACACCCTCAGGTATTACAATACATATATAATAATGCTTTAAAATGATTTTAAAATTTACTTTATCATCAAAACCAATTTTTGTAAAATACGTTTATATTTTGTGCAATCATAAATTTTTGCGGCATTATGTATGTAGGCGTTGTGTCTGTCTACATAGAACAAAAATTGTATCTATAATTCAATTTTAAATGACTAATTAATCAACATACTAGGTACTAGGAACTAGGTAGGTTGAAATTAATGTAGGTACTTAGATATTATATCCTTAATCCGAAAAAAAATAGTAGAAAATAAATAAATTAGAAAATATGTGCTTTTTGGCTTGTTCGGTGAGTTTTAGGTGAGTGACTAAGAAATTCCAGAGCCTAGCCCAGCTCCACAGAACCCAAGCCCTCCCTCACTGGACATGACTGGGTGACATATTATTATATTATAAGTTACTCTATGGTGACATAATTATGACCATACTAGTGGGACAGGAGCGGCCATTCACTCCAGTATAACTTTTCGAAGCGAACAAACCAAATCGGCCCCTTGTTCAAGGTTCAATGCGAGGCCTAATTTGTGACATAATAAGTGCTTCAGTAAACTTTCGAACGCTACAGTAACCAGCAAGGAAGCTGCGGTTTATTTTATCCAATATCCTGTCAATTTGTTGTGGATAACTGCTACTACGATTCTGTTTTGAAATTCATTTTATCTTACCTTATGTATTATAAAGAAATATAAAATTTAAAAAAAGAAAATTTAATTATTACAATTTATTTCTATTAGAAAACTTTCATTACGTTTGAAGCTTTTTTTTAAGATTAATGCCTGGGTCAGGAAGCTCACCTTTTCATTGAGTTACATAGTAGGTAACTATCTAATATCTAACTTATTAGATAGTGAGTAAGATTTCATAATAAATCAGCATCGCTTTTGTGACACAAAAAGCTTACAACATTTGTATTTAGTAAAGCGTACCTACATGCAATGCACATCTATCTTCGGTATTAGTAAGTAGAGTAAGAAACTTGATTCCCAAAAAAGTATCAATTATCCTCATTCGAGGAGAGTATTATTTTTAATAAGCGCTTTAAAATGTGAGTGTGGACCGCCCTGCATTCCGATATAATCAATAGTGTGGTTTAACCGAAACGTGCATCATCTCACACAAGCATTTCCCTTAGCGACCGCTTGATTCGAGACACGGGGTCCTTCACTTCGTCGACCATGCTTAATTTTTAACATACACTTTTCGGCCTTTTGGTTTATTTGGTAAAATATAATGGCTTCTTTTAACTTTTCTGTGAACACGTTAAGAGGCGAGACGAATTTTTCCATCTGCATCGGATGCTGGTAAAGACATACCTGTGGCATTCATGTTATGTTAAAGTAGCTTTACCTATATATTATATTATGTTTTGGAAGCTACAATTTTTGACTTAGGTACCTACCTACTTAATATATACACAGTATAAAATGTTTACTGCAACATAAATTACGTAGTACGTAGTAACGTACGTAGTAGCAACCCCCTTATTGAAAAAGCCACGGTAAAATAACAGCACGTGTGCTTTTATGTTTCTGTAAGTAAGGAATACCAGAAGCCATTGCCCTAATCGCATATAGTTAATCCTATTATGGTCGGCAGCGCAGTTTCAATATTTGTGGCTTTATTTATGTTAATAGACGACGGTTGATGGCAGTCACCTATCATCAAGTTAACTGCCAGTCTCAGTAGTTAAAAATCGTAATTTTTTTAATACTGCATCTTAAAATTTTTAAAATAAAAATCAAACCAATACATTCAGATCATTTTATTAAATAAGCTGTTATATTATAAGCTGGTGCCCCCGACTTCGTCCGCGTTGAACTATGAAAGGTACCCTATGTATTTCTGGTATCCCAGACAACATGTATGCAAAATTTCATGGTGATCGTTTCAGTAGTTTTTGCGTGAAAGCATGACAAACAAACTCACATTCACATTTATAATATTAGTAAGTATATATTTTTTATATATTTTTAATATAAATCTGTTGTGTTTTCTGTTATAACAAACAGTATGTCAGAAAGGTATTAAATACATATATCGGTGGGTTATGTGTGGAATATCCTATTGGAACATCGAACTCTGGGTCCCCCAGCGGGCCTTCTAATGACATTATATACAGATTTATGACATCTCATCTCCCCTAACCATTTCAATTAATTAACTCTCGGTATCTTAATGCAATTGGTGGTAGTCATAATTCGTTGAACTGTAATTTTGTTTCTTTTTTCTTGTTAATGGTGTCCTGTTGCGTTAAAATGTGGGTGGTCAGTGGCTTCGCTATATTTCATTAATACTTAAATATCATTAAATCTTATTTCTTATTTGATCATTCTTATTTACAAACTCGAAGATGAGTTTTTCACTCTTTCACGCCTTAAATACTTGCCGGTCATAATTAAATTTTGCATACACAATTCTACATAGGGTACTTTCATTCCGAAAAAAGTACTGTTTTTTTTATCCCGACGGAGGAATGTTTTGTTTTATTGTAACAGGTTGGGTGTAACGAGGGTCAAAGTCAATTAATGTATATCAAAGTAAGAAATGAGATGGTATAATGACTATTGACTCCAAGCGATGCCCTGTTTAACAATGCCTATATTGCCGGAAGGCACAGAGCTGTTTCAAGCTAGATGCTCCACTGGAAACAAATAATAATCAAAAATTACTTACAACTAAGTACGTCAACTTCTCTCGGCACCTCATTGGAATGCGAACCTTATAAGTGTGACAGTTTTTGGTGTACCTATCAATATATATAAATAAAAATGAATCCCAAAATGTGTTGTTAAGCGCAAAACTCGGGAACGGCTAGACCGATTTTAATTCTGTCTTCATTCATGGATAGAGGGATAATCAGGGAAGCACACCATGCAGCCCGGGCGAAGCCGGGAGCGGGTCGCTAGTACTAGTAATAAATATGTAAGGTTGGTCATGGAGTAAGTAACTTTGTTTTCAGAGATATCGTGTTTTTAGGCTCTATACATGATACTGAAACTAAATTGACGATTTTTAGAATTTTTTTCCGTATGTATGTATGTATTTTCCTCCATAATTCTTAAACGAATTAACTGATTTTCATGAAACTTGGTAGATAAACATTTAGACGTATAGGCTATATTTTTCTTTTGCAACGCGGACGAATTCACCAGCTACTTAGTAAATTAATAAGATAAACTCCTTCAATGAAAACAAGATGACGAAATCGTGATTGGAATTTTTTACGAGGGCGGCGAACAAGGCTCTATGTCCGATATGGTTAATAATTGGGTCTTTGACCATGAGGTGATGTTAAATGTAACATATGGTTGTAGTGTCCCGTTCGGACATCAGCGCGGCAACTCAGATCGGACGAGACGGGTACTCACCCCGAGGAAATCTCCGACAGCCTGATTTACCGTAACACAAAAAAATAGTCAGATAAGCCGACTTTCTAATAATAAGCCATCCGTGCCTTCTTGCTTGTATATAATAAATCTTAAGGAGTCCTCTTCTTAAAAGCAGCGATTCTCAAACTTTTCTCTCCTACATCGCATCGCCTTTTCGTCATTATATGTATTATAAATTTGTTATCAACTGATTTCCAAAAAAGGAGGAGGTATAAAATGTACTTCGAAGAGTGTGCTCAGGAGCTGCATGAGCTCATACCGCCTTCCCCTTTCTTCCATCAGACATACGTACGGCTGGTTACCATCCTCATCCTGTCGAAATCCCTCCTTTTCGGACTAAGCGCTTTTAAACATCCTTTATAATGCGCACTGTCAAGGTTTGGAACTCCCTAATAAAAAAAAGAGGTTCTCAATTCGACGCGTATGTTTTTTTCAATTTATTTTTTATGTTTGTTACCTCATAATTTTCGACTGGGTGAAATGTATTAATGTATGTATATATCCAGTAGAATACGAATATAGATCATATTATTATATAGGCTGAAATCAATAATAGACAACAATTAAGAAAATAATTATTAGAGCGATGTAAAAGTTTAAGAACCGCTGGCTGACATTTTAATGTGCTCTAATAATCAGAAAAAGAATAAAAAAGTGTTGAGTGCACCGGTGGGCTTTAGCATGGCTCGTACGTTAGCATCAGATTGATGCCTCTCTCGGGCGGACCGTTGTCCGTTGCCCAGACCACTCTTATCGAGACGTTTTTTCCCTTTTTATCTTTACTTTGAATATTGCCCCTTGGACCGTTAAAAGTTGGGGAATGCGCGACCCAGTGAATGAACTCGTAACACTCAAATGCAATACCCATCACGTGAGCCGTATACAAGTAATGTGTTTACTTTGTACATTCCTTTATATTGAAGCTGAGGATGTATTTTTTACTTTTCTTAATTATACTTTTCTGCATCTAACACAATTATATATAAATTAACTTGGAATAGCGAAATCGTAACTTTTGGTGGCTATATTATGACAAGCACATACTTATCTGGACTAAACTTGTTTATGTTTACATGTTTGCCAGACAAATGGGGGTTTTATCCTTTTTCTAGTCCGACACATTTAAAAAGTATAGGTAAGTAAGTACATAAAGCATTTTGTAAAGCATTATTAATATTTGCAAGTACAAAGTTATACTCAAGATTAAGTTAGGTTGCTTATTCACTGTAATTTTAACCGCTAATATTGCGAGATAATAAAATACGCGTTTTTAATTATAAAATGCGCGTTTAATCTGATTGTTAACCTCACTGAAGTGGTAAGATTTTTCTAAAGACGTTCAATAGTTAATTAGTTAAAGACACATTCCAGATTCCTTCTAATACCTGGGATTACACAGGATAATGTTTTCCTGTAGGCACTATTTTTTATATTATTTAGGGTGGCAGGCTGACAGGCTATTTGATGGTGGGTGGCCATTGATGGTAGGATTGAAATTATGTCTGAGGATTGTATTCTCTAGACATAGCTAAATTAATGGGTCGTCCACGTGGCGTTTAAAATACGTCGTGTGTATATAAAGCCTAGTGGTGTTGCGTGATATCGTAACGTATTTCCTACAATCGCATTGACGGCGTGCAAAAGTGTGTTGGGGTGGGGCAGTGTCGGTGAAACTAATGAAAATGCGCTACGATCAGGAAAATGTGATCGCGAAAGTGTTTTCATAAATCACTCACATGTAGACATAATATACTAAACTTTGATATACAAATTGATTCTTCAGCACGGTGAGGCTAAGTTGCTCCGTTCAACAAAACTTTTCTTTCAAGGATTCTATAGGAAGTTTGTTACCCAGGCTGATGAACATGACTCATATTAAATGTCAATAATATTTAGCACCCGAGATCTCGTCCGCGCTGAAAAAGAAAAAAGTAGCATATTCTGTATTCTGTACGTCTAAATGTTTATCTACCAATTTAATGAAATTCAATTAATTCGTTTATGAGTTATGGAGGAACATACAATACATACAATACCAACACTTACACGTTTACTATTAGTATTGATTTTAAGGAGAATGTGTGAAACACAGACCCATTCACACAAAAATGGAAGAGAACCATTAAGTTGGACATCGTCAATAAATCTGTTTAATGCCAGAAACACATAATAAAACCATAATTTTCCAGTACGACCGGTCAGAAGTTTTTTAAATAAAGACTTGCAGATAAGCGGCTATCGTTGCATATTAATACTAGGAACATCATCGGAATGAAAGGGCCGCTCCTCCGACCATAACAAGAAAAGGGTAGTAAGTAGTACCTATAAATAAAAATAAATAAATATATACATTTACTAATTTATTACATATTAGGTGGTGCCTATTTATTACATAGCTATTACATACTACTTGAAAAATAATAGTAATCTAGATAAAAGTAACACGACATTTATTGACTGTTAGGCGGTACGAAGTTTGCCTGGTCAGCGAATAGTTAATAAAAATCTTGCGAAATACTTTCATTGTTGTTTTTTTTTTGTGAACAGCCCCATTAAATAATGAGTTAAAGCGTAGCTCCATTTCAACGTAATATTGGGTCAGTTTGGATACAATTTTTATGGTTTACAAAGCGGCCTCACTGAAGCATGGCACCGATCCCAAATGGACGAGATAACAACTTGAACTTGTTAGTTGCATGGGTAATAAAAAGGTTCAGAAATTGGTCACAATTACTTCGGTTACTGCGTCGTAACATTTTAATAGCGAGTTCCTTTTTATTGTGGGAAACAACAGCTAAATATACATTCGACGGGATAGTGTTACTAGATATCCATCAAGGTTGCCAACCTCTTTATTTTCGAGTATTTTTTCAGATAGAGTTAATTATTCATCGTTTCTTTAGTGATGCGGTAATTATTACTTTAATTATTACTTGCATTACTTTACTTACTTAATTTAGACTTAAAGCTCTCTAAACCTCCATTCTAATATTTACTTGTTATACTTTAAACACAAATAATTTAAACACAAAACCAGACTGAAAAAAGTAACTGTATTTTGAGCAGTAACAAATATTATCATTGTATGTGAATCCTATAAAGAGACATGTCAATTCTTTAATTTAAATCTTAAAGGCGACTTGTTAATTCTTATGAAAATTAATAACTTAATGGCTTGGTTGTTTTCAAAGTATTCTAGTTAAAAAATTTTCACAAGAGGAATTTTTTGAAAAAATATTTAAATCTTTTCCAGAGGTCCTAGGTCGAATAATATTTAGAAAACCATTGTAGGAACATTGTTTGCTTGTTGGATATCTTTAATGGTAAGATGCATGATCAAAAATGTAAACACAATGCAATAGCATAATATATCGGTATCAGTACATCAAGCAACATCTTAGCCTATATTATCTTTCTTGAGTTATTTTATAAGACGATGGTAGATTATCGTGTGAGAAAATGGCTATATACTTTTAGTGTACCTATCTTGTGTGGATTTTAGGATTAACAAAATAGGACCAAAGATGGCACACAAATGTTATTACAGTATTTACAAATTGATATTAATTACCTACATCGGTAATTATATCGGTAAGTTTATCGAAACTAAAATTAAATAATATGACCATTGGGGGAGTTTGTTAGAAACCAATTTAATGAATAAATGTTTATAATTCTTTTAAATTAATAGTAGGATAGTGGTGGCAACCTTGAATACCCACTTTCATTAATATACATAGATAAGCCTAACATTTAATTGCACCTTTAGAAGGGTCCCTTGTGGATTTGTACAAGACTTTATAGTAAACTCTTTATAATGTGTCGTGTCATTAACTGGGCCGAGGAACCAAAGTTTACCGTTGCTAAGTGTGACTGAGCCACTGAAATTTCAAATGGTATGATAACCTTTTTTTATTGTTTTCCTTAGTGACCCAGTCAAACTATAGAGGTCAGAATATACTGTACTAGCGACCCGCTTCCCGGCTTCGCACGGGTACAAGTTATATATAAAAACCTTCCTCGTTTAACGCTCTTTCCATTCAATCAGACCAACGTCAGACAGACGGCGGAAAGCAACTTTATTTTATACCATGTAAAGATTTATTATTAACTAGCTGGCGCCCGCGACTTCATCCGCGTTAAAAAATATAAAAGTAGCCTATCACGTGTCCCGTACTTCTAAATGTTTATCTTCCAAGTTTCATGAAAATCAGTTAATTCGTTTAAGAGTGATGGAGGAACATACATACATACATACAGAAAAAAATCTAAAAATCGTCAATTTAGTTTCAGTATCATGTATAGAGCCTATATGCACGATATTTCGAAAACAAAGTATATTACTCCATGATCGGCCCCTACAGATTTATTATTAGTATTGATTTTAATTACAATTTCGATGAGTCTATTAAACGAATTCCCGGGCCAACTTTGGAAATGTTCTTTTCATGGTTAGCCCAAAGCGGCCGTCAATCTTCGTAAAGAAGCGGCTTCGTAAGAAGTTTTTTCGTATTTGGAAAATCCCATATTTAAGTGGTAAGTCACAACAATAAACAATCAC
Source organism: Synanthedon vespiformis (assembly GCA_918317495.1). Classification (NCBI taxonomy): domain Eukaryota; kingdom Metazoa; phylum Arthropoda; class Insecta; order Lepidoptera; family Sesiidae; genus Synanthedon; species Synanthedon vespiformis. The sequence goes on from OU906947.1 coordinate 9,756,208, forward strand.
TTTGTTTACGATCGTTTTCACTAGAACTAGTTACGGGTTATATAATAAAACGCGTTGTCACGATACACGTTAGTGGGTGTGATTAAAATTGTTAAAATCATATTTTCATTATTAACCTCCCTTATGTGCATAGCAGTAAGATGCATATTCAATTGATTCGTACGTGTACAGAAGTGGCTATTGTAAGTGCAAGTGATGGCTCACTTTTCCCTGCGTCCGGCGGTGCATTCATCCATGTCGGTCTGGTGCAAGGCTTCGGCTTCACATCATAGTCACGGGCTGTTAGATGTTAATTCTTTAATATACCATAACAATAGTCATGTAAGAAGCTTTCAATTTTAAACTGTTTACTTTTAAACTGTTTTTTTTTTATTATTTAGAAAATCTAAATTGAATACTGCTGAGAACTTAATTTCGGAAAACCAGAATCATAATTCCAAACTATGTTCTTCAGAAAACAACTATGCCCTGTTTTATAAAGAAACACTTACCATTTTTGTCCAAAATTCCTTAGTGCCTCAAAACAAAGCTTGCCCCCAATTTGTGTTGCTACTGAGGCACTGAAGAAGATTGACCAAGACTAAGGAATATTTTGACATTTAATTAAATTTTAAAATTGACTACGACGTACTTTTTATTATTCATATTACTATTTTACATGTAAACATGATTTTACACGCCAGACGTTTCAGTCCATGAGGTGGCATATTACTTACCTAAAGCCAATAAGAAGTGGTTTACATTAACCCATGTCACTTGTAAATAAATGATTTGAATTTGAAACATGGTCTCTATCTTTGGGTCTCATAAGAGAGCTATTGCTTGTAAGTGAGTTATGCTATGCTATGCTAGGCTATGGGGGGGTTACAGTGCGAGATCAAATCAGGAATGAGGAGATTCGTAGACTGACGAAAGTTACCGACACGGCTCGGTGGATGGAAGGTTCTTGAATGGAAGCCTCGTACCAGCAAACGCAGCTTAGAATCTCCAACCACAATTCGATGGAACCTGGCTACTTCTGACCGCTCCAATTGGAAAATTATAGGGCAGGCCTATGTCCAGCAGAATTCTTATTGATTTACAAACAGTGTCAAATTGAGTGGCTAATGGATTTCCTCAAACGATACTTAAATGGCGATGAATAGCGGTCCGGTACATTGAGGCGCCTGTAAAAAGACATGTGCTAGACTGCACGTGATATAGGTTTTTAAAAGCATCGCCTCTCATCGTTATGTAAAAGATATTAAAATGCGGATATTGGAATAGAGTGGCGTGCCGTTCCCCTGGCGAGCTCACGCGATCGTTCCACGCTCACTTGCCGTGTTTAGTTGTTAGTGATCTCCAATATATTCCGCACTTGAACTTTGCATTAAAAGTGTGTCAGCGAATCAGTTTATTTATCATTTTTATTTCTTACATAACAAAAATCGTCTCATCAATTTCATTACTCACTAGCTGGTGCCCGCAACTTCGTCCTCGTTGAACGATGAAAGTCACCCTATGTCCTTTCTGCGGTCCCAGACAACGTGTATGCAAAATATAACAAATAAACAAAGAAACTCACATTCACATAAGGAGGATGAGTTTTTATGTCTGACTTTGTAAAATGTCTATGAAATATCCTACTAATGTTATAAATGCGAAAGTTTGTATGGATGTAAACTCTTTCATCCACCTTTCATCCAGAAAAAAATACTGTTTCCGAGGGATCATATTAAATTAAGAAAAAATAAAGGCTGGTAAAAGTGTGATAGCAATAAAGAATATGACTATCAGGCGTTATATTTCTAATGTTTTTTTTTTCAACGCGGACGAAGTCGCGGGTAGCAGCTAGTATATTATAAATAGAGAAGTTTTGTATGTTTGTAATGAATAAATTCAAAAACTAACTACTGGACCGACTTCAAAAATTCTTTCACCTATAGAAAGCTGCATTATCAGCTAGTAACTAGGCTATATTTAAAAAAATCCTCTCTCCTCTTTTTTTGGAAGTCGGTTGAAAATTTAAGGGCGTTGGGAACCCACGGACCCAGAGATTCGACACTGTAGGGAATGACTATGTAGCCGGTGCCGATATATATAGAAAAATCTATATATGAATGAATTCTCTATACATTTAAAAAAATTCACAGATTTCCTGCATCACCTCGACTATCGAGCACATTGGAAATGAATCTAAGGAATTCGAAAAAATATTATGTTTAATTGTCCAGAAGATTTTTTCCACAAATTTTTGATATAATTCGTTTCCAAAATATCGAGCGCTAAAATAAAAAATTCGGAATTCGGAAATATATTGCTTTTTTTTACTATTTCGGCCATAATTTTTTTCGTTTTTGACTTTTTTGAAAAATTCTTTTCGCACCTTACAGCTCTCGAGAATACGCATCTTTTGAGCCTTTTTTGAATATCATATCTTCACAACTCTCCGAGATATAAGGGGATCGCACTTTTTCATGAAATCGGCGCCTATACTTATATGAAGCGAACGATTTCCAATGTCAAAACTAAATCTCTATACTATTACTATGCGTGTCAAATGAGAATAGGACTGGAAATTCGCATTTGACACCGCATTTCTCACGAACTTCATTACTGATGTGTACGGAGTGCAAGAAAAAACAATCCAAGAATTAATTATTATTTTTATTAGTTTTTATTATTTTTGTAATGTGATTTATTTATTCAGTTAGTTTGTTATAAAATCGTATACATTGACCCATAAAATAATTACTTATCTCGTGGAGACGCGTTAACAAACTTAAGGGCTTTGCTATAGAACCAAAGCCGATAAGATCGTATAAATACGATTTAAATCGTACTGTAATTTACACTTATAGTTTAATTACTTAATGGTTATTATATACTAGCTGGTGCCCGCGACTTCGTCCGCGTTGAACGATGAAAGGTCTGTCTGGTGTCCCAGACAACGTGTATGTAAAATTTAATGGTGATCGGTTCAGTAGTTTTTGCATGAAAGCGTAATAAACAAACAAACAAACAAACTCACATTCACATTTATAATATTAGTAAGGATATATATTTATACATATATAAATTTATTAGATAAAATATAAATAAAATATATTTATATTTTTGTTATTCGGATTTTTTTGACGACATTACTATGATTACTCGGATCATGTGAAGTTTGCAGCAAGCGCGATCCGCGATTTTATTAAACAAAAGAAAAGCCTAACATTTTTTGTAAAATTTAACTGGTTTGCTCTGTGTGTAAATTTGTTTGCATATTTAACTGTTATGTAATTTTTGAAAATGAAACATTTGATTAATTGCACTGTACGTATAGTGCTGTGTTTTGTCGTAGACATTGTGTGCGACAATACCAAGTGAGAATGCGTTGCAATACGCACACAAGCCTCGCTTAGAATTCTTTCAGGCGTGAAAAAGAATGTTATAAATAATCAGGCACACCGCGAATAATTATCATATGAGCCTGAAGGCCAGTGCAGTTTACCTGGAGCTATTAAAAAAATAGTAAAAGTTTAAAAAAATATAAATCTATTAAGTTTTGTGCCCGACAACAGCTGAAGGCGGCAATGGATTGGATGAAATTGGTCGGTATTCATTAGTGACGAATTAATAAAATTTGTTAATGTGATCGTTTTTGAAATTTGTGAATTGAAAAAAGTGATAAAAAAATAAATATTGTGCTGGGATTTTTTAAAGTAATTTGTGCACGGAACGTGGAAAATGAAATGCAGTGTCCTTCAAAAACAATTTTAATAACATATTTATTTCTGTAATTATTGTAATGAAATATGTTAATAGAGAACAGATGAAAATATTAATCTTCTTGTTGATATTAAGTCAAAAGTGTCTAATTTTATTTTTATCTATTATGTAAACATTTAACACCGAACATTTTTTTAAATATATGTTTTTTTATGACCATTATAATATTCTTAGTAAGACATTTAAAATGACATTACTTATTTAAAGAAGCACACAACTTAATTTTAAATATTTCGATTAATTTCTTTTAAAAAATGGTTCTTAAAATATAAAGTGACCCGGATTGCAAAAAATATATTATTTGTTATTGTTTGCAATTTATCATATATATCTTGTTTCTTTAAATTTTGCTTTTTTTCTTACAGTTCGCTCTTCTGGTAGCTGTTGCTTCAGTAAGCATCGTGGCAGACAGACCAAAGTAAGATTTGTTTCTGAATATATTACTAATAAAATAAGCATGGTTAAAGCTTATGCACATGATAAAGCTAATTATTTCCGAAGACTTGTAAAATTTAAAGCTTGATTTAAATTATTTATTTTATTAATTTAAATTGAGATTGAATATATATATCTTCAAATTATATAACATCTTTACGTACCTTTTTTTCAAAATAATATGCATATAATGACTGCTAGCGTTTATTTCATAGATCTAAATGGAAATGGAATTCAAAATAAGCAGTTAGGCTTCATAAAATAATTAAAACTCTTAAAGTTTTTAAATAAATAAATTAAAATGAAACTTACAATTCAAACATACTCCTACATTAATATTTTTATGGAAACATAATTAAAAAAATATGTCTTATACTTCATGATTAACATATAGATGTACTCTCCAGTCTAGAAATATTTATACTTACTTAAGAATCAGATGAATTCAAGGAGAGAGAGTCAATATTGCATAGTCAGTTTTACACTTATACTTGCCATTAAAGGGTTTACCTTATTACTACACTTGGCAGGCGAGTTGGCAGGCGCAGGCGCATCGCAGTAGGTATAAAGTTTCACAGGAAACTTTGCTGCCCACTCCTGATAACCAGGGGATAGTCGCCTTTTACGACACGCTACCTGGTGGCAGTGGCCTATTAATAAACTAAGGAAAAAAATTAATTTCTGTCAAAATCCGTTTTCTTATATATTAATATCTATATCGAGTAAGATAAGATAAAAATTTACTAATCAAGATTCACATTTCATAAAAGACGAATTTATTTGAGGCCTAACAAAAATTCTATGGGTATTTAAACGATTTCAAACAAGTAAACAATTAATTGCATTCATGCCTATATACCCCGTAAAACTGTAGTACATATATGATTGAGTAATAATTGAATAAAAAAAAAACATTAAAAATTAATAAATATCAACTGAGAAGAAATAATTATATCTACTAAGTAGTTTTGAGTGTTTATCAAGAAAAAGATATGAGTTACGTTTTGAGTTACTGGATGTGTGAGTGATCAATAAAGACAGTTCTCTACTGATCATGATAGGTTTGATTCATTCGATAATTTGTATGGGTTTCCGTTGTTGCATATCATAAACCTCATCAAAACATGCTATAAAGTTTATGTTTATATCATATTTATGTATTATTTTGTAACATTATTAAGTTTGTCGTATGGGTCATTACTACATATATTATGCTCTATGATGCGAAAGTATTTTATTCGTGCGCAACGCAATAGAAACTGAAAATTTCAATGTCACTATGCCGCCCATTATGCGAATCTAGTTGTTATTTTGCTAAGCGTTAATTGCTTGAACACTAAATCAACCACCCAAGCGGGTAATGAGCACTTGGTCGGTAGAAAGTACTAAAGCGCTTCCCCAAACGACGATTTTATGCGTTGTTCTTATTTCTAAGACTCGGACTACAATCACGTTCAATTTTTAAATGCCACATATGTATTATCACAAAAATATTAATTTCTCACTTATTTGTTAGCTAAATTCCTTTTATGATTCTCATGGTTTCTTAAGTCTGTAGTCTTCCTTTCTCCACTCTATCTAATGTATTCTATCTTGCATAAGAATTTCAAAACTAGGATTAGATTATTTTAAGTAGCATTTTTGTTTCGATTTGTTTCTCTTGCAGGGTGAATTACTATCCAACTTTGATATCGTATTCTTTTATGAATAAGTATTAAAATAAATACATATTCTTTTCTTTAGTAAGACTAATTAATATTAAATTAAAGATTTAATAATTAAATTACTAAACAAAATTTACGTCAATCTTTCATGCGAATAGGAATGCGATTGTTTCGAAATCATATCATCATTTTGATAGCCAATTTTTTAAAATATTTATATATTGACCCACATTTTTGTTTAAAAATGGGTCTTATAGTTAGTAATACAGGTAAAAAAATAGATAGTGACTTACTAGCCATTATCTATTTTACCGTTATTACAGTGACTAATTTGGTATAAATGAATAAATAAAATATATAACGCTGTTATTGTGTATACTAGGGTTTAATCGATTCAAATCACTGATGCGTGCGCCTCAATGTGTATAACGTCCTTACACATCAAGTGTGACGAGCATTTGTCGGGGCAGCGGCCGCGACGTCGCGGCGGAGAGGGAAAGCCACTGCCGCATCACACAGCAAGCCGTTGACACTAAACGGAAACAACACTCCTTACAAAAACGTTTTGACTAAGCCTGCACGCTACTTAACACGGACATGTGCACAAATTTACAAACATTCTATTTCCTCTTGTTCCAGAAAGAAAATCCGCATTCATCTACCACAGGAAGTGAAGCACATACACCACCACAAGAAGATTTACATAACAAATCACCCGGCATCCTCACAATATGCGCCTGCCTACTTGCCAGGCGCCGACGGAGCGGTAGCTGTACCAACTAATGTGGCTTTACCGGCTGTAACCAACTTAGTGCCTCTTAACTCGGTGGAATTGTATGAGGAATCACAGACAAGATTCCCGGATATTTTGCCGACTGCATCGAAACTTTTACCACTTTACCATGCACGTGGATATTATGGTCCAACACATAGCGCTTTAGAAGAGCAAGAGTACGATTTGTCTCCTCCACCGGAACCAACCAATACTTATGTGCCAACGGCCTTCTCGGCTCCTTCTGCGTCGGCTGCCACATCTGTGTTCCCAGCAAAAAGAGGGAAAATTGTTAAAATTAATGAATTGCCCCGCAAAAAGGTGGTTCGTAAGGGGAAACAGAGACGCTTGTTTTTCCGTGGAAAGCCTATAGCGGAAGACGAGCATCCAGTATCACCCTACCACGAACAGTTTTATTCAGACTTACAAACCGCCGGAACAATACGGAAAGTTAAGAAACCACCACGCGTAGAAAAAATTTTCGATGGAGATACGGAACATATTCATACGTTTAGCGAAGAACATATTCACCGCGTAGTGGATGTCAATCCAATTAATCCAATTAATCCCATAAACCCAATAGCCAGTATGACCGCTTTGGCCGCTTCGCACAGATTGATCCCTGTTAGAAGTCCACCACGTCAACCTGTATTAACACCTGAAGCGTATACAAGCTTAACAACTTCAGGCTCTATGGGCACTCCAGCACATTTAGAATACGACGCGTATAGTCCCTATGATGTCACACATGATCACATATTCCACGATCACGGCGAGATTCCAGCCGATGGGGACATTGTTAAAGATACTTTAGTATCGCCTCCTAAAGTTTCCTACAACAGCCAGGGATTAAGGATCAGTAGTAATTCAAAGCGTCATAAAAACAAATATAGTCATAAAAATTATAAACAAACAATACCAACGACTTCAAATGATTTTTCCTATTACGAAAACATTTATACGCCAACGAAAAAACCAATAAGGCATCAGAAAATTACAACTCCAATACCCAATTACGAAACATCGTCTGAAGAGGCGTTACACGACTACAGACCGATTCCTGTGTTCAATTTTAAGGATAAGCGAAGTAATAAAGTCCGACCCGTGACAACATCATATTATGACGATGGTAAACAAATACCAGATTTCCGACCGCAAAGAAAACCAATAGCGCCCGCTCCTTTCTCTGTATCTTCTACGGTAGTGCACGATTACAAACCAGAGAGTTTTACGTCAGGACTGTCAGCGCCGTCAGGTTTCACGCATTATAAAGATCCCATTAACAATTTTAAGGATAGTTATTCCAACGACTTCGAATACGACACATACGCATCTTCGTCCAACATTTACCAGTCCAAGTACAAAAACGACAATCAAGGGTCAACGTCTGTACAAGAAAAGACTAAAGGCAAATCTATATCCACACAAAACATAAGTTTTGGACAACAAGACTACCAAAGTTACATTGACCACTTGGGAGAGTCTACTTCAACTCCGGCCACCAATGAGGTCTCTCCGCAAGTTGAACATTTCAGTTATGAAGATTTAAAACCAATGGAATCTATTGTAATACCAGCCCTAAGAGAGAAATCTCCAGAACACAAATATTATACCGACATGGCATTGAGGGCGTTTCAAAATGTTCAAGTAACAATGCCTGAAGCTTCCAATGATAATATCCATTATGTAGTTGCGCCAACAAATATGGCAAATCAGAAAGAAACAACACCTTTTTTGACACCAACAACCACTACTGCACCGTCGACTGCTCCAGAAACACAAGAAACAGTTATTAACGATACAAGGCAAAACAAAAGGAGAAGAGTGAAACACAAAAAGTCAAGTGTATTGACTGGAGTTGACAGATTGAAGAACAATTCATTTTCAATGGATTCGCAACAGTCCCACACAGCTTTGCCACCTACCCTGCGTCATTTGACACAGAAGGTGTCACACGATCATGCATCGGTCGCGCCTGTCGTTACGAGTAAAGCAAAGTATGGTGACAAAATTTAAAAAAATCGAACGAACATTTAACTTTAGCGTAAATAGTGTACATGTCGGTGATTCTAGTTCATACTTTATTATAAACGTATGTCTTAAAAGGGATATGTAAATTATTATTTATTTGTCGGCTGAAGCTTTACATTAAGTAAATTCGATTGTTGATGAATGGTGGAAATGACACATAAAGGAAATTCATGCATTTTCTATAAAATTTAAGAAAAAATGAAAACAATAAAAATCGAATAATTACGAAATAATGTTGTAAAATTTATTCCGCGCCTTGTAGAGTGGTCGCTTGATCCGCGCCTTGCATTGGATTAAAAGAGATTGCTATTGAAATATATCAGGGGCTTTTATAATAATTGGTCGGAAATTCTCGTTAGTCGTTTATATTACTAAACTTTCACTTAATTGTTATCGATTAGGAAAATCTTAATTGGTCTGAAACTGCAAATTTATTAAATCTTTAACAGATCTAAGTTGCGAGTGTTCAAAGATTACTGGTGATATAGTTACGTCTAATGTATCTACTTAAGACGATGTAGTAATGATAATGAGTACTTTTGAGTAAAGATTTCGTTAAAGTAATTTTCTATATTATTTAGCTACATTTCATTGCTTTACACTAGCTGTCGCATTCGAATCGGTCCAGTAGTTCCGGAGTCACTTCAATGCAAACAAACAATCTTTCCTCTTTATAATATTAGTATAGAAGATTATCCTCTTACCCTTTCTATCAGCTTCGCATGGGCGTACTACTGCTATCAGAAAATCCGTAAAAACATGGAAGCTTTTTTGTTTCTTTTGTAAAAAACAAACTCAATTTAATATCAATTAAATTACAAAAATATTCCAATCCAAAAATAATCATTTTAGCCTTGAAATATTTTTGGTCGATTCTTATATACTTGAAAAGAGCTATTATTTCGATGGCGTTATAGGTAAAAATGCAGTAAAGTAAGGTTAGTTTTAGGTAATGAGCTCAAACCCGGAAAAATATTTTCTATTGCATTGACATATATAATAATATATTGAATCAGACATTCTGAGAAAATGTTTTCTTGACGTTTAGGTGTAGGAAGTCAAGGAAGCAAATTGAATTAAATCCCATAAACCTATTCTATTAGTCGATCATTTCCAAGTCGATATTGGATTTATATCTTTAGGTACTTAATAAATAAAGCTGAAGAGTTGTTTGGTTGGTTTTGCTCGCTAATCTGAGGAAGTACCTACAGTTCGAATTGAAACATTTTTTTTGTATGTCAATTTCTGTTGTATAGTCAATTTCTATAGGCTATAGAGAACGCGGACGAAGTCGCGGACACCAGCTAGTTTTAGATATACCTTCCTTTTTTGTTTATTGTTTATCTAATTAATTTTATTTATGAACTCAAATTTTATTATCTGCCTACAATTACTTAAACAGACAAATTCAATATCGAATTTCTAAGTGATCATTTTGATTAACGACGAATACAAAATAGTGACAAAAATTATTGAAAATAATCTTTACTAATATGTATTATAAAGAGAAAAAGACATTATATAAGGTTTGTATTTTTGTTATGAACAAACTTAAAAACTACTGAACCGGAACCAATTTTAAAAATTCTTTCACCCATAGAAAACTACATTATCAGCGTGTAACGTAGCCTATTTTATAAGGTTACGCGGAAGAAGTCGCGTGCAACAGCTAGTATATAATAAAAACTTTGAGTAATTATAAATAAGAAATGGTATTCTAATAAACAATAACTGATTGTAGTATGTGATTCCATTTCCAGCATATTATGGATATTGTTAGTACCTAAGACGTGAATGGTTTCACGGAAGTGCGCAAGTGAAGGGAGGGTTACCTTTCGGCTTACATAAGACATTTAACTTCCGACAGGACTGCGCTTTGTAAGCTCAGTGCCAATTCACTAAGTTGTACAACAACCTACGTGTTTACGTTATACGGTAATGTAAGTTAAGTATGCGATCGATGGTTTTCAACCAACATAGAACATGCATATAACAGTTTACTTAACTTCCTTCCTGAATTCGCTGGTAGCAAATAATAATGGCTACACTACTTTACAAATAAAGAATTTCTTGATGGAGTAATCGGAGCTAGATCGTAATAGCTGTGTGTTAGATGGTGGACTGAAATGTCAAGCTTTAAAGGCAAGAAGAAAGATATAATTGACTTGGTCACGTAAGTATATGTCATTTAGCAATAAAAAATAACATCATTCAGTTTCAATGACTATAGCATAGTACACAGCATACTTTTATTTTATGACTGATACTACTTCATTAATATGAATATTGAAACTCATTTATAAATTCATGAGTATAACCGAGTGTTTAAATTTTTAATTTATTAAAAAAGTATGGGGTTGTTTTGTAGTGAGCTCGGCTAGGCACGTCTCCATTATAATTGATAACTGTGCATTAGCAATAGTATAAATTACTGTAATTTTACTACTTACTTACTACCAACGATCTTAGAATACATTATATTATGTAAACTTCTCTTCTGCCAATTTTACATACGTAGAGAAGGAGTTACAGTTCTGCAGCTCATTAAAACTACTATTTTATTATGTGATGAACAAAAGCACAAAAGACAACGATAGTCGATAACCACGCATTTAAAACCCAGTGTGGGGTAGTTAAGCGTGTGACCCACCGAGCTGGGACTGTAATAATTGTAGGTATTTTGAATGCCTAGAAATGAAAACAATAACTACTTATTATTGACCTACGAATAGTTTGCTCTGACCTTTTATATGATGAGTATAATTAAAAACTTCTTGTGAAAATTGCATATGAATTCCTTTCTCTTTTGATTGCTAGTGTTCTCTCTCCACTCATCGGTCTCAGTAGTTGACCTGAGAGCACTCGTTTCCTCATTCCTATAGCTGCGATGTAACTCTTATGTAAACTGTCATTAACTTTAAGTGTCAAGTTAGGTGCTACAACATGTAAATGCACATAACGGAAAGCTATTATACTTATTATATATACGAAGCACGTCTCGACATAACAATTGTGTCCAAATAAGGCAAAAGCGTTCCCATTTCATCCGCTAAAGTGACGTAACATAATAAGACTATAATCTTCTTTTGGCATTTCATTGTTACGTTTTTAAGATCGAGGTCAGATAGGAAAGTGCGAATAAAAAACGGTGTTCATTAAATAATTTATTATATAACAAAACAAATATGTATTGTAATAACTTAACCTATGACCTATTTACAGTAAAGAATTGTACATTTCTCTTTGCAATACTAAGCGTATAACGCAGTTAAACGCCGGAAAACTATGACTTAGTGGGTTCTTATCCTTACGAACAACTAGGGGTGTTTATTTCCTCTTATGATAAGGGCCACCTCCGTGACCAGCTGCTATAGCACTTGTGTAGCTGTCACCACCGAAGCTACCGTGGCCTCCACTACTTCCGTGACCATGACCACCGCCGAATCCTCCCCCGTGACCTCCTAAATCGCCTCCTCCGAAACCACCTCCATGACCTCCTAAATCACCATGACCTCCGCCCAAGCTATAACTATCTCCGCCATGACTACTACCTCCGAATCCACCTCCGTGGCCGCCGCCTAGGCTGTAACTGTCTCCTCCATGGCCACCACCTCCAAATCCACTCCCATGACCTCCGCCTAAGCTGTAACTGTCTCCCCCATGGCCACCACCTCCAAATCCACTCCCATGACCTCCGCCTAAGCTGTAACTGTCTCCCCCATGGCCACCACCTCCGAAACTACCGCCATGGCTTCCTGAGTCACCGTGACCGCCTAAACTGTAGCTATCTCCTCCGTGACCACCACCAAAACCACCGCCATGACCGCCTGAAAATCCGTGGCCACCGTCGCCGCCATGTCCGCCGTCGCCGCCTCCTAATCCGCCGTGACCAAACGAAGTTTCGTAACTACTTAATCCAGAATAGCTGTCATGCCCGCCACTGCTGCCGCCAAGACTTCCACCGATGTCATGTCCGCCAGAAGAAAATCCGTGTCCGCCACCACTTCCTCCACCAATGCTATAACTGTCATGACCGCCAGCTGAGAAACCACCTCCGTGGCCGCCTAGTCCGCTTAATCCGCTGTCTCCATGACTATCGTGTCCGCCTCCAATGCTTATGCTTCCTCCAATACTGCCGCCATGGCCGCCGCCGTGACTACCGCCGAAACTGCCTCCAAAACTACTACCGTGTCCAATGCTCAAACCGCCTCCATAACCACCGCCGCCGTGACCACCTCCAAAACTACCGCCATGACCACCACCTATGTCATGACCTCCGTGGCCACCACCTAATCCGCCTCCATGACCTCCAATGTCACCGCCAAAATCGTGACCGCCGTGGCCTCCACCAATATCATGACCTCCGTCGCCTCCGCCAAAATCATGTCCTCCAAGTCCTCCTCCAAAGTCATGCCCTCCGTGACCGCCGCCGATATCGTGACCGCCTCCACCACCTAAGTCGCTATGGCCTCCACTAAAACCACCGTGACCACCGCCGAAACCGCCGTGGCCTCCGCCGAAACCACCATGTCCTCCGCCAAATCCACCATGCCCTCCTTTCAAGTGATCGGCGAATCCTCCATGCAGATGTTCAGCAAATCCACCACCACCTCCATGGCCGCCTCCGTGGCCACCTCCTCCGTGGCCATGATCCTCATGGTGAACGATAATTTCCTTCACCTCTTTTGATGAGTGGTGTGGCTCAGGAATGTGGACCCGGATGTGTACACTGTAAGAAAACAAAGGTAAATCTTAATACAAACATTGATATCATTTTTCAATATAGTCGCATCGTTCAAAAAGTACATGTTATTAAGTAATACCGATAATAATATAATACTATAATACATATATGTATTTATATTATTAAGGTTGGACGCAAGCAGAATAGGCCAATCATTAATACTGTAAATGTAGCTCAAAGGAGTATCGTTAAGATACAATGGATCGGTTTTCACCGTTTATCGCAAGAAGATGAGCGTGAGAATCACTTATAGAAATCTCAACACCAAATTACTCCATCTAAGTACAATAGTTTTTGCGGTTCCGTCAACTACACACTTCATAGCGTTGTTGATTGCTATTTAAATACAAAAAAGAATGATAAATAGTAAAACAAAAGGCCGTTAATTTGAAATGGAGAAATTTGATGTTGTTACGGGAACCAAAAGTGATTTAAATCTTCATAAAACACGACTACATAAGATAAGTAATTCTTTTATGGGTCAAAGTGTCCGGTTTTATAATAAACTGCCTCAAATAATCAGAGCCTTATCTATAAATAAATTTAAATGTGTCATTAAAACTAAACTCCTCTCGAAAGGCTATTATAAAATCACTGATTATTTGAGCGACAAAGAAGCCTGGATTTAAGCTATTCGGAGTTCGTACTATGTTTTGTATTGTAAAACTATAATTTGTATATATATACTTTAAGTTTGTTAGTGTTAAGTGATGTGTATTGTACTATTTTACATTTTAATGATGACAAAAAGAATAGTATCCTGAGTTTCTTTCGGGGTTTCTTCTCAGGATCGTCATCTTGGTTTTTTTTTTTCCGAAACCCTGGTAAATTTAAACTTATAATGACGATCAAAAGAGTTTCTTGTAGAAACCTAATTGATAAATAAATATTTTGATTTGATTTGATTTGATTTGATTTGGAACATAGATAATACTAACTGTTCATGGCCAAAAGTCGCGTAGCAGACGCCAATACTGGCCAGAAGGAAGCAGCTCAGCTGAAATTGACAAAAAATATGTTTCGTTTAAATATTTCAATGGTATTTCCTATTTTAGAATTATGTTTTGCATTCGACACTCCAGTAACTGAGACATGTCCGTAAGAAATTGAAAGTGGTCCCTGCAGCTTGTTCTCGATAAAATCTCTATTCCGGATTACGCAATCCAAAACTTATGATATTGACACAGTTTCATTGTTTCATGTCCAAAATTAGAATATTATTTTAATTGTTAAGATAAATATTATTTATCCCTAAAACTAAAAAAAGTCGAGTCTAATTTTTGTTATACAATTGACAATGAACCGAAACAAAAATTTTAATAGAAATCATTATTAATTATTTTTATGATATTTTTGATTTTATTTGATTTGAAAATTTTATATAATTTTTTTTTGTTAATTTTAACACATTAGTTCTTTATAGTCACTAGGATAGTATATAATTCGCACTTGATTAAATATTCTATCACAAAACACACGAGTTATTTTCCCGGATGACAATTCGCTTTCTCGCGTATTAATGGCGTTTTACTCACGGCTAAGCGGGAAGCCATGATGCGTGAGGAGTGAACGTGCTCCTTAGTAGCGAAACCCTCGCTGCTGTACCAACTGTGGCTGGTGAAATGTAGGTATATGTTGTGACGATGCTAACACCGAGTGCGCCTTTTATATGACAGTGAATGTACAACCCCTACTCCATGTACAAAAAACATGCTGATAATGTAAATTTGAACACACGTAATTAAAATATATAAAATATGTTGAAGGTGCATATATGTTTTTGATTACGTTTCTTCCGTATGTCTGTTACTTAATGCTTAATTGTTCTCTGACAAAGCTCAATTTATTATTTAGACCAATGGTTTTTTCTTACTAATATTACATTGTTCGTTTCCGCAAAGATTTTCTTATATATCTTTATTATTTATAAAAAAAAAAACTGAAAATAAATTTCAAAATAAAATGTATCAGAGAATGATTTTCAATGGAATGTCTAAGTAAGTAGAGTAAGTATAAGAATTACCCTCCTTTATTATATAATTATACAAAGAATTACGATTAACCAAGTTTTTACCATGCCTTATTTAAATACTTGGAATGTGTACTATCGAGCATATTGGAAATGAATCTACGGAATTCGAAAAAATATGTTGTTCTGTTTGTTGACTTCTTTCAACCCTTAACCCGATCGGCTTTACTTTAGGCTCAAATTGTAGCTGACTTTTCTCAAATTTTTGATATCATTCTTCGTTTTCAAAATATCGAGCACCAAAATCAAAAATTCGAAAAATAATGAAAATATTTCGGAAAAATCTTTTTCGTTTTTGACTTTTTTGAAAAATTATTTTTGCACCTCCCATGAATACGTGTCTTTTGAGCCCTTTTTGAATATCTATCTTCGCAACTCTCTGAGATATAAGGGGATCGCACTTTTTCGTGAAATCGGGGCCTATACTGAAGCGAACGAAAATACATTTCCAATGTAAACATGTACCATAACTATATGGTAAACAGGGTAGCTTGTATTTGGCTACCGTTGAACAATGGTAGGGAAGCACGCTGCTTATCTATGACAGCAAGCATTTAAAAGAAACATAGAATACCTACAACAGGGATGCGAGGTTGTTGCTTTTGGATAAAATATTTATATTTTCTTAAGGCCTCTTTCACCAACTACAATTAGTAAAGTGTTGATTAGTTACTTTTAGAAATAATTTTAGGTTTTATTAAATTATGCACTCGGTTTAGTGCATCCTTCGATAGGCGACATTTTTTGTTATTTTTTTTAATGTTTGGGATTTTTACCGTACAAACAAGGGTATATCAGCTCCATTATCCCCCGTGACTGGTGACTTTAAATTACGGTTGCCCTACTTGACAGATAGTAAAAGTCATAAACACTAATAAAAAAACTTGTAGTTGTTGAAAGACACCCTCAAAAAAATAAAATGTTTACTGAACATAATATGATGCTACAATGACGTGGCAAAACAACAATGACCCCTCTAAAATACCCTTATTTAGTATAAATATAAAATATGTATTATTATAAAATAATTTTGACTGGTCTTCTTATTTTTACTTAATAAACAGTCGTATTTTAAATCTGTAAGCCTCATTGGTTCTTTAATTAATAAAAATCATTAGCAGAATGATGTGATTTTTTTACCACTTTGCAAATAATGCACTATAGGCTACCTATAATGTACACCGCTCACTTATCTACATTGCATTTGTTTATACGCGTTCCGACTTCCGACACCACATTTCAGACAGTCTTCTGGGAAATAATAACGTTTTAATGTTGAGTTTTCAACCGACTTCCAAAAAAGGACGAGGTTCTCAATTAGACTGTAATTTTTTATGTGTGTGTGTTTTTTTTTACCTCATAACTTTCGACTGGGTGAAACGATTTTGATGATTATTTTTTTTATTTGAAAGCTGGTGCTCCCCGTGTGGTCCCATTTCAATTTCATCCAGTTCTGATAATGGCATCCATGAGAAAAGACCATGAGACTGTTTAAAGGAGTTATATTGGAGTACTGTAGGCATTTGGTTCTCCTCACATTTATTTGGTACAGATTTTCAAATGTGCTAAAATACGTAAGACAGGTATTTATTTATTAATTCCAACTAGAAGCTTGTATATGAAATTTCTTGCTTCTAATGTTGAAAATTACGGGCATCAGTACAACCGTTTATGCGTTATTTTACTTCTTTAGGGTGGGAATTTTAAAAAATCATAAAATGTATCAACTGCCGGAAATTCAAATTTTTGACTCTGCGTTGATGAATCCTCTAATGTATTACAAACTGATTACAAATGATAAAATATAGATTTCCGTATTTCGTATTTCCGCAATTGAAGTTAAAATATGTGTGAAGATATATTTATGTTTGAGTTAGTTCAGAGAGTGAATAACAAAAATATTTTTAACTAACTGGTTCCCGAAACTTCGTCCGAGTTGAACGATGAAAGATACGTAGACAACGTGTATGCAAAATTTCATGGTGATCGGTTCAGTAGTTTTTACGTGAAAGAACAACAAACAAACTCACATTCACATTAATCACATTTATAATATTATTAAAATGGTACCCAAAATAGCTACGTTACGTATATTGTTACCGTATTTGAAGGCATATAATAACAAAATAATGTTCTTTCCACGGAAAGAACATTATTTTGTTGTATAAGTTATATGTTGTATATGTTGTTATATGTTGTTATATGTTGTTATGTTGTTGTTTTATAAGTAGGACACGTCCTACTAGCATAAAGTGCAGAAAAATATTTATAATCTTTGTAACACTGGCCTCAGTTGCGGTGCGGCGTGACGGTTTACGAGTAACAATAATAATTGCTACACCGCGTTATAAGTATCTATTTTTATTAATCTGATAATATTCACAATCTGATAATATATATGTGTGTATAAAGTAGGTATATCACATTATTAAGTCCATTCAACCATTAGATAAAAGAAAAGTTAAGAAAAAGAAAGTAATGGCTGTATGAAATCTAAATAAATAAATTTAAAAAAGTCAAAATATCTGGTTTCGTATAGTTTATACTAGTTTAACAGCACACAGTCAGTCATGGGTTGAGATTGCTGCAATTGTCTAATCTAAGCAATGCGTTGCATGCAGATTAGTGGCGTGAGTTGAATTCAAATAATAATTACTCATACTCGAATGTCGACATTTAGTAAATTGTGTCATCTGAGATGTTAACAAATAATTTGAAAATCTTTTAATTTTTGAACATTTTTGGTAATTATAAGTTTGCAACCTGTGTGTTTGTATGTCTGTGTCATCGTAGCTTCCATGTGGATGGAGATTTTGATCCGGTTCTTTATTTGAAAGACGTCTTCGAGATGTAAAGTCGGCCGCATAAGTCGATAAACACATTCAAAAGTGCAAAACAACTGAACACTCAACTTACTTACTTACTGAAGCTTTTTACAATCGTTTGTACGTGAAGTTTATTTTGATCTCTAGTCGTGACAACGACTTATGGCGCGTTGAGTGTTCAGCTGTTTTGCACTTTTGAATGTGTTAATCGACTTTTGCGGCCGACTGTACCTACTAAAGTATAATTCGTGACATCTCAAGATCTCAGATCTCACTCATTTTAAATTGATTTGAAATTCCGTGTAATGTTACTTCGGCGTCATTTTCATGAGACTGTATAACCTTGACCTGATGCTGAAACTCAAGTAGGGAATTCAGATAGATCTAAGAAGCAAAAATATCTCTCGTTTTCATATTTATTGAAATAATGCTGACTTGATCCTTTTAATCCTTCTACTTTTGTTCTACTGAAAAATAGCATCATAGGCTATATAAAACGTTTCAACAGTTTAATTCAGAATAACTTACGTAGTTGGAACGGTCCATTGCTTGATGGTCAGCTGGTTAGTAATCCCATCCCTCCCAAAAAAACCTCTCCCAATATATCAAAATAACGAGGTCCTAAAAATTATTACTAACCAGCTGATTTTTTGTCTGCAGCTTAGGCTTAGTAAACATTTGTACAATGAAATGGCCGCATAGTCCTACAAATTGAGTGGTACGTTTTCCCACTCCTACGCTTGGAAGTTTTTTTACGGCTGCTAACTTCTTTAGCTGCCTCTATCGAGAATTTTAGCAAAGAAAAAAGGTGGACGTCTCGGCAAACCGAAGCTACTCACGGAGTTTCAACCTATTAGTAATCAGAAAAAAATCCGGGTGAGGGATACTGGACTATTTTTACAATAATATACAATAGAATTTTAGCGATTTTTACAATAATGTAAAATAAAAAGTACTTTATAGCGACATTGCAATTAGAAACAACATTACCTTTAAAGAAAACATGTGAGTGTAGGTATATTTTATTACATAAACAACCTGTTTACAATTACGCAGTGGATAATGTTACGTGTTACATACGTGTATGATCACCTACTTCTTGAAAACAGAATTGAAGAGACTTGTGACGTCGATAAGTACATGCTGTCAAAGGTGGTAAGATAATTGATAAAAAGATTACAGGAGACCACCGTGAAATAACAGCACGCTTACCTATACTTTATGTTCGCTCAATTGTACTATGGTTGGCAACAAGCACCCGTTGACGGTAACCACCTACAAGAGGACTATCAACCTGTCTGAATAAACCTTTATATTAAGGTCATTTGATTGAATTTTAATATAATTTTCAAAATTGACTCTGGTCTGGATTTGAAAAGTAGTGTAGCACACTGCGTTTCGCAGTCATTTGGGCAGCCCGTCTGGCGGCAGTAACCACCTCCTTACAGAATACCACCATGAAATAACAGCATATGTGTGCTGTTGTGTTTCGGTGAGTGAGTAAGGATGCCAGAGCCCATTACCCCATTCCTCCCTTATCTTTCTATGGTCGGCAGCGCACTTGCAGCACTTATGGCGTTGCTTGTGTTATAGGTGACGGTAGCCACCTACCATCAAGTGGACCGTCAGCCTGTCTGTCGAACTTAACTTTAAAAAAAAGGCAATGGGAAACAAAACAGCATACGCAGTGTTCTTGCAGTTTCTTAATACGGATCAACTATGCAAAGTTCTGTTCTAAGTAGGGTGACCTACCGGGAATCGAACTCGGTACCTATTATACATACCTACTACATTTTTATTAAAACTTTAATTTAAATAAGCTTTATTAATTAAATCCCGTACAAAATATAAAAAGAGATCCTTAAAATTAAAAATAAAATGATCCTTAAATTATTAATAAAATTTATGTATTAATTTTGTCTACAAAAAAAAGTAATAAAGTAAGATGTATGGGAGAAAACAAAACATTATAAATGCATATATATAGATAGGTACACTAACAAAGAGAATGCGTCACCTTTGGTAGGAAATGTGCATAATGACTTTGTAATGGGCCGCGAATTGCTTTCGCGCGTATGCGAATGCGAATCTATTTATTTTGAAAACCCTACCACATCATTTGGTCGTTAGTTTTATAGTTTTGCTTGTTCTTCCATTACTATTTAGTGGTATCTGTCGTTTTTTACCCGACCTAGGAGGCCGGTGGTAGATACGGTGGGTCCGAAAAGAGTCATAGTCCGGGTTATGAGGAATAGTTTTTTATTCAATCATAAATATTGTATTCATGCCATAGATATTAATGCCACATTTATCGATTTTATTTAATTCCCTCAAAAGAAAGGGGAAATTTGTTCATAAGAATTTAAGAATTACACTGCTTTCAAACTTTTTGAAATTACGCTCATACGCAATGAGGAATTGAACTCGGTCATATCTCTGTAAAATAATCGCCAATATTTTTATTACGTAGTTAATAATAATGCGAGTCATAAAAAATAAATTGTGCTTAGGAAACTTGTATAACAATATTTTACCATTTGTTGAAAATTGATACATCCATAACAATTAGGGTAAGAAAAATATTTGGAATTTTTTACAGGGATTTGAGATTTGACTAGGTTCGATTTCTGGTTACGTGTGAAATGTGTGTAAACGTGATTTATGAAAGTTTGAATGCCTCCTTAATTCATAAAATCGAAGCTTTTTTCTAAATTTTCGTATCTCTTATGCTTTCAGAGATGCCCTCGCTGAAACAATTGAATTGACGTGTATACCTCTAAATATTTTGATTTATCTTTTAAATTATTATAGTTAAACCAATGACCTATTTTAATGGAATTTATAAAGAGTGCTACTTTAATTTTTTCCCGTAAACAAACTATTATAAAGTCAACAATGAAATAAATACGATTCAAAAGATATTATTATTGTGTATTTTAGATAGACAGATTTGTTTGGATTATCCAACATCAACACCGACCACCGCATAGCGAGTTCATTGTCATTGAACTGACATCGAGTGGCAAAAAAGAGACAATCGAGGTAGATGACCCGACCCATAAGACGATGCGACGAGAAACAATTTCAAGCGATTCTCACTCTTAGCTTATCCCGACATGATAAGCTTTTGTGGTTCATCTTTGCGAATCATCAACATAGGCGATTTCTCGTTGCGTTTATAACACAAATAATTATATGACGGCGATTACGTGAATACGTTCACTTTTATTTTTTAGAGAGGAAGTTTCCGACGCAACTGTTACATAACACTGCCCTGTGCCCACAACGACGTGTGTCCTATTGAGTGAGTTGTTCCAATTCTTCGCCGCAAAGTTACTTGAACAAGTTAATTGAAGTTAGACTTCAATTACTCTATGATATACTTACATACTCGTACAAAGTTTTCGACATGCATTGAGGGAAAATTCCTAGGATATAAAGGGACACGTTTACTG
The DNA here is from genome assembly GCA_918317495.1 of Synanthedon vespiformis. Lineage (NCBI taxonomy): Eukaryota > Metazoa > Arthropoda > Insecta > Lepidoptera > Sesiidae > Synanthedon > Synanthedon vespiformis. Next base: position 9,777,919 of record OU906947.1, read on the forward strand.
TGTCTATCACTGACGAATTCCTAAACTATGGGTATGGAATCGATTTTGACAAAATTTCGTAACTATGTGTAATTTGATCCAACTTAAAAAATAGGAAATATAAATTGCACCCCGGATAAATGCAACTCTCACTAGTCAATCAATACTAATAATAAATCTGTAAGTGTAGGTATTGTATGTATAATGTATGTATGTATTTTCCTCCATAACTCTTAAACGAATTAACTGATTTTCATGAAACTTGGTAGATAAACATTTAGACGTACAAGACACAGGATAGGCTACTTTTTTCTTTTTCAATGCGGACGAAGTCGCAGGCCCAACAAACAACAGATACAACTATACAAACTATACACTACAACAAACAAACAAACCAACCAGGTATACAAACTATAGACCAACCTACAGATCCAATTTACTGTCATAGTTGCTACAAGTAGTTTCTGAGAGGGAGGGATAGTAAAAAATGTGAAAAATTGACAATTGACCAATAACGACTTTATTGTACACTAGCTGTTGCACGCGACTTCGTCCGCGTAACTTTACAAAATATAATACATTCGTGTCTGTAAAACCATGGAAATACACATACAAAATTTCAAACCAATCGGTCATGCCGTTTAGTAGTGGACATACCGACAGCAACGCCACCTACCGGGTCCAATTGTTTAAATCATCCAGTAAATCATCGAAATACCCATATAAAATTTCGGGTTATTACCATTTGAAATTTCAACCCAATCGGTTCAGCCGTTTACAAATTATGTGAAAAAGATAAGTACGGAAGAGAGGACAATTCTTACTAAATGTTTTCCCGTAGGAATGAAGCATTTTCCCGCGGCAAAAAGTAGCCTATGTTCGTCACGGATAATATCGGCTTCTAATGGTAAAAGAACTTTTCAAATCGGTCCAGTAGTTTGGGAGCCTATTCTATACAAACAAACAAACAAACAAACAAACAAACAAACTAATCTTTCCTCTTTATAATATTAGTATAGATTATTTTTAATTATTAAAAGTATTTCATCCTAAATTGGGACTAATTAAACAATTCTATCGAAGTAGGCGACTTTATATTTACAAGCACATACCACTCATACCAGCCTAGATGCAAATAGAAAGTGTTTTAGTCACTGGGTCCCTCGCTTGCTTTCAGTCGGGAAATGTTTAAGTATCGCCTCCAACCAAGTTTTAACTAGTTGGCTAGCTTCCAAGCCACATATATGATATTAATATTCGTATAGGCGCTAGTTAGACAAGCTCCGCGCTGAGGTCGTTGATCAATAAATAATCTACTAGTATATTATATAACAAGCTAGTGATACACCGAGAGCAATACTCAATAAGATATAAGACACATTCGTCAGATTCCTAGTGACGGCGCTCGATATTGTCTCACTTATGGAAAGCACTTTATGGAAGGACAGCGCAGAGTTTTTGAAAATAAAATACAACATTAAAATTCAAAATTTTCAAAGTTTGCAAAAATGGTTGCCGCAAATTCCGCAATGCATGGAGTGAATACAAAATAAAACTACAAGTGTTTTTGATCAAAAAATAATGTTATATTAATTTTAGTAACTTCGATGTCTCTTCGATTCAACATTTTTACAATATCAAAAAAATTAGAAATACAATTTGAAAATAGATCAATATTGTGAGAGCCAATTTTAAGAAATTGGTTTATTTCTTATAATAAACTAAATAAACAAAATAATATTTTTTTTTTTTTTTTTTTTTTTTATTAGAGATGGGTTTGCTCTTGGCCAACAACCAGCTGAGTAGCAAGGATGAGGCCTATGATGGAGCGAGCTCACCCAGAATATGCCTATTCACTCGAACTTTGAAAAGATTAGGGTTATATGAGCTCGGAAACACAGACGCCGGCAGGGAGTTCCAAACCTTGGCAGTGCGCATTATAAAGGATGTTTCAAAGCGCTTAGTCCGAAAAGGAGGGATTTCGACAATATGCGGATGGTAACCAGCCGTACGTCTGTATGTCCGATGGAAGAAAGGAGAAGGCGGTATGAGCTCATGCAGCTCCTGTGCACACTCTCCGAAGTACATCTTATAAAAGACACATAGACAGGCAATTTTGCGTCTATGTGCCAGGCTCTGCATCCCAGATTTTAAAAGGGTACTGTCGCCTATGAGTCTTCTAGCTCTGCGTTCCACTGAGTCGAGTGCGGCAAGTTGGTATTTGGCTGAGCCATCCCAGAGGTGGGAGCAATACTCCATACAAGATCGGACTTGCGCCTTATACAAAGATAAGAGCTGTCCAGGTGAGAAGTATCGCTTCACCCTGTTTAGGATGCCCAGCTTTTTGGCTGCTGTTTGGGCTTTGGACTCAATAGATGTGCCGAAGTTGAGATTAGAGCTCAACCTCATGCCGAGAAGTTCGAGATCATTGGCGACAGGTACAGATGCACCTCGGAAGGCTGGAGCCAAGTCGAAAGGGCTCCTTTTTGCTGTAAACAAACACGCTTGCGTCTTGGTGGCGTTAAAACTAACCAGGTTCCTGTCACCCCACTGGGATACAAGACCCAAGGTAGAGTTAATTCGCTCAACCATTGCCTCCCTCTCGGAATTAATTTCATCGCGACCGACCCCTGCAGTGGACAGATATCTCTCCACGACTGTGCTATCATCTGCGTACGCAACCACTCCTGGAAGAAGCAGATCATTTATGTGTAGCAGGAAAAGAGTCGCAGAGAGAACAGATCCCTGAGGAACACCGGCATTAATAGCCATGAGATCCGAGGAGCAGCCATCAATGACTACTCGAATCGACCGTTCACTCAGGAAATCAGAAATCCAGCTACAGAGGCCAGAGGGGATGCCGTATGATGGAAGCTTGCTTAGCAAACCTGCATGCCAAACCCTGTCAAAAGCCTTCGATATATCAAGAGACACAGCGAGAGCCTCGCCATGTCTCTCGATGGCTTCACCCAAGTAGTGCGTGACAAACACAAGAAGATCCCCAGTTGAACGTCCTTGGCGAAAGCCATATTGACGATCACTGAGTAGGTCATTAGCTTCATTTATAACATATAACATTTATAACATATAACATATAATATATAACATTTAGTTAATATTAATAACTTATAGAGACGATATCTGTTCATGTAAATATTATATTAATATAATAAAATTGAGAAAGTATTTTTAGAAGAAAAATATTATATAAATAGAGATTTTTATTAATTTCATAATACTTAGTTTGTTTATTTATTATTGTCACCCAGTAGTGTTACAAAGTTACTTATATAGTAGTATACACATTGAGGAGAAGCTTGAAAGGTATCAATTAACACTCACTTTTCAAATGGGGTTAATAATTTAATCTGAATATATTATGAGAATTTAAATACATCTATGTATACAAAATCAATTTGAGGCTTCGAAATAAATATAATTAAAAAAAGGAATGTACTTAGGAATATATGTAATTGTGGTACTGGAAAGATAACTTGATAATATAGTTTAAACTTTTGCCTTGTCACACATATCTTTTTGAATCTATCTTTAGGTAGATATCAGTATCGTTAACATATCGATACTACAAAACACAAGTTATTTCTATCTAAACCACTGTTTCTTGAAATTGTTTTTTTTTTTCTTTAAAATGAAATAGTGAGTTAGTTAAATATCGTAGGCAAAAATTTGAGCACATAACTCAGTGTTGCTCTTATAGAACCCACTTTTTAGAATATTTTTTGTGAGACAACTCAAAATAAAGAAATATTACGGAAGAATCCAAGAGTTTATGAATAAATTACACCAGAGCTCAATACCAGACCAGAATTACATAAAGTGATTGTTTTGGATACTAGGTATTATTAATAAAGATAATATATTTTAACTACATACGTATTTGGAAGCCCACTTTTTTGTTACAAACCTTACAATATATAATATTTCTCAAAGTACATTTGTAGCCGAGAAACGGAAATGTTGATTTACAAATTGACGGAAATTTTATTTTTACGGAAATAGATAAGTTAAAACTGGGCTGTAAACTATTTTAACCATACTTTCAACTTATTTGCGCGCATGAAGTCGACTTATCGTGCGGTCAGTCTATGAACAGTGACAATAGACAAGTGCACGTTTCCTACGGAAATATACGATTTATTTTCAAACTAGTCATCAAACAGATCTGACCATTTAACCGTCAACTGAGTGACCAATAATTGTGCGAGCTGAATGAAGTAAAAGCACGCGTAATTCTAATTTAGACAATCTCTAACCAAAACGTGTTACACATATGAACAATGATAAAATAAATATTAATTAAAAATAACATAAATGAACGTTTACAACAATAGAGACTTGACTAACATGTTGACATAATGTTAAATCATTAATTATTATTTGAATTTATCGCAACTTTATCGAATTTATTCAGTTTTCTTTTAAGCAATAATGTTAATTTAATGAAATGTTAAGCAATAAATTGTTTTTTTTTTTTCTTTATAAATAAACAAAAATATAAATAAGTCACTAGGCATCTGTGACCAATGCTCAGGCAAGACCAATTACTAATGTTCAGTGCCTATCTCTTATTTATGTTAATAGTCAAAAATAGAGTCCATCGTATCCTATTTAATTACAACGGTCGAGTATAAGAAAAGCCCTAATGTTTTGTTTCCTTCGTTTCACTATTATCTTTGTAGTTAAGCAGCTTTGACTTGTTGGCACATTATCAACGTACAGACAGACACTTGTCTCTGTAAATTTATAAAAAAAAAGTTTTATAAAGTAAGTATAAGTACTTTTGTTAAATGCTCAAATTAAAACTACATTACGATACAACATTACGTTTAACTATATATATTTGTTGAAAAATGTATAATATTTATTTATCAATCTAATATTTTAGAATAAATACAAAATACAAAATGGATAAATGTGTAAATACATTATTATACAATATAAATATAAAATGTTAAGTCTCCAGTTATTAGATATGACTAAATATAACTAATAAATATAAATGCAACAAGGAATAGATCAATTCAAATAATAAAACGATGTTATCACTTAATCTTGAATGTTTATGGCATAACTATACTTACTGTAGCTGTGCAATAACAGCGACAACTATAAACTATGAGGGTAGAAAACTAATGTTCCTTGAAAAGACTTGTTATATTTTGTACTGTATTATGAATTGAAAATATTTATATGTTAATACGTATTTAACGCTCGATTAAAATTATAACAGCCAATATGTGTTACACAATTTATAAGGCCCCGCAAATCGTCACATAATCGCCGTGACGTCATCCGCAACTAAAAACTCGTCGCCCAATGTTAGCAACATTACCGAGTGTGTCGTGAGATTACGTCACCAAAATGGCGTCCAGGCGCATTGGCAATTTGCTGGGCTTTTATTAGAGCTACAGAGAAAAATTTAAAGCTTAATAAAATCATAAGAATTCGTCCAAAGTGAAAGAACAGAACTAATTTTATTTGTCGGAGATTCGAAAATCACGTATTTAAAAATGAACGAACATGTTTTTATAACATAGAGATACTAAATTTGATCCATGTCAAAATTTTCCACGCTTCTAGTGTAATTTATACAGCTAGTTGTTGAACTACATTTTTTTTTTATTAAATTTTTAATTCATTTATATAAGAAAAGTCTATTAAAAAAGGGTGAAGCACCGATTAGGAGATTTGACTCTTAAATTTACGCTTAAAATGTGATAACACTACTGCCGACCTTACGCAAACTAGTTACAACTGAAACTTATATGCTATGTGCGTCTAGAACTCCTAAAAAAAGTGATAATTTCTGATTCTATTTGCCTTGTTGCGGCAGTCGAGCGATCACCCATTGTTAGCCCATAAGAGATCAAGTTAAACAAACTCACGGGAGAGATAAAAAAAAAGAAAACGATATAAAATCGTTTTATATCGTTAATAATTTATATATATAATTAAATAATAATCGTTAATCTTTTATATATATAAAACGATATAAAAAAAAGAAAACGATATAAAAGAAGGCGGTAGGCCTTAAATAATTCTTAGGTCGGTTTTAGAGCTCTCCTGACGTCCATCCTGACGATACGCACGAAGCGCGAATGAAGCTGAATAATTTTAATGCACTTATTAACTCCTATACTTAGTAATAACTTACTATTAACTCCGTTAATACTTAAGTTGTTACGTTAAGTTCAATACTAATAAATATTAAAACAACAGATAATTCAGTTCAATTGTAAAAAGGTTGCAGAAGGACCGACACAATTTGTTTCTTAAATAATTTATTGTTGAATTAACACAGATCGTTTCTAAAGTTGTTTTATAGCTAATTAGTATTTTTTTTAGAGATTAAAACTACTCTATTTATAATTTTATATAGACGAACTATTAAAAAGCGTTTGATAATCATCAGTCATGCTCGCTTTTATTTACACGAATTGAATTGACTTGAACAAAGACAAATTAGATACAATAAAACTTTACAACAATATAATATATTCTGAAAACTAAAAACTCAAGTTCAAAAATGAAAGGAAAAATATAAATTCTAACCTTAGTTATATAATTCATATTCCTTCTGTATTTCTTTTATTTCAAGTTCATAATAGCACATTTGAATAGTACAACTTGTTTTTATTTATTTACCCTGTAATTGAGAAGGTTAATAAATAATTGTCTTTATTATTACGAGGAATTCGTATTCTTATAACACTTCTTGTAATTATGAAATTCACATAAGGTGAATATTAATTCCCATATTATTGAATTCTCAAGTTTTTTTACTATACGGAAAAAGTTGAACACTGTAGTATAATTGCGAGTGAGAATTCAATATTATAAGTCGATGATTATAAGAAGCTATGGGTCGTTAAACTTTTAGACAATTAACACTTATATAAAAAAAAAAATTGTTAAACTAATTTTATTTCTAAGCTTATAAAGAGATTTTTTTTATAAGTATCGAAAATTATCGAGAAAATGATATGCACAAAAGACTAGCTAATATCATGCAATAATTAATAATAAAAAAAAGCAAAGCACATTGAATGATACGTATAATAAAATGCTTTTAATACCTACAATATATAAAATAAAATAATATAGAACTATAAAATATTACGTAACTAGTTTCAAGCATACCTAATAAATGTAACATACAAAATATTTCTATTAAAATTTCAACTTTTAGTTAAGTGATTAGTTTGGAGGAAGTTTATCACAACTCCTCTTTGATTCTCACATGACTGTTGCAGAATTTGAGTAAATCATCAAACGATCGATCCCCTTCATAATCGGCCACAAGTTTACCATTGGAGTACATTTTGAAGGTAGGCAGATTCGAAATTCCAGCCAAATCGGCCACCTTTTGATTCTCGGAAGCTTCCACGGCTATAACTTTGACTTTGTGGTTTTCGTTTTTCAAAGTGGTCGCCAGTTTACTAATAGCCGGTTTAGCTTCTACGCAGTGACCGCACCCTGCAATTCAAACATAAAACACAATGTTAGCAAATGCACACAGCAGTGGCGGATTTACCAGAAGGCTGAGTAGGCTTGAGCCTAGGGCGGCAGATTTTAGGAAATTGCTCGCATTCCTCTCGGGAGCTGATACTGTGGCTAAATTGGAGTACCTTATTACATCAGCTCTTTTTCATATTATTATGATTTTGAACTAGGGCATCGAATTGGAAAATTTGAATAGCCTAACGGGCGACAAATGTACAAATCTGCCGCTGCAACACAGACAGACAGACTGACGGTCCTCCAGTTGACGGTAAATGGCTACTACCGTCGCCAACCAAACAAACACTTCAGCTTTATGCCTTAGTATAGATAAAAATAAAAAAATTAACACTCACATGTAGCATAAAACATGACAAATGTGAATGCATTCTCATTGATGTGCTTCTCGAAATCATCGTCCGTAGAAAGCACAACATTAACACCAAAACCAGCTTCCTGTGGCGTTTTAGCCGCCTTTTGTAGAGTCTCGTGTCCCATTTGACTATGTATGAATGACACGAAGTCTGCCATCTAATAAAAAAAAAACAAGAAAATTGAGATTAACTGCGCCACTGTTTAAAGTACAAATTTTATTTAACCAATTCACAATTCAGTATCAATTACTTCAGAATTTCAAGATGATAACGGAACTTGTGCTGTTTTTAAAACGACTTCCAAAAAAGGAGGAGGTTCTCAATTCGACTGTATTTTTTTTATGTTTGTTACCTCATAACTTTCGACTGGGTGAAACTATTTTGACGATTCTTTTTTTTATTTTGTTAAAAAGAGTTATTATGATAAATTGTCAGTAAGAAATCTATTTCGTTTTTGGTTGATTTGTCTGGTGATATCCATGTCCACTTCTTGTTTGGTCTCTTTTTGAAGAATGTGTTCATAATTGAGAGTTTGTTTTCTAACGCATATTGTATAAGCCTTTCACCTCTTGCATTACGTTGGTCATAACCATGGTTTCCCATAATAAGACTTTCTTCTTTTTTAGGGTGTCCTATTTTGGCGTTAAAATCCCCCATGACCACGATGTTGTCTTCCGCTAAGATGTGTGCATTTCTTATATCATCGTAGAATTTTTCGATCTCGTCTTCACTTGCCTTTTCAGTAGGGGCATATACCTGAATTATGGAAAGATTTAAATTTTCTATTTTAAGTTGTAGTAGTGCTACCCTTTCTGAAATTCCTGTAAAATTTGTTATATTATTTTTAAGACTCTTTCTTATTAAAAACCCTACTCCGTGCAAGCCTTTTGTTTGTCCAATGTAGCAAAGGATGTGACTTTCGTATTCTTCTATGTTACAGCCTATTCTTCTTATTTCGCTCAAACCTACTAAATCATGATTTATTTTGTCAAATGCATTGATTAATTCTAAGTATCGTTCATTTGATGCAAGGGATCTTACGTTATAAGTGCAGATCTTTAGGGTTGTTTGTGTGTTAGTTGGAGTTATTTTTTTAGTGAATTTGTCTTTGTTGAGTATTATGTTTTCAGGGTTTGGTTGTGAGATTTTTGTGAGTTGCTTGATTTTTGTCCATTTAGTTTTCGGTAATTTTTGTATTTCATTTAGTTTAAATTTTATATCGTTTTGAATATTTTCTTGCGATTTTGAAGTGGCTGGAGGGTAGCGGTCGATCTTCCCCACGGTGACCGCTGACCGGATTGGGGAATGGATGTTAGTATTTTGTGTCGAATGTTTTAGGTCGCATTTCGAGGGGTCGCTTGTTAATTGTTATTGATTAGTTGTTCCAGGGTGTGAATTGGTTCTCGGACGACTCATAAATTCGAAGGCATTTCTTCTGTTAATTTTACTGGGTCCTTTTTGTGTTACTTGTTCCTGACTTGGTTGTGTGGGAGTCTTGGATGGCGACCGCTTTCTTTTTTCCTTTGCCGTATTGTCTGTTTTTCCTGTAATTATGAGTTGGTCGTATCGGATTATTGCTTTGTTTCCCTTTTTGAATTCTTCCTGCAGTTTGATTTTTAATTCTTTTCTTGTATTTATAACATCTTTTGGGAAGTCTTCTGTTATATAGATACCTCTAGGGAACTGTTTGTTGTTTTTCAGTAGTTCCATTCGTCTCCGCGTTAGTGTCATTTTCACTAATATAGGTCTTTGTTTTCCGTCTTGTTTTTTCCCTAACCTGTAGACGTCATTCAGTTCCCATAAGTCAAACGGTTCAGATCCCGTCGCCTTGCTGACGTTTGCAAACACTTCTGCTACTGTCGTCTGCAGTTCTTGGTTATTGTTTTCAGTTTCCTTAACTCCGTGTAAAATAATGTTATTTTTTCTTAATTCTTTTTCTATGTATCGGACCTTAACCTTCATGTTGGATATTTCTTCCTTCAGTGCTTTGTTTTCTTCTATAATTGGTTTTAATTTCGCGTCTATCGTGGAAGCTAGAATATTGATGAGTTCTTCTGTTTGAGCAGAGATTTGGTGTCTAGACTCTTCCTTCATCTCGTTTATTTTTGTGTCGAGTTTGTCTATTTTCCGTAGCAAAAGGTCCATATCTTGTTTATCCATAATAGTAGAATTTTATTTTTTTTGTAATGGTATCACTGGTTTGCAGTTGGTAACACTTAAGATTGTCTATGGTATTTTATGATAATGGCAACTCGTGCACTTATGTCAATCAAAGTGTTCGCATATGGTTCGCATCACCGTCATGTCACTGTCAAATCCGTCAAAAGTGAAAAGCCAATATTAATTTAACTATTTATACTTATGTGTATTGATAAATGTCTTTCTAGTTTTCGTTATATTTTGTCCTTGAATCACTATTTTTTTCCACTGAATGTTTATAAATTCGTTAATATTTAATTTAATGCACACTTTTTTAAAGGTTTTGTGAGCAAAAAGTTGATATTTTACTAGTTTTAGAATTAAAAACACACCACTGTAACAAACACCGGTTTACTCGTTGACAGTTCGCGACGTTTTTTACTAATAACAAACTACGAAGTGTTAAATAACATAAAATTTTCTTCAGATCATAGGCCACTGAGAGCAACACTGGCATTAACAGTACCAAGAAAAAATCGCAAGAATTTCAACTCATTTTCTAAGACTTTAAAAACAGAACAAGAAGTCAAAAACTATGTCGAAATCCTAACAAAAAACCTAGAAGCCATAACAAACGAATCAAACGTACAAGAATATTATAATAAAATAGAAAAGTCCATACAAGAAAGTCTAAAATTGATAAATAACAAGAAGCCGACGAAAACTAACAAAATCTTCAGCGAAAATACAATCCAGCTTATTAAAGAACGCACGGAACTGATGTTCTCAAAGAAAAAAGACAAAGAAACCAGAAATAAACTTACCGACCTGTACAAACAAACAAAAAAATCAATAAGAAAGGACTACAGCATAAATAGACAAAAGGTCATAATAGATAATCTAACAAAATTTAGAAGCACAAAAAGAGCATTAAAAGAACTTAACCTGTGTAAGTCATGGATACAAAAACTGCAAAGTAAAAATGAAGAAACAAAATCGAGAAGAGACATTATAGATCACGCAACAAGATTTTATAAGGAATTATATAAAGAAAAAGAAAACAAAAATACAACTGACGAACTGAAAAATAACACAACAATAATCACAAATAAAACAGTTAACCTAATTGAGCAGATAGAAATAATTAACCATATAAAACATTTAAAAGCAGAAAAAAGTCCTGGTCCTGATGGTTTAACAAATGAAGTTCTGAAACTAGGAGCACCAATTCTCACTCATCATCTCACACTTTTATTTAATATGATATTGGATTCAGAAACAGTGCCGTTACAATGGTGTACCTCTGATATAATACTGCTATACAAGAAAGGTAACCCACTGGACATAAACAACTATAGACCTATCAGTTTGCTTGCGAGTACTTACAAACTCTTTTCTTCAATCATTTTAAAAAGAATTTCAAAACAAATTGACGATGCTCAGCCAAGGGAGCAGGCAGGGTTCCGAGCCGGATTTAGTACAACTGATCATATACAAACTTTGGAACAAATCTTTGAAAAATATAAAGAATTTAATAGACCACTATATGTAGCATTCGTAGATTATACTAAAGCTTTTGATAGTATTAGCCACAGCTCAATATGGGAAGCTCTAAAACAAATAAATGTAGACCAAAAATATATCAATATTATCAAATATATATATGGAAATAGCTCGAGCAGGGTCAAATTGGAAAGAAGGGGAGACCCAATAAAGATAGGAAGGGGTGTCAGACAAGGAGATCCGTTGTCGCCCAAAATCTTTATTGCAGTGCTCGAACATATATTCCAAAACCTTGAATGGAAAAAGAAGGGGATTTTTATTAACGGCTCATATTTAAGTCACCTCAGATTTGCTGATGATATAGTTATTATGACAGAAACTGCGAAAGAATTAAGTGAGCTATTAAATCAGCTGAATGAGGAAAGCAGTAAAGTAGGTCTACAGATGAATGCGGAAAAAACTAAGGTTATGACTAACAGCCGTCAAAATGTAATATGTATTAAAGGCTTAAATATTGACTATGTTGACAAGTACGTATATCTGGGGAGGCAGGTATCCTTTGCGAAAAACAGCAACGAGGAAGAGGTCGAGAGACGAATAAACATAACTTGGAAAAAATTTTGGTCACAAAAAGAAATATTAAAGGGATGTTATTCCACAAAACTAAAAAAAATTGTGATGGATACATGTCTCCTACCTAGTCTTCTCTATGGGTGTCAAACATGGTCTCTCACTAACAAAATAAAACAGAAGATTGAAACCACCCAAAGAGGCATGGAAAGAAGCATACTCAAGATAAAGAAAAAAGATAAAATAAAAAATAAACATATAAGACAGGAAACTGGTGTTCAGGACGCGTTAATTCATGCACTTAAACTGAAATGGCAATGGGCAGGACACATAGCCCGCTGCAGAGACCAAAGATGGACCTTACTAGCAACTACCTGGAAAGGACCTACAGGGGCAAGGAAGGTCGGCCGGCCATACAAAAGGTGGGTTGATGACCTTATAGACACAGCAGGAGGTGATTGGATTGACGTGGCCAAACACAAGGATAGATGGAAGAAGCTGGAGGAGGCCTACACCCAAAGAGGGGTCCAAACAAATAAATAATAAGCAGTGTAGCTGCATTGCCGGTGCTGTTTGGTGTTTAAATGATTATAATAGTGTAGTTAATTGGACGCTGAGCGGCGCTGGTGGTGTAGTTGCACTGTTTAATAAATAGTTATTAAGAAAAAAAAAAAAAAATGTAATTGTAAGATTTTGGATAAATAAAGGCTTTATTATTATTATTATTATTATTATTATTATTATTATGATAAATAAAGCACGTGAGTTCATTTCCCTATCTCTATTTTTTCCTTTTTGCCTTAAAATCCCAGGGTCCGCAACACCCTTACACCTTTCCTAGTGTTGTTTGTGCATATAGGCGATATCAAGTGTAACGTCTGCAAGACTGCCACCATTTATATGAATTCATTAAATTTTTTACACAAGACAGTTTACGAGACAATAATAATAAAACTGTATTTAAAAATTCCAATAAACACAACTCACCTTTCTCCCTCCTGTGTATTCTTTGACTAACTTATTGAAGTAACTGAAGTATTTAATTGTAGGATATCCTTTGACCTCATAACTGGCACACAGTTCTTGTTCTGAGGTACAATCGATGGCAGCGAATGCGACCATCAACTCGTCTTCAAAACGCTGCGCCGCTTCCACAAACTCTGGTTTTGTACTTTTACAGTGACCACACCCTGTAAAAGTTTGTCTATTTTACAAAGGTGTACAATTGTACATATTTACCTTCATTAACCCAAAAAAAACCGAAAATACCCCAAAATGCGACATAACGCCTTCATTTATAATATTAGTAAGGATTAATAGAATTGAATTCCACTAATAACACTTACATGGTGCATAAAACATGACAAGTGCATGTTTAATTTTTCTGAGTGCGTTCTTGAAGGTGGCGCCATCCAAGTGACGCACTTGAGACTCTTCCTCTGACCACGGCTTCTCGGGTGGTGGCGGCGGAGGCGGTTCTTGAGGACTCTAATACATATAAGAATTACGAATAAAGTCGATATTTAAAAAACCCAACTTATTTACCAACTATATAATATTTATTAAAATTTTAACGTACAGCTGTAAAAACCGAAAATCTCTTTTTTCTAATAACATCATTTTCAACAGATTCTCAATTCGAGTGTATTTTTTTTATGAGGTAACAAACCTCATAACTTTCGACTGGGTGAAACGATTTTGACCATTCTCTTTTTATTTCAAATCTGGTGCTTCCCGTGTGGTCCCGTTTAAATTTGGAATTTGAAGACAGTTTTTTTTAAAAAGAGTTATATTAAAAACAGTTTTCTTACCTTAATAAATTCAATAATTTGATCTTCTTGTCTAGCGTGTCCCGCGTCGTATTTGTAAACGCCCCTATTAAAGTACTTGAGCGTTGGATAGCCTCTAACGCCGAAACGGGAAGCCAACTCTGGTTGCTGTGTGGCATCAACCGCTGCTAATATCCCATTTATCTGAAATTTTAACACAATTGTAGAATTGGCACATGCAAAATCAAATCTAAAATGTTACAAAAGAGATCTGAATAGTAAATGTCAGCAGTAATGCTCAAAATAGAATCTGAAATCCGGTACATACTCATGTATAATAACTACTAGTGTCACTATTAGTACTGCGGGTATTATTTTTTGCCCATAGTACTACACTGACCTGTCTGATAGTACTACAGAAGAGTTACTTTTACCTAAGTTACCTACTACTTACACATCCTTACATATTATAAAACAAAGTCCTCCGCCGCGTCTGTCTGTTCGCAATAATTTCAAAAACTACTGCACCGATTTTCAGGTTGTATTCACCAATGGATAGAGTGGTTCTCGAGGGAAGTTTTAGTATATAATTTACAAAGTTACGCGGGCGAAGTCGCGGGCAACAGCTAGTTTAAAATAAAACGTCCCAGTGAGGAAGCACTTTTGTGAGAGCAATTGGAACATTGCGATTTGCATTACGCTCAAGGATCCAGTAGTGAAATATACGAACCTTATCGTTCTTTATCCTTGTGGCGGCTTTTTCAAATTCGGGCTTTATCCGTTTACAATGTCCACACCATGGAGCGTAGAACACAACTAAAGCATGCTCGGCTTTGGACAATACAGCATCAAAGCTATCGCCTGCAAGCAAGAAAAAATATTTTATCAGCTAGCTTCAGATAGTATCTGGCCTCTTATCAAAATTAAAAACCACATGCATTATGTCAGTGATTCATTTATTATTGTATTTTACTCACTTATACGCTTTTCAAAGGGTTAATGCAATTTTAAAGCATTTTTTTCTTTACATTTCTAACCCAAATATCATTTGAGTGGAATTTAAAATACGTGAAAAGCACACCTTAAGGTCAGTTTCACTGGCGAGCAATTTTCAAGTTTTAAAACTGTTTTTAATGATATTTTAAAGCAATCTCTATTCGAAGTAATTGATTATAAGTATTTATATGTATATATGATTTGTATAATTTGTTTAATTTGTATGTAATGGTATATATTTGTTATTTTTTAAAATATTTTTTTCTTATCATTGCATAAATGTTAAATCTGTAATAGGCTTTAAGGTATGTTTTTGTTTTTGTCTGTAAACTTTGTGTTGGGAGCTGTGGATTTTGTAATAAATAAATAAAGTATTGGTGTGTCAACCTTACCGACTTAGATTCTTATCATCAAAGACACGTTGTACTAACCACACAAATATATGTAGAAAAAATAATATAAAAAAATTACCAAAATTCAACAATAAATTACGCACTAAACGAATCATAATATATTGTTTATATTGTAACGTTTTTCAAACTAAAAAATATGACATGAGTAATTTGTCTTAAATAAAAAATATGACATGAGACATGTTTTGAAATCCATAAAAATGTTATGAGACATAAAAAAGTATGAATATTTTTTAGAACTGTCAATATGACAACAGTTTATATAAATAGAAAAACAATTTTAAAATTATGCATCTTGTATTTAATAAATAAATAAAGTGTCTTTCGTACATACCTTTCAAATGTACGACGTCCGACTCGGTTGACCAACTCTCGTCTACAATTTCCTTCTTTTTCTGTGTATGGGCTGTCGGGTCTCTCATAAAATCTACTATAGCTTGCTTTTTATTATCACCGGGGTATGTTAGGCGCAATTGAGCTTTTCTGTTGAAAAGAAAACAACAAAAAATATATTTTAGACTATTTTTGACCACAGGATGTTACTTTTTTTTTTTTTTTTTTTTTTTATGTAATCAAGGCAGCGCTTGGCCGCGATCTCACTTGATGTTAGGTGCAGATG
Organism: Synanthedon vespiformis; assembly: GCA_918317495.1. Taxonomy (NCBI): domain Eukaryota; kingdom Metazoa; phylum Arthropoda; class Insecta; order Lepidoptera; family Sesiidae; genus Synanthedon; species Synanthedon vespiformis. The sequence goes on from OU906947.1 coordinate 9,793,802, forward strand.
CGGCCAAAGATGGACCACGCTTACCTAGTAAGTGCCCATTTACCCTAGACTTGAAGACCTAGTTACTATAGAAAAACTTTATTTTTATTTTTTTTTATTTAAAAATCCCAAATATTAATGTGACAAATCTTAATTAACTATAATATGACACTCACTCATAGTACAGAAGTGTCGGAAATCCAGTGATGTTGTAGTGTTGTCTTATCTTTGAATTACCCGGTTTGGACACATCAATTGCAGCTAATAAGGCTTCATTCTGAAATATTCATTAAATATAAAATATATTAACTAAGACATGACGGGTATGAGATGTATTTAACTAGTCAGTTAAAAACATATAAAAATCAAAGCTTTCACATACAAAAGATTGCAGTAGCTACAAGACGTATATATATAAATTCTATTTATTAATAAATAACACTTTCAGTTTGAAAAATATTAAATAACAAGATTAAAATATTAAAATATTACCTTTAATTCTGTAGCAGCAGCGACATATTCTGGTTTTAATGTTTTACAATAGCCACACCACGGTGCATAAAACATTATCATAGATCCTTTATTCGCTGCTGCCGATTTTTTCAAAAATCTGTTCAAAGCCTGTAATTTGAAGAAAATCTTGTAATTAAAGTTTAAATCTAAACATGTGTTACAATTGTTTAGCCTTATATTTTTTTCATTGCCCATTAAAATACCCCATAAAACTTTAAAGCAATAAAAACAATATGTGTAACAATATAGAAACAGTTATGGAAATTTCAAAAAACAACTTTCACTTAATGTGATTTCCAATCAAAGTTAACGCCTTTTATAAATGCCTTACCTCAGCATTTTGAAGGTGATATACATCAGTTGCTGACGGATCTTCTTCCCACGGTAAATCCCCTGTGGGATCCCGGAGGAAATTCGTCATAGCGCTTATTGTTTCATCCCTATCATAGTCTTTGTGAAATTCACCATCCTTAAAATGTTTCATACTATACGGCTTGCTTGAATCTATCTTCAATTTCTTACATAACTTTTTACCATCACTGTAATTGTAAATAAATATTTATTACATCTTCATTTATGTTAACAACAGATTGGAGGGTAACAAAATAATGTATTTTTTTTTTGACAAAGGTCGTACATATTACCTTCATTAACCCAAAAAAACGAAAAAACCCAAAAATTTCACCGGGTTCAAAAAGGAATTCTAAGGTGTTTGGATTCCCCTTATAATGATAAGATTAATTATTAGCTTTTGGATAGAGCCTTCATCAAAAAAATTATTGTTTTTTATCTCTGTCCATTGAATAAGGTAAGAACATGAAAAAGTACAAATACTAAGAATCCATGATATGAAATATAAGATAATTAAATGAAGAAAAACTTTGCAATTTTACTATTATATGAAATAATTTTAAAAGGCAAATTATGTTTATCTTGAGTCGAGAAAATTTACTCAGCTGTTTTACTCAGAAATGTAACAATAGGCCATTTGGTTATGCAGGCATTATAATGTTGTTAATGAATTTTAACTATTACCTACTTATATGTCCAGTAAACTGTGATTTTTATATAACCTATGTCAATCCTGAAATCTAAGTTTATTTTGATAATAGGGTATTTTTATTTTTAACTAACTGGTGCCCACGACTTTGTCCGCGTTTTCTATCTACAGAGAATTTGAAAAGTTGAGGAAAAAAATTTTAAAAACTGCTGGTAAAACTGCGACTTCTGAACTCTGAATAACAACTTTTGTAGTAGTAACATTACTAAAGAGTTATTGAGCAATTATTTAATTATAGAAAAAAAAAAGTAAATGTACCTACCCTACTTTTTAAAAAATGAATTTGGTGTACTTACCTGCTGCAGTCTATAATCGCCAATGTCGCCTGGCCCTTCATCACAGAAGCCGTATCTTTGAATACATTAACAATTGTTTGGGAAGACTTTGGAGCACTTAAGAAAAGTACCAAAACGTTAGTTTTGGTTCTTAAAATTTTCTTAAATTCCTTAATTTCGTTAATATCTGTGACGACAGAACTGTGCTGTTTCTTCGCCTGTATAGATACTTGAATTATTGTTAGTAGCAATACCGTTATTAGCTAAAATAAAAAAAGTAGAATTTATTCCAGTGTTAAATATTTTATAAGTATATAAAAAAAGTTAGAAATTACTTACTTTTATATTCATTTTGATATAAAGTTCTTGCACGGATAAAAATTAAAAGTTTGTGATCATAATTGAATCAAATATTAAATTCAAAAATCACAAGTGTTTGCTGAGCTGCTGTTTGACGATTGACGGATTGCCTTGCTTGCCTTGCCGAGTTCGAGTCGAGTATGGTCGTCGGTCGAGTAGGTAGGTAGTCAACTAATTAATAGTCGAGTTGGTTGACGTTGACTGAATGTTGACTGACAAAACTGACAATGTTATATGACAGTTGTAGTTGCCGACCAACCAAAGAGTATAGACCCTTGCCACAGACTATTTATATGATAGGCTAAGGAGGGTAGAGATAAGGAGGACAATCTTATATGGGTGTTAAAGTGGTGTTAAACTAAAAAAGTGGCAACTAAAATCAACAAATTGAGATGGCGCTGGTGTGTCTAGAACACTGTTGAGAGCTATGGTTGAGAGTATGGAGAGTATGAAATGAATGTAGCAGTTGTTGACGGAGTGAAATGCGCGCTGAGTTGAATTGTTTACTATCACTAGCTGCACCAGCGCCATCAATCTGTCGTCTTTCAACGGACACTTTTAATACACAGAGCTTGCACTCCTTTATCTATCTGGCATTTATTTGGCAAATTATATATGTGTACATATATTTAAATCATAAATGCTAACTTAAATTACTCTGTTCCTTGATAAAGAAATGAAATAAAAACATTCGTGTTCGACAAAGTATATAATTCAAGGTAGTTACATTTTTTTATATACTTAATTATTATGAATTTTTGGTCAACCATATTACAATTTTAACATTATTTTTGGTATACGTTTTTGTTATTTATGTTTGCAAAACGAATGTGATTTGCACAATAATATTAAGTTCGTGAATCTTTCAATACATTGTTGAAACTTCATGCAGCATAAAATAATTTAAGGAATAATTATGAGATCTCTTTAAAATGAAATTTAAATTGACTTTTTATAAAGTTTCAAAATTACACACGCTAGAAAAGAATATACTTTCTGAACACACTTTAAGTCATCTATTCAATGTCACAAAGGTCATTTCAATGTTATCTTGTTTTCATTGACAATGTTTGTAAAACTGCTCTCTGATTGGCTACAAAGACAAACCGTAGACTAAATTGAATAAATTTTCTCTAAATCACCAATAGTAACGAGAGTTAAGAGAAGTTTGTCGCAATTAATGTGTTGTCTGTCAGTTTACCGAAACGTAATTGAGAATTTCAATTTCTATTTTCCTCCCGGCGATTGGAGTTAGAGAAAGTTTTCTTGAAATAAAAGTGTAAGTATAATTTTTTATTAATTTTTTTAATTTATTTATTATTTTATTGAGTTTAGTTTTGGCACTCATTTAAATTACTAACTTTTTGATTTTTTTAATATTATGAATCAATTGTGATTTGTAGTGGGGTAGGGCACTTTCATATTTTTCTTTCGAGTGTTTTAACTTTTGCTATTTATTGAAATAGGAACTCATTTGTATCAACTCTCTCATCATAAAGTGGATTCAGCTCGCCTTTTCATTAAAAAAATATTAATCAAGTATTTCATCATTAGTAATTCCAATGCTAAAAAAAATCATGTTTGTTCCAAAGGAGTACTTTAAACTTTAAACTTACTTTAAGAGTAAACAAAGAGTTACTTTGTTTTCAGAGATATAGGCTCTATACATGATACTGAAACTAAATTGACTATTTTTAGAATCTTAGATTTTTAAATTTTTTTTCTGTATGTCTGTTTGTAGCGTCAATTACCTAAATGCGAATTAATCATCAATACTAATAATAAATCTGTGAGTGTAGGTAGGTATTGTATGTATGTATGTTCCTCCATAACTCTTAAACGAATTAACTGATTTTCATGAAACTTGGTAGATAAACATTTAGATATACAAGACACAGGATAGGCCACTTTTTTCTTTTTCAACACGGACGAAGTCGCGGGCGCCAGCTAGTATTTTAATCATGTTTGTCAAAGTACTGTAAGGTAAAATGTGGAAAAAAATATTAAAGGAAAAGTTGTTTACTAGTCTGATTTTGAGTGTCTACTGTCTCTACTGTGGGGTCTCTTTCGTGTCCTCCCCTAATTCCGGCTGAAGTATAGATACCAGGGGCAGCTGAACTTTTGATCTATGAGGTGTGATTAAAAATTCTTGCGGTTGACTGCTAGGTAGAGTTATCAGTTTTGTTAATGAGAAATAAAACATTTTTGTGATAAGTTTGAACATTCATCAGCGGAAACACCAGAAGCTTCTATATCAGCGATAATATTAGAAGTTTCCATTTCGCATCGGCGTCAGCCTAGCCAGTAATGGCTAGGCAGCCCTGGGGGTGGATCGGAGTTGTTGCCTCGGCAGAGCCCGGTTCACCCCTGCACAAAGGGCAAGGAGGCACCGGGGAGTTTTAGTGGGTAGTGGCCGGGCCCGCTATGACTAACATAGCGCGGTGCGCCGGCTGACCCCCACATACCCCTACCGTCTAGCCAGCGGTAGGGAATCTGTAAACGGATTTCTCCTCAGAAAAAAAAAAGGGCCACATATATAGGACAAATTCCTCTACTTGTATAATTGTGTATTTTTAAATCATTGAGTTGCTTTCTCTTAAAAAAAATACGAGTCAGGCGCTAGGGTCACGACAACTACAAAAGCAAGCGGTCAAAGGGTTAAGAGTATACAGAAACACATATATCACCCGCTCTTACCCGAAGCAACATTTAAAAATTATTAGCAACTATCTGCTGCCCGCTACTTCGCTCGCGAAACTTTGTAAATTATATACTAAAACCTTCCTCGAGAACCATTCTATCCATTGGTGAAAACAGCATGAAAATCGCTGCAGTAATTTTTGAGTTTTGAGAAAATATGCAAGAATAATAATAAGTGTATTCTGTTACAGTTTGTAAAATCACTCAAAATGACAAGGAAATTCGTTGTTGGCGGTAACTGGAAGATGAATGGGGACAAAAATCAAATTAATGAAATTGTCAACAACTTGAAGAAGGGTCCCTTGGATCCTAATGTTGAGGTGAGTAGTTTGTGGTATTTGAAAAATATAATTCGTCAGATTCTCATTTTGAATAACTCAACAAATCATCTTAGAATGGGCCAAAGTTTTTATGATTGTCCTTTTAGGCACAAGTTAAAAGTGGTATGTGTTGATTTGCAAACTAGTCCATTTTATCATTTATGCCTCAACTTAGAGGAAGTTTCCTATGAAGAGAAAAATTGGAAAATATATGCCCAGAAAATTACATCCGTATTAAGCCGGGGGCTGGTCTCTAGTAAAATTAATCATTAAATATGTTGCTAAGCGCTCTAAACCCAATGTTATCTGAACAAATATTTGTTGAGGTCCCAGGAAGGTTGTTATGAAGGGAAGAATTTCTACAAAGATTTATATTAGCAATATTCATTACAGGTTGTAGTGGGTGTACCTGCTATATACCTTGCATATGTCAAGAGCATCATTCCTGACACAATTGGTGTTGCTGCGCAAAACTCCTGGAAGGTGGCAAAAGGCGCGTTTACAGGTAAAATCTAGTGACATTTTTTGTAACTGAGTTTCAGTCAGTTACAAAAGTTAATGAAAATATTTTTTTTATTAAAACTAGGCGAGATTTCACCTGCCATGATTAAAGACGTTGGAGCGAATTGGGTAATACTTGGACATTCAGAAAGGAGGAACATTTTTGGAGAAAAGGATGACTTGATCGCTGAAAAGGTTAGTAAACTCATTTGTATTCTTTTAATTGTAGATTATTTATGAACAGAATTTCACTGTGTTTAATATAAATAAGTAATTATTTTGTTTTATTCTCTTCACTAAGTTGTACTAACAAAAGTAGTCATTATAAAATTATTTAACCACAGTTTCATTTCCTCTCTTATGTTATTGTAGTCTTAAATTTTATTTCATTGTATGATTCTACAGTTTCTATGTGCGGTCAGATGTACCCAATTCCTTGTATTGGTATCATACTGAATTTGTTTTCTCATATCAGGTAGCTCATGCTTTGGAATCTGGCCTGAAAGTGATCGCCTGTATCGGTGAAACACTTGAAGAAAGAGAAGCGGGCAAAACTGAGGAGGTCGTTTTCAGACAGACCAAAGCCCTTATTCCAGCCATCGGCAACAACTGGAACAATGTAGTACTCGCCTATGAACCAGTGTGGGCTATCGGCACGGGCAAGACAGCTACGCCACAGCAGGTATGTTTTATTCATATTAATATTTACCCTTTTTTAACTCCGATGCCCGATGCGGGGCAATAACATTGTCACGTGTGTATCTGTGTTTGGACCGATTTTTAACTTTTTTTTTAAAGCCTACGTGATCGTGATTGTTCTTAGATCTGTTCAGGAGTTTGAAAACCATCAGCCCTAGTACTCTAGTTATGAAGCGATTTTGATTTTACTAATTTCCATGAGGTTTATTGATCTGAAATCGTCCTTACGTAACTAATGAATAGCTCTTTGTGTAGTGAGTTAGCTAAGCTTCTATACTCTCTCAGCATTTGAATTAGATAATGATGAATGGAAACTAATGAAGTGAATGTTGTAGGCCCAAGAAGTTCATGCGTCCCTTCGCAACTGGCTGTCTACCAATGTGTCTGTGGATGTTGCCGGAGCTGTTCGCATCCAATATGGCGGCTCCGTCACCGCTGCCACTGCGAAGGAGTTAGCCGCCTGTCCAGACATAGACGGATTCCTTGTGGGTGGAGCCAGTTTGAAACCCGAATTTGTGGAAATTGTCAATGCCACCAAGTAAATTTTCAACTACAAGGCGTCAGATTAATGTTTATACAATCGATTGTCAAAATAATAGGATCACTTTAGAGAAAAGTGTATAAAATAATGCTAACACAGTGGACTATTATTATTTCATTTAAGGTGGAACAAACGCTAAAATATAATTATATTATACTTTGAAACATGACAACTTTTTAAAAATTAAAAGTCAATTATTTTGGAGTAACATTAATTTTGGTCATTAATAGTTTGATATAAAGCAATTTTATTATATATGGAAAGTTTAGTAAAAGAAAACTTTATTTTTATTTACTACATGTTTTCTTGCATTTTGTAAAGCTGATTATTTTAATTGATCCCTATGTAATTACTGACGCCTTTTAACTACATATTATTATAAGTGTTATATTTGTAGAGTGTTCGTGTCTGTGTAATGAAATAGATATCAATGAATTCTGTTATTTTACTTGAATTTTGATTTTGCAGAGCAACACTGCCACTAAGTCATATAAAACAACTGTTTTTTAAACATTGTTTTATGGTATATTTAAGTGATTACATTATGAATTTCTTATTTCTTTTTCATAAAATATATTTTGGATGAGATGTTATTGTGAAATGTGTTTGTGTTTTGTAAAAAATACAATCTTATGTTTATCACGCACATAATATGTGAAGTTGTTTTTTAGACAAGTATAAATGTTTTATTTATTTCATGTCACCTGTAGTTCATACTCATAATGTTGCTTGTAAGCTTGAATTTGATTACGCAATACATTAAAGTAGAGGTTATGAATAAATGACATAAATTAATGATAACATATTTTATTTATAAACCCAATCAAACATTGATCCCAATTACAAAAAATATCGTATTCAAATAACATATTAATTAGAATTGTTGAGGTATTAAAATATTGTTTACAGTAAAAATTAACTGACCTTATCACAACCAAACAGTTATACCTATATAATGTTTAAAATAAAAAAATAGTATATGGGCAAGACAGTGCGTTTAAAGGACAAATCCACTTAACCAGTAAATGATTAGACCCCAAAATGCTATTTTCACAATCCAGTCTACAACGTAGAGGCTGCAAAAAATAAAATAAAAAAATTAGTGGTGAGAAATTATTATTATCTTTAAATAGTCTTTAACTCAGTACCGCTGGAGCGGTGCTGCACTTTGGTCAAGCCGTTTAGTAGTTGACATACCGACAGCAGCGCCACCTACCGGGTCCAATTATATTTTTAAATCATCCAGGAAATCATCGAAATACCCATATAAAATTTCAACCCAATCGGTTCAGCCGTTTAGAAGTTATGTGAAAAAGAAGTTAAGTACGGAAGGATAATTCTTACTACCCGTTGTCCTTTTACCCGTTTCCCCGTAGGAATGAAGCATTTTCCCGCGGTAAAAAGTATCCTATGTTCATCACAGATAATGTCGGCTTCTAATAGTAAAAGAATTTTTCAAATCGGTCCAGTAGTTTCGGAGCCTATTCTATACAAACAAACAATCAAATCTATCCTCTTTATAATATTAGTATAGAAAACATCTTTAGTTATCTAGGTTGGGTAAGCATCCAATAGATTAATAGATGGCTCATGTTTTGATTGGAAATTTAATTGTAATATTTTTGAAATTATTATTAGGCCCTGTAAGTAAGTTCCATAACTTAACAGATGGTGGAGTCAGTTTTTTTTTTCGAGTTGCGACAAGACGTCTACTGGGTGCTACATAACGTTTGGTACTTTATAAGTTTATATTCATGTAGAATTGTAGAAAATACTTACAAATTGTGATACATCTTATTTATATGGATTTTGGAGGGATCTTCTTTTAGGCAATAGATTCGTCCTCCTTCGACACATTCACGCATATACTCAACAGGATCGTTGTCCCCGACTTCAGTGTTGAACATTTTTCTTTCTGTTTCATCCAATGTCATGCAAATACTGTCATAGTTTGGACACGGGAATTTCCAATCTCTCATGGTGAAGTACTGCAGCACTTCCAGACCTTGGCTGATTCTCTTCTGGATCCTAACCAAGCTGCAAAACACAAAAATTAACACCCTTAGACAAATTTGTTATTGTCTGTTTGCACGTCCGCATTTTCCATTTAAATTAATACCGTTTTACTACTCGTATTATCTGGAAAATGTATTCCAAATAGTTTTCTATTGTACAATATTTTAAGCAGGTTTAATTTAATATTTAATTTACTAGTAATATTATTTTTAATAGAAAAGGCCGAATAAAAATAGATTTAGATACAGTTTTAATTATAAATTGAGCTAAGGTCAACTGTGGTCCAGGTTTTGCTGCCGGTCAGTGTGTAGGTCCAATACAAAGTAGAGTTCTTTGTCTATGTTACATCCTTACATATTATAAAACAAAGTCCTCCGCTGCGTCTGTCTGTCTGTATATTCGCGATAAACTCAAAAACTACTGCACCGATTTTCCTGCTGTTTTCACCAATGCACAGAGTGGTTCTCGAGGAAGGTATTAGTATATTATTATAATTTACAAAGATACGCGGGCGAAGTCGCGGGCAGCAGCTAGTTACTAATATAATAAAGCTGAATAGTTTGTATGTTTATTTGACTGGAGGTAATAATCGTTTTATTTTGCATTTGTTAAGCCTATACTTAGTCAGGCTACAATTAAACAGTGGGAGAAACCATTTGACACAGGTAGTAATCTATAAAGTATGAAATACTAACATAGGTTTTTGCAAGAAAAGAACCAGCAAAAAGTCAACGAAATAAGCCGGAATTATGTGGTAGCATATGCGACGCATTTCGTGTAATGCGCGGTTGGTAGTGATGTCGCCGTTAGGATACCATAGTGGCCAGGACAACGGGTAGATCCGGGCATATTGCTTTGCTGTTTTCAATACTTCGCCCCATGTCATCGTTGTTTGTTCACCGAGGTTCACATTGTAGACAGGAATAAGATCAGATCTGAAAAAGAGTATACAATTTATGTTTCCCATACATTGCCATAATGGGCAATGTTGGAAAAATTACACATAACTTCGTATCTAAATTTCGTCCAAATTCAGATCAGATTAAAATAACAAAAAATGGCGTGGACACGGCCGTGTGTGTTTACGTGAATACGTGTAGGTACTTTGCGAGTGGGTAGGTAATATTTTTTTCGAAAATATCAAATTTGTCTTTGATTATTTAGCTATCGAACCTAATAAATAAATTTTGGACGTGGACTACGTTGAATTGGTAGTTCTACGGTACAACAAAATATCTTACCTACCACGATATACATTAAGGGTGGTTTTACAATCACGCTTTCGCCAGCGCGGTTCATAAGCGTCGCGGGCCACGAGCTTTGCGTCTCTTGGATCGTTATATAGTTTAACCAACACGCGCGGATGGCCCACGCTGACGGCAATCCGGCCGCGTTTTTCAACCGCGCGCGGGCGAGGGAGGAGTCATTGTGTTCAGTGTATGTTGCACAGTCTGGCCGATGGGACGCGCGGTTGCGTACCTACTGTCGTCACCAAAATACAAAAATGAATGCGAATTTCATAGATACTGTCGAAGTTCGCTGTCGACCCTTGCTATGGGATCATACGAACCATTTATACAAAAACAAAGACGCAAAAAATAAAGCTAGGGAAGAATTTGGAGAAGCAATCTTTGGGGAAAATTATATAAAGAAAAATCAAAGAAAGGTATTGTAAGGATGTACTTGTATACGTCGTCGTCGTCGTTGCCTTTTTTTCCATATGTAATATAGTGTAATAAATACGAGAAGTCTCATCACGGCTGTACGAGGCGGAAAACCGATCACGACTGTACCGAGGTAGCAAACCGCGCGCGTCTAAACTCGTCGAGCGCTTACGGGCCGCGCTTACCACCCGCGCTGGCGGTTAAGCGTAACTGTAAAACCACACTAAAAGGTCTCACAAACTTACTTGGTTTTCTTGCTTCCTTCTATCATGCCAATAGCGATGATAGCGTTAATTGCGAGGTCGACTGGTATTACCTGAGTCTTGAGACTACCATCGCACAACATAGTTCGAATAACACCTTTTCCAGCGCCAAGCATCACGCCTACGGGTCCATTGAGATTGTCTACCCAACCTGGCATTGGTTCACGGTGAGATGGGCACACTGAAAAAATATGCAATTTATAATTATAAATATTAACTAATTAATATAAATAGAAATCAATTTAAGTATATTTGTTCATTATGGACTCAAAATTAATTCGTATTTCACTTATGGAAAGATACATAAACGAGGAAGGTTTGAGCCCTGCCCTCTTCTTAGCTCGTTGAGTTACGCGTTACCTACTTACGAAGCCTATATATAGTTTGAGGCCACGTTTCAGCGCCATATGTAACACTGTCAACATACATTGGTCGAGGTCTAGGAGCTTCCCGAACGTTGCCCCTCCGAGCTGGTATCGAGATAGATTTGCGTGAATTAAAGATATAAGCGTTATAAATAGTCACCTATGCTTGGACGTGCAATGCAAACGGGCATTTCCTTGTAGGCTTCTCCCACGAGCATTTCAGACATCCGTTTAGAATAAGTGTAGCAGTTGGGATGAGGCCCCAACATCGACGGTGTAATCATTTCCACTTCTTTGTCACTTAAACACTCAATTATTCTCATAAGGTCACCTGGATTCATTGGAGGTGGATATACCTTTAAAAAAACCACATATAATTTATTAATAATTATACCTAATAACTAATTAATAGTCGAAAATAATCCTACTAATAATGCGATTGTTTGCTACGGTGGATGGATAGATGGATGTTTTTTTACTCTTTCTCGCAAAAATTTAGAAGACAAATTATGAAATGAAATGATAGGTTCTCGAGAGATCGTCTTAAAATTCAAATATTAGACGCTGTAAAGACTGTAGAGACAGTTAGTTATATATTGCTCATATATTTTCTTTTCGAACGCAGTACAAGTCGCGGGTACCAGCTAGTCAATAAAAATTTGTCCTTCTCTGTCGGTAGTAGGTATTCGGCCCAAATTTATAAAGCAGTGCTACTCCAATCATGTCTGTTCAAATAAACCTTAATAAATAAATGATAATAACTAATAAAATAAATAAATGTCTTACTTTATTTAAACATTTTAGATAAATAAGATATTTAGACGTATAGAACACAGGAAAGCTACTTTCAGGCATCTAAAACACCCCCCCGCCACCAGACTGAATATCTTGAATTACAAGTTAAAATTATATTATATTAAAATACAAAATTACAAGCTCATTACACCAACGACATTACATCACGATAACATCAATGAATTAATCTAAATTTCATTGATAAAAATATTAAAAATAATTTTAAGTAGCTACATTAATTAAGTCAATTAATTAAGAGTTATAATGAATGTAACAGACTCCACCTGTATAAAGTGGCTTTGCCAATAAGACGGTTCAAAAAAATCTAGATCACTAATCAATATTATAGATCAGATCAGATTAGTCATCCAGATCTCATTAAATCATCTGTCTGCTATCTACTGAGTCTACTGAGACATCCTAAACTGCGCTTTTCAGTAAACTATTGTGTACAAAAATACTAAACCTTTTCATCCAGAACGTCATAATCGGGATAGCAAAATGCTGTTGAAAGATGCACGAAAATAGTTAATTTTTTAAGCCTTCTCGCCACATTCAAAGCTCTGCGTGTTCCACTAGTGTTCATATTGACATTGTCTTTCATTGGGGCTTCAAGTCGTAATGTGGCTGCGAAGTGAAACATCACAGAAACTTCTTCAGACAAACTGCTTATTTCATCGCCAGATAGGCCTAAATCTTCAAATAAAACATCCCCCTGAATAGGCTTCAGTTTATTAAGTTGATGGGACTTTTCACTTCTTATGCGGTTGAACAACTGAAATTTAACATTTGCAAGAAATTATTTGCAGGAGACATTAATTATGGAAAAAGAAAAATTATCTTATTCTATGAATTATGAATTCAAGTCTGGATTCATTAAAAACTTAATATTTAGAAATATTTTTTTTAATCTAAATAATATGTTTCCTTTCAATTTTTTTTTCTAAATAAATATAACAAAAGTAATGCTCACCGGCAACCGCTTTATGTCTTCTAATCGTTGAATGATAGACTTCCCTCTCTTTGGTCTCATAATAATATAAATATTTCCAATATCAGGTATAGAGTACAGAAGTTTCTCCAATAAGACCTTGCCCATGAATCCAGTACCGCCTGTCAGCAGAATACTGCGACCTTTGTAAAATTCACGAATCGATTTTTTCGACTCCATATTTTCTGTAAAAGTGAAATAAGTAGGTACATAATTATGTAAATGTTACTATAAATATTTACAAGGTAAAGGTAATTTATATTAATCTAGTTTACGTTGAAGGTCGATATCAAAGATGCAATCAATCAATTAATTAATTAAGATTAAAATAGATAAACGACAATTAAAATCTCGGGTCCGGACTTAGGTAAATTTTGGATGACAATTAGGACGCGGCATGAAAAAAATTAATGCCCTTATAAATTTTTAGTAATTTAATAAATTTTTAGACGCTTTTTTGCAACTCAATATATTTAATGAATACTTATATAATTTCGCTAACTTTTGTAAGCAAAAAGTCTACTTCCTCAAGAAAGCCTTTCGTCTTATTTTTCCACTTGAGTTATAAAAGTTACGAACTGAAAGCATTTTTTTATTTAAATAAACAATAACTCGTTTCACATATAGTACACAGCTCCACTATATTTGGCTTAAGATATATTATAGGAAAATAATTTAAAATGTATCTGGAAGTATCAAAACTGTCAATAAATCTTAATTAATTTATACTTTTGAAAATGTTTGGCAATTACATAGTTGCACTATCGCATGTCTAAACACACTCTCTATATATAATTAAACACACATTATAAAATAAAATCTCCCTCGCCGTACACCGCTCACTTCTTCTAAATCACACACAGGATTTTGACATGGTTATAATTTATAGAAACAGTGGGAAACGAGGAAGGTTGTGTGTATACATATAATAAGAGGAACGGATCGATAATTCATATAAATAAAAATTAAACCATGTAATGTTAACTAGGCAGGTCGCTAGTATGACATTTATCTTTTTAACAAAAAATAAACCGACTTCAAACCGTCTGATGGTCTTTTCTCGTGGATTCCATTATCATAACTGGACCAAATTGAAATGGGACCACACGGGAAACACCAGCTTTCAAATAAAAAAAGAATCATAGAAATCGTTTCACCCAGTCGAAAGTTATGAGGTAACAAACATAAAAAAAAAACATACACGCGTCGAATTGAGAACCTCTTTTTAGGAAGTCTGTTGAAAAATAGCTTCTAATTTACATATTGCAATATTTATTTTTGTTTATATACAATATGGAAGTATTAATTGCATAATGAAATAAAAACCGTATAAAATGCTATTAATGTTAATATACCAATTGGATTTTTATTCAAATATTTTATTTCGCAAGTGCAATATACATTGACCCACTAAAATGACGCTTGAATTTTAGACACTCCGCATCGGGCGTGATGTTTTCGTAACTTGCCTACATAGCACCGTATTTTTGTGAGGTCGGTGGAACTCTACACATAACGATGAAGGTCGCGCCTATGATACATATCATATTTACGTAATATAAAAGAAATACCTGTTACATTTGCCCACCGGGAACGAGACGCTGTATTTCTCTTTGGCTATTGCGATACATATTGGACATGCAATGTGTACAGAGTTCATTAATATATTAATTTTAATGTCTAATTTTCAACTCAACTATTTAACTTTTGTTTAAAGGTTAAGAAAGTTACAGAGATTAAGCGCACTAACTTTTACAGAATCAATCTACTTTTCCAGTATTTTGTTGCGAACTAAAATATTCGCGCTTTTATAATATTATTTGCTTACTACAATTGAAATAAAGGTTTAAAGACACTGCTTAGAAAATGATTTTTTAACATTAGAAATAAATTAACAATTGTTTTAATCCGGATTTTCCATTTTATATTCCATCGTCTAAAAAACGTTGTTATGAGCTTAAAAATATCTAACGACTTTGTTGCACTATCTGTTACGGATAGTATTCTGTGGTTGTATTCGAATTTATTTTATATATTCACAATTTCACATATTAATCCAATAAATCATTTAATTTTTAAAACAATATATGAACAATTCCTAAATTCATTAAAGTTTGTTTTAAACCTCCAACCTCCAATAGGTCTGTCTTGTCTTTTCAACCTATATGGCCTATGTCTATCGTGACCTAGACAAGGCTATATTACAAGTGTTATATTTTTAAGTAAGTATTAAAAAAATATTAAGTAACATCTTAAATTTTTCACGCGTAAATGAAGTTGTTCCGACACGACAGCCCATTGTTTTGTCACTTCAATCTGGTGAATAATTATTGTGAATTGTAATTAGCGTTTATACACATATTTCTTATTGCACAAAACCACTGAGTAACAAAACTCAAAGACAGAGTAAGGTCAAGATTGACTATCAATGAAATTCATTGGTTTCCACCGTTACGTTTTTATTTACTTAAATATTTTTATATATTTTTAAAATCTTACTTTACTCAAATAATGATATATTGTATTTGCAAAACTTGTTTTTTTTTATTTTTTATTTTAATTTATTTGTATAGAATACATAATACAATTATATGTATTATGTATGTATATAAATAAAAATTAATCTAATCGTATTTGTTCTTTATAGACTCCAAAACTGCGCAACCGATTTTAATACGATTTTCACTTATGGAAAGAGGGATAAACGAGGAAAGTTTACGTGTATAGGTAATGATCGCATCCGTTGTGAATTAGTTGCGCATTAGTAATTAATAAATACAGAGCTGAATCATATGAGGTTAGGCTAGATGTTACGTTTTCAAACATTGACTTACATAACTATAGGTTAATTATTGTTAAATTTGCTTTCATTATAAGTGAAAGTCAAATATTGCAATAAATCCGTACCAATATTATAAATGCGAAAGTTTGTATGCATGTATCGATCTTTGTTACTCTTTCACGCAAAAACTACTGAACAGATCACCATGAGCATACACGTTGTCTGGGACACAAGAAAGGACATAGGGTATATTTTATAAAGTTAGGCGGTCGAAAACGCGTGCAGCAGCTAGTATTGTAATAAAAGTAGGTCGCTCTGTTTCCGCTAACTTTTTCCAAACCATCAGGTCGTTTTTGATACCGCTTTCACCAATCAAAAAACCGATAAATGAGGAAGTTATAAGGAGATAATGTAATATCTCGAATTATTATATTCTTAAAATTTTGCCACCAAATCTTATTAAATCTTAATCTTAACTTATAATAAGTTGAAAAATTATCAAATCAAGGATTTTGCTACGATTGTTCACGTTGTATCAAAATTACACATTGCATAAAAAAAATATTATCTTATATTTCACTGAACAAAATAAGATTTTAAAAGTATCAACAGGTATCAATGAAACCGTCCTTCATTAATTGAAATCGATTAACTCCATTAATCTTTGTTCAACTTAAGGAAATCAACTTATTTAATTGTATACCTAGCTATAAATTGTAGGCGACCAATGATAAGCAATTATAACATTGCAACGGCTAAAGGTTATTCTATTTATCTATTTATTTCTTATTTGTATTAGATAATCTTTCTTTACATCAATAGTAATAATAAATCTGTAGGGGTTGGTCATGGAGTAAATTACTTTGTTTTTAGAGATATCGTATTTATAGGCTCTATACATGATACTGAAACTAAATTGACGATTTTAGAATTTTTTTCTGTATGTATGTATGTTCCTCCATAATTCTTAAACGAATTAACTGATTTTCATGAAACTTGGTAGATAAACATTTAGAAGTATAGGACACAGGATAGGCTACTTTTTTCTTTTTAACGCGGACGAAGTCGCGAACCAGCTAGTTGTATAAAATAAAGTCGCTTCCCTCTGTATGTCCCTTTGCATGTATGCTTAGATCTTTTAAACTACGCAACGGATTTTATTGCGGTTTTAACTATTGGAAAGATCGTCGAAATTGTAGAAAAAAAATCCCTTGCGAAGTCGGGAGCGGGTCGCTAGTATTTAAAGCAATCCATGTGACCTTGTCGGTTTTTTTTTGGTTATAAAAATTTCGTGCGACTGTCGTATATATACAAGTTATACAAAAACAAGAAACACGAGTTTTTACACATTGACAAAGCAAATGACCTTCTTCATTAATGATTTGAGCTTGAAGAGTATTATTATTTAGATGGATTTGTGAAACTCAGTCACTTATGAAGGGTGCTGAATACCTACCTAATACGGATTTCAAATGACGACCGCTGTTTTTAATAACAATACAATGAAACAATCTTTTCCATACCTTTATCTTATGTCTTATGTGTAAAAAATAAAAATAAGTTGCTTCAAAAACTCGAGAATTGGTAGACCAATTTTAATTCGGTTTTCACATATAAAAAGAGGGTTACACGGTGAATTTCTTTTAATAAAAATTGTAGCGGATCGCTAGTCTTGTTATATATAAAAATGATTTAGTAGCGGTTTCGCAAAATTTTGTTTCGTACAAATTGTGCGAAGAAGTGACTTTAAAATTAAATATATTTTTAGTCGCTAATTAATTTATAATTATTATTTTTAATTTTGTATGAAACAAAATTGTGCGAAACCACTACTAACAATTGCTATTCGTTTGTCTCTCTCAAACTCGAGAACGGCTTGACCAATTTTAATTCTGTCTTCACTTATAATCAGGGAAGGTTTGTACGTAAAATATTTTATAAACATAACTGTGTTGATAAATTAAGTCGATTTCCGCGTCTACCTATGTGTATCTGTATATACGGACAGAGTATTTTGATGCGGTTTTCATCATCAGTTAGATATATTTTTACGGAAATTTTATATGTAAACATAAATTATTTAATTAATAAACTTAATTAATTTTCTATATAAGTAGAAGAGAACAATATTTTGCAACTAAGCAAGTTAAATTTTTATACTATTTGGCGCTTCAATGGAAAAACTTACAAGTGAATGTGTAGGTAACTCGAATGCTCTTAGATTTACGGATTTCATAGATAATTTTACTGTTTTGCGGTGTAGCCTTAAACCAAAACTGCAATCTTGTGAACATCAACTTTAAATATCTACCTCAGTCCATCACTACATTGTAAATGAGTTATTATGTACCTACATCTCTGCTTAAGATTGCATTTTTAATCAGAAGAGAAAATGCAGACTGTTCGGAGACACAAAAAAATTAAAAAATTGGTTTTCTTGTTGTACTGTTCCCAACAGTGAAATAATTTTTCAAATCGGTCCAGTAGTTTCGGAACCTATTCAATGCAAACAAACAACTATTTTCTATATGATATTAGTACCTATAGATGCGGTATCGAACCTATGCCAGCAACTGTCAGAGTATTTAAAAAAATCACAGATTTCGTGCCCCACACGACTATCGAGCGCCAAATTAGAAAAATTCAGAAAAAAGTTCAATTTTTTTTCACTATTTCGGCCATAACTTCTTTCGTTTTTGACTTTTTTGAAAAATTCTTTTTGCACCTTGTAAGGTGTAGGAGCTGTAGCTCTCGTGAATAGGCGTCTTTTGAACCCTTTTTGAATATCTTACAACTTACAACTTACAATCTTTACAACTCTCCGAGATATAACTTTTTCGTGAAATCGGGGCCTATACTGAAGCGAATGAAAAGACATTTCCAATGTCAAAACAGATCTACAATCTGTATTTGTAAACGTCCTTTAACCAAGAGCATCGCTATTTGATGCGAAAACGAATACTGTAATAGTTGACATAACAAATTTTGTGTAGCGAAACACGGCGTGTCTTGAGAACGTAGAACAAACAATATTACGCAATGACGGGCCCCTTTCTGACGTAGCATTGGTTGCACAGTAGTTTTTTTTTATACAGAGCATATTATGTAAAACTATCTCATTTATTTATCAAAACCAACCTAAACTAGCGACCAGCTCCCGGGCTCACACGGGTGCTTTTTTCTGCAAATTACATAGAAACCTTTCTCATTTACCTAACACTCCTTCCATTAGTGAAAACAGCAGACATACAGACACACAGACAGAGACACGCTGCGGGGGACTTTGTTTTACCTATTATATATGGATGCAAAAATTTTGTATGAGTGAACGGAATTGGATCAAATTTGGCACACAAATAATTTATTACTATTATCATAGCTAGTCTAGTCTATACTTTTACTAGTATTATAAACAGGGAATATTTGCATTTTTGTTTGTCACATAAGTCATAAATCAAAAACTGTTAAACCGATTTTAAAAATTCTTTCACTCACAGAGAGCCTATAGTGAGTAACATATAGGTATACCTATTTTTTTATAAAGTTACTCGGACCAACTCGCGTACAAAAGTTATAACTTAGTAAAGAATAAACTTGAAAGTAGCATAATTAATTTGGAGCTTATTTAGAAACCGTTACAACTATAAAACGAGCTCCGTCTCCGTTCTAAGGTATTAGTTTTAAGTAATATCGCGTGGGTATACTTTCGTGTGCCTCCAAGCATGATAGCCGAAAAAGTGAAAGTCACGTGGCACCTACTATTCCCTCACCAGCCTAGCTTGGACATTGCACGGACGGTATTTTTCCTCCCATTATTTCTCACGTATTATTAACGATCTATTAGCAATTCATATTAGATGTTTTTTTATGCAAAAACCGGGTCATAATATGTTTCTTTAAGGACGTACATATTTATAAGTTGTTTCACAATTAATTTATTACTAGCTCAGTTTCTATATTTAGAAGTTAGGCAACAGTCCAATTGATGGTAAGTAGTAGGTGGATAACAACGCCTATAATATAAGCAAAACCACAGGTTCTGCAAGTGCTCTGCCGATTATAGATATTAGGGTAAGGGTAGGATTTCAAGGGGATACTATGTCGGCTTGAATTTTAGTTTTTAACTCTTAAAACATCGATTTGTGTTTTTAATTTGGTCAATACGATACTAGTTGAAATACTTTTAAGTTCTTCTAAACTGATAACTGTGAATGGCAATATATTATTTAACAGAATTCTTAAATAGAGAGAGGTTTTTTTAATGACTTCATGGAAAATATAAAGTCTTGTATTAGTTATACAAATTAACAATTACATATGTATGTATACAATACATGTATACATACATACATTAGATAAAGCTTTTTCTATGATCAAAACTACAACTGAGTAGGAGGCTTGTATGAAATAAAACATTTTTATATAACCAGTCACCACCTTCAATATCAACAATCATCTTACATTAAAAACATACTATAGTAAAATCGCCCTTGTTCACTGTCAGTCCAATGACCTAAAATCACTTTCCAATGTCAGAAGCAATGCCGTTGAAAGTTAAACTGCCGAAAACTCAAATGCTTCCTAAAATTAAAAAAAAATACACGATTCAATTTATCAAAGTCGGCCGATTTTGTGAATTGTAGAGCTTCAAATTGCGAAAATTCTAAAATAAATTTGTAAAATCTTAAGGTGATACGAAACAAAAAAAAAAAACTTAAATTAAATATATAATAGGCCTCCTTTTAAATTAACATGATATTGATGTTTCTTCGAAAATATGTAAAGTGACATAAAATGGGGAGTGGCACATTTGTTTTTTACATAATATGTTAGAACATTTTCATTAATGATAGTTCATTAGGACGATGCAGACTTGCGACTAAATAGATGCTGATTCGGATCTCCGTGTAGCCGACTTTTAGAGATTTCCATTCATGTGATTATCGTTAAGAATTGAGAGTAATTTTTACTTTAAAAAGGAACGGTTATTTCCTGCCGATTTCAAGTCAAGAGAAGGTATCGTGAGAAAACCTGCGTGTTTAGAAATGTATCAACCATTTCTCATTTAATTTTATTTTTAACATATGTATAGCTTCTTTATTTACTAATACAGATACAGAGTAATACAGATTAGAACTTTTATAAATATTGTCATAATTGATCCACAAAAATATTCTACAATAGCTTATACAAATAAGTCTGCTCATGCTATAACTAAATTTATAGTTTGTACAAGGTAACTTATCGAAATCGGTAGTTAAGTATATATTTATATAAAAAAAATATGTGTCTATCATTCCATGAGTGTGTGGGTCACCCTAAAAAAGATATAAAGCATCCATAGGAGTGACCATGAATACCGCACATTATATATGATTTCACAAAATTGCCTCAATCTCTGCTGACGATTGGTTGAGTCGCTAATAAAAAAAGCAACTTATTCTTGCGTTAACCTCACTTACATTACAAGAACTTCTATCATGTAACAATTGCCGTAAAACTATTTATTATGCTTTTAGCATGATTTTAGTCATATTTAAAGATATATTTTTAGCCATATTAATATGTCAAATAAAAAATGTCGTGTCGTGGACACTGTCGTGCGTTACAAGTAATATTGTTTTTTAGGGTATTATTTATGTACATATATTCCAGATACAATTTCTGTAGGTACCTTAGCGTAGTCCTCTTATCCCTGGATCAAGAGTAGACAGGCGCACACTTCGTCATAGACACTAAGAATTCTCAAACTTCGCAAGTGCATTAAAGTTATCGCATTGCATTTTAAAGTTTATTCGCAAAGCTAACGTAAAACTAATTTTCAGATGATTATAAAAAAATATTACTTTACTCACCGGCCACAACTACACGACTAATGATATAAACTTGCATATATGTAAAATGGTAAACACTCGTAATAATAATAAACAGGGTCGTTTTATCGCAAACCAGGAACTGTTGCGAACGATACGAACATTAAGGTACTTCCGTAAAAATACAATATCCTTACTTATCTTTTAATTCTATTTAGTCTTAATTTTTAATTGCATTAATTTCTTTTTTATACGCATTTTTCAAATTATTTTATTTCTGGTGACATTTCAAATTACGACAAAATTATAGGATTTTAATAAGTTTATTTTCTTTCAATCGACTTCCGAAAAATTTGACTCTATTTTTTTTATGTTTGTTACCTTATAACTTTCGACTGGGTGAAACGATTTTGATGATGCTTTTTTTATTTGAAAGCTGATGCTTCCCGTGTGGTCCCATTTCAATTTGGTCCAGTTTGGACAATGGCATCCATGAGAAAAGACCATGAGACGGTTTGTAGTCGGTTTATTTTTTAAAAAGAGTTATAATGAAAGCGTTCAGAAGCAAGCGCCCTTTAAGTGCCCATTTCAGTGTGATCTTAAGAAGGAAATGTGCGCTGCCAACTAAATATATTTGGTAATCTATACCCATATAAAAAGCTGAAGAGTTTGTTTGTTTGGTTGCGGAATCTCAGGAACCACTTGTTCGAATTGAAACATTCTTTTTGTGTTAGATAGTCCATTTATCTAGGAAGGCTATAGGCTGTAGAGGACTCGGACGAAGTCGCGGGCACCAGCTAGTCATTCATACAATTAAGTAAAATCTAAGTTAATTTATTAAGCTTTAAAGCTAAAAATTTTATCTAAAAACATTTACAACCTGTGACCTACCTAATTTTAGAACAAGCATATTTTATGTGAGGACATACTACTTGATTGAGTAATATGTCATAAATATGTAAATTACAATGTAGAATATTCAATTGACGTCAAAATGTCAAGCCTTTTTTTGACATTTAAATACATTATAAATACTAAAATTAGTAAAAATTCTAGATTATGGAAATCTACTAAAGAAGTAAAGTTTGTATGTTTGTACGTAAGAGGTAATCTTCGAAACTACTTATTCGATTTAAAAAAAGCTTGCCCCGAAAATAAGGTTAGAATAGAATTTCAGGTTAAATATTAAATACGAGAGAAGACGCGGGCACTAAGTTATCTAAAAATGAAGATCCAACGTCAATGTGTGTCAGGCGTTATAAAAAATCATTTATTTTTCATATACGGACGAAGTCGCGAGCACCAGCTAGTGTTTTATAAATTAGTTGTTTTAGGATTATGTACCTACTTTCTATTGTGTCTCAAATTTGTTTAAGCATAAAAAAGTATACCAGTTTTGACAGGTTTGTTTTCGTTGCGTATTCGTGAACAATTTATTTTCTATGTCAAATTCCATGAGCAACATTTTGTTCGCTATATTCAATAGAATCAAAATAAATTATGAATATTTTGTTTATATAATATAGTGAAATGCAATCAACAGGAAATAATCCTAAAATAAATTAAATTGGATCGTTGAAAAAATCTAATAACAAAAAGTAGGCAGTTTATGTAGGACTATTTATATGCACTGGCTCTCGTCTTAAATCAATCAATACTAATAATAAATGTGTAAGGGTTGGTCATGGAGTAAGTTACTTTGTTTTCAGAGACATCGTGTTTATAGGCTCTGTACGTGATACTGAATACAATACTGATACAATTTTTTTATGTATATATGTAGTATGTTCCCCCATAACTATTAAAAGAATTAAGAGCATTCATGAATTAGAATCAGGCTAGAGTTAAAATTTATGATTTTTAGTAGTTTCAGATGTTTAGTTTGCAGATAAGATGTTAACGTCATATTACTTGTAGTTTAAATTAAATTAATTCTCATTAGAACAGTTTTTAAACAGCCCTTTTTCAAACTAACGCAGATAAATATACAAAATATTAAAAAAAATATAAAACAATGTTTTTAGAACATAAATGTCTTCACATACTAGGTCGAAAAAAAAACATTAATATCTCAAATTTGATACTAAAATAAGAGGTTTAATATCATGAAAAATTACTAAAAGTGACAGTTTTTATTATACTTTTCCTAATGTACTATATACTAATGAAAATTTACAGAAATAGTATATTTCTTACAAACTATTATCTAATAAATGATATGAATTTTTGGAAAATCAATATTTTTATAAGTTTTTCATATATAATTTTACTAATATACACACTTACATGCTTTTCTCAATTAAAAAAAAAACGGCGCGGAACACAGTTAGTAAGTAATAATTTTCTTGTAAATACTTTATTAGATACTAGCTGGTGCCCGCAACTTCGTCCGCGTTCTCTATAGTCTATATTTAGCCTTCCTTGATAAATGGACTATCCAACACAAAAAGAATTTTTCAATTCGAACCAGTAGTTCCTGAGATTAGCCCGTACAACCAAACAAACAAACTCTTCAGCTTCATATATTAGTATAGATTATATTTGTTAATTAAGTTTTTATATTAATTTTGTTTTTGCTGTTTTTTTTTTTAATAAAAATAAATATGTGATTTAATATCTAATATATTAATTAACTTACCATTTATTCTCTTATCATTTAGGAGAGTTAAAAATGATCCTCAATATATTTATTCATTCAAGTCAAAAGTCCATTTATGTGTTAAAACTCAAAAGTTATTTTTAATAATAAATTTCTTTACTAATATGCGTAAAGGAACAACATAATCTTAAACATAAATACATACGGGAAATATACCTTTATTTTTGTTCACGTTAATGTTATCCGAGCACATAATTTTTATAATACAATATATATGTAAATCGGTGTAACCGCTAGAATTTTTGGTACACCTTAAATAATTCGCTAAGAGTATCGTAGAGAGAGGTCGCGTGAAAGTTAATAAGAAAAAAAAATCAAATTACCGTGTAGTTTAGATGATAGAAGCTAGTACGACGAACGTAGATTGTATACGGACAACTACAGCCTCCCACGTGCACTGACAGACACGTACTGGCGCTACGACAGCCTTAACACTAGATAAAATAGTTGCTTCTATAGTCGTCACTACTACAGTTCACGGACACAAAAAACAAATCTAAACTTGTTGGGCTGCAAACAGTTTATTTTTGCTATTAAAAAAATGCCAGTCGTATTCTATACTAATATTACAAAGAGGAAAGATTTGATTGTTTGTTTGTATTGAATAGGCTCCGAAACTACTGGACCGATTTGAAAAATTCTTTTACCATTAGAAGCCGACATTATCCCTGATGAACATAGGATACTTTTTATCGCGGGCAAATGCTTCATTCCTACGGGAAAACGGGTAATAGGACAACGAGTAGTAAGAATTCCTCCGTACTTATCTTTTTTACATAACTTCTAAAGGCTGAATCGATTGGGTTGAAATTTTATATGGGTATTTCGATGGTTACCTGGATGATTTAAAAATACAATTGGACCCGGTAGGTGGCGCTGCTGTCGATATGTCAACTACTAAACGGCTTGAAATTTTGTTTGTGTATTTCCATGGTTTCACAGACACAAATGTATTAAGGTATTAAGAAATGTTAATATTTATGACGATTCCATAATGAATTATGAATCCATAATTTACAATAATGAAATTGAAGGATGCTGTACAGTTTGATGCTTAATAGTTTGCTGAATAGTCTGATTTACATCCAAAATTTAATTACACCACTTGATAGCTAAAAAAATCAAAGATTTACCAAAACCCAGAATATACGATATATATCACAAATGCGCCAAAATAAAATATTGCGCGTAAGGCACACATATTCTTGTATTTATTGTTTAAGTTTCGTTAAGATAAAAATCGTTTACAAAACTGCGGAAATCTCTTTAATGCCTTTATTTCTACCGAAATTATGTCAGAATTATAAAAAAAAAAACAAAAAATAATTTATTTTTCTCAGTTAAGTATTGCAAGGATCTGTGTACGAAATTATTCATATTACGTACGAAATTATTTTTATTTCATTTTATTTTTCATTTGAAATACCGCGTCTTATAACTTTAAAACTGAGCTACGGAAAACGAAAAAAATGTGTATTTCCGCTATGCACAAAATGTCGCTTTGTATAACAAAATTTAATTATTTTCTGCAAATTTATTCAGGATTTTATATGTGAAACTTAAAATAAATAAGTACATGAAATCAAGGACACTAAAATGAAACCTGTTATTAAAAATTCAATGTGTAATAATTAAGTAGGTGTCAAAATTAAAGATGTACAAATGCATTTTTTAACACCAAATTTTACTGTTTTACAAATATATCTAACTGTAAACGCATAAGTGCTTAGACTTCGAGGTGGGTTTAATGAGTATAATATAAATAATATAAATAAGTTTACTTATATTTGAGTTGAAACTATTAGTATAGATGACTTAGACGACTTTACACGACTAGTCGTAATAAGATCTGCACTAATATTATAAATGCGAAAGTTTGTATGGATGTTTGTTACTCTTTCACGCAAAAACTAATTACCAATTACTATGAAATTTTGCATACACCATGAGTCTGGGACCTTTCATCGTTCAACCGCGCGAAGTCGCGGGCACCAACTAGTATAAGATATATATAACATAGATGCGTTTGCTTCTGGGACTCAAATAACTTCAGAGCGATGTTTAGTGCATGGTGGACCACGATGGGATAAAAGGCGGTTTGGGATACATGAATAAATTACAGATTCATATAATTTAATAAAAAAAGGAGAATCTGTTAATCATACATTTTAATGGTTGTGTTACATACATAATAAGTAAAATCCTTACATTGTGAGTTATTGTTTTTGTCCAAGTCCGAAAGTCCAAAATGGTATTAAATGTGTTTCAATATGTCTCCAAGCTTATGTGACGGCCACATGCATTCACAGCTGGCTGGAATAACCATGGTTTTCGTTTCCCAACATTCACTGAAATTTATTTAAACAAATTAATTACAAAAGGAATGTACGAGCTACCAAATATCAAATATAAAATAAAAAATATATACTTTCAAACTTTTTACACTTGTCGTGTCGTTGCTATGAATTTATAAGAAGGCGCTATACCCTATATACCATGAATAGAGTGTAACTTAACAAGTATTCTGGATAATAAATTAAGTTTTATTGCAATTTATAGTAATTTTGACGAGCTCGTTGGATGAGTGGTTGGAGTGCTCGCCTGAACGCTCTGTTCCAGGGTTCCCGAGTTCGATTGCCGGCAGTGTTAACTTTGGAAATGAACTTTTTAAAGTTAGCTCTGGTCTGGAAGTAGGATTTTGGAAAGTAGTAGCAGGGCACACTGCATTTTCGTAGTCATTTGGTCATTTGGCCGTCTGCCAGAAGACCACCGTGAAATAACAGTAGGTTATATGTGTGCCATTGTGTTTTGGTGAGTAATAAGGGATGCAAAAGCTCATTTACCTATACTTATATAGGTAAAGTAACTATAGGTAAAAAGTTAAAAAGTAAGTTTAAAAAATTGTATTTATCGTTGTAGTAGTTGCCTAAGTAATATGTTGTTTTTAGAGAGCATTCATTTCGCTCAAGATGACATACCTTGAATAACGTCTTCTAGTTAGATGAATTGTTTTATTTGACTGAACGCAAGCAAATCCTAAGCTGGAGCATATCTGGAAAAAATAATGATTGAAAAGATTTCTGAAATTTGACACTAAAAATGTATTTATAAAATTAAAGTTGTTTAATTTTATTACATAACTAGCTGGTGCCCGCGACTTCGCCCGCGTAACATTGTAAATTATATACTAAAACCTTCCTCGAGAACCACTCTAGGTATGTATCCATTGGTGAAAACAGTATGAAAATCGGTGCAGTAGTTTTTGAGTTTATCGCAAACAGACAGACTGACAAGGCGAAGGACTTTGTTTTTATAATACCTATGTAAGGATAAGTAAAATTTAATCTATATTTCCGATTTTTTTAAATGCTTATGGAAAAACTACTTGCTACTGAGTTACGTCTCGAGGCCAAAATGTGTGTTGATACTAAAATTGTATAAGTTACTACAACCAAAGATTATCTTACTTCTTTATTCAGACCAGAATCACCGCTATTGTTAGATGAAAGACAGCGGATTTCTTCGTAATAAGCTGGTCGATATTCGTATTCATTTGTATTCAACTTTCTAATCTTTCTCTCCTGAGGACAGATCGGGTAGTGTCTCTGTAATTATTATAATAAACAACTTAATTTAGCATTAGGTACGATAGAGAGATTATATATACAGCATTAGTGAAATAATAGATAGATGGACGTACCTGTGCCCCTAATTGTCTCAGTTCTCTTTCGTGTTCATCCTCAAGTGATTCCGTGTATTCCGGCAGAGGCTGTAATCGTCAATAACATCTACATATAGGTATTATATTTTACATATATACAGTAATCTGAACGCCAGAAAACATGTATTGTTGGTCTTTATAGATTATGGTAAGGCCTTTGATACACTGCGGCATGACCTTCTAATAGAACGGCTAGAAAATAGTGGTGTTAGGGGCAGACTGTTGGATTGGTGGAAGGATTACCTAAATGAGCGATGTTTCCAAGTAAAAGTTGCAGGAACACTCAGTAAAATAGTTGACGTTACGGAGGGAACAGCCCAAGGATCAGTCCTTGGCCCGTTGCATTACCTTACGTACGTAAACGACCTTGCTAATGTCATCCAACACTGCAAAATTTATCAGTTTGCTGATGATACCTGCTTATTGGCAGCCGATGAAGATCCATTGGCCGCACAAAATATGATACAAAGGGACTTCACAGCAGTCTGTGAGTGGTCGCATGACTCTGGGCTGGTACTCAATGCCGACAAAACAAAACTTATACACGTTCGGTCTAGTCACAATTACTATTCTGGTGAAATTAAAGTGGTAGCCCATAGTCATGTCTGTCTCCACTCGAAAAATGGACAATGCACTAACGCATGCATAAATATTGAGCAAGTGGCTGAACACACATACTTGGGTCTGGTAATAGATAATAGGTTTAATTGGGCGAAACACATAGATAAAGTCTGTAACAAACTTCGAGCAATACTAGCTAAATTTTATATAATTAAATACAAAGTACCTTATGACATACTATTGACTATGTATAAAGCCTTAGCTGAGAGCATACTGTCCTATGGGTTGAGTAGCTATGGCCGTACTTATAAAACATACCTAGACCAAATATTTAGAATACAATATAGATTATTAAAATTAATAGTGCCTTTAAAAATAAAAAATCAATATAGTGAGGATCCAATGGGACTTTTTAAGTACTGTGGAGTAGTTCCAATTCACAAAAAAGTTGATTATACATTGCTCATGGAGCAGTATTTTCGTGAAGAAATCCAGGTAGTTAAAAGCCACGCAATGGTCACTAGAAAGGTCAGTAATAAGGTACTATGGAAACCAAAATTTATTAATGAATACGGTAAAAGAACCTCCCATTTTATTATTCCCCATCTCATCAATAATTTACCCATTGAATTAAAAAAGGAAATTACACAGAATAACATAAAGTCTACCCTAAAAAAATATTATCTAAACGACATAAATAACATCTGACATCTAACATATTTTTATTTTTTATATTTTTTATTTTTATTTTTCTTTTATTAATTTTAGTTTAATGTGATTTTATTTATTGGATGATTGACTTGGTTTTTGAATTGAATCGATTTAATTTAATGTAATTTTGTTTATTAATTAATTAATTATTAATATTTGTCTATTAAGTAATTGATTATTAATTATTTGATTATTGATATTTCTTTATAATTCATGATAATTGTTAAAAAGTATTGCATGGAATGGAGCATCCTGTGTAGCGAGTTGCACACGCACGGTGCGTGTCCGATGCCTCGTTCGGTCGGTTTTTGTACTGCTAAATGAATAACTTCAACAAAGTTAGGCATGTTGATGAGGTAGTCTTAATGTGTTTGCTAGTTTCTACTTACTGTAATGTCATGGCGTGAATTAATATGTCTAGACAAACCTAATAAAGGTTTACAGACATTGTAATCATATTTTTTTAGAGTGTATGTGTTCGATAAATAAATAAATAAATAATAATAATATTATATAAAGCTGAAGAGTTTGTTTGTGTGGTTGTACGGGCTAATCTCAGGAACTGATGATTCGAATTGAAGCAAAATATTGTTGTATTGGATAGTCCATTTATCGAGGAAGGCTTTAGACTGTAGAGAACGCGGACCAAATCGCGGGCACCAGCTAGTAAGATATATAATGGATATGTGAAAAATGTAAATAGGTAGTTCTTTTTTGAATTAAAAATTAAAAATGATAAAATAAAAAAAAATCATACACATTTATCGCTGCCTTCATAATTGAACATCCTTTTCGTTTTAGGCCTACGAGCTTAAGCTTTTAAGATTTTAGAGTTTTTAACAAGCCGAGAGCCAAAAACCTAAACCCTGTAATGCCCTGTATTTCGGAATCGCCACAGTCAAGTTTCTACTTGACTGTGGCGATTGACTGGGCCTCACGACAAAATTTGACACAGGACCCTAAATTTAATAATGTTATCCTAGGGCTGGAAAAATATAATTTTGCTCATACAAGTTGTGTTTTGTATAATGTCCGGTTATTTCATGAATACCTCAGCTGTTTCGTCGCTGTCCTGTTCATCGGTCTGCCTTCGCCTTTCCTTGAATTCCAATTGTCTAGTCCGTTCTAGCTCGCCAAGAACCGAGTTCATAACCTTGTTAGAATTAGGGATCCGTAGAACATGTTCAAATATCTCTCTAGTTGACTCCTCGCTTGAACTGGATATGGAAGATGCCAGACATAAATATGCGTATAAAGTCTGCGAACAAATTTAATTAATTAAGGCGATTTTTTTATGGCCAACGTTTACAGACACTATGACAGTCCACTTGATGATAGGTGATCATTGTTTTCTACATATAAATACTTATATTATATAATAAAAAATATGCCATGGGACGTAATCTGCTGAACACAGCATGTAATCCTATCAAATGATGATGAATATAAAACTTTTCTGACCGTTACTGTTTCCTAGTGATACAGGATCACTAGAGTAATTTTACCTCATTGTCACACCTAGATATTTTCTCTCGTAGTGGCTTTTACAATATCGATATTGAAACTCTTTACATAGTTAATTTGAAGTCGCATTACGGGATTCCTCCTAACCTCTTCCTAAACCTCGCAACGGATTTAGTCTACGTACAGGTATTTGGGCAAATAGACTTTGCCCAATTGATGCCAGCGAACTGATTGACAATCCCGGAAGGGTCACAAATTTAAACCAGTGGGATTCAGCAATCATTCTTTATTAGTGCATAACAAACGAGTTCTTAGTCGTGTACAAGCATTTTTAAACTCAATGTTATACAATTACATAATTTATAAAAATAATGCAAACTTTAAAAATATTTATTTGGATGACACTGCTTATGAGCCGATGGTCTCGCAACTTCCCCATTTACATTCTAATAAGAATTTGTCAATTTTATTCGTCCATGATTATGGAAAAACGTACTACTAACTAGATACTATTTATAATTATTTCAAAAAAGAAAACATTTTTACACGTTATGTTAACGAGATCAAAAAACAGTTTTTAGAACATAATAGATACGGGAAGCGACTTCGTTTTATACAAAGTTCTTTTTGTTTTTGGACACAATTATATGTTTTTATATATTTTTTTGCAACATGAAATAATTTTCAACGAACACATGAAAAGGCGAATATAAATAAAATCACGACTTTTTTGAATATCTAATATTATAAGTCCTATGTAAGTACTTACATGCAAAATTGTTACACGTTTCATTTTTTCGTTCGTTCAAGGACCAAGAGCAGAAAACTTAATGGAGCTATACTGAAACACCTTTTGTGAATTGTTTCGAAAGGAAAGCCTTTTTATATAACAAATTCATTATCGCAATCTATTTATTTACCCTTCAAAGCTTTACCAATAATCCAGATGTTTATCCGTTTGGTAGTTATAATGTGGATATACCCTGGACATTGTTGCTAATATAAAGAAAATAGTATTCTTGATTTTCGTTCATAGATTTTCAGATCGAATTTTAGACAGTATTAATGAGAGTTATATTTTATCGATGAGTAGCGACCCGCTCCTGGCTTCGCCTGGGATGCAATTTTTTTGTACACACAAACCTTGTCCCTCTATATTAGAATTTAGAAGTAGTTAGAAGAGACACAGACATTTAATGAAAGAAATGGTTACTGTAAGTGAATTTTAACAGATGGGATATGCCATCGTGGCTTTAGGATTTTAGAATAAGTACAAGTCTCTAGTAAGTCATTTTTATGTACCTCTTAAGATATATTTAGCCTACGTAATCCAATTTAATTTATTGTTAGGCTTCTTAAAAAATCAACTATATGTAATATACATAAAACTTTCTGCGAAAAATTATCTAAATGATGACGAAACCCGCATTAAAATCCGTTGCTTAGTTTAGAAAATCTAAGCGTAATACAGAGGGACAGGCGTAGACGGCGAAAAGCGACTTTGTTTTGTACTAAGTATGTAAAGGTAAGACGACATAATTAGAATGCATGACTAATTAATATCCTAAAGTTTTTCGTTGTTCGATTAGGTATAATTTTAGAAATGGACAAAGTATTACGAGCTATACGAGCCCATTTTATTGATGAGTTAAAAGATAAACTTTGCCTAATGAAATTTTCATTCTTTCTTTGGTCTGAGTATTACAAGTAGTGGCAGGGAACACTGCGCGATTTAAAAAAAAGTATTGTTCCCGAGAAGTTTGTAAATGGTAAAAGACAAAATTCAATGCTTGACAATTCAATATACATATTATTATTTATACTAATATTATAAAGAGATTTGATTGTTTGTTGATTTGAAAAAATATTTCATTGTTGGGCAGCGAACATTATTATTTATCAGCGAGTAACATAGGTTATATTTTATAAAGTTACGCAGCGAAGTCACTTGAAACAGCTACTGAGCAATAATAATATAATAATTTACTAATAGAAAGAGCGTTAAAGGAGGAAATTTTTTTTATATATAATTTGCAGAAAAAATTTCGTGCGAAACCGCTAAATACTAAGAAATAAATGGTATTTTTTTTTAAATTAATACAGAAAGTTAAAGTTATTTAAAGTCGCAGCCATGATTTTCCTAATGAAAAAGTTAATTTTGTATATTACTGTACAGATTTAACAATAGATAGATTAGCACGGTGTTATCTGTGCCGGCGCGAGCTTTCTACAATTAATGTCAACCTCTAAACGGTAATTCCCATTGCTGTTAATTAATTTCTTTATAAAAATAAACCTGCTTAAGTATAACCAAACATTTTTCAAATTATTAAAAAGGTTTCATTCAAGAAACCAATTTTAATCAACCACGCTATTTTTACCGGGGCTTCGGTAAAGAAATCCTTTTCATATTCTCTTTCATTATAATAAAAGGAGAATTAAAAGAAAATTGTGTGTGTGTCAGCTCCGACACACGACTGGAGTTTACTCCTTATAGTATAATAGTATGGTAAAAAGTTGTTCCAGCTCCAAATTGTTCTATATAGGGTTTAAAGGGGGGGGGGGATTTCGAAAATTATGCAATTTAGTGCCCAGGAGAAAAAAAAAACAAATAAATTAATGGTAAAACATTAATTATTTTGTAGTTTATATAATGTATCATCATTTTTACTGCATATAATAGCGTCGAATTAAAAATTACTGAAGATCAGTCATATCTTAACAAAATACATAAGAGACATTTATTGCTCAGTAATAAGATTTACATTAGGTAATATTAAAAAATGAAAAATTAATACATAATTATTAATTTCAAATTTGTTGAGTATTTTTAATCAAAGTTTGTCCCGGGTAGTATTTTGTATTTTATTATTTTCTATTTTTAAAATTAAAGTTACCTATAGACAGAATATGTGAAACTCGTCTTCGCGATAAACTCAAAAACTACTGCACCGATTTTCATGCTGTTTTCACCAATGGATGGAGTGATTCTCGAGGATGGTTTTAGTATACAATTTACAAAGTTACGCAGGTGAAGTCGCGGGCAGCAGCTAGTAGTATATAAAATTTATATTGATAGCTGGTTACTTAACTATGTTTTTAAATAGTTTAAAATATTTTTTACACTCTGCAGTCTTTTACAAAGTTTCCATTATTGATGTGCATTTTGCCTATAATATAAATAAATTCATGATAAATTGTTGATTGTTGATGTTTTGTTCTGTGTACAGAACTACAGCACAGAACTATATTTATTACACACCTAGTCCCTCTAATATCGAGGGTCTCGAGGGATCATCTAAAAATATGAAATATCCGGTGCCACCGCGTCGTCACAGCGATAAAGATGTCCATGTATTATTCCTAAGTAAGATAAAAAGTTCTCAGCCTGACACAGAGATGGCGTTCCAATAAAAAAAAAGTATTTCGGTAGTTGGACACGAGTTGGACTCACGTAAGAACCAGTGATACGCTATCTCATACCTATTACCTACATGTAGAGCTTCACAAAAATAATTGTACCTATGATATTTAAGTTCCTTGGCATTATCGAATTAGGTAAATTGTCGCAATTATTGTTCCCAAGAATATATATATGACACTGATACACAATGACAATAATAAATTCATAATGACAAACCATTAAAAAGGCTTGATGTTTATATGAAACTATTTTATTGGTCAGAGGTGTAAACCACATTGATCGGTATATGGTGCGGTCATAAAAATCTTCGTTTTGGATTTATCCAAAGTTGACCAGAGTTTACAGGGACTTTGCGCTGACATTTCCTATTTATTATTATTAATCGTGTGGCGTATTAAAATTGGGAAGAAAGTATGTTGAGGCATTAAATTTCGCATAACAGACATACAGACATAATTTAAGTTTGTATCATTTGCATTCAGCGAGGTCTCAATATTGTAAATAGTCCATAAATCCTTGAAAAACCTCATGTAATTTGTTATGCGTTGAATACATTGCGATTCCTAGTCGATTGTTATGTAAATTTTTATAAATTGTTTTGTTTTGTTCTCTTGGGATATCAAATTCAACTTTGTAACACGTTTCTAAGTAAGTTTGTAAGTGCGTGTGCGACGAATATCACTTATATTAAACACAGTTTATATTAAAAAAAAACCACTTAAATTGACGAATAATTTTGATCTTCCACGGACTCTACGGATGTTCTACGAATTATTTTTTCTATTATCTCTATGTAGCCTTACATATTATAGAACAAAGTCCTCCGCCGCGTCTGTTCGCGATAAACTCAAAAACTACTGCACCGACTTTCATGATGTTTTCACCAATGGATATTGTGGTTCTTGAGGAAGGTCTCCTAAACTACTTAACCAATTTTGATAAAACTTCGTAACTATGTGTAATTTGTTCCAACTTAAAAGTTAGGATAATTTTTATTGTGAACCCGGGCAATGCCGGAGCGTGTATCTAGTATAATATAATTTATTTACAAGCTGTCGACTTTGTTAAACATTCTTCTCTGACGACATAATAAGTGGCAGGTTGTCTAGCATGTTCATATACATAGATAAAGCATCAGAAGTGTGACAAAATAAGTATAGGTATAGATTACCTAACAGGTTGCCAATAATTTTGTTACCGAATCAATATCATCCGGGTTTCGTGTGGCACAATATGTAATTAAAAAACATCAACAGTTCTTAGAACAGTATCGCGAGTCGCTTAATCACCGAAAGTGCTCTCTATAATAAACGCGTCACATGAGTGGAAGGTCCGCGGGTCAGGCCACTTGAGACAAACAATTCGAACCAAGGTCAAGAACAATACAATCAATAATTAAGGCGTATCTGTATAATTGAACGTGTAAAACAGTTTCGTCATTTCTAAATTGACACACTTTCTGTTTTTTAACACGTCCTAACATGATTAGATGGTATTTCATTAGGAAAATTTCTTTGCGCTTGTTTGGAAAATTACGAACACATGAGTTCACTTTCTTTGAGCATCTATTACAATATTGCTGTGCCATATAAAATGAGTTAAGTTAACAAACATTAAAATATAAATACCTATATAAAATACAAAAAAATAATAATAAGTAGTATAAGTAATATGTAATTAGATACGTTTTATGTTTTAAACAATATTTAGGCTTCTCATGTGTGCATTTTCCGCCATAAATTGTACATGTGCTACATCGCCACAAAAAATTTCGATGTGGTTAGCGGCGAATTTCGGCAATTTGCGTAAAAATTTTGTTTGTTTCTACTTACATAAGAACTGAATTATGTATATTACGTAATTATTATCTAATATTCGTGAAATATTATCTAAATTATGGTGAAAACCGCATCAAAACACCTTAGATTTACAGATACAGACTGACGCGGAAAGCAACTTCCGCAGGTGATAGTTGTGCATGTATAATATTATTATCACATATCATTAAAAAAATCACATAATCTAATAAACAATTACAACCATGTTTCTGGGCCAATTATTGTCTACCAAAACGACAGATGAGACTTGAACTTAACTTTGAATGTTCCCAACAATCAGATTTAAAATATTATGTGTAACTAGCTGGCGCCCGCGACTTCGTCTGCGTTGATAAAGAGAAAAGTAGCCTATCCTGTGTCCTGTACGTCTAAATTTTATCTACCAAGTTTCATAAAAATCAGTTAATTCGTTTAAGAGTTATGGAGGAACCTACATACATACAAAATTCTAAAAATGGTCAATTTAGTTTCAGTATCATGTATAGAGCCTATAAACATGATATATTTGAAAACAAATTAACTTACTCCATCACCAACCCTTACAGATTTATTATTAATATATTGATTATTATAATCTGACTATGACTCTTCTCCAATGTAACAAATCACATTTGTAGACACTGTTGGTTTCCATAAATTTTATCGTAAATAAATTTTATGTATCAGCTTGCACTTACGTGAAAGGTTAAATACCTAATACAACCAAATTAATCATATTTATTTTATTTTTTTATTTGGTCAACATGTTTCTTATTAACTTTAAACTGTGGACATTGTATACTAAAATATTCTGGTCATACTAATTTATCTACATTTTACTCTTTATTACTTATAATGTTTACTGTTTATTGAGTTTGAAATATTCTTTATTCGCAGTTGAATTGTACTAGCGAAAAATAATTATTATAGAGTAGAAACGTCTCGTATACGGTTATCAGGAATGTATTTACTAGACTAGACTAGACTGTCTAGCAGTGAATTATTTACATTCGGCGGCCGCTTGTGATTGTATTGCTTTGTTATGATTATCAAATCTCTATATAAAAATACAAACCAGAAAATCCTATCAAAAACAAAGTTATTTTACAGCTATTAGTAAATACAACGGCTATGGTTGTAAAGTTTGTATAAAGAAAAAATATTTCTTTGAAGAATATGTACAAGTACATACATACAAATGTGCTAATTTGATAAAAAAATAAGCTGAGACAATATATTTTTCGTTATTATTTCGTTGTTATCTCCCGTTTGCGGTTGAATTACCAGAAACGACGAAAGACATACATATAATATGTAGGTACACCTATCTAATTTTTCTGTGAAGCTTTTATATTAAATTTCATTCTTATTACTTAAAAATGTCGAACTCCCCATATAAACTTTCAAGCCCCTATAATTCAAAACCCTGAAATATACATTTTTTATTTCAAACCAGACTAACCATTTTTTATTTTATCCCTATCCAAACACTACTTGTGTGCCAAATTTCATCAAAATCCATTCACCATTTTTGTTTTCAAACATCTAAAAATCTAATCATATAACCATAAAAACTTTCGCATTTACAGGTAAAATTATAAGGATTAGGATTATAATTAACTGGAATTATTTTTTATATTTTGATAATAACATTTATTGTACATTTAGTGGTGTATTGTAATTCTGGCGATTTGAAAAACTGATGACCATCTGAAAGTCTGTCCTTTTGAAAATCTAACCTTTTGAAAGTAAAGGTGTACAATATACCTTAAGTAAATTTCCTATCGAACAATACTTCTGACGATGATGGGGCCCAATAAAAACAGCTTCAAGATCTGTTTTATATTTAGTAACAAAACAATTACAATAACTCAAAACTAGAACATAATGACATTGATATTGTATTGGTCATCTAGATAGGTTGGAAGCATAACAATGTTTAAAAAATGTGTGTTTACGCGCACTATGCCGGCTAATTTATTTATCAATAAGTACTCAGTATATAAACGCGAGAATCCCGGCGCGTGCGCACATTCGCAGACGGAAGACATCAAATATTACAGTGCTTGCATTGAATATCATTGAATTTCATACAGTCAAACAAAATGTTTACTAAAAGATTTTACGTATTTATTGTGCTGCTTTTCTTAACTGCAGTGATGGCAAATCCTCATTACTGTAAGTTACGACTTAAATATAGTGTTCGACTTAAGTATAGTTCAACAATATTTCATACTAGCTGTGCCCGCAACTTAGTACGCGATATAAGTAGTTCGTTTTATTAAAATCCCACATGAACATTCTTATCCTAAAATTTAATACAGTTATCTATCTGTGTGCCAAAGTTAGTTCCAATCCGTTAAGGCGTTTTTGAAATTAGCGTGTACAGACAAAAATTCTAAAAACATTTTTTTTAACTCGGTAACGTAAGTAAAATATGTACACAGTTGTTTTACGATTTCATTAATAGTTTATATATTTTTTTTATATTTAAGACACAATGATTTTTTTTTATTTTTAAGATCTACTAATGTGATTATGTTTAGCTTGCGAAAAAAATTGACAGCATTAGTTTGTTCACAAACTGAGATATTGCAAATGCGATTACTCATTATTTATAATAAATATTGTTATTAAATTAAAAGGGAAATGCTTAATATTTTAATCATTAAAGAAATAAAAGCAAATTAGCACAGCAAAGATGTCAGATATCTTCTTCATTTTTCAACGCGGACTGACTTACGGGCACCAGCTAGTATTTAAAATATTATATATTTTTGTATCTATCTTTTTTTTTCTGTGCGTGTGTATGTCACTGAACTCCTCCTAAGCGGCTGGACTGATTTTAATTCTATCTTCACTTATGAATAGAGATAGAGGATGGTTTGTAGGTAAAAAAAATTGGTCGCCAGGCGAAACCGGCAGCGGTCCCTAGTACCATACCAATATTTATAAAGCTGAAGAGGTTTTTGTTTATTTGGTTGTACGCGCTAATATCACAGGAACTATTGATTCGAATTGAAAAATTATTTTTGTGTTGGATAGTCCATTTATCGAGGAAGGCTTAAGCAATGGAGAACGCGGACGAAGTCGCAGGCATCAGCCAGTAAATAATATATTTTAAAGTAGTGAATTGTCATTAATTGCCTAAAATGTACCTACTTAGTCTACTTAGTATTATCTCTTATGTAATTCATTTTATATAGCATGTTCGCGTTTAAGTAATAGTTATAATAATATATTATGTATGTATGTTGTTGTATTTTGGTGCTGAACACAATTCAACAGAAAACTGCAAATTCTCTGATGACCTTAGCGCCTCTTTCGCCATCTCTCAAGTAGGCTAACTGTTATTTAAAGTCATGAGTAACCGGGGATAATGGAGCAGATATACAGTTGTTTGTACAGTAAAAGTCCCAAACATTGAAAAGAAAATAATTTAAAAAAAATCGCCTATCGAATGATGCAGTAAACTGAGTGAATAATTCAATAAAACAGAAAATTATTTCTAAAAGTAACTAATCAACACTTTACTTGTACTTGGTGAAAGAGGTCCTTAGTAAGATAAAACCTTAATTCATTAAGGCAACAATAACCACTTTCTTTTACCTGACGTATTAAAGTTTTTTAAAACTAGAGCCCAAGTGTACTTTTTAACTTTTAATGATCTTTCGTAAATGGTCATTAAAAGGTTACCTACTGCGAATAATTAGTTAATAATTAAGTTAATTAGAATACTGCGGTCTAGATTGAAATCTAGAGACTCATACCGAAGATGAATAATTACTAAAAAAAAATATTATAGATACCTACTATCTACCTACATAGGTACACTATTGAAACATGTGCTGACTTTGTGATTTGTACTGTGATAAATAAATTGGTTCGATTGAATCTCTCAGTAGTATATGCAATGTATAAACAAACATTGTTTCCATTCGTTACACATAGTCACATGATGTCGGATAAATTTATCAGGACGTTTGTAGAAGTCACGTGTTACAATTGTTTTGTATCACATCGTAATATGAGAGTATCACATTAAAAATTATCTTCTTTTTTTTAATAAATAAATTAAAAATAAATTAATTTATCAATAGACTAGCGACGCGCCTCCGGTCTCAAACGATTAAAATATTTTCTGCAAATTGTACACACAAATATTTTCATTAGTAAAAACAGAATCAGAATCAAGTTGAGAGAAACAGACAGGCGGACAGTGATTTTATTTCATAATATGAACACGCTCCTGGCTTCGCCAGGGTCCTCAATAAAGATTAGCCTATCGGTTTAGTAGTTTAGGAGTTCATAGGCGACAAACATGTGACACGTAATTTTTATATACAGGATATACATGTACAGTATAGATTTGTAATGTACGGGATGCAATGAATGGACTGTTTTATATATAACTTCTTTACATTTCATTGTGTTAATATTGTGGTCTTAGGTCACACGATTATGTGTAATAATGAAGCGCTAAGCATATTAAAGTAATTTCTCTATGCATTTTGCATTTGCATTTTGATTAGTTTATTTATTTATTTTTATTTTTTATATTATGGATAGCCAACGTAAACAAATTGCATAACACAGTTCAGCTTGCACAAATCACACATTTAAAAGCTACCACAGGATGTATATTCATTAATTCTTTGGTAACTACATATTCAATTCAACCGATTTATTTGTACATAATCAAAATCAATTCAGTCTAATATTGAAAATTAAAATCTGTCGCTGGCTTACGGACTATATCATAAGTCAATAAAAAATATATTATACCTTAATTTGGAACCTTATTTTGGATTGAACCTTAATTTAATACTTAGGTATAGGGCAGAGCTATTTAAGCCCCAGCCCTGTTATAATTTTTAGCATAACTAATCATGAGAAATTTTATAAGCAACTAATCAACACTTTATTTGTAGTTGGTGAAAGAGGCCCTAAAAATGTGTTTCTTTTTTTCATGTTAATCTTGAGAGACATGCTAATAAAATATCTAAATAATTAATAATTGGTAACAATAAATTGGTAGCAAGTGATACAAGAATACTAGAATGATTAGCAAACTACTTATGTAGTATCGCGTGACCTCCAACTCGTTATCTTTTTGGCGTTTATTTACAGTAGTGTTTTATATATTTCGTGTACTTGTATGTTTTTTTTAATTTACTTTCTTCCTTTCATATGAATATTTTCACATAACCGAGCTTCTCGCTCGCCCAGTTACTAAGTTAACAAAGCACACCTATAAAACATGTAAATTCAAAAACTTGACGCAATCGACCTTGCTAGAAATGTTTTCTGGAATCCTTGAATCCGTTGGCTGAAATACTTAACTATTCAAATATCATTCAAAGGTGAAGCAAACACCGAACCAATATTCCTAGTACGGTATTACTATTTACTAGACCAAACTTGTTTGAGGACACGTTTGGTCTAGTGGCTAGTAACCCTAGCTGTTAACCAAACGGTCGCGGGTTCGAATCCCGCTAGGGTCAAATGTTAATGTATTAATTTACCTTTGTACCTGAGCCATGGATGTTTTGTATTAAATGATATGTAATCTACGACATATTAATTGTCTGTTATCCATAATACAAGCATTAGTTGCTTAGTGAGCAACTAGATGGTGTGTGCTGTGTGGAACGTGTGTCATATTATTTGAAGACGTGAGTGGATGAAGGTGATATGTCGCATTATTCCAATTTCGAATAAATCGAGGTCAAAGTTTTACACTGAATTTTTGAGATAAGTCGCCACGGAACTGTTTTTTGTACTAAATTATGATGAAAAGTTATGTAAACAATCTAAAATATTAATGGTATGATAGCCAGTAAACACTAGTATTATTTTAATTAAAAAAAGTGAACATAGCTCTCTCGCCCATTAACAAATGTAAACTTTTCTGCACTCTTTGCTTTTTAAAATTAACATAACACCTTTTTCAACTTTTTGTATTCCAAAAATGTCTTAAATCGACGATCTTAAGGTCTGTAAACACTCATGTGGATATTACGCCTTCATCCATTCAGGTCTTGATTTATTATTATTATTATTTTAAAATTTCAAGTTTCCTATACGTTTTTTATGCAGTGGCCATCAATGAGTTTGAGGAACCATGTGTGAGACAAGGGGGAATCTGCATGCCGATTAATGATTGTGATCCAGGAAACCTAGTGCAAGTACGAGGCGTACTGTGCCCTTCGCAAAGGCACCTTGCGGTAGAATGTTGTTATGTAAGTTTTTCTCATTTCATTACTCTCTGATTACACACTTCACTATTCTAAAGTATCTCCTATAGAATTTGTATTTTAATTTATTTAATACTAGCTGGTGCCCGCGACTTCGTACGCGATGATAAATTAAAAATATAAATGCAATTACAACGCTTGACAACTTGTTGCTATAACACATTGGCCAAGCGTTAGTTGCAGTTTTATATTTTAGATAATCCCTCGGGAACATTACTTTTTTTGGATGAAAGGTACCCTATGTCCTTTCTGGTGTGCCAGACAACGTGTATGCAAAATTTCATGGTGATCGGTTCAGTAGTTTTGGCGTGAAAGCGAGACAGACAGACAGACAGAGTTACTTTCGCATTTATAATATTGGTAAGGAAGTAAGGATTATCAAGGTGTACCTTGACTTCGTAGGCGTGATATAGAGAAAGCTGATGTGAACGGGATTGTTCTTAGCTATCATCAGGCCATTTCCATGACATGACTTTGACCAACTCAGTAGTCACCCAACTCCTCTGCAACTCACAGTAAATATAGTATGTGTGTGTTCGGTCACCGTAGTCGATCCCCTATAGTAATTTACATGTATACAACATACACCAATATACTAAAATATATACTTTTTCTAATGAAAGGGAGATGAATTAATTTAGGTAACTATTTTTTTTTTACCACTAGAAAGTTGGTAAAAATAATTGTTTAGGATTCGTAAGGCTGTTATTTTCGATAAAAAAGTGTACAGCAACCAATCTAAACTTAAGTTGCATTTTCCGCTGGCTAGCACGTGTGGTTGACGTTTTTAATTAACAAACAATGTTTCTCAACGCATACGAGTTTGTATGTGAAATGTGTTAAAAGAAGAAAACAACCTAATGCAAAATTGCCTCGACTTACCTATAATTGAATTATTTGAATGTTTATAAGAATATTGGTGTTAAATCTTTGTCCTCCACTCTAGAAAAATTGTGAATTTATTGTACATACAGTGCGGATTCCTAAAAATCGTTATAAAATTTCGACTTAGATACTATAATTTAAATAATAAAAAAATAACTTATTTTGTTACAGAATTAAAAGACACCACCAGCATGCTTCGCTCTTCCGCCTTACTTAAAAATTAATATTAAGTGTAACTGTAATGTTATTATAGTTAATATAGTAAATATAAGAATGTCTTACTTTTAAGATTTACCTACTATATTTATTAAATTAAAATATTAAATAATGTGTTAAGGGTACAAAAAAATATTTTTTAATTCACATTAAGTACTTGCTTTTTTTTAATTTAAAAATAAATACTTAATAAATAATAAAGTGTTTCAATTTTTGAATATTTTTAATTCTTTTTACATATCATTTCTACCTTTCATTGTTACTCTGTTTTTACAATGGTATCCTACCAATGAATACTAATAATAAATCTGTAAGTGTACATATTGTATGTACCTATGTATATTCCTTCATAACTCTTAAACGAATTAACTGATTTTCATGAAATTTGGTAGATAAACGTTTAGACGTACGAGGCACAGGATAAGCTACTTTTTTTTTCTTTTTCAACGCGGACGATATCGCAGACAGCAGCTAGTTATATACCTAGTAATTTTGTCTGTTTCGATCGCATTTATTTATTCAGGGGCGATTCAGTCTAACGAACCGATTATCCTTTATTTATAGACTTACAAATTTCCCAATTTATAAAATAACTGCAAAGGAACCAACATACAGAAGAAATTACGAGTATATTTACCTAGTGCTAAAATTCCGAGTATTCAAAAGAATCCGTTCATAATATCAAAAACACGTATTGGCTCGAGTACGTCAAAAAGAAATTTGTTGCTATTTCATTAATATCAGGTGTTGCTGTTTTGCTGACTCAATACTTATTCATCAGAAGGTTATTGTAAAACTAAAAATAATACCTAAACGGTTTTGAAAATCTATCATTGATTTTATTTCAAAATAGCACCTAAGTACTTAAAGATGATCTTTCATTTATTTTTGCTGCTTTCACGTTTTTTGTAAGTTTATTATTATTTATTACTACCAAGAGGTTCGCTAGTATGGTGATGAACTTACCATTGCAGGTACAGTCAGAGACTGACCTGAAACTGAATCTCTTGTTACATTGAGGTTCTAACCGTTGTTGTGTGAGTAATGAAGATTATTCGAAAAGTATGACATTGTACGTTGTCAAAGACATTTTAACTATTTCGTCTTACACACAGCAGTACAGTAGGTACAACATAGTACAGTAGGCCCAATCTGGATCTTATACAGAGTTAGGAACCACTCCGACTTGAAATGTCGCTTTAGAATATCAACTTTTTAAGCTAAAGTAGTATTGTTTTTCA
Source organism: Synanthedon vespiformis (assembly GCA_918317495.1). Taxonomy (NCBI): domain Eukaryota; kingdom Metazoa; phylum Arthropoda; class Insecta; order Lepidoptera; family Sesiidae; genus Synanthedon; species Synanthedon vespiformis. The sequence continues at coordinate 9,838,395 of OU906947.1, forward strand.
GAATTTATCAAATTAACAGGGCAACTCACAAAAAGGTAAGCTTGGAAAGAACAGCTCCTAAGCTAGATGTTTTGTTAAAAAAAAAACTACCATAAACTGAGTTGTTTCACAAAGGCTTTATACGTAGTATCTTAAATAAAAATTGTTAGATGGCGTTATAAATGCATTGAATTTTATCTCTCGCTACAAACTCTGTGTTCTGCATCGCGAAAAATAATAATACCCCAAAAACTGGGAAACTTTTTAGTGCACCTATGTGATTTGCTTTCACATAGAAAAAAGTATTTTAAGTCGACGGCAATAAAGCTGGCTTTTCAGTGTGCAATTTAATACCTACCTAATACTACCTATATATGATATCTCAATATATAAATTTATCTTTCGCTGTCACACTTTCAAGGCAGTTTGCAAATTGTTTTTTATTATTTATCAATATGTACTAATTTTTCAACGGGTTAACGCTGGGTCGAGTCGAGGCTGCTTCTGACCGGTCCAATTGGAAATTTTTGGGGGAGACCTATGTCCAGCAGTGGAAGTCCTGCGGCTAAGATTGATGATAAAGACTAACTTTCAAACGACTTCCAAAAAAGGTTCTCAATTCGTGGCGTATTTTTTTTTATGTTTGTTACCTCATAACTTTCGACTGGGTGAAACGATTTTGATGATTCTTTTTTATTTGAAAGCTGGTGCTTCCCGTGTGGTCCCATTTCAATTTGGTTCAATTCTGACAATGGCATCCATGAGAAAAGACCATGAGACGGTTTGAAGTCGGTTTATTTTTTGTTAAAAAGAGTTATTCTTTATTTTATTTTTAAGATTTATTTTTTAATATTGGTATTTTTTAAAAGTTCACAAAGTTTTCATAAAATGTTGACTTGGGTAAGCGATGAAATATTCACTGGCAACCCCGCTATTTGCCGCGCGGCCCCAAGTGCCCCAACCCACCGGCAAATCAACGCTAAAGCTCATGCCAGCCACACTACAACTTTGTTACCTCTCACGGTTGTCGGTCTTGTCGGGCAGTAAGTGATCCCGTCGTACTAAAGTTTAAATAGTTTGTTTTAACACTTCTGTTCACCATGAACAACAACGGTAAGTTCTTTATATTGTATTATGTGCTCTATAGAAATTTTGTAACCGAGTCATTTAAACAAACAATATTTATATTGTATTTAATTAATAAACGACTTGTAGTATGTATTTCCCACAACTATCATAACTATTTTGATATTTTAAATACATAGAATTTATTGTTAATAATGATTAAATACGAAGTCTAAGTGAAATTAAAATTTAATCTAACCTAAGTAAATGTTACCAACTTGTAAAGTTTTAAATAAGCTTCCGGAAAATCATGAATTTCGAGTTATTTTTCATTTGCATAATATTAGCAGAAGCACTACTATTATTTATTGTAATTTAACAATCAAGATTTACTCACTTAGAATTTTACTGACATAAATGTGACTCACATAGGCCAGTGGGTCAATCATTCGGCTATAGTCCCAGGTTCCAAATCTGATGGGCCCTGTACTGAGTTTATACATTTATTTGTGTATATTATAAATTAATGTCATGTGTAAAGACGAAGGAAAGCTTCAATAGCCTATAAATAAATCATAGCAAAATTGACCATTTAATATATTAGTATTTTTTTTTTAATTATACCGATGTCAGTAGAAGATGAGTTTTGTATGTGAATAAACTATAACGATATAGTTTGCGACAATATTAATACTTTAGTTAATAATATAATATATGTATTGTTGAGAGCATTGAGGGCTGTGGCGGTTAACCCTCCAGAAGAGCAGTTTACTAAATCTTGTATACTCGTGTTGGTTAACTTAAACATGCATTATATTATATACCAATATATAAAGCTGAAGAGTTTGTTTGTTCGGTTGTACGCGCTAATTTCAGGAACTACTGGTTCGAATTGAAAAATCTTTTTCTGTAGTCCATTTATCGAGGAAGGCTTACAGGCTATAGATAACGCGGACGAAGTCGCGGGCACCAGCTAAACTGTTCCTAAACTATTTAGTTCTATTTACTTGCTACTAATTTGCTACTATTACTACTTATTTAATTAATTTTTTGAAAAAAAATAAGAACAAATAAAACTCAAATCAAGTTATATTATGTCACAATTATTCTAGTTATTATATATATTTAATACAGAGGTACTTTTCAATACCTATCAAGAGCTCCTTGCTCTCACGTTAGTTGTATTAGCTTTTAAATTTTTTAAATATGTAAGTAATTGTGTAAATTTAATATTGAAGGATGATCCGGCTACGTATTATTAAAGAATGATTCAAAATTTTCATTCATTTAATTTACCTCCGGTTACGTCGTAGATAAGATGTCGAGTCCTGCGTTCAGGCGTTAGCTTAGGGCAAATTCAAAATAATCTTCGGAATGATTGTTGTGTAGATGAGGTGTAGTGGCCTGGGGCGTCCTTACTATCTATTCTGAGCCCGTGGTGCCCGAGGTATCAAAACAGTACTAGGTTACGTCGAGTGGAGTCTGAACGCTTGCGGCAAGGAGCACCACCGCCACGGCGAATGCCTTGCGGCTAAAGTCCTGCCCGCACGCTTGCCCTCCACTCTTTCCTACTCACAATATCACAAGGTCTTTCAACTGGAGTCGAAACAAAATATTACCTAAACAAATTTGGCCTGGCCTAAGCTAGTCTCATAAATCATGCGTCCATGCAAAGCGTCCGTGGTATACGCGTATAATTTTAAATAGAAGGTAATACGCATTTAACCCGCCATCGTTTAGAACAATTTTTAATGAAAATCAATACTAATTATAAATATGTAAGTGTAGGTATTGTATGTATGTATGTTCCTCCATAATTCTTAAACGAATTAACTAATTTTCATGAAACTTGGTAGATAAACATTTAGAAGTACAGGACACGTGATAGGCTACTCTTTATCTTTTTTATCGCTTTTCATATTGGTGAAATCCGTATCTAAATACGTTGGGTGATTTAGTAGAAGTTAGCGGAGAAACAGACACCCATATATTATGGCAAATGGCTCTTTATCCTATGGATACATATCCATAAATTTCTTTCATATTTATAAGCATGTCAGTCTGTGTATATATAAATATAAATACTTACTAAAATCGAAAAATGTACTTCGATTGCAGCGCACGCTAAGCGGGTCTAATTGTGAATATAAATCATCCAGGTTCTAATCTACCATTATTGTATTTTATAAGGCTTTAAAGAAGATTTAGGTTTTTTTAAGATATTATTCTTAGATACTAGCTAGTTCCCGCGACTTCGTCCACGTGGAAAAATAAAAGCCAAACATACAATTTTACCTATTTATAATATACTATAGCTGCTGCTCGCGACTTCGCACGCGTAATTTATATAGGCTATTGTCTTATTCTGATGTATAAGCTATATATATCATTGTAAAGTTTCATTGAAATCATCCATTCAGTAGTTTTTGCGTGAAAGTGAAAATCCATCCATAAATCCATACAAACTTTCGCATTTGTAATATTAGTACGGATAGTACGGATATAAAAGATATAAAATTGGACAGTTTAGTCTTCTGCTTGTAGCGAGATTTGTACTTATATTTTAGCTGTATTGGCGAATGTATGGCGAATATACAATGCATACAAAATATTATTATTTTCATTGAATTTTTCATCGTGTGATTTAAAGCAAGGCGTGCTTTTATACTACATTGAAGTTATTCTAAAATGAAAACACTTAAATTAAACGAAAAATGAATGCTTTATAAACTTCTTTAGACGTCGTCGACTGGCCTGAGGCGGCGTGAGAATAAACTATTGATGAAACGGAAAGGGTGCCTACTGCCTCAGGCTTCGCCCGCAGACCAGACATTGTAGGTAACTCGTAGCGCACAATTCTCTCTTTATATACCTACCAGCTACCCGCCCCCGGCTCTGCTCGAAAGCTGTTTTTTCTGCAAATTATATACATAAACGTCCCTCGTTTATCGCTCTTTGCATTAGTGAAAACCGTGTTAAAATCCATTGGGTGGTTTAGAAGTTAGCGGAGAAACATACAGAGGCGGACTGCGAATTTATTTTATACTAGCTGGCGCCCTCGACTTCGTCCGCGTTGAAAAAGAAAAAAGTAGCATATCCTGTGTCCTGTACGTCTAAATGTTTATCTACCAAGTTTCATGAAAATCAGTTAATTCGTTTAAGAGTTATGGAGGATACATACCCACAGGAAAAAATTCTAAAAATCGTCAATTTAGTTTCAGTATCATCAATAAAACCTAATTAAGTTTTTTCATGGGCGAAGCCGAGAGTGGGTCGCTAGTCTATTATAAATAAAGAAATTTTATCTATAATAAACAACAAACAATATTATTAACATCCAAACCTGATAAAAGTTGATATTGTATTAAATACTCTTTAGTCTACATTAATAATATAAAGAGTTAAAATTTATTTGTTTGTGATTACTTACGAGTAATATCTGAAATTACTCCATCGTCTGTAAAACCTAGTCTTGCAATGGCATAAATATACCTAAAAGAATCAGTTGCGCCATGGCGGATTTGTCTTTCGTAAATGTAAGTACATTGAACTTAGATTTTTTTTCATTTATTATACAAAAATGTAATTTTTTTATAATATTCGTGTATAATAAGAACATCATCCACTTGATGCCGCCGGCGGCCTACAGATAATTTTGATTTGGCGCGATTGCCGAAGCTTAGGGCCTCTTTCACCAACTACAAGTAAAGTGCTGATTAGTTACTTTTAGAAATAATTTTATATTTTATTAAATTATGCACTCGGTTTAGTGTATCCTTCGATAGGCGATTTTTTTTATTATCTATTTTCTTTTTAATGTTTGGGCCTTTTACCGTACAAACAAATGTATGTATATCAGCTCCATTATCCCCGGTAACTGGTGACTTTAAATGACCGATAGCCTACTTGACAGATGGTGAAAAAGGCCTTTAGTCGTCGAAATTAGTGACGTAGGGAAGTAGGAGTGGAATAAAATAAAGTAACTATTATAATCCTAATTAAATTCTAACATTTTGTTATTATCTAACGTTGATAACAGTTTATTCTCAGACAAGATACACACAAGCGAACTGCCCCAGCGGCCTGGCCGCCGGGCATGTGTGGTTGCGCCATTAGTTAGTTTCACATATCTCATGACTATATATTTTGCATGCGACTTCCTCCGCGCTTTATACCAGAAACTATTGGTTCGAATTGAAAAGAAAAATTGTATTGAACAGTCCATTTATCGAAGGAGGCTTTAGGCCTTATATTAAAGCCATCTATATCAGTAGCAGAACTATTAAGACAAGCAGTTTTGACTCAACAAGTCAGCTGCTCACCGCGAGAGCCTCATAACCTCATATGGGTTATGAGGTTTATGAGGTTATGAGGTTATGAGTACATATAACATTTTAAACACGGACGAAGTCGCGGGCACCAGCTTAGCGCGTACAACAAACAAACAAACAAACAAACTCTTCAGCGCCATATATTGTATAGATATATTTTTGCTCATATATTTTTATTCAGGTTTTGTTTTTTTTTTTAATGTAATCGCCGGAATATTCTGGATAAAAAGATATATCATTTTCTGTGTGCTCAATTTTTTTTGTCAGGCGTTGAGTTTTTTATATTTATTTTTAAATTTTTTATATTTTTTTTTATATGATCCCATGTAGGTTATGTGATAAAGCGTACACAAACAAACAAACTTATTTTCGCCTTTATAATAGCAGATTCCAAAAGTGAACTAGGCGAAATAAAACGAGCTTGACTTTTTATTGATATTATTAATGTACTGCTGGTGCCCGCGACTTTGTCCGCGTTGAAAAAGAAAAAAAGTAGCCTATCCTGTGACCTGTACGTCTCAATGTTTATCTACCGAGTTTCATGAAAATCAGCTAATTCGTTTGAGAATTATGGAGGAACATACATACATACAGAAGAAAAATTTTAAAATCGTCAATTTAATTTCAGTAACATGTATTAGATCCTATAAACATGATATCTCTGAAAACAAAGTAACTTACTCCATGACCAACCCTTACAAACCCTTTATTATTAGTATTGATAGTATTGATATATTATTATTAGTAATGAAATATTTTTAAGTTTTTTCGCCGGTGATTTGACGAGGGCTCAAAACAAAACCGAACCGAATCGCAGTTGAACCCGCGAAGTCATCACGACATAAAACCTATGTATACTTATATGCAACTTTAATAACAGGATATAAAAAAACTCTCATTGGTAGAGTATCCTAATCTTCACACAGTATTCTTCACCTAATTCTTCACTTCAAAAGGTACACCAACAGCACAAACAAAAAACTTATAATAGGTATAAGGCATTTTTAAGGTATACTCAGATAAATTACAAAATAGAAATTGAGACGAATGATAAAGTAAATTCATTACACTTTTTTACAATGAAAAATTAATGGTGTTTGAGTTTAATAAATAAATGCAGCTCATATACGTGTGTTGAAAACTTTTCTGCTGACGCTCCATCCGCGAGCCCAAATTGCTCGGGGCATTGTAATTACAATCGGATGGAGGGGCCGGCCTATCCTAGGGCTTCGCCGCCGGCTTACTTCGTTCCTTTTGTACGATGTAAAATAAAATATATATATGTACGTATCCTGTATAACTAAATTAAATGTAACCATAGAGATATAACTTATTACAATTTCATGTAATATCACTCTTAATCTGCCTATATTATTATCCAAATTATATTTAAACTAGCTGCTGCCCGCGACTTCGCTACTACCAACTAACAAAGTCCCCCGCCGCGTCTGTTCGTCTGTCAATCTGTTGGCAATAAACTCAAAAACTACTGCACCTATTTTCATGCAGTTTTCACCAATGGATAGAGTAGTACTCGAGGGTTAAAGTAGTTAAAGTATATAATTTACAAAGTTACCCGGATGAAGTCGCGGGCAGCAGCTAGTACATAATATAACAAAAACAAAAATCCTGTAGGATTTTCAGAAATCAACTACACCGCGTATGAAATTGTATTACACGGATAATAAATTGATAAAATCGTTATGAATTTCTATATTTAAATCTAATAACAATTTATTGAAGAAACTCTGATAAACTTTCTATTATTCGTTTTTAATTAATATTCCTATTCAACAAGTAAAAGTTCCTCAACTCTATCTAATTAGAATTACGGGGACTAAGGAATTCGAATCTAGACAGCTCATCATACGACCCACAGGACTATCAGACGATCTCTTCAAAACATCGATAGTCAATAGATAGAACAGATCTAGGGGCCGAAGGCGTTTGAACATTTTATCTGTCTACAGTGTCGGCGTCTGAGGGTTTGTCCCGATGGACTGTAATTGCTATTAAAGATTTATATGATTAATATTAAAAAATAAAAATTATTGTACAATAAATTTTGCTTTAAATAAATGAAAAAGCTTGGTTTAAAATCTCATAAAAGTACCGGAGAGGGAAGATAAGTGTACTGTGGCTGTGGGCAACGGACTCAATGGCTTCGAGCGCCTCCACATCCTGTAATCACCAGCCAACAAAATATTCGGTTTAACTATACATACCTTCATATTATTCAGTTAAACCAGACAAGTATCACGTACATTACCTGTTGAGAAAATTTTGAAAGGAGGTCAGACAATTTTGTTTCATCTTTGGCTACAACGGGCGGACGCCAACACATAAATTTTATTGTCATTCGTTAACAAGTAAATCTCTCCAAGACATATGCAATATTATCGTTTATTTTTATAGCTTTTTTTTAAATCTATAACTAAAATTATAGAATTACTTATCAAAGTATGCCTTGAAACTTTTATTCAAGACGCATTTATTTGGGGTGCAGATAAAATAAATAAATCGAAGGTCTTAAAAATCGGTTCTCGAGTTGTAAATAGTGTAACTAAAACGACTTTATATATAATAGGCACACAGACCTATAGATGTAATTTGTGCCTTATGTCACATAAAGTTCTTATTGGCGGATGTTGTAACTTCCTGTGAATTTGTGCCCAAGCTCCTTCCGGTGACTACTGTTGTGTATTTATGTACTGTACTATAATTATATACAATCGTATGCTCTGCCTGTTTTGTTTTGTATTTTGCATTGTGCCTGTTGTACCTACTTTGAAGCTTAAACTTTAACTCTGCTTTAATAGTATTTTAAGGCGAGGACTTAGCAGAAAAACATTTTTTTCGTCGCCTAGTTTGACTTCGTAGAGTAAAATCACAAGTTAGATAAAATTACAGTGTATAGTAGACTATATGGAAAAGTTTGAACAGGGAGATTTATAACTGGTGTAGTTGAGTTTAGGTTCATTAACTTAAATAGACTTAACCCCTTGTAATAAATAAACCCGCTTGTAAATTCGTTTGCAATTTTCACCTTTTCTGCACTCCGATAAAAGAGTGTCTTATTTAATTATTATTTGAATGCGTCTAAGTATGTTCTGTACCAAGAATGTTAGGCTATGTCGCAAAGTAGGCAAGCAGCCCTTCAGGCATACTTATAATGAAACCAGACAGGTAAGTGGTACGTCGCGACATAACGCCCCCTAGCGATCAGCTACTGTTAGCTTTAGCCTCATTGGTTACACGCTTTCCATCAACCGAATGCCAGATGACTACCCTTCTTCACATTAACTACCGACTAACCGTGAGGTTATTACTGTGGTGAAGTCTATATTTTTTACACCAATTATAATTTCGCGATATCGTCGGCCTAATTAGTTAACCTGCTAAGTCACATTTTGCATAGTTTTCAGGAGGAATAAAAAATGAAATGACAAAATGTTGTGCGTCGCATCAGGCATTTGAAATGAGCTACATTATCAGTTTGATAATAATTATTATTAGTTTGATAATTGTTGTTTTTCCTGCACCAAACGGTAGATAATCGTCTAAATTTGTCGAAAAGTATAAAATTTCCCAAAAATGGACTTAAGAAGGTTAACAACCCGTGTGGTCCGTGGTCCCATTTCAATTTGATCCAGTTCTGACAATGGCATCCATGAGGAAACGGTTTGAAGTCGGTTTATTTTTTGTTAAAAAGCGAGGTACATAAAAAAAAGGTACTTTTTTTTTTTTTATAAGAGATGGGTTTGCTCTTGGCCAACAACCAGCTTGGTAGCAAGGGAGAGGCCTAAGATGGAGCGAGCTCACCCAGAAGATGCCTATTCACTCGAACTTTGAAAAGATTAGGGTTATATGAACTCGGAAATACAGACGCAGGCAGGGAGTTCCAAACCTTGGCGGAACCTACACCACTAATGAAACACAACATCACATATGCTGTTATTTCACTGTGGTCTTCTGTAAAGGGCTGGCTTTCTAGCAGAGAGGCTGCCCAAATGAGTGGCGAAACGCAGTGTGAAGCCACTACAATATAAAAGGCGACATAACTTTATCAAAGCGTTTTGAGTTGGCAAGCGCTGTATTAAATTATATAGTAGTAGTTTCCCCTTCCCTGTTTAATCCCCTTACATGTTACTGTTAATGAATTAATTAATGATATTTATTTATCTATGTAGGTGGACCTATACACGTATACTATACAACACGGACCTGCATACACTGTATTATAGAAAAAAGTAATAAAATTTTAAAAATTATTTTTAATTACTAAGGGCCTCTTTCACCAAATACAAGTTAAGTGTTGATTAGTTACATTTAGCAATAATTTTATGTTTTATTAAATTATACACTCGGTTTAGTGCATCCTTCGATAGGCGTATTGTTTTAAATTATTTTCTTTTTAATGTTTGGGACTTTTAGCGTACAAACAAAGGTACTCGTATATCAGCTCCATTATCCCCGGTTACCTGTGACTTTAAATGACAGTTAGCCTACTTGACAGAGGGTGAAAGGGACCCTAAGTCTTAAGGTTTCTTTAACGATGCAGTACATTAATAATAAATGCAACATGTGAATTTTTCCTCTGATTTTCACCGTTATTCAGGAAGGTGTGACTGTATTGAAAATACAAAATTGATTGAGAATGACATTAATATTGTAAACATTACAAAATTTTTTGAAAAGTAGCATTCCTCAAAATAATATGTTTTCTTATTGTACCTACTAAGAATTGGCCCTTTAGTTCTATAACATTGCTGAAGAAGTCACTGTGACTTTGTTATTCGACAGTTACATAACTTTTGCATATCTCGTTACGGTATTTTTGACGGGTTTAATTTGCATGCGTATATAGAATTATGAAATTTTGCCATAAGGCATCTTTATTACAGCCTGTTTCTGAGAACATGTCGTTTTGAGAATTCACATTTAAATATGGTGGAGAGTTTGTGTCATTATATAAAAAATATCTTACATAATACATATATAAATAAAACCCGTATTATCGATATTAAATACGCTGTGTATTATTCTTTTTTTATTTGAAAGTTATTTTAGTTTAAAAAAGTGTCCCGTTAAATAAAATGTCAGTATTTCCATTATATGACTAATGGAAGGAAAGGTCTTTTGCAAACAGAATTACGCTTTTAATTAACTGAAAGGTACTGCTTGTTTTACTTTTTTATTTTATTTCCTCGCCATGTTTTGTCTTTAGAAGCGAAAGGAAATAGAAACGAGCCACCCCTTCTATTAATTTCTCTTTTGTAGAATTAAGTGGACGTTGTCAATTAATTTTATTTACATGATAAAAATCAGTACATTAATTTAATTAAAACATTCTGTATACGTGTACACTTTCAAGGTGTCAGCTCGCAGGCATGTCAGTAAAGTGAAGCCCGTCGGCGTTTTACGATATGCCTTCGGGATAATGTTGGTTATTATAAAATATTTTTGGTAAATTCCATATGAAAGATAGCGAAATTGGAAAAGCGTTCAACACCATCTGCTTGGAAGTGAAAATTGTATTATAATATGATTATGTTAGGGAAATATGAAATTACGACGTTTAACTAGCCGCTACAGTTTTCCGGGAGCTATTAGGAGCCATTAACTTCAGCTTGATTTCATCCAATTAGTTTGGCTGCTGTGAAACTGGCTGATATTTTAATAAGAAACCAGTCAGGTATTTGCTTGGAAAGCACCTCACAGTACCTTTTAAGAATTAAGCACAATTCCCAATCCTTAATTCTATATGAGGTCTACAGCACATTAAAAATAATACTGATGCTTTGATTACCACTTACAATCAATTAGACCATCAGGCTGTCCTAATGTTGATTAGATAAAAATATTTTTAGAGTTATTGCAGAAAGTTACATATAAAAGTTATGCGTGATTATACATAAAAAAAAACTAAAAAAATATATACGCGTCGAATTAAGAACCTCTTCCTTTTGTGTTTTCGTTTTCGTCGGTTGAAAATAAAGTGTAAATAAATATATAAAGAGAAGAATCCCCTTGTTCCCCGTACATAACCAACTTACATAACTAGCATTTGTAGAGGACAAATAATTCCTACTTCAAAACCGGTTTTCGAGTAGGATTTTTTCTTTCCTTGTACAAAACCAGGAATCGGTTACTTTGCGTTTAACTAATGAATGTCATTTCCGCATGTCTCATACCAACAATAATGTTCCTAGCGAAACTACAACATTAAGTTTTAATATTATAATTGTACCTATAACTAAAATATATGCATGCGTATTATGCTCGAGGCATAGCCGAGGGCTTCAAACTGCGCCCTCGTTTATTAATCTGTCAATTTCTCCCCTCAGTGATCAATGTTATACAATACTTTGCGAATATATTATTTATATCAATACTAATAATAAATCTATAAGGGTTAGTCATGGAGTAAGTTACTTTGTTTTCAGAGATATCGTGTTTATGGGCTCTATACATGACACTGAAACTAAAGTGACCATTTTTACAATTTAAATTTTTTTCTGTATGCATGTATGCACTCTTAAACGAATTAACTGATTTTCCTGAAACTTGGTACATAAACATTTAAACGTACAGGACAAAGGATAAGCTACTTTTCCTTTTTCAACGCGAACGAAGTCGCGGGCACCAGCTAGTCCATATATATAAGTATTGTACCCTTAAGATTGTTATCTACCCTGGCTACCTGCAAGTGTAATAACAATTTATCAACCTGACTATATACTGTATGTACTGTATATACATGTAAATGTAAATGTATGTTCATTTACAAAACAGACTAGTCAAACACGAATGTTGCGTTCGGATTATTTTACACGTATACATACACGATATACTCGTAGTGTGTTCATATTTACTTTATATTCATAGATGAGTCAAAACAAATACGATGTACAGCTTCTGACGGAGAATTACTGCAAATGTACGTTAGAAAATACGCTTTTCAGTTTGGTCAATATTTAACTAAACGTTGCAATGAAACACATGTTCATTCCGACTTTATTAATAATAATCCATTAAAATTTGCCAAACTATATTAAATATTAAATTTTCAAAAATACTTTCTTAGCAGCAAACGATTTTTTGGTTAACTTTAGTCATATTTTATTATTTTTATTTCGGTAAGGTCTAACAGCCGCGATTGCTACAAAAAACAGTGTTTTTACTAGTAAATGTAATTTAATTAAAGCCTTTAAACAAATACTAATGAAAGGCAAAAAATCCATTAATCCGATGTCTTCTAGGAATACTTAGAAATAAACAAAGTTCTATTAGCGAGAATATTACTTTATAAGATTTAATGGACATTCTGTCTGCATCGTTTCTTAGTAGGCGTGAGAGAGTTGACGAGAAGTCACAATTTCTAAGATGCGCTCCCACGCTGTACGCTGTATTCCCACGTTTTCGCAGTATTTGAATTCAGTAGCACTACCATGAGTTTATGACGACCGAAATCGCTAGCGAGAGATGAACGAGAACGTAAAATATTTGTATGAAAAATTATACAGCGCCTCTAGCGGTCACTCAAAGAACTAAAACATGAGTTGCATAAGTGAAAAACCTATCGAATGTAGTCGCTAGCGACCATTAGCGACTAATGTTTAACTTGTCATTTCTATACAAAATCGGTACCATGAGTTACAAATTTGACTGATGCTCTCGAGAAATACCGTAACGTTAGTAGTAAAATCATTCACTAGCACATTGAAGGGTGAAATGTTCGTTATCGACAAAAGTAAACTAACGTAAGATTTCGATAGCAACTCATGGTAGTGCTACTGAAATCTATTCGAAAATAGATATATCTCTTACTAGCTGGTGCCCGCGACTTCGTCCGCGATCTCTATTGCCTATGTACCTACTACAGTCGGGTTAGACGAAAAACGGGCCTAAGCTTACAATGATTCTAGGTAGCGAATATCAAGGGGCAACACATAGTTACTTATTATATAACTTCGTTATTTTTGATCATGCGACAAAAATGATGTTCTTTATGCAATTCTCTACAAAATATTTCGTGCACATTTTTACGTACAATCAATATTTTTTGAGATAAAAGATAAAAAGGGGTAAAATATATACGCGTTTGAGAACCTCGTCCGTTTTTGTTTTTTCATTTTCGTCGGTTGAATAAGTGGACTTTTATTTTAAAGTTATTAATTATTTTCATTTCAGATACCAAAAAGAAAATGTCCAGATCAAGTCCGGATAGTAATGATATTCAGATGGACAGGAAATATATAACTGGGATTCCCTTTGTGGCGCCGTATAATATATTTACAGCTCCTGTACACTTAGACGTTGGAGGAAGAATTTATACGACTACCTTGGAAACGCTTACGGCGTAAGTGAAACGTATTTGCAAATATAAATCCAAAAACAAAATACTTATTCGTTACATATTATAAAACAAATCCTAACTGTCTGTACGCGATAAACTCAAAAACTATTGCACTGATAAAGTGGTTCTCGAGGAAAGTTTTAGTATATAATTTACAATGTTACGCTGGCGAAGTCGCGGGCACCAGCTAGTAGAATTATAATAAAAGAATTATAATTATCACTCCATCAGAATGGTAACTTTGTAAGGTTCACAAAGTCCCGAAGGAAACCTCTTACTAACATTTTACTTTAAACGCTTTAAAGCTTAAACCATTTTTAATATCACTATGAGAATTAGTACATTTTTGGACAGTTTCTTTAGTATTAGTATTAGTAATAGCAGGGACTATTCCCTACTATAAAAAAAACTCATACATGCAAAGATATATTATTATTGGTGCAACCAAAGATATAATTAAGTGGAGTCTAAATGAATTGAAATAGTATAGAATGTGTGTGTACCGTACCTCCTCAGTAACAGAAGACTTCCGTAAAATAACAGCACATGTCACATTAAAACTAACTATACAGCCCATTTATTTTAAATTTTTTTATATATTAATTTAATTTATAGAGACTACAAAAATATAGTGTGTGTCGACTTACTTTTGACTTTACTGGTGCCCGCGACTTTGCCCGCGTCACTTTGTTTAGTATACTAAAACCTTCCTCGAGAACCACACTATCCGATGGCGAAAACAGCGTGAAAATCGGTGCAGTAGTTTTTGAGTTTATCGCGAACAGACATACAAACAGACAGACGCATCATCAATAGTAATAAAAATCTGTAAGTGTATGTATGTTCCTCCTAACTCTTAAACGAATTAACTGGTTTTCATGAAACATTTAGACTACAGGACACAGGATGGGGTACTTTTTTCTTTTTCAACGCGGTCGAAGTCGCAGGCGCCAGCTAGTTATATATAAAAAACATAGGTATCTGTGGTATATAAGTAATTTGCGTGGGTAGGTTAGGTTGTAAAACTCACTTTATCTGTAGTGAGGTTGTTATTTCTCGGTGGAAGCGAGCCAGCTTCAGTAGCCAGAGGCGTAACCTCGGGCCCTGCGGAATATACTCGTAGGTACAGAGCGCTCTTTTTAATCATCCCACTCGAGGGCACGAAAATAAATATCTTGCCAATTGTAAACCTCGTCAAAGTCCGACCATTCGTAACTATCGGTACCAATAAAACATAAATATAAACGGAAACAATGTTTTTAATTTAGTGTTGTTTGTTTTAAATTCTGTTATCGATTGAAAAATAAAAGCCTGTTTGAAATGAATACCTATCATTTCCACAGGCTTTCAAAATTGCCAGTCTATGTGTCTTTTATAAGATGTACTTCGGTGAGTGTGCTCAGGGGCTCCATGAGCTCATACCGCCTTCCCCTTTCTTCCATCGGACATACAGACGGTTACCATCCTCATATTGTCGAAATCCAACCTTTTCGAACCAAGCGCTTTAAAACATCCTTTATAATGCGCACCGCCAAGGTTTGGCCAAGCCAAGGTTTCCGAGTTCATATAACCCTAATCTTTTCAAAGTTCGAGTGAATAGGCATCTTCTGGGTGAGCTCGCTCCATCTTAGGCCTCTCCCTTGCTACCAAGCTGGTTGTTGGCCAAGAGCAAACCCATCTCTAATAAAAAAAAAAATCAAAGGCTTCAAGGTGTCGACAATGAGTGCGAGTGTAGCATAACCCGATTTTCGGATCGATCACAATGCATCTACTGACTTCAAAAATAAAAACAATAAAACTTTATTTTTATCTTTTTTACCTTACATCATATATTGCAGTAATTTGCAAATGTGACTTTTTATAGTAATGTTTAATAGAGTAGCGATTGGTAACAAAAATTATATATTCTTTAGCTTCATTATGTGTATTAGCATAATGAATATGCTTCATAAGTATTAAATCGAAAGTATCAACACAATACACGCAGAAAAATCTTAACAATATAATATGTTACATGTAGATTTTATTTACATTTGATTAAAACTAAATGATCCAGCGAACTTCATACTGTCCCAGAATAAAATAAAAATTCGTTCCATGTAATTTTTATGATATAAGTAGGTAACTAATTTTTTTCATAATTTATTTTCGTGAATATTTCATGAACATATAAAAAAATGTTTGATATTAAGTACAAAAGTAACATGTCCCTGAAAATGTCGACTCTCATGTTCATCACCGGGTGAGCGTGCGTAGGCGCTTCTTTTGCTCGAGTTTACTAAGTATTTGTGTGTCATTTTAATTATACTAAAATGATATAACATATTAATGATAATAATACAATTTTTTATTGTTATTATTTTTCTATTCTTTTAAGTAATGGTAATTGGTAGAGTATGTAAATAAACAATCAGTTTTAGACTTAAAATTGAAAGGGTCAACTATCGGAATTATTATTCTATTGTTTTGTACAATGCCTCAATTATTATTGTCTATACCGTGTTCTATTAACAGGGTGCCCGAGTCCAGGCTTGCCAAGATGTTCAATGGAGAGCTGCCTGTCATAATCGATAAATTGAAACAACACTATTTCATTGACCGGGACGGAGACATCTTTCGTCATATCTTAAATTATTTGCGTTACAAATCTGTAATACTTCCCAGCGATTTTAATAACTATGAACTATTGTACAATGAAGCTTTGTACTTCAAGCTAGATGGTAAGAATTTGTTTCATTGCAATTAATTTTTATTATATATCTGCTATAGCATTTAAAAAAAAAAAACATTTTTCTTGCCATTCTTCGGCTAACGGTTGTGGAAACGGTATACAAACAGATAACTAAAGAATATACTTTATTCATGTTTCAGATATGGCAGCCACCTTGAATGAGATGCAGAGCGACATTAACAAAGAGTGTTGCAAGTCACTTCGTCGCAAACGTATTATTGTGGAAATTGAACATAAATCTGATGAAGAACGAGACGCAAAAGGAAAACGACTTATTTAAAATGCGGAAAAATATATTTTATGTAAATTCCTATTTTTTAAATACTTTTATCGAATTTATCTATTCGAGCATAGCATATATGGTGTAGCATACCGTCCCCTTGAAGGTAGATAAAACTCATTTAGTGACAAATATAATTTTTGAACGAAACGTCACGCAATAAGTTTTACCTTGAAAGGAATGACGTAATTTACTAGTCAATTACTGACGGCTACTAGATGGCAGGTGGCTACCACCTACCAGGCCGCCTATAACGCAAGCAACGCCACAGACGCTGTAAGTGCCGACCATATTAGAATAGTAATAGAAAAATATGTTAAAAATTTTTAAAAATTATCAAAATATGTTAGTTTACTTGTTTTTATTTTTGAAGACAGTAGACGCATTGTAATCGATCCGAAAATCATAGTCGACACGACACCTTTTTAAGATCAAAAATAATATGCTAATAATAATGAAATTAGGACGTTATAATATTGCTTAACATATCACTGGTTATATTCGACTGAGTTGTTAGATTTTGGTTGCATTTAATACATATTTATTCTAATTTTTTGCAGACAGTTAGCTAGAAGGCAGAGATCCAATGATGGAGAGAGAAAATTGACGTCTATACCATATTAGTTAATATAAGTTATGGTCAGTTGTTACTAAATGTGAAAATTTTGAGTACTACTTAGAGTCAAATAGATGTAAGTCAATGGTTTAGTAATATATAATATAACCGTGCCAAGAAAGTAACTGTTGATATTGATAATATTATCTTATACCTAATACAGGCCAGGGCGCATTAATGCAATGAAAGTTAAGATGCCTAAGTTTTTTGAAAAAGGCTACCTAATTTGTTTTATATTACTCAGTTACTGGTTATATATAATATAATTTAAAGTACTTATTGTGTGTAATTTAAAATGTGTATAGCGCTATTTTGAAATCACTTTATGATATATTTTTTATCGTTTTCACTACCTTACACATAAATTAAGATGAAAGACATGGACATCTCAATGCTTATTAGTTTGAAATCTAGATTAGAAACAGGCTAGCTATCAAGAGTGTTCTCACCAAAGATCTTAACGGAACGGTAGTAATACTAGATTTATGGTTCGCACATTCAAAATTAAACGCCGTGCGCGTGTCTATGTCCAAAAATTAACATAGATGCCACATTTACTGATCAGGAGCCCAATTCTCGGTTCATGTGGTTAGCTATCGAATTGGATATTATATCAAGAGTCTTTTATCGAAAGAAATTGTCACAAAAATCTCCATTCATAGAGAAAATGGTATTCTCGGGTCTATTCGATATAAAACTCGATATTATATCGATGACAGGCGCTTCTCCAATTGCAAACACGTTTCATTTTCTCGTTTATACTTATATTATATCGATCAAGTTTGATGTTATATCAAAAGCGCGAGAATTGGCTCCCAGATGGCACCGAAATAAGACGCGGTCTTATTTGGTGTCGTGATACCCTAACATTTTGTGACGACAGGTAAATAAAATCAATTCGTCATTAATTAATTAAAGCATTAAAATTTAAAGGAAAAGAGAAAGAAAACACACAAACTTAAAAGCATATATATACTTTCAGTATGAATTTACTGTTAGGTATGGAAATACCAAGGAGTGGCATTTATTCTGCAATTTCTACAAGTAAGTTACTTATTATTTAGTTTACCAGTACAGAAGCTTTTACTCTTCGTTTAATGAATTAATTTGTAATTGTATATATATAAGTTAGCAGGAAGTGAACACTGTATAATTGTATGAAGAGTATAAACCCATTAGGTAGATATTAATAGATTATTCAGTTTAATAATAAAAAATATATATGTAGAATCAAGGAGGCAAGGTTCATTTTATTTAAGGCGAAGTCCAGTCTCCTCGTACACGCAATAAAATTCAGTTATTTAAAATTGTCATGTTGAAAAACGCGTGCTGGGATGTCTAACAATTACCTACATAGGTTCTTCTAGCAACATTTTCACAATCCAAACAATATTACCTAAGTATAATCGGTAAGACATTTAATTTTTTATTAGTATATAAAAAAATTAAAACATTATTAAAAGTAATATAGTCAAATTAATCGTATTTTTTTTTTCAAATGACATACTTCGCCTTAAGTGTTCGTTGATGGATCACCATTATAACATTCTTGTGATCAAAGTGATAATTTTGTAGGTACAGGTATTTCTAAATGTCTGTGTATTTTAAAAAAAATAGTCATTTAATAATATTGCATGTTTTCTAATATTAAGTTATTGGAAGTAGAAAGAAGGTACTGAGATGAAAGAAGCACTGAGACAAAAGATGAAAGAAATTAATTGTATACAATACAATAGAAGAACATTCAAATCAGAAGGCATTTTGTTGATCTTTAAAGATACATAAGATAGATTTAGCTAATAAAATGTATCAAAGTGTGAGAGTTTCATTCTCGGAACCTTCTAAGTAGGTAAATCATGTTCTGTTAATTCTGGTAATTCTAATATAGTAGTAGGTACATATTATGCAATGCATAAGTAGATTTTTCTTGATGTTAAAATAAAAACGTATTAACAAATGATGTTTTATTATATTATATTTTTTTTATAACCCATATGTTGTGGAATGATCTATTTCAGACCAATAACCCTAACCAATTGGAAAATTATGCGGCAAGCGTATTTCCAACAGTGGACGTCTTACGGCTGAACTAACGAAAAAAATCATAAACCTCATAATATTATGGTCCTCTCTACTACTATACTATCGCCCTCGGCTGCACGGATTTATAACAAACTAGCTGGCGCCCGCAACTTCGTCCGCGTTTAAAGAGAAATAGCCTATCCTGTGTCCCGTACGTCTAATTGTAATGTTTATCTACCAAGTTCCATGAAAATCAAAAGAGTTATGGAGGAACATACATACATACAATACCTACACTTACAGATATGTTATTAGTATTGATAATTAGCGACATCTAACGGTATTTCACGATAACCACTCTTTGTAGCCAGGCAATTAAAGGTTCATAGCGTTGTATGAAAATTTCTAAAATGACTAACTTCTTAGGCACGGTAACAGATGGCGGCTGTTTCGTAAAAAAAAATCATAATTTTATAAATACCACAGAGTAACTTTTTATATAAATACGTCCAGTAGTTTTATTTATTGTTACAAACAAAAACATAAAAATACAATGCTCTCTTAATTATTATATGTTAATATATTAGCTGGTGCCCGCGACTTATTTTATAAAGAAAACATATATAAGCAATAATTATCTAATACACTTTTGCCAGGAATTAATCTTAGTTTATTTTTTAGATGATCCCTCGAGAACACTAGGTACTTTTTGAATGTAACTTTTATCTATTGGATGAAAAGTATCCCCACTGTTCAAGAACTACTGATCGATCTGTGTTGTATACGACTTTCGAAGTTCATAAGTGGTTGTGGTTAATAAAAGGTATGCTAAGTAACATTGCAGAAGAGTGTTCGTTCGACCTCGCAACTTCGCCTGTACTATAGAGGACTCGGAGGACGTCAAAAGGTTTAGCCGGTAGATCTACTCCACTACCATCTCGGAGCAGGAGTCCGACATAAATCAATGGTCTGTCCTCAGGCCGATGGGTATCCATGATGATTCCTCACTTCACAGACCTGGCAGGTCGCGGGATATCTACGTTCGTACTACTAAGGCTACGCTAGAAAATCGTTCGATTTTAGACAGTAAGAGTCCAGAAACCCGTTAGCGTCACTCACGCTGCAGGATCTATAAGGGTTTGTTTCCCTTTGTAACAAAAAGATGTAAAAAAAAACAAACCTTATTTGAACCTTACCTTAGCGAAAAGTAATTCCTTAAACGTTATGAAGTTATTTACAAATTATGAAGACAAACTTAAAATGAAATCTTCATTACTTATAATGAATTTCGCTTTCGCCTAAAGTCCTTCAACCGCAGAATGATGAATGTGATCGTAAATCAGGAAAGGCACTTACAGACCCATGTCAGATTTAACTAATGCATCCACCTGTCTATTTGTTTATTAAGTACTGGCATATAAAAAATTAAATTAATGAAATTAAAATTTCTATATTTTATAGTAATGTATTTTTTATTTTCCAATAATAGTTATAGCCTAAATAAATACATGTGTAGAAAAAAAATACAATACACGAGGCCTAATACACAAGGCAAATAAGTGCGCTGCTGACCATAGAAGGATAAGGGATAAGGAAGAGATGGAGTAAAATCCAGGATGCTCTTAAGTTCAAGTTAAGCCCCCTTAAGTGACTGCAACTTTTAGATAAAAATATCACACAATATCTTATCGATCACATCATCAGTAGTGGTAGGGCACACTGCGTTTCGCAGTCATTTGGGCAGCCCGTCTGGCGGCAGTAACCACCCCCTTACAGAATACCACCGTGAAATAACAGCATTATGTGCTGTTGTGTTTCGGTAAGTGAGTAAGGGATGCCAGAGCCCGTTACCCCATCCCTTCCTTATCCCTTATGCTTAATCCTTGTATGGCCGGCAGCGCACTTGTGACACTTATGGCGTTGCTTGTGTTATAGGCGACGGTAGCCACCTACCATCAAGTGGACCGTCAGCCTGTCTGTCGAAAATAAAAAAACATTAACATAAAAAAAATAAAAAATAAAAAAACACAAATGTGATTCGTATCGCAGTAATCAATTGGTCCTATATTTAGAACATAAAGTAAAGTTTAAACACAGCAACTTTGAATTACTATATAAATAAATAATTCAGATTTATTGTCTCGTATCACGAGTAGCCAATAAATTCTACCTACATTACTATTATACACCAGTTGGCTGTAACTGACAATAAATAACTCTATGTGACCAGTGACACTTATCGGCAGATGGTTGGAGCTATAATATACACCAAAACTTGAATCGATATCATTTGAGATCCATGTCACGGGTTTAAAATGATCCATCTAACAACGTAAACTACGGTTATCACGATCATCTCACAGAACCTTCCACTCGAAAACTTAAATAAGTAATAATTATTGGATAACTTCGATCCGATGATTACCTACTATATTGTGCATTTGATGAAAAACTTATTTCGAAAATTTGCACAGACGAAAATATAGTTTCGAAATCATAGACAGAAATTACATATTACTTACTGGAGATAACAAACAAATAATAAATCTGTAAGGGTTGGTCTTGGAGTAAGGTACTTTGTTTTCAGAGATATCGTGTTTATAGGCTCTAATACATGATACTGAAACTAAATTGACCATTTTTAGATTTTTTTCTGTATGTATATATGTGGGTGTGTATGTATGTATGTTCCTCCATTACTCTTAAACGAATTAATTGATTTTCATGAAACTTGGTAGATAAACATTTAGACGTACAGGACACAGGATAGACTACTTCCTTTTCAACGCGGACGAAGTCGCGAGCACCAGAGATGCTAGGACGATTTAGATCTAATTTAGTCTGAAAACCTTGTTTTTGTTTGTGTTTTGTGTAACCTTAGAAACCTGCTGTGATATCTAGTTAATTTTACATAAAAATTTGCCTTGAAAACTTAAAACGCTCGATTTTTTTCTGCAAAGGTCATATTTAAATAGTTCCTTATCTGTCGAAACAGACGTCAAATGTTGCACCAGAATGCAAACGCTGGAACCGCTGTTCCTCCATAGTCGAAGGTCGACGGTCACACTCAACCACACAGCTGCTATTCGTTCCTGGAACTGTATCAAGTGCTGAGCTAACAGCGGAAATGTGAATTCGTCTATATATAATTACAGTTATTAATTTTCTCCAAATAAGTAAACATGCAAAAGACAATTTCATCGTATTGATTGTGGATCAATTATTGATCTTATCTGGATTTTATCATTTATGTTGACATTCATTTACTATTATTATTTAGAATTTACTATTGTCTATGTATACCGTCTAAACACCTGGTAAGCTTTTGTCTACAATTAGCTTCAACCTTAGCCAAAACGGCTAAGGCTAAAACGGAATCCACCTTTCTCTTAAAATTATTCTCTTTAAAAATGTCTAAGAAAGTCGGTATTGTACTTACAACTTGAAAGTCTACTTTCTTTCATAATTGCTGAAGTGATGAAATTGAAAAAGCTGTATGAATCGATCAATCTTTAGACTCAAAAATCTATGTAATCAAAGCGATTATATTTCACTACCAAAAATGTAGTCCTAAAACTGCAGGAAAGTTTTCAGATAAATGCTTCGTTTATCATAACACGCAAGCAATAGCTGATCGAATCGATTTCCGTTTAAAAAAAATAATCGTCAATTGTCGTAATGTTTTTATGCCTGTGGCATACCCAGTAATGAGGTTCAGGGTTTGTTTAAAATATCTGCTACAGTTAATAGAACACAACTTGTACATAGACTATTTGTGTGCAATTCCAGTCCACTTTAAGTCGATCTCTTATAACTGAGGATCGTGGTAAAGTCCCCACAATTTACGATTATACCATCTGCGTCGTTCTCCTATAGCACCGGGTAGCCTCCTATAGCCTTACCACCTGACAGGCATGCTAAAGAATGGACGCATTGGTGCTTCTGGTCGTCCAAGGGATCCTTTAGGGCGCTTAGAGACGTCCGTTTTTTACACTGGATAACGAACCGAGTTTTTTGCCGGATAACGGTGGGTGGTGTATGGTTTATAATGAATGTGTGTACACCAGTGTACACGCAGTGGACACCAGGCGGCGGCTAATACAAGCATATCCGTTATCCGGTGCATCCGTTATCTACTTTGCACAGAAAACTTTTTTTTTAATGGTCCCAGACACTAATATATTTAGAAAAATCATTAATACGACGCTAGTAGCACAACTAGGTAAATATAAATGTAAAATTTATTAAAATGTAACAATGTTCTAACGATAATATTTAAAGGCTCTTCATTTTAATAAAACATTTACGTAGTAGTGATAGATGGAAGAAAAAAATCTTTCGACTGGGTGAACTGGGGGACTTTTTTTATTTGAAAGCTGGTGCTTCCCAAGTGGTCCTATTTAAATTTGGTCCAGTTCTGACAATGGTATCCATGAGAAAAATTTGAGGTGTTTTTTTTTTGTTAAAAAGAGTTATTGGAAGTCTATTGAAAGTATGCATAAACTATAAAAATAAATAAATATAAAAAAAAAATTTAAAAATAGGAATTGAAATTTTTGAAATTGAACGCATTGAACTTAATCAAGGAAGAATTCTAATATTATTGATAGGAGTAGATAAAGCGTGCAAATTCATTGATTATTCCGTATCGCGGCATAATTAACTTTGTTTACCATATTACAACTATTATTAAATTATGCCAACAAAGTAATTAAATCTTTTGCAAGCGGTATTTAGCGACCTTGCCCTTGGTACTTTACGGAAGCTTTTAAACTAGTTTGTCAAACATATTGGGCGTATCCTGTACCTAACGGGAACTGATTCCTTTCGCTTCGTTTTGTGTTTTTATTTCTTTACATTTTTATGAATTTACTGTACCTACTTTCGGTTGCATAATGCCTGCCACTCACCATCAGTTGGCATGATCCCAATGGCTTGATTAAACTGGCTTTATCAAGTAAAACTGACCGTGTGTGGTGAGAGATTTAGTCGGTAGATCTACCCCTACCATCATCTCGGGGTAGGGATCAGACCACCGGTCTGTCCCTAGGTCGGTGGGTATCCACGATGGATTCCTCTTATAAAAAAAAGCAGGCACTTAGCAGCACTTAGCAGGCACCATTACGTGTTTTACATGAATATGTTTTAGTTATCAGTAATATTATATTTTAATTATAATTTAAATATTAATTTAGATCACACAACTAAAGATACATATTTTAAAATGTTCCTCAAGATTTTGATTTAGATTAGAATTACTGTGATTTAAGAAAAATAATACAAGCACGTGACTTCAAAATGAGATAAGAAAGCCAACTCGAACGACTCGATTTAGAATGAATCATATTGTTCTAATTTCAGTTCCTGTTCGAATATTTGTATTAACTTTGGTACTTATAATACGAATATAACTTTAAACTAATTCAAGCAACTTGTAGTCTTATTACACTTGAATATAACTTAAAATACTTATTGCATACAGTACATCCTACTATTTATTAGAGCAAAAAGTTTTGAGGATATAAAGTGTCATATGAAAGATTCATGACATCATGTACGTAAAGTTTGGTTACCTTTTGTCGTTTTTTCTTAGTTCCGGTCATTGGTTAATGTCTTTAAAGTATGGTATATGTCGAGAACGGTTTTTTGTTTTATGCGGATATCCCGTTAGATTTTAAATTCATATTCAGTTTGCAACTACTGTATATATATATATGTGGTGTATTTTTTGGCATTAAGAGCTCATTTACACTAAGGTCGTCGCCCGACTGAGCTCGACCGCTGAAGGCGGTAATTACCTGGAGTAAATGATTGTCATTTGACAACTAAGTTCGTTGCCGAAGTTGACACAGTCGACTAGGTGTAGACTTCCATCTACAAGTAAACCCCGCACACTATCCATAATTATTCCCTTTCTTAGCACGTGACATTACACGGTGAAGATTTCGTATATAATATACATAAAAGAAAAGTAGTGTTTATAACTCGAGAACGGCCGAAACGATATTTATTATCTGTGTTCTATTTAATTTGTCTGCATCCCGAATAGAAGAATTAAGTACTGTTAAAACAAAGGAAAAATATTTACGAAAAAAAAAATGTACGAAGAAAATTCATTTTCTCATTAAGTATATGAAATTCCCAATTTTTATATTGTGTCACATTAATATCAATTCATTATGAAAGTAATTGGTAATGGTATGATTTTTCCGGTTTTTATATATAATACTAATGACCCGCTCCCGGCTTTACTCGGGTTCAAAATAAAAAATATCCTATATTTTGATTTGGATCAAATTACACATAATTAAGAAATTTTATCAAAAAATAAACCTTCTCTGATTATCCCTCTATCCATGAGTGAAGACAGAATTAAAATCTTTCCAGCCGTTCTCGAGATTTGCGCTTAGCAACACATTAAGGGATTCATTTTTATTTATATAGATTATAGGGACATTTTTTTCTTATGAAATACACCAGTGATCTTAGTCATAATTTAAGAAAACTGAGACTTGGAAAAATCCTCTATATTGTTAGAAAACCGACAACGCCTCTTGATCCATCGTGACAAAGATTGGCATAAGAAACTATTTTTATTGCGAATTTTTCACTGAAAGCTTCTATGACCAGTTTATACGATACCTAAAAACAACATAAAAAATATGATACCTAAAAACAACAGCGAAATTTCCAGAGTTTTATATGACTTTTTTGTGCTGACTACATCAACTCTTGCTAATCGAGCATGAAGTGTAAACCAGAAATGACCCTGACACTTTGTACAGCTCTGATTCGCCTTTAAACAATGTTTTGAATAATTACTATTACAGAGGTAAACTGAGTTTAGCGTGATAAAATTTATGTTACCTATGCATGTAACCAAATACCTATTAAATGAATCCAGGTGAATCATGGAGCCTGAAAGTAAAGCATTTCATATTTTAGCAGTTTTAATAGAAAGTTGTATCCCATTGTCATATTTGTTATTTCTATGAGTATACTTTTTCTACGTTTCTTCTCCTCTTCAAATAACAGGCTCTATAGGTACTGAAAATGTTGACGACCTTTTTGGAATATAACTGGCCGTTTTCTATTTTTATTTGAAACTAGCTGGCGCCCGCTAATTCGTCCTCGTTGAAAAATAAAAAAGTAGCCTATCCTGTGTCCTGTACGTCTAAATGTTTATCTACCAAGTTTCATGAAAATCAGTTAATTCGTTTAAGAGTGATGGAGGAACATACATACCATACATACAGAAAAAAAAATCTAAAAATCGTCAATTTAGTTTCAGTATTATGTATTTCTGAAAACAAAGCAAATTACTCCAAGACCGACCCCCTACAGATTATTATTAGTATTGATTGTCAACAGAGGTGTAGGTAACAGTTACGCGAGTTCAATGTTTTTTCCGATCTCAAAAATGGCAGTATAAAACTGGAAAACTCTTTTTTATATAATTTATATGTAGTTGCTAATAATGTATTTCGTATGTGATCAATAATTTCTGAAGTTTAATTTTAAAAATAAAATTTACATAATTTTTTATATATTGTAAGTATATAAAAAATATGTGAATTTTATGCGGTCAAATTTAATTGATGTAATTATTGCAAGTTAATGAACGTTTACCTGAATTATAATTTTACTGCCCCCACCATACTGTGTCTCACGATTGTCCATAGTTTGAGGACATAAGGTCAACTTAGTAATGTTGTACTTATCTAGTACTTACTTAACTTAGTAACTTAGTCACTATATAAGTATTCTTCTTTGAAAATGCCTTGTAATTACAGAAACTCCGACTCATTTTCAATGGGAACATCTCATTTTCAAGTCATACGATAATGATAACGATAATGATAAATTTGTGAAGAAATTTTACAAATAAAATTTATTCACAAATTTATCATTATTTTTTTGCTATTTTTGCAGTCTACAATAAAATTTACTATACAAATCTGCATTGGATTTGGTAGCTGACAATTGCTGAATGTAATCTCGAGTTTTCGTCCTGTAAAAGCCTTGTCACGGATATCAGACACAATAATATAAAATCCGGTTTCAAATTGATATTCGAATCGAAGGCTTAATTAAATGAAATAAATATTCTCTTTATCAAACTGTAACAATAAAGTGTAACGATAGAAAAAAGTTGTTTTTATTATTCGCAAACAGAAGTAATTCATTACCATAATTCTCTTTTAATTTACTGCTGACATTAAAGTTTTAAATCAACATCCACCACGGCTAGTGCATTAGTTTACAGTTATATGTGACCAAAATAGGCAATAAACAAAAACTAGTATTTATCTATACCTACTAAATTATAAAGAGGTACAATTGTGTGTTTGTCTGAGTTTATTTCTGGAACTACCGCAACAGTTTAAGAAAATAAATTCTTAAATAGAAACCTGCATTATCAAATAGAAGTGCTATATTATATTGAAAGGGATGATTTTCACTGTGCTTTCGAAATTTAATGAGAGTAAAACCGCGATAAAGAGCTAGTTGATTATTTTATAGGTGATAAAACTCCAACGGCGTGGACTCAATTAAGCATTAGACTAGTTGCTATGGGCACTAGAGGATTGGAGGTGAAATACACTATAACCAGTCCAAGGTAAAACTTTGAAAAGTTCGTTTCCGGGTTCGACCTTGACAGGAATCAAACTAGGGGCCCTAAGTTACTTCCGTATTCATGTTTAATTATATATATTTAAAAAAGTTATATAATATATATACAAGAAAATATGTCATTTATAAGGCATATATAAACAAAGTAAATAAATATACTTTTCTCTATAAACAAAGAAACGACAATTAAAGTTCACTCATTAAATTATATCATTTATAAATTTATGATAAACAAGCAATTTTATTCATAAAAAATAAAAACAATGAGTTCTATAAAGACTCAAACATAAAAAATTGCTTTACCAAACTTTTTATTGTGCCAACAAGCAATAATTAAGATTCCATGAGATGAAATCTATTCTTATTTAATTTTTAAAACATATAAAAATCTTATCAAATGGTCTGAAATGGCCCCATGATTATTATTAAAACTAGTATGAGTTTTAATATCAGCACTCTGAAAACATGATACGTACTATTTTTTCGAGATAACGCGTTAAGTTTATAATTTTTTGAATCAATTTTTCTCAAAAGCTATATAACAGAGAAAAAATATGGAAGAATTTTTCAGAGAAATAGACATAGACTTTTTCACATTCCTACATGTTTTTAAATGGTCAAAAAAATTTTTTTTTCCTTTTCTAATTCTTACACTAACCAAAAAAATTGTAGATATTCTTTAGGGTATGTACTTTCACTGCAGAAAGTTGCATCAAAATAAAAAATGCGCTTTTTGAGTTATGAAAAAAATACGAAAAGTGGCTGACCCGGTTACTGAAATTGTTCTTTATTTCAAGCTCAATACATTTTAGAATCTAGCTATTAGTTAGCCTCTCGAGTTCAAAAACGTAAGCTCTTTACATTTTTGAGACACACGAATTAAAAACATCAACTTTCTTAATCTATCGCGTTATCTCAAAAATCGTTTGAGAGTCCATGCCAAAAATAGTATGAATTTTAATAATAGTCATGGGGCCTTTTCACCATATCTGTTTGACTTAGAGGATGCCTCTTCGCTATTTTCTTTTAAACCTTTATTTCTTACTAGTTGTTGTGCGCAACTTCGTCCGTGTTCACAATGCTATATAACCTAAAGCCTTCCTCGATAAATGGACTATTCAATACAAAAATATTTTTTCAATTCGAGCCAGTAGTTCCTGAAATTAGCGCGTACAACCAAACAACCAAAAAATCTCTTCAGCTTCATATATTGGTATAGATTCTACTAAAGCGACCGACGACGGTTAAACATTAAGCGGTTAATATTAACCACATATAGAAATAGAATAAGTTTCGCTTGAGGTTTTACGCCATTAATATAATTTATGATATGTATCGGTGACATATAGGATTATTAACATTGAATTTAAAATAATGTCTACATACCGTAAAAGTCTTAGACTTGTTCGAGGTTATCCCTAGAATAAATTTATTTTTAATTGAATAGGTACATATATGAATTGCGAAGTGCGATACTCGTTTAGTAGGAGAACGACACATTTATTTTCTCCTTCACCGTTCGTCATACCACTACTTATTACAGAACTTTATTTAGCTATTATACATAACATTTCATTTCATTTAACAGTATACTTTTAACCTGGCAAATATTCCCTGTATAGCTTATAGGTACTCTCTGTGTGCTAACTTTTATCTGAAATCATTACAACAAATAACTTAACAAATAAGCAAATTAATATAACTCTTTAAAAAAAACGACTTCAAACCGTTTTCTCATGGATGCCATTATCAGAATTGGACCAAATTGAAATGGGACCACACGGAAAGCATGTTTCGCAATTAGAATTTCTTAATTCAATAATTTCTTAGACGAAGAGGGCATCTTTCACCAACTACAAGTAATGTGTTGATTTAGAACATTACAAGTAATGTGTAACTTTGTGTAGTTAATGCATCCTTCGATAGGCGATTTTTTTAAATTATTTTCTTTTTAATGTTTGGGACTTTTACCGTACAAACAAAGGTATATCAGCTCCATTATCCCCGGTTACCGGTGACCTTAAATGACTGTTAGCCTACTTGACAGATGGTGAAAGAAGTTCTTAGATTAATGTAACTACTAGGAACAATATACACTTGGAAAAGAAAGTGAACCGAGAAAGCTAAATTTTGAATTTCCGATGCTGTCTCAATTTTTTACCTCAACCTACTAGGTAGGCATTTATTAAATATTGTTCTAATCTAAAGTGAGGAAGTTTAATGAATTATCAAGGCAAAAGTCCAGCATGATAGCCGGCTACACGCTTCGCCGAATCAGTGCGATTATTATCTTTTTATGGTTAATTATTTTATAAATTTACGACCGGCCAATAACTATTTAATTGTTAATGTTTTGTAAAGCTTCATTTACAATATAGTCTTTTTATATATATATAATATATGGGAAAATTCAATGTCCTGATTCAAATGTCGAAAAGTTAAGTATCCAATAACACACGACGACTAAATACACATAAATACTTTAGCTTAAAAAAGCTTTTGTTTCATGTAAATTTAAACAACACTTATAATAATGTACTAGCTTTTTTATTAGCTAAAGTGCGCTTAACCTGCCCCCTTTCTTACGTGTTAAGCTCATATTTTTCAAACGACTTCCAAATTATTATTTTTTATGTTTTTTACCTCATTAACTTTCGACTGGGTGAAATTATTTTGATGATTCTTTTTTTATTTGAAAGCTGATTCTTCCCTTGTGGTCCCATTTTAATTTGGTCTAGTTATGACAATGGCATCCATGAGAAAAGAGCATAAGACAGTTTGAAGGCGGTTTTTATTTTTTGGTAAAAAGAGTTTTTGTTAGACATTGATTTTTTTATATATTTAGATGATGTGAGGCAACCGAATGAAAATGGGAAAAATGTGAAATTACTAAACTGTGAATTAGGTCTGAGGTCTAGGTATTAATTTCAGCGTGTAAACAGGCAAACCACCGTGAAATCAATCGTAAATGTGTTATTGCGATTCTATGTTATTTCACGCTTGAACTATTTAACCGATAATATTATTATGAAATTTTGAATATCCGTTGTCACATTAAAAAGTAATGAATTCTTACTATTATCTTGAACGGTAGTAATTCTAGATCTATGATTATCTTAGTAAAATAAATTAAATTAACGCCTAGCCAAAATATGTTGGCAATAAATATTAAATGAATGTTTTAACATCTACCATAATAAAAAGGCCGTGGGCGAAGTCGCCGTAAAAAGCTAGTTTATTCAATAAAATACAAAATGTAATTTGTTGCCGTCTTTAGGTAATTGCCTCAATATTCATTTAATAATTAAATAACTGCTGATTTGAATTATCAACAAAGATCTCAATGAAGAGAAGCAGTGGCTTGGTAATTACTAATAATTGTTCATCTAACAACAGATTTATTAAATAATTAAAACAATAAGAAATCATTAATTTGTGTTTTAATATCACAGTTGCACAGTTTCGAAACATAGTCTCTAATTCATTATTTAAATAAATAAAAACCGCCTTTTTACCTCATTTTTAATAATCTCTCTTTTTAGAGTGAAAAGAATTGTTTTAAAAAATCTTTCATAATTCTTAATGTAACAGCCAAGGATTGGATCTCCCTTCCGGTATATGTTTCCGAGCAGGTGAGGTTGGTATCTACTGGGTGAGCTCGCTCCATCATCGGACTTGTCTTTGCTGTACGGCTAGATGTTGGCCAAGAGCAAACCCATCTTTGATAAAAAGCAAAAAGAAAAAAAAGAAACAAATGAACAACACCAGCGATTTTATTTATTTATTTATTTTTTTGATAAAGTGTACAAACAGAGATCAATTATGTACATGATTGCAGTCCTAAATAGTACACATAGCATGGTTAACTTAATTTAACTTAACAATAGGTAATGATCTTATTAAACAATAAAATATACAAACAATAAACAAGCTCTAGTCTACTTAAATATTAGCCAGTCTATGGTCCGTGAGCCAGCGACAGATTTTCATGACCAATTTCCTCTCAGTCGATAACTCGTAAAATGACTGAGAGAGTTGTATCACGAAGCGTCGTGAACGTCAGCTGCGGCTCCGATAGTGGGTTGAGCAGTAGAGTGGTAGCCGCTCCCGCACATAATAAAAAAAATTTTAATCATTTATTCTCGATTAAAAATTCATCAAATTATAGTTAGCCTAATATTTTGAAGAAACAAAATTGTCAGCTATTTATAAAATGGTGGATTATACGTCAGCAGGTCAGGAATATATACGTGTTCAGTGTTTACCTCCCAATAGAAAATTTATCAGATGATAGTTTATGTATTACTGTTAATAAATAACAAAGTCAGCTGGCTATATCTTGGTGGAATGCTTGTCAGCTGATGTTCTGAAAGTGTAACGGGCTACAGAAATATTAATGCATGCACACATATACATGCACAATTTTATTGACCCTTCCTAATCCATGGTCGGCAGCATACATACAATTCCTGATTTATTTATTTATTTATTTATCTTCGGTGAAAGCTTCGGCTTCGGCCGGGTTTTAAGCCGAAACCGAAGGTTTAACCAAAGGTGGTTTTTATAGCCGAAGGTGGCTGCAGCCGAAGATGAAGCTGAAGCTTCGGTCGGACACTACTTGTGTTACAGACGACGGTAGCCTCTTACCATCACCTTAAATTAAAAAAAGCCTATTACAGTTTTAAACAATATTTCACTCATCGAATCGAAATAATATATATCTCTCAAGTTCGCTGATTTCACTATATTTAAATGAATGTCAACTAAACCACACAGTAAATATTATATGTAACCAGCCAGTATGAAGTTTAAATTCACTTAAAATGCATTTATGATATGACTCACTGGTCTACTGTAACCTTCACTTTAATTGTTTAATAACAATTATTTTATCTGATTCGTGAATTTAGTGTAGCAAAATTTGTGCACCAAGGCACACTATTCTATCGATATTAATTTTATTTTAATACTAGCTGGTTCCGCGACTACATCCGCGTTGAAAAAGAAAGAAGTATCCTACCAAGTTATCTACCAAGTTTCATGAAAATCAGTTATGGAGAAACATACATACATACAATACCTAGGTACACTTACAGAAGTCATGTTAAAATAGGCTAAATTCCACGCGGACATATTTTATTATATAGAAATATTATATTATATGTAAAAAAAACTTTTAATTAATGACATTAATGAACATTATCATACATGTAATATACTTAACTGTTGAATGTAGATTAGGACCGAGAGGTATAAGATGTGACGCGTACTTGACCGTGGGGGCGCGACTTACTCAAGACCTTAGCCTAAATGTGCATCACAATTAACGCTATGTGCATGACTCGACTTTTTAAGAAAAAAAAACCTCGTCTACAGACTTGGCGATGTAGCCCCTATGTTTCTGTAGAGCACTTGACATTGAATTTATATATTCAAGCAGATTACGTAGCCACGTAACGCAATTGACATCGGCCTCAGGGAGGCAGCGGCGACGTATTAATTAATAACAATGGAATACATTTGAATACCTATAAACGATTGATCAAACGCCTGCGTGACGAAGTGGAGGGTCCGAGTCACTTGTACATATCGCCTTGATCCGTTTGCCCTGACTTGAGCCAAAGAGAACAAGGTTAAACTTTTCAGTTCATGCTACGATCGCAATCAGAATTATTTGTGGCAGCCGTGTAATTAGACGTTTTTGCAATTATAATTTATTTATGTCATAAATATCCAGCCCTGAATAGCGACAATGCGACATCATTAAGATTGACAATGACAAACAATAATTAAAAATTATAAACCAACCCCCGACTTTCTTTTGACTGTAACTTGCTCAGAAGTTAGTTATCCGGCAGACTACTTGACGCTGCAGCATCAGGTCTAGGTTATCGTGTCATTGAATTACCACCGAAGTAACAGTTAACCAAATTTCACATCAATCCAGGTTGTGGAAGTTAATGAGATCGCTTTGTCAATAAGTAAATGAGGTGATGATCTTCAAACGCCTGTACAGCTTCATAAATTATAGCTAAGCCGTTTCGATCTTGTCAGTTATCAAATAAAAAAAAGAACAAAATCGTAGCTTCTAAAAGGTCCATCTGTTTGGAAGCTACGATTTTGATCTTTTTCTCGAAGCCAAAAATAGATACCACAAATTTTGTCTAAATGAAAGGTATTTTCCCCAGGTTGTTTTATGATTCCCTGAAAACATGCATGTATGCAAAATTCATGATTTTCGATTCAGTGAAAGGCGTGAAAAAGAAACGAACAAATTCACTGAAAAATTAGTAAGGGTTTTATTTATTTCATTAAATAACAGAAGTAATATGAAAGGTAGGATTTCATTTTGTTTAAATTATTTTATTTACATATTGTATAATAATTAATGATGAATGACATATATATACAACAAGTGTGGTGCACAAATATGATCATTGTAAATTTTATTTATTCATAAATACAAATTCAAGGAAAGCTCCGTGCATTGTCGACCTTACATGTCAGAAATTACCTCTTCGGGCTGTTTAAAAACTTGTATGTACATTTTCATTAGAATGATTTGAAAGACCTCGACATTGGTCTACATATTCATTCGACCCATACTGTACCGGAATCAACGCACACTGCTCTTGAAGGGGTCACAAACATTACTGGCAAAATTTACATGTAATATATGCAAAAATATTGCCTGTTTACGCAAACATAATTCAATGCGAATTTGCTGCATTAATTCTAGAAAAACATTCCTGTAAGTAAAAATATCAAAACATTATGCATTTTTTGCATGCGACGGTTCGCATAATAACACAAACATTATAACTTAGAATTGTATAACGCATAGTAATACAACATTAAAAATTATGAAAAAATCATCCCAGTGGATGTCATTAACAATGATAATAGAATTTCAAAATCTATACAAATCGTCTGTCAATAAAATTGAAAATTATGAATGATGAATGAATGTGTCATGTTGCAACGCCAATACTCTATTGTTTACCGAAGGGAATTTTCTTTATTAATGCGTCACAACAGGAAATAACAGAGCAAACTTTCAGTAGATACAAAGAAATCAATAAACTTGTTTATATTTAAACTTAAAATGAAATCTATCACTTTAAGTAGTCATTGGTCTCGAAAAGTGTGTAGCTTAGTCGTCGTTATTCACCATATAATAAATGGGTTCAAAAACTATATTAGTAATTTTTGAAGTGAAAAGTTCTTTAGGCGCTTTGGGCATGTTTGAGGTGGGATAAAATCATTGAACTTGCGACATTGTCTTGTAATGTAATGTAATCTGATGTAACTGATATTATTTTAAAATAAATTAAAAAAAACTAAACGGAAAAAACTAATTCTTACATGAAAAATGGATACGTAGAATATATCTATCTATAAATAGAATATATCTATCTAAGGCAAGTTCATAGTTTTCAAGATTTCAAAGCGCAGTGGTTATAAAATGCATCAATAATGTTCAATAAAAATATCCTTATTGAACTGTCTAAATGACTTGTACTAATTTATAAAAGTTTGAATAATTACTGATGTGATATGTGTCTGAAGCTTCATGGTGCTAACTAACATCTCGTTAAATGCAAGAGCGCTTTTTGTTACATAATATTGACGGTGTTTGGATCAGAGGTGGTATAGTTACGTGATGACCTTGACTTTCACCTTCGACATTGGCAATGTTCGACGCCGTCACTTGACCACTGAATACGTGGTAATCGTAACTCACGAACGATCACACATGTCGTTAGTCATGGTCGTTACGTGTCGAAATAGACAGCATGTAACAGCAGTAACTGCTAGAGGATTTTCGTGTAAATATTTGACATTAGAATAGGATTTTGGTAAAATGAGACCCTCAAACTTAATGCACACTAATACGAAAGACGAGCAAGCCATAATCTGGAAGATATTAAAAAAATGGAGTGTAGCGGTGTCGCGAACGCGGCTACGTTTTACATGAATACGTGTGCATTACGAGTAATATATTCTTGTATTACGAGTGGTGTGATTAAATTTTAGGTGTAGATGACAGATATGTAGAGAGCTACAGTATCAAACATTAACATCTTAAGGTTATATCCCGATGATGTTTATTATTGTCTCGATGGCAATGATTATATTGTTTCGATCTGTTTTTATTGCTTTAACAAACATCTTCTTTTAATAGGTACTACATACTCGTAACATGTAAAGGTGATAAACTTATAATTGTACATACTTAAATAAGATAATTGCAACAGTGCGAATATTTTTTGTTGCAATTCCATTTTATACTTAGCCTAAGTACTAGGATATTTATATCTAAAACAATTGACTATAATACTAAGTTCACACATTAACTTTTAAATATGATATTCAAATTTGATGAGAACAAAACTAAACACTATTAATAATCACCTAAAAGAAACACCTAAATTACTAAAAATAATAACTAATTACAAAAATTAATATTTTTAGCGTTATTTTCAATTACCGGTTCCCAAATTCAGTAGCAGGAATTTAAATAAACAAAAAAAGACAATAATGAGAATCAAGCTGAGAGCAAATCATAAAAATAAGGTAACGGAGGCCCGTTTCAGTGCTCTCCTAACGGTCAGTACTGACGATACGCACGACCGACCGCGGTAGCAATACGCGTGCGTACGGTCAGGCGAGTTCTGTAGCGACTTGTGAATTTTCATACAAATGACAATTAATCGCGTCGGTCGCACGGTCAGGAGTGCGTATCGTCAGTACTGACCGTCAGGTGAGCACTGAAACCGGCCTTAGGTTTTGAAAACAAACAAAGCACCTACCATTCAGTGGACCGTCGCCGACCTTGCCTTGACATAAAAAAAATGCAAATAAAATTATTATATCAATAATTTTCTATATTTTTCTTTGACAAAAATAAAACTCCTTTAGTAAAAATGAAATTAATTAGTAATTTTGTTTATACATGTACTTATAATAAAACTGAAGAGTTTGTTTGGTTGAACGCACGAGACCTGATGTTTTTTTTTGATAATTTTTCTAAAACTATTATCTCACAGGAAAATTATTAGAAGCCTAAAATATCTCACTGAAATGAAATCATAGGATACTGTTTAATTAAGCCGAAATTAAATTATACACTCGGTTTATCTATATTTTTTTATGCATTACTTCGAAGGGCGATTTTTTTAAATTATTTTCTTTTTAATGATTGAGACTTTTACCGTACAAACAAAGGTTATATCAACTCCATTATTCTCGGTGACCGGTGACTTTAAATAACGGTTAGCCTACTTGACACATAGTGAAAGAGGGCCCTTAAACTCTTTTAGGATGGAAAATAGCCTTGGAGAATAATAATGATTAGGTTAATTTAATAACACTGTAGAAACCTTTTTAAAACCATCGTCTGTCACGAACATTGAAACGTTAAATGCATGCAAAATTTCTAAATTGGAATTTAATTAACACTAATTTGAAAGCAACTGTGTCAACCAGTGTCAGCATGTGTTTCAATAGCCTTAATAAAAATACAATAACTTTACTTTTATATTATTCAGGGTTCCTGCGCGTGAGCGTTATAATGTGCTATTTATTAAACAAATTCGACCTAAAGTCTCTTTAGTGGATGGGATCAGAAATTCTGAAATTAGCCAAAAAAAACGAAGTTGTTATATCTTAGCAAGCTGAAGTAGCAATTGGCCGGTTACATCTGATGCAGGGCGGCAGGCTTATTATCTAAATGGGTCTGTTGAGCGACAGGCGAAAAATGCTAAAAATTTGTGAAATATCATACTAAATTGTTAATTTTTACGCAAACCACACTAGTGTTATGAGCTACGTGATACGATTTAGTGTGATATTGCACAATTTTTTCGCATTTTTAACCCGTTGCTCAGCAGACGCATTAAGATAATAAGCCTGCCGATACCCGTTGGGGTAGACGAGTTCTCGAATGGAGGCCACGAATTGGGAGACGCCTTGTGGCCAGTAGGACAGATATAAGCAGCTAGATGTGAAGCCCAGAGGACCGTGCATAGTGGCGAGCTTTGGGATAGGTCTGCATCTAGCAGTGAAGAGACACCATCGAAATAATATATCTCTGCGAGAGAGACACAGGCTCATGGTCATAATAATAGTCATGGTCCTTTATTCTAGAAAAATGTGCTAACTTCAACAGGGACAATTTTGATAGCTTTCTGAAATAACTACAACAATTAACTGGTGTTTGTGATCGTTGATTGGTATAGAAGAAGTTAGCGGATTAACAGTCACAGGCGAAAAGCGACAATAGATATTTATATAGAATATATATATAGATGACATGATTTTACTGTTTACTATTTTGAATGTACACTTCGGGTAAATTAGAGAAAAAACCGCTAACTGAGAATATCACTGTAATTTTTTCAAAGATTGTGGAATACTATTCATAACAAAGGTCCCTTGCGTTACACACGCTACACAACACTAACATTATGTTAACAATGGTTACGGTAACAATAAATAATTATTTTGTTATAAATTACAACATAAAATTAGATTTATAAAAGGCAAATGCTGTGGGAGCAACTACGGAAATAATATCCAGTATCGTAATCTGACATAAAGTATAGGTTTAATGTAATTATGATGGATTGATTTAT
Source organism: Synanthedon vespiformis (assembly GCA_918317495.1). Taxonomy (NCBI): domain Eukaryota; kingdom Metazoa; phylum Arthropoda; class Insecta; order Lepidoptera; family Sesiidae; genus Synanthedon; species Synanthedon vespiformis. The sequence continues at coordinate 9,877,049 of OU906947.1, forward strand.
AAACATATTCTTATAAAAGAGGGAAACATATAGTAATTTAATATCTCCTACGAACGATACCGTACAAAGTTTTGTTATATATAGAGTGCATGAATTCTCACTTGTATGTGGAAGTCATTATATGTAACTTCCAATTACGAGTAGGTACTTCATTGTTCTTTTCGTAACCTGTTTTCAATTAAATTTCAACAGATTGTCCTTTATTTAACGATATGTCGGGACCAGTGCGAATAAGAATAAAAAAATGTCCAATCAGGTCAGATCATAATTAGTGAACAGAAATAAAAAAGCAATTATTTCAATGTCTGCCAGTTTGAGCTACTCATGTTTCCAATTCTAAAAGTCCTTACCTGCCGTTCAAACCCCGATGCTGACACAATAACGGGGTCTGTGTATCTGTCTGTGCCGTCGTAGTTCTTAAACGGATATACCGTTTATAATATGTTTTCATTTTCTTTGAAATCTCACGTGATTGGTATTGTTTTCCTAGCTATAATTTGTGAAAATTTGTTCAGGCGTTTCAAGACCATCGGCCCAATTTCTATTTATCAAAGAGATTTAACTTCCACATGTACGATTGATAAGAAATTTGGCTTTTTTGATTTGATTTTTTTTTTAATTTTTTTGATACAATCTTAAAATAAATAATATAGGGGCTAAAGTATGAAATTGCCGTTTCGTACTGAAAAAGTAAAACAGATTTTTTTGTGGGATAAATATATTTATTTAATCAAAACTCTGGGGGCTCCATAAACTGTGTGCATTTCGAAATGCTTTCTTGGAATAGTTTTCTTTTTGAGAAATAAATTGCCCAAGTCGCGGATCAAAATGTTATTCGTTGGAGCAAGCTTCTGCGAGTATGGAGGATATGATTTCTGACTGCAAGTGTTATAGATTGTTAACAGTGAAACCACGTTTATTTATGCTAAGATTTGACAAGAAATTTTCAATCTAATTAGTCTGATATATACGTGTGATGCGTCTGTTTTATTCTTGTATTGTTGTTTTGGTTCACATTGTGTTATGTGACAGAATAATAGTAGACCAACGGAACATTGGTCTGTCTCTGTAGGAGCAATCATAGTAGCCAAGTTCCTCTCCCCGCTCGGTTACCGCTCACGTCTGCACTTAATCCATTGCTTGGGTCAAGGCGACGACGACGGCTCGACTACACATATAGTTAAATTGCAGCAAATTATCTCATTTGATTTTTTAGAATCGCGATTATGTATATAAGGTTAAATATAATTGTCTTCACGCATTCACGTTACAATACAAGCATTTACATATATGTATATTTTACAGTAAAGTAAAATTTTTATTAGATATAATATATTTTTTAATATCAGATTTATTCTCTAAATTTATTTACTAACTACAGATAATTACTGTCGAAAATCACTATCAATGACTACGCTTAGTAACTGTTACTATTTATTACTGAAATGCTTTGGTGGCATCTTGGTACTATCTTTACAATGTATAAGATACTAGTGGGTGCCCGCGACTTCGTTCGCGTTGAAAAAGAAAATATATGCTAGCTTGACCCGGACAAACGTTATTTTGCAACTATCACTTATCTACCGAAAAAAAATTCTTAAAAATCGGTCTTAGAGATCGGACCTCATACTAAAACAAAATTCTGAACGCACCTATAAATATTTGACAGCCAAGTGACAATTTTAGACAAAATACATTAATAATGCTTCACAGCTAGGAACATTTTGTGTAATGTCATCTCATGTCATCTTATATCGCTGTGACGACGATGGCGCCGCCATGCGACAGTAGGGCCCAATTATTTATGTTCTTATATGATCCCTCGGGAATACTTAGTCCTTTTTTTCTGGATGAAAGGTACCCTATGTCCTTTCTGGTGTCCCAGACAACGTGTATGCAAAATTTCATGGTGATCGGTTCAGTAGTTTTTGCGTGAAAGCGAGACAGACAGACAGACAGAGTTACTTTCGCATTTATAATATTAGTATATGGATTGTCACGTCTTGATGCCGTCTTAAAAGCGCTTCCCGCCGCTTTTAATTATTGTGGTTTTCACTAATGGAAAGAGCTTTAAGTAAATCCGAGAGCGGTTCACTAGTTCAAAAGAAAACACGAAATTAATTCCGGTTTGTATACATATTTATATAAAACATGTGACGTCTTTATCAATTAAGGAAATGTTTCACACTCATATGACAGTTGTTGTGTGTAAAAGACACTGGCCGCTAGTAATCGTGGCCGTTACAAGGACCCAGCCACCTTCCGGTCACGAAACTAGCTTTATTTCCGACTTACGCCGCAAGCAATATCGAGCTATAAATTATAAACTGGTGCTATTTCACAATTGCGCTGAGGTCCACCGCTAAACCTAGTCTCGAATTAAGTAGGCCTATAAAAAGTTATACGATTTTTGTGTATGTATTTAATTGAAACTTGTTTTCAGGTGACCAATTTGTCAAAGAACTAACGATTCGTATTTTATACTAGCTAGTGCCTGCGATTTCGTCCGCGTTGAAATTCTATTAAAATAACCGTGTTTTTAAATGACATAAATATTTCACTAAAACAAATCGGTTATTAATCCGGACTCTGTTGATTGGTGACACGAATAAAACCGGTATTTAGCCATAAAACTTTTATATATACTTATGTACAGATAAAAAAGGAAATTGATAACAATCGTTTAATATTGTCTACCCTTTGTCCGTTAACACACAATCACTCAAGCGGCCTAATAAAATTAAACAAACGAACATAAATACTGTAGGCTAATACGAGTAAGTTGTATACGACATTTCCGTGGTTTTTACGCCAAGATACAATTAAGCAAGACAAAGATAGAACTGGCTGGTTGGTAAAAACATCTCTCAATTTACCTTTAATAGCTTTAATGCGTTATACTGGTATTTATGTTATGTCCACGGTTGCATGTGTCTATTTAAATTAATTCTGAATCAATTAATAAGACCATACGTTACATTGTGCAATAAGGGTCTATTCTCATTATTTATCTACATTTATTTACATAACAATTTAGATCAGCGAGCTACCATTTCTGTATATGTCAGTAAATAACTCTTTTTAACAAAAAAATAAACCGACTTCAAACCGTCTTATGGTCTTTTCTGATGGATGCCATTATCAGAACTGGACCAAATTGAAATGGGACCACACGGGAAGCACCAGATTTCAAATAAAAAAAAAGAATAATCAAAATAGTTTCACCCAGTCGAAAGTTATGAGGTAACAAACATTAAAAAAATACAGTCGAATTGAGAACCTTATTATACGGGACCGAATATTAACGTAATCGTATTAAGAAGAACAATTTATCTGTTGATTTAATTAAACCTATAAAAGCAGCGGATAATCGCCTCTAACATTAGGTTAAAATTTAAAGTGTTAGAATTCTCTATGGGATTGAAAAAAGTTAAATTAATTGAGCTCTACTAAATTATATGAAGACAAATTTATATGAAACTGAGCTTGGCCATTCCTCTAGCATTTGAATGCATTGAAAATCAAGTTTCAATTTCATTTTAAAACTCAAAGCAGTCTGTAAAATGTCTATTAACCGCCTTAAAGTACGAGAGAATAACTCTACTTGAAAAATTTATTGCATATAACAAGTCTGAACAGAAGTGGGTCATTTGATTATTTTGTTCTATCAATATAATAGAATTTTTTTTATTGAACCTTTAGTGTACTCAGCTTTAGCTTTCATTCCAAAGCCAGAGTCTAATATAACATGCTTCGCTCCCATAACATTAGATTCCTAAAACACTAGATTGACTAACATAACAGATTGTTACAAGCTGTGGTATTATTATTATGGTTAGAAATAAAACATCCCGAACTCACAAAAATCTGAAAGTCCTTGAAGGCTTTAGGGTCAGTTCACATTGAAATGCTGCGACGCGACTCGATTTGCTTGAAGAGGTCATTGTTTAACTGATGCCTATAATTGTATTGTTACCTTAAACCATGTGCGTCGAGTTTTTGTGTGATTTGACCCTTAAGGTCAACTTTATCAAAGTGCATATAAAATTTTTGAATTTTCGATTTATTTTTATTGATTTATAATTCTATCCCTTTGCGTAGAAACCGTATTGGAATAAACTTAAGCTGAATTAATTTTCAATCTGTCACAAATAATTTAAAACAAAGAAACCACTAAATCTGAAAAGGCCTTTTGTTGAACCGCTGCTGTCTGTATGTATGTATCGTGAATTTATTAGTTCTTTAATAGAATTTCTTATACTTATGACATTAATAGACGTAAATGTAGTTCCGCAATTATAACTGGTAGTCTTTTCTACGATATAGTTAAATAATACCTTGTATCTTATTATTGATTTAGGCCCCATTGGCTCCCAAGATTCGCCCGAATTATTTTGTAGCTTGCTTTTTGTCTTTTTAGAATCAAAAATTACAAAAAATTAAACTCGCCTTAAAATCATATAAGGGAATTTCTTAGCCCTTTTCTTTTATCCTTACATATTTAAAACGAAGTCCTTCGTCGCTTCCTGTTTGTGATAAACTCAAAAACTACTGCACTGATTTTCATGCTGTTTTCACCAATGGATAAAGTGGTTCTCGATTGATACCAATGGATAGCGAAGTTACGGGCAGCAGCTAAGTACTTAGTATATTTATATTTATAGAATCGTTTATACTTACTATGTTTTAACGCATAGCCAAATCTAATAAGAATGGAAACTAAAAATATATAATTTATAATCATGTAGGTATGAACAATAGTACATAATATGCAACAATTGAGTTATTCTATTTCCGTGAATTATTATGTGCCTCTAGTCACGTACGCATAGATTCCCATGACAATTTAAATCGCATTTTTTATTAAAAATAAAACAATTATCATCTACATAGTTTAAAGACACTCCGAATGTCATTGTTCAACTTTAAAAGTGGGACATGCATGTCACAACTCATCATGTGATTACACTCTTAATTAATAATCTTATTTTACAATGAATTTCTTATATTTTCATATCAACACTCACTTTCTCAGTTATATTATATACTAGCTGGTGTCCACAAATTCGTCTGCATTGAAAAATGAAAACTGTAACACCTAAATAACGAATGACATCTTCATCGCTGCGGCCAATTTTTCATATTTTTAAACGAACTCTCGGGAACCTGACAATATAAAAAGTATAAAAAGTATCTTATTTGTTATACTTACTTAATATCTTACGTTTCATCTAAGTTGCTAATTCTTAAGTGTGCCAAATTTCATCAAAATCCATTCAGTAGTTTTTACGTGAAAGAGTAACAAAAAGTTTCCATAACTTTTTTATATTGGTCTTGTTTTATGTATTTTTGTCCCTAAACCATTGGTGATTCTAGAATTAAAATAAAATCTTCAGTTTGGAGCTTTGCAATTAATGTTAGGCGATAGTTATAATATAAAAAAAAATTAAAAGGATTGCTTTAATTTTCCGCGTAATATCGGCACGATTTAGCAAACAAAACCTTTTTATAGAACTGAGAATGATATCATATGGCGCATCAGACCCTAATGTAAACACAATTTGAATACCTGCACTTTGTATACGTATCTAAACCTATATGCGGTGACAGTAATGTGGTCAATAACCCACTAAGATGAGAGCTCGATTTGTCGGCCAACTAGGAAGTGCATTCAATAGCCGAAAGCGTGAGTAATTCCAAAACAAAACAATATGCACATTTACTTTCGCAAGCTCGCAAGGCTACCCGACCCACTTTTCAATGCAATTTTGAAGGGGTACGTAAACGAAGCTAAGTACATATTTTATGTGACTTTTATTACTATGTACTTCGTTTTTCTTGCTTAGATTGTTTTTTTTTGTTTCTTGCTACAGTAGACCTTGTATTTTTTTCAATATAAGAGTTTAAAAATATGAGACTGAATTGACCTGGATCGTTTTGGGATGGATGAGTCGTAACGAACTTTTAAAAAAGTTGACTCTGGTCTTGATTTGAAAGTAGTGACAAGGAACACCACTACTTCCGTTTGCCCACAGTATAATAATAGCATTTGTGCTGTTGTGTTTAGGTGAGTGAGTTCCTTTTCTAATCCTACTATGGACGGAGCGAACTTGTAGTAGGTAATAATGCAGTAATTCTGTCGAGCTTAAGTAACTTAAAAAAAATATGCCTCCTATCCTATCCCTTCTAGAGTGTCACAAGCATTTAGTTAACACTTAATAAGTGGGAAGTACTTACTTATATTGTTGGAAGAATTTTCATTACTAAAATATACAAGGCCAAAGATTTGTGTTTGTATACCATAGTTCGTTCATTTTAATGCGGCCGACGCGACAATTGATTATTTGCGGCTACACTTATCTTTAATGCAAACTAATAAAGTTCATAAAACGCTGACGAAAATGTTAAAGGTGTGTGTTTGGATTTTATTGTGGTACACTAAAAGTCAAGTCACTAAGTATTTTTAGTGTCCCCCGATCCGTTCAAAAATGAAGAGACTGTCTATATACACAAAGAAATACAAATGAAGTCGAATTCATTGGTTAGAGTTGCAATTGAGAACAGCTCAGGCATGGCTCAGACCAACCAAAGTTATATGTTATGGAACATAGAAAACCAGTATCACTTCGTCCATTGCTGGAATATTGTGTGAACTAGAGCTCTCTACCTACTATACCTATCACTTTGAGAAACTGTAGTACTTTATTGATAGAGGCATTCTTCACATCTTCACAATACATTGTGTGGCTTCCTAGGACGTGACTGCGTTTGTGCATTAAGGGGTCACACTCGCACAGGTTATGCATTGGTGTTTCTTCTGCCTCATGGCAGAAGCGACACTCTCCTGTACAGTGAGACCCATTACTTTAAGGTGCCTATTGAGGCGGCAGTGCCCCCGTTAGTGCCCCAATTAGCATGCACAAATTGCTCCTATACGTGCCTATACTAAGCGACACAGCCTGGTTTGTCACGTTTCTACTACAGGCTTTTATGAGCGCTTTGGAATGGCAAGTTAGACCTGGCAAGTATGTGGAAGTCAGTGAAATCCTTACGTTAAATATCGCCTGAAATCGCCTGAACAGATAAAGACAATCCCGATCACGTCAGCTTTCAAACAAAAAGAAAACTGTTTAAAATCGGTCCATCCGTTTAGGAGCTCCGATTCCACAGACAGATAAATAGACACAGAGACATACACGTCAAACTTATAACACCCCGCTTTTGAGTTTCTGTATAATTTGTATATCTTTGATGTTCAAAATAATCTGAATCTAACTAATATTATAAAGAGTTGGTGTAGATCTTATAATGTTGATTGATAAAATTTCAAGTTTTTATAACGTTGAGGGCTTGAGATTTCTATTGACGTTAATTACACATATTTTGACTAGATGAAAATATACACAAGAGGCTATTATTTAACTATGGTATTTGTGGGAGATCTGTCTTAGTTAGAAACTGGTTACTACCTCCACAAACACTACTGAGTTATATTTACGGAACTAAATTTACGCCTACTAATGTCCTATAAGAGATTTTATAAAAACTGAAGCTTTTTATAAATCAATAATATCTACTCTAGTTAAAAAAATTCTATTTTAAAACTTGAACTTTTTTGTATCAAGGAGCCTTGAGAACTTGAAAAGGTTAATTAGTTACCAGCAATTTTCTGTGGTTAACACTGTCACTTTATTCACATTCAGTGTTACACAAAAAAAACACCAATTTTAGATGTCACTAACAAGGACACATGAAATATAATTTAATAAAATAATTTAGTGAGAAACACCTTTATGTTATAGTATAGGACAATACTTCTAAATAAACGGCCCATAAAAGTCCGAGTGTTTATACTGAGTGTGAACCAGTATAACCCAGTTATTACGTATGCAGTTTTTTTTTTTTTTTTCAAAAAATAAAATTAGTTTTTTTGGGCGTTTTGAAAGTAGCGAGATAAATATTTGTTGATTTTATTCTTAATAATGATTGCATATGTTGCAGGCAATATTGGGCGATGCGATGGGTAAATTTTAATTTGTCCGGTATCACTAATTTAATAAGTATAAAACTCATCTGTGCCGTAATAAATTGTACATAATGTAGAAAATATACTTTTGTTTTATAAAAATCTGAAGTATAACTTAACATTATTAAAAAGAAAAAAAAAACTTTAATACACCAATAATATCATTTTTACCTAGAAAAAATATAAAACTCAAAATATATAAGAAAAAATATAAGTTGAGTAAATGAGATTTGTTTTGGTTTTCATCTAAATCGTTACCTAAGTTTTTTTATTTAAATACCTAGTCAAAGCACACCTAGTCACTATTCGTAAATCACCTGTAACAAACTTTTTATACAGACAGTCAATTGATTTTCAAATCGCTGTTAAAGCGCGACACATGTCACAACACTAAATATAACCCATAATGTTGACACACAAATTCCGCCAACGAGATAAGAGGGAGAACAATGATACAGAAATGTACGACACTAAAAGAGACAAATTGCAATAAAGTAAAATCTTTGCGGAAATTTTATTAGAAATTTAATGCCGGTCTCTGTTTTTTAACACGCCGCTCGACGCAAAAGAGGGTATTATAAGCTTGACCTGTGTGTCTGTCTATCTGTGGAATTTGCACGATTTTATTAATTCGGATTTTTTATTAAGTTAACTTTTTAATAGGTGTATATATTTCTTTTTTCAGAATAAAAACCATAGTTTTAGCTATAAGATTTTTGAAAATTTATTGAGGCGTTTGAAGACCTAATTCCTGTTAACGAAGGGTTTTCACTAACTTCCACATGTTCCTTTATAGACAACGGTGGTATTTCCATGACATGGTAACATATCGGGGGTTAGGATATATATTTTTTTTATTATTATTTACACAAGTTACATAACACACAACATACAAGTTAGGTTATATATTTTTTTATTATTATTTACATAAGTTACATAACACAATTGAGAGACTAGTAGGTATTCTATGATTTTAGAATTGTCATGAGACAAAGTAATTAGTCACCATTGTTGTTTCCCAAGATAGTGAACAGAGTAAACACTTTTTGTACTCAAGTCCGGTACCTTTCCGCGTCCGCCAATTATTGGTATATTCAAGCGTGCTAATTTTATTGTATTACTGGCTGGTGCTCGCGACTTCGTCCGCGTTGAAAAAGAAAAACGTAGCCTATCATGTGTTCATGAAAATCACTTAATTCGTTTAAGAGTTATGGAGGAACATACATACATACATAGTATACATACAATACTTACACTTACAGATTTATTATTAGTATTGATGATGATTGATACATTTGTCGAGCTAAAAACAATCGAAGTTTGTAAAGACGCGGAAAGGGAAAAAAAATTGAATTAAAACGAATCAATACTTCTTTACTTATCCGTTCTCATTCCCGTTATAAAAAAAAGTATATTAAACACTCTTATATTAGGTAAAGTACAGGCTTTACTTTTGGGATGGCGAACTTCGTACCGCCTTAAAACCGAGATTAAATACTAAAATGCAAAATTTTCTCCTTATAATATTAGTATTAATAGTGACCTAAATATTTACAATTATACTAACATTATTATATGGTATACTGATGGGTCCAAATCAGGACCTGACGTAGGCTGTGGAGTGTATGGCGGGGACCAGAACTACAGGACCAGTGTAAACCTGGGACAATACGCCAGCATCTTCCAAGCAGAGGTCTTCGCCATCATAGAATGCGCGGAAATCAACCTGCGAAGAAACTATGTCAACCGTGTGATTTACATTCACTCAGATAGTCAGGCTGCACTTCAAGCACTGGACTCAGACTCTACTGTCTCAAAGCTGGTGCGGAACTGTGTAGACTACTTAAATATTTTAGGGCGCAAGAATAAAGTGATCCTAAGATGGGTACCTGGCCATATGGGGATCGAAGGCAATGAACTTGCCGACGAACTCGCCCGAGCAGGCGCAAAAGGTAGGCTAATAGGTCCTGAACCTATGTGCGGACTACCAAACAGCCTAGCTCACTGGACCATATGGAACCAGTGCTTTACTAAATCTTACAACCGCTGGACTAACTTGCCAGGGCTGAACCATTCCAAAGCGCTCATAAAAGCCTACAGTCGTAACGTGACTAACCAGGCTATGTCGCTTAGTAGGAGCAATTTGTGTATTATTACTAGGGCACTAACGGGGCATTGCCGCCTCAATAAGCACCTTAAAGTAATGGGTCTCATTAGTACGGGAGAGTGTCGCTTCTGTCATGAGGCAGAAGAAACACCAATGCATATCCTGTGCGAGTGTGGCCCCTTAATGCACAAGCGCAGTCACATCCTAGGAAGCCACACAATGGCTTGTGAAGATGTGAAGAATGCCTCTATCAAAAAAGTACTACAGTTTCTCAACGTGGTAGGTATAGGTAGAGAGCTTTAGTTTACGTGGCGATCACAATATTTCAGAAATGGACGAAGTGATACTGGCAGCAGACAGAAATAGCCACTAAGCGCATAATAATAATAATAATAATAACATTATTATAATAATAGCAAACAAAATAGATTCACAATAATAAACACACCGGCACACAATTAGCGGAACAAAAAAATGCTGAATATAAAATAAAAAAGTGTATATTGAAAAAAAATATCACAGTGCCTCACACGACTATCAAGCACATTGGAAATGAATCTACGGAATTCGAAAAAATATGTTGTTCTGACTCTTCTGTAGCACTACCATGAGTTTATGACTACCGAAATCGCTAGCGAGAGATGAACGAGAACATAAAATATTTGTATGAAAAATTGTACAGCGCCTCTAGCGGTCACCAAAGAACTAAAACCAGTAACATGAGTTGCATAAGTAAAAAACCTATCGAATGTAGTCGCTAGCGACCATTACCGACTAACGTTTAATTTGACATTTCTATACAAAATCGGTACCATGAGTTACAAATTTGACTGATGCTCTCGAGAAATACCGTAACGTTAGTAGTAAAATCATTCACTAGCACATTGAAGGGTGAAAGGTTCGTTATCGACAGAAGTAAACTAACGTAAGATTTCGATAGCAAGTCATGGTAGTGCTACTGACTTATAGACTTCTTTCGAAATCGTTCATCATTATTTTAAGCTCAAATTGTAGCTGACTAAATTGTTCAGAGGAGTTTTTCTCAATTTTTTCGGAAAAAAATATTTTTATTTTTTCACAATTTCGGTCATAACTTTTTTCGTTTTTGACTTTTTTGAAAAAATCTTTTTGCACGAACGAAAAACATATCCAATGTCAATTGACTCAACTCAATTTTATTGACAAAACGCCGCGAAAAAGAAGCTCATTTAGGCAGTAGGTAGCATTTTACGTTCAGGGATTTCTTCCATTGATGAATCATTATACAACTAATGTTCCGCATTACATTTTCATGGAAACATGTGTACCTACTTGGTTGACAAAAAGCGTTTGCAAGTTTTCTAATAAATAAATGTATAGGAATAGAAGGTCACTAGGAAGTTACCGGGACTTCTTTAACTGTTGATTCATACGTATATTTTTACCTTGGCCATATAAATGCTCGCGCTTTTTTCTCAGTACTCTGCGGATGATGCACTTAATTTTTTTTCCTGTCACGAGGAGATAGAAATATCCTCTACTATACGTAGACGTATCCTTTGCGTATTTGGTGACTTTTTTAATAACAAAAAGTAATCGATCGGTCTGTTCTCGCTTAGAATGTTGTAATTTTGATTAATTGTTTACAATGATTGCTAACCGACCGATGGTAATTTATCTTAAAGTTAGCAACAAGCCCACTAGAAACAAGGTTAACATATTCATAGATAATCGCGCTGATATAACATTATGCAAATTTGTTAGTAATATATTATTACATCGCCTACAGATCTTTAGTGAAACTTAATAAAACTGCACGATATTAATATCTAGTATTATACTCATTACATTCGTTCATTATGAGGTAGGATCGTAATTATTAATAATTTTGCTATTGACGATACGGGCGATGATATGAAAGTCTCTGAAGTAATTAAAAAGCGTTCATACCAATTTCTGTTTTATCGATTTTTGGGAAGACTGTTAACTAACATTTGTATTCGTTGTTCTCTTGAAAAGACGTAAGAATTAAAGACGACTTTTACTAAGAACCTAAAACCCGATCGATGTTTGCCTATGGAATCACAAGGCAGTGCAGGCAGTATTCCCAGGTTCACAACGAATTGAAATAGAGCTTACGCTATTTAAGCTCCAGTAAATTTAGATTAGAAAAAAAATGGGCAAGACACTGCGTTCCGCAGTTAGGAATTGTACAGCCCGAGTGTTGCCAGTCATCTTTAATATGACCACCTCAAAATAATAAAATAAGTAATCACCGTCCGTAAACCGAACCCTAGAGGCCTTATCCTCATTTCATCTCTCATGATTTAATTCATTAGTGCACTTGAATTGCCCTGGATATTCTTGTGTTTATTGGCTACTGTAGCCACCTACATTCAAGTGGACCTACAGGTTAACAATCCCCAAAAATTAACATAAAACTGTAGTGTACATATTTAAATTCTTATTATGTAAAGAAAATATTGTTATAAATTATTTTTCTTATATAAAAATTAAAATATTTTATGTCAAACGATTATATTAATATAGGTCGTGTTTTAATTCTAGTATAACTTTCTATTTGGTTTAATAGAAAATACTCGTAGATACTATTTATTAATATTTGATATACTCGAAAGAGAAAAACGTAAAGGAAACCTAGTTTACAATTTAAACTGTCTAGAGGAAAAGTTAATCTAGTTAGCCGGTAAACATTACTAAGATTCTTCAACGGTAAAACCCCCGGTTAAATGGATAATGTTAATCACCAAGCACCTGTATATTTTGTAGAGTTCGAATTAATATATTTTCCTCACTTTTGTTGATAACTCGATTTGCGAAAGTAAAAAATAAATTAATACATTTTTGTAGTGGCAGACGACACTAGGTTTCGCCATCGAAATAATATATCTCTGTCACAATATAAAAATTATTGTAACTTTTCTAAGACGTTATATGTATGTAAGTCTGGGCTCTTTGGCAAAACTTTACCCCGACTATTGAATGTTTATTAATCGATTGATTTTATAGGCTGCCTATCGAAGAACCATATAAATATATCTAAAGCGGATATACTAATCAAGAGATTATTAATTAATAAATAATTTAACAACTTTAAAATCTCCTCGACGACTAAAGAGATATTGACATAATCGATCACATGATTATATCACATAAATTGATTCGTTGTTAGTTTTAATGTAATTTGAAATATTTAAATTTAAACTGCATTCCACTGCATTCAACAGACTTCAAAAGACTTAAAAATACATCTAAAGACTTCAAAAAAGTAAACTAGTAAACTTCAAAAAGTAATTTAAACCGAATTAATACGTACTAAGAAAGGTGAAAATTTTTATATTATAGAAACTTATTGTAAAATTATAAACACATCAAAATGAATTGCAGTTGATGCAGTTAAGTTAATGCAGAAAGTTTTTGCAAATTATATAAGCTCTTTCCATTAGTGAAAACCGTTGCGTAGTTGAAGAGGAGTTAGCGGATATAGACAGACAGGCGCGAAGAGCGACTAGAATTTATACTATACTAGCTGGTGCCCGCGACTTCGCCCGCGTTCTGGATGAAAGGTACCCTATGTCCTTTCTGGTGTCCCAGAAAACGTGTATGCAAAATTACATGGTAATCGGTTCAGTAGTTTTTGCGTGAAAGCGTAACAAACAAACAAACTCACATTCACATTTAGTAAGGATTTTGTAAGGATAATAATTTACAATATAATAGGAAATTGCGATGTGGATTGTGTAGAAACTTTAGAATGGAAATTTTTTTTTGAATCTCAAGGAAGATCAACAAATTAAACTTAAAAATATTTCCATGATACATTTTATTGCACTATTTGTTATTTGTAGATGTTTTGTTCGAGTTTTGTCTAGGTCTTGTGTTTTCTCCTTTAAAGAAAGAAATAGACCACAAGCTGAGCATATTTTTTGACTGATTATTTTTCTGACAAGTGATATTAATGCCAAACCACTTTTAATTATTTAAAACAAGCTGACCAGGCGAACTTCGTACCGCCCCTAAACAGTCAATTAATGTCGTGTTACCTTTTAGATGAACTTAATTTAGGATTTTATTAACATAATTAATGTAAAACTTGACAGTTTCTGTTATAGTTTTGTATTTTCTAATGACAGTGAAAAAGTTATCAACAACGGTTGCTAGGTGATACGTACCTTTTGTTTTGATTGACGTCAAATGTTTGATAACTGTGGGGACAGAGTGGTTTGTATGGGAAAAGAAAATTGTTGTTTTTAATTATTCCTCCTATTTTTTTAGATATTTTCTCTCCATAGGAACCTTCCTCAGATTTCATTAAACATAACAAAAAAGAAATCAGCCAAATCGGTCCAACCTTTCTTGAGTTTTGCGCTTAGCAACACATTTAGGAATTCATTTTAATTTATATAGATAAGATAAGATGTATTCTTAACATTATTTATTTAAAATACTAAAATTTCCTCAATTTTTGTTTTATTCTGAAAACATGCAGATACTCAGAGATTGGCTTTAATAGAATAATGCTAGTAAACAAACACCCACTACCTAATAATATTAATGCAGCTTTAACTTAATCTTGAACATATTTAAAGTAGGCTAATTGAAACCTACTTTTTTGGTTATATATTTGTGATTTATTGCCTCAAATACATCGTCTAAACGTGGACGACGTTGATGTGTTGATTTTTTGTATGAAAATAATAAAACATTCGTTCAAGGTAGCTAAATGGCAACGAACTGGCTAGTCCGTATATTAATTATATTTAGACATACAAGGTTTTTTTACTAGGTATCAATTTTGAGATTAAAACTCCTTTCTTTTTGCTATTAAATTAAGTTGTTTCATTAATTAATGTCCAAAACAATATACATGAATAACAATGGTTCTTAATTCCTATCATATTAAATATTACCAGCCTGCGACTTCGTCCGCGTTGAAAATGAAAAAAAGTAGCATATCCTGTGTCCCATACGTCTAAATGTTTATCTACCAAGTTTCATGAAAATCAGTTAATTCGTTTAAGAGTTATGGAGGAACATACATACAGAAAAAATTCTAAAATCGTCAATTTAGTTTCAGTATCATGTATAGAGTCTATAAACACGATATCTCTGAAAACAAAATAACTTACTCCAGTAAGGGTTGGTCATGGAGTAAGTTATTTTGTAAGGCTTATAGATTTATTATTAGTATTGATTCCTCTCTCCCTCTCTCTCAGTGCCTCTTCAACTCTGTAATTTGGCTATCAACTTCCTGAACCTGTATTTGTCGAGAGCCAACCATGTCTTCCTCACTTAATTATAATTAATTAAGTTCATTATAATATAATTATAATTAATTGAGTTAATTATAATATAATTATAATTAATTATAATTATTATTATTATCGAATCTGAGGTGTATACTACAAGTACGTATCTACGCCCGTTCTCGAAAATAGTCATGCTAATACGCTCTACTGGGATCGATCTATAATCACGGACAGGACTATTGTAGCCAATGAGCTTGACATCGTGGTTACCGATCGATCTCAGCGCCAGACGATGCTTGTTGACACTACTGTCCCGCATGATGAAAACCTCGTGAAAGCCGAAAAGCTAAGTAAATATTTAGACTTGGCTCACGAGGTGATCGCCATGTGGAATATTGATTCGACCATCATCGTCCGGCAAGCTTATTATCTAAATGTGTCTGCTGAGCGATAGGCGAAAAGTGCGAAAAATTTGTGCAATAGCACACTATATCACAATATATATATTATCGCTAATAGACAGGCAGACAGAAGCGGCGGAGGACTTTGTTTTATAATATGTAGTGATAGTTGTTACACGCGACTTCGCCCGTGTAATTTTATAAAATATTGCTTATGTTACTCGCTGTTAGTGTAACTCGCTGTTTCTATAGGTGAAATAATTTTTAAAATCAGTCCAGTATTTTTTGAGTTTATTCATTACAAACATACAAAAATGCAATGCAAAAGGATTTAAATAAAGAGACAAATAGATTTACGATTAAAAAGTCGTAATATAATAAAATCAAAATGCCGTTATAGATAAACGTCGTTTGCGTTTAAATTTCGGAACGACAAATGAATTTGATGTTGTTGTTTTTTCACCAACTAATAATTCAACTTTTTGTGCTACCCTAATATCTACATTAAGTTTTTTCGCACTAAAACTTTACATATTATAAGTATGCAATTACCTAATGACATCCGTTGCGTGTGCTTTTCGATAAGGAAGTTGAGACTGTTCGTCAACTTTAAAAAAAACAGCTTAAAAAACTTACGGATCCGTAAGTTCGCAATTTGAACCATAGTCACTAATAAAATATTGTAAGGACTTTTACCCAAGTTTCTACTAAATAAAATTCGAAAGTTCTTGAGTTTGGATGTGTATGTATGTTTGTTTATGTCACAGGGATAAAAATATCTGGTGTTATATTTCTCATATTAAATACTAGCTCGTGCCCGCGACTTCGTCCGCGTTATTTATAGCCTCATAGCCTTCTTCGATAAATGGACTATCCAACACAAAAATAATTTTTAATTCGAACCAGTAGTTCTTGAGATTAGCGCGTACAACCAAACAAACAAACAAACTCTTCAGCAACGTTTCAAAAAAATATCGTGTTAATTCGTTTCGTAACAGATTAATTCAACTTTTGCAAGTAATGCCCTTAATTCGAGTTACTAAAGATCCAGAACTTAATACAATCGCTACTCACTTGACCTTGTAGAACTTCAATTAAACACAAATCACGAAAACATGTTGACATAGGTAGGATGCATAGGATTACAATGTTGGCATGAAAACATGTTGACATAGGATTAACATGTGCAGGCATTTAAAGTTCTATACAATGTAAAATTTTCCAACCCATTCACAGTGTCGTCTAGCCCATCAATTCTGCAGCTGAGAGGCAAAGAATTAATTGTAAGACAATTTGTGAGAGTTTTATGTTTTTTAAAATAAATTCAAAATATTGAAAAATGCTGTATACGCCTGTAATTGGTACTCGTGTCTGCCGAAATACTATGTAAATATCATGAATAATTTTAACACGTACTGTTGGGGTATCCTAAATAAATTTTAAAAAAATACAAGTGAAACAATAAACATCCTATTTAATAGGTTAAGGTATGTTCTGTTTGGAGTTCCGTTTCTTGTGATCGATTATTACTTACTCCGCTTTGCGACCGCTGGTGTAAATAAACTTGATAAAGTTAACAGGGTTGTTTGTGGAATAAATATCGAAATAAGAATATGCATAATCGAAAACCTCAGATAAAATCTATTGATTTTTTTTCATAGTCCATATTGTACAGATTGTCATTGGATTTTTGATTTTGTGTTACTTTAGTCAGTCAGCATTGGTAAGTCCTGAGACTTCCGGTTTTGCTACCGACATCTCGAATGTGTGGTTTTCAACAAGTGTTTGGTTTCTTATGTTACTGGTAACTCACTGATTTTATATTAATATTCATAAGGATGTGGTTACTGTAGGTAAGTATGCGCAGATTATCAATGCCGAACTCTCATATTTTTTACAAAGACCAACAACCGACTTATCGAAGAAGCTTCACATTTAATGTGAAGCATACAAAAAACGGCGTATATCACAAATTTTGGACTTAAATTCAGTAAATTAGACACAAAATCATACATAGCTTTAAAATCACTAACGAAATAGATTATATAAATTTTTGCATTAACAAAAGCAAAAGTTGTTAATTTCAGGACCTTGATGCAATCTGACAACGTAAAGCATTTGAAATCGTTACCACTTGCTAATACATTATAGATTTGTTCTAAATTCGCAAGCACCACAAAAACCAGTTTTTTGACTAATTGCGACCTTGGTTACACTGATTGACTTAGTTCCAAGTGTAAATGACAACGAACCATTGTTAAAAATATTATCAATAAAATTAACTAGATATACATAACAAAAAGCTTTTAAATTATTATGTTCTAGCGATATGTTTTCTTAAAAATCTTAAACCTTTCTTAAAAAACTCTAACTGACCGTCAACATCATTTACGTAATATAAAAGAAGTTAACAGTTATACAAACGCTGAAAGCGATTGCAATTTTTTCTGTAAACTTCTCCTTTCTCCTTCATCGCTCTTTTCATTTGTGAAAACCGTATAAAAATTCGTTAGGTGGTATAAAAGAAGCCAGCGAAAAAACCATATCTGAAACCATTTTAAACACTGACAAATACTTTATTATATTACTCTTTTTATTATATATAAAATGTATAGATATAGGTGGTCATATTGTAAGGCAGTTACTATGAGGTCTTCCATATCTCCTTTCCGCCTCTTTAACGACGTTAGTTGAAAACACCTTTTGGGGTGCTTTGGTATTTGCGGCGCTTATACCAGTTATACGCTGTAATTATTAATTTACAAAAAAGGTTCTCTAATTTATATCATTTTATTTATGTAAAACCGTTTTAAATATCGTTATAAAACCGTTATAAAATGAGCACATCGAATTATATAAAATAAAAAAACCAGAAACCTCTTGCAAATTCTGAAAAGAAGCAAATTTTATTTTATTTTGGGCAGTGGTATTCAGATCTGGTGTAATTATGTATGTAATTATTTATCAAATACACGTGCTCGGATATACCCTGCTATGACACATGCTGCAGTAATCAATGTAATTTATTTCAATTAGTTAAAACTAATATTAACTTGGATAAATTTGTAGATTTAATTATTAAGGAAATACGTGCGTATTTTACGTGTTGAGGCAAATTCGTTAAAGAGATAAAGGTAAATTCTTGTCGTATGTCGGACGGAAAAGCCGCAGGAAATTCGTATGAATTTATCCATTAGCTCATAATAGTCACAACCTCATTCGTGAATTATTATTTTTTTATGTCGCGAGAACAATTGTACAAGGATAATGACTTGTCTCCTATTATTCTTGTCTAGTTACTTGAGACGTTATTATAATCTGATTATCTTCCATTTTGTAATGTGCAATATGTTTGTATTTTTTTACTACTAACAAAACGCCTATACAGATTTAAAATTGTCATGATTTTATACAAATCATTGATCTCTCATAGATAAGTTAAGAGTACTTAATTAGCTTCATCTATCTAACTCAAATAATAAAACACTAACATAATTTGTGTAGTACCATAATTTTGAAGCTCTAATAATACCCTAAATATATATAACAATTTTATTTTGATAAGTTCTAATATGAAAATCGCATACATATACAACTATTTTATTTTATCAGTAATATTGTTAAATTCGAAACACACATTGTTATCGAGAATTAATAATACGCTAATGTAACATAATTTTATAATAGATAAAACAAAAACTGAATATTTTTATTGCATTTTTTCTGTACAGGTCAGTTCATTACAGAAATAGCTAAGGCATTGAGGTTAACATGGTTTTATTGCAACGGGTAATTAACGCTGCGTACACGCATACCACTCTATATGAACATAAATATCACTTAGGAACTAATTGATTAAATACATTTTATTGTACGGTCAATAGGCGAGAAAACATACTAAACTTGTTCATTTGTAGCTGATAACTATTAATCTTGTGTGTTATGTATTTCTTTATTTATTTTTTATAATAATAAAACTTTAGTGGTGGTAGGGCACACTGCGTTTCGCAGTCATTTGGGCAGCCCGTCTGGCGGCAGTAACCACCCCCTTACAGAATACCACCGTGAAATAACAGCATATGTGCTGTTGTGCTTCGGTGAGTGAGTATGGGATGCCCTTCCCTTCCTTATCCCTTATCCTTAATCCTTCTATGGTTGGCAGCGCACTTGTAGCACTTATGGCGTTGCTCGTGTTATAGGCGACGGTAGTCACCTACCATCAAGTGGACCGTCAGCCTGTCTGTCGACCTTAACATAAAAAAAAAACAGACAGCTTTTTATGCATTTGAAACATACATAAAAATAAAATTGAAATGTTTGTTTGCAATGTAATAAATATATTTATCAAATATTACACGGTACCTACTTAAAACTTTTTTTTTTAATTTTGGCTGTAGTTTTCTGTACACAGAACTAGTGAAACTTTTTGTCTGTATCTAGACCCACAGGTTAGAGGTTAACACAAATAGGTAAACTAGCTGCTACCCGCGACTTCGCCTGCGTAACTTTGTAAATTATATACTAAAACCTTCCTCGAGAACCACTCTATCCATTGGTGAAAACAACATGAAAATTGGTGCAGTAGTTTTTGAACAGACAGACTCGGCGTAGGACTTTGTTTATTAGCGATAGCCTAGGATAAATTATTTATTAACGAGGATTCCTTAAAATAATGAAATTTAAATGAAGTGCATTTGTAAGTTAAATGAGTAGTTCCTTGCTACTCAGCTGGTTGTTGGCCAAGAGCAAACCCATCTCTAATTAAAAAAAAAAAGCAAAAAAAATTGTAAAACTGTCTCTCTTTTTTTTTTTATAGTGGGGGGAAAATAACAGTTACCCCTTGCATGGGC
The DNA here is from genome assembly GCA_918317495.1 of Synanthedon vespiformis. Classification (NCBI taxonomy): domain Eukaryota; kingdom Metazoa; phylum Arthropoda; class Insecta; order Lepidoptera; family Sesiidae; genus Synanthedon; species Synanthedon vespiformis. Next base: position 9,897,682 of record OU906947.1, read on the forward strand.
AAGGGACCTTGCTCATCAATATAATTTTCACTTGGTCTTCCTATTTAATTTTTGTTCATCCTGATCGACACCGTTACCACATTATGGCAGAAGTCTACAAATTTTTTAACTATAATTTTATTTTTCAGGATTTGGTGCAGATTATCTGCACTCAGGTTCAAATCAATATCATGCTCCAGCACGAACCTTGCTCGCGCGAACCTGGGGCAGTCCACTAATAAATGCGGAACGGTTTCCGCTACCCCATGACCGCACGAGCAGTCCGAGCTGGAAGCCTTCTTGATTCTGTGCAGATAATCTGCAAACCCACCATGTCCCGTAAATACCTGCACCAGAGTTGGTGACAGCTGTAGTTTACGTATCATCCCGTACGCAGCCTCAGCATCCGGTAAAAAACTGTCTCTCTGTTTGTTCCGACTAATCTCCGAAACGGGTAAACCGAATTTGACGAGAATTTCACTGGCAAATCTAGGTTATGTCATGAGGAGTAACTTAAGCTACTTTTATATTAGAGAAATAAATTACAAAAAATATATATACTTAAGCAGTATATTGCACGCATCTCGCGCACGCCGCGCCGCAGCGAAGTGAATAAACTTGTGTTTGGATAAGTACAATCCAAAGACACTTTGTATGACGCAAAGAACTCAAAGCTTAGGGCATGATTCTTACAAAAAGATGAATGATTAGTCAGGTATCAAAAAATAATCCTGTAAAATGTGCAAACAAGTGGGTAATGGTTACATAATTAAACAACAGGGGACAGATACGAATTGCAGTGGGCAAGGTCGGACAAAGTTGACCTCCAAGTTGGCTAAAAGTGGAATGACATGAACCACTTCGGTCATTTGTTACCAAGCCTTGCTTACAGCGGAATTAAAATTAAACAAATTAAAAAAACCACATACACATAACTTAAGTGCGATGCCGACTAAGGATAATAAGAGATTGGAAAGGGATAGAGAAATGGCCCCCGGCATCTCTTACTCATTCACCGAAACACAACAGCATGTGTGCTATTATTTAACTGTGGTCCAAAAACCACTATCACTACTAAATATACCACTCCTACAATTGTGGTTGTAAATGCTTTTTCAAAATTGAATATTACACATTTTATTCATTAAATTTATTATTCCAATAAAAAAATACGGTTTCAATGTTAAAATGTTCGCCATATTAATATGACGAAATGTTTTAAGGAATAATTTCATATGCGTGCGACGTCACTAAATTTCAAAATTTGTACTTCCCCTCTAGTTTTATGTTTCCTTCTGAGTAATGACGTTATTATTATAGTAAACAACAACTACAATAAATTAAATAACTATAATAATATAAAACCGGTAAATAAAAAAATAATTAAAAAAAATAAGTTGGAAAAATTAAATTAAATTAATTAATTGACGTTTTATGTTTTATTTTTCTGTGAAAATCTTCTAAAATTCCAATGCTTTATGTGATAGTAAAATTAAAAGAAATAAAAACAAAGTGTCCTTTGTTTAATTATAAGAGTACTTAGATCTTAAAAACAGATGACCAAGTAGATTCACAACATATAAACATTGTATCGTCACTACCTGTGGAGTGACCACACTCGTCACTATATAAACCAATCAAATAAAATATACGTCGCACTTAATGTTATCGAATATAGAACAATTAAAAAATCCGGTATTCCCGTTCGTTTTCCGGAGTTTTTGGTAATTAAATTAATATCAACTTATGTAAATGATTCTTTTGGTTGCGGGTTCTTCGTTGTTCAATTTGTAAATCCACTGGTGTTTAATGAATAATTAATTGATTGTTTATTTTGACTTAAAAAAAAAACGTAGTAGTCACAAAACCCGTTTGACCTATGTATGAGTCACATGAATACAACAGCTGCTGTGTGTCTCCCTGTGGTTTATTAGAACAGGAAATTTTACATAATTATGACGCCTTTTTCCGCTTAGGAACTAACTTTATGCACTAAAATTTATTGAGATTTCCTCTTGTTCAAGGAGGTAAAAATTTGCGGAAGATCACAGTGAATTTAGATTATTCAAATTTGTAATAAAACTATTGGGACCATATGGTCCAGTATCCCTCAAAGGATTTTTTCTGATTACTAACAGGCTGAATCTTCGTGAATAACTTCAGAAAAATCTCGATAGACGTAGCTAAAGAAGTTAGCAGCCGTAAACAACTTCCAAGCTTAGGACTGGGAAAACCTACCACTCAATTTGTAGGACTATGCGGCCATTTTATTATACAAATGTTTACTAAGCTGCATACAAAAAATCAGCTGTTTAGTAATAATTTTTATGACCTTATTATTATGATTTATTGGGAGTGGTTTTTTGGGAGGGATGGGTATACTAACCAGCTGATTTTTTGTCTGCAGTATGAAGTATATGTAGGTATACGTAATGAATGCTATATATATAGTCACTGTTCAAAATTGCCACAGGGTAGAATCAAATATTTTAGATGAAATTCGACAAAAAGGCCGTATATAGTCGAAAGTGCCGAATGATCGGGTAATGTGTGGAAGATTCATCAGGTCGGCTTTGTTGTTCAAGAAAACATTTTTTATGAAACACATTGACTGAGAGACGAGACATGACTGTGTGCTCATAACCCAGCTTCTTATCGCCTGCTTGACCCTTATCATTTATACTACTAAGGTAGGCCTATGTATAAATAAGCGCACACGTTGCGCACATGTAGGTATAAGCGACGGTAGCCACCTAACATCAAGTGGACCGTGAGACTGCCTGACGCCATACAAGTTCAGAGATTGGTAAAGAGCAATGCATATTTTGAAGACTTCTTTTTGGTTATCCTTTATCCTTAGATCTAGTGGTTATTGGTTATCCACAGAAGAACTTGTGTAAACTTCGAAAGCCTGGTTTTACCCACCGGGCCTGGTTGGCCTGGCCCAAAGCCTGGTTTATCTATAATTTAAGTCAGTCAGATTTAGTGAGAAAATTATTAAACCTAAAATAACTAAATGCTCGTCAGACATTCAAAAAAGTGTCTGAGATGAACAAAAACGAATTATTCATCTAAACATGCATCCATACTTATATACTTCCATATCCATACTCCACACTAATATTATAAATGTGAAAGTAACTCTATTTGTCTGTTTGTCTGTTACATTTTCACGGCCTAACGACTCAACCGATCATTAAAAATTTTGCATACACATTGTCAGGGATACAAGAAAAAGTGTACCGTATTCAATGTGTAGTTATCACTATTTTCTTTTTCAATTCTACTTTTACATTTCAGTATTATTTATTTTAATATAATAAATTTTTCGCACATTTACCAGGATTACGCAAGCTGAACCTAAAATTTACCTTGTGCATTTAATGTAGATTAAATGGTCAAGGTAGGGCATTAAATCTCGAGCGTTACACGCCTTCCGCTCAAGGCCCATTGCACCTGGGGCAAAATGCACAAATGCACACAACGAAATCCGGGCCGGTAGCTTGTTAACTATTTAGTTTAACTACAATAGATAGTTAAAATTAAACTAGCGTTTGGTAAAGAGTTATAGATGTGTAAATTACAATAGAACAATTCATAAAGATATATTTCATTTTTAAATTATGTACAAAAACTAATGTTTTAAAAGTTCATTCCTTGTAAGAACGTTATGAAGAATATATCAATCAAGGGGGTTAACATTCTGTTGCAATAAAAAATACCGTAATGTTGACTGAATGTGCGTCAATCTTAAGTGGTTTTCTTAAGCTTTACCCGTGTTCTTATTGCACGAGGAATTCCCCGCGCTCAAATAACACTTTCCATTTGCACCTTTTTATACTGCGTTAACTTGGAAATCCCTTGTAAAACTTTTCTGCACATATCATTGCGCCCATTTAGTCTATCATCAACAAATCAACTTAAACTGGCGACCCTTCTCTTAAATTAAATTTTAAAAAATCTTATAATGTAAGATAATTACATTATAAACCTAGTGAATAAAAATGTGAAGAAATTTCATCAATAATATAGCTTCCCAACAGTGAAAGGTCCTGTACTTTCGAAGCCTATTCAGTACAAACAAACAAACAAATCTTTCCTCTTTATAATATTAGTATAGATATAGAAGATATAGACAACAAAAAATGTACAAGTAACACATTAAGTAAGTATTTATTATATGTCATTATATTTTTCCCAATAAAAATCATCCAGAAATACCCATTCAAATGGTGAACTGAAATTTGCTATTGCATTATTACTAATACATTATTAAATCACCATCTTTTTAATAGATTTCGCATGCTTCGCAAACTTATAATTTTTTCTTTTTGGAAAAATTTTAATAAATATTTTGTTGAATTTAATACTCATGGCGGTTTGTTTAAAGTTAAAAGTTAGAATTGAAATTCAAAATTTTTTTAAATTTTTAACCGACGTAAACGACCGTATATATACATTTTTGACTGTATTTTATAAATCGTATCAAGATGATTCGTTTTAATAGATCACGTTGCCATGGAATATTTTTTTCTAGGAACACAATAATTAATGTCTGTCTAAGAAAATGACAATGAACGACAAGGTTACAACATTATAGATTCTTTTAGTACTTTGATCACTCAATAATATGATTAACAATAAACATTTTATAATATATATAAATATAAATAAAGAATATTATATATTATTATTATTTATCAAATATTTTAGTCACAAGGCAACAACGTTAGTATACAACGTAATAGTTAGAATGGGTATTTTGAACTAGTCTTCTGGGTTAAACCGTGACAAACATTAAAATAAATATTATAATGAAATATTCAACACGAGGCCTATTATACTACTGATCGGATATAATCACCTTATCAAATGCAGTTTTATTTCGTACTAGCGACCCGCTCCCGCCTTTGCGTGGTTTCACTATAGGATACCTTTTATCCTATAAAAATGATAGGATCCTGTGGAATTTTCTTACTCGTTTAACACTCTTTCCATTAGTGAAAACTACATTATAAACCTATAAAATAGTTTAAAATATCTAAGCGTACTACATACAGAGGAGCAAAGAAATCTTTGTTAACCGTGATACCATTATATAGTTTCATCGATGGAAATATTTTTTGATAATGTTCAAAATAACCGCAAACGAATGATATGCACCTAAACTAAACCCACGGTCATCGCGCCTCATAATATAATAACCGCTCGCGACACTCATAAAAAGTCATCGTCTGGTAAATCCGCGTGTGTGACGTAACGAAGTGGATTTATGAATTATGAATGTCATCAAATTTGTCACAATGTTTACAATATACGTAACAACTTCACAGGATTTTGTGATTTACCTCATAGGAGAACAATATCGCTGACGGCAAATTCTCATTCAACTGTTATTGCTGCGGTTAGAAAAATTACCAATGAATTGTTGTATTATATTGGTTTTTTTATTACAAAATTACCAATTTTTCTTTAGACTTATAGATATTTGTAGGTGTCTCCATGACTTTTCAAACTTCTTTTCAAACAATGAATTTTCTTTAACCTACAATTAATGCCGCTTTCGGTAATGACTATATTCACATGTAGCAAACCCACTTAAACAATAAAAATAGCTTAATAATTTCGTGTGGAAGTTCACATTAGGGATTTACATGCAATTACTTTAAAATTTATTTTTGTTTATATATAAAGTAGCTGTTGCACACGACTTTATAAATGTTGATGTTGACTTATAATTACTCGTTGATAAATGTGGCTTTCAAAGGAATTTTCGAAATCGGTCCAGTAGTTTTTGAGTTTGTTCATTAGAAACAGACAAATAATATCTCTTTATAATATTAGTATAGATAAGACAAAAACAACAGCTAGGAACATAAATCTCATTGTTTTAATTTTTTTCCAATTTTGTTTTGATATGCATTGATTTATTTTATTACATACGAAAGATTCTCGCGATAAACGTACCTATGGGAAATATATTGCAGCTGTTATTAATTTTACTGCTCCATTATGTATTATTATGTAGATTCAAAATAAAGAAGATGGGTCTTTCTTCAATGATGTACATACAAAAAAATCAACTAAACACCTATTAATTATTTATTGTTAACTTTTTCTACAAATTAAATTAGGTTTTAACAAAATACCCTCGTAACTGATGCACTATTTAAAGACTGTTTGTTCTAATTTATTTATTCAATAGGGTTAATTTTTTTGTTTTATTAATTATAAAGTAAATTCTTAATAAAATTACTATCACAATCAAAGTAATTTTAAAAAATAATCACAAGTTTTATAACTAATTTGTTTAAGACATGAGCGCGGTTCATACCATTAAACGTGTTTAAGTAATAACATATACCTTTATAAGGGCGAATAAAAATGTATATCTCTTTTGAAGTACCTAAGTTTTTTTGGCACAAACTGGTTTCTATAAAAATCTCTACAGACCTACATAATAATATGAGACCCCGAATACTTGTGTTATATTGTGCTATACACATCTTGAATTTATAATTGTATTGTACAAAAAACTAAATTATGTCATTTAATTAGTTGTAACAAAAAAAAAACTTCCTGATCTTGTTGCTCTTGTAATAAAATAATATGCATTACATAACGATCGAACAAGTAGGTGTGAGAACTTTAGAACTAAGAGAAAAAAAATTAGAATTGATTGACAGTGTTTTTTATAAAACCTATAAGAAGTCAACAATAAAAAATTTAAACGTGTAAGATGCCTAGCCCATGTAGGACATTTAATATTTATAATTATGAACAACCATTTCTCTATTATATATATAAAATGATGACATATATTATGCCTATCTTACTTGAATTTCTGAATGCAAATAGAACATAGTTTTTACAAATGTTTTAATTACTCATAAAATACTTTTACGGTTTCAAATGCAAGTGTATAGAAAAGAAACCTATTTATTTGATCATAAAAGAGCTAAAATAACTTCGGTATGCTGGTTTACCGCGTTCTATGATGTGATAAAAATTTAATTATTTACCATAACTGATAGCCAATACATACAGGACCATTAGCTCTCTTGCATCAATTAAAACAAACTTGAATCTATAGTGTAATATACCTCATATAGTAGAACTATAATATAGTTCTAATATATTTTTAATAATATAATAGATTAAATAACTATGGATTAATCTGTAAATATATTGTAGGATAGTAACGTCACTTATCGCACACCGATCATTATTATGGTCCAAATTAGAAAATATAGCCAGCACTATATTCTTGAATTATGGAAACATAAGTGATTTGTGGCAAATTTTACACTAATTTTAAATGGGAATACGAATTTTGACTATATGATTACTATAGGCGACCTTGCCAGGAGTCGTACCTGGGATACGTTTGTAGCAATAACAACCACTTAACTCGTCAATTGGCTCGTCGTTTTGACAATATAATATTATTAAAAAACGTATTATAATCCTAACCTAACCCAATAAAAAAATATGATAAAAGTTATCATATTTTTTTTTCTCGAATTTATCACATATGATAAAGAGTGCCTGTTAAGGACCCGATCGATATCGATAATTGAAATAGTTGTGTATGATCAGAATATGAGTAATGCAGGACTCTGTACAGGACAAGCAGGAGCAAGCAAACGCGAGGGGAGCGGGCGGTGACGCACGCGCGAGGAAAGGCGTAGCGGGGTGGGAGGCAGGCGCCTAATACTATTTAAAGTGTTCTTGCGAACGGTCATCATGCATTGGTCTGTTTGCAATCACATAGTTAGTTAGGTACTGTAATACGACAGCTCGAGTCGTAGACAGACAGGCACTTATAGCCAGTGGTCGAGACAAAAAAGCTCGTTCGCAGACGTACGCTAAGCTAAGCGCGCAGTGAACCCCCTTGTTCAGGCCCAATAGAATCCAGTGGTGTGTCGTGAGAAGAAATGGCCGTAGCAGCAGCTCAAAAGAACCGCGAAATGTTCGCAATCAAGAAATCCTACAGCATTGAGGTGAGGAGCTTATATTAATCGCCTTCTAGGCTAAGCTTTTTTACATCGCTTTTTCGTTTGTACCGTTTATAACTTATTCTCTTTGTCGTCATACTAATAAAATTAAAACTTTTACAATGTCACATACTTTTTTACATAAAACTTAATTTATGAATATTCGAATTTTCCTAAGCAACATTTTTTTGATGTACTACGAAAAAGCCGAAAATATATTATTTCAGTGTTAAATAAAATATGTTAACTGCGCTTAAGTGTAATATTAATTTTATATAGTTTTGCAAGTCATGTAACTTTTTTACATTAGCCTAATTAAAGTATTTTCCAATTACTAAAAAGTATACAAACAAGCAGAAAGATATCTTAATTTATTAGCAAGTAAAGCACCGAAAATTTAACTGCACTCTTCTAACACATTTTATATGAAGTAATATTAAATAATTTAATTTAATAATGATAATTATTATCGGCTTTTTCTTCAGACTTTTAAATATTAATTACATTTGCCTTCACATCATTTTTACGAATCGCAAAATCACTAGTTATTTGTATAAATCATTAACAATATAAAATAAACATGTAGGTATAATATCAAATTAATACAACTCACGTCTATTAACACATTAATCGACAACTGAAACATTAAACAAAGTAGATAAGTAATAGACTCATTAAAATACTAACTGACTTAATGTTTTCGTATGAGATTGAATCATTTGTGTATATTGTTTGTAAAAGAAAAAAAATGTAGAAATCGTGAGAAAGTGTAATTTAGATTAATCCAGTAATTGTATAAAACGAGATGTTTTCACTTGTATCCGCCGAATAATTGTACAAAAGCTAAAAGGAAAGCTTACATATGTGACACATACGGAACTTACGTATAAACACTTAGTACGGGTATGTCGCTCGGCTTGTGTATAATTACGTTACCATTTTCATTACGTTATGTCGACAACCAAGGCCCGTTTAATGTGATTATCCCAACATATAATTAACGGATGCAATTGAGGTGACAAGAGACTTTCACGACGAATTCATATCGTGTGACACATTATATAATCGTCGCGTAATTATAATAAAACTATGTCAAAAAAACATTGTTCACGAAGATCCACAGCCTAAATTGCGTAGCAAGCAACCGTAAAGCCTCCATAAACATCCGCCGTAACACGTATCCTATACTCGTAAAGTTCTCGTAACCATAACATCTTTTAAGAAAAAAAAAATTTCCACTGATTACAGTCCCATCATTGTCTACAATGGGATTAATTACCATTGTCAATATTCAAGGTGTTTTAATGACTTTTTTAATTGATACCTCGTGCATTTTAAAAGAATGTTTAAGTATTCTTTTAAATGTTCCATCATTACGAGACTTGATGCCGAAGATCACGTAAGCTTATGCGAAATCACTATTGCGAATGTCAATGAAGAATTTTAAATGCACAAGCACCTTATTGTTGTAAGAAAAATTAAACTGCGATGCGATAATGTTCTTGTTCACTGATTGAGATATTAACATGTGCTGTGCGAAACTAATGTTAAGTGTAGTTATCGTATTTACAATTAAGCACCTGAATGATTGTATTTCCTTGACCGTCGAAGGTCGGAATGCGAGGCAGGTATAACGCTCACCAACTCAGTTGCAGTTAAAATTTAATTATATTTAATTCACACATTTGTCGCCGACGTCGATGCGAAACACTGGTTTCGTTTCATAAACATAACAACAATGTAGGGACGATCAGATATGTAACAAAATAATCAGATCAGAACAGAGTACGCTTCAGTTAGTTTAACCGTTAATTAGACATCGTAATTAGATGCACAAGAAACTAACCATGATCTATGTTTGTAACGAATTCGAGGTCACTAAGTTACGCCCTTGACCAACCAGATTCTTGCCGTGGTCAAAGTATTAAAAAAAACTGGTATCAGATAATAACATTTTTACGACGGTTAATGATCTAGGATCAATTTGCATTATTTTTGTTACTTCCTTGATATTCAATTGTTGATTTCCGTTGATTGCTTAGTTAAACATTTGAATAGATAAAAAAGGGGTGATGGATAAATTTAGAGGTGTGAAGAAGGGTAGGTAGGTAGTGTAGTGTAGCTTTGAGGGCACAGGTCGCAGCCGCACTCTGGCTCCGCTTAATTAACCGTCGACCGATTGGAACGGTGAAGTGGCCACTCACACACATCAAGGCTATCAACCGGATTCCGAATCCTGCCCGCTCCATTTAGGCGGACTTGCTTGACAATGTGCCATGATAACACGCTACCATTTCCGCAATTTCAAAGCTAATTTCCTTTGTTTCGCATCGAATCAAAGTATCCAACAGTATTTTGTAGCTGATCACAAAGGCGCATTTCAGGGGCTAAGCAACAATCGCGAGTGATTAGCGCAACCCTTGACATAGTTAGGTACGTGCAGCCACTCTAGTGGAAAATACTAGGTCCCGCCGCCTCCAACACTACTCCGCGCAACTTATACGACGGAAATTACGCTGCCATTAGCACTGAACATAATTTAAGAACTTGAACGTATTGGTCATGAACTCTGAAAAACTTTTACTGAGAACTTCGCGAATTAGAACATAAATATGTATAAATATTTTATATTTCAATCAGATCTGTGCCTAAAGAAATTATTAATGAGAATGAAGTTAAACACTAAAGTGATTGTAATAGGGTGCATTGGGCTAGAAAATGGTCCTTTGTAAGTCTTCTGTCAGGAGATGTCGTCGCATCCGGCACGGTTCGCGAGGGCGGGAATAATGGCACCACTTTACGCCCGACTACACTCAGGAAATAAGCTTAGGAACTTCGTAAAAGCAATTCCCACTCGCACATGAAATATAATGGAAGGAGACCGCTTTATATTTATAAGGACTTAGAGGATCAACTTATTTTTGACAAGCTTTATGCTTCTCAGTTGAAAAATCATTTCTTTTCTAATAAATATCTTCGAATACAATGTTGCATGAGACCTTTAAATGTTTCTCAAAATTACATAATAACTAGAACAAATGTTTTGCATTGTTTCAGAACGGTTATCCATCACGCCGTCGTTCTCTCGTAGATGACGCACGCTTTGAGACCCTTGTTGTCAAACAGACCAAACAAAGCGTTTTAGAGGAAGCCCGCGCTCGCGCCAATGGTAATTTTTCACTTTCTAGTGCAGAGGGATTAATTTTCAGAACTTCGTCTTCACACAAATTTTCATTAGCTTTTTTTTTTCATTATTTTCATTATTTTCATTATTTTCATTTATATTATTATTTTATGTTAGACTCTGGCTTGGACTCCGAATTAATCCAAGATGACGTACACATTGGCAATGGCGACAAAACACCAACTGTAGAAGATGGCACTCAACAAGACGAAACTAAGAACGGTCACCTTGGTAATTTAATTTTTATTTGTTTTTTTTATTTTCCTTTCGTTATTTATTTTTGTTCTTATGATTTACTTTTGGTTCAATTATTTTTTAGCTGATGCCGACGTTGGTGATGATGGGGGAAAAGCGGATGAGGGTCAGTATAAACGATGTTTCAAAATTTAAAAAAAAATGTTTATTTAATTGAAAATCCAACTAGAAATGTATAATATTAAATTGGTTTTTTTTAAACAGATTACACGCTGACCGAAGAGGAAGTTATCCTTCAGAACGCGGCTAGCGAATCACCTGAGGCTGAAAAGGCTATTCAGCAAGCTGCATTACTGCTCCATATGCGCGACGGAATGGGTTCGCTTGCCCGCATCCTGAAAACCATCGACAACTATAAGGGTTGTGTTCAGCACCTCGAAACTCGCCCTTCCCAAGTGACTGGAGTTCAATTCGACGCTCTCGTCAAAGTGACCATGACACGTGTCAATCTTTTGCAACTGATTCGATCTCTCCGCCAATCTACCGCCTTTGCCGGTGTTAATCTTTTGTCTGAGAACAATATTTCCAACAAAACCCCGTGGTTCCCTCGCCACGCTTCCGATCTTGATAACTGCAACCATCTGATGACAAAATATGAGCCGGAACTCGACATGAATCATCCAGGTTTCGCCGATAAGGAATACAGAGAGCGCAGAAAGCAAATTGCGGAGATCGCTTTCGCTTACAAGTATGGCGATGCCATTCCTTCCATCAGCTACACTGAGCCTGAGAACGCTACTTGGCAGCGAGTGTTCAACACTGTGCTCGATTTGATGCCTAAGCACGCATGCCGGGAATACAAGGCGGCGTTTGGCAAACTCCAAGAAGCCGACATCTTTGTGCCGCATCGCATTCCCCAACTAGACGATGTCAGCAACTTCTTACGCAAACATACAGGATTCACACTCCGTCCGGCTGCCGGGTTACTCACGGCTCGTGACTTCCTTGCATCACTGGCCTTCCGTGTATTCCAATCTACGCAGTATGTGCGCCACTGCAACTCTCCTTTCCATACACCTGAACCGTAAGTAAAATATACCTGTTAATATCATTACGTTACAAGGAAATATTACATACATTGTCTGATTGTTCTAGCTAATTTTCAAATCAGCTAAACCTACTTTTATAGACTTCACTTTAATCCAATTCCAATTAGCAAAATTTTCTTAGGTAGACACATAAATAAGAATTTGATGTTTAATAAACATTTTATTAAATAAACGAATTGCAAATAACTTATCAAACACATTCATTGCCATTAGTTTAATTAGTCTGAGAATTTATTAATAATTAAAAGATTATTACCTTGAGTATGTAGTAGGAAGGTAATAATTTTCACGGAAATGTTAGGCACCCACGTCCTTGTGTGTTATGTAAATTGCTTCAAGTCACACCTAAATGTAGATCACATAATTTACAACTACTATATAGATGACTATACAGTATTCTTGTGAATTTATACAGTTCCACATTTTAGAACATATTGAAGTTTGAAAGCATTTTAATAGTATCGAAAATGAGCAAGCGCTGTGATGAAACTGTAACAGTGTTAGCTCAGTTAATTTTGTTACATTTCAGCGCAAAGGGTGAGAGTGAAGTTTTATAGAGTCAAAGGAAACTTTTATTCAATTAAAGCCCAGTCTACACTTCTATAAATTTTAGTTCGCAAACTATGACGGAGTTATGTAACGGTGTAAAATGTCCTTTATATTTGCACATTGCAATTCAACTAACGGCTTTATATTAATGCTTTTAATTTATTTGATTACTTTCAATTAATAACAATGTTATTATTTTCAGCGATTGCATTCACGAACTCCTTGGACACATTCCACTTCTCGCCGACCCGAGTTTTGCTCAATTCTCGCAAGAAATCGGACTCGCTTCTCTTGGTGCCTCCGACTCGGAAATCGAAAAACTCTCTACCGTAAGTTAACAATAAATTTCAAATGTTCTTTTATTTCATTGTAACAGCTAAAGCGATTTCTACATATACGGGCCCGATGCTGTGGCGAAATATTTTAAATTATCCTTGAAGCGTTATAGGTACTCGTAGTACAGCCTGTAGGCAGTACCTAATTGGAAGTGTAATTTTTCTTTGCCCAGGTGTACTGGTTTACCGTTGAGTTCGGACTGTGCAAAGAAAACCAGCAACTGAAAGCTTACGGCGCTGCCTTGCTGTCCTCCATTGGAGAACTGCTTCACGCTCTCAGTGACAAGCCTGAGCTCAGGCCTTTCGAACCAGCTTCCACTTCATTACAACCCTACCAAGATCAAGAATATCAACCCATTTATTACGTAGCCGAGAGCTTCGAAGATGCCAAAGAAAAATTCAGGTAAATTACCAAATCATTATGTTTGCTGAATATTATTTTTTTAAAGGTATTGCGTTAACTCAGTATCAATCTGGACGTAGAAATCCTTAAAAAATACAGAATACCTTCATTCCGTTTTACGAGATGCGAGACAGTATCTTCTCTCTCAGAGAATACTATAAAAAAAGTGTGCTGTCTGCAACACTAAGTTTCAGTGCTTGAGTTATAATGCCCTTTCCTTTGTCTTCATATTTACGCCGTTCTAGTCATCCTAACGCCTATTTATTTCGGCTGGATGGACTATACAGAATGGTCAATGTTTGACATCGCATTTAATCTAATGTTTTATTTTTTTGTACACAGACGCTGGGTGTCAACCATGTCCCGACCCTTCGAGGTGCGTTTCAATCCTCACACTGAGCGCGTGGAAGTGCTCGACTCCGTAGACAAGTTAGAGACCCTCATCTGGCAACTCAATACGGAGATGCTTCACTTGACTAACGCCGTGAAGAAGCTGAAAGGCTCTCAGTTCGAATAAAGACATCACCCAACGTACCTACTACCTGTAACCAACGTTCAGTGCACGCGGCCTCGCCGCAATTTGTATAGCTAGTGATATTATCGAGTAAGACTGTTGTCGGCGTGTATGGAATGTGTGTGAGAGTGTGAAACCTATCGGATGATTCGAAAGACACTTCGTTGAATTCCTTTTTTTATATGTACCTTATTGTGTTATTTATTACGCCGAGCTCATTGCCCGGGCCCCGAAAAGTGCACGGACCTCCCGATTGCCCATTTACGGAGACTGTGCGCATTTCGCGTGTCCTAAACTATTGATAGTATTAATTTATAATTTAAAACACAAAAGAAAAATGGAGCACCCAAAAATATATGAAAAAAAAAATCAAACAGAAAATATACGTGTTTGAGAGCACAAAATGGTTTTATTTTTATACAATGTCAAAATTTTACCCTTACATAATAATGTTATAATATGCCAGTTATATAAACAAATAGTTGTGACCCCGACTTCGCACGCGTCGAATAATAAAATTTATTAGTTCTGACTTTTGATAAGTAAAAATTAAATTTTCTATTAAATTAAATAAAATTACCTGTAATGGTAATAAATGTGATATAAAATATTAAAGAAAAAAGTACAATGATTCTCTTAGGTAGCAAGAAATGAAGAGGATATTTTGATCCGTCTCACGAGCGACTGTAATCAGATTTAGCAGAGCCCCTTGGGAATTTTAGCTATTCGAATATAATCGGATCGAATAAGGAATGTAGAATAAAGGTGAGGTAGCTAAATTGATTGACTGTGAAAGCTTTTGTCATTTAAGTGAACAATTTTATATAAGTAATATAAAATCTTATACATTAATTAATCCTCACTAACAAAGGAACAAACCGCCAGTGGAAACAAAGAACCTTATATAATTGGAGCAATTATAAGGTACCTACAACATTCTAGAGTCAATATAAAAAGTTCCCGATTGGCACGAAGAAACAAAAAGGTGGTCGAGCTAAAAAAAAAAACAAGTAGGTAATAAGAGAATAAACAGGTTACGCCGGATCGAGAGCAAAATTGTGCTGAAAATGGAAAAAAATGTTTATAAAAATAAGGCAAAAGCCGTTGTAAAAAGGTCGCTCTTGTGCGTTGACATTAAGCAAGGCAGTAGTGGAGAGGCTTGGCCTCAACGCTTGCAAGCAAGGGCGCACCGCGGCTCTTTGATTCCGGTCAGGCAAAGCTGGACCAATTACGAAGCAAACGAACCACTCATTGCACACGCACATTAAAATAACCGCGAAATTCAACACATGTAACCGAACAATCTCATTGGTTTGCATTGCAACTCATCTTCCCTCCCTACGTGAAATGTTCTTTGCACGAACCTTCGTTGATGCCTACCTAAGTCTATATTAATATTATAAAAGGTACATAACATGTATGTATGTTCGTATTTAGGTGGTGGATAATTTTCGTAACTACTCATCTGATTTAAAAAATTCTTTCAACAATTTTATTGAATAATTTTAGGATGGAGATAGGCTATCTATATAAATAAAAATGAATCCCTAAATGTGTTGCTAAACGCAAAACTCGAGAACAGCAGGACCGATTTTAATTCTGTCTTCACTCGTGGATAGAGGGATAAACAGGGAAGGTTCTTACGTTAAAAAAATGCACTCCGGGTGAAGCCGGGAGCGGGTCGCTAGTAGTATTAGAAATTGCACTAATAAAGAGATTAAAATATTAAGCTTTTACTATTTTAATAACAAAAACATATATTATTTTTACATTTGTCGTCACAAGTAGACGCGGGACCTTTGGGCCCAAAAAGTAAGATGAGACATATTGTCTTAAAAGTAAAGATATATTTTATTATTTCAAATTACTTACAAAAAAGGTGGAATGAATGAATAAATAAAATCGATTCATAAATAAGGTGGTCTTCATCACCTTAAATATAACATCTGCTTATTAACTTTAAAGAAAAATGTTACAAACCTATTATTAACATTTTTATTTATAACTGGTGCCCGCATTGAAACGAATCGTGTAAAGCTGTAAAGCAATAATAACACCTGACATAGGTAAACACTTCATTTGTCAGGCGTTGGATATTTATTTTTAGAAGAGCTAGTACGAAATACATAGGCTGTGTTTATCCTGAAATTGTATACTAACTATTGCTGAAAGATTTTTTTTTTAAATCGGATGACCAGTTTCGAAGATTACCTTCCTACATTCATACGACTTTATAATATAGCAAAGTAAGACTAGCTGGCTATTAGACTGTGGCAAACTGATGTGTAAAGTCAGCTAGGAACTTCTTGTAGCGATTCTAATGAGAAAAAGTATAATTCTTTTTAATAAAAAAAACCGTCTTCACACCGTTTTCTCATGGATGCCATTGTCAGAACTAGACCAAATTGAAATGGGACCACACGGGAAGCACCAGCTTTCAAATAAAAAATAATCATTAAAATCGTTTAACCTAGTCGAAAGTTCTAACATTAAAAAAATACAGTTGAATTGAGAACCTCCTCCTTTTTTGGAAGTCGGTTGAAATGAGGTATTTTATCTTTTTTCGGGCATTTATAAATTTATCCATGGTTTCTCTTTTTCTAAACATATTTGAAAAAAATAACTGTAAGTCGTAAGACTGTACGACAGAAGTGAAAACGCCATCTGTTAATATTTCAACAAACTATTGAATATGTTGGTTAATTAAGATCTAGAAGTATGTACTGGTTCGGGTAGATGGCGCTTATTTCATCAAATTAAAGTCCGTCCAATCCGTCCAAGTGAGTGACGGGTCAATATATTATATTACTAAAGTAATAGTAATATAGTCACAGACATAATATAGTAATATACTTTTTGGTGACGGGCGCTTTCACAGTTTTTTTTATTCGCCAATGTTCGCCAACAACGCGCCTAAAACGCGCCTTTAGAATAATAATGGTCTGTAATTATAACTATATAGTGTTCTGTGCTTAAGAATTGACAGCTTAAGTGTGTTCAATAAATTCGAAGGAGTAATTTGACAGTTTGACAGGCCTTAATTTCAAATCAAGGGTCAAAAACTTGCAACTGTTGCAACCCAGGAACGAAATGTCAAAATTGTCAAATTACTCCTTCGGATTACGGATCACACTTTAGCTATATTATTATTACATTTTGTATATATTTTAAAACATTGTATCAATTAAATTGAAAAATCGTAAAGGCATCCCAACCCACAATTAAATAAAAAGTAAAATTATTACTTGACACTGCTAATTTTTTTGCGAAAATTGCTTAATAAAAAGAAAAAAAAAATAGTAAGTAACTTATTATAAAATCCTACGTTTCCTAGATTCATTAAACTATTAATTGTTATATATGGTATGTACATATATAAAAGAGGACTGAAATAAAAACATAAAAAACAATTCTTCAGAAGTTATAACACTTACGTACCTTATTTATATGTAAAGAAAATAAATCCAAAATTTAAATACTATAATGATAACCTATCGGTTTTAAGTTGCAGACGTGGAATAAATAGAAGTTGAATAAAGATTGATTTGCTGTAATGACGGCCACTAATCCAAGCTAAATTAATAGTAGCTACCTAAATAAAAATAAAATAAAAACCTCTATGTATAACTATAGTCATTTTAGGCTTAGATAATTATACTTACACTAGCTGTTGCCCGCGACTTCGCCCGCGTTAAAAAAGATAAAAAGTAGCCTATCACATGTCCCATACTTCTAAATGTTTATCTACCAAGTTTCATGAAAATCAGTTAATTCATTTAAGAGTGATGGAGGAACATACATACATACAGAAAAAAATGTAAAAATGGTCAATTTAGTTTCAGTATCATGTATAGAGGCTATATACACGATATTTCTGAAAACAAAGTAAATTACTCCATGACCGACCCCTACAGATTTATTATTAGTATTGATTAAAAAAAAATAGGGAAACAAAGTTAGGGCTAATTGCTTCCATATCAGAAGTGATTGGAACAAATATAGTATTTATCTATAGGACAGAAGAGTAACCTAATATTTTAAGATATTTAAATTTTAAGACAGATTTTTATATTTGCTCTAATCACTCCTGATATTGAAGCAATTATACCTATTTATTTCCCTAAAAGTATAATTATCTAAGTCTAAAATAAAAGTCCAAGATGGACAGTCTTCACATCTATATTGTTTAATAACAATAACAAGTATGTCAGTACATTATACTTGAATGTTTTTTTAAACTACTTTGTTTCAGAAGTATTTCTCAACAACAATGGCTCCCAAATAATTCAAAGGAAGGATTCCTTTGGATAAAACATGAATAAATCGAAGGCTGAAACACAAATTGATTTTGAAGATGCCAAGGGACAGGGACATCAAAGCGGTATTTATAAATGGAGTTCCAAGATAGATTCTTCAATACTGATCTCTGATCAAAATGTATCAAATAAGAAAATATTAAGAGTAAGTATAGTTACTTATTGCATGGTATAGTTACTTTTTGATATACTTTTCTAAATTTGTTGATAGTCAAACGGCATAAAATAAAATTATCAATATGGCTGTTCTTCAAATTTTTTATAATTTTCAACAAAAATGTGTTCTGAAACATACTGTTTGGAGGTAATGTGTATGTGTATATAGATCATCTTCGTTGGTTATTATATAATAATAATCATTTATTTGCTGAATATAGGTTACAATGGTTTTACAATAGATATATCTCGCTACAAATAGTGTACAAATATTTAAAATACATTACATAAAAGAGTAAAGCTAATTCATATTACTAATTATTACAATGAACTATCAGACAGATAATCTTTTATACTACTTATAATAACACTTACTTATTGACGAGTAATATCTTCATTTTCTTCTTGAATAAATTAATATTAAGTTCTATAATAGTGTTTGGAATTTTATTATATACAACTTGACAAAAAACACTTTTGTGCATCAGGGCTGTGCGTGCTTTTCGAATGCATAATCTATCGGGATCTCTTTGTGCTCTTTTACTATTATCAGAGAATAGTAGAATAGCATAAGAGAATAGTAGAAATTTAATTGATTGTTAAAATGACACTGTATTATTTTTTCAAGCAAAAAGATAAATGTAAATTCGGAAATTAATCCAAAAAGCTTGTTATTTGTAATAAGAATTATATAAATTTTACTGCTTTCTTAAACATTGGAATTTTATATACCTAATAAAACATTATAAAAATAAATTTAACATTAAACCTAAAACATCAAGTAGTCTAACAAGTCCGCCTGCGGCATGGACCCCATTATGTTGACAACTTCACCCCTCTGTACACTACTGACAGAAGTATGTGGCAGCCCTGGGGTCCCCTGTAGAGTCGAGCAGCCGTGGCAACAGTGCCCTTACAAATGCCTTCATGTCAGCTGACCAGGGGCCCAGTGTCTGTATTGCGAGCGCCGCAAGCTCGTAATCCTTGAGTAAGGATCCGGGCCTGATCAGCAGAAGCGCCAGCCTGTGTGCGGGTCGCTTTGATGTGGGACTGTGCGAAGGTGTCTACGCACATACATTCGGAGCGCTTGCCATCTTCTCTCGCCATTCCTATGGGTTCAACGATCGGCAGGCACAGACACGATGGCCTTAAGGGTGATTAGGAAATGACGGGCAATTATACAATCCCTCATTGGTACAATAAAAAAAAATCAAACTTTTCTCGTGGATGCCATTGTCAGACCTGGACCAAATTGAAATGGGACCGCACGGAAACCACTAGCTTTCAAATCGTTCCACCCAGTCGAATGTTCTGAGGTAACAAACATTTAAAAAAATACAGTTTCATTTTAAAAAAAAAAAAATGAGTTGAGAATCTTCTCCTTTTTTGGAAGTCGGCTGAAAAGGAAATTCAACATTGATTGAATAGGTCTGTAGGCATTAGTTTTTTATCATATTTAATAATATTCACTTTTATTTAGTTCTGTGTAAGCTCAGTTTATAAAGTTTAATATAACCTATACATTACAATTCTCTGCAATCTTTGTACTAACCATA
Source organism: Synanthedon vespiformis (assembly GCA_918317495.1). NCBI lineage: Eukaryota > Metazoa > Arthropoda > Insecta > Lepidoptera > Sesiidae > Synanthedon > Synanthedon vespiformis. Next base: position 9,917,975 of record OU906947.1, read on the forward strand.
AATCATACAAAGAGATAACAAGATTAGGTACAGATTTGTTTAAATTGACTTAAATATTATTTAATAATATTTTAACTGACAAACATTTTGTTAATCTCATTTTAATTTTTTATCTCTCAGTGCAGTGTGTTTGTAAGTATATAGGTATTCATAACAGTCTCCGGTTTGAAGTTACCTACAACTGCTGTATGGAATAATTCACTTATTTGTCCAGTCAAAATTATTATTATGGTGAGAGAAAATAGTTTTAATTAAAATGTTACCTATATAGCGAATTTTGGTAAAAATAGTGATATATTTTTACCGACCTTGGTAAAAAAATACATTGTCGGATTAAAACTTTTCTATCTCATATATAACTACTTATATAGAGGAATATTGTGAATGTGAATATTGAATGATACATACCTATGTGAATATCTGCTATCTTGGAGACACTAAATTAATGGAAAGATTTAGTCTAGAAATTCAAATTAATTTCCTTTTTCTTTTTCAGAAATGGAATCGTCTATCCCGTTTTCAAAGATCTATATTTTATGCAGTTTTTGTTATAATAACTACTATAATAATTTTATATTTTACAAGGAAATCGAGTGTAACAATTAAAATTAAACTTAGTGAAGGAAATTTAGTAAAAGTAAGTACCAAAATATATATATTTTTGAGATTATATTTTTAATGTTCATTAGTTTGTATAAAAGAAATATCAGCAGTTAAGTTATAAATACTTAGATTACTGAAATTAGATTATGGCTTTGTTATTAGATTATGGTATTGGAAATTACTTTGTTTTTTATATTGAGCAAGTCAGTCGAACACTTGTCTCATTCTGACACAAATTAAGTACCGGACCATATCAACTTTTTATATGAACTTTTCAAAGTTGCCCTAGTCTGTTGCATAGGTGTCCATAATAAACCATAAGTATGCATTCTCTGGGGGCTATGTAATTGTGTTATCTGACTGATTTTACTATATAATATTATGACCCGACTGACTGACCGGGTCAGGTCAGTCAGCTAGGGACTGAAAATTCATTTTCTATTTAGGAAGATAATTATACTTAGTATGGTTTACCGGCATCTTTATTTCCGAGTTCATATAAGCCGAATCTTTTCAAAGTTCGAGTGAATAGGCGTATTCTGGTTGAGTTCGCTCCATCATAGGCCTCATCCTTGCTACACAGCTAATAAAAAAAATTAAGTGGATAAACCGTGAAAAATATGAACTGATGTTGAAAACCGCATCAAAATCCGTTGAGTGATTTAAGAGGAGTTTGCATACATGCAGACAACGCATGTAAAACGACTTCTAATTGTATTATGTAAATATAATATTAGTAAATAATATTACTATAGACAGTGACAATCTATAAAGTCATCTGAAAATATTATAGCCTATAAATTCTTCAATGGCCTATTTTGTATTTTGTAATCTATAAGTTTATTCAAACTTATTCAACTTATTCAAACTTAACAGTGTGACAAGTTATTTGTTCAAACTGTTATTATGTAACAATACCTGTAAGTTTCCTTAAAATAAAATAAATAAAATAAAATAAACCATTTTAGGAACACATGGCTTAAAATATAATGACGGGACATTAATTGTGTTATCTTGACTAACTACTAGTTATTATCTGTATTAACAAATTGCTCAGCCATTGATGGTATTAATTACATTATATAGATTAGTCTTTTTTTTTTGTTATCTTTTGACAGAATAATATTTCATTCAATACGGTAGCAACCAGTGAATCCATTAAATCAAATCAAATGTTGATAGCAACTTGAAGTGGATAAAATAGATTTTTTATTTTTATCTTCTTAATGTTTTGTGATATTGCTTATTATGGAAAAGGCAAACTTTTTTAATAAATATAAAATAATATCATTTTTGTATCTATAATAGTACTATAGAACACTTGTGGCGTTGTATAGTACTTATTATAGGTAATTATAGTTGACGTGCAATCAAGTTGGACCGTTAGGCTGTCAATTAAAATGGAGTATGACTATTTCGTCGTTTGTAACATTTATATTAAAAATTCGTTAGCTTAATGAAAATAATGTTGCTCGCCTGTTATCTGCCGCCATACTGATTCGTTAATCAATACTAAAAATAAATCTGTTAGTGTATGTAATGTATGTATAATCCTCCATAACTCTTTAACGAATTAAATGATTTTCATGAAACTTTGTAGATAAACATTTAGACGTACAGGACACAGGATAGGCTACTTTTTTCTTTTTCAACGCTGACGAAGTCGCGGGCGCCAGCTAGTATAAAAATAAAACCTATATATATATATATACTGTATTTTTACAGCCTGTATCAAAGAATGAGTCTCTAGTCAATGAACCATCAATTAATTTGATACAAATAGAAAAGAATGTCTTAGAAAGCGAACAGTTCGAGAGACCTACGTTTACAGGTAAATTAATAATACGTGTATAATTTGTAACATAACTTCACTTTCTTTGTTTTTTTTTTCTGACAATAACACAATGTTTCAGGGCCAACCAACAGTCGGCAGCTGGCCGTCGTTGAAAGTTTTAAACATGCATGGAGAGGGTATAAAAAACATGCTTGGGGTCACGATAATTTGAAACCCATATCTGGAATGCCATTTGATTGGTTCTCACTTGGCCTGACTATCATTGACTCGTTGGACACAGCATATATAATGGGTTTACGAGAGGGTATGTTCACTACAATATTTTCTTTAAGTATAATTTATCTCTTCTTCGTCAGTGGCTTCATTACTGGTTCAGATACGTTCATGATATTTACTTGTATAATGTATCTATTGTCTTTTGCGGTTTTATAAAAACCAGCTTTTGCCCTCCACTTAGTCTGCTTCCACCGAGAAAAGGACTTTTTTTTCTCTGGACGAAAGGTACCCATTCTGTGACCCCTTTCCCAAACCCTTGACAACGTGTATCCTAAATTTCATAGTGGGCGGTTGTATTTATTTACCAACGGATACATCAACAACATGTCACAGGTCATAACTTCCGAACCGCCATTAAGTTTGAATCGGACTATAGTTAGGATTTGTGTACACATAATGAAAATATTTGTTTTTTATTTTTGTAGAATTCGAAGAAGGGAAAGAGTGGGTTGCGAACAGCCTCGATTTCACAAAACACAAGGATGTGAATTTCTTCGAAGTCACTATTAGGGTTCTCGGTGCACTGTTGACTAATTATCATTTCACCCAAGACGATATGTTTCTTCTGAAAGCCGTAAGTTTTGTTTTTATTCACTTACAATAAAATTTCCTCAGTGTACAGTGAATTTCTAGTATGCGGGTTTCAAGTACATTTCTTTTCCAGGTGGACCTAGGTGAGCGGTTGATGGCAGCGTTCAATTCACCTTCCAGTATACCATTTTCGGATGTCAATTTGGGCACGAAGACAGCACACGCTCCGGAGTGGTCTCACTATAGCACTACAGCGGAGGTCACGACCGTGCAATTGGAATTTAGAGAACTTTCTAGAGCATCGAAGGATCCCATTTTTGAGGTTGGCTTAAGCCCGCCGCACATTGGGCCACTAGACGCGGCCATTAAACGCGATTACTAGTGGCTCAGTCAAGCCACTAGACGCAGCCACCCTTCGCAGCCGCTAGTAGCTTAGTGGCCACCATTCACCACAACCTAGTCACTAATTTATTTCACACTAGAGCTACAAAACGTGGCCACAAGTCGATTTCGGGTGACTTCCGCAGCTTTTGGCTCTATTGCGACCACTCGAACGCTTGGTTTGTCCCGATACTATATAAAATGTATGAAAAAAACTCGTCCGCAGCTTGTGGTCGCGTTTAGTGGCCGCGACTAGTGGCTCAATGTGCGGAACGTCAATAGTTAATCTATAATTAAGGCACACAGTTTATTTGGTGGTCGTCATAGTCGCCTCACATAAAATTAATGGACACCCCCTTTGTTCATTCCATTGGATACCCTCTGAAGTAATAAGTTTAAAATAAAAGATTGAAGATTAAAAAAATAGTAGTAAATAGTTTTCTTCCATTCCTTAATTTGTATACATAGCCTATTGTTTAAAATAATTAGTTAAAGCATTAGTTTTTTTTATTATACTGGTTATTATTTTAGTTACTTATAAGATTTATAGCCATGTAACGCAATTGTTGTTTGTTTTAGGATGCAGCGGCCCTTGTGTCCGAGAAAATTCATCAGTTGCCAAAGAAACACGGTTTAGTACCAATCTTCATAAATCCAAACAATGGACACTTTCTGCCCCACGCGACGATCACGCTCGGCGCAAGGGGCGACAGTTACTATGAATATTTATTGAAACAATGGCTGCAAACTGGCAAAACTATTCAATTGTAAGCATAATTACGATATTTGTATTTGTTAAAGTATGTTACAATCTTGTCTTTTCGTCGTATGACTTATATAATTATGGGGATATGGGTATGTAATAAGTATGGGGATAATTAATTATCATGATAAGATCGTACTTTAATAGCTGTTAATGTTTTACTTACCTACATGTAATATATTTGAATTATCAGCCTCTACGACGACTATATGACTGCCATTGAGGGAGTTCGAGAATACCTAGCAAAGCGTTCATCGCCCAATAAACTTTTGTTTATTGGAGAACTATCAGCTGGATCGGAGGTAATTTTTTATAGTTTTTATTCTAAACTAGCCGACCAAACAGACATACATTTACTTAGGACAAACAATAAAATTAGGTAGAGCTCCCTCCGGGTTGAGTTGGTTCGAGGGCAGTTTATGTCCTAGACATAGACACCTCAAGATAAAGTACCTATCCTGACTGTGCACAGTGGCACCTTATCCAAGTATTGCTGGTGAACTTCGATTTACGAGATGGTGCCCGCGACTTCGTCTGCGTTGAAAAGAAAATATAATTATGAGTAATAATTATACGATGAGATATTAAATAAATCATTTGCTATTTGCGCCATCTGATGGGATGAAAATAAGACTTTTTGTCACTGCAGTAACGTCTGCCAGTATTATATTTAATGTCACTTTTCACTGACAGGTGGCGCTAGTTGACGCAAAATTTAAATCTGTTTTCAGTCTTTCAATCCTAAAATGGACCACTTGACGTGTTTCCTGCCCGGTACTCTGGCTCTTGGACATGCCAATGGTCTTCCCGATTGGCACATGACAATGGCAGAAGAATTGCTCTACACATGTTACTTGACTTACTCAAGTCAACCGACCTTCTTGGCGCCCGAAATTACACATTTCAATTTGGTTAGTAAATATTTTTTTTGTATTTTCCTCAATTTGTAGGTGTGCCCTTAGAGCTGAGCAGATTTTGCATTCGCGCAAGGTAAAAAAATGTGAAACATTGTTTAAGGAAAATAGTTTCTTTAATGCTTTTTTTATATATATATTTTTTCTTTCTTTCCAGGTGAGCACAACCGACGACATGTATACAAAAACAGCGGACGCCCACACGTTACTGCGTCCAGAGTTCGTCGAGAGTCTTTGGTATATGTATCAAATAACAGGAAATACGACTTACCAAGAATGGGGTTGGAAAATATTCCAGGTTAGTAAACATCCTGTCTTTGTCTTGCTGTCATTATTGTATTGGCAGGCCACACTGTCTACGGCAGTCAGCGTACAAACTGGGCAGCTCTTCTAGCGTTAGTATAATCATCTAATAATGCCTCAAGTGAAGTAGCGAGAGAAATTCAATGCACAGAATATAACCTGACGCCTACATAACTGTTCCAACCGACTTCCAAAAAAGGAGGAGGTTCTCAATTCGACTTTATTTTTTTATGTTTGTTACCTCATAACTTCGACTGAGTGAAACGATTTTGATGATTCTTTTTTGTGCCATTTCAATTTGGTCCAGTTCTGACAATGGCATCCATGAGAAAAGACTATGAGACGGTTTGAAGTCGGTTTTTTTTTTATTAAAAAGAGTTATTGTTTTTGTTTTTAATAGTGAAATATTATTGATTGCAGTCCTTCGAGAAATATGCAAAAGTGCCAAACGGATATAGCTCCCTGACAAACGTGAAAGTAGAAAAACCACTGCCCAGAGACATGATGGAATCATTCTTTCTCTCCGAGACACTCAAGTATTTGTATCTGTTGTTTAGCGACAACCGACAGCTGTTGGATTTAAATAAATATGTTATAAATACTGAAGCACACGCCCTACCCATATACAAGAGTTAAGTTTATATTTATTATTATTTTAGTATATTATATATTATGAACAGCTTTTACTTATACACAACTTACATAATACTATGTAATAATTTTATTATGATATATTATACTCATATAATATATTATATGTAGACAGTAAGTTTTTTAATTGATTTTATAAGAGAGGTAATGAAATTTTAGTACAATTTTATTTTGTTGACTTCTAACTTTTATTCGATATAAATGTATATATATATCGATAGACGAACGCTTAGAATAAAATGTGGTTAATGTCTAATCGTAATCCTATTAGAAATGAAGTCCCAAATGATAAATTATTTTATATGTATGATAAAAAATAATCTATACAAATAATTAATTATTTCAATCACTAGGAGTTCTATATATATTGTAAAATCACAAGTTCCGAAACTCATTAGAATCGAAATTCATGCTCATGACCTATTTATAACACTTTTTTTTATTTTATCCTTTATATCGTTAGAATTACATATTTTATTACTTTAAGGGCGATAGGTACTTTTACTTTCATTTATAGAGGCTGCAGTCTTATTTGAAAAATAATTAAAAAAAATAATCATTATCAACATTTATGATTTATTACATTTATTTAAATGGTCTATGAACATTTTTGAGTCATTCTTTCATTTCATGTGGACAGCAACCTAAATTAGAGTTCAAAGTTAAAACTATGGCGTGGTCAAAATGCTTAAAAAAAAAAAGTTTTAAGTAGTGACAATTTTTTTTTTACGTGAAATATTTTTACATATTGTATTAATACTGGAGTTGTGATTTAGAATTCATTATTCATTACATATATGAATAAAAATGTTGCCAACATTTTATGATGTCCCCACTTTTTTTAATCCTTTTTTTAACCGATCAATTTGAATATTATATACTAATATTGTATACTAGTTTATCTTTTTCTTGTTTGTTTTTTACTTGTAATATTTGGAGTTGAGATTTCAAATCGCAGCGTGTTATTTCTTGATTAACCTATGTATTAATTTTCAATCAATTATTATAACCTAATAAGTTCAAAAAAGATCCGCCCAAAAGTAACGGATACGGATCTTTCTTCTTGGATATTTCGGATATTTGTATTGTAACAGCCCAGTATTCAGGGTAGAAGAGTTTAACTAAGTATTTGATTACATAGGTAAAAATATTTTATTTTAGTCAATATCGTACTACTACTATGTAATGAATTTTGTGATCATGTGTAATGCTATTGTAAATATTTAAATGTGCTTTCAAATATAGATTCTATGTAAACTATAGGGTGCGTTTCTTTGTATATTGAAATTAAATGAATCTATTATTTATGTATTTAATGATATTGCTTAGATATATATGTATTAAATATTTTTTAAGAGCCTCACCGATTTTTATGGCTTGTATTTTATTAGAATTATATTGATTGTCAATTATGTTAATAAGAATATTTAACATAGAATAGAGAATGAATCAGAAGGATTGTTTAACCCAAATTGCTTGACGTACACTGCAATAAAACATGATGAATGTATAGGTTGTTCGCTGAAACGAACTAATATAGCCTTTTCTCTTTCACTCAATTCCATACAAAAGACAAGGACAGTAAATCTTGAGTTCATTCTACGCTACTTTTAGCTTTGTAAACTATAAAATATTATAGTAATACCTACGTACTTAGTAAGTTTTACAAAATAAAAATGTGCGTTAGTTAACATAGGTTACGAAATTCAAACCTTAAAATAAAAATAATGCGAATTAAAATAAAAAAAACGGAGTATAATAATAGTGAGAGTTCTACGAACAGACTAAAAAGTACATGTACTGTGTACACTCACATTGTCTGTTATGTCCACCAATCACAGCCCAACGCTTTAACTCCCTGTAAGTTCGTTTCAGTGAACAAGGATTAGTTCGTGTGTTTACGTTTAAGTTAAGTAAGTAAACTCATCTACGTTTACATTAAAAAATATTAAATATTCTCATATTAATTTAAATTTTACAATGAAATTTTTTAACTCAAAAAAATTATAATCTAAACAAAATATAGTTTGTCCCAGAATGATTATATACAAAGCTATAAACTAGATTATAGTAAGAGAACTACTCAAATTAAGTACATAGTTTTTATATTTCTTAATTTTACACACTAATCGCTCCTTTGGGTTTTATCCTTTATTCCATGTTTTCAGTTTCATCTCAATTAAAAAGAAATGTATTCCTTCTTTATGAATTTTATTTTTATCTTATAATACTAAACAAGGTATGCCACGACGATTTCGCAAACGGCTCTAACGATTTTGACGAAAATCTAGGGTTAGGAGTTTTTTAGGTCTAATTTAAAATTCGTTTTAGATAGTTCTTTTAATGGAACGGTTACAAAAGTATACATACCGCTTGCTCGTTTTATAATAATTATTGTTAATTCAAGTATTCTTGAAATTTTTTCTATAATGTTTCATACATAGACTTTCTTTATTACATTAAACCTGAAAGCTTCATAACTTCATAAACTTTAAAGCTTTCAATGGCCCGAACAAAGCACGGTCACGCAGTCTAGTAATTGTTAAATTAAGAAATGATTTGAAAAATTATTTGTTGTATGTAGTTAGTCAAATTTTTTTTATTAAATTATGTACCAAAAATATTGTTATTATGTATATTTGTTTGGATATAATGAAAATAAACATTATGTAATTAACTTAATTTAGTTACCATGGAATAAAATTTTGGGATTATTCCCATTTTAATCTTTGATTGGATGTATATCATTCGAAGGTGAACTTGTCGTTATTAGTAAAGTTTATTTATATTGAAGACATAAAAATTACATTTAACATAGAACTAATGTTCATTGAATGTTGCATTTACCTTTTAAATGTTTAAACAAATTTATTTTTGTAAACACGTAACGTGTAACAGTATTTATATTGTACTTAACATACACTTTTCACACATTACAGGACCAGACTGGCATTTTCTAGTAGTTTTTTAAAGACGCGTCTCATGTAGCCTATTTGAAACATGTCTTCTTAGCATATGTTCTTAAATCTTTTAAACGGTTTTTAAACTTAACAAGTTTGAATAATTATAATACAAAATATATAGAAAACTCACTGATTTTTTTTTATTGTACTTTCTTGTATTGTAACTCATTGTAATTTTTTTTAGAATCAGGCATTCATACCGTGTATTACATACTCCTATTTTATTTAGTACTTTCTCGTAATAACCAAGACGATCAGCATGAAACACATGAAATGCATAGTTTAAAAACGATAAGGTAATCCGCACGATCACAGGGGCCCATAGAAATACATACACTATTGATTTATTTTATGTGTTTCATATTGTAAAATTAATATTTTAATTATAAAATAATAAAATCAATCGAGGTTATTTTAAAACATTTTTACTTCGTTTATTCATTGTATGTGAATGAACTATTAATATAATTAGAAATAGAAAATCTAAACTGTACTAAAAATAAGCGATGTTTTTTGTGAATATGTGGGGTATATTAAAAAATTCTTACGTAATAAAGTGTTTTATTACCTAGTATATAAAATAAAATGCTAGTAAGTACCTAATTACCTACTTACATCAATGAGAAGGACTAGAACAAATTAACTACTTTTTAAATATATTTTATTTAAATGTCGTCAGACAGGGTGACGGTTCACTTGATGGTAGGTGGCTACCGTCGCCTGTAATGCAAGCAACGCTAAGGTCTGGGAATTTCTTCAATTCGGAAGAAATGCGAGAAATGAAATTTCAAAATGGCTCCCTTTTAGAGGGTGGGGTGCGACCCCCCTTTGTATGGTTTACAAACACGTGGGTAAAATGTTGGAAATCTGATCCCTGAAGCTCACCTGACCGTACGTACGCACGCGTATTGCTACCGCGGTCGGTCGTGCGCATCGTCAGGAGAGCACTGAAACTGGCCTTACACACTGTATTGATAAACCGTTCTCTCGTAAGATCTGAGTTCTGACTGTGACTGCATTGTCCGGAATAAGTGGTAATTCGACGGAGCTATGTCTGGCCAATATGGCGGGTGGCCATCTAAATATTTTTTCACGACTTTTGCGGTATGGCATTGTCATGTTGAAAAATTAATTTACTGTGGATAACCCCCTATTTCACCCTCTAGTTGTTTTAGTTGTCGGTAAAGTTCTCCATTAATAGTTTGAGAGGGTTCGAGCAACTCATAATTTACAACACCTCCCCCAAATGCAGAGCATATAACCATGGCTGTGATGGGCCGGGTTAACCTGGCTTCACCCAAGATTTTTAGCGTTTAGCATTCTCATAGTAAATCTCCACAAGCAAACCATAAGTTTCCGCTGCACTTTTCTTTGCAATAAAATAGTGTAATAACACTTCCCGCAAATTATGTTTACTTGGAACGAAAACCGACAAATTCAAGGAGGAAAAAACACCGTTGCTTACCCAAACCAAATGTCGCCCGTAGTGCGTACTATCGAATACAATTTTATTAGTGTTGCCATCTATTAGTAAGTACACATAAGCAATATTAACAACGACATCTGTTAAGAAGGAGCGGAGTCATATTCTAAGATATGTAGCTCCAATTTGTCAATTCTATCAACAGGCCTTGTCAGTTTTTTTAAATCCGTCCAGTAGTTTTTAAGTTTATATTGTTAGGACAAATACAAATATATAGATAAATAATGGCTGTATGAAATCTTAATAAATAAATTAAAAAAAAAAAATCAATTTATCCGTTAATGGTTGTGTAGCTATATTTATTTCTCTCACACCTGTCCTCAGTACGGTGGCTACTATCGCCTATAACACAAGCAAGGCCATGATGCACCTGTAGTATTGCATAGTATCGCAGTATCAATTGGCCACAATGCAAGCGAGGTGCCAAGGTTAGGTTGGTTATTTTCGACCGACGAAAACGAAAAAAACAAAAAGAAGGAGGTACTCAATTCGACGCGTATATTTTTTTTTATGTATGATCACGCATAATCCGATTTTGATAATTCTTTTTTTATTTGAAAGGGTGCACCCCCGAGGGTCTATCCCAATACCCTATCCATTAAAAAAAGAATTATCAAAATCGGACCACTCTGTAAAAAGTTATGCGACGCTCTAACCACTGAGCTAACAAGGCCTGTTGTATAACTGTCAAATTGAAGCTACATATCTTAGAATATGACTCCGCCCTTTCCTAACAGATGTCGTTGTTACTATTGCTTACCTACGTGTACTAATAGATGGAAACACTAATTATATTCGATAGTTTCGTTTTCGTCGGTTGAAAAGAAAAGAAAAATTAATGTTAATTAATTTAATTTAGGTACTAAGAAACCTTTTTAAAATGACTAGTAAATCGAGGGCTCATTCTATTCAGATCACACTTAGGAAGTACTTATTTTAGTCACGAAGTTGGTTAAAAATAGAAAAAAGCTTGAGTTACTTGAGTGGTTTGAGTGCCTGAGCAAGAAGTAGGTATAGATAGATCACTGAAGTCGATTGATGTTTCATTTACCTCTTAATACTTTGTGTTCATCGAATTAATATAACTCTGTTTGTGTTAGTCTTTTTAAGAATTTTGTTTTCATTTTCTATATCTATTCAAATTAAAAAATAAATTCTCTGTCTGTCGGATTTTAATGCGATTTCACTACTAATGGTAAGAACTCTATCAGAGAGAAAGATCAGTGTTTTTAGTTTTCAAAAAAAAAAAATCATTTGTGATAAGTCAGGATTGGATCGCTAGTGTATAGATAATATTATAAATTATAAAGAGAAAAGATTTGTTTGTTTGCTTGCATTGAATAGGCTCCGAAACTACTGGCCCGATTTGAAAAATTCTTTCGCTGTTAGGAAGCTATATTATCAGCGAGTAACGTAGGCTATATTTTATAAAGTTAGGCGGACGAAGTCGCGTGCAATAGCTAGTATATGATAAAAAAAAACTGGTTTTACTAACTTCAGAACAGTTATTGCCCGTGGTCCACCTACATAATTGTATGTAGGTGGACTAGAACTAGATTAGACTAGACAAGACTACGTAGACTAGAACCTAGAAAATGTGCATTTTTTTCTTTACTGTAATACACCTATCAGTAGGATATTATGTCTATGTTCCACTTTAATTACGTCAGCTATATTGTGACCTTTGTCACGTTCATTATAGTTTCACGTGTTTATCAGTATTATGAAAGTATTTGTTCATGGAGTTTATTTATAAGAAAGGTTGAATCGTTGTTGATTCGTAATAAAAGTACTAACAAACTTTGCCGATACAAAAGAAAATGGTAGATACTTCTTAATAATTCTATTGACATTTTTCATTATATTTCACAGGTTTTCTAACACAATATTTTATTTATTATTTTATTTATTTATCGAACACATAAATTCTAAAAAATATGATAAAAATGTCTGTAAACCTTTATTAGGTTTGTCTAGACATATTAATTCACGCCATGACATTACAGTAAAAACTACAAACACATTCAGACTACCTCATCAACAAGCCTAACTTTGTTGAAGTTAATTCCGTTATCAGTATAACCTATGTTTTTATCTATTACAATGTTGTTTTAAAATTCAAAGTTTTTCTTAATTTATTAATTGAGTTTAATTTATGTAATTTTTTAATGTTGTACTCTGTGTGGACTAATTTGTCTGAAAATAAATAATAATAATTATTATTATATAGCATCTTCTACGTAAACAAATTCCTGCCTCCGTTCATAAGCGTTTTATAACGGTTCGATGGTTTCTTATTGCTTTCAGAAGTACTTATATGTTTATTGTGTGATGCCTATTTTAAATACGTAAAATAAATAAGGGAATTTAATTTGCTAAAGAAAGGACTCGGAAATTTATTATTGTCTTGTGAACTTGGGCATTGGATGTTATTTATGTTTGAGGTTTAATTTGGAAATAGAATCTGCCGCTTATAATTTTCACCTTATACTTCCGAGAACAGGTTGTGTTTGTAAATATTTCCATCTATTTGCATGGTGAAATGAAAAGTAGTGTAGTAAACGACGTGTAATAAGATGTGATTTATGACTTGGCCGCTGACGTAATGTACGTGATGATATTTTCAATTAGTCTATTATGACTCGACTCGGTAGAACGCAGAGCTAAGAGACTCATAGGCGACGGTACTTTTTTAAAATCTAAGATGCAGAGCCTGGCACATAGACGCAAAATTGCCAGTCTATGTGTCTTTTATAAGATGTACTTCGGTGAGTGTGCTCAGGGGCTCCATGAGCTCATACCGCCTTCCCCTTTCTTCCATCGGACATACAGACGTACGGCTGGTTACCATCCTCATCTTGTCGAAATCCCCCCTTTTCGAACCAAGCGCTTTAAAACATCTTTTATAATGCGCACCGCCAAGGTTTGGAACTCCCTGCCTGCGTCTGTATTTCCGAGTTCATATAACCCTAATCTTTTCAAAGTTCGAGTGAATAGGCATCTTCTGGGTGAGCTCGCTCCATCTTAGGCCTCTCCCTTGCTATCAAGCTGGTTGTTGGCCAAGAGCAAACCCATCTCTTATAAAAAAAAAAAAAAAAAAATGTACTTGGCGTTTCTTCAGATCCAGCTGCAGCATGTATTATTTAATTTTATACAGTAATATTCAGAAAATAATAATAAAAAAGACTAGAAAGCGGTCTTTTTCTATGTCAACAAAATTTTTAAACATTCCAATTTGAAGGCTTCGGTTTCCTAAGTTAACTGGTGTGATCTTGAAAGTTAGAAGAATTTCATTCATTCATGTTTAGTATTATTTAGTTAGAGAAATAGAAATGAAAAAGAAGAGAACGCGATAAATGCAGTTAGAGAAATTCTATGACAACTTTTTTTTTAATATAACAGAATGTTCTTAAAGTTTTTCTTCTTATCTTTGGGTTCCTAAGTCCATTGGCGTGATCTTGAAAGTTAGACGAACAAAGAGAAAAATAATATAGTGAAAATGTTCACCAATTGTAATATTTTTTTTTGTTGTGCAGACAGACACTCATTCATTCTACTGCGACATAATAGAGGCCGCCACGCTGCGAAACGTCTGCAAAGGGATTCCCTCAGTGTACTACATTAATTCCCGGAAATGGATCGATAGCTACTATGAAAAGTGAAAGTTGCGACGGTTGTTGACCCTGCCTTGCGTTACTATTCGTACTAGCGTGCTTAGATTGATACAGTAAAATGGCGGTTTTACTAAAAATAAAGTTATGACGTCTCATGGTGTGGTATCAAATGGTGGATATTTTAAACGGCATTAAATGGGGTGCCTTACCCTAGCGTATGTGACGTCACCCATTGAGGGATCAACGAGAGGGGCGAGGTCTGCGCTTAAGCGCATGCTCCTCAGAAAGCCACGTGTTCGATAGTGTTGTAGATATATAAATTTTGCATTTAATTTATACTGAATTTTATTTATATTTTCATTTAATTTATATTATTACATTTAATTTATATTATTGCGTTTAATTTATATTGCATTAAATTGTTTTCGATACCTGGTTCTGGTGAATACATATGAAGGTAAATTGCCAATCTGTTCCACAGAAGGTCGGTCTGTAGTAACCGGGAGTAAGATTACCTACTACTCTAGCTAGAAAAAAAAATTAAAAGTAAAAACGCGGTCCCGTTCTTACTGATACATTAAACGAACTAATATTATTAAACATTAAAGATTTGAAAAGGATGACAACCAAGTCTCGGTAGGCCTCCTTACAAATGTGTAGGTACACATCACAGCAAGGTGTCATTCTGGTAGATGTGCTAACCTGCTCACTATATAGTGCTGTTACAGCAGCTGCTGCTGTTTACAAGTAGGTATATACCTACTGTAAACATCCTTGCAATTAATTTGAAAATAAATGAAAACTTATTTTTTTTTTTTACCTTTTTTCTTTGCCTACTGTACTATTTTGTTTTAAGTCTTATTGATATTTAGTAGACACTAATAAATACGTAATTACCCTATATAAATTTGTGACTGCAAATGACCCTAAATTTTGTGACTGCAGGTCCTTTTTTACGCCTACGTTATACAAATTTTGGTTCAATGCACTCAAATGTTAAAAGTCTGCAGTGTCCCATCCTTAAAGAAGGTTGTGCCGGCTTGGGAACGCGGTGGACTACCGGCGAAATATTCACTTGTAACAGTAGAACCAAACCAAGACAGTGCCTTATACAAGTGATACAGTAAAAAGTGACGCACGTGTATAATTAGATACGTCACTCGCACGAGGAGTTGAGTAAGTTGTTACTATTAAGTTAAATTAATTATATAAAAAATTAAATTAAGTATTTTTTATAATTTTATTAATAAGCTGAAAGTCACGAAGATTTGTTAGAAAGTAAGGTCGATGTTGAGAATTGAGAATGACATTATTTTTCAGGGTTTTTTTTTTTGACAAAAACTCTTTATAAAAAAGGCCAAAAATGGTTCTCGTATATCTCCAATTTTTTTTGCTACACTGTCTTCGAAGTAAAAAAATAATAGGTAATAAACGAATAGGATTACTATTAGAAGAACAAAACTTTAGACAACGGAAAAATCAAAAATTAAATGACAACGGAAAGATCATATGAGTTCCCTCAAAACTTTCAAACCTAACGTAAAAGTTGTAAACTTCGGTTATCAAGCCATAGAGTACGGAAATTATTCCTAGACAGAATTGATCATAGACATCAACGTGGTTATTTATTATAAGCTGATATACCACTACTGTTAATAATACTCTCCCTCGTTTCTCCCTCATAGAGGGCCAGAACCCTCCATGTATTCACGCAACCCCATCGCCGAATCATACAGCAGAATAAAAATAAATTCGACGATCAAATCGATCTTCATATGGAAATATATAATGTATCTGCCACGAGCTTTTCACGTTAAAAATATCCTTGCATATTAAAAAAAAAAAACAAAGTAAAAAAACAAAAACTCAAAAAGTACTAAACGAATTTTTACTAAGCAAAGCCGGGAGCGGGTCGCTAGTAAAATGTCAATATAGTTAAACATAAGTCAATTCTCTATATACTCGTATATGAAAATTTCGTGTTACATGTTTGAGGTCAATGAACTTAAACTAGTGAACCGATTTTGATAAAACTTCGTAACTGTGTGTAATTTGGTCCAACTTAAAACATTAACTTAAAAGATAGGATATAAACATAAATTTGTATGCGATTTTTATTTTTATAACTAAATAAACATCAACACAGTTTCATCGATCATAACGAAAATATTATATTTATCCATTATTTTTTATTTTTTAAACAACCTTTCTAGTGTAGTACTGGTAAGCAGCCTTGCTTTTTTTATTTTCCTTTTTTTGTAAATGCCTTTTTGTAAACTGCCGACAAAATTAAATAGACATTCAGAATTTTGCTGTGGTACACTAGGTCAAGTATTCTACTTAATATCAATGGGAGATCAGTAATGTGGGCTTCTGAAACTAAATGTAGATAATCTTAATGATTTTAAATGAAATTGAAGTTTTTTTTTAATTTAGACGTTAACTATGAAACATTATCCGGTAATGGAATAGATTAAATAGTAGGTTAACTGTTAGGTAATGTAACAGATACATTAGATTCTGCTAGAATATTTGGCAGTGCTGCCAATCATGCCAATGTAACAATGTCCCACTTTTCCACTACTTTCACGTTCCTCTTTCACTGTGAACCTCATTCTGTCTCTCAGCAAATATTGGCTTCCCTCCGAATGCCAACTATTTACTAAGATTTTATTTTATTTTATTTTTACACTCTGCTATATGTCTAGAAAGTAACCATCAATTTCTTTTACTCTATTCTAAATTCTATTTAACGCTAACTAATACTTCAGGAAAATATTTTTCTTGTGAAAAAATAGATAATGCCGCTAATTTAAAATTTCAATTTATATTGAATCATAAACATAATAACAAACATAAAATTCACGTGTTTATAACACTAAACTAACTAACTAAACACTAACCGAACTAGATTTTCTGTGATAATTAAATTTGTTTGTATTCTTTATTAAATTATACAAAGACATAGATATTCTTAGTACTTGACCTCAGCAATGTTTTCTGTAATCTACTTTTATCTCTTGACATAATAACTGACACAGTTGCGTTGGCTGCTACTTGACAGGTTCGTAGCTGTAACTATTACTTAATAAGATACAGTGAAACACCTTTTAACCTTTTGACTCTTGGTCAGAACCCAGAAACTTGTCTCGCGTCTCTCTCTTTTACTTCTCAATTCTCCTCTCATTTTTTGATGCACCGTTTTTATTTGTACACGTCCCCGCTAATGGCCTAATAAGAAAGTTTAGTTTAATTTGTTTTGAGTTTAATTTGTTGTTAATTTTCAAATCTGAGGCCATGGCCGCTGAACTCATAATCAAATAATTCTATTTCTGGTGAATCCCGTACGCAAGGACTTAATTTGAGTCTTCCGATATTCTGTGAATCTTTCGATACCAACCTTTATTGTATAATTTTAATTTTAATATGGAAATTGTATATTACGTAAAATATTATCCTATTACTGGCTTAGCGCTGGTGCAAATTGACTAAATGGTAATTTTGATGTCAAGGTTACAAATGTATTCATCCTAACTACTTTACTTACTAACTACATGTTTTAAAGGGATACAGAAAAAGAAAAAATCTTTCATCAATAGCCCACCAATGGAATATGTCAGGATTAACATGGGCTTATTCATTATCCCGTAAAATGAAAAGGTCTTTTCGTGGTACTTAATTGAATTTACAGAGTAAGTCAAAGATAAAACAGTCGAACGAAAAAGTTTCTTTCAAAAATTCCTTTTTTGTATTAAAAAACTACTCAAATAAGTAGGTGATTTTATTGACCATATTATAAGAAAAAATATGAATCCTTATCAAAATCACAAGTATTTAATAGTCTGCGCCTCTTTCACAAACGTCAAGTAAGCCAAACTGTTATTTAAAGTCACCGATAACCGGGGATAATGGAGCTGATATACCTTTATTTGTACGGTAAACGTCCCAAACATTGAATAGAAAATAATAATAAAAAATCGGCTATCGATGGATGCAGTAAACCGAGTGCATAATTCAATAAAACAGAAAATGATTTCTAAAAGTAATTAATCAACACTTTACTTGACGTTGGTGAAACAGGCGCTAAGATCCCACCGTAAGAATGCGTATCTATCGAGTACTCAATAAAATTTTTATGTACTATTACAAAAGGGGCAATGTGTTTTGGACAGGCCACGGCCCGCGCCCGCCCCGCTCCCGACCGCTTATATACACGACCGAACTCTACAGATTTATTATTAGTATTGATTTTAATATTAATCTGCAATTACATCCAGAAATATGAAACACAAATGAAACAAATAAATTGATATTTTTATAAAGTTATCTAACCGTTTGTGTTCAGTTAACGATCGATAACAATGACTGCGTTCATTATAAATTTATTCTGCAAATTGATTTTCCGATACCCATACTCTTGGCTCTATGTTATTACAATAAGAATCTAACATTTAATCATTATAAACTCTCTCGAGCGGCAAACGCATACCTAGTATATAGCAGGTAAGACCTAGTAGTAGTAGTAGTGATGAAGGATCATAGTTTTCAACCGACTTCCATAAAAGGAGGACGATTCCAATTCGACGCGTAAGTTTTTTTTTAATTTTTGTTATCACATAACTTTTGACTGGGTGAAACATAAAGGTATAATTCCAACAAATAGGTATAGAGCGCTAGCGTTCAAGAGGGAACAGGGACCGCGGGTGGGAACATGCAACTTGATCTCGTCTAGCCCTCGTCAGTCATAACTGAACGCTTATGACGAGCGTGTTCCCACTGAATAATCACTTACTAGTTTTAAACAACGATGGTTAAATATGCCATAAAATCTTGTAAAAATGATACTAGGAAACAAAATAAACAGAAATCTCTGGCATCACATTTCATCAGTAATCTGCTAATTATATTTTTGAGCCGAATTAAAACTACACTTCGCGGGGGTGAAGTAAGGTGTAGGACGGGCGCGGATGGAAGTGACACCGCACTGCCTAGGTGCGGACCTACGCTACGATACAAGTGATTGACACGATCTACGCAGGAATCGATATTTTTGGGTCATTATATATTTGATTTATATTTTCATGTGAAAATCATGTTTTAAATCAGTTGTTTTGGATTAATATTTTATGAAACCTGAATTAGCGCCATGAATTTGTCTTATTATTAGATTTTATATGGTAGTAGTTTATTGTAATTTTTATGTGCATGAATCAGTATCAAAATTAAAATATTTAATTTTAATAAATATTTTGTATAATAAAATATTTTGTATTTTGTATTTTTGTATATTGCTTTCGTTATACTAAAGTATTTAATCCTTACATATTATAAAAAAATCCTCCGCCGCGTTTGTCTGTCTGTTAGCGATAAACTCAAAAGCAACCGCACCAATTTTCAAGCTGTTTTCAACAATGGATAGAGTGATGGTCAGCTAGTTAGAAGGTTTTAGTATATAATTTACAAAGTTATAGGAAACACGAATCGCTTAGTAATCAAATCTAATTTCACAAATTTAGCTGCTTGAATAAACATAATTTTATTATAATAATCATACCTCATACATTCACTAATGGTCATATTATATAAGGATCAGATTTTACAAGGTTTTACAAGATAAGAGTAACATCAGCATATCGATAACGCACGGGTTGTGTCGAACGGTTGATTCACATCCCTATTCCTCACATATTCTTCGATATAACTATCTATAACTCACTTGTCTACGACGCTCACCAAGCGATCGGAGCGATAGTAGCGCTCTGTACCTACCATTATTATTCTATGGGGTGAAACGATTTTGTTGATTCTTTTTTTATTTGAAAGCTGGTGCTTCCCGTGTGGTTCCATTTCAATTTGGTCCAGTTCTGACAATGGCATCCATGAGAAAAGACCATGTGACGGTTTGAAGTCGGTTTATTTTTTGTTACTAATAGTTCACTTTCGTGCAGTCTTTATCTACGCAGAATAGACAAATTATGTTAAGGGATCAAGGGGACAGCTCCTACGTGATCATAGTACAGTCATTTGGTAGTTTCACTTGGAAAGTATTGTAAGAGTTTTGAAAAATGGTAAATGACGTGAAAATTAGAATATTTTCACCAATATAACTTGCATCAAACGTTTACTACGCCATCTAGCAACCAATGAGGAAACTAAGTCATTTCGCTACGCTTACAGCTAGTTTGCTTGATGAAATTTCAGTGCAACTGCAACAAGTGCATTTGCTTCGATAAACGGATAGATGACGTTAGTTACATGATTTCCTCATAAATTCCATTTGCTTTCTCACATTTAAGATTTTCTAACATACCTTTTAAATATATGCTTTTAAATTGATTTTTTTTTCTGACTAGCGATTCGCCACCGGCTTCGCATAAGTGGACATTTTGTTGGAATAATTCACTCAATACACTCATATACATACTCCTTCAGAGTACTGTATATATATTATAACCTGTTCTGTTATTGTTTCTGTTTCTTTATTTAAAAATAATGATTTTGTCTTTTGTTTTAAAAAATAAACAATATTGTTTTTGGTTATAAAATGAATGTATTGTATCTCTGTGTTTTTTAGTCATAATAAATATTTCTTAAATTACATTTATGTCTTTTAACTCTGCTACCAAAATCTGAACCCATAACCAACACATTTATTCATATGAAACAAAAACTAATATCCCAAAAGTGGGTCAAGCAATTAAGGAAAATTGTAATCAGCTGTGTGTTGTTTCTTCACGACATTGCTCCTGCTAATCGATGAATGTGATGTGACGAATGTCTCGTATTAGTGTTGAGCTCGAGGCAATTCACTTAGCTTCATAGCCCTTGATCACGCGCCTTATTCACCGGATTTAGTCTCCTGTGATTTTCACTATTCCCAAAATTATTTCCAAAGGTAAATTTCACGATGATGACGCAGTTTTATGCCTGCCATTGAGAAGTTTTTTGAGACTAAAGGAAATCTTTTTGCGAACCGAAATAATGTAGAATGTTGAATCCTATTGAATAACAATGGGACTGAAATAAACACGATAATGAATCATAAATGTAAATAAAAGTGGATCCTATGGGCATAGGAGGCATAGGATGCCATGCGATGCTCATGTCTCAAGTGGAGCCAGGTCTTAAGAACTTTATGATTCACCTCGTATACAGTATCTACATTATTTTGTGAATCCTCAATTAGTTTTCGTATCGCACCCTAAATATAATATAGAAATATTGAGTATTAACTTAAATGGTCAATAACTGTTTAGCCCACTTTTTTGAGATATCTACTACGCTTAACATCCCATTATGTACCTACCTACTTTCAAAATAATATCTAATTTTGTGGCCAACTAAAATTTCATTGCCATTTTCTTTATTACAAAATTATTCCCAAGTTCTTTTCTATTTCTCAACATTGTCTTAGATAAAAAATTTTAACAAAAAATAAAACCGCCGAAAAAACTGAAAAGCTTAAAATAATCTTATTATCATTTTACCTAAGTAATTTTGAGTCGCCGCCGCGCATCACTCTTTACGTAATTTTTGCTTGTTTGGCGCCATTTGTGTTTTGCATGTTTGTGGCTATTATCTAATATTTACTACATGCTTAATTTTTAATTTTCCCACTTCCATACCCACCCTTAGGGTAGGAATTTTTTTTCCCTATCCATTAAAAAAAGAATTATCAAAACCGGACTATTCTGTAAAAAGTTATGCGTGGTTATACGCTACAATCGGTGAGTGAACAATCAATCATCCCCTGTTTTCCTACCCAACAAATTTTGAAATTAAAATTTGAAAATTTGGTTGGATTTTTTTTTTCAAATTAAAATGGGACTCCCTTGGGTGTGCATCCTTTCAAATAAAAAAAGAATTATCAAAATCGGACCACCCTGTCAAAAGTTATGCATGATCATACATTAAATATATATGCATGATCATACATTAGATATATAAATCCTTTTTTCGACCGACGAAAACGAAAAAACAAAAAGGAGGAGGTACTCAATCACGCATAACTTTTGATATGAGTCAAATAAATATCTGAGCGGATCCGGTGTTCCGCAGGGTTCTCATCTCGGGCCAGTCTTATTTCTTTTGTTTATAAATGATATATCTTCAGTGATACTCCATAGTAAGTTTTCTTTGTTCGCTGATGACTTAAAAATATACAGAACTACTGACTCCGTTGAAGATGTCGTACTCCTTCAAAGTGATATCAAAAGAATTAGCGAGTGGTGTGACGTAAATTATATGGACCTTAACATTAAGAAATGTAATTATATAAAATTTTCGCGAAAGAAAATACCTTGTACCACCCATTACGAAATCAATGACAGCCCTATACAGAGGGTCAAGGAGGTGCGTGACTTGGGTATTTTATTGGATAATGAGTTGAAACTTGCGTCTCACATAGATGTCATAGCCAGAAAAGCAGCTCCTTTGATGGGGTTCATAAAACGTAATACCAAGGGATTCCAAATAAAAACAATAATTGTATTATATAATGCGTTGATTCGTAGTCACTTGGAATACGCTAGTGTCACCTGGAACCCGTTTTATGCCACACATTCCCAAAGACTAGAGGGCATACAGCGTGCCTTTACAAGGCACCTAGCTTACATATCCCAAGGCATCTCGCATAGACAACCATATAGTCAGCGACTCCAGTATCTCAAAATGGCACCTCTGTGTCATCGCAGGAAACTCTTGGATCTTGTATTTCTATTCAAGATTCTACACGGACTGGCTGACTCGCCGTCAATCCTGTCGGAAATTGGTTTTTGCGTTCCACGTAGGGTCCCCAGAAATCCCGTGTGCAAGGTGTTTGCAATACCACCTTGCAAAACTAATATTGCTCGCAACGCTCCAATCATTAGAATTAAAAATCAATTTAACTCAATTTGTGGACCTCATCCGCAAATTGACATAAATCATGACAGTTTGGCTGGCTTTCATCGTGAAATACGGAAATGCCTACCAACCTTCAAAAATGTTGATCCAGTCTTGTTGTCTACACGTCCCCTAATTTGACAAATGTAACTTTGTAATTTTGTAATTATTTGTATGTATGTATATGTATATATATATATATGTATGTATATGTGTATATATATGTTTATGTGTATGCGTGTGTGTATGTATATATGTGTGTATCATCTGTAAGTATGTATTTATTGTATTAGTAAGGGTCGATAATGATGTTGAATGCTGTGTATACCTGTAATTGGAATTCACATCAGACTAGGACGGAATGTATAAATTGTATTATTGTATTTATCGTTGTGTCTTCTGTTGGTGTAACTTAAATAAAATAAATAAATAAATAAACTTTTGACAGGGTGGTCCGATTTTGATAATTCTTTTTTAATTTTTTTAATTGTTGCTAAGCGCAAAACTCGAAAACGACTGGACCGATTTTAATTCTGTCTTCACTCATGGATAGAGGGATAATCAGCGAAGGTTTTTACGTAAAAAAATGCACCACGGGAAAGCCGGGAGCGGGTGGGTCGCTAGACTCGCTAGTATAATGTTAAGTCTTAACACACTGAATTGAGTAAATTTAAGTTTAAACAGTAGGGTTGCATAAAGACCGGAACTATGCGAGTTTGCGAGGCTATGCTATATCTACTATTGGAGGATATATCCAGGCTAAGTTCATCAAAGGCTTTGATTACGCAAATTAAATACGAGCGCAGTCTTGTACATAGTTTCAGCCATTGATGCTATACGTGACGGAAGTATTGTGTGTTACATGGGTTAACTTTGTAATGAATTCACAGTCTAGTTGATAAGTCTGTTTAGAGTTTAGTGTTAGAGATTTCGTGACTAAAACGGAGAGTTTTGTTGTAGAGATTTTTTTTATTCAATAATAATATTGTCTCTCCTTTTTTCTTAATATATAAACGTAGGCAATATCATTTCCTATGATATCGTTAATTAATTATAGGTTTAGTTTTCTATTATATTTTTGATGGTCATTTATCTATATCGTGCATCCTTTTTAAAAAAAAAATCTGTTTTTGGTATATGTCGCAAGAGTGCGACTTATGTGCATTCACGCTACAAATAGTAGAGCAATATATGTGTGTGAACCTGGAACCCGACATGAAGTAATAGAATTTTTTTTTAATGTATACGTTTGTACTCAGTATGTACTGGTTTGTACCAACTTTTTTTTCGTTTGTACCTCAAAGGGTTCGGAGATATTAAATTTTCAAAAAATACTCAGATCCCGCCTTGAAGGTATCGATTTTTTTTTTAATGCATGCGTTTGTACTCAGTATGTACTGGTTTGTACCAATTTTCTTTTCGTTTGTTCCTCAATGGGTTCGAAAGTAGCGGCATTACAAAAAATGCAAAAATGGTAAATTTGCCATTTTTCGAGATAACCGAAATCTGCGAGCGGGGATAGATTCATAGTCGTTGGTACCCATCAAAAACACAAAAAGATTCGTTTTAAGTACACATCGAGTACAAACGTATGCATTTGAAAAAAATTAATTTTTGAAATTGAGTTTCTGTATATCACTGAAATTTAGTTTCTCCGAACCCATTAAGGTACAAACAAATCTTTCAGTAGTTTTGATAGGTACAAACAACTAGGAATTTATCCCCGCTCGCAAATTTTGATTACCTGGTTTTTGAACATTTTGAAAATTTAGTACCTCCGAACCCGTTGAGGTACAAACGATTTTTTCAGTGATACATTTGGGTACAAACGACTAGGAATCTATTCCCGCTCGTAGATTTTGAATATCTCAAAAAATGACAGATTTACCATTTTTGCACTTTTTGTAATACCGCTACTTTCGAACCCATTGAGGTAAAACGAATCTTTTGTGGTTTTGATGGGTAAAAACGACTATGAATCTATCCCCGCTCGCAGATTTCGGTTATCTCGAAAAATGGCAAATTTACCATTTTTGCATTTTTTGTAATGCCGCTACTTTCGAACCCATTGAGGTACAAACGAAAAGAAAATTGGTACAAACCAGTACATACTGAGTACAAACGCATGCATTTTAAAAAAATCGATACCTTCAAGGCGGGTTCTGAGTATTTTTTGAAAATTTAATATCTCCGAACCCTTTGAGGTACAAACGAAAAAAAAGTTGGTACAAACCAGTACATACTGAGTACAAACGTATACATTAAAAAAAAATTCTATTACTTCATGTCGGGTTCCAGGTTCACACACGTGAGCTATTCGACTTTTCCAACTGATTAAACATGTGCAGGCATAAAATTCTTTGAATTCCAGTCAGATTTTCAGATCGCAGCAGTCAAAGCTTTTGTCAACTACACATCTTATTTCATTTTGCTCAACAAGCTCTTCAAATAAAAAAGCAATGAAAATCAGTACACCAGCAATTGTTACAGCAATCTATTAATAAATCAGTCATCAATCTAGATGTGAATCTTTTGCTATGAACTTATAATAATTGATTACGTGGTCTAATTTGGAAAAACTCCTAAATATTTTTGAATCTGATAGCATTAATTTATTAATCATAGATCGCTATCGAAATTTTCTATAAATATTAGAGGTAAATGTTTTAGAAAACATGTTTTTGATGTGTTTAACATCTTAACTCTCGAATTCCTGAAAGCGATATCGTATAAACTGACGGAAGTGTGTAACAGGAAGCCAAGGAAGCGAGCGCTATTTGATTTGACCAATGAGCCCGGACGTGACCGTCAAAAGGACGTTCATATTGTATGCAAACACGTATGCTTATTACGTAAATGCATTAAGGTCCATAATAATTAATTCTAATGTTGTTTTACACTATATTTTAACGTCATATTTACTTCAACAGATTGGATCCTACTAAATTTGTATAAGAACGTCATTAACGATACTACAGGCGCTAAGCGCCTCTTTCACCAACTGTCAAGTAGGCTAACTGACATTTAAAGTCACCGGTAACCGGGAATGTCAGGTAAAGAAGCTCTTCGTATCTCTTTTGAAGTTGAAGAAAATATCCCGACGCGTTTTATGTTTCTTGTCTTAACTATTTAATAAGTCTGTGGCTAGTTAATTAGTTAAAACATTATAAATACTTATAGACTTCATTGAATCAATCACTTCTCTCAGAGACCAATAACTTTTCCAAGAGCTATTCAAATTAATTAGTTGAAATATTAACTGTATTTTGAATGTAACTGAGCTGAGGCTAATTAATTAGTTAAAATATAGGTATTCACATCAATGGCTACTTTACAAATACTTAGTTTATTTTCTTTATTCTAACCTAGGTATACCTACAGGTTTATGTTGTTTTGGAAATGTAAACTTGAAACAATAAATACTTATCATATTAAATTAACATCAAAATTGTACTCAACGAACAATAAAATTGAACAGAAAGCTGAGAATATATCCGCTAAAATGTTTTAAAAATAATTTTTAACATCCGATGTATTAGAGGGTTGACCACTCAACTAGCACACTTGCGTCAAATAAATCTGTAGGTATATCATTCGTATATGTTTGCATATATATCAGTTCCATTCGAGTATTAAAGTGTTGAAAAATACCTGTAGCAGCAAGGTTTAGAGTGCACTAACTCACTTATAGCCACGAAAAGAGGCGCTCCATTTTACAGGTAAAGGTTATAGAAAGCATGTTGAATAGTGGTGTAAAGGTGCGCTTACAATCTGCACAAGAGTATTATTAATCTCCAGCTACCACTTAAACCGGTATACTGTGATTGTAGATGAGTTGGTTAGAGCTATCATGGGTAGCTCAATTTAGGTACCTATAACCATCTTGCGTATCACTTATAACCTTATTAGACATTCTTCGTTTCCAAAATATCGAGCGCCAAAATAAAAAATTCGGGAAAAAGTTCAAATTTTTTTCACTATTTCGGCCATAACTTTTTTCATTTTTGACTTTTTACGAAAAATTCTTTTTGCACCTTACAGCTCTCATGAATACGCGTCTTTTCAGTTCTTTTTTAATATCATATCTTCACAACTCTCCGAGATATAAGGCGATCGCACTTTTTCGTGAAATCGGGGCCTATACTGAAGCGAACGAAAAGATTCGACATTTCCAATGTCAATATTTGTTAGACACTTTAACGCGTATATAGTCTCAAGTCAAAATCTTACCGCTTTCTGAGTAGATTATTAATCAACTTGTACATAATTTTAGCTTACAACTCGTTTGAAATCCTTTATACGGTCACACAATAAAATTATGTAACAAGGAACGGAGTAATTTCAGACGAGAATATGTTACCGAGCTTTCCGAAGGCTGTTCGTCGGAGCTGATTGATTCGACTACCGAAGCTGACCTCCTTCTCGGAGCTGGCCGTACATAATTGTAATTGGACGGTTTGTCCCATGTAGATGCATTCGTGAACAACTTTGAGAGTTCATTTTTCATTTCATTCAATCATTTCAGATGTCCAGGACTAATCAGAATTCGAACTCGTCTCTCCAGCTTTTAGTGCTTTTTATTAAAATAAATTTATTAAAACCATATTATTAAAAAAAAAACACAGATTTCGTGCCTCACACGACTATCGAGCACGTTGGAAATGAATCTACGGAATTCGAAATTTTTTTTTTTTTTTTAGAGATGGGTTTGCTCTTGGCCTACAATCAGCTGGGTAGCAAGGGAAATTAATGTTGTTCTGACTTTTTAACTTCTTTCAAAAATGTTAAGCTACAGGGCAAACCCTTAACCCCGATCGTCTTTATTTTAGGCTCAAATTGTAGTTGACTAAATTGTTCTGAGGATTTTTTCTCACATTTTTGATATCATTCTTCGTTTCCAAAATATCGAGCGCCAAAATCAAAAATTCGAAAAACATTTTTTTTTTTCACTATTTTGGCAATAACTTTTTTCGTTATGCATGAGTGAATTATGCACTCTGTTTACTGCATCATTCGATAGGCGATTCTTTTTATTATTTTCTTTTTAATGTTTGGGACTTTTACTGTACAAACGAAGGTATATCGGCTCCATTATTTTCGGTTACCGGTGACTTTAAATGACAGATAGCCTACTTGACAATTGGTGAAAGAGGCGCTTAAACGAATTTAATGAAACTTGGTAGATAAACATTTAAGATAGGCTACTTTTTTTTTTTCAACGCGGACGAAGACGAAGACGAACCTACTATTGTATTTCGGTGCGCGAATGTGGATTCAAAAGCCCGTTCTCCTGTTCGTTATTCTATGCTCTATCAGTTTGGGAACCAACCACCTAACCAATAGATCATTAAAATGTAATACTTTCGATATGATACAATTTATTAGGAAACAGTATCATTATTATAAGTACTTCGATTTTACCTGTGTAACGTTACGTCAGTCTGAAATTTTTACAGAAACAGTAGTAATATTTAGAAAGTTAAATTGTAACAAAATTAATTTAAAACATCAAAGTCAAAATTTAATATTATTCGTACGAACTCGCCACTGTTTATCTGTGGAGTCGTTGGCGAGGATTTTCGTTCAGTTAGCGAGGCTCTGTGTACGACGCATATCAAAACATATATTTACCAAACCAGAGATTTTGATTACTACGTGGGTTACGCGGCTCACGTGAATGTTATAAATCACAGTTCACTGGAAAACCCAAAGCGATTATTGGATCTCTGGTAATAGGAATAGGGTGTGCCTGATGAGCTCTTAATAAGAATTGTCATCTCTATTAGCTTTCTGTAAATTTCGAATATAAACTAACAAAATTTGTTATAATTAAAAGTTATTAACTAGAATTGTTTTCTAAAGTATAATTATCTTCTTTTTTTTATTTTATTTACACACAAAAAAATACAATAGGTACACAGTTTAGGTGCACTATAAACTCAATTGAGTTTCTGCCGTACACCTTGAGTTGTCTAAATTAACAGAAATACATTCTGAACAAACAAATACAAACAAAAGAGTACATACAATGCATTTTAGAAGAAGTAGGTAGATGTAATTTTAATACAACGCACTTCTGCTTGTCCCTCTCTTACACACATAATTATATATTATAATATAATATACATGTCCACACACATCCATACATACATGTTATGCATATACATATAAAATAGTGCAAATTAATTTGTGAACACTTGGCGTATTAAATTTCAATTGAAATTGAAATATATTTATTTGAAACTGAATATTTGAAACTAACTAAAATGTTAGTAACGGCTCAGCCTAAATAACGAAAATTAATCTGCAACCATTATTTTCAGTGTTATTTGATACCCTGTGCTACACCCACGTCGCATATCGGAATTACTACATACATACCTATATGATTGAAAAAAAAATGTTGATTGATTTACATACTTATTATGCTATGTCGTGTTCCAAGAATAACAATTTCTTATTTTTTCAACGTACGTGTGTAGGAGCAGTAGGGAACTTAAGCAAAAAAAAAACCACTGTTCGATTAACATTTTTTTTAAACAATTATAGATGTTTTGGTGATATGAAAAAAATATATATTACCAAATATTGTTTAAACCTAAATTACATAATTATCATCAATACTAATAATAAATCTGTAAGAGTAGGTATTGTATGTATGTAAGTTCCTCCATAACTCTTAAGCGAACTTTTCATGAAACTTGGTAGATAAACATTTAGACGTAGGAGACACAGGATAGGCTACTTTTTCTTTTACAACGCGGACGAAGTCGCGTACATATAATATATGTATTTTAAGCTTTTTGGTCTAGCCATAAACGATAAGGTAGAACGGCTGCGAAAATTCTCGATAGCTAAAGATAGCTAAAGAAGTTAGCAGCCTTAAACAACTTCCAAGCGTAGGACTAGGAAAACGTACCACTGTTTCAAGTCGTTTTTTTTTTGTTAAAAATAGTTATTGTTTTTTATATATATATTCTTTGACAATGCCTCTACATTATTTAGTGGTTATACACAGTTATAATCAAAACCTTAAGTAAAAAAAATTGTGCTACTTTAAAGTTTTGTTCCGCTAATTGTTTCGATATATATAGGCGACTGTTACCACCTACCATCAAGTAGACCATCAGCCTGTCTATCACCGTAAAGGCCTTAAAAATTAGACAGTCAATTAATCATTTAAAAGAAAAACTGACAACGTTTGCATAATAATTAGAAGATATGGCCTCCAAACTGCCGAGAAATAAATGCCGTGGCTGGAGTTAAACTAGGATATATGTTATCAGATACACATTCAGCGACTGCTTTTTTACAATTAGTATCTACATACCTTTTTAGTTTTCTCAGATTTACCATACCATACTATTAGTTTTTCTCTAAATATAAAAAGCTACAGTTAGTATTTTGGTTTGACAGTGAACTACTTATATAGAGATAAATAAGTTATGCATAAAATGTATAACTTATTATTATATCGTATCGTACGGAGGTAAATTATTAGATTAATATTTCCGCTAGGGCTAAACGTTTCAAGAGTAACATTATTATGAAATAAATTATGTTTTACCTGACGATATTAATAATATAGGTAATGCAATTCTCATTATCTAAGAAATAGAAGGAAGCACCTAGTATATTTTATTCAAGTTCTTGATAAATTAACTGCAAGAAAGGATCAAAACAAAATTATAAAAACAATTTTATAGTTTCATCAAAATATATGAAATAAGTAGAGATAGCAAACAGATAGAAAGCAATATTGTTACGGTTGAAGACCATTATTAATTAAAATTGGTTTTACTATTAGTATTTTAAGATTACACGAGTAATCATTCACTCCCTAATTTTCCCTTGAGCCTATTCTAAAGGCGGCTATGTAACCATTATAGCTAAAACAAAACACACTTAGGAGAATATCCATAATTTTAATAGTTAATCGGCATTAAAAAAATTTGGAAAAATGGTAAAGGACTATTTTTACGTTTTGTTTTAAGTTTCCAATCCAATGATCAATTTAGTCTATAACACCGACTAACAATAAGATTAGAGTAGGTACTAGAAACGTAAAAATCTCAAAAAAAATCTACTTCTATACATTTCTTATTTTTTTTTACTAGTGTAGGCCCTCTCCATAGCGCGCTGAGCGATGTTAAGCTGTCTTACGAGATCCATAGTTAGTTACAGCGCCATATATCATCACTGGCAATTTGATACACCTACCTTGGATTGAGTAATAATAATTATGTACTATCGTAGATATAAAATGTTACACTTTGGCCTTGAGAAAGTCGCCCTCTGAAATACACACAAAAACAATGGAGGTAAACTACACAATGCAATATAAGGGTACGTTCAGATTATGTAACATGTAAGTTACATAAATTTTGATGTATAACACGTCCACGTCCACGTTATTTTGTTTAACATTGTTTTATAACATTGTAACACAATAAAGAATATATAGCTACCGTAAAGCAAGCAACATTGCAATATAACAATGTTATGTTATCTAACATACCCAGCACTGGTCGCACCAAGTACACGTAACAGTAACCCGACTCTACGCAAAAGTTATATAATCCATATGTTGCACGTGTTGCACATTTTATAACACTTCGTCCAGTTATATAAAACATGTTATATAACTATATTTTATAGCATATTTTGTTACAAGACTTATACGAATCGAAGCGATCGAAATTAATGCCCAGATTTATTTATAAAATATAGCTCTCGTCAGAGAGGGTCAGCAGGTTAGCATTTTAGTGTCTGGTAAGTTCCTATAATGCTTATTAGATTTGCTGTATTAAATACACGTGAAAATACAATTGAAGACGAAATATAAAAAAAAAATTTCCCTTTTTAGTTGACTCCTCGTAATAATCACAACAAATAACACAACGTAAATATTAAATATGTAAATTACTCGATTTAACATTGAAAATGTATTCTACCAATTCCATATTCTGGTTTTACTATTAGTATTTTAAGATTACACGAGTAATCATTCACTCCCTAATTTTCCCTTGAGCCTATTCTAAAGGCGGCTATGTAACCATTATAGCTAAAACAAAACACACTTAGGAGAATATCCATAATTTTAATAGTTAATCGGCATTAAAAAAATTTGGAAAAATGGTAAAGGACTATTTTTACGTTTTGTTTTAAGTTTCCAATCCAATGATCAATTTAGTCTATAACACCGACTAACAATAAGATTAGAGTAGGTACTAGAAACGTAAAAATCTCAAAAAAAATCTACTTCTATACATTTCTTATTTTTTTTTACTAGTGTAGGCCCTCTCCATAGCGCGCTGAGCGATGTTAAGCTGTCTTACGAGATCCATAGTTAGTTACAGCGCCATATATCATCACTGGCAATTTGATACACCTACCTTGGATTGAGTAATAATAATTATGTACTATCGTAGATATAAAATGTTACACTTTGGCCTTGAGAAAGTCGCCCTCTGAAATACACACAAAAACAATGGAGGTAAACTACACAATGCAATATAAGGGTACGTTCAGATTATGTAACATGTAAGTTACATAAATTTTGATGTATAACACGTCCACGTCCACGTTATTTTGTTTAACATTGTTTTATAACATTGTAACACAATAAAGAATATATAGCTACCGTAAAGCAAGCAACATTGCAATATAACAATGTTATGTTATCTAACATACCCAGCACTGGTCGCACCAAGTACACGTAACAGTAACCCGACTCTACGCAAAAGTTATATAATCCATATGTTGCACGTGTTGCACATTTTATAACACTTCGTCCAGTTATATAAAACATGTTATATAACTATATTTTATAGCATATTTTGTTACAAGACTTATACGAATCGAAGCGATCGAAATTAATGCCCAGATTTATTTATAAAATATAGCTCTCGTCAGAGAGGGTCAGCAGGTTAGCATTTTAGTGTCTGGTAAGTTCCTATAATGCTTATTAGATTTGCTGTATTAAATACACGTGAAAATACAATTGAAGACGAAATATAAAAAAAAAATTTCCCTTTTTAGTTGACTCCTCGTAATAATCACAACAAATAACACAACGTAAATATTAAATATGTAAATTACTCGATTTAACATTGAAAATGTATTCTACCAATTCCATATTTCTTTAAATTAAATCCTATTAGATAAGAACTATTTTTATATGTACCGGTACCTACTGAAAAGTTTCCTTGGAATAACCTTTCTTCAATGAAACTCTTTCATGTCAAATCACATCCATTGTTTTTCTTATACAAAAGATAATGCGAACCATTGACGCACGTTAATGGGCGCCTCTAAGTAATCTTTATACACCATACCATACACCATCACTTAATCAAGTGTAAACTATTTATAACATATTATAATGGCATTGGTGAAGTATTCAGAGGCATACAAAGGTCACCTCTTTTTCATATTATAACAAAGAGCATGATAATGTAACAGATAATGCTCTAACTTATAAGTGATATGAAGATATTTTTTACAAGTGATTTTACGTTAGTGCTTTATATTTCTATTAGCTTTTTCCTGCGACATCGTGGGCTCCCCATTTTCTTAGGTGTTAAAATATCTACCTACCTAGCTACTTATTCGAGCTTTATTGCTTAAATATATTAGTTAGACATTGAATCCATGACAAAATTTCATGATGATCGATGAAAGCTTATTAAACAAACCTCTTTCGCGATTATAATAATAACTTTCTTTGCATTTTTAAAAAGCTGCCACGAGCTTGCGTTACATCCGAATCGTCTGAATTTTAAATGGGATCTTAGTTTAGGTTCACTTAAAACCCCCTTTGAAAATCTGAAGCGCTTGAGTAGTATTTAAAATTTTACCCCAACCCCGCCAACCCCACCAACCAAACCGGCAGATTAATACATATCCGTTATCGGACACACCTGGGGAATATACATCTGACACGCTCGAGTAAATCCCAAAATCCCCTCTTGGGCTCCCCTACCATAAAGTTTAAAATTCGGGCGTCCTTGGGATAAAGTTTCTAAGTAACCGAACTTTGCGCTGTTGGTACCTTATCCAAGCAATGAGGGTGAACTCCGCATCTATGGCGCGCAACTCCATGGTAAAAGGTTGAGGTGGGCATTAATTGAATCAACTCATCGGAGCACTCACCATAATGATGTGGTATTCTTGTTAGACTGTTAAAAGGTAATAAATAAATAATTTAATGAGTTTTAATATAATTTTTTTAAACTTAAAATTTTGTCTATTATATGTAAACTTGACAAATAAAGTGCTTTATCACCCTAAGATTGAACTTTCTTTGTATGTTGTAGAATGGTAAGGTCTGTTTTCCTTTGAAAATTCAAAGTGACAATTATGTCAATCAGTAATCAATCATCATGATCAACATCATCTCAGCCGCAGGACGTCCACTGCTGGACATAGGCCTCCCCCAAAAATTTCCAATTGGACCGGTCACAAGCAGCTTGGATCCAAAAATAAACCTATTAAAAATAGGAATGGAATTTGTAATCGAAATTCATACAGCACTTTTCTGGTCGGCCAATTTTAAGTTCCTATAATAGCTTACTTAATGAACAGCTAAATAGGCATATACTTAAACATAGATGCATATATATACAACATGTATTTATTATAACTATTAAAGATTTCAAAATTGTTATAAACAAATTACAAAATAACATGAAAATCATAAAAGGAATCATAAATTCTTAAAACATGTGTCACTCAATACGACTGTGTAAAATTTCCTTACTGTTAGGGATAAGTGGAAAAAATCCAGGGGAGATACTTAGTAGGGATAGGTGGAACAGGCGGAAAGCTACATTATCAGTGATTAATATAGATAGACCAAGGGGTATTTACCACCCCAACGGGAAGTTGATTGGAGTTGGTGGCCATAGAAAAACCTCTGTCATCACGTACTAACATTAGCATTTTATATAATATATTAGATTAGATTACTATAGTTATCTTTCAATAACCGATTTTCTATTTAAATTAGTCAATCAAAACACGGGTATGTACAATTGAAAATTGACGGACATTAGTATCAAGATTTTCGCGAACCAAATGGCGTGAAACAGCTAGTAATTCATGTCTTTGATTAAAATAACAGAACCTGCCGCGCAGGACCGGTCTTCTAAAATTTTTGTACCTGTAGGAAATGTAACAAATTAACTAAAAACAGTTACATCGATACTTAGGGGTGATAAAAAAAATTATAGTAGGTATTAAAAATATTAAAAAAAACT
Source organism: Synanthedon vespiformis (assembly GCA_918317495.1). Taxonomy (NCBI): domain Eukaryota; kingdom Metazoa; phylum Arthropoda; class Insecta; order Lepidoptera; family Sesiidae; genus Synanthedon; species Synanthedon vespiformis. The sequence goes on from OU906947.1 coordinate 9,953,395, forward strand.
GAATTCTGAAATGACTACTTAAACTGACCATTACAATTCCCTTACATACTGATTTATTTCCATAAATTCAAACCACTTTTAGGTGTTCATTGAGAAATTGACAATGTTATTGTCCTTAGCGGCCGAAACATTGTTGACATTGCATTGTACATTTCATGCCCTGTCAAATTACCTGATCTATATTCATGGAAACGGGCTTATAGGGAGAAAAAGCGTTCGGCTGTGATTGGTGGAGATAACCGACAATGTGAGTGTACACAGTACATGTACTTTTTGAAGTGAAAACTTCTTTAGCATCGCTGTGATTTGAAAGTCGATGAAACGAAAAAGCGACAGTAAAAAGAGACAGACACATAAATTCATAAGATTTAACGTGGCAGAAAATGAGATAGGAAGCATTATACAGTGTTTCTTATATTCGTTGTTCAATACTAAAACCTACAATTATCCTCTTTCCGAAATTTTACATTCGTCTCATTATCTTGAAGCCACATGTGAATTGCACACATTATAATCAATATATAAGATTATAATCAATACTAATAATAAATCTGTAGGGGTCGGTCATGGAGTAATTTACTTTGTTTTCTGAAATATCGTGTATATAGGCTCTATACATGATACTGAAACTAAATTGATGATTTTTAGATTTTTTTTTGTATGTATGTATGTATGGAACATACTCTTAACTCCATCACTCTTAAACGAATTAACTGATTTTCATGAAACTTTAACGCGGACGAAGTCGCGGGCAACAGCTAGTTAAATGTATAAAAATGTAAAAATATATGTTTAGTTGCCTGCAAATAAATGAATTTGTATTATAGTTTACAAAGCTAAACGCAGCGTAATGTGAACGTTCACCTATTATTCTAAACGCCCACTCAAGATTTGCTGTCCTTGTATTTTGTATGGAATTGAGTGAAAGAGAAAGCGCTCTATTAGTTAACTTATATAGCAGTGCACACTTGATAATCTTCGTTCACGCAATAAAAGAAACAAAGTCGGCTCCGAAGATTAACGACAAAGAAAGCTTAAAATTTAGAATTAACCGTAGATAAAATATCTATAATGTTTACAATACCTACAATGAGCAATCTTGTATAACATGCCAAGCGGCGCTAACATGGCGGCAGCTGGGGACCAATAGCGGTACTGGAAAATGCCGCGCAGTGTGTTGATTGGTCGCTAGCATTTCCCACGTCCTTCTGCGCAGGTACATCGATAAGTTGGGTACAGTACTGTACTAATAAATTTGGTTTCTAAAATAATTATGTTTAAAATAATCATTAGATATGTCAAAAGAATTACATTAGTTACAAGTGTACTGAAATTACGTACTCTTTTAGCACTGCGAATAATAATATATACAGTGGGTGGCCATATTATTAGGGACAGTAGCTACTGAGAATTTAAGTTTTCTTGTCTAATTGGATTTCTCTAAAAACTGATTGGTTGTATGTATTTTATGTATGTATAGGTCTCTTATGTATTTTTTATTTGTATCTGTATTTTATTGGGATCATAAAAACTACAAAAAAATATTCTTATTGTTCGTATGACTAATATATGAGAAGTAATAGAAATTAATAAAATAAATTTCAATATTTAGTGATGCCTCCCTTTGCTGAAATAAGAGCTTCTATTCGTCAGAACATTCTCTCAATACATGTTTTTGCATTTTCTTTTAGTGTGGAGTTATGATTCCTATCTCTGATAAGAGTTTCAATGTATTGGCGCTTGGTAATCAGTTCTTTCGGCATCAACCGTTTGGTGAATTAACATGTGTTCGATGGGTCATGTCTGGTGAATTCCCTGGCCAAGTCAAAAAATTTTATTCAGCCAAGAATATAGTACAATTTGGCTTTGTGATACGGTGCAGAATCATGCATAAAAATAAAAAAGGGAATCATTCATTGATTACATGAATGAATATGAGCACTGTCCCTAATATTTTGGCCACCGATGGTAGGTACGTAAGGCTTATCCGACGTTAGACGATAAATTGTTAGACGAACTACCTGTTGCACGCGACTTAGACCGCGTAACGCAATAAAGCCTGTGTTACTCGCTGATAATGTAGTTTTTATAGGTAAAAGAATTTTTAAAATCAGTTTAGCTGTTTTTGAGTTTGTTATAAAAAATAATATATATTATAGTATAGATACTAGCTGGTGCCCGCGACCTCGTCCGCGGTCCAAAGATAAAATATCTATGAGTGGTAACGCCGGACATGGTTATCGCTGTGACGACGAAATATTTTTTTATCTTTTTATGTCTTATATAGCTTATGTCTTATTCTGATGTATAAGCTTATTGTAAAGTTTCATTGTAATCCATTGAGTAGTTTTTGCGTGAAAGAGTAACAAACATTCATACATCCATACAAACTTTCGCATTTATAATATTAGTAAGGATTATTTTTAATAATATTTTTAATATTAGTATAGTACGACGTATAGCAGCCAGTAAGTAATACGCCACATATGCTGAGATTCGCTGTTACTTGAGCAGAACGTCTGGCTAATAACACAGTGTGTAATAGGCGCCGGTAGCCATCTAACATCAATTGGGTCGTCACTCGTCACGACCTTGTATAAAATAAATAATATTACTAATATATTTCAATCACAATTTATAATTCTTAACATATAAAATTTAGGGGCTACGACGCGACGTAGCGAAAAATATTTGAATCGGAGGCGGGAGGCCTACGCGAATACTTGGGCGGCGACCGGGAAAAAGCTTTCGCTACGTCTAAATCAAACTAAATATGTCACGAAACGGAAACAAATAAGGACATTTGCAACATAAATACGCAACCTTTCATTATTCAAACTAAAAAATTGTTTAATATTTTCATCAATTTCAATTTGATATTGTTTTAATATCATATAAATAAAGTCAAAACATTCAAATGTTTCAATTTCATCAATAGTAAAAAAGAAACAAACCTGTGACGCAAATCTATAATTAAAATTGAAACAGGGTTGGTGCTGAGCATGCGTTGAATCTGAGCTAACCTGTGGAAAGAGCCAACCAGGACACTATAAAAAGGCCAGAGGCACTAGCCCTACGATAGTCAACTACCGAAAGTGGACGCATATACTGCAATATATAGTTGCATTCCGTGCTCTACAAACGTGTCCAACAAGTTCTCTCAAGTTTCTCCTGTGTGAAATTATATTATAAAAGTTAAAAAAATTCGTATTCTACTCTCGTTAAAAATCTCGAAATTTTATTTATCTGAAATTGTGTTGTGAAATTTTTACCTTTATTGTTTTCAATTAAACTTTCAAAACGGGGTGTGTTTGTAGTATTTTTTATTGTGCCAATGCAAAAAAATATTTAGAATCTAAGAAAATTGAGGAAGCTCGTGTTCCCATAATGGGAAACTCACTCAAGAAAATCGGTAAGAAACTATGTATTGTTATTTTTTATAATGCATTTTATTTATTTAATATCAGTGAAGTAAATAAAATTAAAAAAAAATCTCTCAGACGCCAATGTCGCACTTTGTTACTTATCGTCAACTTTAAACTTCTAAATGAGGCGCATAATTGTTTTTACAGGATTTATGATAATACGACTATTTTTTTAAACCAATTTTAAGTGTAATTTTAACAGTAAAGTGAAATAACTTCAGCGTGTAAGTAAATTACATAAAAATTTCATTTGATAAATTTAACAAATACTTTGAAAAAGCTATCAATAATTTTACTTAATTAATGTTTTACGATATTTTTTACGTTTTACGATAACGATTAAAAAATGTAATTTAACTTTGGTATCAAACAAAGGGAAATATAACATTTATGTAATTTGTTCATAACATACATAACATAACATTTGTAATTTGTATAGAATATAGTTTTATTGTTGTATAACAATTGGAGACTGCAATCTGGATTAATATTATATAAGTCGATTATATATATTCACAACTCTTAAAGCGAAAATAAACTCACACAGATAAGTGTTATATATTCTTATAAAGGACAAATATTTTGCTTAGTTAATATTCTGAATTTAGTTTATTTTATTTGCTGTATATTTTTAATATATTTCTTTATAATGTAAGGAATATGAGTCCAAATAGATAAATTCACAAACACATTCTAGCCATTGTTGCGTTATTAGGAAATTTCAAAAACAGGTTATATTGTTTTAAATTCGTTATTTGAAATTTTTATATTTTGTCACATGCTCAATGTATTTACAATTTTCCCGTAGATTATTGGTTTTTAAATCTTTCTTAAAAGGTTCAAATAGTATTTAGATATTCTGTAATATACATTCAAGGTGTACAACAAAACGTTCTCGTCAGTCTATAAGTTTTCTTTAATTAATGAAATATGAACAGCCTTCTTACACAACAACGGAATCTTATTTTAATATTAATAAACAAAGCATTCGCTCAATACTTTTCTTTTACAATATGACACCCCTTCTAATTTTCCACTTATAGAAAACTATCTATCTGAACCAATTTTGATGAAATTTTCAGACAATTTTCATATTACTCTTTTTAACAATATTAACTCTTTTTAACAAAAAAAAACGACTTCAAACCGTTTTCTCATGGATGCCATTGTCAGAGCTGGACCAAATTGAAATGGGACCACACGGGAAGCATCAGCTTTCAAATAAAAAAAGAATCATCAAAATCGTTTCACCCAGTCGAAAGTTCTGAGGTAACAAACATAAAAAAAAAATACAGTCGAATTGAGAACCTCCTCCTTCTTTGGAAGTCGGTTGAAAAAAAAACATAATTTTCATACGTATGCCGTTGTTATGGCAACCACGGAATGTTGCTGACTGAGTTACAGCGAAACCGAGTTCAAGAAAAAGAGTTAAAACGAAACAAGTTATTTTACGTCATTTACGGAGAGTGTCGGGAGAATCTGAACACCTTCCAAAGTCACTTACGCTACGCCTGATGACCTAACACAAATCGTTATGTTCTCCGAAATTATTTCTTTATTACATCATTTTATATATGCTAGGTATCCGCTAGTTGTTGGTAGAAAATGCGACAAAATATTTTAAATTCCACGCAAAAAAATTATAATTTTCTACTTTTTTTTATACATTATGTACATTTCAGTTTTGTTGCAAGACTTGCATTTTCCATTCAGAATTCGTTATCACCGTGAGATAGTTCTTATACTTTCTTATCACGTGAATTTCTACTGCGGATTAATATGAAAATGGTTCTTTTTAATTACAATTATATATGCCAATTACAATTATAATATATGCCGGTGTTTTATTCCTACTTTATTGTAATAAAATAATAAAAAAACCAGAGCCATCTTGTCATAATTTATGTTGTTCAGACATTTCGAGTCAGACGTTCGATGGGTTTGATTCGCCATAAATTATGAATATAATTATGCAAATCATGTAACATTAATTTTAGGCACACCTTTATGTTCATGTTTATTGAATGTCATTAATATTCATTGTGTCTGTCTACCTATCTAAAATGAAAATTACATGATTTGACATAAGTAAATCCGATGCAAAATGTGAAACGTTCATTGAAGTGATCAAGGAATAATATCACACGCTTCGTTTCTCTCGTCGACTTTTCTTTAGAATCAGGATCTACTGCATTCAATTTCAGATATCAATATAATCTTTACTAGTGCTAACGGCTAACCTTTTTGGAGTTTTTACATATATATCTACATCCGTCTTGTTTCCCTGTTTTTTTTTTTTAAATTACTGCTTGTATTTCTATAAATATTCGTCAATTTGTTTTATGTTATCACATTTTTGTCATTAGCGTTTTAGATTTTGCATTGTAAATACATTTGTTTTATTTTCTCAGTTCTTTTTTCTTCTTCCGCCCTCATTAAATCTTTAACAACTAGTAATACACGTGTTATTTCTTCAGCACTATCAAAATCATCATAAGTTCCGTTATAATGGCACTTGCAAATATTCATTTAACAAATTAAGAAATGTCATGCATACTATTGGATTACTTAAGCCGCTACCGTTGAGAAAGGCCTTCATCAGATCAGACCATGTTTTGAAGAAATAATACAAGCTTATGATATCATCGAAATCGGGATATATTAAAACTTATAATTTTGAATATCGGCGCGTGTGTCAGTGACAAAATTAAAGAACTTTTTCTAAACTTTTTAATTTTTTTTCTAGAACTTTTTTAAACGATAATGTGTAGGTATAAATTATAAGTCATCTTTGTTCGTGGTTCTGACTTTTAATTTTATTTGTTTATTTATTAGACATGTAATGTGATACTATTTACTTATATAGACTGTGTTTGTGTTTGTTTTTACCCATTTAAAAAAAAATCTCACTTAGTACATTAGATTAGATTGGATTTAGGTTTAGTACATTGGATATTGCTTAGAGCTTTCAATAGTGCAAGTTGGGCCTCGTCAAGTCGTACTTAACTAACATTGCCGATATTTTTAGTATAAATTGGTAATATAGCCAATAATAGTCCCGTAAGGGCCGTGAGTCGCTTTAATAAAAGGATGATACAGTTGTTCTTGTTGGCGCTCGACTTGGTGGAACAGTCATCCCCTTTCTATTCAATTAACCAACAAAGACGGGCGAGAAAGGAAGTGGATGTTGTAATAGGACAAGTTGGATCATGTTCAATGTTTTATATAACTAGTTGCTTAGTTTTGTCGAAATATAAAATTAATAAATGCAACTTGCTCTAAATTCAGTAGTAAGCGGTCTGCCCTTGTGCTCATATTAATTTACAAATAAATAATAGAATAATAATGGGTAAATAATTAAAAAAATGCAACTTTACTTCCCATCTAAGGACTGAAACTTGAAAGTTTTATCTTAAACCGAGTTGTTAGAAATTGCTTACAAGTATAGAATTCATATTAATAGTTTCATAAAAGGTACTAAAAGGCTTTTTTAACGAATCTTTAAAAAAATATGATGGAAATCCTGTATGCACTACAGCAATTTCAAAGAATCGGTTACAGCATGCCAATCTTTTTCTATCTTAAAAACTAAAGAGAAATAAAACAAAAAAATCCAAAAAATATTTTATTGCAAAAACACAATCACAATCCTTCATATTGTATGTTGCAAAAAACTCATGGGTGATTAATTCAATATTTAGTATATTTTGATTTTTTTTCGATTAGCTCTCCTGTAAAAAAGTGTAATTTTGATTTGTGGCCCTTTAGTTTTTAAGCAGCGATATATAAAAGTTGGCAAAAATAGAACCACTTGTAGGAGTAAGTACAAAAGTATTAACAAGAAAGTTGGTGAGTACGTCTATGCTCATTGAGCAGGTATACGGCTAAAGAAGTACCGCTTACATTGCCCCACCCCTTACCACCAGCTTCCCTTCAGATATATATAACGACTAGCTGATGCCTGCGACTTCGACCGCATTGAAAAAGAAAAAAGTATAGCCTATCCTATTAATAATAAATTTGTAAGTGTAGGTATTGTATGTACGTATGTTCCTCCATAACTCTTAAAACGAATTAACTGATTTTCATGAAACTTGGTGGATAAACATTTAGACGTACGGGACACAAAATAGCCTACTTTTTTCTTTTTCAACGCGGACGAATTCGCGGGCACCAGCTAGTTTTCAAATTTGAAATGTATTTTATTTCGAAAATTTAATTGTTTTATAATTTTATGGCATACTAATAATAATAATACTACTAACGGTAAAAAGTAGCCTATGTTCATCACGGATAATGTCGGCTTCTAATGGTAAAAGAATTTTTTGTCTTTGTCGCGGGTGAAGTTGCGGGCGCCAGCTAGTTATAAATAAATAAATAAAAACTAATACAATCGATGGTAAAATTATTCATTTTAATAACAAGACGGGAATAATTTTGATGAGTATTATGTATTAGATTTGTCTAGACGAAACCCAGCGGTGTCCGTTTTAGTAAATAAGCCTTCAGGCACGTGTTCGTACATTATAATTTAATCGAACTTAAACTAATGGCGTTTGGTTTAACGTCAGGGTTCTCTGTAAGGACGTTAGCTATTTATTATAATTTCCAAACGGTTAAGGCCGTTACAGCGTCAGAATCACGTTGGAGTCAAAATTTATGATTCCCGGCGGATCATAATGCCATGGTGTGTTTAGTTTGCAGATAAGATATTAACGTCATATTATTTGTAGTTTTATAATCTAACTAGACAATAGACGAAAAATATTTAAAATATTGGGATTATTTTCTCATTAGAACAGTTTTTTAGCAGTCCTTTTTTAAAACTAGCGGCCGATGGTCTACGCAGAAGTGAGATATTAGTAAAATTATATGCGAAAAACTTATAAAAATATTGATTTTCCAAAAATTCCTATCATTTATTAGATACTAGTTGTAAAAAATATACGATTTCTGTAAATTTTCTTGGTATAAAAAACTTGATATATATGCCTCCTATTAACATTTTTCTTCTTTTAAAAAAATTGGTATCTATTTTTTATTTCAAAAACTATAAAAAACCTACGATGCACGCACACATTTTTATACTGTCGATTTTTTTAAATACAATTACTTACTTCAAAGACACAAAAATAGATAGATCCCAATGAGGTTAAAATAAGGTTAGAAAGTTGCAATTTGAATTAAGTGTATGTTGAAGATTACAATATCCACAAAAACACTTGTCACTTTTTGTCACTGACCAAATAACCACATTGGTAAAGCAAAAAATTTGGTCTTAAAGCAAGAAATTTTTACTTACATCTTTGACTATTTATCGGTTCTCGGAATGACTGCTGTTTACATCACAAAAGATTTATTGTACACTAGCTGGTGCCCGCGACTTTGTCCGCGTTGAAAAGGAAAAAAGTAACCTATCCTGTGTCTTGTCTTGTCCTGCGTCTAAATGTTTATCTATCAATTTTCATGAAATCCGATAATTCGTTCAAGAGTTTTATGTAGGAACATTGAAACACGGGTATTTTAATTTAATAAAAAAAAATTATTTGACAATTTCCGTTTTTAGTTATATAACGAAACACAGTGGTATTTTCCGATGTCACATATGAAATATACCTATTTTATAGTAACTTTAAGCCCACAAAGCGACCAACGGGATAATAGAAAATTGAATTTCATATTATAGAATCATAAAATTGTACCAGGTAAACAAATACCCTCCCCTTTGTCAGTGGGAAAGGATTACCCTCTAAAAGCTTAATCCCTGTCTGTATGAATAAAAAATTTTTTTAGTAACTGTAATTTTTAAACTTAAACATGATGGAAAATATTTTTACATTGATTTCATAATATGTACAGACTGCATTATTTTCTTGGATATTTTAAATAAGCGAGCCATTTCATTTTACATCTGCAAAAGACACAATTTTTATATTGTATATACTATTTATATAATACTAGTGACCGCACCCGGCTTCGCCCGGGAACCAATTTTTTTTACGTACAAACCTTCCCTGATTATCAGTAAGTGAGGACAGAATTAAAATCGGTCCAGCCGTTGTCGAGTTTGAGCGAGACAAATAAAACGACAAGCAATTGATTTATATATATATATATATATAAGATTATAAACATTCTTTTATAACATTGTATACACTTATTATAATAATAATAAAGCCTTTATTACTGTTAACAATTTTTTTATACACTTACATAAATCTAAGTTCATTACGCAGTAACGTCTTCCTTTTTTTATAATTTTTTTGTCGAAAGACAAATTGTTAACAAAAAATAAATAAATAAATAATATTGTATACACTTAGCAAAGAAGACATTTTCTGTTTACAAACTAAAGCTAACAAAACATCATAGTTAAAATATATTAAATTACTTTACAATGGGTAATTATTAACTCTATTTGACAGATGCCAAACGCGAGAAGCAGATAAGATTGAAACGGGCCAGAAGACGAGCAGTACAATTTGAAGAAACTCCATTAACATCAACGGATCTTGTGACGGAGCTTACGGAAGAGAGGCCAACAGTGGCAAAACGAGTGACCTTCACACCGGAATACAAAAACAGCTTCACTCAAACCGACCCCGCACCACCGTTGATTGACAAAGCTGTCCAAGTCGGCTATTACGAATCAAGGTAAGATAAACATTATTTATAATGCACCCATTATTTTACTATATTTTACTAGCTGGCGCCCGCGACTTCGTCCGCGTTGAAAAAGAAAAAAGTAGCCTGTACGTCTAAATGTTTATCTATCAAGTTTCATGAAAATTCGTTTATCTTTCCATAATCCTCCTGTGATCGCAAGTGCACTTGCGCTACGGCACTTGTGACTTGTGACAAGTGGCCAGCAAGGGGTCGACTTTAACATGAAAATTAAAAAAAAAACTAAAAACAAGAACACAACGGATTTCAATACGGTTTTTACTGATGGAAAGAGCGATAAACGAGGAAGGTTGGAATTCATCATACGCAGAATAAAAGTGTGTGTGTCAGCTCCGAGGCACGACTGGAGTTTACTCCTTACGAACAAATATATAAAATACATAATTTAAATTTTCACAATTCTAACACGCCGAAAAAAACACAATATTGTTCATAGTGTGCTTTTTTAAAAAAATATTGTGTAGATGGCGCAATATCTCTGAAATTTCAGAGATTTTCTAAAATATTCAAAAAACGTAACGTAATTTTGATTTCACTCCCATAAATTTTTGTTACCACGGGCTTATAATATTATAATAAATATATAAATCAATTCTTAAGGAATAAACTCCAAAAATGCATCCGTGCGGATCCGGCAGCGGCTCGCTAGTTTAATATAATGAACACTTCGTGTAATTATAACTGAAATAAAAATCTACCTATACAAGGGAAAATTCTATGTGGATCCTTCGAAGTGATTAAAGTGATCGCAGAAATCACACGGACGTTTAGCTGGCGTCCGCGACTTCGTCCGTATTGAAAAAGGAAAAAGTAGCCTATCCTGTGTCCTGTACGTCTAAATGTTCATATACCAAGTTTCATGAAAATCAGTTAATTCGTGGAGGAACATACATAAGTACATACAGAAAAAATAAATCTAAAAATCGTCAATTTAGTTTCAGTATCATGTATAGAGTCTATAAACACGATATATCTGAAAACAAACACTGAAAAATCTCTGAAAATAATATAAGATACTCAATGACCAACCCTTACAGATTTATTATTAGTTGATATTGATATACATATATAAGTATGTAAATATAAGTACATATAATTCAACATACAATATTATAACTTATAAAATCGTTTATCTATGCACAACCAAAACTACGGTCTAGAAAGCTGAAATTTGGGACATAGTTTTATTTTACAACGTAAGCATCTGCTAAAAGGAAATATGAAAATTTCATATTTTACTCAATAATTTGTAAAGCCGATATTTTTTTATCACCTCTTAGCATGTCAAAAATACACCAACGCCTTTTTTGCAGTGTCTGAATTTTAAATCCAACTCCGCAAAAATTAAATCTAGTTTCGGCGAGCGCAGCGATGTTTATTTCCGTATTTTATTGAGGATTTAAGGCCTTACATTCTGCTGTAAGTACTCCAAAAAATTACTACAATACTTTTCGGTTGCTGAAACCCAAGAGAATGCGCTATTAGAATACTTACTACAAGTTTTATTTATTTATTTATTATTTTACATATTTCATGTAATAAAAGATTAAAATTAATGTAATTTTTTTAAATTGTTTCCGTGAAAAATGAGGTGATAATAAAAAAAAACTTTGATTTTGCATTAATATGAAAAATAAAATATTTAACGTCCAAATTTTTTAAGGAAACTTATCTAATTTACAAAGTGCACTATTTTATTATTTTACTAGCTGGCGCCCGCGACTTTATTCGCGTTGAAAAAGAAAAAAAGTAGCCTATCCTGTGTCCTGTACGTCTAAATTTTTATCTACCAAGTTTCATGAAAATCACTTAATTCGTTTTAAGAGTTATGGAGGAACATACATACATACAATACCTACACTTACAGATTTATTATTAGTATTGATAAATTGATGTTATACCTATTATTTTGATTGTCTTTTTATAAATAAAGAAAAAACCTTTTTTTTATTATTTTATTTTGTACTTTAGATTGCAACTCTTGTAGTACTGTACTTTAATCGCTTTCGTGTTCACAGAATTAATTAATTTATTGTCCTTCATCCAAATAATAATTTCATAACTGAGAATATTAATATTTATATAGAAAATTTTAATATTCGGGGTATTTTTTGACCAGTGCTCCTAGGTGAGTGTGAATTCACATAGGAGCAGCTTAACCCCTAGAGGTGTGTTCCCAAATAGTGACGTACCTAAGGCGACAATATTTTGATAAATGCATTTAGTTTCTTTTTTGCACCAATATTTTAATTTAATGTAGAGCTATTTTATTTTAAAATTCATCTAACTAACCCCGTTTCCCGGTATTAATAATTTCATTTAATTTAATTTAAATAATGAAAGCGGAATGAGAGCGAAACATTGTTATGTTAAATTGAATGATATATGATAATACACAATTACTTAATACATGCTTCGTAATTAATGTTGGTAACTATTTATAAATTAAATCCTTTGATAAATAATGCAGTAGATTCAAGGTTTCAAACAAAATCACTGCAAAAAAGGATTTTTTTATACATGCTATCACTATCTCTCGATAATTTCTGATAAAAAGATGAACAATGTAAATGTTGCATGACTGATTTGAACCTTAACATTTAGTAATAATAGTTCAAGTCGTAACGTGTTCATCTTAAGGACAACTTGGTGCAACTAATTTAAAATATCACCTCATGCTGTGAGTGCGGTGATATTCTACTATGCCACTTTTAGTGAACCAACTCAGAATCCAGTGTATCCTTTATCAAAGATTAAATCAAACTTTTTAATTCATATTTAGCCCTTATATTTATACATTGAGAATCTCCTGATCTCTTTATATAATTGAATTAATTAGCTCTTACTAATTATTAAAGTAACCAAACCAACCAGTAGGCTATTCAAAATTTGCCGCTCCTACTGACCTCTGCAATTCGATACCCTAGTTTACAATCATAATAATATGAAAAAAAAACTAAAATAATAAGGTACTCCAATGTAACCACAGTATCAGGTGCCGAAAGGGATGCGAGCAATTTCTGGGTTACTTTATATAATATATTTTTTAAATGCCGCCCCCTAAAGCCTACAAGCCTTCTGGTAATTCCGCCACTGCCTACCGACATTTCATAATCACGACCGCTTCGTCGGTGTGTACGTCTCTTCAGAGAGAGAATAAATGTAGATAAAGATATAGATATATCATAACGAATATCATTATGGATTTCTGGCTCATTCAATAAAATTCAAAACCAGTCTATATCTGTAACACTGTGCTTTGGCAACTACCAAGGGAGGCCTATGTCCAGGAGTAAATATCTGTCCACTGATAATTTTGAATGAATAAATAACTAGCGACCCGTTCTCGGCTTCGCATGGATGCAATATTTTTTCTACAAAATATATACACCTTCCTCGTTTATCGCTCTTTCCATTCTTATTACTAAACTCATTTTGGTTTCAGTCTGTTTAGACAAAAGTGAAGAGCGGTAGGTGTATATATTTTGTAGGTAATCATTTATGCATAGCGAATGAAATTATTTTGTGGCGATAGATCTATTAATTGATGAGATAAGTTGATGACAAATATAAATTTTGCTGACAAAAAATAAGATTCCCAAAACCAAATAATTCAGCTGGGCCAATCACTGATTTCTGAGATTATTATAGTGAAAACGTGTAATATTATTTTATAACAAAATTTGTAATTGAAACTTTTATAAAATCGGACTACTTACGTATTGTTTATTCTATTTAGTAGGTATACAGAAAAATCCATACATTAATTTTATTTCATCGTATAGTGGAAATGCACAAACCTGTCTGTTACAATGCCTGTTTATTTATATTATAATATTTTTTTCCTTAAATGATTTTTGAAGTGAAAACTTCTTTAGGTGCGTTGCGCACTTTTTGTATGGTGAAATCACTGAACACTGTGCTTCACTGAACACTGAAGCACTGAACTCGCGTGATCGGCTCGCTTAATGACGCTCAGTGACGCTCAGTGTGAAGCTAAGCGACTGACAGTTATTTTCTTTCAGATACTACCCAGAAGTTGTGCGTCGCAGACCCAGCCGTCCACGACCACTTGCGGAACAGATTGCATCAAAAAATCTTTTAGAATGTTTGGCTGTTTCGACCCCGTTCCGATCGGTTGATCCGTCTAATAGATGCGAATCTCTATTAGATTTGAGCCCGACTTCTACAAATGAAAATCCTCCAGCATATACCAGATTTGCATTCGATTCAGATATCAGGTTTAAATTGAATTCGGATCCACAAATATCACCAAATGCGGATAGAACTAAATTCCTATATGACAGTTTTTACGGCGAGACTAGTGTAGAAGGTTTAATCGCTCGTACACAAGTGGGAAATTATTTCAGCTATTCTGATCTACAGAGAGAAAAGCGATCATCTCTTTTCCAGTGGTTTCTTGCGAAAAAGATGAAGGCAAGGGGAGCAAAACATTAAAATAAAGACACACACAAAGACTACTTTAACTCCTCATTTACTTATATCATTTAACTCAAATACAACAATAATTTTATGCAAAGAAACAACAGATTGCAGATATTTTTACTTTTATTATGAACCCAGAAGAAAGCGAAAGAAAAGTAATTTTAGAATTTTGCCATCTGTTGGAAAAATCCAAACAATTATTCAACGGGCTAAGGTAAATGCACTTGTTACAAAAAAATCATCACTAAGAGTTTAACTCAACTTATCCATAAATATTTTTTGACATTAATATGAGTACCGTATCATATTTAACTTTAATTTAATGTTTGCAGAGAACTACCACAGTACGGGCATAAACAATGGCATTCATATTTCGGTCGAACTTTCGATGTGTATACTAAATTGTGGAAATTTCAACAACAGCATCGAGCTATCCTGGATACAAAATATGGACTTAAGCGTTGGCAAATTGGCGAGATTGCATCAAAAATAGGTCAACTGTACTATCATTTTTAGTAAGTATGGCTTTTTACAGCACATATTTCCCATAATTATACATATATACCAACACAATAGAAGCACTGCATGCTTAAATTATACTTAACCCAAACTAAATTAGTTGACTCACAAAAATTTATTTCTAGAATGTCCAGAAAATATATTGCCCATTATAATTTTAGTTTGAGGACCAGCGAGTTCGCGTACTTAAACGAGGCATTCTCATTTTACTACGCCATCAGAGGGAGGTCCTATTACACTCAGGCCAGTAAAGAAGACAAAAGTGAACTGATGGTGAAAAAGTTGCGTTACTATGCAAGATTTATTGTTGTATGCCTTCTACTCAAGAAACCGAAATTGGTTAGAGAATTGGCTAAAGAACTTGAAAAACAAATATACGAATATGGAAAAACCTATGATCCGGAAGACCAGGCGGAATGGAACGTTGTCATGGAAGAAGTGAAATCGTTCTTGCAAGCTGAACCAGTTGTTTCTATCGTCCATCCTGATAATTATTCCATTGTTCTTACAAACAGGTATATTTTGTACAATTTTTTTTTATATCCAATTTGGGCGGCTTAATATTTATTTCATTATCGAAAGATCCCATCAACGTAATAATTAGTTTGTTGAAAACAAATTTTACTACATTTCCTCCAGATTAACACATAAAAAATATTATTTCAAAGAAATTGAATTAATATGTTATATTATATTTTATAACGTCTGCTTCTACAGGATCGCATCACATCAAATGCCTCACATAGAAAGAGCGCCGCCAATGACTTTAATACTTCAAGAGATACTTGTGGTTGGAAGCACTACACATCAGGTGAAATTCTCCGAAATGACTATGGACATGTACAGAATTATACAGACGTTTGAGCGGGAGACGCCAGCAAGGTCGTCAGTCGATTTACCAATGCAGGACGAGTCGCCAAGACAGCGATACTTAGGCACACCAAGCGTTCCAACGAACAGAGGTGAGATTCATTTCAGTACTATTTGTTTGCGGGCTTTCAAAACAGCCTCTGCTAGAGTACTTTTGTTTTGACTGTACAATGCAGTAAGCTGCCAGTGCTTATAAGCCTCCATTTGTTTGTAGTTTTGAGAGCGATGTAGTTGCAATTCTCTAACTTATGCAAATATAGACAGAAGTTGAATTAAATATGTATAAATTTATTTGTTTTTTTATAAAACTTATAAATGTGAAAGTAATTGTGTTTGTCTGTCGGTCTATTACCTTTTCACGCCTTAACTGCTCATCCGATTAGTATTTTTCCATACATAAAAAAGTACTTTTGTCGAGAGATAATCTAAAAATATTAAACAAAAATCAGTCGTCACAGCAATAGAGATGTTATTACTTAGTCGCGAGCTCCAGCAAAAAAATCACTCATCCAATAAAAATATTTTGTTATTCTATTTTGTCTTTAACCTTATAAGTAATTGGAAGAATATAGTTTGATAGAAAACGTTTTATATAATTGTACGTTTAATAATTTTTATGTAAAATACTTACATCGAAATACTACAAAATAAAATACAAAATGCATTGAGTAAATTCAAAAGTAAAACTTCGATATTTTCGAATGACGTAGGTAATATGTTCGCTACGCAAAATTTACCTACAATGTTTACGAAGGTTTAACCCACTATGTTTATATTAACCGTTCGAAAAATGTTTATTTAATAAAATTCTGTGATAAATTGCATTGCGAAATTTATTGAATTTATGCTTTTTCGCTCAGCGTTCAGCTTAAGTAGATCAAAACTGTTTCTGTTACTTGTCGCGTGTTTCATTGTGTCATTGACAAAGCGAATATTTCATATTTCATATTAATATTCATATTTCAATAAAATGTGTATTTAATGACGTTTTTATGTTTCTATTTTTCTACAATGTTTTTATTTTATATCTACAAGATTGAAAACGCTATGGCAAATAAGATTTGGCCCTCGGCTCGGCTTATTATAACCTAATCCCAAATTGTCTGTTTCAAATTTTGACTGAAATGTAAATTTCCTTTCTTGAACTGTCAGTAGTTAGTAGAGATAAAGCTCATTGAGAATACCTACTTCTCTTACTAAGTGGTTAAGGGATGCTAAAGCTCCATGTTTCTTCTTTTCCTATTAGCTTTATGTACTTCTCTCGTTGAATCTTCTTGGTTTTGTTTGTGTTCATAG
The DNA here is from genome assembly GCA_918317495.1 of Synanthedon vespiformis. NCBI lineage: Eukaryota > Metazoa > Arthropoda > Insecta > Lepidoptera > Sesiidae > Synanthedon > Synanthedon vespiformis. Next base: position 9,970,635 of record OU906947.1, read on the forward strand.
TAGTCGACAGTAGCCACCTACTTTGTAATAGTCAATGATCGACCTATATCACAGTAAAAAATTAAAAGTAATCCACCTCAATTCTGAGTGACCTGCTGAGTTACAGGAACATTTAGTCCCCTTGAAAATTCTATATAAAATTGAAAAATTACTTTAATTTAATTTATGCTAATTTAATAAAGCTGACTGCGTATCTGACTGAAAAGAGATGACATGTAAATTAGCATTTAAAATTAACATCGAGTGAAACCGTGGGATGCAGCTAGTATCTTATGTATTTGAATGAAACTCCCCCGATCGCATCAGCGATCGATCTATGTAAACTTTTTTCCCCGTTAGTTCGATTCTCAAAACCTTATTTATTTAAATAAATATTTAATATTTAAATAAAGAGTTATTTAAATGTGCATCAAGCAGATTAAAAATATTCTTAATTTTTGAAGTGAAAACTTCTATAGCCGCGTTATACGACTTTAGGTATGGAAAAAATGTATGGGTTCGCGTCAGTAACATGCTAATGCACACAGTTATGCTCGCGCAGCCCATCTGCGTACGCGATTTCCCCGCCACATTGCATATACCCGATTCTATCGGCAGTCCTCATGACTGCCTCCGTTTTTTATACATTAAATATTGTTATAATGATAGCTTCGATCTTGTTAGAATTTAATTCATAGCGTTTTCTATGGGTGATAAATATACATCAGCTCGCGTTAAAACAACCTCTCTTCACAAGCAACAATTTTCTAATTTAGTCTATTCAAGTCGATAAAAGAGGTTGAACCAATGAATAAATAATCCTTTAGATGGGTTCAACAACTGACTATATAAAATGTTTTATTAATAAAACATACGAAATTAGTTAATAAAAATCTGAAAAATATTTTGTTGTTATAGGCTATAATGTAGAGAATGGACCGCGTTATGAAAACCCCCACAAGTATCTTTTGTTCCGGCCTACTGCGAGTCAAGTTTTAGTCTATTTGGCGAGTGGCATGAATGACCTAGCGCCGAACGGTGTGTTACTTCTCTACCTGTCAGCCGATCAGCAGATGGTGACTTCGAAGCACTACGAAGATGGTAAGTCAATTTTAATATAAATCTCACATATAGTCAACATGTACTAACAGGTCAACTATACAGGTACGCGGGCAGCAACTAATATATTATAAAACTAGCTGGCGCTCGCGACTTCGTCCGCGTTGAAATAGAAAAAGTGGGCTATCTTGTGACCCATACGTCTAAATGTTTATCTACCAAGTTTCATAAAAATCAGTTAATTCGTTTAAGAGTTATAGACGAACATACATACTTATATACAGAAAAAATTTCTAAAAGTGATCAATTTAGTTTCAGTATCATGTATAGAGCCTATAAACACGATATCTCTGAAAACAAAGTAACTTACTCCATGACCAACCCTTACAGATTTATTATTAGTATTGATAAAGTCTGTACGCCTGTGTCTCTATTTCTTTCAAACCACCCAACGGAATTAAAATACAGTCTTCATTATTGGAAAGAGCCTTTCCTTAATATGAAGAAAAATATTGCACCTGTAGTGTAATCTGTTTGTAAGGTTTTTCTAATAAAACATTTTTGTGATTTTCTTTTCGTCCTTATTTCAAACGTAATTGGATTGAACATTATGAGGTTTCTTGCCGAGTTCTCATAAAATTAATATTCTTGGATTTATTTCTAAATAACAAAACTACAAACTATAATTTGATCTTACATGGTAAAAGTTTATGAATTCTTGAAGAGAATATGATTTTTGGTCGCCTGATTCCATCGCCAGTAATATTATGACTAGATTTATTTTTGTATATGTTTAAAGGAAATCATCTTATCGAATTTAAATAAAACCTTTGGCTACGGAAATCGATTATTGAATATTTTTAATATTTATTGATAATTTTTAATAAAGTTACATGAAATATTTCGATAATTGCTTCCAGTCGTAAATACCTACTGATATTACCTACATCATCGAAATAATATATCTTTGCAAGCATATTGCATATTATATTTTAACATTACTCTTTCACGTAACAACTACGTACTAATACGTGCGTATTTAGCACACAGAGGTTACTTTATCTGGATTAACATATAACATTATATTAATTTTGGAAAATGTTAGGTTTCCGACGTCATGAAAGTTTGAAAAGCTTATATAAAGCTTGAAATACTTATGTTGCATAAATAAATAGAGTTTTGAACTGTAAGCATTCACATAATAATTACACATAATATTCGCTTTTTATAATACTAAAGATTATAATATGTATGTAATATATAAACAAGATTCACGTAGTTCTGTTCGTGTCATGTCACTACGTATAATTTTTCACATGGTTTGGTACTTGCATAATAAATTTTCATGAAAATGTTCATGTTCGCCTTTAATTTTCATATCAGACAAGACGTATTGAAAGTTCCTTACTTAGGTACGAACACGAGGCGACGTGTTATCTCATAAATATATGCATTTATACAAAACCAAGTCGGAGATTACATGACAATGTTAATGTGGACTTTTAGTTTTAAATATGCAATTTACATTTATCACGTGAAAATAGAATCGATGAAATGTTAGTCGGTATTTTGAAAAAAAAAAAAAAAAGGGTATCACTTTTCAATCGATTTTCAAAAAAGGTTCTCAAATCGACGTTTTTTTATGTTTGTTACCTCATAACTTTCGACTGGGGGAACCTATTTTTATGATTCTTTTTTTATTTGAAAGCTGGTGCTTCCCGTGTGGTCCCATTCCCATTTAGTCCAGTTCTGACAATGGCATCCATGAGAAAATCCATGAGTGTAAATATAATATCACACGAAGTGCAATTAATTACCTGTAATAAAACTATGAACTTAAGCGATTTGTATTAATTTATTAACAGAGGAAAATATCGGGCTTTGAATTTTTTATTTTTATTTTAGACTAGCTGGTGCCCGTGACTTCGTCCTCGTTAAAAAAGAAAAAAAGTAGCCTATCCTGTGTCCCGTACGTCTAAATGTTTATCTACCAAATTTCATGAAAATCAGTTAATTCGTTTAAGAGTTATGGAGGAACATACATACAGAAAAATATCCAAAAATCATCAATTTAGTTTCAGTTTCATGTATAGAGCCTATATACACGATATTTCTGAAAACAAAGTAACTTACTACATGACCAACCCTTACAGATTTATTATTAGTATTGATGATTATATCTCGGGATCAATCCACCTCCTAAATCCCTGACAAGGTGATTCCAAATTTAGATGTGTAGAGTAAGGCGTTACTTTCGCATTTATAATAATAGTTAGTAGGTATTCACCGAACTAGGCATGGAAAATCTGTAATCATTAAAACAACACTTTATTTGAGAAAGTAAAGTAAATTAAATCAATAAGCCTTAGTTTATTTTTTTATTTTTTCTTGAGAAACTACATAAAAGGCTTTAGCTCAGCGGCTTATACAGTTAAGTGGATTAGACGCGTAACAGATGTCGATACAGCTACAATTTTCTATTTTAGTTACTTCCACAGTATAATGATATGGGATTGCGTGTATTAAATAAAAATACTATTTTCCATCTACAGGCTTTGCCTGCCGGTATATATTTTTTTTCATACCAAGGAATATCTATTTCATTCTCAAATTTTATTGAACACCCCTAATATCAAATAGATCCGCATTCTTCTCTAATAAAGATTTACACTGCTAGTCTTTGTTGGCAAAACATCCATACAACTTTGTAGCCAATTTTAATATCACAAAATTACGTATAACGAACGGTAGAAGAGCCCACGATGCTAAATGTGGTATCACTCGAGCCTAGTCGGGACCTATTAGTTTTGAAAAATAGATGGTAGGAAGAAAAATGGTTATATTGTGTTTTCATTTTCAACGGTGGGATGAGCGTGTGCGTTCAAAATAATCGTCAGATTAGGTAATAATCAGCACGATCAGGAATTCAAGCTAAACCGTCTGTACGAAAATCTGACTCGCTCGAGTATTACAAAATGGCAATGCCAAAAATATTTTTTGAATTTTCAAAAAGCTCCTACGAGCTTGCGTTACATCCGAATCGTCTATATTTTAAATTGGAGCTTAGTTTGGGTTCACTTAACATCCCCTCTGAAAATCTGACGCGCTCATTGTACCTATTTTAATATTTACCAAACCCCCCACCAACCAAACCGGCAGATTAATACATATCAGTTATAGGAGACATATCAATATCTGACGCGCTCGAGTAAATTCCAAAATCCCCTTTTGCCCTACTTACTAAAAATAAAGATCTCAATTACAAACATTTTGTTGATGAAATTATTTCAAAAATGATATGGCTTCCCATTTCCTATTTATCATTCGTAATTTTCAATCATTATGACTGTACTTTATGTATTTGATGTATCTACTTAATAGACGGCGTTCAATTCAAAGGGATCTTTAATTTCACTTTTCTTTTCATAGCTTAATAAGTCGGGGGAAAGTTTTTTCGTATTTTATATTCTACGAATTGAAGATATTTTTGTCATTGCCTATTTTCATTTGATGAATTGGTTGCCAAATATCAAAAATGTATTTGGTCAGGATTTGAACATAAATCATGTTAAAATCCATGCTAATTGTCGTAGTATTGGTGGACATTACAATTACACATCTTGATAAGGAATCATTTGAGCTTAATTAAATTTTTGGAAAAACGGTAGGTACCATATTAGTCTTGTACAATAAACGTTTTGTTTGGTTTTAAAATATACCTCTTTTAAAAGGGTAAACATATTATATGATGTAAAATGAAAAAAGCCGACAGATTATTATTTAGCTACAACATTGTAGTAGGTACTACGACTACTTATCTGACTATCTTACGACTTTTTGTAACGGAGACTTAACTACCAAGCTGAATATTATTTTCTTCATTAAATTTAAATCTCGAGCCATGAGCCAAGCAATAGCCAAAGACAATTTATTTCCTTTGTTGGCTTATATAATATTTTTATACCATAAATTTGACGCTTACTTTCTTGAAGCATATAATGAACAATGATCTGAAATAGAAAAAACAACACGATAATATCATTTCGCGTTATCCTCAATGCTGGACTGGAAGCACTTACGACTTGCCAATTTTATTTTTTTCCTTAAGGCATTTTTTTATTGAGTTTTTTTTTTCTATTGAGGTTCAGGTACAATACAAAGGTCATTCCAGTTTCCACTGAAGTATTTTAAAGTGTATTTCAGCCCTTGCGGCTACAGAAAGATGTTTGTTTGTATTGACTATTTTATAGTTTTAGATCTGGGCTGGGCTGGCTGGGCTTGAAAAGCCCTGATTTGATATATTACGAGAAAGCCATTTTATAATTTTACGTTATTAATATTGTGTTTAAAGTGATTTTTAAACTTAATTAAAATAAATAATATGGAGGTCGCCATTAATTGGATACTACGAAACATTGTCAATTGTGTATTGAGGTTGTGTTAATTGCGGCATGCTGCATGCATAATTGAAATCAGTAAATATAATAGTTGGTACCTATTTTAAATGATGTATTAATATTTTCATAATAATTATGTTCCTCCATAACTCTTAAACAAATTAACTGATTTTCAAGAAGCTTGGTAGATAAACATTTAGACTTACAGGACATAGGATAGGCTACTTTTTTCTTTTACAACGCGGACGAAGTCACGGGCACCAGCTAGTTTTCAAATTTGAAATGTATTTTATTTCGAAAATTTAATAATAATAATTGTACTACTACTAACGGTAAAAAGTAGCCAATGTTCATCACGGATAATGTCGGCTTCTAATGGTAAAATATTTTTTTAGATCGGTCCAGTAGTTTCGGAGCCTATTCTATACAAACAAATAAACAAATCTTTCCTCATTATAAATCCTCATTATTATAATAAATAAATTAAATTAAATTAAATTAAAAATCAAAATACCAACTTATATAGCCGACTGTTGAATGATTTTTAATATTAATTTGTAGTAATCAATTTTAAATATATATTATAAAAAACAGTCTCTGCAGCGTCTATAATTTTAACTGAAGCAGATTATTAATTTTCCGATTTATCTCTCCAAAACTATGTGCCTGTGGTCATGCCTGAGATAATTTAAGTAAATTTGGTAGTGCTGCTCTCAATTTATACTGTATTTGCACCAAAACGGCTGCACAAAGGATTCGATCAACAGGTGTTGTCGATTGATAGATCCGTAGAGTACAGGCGAGGTCGAGGCCTTATGTTGATTAATCAAACAAGAAGTCAGGCTATTTTGAACTGAACTGAATTTAACATATCATTTAATGTGAATTTCTGTTGCACGAAACAAAATGTTGAGCTTGATATTCAGTATAACATAATAACATTATAAAAAAAATTGTATCTCACCACAACAAAATTGTGTATATGGCAGACAGACGAACACAAAACGGTAAATTATTTATTGAAACTGGATTTTCAGTCCATGTTTGTTTGTTTAATAATACTAGCTGAACGTACGTCGATCTGTCAAAAGCAATTTTATTGTAAAGTGCAGCAGATACGTTTAAACAAAAATTTAATAAAATGTATTCCTCTCAATATTTGATTGAAACGTTTGAATTGTAAGCTCGGAACTTTGCGTGGGAAAAAGGAAAATGGGATTTTATATGTTTTTCCAGGAAATTTCTCCATTTTTTTCCAATACTAATAATAAATCTGTAAGGGTTGGTTATGAAGTAAGTTACTTAGTTTTCAGAGATATCGTGTTTATAAGCTCTATACATGATACTGAAACTAAATTGACTATTTTATGATTTTTTCGTGTATGTATGTATGTTCCTCTATAACTCTTAAACGAATCAACTGATTTTTATGAAACTTGGTAGATAAACATTTAGACGTACAGGACACAGGATAGGCTACTTTTTCTTTTTTAACGCGGACGAAGTCGCGGGCGCCAGCTAGTTACGTGTGATTATACATACAATCTTTAAAAAAAATTAAAAAGCTACCAAATATTTTATATATATAGCAAATATTATATACATTTAAATTTTTTTACAATTACGCACACCAGGTTATTTGGAAAGATAACCTGTTGTTACTGACGTTTTTTGCGTGGGAAAATCAGCTAAGCAGATCTAACCGACCATGGGGAGATCGATGCAGTATGTGGGACTTCTACCCACTAAAACCCTGTCTATGTTTCCTAGCGCCTATGTGCGATGTGTCTATGTGTCTATGTGCTAGGGTTATATTTACCTAATTAATTTCATTTTTAGTCTATTTTTGCTTTAAGCTAAACAGAACTTAACTATCTGAATATTTGCACACACAATAGAAATAATGGTTTATAAAAAAATTGTAAAGTTTTAAAATATATATTTGTAATAAAAATATACCAATATTTTTAATATACAGCAGATCTCTATTCGTTACAAATAACTTAACCTGGAATTCAAGATGTAATATTTGCAATAAACATTTATTGGAAAAATGTAAAATACTGTTACATTTGCAAGAGAATTTCTGAGAGTAGCAGTTATGAATAGTTGAAGTCATAAAGATGTGCTGTGACACACAGAGGATAATCTGTTCAATCGCGAATTCCATCGAAAAATATTTTACGCTTTTGAAATACACACATAAGAAATATTACAATACTTTGACCGTTAGCAACGTATTTTGTGACACACTGTCACAAAATGAATAGGAGCAAAATATTTTTTTTAGATGGGTTTGCGGTTGGGTAATGGATATTGTCATAACTAATTTATAATGTGGTTAAACCCTTTTAAAAATACTTGAAAAATAATAAAATGAAGTGATTTCAGTCACCTATAAACATAAATCATTAGAAAATAATATGTTACGTTGCTGACCTCGTTAGGATCATGGTTAAGGGACTAGGTGGAAAACAGTTGAGACCTTACTTTGATAATGATGATTGTGAACAACAATTGTCTGTATTAGGCACTACAAGATATTTTTGTTTGTTTATTATTGTCCTGCTGAAGCTTTTTCCATACTTTTAAAATACCTACATATTTATTGATTAAATCAATTTTAATACCCAAGCTTTTTCTTCTAATAGAGTTGTATATTAAACTCTGAGTTGCGTTCAAAATGTCTACTTTCATTTTGAAATCCTACGCACGAACGCAAAAAATATTCGAACAAGTTGGGTTTGATTGCGAATCCTAATTTTCCTAGGTTACACAATCGAATAGCGACCCGCTCCCATTTACATGCTCTTCTTGCACTTTGCACTACACGCTATAGCTATGCCATCGACTTTGCCAAGTCTCGGCCAAGTGAATGACAAACTCGGCGTTCATTTTATTGCATAAGCTAATTATTCTATTAGCTTAAATGGATAGAATTCCTAAGAGATTTGAATCTCTTCGGAAATGAATTGGCTGTGTATTCTGCTCTTGTACTCGAACCGCCATTGTGGCTTTATTGTAGAACAAAACACTTCAATACTTCGATTTAGCGATTGTTAATGCGATATTGCTGCAGAGCATCAAGCAGTGCCCATGTTTCGATCGTTCGAAGGCCTTCTCATAGTAAACGACAAACTTAATGAAGAGTTATCCTTCTCAGTTTCTATATAAGTACCAAAATCGGCATACAGAAAATAGAGGAATCTATCTTAGTAACGTTTAATTCAGATTCATTTAAATTCAGATGCATTAGATTCGTAGCATACGTAGCAAAAGGAAGCACATGTGCGCTAGTGTATTCATTGCCTTATTTATTCAGTTATAAAAATTAACCTTAAATAATATTTTTAAATATTGGTAACATAAATTTTAAGTTGATTTTCGTTGAATTATTCGATAACTTGCAGCTTAGTTGTAAGGAAAAAAGATGTCGAAACGATACGAGAGGAACGCGTTTCAATAAAATTTATGAAGTAGATATTCTTTCTTGTTTTATTTCCATATTATTGTCTACAAATTTTAACATTTTATAAATTTATATATTAAAAATGTTTATATTACATTTATTCTTTGACATAAGCCATTGACAGTTCTCTACCGAATTCTAAACCGTTCTTCTACTTTTTTCTTTTATCTATCTTCGCTGTGAGAAGTGACTATAGATAGTTGAAATTATTGCAAAACACGTACGTTTGACGTTAATTACACATAGAATTATTCGTGATATGAATACAAGTTATTATATACTCGTATTTATTGTTTCTCCCGCCCCTATTGATCGAATGCATTGTCGACTGATTCGGAGGGGATTCTAACTGAGTAATCTAATAGAATAACATACATAGTATGTTATATCACTGCATATAGAAATGGGACAATATATAGTTGGAGTACATCGAAATAATTGAATATTATTACATTGCTGGGACTCGCCCCAGCTTCGCACGGATGCAATTTTTCGAATAAATTTTCCAATTATGTTGTCTCTTTGTGAGAACATTTGTGGGATTTCAACGAATATGTGAAAAATTAAACCTCGAGTTTTGTCACTTATCTTTATTACTATCCATTTAAGTGTTTTATGAGTATTTTTAATTTACAAATGGAACTTTTAATACCTTTGTGTTCGTCAAAAGACCCAATGAGATTAAATGCACGAGGAAATTTCATTGAAATGTTTTTATTTTCGAATCTCGCACGTATGAGCCCCGAAGGACATTCCAGTTCTATTTGGAATATTCTACTATCAAATAGAATATCGGTAGAAATAGACTTTGTTTTCAAGGAATGTTTTTGAAAAGCAAATCAATTCACTTAATAAAGCACCAGAAATGAATAAACGCATACAACACAGTTTTTTACTACTTGTTTTAAGTCGAGCTTTAGGGTATAGAAAAATATATAACATAAAAATGTATAGTCACATTCGTGTGGCAACTAATATAACAATATATAAATTTCTATATATTACTTTTATATCATTTGTTCTTCAGATTAACGTAGGCACGAGTGATTGTGTCAATCAGTGATTAAAGGAAATATAAAAACAGAACAACCTTTTTCACGAGCAATATTTTCATAAATGTATTCGATTAACAGGATGTTTATCTCTTATCGGATTCATTATAAAAGGTTAGAGTATGTGAAAATTAGGGTAATACCCATTTTGTTCGAATCAATATTATACCGGACGTGATAAATAATTCCAATTGTTACCAATTACGAAAATTCCAAATAGGTACACAGATCATCGAAATAATATATCAATATATTTGCAAGGTCCAATTCACTCGAACGTGGCCGATTCTGTTAATCAGATTAACAGAAAGGAAATACTTAATACAATTATAACAATATTTTCCAGGAACAATATTTTCACTTCCAAATATATCGGAATAACATAATTCATTATAATACGTTAGAGGAAGTGACAACAGATAATTCTCATGTGTTATAATCAAATATTATACCTAACGTGTTAAATAATTCCATTATCCACTATTAATTACATAAAATTGTTAAAAATATATTTTAACTGACTGGTGCCCGCGACTTTATCCGCGTTAAGTAAAAAAAATTAAATTAAAAATACTGTATAACAGTACAACCCTTATATCAAAATGACATTACATTCATATTAATGATTTGTGTATAGTCCATTCATCAGCATTTCATTAGTTCACACCTGCTTGGAGATTATGTAAAAGTTTAATACGGCTGGTTATTAATGCTGTGTTACTAGTGTAGGATTAATTTCATATTTAATTAGTGTGCGTGCAAAATCAACTATGCTGTAAACAGTTATACTCGTTTTACGCGAGCTTGGTAAAACAATTAACATAGCCATTATGTGTGTATAATTTTGCCAATGACATTAAAACTTTAATAAGATTTAAATAATCTTCAAGGAACGTGAATGGTCTGAGGATACCGTTATAAGCATGTTTATGCAGCTGACGGTTCACTGGAGGAGGAAATTTGCTATCAATTAATTCTGTTTAAAAGCTTGGCAATTTAGATCAAAAGAGGACGTTTTAAAAGTCATAAGAGGACTGCAATGCCGGAAATTCGAAATTTAAGAGCAGTCTGACCAAGGTTGTCAATTCCAAACACTTCTATGGTAACGGTTTCATTGCTATAGAATTCAGGACAATTGATTCGCTTTCCAACATCGCAAGCCGTTTATTGAATTTGCATTTCTGAAGAGTCTACTAAAAGTTGAAGGATGATTATTTGCCAATTAGAATCTTAGTGATTGCCTTCTTAGACCGCAATCCCTAATTGCTTTCTTAAATGTATCGACTGAAAAGCGCGATAAGTAAACTACTATCAAATTGAAAGCATTACCTAGAGTTATCGATATTTTCTTCGTTTGTTCCACCCAAGGTTAGTTAACAAGTTTGATAACTGGTTAATTAGACGTTATTCAAATCGAAAACAAAGACGTTACGAACCCTATTCGGATGCAATGCACTCGGATTTATGCGAAATAAGGGTTTACAACTAGATTGTTCTTCAATCATTGTGATTTCAGTCATAACATTGTCGCTATTCACATAAATAACATTGAAAATTATCTCAAAGTAAAGTTAATTAATTAAATAATTAAGTGTTACTTCATCATGTAACGCTAACCAAATTATAACGTCCCTTTAGAGTTCATAAAGGGTTAAAAGAAAATTATATTGCAGAAAACTACGATGCCGGTGGACTAAACGCTTCGGGTAGAGATTACTACAGAGACAAAGATAAAACAGCACGCGATAGGGGCAAAGAACCTCAATGTCTACATCCAACTGACCTAGCGCCTTTCACCAGGCGTCCACTTTTCATCATTGTGGACTCAGATAACTCGTACGTGTTCCAACAAGTCCCACGGACATTTGGGCAGCCTCTGGTCGTTCTCATGTCACCATCTGAAATGCCGGCTTCGTTCTTGGGTACGTAAACTATTTTTGTTGAAACTACCATTTGATGGATGAGTGGTTCAACAATTACCGGCTGGTTCAACTTTGGAATTGTACATTCCAAGTTGATGCTGGACCTAGGTCTGGAAGTTGAAAATGTCTTAGCGTAATGAACTAATGAAAATAATGAATGATCTTGCCTTAAATAAAAATTAAAAAAAAAAATAGTCAAATCTAGTTCACAATTAAAAGCGTGCTGTAATGGCTTCCTGTGTGATTTTTCAATTTTAATATTTGATTTATTGAATAGTTGTTTTTTTTTATGTTAAGGTCGACAGACAGGCTGACGGTCCATTTGACGGTCCATTTGGTGGCTACCGTCGCCTATAACACAAGCAACGTCATAAGTGCTACAAGTGCGCTGCCGACCATAGAAGGATTAAGGATAAGGGATAAGGGAGGGATGGGGTAATGGGCTCTGGCATCCCTTAGCACAGTTGTGTGTAAATTATTCCATAATTGTTCCAGATCGCAAACATCAAGGCAGCATGTTCACACTATTTCTACACGCACCATTGGCAGCTTTTTGTTATATCTGTGAAATTTACACCTTACCTCTGGTACAGTGGGATCGTGCCGATACTTATATCGACGCATTTATGGCTGAAGCAGCACAAATCGCTTCCAGGCACAGAACCATAGGTAAGTGATTTAATGTTTATTATGTTAAAGTTCACAGACAAGGTCTTCTGTAAGGTTTTTGTCAATTCTTGTCAATCAAAATATTCGTCGTCGGAATTTTACTATCTTTACATCTAAAGTCGATGAAAGTAACAAATTTCATTTTATTAAACGAATTAAGCGAAAACTATGCATTTTAGAGTAAAAACTTATAATTTTCAATTTGAAAATTAGTGTCTGTTAAGGCAGAGATTTTTCAAGAAAATTGAACACTCTCAGCGATAACTTAATGTTAAAAATTATGTAATATTTAACAAAAATTTGGATTATTAATTACATATTACCAGTATATCTATGCATTAGAAGCAGGAAAGCGTAATACGCTCCTGAGTTTAACGTTTAGTTCCTGAGATTAGCGCGTACAAACAAACAAACAAACTCTTCAGCATAGTGGTAAAGTTAACATATTCCAAAATAGTTTAACTAAGTTCAAGAAGCATATAATGGCCATTGTGGCTGCGAGTGTCATTAATTCAAATAGATAGATATGTGTATATGTCTGTGTTGGTGTCTGTATATGTATGTACACGTGTGTGTATATGCATATATGTGCACATGAATGTATGGGATAAATATACCTATACTCAATCTCAATAGGTACTATTTTGTTGCACTCATGTTTAATTTTACAATATATGTTTTGTTGTGACTTTGTGGAGACGTTCTTTCATCTCATATTGATTTCTTTTGCAAACGGCTAAGCTTGCTCTTGTATAAAAGTGCGTCTCTTTTCTTTTCTTTTCTTTTGTTTCCTTCTTTTGTCTTGTTCTGCAATCTGTAAGTAACACTGTTTTTGTTTGGACATGCTGTGCACACATGTTTAGGGCCTCTGTCCAGCTCACTTCGATGTAATTTATCAATGTAATTCAATGTATTTGTCAGTATCTTGTTTTGTGTACCTTATTAAATAATAATATTAAAAAAAAAATAGTATATATATAGATATTAAATGCTCCCATTTAATAGTGTCGTCCTAAACAGGATATATGTAATCCAATATATTTTATTATTTTATATTTTATAAATTTCGATATCTAAGTTAGGTAAGTTTTACAAGTTTTACAGTTACAAGGTAAGGGGAATTTCACACGTCTTCTTAAGATACGTAATGTACATACGTGTATAACACGTGATATACTTATAACTTTTCTGATGATGTATCTGAAAAACACATGTTATATCACCTGATGACTTGAGCACTCATTATGTAAGTACGACACAATCCTAAAACCAATATTAAAACGTGAAACTAGATATTTGTTACGCTTTCACGGCAATTCAATCATTTATGTATAGTTAGATGTTACAAAAATTATAGAGACCAGTGAAAACCCTGTTGGGTAAGCTACTTGGGGGCTAATAGTAATAATATCTTCACACATTCCACACAGTACCATCTAGTTCCACGCTAAGCAAGTGATTGCTTGTATGGATACTAGAACTATTATATAGATATGTATAAAAAAGTATTTTTGAAGTGAGAACTTCTTTAGGCGCGTTGGGCATGTTTGAGATGGGATAAAACCATTGGACTCGCGACACTGTCATGTAATGGTTACATTAGTAACTATTGATGTAACTAATGTTAATTTAAAATAATTTTAAAAAAAGATCAATTTTTGAGATGGGTGATATGATTGATTTTGATTTTGACTAAATATATTGTCATTTCGTAAAACCTACTAGTAAGTATAGATACCGGGTGTCCCAAAACTATGCGACATGAAGGTAAAGTACCTTAAATATCGTAGATAGGATATTTTGCTGAAAGAAGACTTTATATGCTTTTTAAAAGTTAGTAATACTGCATTCAAAGATTTTCTAAAAATTACTTGCTTCGTCTGGGAATCGAACCGACTGAAATGTGAAAAAAAAAATCACCCGTATTTTTATATGCCAATCGAAAGAATGTACAGAAAATAATAACATAGGATCTTAGAAGAAAGGAATAACGTATAATATTTGATTCAAATTTCAAGAATATTTATATATTGTGCCGATATTTGCATGTGCACTTTCCCTCGCATAGTTTCGGGACGCCCTGTATAGGAACTTTTTTAATTCTTGTGTAAATATGATATCGTTGCTTTCATTTTTTAACATATTAGGAAATAACATATAAAAAAAATAGTATATAACTACGTATAAAACTATGTAGTTGAGTAGTTATATAACTACCTACTTCTCAAGGATACAGCCTAGAATTACTTATAAAAAATTAAAATTTAAAATTAAACGAGCAATAAAGATTGAATTCAACTGTTTTAACACTGAAACATAATCGAAGTCACAAGAACGACACTGTGTTCAGAAACAAGAATGAAACCAAAACAAATCTGTACTTTGAAGTGAACGTGCAATAATATATGTACAATTATTTACCACTTAGTTACTTTGCACATGCATAAGAGCAAAAGCTTTACCTATTTATTACTTGCATAATTTAGCTTTCTATTGAAAACGTACTTGGTACATTGGATTGAGTTTATAGGTTTCAATGAAACTATACTAGCTGAGCGATACCTTTGTGACCTATTTGAAACAGCTTGAAAACATACTGTGTTTTTACAATCATAATTTACTTATTATATTAAACTTTTTAACAAAAAATCAAACCGCCGAAAAAACTGAAAAGCAATAAATAATGTTATTTAACCTTATAATAACTAAGTTCATAAACTATACCTAAGTATTTTTGAGTCGCCGCCGCGCATCACTCTTTAATTAATTAATTTGTTTGTTTGGCGCCGATTAAAAATTACTTAGGTATACCTAATTACATTAGTTTAAGAACATAGTTATTATACGTAAATAAAATATTTTTTTTTCGCTTTTCAGTTTTTTCGGCGGTTTGATTTTTTGTTAATAAGTTTTATTTTATAATTTTTGTGGCTATAATCTACTATTTATTACATGCTTAAACAATAAATCACCCCTAATTTCCCACCCTTAGGGTAAGAATTTTGTTTCCAAATTTATATGGGACTAAATTTTAACTTCGACTAAATAAATGACTAAAGAAAGAATTATCAAAATCGGACTACTCTGTAAAAAGTTATGCGTGGTCATAGACTAGCATCAGTGAGTGAACAATCAATCATCCCTTGTTTTCCTACCCTTAGGGTGGGACTTTTTTTCCAAATTTATATGGGACCACCTTGGGATTATATAATAAATCTGTAAGTGTAGGTATTGTATGTATGTATGTACATATGTACGTATGTATGTACCTCCATAACTTAAACTTAACATAACTTAACTCTTAAACGAATTAGCTGATTTTCAGGAAACTTGAACGATAAACATTTTGACGTACAGGACAGGATAGTCTACTTTTTTCTTTTTCTACGCGGACGAAGTCGCGGGCGCCAGCTAGTACACATATAAATTTTATTAACGTTAATAAAATAGTATAGAAAGGCTTTTGGACTTTATTAAATAAAAAATAAAGCACCCCGATGCTATAATAAACACAGAATGAATACCGCTGCGAATTCACCACGCACTTTTGGTTGCACAAAATTCATAACAGTTTCCATGTAAATATAAGGTATCCCTTTAAAAGTCGGAGCGGGCAAAGTTAAAGTAAACGTTGAATATTGCTCGTTTATTTACACAAGTACGACGATATGAAACATATCATTTATAGTGCCTCAGTCAGGTGGCTCGCCAAACGTTGCATTACAAGATTAATTAGTTTTGAAATGGTGTTTCACATTGTCTTTCCATTTCAACTTTGTTAAAAAATCTTCAAGGTTTTTTTTTATGTGAAGTATATTATGAGAAGAATACTAACTGACCAATGAACAAATAAGAAAACATTAAAAACAGCGGCCAAAAAAGTTCATCGTGTTAAAATCCCTCTTCTTCTGGGTGAGCTTGCTCCAACATAGACCTCATCTTCACTATATGAGCAAATACAAAAAAAAATGCTTTAATAAAATTGAATATTAATTTTGCGTATCTCGCAATTCGTTTAAGAGTTATGCAGGAACATACAGAAAAAAATAATTAAAATGGTAAATTTAGTTTCTGTATCATGTACGAGTATACAGCCTATAATAAACACGACATCTCTGAATTACTCCATGACCGACCCTTACAGATTTATTATTAGTATTCATGATTTATTTATTACTAGCTGGTGCCCGCAACTTCGTACGCTATGATAAAATAAAATTTAAAAGCAATAACAACGCTTGACAACTTGTTGCTATAACAAGTTGTTATAGCAACAATTGGCCAGGCGTTAGTTACACTTATATATTTTAGATAATCCCTCGGGAACATTACTTTTTTCCTGGATGAAAGGTATCCTATGTCCTTTCTGGTGTCCCGGACAACGTGTATGCAAAATTTCATGGTGATCGGTTCAGTGGTTTGGCGTGAAAGCGAGACAGACAGACCGAGTTACTTTCGCATTTATAATATTAGTAAGGATTGTGCCGATCTTAAGTCCACACGCAACGCAGTCGGGTTCGCCCAGGTACTTTTTTATACTTGAGTGTGTCAAGAAAACAACGTGTCAACCCTTTCATATAACCCTTCCTTTTTTATAACGCAGGTACGTACTTTTTACAGACTTAAGTTATGTGACTTTCTTCGGTGATGACTTCCTGCGAATCATACTGGTCCGGTTCTTATTCTGTGAAGTGACACTGCGCATGCATAGAGCCTTCAGAAGTCGAGCCATGCTCACACACGCGTCGCCACCGCTACCCGAAGATATCTATGACCATCCTGCTTTGGTTCATATTGTACTGGACCTTGCTTCATACCTGCAGGTATATAATATTATAATAATATGAATAATGAATTTGGACAAGACAAAAGTCATGTTCGACGACCATATTTTCCCAGGACCTGTTACAGTAGAGGGTGTGACTTCTGAAGTTGTTCAGCATTACGTCTATTTGGGACAAACGCTTTGACATAGAAGTACGACAACCTTAAGACAACATTAAGTATTTAAAATATGTTTTAAATGATTAATTAATAAACTGTACCTTCAATTTATTGGTTATCAAAATACCGCGGTAGATACCGTGGAGCGGATCGCTAAAAATATCACCAAGCAGTTCTATCCGAATCCGATAGATGGCGCTAGTGTATCCCGGTCTAAGCCGCTGGTATTTACTTTTATTTTAGATTTCCCGTAAGAATGAAGCATTTTCCCGCGGTAAAAAGTAGCCTTTGTTCATCACGGATAATGTCGGCTTCTAATGGTAAAAGAATTTTTCAAATCGGTCCAGTAGTTTCGTAGCCTATTCTATACAAACAAACAAACAATCAAATCTTTCCTCTTTATAATATTTGTATAGAAAACTCAAAAGTATTTTAATAATGTTTTCAGGTCCGCAACCACTTTCAGGAACCGGGAGCCACTGGTCCTCCGCCTCCCAAAGAATGATACGACAGACGATCGTCTAACGCTCAACGTTAGACACCTCTAAGGATGATTCTAACGCCAGTCTGTGGATACGCTACAGATTGCCACGTAACGCTTTGGATATAGTACGTGTATTTCGCTATGAATGAAACAGTGTGAAACAGTGTCGCTATGAATGTCATTATTCAAAACGAATTTAGAAATGAAAAGTGACATTAACGGTAGTATCACAGATTGTGCAGAAAGACTTATATGATGGGGTAGAAAGATAATAATTGACAACATTTTATATTATTTACTAGCTGGTAGCCTATCTTGTGTCCTGTACGTCTAAAGAGTTATGGAGGAACCTGCATACATACAGAAAAAAAATCTAAATATCGTCAATTTAGTTTCGATATCATGTATAGAGCCTATAAACACGATATCTCTGAAAACAAAGTACTTAACTTACTCCATGACCGACCCTTACAGATTTATTATTAGTATTGATTTCGATAATATATTTTTTTTTAGATTGTTCGCATCAGGCTAAAGAAGATGAATTTAAAAAAATTAAAATCTTGTCAATTAAAAAGTGAATTCGTTTTGATACTGATACTGATGAAAAGTGTGACTTCGTAAACATTGAATGGATTTATAGTACGTTATGGTTACAGAAACCGGATTAGGTTCGGAGATGATATCTTTACTGTGAACAATGTTGATCTCGTGAAATAATAATTAAAAAGACTATACTTATGTGTAGTGGAATGTATTTTCTCTTATTGATATGTCAATAAGGCTTACTCTATGGTGTCCGGGCTACTATATGGTCCCACCATAGAGTCCGATATTAGGATAAATTCTATCGATACCTATGTATTATAGTATTTAAAGTATATTGTCAATATGTTAGCTTAAAAATAATTGGCATACTCTTACAGTGATTGAACCTACTGATTGATTAGCCTAGTGGCGGCAAATGTGTAAATCCGCCACTGGTTGACAAGATAAAATTTTCATAACTACAAAAATTAACAACAAAATCACTGAACATCAGGAATCAAAATTTGAAAAGAAATATTTTTTATAAATAAATTAGTCTATTTTAGGTGGATAACATATGTATTTAATCTTCGTACATACATATAATACTTCTGGGTGACCGAGCTTCGCTCGGGTCATTGAAAGTTTTAGTTTTTTACATGTAAGAAAGAAAGTTTATGAAACATTTTTTTTTTATGTTAAGGTCGACATAAGGTCGATAACACAAGCAACGCCATAAGTGCTACAAGTGCGCTGCCGACCATAGAAGGATTAAAGATAAGAGATAAGGGAGGGATGGGGTAATGGGGTCTGGCATCCCTTACTCACTCACCGAAACACAACAGCACATAATGCTGTTATTTCACTTTGCTATTCTGTAAGGTGATGGTTACTGCCGCCAGACGGGCTGCCCAAATGACTGCGAAACGCAGTGAGCGAACGAAAGAATATTTGTATTATTAATAATTAATAATTCAAAATATAAAACAAAATTATTAAGAGCCGTGGCATACAAGAATTTCTCGTTTGTAATATAAGAATAATATATATGGTGCACAAAATAACTATATTATGTATTACTTTTATTGAACAGGCATAGGTATATTATCTAAAAATACTATATATTTATAATAAAATTTGTATAATAATATATAAGCTAATAATATAATAGGCTTCGATCCCTTAGGCAGGGTCCCAAGCAATGCTGGCTGCATTACCTCGTTGTATGGCAAGTCGAATTTGTTAACCGAGGTAATAGCCACTCTGTAATCGCCGGTTGTCGACCGTCGTTATTTTGACAAAATGTTAAAAAATTAAACCGCATTTTGAACCCCACAGACCCAGAGATTCCCACAGTGCCGATATCTCTGTATTTGTGGATTTTAGATAAGTGCAAGTAGTAAATATAAGGCAAAGATACTTTATTGCTGAATATAAAAATGTATTTTTCTATACAGGAATAAATTATAATTATTATATAATTATATTATATTATAAGTATTATAAATTATGAGTATTAAGGTATGTTTGTTATTAGGCTCAATTTGTTAGGCTCAATTTTGAATTAATATTCTTAATTTTGTCTTAACACGTAATTTAACTGAATTTAACTAAACACATCTAATCAAGTTCTAAATTAAGACAAACTCAAATTATGACCAGTTAATTATTTACAAAACTATTATAGTACTCGTTACATTTGCGAGTAAATTAATATTAGGAGAATCACAACCATATAATTACTATAATTATGCACATAGCAAATCACTTTTTGCTTACGAGTATTAGAGCCATGGATCAACGGTGGATCTAGGCTGCTTCTGACCGCTCCTTAATTGGGTAATGATGGCCTATGTCCACCAGTGGACGTCTGAGGTAATGTAGATGATGAAGCAGACTGAAGATTCTTATTACTTATGTTCTTAATGTGGCTACTGTCGCCTTTTAACACAAGCTACGCTATTGGGATAGTAAGTGCGCTGTCGAATTTTATAGGATACTAGCTGCTGCCCGCGACTTCGCCCGCGTAACTTTGTAAATTATTTACTATAAAACCTTTCTCGAGGATCACTCTATCCATTGGTAAAAACAGCGTGAATTTATCGCGAACAGACAGACATACAGACAGACAGACGTGGCGGAGGACTTTGTTTTATAATATGTAAGGACAGTACAGGGAAAGTGGATAGGGGTAAACACATGACGTCTTCACTTTAAGAAGATCTTCGGTGCGCTAGCTTGCCCGCGGCCTCCACTCGAGAACCTTCTAGCCTCAGTAACCTCCACTGATTTAATAAAGAAAATCTGTAAATGTTTATCTGCTTTCCGACCTTTAAATAATAATTAAAAAAAACTATAATAGACTGAAGGAAATCTAAAAAGAGATAAACATCTGATCCAAGCAGTCCAGTATCCGGAATCGTATCCTGCAAGGGGATTCCCCCCAGTTTCTTTTATGTTTTCTTATGTTAATGTTATATTAAATTATTAAGAGTTAATTTAAACATAATATATACTCGTTAATTTTTTTTTAACTGTTAAAAGGTAACGTACATACACTAATAAAGCTCTCACGAGATTTTTTTTTACTGAAGAATTACATACATAATCATAGCTCAACAATTTGCACATATTATTATGTAATATATATATTTTAAGATAGCTGGTGCGCTCGATTTCGTCCTCGTTTGAAAATGAATGATATAACACCTGAGAAAATATATAAGTATAATTATAACTATACCTAACGCCCTATATTTTTATCGGCGCAATCACGGCGAGAGTAGCGCCCAATAGTTTTTTTAATTTTTGACGATCCCCCGGGAACCTAATATTTTTCTTTGTTGTAAAGTATCCTATATTTTAATACAAGTAACAAACTATCTCTGGCCAAATTTCATCCAAATCCTAACAAGCACAAAAAAGTATCCATCCAATACAACCAATCTCAGAAACTTACGCATTTTAAAATTAAATGTCATTCACCGGTGTGTGTTACCAGAGATAGCTCTGAAATTTGGTCTATTACTGTGTGCGTGTTGTGAAAGAACTGAAAGTTTTCTTTATGAAAGTTAACGAGAGCTCTGCGAGATCGAATCAGGAATGAGGAGATGCGTAAGACAACGAAAGTCGTCGATACAACATGGGGATCAATTCATCCTGTGAAGCCGGAAGGTTCTCGAGATGAGACGACGAAGTGCACACGCGGTCTAATAAGCGCCAAGGTCCGCCTAAGTAACAATTTAATTATACATAATGACTTTGAGTTTTTGTAACTGCTTACGCGGTATTAGGCTAGGGGCCTCTTTCACCGTCTGTCAAGTAGGCTAACCCCCATTTTAAAGTCACCTGTCACCAGGCATAACTTAGCTGATATACCTTTGTTTGTACGTAGCTTGGAATTTATTTTGTCTTGATATTAACTATACGTTATAAACACCTCTTTCACCATTTACAAGCAAAGTGTTGATTAGTTACTTTTAGAAATAATATTTTTTTTTATTGAATGCATCATTCTGCATTACTGTATCATTCGATAGGCGAATTTTTTTTATTATTTTCTTTTCAATATTTGGGACTTTTGCCGTACAAACAAAGGTATATCAGCTCCATTATCCCCGGTTACCGGGGACTTTAAATGACGGTTTGCCTATTTGACAGATGGTGAAAGAGGCGTTGAATAATAACAATTTAGTATAGTGTTAAAAATTACAGATGTTCTGACTAAGGCCAATTCCCGTCAATAAAATCTAATAGTACAGAATCCGAAGTGAGGTCGTCCTTCACCCAAATGGGTGGTATCAAATGAAAGATATATTTTATCCATTGTTATCTATGAGAAAATAAAACTCCTTTCAAAATATGCTCATGCATATCTTTAATTAAAAAAAAAACTAGCTGCTATGCAGCATAGTTCTCTATTACACTGCACAGATTGCTTAAAGCTTTATATGTCGCACATCTTTGCTTGCTTTGAAATTTAAAAAAATTAGAGCAAGCAAAGATGTTCTGCTCACTGAGCAAGAGCGCTTACTATGTGGTTAAATAAAAAAGGGTGATTAAATAATGGCATTAGCAGCTTGTTTCTTTTAAATTATGTAATGATATACATGAACATATTTTTCATTATATTTTCTCATAGATTACAATTGATAAAATATACTTTTTCGTATGGCAAACAGACCGTCACTCTTCGGAACTTAGAACATAAACAAATTGTTTCAAGTGTAAGCTAATTTAACATTTTAGTGTTACCTAATAATAATTTCGTAATAGGTGTTTATGTTATCAATAAGACCCGTAAAACACGAGAACAGGAGTGATTGCGATCTGTAGTGGCATTATAATCAGACTGGTTAATGACACAGACAACAAGCGTAATTATTGTTTGTAATAATATGCTTTTTTTGGAAAATGAAATCAACAATTCAAAAATTATTATCATTCATTTCATCAGTCTACATGTCATCATATATATACGACTGATGAAATGAAAAGACATAATGAACATGAAAAATATATTCCAGTATTAAAAATGTTTGTTGTAATTGGTAATACTCCAGTCTGTAGCTTCAATAGAATAGACTATCCAAATTTTCAATTTTCTTGTTGAGAATAATTACTTATTTTTCAATTAGACAAAGTAACTATTGACCATTGAACAGACCATTGAACCATTGAGAGATTTTGTGGATGCGGACCCTTTAAAAAACATTCGAATTACGAGCAACCGCATGCGTCGGTTTGCTTCTGTTTACTTTATTTTATAGAACCCTATATGTTCCACTCTTTACGATTTTTTATCCTTGGGTAAATAGTCCGCTGTTTACGCAAGCTGTAACGTTTTCATTTAAAGTTTAAATTTCCGGGCAGCCTTAAACAAAAAAGAAAAATTTTACAAGCTGTTAAATTGTTTAAGAAGAAGTCGCTACATAAATTTGTTAAAAAAAAATCTCGAAAATTGTATATCAAGTAGCAAAATTATAAAAAGACGTTTCGAGCAAAATTGAATACTACTACGATCCAATGCAATTTGGAATTATGGTCATATATTGCGTTTCTGGTACCATAGCTTCGAAAGGTCATTTTAAAATTGTCAATAGTCAATGTCAATAGTCACTTTGCTTGGTGTTAAATGTGTAAGAAAATTTAAATATGTATTGGTGTCACTTTATTAGATATATTCCAGACAGATTACAATGATATGTGAATTTGATGTTAATGGTACAACCTGTGTCCAGAAAATGGTCAGACTTTTGTTATAAATAGACTTGGTTATAGACTTATAGGTTTGTTATAGACTTTGGTTAGACTTTAATTTTTTTTATTTATTTTCCAAATCACTTGTTCCAATGTTACATTTTTCCATATTTTAATTAACGAAATAAAGTTGGAAATAAACAGCTGTTAAGGGGGTCGCTTTCTGGGATGGCCTTCGGGTCTCTCTTCGATACGGCTTGCGGCTTGTATTTCATCTATTGACTCAAAACAGTTTCTTTGGGGTGTTCTTTTAAGTTCAGCAAATAGCTAGAAGTCACAGTGAGCCAGATCAGGTACGAACAATGCTAGTCGAATTTTTTCGAATTTTTGGCAAAAATGTCACGAAGAACCATTCCTCCATCTAAAGGTATTACTATTAATGGTACAGTCTAATGGTACTAGAGAAACTACATCAAAACAATATAGATTTCGGTACAGACAGATATCAATGACGGTTCTGACAATGTAAAACAAGATCATGCCCGAAGTCTTACCATTTTTTGAGCAGAGTAGTATTACTTAATTGATGTTAAAAAAAAAGTTTAATAGATGTCATTATATGTCTTAAATTCGTAAACTGAAGCAAAAAGAAAGATTAGTGATTCACTATCCGTGCATGGATCTCCTATACTGAGTCCAATGAACTCAGTATTAATTAGTCGCTCAAAGTCTAGCCTAGCACACACGTGATACGTTAAGAATACGTTTGAATACATTTGCTAACTCTGTATCATTACACGTGTTCGATATTGGAATATTAGTTATGGAGATGAGTTTCAATTACGTAATGTAAGAATGTTGGTATCTTTCTTTTTGCTTCCATCTACGGTTAAATTTTAAAATATCCGGTGTTAATGCAATAAGTTCGCTTCTGCATAAATGTAACTCGTAGAATATTTTTCTGCAGTAGGTAACGCAATCGCAATCATCTCAACAATTCTAACAAAACATTTTTCATAAAATCCATACCCTACTTAAAACAAGTCACTTGAACCAGGAGTTAGTTTGCTATTTTATCCACATTATATATATATTTTAATATTTTTTCATTTAATAGCTTATCTATTTTTCTTTTGTATTTATCTAGCTATTTTTTTTCCTTGAAAAGTAAATTAGCAATAGGTACATAGACATATTAAATATGATTGTTACCTATATAATGAAATATTATTGTATAAAAAAATATTAAATGCACTCGAAATATTTTAATACGTTAACAAGTTAAATATATCTGAAATATATTTTTAATAAATAAAGTTACTACATGCTATTAAATATAATTATATCGAGATATTATGACCATAGAGAGAGGACAAGCTCATATAAATTATTTATAAATGAAAATCCTACTATTATAGTGCAAAACTCTTTATAACGAAATCAGTGGGACTGGGTAAAAATGTATAGATATTTACAAAATATATTTATTAAGCTATGAAAATTAACAAGCATTTAATAGAAATTAAGAAAAAACTCTTCGATATTGCCAAATAATGAAGAGCCTGTTTGGTTTTTTACACTATTTTTTTAATCATCAGATGACAATCGACATAAAAGACGACTTAATCTACCTTAAAAGACCCATGGCCAATTAAACAGCCATCAAAATAGTGAGGATAAGCTTTAAGACGAGTGCAGCTGGAAGTAATTATTGTCAGAACATACCTACTTGGTTCTTTGATAACAATCTATTTTAGCGAAGAAGTATAAAACCAGTTTTATTAATGACTTAGAAAAAGAAAATATGCTGGGCAGCTTTTCTTTCTTCAAAAACTCAGTCCCACATTTTGTGCTATTAATACAGAAATTACATCTGAATATATTCGGTAAGACAAGGGCATAACTTACAAAATTATTTAAAATTAGTTAAACTTAAAATATATGCAGAAATGTCTTTAAAAACATTATTAAATTAAAAAATATTTACAAAACTATGGGGCTTGTTACATTTACATTGTTACAATTTACAAAATTATTTTGATGAAGAATTGTTTAAAAGCAATATAAGCAGAAGAATCCGATATTGAATGCAAAAAATATAACTTTAAATGGCTAAAAATTACAAAAAGTGCAATTATGTATGCCCTTGTCTTGCCGAAGGTGCGATATGGAGTCTCCACACTTATCGCTGTAGAGTTTATCGCGCTGAAATGTTTATTCCAAAAAATCCAAAATATAACTGTGCTAACATGATATTAAGTCCAAACACATAATATTCGACAAACCCTGTACTGAAACTAAGTAGAGTAAAAGGCCTTACCAACTATTTAAATATATAAAAAACAGGAATTTATTAAACATCAATAAGTGTAGAGAATCCTTTCAAATGTAATACTTGCCTACTTAAAGAAATTCATTATTGAAAATAAAAGAGATATAGTCTATATTAAAAAATATGTAAAAATTATAAACTTACATAGATAGAGGAAAAGGAATTTATATTTATCAGGTCGAATATTTTTTTGAAATATATTTTATATATTCGTTTTGAAGTGATTACTTAATATACAATAAATGCAAATCAGAAACTTAATACAAAAACTATTAAAAACAGAAGTACAAATCAACTTTAAATTATAATCTTTATTATTCATTGAAACACATAAATGTTTACAAAACAAAAAGCATGTTTTAGAAACAAGCTATTTAGTTTCATAAATACGTAGATTGATTTATGAAATAATGTTTTAGACAATATGTTTACCAGTGAATTGGCTTAAATAACATTGAACTTATGTCCATCGATAATAATGTCAGCGACACTAAATTTGTATTTATTATATATAATCACTTCATTGCCTGAATTTGCATCATAAATATCATGTTTTTTTGCTTACAAAAACATATTTCAATAAATCTGAAAATCTATTTCATTATTACATAATCTTTCATGTGTTTAGAAAATTAGTAAATGTTTAAATTTTAAAATAATAAATAATACAAACAAACGAATCTCGTCTTATTTATTAATTTTACCATTTTGAGGTATTTAACAATATCTCAAAATGGTAATAGCTGAGGTAAAAGTACCTAAACTAAAATCTTGTAGAAAAAATTAAACATCTGGTATACCTACTCTACAATGCTCTTAAATTAAATAAATGTGTCAAATAGCAAGTGGATAACCACGTATTATATCTACATAACGTATTTCATTTATTAACTATTGTAAATGAAATAGACACGCCCGAGAGTGTTCGTGGCCTCCAATTTGCTCTCGATCATTTGGACTTCGTTCAAGACACAGGTAAGTATTCTTCTAGTTCAACTATTTAATTACGTAACTAGTTCATCTCTAATCAAACGTATTCGCGGTCATTCCATTCAAAAGGTTCAATCACAAAACGAACATAATCTCTAATTACAGACCGTAATAAAGTACAGTTTCAGCAAAACGAAATAGCGGCCGATAGTTTTGCCGATGACGCGAAATGCTTCCCAAAAATAAATTCATGCTCAATCTTATATTTAGCGCGCCTGCTCGGACCACGACGTGGCAGCCAGTTGAACGGAGATTTTGTGCCGATCACAGATCATTTTAATAACAAAATAAAAAAAAACGGCGTCTAGTGAAATTACGCGGCAAAAAACAATAAACACCAGGTATGGGGAGATGAAGCTTGCAACAAGTACCACGTACGCTTCAAGGTAAAGCCGCAGCACTAGTCCAAAATAATCCGTTGAACAGTGAACATTGTACACAACTTATTCACACCTATTTCCACACAAGCCCACGCAATAATACGTGTTTTCAGTAGCAGACGCTCACATTGAAACGATATGTTGTGTTCTTAGTTTAAACGGTGAAAAAGTGAAATCTTTGCTGGATCCGCGCGAAGTAATATTCGAATAATAAGATTTGATCAGGAAACTATCCGGCAAAGCTTTACTTTCGCATGTAGTTTAGCTATCAGTTTAAAAAGTATTTATTAAATAAACATATGGAATCTGAATTGTCGCCAGATACACAAAAAGAGATTCCACCTGTGCCGATAAAGACATACCAATGGGAAGAC
Organism: Synanthedon vespiformis; assembly: GCA_918317495.1. Lineage (NCBI taxonomy): Eukaryota > Metazoa > Arthropoda > Insecta > Lepidoptera > Sesiidae > Synanthedon > Synanthedon vespiformis. The sequence continues at coordinate 9,998,413 of OU906947.1, forward strand.
TTGCGAAGAGCTCGTGAAGCTGGTGACTATCCGTGGACACATTTATTAAAACCGCCACTAGAAGGTGAGATAACAGCGGAGGATATTATTAGGGAAACTACACCAAGGAGAAGCATGTCGCGTGAATTTTCAAGATCTCGAACCCACTCACCGGTCGACGGTGATGTACAAAAAATTTTGAATTTAGATTCGTCGCCAGGAAGCAGTAGAAAACATAGTGAGGAAGGCAAAGATGAAGGAATTCATATACCAAATTTTTCAAAAGAGGTTTCCCTAGATTCTGAAGATGATCCCATCAATCAAGCTGTAAATGCTTATATAGAAAAAAGACCGGAAAGTCAGGCAAGTTCTCATTTAGTTACACCAATTGAAATACCAAAAAATATTTCACCAAAGGGTATTTTAAAACGAAGAGTACCTGAACAACAATATATTGGTGTAACAGAAACTCGCGAAAAAACAAAATGCTGCCATCCTTTAGTTAATAAAATTAAACATTTAGCCGATAAAACATTACACAAACTAGAAAGAAATGAAAACGAAAAATCACCCTTATCAAAACGCAAGAAAAATGAAGGTCAAGAAATAAGGCAGTTAAAATCTTCTCCTGGGGCAGTACGACGACAGAAGTTTAGTGCTATAAAACTAGGTGACTCCGATGAAATGAGTAAAACCATGAGTATAGACACACCACCACCAAGAAAAAAGAAAGAACACATATATGAGGACATTGAAGAGTCAAAAGGACAAGAGTCTGAAAAATCACTTAGTTTTGCTCCTGAAGTAGAAAAAGCCATATCTGATAAAAATTATGAAGAAAACAAAAGTCTAAGTAATAAAGAAGTTGAAAGTCTTTCAGACAAGAAATCGAATGCTTCTCATGATCCCAGTTTGGTTATAGATGATAGCAATTCACTCAAATCAGCAGAGCATGTAATGGAAAAGTTGCACAGAAAAGACAATGTCAACAAGGAGGCCATAATATTGGACGAAGAAATGGATCCTGATGAACCAAATGTAGACGAGATATTCCAAAATCAGTTGGATGAAAGAATACCCAAAAATGACTCCCCTAATATAACTATAACAGAAATTATTGACGATGATCAGGAAGTCACTACTGAAGAAACCACAGCAATACCAATCGAATCATCTCCAAGCCCAACCCCACAAGCCAAGCGTGACGACGTCGAATTAGTTGAAAACGAATGGTCTAAACCCAGCAGGTAATTTATAATTTTGATAATTCCTTTGTGTTTTTCTATAACAATATTTTGTTTTATTTGTCGTGTCTATGACATAACAGTGGCGCATGCAAAGCGAACGCGCTAGCTTCTCGTAGTCTGATAAATATAGAATCGCCCGAACAGTTCCTGCACATCGGGTAAGCTCTTTAAAATTGTCATCGGTGATCAGTGCTCGCGGCTGCTTTCACGCTGGTGATTAGTTCTTTAACTGTACGGCTTTCACAAACACGTTTAATGACTCAATGTCTTAGGCCAAACGTTGGTTTTAATATGAATCGGGTTCTAAACACTTATTCGTATGTATAACTAGACATGATTAAGTTCAAAAAATATTTTTCAAAGTAGTTATGAGTACACTTCGACGATGGACTTCTGAGGGTGGCGCTCCTATAGAAAAGCCGTTAAGGCCGACAAGGGAAGGAAGTGTTCAGCTATTTACACCGGAAGTTCGTTGTGGTTGTCAATTCTTTCAGTGTGATTCCTTGTTACCGGAAAGAGTGAATCCAGTGGGCACTCGACCAACATCGCGCGCTAGCAATTATATTTCAAATGTGAGGTAAGTTACACCTACGTGCACTCCTTAACAAATTCCTTGACATTTTACGATTAATATTACGAGCTACAAAATAAACGTATCATACTTAAACGCTTCTTGCCCGGTGACTGCTGCGGCTAAAACGAGCGCCAGCGTTTGGCCTAATTGTGACTCAAGTAACGTGTATTATGTTGTTTAAATATAACTAAATTTTTTGCGACGATTCTTAATTTCTGTTATTAGACTATTTTGTTTTATTAGTTCGACTATTTTGGTTCCCCACTTCTTTGTTTTATTAGACTTAGGCTGAGCGATATTGATTGACATAATTAACAGTGTATTTATTCTATAAGGTGTACCTATTCCGTATAAAATGCTATGCGACATCGAGCGATATCGTACAATTACAATACAATCAATGATAGTATTTTCTTCTTTTCAGTGATCACGAATATGAAATCATCGAAAAGCCGCCTCCAAATATTATTTATACTTCGCCAAGTCTGGATGAAAAACCAACGTTGGTCAAAACTGATGACGAACTCTCCAGTACCACATCATTGGAACGGAAGTATTTACAACACTTAACAGATGATGATGAACCAATAGATGACAAAGAAAATTTAAGCGACGAAAACGACGACGGCATAACAAAAGCCGAAGCTTTGCAAAAAGAATTAGAATACCGATACTTCATCAATACGCCATCTACAGTTTCTAGGACAGAATGTGAAGTCAGTACAAGCCAAGTCGATTCGTCTGCTTTAGAAAACTTGCCGTTAAAACGAGAAAACCGAACGAAGAATGCAGAAAGCTTGGACAGTAAAATACAGCAACGTCTTAAGGAGGGCACGGGTAAACTTAAAACACAGGCTGGAAAACTTAAAACTAAATTACAAAATATAAAAACAAAACAATTTGGCACACATGACAAGCCAAAGGCTAATGTGCCAGAACGGTCTAAACTAAAAATGCCACAACGGCCTAAAATATCTTTACCAGACAGACCAAAATTCTCTTTACCAGATAGAAGAAAATTTAGTTTACCAGAACGTCCGAAATTTAAAAATATCAACATTTCAGAGAAACTATCATTTAGTGATCGTAAAAAATTTACTATGCCAGAGCGACCAAAGTTTAACGTCCCTGATTTTCCAAAATTAAGAATGCCCTCTAAACCGAAAATTAACTTTCCTAGTTTATCCCGAAAAAAGGATAACAAAATCGAACCAGATACTACGGAACCCAGTAACGATACGGGAAATGTAAATAATGTTGAATTTGAATCAACAACTTTTCCTAGACTATTTAACAGAAAGAAAAAGTCAGATCTTCCAAAGACATCTTCTTCGCCAATTCTAAACAGGGAAGATACTCCTCCTCCGACTTTCACTTTTACAAGAATGAAAAAACCTGTGGAACCGATTCCGGACAGTCCAGAAGAACCTCGTGAATATGGAACTGTTGATAGTGATACGAAATTCGAAAGTGAAATCGGACGAGGAGACCAATATCATACTACTTATGACTTTGATAAAACGGAAACGGAATACATGGATGAAGAAATCGAGCCATCGAATATAAAGGATAATCGTAACGCGACATCGCAGCCCGACGTATCACCGTATAAAGAAGAATACACACATGTTATAAACGAAATAAATAATGACGAATTTTTTGTTCGACCGAGAGGAATTTCTCGCGAAAATATTCAGGTAAGGGAATACTTGAGCGATGAAATACGACAAGCGTTCAAGATCCCCAAGAATGCCCTTGCTATGATGGATAGCAATACAGGGGTGAACGATGAAAATATGTATATCAATGAAACAGAAGCAGACCCAGAGCTTATGATTGACGACAACGATCAGTTGAGATATTCAACTGAAGATTTGAATGAGAAAGATGATGGTTATTATACATTCCCACCAGTGCGACCTTCTCGTGCTAAGAGAAAGAAAAAAGAACCTATCCAATATATTGATGATACTTTAAATGCAAATTTGCAATTTTCTGATGTTGATTTAGGCTTATCAGAGGACCAGCTACAAGATAATCATATTATTTGTGAGATGGACGTGCCAAACATTGAAAATAATGCGCCGGAGAACGAAATTGATTTTTCACCTGCAACTGACTTACACTCTATACATGAGTACGCAAATGATGATATTATAGAATATCCAGAAGGTATAGCAATTCAATCGCAAACGCTTCCGATGCCACCAAAACGAAAGAAGAAATTTAGTAATGATGACCCAATTCACTCTTCATTAAGTGACTTTAAAACAATGCCATATACGCGCCATTGGAAAGAGCCACAAAACCCTGTGGACGAAGTAAGTATAATTATGTATATTTATTTAATAACTAGTTCGCGCCCGCGACTTCATCCACGTAGAAAAAGAAAAAAGCAGCCTATCTTGTGTCCCGTACGTCTAAATGTTTATCTACCAAGTTTTATGAAAATCGGTTAATTTGTTTAAGAGTTATGGAGGAACATACACACACATTTATTTAGGGTTAGTCATGGAGTAAGGTACTTTATTTTCAGAGAGTTTATATAGGCTGTATACTGAAATTAAATTGATGATTTTTAGAATATTATCTTTTAAACGAAATAACTGATGTTTATGAAACTTGGTAGATAAACATAGACGTACAGGACACAGGATAGGCTACTTTTTTCTTTTTCAACGCGGACGAAGTCGCGGGCGCCAGCTAGTTTAATAATAAATTTAAAATATTATTTTTGAGTGTGTTATATAATAATAAGTTTTTCTATTCGATAAGAGATGCTACTTTCATCCAGTTTGTCTAATATAATGTAATATTGTCAAGCCCTTCGAAATATAACATTTTTAGTTGTAAAACATTTCGTTTAAATATTTTTAACGAAATTAGTTTTTGAGCATTCAACTAGTTTTAGTGCAGGTATTAAATTCAAACCGTGAGTATGCTCGTCTTATAATGTGTGATGGGTTTGGCTGTCTTCCAATATACATATTGTGTTAGTATATAAATTGAAAATATATTTTCAGAAGTTCATCTTCAATCGTGTTTTTGACCTAATTATAATTTTGAGACGAACTAAAAGTCTCGAAGTCGCGACTCGTTTGGAAGGTCACCACAATAAGAACAATTTTATTTATAGAAACCATAAGCCTAGCACTTTATTATCGTATTTTTAAAATCTTCTACATATAATGTGCTTTTTGTGATGTTTTTAGAGTAACCTCTGTCGTGTCTAGACATGTTTATGTTATGTTATGTTATAAAATTCTTGAATAGACTTGAGAGAAATAAAGACAACCATGTCACACAACACACCATAATATAATCAGTGGCATGCGCAACGTTTTAGTGAACTATAGTAATTGGTGCTTGAAAAAAGAGTTTAATTGGAAAGTTTCCCGGGAATTTGGAAAATTGTTGATTTTATAGATTTTGATATTCTCTTTCCGAATTTCTACTATACCACCGAAAGATAGTTTAATTCTGTGGCTTCTCCGACTCTAAAATTTACTGATTATTTTTTGTTTCTTGTTAAGATTTATATACCTACTATTTTTTATACTATTTATGTTACTAGTTTTGAAAAACGTTTATGAAGTCTTGGCTTGGCTGAGACATCTATAAAATATTTTATTTTTACATTTGATTATCCTACTTTCGTCCTTTCAATTATGTTCAATTCCGTTTTGTCCTTAATGTAAGAGTACATTATTAACTTATTTTAAAACATAGACCATTATTTTAAACATTTCTTGATTGTTTTTAACATCTTCTTAATCTTGTTGTAAGTAATTTAAACAAAAAGTTATGAAACATAATATGATACTAACTATGTTCAAAATGTATCCTTGTATGCCCAGCATCTTAGCCACAGTACGTCTACTGTCGCACATAGACCTCTCCCGTAGCTTTCAAATAGGGGTTGTATCATTGTATGCTAGTTGCTAATATACAGAATCATTAAACTAACTAATGGAAATAACACCCCTACCGCTGTTCAATAGATTGGCTTAATGGAGGTTAATTTTGGTTGTCAATTGTAACTCAATGTCAAGGTTGTTTCTAGGTATATCAGAATCTGGTGGCATTAAAAAATGTTTAAAAATCATAATTAATATATTTATCATCAATACTAACTAATAATGAATTTGTAAGGGTTGGTCATGGACTACTAAGTTACTTTGATTTCAGAGTTATCGTGTTTATAGGCTCTATACATGATACGGAAACTAAATTGACGATTTTTAGAATTTTATCGTATGTATGTTCTTCCATAACTCTTAAACTAATTAACTGATTTTCATGAAACTTAATAGATAAACATTTAGACGTACAAGACACAGGATAGGCTACTTTTTTCTTTTTCAACGATGACGAAGTCACTGGTACCTGCTAGTACCTATTAAAACTCGTATTAAAACAAATTAGGCCAATTTAAGTATTGCAGTCTTATTTTTATTTCCCAATACACCATGAGATTCTGGTAGACCTATAATAAAAACAATAAATTGAAGTACGAATAATAAACTAATAATAAATAATTTTTAATATTTGTATTTAGTAAAATTATATTGACATATCAATTTACTATGTTTCCAGGTCATCGTATATCGTACGGAACATGAGTACATCGTACCACAAACAAATACTCAGACAGTTACTGAACAAAGTCCTATACCACCACGTCGCACGCGATCCAGAAGTTCCAGAGGTACTTCACTATGTGACGATGATCGAACTTCACATGGTGCTGAATCTTTACAACTCGATACACACATACAACCCACAGATGACATAGAAGTTGTGCGAGATATTCGTCATGAGAGTCCCGGCTATGCCACCGTAGATAAAGGTCCTTACGCTCCCAGTAAAGGGATCCGAAGATCAAAAAGTAAAACACCACCAGTTAGGCGTCGTAAAAGTAATAGCTCAGAGCGCAAGTATTACACAGTGGCTCCAACAAGAACTCAGCCTCCTCACCCTCCGCCACGGAAGAAATCGTCCACCAGTTTAGTGACATTGAATAGCAAAAGATCTGTCAGTACAGACCTCACACAATATGTTGAAATTGATGAACCTGACTTTGATGACACACATAAAGACTTAAAATCGGGTGAGGTAGTGAATAAAATGAAAGACAGACCCTTACCACCTCCTCCGAGGCCTCCTAGAGGTTCCAGACGTAAGAGAAAAGATGTGGAAAATAATGAAGCAGTTGCAGCCGAAGTAAAGCTTACTTCTGATGTTGAACCTACAAAATCTGAGGACGTTGTTGAAATTGAAGTGTCAACACAAACAGATCCCCTACCAGACGATGTGGACTATGAATTAGGTATGGATGAAAATATTGACATATCAATGTGTAGTTCTCTTAGGGACATAGTAGACGAGGACGCCATTGGTAAGTCTCTAACAAAACTCCCTGAAAGTCCTCACATTTCAAGACCTACATCGAGATCAGAAAAATCTTTGAAACTATCCGATCCTAAAATATCAGAACTATCAAAATCTAATATTGGTCGAACGTCGCCAACTGTTATTTTAGTGGAAAGGCGTGTATCAAGTCCAACGAGGATAAACGAAAGAGAAGAAATGCTTACCGAAGCTTCATTAACTGTTCAACATATAGATGTTGACGAGTCACAAATTCCAGATGTGCCTCCGCTTCCGAGATCAAAAGGCGTTTCGAGCACAACAAAACACTCTAAAAATATTATTCAAACCAATGAGGAACGTGCTCTTGAAAGAATTAATGACGCAAGCAGAGATATTCAATTGGATAATCTTATTACGCAACGACTTCAAGTGAGAGATTTAGACGTTGGTCGATTAAACGTATCAGAACTTCAAGCAAGTAAAATTTTAGTATCAGACATAGAAGGCATGACTTTACAAGTGTCTGAATTAGATTCTAAATCAGGTCATATTTCTGTAAGCGGTATAGAATTTTCGCAATCCGTTATAGATGAAATTGTTAAAAAATTTGCAGAAATATCAACTTCTGTAGCACCACCGCCACCCCCATTGCCACAAGAGAGGCCTGAATATCCCAGGCCTGTTAGTCGAGAAGAACACACCCAAACCGATGAAATTCATGCTGAGGTTAATGATCAGCCTGTTACGAAAATGTCAGTAGATGCAGCAAGTGAACAACCCGCAGCTCCACCACCACCGCCGCGGTCAATTCTTGAAGAGTCTGCTGCTCCACCTCAAAGACCTCCACCACCTGATTTAACACCTTTATTGTACTCTTACCTTCAAGACATAACTACACCTACTTCTTCTCATTATCCAAGTAGGTCTATAAGAGAACGGCCCTATACTGAATTTCACGAGCCTCAGCATCAAACACCTCCCCCACCAACTCGGCGCACGAAGCGAAAACCCGCAGCGCCTCACAGCGAATCAAGTTCAGATGAAGGCAGACCGCGACCCTCACCTCGAAGGGCTGCTCCGCCCGTTAAGATCCATGAAACAACTATAACGGAAGCAGGAGTGCAGTTTCTCCGTGTATGTCAGAACTCGATCACTAGATCTGTAAGGAGTTTATTCAACTCGTTGATGTCTTATATTAGTGGAACTGAAGACAAGAAGGACGCCCAAATGGCCTTGGTAATTTTCCTTGTTTTAATTGCTGGGTTAATTATGTTTGGTCTGAGTGACAGTCGGACGATACACCATCATCATTGGGAGTTCTTCAATCCGCCAGATAGTAAACCGTGATCAAGGTAATAATTATTTATATGAATGAAATTGATTGTATTTGTTTTATTTAAAATACTTGTATGCACATTTATAGAAATACGACACATAAGCTCTGTTGTCTATTTAAGGTTCGGCGGCAAATAAGAATATCATCAGTTTTGAGAATAACTAGCATTTCTTTAAATCAGACTTTCCACAGTTAATCTTAACTAAAAATGTAGCTATTACTGTTAAGTTTAAGTTACGTTGTTACTTTTCAAAATAGGTAATTGCTAAAATCTATTGACAGAATATATCTGATTGAAAAATATAATGACAGTTCATACGTTGCTCATTTGTATAACAAAATTACGTTAGCAAAAAATAAATATAGTATTGGAAATGGTGAACGAAAAAGAGCATCTAAATTTGTTAACTTATTTATTAATGTTATTTAGTTATTAACCATAAATGTAGTGTGTCGGCTGGTGTTATGCATTTTATAAAGTTTTGTTGTGTAAATGTAATTGAAAATAAAATTTGTAACAATAAACTTGTTTAAATTTTATCGAGAAAATAATTCATAACACAGAGAAATATAGACGAGCAAAGAGCATTCCTTAAAATACTTACACTCTATTTTTTACTCAAACAAGAGTTAATAGACATGCTTGGATATCCTATATCCTATCCTAATCATTAGGTAGGTAATTTAGCAATACTAATAATATTTTGTAGAGGTCAGTCATGGAGTAATTTACTTTGTTTTCAGAAATATCGTGTATTACGCTCTATACATGATACTGAAACTAAATTGACCATTTTTAGATTTTTTTTCTGTATGTATGTATGCATGTATGTATGTATGACCTCCATCACTCTTAAACGAATTAACTGATTTTCATGAAACTTGGTAGATAAACATTTAGAAGGACACGTGATAGGCTACTTTTTATCTTTTTTTAACGCGGACGAAGTCGCGGGCAGCAGCTAGTACATTGTAAATTTGTAGGAGTGGTTTATAAAATAGCCCGGAAATAGTCGATGGGTTATGCTTGAATTAAAGCTAAATAACTCTTCTACAACTTCAATACCCATGATTTTCCTCGTAGAATGATTATTTTAGACGAAAGACGGCTAATTGCAAGTAGCGGCTAAGTAGTGGTAGGCCCCTACACTGCGTTTCGCAGTAATTTGGGCAACCCGTCTGGCGGCAGTAACCACCACCTTACAGAATACCACCGTGAAATAACAGCATATGTGCTGTTGTGTTTCGGTGAATGAGTAAGGGATGCCAGAGCCCATTACCCCATCCCTCCCTTATCCCTTATCCTTAATCCTTCTATGGACGGCAGCGCACTTGTAGCACTTATAGCGTTGCTTGTGTTATAGGCGAACATAAAAATAAAATAAAAAAATTGCAAATTTCTAACTTTTTGGGAAAAATGGAAAAATTCTTCTCTTGCAACTGGTTAGGTAATTTCAGTTACGACATACAGAACTGCACTCAAATTGTAGGTAATTGTGTCTACTTTAAGAGTGTGTAAGATGACTTTTCCATAGAATTCACTTTTCAGAAGTTATAAGCCACAAACTGAAAAATGACCGAAAATTAGTAACTTTTTCGAGCACTGTACAGTTAGCACAGGTCTTTATAAATTACATGATGCACTGTAGGTAATAACACAAAGTGCTAAATAACCCTTATTTTCTTCATATTCAAGAGAGATCTGTGTCCAAACTTATCTCAACCGACCTTTTACCAAAAGTGGGTTAGGTCACATTTTACATTTTTGGCAGTTGTCCAGATTACTGACCGAGTCCGCTAATAAAACGGCATTATGCTTGTTTGCCTGATAACTGCTACATCGAAATATTTAGTGTCAAAACTGACATTCAGGACACAGGATAGTCTACTTTTTTCTTTTTCAAAGCGAACTAAGTCGCGGGCACCAGCTAGTATTGTATAATAAAAGTTTGAGATGTTTTAATAATTTGTGATAACAGATGTCTCTGTTAGATCAATCGCAACTTTCCCACTACCAGAACTAACAGCAAGTAAGTATCATTGATGGATCTGATCACGGTCAATCTTCAGTGAATGCTTAGATTATGTTTATCTGCTCGCTATTAAATTACACTCGTATCAAAGGTTGACACTCGCTATTAAATGTTGGTGTGGTTAGATTATTATTATTAGATCAATTAAGCCATTGTGAATTCATACAAAAATTCTATAAAGCCACCTTTAGTTCTTCCCGAATTGAAGAAATTCCCAAACCTTACTGCTTGCTTGCGTTACAAGCGACGGTAGCCACCTACCATCAAGTGAACCGTCACCCTGTCTGACAAAATTTAAATAAAAAATATTTAATTTGTTCTAGTCCTTCTCATTGATGTCAGTAGGTAATTACTTACCAGCATTTTATTTATTTAAATATACATTTGGTCCAAGGAGCCACTCTAAAACGAGTAATACATAATCAAGTCTTTTCTTTAAGTTACAGATGTTCTCGAGTTACAGGTTTATATATATCACTACTACATCTAAAATAAATTCCTCCGCCGGGTCTGTGTGTTCGCGATAAACTTGGAAACTACTGCACCGATTTTCATGCTGTTTTCCCAAGTGGATAGAGTGGTTCTCGAGGAAGGTCTTGGTATATAATTTGCATCCGTGCGAAGCCGGGAACAGGCCGCTTGTATTAATAAAGATTAGAGAAAACAATTAATCATTCCTATTAGTCAGTAGCGATATCAGAATTGAAAGAGGAGTGAGGCAGGGCGATCCTTTATCGCCAAAGTTATTTATAGCTGTTCTAGAAAATATATTTAAAAGATTAAACTGGACACAGAAAGGAATAAGGATCTTTGATAGATATTTGAGTCATCTGAGATTTGCGGACGATATTGTCATTTTTGCGGAAAATCCGATTCAATTAGAAAAGATGATATGTGGTTTGGATGGGGAAAGCTCAAAAATTGGACTAGAAATGAATGTTTCAAAAACCAGAATTATGACGAACAGTTTTAAAAAACCTATAAGTGTGAATGGACAAAATATAGAATATGTTGATAGTTATGTTTATCTTGGGAAACAAGTCTCGTTAACTAGGGCAAGTAACGAAGAAGAAATAGATAGGAGAATAAACATAACCTGGCAGAAATTTTGGACACTTAAAGAAATTTTAAAGGGAAATTATAGTTTGGATTTGAAAAAAACTGTAATCGAAACATGCATCATACCTTGCCTACTGTACGGATGCCAAACGTGGGTCTATACAAACAAAATTGAGTCTAAAATTAATTCCTGCCAACATGCTATGGAAAGGAGTATCTTAAATTTGAGAAAAATTTATAAAATTAGAAATAAAATCATACGGCAAAAAACTAAATTAACAGATGCTCTCCAACAGGCATTAAAACTTAAGTGGCAATGGGCAGGTCACATTTCTAGATACAAAGACAAAAGATGGACCATAACGACAACGAGATGGAAAGGACCAGAAGGGAGAAGGAGTGTTGGACGTCCAAAGGAAAGGTGGTCAGATGACATTATTAAAGTAGCAGGGAAGGATTGGTTGAACATTGGCAGTGACAGGAAACAATGGAAAAAAATGGGGGAGGCTTTTACCCAAACAAGGGATCCACGAGCCCACAACTAGTTTATTTAATTTATTAAATTGATGTAATTTTATTTTTGTTAATTGTTTGTGGAAATAAATAAAGCTTTATTATTATTATTATTATTATTAGTCAGTAGCCTAGCATTTCGTGGATTGATTTAGAGTCTGTCAAAAGTCAACCGACGTAGCTAGTAGTAGTGCTTTTCACGTAAATCAATCTTTTCATTTACATGTTTAATTACGTAATTTAGTTAACTTTGACAACTTACAAATTAGTCAAGTCAGCGGGGCAATCAGCGATTAAAAAAAAAACATATTATATTTTATAGTTTTATTATAATAATTTGGGCGAAGTTTTACCTTATTACTAATTAAAACATATTGTTACAAAAAGGTATTTTGGAACCCTTTTATTAACTAAACTAACTTAACTTTTAAAGGATCAAAGACTGTATTTGTTCTCTTGTCGCGACCTAGCTCTTAAAATTTGAAAACATTTGTTGCTATAGAAATAACGCAAACGCAAATTAATATTACAGCTTGCCATGTTAAGTTAAATTTGCTAGCCCTAAATTCACTTCTTCGGTTTTAATATTTAAATAGCTATATATAAATATAATCACCAAGTAAAGTAATATCTAATGTCTGACACCAATATTACAATTATAAATAGTTAGTAATTGTATGTCCAATGGAAATGAATTTTTAATATAAACTGTAAACTGTAAAGTCCAGGTAAAAGATTCGAAAGTTAATATTTATACTTGCATCAATAATCTCAAAGGTTCCAACCCACATGACAATAACGTCGACCATAAATACGCCAGGTGTGTATCCTTAGTAACTGCAAAACAGCTCCCTGCTTCTGTAAGATTAATTAAAAAGTGATTTAAAAAAGTTTATAAACAAAGTGATTGATAAAATCTATTCGTACTAATATTATGAATGCCAAAGTTTGTATGCATGTTTTTTACTCTTTCACGCAAAAACTACTGAACCGATCGCCGTGAAATTATATTATAAAGAGGAAAGATTTGATTGTTTGTTTGTATAGAATAGGCTCCGAAACTACTGGACCGATTTAAAAAATTCTTTTGCCATTAGAAGCCGACATTATCCGTGATGAACATAGGATACTTTTTACCGCGGGAAAATGCTTCATTCCTATGGGGAATCTAAAATAAAAGTAAATACTAGCGGCTTGGCCCGGGAGATAGCGCCCATCTATCCAAAATACGGTAGATGGCGTTTTATACTTTTCTATGCGGACGAAGTATATAAATGTAAGAACATTAAGAACATTATCATAACATATGAAATGTTCTGTTATAAGCGACGGTTGCCACCTACCATCGAGTGGACCGGTTAGTTTGTCTGTCGGCCTTTCTGAAATGACCAATTCAAGTTAGGAATAAAGTGACTAAAAACGATATCAAAATCTACTTGTATCATCATCATCTTAGTTGTAGCGCATAACAATAATTTTTAGCATTGACCCTCTATAGTTACTTTATTTGGTTAAAAAGTATATAGCAATGTATAAAAAACATTTCGTACTTTTTGAATAGCGATTACATATTCAAAATTGTGTTGTGTACTTGAGTGTCTTTGATTCCATGACAGATTTGCGGCAGACAGACGTCGAGCGGAGCAGAGTCCGGCGCCCGTCGCCAGGCACGTGCCCCAGTCCTCCATCGTCTCGGCTGTCACCGATTTCAAGCCTGCCGGTATAATTCGTATGCTGATGTTATAAATGCAAACACTTATGAGACTCCCTATAAAAACTCATTCCAGGTAAGGCGAGGTGCCCATCCACACTCTTGTATTCGCCTCGTCTGGGCAAACTTCACAAGTAGTGTAGAGGTGGGGTTACAATAATTTATGTATCAACAGGTTTAGACGCTTTACAATTTATGCCTTGATTACACGTATCAAGCAAACGGGCGAGACAGCTTATACATCAGAATAAGACATAAAACGCGGACTAAGTCGCGGGCACCAGTTAGTACTATCATTTTCATACATTTTTGTTTCTTCAGAAGCATTTCGAAGAAGCAAAAATGTATGAAAATATATTCCATGCCATGGCTAATGGAAAACCGCCCATTATATAAATAATTTCACCCTTTGAAGTGAAATGTACTTTTAGATGGTGTCAGGAATCCCGCCGCTTTCCGGGGTTCTACATTTATACATTTATATAATTTGTATCAAGTATTATGTTTATACTCACATGGGTGTCTTGATTGACAATCAACTCAACTTCTAGTCTTTAGTTATTGCACCGTCATTTTCCTCTTTTTTAGATGATAATACATTGTCACTAACATGAATCCGATTTAGTATCTTCACTAGATTTTTCAAAGCCAGCCACCACTGTAGCTAAAATATCCGCTAACCCAGCTATGCATTTAATTTGCTTTTTCTTCGTAGGATCTTTCTGTTTCTCTATATTTATATTTTTATTCACTTCTACTTCACTATCCTCGCTCAAAGAGGTTGATGACCTTCGTTCCCAAAATTTTCCATCACTTCTTATTCCAGGAATGCGACGTAAAGATCTTTGTGGTGGACTGTCGGAGCAATCGTCTTTTTTATTTTGGTTAGTATTTTCGGATTCTGAAGTACTTTCTTTTGATATATTCTCTTTGTTTTCAAATGCCTTTGAAGATCTGGTTAAAGTTTGCCGGTCTACTGTTTTAACTAATTCCCTGGGGGTTCTTCTTTCATTTTCATACAAGTAGTGTACTTTTGCTATGGCGTTTAAAGATGCCATTCGGCGCCTTTTACTAGGTGCTGTTGATTGTTGATTCATTACTTCTTGTTTTCTTACTCAAAGCTTGTGACCGCATAAACCGCTATACGGATAAACAAATAAAATACACTTAATTATAAATAAAATTGACCGTTGCGTTGCACTTGTTTTTGTTTTGTTAAGTTATTTATATTGGTAAAGTTGACAGCTGACCTGACATTGATTGATTAATGATTACAAGATCAATGTACCTTTTCCAGAATTATTTTAGGCACCGTGCTAAGTGATTGCATTGAGACGACAAATTAAAAAAAAACAATTTCATTGCATTTTTAAACCACTAATTGATTTTACTTACAAATGAGAAATTATATCATTAATCTGTGTATCAAGAAATTCATATGCGTAGAACGAAACGTACAACATAATTGATAGACGATACCAACATACCAATATTTTATAAACAGTGGGCCATAGACACTCAGTGGGCATACAGTGGGTATGACCATAGACACTAGTATACTACGTAATAGACGCACAGACTCCCCGTTTTCCGCGTGACGAAAACTGAAATGTCTACGAGTGCGTGATTATATAAGTGTGTGAGTGAGTTTTAGAGATGTCCCTTCGTTATCGACAAGTAACAAAGAGCTAATGGGCGAGTTATAATGTTTTTTTATTTATACATATCTATTATTTCACTAGACAACTCGTTCACAATAGGTAATTCTGTTCAGTTGAACATAAAAACTTAAAGTGGAAACTAGATATTGCTTTGAAATGAAACAAGTTGTTGGTATAAATTGCTTTATTAAAAATTAATAACATTTATATTAACAAAAATGAAATATCACGTTAGACAAATATTACTTATGCCACCTAAGGGATTTAAAAATTGAAATTTTGATAAGTACTATCTAAGCCACAACATTAGTATAGGTACACAAATGATTTGGTTTACCGTTTAAGTTATTAGGCGCCATTCATTTATCACGTAAGATGATTTTTGACAAGTATAAACCCCCTCCCACACCATATTTATTACGCAAGTCTAAAGTAAAAAACATTTACACGTTTGGATTGTTTTAATTTTTATGTTTCTAAGAAAAAAAATTAGGAACGATTATTATTTGTACAAAGGTACTAGTGATTTTTATTTTTTGGTAATAATCAATTATTATTGTATAACAATTTAAATCTACTTGTCAAAGCTAAAAGAAAATAAACTGAAACACTATTAGTTTTTTTAGTTTTTTTCTCTATAAAACAGCTAAACCAAGCATTAATCAACGACATTATAGTAAATCATCTGAGCTACGTTTACATATTAAATTTTAAGAGATATAATTTTAGTGCGAATAATTTTATTACCTATTAATTTAATCGATATCGATGATTCAAAAACTCAATCACTACGTAAATTGTGGCAATTTTCACAGACACAATATCTTTTTTTTTTATTTATGAAAGTGAGAAATATATATAAAACACAAAACTACGTGATATCTTAATTTATTACACAATTTACCATATTCCTTAAACCTAATTTTCACTGAAAATTAGGCGTTTAAAATTGATAGTATGTGGATCATATTTGACTGTGAAATGTCTCATTATTTGGATTATTCCTGTGATTCACTTCACAATCAGGCACTGAACAACACCCCATGTTGATTTTAACAATAATTTTAGGAAATTTAAAAGGATTTCTTGAGAAAATACACAAAAACTGAAAGACGCTATTCGCAACGTTCTTATATGTTACTCTAGCTCTCTCAAAACCAGTCATATTTTCTCATTGTTTCCTGTTTCTTTCGCACTCGTATTCGTGTCATAAGAGACTGCCTTCTCGCTTGCACGCTCTGTGGGTCTATTACGTAGTATACTAGTGTCTATGGGTATGACAGTGGGTATCAAATCAATCAATATTTATGTCATGTTATATGCAGTACAGAGTAGAAAATAGTAAGAATAATAACTTCAAAATTGTAATTATAATTTCATAAATACTAAACGGATTCTAATAAATTATCCGATAAGAGAAATGATAAGACAAAAACTCTTTAAAATCACTGAACATCATATTTATTTATGGCAATAAATTGAACATAATAATATGTTATTATGTTATTCTATACCTCTTCTTAATGTCCATTATATTAATGTCTATGCCTCTTCTAGTGGTCTGGTCACTGATCTCTACTAAAGCACTGGATCGGCTGCTGTCAAATTATTTTTATGTCTATTTGAAAATCGCCATTTCGGCGCTGTAGGCTATGGCGTGTAAGTACATGGAACTAAAACTAGTGATATCCACATGATAGGGACATTTACAGAATACACATTTCTTCATGCTTCAAAACTCAAGTGGACACAAATAAACTTAAACAGTCCCTGAGACATCAACAAAAAGAATAAAAAGTAAATAAAACAGACTCTATTATACTTATCTATGGATTAAAAATACGCAAACGTCAAAATTTGTTCCAGTAGTTATGTACGGCGGGGCTTCAAAAT
The DNA here is from genome assembly GCA_918317495.1 of Synanthedon vespiformis. Classification (NCBI taxonomy): domain Eukaryota; kingdom Metazoa; phylum Arthropoda; class Insecta; order Lepidoptera; family Sesiidae; genus Synanthedon; species Synanthedon vespiformis. Next base: position 10,015,792 of record OU906947.1, read on the forward strand.
GGTACACGAAAGTGTCTGTAATTTAATTTGTACGGGACTACGGGGTAACCTATCCAGAGGTATAAAGAGATCAGTGGGTCTGGTCTAGTTTAGCTTGGCTGCAGTAGGGTGGCGGTAGGTAGGTGTAGGTAGTAGATAGTTATACGAGGTGCTCTCGTTTGGTTGGCCGTAGTTTGTTGCTCGCTGTATCTACTCTACTACTACTAGTAGTTCGCCAACCTTCGGTAATCGCTTATCGTTGTTGTGACTGCTGTTACGATAAATTCCAACTTAAATATTTGAATCGAAGTAAATAATGAGATAAAAGGGGACACGCTAAGTCCGTCTGAAACGGTGAAAGCCTTTCAATAAAAATGTAAGCACTTGATTGATTCTATTTTGCATAGATGTATGAGATAAATTTTTCAGCGTGTATTATTATGAGTTATTGAGATAAACACCTATTTTTTTTTGGTTAGGTCCGTCGAAAGCAGGACCATTCAAGAATGTGGCTTTTGCTCCGTGGTGTCCGCACTTCTGCGGCGAGTTATGTGCGTCGGCAGCAGAAGAGGCAGCACAGATTCGTTCTATAGGGGACTTGGCGAGCAAGACACCCTGGTAAATATTTCCTTTGGCTTATTATGTCATCAAAGTTCATGTTTTTGTCAGTTTTCATGCGTTTTTCATACATAATATTGTGTTATTTCGGCGATTACTTCGGCCCAGTAAACGTACAAGGCAATCAACCTCTTGATTATTATTTACTGTACGCACGAGAAGTATGTGCTATTTGCAGTTTGCTCTATTAAGTTTACTGTGCTAATGTACGAGACATGTTTTATGGTTATGATTTTTTACTTCATAATATTGCCAATGTTATTGTAAACATTATATAGGTAGAGGAATGTGTGTATTAATTTAAAATGTAAAAGTTTTTAAACAAACTTATTTCGATAATAGAATACAACATTTCATTTCATTACTTATTCAAATTCATTTCAATTTTTTTCCACAATTGTTGATGTTTATTTGTGCTAAAAAGTGAAAGTTACAATTTCACTAGTGTTAAGAATCACACAACAGTTTTATTTTTGTTTAACTCATACAGTTTGTATTGTGACATAGTTATTGCTTCTGTTTTATGATTTTATTTCCACAAATTCTCTCAATTCGATTGTATTTTTTATGTTTGTTTTTTTCTATTTTTTTTAATGTGAAAGCTGGTGCTTCCCGTTTGGTCCCATTTAAATTTGGTCCAGTTCTGACATTGGCATCCATGAGATAACAATTTCAAATTGTTTTTTTTTTGTTAAAAAGAGTTATATTCTATAAAATACTAAAGATAAAATTGATATAATCTCATGATTATATCAATTGGATGTCATCATCCAAAAGTTTTCTAATGTACAAACAAAAACTGTAGACATCGTAACATCTTCCGTTGTATCGACAGATCAGATTAAATTTCAAAATCCTTGTCGAACCCCTATGAGGAATTATTATCCTTTATTATCCATTTATAATGACTAATTGTTATGGTCCCTTGAAGGTCGCTATATCCAAATCATGATGTAAGATATTTTCTTTTTAAATTTTGGATGTGTCATGAAATATCTATACTAATATTATAAAGAGAAAATATTTTATTGTTTGTTTGTTTGTATAGAGTAGGCTCCGAAACTACTGGACCGATTTGAAAAATTATTTTACCATTAGAAGCCGACATTATCTGTGATGAACATAGGATACTTTTTACAGAGGGAAAATGCTTCATTCCTACGGGAAAACGGGTAAAAGGACAACGGGTAGTAAGAATAATTCCTTCCGTACTTAACTTCTTTTTCTCATAACTTCTAAACTGCTGAATCGATTGGGTTGAAATTTTATATGATTATTTCGATGGTTTCCGATTTAAAAATACAATTGGACCCGGTAGGTGGCACTGCTGTCAGTATGTCAACTACTAAACGGCTTGACCGATTGGGTTGAAATTTTGTATTTGTATTTCCATGGTTTCACAGACACGAATGTATTATATTTTATAAAGTTACGCGGAAGAAGTCGCGTGCAACAGATAGTATTTTATAAATCGAGAACCGCTGTATCGATTTTTTAGATGTTTGATTTTTTTTAGTTTGTCTCCATTTCGAATAGCAGAACAACTTTTAAAACATCGGAAAACATTCACGAAAAAAAATAGAAGAAAATTATTTTTTTCATACATTTACGTATTTTTATAGTAAGTCGGTACCAGATACGTAGACCAGCTAGTTTTCCATAAATCATGTTAGGAGAAATATCACATCTCTGTATTTAGAACTTGCTGGTGTTTAAGACGTTTATATACTCCAATGTCTTTCAAAATTATTATTTTAATTTATTTTATTTATATTTGGGAAACATAATACAATATCTTGATACAGGTTATACACACAAGTACATACAAGCAAAACATAAATCAACAAAGTTTAAAACATATTACAAGTTACAAGACTGTACAGAGTACATAATATTGAAAACTGAGAGAGAACATACACAAAGGCAAACAAAAAAAAAAAAGAAATAGAAAAAGAAACAAATACACCAGATAACAAATAACACAATATAACAAACCAAGTAAAAAAAATAAACTGGCCTGTTAATTGTGACTATATGAAAGTGAATAATAAGAGTTTTTATGTGACATTTTGTCACGTATTACATTTTGTCCACTCTATAGTAGGTATCCTTCGCCAAAATTGCGAAAATAAGTTAGCAACAAAATTATGGATTACACATTCAAGTCGTTTAAGCTTCGTATGTTAATATAATTAAAAAACTTTTTAACGAACCTTTGCCCACAGTCAAAGTTAAATTGTATGCTTATGACCTTCCGTAGCGTTCGAGCTATCTCCTACCGAATTTCTCCAAAGTTGAAAGTTGTCTTATCGTGAAATAAATAAATAAATAAATAAGGAAAACATACAAAATTAACCTTATTATTTTCCATAACAATGTGTTCAATAAAATTCGTTTTGAAGGTAGTTTGAACTCCAAAGGACATATACTTGTACCAAACTTACATAACTGCTGCTGGCGTAGCCGCGTACAAAGCTAGCAAGTTATAAATTGTTTTACGTATGCAAGAATTTGAAGCCTTATCATACAGAACATAAAACATTTTTTGTAATTCAGCCAGACAAGGTTATAATAATTATAATCCGTACTAATATTATAAATGAGAAAGTATTTATGGAGGTTTATTACTTTTTTAAGCAAAATCTACTGAACCGATCACCATGAAATTTGAATACACGTTCTGTGGGACATAGGGAAAGACATAGGGACCGGAGGAAGTCGCGAGCATCAGCTAGTAAGCTAATATATTAATCGAAATCGAAATCGGTTCATCAAAAGCGGAGTTTCTCTCGTATTTATAAAGAGTATGGAAATTAGTACATCACACAAATATAAAAGAGACACGTTTATAGCTGAATTTATGAGAAATCTAATAATTTACAGATTTTTTAATTGTACTTAGGTGCTGCATCCTCTTGAGGACCGATAGAACCATTGAGTTCGAACTAATAACCTTGATAGTTCTTATAAACTGTTAATAATAATGATTACCTACTTTTTCTCGTTAACTTTCTAAATAAATATACCTACTTTTCTTTGTTGTTGATTTTAAATCCAGCTAGAGTCAGTTGATTTATTTATGTTACCCTGTAATGAGATCTGAAGAGAACGGAACAGTTATAAATCTGGGGCAAAGCCAGAGCTTTCCGGGGGACGCTGTAACAAATTGTCGACTATGCTTTTCCAATTTTTACCGCACAGTTAAAAATGTTTTTTAGATTGACGTCATGGTTTTCATGCAACCTGGTTTTCAACTTGGCTTTCATACAACGTAAAGTTTTTAAGGTAGTGATGGTTGCCAATAAAATAAAAGTTACTTAGCGTTTAATTGTAAAAAAACCCATAAGGTCCCTAATAAGACCATAAGACAAACAAATAATTCTTTACCATGTTTACCAGCAAGCTGTTTCGGCAAAAGTATAATAGTATTAAAATTATAAAAATACTCTTTCTTTAAACGGCCGTTTAACAAATTCTGTGGAGATCACGTGACCGTTATACTCTTAAGAAAGAAGTTGAGATCTTTTACGATTTTCGGCTTTTATTTGAAAGAAAGTTGTAAAGTCAATAATTGTTGATTACATAGGTAATACCTATTAGGTATATTGTACATTAATTTGTGTGATAAGACTTACGGCTTTGTAGTGGCGAATTAAATTTAGTTATTCTAGGTGTAACTATTCGGTTATAGTCAAACACAAGACTGAAATTGAATTTCATAATCTAAATGGACATATTTTATGCGTTTTTCCTTAGATACTAATTAAACGTATGAATTTAACTTGTTCTCTACTTTGAAATTATTTTCCATAAAATCACCGACATTGTGGTCCTATGGTCGCAATGAGAGAAAACCGCATTTTCTTGAAGATGTCGGTTATGCCCATTGAAACTTACAGTGCTTTCACGACTCATACACTTTTACAGATCCGTCATGAGAAATTCGACTCAATGAAGTATTAGAAAAAGTATATTATATTTTATTACTAGCTGGCGCCCGCGACTTCGTCCTAACCTGTGTCCCGTACGTCTAAATGTTTGTCTACCAAGTTTCATTAAAATAAGTTAATTCGTTTAAGAGTTAACTATAGAGGAACATACCATACATACATACACTTACAGATTTGTTATTAGTATTGATTGATGATTGATGAAATAATTAATTTTATATTTTAATAGCTAACCAGGCGAACGTTGTTTTGCTATATAAATTTTTTTTTGGATATTTGGAAATTTTTTTGGATGCATATCATTTAACTATTTATCACTTTTTTGGGGGCCACCTTTATCACTTTTAGAGGTATAAAAAATAGTTTACGACGTATTCAAAGACCTAAAAATAATTCTCGTGTCACAGTGTTTGTAACCAAACTCCTACGAAACAGCTTGACCAATTTTTTTATGAAATTTTGCATAAATAAAATTATATATGGTCTAGCGACCTGCTCCCGGCTTCGCCCGCGTCCGATCTACACAGAATTACCCGCTGGACTAATCTGAAGGTTGTCTGAAAGTTTCATTAAAATCGGTTCAGCGGTTTTGGAGTCCATAGGGAACATATACACACACATCGCCTTTTATGTATATTAAGATAGATAGATTATGTAATAAATATTTTACATTACACCGCGTAACTAGATTTTTTTTCACTAGACCAGTTAGTAGACACGTTACAATACATCGCCGATATCAATGATATCAATATCACACAATTAGACTTTAATCTTTTGGCATTGAGATAGTTTGGACGAGAGTTTCATAGTTTCCCGAATGCGTCCATCTGAGTCTTCAGTCTGCTGACCTCTTTCCCGAAGTTGATTTTGCCAACTTGCCAAACTGACCTACAGTTAATTTAATTTAACATTGGACAGAAGGCGAAATAGTGACAGAAGTTTTGAACATTTTTTTTTATAATTATAAAAATAATAATTTTACAGTAACTTGGTCCTCCTTTGCCTTGTTTATTATTTTCCAAGTTTATTTAGAATAGACTTTTAATTTCAAACAGATTTCTAGAGAACTCGAACTTTTTTTGATCGAATTTATTTTGAAACGATAGGTTTCGAAATGAAAATTTTCAAAATGAAAAGAATAACAAAATATTAAAAAAAAATGAATATTATCGAGATTTCTTCGTAAGTAGGTAATTATTTTAGCACTTGACAAATTTCGTTAAATCTCCATGCGAAATACTTAGTTGTGTTAAATCTATATTATATAAGTAAATGTACTTTGATATTGAAATATAAATAAGAAATTCTTCTACTTACGTTCCCTAAATGTGTCGTACGTAACATCTTTGTATTGAACAGACTTACTCCAACTGCCAAATATTATGAATTATACGTAATCGTCTATAATAGCAGTTATTGTGAATTTGCGTTCACATTTAGCCCCATATTATATAACTAGCTGGTGCCCGCGACTTCGTCCGCGTTGAAAAAGAAAAAGTAGCTTATCCTGTGTCCTGTACGTCTGAATGTTTATCTACCAAGTTTCATGAAAATCAGTTAATTCGTTTAAGAGTTACGAGTAAGGAGGAACATACATATACACACATACATTCATACAGAAAAAATGTATGTATGTATGTTCCTCCATAATTCTTAAACTCGACCAGTCCGCGATAAACTCAAACTACCGCACCGATTTTCATGCTGTTTTCACCAATTGATAGAGTGGTTCTCGAGGAAGATTTTAGTATATTTTATAACTAGCTGTTGCCAGCGACTTCGTCCGCATTAAAAAAAGATAAAAAGTAGCCTATCACGTGTCCCGTACTTCTAAATGTTTATCTACCAAGTTTCATGAAAATCAGGTGATGGAGGAACATACATACATAGGCAAAAAAATTCTAAAGGCGTAAATTTAGTTTCAGTATCATGTATAGAGCCAACTATACACGATATCTCTGAAAACAAAGTAAAGTATTCCTACAGATTTATTATTGATTTACAAAGTTATGCGGGCGAAGTCGCGGGCAGCAGCTAGTATAATATAAAAAACTTAAAACTAGAGTGCCACGAGCAGGGGAAACTCCTGGACAATTTGTGCCGTGTCAAAAAGTACCACCTTCTGTATCTGTCCCTTGATCCAGGTGTTGGTTATTGTTTTTAGTGAATAAATTAATTTGTGAGTAATGATGATTTTTAAAATAATAAAATTGCGTAACAAAATTATTGCAGCAATAGTTAACGTCACCGTTATTTAAAAAATGCAGTTATTGAATTGAATTGAATACCTAAGCATTTGATGCTTTATATTTTGTGCTATTTCTACAAATATAAACTGTTCGTTGAAAAAACAATGCGGGTTCAATGCTCTTATTATTACAAAATACTGTTTATTTTATACGATTTTTTTTTAAATACACTATTTAATCGCATGGACATTGCGATATTATAAATATTATAAATGTTAAATTTATATGTTTCTAGGTTTCTTACTTTACTGAATCACGCAAAAAGGGCTGTACGGATTTGGATGAAATTTGGTACACAGACAGTTTATTACCAGGATAAACATATAGCACACTTTTTATCTTGGAAAAATGTTGGATCGCTTCGGAATTAAAAAATAAAACGAACTACAATGCGTATGTAGTAGAAAAAGAAAAAAAGTAGCCCATTCTGTGTCCTGTACGTCTAAAATTCTAAATGTTTATCTACCAAGTTTCATGAAAATCAGTTAATTCGTTTAAGAGTTATGGAGGAACATACATACATACAGAAAAAAATTCTAAAAATAGTCAATCTAGTTTCAGTATCATGTATAGAACCTATAAACACGATATCTCTGAAAACAACCTTACAGATTTATTATTAGTATTGATTACGGGTATTGCTGTAAACTAGGAGAATAAGGTAATGTAAAAGTTGCTTTTTTTTTGTTCTAGAATATCGCAGACAAGACTTCAGAACTCTCAGATGAAGGCGAAGTAGCTACACGTGAAAGTGAGTACATATCGATACCTTAGCTATATAAGTATACTAAAATCCAACGCCAATTAGAAAAATGTCCATTTTTGGTTTATTGCAAACTGGATACATATATACTGCGGTAAATGAGATCTGTCTACATAAGCCAGAAGTTATGTGGATTTCGCTCATCCCTCTCTTTCCATGATTAGATACTATTTTAAAATCCGGTGGTTTGTTTATAAGTGGTTAGCGGAGAAACGACAGAGGCGGGCAGAGATTTTATTCTATAACTAGCTGGCGCCCGCGACTCGTCCGCGTTGAAAAATAAAAAAGTGGCCTATCCTGTGTCCCGTACGTCTAAATGTTTATCTACCAAGTTTTATGAAAATCAGTTAATTCGTTTAAGAGTTATGGAGCAAGATACATACAGAAAACAATTCTAAAAATCGTCAGTTTAGTTTCAGTATCATGTATAATCAGCCTATGAACACGATATCTCTGAAAACAAAGTAATTTACTCCATGTCCATGACCAACCCTAACAGATTTATTATTAGCATTGGTTGATTTGTTCTTAAAACAATATTTACGTTCGTTTTCTTTGGTTTTAATTATTATTTTAACTTTGCCCGTTTACTTTCCCTATCACTTTTCTCGATCTCTCTAATCTAAAATTAACCACCTAATAAATTATCATCAGATGAAGAATGTTATTTACAGTAACAGAAGTAATATTGTTTCAAAGGGATACTCGTAAAATAAATTATTATATTTCAAAGTTAAAGAAAATAATTCAGTGAGCTATTTTATTGAAATATATAATGATTTTTATTCTTATTGTCCAGCTACGAACTTTTCAACTATTATTGGTCCTATTTACAATTACTACGTATTATTTAATAGTCCTATGAGTCCTGAAGAAAATTAAAATATTTCTTATTTTGAATCTAAGCGATTGTCAATTACGACATTGTACAAACAGAATATGTGACCTCGTGATATTGTCGTATTAGATTGAGATCCCAGTCGCCCCAGACTTACGTAATTTTAGGAAAGCTGAAATTTTCAGGACCGGTAGTATAACATAAGCTTAAAAAGGAAATGGATACTCGCTAAGCTGAAAGCGGGGCCGTTTTATGGGTTGCTTTCCTTGCTCGTTTTCCTTGCACAGCGAAACTTTTAACGAGCCTGGGAAGATGTTTGGCCCGTCAGATTTGTCTGGCTCTTTGGAAAATATTTTAAAATATTGTACTTAATAATATAAAATGACATAAGTTAGCTTACGTTTTTTTTCTACCGTGTTACCTGGCAACCCATAAAACGGCCCCGCTTTCAGCTTAGCGAGTATCCATTCCTTTCTAAGTTTATGTTATATTACCGATCCTGAAAATTTCAGCTTTCCTAAAATGACGTAAGTCTGGGGTGACTGGGATCTTGGTCCATATAAGTTTATAACAACAAACTGCTTACGTATTGTTATAGTAAACGTCAAGAGCTGTTTGAATTTAATAACAACTGTACACGCGTGCCTGTCTATTTTATACTCATCAAATTCAATGAAATTTAGTTTCATTAGCTGGCTCCAGAATCTAACATGACGATGTTCGTAAATTGATTCAAAATGTATGGAGCCCCACATAGAGATTTCTATTGTTTTTTAAATTCCGCTTAAATTGAACGATTTGTGAAATGTGTATATCGATTATATAGGTCATTAGATAACATTGATAACATATTTATCAAAGTAAATCAGCCTTGTTTACTAAATTTTATCTCGTTTCGATTTAGCGAGATAATGACTCAAGGGAAATAGTTAGGTAGTAGATAAGTTACAGAAAAAAATCAGTGTTAGTTTCAAAAGAAATCATGTCAGGTATAAACTGAATAAACACGAATCATATTAGCCATTTTGTACAACAGTTCTCTGTCGCCTCACTAAAATAGTATCTAATACCTAGAATCCGCTTTGATCATTTATTTATATCGATAGGGTAGGATATATTGGTAAACCAGTGCAACCACCATTCGTTTGAAATTGACTTTACAAAAAAAGAATCACGTCAGTATTAATCCATCCTTGCATCAATAAAAACGCTTGTTTTATTTATATTAGTCAGGCTATAATGAGCTAGTATCTAATAGAGGCCACTCCGATCATGTTAGGTAAAACTGGATATACCAGGTATAACGCGACTCGTTTGAAACTGATTTTTCAAACAAACCATTCAACAACCATCAAAATAGAATGCAGCTATTTTGATTAATATCACGTTTGTATAGTAATAACACTCTGCAGTGCTTTATAAACTATCTATACCTAATATAGGTCATAATAATAAGCTAAAACCTGGTAGAGTTGGCTACGTACAAACGAAAGTTTATGTGCTTAATACATCGAAAGTTCTAAGTTATTTGCACACAATTTTAGTTCAAATTGTACGAGTTTCAAAATCACGATTCTCAACTGGTATCATCCTTATATTAATGGTCTACTTCTCGTTCACACTTTGCCCGCTACCGGTTGAAGGAGGTGGCAACAACATAGTCTCAATGCCTGCTCGTTCTGAAGAGAACTTTCTTTGTTGTTATGTTATATTTTGAGGGATGATCATGCCTACTCAGCCAGGCTAAGATCAAATTGGGTGTAGCTTTGTTTCGTCTATCACTGAAATACAAAAGAATATAGACATAATAAGCGGTTTCACATCTACTCGTATTTAATTTTATTTAGCATACGTCCAATTTTATCACTTATTTAGTTTTGCAAATAAATTATTTGCAAATGCAATAAATGCCCGTCTGGGCTGTCAGTGTTCAATAAAACGTGAGTTAAAATATGTATAAAACTTATTTTCCTTTTTCGTTCCGGTGTCGTTTTACAACCTGCTATGTCCTAGTGTATTTTCTGACGACAAAAACGGCAGGCAGTAAAAAGAGGCAGTCATATAGCCAGACCTATTCATTATTTAACTACTGTGGAATGATTTAGTGTAACCATATTCATATAATATTACAAAAAGTGTAATGCGGCCTAAGCAATGGAACAACAGCATTAGGTCATTAATGTGTTTTATTAGTGGATAAATAGACCACAAATTAGGTCGAGGAAAAAATTCCTTTGTATTTCAAATACAAATAGAAGTCTGTCCGTATCTATCTTTTTTCCCGCTAACTTCTAACGATTTTGTTACAGTTTTCACTAAGTAGTAGAAAGAGTGATTAACGAGAAGTGCACACAAAAATTGCATTTGTGCGAACCTGGCCACTAGTAATATAGGAATACCTTGTTGCCATCTAAATATTTTGTATAAGGCATCCATGATTCTGTTATAGAATTTTCACATTTTTGATAACAGGATTGTAGTTTATTTCTAAGATATCAACCTTAAAGTACTCGAATCGTTCACAAAATGAAGTATAAATCTAAGAGTGCAAGGTATACGATGAAAGCGTTACTAATGATGAGAGACCTCACCCTTTCTTTTATCAATTCAGGTCGTTTTGTCTTAATTTCACGCTTTAGCCACGTCAGCTATAGGCTACATCGATCCAAATCAATACTGTAGCCTGGTAGTAAAAGTATACATTATGAAAGATGCCCTTCAAATGAAACAACACAAATTACATCTCTTTATTTCACGTAATTAGGATTTCGTTAATGACATATATTAGGTCAGGTCCAGTCCATTATTGTCTAAGCGGATTAATAGCGTATCGTTAATTTTTCATTTCAACCAAGAAACAAATAAAAAAATTTTAAAAACAGTTTTCGTCAATTGTATCGTAAAGATACTTGCTACAAAAGACATTTGATTACAAAATACAAATATAGAAATTTCGCTCCGGATTTGCAGGATTATCGTGATGGATCCATCACAGATCCATCATTTACATACATGCATAACATCACATCACGTAATCATTAAGTCATAAAATCTAGAAAACATAGTTTTGTTTGTTATCGTAAGCATCTGCTAAGAAAAAATTTTTAAAATGTAAATTCTTTGCGAAGCCCGGTCGTGTCACTAATTATAAAACAAAGTTGCTGTCCGTGTTCGTCTTTTTTTCCGTCTTTTAAACTACCCAACGTACTTTGCTACAGTTTTTACTCGGAATTGATCTTTTTAGTAAATTAACAAGGGTAACGAGGTTTGTGTAATATTAATAAAGAAAAAAAAAAATGCATCCGCGCGAAGTCGTTGGCGGTTCCCTTGTTATTTAGTCATGAAATGCGTTCCACTGACTGTCATTAAAAGGAATAAATTATCTGGCTAAAACGTTTTCTATTTGTCACGAGATCTTTCTTTAGATCTCGACATAGTTTCGCTTCTTCTCAATAAAATATTTTTGTATCGCGATGAATCACCATTCAAATTTATATACCTGTGAGAGTTATATATAAATGTTGATATATTTAATATCTCGTCGCGCTTTATATATAAAAAAATATTGATGTCTCATCACAAAACAATGTTAAAACTAACTTTTTATACGAGTAATGATTGTAAAAAATATAAATTTTTATCTGAATCTAGTCGGTTGCCCTGTAAATCTCTATATATGTAAAAAAAATTACGTGTCACGTTCTTTAACGCCAATGAACTCTTAAACTACTGAACCGATTTTGATAAACTTCGAAACTATATCTGTAATTTGGTCCAACTTAAAAGATAGGATAGTTTTTATTTTGAACCCGGGCGAAGCCGGGGTTCATCCATATTGGCGATATTTCTTTGTCCTGAAAATACACGTGGCAATTTATTTTCATTTATATACTACCGACCCGCTCCTGATTTCGCCCCGATTACTTTATATACAAAAAAACCGTGTATCCTTCTTTCCATTAGTGAAAACCTTATCAAAATCCGTTGGGTGGCTTAGAAGTAGTTAGCGGAGAAACAGACAATGATGGAAACATGCATTTTTCCGCAGTAAAAAGTAGCCTATCCTGTGTCCTGTACGCTAAATGTTTATCTAACTACATACAGAAAAAAAATCTAAAAATAGTCATTTTAGTATCAGTATCATGTATTGCGCCTATAAACACGATATCTCTGAAAACATAGTAACTTACTGCACGACCAACCCTTACAGATTTATTATTAGTATTGATGATTGATGAAGCACCGAAGCCGTCATTGACTGTAAGAGGATGCAGTCGCCAGATAGGCTGCCAATAATTATGTGATAAATTGATTATATTATTAAAAATAATATTTACGTATATTTAAAGAATTGTTTAATTTTAAATAAAAATATGTTTAATAATTTTATTTTTATACTCCCAGTTGACCTTGCGCTAACTAGAAGAGTTTTGGCTTCTTGAGATTGAATAGAAACTCACCTTGTTAAATATTTGGCACGCTCGACAAACTGATCGACAATGCTTCATGCTTTGTACGAATTCTCTTTAAAAAGAAAATGTACAAGGTTTTATTATCATAAAGTTTCTCCCAAAAAATGCCGTAGGGTTAGATCTTTTTCGTCAGGTAATATTTTGGTAGCCATGTTTCAAACCTAATAGAGCGTTTTCGTAGTATATTGTGGAGGTCTTTAATAAAAATTTTAAATTAATTTTAATTTTAAAATGATTTTACACACCCATTTCTTTGTCCTCATAAATAAAAAATGAATTCTTGGTAAGTAGCAACAAATCGTAGGTTGTTAGCAAGAACCTTTTACTATTAAAATAAATCTTTCATGTATTGAAACCAAAGAAAAATGCATAGATGCAACACTGTTTTGGTATTCAAAGCGACAACCTAGCGAATCACTACATATATCGGAGATATCAATTTTATACGATACACGGTGCGTATATTATTATATAATTTATGTACTACTTAACGAGAACATTCGTGACTACAGTATATTCGAAAAATAGAAATAGTATTTTGACGCATTGATAAGCAAAGGTCGATCTAAACACAGCAACTTTAGATTTGTTTGCATAAACAAATATACCGTGTGAAATCGGTTTGTGGAGTTTGTAGAGAGAAAAATACGTGGTTTTTTAAATTAGAAACTTGTGGATAGAAAATTCGTGGCAGATTAAAAAGTCAATAACTTCATATATTATGTAATGTAACATGGTTTTAAACCTTACAAGGCGAAGGTTTAAAGGCCCGCGTGTATAGCGCGCCTAAATATTCTATACCCCTGGCAATCGAATTCATAGAAAATTCAATCGACAAAAAAATAAAAGAAAATTGAAAAAGAAACAGATATTAATTTTATGGTCAATACTTATTGATTTGTGGCGGAAAGTTTAATTGTACGGTTAACCATGATGATCGATTGAGTAGTTAAGGCGTGAAAAGGTAACAGACAGATAGACAGACAGAGTTACTTTTACATTTATATATTAGTATCGACTGGTATGGATACTATATAAAATAATAATAATAAAATTTTGTATTAATTATGGGTACTAATTTTTTATTTTCATATTTTTTTATTATTATTCAGTAAGTTTTATTTATTTAGAAAACTTCATTGAGCCAGCCTCAACTCAATGAATAAAGAGTACGAAAACAATATGTCAGTGCCCGGTGCAGATAAAATAACATATTTTTCTGATTGCTAAGTACCTACACTTAAAGTAATTTTTAAACGACAAAACAGGGGGTGAACAAGTACAATTGTCAGTGAAGCATGGGTCCGACAGCTGTTACGAAACATATTATTATGTATATAGTCATATAACAAATCAACGACAAATTTATTATATAGCAAATGGGCTAGCGTCAGCATTAATGTTTAACTTGGTATGTTAACTTAGGCTAGTCAAAGACTGCAGAAGACGAAGCAGTAGCTTTACTCATATGTATTTTTGGTTTCCTTTGGTTCCTATTGAATATACTGTAAAATTTATGACTACATTTTTATTTCCGTGTTGCACTTAGTTTACCGAGTGACGGTGACGTTCAGATGACAAAGTTTAGCAACTACTTTCATTGTTTTTCTTAGTGGTTTTAATAGTAGGTTTAAGGGACTAAGGGATGCGTATTTTTCAACAGACTTCCAAAAAAGGAGGAGGTTCTCAATACGACGTGCATGTTGTTTTTTTATTATTTTTTATATGTTTGTTACCTCATAACTTTCGACTGGGTGAACCGATTTTGATGATTCTTTTTTTATTTGAAAGCTGGTGCTTCCCTTGTGGTCCCGTTTTAATTTGGTCCAGTTCTGACAATGACATCAATGAGAAAAGACCACGAGACGGTTGGAAGTCTGTTTATTTTTTGTTAAAAAGTTGTTATTCATCGAAGTAATGTGTAATTAGATACGAATTTATGAAGAAAAAACTTCTTCAGGTGCTTTTTTTTTTTTAAGAAGTGAGCGTAGTCACGCACGGGTCAGTAACGCTGAGTCGGGTGTGCTCGGTTCCACTAGACATCAAGCACGCTAGTATTGGTGACGCACTAAATTGTGTGTATGTATGTGGTTAGCATCAGCATACTTCACATAATTCGCACAGTATTTAAATAATACCCATGTCATATCGAACATAGTGTCCTGAGATTGCTTGGTCCGACTGCTTGGTCCGACTGTGATCATCCGATCGAGTGTGTAATATAATTTTTGCATATTTTCACTAATTGAGCAAAATGAATCTTGCATCAAGCGGTAAGAAGATCTTGTATATATTTACTTTAATTTTTTAATTTTTTCAATTTTAATTCTAATCAATTTTAATTTTAATCAATTTTAATTTTTTTTATTAAATTGTTATATTTCTATATCATAAATTTAATCACTTCATTTTACATAGCCTATGTATAACTTTATTATTAAAACATATTCATAAAAATTACTTTATAAACATCTCGATACAATTTCTATAAAACACTTCTCAATATCTTAGAATCAACTGAATTACTTTTGTAAAACCCCTTTTGTTTTTTCAAATAACATTCATTATGTTTCTTAAATTTTACATCAGTCAGTGTTTAAAATTCAAACCTCTAACATGTTGAAAAGTTCAAGTATACATATGCCTATCTATTATTATAAATTTGAAAGGGAAATATTCGGATGTTTTAACGAAAGGCGACACGAGATAAGTGCGATGTCGATAGGGATGTGGAACGGGGTTGCTTTTTGTACTACTTGAATCCAAATTTGATACGGGCTATTCCGTAGAGTAGATACATCAAGTTACCCGAGGTAGGGAATCCTTAAAATGGAGAATAAGTCAAAATAGAATAAATCAAAAAATGTTTTTCTTTTAATAGCTGGGCAATATATCAATATAATATGTTGACGAGTCCATCGGTCTTATTTAGATAGATTCCAACTTTGTATTACAAAAGTTCATTAATTAAATTCAGAAGCGCATAAGTGCTTACTTTGGACATCAATAATTGGTGTGTTGAGGTAGTCTTAGCGATTTATTTATAATATTTACTAGCTGGCGCCCGCAACTTCGTCTGCGTTGAAAAAGAAAAAAATAGCATATATCCTGTGTGTCCTTACGACACTTTAGGTCTAAATGTTTATCAACCAAGTTTCATGAAAATCGGTTAATTCGTTTATTCTACACAGATGCCTACACTTACAGATTTATTATTAGTATTGATTTAAATTACTTTCGGGCTACATTTTCACCTAATAAATACCTATACCTACTAGGGGGTGCCCAAGACTTCGTCCACGGCCAATTTTTTTTTTACATACAAACCATTCCTGATTATCCCTCTATCCATAAGCTAAGACGGAATTAAAATCGGTCCAGCCGTTTAGGAGGAGTTCAGTGACACACACGCCGCAGAAGAAATATATACATATATAAAGATTAATATTATTATTGTTTTTATTGCATAAAGTCCACTTTTTATGCAATAGGTTAATATCGCTAAACGAACTAATAAAAACCGTCAAGATTAAGACATACCTTGAGAATCTCTAAAAATTGCAATTATTTTTCCTGTCTTTCTTTAAAAGAAAATTATGTAAAACTTTCGGAATGCTTCTGGGAAAAGCTTATTTTTTTACTAAAATTATTATTAACAATATAGGATGGTGTGTAATCTTTGGCGCTAACTGTGCTATTTTAAAATAACCAAAAATGACACTCTTGTTTTTAATTTAAATGTATTCGATACAAAGACACACCTACACTTCAAGCACACCTAAGGACCTTCAGAGCTTACGTTGTATCCCATATTATTATGCACGCATGGTAGAAACTGCGTTAAGGAACAGTCGTGTTTTGTTCTACTTTTTGTAGGCCGTTTCGTAACTGTATCGTTTACTTGAAATTATGAAAATTTAAGAGATTTTCATCGCGCTCCACGTTACTGATGTAGGTTGGGACATAAATTACCTATTCATTTTTCACGCTCACTTCATTATATGTAACTATGACAATTGTATGCGGCAGTTCTGTGCGCAGTGCATTTCTGTTGTTTTTCTCTTTCCGAAGGTGTGGTACCTTTGTACTTACCTCCTAGAATTATCAAGCCGCACGTATCTGACGCAATTCGCAAAATAACATCAATAAATGAATTTTAAAATGCCTATATTATAATTATATTACCTACATTGATTTATTACAGACCGATATTCAGGGATCTTTTACATCTTTTAGTATGTTTAACGTAATGACTACGTTGTGTTGTTTTTTGACTGCTTGTTTGTTGTTACAATTTTGATAGGTATTCTAAAACATTTAACTACGATCCTCGTCTTCCACAATCATAATCTCATAATTCACAGCTGGACATAGGCTTCCCCCATATTTTTCCAATAATAACCCTCGTGTAGGTGTCCAAATAATACCGAGACTGATGGCC
The DNA here is from genome assembly GCA_918317495.1 of Synanthedon vespiformis. Classification (NCBI taxonomy): domain Eukaryota; kingdom Metazoa; phylum Arthropoda; class Insecta; order Lepidoptera; family Sesiidae; genus Synanthedon; species Synanthedon vespiformis. The sequence goes on from OU906947.1 coordinate 10,033,105, forward strand.
AATTTGAATGCACATGTCGACATTCCGTACAAATTGATTTAATTACGTTGGACGCGTGATGCATCGGATTTCATCGAACCAAATTGCATTAAATAAGATAATCAACATCGTGATCCTCTTGTTGTTTATTAATTGGCTTTTACAATTACCGTTTTTCACTTTTTATTAACTGGTCGCCGTGTCACACAGAGTTAGACCATTCATCAATTACGAGTGAACCTTCGTTGATAAAATTGTATTTTACTTGCTGTTGCACGCGACTTCGTCCACGTAACTTTTTAAAATATAGCATATGTTACTCGCTGATAATATATATAGCTTCCCAGACAGTGAAAGAATTTTTCAAATTTTCCAGTAGTTTTGTCGGAACTTATTCAATTCAAACAAACAATCAATTTTTTCCTCTTTATAATATTAGTATGGCACCGTGTTTCGGTTATTAAGTCGGTTCGATTCCCAGACGAAGCAAGTAATTATTAGAAAATCTTTGAATGCAGTATTACTAATTTTTAAAAATAACATAGAGTCTTCTTTCAGCAAAATATCCTATCTACGTTATTTAAGGTACTTAAATTTCCCTTCAATGTCGCATAGTTTTGGGTGTCCTGTAAACTTATCATATTTAACTTACGATTCGAACGTCATTTCATTTTATTGTATTTTTATTTTGGAAACTATGATAAAGTAATTCTATTATATTTTACTAATTATATATGTACAAATACATACCTATACATACCTATAGGAAAAACCGAAATCAGCAAAGTTTCCACTAATAAATAACCAAAACATATATTAAAAAAGTTACCTACTACAAAAATTGGAGCAGGGAAAAAACATACAAATAGACAAGAAACTAAAAAAAAAATATTAAACAAATTAAGACACTCAATTTGTGTTAGCAGAGAAAATGAAATTTTTTATAATGCTTTTCTAGTAACTGCAAGTGGAAGCCCTTGGAGCGAGCCTTTGTGTGTTCCGCGTATAGCGGAGTGCCTCGATCTAAGAAATAAAGATAGATTCCAAGGAAATAGGTCGACAAAGCATCTTCTAATTGAAAAAAAAAAGGTTTATAGTAGTTATTTTCTTTTTCCATTATACCTAACTTTTATTGTCAGGGACAGCGATATTGAGATTAATACAAGTGTAAAAAAAGCGAGCTCTCAGATGAAATTATTCCTTGCCATAGGCAATGTTTATTAACAAGGCTTTGAAAATGAATTTTTAAATTGTCCCCGGTGTGGTTGTAGTGAGTTTAGCTGCAAATAAACTAGGTTGCCTTTTGCCGAGGCAACATTCAAACATTCAGCTTTCTTCCCTGAAATACCTCGTGAAGCTTTGGATTCGATTTGTAATGCTTTTACTGCTAGTGATTCCGTTGCGAGCTTCCATTAATCCTACTAAATATTATAAAGGAAAAAGTTTTCGAGGATGAGTGTAGTTTTTGTTACTCTTTCACACAATTATATTCACACACTGCTGCCCGCGACTCCGCCCGCGTAACTTTGTAAATTATATACTAAAACTTTCTTTAAGAACCACTCTATCATTTGGTGAAAACAGCATGAAAAACGGTATAGTAGTTTTGGAGTATATCGCGAACAGACAGACAGACTCGGTGGAGGACTTTGTTTTATAATATGTAAACAAGTAGTTAATTATCTGTACCAACACGTAGGATACTTTTAATCCTGGACAAATGTTAGGTTTCCGAGGGATTGTCTGAAAGTATAAAAAAATCGGTATTACTCATATACAATATTTTCTCATTTTTCACCGCGGACGAGGTCGCGGGCACCAGCTAGTGTAGCTGCTGAACCAGTCACCGCTGCGTATTATGTACGTGCAGACGACTCCATAGAAACTCTAACTAACAAACACGCGCTACTTACCCGTGGTACTGTCTGTGATACTACTGGTAGTACCAAGGGGAATATTTTTTGCCCGTAGTACTACTATGCTGTCTGGTAGTACCACGGGAGATTTATTTTTACCCCTGGTACTACCAGGGGTAATGAATAAATATGAATGAATAAATAGTTATGAATTAAATAAATAAATCTCCCGTAGTACTAACAGACAACGTAGTAGTACTACGAGCAAAAAATATTCCCCTTTGTACTACCAGTAGTATCACCGATAGTAGGTATACCACGGGTAAGTAGCGCAAACACGCGCGTCACTCGCGTTGAACACGTTCTGAAATTTAAATCTCGTGATAGGCTTTCATAGTCACGTGTACCGCCTAACTGTATTGGGAAATGAATATGCAATTAATAGTACACTGACGATTGCCTGAAATCCTTCTTCACCTCTATTGCAAATTGCAAACACTCGTGTGTTAACATAATTGCGCGTTTAAAATACTCTGTTGTAAAAACTTAGCTATCAGCTGGTGCACAGATTAATTTTTTTTACGCACTTTTCTTACCAGAACAATCCTTAACTTAAAATAGTGTAAGTCTCGTCAAAATCAGCCTATACATTTAGGTGATATTTTGTATAAAAATAAATAAATGTTATAAATGTTTAGTTAAAAAAAATAAATGTTTGTATAGTGCAAATAAAAATGAGAGCTTAATAAAAAGCTTATATTTAGAAGAAAACAAAGACATACTTGGTGAACTTAAAATAAATATGAATAATGATTACTTATAACAATATGAACAATTCTCAAATCAATAGAACTCGCAGATAAAGTTTGAGGTTTATAAGCCAGTATAAAATAAAATAAACACTCCGACTTATATAGGTCTCATGTAGAGATCGAGAAACGTGCCAAAGCGCTTGGTCAACACCCTAAGGAAGGACTATCACCCACTATCGGCAAGATTCTGTATTTAGAAACACAAACTGTACATCGATTTCACCTCTAGAAGGGATTACTTTTGATTTGAATATTCAACTTAAGTTTATTTATCAAATCTTGTCTATACTATCTATTACTTACTAATATACTAATAATATTATAAAGAGGAAAGATTTGATTGTTTGTTTGTATAGAATAGGCTCCGAAACTACTGGACCGATTTGAAAGTTTATCATGTACAGATTGTAATTTCTTTCATTAGAATTTTTATTTTAACATGAAAAAAAATAAAAAAAATGTAGATAATTTCAAATTTCTTTGAAGTTTTTTAAAACTGAAAAGAATATTTTATATTAGTTTGATATATTCGTCCACCTTTAAAATGTTTATAGTAGAATTTCGATGAGTGGGCGAATACCATCGAAACAATATACCGTATCGAATCTTTATTTGCAAGCAACACTAATTTTGCCTGACGGCCCCAACATGGTTACCGTCGCCTGGATACAAGCAACACTATTGCAGTTGCACTTCCGACCCACAAGAATTTGTTTACCGTTCGCTAGAAAAAGCTACATAGCATCTCAGAAGAGAGATTATTCCAAAGACGAAAACGTATGAACTCCGTGTCCGCCACTCTTGCGCGTAGCATACGTAGACATTATTTGGAACAACTTGACCTTGACTTTGACGACACGTTTGATCTAGTGGTTAGTAATTCTATAGCTGTTAATCAAACGGTCGCGGGTTCGAATCCCGCTAGGGGCAAATGTTTTTATGTGTTGACATTTTACGTTTGTACCCTAGTCATGGATGGTCACTTCACGAGTCACCTGAGTCATGATTAGTATGATGATAATTTGTATGTATTTACAAAAAAAAGTAATCTATGTATTATATCAACTGGATACCAGAATCCATAATACAAGCATTATTTGCTTAATTTGGGTCTAGATGATGCTGTGTGGAATGTGGGAAGATATATTTATTTATTTATGAACTTCATCAGAACACTCACCGAACAGCGAACACAAAGAGAAGCCGCTCTCTTTGTGTGTTCTACCTCTTTTTATACTGAGGGATTTTTATAAATTGATGTGTGAGCAATGGAAGCTTCAATTTAAAACAATAATTCTACGCTGCAAGGCGTCAACTTGATCAGAGAGAAAAAAAATAAATTTCTTCTACCGGATGAGTGCTTCAATTGCAAGCAACGCCGTACTACATTTATATATTGGGAATAAAAATTTGCATTTATAGATTTCAGAAAGCCTTCGTGCCCTACTCAACACGGGGGGCACGGAGCTGGTTTAATTTAGATAGGTATTTCTTCTTACTGCTGGTGTTGCGAGTAGGACTCTGCTTTTATACACGCTTTAATTAATCATATTCACTGATCATAATTTTATTTCAATTATTTATTGTTTTATCTAACACTATTTTTATTTATTTTTTATTTACATTTAAGTTAATACTCGCGAAAAGCATCGGAAAACCATCATGGATTATAGTTTTAAGAAAAAAAAATTGGCTTACAATTAATTTTATGATTCAAGAGAGGTGCGGAATATGTAATGTCAATAAACGATGATAAAATATGAAACAAAAAGTCATCAAATATTAAAAATAAGCGACTGTAGTCACAAATTTTATTGATACAGACATACACAACCAAGACTTAGCTACTAAGTCTAAAAAGCTAAAACTTGGAATAAAGTACAAGCATCCTCTAAAAATAGCATTTTTGAAAATTTTAATCCCTCGCACTCTAAATTAAGAACGGTAGTAACATTGGGTTTTTTTCAAAAAAAAATTTTTTGTAGCGGATACTGTTTATAATGAAAAATGTTTTTGTAGCGTATACTGTCTCTATAATGAAAAATCAACCGTAAAGCCCGCTTTGAACTCGGGCTGTCACAGTCTGATGTTAAAGTGATTGGTTTGACCAATACTATATTATATTTAGTTTTTGTACCGCATACCCTGGATTGTTTTCCGTGTAAATTTAGAAGACTTACGTAAACAAACTAACATGTCATTCTCAGGCAAAGTTCTCGCACTTTGACTTATGATCGTGTTCTCATATGTATCCAGTAAATCTAACGATATTCTACAACTTCTTTTAGCTGGAATTGACATGTGCCGCTTATACAATATTGTGTCGCTGACCAATGAAAATCGAGCGAAACGATGAGAATAATATTTATTTATTTATTTTATTTTAGGGAAATTTACAGGTATAATTACTTAATAATAGTGGTGAATAAACAAACTTAACCTAATAAAAAATATCCACTTATAGATAACAAAAACTGATTTTTTTTTAATAAGCCACTGAAAAATTTATCAGCCATAATGTTTTTTGTTTTGACTATGGAACTGTGGAACAGGTCAATATCCGTATCCTCTGATGAAATTTCGTTAAAAAGTTTACACGATCGCGACATGTATGTATTTTTCTTATAGTTTGTCTTACTAGGGACTACATGCAACAATTTCTCATTTATGATCACATAAGACTAGGAACATAAAGAAAATTGGAGAGATTGCAGTTGATAATGTCCTTTTAAGCTCGCTGACATCTTTAGGATGCTTAATTGCTGTCTCTGGATTATCGGGATTTTCTGAATATGTTTTTATTAACGCTAACATTCGATAACTTTAGTATACGTGACCTTGTTATGTTGTTTTTGCGGGCTAGTGGACAGTCTCTTATTACCCAAAGGCGAAGTATTTGATTGATATTGAATTTGATATGATCATCAAACAAAGGCTCAACAAACACCCATCTAATTAATTATAGTTACGCTTCTTGTCGCAATTTCGTGGGAATTCAAGAGGTTAATACTGTTTTTCTCCCCTTCTAGGCCCTAATGTTAATAATAGAGACATTTTCCATGGCCACAACTTTCGATAAATAAATCTATCATTGTTTATTCTTTAAAACACTGACTCAAGTGACTCTCATATTTCGAATTTATTGTTCCATTTAAAATGATTCAATTTTTTTTTAATATTACTTTTTGTATTGTAATTTGTAGTCAACTACAAAAAGGGGTCTTTTATAATTATTCAAGTTATATTTTTACAAAAAATTAACATCAATACAATATTTGCAATAATAATTAACCCTTAGTACTTTAAAAAGGTTGCTTACCTCCAGAAGTTATTTATAGATTTTATTAATTTCGTTTTACCATTACCTAATTATTAACTACACATTATACAAGTCTGTACAAATACATTGTCACAGCATTAGTGTCGTTAGTTCGGTGCACAACGGAACTCATAGTTTTTGCCCATCGTTCAAAGTTCGTGAAGTCTCAAGAGATCGAAACAGAGACTAATTGGCTGGTTAGTCTTATCTAACTTCGTTAGGCCTTTGACTCGAGTTTACTATCAATAAGTTAAATGTCAATTGGGAATTCATAGTTAAATCTGAAGGTGGGTAGATGAACTTATACAAATGTTGATAAAATTATATTTTATTATGTAAAGGTAGACAATCAGTCAGTACAAGTAAGTATATGAATTGTCTACCTTTACAATAATAAAGTAACTTGTGCTTTTCAGATTTTTTTAATTTTTTGTTAAAAAGTATTTTTTTTATACTTTTTTTTAATTGCTTTTTTTAATTGTAATACTCAACTTAGCATTAAAATCTGTGAGTAAACAATAAATCTCCCCCATTTTCCCACCCTTAAGGGTTCTCGAGGAAAACTTTAGTATATAATTTACAAAGTTACAAAGTTAGCAGCTACTTTTATAATATGTACCTAAGGATTATTATAAAATTGGAACCACATAAGTAAATAAAGATTATGTGTTGACAAAAAATATATTTTCATCGCCAAACATAAATGCCGCGAGAATAGTATTATTTCCTGTGAGTACTCATTTTATGTGGAAAGTTTCTGCGAAATATGTTTTAAAGTTGAATGTTGACTGAAATTATCCTGCTATTATTATAGAAGTATTGATGGGAGGTCCCTTCATTAGTTCATTAGTCCTGACTTGTTGTATTCGAATAAACAGTTACAAAAGCTGTATAAGCAATGCGGGCGTTTTGTTTGCTTACACGGCACACTGCTTTTCAATAAACATGTAAAGCTACGTTTTCTTATCATCGTATAGTTGTGTTATTATAGAGGATTACAACATAACATGGCTTCCGCTGATCTTTAATAGGAACTTAACGAAATTAAGTTTATATTGTTAGTATAGAATGCGCCGTTATCTCTTTATTAAAATTTTAAGAGAGACCGTAGACAACAAGAAATTTCAACACAACAAGGACAAATTACACACATTTATTTATAAATTTGTAAATTTAAGCTCGCAATTAATACCTTAACAACATGAAATATTGGAAAAACACTATTGGTATTCGTCCAAATATATTTTGTTTTCCAAAGTTTGTTTTACTGTAAAAAAATATAAACATCTCAACCTTAAAATTCCTGTCCCCGTACTATTCAAGTTCGCAAATTGATCTTGAAAGTATTCAACCGTCCGTCGGTTGAAGCCGCATTTTCTAAAAATTTCTAAGAATCTTGGAGAAGTATGCGTTTGCCTGTTGATGAGTTATGAGTTATAATGCCTCTTTCTATTTTGTCATAATTTAAACAGGTATTTTCGAGTTTCCAAGCGTGACAAGAGTAGATATGCTATTTCAGTAGGTATAATAATAAATTTAATTATATATTTTTAAATCCTTGGGTCTGATCTTGATCAGACTAACATTTTTTTATAATTATATTTTTATAATAAAATTTTACAACGTAGTGTCTGTTGGTAATTAAAAAGAGAAATAAATATTTATTAGACATTTAGTTTAAGGGCCTCTTTCCACCGTCTTTCAAGTAGGCTAACCGCCTTTTAAAGTCACCCGTCACCGGGGATGATGGTGCTGATACATATACGTTTGTTGTTGTAAAGGAAAAGTAAAAAAAATCGCCTACAGAATTGTGCAATAAACCGAGTGCATAATTTAATAAAACATAAAATTATTTCTAAAAGTAACTATTCAACACTCTACTTGTAGTTGGTGAAAAGAGGCCCTAAGAAATATAACATTGTAATTTACACGTATTTATACGTAGCTTCATTCAAGGCTATTTTTCAATATTTTTCAGACGAAAAATTTCGTCTTCAATCAAGCGAATAAGTATCCAACTAAAAATACACTAATGTAAGAAACTGTGTGGGCAGATTAAAGATTCTAACCGGCCAATAACTGATATTACTTGAAGTGGCTAACTAAAATTCACAGTCTGGTAACATTGAATACTTCTCAACACATTTATTTCTATTGAAATGGAGACAGAATTTGAAAATAATTTGCTGTGGATTATTCGAATGTATTTAGAGATTTTTTTTATTAATTTAATACTTATTATTCGCAAAATAAAATTATACTTATATAATATTTGAAGTCTACATTTCGATAATAGGGAATATAACGAGTAGTGCGTGACAAATCAAATCTTTCACTGCGAGTAAGTATTGCCAGCAGAAATCTGTGAACGATTTTCAATTCAATTCAAGCCGTTTGCGTATAAAATTGAAATATGTTAGCGTGAGAGCGAGCTCTATACAGAATATCTCCTTTTAATACTCTTTTCTTAATAATAAGCAATTTTCATCCTGTGCACTCCAATGAAAACAACATCCGCTTCGTAGGATGTTGACAGTTTCTGTTTAATATTTTCGCAGCTTTGAATAGTTCCTCTTGCGAAGAAAGAAGCGAGGCATTGTTTTAAAAATTTCCATTTAAGCATTAGTGGAACACAACGTTCACTTATTTAATAAACTAAAGCTGTAACAGAACTTATAAAATGACAAGCTCTTCAACGGGTATTTGCGCTACACACGATATTTTGTACCTTTGATAATTCTGAAAGAATGTAACATCATCATTTCATCTTACTACTACTAGGCTGATAGTCAATTTGATTATAAGTTGATAAAAAGTTGTTATTGTTTTCATACGGCAGTAATTCATTAGGGGTTCATTTACCAATCTTGTTCAGTTTCTTATCGGTAATAATAAACATAATCAATCGTTCCAACTAACCGATTAAAATTTGTATCGACTTTAACCGTTATCATGATAGGAATGAAATCGCGTCGCGCTAACAGCTAGTGTTGTGTGGCTGATACGCTTTATCGATAATTTTAATATGCACAGATTTTATTCGCACACCTCCGTGCGATAAATCATCAAAACGGCATACTAATTTTTATCACACAACTTGGTTCTATTTTTGGAAGGAGACAAGTGACCCAGAACTTTTGCAAAGGCACTTTCAATAATTCCGAAGCGAAGACCCTTGGAAAGACACAATATTTTTTTATTAGTGTGATTTAAAAGAAGACAATTTCAGTCACTTCTCAAATTACAATCTCTATTTTCGTTACTAATGTACCTCGCTTATGTTGTGGAAATACATAAAGTTTGTTTTTTGCAAACGAATTTTCCTTGCTTGGATCCAATTTTCGTTGCAATGAAAATATGCGGCCGTCCTAGTTATGTTATTGAACTTGTGACGTAGTTGTAGTGCATTGAAGCTCGGAGGAATGATTCAATGTTTTCATTTTTCATCTGGCTTTTCTACAACCTGTCTTCTGAGTAAGAAGGCATTTAAGTCAGAATACAAAACTGAGGACCGTCTACGACTGGTCATGACGTTGATAACATGATTTAATAGTGACAGGTCACACTGCATTTCGTGGCCATTAAAATAACTGGTCAGCATGTCTGGCCCAGTAACCAGTACTTTTACAGGAAACTTCGGTGAGTGAGCAAGGGAAGCCAGAACCCCTTTTCTCTATCCTCATCTTCTCCCCCTATCGAAGTATCTCATTTGCACACCTCCTGATTTTGCTTGTGTATAAAGGCGATGATGACCAACTGCCAGTAAATGCATTATCAGCCTGCGGGCCATAAACGTTCTTTACATAAAAAGTACTAAACAATAAAATTGTTATTTTTCGAAATTCAAATAAAAAAAAGAAGAAAGAAGACAATCATTGATAAAATTGAGGTTGATATATTCTCGTTTATCGAATCAAAAAGAAGCCTCGAACATGCATAACATATTCGACATGCTCCAGCTATCTAGTGCCATGGTACGCTTTAACGTTGTTTACCTGAAAAACGAACTCCATATTACAAGTTTTGTTTGCAATGAACCCACTCTTTTCTGGATTGTCGGTTGTACTTATTACTGTGTTATTGTCGAGGCCCGTACACGCTTTTACAAGCTTTCTTATCAAGACTTTGTTATATACCGAGCTTGATAAATATTGTGCGATATGCGTTTCATTTGACTGTTAATATGAATCGTTCAGTGGTTCCCACATATTTTAATAGTACTATTACATTGGTATACCGATGTAAAAATGTTGGTCTAACTTTTGATTGCTTTTTGTTGTAGATGAACAAATTTCGGTACCGCAGGCTGCCCCATCGAGGATCGATCGCAGTGAATTGGCCAATATGACGAAGAAAAATCTTTGCACTGGCCGATTTCTTACTATGCACAAGCGCCGAAGAAAGAGGCTAACAACCCGTTCCTTGTACCAGGAAAGTGCTCTATTAGACGACATACAAACTGGGCAAGTGGAGGTAAGTTCACAAACGATATAATATTTGTATAAGTCGACAAAATGTTCAGCTTTTGTGTCTTGTTAAGGTTGTAATGCCTGAGCATGGTCATACCTAAGTCCTTCACAATATTCCGGCGGTACTACATTGCTTCGTCACAAATTTAAATGTCTTTTGTTCGTATTCATGAGGCGTCCTCACACACTATTTGTAGGTATATTCTTGTGACATATCGTCGGATATGGTTTGCGTTATAAGTAGTAGACAAGGCTGGGCGAATGAAATCTTGGTCATTATTATTAAATATGGCGAGAGCGGCTCCAGCGTATTAATTATATGAATTTATAATTAAAAATTCATATTTTTTATGCGCTCGAGTTAATTTCATACAACACATATTAGTACTTACTTTATTTCATTAAAGCTAATAGCGTTTACAGGTTGTGTAAACAATTTAAATACATATTGACTTTATTGTGAACAGGGAAATATTATAATACTTGTAAGTTTGCGTCCGCTCGCACTGCGACAAGCATTTATTTAGAGTTCCTTCCTGATGCAGTGAACATTGAGAACCCGCCAAGAATCTGGTAAACAAGAGTTTTGTTGCATTGAGTTAAGTGAGCCACACAGAGGTTGACGACCTGAGTGACGTTTCTTTAATTGGATGATGATTTGTTTGGCACACTGTCAAAATTCTTTATTATTGACAAAAATGTTGCTTTGTTGTCAATGTAGGTCTAAGCTTCACGAGGATTGAGTGATGCCTATCTATGCCAATTGCGACATTGCCATTTTATCTCTGCAAAAATTTATAATGCCCAATAATTATACCTTGTATATTTCCGTAGCGATTCTGTTTTAGGAATTTACGTATATTTGAATGGACTAGAAATTTAAGTAACATTCAAATGCTATAATTAATTGTTATCTTTTGCAGTGCATCTTAAATCAGTGCGTCCAGTGGAAGTTCAATGCGTTTACTCTCGAAAACGTCTCTGGGGGTAAATTTTTAATATATTATTGTAGTGGTATACCAGATCTGATGGCATTAAAAAAACATATAAAATATTATTAAAATCATAATTATTCATGGCTAAATCCTAATAAAGAGAAATAAAAATTAAACAACATCAAGATGGTTTAGTCCAGCTCTACGAATTTTTATTTCTCCATTTGCCATGAGATTCTGGTAGCCAAATTTAACTGCATGAAATTTTCAGATTGCTTACTTTACTTTTATTGTAGTGAGTACTGGTAGTGAATATATTCACATACATATTTATATGTTTATTTCTCAAAATTGTAACACTTAAAAGACATTTTGTTCTAGTGTTTGTTTATAATATGTTTCAGTATTATAATAAACTAGCGACACGTTCCTGGTTTTACCTGGGATGCAATTTTCTATATACACAAACCTCCCTCGTTTATCCCTCTTTTCATAAGTTATTAGTGAAATTAAAATCCATTCGATGGTTTAGTAATAGCTAGCGCATAAACACATAGACGCGAACAGGTCATGTTTGAAAAAGATATAAAAAAATTGTTTTGTTATAAAAACTTAATGGGTGAAAACCGCATCAAAATACGTTGCGGTGGTTTAGGAGGAGTTAGCGGATGTTAGAGATATAGTGACATCAATTTATACTATGTCCTTAATTAAATAATGACGCTTCACAAACAAATTATATTGTAAAATGTTTTCTTAGCTTAGTTTGTTTTCCAATGTGTGTCTCTCATCTAACATCGGCTCGTCAACGAAGCAACTATATTGCGCACTGAACAAACATTTGCTAACTACTGTAGCTAATTTCACAATTAATTTCTTTATTCAATAAACTCGTTATTATAATGAAGAAAAAAAAACAAGTGCTTTACCATAGTATGTAACTAAGTCTCTTATATAAACAAATACAATGAAGTCGAAAGTTTAAAAAAATATATTTATTTAATGAGATTTAATTGTACTATACTGTCTTTCGACTTCAATTCGATTGTACTAAAACATACAATCGAATTGAGAAGTGTTATAGTATAAAAATTTGCTGTATAATATTGCAAATAAATATATATGCATATCGTTAGGTTTCGCATTTTTTGTTAGTTTGTGAGTAAAAATTGTGTTCCTCTCTTAAGAGCGCAGTTATTTGTCTATATAATACTATTACTAGCTTTTACCCATGACATCTTCCGACCCCCTTTATCTTAGGCGTTGAAAAGTTTATTCAATGTTTATTGCTCATATATTTTGTCAGGCGTTGAAGTTTTTATTTTTAGATTATCCCTCGTGTACAGTATACCCTTTCTGGTTGAAAGGTACCCTACCCTATGTCCGTTTATGTGCAGTCGGGATAAGAAAAGGTTCGTCACCTTAAAGTCGACATTTTCTTACACCAGGGAAATTAGTAGTTATACTATACCAAAATTTCATTTCAATCATCCTGTCTGTTGTGTATGTTTCAGAAAGTAAGACTTGATAAAGAAATGAATTTGAAAATTAACCAAAGTGTTCGTACAGTCGGGCCTTACAAGGTGTAGGAAAAATTTCACTGTGATCGGTGATATCTCAGCGTCCCTGTAGTGTAGTCTGCAGATGCCATCTAGCTAGACCACATGTCTGGATTTGCTACCTTGACAATGAAATGCCATTTAAAAATACAATACACATTGTATTTTCAAATACAATATTCTTAGATAAATGTAATCTGATTTAAATGTTTTATTTAAAATCTGCAGACACATTTAAAATCGAAGAAATCCTTTGTAATTATGTATTATATTGTTTTGTTCATAATTGTATGATGTCTTCATAATTTGGGTCAGGGTCACCCAAACATTCCAAGTTCTTTAGGATTCTAGTTATATATATTTTTTATATTTCAAATCATTGATACCATTATAAAGAGCCGTCGCCACGTGTCGCCATGTTCATTATCTCTAATTTCAGCGCCTAAGTATTTTCAGAATGACGAAGTAGCGGGCAAAATATACAAGCTACTCATGTTTATTATATTTGTAACGTTTTATATGTATATTTATCAGAAATATCAATCGAGCAGTTTATTTTATACGTAGTTTTACTGGAGAGTACTTTTTCAGTAGAACGTTATTATTATTATTATTTCGCTTCAGAATATCCTATTACGTGGTGTTTAGATACATTATTCTTAGTGACAATTAAACATAGTCTGTTTTTATATAGAGATACATATATCTCACGAAGCCAGACTTGGGTGTGTTTTATACCAACAGGTCACTCTTGGTGAAACATTTTTTTAATAATCTGATAAATAGTTTCGAAGACAATCTCCTACATTCAAACAAATAAACATACAAATTACAATATATAAGTATTAAGCCTAAGACACGACGCGATCCTTCAGTGTCTCTAAATTTATGTAACACACAATATAACAATTATTATTGTACCCAAAACATAGTCAACTAGAATTGAAACATCGATTGTTACGAATACAAGAATTTCACACAGTTTCAGACAAATTCGTAGCCGATGTATACACAAGGTTAACTAGTTATCAAATACTAACAAATATCTCGGGCTTGCTAGATCAAATATTGATTCGTAGGCTAATTAACAATCCATCGTTGTAACTGATGATATCTATAGTTGGTTGTTATTCTCTCTTCGTTATCGACGAACATTGGAGTTCGTTAAATTTTCAACATTAAGAAGTGTTTAAAAATAGTCTAATAAATAGTCTAATAGAGGCTTTTAACTATTTTCTAAAAAAATAGTAAATTACTCCCAATAAAGCCTTTCTCACAGTAGTAATAAAATAACTCTTTTCAACAAAAAATAAACCGATTTCAAATCGTTTTCTCATGGATGCCATTGTCAGAACTGGACCAAATTGAAATGGGACCACACGGGAAGCACCAGTTTTCAAATAAAAAAAGCATCATCAAAATCGTTTCACCCAGTCGAAAGTTATGAGGTAACAAACGTTTAAAAAAAAGTGCAGTCGAATTGAGAACCTCCTCCTTTTTTGGAAGTCGGTTGAAAATTCCAGCGACAACTACCAACATTTGTTTTTAAGCTTATGATATAAATATTATAATTTACTTTTTGATTACAAATTTTTCACGCCAGAAAAGGGGTATTCACCCCAGGCCAAAAGCATATTGGCAATACGTAGACGCCTACGGCGCGGCGGCGCGGCGATCATAAGCCGCAGAATTAAACTTTCTTGGCTCGCACCGACTCCAAAATTAAGTGATTATAAATTGTTAATTGGTATATAGATATCAATAATTTCGTTTATTATCATTTAATGTGATTTTTCTTTGAAGAGATCATAATATTCTTTTAGATTTTTTAGTTTAAGTTTGGTTAGTCTTGATGTCGTTTATTTTTGTGAGATCTGAACGTTTTAAGGATAAGATACTCTTAGGAAAGATTTCACGAGTAATTTTGTTAATTGCTGTTGAAACTTTATTTATTACAAGTTGTTGCACGCGACTTCGTCCGCGTAACTTTATACAATATATTGTCTACGTTACTCCTTGATAATGTAGCGTTCTATAAGCGAAAGCCCTGTAGTTTTTGAGTTTATTCATTGAAAACAAATATACAAATCTCAAGTATAACATTAGTGATTTTTTTCTAAAACTAGCTGGCGTCCCCGTATTCGTCCGCATTAAAAATAAAAGATATAACGCCTGACATACTTTGTTTGGATACATATTAGGATTTTTATTTTTATAGTAGCTGAAGCCCGCGGAATACTATTCTAACTATTGGTGAAAGATTTTTTAAACCGTATAAGTAGTTTCTAAAATTACCTCTTACACACAAACAAATAAAAAATATACATATTAATACAGGTAATAATACACGATTAACCGCGATGAACTCTCTAATAGAATATAGCCTTAAAATAACTAGGCGGAGAAACAGACAACTGTGTCTTATAATATCTTACTAGAGTTTGATGTATTTGAACATTTTGGTTACGTTAATTAAGCAACTCTAGGAAATCCGTCAATCATAATCCAAGCACTCATCACCACCATCACTTACAAAAGGTACAAAACACCACAATGACTTTGCGCCTGTTACAAATTAGCATGCATGAAACAATTACCTGTATTTGCAATACACTACATTTACTTGTGTGTCGCATGACTACTTGTGTCAGACCTTCACGAAATCTACATTACTTATGGCGACCTTGTGTGTGAAGTGTAGAGAAATGCGTTAAGTCATCCAACACACAGACAGATCTTTGTCGTTTTCGCCTCACAATTAACTAGTTCTGATAACACATTTCTCATTACTATAAGCAGTTAATGAAATCTAGCAATCCTATACTAATATATTTCTCCCAATTTCGGGGCGATCAAAATTGTACCGGTTCGCTTAAATCACCGAAATAATTATGTGGACTATCGCCTACACTTAAGTTTACGCGATGTCGACCTACCGGCAAAATCAGCGAATAAAAAAGAAAAAAAATAGTCTACCCTGTGCCCTGTAAGTCTTAATGTTTATTAACCAAGTTTCATAGATTTATTATTAGTATTGATATAACTGCCTCTCAGATTCACCCGCCGTTAACATGCAAATTGCAATGCTGATAACATTTTCGGTTTTTCTCGGTAAAGTCCAAATTTCGGCGTCCGCCCGCATCCTCGTCCCACATTGTCATTGCTCGTCCGCTCTTTTAATTAAGTACTTTTTTCTTTTTGCTTGGTTTATAGGGACCTTAGCTTGATGGTAAATAAAATAGCCTAATTGAACTATGAAATTTGTAGAGATATTTTCGGGTTTTGTATTTCCAGAAGTGCATTCAAACAAAAAGAATATTCCATTAATATTATAAATGTGACAGTTTGTATTTTTGTTTATAGAATATCGAAACATATTATTACGATTTGGATTTTTATTGTGATTATTATTTAATTAGGTAGTCTTTTATTCCTCTTTAGATTAACGCATAATATATGTTTCAATATAGTGAATTTCCTTTTCATGACAGTTCAGTTTCCGGCAGGCTTATATGTAAATGCCTCTGCTAAGCGACAGGCGAACAATTTGTACAATATCACACTAAATCGTATCACGTAGCTCATAACACTAGGTGCGGTTAGCGTAAAATTTAACGATTTAGTGTGATTTAGTGTGATTATATGTGATATTTAGTGTGATTTAGTGTGTGATTTAGTGCACATTTTTTTGCATTTTTCGCCTGTCGCTCAGCAGAAGCATTTAGATAATTAGCCTGCAGAAAATACATTTCTTACGAATTTATTTCTTTCCAGTTGTTATTGTGTAGCTTGCTTTATTCTTAGGACTATGTTAGCGATTGGTTTCAGTATACGCCTTTTGTAATTCTACGTATAGATATTACGTTCAGCTTATTACACATTACATGTTATGCTTATTTGTTTAAAGAAACATCGTTTCTAGTGTTTTACTACAAAACGACAGTATATTGTTCTTTGCAAAGTTATTTATTAACTAAACGGTGAATAAATAATAAACGTATTTTGTTAGATCTTTAAACAGGATTTCAATTGAGGAAAGATTGTCAAGCTTCTAATTTCAAACCTTGAATCTATATTTTGTTTCCTTCCGCACTTACTTTATTCGGTTGATAAAGACCTCACATTACATCTAAATATATCCCCAAAGTCGCACTTAATGCACTTTTTAGGGACACATTTATGCAGTATAAGTTCTTAACAGCAACAGGAGATTATTAATAATATAAACTAAAGACTAAAAAATTTAAACTTTCTTGTTAATTTTTATATAACCCATTACTATTTATCATATTGTTTATTTTTATCATAAAAGATAGTTAAGTTGTTAAACTCTAAACTACGTCATGATTCACATACTTGATGAATCCCATAACATACACATGTATTTTAAAAATGTCTCAAGATCAGGTCAAATAATAAAGGAAAACTAAATAACATTTTCACTCCGCCGGAAATACTTTTGTGTTTTGACGAGGCCTTCGTGGCCTTCGAATTACTGTTGTTACAATTATGTATGAATATTAATAATAAATTATGTATCACTATAGTAAATAAAAGATGTGTGTGTCAGCTCCGACGACGCACGACTGGAGTTTACTACTTACGGACGATAAATAATAATAAATTTAATAAATCCGACCGAACGAATAAATAAACTGAAACTTCAGAAATATTCTAAAATATTCGAAAATAGAACGTAATTTTTTACTGATTTCTGATTTTACTGCCATAATTTTAATCGATTCTTAAGGAGTAAACTCCAATAATAATAAAAAAATAGTACACAATCAATACAATACGATTAATAAAAGACAGTAATATATTTCCTTTTATTTTTCTAAACAGTCGCGGGAAATGCGTGAGCGAGCAATGTCATTACACTCGCGGTTCCATTACCATCGCAATCTCACCACGACTGTCTTGTGACATAAATGCACTATTTCATGTCATCGTCTCGTATGACGTCACAGTTACACGCCAATAAGTTAACTCTTGAGTTTCGGCGAATGAAATGCGTTCACTCAATAACATTTCAGCGAATTCCTGTAAGGATTTCGCTCTTGGACAATTTTCCTCTGTCTCTTCTCTTGGACAAATTTCTCTGAAAATTTCTTGGAAGAAATTGGACAATTTCTTGGACAAATGATTGTCTCTTGGACAAATTTCCTGCAAGATATTACATCTCTCAATTAAGAAATAAGTACCGAACTGTTTTAAAATTTACCTATATATATTTCTATTGAGTATAAAATAATGTATAAGGTATCAATTATACTGTACATAATGTAAAATAACTCGGAAATTATCTCGGAAATTCGTTAACGGATTTTATACTTGATTTTATCTAAGGAAAGGGGAATTTCTGAGGATGGTTTATGTGTACAATTCATGAACATCTTATTTATATTTGCCGCGTTATCATTATCACGGTTTGTGAAGCATGTGACCGGGTTCTCAAAATGTATACCCTTGAATATTGTGAAAACGTAATATAAAGTCGTTTGAGTAATGAATTTATTGTATTGGTGTAACAGGTCGATGCTTACCAGTACTGTGCGTTCATCTATTCCACGTATACGGTTTGTTGTCGCACTTCAATCTGGACGCGGCCAAGGCCTGGAAGCTGTTTAGCCTGATCGAGGAAGGGTATCACAGCACCAACCCGTACCACAACTCTATCCACGCTGCTGACGTCACACAGGCCATGCATTGTTTCCTGCAACAGAAACAGGTATATGGTCAATTATTTCGTTACACCCTACATTCTGTTTTTAAAACTTTTCGATAATTTTCTGTCATAATTTCTCCAGACATGAATAAGAGTGTCACGTAAAATAATGGCTATAATTAATGTGAGTGTCTGCTAAATATATTGCTCGAAATATATGTGAAAAAATATTTCGACCAATTAATGTGTGTGGCGTTTGTTTAAAAAAATACCAACTATCCTATTAATATTCTTAATTACAATCACTTCCGGTTTGTACTAAATATGTAGTTACTTTAACGAGGTATAAACTACCAAAAGAGCTTCATGGCGACCGTTTCCGATTATTACACTATTTGTCTTTTTTTAAAATTATATTAACTTATAAAAATATTTTTATGAATGGAAAGCTTTCAATGGAATCGTATATCGACATTTCGACGGAGCGCTCCCTCTCTACAGAATCTCAATGTGTGGTGGAGCTAATAAATATTGACATGGAAAACACATAAAATATGATGTGAAAAATGTTTTAGTTTAAAATATAGGTCAGAGACATAAACAGCAACATAAACTCTAGCTTTCAAACTAGGCGAAATTTATTTACCTCGATGCAAATATGGTGGTACACCAAGAAAATCTATTGTGTGATTTTTTTTTATTTTAATAGCACACGTTAATGCGTCAGTCATTTTTTTGTTAAAAGCGAAGTGCAACTAGATCGTGGCATTCTCACAAACTTTCGCATTTGTATTGATATGTAGGTACAATCAAAAAGAACGCAGGTATATTTTGTTTCAAAGGCCCGACAATCGACAGGCTTTGAAAGCACTCCCCGAGGATTTAATTGAAATGTGAATTCAGTTTTACAACAAAAGCGAGAGTCCACTACCATTTTTCATATTAATACGTATATCCATTGAAAGCCCATTTTGTATAGCTTAGTCTCGGTACTTTTGATAGGAGCGCACTGCATCTAAATAACCAATCTAACTTTAAAAGGTATAGTTGCGATGAAAGTAGAGTTTTAATAGGATTTGTGCATTCATCCGTATTGTTGCGACTAATTCCAATTATTTATGTGTATCCAAAGATAAATCTTCACATAACCTTCATTCGATCTGCCTGTTTTCTTTCTATATAAGTATCTATTTATATACAAATACATATTCGTCGTTGTCAAACCAAAATCTGCTATGTGCATAAAGTATACATTTGAGAAAGGCATTGACAAAGAAAGTTTTCCTGGAGTGAGTTGTTAGATTGCAAAACCTACTAAACCACCAGTTGCTCGGACAATAGGATTTATTATAGTTATAATAAATTTGCTAACCTGATATAAAAAAAGGTAGCAAGTAAAATCAAGTTAATTTAACTCTTTTACTTCGACATGTCTCAAAGAAAAGCCATTATTTTATACTTATCGGATTTATTGAACGAGGCCACTCTTAATAAAAGAGAATACAATACGAACATTACAATAAGTGCTTTTGAGTTATTTCTGAAGCTCTAATGAATAATATGAAAATAAATGTAGTTATTTTGATTCATCATGATTTCTGTTCCTGTTTGCGGGCCGCAAACTTTTAGCAATATGAATCTAAAAACGAATTTGAAGTTGCGTAGTTTTGATATAAATTGCAAACGTTCCTCGCTCATTAATATTTTTTTGCCGACTCCACAAATACCCAGACCCGTCTTCAAAGCGCCACGTCTCTAATCCCGGAAATACAAACTTCCCTAAGCAATAATTTAAAAGCTACTTATTACTGAGTTTGCGAGAAAAAAATAACTCAAAAGATTCGTTCTCTTCAATAAGCTAATTATGTAGTTCTTTCAATGATCTCCGAGCAAGCATTGGAAAATATTTATTTATGTGAACGATAAAGTTATATAAATTGAAGGACTGAGCTCATTCCACGATAACGAACTTAATGGCCCTTGTCAGTGGTTTATTAAAGTAATTTGTACTATTTGAAAGAGTCATTGGCTCCCTTTGACATCAATCGGCTCGTGTGTATCCTAAATAATAATGATTGTGTTCGCGTGCCCACGCTGTTCCAACCACGGCGATAATCATAGGCTATTCAGTAACTTACAGCTAAAATCCTATGTGAGTTTACAAAATCTGCTACCGGGTGAAATTTGTTTCATGTTCAACTTTACTCAGCATGAGATATAAGTTACACAAAATAGGGGAGATTCCTAGTCAACCCACTTATTTGATTCTCGGGAACATTAAAGAAACTCTTCGGAAGACACATTTCATTTAGTGTTCGTCTGTCACTACTTCCAAAGTCCTTAGTGCTTCAAAAGACTTTTGAATAATGAGATTTTAATACCGTTCACTCTTTGGAGAGAACAAAGCTTATTTGTCACTGCTACTGTGTTCATTTAGCTTTCAAAATACTATAATTATATTTAAAAAATACACGAATACATTATTAAAAACACTTAAGATGCAAAAGTGTATAGGTAATTTAAAAATTAAACTTTAATTTAATATTAAATTTAAATTTCGATGTAGTAATTCAAATTAAAAGGTACAACCCACTTAATTAGAAAGTATTTCTACAGATTCGCGATCATCTGGAGCCGTTGGAAATAATGGCTTCCCTCTTAGCAGCCATAGCCCACGACTTGGATCATCCGGGGGTGAACCAACCCTTTCTCATCGCTACTTCAAACCATCTCGCATCTCTTTACAAGGTCAGTAATATTGTGGGTTGTTATATATGTTTTCTTAATTAGGTACCCAGAGGCTGACTTGACGTTTCTAACAAAATTAATTTATAAATCAAAAATATTTCTGTGACCTTTAGAATAAGGAATACGTTGATATGCGCGTTAACTAAGTAATCTGTAAGTAAATTACCGGGAACGATCCGTTAATAAAAGTGTAGAAAGTAGTATAAGTACCTACTCCATTCCAGGACTCGAGCTCCCAAAGAAAATCACCCATGTGCGCCCATTGGCTAATGCGCTTAACATTAGCCAATAGGGCGTAGCGTGATATTACCCAAATCATATTACTTAATCAAAGAGCTTCGATTTTTTCGTTCCCTAGGTGCTCGACTCGTGGTTTAGACAGTCGTCTGTACTTTACCTAGCTAACGGAGTGTTACTCGAGGGATATAGTATATTTCGTCTCATGTATCCTCCCAAGTTTTCAATAAACCATATCCAAATAATAATGCCAAAATTAGTATTTTGGCCAAAGTCAAAACATAATCTACTTTTTAATAAAAATAATTTTTATTTTCGTATATTAAAAGCAATATCTATCGAAGTAGTTAACCACTTCTACGTCTAAACCATATTACATTTTCATATAATACAATAAATATAGTCCAGTATTCACCTGATTTTTTTTCTGATTACTAACAGGCTGAATCTTCGGAAGTAGCTTCAGTTTGCCGCACCTTTTTCCTCTGCAAAAATTCTCAATAGAGGTAGCTAAAGAAGTTAGTCGCCGTAAACAACTTCCAAGCGTAGGACTGGGAAAACGTACCACTCAATTTGTAGAACTATGCGGCCATTTTATTATACAAATGTTTACTAAGCTGCATACAAAAAATAAGCTGGTTAGTAATAATTTTTATGACCTAGTTATTTTTATATATTGGGAGTGGTTCTTTGGGAGAGATGGGTGGTTTTTTCGCAGAGGAAAATGGTGGACGAATCGGAAAAAAATCCAGGTGAGAGATACTGGACTATAAGGAACTTGTTTTATTAACTTACCCGTTTGCTTGGTTGCATGTTACCTTTTTTTTTTTTTTTAGGAAGTCTACAAATTATTTAGGAACATATTTTTTATACTTTAGATATTTGTGTGTAAATATTGTAAAATTCTTTTTTATCTTTAAAATTATAAATGGTTTGTTCGTCACTTTTCTGAGAGTCTGAAACTCGATAAAATAAGTGTATCGCAGTAGTAGAAGTTTTTATTATTTGCTTAGATTTAACAGTGGGTATTCTTAATTAATTTCACTATTTCCTTTGAGGTCAAACGTAGTTCACGGTTCCCACAACAAACTATTCGATTTGGATCTCATAAATTGTGTTGTTTTAAACATACGTTGTTTAATAACACGTCAATCGTTAATACTTCGTGACGTTAATACTACTTATAGAAGATTGATTCATAAACTTTATTAACTCGAATATAAGTCTAGGTGTAAAGTCATCTCGGCGGAGTTGCGGAAGAGTGTCCGCCCGACCTCGCAGCTCCGCCTTATAGTGGACGTGGAGGACGCCAAGGGGTTTAGTCGGTAGGTCTTCCCCAATACCATCTCGGGGCAGGAGTCCGACATAACCCACCTGTCTGTCCCCAGGCCGGTGGGTATCCATGATGGATTCCTCTTGTAAAAAAAAAAAGGTTTAAAGTCATCTATTTGTCGACTTCTCTACTTCTCTAATTTAGAGGAATTTTCAACCGACTTCCAAAAAATGCCGACTTCTCAATTCGACTGTATTTTTTTTTATGTTTGTTACCTCATAACTTCGGTCCCATTTAAATTTGGTCCACTTCTGACAATGGCATCCATGAGGAAACGGTTTGAAGTCGTTTTTTTTTTTGTTAAAAAGACTTAGAAAGTTCAGAAGAAAGTTTTATAAGTAGTGACAAGTCACGTTGCGTTGACTTGACATAATCCGGCTTCATAAATTGCTGCAGTAAGTAACTTTTCCCAGGCAAACACGCATATGAGTAGTCTGGTCAAATCGCAGTGGGTTGCATGATGATCTATAGACCGCACGTGATGCTCTATGTCCAGCAGTGGTATGTGTGTGTAGTATGGAGTACAGAATTTATATACGAGTACATATAGTATAATTTTATTAATGGCCTACAAATTGTGTTTTGCGATCACAAATTGACACCATAAATGGTAGCAGATATATCGCAGGACAAGGGTTGTTGTTCTTTTGCCACAATTGTTGATTTGCCACACTTTTGAATTTCCATACATTGAAAGTTGTTATTTTATTATTATTATTATTTTTATTCTTGTTTTGGTTTCTCTGCTGTCTTTACAAAAAAAACGACTGTGGCAAAAGAACAACAATCCAAAATAAATTTATTAAGTTTAACTCATAAAAATTGAACTGTGGCAAAACAACACATATTTTTTCTGTGGCGAATCAACAATTGTGGCAAAACAACAACAAGCGCGCTATAAGTCTTGCATTGGAATTGTGCACTAAGCATAGTGGGCTAGCCCGGTGGACCATGCATAGACCGGCTTGTTGTTGTTTTGCCACAGTTGTTGATTTGCCACATTTTTGAATTTCCATACATTGAAAGTTGTTTTGCCACCCTATTACAAAGTAAACTTTTTAATTAGCATTTGTATGCAAAATAGAAACTAGGTATATACTTAGTACATAGAGTAGAGGCAGGTGTGTTATTGAGCAGCATTTATATATACTGGCCTTATGTCTTTACAGAACACTAAATGAGTAAGTGTGCCATTTCCTCTAATAGGTATTAAAACGCAGTGATAATATTATCTTTGATAGGTATCTCCATTTTTTTTTTCATTCATCTAGTTATTACGGTCGATGATATTATTGAATCTCAATAACATTATCGTTTTGTCGCTTTATTTATATACACTTATCTATTTTTACATAAAACAAGAATAATCAGTTATTAAAAGAAAATATTTTAATTAGTATCTAAGAGTAGATTGTTTTTAATAAAGTCTTTAATTAAAAAAAAAAAATTAGATTTCCTCGCGCCTCACCGCCGCGCCGTGATTTTACGTTGGCTAATTATCTTTCGTTTAAACGAGGGCGGGTAGTTCGTTTAACTGTGTATTAATAGTGTATATAATTGACATTCATCCTAAGTGAACTCGCTGTAGACAGCTATTTTTAATGCAATAATCTACGCTCATATTCTCGTATATAGTGAACTAGGAGGCGAAACGCCACCTTATATGAACTTTAAAATAGTGAGCATTTCGTTGGAAGGGTATTCCAATAAAACAGGCCTCAATTATGTATATAGGAAAATGGTGGAGCTTTCTGAGAGTGCTCTTTAAAAACATCAACTATGTTGAAGTGTACTAAATTGTTAAATTAAAGCTAACCCCTAGGTGCTTGTTTTATATAACAATAGAAGTAGTTGCCTCACCTGTTTTTCAATACATATAAAAAAAATCGTAAACGAGTAAACGTTATCTGCACATTAAATATAAAAAAAAATCAATTTATACACGTCGTAAAAAATATGTAGTAAGTATTCTGAATTTTCAACCGGCTTCCAAAAAACTAGGAGGTACTCAATTCGACTGTATTTTTTTATGTTTTTTACCTCAGAACTTTAGGTCCCTATTCACAATTTCAGAATAAACGTTCAACCATAATTGCGCTCTATCCAAATACTTATCTGAAAATCGATTTCTTTATTATTTTTTTTTAATTTTAAACAAGTATCCAGTTCTCGAATCTTTCCTAAAAATATTAGATTTTAAGAGAAAGCTACCTTATTCGAGAGTAACGTGAGATTTATATTATGTTACTAGCTGGTGCCCGCGACTTCGTCCGCGTTGAAAAAAAAGTAGCCTATCCTGCGTCCCGTACGTCTAAATGTATATCTACCAAGTTTCATGAAAATTAGTTAATTCGTTTAAAGAGTTATGGAGGAACATACATACGTACAATACCTACACTTACAGATTTATTATTAGTATTGATGATTATCGAAAAGTATAGAATTACAATCCTGCACTCCTGCTACTAAACTTTACTTATACTTTATATAAAACTGTCTAATCTCATTCTTGTCCATGCGTCCAAAATGCTTAAAAGGGACACACAATTTTCTCTTCAGTTACGACTTGACTGACGGCCTACTTGAAGGCGTCCGTCATCTATAAACAAACATATATAACATCAGAGAGGGTTGTATCCGCTGCCGACGCTTAAACCTCCTAATGGTTTCTAACAACCCTTCTCCTTTGATTAGTGTTTTTGAAGAAAATAAAGAAAATATTTAATACGCACGCTTTCACGCAAAAACTACTGAACCGATTACCATGAAATTTTGCATGCACATTATCTGGGACACCAGAAAGGACATAGGGTACCTTTCATCCAAGAAAAAAGTACTGTTCCCGAGGGATTATCTATAATATAAAACTGTAACTAACGCCTGGCCAATGTGTTATAGCAACAAGGTGTCAAGCGTTATAATTGTTTTTATATTTTTAATTTATCATTGCGTACGAAGTCACGGACACCAGCTAGTCTAATGTATACTATTTTTTATATAACATTTTTTTAAAAATAAATAATGTATTCGACATAAGATTTCAAATATCCCTTAACTTAAGAAACGTTAAAGTACATGGGCTGTTTTATCAAGCTTGATTTCATATTGATGAGTTCAGTTTTTCAGTATATTTTATTTATTTATTTAATAGCTAACCTTATAGGATATAGGACCTTATAGATCCTTATAGGACCTATATAGGAGTCATACCAACGATACGATACCTCGGAACAAATTTATCTATCTTGCATAGTTTCAGATTGCTTCATACGTTCGATACGTAACGTTAAATTGAGTAATTTTCATATGGAAGCACAGAAGTCTATATTTCATCTATAACCATCTAAATTGTGTTTTTAATGTGTAAACCGCTGTTTGGATTTTAATAAAACTTTAGATACTGATACACTTCGAGAACTAAAATTTAGGATATCTACATTGTAGAATTACTTTGAAAATATCATTATGTATCAGGTAGTTTAAGGAATTATTTTATTTTTCTCAAATTTTTTCTTAAGAAAACGTTTCTCGAACAAATTAGAGATCAGATTCGAAGTTAATGCCTTCAATCAAGTATCAATAAAATGTTATTTAAAACTTAATTTCACTTATTGCCTAGTTCTGAGAAATATTGGAAATAGTCCAAGTAAGAAAAAAAAGAGAAATCGTATTTTATTTGAATTTTAATTACATACACGAGACAGGTGGCTAAATCTGATCCATGCAAAATGCGGCTTCTTTTCTCCTTTGAATACATCCCCAAATAATAAATCTAAGGGTTGGTCGTGTAGTAAGTTACTTTGTTTTCAGAGATATCGTGTTTATAAGCTCTATACATGATAAAGAATCTAAATTGACTATTTTTAGATTTTTTTCTATAATAGTCAATTTAGTTTCTAATAACCTATTAAAACTTTGTTAATTAAATAAAAACTATGATGTCAAACAGGCGTTAGTTCCACGTTGCGAGAAAAACACGTTTCACTTTTTCCTATTGCATAAAATTGTCGCAGTCGCGTACAAAGCTATAATGGAAGAGTTTCAGTGAATTCACAACATACTTAATGCGAAATGTTGAATTAAACTAAAGTATCATTCAGAGAGAGGTACCTAGTTTTCACATGAGCATTTTCATACAAGTATATAATATATTTATATGAGCGTTGCCTAGCTACACCTTAGATCTGTTCTGCGTGTTATTTTCTTTTGATTTATTTCTTTGTAAATATTTCAAACGCTTCTCTATACCCAATCCTATTCATTCTTCGTCTAAAGATATAAATCGATGTTCATTTTACTACTTCTATAGCTTCGACCTTCATTGATCATATTAATGCCTAAATATTTGCGATATTAGACACGTATTCAATGAGATGACATATAGAATTTATAATCGCATTATTAGTGAAAATTGTTTCAACAAACCTGTTTACGCATTAATAAATTCTTCAAATTGAGATTTAAATAATCTTCTTTTTAAAAAAATAGGAGTCAATATTTTTGTAAACAAAATATCTAAAATCTTTTTTTGGCTGACTAATAAAAAGGGAATAATAAAAAAACAAAAAAGACGAACTCGCTGGAAAAGGCTGCTATAGTAAAAACCTTAATTATTATTACCTATATTAAGATTGTGAAATAAAAAAACAATTATTTATTAAAAAAATTATAAATAATTATCTGAACTTTTGTCACGTTACCTGTGTAAATAATATTAAAAAAAATATCCGAACCAAATCCAAAATATTGAACAAATAACTTTCGCATTGATAAATAATATTAGGATCATCACTCGTAGACTAAATCTCATACAATCATTAGATATATTATAAACAGTATAATATAGATATTTATCTTAATATATTTTAGTTGCTATAACGTCTTAATATTTCATTACATTAGGCTTGATGTAGGCCATAGGGGCACTAAAGCTTTGTAGCCTTTTGAAAATAATAAGTACGTTAAACATAAAAAAATGCCTACTTTAGATTATCCTCCAGAAGATGGACATAATATTAATATAACATCGTTTTCTTATAGGCTTACAATGAAAAGTCCTGACAATATTTTCTCATTCATTTTCCCTAACTCTCTCTCTCTCTCTCTCTTTGTAAATATAATATGATTTTGTTAAACAAACGATTTGTTGGAAGAAATCTGTTAAATGATATTAAAATCGTATCATAAATCCTTTGTGTAGTTTAGAAGAACTAACTTTATTTTGCAATTTGTAAAAAATGATTTAGAAGTACACCGTGGGTTTTTAGTGGATAGAAGTCCCACATACCCCACCAATCTCCCCAGGGTCGGTGGGGATCTGGTTTGCAGATTTTCCCACGGGAAAAAAGAGAACACTACCTTTCACAGTTATAAATTGGCCAACCTGAAATAACAGGCTGTATGCTGTAGTGTTTCTTTGACTGAGAAAGAGATGCTAAAGCTTTCCCTAACCCCTACTAATCCTTTGTATGTATTGTAACAAAAGAAAAATTTGGTGAAACTGTTACAAAAGACAATAAAATGTCCACACGTAAGCGTAAAGCTTCAATAACTGAGGTTAATTACTTAGTTGTATAGTGAACGCAGTGTTCGTAAATATTGTAAAATAAAATTAGTTGGTTAATTTTTTTCTCCGTGTAAATATTTAATATACAATCAAACCAACTAAAGTTTTATTATCAAAATACGATGCTTTTATAAATATATAGAATTAAAAAAATCAAAAATATTTGTTAAATCTCCGAATATCTTATGCCAAACATAGAGTAATCCCTATTGACACACGCTCCGTTCCACGCGTAAGACACTTTTAAAATATATGTTTTTTATTACATTTACCTATTATATAATAATAAAATAATTATAAAAGTGATAATTCCTTTTGTGTTTTTCGAATAGATATTTTTTTCATACATTTGTTTGTTTAATTGTTATTTTCTTGTGCCATTTTTTTTTTTCGTTGAAAACAGTATGCGTGACATGAAAAAGTGAGAACTGTCTCGGAAATCATCATCTTTTCGGAAACGAAAAGAGCATAATAATAAATCTGTAGGGGTCATGGAGTAATTTACTTTGTTTTCAGAAATATCGTGTATATAGGCTCTATACATGGCACTGAAACTAAATTGACGATTTTTAGAATTATTTTCTGTATGTACGTATGTATGTTCCTCCGTCACTCTAAACGAATTAACTGATTTTCATGAAATTTGGTAGATAAACATTTAGAAGTACGGGACACGTGATAGGCTACTTTTTATCTTTTTTAACGCGGACGAAGTCGCGGACAACAGCTAGTATAATAATATACTTATTATACTAGCAACAGCTAGTTAATAAGTAGGCACTAGTAGGTGATCTGAACTGAATCGAAGAACGGATGACCTCTTTAGATAGAAGCGTTCCCTACTTGAAGCCCTTATGACCACAAATTCTAACACGATCCAGGGGGTGTATTACGATCTGTTAATCCCAGCGTGATTCCATTCGATGGCGTGAAAAGTCGTATCATTAATTTTGCTAACTACTTTTGTGTTTTTGTATATCTATAAGCTATAAGTAATTAAATTAAAATCTATTGGTGCCAAACCAAATTCAGCAGTAAGTTGCTGAGGAGCTGATTATGTCGCAGACTAGACTTGATGTTGCACCATAAGGTCAAAGTTGTCATGTCTTGAAAACACTAACGAAGTAATCATCGAACCTGCGGAAGTTAGTGAGATTCATTTTTTAACTAGGAAATGGGTTGAACATCTTCAAACGCCTGCACAAATTTTCATAAATTCGATCACATCATCTTTCAAACACAGATCACACAGTTTGTAACAACCCTCTTCTGGTTTGGGCGTCGGGGGTTAAAAATATCTTTTAAAAACTAGTCTTAGAGGATGTTTTCATTAATACGAAGTGGAAGTTTATTTTTCTCGTTTTCTTGAAGAATTATTATGTAAATTTTTAGCTTATTTTAGATGTCTGGTTTTTTTTTATTCATAAATTCATTCGACACGTTTTATTGTTGCGGTGTTTTTATTCGCAATTTACAAATAATCAAAAGGGATTATTGCTTCAACCACCTCATTTGTCTGACTTGAGCCCCGTGCGACTATTTTTCTGTTCACAAAGATGAAGAACAGACCTTGCAAACACCGAATCACTAAATAAAATAATTCTAAAATGTGCGTTCCAGAAATCTTTCACAGGTTTAAAAGACATTTATAGAAATGTATTTTATCCGACGCTGATTTCTTTGAAGAGGACAACGTCAACATTGAAAAATAATAATTACCTTTATTTAGTACTAGCTAGCGCCCGTGACTTCGTCCACGTTGAAAAGGAAAAAAGTAGCCTATCCTGTGTTTTACAGATTTATTATTAGTATCGATACTCTAATTAATGTTAAATGTTTAAATTTATACTTGATTTCTGTAAACTTGGAGATTCAGAGCTTATTGATAGTCCAATGAGACGAATCGAATCCTAGTCGGGACGTCCCCAGTTAGCTTTTCAAATAATTTTCATTTGCTTCTAACGGTGAAGAAAAACCTGCGCGAAAGAAAGGTTAACTTCAAGTTCGAAATGATTAGAAATACTTCATTGACGTGTGATGTCATGTAGGCTAGTGAGAAGTGGACTAATAATATAACATGTCTATTTTAATCGAGGCTCTAGCCTTTCACGAAGGCCACATTGGGAGCAAAGCTATACTAAAGTAAAAGTATATCATGTCATTGTCATGTCTTTTAATTCTTGGTTCCAGTGCGAACCCACTTAGCTCTTAGCTCGTTTAGTTTCGTTAGTTTCATTAACTTCGAGGCTTAGTTTTGTTCAGCTTCGCTGCTAAAATGGTTTAAGCCGTGTTCCCAGAAGTGGTAGTTACGTAAAATTACATTAGAATACACCCCCAGAGACTACTTGAACTTCTTTGAAATGATAAGTAAGTACATTTTTTGTCCCAATACGTAATAGTGAATATGAGAAGTAAAGTTGATTTAAACGACATAGGTTTTAGTATTTATGTGATATTAGAATACACCCCCAGAAACCTCTTGAAACTCCCTTGAAATGACAAGTACATTTTTTTTGTCCTAATACAAAGAAGAAAATATGAAATAGATTTTTTCCATTGTAACTTCGTCGTCGCGGTCTTAGATACATTTACGCTTCTGAAATGAAACCTAATTCAAAATATCAGAACCGACCAGATCGTTACATATACCTAATTAACTAGCGACTGACCCCGGCTTGGCACATGTGCAATTTTCTGCATATTATATATACACCTTCCACTATTATCATTCTTTTTATTAGTGAAATCCGCATCAAAATCCGTTTTATGGTTTAGAAAAAGTTAGCGGAGAAACATACCTATATCTAGAGGCGTACAGTATTACTTTAATACCTACTACTTTTGACATTGTCAAGGAAAATTAGTAACTAATAATTGCCTAACGCGACGAGCAGTTAAATTGGTAACCGTTGGGAATCAGTCTAGTGAAGTCTAGTGCAAATAAATACAAACTTTGAAATAGAGCGCAACTGGCGTTTCCTAGCATAATCGTCCTCAAGCCAATTCACGTTAAAAATTGCTGCAGTTCTTTATGTAATAATTTTACCTGCAGAACTACTTCTAAATGATTCAATTTACCTGGGCCACATTCATTTTTTAATTAACACCCACGCGCATTTTTCCAACTTCTATTGAATTGTAAAAATCGTTGCCAAAGTACAAAGAAAAAATTAATTATAGGTAGCCTTAACGATCTTGATATTAATTAGTTTTCAAACTATTACAAAAATAGAGAAATTCGATGCCCACATAAATTACATTGATATTTTCTACAAAAAATAGCCAAATAAGATCTAGAATACTTTTAAAAAACCTGTTCAGTAGATAAATGGTATTGCTTAAATATTTGCTATTTCTGATTACGATCCTTTATTATGTTAAAGTTGACGGTCTGACTGACGGTCCACTTGATGGTTTAGGTGATGGCTACTACTGTCAGCTATAACACAACTAACGCTACAGGTGCTGCAAGTGCTGGACAGTGGCATTGAGGATAAATGCATTGAGAAGGGATAGGGCAGCAACATTTTGTAGTAAAATGCCACTAATTGGGAAAAGGTCATTAAAAGTTAAACACATTTAAGCTTCATCATTGTTAGAATTTCGAAAAGTTCGCTTACTCGTTCTCTATAGCCTATAGCTTTCTCGTTAAATGGACTATTCAACACAAAAGGAATTTTTCATTTCGAACCAGTAGTTACTGAGATTAGCGCGTACAACCAAACAGACTTTATATATTAGTATAGATTATGCATTTTTTTCACAGAACACGTCTGTCCTGGAGAATCATCATTGGCGATCGGCTATCAGCTGTCTCATTGAAAGCGGTCTTCTGGATCAAACGCAAGACATTAAAGAGAAGTTGGAAAATCAAATTAGTGCGCTCATCCTCGCCACTGATATTACAAGGCAGAAGGAATATTTAAGTCGATTTAAGGTAAGAAGCTTTATTATTACTAGCTGTGTCCGCAACTTCCGTACGCTTCGTATTTCGGTATTGGGTATATATATATTTTTGAACAATGTAATGAAACAATGTTACGGAAACCTGTGGTTCAGTGAAAAACCCATTGAAATCGGTTGTGCCGTTTCTTAGATTAGCGTGCACAATATAAACGTGCACATTATATAACATATACCGTCAAACGGAGTTAATTTGACATAGTTTTGAAGGTTTTTTTTTCTTGGCCTATATAGGCCAATGCTCAAATAGGGAAAAAGGTGAATACTTCTATTATTTTATATTGTTTTTTGTAGCTGTCAAAGTTATCCAAAGTAGCCCCACTTTGACAATAGCATGAATGCTTTAAAAAAATGCACTCAAGGTCAAAGTAATCGCTTGAAATAATTATTTCAATATTATTAAGCTTCAAAAACTAAGAAGAATTTTTGTAGAATCTAAGAACTAAGATTCTACAAAAATAAGAAGCAATTTTGAGTGAAAATTTTATGAATTGAGAACCTCCTCCGTTTTTGTTTTTTCGTTTTCGTCGGATAAAAAGCTACTTCATCGAATTGGGACTTGGGTACTCCCGTAATGATGTGCTATGTGTTGAATAAAATAAATAAATAGTGCAAAACTCTTAACGCCTCAATGCCGAAGTCGTCCGATCTTCATCTTTCATTTCATTTTCATCTTCAAATCTTTCGTTAGCTTTGATGTGTAAAACTTTCATTAAATATACTAATAAATCGTTGTCCCATGTTTGATTCGACATTGTTTCAATCACAGTTCAAATACTTGTACTTACTGAATTATGGGGTTTCGTTATGGTATAATGGTATGCTAATTGACGTCATATTATCTATATTATATTACGTTTCCGTTTTGGCTAATTGGTATTCACTAGTCAGCCAAATATGCAATTTGAAACTAATAAAATACATTGTTGTGAATAATGTGACATAGATTTTCTCCTTAAATGTCCGGCGTTTGCTTTATAAGTTGCCGATTATGCGAAGGGCAATTAAGTCTTAAAATATTTAAAAATACTCTTTGCAACCACTTCTAAAAAGCGCTGTTGCGTTAATTAGTATTTTTCTCACTTCTAAAATGTTTCAGGTTGACTCTTATATATGTGTCCCTTCTACGTAATGTGCCTTACCTAAGTTACCTATAACATAAAGCTTTGATATTATTATAACTGGGCAGGTCACGTATTTATATGTATAAGAGATTATATATTTGTATGAATAGAGTTTAACACAACTTCCATAATATATTTTATTCAGTTGTAAATAAAAGATTGACATAAATAAATAATATAAATAAATCATTTATTCGACGTAAGTTTTTACAAAACTTTTATCTTCGTCATGTATATGAAATTATTTCTAAAAACTATTATATGGTTTACATGAGCTAGAGTAGAGTTATTACATATATTTTATATAACTAAAATGAGCTCCAGCCCATTTCCTACGTCATTCGATATTCCTATAATATTTAATCGTATTAATTGGAAATATTTGAATTGAGTACATTGAATATAGGTTACTGAATATTCTAAGCTATTTTTACCATACCGTATCTACGAACATAATCATTTTTATTTTTAACTAGCTGGCGCCCTCGACTTTGTCCACGTTGAAAAAGAAAAAAAAGTAGCCTATCATGTGTCCCCGTACGTCTAAATGTTTATATACTAAGTTTCATGAAAATCAGTTAATTCGTTTAAGAGTTATGGAGGAACATTCATACATACATACATAGAAAAAAAATTCTAAAAATCGTCAATTTAGGTTCACTATCATGTATAGAGCCTACAAACACGATATCTCTGAAAACAAAGTAACTTACTCAATGACCAAACCTTACAGATTTATTATTAGTTTATTGATAAAACTTCATAACAATAATTAAGCAATACATTACTTATATACCTATGTATAATAAGGAATAATTTTATAATATAAATAAACAAAAATAAATTACAAAGCACAAAACTATAGCTAGGCTCGCGACCAATTGGACTATTTGTGGAGTTCGATTTGCACACTATCGGCGTGTTCGAATTGTGAAAATTTAAATTTTATAATTGTTCATAAAGATTACATCCAGTCGTGTCGGAGATTTTTTTTCAATATTTAGTTGCAGTACGAGTTCTCATGAAAGAAAAAATTGGGCAATTGGACTTCCTAGAAGCAAAGGGCGGCTCGTTAGTACGTCAATACTAATAATAAATCTGTAGGGGTCGGTCGTGGAGTAATTTACTTTGTTTTCAGAAATATCGTGTATATAGGCTCTATACATGATACTAAAACTAAATTGACCATTTTTACATTTTTTTTCTGTATATGTATGTGTTCCTCCATCACTCTTAAACGAATTAACTGATTTTCATGAAACTTGGTAGATAAACATTTAGAAGTACGGGACACGTGATAGGCTACTTTTTATCTTTTTTAACGCGGACGAAGTCGCGGGCAACAGCTAGTAATAAAATAAACTTTTTTTGACATATCTTATCGACGCGAGCAAAACACTAAAATACTCTTGACAGACAAAAAAATACAGAGAATTGATAGTATTAGTCGCTGGTATTTCACATAGTTCGCATCGTTTTAAATTTTATTGACTCCGATATCTTATATTTATAGATGATTTATTGGAAGCGACGACTAGTTCATGAAGGTTTATTAAATAGCTTAGATATTGACGTTCCTCACATATGAACGTGTAGAAACTGGTGCACGATTATCATTCTAACATATCCAATAAACACGGGTGACTTTCTAATAATTATATTGCTTCCTACTAGATGTATGTATTTGCAGAAGTACTCGCTGGAGCAAAAGTTTTCCTGCATAGTTTTGTTTTAATTTGCAACAGTGGAATGAAACTCTAGAGCTAGCAATGTGCAACGTTTATTGAGTTTTCAAATAGTTTTATGCTTTGAATGTCAACATAATATTGTGACCTCTGCTAGTCTGAAGTAAAAGCTAGTCTCATAAAAATGTTGGTCGAAAAATATCCATACCTAGTAGAAAATATCCTAATAATTTCGTATTAAGATTAACATTTTCTCGTAACTTATTTTAATTTAAACAATTTAATACGATATAATCACTGTCAAACTAAAGCTTCTTTCCATTCTTCATAGCATTTCTGAAACGCACACTTTGAAATGAACTTGAAAGCACTTGTTCTTTATCTATTTTACTGTGGTCTTACTTTCATAGTTTTCTTCATATTTGGGAACAGAAATAAGTCGTAAGGGAAGAGGCTTAGTTCGACAAATAGTGAATGGTGGTGTGTCCGGAAGCATGATGTCGGTCGTCTCATTTTCCTCAAAAAATTGAGGCCAAGTCAAGACATGAGGCTCTAACTATTTTCACGTTAGAATCTAGTTAACAATTTCTATTCACAACAAAAACACGTCTTAGTAATATTTCTATAAAAAGAATAGTTACAAATACGAAATGTCCAAAACAATCACCCGATATTTGTAAACATGGGTATGGAACACAACATCCATGTTTATAAATATCGGTTAAATAAAACTTTATAATGACTTTTTAAATTCAAAACACAAATATTTTTATATGTACAAAATAAAAGCAAATGCGCTATAGGCTCACTCATGTTGTACATCATAACGATGCCAGTTTGATAAAATGATGGACAGTGACATAGTTTTTTTTTATTTCCAAATAACGATAACTATAATAATATTATATTAAGTTAAGAATACAAACAAAATCAATCAATCTTTTTTAACGTGGACGAAGTCGCGGGCAACAGCTAGTACTAATAATAAATCTATAAGTTAGTGTAGGTATTGCATGTATGTATGTTCCTCCATAACTCTTAAACGAATTAACTGATTTTCATGAAACTTGGTAGTTAAACATTTAGACGTACAGGACACAGGATAGGACATTTATTTTTCAACGCGGACTAAGTCGCGGACGCCAGCTTGTAGACTTTTAAATCCTTTTAAAGTAGGTACCGTATCATGCGTTATTCGACACGTGTTCAGATGTTTACGTTATCAAAAAATCAATACTTACACAGGATATATTTAACGCAAAATAGTTGACAAACAGGAAAACGATTCCCTATACATATACTCCTTATCGTTTACAAAAACTATCGCAGAAGCTATTATCGAACTTGTTTATTGAAAGTAAACGAACTACGGGTTTCTTTTGTCCGATTTTCTCAAAGTAAACTCGATAAGCAGACACATACACGCACAAATCCGAGGCAAGTGCAAAAAAAAATTCAGTGACCTTCCAACTCTATGGTCGTGGGTTTATTAGTGTATATTGTGACGAAACGTAATGTCATTACTAATTAAACAAAAGTACCTATAAGGACGTACACTTACCGACCTTAGTTCTCCCACAGTAGGTACGTTACGAAGTAGAGTTAATTTTCGAAGACATATTGTGTATGTAGATGTCGTAGATAATAGTTATTTTTTACTTAAGTTTAAAAATGCCACTTCTTTTCAAAGTTACATAATCAAGCGCTTCAATTCTCTTGGCTCTTTTTAAATTTTCTTATAAACTTTTAAAACTTTACAGATGAACTAAACGTCTGAAAGAAATTTTTGCTTTAATATCTCAAAATAAATAATTACATCAATATCTCAACCTACATCAATATCTCAAAATAAATAATTATATATTTGTGACAACTATATACCATTTCTAAATATAACGGAAATAAACGATAACGGCTCCCAGAACGCCTTCCACTCGTGCGAGTTTGTGCCACGTGTATATTATTCTATTCCACATATCAAATTTTTAACGTATACCCTTGTTTTTAGTATTGTTTATTTTCAGAGTTCAGACTTTTTGACATTGGAAATGTCTTCGTTCGCTTCAGTATAGGCCCCGATTTAAAAGTGTGATCCCCTTATACGAATATCTCGGAGAGTTGTGAAGATATGATATTCAAAAAATTATATCTTCGCAATTATCTCAAATGACGCGTAATCTCAAATGACGCGTAATCTCAAAAGAGCTGTAAAGTGCAAAAAGAATTTTTCGAAAAAGTCAAAAACAATAGATACTACACTACAATACAATAGTGTACTAGGTACCCACACGATGTACTGATATTTTTGTGCTATTTTTTTGTGCTCGCGATTGTTCTGGGAGACTCTTCCTGTACAAATCTGCCAAATTATCTATTATTATTCCACAATAGAAATTCGGCGCTAGCAGAGCATCCAGTATCTTTTTTCTCCCCTATATATTTATAACGAAATCCTTACCTTATTTTACTCATCTTAAACTTTTGTGAATACATAGCTGAATTACTTGTCCATACTGTTCTGTTATAAAAAGAAAATGAAGTTACATAATATGGTTTAATTATACTTTTTTAACTGCACCGCAAATATTTCAGATTTACTTATTACAAAACAACAAATCGTACCCACGCATTAACAAGATTGCTCTTAATATAAACTAAAATTAACCGCCAACGTTAAACCCACTCGTTTTCACAGCAATTCTGCCCCTTTTATAAGTTGGTTTCGTATGACAGCACTAGTTTTATGGTAATGGATAACAGCACAGGTGCGAGCTTATCCTGGAGATGAGCCAACGCAGAGCCGCGTAAACTTGTTTATTTGAATTAGTATTATGTTTGTTTGTTTAGAATCACCTCGACACAAACACTTTGGATATGACGAAAAGCGAACACCGCATCCTGGTCCTGCAGATAGCACTTAAGTGCGCTGACATATCAAACCCATGCCGACCATGGGAAATCAGCAGAAAGTGGAGCCTGAAAGTATGCGAAGAATTTTTTCGACAGGGTGACTACGAACGCAAAATGAATCTTCCTGTGACTGCTCTTTGCGATCGCCACACCACTTCTATACCAAAGATACAAACAGGTAAAGACGTGACATATTATTATGTTTAGGATATTATTAGTATTATAATATAATTATTATAAACTAATTAAATAATTCAATAAAAAGGCAAAGCAAACGCACTCACTAGCGAGGTGAAATGATTTTAAAACGTTATGAAATCCCAATGCCATACTTTCTTAGATACATAGAGAAACGGGGTATACGTAGTATATGTATATATGTAATAATATAAAGACTGATAAGTACAGTTCATGACCAGATTGATAAATTAATTGACACAATTTATTATTCAATTATTCAATTCACAATTATTTCAGGATTCTTCAAATATGTCGTTACGCCTCTAATAAGCGAATGGCACAGATTTCTCCAAAATGACTTATCAAGTCAAATGCTGGATAATTTGTCTTACAACCAAAAGAAATGGGAGACTCTTATGGCCCAAGAGATAGAAGAGGAGAGCCGAACAGAAATCTCTGAAGCCGACATGGCTGATGAAGAATTGGAGACAGCGTCTGGAACAAACATATCGGGAAGCTCAGAATATCTTCTTCCAGTGGGTAGGAATTCCTCGGTACCTGTAAAGGAGGATCGGCCGGGCTCATTCAAAGAGCATTTTAGACGGTTTTCGGTTCCCTTAAACGTATTCCAGGACTCAAAGTATAAAAACAGGGAGAAGGGTCGAGAATCATGTGGCGCAGATTCACGCAATCGCAACGCCTGCAGTATAATGGGGAGCGAGCTGTCAATACATTCGCAACTCAGCATTACAGGCCATTGCGAATACGGCCTCGACCCTTCGGAGAAGGAGCTCAGCACAGAAAAGCTTTTGCCGGACACATCTATTGCATCAATCACTACACCGGTGATAGCTTCGCGTCTCAATACAGTGATAAGGGAGGGTTGCAGTTGGAAGCTTATACGTCAGCAGACCTTCCCTCCGTTGGAGACGACGGCTCGTGCGGCCGCTTTAGCCGCTCGCCCCCTCTACACTAGCAACGAGGACGCCATATACCCGTCCCGTTTCAAGACTGAGTTTGGCCAAAAATTTGTAGAAACAAATAATAAAGACGAAAGACTTATGTTGAAAAGGAATGATACCAATAAGACTGATAATGAAGACGCTTCTGAAAGTAGTAAAGTAGATGTAAAAGAGTGTATGCCTAAGGTAGTAAAGGAGAACTGGGAGCCGTTCAAGAGGAGCAGTTCGGTGCGTCGTGAAACCAGCGAGACAGGAAATCAACTCCTCGAAAATATCACCTCAGCTCAACTGGGAGTGATACCCTCCGATCTCTTAAAGCGCAGGAAATCCATGCCGGCTGATACCTTCGGTACGTTTACTTTCTACGTTTTTTTTATCATGAGCTGAGCTGACAGTTCACTTGATGGTAGGTGTCTCACACACCGAATCATATCAGCACACATGCTGTTATTACACGATGGTCTTTTGTGAAACATGCGAAACACAATGTACAGTGTATAGTAACTTTCTATAGTAACTTTCCATATCCAGTCCAACGCCAACTTTATAAAGTTCATTTCCGAAGTTGACTGCCGGAAATCGCAAAGCCGATTGCACTTTACTCGTGCTAAGGTTAAAATAATCTAGTTACGCTTTGCTACTACAAATTTTATTACAGCTTATTTAGTAAATTTTGTAATATTAATGTGTACACGTAATAATAATATACCTACATAATTTATTAGAAAGCTAATAACAATCTACCTAATATGGAGGAGTCTCAATCAGTTTTTTTGGAAGTAACCCCTCTTAAGTTTGAATGGTATAACTTTTAGCTCTTTATGAAGCCATCAGTTATTACTTGGATATAACGGACCTGTGATTTATGATGAGACATCTTATACGAATTGGAAACTTGTTTTTATAGCACAACGTGAGCGTAAAGCCCGTGACTTGGCAGAATCGTTGCCACAATTTCTGCGCCGCACTTTGTCCGGCCGCGAATGTTGGTCCAAGCGTCGTAGTTCTGCCCCAGCCCCGGTTGCACCTTCTGAACTTCGAGGGCTGGCCTCTGGAGCGACAACTCGACACAGTGTAAACGGCAACCGTCGCAAGAATCAACTCAACCCGGTGTTGCTATGCCAACAGTGGTTAGCCAAAACCGCTTCTAATTTCGACAGGGCAGGAGTGCAGCAACTAAGGAGGAGTTCCTTACCAGCTCAGGTGATTGTTGTTATTTATTGTTTACACTTAAATTTTAATTAGTTGCCCCACTTTGACTACATCCATTCAAGTTAGCCTTCGAAGTGGGTCCATATGTACAGCATTCGAGATGCCGATAATAAAATTAGTGGTATAAATAAAAATCGTACTATCATATTCATAATAAGTTTACGTAATATCACAATAAGTTTTTGAAAAAAATTTAATACATAAATTTATATATAAAAGTTACGTGTCACGTTGTTTGTCGCCAATGAAGTCCTAAACTACTGAACCGAGTTTGATAAAACTTCTTAACTATGTGTAATTTGGTCCAACTTAAAATATAGGATAGTTTTTATTTTGAAACCGGCCGAAGCCGCGAGCGTGTGGCTAGTTTAAATATAGATTTTAACCAATGAAAGGGTCCATTGTTGAAAGGAATTTTTCATATTTCAGGCTTATCACGCCAGTGATTCCAACAACGTAAAATCATCGGAGAGCAAGTAATGATGAT
Organism: Synanthedon vespiformis; assembly: GCA_918317495.1. Classification (NCBI taxonomy): domain Eukaryota; kingdom Metazoa; phylum Arthropoda; class Insecta; order Lepidoptera; family Sesiidae; genus Synanthedon; species Synanthedon vespiformis. The sequence continues at coordinate 10,074,109 of OU906947.1, forward strand.
GGAATTCGGAGGTTGAATGTGCTCAAACGCTTCACATAATAGATAGATAGATCCTTCGTGAATGGTGTCAAAGATCACAATTGAAAAAAAAAATGTGTATTCTCATGAGGTCTCTTATTGTATGTGTTATTGATATTATGTCGTGGATAGAGACAGTATGTTACATTGTCGGAGTTATAGCCGACAAACATTCCGATGCAATAGTACGGAGAAATATAAGGCAAAATCAAGTGGTGGGTTTACACCACTGATATTAGTCTTATGGCGGCTTCTTCAAGTCGTATCATTTGTTAAAGCATAATATATATGTATGTAATATGTAGAATTAAGTAACTTTTCGTACTATTTTATCGGGGATTGAGTATTGCAATTCATTAACACCCAAGTACAAATTACTTTACTTTTAAATTATTTTGTTGTCGGTATTTTACTGCCATATTAAGTCATAGTTCAACTGTCAATTTGCGACTTAAGTTCGAATAGTGAATTATATTAAGTTTACCAATATTAAGTTTCGAATAGTGAAAGGTAAAGAAAATGACAAATCAACGTCACCAATAAATCAATATCTACTAATAATAAATCTATAAAGAGTTGGTCATAGAGTAAATTACTTTGTTTTGAGAGATATCGTGTTTATAGGCACTATACATGATACTGAACCTAAATTGACGATTTTTAGAATTTTTTTCTCTATGTATGTATGTATGTATGAATGTTCCTCCATAACTCTTAAACGAATTAACTGATTTTCATGAAAATTGGTACAGTAGGTAAATATTTACAGGATACATGATAGGCCACTTTTTTCTTTTTCAATGCGAACGAAGTCGCGGGCACCAGCTATTCAATAAAATCAACTTTAAAGTAAAATCAAAATACGCGTCTTAAAAATTCACTTCTGGTTTTTTTAATGGTAATGTAAGAAATTAATTAGGTCATTGGCATAAACAATCAGGGCTTCGAATTTCGAAATTATTGTGGAATTTTAAGTTACCTGTGGAAAAATTGTCAATATTGTGAAAAAAAAATGTCCAGAAATTGTGAGCATGATATTTGTAACAACTGTATTTTTAACGCCAGACGCAAAAACGTGGTTTTATAAGTTTGACGTGTGCCTGTGTGTGTGTATGGGTGTACCTGTGTGCTGTCTATGGAAACATGGACAGATTTATGGAGCTCCCAAACGGATGGATCCCAACGTTTTTTATTTTTGTTTGAAAGCCGACGTGATCCTGAACTAGTTCTTATTTATAGTTTATGAACATCTGTTCATGCGTGTGAAGATCATCAGCTCATTTAATGAAGGGTTGTTGAAGGGGTCCCACTAACTTCCACAGGTTCGACGATTGATTTGAATACTGGCTCTTCGGTGGTATTTCCATAACTTAGTAACCTTGATGAACTAGTCTGCATGACATCCAACTCCTCAGCGACTTGCAAGCAGATTAGCGTGTTTAGCCTCTATAGAAATTCGGGGATTAGTTTATAAATTTATTTATAACCTTTTCAAAGTTGCTAGCATCATTTTTTTACCTTTCACACCTTAGACGATGTAATTTAATTGCACATGCCCAAGAGCACGATAATTGAGATACGATCTCAGAACTTGTAAGCAAATGTTTACACGGGAATAAGTTGTATGCAAGTGTTGCCATGATGAAATATTTGCAACCCAATTTTGTTTACTCCCAAGACCTATTTTGCAAATACAATAATTGCGTTCAGGGTTTCACTCGTCTAAACACGAACTTGTATGTATAAAGTTCTACAATTTTTTGACGTGTTGCTTCAAGAATTTCTCGTATTTGTGATTACAAATATACCATTAATCAATACTAATAATAAATCTGTAGGGGTAATTTATCTGGTCTGATAATAATCTGGTCATGGAGTAATTTACTTTGTTTTCAGAAATATCGTGTATATAGGCTCTATACATGATACTGAAACTAAATTGACGATTTTTAGAATTTTTTTCTGTATGTATGTTCCTCCATCACTCTTAAACGAATTAACTGATTTTCATGAAACTTGGTAGATAACTTCTAAAGAAGTAGGGCCACGTGATAGGCTACTTTTATATTTTTTAACGCGGACGAAGTCGCGGGCAACAGCTAGTTATTGAATATGTCTTCAGTGGAAGCGTTCTAATTTGCTGTATTAAGAAGCAAGAATGTTACGTGTCATTTACACGTCACACATCATTTGTTGCTATAGTTTTATGATGCAAGATAATAGCGTCGTCCATAAGCGGCATTATGATACACAATCTGTACATAATAATAATATGTCGTTTTTAAAATTTCAAGATACACAACAATATTCCTATATGAGGCACTATCGCCGTTACTACAAATTTGTATTTTGTTTCTATTCACTATAGACGAAACAACTCCCTCCGTTTAAATGGAAATATGCACAATTGTGTATATTTTATAAAGATCTAGATGTTATACCAAAAAAAAAATTACTGTAGGAAATTTTCATTATATATCATGAGTCTCATAATCATTACGGTTTTGTGTTGATATATTATGTAGTAATAATTATTATTAATACTTAATAGTTTTAAATTTAAATGTAAACACTATTTCATTTGATGTAATGAATGTGTCATAATCGTAATATGCAAAAAAAAAACAGTATTATTACGTCACAGGAGGATTACTCAAAAACGCAAGTATATATCAGAATTCTTTATTTTTAGTACATATTAATAATGATGATTTCGTTGTCACGCAAATCTATTCTCAACTACAATGTTGAACGAAGCTTAAATTTTACGTAAATTTAGGCCTTCGTTACATTTAAACATCAATAAGTATCAATATTTTTAATTATGCGTATATTCAGAGCATCTGAATGTATTAAAAGTACAAATTGTTAATTGTGTGAATTTACTTGTTTTATTATATACATATTATTAGTTGTATTTTTTTTAATAATAATAAAAAAATAGTTTTAATTAATCAAATTAGGTTTACAATAGATAGATCGATTGTTTGTTTTTTCTATGGGAAATATTATTATTAATTGTTTGTACATACTGACTGACAATCAATGCACAGCTAAAAACATTAAATCTAGAAAGCTTAAATTTCGAACAAAAACATTCTTGAAAATTTCTACCCTCGGCGAAGTCAGGGGTAGCTTGTTATTAAAAAATAACAGAATCTTTACGAAATGTTTGGCATCGGTTGTCATGTATTCATTATCACAATTATCATCCATTTTCTATAGTTATATTATTCTCATAATTTTTTGTAGCATCACAAAAAAACCGGTAGTTTCCATTAAACAAGTATTTATTTGAACAAAGCTTTATTGTAAGCTTTGCTTGCGTTTTTGAGGCTACAAAATATAATAATTATACCCATTTTTAGTGTCTGTCATTACGCCTAATTAAATTTACGTGATGTGATTTTCAATAATTTGAAATATTTTATGTTACTAGTATAAAATACATTTTTTAGAATGTATTAATTGTTGCAAAGGCTGAAACCGTGATTGTGCTTCGAAGGAATTCACGCAGACGTGTGAAGGTACGATCGTGGTTACAGCCTTTATCTTATCTTTGTGTTAATCGTAATTATCACTATTCATCCGACATTTAGAATTAAGTTTGACGTACTATCGAGGCAAAAAATTGCCACAAACACGTCTATATATGTCATGACACTCGATGTAATCGTGCTATTTCATATATTCATACTGGAAAGGTTAACAGTGTAGTATTGGCAACAGCCAATAACGGAAAGTAAGTGATTAGTGTCAGGTTTAGATAGGTCATAAATGTAAATGCACACATAATTGGACGATTGTACCATTCTCCTCTATATAAAGTGTTTAATGTTCAATTATATGTGGTCAGGCTTTGTCATTGTCACGAATTCAATGTGCCAGTTGACTGTTCTTGAATATTATTAACATATCTTTGAATTAAATTGGCTAAGTGGAAGACGGATCATGTTATTTATCATCAAGCCTGAGAATATATAAACGCGAAATTTAAAATATTGTTCCAATTACAGTCATGTGGTTCTTTGAGTGTCGTGACTGTTATTACTCAATGTACCGTCGCGCTATGATGTAATTCAAATACCTATTTACCGGGACATATCAAGTGCGCATATATTTATTTGCGACACTGGATAGGTCCTTAAGAATGTGTGTAAAAATATTCTAAAGTAAGGCCATGGAAACAATGCAAACAAGCCAAACAATGGAAACGAATTTTTAGGTGTTCAAAACATTTTTGTAACAAAACAAAAAGTAAAAACGTATTTTATCTAGTAGCGCAACGTTTCATAAAAAATGTGACCAAATGTTGTCGAGATCGCTTTCGTCTACTGTAAAACGAATAATGATATTTTTACGTGAGAGGTAAAATGTTCTAAAACTCAGTTTGGGTCGGATTTGTTTACAAGGTTTGCATTGTCTCCGTGGCTTTACTATACTATTTTTGTTTTAAGTGTAACTAATTGTTAGATAGTAGTCAAATATTGTATGCTCAAAAAATGTAGGATCATTTTAGTTTTCGAAATTGGCTAATGATTTTAATATAAATATATAGTTTTCATTTTACGTCGTCTCAACAAATGGGTGTCTCAAATATTATGTTGTGTTTAATATTAATGAAATTCGCTATTTTAATTACAATAATATTTATATAAACGATATTCTACAGTTCCAAATTAAATTGTGAATTTCAAAAATTTTTTTTTTGTATATAGCTATTGTGTTTAATTTAATTAATAGTAATATTTGTTTATTTTTATCAGTCTGCAATTGGGCTATGATATGTATTAGGATTAAAGTTTTTAGTTATAATATTCCTTAACTTTAAAATCTTTACATGTTCAATGATATTTTTTTTATCTTTATAAGCTTTTCCTTAAAAAGGCCATGTCGTCTTATATTTAAGTGACGACGCAACGATATTTCCGCTCAATATAGTGTGTTTCCTAATGCATCATAATGCATTTTCATTTAATGAAAAATTGACAACCAGATCATTAAATTCCAAACACATAAAACGTTGCTGTGTTTTTACAAACTACAAGGCGTTGTCTTAATGAATCATGTAATTTTTTTTTTATTATTTTTACTTTATTTATAAGTTTTCGTATTGTTTATAGTTACTTAGAAATATGTTTAAATGTAATGTGTCGATTCAATCAGCCCAGTCAAATGTAAATCGTTCATAATATTTTAACAACATTTAAATATAGTGCTGTCCATTTTTGATTTCATATAGTCTAAGATCCGAAAAGAGGTCGTCCTTCATCCATCTGTATACCAGACGAAAAGTATATTTAACCAAGAAAAGTGAATTGTTATCTATGAAAAAATAAATCGCGGTTGTGTTGCCTATTAAAATATCCTTAATTAAGAGGCCATTTTCCAACTAGAGCGGCTTACCAATTCCATACTACTTACGTAATTTTATGATTACTCATTAGTTATTGGTTTCATTGAAACAAAAAACTGAAATTTATTTTATTTCTAGTATAATTAATTTCTAAAATGTGCAGAATTAGTCACATTTTCGCTGGATGATATCTCGTAATAATTGACTGAAAGCCAATAATGTTTTTCAATGAAAACATCCTAGCTATAGTGTACATTAAAAATTGGGATGTCAATAGTTACCATCTATAAAGGTTTTTCTAAAATATTGGAATTGCTGACGTATGTTTCGCTAGTTAAATAAGTGCGCGAATGTGTTGCTTCGCATTCTGTCTTAGGTTATATTAGCATTACAGTAAGTTGAGACAATATCTCCCAAATACCTATTACTGAGTTCCCACGCTCGTCCAGCGCCACCTTAAATAAAAAAAATTGCTTAATGCTTCTCTGTCGCACATCCTTGCTTCGGCAAGCTAGTTTTCTTTTTTAAATTACGATTTCCAATGAGCATATTTAAAACAGGCAACATATGAGTGACGACCTCTTTTCGGATCCTGTACTGTAATATAAATAATATTATGTATTACTGCCACAATAACAGCCTAAGAATAATAATTTGTTTCCATCCATCTTGTATTGGAATTTGAATCTAATCTCAATATTTGAATGTAATTGAAATATATAAATTATTTTTTTGTTATTAATTTTATACTGAGTGAAAGCACGAAGAAATAATTAAATAATTTTGAAAATATGGATTAGGATTGTTCCTTTAAAGGGCAAAAATTTGATATTTGTTATATATAAAGCATTAAAAGTTTTTGTAAGTTTTCGTAAATGTTTACGATTTCACTGTATGCATTAGGTACACTTTGATCTTTATTTTATAGTTAAAATTATTTATTTGTTATTGTTTTTTTTTTTTCTTAAACAACGAAATCATATATTTTTTAAATCATATACCTACTTACTTTAAAAAGCTAATGCAGTAACTACAACAGTATTATTTTGAAGTCCGTAAAATGGACATTGAAACATTAATTTTATGTTGTTTTTAACAAGTTATTAACAGTAACAGTTAGCAGTGATTAACATTGTTGTAAACTTGTAACAGTTGATTAACATTGTTGTAACAGTTGATTAACATTATCGATGTGGTACTTAATTACTTATAGTTATTTGGAAATAAATGTTTTTTAGTATTTTTGTTCATTTTATTTTTAATTTTTCTCGGTCTCATCACCAAACTCTTTTACAACTAACCTTCATTTCTCTTTTTTTGGGAATGTTTTATCGAATAAATATAAGTAATACATTAATATAATTTTTTTAAATATTGTATTCAAATATTTTACAAAATTTGATATTATTACTTTATTTATTTGTAATAATAATATTATATCGTATTTCTTTAAAATATATATATCGTAAATCCTTGTATAATTAACTTTCGAATTTAAACTTGTATTATATTTATATATGTATCTATTTTACACGTGTAAAATTTTTGGGGAATAGATACCCATTACGACTTATTAATTATTACATTGTGAGACTGCATTTATTTGATATTAATATTCGGGTAGCTCTGGGTTACCCTAAAGAAGTTAATGTAAATGTATGTGTAGTTTATTGTTTAATGATAAGTCTTTAAGCAAGAGTTTCATAATATCTAAAGTGTGTTCCGTAATCTGGAGGAGTAATTTGACATTTCCTGGGTTGCTATTTTTTTACCATACAAAAATAGTCAGTACTTGTGACCTAATCGGACTTATAAGTTGCAATAAAATTCTATTCAATTATTATAACTTTTCTATTAAAATATTTACTCAACTGATACACAAGATAATAGCTCTATGTATTAGTTACGTTATACTATATTTTATTTATTCAACTTCATGTATTAATTATGAATCATTATTCATTCCCAATAGGTCTAGTCATTGCCAATTCAGCTATAAACTAAATTCAATCCTTAAAAATCAAAAAATAAAATAAAAAAGATTATCAATGTAAAATATTAGAATTATTCAAACGAAACCGATATTAGTACAGCACTACAGAGAAAAAGATGGTGAAATTATTTTAAAATTTGACATTAGGATCGGTCAAATTACTCCTTAGAATTTTATTGTGGAACACACTTTAATTGTTATCTGTCTATTATCGAAGATTTGGTGTCTGCCCCGTGTGTCTTAAGCCCTTAATTGTGAATAAATCATTATATCAATGGAATAATGCTTTATTTTTAGAACACACCAACAACACAGAAAACAAGCCCATACGCGACGAGAAAGGAATTAAAGATCAAAAATATAAACAAAGAAATATCGCTATCAAAGTTGCAGGGGTGGTCAACGTTTTCCTAAACATTCTAATTTATTACCGTATGTTATTTATAACATTTCTAATTTACCGAAAAAATTTCTTAAAAATCGGTCTTAGAGATCGGACCTCATACTACAACAAAATTCTGAACGCCTATAAATATTTGACAACCAAGTGAAAATTTTAGACAAAATACATCAATAATGCTTCACAGCTAGGAACATTTTGTGTAATGTCATCTTATATCGCTGTGACAGTACATGCGACAGTAGCGCCGGATTATTTATGTTTTTATATGATCCCTCGGGAATACTGTCCTTTTTTTCTGGATTGAAAGGTACCCCGTGTCCCAGACAACGTGTATGCAAAATTTCATGGTGATCGGTTCAGTAGTTTTTGCGTGAAAGCGAGACAGACAGACAGAGTTACTTTCGCATTTATAATATTAGTATAGATATGACCTACTTTAAGGAAACGTTTCCTAAAATTATATTTCCTATTACGTTGGCAAGAGCGCTCTAAATGCTCAGTTACCTGCCAGTAGTTATTGGCTTAGACCACACATACTTCACTATGTCAGCAGACATATTTACGTTCGTCTTTCGAATTATCTATCGATGATGCCTATCCTTACAACTTAGAGAAAAAAAACTGGTGCGGTAAACTGTACGAACACCAAACAGCAAAAGTACTGTACATGTCTCAGCCTAAGAAGTAGCAATTAAAGGCCTCGGAGTTTACGCCCCAGCCTTAAATTCACTTGGAAAGTACGAAGTTGCTTTCACCCCTAGAAGCAGGTAATACGTGTTATGTTACGTTTGGTACATCAATACTAATAATAAATCTGTAGGGGTCGATCATGGAGTAATTTACTTTGTTTTCAGATATATCGTGTATATAGGCTCTATACATGATACTGAAACTAAATTGACGATTTTTAGAATTTTTTCCTCCATCACTCTTAAACGAATTAAGTGATTTTATCTTTTTTAACGCGGACGAAGTCGCGGGCGCCAGCCAGTATTTCAAAAATAAATTACACAAAGTAATATTGGCTATCCTTTATTATGTTACAAATTATGCACACAATCTTCACATTATATTTTTATGTTTAAGAATTGCAGACAATAATAATTCAGATTTAGAAAAATACTGAAGAGAAAATACAAGCAACACAGAAAGCAATGTTAAAAAGGTGCGTGTCTTGTGTAAAAACGCCTTTAAACTTTGCGAAGAAATAGGATGGGATTACATGTACATACATTTATTTTATTTTTTATTTATTTATTTATTTACACAAAACAATAAATGGTATACAGATAAGGTGCACTATAAACTCGGTTAAGTTTCTAGCGTACACCTGAGAACCTGAACCTTAATTATTCTGCATTAACAAGTAATTTTTTTTTAAATATTTTATTTATGTATCTTAAAAAAATATCATAAAGTCCATCCAATCTCGTTCTCGTTAACAGTAGTTACATTACGTAGATAGAGTATGTTCCAATTCAGAGAAACTACATCGATTCACATTTGTATATGTAAATATCTTTTAAAATAATTCTGTGCAACTGGTTAATTTAAACAATAGAGTAAACCTTGTTATAGATACATATGTTTTTCAATTTTATTAAAGTATTATTATAGGAAGCAAGTAGAACACAAAAGCGATATATATAATTAAAAAAAACATTGAAAAGAAAAAAGTAAGATTAATTTGAAAATGCTTAATTAGAAATAAGACATGACTTTTTTTATTTACATATTTATACAATTCTTACAAGAGACTAAGAAATTGTGATGTAATTGCTTAGTTTTTTTTTTTTTTTTTTTTTTTAATGTCAATAATTTAAAATTGTTACGCTAAAAACCTCAGGTAAAGATTGTGATGTGATACTTTTAAAAAACAAGTCACTCTACAGTGTCACTTAAGCCATAAGTAGTAAAAATAATAACTACAATATAAAAAATCAATAAAGACCACAGAGTTGTAACAAATTTCTTTACAATAGACAAATGATTTTTTATTAAATAATTACTGTTTTTTTTTTCTAACAATAAAAGCTTTCTTCTTATACGTTGGCCTCTGGTTTCGCAGAAGGCGCTCCTATTGACGTGGCCTCTTCGGGGGTGGCCGCCTTCTCAATGTTACGAAGATCTTGTTCAAACTCGACCGGATCTATAAACTTTTTCTTGGGAAACTTTGGCGGCCCAAGTATCGACTCCACCTCCTTGTAATTCAATGTTTCCTTCTTCAACAATTCCTCCGCTAGCTACAACAGATCATACATAAAATTTACATGATGAAGTCTTGTTTGCGAAATGAAATTGTCCCTCGGGAGAGGACTACATCCAGCATTGGACGGATTCAGTTATGTAGTTGCATATGACTGCCTAACGAGGCAACGGGAGGCCTTGTATAATATAATATCATCAATACTAATAATAAATCTGTAGGGATTGGTCATGGAGTAATTTACTTTGTTTTCAAAAATATCGTGTATATAGGCTCTATACATGATACTGAGACTAAATTGACGATTTTTAGATTTTTTTTCTGTATGTATGTTCCTCCATCACTCTTAAACGAATTAGCTGATTTTGGCATGAAACTTGGTAGATAAACATTTAGAAGTACGGGACACGTGATAGGCTACTTTTTATCTTTTTTAACGCGGACGAAGTCGCGGGCAACAGCTAGTAGTAATATAATAAAATAAAATTATTACAGTAAAATCAAATAAAATGACTAAATATTACAGAAAACCTAACTGTATTTGTTCACGAAAATAGTGATTAGGAAAGTGCAAATAGATACTTAATTTGTGTCTTACCATTTTCAAGTTGTTTCTATTGTTTCGCAACAGTTCCTCCGTTCTGTAGTAAGCGTCTGCAATTATTTTTCTCGCCTCTAAATCCATTAGGTTCTTCAGAGTCTTGCTGAATGGACTCTTCCCGCGGTCCTTCAAGTCCGGGAACGAAAGTAATCCGACGGTTGGAGACATGCCATATATACGCACCTGTAATATATCAATTATCAACAACCTTTTTACTATATTATCTTTGTCAGATAGCAATTTCTTGTAGTTTAAAATTCTGTTTTATATCTTTATTTCTAAATAAAAATTTCGTGTCACGTTATTTGTCACATTTTAATCAAATTTTGCACACTGTGAAAGCGAGATCTCGTGAAGAGACTGATACAGGACGAAGAAGAGGATGATGAAATGATGTTGCTCTTACTTTCATCAAAGAGGAATAAAATCGATTCATTATACACGTCCAGAATCGATGACGGCAGCTATCAAATCCTGATAAACTACAAGAGTTGCTCTAGTATTAAAAAAAAAACTTTGCTCTACCTGCGCGTACGCAATCTTTGTAACCTTTTCGAGGTCATTCTGCGCCCCACTAGTTATCGAGTTAAAGGTGATAGCCTCCGCGGCTCGTCCACCCAACGCCATACACATTCTATCGAACAACTGAAAAATATATTTATTTTGTTAGTTGCAATTTAACAATATTAAGCAGCAACCAGACGTGTGGGACTCCCGAGTGATGAGCCGACTGTTCGCCGAATCGCGAGTAGTGAGGATGGGTGCTCGTAAATCGTCGAGCAACGATTGTTTCAGTCAGTTTCAAAGTGAACTAATACGAATACTTTTGATAACTATTAGGCGAGTACGAAGCCGAGCACAGTATGTTACTAAGCGATTAGTAAGCATTCGGCGACTCTCGCACGTCAGTCAGGCCTAGTGCAATTTTTATTCTATCAAACGCGTCGAACGCGTCGTTACTATACAAATTGACGTTTACGCTTGTGATGCGTTTGATAGAGTAAAACTCACGAGTCAAAAATCATAAATTGTTTGTTTATGTTACTCGATTAGTTTTACTCAATAGTTTTACTCGATTCAAAGAACATTGAAGGTGCTTTTTATTTTCGATTTCAATAAATTTAAAAATAGCAGCACGACCATCCAGTTTATTGCGGTAATACTAAGGTACAGATAGATGGCACAGACCACTTTATTTTTATGCTATATAAAGAATAGCACGTGTTCGCGGCCACTTTCACCGTCTGTCAAGTAGGCTAATCGGCTCATTTAAAGTTACCGGTCACCGGTGCTGATATGCTTTTGTTTGTACTGGTAAAAGTCCCAAAGACCCAAACATTAAAAAGAAAATAATAATAAAAAAAAACGCCTATCGAAGGATGCACTAAACCGAGTGCATAATTTAGGTAATAAAACATAAAATTATTTCTAAAAGTCAACAAGTAAGTAAGTAAATCAACACTTTACTTGTCTTGTAGTTGTTGAAAGAGGCCGTAAACAAAACTAGCCAATCAACACAAGCCAGCCAGTTGATTGGCGGGGAGCGGGAGACGCGAGAGTGGGGTACTTCGCTCTCGTTCAAACGACAATTACATACCTCCTCTTTGGTGTAAAGCTTCTGATCGGACGTTGTGTACTGTGCGAACCCGAGCGCCATGTTCGTCCGCGGCACTATCGTCACCTTGAGCAAGGCGTCGGTGTGCTCCAACATCCAACCGACCAACGCGTGGCCGGACTCGTGGTAGGCGACAATCTTCTTCTCGGCGGGCGACATGGCGTGGCTGCGCTTCTCGGTGCCACCGACGACCCTCTCGACCGCGTACTCGAGGTCTGACGCTCTCACGTGGCTCTGTTTGTGCCTCGCGGCGTGCAGGGCCGCCTCGTTGCAAACGTTAGCTATGTCCGCACCGCTGAAGCCCGGTGTTAAATACGCCAACCTGATTACACATCATTAATTGTAAAAGCTCCACACGTTCTCTAATAAAGTACAAAAAAGTTCTTTAATGGAGTAGTCATTGTTCCTTTTGTGTAACCTTTTAGATATAATTACTTTTAAAATCTTAAAATGTATTCCTCGACAAAGTTACATCACAATAATTATAGTAATAAAAACGGTGATGTGGGAGCCACAATAACCCGGTTATGTCACTAACAAACTGTGTAATGTCGCCAAAACCTGGCCTGAGTAAATGTTTCCATCATTGTTATACGTCATACATGAAACACAAAAATGTGATTCCGAAAACGTTCTTTCGATTGCTATAGTACACGATTTTGCTGGTTGGGCATTTAATACTTTACATTAGTTAGTGTCAGGACAATCTGCATTTCAAAATCTTAATAAAGAACAAACACTTACCGCTTCACGTAGAAATCCGGCAGTTCTTCTAAAACAATACTTTTCAGATGCCTCTGAAATATCTCCTCTCTCTCTATCAAAGTTGGTAAATCGATTAATATATGCCGATCGAAACGACCGGGTCGCAACAGTGCCTAAAATACAATATTCGAATTTAAATATTTTTTACACATTGCATTCGAGTAAGTTTTGGTTACTCAGTTGCATCCCCATTTAATGCTTGTCTTTTTAAGAAACGGTGGTAAATGTTCCATTTATTCAGACAACATAATATAAGTGACATAATCTTAAGGTGATCCTGATCCCATAGGAAGGTAAAAGTAGTAGTAGCAGCACACATACTATTATTTCGTACCTATAATAGAGTCATTTCATATAAAAACTCTCAACTTCCAACTCATTACAATAAAAAAAAAATCACTGTTTACAACAGCACGGATTTAGTCATATTTTTTTTTAAATTGTTATTTTCTCTATCTATCCATGTGCACGAAAAATGGCCTTATGTTTTACGTAATTTACGTGAATGTATGTTGTGTACTGTACGTTACGAGTACGAGTGTTATTTTCTTTGAGTAATATCGTATGAATATCTAACGAATTATTTTCTGAATCGCCTCCCACTATCGAAGCTAAGACGTAATCACGTTAAAATAAAACAAACGGAGGCAGCTGGCAGTCACGAGGACTGCAAACAGAAGTGAAATCTTAAAACTGAGCGTCCAACGTACACACATAAATAACAATCGGTTATATGCAATGAGCATTAGCATGTTGCTGACGCGAATCCATACATTTTTTCCCTATCCAAAGTCGTTCGTGTATAACGCGGCTATAGAAGTTTTCACTTCAAAAACTCTTACCTTGTCCAATACGTCAGCTCTATTGGTGCTGGCTAACACAACCACACCATCCCTACTCTTCATGCCGTCCATTTCCACAAGTAACTGATTAAGGGTCTGCTCCCCTTCGCCACCGCCCGGGCCTTGAGAGACGGGACCAGTGGATCGGGATCTTCCCACTGCGTCCATCTCATCTATATACACGATGCACGGAGCGCGAGTTCTGGCTTCTTTGAATAGATCCCTGCACATAAACATCGTATCATTCATATACCAATTAGAATCAATATAATTATCATTAATTAAACAATAAATTCATCTCTAATTATTAATTACTATGCGTGTCAAATGAGAATAGGACTGGAAATTCGCATTTGACACCGCATTTCTCACGAACTTCATTACTGATGTGTACGGAGTGCAAGAAAAAACAATCCAAGAATTAATTATTATTTTTATTATTTTTGTAATGTGATTTATTTATTCAGTTAGTTTATTATAAAATCGTATACATTGACCCATAAAAGAATTACTTATCTCTTGGAGACGCGTTAGCAAACTTAAGGGCTTTGGTACATAGAACCAAAGCCGAAAACATCGTATAAATATGATTTAAATCGTACTGTAATTTACACTTATAGTTTAATTACTTAATAGTTATTATATACTAGCTGGTGCCCGCGATTTAGTCCGCGTTGAACGATGAAAGGTACCCTATGTCCTTTCTGGTGTCCCAGACAACGTGTATGTAACATTTAATGGTGAACGGTTCAGTAGTTTTTGCATGAAAGCGTAATAAACAAACAAACTCACATTCACATTTATAATATTAGTAAGGATATATATATTTATACATATATAAATTTATTAGATAAAATGTAAATAAAAAATATTTATATTTTTGTTATTCGGATTTTTTTGACGACATTACTATGATTACTCGGATCATGTGAAGTTTGCAGCAAGCGCGATCCTATTCTCATTTGAAACGCATAGTACAATATTATAATATATGTATTATTATAGTGTATTAAACACTAATTTACAGGTTGATTAATTCCAGTATTAAAGATTGTCAGCGCCCTTTCGGTAAGATCTGCTGGACCACCAACAATTTGACCATCTTCAATACTAATAAAATAAATCTGTAAGGGTTGGTCATGGAGTGAGTTACTTTGTTTTCAGAGATATCGTGTTTATAGACTCTATACGTGAAACTGAAACTAAATTGATGATTTTTAGAATTTTTTTCTGTATATATGTATGTATGTATGTTCCTCCATAACTTTTAAACGAATTAACTGATTTTCATGAAACTTGGTAGATAAACATTTACGGACACAGGATAGGCTACATTTTTTTTTTCAACGCGGACGAAGTCGCGGGTACCAACTAGTAACATAATAAAAATACTGGAGCGACAACGCGCACCGTAGGCCACATAATAATACTGATAATATTAATATCAAAATTATGCAGTTGTAGAATTAAATCATGAAGCCTTAGAGGTATTCTGTGAAGTGAATAAATCGGTTGAATATTTGACGCCATATCTTTTGATTTCATCAGACCCAATGAAGTCTTAGCAGTACATTTTCAGCTTAAATAATAGTACAAAATTTGTATGTAATAATATATATACTAACCTAACTCTGGCTGCTCCCAGTCCACCGATCATTTCAATGAATTCAGAACCATTCATGGACAGAAATGGCACATTAGCCTCAGTGGCCACGGCTTTAGCTAACAGCGTTTTTCCACAACCGGGAGGCCCCAATAACAACGCACCTTTAGGTACCTACACAAACATATCAAAGGATATTAATTAGTTATAATTAGTATTTAAATTTTCGGAATAATTAACTTGATTTCGGATACATTTTTAGTTATTAGATGACATAAATACATACATACTACTTTAATAATTTACCAAATGTATGTCTCTAATAGTGATGTACCGCGGATATTCGTAGTATACGTATGCGTTACTTTTTGGCGGATCTTTTTAAGGATCCTTAAAATTTTTTAATTCATAGCTGAAATTCATACATAATATACATTGAGTTATGATATGATTGAGTAAGAAAGTTAAGATTCGTTAAGGATTAAGATTTTAAGAAGGTAAGATAAGAAGGATCTTGACACCAAATATCCGTATCTGTATCCGCACATCTACATTTTTTACGATCCGGCACATCACTAGTCTCTAATAATGAATGTCTCTCTGTTTCTCCATTAGATACTTCTAACTGAACATATATTTTCACCCATGGAGGGACCGAAACGAAAAGTTTTTGGATTGAACTATAAGATTTATTAAGATAAAGAGATGAATGTTTCACCTTGGCTCCCAAACTTTTGTAATGTTCAGGTCTCTTCAAATAATCAATAAACTCCATAACTTCAACTTTGGCCTCTCGCAGTCCGGCGACGTCACTAAACTTAACACCTTTGCCTTGACCACTCATCGAATCAACAAGTGTAAACTTGGCACGACTTAGTTGATTCTGTTTATAAAAACAAACAAAAAAAAAAAACTATTTCAACAAAACAGGTTCGACTGTTAACTGTTGTATATTAAAACACTTTTTACCTATGAAAATTAAATTAAAAAAAAAATGATATGATAATGAATATATTATGACATTGAATTCTATCTTAGTGTGTGTAGGTACTTACAAAACCACCTAAATTAATATTGATCTTCATTGATTTACTCGAATATAAGAATGATAATACAAGAGCGGCGATGAGTAGCAAAGTTATTGTTTTAGCGGCGACGCTACCGTGTCTGTCGTAAATCACTCGCACACCTGAAATTAATAAAGATTTTATAATTTTATTGCAACAACAATAAAACACAATGATCACTTAAGATTATAAGCCTTTGTTTTCGCATGTAATGTTTAAGGAGACAATCTATAATTAAAGATTATATATATATCAATCACAACTTGCACAAGTTAGTGAGATTCCTTCGTCAACTAGGAAATGGGCTGACAATGTTCAAACGCGTGAACAGATCTTCACAAACTATTGCTAAGAACTAACGTCAGCTTTCTATCCACAGACAACAGACACTCCACTTTTTCTTCGGGCTTAAAAATAATATAAAATTTACCTTCCTTTACGCCCAAGCTCTTCTCAGTTTGTCTCAGTTTTTCTTCAAATCTATGAATATCACCAACATTCATGTGATACACCCTGTGCGTAACCTATTCAAATGGGATATATATTAGAGGTTTACTATCAATATATTCTTATCTGTTCGATTGTAACAACATATTAGTAACTAGTGATGTGCCGGATCGTGCAAAATGTAGATCCGCGGATACGGATATTTGGTGTCAAGATCCGCGGATACAGATACGGATACGGATCTTAAGTTAACTTTCTTACTCAATCGGTGTCGGTACGCGTGACCTTGAAACGATAGTTGACGCCCAGCCAAAAAGTAACGGATACGGATACTAATCTTTCTTCTCCACTTGGATATCAGCGGATACGGATATCCGGCACATCACTATTTAGTAACATATTTACCCTCTTTCCCTTTACGACAGCGCCCTCGTATAGTATAATAGTAACCAACTCGAGGTCCGGACGCACAATGATCTCTTCCACTTCACCCTTGGACAACATTGAGTAGACAAACTCGTTCCATGACACATAACGTATCAATTGCTTTAGAAAAAAAAAACAACACTTTTGTTATTGTAACAAAAACAATATTATACAAGACCGACAATAATATTTTTTTTATAAATAAAAAACAAAATTATAGACATTGAAGAATTAAATTTTGTTACTTGTCTTATCATTTGTTTTCTAAATTGCCTCCCACTATGGAAGCAAATTTAAGCACATATTTTATGCACGCAATCAGCCTTAAACAGCTTTCAAAATTATATTTTAAATCAAAATCATGCAAGTAAAGAATACAATATCAAACCTCATTCTGTGTATTATCGCCGGGGACTAGTAGAGAACTCGCTACAACCAAAATGCATGTAGTGAACATCCAGAATGCTGCTTTCACTAACAAAGAGCGGAAGTTGCTGTCATCGTCTTTTTCTTTTTTCGGATTATTCTACGTAATTATAAAATAAAACATCCTTTTATTTGCTTTGAATAATAACGTAATAAACAATTTTATATTAGGACTAGCTGTTGCCCGCGACTTCGTCCACATTAAAAAAGATAAAAAGTAGCCTATCACGTGTCCCGTAACACGTACTTCTAAATGTTTATCGATCAAGTTTCATGAAAATCGTTTAAGAGTGATGGAGGAACATACATACATACATACATACATACATACAGAAAAAAATTCTAAAAATTGTCAATTTAGTTTCAGTATCATGTATAGAGCCTATATACACGATATTTCTGAAAACAAAGGAAATTACTCCACGACCGACCCCCTATTAGTATTGATGATTAATGATTACAGACCTTAAGATCGTTGATTTAAGACATATTTTGGACAATAGAAAATTGAAAAAGGTGTTATGTGTAAAGTTAATTTTAAAAAGCAAAATGTGCAGAAAAGTTTACTTTTGTTAATGGATGAGGGAGCTATGTTCACTTTTTATTTTTTTATTAAAAAATACAAGTTTTTTTAATTGCACCATACATAATTTAGTGTAAAAATAATATCTGTGGTGATGTATCTCAAAAATTAAAAATAGATAAAACTTTAACCTCGATTTATTCAAAATTGGAATTAAGCAAGTTATCACCTTCATCCACTCACACCTTCAATTATGCTATTTATTTAAAGTACAACGGTATCTTTATTATTTAAGAATGTAAATATTTCCCTTCACGAGCATCACTTAAGTACCTTGTCTTTTCCATCATCTTGATTGTGATTCCTTGAAGTTATATGAAGATTACGTGTTAGTCCAAACAGTCCCGGTAAGTTGGATCTTTTCAATAACAAACATGCAGCTTTGTATTCAGCACGCAAATGTCTTAATTCCTGTAGAAATATAATACACACTTTTATATATATATACTAGCTGGCGCTCGCGACTTCGTCCGCGTTGAAAAAGGAATAGTTGCCTATCCTGTGTCCAGTACGTCTAAATGTTTATCTACCAAGTTTCATGAAAATCAGTTAAATTTAATAAATCACTGCATATTATAAAACAAAGTCCTTTAACGCGTCTTTCTTTTTGTCTGTTCGCGATAAACTCAAAAACTACTGCACCGATTTTCATGATGTTTTCACTAATGGATAAATGGTTCTCGAGGAAGCTTTTAGTATATAATTTACAAAGTTACGCAGGCGAAGTTGCAGGCAGCAGCTAGTTAATCAATAAAATAAGTAATTCCTTTTTGCTAAAGAGTCCTAATATGAAATAGATTCTCAAAAACCATATAATACATTATTATCTAAGGCAATGAATGAAGTTATATTACAATGAACGAATACAAGCATCGAGATGTTTCAAAATTTCATGGTGATCGGTTCCAGTGGTTTTTGTGTGAAAGAGTAACAAACATCCATACAAACTTAAGCATTTATAATATTAGTAAGGATATATCAAATGAACCCTACAGCTATAACCGACAGACCCATTCAAAAGTTGCCAATCAAAGATGTTTTATTGGTCTCACTGCACTCAACTAGACACAGCCGCTGTACTTTGAAAAATGCGGCAACAAATACTACGCCGAATTCGGTGTACCCGAGTTAGTCTCACTGCAAGCTTTATTAAATTTTAGGCATGATAAAATGCCAATTTGCGTAGTGAAACTGTGTAAAAATAAGTGATAAATAGTGACGATGTCTTACACACACTACAATAAAAAGTTGCCGCACTTACGGAGCTATTGCTTTTAGGTAGGGCCGTATCTAGTCGAGTGTAGCGAGACCAATCATTTATCTATGTTGCCAATAATAGGTGCAAAACATTGTTTTTACTTACTTGACTTGTCGCCCTTGACGTAAGCCCTTGTAAAATAGAAAATGATCTCCATATATTTCTGTAACTCGCTGGACAGTTTTTACTTGTATGTTTATTATTCAAAATACAATTTTTCAAATCAATATTAAATTTTGACTGAATTTTGGAGGCTGATAACGTCGGTAACCTCTTTATAGATAACATTTTTACATATGTTTTTGACAATGGCGAAACAACTCAACTTTTATTTAAAACCAAATAAATTTACTGACATATATACAGTTTAAAACATTTTAACACTTATATTGTGAGTATGTGAGTGAAGCGTAAATAACATAGTTTTAAAATTAAAATATATTTATATATTATATTGTACTTTTAAACTTCTATTTCGAGTTGACATTTGACATTTCATTTTGTCTGTAGTGCTGACTGCTGTCATCAACAGCACCACAGAACATATAACTCTAATTTGCTAACACAATTTTTTAATGTACTTTTAAAGATGTTTTAAAGAGTAAAACCACAGACTATACAATGATGCTAGCGCATAGTAAAACTTCTCAAAGTTTTCTGTAGTGGTTAAAGAAAGAAAGACATTTATTCGCTCAATGGTCCATGCCATGAAGTAAACGTAAAAATAGGCAATTCTGCGAGCAGTGCCAATTTAGAGAATCCCCAAATGATAAATTCTTTCTGCTTCAATCATTTGCCACATTGAGAAAAAGTACATCGTAATGCATAATTTCCCTTTATGAACGTTAGGATGTCCGTTAGAAATCTGGAGTACTCGGTAGTCGGACGCATCCCATAGTTTGTTTCCACCTTCCACCTTTATAACTGGTTAGTGGGTTAAGTACTATCTACGTTAGTATCTATTATTTAGTTTGTGATAATAAATAAAAAAATAAAAATCTCTATATTTTACTCTAGGTATGTTATTACTTATAACTCAATCTCATCCTCATCAGTCAGTTAGTTCAGTCCATAATAGTGTTCTATACTTGTTTGTGTTCTTTCACAAACTAAATAGTAGATACCATGTAGATATTAATGTTCTTTACACCGATCTCTAGTCTCTAGCACTGAAACTGAATCCCTTATCCCCATGAAGGTTTATCTATAGCTTCATGCTTATTCCCATCTTATCCCATACAAATTACCACAAACTATATAGTAGATACTAACGTACAAATTACAGATACTTTCGTTTACCATTTTGAAGCGCCATCATACGAAGTCCGGAAACTAATTTTGACGTTTGCGTATTTTTAACCCATAGATTAGATATTTGTTGATGTCTATTGTTTAAGTTTACTTGAGTTTTGAAACATGAAGAAATGTGTATTCTGTAACTGTCCCTATCATGCGGACTATTGCGGACATTACTAGTTTTAGTTCCATCTACTTACACTCCATAGCCTACAGCGCCAAAATGGCGATTTTCAAATAGACATAAAAATAATTTGACAGCAGCCTATCCAGTGCTTTATTAAAGATCAGTGGTTCTTTATCATATTATAATATGTGTCGTCAGCACATCGTAGAATTGGGCATATCATGATATTCCTGGGCATATCATGATATTCCTGGGCAAATCATATTTCTGTTAAAACTGAGAGGGTCGCCTCACTCAGCTCCCCAAATTTATATCCATGTAAACCAATCACCCTCCTGGCCTCCTCCTCGGTTTGCTTCGCTCTGATCCTCGTCGCACCTATTTTTAACTTTTGGTTAAAGATTTTTGATATCATACTTTACGATCTGCCCAATTCTACGATCTGCCCACGACATATGCATATTATAGATTATAGAGTAGTCGGGGTACGAAAACCCCGATTTTCAAATACATTCCTTTAAAAACTAAAGTTACCATCCTTTACCATCAAATCAAGTCGTACCAACTCTTTTAAAACTAAAGCACTAAGCAGACAACTAACAACCCAATAACAAACGTTTGAAATGGAATTTTGGCATGACAGATAAATTTCCTTGGTGCAAGCAAATGTCAACTTTATGGTCCGTAAGCCAGGCACTCAGTCCATAATTTGTCAAATGCCTGAGAGAGTTGTATCATGATGCGTTGTGAACGTCAGCTGCGGCTCCGATGGTGGGTTGAGCAGTGGTAGCCCGTTACACTTTCAGAGCATCAGCTGACAAGCATTCCACCAAGATATAGCCAGTTGCCTTTTTTTATTTATTAACAGTAATACATAAACTATCATCTGATAAATTTTCTATTGGGAGGTAATCACTGAACACGTATATATCGTGACCTGCAGACGCATAATCCACCATTTTATAAATAGCTGACAATTTTGTTTCTTCAAAATATTAGGCTAACTATAATTTGATGAATTTTTAATCCGAAATAAAAGATTAAGAATTTTTTTTATTATCCACTCTACTGCTCAATCCACCATCGGAGCCGCAGCTGACGTTCACAACGCTTCATGATACAACTCTCTCAGTCATTTTACGAGTTATCGACTGGGAGGAAATTGGTCATGAAAATCTGTCGCTGGCTCATGGACCATTAAGGTGACTTTACCATGACTTTACCCATACTTGCGTCTGTGAAGTTGGCCCCCCAAGTTCGCGATTAAAAAAAAAATGATGTGAGTTCTAGTTGCCCCTCACATAGTTCTGGAGTTCTCTATACTTTATATCAATAGTTTTCCACGAGAAATTGATGATTGAACTTGATGGGGGGCCAACTTCACAAATCGAAAAGTTTGCATGGTCATACCAACTACAGTATTCGTCGGATCAAAATAAGTTATAAGGATAAATTGTAGAAGCCTTTGGGGGGAAAATAGAACTCCGGAGAATAATTTCAAATTTTGAAAATTTCATTTTTTGAAAAAAATATTTTCAAAATTTGTAATTTTTTCACCGAGTTCTGCTTGCCCCTCAAAGTGTTCTACAATTTACCTTAATAACTTTTTTTGATAGGAGCAACACTTTGGTCAGTACGACGACGCAAAGTTTTTAATTTGTAAAAGTAGCCATTTTTTTTTCTAAATTTGAAATTTTTTCACTGAGTTCTGCTTGCCCCTCAAAGTGTTCTACAATTTACCTTAATAACTTTTTTGATAGGAGCAACACTCGTCAGTACGACGACGATAAGCTGATTTTACAAACTTTGCGCCGTCGTACCAACCAAAGTGTTGCTCCAATCAAAAAAAGTAATTAAGATAAATTGTAGAAATCTTTAGGGCGCAAACAGAACTCCAGATTAAATAAGAGTTACTGTCGTAACAGATGCGTCACTCCCTTACTAAAGCTAAAATACCTACGCTATATTAGCCTACAAAATACGCTGCAAGAAGATACGTACTCTGGGACGCGCGCCGAGAATCGAGATTCCCGCGTACATAGCGCGATTATGTACATACATACATACATACATACATCGAGCAAAAACGTTAGGGTTGTACAATTTGTACAAAATCTACAAAGAACATAAATTAAACAAAATGGCTTAGTCCAAGATTTTTAGATATTCGGTCTGCAAAAAATCCAGGGGCCCTAGACAAAGTAACCAATCGAAAACGATAACGAAGTTCGAAAACAACAAAATGTATGGGAAGTATCACGTGACTTAACGAAGGCATATTTCAATCCCATACATTGTATTGTTTTCGAACTTCGTCATCGTCATCGTCATGTCACTTTGTCTAGGGCCCCTGATGCTCATTGATTTTTCGATTGGATTATGTTAGTGCCGCTAGCGCAATGAAAGTTGTCGACGAGTTTCGTGACTTTTTTCGTGACTTCGTTTTCAACTCTTCGTGGAGACTGTTAAACGCCTTTTTCCACCTGGAAGTCAAAATTACACTATTTTCATATTACCCATCCATGGGTAATATGAAAATAGTGTCCAGCAGCTTTCAGTCCAATCAGTCCAATCAATCCAGCAGTTTTTCATATATTTATTATAAACAAAAATACAAATCTTGTCTCTTTGTAATATTAGTATAGATATAGTAAAAACTTTAAAATTAAAAATGTAAGGTTAAAATTAAAATGCTTTCGAGTTGATGTCGCGTTGCCGTTCAAAAACTTCATCTAGATTCTTCTTCATATCCGCACACATGTTCATCATTCTGGAAATATTCTGTATTTAACACCCTCTCAACTTTATAATTTCAATAATCAATACTAACAATAATTAATCTGTAAGGGTTGGTCATGGAGTAAGTTACTTTGTTTTCAGAAATATCGTGTATATAGGCTCTATAGGTACATGATACTGAAACTAAATTGATCGTTTTTAGAAATTTTTCTGTATGTATGTATGTATGTTCCTCCATAATTCTTAAACTCGACCAGTCCGCGATAAACTCAAACTACCGCACCGATTTTCATGCTGTTTTCACCAATTGATAGAGTGGTTCTCGAGGAAGATTTTAGTATATTTTATAAATAGCTGTTGCCCGCGACTTCGTCCGCATTAAAAAAAGATAAAAAGTAGCCTATCACGTGTCCCGTACTTCTAAATGCTTATCTACCAAGTTTCATGAAAATCAGGTGATGGAGGAACATAGATACATAGGCAAAAAAATTCTAAAGGCGTAAATTTAGTTTCAGTATCATGTATAGAGCCAACTATACACGATATCTCTGAAAACAAAGTAAAGTATTCCTACAGATTTATTATTGATTTACAAAGTTATGCGGGCGAAGTCGCGGGCAGCAGCTAGTATAATATAAAAAACTTAAAACTAGAGTGCCACGAGCAGGGGAAACTCCTGGACAATTTGTGCCGTGTCAAAAAGTACCACCTTCTGTATCTGTCCCTTGATCCAGGTGTTGGTTATTGTTTTTAGTGAATAAATTAATTTGTGAGTAATGATGATTTTTAAAATAATAAAATTGCGTAACAAAATTATTGCAGCAATTGTTAACGTCACCGTTATTTAAAAAATGCAGTTATTGAATTGAATTGAATACCTAAGCATTTGATGCTTTATATTTTGTGCTATTTCTACAAATATAAACTGTTCGTTGAAAAAACAATGCGGGTTCAATGCTCTTATTATTACAACATACTCTCTATTTTATACGATTTTTTTTAAATACACTATTTAATCGCATGGACATTGCGATATTATAAATATTATAAATGTTAAATTTATATGTTTCTAGGTTTCTTACTTTACTGAGTCACGCAAAAAGGGCTGTACGGATTTGGATGAAATTTGGCACACAGACAGTTTATTACCAGGATAAACATATAGCACACTTTTTATCTTGGAAAAATGTTGGATCGCTTCGAAATTAAAAAATATAACAAACTACAACGCGTATGTAGTCGTGGGCGCAGTTAGTTTGTTTATAAGCTTACTAGCTGGTGCCCGCGACTTCGTCCGCGTTGAAAAAGAAAAAAAGTTGCCCATTCTGTGTCCTGTACGTCTAAAATTCTAAATGTTTATCTACCAAGTTTCATGAAAATCTGTTAATTCGTTTAAGAGTTATGGAGGAACAATACATACATTCATACAGAAAAAAATTGTAAAAATCGTCAATTTGTTTGAGTATTATGTATAGAGGCTATAAACACGATATCTCTGAAAACAAAGTAACTTACTCCATGACCAACCCTTCATCATCATCATCATCATCATCTCAGCCGTAGGACGTCCACTACTGGAGCCTCCCCTAAAAATTTCTAATTGGACCGATCAGAAGCAGCCTGGATCCACCGTTGACCCGCCGCCTTTATTAGGTCGTCTGTCCACCTTGTGGGTGGGTGGACGTCCTACGCTGCACTTGCAGGTCCGTGGCCTCCACTCGAGAACCTTCCGGCTACAGCGGCCGTCGCGTCGGCTCTTCGTACTATATGCCCTGCCCACTGCCACTTCAACTTACTGATCCGATGGCTTATGTCGGTGACTTTCATACGTCTACAGATACGTCCTCATTTCTGATTTGATCTCGCAGTGTAACCCTTTCCATAGCTCGTTGAGCGACATGACCAACCCTTACAGATTTATTATTAGTATTGATTGATTGAAAAATCACCAGCTAAAAGTACCACTAACTCTCCAATTATACTTTGGTTGCTTTTGATACCTTTCATAGTCCGATCAAATGCTTCAATCTCTCTTTTGTGTGACAAAAAGGCGTAAATATAACGTGAAAAATAACATCTGAAAAATAACAATATAACATCTGAGGAA
The DNA here is from genome assembly GCA_918317495.1 of Synanthedon vespiformis. Lineage (NCBI taxonomy): Eukaryota > Metazoa > Arthropoda > Insecta > Lepidoptera > Sesiidae > Synanthedon > Synanthedon vespiformis. The sequence continues at coordinate 10,099,987 of OU906947.1, forward strand.
ATGTAATTATGTGATAATATTTTTAAATGACCCCTTTCGTCAGCGAAAGCAATATAAACGCTTGATGCATTGTTGCTATAACACTTTCGCCAGCGGTAGTTTTTATTTTATTATTCTTGATCCCTCGGGAACAGTACCTACTTTTTTTCTTGATGAAAAGTACCCTATGTCCTTTCTCAGGCTCTAGACTACCTGTATAGCAAATTTCATTTAAATCGGTTCAGTAGTTTGGGCGTGAAAGCGAGACAGACAGACAGAGTTACTTTCGCGTTTATAATATGGTAAAGCCGAGATAGATGCCCCAGTGGGATAGATGCTTCATGTTCTAAAAACCTAACTTCCCGAACTCGCGACAAAGAATTAGCCGCAGTCACCCCGCACCTAAGTTACCTACTGAAAATCGTGTGGTGTGTAATTATCTCCGCGGCGAAAGACACAAACACGTCAAATTTTTAAAGGTTAGTATTTAGCGTTGTATAATTTTTATATTTTTTATAACGTCAATATACTGGTTCATTGAGTCTGCATGTAGGTGTAGGAAATAGCTATTTTGTTTATAATTTATTTAAAAAAATACTTTGGCATCGATCCCTATCACAAAGGATAGTTGCCCTGATTTTTCGAAGTATAGGTGCCCCTTACGGGCATCTATCCCTCAATAAATCATATATGAAGTAAGTGTATAATATCCTTATAAATGCGAAAGTTTGAATGGATGGATGTTTGTTACTCTTTCACGCAAAAACTACTGAATGGATGTCAATGAAACTTTAAAATAATATAGCTTATATGTACATCAGAATAAGACATAGACTATATAAGACATAAAAACTTTTTAACAAAAAATAAAACCGCCGAAAAAACTGAAAAGTATAAAATAATCTTATTATTTTACATAAGTAATTTTGAGTCGCCGCCGCGCATCCCTCTTTACGTAATTTTTCGCCGACTCAAAATATAATCTAATATTTACTACATGCTTAATTTTGAATTTTCCCACCCCCATTTTCCCACCCTTTGGGTAGGAATTTTTTTTCCAAATTTATACGAGACCAACATCGAGGTATATATACCCTATCCATTAAAAAAAGAATTATCAAAATCGGACTACTCTGTAAAAAGTTATGCGTGGTATAACTTATACGCTACAATCGGTGAGTGAACAATCATCCCCTGTTTTCCTACCCTTAGGGTTGGAATTTTATTTCCAAATTAAAATGGGACCCCTTTCAAATAAAAAAGGAATTATCAAAATCGGACCGCCCTGTCAAAAGTTATGCGTGATCATACACGTCGAATTGAGTACCTCCTCCGTTTTTGTTTTTTCGTTTTCGTCGGTCGAAAACGCGGACGAAGTCGCGGGCACCAGCTAGTTTTTAAAATATCTTAGTGTCTGTTATATTTTTTATGTATTTACGTATGTTTATATTTGGACTTTTTACTGATTTTAGCAGAACTATGCCACGAAAATATAAAAGAAAGGAAGGAGTGCGAGCTCGAGTATGTTCCTGGACCACAGAAAACCTACAGTCAGCTTTCTTAGCCTTGGGGGTAAACGCAATATCCGTAACGATTTGTGTGATACTAAAACTATCTTCTAATAATAACAATTTAAAGATTTAAAAAACATAAAATGATTTTCATTATTGACATTGTATTTTTTGGAGACATTTGCTGTTTTAGCAGTAGAACTACCTAACATTTGGTTTGGGTTTTTCGTTTACACGGTATAAAGGGCATTGACGGCGGGTCAACTATCCATATAAGTAGGTAGGCATCTATCCTAAAAAAAAAGGTTCCACGAAAAACTAATTTCTGCAAAATCTGTATTTGATATTAGAAAAAATAATATTAATAATTCAAGATAAAGGATTGAGCTAGCTATATTAATAGAAATTATTCGTATAAAATTAATATTTTTAAAATTAGGTGGATATTTCAAAAAGTGGGGCATCTATCTCGGTTTTATCCTATTAGTAAGGAAGTAAGGATAAGGATTGAAGTCATTTCTTCCTCATATTGCAAGGTACAGGACACAACTTCGTTCTCTAAAGGACATTTCTTTAAGTGACAATTCATAACAGTGGAATTAGTTTTTTTTTTATTATATAGCTAATATAATAAAAAAAACCTACTAACGGTGCGCACCGCCAAGGTTTGGAACTCCCTGCCTGCGTCTGTGTTTCCGAGTTCATATAACCCTAATCTTTTCAAAGTTCGAGTGAATAGGCATCTTCTGGGTGAGCTCGCTCCATCTTAGGCCTCTCCCTTGCTACCCAGCTGGTTGTTGGCCAAGAGCAAACCCATCTCTAATAAAAAAAAATATAAAAAAAACGGTCCACTTACGGTCATGGTACCTAGGTGAAGGAAGCAACGCAACGCAAATGTCGAGATTAGTAGATATCCGCCAAGTTTTTTCAATAAATATCGAGTCTGATGTTATATCAAAAGCGTGAGAATCGGCTTCCTGGCTTGCCAATGTCAGCAAAACTTTTGTATTGTCATATTCATCGCAAGCCATATTGTATTACCATTATTTAAATAAAGGACAATGATTTTTGCAAATGAAAACGTCTGCTGATGGAAAAAAAGTCTGCTTTGCAATTGTAACTATCACATATAGATGTGCTAGTTATTATTATATATTGTTTATCGAGGAAGGCTATAGGCTATAGAGAAAGCGGACGAAGTCGCGGGCACCAGCTGGTTTATTATATTCCGAGAGATGGGTAGGTATTTGAGGAAAGCTGAAAACTTGTCCATTACCTCTTGTATAATACAACACAGAAGGACAGGCCTGGCTGAAGAGTAGTGGGACTAATCAATCCTTATAATTATTTTCAGATACGATTTTTTTTGCTAAAAATGTCCTTGAGGCAATCGGATATTTTTATGCTTTGAAATTTAATAAGGTATTTAAAGAGTCAAAAATAAATAAGCCATTTTTAATTAGTCGGGTCTTTAACTTTGCCAGGCGTATGTAAAACTATTTTAAAAAAAATCAATAAAATGTATTTGAGGCAAGTTAAAATTTTTACAGGATTTTATTTATAATTCGAAATAAACTATAATTCTAAAAAAGACAGATAATTTTGGTGGGACTTTCTACCTGCTAGGCGGTCAATAAAATTACGAAGTATGCGTGTGTTTGCTAGGTAAAATTCATATAATTTCTCAAGCGTATCGTACTCAAAAGCTTTAGGGTTAAATAGTTTTTAATTAGATTAATTTTGCAATTGAATGAAAATTACTAACATATGGTAGGCCAAATGGTTTTAAAGATACTGCTATTCAAATTCTTGGAAATTTTCTAAAAAAATTGATGTTTACAGTTGTTTTTAGTTCAATTTTAAACCCTACGAAATGGGTTGATCTAGCCCCACTATTCCCCCAGGAAAGTCTGTAGATCTGTGTTAGGGTATTATTAGAAGAGGCATAGGACATGTTATCAGCTTGCCTCATATACTTTCCTAGAAATATTTACCCACTCTGGGACTGTTACTAAGAATTGCTAGTAAGCATTTTCGTTTGATTTGTATTAAGTTGCAAATCGGACATTAATTACTTCGTGTGACGCCGTTGCCCGATACAGACGCTTCTTGGTAAGCAATTTAATATATCGGTTTTAGTAAAAACTTACTTTTTTTTTAACTTGAATAAATGTTACATCATTTTATATAATTATGTTTAAATATTTTTTTTTTCAATTTTTTTACTCTAATTGTTGTAAAAGTTTCAATATATTTAGTAGTTTTATAGATTAACCACTTCATGTTAACTGGGAATTTATTAAGTTAACCTATTTATTTATATTAGTATACTTTTATTTTTTATATTAAAAGGCAGACAGTCCAGCAAAACATCACTGGTGCTGTCATGTCACGATACTTTACTAGTTTATGACTTATATATAATTAATCTTTGATAAGTGTGAGCTCTTTTTGGTGCGTGCACCCACTCATGATTGTTTTTTTATTTTTCATTTTAGAACTCGCAATGAATTCATTATTTTCATTGTCCAAACGTGACTTCGATGATGACAATCCCGCAGCTGATTCAAGCGAAAGCAATTCAGATTGCAAGACTGATGAACAAAACGACTCAGATGGGGAGAAAGATCAAAATAGTCCCAGTGAAAGCAAGACTGAGGAAGAAGCCTACACCGAACCGAAGAGAAACGAGGTTATATTGGGAGATGCCGTTCCAATAGACAACCTTGAACGTGACGACTTTGAAGCGGAGAATAGAATATTGAACAGTTGTAATGAAGTGGGTAGAGAGAGAAGGACTTCTAATAGGGAGTCGAGACCTGATGAAGACGATGGCCCGCCTGGTTCAAGAACGCCTCTGTTTTCTGGCATCCCAAGATACGACCTGCCGGGATGTAGCAACACCAACGGTACAATAAGGAATATGATGGGTGGAACACTACTCTATCCGGTCGAGGCACCACCAAAAAAGAAACCAGTGATATTCCCCGATATCACAGAAAGACCAGTAGTGAGGCCCACCATCTTGGAAAGGCTTTTAAGCAGTAATGTATCGGAGCCCAAGGATATTCCAAGGGGGAAACTGCATATAGCTAAATTTGCCGATTGCATTTATGAAGGCAGAGACATATCGAACGGGAGGACGAGTTCTGACAATAGTATTTCTAGCAGTTCCGACAATAGTAGGGACTTCTCAGTTCCCTCTATATCTAAAGCTGAAAAAATTCTCGGTTTGGATAAGAGACATGAGCCATCGGGGAGCTCTTCTACATCTGAGGTAAGAATTTCTATATATTAGTCCAAACTTTCATCAAGGCAAATTCAAATATACATACGCTTACGCCCGCTATATATCTTTTTATTAAGAAAATAGCTGGTGCCCGCGACTTCACCTGCGTTTTCTATCTTCGTATCTTCGTCTCGTATTTTGTATTACCCAATACAAAAAGAGTTTTTCATTTCGAACCAGTAGTTCCTGAACCAAACAAACTCTAGTTATAATAAAAAAATAATATTTTGTTAATTTGACTGTTTAATTTATCAATGAAGAGATGAAAATCTTTACGATTATGGTCACATATCCCAATGAACCATGATTTCTTTTTTTTTAGAAATACAAGGACGATGAATCTGATGACGTGCTTTGCTGTAATTGCGATTCATTTCATGAGGTAATTTTTGTACTATTTTGGTTATTGTACTTATTAATTATTATTAATAGTGTTGTGGACAGAGTGATTTTTTGAACTTAAAGTTTAAATTTTCTTTAAGTATTGTTATACTATTTATGGTGATGTCAAATAATTTGTTACTTTTTATGTAAATTTTCGAGTGCTCTTGGACTAGCAGAGACAATTTTTTAATAAAAATAGAAATTTCACCCATGCGAAGCCGGGAGCGGATCGCTAGTAATAAATTAATACAAAGTTCAATGACCAGTTTTTGCCTACGACAACCATATAACAATTTGAACCAGTTATTGTGCCGACGTAAAAAGTTTGCACAAAATATGTATATCTTGCAAATAATAATAAACTGATATGTTGTCATATTTTTTTTAAATTATTACGTATGTAAATTTTTTTCAGGATGAGACTGACGTTGACGAGGAACACGAAAGACTTTGTGTAAGACTTTAAAATTCAATTACTATTTAAGTACTTACTATTTTGGTCTGGTGCATATCATCTCCATATACAATTTAAATTGTAACTTGTCTAAAGATTACAAATTCTAAGATCTAAAAATTCTAGGGACAGATCGAATGTGGCACATGTGTCAAGTCATTGTGTCAAGGACCCCAAGCGCAGTTGATTAAAAAAAAAACTTAATTTTTTCACACTTGACCTCTATTTATTATTTACTAGCTGCTGCCCGCGACTTCGTCCGCGTTACTTTATTATATATGTTACTCTCTGATAGCATAGATTTCTATAATTATGTGAAAACACAAGTAGTTTTTTAATTTAAAAAGAGAATACAAATCTTTTCTCTTTATAATATTAGCAAAGAAAGATATAGATACCTACTTAGAAAAACTTGGAGCATCACATGTTGAAAATACTAAATGAATGATAATCATATTTAAAATATATGTGTAATTTTTATAAGTAATGTTTGATATTTCGCAACGCCACAGTTCATATTGGTGTCAGACTTGACTTGTTTTTTAAATGTTGATCCGACGGTTTATTTAATTGTACTTTTGTGAATATTGAATAATTTTATTTGTATAATTTTTACACCCCCATAGTGGGAGGAAATTCAGCAAACTGTCATCTACGTCCAAAATTTAATTACACAACTCTATAGCTAAGAGATCAAAGTAATTTTTGGTGTAAAAAAATACAGAACGGATTTTGATGAGGTTTTCACCATCAGACGAAATACAGAGCAAAAGGAGGACTTTGCGTTTATCATTGCCATGATATTGATTAACACAATTGGTGTGTTTTATGATTATGTTGAAATATTACAGAGAAAAAGAAAAGGTGAGCCACAGTCTCCGCAAGAACAAAAGAAACTCTGCACTGTCCAATCGCCGGTTCCTTGTGAAGAAAAGAACGACACTGTTAGCAATCCTGGCTCCAGTTTCTCATCGCCTAGATCATCCTCCCAGTACGGACTTCCAGAAGTAAAACAATGGCTTCAAAAGTAAGAATTAATTTTATTTATCTATAGTCTCTTATATGTAATACGAGTATATTAATATTTTTAAACGTTTTTTTGTAAAAAATACATATATCACTTTAAGGTAAATACATATGATGGCGCAGAAGTGATTATTTCTATTGCTTTTTGCCACCGCAGGTTTCATTCAAACGTAACCGCCATTCTAAAACTGGGGTTTTTACTTTTTTATTATTATTTATTTTTAAAATAATTGTAAATGTTTTTGTTAAATATTATTAAAATTATGAACCTTAACAATTATTTTAATAGCTTAATTATCGTATCTCATTCTGTCTTTGGGGACGTTCAAGTATTACGTAGGTAACGCAACTTGGAGGGAGAGGGGTCTTGTAAAACGTTACGGTTCGTTACAGGGGCGGGAGGGGTGTTCGAACAACGCGTTATGTAACATTGTTTTTTATTTAAAATAAAAAACTAGCATCCCTTTTCATTTATATTTTACAGGGAAACACTAGAGTACGTCACTTTTATTTTATTCTCCAAAGTTGACACCCAAGCGGGCGTAAGTAAATTACTCAATAATTGAGCATTGAGTAATTTACTTACGCCCGAAATCACTTGAAGATCAATGATTTTTTTTATATTGAGTGGTCAGTTTAGTCATGTGGTCCTTATGACTTTCCAGGTTCTTGTCGTGGCCAGATAAGGAAAAAGACGAAGCTTTAGGTCAGTTGATCAGCCGCTGTTCAGTGGATAAAATGCTTTACATTATGGAGTCGATGGTGCCTCTGCTGCAGCGTGATTTCATCAGCCTACTGCCCAAAGAGTTGGCGTTGACTGTCTTGGGATATCTGCAACCCAAAGATCTCGCAAGGGCCGCGCGTACATGTCGATACTGGCGGTGAGTGACTTGTTTTTTATTATTATTTGAAATGATATTTATTCGATGCACCTTACAAATCATTTGATGGCAAGGCACGTCCTGCTACCACTTTTGTAATATACAAATCGAGACAGCATTATTTATGTTCGTCGTAATTTAGTTTTACATAATAATTTTATTTTATAGGTGTTGATTCACCCTTTATCCCATATAGGCATCATCCCGTTACCGTTGTTGCCAGTATTAGGCGTAGCCCATGTGTAGCCACCTATCATCAATTGGATTGTCATTTTGCCTGCCAATCTTGACATGGTCGACATTAAAATTAAAAAATGTCTCTTTATTTCTATCACCAAATACAAAATCAGGGGTCAAGGCTCCCGGGTTTTGGAAATGAACTTCTAGTCTGGATTTGGATAGTATTAAATTGGCAGGGCAAGCTGCATTTCGCAGTCATTGCAGTCTCTCAATATAGCGTTGTAGCCCAATCGTTTTGCCAGTGTTATTTGTATGGAAAGGGCCCATCCATATACATCGATGTGTTTTAGCAATAACAATAATGAATATAAATATATTATAAAATAAATGGCCCATGAGGGTGGTGTAATCTTCAGGGGGAATAAAACAAATCTCAGGTGAACCATGTTTTGCAATCTCTACAGCAACATGTATTGATGACGCATCCCTGGGTGGATCATGTCATGTTGTAACATAAAACAAATAATAATTTAAAACAAAAAACCAAAAGAAATCCATAGTAACATAATTGATATGTTAATTTGGTACAGATGCTTAGCGGATGACAACTTGCTGTGGAAAGACCAGTGTCGCCGTATCGGAATTACCACTCTAAACAAGAAGAGTTGTGCGGGCATCGCCTCCTCGATCGGTCCGTGGAAGGCCGCCTACATGCGTCAATACCTCATCGAGGACAACTGGCTCCACAAGCCAGTGTCCAACGTCAAAGTGATGAAAGGACACGAGAACCACTTCATCACGTGCCTCCAGTTTTGCGGCAACCGAATTCTGAGCGGCAGCGATGACGCCACTCTCAAGATTTGGTCATCGGTCACCGGAAAGGTAATCTCAATTATTTAATTTACTTAAGTACACAAAAAAATCGTTCGACAAACACAGGAGAAAATACAGTAATTAAGTACATAGGTTACCATTGTGAACTTTTTACATATGAATAACTAGCTGACCTGGCGAACTTCGTACCGCCTTGCTTTTTGCTTAGCTCTTTGCTCTAATAACACCCGTACATCACAACAACATGAGACCAATCGATTTGACAGTTTCTAATGACAGTGAATAGGTTATCAACAATTGTTGCTATAACAACTGTAACACGTACGTTTTGTTTTTTGATAGCTGGTTGCTGTTGATAGACAGAGGTTGTTTGTATGGGAAAACAAAATTGTTGTTTTTAATTTTTGCTCTTATTTTTTTTACATTTTTGTCTCCATGAGAACATTCCTCAGACTTCATAAAACACAACAAAAAAGAAATCAGACAAATCGATCCAGCCGTTCTCGAGTTTTGAGTTTAACAACATATTTAATGATTCATTTTTATTTATATGTATATGTATATAGTTTTAAAAAAAAGTTAATTTTAAAAGAGCTTTTTAACTACTTTGACGTTTTTTTATCTTAATGAATCTTTACATGTTCATCAATCCTGTTGGAAATTTTCTAACAAATCTTTAGTTTTCAAATATTTGGATACCTTAAAAAATGTGCTAGCGTTTTACTCAGTTTATTAAAAAATATTTTATAATAATATGCAATGATATAATTTATTTAATTTTATTTTATGCACTGAAAACGTCCTGCGTAATATACCGTAACAAATAAAGGATTCACTTTAGTTAGTATAGTCTAGAATACAACCACAGTTTTTGTATTGACATATTTATTTTTTCATAGTGCCTACGTACTCTAAGGGGTCACACTGGGGGTGTCTGGACTTCCCAAATGGCTGGGGACCTGGTGATAAGTGGTTCCACTGATAGGACATTACGCATTTGGAATGCAAACACGGGCCGGTGCCTTAATATTCTTTTCGGACACATTTCCACGGTTCGCTGCATGCATCTATACAAAAAGAGGTAAACAACTTTTATATTTACAAAGTAGTGGCTCCTATCCTATTAGAGGTTTTGATATAAAGACATAAAGCAGGCATGTTATCGATGTACGCGCTAATCGATGTCGCGGGCACCAGCTAGATAAATATATATTAATATATATTTTAATAAATATATATACATTTAAATAGTCTTACTTCTTCCGCAGAGTTGTGTCAGGATCTCGCGATACCACCATCCGCGTGTGGTCCATTTCCACCGGGAAATGCCTTAGGGTCCTCTCTGGTCATTTGGAGTCTGTGCGTTGCGTGCAGTACGACGGCAAAGTGGTCGTCTCCGGCGCTTACGATGATACCGTCAAAGTTTGGAACCCGGATACTGGCGTATGTTTGCACACCCTCGTCGGACACAACAACAGAGTGTATAGTCTGCAAGTGAGTACAACACTGTTTTGGGTAATTCGTCGTACCGTACGCTTACTATGTTCCGATACACATTCTTGGTTTTTTGAATTCAATTATAGTTTGATGGAGTGCACGCTGTTAGCGGTTCCCTAGACACGAAGATCTGCGTGTGGGACGTGGCCGCTGGAAAACTGAAACGCACACTGACCGGACATCAATCGCTCATTTCCGGCATGAAACTGCAGTCAAACATATTGGTTTCTGGAAATGCAGATTCCACTGTCAAAATTTGGAACATCGCCACCGGCCACTGCCTTCACACATTATCTGGTGAGTCATCATAGTATTAATGTTCAATTCAATATAAATAATGCAACTCCTCAAACTCACGCAAGAACAGTTGCGTTCGCAGGGAAATATTAAACCAAAGCTATATTTATTTTCGTTTAAAAAAGGGGACACATTATATGAATTATGTTTCAAATTTTTATTCTATTCTAAATTTGTATATATTTGTAATTGCAGGGCCAAACAAGCACCAGTCTGCCGTAACTTGCCTGCAAACGAGCAATCGCTTCGTGATAACGTCGTCCGACGACGGCACCGTGAAACTGTGGGACATTCGTACCGGTGAATTTTTGCGCAACCTTGTCGATTTGAGTTCCGACGGATCTGGTGCGGTCGTATGGCGGATAAGAGCTTCGGCGACCAAACTCATTTGCGCCGTCGGCTCGAGGAATGGCACCGAGGCAACAAAGTTGTTGCTTCTCAACTTCGACCTGCCCAGGGTGTGCAAAAAGTGCAAGAAATAACATCGACTAAACAGACTCATGCCATGTCACTACGCAAATTTGTACGCGTCGTGGCAATAGGCCAACTTTTCATCTACTTTTTCTACTGTATATCATAAAATATAAGCAATGTTAAATGTAAACGAGTGTAATCAGTTTGTTTGCGATTTGATGGATGCGTGCAATTGTTAGCATAAAAAAGGTACAACACGGACAGGTCTTAGCCTTATCTAACTTTATATTACCGTGTCTTCTAATCAACTCAATAACATGACTGAATACATTGACTAAATCTATATAATATAACATGTAAAGCCTCTTTAGAAACGTTAAATTAGTTTAGGACATGAATTGTAGTAGCTGGTCCAGTAAGTGTAAGCCTCTTTTTTTTAAGATTTCTCTATAGAAATTCTTGTCGCGTTATTTCTACTAGAGTTTACTATTTTCTACTGTAAAAAAATATTTTTCTAAGAGATTTGATCTCTGTTAAAAAAAAAACTTTAAAAAGATAGCAAAAAAAGACCCCCTAATTTCGAAAAATTTCTACAAATTTCGAAAATTGCACAATTTTCCTCATATATTATCCCAAAGAGGTGTTTAATAGCATTGTTCATTTAAATATAACGACTGTAACGAGTTCAAACGACACGAGACGAGTTACTCAATAAACATTTTTATTGTTTATAGTGGGTTGAGATTTACCTTGGTCACTCACTGCCTTTAATGATAACAACGAAAAATTAATTTTATATCGTTTTTCAGTAACCAGTTCGTATCTTCAGTATCTTACTCAAAGGTGTCAAGAGATTTTTATTTACTACTGGCGGCCTTTTCCCGGCTTTACACGGATTCAAATTAATTATATATCAAAACCTTACTTGAGAACCACTCTATCCATTGCTGAAAACATGAAAATCGGTGTAACATGAAAATAGTAGTTTTTGAGTTTATCGCTAACAGACAGACAGACAGACGCGGCGGAGGACTTTGTTTTTGTAGTGTTTTATATGTAGTTTACAGTAAATATAATGTAACGTTAATTAATGCCCGCTACTTGACGCTTGTATTCTAAAGGTGCCAAATGTTTGATTTTAAGAAATAAAAAATAATCTGATTCGAATTTTATAGTTACGGATACGGATACTGTTACGGATATCCGGCACATCACTAGTAACTATACAAAATTTCTATTTCTTTGTAACATCTTTGTTTAGAGTTTTTGTTAAATATATGTTTCTATCTATACTATTAAAATTTTCACTTTTTGGTAATTGTTGTTTTATTTTTTGCTAGGAAGGTGGACTGCCCTATATTGAAACATTGGGTGATATCGCATATCACCCCTAATAAACATTAATTTTTTATATAATATGTAAATATGGTATGTCTTTTTTAATATAATATTTTAGTTTTTAAGTTTTTCAAAGCTATGGACATTTGTCTGAAATAAAGTTATTATTATTATCAAAAAAGGCTTGAACGGAGGGATCCATTATTTCTCTTGGCGTTCAACGTGTTAAGCAAAAAAAACGATGTTGTGGGCACATTAAATAGTGGGAACACCCCACTCGAAATAAAAAACTTGAATAAAGAGAGGTTGCGAAAAGGTGATGTATTAAGTCGACATTGTGGTGACGTCTCTGTAGTGGCATGGAAAGACGTAAAATTAATCACTACAGTGTCGACTTTCCACAACGCCATGACATCGGGGCAACGAGCAGGTCAAACCTACCCTAAGCCGATTGTTATCAAAGATTACAACGGAAACATGGGCGTAGTCATAGATATGAACGGTTAATTTAAACGATCAAAATCTGTCGTACTTGTCAATACTAATAATAAATCTGTAAGGGTTGGTCATGGAGTAAGTTACTTTGTTTTCAGATATATCGTGTTTATAGGTACCGGACATGATACTGAAACTAAATTGACGACTTTTAGATTTATTTTCTGTATGTATGTATGTTCCTTCATAACTCTTTTTTAAACGAATTAACTGATTACTGTACAGGACATAGGATAGGCTACTTTTTTTCTTTAAAAAAAGTAAAGTAAATAAAAAAAAGTCGCGGGCACCAGCTAGTAAGGAAATAAAACAGGTATCAAATGGTACATTAGGTAAAGTGTTTAGGCATCTCAAACATATTGCTCAAATATTGGTCAACACACAAAAAAATGACCCACCGGCAATTAAGAGAACGCCAGTTAAATGATACAGTACCAGTTAAATGATGCTTTTCTTTTCAGCGGTGGGTTGTGAGTGAGCGTCTACAGGCGTTCATAATTTTGTAGGCGCTGTATTTTATAATCGTCAGATTAAGTTCAGGAATTCAGGCTGAACCGTCTATATGAAAATCTGACGCGCTCGAGTATTACAAAATGTAATAGTCAAAAATCTTTTTTGCATATTCAAAAAGCTGCCACAAGCTTCCGTTACATAAAAAAAATACATCCGAATTGTCTGAATTTTAAATAGGAGCTTAGTTTAGGCTCCCCTACCATTTTGTATACCCAATGTTGAACTTTGTATACCTCTGATCATACATCATAAATCGTCATATTAATACCCTATGTTACCCTCTCCTGACAACTTCCTTTTCCTCTTTCCAGGGCACATGCTTCTCGGAAGAGCTCTCACGTCGCTGTTGACATCTGCACTGGAGAATTATACTCAGAAAATTCCCCACAAGGCTACGCACGCATTGAGAAAAATTGTCACCATTTTGAAGAGGATAGCAGAGGGGATATAATTCGAAATACAACAGAGAATCAAATGAAGAACATGCAGCGCCAAACTGAGACAACGCGCCCCCACCGTGTTGGCGGAGACGAAGTCGTCGAGGTTTCAGACGTAACTACAACCAAGGGCTACGTTCGAAGATATACGTTCATTCGTGTCCACTACCCACAGCTGGTGACTTTCAGTGTTAAAAGCCAGTTTTTCAACGAGACGGGACGATGTTGCGGCTTCACGCCACATTTTTTAGTTAAAAACATCGCAGGCGCTTAAGAATATCACGGTGTCAAACAAATCAATCAAGTTACCCATTTTCATTCACTATCTATTCGCTAAACAGCCAAGGCGCCAACACATTGTAAATTTCTATAGAATTAAATTGTCAAGTCGATACTTGTGTTTTTATTAATAAAGGCTCCGTTATGTTAAATACAATACTATATTATATTGTTAAAAGTCGACTCGTGGCTCTTAATATTAACAAACAATGTTAATTGGCAATTAATAATAACATTGCTTAAGTGGTCTCTAAAAATTTTAATATTATCCACTAACGAGAAAAAATATATAGGATTGGAAGAGAAGCTCCAGACGTCTGAAATTAATGTGTTCAAATGAATATGTTAATAATAGAAATGCCGTTTAATTGCCCGTGTGACATTGACCTGTTGCTCGTCATATAACTGTTGGGAACTAAAGCACAGTATAACTGTTCAGCTTCTTTATAGTAGTTAATTAACTATGAATAAATACGTAAATGATGTTAAAATTACGCAAATGTGAAAAACTGTCTTGACTAAAAATAACACAAGCCGTCGGTCGCACAGACATATACGCTAGAGGGACGCGCGGTGTCCAGGAATACTTCGTGTATACTCTGAAAATACTTTAAAGCAACATCTGAACGCTGCCGCTCGTCGTTATTATAAAAGAAACTACAATACACTTAAACTATGAACGGGATCGATCAAAGATATATTTAATATGTAGGAATGCGGACTGGTAAACAAAGTTGATAATGTAAGTCAGCTGTCACCATAGTGCAAGTGTTTAGTGGTTTAGTGCAGTGTTTAGTGCGTTTCAATGTTCGCGGGCGGCGGGGCCGGCTTTCAGAAGCAGTCTAAGCCTCCTTGGGAGAACGCAAACGCTAATACACCGGAGATAGCGCCCAGTTGGTATGTAACTTGTTGTGCTTGCTGACCACAAAACGTGTGCACCTTAACACCAAGTAATAAAGGCTACAATCGGTTGCTTTCTATTGGTAACAATTGGCGCGATTATGCATTGCGCCGCTTAGTGCCATCAAAGACTTTCGAAACATTTAAAAGAAATAGTTTACGCGTACTTTAAGTTCTTCAACGTCGACTGAAACTTGCAAGTTATTTGAAGTAATTTTTCAAAGATTCCTAAGTAGAATTTGTTATTCTTTATTAATATTGTTTTCTGCTACGTCATTATATTTGTTAATGTTTAAAATTAGCGGCAATCTTTCTCAAAATAATATGAAGTTATTAGTTAAATATAAATCAAAATATTTATTCATCAAACAACGATGATCATTTGTTTTATATACAGTGAAGAGAGAATTAGATGTATTGAAATTATTTTGTGTGCTCGTTAAATTAAGAAAAAATTAATAACAAATATTAATTAAGAAAAATAAACAGAACTTGAAAAAAATCTTTTCGTCTTTGAAAATTTTATTTTTAGGAGTCATTTAGAAGCTTTGAAATACCTTTCGTATATTTAAAATAATATTTGTTTACAAATTTAAACAAAGCTGAACATGTCATGGAGGATACAACTGCGGAAAATTCGTTTCCGAACTACTACTTTGCTGTATTCGGAGGTCGGTCGGTCCAAACCGAAAGCTCTCATACGGTTAAGTTAAAATGTGTAAAATCCTACTACATAGTTTCGTCGAGATTTTCTTTAAAGAAACAATTAAAATTTTCGTTTTAAAAACATGATTTTTCTTTAAAGTTTTTTTCAACACTTGGTTTACTTCGCGTTGTTTTTCAGGATAAAAGGCTAACGAGTTTGTTTGTTGTATCGTGTTGTAGGGCGATAAGTGGAGCAGGAAAAATGCAGTAATGCGGCAAAATAATTAAAAAATTGTATATGGCGTGCGTTGTGCTTGCTCCATTGACGTCACTCCATGTGGTTAGGTGGGGCTCCACCATCGAACAACGAGGACAGAGTTAACAGATTTCTAGTGCATATGTGTCTACATTTTGTAAATTTCTATTTTTTAAATTATTTCATTTAATTTTTAGTTAGAAAAGTATGGCAAGCAGGCTGACGATCCACTACTTGATAGTAGGTTAGGTACCTCCAGTGCCTAAGGACACTTTATGAGGGATCTATGAGCTGTGTCTATCCTGTCAATGTATTATTTATTGCTCGCTCAAAAAACTAAATAAATAAAAGGAGAAATGGAGTAAAATAGGTATAAAAAAGCATTTAAATCTTTTTAAAGCAATTAAAATTTTAAAGCATTTTATCGTCTTCATTGTAATACTGAAATTTCCTATAGTTTTCTACGAGGGTACTAGCAAGGAACAAATAAAATAAAACGGATGGAGCTTATTGCTAATAACGAGAAGCGAATGAGCGATTAAGTTTTCAAACAGAGTGCTTTCCGTTCACTGGTCAAACATTCAATATCCTGTACAACATTCAATATCCTGACTTGTAAGTTGTAAAGGTACAGTCGGCCGCGTAAGTCGATTAACACATTCATAAGTGCAATACAACTAAACACTTAACTTGCCATAAGTCGTTGTCACGACTAGAGAACAAAATAAACTTCACGTACAAACCACCGTAAAAATCTTCAGTGAGTAAGTAAGTTCAGTGTGCAGTGGTTTTGCATTTTTGAATGTGTTAATTGACTTATGCGGCCGGCTGTACTTGTAACTGCCGAGGTACTTATACAGTTCGTTTATGTAGAACCTAAAAAACTCCTATCTATTTTTGTCAACATTATAATTATAGATACTAATACTTGATAAACACATAATTAACATGATTACGTATTTATCAAGCTTATAAAAATGTTTTAAACAAAATCCTACTAGCGTTTTGTTACAACTCACTCGTTTTGTGAAATTTTATTGACTTTATTAACTTTCGACGGGAAAAAGAAAAATAGGCTGTTTACGTTTTTTCGGGCATTTTTTTATTTTTCTTGAATTACAACGAATAATGACAAAAAAAACCATATTCCGAATTGGTCCAGCCAGCTGTTCTCGAGATTTGCCTTTATCACATAAAATTTTTATTTATTCAGGTTATTGGCATTGTATAGTTACATTCATTTGGTAATTTTTACATAATTGACCAAATACATATTTTTACATAATTATTTTATGTATAATTAATACATAATTATAAATTATTTTATAATTTTCATAAGAAAAATTAATATCTATATTAGATTGTATTGTAAATTGTACCTAGTTTTCGCAGTCCTTTCTGGATATTCTTCAGACGAAAACTTAGGTTAATAGCCTTAATCTTTTATGCAAATTACATTTAAAATAAATTTAAAACATTATTATAGTAAGTAGTATTCAGCATTCGTAACAGACACTCAGCCGTAAAGCTGATAGTTATTTCTAAGTGCTGTGCAATGAAATTTATTTTATAGCTCGCTTATTATGACGCCCATTTGTCTCTTTTCATTTTAGAATGCAATGAACAAAGAACTTATCATTTTGGTTTTAGTAAGTGGTCAAATATTATATTAATATTAATAAATCTGTAAGTGTAGGTATTGTCTGTACGTATGTATATTCCTCCATAACTCTTAAACGAATTTTCATGATTTTCATGGAACTTGGTAGATAAACATTTAGACGTACATGACACAGGATAGGCTACTTTTTTCTTTTTTAACGCGGACGAAGTCGCGGGCGCCAGTTAGTTATCGACGTAAGCACTACGGCGGGCCGAATTGGGCCTGCCCAGGCGATTTCAGGCGAATTAGGAATCAGTCGTTTTGGGATTTAGTTGATTTGAGATTCAGTCGATTTAAACTTCAGTCTATTTGGGATTCAGGCGTATTGACATTTCAGGCAATTTGGGAATTGGTTGTATTGGACTGGACGCTCTAGTAAAATCTATTGACTTCTTAGAGTGTCTAGTATGCAATATCCGCAGTATGAATTGAAATAGTTTGAAAACGGCGAAATATCAAATTAATATAATTTATATTTAGAATTTTGAAACTTTAATTTTTTTTATTTTAATCACCTATTAATTATTATGCTGGTATACTTACCGTATTATTGTTTTTTACAATTATTGAAATTCAATAATAGATAGATGAATTCAATAGGAGAAAATAGAAGTTTTTCTGTTAATATAATATCCATAGTTTTCGATCATTCCTTCTTACCGAATTCCCTATGGTCTTTTGTAACTAGATTGCTGATATCCCGAGAGAACGATTCATCATAAATGGCTGCTCGACGGATTTACAGGCTTTTAGTGTTGGAGGACCTCAGAGGTCTGTTTTGTCTGCAACACTTCCTATTTGCATATCAATTATCTCCTTAATCCTTAAGGAAGGTTTCCTAACAGGGAAAAGGAATGTTTTTATTTGGATATTAACAATATAACAAAAAAAACGTATATTAACAAAAAAAAACGACTTCAAACCGTTTTCTCATGGGAGAAAATTTAAATGGGACCACGGGAGACCACCAGCTTTCAAATGAAAAAAGAATCATCAAAATCGTTTCACCCAGTCGAAAGTTATGAGGTAACAAACATAAAAAAATACAATCGAATTGATAATATACTACTTCTTGGAAGTTGGTTGAAATAGGTTATTTTAAAAGAGAACTTAATTGAGACTAAAACAATATTCAAAACGAATTATATTGTAATGTAACATATACTTAGTTATATTATAAGGGGAAGAACTTTAATTAATTCATCGATTTGGTTGCCCTTGGCCTGGGCCTTGGAATTGGTCCGGTAAATTATATCAACGACTAAAATTGCCCGATCCGCCATACCATAAATCGTTTGAGGAAACATCTATTGTAAAATGTTCCCAAGACATGATAGATAAAAGACTATCTGCTGCTGGCGACTTCGCCAGCGTAACTTTGTAAGTTATATACTAAAACCTTCCTCGAGAATCATTCTATCCATTGGTGAAAACAGCATGAAAATTGGTGCAGTAGTTTTTGAGTTTCTCGCGAACAAACAGACAGACAGACGCGGCGGAGGACTTTTTTTTAAGAATTATGGAAGAACTGTATGTTACCTACTACACTTACAGATTTATTATTAGTATTGATAACAAATATAGCCATATACAAATACGTGATTACATACATGCATAAATGTATGGCCCAGTGACCGAGTGACTAAACAATTGCATATTGATTTTTAGTTATTTTTATTCGCAAAGAATGCCAGTTTGCAAAATTCAATACAGTAAGTAGCGTGCAAGCACGACCTACATTTATTGACACACCTACCACGTTTCATTCGAGATGGTAAAAGCTATTTTAGCTAAGCTTTATTAGCTCAGATCAGAGAATAAATTGAATTTTCTGTACCTCGTACATGCAGGGTACTTCCATGAGATAGCCCAGATTAAATTTGAATCGAACCTCCAAGGAGTGTAATCTGTTTTCGAGATTAGTCAGTGTGATCTTATCTAGTACAGTTTAGTAGGCAAGTATTTACATCAATACTGAACACTCAAATAGTTCACGTGAGTTATAATCCTTGTGATATTCAGTTACCGGTATCTGTTTCCAGGAAGAAACATTATAATCTACGCCACTTCAGCCCTATCCGTAGTTAGAGACCACGTTTCTGAGTTAATTGTATCCAGGTGAGAGAAGAGTACTTTATCATGTTATGTATCCAATTAATATATCACTTAGATATTAATCTACATTTCGTGTAGGCTTGACAGTTAATGGCTCTTCTGAAACAGCTTTAACTCTTTGTAGTGTGGCCTTGAACTTAACGAAGGCTTTTGCCAAGAGCTATTTACGTGTCTAAAGATAAAAGCGATTGAAACACAATTTAGATAACGTTAATTCAACTAAACTTTGGATTCTTTTTTCAAGCATATTCTTAGCTACTCAATATTACATTGTAATTACGCTCTATATTTTTTATTGTACTGATCGTCAGACAGGCTTACGCAGTGGGTGGGTGGCTACAGTCGCTTAAACACAAGCAAGTAACGGCACTGATAATGCAAGTGGGCTGATGAGATAATAATTGTAATGAGCTCTGGCATCCCTTATACTAACCCACCGAGAAAAACAACAGCACATGTGCTGTTATTTCATTGTGGTCTTCTGTAAATGAGTGGTTACTAACACCAAACGCCAAAGGACTTGTCAAGTAAATTTAATAACAAAAGAAGTTGTTTTATGTTAAATTGTACAGAAGCAGCGTCGCGGGCGAGTTATAGTCTATAAAAATCAATACTAATAATAAATCTGTAAAGGTTGGTCATGGAGTAATTTATTTAAATTGTCGTGTTTATAGGCTCTATACATGATACTGAAACTAAATTGACCATTTTTTTGATTTTTTTTTCTGTATGTATGTCTGTATGTTCCTCCATAACTCATAAACGAATTAATGAATTTTAAAGAAATTTACTAGATAAATACTTAGACGTACAGGACACAGGATAGGCTACTTTTTTTTTTACGCGGATGAAGTCGCGGGCGCCAGCTAGTAATAAAATAAATCATGACAATTCGCCGGCCCGGGCGAGATAAATTCGGGCGATTTGACTATTAACTCGTTCTATCGATATCAATCTCCTACTTTTTTTATGGTCCGTAAGCCAGGCACTAATTTCGTCAATGATTTCCTCTCGGTCCATAATTTGTAAAATGCCTGAGAGAGTTGTATCATGATGCGTTATGAACGTCAGCTGCAGCTCCGATGGTGGGTTGAGCAGTGGTAGCCCGTTACACTTTCAGAGCATCAGCTGATAAGCATTCCACCAAGATATGGCCAGCTTACTTTTTTATTTATTAACAGTAATACATAAACTATCATCTGATAAATTTTCTATTGGGAGGTACTCACTGAACACGGTACTCATATTCGTGTGACCTGCAGACGCATAATCCACCATTTTATAAATAGCTGACAATTTTGTTTCTTCAAAATATTAGGCTAACTATAATTTGATGAATTTTTAATCGGAAATAAATGATTAATTTTTTTTTATTATGTGCGTGGGCGGCTACCACTCTACTGCTCGCTCAACCCACCATCGGAGCCGCAGCTGACGTTCACAATGCTTCATGATACAACTCTCTCAGTCATTTTACGAGTTATCGACTGGGAGGAAATTGGTCATGAAAATCTGTCGCTGGCTCATGGACCATTAAGTTTAGGATCCAAAAAAGTATTCCATTCACAGCCCTCATTATACAACAGGGCTGAGGAAGTAAGGGTTTACTTTACTTAAGGCTGGCCCAGTTCTTAACAAACCTCTGAACTTGATTGCAAATAGGCATTTTAAAGCTCTAATTTCAAAGCCGGTGTTGGAGGTACAGTTATAACGTGATGTGGGTATAATTATCATTTAAAAATAAATGGGAACATTCGATGGCGGTGGTTTTATTATTCAAGTGGTTAGGAATAACACCATTTTTGGCTATAAATACAAACAGAAATAATAAAGCTTTTCAAATACCAAGATATAATTACAGAGGTGACATGTAGGTCAAACTGAATTAATGATGACGTACGTGGAGCTCTGGCTAGGAAAGAAATCAGTTTATAATACCTTTAGTTTAACCTTAGTTTTATAATCAGAAGATTTGAATATACTTAAAGTCAGTTTTGTAAAGTTTATTTTTATTTTCTGACTACATCTAAATCTAAATTGTAGACGATCCTTCGGAACCTAAAATTTTTCCAGGATAGAAAGTATCCTATATACATATTATGTTAATTCAGGTAATAACTAAAACATGTTATTAAATAGGTAGTAAACAGATAATAATTAGTATATTATAAGGTGTGCCAAATGTCATCAAAAAGCGTTGAGCCTTTTTTACGTGAAAGATTAATAGACATTCATACATCTAACAGATTTTGATGAAATTTTATATGTATATGCACTTAGTAGGTCTGAGAATAGGTTTTTATCTAATTTTTATACGCGGGCGAAGTCGCGGGCAGCAGCTAGTAATATATAATAAAATCCTTATCACTGTAAATATGATCAAAATAAATTCCACATTACGTTATTTATTATAAATATCATAACAGCATGCCTTTATTTTCACAAATGTAACGGAATAAATATTGCATATTTTATTCACGTAGCGAGTTAATATTTTCTCTCATAACAGTAACCGAGCAAACACAGTAACAGGAGAAGTAGTAATTTATTAAATTTTTAAATGAATTCAAGGGCATACACATTAAGTTAATCTATCTACTATTATATATAGCTGAAAAGTTTGTTTGTTTGGTTGAACTCACTAATCCATTTACTATAGTTCATTTATCGAGAAACGCTTTAGGCGCGTTGAAAAATACAAAATATATATTATGTACCTATAGCAATATGTTCTTCCTGTATTCTTGCGAAAGTATATGAAAAAAATTATGATAGTTAAGGCGTGAAAAGTTACTTACTCCCTTTCTAATTTAAACTATGTAAATAATGAAGAAAATGTACTTATTTTGCATTATTAAAACGATAAATTGGTAAATCTATTATTGTATAGATACTAGTTAGTGTACTGTTCTCTGTGTAGTGTGACTTGGTAACGGAAATACCACTGGGATTCATCAAATTTACCCGTCGCAGCGTCAACGACGTTTGTCCATCGAGAAAATTATTTATTACTACCGAAAATTCTCTTTGTGGCGGCAAAATACTGAACTTTGTTTCTAAACTCTACCCATTTTCAATCACCCATTACTTTAATCATTATTTGCAGTGTGATTCGGATGCATAGAATTTATACCTTACTAGCTGTGGTGCCCGCGACTTCGCCCGCGTTTAAAGTAAGGGAAAATTATCAAAAATTAAACAACTGTCTTTAGTATTTCAAAAAGTGTATACTTATAAGAAACGACGTGCTTTTAATTACTTGTCCGGTAAGTAATTAAAACCTGTACAGGGAAATAAAATGAAAATATAATACTTAGGCGGTAAAGAGAGGTCACATAATATAAATTAAGTTTACATTTTATCAGACATAATTAATTAATTAGGTTTTTTCTATAGATAGCTAGTTTTTTAATTACTAACAAGTAAGGTACAAACAAAGTACATATGGATTATCTATTTATGGTTTGGTAAAGTGTTGGCTCTACTAAACGACGTATCCTGGTATTTCAATTAGAATATAAACACGGTTTTGTCTCATTGTCGTACGATGCGACTGAAAGAGGTTCCGGCGATAGCTCCCTAGGTATTTGAAGATAATAGAGCTTCAAGCAGTACTTATACGGATGGAGACAGCGATCTCCGTCTAGGAATAAATGGCTACAATACAATATAATTAAATCCTCCTTAGTTATCACAAACTGGATTCCATGGAAGGTTTTCCCTTTAAAAAAGATTCCCTATAAAAAGATGTTGCCTGTCAAGATTTATATAAACCTAAAAGATTTAAATCACAGATGCGCCCTTGCCATATATTATACTTCAGGCGGCCGAAAATGTGTCATCGTTCTTCCCGCCTCAGTCGAAGCAGTGAGCGGTTCACGTTGCATACGGATATATTACATGGACAGTTTTCAGAAGCACAGAGCGCTTCTGTGATTTAAATCTTTGTATACTTAAACCATAATATTTTTTATTCCGTAGTCACTCATTCATCCACCACACCCAATCATCCAATGAGTATTTCACTCGGACTTTTTTTAATTAACAATGTTTTAAAAATAGCTTTGGGCTATTTAAGAACATAAGAATTTTTAACATAAGAATCAATAACATAAGAATCCCTAAGAACATAAGAACCTAAATCCCAATAAGTACTTAATAAATTGTTAAAAAATTGTCGCTGCAAAAGAATTATCTGAATTAATTAATAAATGAGTGAATTAGTTTAATTAAAGGGTTTCGTAAATAGTAATTTACAATTTTTGTCTGACAGGTTTATTGGGAAACTAGCCGTGCCCAGAATTCGTAAGCAATTGTACTGAAACAAACACTAAATAGCCAAGCTTGCTACAATACATCAGTAAAAGGCGCACATTCAAATCGTTTAAGAGTTTCTGAGATTAGCGTGTACAAAATTTAATGAATATGTTTACTTATTCTAAAATATATACCAAAAATATCTTTGATTTTCCAGCTTGGAATTGTGTAATTAACTTTTGAATGTTACCTAATGATAGATTAATACAGCATTAAACTGTATCCCCAGATTTTGTTATCATATCATCAGTTTTCTGAAGTTATACAAGCAAAGTTAAAGACGTATTTCACATCAAATCCTGTAACGGAAACGAAAACTTATTTATGTCATGAACCTTTAATTAATTTAATTAACACAACGTTGTTTAGTATACCTCTCAGTATAACAGAGGAGGTAAAGCCTCTCTTTGTATGATTTACTGGCTGTAGTACAAAGGGGAGCGGTTTGATGTGTTGTTTGACTTAATGAATACTGCGAATTTTTATATCCATAGCCCGCTATAGAATAATTCTAATTTTACCACGAACTGTGGAACTTGTATCCCAGTACTGCATGAGATTTCCTACATGAGATTAGTGACTCATTAGAATTGATTGTCCTTGCGTTTTGCTTGTATGGTAACGGCAGGCATTCGTCAACCTGATTCCACAGATTTATGCATCTCTATTAGTAATATGTCTTACAAAAAACATAATAAAAATTGAAAACCAAATTTAAAATCCGTAATGAATATTTTTCGTGTGGAACAATTGTAAGTTACACTTGGTTTGGTGTTTATTTCAAAGACTTTCAATAATAATAATAAATCTGTAGGGGTCAGTCATGGAGTAATTTACTTTGTTTTCGGAAATATCGTGTATAATGTATAGGTTCTATACATGATACTGAAACTAAATTGACCATTTTTAGAATTTTTTTCTGTATGTATGTTTGTATGTATGTATGTATGTATGTATGTATGTATGTATGTATGTATGTATGTATGTATGTATATGTGTGTGTATGTTCATGAAACTTGGTAGATAAACATTTAGAAGTACGGGACACGTGGTAGGCTACTTTTTATCTTTTTCGAAGTCGCGGGCAACCGCTTGTTATAAAATATTATGCGAAAAAAGAGTGTCCCTAATCGGGTAGGTAGTTTATCGGGCATTCGAGTCTATTCAGAATAATCTTTGATGAAGAGCCAGACATGTCGACACCCTCATTCATAGTTTATCGCTTCCATCAGGGGCTTAGTCCACCCGTCGGAGGCTAAAATATCTTGTTTGGAAGTGGTCTGCAAATGGATAGTCTGAAATAGCACCTACTTAAATGAATATCCCTGTCTAACAAGTCTACATAAATTTTTTAAACTACACTTGACGATTTTGAGCGTTAATGATGCAATTTTCACTATGACTTCTATTTTTTTCTTTCCATTTAACATAATTATGTTTAAAAAAATTGATCTCATTGACATTTGTTGATTCAATATTGTTGTGCTTTCCTATAACTTAAATTCATTTTTGTGATGTTCCTTTCATTGTTGTATATAGTGTTAGTGATTAAGTATGCCTTTAGTTGCTAAGCCTTTTCAAATAAATAAAAAATATGATATTGACTTAATAGTGAGGTCATCAAACCAAAACAAAATAGAAAATATAATTGTACGGGACTGTGGCCCCGTATCATTTGTTTAGGCCTGGCTGTTATGGCTTACTGAGTGAGTGGGCCCACTGGTCAGCCGTTTAGCGTTCGACGGTTGGTCGAGGAGGAGAGGGCTATATTTTCCAAAACGAGTTTTGTACTAGTATAAGGTCTTTATTTCGCCGGAGCAAGAAGAAGACTGAATTTCATAGAAAAACGGCCGTCTTATCATTAATTTTTACACGTACAACTAATGGCGGCCGTGCCATGAGCTGACAAAGTTTGCACCAATAGCGTGCAAGCATGACACGACCGCCCAAGACTATATCTATCACTTGTTTTTGTCTCTGTCTAATATTTTTACTTTATTTGTTTCTTATTATAACACTCTATTCACGATACGCTAGTTCTATATGTTATTTTTTAATCACTATATTTTTGAACACTATTTTACACGATTTTATATTCACAACTCGTTCCGAACACTACTAGTAGGCTGTCCCGAACATTCTCCCGCCGTGCGTCGTCGTCAGGGCGACGCAGCTTCTGTGTGCTGGAGGGCAGCCGGCTCCGTTGACAGGACCACCAACTTTTTGGTGGGCCTCCGCAGAGTGCCAGCCTTGGTGCTGACGTCGACCGTCCTCACAGCTCCGTCGGGTCCGGGATAGGCCGCTATGACCCTTCCTCGTGGCCATGTGTTGCGAGGTAGGGTGTTGTCCGCGATGAGCACGACGTCTCCGATAACGACTTGTCGCCCTCTTCCTTGGGGCTCCCGCCGGTGCTGCAGCTCAGGGAGGTACTCCCGAAGCCAGCGCCGCCAGAACAAGTCGGCGAGACGTTGTGAGGCACGCCAGTGCGTGCGACCGATGGTGTCTTCCTCATTGAAGGCTCCTAGGGGCGGGTCTCGGCCCGACCCCATCAGCAAGAAGTGGTTCGGTGTAAGCGCCTCGGGATCGTCAGGATCAACCGAGACGTGTGTGAGCGGCCGACTATTGACGGTGTACTCGACCTCCGCTATTAAGGTGCCGAGTACTTCTTCGGTAGGGCGCCGCTCCTGAAGCACAGTGTTGAGGGATGTCTTGACGCTGCGAACGAGACGTTCCCAGGCCCCACCCATGAAGGGGGCACCGGGAGGGATGAAGCGCCAATTGATCCTCTTCCTATTTGCTTCCTCTTGAAGCAGTTGGTCTGAAGCTTGCCGTAGTTCACGTTCTGCGCCGTGAAGATTCGTGCCGTTGTCCGACCAAATTTCTGTTGGGCAGCCGCGACGCGCTATCATGCGTCGTAGTGCCATAACGGCAGAATCTGTTGTTAGCGAAGCGGCAATCTCCAGATGTACGGCGCGTGTTGTCAAGCAGGTAAACAGCGCGACGTACCTCTTCTGTGTTGTACGTCCTACAGCAACTGAAAGTGGCCCGAAGTAATCGAGCCCGGTGTAGGTGAACGCACGTCTATGATGTGCTAGCCGGCACGGTGGTAAGTCTCCTGTAGGTGGCACTGGTGGCTTCGATCTACGAATCCTACATGGGAGACATCTATTCACTATCATTCGCGTGACCGGACGTAGCCGAACTATCCAATAGTGCTGTCTACACTCATTTATTGTTGATTCAACGCCAGCGTGATGTAATTGTCTATGGACGTACTCTATGTAGAGCTTGCAGACTTGGTCATTGCCATCGAGGACTGCAGGACTCTTCTGTTGTTCAGTGACGTCTTGCGTGGCGCCGATACGTGTCTTCAGTGTGATGACATCGTTTTCTATTTTCACCGCTAAAAGGTGTAGACGGCTGTGTGGAGCTATTCTTCTATCGTTTTTCAGGTTGTGTAAATCTTCGGAGAACGCCTTTTCCTGACTCCTTCTAACGAGGATCTTCTCCGCTTCGTGTAGAAGGTCCGTAGGTATTGGTATGTACGACTTTTGTTGTTGTTTAGGAGCTTTCGGAAGCTTGTTCTTTGGCCGCCGTGACATTTTATGCTCCCGCCATACAGGATCGGTTTCAGGTCGTTTTGTCGTTCTCTTGTAATTCACATGTTCCTTCTTTTGTTTGCAGAGTCGGATGAAGTGTAGTACACGTGCAGTGCTTCGGACAAGTTTCTCCCACTTGGAGAACCTGTTGCTATCGGGGATGCACTGTTCTATCTTCGATTGTTGTTTCACTATGGTGGTCACGTGCACCTTTTCTTCTCCGGTCTGTGTGGTGGTGGTAGTTCTCTCTTGTGGCCATCTATCAGGTGCTTCCAGTAAGAAGCTCGGCCCGTTGAACCACCTGTGTTGCGAGTTGAAGTCGGTGGGCACGTCCCTGGTTGCATCGTCCGCAACGTTCAGTTTGGTTGGCACCCAGCGCCACTCGCTTATTTTGCTATGTTCTTCTATTGCTGCAATGCGATGTGCGACGAAAGGTTTGTAGGACCTAGCGCCTGTTTGCAGCCATGTGAGCACTGTTTTGCTGTCTGTCCAGAAAACCTTCTTGTCAGGTTTCCTGTCGTGCTCTTCTATTACAGTGGTTGCCATCCTGCTTCCCATAACTGCGGCCATCAGTTCGAGTCGCGGGATTGACATCAATTTGAGGGGTGAGACTCGCGCCTTTGCTGTCACAAACGCCAGTGACACTTGTCCGTCCGGCCTGTTGATGCGCCAGTATAGGGCTGCGGCGTATGCATTTTCGCTCGCATCCACGAACACGTGTAGTTCTATTGATGTGGCGTTGCTATAGTTGTGGTAACAGCGAGGTATGTTCACGTTGCGCAGTCTCTTCAAATGGTCTAGCCACACTGTCCATTGGCTAGCGAGGTCATCATCTATTTTTTGATCCCAGTCGATTCCTCTGCGCCATAGCTCCTGGAATATCTGCTTGGCTCGTGTGGTGACAGGCGATGCGAGTCCAAGCGGATCGAAGAGGGACATTATGATCTTTAGAGTTTCCCGCTTCGTTGGTTGTGTGTTGTCTATGGCGCCAGGTGGCAGTCGAGCCATGTTGAGATCGAAAGTGAGCTCGTCAGTAGCAGGTCTCCATATGACTCCCAGGAGTCGTTCTATTTTCATGCTATTGTCGAGATCTATACTCCGTTCCTCTATTATGGTGGAGTCTTTGGTGAGTGCTTCGAGTATGTTTTTCGAGTTTGAAGTCCACTGGCGTAGCTCGTAGTGGGCTTCCCTATTAATTTGACGTACTCGAAGGGCTGTTTCTATTGCTTCTTCTTCACTATCGAAGCTCTGTAGATAGTCGTCTACGTAATGATTACGGACAATCGCCTTGTACGCTTCCGGATACCTATTTTTGTATCTTTCGGCGTTTTTGTTTTTCACGAATATGGCCGATGCAGGCGACGACGTGGCTCCGAATATGAGAGAGGTCATCCTATATTCTATCGGAGGCTCATTGCCTCGCTGTCTTCCTCTCCATAAGTACCGAAGTGCATCTCTATCTTGCTGTCGTACTTTCACCTGCATGAACATTTCTGCTATATCGGCGGAGACGGCGAATCTATGTTGTCGTAATCTCATTAGTACCCCTGGTAACGATTGTATGAGGTCAGGTCCGGTTAGCAGGTAGTCGTTGAGCGAACGTCCCATCGTCTTAGCTGCTGCGTCGTGCACTATGCGGACCTTTCCGGGTTTGGTGGGGTTGAGCACGGGAAAGTGTGGTAGGTACCATGTTCTTCCCGGCGTTCTATGGGGAGGCGCTTTTTCAGCGTATCCCTTGTCTATGAGTGCGTTCATTTGCTGCTCATAGCGATCTCGAAGATGTGGATCTCTATCTATCTTCTTCTCTGTTGTGTGGAGCCGTCGAAGCGCGTTGTCGTAGTTGGCGGGCATTTGAAATTCGTCCGATTTCCAGAGTAACGATGTTTCGTAATGTCCGTTGCTATTTTGACGAGTGTTATCGACAAGCGTTTTGATGGCTCTCTCTTCTACGTCGTTAGATGGTCTTTTTGGGGTGATCATCAACGACTCCAGAGAGAAGTATTGCTTCAGTTGTTCATCCATGTTATTTTCTTGTCTATGCACGATGTTGTTAATTGTGTCCACACGGCGACCGAGTATGCGCGCGTGTGACCCATGTAGCACCCATCCGAGCGTAGTGAGAGACGCGACCGGCTGATGTCGCTGTCCCCTTCGGACCTGTTTGGCAAGCAGCAAGTCCCAGTTGTCTTGCCCGATGAGAAGTTTTGGCTGGACTCGTGGATACTTCAGTTGTTTTCTAATGTTGTTGAGGTGTTTGCAGTTTGACAGGTCCCGCTCCGATACAGATTGAGCGGAGAGCTGCAGGTTGTCTATGGTTCTTGCTCGAATGTTGCAGTTGTTTCTATCGCCATGTAAAGTTATTTTTACACGGCGCGATTTGTTCACGTCCACTTCGGTGTTTGCTATGGCCTCTATGTGTAGAGGGTCGACGGGTCCTTTTGCGCCTATTTGTTGCGCCAAATTGTTGTCTATCAGGGTTACCGTCGAGCCGTCGTCGAGTAAGGCATGGGTGTGAACACTCCCTCGGGGGCCGGAGACGCGCACAGGTACGAATTTTAAAAAGGTTTGCGTTTCCGACGGTTGCCAAGTGGAGGTGACCACTTCTGTACGATCACTATTTTCACTATTGTTTGTCGGTACGAAGTGGAGTAGTTTGTGGTGAGAACGCGGGCACTTGTTCACTTTGCATTCCGTTGTGCGGCACTTGTGTGTCCTTGATCTATTTTTTAAACACCGGAAGCACAGTTGTTTGTCCTTTGCTATATTCCAACGCGTTCTTGTGTCCGCTTCTATGAACTTTGAGCACTTTTCGATATTATGTTCGACACTATGGCACACAGGACAGGTAGGCACTTCTATTTCCGTAGCGGCGTATGTCTTCTGTGTCCGTCGGGGTGCGTGGCTCGCCTCCTTGGGCGTCGCGGACTCCGATATTGAACCGAAGAGCACCGCCTGTGTTTCGAAAAATCTTGACAACTTTAGTAGATCAGGTTGTTCCTTTGGCTGTTGATTGCTGAAGGTCACCCAGAGGATCTTGACTGCGAAGGGAAGTTTTTCGATTATTTCCTTTGAGATGGCTGGATTGTATAAGTAGTGCGGTTTCGCCAGTACTTGTAGAGTCTTGACGGCGTTAGTGACTCTAATGGCGAAGCTTCGGATATCACGTGGTGATTCGGTGAGCCGGGGAAGCGTCTTCAGCCGGTCAAGTTCGGCTATGGCAATGTCATCCGGTTGGCCGTACTGGCTTTCGAGTGTGTTCATTACGTCTGTTATGTTGACGTTATGGATGAGGAGGCCTTCGACAGTTTCCTTGGCTTTGCCCTGTAAGCTTCTTCGTAGTCTCGATATGTTGTCACTATTGCTGTAATTGCGATGCGAGTCGTCATAAGCCGCTTTGAACGATAGCCACTCTTGATGTGACCCACTATATGATGGAAGTTCCGAATAATATCGAGCTGGATTATGGCCCGACTTCGCGGCCAAAGTGATTGCTGCAGCCAAATCCGTTAGCCCTATATACTGGCTAGGGGGCGCTGCAGCTGGAATTATGACCGGTTTGCTTCCATTCGGTGGCCGATCTTCTATTGGAACGGAGGTTGGAGACGGCTTGGTCGTGGTGGGGGGCGCATGTACCTGCTCTATGTTACAGGCGTCTTCTATATGTGGCGCACCCGGCGCTAAAAGCGCTTGACTATTGACCCAATTGTCGACTCTCTCCTTTGTGACCTCAAGTTCTTCGACTGTGTCGTCGTTTATTGTATCGGCGTCCGAGTCGTGTTCCATCTGTTTTATTTTGGCGGCGGCGATTTTCAATTGAAGTTCCATCATCTCTATTTTGGCCTTTTCTATTTGGGCCTTCTTTTTCGAACGATGTGACGTGGCTCTTTTGCTTGAGCGTGCGTCTCTATAATGCACGGTGTCCGTGCCGTGTGCACCGAGCGGGGGGACCGAATCATGCCCCACTCCCGCCGGTGCCGAAGTCAGCGTCGCAGTCGTCGACGTCGAAGTTGTCGTCGCTGGTGACGCCGTTGAAGTACCCGCTGACCACGTGTCTGTTGACGTCGTGGTGGGTGCCGTAGTGCACCCGACGGGCGTGGACGTGGGAGCAATTGACCTCCCTCCGTCCCGAACAGAGGACGCGGCGGCGTCCTCGGGCGTGGACGCAGGAGCGATAGGCCTCCCGTCGTCCCGAACGGTGGGTGCGGGAGCAATGGACCTCCCGTCACCCCGAGCTGAGCTACTTCTTGTAACCGGCATTTCGAGACACTGACCGACTTTCCTCGACCACAGCAACTATACAAACGGCTATATCCGGCTCGTTTGGACCATAAAATGTACGGGACTGTGGCCCCGTATCATTTGTTTAGGCCTGGCTGTTATGGCTTACTGAGTGAGTGGGCCCACTGGTCAGCCGTTTAGCGTTCGACGGTTGGTCGAGGAGGAGAGGGCTATATTTTCCAAAACGAGTTTTGTACTAGTATAAGGTCTTTATTTCGCCGGAGCAAGAAGAAGACTGAATTTCATAGAAAAACGGCCGTCTTATCATTAATTTTTACACGTACAACTAATGGCGGCCGTGCCATGAGCTGACAAAGTTTGCACCAATAGCGTGCAAGCATGACACGACCGCCCAAGACTATATCTATCACTTGTTTTTGTCTCTGTCTAATATTTTTACTTTATTTGTTTCTTATTATAACACTCTATTCACGATACGCTAGTTCTATATGTTATTTTTTAATCACTATATTTTTGAACACTATTTTACACGATTTTATATTCACAACTCGTTCCGAACACTACTAGTAGGCTGTCCCGAACAATAATAATAAAGTACTTGGTTAACAAACAAAATTAATTTCAGTGATGTTAACCGTGCAAACAAAGCAAAGTTATTTTAACAATTATATGACATAGAAAATTTATTTAAATAACATAAAATTAGCATTAAATATGAAAATAAATATTTCGGTTGAAACAATATCAATACTAATAATAATACTATAAGTGTAGGTATTGTATGTATGTATGTTCCTCCATAACTGTTATACGAATTATGTAACTGATTTTCATGAAACTTTAAAAATACATAGATAAACATTTAGACGTATAGGACATAGGGTAGGCTACTTTTTTTCTTTTTCAACGCGAAGTCCCAATTTGTCTATACTAATATATATTATAAAGAGGAAAGATTTGATTGTTTGTTCGTTTGTTTGTTTGTATAGATTAGGCTCCGAAACTACCTGACCGATTTGAAAAATTCTTTTACCATTAGAAGCGGACATTATCCGTGATGAACATAGGCTACTTTTTACCGCGGGAAAATGCTTCATTCCTACGGGAAATCTAAAATAAAAGTAAATACTAGCGGCTTGGCCCGGGAAATACGATAGATGGCGTTAATACTGTTCTACGTGGACGAAGTCGCGAGCACCAGCTATTTTATATAAACTTCTGATCTTACTCACTATCTGGTTTATATTTTGGACCTATAAGGACGGCAAGTATGTTTCTAGTACCTAGTCGTTGTTAACGCGTATAATTTATTGATCTTTTATGTCTCCGGAACGTCTGGCGTCGCGACTGTTTTTACAATGCATATTGCATAGGTGTTGTCGTGCCATATCGGCAGCGGTAGTCTCTCTTTTATAGAAGACTATAGTGAAATAAAAGCACGCATGCCACTGTGGTAGGAGAGAGCCCAAGAAGGGATTTTTAGGTTTACTCGAGCGCGTCAGATATTGCCAATGTAAATTCCCCACGAGTCTCCGACAACTGATATGTTATCTCCCGGTTTGGTTGGAGGGGTTGGTGGGATTTGGGGGTCAGATTTTCAGTGGGTATGTTAAGTAAACCTAAACTAAGCTCACATTTAAAATTCAGACGATTCGGATGTAACGCAAGCTCGCGGCAACTTTTTAAAAATGCAAAAAGATTTTTGACGACTGCCATTTTGTAATACTCGTGCAGATTTTCATACAGACAGTTCAGCCTGAATTCCTGATCGTGCTGATTCTTATTCTGACGATTATATGGAGGATTTTTTAAACACAGCGCCTACAAAATTTTGAATGCCTCTAGAAGCTCACGAAAAAATGTCCAAAAAAATTTGCTTCATTCCTACTGGAAATCTAAAATAAAAGTAAATACTAGAGCGGCTTGGCTCGAGAGATAGCACCATCTATCTCCCGAGCCAAGCCACCAGAGTAGATGGCGTTTTATACCTTTCTACGCGGACGAAGTCGCGAGCACCAGCTAGTTTTTTTAATAAAATCAGAGCAAATCCATTTTACGAACAAACGACAAAACATTCCATTTAATAACGAATCCAGGCCCAATACATGTTCAGTTTTCAATAACAATTGAAAAATGCACGAAGTGCCTGAGTTCAGCAACAGCTGGCCTATGTAACTAGGCCACGGGCATCTAGTAGTGGCCACAAAACGCGCGAATTACGGCTGAGGTCACGGTCGCGACTAATGCAGAAGTTTCATGATGTTATCAATACTAATAATAAATATGTAAGTCATTGTAAGTGTAGGTATTGTATGTATGTATGTTCCTCCATAACTCTTAATCGAATTAACTGATTTTCACGAAACTTGGCAGATAAATATTTAGACCTACGGGACACAGGATAGGTTACTTTTTTCTTTTTCAACGCAGAGCCAGCTAGTTAATATTATATTTAAAGTAATGGAATTAAAATATAGATAAAAACTAATAAATAACGGTTTTTTTTAAAATCACGACAGTAATGACAATGTGTGCTTGCAAACGTGTGTATTTAGTGATTCTTAATATAATATGTATATCAATAAAATTGTAACATGTGTGTCAGATGCTATTATTTAGTAGTCAGTCCTAACGTCTTCTTGAAGCCTGTTCTTTTGGTGCTAACTAAATAAGTAAAATAATTATTCATAGCATCAACAGTTAGTAATTCTCTAAAATAAAACATGTGTAACACATTAATTGTAATGAGAGTCTGTTGTTAATATTAGATTAGATTAATAACCTGTTGTAGTGTAAAATAGGAATACATTATTCCGTTTAATCCCTCGCTTGTTTAGGGGCCACAGAATATAGCTCAAAGCATTTACCGCTTGTGTCTACCAGTCACGCAAATTATGCTCTTGATTACTGAAACAGTTCTGTACATTCACTTTCAGCTTGGAATATAGTTAAGTATTGTAGAAAAACATTCGATGTTATCTCCTTGTCGGAAATACATCTAAAAAACGGATAACTAATATCGCATTACTTATTAATACCTACACGAAGTGTTCAATACCCAAATGATTTGTTGGCTTTATTTCATCAAAATCTATGCTTTTTTTTCTTATGAAAACAAAAAGGTTTTGCATACAGGTGGAAGTTTTATTTTCCAATGTAACATTTAAAATTATCCTTAAGAACTTTTTAACTTATATGTATAACTTATATAATCTATATAAATAAAAATGATCTGTACCTATTATTTTTTTAAAATATACGCTGAAGTCCCCAAAAAATTCTTATGAATATTTGGACAAATTTTCCGTGCGAAGCCCTGGCATATCGCTAGTATAAAATATATATAATTATATTGTAGTTGTTTGTTGCTAAAATTGAATCAAGTGCGCTCGAAATATGCCAATTTATTGAACAGAAAATCATGTTATTATGACTATCGCATACCTAGGAATTGAAATAGGTCATTCAGAATTAGGTTCAAGTATTTCAGATTATCGCTGTCGACGTTTAGCAAATGCAGACAAATTTACGATAATGATGGGCTTGGCCACGAGTTTTGCGACCATTTCAACGGTTTATATAATACAGTTTTAGTACTAGTAGGTTTATATAATACATTTAGATTTTGAATTGATACCAAATAGCGGCTTTAAAGTACATAAGTAAATGAAGTAATTAAACAAGTTGGTAAAGAATGAAAAACAGAGAAATAGAGGTGTTGCAATGCTTGACGTCGAGCTGTGTTTAGTTTGAATTACAAGAGGATTATTATATTTACAAACAAGTCGTAACAGTTGTCAATAACAGTATTTATTAAACTAACAGGGATAGGTAGCAGATTTTCACAAGGAAAAAACGCATAAAATATCTGTATATTAGGCGTGAAAGAAGTAAAAATTTCTTCAGCCGCGTTGGGCATTTTTGATTTGTTTTTGAGATGGGAAAAAATATTGAACTCATTACCGTAACCGTGTAACGTAATCGACACCTCAGTAGACAATCATTGTCTAGAATATGTTACGTAATAATAAATCCTTGCGAAAACTAATTGAATTAAATTAATTAAAAAAAAAGAAAAATTTTTGAAAACTCCTTTAAAAAATTAATTTAAACGAGAAATTGGCTTTCAATTTTATATTTATCTTCGTTAATTAGGTTAAGGTACATTTACTGTTTATATTGTACTGTTTATATTGTACTTAATCCCAATAACCACAACACCGCAGCCGGTAATGTGTCGTCAAAGTGCATGTCAAAATATAGACAACATGTCGACATCAAAGTGACATTAAAATATTTTATAATAGCTTCTTTAAAACAACAAATTTATTTATTTAATATGGTAAGCTTTTGTTAAGAAAAGAAAAATCGTTATATTATTTTATTTCTTTGTACGTGAATATTGGCAAGGAGACTGGCTATAATAGTAAAGATAATAAGCGAGCAGCATCGCTTATTAACGCAAAAGTTATAGAAGTTGCAAAAGCAAAGTTTTCAAGGAAAGTGAATTGGGCTCTGGCATCCACAAATTCCACACGAGATTTTCTTTACTTACAACTTTTGTTGGCTGTCTATTTTATGACTACTGAACGCATTGTACTTTACCAACTGGACGACATTTTTTCTGATTTTTTTTAAGTCTTCCTCCTTTATCACGATTTCATTGAATTATCACCAAATGGTTTAACTTTGGA
The DNA here is from genome assembly GCA_918317495.1 of Synanthedon vespiformis. Taxonomy (NCBI): domain Eukaryota; kingdom Metazoa; phylum Arthropoda; class Insecta; order Lepidoptera; family Sesiidae; genus Synanthedon; species Synanthedon vespiformis. Next base: position 10,136,223 of record OU906947.1, read on the forward strand.
TAGTACCTAATCCAAAGCCTGGAAACATACAAAGGCTGGCAACGACTTTATTTTATAACTAGCTGGTGCTCGCGACTTCGTCCGCGTTGAATGATGTAGGGTATCCTATGTCCTTTCTGGTGTCCCGGACAACGTGTATGCAAAATTTCATTGTGATCGGTTCAGTAGTTTTTGCGTGAAAGCGTAACAAACAAACTCACATTCACATTTATAATATTAGTAAGGATATAGGTATAGATAGATATAGATCGATATAAATAAAGATTTAACAGTTAACTCCATTGTAAATTCACAGAATTTTAAGTCAGAAAAGATGAGAGTAAAAGCTGATGTTGTGAGACATAATATTTGTACAAGTTTCTAGAGTCTAACAAAGTTGGGCATCGACCGCATCGGCTCAGACCGGGTGCCGGGTGTTCATTGCTTTCAAGGCAACAGTATATGCGGCACTCTACGTAGGTACGCTACGTAAAATCTATTACTTTTCTTTGATGATACTTTGACTTTTCTTTGATGATAGTTCTTTCATGCGGAAAATTGATCCAGAAGTAATTAATCGTAGAATTTATTCGGTAATTTTTTTTAACTAATATAGACAAATACGGTGTCCTATACTTTTTTATAGTCGACAGTGTTGTTTAAGCTGCTTTTGACCGAAAGTAAAATATTATTAGAGTTGTCCATAACTAAAAGTCAACTTTGGAAATATTTTTTTCTATGTTATTGTCTTATTATTAAATTATTATGTTATTTGACGGTGGTCTTCAGTGTGCTCTGTCACTACTTTACAGACACAGACCGGCGCCAAACTTTAAAAAGTACACTTCCAAAAATGATTCTGCCGGGAATCGAACCCGGGAACAGAGCATTAAGGCAAGCACTAGATAAAAAGGGCTCGTCAAAATATATATGAAGATATACCTATTTGAAGAAAAGACATACCCTGTTTTTCGCGGACAGTGAACGCGTCCGTCGAGTAGAGTGTGTCAAGTACATTTTGTCAAGGTCGCCCGTATCCGATACGATCGCTGAAGGATACTATGTAGTTAACCGTGGAATTGAGGCTGTTGAATAACGAATGAACTGGTTCATTATTGCGCGATTCTATTTTTATTTGCTTCACTATTTTCAAGGTTCAAAAAGGATTTCTCCTTTATTAATCTCTTGGGACATGGACGATTATCTATGTCTGTGTGTATCTTCAGGAGCAGTTATCTTGAAGTTATCCGAGCACGAAGTTTTTTATTAGTTGCTCTATAGGTTAGCCTTTATAGCCTAGATTTTTAGCTGGGGATTTAAACTTTTTTTTTAATTATACTAAGACAGACAATATAATTGTAAAAAATATATTTAGAATGTATTGTTAAGAAAATTGTAGTTTCCTGTTTACAAAAAACAAAAAACAAGTTGTTTTTTGTTTATAACGCTGTAATAAAGTCACAACAACGGTCTGAAGAACATACAATAATTAATGGTACATCAAGAGGAAATGAGACAACCGATATAATTATTCAGCTACGACGCTCACTAGACCATTTTGGCCAGTAAAGGCAAACGGTCCAATACAAATGGTACCGTTACCTACCCTCTGGATTAACACATTTCTATTTAGGGCATGACGACCGTATATTTACGTGTCTCAGAGAAATTATGAAACTGTATAGCTTTTCTACCGTTAGGGATGTCACGATATCACGAATGACACAAAATACTTTAGACAATTGTGTCAAAAGTAAAGCTGAGGTTATCGATACAGAATTTCAAGAATTTGTAGGTAAATAAAGTGACAGGTTAGGTATTATAAAGTGTATTAAATTTTACTGCGACTGCGACATAGTAAATCGATATTATGCAAAAATGTTTGAAGCTCATTCTCTTTTATTTATATGATTAATTCGTAGTGTTAGGGATCCTTGAAAAATTTACGAACTTATTGAAACCTAATAAAACCATACCAAAACCATATATAATTTTGAACGTACGCTAAATGTATGTAATACAAAATACAAATTAGACTGAAAAATGTAAGTGAAATTTCAAATATTCGTTCCAATATAATGTTACTAGTGCTCTCGTGTGTACACATTATGTAAAGCACACATATTGTATTTACAAAAATATAGCCTCTATTAACTCCAAATAAATGATCCAAGATAGTCTGTTGTGAGAGGCGGTGACGTAATTCCTTCAAAGTTGACTTCCATTATTTCATCTTTGTTACTATATGACAAGCAAGCTTTTAGTTTAACCAATTTATGTATCAAATAAGTAAAACAAACACAATGTGACATAATAAATAATTTATATATAAATTATTCACATGTTTTTACAAAAAAAAAATGTAACAAAAAATCAATACATATCGTAATCGTATCGTAAACGAGCCGTGTCTGCTGTACATTAAATATTAAAAAGAAAACAATTTATAAGTACTTAACTGAATTTTAACAAAAAAAAAACTACTTTAGAACGTTTTCTCATAGAAGCCATTGTCAGAACTGGACCAAATTGAAATGGGACCACACGGGAAGTACCAGCTTTCAAATAAAAAAAGAATCATCAAAATCGTTTCATCCAGTCGAAAGTTCTGAGGTAATAAACATAAAAATAAAATAAAAAAATACAGTCGAATTGAGAACCTCCTTCTTTTTTGAAGTCGGTTGAAAAGTACTATGTTCCCGAGGGATCGTCTAAATATATAAAAGATGTCAGACGTAGGTAATTATATTTTTAATTTTTAAATGCAGACAAAGTCGAGGGCACGTGCAAGAAATTTAGTAACTCTCTAATAAAGTTTTTCTAGAAGAAAATGTGAGCTGAAATGTCAAAGTGATTAAGGTTTACCTTGCCGACTTAAACGTCCTGTGTTAGATTACTGGCAAGGCTAATTGATATATAGAACTTTTCAAAGTTGGTCATGGTCTGGGCGTTCCGACTGTAGGTATTATAGTTTCCATAATACCTACAAACGAAATGTCTGGAAAACGTAGTTGAGAAATTCTGTTCTGTGATAACTAAATCCACGCCTCCACTATAAATTACGTCATCGAGATAAGTGGGAGCGAACGTCCTTTAAACTTATACATAGTAAGCTAGTTTACATTTATCATATACGAATATGTATGATAACTAGCTGTTGCCCGCGACTTCGTCCGCGTTAAAAAAGATAAAAAGTAGCCTATCACGTGTCCCGTACTTCTAAATGTTTATCTACCAAGTTTAGAGTAATTCGTTTAAGAGTGATGGACATATATACATACATACATACATACATACAGAAAAAAAATCTAAAAATGGTCAATTTAGTTTCAGTATCATGTATAGAGCTTACACTATGTATACACGATATTTCTGAAAACAAAGTAAATTACTCCATGACCGACCCCTACAGATTTATTATTAGTATTGATCTATACTAATATTATAAAAGGGTAAAGTTTGTACATATGTTTATCTGTATGTATATTAGAAAAAAATATTCGAACTCATCCTATTTAAAAAATAAAAGTTCTTCAATAGTTTAAATAGAATTTCAAGGTGCACATAGGCTAAGTATTCCTCGCGAGCGAAGCCGCAGGCACCAGCTATCTATAACTTGATACAACACTTCATCAAACTATAATGTCAAGTGTCATTGCTCTAAATTATTTTTAGTCATTTCTTACGCGGATAAGTAATAAAATACTAAAAGTTACCAATTATACAATCAATTACATAGTAATTTTATGTTAATGAGTTTGAAATTTACATTCGGTCATTATTATCAAGGCAAAACATACTAAACAAAAATATTTCTCCAAAGTATCATTAATAAGGGATTGGCGTGTAAAGAAGTCGACTAACATTGTAATCTATCCAAGTCGAGAAAGCTCCGATAACGTCAAATTGGTGGTCCAAAAAAAAAATTATAGTTTCGAGACTAATACTTTTGGTTTTAACACTTAACATTCAGAGAAATGTACTGTAAATGGTTTTAAAGTTGAGCGTCGCGTAGAAAAGAAAGTGAAAGATAAAGGAGATATAATAAAATTAATCGATCCCACTTTTTGCATCACCATGCCGTAGCACTTAAAACGGTTCAATTTATTGAATGGAACAGAGTTGTAATAAAAGGAAATGAAACATTTCTAGATATTTATTTTAGAATGCTATAAAAATATTATTACTAATTTAAGATAAGGACATCTTTCGGAGAGTACAGCTAATAATACATTAATTTGCAGAATCTTTCCGTAATATCTTTTGATAATGAATTATGACATATACTTAAGTAGCTACACGCTCCCGGCTTTGCCCGGGTTCAAAATAAAAGCTAAACTATCTTTTAAGTTGGAAAAAAATACACATAGTTACGATAGTTTTATCACAATCGGTACAGTAGTTAGTATATATATTTTTAAAGAAATTATTTAAAATATTTTATGACGACTGGTTTCACTAAGCAATTCGGCATTAATTCTAGTAAATATTTTAATAAGTCGAGGTATTCTTTGATTGCATTTGCATGAGTGTAACCATGTACACGGTAATAGCGTCAAACACTCGACTTACTTATTGGCTTTCATTTCGCAAATGTTACGCAATGCGGCCAGTAACATATAATATTATGTTTGTTAAGAGAACTCGTAAAACGTAAACGTACCCGACCTTGAGCCGAATCTAATAAAAATAATATCGGCCTCCCCAACACAACACACCTCGCCGGCAGTCTACCGAAACGTATTCCTTGCCCTTTAAAAAAAGTAAAACGCTCTCAGTTGCGTTGCTAAATAAACTTTAATAGAAAAGTGGAAAAGTGATGATGAAATCGAGGGTCAGTTTGAGTGGAATGAAAGCAAGAAGGACAACGTATCGGGGTTCCGTAAAGCAAAGCACGTACAGGTGGCATAGGGCGGGCGGGTGCTATGGGCGCGGGGGATTCCGCCCTCGGGTTGGAGTTCGGAGTACGGAGGCCGGCACGACATTCGCGCGTCCGGCGTCCTAGCGCATCGACGTTCGTGCGCCCGCATTCCGCCGCCCAACAACAGTTACGTAACGTTATTTACACCGTCATCTGTTGAGTGCGACACGCTTCGCCACTGCTGACCATCCAGCGAGCACCGTCATGACTAGATCCGCGAACACCGCTCAAAACATACTAGTCGCCATAACAACCACTACGCACTCGTACAGCAAAATTTAAAAAAAAAATGTAGCTGATCGCGAATCACTGCCAACATTACTTTTATATATTATTATATACTTATTATATCGATATCAGCATTCCTTCCAATGTTATTTAATTATTATTATTAATGATAAGTTCTTTGTAACATATCGAGTTCGCTTGTTGCTTGTGATTGTGGACCGATACCGGTAGACTTGAGTGATTATGAGAAAAGTATAGACTGAAGAAACATTCCCTCCGAAAGTGATATAAGTTGATACCGAAGCCTATAGCTGAGTTCACTGCCATCCGCTTTGGTTTATATCTTAATAGCTTTCACTGCCAGCTGAGCCTTCCACTAGCGCGTTAAGTTTAATTATATAAGTAGTAGAGAGTTAAGACTTGTTGAATAGATCATAGCCGAACGCGGTATTAGTACTGGATCGGTGAGACACTCAACATTCGCGACAACATCAGTTCGTGGGTCTTGTGGTGGCGTCAACGCCATCTCCGGATGGGCGCACCGCAGACCCCAAAGCAAATTTGTGAGGAGGATGGCTGCGTGCCTCGCGTGGCCGTTGGTGAGGAGTTAAGGCAGGCGCCACAAGAGCGCAAGCTGGAGAGGCGACGGGTTCCCACCGGGCCAAGGCGACGCGGCCTCGACAATGGAGAGGGAGAGGGAAGGAGGAGACCGCGCCGCACCAAAAAGTGAGTTCAAACCACCAAGCATGCCTCACTCTGTATCTTATTGTAATAAGACCTTGCTCTGATCAACACAAAGCTCGTTTCACAGAAAAATCTTGAAAAAAGTAAAGCGGAAACTTGTTAACAAAGCGGATTATAAGTTAAAGGTTATTTAGCCAATAGTTAAAATGAGCGATGATGCTGGAAAGTTTCTTTCATCGTTTCGTTTCTTCAAGAAAATCGAAGTAGTTTTTTGACTTCAAAAGAGTAATGTTTTTATTCTTTTTTTTAGGACGATTTGCTATATTAGTTGATTATGATGGTCCGCAGTGGGAGGGATAAGAAGGGAAATAAAAGGTAGATGTGTAAGTATGTGTAATCGTTTCCAAAATAAGTAATAGCTTCATTTCATTTTGAAAACCATTCAGGAACCCATCCAAACACAGCCGGCGAAGATTCATTAAGATCAGTCCAGCAGTGTAGGAAAAGTTCAGTAGCGTACAATACAATATACATAAAAGGATATATTATTTCGATGCGTATACATCCCGTTATCATGTCCACTTAAAAGAAATTTAATTATATTTCAATTAAAAAGAACTCCTTAAATTACAAAAGTCAGTATAACAAAATCACACGGTTAATTTTAACAGGAAATCTTCTATGAAACTTTTACGAAGAAAGTTTCGTAAGTTTCGTTAATGTAATTTTCATAATTATTCGGCGACGTTATAATGATTTATAGTTCTGCGGACGTAATGACATTGAACCTTTGTATTCGAAAATTATTAAACCTGTAGCACAAAGCCTCACCTTGACTGAAACTAAATTATTTGCGAATAGGAAACTCTACCCGCTGCGACCCCAAACGATCGATTTTGACTTCAAGCACGCTCGAGGTCTTATTAAATTATAGGTGCTTAGCCATTTTTTTTGCCACCGTTCCTCGCTAAGCCCGTAATTATGGATAACGGTTACAACCATACCCTATGCAACTTTATACGCCAAGATTTAATATCACTTTACAAAACAAATGATGTTTACTTTATATTCGACTGTGAATTTATTAACAGTTTCAAAAGTTCGAAGCACCCATTTACAAGTTTTGCGTTAAACTTGTTGATTAATAACTTATATTTTGATTAATTACATTTATTTCACTTGAATTCATGTTTTATAATTTTTATAACTTTATATTTACTAGTACCTAGTACCTACATTTTTTATAATATAAGGAAGCAGGCAGGTTGACGCTTACCTTTTACTGTCAATTTAACATCGCTTAGGAACATAAGAGAAACACGTGGAATGATGCCATTATGTTACCAACATTGTACTTTGTAGGATGAGGATAATGTTAAGATTGAAATGATTATACGGCTTTGGAATTTCTTTTTCCGAAACATCAATATCTGCTATAAAAGGGTAGAAAATTACGCTCGCATACGTGTTTTCATATATAGCGTATCTTACATTCTTAAATCGCTCACTTTACAGCCGCCATTAAAACCGCAGTTACGTACCACAAATTTTTATATTTTCATTGTGAAAATACCTAGAGCAAATGAAAACACTTATGTAATATTGTGTTCTAAAACTACTTTGCTCGATATCTACTAAGGTTGTACAACTCGTTGTTGGTACTTTGTTGATTGGTTCAATTTACGAGCGTGATGTTATTTTGGGGCCATAGGGCCAAATCCGTATTTCTATAGTCTCACTTGTTTGCTCATAGCGGCTATTGTTTATGTTATTCGAAGAATAAAGTTAATTCGCATTTTCTTACACCTTACGCAAGAACATGAGAATTTATTGTGTGGTGTAGTATTCTTGCATCTACTTAAAGAGTAGGTTACCTGCAGTTCTGTTTATGACTAGATGAAAAGTTACAGTAATTTGATTAGACCGTGAAATTATAAAATTTATATCGTAAATCCAATTCTCTACAAAAATCTTACCTCGTTTATCGTTTTGATAAGGAAATAGTGACTCTCGTTAAATATAAAAATTCGGTCCAAAATCCCTTCATTTTCTTATAGGTTTACAGCTATGTAATGTATTCAATAATAATAATAAATCTGTAAGTGTAGGTAATGTGTGGTTGAAGGCGCGGGCGTCAGCTAGTTTTTAATACGAATGTTATAGCTTTCGTTTGAAAAAACTCTGAAATCTGTCACCATGCAGATTAAATACGCATTCAAACCCTACTTTGGTAGGCAGCGCACTTTGCAACACTTGTGGCGTTGCTTGTTTTATAAGCGACGGTAGCCACCTTTTATCAACAAAGGTCTGAAGTTATTTGCAAATGTTTTTGAAAATATTTTAAGATTGAATCACAAAGAACATCGGAGTGGTATAAAGTATTTTAAAAATCTCATTATACTCTGATGACTGTTTAATAAAAAATATAAAACGCTTCCACTTGAAACTTAAGCCAATTTTAATGTATTTTCTTAGAACGGTCCTGCAAAATTAATGGGATACCGCCGCACCATCTCAAGAATAATTTGTGAAACCAAAAACAAAATATGATCCAAGTTTGTTTTACAATAACTATGAACCTATTGCATCTATTTCCTTCCCAAATTTCCCTTTTATGCATCAACATACTTGATCGACGAGACTCATTTACACTATTTCTACCCAGAATCTCAAAGGGAATAAAAGTTACAAACATTTTACTTCATAATACTAAAAAAAAGTTTCTAAATTTTTAGTTTTGTTTTAACTTACAAAATACTTGTCTGGTTTTTAAAGTAGGTATCTATTTCATCAACTTGTGTTAATATTTATTCAACTTGCTACGAGTTTCGTAGACGAAGTTTCGTAGACGATATATTCGTAGCAGATAAGGTCGACAGAGCGCTACGATTTGCTACGACATCTTGCTACGCTGCTACAAAATAACATTAAGGCTTGATAGCATTGAGTACCAAAAATACTTGGATAAAAAGCCTTAACATAATACATTCAAAAGAAATTTTCAAATGTACTTATAAAAATATTTTCTATTTAAGTCTGAATTTTAAAATCTATCTACCAATATATAAATCTGAAGAGTTTGTTTGTTTGTTTGGTTGATTGTACGAACTAATCTCAGGAACTACTGGTTCGTATTGAAAAAATCTTTTTGTGTTGGATAGAAGACTTGGGCTGTATTTTATAAAGATACGCGGGCGAAGTCGCGTGCAGCAGCTAGTTTATAATAATTGTTTCAATTTGTTATACTGTACATATAAAATATAAAATTGTTATGAAAATGTGATAAAAAAATTACTGTTTGATTAAAGTTAGTGGAATACCCCTAACTATCTAAACTTCCAAAGTTACGCAGCATTCAATGTAGAATGAAATACAGCTTGATATAATTCTTCTAAATGTTCGTAGTAAGTTTATACTTACGGTAATAATAGAATACCTCGATTTCTTAGTCTACTGAAAGGAGAATATTGTTATGGGTTTTCTTTGAGTAAAGTATACATATTCAGGGTCATCAAAAGTTGAGTGCTCCCAGCGTTTAAGATCTGGACAGAAGCCAGGAGATTACGTCGAGAACTTTCATTGATTTAGAAATTCCAACCCTATATGAAGGTCATAAACTTAACAAACATTTATGTGTTTCTATTTTTCATATTACTGTAAAAAATTTATGCCAACTGTCTTGTGCGAAACATCTGCTCGTTTCATCTGTTTTCACCACAAACTATTTTATTTTATAACACACCCAATCTTGCTTAACTACATACATAGTATCTGTTGCCAAATACAATATTGTTTGAAACCATTCAAAACAGTGCTACTGGGTCCACTAATACTTTGGATATTTCTTCTATGATGTAGGCTCTTGTAGGTTTATAATATACTAGCTGGTGCCCACGACTTCGTCCGCGTTCTCCTATAGCCTATAGCCTTTTCCTCGATAAATGGACTATCCAACACAAAAATAATTTTTCAATTCGAACCAGTAACTAGTTCCTGAGATTAGATCGTACTGAGATATTTATTGTTATCGATATATATATCCAGGGTGTGGTAAGTATAAGCCTGTGCTCCTAGAGGCATTTAGGGATAGGAGTAAGGACGGAAGGGCCTCACCCTTACCTACACACCGAAACACAACATAGTTCTGTTATTAAATTAAACATTATCTATTAATATTTATTAATTTTCACATTCTGAAAACTAATTAATTATGTAATCTACACCCAAAAATTAATTGCAACACTCGATAGCTAAAGTATCCAACAATTAATTTGGTTATAGATGATAATTTATAAGATACTAGCGACCCGCTCCCGGCTTCGCTCAGAGTGCAATTTTTATATATAAATAGATTTTATTAGTGACAGAACATTGCGATTCGCCGTAATTTGGGTAGCCCGTCTGTGCTGTCCGGCTATCCCTTTACAAGAAAAGTGCAGTGAAATACAAAATATATTGTTTCTTTACGAGTAAGTAAAGAAAGTCAGGGCTCATTTCCGTATCCCGTATCCTACTGAGACGTAGTTAGTGTCATAGCTACGGTAGCAGAAAAAAATGGGTTATGTATTGTGCCATGGACACTGTATTTTACGTTACGAGTAGTATTTTCTAGCTATATGAGTAGCAAAAAGAGATTTTTAGCAAAAAAAAACATTTTTTCAGTAATGGACTTGTATTGTATTGTACTTGTATTGTATTGTATGACATTGTAAAGAATTATAAAATCACACAATGATACTGTGATCACATTGTTTATGCTATGGCAAAACTACAAAGGCATACCACGTGCGTTTGTCGGGCCAGTGACGTCATCAAATCTGACATGCGTGTGTAAAGATTGCGTGTAGATGATCATTGCCTACGTTTTGATATAAAGCGTATTCGTCCACATGTTCATTGTCTGGCAATGAGTGGGATTGTTTAAATATACAACATTTTTGTTTTCTCTACGACAGAGGACTTCTTCTTTTCTGCTTTTCCGAAATTAATCCGACGAAGTTTTTAGGAAGTTCAACTATTTATGTCTAGTCTTCTTGTATATTTTTCTCTACATACCACAGTACCCTTCATAAATAGAGCTAGAGATGATTATTTGAAATAACAGATTTTTTTTAAATATAATAGATATTAAAGAAGCATTGGATTGTGTAAATAAGAGAGAAAATCAAAAGTTACTCAGAATATTAGCCTGTACGTCTAAATGTTTATCTACCAAGTTTCATCAAAATAAGTTAATTCGTTTAAGAGTTATGGAGGAGCATACATACATACATACCTACACCTACAGTTTTATTATTAGTATAGATTGATAATAACACATATCGCTGCTTAAAAACTTAAGGGCCAAAAATGAAAAATACACTTTATAAAAAATACATATTTTGTCTATTTTTTTCTTATTAGATATACATATAAAAATGTTGTTATATGTTATGTTATACATCATTAGATTAATTTAAGTATTTTTAAGTGGCATTAAATTTTCTAAGTACTTTTATAATAAACTAAATATTAGAACTTTTGAATAAAAAAAAATAATCAAAATATACTAAATATTGAATAAAACAACCATAAGTCTTTTTGCAACATACAATATGAAGGATTGTGATTGTATTTTTGCAATAAAAACATTTTTGGATCCCTTTAGTTTTTAAGCAACGATATGGTACATTATGTATTTTAGTCGGTATAAGCAGTAGAAGCACGAAATAATAGGATAAACTTGCTTGCGATAAACGCTTAAACAATTTACAGAGTGCATCAGCACGTTAATTATATCGCAAGCTTGTCCCCGGTGTAAGAGCGATATTACGGAATATCCTTAACGAAATTATTCTGTTCATGCTTTAAGTTTTACCATATCATGTACAGTACAACATGCTTGACTAAATCTTGTAGTAAATAAGGGACGCTCTTATCAACTTGGCTAGCAGGATTATATTGAAATGTTTGCTATTTTTCTGATATCTTGTCTACTGAAGCGTCACCTTGTTATAAAACTAAACACCTTGTTTAGTTCACAAGTTGTTAGAAAAGTTAGAAATCTATCTCGATTTCAACTCAAACTCTAACAAACTCTTACTCCGTGATAATGCATTATGCTTTTCCAGTGATGTCATGCATGATAATTATCTAGTTCTAACCGATAAATTTATACACATACACATCGTCGCCAGTCGTGTGTATATATTTTACTCAGCTGTCACAACTATATACATGTATTTTTAACATGTCGTTTTATTATTGACTAGCTGGCGCCCGCGACTTCGTCCGCATTGATAAAGATAAAAGTAGCCTATCACGTGTCCCGTATTTCTAAATGTTTATCTACCAAGTTTTATGAAAATCAGTTAGTTTGTTTAAGAGTTATGGAGGAACATACATACGTAAAATACCTACACTTACTGGCTTAGCTGGAGCCTATAGCCTTCCTCGTTAAATGTTCTATCCAACACAAAAAGAATTTTTCAACTCGAACCAGTAGTTTCTGAGATTAGCGCGTACAACCAAACAAACAAACAAACTCTTCAACTTTATATATTGATATAAGATATACACATAAATATAACTAAATAAGTATCAATATGAAAAACAAAAACATAAAACTAAATATATTCTTACATAAATATACAGACGAGACGAGGCCTATTTATTGTTTGCCTCAAATGAATTCTATCGACAACCCTATTGAAGCCGCACGTTAATCATTAACGAGTCCGCTTTGTAGAAGACAGACAGTGATTTCCCTTGTTTTTAGTAAAGCACTAATACTATAGTACATACATACAAATCGACTATTTATTTTTATGCTTTGACATATTTATCACTAGTTCAACATTAGTGGAGAGACCTGTAAACTTATTCTAGTCTTGAAACCGTCATATTTAAAACGAATAAACTACAATAGATATTAATTCGAATTCTTGTACCATAATAAATGTTTGTATGCCATAGCCATAGCCCATTTTCACCATCTTCATCACGTCAGGATCGCACTTGTCATGGCTTTGCCCTTGTTAATAGACGATGTTAGTCAAATACATAAAAAAATAAGACAGCGATGCATTTGCGTGTCATGTTCTAAAAAAAAATTCTTAACAAAAAATTTAAACCGCCGAAAAAACTGAAAAGCAATAACTCTTTTTAACAAAAAATAAACCGACTTCAAACCATCTCATCAGTAAACACGTCCTCAGAGAAAACCATTGTGAATTAATTAGAAAACGAGATGGTGTTTTCTAACCGAAGTTTTAATAATCCACAAAATAAATAATCTTTTTATTCGTATCAGTTGTAAATGATGTGGAAGTTAGCAGCTGTAAAGTAATAAATCGTTAACAAGTTGAAACACCCATTCCTTGTATGTAACTTCTGTCCGTTAGTCGCGATTCCTTTTAATTATTTAAACCATCGATAAGAACTGGGTTAAATAATATGTGGTATAAATGGGCGTGTTGAATGTAAATGAAGATAGAATTCAAGGCCTTGAATAAGTGCTTTGCTGTTAGCCTTGATAGAACTCTTAATTTATTCATAGAAACATACATACCGGACATAAGCACAGTAACAGACACGTGCTATTATTAAGAGGGATTTGGTCTTTTTATTAAATACTAGCTGGTGCCCGCGACTTCGTCCGCGTTCTCTATAGCCTATAGCCTTCCTCGAAAAATGGACTATCCAACACAAAAAAAATTCTATTCGAACCAGTATTTCCTGAAATTAGCGCGTACAAACAAACAAACAATCAAACTCTTCAGCTTTATTGGTATAGATTTTAAATAAAACAATTGCGGTTTAGATTTTATCTTTTAACTAGCTGGTGCCTGCTACTTCGTCCGCGCTCTCTATAGCCTATAGCCTTTAGCCTATAGCCTATAGAGGCTGGATGCGGAAAACAGAAGACCGAGTGGTAGAGAGCATTGGGAGATGCCTGCCTACATCCAGATTTTTAACAAACATTTATATTTTTATACATCCATTTATTACATTTTTATAGTAGAGGCTCTAAAACCTTTATTCATCAAAAATAAATTGAAGATGACATTAATCAATTTTCACATTGTACGAGTAAATTGAAGATGATGTTGAACACGATAGTAGGTAACTACCGTATTGAAAAATTCTTTTTGTATTGGATAGTCTATTCATCGAGAAAGGCTTATAGGGTATAGAGAACGCGGACGAAGTCAATAAGGAATGGATTATTTTATTACATTGAAAACTAGACTGATTATACAAATTTGTTTATTAAATACGTTCTCATTTATAGTTTTGATTTATATGTGACGTACTGTATATACTTGTACTACGTTATACTGGGAAATATATTAATTAACTAACTGTTCCCGCGTACGCGCGGTTTTCGTACGCTTGTTCGACATAACTTTTCTCTTTGTTAACAGATTGCAATGGAACTAACACTGTATGTTACGGGAAGCTTACTAAATATCAGTGAAAACCGCATTTAAATCGGTTGAGCAGTTTCTGCGATTAGCGTGCACAAACACACAGACAAAAATTATAAAAACTATATTTTTGACCTCTATAACACAACTACAACGAGTACAAATTGTTTTGTTTGAAAATATATTTAATTTACAGACACGGCTTTACAGACATTTACGATTTTATATATTTACTGGCTTATACACGCTCCCTTCTTCGCCCGGGTTTAAAATAAAACTTTCCTTTAAACTTTCTTTTAAGTTCGACTCAATTACACATAGTTACTAAGTTTTATCAAAACCGGTTCAGTAGTTTAGGAGTTCATTGGCCTCAAACAACGCGGCACGTAATTTTTATATACACCTATAGAGATAGATACAAATTTTCTAAAATAATTATGGAGGTTTCTTTAAAAAGTTCTCCCTCAACGTTAGATAAAGTTTCATTTATTTACACATGAAATCGAAAAGCTCTCAAACGTGAAGGTCCGACACTCTGCGTATTCCGAGATCGAGCTACTGAGCCATCACTGCTTCCTAAACTCACTCTTTTCGTGGCAATAGGACAGATTCATTTTCAAATTCCTTTGTAATCCACTAACGTAGTTATATCGCAGCGTATTATCCGGATGAGTGAAGATAGGAAGATTTCCCTTATCTTCCGCGACATAAATGCGAATTGTCCTCGATATTTTCTCTATTAAAACAAATGACAAGTATTTGTGACTTTATTAAATACACGTATATTTTATTTAAAAAATATTTTCATATGCAATCCCGTTAGAGTGAGTTTTCGAATGAAAAACGTTCTTAATGAGAATTAAAAACTGGTGGTCGTACTTTAGTAGAGCGTGGCTACGCACTATTCAGATTTAAAAACTCATAGGAGTACACTGCATAAATATTACACAGCATTTACTTTGATTTGATTTCAACTGGAATTTCTTTAATTTGGAATTATAGAAATAAATAACTTACACTTTTATTTGAATTCATATTATTTCATGTAACAGGCACACCGCGTATTTCATGTAAAAGACCACTGTAGAATAACAATATAATTTATGTTTTGTTTTATTTTGATGAAGATAAGGGATGCCAGAGTCCTTACCAAAAATTTAAATTTTTCAAAAGTTTGTAATAGCAAGGCAAACCTTTGTAATGGCATTGTGGAATAACAGCATATGTGCTGTTGTGTAAGTAAAGAATGCCACAGCCAATTTCCCTATCCTTTTCTGATAACTTATCCTTAAGTGGACTACCATTAAGTGGAACCTCAGGCTGACATAAAAAGAAATATTTTGTGCAGATAAATGTTGAAACTGCGACAAACACTTAAGCCTTTCAGGACAAATCCAGAAACTGCTAGTTAAAGTGTATAACTATTTATTCAGGAATAAATAGCATTCAGGATTCTGCAATTTCTGCGGAATACGCAGGGGATTGAGTGGATTTTCTGTTTGTACTTTCATTAAATGAATTTTCTAGCTGAATCACTGTTGAAGTAAGTAATAAAATGGAATAAATTTTATCTAGGTATATAAATAATAGATAAATTATAATGGATTTTTAAAATAATTAACAGTAATTTTTGAGACTCATTGTAAAATATAAACTATTATTAATTGTTTAATATAACCATGATCTTAATAGATTATTAATGGCTTCGCTTGATTCAATTTACTTGAACCAAATTGCATATTCTAGTTTGCAGACTGAACGTATATACATCAAACACCTTCCAATTTACTGAAATTGACGTCAGGTTCTCAAGTGACTCGCCTGACGTGTAACAGTATAGTGATAATCGATTTTGATTACTAAATCTAATATCGGACTATTGTTAAATTTACTGTTAAGATTTAAGTTAGGATAAAATTTGTCTTTTGTCGATTTTCACAAAAAAGGTTTAAGTTGAGTACGGTTTAATTTAAGGAATTAGTTAACTTAATACGCTAGTAGTTAATAACAAGCTAGATATAATCTTGATAAACAAATTAAAAGAGCATTTGTGGCTTAGGCAATACATTTTAGTGTTATTAATCAATATAACTTATTTTCGAATGAGCTAATGCACTTCGAATGAGCAAGTAGTTTAGCAAATAGTTTAAGTAGTTTAATCTCTAGTAGTTTAATCAAACATTGTTGTAGCAGTTTAACCATTTCTTAAACGAAACATGCGTTGTCGTATTATTGAACCAGGATATACGATACGTTGAGTAGCAATCATTCATAAGAGGAATCTATATTTGTTTTCTCACCGTAATATTATGTATACAGTAAGCCCACTTGTATCACCAAACCGTCAAACATATTCTAATGAAATATCCGATATGTTTATTTTTAATAT
This sequence comes from Synanthedon vespiformis, assembly GCA_918317495.1. Classification (NCBI taxonomy): domain Eukaryota; kingdom Metazoa; phylum Arthropoda; class Insecta; order Lepidoptera; family Sesiidae; genus Synanthedon; species Synanthedon vespiformis. The sequence continues at coordinate 10,152,832 of OU906947.1, forward strand.
TTGTAGAAATATATTTAAAGTATAGTAACTAGTTACTACTATTTAATTGTAGGCAGAGCACGTTCCTAATATTTTCCACTGCTAATTTTAAAACAGTAACTAATCGCAATTAGTTGCAAATAAACACAGTTCGAAGCTTTGGACCAAGCTCTGCCATAAAGCTTTATTTTATGGCAAAGTAAAATAGTTTTTGTACACATTTTTATTAACTGCTATGAATGTTTTTGAAAATTGCAATAAAATTCATAAATTGATACACGTATTTTTGTGTTAGCTCAATTATATATTTATCTTGATACAAATTAATGCTATCTTGATATCATCAAATATTTGTGAGTAGTAATTGCGGAGGAATGTGTATAGGAATCTAATCTTGTTGAAACCGAAATATTACACACAATCTGAGACAAATATTACACTTATTGTTTCACACGTGATGTGGTGTGATCATCACGAAATATTGTATACAAATTGTCATGACATGCATGTTGTCAGAGATTAAGAAAAGGACATCCAGTACTGTTCTCTAGGGATCATCTAAAAATAAAAATTTCAACTCCTTAAAAAATATATGAGCAATAAAGATTGAACAAATATTTTAATAATAAAAAGGGGAGCGGACAAAGCAAGTCATTTATAATCCAATCATGACATTGATAAAACTCAGAACGTTCGTGTTACTGTATAAATACATTACTTACATAATTTGTTCATCAATACTAATAATAAATCTGTAAGGGTTGGTCATGGAGTTAGTTACTTACTTTGTATATAGGCTCTATACAGTATACTGAAACTAAATTGACGATTTTTAGAATTATATTCCTCCATAACTCTTATAGGGCCTCTTTGTACAAGTAAAGTGTTCATTAGTTACATTTAGAAATAATTTTCTGTTTTATTGAATTATGCACTCACTCGGTTTAGTGCTTTTTTTAATTATTTTTACCGTACAAAAAAAAATGTATCATCTCCATTATCGCCGGTTATCAGTGACTTTAAATGACAGTTAGCCTACTTGATTAATTGATTTTCATGAAACTTGGTAGATAAACATTCAGACGTACATGACACAAGATAGGCTACTTTTTTTCTTTTTCAACGCGGGCGAAGTCGCGGGCACTTGTTAGTTTTTTTTTTTATAAAATAGTTCTTTGTTTACTGTTATTCTCTTAAACTGTTACACGTTTTCCCAAAGATCCGGCGGCTTCGAATTGGGACACAATAGCTAACGTTTAGAATTCCGACAGCATTTCGTCAGTGATTTGCCATGGCTGTACGAAACGACATCGGCATACTTAGCGCGTTTCTAAGGAATTCAATTTATCTAATAAAGTCATGGAAACATTTTATGTTTCATAATTACCTATTTCTCATTTAACTATCAGTTGAGAATTAAATATAATGTTAACAACATAATAGATAGAGGATTCGCTATAATAAACAACAGAACAATAACAATGATACGAAATTATTACGTTTCATGGATAGACGAATACATAATGATGTGACAGTTAATTATTAATGTAACAATTAATTATTATTATTGCAAAGATATGTCATTTTGCTATTAACATCACATTAATAAACTCTCGTGTTAACAACTCCTGTAACCAAATATCGCTGAAATTCACATATTCAGTCTTCATAAAAATCTGTCACGCAAGGAAATATTATAAATATTTAATAAAATCTTAGCGAAGTTGTTCCAAACGAATTGCACTTATGTATTAAATACAAAAAAGTAGGTAATATATAACGGCATAATATAAAACGAATGTTTTAAGTTAGCAAGTGTGTCAGTTTTCCATGATGCTACGTTTGCGTGTTGATGCCAGTAATGGCATGCCGTCTGTACAAGGTCAAACTATGTGCCGCACGACACACAAATCATTTTTTTATTGTAATAAAACAGAATGAATGTTCTAAATTTGTAATCTATCAGCGAACCATTCAATATGTCTGCAATGCACCGCCTAGATCGACTTCCGTCCTTATGTTACAAAGGGGCTCTCTGGAACACTATGTATCAACTATCATTAAGGATGCAATTTTGTCGTGAATACATGTTTAAATTTGCTTCCATAATGGGAGGCAATTCAGAAAATTGATGATAACAAAATCGAGGGATAAAGTTTGATGCTTTAGTTATATATCTATGTATTATTAAAATCCAAAATTTAATTACACCTATAGACAGCTAAAGTATCAAAGAATTTTATGGAATACTAAGCTAATGTCCACGATCAATACATTTCCGAGGAGATTATACCGTTATTCTAATAATTTTTTTAAAGTAATGTCTAAAATTATCATCACATTTTATATATATATATATATATATTTATAATTTATAATTAGGTACTTTATTTTAATCTACAGATACTGAAAACCACATCAAAGCTTGTTATGTACTTCAGAAATACTGAATCAACAAACGGACAGTCTTTGACGGCGACTTAGCATAAGAAACACTATACTGAAAAAAAATCCTGAAAAGGCACGTATTTGATGTAAATAAATGTTATTTATTCTTGTTTCAGGTAAATATTCCTAACTGTAAGCTACATTTCTGCGAAGGTAATCTCAACGGGAGACCGTAAGGAAGACCGTAATTAGCACCAGAAATGAACTTTTTTAAACTTTAGTTAAAAAGTATGTAACTGTTCATTTCTCTTTAATTAACTCAAGACGCAATTTCGACTCTACTGTACGTACGATACTTACGGAACATAAAAGTAATGGACAGTATTAAAATATGTTGTTACTTATACTGTTTTATTAACAACATTTTTAAGGACCTTATATTAAATTATTTATTATAAGTATATAAAAAAATTTAAAGAACTAAATGATATGTAAGAAATAATATAAAAATCTAAATTTGAAAACAGTAAATATTGGTAATAAAACTGAAATTTGACTTACAAAACAAGCAAGTTAAAATGGGGTACACAATGACGAAGTTTTATTTGAGACCCCTTTCGTGAATTTATAGCAAAAGACTAGTCACTTTTTCATCTCTTTTGTAATTAATATATTACTATCTATTATAAACACAAAAAGGATAGAGGACTTTAAGGGACAGTCCTATGTATTTATGCTGTAATATGTCTGGATATATCCAGTTTATTTTGGGATAAGTTACGTAAGACGTTGCGTAACGGAATTCGCCCTTTGTTGACTTTGAACACCCTTTGTTTGCGGATTCGATTCTTTTTTATATGCTATCTAAGAGGCACAATAGTAAAGGTTACTGGAGTTTAAGTATAATAAAACCAAATATCACTTTATCACTTAAAATTAATCCTGTTAAAAGACGATCTCGTTTAATAAGTGGCTTAAGTTTGATTCCCGGCAGAATCACTTTGGAAATAAACTTTTAAAAGTCGGCTCTGGTCTGGATTCTTTTTGAATTGAAAACCATTAAATTGTCCCAATGGTAAGGGAAACATTGAAAATTTTAACCAACAATTATTACTTATTACACAGAGTTTATTTTATTGCACTTTTACTCATGCTGACGTATGGTATTTGCGCACTATCTAGTGAACCAATAAGGAAGGTATTGGGTTAAAGAAAAATACATTGCTCAAGGCAGCTGACATGAATAAATTCTTGCAGTGCAAACTCCGCATATTTTTTACTAGCTACTATATTATATTATATGTATTTTCCTATCTGTACTTTTCTTGCATATAAAGAACAAAAAAATATTTTATTTTAGCATAATGTCAATATCATAATGTTGTTTGTCTTAACCGACTGCCAAATAATTATTTAATTTATACGAGTCTTCTTCCCAAGATAATTAACTCTTTTTAACGAAAAATAAACCGACTTCAAACCGTCTTATGGTCTTTTCTCATGGATGCCATCGTCAGAACTTCAACCAAATTGAAATGGGACCACACGGGAAATACCAGTTTTCAAATAAAAAAGAATCATCAAAATCGTTTCACCCAGTCAAATGTTATGAGGTAACAAACATAAAAAAAATAAAGTCGAATAGAGAACTTCCTCCTTTTTGGAAGTCGGTTGAAAATCCATCCGTAACATTTTGTCATTAAAAAATAATAATTAAGCATTCTTTAAAATCTATCAATTCGTTATTCAATTTCAATTAATAGGATGAATTAACACAATTCAACTTTAGTAATTAACTAGCTGCTGCCCGCGACTTCAACCCCGTAACTTTGTTAATAATGTATACTAAAACTTTCTTCGAGAACTACTCTATCTATTGGAAAATGGATGCAGTAGTTTTTGAGTTTATCGCGAACAGACACCCAGTCAGACGCGGAGGACTTTGCGTAGTGCATAAACATATTTAGTAATGTTAGCATAGTTACTAGGCCAAAGGTGTATTGTGTTTGGTCACCTTGATGAAAATGGATTCCTTCGCAATTTGGGTCGACTTAAGAGGATTATTTAGTCAGACACAAATAAATTAAGGACAGATGCTGAAAGCAAATATATTTATTAATTACAAAGATACTTGTTTAGTAAAAAAGGGTTTTTATATAAAACAAGCACCCTCGTGTTGCCTTGTGTTATAAGTTTAAAAAAATGAATAAAAAATATATTCAATGAATTCACTCAATATTCACGCGTATGAATAAGATTATTTATATACTAAGTAATTAGAAATAATTAAAATTTTCACAGTTCTTATTAAAAAATTATTCAATTAAAGGAATATTTTGATGCCACCGAATCTACAAGTTGAAGTTTACTGAACCTTTTTCCGTGATTTCTCTTTCTTCTTTATTACAATAAACCTTTTCTGATCATTATGTTCGAATGCGGGTCGTATGAAACCTTTTATCTCAAAATCTTCTGCGCTAGATTTATTAATTTTTACCGTAGCGATTTCATTCTCTGCACTTATATTAGATCGCATTGCACATTTGGAATGAAAAAACTTTTTTCTATTAAAACGAATACAATTGTTAGCAGAATGGAGAGATTTAAGTAGATTAAACTGAATATCGCCTCGTGTTTTAACTGTTTTGTCCTGTTTATTATTTATTACAATCTCAAAGCAACAACGGTAATGAACAACGAAAAATAGAGACACAAAGCAAAACAAAACTCTCATATTATCTGTGTTTTATTAAAACGCATGTATGGCCGTATAATCGCAAAATTGATTCCTTTGTTGAAAGCATATAAAATTTATTAATCAATTTTTAGTTTTCACTACACGGATAATTTATATCGATTTCACACACGTTGTGCATAAAAATCATCTACAGATGAAAATCAACATCTATAGGTACTAATATTATAAAGAGATAAAGTTTGTTTGTTTCTATGTTTAAAAAATCCATGTTTAAACCCATCCGATTTAAAAAAAAATCTTTCACCAATATATTTAGAACAGGTTTTCAGGATGTAGGTTAAAAGTTATTTAAAAATAAGTTTGTTTAAATTGTCGTTAAAATTGTACTAAATCGTAGAGATATACGTTGTCCGCACAGTGAAGGACATAGAATATCTTTTATCTAGAAAAAAAAATCTTTTATATATCATATAGAAAAAAAATGTATGTTCCTCCATAAATCTTAAACGAATTAACTGATTTTCATAAAACTTGGTAGATAAACATTTAGACGTACTGGACACGGGATAGGCTACTTTTTTTCTTTTTCAAAGCGGACGAAGTCGCAGGCACTAACTAGTTGTAAGATATAGTCGCTGTCCGCCTCTGTTTGTTTTCTGATTTTTTTCCTAAACCGCTCAACGGGTTTTGACACGGTTTTCATTCTTGGAAAAAGCTTTAAACGATGAAGGCTTGTCAGTAAAATTTCCAGAATTTTTTTTTGTATCCAATGGGATGCATGTTCACTGTTCACTTTACAATAAAATACTGACATTACTGAATAAATCTCTAACAATGTTTCAATGTATGTACAATAACTGAATTATAACTGAATAATAAATTAAATTCAAATTTATCAAATTAAAAATGAATGGAGCTTTTGATTTTTTTACTATACTAATATTATAAATGTGAATGTGAGTTTGTTTGTTAAGTTTTAACGTAAAAACTACTGAACCGATCACCATAAAATGTTGTATCCCATACTTTTCATCGTTCAACACGTACGGCACCACTAGTTAGAAAATATTTCCAGAAATATTATTATATTTATGAAATATTATCTTTAAGAAAAATAATTAAAACCAAACAATACAAGGGAAAATGAGGTAAATTTGGTATCTTAAAATAAAAATAACAATACAATGACGTCACGTTTGGTCTAGTGGCTATAGTAACCCTAGCTGTTAACCAAACGATCACGGGTTCGAATCCCGCTAGGGTCAAATGTTTTATGTGTTAACATTTTACCTTTGTACCTGAGTCATGGATGTATTGTATTTAGAATATGTATGTATTTACAAAAAAAAAGTAATCTATGTATTATATCAACTGTCCGGTATCCATAATACAAGCATTAGTTGCTTACTTTGGAACTAGATGGTGCTGTGTGGAATGTGTGAAGATATTTATATTTATATTTATATTTATATTTATATTTATATTTATATTTATATTTATATTTATATTTATATTTATATTTATATTTATATTTATATTTATATTTATATTTATATTTATATTTATATTTAATACAAAAATTATATACATTTTTGGACTAAATACAAAGTTATTAGATTATTATTATTCTAGCGAACAGCTACTAGCTTCACCCAGAATGCAATTTTTTTATTTACCAAAGCTTCCTCGTTTATCCCTCTTTCCATAAGTGAAAACATTCGTTGGGTGGTTTAATAACAGTTAGCGGAGAAACATACGTCATGACGGATTTAAAAAAAAATGGTTACTGTGAGGCAAACTTAAAAGGTATAGATATGCCAATTTTCTTTTGGATTTAAGAAGCATTAAGAAGAAATAGGAAGAACTACATTTCTATAGCATGTACACCATTTTAATGTATCTCAGGTTTAGCCTACGCGAGTCATGTAAATTTTGTCATGTAAATGCGACACGGTTTTTTTATAAAGACTTCATTAAATTTTATTTTAACATATATAAAACTTCTGGGGAATATTATCTAAATGATAGTAAAAACCGCATAAAATCGAGTTACATACGGACAATTTAATTATACTATTATACTATGTAAAGATATTAATCTAAGATATATAAAATAAGATCTGTTGAAATTGCCTAAAAGAGGTCTTACTGTAAAGAGTACATCATTTAGTCTGACCCAACCTACTATTTTAAGTCCTATGATGAAAATCTGACTGTCGTTTTCACAGAAGCCCTATGTGTATTTTTCATATGAAATATATTTCCAATATTCTATAAGAGTTTGTCCGTATCGCTGCGAATGAAACGCAGAAAAACTATTTTTAACATCGACTTTTAATTTGGTATCCACTCAACCGTGTATGTACAGAACAGAAATTTTACCAGTATTTTTCCCCTATACCTAAAAATTTATTTCACGATACCGTTAGGACATTATTTGTGGCTTAGACTTTAGGGAGCTGAGAGATCTATTTTTAAAAGTTCAAGTGGTATACGTGATGATTAAAATAACATTAAGGGCCAGTTTTATAACGATCCGTTAGTTAAATTTTATATCAAATTTCTTATTGATTTTTTCTTATTTATTTCTTCCCTCATAGGACAGAACACAGTGTGAGAAACAGAACTAAAGTTGTTAATCCCAAGAAATTTCTTTATTCTTTTTCTTTAAATAGACGAAAAAATTATCTAATAGTATAGTATATTGTATTATAAACAACTGTTCGTTAGTCAACAGTATAATTTGACAGCTAGCGTTTACTGGCTCGTTACTGACTATGATAGGGTCGGTTTATCTTACGTATCGTTTATTTTGACAACGGACAAGTTGAGTTTAGAAAATATTAAAGTCTGCTACAACGAAACCACCGACAATATTCATAAACTTCGGTGTATTTTTTACGGACAGCTCCCGAATGTTAATTTCTTTTATAGAACCACGGTCAGTAAACGTTATTGACGGATCCTTAACTGTTCGTTACCAGCACCGTAACGAACGGGAAAAAGGTATGTCGTTTATAAAACTGGCCCTTAAACAACATTAGTAAATACCTTCTAGCACAGACCTACCTTAATTGTCAAAGAAAATCTGCTTGATCGGTACTATTGAAAACAGGTACAGAACCGTGTGAAAACCCGACCAATCTATCGGCCGATAAAAAATCTGTATCTGTGGGGACTCAGTCATTACCTCATAATTACAATCGATCAGAAACAGCATAGAATTAAATTTACCTCTTAAAAATAGAACTGTGGCAAAACAACATATATATTTTTTTCTTTGGCGAATCAACAATGGGGCAAAACAACTTCTTCAATTAGGCTTATTATGACGCTTTGTGATATCCATTCGTGACACTTCCAGCTGAGGTTATAGGGCGATCGGCGATCGTCTATCTATACTATTTGTTCCATTCATATATATTAATTATTCATCATTTGTGCTGTAGGGCGGCCACTGCTGGACATTGGCCTCCCCCATAATTTTCCAATAGAACCGATCTGTCGTCGAGTTATTAAGGTTACGTACATCACTGCACTTGGCAGTCAGTGGTCTTCACTCGAGAACCTTTCGACCCCAGCGGCCATTGTCATTTCGATTTCTAATCCGCCGTTCTAATTTCTAATCATAAGATTTCTTCTCGTGTACGTTATTAATTCGCGGTGTGTTCTGGTGTGTTTGCGGTGGATGTGGTTTTTGTTGGTGTGGTCTGTATTAGGTAATATTACTTTTAGATTATACGCGGAAATGTGGAGCAGAAGAGAATCGCTTAAAAAAGTGATCGCCACATGTTACATCTCTGCATACAAAGGACATAGGTACCTACCATTTTACTTACAGCGGGGGTATAATGTGCTTTATGATACACAAAATACAAAAAGGTTTACAACTTTATTACATAACTTTATTTCTGTCGAATATTTATTTACATTTACATGTGGCTGGCTATAAAGTTATGAAATTCCGTACGAACTTAGTAAACAAATATGAGAATTAAATGAACAGAGTTGGCGTACGTTTAATACATGTGGAATTACTCTTGTTATCTCGAATAAGTGGAAACCAGAAAAGCTTGGCGCGAGTTCAAAATTTCAAATGTTCAGTTTAGTAACTAGCTACCTCTGAAAGGGAAACGACACAAGGAAAACAGTGTAACCACGCCAAAAACTACGCTTGTTAGGTTTAACTTTTATTCTAAGTAAGCATTTGCGCTTTTACTAGCAATTTATAGATCATGACCATCATCATCGTAATCATTTTAACTGAATAACATATTTTTTTTTATGCCTGTCCATCTTGTAGGTACACAAATGAAGCTGTATATGTCTATTTATTTATGAAGGTATAAATTACCTATACTACTTTAAAGTTTTATCAAATTCCGTATTTTTAAGGTTGCTAAAGGACGTCCTTCTTCTTTGTCCTTTGCCATTTAATATACCATCGGGAATAGCGTAGGTATTTCTATCCCCATGCTGTTTTTTAAACGATGTTGGTCACAAAGTTTGCAAACCGCCTACGGCCATTTTCCATTTTCCAAACAAATTATGAATTACTTATGCGTTTATAACTTTAAATTAGTATAAATTATTCAGTGTTAAAATATTCCTTTTTTCTAAATAATATACTAGCTGGTGCCCGCGACTTCGTCCGCGTTCTCTATAGCCTATAGCCATCCTCGATAAACGGACTATCAAACACTAAAATAATTTTTCAATTCGAAAAAGTAGTTCCTGAGATTAGCGCGTACAACCAAACAAACAAACGAACTCTTCAGCTTTATGTGTTGGTACTCGTATAAGTATATGGATAATATTAAATTTAAGGCAGACTGGTGCACTACCAGATGGCTATATATTCTTTTTAGGGAGCCGTCTCCTACCGGATCGATCACTCGAACAAGAACAATTAGCGATAACTTAGTGGATTCAATTGATCAATTATATTAGTAGAGTTCAGTATCACATAACTTAGTAGTCAATGATGGTAAATGATTAGGTGTAAATGTCAACTTTACACCTAATCATTTGAGCCTATTAATATTAACTAGCTGGTGCCTGCGACTTTGTCCGCGTTGTAAAAGAAAAATGAAAATTAGTTAATTCGTTTAAGAGTTATGGAGGAACATATATCCATCCATCCATCCATACATACATACATACATACATACATACATACAATACCTACACTTACAGATTTATTATTAGTATTGATTACGTTATTGAAGTACATGTTAGTTATCTGATATTATTTAAGTATGTAGGTACCCGTTGTGTACTAAAAGGTTCTTCGAAGAAATATCTTAAAAAGAGTCGTCATCAGAATTCGTTTATGCTGAATGTAGGAAGTAATTTTATTCTCATTCAAATTAAAAACAACATTCATATTCACAATTTCTAACTATGAAAATCATAAAAGTTCTATGCTGCCTTAAAAAGTTGACATCTGCATCTGAACTAAAGAGCTAAATGAAATTCTAAAAACAGAAATAAAATATCGTTGCTTTTGGCTTTGATTTTAGTCAAGCGCAACACTTTAGTGGTAATGTTTATATTATGTTAAATATTATACCAAATACACAAACCAATACTAATAATAAATCTGTAAGGGTCATGGAATAAGAAACTAGGCTCTATACATGATACTGAAACTAAATTCATTCAATTCTTAGATTTTTTTTTCTGTATTGTATGTATGTATGTTCCTCCATAACTTTTAAACAAATTAACTGATTTTCATGAAAATTGGTAGATAAACATTTAGACGTACAGGACACAGGACAGGCTACTTTTTTTCTTTTTCAACGCAGACGAAGTCGCGGGCACCAGCTAGTGCTATATAAATATTATAAATTTATACACAAATAATAATTATAATAGTTAAACATCGAATTAATATAAACTCTGCGAGTAGTTAAAGATGTCCGTCCTTACAGAGAATTTTAGTATCCCACACTCTTTCTTCTTTGTGTTGAGAATCAATACTTATTATAGAGAATAAATCATAAAATCATTGTTTCTTTATACCATTCGGGTACCTAAAAAATAAGTAACTGTTTCGTGACATCCGCACTACTTCCTACTGGATTGATTACGTAAATGATAAGTTTTATGGTCCTTGACGACCGAAAATGGCTAAATAATTGCGCCATTACATTACGCGCTATAAATTTTGTTTCTGATGGCAACGGCCTTTAATAACAGTGTAAATACTGACTAGCGTACCTATGTCAATTCAAGCAATACCGTGAAGTCTCAAAAGTACAGTCTATTAGTGTTATATACTATAACTCCAGATAGACATCCACAGGCTTATTAATATGAATGAATGCAGTATTATATGAAAGCAAATTTAAAGAATTCTTGTTAAAAACAACTTTAACCTGTATTTGGGTTGTAGTTAAAGTAACCCAACCCCTGGGTTCGATTCCCAACAGGGCTATAATTTTAAAAATTTTGTATGACAGCGCATGGTTTTCAATTCACTATAAAGATTTTATTTCGTCATCTTCAACAAATTAACATTTTAATTTTCCTTATCGAAGTCGTTTTTCAACCGACTTCCAAATTAACAAAAAAAAAATCACTTCAAACGTTTTCTCATGGATGCCATTGTCAGAATTGGACCAAATTGAAATGGGACCACAGGGTAAATACCAGCTTTTTTTATTTTTGTTAAAAAGAGTTACTTATTTTATACTTACTTCAACTTATCTTCTACAGGCGGCCGACGCTAGTTCCTCAAATAGCCACAGGCACGGTTATCGGTTTGTTTGTACCGATAATTTCACACAGATGGCGCAGATGGCTATCTTACAACCGAGCTAATACTAGAAATTTTTTAGAATTTCGGATCACCATATTTAGGGCGACCCAGAATTCTATTATTTATTATTTAGATTAGTTAATTAGGAGAGTAAATTTTTAACAGACTGTAGACATAATCCAACCAAACATTTCTGATTGTTCTGAAAGTTCTAATAATAAGTAATAAGATAAAATACAAATTAACAACAGAATAATTTGTTCCAAATGGAGAACCTATTTTTCCAAATAAATTGAAACAACATATTCGAAATGAAAGAAATTAATAAAAAAAAATCACTTGTTTGTGAAATTGAAAAGAATACTATTATACTTACTAGCTTTTGCCCGCGACTTCGTCCGAGTTGATAAATATAATTATATCGCCTGACATCGTTATTACCAGACACTTAGCCAGAAATTAGTTTTCCTTAATTTTAGATGGTCTCTCGGGAGCAGTACTTTTTTTCTGGATAAAAGGTATACTTATAAAGGATATACTTTCTGGTGTCCCAGACAACGTGTACGTAAAATTTCATTGTGATCGGTTCAGTAGTTATTGCGTGAAAGCGTATCAAACAAACTCACATTCACATTTATAATATTAGTAAAGATTCTTTAAAAAATACTGAACTTTTTAGGTAAATTTATTGATACTAAATTAACCTTTTGCATGGATAACTAAAACTTAAAAGTAAATTTGTAAAGTAACACTTGATGGTAGGCCTATTACACAAGCAACGCCATAGGTGCTGCAAGTACGCTAACGATCATACATGGTATGATTAGCATAAGGAAATATGGGCTCCGGCATTCGTTACTCGTTCATAACACAGAGGGTGCTAATTTAACAATCGACAAATTGCTTTTCGAGCAACCGATGTAGGGACGCAACTGACATTTTGTAACCTCCTTTTGTTGTGAAGCTACTTGCCATTATTGGATGCATTCGCTACTTGTAACTGCCCCAAGGGACGCGTTTTATTTTATTGTGTTTGCACACACGCTAGGAACTAGCCTTTGATAAAGGGTATTGGTTCTCAAAGCCACTGTTTGAAAGAAACTAAGACTGTTCTAAGTAATTAAGATTTTTTTTGGAAATACGTCTTTTATTTTCTTAAATAGTGGGAAGGAATTCAACAAAGTTATGATAACAAAATTAGGGGACACAGTTTAAATCTGTAGTTACTAATTTCATTGATATTTTATGTATAAGTTTTATAAGATTAAACCGCGTCGCTTTACGGATTAGCCTTAAAAAATTGAAAAGTAAATTGTATCTTTACGATTTCGTTGTTGTCAAACCATAATCTACTATGTGCACTGTTTTGAGATTACAAAATAAATTTAGACCTTTGTGAATAGTTCACTCCTTAGCTATCGCTTAAAAAAAATATATTAAATCATTATGAGCACTTTTTGTCGAACTACGACCTCTTAATAAAATATGTTATGTGCTGAATAACATAGCTGAATGCAAAATATACTCTAAAGATGAATAAGTTTCAAGTAAAAAATTACAGGAATACTTTTTTGTCACTATCTTAAAAGTATACTTTCTTTTTCACATAGCAGATTTTGGTTTGACGACGATATTATAAATTATGTTAATTTCCTAAACATCGAGTATCGAATGTTACGTAGGTATGTAATCCATATTATGTCACTGTTATTTGCTGCAATTATTATAATGCTATGTACATAGTATATTATGTTAATGTTATTAACGAGAATAGAGTATTTCATCCCTTATTTCGTATGAGAAGTTAGTTTGCATTAGTTTGCACACATCTTTTGGGATTGGACTGCTTTTGTTGAAAGTGGTAGGACGCACTGCATTTCGTAGTAATTTGGGCAGCCAGTGTTACAGAACAGAACAGAATAGAAGACAACCGTGTAATAATAAAATATTATGTGCCCACCAAGTGAAGCGTCAGTCTATCTTGACCTTTAAATAAAAACAGAAAAGTAACACCAACGATAACCATCTCTAATAAAAAAATAAAAAAAACCTATCCCATTTTTTATTTATTAATTACATTTATGTAATATACAGGTAAGTTAATTTTACTAGCATAGCGTGCAAAGAAGATTCAATTTGTTAAATTATTTTATCTTCCAGTTCTTTACTTTTTATTTCAAATTAATTTCATCGAGATCGATTTAAAATAAGTTTAAGGTCAAAAGATAACAACAGCCTTAAAGTTATCATTTTAACATAATGAAACTGTAACGTCCACAAGAGTGACGATTTAATTTCCCGTACCTCAAGGGGAAGTTGGCGTTTAATAGTATGTCATTCACTACCCTTCAGCGATGTTACATAAGAGCTTAATCTTGTTAACACTTGCACTTGCAATGCTTCTAGTTTGAATGCAGTGTTAAGAGATGTGATTTAATTCTTTAAGTTGCAGACTTTGCTCGCTGTTAGTGCTACAGTGACGTGTTTGTGGTCGCCACATTGTCATGTTAGAACATTCGATTGAATCTAACATCTTTTTAGTGTATAAAAAGTTATTAAGAGGATTTCCCTCTACTTTGTAACGTGTGGGAATGAAAGTTGACTAAATGTCTCTTTTTGTGTTTAAAGTGAGCCGCGACGTACTGTCCGGATTCATAGTGCGTCATAATAGTAAAGAGTCGAAGGAGAGTGACGAAATGCCAACCTTTTCCGTCAATTCTTACGATAGAGTTGAGAGGGATAAGATAAGTGACCAGTATCTACAGCAACCGCTCTCAAGGTGAGCTTACAATGACAGAACTGGAAGTCGATCCTCCCAACCAACCACGTGGTAGGAGAGCCCAAGAGGGGATTTTTGGATTTACTCGAGCGCGTCAGATATTGCCAATGTATATCCCCACGTGTCTCCGATATGTATTAATCTGACGGTTTGGTTGGTGGTCAGATCGTCAGATTTTCAGAGGGGATGTTAAGTGAACCTAAACTAAGCTCCATTTAAAATTCAGACGATTCCGATGTAACGCAAGCTCGTGGCATCTTTTTATAAACACAAAAAGATTTTTTTGGTTTTCATACAGACGGTTTAGCCTGAATTTCTGGTCGTGCTGATTCTTAATCTGACGATTATATGGAGGATTTTTTAAAAAACAGCGCCTACAAAATTTTGAACGCCTCTGTAGACGCTCATCCCACCGCTGAAATGAAAAACTTCATATAACCTTTTTTTCTTCTTACCATCCAATATTCAAAGTCCAATGGGTCTCCACGACGCTCGAGTGACTCCACATTTAGCATCGTGGGCTCTCCTACCAACGCGGAGTAAAGCCTCGTAGGCTTTTTGTGGTAACTACTTAATAGTTACAAGAATATATGTACATGATTTTGGACGGTGCTTTTGGAAAATTACAGGGAAGGCCTATGTCCAACGGCTGAGATTATGGTGACGATGATGTTGATAATTTGTTCAACTTATAAATAGTTTTGGACGAAAACGAAACATTGGTACGAAGCCATTTTATAATTGTTTCAATTACGTTATTAATATTGTATTTACCAAAGGAAAGCTATACCAATTAAAATAAATAGGGTGGCCCCTCTAATTGGGTATGAAACATTGTCAATTGTGTTTGAGGTTGTGTTAATTATGGCGTAGTTGAAGGTATATTTATGCTTTGCTTTCTACCGGCATTCAATAAATGCAATAATAATTAATTTTACACGCTCATTAAGTGCATTTAATTAATTTTACGCGCAAAAATTCAAAAGAATTCATAACATCCAATTAAAATTAATAACTCAATAAAATGTTGGAGTTCAATAACAGAAGTTATCAGTAATTTTGGGTTATATTAAATCCGTTTCATTTTATTTCTCAAACGAGAGCCGAATTTAATCGCTGTTAATAGGAAAAAAAAAAAATTTTTTTTCAAAATTTTGTAGTGTTCGCACTTTACTCTCATAATAAAACCAGAGACTATTTCCTAACACGCCCCTGTCCTTTCCTAACATGCGAGTTAGTTGTATGGTTTCTATCCGAGAAATTTCCATCTCCCTGGTTTTTCTATTGTTGCTTATGTTTAGATGTCCCACACAAACTAGAGTATAAGAGTAACTGTCCATACAAAAGTTGATAAAAATGATCAAAATCAGAACGAAGTCGAAAATAGTTTTGAATTTTTTTTTACTTCGATTCAAAATGTTTACTTATTTTTTTTAGATTCAGACAGACCATTTTATGTTACATTCTCAATAACGTACGTGCGAGTAATATAATTTGAACTATATTTCCCAAGAGTGAAAAATTACATTTTAATATTTCCTACATTTCTCGTTTCGATGTTTTAGTATGATTTGCTGCGTCAAAAATTAAATATTCAAGTTACACATGCAAATAAATATGGCACGTTGAAGTTTATATTACTATAGTTTTGGTTTACCTACTCCGTGGCTAATGCAAAATGTTTCAGTGTAGTAACAACTAAATTTACATCATGTATTTAACTAATGTACAATATAAATGTGAAAGTTTAATAATCTCTAAACTAGACAGAGAACCTTTATATATGTTTATCCTTAATCCTTACCTATATTATATATGTAGGTTTAACTCAACTGAAACATATACAACTGAACAACTGAACTGAATATATTATTCGAGACTAATTGCACATGTTGCGAACATTCATTTTGTAATCAAAATCTTAAAATATTTGCTATCAAGAATAAATTATAAATATCATTCGCGTCCGATCGCTACCAAACTTCACAGAATCAGCAACTGGACTAACCTGAAGATTAGCTGAAAATTTCATGGAAATGGGGAACATACATATACCTATAGATAGATATTATTATGTTTAGAATGAAAATGAGTTTAGAAGCTTCAAATAGGTATTGGCAGTAAAACATAATAAATAATACTTTTCAGCTTTTTTGCTTTTTTGCAGCGAAAAAAATTAGAACCCTTGAAAAAGTAACGGAGAAACAGAGTCACCTTAACTATTAGTATGTATACGAATAAATAAATATATAGTAGGTATTATGTATACGCACGTTGATGGTTTTATATCACTTAGTGCGTTGTTAAATGTTACTAACAGAGGTGAACGATTCGTCGAAATGATTTACAAATCGATGTTGCCCACAAAAGGTCAAACGAACGTATGTAACTTTGACACTTTAATAAATAATTAAATTTTTGTGTTTCACGGACATCTTTTCATAGAATATTCTATGTGACCGTTGATGCGCATGCGCCAAAGATTTTAAAAGCTTGTTTCATAGTTTCAGTAAACAATTGAATTTGGCGCTTATCGCGCGTATCCTCTAAGACAAAGTTCGGGCGCGACTTTTATTTAGTTTTCAAGTAATTTTGGTGATTGTTAAAACTCACCAACATGTTTTTCCCTTCGATATATTTTAAAACCGGTGAACTACTGTGGAGGTAACCAAAAAGAATTTTTTTTCTTTTTCTTCTTGAATGTTAACACGAGGACTACTTTCATATTTAACTTACTTTTGTCCGCGACTTCGTACGCGAACCTTTTTCTAAGGCGTTGATTTTTTTTAGGCGATTCCTCTGATTCCTTGGTGTAACAATTTTTTTTTTTTTCAATTAAAGTATATATTTTGAAAAAAAAAAAAATTGCTGTTTTGGTCCCACCGTTCCTGATTGCGCTCATCAACAAATTTAGGGATTATTTTTTTTATTTATTTTAAAATTTACACGAATTCAAATTTAATTGAATTTCATTCGTGTAATTTTAACTCAGTTTCTTGGCGACTTTTTTAAATCCGAAAATTTATGTTTCATTAACCCTAACAAGCCAAAATACACATATTTTATGAAATAAACTGAACTAAAAAGCTTTTTTAGAGCTTATTACAGAGTACTGAACAGAAGGAAACAGTTATGAAAGTTGTATGGACGGTAAAGGAAATTGCAAATTCTTAGTCTTTCCTACAGTTGCCGCGAATTTAGTCAGTATTAGTTACTTACTTCTACTTCTAAATTCAGAGGTTTACTATGCGAACGTTCTATACGTAACAAATTTTCTTTTCCATTCTATGCCTATGTAAACTACTAGAAATTCAACCTACTAGAATGATGCCCACTATTTTATTAACGCCTTTACAAAAGATCACAGCGCAAACTCTCTCTCGATACAAAGAAAACTACAGACTTAAAATTTTAAAAAAATACATATAAAAATTATGTTACAGCGTGCCTTGCAAGTAAGTATACTCATACTGCGATTTGCAGTAAAAAACTGGGTTGCTTGCAGAAGTGCCAATAAGCACTTACAGATCATTAGCTCTTGCGTTTTGATGAGCTAGTAAGTGACATCTTCATTCTTCATTCATAGAGTCAGTCAAGCTCTATTATATTTTTGAAGTGAAAACTTCTATAGCCGCGTTATACGACTTTGGGTAGGGAAAAAATGTATCGGTTCGCGTCAGCAACATGCTAATGCTCACAGTTAGCCGCGCGCAGCTGTCTACGTACGCGATCGCGCCAACACATTGCATATACCCGATTGTATGTGTGTGCGTTGGACGCTCAGTTTTAAGTTTTCACTTCTGCCGGCAGTCCTCATGACTGCCTCCGCTTTTTTTTTTTCAAGTCAGTCTACTTACTAGTTTTTGAGTTTATTCATTACAAATATAAAAATTTTTCTCTTTATAATGTTAGTATAGATTAAAATGAGTTTACTCGTTGAATACAAAATTAGTTAAAACAAATGAAATTGCTCAGGGATAAGCTATGTATCTATAAACATTTTAATGATTTAATATTTTTATTATTTTTATACGCATAATATAAAGTAAATACAAGTAAGAAAGTAAAGTGTCCAGAAGGCCAAGAGAATTCATTTTTTTAAGAGAAAAACTTTATTATCAATTATTTTTTAAACAATTATGCACAAAAAAAATATTTTAATAAAAACAAAACGATTTCAAACCGTTTCCCAATGGGCATCCATTAGGAAACGATTTTTGTATGTATGTATGTATGTATGTATGTATGTATGTATGTATGTATGTATGTATGTATGTATGTATGTATGTATGTATGGATGGATGGATGGATGGATGGATGGATGGATGGATGGATGGATGGATGGATGGATGGATGGATGGATGGATGGATGGATGGATATATGTTCCTCCATAACTCTTAAACGAATTAACTAATTTTGACCATTTTTAGAATTTTTTTCTGTATGTATGTACGTATGTATGTATGTATGTATGTATGTAAGTACGGGACACTACTTTTTATCTTTTTTAACGCGAACGAAGTCGCGGGCAACAGCTAGTTTTTTAATAAAATCACTCTGTTTAAAATCAGATTGAACTGCGTCGTCGCTACGGTACTTTCGTAACTACCGTTAAGGCAATTTGCTATGAATAGATAGAATAGCCTAACGATGTTATATAGGAACTCTACTAACGTCGCGTCGTCGTCGTCCCTTAATTGTTGTGCGGAATAGACTACCTCATTTGTGGCACATAATATGTTACGTCTATACCAACATGTAAAGCTGAAAAGATTGTTTGTTTGTTTCGTTGTAGCGTGCAAATCTCAGGAACTACTGGTTTGAATTGAAAAAATCTTTTTGTGTTGGATAGTCCATTTATCGAGGAAGGCTATCTAATTTATAGGCTATAGAGAACGCGGACGAAGTCGCGGGCACCAGCTAGTATAAAATATATGTACCGTATATTTTTTGTTATTTTCATTTAGGCACATGAATTACAAGAAACTTTGTTCATTTTATTATAGATGTTTCTAATAGATGTTTCCTACTACATACATTAACATTACCTACATATTTTTGAAGTGAAACTTCTTTAGGCGTGTTGGGCATTTTTGAGATGGGGAAATAACCGTGTAACCGACGCCTCTGTTGACAATTATAAAAGAACACAGTAATTTCAAATGAAAATAGAAAACGGCCACAGTGATATTCCAAAAAGGTCGTTAAACTTCTTTAGGTGAAATTTTTGAGATGGAATAAACTATTGAACTCGTTACCGTAATTAACCGTTTTCATTTCTGTCGGCACTCCCGGAGTGTCACTGTTTTTTTAGGTATATCGTACGTTTATTGTGCGAGCCTTTTTACCTACTTTTGCTCGCATCGTTCCTTGTATATATATATATATATATATGTATATATATATATATATATATATATATATATATATACTAGCTGGTGCCCGCGACTTCGTCCGCGTATAATACGGTGTAACTATGTGATAATATTTTTAGATGACCCCTTTCGTCAGCGAAAGCAATATAAACGCTTGATGTATTGTTGCTATAACGCTTTCGCCAGGCGTTAGTTTTTTTATTTTATTATTCTTGATCCCTCGGGAACAGTACCTACTTTTTTCTGGATGAAAAGTACCCTATGTCCTTTCCCAGGCTCTAGACTACCTGCATACCAAATTTCATTTAAATTGGTTCAGTAGTTTTAGCGTGAAAGCGAGACAGACAGACAGAGTTACTTTCGCATTTATAATATTAGTAAGGATAGTAAGGATAGTCACATCTGTGAACCAAAGTTTTGTCACAATAAGATTTTCGCAGCTTATGTCGACTTACAGCACTTTCATACCAACTGGTTGAACTTTGTAACACTGCGAAATCGTCGACGTTTTCACCTCTTTTGAAAATTTTAATTTGACTCTAACTTTCATTTCTACTTTTATATTCTTAAATTGTACTTATTACATAATTTCTTAAAAGGTCCTTAAAAATATTAATATTCGTTTTCTCGTTAGTTACACATGAATGAATTATCAAAAAATAAAAGTTATAATTAGAACAGATTACAGTTTATTTAAACTTAATTTTAAACTAACATTAAGTAACTTAATGTTAAAAGTATTTTAAGTGCAGCATAAGAAAATGGTTTAATGCGTAGACCATGAAGCTGTTTTTAATCCTCACATGGCTCTGTTGAACGGCATTATTTTAGTATTTACTGAGACAAACAAAGAAAAATTATTGAAATCATTCAAGCCGTTTCATACAAAATATATGAGAAAATTAATATTTTTCAAAAATTTTTTTTTTCGTGAATTTTTTTCCGATGCTTTAATAGTAATTATTCTCCTATACGGGATGCAGACAAATTCAATAAAACACAGATCATAAATATCGGTTCAGCCGTTCTCGAGTATATATGATGTAAGTAACACGACTTTCTTTTACATATAGACATATGTATATCTCGGTCAGGTTTGCAATAAACTGCTAGTCGGACTAGAAAACACGTGTCTGTTAAAAACGCCCATTAAGTCATTAGTATCCAAGTCGAACTAGCGTCGGAGGAAGCCAATTACTTCGCATATAGAGATCGGATTTCGCACCTGTAACCAACAGTGCAAAATAACATGTCATTATATAAATGCCTATTGTAGATACAGAAAATCGCTTACTCTGTTAGATACTTAGGACTCATTGTACGCAGTTAAGATGTTAGTATTAAATCAAATTCTTGCGAAAGGACACCTTAAGAGAAGACCTATGTATTTAACATGACACTACCGACTTTTAGGAGTCGTGCAAAAATAAAATTAGAGATAAAGTGAAAACGAAGTTACAATAGCGTTTGCGAGCGATGAAAGTCCATGGCCTAAAAAGCTCGTCCAACAAGTAGCGAGTTTTAATATACCTACATTTACGAGTTAATAAATTCAATACCATTTATATATTAAGTATATAATACCGAATAAGACCTTAAAACTGCAATTTATTACACTTACATACATTAGATCGTTTGTACGCATGAAAACAATCTTTTTTTTAATATATATATAACTTAATCTTCCTTTTTTCTATTAAGTAATGTAACTTAAATTAAAAAAAAAAGCAATACAGTAGCATGAAATAAAACAGGAAAACGAGTACAAAGGAAAAAGTGGGAAAGGCTACCGACGATAAAATACAATCTAAAATCCAGAAGAACGGTGTAAAAAAGTGTGAAAATCTAAATTTTAACGCCTCTATTGCTGTAAAAGCTCAGTCAGTACACGAAGCCTTTTTACAAAGGGTGCAGCTCAAAGCTCAAAGCTTTTGTCTGACAGGTAAAATGCAATTTCACAAATAACACCTTTTTTAACTACACTTTTACTGGTTTTATATACAATTGTATTTCGCCTTTATTACGCTTGACTTGATTTAAATTAGTTTTGAGTCTTAAGAGTGTTATGATATTATTCTTACAATTTTTTTCAAAAAGTTTCTCTCCATTTAGTAAACTCGCCAACGCTTTTCAATTTTGTAATTAACAAATCATTTATCCTTAAGTATGTTTTTGTTTAATAAAAACCTATCAAAGTTTACTTATTTCAGTTCTTTTAAACTTTGGTGAAAAATGTTACTTGACTTGACTCTACATGTACCTACATCTCGTAGGTACATGTAGAGTCAAGTGCATAGAATATGTATCCAAAGAATCGTTAAGTATATTAACCGTAAGAATTAATTTTTAGATACCTATTAAGACCATTTGCGTTAGAGATTATACTATTAGTGGCTGTTTCAATTTATCGAACTGTAAGAGAGTATGTAAGCGAAGTGTTTCTTGTAAACGGAGTTTCTTGAATAGGAAACTATTAGCGTTCCGATTATATCAGGTCCTGGTGATGAGGTGAATAGTGTAAATGGGATCTGCTGTAATAATAGCCACTCCATTCAATTAATCATTGAAAGCGGTTTACATCTCATTTACAATTGAACATCTTTTTCAACAACACAACTAAACATTTGAAACATGATTTAATACTTTCAAATATTACAAACATTGAAATATGCAGAAATATTGACAGTAATTTTAAAGCAATGTTTTTAAAAGTAACTACAATGAAAAAATGATAATCTAAATCCGTAAAAATTGTGAGAAACTCTATTTATAATGGGTATTCATTAAATGAAATTGCGCTTGCGACTTCGTACGCATTGCAGTTCGTTTTTTGAAAATGCCTAATATTTTTTCAGTGTGAAAAGTGTTCTACGTATGTGTTAATCCAAGTAATAATCTATTGTGTAATTCAGTAACAAACATACAAACGTTCGCATTTAAAAATAAAATCAAAATCAAACTCTAAAACTTTAAAAGGGAAATGAAATTAAGGAACGAATTTTTAAGTTAAAGAACAATTTGTTACTACTTAGCAAAATAGAGTTAAAATCAATGACAAATTACACGTAGTTAGTAAATTTCAAATTTGTAGGTCATTGAAAAAGTGCATGTTTTCACTGTTTAATACTGTTTTTAAAAAAAAATAGTTATTATTTCAAAAACAAAGTTAAAAAAATACCGATGGTTAACCAACCTAAATAATTATCAAGAGAGCCAGATGTGCTTTAAAACTATACTCATACTTATTTTTATAACTCTGTTTCTCTATTTGTTACAATAGTAAACAAAATTTGTCTAAAAATGGTAGGTATAGGTACAATATTTGTAATATTATGACGTCAGCATTATTTTCACGTATAAGTTATTAGAATATCAGGTTTCTATCTAATATAGCTTTCCATCAAACTTCCTAACTAAATTATTTCTACAAGATAATGACATCACGTATGGAAACGCTACAATGCTGAACTGTGCTTTCGGCACCAGAAACAATATAACTCTTTTTAACAAAAAAAAAAAACTTCAAACTGTTTTTCTCATGGATGCCATTGTCAGAACTGGATCAAATTGAAATCGGACCACACGGGAAGCACCAGCATTCAAAAGAAAAGAGAATAATTAAAATCGATTCACCCAGTCCAAAGTTCTGAGGTAACTATAAAAAAAAGAACAGTCGAATTGAGAACCTGGAATTGGAACTTTTTTCTGGAAGTCAGTTGAAAAACAGGTTTCCGTATATCCGCTGTAAATACGAGCCTTATTTACCAGGGGTATAGCGTTCATTGCGGGTGCGTTGACCGATCCTGCGCACTCGATAACCCTTTGAAAACTCCACAGGTGCATTTAGGCGGTTGCATTTGTCTGATTACGCTTGCCACGCGAGCGTCACTCGATTCGCGGAACATATGAGAAATAAGTTAATGTTACTATGCTCAAGGCTGTTGTTTGCTTCATGTTCTTTCGCTGTTTCAATAATAATTATGCGTTGCCTCGCGCTGTTAGACCCGAAGTAACCACGTTAGCTGATGAGAGACGTCGACATTACCGACGCTTTTACAATCAGAGGAAAAGGTTTGTTTTTTTATTAAATTGCAATTTTTGTCCCTTCGCAGTAATATTAATTTATTAATTTTTTTAAAACATGTTTATTATTTCAAATTAAATAATTTAATTTATTTGTCTTATAGATTTGGTAGCAGTGTATAAAAACTTGGCTCCTGTTATAATAATTTATTGTATGAAACTTTTAACATCAAAATAAAACATGAAATTGTAGTTTGAAAATTTTTAAAGACCTGTTTTAAATATAATAAAATTGTGTTTGAAATTACTTATTGCGATTAATTAATCGTTTAATTGCGATCGTTTAATTAATATTTTTCTTAATAATTCACTACATATTATTAAAACAAAGTCCTCCGCCGCCTCTGTTTGTCTGTTCGCGATAAACTTAAAAACTACTGCACCGATTTTCATGCTATTTTCACCAATGGATAGAGTGGTTTTCGATGAAGGTTTTAGTATATAATTTACAAAGTTCCGCGGGCGAAGTCGCGGGCAGCAGCTAGTAAAATAAAATACGAAACACCCTTTGAGTTAAAAAAAACAATATACTCGTACATTCAAACATTTAAGCAGTTGCATTCGTTTAAATAATTTCATTGCATAAATGAATTTAATCAGTGTCAGTATTAATAATAAATCTGTAAGTGTAGGTATTGTATGTATGTTCCGTTGCAGTTTTATTAAATTGTTAGTTATTTTTAAATTTTTGAAATTATCCATGTTAATTGACACTACTTGCGATTGTTCAAAATTGAATATATTATTTACATTAAAACATATTGTAGTTTCTCTCGTAATAATGCTTTGAACACCGATTATTTTTATGTTTTTTTTATTAATAAATTTCTAATTTCGTTTATATTTGTATTAAAAATAAATTGCATGCGAAGCTGGCGTGATTGAATTGATTGCACAATTTTATAAAATTGATTGAATTGATTGCACAATTTTATAAAAATTAAATGTAATTTTATTACATTTTTAATTGTATTCATATCCAAATATTTTTTCAAGATTATTACTGACGAAGCGAAATGATATTGTAAATGCTTGTTACATGGAAATGACGCGTAACGGAATAATAATTAAAATGGAGCAATGTTGAATTATGTTAAAATATCGGATATACAATTAAGCTCTTGCATCTGTTGAACTCGTTAAATTTTAAAATGATTTTAAATATATGCTAAATGCTTAAATATATGCTAAATGATATGCTATTTTTTTAGAAATAAATGGATTTATTTAGCTTTTGACACAGTTCATTGAAATGGTTCACGCCTTTTTATTAATATCTACCGTGAGCTTGTAAAGTACAAAGGAGTTAGAAAAAGGAGAAAGGGCGTGTAATATATGGGTTCAGAGTAAAAGAAAATTATTTTTTAACCGACTTCAAGAATATATGTACAATCTTTAACCAAAATATATATAAATATACAAAATTATTTTTGTGATATTTTATTTTTTAAAAGCACTGAATCAATTTCGCTAAAATTTATATGGGACCACCTATAAATAATACAAATACAAATCATCAAAATCAATTCACAATTGTAACAAATCACGTAACAAATATAAAAAAAACCGTACGTACAGTCGCATTGAGAACATCCTTTTCAACCGATTTCCAAAAAAGGAGGAGGTTCTCAATTCGACTGTATTTTTTACTCATAACTTTTGACTGGGTAAAACGATTTTGATGAATCTTTTTGTTTTATTTGAAAGCTGGTGCTTCCGTTGAGGTCCCATTTCAATTTGGTCCAGTTCTGACAATGGCATCCATGAGAAAACGTTTTGGAGTCGGTTCATTTTTTGTTAAAATAATATAATCATAAAATAAATCACAACGTATACAAAATCGTTCTTCCTGAGGTAACGTTAAAACAGAAGTTGCGCTCCCTATAAATAATTTACACTTAGGAAGTCACAGAAGTTGGATAGGCAGTTAGGTACTACTTGTTTTTAGAGTCAAGAGTTATAGAGTTTAGAGTAGTTTTTAGAGTTGTTAATTGCCAACTATATTTTTAGAGTTACAGTTCGATAGGATGTGACCTAAAAAACTCGATGAAACACAAAGCTCCTATAACATTTTATGAACTTAGTTACAAAATTCATTAATGTCATCAAATAATATCATGATTCATTGAATCCTTTAAAGCTTTAAAGCTTTAGGTAATTTGATTTCCTTTTCCGCATGATCTTTAATTAATAGTAAAATAATGTAAAATTTAATTGCTAATTATGAAATTTTATAAATAGATGTCTGTTTTAAAATATAAAATTAAGTCTATCCTCTTTTTTATTAGGTAATAGGGCCTACTGAAACTCCCAAGAACGTGCTTATAATTATAGTTAAATTATATTAAAGTAGTTTTTGCTAGCGACTTCGGCCGCGGCTCTTTTCTTAAGCGTAAAAAATAAAACACACATGATATATTTATTTATTTATTTAATAGCTAACCATACAGCATTTAATATTAAATTAAACAAATACATAGTGTAGATTAAATTTTTATATAGCCAAGGTTAGTCATCTTAAAGTTTATGAGTACAAAAAAAAAGTGCTAATACCTAAATAAAAAAAAACGATAACGGTAGATGGTATGTGTGCGTGTGTGCGTGCGTGCGTGCGTGTGCTTGTGTGTGTCCGTGTGTGTGTGTGTGTGTGTGTGTGTGTTTGTGTGTGCTCAGTGGAGGAACATGAACAAAATTTTATAGAGAATCAATCAATAAGGTGACAATATTATTTTATACATAAATCAAAAAGTATTAAAAAAACTATAAAAAGCTAACGCTATTGTCAGCGAGTAACTTATAATTATTATATCATAAAATTCTTGCAACAACTAGTAAGCAATAAGTAACGCTTGACATTTTGTTGCTATGACAATAAAATTTGGTTAGATTTTTGTTTTTTAAATTATTTTAAAATTAGACTTGACAGTGTTGTTTTTACATTTTAGAATATTAGTAGTATATGGATATACAATACATTAACGCCTTCGGCTATGTTTTTTTTTTTAGACTTGACGGCATATAGTCTGTGGTGAAAAATATAAAAATAAAAAGTGTGGGCGGCTTTGTCTCGTTCGTTAATAAAGTGAGATGACAGCGGCATTGTATCCTCTTTTAGAAGAAACTGGACACTTAAATGGAGGCGTGTCTGCAATCATATTGTTCATGTTGTTTTATACTAGTTTTTGACAGCGACGTCGTCTGCGCTCCTTTTTCGTAGGTGTTAAAATATTTGTTCAGTCTTTATTGCTCATATATTTTTGTTGCATCTTAAAGTTTTAAGATATGTATATATCGTTACTAATAATACTAATATTATAAATATGAATGTGAGTTTGCTTGCTTGTTTGTTTGTTACGCAAAAACTACTGAACCGATCACTATGAAATTTTGCATACTTACACGTTTTTTGCGACACCGGAAAGGACATAGCGTACCTTTCATCCGATAAAAAATTACTGTTCCCGAGGGATTATCTAAAATATAAAACTGTAACTAATACCTGGCCAAAGTGTTATAGCAACAAGGCGTCAAGCGTTATAATTGCTTTTATATTTTTAATTTATCATCGCGTACGAAATCGCGGGCACCGGCTAGTAAACTTATAAATTAAATTTAATATTTAAACTAAACAAAAATGTCTAAGTAACTAAGACTAAGCGTAGGACTAAGACTAAGCTGTTCGTTTATACCGCGGCATTTTTATTACTTTTAGCCTTTAGCATTTTTATGTCCGCCATAACTTCTAAAAGAAATAAGCGTTTTGATTATTTTAAAGAGTAATTTTTTACATTATTACTACTTATTTTTTTACAGTCTTCCAAAACCCTAAATCCGGATAATCTCTGAAACACGATTTTTCCAGCAATGGTTGATTTTTGAACCATACTTACTCGTATATGATTGGGGTCAAAGTAATCCAATGTATTCATAGTATCATCTCCCGAGAGAGATAAATGCAATTTCTGGCTCAGCCTGTATAATAATACATTGAATAATGACAACTTTGTAACGAGAAACGTCAACCAGGACCTGAATAAAGTTGATGATAGATGTAAAGCCTATATAAAGTTTTATAATTTACACAAAATGCTCACATCAATTCTCTGTAGCTTGGATCTATATAGAATTATTTGTGATTTACATTTCTTGTAAATTTGGCAATCATTTATACAGTGTTTTCATTTTTTAAATGTTTTTGTTAAACCTTTTGTCAGTGCCAAAATATAAATTTTAGCATCAAACAGCTCTTTCTCGAAATCCTATTTATTTAATTATACTAGCTGGTGTCCGCGACTTCGCCCGCGTTAAAGGTAAAGGATGTGTCCAATCTGTAGCACTACCATGAGTTGCTATCGAAATCTTACGTTAGTTTACTTATGTCGATAACGAACCTTTCACCCTTCAATTTGCTAGTGAATGATTTAACTACTAACGTTACGGTATTTCTCGAGAGCATCAGTCAAATTTGTAACTCATGGTACCGATTTTGTATAGAAATGTCAAGTTAAACGTTAGTCGCATATGGTCGCTAGCGACTACATTCGATAGGTTTTTCACTTATGCCACTCATGTTACTGGTTTTAGTTCTTTGAGTGACCGCTAGAGGCGCTGTACAATTTTTCATATAAATATTTTACGCTCTCGCTCATCTCTCGCTAGCGATTTCGCTCGTTATAAACTCATGGTAGTGCTACTGGGCCCGTATTCTCTAAGTGTGGTTTTGCTGTGGTTATCGACTCGATGCGGTTATAGGCTCGACAATTGGCTACTTTGGTATTGACTAAGCACATGTCAAAATGTCTACGACGTTTTTTCCATAGTTATACATGTCGATGAAGTTATTGGCGCGTTATTGTGTGGTTTTTAGTTTGACAAAGTACTATTTCTTATTTAATGTCGACTTTGAAGTCGACACGTTTTTAAAAACCACAGATAGAGAATAGGCCCGCTGACTAAACACCGTTAACACGTCACTGAGGGTGTCACTCAGCACTACTCAGCAGTGACACTAAAGTTCCCTATACTAAATGAAAAGTTTTTTACATAGGCGGAAAATAATACCATCATTCTGAGTGATGGAGGCTGCACCAGAAAGAAACTTAATTAAATTTCGCGTATGAAATATTAAAAAATATATGTTACCGAATATTTGTAGTTGAAGCGCAATTTCGATGCATTTGAAAGCGGATTAACTGAAAAATACTACCTATAGAATTTTACAATATTTAAAATATTAAAGCATATTTCTCGGTATTAAATTTTCCCTTGTTCCCCGTACATAACCAACTTACATTGTTCCCCGTACATAACCAACTTACATTGTTCCCCGTACATAACCAACTTACATAACCAGCATTGGGAGAGGACAAATAATTCCTATTTCAAAACCGGGTTTGTTTTTGCATAAGTCCTACACTATAAGTACTAGGGATATTTTTTCTAAATCATTCTAAAATTATAAATCCGTAAGTTTGTAAGATGGGTGTATGGATGTTTATTACTCTTCCACACAAAAACGGCTTAACGGATTTGGATAAAATTTAGCACACAGATAATTTATTACCTGGATTAACATATAGAATACTCATTATCCTGGAAAAATGTTAGGTTTCCGAATTATCGTAGCCGTGGCGGCGCCACCGTCGTTACAGCGATAAAGATTTCGGGGGATAAGATGTCGGTGATCACAAATTTTCCAATTTTATACCTAGGTAATTTTTTTTTATATATAACTGTGCTATCTAATTCAATCGATAGATATGAATATACAATTAGGTAATATGAAAGCAAAAATCGATGTATGTGCATACGTTGAAAGTAAATAATTTGTAAGTAGATTTTATAAATAGATTATAAGTATAATAATGGAAATATATTATAAAATGTTTTACAGACATTTTAATTTTTACTGTCATTCATCTGATAAAGTGCGCTTGACATATCGGTCTGCAAACATTCTGCACACTGCACAGTTAATTCGGTTATTAAATAAGGCTTAAAATAATGTGATATGACCGCCTGTGTTTCTGACGCAGAGTACCTACCTATATAATTTATTAAAAAATTTAAGAGAAGTTAATCGCTAGTTCCATGCGAACTTCCGTCTGGTACAGATGATAAAATAATATTGTTACTGATTCTTTCGGTCGGTAATACTGCTCGCAGAGTAATACTCTCTTTTAAGCCTCTTATGTGACAGTACATACTTAAAACCTTACCTATACTACACTATTACATTACTCCGCCTTCTGTAGTCTGCATTCACCCACTGCTCTAGAGGTTCAAGAATTTTAGCGTTTAAGCGTTTAGAATCTAATTGCATTGCGTTTAAAACTATGCGAGTTTTTATTTCTTTCTTTTGTAAAAAAAATCTGTATCAATACTAATAATAATAAATTTGTAAGTATGTATGTATGATAAGTGTGACTCAAACGAATAAACTGATTTTCATGAAACTTGGTAGATAAACTTAGACGTACCGGATAGGCTATTTTTTTTTCTTTTTCAACGCAGACGAAGTCGCAGGCACCAGCCAGTCTCTTATAAAGATTTTACCCACAGTCAGGTTGACTCCTGGACAAAATTTGATCACGAATTGATATAGATAATGTCTCACAAATGGTCTTCCCGCCTATCTAACCCAATGCCTATCTGTTGCATAATACACATTATCATAGGTATTATCCATTAATTTTAATTTTAAATATGCAAGCGAAATACTAAGTTCTGTTTCTGCGAGTTTTTTTAATAAACGGCTACAGTAGTTCTATTGGGAGCGCATTTTCCTATTACTTAGGCATGAAGACAATGTAGTGAATGTAGACATCTAGAGAATCAAACCAGAAGCTCCATATTATTATTTATTAAGAGCGCGTATAAAGGCACACTAGCGCCACTCATTCAAAAAGATATTGTCTCATGACTGAGAAGGAATATTCTAATAACGGCTCTACTAAAGCCCTCGGTAAGTATGTCTACAATTTTTTAATACCTTTATAAAATTTCATATTGAGACACGAAGCAACAAAATTAGATCTTAAGAAAAGCGGTCACATTCCTCTAGATCGTATTTTGTTGCTTCGTGTCTCAATATGAAACTTTATAAGGTATTAAAAAATTGTAGACATAGTTACCGAGAGCTTTAGTGGAGCCGTTATTAATAATTCCTTCTCAGTCATGAGACAATATCTTTTTAAATGAGTGGCGCTGGTGTGCCTTTATAGATAGTTGTTTATTGGGCTTGCTGTTAAAATTTTGCGAACGTAGCGCCATCGCATTTTCAAACTCAGTTAGCGACCTCTACAAGAAACGCGGTGTAATTCGTATCACTAGTAGTACTGCTTACATCCAACAGATGGCACTCATAAATATATTCCACAACAAAACTCACTACTATTTAGTGTCGCATAAAGTACGCCTTAAAATTAAGCTACTTTAATTAAAAGTGATACTTTGTTTTTAGTAACGCGTTTTTGTAAGATAAATCTTATTCTATTTTATTTAAATTTCGAATTGTTAAAACAAGTTTAATTAAAAATTATTAAGGGTTTTTTTACACAAATAGTCAAATTTAAATTAATTTAATAGACGCAAAGATGCGGAACTTGTAATACTTTATATACATATTATTTAATAATTTTAAATTTACCAAAAAAATTTAGAATGTAAGTTACTGACCTTACGAGTTGCCGCTACTCGACAACAGGTGGCAGCACAAATACAGATGCAGTAATAATATCGACGTCTCGTACATTTTCGTACATCTTGCCAAACTAAAGTCTATATTACATACGTATACTTGGATAAATAGAACTTTGTGACGTCAACGGTGCACAAGGAGTGTGTATGTGAATTACTTATATTTTGACCGAGTAATACTTTTACCAAAAATTTTATCTATTTAAAAAAAATCTAAAAGCTACTACGTACAGAAAAATTATTAGCACAATACTATGGGATTACTGTGAGATAGCATTTAGGATATAAGCCAGGGTGGATTGCATTGTTTCGTTGCCGGTTCACTGCCCAAGTCTTTGTTCGTTTGTAAACCTTTGTTCGGCGAACCATCAACAAAACACCCAGTGTGTCCTTTTAGAATAACAGTTTATCAATACTACTTATGTTCTATATAATAGATAATTCCTAGATAGATTCCTTATACCTCAAATATTTTTGATTATATTTCCCTATGATATTTCCCTCATTTCTCAAAATTCAACCTTGTTCTTTTTGTAATAAGTAGAAATATCATTTGGTTTACGATTTACATACACATTTCGTCTGGCAGGCATCGAAATCTCTCTGAACACTCGTGATTTTACTACCTACTTTAAATAACTGAAAATTTAAATATATTTTTTACATTTTGAATATAAAAAGAGTTTCGTATTTTAATATTGATTCAGTAGGAAATTTTTTTAGTAATAAGCTAATAAGAAATAGCTTTTATCAATAACATGCCCTCAATGTGTTCGTAGAAAAATGAAGAAAAATCAAGTCAGGAACTACAGAAATATGTCGGGGCTTGCCCTATTCGGAAACCTTAGGCACGCCACTGATAATAGGCAACAAAAGTGTTCATTAATATGTAACTTCGATTGTCGCTTGCTACTGAACCGAGTCCATTAATAAAATTCATTTGTCATTCACTAAACTCACCACGCCATAAGATTTTGATTGCTTCTCTAAGGCCCTTCGCACATCACACGATACTCATTAGATACGATACTGCTGTAGGATGTAGGATACTTACTTGCGTACTCGTTCGCGACTCGAGCTTCATACATTACGTGACTGAAAATCATTTCATTTCTAATTACCGAACACAACATTTCATCTTTCTAGTGACTCTAGTGATGAAGAAGCACTTCTAGTCTTTCTATTTTAAGGAAACAGAAGACGACTTGGAAAAATAAAGTACTGGATATCTTTTCTAATGGCGGATATCGCAAAACTAGTCGCGTACTCGAGAGTTGCGTAGGATATACCTACTAGTCGCTTTTGAGTATCATATACAGGGCGTCCCAAGACTATGCGACGTAAAGGGAAAGTACCTTATATTTTGCTGAAAGAAGACTTTGCGTTATTTTTAAAATTTAGTAATACTGCATTCAAAGATTTTCTAAGAATTACTTGCTTCGTCTCAGAATCGAACCGACTTAAATGTGAAAAAAAATCACATATATTCTTATGATGCCAATCGAAAGAATTGTAAAACAAAAATTAATAAGTCAACTCACGTCAGATAGTATCTTAAAAGAAGGAAATAACGTAAAATGTTTGATTGAAATTTCAAGAATGTTATTTATCAGTTAGTCCATTTTCGTAATTACAGTTTCGTAATTGGCTACGAAAGAGAAATATTTCCGACGACAACGTAATTTTTAGAAAATCTTTGAGTGCAGTATGCAGTACTAACTTTTAAAAATAACATAAAATCTTCTTTCAGCAAAATATCCTATCTACGATATTTAAGGTACTTTCCCTTCTAACGGAACGGTAGTAATACTAAATCTATGTTTCCCTTCATGTCACATAGTCTTGGGACGCCCTGTATGTGCGAAGGGCCTAAATCTCCTTATTCAAGCATGTTGATGCTGAATTAATGACATATTTTTTCAATTAGTGAACGATTTCCATGAATCACGTGTGTCAGTGAGCGAGTTCGCGTTGCATTCGCTGCGCTTCGGTGACTTTTTGCTATCACTTGACAAAGGTACCTATAATATAGGAAATTGTGTGCCTTTTCTCAATTCTAGCCATGCTTAGCACGTCTTTGGTAATTTTTCTTTAGTTTGGTCTTGTCTTTGAACTTGTCTTTGGTTAAAGTTGAGATAGGTGGGATATTATTCACATGACGTAAATTAAAATTCTAATTGAAAAGCTCCATTCTATTTTATTCCATTTTTTATTAAAACACAGTTAATTTCTGTATTTTGTCCAATCTTTAAAAAGAAAATTATATTCTTAGATCGTTGCAGCATAGAAGAAAGTATACCTACCTATCGCATATGCAGGAATCTTGATAGCTTTCCAATTTCCTGTGGGACTTTCAGAAGCACGCAAAGTCGTCGTAAATGTACCGTCTTTGTTATATACCTACGCCTATATAAGCGAATTAATGAAAATCACATACCATGCAATGTAATAGGAAGTTGAAAAGTACCAATAATAAAGACAAAAATTATACTGCGTTTAGAGGCATTCACAAGTTAAATGTTCGTGTATATGTTCAACAATTAAAACTTTTTTAAACTTTCAGGTAAGTGAAAACCAACTGTGCTAGTTTAACAACCAACCCTTAAAAGCCTAAGGTAAGTGTGAGTGTTGTGAAAATATTCAAATAAACATTTAAAAACTGTTGTAAAAATCAAATCAAAAATCAAAATATTTATTTATCAATTAGGTTTCTATGGAAAAAGCCAAGATGACGATCCCGAGAAGAAACCCCGAATGAAACTCATATGCTATTCTTTTTGTCATCTAATTTATAATAAAAATAAGTAAGTACTTACAAAAACCAAAACCCCTTCTAGTGAAAAGGCACGCTCTAAATATAAGAAACAAGAAAATATTCTCTTCTGAAATTGTTTAGTACAAACTAGTTACTATGTAGTTATCGTCTATTAAATAAACAACTTAAACAAAATATATTTTAATGTATTTAATACAAAGTTATAGTAGTAGATAGTCATGTGCCAGAGAGGAGCGTAATATTCAATTTAATGTGACGACTCATAGCCTATAATAACCAGCGGACGCTTCCTATCTCATTTCATTTGTCAACTTAATGTTAGATATGTGGGAACTTTATGAAGTTGTGAGGGAACAGATGAACATACACACATGCCGGTTAAACTAAAATCTTAACCCTCCTTTTTGCTTTTCCGTTAGTCGGGATGATGGGATATATATATATATATTCATAGAGGAATAAATACCTTATATTTCATATGGGATTAGTCAAAATAGTAATTTTTTCCATTAAAAATACAACTCTTTAATTAAAAAATCCCAATTGAAACGTGAAACTCATTTAATAAATTAAATGAAAATTTAATTAAGAGCAATTCTCTAATGACTGTGATACGCTTATAACTTTTAATTATTATGATATCATCATTAGGATTAAATTTTGATTGCCTCTACAGAATCTCCCAAAGGGCGAGCCTTAAGATGATTATGGACGAGAGGAAATTTATGTTAAATATACACATTATGTCCAACTCAGTTAACAGTTAGAAACTCAACTCAACTCTCGAAGTTATTGATGAGTAAGTCTACTTAGGGGGCAATCGTCAAAACAGCCTCGGATGGTCAGCTTTCGGAAAGCCCCGGAATACCTTTTAGTCCAGAATCCCTCAGAGCCTAAAATTTAAAGTTTACGTATGTACCTAAAACTAATGAGTGTTGATAGTGATAACATATTCTTACTATTATAAATGTGAATGTGAGTTTGTTTGCTTGTTACGCTTTCAAAAACTACTGAACCGAACATACTGAAACTCATGAAATTTTGCATACACGTTGTCTGGGACACCAGAAAATAGGGTACCCTTCATCATTCAACGCGGACGAAGTCGCGGGCACCAGCTAGTAGTTTATATAATATATATGACATTTTTTAAATTCCAATCACATATTCATGAATTATTTTTTGTCTGTGGACTTTATTATGGTCGTTTTGATACAATAATATCTCTAAAGTAATAAATACGTATATTTTTTAAGTTACACGTGTAATGAGAGACATGCCTTATATTAGCATAGGTACGCTAAACAGTTATTATTGTAAACTTGGCTAAGCATTTTTAGTGCTACTTAATTAGTCTTCAGATGCAAGTGATCAATCACCTGGGTTCTTAACGAGTCTGTGATGTTAAAGTTGTCTATTTTTATCCCAGCCCCCAACACCCCGGTTGTCGGGGGAGATAACAGTGCCCATCGCTACCACACCGTTGAATAGGAAGCCTCAACTAGCCCCTAATGAAGCGATACAACATAACCATTTCGATACATAACATCAGGTTTTACTCGTATGTTACATTTGATAGACATTGCTATTATAACATTTTCAAAAGATGCACAGCAAATACAATTTTTGTGTGTAAGATTGCGTGCAAGCAAGGTGTGTAAGATTTTATTTATACTACGAGTATGTTTGATCACTGCTCGAATTTTTTTACGAAAGTCAATAAATAGTTTCTTAAATTATATCAGTACATTTTCAAGTAACAGGGAAAGCTGAGGGCTTAAGGCTTTACCGTTTGATCCCCTACTGGGGAGGGGATGAAGGCAGACGTGTGATTTAATTTCTGTGTCAGGTTGTTTATTCGCGTGAGCGATACATGTAAAGCCGTGACCCGACACTTGTATTAAATCAAATTGATCTATTGCATCGCTCGACCCTACATCGCAGCTTATCTCTAAGTACAACGTCACCACAGTTGAATGAGTGTTTATCCATGTATATAACTTATAACTTACATACTTACTAGCTGGTGCCCGCGACTTCGTACGCGATGATAAATTAAAAATATAAAAGCAATTATATATAACACTTGACGCCTTGTTGTTATGACACTTTGGCCAGGCGTTAGATTTATATTTTATTTTAGATTATTCTTCTGGGAATAGTCCTTTTTTTCTGGATGAAAGGTACCCTATGTCCTTTCTGGTGTTCCAGACAACGTGTATGCAAAATTTCATGGTGATCGGTTCAGTAGTTTTTGCGTGACAGCGTAACAAATAAACAAGCAAATTCACATTCACGTTTATAACATTCTAAATTACACACTAAAGTATAATTTGTCGGTTTTTTGCAATATAAAGCTGTTAGTAGGTAACCAGCAAAATCGTGTTAGCGAACTAAGATGGGAGCGATAGGACCTCGCTCGTTAGAACGGCGAAGATTGAAATACTCTTCGCAAACACCAGCAAAATTACACATCTGGCTTCTTAATAGACTTTCAAGTTGTGCCGCTTGAATGTTTGCCAAAATAATTTATATTGTTCTGATAACACATATTAATACGTACTCACCGATGTGACCTGGGTACCCGATTACGAATATAAAGTCGCTAATAATAACAACTTTTATATAAATCGATGCTTTTTAAATTCAGTCTACTGTCAAAAAAAATGTTTACTAATGTATGACAAAATGAGACAATTAATGTAAATTATATAAAATAAGTGAAAATAAATAGAAATTTGGGACGTTTACAATATTTTGCCAATAAAGAGTAAGAATCAAGACCACAAATGTTATACGAGTATAAGAATCATTTATAATGTCTGGCTCAAACAAACTATTTCACTACACCTGTTTTATTTATTTGAGTTTGCTAAAGCTGCATCAATACCGAAACCGAGATGAATCAAGCACGATTGTCACTCTCTTTACTCTTCTATAGAAAAAGATTTTCAATAAAAACTGTTTTAATGAAAGCGACAATTATTTTGCTCACCGCAATCCATATATACAAATTTAAATTCATTTAAAATGTAATTTCATTTCTTTGATTGAAATAAATAAACTTGTGTAAGCTTTTTTATTTTAAATAAAATAACTTTATGAGGAGTAAGTTCATCGGGCTTATTTGTGTATATGTGTGTATAATGTATATGATACCATAAATATTGTGTGTATCTGTGTTGAATGAGTAAAAAGTTAGTAAAAGAAATTTTTAATCTTGTCGCAACATTTGATGAAAATTAACGTGAAATATGAACAAGTAGTCATTTACAGTAGGTATCATTGGCAATTGTTATGGGCTACCCTAAAAGGAAAATACCTTTGAAAAACTAATCGTCACTTCCTTAACTCTTCCGGACTCCATCGGACACGCGACCTGTAATTTATTGTAGCTATGAAACGAATTATTATTATTTCGAAGTCCTTTGAGCTGTTCTAATACTAATACAATACATCTAATACTAATACAATACATATGCCCTGTGAAAATAGAAAATTCTATATCTCGTGAGTTATTTTCAATCCTGGTAATTACAGGACAAACATTTGAATCCCGTGGAATCCCAAGGATAAACCCACTCTCGTAGGGTTTATGTAAATAAATAATAAACAACATGTACCTAGTAGTAATTAAAATTTTGGGTTTTCTTGGACTGTCTAGAACACAATCTGACTACATTTAATTTTTGCTTAGAGCTTAAATTGACTACTACATAATGAGTCGTGAACTCAAATCTACCATGACACAAATTGTTCACTGTCAGAACTGGACCAAATTGAAATGGGACCACACGGGAAGCACTTTCCAGCTTTCAAATAAAAGAAGAATCATCAAAATAGTTTTACCCAGTCGAAAGTTCTGAAGTAACAAACATAAAAAAAAATACAGTCGAATTGAGAACCTCCTCCTTTTTTGGAAGTCGGTTGAAAAGAAGGCTCAATCGCATAAAATTAGAAACTCTTGTAAAATATAAAAAAAAAACTAATAAAAGTTCTTGGAAACCTATTTGGTGAATAAATGTAATAACTGTTTCACTATTTCAATTGTAATAATACGATCCTATCATAACGAAATACCAACGTAGAACATTTTTTAACTTTCCTATTGATATTAAAATAATTTATTAATAATACCTACTATTGCGAACGTTACGAAGTAACTGTCAATCAATGTCCAGTTGTAAATTGTATAGTACGAAGTAACCGTCAATCAGTACGTAGTTGTAAATCATGTATATCTTTATAATATTGAATATAATATATCTTTATAATATTGCATATAAAATACACCCTTCACTAATATGAGTAGTCGTGAAGTTTGATATTCATTAGAATAAGTCGAATTAAAACGCTTCTAATGTAAGTAGAAAAGTAATCAACTAATTAATGTATTGGATCGATAAAGTTACGCGATGACCGACAAACGTGGCCTGAACAAGCCCTCCTATACTGTCGACATTATTTGACGATTAATTTAAGTAGAAATAGGAGACTATTAGAAGTGTTATTAATACAAAACTGGGGGTTCCTGCGGAAGATCAGTGCTGAGCAAATTACTGAGCAGGGACCATTTTGTAACTTGTAACTCATAGATAATTGGACTCGCTACGCTCGACTAGATACGGCTCTACCTAAAAGCAATAGCTCCATGAATGCGGCAACTTTTTATTGTAGTGTGTGTAAAACATCGTCACTATTTATCAATTTTCAACCGACGAATACGAAAAAACAAAAACAGAGGAGGTTCTCAATTCGACGCGTAACTTTAACGTAACGTTAACGTAACTTTATGTATGATCACGCATAACTTTTTACAGAGTCCCATTTTGATAATTCTTTTTTTTTTATTTAAAAGGGTGTATCTTAAGGTGGCCCCATATAAATTTGGAAAAAAGAAATCCAACCCTAATGGTTGGAAAACAGGGGATGATTGATTGTTCACTCACTGATTGCAGTTAATACTTAATTAATACCACGCATAACTGTTTACAGAGTAGTTCGATTTTGATAGTTCTTTCTTTAATGGAAAGTGTATACGTCGAAGTTGATCTCATATAAACTTAGAAAATAATTTTATTTAACTTTATAATAACTTTATAATAATATTTATTTTATTTTATGGTTTTTAGGGAAACATACGATATTTCGATACACATACATACAAGAAAAACATAAATCAGCAAAGTTTCCACTAAATTACTAAAACGTATTATAATTACTAATTATTATTGATTCTAAACAAAAAAACTATTACAATAAAAATAAAAATATTTAAAAAATGCATATTAAAAAGTTCACAGTAGTATACATTCAACCTTTTTGTAACCTTTTTACCACAAATTAATTTTTTTTAACGGAATAGAATAGCAATACCTATATAACTAGAAAGTTTGTTAAGAAGTATAACTCCTTGGAAGTTTGTTAACCAATTCAAGCGCTAACCTTTAAACAGGTTTGGATGAAACTTGGTACACAGATAAACTGAATATTCTGAATCACTTAAGAGGATTGTCAAGCTTTGTAACATGCTATTACAAAGAAAAAGAAAAAAAACAGTAACGATAAGAAATAATTTACAACTGTGGACCTTTAAGTCGAAGACATGTCGAGCTTACATAATAAAAAACAGAAGTACTTATTTAGCAAAGTTTTCTCTCGAAGATGTACCTAATTTGAGTTGATTGAATTGAATATGTGTATGAAATTATAGAGATATTTTATGGTTCACAGAGTGCGCCCGAAGTGTGAGCTTAACCCGCATTGCCGCATACCACCGTCTTTACAGCTTTGCAATGCGGCAAACGTGTGAATGAGCGTGGATGCGGCTAGAATTACGAATACACAATTGGCATTTTAATGTCAGCCACTATATGCAATGAAAAAAGCATTTCGGACATTGGATGGAACTCAAGCCATCTCAAACTTAGCAGTTACAGTAACACATTACCAACAATAGTTACTACACACAGCAAACACTTTTGGAAAAAATCGCCATCGTAATCCATGCTTAAAGAAACACGAATATTATTCAATCTTATTAATTATATCTAAAAACAATTTAAAAAGATATATAGGGGAAAATACCCAATTATTGGCACTTTAAGAAATACGACCATTTATTGGTTACCTTTCGCGACCTTATTGTTCAACTCAAATAAAATTTGAAAGTTTGACAATGTTTAAATCATTTGACTGTTTAGTGTTAGCAATTCTCATAAACCTAAGATTTATTTATTTTTTGTGGAAACACAGTTTATGGATTTAGTTAGTTTTCTTATTTTTTAGTGAAATGTTTAGGGTGCCAATAAATTGGAGGGGTGCCAACATTAGGTCATTTTACCCTTTTTTTTTTTTTTTTTTTTTTTGACGAGGAGAAATCCTTTTATTGATCCCCTACCGCTGGCTAGGCGGTAGGGGTATGTGGGGTTCAGCCGGTGCACTGCGCTATGTTAGTCATAGCGGGCCCGGCCACTACCCACTAAAACTCCCCGGTGCCTCCTTGCCCTTTGTGCGGGGGTGGACCGGGCTCTGCCGAGGCAACAACTCCGATCCACCCCCAGGGCGGCCTAGCCATTGCTGGCTAGGCTGACGCCGATGGGGGATTGCCCGGAGACACCGGAGCAATCCCCAGACGGGGGAACCTTGTGCAGGCACACACGGCTAGCCAGCTGTGCGTGCAGGTCCCCTAGGACATTTGAAGACGTGCTAAATATGCCCGCCTTCTCCTGCCCAACCGCCTGCGTCTGAGGGAAGCGAGACCTGCCTCTTCCTCTCGCTCCCTCTCGGCTGCCTCCTTCTGCGACATTACGAATTCGCAGAAGGAAGCAACCGCTTTCCAGGTGGTCACACTGCCAAGCATGGTTTCAACCATGCTTGGCAGTGTGACGTCTCCACCCCCCAGCGCCGCTCTTAGTTCCCGGCGCTGGGGACTCCAGGCCGAGCATACTTCAAGCGTATGCTCGGCCGTATCGTCTGGGTCGCCGCAGTGGTGGCACCGCGGCGACTCCTCTCGTTTGATACGGTGCAGATAATGACCGAAGCACCCGTGTCCGGTCATTATCTGCACCATACGGAAGGTGAGGCCACCTCCTCGGCGCCTCACCCACCGGACGAATCGCGAGGATCGTCCGGTGGCCGGCGGTAGGCTCTCGAAGTGTCTCACTCCAATCATCTATGGCCCTCTCCTGCGCCTCAGCCCGGACCCGATGCACGTCCTCAGCAACGGGTCTTTCTCCAAGGGCCCTTGCGGCGACCCGATGTCGATGCACCTGGGACAGAACCAGGGCATCGACATCCCACGGAGGGGTGCCTGCTAATACGCAGGCAGCCCCGTGGCTGACCGTGCGATAGGCTCGCACGGCCCGGGTCGCCATGACCCTTTGAGGCCTCCGCAGGAGAGCCCGGGTGCGAGGAGTGAGACACTCCGCCCAGACCGGGGCTCCATAGAGTGCCATCGACCTTACCACCCCGTGGTAAAGTCGACGGCACGCCGAACTTGGTCCTCCCTGGTTCGGGAGAAGACGTCCGAGTGCGGCCGCAGCTTTCGTAAGCCGTGGAGCGAGGAGCTTGAAATGCTCCTCGAAACTCCAGCGGGGGTCCAGTGTCAGGCCGAGGTACTTGAAATGTTTCTCGACCTGGATCCGGACCCCCTCCACTCGAACGCGGAGCCCCGGAGGGATCCTGCGGCGTGGGGGATGGAAGCCCATGGCCCTAGTTTTGTCTAGGGCCACCTCCAATCCTAGCAGGCGGATACGCCGGACGACCAAAGAGGTGCCGACCGACGCTAACCGCGCTGCGTCCTCCCACGTAGGTCATTTTACCCTATATGGTCTTAATTATTTATAAGGATGTGTTGGGTATTATCGTTTCTTGTATTTTTGAATTTTGAGGTCGAATAAAAAAAAAAAAATTGATAATTCATCAACATAATCAGCTCTCAAGCGCTATCAAATTGGATCCTCCGTACTTCTTATTCATCTACTATTTACTTTCTTGAGGTTAACGTTCCGATGAGCAAATTTTACCGTGTAGTGTGAATACACAACAGATATTCACATAGTCCATGTCGAAAATTTTTATTCTCTTAGAATCTTTGTATTTCAGAACATATCCCATTCAGGATATATTGTATCAATATCAATACTAATAATAAATCTGTAGAGGTCGGTCATGGAGTAATTTACTTTGTTTTCAGAGATAGGGTCTATATACTGAAACTAAATTGACGATTATTAAATTTTTTTTCTGTATCTGTGTTATGTATGTTATGTATGTTCCTCCATAACTCTTAAACGAATGAACTGATTTTTATGAAACTTGGTAGATAAACATTTAGACGTACGGGACACAGGACAGGCTACTTTTATTTTTTCAACGCGGACGAAGTCGCGGGCGCCAGCCAGTTGTAGTATAAATATTGACAAAAAACTTACATCCATATACATATTATAAAACAAAGTCCTCCGCCGCGTCTGTCTGTCTGCATGTCTGTCTGTACAATAAACTCAAAAACTACTGCACCGATTTTCATGCTGTTTTCACCAATGGATAGAGAAGTTCTCGAGGAAGGTTTCAGTATATACGTTCCACGGGCGAAGTCGTAGACAGCAGCTACAAATAAATTGTATTCAAATTGAAACAAATCCATTTATGTAAATATTGTTTTAATTAAAATTGCTCACCCTCCATTCAATAGAATTCCTTTGGAGAGCACGAGCGAATAAAACGCACCACTTAACTTGTGTGGTTGCGTCTATCCTACAGGGAAGAATTGTTTGCGCCCTAGAATGCTGAAGATTTTGATACAATTTATTTTAAACTATTCAATTCACTAACTGTTGCCCGCGACTTCGCCCGCCTTAAAAAAAAAAGTAGCCTATCATGTGTCCCGTACTTCTAAATGTTTATCTACCAAGTTTCATGAATATCAGTGGAACATACATACATACATACATACATACATACATACATACATACATACATACATACATACAGAAAAAAATTCAAAAAATGGTCAATTTAGTTTAAGTATCATGTATAGAGTTTACACTATGTATACACGATATTTCTGAAAACAAAGTAAATTACTCCATGACCGACCGCTACAGATTTATTATTAGTATTGATTGATGATTTTCAACCGACGAAAACGAAAAAACAAAAACGGAGGAGGTTCTCAATTCGACACGTATATTTTTTTTTACAAATGAAAAATCAAGTAATAAAATTTCATTAAATAATAATAAATTAACAAGTCATAATATAATATTAGAATCGTAGTCGAAGTAGGTAGGCAACGTCAGTTAAAAAGCACAAAATTGCAAATCTACTGGCACCAAACTGGCACATTATTTATGGATTGATTCCGTCCCGTCTTGCATCCCGCTCCCCATCATGTACTCGTAGGTTCAGTAATGTGAAATTAATTGAAGTTTTCAGTAAAGTTGAATTTATAAACTACTAGCTGCTGCCCGCGACTTCGCCTGCGTAAATTTGTAAATTATATACTAAAACCTTCCTCGAGAACCACTCTATCCATTGATGAAAACAGCATGAAAATTGGAGCAGTATTTTTTGAGTTTATCGCGAAAAGACAGACAGGCGCGGCGGAGGACTTTGTTTTATAATGACTATTCTCTTATTTCTAGTGACATTATTGAATGGTTTAAAAAAGTACAGTCGAATTGAGAACTACCTCTTTTTTTGGAAGTTTAAATTGACAAACATACAATATCTTCTCTCTTTATATTATTAGT
The DNA here is from genome assembly GCA_918317495.1 of Synanthedon vespiformis. NCBI lineage: Eukaryota > Metazoa > Arthropoda > Insecta > Lepidoptera > Sesiidae > Synanthedon > Synanthedon vespiformis. The sequence goes on from OU906947.1 coordinate 10,197,133, forward strand.
AAAGATAAAGACAAGTTCTCGTTTGTTTGTAAACTAACTTTCTTTTGCTTGAATAGGTCTTTAAATTTGCTTCCATAGTGGAAAGCAATTAAGAAAATTTGATGATAACCAAATCAAAGTAATACAGTTTGATGCTGTAGAATCATCTACATCCAAAATTTAATAATACCATTCGATAACTAAAGGATCAAATATTTCTTTTTGTATATTTTTTTTATTATTTTTGTATTTTTTGTATATTATTCGTTGGATAAAACCTACATATAATAACTTCGAAGAGTTATTTTGTTACCAATACACTGAGCGCATTGTACAATAACTTTATGTTTTCATTAAGGCATAGAAACTGTAAAAGTGCTTCGACTACACATTTGCTACATATGGTGACCGAAATGTCACAGTATTGTCGGTATTAAGCGCTATACTAAGACAACAATACTAAAGATACCTACTCCAGAAATGGTTACGACAATCACACAGAGCAAATCTAATTCATCAATCAATCATCTACCAATTGGTTGAGTGACCAATTAGAGTGATCTCTTACAATTTTAGAATATACTAGCTGTTGCCCGCGACTTCGTCCGCGTTAAAAAAGATAAAAATCACGTGTCCCGTACTTCTAAATGTTTATCTACCAAGATTCATGAAAATCAGGTAAATCGTTTAAGAGTGATCGAGGAACATACATACATACATACATACAGAAAAAAAATCTAAAAATCGTTAATTTAAGTTTCAATAACATGTATAGAGCCTATATACACGATATTTCTGAAAATAAGGTAAATTACTCCTAGACTGACCCCTACAGATTTATTATTAGTATTGATGTTCGTGATAATATCCATAGAGTTGACACAAAACGACCTTCATTTTCCACTGGGTTGTCTCCAAACATAGTTGAATCGATCCGTGGTGCGTTTTAACTAAGATTGCAGAGAAGGCTGGCTTGCTGAAACAGAAACCCGGCTTAGTTTTAAAACAGTAAGAAATCTGGTTTGTCCTTATAGTTATCACAAAAAAAAAATTTGGCTAAAACCAAATAGCTAAAAAAAAAAATAGACAATGAACGCATTATTTCAATAAGTAAAACTCGACTCAGATTTTAAATATTATCTATAGACGTTTTTAAACTGTATGTACCTACTTTTGAATTTCTTACTGAACTAATAAGAAGTTGGTGAGTTAAAAGAAGTTTAAGTATTTATCATGTCCATAATTTTTGATTGTTTGTTTGTTACGCTTTCACGCAAAAACTACTGAACCGATCACCGTGAAATTTTGCATACACGTTGTCTGGGACACCAGAAAGAACATAGGGTACCTTTCATCGTTCAACGCGGACGAAGTCACGGGCACCAGGTAGTAAATAATAAATGAACTAGACAAGACACTACTCTACTTAGACTCTACTGTGACAGAGTGTGTGGGACAGCATGGCGCCTAGGTTAAAAGAGTTGGCCTGATCCAACCTGACCTACTTATTTTATGAATGCATATATTCACTACATTTCTAGAACATAATAATATGTTTCCAGCATACTCTTTAATTGCTACCTTCTTTTATCCTTACTAATATTATAAATGTGAAAGTGAGTTTGTTTGTTTGTTACGCTTTCACGCAAAAACTACTCAACCGATCACCATGAAATTTTTACTTACATGTTGTCTGGAACACCGGCTAGTATTCTATAATATTAACATTACAATAATACGTTAATATTAAAATAATAATATTATATAATAATACATTAACTGATCATAGCTCTTAAATGGCGGTAAGCCTACTTGACACTTTACTCAGAGATTACTCAAAGATTCTAATAAAAAAAGTTATTCTAAAAAGCGGTTGTCCTTTCTCATCATAATAAACACCAACAAGATTATAAAACACGTTTTGATTTATCCTAAACAAATAATTTTGTTATTAATTTTACTGAAATGTGACTAAATAAACAGTTTGTTTATTCAGACTCAAAAAATTAAACTAATTGAAGCTATAATGAAATTAAATGCTAATTAATTAATACATTAATTATTAATTAATAACAAGTAACGTAAGGCCGGTCCGATTTTAGTGAACTCGCCAGGCGAGTCCTTGGCATTGGACGGGTTAATAAATAAAGTAGATAAAACACAGAAACATTTATACTTTTTGGTTTTTAAAATTTATTATTTCTTAAGTTTTTGTACTTAAAATAAGGGTCTTAACATGATAATAATAGCCCATTACTTTCCTCGTGTATTGGGGCATGTAATGCCCAAAGATTTTTTAATCAGGACTGACAGTTCCAGAGATTAGCGGGCTTAAAAGGAAGAGAGAGTTCTTTAGCTTTATGATATTAGTATTATGTATTGTGAATATTTTTTCTGCTTAAAGTTTATTTTTATTTAAAAAGTAATAAATTTTAACACATATAGCTACAAACAGTTTGTAAATCTTTCATTGTGTGAATTCCCTTGTTCTCCAAGAACAATATTTATTTTTTCAACGTATCGTTCGCCTACTGACCTGTCAAATTATTTAGAGAAGTTTTATTCTGAATTTAATATTATAAAAATATTATTTCTCTCTGGCGTGTCGTGTTAAACTTGATGTAATCTTATAACCCGCAAAATGTAAAGAAAACAAATTTTAAACTCGTTTTAAACTCATCGTACTTACTGAAAAAAGAGCCTTGCCTTGGGAGAGGCTTACATCTAGCAGTGGAGAGACACAGGCTAATTATATGATGATGATGATGAACATGATTATTATACACATACTTCTCTGCTATCATTTATTTATTAATATGACTTTTGTGTTCTTAAATAGCGGCCCGCCCTCGTCTTCGCCCGGGCTGCATTTTTTTATGTAAAAACCTTCCGTGATTATCCCTCTATCCATGAGTGAAGACAGAATTAAAATCGGTCCAGCCGTTCTCGAGTTTTGCGCTTAGCAACACATTTAGGGATTCATTTTTATTTATATAAGAAGACTAGTTGTGTCTCGCGGTTATGGCTCTTCTCAGTAAGGTTGTTTAAGACAGCAGTGATAGTGACACTTTAAGACGTTTGAAGTTTAAACAAATATACAAACTCTTCAGCTTAGTGTATGACAATATGTAGATAGTATAGTAACTATACTATTTGTCACATATCATCATTCATACGATTTCATTCGTTTCACGCATATTATTTTACCAAAAAAAAATACAAGTTAAAATTACATACAATACATGAATCCAATTGGTAGAAACAATATTTCTTTTAGTTTTGGATTTCATCGGCACTACGTCCCTATGAACTTCACATACCAAAAGTCAAGGTCCTTTGCCATGTGAAAAATAATATAATAGATTTTAAAACATAGAACGTATAACTAAACCATTAGAGTCACAAAAGAAAAGAAAACTTACAAAAGTCTTCATAAATAGACTGTTATTACCATACCAGATCACAACACAACTAAATCATAGATATTAACGATATATTAGAATATAAAAATGATTAATTCACCTAGGTAGAAACACATTTTAAATATTATGTAATAATTAAACAATGAAAATGAACGGGGCAGACAATATCAATTTGTACTTCGATGATGAGCACCCCTCTGTAGATATTGCCGCATCGAAGTAAATATTTTATGCATTATTTTGCGTTAATTTAAATGTGGAACAACTCTTAGTACTCATCCAATGTTCCCTTCACATGTATATAATAATAGTTACACTTCGTATTAAGTTGTCGTATTGTATTTTAAATAAAAAGTATGAGTAATTATATGACATAAAAATCTCTATATTATAAAATACTAGCTGCTGCACGCGACTTCGCCCGCGTAACTTTATAAAATATAGCCTAAAGCCTTCCTCGATAAATGGACTATGCAAACCAATAGTTCCTGAGATTAGCGTGTTCAACTAAACAAATATAATCTATATAGATATTATAAAATAATGGTTATAAACGCTTTTGTGTGGTTCTTCGCTGACTCCTAAGCCAGCCAACTGATTTTGATACGGTTTTCATTAATGGGAAGAGCGAGAAGTGAGGAAGTTTTACGTATATATTTTGCAGAAAAAATTACACATTATGAAAAGCCGGGTCTATTAGAGTAAGCAATGCTCTTGATTTTTGTCTGAATTTGCTAGTGTTAACAGCCATCTTATAAGAAGCATCTTAACACCTTTTCTTTTAAGAACATATGTATTATAGAAATGAATTAAAAAGTGAAAAAAACTACGATTTTAAGGTTTCCCGTTTGATTGTTTGTATTTTCCCGATTTTCACAAGTTGAAATGTATACTTTTTACCTTATGTTGCTAGGAGAATTAAATCCGTGCTTGGATTAAGAATGTGAGGTTGCCACATATTCCGGTAAAAGTTGCCGCTTAACTTAAAACCTTATTTAAATTTTTCGCTTTGGCTTTATTTTAGACGAATCTTCAAAAGAGACAAGTATCTCTTTGATTTAATTCAGAGTGGACATCAAAGAAGACACACAACAAGTTCTGACGCGTTCAACGGGTTTACCAAGGATAAAGATAATATTTAAAAATGTCAGCCTCTATACTACCTTTTTGTGAAATATTAGTAGGCGTATGATAGAAAGACGTGACTATACTATATACTAAATGGCGCCCGCGACTTCGTCCGCGTTGAAAAAGAAAAAAGTAGCCTATCCTGTGTCCTGTACGTCTAAATTTTGATCTACCAAGTTTCATGAAAATCAATTAATTTGTTTAAGAGTTATGGAGGAACATACATACATACAGAAAAAAATTCTAGTGTCATGTATAGAGCCTATAAACACGATATCTCTGAAAACAAAGTAACTTACTCCAAGACCAACCCTTACAGATTTATTATTAGTATTGATGAGTTATTATAATTAAATAGATATCATAAGGCGGTATGTCTAGAAATCTAGAAGGTAGACCCTCTATACTTAACTTCTCACATTTATCTGTGTTAAATAATAATAATTAGTTCAAATCAAGATAGCATTTATTTTAATCCATTTGATGGTAGGTACGCCTACGCCTATCAGGTGCAAGTGCGCTGTTAAGGCCTCTTTCACCATCTGTCAAGTAGGCTAAATGTCATTTAAAGTCACCGGTAACCGGGGATAATGGAGCTGATGTACCTTTGTTTTTACGGTAATAGTCCCAAACAATAAAAAGAAAATAATAAAAAAAATCACCTATCGAAGGATGTGCATTTATCGATGGATTTAATAAAACATAAAATTATTTCTACAAGTAACTAATCAACACATTACTTGTAGTTGGTCAAAGAGAACCTTAGTGACATTAAGGATAAGAGATCACGAAGAAATAGGAAAATGGGCCCTGGAATGCCTTACTTACGCACTCACCGAAACATTCACTGCGAACCGCGCCCTTACTCTCCTTACCAGATATAGACCAGAATTCCATTACTAGCTGGTGCCCGCGACTTCATCCGCGTTCAAAATGTTATATAGCCTAAAGCCCTTTCGCGGTAAGCAGCCGACTTGTTGAGTCAAAGCTGTTTGTCTTAATAGTTCTGCCACTGAGAAATAATAATGATGATGATGATGATGATGATAATAATATATATTTATAATTTTTTTAGCCTTTTAAGGCACACTAAATAACCTAAAGCCTATCTTGTTAAATGGACTATCCAACACAAAAATATTTTTTCAATTCGAACCAGTAGTTCCTGAGATTAGTGCGTACAACCAAACAAACGAACTCTTCACCTTTAAGTATATATTGGTATAATAGATTTAATAACGAATTCGAGGCTAAAGAAGAATTCTTAGGATCGCACGCCAGACAGAATCTGCAGCTATTCATATATTTCATATTTTAATATTAAATTAATATGTTGAAACTATTTTCGAAACAACATAGGTACCGTTTTCATACATCAACTAATAATACTTGTCTCTTATGTAATGATTTTATTTTATAATAGTGTAAAAATATTTAACTCGATCTCATAAAGTCAGAGACACACCAAGACAGCAACCACAATAATAATAGTAAGTAGTGTGGGATCTCTAATGCGATTGTAAATTTTGACTACAAGTAAAATTTAGTTTTATCACAAAAAATAAACTAGACAATTTCGTTTAGTAATATGCAAAATATGTAATAAAATATATATTGAATTGGTAATAAAACTGGCACAGATGTGTAAGTCAACGAACGCATTTGAATAAGTAGAGAGAGAGTTATTTATAGACATTTTTTAAACTATACTTTTGAAATTGTATATATTTCTTTATTATTTTTTATTGAACTAACAAGTATTCCTTTTTACCGAAATTAAATATTAGTGACTTTAGAATTTATTAGATAATAAAATCCACTCAGTGTGACACGGACGCAACGTATGAATTACAGCAATTTTATGAGTGATCCTATTATAATAATGTGTCGACACGCTGTCCCACGCAGCAAAGAACACGTCAAATAATAACCTACACGACAAGTATATATAGTGTCTAGACGTAATATTATAAAACGTGCTCAATGTAATAATAGAACTATAAAGCATACATATCAAAGAAACCAACTTCCTATTAGTTCAGGGTTCCATTTGACGTCATATTCCCAATATTGTCAACATTTATTGTTCTTAGAAATGTAAAAATACATATGTTTGCATGGCAAGTTACCAGGTAGCTGTGATTAAGTACCTGGGCTTCACAGAGAAATTATAACAATAATATAAGTCAGTTTATGTAGCAAGACTTCTGTGAGTTTACATTTTAATTAAATCCTTGTAAGTGCCGTTAGTGCAAATGCAGCTTTAATTAAATTGTTGTAGTTTGTAGTTAGCTCGGAGACATGAAATCTCCGCTGCGAATAATTCAGGTACAGGTTCGAAACTCAATAACGTTTGCAGTTTAGATTTTCTTTAATTTTGCGATTATTGAAGTGAAAACTTCTTTGGGCGCATTGGGCATTTTTGAGATGGGAAAAAACTATCGAACTCGCGACCTTTTATCGTAATCTAACCGTGTAACCGATTAATTTAAAAAACGGACAATTTTTGAGATGGGAAAAAGCCATAGAACTCGCAACTTGTTACCGCGTAACCGACAATACCAATATACACTCAGCGGCACGGAATCTTGGCCAAGCGCTTATCTTGCGATTATAAAGTTGTTAGTGTTTATTATATATTTTTTGGTATGAGGTTGAGACAAAAAAATACTTCTCATTAGTTCAAAAGGCTATATGCTCAAAATTAATTATGTTTGAGTGCAATTTGACATTTCTTTTTAGCTTTAGTTGAATCGAGTCATTTCAGCGACTGATAAAATTTTTAAACTCCGTATTTTAAAATTGTGTACTATTGAATCAGTTATTAAACATCTGTTATTTTGTGCTAATCCAATATATGGCGGTGCTAATAAACAAAAAAAATTGCCCTTAACACCAGTTCAGGTTGCACAAGCCATGGCATTAATCAACCAAGGGTTGACACAACGCGAAGTGGCTACATGGCTTAACGTACCACGTTCTTCAATGCAATATGCTTAGAAACGATACCAGGAGACTCGTGCCTACACCTGCAGACCAAGTAGTGGAGGTGCAAAATACACATTGGCCCGGGATAACCGCTTTATTATCCTTGAAATTCTGCAAAATCGCTTCCTCACAGCGGGTAAAATCCGCTCGCGACTCTAAATCACGAGAGGTATTAATGTTAGCGAGCGTACGGTAAGAGGACATATGGAGGAAGTTAATTAGAAAGCCCGTAGACCAGCACGCGGCCCAGAACTTCTCAGACATCATCGAGTAGCAAGACTTCATTTTGCTCAAGAACATGCCAACTGGATCAACGAGCAGTGGGCCAAGGTTTTGTTCACTAACGAGTGTAGGATAGCTTCATGTGCACCAGATGGTCCAGCACGAGCGTGGAGAAGCAGAGGAGAATGGTTTTTACCCATCACCAATACACAAACTGTGAGTTTTCATGGTGGCTCCATAATGGTGTAGGGAGGAATAAGTTCCGACGCTCGTACCGAGTTGGCTGTCATCGATAACCGGCTAACTGCTGCTCAATACATTAAAGAGATCCTTCAGGATCATGTTTTACCGTTTTTGGGGTTCATTGGCAAGACCAATTACTCCTAATGCACGATAATGCACGCCCACATGTCGCACATTGCGTCAATGAATACCTTTAAGAAGTCAGAATTCAAAAATTGGAGTCGCCAGCTCGTAGTCCTGACCTAAATCCTATAGAGAATATCTGGGACATGCTTAAAAAAAAGATAAAAAACAAATTTAATCCCCCACGGACACGTACTGAGGTCCGAAATGCTGCTTGGTCTGCATGAGACGACATACCGTATGTTGACGTCAAAAGCATTATCCAAAGCATACCAGATCGAATGCAGACAGTTATCAGGGCTAGAGGAGGAATTACCTGATATTAAAATGTGTAAACAACAATGAAAAATTAGTAATCCCGCATTTCCTAGTGTTTTAAAGTTGAGCGCTGAAAGTTAAGATTTGCTGTAAAAACGTTTGGTTTGATTTAAACCTTATTGTTAGGCAGTTAAACGGTTAATTGTCATTAAAAAAGGATTGAAAACCTAAAAGAGACACTTATTGAACACACCTGGTCTATATTTATGGTTAAAAAAGTATTAAAATGCAAACTATCGCAAATTTCTGTGTTGGCCAAGTTTCCGTGCCGGTGAGTGTATAAAGCTGAAGAGTTTGTTTGTTAGGTTGTACGCGCTAATCTCGGAAAGGGTTTTAAGGCTATATAACATTTTAAACGCGGGCGAAGTCGCGGGCACCAGCTAGTCAAAAAATACACAAATAATTGTTCAAGTTTTTACTTCTGTCAGCACTTCTGGATTGCCACTGTTTTTATTATTAGAAAGGTTTTTATTTTAGAAGGATAAACATAATATTATAATTTTGAAATTGAAAATTGAAACTTTTTTAGTGACCAGGCGTATTACGTACCGCAGTTATAAACAGGCAGCTCGTCTGCGCCAGTAGGTAACCATCTATCCTTTCATTAAGTATCCCTTATTCCCTAATCAAGGTCGGCAAAGCGATTCCAACGCATTCCAGGAATGATACTAATGGCTCCGTAGCCACCTACTGTGTTCTGATAAAATTATTTATTTAGAAATATATTATGTAAGCTCGAAGTAAAATATCTCGAGGAAAATGAATAATGAGAAACTTACAAGGATATTTTAATGAAAGAACGTCTAATATATAGGAGACAAGTTAAACAAGAAAAGGACGTAATATCTATTCTATCTATATTTTATAAATAATATTTTATTTTAATGATATTTTCAGGCAATCTTTAATTAGATTAATCCAACGGGTTATACTGTGTAATTTAGTAGCGATTGTTTAAACACTTTTTTTGTTATATTGAGTATTTCAGGTGCTATTTTTCTCTACAAATAAAAATGAATTATCCAATGCCTGTCAAAAATATGTAATAATAAGTCTAGTAGCCTCTTTCACCATATCTGAGTAAAGTATCGAGTAGGCTAACCACCATTTAAAGTCAACGGTAAGAAAGCGTACGAGTTTCACCATCTTCGACAATTTCGAGGTAATTTCAATGAAATTGTCACAAGATACTCGTAACATTTAGCTTTACTTGAAAAGTAACTAATCAACACTTTACTTGTAGTTGGTGAAAGAGCCCTAGATATATTAATTTTTTTTAACACCTAAGAAAAGCGAGCGTAGAGTAAGACGCAGGCACAGCTAGTATAGACAGTAAATTACAGAAGTTGTAAGTGTATTTTTTTTTACTTTTTCAGAATATTATCTTCTCTCTAAAGCATGTAAGAGTATAAGAAATCTCCCCTTAAATAGAACAGGCGAGCCTTAAAGACATCCCTCAGATTTTTCACACAGCAGCTTGTGTATTCGTAAGGTAACACAATAGAAATAACGTTTCGACTGAAGCATTTTAAATCCGAATCGGTTCAAAGCGCCACTGTGTGCCAGCTTAATCTCTTAAAATGAAATAGCTTATAGCTGCAGAGAGATATTTCTACTGGAAATTTCACTTGTCAGACTGAATTTGACGTGATGTAGGTATAGCTACCTGTTGATGTAATATGGGTTTTGATGCAAGAAATAACTACAAGTATTAACTATATTCGCCAACATATCTCACTATTGCGATAAAAATGGTATTTTATCCCATACTTTTATCGATATTAGTACATCATTATGTCGATTATGACAAATTGGTTACCAGATTGATATCATTACATAGCAAATTACATTGTAATTTAATTTCAAATCTAAACAAATTAAGTATTGGGATGTTTCTTATATAACTTGATCTTATTATTATTGATTACCAGGTTACATAAATTATATCAGTGTATTTTAATATTTCTATGTCTGTAATGGATAAACTCAAAAAATACAGATAATATCAAATTTATCAAACCCTTGGTTGTAAACAAATTATCCGCTACGGTTCCTTAACCTAAACTTTAAATTCATTAATAGAATTTCGTTTCAGTATTACTCAGAAGTTTATTGCAGAAGATATTCGATCTCGAGTTTGGAAAATACAAAGTATCAAAATGTTTTGTGCTGTTATTTCGACACTGCTGATCGAATCATTGCAATGGACGAGCAAATAATATCGACACAGTCCATTGTTGACAAAAGCAGTGAACTTTAAGTAAGGTATTACCTATGGGTACGTATTGTTTATTTGGAAAAATAAACAGTCCGTCATTTGTACTACAACCAATTACAGTTCGTCGCAATAAAATGTTAGTTCAATTCATGTATTTATTTTGACAATGGGCAATAAGAGCGTCCTCAACAAAGAGGACTCTCAGCTTTTACTCAGATTGGGTCGCATGGCACAAGGGTCACGTTTTTCAAGGTTGAGATAACATTTCGCAAACCCAAAATTTCTAGTTGATTTCTAGGAAATCGTTCCTCAAAATTTAATGCAATACAATAAGAAGAAAGTCTTGCAAATGTGTTCAAAAAACGAAAGTAGATAAAGATAAGTGGTCTTGAGTATGAACTTTTGCTTTCAATGATATTATACGTGCAACGATATCTCAATGGAACAATCATACTTCTAATTTATAATCGCACGCGGAGGCGTTGCTGAAAACGAAAATTCGTAACCATGACCAAAAATCGAACATAATCAAGTGTCCTTGACACCGAGCTTTTGTTTCTAAAAATATTTGAGGGCCGCCAACCGGTCGCTCTTTGTGAAAGGTTGTGCCTGAAAAGGGTTTAGGATGTGCAACGACATCTTAAAGAAACATTGGTCGGTGTTTCGTCTCCGGCGAGCATATGATCGGAAATCGAGGCTCTTGTGCGGGTTGTATCCGCGCTTTGGGGCGGGCAGAACGCAAGAATGCGGCGTGCGTGCGGGTGTTGGTGCGGCTGGGTGGTGCGGGGTAGCGGGGCGGCCAGTATGGCTCCGAGGGGTTAGGGAGAGGCAAGGGGTAAGAGGGAGGGGGATGCGTCGCGGTGGCGCGGGGCAAGCGCGAGCCGGGCGCGTGCCGCAGTAGCGTGGAGGCGGCGCCGCGGCCGCTCGCCATCATCATCTTCAGAATAGGCGAACAGCCTCGTGTGAGCGCGGACGCACCAGCCGTAAAGCCGCGCGAAGGCTAGTTCAAATTTCAAATAAGTTTCCATTGGTGGTTCCCGAGTTTCGACACTCGAACGTGTGTTTAGGTAAAGCCTTGAAAAAAACTTTGTCCGTCCCAGTTTCTACGATTTCGAGTGTTGACCGCGTTGTACTAAAGAGCACTGTGCACGTCTTAGGTTCACAGATGGCCAGTCTTCATGAATGAACAAAAAACTTCTGGTAAATCCACACTAGGCCAGTATTGATGCGCTTTCATACCGGCTTCCATTGTTGTTGGTCAATCTTCGCACCAAATAGTTTACACGAGTTAAAACATAACTTGTTATTTGTCATAAATATGAAACAATAGCGGAAGCGCATCAAAGCCGAGTCTCGCTTTGAAGATACTTCATATGTCTTAAGTATTGTTTTTATACCAACTAAACAAACTTGCTAGCGTTGACAGAACCGTATTTACGTGTATCACATAGCAACTAATGCGAAGCTCCATTCAACGGCGCACCACATTAATTATTTAAGTAATTAATATCATAACGTTGAACTAAACTACGAGCCGTTACGCGAACCGACTGAGGCGCTGTAGACTTACAAGTTGTCGCTTAAAATTTACTTAAACACACTTATGTGCTCTCATAAGCAAAGCGGAAGGAATGTCAAAGGAATCCAATTAATTATGTTTCATCAAAATACATAGTTCACCTAAATAACCAAACTATTCACGGCACAATAAAAGAGAGTTCTACGTAATCGACTTTCACAAATTGTCGATTAAAAGTTGGTATAGTCAAACAATTAAAACACGACTAGAAGTGGTCTCACTACTCGGACCGAATCGCTAATTGCTCATTACGTTAAGGTTTCAGTGAAATTTGAACAAACATTGTTTAAAGCTAGCCACCATACTCTACGCGGTGATACGTACACCCTGTCTAATTATACGCGACACATTTATAATATAACACAGTTAAATGTTGTACGTTGGAATTTATTGATTTATTAAGACTGATGTAGTGTAGCAGGTTATAGTGCACTGTCGACCCATATTTAAATAAAATTGAGGTTAGAAACATAGTCACAAAAATATAGAAATTATTTGAACTTGGTGATTTAATTTTTTTTAATGTTAATATGATAATTAGTAATAAGTCAAAATGTCATCAAAATCAGATTTGTCCACTTTCTGAGATACCTACTATTAGATTATGTATGAATAAAATGTCAATCTCCTGAAAATAAAAATGGTTTATGCAAAATTCTTGCTGTTTCTGCGTTAAAGAAGGAATAATCCACGAAGTATTGGTGTTAAAAGAATAGTCCTAATGATAGGACTCCTAATCGAAATAACTTTTAGGAAATCGAATTTATGATACACCCCCATTAGCCCACATTTAAAAGGGTACCTACAATTGAGTAAAGTAAAGGCCATTTTAATTGCCTTATGCGAAGATTTATGGTTTAAGTAGCAAGAATTACCATTTAGTTAGGCACAAGCAGGCAGTTTATTTTCACGTTTTGTTTAAAAAATTCAACTTTTCTCTTGTTTTTCATTAAAACATACAAATTAGATTGAGAAAGATCCGTGTATTAACAAATCACAAAGGAAAAAATATGAGACTTTAATCATCATTTATGTAAAATTGATCTTAAAATTTTTGGTATTGATTAATTTTAGAATTATCTTTCGTAAACTTACTGTAAACTTACTTAAAACTTCTTCGTAAACTTCGTCACTACTTCTGTAAAAAAAGATATATGATGATTCAAATGATTAAAGGCCACTGGATAAGAATATATAAGTAAATTCGGAATGTAGCACCTACAGACTTTATAAGTGAACTGCTCCGCGCATAAACTCTAATTTGTATAATTGATTTGACGCTAAATTATAATTACTTAAGGTAATTGCGGTGCTGTTTAAAGATTTAATTACAAAATGCGTCGAGTTGTTTGGTGTCATTAACGGCAGGCGCATTTGAACGCCACAAGCAATTTGTTACAATACAATTTTTAGTTGGCAACATTTGAAATGGCGCCAACTTTTACGTGAACAGCGCCATCTACATCCCGGTGATTTGCTCGATTACCAAGCAAAGATAGCAAAGTACGTCATAGTTTAACCTATATTGTATTTATATCGTTGTCCTTCTTATTAAAATAAAACTTATGTTCCTCATGTGACACATTATATATTTTAATGCTGATAGATGTATCTGGCGCCCAAGAGTCTCTTTCAGCCAATAATGTAGTTTTAAAATAATTTTATGTCTTTTAATACTGGAAAGGTCGGTTATTTTTGGGTATCTGTGAATAATATCAAACATATTACTCACAAATATCCTAAAATAACCGTCCTTTCTAGTATATAAAATCATTACGAAACACAAGAAGAGCTCAAAGTTAGATCACAGAATTTGTTTCTACATACTTAAAACTTACATAGACGGTCCCTCTTGTTGTACATCCTAATATTTATTTTGACTCATAATATTTTGCCGTATTATGTCTTTAAATTTGCTTCCACAGTGGTTAGGTAATTCAAAAAATGTTGATAAGAAAATGGAGGGATAGAGGTATTCAGTCAATATATTTTATTAATATTCAAAATTTAATTACACCTCAAGAAAGTTGGCGAGTGCGTCAACTTTAGATAGTAAACGATCAAAGATTTTTTTTTTTGATAAATTTCATTTCATTTCATTTCATCCTAGCCTTTTGTAGTCGATATAATGACGAAAGACGAAAGTCATAAAATACAGCTTGTGTTCAATTAATTTTCCTTTGCCGATACTTGATACTTTTTCCACGCCGACACAATAATCGGTTTCTAGCTGTTGCACGCGACATCTTCCGCGTAACTTTATAAAATTTAGCCTATGTCACTTGCTGATAATATAGCTTCCCAACAGTGAAAGAATTTTTCAAATCGGTCCAGTAGTTTCGGAGCCTATTCAATGCAAACAAACAATGAAAACTTATAATATAATCAACACTTTACTTGTAGTTGGTGAAAGAGGCCCTTAAAGTAAATAAATATTTTTTATATCTACTTTTAAATTAATTTCAAATATTAAACGTTAATAACAATCAAATTTACCAATTACGATCTCTTTCCAATGATGTACATAATTAAATTTCACGCAACAGTTATCATAGAATATTAAGATTTTAATTTCGGACAGTCTTAAATCGATTTTGCAATCCAACTTACAACTTCTGAGAGATGTTTAAACAAGTTCTGGTTTCGTCAGAGTCTTTGAATATTAAATAGAACGATCCCGTTCCTTCAAAATGATTGCTAAATGGTTTTCATTTCAGCGGACAGTTTAAGATATTTCAAGTATCTTATTATGAGAAACCGCTCTGTTACTGTGTACCGGACAGACTTATAACGTGAATTTACTTTGCTGTCTATAAGATAAAATTTCGAATTACCGCACGAACGGAAACGAACTTGGCAGGGGTGTCTTCAATGGGAATTTTTAACTAAGTAGATACTTTTCAGACCCGCGGGCTACTGATAACTACTTTTCCAAAGTTTAACTACTTCTTGATTTTCTACTGTTGTTTTAAACCGCTTTTCTACTTATATAGCTAGGCTGTCTCCACGCTTTAACTCGACCCGTAATTTCTGTTCTCGATATTGTGAAAATATCATATAGTTAACATGAATCCATTCAATGATTGAATCAATACTAATAATAAATCTGTAAGTGTAGGTGTTGTATGCATGTAACGTTCTTCCATAACTCTTAAACGAATTAACTGATTTTCATGAAACTTGGTAGATAAACATTTAGACGTACGGGACACAGGATAGGATAGGATTTCAACGCGGACGAAGTCGCGGGCGCTAGCTAGTAAGTCCCATTTCAATTGGGTCCAGTTCTGAGAAAACGGTTTGAAGTCGGTTAATTTTTTTGTTAAAAAGAGTTATTTTATATGTAGTATAAATAATTTCTAAAATGTACAGGATTGAGATCTCGTAATTATTGACTGAAAGCCAATAATGTTTTTCAATGAAAACGTCCTAACTACGAGTATAGTATACATTAAAATTTGGGATGTCAATAGTTAACATCTATAAAGGTTTTTCTAAAATATTGGAATTGCTGGCGTATGTTTCGCTAGTTAAATAAGTGCGCGAATGTGTTGCTTCGCATTCTGTCTTAGGTTATTAGCATTACAGTAAGTTGAGACAACAAATTCTCCCATAATATCTATTACTGAGTTCCCAAGTTCGTCCACGCTCTGTACTTTGATAACATTACATACACTTTCTCAAATATACACCATTTTGATTTATTTAAAAGTAATTATTATTATTATTATTTTTTATATCAAAGCTTACGATTACATTGTTTGATGGAAGAGCAAACTTATACTTATAATTACATATCGTCAATAATCCTTACTAATATTATAAATATGAATGTGAGTTTGTTTGTTTGTTACGCTTTCACGCAAAAACTAATGAACCATTCACCATGAAATTTTGCATACACGTTGTCTGGTACACCAGAAAGGACATAGGGTACCTTTCATCGTTCAACGCGGACGAAGTCGCGTTCACCAGCTAGTAATAATTATAAACCTACGTTTTTGTTCGTTTGATAAAAAATTAAAACAGTTAATGCTGTATTTTGTACTACATAATGCAGCCAGCATGCCTGTGGTTATGATGTTGCTGGGTGCTTCATAAAATGGTTTTAAATAAATAGTCTGGTAAAGTACGTAGTTCAGCGAGTCTTTTCATGTGAGTGGCTGATGTTATGCAGGGAATTGTGAGAATTTAGCAAAATACGCCGTGGTAGGGTTCACATGACCCGACATGTAAACTTGGAAACTTTCCTTTTAAGTGGAGGAAACTGAACGCGTAAATATATTATAGATTCATAAAATAATTGTGCACGATCAGCGTATATTATGTTAAATTAATAAGTCGTAAGTTTTTTAAGGTTAAATTTTAAAAAATACAAAACTATGAAGGAAAAAAATCGAATGTTTAAGTAATTTTTTTCAAAAATATCTTGTTATTATGTAGTCCGAGAATAAATTATTCTTTAATCTTTAAAACTCTATAAATACTAATAATAAATCTGTAAGTGTAGGTATTGCATGTATGTATATATGTTCCTCCATAACACTTACCTAAACAAATTAACAGATTTTCATGAAACTTGGTAGACGTACGGGCTATTTTTTTTCTTTTTCAACGCGGACGAAGTCGGGGGGACAGCTAGTCTAAAATAAAATTGTTTATCCGAATTCTTTTTTCGCCTTTGGCTACGATGATGCCTAACAAACACCACAGTCGTTTTAGATGATCCCTCGAGAACAATACTTTTCTCCTTTTCCGCATCCCTAACAATGTGTATGAAAATTTTCATGATGCCTCCGCAGTTGTGTAGTTAAGGTGTAAAAGTGTAACAAACTTACATACTTTTACAATTGAATATAATCTCAGAAGTGAAACGAAATTAATTAGTATAGAAGCAATTTGTTGTACAATTTTGAAAGGGAAGGATGCCTGGGGAAACTTAGTACTTTTTTTTTTAAATAAAGTGTCAAGAGAAAAAACAATAAATTGGCGAACCAGTAAGGAAACATCTTGATTCGAAACTCCAGTGGGCTACTGTACTTGTAATTAATAACTCTACTGTGTGGCCAAGTAAGTGCCCGAAGCGCAACCAGGTAAAGGCAGGCGGTGAGCGACCGCTGTCGGTAAATATATTACACCCTCCTAATTGTTTTATGGAACCAATATCAAATACTACGAGTTGAAGTTTATATAGCTTTTAAAATACCCATACTAAGAGGCAGAAGAGCTGAGACTTGCATTTAAAATTGAAATATATTACCTTAGATGTCTCCGGTGGCACTAAAAGCTGCTCACAGTTTGACATTTTAAACTGTTTTTATTTGCAAAATATTTTTAAAGATATTTAGTATTTATGTATTCTATTATCAATAATAATAATAAATCTGTAAGTGTAGGTATTGTATGTATGTTCCTCCATAACTCTTAAACAAATTAACTGATTTTCATGAAACTTGGTAGATAAACATTTAGACGCGTTCAGGACATAGGATAGGTTACTTTTTTCTTTTCCAACGCGGACGAAGTCGCGGGCGCCAGCTGGTATATTTTTAAAATTGTTTGTACTGACTGAATATTAGCACACAGCCAAAATTACTAAGTCTAGAAAGCTGAAATTTGGACTTTACCAGACCTTTAAGAAAGGACTGTTGAAATTTTAAAGTCCGTGCGAAGTTGGAGGCGGGTTTGCTAGTAAAGTATTCATTATCAATATACAAAACGACTTTCAGACTCATTAAGCTTATTTCACTAAATATAAAACACTAGCTGTTGCACGCGACTTCGTCCGCGTAACTTTATAAAATATACATTCGTGTCTGTGAAACCATGGAAATACACATACAAAATTTCAACCCAATTGGTCAAGCCGTTTAGTAGTTAAAATACCGTCAATTATATTTTTAGATCATCCAGCAAATCATTGAAATAGCCATATAAAATTTCAACCCAATCGGTTCAGCCGTTTAGAAATTATGTGAAAAAGATAAGTACGGAAGGATAGATCTTACTACCCGTTGTCCTATTACCCGTTTTCCCGTAGCAATGTAGCATTTTCCCGCGGTAAAAAGTATCCTATGTTCATCACAGATAATGTCGGCTTCTAATGGTAAAAGAAATTTTCAAATCGGTCCAGTAGTTTCGGAGCCTATTCCATACAAACAAACAAACAAATCTTTCCTCTTTATAATATTAGTATAGATTGAAATCTATAAATATGATTTGATATTTCCAAAGTGATTCTCTGACAAATGAAGCAATGTTAACCTATATTTTCATGGTTGACTCGGGTGTTTTCAAAGAAGCAGTAAATTAACTCTCGAAGAACATCTATGACAAGACTTTAAAATAGCACACTTCCGTGACCGGTTATGATTATTTAGCAATATCGTCGACTGCTTTCTTTCTTGTAAAGTTTTATAATGTCATATCACCGCCATAGTTGTAAATCATTTAAAACTATTAAGCGTTGAACACTTAACGAGTTTGTTAATAAACGTTCCTTGTAATCCACAGTGTAGTATGTTACACAGATAACATATGTATTAATAGATTTACTAGAAGTGGCACAAACATACGACATAAAATTGTTTGCATATTTTAGTGTGTTTTGTCGGTACTCAGTTTGTTTAACACATTTAATATTTTAAAGGAAATCCCCAAATTAATTTAAAAGGTACATCTTCTGTTCTATTTTGTTTTAATTTTAATAAAATTTAATGTAATAGCAGTTATCTTGAATTCTAAGATAACGCTCCATCTTAGGCCTCTCCCTTGCTACCCAGCTGGTTGTTGGCCAAGAGCAAACCCATCTCTAATAAAAAAAAAATAGACTAGACTAAAGATAAATTCTAGACTTCGATGAATTTTATTTATTGATTTATTATATATGCCCGCCACTGCCCTCGTAGTTCGTGTTTTGAAAACATTATACACTTCCAAACAAACATACCTACAAATACATTATACATATATACAAATAGGATTAGAATAAGGATATATATTATATCTAAATTTTACATACGCCGCAAACGAAGTGATCTATGAAAATATCTCAGAGGAAAACAAATTTAAATTTAAAAAATTAAAGAATTTGAAAAATTAAGTTAGAGATGTAATGAAAACATGAACCTAATCTTTTTCTATTTTTATGGACTCATCAATAATATATTATATTTATTTTTTATCTTGACCTATAATGGGAAGTGATATTTGCAGCTATTCCCTAGAGACTTGTTACATAATTATATTGGTTTAATAAAATATATTTCGCAGTGACAATTCCAGTAAGCAATAGTCTATGATTAAAGAGTTCCCGTACGTTCTCATTTCGTGCGAGCGAGTGTCTTAAGATTAAATTCTGGACGGTTTAATGATGTCCACTTTCTTGGCTGGTTTCCTTTATAGCTCGATGATAAACACTGAGCACGTATGAGCCTTCACTGAAATCCGTCAGAGCTTAACCAGTTTTACGACATGTCACGAACAAAAAGTTGTGTGATATTTGTACGTGCCTCTTTCTCAGAAAATCACCTTTTATTGGCTATATACGAATTTAAAGTGATTGTCTTATTCTTATATTATTTGCTCGGATTCAAAATAAAAACTATCCTATCTTTTAAGTTGGATCAATATACAAATAGGTACCTACGAAGTTTTATTAAAATCCGTTCTAAGCTACTGAACGGAGTTCATTGACGTAAAATAACGTGACACGTAATTTTTATATATTTTTACTTGAGTATGTTACAAGTTAGAGGTCAAATGATAGTCAATATATCCAAATTTTATTTTTGGTATGAAATATTTTTATTTAAGAGGGAATACATTGCATTAATGCTTTAGGTGGCTATAGCGCATTTCTCGCTGCTACCAAGTTTTGAGTTTTGAGAGTAAATTTTAAATTAATCATAATTTTAATATTTTTTAAACTTTCAATCTGACGTTTTGTATTTAAATCTATTTCGGTTTACTGGTAATTTAATTCATTAATTTATATTTTCAGTACGAATTTAAATAAGAGTCTAACTTATAGAATATTGCTTAATGGGTTAAGGTATATATTTTTATCACTTGTACTATCAGGATCTCGGCAAATTATTTGCAGCCATTGACTGAAGATCTAATGAACCGCGAGCGTAATTGCAATGTAACCTAATTACTATGCAAAAATGTATGTAATTCTCTATGCAATATGCCCTCCGGTCTGGAGCTCTGAACTCGTAAACTAATGTGTCGATATTAATTACCTACGAGGCCTGTGTGACCACGAATTGCGTACCAGACGTGCATGAACGGCCTTTGGCACATATATTATAAGCAAGTTTGTACCACATATGTGGAGAACATGTGGTGATTTAACGTTTTGCTAGTAAACGTAAAGAATATTTAGTCTTATACTTAGTAAAGAATGTCTCTCATAATGAACAAAACACGTGGAGACTTTCTTTTATTTTTTAAATAAGAATTCTCTTTCACAAAAAAAAAGAATAACATTAAACGTATCGACGGACTTCTAAAGCTAATTACACAAAAGAATATACAAGAAAGCCGATTAGTAATATGAAAATATATATTTTCATTCATTAGTGAGAGATACGTTCTAGCGAATTCAATGAAATTTTATTATAATTGGGTTCATAACATATTTATAAGTATTATCATTTTCCCTTTAAAATATCTTTATTTTGTAATATAAGCTATAAAGAAGTAACAATTTATTAAATTATATTAAATATCAAAGACTCATACATTGAGTGTTTGGATTCATTTCATCATTTATATTAATTAATTAGGTATTTTAATGACTTTTTTATGAAGGATACGGGATAAGGGACAAAAGGATTGGATTTAATGTAATGCGCTTGTTAAAAAAATATTCACAAACTAGCTGACGCCCGCGACTTCGTCCGCGATGAAAAAGTAAAAAGTAGCCTATCCTTCGTCCTGTACGTCTAAATGTTTATCTACCAAGTTTCATGAAAATCAGTTAATTCATTCAAGAGTTATGGAGGAACATACTTACATACAATACCTACACTTACAGATTTATTATTAGTATTGAGTATTGATTGAGACTTTGACAACATATGACCCAATCTCCTGTTAGCATGATACTCTTTGACTAAAGCCATTGTGTGTAACATAAATTCTACATATATTTTTTATTTTAGCGTTGAATACATCATTAGTTCCATTTATTTAACGAGCACATTTAGCTTTAGACGAGGGACGTATCTAGCGGAAATTACGCAAGCTGGTTTTCCGATTTGACGACGCGGTGACAAATCCAACGTCATTTACGCTCTGACTCCACTTGCGCTTTTGAATTCACATTGCAATTTTTCACTAGAAATTACCGTTATGGACGCAATTTGAACAATGACTTTTTATGTAACCATATTTTTATGTTGCTACATTATATTATATTTTTTACATACATACAATACCTACACTTATAGATTTATTATTAGTATTGATTGATACCATAAACGAGGAAAGTTTGTGTAAATAAACTCTTAAACGAATTAACTGATTTTTATGAAACTTGGTAGATAAACATTTAGACGTACAGGACACAGGATAGATTATTTTTTCTTTTTCAACGCAGACGAAGTCGCGTTAGTTGTTAGTGTTAGTGTTATTAGTGTATACAGAGTATGATATTAAAAACGTTATAAAAGAAAAATAAATATACATCTAAGAATGCTTTGGTATAACTTTCTCTGTTTTCAAGTGTACGCTGCAAGTGAAGGATAATGAAGATAGTGGAACGGAACGGACTCCAGAAAACTTTAATCGTTTGCCGAAACACAAAAGCACATATGCTTTTAATTTATGAATGCCTATTGTAGAGTACACTACGACTCATCTGCTGTGTTTATAATTGCAAACAGATGTGAATCCTATAGCTGGTGGAATGCGCTTAGTATTTTTTTTTTAAATAATGTCAAAAAGTTTTGTAATAAGAGAGTATCTAAGTATTATTTTTCTGGCATATTGTCTCGTGTTGGTAATGTTGGATTATTCGATGCTCAATCGATTTGCAAGTTTCAATTTCCGTGCCAAGTTTAAGTTGAAACGGGGTTGTGTAGTTATATTGGAAAGAGGTTGCAAAGTACTTTCGCTTATATACACTGTATGTAATTGTAAGTCAAACCTCTTAATAATTTAAAGAATGTCCTAAACTAATATGAATCAGTGTAAAATGCTAGTTATTTATTCAAAATTAATCACAAAATTAGTTACAGGGAATGCGACGTGAAGGGAAAGTACCTTAAATATCCTAGATAGGATATTTTGTTGAGAGAAGACTTTATGTTATTTTTAAAAGTTAGTAATACTGCATTCAAAGATGCTAAAATACTCTTATATTTTCTCCGGTGTATTTTTCATTTTTTATTGCGGACGAAATTGCAGCACCAGATAGTTTCTAATAAAAATCGTAATTGAAACTCGCTTACTTTTATGATGTTAAAATTATAATAAAATCGTTTTTCTTTAAAAATGCAGCATTAAAATGCGCTCTGCTATTCGGATCGGTAACAGTTTCAGGATCTATTTAACTTGCTTCGTGTATTTTTAAGCTAGAATATTGCTAAAATAGCGAAATCTAAACCAGATTGCGAGACGTACTATTTTCGTATGTTTTTTTTTTTTTGTTAAATAATACATTCACGCCAACCAAATTTACTCTATAACTGGGTTATGCATCATTTTCAGCTTCCATACGAAACACCTCCTCAAACACTTACACACTCCTAGTTAGCGGGAAATGAAATTAAAATGCAAATTTATAATTTAGTTTGCAGACAGCTAATGGTCGTACAGACTTGACATGTTTTAACGTGACGTGCCGGGCCTTAGTCCATAGAGGTAACGCCACATTCATTTACTTCATTCGTTGTATAGTATAGTAGGTCAGCGAACTTTACCTACATAGACGTTTTCATTTCACTCGTCATTTCTCAACAC
This sequence comes from Synanthedon vespiformis, assembly GCA_918317495.1. NCBI lineage: Eukaryota > Metazoa > Arthropoda > Insecta > Lepidoptera > Sesiidae > Synanthedon > Synanthedon vespiformis. The sequence goes on from OU906947.1 coordinate 10,220,324, forward strand.
ACTTGTATGTATAGGCAGCAATGTTTGCCATTGTGTTATAAATTGATTACTTTCTGAATCGAGTTCATTGTTTTATTCGATGTTTGGCATAGGAAATATCTTTTCGTTCGCTTCAGTACAGGCCCCGATTTCACGAAGTGCGATCCCCTTATATCTCGGAGAGTTATAAAGATATGATATTCAAAAAGATATGTTATCAAAAAAGCTGTAAGCTGTGCAAAAACAATTTTTCAAAAGTTTTTGATTTTGGCGCTCGATATTTTGGAAACGAAGAATGATATCGAAAATTTAAGAAAAACTTCTATGGACAATTTAGTCAGCTACAATTTGAGCTTCAAATAAAGACGATCGGGTTAAGGGTTTTCCCTGTAGCTTAACCTTTTTGATAGAAGTCAACAACTCAGAACAACATAATTTCGAATTGAAGTGATGGTCGAACAGTGCTTGATAGTCGTGTGAGGCACTAAATCTGTGATTTTTTTCAAAATCACATTATTACCTAACCCAATCTAAATCTTTTAAGAGAAATACTTTGAGATTTTATACCGCATAACCCAGTTGACCGATTGTCTGCCAATAGCACATGTGCTCTGGTTAGATTAACATTGGTTTGGCAATGCATGCAATATTGTCAATATGCAATACAGCCTACATAGTAAGTAGAGAGTTAATTCAAAATTTATTATTTGAAACCTATAAGTACCTACTTATTTAATCTTTATTTCTTTTTTTAAAACAAAACCCTTTATGAAATACTCAAAAACAACAAAACAGTTTAAAGTATCGTCTCGAGGTAGGTACCCAATGAAGAACTTGTAAATAGTTACGGTGCTTGGCACTTTTAAGCCCCTACTAGTGCCACTACTTCAGCGATGCGAAAACTTTTAAACATGATACAAGCTAAAAGCAAACTAGGCAAATAAATAATAAAGAATAAATTTTAACGGCTTGGCAAATAAAAAATGAGATAGCCGGTAAATATATGTGTGTCTAGGGGAGCCAAGTGGACGGAGGGTGCATAAAGATATAGGCAATATTAAAGTTATCTACATATGTATTCTTAAGAACTGTTTGAACAAGAATGAATGTAGATAAGTATATACATTATACATACAGGTTTGGTACTGGAAAAGTTTGTCGGACTCGCTAAAGAGTCACTTCATCTGTAGGATACGTTCATTACGCTAACATTTAGTTCAAAAACATTAATCAATATTTGACTCCTCCGTTGGTCAGTTGAAATTGGAAATTCCGTTAGCGAACTCTCAGCCAGCCAATGCATGGCTGCATTGGCTGGCTGAGAGTAAGTAGGTGAGACAATGACATTTATTTGACACCGATTCTTCGCTTCTGTCTGTATTAATGTAGAGTTCATTAAAAAAATACTCAATTTCATTGGTCACTGCAAGGCATTGCGATTTTCGACGTGAGAACACGTCTTTAAATTTGCTTACATAGTAGGAGCATCGAAATAATATATCTATGCTAGCAAGTAGGAGGCCATTCAGAAAAGGCAATGATAACAAAGTCGGGGAATAGACAATTTAATGGTATACTTACTAGATGATGTCCGCGACTTCGTCCGCGTTCTCTATAGCCTATAGCCTTCCTCGATAAATAGAGTATCCAACACAAAAATATTTTTTCAATACGAACCAGAGATTAGCGCGTACAACCAAACAAACAAACATACTCTTCAGCTTTATATATTGGTACAGATATAAGGTATATTTAAATTTTATTGATTGGATATAAATTACGTGTACAATAAGCTTAAAAAGAAAAAAAAACTCATAACGTACACGTCTTCACATAAATACACATCCTATATTTATTTTTTAATATTTAGCATCGAAAAGTAGATGTTTAAAACTTATTTTATACATACCACAGAACGATCAGTAGTAATAATATACCGTTATATTTTTTTCCACTCAAATTATAGTAACTGTAAAATAAATTCAGTTTCAACAAACTTAATGGATTTTTTCATAAAAAGTTAATTTCGCAATTTCCCTGTGACATCCTATAAATAACAAGACCATGCTGTATTTACACCAACCACTCACTAACGAACCCCGAACCTCTAATTCTAATTAACTTCAACAGCGCTTCTACTGGCCAACTCTAGTTCTTTCAAGGATTGCAAATTGTAGAGGTTTCTCTTCATATTTTTTTTCACTGCTAATCTAATCTAAAAATAAATATTTACACTACGTTATACATTTATTTTAACGGTAGGCCTCTCGTACCTATTCATATCCTTGTCCTTTAGGTATTCCTTATGCCAATAAGGCCACAAATAGCATCAAACCTTGGCAATGCTTGCAATAGAAGACGGTGGCCATAACTTTAAGGGGGGCCATAGGCCATACAATCAGCCTATTGTCTATCTTCATTATTCCCAACTCCAAAAACTTTTCTATAAACCGTAGAGTGATTTATTTATTTATTTATTTATTTATATTTGGGAAACATACAATATCTCGATACACATTATACACATACATAAAAGTAAAACATAAATCAACAAAGTTTCCACTAAATAACTAAAACATATAATAAGTTACAAGACAGGAGTACATAATATTGAAGGCTGAGAGTAAACATATACACAAAGGCAGACAAAAAAAGAAAGAGAAAAAGAAACAAATACACCATATAACAAATAGCATATAACATATCAAATAAATAGATAAACTGTCCGCTACAAAGAGACGATTATACAACTATATTTTCGAGGTATTTTCGATTATGATCACCTACTTGTTGGAATTATACCTTTACGCTATAAACCCTCTGTTGAATGAATGAAGAATAATTAGAAATATGCACAAAACCAGTCTGCACAACTCGTTGTATAGTCCAATGCACCGTTGCACTTTTCGGTCGAGTTCGTTTTCAGCTGAATTTTTTAAAAACATACGCCGACTGTTGCATACGCTGTTTTGTTATAATTCAAAAACAAATTCCCTACTCGTAACGCTTGTGTGCAATTTGCATTGCACACGTACTCTGTGACAGACCGACATTGCAACTGTCCTTACTAATTTGTTGGATCGATGATTGCATGCCTCTGCTTTTTTAAAAAAATCCCTCATCGTTATTACGAAACCTACTAACGAATGACATCAAATGTACGGATATAACATTTCTAAACCTTACTATAGAGGGTAGGTTTATGCTAATATTATCACACGTTGTACATGCACATGCATTTTATGCCTTCAAGCATAAGCATTCACCGTGAAATAACAGCATATGTGCTTTTGTGTTTAGGTGAGTTATTAAGCGATGCCATTGGCCTTCCTAATCTATTATGACAGAACTTGTGTTATAGGCGATGGTAGCCACCTACCATGTAGTGTACCGTCAGCTTGTCATTAAATACTAACCTCATTAATTGTCATTAATTGTCTACCTTAGTATTAAATAAAAACACCGAACCGAATGCTTTTCAATCTTAACCTTTAACTTCAAAGCTTAAGATTTTTTATTCATAAAACCGCGTATTTTTATAGTGAAGCAAGTTTTTATAGTAATAACTAGCTGCTACCCGCGACTTCGCCCGCGTATAAAAAATAGATAACCTATTCTCAGACCTACCAAGTGTACATATTATGAAATTTCATCAAAATCGGTTAAACCGTTTCGGAGGAGCATGGCAACTAACACTGTGACACGAGAATTTAATATATTTAAATATTATGAAAGTAAATACGCCTATTAATTTCACATATTATTATAATAGTAAAGTAACGATACGTGTCAAGAAGTATCGTCGCGATATTTAAAGCCTACATTTCTGTAGTCTATTTACATAACATATATATAAAGAATAGAAATAATTAATTATAAGTATAGGCTTTATTTACAAAATATTATCTAAGTAAAATCTAAGACTAAAAACTAAAATATATTATTAAAAGGAGTCCTTTAGGCAAGGTTCCGAAGATACTGGCAATCTGTAGTTGATTTAGTATTTGCTCTGTTACCTTGAACAACGACAAAAAAAGAGAGAAAATATTTTATTGTTTATTGATAGGTTTGATAACCTCTAATATATATTTAAGAAAAAAAAAATTTTTTTTAATGTTATATACTTAGTTATTTTTCCACACAATTGAATCTTCATCAAGAATAAATCATTGTTTCATAATATCATCAATATATCATCGATCAAGCTCAGTCAACAGTAATTAGTGGTAACTCAGCGGTGCACTGCAATGTGCATAAACTAAATAATCAGTGGAGTTTATGTCTAGACAATCAATTATTATTTACAAGCTTTCCCTTGGATTTAATCGCTTTGCCATGGTACTTTAAATATATGCCTCCGTCGTTATAATATACCTAATTCATTCCATAGTAAATTACTTTTATAAATGTTTATTCAATTTTTTTTATTATAAAATTATCCATTGGTGAAAACAGCATGAAAATCGGTGAAGAATTTTTGAAGTTTATTGCGAACACACACACAGACAGACGCGGCAGAGGACTTGGTTTATAATTAATATGCAAGGATGATCGATATACTAAACAAAGCAGGTCTAATCGAAAAAAATTGTTCGAAAATACGAGAAACTCTCATTGAGAAAACTAATTGTTGAAAATATATCAGTTCACGTAGGAGTGACCTCGGCTTCATTCGGTTCTAGTTTTTCAGAACTTACGTGATAATTTATCACTTGTTGGCACGATACTCGCACGCTTGGGGAGAAATTCAAACATCATAAAAATGTTTAACTAAAATTGGTACAATTTTCATGTAGTTTTACAATTTTTTTAAAAAAATATTTTATTTAGGCGCCGATTTTTATTTTGTACTAATCTTTTGTAACTTTTAGCCCGCTCGTCATCGAATTAATATAACTCTGCCGCTCGTACGTTGAATGATAAAGTTTCAGCACGTGTTATTTCAACAATTTAATATTTCCTATGTGGAATGTTTCGCGCCCAACATTTCCACAGATCTATGGCCAACAACGGCAACTGTCGAATTAATGATAGTTCGACAGTTGCCGTTGTTGGCCTTTTTATTGCCCGCAGAATCCGTCCCTGTCACGCAAGGGCAATAAATTGATTAATCTATTACCAACTGTATCTTATAGATCTGTAACAGGGAAATATAAATACCTATGTATAATTTATATACTGGTATAAATTTTCTTTTGCGCTAGATATAATAATTATGTACTAGCTGGTGCCCGCGACTTCTTTCGCGATGATAAATTAAAAATATAAAAGCAATTATAACGCTTGACAACTTGTTGCTATCTATAACACATTGGCCAGGCGTTAGTCACAGTTTTATATTTTAGATAATCCCTCGGGAACAGGGTGTCCCAGACAGCGTGTATGCAAAATTTCATGGTGATCAGTTCAGTAGTTTTTGCGTGAAAGCGTAACAAACTCACATTCACATTTATAATATTAGTAAGAATTTTATTAATTACATGACGAGTTAGCGATTTTCGAAGGTGTGAAAAAAATTTCTTAGTATGCAAAAAAAGTGCATGCGGCAAAAGGAAGAGGTAAGTTAATGAACTGTTCTGTCGTTTCCTATTTATAAAGTAAAAAAAAAAAAACAATTTAAACTCCCTCTCGGTTTATTGGATGTCGACCTCTCATAAATTTTCGTTACAAAAATTAAATTAGTTACAGCGACATAATATAGCGTTTCTTGGCAGTTACCTCTGAAAAGTTCCCGCAGTGAACAACTTATTAATCTAGCTCATGAAAAATAAATATAAGCACTCAAGTTCTCGAAACTCGGGTAATGCTTGATAATATTTATGGTGACATCAGCTCGGATTCTATTTTTGAAGCGGTAAGATACGAAGGATAAGTAATTTAGGAACCCAATTTTTAAAAACTATATATTTTTTTTAAATAAAGGGACTAAGCTTAGGGTCCATTAAATACTACTAGATGTCACCAATATTTGTGTTGTAAATATTATACACAAATATTAGCTTTCTCCATTTATTTTCCATAATAAACTTTTAAGTGTAAGATATTTTATACTCCTCTGCCTCCACAAATTTTCTTAAAAAGCGATCCATTTGTCGCTTGCAATATCCAATAAATAGACAATAACACAAGAGCATCATAGTCGAGGACGGGATGGAAATTATCTGTTGACCCCTTAACCGCAAGGGTAACTGACAAATCGGGTAATTTGCTCATGCGTCCATTCCTCACGAATCGAAAATGTGGTAAAGGCTGAAAAAGACAGTGTTTCCTCTTAAGACATCTTAGAAGATATATTTTTTAATTAATTTTCTTATAAAAAAAATAGTAATTAAATTATATTTGAATTACTCCTTTTATACATGTATATTTAAGAATAATTCGGTTGGAAGATCATTGCGACGCGACGTTTAAAAAAGTAAATGATTTTTTATCAAATCTTAAAAAAAAAAACGAAACATTAGATTCGATCGTATTTTCTATTGTATTGTATTTTAATTTTCTTAGTTGGTGTGGTTAATTAAACACTTGAAATATACTAAATCGATCAGTGGCTTTATTATTTATTAATGTAACTATCAATTAACTTACGATTCGGGTTTAGTCACAAATTGACACAGGATATTCTAAATGTTTAGATTTTAGAATGAGTGGTTTATATTTTTATTTGCGAAGTATAAAAATAAAAAAACAAAACATATTGGTTTAGTAGCAAATATATAATAACCAATATTATCTCTAATATTACTGATTTTCTAGAACTACTCTAAGTCGGATTCTTTCAATTCAACAAAATTCAACAAAAAACCGAGGTGTTTAAAATTTAAAACTAGGAATGAGCATGTGCCTTAAAATTGAGTGAAACGTGGGGTGTATTAAATAAATAAAAATGTTGATATGTTAATCAAATCATCTGTGTTTCGATAAAGCCAGAGTTATTTCATTAAAATTTGACCCAACGGCATATTATAATTTGATATTGACGAAGGTCTTAACCATGTAATAATATTGGTATTCGCTTTGGTTCTAATATTAGTTTTGTAGAAGTTATTAGTTCCATATCATAGTTAGGTTGGGTACACACTACTCGGCGTTAGAATTCTGAGCAATATCAATTTAGTACTTTCAAGTATTAATTAGCACTTCTTCTGATAATAAATTGTTAAAACAATCCTTAACCTTACTAATATTATAAATGTGAATGTGAGTTTGTTTGGTACGCTTTCACGCAAAAAGTACTGAACCGATCACCATGAAATTTTGCATACACGTTGTCTTGTTCAACGCGGAAGAAGTCGCGGGCACCAGCTAGTAAATAAGAAATAGCAAGTAAATAATATATAAGTTACTAGCTGGTGCCCGCGACAGCATATTGTACTCTTTTGTTTCGGTGAGAGAGTAAAGGATGTCAAAGCCCAATTTCTTGCCACTTATTCTTTATCCTACTAAGGTTGGCAACGAACTTACAACACCTAAAGACGTTGCTTTAGGTGATGTAAGTTCGTTATAATCAGAAACCAAATATATTAATAAGGTATATTTTTCTGCTGTTTCCAGTTACGCCGCACTTGTATTTGCCTGTCTATAAAGACAAATGTAAAAAGGGTTTTTTAAATATAAATCTAAAAAAAAAGCACTTTTTACATTTGCGCAGCTGACAGTTAGAGTAGCCAACTAATCCAATTAGATCGCAAAATATCGTAGATTGAGCCTTCATAATTAAACACATTTAATTCAAGTAGTCGTTTGAGTTTAGACGAGAATCTCTGGATGAGATTTGAGGTTTTGTAACTACAAATGTTGATCCTACAAAGTATATCATAGTTTTACGGTTTCCAAATGCTTTAGAATTAAATTATGCATGTAATAAAACTGTAGAATCGTAACATAGTACTTTCGAGATAAAATAAGTTCTGAATTCATGAATAATTGAATATAAATATGATGTCCACGTTCAATAACTTTTTAGCCTGACTCTACCAACAGTATGTACTATTTGAGGTGAGCCGCTATTGTAGGGTGGGTTAAATGCGGACAGATCTTATCGTATAAAATCGAAAAAAGTATAAATCCAATACAGAACACTCGACGGTGAAATTTTATTACGGACTGAATTGTCGAAATAAAAATATCGAATAACTTTTGTAAATGCACCCCCGTTTAACTTTAGTGCCTTTTAATGTAGGTACTTATGTAGCTAATATTTCTTTAGGATACTTCTTCAATAAGTATTCATTTAAAGACAGTGATATTGTATTATATGTAATTAAATAACTAATTCGGTTTTTTATGGTAGTTGGTAGGAAGCAGGTTTATACTGTTATTAGTGTTAATGATGTGTTAATTAATTAATGAGTAGGAAATCCAGAGCTCATCCATCCTCATTTGATGTTTATCATTGAATTTTTTAAAGTAAAAAGCCCTACAAAAACTTCAATAATAATAATTATAATGTTGTAAATAGGTAAAAATAAAAATCATTATAGGTATGTCGTATGCTGCAAAAAACAGTACGGACTGGTGGACAAGGAATTTCCATCTATCCCTACTAGTAAGGAAGTAAGGACCCCAATCGATCAGCGGACTGTAAAATAGGATTACAGTCCGCTGATGTCAACTCCAGCAACCCCAAGCACCATAGGCTTCTAGATGTTTTGCAGTCGCTGGGAACACGACTGCACACAAACGAAATTCTGTAAGAAAAAGTAAGGGGTGCCAGGTACCACGGTACCACTTCAAAATAACCATGTCATCTTTTGTGGTCATCCACAAAAAACGCATCACTTAAAATGTAAAAATATCTATTCGAAATGTTGTTAAAGTTATTTTTAATACAAAAGTCCACACTAAGAAAGAGGTACAGAAAAGTTTGCACTTTTGTGTTACAACAGAGTGCTCAAACTTTTTTACTATTCGTAAAACAGGTTCAAAAACTGGGACTGGAGCAATTTTAAAAAGGTCACTACTGATTCAATGCTGTGTTACGTTTTCATTGAAACAATTTTTTTATCTGCAGCTTCGCTGAACCTCTGTACAGTGTTGCGATATGATGCCTGGCGAATATCCAGCAAGGAAATCGTGCACATCAATAATTTTAATGTTTCCCAGTGCACCTCCTTGGTCCTCTTATTTTTACGATACTATTACTTATACTAAACTCTATATTGTGTACAAAATATTCGATTATTCGCTAAATGGCAGATTCTGAAAAAGGCAGATTCTGTGAACGGCAGATTCTATTTATCTATATTATTTCTTATCCTTATCCTATCACATTTTAAATTTAAGCAACAACAAATTTAACTATTTATTTATCAATATTCAATATACTAATATGTATGTATGTATGTATGTATGTATGTATGTATGTATGTATGTATGTTCCTCTATAACTCTTAAACGAATTATTATATTTTCATGAAATTTGGTAGATAAATTTAGACACAGGACGAAGTCGCGGGCGCCAGCTAGTAATAAATAAAATTGTTTATAACGTAGATTAAATATAATATGATTTCATTTAGTTTACTTATAAGTTTATTATTATTTTCAATGATACGCAATTAATATTAATTAACTTGACATGAGTACCTCTGTTAAATATGTTTTCCTCGTAAATTGGTATTCCAGGCGAAGTTTTATTATTCATAACTAAAGGAAGTGGAGCCTTCTATTTTTGCTACAGTAATGAGTTTTGTAATCTTTCATGTAGGCAACTAATTACATTTATTATGTATTACATTAATTATAGATACAATGATACTGCTTCATTATTTTATAATATGATAATGATATACGAGTAGGCTTATTAGATTCAACTTACGGTTTTCGAAAGGTTACGCGTTCCGTAGCTGTTAACACTACAATTTCGAATAATTATCGCTAGATACCTTTTATTTTAATTTTTAAAAATATAAAAAGTACTAGCTGGTGCCCGCGACTTCGTCCGCGTTGCACGGTGAATGTTGAATTATGTGATAATATTTTTAGATGACCCTTTTCGTCAGCTTTGAAAGCAATATAACGATTGATGCATTGTTGCTATAACACTTTAGCTAGGCGTTAGTAATATATTTTATTTTAGATGATCCCCTCAGGAACAGTACTTTTTTCTGGATGAAAGGTACCCTATGACTTTTCTGATGTCCCAGACAACGTGTATGCAAAATTTCATGGTGATCGGTTCAGTAGTTTTTGTGTGAAAGCGTAATAAACAAATAAACTCCCGTTCACATTTGTAATATTAGTAAGGATTATTACTTTATCACATTACTAACAGTGCAACGATTATGTAACCATTCCCTCGCAGATCTCGTTTTTACATAATTTCCTAGTAGAGAAGGTAATATACATTCTATTGTGTTCTCTCAGCCTTCCGTTTTATTCATGACTATGTATGTACTTGTCTCTTCCATAGTAAACAACTGACAAAATAGGTTTATTGTACGAGTTCATCAGGTAGATCGATTAAATGGCAGGTGGCGTATATAAGACTCCCTACTCTAAACTTTCCCGAAAAAAAAAAACGGAGGAGCGTCCAACGCACACACATACAATCGGGTATATGCAATGTGTTGGCGTGATCGCGTACGTAGACAGCTGGACGCGCATAAATGTGAGCATTAGCATGTTGCTGACGCAAACCCATACATTTTTTCCCTACCCAAAGTGGTATAACGCGGCTATAGAAGTTTTCACTTCAAAAATACTCCATACGCGAACTTTCCCTACGCTCTGATCCAGGACTAATAACTTACAGTGTCTATCTATGGCTTCTTATTTATTTCTTACTTTTATTCTATACCTCAAAGCCAATTCGCGCGGCTTTACTTTTGAAATTTAATATTTTTTTAAATATATATTAAGTGCACCTACATATATGTTAATTAATCAAACAAATGACGAATATTGATTAAGTAAAATATTTGAATTATGTTCCTCATTTATGCTAATTATAATTAATGATTTTATGTGATCGCGACTTTGGTAATGGAGTTTACCTACGCATTATTTATAAATTATGACTATATGCAGTAATTAATTATGAATACAATAATAATTAATTATTCACTAAATATTTGATTTTATACAACAATGAATTTTAGGAGCTTGATTTGGGTGCTATGTATAAAACGTTATTATTATTTAATTGTGTATATTGTGTACATTTAGGAGGAAAAATATGTTCGGAAACCTTGTGGTTTTCTGCATTACGTATATGACTTCCGTTTCACCTCACTTTCACAAACGTGGGTGGCGAATTGGCGTGGTAGGGTAATTAAACTGGCAATGAGATTATCAGTTGGCATTGGTGCCAAAACACATATTGCACTTAATACACTCCCAATTTTTTTATGCAACTAAGTACTCTTAATTTTATACGCCCCTCTTTAATTTTTTGCTCAATACAAAAACATAAATGCCAAGCTTTTTACATAAGGTATGAATATCTTAAAAACGTTCTTAACCAGAAGAATTGTAACACTTGGTTATTATGAAATGAAGGATTGCTCATTTTACCCAAATATAAGAAAATGTGTCACCATATAATAAGTGTAGATGAATGTTTTGAGTTGAAGCCCAAGTATTTTTCTGAGCACTCAGTATTGTTGGACGGTGGCCAATGCTTGCTGGAACTTAGGGCAGAAATCCAAAACCTTCGGGTATGAATTTAAAAACAACAGTAAAAGTGAACAAACCGTCCGTTACGAACAGTGTATGGGTCGTTTATTTCGTTGGTAACACCTTTTGTGGTAAACGGTAACTTAATTGTCGGTCTGTTACCAAAAAAAAACATTATTGTCTCTAAATACTTAATTCCAAACTGAATCGATAAGAGCTAAAAGACGTTTTTGACTATTATATTGATGCTTTTCAAACGATATCACAAGGTTAGAGTCGCATATTTTTTCTAAAAGCCAACCTCTAGTTTTTCGTTACTTAAGTGTGTTATTTGTTGTTACTTAAGTTGAAAATTTATGGTATTTAAATTGTTCTAAGATTTCCTTGTATACTCCAATTAAAACCGATTACTTAACGAAACGTTGAAAATTTCTTTGAAAGAACGAACCTCGGGGATATTTGTAAACTTTTCTTAGCGCATATTATTAAGATATTTTATTTATTCTTAAGTAATCAAAGAAATTATCATCATCATTGCCCACAAATGTCTAACTGGACGTTTAGTGCTAATAATGATCATCAATACTAATAATAAATCTGAAACTAAATTGACGAATTTTACAATTTGTTTCTGTGTGTATGTATGTATGTTCCTCCATAATTCTTAAACGAATTAACTGATTTTCATAAAACTTGGTAGATAAATATTTAGACGTACAGGACATAGGATAGGTTCCATTTCAACGCGGACGAAGTCGCGGGCGCCAGCTAATTAATTAAAAATTTAAAAAAATAATAGTATTACTGAAAAATAATAATAAAATAATAATACTGAAATATCAATAAGAGAACATAGTTAGAAAAATTTTATTGCCTTCTATTTACAGAGAGATAGAAATGGTTTATGTGGTTGATGTGACAAACTAATCGGAAAGGCAGTTGCGGTTAAACTAAACGAGATAAAAGGGGTCGCTCTGTTGTGACATTCCTGAAATCGCGCTTCCACAATTATTTCCGCGCTTCAACTTGTTTATTGAATACTAAAGCTGGTGCCCTCAAAGCCAGGCAAACAGACAAACAAGACTGGTATGGTTAAACAAAAACTTCTATTATCGTGATATTATCGTTTCAATGCGATTATATTAGGTAAAGCAAACAAGGTAACCGACCTGTTTATTTGTAACGTGAGCCTTAATTGTATTAGTCGACCTTGGCCACTTACTAATTCATTAATTAGACAATGACTCCATAGGAGGTTCCCCAAAAATACCTGAGGGACATTCATTACTGAAAGCTCGACTCTATTTTTAAAATACAACCAACAATTTGCAGCCTCAGGTCTTTAATAAGTATATGCTTTACATATATAAGTCACACCTAATAATACTTATGTAAATCAATTTTATTGTATGTAGCAGGATGCTTAATTATAGCCCTTCGTTGACTTATTAATATTTTCATACCATAACGAGAAACATTTTAACAGCAAGTAACGAGAAATAATATCAAAATTTAAAACATTTTTTATTACAAACGTGCATTAAAATATTTAGTAACTAGCGGGCGTTTTGCTTTAGGTATCGCATTTTTAATAACCAAACCGCTTTCTTTGCGGCCCAGTGTATTTCAATTCAAGGTATTAAATTTGAGAAGCGCTAAGTTTTATCTTGCTTAATGAGGTAAGCACTTTGGCCCATCCACAGCCGGACCGGCTTCAATAAAGTTTGAAATTTTCAATCCGATTTAAGTATTGGTTCCTACTGAGAGGAATCGAAAATTGGTTTACCTGACGAGCAGCCCCGTAAACTTTGGATTAGTTGTCCGAATCAATTATTCACATTCGCCGCAGTTACCTTCTGAATATTCACTTTGTTTTTAAAGCAGTCAGCCCAGTAAAGGCTATAAACTTGGCAAGCCTGTTTAACCTATAAAATTTACAAGCATTTAATATGATAGACAATATTAAGCAGTAAATTTAATGCGCCCGCGACTTCGTCCGCTTTGAAAAAGAAAAAACTAGCCTATCCTGTGTCCCGTACGTCTAAATGTTTATCTACCAAGTTTCATGAAAATCTGTATTTATTGGTAGCTTCAAGTTATTTTGTGAGAAAATTTGCTAATATCTATATAAGTAAGTGTAACCTTCCAGTTTTATAGAGGACTAGCTGTTGCCCGCGACTTCGTTCGCGTTAAAAAAGATAAACAGTACCCTATCACGTGTCCCGTACTTCTAAATGTTTATCTACCAAGTTTCATGAAAATCAGTTAATTCGTTTAAGAGTGATGGAGCAACATAATATACATACAGAAAAAAATTCTAAAAATGGTCAATTTAGTTTCAGTATCATGTATAGAGCTTACACTATGTATACACGATATTTCTGAAAACAAAGTAAATTACTCCATGACCGACCGCTACAGATTTATTATTAGTATTGATATAAAAGCAAACAGTTGCTGCTAAGAAAGTTTAAGTACCGTATAGTTTAAAGTGTGATTCTAAAGACATGATCTAGCCCTCTAGCGAGAGAAAGCCTCTTGAGGTGTTGATCGGGGCTCATCGCTATAAGAGCGTTCACCGATACAAATCCAGGAGGATGTTTCTTTCTATGTACCGAACGCTTAAAATAAGACTCAAAAGTTTGTTTAAAATCATATTTTTAATGTGTTATTGAATACAGTTTACGTGAAGTAGTTGTTTCTAGTGTCAGCCCCCTCGTAACAGGCAGGAAGCTATTGACAAAGTGATCACTTCTAGCGTTTGTATACGGCGCAACAAGTAGGCTTAACTATCACCGAGATACAACCCCATTCTTTTCAACAACATTCTGTCATCTCTAGATATATCTTCAATGCATTTACTCTAGTTACCTTATTGAGTTGAAATGTAAAAATAAAATATATCTCACAGTAAAAAGATTTCTTTGTTTAATTATGTTGTATTAGGATTTTATCATTTTTTATATCGCTTAAGTAAGTATATGTAGTCTCACGCCAAACGCTTATCCACTCACTGCAGTTTTAAGTTGCTCTAACCTAAGAAAAATCGTCTAATTTCGTCTATACGCTTATATGGATTATATTATATATGCGTTGTAATTGAAAAACAAAACCGCTTAATTCTTAAATATTTGGCGAATTACAACTAAAATAACAATTAAAATTACACTACAATCTAACTAAAGGAGTATTTTGTCAGAAATAAGAGTTCCTTTATGACTACCGCCGACGAACATTATTTGTTTTTTAATTTTGTAATTTGTAATTTGTAAATTGTAATTTTGTCCTCACTTATTGAATTCGAATCGCCATTCTTCGTGCCACTCTATTGAATTATGATGTTAGCGAAAATCCTTCCAGGCTACTTTTTTGTCCACTTAGTTTATCTATCTGACCGTCGGAGGACAGTATTCAGTGATTGGATTTAAATCTACCTGAGTAGGCATATACTTGCCTAATAAGGACTGTCGATAATTAGCATAATGTTTCCTCACACATCGTGCAGCTTTCAAAACAATCACCATATTTTAAAATAGTCAGGGATAAGATTTAATAATGTCCCCTGGGCGATTATTGAAGAGGTCATCATTGAGTAACGAATTGTAAAACACTAGTGTTAAAGTGTCTTTTCGTCTGAACGAATTCTAAAAGAAAACATCCGGGGGAATAACACAAGGAAAATGCTGAGAGATTTATTACCCCCACATTTTTGGTCGGGGGTGTTGTGTTGGACGGGAGCGATAAATCAAGGAGTCGTTTGATTATGAGACTAGCAATGCGCCCGATGCACTCGTTTCTACTGACATTCTTATCTCACAATTTCTTATTAAAAATCTTAAGTATAAATTAGGTAGTATAAAACAGAGACATTTTTTGAAGTGAAAACTTTCATAGCCGCGTTATACGTGTTTGGGTAGGGAAAAAATGTATGGGTTCGCGTCAGCAACATGCTAATGCTCACAAGTCACAGTTAGCCGCGCGCAGCTGTCTCCCGATAGTATGTGTGTGCGTTGGTTTTAAGTTTTTACTTCTGTCGGCAGTCCTCCTGACTGCCTCCGATTGTTTTTTTTATCTACAAAAATCTTCGTGAAGGCTGTATATATATGAAAAGCACATTAAAAATAGGTTTAAACAATAAACAATTTTCCATTTCGTTTAAACCTTTATAAATATAATATGTAAAGTGAACTAAGTAAACACTCCAATTCCCTTGTTCAGTCCCCGTAGGGGAGGTGCGATCATAACGTCTTGATGCCTCCAGCTCCACTAACTACCGTCTTGGCCTTGAATAGATATCAACCTAAAGGTTATTAAATGTTTAGACCTTCAAAACCTTTACGTGACAATTTAATATAATGTCATCATAAATTACCTACTTATAGCTTATGTAATCAAAAATTGTATATTTATTTGAACTACCTAAAATATCCTGGGGAAAATTTTAACATATATATTTTTCGAAATATTATAAGAGATCTAATACCTACCTACTTTTGTGTTGATGTATGTATGTCGGTTCGTAAGTAATCTTTTATGCAATATCTTATATCTTATTCTAATCAACAGAGCAATTGCATCTAGATTTGTTTGTGTTATATGCGACGGTAGCTCACTCATAAAATTATTACAAAAAGTCACTCTTTTAATTAATGAATGATGAATATTTATTTGAATAATGAATTATCGAGAAAGGCTATTATATAACAACAGCTAGAAAAAATGTGCCTTTCGAATACTTTATTTAATTAAACTGATAGGTACAGTCATTTTTATGAGGTGTTTACAGTGGTAATGTTATAAATCTTCTCAGTCGATCGGTGTTTAAGCAATATTTCATCCACATCATATAACAGACGCCGACAAAATTCGGGAGCCGCTAGCCGACACGGAAAGCGATGCAAATGAATTTCTAAAGTTCGGTAACGTCGGCCAATATCTAGAGTCAATTTGAGTCGACCGAATTGAATTTACTGAGAACGAATTCACAATATTAGTGAAATAGTCCCTAATGTATTCACTCGTGCGGAAAACTTACACAATAGGAAGCCTCGCTTCATTCCATTGGGCACGACTAATTTGATATCAGTATAAAAAACGTCAGCCAATTGGCTCGACATATTCATGTGAAAAATGCTGTCTATTCAGTTGTAGATATAGTTTCCAATCGAATTCACTTATCCTTTTATATAATAATTCTTTTTAACAAAAAATAAACCGACTTCAAACCGTCTCATGGTCTTTTCTCATGGATGCCATTATCAGAACTGGACCAAATTGAAATGGGACCACACGGGAAGCACCAGCTTTCAATTAAAAAAAGAATCATCAAAATCGTTTCACCCAGTCGAAAGTTATGAGGTAACAAACATAAAATACCTCCTCCTTTTTTGGAAGTCGGTTGAAAAGTGATATATTTCTATTATGTGGAGCGAAACTGTGGATCCAAGTGGAAGGAGGCTTTTTTCATGATAATGTTCAATTTCTATTCAATATTGTATAGAATGGACAATATATATTGGTCACTCGAAGTAAAGAAATATATGTTAAATATTTTTGTTTAAATATAAACAATGCTAACAAAACATCGGAGGCTCTGAATGTTGTTGTAGAATTTGAATGATTTTGCATATACCGAGCGCACCCCCGGAGACTGCAAGGGTGAATTTATACAAGAAGGAAACAATAGCAAAGCCTACATTTCTAGGTGCGCTATAAATGATTATATTTAGATCTTAGTATAAACTTAAACACTTTAGTTTCTATTACCTACTTCATTCAATAACATTTTTGAATTTATTATACACTATAGGTTTTTATGATGAGAAAAAATTTGTTTGTTTATACGTACGTAAAAATGCTTAAGCTTTTGGATAAAAAAAAGAATGTAGGTACTTACATAAAATATAAGTGCTATTTTTATTTTTTTTTGTTATTTTTTTGTTAGAAATAAGGACAAAAGCTATTTTAAGGCACTAAATAAGGCCCTAGTTAAAATCGATCGAAGCCACAGAGCACATAATTATATATTTCAATAAATTATTAGTAACCGATAAACAAGTAAGAAAAAGAAATTTCTTCTTTCCAATTTTTTCTTTTCTTGCTTCATGAAAAAAGAATTGTTTCACTCGTAAATTGTATAACTAAATTTGAATATTTTTTTTTATGTTAAGGTATGATGGTAGGTGGCTACCGTCGCCTATAACACAAGCAACGCCATAAGTGCTACAAGTGCGCTGCAGACCATAGAAGGATTGAGGATAAGGGATAATGGAGGGATGGGGCAATTTATAAGCTTATTTACTCTGCTCTCTATTTACTGTTATTCAATTCGACCTTAACTCATATCTTATTAATTGAATCACCTTTACGCTTGACTCTGCCGGCATCGGCATAACAGTTTATCTTTAATACTTCGGGATACATTATATATGAGGGAAAAGCCTCTGAAGCTATAATCATTTTATATCACGGAAGCTATCTGTTTTATACAGCACCAATACCTACTGAAAATCAATAGTCACGGGAAAAACCTAGTTATTTGTATTTTATGTATTCATTGGTTTAACCCGCGACTTCGCCCGCTACCAAACTTCACAGAATCACCCGCTGGACTAATATGAAGATTGTCTGAAAATTTCATCATAATCATACATACATCATACATACATACATACATACATACATACATACATACATACATACATACATACATACATACATACATACATCCATCCATCCATCCATCCATCCATCCATCCATCCATCCATACATACATACATACATACATACATACATACATACATACATACATACATACATACATACATACATACATACATACATACATACATACATACATACATACATACATACATACATACATACATACATACATACATACATACATACATACATACATACATACATACATACATACATACATACATACATACATACATACATACATACATACATACATACATACATACATACATACATACATACATACATACATACATACATACATACATACATACATACATACATACATACATACATACATACATACATACATACATACATACATACATACATACATACATATACATACATACATACATGAAAATGCGCAACTCGCAAGAAATTTTCAGTTAAAAAACTGTAAAAATTAATGTAAAAAGTTGAACGTCTTACATAAATAGGTATCCTTTGGTTTCCAAAGCGGCCGAAGCGGTATCTGACAGTAAAGATTGAATAAATGTTTCCGAAGGCTGAAGCCGCGCTGTCGATGTCGCGGGAAAAAGCGAGTATATTACACAAAGTATAAAACGAAGTTGCTTTCTGCCTCTCTCTGTGTCTCTGATTACTTGTTCTCATCTCAACCACCCAACGGAATTTCGTACGGTTTTCACAAATGGAATGAACGATAAACGAGGAAGATATGTGTATATAAATCCTGGGGCGTGTAGTCAGTCTTGCAAAGGGTGTCCAATGGGAAGTTGCTAAAACTAAATAAGGCGCATACCTGAGGCCTCGCAGTTTTATTCCAGCTGTAGTTGAAGCAAATACGCGCGCGTCAAAATGAGTGAGCTCACCATGGAATAAAAAGTATATCTTATTGAGTGCTTCTTCTCGAGGGGAAAAATTAATAGTAATGCGTATAGAGGGTTTCGTATTAAGTTTGGAACTCATAGAGTTGCCAGCGAAAACACTCTGAAAAGGTAAGAATTTAATATTTATTCATATTCATCTATCTCACAACTTGTGTTTCAATTCAATTAAACTGCATTGAAGTAATTTTACGTAATTTTTTGTAGGATAATCGATAACTTCGTGGAGTATGGTACACTCCAGGACCGTAGCTACGAGTTGCCAGGTCCATCTGTTACGAGGACTACACCAGAGAAGATCAACGACATTGAGAATTATTTCAAACAAAATCTAAATGATTGACTAAAAAAATATTTGACTGGGTTTTATTTATGTGCGTTTAAAATTGCAGAGTTTCCTCTATTTAAAGCAATTTGGCTTTTCTAATTCTGTTCACGTGTTTTGAAATGACAGCTGATTATAGTTTCAGCAACTTCCTATTGGACACCCAGTATATTAAAACAATACAGCGCAATGTCAATACAGGTTATAAAATTAACTTTATAATCCAGAGTAACAAACGTAATTAAAGCTAAACTTTCAACATGGAATATTTTGCAATTGTGCTTTAAGAGTTAGTGTGTATTTCTACTCGATTCTGAATTTTTAATCGTAGCTTAAGTTCAAGATCGGACACATTTAAAAAGCATTTCTAAACATAAGTGCCTGCTTACTCATAAGTTATGATATTATAACATAGTATGACGTCGTACAAAATTAAAAAAACGTAATTTAATATTGATTTTTAAAAATACTGATACTTATGTAACAAAGGCGCAAACGTGCTTTTTTTATCCAACGGATAATATGTGGCGGTTGAAGTCGACATAGTATTGATTGGTCGCTTGTGTTGTTGTACAGGTAATTGAAAGTCGATTCAATGTTAGCACATAGCTGCGATGACTTACAAATTCTTAACCAAAATCAAAGTTTCGATCACTTTATGTTTACTTTCAAAATGTCTTTATGAAATCAAACAATACAGAGTCACACAGTCATGTAAACTTGTAATTAAAATTTTACCATAAAGATTTAATATAGTAATACTAGGTTTTGCCCGCGACTTCGTTCGCATCCGATCGCTATCAAACTTCACACGATCACCCGCTGGACTAATCTGAAGATTGTCTGAAAATTTCATCAAAATCGATTCAGCGGTTTTCTAATCCATAGGAAACATACATACATATATTATATACATACATATATGGAGTTAGTTACTTTGATTTCAGATATATCGTGTTTATTAGGCTCTATATATGATACTGAAACTAAATTGACGATTTTAGAATTTTTTTCTGTATGTATGTATGTATGTATGTTCGTCCATAACTCTTAAACGAATTAACTGATTTTCATGTAATTTGGTAGATAAACATTTATAGGCTTTTTTTTTCAACGCGGACGAAGTCGCGGGCACTTGTTAGTTATATATAAACCATCATATCGTAGAGCTTAATGCTCATGAAATTTCTAAGCTCTGTGCGGTACTTATGACGTCTTTTTAAATTGAATTTTTAACGCTCCGGGAATTTGGTAAAGTGCAAGTTACCAAAGCCGGTTGGATTATGCCGCAGTTTCGATCCGTTGCTCAGCAACCTGTTTTTGTTGATGCTGTTAGTTTTTCGGTTTATGGAATTTATATTCAAGAAAACACCGTTCACTTAAAACTATGAAAATTCATTGTAATCGATACATTTGTCTATCGGAGATTAATAAAAGATTATTCAAAACATGTCATTTTATCAACTTTAACGTTATACCAATATATGAAACTGAAGAGTTTGTTTGTTTGTTTGGTTGTACGCGCTAATCTCAGGAACTACTGGTTCGAATTGAAAAATTATTTTTCTGTGGATAGTCTATTTATCGAGTAAGGTTATAGGCTATAGAGAACGCGGACGAAGTCACGGCCACCAACTAGTAAAGGATACAAGCAATCTACAGTCATTCTAATTTCTTCATTATTTTTAAATAATGAGGCATTTTTCACATAAATATAAATTAATACTATACTAATTATACTATATGCATTGCACATGGATGGATATATCATATATTAAAATTTAAATATTGGAAATTTTAAATGAGTTTAATATCATAAATGAGAAATTGAATTTGTTTGTTTTATTACGTTTTCATTTTCACGCTTTAACTACTTAAACGATCACTTTGAAATCTTTTCAAAAACGTTAAGAACTTCTTTTTTCTGAAAGACAAAATACTTTTCCAGAAGAATGTAGACGAAGTCGCGTGCAACAGCTTGTTTCTATATACTGTCGTACAAAAGTAGCTACTACAAAAAAAAAAAAAAACAATACCTCGCCAATCAGACGCCAAATATTTGCAACAATCTCAGACTGAAATGGAAATATTTAAAAATAATACTATATATTTTGAAAATGTTTAAATAAATATAACTAATGCCGCAATTCTATTAACAATGCCATGCCCTAAGCTTTGCTAGACGGGCAGCGGTCACGTTTGGCATTATTGGAATTTTGTTTAGACGTCTACCATTGTTATTGATCATGAGTAAATGACTTACTTGTTTGAATGTTGAAGAATTTGTCTATCATTGTTTTCACTTGTATGTAACAAAAGAAAGATTTATGTAGAAATTATATCATTTCTTGGTGTTACACTACTTGGTGCCCGCAACTTGGTCAGATTTGAATAAGGAAAAATTTTATACTTATTATTTGGTTTGAATTTTTAAGTTATAAAAATACATATATATACCTACTCTACATGTTAATAAATATCTACAACTTTTATTTAGCAGAAAAACGGTTTTTTCGTAGAATAGGTAATTATTATAAAATTTTGATAAAAATACAGATCAAAATAAAATTTTGATAATAGTTGAGAAAGTTTTAATCTGGCGTATTTATACAAAAAAAATCTTATCCTAAGAATAAAATAGTAGATTACTGGCTATTTAAATTTAATAATTCCTCGCAGTATAAATTTTGAGCGACAACTACATTTGTTATTATTAAGCTACGTACGTAATTTACGTAAAGTTCAGTACTAAAGTTTAAATCTGCTACTTTAGTTTTTTTTTTTTTAAATTTTACACAATATTTAAAAAAATACTCTCAATTTTAAATTTGTTCGGTTATCTCTAAAGGCTACAAAAAATTGTTCTCCAATATTATACCTTAATTTATAAGTTACTAGCTGGCGCCCGCGACTTCGTCCGCGTTTATAAAGAAAAAGTAGCCTATCCTGTGTCCCGCACGTCTAAATGTTTATCTACAAAGTTTCATGAAAATCAGTTAATTCGTTTAAGAGTTATGGAGGAACATACATACATACATACATACATACATACATACATACATACATACATACATACATACATACATACATACATACATACATACATACATACATACATACATACATACATACATACATACATACCTACACTTACAGATTTATAATTAGTATTCATTGATGATGATTAGTTTAAAAATTGTGTTCGGACCGAGATTCGTTCTTATGCTCAAGAGGCAGATCTTATTGGAACAACAGTTAATACAAACAAAGCGATCTTCATTATCATCATCTGCGAGCTCCATCTAGTGATATTGATCTTAATTAAGAAATGTACCAATAGAGGTTCAATGTTGTCTCAATAATAAAATTAAACCTTTATCATTCTCTCTGTGTGTGACCGATAAATCCATAATATTCGACAGCCGCTCGTTTCTGCAAACAGACGATTCGTTACGATCTCGACATTCACTCAACTCGATTATTGCTATTGACTCTAATCATTAAATTTACACGTTTCGATTAACAATCGATTCCATTACAAACGACAGGGGTTTGTTCGTAAACAAAAAAAGCACTTGGAGCCATAATTACTTTATAATTACTTTTTTCATCAATTGGTGGTTTACACCCGTAGCCCCATTTAACGTGGTATTTTAAACAATTTCATAGTATTTTAAACATATTGCATACATATAAAACTCCGAAGCTACTGAACCGATTTTCATAAAACTTCGTAACTATCCTCAATTTGGTCCAACTTAAAAGATAGGATACATATATAGATTGTACCCCGCGTTTCGTAGTTATACATTTTGATGATGACAAGTCGTATGAGTGGCAAGTGGCCTTATGTTTCAAGGGACCTGGTTCGATTTCCGGCGGGGTCAAATTCGGAAATTAATTTTTCAAAGTTGGCTCTGGTCTGGATTTGGAAAGTAGTGCCGTCCTGCTGCGAATACTGCTTTTCGCAGTCATTTTGGGCTGTCCTTTCATAAAGAATACACTAAATTCAGGCCCCTAACAACAAAATCACTGCATAAAAAGTGTCAACAGGATTTTTTTTATACATGCTATCGCTTTCTTTCGTTAATTTCTGATAAAAATATGAATAATGTAAATGTTGCATGACTAATTTTAATCCTTAACATTTAGTAGTAATATGTTAAGGTTCAAGTACTAATTTGAAATATCACCTCAAGCTGTGTGAGTGCGGTGATATTCTACTATGCCACTTTTAGTGAAGCAACCCAGAATCTAGTGTATCCTTTATCAAAGGGGTAGCCCGTCTCTCGGCAGTAACGACCCCCCTTACAGAATACCACTGTGAAATAACAGCATATGTGCTGTTGTGTTTCGGTGCGTGAGTGGATGCTAGAGCCCATTCCTTATATAATCGGCAGCACACTTGCAGCACTTATAGCGTTGCTTGCGTTATAGAGGCGACGGTAGCCACTTACTATCAAGTGTCTGCAGACCTTTTTTTTTTTTCAATTTCATTGCGTTTATATTGTACATTAAATTAAGCCTTTTGTCGTGATAATGTGATTAATTTACACACCATTATTTATTAATTAAAATTAATTAATAATTATTTATATAAACATAACAGCTTATATAATCTAAAAACATATCAATATTAAATTTTTACAAGGCGTATTGTAATTTTATAAACGCGAAAGTACTAAAAATAAAGGATTTATAACAATTATTATTTATATAGACAACAGCTATAGGTATATCACAGTTTTATAACTTTCAGATCTATTCCATTTTTAGAAGCCTTAAAAAGAACTCAATATAACCTTTCGGAATCATTATTATAATTGATGTATACCTCTACCTACTAAGTACGTCTATTAAAAACGCTATTTGTAGAGACACGGTATTACGTCGAACTGATCCTTAAGGAATTGTTACACAGATATAAATGACGAGGATAAATTATTATCCCCGTTAACGTTAAAGCTTAAATACTGCAGAGCAAAGCATGTCTGAAATTCTTAAAGCATGTCTGAGATTTTGTGAAGCGAAGATGCTCGAGCTTTGATTTCAACACTCGATAGCCTCATTAGATACTAAATTATTATAAAACAAAGTCCTCGGCCGCGTCTGTCTGTCTGTTCGCGATAAACTCAAAAACTATTGCATCGATTTTCATGCTGTTTTCACCAATGGATGGAGTTATATTATAAATATTTATTAATATACGCGGGAAGTTAGTTGAAAATAAAAGATAGAATGAAAAATAAAAGATAGCGAATGAATACGATATGATGTTCTGCAAATATATGGAATATGGATAGTATGCGACGATATCTCCTCATTCATTATTAATGACTCTAATAAAAGGAGATCCGATTTTCACAATTTGTACGGCTCACGGTTTAGTTCAATAATTAGATATTTAATTATTCATCGATAACAAATGTTATTATTGTCATACACTGTTAGTTCGATCCAATACGCACGGGAACCACAAATGGATTTACAACATTATGCAAATGTTTGAGCAAACATTGATCGACCTTTCTACCGACAGATGGTGCTGACACATGACACCGGAACACCGCCCCGCACAACTCTCCACGGAATGAAACTCTAACAATAAAATATAGATAATAAAATTACCACTAATTCTCTATACTTATGACACGATACAATAATTATATGTGATCACTAGTTGCTACGTACTGTACCAAATTATGCGTCCAAATTTTTAGCTTATTATTAGGCGACTAAGTCGCGGTGATGCGAGGTCCAGCGGTCAGCCGAGCTGCCGTTAAAGAAAGACAAATTCGCGGTTGTGATACTTAAAAAGACATGGTATTAAAGTGTGCGGTGTCGCCGGAAACGGGCACTGAAGCCAGCCTTTTGGTGGTGATGACTATGTGAGTGATGTTTTCGATCATGGGCGTGTAAGCCGGTGCCGATATGGCCGCGGTCGCCGGTCTCTACGGTCTGGGCGACGAGCAGAGGGCGAGACATCGCCGCGGACAAGCGAACGCGGAACGCTCCGAGTCAAGGGATGACAACACAGAGGCGTAAGTCCATATATCATACTTTCAACTTGTGACAAATATTTCTACACGTGCCGCATTTATGAAAAGCATCAGCCTGAATAAACACTAGTAAAAGATGTTTTTCAAATGGGCGTCCTCAATATGTTCGAATTGTGATAAATACTCTTTTATATCTTATACACGCGCTGCTTTAAAAGCTTAATAAAGACGAAAAATATGTTTTCAAGTAGGAATGAGACATATTTTTCTCATAGGTGTAGACTTATTGAATAAAATTGCCACACAAAAAATATTTTATGTAAGTAGCGAATTTCTTTGCGAGCGTATTATTTGCTCTCCTATGATATTTCTTGGAAGAAGGCTTCTTGAAATCGGTATTCCTTTTCATATATATCACTTATGTTATTGTATTCAGATTTGAAGTGCTATAAATATGCAAAGTCCGTAGGTGGATACCTCTGGAGGTATCGGTTCGAGTTCACGATATTAATGAGAAAACATCGTTATTTCGGTTGAGGTTTAAAGCTAAAAATTCACAAGAGGCTTAAAGAGTCAAACAGGGCGAGGTCAAGCCGAGTGAGTTTTCACGTCTGGCTTATTGAGTCGTAACTTATGTATCATGTTACCGGAAATGTATGAAATACTTATATAACAATTCCGAGCTTAATGTGTTACGAATTACGAAATTATTAGTTACGAAATGTGTTAAATAATATTCCAAAGATTATTTAATACACATTTTTCCTGGAAAATGTATAGATTTAAATTGTATAATATACAAATTCCGAGATGATACCGGCATAAAAAATATGATTTCTGTGAATAAATCAAATAAAGTACGTTAGAATACGGAATAGACATAAACAATATAAAATATACACTGACGACATCACTAATGCTATTTAGAAAATGTATAGATTTATTAGGAAAAGTGCATATTACAAAATATTACAATACATTTCCTAGAAATTGTATACAGTGAGTGTGTAAGAATTACATACATTTCCGTTGACATATTGAAGTTCACTGGTTTTCACCGCTGATGATACAGCTACAGAGTATCTGTGTTGAAAAATTCTGGAAATTCGCCTGGAGACGTTTGAAATTGAAAGACATTCAGAGAAGCGCTTGGCTTCTTACAAAATATTGCTTACCCAAAAGATTGTGTCGGTCGTTTTGTCTCATACTTTCAACTTATATGTGTCGCCGCCGTTTCGTTTAACTAGGCCGATCAAGATCGGCCTAGTCACATCACGATACAGTGGCATTTCTTGATTTGACTGATTATTTCATGATGTGCCTACTATAAAGTTGGGCTGATCGATGAAAGCAACCTATTCGTCGATTTGCCGTTTTAGTCACTTCGCCACATCGAGATATGGCTTGGCGCATTGTAATGTAGTTCCGCTTCGCGATGCTTGTGGCGCTATTTACGCTCTGTCAGCTGTGTGTTTACGTGCGAATAAGATGGCGGCGTCACAAGAAATCGATAAATACGACAATAAAAGTGATAACAGTGAGACGATTGAAGAAAAAAGTTATTTTCAATTAAATTATGAGTGTTAGTTAAGGATTTTTATGAGAGTCACGCTAATTCTACATATAATGTAAAAAGACCATGGACTTCTGACTGGATTTCACAGGTTAGTTTTTATTTATACACTTAAACTAATATCTTATGTTTATTATAACAATAAATCATGATTAAACATTATACACTAATATCTTCAATTCAATTCAATTCAATTCAATTATTATTTATTGCGAAACCATAATGTACAAAAATGTTATAATATAAAAACAAAGACCAGTATTATGGACCCTGTTGGGCATGCAACTTAGGATTATTAGGGATGCACAAGATTATATCCTAATCTTGTGTTAATTATAACAATAAATCATGATAAAAGGTGAGAGATTTATAACAAAATGTTTTATTGTTTTAGGTTATGGAGCTATAAAAAAGTAGGGTGTCCCTGCTTCGTGATTCCTCGGCCATTGACATCTAAGAGGGCTGCGGAAGTGACTTATAAATTTGTTTATAAAACATTTACTTAATTACTTACTTAAATATTAATTTAAGATTTTTTAAGCCATTGTTATTTATAAGAATGCAAAATACAGTAAACAAATGGGATTTCTTTTTTAATCTTGTATGTGATTTTTATGGTGTTTTAAAGCTAAATTAGTTAGTAATGGTTGTTAGCTTTATAAAAATATAGTTTTTATGTCTAGGAAATCCATTCACAATTAATTTTATAAACATTACTTTACGTTTTATAACATATTTTGAAATGAACCAGAGTCATAAAAATTACAAAATCTAACCTATTTTGTTACCAGTCGTACTGCTACAACCAGTATTACGGGTGGGCTCGCTCCGCTGCGCTCCGCTCGCATTAATTTTCATAACATTCCGGAACCTAACCTAACCTATTTGTTTCCAGTGCAAGTAAGTATTGTAATACATTTTGTAATAAGCGCACAATTGTTATGTTATTATGTTTTAAAATGTTTATAAAAATAATTGTGAATGGATTTCCTAGGCATAAAAACTGTATTTTAATAAAATTAACAAGCATTCTTAACTTATTTAGTTTAAAGACACTGTAAAAACTGTAAAAAGATTCCAAAGCCAACCCAAACAAATAATTCTGATTAATGTGTCTTTTAAGAGTCTGATTTTATTATTTGATTAATACTAGAATGTAACCATTTTAAGAAACGCTTTTAAGAAACGTAATTAAAAATATATTTTATATAATTATATAATTTTTTTATTTACCTATACTTTGATCACCCTACAGACTCTGTCCGAGCATGGCTGGGTAAATTTTTAATACCTAAACGCCCTTTTAATCTAGTAAAAAAATCAAAACTTCATTTCATTTGCTTGGTCACCCTACAAATCGATTTGCTCAAACATGCCAAGGCAAAACGTCAAACGTTATGCTTTGAACGATATGACGGTTTTTAGAGCGGCATATCAAGAAATGTTGCCGTTTCGTGATGTGACAAGGCCGATCTCGATGAGCCTAGTTAAAGGATCCGCCGACGACATATGCAACTTATATAACATACGATTTCTGGTTTTACTAGGTACTTATTACATAATACATAACGTAGGCGAGGGGCCCATGCCTATTCATAGCTTCCTTCTACTTCTTCAACTTATAAAGAAAGTATTTATATACATATATGTAGGTATTCTTTATAAGATGAAGTGTTAATATTACAAATCATCGAGACATAGAAAAACATTCTCTATCTTATCTTTTGTTACAGTTTTCGTAGGATTGAAAACCTTTTTGTAATTAATGTGAAAATTTGTAAAGCAACACTTGTCTCAACAAGACGACAATCGACGTCTTTGTGAAATAGAAGCGCTGATTGAAAGTAAAAACAATAGGGAAAAGGTAACAAAGCCTACACAAGTTAAATGATACCTTCATCGCGAATTCAATAACAATACAGATACAATGTAAGTTAAAATGTAAAATGAGTTTAATAGAACTAATTGGCTTGGCATCTCCTACTCAAGTATCTCTTCAGTCGTACACTCCTAACGAAGCGGTCGTGGTTATGATGAGTCTGAATCTGAAAAAATAGTTCTTAGACTTTACCATAAATCTCATGGAAAAAATAGTAACAGTGGTTTCCGGTTGCCTTCTGATTCAATTCTTTTAGAGATTATTTGAATCTCAAGGCTGCTGTAGCTTCGTCTACTCCATCTAGGTAGGTGAGTGCTTATGCTACCACTTACTCGGTATCCAGAGCCCCGTTGAGTCGAATGACATTTGGGATGGTTGATATGTTGATTACCTTACCCCTTTACCCCCAAGTAACTACAGTAAAACAAACAAAAAGGAGGCAGTCATGAGGACTGCCGACAGAAGTGAAAACTTAAAACTGAGCGTCCAACGCACACACATACAATCGGGTATATGCAATGTGTTAGCGTGATCGCGTATGTAGACAGCTGCGCGCGCATAACTGTGAGCATTAGCATGTTGCTGACGCGAACCTATACATTTTTTCCCTAACCAAAGTCGTATAACGCGGCTATAGAAGTTTTCACTTCAAAAACAGCAGAGAACTAAAACCATTTTATGGATATTACAATAGTCACAGACCATGCAACCGATAAGACACAATCCAGTCTAACTGTTATCGCTCGGATAGGCAATTAATATCGGTGATAAATTACGTTAAGCTATGTCCGATATGCAAACCCTGCCTCACTAATGTGTGTATATTAGTAAATATAGTACTTACAATTGAGGTGTTGCCTAATTTACACGTGGCATCAATTTGCATCGCACCGCCTGTTGATTTAATGTTACCGTCTAGACCTGCTGAATATGCATATTAGGTAGGCGAAGACCGCACGCCATAAATATTTTTCCATATACTAGCTTTTTATGTAATTATTAGCTGTTGCACGCGACTTCGTCCGTGTAACTTTATAAAATATAGTCTATGTCACTCGCTTATAATGTAGCTTTTCTTGAGTCGATAGCTTTTCTTTTTCAACGCTGACGAAGTTGCGGGCGCCAGCTAGTTCTGAATATATTAAAAAAATTATAAAGATTAAGTTTATTTTAATATAGATGATTGTTGTTAAATAGATGTCTTTTTCGTTCCACGATTTTGGAAGCGCTAGACAGCCTCCGGAAGTTAACTTAGATTGCTCTTAGGCTTTGTTAACTTGGCAGCCTAAGTTAACTTTGTTAACTGCTGTGTCGTCAGCGATGGTACCGATCGCGACCCCATTTACGACATGTAAACTAATCTTGACGTCAGTGAGCCTATAAAAATATATCTTGAATTTCTTCCAACACAATTGTTCTAGGTATATACGGGTAAAAATAAAAAAAAATAAAAACTAATAATTTTATCTACTGCTAAAATATATTTTTTGTAATAATAAAAGCTAAGTCGCGGATGAACTATATATTTAATACATCTTTGGAGTGAAAATAGAAGATTGAAAGCGTTTCAACGTTAGTCATGTGGTAAAAGCCGTCCAGATTTTTGAAACTTTGTTTTAGTACTTACTGTATGGCAAAGACGTTACGTAGCGTCTAAGTCCTGTATTATGAAATTCACTGCTTCCAACTGATTCGCCCATACGTTTGGCCCACAACGCATGCAGTAGGTATTCATAGCACATTATAAAAATATCCCTTCACTGCGTTTCGTATACTTTACTTCTAGTATGTACATGCAGTACTCCATGTGTTAAATGTGTTAAAAATGTTATAACATTTTATTATTTTAGTTAATCTAAATTTCACAAAAACGTCATGAACACGAATTATTGATTTTCTAATATAAAGCATAAAAACAGTTAATTCATTTTATGAATTTTATTCTCAGTTTACTTACAATGTATGAAATGAAAAAGTCCAATTTCTTTTAGTAAATTTTAATCAAGGAAACCTATGCATGTCGGATATGCATATTACCGAATTTTTAAGTATAGATTTGCTCCGTTATCATAACTATAATATTATACTATAGTTATTTGCCCAACTATAATAGAGACAGAAATATACATATGTGATACGTGTATTAGCCAATTTATAGTAACAATATTAAGTACAAGCAAGCCGGTGCCCACTGAGTTTACGAGGTATAATTTGCATATATCGCGTACCTCACAGAGTTACGTAAGGGACAAACCCCCTACAAGGTCAAGGAGAACGGGGAGGGGTGTGAACCCCGACGCCAAATCGCCAAATATCTGCAACCTACTTTCACAGTTTTCTTACTAATAATAGTTCCGTATACGTCTCAGATACATTAAAGCGAGTCAACCGTGTTTAGCAATATACGCTCGGGCGTCTTACTAAATTGGCCCAATAATGTTGAGGTCAATGCAATTCATTATTAATTACACATCACTGTACGAAGTTCCTATTAATATACACTATTAATATACACTATATAAAATATTCATCATATTTTCTTCGTGAAACTAACAAAATCCAATGTTTTGGTAAAATTTATTATAGTAATCTAGAGATGACCTTTAAATGGCGGTAGATACGACGTACTTTTAAATATAACAAGCTACGATCAAATAATATCGGTTTAATAAAGCGTAACTTTCCTTTGTCTATTTGCAAAAGCCGGAAATTATCAAAGACCACAGAACATTTCATTAATTTGTTGGAAATTTGTTGGGTTTTACTGGAATAGCCGTGATTGCTCCAATGAACTAACATTTTATTTATTTCTTTACAAAATGAATTGCAAAATTAATAAAACTTAAACTCGTTAAGGTAGTACCTTAATCTATTAAATCTATTAAATACAAACAACGCTAAGGTCTGGGAATTTCTTGAATTCGGGAAAAATGCGAGAAATTAAATTTCAAAATGGCTCCCATTTACAGGAGTGAGGGGTACGAGCCCCCTTTGTATGGTTTTATGTCGATTATAACAACCATCGAAATAATAATCTCTGCATAACAACACAAATCATTGGAAATCCGATCCCTAACACAACGTATAGATAGATCTATACGTTGCTACGTTCTATCTTGCTCCAATTTCTCAAACTATCTACAGTCCTTCTTAGCTCAGTGATTAGAGCTTGGCGTCTCAACGCGAAGGTCGTGGGTTCGAATCCCACATGGGCCGATATCATCAACTCTACATTTGTTTTTTTTTTTTATTTAAATTTACTTACTGTAAATCATTATAGAGCGTGAAAAGAGAATGGACGTAATAAATTGAGGGCGCAACTGTGCTTTATTTATCGTATTTGTTAAATTAAACACTGTTACGTTATTATAGTTCTACTGTAAACATCTTGATACTTTTATAAAATAGTTAAATTATTTATCCTTACTTCCTTACTAATAATGTGAATGTGAGTTTGTTTGTTATGCTTTCACGCAAAAACTGCTGAACCGATCACCATGAAATTTTGCATACACGTTGTCTGGGACACCGTGTATGACAGGAGAAAAGACACAGGGTACACTTCATCATTCAACGCGGACGAAGGCGCAGGCACCAACTAGTATATAATAATAATAATACTAATAATGAAGGGGTAAGTAACTTTTATATATCACTAGCTGCCCGCGACTTCGCCCGCGTATAAAAAATACACACCGAGTGTTTTGGATTATATAAACGTCCAATGTAGAATTGGTACTATGTATCTAATAAAATGACATATAGTATGAGGTAAAATTAATTTAGATACAGCACTTAATTTGCTTATATAATTATAACTCCCGTACCTAATTAAACATATTAGCATAATTAACATATTATAAAATATATATTTTTTTTTTATCTAAATCGGTTAAGCCGTTTCGGAGGAGTATGGCAACTAACACTGTGACACGAGAATTTCATATATTAGAGATTTACTTACTATTTAAATCAAAATGGTAGTAAAATTGTTTGGAACATAAAGTTTTTTGTATGTTGGACCATAAATAGAAGTTATATTGGAAAACGAGATATCTTGTCTCTTAGCAGTGGTATTTGTATTTCGGAATTGGCGATTTTTATTTTTTACCCCTTCAATATTTTAATTAATATTATTTTTTGCCTTTGTCGTTATTTATTTTTCATACTAATTCAGCTGAAGTTTTCTAACGAAAGAGCCTTTTTCACCTTTCGTAACATCAGCCGAAGTTAAAATTCTATTTAATAAATTTTGCCAGGTTGTCATAGACTAACTTTATTATTTTACTAAGTCTCATGAAAATCAGTTCGTTTAAGAGTTATGGAGGAACATACATACATACATAAATACAGAAAAAAATATTTGTACACGGAGAGGTTATGACTAAAATGTGATGTTTAAATGTGATACAATTATACATGTAAAATTTTAGTTTATTGTACAACCACTATTAGATTTCAGAAATGCTATCAAATTCCATTAAGACGTTTGGTACTCGGTCCAACATTCCGTCAAACATGATTGCAATTCCTAAAATCTATTCCGAATATTACCTTCTTGTTTTCGTATATATTATTATCGTTGATATTGACAGAAATCGACGAATATTGTTTTGAATCTCAACAAGAAATTCTATCACGGTACTGACTGCAAGGTGCACTTTCCAGGTAAAACTGGAGAGAAAGATAGACAGGCAATGTAAATTTTAAAAACGTGTGTGCTTAACGAAAAGTTTTCACTCTTTTATACCTAGGTACTAGGATTTCGAAATAAACAACTTTTCATTTAAAAGCCCAACAAAGATAATTTACATGGATGCTTTACAATGAAACTAAGAATAGAATTCAAGATCCATTATTAACTTGAATATTAAAATTAAAGTTCAAACTTCTTTCATTTTTTGTTGTTTACAGGAAGGTATGTACGAAAAAATTGGTCCACAATCAAATATGAAAAAGGGGATAAGCAATTTTGGCTATTTTCTTTTAGCAATTATTCTATACCGCGATTTTACCTTCGTTAAGTTTCTGGTTAAATTATAAATGAAATCTTATCGGAAGAATGTTTGAATCTTGTCTTGCGGCTAAACCGCCTCCGACAATTACGTTTGGGTCGCTTAAATTCTCTTTGATTTCGCATACTTCTATAAATTCTGCCAAATTGTTTGCGACGTTACTGCTTCTCTCTTTCGAGTCACAAAGTGACCTTTTTTATATAAAACTAACTGTTGCCCGCGACTTCGTCCGCTTTAAAAAAGATAAAAAGTAGCCTATTATCACGTGTCCCGTACTTCTAAATGTTTATCTACCAAGTTTCATGAAAATCAGATAATTCGTTTAAGAGTGATGGAGGGACATACATACATACAGAAAAAAAAACTAAAAATGGTCAATTTAGTTTCAGTATAATGTATAGAGCCTCTATATACACGATATTTCTGAAAACAAAGTAAATTACTCCATGACCGACCCCTACAGATTTATTATTAGTATTGATAACAAGATGAATAACGATAAACAATCTTACTGAATTACAATAATTGCACATTTTTCTTCGATAACAGTGACATAGACTTGACCGCAAAGAAAAAGAGTCGATTAGAAAATCTTCAACATCTTTAAAAGTACCTGACCTAAAGACTAATTAAAATGAAAGAATATTTTAATGTGCTAAAATAAAAATAAAACTTATTTAGTTTAGTTTTAATTTAGTCTTTATTTCATAAAAGCCAGGTCTTAGCCTTAGCGCAAGCAATGTTACACTACAAACTTGGAATTTGTGCTTATTACTTCCAATTCGCAGATACTCTTGCAGAGAGGAGAAATCTTTTTTTTTTCAACTAAAGAACTAAAATGATTAGATAAGGTACTTCTTATAACTTAAACTGAAACCGGCCACGCTTAGCTGTGGCTTTTTTCGTATCCTATAGAATTTGGTAATAAAATGTATTTAAAAACACTCTTGTGTTTTACTTTACAATGTTTTACAATATTACAAAATACAATGTTGTGTAAAAATTTCAAATCAATCCGTTGGCTAGTTTTTGAGTTTTGAAGACATAAACATAAGGTAGCTAAACTTTTATGTATCAACATCGAAAAACTTAACGAGAGCAAAGGCTTATTTTTTCTCATCAGCTTACAGCTTATCAGCTTAATCCGTATTTTTCAAAGCTTACGTAGGTTTTAGAAAAGTTTACCTAGGTTTTACATAATAGGTCCCAAGTAAGCCGGTTGGCAATCACAAGTCGTAAATTCTCCTTCAGCGCACAGGATGCATGTTGAACTTTGAAACATTAAAGTTCGCTCTGAAGAAATGTCAAGTTATGTTAAGTTACGTGGAAAAATTACGCGAGTAATAGTGCTTTAAAGTGTGAGCTTTTATTTTGATTTTTATTATTATTTTTGTTTTATTTTATTAAGAACTAGCTGGTGACCGCATGACTTTGTAAATTATATACTATAACCTACCTCGAGAACCACTCTATCCATTGGTGATTGATAAAGTAAATTTCATTACTCTATTATGTTATAATTATGTATATTATTATTATTAACAACATTCATAATTTAATTTAGTAATTTCCAATTTTTTTATTATTAAAACTAATTTCAAAGTATAATTAAATACTGTTTGCACATATCTAATTCATAATTACGTGCTATTTCATAATTATCGCACGTATTTGTTATCGAAGATTTTAAGCTGTGTGATCTTTTATTTAAAATATATTTATATATTTTTATTGGTTAAATGGCCTTTATCAAAATTTTTACTGTTTAAACGCTAAGCTGTACTTAGTAAATTTATACTTTAGTTATTTACCAATACAAAAATTAAATATCTTAAAGCTTTTAAGGGTGAATTTTGCTTGGAACAGAAGGAAATGGCCTATGAGTTTTACTCAAAACTACTGATACTGAAACTAGGTAGATACTGTTCAATTGACGTAATCTGAATCTGCATCTGGAAAGATTCAAGTATCGGAAACAAGATAGCTTCTTATGTCTTCTTTCTGAAATAGTTTTGCGACCTTTCTGCCCGCGTGTCGTAACGTAATGAGTTTGCAAAAATTCTAAGAGTAGTTCACCGTAACAGCAAAAAATGTTTATTTATAATGTACATAATATAGTTAAAATTGAAAAGACTTCGATTCGATAGAGAGGCCCGAATTCGATTTGAATTTCTGAATTGTGGATGTTTCGGCTGCCACTCGTTTTTGGTTAATTGCTATCTTAAATCAAAATGTCATAAGTATTTGTTATTACAAATTTATTAAATTTTTAATTTAAAAAAATCTGAACTGAAAGATACTAAAAAAAAACTAATTGTATTAAATCACTTCGTATTAAAATGTGTCTCAAATCGCTATGCAATTGCAGGCAGAATGCCGAGCCAGTTCTTTTTGTCTGACATAATTTGTCTCTCGGGAGTTTTTTTACATCTAAGAGGTATCATAAATAATTCAAGCATGGATACTTCTAGATTTACCCGCGCTGAATATTTAACTAACCTCATTATTTGCACTTGCCCAAGCAGTTGAAAGATGTTCGTAGCGTTCTGCTACGACTGCTACGAAGTTTCGTAGACACAGTGGCTGCTACAGCCGGTATTAGCTCCGCGTCTTTATTATGACTTAGGCGACAGGAAGGCTAGCGGTCTATAAACACAAGCAAAAACCACTCAGTGCAATCAAGTGCGCTGTCGACACTCTGTACCTAAGTCTTGTAATCGTGAGTTTATAAATAGACTTAAAGCCTATATGGGTCACCCTTGTTTGCTAAAGACATACCTACTTAGGTTGATGTTTACTGTTACTGCTCCACACTGTTGCTATTATTGGTCGTACAGAAATAGTATATTCAAGATAGAATCTGGAATAGCAAATCATTGTGAATTATTATCAACTCATATTAACGGATTTTACCTAAATAGTAAAATATAATAGATTTTATGTTAGTCATAATCAGACGATTTTATGAATTGATTTTCACACTGATTTAAATATTGTAGCAGTTCACACTAAATTCATTGAAACTTTATTATTCTGATTCTGTTTAAATAACAATCATAACATTGTGCAAGCCATAAAAAACATAACATTGTAGTAATTTCAAAGTGTGAAATTACTACATGAAATATTAATTCTGGTGTTACAAATTTGAATTTTATATACCTACAACAACTTTCATTCTAAACGTTGGTAATAAATTACAGTGTATGAGTATGAACCATTCGACTAGCCCTTTGATCGATGGGTTAGGTATTAGTGGCGCCTTGCGGCGTTAAAAGATTCATTACTTAATTGAATTCATTTTTATTATTTACATTCATTTTTATATTTAAGTGTAAGAACATAAATTCACCAAGTAACGCCCAATAGTTTATTTTATATACATTTTATAGATATAAAACGCGAGTTTAAGTAATGAAATTACAAATAAGTAAAATGCAGTTGATAAATAAAATTGTGAATACTCTAGTTTGTCTATTGGTGCCACCTAGTGGCGAGTTGCAGAACTTGCTCGAAATGTTAACTATTACGACGTAGCTGTAGTCTAACTACTTCATAACAGGTGGCGCTACCTAGTACCACATAACAAGTCCAATATTTGTGGAATAGATGGCAGTAATCATCTGAAATAAGACATGAAAGTAATGAATCTTTCTTGCAAATTTTAATGAAACAACAATAGTCTTAAAACCCATAAGTGTTCATGGTTTTAACTAAGTTTCTGGAAATTAATTATTCTACAGATGGTTAAAAGAACTCGATAAATAATTGTTTGTTACTTTCGAAATTCGGTAATTTTTTTTTTTAAATATTGTTACTACAGTTTTAGCCCAGGAATATACTTTTATATGTCACAATTTTACGAATGGTAATTTAAAAAAGTAATGCACACGTTATCTGAAAAAAGTGTGCTCATAAGCATTATGTAAAAGCACGCTAAGTCAAGAAAAACTAAAAATAACGCTGCATTTTTTATTGAGGCTGCCCCAGATACCTTGAAAGTAACCAGCCAACTGTGCCCCGGGGCAGGATGGAACACGTATATTTATTTCAAATAAAAGGAAACTTTCTTTTTTGCTTTGTCTTATAACATATTAAAAAAGAAGATAATTTTTTTTTCTACCAACCGACAAACCACGCTGTCCACCTGGTTGGTTCGTTAGTACTTTATTTTCCTTACCGATAACCTGATTTATCTAATATTAAAACGATATGAGTTTTTTTGTCTATCCTATCCACCATTAGCAGACTTGTTGTTATTTAGTTGTTTGTAATTGACTACATGGAATGAAATATTATAAATTGAGAAAGTATATAATATAATATCACACATAACACATAATATCCTCAATATTCACATATTTTATAACATACTAGCTGGTGCTCGCGACTTCGTCCGCGTAGAGAGGTATAAAACGCCATCTACCGTATTTTGGACAGATGGCGCTATCTCCCGGGACAAGCCGTTAGTATTTAGCATTAAATAAAGCATTTTCCCGCTGTAAAAAATTGTCTATGTTCATCAGGGATAATGTCGGCTTCCAATGGTAAAAGAATTTTTCAAATTTGTCCAGTACTTTCGGAGCCTATTCTATACAAACAAACAAACAAATGTTTCCTCTTTATACCTAATATTAGTATAGAAAAGTTTCTAAGAAAAACATTATCTTTTATGAAGAATTTTGGCGGGAGCCGCCTGTAATGGCGACGCACTTACAACTTACAAAGCACACGAATAAGGGCTACGGGTCACGTAGCGATTTACTACAATCCGTAGCTTATGAGGCACCGGCTCGTTTCGTAGCTAAGTCTACGTATAAAAATATCTGTTCCTTTGGCGTGAATTCCGATTAGTACACTAACTTGCTTGCTATAATAAGCTCAGTGATAATTAAGACCGATTACCACGATGTCGAGACATAGTAAAAGAAATCCAAGATTAAAGAGACAAATTAATATTGTCACTTTTTTATGTTTTTCTCTTCTTAAATTAGTAATGATAACGCAAGCGAAGAGGACTGTGAATAACTCTTTTAAACAAACAAACGCACATTCACATTTATAATATTTTATAATATTATATATAATATATAATTCACATAGATGTAAATAGTTCCATACTTCCACGGTGACCTTGCAAATTCTCGTACATTTTCAACTGACTTCCAAAAAAGGTGACTTCTCATTTGGACTGTATTTTTTTTAATGTTTGTTACCTCATAACTTTCGACTGGATGAACCGATTTTGACGATTCTTTTTTTTTGTTTGAAAGCTGGTGCTTCCCGTGTGGTCCCATTTCAATTTGGTCCAGTTCAGAGAATGGCATCCATTAGAAAAGACCATGAGACGGTTTGAAGTCGGTTTATTTTTTGTTAAAAAGAGTTATATTGTCCATGTACTTGCTAAATACCAAACATTGGTATCATTATGCATGCAGAATTTTGAACATCTGCGGATGCGGTATCGAATGCGGATATTTAATAGATTTCATTGTTAATGCAGGCATCACTGATTGAAATTAATAATTTTTTAAAATTTTTATTCAAATTCAAATTCATTTATTTTTAGGTAACTAGACCCATATTTTGTTTATACATTTATTGTTAATATAATATATAACTAAACTCTTCCTAATTAAATAAAATCAAAGCAAATTAATTTCTATATATGCCTCATACTATACATATACAACAGTAATTAGATATTTAATACAAGATAAAAGAAAATAAATAATAATAATAATAAGATTAATTTACAAGTAAATGCCTAAAAACTACCACCAACATGTCTATCGCAACAATGTCGGATATATATACAATCTAGCCTATTGGCTATCATTGATAAAACTTTGTTAGAGCTATCCCGCACCCGTCTAACAAGTGATGCACTTGGGAAGTAAGTGAAGTGAAGTGAATCCATCACACAGTTGACTTTCCTTGTATCATCATCATCGTCAGCCTAAAAATCCAAGACTCGCTACCACACACGATCCTCTGCTTTCTCTTCCCTTGTATAGAGCACTGAAAAATTTATAAAAAAAGGTGTTTCACATCAAAAACTGAAACAATTTCATAATTCATCCTCAGGAAATCGGTCAGATTTAGGCCTAGCCAGATTAGACAGACGCATTCGCAAAAGATTGGAGTTATGGATGTCTAAATCGATGCTGAACTTCCGAGTTTACGAATGGCAGATGTTATCCGTAATGACGGAACTTAATTTAACTTCATTATGATGTAACTCAAATTTGCCTACTTAACTTTGTTTTCAGAGATATCTTGTTTATAGGCTCTATACATGATACTGAAAGTAAATTGACGATTTTATGATTTTTTCTGTATGTATGTATGTTCCTCCATCACTCTTAAACGAATTAACTGATTTTCATGAAACTTGGTATATAAACAATTAGAAGTACGGGACTCGTGATAGACTACTTTTTATGTAAATAAAAAAATCGACCACGACGCCCCGTGGAGGAAACAACTCGTCGACATCGTAAAAATTGTGAAGAGACGGCTGTGACGACTGCCGCTGGTATTTAGTAGTTTTTATAAATAAAAGCCTTTCTGTTATTGACAGCTCTTATCAGAGCTACTCCAATTTATCCGTTAATGGTTGTGTATATTTATTTACTCGGTACGGTAGCCTACAGTCCTGATTTAATGACACTTCAATTAATATTACAAAAAGTAATGTATACACTTTTTAAAATGGAAAATTCTCTCATTTACTACATATTTTATTATGAGAGAGATGAGAATCTACAAAACGTAATGATTAGTTTGAAACTCTATTATAACATAAACGTATCAACAATGGATATTTGAAAATGGTTTCAAGGTTGTGGTTTTGGCATGATTCCATTAAGAGAAATAATGGAACCATCGACGAAAATCGACTCACACATACTTTCATATTATTTGCTCTACTTTTTTTTTAGAACTCGAGAGCAACTTCCCAATTATGCTCGCAACCTGTGCTTGCACATCAGCAGTAATGCCTGTTTTGATTAGTGACAACAGAATATGTCCTCAATAGTTACTTGTTCAACAAGAGAGCAAAAATTTTTTGCTGCTGCGTAGTCTAGAATTGTTTTGTTATTGCTATCACTAATTTAAAAATCATATCTACATATATAAGTAACCTAAATTAATATTATGACATTTTAGAAAAAAATATGTTTCAAAATTATTATTTTATTTTAATGTTTCAGAAAATTTTCCTTGAATTACCATACAACTCCACTAAGTAATTGTAGTTTAAAATTGAAATATCCTTAGGTGTTACGAAAGGATATTGAAATCGGTTCTGACATTTCTTAAATCACGTGATATAAATCACGGACGCACACAATTTTATTTCAGTACCGTAAGGTCTTCGTAAGGATTCAACGAATTCGTACATATTATACTTTATAAGAGTTCATTGATCCTTTATCTATCCAGTGGTGTAATCCAGTGCTACAAATGCGCTACCGAACTTGTAGGATTAATGATCTTCAAATGATAAAAAAATAAAACCTATTACCAGTTGGTACTTCATAATATTAACAATTTATATTTTTAATGCTTCGTTAACTCTCCACATGAAAGTACTTGAATCAAAAATAAAAATAAAAAACACAAGAAAATTCCATAATGACATATAGATAGATAGGTACTATACATTATATTCTCATTCAGTTTAATGAATTATCGTATAGAAACTGTATTGCCACTGAAATTTCGTATTGAAATTTTTCAAGTATTGGAAATGATGAGTTATAGAAAAAAAAATTCATAATGAAATAAGTTAGAAGCCTTTTAAAAAGTACCTTTTGAAAGACGCAAGACTAAATTGCAAGTCAAATTCTCACACCCCACTTATATGGGATATAATAGAGGACACGTTACATGGGCGTTAATATTATTCGAGTCAGTAGATATTTCCTGGAGCCATCCGAGTCGGCGCGGCGCCTCTGTGTTGGGTGCGGGAGGGGTGAAGTGCGGGGTACGTGGAGGGGTGTCGTGGGTACCTCTCCCCTCCCGTCTCCTACTCTCCCCTCAAGGTTTCGAGGTTAATACAGCAGTGCGACGGTTAAGGAAAAGGTAGTCGCCGTGATGCTACTCTGTCGCAATCAACGCGAATACATGGTATGTCTACCATGTATTCGCTTCTTGAACGTGTTTAGCTTCTTTTCAACAAAGACACGTATGCTTGCAGTAACTTTTTTGCATTCACGATAAATTTTCTATACAACCTGTAACCAACCAGGCCAATGTAACAACAAATGTATTCTTTTCAATTTAATAGTAGTCCAATTTACTGAAAAGTAGGAGAATTTATTTAAAACAAGCTAGCGACCGCGACTTCGTCCGCTTTTGAAAAAAGAAAAAAGTATAGTCCTATGTCCTGTGTCCCTTACGTCTAAATGTTTATCTAACAAGTTTCATGAAAAACAGTTAATTCGTTTAAGAGTTATTGAG
Source organism: Synanthedon vespiformis (assembly GCA_918317495.1). Lineage (NCBI taxonomy): Eukaryota > Metazoa > Arthropoda > Insecta > Lepidoptera > Sesiidae > Synanthedon > Synanthedon vespiformis. The sequence goes on from OU906947.1 coordinate 10,262,793, forward strand.
GAACATACACACATACAATATCTACGCTTACAGATTTATTATATTGATTATCTATCACGTTTCTAGACAAATTTTTAGATGAAAAAATCATAAGTCACGAAAAGAAGCCGACAACAAGTGAATCGATATACTTCACGCCCGGGTGGAAACCTATTAAGTTATTTATGACATAATTAGGCCAAAACCCCGGGACAAAGGCCCACACTTTCCGTTTGCCCGTGGAAAATAGGGCAGCTCCCTCCGCCCGCGTGTGACGTCACTAGCCGCATCGTCCACAACTGCAATACAGCGCAGCAACGTACGAGTATCATGGCAACATTGCAGTACCGCGTCAGAACATCCGCCAGATGTCCTAAACTACAAGACACTCACCCCTTGCTCATTATTAATGGGTTTAGTCAGAGGCGATGAGAATAATGTGTCAATCATAACCGATACGAAATCTTGATATACATTTGTTATGTTAAAAAAATTGATTAAATTTATATTTTGTTTTATATTATTTCAACGCTAATACGACGTAGATTATAACACATGTGATGTAAATAAAAGCCTACACAAATCTAGATAAATAAAAACGAATCGCTAATGCCTGACCATCAAAACATAGAGAACAGTTGGACCATATTTAAATATATTTACCTACATTTATTTATTCGTTCAAGTTTTAGGAAAATTCTTATAAAGAGAAAAATTGAAAAAGTTGCCGGAATCCGTGTGAAGCCGGAGACGGGTTTATTATTTACTGTATAAGCTTTTTCTTAATATAAATGTAGTCTGACAAAAGTAGGTATTTTTAATTTATAAAATATGAAATTTCTATTATAATTATCTGTTATTATAAGGAATTCAAATACAAATACAAATATTTTATTGCAAACCATAATGTATAAACGATGTTACAATATAAAAATTTAGACCAGTGTTATGGACCCTGTTGGGCATGCAACTTAGGGACTAGGAGAGAGGAAGCATATATATACATATAAGTATACATAAGCCTATAAATATTTATATAAATATAAAAGAATTTTATTTTATTTAAATTAAACATATTTACATTTATATTATTTATATTTAAATAATAATATTATCTAAACAATATTCATTTACATTATAATAACATTTAGTATGTAGGATTTTTTTTAATTTTTTTATAAATATGATATCATTTTCTTCTTTTTTTAAGTTAACTGGCAATTTATTATATATCTTTATAGAAGAATTGAAGGTATAGGTAGAATTTAATTTTAATCGTGATGATGGTAATATTAGATTATTTTTATGTCGTAGGGTATATTTACAAGGCAAGTCTTCACGTTTTTTATAAAATTGTTTATATTTTCGTACAAATTTACACATTTCCAAAATATATAGGCTGGGCAGGGTTAATATTTTATATTCAAGAAAGTATGGTCTACAGCTATCAGTTTGATCTATATTTGCTATTAGGAATTAATAATATTCAAACTTTCATAAGTCTAGGCTTTATAAAATGGACCTAAACTAATGGAATGACCTGTAGAGTTATTTACGCACCTAATTCTTTTAATAATTCCTGAGGTATCTATAATATTCATTTATATAAGTGTCAGTGACTTCAATAACAGGGTAAAGTTGTAGAATCCTAAGACGAGCCTTGACTTTGTCACAAGTTATTTACAGTTAAAAATAACTTGAATTGGATGCTAAATTTAGACATACGCTCCGTATGTAGGGCAAGGCATTCTTTAAGAAAACTCTCCACGAAGAAGAATACACACCTCTAATTGCTCACCTAAACTTGAGCACTCTACATTTAGTTAAGCATCCTAATGTGGGATAAAGGTATACCGTTGTTAATAACTACTGACGTGAGTGGTACGTCAGCCACGAATGGACATTTCTATTTGTGTAATGTCAACGAGTTTAATGAACTGTGTGATTAAGTATAATGCGAGTTATCGTTATTATATTATTATTATTAATAATAACTTATCGTTACATAGATAAAAAATTAACCTTCATTTATTCTAAGACACAAATCTCCGAAAGCACCTAAACTTTATGGATCAACGTGAAATTTTGAATACATGTTTTCAATGGTATAGAAAAGGAGATTCCAGAAAAATAGTACTGTTATAGAGGGATGATCTAAATATAAATTAAACTTATAGATTTAAAAAACTTATAGATAATATCTACTTAAAGATTGAACGCTTAGTAAAAGGTATGAGTAATACAGATTAAATAAATGTTTCAAAGCTTCTGAAAAGACGGGCGCAGAGGAAGTCGTGGACAAATTATCAGTCCACCTGACTCTTAGATGCCACCTGGAAACATGAACCACGAAAATAACTTTATGGTTTTGAGTCTAGAGTGTGTCATTTGTGTGAGTTGGTCTTAATCACTCTGTTCCCATGATATAAAAAGTTAAATTATGTTAAAAAACATAACTTTTATAATTAGCTACAATATACTTCGCTTTTTCTTAAAGATGCTTTTTCAGTAAGTAACCCTAGATTTAATATTATACAACGCCTGAATTTGTTATGCCCTGATTTTCGGTATCGTTGGACTCCTGGCGTAACACCAGTCTTTATGACCGGGCTCAGGTCTCAACTCAGTTATTTTGAATTTTTATTATCAGTTATTTATTAGACGTTTCACAAGAGACTTCTTGTACATTTTTTGACTATTTTTTTACACTTTTTCCGTTTCTCAATTTATAATAAAATTCAAGTTTCTATAAAAGTTTTATATCGTTTATTCAAATGTTTCTTCTATACTTGGTTTAGAGTGAAGTGAATCCGTCACACAATCGACTTTCCTTGTATCATCATCATCGTCAGCCTAAAAATCCAAGACTCGCTACCACACACGGTCCTCTGCTTTCTCTTCCCTTGTATAGAAAGCACTGAAAAATAAAACCACATTCCCAATGGGTTGGTTTACAAGACTAAGTATAACTGTCAGTTCCAAACAAGATTGATATAAAGTTGTTTAATGTGCATTTTACGAGGGAAATTCACGGCAGACAGTGACAATTGTGAACAACTTTCGCCTATTATTAACAACAAACGGAGCAACTGGAGGCATCCATTCTGACAATGTAGCTTTGCGTGTTTGTCGGCACTATGTCGCGCGCCATTATTAAACTATTCACTAGTCTCCGTCAAAGCGAATTTCAGCTTTTGTTTTTTTTGTTTTCATTTCGTTGTAAATTTCATCTGTTTTAGCGGTATGATTCTTTTATCTCTGCATTAATTTTGGATCATTACTAGGTACTTGTATTTTTCATTTAAACTTTTACATATTTTTTTATCATTTGGCTATTTATTAAGTTATTTATAGCTTCAGAAAATGTGCTGTTCCCAGGCAACACATAGGCCAGATAACAGTATGAAATTCACAAATTATTCAGTTTAAAGCTTTGTTATAAGGGTATTAGTGCTGACAAGATAGGCAAATGCTGTATTGAATGATTTTTGGGCTATTATAACACTATGGGCTATTATGGGCTTCTTGTTGCTTATTCAGCTACTATTCAGCTATTATGTTGCTACTATACAGCTTAAAGCAATTTATTTTGTGCCCAAATTGCTTGGATAACGGCTGATAACGGCAAACAAAATTCAGCCATTCTTTGTTGCTTGGGTTGTGTTTCGGTGCGTGGTCTAGGAATGCCAGAAATTTTTCTTCTATGATTTTATCATATAACTAGCTGGTGCCCGCGACTTCGCGTTCTATTGGACTATCCAACACAAAAATACTAGATATTGGTTTCTATCTACTTATGTATAGATTCTATTTTTTCAATATCACTTTGCTTACTAACCCTATGTATACATAACAGGGTCGGCAGCACGCATTATCTTCAGTTGTTGTTGTGTTAGAAGCGACTACTTATAGCAACGGCTGAATGTAGGCGTTACTGCTGAGTGATTTCAAAACCCAATTATTTTGACAATCATCAGGGATTTGTTAAATGCAATTGCGTAAATAAGTCCTATAACTAATCAAATTCAGAGATCAAAATAAGTAAGTTGCTTGCTTTTATAATAAGCTGTGTGGATTTTCTGCGAGTAATTTGTAATGTGCACTTAAAAATATTAAAAGTAATACCACAGTATTTACCATATTTTTTGTCACAAATATGCATCCCCGTCTGAATAATAGACTGCGATAACTATAAATCACTTTTATGAAGCAAACAGTGCTACACTGTTGTTAAAGATAAGGTATGAATACTGACTAGAGATGGATGAGTCGTTGATTCGAGCGATAGTTCATCGAGAGCCATCAAGTAAGTTCCGTTTCACCGCACCTGCGACAAACTACTACAATGCCGTTAGTTCAGGATTCCTTATAACGCCTATTGACGACACGAAAAAATATCGCTTTGCCCCGACCCACCTGTTGCTTGCCGCAGTGACGCTTATAATTCGAATGTGTTAATTTAGTTTTCGAAATACCATAACCTCTTTTTAATTTCCGCACTCTTGTAAGCTCAATTAACTTGAGACTGCTGAGAGGAACGTTGGCGTGTTTAAATGTATTTATTAAAAATGCAGCTCCGAGGGTTTACAATTTACTTATTTACTTTCAAATGATACAGCTCAGTTTCTGACGAATTTCGTTAAACACTGGACGAATCAAATCGTGGGGAAACATTTCCCAGTAATTTCCGAGCTGCGAATTTTACTGCCGAAAACACCGTTTTGCGAACCTATTCTCACAGTCGACTTGCTCCTATTCGATCGATACTCGTACTGTCAAATGTGTGTGCTTGCTCTTTCTAACCTTCACTGTCGCCCCGCAGGCTAAAGATGAATACATTTTCACACAAACGCATCGATTATAAACATTAGAATTAAGGTATTTCGTTATGGAGCGCGACAAACGATAAATCAATTCCCGCCAGATTGACAATGACCACAAACAATTTGTATCTACACTTCGTGTATTTCAAATCTATTTATAGAGATCACGATGCGAAACTAACATTTTTCCGCTTAGTAAAACTCAGAAGCTGCGGTAAATTGCGTTAAAGCTGCCTCCTCTAGACGCCCGACCTGATTACCTTCACAAATTGCATTGGTCGGTGACCAACAAGACTCCCGACACTGCCGGCACTGCGGGACATAACTCACATTCCACTTCCCTCGGTTACATAACTTTAACGAGCCTCTTACACCTACTACGAGAGAACGTACCGTAAGTGCCTCTTATAACACCTATTAACGCTATATTTCCAATTGACTTGTCTGTTTTAATTTTAACATTGCATTGAAAGCATATTAAAAAGTAGACTACATACTTAATTCACCTAGGTTAGTAAGCATGGTGTATTTACGTAGCATACGTATGAATCTGCAATATAGTGGAACAACAAATAATAATGTAGCACGCCACGTTAACTAGCACATTGAGTATATTTTATTGCACTGGCAGGCACTACAAGTTTGCTTGTGTGAAGGTCGATAAGCTAGTTCAAGATAAAACATCGTACAAGTTGGCTCGTGAGTCGGTTTTTCAGTAGCCTCTACCCTACTTTCATATTTCACCGAGATTAGTAATTGAATTGGCACCGGCGTGTCGACTCGCCCGATGCAAGACGGAACCTTTCGTTGCAGTCGCGAACGGGACGCTATAGTAAACTCAATGCCTTTTCGGTGAGAGAGCCGCGTGTGGTAGTCAGTCGTGCATCAGACGCCGTAATGCAGCAGGATCCACCGAGCGTCAGTTGCGAGCGCAACTTATAGGAAATCCGCGGCCGGGGCAGCCGCAGCCGAAGCCGCCCTCGGGAACTATCGCTCATGTAATGCGTTTCCTAAACTCTCATAATTCACTCTATAATTTGACGCAATGCTGGCTTCTATATAGGCTTATTATTTTATTAATTGTTAATACACTTTGAATTTATACGCATCTCTGCTTCCGCATCATGCATCGCGTAACAGTGACGCCTGGCTGCCTGCATTCATTAAAAAATAAGTGACATTTGCCAAGTTTGGAAAGTGAATTAATCTGTCGGGGGGTTGTAAGGGCAAGGAAAGCGAACGTGGCTAGGAAAGTAGGTGAGGTTGGTGGCATGCAACATTGGCGGATGGGCGATGGGCGATGCAGTGGTCGGCCGCGGTGTCGATACGCGAGAAGCGACGCGGCACGGAGAAAAAGGGAGCTGGTGCGGGAGCAAGGGAGCGGGCGGCGGGCAAGACGCACGCGCGGCCTCGGCCTCCACAGAGACAGTACGCTGCCGCCGCAGCACGGCAATACACGCGTTCGTCCCGGCCTCGCGACGACCACGCGGCTTCGTCGAGACCATGAATCGCCGCGACTGATGTGGCGCCGCCGCACGCGCCCACAACATCCGTTACGTAAGGACTTGCCGTTGAACGCGTGGCCCGCTGACGGCGGCTGCACAACGATACATATCGCTGACGACTATAATACTCTTCGTTATCATCACTCAAGCAATCCTTTACAATAGTTTACGCAAGTTGATGTTAGTGTTTAAGAGACGTTGCGAACGCGGCGTAAAAGACACGCTAGGGCGGGCGGTGATTAAAGTTAGGCGGCAAAGTTGCGCAGCCGAGGAAGAGTGCGCGCTTTCCGGGTAGCGTGCTCGGGAGGCCGGGCGCGGGCGTGCCGCAGTATCGGCGAGTGAGAGAACGCGATGCGAGCGCCGCGAGGGCGCGCCGCAGCAGACAGCAGGTGTTGCGAAGAGAGAGCGGGCATGGCTCGCGAGTAAGGTGGCGGCGGCGCGCGCTACCAGCAGGCCGGGGGGCGCAGCGGGCCAGCCGGCCGAACCGCCGCCTCCCCACTGCACCGCCGCATCAGCACCGACCCGATGACATATTCACATTGAGCAGCCACCATTGCTCGCATAGAGTTGGTCGAGAAATGGGGGCTGACGCCTGTCCTCAGGCCGAGGCAGGAATGCCCCCGGGCCCAGGAGCAAGGCGGGGACCAAAGGTATGTATGCACCAATATTACTCATTACGCGCTGACTATATTACTAGTTTTGGTGCGTAGTAGGCAGCATCGGGTCGTAAATCAGTTGCGGTCAGGACATGTCCCACCGCCGTTTGCGTCACACCACCTACAAGGAGACGCGGCTTGCGTACCGGTTGCGAGCACACACCGTCCGATGTGCGTTCGCTGCACGCGCGCTTTGCGCTGCTTACAACACGCACAAATGTATATTATCAATACCGTTATGGAATATTTCGACATGTGTTGGTGAGTGCGCCACCTTCGGAGTGGTCGCCGACTCCACTTTCTCACAACTTTACTGTCCCATTCTTTGCTCCTCCCTAATTACATCTGCATCGTCCTGCAGCTCAAACTTTTCTCACTAACAAACCGTTGTGGAGTGACGTCTGTCTGGTGAGTGTAATCTCAAGAATTCTTTTCATGTCTGAGGAATATCTCGCATGACCCATATTTCAACGATTTGGTTTTTTCTTAGTATAACCCGCCTACTCATTTACACTTCTCATTTACAACACCGGTCTATGTAAATTGCATAATACCACTGTGTGACATTATACACAATACACTTAGGGCATCTTTTCTTGGAAAGCCTTTTGTTCACATTTCCCTTGCTCGCGAAGTGGTCTTTTATCTTTACTGTATTCTTTACTTGCTGTACTACTCAGTAACTGTACTAGTCTTTATCTTTTCTGTACTAGTCAGTCATCTTTTACGGCCTGAATATCATATTTAATCATATACAACCATTTATAATCAATAGTTATATAGAAAGTATACAAAATATAACAAGAAATTAACGCTGATACCGTTAACTTTGTGTTAAATAAACAAGTGCAGTCCATAACGCTAACACTGCAGAAACGTCAAGAATATTTACATTTCGAAACAGGTAATTAACTTTAACTACAATGCGCTTGTTATGTAACAGAACAGAAACTTTGTGTGAATCGAAGTTTTTCTTCTGTCTTTAGTAGTAATTTTTATAGAAAGAGTATTTTGACCCGAAAATTCGTTCAAATTTGCTTCCACAGTGTGAAAGCGATGGTAACAAAATCGGTCGATACGGATTGACGGGATTTCTATCATCTGCATCCAAAACTTAATTACTTTACTAGCTATCTAGTAAAGTAATTAAGTTTTGGATGCAGATATCAATAGAGCAGATATCAGAGCTAAAAATCAATAATTTTTAAGTATAATAATAAATATTTTCACACATTCCACACAACAACCATCTAGTTCCACAGTAATAGTAATGCTTGTATTATGGATACCAGATAGTTGATATACTACATACATTACTTTTTTTTTGTAAATACATACATATTTTAGAAACAAATCATTCATGACTCAGGTACAAAGGTAAAATGTTAACACCTAACCATTTGCCCCTCTAGCGGGATTCGAACCCGCAACTGTTTGGTTAACAGCTAGGAAGGGTTATTAGCCACTAGACCAAACGTATCATCGTTGTATTTATGGTATATTCGAATTCGTTTAATACATTTATATAATACTAGCTGGTGCTCGCGACTTCTTCCGCGTAGAAAAGTATAAAACGCCATCTACAGTATTTTGGATCGATGATGCTATTTCTCGGGCCAAGCCGATTTACTTTTATTTAGATTTCGCGTAGGAATGAAGCATTTTCCCGCGGTAAAAAGTAGCCTATGTTCATCACATATAATGTCGGCTTCTAATGGTAAAATAATTTTTCAAATCGGTCCAGTAGTTTCGGAGCCTATTCTATACAAACAAACCAACAAACAAAACTTTCCTGTTTATAATATTAGTATAGAGTATAGGCGATCAATAGAAATGTTACTCGTAGCGTACCTACAAGTATTCATGTAAAACAGTCACACCGCATTTTTTTTTAAATTGTACTACTAAGAGATATAATATATACACATATAAGAATAAATGAATTATTATAAATGTGAAAAGTCCGATCGATACCAGCGAATTCATGAGCAAATAAATCTATGTAAATATATTTTGATTTCTGGATTCTTTAGAGCGATTTCGAAATGTTTATAACAATAAAAGCAGACCCAGCTATGTATAATGTAAACACGTTTGAAACCACGTGTCCCAGTTACGAACGTGCAAAACTACGTAACTACAGATAGTTCGAACTAGTCACCACCTATTAGACAAATATTATTCAGAAAAATTGGTTATATATATACATATAAACATTGTATGCGCCAAATTTTATCAATACTTAATAATAAATCTGTAAGAGTTGGTTATGGAGTAAGTTACTTTATTTTCAGATATATCGTATTTATAGGCTCTATACATGATACTGAAACTAAATTGACGTTTTTTTTATCGCGGACTAAGTCGCGGGCACCAGCTAATAAAAAAATAAAATTATTCAGTGTAACAATGGATCAAAATATACAGGAAAAAATACATAAATATTTTAATGCTTTGACACCCACACTCAACGATCAATCCAAATAAATCGTTATCTTGTTTATAATTTTATCTCTAACATAATTATTTTGAAGCTTCATAATTAACTATTCGACCTCGCGTACATTGTTCATACAGCTACGTGGGAAACAGCTTGGAACAGAAACAGCTTATAAAAGGCGATTCAAATTCAGAGCAGTTTAATTTGGGTTCCTAAATCGCTTTCATACAAATACGAAGTTGATGGCACGAAATAGCAAATGCAATCCAGTTTAGGTCCTAAATTAAATCGTATTTATGAGGGGTCACTGATTTCGAAAATTAGTGATGTAGGAACTGGAAACTTCTTAGTTACGTTACAAATACAACCCCGTTTTGCATTTCTTTTGAAAAAAAAGTGAACTGTCGCGGAAAAATTCTTTACTTAACACCTTCAGTGCGGCACAGGCACATTTCGGCCCGCCGCGAAGCTTGCGTTTAGTGCGGACGTTGAAAACTTTGTCATTTTGTTGTAGATAACTGAACCGAATAAAATTGTCCGTAAATAAGCCTACACAATGAAAAAAAAGATACGATATTATATAACATTGTCACATAATTAAATTAAAAGCCAGGGTATATAAAAAAGTTCGATAACGCAACCCACTGTACTTAAGATTTGTTTGTTTGTTTGTATAGAATAGGCTCCGAAAGTACTGGACCGATTTAAAAAATTATTTTACCATTAGAACGTTATCCGTGATGAACATAGGCTACTTTTTAAAGCGGGAAGATAGCGCCGTCTATCCAATATACGGTAGATGGCGTTTTATACTTTTCTACGCGGACACGCGGACGAAGTCGCGAGCACCAGCTAGTAATAAATATTTAACTGTACCCCTTCAAAGGTATTGATCTTGTTTCACACGAGTTATTAACGCATAAGTTAGTAGCAATCAGAATCAGGGGAGAGATTTTAGTTAGCATATACAGCTTGCAAAGATACCTATATTATTTCGATAAGCATATAAGGTTGTAAAGAAAGTTATCTCGGTTTTCAACGGTTAACTTTAAACAAATATAACTCAACTCAGAAAAAACATTATTAATCGAAATAAAAACCATCAGAATCAGCACATTTTTGCCAACGAGAAACAAGTTTATTTATGCCGCTAGCATAGATATCCAGACTTCTGGAGATGATGAAGTCGTTGAAAGAGTTGTTGTCATCGTCTTGGTTTTTGAAGCATTTCTCGCGAAGGAAGTTGTCGAGATGCTTGAAAAAAGTGGTAGTCGGTGGGTGAGAGGTCCGGTTAGTATGGCGGATGAGGTAGAGTCTCGTAGCCCAATTCGTTCTACTTTTGCAAGGTCGTTTTTGAGACGTGTGGCCGGGCGTTGTCGTGGAGGAGAAATGGTCCCCTCATATTGACCAATCTCGGGCACATACGTTGGAGCTTCTGGTGCACTTCGTCCACTTGTTGACACTTCTCATCACACGTTACAATCCGGTCGAGAAACGGGTCGTTTTTGTTGCGCAGAAGGAGAGCAGAAGACACCTCAAAACGACGATTTTTTTTATTTTCGTTCAATTCGTGAGGCACCCATTTATCGAGCTTTTTGTCTTCCCAAATCTCTTGCAGGTGGTTGGAAATTGTCGTAGGCGTCACATCCCACTCTTTAGCAAGCTCTCGAATAGTTGTGCGTGGATTGGCTTCGAATAAAGCTCTCAATTAGTCGTTGTCAACATCGGATGGCCGACCACTACGCTGGTCGTCTTCAAAGCCCTTGTCACCGCTACGGAATTTTTTGAACCACCATTGTGCCATACGGTCGTTAGTGGTTCCTGAGCCAAACGAATTGTTGATATCACGAGCTGTCTCGGCAGCTTTTCGGCCTAGCTTGAACTGAAACAAGAAAATCATCCGAATTTGCCTCTTGTCCATGCTATATTTGAAGTCCTGATAAAAATGACCAAATAATTTTAAAACAAAACCAATACAATAAATAGATAGACCGAAAAACGCGCTTCAAAATGATATATATAAACATTAACGGATTACAACGAAATTTTATTGAAAATACACCATTTACAATATAAGTATTAAAAACCGAGATAACTTTCTTTATTACCCTAATATTATTATATCTAACTAGTTCAACGCTGCCGGCTTCGCCCGGATTCAAAATAACGACTATCCTATCTTTTAAGTTGGACCAAATTACACATAATATATAAGAAGTCTTATCAAAATCAGTTCAGTAATTTAGGAGTTCTTTGTCTAATAAGATCCTAGTCGTAATAGAATATTATTTTATACAAATTTCATTATCATGAATGTATGATCACGCATAACTTTTGACAGGGTGGTCCGATTTTCATAATTATTTTTTTATTTGAAAGGGTGCACGCCCAAGGGGGTCCCATTTAAATTTGAAAAAAAAAATCCAACCCTAAGGGTACGAAAACAGGCGATGATTGATTGTTAACTCACCGATTGTAGCGTATAACCACGCATAACTTTTTACAGAGTAGTCCGATTTTGATAATTCTTTTTTTAATGGATAGGGTATACCTCGAAGTTGGTCTTGTATAAATTTGTACGTACGTACGTAAGAGCAAAAATTACGTAATTTTTGCTTGTTTGGCGCCGACTCAAAATTACTTAGGTAAAATGATAATAAGATTATGTTATGATGCTTTTCAGTTTTTTCGGCGATTTTATTTTTGTTAAAAAGTTTCATTTTATATTTTTTTGTGGCTATAATCTAATATTTACTACATGCTTAATTTTTAATTTTCCCACCCTTAGGATAGGAATTTTTTTTCCAAATTTATACAAGACCAACTTCGAGGCGGTTTTATTTTTTGTTAAAAAGTTTTTTAACAAAAAATTCACCGTCTTCAAACCGTTTTCTCGGATGCCATTGTCAGAACTGGATCAAATTTAAATGGGACCACACGGGAAGCACCAGCTTTCAAATAAAAAAAGAATCATCAAAATCGTTTCACCCAGTCGAAAGTTATGAGGTAACAAAAATTTTGAAAAAAATACAGTCGAATTGAGAATCTCCTCCTTTTTTGGAAGACGGTTGAAAAAATATTTGCATTAGTAAACAATTACAAAAACAAATTAATTGCTATAGTCACTCGATTTATCTGCATGAAGAGTAGGTACTGAAATTACGAACTTAGTTTAACAGAAGTTAGCGGATATATCTACAGACCGACAGACGCGGAAAGCGACTTCAATGTATACTATGTAAGTTGTGTAAGGGTAAACACATTTTATTCTACTTTGTTATTGTTATTGCTGCTTTCGTAATTATTTTTTTTTAATGAAAATATTACGAATCGTATACTTACAATAAATAAATGTTTTGGATTTGAAAATTTTACAATAAGAGTCAAATTATGAAATAACTAGCTGGTCCCCGCTAACTACTTCGTCCACTTTGAAAAATAAAAAATATAACACCTGACATAACACCTGACATCTTTATCGCTGTAACGACGCTGTAACAATCTTTGTCCCCGCCACTGTTTTTTTTTAATATTTTATCCAATTTTTGGGAACCTATCATAACATTTTTCCAGGATAAAAAGCATCCTATATGTTAATCTAGGTAATAAACGATCTTTGTGTCAAATGTTATCAAATCTATTAAGCCACATCTAATAAACAACCATCCACCCTCACAAACTTTCGCATTTATAAATATTATTAGTATAGGGCTTTATTAACCAGTCCTTAAAAAAATAAAAAGGCTTAGTAAAAATGATTAAACTCTTACATAGAACTTATCTAAAATGAGTTATCTTCTTTCCTTCACATGTGAAAATTTCATTGTAACTGATATATAACCGGTTAAAAATATAACAGATATAAGCAGATAAAACGCGATAACACAAAAGTAAGGAATGCCTTACATAATATTAAGTTAGATAAGCTTAAGTTATGTAAGTTGTACTAACTGAAGCGTTTTACTGAAAAGTGGAGCGGAAACTTCGTTAGCACGGCATAGAGCGACGCTGTGATTGGTAGCTTCACATGACGTCTGCATTCTGATATTGATTGGACCAATCACAGCTAGCCTTTCTGTTTACCGTACTGTATAGTTCAAAAAGAGCTAAAAAAATTACTACAGATATTATTAATTGTTGTGAAGGTAATTTTATTATTAATATAAATATATAAGTTTGTAAAAATGTTTGTATTTTTGTAACTAATAATTTTATGCACTTCGATGTTGAATTTTGGATAATACGCTTTTCAACCGACTTCCAAAAAAGGAGGAGGTTCTCAATTCGACTGTATTTTTTTATGTTTGTTATCTCATAACTTTTGACTGGGTGAAACAATTTTGATGATTCTTTTTTTATTTGAAAGCTAGTGCTTCCCATGTGGTCCCATTTCAATTTGGTTCAGTTTTAACAAGGGCATCCATAAGAAAACGGTTTGAAGTCGGTTTTTTTTTGTTAGAAAGAGTTAGTTATTACAATATTCTATCAAAATGTTAAGTCGACATAACTTTACAGGCGATTCCAGAGTTGTCTATTTACCTCAGCTAAGTAGCTTAATTGTAAATAATTATGATTAATAATAAAAAAAAATCAAATATTTTATACATATGCAATTATGCATAGTTAATTATATCGTATACACTAATCATCAACATCACCATGTCTTACAGCCAACAGACGCTCTCGACTAGATATTCAGCCAAATTGTAAAACTAGCTGCACCTTTTACTACGGTGTTGGACCAACCTCAACGTTGTATATGGTTGCAACTCGAGAATTCATCTAATTCAACCGTAATGCAAACGATTTTAGCTCGAGAAATGAATACTCGTTTCACCGAAACACAACAGCACATGTGCTTTTATTTCACGGTGTTCTTCTGTTTTATAATTTTAATACTAAATGTTATCCTGCGTTTATTTTTAATTAAAAATAAATTAACTGTGAAGTAAGCAGTGTGAGAGCCATTATAGGTAATTTAATAAATTATTTCGTTCGTTCTTTCCTTTGATAAAGGATACATTATCAATACAAAGGAATTCAGGGTCTGGAACAAAATCATTACGAAAAAGTGTCGACTGGTTTTTATACATGTATGCTAACTTTCTCTCGTTAATTTCTATTAAATAATTCTGTTTTCGAAACTGGTTTCGAACCTTTGGTTTCCAAAGCGGCCGAAGCGTAAATGTTGCATGATTGATTTGAATCTTAACATTTAACACATTTTTTTGATCGTAACACGTGTTCACCTTAAGGACAATTTAGTAAAACTAATTTGAAATATCACCCCAAGCTGTAAGTGCGGTGATATTCTACTATTCCATTTTTAGTGAAGCAACCCAGAATCTAGTGCAAATCCTTTATCAAAGGTTCTTTCACTTAAAAAAGACATGACAAACATTTACCGCGGTATGTGCACATATTTGATTTATATCAATGTTCGCACGTACAAATCTGGGAAACTATTTGCTAGCAAAATACCACTAGTGCATTCTGAACCAGTGGCCATCGCGCGCTCCGCTGATTTCTCTTCTAAAAGCCCATCGCCAATACTGGTCGCATTCTGAAACGCGCTACAACCATGCCACAACGTGTACGCGAAGTGTAAATATGTGCATCATTGACGTCGTATACATACTCCTTTGCATTGCACGATATTTGACGTGCAAAAATATTCACGGAATTTGACGGCACTACACGGCTCTTTCGTGATCAGCTATTGCATACCTGTTCACAAATGTTCAGCAAACTTTCTTCTTACATTTATTTGAATATTAAGAAAAGTCGAAACAATAGGGAATGGAAAACAAACTTTATTTCTTAGTATTGTTATGAACAGATTACAAAGTTTATAGAGATACATTTAATTAAAAATTTTTGCGACAGCTAGCTGTCATTACTTTTAGCAAGAGAAGGATGAAAGTGTGCTGCCTTAAATAAACCTGATAACTATGGGCGCCGCCTGGATTACTGTCAGGAAGGTGCATCTGCATCTACAGATCAATTTCATAATTAAAATAGTAATTCATCAATTAGTTCACCATAACCGTTTTTAATATATTCCGTCCAGCATCAGCCTAATAACATTCGAACTCAGGACATGACTGAAAAATCTTACACCCAATAGATTTCAATTCAAACAACTCAATGAATAGGTAAGTAGAGCTAATGAGTAACATTGTTAAGACAACTTAATTCTGAGCTATCTGCATTTAACCAGCTTACTTTTACAACCAGCTCTTAATTCATAAATCCCTTGCATTGTTCAACATTTTCACTTATTGTTAAATATCAACAGAAACTACGCTTTTTTCTAAAGGACTTTCATAATAGAAGAATGGCGCATCGCCAACACAAGAAGCTTTTTGTTTAAACTAATTTTAAAGAGAGGGAAAAGACTGACACAATTAGCAAACAAAGCAAACAAAGTGAGTTCTTTAGTTCAATAATTACTAGTGTATTATTTACTAGATTTGCCGCTAAAACATTGTACAATATCTGCAGTTTTTTAGTAAAAAAATTAGTAAAAAAATGTGAATAATATAAACTTATAATAATAATAGGCGACATGTCCCTAAGGGAAAAGCCTTAAATAAAGATTAAAAAAAAAATATAAACTTAAAATTGTGCCCTAGTGGGAGTTCGATAACATCTTATATAAAAAAATAAGCATTGAACGTGAAAGAAGGTAATATATTTAAAATTATAATAAATTTTCCAAATTTTCATTGAAAACAAATGAATCTAGCAGTAAAAATCAGGGTCTTTATGTTATACTAATTAATATTATAAAAACCGTTTTCCGGGAATAGAATTCATCGATAATTCATTACATTTCGATATTATATTAACATATTACAAGTAGGTATATAGGAAATATGTATGTTCCTCCATAACTTTTAAACGAATTAACTGATTTTCATGAAACTTGGTAGATAAATATTTAGACGCACGGTACACAGGATTGCCTACTTCTTCTTTTTGAACACGGACGAAGTCGCGGGCGCCAGCTAGTATAAAATAAAAAAAAATAACTCAATAAATCATTTTCACAATTTGTTTCGCTCAGCCCTGTTTTATGAGAACCAAAACAATCACTCTTTTACTCCCGCGTAAACTTATCGACGACCTCGTTCGTTTGTTAAATTTCCGTTCATGAAACATAATAATTCGTTATGTTAGGAGATGAAAAATAAGTGACCACCGCGCCGAAGATCCGACTGCGCACCATACATACATACATACACGCGTACAGTGTTTGTTGTGTACATAAAACGTGCGTGGGAAGTGGTATTTGTTACAGGGATTTATATTAAAATTGTACTCTCTCTTGTCTGTTACGAACGCGTGTACTTATTAATTAATTCGAAGGTTTCGCCAAAACTTTAGACGTCCTTACATGTATTTTGATCATCATTAAATGTATCCTTCAGAATATTTACTTTTCACTAACTTTTAATTAATTTCATTATAATTCGAAAAATATTATGAATATAAGAAAGTTTAAGAGAGTGTCACAAGAAGGGGTCACAAATGGAAATTATTACCTATTGTTTTTATGCTAATTATTGTTTAACTGTACAGGTTTTAGGTCTTCCTATATATATGGGCGATAAGTTCTCACATATCTATACTTTTTGAAAAATACGCCCTGAATATTCAATAGGATAAAAGACTTTATAAAATATACCCGGTCCTTTCTGGTGTCCCACGCAACGTGTATATGCTAAATTTCATGATGATCGGTTCAGAAGTTTTTGCGTGAAAGAGTGACAAACATCCAAACAAACTTTCGCATTTATAATATTAAATAGATTAATATATTTATTGAAAATATATTAATCTATCTATATTAATCTATACGAAGCCACGGGAATCAGCTAGTATGATAGTATGAAGCTACTTCGTTGTATCAAAGTATGTTCTAATTTTTTAAGTAAGTAGGCTCGTGTCTTCAGTTAATATTTACTCTCTCTCAAGTATTAAACCAATACAACCATAATAGTGACAAAAGGAAACTTGATTGCGACTAAATTCTTACACATGATGTGGTGAATGTAGGTATAATACATTCGACCTAAAATTTCGTATTGGGTCACTGAAAACATTCAATAAATCATTACGAAAATCAGCATTATGCGAATTTATATTTAGACGTTGGCCGCATTTCCATTTCATACCTACTTATAGAAAATTATTTTTGCTATCCTCTTGAAAATGGTGAGAATGCGTAGTTGCGAATTGAAATCCGAGGCCTTACTAATAAAACAACTATAGTATTACATAACACATGCAACTAGCCTTTTCTTTAAGTATTAGAAAAATATATATAATGGCAATCAGAATTTGTTTATAACAAATTGTTAACTTAATAAACAATGGAAATCCTTCGAATACTTTTTCCTAGACGTCATTCCGAATCCAATGAGGAGCTTTATCACTATTTAACACGAATATGAGTTTGTTGACTAGACTATCTCCGCTTTTGGATCCCAAGGCTCACCACCACGCACGGACCTCTGGGTTTCGATACTTTTCGGACTCTTTAATACATAGAGCATAGTTTTATGTCATGTCTTTTTTTTTTTATGTAATCAAGGCAGCGCTTGGCCGTGATCTCACTTGATCTTAGGTGCAGATGCGGCCAAAGATGGACCACGCTGCAGGCTTTGAAGCTGAGACTCCACAAGGGTGTCGTTGCCAATAAGTTTTTTAGCTCGCCTTTCAATCGAGTCCAGTGCAGCCAATTGATAACGGGCAGAACCATCCCAGAGGTGGCAACAGTACTCCATGCAGGATCGGACTTGTCTTCCATAAATATATTTAATTCAACACTTTATTATTACTGTGAAATTTCTCAGTACATTGAGCGAGCTAAGTGGTCCGCAAGATTTATCTATCGCACAGGTCACGGGGTTATAAAACATTCTAAAATATTTTGTTATGATAAGCTATCTATATTGTAATATAGTAGTTGATCGGTGGACTGCACTGCAGGTCAGACGCAGGATCGAATCGTCTGTTACTTACAGAGATTTAACAGTTGCAGGACAAATATCGCCAACAGCATTGATTATTTCGAAAGTGTTCTGAATCATTTGAGAAAATATTCTATAACATATAGTTATAAAAGAGATACTTCTCTCCCTTCGGTCAGTGAAACGAATAACCTCACAAGAGTCTATTCAAACATTGAAAACTTTCATTAAAAATTTCAAAGAAGCTTCAAAAGGAGTATCAAGCATGTACATAGGTTTTGTTCTAACGTATGTATACAAACAAAACAGATTTATACACGAGACCGTTTCCTGTTATTCGTGTAAAATAATCTTCACAACACAAACGATAATTACTTTAAAATATGTAAGTCATTATGATCTATAAATATTTTGAAAACAACAAGTAAACTTGAAAACTTCTGATGTTTTACTGATTTCTGATTTTTCTGATTTCCATAATTATTTTTTATAATAAAAAAATATGTTAAAAATATGTATAAATATGTTATTTTTTTTGTATTTTTAACGGAATTATGATTGCTTTTGATCAAACTGTAAAAAGATACACAACTATTTTAAGAAATACTATATTTTAAAAAACTAATGCAACCACTTTATTTTTCACATCATAGTGTCAGTAGTTAGTACATTAAGTATTAGCTATATGCATCAAATAATATATCTTTGTGGCTATACGCTGTTAAAATTAATAAAATTCATTTATACCTTAAAAATATAAATTTATTTAAACCGGAATCCTAGCATAACCTCGTTTTGTTGATCAGAGTAATCCCCAGAGTTGGTAGCGTTTTCCCGTAACTTTGAAAAGTTTAAAAGCATTGGGACCCCACGGGCTCAAGTATTCAACGCCAAATGAAAACACAAACATAGTCTGTACTATATATATAATCTATATATTTTAATTTATAATATTTGTGGCTGTCGCCTCTGTCCGTTCCTCAACTAATTTCTTCTAAACCAACGGCCTTAAGACAGTTTTCATTAATTGAAAGATCAATAATAAACGATGGCGGTATATAATTGCAAGAAAAAATTCAATCGTGTGAGACTGGGTTGGGCCGCTAGTTACATTATATTCAAACAATTAATAATTGGTCCTACATTCTCATTTTGGAAAAAAATAATCACTACATATTATAAAAACAAAGTCCTCCGCCGCGGCTCTCTGTTTGTTTGTTCGCGATAAACTCAAAAACTACTCCATTGATTTTCATGCCGTTTTCACCAATGGATAGATTAGTTCTCGATGAAGGTTTTAGTATATAATTTACAAAGTTACGCCGGTGAAGTCGCGGGCAGCAGCTAGTTAGGTATATACCTATTAAAAAGCAAAACAAAGGTGATTTAAAAAGGGAAAGGAAATTGCTTTTGGCTGTCATTGTAATTCATATGCTACAAAGTAGCAAAAGTACTGATAGTGTTACAGAAAAATAACTGCGCTATAGCCGCACCCTACTCCAGTCCGGTTGAAATGCATGCAGTTTGTACTCCCACCTCAAATACAAAGTATTATACAGTTAATAGGTAAAATAATTGCCTCGCTTTGTAAAAGAAGTATAAAAGGAGTTTCATTAAAACGTCATCTGCACAATTGCCCTTGCGGTACGCTTTGCCCTTCAATTCGTAATTCATTTTAGTACCTATTGCATGTAATTCAAACCTTTACAAGGTCTAGGTTGCTTTGAGAAATCTTGACTTTGACATTACCTTTGAAAGCACGCCGTCAACAGCATCGTTACACAGAAAGCAATTATGCACTTCTGTAGAAAATAATTACGCAATCATGTTACCGGCAAAGCAATGCAAAGAGTGTTTCAAAGTCAAACAGAAATTCGATGTAACATTGCTAGTTGAAAAATAGCGCGAGATGAACTTTCAAAATATCGCAATATCACAAACAAAACTGTAAATATCACAGATCAATACTGTACCAAAACATGTTATCAGATGTTTTAGTTAATTAATGTCGACGTTTCAAGGTCAATTCTTTCATTTTTCCGAGCTTTGAGCTTCGTTGGATGCCTTGATAGTCTAATGCAATATTTTACGTTGTTTTTTTAACTAAATAACTGTTCGATAATGCTAATTAGTACATTTAAACTCACGTGAATTAGTTACTTATCATAATAATTATTAATAATAGCGATTTAAATTATAAAAATACAATATATTTTACTACATAGGTATATTTTGATTGATATAATACAATTTGGATTTTTTTCTAAAATAACTCACGAAGAGGTTTGAAAACACGCCTTAAACGTTAACTTTTAAAAATAATGAAATCTTTTGGTGTGACATTAAAAGATCATTTCAACTTTAAAAGGTTTTTTAATTGGAATTGATCACAATTTCATCTCGTAAGGAACCAGATGTTGTGTAAGCTATGCTATCCATAAAAGTGCTTAAAATAAATTTTAAAATATCATCAAAAGATCAAAGTCCAGAAGAGGTGTAAATCAATTGGAAATGTACTCATGTTTACAAATTATTTTAAAACTACTCAAAATGAACGACTATTTTCGAACACTAAGTATGTGTGACCAAGTCAAATTCGTTACTTCGTAAACAGGCACGAAGCAAATCACTATAAGTAAGTAATACGAGTTCATTGCAGATTAGAAAATATCCTATTATAACCATTCGTTAGACCAGAATATCTTGAAACATCTTAAGAGTGATTCGTTAAGGGGGGTGCTTAAAAACAATGGCTGTGATCACCCTACCAAGTTCAAGTGTCGATGACAGCACTACGTAGCGATTTTGCGGAGGCTTTCGAGATAGGGCCGAGATACTTGACGAAGATGACCGATTCATTAAATGAGAGCGTTTCAGGTAGCTCCAGTCTTCAGTGCTTGAGAAACTATCTCAAGAACAAACGTGGAATTATTGGAAATTAGTTACCTGTCTTTTAAAAAGCATGCATAATTTAAAATTCAATGTAAAAAGCTTTCTAAACACACAAAAGATCAAGCTAAAAGCATGTATATAAGTATTGAAAATTCAACATTCATGTAAAGGATTGAAATTAATATTTTTATGAGATATTAGAAAATTAATAACATATCCTATAAAATTATCGTCTGTGTAATTCTTATATGTATTGGTAACAATATTAATAATATTGCTTAAAATAGATAAATTTAATAAATAATAATGCAATAAATTATTTGGATAAATATTTAATAAATCTTTATAAATAAAAATGAATCACTAAATGTGTTGCTAAGCGCAAACCTCGAGAACGGCTGGACCGATTTTAATTCTGTCTTTAATTTTAATCAGGGAAGGTTTTTACGTAAAAAAATGCACCCTGGGTGAAGCTGGGAGCGGGTCGCTAGTCTAAAAATATAGAGAGAATATCACTAATTCACTCTATATTTTTTTATTTAAAAATGAAAATATAAAATTCAACGCGTGACAAAATACACGAGCAATAAATATTGAATAAATTCAATGACTAAAAGGAGCTCGGACAAAGTTGCGGACGATAGCTAGTAGTAGGTACCTTATGAAACGTCCTTGCGGTTCATATAGCACACAGATTGCCATGGAAACCGAAGCAAGGCGCTGGTTGTTTAGAGCTGGGGCATCAGGTGAAAAGGGATATAATAATAGTGTAACTGTACCGTGGGTCGACCTTAACCCTGGCGCGGCTGCGCGCTGCATTCCTCCTGTAACGGGACGGCTGGGACCCGCTGCTCTAAACACCTGTCAGTGAGGTCTGAGTTATCAACGCAGTTGCACTCGGCCCTTCGCGGGGAAACACGCAAACACGGGTCACTCTCTGAGCCGCGGCACTAATGGGACAGCGACGATCTCCCGACGCTCATCGGCGAGATCGTTAGTATTTATATTATTAAAAAAAAGTTACCTATACCAAAGTCCAATAATGAAATTTATTGTTGTTGTACGTGCTGTCTCCTAAAATATTGACTTGTCGATATCGATTTTTAAAAAATTCAATACTCATGAAAATAAGTGGTCATTAAAGAGTTTGGAGTTAATTGTTTGAATTGCGTATTACAGTAATCTAAAATTTAGTAACATGCATGCATGTTTCGTAGTTTGCATGCAACTTGGTCAATAATAATATTTATTAAAAATAATGTCATTCTTAATTACTACATAAGTGTTTGTATTTTTTGTGAAATATGTACTACAAAATTTAGGCATATTTTAAAAATATTTTAAATTTAAAGTTAATAATGAGTATAAATAATTTAATTAGTGAAGACTTGACAAAATTAAAAGTGTCGTGACAAGATGTCTTCTGTAATGCGTGATCGGTTCAGTAGTTCTTGCGTGAAAGAGTAACAAACATCCATCCATCCATACAAACTTTCGCATTTATAATATTAGTACGTTTATGTTAATTTCCTTTTAAATTTCTTTACAAATATGCTTTAACATAATTATGAAGTTAAAAATTATTTTAAAAACAAAAAATATAAGCTAAGTCATTTTCTCTTGAAATCTCGAAACGAGTTGTTATAAATTATATCAAGGCCAGTTAGTACAGGATTCCTATACGATTCTTTAAACAAATAAATAAGACGTGCAATTCGACCGCAGCGCAGGATTTAATCCCCTATTATTTACTTGTTTTGCGAAATAATAAGCATAAATTAATGAAACCTTTATGTGAAATAAATTATAGGATTCTAAGTGACCCGCCACCGGCTTCAAACAGATACAATTTTCGATTGTTTCGATTTTTCAGTTAATGTGCGTGTTTTTAAGAAAATAAAGATTTCTACCTATTCCCATGTTTAAACGATTAATGGAACCTTACATTAAAAATATAGATCTATCTATTCATTAAAATAAAAAATAGATTATACAGTTATACATTTTCATTTCATACTAACTGTTGCTCCTGTGTTCGTATAAATCTTTTAATCTAGAACAGAACAGAAAAACAGAGTCGTATCCTTGTTTTATTTTTATTATGTGAGTGTGACTAACGGACCGTTCATGTGGCAGTTATGATTACTGAACTCATTATAAATAACTGTTGTTTATAGTCCATAAATTAACTGTTGGACTACTCGACAGCTCAAATATGCCACTAAGCGCGTTATCAATAAACATTAAAATATTTTGGTTTTTCATTATCACAGTAGGTACTTTGGATTCGATCTTATTTTAATTTTACAAAACTCATACAACACCAATTGATTTATGTCGAGCTGTATACTGCCTTAACTACGAGGATCCTGGGGGCGATTCATGCCAAAACCAATTTTGGACATGAAATTTTCAACGTTGACTCTGGTCTGGGTTTCGCCCCCAGCACCTATGTACTTTTATCCTTAAGACAAGCCTAATAATTGCTTTCTTTGAGGGCATAGCAACACAGCCAACATTGTTGCTCTATATAATAGTTTTAATTACATTGCTTTTGAATTTAGAGCTAAAATAAACCATATAATGAATTGGCCCGATAATTTTACGACAACAATTTGAAGGCGATGTTCATTATACTATACAGAACTCACTGTAAAGTGGGCACAGCAACTTTCGAATGGAGAAATCGTGTCGGTTCGTCCGTAATAAAATCGCTGCCCTGATTTTTGATTCAAGGTGGAAGTTTGCCATCTTGATGGTATTCAAATGAATGGCAGATATTGGAAGTATTTTAAACTTGGCCTCTGTGTAATGTTGACATGTTTATTTCAGGTCGCTGCCCAAACTTTGCAATCAGGAAGAGGAGGCAGGCCGACCCCCCCAGGGCGGCGTCTTAACGTTCGAGCCCATTCAACACGATCACGACTTCTGCGAAAGAGTGGTCATCAACGTAAGTATAACTTTTTCATATAGTCCAAAATCTTACTGCTTTTAAGACAAATCTTTATTGCACAAATAAATCTTTTTTTTTTTGACAAATCTTTTTTCAAAGTGAAGTGAACAATTTGTATAACTTTTGCTAAGTTATTTGTGAAGCTATTTTAAGTAATAAATGTGACCAAAGATACTATATCTTGCAATAAAGTTAGTTCACATCCACCAAATTAATGAGTCACGTATCTACCTTCATATTAGGTACATGGTTGCTATGGCGAAGTAACCAAAATTGTTTCGGTATGCCAAAGGCTTCTTCGAGTTTCGGGCGGGCAAGCAAGGTAGAAGGGAGAGGGACGCAGATCATATCTGCAGATATTAGCGTATCCAATATTACTTACGTTTTCGAAAAGATACGCTAAAATAGAATAAATTTTAAATGTAATATTTTGTGGTATCTACAAAAGGTCCTTTTCCTTTTCTAGTTTTTTTTTAGTAATACCTACTTTAGGCCTATTTTCTCATTTAGCCCTTTATATCACATTTTTCTACGATTTCAGCCTCTTTACAGATTTTTTGCTAACGACTTTACAGTTATAGTTAAAAAAAGAGAACTCAATTAGTGCAATTAACCCATTTTCACAAAATGAATTTGATACCAGACATTCTAGCCTTTATTTTTCTCAAGGATCTCTCAGGGTTTCTTTAAAGCCTTTAACTTGTTAACTATCAACTTTCCCTTTGTTTATTATCACCTGAGCCCTTCGTCCTAGTTTGTTAGAAATTAGTTTGTCTTTTTATGTATTACTAGCTGGTGCTCGCGACTTCGTCCGCGTAGAAAAGTATAAAACGCCATCTACCATATTTTGGATAGATGGCGCTATTTTCCGGGCCAAGCCGCTAGTATTTACTTTTATTTCAGATTTCCCGTAGGATTGAAGCATTTTCCCGCGGTAAAAAGTAGCCTATGTTCATCACGGATAATGTCGGCTTCTAATGGTAAAAATTTTTTTCAAATCGGTCCAGTAGTTTCGGAGCCTATTCTATACAAACAAACAATCAAATCTTTCCTCTTTATAATATTATAGTATAGATTGGTATAGAATTAACCTAAGCAACAAAAATGCATTTTTATACTTTTCATCCACAAAGATTTATTTATTTATTTATTTATTTATTTATTTACAATTTTAAGGGCTAATATATAAGATAACATTTAAATGATAATACTAAAAACCACTGAGGTTTAGACTCGTATTATCATTACATTAATAGATACTAATACTAATTACAATTTAAAAAATAATGCTTTAATTTTGTATTAATATTTTTAATTGATATATTGTTACATAGATCTGAAGGTAGGCTGTTGATAAGATGTGGGACGATGTAAGCAGTAGTTCTTTCGCCATATGTTGGTACATGCGCTTATTGCCTTGATTTGTCAAATTACACTAATAATAATAATAATAAATCATTTATTCGACGTAAGTTTTTACAAAACATTTGTCTTCGTCAACATTCTTTACAAACTACCACCGGTTCGGAAAGCTGTTTCTAGGGGGAAGAACTCGGCAAGAAACCCCCTAGTTGCTCTTTTATAAATAAATTACAAAGTAATACGTAACAATACATAGCAATCTACATAACACAATAATCAACTATATTTGACTCCAAGGACAGTCATCATTTATATAATCTAATATCCTATAATAACCCTTTTTGCACAGGGTTTTCTTAATATAAACTTTAAATTTATTTATAGATAATTGTTGTATATTAGCTGGAAGCCTGTTGTAGAAGCGCACACATTGTCCCATAAAGGAGTTGCTAACCCTGTGGAGACGAGTTTTATTTGGTTGAAGCCTATGCTTGTTTCTAGTATTTAAATTATGAACATCACTATTTCTACTAAAAGTGCTAATATTTTTGTGAGCAAACAAAAGATTTTCAAAAATGTATTGTGAGGCTACAGTAAGTATATTTATTTCTTTAAACTGATCTTTTAGCGAGACTCTGGGACCGAGCTTGTAGATGGCACGAATAGCCCTTTTCTGTAACACAAATATAGTGTTTATATCCGCAGCATTACCCCAAAGTAAAATACCGTACGTCATTACACTATGGAAATAGCTAAAATATACTATCCTCGCGGTATTTACGTCAGTTAGCTCGCGAATTCTTTTAACAGCGTAAGCAGCCGAACTTAATTTAATGGCTAGTTTATTAATGTGTGGTCCCCATTGTAGCTTAGAATCTACATTTATACCTAGGAATACAGTCGACTCAACCAGCTCAATGTCTTCACCATTTACGTGAACATTATGATCAATTTGTTTGACATTAGGTAAAGTGAATTTAATACATTTTGTCTTTTTATTGTTCAACAAAAGATTATTAACATTAAACCAATCAATAACCTTAGACATCGCCGAGTTAACATGATCATGATTACTTCTACGGTTAACTTTAAAAAGCAATGACGTATCATCTGCGAATAAAACAATATCATGATCATTAATATGGTAAGGAAGGTCATTTATATAAACAAGGAAGAGAAACGGACCCAGAATAGAGCCCTGCGGGACACCCATAGTCACTAATGATCCCTGTGATCTAATCCCACCTACATCTACACTCTGAACTCTATCGCTCAAATATGATTTCAAGAGATCCAAAGCTATACCTCTAACACCGTAGTGGGAAAGTTTTCCGAATAAATTATCATATTTAACACAGTCAAAAGCTTTGGACAGGTCGCAAAAAATACCCAGAGCATCCTGTCTATCCTCCCAAGCTTCATAAATAAACTTAAGCAATTTTACTCCAGCATCAATAGTGGAGCGGCCCCTTGTGAAACCGAATTGCTTATTACACATAAGGTTATTCGCTGAAAAGTGAGAGTACATTTGATTAAACAGGATTTTTTCAAATATTTTACTAAGAACCGGTAACACTGAAATCGGGCGAAAATTTGAGGGGTCCGTAGTACTACCAGACTTAAATAGAGGTATCACTCTGCTCAATTTCATCTGATTAGGGAATATGCCCATAGAAATACAACAATTAAACACAGCTGCTAAATGAGGAGCTACAACGTTAATTACTGATTTTATTGTTTTAACAGACAGTCCCCATAGATCTGTCGTATTTTTTTGCTTTAAAGATTTAAATGCACTCACTATATCAATAGGCCCTATAGGTTTAAATTTAAAATCAGTGGTACACTCCGGTACACTCGCTTTTAAGAATGCTAATGCGACACCGGGGGAGGAGTTAAGGTGCCTTGTAGTAACCAACGGGACAGAAGTAAAATAATTTTCAAATGCCGTGGCTACCTCCACCTCTGTTTGTAACCTACACCCATTCACAATTAGCTCCAAATCCTGTTTTCTTTTTACTGACTTTCCAGTTTCACTATTGATGATATTCCAAATAGTTTTAATCTTGTTTGAGGACATTATTATTTTATGTTTCAAGTAGATCGATTTTGCATCGATACATACTCGTCTAAATAATTTTGAATATTTTTTAACAAATTCATGAAAGTCTGCACTTTTATTATAATTTCTTTCTTCGTAGAGTTCAAATAACTCTCAAGTCAAGTCACTCTCGTCAAATCCTGTGTTAGTCATTACTTTTAATCGTCAAAAACGTGATCTATCTAGGTCATTGTAAAATCGAACACCAAAGTGCTTTATCCGTTTCGATAGCAACACACATTTCCTTGATTGACCCTTAAGTAGTCCAGTGCTAATAGATGTTATTAGGAAAAAAATACGTAATCCAGTTACAATGAAAGGAATGACCAGAAGTCGGGGTAACACTGAAATTACCTACTGCAACAATGTTGTAGCGATAAAGCTGAATTGAAAATTTATAGGAATTTTATAAAGTCATAGATTACTTCTATATGGTATTATGTGTTTTATTTTTCTATCGTTTCATTTGTTATGAACTAGCTTTTGCCCGCGACTTTTGTCTGGGTATTACCTACCTACTTGACAGTAATTAGTAAGATATAAAAAAATATTAGCAACAACTGCATCAGGTTTGGTTACTATTATAAAAAAGTACTTAAGAAAAATTATAAATTTTTAAAATATTACCTAATCTTTTAATACAAATTTGTGGATACTCAGGTGATCGTCGGACACTCGGAAATAGTCTTCCAACAACCAATCGTGTTTAATTTTATTTTTATAGAAAACAATAACATTAGAAATATTTGGCCTTTTACAAAAAGTTTTTAAAAAACCTCTTCCAAGAGCTCAAACAATTTTCTAACAGTCTTATGAAGATAATCCGCTTATAGAGATTGGCGACATTTAAATGTTTCGATTTATATAAGTGGCTTTTGAAAGAAAAAGGCAAAACATTTTTTAATACAAAATCTGCAATAAATATTCGTCGAAAACAATGTTAAGATTTTCTTTCTTTAGTTGCTAGTCTGCGTTTAGACTGCGTTAGTATTGAAAAATCTTATCTTATATCTTACACTTTATACGACGACACTGTTGACGACAGTGGCACCGATTTTTTAATATTTTTAAATGATCCCTCGGGAACATAAGATTTTTTCAGAATACATACACTTGGATGTATGTTGTTATTTCTCGTCAATACTAATAATAAATATGTAAATGGAGGTATTGTATTTTTTGTAGAATAGTTTTTAATCATTTATAATATTATTAAATAGATAGGTAGAATTATTACTGATCAAGATAATGTTGTGTGATTAGTAATACAATTTTATCATAATTATGATACTTATTTTTTGTGAAGCAAATGATAATAATTTGAAATTTTCACTTTGAAATATTTTGACACAAAAAGCACTCTACATTGCAAAGGATTTTTAAGTCGAATGCACATTAAACGCGCACTCGAGTTTGAACAAAATTGTGAATGTGACTTGCTTTGAAAAATAAAATTGAATATTTAACTTTCAGAACAATCATAAATATTTCTACGTTTTCATCTTTTTCACAAACGGAAGGAATTTCCAACGCTACTCTGACTGAGATACACAAATGACTTTCTAACTAACTGTAGAGTTAATTTGTTTCATTGAGGCATTAAGATCATCGATTTAAGTTGTTTTTTTTTTGTTACTATCGATAAGCTTCTTCAACCCCAAATTGGTTTCAATTTAGTTCCAAAAAAAAAAAACCGTTATAGTTCCACCTTCCTTGTCCGAACTGCTAAGGAGTGGAACTCATTGCCTGCGTCCGTGTTTCCCCAAAATTACAACCTCGGGGTCTTCAAGTCTAGGGTAAATGGGCACTTACTAGGTAAGCGTGGTCCATCTTTGGCCGCATCTGCACCTAACATCAAGTGAGATCGCGGCCGAGCGCTGCCTTGATTAATTAAAAAAAAAAAAAAAAATTCGGCATGACATTTTTGGATATTTTTTTGGAATTTAGTAGTGGTAGGTTCGCAGCCATTTGGGCAGCCCGTCTGGTGGCAGTAACCACCACCTTACAGAATGCCACCGTGAAATAAACAGCATTATGTGCTGTTGTGTTTCGGTGAGTGAGTAAGGGATGCCAGAGCCAATTACCCCATCCCTCCCTTATCCCTTATCCTTAATCCTTCTATGGTCGGCAGCGCACTTGTAGCACTTATGGCGTTGCTTGTGTTATAGGCGACGGTAGCCATCTACCATCAAGTGGACCGTCAGCCTGTCTGTCGACCTTAACATAAAAAAAGTCAAAGGAAAAAATAAAAAAATATAAGAAATGTTTGTTTATTTATGTTGAGTTTGTTGTTCAGAGAATATAAGGAAATGTGCAAAAATTTGAACGACGCACATCGAATGAATTGAAACAATAATTGTTCTATAATATTGTTAGCCTTTGATCGGTTTTGTTTGTTTCATTGAAAGTCTATTGTTTCTTGATTCGTTATTCTGTCAGATATTTATTGTATAAATACAAAAGCGAACAATTAATAAACTATTAAGCTTAAAGTATAGTTAATAGTGTTGTTATTTTATTAATAACTAGCGACCCGCTCCTGGCTTCGGCCGGGGTGCATTTTTCTTACTTATTAACCTTCCCTGGTTATCCCTATCCACGAGTGAAGACAGAATTAAAATCGGTCAAGCCGATCTATGTCTATATATATGTTGTCTATAATGAGTTAATAATTCGCTTGATATTAAACTTATTTATAACTAGCTTTTACACGCGACTTCGTCCGCGTAACTTTATAAAATATAGCCTTTCATATCGGTCCAATAATGTAGTTTCGGAGCTGATTCAATGCAAGCAAACAAACAAACAAATCTTTCCTGTTTATAATAGTATAGATATAAATAAATTTTGTTACATTTACATTTATTATTATTTATTTTTAAATTGTCTTCTTTGAGTTCAAATAGAAAAATAAATAAGTAATAGTGTTTTGTTGGTATAAACCACCAACTGGATATCTGGATCCTTACCAATTATAAATAAATGTACCTAACTATTAAGTTTCATAGTGCGTGACGGGAATTTTCCGTGAAATAGGAAACGTTTGAAGTTTGTCGCCGTTTATTGGCACAATATTATTTCAGTAACTGCATTTTAACGGCCATTTCAAGTACTTGCGTTCGAACGTGGTAATAGAATTTAATTTATCTCCTAACATTTTTTTCTATATTCAACCGACTTCCAAAAAAAGGGGGAGGTTCTCAATTCGACTGTATTTTTTATGGTCCATGAGCCAGCGACAGATTTTCATGACCAATTTCCTCCCAGTCGATAACTCGTAAAATGACTGAGAGAGTTGTATCATGAAGCGTTGTGAACGTCAGCTGCGGCTCCGATGGTGGGTTGAGCAGTAGAGTGGTAGCCGCCCACGCACACAATAAAAAAAAATTTAATCATTTATTTCCGATTAAAAATTCATCAAATTATAGTTAGCCTAATATTTTGAAGAAACAAAATTGTCAGCTATTTATAAAATGGTGGATTAAGCGACTGCAGGTCACACGAATATATACGTGTTCAGTCATTACTTCCCAATAGAAAATTTATCACATGATAGTTTATGTATTACTGTTAATAAATAAAAAAGGCAACTGGCTATATCTTGGTGGAATGCTTGTCAGCTGATGCTCTGAAAGTGTAACGGGCTACCACTGCTCAACCCACCATCGGAGCCGCAGCTGACGTTCACAACGCATCATGATACAACTCTCTCAGGCATTTTACAAATTATGGACTGAGAGGAAATCATTGACGAAATTAGTGCCTGGCTTACGGACCATTATGTTTGTTACATCAGAACTTTTTTTTTTATATAAGCCATAGACGGCACAGCGCTTGCCGCACAAAGACCTATACTATTACCTATAGAATAAAGATATTCATAAGTCATATTTAAAAAAAAAAAATACTATCAGGACACTTTTTAGATCAATATTCTATTGAAAAATGTCTGTACGTTTTTTTATTTTTATTTTAAGGTTGACGCTAGTCCAGGTTGCTTCTAATCACAGTCCTACTGGAAAATTATAGAGAGGCCTATGTCCAACTGTGAACTTCTTACGGCTAAGATAATGATTAGGAATGAATAAGGAAATGAGCTAGAAATCGTAAAATATAGTGACAAGATTAAAAATTAAGAAATATCACACTGCGAAAAGATCAAACATTTATGTGAATTAATTGGAACAAAACGAATGTGTCGTAAAACTGCCCTAACAATAATTTATGTGAACTAAATCGCCTTCAATAAGCAAACGTACATTAGGTACACGTTGTTTCCCGTTAATCAAGGTGCTGTTAATCAAAACAACTATTTTATTGGTCCGACTTCTGTTGTGAATTTGACGTGTTGATAGGTAAAAAATATTCCAGAGTTTACAACAAAATCTACGAGGTACAGCTTAGTACAAAAGTGTTTATGCTTTTGTCAAACTATAACTAACATTAAAATTAGTGCCTGCATTCCTGCCAACATGAACATGTATTATTTTTATGAAAATAACAATAACACACGTTGGCAAGAATAAACATAAATTTATTTATGTGCCGCAACAAATCGATGTTACGAATTTCCGAATCGAGTTTTTACATACATTAGCACTCTGAATAAAGAGTCACGGTTTCAGTTTCTAAAAATGTCATCTATAGGTATTATATTAATAGTCAATAGTCGTTAAAAGGTGATAAAAATTATACCTAGTTTGAGTATATTTCTGGTCCCCACAAGTCAATCCCTACAGTCAACATTTTTTCTATGATAGGTAATCATAAAAGCAAAATCATACATAATGTAAGTATTATAAGTTTTAACTCGCCGTTTCTTATGTATTATAATCTTATGTATTCTTATTTCTTTCTTCTCATATATGTATCTCAACTAAGTAATCCCAACTCATATCAAAAGTATTTTCATCGGTGTCATAAATTTTCATTGTGACTGTACCAGAGACCAGGAACTATTTGTGGTTTTTTTACGAGACTGCGTGCTAATTAAGACATTGTGCGTACAGTCGAATACAATATCGAATAGTGTCTTAGCATTGAAATTTGGCTCTTAGAACTATTGTATAAAGATGTGTTTTTGTTTATACAAGCTTTGTTATATTACAGTACAGTTAACGAGTAGATGAGCGCAGTACCTACCTACCTTCTATTTATTTATGCAACTACGGGAACGTTAAACTTATTTTCATACCAATTTCATTTACCACTATTTCTTAATTTCTTAATAGAACTAAAACTAAATATGGTTTCTCATATTTTTAATAGGTACTTTATGAATACTAATAATAAATCTGTAAGTGTAGATATTGTATGTATGTTCCTCCATAACTCTTAAACAAATTAACTGATTTTCATGAAACTTGATAGATAAACATTTAGACGTACGGGACATAGGAGGACGAAGTCGCGGGCGCCAGCTAGTTACTGAATGTCGAGCAAATTCCCTGTTCTTAATTCGCTGAAAACTTGCATTATGCACTAGGAATAGATCTATGTCTAAAAGTTTTTATTTTTATTTTATTAAATATTAATATAAAAACATTTCACACCTTAACCGATCATAATGAAAATTTTGCATACACGTTTTATTCAGATAAATAATTTTTATTCAAATAAAAGTAGTTAACTATTGTTCCCAAGGGATCATCTAAAATTAAAAATATGAAATTCTAAACCTTCCAAAAGTACATTGAGCAATATTGATTAAATGCTTAAATGTTTAAAATTTACAAGAATTAATAAAAACAGAAGTATTTAAGAAAACTGTTGTCAATTTCCATCGCGTTATACAGCTCTTATGCAACTGTGATAATGAATTCTAGATTCTCGTCATACTTTATTCTATTTTCCTATATTTACACTTTTAGCGTGTCCAATAACGCTACGGCAAAAGCCCGGGCAGCCCAGACGGATTTGCATAATTGTAAAGCCATTACGCAAATCTGTCATCACACATTAATATACAAGTGGATCCGAGACTCTCCAGTAGTGTTATAATTGACTCACGTTTGCCCTTGAAACGTAACACAATAAACTTATTTTTGGAAATGTTCCATTGCTAACCGCAGAGACATTCAACCAAAGAACTGTCTACAATAAGCACATTTTGCTTCCCCACAACGTTAATAAACTACCACAATCAAGTCATTACACATAATTTACAACTTTAGCTACATATAGGTATCACATAAAATGGACACCGGGCAACAAGATCAATATACTCAAGAAATTCGTTAAGTATATAATAACATAAAATTTCCACTGATTTCATTGCAATCGTTAATCTGCAGAATAATGGTTTTTTTTTTACAAAAATATATAACACTAGCTGGTGCTCGCGACTTCGTCCGCATTGAAAAGTATAAAACGCCATCTACCGTAGCAAATCACCAAGCAGTTGTCATGTTAGTCGCTTCACCTGATTTGGATAGATGGCGCTATTTCCCAGGCCAGGCTGCTTGTATTTACTTTTATTTTAGATTTCCCGTAGGAATAAAGCGCGGTAAAAAGTAGCCTATTTTCATCACGGACAATGTCGACTTCTAATGGTAAAAGAATTTTTCAAATCGGTTCAGTACTTTCGGAACCTATTCTATACAAACAAACAATCAAATCTTTCCTCTTTATAATATTAGTATGGACATACTCTTTAATATCCTTTAATTCTATAATCCTAAATCAACGAAAAGAACTTGGCGTCTAAAAATGATCAAAATATACTAATTTTTTGCAGTATGAAGGATTGTAATTGTATTTTTACAATAAAAACATTTCTGTTTTTTTTTTTTGTTTTATGGCCCTTTAGTTTTGCCTAGTAGATATTTATGCCTAGTAGATATTTATAATTTGAACGTCCCTGAAGTATATATCTTGCACGTTAGACCAATTATGTTGACGTAGTATATTAAACTAATAAACTCTTATCGCATCAAAGCAACCAACCAATAAGGCAATTAAGCACTTGCTGCTCTTTTGATGTCACGTTTTCAAGTTTTGAATTAGTTACGATAGCGTGCGAAAGGGTAATCGTAATAGACTTAGCAAGTACTTAAGGTAAGTCCTTGTAGATTTTATTCCATGTTGAGGTGGTTAGACAGCAGACACAGTCCACTTGGCTACAAATGTGCTGCCGATCATAGTACGATGGGAAATCCTGATGGATAGGTGCTATCCTTAACATTTCCAAGGCATAGTTTTACATAAAAAACAACCTATATGCACTACTTTTGACTAAGTACATAGGTGTACCGGCATCAAATAAGCGATTTTTTTTTGTGAAAATAAAACAGTAATTTTGAATGGGAAAGTAAAAAACATTTATTCAAAATATTGGCCATTGCTTTCTACACATTTTAACCACCTTTCTGGCAATTTGTGGATACCATGCCAATAAAATTGTTCGTTTTATGAAGCATACCAATCAGACGCCCAATTTTGGACTTCTTCGTAGGAATCGAAGTGCTGCTCAACCAATGCGTGTCCAATTGATGAAAACAAATGGTGAATACGGATGGGGTAGCAGCCTCTTTGAATCCGGTTTTGCTTTGCGTGCATTGTCATGAAGCAATGCCGCAAATCATCATTTTATGGTACAAAATTCGTAATTTTTAAAACGATGAAAAAATATGATGTTGTTTGTACAAGGACTTAATGTACACTAAATATGTTTGACAGTTGTAATAGCAACCAAACAAAAAAAATGGCTCGTTCACAAATCTAAATCTATGTAAATAATAAGGGTAATTGCCACTTTACTCTTGTTTGCCAAAGATTTCATTATTAGCTTTGTAAGTACGTGTAATTTTAAACAATTGTTCCAAAACACGGAAGCTATTATCATCGTTTCACTTTTTAAACATGAACACGTAGAGATCTATTTTCCAATTCGAATTACTTATGTTGTATAATCTACTGATATTTGGCTGTTCGATCATTATAAAATATACACTATACATTGTATATAATATGGTGCATATGGTTTTATTAGACGCTGTTTCAACAACGCAACAGAGGCGACCTAGTTATAAGAGAATGACAAATGACAATTGCACGCGTAGTCCTTCGCATGAGTGAAAATTGCAAACATTTGCAAACCGAGTTTTGTGTGATCCAATTTACGCGCGTCATCCTGCGCTGCCGCTTTTCGTCGGCAGGTTATTTGAAATGTACGTGTTTGACTTATATAACATTTCCGTCACCAAGGTGAACAACAAGGTTCATTTAACAAGGCATAGTTATCAATGCGACCTTTAACTCCATTTCTATATAGGTAGTTACTTATGTAATGCAATAATATAAAGAGAATAGGAGATCCTAGAATGACTTGTTGCGAGAAAATCTATGAAAATCGGTCCAAGCAGAAACGGCAGAACGGATTTGAATTATATTTGGCTCACCTGGGATTCTGGAAAAATGTTAGGTTACAGAGGGATCGTCTAAAAATAATAGATGATCTCTGGAGAACCTTCCGGAACAAATTTCCATCGGCCCTCTGACTCTCATTATTATGTGTCATATGCATTGCCTTGCCACTGCAATTTATTGATTCGCCGGGTAATATCGGTAACTTACGTTCGTCTACGGATCTCCTAGTTCCTGATTTGATCTCGTACTGTAACTCCGAGCATAGCTCTCCATAGCTCATTCTAGTAGAGACCGGCCTTTCAAATCAACGATTATAATTAAAGTCAAAAATAGTTTAACTGTCTTTCTTAAGAAAATTTTAATAAAAACTGAATAATAACTGAATTGTTATAGAAATTTCGAAGTAAAAGGCGTACAGAATATCTATCACACGTCCTTGTCACTTTCCGTCATGAGGAACGCGTAAACTCTGGTTTATTTTTAATCGAGCTCATATTTAAATGTAGGTACCTATCTACTTATAAACAGTCGCGTTACAAGTGTTAACGCCATTAGTTAAATTTAAATCATGTGTCTGAAGCATTTTTAACATTTTTACCTAA
This sequence comes from Synanthedon vespiformis, assembly GCA_918317495.1. Lineage (NCBI taxonomy): Eukaryota > Metazoa > Arthropoda > Insecta > Lepidoptera > Sesiidae > Synanthedon > Synanthedon vespiformis. Next base: position 10,299,451 of record OU906947.1, read on the forward strand.
TATACCTACGCCTACCTTTATATGTATTTTTATCCACATTTTAGTTACGATTCTGCACAGTTTACTAGATGTGTAGAAAATGAAAGCATGAAATGACCTCAAATAATCTTGTGAAATCTCTATTCCCGTCGGGAGCCAACAGCATTTTTAAAATGAATTCATTGGAATTTTTCTCGAGACGTCTCGAAGATTCTCGAAGAACGGACAACTTGACATAAGCTGGTGACTCAATAAGCCATTGAACTGCTCGTTGATACCACTTACAGTTTCTGAATGCCCTCATTTCGTAATATTTCGATTTATTCAACTCAAATTTATACTTATAGAATTCTGATATCTATAATAACAAGAAATTCTAAACAATACAGTTTGTTCTTCACATGTTTAAGTATAAATTTTTCTTTTTTTTTTCAAACCAATTGTGTTGACACTTTCTTGTAAATTTTTTTTAAACAATGCAAATTTTTAGGATTGGCCTTTTTGTTTACACCTGTAAACAATGTGAATGTTTATTATTTATCCAGTCAGTAAAATACGCCCTAGCATTGAATAAAATTTTACGACACCTACGCTGATCTCCGAAAAATTATACAATGTGTTGTCACTGTCCGATCGCAGAGATCTTATCGATCTCTCTTTCTTGAAGAATATTATAGATGGAGGGATCGATTGTCCAAATCTGCTGAGCAGGGTGCAATTGGCGGTACCGAAGTGTAAAGCTAGGTCTTATATTAAGAACAGGCGAACGTTCAGACGTTCTCCATTAACTATTATAGTTGTCGCCTATAACGGATTGATTACGAGTACTGGCATAGATATTTTTCGATGTTCCGCAGCTTTCTGTCATTAGTTAGGTACTTACTGCTTGATAGTCGTTTTTAGAATTTGTGTTTCGTTAATGGTACTATGATATATATGTATACTAATATTATACTATTTTCTTTTGTTTTGTATAGTTTAGTTTTTGTTTTCTTTTTATTACTTAGTTTTATTTAGTAAAAAAAAAAAACAAAAAATATCGGCTTTTGTGTTCGTTTTTAATGCATGCTGATTTAGCCTATAAGTGTACATCTACTGTGTTGTATACTGTATTGGCTTCCTAATAAATAAAATAAAATAAAACATATATTGTTTTCCTCAATGAAATTGTAGGTTTTCAATGAAATGTCTACGTCACAAACAACTTGCCACAAAATGTGATTATTTCCGTTATCGGTTCTATTGTAAAAACTATGTCTAACATCACAACCTGCCGTTTTGTAACATGAATATGAATTGGAATGAATTGTTTTGTGTTGTTTATATCTGTTGTGAGATGTTTCAAGGTCGGGTTTATTTACGTTCGGACGTATTTCGGGCGTTAAATCTCGCCTTGCATAACTTGTTCAACTAAAGTACGCACATTATTAAAATATACAGTTTATTATTCCATATTTTGAACTCATTATTGATACGGTTATCACAAATGAGATTATATTTTTATATAATTATACTGGCTAACTAACCATTCTACTCTCTGAGAGACAATGTAATTAATTAGTAATACTGTCTCAATTGTATAATGGTTTTTAATGTGTTATTGTAGGGTTTTTAGTTTAAAATAAAATAGGCTCATAAATGTGTTTCTTTGTCAACAGGTAAGCGGCCTGAAGTTCGAAACTCAGTTACGTACATTGAACCAATTCCCGGAAACATTATTAGGGGACCCGGCCCGCCGGATACGCTACTTCGATCCTTTGCGGTAGGTGAAAACTTACTTAGTTTTTAAAGATCGTTTAAATTGGTTACTAATTATTCGCTATTAATATTGCCATATTATATTCTAATCGACCCATTTAATATTTCCTAGGAACGAATACTTCTTCGATAGAAACCGGCCATCCTTCGACGCCATTCTGTATTACTATCAGAGTGGCGGGCGTCTCCGTCGCCCTGTAAACGTTCCCTTAGACGTCTTCTCCGAAGAAATTAAATTTTACGAGCTCGGTGAACAAGCCACCAATAAGTTTCGGTAATATTATATAACTTTTGTATTTACTGTTTAAGTTCAACATACATTTTCATTTTCCTTATTAACCGATGTAAATTATTCACAGTGAGGATGAAGGGTTTATAAAAGAAGAAGAAAAACCCTTACCTTCCAACGAGCGTCAACGTAAAATCTGGCTTCTCTTCGAATACCCCGAAAGCTCTCAGGCTGCCCGAGTTGTCGCTATTATTTCCGTATTTGTTATTCTTCTTTCCATTGTCATCTTCTGTCTGGAAACATTACCCGAGTTCAAACATTACAAAGTATTCAATACCACAACTAACGGCACCAAGATCGAAGAAGACGAAGTTCCAGATATAACTGATCCCTTCTTCCTGATAGAGACGCTCTGCATCATTTGGTTCACTTTCGAGTTGATAGTGCGGTTCCTAGCCTGTCCTAACAAATTCAATTTCTTCAGAGACGTGATGAATATAATAGACATAATTGCCATCATTCCGTACTTTATAACCCTCGCCACTGTGGTCGCCGAAGAGGAAGACACGATGAACCTGCCGCGTGCTCCTGTGTCCCCTCAAGACAAATCCACCAATCAAGCCATGAGTCTTGCAATACTCCGAGTCATACGTCTGGTGCGAGTATTCCGTATCTTCAAATTGTCCCGTCATTCAAAAGGTCTTCAGATTTTAGGACGAACCCTGAAGGCGTCCATGCGAGAACTTGGTCTTTTGATATTTTTCCTCTTTATCGGTAAGTCAAATCGTCAATTATCTGTAATTTTGTTCACTTTTAACTATTTAATCTAATATAAAGTACCTAATGTATGACTCCTGAAAACCATAACGAATACTACCCTATATAGAACTTAATAACCATGATTAAATATGTTTTTAATGGATGAACAATTACTACTGTGTTGACAGAGTGAGAATATGGAAAATGTAAATTGACTAAAATAAATCCCACGTGTGAAGTTGTTGTCACAGCTGCAGTGATGAGCGGCAGCCCCGAGCGGCGCCAGCGTAAGCGCCGACGCGACGCGGGCGTACCCAACTTGCGTACACAATTTATTATGTGTTCGCAGGAGTGGTCGTGTTCTCCAGCGCGGTCTTTTTTGCCGATAAAGAATGCATAAATACAAATTTCTCATCGATCCCGGACGCTTTCTGGTGGGCAGTCATAACAATGACAACAGTTGGTTATGGTGACATGAGGTAACCCGCGTCGCGGTCCTTCGCTCGCTGCCCGCTCTGTCGCAAGCTCTGTCTACGCCTGGCCTGTATACAACCGCACTGTATTCTCCGTTGGTGTGTGCTTGTTCTTTAAAGGTGTGGTGCTGTTTTCATCTGCGGTGTACTTCGCGGAGGCCGGAAGTGAGAACAGCTTCTTCAAATCCATACCTGATGCGTTTTGGTGGGCGGTCGTGACAATGACGACCGTAGGATACGGAGATATGACGTATGATACAGCGAAAACCCTAAATTTCATCCATACCTTCTCAATATCTCATTTTATCCATCCATTATCGTTTTAACGCGATACAGTTTTACTTTCGCAATGTCATATAACTTTGGCTTCTCTATAATTTTTTTCGTCGGTTCTTCGCTTAGAACTAAACCTGTCACATCACTTTATAATTTCACCATTTTATTAGCAATTTACTGCACGATTCGAAACATTTCTTGTTCCGTTGTTATTTATTATTTTAAAGTCTTTTTGTCACTTTCTTCCTGAACTTTACCCTTTCCATGGAAGCATGGTGGTATAATTTTCCATTTTCCGCATATCATTCGAAAATTCTCCGAACATCGGTTGTCTCGTTGTGTGACAATCGCCCGTCCCAAAGCGTATTTACTCGTATGTGTCAAAAGATCGCTTTAGTTGTGACACAAATCAACTCTATATCACAAGTTAATAAATTTTACCGCATAAAACATACCGGGAAAATGGCATTAGAATTCTCTATTACCTATATCTAAATAAATTGAACGTGAGTTGAATTCTGTCGATTGGATTTTCAACTCCTTCCTCTCTATTCAATGTGTGACGCTTTATGCTTCGGTATAAATGTGGTTTACCCCTTAATATGTTTGGTGTGGTTGTTATAACATTTAAGTCATCAATTCATCATAGCTTAATCGAAAATGGTGATTTCTTTCATTCCCATTTAAAAATTATAAAGATTTACGTTTATTTTGCTTTCGTTACGCTCTATCATCATTCATTGCAATTACTGCATTTATTTTAACCATGTAAATACGACATGGTCACACATTATTACCTACGTCTCATAATATTTAAATGGTAAATTGTAACATCATGCTACTATGTAAAATTAAGTGGTTCAGATTTATAATCGCTTATTTTTTTGTGTAAGTGTCTCATCATCAGTACACCATTTTCGATGGAAAATTTGAGTGTATTAGAAATCCTTGCATGAATTCCGTTTCGAACACCTCTTGACAGTAGTCGATTGTCTGTAGACGTGTTTCTTCGTTATTTGTAATCGTTGTGTTTAGTTTCGGATTTTTAGCATCAAATTTAGAGTCCACCCTCAAGTAATATTGACATGTTTTATATGATGAAGGGTTGGTTTGGTAAGTTATTGCTGGCGGTAAACAATAGTACCTAATATTGCTCTGCGTTAAACATTCGCTGGCGTGTGTGACTGGTGATGAATGAGAATGTATTGCCTGCGTCTCTAAATTCGGCTAAGCGAATGGTCTCCAACATAATTACATGATCATTGAAGAAATTAACTTATATCTCCCACTTTTTTTATTGATTTATTGTAGTTAATCATTGGATTCGGTATGTTGTATTAAGCTTCAAAACGCATGTTCATCATCATTGCGTTCATAATTAATTTCATCATTTACACTTTTTTTGCAAAACGGTTACAGTGTGAATTTATATGTGGCTAATAAATACTGTTCGGATGTATAGGCCTGTCGGCGTTTGGGGTAAGATTGTGGGATCGTTATGCGCTATCGCCGGTGTGCTCACAATTGCTCTTCCTGTTCCTGTCATCGTGTCCAACTTCAATTACTTCTATCATCGCGAGACGGACCAGGAAGAGATGCAGTCGCAGAACTTCAACCATGTTACCAGCTGCCCTTACTTACCGGGAACCATGGGAGAGCCGTATCTGAGTAAGTTGCTGCATTTTGTATATAATATTCTAGTAACAATTAAACTACCTGGTGCCAACGATTTCGTCCGCTTTAAAAAATAAAATATTACGCCTAACGAAATTAAGAGCAATATAACGCCTGACTTCTTCATTCCTTTATTCTTTTACCTTTATTTTCATTTTTAGATGATCCTCGGGAACAGTACTTTTTTGTTCTGCGTCCTTGATGTGTATGCAAAATTTCATGATGATCGACAAACAGACAAATTTACTTTCGCATTTGTAATGTTAGTGTGGATGGAAATTGTGTTTACATATGGATTTAGTTATACAATGTCGCTACGGTAAACACACTTTAAGCATTTATTATGTACTATGTTGCTACACTTGGTACCAGTAGGTACAACTTATTTAACAACTTAGTTAATTACAACAGGGACTCGACCAATTATTTAGTTTGTATTTTTATATAGGTTTTACAATAATTAAATTTGTGAACTATATGTTGCATTAATTATTAAGTTATCTTGTCAACAAGTCCTTGTGAAGTTTCGCGAATAATTAGTTATTGTATTATTATTTTTACCAGATATTAATATAAGTTTTCTTAATTTTCATTTCGAATTGCATGTTCAGGTTTTTTTCATTTTGTTGTTTTATTATTTTATTTTATTTTTGGGCTATTTCAGGTGTAAAGGACGATGAAAGAGACGAAATCTACAGTGACCATTGACTATAAATGACAGTGTTCTATGTGTTGTGTTAGTTAAATTTGACTAGTGATCGATAGAGGACGATCTTTGTGATATTAATGAGTAAGACATGATTTGGTGAAGTGTTACACCATTGTAATGTAAATAATAGCGTAAATAATGAGCTGTGTATAATACAACAATAAATAGTTATGCATTTTTCATTAGGTAACGTTGCACTGTTTTCATTTCATTTCTAAATTTCATTCATATATATTCAGCATTTTTATATTTTACTAATGTGGAATAATGGGGTGTTAGTAAACTTTTTTGGTATTAAAGAAAACTTTCATGTCTTGAAATAAAAAATAAATAATTATATATTGCATACAAAGAAGTAATGCAGCCAGCATGATTGGGTCCCTAACTAGGAAGCTTTATATTATACTAGCTGGCGCCCGCGACTTCGTCCGCGTTTAAAAAGAAAAAAGTAGCCTATCCTGTGTCCTGTACGTCTAAATTTTTATCTACCAAGTTTCATGAAAATCAGTTAATTCGTTTAAGAGTTATGGAGGAACATACATACATACAATACCTACACTTACAGATTTATTGTTAGTATTGAGTGTTGATGATAATATGTAATTATTATTAAATAAACAATTAATTATAAAATAACAACAGAGATTTAGAAAATGTGCATCTTTTTTAAATATTTCAAATTATAAATTTTCAACAATACTAGCAAGTACACGAAATTCAATTACAATTTTCCCAATTGTGGCATAATATTGAAACGCTTCTATAAGCCAGGCCGCGTGCTATTAAAACTGTTATCGTAGCTATTCATTATTTTTACCTTAAATATTCCAATCTACAGTGCATTAAATTGATTCAAATTTAACTAATTTACGTTTGAAGGCAGTGCCATACAATACCTACATTCTACAATGCAAACATTGCAATTTAATTTCATAACAAAATATAATTTTTCCATCTTAAAGTGTCTTTCTTACACTTTTTTTTTCAATTATATAATAAAAACAGCTCCAATTTCGACCTATTAGTTCTATACAAAAACACTTCGTTGAGACCTGTGGATGTTAAAGTAAGTTATTTTATGTTTGATTTTTGTTTTCATTTATATTTATTATATTTAGTTTTTTTTTTATTCTACTATAACATCATATCTATTTTTCAGTACTTTCACGACTCGCTAACTACCTAAACCTTTTATTTTCAAAATATGTTACAAGAATATATATGTACATTTATTTAATTTTACCAATTAAAATAAATGTAATTTTCTTAGTGACCAGTTCAACCTTTCGCACGTGTTTCCTAATGACTGCCTAATTATTATTTATGTAACGCAACGCAAAACATGTTATTGTGAACCCTTCACCAGTTACATAAACATCCATTTCAAATAACATATCAATAACATGTTTTCATTGGTGTATTTTCGTCTAACAAGTTACTTTAAATAAGGATATCAAAACAAAATTGGCTTCGTTTCACTTCAATAAATATCATATAATCCTAATCAACGTAACCCACTCGTCTCTTGTTATCGATCTGCTTCTATATATATAACAGTGGAGGTTGGGAGTTAGATAATTCATATTGAGCCCTGCCATCATCAGAGTTATGAGCAACTGCTTACAACTCGATGGCATTCTTAATCCCGATCCATTCTCGTCTTTTACGCAACGAATACTTTCTTCTGCAACCGACACTTGTTCTGCAAGAAAGATGCAAAAAAGAGTTAGCCACCTACCATCAACTGAACCTTTTGACTGCTTGACGCTCTTAACTAAAGAAATATCCTTGATATATATCACATTCATAGAGATCCTAGAAATGTACTAATATATTAACATATACACCTAACGTAATTAGTTAAATTAACTATGCAAAAGTAATTCCATATGTGATTAGTTGTTAGCGTAACGGCTGGGAAAATTAACCATTAGTCACAATTAAGCACTGTTCGCGTTGCTAAATATGTATTGAATCGCTACTAAACATGTGTTTCCCTTTAACTTTAAATAGTATTTATTTTCCTGAGTGCAGATTTGATGACAAAATTATAACAGTTTCAGGACCTATACAGAAGAAGTCGTCTGTGAGTGAGGACTCGTCATCTGACGTTATGGATATGGAGGAAACGGCGTTGGTAGCTGATCCCCAACTGCAGACAGACCTGCAACGTCTCAAGGAGGAGGAGAAAGTGTTGTTGCAGCAACAACAGACTCTCGAGGGGACCGGTGATGATATTGCAGCTCTTGAAAATCAAGACATTCTGCTACATAACCAGGTGAATACGGATTATTCCGTTCCGTTAGTTCCGTTAAAGTAAGTAGTTCTGTAGCGATCATTGTGCATCTCAGTCGACTGCTCTTCCCGCGCATTGTGCTGTGTGAGACAGAATGAATTTTAGTTACACGCACCGATGAGTTCGAGCCGCCGACTAGTTCTTCCTTAACTCCAATAAATAGAATGATTATAAATATAAAAATATCCTAAGAATGTAAAATAACTTTTATGTACGTACGAGTAATAGAACTCTCAATTAGAAACTAACTTCCTATTATTCCTATCCTATTTAGTATAAAACATAATATGATGGAATGTGAATATTGTAAGAAGGAAGTACAATATTCTATAAATACTCACATCACTCAACCCTAATCTTCTTCTTCTTTGTAAATAAAAATGAAACCCTAAATGTGTTGCTAAGCGCAAAACTCGAGAACGGCTGGACCGATTTTAATTCTGACTGATCTATCTGACTGCTTGATAATTTTATGAATATTTTGTATACCTAATAATTAAATATTTTGATTTTGCTATGCTTGACGCACCAAAAGATGTACAGAATCAGATTTTTTTTTCTTTTCTTTAATAGAACCAACAGCGCGCTATTTTGAAGCGCCAGTCGAAGATTCAGCGAGCTCTGTTGCGCCAACAGCTTGAGGCTGCACAGGAGCGTAGCGCGGGCATGCCTGCTCGATGCGCCGCTGCTCCCGTTTCTTCCCTGCCCATTGCTCCAGAAAACGAGACCCAGCAGCTGACTTCCCCCACTGATCCATCATCTGTCGCTGAGGCCGCTGCCGGATTAGAACTCACAGGATTCAAGAAAAGACCAGGCATGATTCAAGTGATTGCATGTCAGGCATCAGACCTACAGCTGCGACGGCGGGCCACCTGCACTGTCCGTGTTAACAACCTGCACCCAGCCGAAGCTATAGAGACGGACGTCTGACCATTGGGTAAGATAATTAATTAATCTCGAAACTTGTAACGGTTTTTCCCAAACAAATGACGATGCAGTTATATAAAGCACTAGTGCAATTGTATGGGTGCGTGTGTAAGGGATTTCAAAGTCTATTCCACTATCTTCTCCTCGTCCCTAATCAGAATATGTATGTAAGGGTCGGCAACAGATTTATACCTGTTTACCAAATATATATCCACGTGATTCCTCATTCGCAATATCCACAATAACTTCACAGAAATACAACCCATAAATTAAACTATTTTTTTCACAAGGTATCAATACTAATAATAAATCTGTAAGCAACCCTTATATGGAGCAAACCCGTCATGGAGTAAGTTACTTTGTTTTCAGAGATATCGTGTTTATAGGTTCTATCATGAAACTGAAACCTAATTGACGATTATTAGAATTTTTTCTGAATGTATTGTATGTATGTTTCTCCATAACTCTTACACGAATTAACTGATTTTCATGAAACTTAGTAGATAAACTTTTAGACGTACAGGACACAGGATAGGCTGCTTTTTTCTTTATCAACGCGGACGAAGTCAGACGATTTTATACGATTAATCTTATAGCCTTAATTTAACACTTAAATGAAAATGCTATAAATGAGTTAAAAACAGAAATTTACAATTTTTCATTTATTATTTTTTCCAAACGTGTGAGAAAATAATTGTGAAGACAAGCTTGATTTTTGGCTACCGGTCTTTCGCGGGCCTTTTATAAGAGCGAATGAAAACTTTGGGATAAATACCAACAACATATTTACATATTATTCACCAATCATCCATTGCGTGCCTCTTTTTCATGACATCGTCTCAAATGAACTACATAATATATAACAATAATGTATATTTGCAAAATTTACTCACTTGAGGAACATATCTTAAAACAAAAAAGTTTGTTTCAAGATTTTTCTTTCTCATTAAGATTCAGACTGAATTATTCCTTGATGCTGTCAGAAAAAGTGCTGAACTTATACTTTATACATTTATTGAAAAATTATTGTCATTTCGCTTAAAATCACAATAATCACGCGAGCATCAAAGTAGCCTTACATTTATATACATAACTAGCTGCTGTAACTTTGTAAATTATATCCTAAAACCTTCCTCGAGAACCACTCTATCCATTGGTGAAGACAGCGTGATAATCGGTGCAGTAGTTTTTGAGTTTATCACGAACAGACAGACAGACAGCGCGGCGAAGGATTTTTTCTTATAGTATACAGTGATAACTATCACAGGTCTTTTCGTGACGGCAATATTTACACATTCAGGGCTTATTTCATTCATAATTTTTGGACAATTTATTTGGATAAAATAAGTTTCAACATAACTTGCAACTCACACGACAAAATGCTTCATTAACTACACTATAATTTGTTGCTCGCTCAAAACAAATTTTAGCATTTTAGCGGTGGCAGATACCTACATTTTGAATCTCAATACAGATAGACAACTTATTCAGATCTCACGAATCTGCGCCCAAATCTATCAATGCAAGCGGCGAGTCATTTGACGAACGGACAAACCTCTGCTAAAAGTGATTAGTCAAGGTATAGAGGGATGTCTGCCATGCCATGTCTCTTTCGTCTGTCATTGCAACCGTTTAGTAAAGAGTATGGACGGGGTCATCTAGCAGCAATTCGAAATTCAGCGATTGCTGTGCACGAGGCGAGCGGACCATGAACTTGCTAAGTAATTTCAATTATTCCTTTCAGTTATTTATGTAATGTCTTTAATTCTAAGTATTTTATATAGGTTAAATATTCTAAGGGAGTCCAAAAATTTGGTTCCTCTTTCAGCGTCTCCGACGTTTAAAGACTCGACTACATTGTTTTAACACTAAATAACTCATAAAATGATGTTCCGAAAGCCTCGGTTTCCCATTATAATATGACTCTTAACGTTTGAGCGACACGTTGAAAGAAGTAATCATTAGTTTAAATTTTTTATCGTGTTTACATTTCATGAAAGCCGTTAGACGTGTAAGCGCGGGGGTGAATGGCTCACGGGAAGGAACCATTCACGGCACACGTGCCAACCGCATCAGTGCAGCTGCGTTTAGGTTGAGTTGAATGAATGCGGCGGGTGAGATCGATAGCCGCTGCGGCAGTGGGAAGCGGTACGCCCGTGCCCGTGACGTCACTCACGCCGTCCACCCTGCTACACCCCGCCATTGCTACCCGCTAAGCCGCCACGTGCTTTCTACTCGGTTCACTCTAAATCGATGCTACTGTTATAGTACCGACCACAGAGCAAAGAATCGAACTACGTGCCATTTCTATCGCTTTTTGTATAATGTTTATTGCGCAAAGTGCAAATGGTTGGGGAGCCCAAGAGGGGATTTTTGGATTTACTCGAGCGCGTCAGATATTGCCAATGTATATTCCCCACGTGTCTCCCATAACGGATATGTATTAATCTGACGGTTTCGTACGTACATATAAGTTCTACCCCAACCCCACCAGGGTTGGTGGGGGTTGGGGTAAAATTTTAAATGTTAAGTGTAAGGGGATGTTAAGTGTACCTAAATTAAGCTCCCATTTAAAATTCAGCTATCACCTTCGCTAAAATGAAAAACTTCATATACTTAACCTATTTTTTCTTCTTACCATCCAATCTTAAAAGTCCAATAGATCCCCACGATGCTCGAGTGACTCCACATGTAGCACTGTGGACTCTCCCCTACCAAATAGAAAATGGCGGCCAAACACTGAGCGCATTGAGGCGATTCTTTGCTCTTGGGATTTAACGCAGTGTCAGTAAGAGTAGCACAAGGTACAAGTGTTTTCAGCCCGGAAATTTGTATGTCAAAGATAAAGCTTGCTGTAGTCGCTCCAGTCGAATTGAAAAAATGGAGCTAGATCGGCAAAATAGTAGTTACGCCATGAGGGGTTCACCACAAAACAGTTTAAACACATTTTAAAAAGTTCGACATTTCGGTGTCACACAAACTCACTGAAAGAATCGTGTACCTACTCATTTGTGATTCTGTATTGAAGCGTAATGAAACCGAACCATTTTTGAAAGGATTGATAAAACACTGGTCATAAAAAGTCATTAAAAAGTGAATTATTAGCTACGGCAAGAACGAGAGACAATTCTTAGTCAAAGGGTTTTCAAGCTTCACAGACTACAGGTAAACCTGAATTTATTCACAATAAGCTGATGTTGAGGCAATATGGTGAGATAAGACTGGAGGGGTTTCGTTCATTATGAGCTCTTATTGCCGAGAAAAACCATCGATCCGGACCTCTACTGTCTACACGCAAGAAATAGAGACAAACAGCCGGAATTGATCCACAGAAGGGGTGTAGTTTTCCATCATTTGATAACCTTGTAGTCCCGTCTTTGCTTCCTTAGGTTTTCACGTGTTTTGGTCCATTTACTCGTAGGTAGTGTTAGGTTAACATCAAGAAAAGACTGTGAATACAACTTGTAGCAGTTTTTTGATCAGACGTTCCAAAATTTCTACAGCAATGGGATAATGTCCTTACATACATAATATCAAAAGTTATCGAATTAAAATTACTTATAAAATATATGAACTAACTATTCATCTACAATATTTATTTCCCAATGAAAACATTAAAGTGCTCAAAATATATGTTTGAAAAACTAAATGATCATCCATTTGATTTATAAAACTTTCTATCGAACCTAGTATACTTAGTAGGTTCGTGTGTAACTGCAGATGAAGGAATCGAAATTATTCATTCAGCTACATCAGCTAAAGGTTAGTCCAAACTATGTAATTAAATATGTTATAAGACCTATTTATATAGCGGTTTTTATATGTGTTAATAAAACAAAGTTATTATTTACGTGTACCTACTTATGATACGATCGAGACAATTTTATTGTAGACATGTTAAATAACAATGTTGAATATCGTGTACATGTTACACAAAAAAAGTTATATATAATCATACTATTTTTTTAATTTAGACGCACCTTAAGAAAGCTCTGCGTCTACTGTAACCATGTAACAACTGTAATTGTAGTATAAAACAAAGTCGCCGCTTTCACTAATAGGAATCTTTAACGCGCATTAAAAATTAAAATCAGTTTCATAGTTTAAAGCATATATACAGAGATAGACGGACAGAGGAAGCGACTTTGTTTTATACTATGCAAAGGAGATATTTTTGTGTTTATTAAACAGTACAAATTATTATTGTACATACGTACAAAAATAAATGGTTGGACGATAAACATCAAACTACATCGGAGTCTAGCACATCTATTTTTGAGTAACATGTCACCTCAAAAATAACAAATAAGTATATCATGTTACCTTACGTGGTTTCGTCTAGTGTCTAGTGGCTTCTTTATGCTATCCACAGAGGACGCTCAGTCACAATTCTAATTGTATATTTGATAAGTTAATTAAACAGTTTGTATATTGGTAATATTCAAATATGATATTTGAAATTAATATAAAATTAATAATGTATTTTATTTCTCATTTTTAGGCTCGATTGAGTTACATTGTATCAGGGGAAAACTTAGCGAGTGAGTTAGTACCCTATATTAAAAATGCATGTTTATGGAATATGCCGCGCCTAATAACATTAACTATTGGCATAAAAACAAATCATTTGCTGAAATCAATTCCAGGAGATCAAAATTTAAAGAAAGCATTTAGGCGCGGTTCAATGGTTCTAGGGTTCTTTATGAAACAAATTTCTGAAGATTTTTAAAGAGCCCTACTATTTGTGCGGCGCTACCTTCATCATTTTTGTAGATTAAAATACTGGTATCTATCCCTAAAACGTTTTGTTGCTCTGTGGTCTCTTCTAGGTGTGTCCCTCGTTATATATGTTGTGAATGTCTTCTAAACAGAATATATAGATTATTATTATTAATATGTTTTCTTCCTTCGCTGTATATTCAATTGTTTTTTGCTCAGCAACTTGGCAGTTTATATATTATAACAATAAAATTGTAATATACATTTCTGTCAGCTTAAATCAATGGAATTCCGAACATTTCATGAAAGTTCAGATGAGCTAGATCTAGCTAAGTTGCTGATGAACACCTTTTATTTTGTGCGCGAATTGACCCTTCCACGTACACGCATGGCTTCCCCCGCTTGACGTGGACTGAATAAATGTTTTATATATGTTGTTGCTAAATGGTGAACAACTCAAAAACAAAGTTAATAAAATTGGAATCGAACAAGTTTTTCGGTCTCCTGTCTGTCGACCAAGAACTTGGAAATTGGCATATGAAAAAGAAAATGGAAATTCAAAATTATAACGCTTAACAGTCACGCTTTATGGTTAAAAATTATATGTTCACGTGGTTTGAATGCAATTTCAGGTAAGGTGAGGCGGTTTGAAGACAGCGGGGGTGGAGGCGGTAGCGGATGCGGAAGCGGTGGCGAATGCGACAAGCACGCAGTGTGGCGCGGACGCTTGCCAGCACGCTCTCCGCCGCCTTGCCACGTGTGACGTCACAGCCCAACACCCGTCCGCCTCCCCCCCAACCCCACCGCCCTGCCGCCTCTATAGTTTTCCCCTTGCCATGTTCACAGAGGCTAACGAACTTGAACTCTATTAGGTGCTTCACTGAAACTAAGTCAGGCGACCCTTAGTTAGTATAAAAATACAGTATACAATAGAAAACAACTGTTCTACGATTATATGAATCTTCTTTTAAAAAAATACCCTACCTACGCTTGTAACAACGTCTCCGGGCAGCGTTCTATGCAACCTCGCCTCCTTTGTAAATACAAAACTGCTTACCTACCGCTTCGTTAAGATACACTTTAACATTTCAACACACGTGTACCAAATATTAATTTTAGAGATAAATATTTCTTCAAGACAAATAGTCAAAATAGGCCTATAGAAATTGTCCTCGAGTGACTGAACTGCTTAACAAAAATAGTTTAATTTGTAAATAGTACTATAATGTCACTTGACGTGCTGCACTCAATTCGCGAGAGTCTTTACATAGGACATCAAACCTGAGACAAAATCAGACATTGAGACGAAGCGGCATGTGTGACTCGACTCCTTCAATAGAAAAGAATCAAAGCACACCAGAATTCAAGCGCTGAAACTGCTCTAAGCAGTAGACCCTCAAATGCCTTTTGGGCCCTCACTTTCGTGTAATGGACTCTCATATTCACGGAGTGTCGTGACATCTCAGACCAAGCAAACAATAACCACACCTGTGTGACTACGGACAGATATGCTTATCCTTAGTACGCTGAAATAAAAATACTCCTCATTCATCCTTTAAGATATGACGCTATACTATAAAAGTATTTGTTGTATAAACATTTTAAGGCACCGGCGTTGTGAGATGAAATATTAAAAAAAACGCTAACTCATTGTAATTCCTAACAAAGGGCATTTTCCGCAGTCTTAACTATTATTAGGGGTTGGTAGCATCATTGCAATCTTAAATTAAATAAATTAGTTTAACATCGTTTCGTGAGAATATGTTAAGCAAAATTACTTCTTATTTCTTGACCAACCTGTTGGTTTGCCTTTACGCTCTTATTCAGGGGTTCTAGGGTCGATTTCCGACAAGTAAAACTTGGGATCAATGCTAGAACAGCAAAAGCTCTCCAGACCAATCTATCGATGAGACGTTACCTACGTTAGCAACGTTACTTTTCTAGACTCGGGGAGTTCACCGGTTCTGTCAATAAAGCATTATTTTTGTTTCTGCTTTGTTGACAGCGAGCCCAACCAGTCAACTCTCATAATATACTCGTCCTGTGTGCGAAACAGCTCAGCGAGCTTTTTTCTTACCACGCAATAATTTTGTCCGCATATATTATGTTACTTCACTCAACCAACGGGTACACCTCCCCTTAACCCTTTCAAGGCGTTAAGAATGGAGAATACATCCCCGTTTGACCCCTATAACATCTTGAGATGGGGTCTCAGGAAAGTTCAAGCCTTGCCATAGAAAGTCATGGCATTAACATTTTATTTAACATAAATGCTCTTTTTAAAGATGTTGGAATACGCCCATCTCCGGTAGTGCACCAAAGGCAGTACCGGAGATAAAAAATGCCTTTGAGTTGTCGAATGTCGATATGACTGTGCGAATGTGCGGTTATGTTGAATTCTCGGCTTTTTTTCGATTATTTCACTCACATTAACAATTTGTTCCCTTCATAAAGCCTGGGTGTACATTAGCAAGCTATCTGCCTTTTTGTGCAGTGGCTCTTTCCAGTCCAGCCCATTAACTCAGTCTCCATAATTGATTCCATAAATTAAGCATCACTAATTATGAGTGACTCGGGCAAGTAATTATTATAAAGTTTTAATAACAGCCCGGATACATTTTTTAAATACGTTTAAATTCTTTAAAATAATTTTAAAGGGTGAGGACCATTTTCATAACAGTACTACTAAGGATAAATAAAATTAGTTGTCCATAAGTAACGAAGTTGTGACTACGGATCGGTTGCGTATATCGGTACATTGTTCGCTAAAGAAGCGAAAGTGGTACCAGGACATATTATTAAGCGGGCTTCGCGGTAGAGACGGGCTGCAGCAAATTTGGCATCAGCTCAAGATCTCTCATGAAGGCGTTCAGAGTTGCAAGATCGCAGTTGTAGGTAAAATGGACGTCCTGCGCGAATCTGTCGAAAACTATAGTTATATAATTAAATGGTGTTTACAACTGAATGTCGTATCTCGTGTAGTATTTACAGAGGCACGGCATCAACCTTTCTCGTTCAGTGTGTGCCGTGCAACAGTCTCGGATTCCAAAGTACTACTACCGAGAATCAGCGATGACTTAGATGTTGTAGTTTTAAGTGTTTAGATGACCGTAAAATAATTTATCGTCATCGATATACATGTTCTAATAATAATTTATTGATGTTTATTCATATGGTTGGTTGTGAGGCGCGTCGCGCCAGTGGTACTTACCCGTACATTTTATCAGCTAAGGCTCCATAACGCGTGAAGGCTAGATTCAAGTTAGGCATTATACATTTCTATTAGTATGTAAAATTACCATTAAACATATCCAGTAAGAAATTGTGTTATTGTTAGAGGGCAGAAAAAGGGCCAGGCGACCGATGAGAAGTGGCGACGCGAATAGAAAATATATTCGATCCGTCGACGGACGAGTTCTGTAAACGGTTGGCTTATATGTTGTTGACGATGTTGTAGGTTGTAGTTGAAAACATTAATAAAACGTTTCATCATATCATAAATACACATTTCATAGCGTAACATATAGAAAAACAAAGCATTAATGCTCTATTTAGACTAGTAATAGTTCATAGATTTTAGTGTTTAAGTGCTGCCGGAAATAGATTTCCTTTTGTCGCTATGATCATATGACAGATCGCGATTTGGTGTTTAGTAACGAGGCTGTAAGGAGTGACCAACATACTCAATAGTGGCGATAAAAAAAGAAGAGAGTAGCCCGTGTAAAATAAATGTTAGTAGATGTTTGCCGTTAAAATATTATATGTGTTTAATACATGTTGAGTATTTATTTGTCGTCAATAGACTTCATACATTATATATGTATTTGTGTAATTCATATGAATTCGAAACTCATGATAGTCCGTAGACAGAAAATCCATAGGAAAACTTGGAGTCACGCTGATTTCTACAAAACGATTTTAAATAGATATCTTAATATGATTTCATCATATTCTATGATATTATAACAAAGTACCTGTCTTTTACTTTAAATAGTACTTAATTAAGCACAAATCTGCATATTCTATACGTGTTCATTTACATACTAATTTAGCATTTAATGTGTTCTGTCTGTTTTGCGAAAATTTGTACTGGGAGGATATTATTAATAAAAATAAATTATATATTTTTTGGTAAATTCTATTAATAAGAATAAAGTTATATTAAGTTATCGGTTTCGCAGCACATTTTTTAGACGGGATACATCAGCAGCGGAATTTTTTGAAGAATTTTTACATTATTAAGATTCCAATTAAAATTGGAAACTAAATTATTATTATCATAAATTCTTATAGAATATATACAGAAAATTTAAAAAATGAAACATTTATTGAGGAAGACTATAAACTGTCTTTTCTAACTAATTGTTCACAGTAATTTCCTCTGCGATTGAAATGTCTCAAACGTAAAATGCGAATATTATTGAACCAACCTATTAGGAGTTTGAAGAAAATATTTCCTTAACTTTTTTTTGTAAAATTTAAAAATGGATACCCACTAAGAAGACAAAAGTTAACTGCAGTCGAATGCTCCTCTCGAAACGATAGTTACAAAGGGATAAAGAGACCATCACTGCCAGTCATTGATTCCACTTTTATAGAATGATGATATTAATGAATAAAATATTATAATATGTCGCCTAATTGTTGGTACCGTTTTGGTTACCAATGGAATATATCATCTGCTGTTTACTCTTGTCTACTGGTAATCCAAGTTAAGTAAGGAATACGAGGCTGTTGCTACGAGCTCGTAGATAATTCAATGTCATTAACAATATGGAAATGTGTGTTTTAAATGTAGTAAAAATAACAGCGGTGTTATATAATTTTTCGGTATATACCAAGTACACGGGTCGATTCTCAAGGCGCAATTCAATACAACACGCAATTGTATTGAAACTCATGTTTCAGGTGCCAAAATATTTTCTATGGACATCAGTAAAATAAACGTCCAGGAAGTTTATGTTGTTCTAAATAATTATTGCGTGTTGTGTACTTATTGATTTTTTAAAATAATTTTTTTTTTTATATTACTCAATTGCTTTTAAATCTTATTCTTATTACCAATGTTTCTGTAATAATTATAACTGTATTTTCAATAATTTAATCCGTTTATTATTTGTTAGTTATTCGATTATTAGTTATAAATAACAGAAAATTGCGACGTTTGGACCCGATGTGCTATGTACTGTAATTTTTTTATTTTATTCCATCTCGTTATGATCCCTATATAATGTTAAATGTTGCGTTAAATATTTTATGCCTTCAGAGATATTTATTAACTCAAAATTTACTATCGTAGATAGACAAACTACACAGATTTCGTTGGCGAAATCACGTTTTTCTATTTACTTGAACTATATCAATCTTGTAGTTAGGATGGAGTTGGCAAATTTTAAATTTATTAAGAAGTCTGAACAAGTCCGTTAATATTAACCGACTGTATTTAATGTGGTCTCTAGGATGCAAGTGTAAACGATAATTTTATCTGTAAATTAAATTCGTTTTATTTTAAGATTTATAGTTAGGTAATACCTGCAAAAAATGTTAGCATGTATGCCGTTATCTAACACGGTTTTAGATATACGAGTAGATGTGTATGGCAACGTGACGGTTCAAAGAATTCTGAAACCTTGCAGATGGGACCTGCGTTTGTTCGCCATTTTATATACGAACTTAATGTTAATCACTTGTCCGAAGCCGCTTCTTCTATGCGTGTTTTTGCGCTTTCAAAGCTCGCTGCTGAATCGCCGCCGTAAAGGCCACACTGCGTTATCGGCGACTAGCGTTTCGTCCTAAATAATTAGATATATTTTCCTTTTCACTCCCCCTCCGTCCAATTCGAATCGTGTTCAAATATCGATTTATATAAAGCCCAAACTGAATCGAATATCGAGTTAAATTAGCTATATTATACATTTAATTCTAAATCCTAAATTTATAATATATTTTATTGTAATTGTTTTCATGATTAATATTATATAATTGTACACGTTGACGTTACATATTACATTATACTATTTATTACTCTGTTCAAAGCTTTGTTTTATATTGTTATTTTAACGCGAGTTACGCTGAAACTTTGCTACGATACGAGCTTACTTGTAATTATTTCAATTTTAATCAATGATAAATATATCTTGATTCGATCACTAATGTATAAGGTAAAAATGAGTGTAATTTTTAGGTACATAAAATACATATATTTCCTCTTACAAATACATAAATAACATAAAATAAGGATTTATAATATTAAGAGCTTTTTGAATAGTATACTAACAAAAAAATGTTGAGATCTTATGAAAATAATTTTTCGCGATAATTTTATTATATTAGATATACATTCAGTATTATTAGATAAATAGGTATAATGGTGACATCCATATTCTAGCTCCTATAGCGTATTATTACATAGGTTCAATTGGCCAACAGATAATAATTATTAAGTACAAATTATTTAATTTCAACAAATCGGTCCCGTTAGATTGAGGAGAGCAATTAGCTTCGTTATTTATTTTATAATAATTTTAACTCAAAATTATAATTTGTTTAATTATTTTACGATAGTTCAATTGTTAGATCAGTGAAAAAGTTTAAATTTTTTTTTATTGTTGTTATTCTGGAGTAGTTTTTTAGCGTATAAAATTATTAATAATATAAATCTTCCATTGATTGTGACATGGGTGTGACTAGGTAAAGGTTTCAGAATTCAAACACTGGACGTCTCGTTAATGGGTCGGTTTAATCTTGTGTATATTTTAGTGAAAAAGTTTCATTCTTAGCGGTAGCTAGGGAATGCAATTCCGTTTAGTCGTAACCTGATTTCTATCCCGATACTCAAGTTTCAGTGAGATTCGACACCGAAAATATTTGAGAGTTTTCATTTAAATTCAATAAATATTATTGAATTAAATTGGTTCAATCGTAAATTCTCAAAAATGAATACCTAAGTAAACAGTCCTGTTTACTGGAAGCGGGATCTAGGTATTCATGTATCGACATCTCGGCATTGCATTCCGTAGCCGTAGCCTATTAGCTGGCGCGAATTCTATACAAAGAGTCTTTATTTATTTTTCAAAAAAAAAAAGCAAAACTCTCCTGTAGACTTCGCGCATTTCAATAGTGCTTTAAAACTTTATTAAGCACCACTCGTTTTTTTTTTTTAATAATGCGAGTAATGAATGTGCTCACGTCGTTGTAACATTGATGGACAGCAGAATTAAGTACCTAATGTAGGTTCTATTTTTTTTTTTATAATTTTTTTTATAATTTTATTGGAAAAGGTTATGAAAAAATGCAGTTACATAAATATATATACATTAGTATTTTTTGCATTTATTTATTATAATAATGTGAAAGAGAAACATAGGTGAATTCGATTGATGGTGTCAATATCTTACAGTGCCAAGTTTTAAATTATTGATTATTTCTATTTTTTCTTTTTAAACTAAAGTTTATATGAAAAAAATATAACACACAATAATGATTTAATTATTAAATCACATAAAAAAATTCATAAAAACAATGTAATATCCTGAAAACCATTTTTATATTAATATTGCTTTTCAATGAAAAGGACAAGTTCCCAATTATTTTTAAATTTTAATTAAATATTTTGCAATTTTTTAATACAAAATTCGTGAACAGGGTTTCGAAAGGGTCTATTAGCTGTTTCTTATTCACGTAATATTTGGAAAATTTAATTAATACACTTTGTTGCTCAAACGAAATTTGTTATCAGATTACGTAGGTATGTATACCTATAATGCAAGAAAAAAAAATTATTATCAACACTATCCCATAGATGGCAGCTAATAGAGTTTTTTTCGTTTATTTATTGTAAATGAGCGTTTTAAAGTGAATTAAAGTCAATATGTTAACACTGCTTAGGTTATCCATGTTACAACGATAGAATGAAGTGTTGTATGTAACAGTTCAACTGTTAGCAAGATACACTGTACATGATCGAACACAAATATTTGCCACAAAATTGTAAATATCCAGCACAACAGTTACATAGTGATTCTATTTATTTATTAGGATATTGCGTCTGCATAGGGAAATGCGTCAGGCATGTACTAAAGTTAAAATAAAGGCTCTATTGGAACAGTTATAAAGAAATATATCGCTTTGTGGAGCCAAAAAATCATTAGACTTTAATGAATTTCTAAAAAAAAAAGTTTAGGGATGGACAGTTTGGACGTTAGACAAGACAAACTCTAATAAGAAATCAGAGTAAAATAAACCATGCACAGAATTTTCGAACTCGGTATAATGACTCAGTATGTTTTGTGATAATAATTGCAATTAGTTTACTAGAGTTTGTCATGAAACTGTGTTGGTGGTAAGAGTTTAAGAATTTCGTGGTCACATTGTATAGACAAGGAGACAAACATCACTCATAGAACCCTCATTGCATTGGTAATAAAAGCTAGATTTTAGTGGATCTCGAATCTTAGTTTGACTGTGCACCAAATTTTGAAAACATAATTAAAGATTACTTGGAGAGAAAAGTTGATCTCAATGTTTAGTTTTTTTTTTTTTTCATATTACACTCTCCATTTATTTATAATTTTTATTAGAGGGCTTTGACAAGGTTTATATTTAACATGGTTCAAATGAAGCTACAATATGTGTGTAATTTTAATGGTTTCGTACAGATAGTTGTGATTATAACCGGTTAATGTAAAAGTAATGAAGGTAAACCAATAAAGTTACATAGGATAGGTAATCATTGGTCACATTATTCGAACTGAACTCTTACAACTAACTTTCCAGATAAAGGGTGTATTTGGGTATTGAATATTCTTCATCACAGACATTTATAAGTGAAATGTCATTAGCAATTATGAATGAAAATGTCTATCCGTCCAAACATCCCCCTTGCCGCGTCGCTTACTTCGATTCTCCCATGGTATGTCTGAAGCTTTTTCCAATTTTTATACTTGAGTTGTAACAGTGCTATGCTGTAAGAATGATTTCTCCTTTTCATATGAGTTGTGAATCGAAAAATTGTATAAATGACTCAAAAAATAATCAGTCTTTTTATTTACTAAAATACATCATCTTAAGGCCCATTGACGAGTGATAACGGTGCTTGCCTAATATCTCAGGGGCCCCGGGTTCGATTCCTGGCGGGGCCAACTTTGGAAATGCAGAGCTATTTCTGTCTGGATTTGGAAAGTAGCAGGAGGGCATACTGCGTTTCGCAGTCCTTTGGCCAGCTCGTCTAGCGGCAGTAATCACCGCTTTACAGAAGACCATCGTGAAATAACAGCATAGGTTCTCTGCCCACTACACCGTACCATACTATACCGTGACCATGCTTTGGTTTTCTTCTTTTCCTTCATCCAATATTGTGGCAATCATTGCCATTTCTAATAGCCATATCGACGGCAACAAAGAACAAAAAGATATCTACATTTTACCGAAATTCACTTTTTTACATAAATGAATTCAGAATTCTTGATTTTATATAGGTAGTTATTTTTTTTTTTCATAAAAAAATCTAGTATTTTGTGGCGTAAATGTATCAGTCACATGACCGCTTCGTCGCGGGGCAGTTGACTTTTGACGTCAATATATTTTGATGAATCTAATAATGATTTTTTAAATTATTCGGGAAATAACTAATTAGAAAGTCCAATATAGAAGCGAATATATGACAGTTGATCCAGTTAGTTATTTTATTTTTATAAAGTAGAAAAAGTCATCTGCCGTATTTCGAAAATAAAATAAAAAACTGTTAAATGATCTTTACTATTTTGTTCAGAATGCCATATTAATTAACTATTTCAAATTTGAAGAAGCTAGCTTTGTTCTTATAAAAGTTATCAAACTTTTGCGTTAAAAACGCTCTCCTGGAAACTAGTGATTTTGTAGATTGTTCTTTGTTCCCGTCGATTTATATAAGTACCTATTTTATTTAAAAACTGCGCATGCGACGATAAAACTGATTCGTATCGTATCGTTTTGATTGATGTTGAACATGCGGGTATCATACGGGCAACATACGAGCACAGAACGCCGTCGATGCATTTCAGTGGGCATAGAGAGCGTATAGTGTTGCTTTTCGTGTCGATACGTCCCCTAGCACGGTCATAGTACGTTACGGTGTAGTGGGCAGAGACCTTTTTTATTCTTATTAATCCCTCTATGGCACCTCGACAGCGCACTTGCAGCATTTATGGCGTTGCTAGTGTTATAGGCGACGGTAGCCACCTACCCCACCAAGTGGACCGTCAGTCAGTCTGGTGATGACCATAAAATTAAAGAAAAAAATTCCAATGCGGACACACAGGGTCGAGACAAACACAGAATTTTTTTGCCTTTCTTGGTGACAAAAAAGGTTGCGTTTGGTTTCTGCTCTAAGTGTTTTATATATGTATGTTATCTATCTGTAGACATGATTGTGGAATGTGTTATTTTTTTTTTCTAAATCTTTGTCTTTATTTATTTCTGTTTGTGTCCCAAAAATTGATACAATAAAATAAATAAAATAGTTTGGTCTAATCAAATGAATTTTACTTGAGACCTCGCCTTGGTTATATTCGTTACAAAATAAGTAATAAATGACATAAACCTTAAATGCTAAAATGTGGCAAATCGGCCAAAATCGTATGAAACGTTAACGTCTCACACGAGGTTAAGGGTGCCATCAATATTTTTCGCCTTTTTTTTTATATGTAATCAAGGCAGCGCTCGGCCGCGATCTCACTTGATGTTAGGTGCAGATGCGGCCAAAGGTGGACCACGCTTACCTAGTAAGTGCCCATTTACCCTAGACTTGAAGACCCCGAGGTTGTAATTTTGGGGAAACACGGACGCAGGCAATGAGTTCCACTCCTTAGCAGTTCGGACAAGGAAGGTGGAACTATAACGCTTCGTGCGTGACCGGGGAACATCAACCACGAAGGGATGAAACCCCCGCCCGCGCCTCGTGTCGCGCCTTTCGATTAAACATAAATTTTGGAATATTGCTTTAAGTAAAAATAAAAAACATTGACTAATGACAATTTGTTTATTACATAACACAATCACACAATATTAGTAATTTTAAAATTTTAATTCTCTGACAAAAACAAAAAAATATATATACCTAATATGATGTCGAGTTCCAATCGATAGATAAGTCTTCTGCACAATTAGTCTACCTATATAAATAAAAAAAAATCATTGTATGTTTGTCCTCTGTTGACTCCAAAACCGGTATGTTTGTGTGATACATACTTACATAATCATCCCGGGCGAAGCCGGGAGCGGACACTATGGACTTACATATAAGAACATAATTATTTCTTTCAGTAATATCAACTCACAAAATTTTTATTTATATAATTTTCAAAATTGCTGTGTACCTACCTACTAAGGAAACCATTAAATTTATTCTAATTCAATCTTAATATCTGTACATTTATGTGATTTTCAATTCGTTAATTACATGCAAATAAATCTTAAACTTAATCTTTACATGATATTTAATACAATTTTATTAGCGCCTCTTTCACCAACGTCAAGTAGGCTAAACCGTCACTTGAAGTCACCTGTCACCGGGAATAATTTAGCTGATAATTATACCTCTGTTTGTACGGTAAACGTCCCAAACATTAAATAGAAAATAATTTTAAAAAATCGCCTACCGAATGATGCAGTAAACCGAGTGCATAATTCAATAAAACAGAAAATGATTTCTAAAAGTAACTAATCAACACTTTACTTGTAGTTGGTGAAAAAGGCGCTCAATATTATTAAAATATTATTAAATTGACAGGTCAGCAAAAAAAAAGACTTTTTTTTAAACTTAATTATTTACAGTAACGAAATAACAATACAAAAACCAAATTATTTCAGAAGACAAAGACGGTTATTCGGATCCAGAAATCTAAAGGTTTGGTTCATAGATAAATGATTGGTCTCGCTGCGCTCGACTAGATACGGCCCTACCTAAAAGCAATAGCTCTGTGAATGCTGCAACTTTTTATTACAGTGTGTGTAAAACATCGTCACTTTTTACACAGTTTAATTATATTTCTACACAGTTCCACTACGCAAATTGGCATTTTATTATGACCAAAAATTAATAAAACATTCGGCACGTACACATCACAGACAGTTTGCAGTGTGACTAGCTCGGGTACGCCGAATTCGGCGTAGTATTTGTTGCCGCATTTTTCAAATAGGCTGTTTCTAGTCGAGCGCAGCGAGACCAATCAAATAACGTTGGTTAGGTTAAAAAATTATATAAATGTTGTTGGTTTGTGTATGCTTCAAAAACTCGAAAACTGACCGACGGATGGACTTAAAACATTTAAACAGAGGAATATAATCTTATATCCTTTTTTTTTAAATTCCAACGAAAACCGATTTATATATAATATATATTTAAAAAAACATAATTTTCATGCATTGACCGTTGTTACGGCAACCGTGGAACGTCGCTTACTGAGCCACGGCGACGTTCAGCTAGTATATCATAATTTAACCTAAACATGCATAATGTAACCTCACAAGGAAGACTTCACTTGTTTCAAAACGAATGTGGCGGCAAGAGAGAGGTGGTCGGATCCGTAAACTTCATTTGGTAGTTTTTGTATGATTTCACATTGTGAGACGGTCGGTAAACGAAGCCTCTCTATCAACTTGAGGTTACTGCAGCGGCTGAAACAAAAAATAGTACAAGTGTAGTAAACAATCAATCATCATCTTTGTTGGTCTGCACGTTTAGGAAAGCCAATCTCAGAAAAGGCTTGGCCGATTTGAATGCAGTTTTCACTAATTTTTTTGTTAATTTCTTTCCAATTTCTTTTAATAGTGACTGATGCCCGCGACTTCGTCCGCGTTCCCTATAGCCTTCCTCGATAAATGGACTATCCAACACAAAAAGGTTGGATAGGTGGTTCAAATTGAAAATACTTTCTAGTTAACCTATTTTTCTTGAAACAAATACTGTATACTTGTATATATAGTTACGTGTTTAGTTCTTTGATGTCAGGAAAATTATTTTTTTTCTTTGAAATTCGATACCGGCCTACATTTTGCGAAAATATTATGAACATACCTGAAATAAATATAGTCCACCATAACCCAATAGTCCTGGAAGGTTGTCGCAGGGCACTTTTTGTCGTCCGACACCTGGTTCTCATACACCGATGTCAACTGTAAAGGGTGACTCAGCGATCCGCTGTTGAACATTCTATTGTATTCGGAATCATTTTGTGAAGTGTCCACATCAATGAACTGCTGCTGCTTGCTAACGTAATCGGAGTTGTATATTTTTACTGCACTGTAATCGGTCTCCCGACCCTCTTGCCTGTCAATATATACGGATATATGTTGACAGTTGTCAGTCACTCCAATCTTCTTCCAATCGGAACTGTCACGTAGCAACTCTGCCCTGTACAATATTGTAAAGCTTTAAGTCTCAATTAATACTTTTAAAAGGGATAGTGTATTTATAAAAAAATATATTTTTTATTAATAAATATTTCAGCTCAATGCATATTGAGGTAAGAGGTCAAAAACTGCGCAATTGTGACTGCAAATCTTCATGCCAACACTTTAACTATTTATTTAATTATAATATTTAATTTACAATAAATAATAGATATATGATGTCAGTAACATTGTTTTAAAATATTAAACATGTTGATTTTTACACAAATAAACATCTCTAGCAAAAAACTAATAATAGTTATCAAAGTAGTTATACGACAATCAATTACATGCTATCTACATCATCTTCATTATTAGATGAAGATATACACGTGTGGTAATAAAAAAGAAACTGCCTTTTTATCATTGTTATGTTACAACAAAATATGTGGACAGTTTATTAAAGTGACAAAACATTATAATTATAACTCTATAGGAGAATGAAGTCGTCGTACACACCTGACGCGTCCCTTGTTTAATAATTTGATAACTGCACTATCGGGTGTGGAGTTGAAATCTCCTGTGATTATTATAGGATGATGTCCAGATCTGAAACATTTATTTGCTGTAAGTCTAAGAAGAGTATTGGTGGGGATACTCTTGCATTTTGCAGTTATTGATAACACCAATCTTTAAAAAAGTTCGAGTGCATTCTTGTTTTATTGATTTTTTAGAGAAAGACCATATAAAAATCCGTTGGGTGTTTAGAATAATAGAAACGGACATAACAGGCAACCTTATTTTATAATATGCACTAATAACTCGCGTCAGGGTTTCGCACGGATTCATAAATTTTTTTTTGCAAATTATATATTATACCTTCCTCATCGCTTATCTCTTTTTCATTAGTGAAAGCCATGTCAAAATCTTTTGTGTGATTTTAAAATAATTAAATAATAATAATAATAATAATATTTCACTATACAAATAGTTCTGATGTCAATAAATAATTATTGAGGGCAAAAAAGAAGAAGAAAGAAACATTGATTAGGTACACAATTTGTACTCACTCTTTGCCATTGTTGTAATAAGCGAATCTATCGATTTCAGCCAAGAGCACTTGTAATTGAGCCAATCTCACATCCGTTCTCTTCGGATTATAGAGTAAATGTGTGGTCGCTACGACGATGGGCGTTGATGGTGATTTTCTCGGTATCAACTTAACAATCATTCCTATGTTGTCTCTGTTCAGTATTGGCAAATCGGGCTGGTAGAATTCAATCTGAAAAAGTTTTTTCTGACTATTATCTATTTTTCTACAATAACTTGAACAAAATATAAAACCAAGTGGATTGCTCAGATTTCATCAAATTATATAAAAATTAACGCGTTAAGCGTGCTTTGTAAGTTAGTTTACCAATGGGAGTTGGTAAATAGTATAGTAAATAGCAGCAGTCAAAAGCTATAAAAATCACTTCGCCCTAGATCTTTAATAAGAGTCATAAGCTTATATTTTTTTAAATTCGATAAACAATGTGCCTCGTGTAATAATGAAATATAAAAAAAATCAAGGTAACATACCTTACAAAACTTGAATCTTATTTTTTTTTTATATCAGTTGAACATGGTTATATATTTAGGCAAACTGAAATTCAAGGTCACATACGACAACAATGCCAAGTTAGATCTAAGAGACTATATCACTCATTGTTATGAATAGGAAATATTCTAAGCACAGCAGCTATCTGTTGAGTTTAGCAAATAGCTCTAAGCATTCACTGCAAAGGTTAAAACAATATACGAGGTCAAATTCTTAGAAAGATGTATAGAGCGATAGTATGTATAAACTGCTGATAATAATTTTAAGAAAACTTTACACATGCGTCCAATGTAAAGGTGACAGGACATCTTATGAATCAGCTAGAGATTAAGCCCTATTTTAAATTAGGCATTTAGGTCTAATGGCGACGTAATTCTTAATATTAAAAAATATTTCAATAATTACATACATAAATATTAAATTTCTACAAAAACAGTTTATCTTGAAAAAGCTATCTTCCCATTTATACAATTAATGGGAATTAATATTAGAGGGGACAACTTAATGAGTTATTGACTATTTCAAATTATAGCTAGTAAACTAGTAGCTAGTAAACAAATTAAACTTTCAAAGTTAGTTTAAAAACTGCCTATAGCTTGAGAACCGTCAAGCTAATCAAAATAATGTATAGAACATATTTTGTTTAGATTTTAATGAAGATAATTTTTGCTTTTGGAACTTTTTTTGTATCTATTAAAGTTTTAGCAAAATACTTAAAAAACCATTAACGGGGACAAATTTCACTATGTGGGAGGGTGAAGCGGCAAGTAGAAAGTTGTGGGTTTGGATCAGCAGACCTAAAGGACCTAAAAGTATTACACAAGTTTCAAAACTTGATTAATTTGTTTGTCTGAAAACATAGAATGACCGTACTAAAATTCGTATTTTTATAAAGGTAAACGACATGAATCATTCTTGTGATGCATTTAAAAAAAAACACTTATCATGTCCTCGCTAAATACATTTAATTAAGCGTATATAACAAACATCTTTAGAAATAAATATTTGGTTTTGCAAAAGCAACGCAAACATTCCAAGATTGTAAACTCAGTACTGGTATACCTTGAACCGACGAACAATAGAGATGTGTGTTGGCTTTGTTAAAGTTACTAATACAAAATCATACCAAACTCTACTCAATTCCTTTTTTGTGAATTAATACTATCGGACAAGTTGACATCGTCTATTTAATTTTTAAAACCCTGATTCGGTTTGTAACCAAATTTGAATACATAAAAAAGTTTTATTTTCCTTTTACCCTTCGCATAGTGATGTTGTCGAGTCTATTTCCAATTATTAATATCTTAATAGTGGAAAATTTAGATTGGTAAGAAATAAAATTTAAAAATGCTTGACGTTGACGTCCCCTGTATTGAATCATTATGAGTGATAACAATCGAAAAGGCCAAATAGGTTAAATAAAATAGTATCAAATCAATTGTAAAGCTTTGTCTAACTAACTTGAAGTGCATAGCAAAAATAACATACAATAAAAAGTACCCTCTGAAATATTGCCCTTGCAGAGAATAATTATGTAACTACCTAGTGGTAAGATAAATAAAAAAATAGAAATAACTTACGGTAACATGTTCCGCCAATTCGAACATTGATTGCCTGAAGTATATAGCACATCCATCGTGCCTGTGTCCAGTTTTCTGTTTAAAAATACCACAGTAACCTTTCCTCTCAAATTTTGCGTAGAACGTTTTTAAATGAGATGTCTGGACCTCTTGAAAACAAAGAATCTGTAAACATAGAACCATTATTAACATTTACTTCTATTTACATTTAAATTTGAGCCCAGACTTTGATGGTATCATGTTTTAACTACAGACAATTGTGTGAAGATCTGTACAATCTATATTGGTGATAATAAATGGCAACGTCTACGAGTTAATAAGATGATAAGTAGAGAATCAATCGCAATGTGTAGTTTTACTGTGCATTTATCGTTATAGCTAGAATTCTTGTTATTTTTAGAACACTCTATTACCCATAGCTTTAAGGGTTATGAATATTTTTGTTAAATTTTGATCATCCTTAACTTCATCCCATCCGTTCATCAGGTTAGGATAAATAAAAGGATAGATAAAGGATTAGGATAGATAAAAGTCTGAGTAATCTGTTAAAAAATAAATAATTATGATATATTAGTGGAGTGTTACAATAACTTTATGTAACTTTTGGAATTATTATCTGAAATCTGAATTGAATCTGGTCATCGATGAATCTGGTATAGTGGTATACCAGATTCAATTGAGATTTAAACATTATGTACTTATGTAGGCAACACACTTTCAGCAACTATAGCGTTGTTTGAGTTATAGGCGATGGTAACCACCTACCAACAAGTGGACCGTCAGCCTGTCTCCACCTTAATATAAATGATAACACTGTAGTCCTAGACGCCTTCAATTTTTATTCAAACAATAAATTAATTAAAAATAACTCTTTTTGACAAAAACAAAACAGACTTCAAACCGTTTTCTCATGGATGCCATTGTCAGAACTGGACCAAATTGAAATGGGACCACACGGGAAGCACCAGTTTTGAAATAAAAAAAGAATAATCAAAATCGTTTAACCCAGTCGAAAGTTGTGAGGTAACATAAAAAAAAATAGTCAAACTGAGAACCTCCTCGTTTTTGGAAGTCGGTTGAAAAATAACAGTAAACATAATATAATATGCACTGTGACTACAAAGTGGATAAAAATATTACACATAGTGGTCAGGCGTGGGCATGACAAAGGGAACTTAAGATAAATACATATGTATGTAGGTAGATTTTTCTTACATCAGGATCGGATAGCGCAATTTCATCGTAGATTCGAGCTGCTCTCACTTTCCACTTGAGGTCGTTAGAAGAGCACGCCGTATACAAATAGGGATGACACTCCAATAAATACTGAGCCAATACATTATAAGACATCAACCTGAATTTCACTCCATTACCTGTGAAAAGTGTGATATAAGAAGAAGGAAACAGTTGGTTTAGAGATTCATAAATTTCATAAGATTTAATACTTGCCACTTCGTACGTAATATAAAAATATAAAAATTAAAAATAATAAAAAAAAACTTTCTTTTAATATTACATTAGATTTGTATTTATTTTTTAATATACTTATATTAATATTTTATATTTAGATACATATATATTCTCAAAATAATTATGAAATATAAGTATTACAAAACATAATTACATATATAAAATACTATTTTGCCTACAATTATTATAATTATAGAATTCACTTTACCTTAAAAATTTGATGATAATTTTACTTTATATACATACCATCATGGCTGTCTTTCTTGCCTACACTTTCCCAATATCTAAAATTGGAATATTGTTTAACAAAGGAATTATTATTACTGGTGGACCCGGAGGCAGTTAACTGTTGAGCAATTTCCTCGATGATATTCGTATCTTCAGATGAACTACAAAATATAATTCATATTAAAAATATATTCTTAGTTTATGTTTTAAAAACTATGAATTCTATACTTTTCTATACTTACTAATATATAAAGCTGAATAGTTTGTTTGTTTGGTTGGACGCGCTAATCTTGGGAACTAGTGGTTCGAATTGAAAAATTATTTTTTTGTTGAATAGTCCATTTATCAAGGAGACCGAAAGGCTATAGAGAATGCAGACGAAGTCGCGGGCACCAGCTAGTTTTTGATAAAATTCAATCATTCGTTCACAACTTTAATTAAAATTAACTGGCCAAAACATTAAAATCAGATACTAACCAAAGAAACTCTCCTCCGTAAGAAACATGCTGTAAATTTGGTTTCGAAGATTCACTCATTTGTTTTGATGTCTTTAAATCATTTGCATTCAACAGAATTTGTTTGATATCAAGCTTCTTTCTAATATTGGGAGATAATTTTGATTTATGTTTTTGAGGAATATTGGAAATAAATTGATTCTTCTGTGAACTTTGTGCACATGACTTCCTTATAAAATTCAAATGTGTTAGTTTCAAACCCTTATAGTGTATGTATTGCACTACACTGAAGTATCTGCAAAAACTATTTGTTAATTCCAGCATAGTGTCACAAGATGGTACAAAATTATTACGACTTAATAAGAAAAATGACTAGAAAAGCTACTACAGCAGTTTGTTGCATGCATTACTTAATTAGTCCAGCTAAACTGTTTAATTATTTAGTTGTGAACAATTAATGGCTTTTGCTCTGTCGTTAACTAAACCAGGACCTGAA
Organism: Synanthedon vespiformis; assembly: GCA_918317495.1. Classification (NCBI taxonomy): domain Eukaryota; kingdom Metazoa; phylum Arthropoda; class Insecta; order Lepidoptera; family Sesiidae; genus Synanthedon; species Synanthedon vespiformis. The sequence continues at coordinate 10,332,447 of OU906947.1, forward strand.
AGAAAACATGTTTAAATTAATATTTCTTTTTTACATAATAATAGTGCAGGTAGTTTTAAGTTTATTTGCAATTGTAAACTCTTCATCTAAGTAAGTTTATGTGAAAACTTAACTGTCTAGGTTGTAAGTTAAAAGTTAACAATGGTAAACATTATCATTGTTATTTTCTTAACTGAGAAGGTTAATTTTCAATGAAAAATTTATATTGGTTAAAATTATACCTATTGTTGGTAACAAAGCAAAAAATCTACAATATGCATTATATAAAATTTTAATATAAAAATTAAACTTACATGCATTTAAATAAAACCATATTTTATATTGTATTTACGGAAAGAGCAAAAACCATAAACGTATATCTAAAATCTACAATAAAACACATTTTGTTGACCCACCGACCTCTCGTATCCTTCTGTCTATCAAGTATCAATTGTATTTTATGTCATTCATTCATATTTACATCAATCAACAACAAAAGAACTATCACCTTGCTATCACCAACTTTTCAAATATCAGTAATGTCAGTGCATGTCAATTGTCAGTGTCATTGTGACTCGACGTGTATAACCATAGAATAATTACTAAATAACATTCTGAGTCTGAGCTTGAGCCATAGAATAATAACCTACAGGGACATAGAATAAAGAAGTTTGATAAGTTGAAAGAACGTGAGTAAGAAATAAAAAATAATTAGAAACACCTTCGTTATAACAGGTCTGACCGATGGGTTTGAAAATGATTATAAAACACACATAATATAAGAGCTATGGTTATTTACATGTAATTGTTTTTGTTTCATCAAAGTCGATACAGTATTTCCGAAATTATTGACACTGAAACTTTGGTCGCTATTTAAATTTTCAAGATCGCCCGCGCTAAGTGAATGACGTCACAAAGTTCGATTTTAGATGTAAATTCATAAGTTAAAAAAGAGAGATTTGTATGTTTGTAATTAATTAACTCAAAAACTACTGAAACGATTTTAAAAATTCTTTCACCTATAGAAAGCTACTTTATCAGAGAGTAACATCATAGGCTATTCTTTATGATATGAAGTTACGGGGACGAAGTCGCGTGAAACAGCAAGTTGATTATAAATTATAAAAATATCCTTAAAATGTTTCTTGAGCCGTACTTACGACAAAGATTTCCTCAATACTTTCTGAAGTTATCGGGTTCGGAATATCTTGAAATATCTTGAAATCACTTCTTTTTGTCTACGTTTCTGTAAAGTCGGGGTACGAAAACCTTCGTCAGTTTTAGACAAAATCTTAGACTCTTAGCGCCTTTTTCACAAATGTCAAGTATGGCCTACTTGACGTAACTGTCATTTAAAGTCACCGGAACCGGGGATAATTTAGCTGATATACCTTTGTTTGTACGGTAAACGTCCCAAATATTAAATAGAAAACAATAAAAAATATTCGCCTATCGAATGATGCAGTAAATCGAGTGCATAATTAAATAAAACAGAAAATGATTTCTAAAAGTAACTAATCAACACTTTACTTGACGTTGGTGAAAAAGGCGCTTAGTACCTTTTGAAACTAAGCTACTAAACAGCAAACTGACAGACGTTTGAAATGAAATTTTATCATGACTGACAGACAATTCTGCTGATGCAAGCAAATGTCGACTTAAAGGTGTCGAACCTTTTCTTACCCCGACTGTACTTACCTATAGATCATTCATTTGTTTTAACTGTCTCTCGACGTAACAAAATAAAGTACGTTTTGTTGTATCAACTAGGTTGCGCATATCTATTGGCTCTTGGAAAAGTGGAAAAAGGCACTCCTAAAATACGTACAGTGTTTTTATTATATCGCAAAAATAACGGTCATTATTTAAATTTTCAAATGCTTCGGCGCCACTGACCTGTAATAAGCACTAAACTGGCTGTCCCTAGGATCAAGTATAAGGGCTGTCCCGTACAAAGTACAGATAATTTCGTGTACCATTTTGAATCGTCGCCGTACGAAAGTACAGAGAACTAATTTTAACGTTTGCGTTAAAATTTTTGATCATTTAATTTAATTTAAACTGCATCGATTTTTATGAAACAAAAACTATTCACATTTACATAATTATAGCCTATGGATCTTATATTATGTGTGTATTATAGCCATGTTTTTTTTTTAATTTTTTTTTAAGTATTTTTATTTTTTATTCCTAGTATTTTTTTTTTCTCTCTTGTCTGTATAAATATGTTTTTTGTATTATACATTCATAGGTTTTAGTTGAATTTAACTAATTTATGTTTCAAAATTTTCTTTGTATTTTGGAGCTTTTATGTTTTGTTAATAAACCTCACCATCGGCTCCAACGGAAGACCAACGTAGGTTTCTACAACCTGCATTATGCTGAGTTGGAGCCGGTTTGTGACAGGGGACGTTTGTATGTGTGTGTGTTTTCTTTTTTTTTATTATGTATTTATGTCCTTTGTTGCAAATAAACTGTTATACTATTCTATTCTATTCATTTTCAAACCCACCGGTGTTGCCGTTTTATAATAGGTTTGACTATGGTTTGACCGATCATCGGTCAGACCATAGACATATTACAAAACGGCAACACTGAAGCACCAAATGGAGGGAAAAGTTTGATACGGCTAGGATAGGAATAGGATCTCTCCCTATATAATATTTAATATATTACTATAATCTTGGATAGGATAGTGATTTGATAGTGATATAGTGAATTATAGATAGGGCCAATCTAAGATTGGCCTTGAAAATATGTCTACTAATCGATATAAATTATTTAATAACTTTACAATAACTTCACCATCCAACAAGGAGGCTCCAGAAGAGAGTCCCATTGAGAAGAGAGTCCCCGAAGAAACTCAGAAGTCAGAAAGTAAGTAGGAAATCTTTACTAATATTATAAAGAGGAAAGATTTGTTTGGTTGTTTGCATTGAGTAAGCTCCGAAACTGTTGGGAAGCTATATTATCAGCGAGGAACAGGCTATATTTTAGCTAGCTAGTCTTCAATAATTTCAACTGGAATACCAACTCGCCAAGTCGCCATTTTGTTTTCAAGATCACAAAATCTCCTATGAAAGGATATTTTTTTGATTATTACTAAGAAGCGGTTTAAAGGTGTCGTAATTTGTGAACATTCTAGCTAGATGCTTGTACAATTGCTGTTAATTTTGTAAATAGGTTTAGATCCTTTAAGTTGTACAACATTTTCTTTGAACCTACAAGGAAAATGGCGCCGCAAATATTTTTTGCCGTAAGCATATTTTGTAATGTAAAATCATATAAAAAATCAGTCCTGAATGTACTAAATTCTGACCACACAGTCTTCCCTTATAGAAAAGTTCAAAGAAATAAAGATTTTGACTGGTGCATGCATGATTTATGAAGATTCAATTTATGTGCATAAAAATATTTGTCAATTTAGTAAAAATTTAAAATTAATAAAAATTTAATTTAATTTAACAATATCAAAGTGATTTAAATTTACATAAAATGCGACTCCACAAAATAAGTAATTCTTTAATGGGTCAATGTATATGGTTTTATAATAAACTACATATCTCATTGCGATATAATCTGAGTTCAAAGATAAGTATTTAAAATAATCATTCATAACATTTTTTTTATAAAAGAAATAGTTGTTTTTACTAGTAGTACATTTTTATGGTAAGCTCGACAGACAGACAGACAGACATTCCACTTGATAATAGGTGGCTACCATCGCCTATAACACAAGCACAAGTACTAAGGGTGCTGCCCTTATAAGGTACTATAAGGTATAAGATATACTATGGTCAAATGCGGAATGACACCAGCGCCTATTTTTATTTTAAGTAATTTTTATTTTTGTTTTTTATTCCTAGTATTTTTTTTTGTCTCTTGTCTGTATAAATATGTTTTTGTTGTATTATACATCCATAGGTTGTAATTGAATTTAACTAATTTATGTTTCAAAATTTTCTTTGTATTTTGGAGCTTTTATGTTTTGTTAATAAACCTCACCATCGGTTCCAACGGAAGACCAGCGTAGGTTTCTACAACCTGCATTATGCTGAGTTGGAGCCGGTTTGTGACAGGGGACGTTTGTATGTGTGTGTTTTTTTTCAACCAATGAAAACAAAAAAACAAAAACGGAGGAGATACTCAATTCGACGCGTATATATTTTTTTTATTATTGTTTTTATGTATGATCACGCATAACTTTTGACAGGGTGATCCGATTTTGATAATTCTTTTTTTATTTGAAAGGGTGCACCCCCAAAGGGGTCCCATTTTAATTTGGAAAAAAAATTCTAACCCTAAGGTTAGGAAAACAGGGGATGATTGATTGTTCACTAACCGATTGTATCGTATAACCACACATAACTTTTTACAGAGTAGTCCGATTTTGATAATTCTTTTTTTAATGGATCCTCGAAGTTGGTCTCGTATTAGTTTGGAAAAAAAATCCTACCCTAAGGGTGGGAAAATTAAAAATTAAGCATGTAGTAAATATTAGATTATAGCCACAAAAAAATATAAAATAAAACTTTTTAACAAAAAATAAAACCGCCGAAAAAACTGAAAAGCATAAAATAATCTTATTATTTTACCTAAGTAATTTTGAGTCGGCGCCAAACAAGCAAAAATTACGTAGAGTGATGCGCGGCGGCGACTTAAAATTACTTAGGTAAAATAATAAGATTATTTTATGCTTTTCAGTTTTTTCGGCGGTTTTATTTTTTAATTATGTATTTATGTGCTTTGTTGCAAATAAACTGTTATTCTATTCTATACAGCTTATACTATGGGTTATGGTTTGTTGTTTCTACAACTATTTGATTAATTACACTGGTCAACACGATTTTTGGGTCTGGCTTCTGCATATGAAATTTTGATTTCTTCTATGTTAAAAATAAGGGAATAAATAATTTTTTTTGATCAAAGTTTGCTTTTGTAGAAACTAGAGCAATTTTTTTATTTTTTTAAGACAAATGATAGATTCATACATTATTTCCATACTTATATTTTCAATTACAATTAGAAAAGTTTTTGTTGAACACTAGAGCCTTTGTCATTTAAGATTTTTGATAAACAACAGGAAATATATGTAAAATAACGGAAAAATTAAGTTCAAAAATGAATATTTTTAGTGTTTCTCTTATGTTTGTATGGGCTGTCTCGTATCTTACTTATCGTCATAAATCAGGCAAAAGCAAACTTTAAAAGCTAAAAATTAAAATTTAACTATTTTTAGACGTCTAGAATCAGAATTTAAGCATTAGAACAGAAACTAAAAAAAAAAAATTTTTTTGTTGACTGATGTTATTTTTTCAGCAGATAATAGTATCAAGGCGAAAGTTTCTTCTGAGATACAGTTGGACAACGTCGGGTATAAACCGAAATACACTCAGAAGAATAGATACTTTGCTTCTATAGGAACCAAGCAAAAGTAAGAATTTATTATTAAGTACATAACAACTGAAAATTAGACTTTCCAGTTAGCCGTGTGACTAAAAATTAGCTAATGCGTTCTATGAGCTTCCCCTGTGATTTAGTCTGTAAGTGTAAGGCAGTAACCACCGCCTTACAAGATATAGACAGACAAATTCAATAAGGACCATGGGATGATGGTAGTTGCAGTTTTTTCTGACCAGTTTTATTGGAAAAATTATAGGGGAGGCATAATTTTTTTTTTATATAATATAAAAAAATATCTTCACACATTCCACACAGCACCATCTAGAATATATAATAGTATACATCGATTACTTTTTTTTTGTAAATGTCATATATATAATAAATACAAAACATCTGTGACTGTGACAAACATTTGCCCCTAGCGGGATTTGAACCCGCGACCGTTTGATTAACAGCGAGGGTTACTAGCCATAGCCACTAGACCAAACGTGCGGTCAAATTAATCTTTATTTACGAACTTCAGAGATTCAGCAATGGAGCAATCTCAAAAGGAAACCAGGAAAGACGGAGATCGGGTATTTTGTGTGTTTGATTTTCTGAAGCCAGAATATATCCGGGACGCTAACTTTAAGGGTCCCTACCAATATGAATACAATCCCACGACTTTGCACGTGCCAGAACATTTTTTGAGGACCCAGTCACCGGTATGTATATTTTTAACAGATTTTGATGGACCCCTTAGTCGTGTGGTTGGAGTGCTTGTTTTAATACTCCATCCTAGGGTTGCCGGGTCGGTTAAATATAAAAAAAATTGTTTTCTCAGGAGACTCTGCTCTTCCATGATCACACTCAAAAATTATTGCAAATTTTTTGTTAGACGAAAAATGTGTAAGTGTATTTATTGTATGTGTATATTATTTGTGTGTATTTTAAGAAGGAATATCAATGTCAAAGTTGGCTCTTCAAACTACCAACTTGATGGTAAGTGGTTACCGTTACCTATAACACATTAGCCCTCGCCCTCTGTGGATTACACTGCTGACCATATTAGGATTAAGGATAGGGATTAAATAATTTGGCTCTGGCAACGGAACGCAACAGCAATAGAATAAAGGATTATTTATAACTAGTTGGCGCCCGCGACTTCGTCTGCGTTGAAAAAGAAAAAAGTAGCCTGTACGTCTAAATGTTTATCTACCAAGTTTCATGAAAATCAGTTAATTCGTTTGAGTTATGGAGGAACATACATACATACAATACCTACACATAGGCGACGGTTACACGTACAGTATTTATTGTGATTATGTATCGTGGTATTTATTGAACGTGTAGTCTAGCATATTGATGGATGTAAATATTTTTTTCTATGGATTTCTAGAAATACTGACATCCAACAATAAATATTGAATTGACGGATCACAATAAATACTGTACGTGTAACCGTCGCCTTACAGATTTATTATTAGTATTGATACTAATACATTTACATTATATTTATATTATTGTTTCTTGCTAAAATTTTATATTTCAGGCCCAACAGCAGTGGTGGAAGAAGAAAGCTTCAAATTTCGACAGTGGTCCGGCTACTATGGTTCAATATTTGGTGAGTAAATTTTATGAACGATACCATAAGGAACGCGGCCGTTGGAGTCAAGCGTGAGTTCGCTGCTTGGTGTTGGTAAAGTTGACCGAACCACGATTAATTTTTTTTATTAACCGTAGTTCAATTACCCGGACCAGCGGATTCTGTTTTTCATTTTTTACAATATCTTAATTGAAAACAAACGGTTTTCTCCTATATTAATTAACCTGTGTGAACCTGGAACCCGACTTGAAAAATCGATTTTTTTTAAAGAATACGTTTATCGCTATGTATTACTCGGTATGTACTTGTTTGTGCCATTTTTTTTTCGTTTGTATCTTAAGGAGTTCCGGATACAAAATAAGTACAATACTTGAAGGAATCAATTTTTTAAATAAAAATTGAACACTATCAAGATATTTCAGTTCAATTTTCCTACAAATTTGTCATTTGTCATGAGTTTCTGATAGACCTCACTCTAAAATATACCTATCAACATTATAATTTTAGAATGAATTTGCTAATGCCGAACTCTGCGAGAGTGCTTTAACGTCGAAGGCACCAAAGGTGGCGTCTAAAGCGGCTCGGGTGGAAACCGAAACTTCAGAGACGATGCAAGAAAGGCGCAGTCAAAGTGAGTTGAACACTAAATGTCACTTAGTTTTCGTTAAAAAATTAAGTTGAGAAGTTTTCTTTTAGATTATGTATCAAATCCTATCATTAAAGGCTTGTTCATGCTCACGCTTTTTTCAGTTTTTATCGATTTTTAGCACCAAGGACCCGTCTTACGACAAAATTCATTATGCACACTATAACTAGATTTTTGCAATTGAATAAGAGTAATTTAGTCTTTGTAGGCCAAATAGTTTTAAAAGATAACTCTTCTACGCTAGAGATACCAGATCTATACCCGTCTCCCATCTGTTCTGCCCACCGAAATCGGAATGAAAAAAGATAACATAAAGTAGGTATATCGTATTTTTAATAATTAATATTTTATTTATTTTCAGCTCTTAAGAAGTTCGGCACTCCAGACCTTTCGTCGGAAAAGGTATTCTCTCTTATCAAACCCATAACAAATTTTGACATGCGAGGCAAGTTCGACCAAAAGACAGTTGACTCTTTCTTTGAGCGTAATTTTATTGAAGCTAATTTAATTCAGAGGTCTAGCAAAGATTTAGAAAGTGTTGAACTAGAAGAGAAACGTGAAGATAACGTCGATTTAAAAATTATTCCTGAAACAAGAAATTACACTAGGAAAATAACAGGGACCGTTGCAGAAGACAATGCACAAGATAAAACGTCTTTTAAGTTTTTTAAAACAAAAAATTACACTAAGAAAATGAATGAACATATTGCTGAAGAAAATAAAACAGATTTATCTGTTAAGAGAAATAAGAAGAAGGCTAAACAAATAAAAGGTAATAAGAAAGCGGACAGCCCGAAAACGCCAATAAGTGAAATGCTAACACAAATTGTGGAAACAAAAACCACAGATAATAGTTCTAATGATGGCAATGAACATGAAAAAGTTAACGTGCTAATGCCTAATATAAAACCTTTAGCTAGGTCAACACCAATACCAGAGGAAGACATCCTAGAAAGTTCAATCAGTTCAGAGGAAATTACACGAATATTGACTGAATATTGTCCCAATTTAATGAGAAAAGAACTCGAAAGCAATGCAAAAAAAATAACACCTGAAGCGCGAGTTTTTGAGAGGTCGCCCATCAGCGGAAACGACTATAGAAAAAGGACACTAGAAACGCCTATGAGTGAAAATACCGTAACGCCTCAGAGATCGACAAAATTGAAATTCTTAAAAAATAATTCTGGCGAAAGAGCATCACGGCAGGAACCCTCCGTTTCTAAATTTAATAAAGAAATCGACCCTAAAGGTCAGTATATAGGCTTTTTTATTCATTTAAGGCTATGAGCCGCATAAAAGCTACAATTTACTTTTTTATTTTTTTGGCACACCAAATACATGACGATCTATTTTCAGACAGTTTGTACTTGTAAGGGTTTCTTTCACAATCTGTCAAGTGGGCTAACCGCCATTTAAAGTCATCGGGAATGTATGGTAAAAGTCCCAAACCAAACATTAAAAAGAAAATAATAAAAAAAATCACCTATCAAAGGATGCAGTAAACCGAGAACAGAATTTAATAAAACATATTTCTAAAAGTAACTAATCAACACTGTACTTGCAGTTGGTGAAAGAGGTCCTAAGATAATTAAGTGATGACTAAATTAGTCTTTCATAACTTTCGAAGTAACTATAGTCGGATTTTTAATTAGATGGACCATTTTATTGTAATGTAAATATAGTGTTGTATCCTTAGTAATCGAGAATTAGGTAAATATCGTGATTCAATCTTTTTTATTTTATAATAAGTTTGTTAGTTTGAAATAGTTATTGATCAAGCTATACACATTTACAACGGAAAAATCATTTACAAAGGTGACAATTTACATATGACATAAAAAATATATTTAAAAGTATACGAAAAAACGACTTAATTGACTTCATTTACTCTGTGCTTAATTATAAATGAGTCATACTACAACACTACGCTTCATGCTTGCAACATTTAAAAAAAGGTCGATTTCAGCTGTCATTTTAGTCCATCTAATTAAAAATCCGATATAAATATGACACTGGTGATGGTGAATGAAAGTTACATACCTACTTAATAAATATAATATAATATAATATAACATAATATAATATAATTATTATTGTGAAAGTAATTATGCCTGTCTGTTACCTTTTCACGCCTTAACTGCTCAATCATCCTGAAATTTAGTATACACGTTGTCTAGAAAAAAAGGACTGTCACCGACGGATCATTTAAAATTAAATAAATGAACTAAAATACTCTTTATAAAATTTAAATTTTCACAATTCGAACACGCGGAAATAACCATTGTTCTTTTTTTTAAATAATATTGTGTAGATGGCGCAATATCTATAAAACTTCAGATATTTTTTCACGCAAAAACTACTAAATAGATTTCACTGAAACTTTATAATAATATAAGCTTTTACATCAAAATAGACATAGGCTATATATATAAGACATAAAAAAAAATAAAAAAATATGTTTCGTCGTCACAGCGATAACAATGTCCGGCGTTACCACTCAAATATTTTTCCTTTCAACGCGGACGAAGTCGCGAGCACCAGCTAGAAATTAAATATTCCAAGTATATAACAGTAATTTTTTTTTTCAGTAGGAGTCGAAGAAATAAAAAAAATTGTATTGAAAAATATCGATACAAAACTAAGAGACATAAGGTGTCTACACTCTGAAAGGTAATATTTCTAAAACAATTCACACTAATATTATTAATGTGAAAGCAACTCTGTCTGTCCGTCTGTTACCTTTTCACGCCTTAACTATGCGACATATGATCATGAAATTTTACATACACGTTGTTAGGGACACAGAAAAGGACATAGGGTAATTTTATCCAAAACAAATTGTTCCCAAGGGATCATCAATTAATCAATACTAATAATATGGTACTAATAATAGTGTAGGTATTTTATGTATGTATGTTCCTCCATAACTCTTAATCGAATTAACTGATTTTCACGAAACTTGGTAGATAAACATTTAGTCATACGGGACACAGAATAAGCTACTTTTTTCTTTTTTAACTCGGACGATGTCGCAGGCATCAGCTAGTTTGAAATAAAATAAAAAACTAACACCTGTTCAAAGTGTTACAGCAACAAGAGGTCAAGTTATATTGCTTACTAGTTGGTGCCCGCGACTTCTTCCGCTTTGAAAAAGAAAAAAGTAGCCTATCATGTGTCCCGTATGACTAAATGTTTATCTACCAAGTTTCATGAAAATCAGTTAATTCGTTTAAGCGTCTCTTTCACAAACGTCAAGTAGGCCACCAAACTGTCATTTAAAGTCACCGGTAACCGGGGATAATGGAGCTGATATACCTTTGTTTGTACGGTAAACGTCCCAAACATTAAATAGAAAATGATAATAAAAATTCGGCTATCGAATGATGCAGTAAACCGAGTGCATAATTCAATAAAACAGAAAATGATTTCTAAAAGTAACTAATCGACACTTTATTTGACGTGGGTGAAAGAGGCGCTAAAGAGTTATGGAGGAACCTACATACAGAAAACAATTCTAAAAATCGTCAATTTAGTCTCAGTATCATGTATAGAGCCTATAAACACGATATCTCTGAAAACAAAGTAACTTACTCCATAACCAACCCTTACAGATTTATTATTAGTATTGTCGTCCGCGTTCTCTATAGCCTAGCCTTCCTCGATAAATGAATTATCCAACACAAAAATAATTTTTCAATTCGAACTACTATATAGTTCCTGAGATTATTGACATTTTAAAATTAATAATGAGACGATGTTTGGATATGATTTGTATGAAGTCGAGAGGGTGTTAACAGAAAAATAATATTTCCAGAATGATGAACATGTTTATCGATGTGAATAGAAAAATGAGAGAAGTGTATGTGACACAATCCAAATACAACGAACAAGCAAATGTTAGCTTGCAGCAGTACTTCTGCGATTTAATTGAAAACGAAACCAAACAATCCACGGGGAGGTATTATTACAAATATTTATTCATTTACATTCTTAATTTTAAAGTTTTTACAATATCTATACTAATATTATAAAGAGACAAAATTTGTATTTTTATATGTAATAAATAAATTTAAAAACTACTGGACTGATTTTGAGTGAGTAAGGGATGCCAGAGCCCATTACCCCATCCCTTATCCCTTATGCTTTTATGGCGTTGCTTGTGTTATAGGCGACAGTAGCCATCTACCATCAACCGTCAGTCTTTCTGTCGACCTCTGTTATCTACTAGAAGCTACAAAAATTTGTTGTGCCATATTGCACCTTAATTCGTATACCCTATTGCGTTCATTCCTTGTCACAAGGGGGACCATAGACCAGAGTGGAAGGGTAATATGAAAATAGTGTAATTTTGACTTCCAGGTGGAAAAATGCGTTTAGAGGTCTCCACGAAGTGTTGCATAGGAAGGCACGAAATTTGTTGGAGGAAGACGTAAGCAGGAGGGAAGCGTTCCTCGCTATACTCCGAAAAGAAATTAACGATATGTGAGTTACTTATATTCCAAAATGATGAATAAATTAATCTAGACTAAATATTATAAAGAGATTTGTATTATTGTTGGAAACTACTGGACAGATTTTGAAAATTCTTGAGATTTTTTTAGCATTTAATTACAATTACATAAATCAATATGTGCCTACAGTGTTTAATTTGAACGTTTACCGGTGTTTTAAAATTATTAACGCCCGACACAAAAACTGGGTGTTATAAGTTTGAAGTATGTGTCTGTCTGTGGAATCCTAGCTTCCAAACGGATGGACCGATTTTAATCCGATTTTTTTTTGTTTGAAAGCTGACGTGCTCGGGATTATTCTTAGCTATAATTGTTCAGGCGTTTGAAGACCATCAGCCTCTAATAAATTATCTATAATTAAATTCACGGTGAAATATATCTGTTACTATGCATCACGATTTATTCATATGATATAATCGGGGAGGCAAACCATTATAACTAGCTTTAGCTATGAACCGCGGTTTCACCCGTCGTGTAAAAAAATCGATTCTCTTTCTTTTCGCTTTCTCGATAGTGCTCAATTTTATGGTATTTATGTCTTTTTGACACCCTAAGGTTTCTGAAACCTTCTTAAAGAATTATGATATTAAATAAAATTTATTAAGTTCCAAGAGTAGGTGGACATCTTTCAACTGAAGAACTTGAAAAAGACTTAAGAACACTTAATGACAAGTGTTCTTAGGTTAGGTGCCTTAAGTGTTTTAAGTTCTTAAGTCATCGTCTCTACGTATACTAATATATGTGCCGTGCGCATTGCCACTAACTTCAAATCAACCATTTAATAAGCAAGAAAATCAAAATAATAAATAATATGTCATTCCAGAGGCCAAGAGGCGAACGATGATGGAGACACTGATGAAGAATAATCCGCAAAATAAAAGTAAACCTCAAAAAAGTAGAATATAGCTCATAATTTTTCAATATTTTTATGTTTTAATTTGTTTTGTTTTGTTGTTATTACTGGTTTAGAATCTTTTAACACTAACAATACTAAATGATTCTTTACTTAACTAAATAATTCTTTGTTGTTTGAACTAAATGAATGAAGCGGAAGGAGAATAGTCCGCAAAATAATTAAACCCCCAAAAAGTAGAAGCTCATTTTTTATGTTTTAATTTATTTTATTTTGTTTGTTATTACTGGTTTAGAACCTGTGTTATTTATTACCTTTAACGTGAGTAAAGGTACTTAACACTAACAAGGAGAATAATCCGCAAAATAATTAATCCCCAAAAAAGTAGAAGCTCATTTTTTTATGTTTTCATATATTTTATTTTGTTTGTTATTACTGGTTTAGAACCTGTGTTATTTATTACCTTTAACGTGAGTAAAGGTACTTAACACTAACAATACTAAATCATTCTTTGTTGTTTGAACTAAATGAATGAAGCTGAAGGAGAATAATCCGCAAAATAATTAAACCCCAAAAAAGTAGAATCTCATTTTTTTATGTTGTAATTTATTTTATTTTGTTTGTTATTACTGGTTTAGAATCTGTGTTAATTACCTTTAACACGAGTAAATGTACTTAGCCACTAACAATACTAAATGTTCTTTGTTGTTTGAACTAAATGAATGAAGGAGAATAATCCGCAAAATAATTAAACCCCAAAAAAGTAGACTCTAATTTTTTTATGTTTTAATTTATTTTATTTTGTTTGTTGTTACTGGTTTAGAACCTGTGTTATTTATTACCTTTAACGTGAGTAAAGGTACTTAACACTAACAAGGAGAATAATCCGCAAAATAATTAAACCCCAAAAAAGTAGAAGCTCATTTTTTTATGTTTTCATTTATTTTATTTTGTTTGTTATTACTGGTTTAGAACCTGTGTTATTTATTACCTTTAACGTGAGTAAAGGTACTTAACACTAACAAGGAGAATAATCCGCAAAATAATTAAACCCCAAAAAAGTAGAAGCTCATTTTTTTATGTTTTCATTTATTTTATTTTGTTTGTTATTACTGGTTTAGAACCTGTGTTATTTATTACCTTTAACGTGAGTAAAGGTACTTAACACTAACAAGGAGAATCATCCGCAAAATAATTAAACCCCAAAAAAGTAGAAGCTCATTTTTTTATGTTTTCATTTATTTTATTTTGTTTGTTATTACTGGTTTAGAACCTGTGTTATTTATTACCTTTAACGTGAGTAAAGGTACTTAACACTAACAAGGAGAATAATCCGCAAAATAATTAAACCCCAAAAAAGTAGAAGCTCATTTTTTTATGTTTTCATTTATTTTATTTTGTTTGTTATTACTGGTTTAGAACCTGTGTTATTTATTACCTTTAACGTGAGTAAAGGTACTTAACACTAGCAAGGAGAATAATCCGCAAAATAATTAAACCCCAAAAAAGTAGACTCTAATTTTTTTATGTTTTAATTTATTTTATTTTGTTTGTTGTTACTGGTTTAGAACCTGTGTTATTTATTACCTTTAACGTGAGTAAAGGTACTTAACACTAACAAGGAGAATCATCCGCAAAATAATTAAACCCCAAAAAAGTAGAAGCTCATTTTTTTATGTTTTCATTTATTTTATTTTGTTTGTTATTACTGGTTTAGAACCTGTGTTATTTATTACCTTTAACGTGAGTAAAGGTACTTAACACTAGCAAGGAGAATAATCCGCAAAATAATTAAACCCCAGAAAAGTAGAAGCTCATTTTTTTATGTTTTCATTTATTTTATTTTGTTTGTTATTACTGGTTTAGAACATGTGTTATTTATTACCTTTAACGTGAGTAAAGGTACTTAACAATAACAAGGAGAATAATCCGCAAAATAATTAAACCCCAAAAAAGTAGAAGCTCATTTTTTTATGTTTTCATTTATTTTATTTTGTTTGTTATTACTGGTTTAGAACCTGTGTTATTTATTACCTTTAACATGAGTAAAGGTACTTAACACTAACAATACTAAATGATTCTTTCATTAACTAAAGAGCGGAAAAATTGTGAACAATGTGAAATAGTTACGCTCTCGCTAGCGAGTGCGACCATTGTAACTCATTTTTGATCTGTGTTAATGAATGTTTTTGGTTAATAAATAAAGTTTGATTCATATTTTTTTTTTCTTTTAATTACTATGTTCTTTGTATGTATGTAATAGTAATTTTCGTTATTATTAGAACACCAGCTGGCGCCCGCGACTTCGTCCGCGTTAAAAAAGAGAAAAGTAGCCTATCCTGTCTCCTGTACGTCTAAATGTTTATTTACCAAGATTCATGAAAATCAGTTGATTCGTTTAAGAGTTATTAAGGAGGAGAAGCGTAAGAAACACTTCGGAGGCGCGTGGCCGACTGATGAACCTACTCAACTGTGGACCAAACGTAATTTTATAAAACACTAGCTGTTGCACGCGACTTCGTCGGCGTAACTATTAAATATAATAACTACATTCGTGTCTGTGAAACCATGGAAATACACATACAAAATTTTAACCCAATCTGTTAAGCCGTTTAGAAGTTATGTGAAAAAGATAAGTACGGAAGGATAATTCTTACTACTCGTTGTCCTATTACCCGTTTTCCCGTAGGAATGAAGCATTTTCCCGAGGTAAAAAGTATCCTATGTTCATCAAGGATAATGTCGGCTTCTAATGGTAAAAGAATTTTTCAAATCGGTCCAGTAGTTTCGGAGCCTATTCTATACAAACAAACAAATCTTTCCTCTTTATAATATTTATTAGTAGAGATAGGTCTTCAAAATAATTTGTACGAAGATTTTGAGCGAAAAAATTGGGCAAGTTTGTGATTTTTTTACACAAAATAAGAATATATTCTAAGAACTTTTTTATAGTTTTAACTTTATTATTTGATAAAATTGCGACTTTGATACTTACGACTCAGTTGTAACAATACGGGAGTGCGATTTACACGTTTTTAGTGATTATCTGTTTTTTTTACACTTATCCATAAACATTATCTTAAATTAGAATGCTTCAAGCAAAAGTAACATTCATTAGATTACTGTGTGATTTTTTTCAAGGTTGTGGAGCATCGTCTCTCAAATGTTCTCGCCAAACTTTTTTTTATGTTAGGTTAGCCAGATCCACAGATTTATCAGCTAGCCACTCACGGTAGAGGTGGCTACCGTCAAACAACACGAGCACGAGCAACACCATAGGTGCTGAAGTGCGCTGCCGACTACCGTAGCATTAAATATATAAGGGATCGAGGAAGGATAGGGAAATGGCTCTGGCATCGCTTATCCACTCATCGAAACAACGATACACCTGCTGTTATTTCACAGTGGTCTTCTTTAAGGCTACCTCCGCCAGGTGGCCTACCCAAATAACTGCGAAACGTATTGTGACCTGCCACTACTAAGATCAACTTTACGTGCTTTAGAAAGAAACAAAATATATTTGTGTATAAAAGCAAAAGGAATAGTTTAGCAACAAAACAATATTAAAAGATTACATCAAATGTTTTAGACTTTCATTATTTATGTATAAGTAAATAGTTTTGAGGAAATTTCAGGATCAGGGTCTGGGTAGTATTGTAATAGATCAGCTACTGGAGCCTCTTGGTCTTCATAAAAGTCACAAGCAAGGAGATATTCTCTTTTGGAATAATCATCTCCCTTGCAAAACATTTCACCTGCAAAATAGACAAGTAAGGTTAGTGTGGCATCAAATTGTAATTGCTCTTTTATTTCAAGCAGTGTAGTATTGTATCTGGTTTCTAAGGACCTTCAATGTCCATAATATGTACTGGACTTTTGGATTCTAACGCTCCAACACAATAATGCTCTTCCGTGAGATCTGGGTGCCAATACATTATTGCGTCTCTGCATGAAGTTCCAGCGATAGGGAGTAATATCCTATCCTGTAATACATGCCCAAATTAATGATTCGTTATGACAATTAAAAGTCCAAAAAATATTTGCAAGTTAGCACTTACTTTACAAATTATTTTGTTATTCACTATGGGTTCCTTTACTTCGCCAGTGCAAAAAAACTTGCGTTTTTTTCTCATAATAACAGTACTAACTTCAAGAACTGTTTTTATGCTATTTCCTGTAGAAAAAAGGAAATACGATTTACACAAAATAAATGTTTAATCATATGTTTTTTTTTATATTTTTAAATGCCTACCCTTTTCTCCATTTATGGCTTCCAATTCACGCATTCCTCTGGCTTGCGTCTCTCGACTATTTTGTTGTTTCATATAGTTAGCGAGCCTATACATTGCTTCAACAAATTCATCAATAGGACCTTGAATGTAAATATTAACATGCATTACTTAGTATAGATGCTTAGAAACGTTCATTTATTAGTATCTGTGCCTACGATATGTAAAAATTATAATTTGGCAAAAGTTCGGAAATAACCTCCTTATTTACCTGCTGACCCTACTAAGGTCAGCAGTGCACTTGCAGCATTTTTGGCGTTGTTTTAATAGGTGACGCGGTAACCTTAAAAAAATTGAGTGTCTATAAGCCTTTCTAGATAAATTGACTATCCAACACAAAAAGACTTTTTTAATTCGAACCAGTTCCTGTGAACTAGTTTAAGTGAACTAGTTCCTCGTTCAATCAAACAAACAAACTCTGCAGCTTTATAATATTAGTAGGTATAGATAAAAAAATATAACTATTATTTTTAACTATAATTGACTACGAACACGAACGCACAAACAGACAAAAATTTCTAAAAAGGCTAACAGAGGTAACTATACAAGTTGTAAAACTTTTTTTTTATTTAAATATTTAATTTAAAGATTGAGAGATTTAGCAAGATTGTAAGATGAGAGTAGATATTCAAATGTTATTCAAAATTTTCAACACAATTTACTTCACTCTACCTGTTCCGAAGCTACTACCGTCCAAATAATTAAGAAATTGATAGAATCGCAATGCCTCATCCGATTCTATTTCGTCCATTACAGGTCTCTGTTAAATAAAAATGATTATTTTTTATTTACTCATAAGTGCCTTTACAAAATAAGTAAGGGATGGATAAAAGCAAAACTTACAAATTTTCCACTCCAAGCTCCTACATCGGAATATAATGAATTAATTCTACTTGGCATCCAGTCGAGAGAGGAGCGGGCAACTGCAACAGGGTGCTATAGCGAATAATATTAAAAATAACTTTCATACGTATACATTTCGCAAAGTAGTATAAAGTATATAATTATGTTACAATATATTTATTACCAGTGCCGGAAGTTTTGAATGGACTAGTTTCGTTATGAATATTAATAGAAAAAAAATTAGAAAAACAATTTTCTCTTTCATTTTCCTTGTGTCACGAACACCAATTTTATTACTAAGCCATTTTGTTTCTTTACATTTTATTGCTTTCGTTATTACGACTAATTGATTCCAATTAAAATTTGTACCGTACAATTTATGTGCATTTATTTTAATTGGTGCACCCATAGATAAATGATTGGTCTCGCTGTGTTCGACTAGATACGGCCCTACCTAAAAGCAATAGCTGCGTGAATGCGGCAACTTTTTATTGTCGTGTGTTTAAAACATCGTCACTATTTAGTTTAATTATATTTCTACACAGTTTCACTGCGCAAAATGACATTTTATCATGCCCAAAATTTAATAAAACATTCGGCACGTACACATCACAGATAGTTTGCAGTGTGACTAGCTCGGATACGCCGAATTCGGCGTAGTATTTGTTGCCGCATTTGTCAAGTAAGACGGCTGTATCTAGTAGAGCGCAGCGAGACCAATCAAATATCTTTGGGTGCACCCTTTAACATATGTTGGAAATGTATAGCAATTGTCAAAGATAACAATAGTTCATGATAGTAATCAAGGCGAGTGAAACTGCGGGACACAGATAGAATAAAATATATAATAAACTTACTCGTACCGCGACTTAATTTTTTTTTTTATTTAGCAGAAACAACGCTTACATGAACCATTTACTGCGTTTTTAGTCGTCCAATCAAGATCTAAGTTCAGTTTCAATAATAAATCTATCTAATTTGTAAGAGACCGCTTAAAAACAGAGGATATTATTTAGACCATATAAGGACATGATAAAGACGATTAACAACTAATAAATTCTAGAAAAGTGAAAAATATTTGTCAACCAATAAAGTAGATATTTCAGTTACAGAGACTAAAAAGATTACATATTTACTTATTTTAAGTGATAACTGCCTACTTAAGTTGCACTAGAGTTATTAATTTATTATCGAACGTTAACGGGATACACGGAAATAAAAGGGGATGAAAAGCTTGGGATGTGTAAAGATGTGTAAAAAAAAAACATATCTTATAGATTAATTTTTATTGCGGGCTTTAACCCTCAACATATTTTCTGAGCTTAGAACTCATATCACCGAAATGTTTTCATTTCACACACATTTCATAAATAAACTAACGGTTTATTACTAATTAGTAATTCAACATCACAGATATCCATTTTAAAAATGATCTGGTTGACTCATGTCTTTTCGCTTTAGATAAACAGGTATTCATTGTTTTGTAAGTCATTTTAAAGTCTAAAAATTTTTTATTGTCACAAAAATAATATAGATAGAAATTCGAAATCGAAATAGATGGGATATTAAAAGTAGCCCCTAGAACATTTTCTTTTGATTTCCAAATAGACAATAGTGCCAGCCTTAATAGTGATACGAAGTCTTTTATTCATTTTGCGTCTTGTTTACAAATACCTACAAATTTTTGGATAGATATTATATCTTCTTAACGGTTCGCTATTTTCAATGGACCCAAACATCCACAATAGTATTTAATATCTTAAGAAAATCTTCAGAATCAAAAAATTATATAAAGGCGAATCTCCAGCGTCAGTTTACAAAAAACACATCTACAAACACACACACACACACACACACACGATTTTTTACTATGCATTTCTACAATGTTTTTGTTTTCATTGTCCAGTTGAACATCTCTACACAAATTGCCTGCACAATGCACATATTTATCTTAATTTAGATTTTAGTAAATGTATATCTAAGGCGGATAGTAAATTGTACAGTAATTGTTTAACGATTAATTTTAAAGTTATCATAATTTTATGATAAAATTAACTCAGACGAAACTTGTTATAATCTGCAAAAAATTATTACCTACAATTTTTACTAAGAATAACCATTTCTGAGATATCAATTCTAAAAGTTACAGAAATTTTCAGTTCTTTGATAAAATTATTGTGAACTTATTTCTTTTTATTTGACTTTAGTAAGTCAGTACATTTGAACAAAACGTGTACGTTATGTATATGTATTTTTGAAAAACTTTTACTGGAGTGCCGGCTCTAAACACAGTTAAATTTGCGTATAAAAATAAAAATATAATTACCATAAAATATTTAATGCTTACCTATTCGGATTGTACTTAAACGGACACTTATTCTATTGAAATGCCTCTCTATTGAATTACAACATTTAAATACCCTTTCAAACTCTGCATTTCGCTATCTACGCTTTTAACCTATCGATACAACGCAAACGGTATGTGATTTTAGCAAAAACAATACCGTATATTAGAATTGTTCGAGTATTCAATTACAAAGGAATGAAATATGCACCCACCATCAGTAGATACAGATATAGTAAAATAACACATAATAACATAGGTATTATCTATTCTGTTATAATAGTAGTTAGAGAACTCTCTTCCTTATGCAATAAATCTCTTACACTAAGTGCTTAACATCTAAGGTAAACATCAAAAATATAACATTGCAAATAATTTGATATAACCGTAATGTAAATAGGAAGTTCTTCTGCTCTTTTAATAATACCGTATAACAAATCACAAGTGAATCTAATTAATTAACTTAGCATAAGTTGAAAAGTAGATGTCACTTACATAAATAAATAACTGCCATCACATAATACAATATATCAAATAAGAAACATAATATTAGCTTTAGGTAATATTACTTTAAGAAGATATGTTAATTTTCGAGTGTATAATTGTATATTATCTAAATAAATTTTAAACAGATTTTATATGATTGTTAAAACTTTTCTCTATGAGTAAACTACACAAAGTTGACCATTTAAAAACAGTTTTTAGGTTTTGTCTGTGTAAATAGGAAATATTAACAAATAAATCTTACATTATTCAATAGGTATTTTTACTATCCAAATAATTTTTTAAACGGTTTTTGTTAATATTTATTACTTTAGAAATAAAATGAGATGTTCTCCCTTGTCTATTCTATTTGTTTGTTTGTTTGTATTGAATAAGCTCCGAAACTACTGAACCGATTTAAATAATTCTTTTACCATTAGAAGCCGACATTATCCGTGATGACCATAGGCTACTTTTTACCGCGGGAAAATGCTTCATTCCTACGAGAAATCTAAAATAAAAGTACATACTAGCGGCTTGGCCCAGGATACACTTGGTAGCGCCATCTATCGGATTTGGGTTGAACTTCTTTGTGATATTTTTAGCGATCCGCTCCACGGTATCTACCGATGGCGTTATCAAGTGTTATAATTTTATACTTTTCAACGCGGACGAAGTCGCGAGCACCAGCTAGTCGTTTATACGCCTTCCGCATAGGTAAAAATATATACCGCTATCACTGTTCAACTGCTAAGCTCTGCACACTCGAAAAATTCATACATCCTCTTAACAAGTACGAAATATTATAAAATATCACCAAAAACAACAGTTTAAAGTACACCCAGAGTGGTAATTTTAAAATTAATTTTAGTACGTTATTATTAGGTTTACCATTTATTAACAAAAAAGAATTAATAAATATTTTAAGCTGTGCCTTCAATAAATAATACGTCAGTAAGATTATTGTGTAAATTGACACTTGTTAATGGTGGGTCTACATTTTTAATAATTATGTATTTAATACTAATAAAATAATTGCATTATATGGCTTTTAGTTGCGTCATGTTTTATGTTCTTTGTACTTGTTCTTTTAAAAAATATTCAAAGTTAATCCTGATGAATATTTCCAATGAGTAAAACTTCTTGTACTTTTTGACTGTGGCGAGTTCGCATCGTAGCGATAGTATTTACTAAAATAATATAAAATATATGGCTAGATTTTATTCAAGTTAACTTTAATAAAACAACCTCTCTTACGTCTACTAGTGACGTCACACGATCACTACGATCGGCGACTAACTAAATGAATAACTAATTCTAAACTAATGCATTGACTTGTTATTCCGCAATCAGTTCATTGCACGCCATTAAAACATTAAACACTATTTATTTTATCCTTAAGGAGCCAAAGTGGTGGTCTCGTTAAGGACAGCTGTCTCGATGGGATTGTGGTGGCCTCCGAACTTAGCAATAATGCCTTGTAATGATGTCCACGTGCCCACGATTAGACCCAGAACCCCAAACATAACTACGATAATGTTTTTGACCACCATCCGAATACGCTCCGAGTCCGAAACGTAGTACCAGTAAGTGCAGCTTTGTATGATAGCTGGAAACGCGAGACCGAGTGCCGACAAGCATAGAGCCCCAAATAAGGAGATGAACAGATCCAGCTCAGGAACTGCAGCAGCTATGCCAACTGAAAAATAAATAAAACAAATCATCATTAATTTATTATTTTTTATAAAATCCAGCTACCTGTATGTAGCCCATATAAGCAATAGATGTAATAGTAATGTTCTGTCAACTCAGAATAAAAGTAAAAATATCTTATAGAGGATTTTCTCGTCCAAAATTCCTCAGTGCCTTAAAACATAAGATTTTCTACCAATGCGAGTTGTCAATGATGGCATATGGTACTGAAACGTGGTTTCTAACTATGGACCTTGTAAGTAAGCTCAACGTCGCTCAACGAGCTATAGAAAGGGATACTTGGAATTACACTGCGAGATCGAATCAGGAATAAGGAGATCCGCAGACGAACGTTAGTTATCGACAAGACCCGGGGATAAGTAAGTTGAATGAGTACGAGATGGACTGGCAAACACAGCGTAGGACACACGACCTGATAAAAGAAGTGGGTCAACGGTGGACCAGGCTGCTTCTGACAGTTTTTTTGAAAAAATATTAGGGAGGCCTATGTCCAGCAGTGGACGTCCTACGACTGAGATGATGATGATAATGAAAGATAGAAAACATCATCACTAATGCTGTTATTTCCGCTGAAAGGTGTGAACCTTAAAAATAAACTGATCGGGCTCAAATCTTGAATGATTTGCTAGTCAATAAGCAACATTATTTATAACATTTTTTTTTTAATTTGTCTGAAAATTACATCTATATACTTACATGTGATGATAACAATCAATGTTCTGATCACGTATTCCCAGACGATCTTGAATTTCCTATTGTGCACCTTTGAACTGATGTATTCGTTCCATATGATGTCGATAGCCACGTAACAAGCCAACCCATGAGTAATGTAGATGGCTATCGCTAGTAGACATTGGACGACACTTGCAGCTCTGAAAATATCATTTAAAAACTATTAAATTAAATTCCCAATATAATGGCGTGCTGAATATTATATTGTGCTATAAGTGTCGGTCATGTGTGTTACCAGTGGCCAGTGATTATAAAATGGCACTGTCTACGTTGAAAAATTTTGACTTCAAAAACATAAATAAGAGCCACCGCCACCCCCAAGATGAACTGACGATCTAATAAGGGATGCTTGATTCTGACTGCTTCTGACTGGTCCTATTGTAAAATAATGGGGGAAGCCTATGTTGAGCAATAGGCATCTTACGACTGAGATAGTGTTGATATTGTGTTGAATTAGGAAGTTGAGGGTTAAAGAGAATTTAAGCAAAATTTCAGAAATATAATGTAGAGTGTAATTGCTTATTTCATGTGGAATTTGTTTTAATTAGATTGTGTTTAGGTAATGCTTACATCTCTGTGTTTGAAGGCAAATTGAGAGTTATGCTGCCCTCAGCTCCATTACCGTACTGCAAGTATCCGAACAAGCCCATGCCAACGTACAAAATAATGATGCTGATCATCGCTTGGTTGAGCACACCGAATTTGCCCACGAAATCTTTGGGCGTTTTCATGTTGTTCTCCAATGGCAAAATCTGTCAATATGAAATAAAAAAAAATTATAGTATATTACTAAATTTCAATCAAATTTTCATAATCTCTTCACTTTGTATGATTGTTTTCGGATACATATATTAAACATACAAAAAATGGACACTGACATTCTACTCATTTTCGAGGCTCTCTTAGTATATTTTATGATGTTGTATATTGCATAGAATCCATAACGTTGGAACAGAGCGGAAACATCGCAGATTGTTAAGATATCAGAGATTTTTCTGGGAATGAAATAAAATATGTATGAATATTACTCACCACGCCTATGGCTTCCAATGCGAAGAGCACAGTGCCAAAGAAAAGTGGAAAGTCGCCTAATCTGCCAACAGCAGACTTGCCCTCTAACGTAGGTGCCTCTCTGAATAAGTAGTACAATATGATTGCGAAACTTATAATAGTGATAGCGTTTGCAGCAGCCGAGAACGGTGCCAAATACTTCAAGTCCCGCACCCAATTGATTAGTATTAACGGCAGAAGGATCCATAGCATCACATCGATCACAGTGATTCCTTCGATACCGAAACGATTTACAAGGACAGCGTAAATGTTTTCCGAGACGAACACGACGTATACGCAACAGGTTCCGATTTGGTAGACAAGAAGAAATGCGTTCACAAAAAGTCTGAAACAATTGACAATTTCACAAATTAAGAACCTCCTCATTGTTAAACTATATCATATTAAAATAAATTATCGAACATTTATGGTCATCATATCTAAATAATGAAATTGTACATTATTAATCGATTACAAGTTATAATTATAATATTTTATTATTAGATCACATTAAGATGAAGTTCGCTAAACATATATGTATTTAGCCTTCTCTCTCAATAACTTCTCAATTAAAACCCATGGATGTAAAAAATTAAAAAAATACATAGATAGGTAACATTAGTTTGTCACGTGTGCATTGTTTCGTAAGTGGCCCTTGTTAATGGATGTCAATTATATTTATGCAAGGACAAGATAAACTTAACCTAGTGATATAACGAAACATTATTTTTATTGCTCAAGAGATATCTTGAATGTCCTCTTTTTAGAAACTACTTAGAACTTTTTAGAAACAATAGTGTTTGTATTAATTGGACGAATTCTATGGACTATTAATTTGATTTATATAATATTTGTATCTAGGTCGATCCTGATTTTCTAAGTATTTTCAATTACAAATGTAGATTAGAAGTAATTATCACTTTATATAACAGTGAAGGTCAACATCACAACAAAGTGCAAGTGTTTTGGATATATTTGTAGGCTTATTAATTACTAAACAAACAAATAACTATATAAAATTCACATTGTTCCTAAGATAGGGTCGTAATAAAAATTATTATTGATACATACCCGGCGTAAGGTGCGCAGGCCTTACACCAATCAGGACCCTCGGAGAGAGCCGCTTCTGCAGCAGTTGTATATGATAACGAGGGCACTTTTCTTCTTTTGCACAGTACATAACATGAGTCTATTAGCACGTGAATGCAGTACGTACACAAAATTCCTATGAACACAGTGCCTATAGAACCAACCACGTAACCAGCGTTGGCAAAGGCCCGGGGCATCGCCAATATGCCTGTGCCTAAACTGCCTTTTAGTAAATGTAAGAGGGTTTCTGTGTTCCTGTAAAAAAAGACTTTACAGATTTAATACGAAATGTTATCTCCTAATTAAAATTATAAATGAAAAAGTGTATTTCTTTGTTTGTTACTCTTTCACGCCTTAACTACTCAACCGATTATAATGAAATTTTGATAATGAACTTATCTATAATCCAGAAAAAAGTATATAGTTCCCAGGCACCGGAGGATTAATTGAGGAGTAAGGAAACTGACGCTAACTAAAAACGATGTGTTATGACTTGTGAGGAATCATCTAAACGTATGGAACGACGTGTGATGTTAGGCGCCAAAAAAGAGTTACCTAGCAACAGATAAAATGACATAAATGTAAAATATTTTATTTTTTTAAATTGTACAATTTGTTTTAGATAATGTCTTATATATAAGAACACATTAACACCTAAGAAAAAAAGACGCCGACGAAGACAGTCATAATTTTCTTGCTAAATGCAAAATGAAACTTTTGTTTATTGTATCGCCAAGTTTTTATCGAACGTATTCGTTTTCTAATCAGATCGTAACTACTGAATAAACTTTACATTTGTTTTAAAGAGAATATTGATACAAATATATACATGTATGACATTGAAGTTCGTAACCAACAAACGAGACAGGTAATCATTCAGCGTATTATTATTCTAAAAGCTTTTCTGAAATTCTCCACTAGACAATCAAGGACACGTCTCTGGTGTAAATACAAGTGATATTTTGTATCTGACGTACGGAATAATTTGTACCTATATTTTTTAAACTTGCTACGAGACTGTAAATCTTGCCAATGCTAAAATATTTACATAGTTAATTTTTTATGTAAGAAAAGCCCCAAGTAAAACCAACTACTTCATGCTGAGACTTCATGATACAGGCTGACGATCCACTTGATAATGGGTCGCCATCACCTATATTTTTTTTTATACAAAAACGATTTCAGTATATTTTTTTATTAGGGAGTCAAATAAGAGATTTTTTTTTTTCGAAATATATGAACTTCATCCATGTTCGTTACCTAACCAGTTGCAAGTACTTACTAAAGTATATAGTAATACACATAATTGCATTAGTTCAAGTGTAAACGTGAGCTCAACGACTATCTATTAATTCAAATCACGTCTACATTTGCCGAGATGTTTGGTTTGACATTTTCCTCTGGACTTAATAGGACGCAGGCGCGACCGCAAGCAACATGTTGGCTTCTACAACTATTAGATAAATCTCAGAGATATCATGAGATGAATGACAAATACACAACACGCAACTAAAACCTCGTTTTCCTTTAACTGGTTATTTAATCTGTTTTTTCCCCAAAGAATTCTATTTTAAACAATATACATAGTATCATTTTTACTTTTAGATTGTCTGATTTTTTAATTACATATTATAAAACAAAGACTCTGTCACGTTTGTCTGTCTGTCTGTTCGCGATAAACTCAAAAAATACTAGACCGATTTTCATGCTGTTTTCACCAATGGATAGAGTGGTTCTCGAGGAAAGTTTTTATATATAATTTACAAAGTTACGCGGGCGAAGACGCGGGCAGCAGCAAGAAAATTTTAAAATATTTAAAGAAATATAAACCGAATAATTGAAGCCGAGTATTTGAAATTTAAATAGCAATTTTAAAAAGTCTTTTTGTTTTTATTGTCAAATTTCAAAGAAATAGTAAAATACCTAAATAGTCGTCAACATAATATAATAAACACGCGAAAAAAGGTATATCTAATTAACTATATTAATTAGCTGGTATATAACGAGCTGGTGCTCGCGACTTAGTCCACGTTGAACGATGAAAGGTACCCCCCTATGTCCTTTCTGGTGACCCAGACAACGTGTATGCAAAATTTCATGGTGATCGGTTCAGTAGTTTTTGCGTGAAAGCGTAACAAACAAACAAACTCTAGTAACAAACATTAGTAAGGTAATCCTTAATTACAATCAATAGAGGAATCGACGATAATGAAAACGGAACAGAGAAAACTGTTTAGAATATTCACAAAGTGACATCCTCTTGTTTAATGTAATTAAAACTATTGTGATAGTGACCTACTACTTCGGCTGGTTGCCTTTCGCGTCATTTGTTTTCTACACATTCATTTACACTTTGTAATTTATCTAACTCCTAAGTATGTGATTTCTTGTCACAGTCAATCTTTGATTGATATGACCATAGTTGATACATCAGACGATCTTGCGAAGAGCCAAAGGCGTCATAGTCTAAATAAGCAGTCAGCTGAAGTGGAAATTTGAGCGTTAGGGTAGCGAAACTTGAAGTGGTTCCCACCTTTGACCATTTGAGACCCCATTTGACGTTTGTGAGCTGATAATGATAATGACAGCATAGAGCAGGGGGACCCGTACTTAGAATAGTTATTACCATGTTTATGAACTGCATTCATAGATTTCGGCACAGTCAACAAGAACAGGTAGTACCTATTTTATGGTGCCATTCTAACCGGTTGCTCTTGAGGATAAAGTTTAATGACACAAGTCTGAATAAAAAATTCCAAAAACGCTTATAAAGTTTTATCTTTAGGTCTTTTTAGACAACTCTGTTATAAAAATCTATACCTAAGTTGATTTTTATATATATAAACGACTTGATACCTACGACTTGATTTTTTATATATATGTATATTGGAATGTCTTTTTTGTTACACACGTAGACTTTGCGACGCTTTGAGTAGCTTATATAGGTACCGGACCAACGGCCTTAAAATACATCTAGACTATATGTACGGTACCTACTCATTACATCTGACTATTTATGTTCAAAAATTAAATCAACATAAGCAATTTCCTATTGCAGTAACAGATGGCGCTATTATATACCATAAATTCGTATAGTAAGAGCAGGCGGTTTTTTTTTCTGGTGAAAGAGTAATTTTTTATTTATTTTTCGTTTTCGTTACTGCAGTCAAACGAGCTGCAATTGTTAATTTATGAAACGCTATAACAGTCTACCTTGTCACTACAAGATATATTAATATTATAGGGTGCCCGCGACTTCGTCAGCGTTCTCTATAGAAGTAGCCTTCCTCGATAAATGGACTATCCAACACAAAAATAATTTTCAATTCGAACCAGTAGTTCCTGAGATTAGCGCGTACAACCAAACAAACAAACTCAGCTTGTATTGTAGCGGATGTAAAGAGGTTTGATACTCACGTGGTTGGACGTTTGACGACTCTGTTGTCATATGGCTCGTACTCTTCCACCTCCGGTATATTTTTCTCATTAAGGTTAACGAGGAAAATGCCTTTGTCAGTGTCTCCTATCTTTTTTTCCTCGTTCACTGGCGACAGACTGTGAAATAATATTTACATAAAGTTATTATACACAAAACTACATATGATTTTGTATCCAAAAATTTGACTACGTAGTCAACCTAATTTTGGATATCGATCGTTAGCATGATGGCATTAAATAATATTGATAGTACTAGCTAGTACTAAGTGTCATACATCAGTAAGTATAATTTTGGGGACTAACCTTTGAATAAATTGGTTCTTGGCGATATTCTGAAACCGGTGGATTTGTTTGGGCAGAGTAAAGCATTACATCATTTGTGGAGTCCTAGACGGTCCTTAAAATAAGTGATAGGTAATATTGAGCATGTGTTTTGTGCGTGTTGTGTCCTGTTGGATTTTTGCAAGATAATAGATACCTATTGAGGTGAAAATCAAAAAGTTTATAGATATATGATTTAGTTTTTTATTGTGAATTGTTACCGGATTCATTAGGACTTGCTAAAAATTCCGAAATCAGTTTTTAATTTAACTAAATAATACTTATTATTTTTCTCGTTTATTAGATTTTATTTTGTGTAAACATAGACAGACAGGCTGACGGTCCACGTAAAGTTAAAGTTGACGGCTGTCGGCAGCTAAAGTTGTCTATTTAACACAAATGACGCCACAGGTGCAGCAAGTGTGCAGCTGATCTCAGTAAGATGACAGATGGCTGCTAAACCTGGAACCCCGGAATCAGAGCACTCGACTAAAGGTCTCGATAAAAGTAATACAAAAATCTAAAAATTAAAATCGAGGCGTCTGTTATAAAGAATTACTTGGTCATCGTTCAATTCGCTAATTTTACATTTCAGTTATTTGTGAGGATACTTTAACAATAGCTGTTGTGTTCTGAAAGTTTTGTATCATTGACAAAAAAACAAGCGATCTAAGAGCATTGTTAAAGAGGTGAGTGATATTTAAATGCGAAGTAGCTAAATCAGTTAACTAATAATTTTTATAATGAATTTTAATTATCTAGGTAAGTTATATTTAAAGCGCAACAAAGCAGTATAAGCCAATATGGTATTCAGAAATGTATGTCACTTGGGAAGCATTGTGCAGTGTGTGACAACAAAAGCAAAAGAAAAAACATCAAGTATTGCAATAATTTTATTATCTATTCCTAAGTAAATGATTATCTTTGAACCTTCCTTTGAAGTCGTTGTAAAAATACAATTATGAAAACGTTGTAAAAATACAATTATGATATACAGCTAATAATGATTAAACTAATTTAATTGAAACTAAATGTTGAAATTATATGAAACACTGAGTTAAAATTATATATTTTAGAATTCAGGTTATTCACCAACATACCCGGCCATCTTTTGTTTGATATTGCTAGGAGACCGAATCCTAATATTGATTGGCGTACCGCAAGGTGCGCAAGGTCATAATAGTTTTCCCCAGTTAATTTAAAAAAAATATCATGATAGTATAAGTACCTTTGTGGAGTGAATTCGTCTGGCTCGAAGGAAGGGTTGACCATTGACTGGCTATTTTGATGAGCCCATTCTTCAGCCTCCTGAAAAAAGTAAAACGATAAAATGCATGCATGATAAAACTATGCAATGTGCGTACCGAATTCCATCTAAAGACGTTTACCCGTTCTTGCGTTAATTGGGGAACAAAACATCGAAATATATTAAGAAACACAGGCATTTATAGTATTTGAAGAAGCAGATACTAATTCAGAGCCACTGAAGTGCAGTTTAACCAAGACAATGCGTCGGGAAACGAAATGTTTACCAGATCTTAGTATCTTTCACTTTGTGAGCTCTACTTCTTACATATTTGGGCTCGAGAAACATCTCTGAGGCAAGTAATTAGAAAATATACCTAACCGAAATTACAGCCGCTATTGAGGCTTTTAGCTGGGTAAGAAAAAGATTTAATTTCTAAATGAATTCTGAGATTAGAAAAAAATTTGGCTTAATGTATTGACTCGTTAGGAGACTACGTAATAAGTAAAATATTTTAAACTGCGATCCCTGCGTACTATTCGTACTAGCATTACTTTTGGATCACCCCTCAAAATATAAAAACTTCGACTAGCCAATTGTTCATGTCTCTCAATTGGCCATTTGCCACAGTTTGATTATTCGTGACGAAACGAATTAATGTTCGACCAGTCATTTACTAAATTTAGGAATTATAAGTTGGCAGTTCGACGCGTAATTGTCTTCATTACAAGTAATTCTTACTTGCTATCTATATAATCAATATATTGGACGAATGTATTTTAAGAAATGTACGAATGTACAATACGAATGTAGCTGTAGATACCAGTAATTGGTACACAAGTGTAAACGTGTATGTATAAGTTATTATGTATAACTTATGTATGTGACTTAGCTAATTTTAAAGTGCTGTTGGTATTTCGATTAAATAAAATAAATTAAGAATGACACAGTGGTAATTTCGTTTTGTATTCAAATAGAATACTTTTCAGTTCTCATGCTATTTTACTTTAGAGAAATATATTTTGAAGCAAACCTTTTTTTTATGGATTGTTAAATGTATATGATAAATAAAGTATTTTCTAAAAAATAATTGGTATGTTAAATCAATAAAAATTTGCAAATTCTACTACTAAACATATAATTATTAGTTACAATAAATACCCGTTACAATACGAGTGAAAATTGTACTGTATTTTGAACTTTGGCCGATTGTGAATAGGACATTATGAGTTATCCTCTTGTCCGCCCGCCCACGCTTCTATTTTTAAAAGTCATTGACATTTAGTGATTTCAGAACAATCACACCTAAAAGCAGTTATCGTGTGCACCTTAAGGTGTACAAAATAAGATGTATTGTCGAACTTCTAAGGCTCTATATTAGATAATAACACACTGTGAACTATACTAACACTCTTGTAACGGTTTTGGGATACACTTATTAAACAAAAAGTGAAGTTTATTTTATACACCACATACCGTAGCACATAATATGTGAAACTGATATATATTAACTTGCAAGTTATGAAGATACTTATTTATTTATTTCTTATGCATGTGGAAGAGAACTGTAAGCCATTTTAATATAGGTATTTCACTTAACTCTCAAAGCTGTTTAAAAAAAAAATAAAGTAAAGTTTTGTCAATAAAGTAAGATTAAAATTATACATTATAATATAACTTCACAGTTGAGTATACTCCATTTCGTGTATGGTAATATTTTTTAATTTCAATTTCATTTATGATCAACTTTTTACAAGCGTGTAGGACATCACGAGGAATCCTTCATGTTCAGAAATACATATGTTCTAAGACCTAAATCTGTAAATAAATTTGTTTGGTTATATCCTGATTCTGCGTCCGGTCCAATACAACAATGTTTCAATAGTTTACGATTTAAATAGTGAATGATAATATTGAATTTGTAATGTTCATGAAACGTGATATAAAACGTCATTAGTTAGATACACACATCGTGATTTTCATTCGCAAGAGGGTCCCCAACGAATAATTTATCGACCACTCAATTGAAGAATGCATGTGGAAGTTCTCTTAAGAAGACTATAAATATACGAGGATGTGGTGGTTGTTGGGTGGCAGTCTATCAAATTGTTATTAGATTTATTTTTAAAACTTAAAGCCCGGTGTGTCCGGTGCCCGGCCTCAATTGAAAGCCGTGCGCGGCCACGTAACGACATGCTTCCGGTCCTATTTGCAACCATCACAGAGATTATGCAAATCTCAATTACATGATATTTGCTCCTACACTTTGGCAATTGTAGTCGACAGCGGCTGCGGTGATTTAAACATCCTATTCTACTATCAATCAGTAAGTACTCAGTACATACACCTCGGGTAAAATGAGTAGTAGCAGGGCTCAATGCCTTTCGCAATAATTTGGGCGGAACCATCCGTGAAACCTCCGTGAAATAACAGCCTGGACTTTTGTTAGTGAGTAAGGGATGTGAGATCCTAATCCCAATTCCCAAAACTATGGTCACTTAGTCCCAATACCAATAAACTTGCAGCATCTAAGGGGTTGTTTTTTCTAACGCTCTAATATCTGGAAATACCAATGAATGTAATTTTTCAACCGACTTCCAAAAAAGAAGGACGTTCTTAATTCGATTTAATGTACTTTTTTTTAATGTTTCTTACCTCATAACTTTCGATTGGGTGAAACGATTTTGATGATTCTTTTTTTATTTGAAATCTGGTTCTTCCCGTGTGGTCCCATTTCAATTTGGTCTAGTTCTGACGATGACATCCATGAGAAAACGGTTTGAAGTCGGTTTATTTTATTAAACGGTTCGAGCGGGCGGGCGAGTTGTCCATTAATTCTTCTTAGAAGAATTAGGCACAGATGCACAAATGCATTTAGCGATTTTGTTAACCATTTTAGAACAACGCAATGTTTTATTTACTACAAGATTGTTGGTAAACAGTATAATACTTCTGAGAATTTAATGTGACAACAACGTCACGGAACTTCGTTGTCGAGATACGTATCTAATATAATGTGTAATATTGATGAATAATGTATTAACCTACCTACTATAACTGGCTTTATTACAATAAAAAACATGATCAATATGACTGCGGTTATTTTCATAGTCTTTTATTTATTGCTAAAAAATAATAAACACCACATCAGCCCAATGTTATATACATACTCTTACATAGATGAATTATTAACATACGTCATACACTATCGTCATTAGTATTATTTTTAATATTTTTTTATTTGGCTAACGATTGTATGAATTCTATTAATTTTAATCTTTAAGTGACAAGTAGGCTGAGTAGCCTTTGAAGCGGCAAATTTGGACAAAAAATTATATTTATCTTACAGAAATTTAAAAAAAAATTATACATGTGATCTGACCCAGAAATTGCTCGCATTCCTCTCGGGAGATAATACTGTTTCTAAATTGGAGTACCATTACATTAGTTTTTTTTTTCATTATTATTATGATTTTGAACTAGGCTATCGAATTGCAGAGGTCTGTAGGGGCGGCAAATGTGTAAATCGCCGCCGCTGCGAGCAAGCCCTAAGTGAGATATAAGGGATTGGGCTATCCCAATCCTTTCTCTATAGAAAGGAAGGTGGATTTTAAAAACACATATATAAAAAAGAGTTCTTTAGATTATGAAAATTTTAATAGTAATAAAGTTTTAATATGAAATATTTTTGAGTACTGAGGCTGACACAAGCTTTTATTCTTATGAATCATTAGTAAGTTAATATCAGTGCAAAATCATTTTATATCAAATACTTCCTCGATAAATGGACTATACGACACAAAAATATTTTTTCAATTCGAACCAGTAGTTCCTAGATTAGCGCATACAAATCAAAACGAATCAAAATCAAAAAGGCTTATTTATTTTTAGATTTTAGTTTAGTACGTAAATGTACCATTTAATTGAGTCTCAGCTTCAAAGCCTGCAGCATCGTCGTAAAGTAGCATGCCTATCGGTTTTCTATCGTCTACACCACGGAGAATGTGCGTCCATCCTATGGGATCTGATCCCGCCAGAGCCGTTCCACTTGCGGAACACGAGGCGCGGGCGGGGGTTTCATCCCTTCGTGGTTGATGTTCCCCGGTCACGCACGAAGCGTTATAGTTCCACCTTCCTTGTCCGAACTGCTAAGGAGTGGAACTCATTGCCTGCGTCCGTGTTTCCCCAAAATTACAATCTCGGGGTCTTCAAGTCTAGGGTAAATGGGCACTTACTAGGTAAGCGTGGTCCATCTTTGGCCGCATCTGCACCTAACATCAAGTGAGATCGCGGCCAAGCGCTGCCTTGATTACATAAAAAAAAAAAAACTAACAAATTGAGTATTTGAGTAATAATATATAGATTTGAATAAATATTTTCATATAGAATACAAAAATATTTTTCCGTGTTCAAATTTTATCTTTGAAATAGAATCGTCATCACATTATCAGCTCAAATGTGAAATCAAAGAGGACAAAATATTGGCCCTTACGTTGTTTTGATAAATATATGGAAAATTTCTAAACTATCCGTGACAATATTGTTAGCAAGTGAACCTCTTTTTGAACCTTGAACAAGTAACCTTGAAGCTGCGTATATATGCGTATATATGCCTGTGTTTATGTGACTTCGCTTGCTTTTTATCACGAGACACAACTATTAGCAATTCAGTATACGATAAGGCAATAAAAACTATGTATTTAAGTTACAAGACACTGATTTTATATTTATGGTACGAATAACTCAGCTTTTATCAACATTTAATAAAGTTCCTCCATAACACTTAAACGAATTAACCGATTTTCATGAGGCTTGATAGATAAACATTTAGAAGTACAGGACACAGGATAGGCTACTTTTCTCTTTTTTAACGCGGACGAAGTCGCAGGCGACAGCTAGTGTTCTAATAATAACGAAAATTATTATTAAAAATAAAGTCTAAACATGATATGGATGTTTTTAGATGTTCAAGCTTTCCATGTGTTCTTTCTGATAAAATAAGAATTTTCATGATAGTTGAAATATTTTCACCGAGAAAGTTTGAAACTTTTTTGTAAATGAATTTTTCTAAATAGGAAAAATAATTGGAGGCAAGAAAAAGACCTCGAAGAAAATACTTCACAATTTTTTTTATATAATTTAATAACAATTGAGATATAAAAAAAAAGATAAAAATGTTATTATGTAGTTATAATATGCATTGTTCCAGTATTATCACGATAAGAAGCTGACTTGATAAACACTTACAGAATTACCTACTAGCGACCCGATTCCGGCTTCACCCGGGGTGCAATTTTTATATATAAAAATCTTTCCCTTATCCGTCTTTCCATGTGTGTTTTAATTATAAACTACTTCTCAAAAATAAGCAGTAACTATTCATGTTTTCTATTACGAATTAATTATAATTACATGTAGCTTGGACATTAACTGAAGATAATACAATATGTACCTACTTTATGTACATGTAAAAATAATAATATTTTTTTTCAAAAATTAGGTACATTGTAGTACATTTGAATAAAATAAATTTTGTTGTGAGTTATCTGTATGAGCAAACTGCTCTATGTTGCCCATCTTGCGAACCAGATATAACTGGAATCGGAGGTGTATGGCGAACGCCCTCAGAGATATTCTGCAAAAGATTCATAAGCTTATTTTTTTGTTACGTCTTCACACCTTATATACACAAAATCAGGGGTCAGGGGTAAAGAAAAGGCCATAGGATGATGTGGCGATACTCCACATTACAAAACACGCATATACAACCTCTTCATAGAACGCTGGCAGCGAAGATTCGAAAACGTCAACATGAAAAATTCGAACGAACATTTAAATATAATTCCACGATTGATTTGAATTTGAAATAGAATGTCTTGTCAAAATGAAAATATATAAGGGTTGCCAAACTTTATAAATAAAGATTCTGCTATTGCTTTTCAACCTGACTTTTTCTGTGCTAATGCAAATGTATTTTGAGTTTCATTGGCTGCTGACTAAGTTGTGGATTGTTAATCATTTTGGTGGAAGTCGGGGATAGTCTACAGCTGGCATACTAATATATGTACTACATACGTGGGAACATTATCTAAACCATCCCACAGCTGGGGAGCCCTCTATACAGGCGACCCACAGGTACATTTTATTTTAAAAAAGTGCTGTGCTGTACACCACATTTAATGATTCTGAAGCGGTACAAAGCCAATTGGGTCACCTATAATGTACAGCATCTATAAGCGTTATTGCATCTATAAACTCTATATAGACCTTACGAAACTTAACTTGACCTTACTACAAAATGCAATCTTAAGCGAACTAATTCGTGCACTAAGAACAATCATATAATATATGATTGTTTTTATATAAAAATCTTTGATAAGAGATAAACTAAATTCAAAGATAAAAATGATTGAAAATGCAAGACAAAGTGTAAGAAATCTTGTAAAATGATTATAATGTAGGTAAAATTTGCTATGTTTACAGAATAACCCGAATGCGTTGATTTTAGCGTTGATCATTATTGTACCGATAGCTCGCGCCGCTGCCACAGTCGTCTCGTCACTCATGCGCAGAGTCAACTCATCGGCTGCAAGTTCCTTATAATTGCATCTATGCATTGCGACCAGACTTGCGGAAAAATTTTCGCATAACTGGTTTCCGTTCGGACCGAGTGCGATATTTATTTTAAAGAGTAGCATTCCAGTTTTGGCCCAGCCAAAAAACTGGCTCCGTTTAGAAAATACAAGCACCGGACAGTGGACCTTAAAACACTTTTACGAAAAATAAAATTGTTTTGTAACTTATTAACAGTATTTTTCAGAATACTATTAATACTATTATTATTTTCGGAATAAATTTAGGTATTTGTAAAATATGTGTGTGGATCTCTAGTTCCTTGTAATATTCTCAATATAGGTACATTTATGTTCTTATTGATTCACTTAAATAATCGTTATGAGGAAGTATTTCGATTCAATGCTGGTATTGTGTCTGCAAGGTTACGTAGACACGCAACACATGTAGCAATAGGTATCGATGTAGATATATTCAACATAAGTTGTAGGAAATTAAAAGGATATAACTACATAAGTACTTTGTTTACTTCTAAACAGTTGTGTTGTGATACAAATTACAACAAAATAAAACAACCCATTTGCATATTTTTATGACTATAACTGTCAAGCAAAGCAAGTGAAACTGCAGCCTAAATAGAAGATTGTTGTTTTGGAATTAACTCTAGAAACAGTATCATTGGCTTCTACGATACAAAGTCAAATTTTTATATGTTTTTCTCTGCGAATTTTGTTTATATTTTTACCCTAAATGGTTGGATCATCATAGTGAAAGGTGCTACCAGCATTGTATCAATGATTAAACACGAGAAATACAAAGAAATATAGGTTGTAGGACTCAATGTCTCATCCTGCTACTTTATTATAAACTATAAATTTCCATGAGAGTTTGAAGCTATAATAATATACCAAGTTTTTTCATGTGAAATTAGATCTATTTTTTTAAAGTTTTGATGAAATAAAAAAACGAAGGTTACAATATGAAGGCGGTTGGAATGCTTTGTCCTGTTTTGAGTCTCAATTGACAAATGAGTAGATTTTTTGTGAGTTTTTTTTAAGATATCAAACGGAATATACTTAGGTGGACCAAATACAAATAGAAAATAGTGTGAAATACGTGTAACTTGAAGACCATAGATTTCTCTTTGAACTATTTTAGGAATTATTTTGGGATTTCTTATTTTACATTTACCTACATAAATATTTAGGTACCTAAATGTATTTATTTATCATACTATGTTTAAAATTTTGATAGAGTCTTACGGTTAAAATCTTTATTATACAAGTATCAAGTATGAAATGAAGAAGTACGTATGTGTATTTTTGTATTGCCCTTAATATGATATCATTAAAATATAATAAACATTTAAATTTATTGACGTAATCTTCTTCATTAGTAAATAGAAATCAACTGGTTAAAACGATTGAAACAAAGCCAAAATTAACAATTATTTGCACAGTTGTTGAAGCTAGGTAAACAAAACTAGTAGGTATTATGGTGAAATCATATAGTATATCAATTTAATAACATAACCCATTAAAAATGGATTATGTTAAAATTAATTTTATAGTTACAGCTATAGTTATAGTTATTGCTAAATGCAAAATTCCTATGGAGGCGTACGTACATTTATGTTAATAAATGTTATGTTAACGTGTGTTTTATATTCTTGAACTTATAGTTTATTCTATCTACATATTGTGTCCAAGATTATCTGTATATCGTACCTACTCGTACTTGTATCAATTTTAATACGGTGTTGTTTTATATGTAAAAGATACACAAGTCCCTTTCAATAAGAGAACTAGCTGAAACCGGCCACGTTTCGCTCTGGCTCACTATATATTATAAAAACACTCTTCTGTAGAAATGCAGTGTTGTGAAAATTTCAAGTCAATTCATGAACATACGGCAGCTGCAGATGGGTCGATATTTCTTAACAAGCTGGCGCCTACGATTTCGTCCGCGTTGAAAAAGAAAAAGGTAGCCTATCCTGTGTCCCGTACGTCTAAATATTTATCTACCAAGTTTCATGAAAATCAGTTAATTCGTGTAAGAGTTATGGAGGAACATACATACATATTGACCTACACTTACAGATTTATTATTAGTATTGATTGATCACTTAAAACAAAGTCCTCCACCGTGTCTGTCTGTCTGTTCGCAAAAAACTCAAAAACTCCTGCACCGATTTTCATGCTGTTTTCACCAATGAATAATATAATTTGCACCCGTGCGAAGCCGGGAACAGGCCGCTTGTATTGTATAAAAAATATATGAAAATTTAAAGCAGACTACAATAGTATTAATGAATGAGAGGTTCATGATCTCGAAACAAAACATTTAACTAATTAATCAGTATGTAACCGTTTCATTTGCGGCAAATTATGTCTAAAACACGAGTTAAGGGAATGCGGTTACAGCCAGCTTACCGAGTTACCCAGTTTAGCTGGACCTATCTAATTCAAGATTAATATTCCTTGACAGGGATTCACAACACGAAAAATTTAACCATAGTGTATGTACTATATTTAAGAACACTAAACGCACACATCTATTACTTGCACACACACAATGTGTCTGATTTCTAATACATCCTTAATAGTCGAATTGAATTGAAGTCTCTAACGCCACCTTTTGTATATAGGTAATATGCAAAAAAAAATCGTGCGAAGCCGCGAGGACGAGGAACTTATTTTAAACCTGACAGATTTTAATACAATTATCACTTATCACTAATGGAAAGAGCGATAAACGAGGAAGGTTTGTGTTTACTTATAAAATATAAAAAAATATGCCTGGGATGGGTGATATCCCCATGGTCAAATGAGAGTTTGTTTGTTACGCTTTCACGCAAAAACTACTGAACCGATCGCCATGAAATTTTGCATACATATTGTCTGGCACACCAGAAAGGACACAGGGTACCTTTTATCTTTCAATGCGGACGAAGTCGCGGGCACCAGCTAGTTATAAAATACAGTCGCTGTCCGCTTCCGTCAGTTTCTCCCCTAACAACTTTTAAACCACTCAACCGATTTTGATACGGTTTTCACTAATTTAAAGTGCGATAAACGGGAATGGTTTGTGTATTACATATAATTTTTCGAAAAAATTACTACTATTTATCTTTCTTGTGCTTTCTTGTATAGTTGATGGCACGAATCCAATGAAAAAAAACTAATGCATGTTGAAAGTGATGGTTCCTGTTGAGTCATCTAAGCTCTACTACTGTTTGGTTTGAGTACCTATCATGTAGCAAGGAAAGCGGTGTACTTTTCCACTGTAGGACCGGTCTCTAGCGCCAACCGGTCTAGCGCGGACAGCCAAGCTTAGTACGCATTTTCTACGCGACCTGCGATACGCGAGGGAAATATGCATAGGAAATTGTATACCTATTAATATTTTATATACAACATACCTACATAATACATCGATCCGGGAATATTTAAGTGTCCCAAATACTCAACATTGAACTTAAACCATCAAATTTAAAGTTCAATGTTGAAAAATGAACATCAACATAAATAAGTAAGTAATAACTTATAAATGGTCTCGTCGTGTTTTTGTTGTTCGGAAGCACTCATTTTCATATTAGACTACCATTAGACGACCGGTTTTGGGCATATTATTCATGCTAAAATAAACTCTCAAACAACATTAAATCAGAATCATGTGGACAAACATTTTTTTTAAATATTTAGATTGAATGCTCTGTATACATATCCGACTAATATGAGTATTTAAATTTAATATGAGTAGATATTTAAAGGACATCGTTCAAAACCAGGTCAATGTTTTTTTTTAACTTACACTTTGGAGAATTTGGCAATGAAAGACGTTCTTAATTTCACTGATTTAGTATAAATATTTCAGATTTTGTAAATGGGGATGATATTAACATTTTTAAACTTTCAAACTTAGGTAAATATCTATGAAAATAAAAACCCATTACTAAATTACACTATATTTTCCCAGGAAAATCTTTCTTACCTAATGGTACGAGTTTCAATCGTTAAAACAAAAATATATAAAAAACTAATTACCTGATCTCCATAAAAAAACTGATTGATCTTTTATACTCTGAGGATGGATGTATGGATGATTTTTACTTAATGCAAAAACTAGTGAAGAAATATTGATAAAACTAGAGAGAGTATAAATATAGATTTTACGGATTTATTCAAATAATTTGGTCATAATTTATAAATATACGCAAATGAAGTACCAAAGAAAAGCTCAGTATTATAAGGGATGCTTTTAGTTAACTTACACTAATCTTTTGATAATTATAAAGTGGACGAAGTAGCGGACATAGGCTAGTATCTTATCATCTATAACCTGTTAAACGCATAGGGGGGCAAGGATAAGAATGAAATGCAATGATGTCATTAGCACAGTTACCATCCATCTATTATGCGGTCGCATGTTTTCGCTGTCATAGTTATTTTACCTCGTTGTCGGAAAAAAGCAGCGAGTCTAGTTGTAGTGGGCGCAATAGAATATTCCACTAACGTGTCGTCGTTCTCGTATAGCAGACAAGGTCGAGTGTTCATATTTAGTTTATAATTGTAAGGAAGTTACCGCGCCTACACTCACAGTAAACGGTGTTTCCCGGCTCGGATATCATGGACTAGGCTCGGGTCATCCCGCCTCGGGTACTACCAGATTGACACAGGATTTCATTTATTAATTCACGCGATACTCATATCCACAAGTATTTTTCAACTGACTTCCAAAAAAGGATGTGGTTCTCAATTCGACTGTATTTTTCTTATGATGATAAAATTTTGATGATTCTTGTGATGATGATTGATCCCGTGTGATCCCTTTTCAGTTTGGTCCGCATCAAAGGGAAAACTGTTTGAAGTCGGTTTATTTTTTTGTTAAAAGAGTTATTTTATAAAAACCATATACTTTATGTATATGGTTTTTTTTCAAACATTCAAACATTGTTATTTGAATCAAACGTTAAGATTTGTTTATTTGATATTAATGATGTAAATTTGATATTGATTTTCCGCATTAGTGCGGTTATGATAATACTTAAATAAATATAATGTAATTTTTTATTAAGATTCGATTCGATTCTTACTTAATGTTTCAGAGCTCTAATCTCAACTCGATTACTTACTATTTTATTCTACAAGAATCGTCTGCGTACTTACCTGTACTCCCGCTTTTATTGCACTTGTTACTATTATCTAAATAATTATAGCAACTACCGTCAATTGGACCATATAAGCCTGCTTGCAACACTGCACCGTGTGATTGTTGTATAACTGACGTCAACAGCTCTCGGTTAGTTTTTACGAGGATATTTGATTAATTCCATGCTTAATATCTCGTAATCCAATAACATTTAGCTAATATTTTTTTTATGTTAAGCTTAGTAGACAGGCTAACGATCCACTTGATAGTAGGTGACAACAGCCAGTCCAGTCTTACTGCCGATTACAGTAAGACTGGACTGGCTGTTGGAATATATCAGAATAAATCTGTCTCACTTTAACAAGTAGATTAAGAGTCTTTCTCTTCAAGTTTAAATTAAATACTATAAGAAGTAGTTATTATAGAAAATTTCAATAAGCACTAATGCTTTCGTAAGAAGGTAACATGATAAAATTACATTGGAGTAAGAGTTACCAGCATAAATGTGGAAATATCCAGTCCAATGCCCATTTATGATGATAATAATGGATGTATGAGCATTGCAAATAATCCTACTAGTCACAAGAGATCAAAGCATAATGATATTAAATATCATTTTTCAAGGGAAACATATCGAGAAAAGGGGTTAATGAAAAAGCAATCGGTCTTCGCTATTAAGTTTGCAAAAGAGCAGTTTCGTTCTGGTTAACCGTCTCTGGTGGTCTACTTGTTACTTACAATCTAGCTAAAGTCTGCGGATTGACTGTATAAATAAAAGTGTACTGTCTTGATTAACATTATTGTAATAGCTGACGTCAACGACGAAATCTTTCTTTCTGTCTGACGTCTGGCAGAATTTACTACATAATAATATGACCTGTGCCACAATACCGATGTGAGCAACATTTTTTTGTATCTTTCCTTCTTTCTCATGACTCAACTTGTGTTAAGTACCGAACAAATGTAACTTACAGATACCACGAGAAACTGACCAGTTGACAATGATCGTTTTCCTTTAGATATTAGTTACAAGTGTATGATGTAAGAAAAAATTCCAAAGAGTAAAGTACCTGGAGATAACCTAAACAATACAATAATATTGTTGTATGTAAGTATATTAATAATAACTGTACCTATAATAAATTATGTGTTATTTTAGTACAATCATAATGAATATGTTTCTCAGTATTTGTCAGCATATGCTCGAAATCCTCTTAAACTACAACGGATTTTGATGCAGTTTTCACTAATTGAAAAAGCTATCAACGAAGAAGCCGGAGGTGGAGCGCTATTGAAGTATGATTATAATTTCTAGACCTTCTAACCTAATTTATTAATACAAATTTTAATGAGAAATAACTACAATACCTAATACATTAACACGAGTCTAATGTCATACATTATCATTTAACCACGCTTTACATCACTAAAAAACTGAGAGTTGTATTTTGGTAATTGTCATTGAACAAACACTCCAAGGTAAGAAGTGTGTAATGCGGAACCGAAGCAGTTATCCTTCTATAACAGCGAGGCATTCAACCTGCGAGCTATCGGTGTTCATATTCGCATAAAAGTTTAAGATTTTTCTTTTATTTTATTGTTTCAGTGACGATATACACATATTATGATATGATATAGGTCAAAAACTTGAATGTCTAAATGTGAGTCTAGGTGTGCCCTACAGGTAAAATGACTTTACCACATTTAAAAATGAAATAGAAAATTCCTCATTTCGCACCAAAAACTTATATTCTAAACACAATATCCTCTCTCTGTACAAGGTCTAAATTTTTAACTTGCGCTATGTCTATTAGCGTCTAGTCATTCGCGGGTAATTCGCCAAGGCCCGATGCATCGCCCTACCTTCTATTAGTGTGAAGAGCAAGGCCAAACCAACGTCACTAGTTCCAACAGTCGATAAGTATGTTTATATCTCCTTTGATTCAAT
The DNA here is from genome assembly GCA_918317495.1 of Synanthedon vespiformis. Lineage (NCBI taxonomy): Eukaryota > Metazoa > Arthropoda > Insecta > Lepidoptera > Sesiidae > Synanthedon > Synanthedon vespiformis. The sequence goes on from OU906947.1 coordinate 10,376,644, forward strand.
ATTACAATGCGCATGCTGTCGTCTCTCGTGGTCTAAAGTGCAATTGACAATTTAAAAAGGTTTAAGGTTCTATTATTATCACTGACAAAGAAAATGAAAGGTCATAAGTGAATGGCGTTGACGTGACTCCTGATTTTCGTCATGGATTTTAATGCATTTTAAATTAGCCGCCTTTAGAATGATTTTTATTTTTTTTTAATCAGAGATCTCTAGGAAAAATTATAATAAATTAAATTGACGATACATTAAAGAATTAATCTATACTATTATATAAAACTGAAGAGTTTGTTTGTTTGGTTGTACGGTTTAATCTCAGGAACTACTGGTTCGAATTGAAAAATTATTTTTGCGTTAGATAGTCCATTTATCGAGGAAGGCTATTATAACATTTAGAACGCAGGCAACAACTGGTAAGTAAATAAAATTAGAATTATTAGTTTTCGCTTCAACTAGAACACTGGCAAAAGATAATGTAGGTACTACTAGTATGTCTAGAATCTAAATCTAGGCACAATTTAAATATTAATATATTAATATTAATACAATATTAAACACAGTAACTAATTATGTAATTATAAATATTTCTCCTAAATTATGCAGCAGATTTTGAGACAAATTTTGTGTTAGTCTATATTACTAATATTATAAAGAGAGAAAATTTGTATGATTGTAATGAATAAACTCAAAAACTACTAAACCGATTTTAGAAATTCTTTCACCTATAGAAAGCTACGTTATCAGCGTTAACATAAGCTATATTTTATAAAGTTACGCGGGCGAAGTTGCGTGCAACAGCTAGTATAAAATTTTATTTCTTCTGAAAGATTTATAAATATATCACATTCTGAAGATTCATAAAATATGTTCATAAAATATGTATTACAATGAAGTCGACAAAGAACTAGTTTCATTCTTAATTGTCTTGTGCCGACTTATGTTTGCTGAACACGAGTAGATTGTATCCGTGTAAAGTCAGAGCGAAATCACTTGTAACGTAACAACTATTGTAAGTAAATATTTGAGCAGTGACCATTGCAACATTAATTTTCCTTATCGGTGGTATTTTATAAGTCAATGTTTCCATACAAATAGTTTTAATTTTACGCAATTTGCTATAATTATTATAATTTTTTAGTGTAATGTTCACTTTGTGTTAGTATGAATGAGTTCACGTGGAATTTTAGATGGACGCTTCGATGCGCTTCGTCTCTTAACCATGCGATGCGACTCGACCAATAAATAGGCTTGTCTGAGTTGCTAAATATTTATTTTTATTCTTCAAACACAGTGTATTTTAACTTCACATAAAACAAAAAAAACTTCGCTGTTAAAAAAACATCGCAACTTATTTAGATACTAGGCATTTGCAATCGACTTGCCCTCGTCCGTGTACGATCGCTATCGCTACCAAATTTCACAGGAACACACTCTGTACTAATCTGAAGATTATCTGGAAGTTTCATCAAAATCGGTTCAGAGGTTTTAGAGACATAGGTACATATATACACACACATCGCCTTCTATAAGTATTTTAGATATATTTCGCATTGCAAATTCACAGTTTAACATACATATTCTAAAATAGAATGCTGCATTGTAGGTAACGGATTTTTTTTGTTTTTAGCGATTCATGATATTGCGTATCCGGTGAATTATGACTATATATTCGGTTGGTATGAAGTGCCTTTTCAGCATTACATAATATGGTGGATGTCTGATATTTTATTTTAATAATTTCAATACCTTTAGGTCGATCGAATTCGTTCGAGCGTACGTTTGCTATTTTTCTAGTCAGAATACTTACGGAAATTTAATTATTTAATTATTATGTATCATTAAAACTTCAACATATGCTGACAAAAAACAGTCAAGCAGAAAAAATACCAAAAAACCGAATGTTTTTATTTAATAATGTAAGTAGGTACAAACATTTTTCTACAGCTCAACTAATCTATATACAAATTAAATTGACAATCAATACTAATAATAAACCTGTAAGTGTAGATATTGTATGTATGTATGTTCCTCCATAACTCCTAAACGAATTAACTGATTTTCGTTAAACATGGTAGATAAACATTAAGACGTACGCAGTTCTATAACGTACTTCTATAATTCAGGTAATAAGTTATCTGTGTGCCAAATAACATCCAAATAAGTTGAGCCGTTTTATAAAATTTTTGGAGGATTTTATACAGATTCGTTGATTGCCGCTTATTTTGTTCTCTGTTTGTTTTGTTTTTGTTAAAATTATGTTGATTTTTTTAAAAAAATTATGTATTTTATTTATTATAAGTTTTGTAGGTGTTATATATAGCGTTTTCTTACTTTTATTATTAATTTTGTTTACTATGTTGCTTGCAATGTGAATTATGTTGTTGTTAACTAAGTATTTATTTAAGTTCTCACGTAAGTGAATATGTAATTCTTTGTGAGAATATAAATATATTTCTAAACCTATTCCCCCATCAAATAACTTACAAGTTTATAAGTTTTTATATTTTTACAGGTTAATACATTAAAGCGTGTTATATTGTTTAATTCCAACATTATGATTACAAGCGTTAGTGGTGTAATTGGTAGTATCTGCGTAGGTACAAAGGCAGACAATTGGTTCGAATCTCGGCCGACGCGATACTAGATTCTACTTTTTCTTTTATTATTATTATTAGCTGAATAAAATTCAATTTCTTATTATGATAATGAAATGTACAATGTTTTCTGACGACGTTGTTGTCCTGGTAAATTCAATAAGAGAACTCAACACGATGTCGGATTTTTTCTTATGATCGTCAGACAGATTGACGGTGGCTACCGTCGCCTATAATACAAGTAACGCCTTAGGTGCTGGAAGTGCGCCGACCATAGAAGGATTAAGGATAGGTAAGGGATATGGAAGTGACGTATGCTCTTATTTCACGTTAGTCTTCTGTAAGGCAGTGGCCAAATCACTGCAAAACGCAGTGTAGGGTGTGCAAAACGCGCACCCTACATCTAACTAACTATTGCTATGCGAATAATTACGATCACATTAATAAAGAATTAGAAAGTCATTAAAATAGATTTAATTTCGATTTACACTTATTGTAAATACTTAATTCATTCTTACATATTTATAAAATAAAAGAAAGACCTCCGCAGAGTCACCGATTTTCATGCTGTTTTCAATAAAGGTTCTAGTATATAATTTACAAAGTTACGCGGGCGAAGTCGCGGCCAGCAGCTAGTTTTATTTAAAAAAAAAAAAAAAAAAATTTTAACTAATTTCGCCGTCGAGTGAGTTATATTATTTCGATGGTTTAACATATGTATTTAAAGAGGAGCATACGTACGAAATCAATACGAACTGTCATAAAACATTAAATTATTAATCAGCACTATAAAACACGAAAATAAATAATAATAGTAAATTATACCTAATGAGTTGTAAAACGAATGAAGTGAAAATCCAACCTCAATGTGATGATTCAACTAAAATTATGTGCATTTGTTCTCAATAATAAAAACCCCCGATCCATAACTTTTCTTGTAATTATTATAACAACGATGTAAAAAATGTCCCAAGACACATTAAAAGCGCCATCGTTTACATTTGAATAGAATATTAGTTTCATTTTTTTTTTGTGTTTTCACCGGTTTTTTTTTTTTTCAATACATTATTTTTTCAGGTATTTCAGGTGGACAAAGTCGCTGGCACCAGCTAATGTAATCTATTATATGTTAGCAAATGTGATTTTGTTTTCAATATTCGCATTTGTCTAAATATACTATAATAATATAGTGAAATCATTAACTATAGTATGATTTGTAAATACCTAACTAATATAATAGGAGGTGTTATCTAGCGATGTGATCAGTTCTTAGCAGTGTACATCTTATGTACTCATTGTTCGCATTCACACCTGAGTTGATGCAACGTTAATTAACGACCACAGACATCACACACTAGCACTTAATGTTCATTACGTACTTTATGTTAGTACTAGCTGGTGCCCGCGACTTCGTCCGCGTTAAAAAAAAATAGCCTATCCTGTGTCCTGTACGTTTAAATGTTTATCTATCAAGTTTCATGAAAATCAGTTATTTCGTTTGAGAGTTATAGAGGAACATACATACATACATACAGAAAAAATTCTAAAAATGGTCAATTTAGTTTCAGTATCATGTATAGAGCCTATAAACACGATATCTCTGAAAACAAAGTAAATTACTCCATGAGCGAACCTTACAGATTTATTAGTAGGTATTGATATATGCTTTTTAATGTTCTGACATTATATTCATTACAAGAAAAAGTTAAGATTTCTTTTTATCTAACTGATGGCGAAATTTCAAATATTCAGCTATTATCATAATTATCATCATATGGGTTCTGGTCTTTATTTTGATTTATTTTTAATTTTTACTATAGATTTTTTGTTGCATTTCTAATTTGATGCGGCCAATGACCTTGAACTTTCTTACCATAACAATCTTAATTATCGTTATTAGCACTATATTCATCAATACTAAAAATAAATGTGTATTGTATGTTGTATGTTCCTCCATAATTCTGAAACGAATTAAATTATTTTTATGTAACTTTTTTCTTTTTCAACGCGGACGAAGTCGCGGGCGCCAGCTAGTAACCATATTATAAGTGAAAGTCAAGCTGCAGCTTGTGAGTCTGTGTGAAGCTGCAGCCATTTAAAAATGTTAAAAATAACGAATTTGTTTAGAGTAGGTGTTTTAATTGAAAAATTGTTTTGTAAATTGAAAAATAAATTGAGCGTCGATCTGTTAAATAAATGTTTTATTTCTAAGTGCTCATGTGCTATGGAATAAAAATTCGAAAACTAACAAACTGTATTTTTTTATTGTTCATAATTATTATCTACAGTTTATTACTCGCTAAGAGACATCGCGAGAAATAAATTCCCTTGAGACGATTGTTTGACGCAGTTGGCAAAATATTTTCCATTCGATACAAATACTTAGTTAAATCTTGTACAACTCATCATAGTTTCATGTGAAATATACCTGATTTTATTTTATGTTGGTACGTGTTAATACGTAACGTAAATATGTCCATTGCCAAACGGAATGGTTCGCGAGTTATTTACGTCTAAGCAGTATCTAATTATAAGTTGTATATGATATGACAGCCATATATAATCTGTCGTTGAACGTTCCTGACAAGTTGCAAACCGCAGCCAAACCTTCCAAAAAATTATCATAAAATCAAAATAACACGGAACTGTGTCTACATAATAACTCTTTTTAAAAATTTTAAATTTAAAAACTGAAATGGGACCACACGGGAAGCACCACAGCTTTCAAATAAAAAAGAATCATCAAAATCATTTCACCCCGTCGAAAGTTATGAGGTAACAAACATAAAAAAAAAAAAAAAATACAATCGAATTGAAAACCTACTCCTTTTTTGGAAGTTGAAAATATTCAAGATTTTTATTTTTTTTTGACATATCAGTCGCCGTATCATCGAACCTACTTAGGATTTGATATATCCTAAGTAACTTTTCAAAGATACCTACAACACAAAGTTATTAGTGATGATACCTAGTATATCTAATAAATGCGAGAGTGAGTCCGTTTGTTTGTTACGCCTTCACGCCTTAAGGTAATACAAGTCAGCTTTCCTCCATACAAACGTAGAATGATTATTACTCCGCTGTTTTATGTTTAATTTACAAAAGTAAGCATGATACCGATTTATCTTGTCGTTACCTATCCAAACTTAAAAAAGATGTATTAATTTAAAAGATATGATCCTTGAAAAATCCACATCTTAACACGAGTTTTAATTAATGCAACTTTGATTAGGGGTAATCCAGTGTACAAAAACTCCAAAATACAAACATTGATTGAATAGTTATTCCAGAGTTCAAATAACTTTACACGAAATATGTACAAAAACTACTGCATCGATTTTCATGCTGTTTTCACCAATGGATAGAGTGGTTCTCGAGGAAGGTTTTAGTATATAATTTACAAAGTTACGCGGGCAAAGTCGCGGGCAGCAGCTAGTAGTAGATAAAGGTTCATAGTAGTATGAAGAGAGAGTTGATTATTAAACTTAACAAATCTATGGAACATTTTTTAATCTTCTTCCCTAAGATCATTACCCTGTACAAACTCGTACGAAAAAATGTATTTTCTAAAGTGCAAGCATACGTGCAATTATACCTTACCATAAAACTTATAACGCAACATAAATATTTTGCCAATTAATATGTTGTTGTTAGAGAATGGCCCGGTCGACCATGACACCCAACATACAGACAGACCCACCTACTTGGAATTTATAAATACAATTATTTGTTAACTAATCGTTTCTTCTATTAAGTATACAATTTATACACCAGCGTTCATCAATTTCTTAAGGAATATACTTTTATAATTTATATTAAAATTATAATTTAATAGCCTCTTGTTTATGAAGATCATTTTTATTTAAATTAATGAATGAAAATAGTGAAAATCGTTTACTACAACTGAAATAACTCTTAATATTTTTTTTTATAAATATAAAACTGAACTATATTTTATATCACAATATCAATGGGCTGTACAAGAAAATTATGAAATCTTATGTCAATAATTAAGCTCCTATAATAATAATAAATTTATATACAAATTTAAAAGACGTTGAATTTTTTTTTATTGAAGGTTTTTTTCTGGGAGAAAGTTACTTTGTGTCCTTTTCTGGATCGCTGAAAATGTGTGCGCAAAAGCCGTTTGGTAGTTAAGGCGTGAAACCGTAATAGCCAAACCATAAAACTCTTTTTCGCATTTACTAAGTTAGTAGTAACGGGCTGTATTATAAGACTGCCTCACATTTTCATAAAAATGCATTTCTTAATACGTATTAATTTAGGGGAAATCCTACTGCTATTTTTTATACTTTCTTTTAACTGGTATGTCGAAACTGTTGCGTACTTTTATGATAAATGAAATTTAGAACATTCGCTAAAATTTCGTAGGTATCTAGGATGATGAAGTAGAAATGGTAATATCTTGAAACATTTCTCTCCCGCTGATGACCGACAATTGTTTTGAGAATGGAAATCATGAATGGAATCATATAAGGCAAGCTTTAGCATCTTGCTTACGCTTAGCGCATACTAAAATACGATATGTAGGCGATGTTTGTTTGGTATTTAACGGTGCAAAGTTTGTGACTTCTTCATAACTTTCTATTAGGTCTTATACAATGAAAAACATTTCGCTATATACAAAAGTTGTAAAAATTTATAAAAAACAACAAACAGTATAGGTTTTCAGATAATCTTTATTTCGACTTTGTTACGCTGCAGTCTTTTATAGTTCGAATAAGAGTAATATATATTGTCTCGATATTCATCTGTTACATGTGTGATAAATGGTGTACTCTCATTATTATTACTATATAAAACTTTACAATTATATTGAATATTTCTCAAGCTTTTATAATATCAATAGAAAATTTAGAAGTGCATTCCAAGTATTAAACGTCAAAGAAAAAAATATGGTTTGAAAATAATAGTTTAAAATTGGCGAATCTCCAAGCGCACACGGCGCCCCGCTATAATGGGGCGACAGGTCGCATGTTTGCGTATATTACTTGTAAAATACATATTATGCGGGGTTGTATTAAGTGTTAGTCGATGTCTGCTACTGAATCGGGAAGAGAAAATTGCTCTATTGACATTGCTAGTTGAGCTCTAGTATGCTCGGGCCGCGGTTATTTTCGTATGACCGTGAGACTGCGACTCGCTAGCCATTCATACATTTATTTTGCCCAATCGCTCTGAAAATACTCGCGACACCATCACCGACTAATCATTAAAAGCTAACATGAGAGAAAGAGTCAATATATTATTGAGATTTAATTAAAAATAATATTTTTTTGCAGATTCAATCGCTATATATTGTTTTTTATAAATTTTATTAATTATAAAAATTATATAAAAAAAAATATTTAAAAAAAATCGATTACTGCGCCTACCTTTTTCATCTGTCGGGACGGTGTCAGCCCCACCTGGGAGCCCATCTCGGCTAAAATATTCTTCGCCATCTTTCAGCACAAATAGTCCAAACACTCACAAAAAATAGTGTTCGGTTCAGTATCACCGGTTCGTATATTAGCGCAGGTAATGCGAGGTGCGCGGCGTGCGCGCAAGACACTGAATGAATGCGCGTCGACAGTCGCACGCGCACTTATAACGAGTGCTTTAACGCTTTAACGCACGTTCTATATGGAATGGCGTCATAAGGAGAAGCGTTGCAGTAACATTGCACACCCCCAACACGTCATCAAGCTTCCCCAATTCCCACTTTTACCTTATATTAGGTATATTCCTCAAACACTGTACGATATTTTTCAGACAAACTTTTCCTCCCGGCTCCTGGTTCGTGAAACATCAAGCGCCTTACTATGCATGCGTAAATATACGATAGACAATACCTAGTATGAAAACTATATATTTTTTATTGTGTTTGGTCTGTTTGCACACCAAATATGCCGATGAAAATCCTAGCAAAATGTCAGCCCTATTCCTAACATTCCAAGAGAACACAAGTAGGAGTAGATTTCTTGGATTAGTAATAAGTAAATCCTATATTTTAATCCCAAAAATCGTTTATATTTGAAATCTTCAAATAGTATGATTTGAAATCTTCAAATAGTATGATTTAAAGTCGCTTTCCGCGTCTATCCTACTAAACGACACAACGGATTTTGATGCGGTTTACACCATCAGTTAGATAAATTTTCACGAAATTTTTATACTTATGTAAGTTTCCCGAATAAAATTTCATATTTAATACAGTCAAAAGATTTGGACAGGTCGCAAAAAATACCCAGAGCATCCTGTCTATCCTCCCAAGCTTGCTAAATAAACTTTAGCAATTTGACTCCAGCATCAATAGTGGAGCGACCCCTTGTGAAACCAAATTACTTATTACACATAAGGTTATTCGCTGAAAAGTAAGAGTACATTTGATTAAACAAGATTTTTTCGGTAGCACTGAAATCGGGCGAAGAAACAGGGTTAGAAAGAAAAAGGGTTGTATGTTACATACAACACTTTTTCTTTTTTAACTCTTTATTAATTTCGAATTTGGAAAGCGCTTATTATGTCAAAAACATCTTTTGATTTCTCGTCAAATTTGTATGCAGGAGGGACGAAGGGGGGATAAACCCGATAATCGGGATAAGCATGCCGTCAAGGGATAAAAACCCGCAATAGTAATCGTTACGAATTACGATACCTCGGACCGTTTAGCGGATATTTTTAACCCTTTGGGCAAAAGTGATAATTTTGTATGGAGGGACGGGATTTTGACAGGGGCGGGATGGGATGAAAACGATGGTCCCAATGGTCGGAGCACGACGAAGACACCGTCTCTCTATCCCCGATCGTTTTGAGGATATTCCGCTTCGAAAATTCGAAAACGGTTGTAGGTATTGAGTGAAAAAATATGTATGAACGGGACGGGGATGGGTCGCGATGTGGTAACCCCCGATGACGAAATTACTTTTAATGTAAAACTATCCCAAATTGCTTAACTCTAAGAACGCTAAAATTTGATCAACATATAATATAATATATATAAGCGTAACAAACAAACAAACAATATATATTTTATTATATTTTATTTTGTTATTATTATTATTATATACTAATATTTGCCCGCCACTTCGTCCGCGTCCGATCGCTACCAAACCTCACAGGAACACCCGCTGGACTAATCTGAAGATTGTCTGAAAGTTCCATCAAAATAAGTTCAGCGGTTTAAGAGTCCATATGGAACACACACACACACACACATTTAGTCTTATCATGTAAAAATGTAAATGTAAAAATCATTAATTTAGTCTTATCATGTATTGATATTCTGATATCGTAACACGATATTTCTGAAAACAAAGTAACTTACTCCATGACCAATCCTTACAGATTTATTTAAAAATAATAACTAATTACTATTTACGAATAATAACTATAATATTTACGTAAAAAAATGACGGCCGTGTGTTGTACGTGAATACGTTTATGTTACGGGTTATATATTTATATAAAAATTAAAAATAAAACAAATAATTATTGTGTTACAATATAAATTATTTGATTCTTTAGCTATCTAGTGTTATAATTTAATTTTTGATGTATCCCCCGATTTTGTTTTCATTAGATATTTTGGATTGCCCCCGTATGGTAAAAATTTAAAGACGTAATCACGTCAAAATAAACTTGTTTTATGTACGTAAAGTACGTAAAATCTTAATTATGTTCTATACAAATCTTTTAAGAAACTACTTAACAGCGATGCTGACTATTTAATATGCACATACAAGGAAATACACATCGGAATGTACGGAATATATTATACTAAGATCAGGAATATCCAGGCGATTCAAACATTGGAAAATCCGCACCAATTTAATATTTTTCTAAATTCATATTATCAACGCGTCTTGTCCATTTGCATATTTAATTATTATATTCTACACGCTAGCGGCTTCGCCCGGGTTTAATATAAAAACTATAAAATTACACATAGTTACGAAGTTTCATCAAAATCGCTTCAGTAGTTTAGGAGTTCATTGGCGTCAAACAACGTGACACGTAAATTTTATATTTTACAAACTAGCGTTATGTTTCACATACTCTTTTATACTTCTCACGAGCCTGTTAACTGTCGTATAAGGAAAAGCAGGTAAAGATTACAAGATATGATAGGTTAACATTTTATTAGCAGATAATAGCCTAGTAACGTTAGTACGTATTACGTTAGCTAGTTCGTATTAGTACTATTAGTACCCTGGAGTGCGTGGCTAGTATTCCAACTATAACAAGTTATAAGTTAGTAGATCCTATCGACCCACTCGAGGGTTCAACTTCGTATCAAGAAAAGCATTCTAACAGATGGTGTTAATCTATATCTATACTCACTTAGCTCCCCGCACCTGACTTCGCACGGGTGGAATAATATAAATCTATACAAAAAAAATTGTTTGTTTGTTTGTACGCGCTAATCTCAGAAACTACTAGTTTGAATTGAAAAATTCTTTTGTGTTGGATAGTCCATTATTGAGGGAGGCTTATAGGCTATAGAGAACGCGGACTAAGTCGCTTGCACCAGCTAGTCTAATATATAAAAATTTCGAGTCACTTGTTTGTGCGCGATGAACTCCAAATTTCGTTACTGTGTGTAAAGTTTCGTCCAACTTAAAAGACGGGATATGTAAGTTGCACCCCGGGCGAAGCCGGGAGTGAGTCAGTAGTATTTTTATATGTTTTTTCATTTGGCACAAAATAAAATTTTCCCGAGAGCGGTTTGGTTACAACTACGAAGCGAATAAATTAAGAAAGCGGTTATAAGCGGTGTACGACGACGGCCAAGAGCAAATGTCGCGACCATCAGCTGTCAATGGCCACATTGTTAGCGATTATAGGGAATCACTACAGTTCATGCCTTATTTAATTTTTCATGCTTTATTTAAATCGTGTCTTTTTAATATGTAATATAAAATTTTATATACTGAATACTTACATTTTAAGCGCGCTTGCAACCCACAAATGGCTTTGCTTGCCGAGTTTCACATAAAAACACATTTAATTTTAATGTGTTTATTTTTACTTGAAAAAACATATTCACACCGTAACGCTATATTATTATGTAGGTAATATAGTGAAAATCGCCGGCGATTACTGCCAAAATTTGAAGGTCGCTAGGTCTATTTAGAAATCAATGGAATCAGCACTAGATTTTAACATTTTATTAAAAGTGAACAGTAGCACTACCATGAGTTGCTATCGAAATCTTACGTTAGTTTACTTCTGTCGATAACGAACCTTTCAATGTGCACGTGAATGATTTAACTACTAACGTTACGGTATTTCTCGAGAGCATCAGTCAAATTTGTAACTCATGGTACCGGTTTTAGTTCTTTGAGTGACCGCTAGAGGCGCTATACAATTTTTTATACAAATATTTTACGTTCTCGCTCATCTCTCGCTAGCGATTTCGGTCGTCATAAACTCATGGTAGTGCTACAGTTTACACCGGTTTATGTCGATAGCTTTCATACGTTATCACTGGCAACACACATTGGTCGAAAACTTTTGTTTAGAGACACTGATGAGGGGTTTTGGACAAGAAGATGTCCCGGAGCTAATCGAACATCATCGGATTCGTTGGCATCCTACTCGAGGTTAGTTTTAACTAACTAGAGCTGCCATTTAAAAATTGAATGACATATAAAAAAAGTAAGATGTAACGCTTACAATTGTATGTGAGTACCAATACTGACGTTTAATTTGAAAAGCGCCTCAATTGATGAGGGAGCGTCCAAGGAATAATTGGCTTGTTTATTTTAATAAATAGCTAATCATATATGATATGTATTTTTAACATTTTTCACCGAAGCGAAACTTAAGTGAAATAAGATGTTCTCTTATACAAAAGTATGTATTTATCTATACCTATTAGATTTAATGGTATTCTTTTTATACGCATAAAAATACCGAATAAATGTTGTGATATACGTATGTAGTTTCAAGTCCACACATCGTTCACATATTATAAATTTGGGTGCCCGTTTGTCCACCCACTTTGGTATCTCATAATGAATAGTGGTCAAGCGTTCTGCTCCCTTGGTGGAGTGATTTGTACCAAGGTGACACGCAGGATATAAGCGATCAACAGGAAGCGCTTGATATGAGCGAAGGTTAAATATGAAATCAGATAAACTTTATATAGGGATCGACGGTGGCCAATTGGTAATGCGTAGGCAATAAAAAGATTTGTGCTGTCATGTCCCTACGCATGTAACTACTTACCTACGGACATTATATTCCCTATGTATGAACCATCTGCCGCTAACAAAATTTAATTGCCAGTAAGCAAATGGTATTGGTTAATATGGGGTTTAGTTAAATACCTACGCATAGGAAAACCCGCGTCGTTTGCTATATTACACTGATCAAGTCGGTTAGCCTTGTAACCTTTACTATAAGGATAAATGTTCGCTTCTATAAGACATTAGAACCGAACACTAGTAGTCTAGTACATTGATACTTGAACCTACATTCTTTATTTATATCTTACTAGCTGCTGCCCGCGACTTCGCTCGCGTAATTTTGTATCGCGAACAGACAGACAGCCTTTGTTTTATAATGTGTAGTGATGATATCTTATGATACGATACGTTAGGTACCATCAAGGTACCATATAAAAATAATTAATTATGCTGTATGGAAAAGAGAAATAAAAAACGAATAAATTTTATCACCCCATTTATTTTCAAAATTGACATTATTTGGCATCTCAAGTAAGCCTCTCAAAGGGCACGTTCACTAAAAATATTTTATAAATTTGATAAAAATATGACTTCAATAAATTCAAAACATGCGAATCTTTAGCCGCTTTGAGCTATTTAAATTTATATCAATATAGAAATGTAATACAATGGTACATTCGTTAAAATCTATTTATACATAATTATGGTTAATAAAAAACAATCCAAAGTGATCAATTCATGTTAAGTACTCATATTTACAATAATTACTTAATTACAGTTTTGTCACAAAATTAAAATAACATTGTATAAAATAAAATCTACACGATTAAATTAAATTTACTATAATTTTAAACTCATATACATAACGATTCCAAAAGTTTTAAATTTATACATTTATTTTCTTTTACATTTCCTCCGCGCAAAGATTTTTATTATTCACTAATGGAAATTAATTAAACTCTGTAAATACATCAATCTGTAAGGGTTGGTCATGGAGTAAGTTACTTTGTTTCAGAGACATCATGTTTATAGGCTCTATACATGATACTGAATCTAAATTGATTATTTTTAGAAATTTTCTGTATGTATGTATATACGTTCCTCCATAACTATTAAACGAAATTAACTGATTTTCATGAAACTTAATAGATAAAGATTTAGACGTACAGGATAGGCTACTTTTTTTAAAGCAGACGAAGTCGCGGGCGCCAGCTAGTATGTAAATAAAAAGACATGATATTTTAAAGTCGATTTAAAAGCAACTTTAGATTTAGATTACACTTGTATCACGAGAACGGCTGGAGCGAGATTTTTTTATATCTTTGATTTGTTGAATTCGTCTCCGCCCCGAATGAAACATCCGAAATATTCGCCGGGTCAACTATGTAGTTCATTAATAAAAGGATTATTAACATTTGCACAATTTCTATAGAAATTTTAAATTGGTTTACTATGCATACTAATACTTTAATATACTTAATTTAATACTTTAAATACTTCGTGGTGTATTTAAAATACAACACTAATCCAGATAGGAGTTTTAATTTAATATACAAAAACAAAATTGATCCTCTTGTCATTGGGCGGTTTTCCATTAGCCACGGCACGGCCTGGCATGGCACGGCACGGCATCCCCGGCACCGGCACAGAAGCCGGTGCCGTGCCGTGGCTAATGGAAAACCGCCCATTAGCTAGACAATAATTTACTAAAAATGTAAAAAGGTACTAACTTGACCGCATTAAATTAGGACTTTTAATTTTAAATTTATTAAATAAATAAATTATTAAAATTTATCAATCCGTAGGTAAAATTATATAATCCAAAAAATTTTTTTTAATTAATTTTAAAAAAATCAAGATCATTTTTTTTCGTGTGTACTCGTCCGTTTATTTTACGTGAATACACGTTAAGTTAAGAGTAATATTTTTATACGTTGAATATACACACCATAATACTAAATATCAATAAGAAATTCTTTGATCCTTTGGCTCATGCAAATTTCAAAGACGTTTTCACGTCAAAATTAATAATAGACTATTGGAATGTTTTAGAAATGGACCGTATAGTATTCAGTAGTGGTCGGTGGCGTGTCATAGTAGGGGGAAGTGAGTGTCGGTGCTGTGTTGAATGAGCGCTGAGAGAGCCGTGTGAAGCGCCGCCCCTTGGCCAGCCGCCGGGTGCAGTTCGATAGCTCGCTTGCGGCGACGCCCGCCCGTACTAGCTTCGGCGCCCGTGTACCGGGCTACTCGCTCTAGAGCCGTGGCGCTCATCTGCCTTGCTTGTTCTTCGTCGTCCGAGCGAGAGGTCCCTTCGTCCTCCCTCTCTTTCTCCTTGGCGACCTCCTCTCGCAACCCCAACTTGACGGGGCGTCCGTGTCTATATGGCGTCAACTCCAGCGTATTAACGTCGATCATCTCCCTGAACCGGTCCGTCTTCGGCTCCACCAGCACCATGTACTGCAAAAGTAATAATGCATCAATACCCAAACAGTGATGATATAGTGTGTGTCAGGTTTAATATTTAGATGTTTTAATTTTATAGTTTTAAACGAATTTTAATGTTGTAAATTTAAAATCTTTGTAAAAAATGTTTTAATTGTTTAGTGTGTAACATTTATCAATCTGGTGTACGATTTATTTACCCTGACCCTGCTTAGAAGGTATAGATAGAATGGAACAGACAGGCGGGAATCCCACCCGTAACGGTATGAATGAGTGATGGATGAAAGAAAGATATAGTATGAAGAATAGATCAGTGGTAACTACCATCAATGGATGTCCTTTAAAGATTTATTCAACGAGACGATTCACAAAAATCCAATCAATGACTGCCATCAAAAAATTACATGACATCACTAAAGAAAGTCTTCACGCCATTACAAGTTTGGGTGTTGATATAACCACATGGAACCCACTTTTGGTCCACTTTATTATCTCAAAAATTAGACAGTGACTCATTTTCAGAATATATAGAGTCAGTAAGGCAACCAAGGGAGATGCCTGTTCTCTTCGAATTGTTACAGTTTTTAGAAATTACATTTACAGCTTTAGAAGCTTCACGTCGTAAACAAGATACCATCAACCAAAGAAACAGCATTCTACCTCATCTTTTCAAAGAAAATCTTATTCTAACCAAAGAAATCATCCAAATTATCCTATT
The DNA here is from genome assembly GCA_918317495.1 of Synanthedon vespiformis. NCBI lineage: Eukaryota > Metazoa > Arthropoda > Insecta > Lepidoptera > Sesiidae > Synanthedon > Synanthedon vespiformis. The sequence continues at coordinate 10,392,591 of OU906947.1, forward strand.
AATTATAAACAAAATTATAACAACTTCAATGATAACGCAAAAGTTATGAAATCATTACACGTGTCTCAGCCGTTTACGTGTACAGTCGGCCGCATAAGTCGATTAACACATTCAAAAGTGCAAAACAACTGAACACTCAACGCGCCATAAGACGTTGTCAGGACTAGAGAACAAAATAAACTTCACGTATAAACGATCGTAAAAAGCTTCAGTAACTAAGTATGTAAGTAAGTAAATTGAGTGTTCAGTTGTTTTGCGGTTTTTAATGTGTTAATCGACTTATGCGGCCGACTGTACATTGTGCAATTCATTTCAAAGAACACGGCGTATTTCAAAGAATGTCCGACGAACAGAAGTTAAATGTAATAAATAAATTGAATTATTGTAAAAACTGTCTAATTAACCATTTTAATAAACAATGAAATTCGAATAAACGATGCCGCAAGTGTTTTGGATTGCCCTTATTATACGAAGCATTACTAAATAGAACCAGAACAGATTACGTCATTGAAATGTAATAAAAAATTTGCACCCAATCTGCCGAAAAAGGAACAAGAGGCTGACAAACTTTATCAGTAGTGCGAAGAGATCCATCCGGTGACTTTTCGCAATCACAGTCCAACACACAACCAAATAACACTTTAAACAAGCAAAGTGGTGTCTCTGAACAAGAAGTGCGAAGAGGAAAACGTCCCACGAGACCAAAGTTCATCATGTCAGTCGCCGCTTCTATATTCCTTTTCCCTTCTTTTAACTTCTTATGGCATGCATATTAAAGTCAACCAATTTCCTAATAACCAAACTCTACACTTTGAACTTATAGCCAAGTAACAGCTCATCAGAGATAAGTGGAATTTGTTTATTACAATATGGAACCATATTGGGCCGGTATAGAGGCATATAATAAAACTAGCTGGTGCTCGCGACTTCGTCCGCGTTGAAAAGTATAAAACGCCATCTACCATGGAATATCACCAAGCAGTTGTCATGTTAGTCGTTTCAACCATCGAAATAATATATCTCTGCGAGCGAATCAGGTAATGATTTGGATAGATGGCGCTATCTCCCGGGCCAAGCCTCTAGTATTTACTTTTATTTTAGGGGACGGGAGCGGGACGGGAGCGGGTTGGGCGCGGGTCGGGCGCGGGCCAGTAAACCAGTAAACCAGCACCACCATAAAGTGCGCACCGTTTCAGTGCGAGAGGCAAGAAAGCGAAAACTGGAATGAATGAGTAGCGAATATTGTGAATAGCGAATCATTATTTATCATTATCATTAACGTATTTCTGCACTTGTCTCTAATCTTACATTCCGCGCGGACAAAGTCACGTGCAAACACTAATAGTATATTATAATGGCATACTCACTTTGTGTGTAAGCAGCAGATAAAGGAGGACACCGTTGACGTGCACATCAAAACCGGCAACAAGTGGTGTGTCGCCTAATTGGAAGGAGAGGCGCACGCACTCGCGCCGCCAGCGCTCCCCGTCGCTTGCTACCGTCAGGGACGCGGGTCTTCTGCTGGGCAGCAGATCCCAGCCCGTCTGCTGGAGTAAGCCGTGGCCGGCGTACGCGAACAGATCGGCGGTGGCGCTCAACGGTTTGGCCAAAGCGCCGACCAACCCGCGCCTGAGTCCCGTGGTGCTGTCGTTGTCGCCTACAGCCACTCCCACCACCGGGTGGTGTGCGAGGCCGCCTATGGCGCCAAGAAGATTGATGGCGAAGTTAGAGACGCCGGCGCCGAGACCGGCCACCAGGTTCGGCGGCGGTCGTCGACGTGCCGCGGCCGCTCGACGAGCGTGCTCCTGATCGCCGGCCAACAGGTCGAGATTGCGCGCTAACGAGCCAGCCCAAGCGCTCACGGACTTGAGCAGCGCGGCCGCCGCTGCGGACGCCACGCCGCGCACTCCGCCCGACGCGGCACTCACGCGCGCCGCCAGAGCACCCGGAGCGCCCAGAAGCTCCAGTCCTCCCACCACCCACCCCGCACTCAGCAACGCAGCCGACAGATAATGCACTGTCAGCGCGTGCATCAGACGGTCGGGCGAGGTCATCAGCTCGTGACACTCGAACGCGTTCAAACGCAACGGACTTTGGTCCAAAGCGATGTACATACGCAGCTGTGAACAAAAGGAATTGTATTTATGCTGAACGCGGTCGCTTACGGCGTCACATCGTAGGTACGCGCCGCGTCTCTATTTACGCCGTCTATGGAATGTACTATATGTGGACTACTGTGTTGATCCAGACGTCGCTCTATGTCTGGACGTTCAGACTTCGAGCAAAACATTTACGTTGAAGTGTGGATGTAGTTACATTTTGATAGGAGATACAGTGTTACCTACCGCTGTGTGTAACGTGAGCTGTAGGTCTAGCGGATGTATGAGAAGCGTTTGCAGCAATAACGGATGACGCACTGAGGGCATGTGGTCCGACGCTGCGCTATCGGCACGCGCAGTCAACCTCCGCGCCAGTTCGAGCAAAGCACTCACAAAGGGGTCCTCCACGTAAAGTGAGATGGATCCAAAACGCGCCTCCACATTGCTAAGCTCTGTAACACAAGGCGTTCTCACATAGTATACATTTTTAGTTAAGTTCTTGTTGGAATGCCAAAATGTAAAAATAAAAGTATAAAGTTGTTTTGTGTGTAATATAATGTAACATCTGTTTCCTTACAAAAATTATAAGTTTCTTAACTTATTATAAATGCTCTTATTTATAATTATTGTAAGGGGTCGTAAGTCCCTTACATTCTTATATTTAAATATAATTTCCTTGTTTCTCTGGTAAAAATAAGAGAAACACTCCTACGTATCCTTACATTACTTCCTGGTGGGATAGTTCCATCCGCTTAGTAAGCTAATTTTCTTTAACATACATCCTGGGGGCTTTTCTTGTTAATAAAATGTACGAAATATCGTACAATTATGTTAAGATTATAAAAAGTTATTGTGGCAATTGATATACTTACGGCAGTGGTAATCGTCAACGCCCGCCCACCTCTGGTGGTGTGTGGTCAACAAAAGACTTGGCTCGTTTTCGTTGGATTCGACGTTTGATTCCATGAACATGTTCCATAATAGAGGCCAAGGTTCTCCGCAGCCGTCAGCTGCGCGGGTAGACAGCACTACGGGGAAATCAAACTGCCCACCTTCGTATTGAAGATTGTCCACTTGGAAATTGGACACCGATGCTGTTACTTGGTATCCCTGCAAATTACACCATCATTTTAGTTGTGGCTTCTCTGACGGTGCCTAGATTTGTCCGTTGTGTATAAGACAGCAATGCTTACATCTGAATTTTCTTGTAGATGTACAGTCGGTCTGTCGAGATGTACCGCAAGTAGAGGTAGAGCATCAGGAGAGGCAGCCATTTGTAACACTATACCGGTGGCGTTAACTCGTAAACGCTCCGAAAGAAACTGTGAGTCACTCAGCCACACTAGAGAAATTAGGCATGTACAAGAGAATTATAGACATTTCTGTTTCCATAGTAGTGGATTTATGGAATTTCCTAACGTGTTCATAAATAAGCCGTTAAATTCAAACTCACCATTTCCATCTTCAAGCCTCTCCAACCCTTTCGGCGTGATGAGTGAGACCGAAGATTCATGCTTGGAGTCAAGCGGTAAGAGACAGGTTGTGTGGTCATCAATCGGTGGCTCTGCCGATGTCTCCTCCATAAACACGTCATGGTTACCACCGAACTATCAATTAAGATAACTTACATTTTAACAAGAAAAGCCTCGCACACTTATTTTTCAATAAACAAGCACCCTTTATTTTCAAATGTGCGTTCGTTAAGGTGTAAAATGCATATCGTATGATATGGATATAAAACGTCAGCAGCTACCGTTTGTGTTAGACATTATTGACATTGAGATATATTTTAGTTATTAATTTTAAATCATCATACATACTCGTGGCAATTTGTCATCGGCATCAGTTTCAAATATACGACGTCTAATTTCGCTCGCCGAAATGTCTTCCTGAAATGGAAGCGAGTAATCTAATCAAGTCCCACTTGAATAAGATTCGGAATTTTGTTCGAGTAATTATTAAAATCCTAACCTGGTTGACTTCCCTGAGTTCAATAAGCGAGGAATGTAGGTGCATTAGAACGCGCATCTTAATCAACTGTCCGGTGCCCAATTGCATCAATTGTTCACCATTTGTGACCGCCACCGGTGGACTCCACTTCAAAGACGACAAGTAGTCAGTTGTTCCCGTTTCTATGTCATCCCTTACGCCTACAAATATAATCTGATATTAGTCTAAATATAAAAATATATTATGATATTTTTTTTTACCTTTGGAGCCGCGCCCGTAAGTCAATAATTAATTAGTCAGTAAGTAATTTTTCTTGAGGGCCAAATGCAGCCCATTCTGGTCTATCGTCGCCAATTGTAACAAGCTACGCCGCAGGCTGTGCTTAGTAGGACTTTATTCACCCACCGAATGACAACAACACCACACATAATGTTATTTCTACACATGAAATTTACTTTAGCCGGCACGTTTTCTCACCATTTTTTTTTTTCTAAACCTTCTCGATTCTTTAAAATTCTACGATGTATGCATATAATTAAATATATACGAATAACGTACATGATATTTTAGCGAAGCACAGATAGGTCGCGCTGTCTTTATGCTGTTCATTCTGCTTGGATGGATACCGGCCTGTGAAAGTGGGCGTAGAAAAAGGAGTGAACGATTTGGACTCCACCGCGCACCACCATTGCACCCCTACACGTTCGGGTAACGGCTGACAAAATACAATGTGCACCGATTAGGTAATGTCAGTAGCAAAATACTATGGTGGATAAATCGCACATACCTCAGCTGCGGACGTGCTGGGCTCGGTGGCGTGAGTCACCTTTGCCTCGGCGACGACAAGATCGAAAAGCGTGTGATTGTGAATAACGAACTGTGGACACGGATCCCGTTCCACGGTCACTATCCAACGTCTTTCGCTCGAAACCACGCTCACCACTGCTGGAAACTAAACAAAAAAAACACAACATAAAGGTACATCCCTCCCTTGTACCTTATCCTTAATCCTTCTATGGTCGGCAGCGCACTTGTAGCACTTGTGGCGTTGCTTGTATTATAGGCGACGGTAGCCACCTAACATCAAGTGGACCGTCAGCCTGTCTGTCGATCTTAATAGGTATAAAAAAAATAAAAAAAACCTGAAATTCTCAAACAAAATTATGTAATTATTCTCCTGTTTATAGAATTATAAACTTTAAGCGTGATTTTAGCGACTAACTAATGGACGTCTTTGATTAAAAATAATATTTACTGCTTCTCCTTTCGTGCGATGCACGGCGATCGGTTGACGGAGTGGACCGCCGGACAACCGGACCGGAACCGGAAGACGGGCGTTGTACGCCGCCCAGTGTGACGTCAGCAACACGTAAGGTATCAGCTCTGACGGATCGGTACCGGGCCCGGGCCACTTTCCCTCCATCGAATACCACTCGATCGGTTCACCGCCTTCGCGTGTTATCGGTTCAATGTTGACGTAGGTTGGAGCAGTCAATGGATGCGAGCCATTCGTATCTTGAGGTATCACAACTGCACCCATCTAAGGGATAACCAAAATTACAATATGCACAAAATGAGTTCGGTAAGTTCGGTTTTTAATCAAAATAAAGTTTACTTCCTTTTTAAATTCTACTGGGCGGTGGCAGCACGTCTGACGACTAGTCTCTTACTAAATACCACCGTGAAACCGTGACAGGCACATGTGCTGTTAATTATTAGTAGTGTAGCTAGTGAAAAGTATAATTATTATAACTCACCAAAATAGGTATCCTCAATTTGTTGACCATCGCGTATGTATGTGTTATGCCAAAAATGTTTATGTTCTCCTTCAATTCGTATATTATAGTCACCAATCGCACCTGAGTAAGAGAATAGAAAGATATATAATAAACGTTCTCTGTCACAAACCGGCTCAGCATAATGAATATTGTAAAAACCTGCACTAGATCTTTCGTTAGAGCCGACTATGAGGTCACGCACTTTTTAAAAAAGTCTTAATAATCTACTCTCCTCGAAAATAATTTTTAATTATTTTTCCTATGTATTATTTTTATGGTATATAATATAATTATGTCTATTTACAATTATTTGTTTCACACGAGTACAAAGTATTTTGTTTCTTAAAGCCTTGAATACTTCGCTTGCTCGAATTTTAAGTGAGGCACTTGGGATTATAATACAAAAAATAAATTAAATAGCCCTACTATCAACTCTTAATACGATTTAATTTAGGACCTAAACTGGATTGCATTTGCTATTTCGTACCATCAACGTCGTTTTTGTATGAAAGCGATTTTGTTTAGATACCCAAATTAAACTGCTCTGAATTTGAATCGTCTTTTAAAAGTTGATAGTAGGACCCCTGATCGCATTGTCCATGTCACCTTGTTCTTGTCGAATAGCGCTATTTCATTGTCATAGTCAAGAGCGATGCAGCCGAGCGGCGGTCTCCCGTACTGACCGGGCTCCCTGTCCCACACGCGCAAAGGAAGACCCGAGTATGTTAAATTCGCCAGCTTGTTTAGAGAAATGTGGAACGGCTCCTGAGGTTCAAATAAAAACACTATGTAAATAACACTGGAAAGCCAGAATTTTCATAGAGAAATGAAAAAATAATATATAATCTTACGTGTAAGATAAATTTGATACATCTTTAGAATTTATACACCAGTAGTACCTTTAAAAGTATAGTGGGCGGCGATATAAATGTTCCCGGAAGTACGCGACACATTAAGCGACAATCAGCATCAAAAATGGAGAGCGCAGGCAGAGCTGCGTTGCAGACCATCACAAGCGGAGCCACGTGTAGCTCCAAGCTACAGCCGTTGGCGACACGCACTGGAACGTATCGGACCTGCAAGGAAACAGTTATTTAGAAGACACCACCTCGAGAAAGTCACTCTGCTGGAATAAGTCAATTTGCTCAAGTATAGAGAAACAGGTTATGAACTTAGAAAGCGGGATGTACTGTGTGCAAATGAATAAGAATATACGATGTATGTGCTGTTTTACAAGAAATATAACAATATTTATATTAAAATTTAAAATAAAATTTGAAAAAAAAAAAAAGTATTTCATATACATAAATATTTATGTCGAGATTTAAGAACGGGTAAGAGGTAATCTTTAGACACAAACTGCAAATTCGAAGTGAGCTGAGTGGACTATGCCTCGTAATATTGAGTACAGAGGCCTATGCCCAGCAGTGGGACAGTGTTAAGAGTTTCAAGTAGAATACGTATGCATCTTACAACAACATCAGAGCGTGGCTGCTTGGCGCCCGGCGTCCAACGTCGCGGCCAGTGGGAGGACACCGCTGAGAGAGGCCACATTTGATCACCTTGTCGTCCGGACCGTGAAATCCTGAGTAATACATATTAATATAGATACTAATATCAATTCTTGGTGCAGATTGCATATTTCAATTAAAAAATTTCAAGCCAATCCGTCGGCTTGTTTTAGAGTTTTTGCGTTATACTCAAACCAACACAACAAAATTGTATACATAGATATATGTATTATATAGTTACCATTTGTTTATATCATCTATGAGGTCTTCTATACTGTTGAACGGAGTGACCAGCTCAAACACCGAGGGGCTGGTGGTTGCATAATGTAGGGGAACGTCAGTCGTCACCGAACGCGCCACATTCCTGCGCACACAGTATAAGTTCATTTCAGTGAATAAGGATTAGTTATTAAAACAACAGAGACGCGCTGGGGGAAGGAAGGGAAGGAGAACCTTTAGGATTGAAGAGGCACAAAGAGAGAGAAAGAGAGAGAGAGAGAGAGAGAGTTATTTAAAAAATTATACAATTACTGACTTGTATTTGAATGAGAGCGTATATTTAGTGTTGACGCTTCCACACATGAACAACTGAGTTGTCGTGCCTTGTCCAGAAACGGGCATCAACTCTGGGGATTTGGCTGGTGGCGGAGGATTCTGCGAACCACTGGCTGTAGAGGTCGAAGATTCCTCGTCCGTTTTTATCAATACCTGGCAACAATAGGTACGTACACACAATATACAAAAATGGTCGACTAACTTAAAATCTTCCTTATTTAATACAGAATTCAGTATCACATAATACTATATATTAAATTTACATGTTAATATTTTTAAAGAAATAATTTTCTAAACGCCTGCAGTAACCGCTTTTATTCCAGCAAAATAATACTCAGCTTATGGTAGAGAGTAAGTTCACTAAATGAAACTGAATCTGGTCTTGAATCTAATGGTCCGTAAGCCAGGCACTAATTTCGTCAATGATTTCCTCTCAGTCCATAATTTGTAAAATGCCTGAGAGAGTTGTATCATGATGCGTTATGAACGTCAGCTGCAGCTCCGATGGTGGGTTGAGCAGTAGTAGCCCGTTACACTTTCAGAGTATCAGCTGACAAGCATTCCACCAAGATATAGCCAGCTGATTTTTTTATTTATTAACAGTAATACATAAACTATCATCTGATAAATTTTCTATTGGGAGGTAATCACTGAACACGTATATATTCGTGTGACCTGCAGTCGCTTAATCCACCATTTTATAAATAGCTGACAATTTTGTTTCTTCAAAATATTAGGCTAACTATAATTTGATGAATTTTTAATCGGAAATAAAAAAAAATATTATGTGCGTGGGCGGCTACCACTCTACTGCTCAAGCCACCATCGGAGCCGCAGCTGACATTCACAACGCTTCATGATACAACTGTCTCAGTCATTTTACGAGTTATCGACTGGGAGGAAATTGGTCATGAAAATCTGTCGCTGGCTCACGGACCGTAATATACAAAAATAAACAGACTACATATAATGAACTCTCACAAAAATAAAAATCCTGTTGTATGTGTGTGCATTGGACGCTTAGTTTTAAGTTTTAAGTTTTGCTGACGCGAACCGATACATTTTTTCCCTACTCAAAGTCATATAACGCGGCTACAGAAGTTTTCACTTCAAAAAAACATAAATGAAAGATGTACTAAATAGAAAAATGTATACCTCAGCGTCTAGTGTGAGGTAAGATCGCAGCATATACAGAGGCCAAAGGCTGACGAGAATTCGCGAGTCGGCACGCAGTCGCACAACTCGACACCACAAAGTGATGGGCGCTTCGCCGTCTCTCGGTACTGATTAAACACAAAAATAACATATTTGTTACTAGCTGGTGCCTGCGACTTCGTGCGCGTTGAAAAAGAAAAAAAATAGCCTATATTCTGTGTCCTGTACGTCTAAATATTTATCTACCAAGTTTCATGAAAATCAGTTAATTCGTTTTGGAGGAACATACATACATACATACAGAAAAAAAAAATAGAAATCGTCAATTTAGTTTCAGTATCATGTATAGAGCCTATAAACACGATATCTCTTAAAACAAAGTAATTTACTCCATGAAAAACCCTTACAGATTTATTATTAGTATTGATGTGAGGTAACGTGTCCGGCGCTTTTAATAAAATGGAATAAAAACTATTGAGATTATTTGACAATAAAGGCCTTGTCAAACAGACAGCGAACCGAAAGCGTGGCGAAGCGAAATTATTTTGTAATGTACGGAGTCACTTGAATCTAGTCACATAGAAATGCGAAAGCGGAGCGATACCGTGGCGAATCGAAAGGCGTGCCTCGGTATGACACACAGACAGCGAACCCGCGAAGCGAAGCGTGAGCGAAATAGTTGTTATAGTGCATTTTGTATGACCGACGTCAGATACGAGAGCGAAGCGAACGCGAACCTAGTCGCGAAGCGAAGGCGAACCGTGCTAGTTGTATTTTATTACAAAATTAACCCCACATCACGAGTCACGAGTCCTTCTGTGACGTCTCCGCCTCGGGTTCGCTTTTTGCACGCGTTCGCCTCGCTGTTTAGTGCGACGTCTCCGCTTCGGTTCGCTTTCGTCACTGTTCGATTCGCACTCGCTTCGCGTTTGTGTTTGACATTAGCTTAAGTTATTTCATATTTGCGTGACTTATTTTAGTCATTATCATTAATTTTTAATTTTATTTGTATTCAATGTGCCCAATATACAAGTGTGATATTGGCGAATATCACACGAATCAATGATAAAAGCTTAATGAAATGCTAGATAACTCACATTTAATTAGCCACGGTATGTGCTCCTTGGGACTCTCCTTGAACGGGATGTCGCCTGACCATCCGTTGTCACCTGACGCCACTTTGATTCTATAAAAAGAATCGATAGGATTTACTAGAAAATATTTACATAAATAAAAAAATCGTACATTGCGACGGTAGCGCAGATTTTACCGATATTGTTCATTTTTTGGATAGAAAATCAGACTCTAGCGCCATCTGACATAATAGAACGGTATAAATTGTAGGTGAAGGTTATTTTTATCGACATCGAATTGTCATTTAGAAAATATACATAATCTGTAATATTTATGTAGGATATTTTTTTTTTGGTTTAATAATAATAGGTATAAACTTTCACTCAACAAATGAATGCATAAAAATATACTGTACTTCAATACGGCCTCCGTGTCGGTTCCGCAGAGAACACTCGTGTTTACAGTCTCGGGCGCGAGTCTTCCGCCGGTCACGTTGTACCACGATTGCGACTCTGATGGTCTTACGCGAACCTGTGGAGAGTGTGTTTGTTTGTTTGTTTGTGGATAACGTCATCTATATACTGATATATAAAGCTGAAGAGTTTGGTTATTTGGTTGTACGCGCTAATCTCATGAACTACTAGTTCGAATAGAAAAATTATTTGTCTATTGGATAGTCCATTTATCGAGGAATGCTTTGAGGCTATTTAGTGTGGCCTAAAAGGCTTTATATTAACGGCATCTATCGTTCAGTGGCAGAACTAATAGACAAATAGCTTTGACTCAACAAGTCGGCTACTCACGGCGAGAGGGCTTAAAGCCTATAATAACATTTTGAACGCGGACGAAGTCGCGGGCACCAGCTAGTTACTTATAAGTGCAAAGTGTTTTGACATATAGATTAAAAACTAAGCAATTACATATTACAATATAAAAATTAGATACTATTACTGTGAATTATCACAGGTGTCATTAATTTCGGTTATTCCGTTTATCCACCCCAAAAAATCCAACCTTTTTTTTTTAACGTTTTAACGTTGGGAAATCCTCTTGGATATCCGGCAGTAAAGGGGGACTGCGGAGTTATGCCGGATTCCTACCGGCTAAAACCCGTGATACTCGGAAACGCATGTACGAGAATCCACCCTACACAGGGTGGATAAATGGAATTTATTTGGGTATTATCAGTTAGTTAGGAGATATCAGCATACCCTGAATGAGACATTCATGTAAAGCAAGTTGGCGAGCACAATCCGGCCAGCCAGAGTGACGTGGCGCATCGCCCCTATGTCCTCGACTTTGACCAACAGATGCACATCCGATCGAGCGGCCAGCGTCTCCATGCCACGAAGCACCACGCGACTTTCGCCGGGCTTTAAGGACACGCCTGAAACGTTTTAAATAAATAAACAATAAATCAATACTAATAATAAATCTGTAAGTGTAGGTATTGTATGTATTTATGTTCCTCCAATAACTCTTAAACGAAATAACGGATTTTCATGAAACTTGGTAGATAAACATTAGTTAGACGTACAGGATACAGGATAGGCTACTTTTTTTTTTTTCAACGCGGACGAAGTCCGCGGGAACCAGCCAGTCTTTAAATAAAAAAAACACTGGCAATAAAAATACAATGGCGCCGTAAAAAAGCAATTTTTTATGCAGACAAGTGTAGTTACTTTCATAGATGCAATGACTTACTGAACATAACACTGAAACATAACAGCGCAAACGCTGCTGCTATTTTATGAAGAGGAAAATAATAAAACCATCTATTAAATCTTACCATCAGACCATTTCTTTTCGTCGGTCGGATCGACTATTGTAAAACGTAGTTTTTTCGTTGCACGAGGACTACACCATCTAAAATAATAATTAATGTTTAGGGGTACGCTTTCTTGGAGTTTATTAGAGTTTACTAGTCAAGAATCGATTTTCATATATAAGCCCGTGGTATGAAAATTTATGATAGTAAAATCAAAATTGTCACACGGTAAGTGTTCCGTTCAATGCGAAAACTCGATGGCACCTAAGCACCAGAGATGGCGCTGATATTAATCATTATGAAATATTTTTATAATTTTTATTGTTTATAATCGTGCGTCGGAGTTAACACACACACACTTTTTTTATTTAATAAACAGCATAAAAATGTCCAGGTTGTTTTACCTGTAAGCAACTTTACAATGGGGCTCGAGTGCAACCGTTTCGGTAGTGTCCACCTGACCGAATCGCAGTTCGCTGGAGCAAGTGTTGTGAATCAACATGAACACGCGACCCTCCAGTCTGCTCGCTAAGTCCGAACTGCCACTGCACCCCTCGAACCGTTGGGTCGTAGCCACTTGAGATTTCGAAATCTGTAATAGGTCATAATTGTTTTATCAAATAATATATTGAAACAATTAAAAATTAAACAAATATGAAACGATAATGAACCATGTATTTGCAATGTTTGCAATATTATTCAATAAAGTAACTAAACCTACTGTACAGATTCCTTATTTTTAATCTTATTAAGTTTGGCAGCATGTACATATATGTGGCTTTGCTTGTGTTGCCACCTGCAATCAAGTAGACAGTTATCTTGTCTGAGCTTACATTTTTTATTTATTTATTTTCATTAATAAATAATGATCGTATCATCGTACCATATAAATGGAAGGACGCCAGTCTTCGAAAAGCGTTTGCACAGTCCTGAGTGCGACGAGATCAAAGGACAGTTGGATTTTGGAAAGATGCACACGAAGCCTCCGACTGTTGTCCCACAGAGGAAGGGTGGCACCAGCTTGCATGCGAACCTCATTTAGACACGTTTCCATGGTGCCACTCTCGCAGTTTAATATCTCGCCTCTTTAAATTGAAACATTGCACATATTACATTCACATTCCTCTTCTATAATATGCGTTGATAACCTTTAAACCCACAAACGAGACCGAAGATATATTAAAACACACTTTTTAACAAAAAAAAAAACCGACTTCAAACCGTTTTCTCATGGATGCCATTGTCAGAACTGGACCAAATTGAAATGGGACCACACTGGAAACACCAGCTTTCAAATAAAAAAAGAAACATCAAAATCGTTTCACCCGCTCGAAAGTTATGAGGTAAAATATATAAAAAAATACAGTCAAATTGAAAACCTCCTCCTTTTTTGGAAGCTTATACTATTTGAAACGTATATTATTCATAATTATGTACATTAACCTCCCCTAAAATGCACGCCCAGGTTAAGTAGACATTAATTAAAATAATAGAAATAGAGTGCTGACAGATAAAATAATGCAAATAGAATTTTTTGAATCGTCAGGAAAGTACATACTTATATACAGAGGTGTCGGTTACACGGTTACACGATTACGGTAACAGGTCACGAGTTCAATCGTTTTTTCCCATCTCGTGAAAGCCCAACGCGCCTAAAGAAGTTTTCACTTCAACAATTAATAAAATATGAATTAATGTTCTCCAACAAAGATTGCAACGACACCGTTTTGCATTATCATAACTTTATCGTGGACGATTAAAAGTTTAACTCACGAGATGTGGGTAGTGATGTTGAAGTGTCCCCTGCCGAGGGCGGCGCAGTGCATGTTTGTGCTCGTATCACGCGCCATCACCGTCAGGGTGCGATGGCTTCGCACTAGAGGCTCCGATATATAATATCCTTTCACATTTTCGTCTTCGACACTGTAACAAAGACATACGTCAAGTATATTACACACTTCACTCTATACACATTCCAGTTGGATAATAAGCAACGTACACAAGAAACACTCAAACCTGATATCTGTGCAAGGCAATGCGTTGTGCACGTTGAGTTCGACGAGAGCCGCCTTCAAACCGATCTTAAGTCTCGGAAGGTTGTTGGGCGCGAAGTGAGAATCTACGCGCAACACGCCGGAAAGAAGATCGCCAGTAACTTTTGCTTTTGTATCCCCTCGTGACGTATCTCCTTCAACTTTTTCGTTTACTTTCTGCGTGTCCTGTGAACATATTAAAATTTGGTCATCCGATATGATTGGGACCAAATATTTTAATCCTTAAAACAGTGCCACGCCTACATTCGGTAGCGTATTCCGTGTTTATGAAACATAAAAATACGAAGCCGATGGTCAGCTGGGTATACGAGTATTTTTTATTAAGAATCTTCTGACACACCGTAGCCTATTATAATACGAATCCTGCTGTACCGAACAATGGTCGGTAAAGCTCTATGGTATCAAGTTGTCAGTTTTACACGCGATCAATCAATCTATATAAGCGTGACACTGTTTTACGTCTTGATTCATGAACAAACTTGCGAGTCGTCAGTTGATATATATCTGCTAAAATCGAAGTCTTCTGATTCGGATTTAGGCAAGTCCTCTTCTCCGTTGCATACACGTACGCGCCACAACGTGGCGTAAACAGCATCACCATATACTCCTGAAATCAAAGAGAGCCATGCTCAATTATCTTATGGGATCCGTGTCTAAAAAGAAAACCTTGTACAAATTTTATCTCTATACCTTTCACCAGGATTTAAATAATATTTATTTTTTAACATACCCATTGAACTGACGGCCACATGGTACTCGGCGTTTGTTCCAGTGGGGATTGTGAAGCGCGTGTGACCTTCCCACTTGCGGAACAAGTCGTTATATAATTCTAATACGCATGCTACATCTTCCTCCTGAAAATATTCATAAAAGCATGTCAGTAGAAATATTTCAGAGCTATTATTGATATAAACAAGGTTACGTTTGGTATCTTCGATAGTAATAAATCATTCAATACGAAAACAAAGTATTCCCATTCTGCTACAATAAATTCATATAGGAGTAAAGCTAATTAAATTCATTATTCACCAATTGTATTACTTTTTATCGGATGCACTAGTCCTAGGTATAAAGATACATTTTATTTATAAGTGCTTTGTGGATAACGTCATGTCTATACTAATATATAAAGCTAAAGAGTTTGTTTGTTTGTTTTGTTGGCTCAAATTTAAAAATTATTTTTTGTTGGATAGTCCACGAAGTCGCGGGCACCAGCTAGTTCTATAAAATAAAACGCCATAAATCTCTTAGGGCAATTTGTAGCTGTTGCACATCGAAGACTTTACGTCAAAGAAATATAAAAAAATCTATATAACTAATTTTGTTCAGCTTTGTTAATGCTTCGGTTAGTGAAACAGTTGTAGGTAGATAGTATGTGGCTTTTACCATATCCGGTAGAGGGTACGCGACGAGCGTAGTGATGGCGCGTGGGTGAGGATACTGCCATGTGACCGTGTCGTGATGCAGCATCACTTGGTACGCGAGAGGAATGCGATTACCGCGAACCAATTGAAAAGCCCCACTCCTGATAAACCACAACACAGTGTCAATTCTGTACACAGGTAGTAGCAATATTTTGTTAATTGGATTTAACACTGTTTAGCATTAATTGGAAATAAACAAGCCAGGGTTGTCAGTCATATTTTAGCACCTTAGGTCATCTTTGTAGTAATGATCGCCGAGATCCGTCGGCAAGAGATCGCTCGACTGTGGTTCGTCGTTTTGGAAGATCGATGCCGGGGTCGCCTTTTTACGTCTTTTTAAAACCTGCATTAGATTTACAATTTTGTATAATTTGCGTCCGTGAAGTTGACATTACAAAAAAGCTACTAAATAAAAGAGATAGCGAGTTGTGGCGAAAACTGGTTTACCTGTGCGGACAAATTCCCTGCAGTGGTTATGATGCGGCCGAGGGCATCAAGGTCTTGCGGACGCACGTCAAAGACGGCGCGATCAAGCGCCACACATACGCTCAGCGCCACATCACTGTCCGATGACTGCCATGACTTAAACTTGGCCTCCCATTCGAGCCTAATAGATAACACTTTATTAATGATACAGCTATTGTGTACAAGACTTGGCTTGGAATTAATTCTGTTATTATTTAACAAAACTCAGCACCAGGCGAGGTAGTGTTGTTGTTTTTTCACGCAGAAAAATATAGCCGCATAAAAATAGAATTAGGTCACATAAAAAATAGATTACCCGAGAATTGCGGGCTGTAAGATGACGTGTCTCGGGTTGAAGGGAGCTCCACTAGAGACAACGAGCCCCTTCAGGAGACCGCGACCAGTCATGCGTTCTGGTCGTGCGCAGTTAGCGATTTGGAGCGATGAGTATGTGCATCCGATTGCGCCTTCGGTACCGCGGACTCCAATCTGCGTGCTTCGTACCGTTATAGACTCAACGCTCCCATTCACTGAAAGGAAATTGTATATCAATACTAATCTATGCTATTGTTTGTTTGTTTGTATAGAATAGGCTCTGAAACTACTGGACCGATTTGAAAATTTCTTTTACCATTAGAAGCCGACATTATCCGTGATGAACATAGGCTACTTTTTACCGCGGGAAAATGCTTCATTCCTACGGGAAATCTAAAATAAAAGTAAATACTAGCGCCTTGGCCCGGGAGATAGCGCCATCTATCCAAAATACGGCAGATGGCGTTTTATACTTTTCTATGCGGACGAAGTCGCGAGCACCAGCTATAAATAATAAATCTGTAAGTGTAGGTATTGTATGTATGTATGTATGTTCCTCCATAACTTGTTATATTATTTGTTATAATTATCTGTAAGTTCCATAAAAATCTAACAGATAGCTGTGTAAGGTAATTTATCGGCTGGATTGAATAAAAAAATGTACCCGTGCGAAGTCGGGAACGGGTTCGGCTAGTTTTTATTATATATTTATAAGAATAACTTACTCATAAATTCTCTCAATTTGTTAAGGAACGGCGTCGAAATCTGTACTGTAGGACCGGTTGGTCTCGATGGAGGAGACATTCTTTGGCGGATCTGTAAAAAGTTTTTGCTTACTTAAATAAAATACAACTTGTTACCACAAATCAATACAGTCACATTGAATGGTTGTTTACTTACCAAGTTGATAACTCTTCCCATTCTGACAAGCTTCTCCTGCGACACCTCTATCATTGTAGGCCGCTCGAGGTCGAGGTGTATCGAACCGCGATTTAATTGCGCAGTATTCGCGCCCGCGGTGGAACCTACATTACCGATGTAATAATAAGGTGCACTGCTTAAAACTTCTTTTTTATGTTAAGGTCTAAATAACATAAAAAAGGTATATAAAGACCCCAACCTTATTAAGTTAGTTTGGAACATCCCCCCATTAATCCACCCCAGTAATTGATCGAGATTAACCTTATCAAACTTAATTAATGTATATTAGATCAATCAAGATTATTTTACATAATATAAATAAATAGCAATAATAATATCATAATGTTTAAAATGCTAGTAATTGTTAGGAAGTAAATGGTCCACAAGGGTGGTGTAAACCCCGGGGGGAACCATATAATAATAAAAAAAAAACCATATAATAAACAAGTTAAAATTAGTATTTTTTGTAAGAAATGTGTAAATTTTAATTTAATTTTTTTACAAAAATGAAAAATGTTTTTTATAGTTATGTAGTAGCTAAAGAGCTGCGAGCTGAGCTGTTAAGGTATCAGCCTATTATAATTATGGATATCCTCGTCTTGATGTTTACTTACCCGCAACTGGTACAAGTATATTGAGCGAGGCGACTCCTGGTGGAATTTCTGTATCTGATTCGGCTTCTCCTTTCTTAGTCGAGAGGATGACGTCATTCCAAGCACCTTCATCGGTCCCACCGGCGAGTGCCACGCTCACGTCGAACAATGACACCTTAAAACATTTAAAAAAAAATTATGTTAAAACAATCAAAAATATCAAATTTTCACTAATTCTTCACCACTTTATTTACCTTGAAATTAATTTGAGTATTACTCCTCCAGTAGTACATGTTTTGTTCCTCGAGTTTCACATGAAGAAGGGGCAACTTTACATAAACATGATTTTCCTTAGGTAACTCCTTAGATATTTCCTGTTTAAAAGAATAAAAATATATATTTTTGACTTGAATACCATTTTAAATTAGATTTCGTTTAGTTCTACCGAATTACATTAAAATTTTGACGAGATTTTCACTGGCAGATTGCTGACGTACTTAGGCTACTTTTATCATAGAAAAAGAAAAAATAATATTATATAAGCGGAATCGGGTTCAGCTGCTACTAAATAAAAATAACTGTTTACGTGCGCTTTTTCATCTGTTCTCATTGTGGCTCTCAAGTTTTCAACCGAGTCTCGTTGAGACCGCTTTACGTCTTGCGTGTCTTGCACAAATTCATCTTCACTATTTTTTTCTTCATTATCGTCCAAGTTATTTTCCATATCCGGATCCTTTTCGTTAGCGTCCAAACTGGATCTTCGGCGTTTGATTCTTTCGAATTTTTCCATTTCCTCCTTTGATTCCTCTTCTTCAGGAGTGACTTCTTTGTCCTAAATAAATGTAAAAATAATATCATTCAATATAGGTACTTACCCTAAAAAAGTGGGCATATTGACGACGTTGAAATAAGTTTGGCTGACGTACAGCGACAGTCAAAAGTTAGATATATAGCGAAAAACGCTTACCTCAACTATCGGTTCGGGTGCGTTGAAATATTTCTTGGGAACCCTAAGGTGGATCGCTTCATGACTGCTATCATCTCTTGTATATATTGACAAGTTGATGGTGCTCATAGACATGTAAACCTCAACGAAATTCCACGGATTCACTCTAAAACACAATAAGAAAAAAAAAAACATCCCAACACTTATGCTTATGTATTGGACGTGCTAAACAATTTAAGAAGACATCTTGAATGACTCACTGTGTATGTTCGAAGATTAATCTGGAATGATTTGGCTGGCGTCGTCTTGGCATCAAAGATTCTGTTTCATTGTCGGTGTTGGACTCGGTTCCAGCTCCAGAGTCTGTTTCCCTTTTCGCCATCGGACGGTGATGAATGGGACAGTGCACACTGTAGTTGGCTGGGCCAATCACAACTACAAAAAATGTTTAGATTCATTTATGTAGGTACCTTTATATAAACTTATTGCAAATTTACCTTTGAACTAAAATACAATAAATTAAGTTTCATAAAATACAATAATAAAAGTAGGTATTTGAACACCGGCAGGCTTATTATCTATACAGGGAGCACAGGCTCCCCGCGCTGGATAGCCGTGGCGGGGCCCCGAAGTCGTGTAATAACGTCCCCACGACCCCGCCCTCTAACGGCCGCGGTAGATAGAAAGTCGTTGGGTTTTAGCCGGTAGGAATCCGGCATAACCCGCAGTGCCCCCTTCACTGCCGGGTATCCAAGAGGATTTCCCAACGTTAAAAAAAAAAAAGGCTTATTATCTAAATGCCTCTGCTGAGTGACAGGCGAAATATGCGAAAAATTTGTGCAATATCACACTAAATCGTTAATTTTTACGCAAACCACATTAGTGTTATGAGCTAGGTGATGCGATTTAGTGTGATATTGCACAAATTTTTCGCATTTTTCGCCTGTCGCTCAGCAGACGCATTTAGATAATAAGACTGCCGGTACAGCAATTTTAGGCTGCCGGTACATCAACTTTAGGCTGTCTGTTGGTAAAGTGGTAAAGCGATAACAGATCGCTTGAGACATAATATGGTTTTAGTGGATGTTCCCTTTGCATCATATTAATTCCTATTCTAACAAAAACAAGTCAGACTCAACACTAAAAGATGTGCTAATGATACATTAGCATACATTACCTTGAGCATACATTTCGTTGCCGGCTTGAGTGTTCTCCAACTGAGGCGGTGGCAGGTGACGCTTGAGCAGAGTGATGAATGGACATGGACGGTTCACTTTCTCGCGTATGTAGCATGGGTCACCACTAAAAAATAAAACAAATATTATAAAAACACGCCATCTGGGTGTTCATCGCGGCTTCAATCAACGACATTAATGAGATACATCTAAAATTGTTTATAAGACACTAACATGTAAATAACTCTTTTTAACAACAACAAAAAAACGATTTCAAACCGTTTTCTCATGGACGCCATTGTCAGAAGTGGACCAAATTTAAAATGGGACCACACGGGAAGCACCAGCTTTAAAATAAAAAAAGAATCATCAAAATCGTTTGTGTTTTATCAAAAAAAAAAAAATATAATTAAGAACTACAAACTATTGGCTCATTGTTTCTTCTGACAGATTGCCAAGTTACAGAGAAAACAAAAGGAAAAAAAAAAAGTGTTTTATCAGTGTTCAGAAAGTTATGAGGTAACAACAAACATTTTAAAAAAATACAGTCGAATTGAGAACCTCCTCCTTTTTTGGAAGTCGGTTGAAAAATG
Organism: Synanthedon vespiformis; assembly: GCA_918317495.1. NCBI lineage: Eukaryota > Metazoa > Arthropoda > Insecta > Lepidoptera > Sesiidae > Synanthedon > Synanthedon vespiformis. The sequence goes on from OU906947.1 coordinate 10,412,967, forward strand.
TGATGTGGCTATGTATGTTTTTTTTAAAAAAATAATAAAATCACTAGCGACAGTAATTTCAAAGTAACAAATTGTCAGTAGCAAATGTGTTTACTTACAGAAAGAAATATTTGTTGTACGCCTTCGAAAGGTAATTGAACAGATTTATGAGGATGGTGATGTGCTCGAGACTGACGCGCGCGACGCACCGCGACAACAAGTTCACCTCGAGGGCTGGCCCGCAACACAGCGCGCCATCAGAAAACAGCGCCGGGGCAAAAGCCACGCTTGCGTCCAATCTACGTATATTTACGCAAGTTTATTATATTTTAAACAATGGGAGTTTAGTACGGTTTCACTGACGACATGCTGTCTATGGCTGTTTTGACAAAACATTTATAAGTTGCTTTTAATAAAACTAAATATTTACAATACTACTTATAGCTCTCAAAAACTTATATATGCGACTCGGACTATATTTTTTTCAATAATAATAATAATATTGTAACATGTCAAAACAGCCATAGTCGACTTACAAGGCGAGGTTTCCTCTCCAAGTTTCTATATTGTATAAAAATGTCTTTACATAAGTTTTAAGGTGCGTGAACAGAAACTCATTTATACAATGTAATATTAAGTTATATTAGATTTTTATACATTAAGTAATACTAACGGATCTAGCACGTGAGTGTAAGTAGGCGCAGCCCGATGACGACTCCAGTTATAGGCAGGATTCTCACCGGCCACCGAACGTCGCACCTCTGCAGCCCGCTCCTAAAATAGGCCTTCCATATTTATTTATGACCATATTACAGGACATCTAAAAAAGTCCGTTAAAATTAACATTAAATAATATCGAAAACCTTAGTAAAAGCGGGAAATATATAGATAAAATCTAGTGATTCCTCGTCAGTTATTTCTCGTCATCGTTGTATGTTACAAACAAATGGAAAACACTTGCGGCTTAAATAGCTTATTTTACACAAAGGCAACAAAATAGAAGATTAAAATAAATAAGATAAATAATAAGATCGTGTTGTAAAATAGAAGATTTTTTTTGTCTAGTCAATTGATTGGAGAACCATTAGCAGTCACTTTAGCAGCACCATGTTTAGGTACAAGCCCATGCAGCTCATAAAGAAACGATAGAAGAAAATAATATTACTTGGAAATGGTCCAAGGGCTTAGTTTATTATTATCAATCAATACTAATAATAAATCTGCAAAGGTTGGTCATGGAGTAAGTTACTTTGTCTTCAGAAATATCGTGTTTATAGTCTCTATACGTGATAATGAAACTAAATTGACCATTTTTAGAATTTTTCATAACTCCTCCATAAACTCTTAAACGAATTAACTGATTTTCATGAAATTTGGTAAATAGACATTTAGACGTACAGGACACAGGATTGGCTACTTTTTTCTTTTTCAACGCGGACGAAGTCGCGGGCACCAGCTAGTCAAAAATGAAAGCAAACTACGGAGGCTCCTTTATAAACTTACAGAATAAAAAATATACACGAAATTATACGAAAAATATTAAAAAAAAACAACCTAAAAACCTAAACGAGGTTTGACACACACCTTGCACGATGGGTAAATCCGCATCTGCGCCCACCATACACTAAACTGTACTAAAAAAGGATTATACAAATGGCACCACTACCTACCGCTTGTTCCACGATCTGAGCGAATTGGGATGACTGCACACTGATCGATTTCAATATCAACTCGTACTGTCGCCCCTCGTGTTGACGTCCGGCCGGTTTCCAGAGATTCTCGTTGCTCAAATTGATTAAACGTCTGAAAACAAAAAAAAAACAACACAGAAAATGTTTAACTTCAATAATTACATTTATCTTGAGATTATTTTTTTTACTGCTATTGCTCTATTGCTAGTATTGCTGTTGATATGAAAGATACCTGCTAATTGGATTCTCCGGATGTGGGGTCAAGCTCGCGCGTTCGATCTACAAAAAATAAAACAATTATGATACACGGATTGTTAGTAGAGTGTCTAAAATATTATACATAAATAAATGCAAACAATGCCCTTAACATTATAGCGGATAGATATTTTTTTTTATTAATAATTGCCTAACTACCGCGTATTATATACTTTCTATTTTAAAAACGTACTTACATTAAATATGATAGCGTCGTCGAATATAGAATCTTGGTTTACTTCGTCCTCGTCTGTTAAAAGGACTCGCATTCCGCCAAAATTAAAATAAGCAAAAGGCCATTGTATCGCTTCCGCTGCATTTACGCTGAAAATGTAGCCACAATTAATTTTACATTATTAGCACGTATGTTGTTGACAATAACATTGTGGGTGACTACTAAATATATATTTTTTAACATCTGTTGTAAAGCGGATGTTAAACGTATAAATAAAATTTATTGTCAACAAAAAATATAGTATTTGTAACCTTTGCTGTGGCGAGTTTTCTGTGAGTGGACAGTGACTTCTCGTCGACACTTCACGCAGTACAGACAAAATATTTGCACAGACTGTGGGCAGTAAGACAGCTTCCAGTGGTGCCAGTGTCGCGAATATTTCAGTCACCGAATCGCCCTACCAAATATAAAACAATTTTTTTTTTAATCAATTATTGTTTCTTTTTATATCTTACCAGAAGCTAAAAGTAAACCTTACCGCTTCTTGATTTTGTAACAACTTCGGATGTAAATCTTCTCTCATGTTAGGATGAATACTTTCGATACTGTAAAAGTGTTATTTTATTAACATAAAAAACGTAAACATATATATTTTTATCATCGTATCATATCATGAGTCACTCACGAGGCTGTGGTTAAGGTTACTGAGAAGAAATCGTGATTCTCCAGAGCATTATTAGGTTCTCGGACTTCAAGAATACGGCCACCGAGAGCGCCCAAAACCCAGTTATCGGTTTCAGCTTCACTGAAATAAAAATAAAACAAAATATTGAAAAAACTTGCAACCACAAAGGTACATCGCAGTTTTTGCAGTTTCACTGTTTACAAACCTTTTGTAATGTCTCAAGCTTGCCGAAGATATTTTGAATTTCATTTGACTGTAGTGTTTTTGTAAATCCACGCTAGTTATAATGTCGTCCATTTCAAGTGCCAATTTCATAAAATAAGTGTCGACTACTGCCGTCGTGCGACTTATCACCCACTGGAGCCACAGGAAACTCTTAATCTCTGATACTGTCATGAAATAAATAGATTTTTGTAGACTTTCCGTAATTTATACACTTATCCTGATATAACATTATAAATGCCGAAACAAAGGCTGAACGAATTTGGATGAAATTTGACACAGAGATAGTTCTATGCCTGGAGTTAACATAAGTATAGGATGAATCTATTAATTTCATCAGACAGGCTAACGGTACACTTGATGGTAGAGGTGTAAGCAACATCACAGCCATTTACCACATTTATTGATTCTGAGGCGGTACCGTGCGACAGGTAAGATAGTATATTGTACTAGCTGGAGCGCGCGACTTCGTCCGCATTGAAAAAGCAATATATCGCCTGACATTAGGAGTTAGTTTCCTTAATTTTAGATGATCCCTCGGGAGCAGTACTATTTTTCTGGATGAAAGGTACCCTCTTATATCCTTTCTTATATCCCTGACAACGTGTATGTAAAATAAAAAAAATAAATATTCAATTTTATAATTATTACACCTATAGTCCCTAAAAATGTACAATTGATGGTGTCATATAAATTTGTACTCACTATCCTCGGCTGACTTAGCTTCGTATATGGATACGAGAGGATGAGGTTCAGTTAACGTAGACTGTGACTGTATGTCGTCCATTTGAGTGTCATCGGCCGCAACTCCGGCAGACTTGTGGCCCTCATGTGGCGCTGCCGGCGGACGAGGATCCACCATCCGAGGCCGCGACAACAGTGACACCACGTGGCACATCAGGTGACACATTGCGCTCACCATATTCAACTGGCGATACAAATTAAAAAATCATCGTCTTTTTCAACCGACTTCCAAACAAGGAGGACGTTCTCAATTCGACGCGTATGTTTTTTTTACCTCATTTCTGTTTAGTTTCACGTTAATAGGCGGCGTATCAATGTGTATGTGTACACCAATCGACACAACAGGGCCTTCAATTACTTTCTTCTCTTCTGGACTCGAACCAAGCTCCGATTCCTACAAAACGTAACGGACGTGACTAAATCTAGTTATAATCTATATAAAAAAACCGATCTATCTATGACAATAGGGCAAACAAACGCAATGGACACTTACATCACTGTCTGATTTTCCTCGTCTGAAACATAAAACATTCTAGGTAAGTTTTATACATATATAAAATGTATCAATTTGCACAGAGTTAGGTTCAATGAGACGTTATATTGGTTTCATTTATTTGTCGACTAAGGTTAATTATAACCAACCAAGTGTCTTTTTTGTCTAATAAACGTTCTTTTTAAAGATTTTCAGTCCAATTTATCTATAGCTGTTTAGTAGAAATGACAAAAATAGACACTATAATGATAAAATAATAAGGGAAGCTTTTACCTTGTCATCAAAGGCTCATATAACATTGAAACAGTACTAATGTATACGTACTTGGGTCCTCTAACGAAATCCTTTAAATTGGACGGCTTGAAGTTCGTTCCTGAAGTGAAATATTTCAATTTCTGAAAAAAAATACGAGAGATAAAATTTAATATCCTCGTTCTATAAGAGCTTTCGCTGCTGGAACTGGGAGACACTTACTAGTTGATCCAAGTGATCCTGCTTACAGGTTTCGGCTGTGACATGCCTTTTGCGTTCGTGCTTAGTCTTTAGTTCCTGTCTCCTGGTGATCACGGACAGCGTTAGCGTGCTGGTCACTAGCTCCAGCATAGTCTTCGGGCTGACCGAAGCCGCCTTGATGTCGCGCAACTTTCGTGTCGCATACACCTCCAGCAAGTAGCACGACATATCAGACAACAGAACTTTCCAAGGAAACGTCTCGGGTTTCGGGGCTGAAATAGGTCCAACTGCTAATAAGTAAAAGTGCAATCGTAAGCGTTCCACTTGTTTAGAGGCATTTGACCACTAAACCAAGATTACCAAGATTTCTTAATAAAAAGGCAGTGGCACGCAGTGTGCCCTGCCACCTACCGTCAAGATCCCTTCAAGTGGATCTTGATGGTATGTGGCTACTGTCACCTATAATACAAGGAATGCCATACTGTAAATGTGCTGCCGAGGTTAAGGTATAAGGAAGGAATGGAGTAATGGGCTCTGGTATCCCTTACTCACTTACCGAAACACACATATGCGGTTATTTCACGGTGGTTGCCTAAATGACCCGATTTTCCGATCTTCCGACCCAACCCGGCATGAACTCGCGGTACTAAAAAATATTGAAAATTATCACAAATATTACCATTGGTGTCGGTGAGCACGAGGTAAGTGGGTCCGTCGTGACGTAACTCGCTCCATAGAAATTTCATCATCATATTAGATGACAGTGACAGTCGACCAAGACTGCAACGAATTTTAAAAACAATATAAATATAAGCATAATAATTTCATTGGATATGTGGATTTGAAATAATATGCACTTTTTCTAACTATGAAGATAAATATCGTGATCAATTTTACAAGATATATTCATTCAGTGGTTTAGGAGTTCATCGCGTAATTTTTATATACATATATACAAAAAAAAATTCTAAAAGAGCCTATAAACACGATATCTCTGACAAAGTAACTTATGACCAACCCTTACAAATTTATTATTAGTATTGATATTTACCAAAAGACGACGACCTTTTCTCCTTTAACGACGTGCCTCTCCATGGCATCCCGCAGTGTTACGCAGTCGACGGCCGATGCGCTCGAATCCGTTGCGTATAACAAAACTAAGCCCACTTCGACATTGAACAACGTATTGCGAAGCCTGTTGTACAACATCAAGAGGCGTGCGCCGCTCCACCAGTCCTCCTGAAAATCAGTATGATGAGGATAATCTTCATGTTTCGAGAATCTTCGTTGAAATCTTCATATTAATTACTCAGCTTTTATTGTTGAAAATTTGAGAAAAATGCCGTTTTCCGCAAAAGTCGAGAATAGATTGTCCCATAATCTTATTTTCTTAATTAAATCATATTATGAAAGCGATAGAACCCTAATATGTGAGAAAAAAAATCAACAAAGTTACTACGTTAAGCAAGAAATCTATTTTTAAAACAAACAATATGAAATCTATGTGTAAAATCCTTGTAAAATCTATACTTAAAAACTTTTATGTGTTTGATGGCAACCTAAGGTCCTGGAATAATTGATGTCATTATTATTAAGCACTAGCTGACCCGGCGAAGTTCGTACCGCCTAACAGTCAACAAATGTCGTGTTACATTTTAGATAAACTTTGTTTTTTGCAGCTCTTTACTCTATTATAATAATAACACAACAACATAAGACCAATCGATTTGACAGTTTCTAATGACAGTAAAAAATTGTTAGGTGACACGTATGTTTTGTTTTGATTTGGTTTGTATGGAAAAAGAAAATTATTGTTTTTAATTGTGCCTCGTATTTTTTTACGTTTTTCTTTCCACAAGAAGCTTCCTCAGACTTCATCAAACACAAGAAAAAAGAAATCAGCCAAATCGGTCAAGTCGTTCTCGAGTTTTGCGCTTATTAACATATTTAGGGATTCATTTTTATTTATATAGATTTTATATTTTTACGGTATAATTATCCGTTACGGAAGTGTCGTTAATGTTTTTATTAATCCAGATATTGCAAAAAAAATATGTTAATTTGTGCCTTTAAAAATGGAGGGACTTTTATTCAAGACTAGAAGTGTAGTCAAATTATGGCTGCCACCATATATTATACTTACCTGCGGTTGTGGTTTTTTCTCATCCCTCTCCTTCTTATCAGGCTCACTGTGCGAGTCGCGGCTGTGAGACGGCGCGTGAACTAACTCAGTCACGGAGGCCGACCGACTAGCGCCGCGTCCACTTGACGACTGAAATGGGTGTAAGGGGTTTTAAGTCCCTTACATAGTATATTGAGTGATCCCGAGTATCAAGGTTTGACTTGATACTTGTCTAACGCCGGTTTTCAATAAAGTCTCTCTTGTTACGGATAGATAATTTTCCAATCATTTGAACCTGCTTCAATTGAAAAAAAAAAATAGCTCAATTTGTAGACAGTTTAGATTTTTGCGCTTAGAAACACATTTAGCAACTATTAATTATTATTATTTTTTTTACTTATATATTGATGATTTGTAATAAATAATTTTACTGTTATTGTTATTTTTGTTATACAGTGCGACAACTGGTAAGTAGATTCATACTAAAAAGTTCAATACTTACAGACGGCGTAGGTCTTCGAAGTGTAGTGGACGATTGCGTTTGTTTGGATCGAGCTAAGTCTGCAAGGAAAAAAAATATATATGTAACTATTTATTCATTCAGAATTAGTACATATTATTATAAAATCTTCCAATTGTATTTACATTCTTCATTGACACGCGGTTCGTACGCGAGCCAAGACACGAAAAGTGGGTCCATGCTGACCGAAGTGGACTCTATCCACACACCCATGTAATCCAGGGATTTTATAGTCACAGGATTGCACCATTGTAACGCCAGACGGAAATATGACCTAGAAATATTTGACAACCATTTTGTTAAGGAAATAATATTGAAAAATTTAAAACATTTTTTTTTATTATTATTTCTATGACTTACGTAGCTGACGGAGAATCCGGCGCTGAGAAGATCCAAGCCTGCTTAACAGCATGATTATCTGTAACAATTTTATATTGTAGCGTATGGAGAACCTTATTTGAGAGAACCTGCATAATTTTTCCACTTTTGTAAGTATTGCACTTTTGTAACTTTTGCACGAAGCGGTTTATCAAACCTTACAAGAGTAATGACTTACTTAGCGCATGAAATACCGTCGCTCGCGCACTTTGTACAGTTGAGATGAACGTGTAACTGTTTTTCGTGAGGTAACCGCGCATTGCAATATCTTCTAAGTTCATGTCTATTGCAACTGCCTCTGGAATAGTTAGAAAAAAATAGAACATCATACACACAACTTCACCAACAAAAGCCTCTCTTTCAAAATAAATTATTTTAAATTCTTCGATATTAGACAGTACACAGTGTATTACTTATTATTAATTACAGTTTTTTGCTATGTATATTTCAACATTCCTCCAATAAACCTATTTTGATTAGGAAAAATTGGATGGAAAAATAATCAGCTATGGAAACAAATTGTACTGTTTTGTGTTGTATATTTCAACTAATGTGCAAGTGACTTTACTATCTAACCAAGTAGTGGTTAGAGTTCTCGTGCCATTTAGAATACTAGGCAGAAGGTTACAGACGACCTTCTTTTTACCAAGTTTCTTTATGAATTGGACTATTATGGGAAAATTCGTATGGGAAAATATAGTACGGAACATATTATGTACCTTCATCATTGAGAGCGTCTCTAGCGAGTGTGGTATATTTTAGAGGCAATGCTGTTTGTTTGCGTATATTGGAGTCTACTACATGGTAGGCGGCGCTAAGGCGAGCCATCGAACCGCATACATTCAATTCACCTGTAACATAAAGCACACGCTCATTTTAGCTCAATAAAGATATATATTTGGTTTTATTTTGTGTATGTATATTGTAAAAAAAAATGTATAATGACTACTTGTTTACTGAATAAATAGAAAAAAATAATAATTGCATAATGTATTATAACAACGAGTTAAAGATGGCCTCCGTTTGATAATTCAAATTACATAGTTTTGATCAGTAAATCACGTGTTATTACAAAATGTTATTCACTGTACAGGCCCAAAGTGATTCTCACCTATTTTAACAGTGACAGCGTGTGTAATAACATCCGACTGGAACAAGTGTTTGTGCAATAGGAAATGCATAGCAATCCTTATATCCATTCGTCCGCAAGGTCTCGTCTGAGTGTCACTGTCTGAGCATATCTTTGCTTCAATCCCTATATTATTAGTCAAAATATTAATTCGAGCCGCTTGGTACAAGAGATTGTTATCGGTTGGAAGTTGACAAGCTGCTGCGCACACTCTGTAAATAATCAATTATCTGTAAATAATTTCATGTACAGTCGGCCGCATAAGTCGATTAACACATTTAAAAGTGCAAAACGACTGAACACTCAACTTACTTACTTATTTACTTACTTACTAAAGCTTTTTACTATCGTTTGTACGTAAAATTTATTTTGTTCTCTAGTCGTGACAACGATTTATGGGTGCGTTGAGTGTTCATTTGTTTTGCACTTTTGAATGTGTTAATCAACTTATGCGGCGGACTGTACTTTATTTGATAGCAGTTTATATAATTTTTTAGCTAGTTTCTTTTTTAATAAAAATTGCTCACCCCCCTTAAATTACACGTTTTTTATTGGGGTAACAGGAAAAGACGAACTAAACACTATTCAGATGCTAATTATTTATTCTTAAGTTATAATATTTTTATAACCCGATGTAAGGTCACTTACCCTGTAACCCTTAAAATAATAACTTAAAAATGTTTCTTACCTTTGTGGATATAGAGGACATGTGAAATTGATGGTAGCTTTTGGTACGTCCAGAACCAAAGTCAAAGGCGAATCCCTACTTGCTTCTGTCAGCGAGTGGTCCCATGGTATAATACGAACTCTCATATTTCTTAAATCCATGCTTATACGTTGCTGAGGCAAATTAGTTTGCAGGGCGTCACACTCCTCTACTGTTAGTACGTTCACCTGCACCTCTGTGAGAACAAATATTCAAATATAGACAACTGTTCTAATGTATAAAGCCAGTATATCCAATAAATTACTTCTACTGTATTACCTGATTCGGGTAATGTGGGTACTCCGTCAATAATGCTCTTAATGGCGTTGAGTCTGTGATAGAGGTTCATGCACAATCGCAATTCAATCGGTTCCACATTCATCTTCAAACTGCACTCTTCTGACCAATCGCTGAGAAAGTAAAAAAATATATATATTATTCACTAGCAAATGTTTTATGTTCGTGAAAGTAAATATTATAAAACAAAATCCCCCGCCGCGTCTGTCTTATCTGTTCGCGATAAACTCAAAATTACTGCACCGATTTTCATGCTGTTTTCACCAATGGATAGAGTGGTCCTCGAGGAGGGTTTCAGTATAATTTTCAATATAATTTTCAACGCGGACGAAGTCGCGGGCACCAGCTAGTTAATAATAAATTTGATTTGATATAATTATGTTGACAACAATGAAATAGTTACTTTTGGTTTTTATAGTTCATTTAAAGCTATATATTATTATTTATTCAACCTTTCTTTACCTGTATTCAAAGTCCTGAGGTGGGTTATCGTATGGATTGATAAAATCGTTTTGAGGTGATCTTTCACGACTATACTCTAAATATATTAACGGGCTCATTGCTTTAAACAGAGGATCTATTTCATTCTGTTGCATTGAAGGCGGTGTATTTTTTGGCCCGTCTGGAACACCTCCTTCTGTCTGTTCTGGAATCTAAAAAAAAAGTTACACACACTAGGTTATATTTTTGTATCAAACAATCTGGTTATTGCGGTGAGAATTTAACGTAGCGCGCCATTCATATATCCCCACCGCCTCGGTGATTCCATACCTGTTATCAATACTAATAATAAATATGTAAGTGTAGGTATTGTATGTATGTATGTAGTATTGTATGTATGTTCATAGGCTACTTTTTTCTTTTTTAACGCGGACGAAGACGCGGGCGCCAGCTAGTTATGGAAATAAACGAGTTTATGATAAGGTTAAAAGTTATATTGTTCAAGAAAAATTCTTTGCCATGCCGTACCGCCGTGTCATGTCATAATACTGCACATATTCAGCGAGCGACATATGGTTAACGCCCAAGAGAAATGTAAAAACAACACACCCTGGGCGAAGACGATCCTTCCGATTCCGGTGTAACTCTGAAACCCTCGTCAATGATTTCAGCGACATCTACGTCGCCCATGTCGTGGTAGGCGTCCTCTGGCCACGACCACGATTCGTCCGAGTCGCTACTCTCCGACGGAAGTTTATACAAATACACTATTTTCTGTGTGCGACTCTGTGAAATAAGAAATATTATGAAAATTTTACAATAACAAATCAGTTATGGGACTACTCGGTCAATGTAACTAAACCTTATTCACTGAAACGAACTTATAGGGAGATAAAACGTTCGGTTGTGATTGGTGGAGGTAACAGACAATGTGAGCGTACACAGTACATGTACTTTTTAGTATGTTAGTAGAACTCTCATTGTTCAGACTCTCTCACTGTTATTTCGTTTAACTAACGTTTAACGTATATTTTTCATTTTATTATTATCAGGAACCAAAATGTATGTTGTCTTAATTAATAAATAATTCACAACTTAATAGCTAGAATAGTTTAAAACAAAATAAAAAGTGTAGGGTTGTAGGTAAATACGGGTTTATTATAGATTACAAAGCTAAAAGTAGCGTAGAATGAACGTTCACCTATTATTGTATACACCCATTCAAGATTTGCTGTCCTTGTCTTTTGTATAGAATTGAGTGAAAGAGAAAGCGCCTATATAAGCTCGTTTCATTGAATCGGGTTTAGTTAATTTTTTTTTAACAAACTACTACGATGAAGCTGTTTTCACTGAAGTGTCGGACCGAAATAAATCCTTTACATGCACCCAAAGTTCTTTACATTTAGAATAAACTATTAGAGATTTTTTTTAAAGTTTATTCGGCATTTAAGTCTATCATTTGTTTATTGTTCCAGTAACAATAGAAACCCTTTACATTATTTTGTATTTGATAATGGCCCAGTACTTCGGTACAGTGCTTCATGGTAGACCTACTGCCTATACACCAAATAATGAAGTATAATATGTACTTACGTTGTCAGAATAACGGGTGCGCACGTGTCCGCACACGCAGGCTCCCTGCGAACGAATTTCTGTCGATCGCACGCCAATTTTGATCGACTGAAATGTCGGATTGCACAAGAGACACTTCACGGCGACATGACTCGACATCAACTCCAATATACTGTCAGCGTTGCGGCGATTATTTATTTCCGGACTGAGAATCTGAAAACAAATTCATTTTATAATAAGAAAGAAAAAAGAAATGGTAGCGCAACCAGTTTAGCTACGCTACAGTGTTCCCCGTGTGTTGATTCGAAGCTTACCCTCATCATCAACTTGTAACCTTAACCTTATCCACTTGTATCCCTGGTGCTAAGTGTTTATATGGGTCAGCTCGTTGACGCCCGAAGCCCCTACCTTACATCCAATAAACCATCAGGCAGCTTGCCGCTCTTTATAGTAAATAACTCTTTTTAACAAAAAAAAACCGACTTCAAACCGTTTTCTCATGGATGCCATGGCCAGAACTGGACCTAATTTAAATGGGACCACAAGGGAAGCGCTAGCTTTCAAATAAAAAAAAAATCATCAAAATCGTTTCACCCGGTCTAAAGTTATGAGGTAATAAACATTAAAAAAAATACAGTCGAATTGAGAACCTCCTTCTCAGTTGAAAATAACTCATTTTTACAAAAAACAAAACTGACTTCAAACTGTTTTCTCATGTCAGTTCTCATTCTCAGTTTGTCAGTACTGGACCTAAATTGAAATGGGACCACACAGGAAGCGCCAGCTTTCAAAAAAAAAGAATCATCAAAATCGTTTCACCCGGTCTAAAGTTATGAGGTAACAAACATTTTAAAAAAATACAGACGAATTGAGAACCTCCTCCTCCTTTTTTGGAAGTCGGTTGAAAAGAAACCACAGTTAGTCATCATTTAAATTTTATCAATTACCTTGAAGTTTAAAATTATTTCATCAATGAAGACTGATATGTTAAAAGGGCACGGCGTGGGCGATAACGGTTGTTCGAGTAGATCTGTTGTACTGTCCAACCAAGTGGGCACCCAAGACCATGCCCACTGAGTCCAACTGGGATCCGATGATCCCTCTGAAATTACGTACAATCCTTGTTAGTACTTGTTGCCATAAAGTTTGAGCTGACGACTTTGAACCAACTGCTTTGTAGAGAGGGTAATCGTTCGTTGTAGTAACCGAATATTAAATAAAGCTTGTGCGAGATTTATTCAATTACTATAGCTGGCGCCCGCGACTTCGTGCGCGTTGAAAAAGAAAAAAAGTAGCCTATCCCGTGTCCCGTACGTCTAAATGTTTATCTACCAAGTTTCATGAAAATCAGTTACATAATTCGTTTAAGATTTATGGAGCAACATACATACATACAATACCTACACTTACAAAATTATTATATTAGTATTGATTTAATTGCAAATAAAATTTTATTCTATTCTATTCTAACATTACCAAGTTCAAAAGATGCAAAGCGACATCTAGTTGACACTTTCCTCTTTAAATGGACCCAACAAACGATTAGCGCCATCTAACGCCGCCTTCGTAACATCGACATATTGTTTCGCCATAATAATACAGTTCTACAGCAACCTTTTTTTTTAAACTTTTTTTAAATCTATAACGGTTGAGACAGTAATGATGAATAATTGAAAGTATTTATTTACCGTTGGTTTGCACTTGATCTGTAGAGAATTGAGCCAACGGTGTTGAGTCAACGTGTTCGGGCTGCTCCCTAAGCAACCGGAAAAGCAACACGAGCTGCTCAGAATTGACACTCCACGCTAATCTCCTGGACCACAGTTGTACGCTGACGCTACTCGCGCGACGACTACTCGCCGACACTAACCTCGTTAGGACCCTATACGGCAGTCAGTGAAAAATATACTGCATTTTATACATAATTATATGTACAGCAATTACATTGCAAAGCATGTTCTAACCGTTGTCGGGAAGAAAATACTTCGATTTAATTACATATTGTTCGATTTTTTAAATTTAACACTACAAAGGCGGCAAGGGTCATTTGACCCTAATTTTTTTTTTATTTATTTTTTTTATTAGGAAGCCAACACAATATACAACAATCCATACACTTATTCACATTTAAACACCTTTTTTACAATATAAACTTTAACAGTTGATTATTCTATCACTATTAATTTATATGACTTTGTGACTCTCGTGACTTTTAAATAAATAAATAAATGTCTTTAAAATCACTGAAGCAACAGTTTAATATTTAAAGTTCTTGCAAAAAATTTTATTTGAATCTTTCGACGTGCAGTTTAAAAAAATCAGGTAATATTACATAAAAAAAGTTTTACAAAATTGGCTTGTTGGCATGTGTGTTGGTGAACAAAAAGAATTAATATAATTTACCTGAAGTCAAGGCTACATCGGCACAGCAGTGGTTCTTGGAAAATTCTTATTTTTCCATCAGCCTCGGTCCTGTCTAGACACAGCGTTAACTCCTCCACATGCATCACGCGCCTGACCAATGGATGAGCAGGATCTATGTCTAGAGTCAATCAAAATCATATTGTAGTTCTGTTCGATGTGAATATCCCGCCAATTGACAATTTATGATGATAAATTCAAGTGAGTATACCTGCAAACGCTGGCTTCCAATTGGAGCCCGCACTGTCTATGGCCATGTCGTTGATGTTAAGCGACAACACTATGTCGTCGTGAACATATTTGACAATCAAATGTTGCACTCGTAGGGATATGTTGCTAACTATTCGTCGCACTAAAGCTTGCATGTAACCTGGAGGTGCTTCCATTGGTGTACTCCTACAAATAAAAATATATTCTCAATAATATCATTTCATTATTAGAATACTAGTGGCCCACTCACGGCTACGCACGGGTGCAACTTTTTATTCAATCCAGCCGATAAATTACGTTACGTCAAATTTTTATGGAACTCACAGATAAAACAGATAACTACTTTTTTTCTTTTTTTAACGCGGACGAAGTCGCGGGCGCCAGCTAGTAACAAATAATTGTTGGATTGAGTAAGTATCCAACAGATAACGCTATGTTAATAATATTATATAATTTGCAAAAAAAAATAGGTATAGAGTAATCCTATCTGTTGGACCAAATTACACATAGTAACGAAATTTTTCTCTAAATCGGTTGAGTAGTTTTGGGAGTTCATTGCAGACACACAATGTGACAGTATTTTTTTATTAGAATATAAAATATGTACTTCCTACAGCTGAGATGGTAATATTGACACGTGCAAGGATATAATATTGCAAGGATATATGAATTATCAAATATACAAACAATACTATAAATAAACAAATGAATTATTCACCTCGGTGACTCTGGAACAGGTGTCTCCCTTGGCATTTGATTTCCATTGAGTGTCAGTATACATTCTGAAAGAAACACAGTCAATATGTAATTATTTATTATTAAGAAAACAATTTAAATAATTTTGCATGTACATATACATGACGTGTCATTTTATTTTTATGCTCTCTATAAAAAATTATATTGTGGCTTTTTTTGAAATAAAGTTCATAGTTCCCACTAAATCAAGCCTTAGCGATTTTTGAAATGAATGAAATTTTTTATCGAAACTGATCTTTTCTGGTTGGCCTGTACAGGAGAAAAAGAGGCAGACTTACCCATTGTATTTATGGTGACTATAATAGGCTCTACTACAAGCTTTGTCCATGGTACTTGAATGTGTAATTCATGTATCCGTCCAGAAACTAGAGTGAATGGTAGGGAAAGTTCATTTTGGAGCACTTCTGTTTTCAGTACCAGATTTTGTAGCACTACGTCACCAGACCATATTGACAGCTGAAATGAAAATTTTATGTATTACGTAACGCATTGTGAGGGAGGGGGTGGGGGAGTCGTAGGAGAATCCCTCTAGTGTATTGTATACAGCATTATTATTTTGTTCTCCCAAGTTGGCAAACAAATTGGTCCTAAACGTAACGTTTAGGGAGGATACAGAAAAACGTTACATGGAAGGGGGGGGGGGGGGGGGGGGGGGGGTTGGGTCAATAAACTTCAAAAACCGCGTTACGTAATACTGGAACGCTCTCTAAGTCGACTATCGACTATCATAATCGACTTAAAATTGAAATGCATTAGAGATGGTGTATGTAGCCGAATTTTCAAGAAAAAAATTAGGATAATAGGATAATTTATAGGATAAATTAGCGCATAGAAATGGTATGTTTAAAAGAAGAAAATAATCTTTAAATTTTTCTGCTTAATTAACCATTTGTTAATTGTTCACTTAATGGTGAACTTACCCTTAAGCTCTTATATAAAATTAGAAAAATACCTGAGCATTTGCTGGATTAAAATTCTGCACATACTTGTCCACATAACTCAATAATATAGGGGCCACATAAGATTCAACTCGAAACATGTTCATGTTTATACTGGCATTGTAGTCAATCAAGTGGATAAACTGTAAAGAGAAAAAAATTGTGTTCATTCATTCAGATTCATCACATCACCCAATTTTGTTATGATGACATTTCTTCATTGCCTCCCATTACTGAAGCAAATTTAAAGACATATTAACTTCAAAAAGTATGATTGTTGGAATCTATCGCACTAAGAATCGAATTTTGAAGAATCACTATTAACACAAATTCATTAACTACAACAAGATAAATAATACATGATAAAACAGTACTTAACCAGTAGTAATAATTATATTGAACTAGCTGCTGCCCGCGTAACTTCGTAAATTATATACTAAAACCTTCCTCGAGAACCACTCTATCCACTGGTGAAAACAGCATGAAAATCGGTCCAGTAGTCTTTGAGTAAATCTCGAACAAAACAGACACACAGAAAGACGCGGTGGAGGACTTTGTTTTTTAATATGTACTGACAAGGTTAGATAAATTTGAACTCACCTGTACTCATATTTAGAAATAGTAAGACGGGCTAATTTTCCAAACCATTGCTCATATTAATTTTCAAAACATGGCACGTATTTTCACTAATTTTTCGATAAGAAATGTGGCTTACTTATTTGAAACGTTATAGTAACATAATAGTCAAAACAAGCAAATAAAATCCATTACAATGTGTGTAATTCACAGTTTATATAAAGGTACATTAATAAGTTGAAAGTAGTGCATTATATTTTAGTTACAAAAGTATGACCATACATTGAGGCAGTGAAATAAATTTGCGGTTTTTATTTGTTGTTGTTTCAACAATTTTTTTAATTCCAACACAACAAATCAAATTATTTGACGTGTGACGTTTTGACATATGTGTTTGACATTTTAACTTCAGCAGAAAACCACAGAGCAGTGAAGTTATTAACCAAAATGTAATTAGAGTCTGTGCGGAAATAGAATGGACGTAATAATTATATCTATATTTATTTGTGGTTGCTATTATCTCATTCAAGATCTCATTAGTTCAATTTCCTAATATTTAGTTTGTGGTTGCTATCAAGGAACATATAGATATTGTTGACTGAACAACATAATATACTCTCTAGGGAGGTTGCCATCACGGCTGGTAATCTTCAAGGAAAAATCACTAGACATATGAATTTATTGGCCTGTGGTAATAGCAAAATAGACCATGACATTTGACCTTGACTCTCACCCTTCTAATAAAAGAGAGAAACCATTTTGTTTTGAAACATGATTGTTGTTTATTGTTGCGTAGATTAATTTCTACATTTTATAATCATTTATAAAATAAAATCTTTGGATACATACATACAAAGTATGTATTACAAGTGCTGTGTACCAGGATAATATACAATGTCCAAAAAAGGGCTCGAAAAGTGATTCTTTACGGAATAGAAAAAGTGAATTCGCCCATCTGCCACAACTCGTTTTGTGACTCCAAAGAAATCTTAACAGTATTGGAAAGTGGTAGTGTTTGTGTTCTTATTCTACATGCCTATAAATGTTTATCATTAATACAATATAAGTTTTATGGTGTATTTCAATTCTAGTTTGTATTTAAGTCGTATATTAAGTTCATGTTATGTTTGTGTATATCCTAAAAATAAATATGTACCCATTATTTACTGTGTTTTAATTGTGTGATGATATCCATTTAAAAATAAATTCAAGAATCCTTAAAGCCCGTAAAAAAACAAAGGGGTGAGAGGGGCGGGGTAAGTCAAATGTCATGTTCTATCTTGCTATGACCAATCAGGTGAGCTTGCCCATGTCCAGAGCATTTGTACTGCAGATGTCCGTCTGATACGTTAGTATCTACTATTTAGTTTGTGGTTGCCATACTTCTTCATTCTCAACAATTTCAAAATGGCAACCCTGGTTATTTATGGAATTATAGTTTGTGACTATGCGGTTCGAAAATAAATATTATATTATTGGTTATACATAAAATTTGTAATAAATTTAAAAAATAATATGACTAACTAGTGATTTAATCTTTTTGAATTATGAATATTAGTAATTATTATAATTAACAATAACAGCAAAAGACAATTCAATATTTCCGTTTACTACCCGGGATAGATAAACATGCAAGATAAAGGTTATGTTTTATGTATGAAAATGTGAAATTCTAAGTGTTCTAGTGTTTCTCAAAATAAAATATTGATTAATTTTACAATTATAACAAATCAAAAAGTGTTAAGGCTGTATTTTGACACTACGGCTCTAAAGAGAATATGGCTGAGGAAAGGTTGAAATTGAGGAAGCAATTAGGGCTCCTTGAGGGAGTCGCTATAATATTGGGTATAATATTTGGCAGTGGTATTTTCATTTCACCTAAGGAAGTCTTGGAGAATACTGGATCTGTGTGGGGCGCTTTGACAGTATGGGCTGCGTGTGGGGTTCTAGCCACATTGGGAGCTATGTGTTATGCAGAATTAGGTAAGTCTTAGCACTCGTTCAGTTTTCTTGGCAATCGGTTGAAAAAGGAAGAGGTTCTCAATTCGACTGCATTTTTTTTATGTTTGTTACCTCATAACTTTCAATTGGGTGAACCGATTTTGGTGATTCTTTTTTTATTTGCAAGCTAGTGCTTCCCGTGTGGTCCCGTTCAATTTGGTCCAGTTCTGACAAGGGCATCCATGAGAAAATACCATGAGTCGGTTTGAAGTCATGCTAGTAGTGGCTATTTCTGTCTGCTAGAGAACCAGTATCACTTCGTCCATTTCTGAAATATTGTGATCGCCGCGTAAACTAAAGCTCTCCACCTATACCTACCAAGTCAAGAAACTGTAGTACTTGTTTGATAGAGGCATTCTTCACATCTTCACATGCCATTGTGTGAAGTCAGTTTATTTTTTGTTAAAAAGAGTTATTGGAAGTCGGTTGTAAACTTGAACAAGGTGCCACTACACACGGTCCGATTGAGTAGAAACTTTATCCCGCAGTTGCGCTAACTTAGGAACAATCCTGAGGTATTTCCACCTAGCTGCAATATGGGCTACTTCAAGCGAGTTATAAACAAACTCCTACAGCAGGGTAGGCAGTGCACTAGCACTCCCTTGGTCTTGTTTGTGTCCTTAGGCGACTGTAATTACCTACAATCAAGTGAGTGGCCAGCCAGTCCATGCCACCTTTATATTATAAAAAAATAATTGAATAAAGCAAGACTATTTGTTTTTAATTCTAGGTACTACTTTAGCTCAAAGTGGTGGGGACTATCACTACATTAATCAAGCTTATGGACCACTACCTGCCTTTCTATACTTATGGGATGCAAATTTAGTATTTGTGTGAGTATTGATTATAATAGTATACGTAACTAATATTGTGGATGCAGTGTGGTATATTTTATCAGAACCCTGTCTCAAATGTCTAATCCCTAAATGTGTAGCTAAATGCAAAACTCGAGAATGACTGGACCAATTTGGCTGATCTTTTTTGTTCTGTTTGATGAAGTCTGGAGAAGGTTCCTATACAGAGAAAAAACGTAAAAAAAAAATATGAGGAAAAATTAAAAACAACAATTTTCTTTTCCCATGCAAACTGTCAAATTTTGTATTCATTAGGATCATAAAATTCTAAATTAAGTTTATCTAAAAGGTAACACGACATTGATTAACTGTTAGTAGGTACGAAGTTCGCCTTGTCAGCTAGTTTGAATTAATAAAGGTAACATTTTTAATTCCAGGCCGAGCACAAACGCAATAATGTCATTAACATTTGCAAGTAATTTACTTGAACCATTATTTCCTAACTGCCCAATTGATCCACTGTGTCAGAAGCTTATAGCTGCAGCCACTATTTGTAAGTTTTACAGTACAAATTATTTAATATTGATCTGTTTACCTGAATTAATTTTTGATGCAATTGCATTCCTCCAAAGCCAGAGGCGGTTTCTCTGTAGGGGTCGGTCATGGAGTAATTTACTTTGTTTTCAGAAATGTCGTGTATAATGGGGCTCTATACATGATACTGAAACTAAATTGACAATTTTTAGAATTTTTTTTCTTCATGTATTGTATGTATGAATGTATGTTCCATCACTCTTAAACGAATTAACTGATTTTCATGAAACTTGGTAGATAAACATTTAGAAGTACGGGACATGTGAAAGTCGCGGGCAACAGCTAGTGATTAATAAGATAGTCGATACATTGGATAGTTAAATAAGTTGTTTTTTTTTATTATATCTGCAATCAGTCTGTCAACTATAAGCAGATGAGTCTGATTAATGCCGAAATCACTTAGAGATTGACCTTCCTGCGAAGGTCACTCTATCCTGTTTGATTAAAAATTTACTTATTAATTTTTCTTTTTGAATTTTCTACTTAGACAGGTCCATGAATTGCTTCTAATATTACTAATATGGTCTGTTTTTTTTTTTTTAGTCTGACAGCCAAAGGCTTGCATTCAGCTTAATTTTTAGAGAAAATGTTGGTATGGCGACGTGTTCATGCAGTTAAATATGTAAGTTAAAATTAATATAATACATATTTTTTGTTATAGGTCTGTTAACATTCATAAACGCTTATGATGTGAAATTTACTACAAGATTACAAAATGTTTTTATGTTCACAAAGATAGCTGCATTGTGTATTATCATACTTGGTGGAGTTGTTTGGATGGCACAAGGTGAGTCAACATTTATATGTATATTTTCACTAGCATATGCACTCAACTAACCTTATAAAGTATATTCTGTTAAATGCTCATAATGTAGCATTCTATAGGTGAGAGATGACTTTTTTATGGAATGTAGGTATTCCTACTGGAAAATAATTATTCCCTTTGGTACAGTTATTAAAGTTATTAAAAAACAGGAACACCCGTAACATATATGTAATTCATTTTATTGCATTATATGTGTATGTAATTCATTTTATTGACAAATTATATTAAATTTTAGGACGTGTGGAACATTTCCAAGATGGTTGGGTCGGAACAAAAACATCAGTCAGCGATTGGTCTGTCGCTTTCTATTCGGGAATATTTTCATATTCTGGTTGGTATGTATTAAATTGTTAATTATATCAATGAAGCGATTTTTTTTCATGTACATTTCTGAATATAAATATTCATTTCGGCATAATTTTTCCACACTTACAGGAATTATTTGAACTTTATGACTGAGGAACTGCGAGACCCTTTCGTTAATCTACCAAGGGCAATATATGTTTCTTTGCCAATGGTGACCACTATATATTTATTCGCCAATATATCGTACTTGGCCGTTTTGGGACCAGTTGGTGTTAGAGCGACTGAGGCCATTGCTGTAGTGAGTATTAATGAGATTGATGGAAATATTTTAATTACATATTTATACAATTTAATTAATTTTCTTGCATCTCATACAAACAAATCTATGTATAAAAAAATCAATTGCTGTTCGTTTGTCTCGCTAATACTCGAGAACGCCTGGACTGATTTGGATAATTTTGGTTTTTGCAATATTCATGCAAGTCCAGGGAAGGTTTAAGCGATGAGAAACATAAATAATAATTAACGGAAAATACTAAAAACGACAATTTAATTTTCCAATACAAAATGTTTTTTGTCTAAAATTGTCACTTGGTTGTCAAATACTTATAGGTGCATTCAGAAATTGGTCTATTTCGTAGCTGTAGTATGAGGTCCGATCTCTTTGGTCTGTTTTGTTTGTTTTGTAAGATCGATTTATATGAATTTTTTTTGTCGGTACATCTGAGAATAGGTTTTTTATGCCCCTGAGTGATAGTTGCAAAACAACGTTTGCCAGGTCAAGCTAGCAGTAGTAAATGGTAACGTTTTCAGGATTTCGCTGTGGCGGCTTTGGGTTACGTGAAATGGGCTATGCCAACCCTGGTGGCCATTGCAATTTTGGGTGGTCTTACTGTGCACATAATGACCTCTTCGAGAATGTGTTTCGCTGGTGCTCGCAATGGGCACATGCCTGAACTGCTCGCGCACATTAACATAAAGTGCATGTCGCCCGTGCCGTCGCTCGTGTTCCTTGTAAGTACTTCATTTGTGGCAAACCGGTCAATGTAGACATTTTTACGATGCCTATAATTTCTTTTTATGTGAATTTCGCCACACAAGTTAACTTACCGTTGCTCACGACAAGCAAAAGTAACCATACACTAGTAGTATTAGAGAGGGATGGGAAATAGGCTCTGGCATATATGCCATGCCTTACTCACACCGAAAAACAACAGCACACATGCTGTTTTTTTCTTTAATTGTTTTTAATCAATACTAATAATAAATCTGTAAGGGTTGGTCATATGTAGTAAGTTCCTTTGTTTTCAGAGATATCGTGTTTATAGGCTCTATACATGATAATGAAACTAAATTGACCATTTTTAGATTTTTTTTTCCTGTATTATATGTATGTTCCTCCAAAACTGTTAAACGTATTAACTGACTTTTATGAAACTTGGTAAGAAAGAAAGAAAGAAAGAAAGAAAGAATTTTATTCACTCAACACAAAGACACAAACATAATACAATAACAATGAACAGAAATTGATAAAAAATTAAAAGATGCGTGTGTCCTCGTGGCAGTGAAACGGGCACTGGCTCAGCATTGTGCTGAGATGCTATTAGCACCTGCAGCGCTGATTTTCAGCCAGCACCGTTTGGGACTCACCAGTACACAATATTGATGCTACACAAACATACCGCAAATAATTACACTATACAAACATATTTTATACATAATACGAAATCATATTTAATAAATTACTTAAATAGATAGTGGATAGATAATACATAGATAAAGGATACTATTATATGATAACAAATTACCCATATATACACAATGCAAAGCTTCAATTAACAACTGAACACTGAAAGAATATTAAATAATTATAAATAAAAATAAAATTTACTAATTCTGGTTCATTTATGCGGATATAGGTAAATGCTGGATAAAGGATTATGATTTTTGGAGCGTCAACAAATAACCCCTAAGCTTACGCCTAAAGGTATACCTGCTAAGCGCTCCTTTGATAGGAGGAGGGAGATCATTCCAGCACTTAGACGCCGCAAACCTGAAACTTCCTCGGAAGGCCGCGGTCCTGTGCACAGGCACAACAGCCACTGCCCCCCACCTGCGCATACGTCTCGGCCACTGCAGTTTCCTATATAGGTAGGACGGCGTTTCGTACCGTATCACCCCAAACAACAGAGTGGCCAGGTGTAGGCGCCGGCGCGCAGACATGTTCAGCAGGCCCGCGGCGCTCAAGTACGGAGTGACATGGGACCGAGGAGGGATGTGAAAGCAGAAACGAGTGCATGCGTTTTGCACTCGTTGTATCAACCTCTTAGAGCGGCCCGTAATGCAGCCATCATACACGACATCACAATAGTTTAATCTAGACAATATAAGCGACTCACAAAGCGTGACACGCAAATCGACACTAAGGTAATCGCGTACATTATACAGAACTTTAAGGCGATAGAAGCAGTTGCTCACAACTTTGAGAATGTGACTCTCAAAGCGTAGCTTGCCGTCCATGAGGAGGCCGAGATTGTTTGCTTCTATCACCCGCTCTATTGGTTCACCCATGATGGCTACATCACTGTCGGCAAGAGCTACTAGACTATTACGGATTTGATGCTCAGACCCGAAAACTACGTATCTCGACTTGCCCGGATTGAGAGCCAAACAGTTCTTCTCCGACCAAGAGGAAACACGATCCAGGTCCGCGTTGATGCTGTCCACTGCAGCAGACATGTCCGATGGTGAGCCGGAGAGATACAATTGCAGATCATCTGCGTACAGATGGTATCCGCTACTCCTTACACTACTAACGATGTCAGCGCTATACAATATAAACAGCAGCGGACCTAGGATTGAACCCTGCGGAACCCCCCTCGTCACAGGACAAATGCAGGACCGCAGAGTGGCTCCATCCATCCTTCGCAAAGCAACCATCTGCGCACGACCGGACAAGTAACTGTCAAACCACCTCAACGTAGTGACATCAAATCCGTAATAGGACATCTTGGATAACAGCAAGGGCACGCTAATGCAATCGAAAGCCCTGGAGAAGTCTAAAAGCACCAATATAGTACTTTTACCGGCATCCCGAGCCTGTAAGATGTTGTCGACTACATCTAGTAACGCAGTAACTGTCGACCGACCCTTGCGAAAACCCGACTGCAGTTCAGGTAGGATGCCGTTTCTCTCCAGGTATTCCGACAGCTGATCGCAAACAACCCTCTCTATTATCTTTGACGCACAAGGAAGAATACTGATAGGACGAAGGTCGGTTGGGTTTGTAGGATTGGGTTTCTTAGGTAACGGGATCACTTGAGCGATTTTCCAGTCAGTTGGGAAAGTCATAGTCTCTATGCTTTTGTTTATTATGTAAGTCAGTATATATGAAATTGTCGGAAGAGTCAGTACTATCATGTCAATATCAATCAAGTCGAGTCCTTTCGCGGTTGTTTTAATTGAAGTAATAATTTTTGTAATAGTCTTAACATTCGTGGGTGAGAGAGTAAATTTATGGTCACCATATCTGTCAAATTCGTAACGCGTCATGTCAGATATTGCTACGTCCGATTTTCCGGGTATATTAAGGAAGTGGTGGTTTATTAAATCAGGATCGTTTAGATTTGTTGGTAAGTCAGTTTGTATCTGTGAGTCGGGGAGAATAGTACGCTTCAAGTTTTTCCAAAGAGTCCTTGAGTCAGTAACGTTGTTAATGTGGTGTTTGAAGAAGGCACGCTTCTCGTTGTGAATGGCTTCGATCACAACGCGTTTCAAGTCCAGGTAGTATTGCTTATGAACGTTACTGTTTGAACGTTTATATTTAGCATAAGCTTTGTTCCTGAGACGCATCATAAGCTTCACATTGCTTGTTAGCCATGGTTTAGGTGCCTCCTTCACCACAGTTGTCCTTTCAGGTGCATGTTTATCAAAAAGTCTAAGTAAAAGTTTGTTAAGTAATTGAACCATGTCACTCACATCCTCGAGTAAAAGTATTTGGTCCCAATCTGTAGCCTCAACGTCTTTGTTAAAGTTAGCTAAGTCAATGTCTTTTAGAGGTCGGTAGGTAATACGTCGTGGTGTAGGTTTCCTTCTTTTTATGTCAAACTCAGCTGTTATAAAGGCGTGTCTTCCCAAGTCCGGGATGTGCTTAACGTCCATAGACACAACTCGTGCGTCAGAGCAAATAAGGTCAATAGTCGTCTCACTATGTTCGGTAAAGTGTGTCGGTTCACTTACGTATTGTGTCAAGTTAACCGATGTCAAAAATTGTGTCAAACATTTAAACTTCGTGTCCGCTTTGTCAATGTAATTTATATTGAAATCACCAAGTAAAATCAGACGATCATAATTCACGAAAGAAGTAATTGAGTCAGTGATAGCATCAAAAAAGACGTTAACGTCCAGCCATGGTGGTCGGTATACAATACCTATAACCAGATGTTTACAGTTGACATTTATTTTTAACCACATTTGTTCTACGAGTGCAGTTTCGGGGTGGGGCAGGGTGCGGGTAGTGAGGCCCCGGCGCAGGTAGAAACCAACACCACCTCCACGTCCCTCCTTCACGCCGGCGGGTCGCGGGACGTGACGCAGACGATAGCCGGCTATACGAGGAGCACGACCTTCTTGTCCCGGTTTGAGCCATGTCTCGCATATCCCCACAACATCTACGTCACTATCAGTCAAAGTCGTAATCAACTCATCGTGTCCCGTACCGAGAGATCCAGCATTAAATAAACCAACTTTAAAGTTTTTTAATCGAGGCATCGGAAAGAGAAGCGAGAACAGTTACTTATGATCAATAATAAAATGACGTGCTTTGAAATTGTGTAAATACATTCATATATATTATAAAGGACTATATTTATACTATTATAAAAGAGTGTAATAATAAATGTATTATACATGATATACAAAAAGGTTAAAAATGTACAATAAGTATGTTTGTTTAAGCTACTATACAAGACAGAAGAGAGAAACGATAAAACATGAATTTTCATAACTTTACAACAAAAATGAACACAAACTAACATACATGTCTTGTCATAACATAACAAGACAAATAAATATGAGCAACTAAAGCGCAGCATGAGTTGTCTCGCCGGCCCTAAAAATATGAAAGTCAGACAAGCTGGTCACTCTATATCTCGGCAGGCCGTCAGCCTTTCGGGCGAAGATCTTGCCATCTTTGGTCCATACGAAGCGCCAGGCCGCGGCGCGTGCCGTCTCCCTTGTCCGCTGAAAGAGCTGCCGGTTGGCGCTCGTCAGCCGTTCGTTCACGTAGAACTTTTGAGGAGCAGCAGTTAGGCCCAGGTCGGCGGTGGTGGTGCCACGGCGCACTCGGGCAGCCCGTATCAGGTCATCTCGGACGGCGCGGCGCGCCAGGCGAAGCACGAGAGGGCGCGGACGGCCCGTTTCGCGCCTAGACCCCGCCCTGTGCGCGAGCACTACGTCGCGCGCGTCCAACTCCACGCCCAGCTTGGCGCAGATCTGCGTCGCAAGGCCGATTGCGCTCTCCCCGGGTTCCTCCGGCACATTGAAAACTTGTATGTCGTTAGATAGGAGCTCCTGGTCCCTCTCGTGCAATTGAAATTGAAGGGCTGCGATAGTCTTCTCCAGTGCCTCGGTGGCCACCGATGCGACACTTTCGGCGACAGCTTTCTCAACGACCTCGACGCGACCGTCCAACGCGTCAATCCTGTTGTTAAACTCCGCTATATGTGCGCTTACGTCCCGAAACTCCTTGCGGAATTCCCGGAGTTCCCGTCTCACGGCTTGGAGCTCCTCCCTGAACAATCTCACCTCACAGCCGAGAGTCGACTGCATAGTATTCTCCCCAAGGGGAGGCACAAGCGGTTCTTCCGAGTTTGTCGGCGAGGGCGTTCGAACCGACGGCAGTGACGTCATCGGTTCACTCACAACAACTCGAACGGGCGTATTACTATTATCACCTTCCTTGGGCCTGGAAGCTGAGCACAAAGGGCAAACCCATTTAGACCGGTGGGTTTGTGCGTCAGCATATTTCACGCAGTCCTGGTGATATTGGAGGGAACAACTAACAATTGAGCATTTTATCCTCTTTTGTGTTACTAATATTGTGCCATTACAAGCCGAACAATTGACCATTTTTGAATAATTTTGTGCTGTAGAAAAATTCTAAGGTGGCAACACTATTCGCGTCACTGTTACGTTGACAGTTTAAAATTTCTGCGATGAGGGTACTCGCCAAATTACTCGCACTTATCTCTCAGAATAATATTGTTCTGTGTCTTGTACAAACAGCTATTCTGTGGCGTTTATTAATTTTTTGCAACTAAATTTGAGGGTAATTTGATCGTTTTATGTTTTAATAATTTTAAATTTTTGGTTAATTTTAGCACTTTTCTAATAGGTTTTTCTAATAAGTGTAATAATTGACCTCTATTCTTATGGTTTAACGTTTCACAACACAAATTCTCACTGTTTAGACACTTTTTTCGATTTATTTATGTGGAACTATTTTAGGTATGTGTTTACAGTTTAAGCCTTCAGCACAGAGGTAGATTAACATTTAGGCGTACAGGACACAGGATAGGCTACTTTTTTCTTTTTCAACGCGGACGAAGTCGCGGGCGCATGCTAGTAATTAATAAATGCGTGACCTTCATTCACATTCGTCTTAGTGAAGGATCAACACTAAGTTTTTACAGAGAGCATTATGCTGACTTGGAGTGGAAGTCGGTTTGTGGCAAGGAACGTTTCACAGTGTGTTTTAATTTCTATATATGTATTTGTATTAAGATTCAAATGTCCTTCGTTACGAATAAAATTTATTCTTATGCCTAAGTGTATATTATATTTATTTTATTTTTCTTTTCAGATGATGATATCTCTCGTGATGCTTATACCAAATAATCTGACCTCCTTAATAACGTATTGTACTGTTGTCGAGTCGTTCTTCACAACGCTTAGTTGCAGTGCTGTACTTTGGCTGCGATACAAGAAACCAGATCTACCAAGACCTATTAAGGTAAGAGCAATAATTAAACATGATGCCAGCCTGACTTGTATCGAGATGCAAGTTTTCTATAATTTTTGACTGGTGAAAAATACCATATACAATGATAGGGTCTAATTGTATGTCTGTGTAATTGTGCCTTATGTCGAAGCCATAAAATATTAGTCCCATCAAGTTAGCATCATCAAAAAATAGGGCTTTATTGGGAACACCATTACAATTGAAATGCACACTGACGATTTGGCTGTGTGTTTACTCATAGTTACTGTACACAGTATACAGTACAGTATATTACAGTACACCGAATGTGGTTAACTGTGTACCCGGGATCTGGTACCGAACAAAAATTTATACACCCCGTTTTGTAATTAAAAAAATGAGGGTTCTCATGCAGGTTCAACTATCTTTTTTTTATATATATAAATTACGTGTCAAATTGTGTGTCCGCGATGAACCCCTAAACTACTGAACCGATTTTGATAAAACTTCGTAACTATATGTTGTGTATGGCACGATGCTCGAAGACCTCAACCGAGTTTCTCAAAGGGTGGGCCTTAAGATGAATATGGACAAGACGAAAGTTATGTCAAATGTCCAAGTTGTGCCTACCCCAGTAACAGTTGGGAACTCAACTCTCGAAGTTGTTGACGAATACATATACCTGCGACAAATAGTCCAGTTAGGTAGAGCCAACTTCGAGAGGGAGGTCAATCGTCGAATCCAGCTCGGATGGGCAGCGTTCGGGAAGCTCCGAGACATCTTCTCTTCCAAAATTCCTCAGTGTCTTAAGACAAAAGTGTTCGACCAATGTGTGTTGCCAGTGATGACATATGGCGCTGAAACGTGGTCTCTAACCATGGGCCTCGTAAGGAAGCTCAATGTCGCTCAACGAGCTATGTAAAGGGCTATGCTCGGGGTTACACTGCGAGATCGAATCAGAAATGAGGAGATCCGTAGACGTACGAAAGTTACCGACATAAGCCGTCGGATCAGTAAGTTGAAGTGGCAGTGGGCAGGGCACATAGTACGAAGAGCCGACGGCCGCTGGGGCCGGAAGGTTCTCGAGTGGAGGCCACGGACCAGCAAGCGCAGCGTAGGACGTCCACCCACAAGGTGGACAGACGACCTAGTAAGGGCCGCGGGTCGACGGTGGATCCAGGCTGCTTCTGACCGGTCCAATTGGAAAATTTTGGGGGAGGCCTATGTCCAGCAGTGGACGTCCTACGGCTGAGATGATGATGATGATATGTTGTGTAATTTGGTCCAACTTAAAAGTAACATAGTTTATATCTCAATCTTTTTTTTGCATTTTATATAATATTATTATTAACATAGATCTGTTGTATACTTGCTCAAACCAGCAATTAACTTTATTCTTACTTTTCTTATTTAATCCTTACTAATATAATAAATGTGAATGTGAGTTTGTTTGTTACGCTTTCACCCAAAAACTACTGAACCGATCACCATGAAATTTTGCATACACGTTGTCTGGGATACCAGAAATCAGGAATGGTTTGTAATTAAAAATTGGTTGTTTGTTTGTTTGTTATATATCTGTGAATTCCATAATGAATCTAACAGATGGCTCTGTGTAATGTAATTTATCGGCTGGATTGAATAAAAAATTGCACCAGTGCGAAGCCGGGAGCGGGCCACTAGTGTGTGTATGTAGGTATGTATATATTTCAATGACGTTGCAGGTTCAACTATGGATGCCGATAGTGTTTGTGACATTGTGTACTGTTTTGCTTGTGGTGCCCATAATGAGCGAACCGGTGGCCGTGGTGGCCGGTGCGCTGATAACTCTCGCCGGTGTACCCGTATACTACACAGTCGTCAAGAGCACCCCGAAGCCTATTGAGAACTTGTCTGGTAATTTTTTTTTTTTTTGTGATAAACGGCGACGGGCAGGGGCTGACACTTCACTCGCAGGTCCCTAAGGTCCAAAAAGGTCCCTGTGTCGACATTGATAAAATAAAAATATTTATTACTTAAATAATTCTTCTATCATTCTTCTAACTATATTTCTATACATATTATAAAATAAAGTCGCTGACCGCCTCTGTCTGCTTCTCTAATAACTTCATCTAAACCACCCAATCGATTTTGATACAGTTTTGATTAACATACAGAAAAAAATACAACCGTGCGAAGCTTGGACGGGTCGTTTGAATTAATTAATGCATGCTAATTTCATTTGTAGTTAATTAATTATTCATAATTAATTCATAAAATAGGTTTTTTTTTATACGAAGATATGAATATTAATTTTCTTTAAAAAAGAGTAAGCGTCCTTGACATTTTTCTTTAGAGGTGCACTCTTTTTAAACAGTTTTATGCAGACAACGAAAAATATACATAATGTCTATTGTTTCTTTTTCCAGCAAAACTTACTCATGTCTGCCAAAAGTTATTTATGTCAGCGGTTGAAGACAAAGATGATTGAATGGACCAATCGAAATTGCCGCAAAACAAAATTTAAATACCTCCCACAAACTCTTAATAGTGGGATTAATATATAGTTTTGTTAATATATTATTAACGTTGTATTTCTTTTGTTGTAACAGTGCAAAGTAATATTTTTTATGTAACAAGATATATTCAAAGTATTTCACTGTTTGATCAAAACGAGATCAAAATATTTTATTGGCGTGTACTTAATTTAATGTTTTTACAAGATAATAATACTCTGCAGTAAGGGCCGGCGCACATTTGAAGACGGTACGGCGAAATATTTAAAAAAATTAATAGTATTTTTTATCTTAAATTCTTTTAATATACCGTAAAATGGTCCAATATTTGCTCCAAAAAAGGGAATTATGAATGTTGTTCACACTATTAATTATGAAATATACTAAGATGTATTAATTTAAAGAATGATATGTTATTTAACATATTTTTTAAAGTTAAATCAACGTAATGAAGAAAAATTAAAACTTAAATCTAAAAATATTTATGGAAATGTGACATTTTTATACTTGACATAGGTATTTAACTAAAAATCCCAAGCGGTCAGTTCAGGAACGGATTATATTTCACTGCGGGTACTAATTTTTTTAGGGACATCAATACATCCCAATATATCCTGCCAATCGTATTGAATTTCATCGACGGGATTAGGCCACATCCAGGATTTTAGCGACTTCTTCGCTATTACTTTTTTTTGACCAGGGTCCTCGGATAAATTAGTGTCATCAAAATTCCATATATTTACGGGCGGTATGTCTCTAACCACCTCTTTCATGTTTTCTATATATGCAGTGATAGTTTCCTTGTCAATGGCTGCTCTGCTGCGTTTAATGTTGGTCGCAAATCGTTGTGATAAACATGAATGTCTTTTTAGGAAACTTGACACCCACTCAGTACCTGGACAATTAATTATCTTTAAATTTTGAAAGTCCGACCAATTTTCTCCAAATATGTTCTAATAACTATGCGAAGATCAAAAACTTTGAGAAGAAAGCCGTACTCGCTGAGCCTTAAAATGCAGTCGACAAACAAGGCTTCTTCTTCACTTGAAAATGTTGTTAGAGCGCCTGGAGGTCTAGCTAGATGGCATTTTAAATCGTTGGAGTCTTAGCTGATTAATAATGGTTCTGCGTGGGATGCCATACTTTTCACTGGCTTTTCTTTGCGTTAATTCTTTATTTTCTATGGAAGCCAAACATTGTCTTAGAGTTTCGGAGCTGTAATTTTTATAATTTCTCGACCCTACACGTTTTTTATAATTTTTTGGCATCTTTTCTGAAAATAAATAACAATTTCCTTGATAAAAAGTGTATTAATAACCACTTACAATATTTACTTTTGAACGGCTTGTGTTTGGGTTTAGTTTGCTCCAGGCGCAAAGTTACCCCATCGTACCAAAGAAAATGTGAGGTTAGATTATGACCAACTCAGCAATCCAATGAAATATTTACGTATTCGTTTACCTGATTATATGCATAATAACATTAAAACATAATTACCTTAATGCAATATGCAGATTTCAAGATGGAAGTGGCTTTTCCGGATACAAAAAAAAAAAACTTTTAAGGTGCACCTGACTTATGAAAAAAATGGCGCATAAATAAGTAAGATGTTTCGGGTGCGTTCACAGTTAAATGAAATGTTGCACCGATTTGGACATATTAAGCGATAAAACATTTAAAAGAATTGAAGCATAATTATCCTTATAGGAGCAAAGTAGGAACATTTTACGGTAAATCAAATTTCATTAAATTATGCTGCGAAGGATGTCTATTGTTGCTGTAGCAAAATTTGAATTATATTAAAAGCATATGAGTTAGAGAATACTATGAAAAAAATTAAATGTACGGCCATGGCCATGCCATGGCGTACTCCAATTTGCGCGAGCCCTTAGTATACAAATATTAGAAAGGAATCTCTATTTTACATTGCTTACATTGTCTAAATTATTTTGTGTTTACAATCGACTTCCAAAAAAGGAGGAGGTTCTCAAATCGACTGTACTTTTTTTAATATTTGTTACCTAATAACTTTCGACTGGGTGAAACGATTTTGATGATTTTTTTTTAATTTGAAAGCTGGTGCTTCCCATGTGGTCCCATTTCAATTTGGTGCAGTTCTGACAAATGCATCCATGAGAAAACGGTTTGAAGTCGGTTTTGTTAAAAAGAGTTATGTTTATTATATGTATGTTCGTTAAATCTCACTCTTCAGTCAGTAGGTAAATAGGTATTGTATGCGTCGATTTTGTATTGTTTAACAAAGCTCTCTTTCTAATTATCCCAGCGGCGCTAATACAATTTAAGTAAACCTCATTATTTTAAGTGTGTTTAGTGTTAGTTACACGTTTGCATTTTTAGTTTTATCTGAAACTGTCTTATTATGCTACATCATTAAAAAGACTGTTTAGTAAATATATAAAGCTATTTTTTTCTAAAATCCGTTTACTGTTGTAAATAATGTAAGGCGATCGCTGAGGTTATTATCAACCGACTTCCAAAAAAGGAGGAGGTTCTCAATTTGACTGTATTTTTTTTTATGTTTGTTACCTCATAACTTTCGACTAGGTGAACCGATTTTGATGATTCTTTTTTTATTTGAAAGCTGGTGCTTATGTCAATTGGTCCAGTTTTGACAATGGCATCCATGAGAAAAGATCATTCGACTGTTTGAAGTCGGTTTATTTTTTGTTAAAAAGAGTTATGTAATTTCATCTCAGCAATCACCATAAATAGATAGGGAGCTGGGTGTTAAATAGAAAGTTTATGTCAATACAAATCTATTTGGTTCAGTAAATGAAAGTCGTATGCCCCTTCGTTTTTGAGTTACAGCGCTTTAAAAATGTAAAAAAAATATAAGTTACTAAATCATTTGTTCGCGTCTGCCTCTTGGACTGATGGTCAGAATCATCCTCAAAACGATAAACATCGAAGAGGCAGACGTCCAGACCTCTGTTTTATCACGGAGCGTAGTTGTAAACATGTTAAAAAAAAGGTGTACTAAATCATTTGTTCTTCGTTCTCGTTTCGAAAGAACGCAGGATAGTCGTAACCGGTGATGGCGTGATAACTCGGCAAGGAATTGCATAAGGAAGGTCCCATCCTTGAATGAATTTCTGTCACGTTAATATAACGACGTGTATTCCCAGTGCCGAAATCTATCCAAATCTTGAGAGGGCTCTTCAAAAACTCCATATTTCCCAGCATAATAATGAGGACGTCTGTATCGGCGCAACGGATGACGACATTGGCACGTTCTTCAATTTGGCAAATATAAAAAAATATTTTTGTGTCTGCTTCTTCATGCATGTCACATGATAAATCTTCATTAATTTTCCGAACGACATTTCCATTTTCAACATGGAACTCGTAGCAATAATCATGATTGACATTGCCAATCAAAGCTGCCATTTCTGCAGTTGCCCAATGTTTAATGAGGAAGGTCACCAATGCCTCTTTGAACCGCATGTTCTTCATCTCTTTGGCGAAATCCGAGGGGCGTACTTGCTGCGGTCCAGAAATTTGATACTCGCACTGTGTTCGTCCACGAAGAATCCGTTCGACATCTTTGATGGAAGGTGTGAAGTATCTATCAATAATGAGATCAATTCTTTCAGCGTCTGCCCAGCATACATTGTGCAACAGTTTTCTGGATAAATCACCGAACGTTCGAGGTAGTTGTTTGAGTGAATTTATTAGAAAAAAACCGTCGATAATTTTGATGTTAACTTTTTCTGGGGGCTCAGAAATTCCCATCGGATCTGCAATTTTTAGAAATTGAGATTTTTCGGTTTTATAAAATGTTCCATCAATGTGTGAAAACGCTGGAGGTACAGGTGTTACCGGAAAGCATAGTATTTTTTCAATATCTATATTTGTTGATAATGCCAGGAGACGTCCAAATACGTCTCTTTGCAGACGTTTGTATTCGTGACTTGGCGCGAGAGTAGTTTTTCAAAAAAAAATGTTTATAAAAATGGTCTGCCCTTGGAAAATCAGAGGTCTGGACGTCTGCCTCTTCGATGTTTATCGTTTTGAGGATAATTCTGACCATCAGTCTTAAGAGGCAGACGCGAACAAATGATTTAACTGACTGTATTTTTTTTACATTTTTGAAACGCTGTCAATTGAAAACGCAGCGCTACCATTTTTCAGTGGCAGACTATTTTTTTGTGATTCTTTACGTTATCATTAACCGAATAATTCAGGTCTGCCAAGCGAACAAATCATATAATCATATAGAAATTTTGGCACCCAGCCCTCTAGTCAAAACATCTCAGCTGCTCGTTGTGAATATATATCGGCCCAGACCAACTTGTATGTGCCTTAATGTATAACAATACTATAAATCCTAAGCCTGCAAAGTCTTAATGTTCTCTCTACATTTTATATTTTTAATATCCTAAGGTTTTTTAGTTGTTCCTGAACATAGTATAACATAGTGAGGGAATTATTCTTTCTAGTCGAGTTAGAAAGTATTTGTAAGAATACTGCTGTGTTTGTTAATTATTTATTACCAGTTGTATTAAAGTAATCTCTAAAATATGGTCGCCTCAAACTTGTTTTTTTTTTCTTTCAATTTTTCGTATTTATTATTGCATTGCATCTCATGTGATCATAGTTACCAATGCATAATACCTTATGCAAATATTGTATAATAAGTACAAACGAATACTCGTTATTGCCTGTATTTTTCAAAAAATATATTACGTACTTAATAAATATCTTTATTTTGTAATAATTGATATAAAAAATCCAAAGATTTGTTACGATTTGTTGCTTACTTCCGTAACTGTCGACGGCCAGAACTCAGAGTGTACCTCAAGTTATAATTAATTGTAAATGTCTGTTAAATTGAATTATTCGTGTGTATTTGATTTGCTTAACTAACGCTAAATTAATTTTGAACAAATTTCCTTTATACCTTTGTGATACCAAAGTTGTTTTCAATTGTGTGTTTTTGTAAAATGCTTATTTGTAAAGAGTTTGATTGAGTTTTTGAAACCAGTTCACCAAAAGTATTAAACTATTGTAATCTCGACTTTTAAATCTTATTATTTATTAGTGTAATGTTAGCTTTTCAATTGTTTTATACTGATGAAATTGAAATAAATCTGATTTTACTAATATTGATTTTATTTTATTTAATCTTAATATATATATACTTAAAAGGCGATGTGTGTTTGTATGTCTCCTATGGACTCGAAAACCGTTGAACCGATTTTGATGAAACTTTCAGATTAGTCCAGTGGGTGGTCCAGTGACGAAGTCGCGGGCAAATACTAGTAATATAATATTATTCAATTAGACAAAAAGCCTCATCCTCATCCTGAATAGATAGAAGCCGGTGTCTCAATTTCCTCGATCGTTTTAGTAGATTATACTTTAATACACTCGTGAACGTTATTCTATTCAATTGTAAGTGCTCTATTTTTGACAAATAGAAAATTATACCCCGAGGACTTAATCTTCTGCACAGGCCCTAAATAAGGTAGACAAAATACCTACATTTTTCATTTCCTTGCGAACCTATTTTAGCTAATCAACCGACTTCCTCCGCCGCGCTGACTTCCTTTCATGCTGTTTTCACCAATGGATAGAGTGGTTCTCGAGGAAGTCGTGGGCAGCAGGTAGTCTTCTATATAAATAAAAATTAAAAATGAATCACTAAATATGTTGCTAAGCGCAAAACTCGAGATTGGCTGGACCGATTTGGCTGATTTCTTTTTTGTTGTGTTTGATGAAGTCTGAGGAAGGTCTTTATGGAGAAAAAAAATACGAGGAAAAATTATAAACAACAATTTTCTTTTCGTCAGTCTGCTTGTCTATTTTAATCTTAATGATAATAGTATTGCTTTGACGAGGATTATACATTGGTTAAATAACAATGATAATTAAAAATAAATTTGCAGTCCATGCCTGCCATGCAATTTTATATTGTCTGTCGGGGCAACTCGACAAACAGAAATTTTGTTGTAAACTCTCCAATCTACGGATTCCGAATTGAGATGATTAAACTTCGAACCAGTTAAACCAATTATAAGAAACCCTACTATTAGTAGCCAGTCGATAACGTACAAACGAGATTGCTATAATTTTATATTCCAATTTATTTTTAATTGTCCGTAGGTACCACCATTATGATCCCGAGTGCAGGCATGAGTTTTTGAACCAAGTAAAATGTTCGCCGGAGACACCATTTTTTGCTTTTTATTAATTGCTGTAATAATTCACGAGGTATTTAAGTTTAAGTTTATTAATTGTTTTATTTAACCTCCTTACGTTATAGCTTCGTTCGGGCCATTGAAAGGTTTTTTACATGTAAGAAAGAAAGTGTGTGAAACATTATATAAAAAAAATCAAGAAAACTTGAATTAATCATTAACAAAAAACTACCCAAGTAAAACGAATTTTCTCAAAGGTGAGTAAGACCCTGACAAATCGATTTCTTGACCCAAAAAACCCTAGATTTTCGTAAAATCGTTAGAGTCGTTTGCGAGATCGTCGTGGCATATAAGAATTCCTCGTTTAGTATTATAATATAATAATAATTTTCGAACAGTGGGCATACTTAGTAGACATGTGGAAGGGACGATATACATATACCTACGTATACCATATCGTCGTTCTCAAACCTCAAGTACATTTTCAAAATGAAAAGTGTATCTCTCAATGTCCCTTTCTGTATCTTTCTCTACCAACGAGAAGTAACCAACCAAGTTTGTGAGTTAGTTAAGGCGTAACAAGAAAACAAAATATGAACTGGCTAGTCTAATTTAAATGTTGTTTCCAGCATGATGCAGCACGATTCCACTACAGTAACATATCTCAACGGTTCACAACACCTGCCGATGAGATCGAACCCGCTGCTGACGAGAACTATCAGGCGACGACCATTGTTGCCGGCCTAATGCCTGACAGGTTTGCTGAAATGTTCAACTTTCTTGATGGTGACAGTTTTGGTATAGGTCAGTATATTATTATTTTACCACGTACCTACTCAGTGACAGATTAATAAAGACATTCTATTACGCAACCCTGCTAAATTTAAATTTATAATGACGATCAAAAGAGTTTCTTGTAGAAACCTAATTGATAAATAAATATTTTGATTTTGATTTTGATTGCAGGCCCAATGCATGAGTTCGTATACGGCTGGCAAGCGATAGTGAATACAATGAGTATGAAGAATAACGTGGAAGTAAGAAAACGAGCTGGTCTTCAACGTTTTGCTTTGGCCGGTATAAATGGTATTACACTCATAAGCCACATTGGTGCAACGGAAATCATGATTAACGGCACCAGGACGTATTGTTTCGGAGGCGTGTCCCGACCACCTGGGAGAAGAAGTGTTGTTTGCAAGGTCAGTTCATGGCTCACTTGGTCTGAACACAAGGTGTTTTGACTTGTTCAATCTGCCGCTTCGTCGTAAAGCATTAACACCTATTGAATTAATTATGAGTTAGTTACAATTTGCGTAATTTTACATATCTCAGCAGACACACTCGATTATTTATCGCTTCACTCGTGAAAGTAAATACACGTATAATAACAACTCTTTTTAACAAAAAATAAACAGACTTCAAACCGTGTCATGGAAGCCATTGTCAGAACTGGACCAAATAGAAATGGGACCACACGGGAAGTACCTTGAATTGAGAACCTCCTCTTTTTTTGGAAGTCGGTTGAAAAGTGGTTTGAAATTGTCATAATCTATTGGGTTGCTACAAGCATCAAGTTTGGCTACCGTTTTACCTTTTGTCATAACCTATGCTACTAAGATTGTAGGTGGCTAACATCTAGTAGGTCATACAACGGAACGAACCCTGCAACTACAGAGACAACTTTGAAAAGTTATGCAAAGTTGGCCCCTGCAGAGAATCAAATCATAGTCATGTCAACCACTACCCATAGTCAGGGTGCTATCAAAAGCACCTTAACCTTAATATAGCCTTAATACACGCTTGGCCTCCCCGCGCTGGATAGCCGTGGCGAGGCACCGAAGTCGTGTCATAACGTCCCCACGACCCCGCGCTGGGTCGTTGGGTTTTAGCCGGTAGGAATCCAGCATAAGCCCGCAGTGTCCCCTAAAATATCGTATACGTCTAAATTAGCTTTCAATTTAATTATCAATATATTTTGTCTAACTTTTTTTTAAACATTAAAATTGTTATTATATAGAAAACTATCCGTATATAGTATATATATAATATAGTAGAGAAATATGCCATCACGGACATTTTTGTAGACCTATGAAAGAGAAATAATTTCAACATCTCAAACGGATTAGGCACAGCGCTTTCGTCGAAAGGTCCCAGACGGTTTGATTTTTTCCGAAATCTTCCGACAATGGATGTCATATTTGAACAAATTATCACTAAACAATATAAACTTCCTTTGGAATCACTCTATTTCAAATATTTTCAGGGTGCTATGTACCAAGAGGCACGATTCTCGTGCAAGGTACCATACTTGAGGTTTCCTACTACGCTTGGCTACAGATATTGTATTGATAAATATGCAGCTGTCAATACTTTGGACGGTACATACAAAAGTAAGTAGGTATTTTGAGAAATCTTTTAACAATGTTTTCCAATATTACCAGTAGGTACTAGGTACCGAATCTACAAGAAAACGTTACAAGAGTAAGTACTTAACTGGTCAATACCCAATCGTATACAACAAACTAAGTCTACATTTACAAACATAAACGAAATTATTGATAATACCTATTAATAATTATTATTTTCAGTTAATTTTAGAACTGGCACTGACTGCTTGATAACATTTAGAAATAATTATTGTCAAAGGTTACGGTTCGTATATCTCTTCTGGGAATCTGGGAACATGAACAATATCTATCATATTCCGAGAACATTCGGAATATTCTTGTTATAATTCCTGGTCATGTGTAGGTATATTCCAAGAAAGAAAGGAAACACCTAACGAGAGGAAGTTAGCTAACAGTACAGTTGACATACTAAATAATAATTATATTTGGTCTCATGTCTCTATAGCAAAGTATAGCTTGCCTTTCGAACTTTTAACTTTATCTATACTAATAAAAAAATCTGAAGAGCTTGTTTGGTTGTACGCGCTAATCTCGGGAACTAAGTACTTTTTGGAATTGAAAAAATATTTTTGTGTTGGATAGTCCATTTATCGAGGAAGGCTATAGGCTATAGAGAACGCGGGCGAAGTCGCGGACACCAGCTAGTAGTTATATACGGCGACTTATTTCGTAGCACGAAATCATTTAGTTCATTTGTTGATGATAGTCGAGGTTAAATACATGTTTTTCTTTGTCTTAGTCTTTTTTATATTATAAAAGGTTGCAGACAGACTCACGGTCCATTTGATGGTAGGGGTTACCGCAACTAAAATTAAAAGTGAAATGTTATTTTTGGATTTTTTTTTGTTTAAAATTTACTTTCATACTCTTGGCGATGATTTAGAAAAGTTTTCCTTGAAAATAGAAAAATATAATATTATAAAGACACCATGGTTCCTTCGAGCCGGATTTGAACCAGCGACCTATGGATTCCAGTTTAGACTTCTACAGTCCACCGCTCTACCAACTGAGCTATCGAAGGTGTTAGGCAAACGGTTGTAATACAAGTAGAACTTCGGAGCTTATATTAATGGGATGGTCTCGTTTTTGTAGCCCTCTCAAATGATTGCTGAAGCACGATTGGATGGTTTTCAGAGAATAGCAACAGGATCTTGAAAACGTTTACTGGGACTTTTTTAGACATTTTACTCATGTGCCGATAAAATAAGCAAATCGACCTTGTACATATAATGTATACTTTATGTTATTTCAAATAAATAAGCATTGATATGTTCAAGTTTTCCATAATTGTCCATAATATTCCACAGTTACTAGTTGGCCATAGCTCACTGAAGCTTGATATAATTCAATTTGTTGGACATTACAGCTACATATTGCGCTCGAGGTGAATCTGTACCGAAATTTCACTACGATTACATCTGCGAACGGAGAGAAATTAAAATCAAAAGGGTCAATTTGACTGACCCTAATGAAAGGTTTAATATAAGAAATCCAGTGGTAAGGAGAGCCGAGTACTATAGAGCTCCCTATGATATATTGAAGGCGTGCCCTGACTGGTAGGTCTAATTTATTTTGATATCTTCTTTGTTTATTATAGAATGTACTAACCATCATCAAAAGTACTAGACACCTATTTTTATTTGGTGAAGTAGCTTCTTCTAAGGGTGGTTACTGCTACCTGGTGGGAATCCCGAATGATTGCGAAATGCTCTGCCACTACTTACTATGTGCAGATCAGAGCCAAAGTTGGCCCTGCAAGGAACTGAACCTAAGACCTGACAATATATCTCGTCAAATGAAAATATATGATTAATTTATATGTAGAATATTTTGTGTTCCACTGTCCTCTGTTATATTTTTAGAGCAAGGTAGGTATAGTTAATTAAGATCGAAGAGGCACAGTCGGAATATGTAGGCACGTGTACCTTGAAGGGAGGAAGGAGATCTTCCTTATTTCCTTCCTGTAATTACACTTTAATGAAGCTAATATTGGCTTTTGTATATGTCTGAAAGGTCTTCGTCAATAGGTCATGTTGTTACGTCACGTGTACAAAACGTGAAATAAGGTTATTTTTAAAGGTATGGATGTAATCTTCGGATTTCACCTGAATTCTTTCATCAAGATTTGCCGTCTGGGTTGATGCAAGCTAACGACACAGCTTTTGTAGGGCATGGAGGCAAATACTGGCTCGCGCTGTACTATACACAGGTAAGATAATAGCGATATTTCTTAAATATAAACCTTTTACCAGCTGCTATTGTTAGGTGTAAATTTCTTGTCTTGATTGATTATTAGCTGGAAATTTAATACTGGTAAATCCAAAACAGTTTAATGATCATCAACTGTTGGCTTCCTATTTAGACTACGATGTTGACATTGATTAATATTTTTGATATTGTAAGAAAGTATTTTGATATTTTTTTACCTTATTGTTAATTAAGTTGAGTAATTTTTTCTCTCTAATTTATTTGACTGGAAACGTAAACACTCGATTTAGCGGGTTTCTTTTTCATTAGGAAAGAAAGACATTTCTTTATTAAAATTTTTATGTTATATTTCTATAACATACTAGCTTATGCTTATGTCTTCGTCCGCTTAGGTATCTCAATAAATTATACTTTTCCAACTATAAATAAATATAAATTACATGTCGCGTCGTCTTGGCTAAGTTAGCAGACAATAGATGGAAAAGTGAAGAAGGTATTAAATATCATGAATGCTACGTCAAACAAAATCCCTTTCACCTCTGCTTTGTTCATTGACGGGAGACTCATGGAAAATTTTATAGAAAAGTGAAGAAGGTATTAAATATCACGAATGGCTACGTCAAACAAAATCCCTTTCACCTCTGCCTTTGTTCATCGACGGGAGACTCATGGAAAATTTTTATAAAAACACATTAAACACATTATTGTCAGTAACGGTGTTGTCTTACAAAAATGTCACCGTGTTTTCTATAACGTAGACAAACGTGGGTGGCTTTCCATTCTGTAACCCATGAAGGTCGCGTTTTCAATGGGATGCGATGTGACATTCTGTGGGTGTAGGTACAGACAGATTAAATTATCTACCTACTTAATTCTGTCTACTTCATGAAATAACATAATGGAGGTATACCTTTTATTATGATTGGAGTCTCCACTGTGGATGATTATTGATAATTAATAACTTTATTGAAATTTATTGTATATCTTTTTCAGTTATCGTCGTATGCGATTTACTTTCAAGCTCATGCCGAGTATCCATGGCAATCGAATAGGCCAATTTTGTCAATGGATAAAGGTACGGTAAAAATACTTTTTAATTTGTTCTTCATATTATACGACACAATACGCTGTTCGAAATTTAATTAAATAATATTGTTTACTTATACAGCTATCAAAGTAATTTTACCTAACAACGTACAAGTATTTTTTTTAAATAAAATCTATCAAATTCATCTAAAATTGGTTCAGATTAAATGTACTAATTTATATTATTTTACAGTAAATATATTACACGGGCGTAGAGCTCCTAATATAAAATTATTTCAGAAAAAGTTTTAGTAAATCTTTATATTTATACATAAATAAAATATATACATGAAAATGTATTATCCTTAGGTGGTATTTGGGAGCAGCTATTGAAAGCCAACATTGGGCCAGATATGAATCTGCATTACAATCTGAACGGTATCTACAACAGGTTTGGAGCTAATATAGGATCACCGGATCTAATGCGAAATGATGGACAGGTACTTTAAGCCCCTTTTAAGTCATTTAACTTGTCGCCGACTGTTCATTACATTGTCACCAATCTAAAGTGAAATATCATATTCATACATGTGATATTATTATTAAAAATTTGGAACTTATCGCTTACGGTTAAAATTATATACGAAGTGGCAGGCGTATTCAAAAGTTCAGGGCTCTCCGATACCACTACAATCTTCATGCTTTTGGAATAGTCCATGAGTCTTGGGGTTTTAGCACAGGGGCTCTTTTCAGCGAGCTAACGAATAATCTGATCGATTTCACAAAATAACAAAGAGTTGGTAGCTTCCTCAAACAACTTAAGAGTCTATCGATTGTAAACCTAAATCTATACATTTTGTTTTTCTGGCCCCTCGTGGAAAAAGTTTGCTGACCACTGGTCTAAAAGAAGATGATTGCTATTAATATCTGCAAGGCGCTTCTTAATGTAGGGGAAGCTAAAGAGCAAGTGTTTCGCTCCGTCTTGTGTTTTCAATTATATGCCTCTTTTTTGGTGGCATCAATTTTCACTTTTGAGGATAATTTTATTAATAATTTATAACAAACTAGCTGTTGCCCGCGATTCGTCCGCGTTAAAAAAAATAAAAATTATAGCCTATCACGTGCCCCGTACGTCTAAATGTTTATCTACCAAGTTTATCATGAAAATCAGTTAATTCGTTTAAGAGTTATGGAGGAACATACATACAGAAAAAAATTCTAAAAATGGTCAATTTAGTTTCAGTATCATGTATAGAACCTTTATACACGATATTTCTGAAAACAAAGTAAATTACTCCATGACCGACCCCTACAGATTTATTATTAGTATTGTTATTAATATTTCATTGAAATCCTAAAGAGAGAGAAATAGACGGAAATGGACCTTTAAAATTTGGCTCTGGTCTGGATCTGAACAGTAGTGATAGGTCACACTGCGTTTCATTGAAATAACCGCATTTGTGTTGTTGTGTTTCGGTGAGTATCAGAGCCCATTCCCCTTTTCCTTCCTTATCCCTTATACTACTTATACGCACTTGTAATTGTTTCTTTGCTTATGTTATGGGCGACAGTATAGCCACCTACCATTAAGTCGTCCCCTTGTCAGTTGAAAAATTAACATTAGTGAAAAATTAATTGTGATTATATTTATACATTTATAGGTTCAACCATCCAATTTCATATCTGAAAGTCGCGATGCTCCGTCCGAAGTGCAATTATCAGCAGATCCCGCAGGTAAACGACAACGCTTATATTAACTTCGTATGAACAGCAGTCTGTAATACAAAAAGATTTTGAAGTATATTATGTTATTTCATTTTTCAATTAAATAACTTACGTCGCAATGC
Organism: Synanthedon vespiformis; assembly: GCA_918317495.1. NCBI lineage: Eukaryota > Metazoa > Arthropoda > Insecta > Lepidoptera > Sesiidae > Synanthedon > Synanthedon vespiformis. The sequence goes on from OU906947.1 coordinate 10,457,375, forward strand.
ATATGTAAGTATTATTACAAAATATTAAATTAACATAATATATCTTCACATAGTTATATTATAAGTAATTTGAAGTCGGGTCCTGCTTTGCTAGTTTTTCGGTCTTTCCATGAGTGAAAACCGTATCAAATTATATTGGGTGGTTTAGATGAAGTCGACATGATGCGAACAGACACTTTGTGTAATGGACACTTCCTAGAAACTGATAGGAATATACGCTACTACTGCTACTGTCTCTAATCTAAATCTAATCTCTAATTCCTTTTCTCCTTACAACATAAGTTAATAAGCAAAGAGCAATCTGCAAGCGATAACTTTAATCAGACAATTATTTATTTGCTAAATATCGAACTAAAAATTATAGTCGTTGTCAAACGAAAATCTGCTATGCGCAAAAAGTAGTAGGTATAATTTTGAAAAATTACACATGAAAATTTATTTAAAAAAATAATATTTGAAACTTAGGGTTGTTAGACGTAAACTTAATTGTATTTTAAACATGAAAATTCAATACTTTATTTATTATTTTGATAATAGTGTAAATTTTCCACATATTTTGTTAAGAGGTCGTAGCTCGATAAATGGTGCTCATAAGCTTTTTTTTATATGATAGATAAGGCAGTGAATTATTCACTAAAAGGTCAAAATATTTGGAATCTCACAAAAGTGCACATAGCAGATTTTGCTTTGACAAAGACGAAAATATAGATATTTTCAAATAGCAAATATTGCTATAAGAAAAATATCAGTTTGTATGTATGACTTACCAGTACCTACCATTAAGTGCATTGAACGCTATACCAGTAATAATAATACGACTTTACTGTTTTCAGCCGGAGACCCAAATATTGGAAACTACAAGTTAATTCATGATTCTCAAATTCAAGCCAAATTTGAACATGGAAAGAATATGTAAATGAAATAAAAATTGCATAATAAATAATTAAATATTTACTGAAAATACAATTATCGCCTTTTTTTTATTCTCGTGATGTTCCTCAAAGCTTTGATCAGTACTAATTTATTATAATCCTATTCATAGTTATATAGTGTAAAACGCGACTCGCTCCGATTTTGTACGCATACATTTTTTTTCCAAACTAATACACTTTTCCTCGTTTATCGTCTTTTCCATTAGTGAAAACCGTATCGAAGTCCCTATTTTTTTCTATTGGATAATTATGGTGGAGGTCTATGTCCAGCAATGGACATCTAAGACTGAGATGTCAATAATAATGTATCAAAATCCATATAATTTAAAAAAATATTTTAACGGATCATAGCTAAGATCATCACGACTTCGTCCGCGTTCTCTATAGCCTTCCTCGATACAAAAAGACTATCCAACACAAAAAGAATTTTTCAATTCGAACTACTAGTTCCTGAGATACCGCGTACAAACAAACAAACAAACTCTTCAGCTTTATAAAGCTGAAGAGTTTGTTTGTTTGTTTGTATATATGTCTGTATAGATTCGTACCTAAATAAAAAAATAACTATGCCATGTCCATTCCATATAAAATTTTCATAAGAAAGACTACAAGACAACAAAGACTTCTTGCTGGCCTTACTGTCGTTACCTTATCCCTAGCTATAGATAAAGTTAACGAATAGCTACCAACAAGAAGAATGTATGATTGCTTAAAGGCATTTATCATTAAAAAAGTAGGTAACAAAATTTTTCGCAACATCGCCAGCAATGTAAAAAAATACAACAAAAGGTAAAATAAATAAAAAAATCCACTAAGAATTATTTATTCATATAATTCTTTCATTTGTAAATATTTTATAGGTGTTGACAAAATATGCGTCAAGTTATACAATAAGAATAATAGAACACCAATAATTAGTACCATACATAAGTGAATACATAATTATGTTCTTATATAGACACGTAAATAGTTAGGACATTTAAAACGGCGGGTTGTAAATCAACGTTTTGTTGTTGATCAAGCTCTGATAGGCGAGTTCGTTTGAATCGTTCTTCAGCTCCACCAGTGGCAACAAACTCTCATATCCTGTCACCTTCGCATTAAAGGGTCCCTTATGGAACAATGTTTCTTTCATTTCCTTCTTCACTTCCTCCTCATTGATGTCAGGATTTATTTGTATGTTCGATAACTTTGCAGTGACAGTCGCCGGCGGTATCGTCGTCAGATCATAGTCGATAGCGCGCAAATCTCTCACGGGAATCACGTCGATGTTGCCGTAGTCAACATACTTCACTCTCACCAAATCGGCTGCAACGATTTCTATGATCACAGCGCGGTACCACATGTCGTCCTCGTAGAAGCGGGCGACGCACGGATGGAATAAGTTCGGCTGAACTATATTCGGCTTATTGGCGCAAGCCCGCAGACGAGACTCGTATGTGTCCTGGAAAGTCGTAGCCAATAGACGTCCCTGACTGACGATGTTCAGCTCGACGCTAGTCAGATCGTTCATTGTTGTCATGGTGCACAGAAACTCGTCCTCGGCGAATTTCGAATACGCCATATAAGAGCCCTCATGAGCTGCATCAACCAGCAATCCATAGCGTTGAGCGTCTTGCATCAACATATAAATCTCGGCGTCAATAACTGAGGGAGAGCTGACTAATACAGAGGCTGCCCCCTCGGTATCGTTTTCCGGGGTTGAAGATTCCGGTTGTTGTTCGGCTTCATTTTCCTCAGGTGGGTGACGGTCGAAAGTGCTGGTGCCCATATTGAAATAAATATTCGCGGGAATTCGCACAAAGTGTTTGAGAAGCGAATAGTTTTTGTGGACGAGTGATGTCTAGCGCCTAGACTCGTCGAATGCACTCTGAGCGAGCCTGGCGGGCTAGATATACCCAGGACGTCCCGGAGTGGGTGGCGCGCCAGAAAATCAAATTGTAACTGCCCCCCCTAATGAAAATTTTTAACATCCAACTAACTAATTAATAATCAACTGGTAAAGAGAATGCATGAAAATAAATGAAGCAATCAGAAGAAATCAAAAGGAATGAAAGAATGAAAGGATGAAATGAGGAATGAAGCTACGCGCCTACATAACTACGTGGCGCTTCACCCTCTACACCTAAACCTTCGGGACTACAGCGCTACGTAGCACAGCTCTACGCTGAAGTCTACGTAGCTTTCCTGAAACACCTTCCTTCCTTCACACACTCATACTTGCATACTTATAATATTTACTTATAAGAATATTTACTAATTTTCTTAATACAAATTAAGATGTATTTTATTGGCATTGTGATCGTCTAATAGCGGCAGAGCTCTACGTTATGTTCAATAGTAACCCACTGATTCTTTGTAGAGGTACGTAATACTTTGTGCTAAACTGTTTAATGAAATTAATAGGAGAATTTAATGAATTTAAAGAATTTAATGAACTTAATGAATTTAATACTCTAGCATGGATCTACTAAATGTTAATAAGCTAATGAGATTTATATATTAATCAGATAGTGAAAAGAAGTTATATAAAATAGGGTTAGGTAGGTTTCACTATATTGACTAGTGAATCTTTAAGCCATCAGGCTAAAGGAATTTAAATAGGAACCCATTCTATAACGAAAGGGTTAAGGATACTCGCGAGCCCCAACCATTCGCCCCGAGCCGTGAAAGTCATCCACAGTATTCTTTCTCCGTTTGACAGGAAAGGTTATAGTTGCGTCACTTAGACGATAAATGGTAGGATTTAAGGAATCCTCCAATCCCATATAATTGTATTTCAATATTTACCAGAGAGTATCTCTAGGTCAATCAACACCATCATCATGATGTTAAGGTTGCAGGAACATGGTTGTCACTTTGAATGATCTGTAGCAGGTCATGTACTTAAATTGCTTGCAAGCGCTCTGTAGTGCTACGGTTAGTAGTACGGGACTACAATGGCCTCGACTGTTGTTCACCTCCCCTCGCGGCTCCTTCCGCGTAAGATCGTCAGTAAATCAACATCTAATCCAAAGTGCCCCAATTCTGTTGGTACTACCTCCCGAATTACGCCATACTTATTGAGTCACTTCAGCCGAAGAAGAACACGTATGTTCGAAGCACTGCCTGTTTCCAGTCACTCGAAAGGACGATATTTTAATTCAGTAATATAAATTCGTTGGGTGGGGACCACCAGATGGTCGTGTTAGCTGACCACGAGCTTCTCCATGTGAAGTAATCAAATAATCATAATAATTCCATTTCAATATAGAGATTGGAGTGGTTTGGTGAGTAAACTCACAGTAGGAAGGTTTCATAGTTCTGCAAGCATATGCTTGGCAGGTATGTTGGTTTGGTAAATAATAAAACTGTCTGATTAGAACAGTCTGCATAGTAGATGATAGCTGGAACAAGGCAATCCAATATCGCCAGTGTATAAATTATATAATAATATTTTATAAATTGGTTGAGCTACAGCCCAGTTGAGTCTGCTGGTATTATTCATGAACAATTTAAAATGAATATGTACAATAAAAATGTAACTTTTAGCATGTTTGCTGCAATGTTGAATTAGGAAACTGCAACAAGTCTGTACTTGTGAGGTTTCTACGCACATATATATACTAGAGAAGACTTAAGGCTTCCGTGGGGCTGTGATAATGATAGAGATCAGAATCCAGAACCACTTGAGTACGCTGGGAAGTCAGAAGAATTATATCTCATGTAAATACAGCGGTAAAAAGATAGATATTTACGGGTAAATATCCACCTGTAACTCACCTAGCACATCCTAGGCACAGATATCTATATAAGTAACTGGATTTCAAAAATAGATGAACGACCTTTAAGAAACTGCATCAAGTCTGTACTTGTGAGGTTTCTACGCACATATATATACTAGAGAAGACTTAAGGCTTCCGTGGGGCTGTGATAATGATAGAGATCAGAATCCAGAACCACTTGAGTACGCTGGGAAGTCAGAAGAATTATATCTCATGTAAATACAGCGGTAAAAAGATAGATATTTACGGGTAAATATCCACCTGTAACTCACCTAGCACATCCTAGGCACAGATATCTATATAAGTAACTGGATTTCAAAAATAGATGAACGACCTTTAAGAAACTGCATCAAGTCTGTACTTGTGAGGTTTCTACACACATATAAATACTAGAGAAGACTTAAAGCTTCCGTGGGGCTGTGATAATGATAGAGATCAGAATCCAGAACCACTTGAGTACGCTGGGAAGTCAGAAGAATTATATCTCATGTAAATACAGCGGTAAAAAGATAGATATTTACGGGTAAATATCTACCTGTAGCTCACCTAGCACAGCCTAGGCACAGATATCTCTAAGGACGCTGATTTTACTATTAATTTTAAACCACACAGTCGGTTGTTTCACAACCAGATCTGCGAACAAATTCAATATTTAGAATTCCATGTTATTATAATCATATATAACTACAATTTCAATAATTATTCACCAAATATTCAGAAAGTATTAACAATTACTGCAAGGGTCATTTGTTCATATAAAAGACAAGGCAAAGCCATCGTGTATTATTTTATTGTAATGGCTAATGTCTGGTACTTGTAATTTTGTATGAATTAAATATTAAAGTTCATTATATAATACTTAAATGTAATAGACTCATAAATCAGAGGCTTATTATGCCTTTAAGTTTGATCAAGAGTCTGCTTTCAAAATCTCAATTTAATATATAACAAATGTACATGAAGTTGAACTTAGTTTGAGTTACAACTTTCATATAAATAAATGCTCGACAAAGCCATTATGTATTACTTTATTGTAATGGCTAATGTCTGGTACTTGTAATTTTGTATGAATTAAATATTAAAGTTCATTATATAATACTTAAATGTAATAGACTCATAAATCAGAGGCTTATTATGCCTTTAAGTTTGATCAAGAGTCTGCTTTCAAAATCTCAATTTAATATATAACAAATGTACATGAAGTTGAACTTAGTTTGAGTTACAACTTTCATATAAATAAATGCTCGACAAAGCCATTATGTATTACTTTATTGTAATGGCTAATGTCTGATATTTGTAATTTTGTATGAATTAAATATTAAAGTTCATTATATAATACTTAAATGTAATAGACTCATAAATCAGAGGCTTATTATGCCTTTAAGTTTGACCAAGAGTCCTCTTTCAAAATCTCAATTTAATATATAACAAATGTACATGAAATTGTACTCAGTTTGAGTTACAATTTCCATATAAATAAATACTATTAAGCCACAATGCAAAGCACCGCACACTATCGGATCATCACACCAAATGTTACCTAATCACTCATTATATGCTTAGAGTTATGTAGTTAGCTAATTTATGATATAGGTTGTGCCTAGCCCACACCTCACTAGCTAACTCCACTTATATACTCATAGCAACTTTGCACTATTTATACTTATTTTCTTACTCGTACTACAGTTGTCTACTGAAACTTCTGTTCTGTCATGAAACTCCACTTACTACAGAGGTATCTCTCTTGTACTGTTAATTCCTCCTAACATTGCTTGTGTACTACAATTGACTACTGAAACTTCTGTTATGTCATGAAAACTCCACCAACTACAGAGGTATCTCTCTTGTACTATTAACTCCTCCTAACATTGCTTGTGTATATTTACCTAACCTTACTCACATATTTATACCTCTTATAAGGGTTTTCTCTCAACGTCGCAATCTGTATTCTAAACCCTTGACATTAAATACCTATTACGCTTACTCACTAATTAGTAACCTAACATATCTATCATTTAATGTATTGACAGTATAACTGCCACAGCTTCCTCACTCACTTCCGTACGTTAGCTATTTGCCACTTGCCCTTACATAACCTACTCTGTCCTCACGATATACGCTACACAATCGCAATAAATTACTCCTTCTGACATTACTTGTGTTTATCTCCTTACTTTACTCACGTATTCCTACCTCCTTACAGTTTACCTTAACGATGCTAGCATCTACATATTAAAACTTTAATATAAAAGTACCTATTACTCTTATTTACTAATTACTAAACTATCGCACAGGTTAGCTATCAAAACTGCCTTCACGCAGTACCTAAATTTAACCTTACGCACATAAAAACTTACTCACTCCCATACGTTAGCTATTTACCCTTTGTTTTATATAATCTGCTCTGTCTCCACTATATACTCCACCATCATATTAAATTATTTCTACTGTACTATGAACTCTTTCTGACATCGCTTGCGCTTGTTTCCCTACTCTTACTCACGTATTTTTACCTCCTTCCCTCACTCATACGTACAGATAGACATTCGCACTCATGACCTCATATGAGATACGCTGTTTGTGTTAAATAGAATTAATTATATTATAATACTTGAATTATAACTCTTATCTAACATACCTCACACACTCATAATAAAATATATTCATATTTACTCCCGAACGTTAGCTATCTGCCCACCTAGGTCTTCGTATAGCTATGTAGCAGGAGATTACCTATTTCCTAGCCCTTTCCTACATTGGTGGTATACGCATGTAACTAGTAACTGTTTGTAAATATTTAGTAGTTCACCATATTCTAATAGGAATAACCGATTCAAAGTTTAAGAATTAAACAATTACCTATCTCCCAATATTAAACACTATTACACACCAAGGTATTTGCCTATTCCAGTATCAACTCATGATCCTAATTATAACTTATCTCCCTAATCACGGCGACGCGATATAACAAAGGCGTAATTCCTTACTAGCTTGCCCTCCTAGCCTACTATTCCTAACACATGTCACAAATAAATCCTCCTTTAAATACCTATTACGACTACGTACTCTAGTAAATCTGTCAAAATATAGTCTAGATAGTCGCTAACTCCATACACAAAATATTGCACCTGTAGTTTATAAAATAGTGAAATTCAAACTAAATTTCAACATGTAAATAAAATCCTAACTCTTTCAATATAATTATGGTTCAGACCCTAAGTAAACCGCTTTCAATTAAATGAACATACAAATACAGTCAATGATAACCAACAATCAATAACGATAATAATTAGTAATAACCATGCTCACTAACCTCGAGGTCACTTATATGACCTACCCTTATACCCTTCAGGCTTTGCAGGTGTTGAACTCGCACCGCCAGACCGCCTCGCTGGATGCCCACTTTTCACTCGCGACTAACACACTTAAAGCTATACCTAATTTCTTACAAAAGTCACACCAATAAAATTAATTATGTCACACAATTACTACTTTTAAATACTATGTAAACTTTAAATACTATTTTACTTTAAGTGCTAAATGCTACCTAACTCACTGATTCTAATAATAAAATTCAACACTTGATATCGACAAGAGAATAAAAATGCAATTAACCCGACATACAAAGAGTTACGGCCTCTCAGTATTTCTCCGCGTACTCTGGCTTTCTTGGCTTCGCGTAATTAATTCCTGTCCTACTTCTATCAGAGCCCGAACGCCCGTCCTACTCCTATCATAGCCCGGATGCCAGTCCTTGTATCCTGTTCCTATTCCTTCCAAGAGACATCTGTTTAGCGCGCTTTTTTTTTTTTAACCACGCCACCAATTTCAACCAATCGACGTGTTTCCAGCCTGTCCCCACGCCGATCTATTCCCAAAATCGATCCCACCAATTTCAAATCACGCCCATCTCCCCTGTTTTAATGCAAACCCTATATGCATCTCTCTTGCACTCATATTACAACCCTTAACCTTATACTCAACACTATCTACATCCCTTTCGCACTCATCGTACTTCCCTTAGTTTTGACATAAAAAATATTGAAGTTATTAGAGACCCCTGGACCAAGCGTTTCAATTTTTATAATAATATTTTATTGTATGGAGAAAACTATGATTTATTTCTACACTAATATTACCGATAAATCTTCATAGAAAGAATAATTTTATTTTGCTTTAATCCAATATTATTCATTCAACTATATTACCTAATTGCTCCTACTACAGTCTAGATAAGGCCTAATATAGTGAGATTCGGTCTAAGCTATATTTGCCCTACATTAAATTTCTAAACGAATATGTACATAATAAAATAAAACTATTATTTTTTTATTACCTACGCAACCAAATACTTCACACATATTCCCAGTACGCTTTCCCTTTTTTTTTTTCTTTCCCACGTTTGGCGACACTTCGATGATGGAACAGCTCGCGAACGTATTGTAAGCAATAAATTACAGAACTTAATTGTTTAAAGTTTCTAACAAAAAATCAAAAATCTTGGCGACACTTCGATGGCCATAAATCGATCTTCGTACAGCTCTTAAAGAGCCAACGTATTGCAAGCAATAAATTACAGATCCTAATTGTTTAAAATTTCTAACAAAAAATTAAAAAACTCTCGTGGTTAATTGCCAACACTTTTGTATTTCAATTTCAAAGAAGGACACGCAACGTATGACATTTTGGTTTATTTATTGCTTGCAGCTGTTATTTTAGGCGCGCAAGTCGTCAATGGTCAATTTTTGGAAACAATAACTTAACATTTCTATGAAATCCCTTTTTTTTTCCCTCTGCCGGTCGTTCCGTCCGTGCATTCCCACGCAAGGCAATTTTTAATAATATAATTATTTAAATAATCTCGATAATCTAATGCGACGCAAGGTCGTTCCGTTACAAATACAATGCATATACTTTAATTTTACCTGTAGACTCGAACATAACACACACCTATACGAATCATTGACATGTCTGCGTCGGATATTCTGGGAAATATTGGAATATCGAGGCTCTTATGTCTGTAAACGACAAAGTATTACGAGATTTCATTAGTTTATTTATTCATTATTTTTTAAAAAAAATCATTTTACACTTATAAAAAAGTTTATTTGATAATCGCAATAATAAATACAATTATTTGCAATAATATAGTAAAACTTTAACAATTATGAGAATAGACAAAGAAACATAATAAAAACTGATTAAGTTTCAATTTCCTTTTAAATTTCCCGCCAAAAATTTATTTAAATTGCCAGCGTAAAAATATAGTGTGTTTACACGAGAGATGTAAAATTAGTAAATTACGTAATTCAATGTGAAAAAAATATATTTAAAAGAATGTTTAACAATATTAAATCAATTATTTATTACAATGTTGCAAAGAAATTCTAAAACTTAAACTCGTACGTTTTGCACTATCAAATGAAATAGTTTAATGGTGGCAACCTTTCTCTGTCTAACACCGATTTGACACCTAGTTACCAGGCTGTAAAATCTAAATAAAAAAAAACACCTTTTGTGCAATTTCTGTCAGGCCAGGCAAGGCCCAAGAAAAATCCCGTTAACTTATATTACTTTTCATTACAACACATTCAAACAAAGGGATTTTACTATTTAAAACGGTTGTTTCTTCGTTGCTAGTTATATGATATTTTTATACTAATCGAGTATCGTCTGATGTCACAGTGAACGGTTTATTTTGGTCGTTTACAAGTTATCGATTTTATGAATTAATATTGTTTTCATGTACAGTGTTATAGTGTGATTAGTTTTTGGTGAACAGACGACAGGATTTTTGTGCTACAGTTAAATTAAGGTGAGCAATTGTTGGATTCGTGAAAGGCGTTCAGAGCGAGAACAGTCGCTTTTATAGTTCTTTTGTGACGCATATATTGCCTACTCGCCTCAATATTATCATTTGGTAAATGACCACTGATTAACACTGCTACAACTCTTTTCGAATATAAATCACAGCCTTGTGATGTATACAAATAAATTCCTACATTGGTGTCATCATCAATTACACCACTGACAGTGATGAGTTTTCGCGTCACTTTTTGTTAATTATAATAGTCAAATGTTGATTTCATATCAAAATAAACAGTTGCCAAGCTTAAATAAACTTTTTTTTTTAAAGTATGACAATTAAAATTCGTGAATCATCACTGTAGTTGTATATTTTGATCTGATAAGTGCAAAGTCAATATGGGCCATATTGATTATTGATTTATTTCATATCACACATCAAAGAGATTATAACATAACCTAGAATATATTTAGTATAGTTTGATCAAATTTAAGTTTATAGCAGAGGGGTAATTAATTATACTTATGTATTAGTTATAGACTGGTAAACCCAGACATATTACTAGTTAATAATAACATTGACATGACTATATAAGGGCCTCTTTCACCAACTACAAGTAAATTGCTTAGAATTAGAAATAATTTTATGTTTTATTAAATTATGCATCCATTGATTTTTAATATATCAACTGAATTTGAACTGAATTGATGTACATGATGTCATGTTTTTTTTTCAACTGCATCTTTCTATGGATTTCTTTTGAGAAAATATCCTCATAAATAAATTTAGATAATGGTCCGTCAGCCAGCGACAGATATTCATGACCAATTTCCTCCCAGTCGGTAACTCGTAAACGGACTAAGAGAGTTGTATCATGAAGCGTTGTTAACGTCAGCTGCGGCTCCGATGGTGGGTTGAGCAGTAGAGTGGTAGCCGCCCACGCACATAATAAAAAAAATTTTTAATCATTTATTCCCGATTAAAAATTCATCAAATTATAGTTAGCCTAATATTTTGAAGAAACAAAATTGTCAGCTATTTATAAAATGGTGGATTATACGTCAGCAGGTCACACGAATATATACGTGTTCAGTGATTACCTCCCAATAGAAAATTTATCAGATGATAGTTTATGTATTACTGTTAATAAATAAAAAAGTCAGCTGGCTATATCTTGGTGGAATGCTTGTCAGCTGATGCTCTGAAAGTGTAACGGGCTACCACTGCTCAACCCACCATCGGAGCCGCAGCTGACGTTCACAATGCATCATGATACAACTCTCTCAGGCATTTTACAAATTATGGACTTGGAGGAAATCATTGACGAAATTAGTGCCTGGCTTAGGGACCATAACTACAGAGATTACTTGAAAGATTTATCATTTTTTTTTTTCTATTTTTCTAGTATAATTTCTTCATACATTTCACATACTTAACTTATTTAATGAAATCATTGTAGTAGTTTGGTATAATTTGTTTGCTCGAAACAATATGTTAGTTGCAGGATATTTTTTTTAGTTTTTATTCTCTTGAATGACATAAATAAACAAACAGTACAGTACCTACACGCAAAGATGAATTATCACTATCATGTGAGTGACGTCATACCTATTATCTCATGACGGTTACTACACAAAGTAAATTTAAAAATTAAATGGAAATATCAAAGTATTTTCTATTGAAATATATAATTTTTATTTAATCTATATAATTTGTTGAATAGGTATAATTATAATTGTTTTTATACTAGGTATACATATGAAATTTATAAAGAAAAATTATGGTTATCATTTTGTTTACTAGGTTACAACATACATATATTATAATGTTAAATTATAATATTTTATATGAAAATAAAATTTATTTGAATCACAAGTATTATAATAATTATTTGTACAATTAGAACAAGCTAGAGTATCATTGTAGACTAGTATGTATATTTAGGTTGGCGAGAAAGTAATTTCAATGTTTTTGTGTGAGATTTTTCACTCAAATTTTTCTTATATAGGTTCAAAGACTTACTTCAATCAATTTTATTGTTGTGTGTGATTGTGTTTTGGCAATTTCGCACAGTCATGTCATGATTTTATTCAACTAGGGCTTTTATTTTGTGATCATCAACTTCAGATGTTCAATCGAAACATTGCTCACATTTGTTGAACAATCAACAGCATAAGCTTCACTTAATCACACTTTCTTTCCTAAACTGACTATAGAATTCATTTCTATAGCAACCTAAAAGTATTGACTACAAAATTCCAAAAGAAAAAAATCTAAAATTGACAAAAGACTTATGAAACAAACATCAAAGTTATCTACTAAAGCTAAATTGAAATAACTTTCTTGCCAACCCAATAGTATGCTATGTGTTTTTGTGTTTAGACTGAGCCGTGTCTTGGGGTAAAAGCACCCCGGGCACTACGGTGGCCCCAGATACACCGGCACCAGCGCCCCATCCACCCGGTAAGTTTTATTTTGAAACTAGCTGGTGCCGTTCTCTATAGCCTGTAGAGTTTTTCAATTTTTCAATTCGAACCAGCACTTCCTGAGATTAGCGCGTATCTACAACCAAACAAACAAACAAACTCTTCAGCTTTATACAATAGTATAGGAGTATATATAAATAATTTTCTTTTGTATTATAAAGGACACAGATATTCGGACTGGTGAGGTAGTAGCCACTTGATAGAAGATGACTAGTTAGTTATAGTATCATCTAGAAAAAACAAGTTAGGCATATTGGATAAATCACAAAAGCAGACATGCTATAACATATTTCAATATAGTTTACTGTTAGAGGGTTGTTTACGTAGACAAGTTTATGAAATATTACAATATAATATTTAATTTTACTTATATGAATTTAAAAATACTATGAACATTTACAATGTACACAAGATTTTGTATTAGTTTGTTGTATTTAAAATATGCATAGATAAATTGTTAATAATTAATTTGTGAATAATTGTAAAATTACTAACAAAAATAAATGCTTAACACTTAGTTCCATTTAATTAATTTTATTTGATCACAATCGTGAACAATGAGCATTACGACTAATTGATTTATAATTATTAATTTCTTATAAATTTTATATACCTTTAAAAGCAGATTGTAATGTGAAAAGTCATTATTGATGGCATTGCGAGATATTCAAGGCGATCTAATGGCTCAAAAGTTATGTTTAGTTACATCATGTTACATATGACGTAATCAACGTTGACCTGCTCGCGCGCAACTGTTTCAATCTCTGCTAATATATAACATAGTAGACCAAGTGATAAATAGGGCTTTATTAATAAGGACTAGACAGTTTGAAAACATTCCCATAGGACACATATAATGACTGTTAGATCTGCACGATAAATATGAATATGTAGGTTGTAATTATATCATAATTAATCAATCAATACTAATAATAAATGTGTAAGGGTTGGTCATGGAGTAAATTACTTTGTTTTCGGAAATATCGTGTATATAGGCTCCATACATGATACTGAAACTAAATTGATCATTTTTACAATTTTTTTCTGTATGTATGTATGTATGTATTATCAATACTAATAATAAATCTGTAAGTGTAGGTAGGTATTGTGTGTATGTATGTTCCTCCATCACTATTAACCGAATTAGCTGATTTTCATGAAACTTGATACATAAAAATTTAGACATACAGGACACAGGATAGGCTCCTTTTTTTCAACGCGGACGAAGTCGCGGGCACCAGCTTGTTTAATAACAAAATAGTTTTACATTTTTATAAAAAAAATATAGTAAGCATATATATTTTTCGAATTCATTTCATTACTTACATTAGATATGAGGAATGAGGATATATAGAATACTAGCTGTTGCCCGCGACTTCGTCCGCGTTAAAAAAGATAAAAAGCCCGTAGGTACTTCTAAATGCTTATCTACCAAGAACATACATACAGAAAAAATTCTAAAAATCGTCAATTTAGTTTCAGTATCATGTATAGAGCCTATATACACGATATTTCTGAAATAAAAGTAAATTACTCCATGAACGACCCCTACAGATTTATTATTAGTATTGATATAGAGGTTCAAAGAGTCATTAGGCATATCCTATCATTCAGCCATTTCATATCCTATCAGGTAGAGCCCAAACTCAGTGGGTTTTGAAAATATTTTTATTTTTTACGAAACAACTGATTGAAATGTAATGGTGTGGTATATTTTTGGAATCAGCTCATGAAGCCCTTTCATTTGATACCCCACTCGATAGGTTTATGAAGAAATAAAAATTATTTTATACAAAAAAATTATGACGTCATAACTGGAAAATGTGCCAGGTGACCCAAGTCTAAATGACTTACTAAGACTCTATTAAACTTTTTACTGAATATAAAATTGCCACAGGACTTTATAACCAGGTCAAAGGCGGCTTTTTGTTGACATTGTGGGTAGATACTGCTAAATGCTAAATGCTCGAGGTTGTCTCGCTCGAACCATGAACTCAATAACTCTTAAACGAATTAACTGATTTTCATGAAACTTGGTAGACAAACATTTAGACGTACAGGACACAGGATAGGCTACTTCTTTCTTTTACAATGCGGACGATCAGAACCACAACGGACAAGTATTGTCAGGTATCAACATTTATTGGGTTGGGTACAACATACCCCAAATTGCAGACAGATATCAACTGATCTTGTAGTAGGTACTCACTATTTTTGTAAATATCTAACGCTAGTAAAGAATGCCGTTTATAGTGTATTATTTACACCTTATTTAGAATCTCTAATATACGATTCTTAATTTTTTTTTCAAATGAACAGAGCTAGTAGACGTTTGTGGCCTAATCTTAGAGTAAATACCTGAGAGCCTTATAATATTGAGTGGTACAAAATCGGTACAAATGAAAATCAAAAGAAAATCGATACAAAATGGGTAGTTTTTCTTTAAATCAGACATACCTTATCATCATGGATGTCGGCTCCAACCCTGTCGGGCTCATTCCAGCTCGGCTCCAATCAGTCGTCGATCATCGTATATTGCACCTTATCCCAGAAAAGGTCACGAAATCTCTTCGATGCAGCAAATTGATTTACGCTTACATAAAGAATGAGATAAAGAATAATTTTTTGGGAGTCCACCATAAGTGTAGTCGCAGTGTCACTGTTAGTGCTTGTACTTACTAGTACTTAGTACAATTTCATATGATTGTTCAAACACGCTTATTCAGTCAGACAGATGGCGCCATTGCTCCTGTCATATTATTTGTATACAAACAATGTTTATTGTAATCCACAAATTAATCACAGAAACAATGGCTGTCCTTACGTAGTCCAGCATGACTATTGACCGAGCATTATATTAATGCCTGGATTAATTCACTTGGTCCGTAACATACATACATAATGTACCACGAGGCAAGACGTAAATCACGATACAGGTCGTTACAGGGACAGGATATCTACTTGTTCACCGGTTCTACTCTCTGTGCCCTTTATCACCCCTTGATGTGTGTGTTTGTGAAATGAATTTACTTGTACAGATATACCCAGGCTTCTATTATGACAGTAAAACGAATAATAAGTCCCCCCAGCTACTGACCTCTACTATCTGTTAGGAAGTACAAAGTAGTTTATCTCGCTAGCTAGCAGCAGAAATACTAGCTGTTGCACGCGACTTCGTCCGCGTAACTTTATAAAATATAATACATTCGTGTATGTGAAACCATAGAAATACACATACAAAATTTCAACCCAATCGGTCGAGCCGTCAGTAGTTGACATACCGACAGCAGCGCCACCTAACGGGTCCAATTGTATTTTTAAATCACCCAGGAAACCATCGAAATACGAATTTAAACCCAATCGGTTCAGCCGTTTAGAAGTTATGTGCAAAAGATATGTATGGAAGGATAATTCTCACTACCCGTTGTCCTATTACCCGTTTTCCCGTAGGAATGAAGCATTTTCCCGCGGTGAAAAGTAGCCTATGTTCATCAGGGATAATGTCGGCTTCTAATGGTAAAAGAATTTTTCAAATCGTTCTAGTAGTTTCAGAGCCTATTCAATACAAACAATAAAATCTTTTCTCTTTATAATATTAGTATAGATGTATGTATATGTATGTATGTTCCTCCATAACGGACGAAGTCGCGGGCACCAGCTAGTTTTTATTTTATATAAAGATAAAGATAGTTTATCTGGATTCTGAAATAATGCAAGTTTCAATTAGGGACGGTGGATTCTGAGATTAGCCCTCCGCATGTTATCTGCCTCCTTTTTATAATATCCCAGCTATTGGCTTCGACCGCATAACTTATAAATTAATGTTACTCGCTGATAATGTAGCATTCTATAGGAATTTTTAAGAATTTCAAAAACGGTCCAGTTGTTTTTGAGTTTATTCATTACAAACAAAAATACAAATCTCCTCTCTTTGTAACATTGCGAGTCAAATTATATTTAAGAAAAAGAGCCCTTTACATTGTTGAGATTATACATTATCTTCGTCAGCGAAAAGATGAACATGATACACAAATAAATTGAATATTTTACCTGGCCGTATTAGTCGGCGTATTTGTTTTATGCATATTCAACACGTAGTTATTTAAACGATATCTGATTGCACATTCTGAAAAACGATATGGAAAAATAAGTTCAAATGCAACACAGATTTTTAGAGTGTTCATTCAACAGCATTCAATCCATTCCGTATCTACTGTTCTGTTATGGTGGTCAAATTTTTTAATAATCAAAATTTTATGTAATTATTATCTCGGTATAGAGCAATTTAAGTTCTTTAAAAAAAAATCCTACTCATTCCCGCTCTATAGTTTCGTTTGTTTGCATTATTTCGCATTCTCCACTTCGTGTTAGGCGGACGTTTTAATATTGTATTAGTTCAAAGCTTTGTGAAGTCTATTTAGTATATTGAGAATAGTGTTGAAGAATCTTGAACAATGTTTTCCTGTTTCGGAAATATAAAACGCCTATTTAGTGGTGGGTCAATTTACTTCATGAGTGTGTTCGTTGTCCAATTGCCTTCAATTTTGAAAAACTTTTTTCTACTTACAGAGGAGCTGCCCTTTGAGGTGGAAACTTCTTCCATTATTGGGGTGATGACGGCCACTGATAACATCCGCTTTAGCGGCCACACTCTAGACAAGGCCACCAAGGCGAAAGTGACCCTAGAGAACTTCTACACCAACCTCATCTCCCAGCATTTGGAGAGAAAGCAGAGGTAAGTTTTTTTTTTTATTTCATACAAATTTTTCTGACCAATCAGTCTTCTGCCAATCTTGTCCAAGGTGTTCGAAAAGACACTACTTCGTAGAATGGCGCCGAAAGTAAAGAATGGTCTCTAAAGTGCAGAGCAATGCTGTGTCTCTTATTAACTCTAAGACATTTTATTTTCTAGGTTGGAAAAGTTGGAGGAGTCACTTAAGGATGAAAATTTGACGGAGAGTCAGAAACAAGAAAAGAGGCTGCAGCATGCTCAGAAGGAGACAGAATTCCTCAGACTCAAGCGATCCCGTCTTGGAGTTGAGGATTTTGAACCGCTCAAGGTAAAGAGTTCTTTTTTAATTCTTAAATCTCCCATCATACCTAAAATGTTATTTTTTGTCACATTTAGTATCACATGTACATTTATTTTTGAGCTTATTTTGTGACTTTATTTTTACATTTAAGTGCTACTACCACATTTTAATTTTCAATATTTAATTAAAATGAACTATTCATAATTTTCACATTATAAATTGAGTTAAGTATATTAATGTAAAATTATGTACACTTTTTTGCAGGTTATCGGGAGAGGTGCGTTTGGAGAAGTCCGCTTAGTCCAGAAGAAAGACACAGGACATGTTTACGCAATGAAAATATTGAGAAAAGCCGATATGCTTGAGAAAGAACAGGTATGTAAACAGATATTGCTTTAGTATCGTATTGTGTCCCAGTGGTTTGCGTTATCGTTTCTGTGAGAGATGGCCCTTCATGCTAGTTCTTCACACTGCCTTTCCGATTTCATCAGTGCAGACCCAACAGAGTTCGTGCATCTGTTTTGTCAGCAGCCAAGCTAAATTATAAAACTAGATGGTGCTATAACACTTTGGCCATGTGTTAGTTTTTTATTTTATTTTAGGTGATCCCTTGGGTACTACAGTATATTTTTCTGGATGAAAAGTGTCTGTATGCAAAAATTCATTGATGACATTTATATTATTGAAATTGCGAAAATTATATTGATAATTATGTGGTATTTTTGAAATAAATTATGTATTTTTAAACGTTGCAAATTTTTTTGGGGTGGGCCACCCTTATCACTTAGGGGTATAAAAAATAATTTACGACTAGACTCAGACCTACCGAATATACACAAAACAATTCATAAAAATCGGTCAAGCCGTTTCGGAGGAGTTTGGTTACAAACACTGTGCCACGAGAACTTTATAGATATAGAAAAATAAAAGCAATTTTCCCTTTTAGGTTGCTCATGTCCGTGCCGAGCGTGATATCCTCGTGGAAGCGGACCACCAATGGGTGGTAAAAATGTACTACAGTTTCCAAGATCCCATGAACCTGTACCTCATTATGGAGTTCTTGCCCGGTGGTGACATGATGACTCTCCTAATGAAAAAGGATACTTTGAGTGAGGAGTGCGCTCAATTCTACGTGGCTGAAACAGCGTTGGCTATTGACAGCATACATAAACTTGGTTTCATACACAGGTAATAAAAATATTAGCTTGTGCCCGTGACTATAATGAACATTACTTTTTTATTTAATTATTTTTTAAGGTATTTTGCAATCCTTGGTAACAGGGCTGTAAGGGGTTGTAAGTCACTCCCACGGATAGTTCCATCTGCATAATAACCTAATTTCCTTAACACACTTTTCATCCTGGCATTTCTCTATTAATACGAACGCATGTCCTTTTATACATTCCACATTTCGTGTTTTATTTAAAGCACAATTGATATATTTTATGTACATTGGTTTTTTACGCACATGTTGATGACTGTGTTCTCCTTTTCAGGGATATCAAGCCGGATAATTTGCTGTTGGACGCCCGCGGTCATATAAAGCTAAGCGATTTTGGTCTGTGCACTGGCTTGAAAAAGAGCCACCGTACAGATTTCTATCGGGACCTATCGCGAGCCACTCCCTCCGACTTCAGTAAGTTCGATTTCAGTAAGTCCACGTACCGGTTGAGTACTTTTATTTATTATTTATTTGTTTGTTTTGTCACTAACCGCACAAATACTCATGAGCACCAAAAATGTCGCCACTCACTGAAATGTTGTTTTAAATCGGATTCATATACATACTACCACTATTCACATGAAAGCCTATTAAATTGGTCATTTCGTTTCAAAAGCAATTGAACCTCTAAACACTCTTGTGTGTAAATTCATGAACATGAACGAACAACATCTTCGCGCTAAACGTTTTCGCCACTTGACTTAAAAATTTAGGTATTGGTGAATCCCTTTTTTAACAAGCTTTTAATAATTTGTGTATTATAATTATAATATAAATTCTATGGATAGAATTAGATTAGCGTTATGTAAAATCAATATCAATAATAAATCTGTAAGTGTAGGTATTTTATGTATGTATATGTTCCTCCATAACTCTTAAACGAATTAACTGACTTTCATGAAAATTTGTAGATAAACATTTATACGTACGAGACACAGGATAGGCTACTTTTTTCACGCGGACGAAGTCGCTGGCGCCAGCTAGTTTCTTAATAAGTTTCTATTAATTTTAATTAGTTAAGCCTTAAGGATCGGCGCAGTATACGCAGCACAGCAAAGGATTTTTCCTAAACATATTTTTTGTTGCAATTGTTTTAGCACTCACACTCCTTTGCACATCGCGACGCGCCTTAAGCATTACGTGGCCTCTTATTAGTATTGAAATAAAATAATGTGACCACTTTGATCATTGCAATAAGGTTAAAAATAACATGCTTAGGAAAAATTCACTTCCTGTGCCTGTCCTAAATTTCCGTTACGTGTAATTCTATTTCGAACTGATAAAAGCATTAATAGTCTAAAGGGAATATTTTAGTTTCGACTTCGTCGTCGGCAATGGATTCGAAGAGGCGAGCGGAATCGTGGAAACGCAACCGAAGAGCACTCGCCTACTCCACAGTCGGCACTCCCGATTACATAGCGCCCGAAGTCTTTTTGCAGACGGGCTATGGATCGCAGGCGGATTGGTGGAGTCTCGGAGTTATTATGTGAGTATATTTGCTTACTAAGTTTTCTATGCCGACGTATCGGCAACTATTTCATTAAATTACCTCTCTTTTAATCGAATATTTAGTAATAGTTCTGTTCGCGTTAATAAAGTGTGAGTTGGGGAACTACTCAGTGTTCGGAAATGTTACCCTGTTTATATGTGTGAACGCAATTTGCATTTGATAAAATGTATTTGTGCATTTTTTACATTAAAACTAGCGTTCAGCCTCCGTCTTCACACTAGGTTAAAATTTTCAAAAATTCTTTGTTAGCACATGCTTACGTTTTTGGCTGCCTTTCAAATTAGACTTCGTAGTTTTGACTGTGCGTTTATCAGTTATTAGAATAAATAGACTCACTGGCTAAATTATAAATTATATCTACTGTTAAAGAGAAAGTAATTAGTTCTTTTTAAAGAATATTTCAAAACGTAGATCGCTGTGGTAGTTTAAAGAGATTTTTTCTTATTAGGTACGAAATGCTGATTGGATACCCTCCGTTCTGTTCGGAGTCGCCGCAGGACACTTATAGGAAGGTGATGTCGTGGCGCGAGTCCCTCACCTTCCCACCCGAGATACCCATAAGCGAGGAGGCCAGGGAGACCATATTGCGCTTTTGCTCAGAGCCGGATCGCAGGTAACAAATGCTTTTTACTCTGTCGAAAATTGCTGTCTGTATTCTTTTTTTTGCCATATTTATGAATTGTGGTAATTGCAGGCTGGGTTCTCAACGCGGCATAGAGGATGTGAAGGGTGTGTCGTTTTTCCGCGGCGTCGATTGGAGCCACGTCCGCGAACGACCGGCGGCCATTTCGGTCGAAGTCCGCTCCATAGACGACACTAGCAACTTTGATGACTTCCCAGATGTAAAACTTGAAATACGTAAGTGAATCATATCATTACCATAAGTTTTAAAAACAGTCTACTTTTATAGAACTATTTGAATCTCTATAGATTGTGAAAAAAAAATTGTGGGTATATTGGGTGGTTTAGATTTACAATTGTACCAGAGACAGTTTGATCCTTTTTTTTGCGTTCTGGTAGGATAACATCTAGCAGGACCGCTATTAGTAGCTGTAATAGCTACTAAGCAAAGTATTACTATCGTGGAGCCGTTTTATGTTTTCCCATTTGACGTTTAGCAGATTGACATAACTAGTGATGGTTATAGTATAACAGAATTAGTGCCACTATCGACACATTTTAAAATTAGTATCCGTGACATACATTTATTACATAACTGTAATGTTCACATTACTAACAGCCACTTCAATTTCGAGAAAATAAATAAATATATATTTATTATTCATAATCGGACAGCGAATAGCTTAAAACGCTGTAGTCATGATCTTGAATTAAAATATTATCATCAATTTATTTATTTATTTATTCTAAAAAACATTCTAAAAAAAAATATGATTACAATGTCTGTAAACCTTTATTAGGTTTGTCTAGACATATTAATTCACGCCATGACATTACAGTAAGTAGAAACTAGCAAACACATTAAGACTACCTCATCAACATGCCTAACTTTGTTGAAGTTATTCAGTTAGCAGTACTAAAACCGACCGAGCGAGGCATCGGACACGCACCGTGCGTGTGCAACTCGCTACACAGGATGCTCCATTCTATGCAATACTTTTTAACAATTATCATCAATTATAAAGAAATATCAATAATCAAATAATTAATAATCAATTAATTAATAGACAAATATTAATAATTAATTAATTAATAAACAAAATTACATTAAATTAAATCGATTCAATTCAAAAACCAAGTCAATCATCTAATATATAAAATCACATTAAACTAAAATTAATAAATGAAAAATAAAAATATAAAAAATAAAAATATGTTAGATGTCAGATGTTATTTATGTCGTTTAGATAATATTTTTTTAGGGTAGACTTTATGTTATTCTGTGTAATTTCCTTTTTTAATTCAATGGGTAAATTATTGATGAGATGGGGAATAATAAAATGGATAATAGACTGCAATAATGCTGTCTATTCTGGTATCGCGTTCAAAATCTGCTAAATCTTTAATTCAAAACCTTGTCACATCGTAGTAAAGATTTGAGATTAAACTCTCCTTGTGAATGTCTCGAAATGTTGATGTTATGTACCCAACACGATAGAGAATGTTGTACCTTAAAGCGACCAGTGCCAGTGTTACCACCCAGCGTACCATCTAGCCTTTTTTTATATTAGTTACTGTGACCAGACGCAGCATTTCTTGCAATACTAATGATGCAATTGTTATTTCCAGCGGCCGCTCCTATCGCTCAGGACGGTGAGGTGGCATACAAAGACTGGGTGTTCATCAACTATACGTTCAAGAGATTTGAGGGGCTCACGCAACGCGGCACACCCACAAAGAAATGAACACGTACACAATGATCAACAATTACACCCGCAAACTCAAATATACACACTCAGTTCGGTCCGTGTTTACTTGGCACCGAGTATTATAATAATTTTTATAATCTGTTGATTTGTTTAATGCATGCATAAAAAACGTCCAAGAATAAATAGCTGATTTATCGAGTGAACACGACCAATAGTTTTTAATGACTTGCTCTCGTTTTTAATAATGCTAAGTTTAAACTCTCTAATGTCCGATGATTAAAAAAAAAGTGAATTTTATCATTTGTTTAATGAATTTACTAATATACTAGGGAAAACCCAAAACCTATATATTTATAATTCGAAATAGTAAACGCTGCTTTAGTACAAACTGATATGTCCACTTCGTGTACGTTGTTCCTTGTAGGTGTGAGCGTGTACAGTATCCGGATCGAAGGACCAATTATTAAAAATTGTCTCCTTCAGTTATTAAAAGAAATAAAAGTTATTATACTTAGATTTAGACTTTCCGCTTAGACTTCGTAGGCAGGTGTGGAGTAACTATAATGTAGATATCAGTATAAATGAAAATATGTATAACATAAGAATTGAAATATTATATTTTTATCAACTATTATTTTGTGGTTCGATCTTGCCCTATATCTGTATAACCAATATTGTTTTTGGATTGTCTGTTTGTTCATATCGATGTTTGCATAGAACCGGGTACTAGTGACACGTCTCACGCAGACACGAAACTGCTCAAAATTTTGTGATTAATTAATGTCAATCGACCACTTAATTAATACTTTATATATTATATTATTAAGCATGTTTTTTGCGCTGTTATGTGTTAAAACCTTTGTTTTCGTTTAAAATTGTAGCCTTATATAAATATATTATGTTTAATTTATGTTTAATGAACAATTAAAGAAATAGGTAAATTATTATTGAATGCTTCGGTGTTCCTAGCGAAGCGAGCGATGACCACATCGCTTTAGTTTTGATTCGGGATTTAGTGAAGTAGTACGTTTAACGCTTAAGATTGTAAGATTTAACTAATAATAATTTAAATTACAACCTCTGTATCTTTGCGGTTTGATTTTAATCGTATTGTTTAAGAAACTGTTCAATCCAATTAAATGCCTTATCTTTCTACAAGAGACTTTGCATGAAAATAGTGAGCCTCTTAATAAGTTACACTTAGATCCGTTAGTTAGATGTAAAGGTTAACATTTTAAGTTCGAGTATTGTATTCACTTTCTTCACAAGTTTTTCCCAATTAAATTCTTACGCAATTCATTGTTCAATTTGTATTTTTTTTTATTTGCCTTCAGAGAATCATTAAGTATTATGATATTTTTAGCGATCCGTTACACTTGACAGCGCCATCTATCCAGAATCCGGTTAAGCGACTAACATTACAACTGCTTGGTGATATTTTTAGCGATCCATTCCACGGTAGATGGCGTTTTATACTTTCAACGCGGACGAAGTCGCGTGCACTAGCTAGTATTCAATAAATTAAAAAAAAAACTTCGAGACATTAGCTCTGAAATGTATACACATTTCTGATGCTTACTGTACCTACTTAAATAGGTACTAATAGCTTAATAACACAAGGTTATTATTCTCAAATACTGATCAAGTAATTTAATATGTAAGTTCGTATACGTACATATTAAAATTTGTGAATGAGTTTCAAAGGAAGATTTTATATTCTCCATTGAAAACCAGTTTCGACAACAGAATTATTTTTCTGCATTCGAAACTAGGTTTCCAAAAAGCCGAAGCGTTTCAACCGACTTCCAAAAAAGGAGGAGGTTCTCAATTCGAGTGTATTTTTTTTTAAATGTTTGTTACCTCATAACTTCCACAAGAATACTTCATTTTTATATAAATTACATAATTTTAAATTCTTGTGTTTGTTCATCAAAGAGCCGCTCTTATGATTCTCTGCTGGTATTTAAAGTGTAAGTGACTGTATATATTTTCCAGTAATATGAATGCATGATCTACATCACAATTTTGATTCTCGTTTTACATATAAATACTAATAATAAATACTAGATCATTTATTTATGATGATTCATTTTTTTAAATTTAATTTATGATTATTATAATTGCGGGACTATTACTTGCATTTGTAAAGTGAAATCCATTAATTTACAATGTACCATCTGATAATGTCCTATTGTGTTGAATATTTTTTTAAATAAGCTTTGTTTTGGACTTTTTGAACATCTTTTCTTGATAAACTTGTAAGACAGGTGCCGTAGCATGTAAACACATGCAACACCTAGACGCTCTTGAAACCCTCATAGGATGTAGTCCGCACCATAGAGGAAATACGTTTCGACAAAAAAAATATATCCTAATCGCTAAGTTTCCTCACAGCAAAATTGTAAAATATTAATAGTGTAAAAATATTTTTTGTGTACCTATATAAATGAGTTTGTTGTTCATATGTGAACACACGTACGCATATCACGTCATATTCTTTAAAAATTTGCGTGTTCACTTACAATGACACCAAGTCTTTACACTGTACCTATAAAGGATTCAAAATGAGGGCTCAGTAAAATGGTACCTTGTAAATTATAGATTGTACATAACGGGATAGGAACAAGTGTTTAAAAAAAATAACTAGAACATATTCAATAAGAGAAAAATTTAAAATAATAGTATTTTCTTACTAGCCAGTATTTTAGTCGGTCACGTGTCGAAGCGCGATGCGGCTTAAAACCTCCAAAAAAACTTTTGCCATTAGAAAAATTGTATATAATAATAACATAATAATTATTACAAAGTATAATCGAGATGACACAATTATAAATAACTCATAACAAAACGTCGTTGCCAATTCGAGTTTATTCGTTGTATAGGAAAGTAGTTGTTTTGATTTTACTTTAGTTATACATAGTACTATATTTTGCCGCAAAGATTAATGATATATATATACTAAGTATGCGTAAAACGGTGATTGTATAGTCATACAAACAAACCGCAGAAGTCATCTTAGGCACCTCAGAATTATGCCGTTTACCTTGAGGATCTTACGTACGGATTTGTTTAACTTAGACGAAGCGGATTCGATGCAGGTGCCAAGCGGAGTTCTACATGCAATACACACCAACATAGATGTGTGTGTGTGTGTGTGTGTGTGCGTGCGTGCGTGTGACTTGTATTGAACATTTTTTTTTCTCTGTTGTATTCTTGCCTAGATTATATAATTAATAAGATGTCAGGGGGGAGTAGTAATAATTTTTTAATTGAAATAAAGGATATTCTATAATAATATTATTCAAGTGCAGTATTAAATTGTAAATTTTTAGTTTGCAGAGCTGTTTAGTGGCTATGAATCAATACTCATCATCATGACGAATAGAGTTTTGTGTTTTGTACAAAATGTACTTATTATTTCAATTTTTGTCCTTTTTTTTCTTAGATTTGTTTCTAAGTCTTATCCTCAATTACCTTTGTAAGTAATAGTTTTAATTACAACTGTGGTGTAAAATGTGAGTTGTTTTATTTAGTTTTGAAAATGTTAGTCAGGAATGTGTATAAACCCTTCTGGGGTATCAAAAAGAGTTTTATAAATCGAGAATTTTTAATATTCAAATAAATATTATATATACAGGAAGACCAATACCAACGAACTCAGATTGTAAATTTTAAATAGAAGATTTTGCATTTTTATGCACTTGTACTTTTTTTATATAGTACTTTTTCGAATTTCGCAAATTCAAATAGTGCTAAAAAAATTATGGGTGGTTTAAATTCAAAAATAATAATTGTTAGCAAGACTCTTTCTGGGCACTCATAATAATGCATGATCACGCATCACACACATTAATTTAGTTAGTTAACTACATGCTTGTTATTGTTAAATAAAAAGAGGATATTAATAAATTATTTAAATTCTTAATGTGTAAATTTATTTTTTTTGTTTTAACAATAAAAAATATGTTACTTGTATGTGATTTACGAATGTGGCAATATAAATAAATATTGAAATTAAGATTTTTAGAGTGTTCATTCAACAGCATTCAATCCATTCCGTATCTACTGTTCTGTTATGGTTGTCAAATTTTTTAATAACCAAAATTTTATGTAACTATTATCTCGGTATAGAGCAATTTAAGTTCTTTAAAAACAAATTAATTTCGTTAAAAAAAAATTTAAAAAAAATACATTTTATTGTTCTACACCATACTACCATAGATAACTATCTGTACCACTCCTACGTATCCCCACCACTGCTCATCCCCGCCACTACTCATTCCCGCTCTATAGTTTCGTTCGTTTGCATTATTTCGCATTCTCTACTTCGTGTTAGGCGGACGTTTTAATATTGTATTAGTTCAAAGCTCTGTGAAGTCTATTTAGTATATTGAGAATAGTGTTAAAGAATCTTGAACAATGTTTTCCTGTTTCGGAAATATAAAACGCCTATTTGGTGGTAGGTCAATTTACTTATTTACTTCATGAGTGTGTTCGTTGTCCGATTGCCTTCAATTTTGAAAAACTTTTTTCTACTTGCAGAGGAGGAGGAGGAGTCGTCCTCAGAGGTGGAAACTTCTTCCATTATTGGGGTGATGATGGCCACTGATAACATCCGCTTTAGCGGCCACACTCTAGACAAGGCCACCAAGGCGAAAGTGACCCTAGAGAACTTCTACACAAACCTCATCCCCCAGTATTTGGAGAGAAAGCAGAGGTAAGTTTTTTTTTTATTTCATACAAATTTTTCAGTAATGTAAGGGTTAACAGAAGGGCTTCAATACTGGAAGCTTAATATGAAGGTTTAGAATCGGTGAAAAAACTTAGACGCTTTCTTTCTATAAGGCAATCTCGCTTTTTATTACCATCTGATATTAATTTTGTTTTTGTATTTGATCAATGATTTCTTTTCTACTAGCCCCCAGATACCCACGGGTGTTTAATTTTGCATTTTTTACCAATTTTTTTTTTTAATAACTACCCTCCAACGAATTAATTGAAAAAAATATTTGGCGAATTGGTCCATATTATGTTCTCATGAGTTTACTGCTAGGCAACATATTTAGCGATTCATTTTTATTTATATATGTATATTTTTACGTTGAATCTTATTTTAAGAAATGCAGAAGAATTGGATCCATAAATATTGATTTAAATTTGATACTGTGCATTCGAAAACAAATGTTTCGTAATAAAATGAGGGAATTTGTAAATTTTCTAATAATCGATCACGCCTTTCTGGGATCTTCATGAATTTATTTAGAACAAAATTTTGTCAAGTGCAATAATTGTTAAAATTTTTATATCAAGCTTCTATTGATTATTTTTTGGAAACTGCTAGGGTAGTTGTGTATTATACATTAACTAACATAAAATAAAATACTTGGTAAAAATTTAGTAAATATGTTTCCAATCAGTTTTGTGGTAGTTTTGAAATGAATTGCTAATAATACAACATATCCAAATTTTATATCTTTACATGTTTCATTCTCCTGTATATCTATCACTGATGGCTAACTTTAATTTTTTTTTAATTCACCTATCAAGCTTCTAGTCTTTCTGTCTGTGTCTGTTCTGTTAATTTTAATTTTAGCAAAAATGTTTGAAAATTTTTTTGAAACTTACCCACTGTTTAAAAAAAAAGTTAATTTTTAAAAAATAATTTGAGGATTTAAAAAACAAATTCTTTTTCAATTTCTTTCACCCATCGATATTACATACGTATATGGGGCATGCCAAAAGTAATCAGATTACATTATAACATTACTTTATAACATTACTAGCTGGCGTCCGCGTTGAAAAAGAAAAAAATAGCCTATTCTGTGAAAAAAATCAGTTAATTCTTTTAAGAGTTATGGAGGAACATATATACATACAATACCTGCTCTTACAAATTTACATATTATTAGTATTGATAGAGTGGAAAGTTATACAAACAATCTTAACTATTTAGTGATAAATTTAAATATGTTCCATTTTTTAATTTATTCGGAATTTCGGTATAGGTACTTTATCTCTAAAGTGCAGAGCAATGCTGTGTCTCTTATTAACTCTAAGACATTTTATTTTCTAGGTTGGAAAAGTTGGAGGAGTCACTTAAGGATGAAAATTTGACGGAGAGTCAGAAACAAGAAAAGAGGCTGCAGCATGCTCAGAAGGAGACAGAATTCCTCAGACTCAAGCGATCCCGTCTTGGAGTTGAGGATTTTGAACCGCTCAAGGTAAAGAGTTCTTTTTTAATTCTTAAATCTCCCATCATACCTAAAATGTTATTTTTTGTCACATTTAGTATCACATGTACATTTATTTTTGAGCTTATTTTGTGACTTTATTTTTACATTTAAGTGCTACTACCACATTTTAATTTGCAATGTTTAATTAAAATGAACTATTTATAATTTTCACATCATAAATTGAGTTAAGTATATTAATGTAAAATTATGTACACTTTTTTGCAGGTTATCGGGAGAGGTGCGTTTGGAGAAGTCCGCCTAGTCCAGAAGAAAGACACAGGACATGTTTACGCAATGAAAATATATAGAAAAGCCGATATGCTTGAGAGAGAAGAGGTATGTAAACAGATATTGCTTTAGTATCGTATTGTGTCCCAGTGGTTTGCGTTATCGTTTCTGTGAGAGATGGCCCTTCATGCTAGTTCTTCACACTGCCTTTCCGATTTCATCAGTGCAGACCCAACAGAGTTCGTGCATCTGTTTTGTCAGCAGCCAAGCTAAATTATAAAACTAGATGGTGCTATAACACTTTGGCCATGTGTTAGTTTTTTATTTTATTTTAGGTGATCCCTTGGGTACTACAGTATATTTTTCTGGATGAAAAGTGTCTGTATGCAAAAATTCATTGATGACATTTATATTATTGAAATTGCGAAAATTATATTGATAATTATGTGGTATTTTTAGTTTACGAAAATAGTTTACGACTTATTCTCAGACCTACCGAATATACACAAAACACTTCATAAAAATCGGTCAAGCCGTTTCGGAGGAGTTTGGTTACAAACACTGTGCCACGAGAACTTTATAGATATAGAAAAATAAAAGCAATTTTCCCTTTTAGGTAGCTCATGTCCGTGCCGAGCGTGATATCCTCGTGAAAGCGGACAACCAATGGGTGGTAAAAATGTTCTATAGTTTCCAAGATCCCATGAACCTGTACCTCATTATGGAGTTCTTGCCCGGTGGTGACATGATGACTCTCCTAATGAAAAAGGATACTTTGAGTGAGGAGTGCGCTCAATTCTACGTGGCTGAAATAGCGTTGGCTATTGACAGCATACATAAACTTGGTTTCATACATAGGTAATAAAAATATTAGCTTGTGCCCGTGACTATAATGAACATTACTTTTTTATTTAATTATTTTTTAAGGTATTTTGCAATCCTTGGTAACAGTACTGTAAGGGGTTGTAAGTCAGTTAGTCCGTTTGTTAACGACAAGTGCACTAGGGATGGAAATGAAACAGAACAGAACAGAACAATGAAACAGAAACACTCCCACGGATAGTTCCATCTGCATAATAACCTAATTTCCTTAACACACTTTTCATCCTGGCATTTCTCTATTAATACGAACGCATGTCCTTTTATACATACCACATTTCGTGTTTTATTTAAAGCACAATTGATATATTTTATGTACATTGGTTTTTTACGTACATGTTGATGACTGTGTTCTCCTTTTCAGGGATATCAAGCCGGATAATTTGCTGTTGGACGCCCGCGGTCATATAAAGCTAACCGATTTTGGTCTGTGCACTGGCTTGAAAAAGAGCCACCGTACAGATTTCTATCAGGACCTATCGCGAGTCACTCCCTCCGACTTAAGTAAGTTCGATTTCATTAAGTCCACGTACCGGTTGAGTACTTTTATTTATTATTTTTTTGTTTGTTTTGTCACTAACCGCACAAATACTCATGAGCACCAAAAATGTCGCCACCCACTGAAATGTTGTTTTAAATCGGATTCATATACATACTACCACTATTCACATGAAAGCCTATTAAATTGGTCATTTCGTTTCAAAAGCAATTGAACCTCTAAACACTCTTGTGTGTAAATTCATGAACATGAACGAACAACATCTTCGCGCTAAACGTTTTCGCCACTTGACTTAAAAATTTAGGTATTGGTGAATCCCTTTTTTAACAAGCTTTTAATAATTTGTGTATTATAATTATTATATAATTTCTATGGATAGAATTAGATTAGCGTTATGTAAAATCAATATCAATAATAAATCTGTAAGTGTAGGTATTTTATGTATGTATATGTTCCTCCATAACTCTTAAACGAATTAACTGACTTTCATGAAAATTTGTAGATAAACATTTATACGTACGAGATACAGGATAGGCTACTTTTTTCACGCGGACGAAGTCGCTGGCGCCAGCTAGTTTCTTAATAAGTTTCTATTAATTTTAATTAGTTAAGCCTTAAGGATCGGCGCAGTATACGCAGCACAGCAAAGGATTTTTCCTAAACATATTTTTTGTTGCAATTGTTTTAGCACTCACACTTGGCCTCTTATTAGTATTGAAATAAAATAATGTGACCGCTTTGATCATTGCAATAAGGTTAAAAATAACATGCTTAGCAAAAATTCACTTCCTGTGCCTGTCCTAAATTTCCGTTACGTGTAATTCTATTTCGAACTGATAAAAGCATTAATAGTCTAAAGGGAATATTTTAGTTTCAACTTCGTCGTCGGCAAGGGATTCGAAGAGGCGAGCGGAATCGTGGAAACTCAACCGAAGAGCACTCGCCTATTCCCCAGTCGGCACTCCGAATTACATGGCGCCCGAAGTCTTTTTGCAGACGGGCTATGGATCGCAAGCGGATTGGTGGAGTCTCGGAGTTATTATGTGAGTATATTTGCTTACTATGTCTTCTATGCCGATACGGTGTTGAACTATTTCATTAAATTACCTCTCTTTTAATGGTCCGTAAGCCAGGCACTAATTTCGTCAATGATTTCCTCTCAGTCGATAATTTGTAAGTCGATAAGTCGATAATCAGCTGACAAGCATTCCACCAAGATATAATCAGCTGACTTTTTATTTATTAACAGCAATACATAAACTATCATCTGATAAATTTTCTATAGGGAGGTAATCACTGAACACGTATATATTCGTGTGACCTGCTGACGTATAATCCACCATTTTATAAATAGCTGACAATTTTGTTTCTTCAAAATATTAGGCTAACTATAATTTGATGAATTTTTAATCGGGAATAATTGATTAAAAAAATTTTTATTATGTGCGTGGGCGGCTACCACTCTACTGCTCAACCCGCCATCGGAGCCGCAGCTGACGTTCACAACGCTTCATGATACAACTCTCTCAGTCATTTTACGAGTTATCGACTGAGAGGAAATTGGTCATGAAAATCTGTCGCTGGCTCATGGACCATAATCGAATATTGAAAAAAAAATTAATGGATTATATTCGCTATATATTTAGTAAGAGTTCTGTTCGCGTTAATAAAGTGAGAGTTGGGGAACTACTCAGTCTTCAGAAATGCTACCCTGTTAATATGTGTGAACGCAATTTGCATTTATTAAAAATGCATTTAGTCTTCGCGCTAGGTTAAAATTTTCTAAAAAAATTTCTTAGCACATGCTTACGTTTTTGGCTGCCTTTCAAATTAGACTTCGTAGTTTTGGTTGTGCGTTTATTATGATCAGTTATTAGAATAAATAGACTCACTGGCTAAATTATAAATTATATCTACTGTTAAAGAGAATTAATTAGTTCTTTTTAAACAATATTTCAAAACGTAGATCACAGTTTAAAGAGATTTTTTTCTTATTAGGTACGAAATGCTGATTGGATACCCTCCGTTCATTACGGAGTCGGTGGAGGAAACTTTTAAGATGGTGATATCGTGGCGCGAGTCCCTCACCTTCCCACCCGAGATACCCATAAGCGAGGAGGCCAGGGAGACCATATTGCGCTTTTGCTCAGAGCCGGATCGCAG
Source organism: Synanthedon vespiformis (assembly GCA_918317495.1). Classification (NCBI taxonomy): domain Eukaryota; kingdom Metazoa; phylum Arthropoda; class Insecta; order Lepidoptera; family Sesiidae; genus Synanthedon; species Synanthedon vespiformis. The sequence continues at coordinate 10,490,460 of OU906947.1, forward strand.
GTAACAAATGCTTTTTACTCTGTCGAAAATTGCTGTCTGTATTCTTTTTTTTTTGCCATATTTATGAATTGTGGTAATTGCAGGCTGGGTTCTCAACGCGGCATAGAGGATATGAAGGGTGTGTCGTTTTTCCGCGGCGTCGATTGGAGCCACATCCGTGAACGACCGGCGGCCATTTCGGTCGAAGTCCACTCCATAGACGACACTAGCAACTTTGATGACTTCCCGGATGTAAAACTTGAAATACGTAAGTGAATCATATCATTACCATAAGTTTTAAAAACAGTCTACTTTTATAGAACTATTTGTATCTCTATAGATTGTGAAAAAAAAAATTGTGGGTATATTGGGTGGTTTAGATTTACAATTGTACCAGAGACAGTTTGATCCTTTTTTTTGCGTTCTAGTAGGATAACATCTAGCAGGACCGCTATAGTAGCTGTAATAGCTACTAAGCAAAGTATTACTATCGTGGAGCCGTTTTATGTTTTCCCATTTGACGTTTAGCAGATTGACATAACTAGTGATGGTTATAGTATAACAGAATTAGTGCCACTATCGACACATTTTAAAATTAGTATCCGTGACATACATTTATTACATAACTGTAATGTTCACATTACTAACAGACACTTCAATTTCGAGAAAATTAAAAATATATATATATATTATTCATAATCGGACAGCGAATAGCTTAAAACGCTGTAGTCATGATCTTGAATTAAAATATTATTATCAATAATGCAGTCTATTCTGGTATCGCGTTCAAAATCTGCTAAATCTTTAATTCAAAACCTTGTCACATCGTAGTAAAGATTTGAGATTAAACTCTCCTTGTGAATCGAAATGTTGATGTTATGTACCCAACACGATAGAGAATGTTGTACCTTAAAGCGACCAGTGCCAGTGTTACCACCCAGCGTACCATCTAGCCTTTTTTTATATTAGTTACTGTGACCAGACGCAGCATTTCTTGCAATACTAATGATGCAATTGTTATTTCCAGCGGCCGCTCCTATCGCTCAGGACGGTGAGGTGGCATACAAAGACTGGGTGTTCATCAACTATACGTTCAAGAGATTTGAGGGGCTCACGCAACGCGGCACACCCACAAAGAAATGAACACGTACACAATGATCAACAATTACACCCGCAAACTCAAATATACACACTCAGTTCGGTCCGTGTTTACTTGGCACCGAGTATTATAATAATTTTTATAATCTGTTGATTTGTTTAATGCATGCATAAAAAACGTCCAAGAATAAATAGCTGATTTATCAAGTGAACGGGACCAATAGTTTTTAATGACTTGCTCTCGTTTTTAATAATGCTAAGTTTAAACTCTCTAATGTCCGATGATTAAAAATAAAGTGAATTTTATCATTTGTTTAATGAATTTACTAATATACTAGGGAAAACCCAAAACCTCCGTGTGCGGTTCCAGATCCGCCATCGGACGCGTCCCCAGGTTGCGGATAGGGGAATGCCCCCCAGATATGGGGGGTACCGGTTTCGGCCGGCGTGGACAAAAACTGGCATGTGGCTGCCTGCTCTTTTTTAAGGGTGGGCATTGCACGGCCACATGAACCCGTAGCCTCACTCAGTGGGGTCGGGGGTCCGGCGCACTGAGCGTCGGATCGCGAGGAAGAAAACCTCTTGACACCAGTCTTGACACTGTACCTATAAAGGATTCAAAATGAGGGCTCAGTAAAATGGTACCTTGTAAATTATAGATTGTACATAACGGGTTAAAAAAAATAACTAGAACATATTCAATAAGAGAAAAATTTAAAATAATAGTATTTTCTTACTAGCCAGTATTTTAGTCGGTCACGTGTCGAAGCGCGATGCGGCTTAAAACCTCCAAAAAAACTTTTGCCATTAGAAAAATTGTATATAATAATAACATAATAATTATTACAAAGTATAATCGAGATGACGCAATTATAAATAACTCATAACAAAACGTCGTTGCCAATTCGAGTTTATTCGTTGTATAGGAAAGTAGTTGTTTTGATTTTACTTTAGTTATACATAGTACTATATTTTGCCGCAAAGATTAATGATATATATATACTAAGTATGCGTAAAACGGTGATTGTATAGTCATACAAACAAACCGCAGAAGTCATCTTAGGCACCTCAGAATTATGCCGTTTACCTTGAGGATCTTACGTACGGATTTGTTTAACTTAGACGAAGCGGATTCGATGCAGGTGCCAAGCGGAGTTCTACATGCAATACACACCAACATAGATGTGTGTGTGTGTGTGTGTGTGTGCGTGCGTGCGTGTGACTTGTATTGAACATTTTTTTTTCTCTGTTGTATTCTTGCCTAGATTATATAATTAATAAGATGTCAGGGGGGAAGTAGTAATAATTTTTTAATTGAAATAAAGGGTTCCCGTTACAATCAGACAAACGAAACGTAATTTATTCTATAACAATATTATTCAAGTGCAGTATTAAATTGTAAATTTTTAGTTTGCGGAGCTGTTTAGTGGCTATGAATCAATACTCATCATCATGACGAATAGAGTTTTGTGTTTTGTACAAAACCTTTGTAAGTAATAGTTTTAATTACAACTGTGGTGTAAAATGTGAGTTGTTTTATTTAGTTTTGAAAATGTTAGTCAGGAATGTGTATAAACCCTTCTGGGGTATCAAAAAGAGTTTTATAAATCGAGAATTTTTAATATTCAAATAAATATTATATATACAGGAAGACCAATACCAACGAACTCAGATTGTAAATTTTAAATAGAAGATTTTGCATTTTTATGCACTTGTACTTTTTTTATATAGTACTTTTTCGAATTTCGCAAATTCAAATAGTGCTAAAAAAAATTATGGATGGTTTAAATTCAAAAATAATAATTGTTAGCAAGACTCTTTCTGGGCACTCATAATAATGCATGATCACGCATCACACACATTAATTTAGTTAGTTAACTACATGCTTGTTATTGTTAAATAAAAAGAGGATATTAATAAATTATTTAAATTCTTAATGTGTAAATTTATTTTTTTTGTTTTAACGATAAAAAATATGTTTCTTGTATGTGATTTACGAATGTGGCAATATAAATAAATATTGAAATTAAATAATATTTAGTTTTTTTTATCATCCCATTTCAATTTCAAGGCATGAGATTGGCCATCTTACTACCAGTGGTAACACGTAATTTTTTTGCCTGTGTTACCACTAACTGCTCGGGTAGTAACAAGGAATATTTTTGTTTCCCATATTACTACTGCCCTATTATCATGGTTCGAACTTTTTCCTTTTTCCAAAATCCAACATTTATTATTATGACATAATTAAGAAACTGATAGTAAATAGTAAGATGGGTTTTAAGTTCTCGATGTTTTATTATGCAATGTTGAGCAGGTATGTTGACTAAAGAGTGGTAATAATTCACGCTTATAAAACCATGATAGGTATATGTGGATACTAGACTTAGTGATCGCATCAAAATTGTCAAATACTTAATTACGGTAAGGCCTTTTGCACATTATTAGACAAGAAAAATGCCTTGTCTGGTTTATCGTAAATATTCATGCAAGATGTCTTATCCTCAGTCTGGCAGCCACAATAGAATTTTGGCTAACGCTACTGCCTTTTTTACATAGTACAGTAGGTACAAGACGTCTTGTTTAGGCACGACATCGAGCATGCAGCCGACAAAATGACTAGAATGCGACTAGAATATTGTAGCGACTGAATTTCTTATAAGACATTTCTCATAAGACACAAGACATTTTCTTCTATTGTGCAAAAGGCCAACGCCGACGTTCGCGATCAAAAGGAAGAAAGCGCTTCCTTCGATCACTTGCTAATGAGTTACGGATCTGTAACTAAGTCTAGTCTATATATAGTAATTTAATAGAGGAGCTACGTCATTTTGGAATGGCTGAAATTTCAAATATGAATGCCGTATTATAGTACTTACCATAATTACCATAAAAGTACATATTGACGACACCAGAGAAGCTGCTCAATTTGTGACTGCGAAACGGCGTGTGTATTAAAAATCACTGCTGTAAACTAGTTGTTACGACGACAAAATGAAACATTAAATTTTCAAAGTATACAATCATTTAATAATAAAACAAACCGAAATTACATACAATGTATCTATGATAGGTATGTAATAGTTATATGATCTATTTATGTGTACTAATAGCGACCAAAGATTACTATTCAAAGTTCTAAACACTTTATTGTTATGTCATAGACGTATAACATTAAATGGTATTTACACAAATATTTATAAACTAACTACAGTCTAATGATTCGACGTATTTAGGCACTAGTGCTACATCTGGTTTTATTGAATCATTTTCAAGCTTAAAAAATGCTAGTGCCATAACACTGTTAAAATCTTCTTTGGGCTTATTCTCTTTAATTACGTTTCGTTTTGGATCAGTTTATTATTTCAACACTTCAATTACCTACGTAATATATTTTATAATTATCACTTGTCGAATATGTAACCTGCACCTAACTGATTTTCACAAAATAAACCTAGTGTTTAAACTATAAACGATGCGAAACAATACATATTTCTTGAGATTAATACCCATCGAAGTTCATGTGAAAACAATGGTGGCGTACTCCCTTAAAAGTGATACAAATATTAACTCAAAACATAATGTTACCTAAGACTAAATATAACCTCAAATGGAGCAAATGCTGAGTAAATGCGTATTTGATTAAAAACTAAGAACCAGTCTATCAAAACTAAAATAACATCACAAATGGATTGCGCGACCAACTCTCGGTAGAACCGGGGTGCAGATCCTCTAGCTTTTGAAGCACAGGATGACCTGAGGTCCCACAGTCCTCATCCCTTTCTGATATGCACTATTACAATGAATTAAAGAGAGGTTCACTGTTATTCATTTTTATTGTTGTTAATTTTTTCCTATTATTGTGTTAATTTTATAAGAAATTTGTTCATCATTAGATACTGTTCGTTACATACTTTAAAAAATTCTTACTTGATATGTAAGACAATCTTCGATTAAGTTGTGTCACCTTTCATATAGTTTGTTAAGCAATTTATAACAAATAAGTATTCCAAAAAATTGAGCATTTTTTTTTCTTCTATTATAAATGAAACACAAAGCCCGATAACTTTCAATGATGACGTTAACCCGATGAATAGTATAACATGACATATAGGTATAACTTTCAACTTTTTGCGACGTTCCTGTGGACAGTATGAGAGGTGGGATGAATATTAATAATTGTTATAACTATTATTATATAAACGCAGAGCTTTATAGCCATTTATGTAAAACATTAAATTTGTTTTTTATTTACTTAAAGATTGCTCTGCCTTTCTCACTGCATGGAAATAAGGAAAATTTTATAAAACTGTTTGGAGATTGTTTAGTAATAAGAAAAAGATGATAAGCAAAAACGTCATTATCACAAGTAGAGCTTATGAAAAGAAATTACTCTAATGGGTTCGCCTAAACATCAAACTGTGAAGATTTTGGGTATTTTAATATCTGTAGTAATATTTATCAATTTGCGCCCGCGGTATTTCAGATTCCTCTTCCTCATCCTCTTCGTCATATCGCGATGAAGTATCCGAAGTGACAACTGATTCTTCATCGTTGGCAGTCGCATTGGTATTCACTTCTGCTGTAGATTCAGGTGAGGCAACTGCTTCTGTTGCAGGTGTAGGTGCTGTGACTTGTGATGCGTTGACGGCACCGACAGTAGCTTTCTCGAAGGCAGCCACCTCGGCTGCAGCATCGGCAGCAGCTTTTGCGACTTCTTGGCTTTTTGGTATATCGAACATCTCAGCGAAGAGCGCTGGTATGTCGATCTGGTGCCAGTGTAGTATCTGGAGCTGAGGAAACGAATAATAATAATAATAACGCCGCAGCGAATGGTCGCATTGGTCGCATTCGTGGCCGATACCTGTGAAAATAACACACTCCTTATCATTTCATTATTAGAATACTAGTGGCCCACTCCCGGCTACGCACTGGTGCAACTTTTTATGGAACTCACAGATAAAATTATCAATACTAATAATAAATCTGTAAGGGTTGGTCATGGAGTAAGTTATTTTCATTTCAGAGATATCGTGTTTATAGGCTCTATACATGTTACCGACACCAAATTGACGATGTTTAGAATTTTTTTCTGTATGTTTGTATGTTCCTTCATAACTCTTAAACGAATTAACTGATTTTCATGAAACTAGGCTACTTTTTTTCTTTTTTTAACGCGGACGAAGTCGCGGGCGCCAGCTAGTAACAAATAATTGCTGGATTGAGTAAGTATCCAACAGATAACGCTATGTTAATAATATTATATAATTTGAAAAAAAAATTAGGTATAGAGTAATCCTCCTGTTTGAGTCCTGTTGGACCAAATTACACATAGTTACGAATTTTTTCTCTAAATCGGTTGAGTAGATTTGGGAGTTCATCGCGGACACACAACGTGACAGTATTTTTTATTAGAATATAAAATATGTACTTGATATGTCCAGTAGTGGACGTCCTACAGCTGAGATGGTAATATTGACACGTGTAAGGATATAATATGTATATGAAATATCAAATATAAATGAATTATTCACCTTGGTGACTCTGGAACAGGTGTCTCCCTTGGCATTTGATTTTCATTGAGTGTCAGTATACATTCTAAAAGAAACACAGTCAATGTGTAATTATTTATTATTAAGAAAACAATTTAAATAATTTTGCATATACATATACATGACGTGTCATTTTATTTTTATGCTCTCTATAAAATATTATCTTGTGGCTGGAAAAGCTTTTTTTGAAATAAAGTTCATAGTTCCCACTAAATCAAGTCATAGCCTTTTTGATATTGAAATGAATGGAATTTTTTATCGAAACTGATAAAAGCACTTTTCTGGTCGGCCTGTACAGGAGAAAAAGAGGCAGACTTACCCATTGTATTTATGGTGACTATAATAGGCTCTACTACAAGCTTTGTCCATGGTACTTGAATGTGTAATTCATGTATCCGTCCAGAAACTAGAGTGAATGGTAGGGAAAGTTCATTTTGGAGCACTTCTGTTTTCAGTACCAGACTTTGTAGCACTACGTCACCAGACCATATTGACAGCTGAAATGAAAATTTTATGTATTACGTAACGCATTGTGAGGGAGGGGGTGGGGGAGTCGTAGGAGAATCCCTCTAGTGTATTGTATACAGCATTATTATTTTGTTCCCCCAAGGGGGGGGGGGGGGGGGAGGGGTTGGGTCAAAAATCTTCAAAAACCACGTTACGTAATACTTGAACGCTCTCTAAGTCCATAATCGACTTAAAATTGAAATGCATTAGAGATGGAGTAGGTAGCCGAATTTTCAAGAAAAAAAATTAGGATAATAGGATAATTTATAGGTTAAATTAGCGCATAGAAATGGTATGTTTAAAAGAAAAAAATAATCTTTAAATTTTTCTGCTTAATTAACCATTTGTTAATTGTTCACTTAATGGTGAACTTACCCTTAAGCTCTTATATAAAATTAGAAAAATACCTGAGCATTTGCTGGATTAAAATTCTGCACATACTTGTCCACATAACTCAATAATATAGGGGCCACATAAGATTCAACTCGAAACATGTTCATGTTTATACTGGCATTGTAGTCAATCAAGTGGATAAACTGTAAAGAGAAAAAAATTGTGTTCATTCATTCAGATTCATCACATCACCCAATTTTGTTATGATGACATTTCTTCATTGCCTCCCATTACTGAAGCAAATTTAAAGACATATTAACTTCAAAAAGTATGATTGTTGGAATCTATCGCACTAAGAATCGAATTTTGAAGAATCACTATTAACACAAATTCATTAACTACACCAAGATAAATAAATAACTGATAAAACAGTACCAATGATTAACCAGTAGTAATAATTATATTGAACTAGCTGCTGCCCGCGTAACTTCGTAAATTATATACTAAAACCTTCCTCGAGAACCACTCTATCCACTGGTGAAAACAGCATGAAAATCGGTCCAGTAGTCTTTGAGTAAATCTCGAACAAAACAGACACACAGAAAGACGCGGTGGAGGACTTTGTTTTTTAATATGTACTGACAAGGTTAGATAAATTTGAACTCACCTGTACTCATATTTAGAAATAGTAAGACGGGCTAATTTTCCAAACCATTGCTCATATTAATTTTCAAAACATGGCACGTATTTTCACTAATTTTTCGATAAGAAATGTGGCTTACTTATTTGAAACGTTGTAGTAACATAATAGTCAAAACAAGCAAATAAAATCCATTACAATGTGTGTAATTCACAGTTTATATAAAGGTACATTAATAAGTTGAAAGTAGTGCATTATATTCTAGTTATAAAAGTATGACCATACATTGAGGCAGTGAAATAAATTTGCGGTTTTTTTTTTATTTTATGTTAAGGTCGACAGACAGGCTGACGGTCCACTTGATGGTAGGTGGCTACCGTCGCCTATAACACAAGCAACGCCATAAGTGCTACAAGTGCGCTGCAGACCATACAAGGATTAAGGATAAGGGATAAGGGGGGGATGGGGTAATAGGCTCTGGCATCCCTTACTCACTCACCGAAACACAACAGCACATAATGCTGTTATTTCACGGTGGTATTCTGTAAGGTGGTGGTTACTGCCGCCAGACGGGCTGCCCAAATGACTGCGAAACGCAGTGTGCCCTACCACTACTTTTCAAATCCAGACCAGAGTCAATTTTGAAAATTATATTAAAATTTCCAAAGTTGAACCCGCCGGGAATCGAACCCGGGGCCCCTGAAACGTTAGGCAAGCACGTCAAATTATTTGACGTGCGTCACGGCACGTCACGTTTTGACATATATGTTTGACATTTTAACTTCAACAGAAAACCACAGAGCAGTGAAGTTATTAAACAAAATGTAATTAGAGTCTGTGCGGAAATAGAATGGACGTAATAATTATATCTATATTTATTTGTGGTTGCTATTATCTCATTCAAGATCTCATTAGTTCAATTTCCTAATATTTAGTTTGTGGTTGCTATCACGGCTGGTAATCTTCAAGGAAAAATCACTAGACATAGGAATTTATTGGCCTGTGGTAATAGCAAGATAGAACATGACATTAAGTTACGTCCCGTATTAAGTTACTCTATGGAAGAAGCCATTTTGTTTTGTAACATAATTGTTGTTTATTGTTGCGTAGATTAATTTCCGCATTTTTATACTAATTTATAAGTAAAAATCTTTGGATACATACATACTAAGTATGTATTACAAGTGCTGTGTACCAGGATAATGTACAATGTGCAAAAAAAGACTCGAAAAATGGCTCAAATCAAATTTATGATGATTTTTTACGGAATAGAAAAAGTGAATTCGTCCATCTGCCACGAACATTTTGAGGCTCATTTGCGACTCCAAAGAAACCTTTAAAAGTAACAGCATATCCATCGCTGTTTCAAGAATCAGAGAGAGTGGTAGTGTTTGTGTTCTTCTTCTATATACCTATAAATGTTTATCACCAATACATGTGTTTTATGGTGTATTTCAGTTCTAGTTTATATTAAGTCCATGTTATGTTTGTGTATATCCTAAAAATAAATATGTACCCATTATTTACTGTGTTTTAATTGTGTGATGATATCCATAGTTAACAATAAATTCAGCCCGTAATAAAATAAAGGGGTGAGAGGGGCGGGGGAAGTCGTCAAATGTCATGTTCTATCTTGCTATGACCAATCAGGTGAAGGTAAAGCACTCTTGCCCATGTCTAGTGCATTTGTACTGCAGATGTCCGTCTGATACGTTAACGTTAGTATCTACTATATACTTTGTGGTTGCTATCAAGGAACATACTTATTGATATTGTTGACTGAACAACATAATATACTCTCTAGGGAGGTTGCCATACTTCTTCATTCTCAACAATTTCAAAATGGAAACCCTGGTTATTTATGGTATGCGAATGCGACCATTAAGCGATGCGACTATGCGGTTCGAAAATAAATATTACATTATTGGTTATACATAAAAATTTTAATAAATTTAAAAAATAATATGACTAACTAGTGATTTAATCTTTTTGAATTATGAATATTAGTAATTATTATAATTAACAATAACAGCAAAAGACAATTCAATATTTCCGTTTACTACCCGGATAGATAAACATGCAAGATAAAGGTTATGTTTTATGTATGAAAATGTGAAATTCTAAAAGTGTTCTAGTGTTTCTCAAAATAAAATATTGATTAATTTTACAATTATAACAAATCAAAAAGTGTTAAGGCTGTATTTTGACACTACGGCACTAAAGAGAATATGGCTGAGGAAAGGTTGAAATTGAGGAAGCAATTAGGGCTCCTTGAGGGAGTCGCTATAATATTTGGCAGTGGTATTTTCATTTCACCTAAGGAAGTCTTGGAGAATACTGGATCTGTGTGGGGCGCTTTGACAGTATGGGCTGCGTGTGGGGTTCTAGCCACATTGGGAGCTATGTGTTATGCAGAATTAGGTAAGTCTTAGCACTCCTTTAAACCCCTGAAGTCTAGTGGTGAAGACGGACTGCTGCCCATTCTTTTACAGAAAGGCATAGACGTACTCACGCCGCATCTGGTAAAAATCTACCGGGCAAGTTATGCCTGGGGATATATACCGCAACAATGGACCAGGGCTAAGGTATTATTTATACCAAAGGCAGGTCGGAAGGATTATGCTCTGCCTAAGTCCTTCAGACCAATTTGCCTTACGTCCTTTATGCTCAAAACTCTAGAAAAGATTCTAGACAGATGCATAAGGGACAAAGCCCTGGCCTCGAAACCCATTCATTTCACCCAGCACGCCTATCAGATGGGAAGGTCCACTGAGACTGCCCTGATTCAACTAGTTGACAGGGTGGAAAAGGCTCTGGATGATAAACAGATAGCTCCCACCAACACGTTAGTGAGGGGACTGCAAAACAAAAATGTGGACCCGACTACAGTTAGGTGGGTAAAGGCCATGCTATCCAAACGTAAAGCGAAGGTTGAACTACATGATACCTCGCTTACTGTAGCAACTACAAGAGGATGCCTGCAGGGCGGAGTTTTATCGCCACTGCTATGGACTCTTGCAGTTGATCAGCATAACCCTAGGTTATGCTGATGACCTAGTGGTGATTGTAAGAGGCTTCTGCCAAAGCACAATTTCGGCCCTATTACAGAAAGCTCTAAACATCATTTGCGAGTGGTGCACAGCAAATGAACTGTCAGTTAACGGTGACAAAACCGCTATAGTACCGTTCACCAGAAAGAGGCGGCTGGACAAATTGAAGCCACCTCTAGTAAATGGCAAACGAGTGCAATTTTCCTCAGAGGTCAAATATCTGGGAGTTACTTTCGACCAGAGACTAACGTGGAATGCACACATTGGAAATGTGATAAATAAGGCTAAAGCAGCCTTATGTATCAGTCGTCGAATGGTAGGGAAGAGCTGGGGCCCGTGTCCAAAGCTCACCCATTGGCTGTACACTGCTATTGTGAGGCCGATGATCGCATACGCCTCTATAGTATGGTATAGAAAAGCCAACCAGAAGACGATTATTGACAGGCTTAATGGCCTAAAGCGTTTGGCATGTCTAATGATAACAGGAGCCATGTCGAGTTCCCCCGGAGCATCTCTGGAGGCAATCCTGGGCTTACCGCCTCTAAATCTATTTTTAGAGAAGGAGGCGAAAACCAGTATGCACAGAATGATGAATCGGGGTAAACACAATTGGCTGTCCGAGGCACTGAGAGCTCTAGAAGACTCAGTACTAAGGGATCCTATCCTAGGCATGCCTACTGACACAATGGTACCACAGTACATAGAAGAAAAGTCTTACACTGTGGAGTTACTCTCAAGAGAAAACTGGTCAAATAAAAAGATCTCTTGGGAGGAAAGTAGCCTTTCTTGGTATACTGATGGGTCCAAATCAGGACCTGACGTAGGCTGTGGAGTGTATGGCGGGGACCAGAATTACAGGACCAGTGTAAACCTGGGACAATACGCCAGCATCTTCCAAGCAGAGGTCTTCGCCATCATAGAATGCGCGGAAATCAAACTGCGAAGAAACTATGTCAACCGTGTGATTTACATTCACTCAGATAGTCAGGCTGCACTTCAAGCACTGGACTCAGACTCTACTGTCTCAAAGCTGGTGCGGAACTGTGTAGACTACTTACTTATTTACTTAGGGCGCAAGAATAAAGTGATCCTAAGATGGGTACCTGGCCATATGGGGATCGAAGGCAATGAACTTGCCGACGAACTCGCCCGAGCAGGCGCAAAAGGTAGGCTAATAGGTCCTGAACCTATGTGCGGACTACCAAACAGCCTAGCGCACTGGACCATATGGAACCAGTGCTTTACTAAATCTTACAACCGCTGGACTAACTTGCCAGGGCTGAATCATTCCAAAGCGCTCATAAAAGCCTATAGTCGTAATGTGACTAACCAGGCTATGTCGCTTAGTAGGAGCAATTTGTGTATTATAACTAGGGCACTAACGGGGCATTGCCGCCTCAATAAGCACCTTAAAGTAATGGGTCTCATTAGTACAGGAGAGTGTCGCTTCTGTCATGAGGCAGAAGAAACACCAATGCATAACCTGTGCGAGTGTGGCCCCTTAATGCACAAGCGCAGTCACATCCTAGGAAGCCACACAATGGCTTGTGAAGATGTGAAGAATGCCTCTATCAAAAAAGTACTACAGTTTCTCAACGTGGTAGGTATAGGTAGAGAGCTTTAGTTTACGTGGCGATCACAATATTTCAGAAATGGACGAAGTGATACTGGTTCTCTAGCAGACAGAAATAGCCACTAAGCGTATAATAATAATAAGTCTTAGCACTCGTTCAGTTTTCTTGGCAATCGGTTGAAAAAGGAAGAGGTTCTCAATTCGACTGCATTTTTTTTTATGTTTGTTACCTCATAACTTTCAATTGGGTGAACCGATTTTGGTGATTCTTTTTTTATTTGCAAGCTAGTGCTTCCCGTGTGGTCCCATTTCAATTTGGTCCAGTTCTGACAAGGGCATCCATGAGAAAATACCATGAGTCGGTTTGAAGTCAGTTACTATTATTATTTTATGCTTAGTGGCTATTTCTGTCTGCTAGAGAACCAGTATCACTTCGTCCATTTCTGAAATATTGTGATCGCCACGTAAACTAAAGCTCTCTACCTATACCTACCACGTTGAGAAACTGTAGTACTTGTTTGATAGAGGCATTCTTCACATCTTCACATGCCATTGTGTGAAGTCAGTTTATTTTTTGTTAAAAAGAGTTATTGGAAGTCGGTTGTAAACTTGAACAAGGTGCCACTACACACGGTCCGATTGAGTAGAAACTTTATCCCGCAGTTGCGCTAACTTAGGAACAATCCTGAGGTAGGCAGTGCACTAGCACTCCCCTTGGTCTTGTTTGTGTCCTTAGGCGACTGTAATTACCTACAATCAAGTGAGTGGCCAGCCAGTCCATGCCACCTTTATATTATAAAAAAATAATTGAATAAAGCAAGACTATTTGTTTTTAATTCTAGGTACTACTTTAGCTCAAAGTGGTGGGGACTATCACTACATTAATCAAGCTTATGGACCACTACCTGCCTTTCTATACTTATGGGATGCAAATTTAGTATTTGTGTGAGTATTGATTATAATAGTATACGTAACTAATATTGTGGATGCAGTGTGGTATATTTTATCAGAACCCTGTCTCAAATGTCTAATCCCTAAATGTGTAGCTAAATGCAAAACTCGAGAATGACTGGACCAATTTGGCTGATCTTTTTTGTTCTGTTTGATGAAGTCTGGAGAAGGTTCCTATACAGAGAAAAAACGTAAAAAAAAAATATGAGGAAAAATTAAAAACAACAATTTTCTTTTCCCATGCAAACTGTCAAATTTTGTATTCATTAGGATCATAAAATTCTAAATTAAGTTTATCTAAAAGGTAACACGACATTGATTAACTGTTAGTAGGTACGAAGTTCGCCTTGTCAGCTAGTTTGAATTAATAAAGGTAACATTTTTAATTCCAGGCCGAGCACAAACGCAATAATGTCATTAACATTTGCAAGTAATTTACTTGAACCATTATTTCCTAACTGCCCAATTGATCCACTGTGTCAGAAGCTTATAGCTGCAGCCACTATTTGTAAGTTTTACAGTACAAATTATTTAATATTGATCTGTTTACCTAAATTAATAACAAACTGTCCATAGAACTTCTCGACCTTACAATGCCGTCTTCTTTTTTCAGCTTTGCTAACAGCCTCTCAACAGGACCATTTAGAGCCTTTATTGGGAACTTTTTAATAGAGCCTTTATATCGATAGTATCTTTAATACTGTTAGTATTCCTACTCATAAGGATCCGTCTATTAATATTAGGTACTGTTTAATAATTATATTATATTTTAAAAGTGAATTAATTAATTTCTGAATAATAACATAGTTTATAAAATTAGGGTCTCTTTCACCAACTACAAGTAAAGTGTTGATTAGTCACTTTTAGAAATAATTTTCTGTTTTATTAAATTATATACACTCTGTTTACTGCATCATTAGATAAGTGAATTTTTATTATTATGTTCTTTTTAATTCAAATTCAAATTCAAATTCATTTATTTTCAGGTAACTAGACCCATATTTTGTTTATACATTCATTGTTAAATATAATATATAACTAAACAGTTCCTAATTAAATAAAATCAAAGCAAATTAATTTCTATATATGCCTCATACTATACATATACAACAGTAATTAGATATTTAATACAAGATAAAAGTACAAGTAAATGCCTAAAAACTACCACCAACATGTCTATCGCAACAATGTCGGCTCGTATATACAATCTAGCCTATTGGCTATCATTGATAAAACTTTGTTAGAGCTATCCCGCACCCGTCTGACAAGTGATGCACATTTTTTACGCATGTTAGCATAAAAACAATCAGTGCTCATCATTGCGAACATCCCTGAAGCACTACAGAAGCGGGGTAGCCCTAACATTGCCCTAAACGCGTTGTTGAATTGGACACGAAGGGAGCTGTAATATTTTTGTGTATAATACGCCCACAAAGCACAGGTATGTAACGATGTACAATATGCTTTAAATAATAAAAGCTTTACATTTGTTGAACATCGTGCAAACCTGCGAGCTAGCATATTTGTCCATTAGCATATTATGGACAGAGCCCTTCGCTCCCTATCAATGTCGGCATTATCTTTTAAGTCGGCCGTGACTATGTGCCCTAAATACTTAAAATGGTCCACCTTGTCAAGAGAAATGCCATTTAAACGCACAGGTGGCACTCTATTAGGGCTTTTAACACTAGCCGTTCATGACATTATATTTCAGTCCATGCCTACACGCATACCTCTCACAGATGTTCAGGAGTTTACGTAAACCACAGACAGAGGCGCTCAACAACACCATGTCGTCTGCATAGCTAAGGTTGTTAACACATACCCCATCAATGTGACAACCAAGACGCTGGTTGCTGAGCTCCTCGATCAGTGCGTTTACGTATATATTGAACAAGGTGGGTGAGGTGATACCGCCCTGTCTCACTCCGCATTCTAATTTGTATGATTCTGACATTGACCTGGTGCCCATACCAATATTTAAAAATACTAACAATTTCAGATGGTAAGTTAATATTTTCCAACTTTTCCCACATGATATCATAGGCAACCAGATCAAATGCCTTGGACAAGTCGAGGAAACACGCATATACTGGAGTTTTGCGACAAATATAGTATTGGACAGTATGCTTAAGACAAAGTATAGCACTTTCAGTTGATAATCGCCGTCTAAATCCAAATTGATTATCATTAATATTTTTCGAATTCATTTCATTACTTACATTAGATATGAGGAATGAGGATATATAGAATACTAGCTGATAAAAAGCCCGTAGGTACTTCTAAATGCTTATCTACCAAGAACATACATACAGAAAAAATTCTGAAAACCGTCAATTTAGTTTCAGTATCATGTATAGAGCCTATATACACGACATTTCTGAAATCAAAGTAAATTACTCCATGAACGACCCCTACAGATTTATTATTAGTATTGATATAGAGGTTCAAAGAGTCATTAGGCATATCCTATCATTCAGCCATTTCATATCCTATCAGGTAGAGCCCAAACTCAGTGGGTTTTGAAAATATTTTTATTTTTTACGAAACAACTGATTGAAATGTAATGGTGTGGTATATTTTTGGAATCAGCTCATGAAGCCCTTTCATTTGATACCCCACTCGATAGGTTTATGAAGAAATAAAAATTATTTTATACAAAAAAATTATGACGTCATAACTGGAAAATGTGCCAGGTGACCCAAGTCTAAATGACTTACTAAGACTCTATTAAACTTTTTACTGAATATAAAATTGCCACAGGACTTTATAACCAGGTCAAAGGCGGCTTTTTGTTGACATTGTGGGTAGATACTGCTAAATGCTAAATGCTCGAGGTTGTCTCGCTCGAACCATGAACTCAATAACTCTTAAACGAATTAACTGATTTTCATGAAACTTGGTAGACAAACATTTAGACGTACAGGACACAGGATAGGCTACTTCTTTCTTTTACAATGCGGACGATCAGAACCACAACGGACAAGTATTGTTAGGTATCAGCATTTATTGGGTTGGGTACATCATACCCCAAATTGCAGACAGATATCAACTGATCTTGTAGTAGGTACTCACTATTTTTGTAAATATCTAACGCTAGTAAAGAATGCCGTTTATAGTGTATTATTTACACCTTATTTAGAATCTCTAATATACGATTCTTAATTTTTTTTTCAAATGAACAGAGCTAGTAGACGTTTGTGGCCTAATCTTAGAGTAAATACCTGAGAGCCTTATAATATTGAGTGGTACAAAATCGGTACAAATGAAAATCAAAAGAAAATCGATACAAAATGGGTAGTTTTTCTTTAAATCAGACATACCTTATCATCATGGATGTCGGCTCCAACCCTGTCGGGCTCATTCCAGCTCGGCTCCAATCAGTCGTCGATCATCGTATATTGCACCTTATCCCAGAAAAGGTCACGAAATCTCTTCGATGCAGCAAATTGATTTACGCTTACATAAAGAATGAGATAAAGAATAATTTTTTGGGAGTCCACCATAAGTGTAGTCGCAGTGTCACTGTTAGTGCTTGTACTTACTAGTACTTAGTACAATTTCATATGATTGTTCAAACACGCTTATTCAGTCAGACAGATGGCGCCATTGCTCCTGTCATATTATTTGTATACAAACAATGTTTATTGTAATCCACAAATTAATCACAGAAACAATGGCTGTCCTTACGTAGTCCAGCATGACTATTGACCGAGCATTATATTAATGCCTGGATTAATTCACTTGGTCCGTAACATACATACATAATGTACCACGAGGCAAGACGTAAATCACGATACAGGTCGTTACAGGGACAGGATATCTACTTGTTCACCGGTTCTACTCTCTGTGCCCTTTATCACCCCTTGATGTGTGTGTTTGTGAAATGAATTTACTTGTACAGATATACCCAGGCTTCTATTATGACAGTAAAACGAATAATAAGTCCCCCCAGCTACTGACCTCTACTATCTGTTAGGAAGTACAAAGTAGTTTATCTCGCTAGCTAGCAGCAGAAATACTAGCTGTTGCACGCGACTTCGTCCGCGTAACTTTATAAAATATAATACATTCGTGTATGTGAAACCATAGAAATACACATACAAAATTTCAACCCAATCGGTCGAGCCGTCAGTAGTTGACATACCGACAGCAGCGCCACCTACCGGGTCCAATTGTATTTTTAAATCACCCAGGACCATAACGGACGAAGTCGCGGGCACCAGCTAGTTTTTATTTTATATAAAGATAAAGATAGTTTATCTGGATTCTGAAATAATGCAAGTTTCAATTAGGGACGGTGGATTCTGAGATTAGCCCTCCGCATGTTATCTGCCTCCTTTTTATAATATCCCAGCTATTGGCTTCGACCGCATAACTTATAAATTAATGTTACTCGCTGATAATGTAGCATTCTATAGGAATTTTTAAGAATTTCAAAAACGGTCCAGTTGTTTTTGAGTTTATTCATTACAAACAAAAATACAAATCTCCTCTCTTTGTAACATTGCGAGTCAAATTATATTTAAGAAAAAGAGCCCTTTACATTGTTGAGATTTTGCATTATCTTCGTCAGCGAAAAGATGAACATGATACACAAATAAATTGAATATTTTACCTGGCCGTATTAGTCGGCATATTTGTTTTATGTATATTCAACACCTAGTTATTTAAACGATATCTGATTGCACATTCTTTAAAATGATATGGAAAAATAAGTTTAAATGCAACACAGATTTTTAGAGTGTTCATTCAACAGCATTCAATCCATTCCGTATCTACTGTTCTGTTATGGTGGTCAAATTTTTTAATAATCAAAATTTTATGTAATTATTATCTCGGTATAGAGCAATTTAAGTTCTTTAAAAAAAAATTCCTACTCATTCCCGCTCTATAGTTTCCTTCGTTTGCATTATTTCGCATTCTCCACTTCGTGTTAGGCGGACGTTTTAATATTGTATTAGTTCAAAGCTTTGTGAAGTCACGTATATTACGGTGGCATACCCATTTCATAAGCCGGACTTGAAACCTATATGGGTATTTGTTGCTAATTTGTACCGCAAAAAAAAAAATTGTACCTCCATTAGTTTACGAGAAACGACGGGTATGCTGACGTAATATTACGCTAGCATACCCATTTACGATACCTTGACAATGGAAGCACCATTCCAACGGCTTATTTTGTTGCTAATTTGTTGCTCTGAGATAGGCTAGTTAGATGTTAAAAAATGTCACCCCTTCAGGGGGGGTGGACTACCCTTACATATAAATATTTGGAATAGCGAGCTCGTTCTAACGGCTTATTTTTAACGTTAATTTGTTGCTCTACGATAGGCTAGTTAGATGTTAAAAAATTTCACCCCTTCAGGGGGATGACGTACTATTACGCTAGCATACCCATATACAGTATCTTGACAAGGAAAGCACCTAGCGACTTCATTCCAACGGCTTATTTTGTTGCTAATTTGTTGCTCTGAGATAGGCTAGTTAGATGTTAAAAAATTTCACCCCTTCAGGGGGGGTGGACTACCCTTACATATAAATATTTGGAATAGCGAGCTCGTTCTAACGGCTTATTTTAACGTTAATTTGTTGCTCTACGATAGGCTAGTTAGATGTTAAAAAATTTCACCCCTTCAGGGGGATGACGTACTATTACGGTAGCATACCCATATACAGTATCTTGACAAGGAAAGCACCTAGCGACTTCATTCCAACGGCTTATTTTGTTGCTAATTTGTTGCTCTGAGATAGGCTAGTTAGATGTTAAAAAATGTCACCCCTTCAGGGGGGGTGAACTACCCTTACATATAAATATTTGGAATAGCGAGCTCGTTCTAACGGCTTATTTTAACGTTAATTTGTTGCTCTACGATAGGCTAGTTAGATGTTAAAAAATTTCACCCCTTCAGGGGGATGACGTACTATTACGCTAGCATACCCATATACAGTATCTTGACAAGGAAAGCACCTAGCGACTTCATTCCAACGGCTTATTTTGTTGCTAATTTGTTGCTCTGAGATAGGCTAGTTAGATGTTAAAAAATGTCACCCCTTCAGGGGGGGTGAACTACCCTTACATATAAATATTTGGAATAGCGAGCTCGTTCTAACGGCTTATTTTAACGTTAATTTGTTGCTCTACGATAGGCTAGTTAGATGTTAAAAAATTTCACCCCTTCAGGGGGATGACGTACTATTACGCTAGCATACCCATATACAGTATCTCAATCTTCTGCCAATCTTGTCCAAGGTGTTCGAAAAGACACTTTTTTTTATGTAATCAAGGCAGCGCTTGGCCGCGATCTCACTTGATGTTAGGTGCAGATGCGGCCAAAGATGGACCCACGCTTACCTAGTAAGTGCCCATTTACCCTAGACTTGAAGACCCCGAGGTTGTAATTTTGAGGAAACACGGACGCAGGCAATGAGTTCCACTCCTTAGCAGTTCGGACAAGGAAGGTGGAACTATAACGCTTCGTGCGTGACTGGGGAACATCAACCACGAAGGGATGAAACCCCCGCCCGCGCCTCGTGTTCCGCAAGTGGAACGGCTCTGACCGGATCAGATCCCATAGGATAGACGCACATTCTCCGTGGTGTAGACGATAGAACACTACTTCGTAGAATGGCGCCGAAAGTAAAGAATAGTCTCTAAAGTGCAGAGCAATGCTGTGTGTCTTATTAACTCTAAGACATTTTATTTTCTAGGTTGGAAAAGTTGGAGGAGTCACTTAAGGATGAAAATTTGACGGAGAGTCAAAAACAAGAAAAGAGGCAGCAGCATGCTCAGAAGGAGACAGAATTCCTCAGACTCAAGCGATCCCGTCTTGGAGTTGAGGATTTCGAACCGCTCAAGGTAAAGGTTTTTTTTAATTCTTAAATCTCCCATCATTCCTAAAATGTTATTTTTTGTCACATTTAGTGTCACATGTACATTTATTTTTGATTTATTTAATTTAAACTTATTGTGCTTTAAGTGCTACTACCACATTTTAATTAAAATGAACTATTTATAATTTTCACATCATAAATTGAGTTAAGTATATTAATGTAAAATTATGTACACTTTTTTGCAGGTTATCGGGAGAGGTGCGTTTGGAGAAGTCCGCTTAGTCCAGAAGAAAGACACAGGACATGTTTACGCAATGAAAATATTGAGAAAAGCCGATATGCTTGCGAGAGAAAATGTATGTAAACAGATATTGCTTTAGTATCGTATTGTGTCCCAGTGGTTTGCGTTATCGTTTCTGTGAGAGATGGCCCTTCATGCTAGTTCTTCACACTGCCTTTCCGATTTCATCAGTGCAGACCCAACAGAGTTCGTGCATCTGTTTTGTCAGCAGCCAAGCTAAATTATAAAACTAGATGGTGCTATAACACTTTGGCCATGTGTTAGTTTTTTATTTTATTTTAGGTGATCCCTTGGGTACTACAGTATATTTTTCTGGATGAAAAGTGTCCTATGTCCTTTCTTGTATCCCTGACAACGTGTATGCAAAAATTCATTGATGACATTTATATTATTGAAATTGCGAAAATTATATTGATAATTATGTGGTATTTTTGAAATAAATTATGTATTTTTAAACGTTGCAAATTTTTTTGGGGTGGGCCACCCTTATCACTTAGGGGTATAAAAAATAGTTTACGACTTATTCTCAGACCTACCGAATATACACAAAACACTTCATAAAAATCGGTCAAGCCGTTTGGTTGACCGATTTGGCCACTGCACGGCGTCCCGGCATTCGCAGCTCCAAATACCGAGGGCACTGCACAATATTATGCCCATCAGTGCCCTTGCAAAACTGGCAAGCCGCGCGGGCGTCCGTAGTCGCATAGTGAATAGGTGGCCGACGCGCAACAGCCGACCTGGAGGGACCAGGGCGCTTCCATTCCGGTTCGCGACCGGTCCGGTTCCGGTTCCGGTTCGACACAATCTCGTGCGAAGCACGGGGTGAACTCGTGGAGGGAGAAGGGCCCGAGGCCGCCAAATCTCCTCTTATACACTCCGCTTCTAAGAACGCTTGTAGGTCCCCGAAGGGAGGCAAGTGGTCAGTAGTACTGCCTCCATGCACCTGCTCAAACCGCCTCCTCATCTCGTCAGGGATTCTGCGTAGTACTATATGCAGGAGTATAAAGGACCACTGGTCCACTGGTAGATCCAATCGCCTTAATGAATTAAGGGCCCCAAGAAGGGGGTTCAATAGGTCTCCCCTCAAAGCCGAAAGTTGGGTAACTCGCGGGAGATTCAAAATAGTCGCAATATGTGCATCCGCTATATGCCTTATATTGTGGTACCGCTTGCGCAAAATATCCATGGCCACAGCATAGTTTTCATCGGTAACCGCCAAATGGTTAATCAATAGGTGGGCCTCGCCTCGTAGACAGGAGCTCAAGTACGCCAGCTTCTGAGCTGGGGCCAAGTCTGCACGTGAGTCAACTTGGCTCATGAACAAGTTCTGGAAGCCCATCCATTGCTGCAGTACCCCCTCGAACTGTGGCAGGTCCAAAGTGGGCAAGCGGCCCAACAGTGGGACCGGAGTGGGCACTTTGGATTCAACCTCTGCAGCAGTCACAGTCGCGTTCCTCGAGAGGGCCTTTTCTCTAATGGCACCTTCCATTTCACGGATCTGCTCATAATCCTTTTCAGCACGAGTGCGGATCTCTTCAGTGACGAGGTCACTCTCCTGCTCCCTCAATAAATCTATTACGGACATCGCCTATTCCAAAATTTCCATATGTCCGTCAAGCGCCCTATATCTATCTTGCAATGCCATCTCGCGATCCACGCGGTTTACAAGACCGTAGGCGGAGTTCATCCACCTCAACACACTAGAAATTCGCTTCCGAGCTATGCCCAAGAGTTCCTTATTAGTAGGCATGGCAACAAAATGTGTACTGAAGGCACTTATTTATTTAATAGCACACAAAAAAAGAAATAAAAAATATGTAATAATAAAACCAAAATAAAGGTATGTGTTTGTTTGCGTACAGACAGTCTTAATCCGTCAACAAAACCTAGGCCGAGCCCGTCGGATAGACTGACGCAAATAATTACAAAAATAAAAAATATCAGTATTAAAATTAAATAGTGAGTAAACCCGAATGATAATGTAGTATTTATGAACAAAAGATGCAAATAAAACCAAAAACTAAAAAATATTAATATCAAAATTAAATAGTGAAAGCAAATCCAAGTGACAAAGTATGTATTTACATACGAACAGTCTTAACAATCCGTTAACAATTAACAAGCCGCGCTTGAACGGTTAAACTGGCGCAAACACACACATAGATAATGTAACAAAAAATAATAATTTAATTTGTAATCGAAGGCACAAACGAACAAAAGACTTATTCCCTTCACATACGTTACAAATTCCTATGTATCAATTTTTCATAGGCACCCACTGTGAATTACGAATTTTAAACTTTATTTTAAAAATCGAAATTTTCAATTTTTAAAAACAAAATTGCAATTAGATAAAGAAAGCACATTAAATCTACCATATATGTATGACAGATGAAACCAGCTAATACCACAATACCACAAATATGACCATCAAGATACAATAGCCCTTCCAAGAGGTAGGAAGAAGATAACCACGCTCTGCTACCAGCAATTTGTACGCAACCGTAGGCCTCCCAGCAGGAAATGCAGTGGAAGCGGAAGATATTCCCTAATGGAGACCACGGTTACGACAATGTCCGCGTTACGCGGATCTGGGGGGGGTTTGGACGCCTGGCTATCAGCCTATGCCGACAGCCAAGAGTCCAGGAGAAAAGTAAATTACTTACCCTAGTCCTGGGTCCTCGCTCGTCAAACCTCGTCTGTCGCACAGACGGCCCACGGCAGGGAAATACTATATATATAAGTAGGTAGGGAGTCGGGAATACAGGTGGGGAAATACCGTGATCCTCCAGGCAGCAGCTGGGTTCCCGAAGCAAACTCCCAGTCACAAACAAAGGCTCGCGTCACACGCGGTTCACCAAAGCACAGATGTATTTTCCAAGATATTTTTAAGAAGATTAACCAAATTATTATTATCGAGCTCAAACCCGCCGCGCGTCTCGATCGTTTTCAACTCTCAATACAGACTACATACTACCCTACGGTTACGTTATTACGTATGCATTACACGAACATAATTTTAACCCTACCCACTATGTTCATAAATCGTGTCAATGAATAAAAATAATACCTAACGCCTACACAATAAAGGTAGCAAAGATGAACCGATGCTCGAAGTATTGCATCGGTTTCAAACATAAACTATTTTTTAAAAATTTCTTTGACAGCGTTTAGACGTCCGCGCTTGACAATGTGGCAAAATGAACTAATTCAAGTCGCGGCTTAGTATTTCAAGCCCTGCCCACCCCGGCTCAGCTGTCGAGGGGTCATATTGAGACGCTAACAATTTTTCCAGTATTTTTCAGTTCGCTGATATTGGGTGGTTTAGATTTACAATTGTACCAGAGACAGTTTGATCCTTTTTTTTTGCGTTCTGGTAGGATAACATCTAGCAGGACCGCTATAGTAGCTGTAATAGCTACTAAGCAAAGTATTACTATCGTGCCGTTGTAAGCCGTTTTATGTTTTCCCATTTGACGTTTAGCAGATTGACATAACTAGTGATGGTTATAGTATAACAGAATTAGTGCCACTATCGACACATTTTTAAATTAGTATCCGTGACATACATTTATTACATAACTGTAATGTTCACATTACTAACAGACACTTCAATTTCGAGAAAATTAAAAAAAATATATATTTATTATTCATAATCGGACAGCGAATAGCTTAAAACGCTGTAGTCATGATCTTGAATTAAAATATTATTCTGGTATCGCGTTCAAAATCTGCTAAATCTTTAATTCAAAACCTTGTCACATCGTAGTAAAGATTTGAGATTAAACTCTCCTAATTTTTATAATCTGTTGAAACTGTTCAATCCAATTAAATGCCTTATCTTTCTACAAGAGACTTTGCATGAAAATAGTGAGCCTCTTAATAAGTTACACTTAGATCCGTTAGTTAGGTTAAAGGTTAACATTTTAAGTTCGAGTATTGTATTCACTTTCTTCACAAGTTTTTCCCAATTAAATTCTTACGCAATTCATTGTTCAATTTGTATTTTTTTTTATTTGCCTTCAGAGAATCATTAAGTATTATGATATTTTTAGCGATCCGTTACACTTGACAGCGCCATCTATCCAGAATCCGGTTAAGCGACTAACATTACAACTGCTTAGTGATATTTTTAGCAATCCATTCCACGGTAGATGCCGTTTTATACTTTCAACGCGGACGAAGTCGCGAGCACCAGCTAGTATTCAATAAATTTAAAAAAAACTTCGAGACATTAGCTCTGAAATGTATACACATTTCTGATGCTTACTGTACCTACTTAAATAGGTACTAATAGCTTAATAACACAAGGTTATTATTCTCAAATACTGATCAAGTAATTTAATATGTAAGTTCGTATACGTACATATTAAAATTTGTGAATGAGTTTCAAAGGAAGATTTTATATTCTCCATTGAAAACCAGTTTCGACAACAGAATTATTTTTCTGCATTCGAAACTAGGTTTCCAAAAAGCCGAAGCGTTTCAACCGACTTCCAAAAAAGGAGGAGGTTCTCAATTCGAGTGTATTTTTTTTAAATGTTTGTTACCTCATAACTTCCACAAGAATACTTCATTTTTATATAAATTACATAATTTTAAATTCTTGTGTTTGTTCATCAAAGAGCCGCTCTTATGATTCTCTGCTGGTATTTAAAGTGTAAGTGACTGTATATATTTTCCAGTAATATGAATGCATGATCTACATCACAATTTTGATTCTCGTTTTACATATAAATACTAATAATAAATACTAGATCATTTATTTATGATGATTCATTTTTTTAAATTTAATTTATGTAAAGTGAAATCCATTAATTTACAATGTACCATCTGATAATGTCCTATTGTGTTGAATTTAATGTTGTTGAAGAGCCGGTATAAAGGTACACTAGCGCCACTCATTTAAAAAATTATTATCTCGTGACTGAGAAGGAATTATTAAAAACGGCTACATAAAGCCCTCGGTAAGTATGTCTACAATTTTTTAATGCCTTTTATAAAGTTTCATATTTAGACACGAAGCAATAAAATTCGATCTAAAGAAAAGCGGCCGCATTCGTCTAAATCGTATTTTGTTGCTTCATGTCTAAATATGAAACTTCATAAAAGGTATTAAAAAATTGTAGACATACTTACCGAAGGCTTTATGTAGCCGTTTTTAATAATTCCTTCTCAGTCACGAGATAATATTTTTTTAAGTGAGTGGCGCTAGTGTGCCTTAATACCCGCTCTTAATAAATTATTTAAATTCTTAATGTGTAAATTTATTTTTTTTGTTTTAACAATAAAAAATATGTTTCTTGTATGTGATTTACGAATGTGGCAATATAAATAAATATTGAAATTAAGATTTTTAGAGTGTTCATTCAACATCATTCAATCCATTCCGTATCTACTGTTCTGTTATGGTTGTCAAATTTTTTAATAACCAAAATTTTATGTAACTATTATCTCGGTATAGAGCAATTTAAGTTCTTTAAAAACAAATTAATTTCGTTAAAAAAAAATTAAAAAAAAATATACATTTTATTGTTCTACACCATACTACCATAGATAACTATCTGTACCACTCCAACGTATCCCCGCCACTGCGCATCCCCACCACTACGCATTCTCGCTCTATAGTTTCGTTCGTTTGCATTATTTCGCATTCTCTACTTCGTGTTAGGCGGACGTTTTAATATTGTATTAGTTCAAAGCTCTGTGAAGTCTATTTAGTATATTGAGAATAGTGTTAAAGAATCTTGAACAATGTTTTCCTGTTTCGGAAATATAAAATGCCTATTTGGTGGTAGGTGAATTTACTTCATGAGTGTGTTCGTTGTCCGATTGCCTTCAATTTTGAAAAACTTTTTTCTACTTGCAGAGGAGGAGGAGGAGTCGTCCTCAGAGGTGGAAACTTCTTCATTTGTTAGGGTGATGACGGCCACTGATAACATCCGCTTTAGCGGCCACACTCTAGACAAGGCCACCAAGGCGAAAGTGACCCTAGAGAACTTCTACACAAACCTCATCCCCCAGTATTTGGAGAGAAAGCAGAGGTAAGTTTTTTTTTTATTTCATACAAATTTTTCAGTAATGTAAGGGTTAACAGAAGGGCTTCAATACTGGAAGCTTAATATGAAGGTTTAGAATCGGTGAAAAAACTTAGACGCTTTCTTTCTATAAGGCAATCTCGCTTTTTATTACCATCTGATATTAATTTTGTTTTTGTATTTGATCAATGATTTCTTTTCTACTAGCCCCCAGATACCCACGGGTGTTTAATTTTGCATTTTTTACCAATTTTTTTTTTTAATAACTACCCTCCAACGAATTAATTGAAAAAAATATTTGGCGAATTGGTCCATATTATGTTCTCATGAGTTTACTGCTAGGCAACATATTTAGCGATTCATTTTTATTTATATATGTATATTTTTACGTTGAATCTTATTTTAAGAAATGCAGAAGAATTGGATCCATAAATATTGATTTAAATTTGATACTGTGCATTCGAAAACAAATGTTTCGTAATAAAATGAGGGAATTTGTAAATTTTCTAATAATCGATCACGCCTTTCTGGGATCTTCATGAATTTATTTAGAACAAAATTTTGTCAAGTGCAATAATTGTTAAAATTTTTATATCAAGCTTCTATTGATTATTTTTTGGAAACTGCTAGGGTAGTTGTGTATTATACATTAACTAACATAAAATAAAATACTTGGTAAAAATTTAGTAAATATGTTTCCAATCAGTTTTGTGGTAGTTTTGAAATGAATTGCTAATAATACAACATATCCAAATTTTATATCTTTACATGTTTCATTCTCCTGTATATCTATCACTGATGGCTAACTTTAATTTTTTTTTAATTCACCTATCAAGCTTCTAGTCTTTCTGTCTGTGTCTGTTCTGTTAATTTTAATTTTAGCAAAAATGTTTGAAAATTTTTTTGAAACTTACCCACTGTTTAAAAAAAAAGTTAATTTTTAAAAAATAATTTGAGGATTTAAAAAACAAATTCTTTTTCAATTTCTTTCACCCATCGATATTACATACGTATATGGGGCATGCCAAAAGTAATCAGATTACATTATAACATTACTTTATAACATTACTAGCTGGCGTCCGCGTTGAAAAAGAAAAAAATAGCCTATTCTGTGAAAAAAATCAGTTAATTCTTTTAAGAGTTATGGAGGAACATATATACATACAATACCTGCTCTTACAAATTTACATATTATTAGTATTGATAGAGTGGAAAGTTATACAAACAATCTTAACTATTTAGTGATAAATTTAAATATGTTCCATTTTTTAATTTATTCGGAATTTCGGTATAGGTACTTTATCTCTAAAGTGCAGAGCAATGCTGTGTCTCTTATTAACTCTAAGACATTTTATTTTCTAGGTTGGAAAAGTTGGAGGAGTCACTTAAGGATGAAAATTTGACGGAGAGTCAGAAACAAGAAAAGAGGCTGCAGCATGCTCAGAAGGAGACAGAATTCCTCAGACTCAAGCGATCCCGTCTTGGAGTTGAGGATTTTGAACCGCTCAAGGTAAAGAGTTCTTTTTTAATTCTTAAATCTCCCATCATACCTAAAATGTTATTTTTTGTCACATTTAGTATCACATGTACATTTATTTTTGAGCTTATTTTGTGACTTTATTTTTACATTTAAGTGCTACTACCACATTTTAATTTGCAATGTTTAATTAAAATGAACTATTTATAATTTTCACATCATAAATTGAGTTAAGTATATTAATGTAAAATTATGTACACTTTTTTGCAGGTTATCGGGAGAGGTGCGTTTGGAGAAGTCCGCCTAGTCCAGAAGAAAGACACAGGACATGTTTACGCAATGAAAATATATAGAAAAGCCGATATGCTTGAGAGAGAAGAGGTATGTAAACAGATATTGCTTTAGTATCGTATTGTGTCCCAGTGGTTTGCGTTATCGTTTCTGTGAGAGATGGCCCTTCATGCTAGTTCTTCACACTGCCTTTCCGATTTCATCAGTGCAGACCCAACAGAGTTCGTGCATCTGTTTTGTCAGCAGCCAAGCTAAATTATAAAACTAGATGGTGCTATAACACTTTGGCCATGTGTTAGTTTTTTATTTTATTTTAGGTGATCCCTTGGGTACTACAGTATATTTTTCTGGATGAAAAGTGTCTGTATGCAAAAATTCATTGATGACATTTATATTATTGAAATTGCGAAAATTATATTGATAATTATGTGGTATTTTTAGTTTACGAAAATAGTTTACGACTTATTCTCAGACCTACCGAATATACACAAAACACTTCATAAAAATCGGTCAAGCCGTTTCGGAGGAGTTTGGTTACAAACACTGTGCCACGAGAACTTTATAGATATAGAAAAATAAAAGCAATTTTCCCTTTTAGGTCGCTCATGTCCGTGCCGAGCGTGATATCCTCGTGAAAGCGGACAACCAATGGGTGGTAAAAATGTTCTATAGTTTCCAAGATCCCATGAACCTGTACCTCATTATGGAGTTCTTGCCCGGTGGTGACATGATGACTCTCCTAATGAAAAAGGATACTTTGAGTGAGGAGTGCGCTCAATTCTACGTGGCTGAAATAGCGTTGGCTATTGACAGCATACATAAACTTGGTTTCATACATAGGTAATAAAAATATTAGCTTGTGCCCGTGACTATAATGAACATTACTTTTTTATTTAATTATTTTTTAAGGTATTTTGCAATCCTTGGTAACAGTACTGTAAGGGGTTGTAAGTCAGTTAGTCCGTTTGTTAACGACAAGTGCACTAGGGATGGAAATGAAACAGAACAGAACAGAACAATGAAACAGAAACACTCCCACGGATAGTTCCATCTGCATAATAACCTAATTTCCTTAACACACTTTTCATCCTGGCATTTCTCTATTAATACGAACGCATGTCCTTTTATACATACCACATTTCGTGTTTTATTTAAAGCACAATTGATATATTTTATGTACATTGGTTTTTTACGTACATGTTGATGACTGTGTTCTCCTTTTCAGGGATATCAAGCCGGATAATTTGCTGTTGGACGCCCGCGGTCATATAAAGCTAACCGATTTTGGTCTGTGCACTGGCTTGAAAAAGAGCCACCGTACAGATTTCTATCAGGACCTATCGCGAGTCACTCCCTCCGACTTAAGTAAGTTCGATTTCATTAAGTCCACGTACCGGTTGAGTACTTTTATTTATTATTTTTTTGTTTGTTTTGTCACTAACCGCACAAATACTCATGAGCACCAAAAATGTCGCCACCCACTGAAATGTTGTTTTAAATCGGATTCATATACATACTACCACTATTCACATGAAAGCCTATTAAATTGGTCATTTCGTTTCAAAAGTAATTGAACCTCTAAACACTCTTGTGTGTAAATTCATGAACATGAACGAACAACATCTTCGCGCTAAACGTTTTCGCCACTTGACTTAAAAATTTAGGTATTGGTGAATCCCTTTTTTAACAAGCTTTTAATAATTTGTGTATTATAATTATTATATAATTTCTATGGATAGAATTAGATTAGCGTTATGTAAAATCAATATCAATAATAAATCTGTAAGTGTAGGTATTTTATGTATGTATATGTTCCTCCATAACTCTTAAACGAATTAACTGACTTTCATGAAAATTTGTAGATAAACATTTATACGTACGAGATACAGGATAGGCTACTTTTTTCACGCGGACGAAGTCGCTGGCGCCAGCTAGTTTCTTAATAAGTTTCTATTAATTTTAATTAGTTAAGCCTTAAGGATCGGCGCAGTATACGCAGCACAGCAAAGGATTTTTCCTAAACATATTTTTTGTTGCAATTGTTTTAGCACTCACACTTGGCCTCTTATTAGTATTGAAATAAAATAATGTGACCGCTTTGATCATTGCAATAAGGTTAAAAATAACATGCTTAGCAAAAATTCACTTCCTGTGCCTGTCCTAAATTTCCGTTACGTGTAATTCTATTTCGAACTGATAAAAGCATTAATAGTCTAAAGGGAATATTTTAGTTTCAACTTCGTCGTCGGCAAGGGATTCGAAGAGGCGAGCGGAATCGTGGAAACTCAACCGAAGAGCACTCGCCTATTCCCCAGTCGGCACTCCGAATTACATGGCGCCCGAAGTCTTTTTGCAGACGGGCTATGGATCGCAAGCGGATTGGTGGAGTCTCGGAGTTATTATGTGAGTATATTTGCTTACTATGTCTTCTATGCCGATACGGTGTTGAACTATTTCATTAAATTACCTCTCTTTTAATGGTCCGAAGCCAGGCACTAATTTCGTCAATGATTTCCTCTCAGTCGATAATTTGTAAGTCGATAAGTCGATAATCAGCTGACAAGCATTCCACCAAGATATAATCAGCTGACTTTTTATTTAGTAACAGCAATACATAAACTATCATCTGATAAATTTTCTATAGGGAGGTAATCACTGAACACGTATATATTCGTGTGACCTGCTGACGTATAATCCACCATTTTATAAATAGCTGACAATTTTGTTTCTTCAAAATATTAGGCTAACTATAATTTGATGAATTTTTAATCGGGAATAATTGATTAAAAAAATTTTTATTATGTGCGTGGGCGGCTACCACTCTACTGCTCAACCCGCCATCGGAGCCGCAGCTGACGTTCACAACGCTTCATGATACAACTCTCTCAGTCATTTTACGAGTTATCGACTGAGAGGAAATTGGTCATGAAAATCTGTCGCTGGCTTATGGACCATAATCGAATATTGAAAAAAAAATTAATGGATTATATTCGCTATATATTTAGTAAGAGTTCTGTTCGCGTTAATAAAGTGAGAGTTGGGGAACTACTCAGTCTTCAGAAATGCTACCCTGTTAATATGTGTGAACGCAATTTGCATTTAGTCTTCGCGCTAGGTTAAAATTTTCTAAAAAAATTTCTTAGCACATGCTTACGTTTTTGGCTGCCTTTCAAATTAGACTTCGTAGTTTTGGTTGTGCGTTTATTATGATCAGTTATTAGAATAAATAGACTCACTGGCTAAATTATAAATTATATCTACTGTTAAAGAGAATTAATTAGTTCTTTTTAAACAATATTTCAAAACGTAGATCACAGTTTAAAGAGATTTTTTTCTTATTAGGTACGAAATGCTGATTGGATACCCTCCGTTCATTACGGAGTCGGTGGAGGAAACTTTTAAGATGGTGATATCGTGGCGCGAGTCCCTCACCTTCCCACCCGAGATACCCATAAGCGAGGAGGCCAGGGAGACCATATTGCGCTTTTGCTCAGAGCCGGATCGCAGGTAACAAATGCTTTTTACTCTGTCGAAAATTGCTGTCTGTATTCTTTTTTTTTTGCCATATTTATGAATTGTGGTAATTGCAGGCTGGGTTCTCAACGCGGCATAGAGGATATGAAGGGTGTGTCGTTTTTCCGCGGCGTCGATTGGAGCCACATCCGTGAACGACCGGCGGCCATTTCGGTCGAAGTCCACTCCATAGACGACACTAGCAACTTTGATGACTTCCCGGATGTAAAACTTGAAATACGTAAGTGAATCATATCATTACCATAAGTTTTAAAAACAGTCTACTTTTATAGAACTATTTGTATCTCTATAGATTGTGAAAAAAAAAATTGTGGGTATATTGGGTGGTTTAGATTTACAATTGTACCAGAGACAGTTTGATCCTTTTTTTTGCGTTCTAGTAGGATAACATCTAGCAGGACCGCTATAGTAGCTGTAATAGCTACTAAGCAAAGTATTACTATCGTGGAGCCGTTTTATGTTTTCCCATTTGACGTTTAGCAGATTGACATAACTAGTGATGGTTATAGTATAACAGAATTAGTGCCACTATCGACACATTTTAAAATTAGTATCCGTGACATACATTTATTACATAACTGTAATGTTCACATTACTAACAGACACTTCAATTTCGAGAAAATTAAAAAAATATATATATATTATTCATAATCGGACAGCGAATAGCTTAAAACGCTGTAGTCATGATCTTGAATTAAAATATTATTATCAATAATGCAGTCTATTCTGGTATCGCGTTCAAAATCTGCTAAATCTTTAATTCAAAACCTTGTCACATCGTAGTAAAGATTTGAGATTAAACTCTCCTTGTGAATCGAAATGTTGATGTTATGTACCCAACACGATAGAGAATGTTGTACCTTAAAGCGACCAGTGCCAGTGTTACCACCCAGCGTACCATCTAGCCTTTTTTTATATTAGTTACTGTGACCAGACGCAGCATTTCTTGCAATACTAATGATGCAATTGTTATTTCCAGCGGCCGCTCCTATCGCTCAGGACGGTGAGGTGGCATACAAAGACTGGGTGTTCATCAACTATACGTTCAAGAGATTTGAGGGGCTCACGCAACGCGGCACACCCACAAAGAAATGAACACGTACACAATGATCAACAATTACACCCGCAAACTCAAATATACACACTCAGTTCGGTCCGTGTTTACTTGGCACCGAGTATTATAATAATTTTTATAATCTGTTGATTTGTTTAATGCATGCATAAAAAACGTCCAAGAATAAATAGCTGATTTATCAAGTGAACGGGACCAATAGTTTTTAATGACTTGCTCTCGTTTTTAATAATGCTAAGTTTAAACTCTCTAATGTCCGATGATTAAAAATAAAGTGAATTTTATCATTTGTTTAATGAATTTACTAATATACTAGGGAAAACCCAAAACCTCCGTGTGCGGTTCCAGATCCGCCATCGGACGCGTCCCCAGGTTGCGGATAGGGGAATGCCCCCCAGATATGGGGGGTACCGGTTTCGGCCGGCGTGGACAAAAACTGGCATGTGGCTGCCTGCTCTTTTTTAAGGGTGGGCATTGCACGGCCACATGAACCCGTAGCCTCACTCAGTGGGGTCGGGGGTCCGGCGCACTGAGCGTCGGATCGCGAGGAAGAAAACCTCTTGACACCAGTCTTGACACTGTACCTATAAAGGATTCAAAATGAGGGCTCAGTAAAATGGTACCTTGTAAATTATAGATTGTACATAACGGGTTAAAAAAAATAACTAGAACATATTCAATAAGAGAAAAATTTAAAATAATAGTATTTTCTTACTAGCCAGTATTTTAGTCGGTCACGTGTCGAAGCGCGATGCGGCTTAAAACCTCCAAAAAAACTTTTGCCATTAGAAAAATTGTATATAATAATAACATAATAATTATTACAAAGTATAATCGAGATGACGCAATTATAAATAACTCATAACAAAACGTCGTTGCCAATTCGAGTTTATTCGTTGTATAGGAAAGTAGTTGTTTTGATTTTACTTTAGTTATACATAGTACTATATTTTGCCGCAAAGATTAATGATATATATATACTAAGTATGCGTAAAACGGTGATTGTATAGTCATACAAACAAACCGCAGAAGTCATCTTAGGCACCTCAGAATTATGCCGTTTACCTTGAGGATCTTACGTACGGATTTGTTTAACTTAGACGAAGCGGATTCGATGCAGGTGCCAAGCGGAGTTCTACATGCAATACACACCAACATAGATGTGTGTGTGTGTGTGTGTGTGTGCGTGCGTGCGTGTGACTTGTATTGAACATTTTTTTTTCTCTGTTGTATTCTTGCCTAGATTATATAATTAATAAGATGTCAGGGGGGAAGTAGTAATAATTTTTTAATTGAAATAAAGGGTTCCCGTTACAATCAGACAAACGAAACGTAATTTATTCTATAACAATATTATTCAAGTGCAGTATTAAATTGTAAATTTTTAGTTTGCGGAGCTGTTTAGTGGCTATGAATCAATACTCATCATCATGACGAATAGAGTTTTGTGTTTTGTACAAAACCTTTGTAAGTAATAGTTTTAATTACAACTGTGGTGTAAAATGTGAGTTGTTTTATTTAGTTTTGAAAATGTTAGTCAGGAATGTGTATAAACCCTTCTGGGGTATCAAAAAGAGTTTTATAAATCGAGAATTTTTAATATTCAAATAAATATTATATATACAGGAAGACCAATACCAACGAACTCAGATTGTAAATTTTAAATAGAAGATTTTGCATTTTTATGCACTTGTACTTTTTTTATATAGTACTTTTTCGAATTTCGCAAATTCAAATAGTGCTAAAAAAAATTATGGATGGTTTAAATTCAAAAATAATAATTGTTAGCAAGACTCTTTCTGGGCACTCATAATAATGCATGATCACGCATCACACACATTAATTTAGTTAGTTAACTACATGCTTGTTATTGTTAAATAAAAAGAGGATATTAATAAATTATTTAAATTCTTAATGTGTAAATTTATTTTTTTTGTTTTAACGATAAAAAATATGTTTCTTGTATGTGATTTACGAATGTGGCAATATAAATAAATATTGAAATTAAATAATATTTAGTTTTTTTTATCATCCCATTTCAATTTCAAGGCATGAGATTGGCCATCTTACTACCAGTGGTAACACGTAATTTTTTTGCCTGTGTTACCACTAACTGCTCGGGTAGTAACAAGGAATATTTTTGTTTCCCATATTACTACTGCCCTATTATCATGGTTCGAACTTTTTCCTTTTTCCAAAATCCAACATTTATTATTATGACATAATTAAGAAACTGATAGTAAATAGTAAGATGGGTTTTAAGTTCTCGATGTTTTATTATGCAATGTTGAGCAGGTATGTTGACTAAAGAGTGGTAATAATTCACGCTTATAAAACCATGATAGGTATATGTGGATACTAGACTTAGTGATCGCATCAAAATTGTCAAATACTTAATTACGGTAAGGCCTTTTGCACATTATTAGACAAGAAAAATGCCTTGTCTGGTTTATCGTAAATATTCATGCAAGATGTCTTATCCTCAGTCTGGCAGCCACAATAGAATTTTGGCTAACGCTACTGCCTTTTTTACATAGTACAGTAGGTACAAGACGTCTTGTTTAGGCACGACATCGAGCATGCAGCCGACAAAATGACTAGAATGCGACTAGAATATTGTAGCGACTGAATTTCTTATAAGACATTTCTCATAAGACACAAGACATTTTCTTCTATTGTGCAAAAGGCCAACGCCGACGTTCGCGATCAAAAGGAAGAAAGCGCTTCCTTCGATCACTTGCTAATGAGTTACGGATCTGTAACTAAGTCTAGTCTATATATAGTAATTTAATAGAGGAGCTACGTCATTTTGGAATGGCTGAAATTTCAAATATGAATGCCGTATTATAGTACTTACCATAATTACCATAAAAGTACATATTGACGACACCAGAGAAGCTGCTCAATTTGTGACTGCGAAACGGCGTGTGTATTAAAAATCACTGCTGTAAACTAGTTGTTACGACGACAAAATGAAACATTAAATTTTCAAAGTATACAATCATTTAATAATAAAACAAACCGAAATTACATACAATGTATCTATGATAGGTATGTAATAGTTATATGATCTATTTATGTGTACTAATAGCGACCAAAGATTACTATTCAAAGTTCTAAACACTTTATTGTTATGTCATAGACGTATAACATTAAATGGTATTTACACAAATATTTATAAACTAACTACAGTCTAATGATTCGACGTATTTAGGCACTAGTGCTACATCTGGTTTTATTGAATCATTTTCAAGCTTAAAAAATGCTAGTGCCATAACACTGTTAAAATCTTCTTTGGGCTTATTCTCTTTAATTACGTTTCGTTTTGGATCAGTTTATTATTTCAACACTTCAATTACCTACGTAATATATTTTATAATTATCACTTGTCGAATATGTAACCTGCACCTAACTGATTTTCACAAAATAAACCTAGTGTTTAAACTATAAACGATGCGAAACAATACATATTTCTTGAGATTAATACCCATCGAAGTTCATGTGAAAACAATGGTGGCGTACTCCCTTAAAAGTGATACAAATATTAACTCAAAACATAATGTTACCTAAGACTAAATATAACCTCAAATGGAGCAAATGCTGAGTAAATGCGTATTTGATTAAAAACTAAGAACCAGTCTATCAAAACTAAAATAACATCACAAATGGATTGCGCGACCAACTCTCGGTAGAACCGGGGTGCAGATCCTCTAGCTTTTGAAGCACAGGATGACCTGAGGTCCCACAGTCCTCATCCCTTTCTGATATGCACTATTACAATGAATTAAAGAGAGGTTCACTGTTATTCATTTTTATTGTTGTTAATTTTTTCCTATTATTGTGTTAATTTTATAAGAAATTTGTTCATCATTAGATACTGTTCGTTACATACTTTAAAAAATTCTTACTTGATATGTAAGACAATCTTCGATTAAGTTGTGTCACCTTTCATATAGTTTGTTAAGCAATTTATAACAAATAAGTATTCCAAAAAATTGAGCATTTTTTTTTCTTCTATTATAAATGAAACACAAAGCCCGATAACTTTCAATGATGACGTTAACCCGATGAATAGTATAACATGACATATAGGTATAACTTTCAACTTTTTGCGACGTTCCTGTGGACAGTATGAGAGGTGGGATGAATATTAATAATTGTTATAACTATTATTATATAAACGCAGAGCTTTATAGCCATTTATGTAAAACATTAAATTTGTTTTTTATTTACTTAAAGATTGCTCTGCCTTTCTCACTGCATGGAAATAAGGAAAATTTTATAAAACTGTTTGGAGATTGTTTAGTAATAAGAAAAAGATGATAAGCAAAAACGTCATTATCACAAGTAGAGCTTATGAAAAGAAATTACTCTAATGGGTTCGCCTAAACATCAAACTGTGAAGATTTTGGGTATTTTAATATCTGTAGTAATATTTATCAATTTGCGCCCGCGGTATTTCAGATTCCTCTTCCTCATCCTCTTCGTCATATCGCGATGAAGTATCCGAAGTGACAACTGATTCTTCATCGTTGGCAGTCGCATTGGTATTCACTTCTGCTGTAGATTCAGGTGAGGCAACTGCTTCTGTTGCAGGTGTAGGTGCTGTGACTTGTGATGCGTTGACGGCACCGACAGTAGCTTTCTCGAAGGCAGCCACCTCGGCTGCAGCATCGGCAGCAGCTTTTGCGACTTCTTGGCTTTTTGGTATATCGAACATCTCAGCGAAGAGCGCTGGTATGTCGATCTGGTGCCAGTGTAGTATCTGGAGCTGAGGAAACGAATAATAATAATAATAACGCCGCAGCGAATGGTCGCATTGGTCGCATTCGTGGCCGATACCTGTGAAAATAACACACTATAATAATAATAATAATAAATCATTTATTCGACGTAAGTTTTTACAAAACATTTGTCTTCGTCAACATTCTTTACAAACTACCACCGGTTCGGAAAGCTGTTTCTAGGGGGAAGAACTCGGCAAGAAACCCCCTAGTTGCTCTTTTATAAATAAATTACAAAGTAATACGTAACAATACATAGCAATCTACATAACACAATAATCAACTATATTTGACTCCAAGGACAGTCATCATTTATATAATCTAATATCCTATAATAACCCTTTTTGCACAGGGTTTTCTTAATATAAACTTTAAATTTATTTATAGATAATTGTTGTATATTAGCTGGAAGCCTGTTGTAGAAGCGCACACATTGTCCCATAAAGGAGTTGCTAACCCTGTGGAGACGAGTTTTATTTGGTTGAAGCCTATGCTTGTTTCTAGTATTTAAATTATGAACATCACTATTTCTACTAAAAGTGCTAATATTTTTGTGAGCAAACAAAAGATTTTCAAAAATGTATTGTGAGGCTACAGTAAGTATATTTATTTCTTTAAACTGATCTTTTAGCGAGACTCTGGGACCGAGCTTGTAGATGGCACGAATAGCCCTTTTCTGTAACACAAATATAGTGTTTATATCCGCAGCATTACCCCAAAGTAAAATACCGTACGTCATTACACTATGGAAATAGCTAAAATATACTATCCTCGCGGTATTTACGTCAGTTAGCTCGCGAATTCTTTTAACAGCGTAAGCAGCCGAACTTAATTTAATGGCTAGTTTATTAATGTGTGGTCCCCATTGTAGCTTAGAATCTACATTTATACCTAGGAATACAGTCGACTCAACCAGCTCAATGTCTTCACCATTTACGTGAACAAAACAAAAACACTCCTTATCATTTCATTATTAGAATACTAGTGGCCCACTCCCGGCTACGCACTGGTGCAACTTTTTATGGAACTCACAGATAAAATTATCAATACTAATAATAAATCTGTAAGGGTTGGTCATGGAGTAAGTTATTTTCATTTCAGAGATATCGTGTTTATAGGCTCTATACATGTTACCGACACCAAATTGACGATGTTTAGAATTTTTTTCTGTATGTTTGTATGTTCCTTCATAACTCTTAAACGAATTAACTGATTTTCATGAAACTAGGCTACTTTTTTTCTTTTTTTAACGCGGACGAAGTCGCGGGCGCCAGCTAGTAACAAATAATTGCTGGATTGAGTAAGTATCCAACAGATAACGCTATGTTAATAATATTATATAATTTGAAAAAAAAATTAGGTATAGAGTAATCCTCCTGTTTGAGTCCTGTTGGACCAAATTACACATAGTTACGAATTTTTTCTCTAAATCGGTTGAGTAGATTTGGGAGTTCATCGCGGACACACAACGTGACAGTATTTTTTATTAGAATATAAAATATGTACTTGATATGTCCAGTAGTGGACGTCCTACAGCTGAGATGGTAATATTGACACGTGTAAGGATATAATATGTATATGAAATATCAAATATAAATGAATTATTCACCTTGGTGACTCTGGAACAGGTGTCTCCCTTGGCATTTGATTTTCATTGAGTGTCAGTATACATTCTAAAAGAAACACAGTCAATGTGTAATTATTTATTATTAAGAAAACAATTTAAATAATTTTGCATATACATATACATGACGTGTCATTTTATTTTTATGCTCTCTATAAAATATTATCTTGTGGCTGGAAAAGCTTTTTTTGAAATAAAGTTCATAGTTCCCACTAAATCAAGTCATAGCCTTTTTGATATTGAAATGAATGGAATTTTTTATCGAAACTGATAAAAGCACTTTTCTGGTCGGCCTGTACAGGAGAAAAAGAGGCAGACTTACCCATTGTATTTATGGTGACTATAATAGGCTCTACTACAAGCTTTGTCCATGGTACTTGAATGTGTAATTCATGTATCCGTCCAGAAACTAGAGTGAATGGTAGGGAAAGTTCATTTTGGAGCACTTCTGTTTTCAGTACCAGACTTTGTAGCACTACGTCACCAGACCATATTGACAGCTGAAATGAAAATTTTATGTATTACGTAACGCATTGTGAGGGAGGGGGTGGGGGAGTCGTAGGAGAATCCCTCTAATGTATTGTATACAGCATTATTATTTTGTTCCCCCAAGGGGGGGGGGGGGGGAGGGGTTGGGTCAAAAATCTTCAAAAACCACGTTACGTAATACTTGAACGCTCTCTAAGTCCATAATCGACTTAAAATTGAAATGCATTAGAGATGGAGTAGGTAGCCGAATTTTCAAGAAAAAAAAATTAGGATAATTTATAGGTTAAATTAGCGCATAGAAATGGTATGTTTAAAAGAAAAAAATAATCTTTAAATTTTTCTGCTTAATTAACCATTTGTTAATTGTTCACTTAATGGTGAACTTACCCTTAAGCTCTTATATAAAATTAGAAAAATACCTGAGCATTTGCTGGATTAAAATTCTGCACATACTTGTCCACATAACTCAATAATATAGGGGCCACATAAGATTCAACTCGAAACATGTTCATGTTTATACTGGCATTGTAGTCAATCAAGTGGATAAACTGTAAAGAGAAAAAAATTGTGTTCATTCATTCAGATTCATCACATCACCCAATTTTGTTATGATGACATTTCTTCATTGCCTCCCATTACTGAAGCAAATTTAAAGACATATTAACTTCAAAAAGTATGATTGTTGGAATCTATCGCACTAAGAATCGAATTTTGAAGAATCACTATTAACACAAATTCATTAACTACAACAAGATAAATAATACATGATAAAACAGTACTTAACCAGTAGTAATAATTATATTGAACTAGCTGCTGCCCGCGTAACTTCGTAAATTATATACTAAAACCTTCCTCGAGAACCACTCTATCCACTGGTGAAAACAGCATGAAAATCGGTCCAGTAGTCTTTGAGTAAATCTCGAACAAAACAGACACACAGAAAGACGCGGTGGAGGACTTTGTTTTTTAATATGTACTGACAAGGTTAGATAAATTTGAACTCACCTGTACTCATATTTAGAAATAGTAAGACGGGCTAATTTTCCAAACCATTGCTCATATTAATTTTCAAAACATGGCACGTATTTTCACTAATTTTTCGATAAGAAATGTGGCTTACTTATTTGAAACGTTGTAGTAACATAATAGTCAAAACAAGCAAATAAAATCCATTACAATGTGTGTAATTCACAGTTTATATAAAGGTACATTAATAAGTTGAAAGTAGTGCATTATATTCTAGTTATAAAAGTATGACCATACATTGAGGCAGTGAAAGGTATGTTAAGGTCGACAGACAGGCTGACGGTCCACTTGATGGTAGGTGGCTACCGTCGCCTATAACACAAGCAACGCCATAAGTGCTACAAGTGCGCTGCAGACCATACAAGGATTAAGGATAAGGGATAAGGGGGGGATGGGGTAATAGGCTCTGGCATCCCTTACTCACTCACCGAAACACAACAGCACATAATGCTGTTATTTCACGGTGGTATTCTGTAAGGTGGTGGTTACTGCCGCCAGACGGGCTGCCCAAATGACTGCGAAACGCAGTGTGCCCTACCACTACTTTTCAAATCCAGACCAGAGTCAATTTTGAAAATTATATTAAAATTTCCAAAGTTGAACCCGCCGGGAATCGAACCCGGGGCCCCTGAAACGTTAGGCAAGCACGTCAAATTATTTGACGTGCGTCACGGCACGTCACGTTTTGACATATATGTTTGACATTTTAACTTCAACAGAAAACCACAGAGCAGTGAAGTTATTAAACAAAATGTAATTAGAGTCTGTGCGGAAATAGAATGGACGTAATAATTATATCTATATTTATTTGTGGTTGCTATTATCTCATTCAAGATCTCATTAGTTCAATTTCCTAATATTTAGTTTGTGGTTGCTATCACGGCTGGTAATCTTCAAGGAAAAATCACTAGACATAGGAATTTATTGGCCTGTGGTAATAGCAAGATAGAACATGACATTAAGTTACGTCCCGTATTAAGTTACTCTATGGAAGAAGCCATTTTGTTTTGTAACATAATTGTTGTTTATTGTTGCGTAGATTAATTTCCGCATTTTTATACTAATTTATAAGTAAAAATCTTTGGATACATACATACTAAGTATGTATTACAAGTGCTGTGTACCAGGATAATGTACAATGTGCAAAAAAAGACTCGAAAAATGGCTCAAATCAAATTTATGATGATTTTTTACGGAATAGAAAAAGTGAATTCGTCCATCTGCCACGAACATTTTGAGGCTCATTTGCGACTCCAAAGAAACCTTTAAAAGTAACAGCATATCCATCGCTGTTTCAAGAATCAGAGAGAGTGGTAGTGTTTGTGTTCTTCTTCTATATACCTATAAATGTTTATCACCAATACATGTGTTTTATGGTGTATTTCAGTTCTAGTTTATATTAAGTCCATGTTATGTTTGTGTATATCCTAAAAATAAATATGTACCCATTATTTACTGTGTTTTAATTGTGTGATGATATCCATAGTTAACAATAAATTCAGCCCGTAATAAAATAAAGGGGTGAGAGGG
The DNA here is from genome assembly GCA_918317495.1 of Synanthedon vespiformis. Lineage (NCBI taxonomy): Eukaryota > Metazoa > Arthropoda > Insecta > Lepidoptera > Sesiidae > Synanthedon > Synanthedon vespiformis. The sequence continues at coordinate 10,533,146 of OU906947.1, forward strand.
GCGGGGGAAGTCGTCAAATGTCATGTTCTATCTTGCTATGACCAATCAGGTGAAGGTAAAGCACTCTTGCCCATGTCTAGTGCATTTGTACTGCAGATGTCCGTCTGATACGTTAACGTTAGTATCTACTATATACTTTGTGGTTGCTATCAAGGAACATACTTATTGATATTGTTGACTGAACAACATAATATACTCTCTAGGGAGGTTGCCATACTTCTTCATTCTCAACAATTTCAAAATGGAAACCCTGGTTATTTATGGTATGCGAATGCGACCATTAAGCGATGCGACTATGCGGTTCGAAAATAAATATTACATTATTGGTTATACATAAAAATTTTAATAAATTTAAAAAATAATATGACTAACTAGTGATTTAATCTTTTTGAATTATGAATATTAGTAATTATTATAATTAACAATAACAGCAAAAGACAATTCAATATTTCCGTTTACTACCCGGATAGATAAACATGCAAGATAAAGGTTATGTTTTATGTATGAAAATGTGAAATTCTAAAAGTGTTCTAGTGTTTCTCAAAATAAAATATTGATTAATTTTACAATTATAACAAATCAAAAAGTGTTAAGGCTGTATTTTGACACTACGGCACTAAAGAGAATATGGCTGAGGAAAGGTTGAAATTGAGGAAGCAATTAGGGCTCCTTGAGGGAGTCGCTATAATATTTGGCAGTGGTATTTTCATTTCACCTAAGGAAGTCTTGGAGAATACTGGATCTGTGTGGGGCGCTTTGACAGTATGGGCTGCGTGTGGGGTTCTAGCCACATTGGGAGCTATGTGTTATGCAGAATTAGGTAAGTCTTAGCACTCCTTTAAACCCCTGAAGTCTAGTGGTGAAGACGGACTGCTGCCCATTCTTTTACAGAAAGGCATAGACGTACTCACGCCGCATCTGGTAAAAATCTACCGGGCAAGTTATGCCTGGGGATATATACCGCAACAATGGACCAGGGCTAAGGTATTATTTATACCAAAGGCAGGTCGGAAGGATTATGCTCTGCCTAAGTCCTTCAGACCAATTTGCCTTACGTCCTTTATGCTCAAAACTCTAGAAAAGATTCTAGACAGATGCATAAGGGACAAAGCCCTGGCCTCGAAACCCATTCATTTCACCCAGCACGCCTATCAGATGGGAAGGTCCACTGAGACTGCCCTGATTCAACTAGTTGACAGGGTGGAAAAGGCTCTGGATGATAAACAGATAGCTCCCACCAACACGTTAGTGAGGGGACTGCAAAACAAAAATGTGGACCCGACTACAGTTAGGTGGGTAAAGGCCATGCTATCCAAACGTAAAGCGAAGGTTGAACTACATGATACCTCGCTTACTGTAGCAACTACAAGAGGATGCCTGCAGGGCGGAGTTTTATCGCCACTGCTATGGACTCTTGCAGTTGATCAGCTTCTGTATAGGCTGGCAGAACACAAGATCGACACCCTAGGTTATGCTGATGACCTAGTGGTGATCGTAAGAGGCTTCTGCCAAAGCACAATTTCGGCCCTATTACAGAAAGCTCTAAACATCATTTGCGAGTGGTGCACAGCAAATGAACTGTCAGTTAACGGTGACAAAACCGCTATAGTACCGTTCACCAGAAAGAGGCGGCTGGACAAATTGAAGCCACCTCTAGTAAATGGCAAACGAGTGCAATTTTCCTCAGAGGTCAAATATCTGGGAGTTACTTTCGACCAGAGACTAACGTGGAATGCACACATTGGAAATGTGATAAATAAGGCTAAAGCAGCCTTATGTATCAGTCGTCGAATGGTAGGGAAGAGCTGGGGCCCGTGTCCAAAGCTCACCCATTGGCTGTACACTGCTATTGTGAGGCCGATGATCGCATACGCCTCTATAGTATGGTATAGAAAAGCCAACCAGAAGACGATTATTGACAGGCTTAATGGCCTAAAGCGTTTGGCATGTCTAATGATAACAGGAGCCATGTCGAGTTCCCCCGGAGCATCTCTGGAGGCAATCCTGGGCTTACCGCCTCTAAATCTATTTTTAGAGAAGGAGGCGAAAACCAGTATGCACAGAATGATGAATCGGGGTAAACACAATTGGCTGTCCGAGGCACTGAGAGCTCTAGAAGACTCAGTACTAAGGGATCCTATCCTAGGCATGCCTACTGACACAATGGTACCACAGTACATAGAAGAAAAGTCTTACACTGTGGAGTTACTCTCAAGAGAAAACTGGTCAAATAAAAAGATCTCTTGGGAGGAAAGTAGCCTTTCTTGGTATACTGATGGGTCCAAATCAGGACCTGACGTAGGCTGTGGAGTGTATGGCGGGGACCAGAATTACAGGACCAGTGTAAACCTGGGACAATACGCCAGCATCTTCCAAGCAGAGGTCTTCGCCATCATAGAATGCGCGGAAATCAAACTGCGAAGAAACTATGTCAACCGTGTGATTTACATTCACTCAGATAGTCAGGCTGCACTTCAAGCACTGGACTCAGACTCTACTGTCTCAAAGCTGGTGCGGAACTGTGTAGACTACTTACTTATTTACTTAGGGCGCAAGAATAAAGTGATCCTAAGATGGGTACCTGGCCATATGGGGATCGAAGGCAATGAACTTGCCGACGAACTCGCCCGAGCAGGCGCAAAAGGTAGGCTAATAGGTCCTGAACCTATGTGCGGACTACCAAACAGCCTAGCGCACTGGACCATATGGAACCAGTGCTTTACTAAATCTTACAACCGCTGGACTAACTTGCCAGGGCTGAATCATTCCAAAGCGCTCATAAAAGCCTATAGTCGTAATGTGACTAACCAGGCTATGTCGCTTAGTAGGAGCAATTTGTGTATTATAACTAGGGCACTAACGGGGCATTGCCGCCTCAATAAGCACCTTAAAGTAATGGGTCTCATTAGTACAGGAGAGTGTCGCTTCTGTCATGAGGCAGAAGAAACACCAATGCATAACCTGTGCGAGTGTGGCCCCTTAATGCACAAGCGCAGTCACATCCTAGGAAGCCACACAATGGCTTGTGAAGATGTGAAGAATGCCTCTATCAAAAAAGTACTACAGTTTCTCAACGTGGTAGGTATAGGTAGAGAGCTTTAGTTTACGTGGCGATCACAATATTTCAGAAATGGACGAAGTGATACTGGTTCTCTAGCAGACAGAAATAGCCACTAAGCGTATAATAATAATAAGTCTTAGCACTCGTTCAGTTTTCTTGGCAATCGGTTGAAAAAGGAAGAGGTTCTCAATTCGACTGCATTTTTTTTTATGTTTGTTACCTCATAACTTTCAATTGGGTGAACCGATTTTGGTGATTCTTTTTTTATTTGCAAGCTAGTGCTTCCCGTGTGGTCCCATTTCAATTTGGTCCAGTTCTGACAAGGGCATCCATGAGAAAATACCATGAGTCGGTTTGAAGTCAGTTACTATTATTATTTTATGCTTAGTGGCTATTTCTGTCTGCTAGAGAACCAGTATCACTTCGTCCATTTCTGAAATATTGTGATCGCCACGTAAACTAAAGCTCTCTACCTATACCTACCACGTTGAGAAACTGTAGTACTTGTTTGATAGAGGCATTCTTCACATCTTCACATGCCATTGTGTGAAGTCAGTTTATTTTTTGTTAAAAAGAGTTATTGGAAGTCGGTTGTAAACTTGAACAAGGTGCCACTACACACGGTCCGATTGAGTAGAAACTTTATCCCGCAGTTGCGCTAACTTAGGAACAATCCTGAGGTAGGCAGTGCACTAGCACTCCCCTTGGTCTTGTTTGTGTCCTTAGGCGACTGTAATTACCTACAATCAAGTGAGTGGCCAGCCAGTCCATGCCACCTTTATATTATAAAAAAATAATTGAATAAAGCAAGACTATTTGTTTTTAATTCTAGGTACTACTTTAGCTCAAAGTGGTGGGGACTATCACTACATTAATCAAGCTTATGGACCACTACCTGCCTTTCTATACTTATGGGATGCAAATTTAGTATTTGTGTGAGTATTGATTATAATAGTATACGTAACTAATATTGTGGATGCAGTGTGGTATATTTTATCAGAACCCTGTCTCAAATGTCTAATCCCTAAATGTGTAGCTAAATGCAAAACTCGAGAATGACTGGACCAATTTGGCTGATCTTTTTTGTTCTGTTTGATGAAGTCTGGAGAAGGTTCCTATACAGAGAAAAAACGTAAAAAAAAAATATGAGGAAAAATTAAAAACAACAATTTTCTTTTCCCATGCAAACTGTCAAATTTTGTATTCATTAGGATCATAAAATTCTAAATTAAGTTTATCTAAAAGGTAACACGACATTGATTAACTGTTAGTAGGTACGAAGTTCGCCTTGTCAGCTAGTTTGAATTAATAAAGGTAACATTTTTAATTCCAGGCCGAGCACAAACGCAATAATGTCATTAACATTTGCAAGTAATTTACTTGAACCATTATTTCCTAACTGCCCAATTGATCCACTGTGTCAGAAGCTTATAGCTGCAGCCACTATTTGTAAGTTTTACAGTACAAATTATTTAATATTGATCTGTTTACCTAAATTAATAACAAACTGTCCATAGAACTTCTCGACCTTACAATGCCGTCTTCTTTTTTCAGCTTTGCTAACAGCCTCTCAACAGGACCATTTAGAGCCTTTATTGGGAACTTTTTAATAGAGCCTTTATATCGATAGTATCTTTAATACTGTTAGTATTCCTACTCATAAGGATCCGTCTATTAATATTAGGTACTGTTTAATAATTATATTATATTTTAAAAGTGAATTAATTAATTTCTGAATAATAACATAGTTTATAAAATTAGGGTCTCTTTCACCAACTACAAGTAAAGTGTTGATTAGTCACTTTTAGAAATAATTTTCTGTTTTATTAAATTATATACACTCTGTTTACTGCATCATTAGATAAGTGAATTTTTATTATTATGTTCTTTTTAATTCAAATTCAAATTCAAATTCATTTATTTTCAGGTAACTAGACCCATATTTTGTTTATACATTCATTGTTAAATATAATATATAACTAAACAGTTCCTAATTAAATAAAATCAAAGCAAATTAATTTCTATATATGCCTCATACTATACATATACAACAGTAATTAGATATTTAATACAAGATAAAAGTACAAGTAAATGCCTAAAAACTACCACCAACATGTCTATCGCAACAATGTCGGCTCGTATATACAATCTAGCCTATTGGCTATCATTGATAAAACTTTGTTAGAGCTATCCCGCACCCGTCTGACAAGTGATGCACATTTTTTACGCATGTTAGCATAAAAACAATCAGTGCTCATCATTGCGAACATCCCTGAAGCACTACAGAAGCGGGGTAGCCCTAACATTGCCCTAAACGCGTTGTTGAATTGGACACGAAGGGAGCTGTAATATTTTTGTGTATAATACGCCCACAAAGCACAGGTATGTAACGATGTACAATATGCTTTAAATAATAAAAGCTTTACATTTGTTGAACATCGTGCAAACCTGCGAGCTAGCATATTTGTCCATTAGCATATTATGGACAGAGCCCTTCGCTCCCTATCAATGTCGGCATTATCTTTTAAGTCGGCCGTGACTATGTGCCCTAAATACTTAAAATGGTCCACCTTGTCAAGAGAAATGCCATTTAAACGCACAGGTGGCACTCTATTAGGGCTTTTAACACTAGCCGTTCATGACATTATATTTCAGTCCATGCCTACACGCATACCTCTCACAGATGTTCAGGAGTTTACGTAAACCACAGACAGAGGCGCTCAACAACACCATGTCGTCTGCATAGCTAAGGTTGTTAACACATACCCCATCAATGTGACAACCAAGACGCTGGTTGCTGAGCTCCTCGATCAGTGCGTTTACGTATATATTGAACAAGGTGGGTGAGGTGATACCGCCCTGTCTCACTCCGCATTCTAATTTGTATGATTCTGACATTGACCTGGTGCCCATACCAATATTTAAAAATACTAACAATTTCAGATGGTAAGTTAATATTTTCCAACTTTTCCCACATGATATCATAGGCAACCAGATCAAATGCCTTGGACAAGTCGAGGAAACACGCATATACTGGAGTTTTGCGACAAATATAGTATTGGACAGTATGCTTAAGACAAAGTATAGCACTTTCAGTTGATAATCGCCGTCTAAATCCAAATTGATTATCATTAATATTTTTCGAATTCATTTCATTACTTACATTAGATATGAGGAATGAGGATATATAGAATACTAGCTGATAAAAAGCCCGTAGGTACTTCTAAATGCTTATCTACCAAGAACATACATACAGAAAAAATTCTGAAAACCGTCAATTTAGTTTCAGTATCATGTATAGAGCCTATATACACGACATTTCTGAAATCAAAGTAAATTACTCCATGAACGACCCCTACAGATTTATTATTAGTATTGATATAGAGGTTCAAAGAGTCATTAGGCATATCCTATCATTCAGCCATTTCATATCCTATCAGGTAGAGCCCAAACTCAGTGGGTTTTGAAAATATTTTTATTTTTTACGAAACAACTGATTGAAATGTAATGGTGTGGTATATTTTTGGAATCAGCTCATGAAGCCCTTTCATTTGATACCCCACTCGATAGGTTTATGAAGAAATAAAAATTATTTTATACAAAAAAATTATGACGTCATAACTGGAAAATGTGCCAGGTGACCCAAGTCTAAATGACTTACTAAGACTCTATTAAACTTTTTACTGAATATAAAATTGCCACAGGACTTTATAACCAGGTCAAAGGCGGCTTTTTGTTGACATTGTGGGTAGATACTGCTAAATGCTAAATGCTCGAGGTTGTCTCGCTCGAACCATGAACTCAATAACTCTTAAACGAATTAACTGATTTTCATGAAACTTGGTAGACAAACATTTAGACGTACAGGACACAGGATAGGCTACTTCTTTCTTTTACAATGCGGACGATCAGAACCACAACGGACAAGTATTGTCAGGTATCAGCATTTATTGGGTTGGGTACATCATACCCCAAATTGCAGACAGATATCAACTGATCTTGTAGTAGGTACTCACTATTTTTGTAAATATCTAACGCTAGTAAAGAATGCCGTTTATAGTGTATTATTTACACCTTATTTAGAATCTCTAATATACGATTCTTAATTTTTTTTTCAAATGAACAGAGCTAGTAGACGTTTGTGGCCTAATCTTAGAGTAAATACCTGAGAGCCTTATAATATTGAGTGGTACAAAATCGGTACAAATGAAAATCAAAAGAAAATCGATACAAAATGGGTAGTTTTTCTTTAAATCAGACATACCTTATCATCATGGATGTCGGCTCCAACCCTGTCGGGCTCATTCCAGCTCGGCTCCAATCAGTCGTCGATCATCGTATATTGCACCTTATCCCAGAAAAGGTCACGAAATCTCTTCGATGCAGCAAATTGATTTACGCTTACATAAAGAATGAGATAAAGAATAATTTTTTGGGAGTCCACCATAAGTGTAGTCGCAGTGTCACTGTTAGTGCTTGTACTTACTAGTACTTAGTACAATTTCATATGATTGTTCAAACACGCTTATTCAGTCAGACAGATGGCGCCATTGCTCCTGTCATATTATTTGTATACAAACAATGTTTATTGTAATCCACAAATTAATCACAGAAACAATGGCTGTCCTTACGTAGTCCAGCATGACTATTGACCGAGCATTATATTAATGCCTGGATTAATTCACTTGGTCCGTAACATACATACATAATGTACCACGAGGCAAGACGTAAATCACGATACAGGTCGTTACAGGGACAGGATATCTACTTGTTCACCGGTTCTACTCTCTGTGCCCTTTATCACCCCTTGATGTGTGTGTTTGTGAAATGAATTTACTTGTACAGATATACCCAGGCTTCTATTATGACAGTAAAACGAATAATAAGTCCCCCCAGCTACTGACCTCTACTATCTGTTAGGAAGTACAAAGTAGTTTATCTCGCTAGCTAGCAGCAGAAATACTAGCTGTTGCACGCGACTTCGTCCGCGTAACTTTATAAAATATAATACATTCGTGTATGTGAAACCATAGAAATACACATACAAAATTTCAACCCAATCGGTCGAGCCGTCAGTAGTTGACATACCGACAGCAGCGCCACCTACCGGGTCCAATTGTATTTTTAAATCACCCAGGACCATAACGGACGAAGTCGCGGGCACCAGCTAGTTTTTATTTTATATAAAGATAAAGATAGTTTATCTGGATTCTGAAATAATGCAAGTTTCAATTAGGGACGGTGGATTCTGAGATTAGCCCTCCGCATGTTATCTGCCTCCTTTTTATAATATCCCAGCTATTGGCTTCGACCGCATAACTTATAAATTAATGTTACTCGCTGATAATGTAGCATTCTATAGGAATTTTTAAGAATTTCAAAAACGGTCCAGTTGTTTTTGAGTTTATTCATTACAAACAAAAATACAAATCTCCTCTCTTTGTAACATTGCGAGTCAAATTATATTTAAGAAAAAGAGCCCTTTACATTGTTGAGATTTTGCATTATCTTCGTCAGCGAAAAGATGAACATGATACACAAATAAATTGAATATTTTACCTGGCCGTATTAGTCGGCATATTTGTTTTATGTATATTCAACACCTAGTTATTTAAACGATATCTGATTGCACATTCTTTAAAATGATATGGAAAAATAAGTTTAAATGCAACACAGATTTTTAGAGTGTTCATTCAACAGCATTCAATCCATTCCGTATCTACTGTTCTGTTATGGTGGTCAAATTTTTTAATAATCAAAATTTTATGTAATTATTATCTCGGTATAGAGCAATTTAAGTTCTTTAAAAAAAAATTCCTACTCATTCCCGCTCTATAGTTTCCTTCGTTTGCATTATTTCGCATTCTCCACTTCGTGTTAGGCGGACGTTTTAATATTGTATTAGTTCAAAGCTTTGTGAAGTCACGTATATTACGGTGGCATACCCATTTCATAAGCCGGACTTGAAACCTATATGGGTATTTGTTGCTAATTTGTACCGCAAAAAAAAAAATTGTACCTCCATTAGTTTACGAGAAACGACGGGTATGCTGACGTAATATTACGCTAGCATACCCATTTACGATACCTTGACAATGGAAGCACCATTCCAACGGCTTATTTTGTTGCTAATTTGTTGCTCTGAGATAGGCTAGTTAGATGTTAAAAAATGTCACCCCTTCAGGGGGGGTGGACTACCCTTACATATAAATATTTGGAATAGCGAGCTCGTTCTAACGGCTTATTTTTAACGTTAATTTGTTGCTCTACGATAGGCTAGTTAGATGTTAAAAAATTTCACCCCTTCAGGGGGATGACGTACTATTACGCTAGCATACCCATATACAGTATCTTGACAAGGAAAGCACCTAGCGACTTCATTCCAACGGCTTATTTTGTTGCTAATTTGTTGCTCTGAGATAGGCTAGTTAGATGTTAAAAAATTTCACCCCTTCAGGGGGGGTGGACTACCCTTACATATAAATATTTGGAATAGCGAGCTCGTTCTAACGGCTTATTTTAACGTTAATTTGTTGCTCTACGATAGGCTAGTTAGATGTTAAAAAATTTCACCCCTTCAGGGGGATGACGTACTATTACGGTAGCATACCCATATACAGTATCTTGACAAGGAAAGCACCTAGCGACTTCATTCCAACGGCTTATTTTGTTGCTAATTTGTTGCTCTGAGATAGGCTAGTTAGATGTTAAAAAATGTCACCCCTTCAGGGGGGGTGAACTACCCTTACATATAAATATTTGGAATAGCGAGCTCGTTCTAACGGCTTATTTTAACGTTAATTTGTTGCTCTACGATAGGCTAGTTAGATGTTAAAAAATTTCACCCCTTCAGGGGGATGACGTACTATTACGCTAGCATACCCATATACAGTATCTTGACAAGGAAAGCACCTAGCGACTTCATTCCAACGGCTTATTTTGTTGCTAATTTGTTGCTCTGAGATAGGCTAGTTAGATGTTAAAAAATGTCACCCCTTCAGGGGGGGTGAACTACCCTTACATATAAATATTTGGAATAGCGAGCTCGTTCTAACGGCTTATTTTAACGTTAATTTGTTGCTCTACGATAGGCTAGTTAGATGTTAAAAAATTTCACCCCTTCAGGGGGATGACGTACTATTACGCTAGCATACCCATATACAGTATCTCAATCTTCTGCCAATCTTGTCCAAGGTGTTCGAAAAGACACTTTTTTTTATGTAATCAAGGCAGCGCTTGGCCGCGATCTCACTTGATGTTAGGTGCAGATGCGGCCAAAGATGGACCCACGCTTACCTAGTAAGTGCCCATTTACCCTAGACTTGAAGACCCCGAGGTTGTAATTTTGAGGAAACACGGACGCAGGCAATGAGTTCCACTCCTTAGCAGTTCGGACAAGGAAGGTGGAACTATAACGCTTCGTGCGTGACTGGGGAACATCAACCACGAAGGGATGAAACCCCCGCCCGCGCCTCGTGTTCCGCAAGTGGAACGGCTCTGACCGGATCAGATCCCATAGGATAGACGCACATTCTCCGTGGTGTAGACGATAGAACACTACTTCGTAGAATGGCGCCGAAAGTAAAGAATAGTCTCTAAAGTGCAGAGCAATGCTGTGTGTCTTATTAACTCTAAGACATTTTATTTTCTAGGTTGGAAAAGTTGGAGGAGTCACTTAAGGATGAAAATTTGACGGAGAGTCAAAAACAAGAAAAGAGGCAGCAGCATGCTCAGAAGGAGACAGAATTCCTCAGACTCAAGCGATCCCGTCTTGGAGTTGAGGATTTCGAACCGCTCAAGGTAAAGGTTTTTTTTAATTCTTAAATCTCCCATCATTCCTAAAATGTTATTTTTTGTCACATTTAGTGTCACATGTACATTTATTTTTGATTTATTTAATTTAAACTTATTGTGCTTTAAGTGCTACTACCACATTTTAATTAAAATGAACTATTTATAATTTTCACATCATAAATTGAGTTAAGTATATTAATGTAAAATTATGTACACTTTTTTGCAGGTTATCGGGAGAGGTGCGTTTGGAGAAGTCCGCTTAGTCCAGAAGAAAGACACAGGACATGTTTACGCAATGAAAATATTGAGAAAAGCCGATATGCTTGCGAGAGAAAATGTATGTAAACAGATATTGCTTTAGTATCGTATTGTGTCCCAGTGGTTTGCGTTATCGTTTCTGTGAGAGATGGCCCTTCATGCTAGTTCTTCACACTGCCTTTCCGATTTCATCAGTGCAGACCCAACAGAGTTCGTGCATCTGTTTTGTCAGCAGCCAAGCTAAATTATAAAACTAGATGGTGCTATAACACTTTGGCCATGTGTTAGTTTTTTATTTTATTTTAGGTGATCCCTTGGGTACTACAGTATATTTTTCTGGATGAAAAGTGTCCTATGTCCTTTCTTGTATCCCTGACAACGTGTATGCAAAAATTCATTGATGACATTTATATTATTGAAATTGCGAAAATTATATTGATAATTATGTGGTATTTTTGAAATAAATTATGTATTTTTAAACGTTGCAAATTTTTTTGGGGTGGGCCACCCTTATCACTTAGGGGTATAAAAAATAGTTTACGACTTATTCTCAGACCTACCGAATATACACAAAACACTTCATAAAAATCGGTCAAGCCGTTTGGTTGACCGATTTGGCCACTGCACGGCGTCCCGGCACTCGCAGCTCCAAATACCGAGGGCACTGCACAATATTATGCCCATCAGTGCCCTTGCAAAACTGGCAAGCCGCGCGGGCGTCCGTAGTCGCATAGTGAATAGGTGGCCGACGCGCAACAGCCGACCTGGAGGGACCAGGGCGCTTCCATTCCGGTTCGCGACCGGTCCGGTTCCGGTTCCGGTTCGACACAATCTCGTGCGAAGCACGGGGTGAACTCGTGGAGGGAGAAGGGCCCGAGGCCGCCAAATCTCCTCTTATACACTCCGCTTCTAAGAACGCTTGTAGGTCCCCGAAGGGAGGCAAGTGGTCAGTAGTACTGCCTCCATGCACCTGCTCAAACCGCCTCCTCATCTCGTCAGGGATTCTGCGTAGTACTATATGCAGGAGTATAAAGGACCACTGGTCCACTGGTAGATCCAATCGCCTTAATGAATTAAGGGCCCCAAGAAGGGGGTTCAATAGGTCTCCCCTCAAAGCCGAAAGTTGGGTAACTCGCGGGAGATTCAAAATAGTCGCAATATGTGCATCCGCTATATGCCTTATATTGTGGTACCGCTTGCGCAAAATATCCATGGCCACAGCATAGTTTTCATCGGTAACCGCCAAATGGTTAATCAATAGGTGGGCCTCGCCTCGTAGACAGGAGCTCAAGTACGCCAGCTTCTGAGCTGGGGCCAAGTCTGCACGTGAGTCAACTTGGCTCATGAACAAGTTCTGGAAGCCCATCCATTGCTGCAGTACCCCCTCGAACTGTGGCAGGTCCAAAGTGGGCAAGCGGCCCAACAGTGGGACCGGAGTGGGCACTTTGGATTCAACCTCTGCAGCAGCCACAGTCGCGTTCCTCGAGAGGGCCTTTTCTCTAATGGCACCTTCCATTTCACGGATCTGCTCATAATCCTTTTCAGCACGAGTGCGGATCTCTTCAGTGACGAGGTCACTCTCCTGCTCCCTCAATAAATCTATTACGGACATCGCCTATTCCAAAATTTCCATATGTCCGTCAAGCGCCCTATATCTATCTTGCAATGCCATCTCGCGATCCACGCGGTTTACAAGACCGTAGGCGGAGTTCATCCACCTCAACACACTAGAAATTCGCTTCCGAGCTATGCCCAAGAGTTCCTTATTAGTAGGCATGGCAACAAAATGTGTACTGAAGGCACTTATTTATTTAATAGCACACAAAAAAAGAAATAAAAAATATGTAATAATAAAACCAAAATAAAGGTATGTGTTTGTTTGCGTACAGACAGTCTTAATCCGTCAACAAAACCTAGGCCGAGCCCGTCGGATAGACTGACGCAAATAATTATAAAAATAAAAAATATCAGTATTAAAATTAAATAGTGAGTAAACCCGAATGATAATGTAGTATTTATGAACAAAAGATGCAAATAAAACCAAAAACTAAAAAATATTAATATCAAAATTAAATAGTGAAAGCAAATCCAAGTGACAAAGTATGTATTTACATACGAACAGTCTTAACAATCCGTTAACAATTAACAAGCCGCGCTTGAACGGTTAAACTGGCGCAAACACACACATAGATAATGTAACAAAAAATAATAATTTAATTTGTAATCGAAGGCACAAACGAACAAAAGACTTATTCCCTTCACATACGTTACAAATTCCTATGTATCAATTTTTCATAGGCACCCACTGTGAATTACGAATTTTAAACTTTATTTTAAAAATCGAAATTTTCAATTTTTAAAAACAAAATTGCAATTAGATAAAGAAAGCACATTAAATCTACCATATATGTATGACAGATGAAACCAGCTAATACCACAATACCACAAATATGACCATCAAGATACAATAGCCCTTCCAAGAGGTAGGAAGAAGATAACCACGCTCTGCTACCAGCAATTTGTACGCAACCGTAGGCCTCCCAGCAGGAAATGCAGTGGAAGCGGAAGATATTCCCTAATGGAGACCACGGTTACGACAATGTCCGCGTTACGCGGATCTGGGGGGGGTTTGGACGCCTGGCTATCAGCCTATGCCGACAGCCAAGAGTCCAGGAGAAAAGTAAATTACTTACCCTAGTCCTGGGTCCTCGCTCGTCAAACCTCGTCTGTCGCACAGACGGCCCACGGCAGGGAAATACTATATATATAAGTAGGTAGGGAGTCGGGAATACAGGTGGGGAAATACCGTGATCCTCCAGGCAGCAGCTGGGTTCCCGAAGCAAACTCCCAGTCACAAACAAAGGCTCGCGTCACACGCGGTTCACCAAAGCACAGATGTATTTTCCAAGATATTTTTAAGAAGATTAACCAAATTATTATTATCGAGCTCAAACCCGCCGCGCGTCTCGATCGTTTTCAACTCTCAATACAGACTACATACTACCCTACGGTTACGTTATTACGTATGCATTACACGAACATAATTTTAACCCTACCCACTATGTTCATAAATCGTGTCAATGAATAAAAATAATACCTAACGCCTACACAATAAAGGTAGCAAAGATGAACCGATGCTCGAAGTATTGCATCGGTTTCAAACATAAACTATTTTTTAAAAATTTCTTTGACAGCGTTTAGACGTCCGCGCTTGACAATGTGGCAAAATGAACTAATTCAAGTCGCGGCTTAGTATTTCAAGCCCTGCCCACCCCGGCTCAGCTGTCGAGGGGTCATATTGAGACGCTAACAATTTTTCCAGTATTTTTCAGTTCGCTGATATTGGGTGGTTTAGATTTACAATTGTACCAGAGACAGTTTGATCCTTTTTTTTTGCGTTCTGGTAGGATAACATCTAGCAGGACCGCTATAGTAGCTGTAATAGCTACTAAGCAAAGTATTACTATCGTGCCGTTGTAAGCCGTTTTATGTTTTCCCATTTGACGTTTAGCAGATTGACATAACTAGTGATGGTTATAGTATAACAGAATTAGTGCCACTATCGACACATTTTTAAATTAGTATCCGTGACATACATTTATTACATAACTGTAATGTTCACATTACTAACAGACACTTCAATTTCGAGAAAATTAAAAAAAATATATATTTATTATTCATAATCGGACAGCGAATAGCTTAAAACGCTGTAGTCATGATCTTGAATTAAAATATTATTCTGGTATCGCGTTCAAAATCTGCTAAATCTTTAATTCAAAACCTTGTCACATCGTAGTAAAGATTTGAGATTAAACTCTCCTAATTTTTATAATCTGTTGAAACTGTTCAATCCAATTAAATGCCTTATCTTTCTACAAGAGACTTTGCATGAAAATAGTGAGCCTCTTAATAAGTTACACTTAGATCCGTTAGTTAGGTTAAAGGTTAACATTTTAAGTTCGAGTATTGTATTCACTTTCTTCACAAGTTTTTCCCAATTAAATTCTTACGCAATTCATTGTTCAATTTGTATTTTTTTTTATTTGCCTTCAGAGAATCATTAAGTATTATGATATTTTTAGCGATCCGTTACACTTGACAGCGCCATCTATCCAGAATCCGGTTAAGCGACTAACATTACAACTGCTTAGTGATATTTTTAGCAATCCATTCCACGGTAGATGCCGTTTTATACTTTCAACGCGGACGAAGTCGCGAGCACCAGCTAGTATTCAATAAATTTAAAAAAAACTTCGAGACATTAGCTCTGAAATGTATACACATTTCTGATGCTTACTGTACCTACTTAAATAGGTACTAATAGCTTAATAACACAAGGTTATTATTCTCAAATACTGATCAAGTAATTTAATATGTAAGTTCGTATACGTACATATTAAAATTTGTGAATGAGTTTCAAAGGAAGATTTTATATTCTCCATTGAAAACCAGTTTCGACAACAGAATTATTTTTCTGCATTCGAAACTAGGTTTCCAAAAAGCCGAAGCGTTTCAACCGACTTCCAAAAAAGGAGGAGGTTCTCAATTCGAGTGTATTTTTTTTAAATGTTACTCCTAACTTATAACTTCCACAAGAATACTTCATTTTTATATAAATTACATAATTTTAAATTCTTGTGTTTGTTCATCAAAGAGCCGCTCTTATGATTCTCTGCTGGTATTTAAAGTGTAAGTGACTGTATATATTTTCCAGTAATATGAATGCATGATCTACATCACAATTTTGATTCTCGTTTTACATATAAATACTAATAATAAATACTAGATCATTTATTTATGATGATTCATTTTTTTAAATTTAATTTATGTAAAGTGAAATCCATTAATTTACAATGTACCATCTGATAATGTCCTATTGTGTTGAATTTAATGTTGTTGAAGAGCCGGTATAAAGGTACACTAGCGCCACTCATTTAAAAAATTATTATCTCGTGACTGAGAAGGAATTATTAAAAACGGCTACATAAAGCCCTCGGTAAGTATGTCTACAATTTTTTAATGCCTTTTATAAAGTTTCATATTTAGACACGAAGCAATAAAATTCGATCTAAAGAAAAGCGGCCGCATTCGTCTAAATCGTATTTTGTTGCTTCATGTCTAAATATGAAACTTCATAAAAGGTATTAAAAAATTGTAGACATACTTACCGAAGGCTTTATGTAGCCGTTTTTAATAATTCCTTCTCAGTCACGAGATAATATTTTTTTAAGTGAGTGGCGCTAGTGTGCCTTAATACCCGCTCTTAATAAATTATTTAAATTCTTAATGTGTAAATTTATTTTTTTTGTTTTAACAATAAAAAATATGTTTCTTGTATGTGATTTACGAATGTGGCAATATAAATAAATATTGAAATTAAGATTTTTAGAGTGTTCATTCAACATCATTCAATCCATTCCGTATCTACTGTTCTGTTATGGTTGTCAAATTTTTTAATAACCAAAATTTTATGTAACTATTATCTCGGTATAGAGCAATTTAAGTTCTTTAAAAACAAATTAATTTCGTTAAAAAAAAATTAAAAAAAAAAAAATACATTTTATTGTTCTACACCATACTACCATAGATAACTATCTGTACCACTCCAACGTATCCCCGCCACTGCGCATCCCCACCACTACGCATTCTCGCTCTATAGTTTCGTTCGTTTGCATTATTTCGCATTCTCTACTTCGTGTTAGGCGGACGTTTTAATATTGTATTAGTTCAAAGCTCTGTGAAGTCTATTTAGTATATTGAGAATAGTGTTAAAGAATCTTGAACAATGTTTTCCTGTTTCGGAAATATAAAATGCCTATTTGGTGGTAGGTGAATTTACTTCATGAGTGTGTTCGTTGTCCGATTGCCTTCAATTTTGAAAAACTTTTTTCTACTTGCAGAGGAGGAGGAGGAGTCGTCCTCAGAGGTGGAAACTTCTTCATTTGTTAGGGTGATGACGGCCACTGATAACATCCGCTTTAGCGGCCACACTCTAGACAAGGCCACCAAGGCGAAAGTGACCCTAGAGAACTTCTACACAAACCTCATCCCCCAGTATTTGGAGAGAAAGCAGAGGTAAGTTTTTTTTTATTTCATACAAATTTTTCAGTAATGTAAGGGTTAACAGAAGGGCTTCAATACTGGAAGCTTAATATGAAGGTTTAGAATCGGTGAAAAAACTTAGACGCTTTCTTTCTATAAGGCAATCTCGCTTTTTATTACCATCTGATATTAATTTTGTTTTTGTATTTGATCAATGATTTCTTTTAATTTTGCATTTTTTACCAATTTTTTTTTTAATAACTACCCTCCAACGAATTAATTGAAAAAAATATTTGGCGAATTGGTCCATATTATGTTCTCATGAGTTTACTGCTAGGCAACATATTTAGCGATTCATTTTTATTTATATATGTATATTTTTACGTTGAATCTTATTTTAAGAAATGCAGAAGAATTGGATCCATAAATATTGATTTAAATTTGATACTGTGCATTCGAAAACAAATGTTTCGTAATAAAATGAGGGAATTTGTAAATTTTCTAATAATCGATCACGCCTTTCTGGGATCTTCATGAATTTATTTAGAACAAAATTTTGTCAAGTGCAATAATTGTTAAAATTTTTATATCAAGCTTCTATTGATTATTTTTTGGAAACTGCTAGGGTAGTTGTGTATTATACATTAACTAACATAAAATAAAATACTTGGTAAAAATTTAGTAAATATGTTTCCAATCAGTTTTGTGGTAGTTTTGAAATGAATTGCTAATAATACAACATATCCAAATTTTATATCTTTACATGTTTCATTCTCCTGTATATCTATCACTGATGGCTAACTTTAATTTTTTTTTAATTCACCTATCAAGCTTCTAGTCTTTCTGTCTGTGTCTGTTCTGTTAATTTTAATTTTAGCAAAAATGTTTGAAAATTTTTTTGAAACTTACCCACTGTTTAAAAAAAAAGTTAATTTTTAAAAAATAATTTGAGGATTTAAAAAACAAATTCTTTTTCAATTTCTTTCACCCATCGATATTACATACGTATATGGGGCATGCCAAAAGTAATCAGATTACATTATAACATTACTTTATAACATTACTAGCTGGCGTCCGCGTTGAAAAAGAAAAAAATAGCCTATTCTGTGAAAAAAATCAGTTAATTCTTTTAAGAGTTATGGAGGAACATATATACATACAATACCTGCTCTTACAAATTTACATATTATTAGTATTGATAGAGTGGAAAGTTATACAAACAATCTTAACTATTTAGTGATAAATTTAAATATGTTCCATTTTTTAATTTATTCGGAATTTCGGTATAGGTACTTTATCTCTAAAGTGCAGAGCAATGCTGTGTCTCTTATTAACTCTAAGACATTTTATTTTCTAGGTTGGAAAAGTTGGAGGAGTCACTTAAGGATGAAAATTTGACGGAGAGTCAGAAACAAGAAAAGAGGCTGCAGCATGCTCAGAAGGAGACAGAATTCCTCAGACTCAAGCGATCCCGTCTTGGAGTTGAGGATTTTGAACCGCTCAAGGTAAAGAGTTCTTTTTTAATTCTTAAATCTCCCATCATACCTAAAATGTTATTTTTTGTCACATTTAGTATCACATGTACATTTATTTTTGAGCTTATTTTGTGACTTTATTTTTACATTTAAGTGCTACTACCACATTTTAATTTGCAATGTTTAATTAAAATGAACTATTTATAATTTTCACATCATAAATTGAGTTAAGTATATTAATGTAAAATTATGTACACTTTTTTGCAGGTTATCGGGAGAGGTGCGTTTGGAGAAGTCCGCCTAGTCCAGAAGAAAGACACAGGACATGTTTACGCAATGAAAATATATAGAAAAGCCGATATGCTTGAGAGAGAAGAGGTATGTAAACAGATATTGCTTTAGTATCGTATTGTGTCCCAGTGGTTTGCGTTATCGTTTCTGTGAGAGATGGCCCTTCATGCTAGTTCTTCACACTGCCTTTCCGATTTCATCAGTGCAGACCCAACAGAGTTCGTGCATCTGTTTTGTCAGCAGCCAAGCTAAATTATAAAACTAGATGGTGCTATAACACTTTGGCCATGTGTTAGTTTTTTATTTTATTTTAGGTGATCCCTTGGGTACTACAGTATATTTTTCTGGATGAAAAGTGTCTGTATGCAAAAATTCATTGATGACATTTATATTATTGAAATTGCGAAAATTATATTGATAATTATGTGGTATTTTTAGTTTACGAAAATAGTTTACGACTTATTCTCAGACCTACCGAATATACACAAAACACTTCATAAAAATCGGTCAAGCCGTTTCGGAGGAGTTTGGTTACAAACACTGTGCCACGAGAACTTTATAGATATAGAAAAATAAAAGCAATTTTCCCTTTTAGGTAGCTCATGTCCGTGCCGAGCGTGATATCCTCGTGAAAGCGGACAACCAATGGGTGGTAAAAATGTTCTATAGTTTCCAAGATCCCATGAACCTGTACCTCATTATGGAGTTCTTGCCCGGTGGTGACATGATGACTCTCCTAATGAAAAAGGATACTTTGAGTGAGGAGTGCGCTCAATTCTACGTGGCTGAAATAGCGTTGGCTATTGACAGCATACATAAACTTGGTTTCATACATAGGTAATAAAAATATTAGCTTGTGCCCGTGACTATAATGAACATTACTTTTTTATTTAATTATTTTTTAAGGTATTTTGCAATCCTTGGTAACAGTACTGTAAGGGGTTGTAAGTCAGTTAGTCCGTTTGTTAACGACAAGTGCACTAGGGATGGAAATGAAACAGAACAGAACAGAACAATGAAACAGAAACACTCCCACGGATAGTTCCATCTGCATAATAACCTAATTTCCTTAACACACTTTTCATCCTGGCATTTCTCTATTAATACGAACGCATGTCCTTTTATACATACCACATTTCGTGTTTTATTTAAAGCACAATTGATATATTTTATGTACATTGGTTTTTTACGTACATGTTGATGACTGTGTTCTCCTTTTCAGGGATATCAAGCCGGATAATTTGCTGTTGGACGCCCGCGGTCATATAAAGCTAACCGATTTTGGTCTGTGCACTGGCTTGAAAAAGAGCCACCGTACAGATTTCTATCAGGACCTATCGCGAGTCACTCCCTCCGACTTAAGTAAGTTCGATTTCATTAAGTCCACGTACCGGTTGAGTACTTTTATTTATTATTTTTTTGTTTGTTTTGTCACTAACCGCACAAATACTCATGAGCACCAAAAATGTCGCCACCCACTGAAATGTTGTTTTAAATCGGATTCATATACATACTACCACTATTCACATGAAAGCCTATTAAATTGGTCATTTCGTTTCAAAAGCAATTGAACCTCTAAACACTCTTGTGTGTGAATTCATGAACATGAACGAACAACATCTTCGCGCTAAACGTTTTCGCCACTTGACTTAAAAATTTAGGTATTGGTGAATCCCTTTTTTAACAAGCTTTTAATAATTTGTGTATTATAATTATTATATAATTTCTATGGATAGCATTAGATTAGCGTTATGTAAAATCAATATCAATAATAAATCTGTAAGTGTAGGTATTTTATGTATGTATATGTTCCTCCATAACTCTTAAACGAATTAACTGACTTTCATGAAAATTTGTAGATAAACATTTATACGTACGAGATACAGGATAGGCTACTTTTTTCACGCGGACGAAGTCGCTGGCGCCAGCTAGTTTCTTAATAAGTTTCTATTAATTTTAATTAGTTAAGCCTTAAGGATCGGCGCAGTATACGCAGCACAGCAAAGGATTTTTCCTAAACATATTTTTTGTTGCAATTGTTTTAGCACTCACACTTGGCCTCTTATTAGTATTGAAATAAAATAATGTGACCGCTTTGATCATTGCAATAAGGTTAAAAATAACATGCTTAGCAAAAATTCACTTCCTGTGCCTGTCCTAAATTTCCGTTACGTGTAATTCTATTTCGAACTGATAAAAGCATTAATAGTCTAAAGGGAATATTTTAGTTTCAACTTCGTCGTCGGCAAGGGATTCGAAGAGGCGAGCGGAATCGTGGAAACTCAACCGAAGAGCACTCGCCTATTCCCCAGTCGGCACTCCGAATTACATGGCGCCCGAAGTCTTTTTGCAGACGGGCTATGGATCGCAAGCGGATTGGTGGAGTCTCGGAGTTATTATGTGAGTATATTTGCTTACTATGTCTTCTATGCCGATACGGTGTTGAACTATTTCATTAAATTACCTCTCTTTTAATGGTCCGTAAGCCAGGCACTAATTTCGTCAATGATTTCCTCTCAGTCGATAATTTGTAAGTCGATAAGTCGATAATCAGCTGACAAGCATTCCACCAAGATATAATCAGCTGACTTTTTATTTATTAACAGCAATACATAAACTATCATCTGATAAATTTTCTATAGGGAGGTAATCACTGAACACGTATATATTCGTGTGACCTGCTGACGTATAATCCACCATTTTATAAATAGCTGACAATTTTGTTTCTTCAAAATATTAGGCTAACTATAATTTGATGAATTTTTAATCGGGAATAATTGATTAAAAAAATTTTTATTATGTGCGTGGGCGGCTACCACTCTACTGCTCAACCCGCCATCGGAGCCGCAGCTGACGTTCACAACGCTTCATGATACAACTCTCTCAGTCATTTTACGAGTTATCGACTGAGAGGAAATTGGTCATGAAAATCTGTCGCTGGCTCATGGACCATAATCGAATATTGAAAAAAAAATTAATGGATTATATTCGCTATATATTTAGTAAGAGTTCTGTTCGCGTTAATAAAGTGAGAGTTGGGGAACTACTCAGTCTTCAGAAATGCTACCCTGTTAATATGTGTGAACGCAATTTGCATTTAGTCTTCGCGCTAGGTTAAAATTTTCTAAAAAAATTTCTTAGCACATGCTTACGTTTTTGGCTGCCTTTCAAATTAGACTTCGTAGTTTTGGTTGTGCGTTTATTATGATCAGTTATTAGAATAAATAGACTCACTGGCTAAATTATAAATTATATCTACTGTTAAAGAGAATTAATTAGTTCTTTTTAAACAATATTTCAAAACGTAGATCACAGTTTAAAGAGATTTTTTTCTTATTAGGTACGAAATGCTGATTGGATACCCTCCGTTCATTACGGAGTCGGTGGAGGAAACTTTTAAGATGGTGATATCGTGGCGCGAGTCCCTCACCTTCCCACCCGAGATACCCATAAGCGAGGAGGCCAGGGAGACCATATTGCGCTTTTGCTCAGAGCCGGATCGCAGGTAACAAATGCTTTTTACTCTGTCGAAAATTGCTGTCTGTATTCTTTTTTTTTTGCCATATTTATGAATTGTGGTAATTGCAGGCTGGGTTCTCAACGCGGCATAGAGGATATGAAGGGTGTGTCGTTTTTCCGCGGCGTCGATTGGAGCCACATCCGTGAACGACCGGCGGCCATTTCGGTCGAAGTCCACTCCATAGACGACACTAGCAACTTTGATGACTTCCCGGATGTAAAACTTGAAATACGTAAGTGAATCATATCATTACCATAAGTTTTAAAAACAGTCTACTTTTATAGAACTATTTGTATCTCTATAGATTGTGAAAAAAAAAATTGTGGGTATATTGGGTGGTTTAGATTTACAATTGTACCAGAGACAGTTTGATCCTTTTTTTTGCGTTCTAGTAGGATAACATCTAGCAGGACCGCTATAGTAGCTGTAATAGCTACTAAGCAAAGTATTACTATCGTGGAGCCGTTTTATGTTTTCCCATTTGACGTTTAGCAGATTGACATAACTAGTGATGGTTATAGTATAACAGAATTAGTGCCACTATCGACACATTTTAAAATTAGTATCCGTGACATACATTTATTACATAACTGTAATGTTCACATTACTAACAGACACTTCAATTTCGAGAAAATTAAAAAAATATATATATATTATTCATAATCGGACAGCGAATAGCTTAAAACGCTGTAGTCATGATCTTGAATTAAAATATTATTATCAATAATGCAGTCTATTCTGGTATCGCGTTCAAAATCTGCTAAATCTTTAATTCAAAACCTTGTCACATCGTAGTAAAGATTTGAGATTAAACTCTCCTTGTGAATCGAAATGTTGATGTTATGTACCCAACACGATAGAGAATGTTGTACCTTAAAGCGACCAGTGCCAGTGTTACCACCCAGCGTACCATCTAGCCTTTTTTTATATTAGTTACTGTGACCAGACGCAGCATTTCTTGCAATACTAATGATGCAATTGTTATTTCCAGCGGCCGCTCCTATCGCTCAGGACGGTGAGGTGGCATACAAAGACTGGGTGTTCATCAACTATACGTTCAAGAGATTTGAGGGGCTCACGCAACGCGGCACACCCACAAAGAAATGAACACGTACACAATGATCAACAATTACACCCGCAAACTCAAATATACACACTCAGTTCGGTCCGTGTTTACTTGGCACCGAGTATTATAATAATTTTTATAATCTGTTGATTTGTTTAATGCATGCATAAAAAACGTCCAAGAATAAATAGCTGATTTATCAAGTGAACGGGACCAATAGTTTTTAATGACTTGCTCTCGTTTTTAATAATGCTAAGTTTAAACTCTCTAATGTCCGATGATTAAAAATAAAGTGAATTTTATCATTTGTTTAATGAATTTACTAATATACTAGGGAAAACCCAAAACCTCCGTGTGCGGTTCCAGATCCGCCATCGGACGCGTCCCCAGGTTGCGGATAGGGGAATGCCCCCCAGATATGGGGGGTACCGGTTTCGGCCGGCGTGGACAAAAACTGGCATGTGGCTGCCTGCTCTTTTTTAAGGGTGGGCATTGCACGGCCACATGAACCCGTAGCCTCACTCAGTGGGGTCGGGGGTCCGGCGCACTGAGCGTCGGATCGCGAGGAAGAAAACCTCTTGACACCAGTCTTGACACTGTACCTATAAAGGATTCAAAATGAGGGCTCAGTAAAATGGTACCTTGTAAATTATAGATTGTACATAACGGGTTAAAAAAAATAACTAGAACATATTCAATAAGAGAAAAATTTAAAATAATAGTATTTTCTTACTAGCCAGTATTTTAGTCGGTCACGTGTCGAAGCGCGATGCGGCTTAAAACCTCCAAAAAAACTTTTGCCATTAGAAAAATTGTATATAATAATAACATAATAATTATTACAAAGTATAATCGAGATGACGCAATTATAAATAACTCATAACAAAACGTCGTTGCCAATTCGAGTTTATTCGTTGTATAGGAAAGTAGTTGTTTTGATTTTACTTTAGTTATACATAGTACTATATTTTGCCGCAAAGATTAATGATATATATATACTAAGTATGCGTAAAACGGTGATTGTATAGTCATACAAACAAACCGCAGAAGTCATCTTAGGCACCTCAGAATTATGCCGTTTACCTTGAGGATCTTACGTACGGATTTGTTTAACTTAGACGAAGCGGATTCGATGCAGGTGCCAAGCGGAGTTCTACATGCAATACACACCAACATAGATGTGTGTGTGTGTGTGTGTGTGTGCGTGCGTGCGTGTGACTTGTATTGAACATTTTTTTTTCTCTGTTGTATTCTTGCCTAGATTATATAATTAATAAGATGTCAGGGGGGAAGTAGTAATAATTTTTTAATTGAAATAAAGGGTTCCCGTTACAATCAGACAAACGAAACGTAATTTATTCTATAACAATATTATTCAAGTGCAGTATTAAATTGTAAATTTTTAGTTTGCGGAGCTGTTTAGTGGCTATGAATCAATACTCATCATCATGACGAATAGAGTTTTGTGTTTTGTACAAAACCTTTGTAAGTAATAGTTTTAATTACAACTGTGGTGTAAAATGTGAGTTGTTTTATTTAGTTTTGAAAATGTTAGTCAGGAATGTGTATAAACCCTTCTGGGGTATCAAAAAGAGTTTTATAAATCGAGAATTTTTAATATTCAAATAAATATTATATATACAGGAAGACCAATACCAACGAACTCAGATTGTAAATTTTAAATAGAAGATTTTGCATTTTTATGCACTTGTACTTTTTTTATATAGTACTTTTTCGAATTTCGCAAATTCAAATAGTGCTAAAAAAAATTATGGATGGTTTAAATTCAAAAATAATAATTGTTAGCAAGACTCTTTCTGGGCACTCATAATAATGCATGATCACGCATCACACACATTAATTTAGTTAGTTAACTACATGCTTGTTATTGTTAAATAAAAAGAGGATATTAATAAATTATTTAAATTCTTAATGTGTAAATTTATTTTTTTTGTTTTAACGATAAAAAATATGTTTCTTGTATGTGATTTACGAATGTGGCAATATAAATAAATATTGAAATTAAATAATATTTAGTTTTTTTTATCATCCCATTTCAATTTCAAGGCATGAGATTGGCCATCTTACTACCAGTGGTAACACGTAATTTTTTTGCCTGTGTTACCACTAACTGCTCGGGTAGTAACAAGGAATATTTTTGTTTCCCATATTACTACTGCCCTATTATCATGGTTCGAACTTTTTCCTTTTTCCAAAATCCAACATTTATTATTATGACATAATTAAGAAACTGATAGTAAATAGTAAGATGGGTTTTAAGTTCTCGATGTTTTATTATGCAATGTTGAGCAGGTATGTTGACTAAAGAGTGGTAATAATTCACGCTTATAAAACCATGATAGGTATATGTGGATACTAGACTTAGTGATCGCATCAAAATTGTCAAATACTTAATTACGGTAAGGCCTTTTGCACATTATTAGACAAGAAAAATGCCTTGTCTGGTTTATCGTAAATATTCATGCAAGATGTCTTATCCTCAGTCTGGCAGCCACAATAGAATTTTGGCTAACGCTACTGCCTTTTTTACATAGTACAGTAGGTACAAGACGTCTTGTTTAGGCACGACATCGAGCATGCAGCCGACAAAATGACTAGAATGCGACTAGAATATTGTAGCGACTGAATTTCTTATAAGACATTTCTCATAAGACACAAGACATTTTCTTCTATTGTGCAAAAGGCCAACGCCGACGTTCGCGATCAAAAGGAAGAAAGCGCTTCCTTCGATCACTTGCTAATGAGTTACGGATCTGTAACTAAGTCTAGTCTATATATAGTAATTTAATAGAGGAGCTACGTCATTTTGGAATGGCTGAAATTTCAAATATGAATGCCGTATTATAGTACTTACCATAATTACCATAAAAGTACATATTGACGACACCAGAGAAGCTGCTCAATTTGTGACTGCGAAACGGCGTGTGTATTAAAAATCACTGCTGTAAACTAGTTGTTACGACGACAAAATGAAACATTAAATTTTCAAAGTATACAATCATTTAATAATAAAACAAACCGAAATTACATACAATGTATCTATGATAGGTATGTAATAGTTATATGATCTATTTATGTGTACTAATAGCGACCAAAGATTACTATTCAAAGTTCTAAACACTTTATTGTTATGTCATAGACGTATAACATTAAATGGTATTTACACAAATATTTATAAACTAACTACAGTCTAATGATTCGACGTATTTAGGCACTAGTGCTACATCTGGTTTTATTGAATCATTTTCAAGCTTAAAAAATGCTAGTGCCATAACACTGTTAAAATCTTCTTTGGGCTTATTCTCTTTAATTACGTTTCGTTTTGGATCAGTTTATTATTTCAACACTTCAATTACCTACGTAATATATTTTATAATTATCACTTGTCGAATATGTAACCTGCACCTAACTGATTTTCACAAAATAAACCTAGTGTTTAAACTATAAACGATGCGAAACAATACATATTTCTTGAGATTAATACCCATCGAAGTTCATGTGAAAACAATGGTGGCGTACTCCCTTAAAAGTGATACAAATATTAACTCAAAACATAATGTTACCTAAGACTAAATATAACCTCAAATGGAGCAAATGCTGAGTAAATGCGTATTTGATTAAAAACTAAGAACCAGTCTATCAAAACTAAAATAACATCACAAATGGATTGCGCGACCAACTCTCGGTAGAACCGGGGTGCAGATCCTCTAGCTTTTGAAGCACAGGATGACCTGAGGTCCCACAGTCCTCATCCCTTTCTGATATGCACTATTACAATGAATTAAAGAGAGGTTCACTGTTATTCATTTTTATTGTTGTTAATTTTTTCCTATTATTGTGTTAATTTTATAAGAAATTTGTTCATCATTAGATACTGTTCGTTACATACTTTAAAAAATTCTTACTTGATATGTAAGACAATCTTCGATTAAGTTGTGTCACCTTTCATATAGTTTGTTAAGCAATTTATAACAAATAAGTATTCCAAAAAATTGAGCATTTTTTTTTCTTCTATTATAAATGAAACACAAAGCCCGATAACCCGATGAATAGTATAACATGACATATAGGTATAACTTTCAACTTTTTGCGACGTTCCTGTGGACAGTATGAGAGGTGGGATGAATATTAATAATTGTTATAACTATTATTATATAAACGCAGAGCTTTATAGCCATTTATGTAAAACATTAAATTTGTTTTTTATTTACTTAAAGATTGCTCTGCCTTTCTCACTGCATGGAAATAAGGAAAATTTTATAAAACTGTTTGGAGATTGTTTAGTAATAAGAAAAAGATGATAAGCAAAAACGTCATTATCACAAGTAGAGCTTATGAAAAGAAATTACTCTAATGGGTTCGCCTAAACATCAAACTGTGAAGATTTTGGGTATTTTAATATCTGTAGTAATATTTATCAATTTGCGCCCGCGGTATTTCAGATTCCTCTTCCTCATCCTCTTCGTCATATCGCGATGAAGTATCCGAAGTGACAACTGATTCTTCATCGTTGGCAGTCGCATTGGTATTCACTTCTGCTGTAGATTCAGGTGAGGCAACTGCTTCTGTTGCAGGTGTAGGTGCTGTGACTTGTGATGCGTTGACGGCACCGACAGTAGCTTTCTCGAAGGCAGCCACCTCGGCTGCAGCATCGGCAGCAGCTTTTGCGACTTCTTGGCTTTTTGGTATATCGAACATCTCAGCGAAGAGCGCTGGTATGTCGATCTGGTGCCAGTGTAGTATCTGGAGCTGAGGAAACGAATAATAATAATAATAACGCCGCAGCGAATGGTCGCATTGGTCGCATTCGTGGCCGATACCTGTGAAAATAACACACTCCTTATCATTTCATTATTAGAATACTAGTGGCCCACTCCCGGCTACGCACTGGTGCAACTTTTTATGGAACTCACAGATAAAATTATCAATACTAATAATAAATCTGTAAGGGTTGGTCATGGAGTAAGTTATTTTCATTTCAGAGATATCGTGTTTATAGGCTCTATACATGTTACCGACACCAAATTGACGATGTTTAGAATTTTTTTCTGTATGTTTGTATGTTCCTTCATAACTCTTAAACGAATTAACTGATTTTCATGAAACTAGGCTACTTTTTTTCTTTTTTTAACGCGGACGAAGTCGCGGGCGCCAGCTAGTAACAAATAATTGCTGGATTGAGTAAGTATCCAACAGATAACGCTATGTTAATAATATTATATAATTTGAAAAAAAAATTAGGTATAGAGTAATCCTCCTGTTTGAGTCCTGTTGGACCAAATTACACATAGTTACGAATTTTTTCTCTAAATCGGTTGAGTAGATTTGGGAGTTCATCGCGGACACACAACGTGACAGTATTTTTTATTAGAATATAAAATATGTACTTGATATGTCCAGTAGTGGACGTCCTACAGCTGAGATGGTAATATTGACACGTGTAAGGATATAATATGTATATGAAATATCAAATATAAATGAATTATTCACCTTGGTGACTCTGGAACAGGTGTCTCCCTTGGCATTTGATTTTCATTGAGTGTCAGTATACATTCTAAAAGAAACACAGTCAATGTGTAATTATTTATTATTAAGAAAACAATTTAAATAATTTTGCATATACATATACATGACGTGTCATTTTATTTTTATGCTCTCTATAAAATATTATCTAGTGGCTGGAAAAGCTTTTTTTGAAATAAAGTTCATAGTTCCCACTAAATCAAGTCATAGCCTTTTTGATATTGAAATGAATGGAATTTTTTATCGAAACTGATAAAAGCACTTTTCTGGTCGGCCTGTACAGGAGAAAAAGAGGCAGACTTACCCATTGTATTTATGGTGACTATAATAGGCTCTACTACAAGCTTTGTCCATGGTACTTGAATGTGTAATTCATGTATCCGTCCAGAAACTAGAGTGAATGGTAGGGAAAGTTCATTTTGGAGCACTTCTGTTTTCAGTACCAGACTTTGTAGCACTACGTCACCAGACCATATTGACAGCTGAAATGAAAATTTTATGTATTACGTAACGCATTGTGAGGGAGGGGGTGGGGGAGTCGTAGGAGAATCCCTCTAGTGTATTGTATACAGCATTATTATTTTGTTCCCCCAAGGGGGGGGGGGGGGGGAGGGGTTGGGTCAAAAATCTTCAAAAACCACGTTACGTAATACTTGAACGCTCTCTAAGTCCATAATCGACTTAAAATTGAAATGCATTAGAGATGGAGTAGGTAGCCGAATTTTCAAGAAAAAAAATTAGGATAATAGGATAATTTATAGGTTAAATTAGCGCATAGAAATGGTATGTTTAAAAGAAAAAAATAATCTTTAAATTTTTCTGCTTAATTAACCATTTGTTAATTGTTCACTTAATGGTGAACTTACCCTTAAGCTCTTATATAAAATTAGAAAAATACCTGAGCATTTGCTGGATTAAAATTCTGCACATACTTGTCCACATAACTCAATAATATAGGGGCCACATAAGATTCAACTCGAAACATGTTCATGTTTATACTGGCATTGTAGTCAATCAAGTGGATAAACTGTAAAGAGAAAAAAATTGTGTTCATTCATTCAGATTCATCACATCACCCAATTTTGTTATGATGACATTTCTTCATTGCCTCCCATTACTGAAGCAAATTTAAAGACATATTAACTTCAAAAAGTATGATTGTTGGAATCTATCGCACTAAGAATCGAATTTTGAAGAATCACTATTAACACAAATTCATTAACTACAACAAGATAAATAATACATGATAAAACAGTACTTAACCAGTAGTAATAATTATATTGAACTAGCTGCTGCCCGCGTAACTTCGTAAATTATATACTAAAACCTTCCTCGAGAACCACTCTATCCACTGGTGAAAACAGCATGAAAATCGGTCCAGTAGTCTTTGAGTAAATCTCGAACAAAACAGACACACAGAAAGACGCGGTGGAGGACTTTGTTTTTTAATATGTACTGACAAGGTTAGATAAATTTGAACTCACCTGTACTCATATTTAGAAATAGTAAGACGGGCTAATTTTCCAAACCATTGCTCATATTAATTTTCAAAACATGGCACGTATTTTCACTAATTTTTCGATAAGAAATGTGGCTTACTTATTTGAAACGTTGTAGTAACATAATAGTCAAAACAAGCAAATAAAATCCATTACAATGTGTGTAATTCACAGTTTATATAAAGGTACATTAATAAGTTGAAAGTAGTGCATTATATTCTAGTTATAAAAGTATGACCATACATTGAGGCAGTGAAAGGTATGTTAAGGTCGACAGACAGGCTGACGGTCCACTTGATGGTAGGTGGCTACCGTCGCCTATAACACAAGCAACGCCATAAGTGCTACAAGTGCGCTGCAGACCATACAAGGATTAAGGATAAGGGATAAGGGGGGGATGGGGTAATAGGCTCTGGCATCCCTTACTCACTCACCGAAACACAACAGCACATAATGCTGTTATTTCACGGTGGTATTCTGTAAGGTGGTGGTTACTGCCGCCAGACGGGCTGCCCAAATGACTGCGAAACGCAGTGTGCCCTACCACTACTTTTCAAATCCAGACCAGAGTCAATTTTGAAAATTATATTAAAATTTCCAAAGTTGAACCCGCCGGGAATCGAACCCGGGGCCCCTGAAACGTTAGGCAAGCACGTCAAATTATTTGACGTGCGTCACGGCACGTCACGTTTTGACATATATGTTTGACATTTTAACTTCAACAGAAAACCACAGAGCAGTGAAGTTATTAAACAAAATGTAATTAGAGTCTGTGCGGAAATAGAATGGACGTAATAATTATATCTATATTTATTTGTGGTTGCTATTATCTCATTCAAGATCTCATTAGTTCAATTTCCTAATATTTAGTTTGTGGTTGCTATCACGGCTGGTAATCTTCAAGGAAAAATCACTAGACATAGGAATTTATTGGCCTGTGGTAATAGCAAGATAGAACATGACATTAAGTTACGTCCCGTATTAAGTTACTCTATGGAAGAAGCCATTTTGTTTTGTAACATAATTGTTGTTTATTGTTGCGTAGATTAATTTCCGCATTTTTATACTAATTTATAAGTAAAAATCTTTGGATACATACATACTAAGTATGTATTACAAGTGCTGTGTACCAGGATAATGTACAATGTGCAAAAAAAGACTCGAAAAATGGCTCAAATCAAATTTATGATGATTTTTTACGGAATAGAAAAAGTGAATTCGTCCATCTGCCACGAACATTTTGAGGCTCATTTGCGACTCCAAAGAAACCTTTAAAAGTAACAGCATATCCATCGCTGTTTCAAGAATCAGAGAGAGTGGTAGTGTTTGTGTTCTTCTTCTATATACCTATAAATGTTTATCACCAATACATGTGTTTTATGGTGTATTTCAGTTCTAGTTTATATTAAGTCCATGTTATGTTTGTGTATATCCTAAAAATAAATATGTACCCATTATTTACTGTGTTTTAATTGTGTGATGATATCCATAGTTAACAATAAATTCAGCCCGTAATAAAATAAAGGGGTGAGAGGGGCGGGGGAAGTCGTCAAATGTCATGTTCTATCTTGCTATGACCAATCAGGTGAAGGTAAAGCACTCTTGCCCATGTCTAGTGCATTTGTACTGCAGATGTCCGTCTGATACGTTAACGTTAGTATCTACTATATACTTTGTGGTTGCTATCAAGGAACATACTTATTGATATTGTTGACTGAACAACATAATATACTCTCTAGGGAGGTTGCCATACTTCTTCATTCTCAACAATTTCAAAATGGAAACCCTGGTTATTTATGGTATGCGAATGCGACCATTAAGCGATGCGACTATGCGGTTCGAAAATAAATATTACATTATTGGTTATACATAAAAATTTTAATAAATTTAAAAAATAATATGACTAACTAGTGATTTAATCTTTTTGAATTATGAATATTAGTAATTATTATAATTAACAATAACAGCAAAAGACAATTCAATATTTCCGTTTACTACCCGGATAGATAAACATGCAAGATAAAGGTTATGTTTTATGTATGAAAATGTGAAATTCTAAAAGTGTTCTAGTGTTTCTCAAAATAAAATATTGATTAATTTTACAATTATAACAAATCAAAAAGTGTTAAGGCTGTATTTTGACACTACGGCACTAAAGAGAATATGGCTGAGGAAAGGTTGAAATTGAGGAAGCAATTAGGGCTCCTTGAGGGAGTCGCTATAATATTTGGCAGTGGTATTTTCATTTCACCTAAGGAAGTCTTGGAGAATACTGGATCTGTGTGGGGCGCTTTGACAGTATGGGCTGCGTGTGGGGTTCTAGCCACATTGGGAGCTATGTGTTATGCAGAATTAGGTAAGTCTTAGCACTCCTTTAAACCCCTGAAGTCTAGTGGTGAAGACGGACTGCTGCCCATTCTTTTACAGAAAGGCATAGACGTACTCACGCCGCATCTGGTATAAATCTACCGGGCAAGTTATGCCTGGGGATATATACCGCAACAATGGACCAGGGCTAAGGTATTATTTATACCAAAGGCAGGTCGGAAGGATTATGCTCTGCCTAAGTCCTTCAGACCAATTTGCCTTACGTCCTTTATGCTCAAAACTCTAGAAAAGATTCTAGACAGATGCATAAGGGACAAAGCCCTGGCCTCGAAACCCATTCATTTCACCCAGCACGCCTATCAGATGGGAAGGTCCACTGAGACTGCCCTGATTCAACTAGTTGACAGGGTGGAAAAGGCTCTGGATGATAAACAGATAGCTCCCACCAACACGTTAGTGAGGGGACTGCAAAACAAAAATGTGGACCCGACTACAGTTAGGTGGGTAAAGGCCATGCTATCCAAACGTAAAGCGAAGGTTGAACTACATGATACCTCGCTTACTGTAGCAACTACAAGAGGATGCCTGCAGGGCGGAGTTTTATCGCCACTGCTATGGACTCTTGCAGTTGATCAGCTTCTGTATAGGCTGGCAGAACACAAGATCGACACCCTAGGTTATGCTGATGACCTAGTGGTGATCGTAAGAGGCTTCTGCCAAAGCACAATTTCGGCCCTATTACAGAAAGCTCTAAACATCATTTGCGAGTGGTGCACAGCAAATGAACTGTCAGTTAACGGTGACAAAACCGCTATAGTACCGTTCACCAGAAAGAGGCGGCTGGACAAATTGAAGCCACCTCTAGTAAATGGCAAACGAGTGCAATTTTCCTCAGAGGTCAAATATCTGGGAGTTACTTTCGACCAGAGACTAACGTGGAATGCACACATTGGAAATGTGATAAATAAGGCTAAAGCAGCCTTATGTATCAGTCGTCGAATGGTAGGGAAGAGCTGGGGCCCGTGTCCAAAGCTCACCCATTGGCTGTACACTGCTATTGTGAGGCCGATGATCGCATACGCCTCTATAGTATGGTATAGAAAAGCCAACCAGAAGACGATTATTGACAGGCTTAATGGCCTAAAGCGTTTGGCATGTCTAATGATAACAGGAGCCATGTCGAGTTCCCCCGGAGCATCTCTGGAGGCAATCCTGGGCTTACCGCCTCTAAATCTATTTTTAGAGAAGGAGGCGAAAACCAGTATGCACAGAATGATGAATCGGGGTAAACACAATTGGCTGTCCGAGGCACTGAGAGCTCTAGAAGACTCAGTACTAAGGGATCCTATCCTAGGCATGCCTACTGACACAATGGTACCACTGTACATAGAAGAAAAGTCTTACACTGTGGAGTTACTCTCAAGAGAAAACTGGTCAAATAAAAAGATCTCTTGGGAGGAAAGTAGCCTTTCTTGGTATACTGATGGGTCCAAATCAGGACCTGACGTAGGCTGTGGAGTGTATGGCGGGGACCAGAATTACAGGACCAGTGTAAACCTGGGACAATACGCCAGCATCTTCCAAGCAGAGGTCTTCGCCATCATAGAATGCGCGGAAATCAAACTGCGAAGAAACTATGTCAACCGTGTGATTTACATTCACTCAGATAGTCAGGCTGCACTTCAAGCACTGGACTCAGACTCTACTGTCTCAAAGCTGGTGCGGAACTGTGTAGACTACTTACTTATTTACTTAGGGCGCAAGAATAAAGTGATCCTAAGATGGGTACCTGGCCATATGGGGATCGAAGGCAATGAACTTGCCGACGAACTCGCCCGAGCAGGCGCAAAAGGTAGGCTAATAGGTCCTGAACCTATGTGCGGACTACCAAACAGCCTAGCGCACTGGACCATATGGAACCAGTGCTTTACTAA
This sequence comes from Synanthedon vespiformis, assembly GCA_918317495.1. Taxonomy (NCBI): domain Eukaryota; kingdom Metazoa; phylum Arthropoda; class Insecta; order Lepidoptera; family Sesiidae; genus Synanthedon; species Synanthedon vespiformis. The sequence continues at coordinate 10,567,958 of OU906947.1, forward strand.
ATCTTACAACCGCTGGACTAACTTGCCAGGGCTGAATCATTCCAAAGCGCTCATAAAAGCCTATAGTCGTAATGTGACTAACCAGGCTATGTCGCTTAGTAGGAGCAATTTGTGTATTATAACTAGGGCACTAACGGGGCATTGCCGCCTCAATAAGCACCTTAAAGTAATGGGTCTCATTAGTACAGGAGAGTGTCGCTTCTGTCATGAGGCAGAAGAAACACCAATGCATAACCTGTGCGAGTGTGGCCCCTTAATGCACAAGCGCAGTCACATCCTAGGAAGCCACACAATGGCTTGTGAAGATGTGAAGAATGCCTCTATCAAAAAAGTACTACAGTTTCTCAACGTGGTAGGTATAGGTAGAGAGCTTTAGTTTACGTGGCGATCACAATATTTCAGAAATGGACGAAGTGATACTGGTTCTCTAGCAGACAGAAATAGCCACTAAGCGTATAATAATAATAAGTCTTAGCACTCGTTCAGTTTTCTTGGCAATCGGTTGAAAAAGGAAGAGGTTCTCAATTCGACTGCATTTTTTTTTATGTTTGTTACCTCATAACTTTCAATTGGGTGAACCGATTTTGGTGATTCTTTTTTTATTTGCAAGCTAGTGCTTCCCGTGTGGTCCCATTTCAATTTGGTCCAGTTCTGACAAGGGCATCCATGAGAAAATACCATGAGTCGGTTTGAAGTCAGTTACTATTATTATTTTATGCTTAGTGGCTATTTCTGTCTGCTAGAGAACCAGTATCACTTCGTCCATTTCTGAAATATTGTGATCGCCACGTAAACTAAAGCTCTCTACCTATACCTACCACGTTGAGAAACTGTAGTACTTGTTTGATAGAGGCATTCTTCACATCTTCACATGCCATTGTGTGAAGTCAGTTTATTTTTTGTTAAAAAGAGTTATTGGAAGTCGGTTGTAAACTTGAACAAGGTGCCACTACACACGGTCCGATTGAGTAGAAACTTTATCCCGCAGTTGCGCTAACTTAGGAACAATCCTGAGGTATTTCCACCTAGCTGCAATATGGGCTACTTCAAGCGAGTTATAAACAAACTCCTACAGCAGGGTAGGCAGTGCACTAGCACTCCCCTTGGTCTTGTTTGTGTCCTTAGGCGACTGTAATTACCTACAATCAAGTGAGTGGCCAGCCAGTCCATGCCACCTTTATATTATAAAAAAATAATTGAATAAAGCAAGACTATTTGTTTTTAATTCTAGGTACTACTTTAGCTCAAAGTGGTGGGGACTATCACTACATTAATCAAGCTTATGGACCACTACCTGCCTTTCTATACTTATGGGATGCAAATTTAGTATTTGTGTGAGTATTGATTATAATAGTATACGTAACTAATATTGTGGATGCAGTGTGGTATATTTTATCAGAACCCTGTCTCAAATGTCTAATCCCTAAATGTGTAGCTAAATGCAAAACTCGAGAATGACTGGACCAATTTGGCTGATCTTTTTTGTTCTGTTTGATGAAGTCTGGAGAAGGTTCCTATACAGAGAAAAAACGTAAAAAAAAAATATGAGGAAAAATTAAAAACAACAATTTTCTTTTCCCATGCAAACTGTCAAATTTTGTATTCATTAGGATCATAAAATTCTAAATTAAGTTTATCTAAAAGGTAACACGACATTGATTAACTGTTAGTAGGTACGAAGTTCGCCTTGTCAGCTAGTTTGAATTAATAAAGGTAACATTTTTAATTCCAGGCCGAGCACAAACGCAATAATGTCATTAACATTTGCAAGTAATTTACTTGAACCATTATTTCCTAACTGCCCAATTGATCCACTGTGTCAGAAGCTTATAGCTGCAGCCACTATTTGTAAGTTTTACAGTACAAATTATTTAATATTGATCTGTTTACCTAAATTAATAACAAACTGTCCATAGAACTTCTCGACCTTACAATGCCGTCTTCTTTTTTCAGCTTTGCTAACAGCCTCTCAACAGGACCATTTAGAGCCTTTATTGGGAACTTTTTAATAGAGCCTTTATATCGATAGTATCTTTAATACTGTTAGTATTCCTACTCATAAGGATCCGTCTATTAATATTAGGTACTGTTTAATAATTATATTATATTTTAAAAGTGAATTAATTAATTTCTGAATAATAACATAGTTTATAAAATTAGGGTCTCTTTCACCAACTACAAGTAAAGTGTTGATTAGTCACTTTTAGAAATAATTTTCTGTTTTATTAAATTATATACACTCTGTTTACTGCATCATTAGATAAGTGAATTTTTATTATTATGTTCTTTTTAATTCAAATTCAAATTCAAATTCATTTATTTTCAGGTAACTAGACCCATATTTTGTTTATACATTCATTGTTAAATATAATATATAACTAAACAGTTCCTAATTAAATAAAATCAAAGCAAATTAATTTCTATATATGCCTCATACTATACATATACAACAGTAATTAGATATTTAATACAAGATAAAAGTACAAGTAAATGCCTAAAAACTACCACCAACATGTCTATCGCAACAATGTCGGCTCGTATATACAATCTAGCCTATTGGCTATCATTGATAAAACTTTGTTAGAGCTATCCCGCACCCGTCTGACAAGTGATGCACATTTTTTACGCATGTTAGCATAAAAACAATCAGTGCTCATCATTGCGAACATCCCTGAAGCACTACAGAAGCGGGGTAGCCCTAACATTGCCCTAAACGCGTTGTTGAATTGGACACGAAGGGAGCTGTAATATTTTTGTGTATAATACGCCCACAAAGCACAGGTATGTAACGATGTACAATATGCTTTAAATAATAAAAGCTTTACATTTGTTGAACATCGTGCAAACCTGCGAGCTAGCATATTTGTCCATTAGCATATTATGGACAGAGCCCTTCGCTCCCTATCAATGTCGGCATTATCTTTTAAGTCGGCCGTGACTATGTGCCCTAAATACTTAAAATGGTCCACCTTGTCAAGAGAAATGCCATTTAAACGCACAGGTGGCACTCTATTAGGGCTTTTAACACTAGCCGTTCATGACATTATATTTCAGTCCATGCCTACACGCATACCTCTCACAGATGTTCAGGAGTTTACGTAAACCACAGACAGAGGCGCTCAACAACACCATGTCGTCTGCATAGCTAAGGTTGTTAACACATACCCCATCAATGTGACAACCAAGACGCTGGTTGCTGAGCTCCTCGATCAGTGCGTTTACGTATATATTGAACAAGGTGGGTGAGGTGATACCGCCCTGTCTCACTCCGCATTCTAATTTGTATGATTCTGACATTGACCTGGTGCCCATACCAATATTTAAAAATACTAACAATTTCAGATGGTAAGTTAATATTTTCCAACTTTTCCCACATGATATCATAGGCAACCAGATCAAATGCCTTGGACAAGTCGAGGAAACACGCATATACTGGAGTTTTGCGACAAATATAGTATTGGACAGTATGCTTAAGACAAAGTATAGCACTTTCAGTTGATAATCGCCGTCTAAATCCAAATTGATTATCATTAATATTTTTCGAATTCATTTCATTACTTACATTAGATATGAGGAATGAGGATATATAGAATACTAGCTGATAAAAAGCCCGTAGGTACTTCTAAATGCTTATCTACCAAGAACATACATACAGAAAAAATTCTGAAAACCGTCAATTTAGTTTCAGTATCATGTATAGAGCCTATATACACGACATTTCTGAAATCAAAGTAAATTACTCCATGAACGACCCCTACAGATTTATTATTAGTATTGATATAGAGGTTCAAAGAGTCATTAGGCATATCCTATCATTCAGCCATTTCATATCCTATCAGGTAGAGCCCAAACTCAGTGGGTTTTGAAAATATTTTTATTTTTTACGAAACAACTGATTGAAATGTAATGGTGTGGTATATTTTTGGAATCAGCTCATGAAGCCCTTTCATTTGATACCCCACTCGATAGGTTTATGAAGAAATAAAAATTATTTTATACAAAAAAATTATGACGTCATAACTGGAAAATGTGCCAGGTGACCCAAGTCTAAATGACTTACTAAGACTCTATTAAACTTTTTACTGAATATAAAATTGCCACAGGACTTTATAACCAGGTCAAAGGCGGCTTTTTGTTGACATTGTGGGTAGATACTGCTAAATGCTAAATGCTCGAGGTTGTCTCGCTCGAACCATGAACTCAATAACTCTTAAACGAATTAACTGATTTTCATGAAACTTGGTAGACAAACATTTAGACGTACAGGACACAGGATAGGCTACTTCTTTCTTTTACAATGCGGACGATCAGAACCACAACGGACAAGTATTGTCAGGTATCAGCATTTATTGGGTTGGGTACATCATACCCCAAATTGCAGACAGATATCAACTGATCTTGTAGTAGGTACTCACTATTTTTGTAAATATCTAACGCTAGTAAAGAATGCCGTTTATAGTGTATTATTTACACCTTATTTAGAATCTCTAATATACGATTCTTAATTTTTTTTTCAAATGAACAGAGCTAGTAGACGTTTGTGGCCTAATCTTAGAGTAAATACCTGAGAGCCTTATAATATTGAGTGGTACAAAATCGGTACAAATGAAAATCAAAAGAAAATCGATACAAAATGGGTAGTTTTTCTTTAAATCAGACATACCTTATCATCATGGATGTCGGCTCCAACCCTGTCGGGCTCATTCCAGCTCGGCTCCAATCAGTCGTCGATCATCGTATATTGCACCTTATCCCAGAAAAGGTCACGAAATCTCTTCGATGCAGCAAATTGATTTACGCTTACATAAAGAATGAGATAAAGAATAATTTTTTGGGAGTCCACCATAAGTGTAGTCGCAGTGTCACTGTTAGTGCTTGTACTTACTAGTACTTAGTACAATTTCATATGATTGTTCAAACACGCTTATTCAGTCAGACAGATGGCGCCATTGCTCCTGTCATATTATTTGTATACAAACAATGTTTATTGTAATCCACAAATTAATCACAGAAACAATGGCTGTCCTTACGTAGTCCAGCATGACTATTGACCGAGCATTATATTAATGCCTGGATTAATTCACTTGGTCCGTAACATACATACATAATGTACCACGAGGCAAGACGTAAATCACGATACAGGTCGTTACAGGGACAGGATATCTACTTGTTCACCGGTTCTACTCTCTGTGCCCTTTATCACCCCTTGATGTGTGTGTTTGTGAAATGAATTTACTTGTACAGATATACCCAGGCTTCTATTATGACAGTAAAACGAATAATAAGTCCCCCCAGCTACTGACCTCTACTATCTGTTAGGAAGTACAAAGTAGTTTATCTCGCTAGCTAGCAGCAGAAATACTAGCTGTTGCACGCGACTTCGTCCGCGTAACTTTATAAAATATAATACATTCGTGTATGTGAAACCATAGAAATACACATACAAAATTTCAACCCAATCGGTCGAGCCGTCAGTAGTTGACATACCGACAGCAGCGCCACCTACCGGGTCCAATTGTATTTTTAAATCACCCAGGACCATAACGGACGAAGTCGCGGGCACCAGCTAGTTTTTATTTTATATAAAGATAAAGATAGTTTATCTGGATTCTGAAATAATGCAAGTTTCAATTAGGGACGGTGGATTCTGAGATTAGCCCTCCGCATGTTATCTGCCTCCTTTTTATAATATCCCAGCTATTGGCTTCGACCGCATAACTTATAAATTAATGTTACTCGCTGATAATGTAGCATTCTATAGGAATTTTTAAGAATTTCAAAAACGGTCCAGTTGTTTTTGAGTTTATTCATTACAAACAAAAATACAAATCTCCTCTCTTTGTAACATTGCGAGTCAAATTATATTTAAGAAAAAGAGCCCTTTACATTGTTGAGATTTTGCATTATCTTCGTCAGCGAAAAGATGAACATGATACACAAATAAATTGAATATTTTACCTGGCCGTATTAGTCGGCATATTTGTTTTATGTATATTCAACACCTAGTTATTTAAACGATATCTGATTGCACATTCTTTAAAATGATATGGAAAAATAAGTTTAAATGCAACACAGATTTTTAGAGTGTTCATTCAACAGCATTCAATCCATTCCGTATCTACTGTTCTGTTATGGTGGTCAAATTTTTTAATAATCAAAATTTTATGTAATTATTATCTCGGTATAGAGCAATTTAAGTTCTTTAAAAAAAAATTCCTACTCATTCCCGCTCTATAGTTTCCTTCGTTTGCATTATTTCGCATTCTCCACTTCGTGTTAGGCGGACGTTTTAATATTGTATTAGTTCAAAGCTTTGTGAAGTCACGTATATTACGGTGGCATACCCATTTCATAAGCCGGACTTGAAACCTATATGGGTATTTGTTGCTAATTTGTACCGCAAAAAAAAAAATTGTACCTCCATTAGTTTACGAGAAACGACGGGTATGCTGACGTAATATTACGCTAGCATACCCATTTACGATACCTTGACAATGGAAGCACCATTCCAACGGCTTATTTTGTTGCTAATTTGTTGCTCTGAGATAGGCTAGTTAGATGTTAAAAAATGTCACCCCTTCAGGGGGGGTGGACTACCCTTACATATAAATATTTGGAATAGCGAGCTCGTTCTAACGGCTTATTTTTAACGTTAATTTGTTGCTCTACGATAGGCTAGTTAGATGTTAAAAAATTTCACCCCTTCAGGGGGATGACGTACTATTACGCTAGCATACCCATATACAGTATCTTGACAAGGAAAGCACCTAGCGACTTCATTCCAACGGCTTATTTTGTTGCTAATTTGTTGCTCTGAGATAGGCTAGTTAGATGTTAAAAAAAGGTCACCCCTTCAGGGGGGGTGGACTACCCTTACATATAAATATTTGGAATAGCGAGCTCGTTCTAACGGCTTATTTTTAACGTTAATTTGTTGCTCTACGATAGGCTAGTTAGATGTTAAAAAATTTCACCCCTTCAGGGGGATGACGTACTATTACGCTAGCATACCCATATACAGTATCTTGACAAGGAAAGCACCTAGCGACTTCATTCCAACGGCTTATTTTGTTGCTAATTTGTTGCTCTGAGATAGGCTAGTTAGATGTTAAAAAATTTCACCCCTTCAGGGGGGGTGGACTACCCTTACATATAAATATTTGGAATAGCGAGCTCGTTCTAACGGCTTATTTTAACGTTAATTTGTTGCTCTACGATAGGCTAGTTAGATGTTAAAAAATTTCACCCCTTCAGGGGGATGACGTACTATTACGGTAGCATACCCATATACAGTATCTTGACAAGGAAAGCACCTAGCGACTTCATTCCAACGGCTTATTTTGTTGCTAATTTGTTGCTCTGAGATAGGCTAGTTAGATGTTAAAAAATGTCACCCCTTCAGGGGGGGTGAACTACCCTTACATATAAATATTTGGAATAGCGAGCTCGTTCTAACGGCTTATTTTAACGTTAATTTGTTGCTCTACGATAGGCTAGTTAGATGTTAAAAAATTTCACCCCTTCAGGGGGATGACGTACTATTACGCTAGCATACCCATATACAGTATCTTGACAAGGAAAGCACCTAGCGACTTCATTCCAACGGCTTATTTTGTTGCTAATTTGTTGCTCTGAGATAGGCTAGTTAGATGTTAAAAAATGTCACCCCTTCAGGGGGGGTGAACTACCCTTACATATAAATATTTGGAATAGCGAGCTCGTTCTAACGGCTTATTTTAACGTTAATTTGTTGCTCTACGATAGGCTAGTTAGATGTTAAAAAATTTCACCCCTTCAGGGGGATGACGTACTATTACGCTAGCATACCCATATACAGTATCTCAATCTTCTGCCAATCTTGTCCAAGGTGTTCGAAAAGACACTTTTTTTTATGTAATCAAGGCAGCGCTTGGCCGCGATCTCACTTGATGTTAGGTGCAGATGCGGCCAAAGATGGACCCACGCTTACCTAGTAAGTGCCCATTTACCCTAGACTTGAAGACCCCGAGGTTGTAATTTTGAGGAAACACGGACGCAGGCAATGAGTTCCACTCCTTAGCAGTTCGGACAAGGAAGGTGGAACTATAACGCTTCGTGCGTGACTGGGGAACATCAACCACGAAGGGATGAAACCCCCGCCCGCGCCTCGTGTTCCGCAAGTGGAACGGCTCTGACCGGATCAGATCCCATAGGATAGACGCACATTCTCCGTGGTGTAGACGATAGAACACTACTTCGTAGAATGGCGCCGAAAGTAAAGAATGGTCTCTAAAGTGCAGAGCAATGCTGTGTGTCTTATTAACTCTAAGACATTTTATTTTCTAGGTTGGAAAAGTTGGAGGAGTCACTTAAGGATGAAAATTTGACGGAGAGTCAGAAACAAGAAAAGAGGCAGCAGCATGCTCACAAGGAGACAGAATTCCTCAGACTCAAGCGATCCCGTCTTGGAGTTGAGGATTTCGAACCGCTCAAGGTAAAGGTTTTTTTTAATTCTTAAATCTCCCATCATTCCTAAAATGTTATTTTTTGTCACATTTAGTGTCACATGTACATTTATTTTTGATTTATTTAATTTAAACTTATTGTGCTTTAAGTGCTACTAAATAATAATAATAATAATAATAAAGCCTTTATTCAGATCTACAATTAACAATTATGTAAAATTTAAAAGTCCACTATATATTTCTTGCTTGTTGCCTGTAAATCCGTTTGCCAATCGGCATAGGCCTCCTCCAACCTTTTCCATTCGCGTCTGTCTTGAGCCACTCTAGTCCATGTCGTTCCAGCTACTTGTTTGATGTCATCATCCCATCTTTTCTCTGGTCTGCCCCTCTTCCTTTTTCCCTCTCTGGGGTACCATCCTGTAACAATTTTACTCCATTTGTCTTTGCCCCTCATCATGTGTCCCGCCCATCGCCACTTCAGTCTTTTAATTATGTATTTTATGTCTTGGATCTTTGTCTTATTTCTGATCACACGGTTGCTCAATCTGTCGGACTTCTTCACGTTCAACATACTCCTTTCCATTGCACGTTGGCAAGTTGCTAGTCTATTCACCGTGTTCTGTGTTAAAGCCCATGTTTGGCTGCCGTACATGAGAACAGGAAGTATGCAGGTGTTAAAGACTTTACTTTTTATGTTTATATTTAGTTTTCTATCCTTCATAACTTCTCTCAAGCCCCAATAACTCTTCCAAGCATTAGTTACTCTTCTTTCTACTTCTTTGCGTATTGAATCCCTTTGTGTTATTAGCTGTCCTAAGTAGATATATTCATCTGTGTATTCGATTTGGTTGTTTCCTAGCTTAATGGTTATTTCGTCCCCATTTGTCATTACTTTTGTTTTCTCCGGGTTCAGTTTCAACCCTGCCTTCTCGCTTTCCACTGCCAGTTCACATAGCATACTATTTAGATCTTCAGATGTTTTAGCGAATAACACAATGTCATCCGCGAACCTCAAGTGCGACAGCAAGACACCGTTCACATTGATCCCCCTTTCTTCCCAGCCGAGACCTCTAAATATAGATTCCAGTACTGCCGAGAATATTTTTGGAGATAAGGGGTCTCCTTGTCTGACACCTCGCCCTATTTTGAATTGATTGCCTTTTTTTTCTAGTTGTATTCTCGCAGTACTGTGACTGTATATATTTTTTAGTACCCGAATGTACTTGTGTTCAATACATTGTTCTCTTAATGCTTCCCATATCTTCTCATGAATCAAAGAGTCAAACGCTTTACTGTAGTCGACAAATGCAACATAATAAGTAAGCTGATACTCGTTGTATTTCTCCAAAACTTGACGTACTACGTGGATGTGGTCGATTACCGAGTAGTTTTTGCGGAACCCTGCTTGCTCTATAGGTTGGTGTTCATCTAATTTTCCTTCAATCCGATTTAACAGTGTCTTAGCAAATAGCTTGTACACGTTGGACATAAGACTAATAGGGCGGTAGTTTCCGATGTTGTGTTTGTCTCCTTTCTTATATAGAAGAATAATGTTGGATTCTGTCCATTGCTGTGGAATTATTTCTGATTTCATTATGTCATTAAACATTTCAGTAAGGACCGGTGCTAAAGTTTCTTTGTTTAGTTTTAAAGTTTCATTACTTATTCGATCAGGGCCCGGTGCCTTTTCCCTTCCCAGAGCATCCATAGCTTTTACAACTTCGTCCCGGAGAAAGTCAGGAATGCCCGAATCATCCGCCAAATCAACCTCGCCCTGTGAAGCACCGCATTCATACAACTTCCTGTAATAGGATGTAGCTATTTCTAATAACCCCTTCCTTTCGTGTTTCCACTGTTCACTATCGTTTTTCATTTTTACAATCCAGTCCTTCGAATTGGCTAGTTCTTTGTAGGCTTTTTTAACACCTCCTGTCTTGCTTATATGCTTTTCGATAGTTTCCATTCTGTTTCTCTCCTTATCTTTTCTTATGCTTTCTTTGATTTCTTTGCTAGTTTCCGCTATCTGCTTTCTTCTGTCTTTTACGTTTCTTGTGTTTATTAATATGCTTCTTTGTTCTAATAATTTTAAAGTTTTAGTTGATAGCCTCAGGTCTGTTCTAATTTTTGTATTTGTTTTTGTCTTAGTTTTCAGTTTATTCTCTATCCAATTGTACTTTTCCTGTGTTCCTAAACTCTTTGTGTTTTCTTGGAAGTTTGTAAATTCGATTCTCAAGGTGTTTCTTACTTGATCAATTTGATGTTTTCCGAAGTTAGCATATCCTGGTTCTATTCTTGGTCTGGTTTTCTTTTGTTGTTTTGTACTCAGTTCGGCTCTAATCAGTCTATGATTGGTGTTAAAATTAAATTTGTTGATGACACTGAAGTTTGTGAAGTAGTTACTTCTATTAGTCATAATGAAGTCAATTTCATTTTTTGTTTTTCCATCCGGTGAAGTCCAGGTCCACATCTTCTTCTTATTTTTCTTATAAATAGTATTTAGGATAGTTAGATTTTCCTCTAGAATAAAGTCAATGATTTTGTCGCCATTTCTACTTCTGCGTTTATTACTATATGTGAATGGTCCCAGTATCGTGTTTTCCCCTGGGCATCTCTCTCCAATTTGGCCATTGAAATCTCCCATTACTATTAGATTTTTGTGGGCGTGCTCTTGAATAGCTTTATTTAGATCAAGGTAAAATGTATCAATTGTTTCTGAATCCGATTGTTCTGTAGGCGAGTATATTTGAACAATAGACCATGAGTCCTTATATCCTGGTAACTTAAGATTCATTATTACTATACGTTCAGAAATTCCTATAAATCCTTCTATATGATTTGTGAGGTATTTTTTAACAATAAAACCAACACCATGATGGCCTGGAGTCGTTCCTATGTGGTATAGGAGGAAGTCTGGATGAGAGATAATTCTTTCTCCCATTCGTCTGACTTCACTTAAACCAATGATGTCCCATTTGATTTGATCTAATGCATATGTTAGTTCTGTAAGGTTTTCATCGTTTCTAAGTGTAAGTACATTGAGGGCTGCAATATAAATCTTAGATTTGTGTAATTTGCGCGGATTATTTTCTTGTATGGTTGGAGGGTTGTGGTCTCCGTCCCCCACGAGGACCAGTCGGCTTGGGGGAGATTGATTTTCTTTTTGTCGTACTTTTCTTTTGTATGTTGTTTGGTTTTCTCGGTAGCCGGTAGTTGATTGCTATTGTTTTTTATTTGCAGAGATGTTATTTAGAGAGTTCGATCTAGGTAACAGTAAATCAAAAGCGTTTGTCCTGCTATCCCTGATAGAATTCAGCGTTTGTTTTTTGGTTTGAGTTTTTAGTAATGTCTGTGGTGAAGTAGAGTGTTCTCTTTTCCTTTTTTCAGTCATAGGTTCTTTAATTATTAGTTTATCGTACTTTAAGAAAGCCTTAATCCCTTTTTTCCTGGCTTCTAATAGTTGTGGTTGTAAGGCCTTCCTTTTTTCTAAAACTTCCTTTGAGTAGTCCTCCGTTACATAAATTTTCTTGAAACGCTTTTTATTCTTAATAATTTCGTCCTTTTTCCATCCGTTTGTGAAAGAACAAATCACTGGTCTTGGTTTGTTTTGAACTTTATTTATCCCTAAGCGGTGTAATTTGTTTATTTCGTTTTCTTCGATAATCATATTTAAATCTACTCTAAAGTTTTCCTTCATATTTTGAAATAGCTCCGAAGTTGACTTTTCACCTTCTTCCAGTCCAAAAATAATTATATTGTTACTTTTCTTTTCTCTTTTTAGGTGTTCTATCTCTCTCTCAAGATCGCTAACTTTTTGTTTCAATTTTTCATTTTCTTCCATGATAGGAGTTAACCTTTCATCCATCCTTGCCATTATATTTTCCGTAAGGGATACTTTTAGATTATCATTTTGCTTCTGCATTTCTAGTTTCATTTTATCAAATAACATTTGAAATTGTCCATCCATACTGTCCGTCCAAATCTACCCACAATGGAAATTCGAAGTTTTTCTAGTTTACTCTGTGGTATATGCTCATAGAATACAAGTTTTGTGGTCTATGTCAATTGATAATCTGTGTTTTAGTGCTGTGTTAATATCTATTCTGTGGACTACTAAAATTGATAGTCTGTGACACTCCGCTATTTTGATAATTATTGAAGTTTGTTTCTTACCCTCGATAATTATTTCAAATTTATTTTCTTATTTTGAACTCGTATTTTTGTTTAATATTACGGTAATTACCTTGTTAATCTGTATCTAAAATTTATTTATCTTGAATCCCAGCACTTAATTTGTCCTTCTTTCGACTCACTTTTCACAAATAATGTAAGAACCTATTTTTAACTTTTAATTTTCTTAGAGTCGCTCGTATAAAGTGTTTATAGTTTGACAACCGGAACCGGAACCTTAAGTGCTACTACCACATTTTAATTAAAATGAACTATTTATAATTTTCACATCATAAATTGAGTTAAGTATATTAATGTAAAATTATGTACACTTTTTTGCAGGTTATCGGGAGAGGTGCGTTTGGAGAAGTCCGCTTAGTCCAGAAGAAAGACACAGGACATGTTTACGCAATGAAAATATTGAGAAAAGCCGATATGCTTGCGAGAGAAAATGTATGTAAACAGATATTGCTTTAGTATCGTATTGTGTCCCAGTGGTTTGCGTTATCGTTTCTGTGAGAGATGGCCCTTCATGCTAGTTCTTCACACTGCCTTTCCGATTTCATCAGTGCAGACCCAACAGAGTTCGTGCATCTGTTTTGTCAGCAGCCAAGCTAAATTATAAAACTAGATGGTGCTATAACACTTTGGCCATGTGTTAGTTTTTTATTTTATTTTAGGTGATCCCTTGGGTACTACAGTATATTTTTCTGGATGAAAAGTGTCCTATGTCCTTTCTTGTATCCCTGACAACGTGTATGCAAAAATTCATTGATGACATTTATATTATTGAAATTGCGAAAATTATATTGATAATTATGTGGTATTTTTGAAATAAATTATGTATTTTTAAACGTTGCAAATTTTTTTGGGGTGGGCCACCCTTATCACTTAGGGGTATAAAAAATAGTTTACGACTTATTCTCAGACCTACCGAATATACACAAAACACTTCATAAAAATCGGTCAAGCCGTTTGGTTGACCGATTTGGCCACTGCACGGCGTCCCGGCATTCGCAGCTCCAAATACCGAGGGCACTGCACAATATTATGCCCATCAGTGCCCTTGCAAAACTGGCAAGCCGCGCGGGCGTCCGTAGTCGCATAGTGAATAGGTGGCCGACGCGCAACAGCCGACCTGGAGGGACCAGGGCGCTTCCATTCCGGTTCGCGACCGGTCCGGTTCCGGTTCCGGTTCGACACAATCTCGTGCGAAGCACGGGGTGAACTCGTGGAGGGAGAAGGGCCCGAGGCCGCCAAATCTCCTCTTATACACTCCGCTTCTAAGAACGCTTGTAGGTCCCCGAAGGGAGGCAAGTGGTCAGTAGTACCGCCTCCTCATCTCGTCAGGGATTCTGCGTAGTACTATATGCAGGAGTATAAAGGACCACTGGTCCACTGGTAGATCCAATCGCCTTAATGAATTAAGGGCCCCAAGAAGGGGGTTCAATAGGTCTCCCCTCAAAGCCGAAAGTTGGGTAACTCGCGGGAGATTCAAAATAGTCGCAATATGTGCATCCGCTATATGCCTTATATTGTGGTACCGCTTGCGCAAAATATCCATGGCCACAGCATAGTTTTCATCGGTAACCGCCAAATGGTTAATCAATAGGTGGGCCTCGCCTCGTAGACAGGAGCTCAAGTACGCCAGCTTCTGAGCTGGGGCCAAGTCTGCACGTGAGTCAACTTGGCTCATGAACAAGTTCTGGAAGCCCATCCATTGCTGCAGTACCCCCTCGAACTGTGGCAGGTCCAAAGTGGGCAAGCGGCCCAACAGTGGGACCGGAGTGGGCACTTTGGATTCAACCTCTGCAGCAGTCACAGTCGCGTTCCTCGAGAGGGCCTTTTCTCTAATGGCACCTTCCATTTCACGGATCTGCTCATAATCCTTTTCAGCACGAGTGCGGATCTCTTCAGTGACGAGGTCACTCTCCTGCTCCCTCAATAAATCTATTACGGACATCGCCTATTCCAAAATTTCCATATGTCCGTCAAGCGCCCTATATCTATCTTGCAATGCCATCTCGCGATCCACGCGGTTTACAAGACCGTAGGCGGAGTTCATCCACCTCAACACACTAGAAATTCGCTTCCGAGCTATGCCCAAGAGTTCCTTATTAGTAGGCATGGCAACAAAATGTGTACTGAAGGCACTTATTTATTTAATAGCACACAAAAAAAGAAATAAAAAATATGTAATAATAAAACCAAAATAAAGGTATGTGTTTGTTTGCGTACAGACAGTATTAATCCGTCAACAAAACCTAGGCCGAGCCCGTCGGATAGACTGACGCAAATAATTACAAAAATAAAAAATATCAGTATTAAAATTAAATAGTGAGTAAACCCGAATGATAATGTAGTATTTATGAACAAAAGATGCAAATAAAACCAAAAACTAAAAAATATTAATATCAAAATTAAATAGTGAAAGCAAATCCAAGTGACAAAGTATGTATTTACATACGAACAGTCTTAACAATCCGTTAACAATTAACAAGCCGCGCTTGAACGGTTAAACTGGCGCAAACACACACATAGATAATGTAACAAAAAATAATAATTTAATTTGTAATCGAAGGCACAAACGAACAAAAGACTTATTCCCTTCACATACGTTACAAATTCCTATGTATCAATTTTTCATAGGCACCCAGGCTTCTATTATGACAGTAAAACGAATAATAAGTCCCCCCAGCTACTGACCTCTACTATCTGTTAGGAAGTACAAAGTAGTTTATCTCGCTAGCTAGCAGCAGAAATACTAGCTGTTGCACGCGACTTCGTCCGCGTAACTTTATAAAATATAATACATTCGTGTATGTGAAACCATAGAAATACACATACAAAATTTCAACCCAATCGGTCGAGCCGTCAGTAGTTGACATACCGACAGCAGCGCCACCTACCGGGTCCAATTGTATTTTTAAATCACCCAGGACCATAGGTACCAGGACCAGGACCGTAGGAAGGTGGAACTATAACGCTTCGTGCGTGACTGGGGAACATCAACCACGAAGGGATGAAACCCCCGCCCGCGCCTCGTGTTCCGCAAGTGGAACGGCTCTGACCGGATCAGATCCCATAGGATAGACGCACATTCTCCGTGGTGTAGACGATAGAACACTACTTCGTAGAATGGCGCCGAAAGTAAAGAATGGTCTCTAAAGTGCAGAGCAATGCTGTGTCTCTTATTAACTCGTAAGACATTTTATTTTCTAGGTTGGAAAAGTTGGAGGAGTCACTTAAGGATGAAAATTTGACGGAGAGTCAGAAACAAGAAAAGAGGCAGCAGCATGCTCAGAAGGAGACAGAATTCCTCAGACTCAAGCGATCCCGTCTTGGAGTTGAGGATTTCGAACCGCTCAAGGTAAAGGTTTTTTTTAATTCTTAAATCTCCCATCATTCCTAAAATGTTATTTTTTGTCACATTTAGTGTCACATGTACATTTATTTTTGATTTATTTAATTTAAACTTATTGTGCTTTAAGTGCTACTACCACATTTTAATTAAAATGAACTATTTATAATTTTCACATCATAAATTGAGTTAAGTATATTAATGTAAAATTATGTACACTTTTTTGCAGGTTATCGGGAGAGGTGCGTTTGGAGAAGTCCGCTTAGTCCAGAAGAAAGACACAGGACATGTTTACGCAATGAAAATATTGAGAAAAGCCGATATGCTTGCGAGAGAAAATGTATGTAAACAGATATTGCTTTAGTATCGTATTGTGTCCCAGTGGTTTGCGTTATCGTTTCTGTGAGAGATGGCCCTTCATGCTAGTTCTTCACACTGCCTTTCCGATTTCATCAGTGCAGACCCAACAGAGTTCGTGCATCTGTTTTGTCAGCAGCCAAGCTAAATTATAAAACTAGATGGTGCTATAACACTTTGGCCATGTGTTAGTTTTTTATTTTATTTTAGGTGATCCCTTGGGTACTACAGTATATTTTTCTGGATGAAAAGTGTCCTATGTCCTTTCTTGTATCCCTGACAACGTGTATGCAAAAATTCATTGATGACATTTATATTATTGAAATTGCGAAAATTATATTGATAATTATGTGGTATTTTTGAAATAAATTATGTATTTTTAAACGTTGCAAATTTTTTTGGGGTGGGCCACCCTTATCACTTAGGGGTATAAAAAATAGTTTACGACTTATTCTCAGACCTACCGAATATACACAAAACACTTCATAAAAATCGGTCAAGCCGTTTGGTTGACCGATTTGGCCACTGCACGGCGTCCCGGCATTCGCAGCTCCAAATACCGAGGGCACTGCACAATATTATGCCCATCAGTGCCCTTGCAAAACTGGCAAGCCGCGCGGGCGTCCGTAGTCGCATAGTGAATAGGTGGCCGACGCGCAACAGCCGACCTGGAGGGACCAGGGCGCTTCCATTCCGGTTCGCGACCGGTCCGGTTCCGGTTCCGGTTCGACACAATCTCGTGCGAAGCACGGGGTGAACTCGTGGAGGGAGAAGGGCCCGAGGCCGCCAAATCTCCTCTTATACACTCCGCTTCTAAGAACGCTTGTAGGTCCCCGAAGGGAGGCAAGTGGTCAGTAGTACCGCCTCCTCATCTCGTCAGGGATTCTGCGTAGTACTATATGCAGGAGTATAAAGGACCACTGGTCCACTGGTAGATCCAATCGCCTTAATGAATTAAGGGCCCCAAGAAGGGGGTTCAATAGGTCTCCCCTCAAAGCCGAAAGTTGGGTAACTCGCGGGAGATTCAAAATAGTCGCAATATGTGCATCCGCTATATGCCTTATATTGTGGTACCGCTTGCGCAAAATATCCATGGCCACAGCATAGTTTTCATCGGTAACCGCCAAATGGTTAATCAATAGGTGGGCCTCGCCTCGTAGACAGGAGCTCAAGTACGCCAGCTTCTGAGCTGGGGCCAAGTCTGCACGTGAGTCAACTTGGCTCATGAACAAGTTCTGGAAGCCCATCCATTGCTGCAGTACCCCCTCGAACTGTGGCAGGTCCAAAGTGGGCAAGCGGCCCAACAGTGGGACCGGAGTGGGCACTTTGGATTCAACCTCTGCAGCAGTCACAGTCGCGTTCCTCGAGAGGGCCTTTTCTCTAATGGCACCTTCCATTTCACGGATCTGCTCATAATCCTTTTCAGCACGAGTGCGGATCTCTTCAGTGACGAGGTCACTCTCCTGCTCCCTCAATAAATCTATTACGGACATCGCCTATTCCAAAATTTCCATATGTCCGTCAAGCGCCCTATATCTATCTTGCAATGCCATCTCGCGATCCACGCGGTTTACAAGACCGTAGGCGGAGTTCATCCACCTCAACACACTAGAAATTCGCTTCCGAGCTATGCCCAAGAGTTCCTTATTAGTAGGCATGGCAACAAAATGTGTACTGAAGGCACTTATTTATTTAATAGCACACAAAAAAAGAAATAAAAAATATGTAATAATAAAACCAAAATAAAGGTATGTGTTTGTTTGCGTACAGACAGTCTTAATCCGTCAACAAAACCTAGGCCGAGCCCGTCGGATAGACTGACGCAAATAATTACAAAAATAAAAAATATCAGTATTAAAATTAAATAGTGAGTAAACCCGAATGATAATGTAGTATTTATGAACAAAAGATGCAAATAAAACCAAAAACTAAAAAATATTAATATCAAAATTAAATAGTGAAAGCAAATCCAAGTGACAAAGTATGTATTTACATACGAACAGTCTTAACAATCCGTTAACAATTAACAAGCCGCGCTTGAACGGTTAAACTGGCGCAAACACACACATAGATAATGTAACAAAAAATAATAATTTAATTTGTAATCGAAGGCACAAACGAACAAAAGACTTATTCCCTTCACATACGTTACAAATTCCTATGTATCAATTTTTCATAGGCACCCACTGTGAATTACGAATTTTAAACTTTATTTTAAAAATCGAAATTTTCAATTTTTAAAAACAAAATTGCAATTAGATAAAGAAAGCACATTAAATCTACCATATATGTATGACAGATGAAACCAGCTAATACCACAATACCACAAATATGACCATCAAGATACAATAGCCCTTCCAAGAGGTAGGAAGAAGATAACCACGCTCTGCTACCAGCAATTTGTACGCAACCGTAGGCCTCCCAGCAGGAAATGCAGTGGAAGCGGAAGATATTCCCTAATGGAGACCACGGTTACGACAATGTCCGCGTTACGCGGATCTGGGGGGGGTTTGGACGCCTGGCTATCAGCCTATGCCGACAGCCAAGAGTCCAGGAGAAAAGTAAATTACTTACCCTAGTCCTGGGTCCTCGCTCGTCAAACCTCGTCTGTCGCACAGACGGCCCACGGCAGGGAAATACTATATATATAAGTAGGTAGGGAGTCGGGAATACAGGTGGGGAAATACCGTGATCCTCCAGGCAGCAGCTGGGTTCCCGAAGCAAACTCCCAGTCACAAACAAAGGCTCGCGTCACACGCGGTTCACCAAAGCACAGATGTATTTTCCAAGATATTTTTAAGAAGATTAACCAAATTATTATTATCGAGCTCAAACCCGCCGCGCGTCTCGATCGTTTTCAACTCTCAATACAGACTACATACTACCCTACGGTTACGTTATTACGTATGCATTACACGAACATAATTTTAACCCTACCCACTATGTTCATAAATCGTGTCAATGAATAAAAATAATACCTAACGCCTACACAATAAAGGTAGCAAAGATGAACCGATGCTCGAAGTATTGCATCGGTTTCAAACATAAACTATTTTTTAAAAATTTCTTTGACAGCGTTTAGACGTCCGCGCTTGACAATGTGGCAAAATGAACTAATTCAAGTCGCGGCTTAGTATTTCAAGCCCTGCCCACCCCGGCTCAGCTGTCGAGGGGTCATATTGAGACGCTAACAATTTTTCCAGTATTTTTCAGTTCGCTGATATTGGGTGGTTTAGATTTACAATTGTACCAGAGACAGTTTGATCCTTTTTTTTTGCGTTCTGGTAGGATAACATCTAGCAGGACCGCTATAGTAGCTGTAATAGCTACTAAGCAAAGTATTACTATCGTGCCGTTGTAAGCCGTTTTATGTTTTCCCATTTGACGTTTAGCAGATTGACATAACTAGTGATGGTTATAGTATAACAGAATTAGTGCCACTATCGACACATTTTTAAATTAGTATCCGTGACATACATTTATTACATAACTGTAATGTTCACATTACTAACAGACACTTCAATTTCGAGAAAATTAAAAAAAATATATATTTATTATTCATAATCGGACAGCGAATAGCTTAAAACGCTGTAGTCATGATCTTGAATTAAAATATTATTATAAAATATTATTCTGGTATCGCGTTCAAAATCTGCTAAATCTTTAATTCAAAACCTTGTCACATCGTAGTAAAGATTTGAGATTAAACTCTCCTAATTTTTATAATCTGTTGAAACTGTTCAATCCAATTAAATGCCTTATCTTTCTACAAGAGACTTTGCATGAAAATAGTGAGCCTCTTAATAAGTTACACTTAGATCCGTTAGTTAGATGTAAAGGTTAACATTTTAAGTTCGAGTATTGTATTCACTTTCTTCACAAGTTTTTCCCAATTAAATTCTTACGCAATTCATTGTTCAATTTGTATTTTTTTTTATTTGCCTTCAGAGAATCATTAAGTATTATGATATTTTTAGCGATCCGTTACACTTGACAGCGCCATCTATCCAGAATCCGGTTAAGCGACTAACATTACAACTGCTTAGTGATATTTTTAGCAATCCATTCCACGGTAGATGCCGTTTTATACTTTCAACGCGGACGAAGTCGCGAGCACCAGCTAGTATTCAATAAATTTAAAAAAAACTTCGAGACATTAGCTCTGAAATGTATACACATTTCTGATGCTTACTGTACCTACTTAAATAGGTACTAATAGCTTAATAACACAAGGTTATTATTCTCAAATACTGATCAAGTAATTTAATATGTAAGTTCGTATACGTACATATTAAAATTTGTGAATGAGTTTCAAAGGAAGATTTTATATTCTCCATTGAAAACCAGTTTCGACAACAGAATTATTTTTCTGCATTCGAAACTAGGTTTCCAAAAAGCCGAAGCGTTTCAACCGACTTCCAAAAAAGGAGGAGGTTCTCAATTCGAGTGTATTTTTTTTAAATGTTTGTTACCTCATAACTTCCACAAGAATACTTCATTTTTATATAAATTACATAATTTTAAATTCTTGTGTTTGTTCATCAAAGAGCCGCTCTTATGATTCTCTGCTGGTATTTAAAGTGTAAGTGACTGTATATATTTTCCAGTAATATGAATGCATGATCTACATCACAATTTTGATTCTCGTTTTACATATAAATACTAATAATAAATACTAGATCATTTATTTATGATGATTCATTTTTTTAAATTTAATTTATGTAAAGTGAAATCCATTAATTTACAATGTACCATCTGATAATGTCCTATTGTGTTGAATTTAATGTTGTTGAAGAGCCGGTATAAAGGTACACTAGCGCCACTCATTTAAAAAATTATTATCTCGTGACTGAGAAGGAATTATTAAAAACGGCTACATAAAGCCTTCGGTAAGTATGTCTACAATTTTTTAATACCTTTTATAAAGTTTCATATTTAGACACGAAGCAATAAAATTCGATCTAAAGAAAAGCGGCCGCATTCGTCTAAATCGTATTTTGTTGCTTCATGTCTAAATATGAAACTTCATAAAAGGTATTAAAAAATTGTAGACATACTTACCGAAGGCTTTATGTAGCCGTTTTTAATAATTCCTTCTCAGTCACGAGATAATATTTTTTTAAGTGAGTGGCGCTAGTGTGCCTTAATACCCGCTCTTAATAAATTATTTAAATTCTTAATGTGTAAATTTATTTTTTTTGTTTTAACAATAAAAAATATGTTTCTTGTATGTGATTTACGAATGTGGCAATATAAATAAATATTGAAATTAAGATTTTTAGAGTGTTCATTCAACATCATTCAATCCATTCCGTATCTACTGTTCTGTTATGGTTGTCAAATTTTTTAATAACCAAAATTTTATGTAACTATTATCTCGGTATAGAGCAATTTAAGTTCTTTAAAAACAAATTAATTTCGTTAAAAAAAAATTAAAAAAAATAAATACATTTTATTGTTCTACACCATACTACCATAGATAACTATCTGTACCACTCCAACGTATCCCCGCCACTGCGCATCCCCACCACTACGCATTCTCGCTCTATAGTTTCGTTCGTTTGCATTATTTCGCATTCTCTACTTCGTGTTAGGCGGACGTTTTAATATTGTATTAGTTCAAAGCTCTGTGAAGTCTATTTAGTATATTGAGAATAGTGTTAAAGAATCTTGAACAATGTTTTCCTGTTTCGGAAATATAAAATGCCTATTTGGTGGTAGGTGAATTTACTTCATGAGTGTGTTCGTTGTCCGATTGCCTTCAATTTTGAAAAACTTTTTTCTACTTGCAGAGGAGGAGGAGGAGTCGTCCTCAGAGGTGGAAACTTCTTCATTTGTTAGGGTGATGACGGCCACTGATAACATCCGCTTTAGCGGCCACACTCTAGACAAGGCCACCAAGGCGAAAGTGACCCTAGAGAACTTCTACACAAACCTCATCCCCCAGTATTTGGAGAGAAAGCAGAGGTAAGTTTTTTTTTTATTTCATACAAATTTTTCAGTAATGTAAGGGTTAACAGAAGGGCTTCAATACTGGAAGCTTAATATGAAGGTTTAGAATCGGTGAAAAAACTTAGACGCTTTCTTTCTATAAGGCAATCTCGCTTTTTATTACCATCTGATATTAATTTTGTTTTTGTATTTGATCAATGATTTCTTTTAATTTTGCATTTTTTACCAATTTTTTTTTTAATAACTACCCTCCAACGAATTAATTGAAAAAAATATTTGGCGAATTGGTCCATATTATGTTCTCATGAGTTTACTGCTAGGCAACATATTTAGCGATTCATTTTTATTTATATATGTATATTTTTACGTTGAATCTTATTTTAAGAAATGCAGAAGAATTGGATCCATAAATATTGATTTAAATTTGATACTGTGCATTCGAAAACAAATGTTTCGTAATAAAATGAGGGAATTTGTAAATTTTCTAATAATCGATCACGCCTTTCTGGGATCTTCATGAATTTATTTAGAACAAAATTTTGTCAAGTGCAATAATTGTTAAAATTTTTATATCAAGCTTCTATTGATTATTTTTTGGAAACTGCTAGGGTAGTTGTGTATTATACATTAACTAACATAAAATAAAATACTTGGTAAAAATTTAGTAAATATGTTTCCAATCAGTTTTGTGGTAGTTTTGAAATGAATTGCTAATAATACAACATATCCAAATTTTATATCTTTACATGTTTCATTCTCCTGTATATCTATCACTGATGGCTAACTTTAATTTTTTTTTAATTCACCTATCAAGCTTCTAGTCTTTCTGCCTGTGTTAATTTTAATTTTAGGAAAAATGTTTGAAAATTTTTTTGAAACTTACCCACTGTTTAAAAAAAAAGTTAATTTTTAAAAAATAATTTGAGGATTTAAAAAACAAATTCTTTTTCAATTTCTTTCACCCATCGATATTACATACGTATATGGGGCATGCCAAAAGTAATCAGATTACATTATAACATTACTTTATAACATTACTAGCTGGCGTCCGCGTTGAAAAAGAAAAAAATAGCCTATTCTGTGAAAAAAATCAGTTAATTCTTTTAAGAGTTATGGAGGAACATATATACATACAATACCTGCTCTTACAAATTTACATATTATTAGTATTGATAGAGTGGAAAGTTATACAAACAATCTTAACTATTTAGTGATAAATTTAAATATGTTCCATTTTTTAATTTATTCGGAATTTCGGTATAGGTACTTTATCTCTAAAGTGCAGAGCAATGCTGTGTCTCTTATTAACTCTAAGACATTTTATTTTCTAGGTTGGAAAAGTTGGAGGAGTCACTTAAGGATGAAAATTTGACGGAGAGTCAGAAACAAGAAAAGAGGCTGCAGCATGCTCAGAAGGAGACAGAATTCCTCAGACTCAAGCGATCCCGTCTTGGAGTTGAGGATTTTGAACCGCTCAAGGTAAAGAGTTCTTTTTTAATTCTTAAATCTCCCATCATACCTAAAATGTTATTTTTTGTCACATTTAGTATCACATGTACATTTATTTTTGAGCTTATTTTGTGACTTTATTTTTACATTTAAGTGCTACTACCACATTTTAATTTGCAATGTTTAATTAAAATGAACTATTTATAATTTTCACATCATAAATTGAGTTAAGTATATTAATGTAAAATTATGTACACTTTTTTGCAGGTTATCGGGAGAGGTGCGTTTGGAGAAGTCCGCCTAGTCCAGAAGAAAGACACAGGACATGTTTACGCAATGAAAATATATAGAAAAGCCGATATGCTTGAGAGAGAAGAGGTATGTAAACAGATATTGCTTTAGTATCGTATTGTGTCCCAGTGGTTTGCGTTATCGTTTCTGTGAGAGATGGCCCTTCATGCTAGTTCTTCACACTGCCTTTCCGATTTCATCAGTGCAGACCCAACAGAGTTCGTGCATCTGTTTTGTCAGCAGCCAAGCTAAATTATAAAACTAGATGGTGCTATAACACTTTGGCCATGTGTTAGTTTTTTATTTTATTTTAGGTGATCCCTTGGGTACTACAGTATATTTTTCTGGATGAAAAGTGTCTGTATGCAAAAATTCATTGATGACATTTATATTATTGAAATTGCGAAAATTATATTGATAATTATGTGGTATTTTTAGTTTACGAAAATAGTTTACGACTTATTCTCAGACCTACCGAATATACACAAAACACTTCATAAAAATCGGTCAAGCCGTTTCGGAGGAGTTTGGTTACAAACACTGTGCCACGAGAACTTTATAGATATAGAAAAATAAAAGCAATTTTCCCTTTTAGGTAGCTCATGTCCGTGCCGAGCGTGATATCCTCGTGAAAGCGGACAACCAATGGGTGGTAAAAATGTTCTATAGTTTCCAAGATCCCATGAACCTGTACCTCATTATGGAGTTCTTGCCCGGTGGTGACATGATGACTCTCCTAATGAAAAAGGATACTTTGAGTGAGGAGTGCGCTCAATTCTACGTGGCTGAAATAGCGTTGGCTATTGACAGCATACATAAACTTGGTTTCATACATAGGTAATAAAAATATTAGCTTGTGCCCGTGACTATAATGAACATTACTTTTTTATTTAATTATTTTTTAAGGTATTTTGCAATCCTTGGTAACAGTACTGTAAGGGGTTGTAAGTCAGTTAGTCCGTTTGTTAACGACAAGTGCACTAGGGATGGAAATGAAACAGAACAGAACAGAACAATGAAACAGAAACACTCCCACGGATAGTTCCATCTGCATAATAACCTAATTTCCTTAACACACTTTTCATCCTGGCATTTCTCTATTAATACGAACGCATGTCCTTTTATACATACCACATTTCGTGTTTTATTTAAAGCACAATTGATATATTTTATGTACATTGGTTTTTTACGTACATGTTGATGACTGTGTTCTCCTTTTCAGGGATATCAAGCCGGATAATTTGCTGTTGGACGCCCGCGGTCATATAAAGCTAACCGATTTTGGTCTGTGCACTGGCTTGAAAAAGAGCCACCGTACAGATTTCTATCAGGACCTATCGCGAGTCACTCCCTCCGACTTAAGTAAGTTCGATTTCATTAAGTCCACGTACCGGTTGAGTACTTTTATTTATTATTTTTTTGTTTGTTTTGTCACTAACCGCACAAATACTCATGAGCACCAAAAATGTCGCCACCCACTGAAATGTTGTTTTAAATCGGATTCATATACATACTACCACTATTCACATGAAAGCCTATTAAATTGGTCATTTCGTTTCAAAAGCAATTGAACCTCTAAACACTCTTGTGTGTGAATTCATGAACATGAACGAACAACATCTTCGCGCTAAACGTTTTCGCCACTTGACTTAAAAATTTAGGTATTGGTGAATCCCTTTTTTAACAAGCTTTTAATAATTTGTGTATTATAATTATTATATAATTTCTATGGATAGAATTAGATTAGCGTTATGTAAAATCAATATCAATAATAAATCTGTAAGTGTAGGTATTTTATGTATGTATATGTTCCTCCATAACTCTTAAACGAATTAACTGACTTTCATGAAAATTTGTAGATAAACATTTATACGTACGAGATACAGGATAGGCTACTTTTTTCACGCGGACGAAGTCGCTGGCGCCAGCTAGTTTCTTAATAAGTTTCTATTAATTTTAATTAGTTAAGCCTTAAGGATCGGCGCAGTATACGCAGCACAGCAAAGGATTTTTCCTAAACATATTTTTTGTTGCAATTGTTTTAGCACTCACACTTGGCCTCTTATTAGTATTGAAATAAAATAATGTGACCGCTTTGATCATTGCAATAAGGTTAAAAATAACATGCTTAGCAAAAATTCACTTCCTGTGCCTGTCCTAAATTTCCGTTACGTGTAATTCTATTTCGAACTGATAAAAGCATTAATAGTCTAAAGGGAATATTTTAGTTTCAACTTCGTCGTCGGCAAGGGATTCGAAGAGGCGAGCGGAATCGTGGAAACTCAACCGAAGAGCACTCGCCTATTCCCCAGTCGGCACTCCGAATTACATGGCGCCCGAAGTCTTTTTGCAGACGGGCTATGGATCGCAAGCGGATTGGTGGAGTCTCGGAGTTATTATGTGAGTATATTTGCTTACTATGTCTTCTATGCCGATACGGTGTTGAACTATTTCATTAAATTACCTCTCTTTTAATGGTCCGTAAGCCAGGCACTAATTTCGTCAATGATTTCCTCTCAGTCGATAATTTGTAAGTCGATAAGTCGATAATCAGCTGACAAGCATTCCACCAAGATATAATCAGCTGACTTTTTATTTATTAACAGCAATACATAAACTATCATCTGATAAATTTTCTATAGGGAGGTAATCACTGAACACGTATATATTCGTGTGACCTGCTGACGTATAATCCACCATTTTATAAATAGCTGACAATTTTGTTTCTTCAAAATATTAGGCTAACTATAATTTGATGAATTTTTAATCGGGAATAATTGATTAAAAAAATTTTTATTATGTGCGTGGGCGGCTACCACTCTACTGCTCAACCCGCCATCGGAGCCGCAGCTGACGTTCACAACGCTTCATGATACAACTCTCTCAGTCATTTTACGAGTTATCGACTGAGAGGAAATTGGTCATGAAAATCTGTCGCTGGCTCATGGACCATAATCGAATATTGAAAAAAAAATTAATGGATTATATTCGCTATATATTTAGTAAGAGTTCTGTTCGCGTTAATAAAGTGAGAGTTGGGGAACTACTCAGTCTTCAGAAATGCTACCCTGTTAATATGTGTGAACGCAATTTGCATTTATTAAAAATGCATTTAGTCTTCGCGCTAGGTTAAAATTTTCTAAAAAAATTTCTTAGCACATGCTTACGTTTTTGGCTGCCTTTCAAATTAGACTTCGTAGTTTTGGTTGTGCGTTTATTATGATCAGTTATTAGAATAAATAGACTCACTGGCTAAATTATAAATTATATCTACTGTTAAAGAGAATTAATTAGTTCTTTTTAAACAATATTTCAAAACGTAGATCACAGTTTAAAGAGATTTTTTTCTTATTAGGTACGAAATGCTGATTGGATACCCTCCGTTCATTACGGAGTCGGTGGAGGAAACTTTTAAGATGGTGATATCGTGGCGCGAGTCCCTCACCTTCCCACCCGAGATACCCATAAGCGAGGAGGCCAGGGAGACCATATTGCGCTTTTGCTCAGAGCCGGATCGCAGGTAACAAATGCTTTTTACTCTGTCGAAAATTGCTGTCTGTATTCTTTTTTTTTTGCCATATTTATGAATTGTGGTAATTGCAGGCTGGGTTCTCAACGCGGCATAGAGGATATGAAGGGTGTGTCGTTTTTCCGCGGCGTCGATTGGAGCCACATCCGTGAACGACCGGCGGCCATTTCGGTCGAAGTCCACTCCATAGACGACACTAGCAACTTTGATGACTTCCCGGATGTAAAACTTGAAATACGTAAGTGAATCATATCATTACCATAAGTTTTAAAAACAGTCTACTTTTATAGAACTATTTGTATCTCTATAGATTGTGAAAAAAAAAATTGTGGGTATATTGGGTGGTTTAGATTTACAATTGTACCAGAGACAGTTTGATCCTTTTTTTTGCGTTCTAGTAGGATAACATCTAGCAGGACCGCTATAGTAGCTGTAATAGCTACTAAGCAAAGTATTACTATCGTGGAGCCGTTTTATGTTTTCCCATTTGACGTTTAGCAGATTGACATAACTAGTGATGGTTATAGTATAACAGAATTAGTGCCACTATCGACACATTTTAAAATTAGTATCCGTGACATACATTTATTACATAACTGTAATGTTCACATTACTAACAGACACTTCAATTTCGAGAAAATTAAAAATATATATATATATTATTCATAATCGGACAGCGAATAGCTTAAAACGCTGTAGTCATGATCTTGAATTAAAATATTATTATCAATAATGCAGTCTATTCTGGTATCGCGTTCAAAATCTGCTAAATCTTTAATTCAAAACCTTGTCACATCGTAGTAAAGATTTGAGATTAAACTCTCCTTGTGAATCGAAATGTTGATGTTATGTACCCAACACGATAGAGAATGTTGTACCTTAAAGCGACCAGTGCCAGTGTTACCACCCAGCGTACCATCTAGCCTTTTTTTATATTAGTTACTGTGACCAGACGCAGCATTTCTTGCAATACTAATGATGCAATTGTTATTTCCAGCGGCCGCTCCTATCGCTCAGGACGGTGAGGTGGCATACAAAGACTGGGTGTTCATCAACTATACGTTCAAGAGATTTGAGGGGCTCACGCAACGCGGCACACCCACAAAGAAATGAACACGTACACAATGATCAACAATTACACCCGCAAACTCAAATATACACACTCAGTTCGGTCCGTGTTTACTTGGCACCGAGTATTATAATAATTTTTATAATCTGTTGATTTGTTTAATGCATGCATAAAAAACGTCCAAGAATAAATAGCTGATTTATCAAGTGAACGGGACCAATAGTTTTTAATGACTTGCTCTCGTTTTTAATAATGCTAAGTTTAAACTCTCTAATGTCCGATGATTAAAAATAAAGTGAATTTTATCATTTGTTTAATGAATTTACTAATATACTAGGGAAAACCCAAAACCTCCGTGTGCGGTTCCAGATCCGCCATCGGACGCGTCCCCAGGTTGCGGATAGGGGAATGCCCCCCAGATATGGGGGGTACCGGTTTCGGCCGGCGTGGACAAAAACTGGCATGTGGCTGCCTGCTCTTTTTTAAGGGTGGGCATTGCACGGCCACATGAACCCGTAGCCTCACTCAGTGGGGTCGGGGGTCCGGCGCACTGAGCGTCGGATCGCGAGGAAGAAAACCTCTTGACACCAGTCTTGACACTGTACCTATAAAGGATTCAAAATGAGGGCTCAGTAAAATGGTACCTTGTAAATTATAGATTGTACATAACGGGTTAAAAAAAATAACTAGAACATATTCAATAAGAGAAAAATTTAAAATAATAGTATTTTCTTACTAGCCAGTATTTTAGTCGGTCACGTGTCGAAGCGCGATGCGGCTTAAAACCTCCAAAAAAACTTTTGCCATTAGAAAAATTGTATATAATAATAACATAATAATTATTACAAAGTATAATCGAGATGACGCAATTATAAATAACTCATAACAAAACGTCGTTGCCAATTCGAGTTTATTCGTTGTATAGGAAAGTAGTTGTTTTGATTTTACTTTAGTTATACATAGTACTATATTTTGCCGCAAAGATTAATGATATATATATACTAAGTATGCGTAAAACGGTGATTGTATAGTCATACAAACAAACCGCAGAAGTCATCTTAGGCACCTCAGAATTATGCCGTTTACCTTGAGGATCTTACGTACGGATTTGTTTAACTTAGACGAAGCGGATTCGATGCAGGTGCCAAGCGGAGTTCTACATGCAATACACACCAACATAGATGTGTGTGTGTGTGTGTGTGTGCGTGCGTGCGTGTGACTTGTATTGAACATTTTTTTTTCTCTGTTGTATTCTTGCCTAGATTATATAATTAATAAGATGTCAGGGGGGAAGTAGTAATAATTTTTTAATTGAAATAAAGGGTTCCCGTTACAATCAGACAAACGAAACGTAATTTATTCTATAACAATATTATTCAAGTGCAGTATTAAATTGTAAATTTTTAGTTTGCGGAGCTGTTTAGTGGCTATGAATCAATACTCATCATCATGACGAATAGAGTTTTGTGTTTTGTACAAAACCTTTGTAAGTAATAGTTTTAATTACAACTGTGGTGTAAAATGTGAGTTGTTTTATTTAGTTTTGAAAATGTTAGTCAGGAATGTGTATAAACCCTTCTGGGGTATCAAAAAGAGTTTTATAAATTGAGAATTTTTAATATTCAAATAAATATTATATATACAGGAAGACCAATACCAACGAACTCAGATTGTAAATTTTAAATAGAAGATTTTGCATTTTTATGCACTTGTACTTTTTTTATATAGTACTTTTTCGAATTTCGCAAATTCAAATAGTGCTAAAAAAATTATGGGTGGTTTAAATTCAAAAATAATAATTGTTAGCAAGACTCTTTCTGGGCACTCATAATAATGCATGATCACGCATCACACACATTAATTTAGTTAGTTAACTACATGCTTGTTATTGTTAAATAAAAAGAGGATATTAATAAATTATTTAAATTCTTAATGTGTAAATTTATTTTTTTTGTTTTAACGATAAAAAATATGTTTCTTGTATGTGATTTACGAATGTGGCAATATAAATAAATATTGAAATTAAATAATATTTAGTTTTTTTTATCATCCCATTTCAATTTCAAGGCATGAGATTGGCCATCTTACTACCAGTGGTAACACGTAATTTTTTTGCCTGTGTTACCACTAACTGCTCGGGTAGTAACAAGGAATATTTTTGTTTCCCATATTACTACTGCCCTATTATCATGGTTCGAACTTTTTCCTTTTTCCAAAATCCAACATTTATTATTATGACATAATTAAGAAACTGATAGTAAATAGTAAGATGGGTTTTAAGTTCTCGATGTTTTATTATGCAATGTTGAGCAGCATTACTAAAGAGTGGTAATAATTCACGCTTATAAATCCATGATAGGTATATGTGGATACTAGACTTAGTGATCGCATCAAAATTGTCAAATACTTAATTACGGTAAGGCCTTTTGCACATTATTAGACAAGAAAAATGCCTTGTCTGGTTTATCGTAAATATTCATGCAAGATGTCTTATCCTCAGTCTGGCAGCCACAATAGAATTTTGGCTAACGCTACTGCCTTTTTTACATAGTACAGTAGGTACAAGACGTCTTGTTTAGGCACGACATCGAGCATGCAGCCGACAAAATGACTAGAATGCGACTAGAATATTGTAGCGACTGAATTTCTTATAAGACATTTCTCATAAGACACAAGACATTTTCTTCTATTGTGCAAAAGGCCAACGCCGACGTTCGCGATCAAAAGGAAGAAAGCGCTTCCTTCGATCACTTGCTAATGAGTTACGGATCTGTAACTAAGTCTAGTCTATATATAGTAATTTAATAGAGGAGCTACGTCATTTTGGAATGGCTGAAATTTCAAATATGAATGCCGTATTATAGTACTTACCATAATTACCATAAAAGTACATATTGACGACACCAGAGAAGCTGCTCAATTTGTGACTGCGAAACGGCGTGTGTATTAAAAATCACTGCTGTAAACTAGTTGTTACGACGACAAAATGAAACATTAAATTTTCAAAGTATACAATCATTTAATAATAAAACAAACCGAAATTACATACAATGTATCTATGATAGGTATGTAATAGTTATATGATCTATTTATGTGTACTAATAGCGACCAAAGATTACTATTCAAAGTTCTAAACACTTTATTGTTATGTCATAGACGTATAACATTAAATGGTATTTACACAAATATTTATAAACTAACTACAGTCTAATGATTCGACGTATTTAGGCACTAGTGCTACATCTGGTTTTATTGAATCATTTTCAAGCTTAAAAAATGCTAGTGCCATAACACTGTTAAAATCTTCTTTGGGCTTATTCTCTTTAATTACGTTTCGTTTTGGATCAGTTTATTATTTCAACACTTCAATTACCTACGTAATATATTTTATAATTATCACTTGTCGAATATGTAACCTGCACCTAACTGATTTTCACAAAATAAACCTAGTGTTTAAACTATAAACGATGCGAAACAATACATATTTCTTGAGATTAATACCCATCGAAGTTCATGTGAAAACAATGGTGGCGTACTCCCTTAAAAGTGATACAAATATTAACTCAAAACATAATGTTACCTAAGACTAAATATAACCTCAAATGGAGCAAATGCTGAGTAAATGCGTATTTGATTAAAAACTAAGAACCAGTCTATCAAAACTAAAATAACATCACAAATGGATTGCGCGACCAACTCTCGGTAGAACCGGGGTGCAGATCCTCTAGCTTTTGAAGCACAGGATGACCTGAGGTCCCACAGTCCTCATCCCTTTCTGATATGCACTATTACAATGAATTAAAGAGAGGTTCACTGTTATTCATTTTTATTGTTGTTAATTTTTTCCTATTATTGTGTTAATTTTATAAGAAATTTGTTCATCATTAGATACTGTTCGTTACATACTTTAAAAAATTCTTACTTGATATGTAAGACAATCTTCGATTAAGTTGTTCATATAGTTTGTTAAGCAATTTATAACAAATAAGTATTCCAAAAAATTGAGCATTTTTTTTTCTTCTATTATAAATGAAACACAAAGCCCGATAACCCGATGAATAGTATAACATGACATATAGGTATAACTTTCAACTTTTTGCGACGTTCCTGTGGACAGTATGAGAGGTGGGATGAATATTAATAATTGTTATAACTATTATTATATAAACGCAGAGCTTTATAGCCATTTATGTAAAACATTAAATTTGTTTTTTATTTACTTAAAGATTGCTCTGCCTTTCTCACTGCATGGAAATAAGGAAAATTTTATAAAACTGTTTGGAGATTGTTTAGTAATAAGAAAAAGATGATAAGCAAAAACGTCATTATCACAAGTAGAGCTTATGAAAAGAAATTACTCTAATGGGTTCGCCTAAACATCAAACTGTGAAGATTTTGGGTATTTTAATATCTGTAGTAATATTTATCAATTTGCGCCCGCGGTATTTCAGATTCCTCTTCCTCATCCTCTTCGTCATATCGCGATGAAGTATCCGAAGTGACAACTGATTCTTCATCGTTGGCAGTCGCATTGGTATTCACTTCTGCTGTAGATTCAGGTGAGGCAACTGCTTCTGTTGCAGGTGTAGGTGCTGTGACTTGTGATGCGTTGACGGCACCGACAGTAGCTTTCTCGAAGGCAGCCACCTCGGCTGCAGCATCGGCAGCAGCTTTTGCGACTTCTTGGCTTTTTGGTATATCGAACATCTCAGCGAAGAGCGCTGGTATGTCGATCTGGTGCCAGTGTAGTATCTGGAGCTGAGGAAACGAATAATAATAATAATAACGCCGCAGCGAATGGTCGCATTGGTCGCATTCGTGGCCGATACCTGTGAAAATAACACACTCCTTATCATTTCATTATTAGAATACTAGTGGCCCACTCCCGGCTACGCACTGGTGCAACTTTTTATGGAACTCACAGATAAAATTATCAATACTAATAATAAATCTGTAAGGGTTGGTCATGGAGTAAGTTATTTTCATTTCAGAGATATCGTGTTTATAGGCTCTATACATGTTACCGACACCAAATTGACGATGTTTAGAATTTTTTTCTGTATGTTTGTATGTTCCTTCATAACTCTTAAACGAATTAACTGATTTTCATGAAACTAGGCTACTTTTTTTCTTTTTTTAACGCGGACGAAGTCGCGGGCGCCAGCTAGTAACAAATAATTGCTGGATTGAGTAAGTATCCAACAGATAACGCTATGTTAATAATATTATATAATTTGAAAAAAAAATTAGGTATAGAGTAATCCTCCTGTTTGAGTCCTGTTGGACCAAATTACACATAGTTACGAATTTTTTCTCTAAATCGGTTGAGTAGATTTGGGAGTTCATCGCGGACACACAACGTGACAGTATTTTTTATTAGAATATAAAATATGTACTTGATATGTCCAGTAGTGGACGTCCTACAGCTGAGATGGTAATATTGACACGTGTAAGGATATAATATGTATATGAAATATCAAATATAAATGAATTATTCACCTTGGTGACTCTGGAACAGGTGTCTCCCTTGGCATTTGATTTTCATTGAGTGTCAGTATACATTCTAAAAGAAACACAGTCAATGTGTAATTATTTATTATTAAGAAAACAATTTAAATAATTTTGCATATACATATACATGACGTGTCATTTTATTTTTATGCTCTCTATAAAATATTATCTTGTGGCTGGAAAAGCTTTTTTTGAAATAAAGTTCATAGTTCCCACTAAATCAAGTCATAGCCTTTTTGATATTGAAATGAATGGAATTTTTTATCGAAACTGATAAAAGCACTTTTCTGGTCGGCCTGTACAGGAGAAAAAGAGGCAGACTTACCCATTGTATTTATGGTGACTATAATAGGCTCTACTACAAGCTTTGTCCATGGTACTTGAATGTGTAATTCATGTATCCGTCCAGAAACTAGAGTGAATGGTAGGGAAAGTTCATTTTGGAGCACTTCTGTTTTCAGTACCAGACTTTGTAGCACTACGTCACCAGACCATATTGACGGCTGAAATGAAAATTTTATGTATTACGTAACGCATTGTGAGGGAGGGGGTGGGGGAGTCGTAGGAGAATCCCTCTAATGTATTGTATACAGCATTATTATTTTGTTCCCCCAAGGGGGGGGGGGGGAGGGGTTGGGTCAAAAATCTTCAAAAACCACGTTACGTAATACTTGAACGCTCTCTAAGTCCATAATCGACTTAAAATTGAAATGCATTAGAGATGGAGTAGGTAGCCGAATTTTCAAGAAAAAAAATTAGGATAATAGGATAATTTATAGGTTAAATTAGCGCATAGAAATGGTATGTTTAAAAGAAAAAAATAATCTTTAAATTTTTCTGCTTAATTAACCATTTGTTAATTGTTCACTTAATGGTGAACTTACCCTTAAGCTCTTATATAAAATTAGAAAAATACCTGAGCATTTGCTGGATTAAAATTCTGCACATACTTGTCCACATAACTCAATAATATAGGGGCCACATAAGATTCAACTCGAAACATGTTCATGTTTATACTGGCATTGTAGTCAATCAAGTGGATAAACTGTAAAGAGAAAAAAATTGTGTTCATTCATTCAGATTCATCACATCACCCAATTTTGTTATGATGACATTTCTTCATTGCCTCCCATTACTGAAGCAAATTTAAAGACATATTAACTTCAAAAAGTATGATTGTTGGAATCTATCGCACTAAGAATCGAATTTTGAAGAATCACTATTAACACAAATTCATTAACTACACCAAGATAAATAAATAACTGATAAAACAGTACCAATGATTAACCAGTAGTAATAATTATATTGAACTAGCTGCTGCCCGCGTAACTTCGTAAATTATATACTAAAACCTTCCTCGAGAACCACTCTATCCACTGGTGAAAACAGCATGAAAATCGGTCCAGTAGTCTTTGAGTAAATCTCGAACAAAACAGACACACAGAAAGACGCGGTGGAGGACTTTGTTTTTTAATATGTACTGACAAGGTTAGATAAATTTGAACTCACCTGTACTCATATTTAGAAATAGTAAGACGGGCTAATTTTCCAAACCATTGCTCATATTAATTTTCAAAACATGGCACGTATTTTCACTAATTTTTCGATAAGAAATGTGGCTTACTTATTTGAAACGTTGTAGTAACATAATAGTCAAAACAAGCAAATAAAATCCATTACAATGTGTGTAATTCACAGTTTATATAAAGGTACATTAATAAGTTGAAAGTAGTGCATTATATTCTAGTTATAAAAGTATGACCATACATTGAGGCAGTGAAATAAATTTGCGGTTTTTTTTTTTTTTTTTTTTTTTTTATGTTAAGGTCGACAGACAGGCTGACGGTCCACTTGATGGTAGGTGGCTACCGTCGCCTATAACACAAGCAACGCCATAAGTGCTACAAGTGCGCTGCAGACCATACAAGGATTAAGGATAAGGGATAAGGGGGGGATGGGGTAATAGGCTCTGGCATCCCTTACTCACTCACCGAAACACAACAGCACATAATGCTGTTATTTCACGGTGGTATTCTGTAAGGTGGTGGTTACTGCCGCCAGACGGGCTGCCCAAATGACTGCGAAACGCAGTGTGCCCTACCACTACTTTTCAAATCCAGACCAGAGTCAATTTTGAAAATTATATTAAAATTTCCAAAGTTGAACCCGCCGGGAATCGAACCCGGGGCCCCTGAAACGTTAGGCAAGCACGTCAAATTATTTGACGTGCGTCACGGCACGTCACGTTTTGACATATATGTTTGACATTTTAACTTCAACAGAAAACCACAGAGCAGTGAAGTTATTAAACAAAATGTAATTAGAGTCTGTGCGGAAATAGAATGGACGTAATAATTATATCTATATTTATTTGTGGTTGCTATTATCTCATTCAAGATCTCATTAGTTCAATTTCCTAATATTTAGTTTGTGGTTGCTATCACGGCTGGTAATCTTCAAGGAAAAATCACTAGACATAGGAATTTATTGGCCTGTGGTAATAGCAAGATAGAACATGACATTAAGTTACGTCCCGTATTAAGTTACTCTATGGAAGAAGCCATTTTGTTTTGTAACATAATTGTTGTTTATTGTTGCGTAGATAAATTTCCGCATTTTTATACTAATTTATAAGTAAAAATCTTTGGATACATACATACTAAGTATGTATTACAAGTGCTGTGTACCAGGATAATGTACAATGTGCAAAAAAAGACTCGAAAAATGGCTCAAATCAAATTTATGATGATTTTTTACGGAATAGAAAAAGTGAATTCGTCCATCTGCCACGAACATTTTGAGGCTCATTTGCGACTCCAAAGAAACCTTTAAAAGTAACAGCATATCCATCGCTGTTTCAAGAATCAGAGAGAGTGGTAGTGTTTGTGTTCTTCTTCTATATACCTATAAATGTTTATCACCAATACATGTGTTTTATGGTGTATTTCAGTTCTAGTTTATATTAAGTCCATGTTATGTTTGTGTATATCCTAAAAATAAATATGTACCCATTATTTACTGTGTTTTAATTGTGTGATGATATCCATAGTTAACAATAAATTCAGCCCGTAATAAAATAAAGGGGTGAGAGGGGCGGGGGAAGTCGTCAAATGTCATGTTCTATCTTGCTATGACCAATCAGGTGAAGGTAAAGCACTCTTGCCCATGTCTAGTGCATTTGTACTGCAGATGTCCGTCTGATACGTTAACGTTAGTATCTACTATATACTTTGTGGTTGCTATCAAGGAACATACTTATTGATATTGTTGACTGAACAACATAATATACTCTCTAGGGAGGTTGCCATACTTCTTCATTCTCAACAATTTCAAAATGGAAACCCTGGTTATTTATGGTATGCGAATGCGACCATTAAGCGATGCGACTATGCGGTTCGAAAATAAATATTACATTATTGGTTATACATAAAAATTTTAATAAATTTAAAAAATAATATGACTAACTAGTGATTTAATCTTTTTGAATTATGAATATTAGTAATTATTATAATTAACAATAACAGCAAAAGACAATTCAATATTTCCGTTTACTACCCGGATAGATAAACATGCAAGATAAAGGTTATGTTTTATGTATGAAAATGTGAAATTCTAAAAGTGTTCTAGTGTTTCTCAAAATAAAATATTGATTAATTTTACAATTATAACAAATCAAAAAGTGTTAAGGCTGTATTTTGACACTACGGCACTAAAGAGAATATGGCTGAGGAAAGGTTGAAATTGAGGAAGCAATTAGGGCTCCTTGAGGGAGTCGCTATAATATTTGGCAGTGGTATTTTCATTTCACCTAAGGAAGTCTTGGAGAATACTGGATCTGTGTGGGGCGCTTTGACAGTATGGGCTGCGTGTGGGGTTCTAGCCACATTGGGAGCTATGTGTTATGCAGAATTAGGTAAGTCTTAGCACTCCTTTAAACCCCTGAAGTCTAGTGGTGAAGACGGACTGCTGCCCATTCTTTTACAGAAAGGCATAGACGTACTCACGCCGCATCTGGTAAAAATCTACCGGGCAAGTTATGCCTGGGGATATATACCGCAACAATGGACCAGGGCTAAGGTATTATTTATACCAAAGGCAGGTCGGAAGGATTATGCTCTGCCTAAGTCCTTCAGACCAATTTGCCTTACGTCCTTTATGCTCAAAACTCTAGAAAAGATTCTAGACAGATGCATAAGGGACAAAGCCCTGGCCTCGAAACCCATTCATTTCACCCAGCACGCCTATCAGATGGGAAGGTCCACTGAGACTGCCCTGATTCAACTAGTTGACAGGGTGGAAAAGGCTCTGGATGATAAACAGATAGCTCCCACCAACACGTTAGTGAGGGGACTGCAAAACAAAAATGTGGACCCGACTACAGTTAGGTGGGTAAAGGCCATGCTATCCAAACGTAAAGCGAAGGTTGAACTACATGATACCTCGCTTACTGTAGCAACTACAAGAGGATGCCTGCAGGGCGGAGTTTTATCGCCACTGCTATGGACTCTTGCAGTTGATCAGCATAACCCTAGGTTATGCTGATGACCTAGTGGTGATTGTAAGAGGCTTCTGCCAAAGCACAATTTCGGCCCTATTACAGAAAGCTCTAAACATCATTTGCGAGTGGTGCACAGCAAATGAACTGTCAGTTAACGGTGACAAAACCGCTATAGTACCGTTCACCAGAAAGAGGCGGCTGGACAAATTGAAGCCACCTCTAGTAAATGGCAAACGAGTGCAATTTTCCTCAGAGGTCAAATATCTGGGAGTTACTTTCGACCAGAGACTAACGTGGAATGCACACATTGGAAATGTGATAAATAAGGCTAAAGCAGCCTTATGTATCAGTCGTCGAATGGTAGGGAAGAGCTGGGGCCCGTGTCCAAAGCTCACCCATTGGCTGTACACTGCTATTGTGAGGCCGATGATCGCATACGCCTCTATAGTATGGTATAGAAAAGCCAACCAGAAGACGATTATTGACAGGCTTAATGGCCTAAAGCGTTTGGCATGTCTAATGATAACAGGAGCCATGTCGAGTTCCCCCGGAGCATCTCTGGAGGCAATCCTGGGCTTACCGCCTCTAAATCTATTTTTAGAGAAGGAGGCGAAAACCAGTATGCACAGAATGATGAATCGGGGTAAACACAATTGGCTGTCCGAGGCACTGAGAGCTCTAGAAGACTCAGTACTAAGGGATCCTATCCTAGGCATGCCTACTGACACAATGGTACCACTGTACATAGAAGAAAAGTCTTACACTGTGGAGTTACTCTCAAGAGAAAACTGGTCAAATAAAAAGATCTCTTGGGAGGAAAGTAGCCTTTCTTGGTATACTGATGGGTCCAAATCAGGACCTGACGTAGGCTGTGGAGTGTATGGCGGGGACCAGAATTACAGGACCAGTGTAAACCTGGGACAATACGCCAGCATCTTCCAAGCAGAGGTCTTCGCCATCATAGAATGCGCGGAAATCAAACTGCGAAGAAACTATGTCAACCGTGTGATTTACATTCACTCAGATAGTCAGGCTGCACTTCAAGCACTGGACTCAGACTCTACTGTCTCAAAGCTGGTGCGGAACTGTGTAGACTACTTACTTATTTACTTAGGGCGCAAGAATAAAGTGATCCTAAGATGGGTACCTGGCCATATGGGGATCGAAGGCAATGAACTTGCCGACGAACTCGCCCGAGCAGGCGCAAAAGGTAGGCTAATAGGTCCTGAACCTATGTGCGGACTACCAAACAGCCTAGCGCACTGGACCATATGGAACCAGTGCTTTACTAAATCTTACAACCGCTGGACTAACTTGCCAGGGCTGAATCATTCCAAAGCGCTCATAAAAGCCTATAGTCGTAATGTGACTAACCAGGCTATGTCGCTTAGTAGGAGCAATTTGTGTATTATAACTAGGGCACTAACGGGGCATTGCCGCCTCAATAAGCACCTTAAAGTAATGGGTCTCATTAGTACAGGAGAGTGTCGCTTCTGTCATGAGGCAGAAGAAACACCAATGCATAACCTGTGCGAGTGTGGCCCCTTAATGCACAAGCGCAGTCACATCCTAGGAAGCCACACAATGGCTTGTGAAGATGTGAAGAATGCCTCTATCAAAAAAGTACTACAGTTTCTCAACGTGGTAGGTATAGGTAGAGAGCTTTAGTTTACGTGGCGATCACAATATTTCAGAAATGGACGAAGTGATACTGGTTCTCTAGCAGACAGAAATAGCCACTAAGCGTATAATAATAATAAGTCTTAGCACTCGTTCAGTTTTCTTGGCAATCGGTTGAAAAAGGAAGAGGTTCTCAATTCGACTGCATTTTTTTTTATGTTTGTTACCTCATAACTTTCAATTGGGTGAACCGATTTTGGTGATTCTTTTTTTATTTGCAAGCTAGTGCTTCCCGTGTGGTCCCATTTCAATTTGGTCCAGTTCTGACAAGGGCATCCATGAGAAAATACCATGAGTCGGTTTGAAGTCAGTTACTATTATTATTTTATGCTTAGTGGCTATTTCTGTCTGCTAGAGAACCAGTATCACTTCGTCCATTTCTGAAATATTGTGATCGCCACGTAAACTAAAGCTCTCTACCTATACCTACCACGTTGAGAAACTGTAGTACTTGTTTGATAGAGGCATTCTTCACATCTTCACATGCCATTGTGTGAAGTCAGTTTATTTTTTGTTAAAAAGAGTTATTGGAAGTCGGTTGTAAACTTGAACAAGGTGCCACTACACACGGTCCGATTGAGTAGAAACTTTATCCCGCAGTTGCGCTAACTTAGGAACAATCCTGAGGTATTTCCACCTAGCTGCAATATGGGCTACTTCAAGCGAGTTATAAACAAACTCCTACAGCAGGGTAGGCAGTGCACTAGCACTCCCCTTGGTCTTGTTTGTGTCCTTAGGCGACTGTAATTACCTACAATCAAGTGAGTGGCCAGCCAGTCCATGCCACCTTTATATTATAAAAAAATAATTGAATAAAGCAAGACTATTTGTTTTTAATTCTAGGTACTACTTTAGCTCAAAGTGGTGGGGACTATCACTACATTAATCAAGCTTATGGACCACTACCTGCCTTTCTATACTTATGGGATGCAAATTTAGTATTTGTGTGAGTATTGATTATAATAGTATACGTAACTAATATTGTGGATGCAGTGTGGTATATTTTATCAGAACCCTGTCTCAAATGTCTAATCCCTAAATGTGTAGCTAAATGCAAAACTCGAGAATGACTGGACCAATTTGGCTGATCTTTTTTGTTCTGTTTGATGAAATCTGAAGAAGGTTCCTATACAGAGAAAAAACGTAAAAAAAAATATGAGGAAAAATTAAAAACAACAATTTTCTTTTCCCATGCAAACTGTCAAATTTTGTATTCATTAGGATCATAAAATTCTAAATTAAGTTTATCTAAAAGGTAACACGACATTGATTAACTGTTAGTAGGTACGAAGTTCGCCTTGTCAGCTAGTTTGAATTAATAAAGGTAACATTTTTAATTCCAGGCCGAGCACAAACGCAATAATGTCATTAACATTTGCAAGTAATTTACTTGAACCATTATTTCCTAACTGCCCAATTGATCCACTGTGTCAGAAGCTTATAGCTGCAGCCACTATTTGTAAGTTTTACAGTACAAATTATTTAATATTGATCTGTTTACCTAAATTAATAACAAACTGTCCATAGAACTTCTCGACCTTACAATGCCGTCTTCTTTTTTCAGCTTTGCTAACAGCCTCTCAACAGGACCATTTAGAGCCTTTATTGGGAACTTTTTAATAGAGCCTTTATATCGATAGGGCGTCTTTCCATTAGCGACGGCACGGCCCGGCACGGCACGGCCCGGCTTACCGGGGAAGTAAAAATGTATGAAACTATATGGCTCGTCTTTCCACTAGCGACGGCACGGCCCGGCCCGGCACGGCCCGGCACGGCACGGCAGGTGACTCCCGCCGGCGCCGGCCGGCACCGGCCGGCTTGGGGGTAACTGCATGTGTGTTGTATATGAATTGTAGCCGTGCGCGTGTGTGAGTGCTACCCAAGGGCTACGCTTGTTGAAAAAGTATCGATATATCGGTGTATCGATATTTTTAATTGGATATATTTATATTTATGGCCGATATATTGATAGTACATAGATACAAAATATCCAACATCGAAAATTATATCAGAAACAATATTTTTTTAGCATAAACTACCTGAGATAAAATCAGAGCCTTATCAATACTAATAATAAATCTGTAAGAGTAGGTATTGTACGTATGTTCCTCCATAACTCTTACGCGAATTAACTGATTTTCATGAAACTTGCTAAATAAACATTTAGAAGTACGGGAC
The DNA here is from genome assembly GCA_918317495.1 of Synanthedon vespiformis. NCBI lineage: Eukaryota > Metazoa > Arthropoda > Insecta > Lepidoptera > Sesiidae > Synanthedon > Synanthedon vespiformis. The sequence goes on from OU906947.1 coordinate 10,610,444, forward strand.
ACGTGATAGGCTACTTTTTATCTTTTTTAACGCAGACCAAGTCGCGGGCACCAGCTAGTCTATAAATAAATTTAAAAGTGTCATTAAAACTAATATTATATACTTTGATTTTGCTTCAAGTTAAGTGTAATTGTTGTAATTTTATATTTTATAGATGACAAAATAATAATCCTAAGTTTCTTTCGGGGTTTCTTCTCAGAATCGTTTTTTTTTCTGAAACCTTAGTAAATTCAAGTTTATTATGACAATGATAAGAGTTTCTTGTAGAAACCTAATTGATACTGATATTTTTATAAATATCGATACATCGATATTTCTTTCACTTCCGACATCCCTACCAAGGAAAAAACCGGCGTCCAACACCGGCTCAGTGGAAAGACGAACCCCGGCATGCCGTGCCGTGCCGTGCCGGGCCGTGCCGGGCCGTGCCGGGCCGTGCCGTCGCTAATGGAAAGACGCCCATAGTATCTTTAATACTGTTAGTATTCCTACTCATAAGGATCCGTCTATTAATATTAGGTACTGTTTAATAATTATATTATATTTTAAAAGTGAATTAATTAATTTCTGAATAATAACATAGTTTATAAAATTAGGGTCTCTTTCACCAACTACAAGTAAAGTGTTGATTAGTCACTTTTAGAAATAATTTTCTGTTTTATTAAATTATATACACTCTGTTTACTGCATCATTAGATAAGTGAATTTTTATTATTATGTTCTTTTTAATTCAAATTCAAATTCATTTATTTTCAGGTAACTAGACCCATATTTTGTTTATACATTCATTGTTAAATATAATATATAAATAAACAGTTCCTAATTAAATAAAATCAAAGCAAATTAATTTCTATATATGCCTTCAATTTAGTTTCAGTATCATGTATAGAGCCTATATACACGACATTTCTGAAATCAAAGTAAATTACTCCATGAACGACCCCTACAGATTTATTATTAGTATTGATATAGAGGTTCAAAGAGTCATTAGGCATATCCTATCATTCAGCCATTTCATATCCTATCAGGTAGAGCCCAAACTCAGTGGGTTTTGAAAATATTTTTATTTTTTACGAAACAACTGATTGAAATGTAATGGTGTGGTATATTTTTGGAATCAGCTCATGAAGCCCTTTCATTTGATACCCCACTCGATAGGTTTATGAAGAAATAAAAATTATTTTATACAAAAAAATTATGACGTCATAACTGGAAAATGTGCCAGGTGACCCAAGTCTAAATGACTTACTAAGACTCTATTAAACTTTTTACTGAATATAAAATTGCCACAGGACTTTATAACCAGGTCAAAGGCGGCTTTTTGTTGACATTGTGGGTAGATACTGCTAAATGCTAAATGCTCGAGGTTGTCTCGCTCGAACCATGAACTCAATAACTCTTAAACGAATTAACTGATTTTCATGAAACTTGGTAGACAAACATTTAGACGTACAGGACACAGGATAGGCTACTTCTTTCTTTTACAATGCGGACGATCAGAACCACAACGGACAAGTATTGTCAGGTATCAGCATTTATTGGGTTGGGTACATCATACCCCAAATTGCAGACAGATATCAACTGATCTTGTAGTAGGTACTCACTATTTTTGTAAATATCTAACGCTAGTAAAGAATGCCGTTTATAGTGTATTATTTACACCTTATTTAGAATCTCTAATATACGATTCTTAATTTTTTTTCAAATGAACAGAGCTAGTAGACGTTTGTGGCCTAATCTTAGAGTAAATACCTGAGAGCCTTATAATATTGAGTGGTACAAAATCGGTACAAATGAAAATCAAAAGAAAATCGATACAAAATGGGTAGTTTTTCTTTAAATCAGACATACCTTATCATCATGGATGTCGGCTCCAACCCTGTCGGGCTCATTCCAGCTCGGCTCCAATCAGTCGTCGATCATCGTATATTGCACCTTATCCCAGAAAAGGTCACGAAATCTCTTCGATGCAGCAAATTGATTTACGCTTACATAAAGAATGAGATAAAGAATAATTTTTTGGGAGTCCACCATAAGTGTAGTCGCAGTGTCACTGTTAGTGCTTGTACTTACTAGTACTTAGTACAATTTCATATGATTGTTCAAACACGCTTATTCAGTCAGACAGATGGCGCCATTGCTCCTGTCATATTATTTGTATACAAACAATGTTTATTGTAATCCACAAATTAATCACAGAAACAATGGCTGTCCTTACGTAGTCCAGCATGACTATTGACCGAGCATTATATTAATGCCTGGATTAATTCACTTGGTCCGTAACATACATACATAATGTACCACGAGGCAAGACGTAAATCACGATACAGGTCGTTACAGGGACAGGATATCTACTTGTTCACCGGTTCTACTCTCTGTGCCCTTTATCACCCCTTGATGTGTGTGTTTGTGAAATGAATTTACTTGTACAGATATACCCAGGCTTCTATTATGACAGTAAAACGAATAATAAGTCCCCCAGCTACTGACCTCTACTATCTGTTAGGAAGTACAAAGTAGTTTATCTCGCTAGCTAGCAGCAGAAATACTAGCTGTTGCACGCGACTTCGTCCGCGTAACTTTATAAAATATAATACATTCGTGTATGTGAAACCATAGAAATACACATACAAAATTTCAACCCAATCGGTCGAGCCGTCAGTAGTTGACATACCGACAGCAGCGCCACCTAACGGGTCCAATTGTATTTTTAAATCACCCAGGACCATAACGGACGAAGTCGCGGGCACCAGCTAGTTTTTATTTTATATAAAGATAAAGATAGTTTATCTGGATTCTGAAATAATGCAAGTTTCAATTAGGGACGGTGGATTCTGAGATTAGCCCTCCGCATGTTATCTGCCTCCTTTTTATAATATCCCAGCTATTGGCTTCGACCGCATAACTTATAAATTAATGTTACTCGCTGATAATGTAGCATTCTATAGGAATTTTTAAGAATTTCAAAAACGGTCCAGTTGTTTTTGAGTTTATTCATTACAAACAAAAATACAAATCTCCTCTCTTTGTAACATTGCGAGTCAAATTATATTTAAGAAAAAGAGCCCTTTACATTGTTGAGATTTTGCATTATCTTCGTCAGCTTTTACCTGGCCGTATTAGTCGGCATATTTGTTTTATGTATATTCAACACCTAGTTATTTAAACGATATCTGATTGCATATTCTTTAAAATGATATGGAAAAATAAGTTTAAATGCAACACAGATTTTTAGAGTGTTCATTCAACAGCATTCAATCCATTCCGTATCTACTGTTCTGTTATGGTGGTCAAATTTTTTAATAATCAAAATTTTATGTAATTATTATCTCGGTATAATTAAATAATATTATATCTCTCGGTATTATTATTATTATTTCTCGGTCAATTTAAGTTCTTTAAAAAAAAATTCCTACTCATTCCCGCTCTATAGTTTCGTTCGTTTGCATTATTTCGCATTCTCCACTTCGTGTTTGGCGGACGTTTTAATATTGTATTAGTTCAAAGCTTTGTGAAGTCTATTTAGTATATTGAGAATAGTGTTGAAGAATCTTGAACAATGTTTTCCTGTTTCGGAAATATAAAACGCCTATTTGGTGGTGGGTCAATTTACTTCATGAGTGTGTTCGTTGTCCGATTGCCTTCAATTTTGAAAAACTTTTTTCTACTTACAGAGGAGGAGCTGCCCTTAGAGGTGGAAACTTCTTCCATTGTTGGGGTGATGACGGCCATTGATAACATCCGCTTTAGCGGCCACACTCTAGACAAGGCCACCAAGGCGAAAGTGACCCTAGAGAACTTCTACACCAACCTCATCTCCCAGCATTTGGAGAGAAAGCAGAGGTAAGTTTTTTTTTTTATTTCATACAAATTTTTCAGACCAATCAGTCTTCTGCCAATCTAGTCCAAGGTGTTCGAAAAGACACTATTTCGTAGAATGGCGCCGAAAGTAAAGAATGGTCTCTAAAGTGCAGAGCAATGCTGTGTCTCTTATTAACTCTAAGACATTTTATTTTCTAGGTTGGAAAAGTTGGAGGAGTCACTTAAGGATGAAAATTTGACGGAGAGTCAGAAACAAGAAAAGAGGCTGCAGCATGCTCAGAAGGAGACAGAATTCCTCAGACTCAAGCGATCCCGTCTTGGAGTTGAGGATTTTGAACCGCTCAAGGTAAAGAGTTCTTTTTTAATTCTTAAATCTCCCATCATACCTAAAATGTTATTTTTTGTCCCATTTAGTATCACAGTATCACATTTTTTTTTTTTTTTTGTTATAATAGCATCTGCAATCAGTCCTCCTTGACTATAATCAGATTGGTTCATTGTCGGGTATCACATGTCGAGCGCTTCCTCCAGCGAGGATAGCTGCTCATCTGCTCGGTTTAGCTACAATCTGTTATGCAGCCTCATTATGTCATGCCTTTTGAGACGCTTCAAATATTTCTGTTCAATCAACTGGACTGCCAGCTCATTTGGATGACGCGACAGTCGCTCTTTGTAGTTTTTGGCAATTGAGCGAATCTCCTCTTTCACCGTGTTCATGCGCAAATAATCATGTATTTCTGAGTTTTTTATAAACCAGTGAGCATTGCTTATGGTTCTCAATATGATATTCTGCAGGCGTTGGAGCATCGAGATATTTGTATTACTGGCACTACCCCAGAGTTGTATTCCATAGAGCCAAATTGGCTTCAGGCAAGATTTATAAATTAAGAGTTTGTTATCTGTGGATAGTTTACTGTTTCGACCGAGGAGCCAAAGCAGATGTTTGTATTTAATATTAATTTCCTCTCTTTTAGCCTTAATGTGATTTTTCCATGTCAGGCGCCGATCTAAATGCATTCCCAGATATTTTACACTATTTGCATGTGGTATAGTGGTTGTTCCTAGTTTCACCGATGGGCAGTTTCCCTTTCTTAGGGTGAAAGTGACCTGTGTGGATTTTGAGGTGCTAGCCTTGATTTTCCATTTTCCCAGCCATTTATCAATCTCATGGAGGCCTTGCTGCAGAGCATTTGATGCAGTGATCGGGTTCCTATTCCGCGCCATGATAGCTGTGTCATCAGCATACGTTGCTGTGGTCAAATCTGGCAGTGTAGGGAGGTCTGCTGTAAAGATGGTGTACAATATAGGTCCCAAGACTGACCCCTGTGGTACTCCCGCTTTTATTGTATAAAAGGTAGAGGTTGATCCTGCCTCCCTCACCTGGAATAGCCTGTCAGTCAGATATGATCTCATCAACACATGGAAACTATGTGGTAAACTTTCCTTTATTTTGAACAAGAGACCATTGTGCCACACTTTGTCAAATGCCTGCTGAATATCCAGGAATACTGATGAACAATATTCTTTTTTTTCCAAGGCTATTCTAATTGTATTACAGACTCTGTGAACTTGTTCTACTGTAGAGTGGTGCTGTCGGAACCCAAATTGGTGGTCTGGGTAAAAGTCTGCATAGCAAGATTTTTTCGAACAATTTTGACAGTACTGGCAACAAACTGATTGGTCTGTAAGAGGTGACCTCGCTAGTTGGTTTTCCTGCTTTGTGGATCATCATTATCTGTGACACCTTCCATATTCTGGGAAAGTACTGGACCCTGAGGACTCCATTAAAGAGAATAGTTATAAGCGTTAGGGCTTTTTTTGGTAATTCTTTTAGGATCTCCTTGGTGATCAGGTCAAAGCCTGGTGCCTTTTTGTCCTTTAGTTCCTTGATTGCTCTAGCCACTTCTCGCACAGAGACAGGTTGGGGAGGCAGCGACATCTGATATGCTTGGTTCAAAGCTGCATTTACCTGCATGTCGGATTCCACATCGCTGGTCTCATTCGGAGTAAACACACATTGCAGATGCTCAGTATCACATGAGCTTATTTTGTGACTTTATTTTTACATTTAAGTGCTACTACCACATTTTAATTTGCAATGTTTAATTAAAATGAACTATTAATGTAAAATTATGTACACTTTTTTGCAGGTTATCGGGAGAGGTGCGTTTGGAGAAGTCCGCTTAGTCCAGAAGAAAGACACAGGACATGTTTACGCAATGAAAATATTGAGAAAAGCCGATATGCTTGAGAGAGAACATGTATGTAAACAGATATTGCTTTAGTATCGTATTGTGTCCCAGTGGTTTGCGTTATCGTTTCTGTGAGAGATGGCCCTTCATGCTAGTTCTTCACACTGCCTTTCCGATTTCATCAGTGCAGACCCAACAGAGTTCGTGCATCTGTTTTGTCAGCAGCCAAGCTAAATTATAAAACTAGATGGTGCTATAACACTTTTCCATGTGTTAGTTTTTTATTTTATTTTAGGTGATCCCTTGGGTACTACAGTATATTTTTCTGGATGAAAAGTGTCTGTATGCAAAAATTCATTGATGACATTTATATTATTGAAATTGCGAAAATTATATTGATAATTATGTGGTATTTTTAGTTTACGAAAATAGTTTACGACTTATTCTCAGACCTACCGAATATACACAAAACACTTCATAAAAATCGGTCAAGCCGTTTCGGAGGAGTTTGGTTACAAACACTGTGCCACGAGAACTTTATAGATATAGAAAAATAAAAGCAATTTTCCCTTTTAGGTAGCTCATGTCCGTGCCGAGCGTGATATCCTCGTGAAAGCGGACAACCAATGGGTGGTAAAAATGTTCTATAGTTTCCAAGATCCCATGAACCTGTACCTCATTATGGAGTTCTTGCCCGGTGGTGACATGATGACTCTCCTAATGAAAATGGATACTTTGAGTGAGGAGTGCGCTCAATTCTACGTGGCTGAAACAGCGTTAGCTATTGACAGCATACATAAACTTGGTTTCATACATAGGTAATAAAAATATTAGCTTGTGCCCGTGACTATAATGAACATTACTTTTTTATTTAATTATTTTTTAAGGTATTTTGCAATCCTTGGTAACAGGGCTGTAAGGGGTTGTAAGTCAGTTAGTCCGTTTGTTAACGACAAGTGCAATAGGGATGGAAATGAAACCAATTTCTTGATATAACAGAAACACTCCCACGGATAGTTCCATCTGCATAATAACCTAATTTCCTTAACACACTTTTCATCCTGGCATTTCTCTATTAATACGAACGTATGTCCTTTTATACATTTCACATTTCGTGTTTTACTTTTAAAGCACAATTGATATATTTTATGTACATTGGTTTTTTACGCACATGTTTGGGTGCAATAACGTGTGGTGTCGTTTTTTGCATGTGCGACAAGTAGTTGACATATTACACCTATACACTGAGTGTTCCGGACTAAAACAGTTAAAAGACAAGTGTTGAGTTTGCACAAAATGTCGTCTAATGTCGACGCTCTCTCCGATAAATTTCTTGCAATTAATTAATTTGTGTTTATCTGAACAATATAAGCACAAAATTTCCCTGTTTGTAGTGGATTGTAAAGATTTTGATATGTCACCTATGTGGCTGCTCCTGTCGGATAACTTATATTCAAGTGATCGAAATCTTATTTCCAGAAATTCTTCTAGCATCTTGAACCTGGGCAACTCATCGTTGCCTTCACCTAATTTTGTCTCCCATTTCGCTCTGGATTCCGGATCAAGTTTCTGACTGATAATATATATGAGTATTAAGTCCCATGATTCTACATTAACACCCATGTTTCGCAACGACTGCAAACACTCGTTGGTTGTGTCCAGTAACAAACGGATGGCGCTAGTTGATTCCTGGAGCAAGGGTTTTTGTGTCATCAATCGTTTTATAATGGAATTTGCCATTGCTTTCTTGTTATCATATCTGTTAACAAGCCTATCCCAGCATATCTTGTAGTTATCTGCGGTGACTGATATGAATTTAACAAGGGTTTCGGCTTCTCCCGTAAGTGAGCTCTTTAAGTAATGAAGTCGTTGTACATCTTCGAGCGAACAGTTGTTGTGAATCAAAGATGTAAAGAGGTCTTTATAATTAGCCCATTCCGCATAATTACCTGAAAATTTAGGTAATGCTATTTCTGGTAATTTTACAAAAACCTGTCTTGATTCAGTTGTGTTTCTAAATTGCTCATTGTTTCCAACATCAACCTTCATACTATTCATACCTTCCTTCAACAACGTTTTATAATAGAAATATTCATCTTCAACTTCACTATAAAAATCTTTCTCCGCGTAATCGGTTTTTAAATATTCTTCGGTTTTCATTGAACCTACTATTTTTTGGTGAGTACCTACAAATAACATCCATTGTGCTTCTAAATTTTCCAGTCTAGATTCTAAATATGCAAATGTGAGACGCTCCTTTGGCGATTTTTTAAAGTTAGCTTTGCCCTTGAGAATTTTTGTACCTAGATCATTTTGTATTTTTAAAAAAGATTCGGCCATATTTAGCAACACTACAAACTAACGACAAATGAAACTATTATGCAGTTAAAGACTTAGACAATATTGCGTAGAAATGTTTTGAAATTTTTACAAGTATTTTTAACACTTATTGGCAGCAAAATCGGGCATAGGTTCCCCGTCTTAACGTTTTTTCTTAAATTATTCTAAGTCCATGCAACACTTGTAATTTTTTAAAGTTCTAACAGTTCATGCATAATTTAAATTTTAACTTGAAATTTTTCAAAGTTAATTTGCGGTTAATCACAAAGTTCAAAATATACTCACAGTTTTAATTTTTCTTTGGCACAACACAATTGACGTCACAAATTTTACGTCACACTACTTTTGACACTGACACTTGACCTTATAACTTCTGAGCTGACAGATAACTTGACAGATGACACTTGCAATGATTGCAGTAGATGCGATACTATTTAAATCAAACTTGAAACCTGGCTGTCCGTTTGACAGCGCTGACAATGATGAAGGCGGCCCTCACGAAGTCTGCTGGATGTCCGAGGAGCCTCTCTCCCGATCCGAAGCTGGCTCGTGCTGTGGCTTTCTTCTTCCGCCTGTGTTGTAGATTCAGCCCTCACGAAGTCTGCTGGTTGTTTGAGGAGATACACTCATCGTACCGAAGCTGGCCCGTGCTGTGGCAGTCCCTCCACTGCGGCTCCTTCTGAATGCGCTGGATAGTGACCCACTATCCTTTCCAAGCGCGCTGACGGTACAAGTGCACGCAGTCAACTTCCCTTGCCTAAATCCGGCTCGAAGGACCATGTACAAACTTGCACCCAAAAACCACCAATTTTATCCCAGGTTTAACACAAATAAAACGCAGGGAGTTTAAAATAGGTAAATCGTATAAAGCTATCTTTATTAAATAAACATTTTGAAGATATAAGAACCTCCATGAAAGAAACGTTCGCGTGTACATTTTCATATTAGCGCCATCTAGATTCAAGTCGTGGTCGCTACTTGTCATTTGTTAAATACGATTTAACAATGACTGTGTTCTCCTTTTCAGGGATATCAAGCCGGATAATTTGCTGTTGGACGCCCGCGGTCATATAAAGCTAAGCGATTTTGGTCTGTGCACTGGCTTGAAAAAGAGCCACCGTACAGATTTCTATCGGGACCTATCGCGAGCCACTCCCTCCGACTTCAGTAAGTTCGATTTCAGTAAGTCCACGTCCGGTACGTGGAGTACTTTTATTTATTATTTTTTTGTTTGTTTTGTCACTAATCGCACAAATACTCATGAGCACCAAAAATGTCGCCACTCACTGAAATGTTGTTTTAAATCGGATTCATATACATACTACCACTATTCACATGAAAGCCTATTAAATTGGTCATTTCGTTTCAAAAGTAATTGAACCTCTAAACACTCTTGTGTGTAAATTCATGAACATGAACGAACAACATCTTCGCGCTAAACGTTTTCGCCACTTGACTTAAAAATTAGGTATTGGTGAATCCCTTTTTTAACAAGCTTTTAATAATTTGTGTATTATAATTATAATATAATTTCTATAGATAGAATTAGATTAGCGTTATGTAAAATCAATATCAATAATAAATCTGTAAGTGTAGGTATTTTATGTATGTATATGTTCCTCCATAACTCTTAAACGAATTAACGATTTTCATGAAAATTTGTAGATAAACATTTATACGTACGAGATACAGGATAGGCTACTTTTTTCACGCGGACGAAGTCGCTGGCGCCATCTAGTTTCTTAATAAGTTTCTATTAATTTTAATTAGTTAAGCCTTAAGGATCGGCGCAGTATACGCAGCACAGCAAAGGATTTTTCCTAAACATATTTTTTGTTGCAATTGTTTTAGCACTCACACTCCTTTGCACATCGCGACGCGCCTTAAGCATTACGTGGCCTCTTATTAGTATTGAAATAAAATAATGTGACCGCTTTGATCATTGCAATAAGGTTAAAAATAACATGCTTAGCAAAAATTCACTTCCTCTGCCTGTCCTAAATTTCCGTTACGTGTAATTCTATTTCGAACTGATAAAAGCATTAATAGTCTAAAGGGAATATTTTAGTTTCGACTTCGTCGTCGGCAATGGATTCGAAGAGGCGAGCGGAATCGTGGAAACGCAACCGAAGAGCACTCGCCTACTCCACAGTCGGCACTCCCGATTACATAGCGCCCGAAGTCTTTTTGCAGACGGGCTATGGATCGCAGGCGGATTGGTGGAGTCTCGGAGTTATTATGTGAGTATATTTGCTTACTAAGTTTTCTATGCCGATACGGTGTTGAACTATTTCATTAAATTACCTCTCTTTTAATCGAATATTTAGTAATAGTTCTGTTCGCGTTAATAAAGTGTGAGTTGGGGAACTACTCAGTGTTCGGAAATGTTACGCTGTTTATATGTGTGAACGCAATTTGCATTTGATAAAATGTATTTGTGCATTTTTTACATTAAAACTAGCGTTCAGCCTCCATCTTCACACTTGGTTAAAATTTTCAAAAATTCTTTGTTAGCACATGCTTACGTTTTTGGCTGCCTTTCAAATTAGACTTCGTAGTTTTGACTGTGCGTTTATCAGTTATTAGAATAAATAGACTCACTGGCTAAATTATAAATTATATCTACTGTTAAAGAGAAAGTAATTAGTTCTTTTTAAAGAATATTTCAAAACGTAGATCACTGTGGTAGTTTAAAGAGATTTTTTCTTATTAGGTACGAAATGCTGATTGGATACCCTCCGTTCTGTTCGGAGTCGCCGCAGGACACTTATAGGAAGGTGATGTCGTGGCGCGAGTCCCTCACCTTCCCACCCGAGATACCCATAAGCGAGGAGGCCAGGGAGACCATATTGCGCTTTTGCTCAGAGCCGGATCGCAGGTAACAAATGCTTTTTACTCTGTCGAAAATTGCTGTCTGTATTCTTTTTTTTGCCATATTTATGAATTGTGGTAATTGCAGGCTGGGTTCTCAACGCGGCATAGAGGATGTGAAGGGTGTGTCGTTTTTCCGCGGCGTCGATTGGAGCCACGTCCGCGAACGACCGGCGGCCATTTCGGTCGAAGTCCGCTCCATAGACGACACTAGCAACTTTGATGACTTCCCAGATGTAAAACTTGAAATACGTAAGTGAATCATATCATTACCATAACTTTTAAAAACAGTCTACTTTTGTGGAACTATTTGTATCTCTATAGTATAGATTGTGAAAAAAAAATTGTGGCTATATTGGGCATCGAATTAATATAAACTCTGCGAGCATGGAACCCGTCCCTTCATACTAGTTACCGTAAATTTTCGACGCCAAAATATGACAAATATAGAATATGACATAGAACGCAAGTATTAATACCTTCAAACTATTAGCATTTAAAAAGAAACTTTAATGATAACACGTCTCGGTTGCTATTAGGATGCACTTTGTACTTACGACATTTTATAAATAAGTTTATAAAAGTTCGATCATTTTTCAAAATTTGACATTAGATCAGACAGTTGATGGCTAATAAGCGGGAATGTTTCATGCAAGAGTCAACAATCATTTTTGTGTAATAAAATTTAATTCTTTTTTCAAGTATATAATAAGAAAAAAGTTAACAACGAGTACAAGTAGTTATTCATAAATACAAAATATTCTACTTCGAAAAATTCAAAATTCGAGATAATTCGAGATATTTACATACAATAAATTACTAATTATTTCAGAATTAAATTTGATATTTGGTCAAAGTAAAGGATAGATAATAAAATATTAGAAGTATGCATTGTGATACTTTTAAGAATTTTGTAAACGCAGATAGAAGTGAAAACTTGTATTTTTCCAATTTTAAAGTTATAAATATCATTATACACATACACACACACGATACAATGTATCATCAATCCAAGCGGACTTGACGTCGAATAATCCCTATTCATTCAGTATCACCGACCCCAGCCTGATGGTTCACAAAACGTGCCTAAAGATGTTTTCACTTCAATAAATCTTTGTATCTTTTTCAATAATCTTTTTCCAGCTGAAAATGAAAATAGGAACTCGAAAACTAAATAATATATTAGTAATAATTATAATTATAATAATAATTTATTTATTTATATTACTTTTTTATATATGTATGTATATTTATTCTCTTATATTTAGTCCCTATAATAAAATAAAATATAATCTTAATAAATTGCATTAGATCATTTGGCATAATGACATCCCTAACAAAGAATATGAGATATTTTAATTTTAAGGCCTTGAGATAATGGGACGAATTATTTTTGCACCACTTGACAACACACGAAGGCATGTTGAATAAAATAAACTATTTTTTAAAAATTTCTTTGACAGCGTTTAGACGTCCGCACTTGACAATGTGGCAAAATGAACTAATTCAAGTCGCGGCTTAGTATTTCAAGCCCTGCCCACCCCGGCTCAGCTGTCGAGGGGTCATATTGAGACGCTAACAATTTTTCCAGTATTTTTCAGTTCGCTGATATTGGGTGGTTTAGATTTACAATTGTACCAGAGACAGTTTGATCCTTTTTTTTTGCGTTCTAGTAGGATAACATCTAGCAGGACCGCTATAGTAGCTGTAATAGCTACAAAGCAAAGTATTACTATCGTGGAGCCGTTTTATGTTTTCCCATTTGACGTTTAGCAGATTGACATAACTAGTGATGGTTATAGTATAACAGAATTAGTGCCACTATCGACACATTTTAAAATTAGTATCCGTGACATACATTTATTACATAACTGTAATGTTCACATTACTAACAGACACTTCAATTTCGAGAAAATTAAAAAATATATATATTTATTATTCATAATCGGACAGCGAATAGCTTAAAACGCTGTAGTCATGATCTTGAATTAAAATATTATTATCAATAATGCAGTCTATTCTGGTATCGCGTTCAAAATCTGCTAAATCTTTAATTCAAAACCTTGTCACATCGTAGTAAAGATTTGAGATTAAACTCTCCTTGTGAATGTCTCGAAATGTTGATGTTATGTACCCAACACGATAGAGAATGTTGTACCTTAAAGCGACCAGTGCCAGTGTTACCACCCAGCGTACCATCTAGCCTTTTTTTATATTAGTTACTGTGACCAGACGCAGCATTTCTTGCAATACTAATGATGCAATTGTTATTTCCAGCGGCCGCTCCTATCGCTCAGGACGGTGAGGTGGCATACAAAGACTGGGTGTTCATCAACTATACGTTCAAGAGATTTGAGGGGCTCACGCAACGCGGCACACCCACAAAGAAATGAACACGTACACAATGATTACTTGTGTCCGTAGGTCCGTGTTTACTTGGCACCGAGTATTATAATATTTTTTATAATCTGTTGAAACTGTTCAATCCAATTAAATGCCTTATCTTTCTACAAGAGACTTTGCATGAAAATAGTGAGCCTCTTAATAAGTTACACTTAGATCCGTTAGTTAGATGTAAAGGTTAACATTTTAAGTTCGAGTAGTGTATTGAAAAAAAAATTTCTTCACAAGTTTTTCCCAATTAAATTCTTACGCAATTCATTGTTCAATTTGTATTTTTTTTTTATTTGCCTTCAGAGAATCATTAAGTATTATGATATTTTTAGCGATCCGTTACACTTGACAGCGCCATCTATCCAGAATCCGGTTAAGCGACTAACATTACAACTGCTTGGTGATATTTTTAGCTATCCATTCCACGGTAGATGCCGTTTTAGACTTTCAACGCGGACGAAGTCGCGAGCACCAGCTAGTATTCAATAAATTAAAAAAAAACTTCGAGACATTAGCTCTGAAATGTATACACATTTCTGATGCTTACTGTACCTACTTAAATAGGTACTAATAGCTTAATAACACAAGGTTATTATTCTCAAATACTGATCAAGTAATTTAATATGTAAGTTCGTATACGTACATATTAAAATTTGTGAATGAGTTTCAAAGGAAGATTTTATATTCTCCATTGAAAACCAGTTTCGACAACAGAATTATTTTTCTGCAAAACTGCGAAACTAGGTTTCCAAAAAAGAAAAATAATTCCGTTTTCTAAACTGGTTTCGAACCTTTGGTTTCCAAAAAGCCGAAGCGTTTCAACCGACTTCCAAAAAAGGAGGAGGTTCTCAATTCGAGTGTATTTTTTTTTAAATGTTTGTTACCTCATAACTTCCACAAGAATACTTCATTTTTATATAAATTACATAATTTTAAATTCTTGTGTTTGTTCATCAAAGAGCCGCTCTTATGATTCTCTGCTGGTATTTAAAGTGTAAGTGACTGTATATATTTTCCAGTAATATGAATGCATGATCTACATCACAATTTTGATTCTCGTTTTACATATAAATACTAATAATAAATACTAGATCATTTATTTATGATGATTCATTTTTTAAAATTTAATTTATGTAAAGTGAAATCCATTAATTTACAATGTACCATCTGATAATGTCCTATTGTGTTGAATATTTTTTTAAATAAGCTTTGTTTTGGACTTTTTGAACATCTTTTCTTGATAAACTTGTAAGACAGGTGCCGTAGCATGTAAACACATGCAACACCTAGACGCTCTTGAAACCCTCATAGGATGTAGTCCGCACCATAGAGGAAATACGTTTCGACAAAAAAAATATATCCTAATCGCTAAGTTTCCTCACAGCAAAATTGTAAAATATTAATAGGGTAAAAATATTTTTTGTGTACCTATATAAATGAGTTTGTTGTTCATATGTGAACACACGTACGCATATCACGTCATATTCTTTAAAAATTTGCGTGTTCACTTACAATGACACCAAGTCTTTACACTGTACCTATAAAGGATTCAAAATGAGGGCTCAGTAAAATGGTACCTTGTAAATTATAGATTGTACATAACGGGTTAAAAAAAATAACTAGAACATATTCAATAAGAGAAAAATTTAAAATAATAGTATTTTCTTACTAGCCAGTATTTTAGTCGGTCACGTGTCGAAGCGCGATGCGGCTTAAAACCTCCAAAAAAACTTTTGCCATTAGAAAAATTGTATATAATAATAACATAATAATTATTACAAAGTATAATCGAGATGACGCAATTATAAATAACTCATAACAAAACGTCGTTGCCAATTCGAGTTTATTCGTTGTATAGGAAAGTAGTTGTTTTGATTTTACTTTAGTTATACATAGTACTATATTTTGCCGCAAAGATTAATGATATATATATACTAAGTATGCGTAAAACGGTGATTGTATAGTCATACAAACAAACCGCAGAAGTCATCTTAGGCACCTCAGAATTATGCCGTTTACCTTGAGGATCTTACGTACGGATTTGTTTAACTTAGACGAAGCGGATTCGATGCAGGTGCCAAGCGGAGTTCTACATGCAATACACACCAACATAGATGTGTGTGTGTGTGTGTGTGTGTGCGTGCGTGCGTGTGACTTGTATTGAACATTTTTTTTTCTCTGTTGTATTCTTGCCTAGATTATATAATTAATAAGATGTCAGGGGGGAAGTAGTAATAATTTTTTAATTGAAATAAAGGGTTCCCGTTACAATCAGACAAACGAAACGTAATTTATTCTATAACAATATTATTCAAGTGCAGTATTAAATTGTAAATTTTTAGTTTGCGGAGCTGTTTAGTGGCTATGAATCAATACTCATCATCATGACGAATAGAGTTTTGTGTTTTGTACAAAACCTTTGTAAGTAATAGTTTTAATTACAACTGTGGTGTAAAATGTGAGTTGTTTTATTTAGTTTTGAAAATGTTAGTCAGGAATGTGTATAAACCCTTCTGGGGTATCAAAAAGAGTTTTATAAATCGAGAATTTTTAATATTCAAATAAATATTATATATACAGGAAGACCAATACCAACGAACTCGGATTGTAAATTTTAAATAGAAGATTTTGCATTTTTATGCACTTGTACTTTTTTTATATAGTACTTTTTCGAATTTCGCAAATTCAAATAGTGCTAAAAAAAATTATGGATGGTTTAAATTCAAAAATAATAATTGTTAGCAAGACTCATGATCACGCATCACACACATTAATTTAGTTAGTTAACTACATGCTTGTTATTGTTAAATAAAAAGAGAATATTAATAAATTATTTAAATTCTTAATGTGTGGTGTGGCTTATGACGATAATTTAGTGGACTGTATATTTTAATGGTGCGTGCAATCAAGGGGCTAGGAGAAGAGTGGGACAGGACATGCAACACCTACCTCGTCGGCTGCCGGTTGTGATGCAAATCCTCCAGGACACCTCGTTCTGGTTTCCAAACTGTCCTTTTTACACCTCAACTGCACTCGCGGGAACCACACCATAAGGGGAATTACACTAGCATAATGCTGCAGCGATGCGGTGTAGGATTAATCAGATTTATTATTGATTATAAATCCGCGCGGCGCGGTGTTTCGATTCGAACCGGTGAGCGTTCGTTGTCTCATCCGTGTGGACGCCGGAGGGCGCCACTTGCGTTGCGATGCGGTGATTGCATGTTTGTTGGCATGGTTTCAAGGAGTAGGGAACGCACCATAGTTAACTAATTAATTTGGCGCCACCAATGTGTAAAGTTATTTTTTTTGTTTTAACAATAAAAAATATGTTTCTTGTATGTGATTTACGAATGTGGCAATATAAATAAATATTGAAATTAAGATTTTTAGAGTGTTCATTCAACAGCATTCAATCCATTCCGTATCTACTGTTCTGTTATGGTTGTCAAATTTTTTAATAACCAAAATTTTATGTAACTATTATCTCGGTATAGAGCAATTTAAGTTCTTTAAAAACAAATTAATTTCGTTAAAAAAAAATTAAAAAAAAAAATACATTTTATTGTTCTACACCATACTACCATAGATAACTATCTGTACCACTCCTACGTATCCCCACCACTGCTCATCCCCGCCACTACTCATTCCCGCTCTATAGTTTCGTTCGTTTGCATTATTTCGCATTCTCTACTTCGTGTTAGGCGGACGTTTTAATATTGTATTAGTTCAAAGCTCTGTGAAGTCTATTTAGTATATTGAGAATAGTGTTAAAGAATCTTGAACAATGTTTTCCTGTTTCGGAAATATGAAACGCCTATTTGGTGGTAGGTCAATTTACTTATTTACTTCATGAGTGTGTTCGTTGTCCGATTGCCTTCAATTTTGAAAAACTTTTTTCTACTTGCAGAGGAGGAGGAGCGGTCCTCAGAGGTGGAAACTTCTTCATTTGTTAGGGTGATGACGGCCACTGATAACATCCGCTTTAGCGGCCACACTCTAGACAAGGCCACCAAGGCGAAAGTGACCCTAGAGAACTTCTACACAAACCTCATCCCCCAGTATTTGGAGAGAAAGCAGAGGTAAGTTTTTTTTTTATTTCATACAAATTTTTCAGTAATGTAAGGGTTAACAGAAGGGCTTCAATACTGGAAGCTTAATATGAAGGTTTAGAATCGGTGAAAAAACTTAGACGCTTTCTTTCTATAAGGCAATCTCGCTTTTTATTACCATCTGATATTAATTTTGTTTTTGTATTTGATCAATGATTTCTTTTAATTTTGCATTTTTTACCAATTTTTTTTTTAATAACTACCCTCCAACGAATTAATTGAAAAAAATATTTGGCGAATTGGTCCATATTATGTTCTCATGAGTTTACTGCTAGGCAACATATTTAGCGATTCATTTTTATTTATATATGTATATTTTTACGTTGAATCTTATTTTAAGAAATGCAGAAGAATTGGATCCATAAATATTGATTTAAATTTGATACTGTGCATTCGAAAACAAATGTTTCGTAATAAAATGAGGGAATTTGTAAATTTTCTAATAATCGATCACGCCTTTCTGGGATCTTCATGAATTTATTTAGAACAAAATTTTGTCAAGTGCAATAATTGTTAAAATTTTTATATCAAGCTTCTATTGATTATTTTTTGGAAACTGCTAGGGTAGTTGTGTATTATACATTAACTAACATAAAATAAAATACTTGGTAAAAATTTAATAAATATGTTTCCAATCAGTTTTGTGGTAGTTTTGAAATGAATTGCTAATAATACAACATATCCAAATTTTATATCTTTACATGTTTCATTCTCCTGTATATCTATCACTGATGGCTAACTTTAATTTTTTTTTAATTCACCTATCAAGCTTCTAGTCTTTCTGCCTGTGTTAATTTTAATTTTAGGAAAAATGTTTGAAAATTTTTTTGAAACTTACCCACTGTTTAAAAAAAAAGTTAATTTTTAAAAAATAATTTGAGGATTTAAAAAACAAATTCTTTTTCAATTTCTTTCACCCATCGATATTACATACGTATATGGGGCATGCCAAAAGTAATCAGATTACATTATAACATTACTTTATAACATTACTAGCTGGCGTCCGCGTTGAAAAAGAAAAAAATAGCCTATTCTGTGAAAAAAATCAGTTAATTCTTTTAAGAGTTATGGAGGAACATATATACATACAATACCTGCTCTTACAAATTTACATATTATTAGTATTGATAGAGTGGAAAGTTATACAAACAATCTTAACTATTTAGTGATAAATTTAAATATGTTCCATTTTTTAATTTATTCGGAATTTCGGTATAGGTACTTTATCTCTAAAGTGCAGAGCAATGCTGTGTCTCTTATTAACTCTAAGACATTTTATTTTCTAGGTTGGAAAAGTTGGAGGAGTCACTTAAGGATGAAAATTTGACGGAGAGTCAGAAACAAGAAAAGAGGCTGCAGCATGCTCAGAAGGAGACAGAATTCCTCAGACTCAAGCGATCCCGTCTTGGAGTTGAGGATTTTGAACCGCTCAAGGTAAAGAGTTCTTTTTTAATTCTTAAATCTCCCATCATACCTAAAATGTTATTTTTTGTCACATTTAGTATCACATGTACATTTATTTTTGAGCTTATTTTGTGACTTTATTTTTACATTTAAGTGCTACTACCACATTTTAATTTGCAATGTTTAATTAAAATGAACTATTTATAATTTTCACATCATAAATTGAGTTAAGTATATTAATGTAAAATTATGTACACTTTTTTGCAGGTTATCGGGAGAGGTGCGTTTGGAGAAGTCCGCCTAGTCCAGAAGAAAGACACAGGACATGTTTACGCAATGAAAATATATAGAAAAGCCGATATGCTTGAGAGAGAAGAGGTATGTAAACAGATATTGCTTTAGTATCGTATTGTGTCCCAGTGGTTTGCGTTATCGTTTCTGTGAGAGATGGCCCTTCATGCTAGTTCTTCACACTGCCTTTCCGATTTCATCAGTGCAGACCCAACAGAGTTCGTGCATCTGTTTTGTCAGCAGCCAAGCTAAATTATAAAACTAGATGGTGCTATAACACTTTGGCCATGTGTTAGTTTTTTATTTTATTTTAGGTGATCCCTTGGGTACTACAGTATATTTTTCTGGATGAAAAGTGTCTGTATGCAAAAATTCATTGATGACATTTATATTATTGAAATTGCGAAAATTATATTGATAATTATGTGGTATTTTTAGTTTACGAAAATAGTTTACGACTTATTCTCAGACCTACCGAATATACACAAAACACTTCATAAAAATCGGTCAAGCCGTTTCGGAGGAGTTTGGTTACAAACACTGTGCCACGAGAACTTTATAGATATAGAAAAATAAAAGCAATTTTCCCTTTTAGGTAGCTCATGTCCGTGCCGAGCGTGATATCCTCGTGAAAGCGGACAACCAATGGGTGGTAAAAATGTTCTATAGTTTCCAAGATCCCATGAACCTGTACCTCATTATGGAGTTCTTGCCCGGTGGTGACATGATGACTCTCCTAATGAAAAAGGATACTTTGAGTGAGGAGTGCGCTCAATTCTACGTGGCTGAAATAGCGTTGGCTATTGACAGCATACATAAACTTGGTTTCATACATAGGTAATAAAAATATTAGCTTGTGCCCGTGACTATAATGAACATTACTTTTTTATTTAATTATTTTTTAAGGTATTTTGCAATCCTTGGTAACAGTACTGTAAGGGGTTGTAAGTCAGTTAGTCCGTTTGTTAACGACAAGTGCACTAGGGATGGAAATGAAACAGAACAGAACAGAACAATGAAACAGAAACACTCCCACGGATAGTTCCATCTGCATAATAACCTAATTTCCTTAACACACTTTTCATCCTGGCATTTCTCTATTAATACGAACGCATGTCCTTTTATACATACCACATTTCGTGTTTTATTTAAAGCACAATTGATATATTTTATGTACATTGGTTTTTTACGTACATGTTGATGACTGTGTTCTCCTTTTCAGGGATATCAAGCCGGATAATTTGCTGTTGGACGCCCGCGGTCATATAAAGCTAACCGATTTTGGTCTGTGCACTGGCTTGAAAAAGAGCCACCGTACAGATTTCTATCAGGACCTATCGCGAGTCACTCCCTCCGACTTAAGTAAGTTCGATTTCATTAAGTCCACGTACCGGTTGAGTACTTTTATTTATTATTTTTTTGTTTGTTTTGTCACTAACCGCACAAATACTCATGAGCACCAAAAATGTCGCCACCCACTGAAATGTTGTTTTAAATCGGATTCATATACATACTACCACTATTCACATGAAAGCCTATTAAATTGGTCATTTCGTTTCAAAAGCAATTGAACCTCTAAACACTCTTGTGTGTAAATTCATGAACATGAACGAACAACATCTTCGCGCTAAACGTTTTCGCCACTTGACTTAAAAATTTAGGTATTGGTGAATCCCTTTTTTAACAAGCTTTTAATAATTTGTGTATTATAATTATTATATAATTTCTATGGATAGAATTAGATTAGCGTTATGTAAAATCAATATCAATAATAAATCTGTAAGTGTAGGTATTTTATGTATGTATATGTTCCTCCATAACTCTTAAACGAATTAACTGACTTTCATGAAAATTTGTAGATAAACATTTATACGTACGAGATACAGGATAGGCTACTTTTTTCACGCGGACGAAGTCGCTGGCGCCAGCTAGTTTCTTAATAAGTTTCTATTAATTTTAATTAGTTAAGCCTTAAGGATCGGCGCAGTATACGCAGCACAGCAAAGGATTTTTCCTAAACATATTTTTTGTTGCAATTGTTTTAGCACTCACACTTGGCCTCTTATTAGTATTGAAATAAAATAATGTGACCGCTTTGATCATTGCAATAAGGTTAAAAATAACATGCTTAGCAAAAATTCACTTCCTGTGCCTGTCCTAAATTTCCGTTACGTGTAATTCTATTTCGAACTGATAAAAGCATTAATAGTCTAAAGGGAATATTTTAGTTTCAACTTCGTCGTCGGCAAGGGATTCGAAGAGGCGAGCGGAATCGTGGAAACTCAACCGAAGAGCACTCGCCTATTCCCCAGTCGGCACTCCGAATTACATGGCGCCCGAAGTCTTTTTGCAGACGGGCTATGGATCGCAAGCGGATTGGTGGAGTCTCGGAGTTATTATGTGAGTATATTTGCTTACTATGTCTTCTATGCCGATACGGTGTTGAACTATTTCATTAAATTACCTCTCTTTTAATGGTCCGAAGCCAGGCACTAATTTCGTCAATGATTTCCTCTCAGTCGATAATTTGTAAGTCGATAAGTCGATAATCAGCTGACAAGCATTCCACCAAGATATAATCAGCTGACTTTTTATTTAGTAACAGCAATACATAAACTATCATCTGATAAATTTTCTATAGGGAGGTAATCACTGAACACGTATATATTCGTGTGACCTGCTGACGTATAATCCACCATTTTATAAATAGCTGACAATTTTGTTTCTTCAAAATATTAGGCTAACTATAATTTGATGAATTTTTAATCGGGAATAATTGATTAAAAAAATTTTTATTATGTGCGTGGGCGGCTACCACTCTACTGCTCAACCCGCCATCGGAGCCGCAGCTGACGTTCACAACGCTTCATGATACAACTCTCTCAGTCATTTTACGAGTTATCGACTGAGAGGAAATTGGTCATGAAAATCTGTCGCTGGCTCATGGACCATAATCGAATATTGAAAAAAAAATTAATGGATTATATTCGCTATATATTTAGTAAGAGTTCTGTTCGCGTTAATAAAGTGAGAGTTGGGGAACTACTCAGTCTTCAGAAATGCTACCCTGTTAATATGTGTGAACGCAATTTGCATTTATTAAAAATGCATTTAGTCTTCGCGCTAGGTTAAAATTTTCTAAAAAAATTTCTTAGCACATGCTTACGTTTTTGGCTGCCTTTCAAATTAGACTTCGTAGTTTTGGTTGTGCGTTTATTATGATCAGTTATTAGAATAAATAGACTCACTGGCTAAATTATAAATTATATCTACTGTTAAAGAGAATTAATTAGTTCTTTTTAAACAATATTTCAAAACGTAGATCACAGTTTAAAGAGATTTTTTTCTTATTAGGTACGAAATGCTGATTGGATACCCTCCGTTCATTACGGAGTCGGTGGAGGAAACTTTTAAGATGGTGATATCGTGGCGCGAGTCCCTCACCTTCCCACCCGAGATACCCATAAGCGAGGAGGCCAGGGAGACCATATTGCGCTTTTGCTCAGAGCCGGATCGCAGGTAACAAATGCTTTTTACTCTGTCGAAAATTGCTGTCTGTATTCTTTTTTTTTTGCCATATTTATGAATTGTGGTAATTGCAGGCTGGGTTCTCAACGCGGCATAGAGGATATGAAGGGTGTGTCGTTTTTCCGCGGCGTCGATTGGAGCCACATCCGTGAACGACCGGCGGCCATTTCGGTCGAAGTCCACTCCATAGACGACACTAGCAACTTTGATGACTTCCCGGATGTAAAACTTGAAATACGTAAGTGAATCATATCATTACCATAAGTTTTAAAAACAGTCTACTTTTATAGAACTATTTGTATCTCTATAGATTGTGAAAAAAAAAATTGTGGGTATATTGGGTGGTTTAGATTTACAATTGTACCAGAGACAGTTTGATCCTTTTTTTTGCGTTCTAGTAGGATAACATCTAGCAGGACCGCTATAGTAGCTGTAATAGCTACAAAGCAAAGTATTACTATCGTGGAGCCGTTTTATGTTTTCCCATTTGACGTTTAGCAGATTGACATAACTAGTGATGGTTATAGTATAACAGAATTAGTGCCACTATCGACACATTTTAAAATTAGTATCCGTGACATACATTTATTACATAACTGTAATGTTCACATTACTAACAGACACTTCAATTTCGAGAAAATTAAAAAAATATATATATATTATTCATAATCGGACAGCGAATAGCTTAAAACGCTGTAGTCATGATCTTGAATTAAAATATTATTATCAATAATGCAGTCTATTCTGGTATCGCGTTCAAAATCTGCTAAATCTTTAATTCAAAACCTTGTCACATCGTAGTAAAGATTTGAGATTAAACTCTCCTTGTGAATGTCTCGAAATGTTGATTTTATGTACCCAACACGATAGAGAATGTTGTACCTTAAAGCGACCAGTGCCAGTGTTACCACCCAGCGTACCATCTAGCCTTTTTTTATATTAGTTACTGTGACCAGACGCAGCATTTCTTGCAATACTAATGATGCAATTGTTATTTCCAGCGGCCGCTCCTATCGCTCAGGACGGTGAGGTGGCATACAAAGACTGGGTGTTCATCAACTATACGTTCAAGAGATTTGAGGGGCTCACGCAACGCGGCACACCCACAAAGAAATGAACACGTACACAATGATCAACAATTACACCCGCAAACTCAAATATACACACTCAGTTCGGTCCGTGTTTACTTGGCACCGAGTATTATAATAATTTTTATAATCTGTTGATTTGTTTAATGCATGCATAAAAAACGTCCAAGAATAAATAGCTGATTTATCAAGTGAACACGACCAATAGTTTTTAATGACTTGCTCTCGTTTTTAATAATGCTAAGTTTAAACTCTCTAATGTCCGATGATTAAAATAAAGTGAATTTTATCATTTGTTTAATGAATTTACTAATATACTAGGGAAAACCCAAAACCTCCGTGTGCGGTTCCAGATCCGCCATCGGACGCGTCCCCAGGTTGCGGATAGGGGAATGCCCCCCAGATATGGGGGGTACCGGTTTCGGCCGGCGTGGACAAAAACTGGCATGTGGCTGCCTGCTCTTTTTTAAGGGTGGGCATTGCACGGCCACATGAACCCGTAGCCTCACTCAGTGGGGTCGGGGGTCCGGCGCACTGAGCGTCGGATCGCGAGGAAGAAAACCTCTCTAAAAAATCACACTCTGAGGGTGAAGCCATGGCTTCTTGATCAAGAAGCCTACGGCTGTCACCAGTGGACCCCTCGTGGGTCGTGGGTTGGCCAGCGGGAGCTGGCGGTCCGGTCCGTCCGGACATGATGGCGGCGCGCACAATAGCGCTTTTGATGGGCCCAGAGATGGGCCAGCGGAGCCTCGGCTCGTGGCGGCGGGCCTGATAAGGTCCACGGGCGCGGCGTGTGGCTTAGGCCACCGTCGGGCAAACCGTAACCCCGCACTCGCGGGGCCGGGGGTCTGGCGCACTGAGCGTCGGGCCGCGTGGAAGAAAACCACTATAAAAAACCCCAAATTACCCCAAACTTAAGGTTGGCGTGCCGATGGGTTGAGTGGCCGGGGGGAACCCGGTCCCAAGCGCTCCTGCGGCCTGTTGGGAAAGGGCTGCAGGTACGCTTCCCATACAACTATGGTAATGGGAAACAAGGAAAAAATTATGTCGAGCGATCCGGCTAACGCCCGGCGCTTGGGGGTAGCTCGGCCCCCGAGTGTGAAGTATATAACGAGCGGCGCATGCGACCCGCCTCGCCAGCGGCGTCGACCGGTAACCGGGCCGGCCGATGAGAAATTTGCTACCGGCAAATGCGATTGCAGCGCTTCTAGCCACCCCTGCGTCTGGTGCGAGGCCAGGGAGCAGAAGCTAGAGGCTCTCGGAGTGTGCACACGTGCGCGTGCTAAGGCTGGGGGAAGCAGCAAGGCTTCTAGCCCTGTGGTTCTCCCCCACCGAGAGAAGACGCCGCGGTCGGGAGTCCTCCCGTGCCTCATCGGTGTTGGGCGGGCGCAGACCTGCCAGATTTTCTGCCGGGTCTGCGGAGGAGTTCCTGCGCTCGTCGGACTCTGAGCCCAGGGGTCGTGGTAGGCCCCATGGCCTTGAAAAAGGGTTGACCCAAGCTGGCGCAAAGCGGAGGGCAAAACAGTTTGTCTCCGATTCGGACCCTGCCCTCTCTGAGGAGGAGTTCCGGTCGGCCAAATCCGCATCCCCTCCGAAAGAAACGAGGGCGGAAATATTGGCTGTTGAGTTTCGCCGGCTGAGAGATGACAACAGGCGCCTCCGCAAGCAGCTGGAGGCCCTTCAAGTGGAGATGGTGGCGCACAGGCGGTCCTGCCCCGAGAGACCCCGCCCCGAGCCCCTGGTCGACGTACAACCTTCCATGGTGGTGCCTGAGACAGCGGCTGCTGGTCAGCTGTTGTCTCGGGCGGAATTTTTAGAGACCATGGGGTCTCTGCAGGGGGAGCTCCTTGACCAAGTAGGCTTCTGGGTCAATGCGCGCCTGGAGGGCTTGGAGGTAGATGGCAGGCTACTTCCGGCCCAGCAATTGAGACCGCCACTGATGGCAGACCGCCGCAAGGAGAAGCGTGCCCCTGCCATGCAGGCCTCGGTGACGACGCTCTCCGCCTCCTCTAACCTGCCTAGGAAGGCGAGGGCTGTGAAGGTGGCCAAACCCCCTGCCTCGAAGGCTAAGGCTCAGGCTGGGTCGCCCACTCAGCCGGGAGGTACCGCCGCCAGCTGGACGGAGGTAGTCAGGCGCAAGAAGCGCGCCCCTGCCTCTGCCCCTCCAGCTTCGTTGGCGGCTAAGTCTACCGTGGAATGGATCGCTAAAAATATCACGAAGCAGTTGTAATGTTAGTCGCTTAACCGGATTCTGCATAGATGGCGCTGTCTAGTGTATCCCGGGCCAAGCCGCTAGTATTTACTGTTATTTTAGATTTCCCAAATCGGTCCAGTAGTTTCGGAGCCTATTCTATACAAATTTGCGTGTTCACTTACAATGACACCAGTCTTGACACTGTACCTATAAAGGATTCAAAATGAGGGCTCAGTAAAATGGTACCTTGTAAATTATAGATTGTACATAACGGGTTAAAAAAAATAACTAGAACATATTCAATAAGAGAAAAATTTAAAATAATAGTATTTTCTTACTAGCCAGTATTTTAGTCGGTCACGTGTCGAAGCGCGATGCGGCTTAAAACCTCCAAAAAAACTTTTGCCATTAGAAAAATTGTATATAATAATAACATAATAATTATTACAAAGTATAATCGAGATGACGCAATTATAAATAACTCATAACAAAACGTCGTTGCCAATTCGAGTTTATTCGTTGTATAGGAAAGTAGTTGTTTTGATTTTACTTTAGTTATACATAGTACTATATTTTGCCGCAAAGATTAATGATATATATATACTAAGTATGCGTAAAACGGTGATTGTATAGTCATACAAACAAACCGCAGAAGTCATCTTAGGCACCTCAGAATTATGCCGTTTACCTTGAGGATCTTACGTACGGATTTGTTTAACTTAGACGAAGCGGATTCGATGCAGGTGCCAAGCGGAGTTCTACATGCAATACACACCAACATAGATGTGTGTGTGTGTGTGTGTGTGTGCGTGCGTGCGTGTGACTTGTATTGAACATTTTTTTTTCTCTGTTGTATTCTTGCCTAGATTATATAATTAATAAGATGTCAGGGGGGAAGTAGTAATAATTTTTTAATTGAAATAAAGGGTTCCCGTTACAATCAGACAAACGAAACGTAATTTATTCTATAACAATATTATTCAAGTGCAGTATTAAATTGTAAATTTTTAGTTTGCGGAGCTGTTTAGTGGCTATGAATCAATACTCATCATCATGACGAATAGAGTTTTGTGTTTTGTACAAAACCTTTGTAAGTAATAGTTTTAATTACAACTGTGGTGTAAAATGTGAGTTGTTTTATTTAGTTTTGAAAATGTTAGTCAGGAATGTGTATAAACCCTTCTGGGGTATCAAAAAGAGTTTTATAAATCGAGAATTTTTAATATTCAAATAAATATTATATATACAGGAAGACCAATACCAACGAACTCAGATTGTAAATTTTAAATAGAAGATTTTGCATTTTTATGCACTTGTACTTTTTTTATATAGTACTTTTTCGAATTTCGCAAATTCAAATAGTGCTAAAAAAATTATGGGTGGTTTAAATTCAAAAATAATAATTGTTAGCAAGACTCTTTCTGGGCACTCATAATAATGCATGATCACGCATCACACACATTAATTTAGTTAGTTAACTACATGCTTGTTATTGTTAAATAAAAAGAGGATATTAATAAATTATTTAAATTCTTAATGTGTAAATTTATTTTTTTTGTTTTAACGATAAAAAATATGTTTCTTGTATGTGATTTACGAATGTGGCAATATAAATAAATATTGAAATTAAATAATATTTAGTTTTTTTTATCATCCCATTTCAATTTCAAGGCATGAGATTGGCCATCTTACTACCAGTGGTAACACGTAATTTTTTTGCCTGTGTTACCACTAACTGCTCGGGTAGTAACAAGGAATATTTTTGTTTCCCATATTACTACTGCCCTATTATCATGGTTCGAACTTTTTCCTTTTTCCAAAATCCAACATTTATTATTATGACATAATTAAGAAACTGATAGTAAATAGTAAGATGGGTTTTAAGTTCTCGATGTTTTATTATGCAATGTTGAGCAGGTATGTTGACTAAAGAGTGGTAATAATTCACGCTTATAAAACCATGATAGGTATATGTGGATACTAGACTTAGTGATCGCATCAAAATTGTCAAATACTTAATTACGGTAAGGCCTTTTGCACATTATTAGACAAGAAAAATGCCTTGTCTGGTTTATCGTAAATATTCATGCAAGATGTCTTATCCTCAGTCTGGCAGCCACAATAGAATTTTGGCTAACGCTACTGCCTTTTTTACATAGTACAGTAGGTACAAGACGTCTTGTTTAGGCACGACATCGAGCATGCAGCCGACAAAATGACTAGAATGCGACTAGAATATTGTAGCGACTGAATTTCTTATAAGACATTTCTCATAAGACACAAGACATTTTCTTCTATTGTGCAAAAGGCCAACGCCGACGTTCGCGATCAAAAGGAAGAAAGCGCTTCCTTCGATCACTTGCTAATGAGTTACGGATCTGTAACTAAGTCTAGTCTATATATAGTAATTTAATAGAGGAGCTACGTCATTTTGGAATGGCTGAAATTTCAAATATGAATGCCGTATTATAGTACTTACCATAATTACCATAAAAGTACATATTGACGACACCAGAGAAGCTGCTCAATTTGTGACTGCGAAACGGCGTGTGTATTAAAAATCACTGCTGTAAACTAGTTGTTACGACGACAAAATGAAACATTAAATTTTCAAAGTATACAATCATTTAATAATAAAACAAACCGAAATTACATACAATGTATCTATGATAGGTATGTAATAGTTATATGATCTATTTATGTGTACTAATAGCGACCAAAGATTACTATTCAAAGTTCTAAACACTTTATTGTTATGTCATAGACGTATAACATTAAATGGTATTTACACAAATATTTATAAACTAACTACAGTCTAATGATTCGACGTATTTAGGCACTAGTGCTACATCTGGTTTTATTGAATCATTTTCAAGCTTAAAAAATGCTAGTGCCATAACACTGTTAAAATCTTCTTTGGGCTTATTCTCTTTAATTACGTTTCGTTTTGGATCAGTTTATTATTTCAACACTTCAATTACCTACGTAATATATTTTATAATTATCACTTGTCGAATATGTAACCTGCACCTAACTGATTTTCACAAAATAAACCTAGTGTTTAAACTATAAACGATGCGAAACAATACATATTTCTTGAGATTAATACCCATCGAAGTTCATGTGAAAACAATGGTGGCGTACTCCCTTAAAAGTGATACAAATATTAACTCAAAACATAATGTTACCTAAGACTAAATATAACCTCAAATGGAGCAAATGCTGAGTAAATGCGTATTTGATTAAAAACTAAGAACCAGTCTATCAAAACTAAAATAACATCACAAATGGATTGCGCGACCAACTCTCGGTAGAACCGGGGTGCAGATCCTCTAGCTTTTGAAGCACAGGATGACCTGAGGTCCCACAGTCCTCATCCCTTTCTGATATGCACTATTACAATGAATTAAAGAGAGGTTCACTGTTATTCATTTTTATTGTTGTTAATTTTTTCCTATTATTGTGTTAATTTTATAAGAAATTTGTTCATCATTAGATACTGTTCGTTACATACTTTAAAAAATTCTTACTTGATATGTAAGACAATCTTCGATTAAGTTGTGTCACCTTTCATATAGTTTGTTAAGCAATTTATAACAAATAAGTATTCCAAAAAATTGAGCATTTTTTTTTCTTCTATTATAAATGAAACACAAAGCCCGATAACCCGATGAATAGTATAACATGACATATAGGTATAACTTTCAACTTTTTGCGACGTTCCTGTGGACAGTATGAGAGGTGGGATGAATATTAATAATTGTTATAACTATTATTATATAAACGCAGAGCTTTATAGCCATTTATGTAAAACATTAAATTTGTTTTTTATTTACTTAAAGATTGCTCTGCCTTTCTCACTGCATGGAAATAAGGAAAATTTTATAAAACTGTTTGGAGATTGTTTAGTAATAAGAAAAAGATGATAAGCAAAAACGTCATTATCACAAGTAGAGCTTATGAAAAGAAATTACTCTAATGGGTTCGCCTAAACATCAAACTGTGAAGATTTTGGGTATTTTAATATCTGTAGTAATATTTATCAATTTGCGCCCGCGGTATTTCAGATTCCTCTTCCTCATCCTCTTCGTCATATCGCGATGAAGTATCCGAAGTGACAACTGATTCTTCATCGTTGGCAGTCGCATTGGTATTCACTTCTGCTGTAGATTCAGGTGAGGCAACTGCTTCTGTTGCAGGTGTAGGTGCTGTGACTTGTGATGCGTTGACGGCACCGACAGTAGCTTTCTCGAAGGCAGCCACCTCGGCTGCAGCATCGGCAGCAGCTTTTGCGACTTCTTGGCTTTTTGGTATATCGAACATCTCAGCGAAGAGCGCTGGTATGTCGATCTGGTGCCAGTGTAGTATCTGGAGCTGAGGAAACGAATAATAATAATAATAACGCCGCAGCGAATGGTCGCATTGGTCGCATTCGTGGCCGATACCTGTGAAAATAACACACTCCTTATCATTTCATTATTAGAATACTAGTGGCCCACTCCCGGCTACGCACTGGTGCAACTTTTTATGGAACTCACAGATAAAATTATCAATACTAATAATAAATCTGTAAGGGTTGGTCATGGAGTAAGTTATTTTCATTTCAGAGATATCGTGTTTATAGGCTCTATACATGTTACCGACACCAAATTGACGATGTTTAGAATTTTTTTCTGTATGTTTGTATGTTCCTTCATAACTCTTAAACGAATTAACTGATTTTCATGAAACTAGGCTACTTTTTTTCTTTTTTTAACGCGGACGAAGTCGCGGGCGCCAGCTAGTAACAAATAATTGCTGGATTGAGTAAGTATCCAACAGATAACGCTATGTTAATAATATTATATAATTTGAAAAAAAAATTAGGTATAGAGTAATCCTCCTGTTTGAGTCCTGTTGGACCAAATTACACATAGTTACGAATTTTTTCTCTAAATCGGTTGAGTAGATTTGGGAGTTCATCGCGGACACACAACGTGACAGTATTTTTTATTAGAATATAAAATATGTACTTGATATGTCCAGTAGTGGACGTCCTACAGCTGAGATGGTAATATTGACACGTGTAAGGATATAATATGTATATGAAATATCAAATATAAATGAATTATTCACCTTGGTGACTCTGGAACAGGTGTCTCCCTTGGCATTTGATTTTCATTGAGTGTCAGTATACATTCTAAAAGAAACACAGTCAATGTGTAATTATTTATTATTAAGAAAACAATTTAAATAATTTTGCATATACATATACATGACGTGTCATTTTATTTTTATGCTCTCTATAAAATATTATCTAGTGGCTGGAAAAGCTTTTTTTGAAATAAAGTTCATAGTTCCCACTAAATCAAGTCATAGCCTTTTTGATATTGAAATGAATGGAATTTTTTATCGAAACTGATAAAAGCACTTTTCTGGTCGGCCTGTACAGGAGAAAAAGAGGCAGACTTACCCATTGTATTTATGGTGACTATAATAGGCTCTACTACAAGCTTTGTCCATGGTACTTGAATGTGTAATTCATGTATCCGTCCAGAAACTAGAGTGAATGGTAGGGAAAGTTCATTTTGGAGCACTTCTGTTTTCAGTACCAGACTTTGTAGCACTACGTCACCAGACCATATTGACAGCTGAAATGAAAATTTTATGTATTACGTAACGCATTGTGAGGGAGGGGGTGGGGGAGTCGTAGGAGAATCCCTCTAGTGTATTGTATACAGCATTATTATTTTGTTCCCCCAAGGGGGGGGGGGGGGAGGGGTTGGGTCAAAAATCTTCAAAAACCACGTTACGTAATACTTGAACGCTCTCTAAGTCCATAATCGACTTAAAATTGAAATGCATTAGAGATGGAGTAGGTAGCCGAATTTTCAAGAAAAAAAATTAGGATAATAGGATAATTTATAGGTTAAATTAGCGCATAGAAATGGTATGTTTAAAAGAAAAAAATAATCTTTAAATTTTTCTGCTTAATTAACCATTTGTTAATTGTTCACTTAATGGTGAACTTACCCTTAAGCTCTTATATAAAATTAGAAAAATACCTGAGCATTTGCTGGATTAAAATTCTGCACATACTTGTCCACATAACTCAATAATATAGGGGCCACATAAGATTCAACTCGAAACATGTTCATGTTTATACTGGCATTGTAGTCAATCAAGTGGATAAACTGTAAAGAGAAAAAAATTGTGTTCATTCATTCAGATTCATCACATCACCCAATTTTGTTATGATGACATTTCTTCATTGCCTCCCATTACTGAAGCAAATTTAAAGACATATTAACTTCAAAAAGTATGATTGTTGGAATCTATCGCACTAAGAATCGAATTTTGAAGAATCACTATTAACACAAATTCATTAACTACACCAAGATAAATAAATAACTGATAAAACAGTACCAATGATTAACCAGTAGTAATAATTATATTGAACTAGCTGCTGCCCGCGTAACTTCGTAAATTATATACTAAAACCTTCCTCGAGAACCACTCTATCCACTGGTGAAAACAGCATGAAAATCGGTCCAGTAGTCTTTGAGTAAATCTCGAACAAAACAGACACACAGAAAGACGCGGTGGAGGACTTTGTTTTTTAATATGTACTGACAAGGTTAGATAAATTTGAACTCACCTGTACTCATATTTAGAAATAGTAAGACGGGCTAATTTTCCAAACCATTGCTCATATTAATTTTCAAAACATGGCACGTATTTTCACTAATTTTTCGATAAGAAATGTGGCTTACTTATTTGAAACGTTGTAGTAACATAATAGTCAAAACAAGCAAATAAAATCCATTACAATGTGTGTAATTCACAGTTTATATAAAGGTACATTAATAAGTTGAAAGTAGTGCATTATATTCTAGTTATAAAAGTATGACCATACATTGAGGCAGTGAAAGGTATGTTAAGGTCGACAGACAGGCTGACGGTCCACTTGATGGTAGGTGGCTACCGTCGCCTATAACACAAGCAACGCCATAAGTGCTACAAGTGCGCTGCAGACCATACAAGGATTAAGGATAAGGGATAAGGGGGGGATGGGGTAATAGGCTCTGGCATCCCTTACTCACTCACCGAAACACAACAGCACATAATGCTGTTATTTCACGGTGGTATTCTGTAAGGTGGTGGTTACTGCCGCCAGACGGGCTGCCCAAATGACTGCGAAACGCAGTGTGCCCTACCACTACTTTTCAAATCCAGACCAGAGTCAATTTTGAAAATTATATTAAAATTTCCAAAGTTGAACCCGCCGGGGGCCCCTGAAACGTTAGGCAAGCACGTCAAATTATTTGACGTGCGTCACGGCACGTCACGTTTTGACATATATGTTTGACATTTTAACTTCAACAGAAAACCACAGAGCAGTGAAGTTATTAAACAAAATGTAATTAGAGTCTGTGCGGAAATAGAATGGACGTAATAATTATATCTATATTTATTTGTGGTTGCTATTATCTCATTCAAGATCTCATTAGTTCAATTTCCTAATATTTAGTTTGTGGTTGCTATCACGGCTGGTAATCTTCAAGGAAAAATCACTAGACATAGGAATTTATTGGCCTGTGGTAATAGCAAGATAGAACATGACATTAAGTTACGTCCCGTATTAAGTTACTCTATGGAAGAAGCCATTTTGTTTTGTAACATAATTGTTGTTTATTGTTGCGTAGATTAATTTCCGCATTTTTATACTAATTTATAAGTAAAAATCTTTGGATACATACATACTAAGTATGTATTACAAGTGCTGTGTACCAGGATAATGTACAATGTGCAAAAAAAGACTCGAAAAATGGCTCAAATCAAATTTATGATGATTTTTTACGGAATAGAAAAAGTGAATTCGTCCATCTGCCACGAACATTTTGAGGCTCATTTGCGACTCCAAAGAAACCTTTAAAAGTAACAGCATATCCATCGCTGTTTCAAGAATCAGAGAGAGTGGTAGTGTTTGTGTTCTTCTTCTATATACCTATAAATGTTTATCACCAATACATGTGTTTTATGGTGTATTTCAGTTCTAGTTTATATTAAGTCCATGTTATGTTTGTGTATATCCTAAAAATAAATATGTACCCATTATTTACTGTGTTTTAATTGTGTGATGATATCCATAGTTAACAATAAATTCAGCCCGTAATAAAATAAAGGGGTGAGAGGGGCGGGGGAAGTCGTCAAATGTCATGTTCTATCTTGCTATGACCAATCAGGTGAAGGTAAAGCACTCTTGCCCATGTCTAGTGCATTTGTACTGCAGATGTCCGTCTGATACGTTAACGTTAGTATCTACTATATACTTTGTGGTTGCTATCAAGGAACATACTTATTGATATTGTTGACTGAACAACATAATATACTCTCTAGGGAGGTTGCCATACTTCTTCATTCTCAACAATTTCAAAATGGAAACCCTGGTTATTTATGGTATGCGAATGCGACCATTAAGCGATGCGACTATGCGGTTCGAAAATAAATATTACATTATTGGTTATACATAAAAATTTTAATAAATTTAAAAAATAATATGACTAACTAGTGATTTAATCTTTTTGAATTATGAATATTAGTAATTATTATAATTAACAATAACAGCAAAAGACAATTCAATATTTCCGTTTACTACCCGGATAGATAAACATGCAAGATAAAGGTTATGTTTTATGTATGAAAATGTGAAATTCTAAAAGTGTTCTAGTGTTTCTCAAAATAAAATATTGATTAATTTTACAATTATAACAAATCAAAAAGTGTTAAGGCTGTATTTTGACACTACGGCACTAAAGAGAATATGGCTGAGGAAAGGTTGAAATTGAGGAAGCAATTAGGGCTCCTTGAGGGAGTCGCTATAATATTTGGCAGTGGTATTTTCATTTCACCTAAGGAAGTCTTGGAGAATACTGGATCTGTGTGGGGCGCTTTGACAGTATGGGCTGCGTGTGGGGTTCTAGCCACATTGGGAGCTATGTGTTATGCAGAATTAGGTAAGTCTTAGCACTCCTTTAAACCCCTGAAGTCTAGTGGTGAAGACGGACTGCTGCCCATTCTTTTACAGAAAGGCATAGACGTACTCACGCCGCATCTGGTAAAAATCTACCGGGCAAGTTATGCCTGGGGATATATACCGCAACAATGGACCAGGGCTAAGGTATTATTTATACCAAAGGCAGGTCGGAAGGATTATGCTCTGCCTAAGTCCTTCAGACCAATTTGCCTTACGTCCTTTATGCTCAAAACTCTAGAAAAGATTCTAGACAGATGCATAAGGGACAAAGCCCTGGCCTCGAAACCCATTCATTTCACCCAGCACGCCTATCAGATGGGAAGGTCCACTGAGACTGCCCTGATTCAACTAGTTGACAGGGTGGAAAAGGCTCTGGATGATAAACAGATAGCTCCCACCAACACGTTAGTGAGGGGACTGCAAAACAAAAATGTGGACCCGACTACAGTTAGGTGGGTAAAGGCCATGCTATCCAAACGTAAAGCGAAGGTTGAACTACATGATACCTCGCTTACTGTAGCAACTACAAGAGGATGCCTGCAGGGCGGAGTTTTATCGCCACTGCTATGGACTCTTGCAGTTGATCAGCATAACCCTAGGTTATGCTGATGACCTAGTGGTGATCGTAAGAGGCTTCTGCCAAAGCACAATTTCGGCCCTATTACAGAAAGCTCTAAACATCATTTGCGAGTGGTGCACAGCAAATGAACTGTCAGTTAACGGTGACAAAACCGCTATAGTACCGTTCACCAGAAAGAGGCGGCTGGACAAATTGAAGCCACCTCTAGTAAATGGCAAACGAGTGCAATTTTCCTCAGAGGTCAAATATCTGGGAGTTACTTTCGACCAGAGACTAACGTGGAATGCACACATTGGAAATGTGATAAATAAGGCTAAAGCAGCCTTATGTATCAGTCGTCGAATGGTAGGGAAGAGCTGGGGCCCGTGTCCAAAGCTCACCCATTGGCTGTACACTGCTATTGTGAGGCCGATGATCGCATACGCCTCTATAGTATGGTATAGAAAAGCCAACCAGAAGACGATTATTGACAGGCTTAATGGCCTAAAGCGTTTGGCATGTCTAATGATAACAGGAGCCATGTCGAGTTCCCCCGGAGCATCTCTGGAGGCAATCCTGGGCTTACCGCCTCTAAATCTATTTTTAGAGAAGGAGGCGAAAACCAGTATGCACAGAATGATGAATCGGGGTAAACACAATTGGCTGTCCGAGGCACTGAGAGCTCTAGAAGACTCAGTACTAAGGGATCCTATCCTAGGCATGCCTACTGACACAATGGTACCACAGTACATAGAAGAAAAGTCTTACACTGTGGAGTTACTCTCAAGAGAAAACTGGTCAAATAAAAAGATCTCTTGGGAGGAAAGTAGCCTTTCTTGGTATACTGATGGGTCCAAATCAGGACCTGACGTAGGCTGTGGAGTGTATGGCGGGGACCAGAATTACAGGACCAGTGTAAACCTGGGACAATACGCCAGCATCTTCCAAGCAGAGGTCTTCGCCATCATAGAATGCGCGGAAATCAAACTGCGAAGAAACTATGTCAACCGTGTGATTTACATTCACTCAGATAGTCAGGCTGCACTTCAAGCACTGGACTCAGACTCTACTGTCTCAAAGCTGGTGCGGAACTGTGTAGACTACTTACTTATTTACTTAGGGCGCAAGAATAAAGTGATCCTAAGATGGGTACCTGGCCATATGGGGATCGAAGGCAATGAACTTGCCGACGAACTCGCCCGAGCAGGCGCAAAAGGTAGGCTAATAGGTCCTGAACCTATGTGCGGACTACCAAACAGCCTAGCGCACTGGACCATATGGAACCAGTGCTTTACTAAATCTTACAACCGCTGGACTAACTTGCCAGGGCTGAATCATTCCAAAGCGCTCATAAAAGCCTATAGTCGTAATGTGACTAACCAGGCTATGTCGCTTAGTAGGAGCAATTTGTGTATTATAACTAGGGCACTAACGGGGCATTGCCGCCTCAATAAGCACCTTAAAGTAATGGGTCTCATTAGTACAGGAGAGTGTCGCTTCTGTCATGAGGCAGAAGAAACACCAATGCATAACCTGTGCGAGTGTGGCCCCTTAATGCACAAGCGCAGTCACATCCTAGGAAGCCACACAATGGCTTGTGAAGATGTGAAGAATGCCTCTATCAAAAAAGTACTACAGTTTCTCAACGTGGTAGGTATAGGTAGAGAGCTTTAGTTTACGTGGCGATCACAATATTTCAGAAATGGACGAAGTGATACTGGTTCTCTAGCAGACAGAAATAGCCACTAAGCGTATAATAATAATAAGTCTTAGCACTCGTTCAGTTTTCTTGGCAATCGGTTGAAAAAGGAAGAGGTTCTCAATTCGACTGCATTTTTTTTTATGTTTGTTACCTCATAACTTTCAATTGGGTGAACCGATTTTGGTGATTCTTTTTTTATTTGCAAGCTAGTGCTTCCCGTGTGGTCCCATTTCAATTTGGTCCAGTTCTGACAAGGGCATCCATGAGAAAATACCATGAGTCGGTTTGAAGTCAGTTACTATTATTATTTTATGCTTAGTGGCTATTTCTGTCTGCTAGAGAACCAGTATCACTTCGTCCATTTCTGAAATATTGTGATCGCCACGTAAACTAAAGCTCTCTACCTATACCTACCACGTTGAGAAACTGTAGTACTTGTTTGATAGAGGCATTCTTCACATCTTCACATGCCATTGTGTGAAGTCAGTTTATTTTTTGTTAAAAAGAGTTATTGGAAGTCGGTTGTAAACTTGAACAAGGTGCCACTACACACGGTCCGATTGAGTAGAAACTTTATCCCGCAGTTGCGCTAACTTAGGAACAATCCTGAGGTATTTCCACCTAGCTGCAATATGGGCTACTTCAAGCGAGTTATAAACAAACTCCTACAGCAGGGTAGGCAGTGCACTAGCACTCCCCTTGGTCTTGTTTGTGTCCTTAGGCGACTGTAATTACCTACAATCAAGTGAGTGGCCAGCCAGTCCATGCCACCTTTATATTATAAAAAAATAATTGAATAAAGCAAGACTATTTGTTTTTAATTCTAGGTACTACTTTAGCTCAAAGTGGTGGGGACTATCACTACATTAATCAAGCTTATGGACCACTACCTGCCTTTCTATACTTATGGGATGCAAATTTAGTATTT
The DNA here is from genome assembly GCA_918317495.1 of Synanthedon vespiformis. Taxonomy (NCBI): domain Eukaryota; kingdom Metazoa; phylum Arthropoda; class Insecta; order Lepidoptera; family Sesiidae; genus Synanthedon; species Synanthedon vespiformis. The sequence goes on from OU906947.1 coordinate 10,648,885, forward strand.
GTGTGAGTATTGATTATAATAGTATACGTAACTAATATTGTGGATGCAGTGTGGTATATTTTATCAGAACCCTGTCTCAAATGTCTAATCCCTAAATGTGTAGCTAAATGCAAAACTCGAGAATGACTGGACCAATTTGGCTGATCTTTTTTGTTCTGTTTGATGAAGTCTGGAGAAGGTTCCTATACAGAGAAAAAACGTAAAAAAAAAATATGAGGAAAAATTAAAAACAACAATTTTCTTTTCCCATGCAAACTGTCAAATTTTGTATTCATTAGGATCATAAAATTCTAAATTAAGTTTATCTAAAAGGTAACACGACATTGATTAACTGTTAGTAGGTACGAAGTTCGCCTTGTCAGCTAGTTTGAATTAATAAAGGTAACATTTTTAATTCCAGGCCGAGCACAAACGCAATAATGTCATTAACATTTGCAAGTAATTTACTTGAACCATTATTTCCTAACTGCCCAATTGATCCACTGTGTCAGAAGCTTATAGCTGCAGCCACTATTTGTAAGTTTTACAGTACAAATTATTTAATATTGATCTGTTTACCTAAATTAATAACAAACTGTCCATAGAACTTCTCGACCTTACAATGCCGTCTTCTTTTTTCAGCTTTGCTAACAGCCTCTCAACAGGACCATTTAGAGCCTTTATTGGGAACTTTTTAATAGAGCCTTTATATCGATAGTATCTTTAATACTGTTAGTATTCCTACTCATAAGGATCCGTCTATTAATATTAGGTACTGTTTAATAATTATATTATATTTTAAAAGTGAATTAATTAATTTCTGAATAATAACATAGTTTATAAAATTAGGGTCTCTTTCACCAACTACAAGTAAAGTGTTGATTAGTCACTTTTAGAAATAATTTTCTGTTTTATTAAATTATATACACTCTGTTTACTGCATCATTAGATAAGTGAATTTTTATTATTATGTTCTTTTTAATTCAAATTCAAATTCATTTATTTTCAGGTAACTAGACCCATATTTTGTTTATACATTCATTGTTAAATATAATATATAACTAAACAGTTCCTAATTAAATAAAATCAAAGCAAATTAATTTCTATATATGCCTCATACTATACATATACAACAGTAATTAGATATTTAATACAAGATAAAAGTACAAGTAAATGCCTAAAAACTACCACCAACATGTCTATCGCAACAATGTCGGCTCGTATATACAATTTAGCCTATTGGCTATCATTGATAAAACTTTGTTAGAGCTATCCCGCACCCGTCTGACAAGTGATGCACATTTTTTACGCATGTTAGCATAAAAACAATCAGTGCTCATCATTGCGAACATCCCTGAAGCACTACAGAAGCGGGGTAGCCCTAACATTGCCCTAAACGCGTTGTTGAATTGGACACGAAGGGAGCTGTAATATTTTTGTGTATAATACGCCCACAAAGCACAGGTATGTAACGATGTACAATATGCTTTAAATAATAAAAGCTTTACATTTGTTGAACATCGTGCAAACCTGCGAGCTAGCATATTTGTCCATTAGCATATTATGGACAGAGCCCTTCGCTCCCTATCAATGTCGGCATTATCTTTTAAGTCGGCCGTGACTATGTGCCCTAAATACTTAAAATGGTCCACCTTGTCAAGAGAAATGCCATTTAAACGCACAGGTGGCACTCTATTAGGGCTTTTAACACTAGCCGTTCATGACATTATATTTCAGTCCATGCCTACACGCATACCTCTCACAGATGTTCAGGAGTTTACGTAAACCACAGACAGAGGCGCTCAACAACACCATGTCGTCTGCATAGCTAAGGTTGTTAACACATACCCCATCAATGTGACAACCAAGACGCTGGTTGCTGAGCTCCTCGATCAGTGCGTTTACGTATATATTGAACAAGGTGGGTGAGGTGATACCGCCCTGTCTCACTCCGCATTCTAATTTGTATGATTCTGACATTGACCTGGTGCCCATACCAATATTTAAAAATACTAACAATTTCAGATGGTAAGTTAATATTTTCCAACTTTTCCCACATGATATCATAGGCAACCAGATCAAATGCCTTGGACAAGTCGAGGAAACACGCATATACTGGAGTTTTGCGACAAATATAGTATTGGACAGTATGCTTAAGACAAAGTATAACACTTTCAGTTGATAATCGCCGTCTAAATCCAAATTGATTATCATTAATATTTTTCGAATTCATTTCATTACTTACATTAGATATGAGGAATGAGGATATATAGAATACTAGCTGATAAAAAGCCCGTAGGTACTTCTAAATGCTTATCTACCAAGAACATACATACAGAAAAAATTCTGAAAACCGTCAATTTAGTTTCAGTATCATGTATAGAGCCTATATACACGACATTTCTGAAATCAAAGTAAATTACTCCATGAACGACCCCTACAGATTTATTATTAGTATTGATATAGAGGTTCAAAGAGTCATTAGGCATATCCTATCATTCAGCCATTTCATATCCTATCAGGTAGAGCCCAAACTCAGTGGGTTTTGAAAATATTTTTATTTTTTACGAAACAACTGATTGAAATGTAATGGTGTGGTATATTTTTGGAATCAGCTCATGAAGCCCTTTCATTTGATACCCCACTCGATAGGTTTATGAAGAAATAAAAATTATTTTATACAAAAAAATTATGACGTCATAACTGGAAAATGTGCCAGGTGACCCAAGTCTAAATGACTTACTAAGACTCTATTAAACTTTTTACTGAATATAAAATTGCCACAGGACTTTATAACCAGGTCAAAGGCGGCTTTTTGTTGACATTGTGGGTAGATACTGCTAAATGCTAAATGCTCGAGGTTGTCTCGCTCGAACCATGAACTCAATAACTCTTAAACGAATTAACTGATTTTCATGAAACTTGGTAGACAAACATTTAGACGTACAGGACACAGGATAGGCTACTTCTTTCTTTTACAATGCGGACGATCAGAACCACAACGGACAAGTATTGTCAGGTATCAGCATTTATTGGGTTGGGTACATCATACCCCAAATTGCAGACAGATATCAACTGATCTTGTAGTAGGTACTCACTATTTTTGTAAATATCTAACGCTAGTAAAGAATGCCGTTTATAGTGTATTATTTACACCTTATTTAGAATCTCTAATATACGATTCTTAATTTTTTTTTCAAATGAACAGAGCTAGTAGACGTTTGTGGCCTAATCTTAGAGTAAATACCTGAGAGCCTTATAATATTGAGTGGTACAAAATCGGTACAAATGAAAATCAAAAGAAAATCGATACAAAATGGGTAGTTTTTCTTTAAATCAGACATACCTTATCATCATGGATGTCGGCTCCAACCCTGTCGGGCTCATTCCAGCTCAGCTCCAATCAGTCGTCGATCATCGTATATTGCACCTTATCCCAGAAAAGGTCACGAAATCTCTTCGATGCAGCAAATTGATTTACGCTTACATAAAGAATGAGATAAAGAATAATTTTTTGGGAGTCCACCATAAGTGTAGTCGCAGTGTCACTGTTAGTGCTTGTACTTACTAGTACTTAGTACAATTTCATATGATTGTTCAAACACGCTTATTCAGTCAGACAGATGGCGCCATTGCTCCTGTCATATTATTTGTATACAAACAATGTTTATTGTAATCCACAAATTAATCACAGAAACAATGGCTGTCCTTACGTAGTCCAGCATGACTATTGACCGAGCATTATATTAATGCCTGGATTAATTCACTTGGTCCGTAACATACATACATAATGTACCACGAGGCAAGACGTAAATCACGATACAGGTCGTTACAGGGACAGGATATCTACTTGTTCACCGGTTCTACTCTCTGTGCCCTTTATCACCCCTTGATGTGTGTGTTTGTGAAATGAATTTACTTGTACAGATATACCCAGGCTTCTATTATGACAGTAAAACGAATAATAAGTCCCCCCAGCTACTGACCTCTACTATCTGTTAGGAAGTACAAAGTAGTTTATCTCGCTAGCTAGCAGCAGAAATACTAGCTGTTGCACGCGACTTCGTCCGCGTAACTTTATAAAATATAATACATTCGTGTATGTGAAACCATAGAAATACACATACAAAATTTCAACCCAATCGGTCGAGCCGTCAGTAGTTGACATACCGACAGCAGCGCCACCTAACGGGTCCAATTGTATTTTTAAATCACCCAGGACCATAACGGACGAAGTCGCGGGCACCAGCTAGTTTTTATTTTATATAAAGATAAAGATAGTTTATCTGGATTCTGAAATAATGCAAGTTTCAATTAGGGACGGTGGATTCTGAGATTAGCCCTCCGCATGTTATCTGCCTCCTTTTTATAATATCCCAGCTATTGGCTTCGACCGCATAACTTATAAATTAATGTTACTCGCTGATAATGTAGCATTCTATAGGAATTTTTAAGAATTTCAAAAACGGTCCAGTTGTTTTTGAGTTTATTCATTACAAACAAAAATACAAATCTCCTCTCTTTGTAACATTGCGAGTCAAATTATATTTAAGAAAAAGAGCCCTTTACATTGTTGAGATTTTGCATTATCTTCGTCAGCGAAAAGATGAACATGATACACAAATAAATTGAATATTTTACCTGGCCGTATTAGTCGGCATATTTGTTTTATGTATATTCAACACCTAGTTATTTAAACGATATCTGATTGCACATTCTTTAAAATGATATGGAAAAATAAGTTTAAATGCAACACAGATTTTTAGAGTGTTCATTCAACAGCATTCAATCCATTCCGTATCTACTGTTCTGTTATGGTGGTCAAATTTTTTAATAATCAAAATTTTATGTAATTATTATCTCGGTATAGAGCAATTTAAGTTCTTTAAAAAAAAATTCCTACTCATTCCCGCTCTATAGTTTCCTTCGTTTGCATTATTTCGCATTCTCCACTTCGTGTTAGGCGGACGTTTTAATATTGTATTAGTTCAAAGCTTTGTGAAGTCACGTATATTACGGTGGCATACCCATTTCATAAGCCGGACTTGAAACCTATATGGGTATTTGTTGCTAATTTGTACCGCAAAAAAAAAAATTGTACCTCCATTAGTTTACGAGAAACGACGGGTATGCTGACGTAATATTACGCTAGCATACCCATTTACGATACCTTGACAATGGAAGCACCATTCCAACGGCTTATTTTGTTGCTAATTTGTTGCTCTGAGATAGGCTAGTTAGATGTTAAAAAATGTCACCCCTTCAGGGGGGGTGGACTACCCTTACATATAAATATTTGGAATAGCGAGCTCGTTCTAACGGCTTATTTTTAACGTTAATTTGTTGCTCTACGATAGGCTAGTTAGATGTTAAAAAATTTCACCCCTTCAGGGGGATGACGTACTATTACGCTAGCATACCCATATACAGTATCTTGACAAGGAAAGCACCTAGCGACTTCATTCCAACGGCTTATTTTGTTGCTAATTTGTTGCTCTGAGATAGGCTAGTTAGATGTTAAAAAATGTCACCCCTTCAGGGGGGGTGGACTACCCTTACATATAAATATTTGGAATAGCGAGCTCGTTCTAACGGCTTATTTTTAACGTTAATTTGTTGCTCTACGATAGGCTAGTTAGATGTTAAAAAATTTCACCCCTTCAGGGGGATGACGTACTATTACGCTAGCATACCCATATACAGTATCTTGACAAGGAAAGCACCTAGCGACTTCATTCCAACGGCTTATTTTGTTGCTAATTTGTTGCTCTGAGATAGGCTAGTTAGATGTTAAAAAATTTCACCCCTTCAGGGGGGGTGGACTACCCTTACATATAAATATTTGGAATAGCGAGCTCGTTCTAACGGCTTATTTTAACGTTAATTTGTTGCTCTACGATAGGCTAGTTAGATGTTAAAAAATTTCACCCCTTCAGGGGGATGACGTACTATTACGGTAGCATACCCATATACAGTATCTTGACAAGGAAAGCACCTAGCGACTTCATTCCAACGGCTTATTTTGTTGCTAATTTGTTGCTCTGAGATAGGCTAGTTAGATGTTAAAAAATGTCACCCCTTCAGGGGGGGTGAACTACCCTTACATATAAATATTTGGAATAGCGAGCTCGTTCTAACGGCTTATTTTAACGTTAATTTGTTGCTCTACGATAGGCTAGTTAGATGTTAAAAAATTTCACCCCTTCAGGGGGATGACGTACTATTACGCTAGCATACCCATATACAGTATCTTGACAAGGAAAGCACCTAGCGACTTCATTCCAACGGCTTATTTTGTTGCTAATTTGTTGCTCTGAGATAGGCTAGTTAGATGTTAAAAAATGTCACCCCTTCAGGGGGGGTGAACTACCCTTACATATAAATATTTGGAATAGCGAGCTCGTTCTAACGGCTTATTTTAACGTTAATTTGTTGCTCTACGATAGGCTAGTTAGATGTTAAAAAATTTCACCCCTTCAGGGGGATGACGTACTATTACGCTAGCATACCCATATACAGTATCTCAATCTTCTGCCAATCTTGTCCAAGGTGTTCGAAAAGACACTTTTTTTTATGTAATCAAGGCAGCGCTTGGCCGCGATCTCACTTGATGTTAGGTGCAGATGCGGCCAAAGATGGACCCACGCTTACCTAGTAAGTGCCCATTTACCCTAGACTTGAAGACCCCGAGGTTGTAATTTTGAGGAAACACGGACGCAGGCAATGAGTTCCACTCCTTAGCAGTTCGGACAAGGAAGGTGGAACTATAACGCTTCGTGCGTGACTGGGGAACATCAACCACGAAGGGATGAAACCCCCGCCCGCGCCTCGTGTTCCGCAAGTGGAACGGCTCTGACCGGATCAGATCCCATAGGATAGACGCACATTCTCCGTGGTGTAGACGATAGAACACTACTTCGTAGAATGGCGCCGAAAGTAAAGAATGGTCTCTAAAGTGCAGAGCAATGCTGTGTGTCTTATTAACTCTAAGACATTTTATTTTCTAGGTTGGAAAAGTTGGAGGAGTCACTTAAGGATGAAAATTTGACGGAGAGTCAGAAACAAGAAAAGAGGCAGCAGCATGCTCACAAGGAGACAGAATTCCTCAGACTCAAGCGATCCCGTCTTGGAGTTGAGGATTTCGAACCGCTCAAGGTAAAGGTTTTTTTTAATTCTTAAATCTCCCATCATTCCTAAAATGTTATTTTTTGTCACATTTAGTGTCACATGTACATTTATTTTTGATTTATTTAATTTAAACTTATTGTGCTTTAAGTGCTACTAAATAATAATAATAATAATAATAAAGCCTTTATTCAGATCTACAATTAACAATTATGTAAAATTTAAAAGTCCACTATATATTTCTTGCTTGTTGCCTGTAAATCCGTTTGCCAATCGGCATAGGCCTCCTCCAACCTTTTCCATTCGCGTCTGTCTTGAGCCACTCTAGTCCATGTCGTTCCAGCTACTTGTTTGATGTCATCATCCCATCTTTTCTCTGGTCTGCCCCTCTTCCTTTTTCCCTCTCTGGGGTACCATCCTGTAACAATTTTACTCCATTTGTCTTTGCCCCTCATCATGTGTCCCGCCCATCGCCACTTCAGTCTTTTAATTATGTATTTTATGTCTTGGATCTTTGTCTTATTTCTGATCACACGGTTGCTCAATCTGTCGGACTTCTTCACGTTCAACATACTCCTTTCCATTGCACGTTGGCAAGTTGCTAGTCTATTCACCGTGTTCTGTGTTAAAGCCCATGTTTGGCTGCCGTACATGAGAACAGGAAGTATGCAGGTGTTAAAGACTTTACTTTTTATGTTTATATTTAGTTTTCTATCCTTCATAACTTCTCTCAAGCCCCAATAACTCTTCCAAGCATTAGTTACTCTTCTTTCTACTTCTTTGCGTATTGAATCCCTTTGTGTTATTAGCTGTCCTAAGTAGATATATTCATCTGTGTATTCGATTTGGTTGTTTCCTAGCTTAATGGTTATTTCGTCCCCATTTGTCATTACTTTTGTTTTCTCCGGGTTCAGTTTCAACCCTGCCTTCTCGCTTTCCACTGCCAGTTCACATAGCATACTATTTAGATCTTCAGATGTTTTAGCGAATAACACAATGTCATCCGCGAACCTCAAGTGCGACAGCAAGACACCGTTCACATTGATCCCCCTTTCTTCCCAGCCGAGACCTCTAAATATAGATTCCAGTACTGCCGAGAATATTTTTGGAGATAAGGGGTCTCCTTGTCTGACACCTCGCCCTATTTTGAATTGATTGCCTTTTTTTTCTAGTTGTATTCTCGCAGTACTGTGACTGTATATATTTTTTAGTACCCGAATGTACTTGTGTTCAATACATTGTTCTCTTAATGCTTCCCATATCTTCTCATGAATCAAAGAGTCAAACGCTTTACTGTAGTCGACAAATGCAACATAATAAGTAAGCTGATACTCGTTGTATTTCTCCAAAACTTGACGTACTACGTGGATGTGGTCGATTACCGAGTAGTTTTTGCGGAACCCTGCTTGCTCTATAGGTTGGTGTTCATCTAATTTTCCTTCAATCCGATTTAACAGTGTCTTAGCAAATAGCTTGTACACGTTGGACATAAGACTAATAGGGCGGTAGTTTCCGATGTTGTGTTTGTCTCCTTTCTTATATAGAAGAATAATGTTGGATTCTGTCCATTGCTGTGGAATTATTTCTGATTTCATTATGTCATTAAACATTTCAGTAAGGACCGGTGCTAAAGTTTCTTTGTTTAGTTTTAAAGTTTCATTACTTATTCGATCAGGGCCCGGTGCCTTTTCCCTTCCCAGAGCATCCATAGCTTTTACAACTTCGTCCCGGAGAAAGTCAGGAATGCCCGAATCATCCGCCAAATCAACCTCGCCCTGTGAAGCACCGCATTCATACAACTTCCTGTAATAGGATGTAGCTATTTCTAATAACCCCTTCCTTTCGTGTTTCCACTGTTCACTATCGTTTTTCATTTTTACAATCCAGTCCTTCGAATTGGCTAGTTCTTTGTAGGCTTTTTTAACACCTCCTGTCTTGCTTATATGCTTTTCGATAGTTTCCATTCTGTTTCTCTCCTTATCTTTTCTTATGCTTTCTTTGATTTCTTTGCTAGTTTCCGCTATCTGCTTTCTTCTGTCTTTTACGTTTCTTGTGTTTATTAATATGCTTCTTTGTTCTAATAATTTTAAAGTTTTAGTTGATAGCCTCAGGTCTGTTCTAATTTTTGTATTTGTTTTTGTCTTAGTTTTCAGTTTATTCTCTATCCAATTGTACTTTTCCTGTGTTCCTAAACTCTTTGTGTTTTCTTGGAAGTTTGTAAATTCGATTCTCAAGGTGTTTCTTACTTGATCAATTTGATGTTTTCCGAAGTTAGCATATCCTGGTTCTATTCTTGGTCTGGTTTTCTTTTGTTGTTTTGTACTCAGTTCGGCTCTAATCAGTCTATGATTGGTGTTAAAATTAAATTTGTTGATGACACTGAAGTTTGTGAAGTAGTTACTTCTATTAGTCATAATGAAGTCAATTTCATTTTTTGTTTTTCCATCCGGTGAAGTCCAGGTCCACATCTTCTTCTTATTTTTCTTATAAATAGTATTTAGGATAGTTAGATTTTCCTCTAGAATAAAGTCAATGATTTTGTCGCCATTTCTACTTCTGCGTTTATTACTATATGTGAATGGTCCCAGTATCGTGTTTTCCCCTGGGCATCTCTCTCCAATTTGGCCATTGAAATCTCCCATTACTATTAGATTTTTGTGGGCGTGCTCTTGAATAGCTTTATTTAGATCAAGGTAAAATGTATCAATTGTTTCTGAATCCGATTGTTCTGTAGGCGAGTATATTTGAACAATAGACCATGAGTCCTTATATCCTGGTAACTTAAGATTCATTATTACTATACGTTCAGAAATTCCTATAAATCCTTCTATATGATTTGTGAGGTATTTTTTAACAATAAAACCAACACCATGATGGCCTGGAGTCGTTCCTATGTGGTATAGGAGGAAGTCTGGATGAGAGATAATTCTTTCTCCCATTCGTCTGACTTCACTTAAACCAATGATGTCCCATTTGATTTGATCTAATGCATATGTTAGTTCTGTAAGGTTTTCATCGTTTCTAAGTGTAAGTACATTGAGGGCTGCAATATAAATCTTAGATTTGTGTAATTTGCGCGGATTATTTTCTTGTATGGTTGGAGGGTTGTGGTCTCCGTCCCCCACGAGGACCAGTCGGCTTGGGGGAGATTGATTTTCTTTTTGTCGTACTTTTCTTTTGTATGTTGTTTGGTTTTCTCGGTAGCCGGTAGTTGATTGCTATTGTTTTTTATTTGCAGAGATGTTATTTAGAGAGTTCGATCTAGGTAACAGTAAATCAAAAGCGTTTGTCCTGCTATCCCTGATAGAATTCAGCGTTTGTTTTTTGGTTTGAGTTTTTAGTAATGTCTGTGGTGAAGTAGAGTGTTCTCTTTTCCTTTTTTCAGTCATAGGTTCTTTAATTATTAGTTTATCGTACTTTAAGAAAGCCTTAATCCCTTTTTTCCTGGCTTCTAATAGTTGTGGTTGTAAGGCCTTCCTTTTTTCTAAAACTTCCTTTGAGTAGTCCTCCGTTACATAAATTTTCTTGAAACGCTTTTTATTCTTAATAATTTCGTCCTTTTTCCATCCGTTTGTGAAAGAACAAATCACTGGTCTTGGTTTGTTTTGAACTTTATTTATCCCTAAGCGGTGTAATTTGTTTATTTCGTTTTCTTCGATAATCATATTTAAATCTACTCTAAAGTTTTCCTTCATATTTTGAAATAGCTCCGAAGTTGACTTTTCACCTTCTTCCAGTCCAAAAATAATTATATTGTTACTTTTCTTTTCTCTTTTTAGGTGTTCTATCTCTCTCTCAAGATCGCTAACTTTTTGTTTCAATTTTTCATTTTCTTCCATGATAGGAGTTAACCTTTCATCCATCCTTGCCATTATATTTTCCGTAAGGGATACTTTTAGATTATCATTTTGCTTCTGCATTTCTAGTTTCATTTTATCAAATAACATTTGAAATTGTCCATCCATACTGTCCGTCCAAATCTACCCACAATGGAAATTCGAAGTTTTTCTAGTTTACTCTGTGGTATATGCTCATAGAATACAAGTTTTGTGGTCTATGTCAATTGATAATCTGTGTTTTAGTGCTGTGTTAATATCTATTCTGTGGACTACTAAAATTGATAGTCTGTGACACTCCGCTATTTTGATAATTATTGAAGTTTGTTTCTTACCCTCGATAATTATTTCAAATTTATTTTCTTATTTTGAACTCGTATTTTTGTTTAATATTACGGTAATTACCTTGTTAATCTGTATCTAAAATTTATTTATCTTGAATCCCAGCACTTAATTTGTCCTTCTTTCGACTCACTTTTCACAAATAATGTAAGAACCTATTTTTAACTTTTAATTTTCTTAGAGTCGCTCGTATAAAGTGTTTATAGTTTGACAACCGGAACCGGAACCTTAAGTGCTACTACCACATTTTAATTAAAATGAACTATTTATAATTTTCACATCATAAATTGAGTTAAGTATATTAATGTAAAATTATGTACACTTTTTTGCAGGTTATCGGGAGAGGTGCGTTTGGAGAAGTCCGCTTAGTCCAGAAGAAAGACACAGGACATGTTTACGCAATGAAAATATTGAGAAAAGCCGATATGCTTGCGAGAGAAAATGTATGTAAACAGATATTGCTTTAGTATCGTATTGTGTCCCAGTGGTTTGCGTTATCGTTTCTGTGAGAGATGGCCCTTCATGCTAGTTCTTCACACTGCCTTTCCGATTTCATCAGTGCAGACCCAACAGAGTTCGTGCATCTGTTTTGTCAGCAGCCAAGCTAAATTATAAAACTAGATGGTGCTATAACACTTTGGCCATGTGTTAGTTTTTTATTTTATTTTAGGTGATCCCTTGGGTACTACAGTATATTTTTCTGGATGAAAAGTGTCCTATGTCCTTTCTTGTATCCCTGACAACGTGTATGCAAAAATTCATTGATGACATTTATATTATTGAAATTGCGAAAATTATATTGATAATTATGTGGTATTTTTGAAATAAATTATGTATTTTTAAACGTTGCAAATTTTTTTGGGGTGGGCCACCCTTATCACTTAGGGGTATAAAAAATAGTTTACGACTTATTCTCAGACCTACCGAATATACACAAAACACTTCATAAAAATCGGTCAAGCCGTTTGGTTGACCGATTTGGCCACTGCACGGCGTCCCGGCATTCGCAGCTCCAAATACCGAGGGCACTGCACAATATTATGCCCATCAGTGCCCTTGCAAAACTGGCAAGCCGCGCGGGCGTCCGTAGTCGCATAGTGAATAGGTGGCCGACGCGCAACAGCCGACCTGGAGGGACCAGGGCGCTTCCATTCCGGTTCGCGACCGGTCCGGTTCCGGTTCCGGTTCGACACAATCTCGTGCGAAGCACGGGGTGAACTCGTGGAGGGAGAAGGGCCCGAGGCCGCCAAATCTCCTCTTATACACTCCGCTTCTAAGAACGCTTGTAGGTCCCCGAAGGGAGGCAAGTGGTCAGTAGTACCGCCTCCTCATCTCGTCAGGGATTCTGCGTAGTACTATATGCAGGAGTATAAAGGACCACTGGTCCACTGGTAGATCCAATCGCCTTAATGAATTAAGGGCCCCAAGAAGGGGGTTCAATAGGTCTCCCCTCAAAGCCGAAAGTTGGGTAACTCGCGGGAGATTCAAAATAGTCGCAATATGTGCATCCGCTATATGCCTTATATTGTGGTACCGCTTGCGCAAAATATCCATGGCCACAGCATAGTTTTCATCGGTAACCGCCAAATGGTTAATCAATAGGTGGGCCTCGCCTCGTAGACAGGAGCTCAAGTACGCCAGCTTCTGAGCTGGGGCCAAGTCTGCACGTGAGTCAACTTGGCTCATGAACAAGTTCTGGAAGCCCATCCATTGCTGCAGTACCCCCTCGAACTGTGGCAGGTCCAAAGTGGGCAAGCGGCCCAACAGTGGGACCGGAGTGGGCACTTTGGATTCAACCTCTGCAGCAGTCACAGTCGCGTTCCTCGAGAGGGCCTTTTCTCTAATGGCACCTTCCATTTCACGGATCTGCTCATAATCCTTTTCAGCACGAGTGCGGATCTCTTCAGTGACGAGGTCACTCTCCTGCTCCCTCAATAAATCTATTACGGACATCGCCTATTCCAAAATTTCCATATGTCCGTCAAGCGCCCTATATCTATCTTGCAATGCCATCTCGCGATCCACGCGGTTTACAAGACCGTAGGCGGAGTTCATCCACCTCAACACACTAGAAATTCGCTTCCGAGCTATGCCCAAGAGTTCCTTATTAGTAGGCATGGCAACAAAATGTGTACTGAAGGCACTTATTTATTTAATAGCACACAAAAAAAGAAATAAAAAATATGTAATAATAAAACCAAAATAAAGGTATGTGTTTGTTTGCGTACAGACAGTATTAATCCGTCAACAAAACCTAGGCCGAGCCCGTCGGATAGACTGACGCAAATAATTACAAAAATAAAAAATATCAGTATTAAAATTAAATAGTGAGTAAACCCGAATGATAATGTAGTATTTATGAACAAAAGATGCAAATAAAACCAAAAACTAAAAAATATTAATATCAAAATTAAATAGTGAAAGCAAATCCAAGTGACAAAGTATGTATTTACATACGAACAGTCTTAACAATCCGTTAACAATTAACAAGCCGCGCTTGAACGGTTAAACTGGCGCAAACACACACATAGATAATGTAACAAAAAATAATAATTTAATTTGTAATCGAAGGCACAAACGAACAAAAGACTTATTCCCTTCACATACGTTACAAATTCCTATGTATCAATTTTTCATAGGCACCCAGGCTTCTATTATGACAGTAAAACGAATAATAAGTCCCCCCAGCTACTGACCTCTACTATCTGTTAGGAAGTACAAAGTAGTTTATCTCGCTAGCTAGCAGCAGAAATACTAGCTGTTGCACGCGACTTCGTCCGCGTAACTTTATAAAATATAATACATTCGTGTATGTGAAACCATAGAAATACACATACAAAATTTCAACCCAATCGGTCGAGCCGTCAGTAGTTGACATACCGACAGCAGCGCCACCTACCGGGTCCAATTGTATTTTTAAATCACCCAGGACCATAGGTACCAGGACCAGGACCGTAGGAAGGTGGAACTATAACGCTTCGTGCGTGACTGGGGAACATCAACCACGAAGGGATGAAACCCCCGCCCGCGCCTCGTGTTCCGCAAGTGGAACGGCTCTGACCGGATCAGATCCCATAGGATAGACGCACATTCTCCGTGGTGTAGACGATAGAACACTACTTCGTAGAATGGCGCCGAAAGTAAAGAATGGTCTCTAAAGTGCAGAGCAATGCTGTGTCTCTTATTAACTCGTAAGACATTTTATTTTCTAGGTTGGAAAAGTTGGAGGAGTCACTTAAGGATGAAAATTTGACGGAGAGTCAGAAACAAGAAAAGAGGCAGCAGCATGCTCAGAAGGAGACAGAATTCCTCAGACTCAAGCGATCCCGTCTTGGAGTTGAGGATTTCGAACCGCTCAAGGTAAAGGTTTTTTTTAATTCTTAAATCTCCCATCATTCCTAAAATGTTATTTTTTGTCACATTTAGTGTCACATGTACATTTATTTTTGATTTATTTAATTTAAACTTATTGTGCTTTAAGTGCTACTACCACATTTTAATTAAAATGAACTATTTATAATTTTCACATCATAAATTGAGTTAAGTATATTAATGTAAAATTATGTACACTTTTTTGCAGGTTATCGGGAGAGGTGCGTTTGGAGAAGTCCGCTTAGTCCAGAAGAAAGACACAGGACATGTTTACGCAATGAAAATATTGAGAAAAGCCGATATGCTTGCGAGAGAAAATGTATGTAAACAGATATTGCTTTAGTATCGTATTGTGTCCCAGTGGTTTGCGTTATCGTTTCTGTGAGAGATGGCCCTTCATGCTAGTTCTTCACACTGCCTTTCCGATTTCATCAGTGCAGACCCAACAGAGTTCGTGCATCTGTTTTGTCAGCAGCCAAGCTAAATTATAAAACTAGATGGTGCTATAACACTTTGGCCATGTGTTAGTTTTTTATTTTATTTTAGGTGATCCCTTGGGTACTACAGTATATTTTTCTGGATGAAAAGTGTCCTATGTCCTTTCTTGTATCCCTGACAACGTGTATGCAAAAATTCATTGATGACATTTATATTATTGAAATTGCGAAAATTATATTGATAATTATGTGGTATTTTTGAAATAAATTATGTATTTTTAAACGTTGCAAATTTTTTTGGGGTGGGCCACCCTTATCACTTAGGGGTATAAAAAATAGTTTACGACTTATTCTCAGACCTACCGAATATACACAAAACACTTCATAAAAATCGGTCAAGCCGTTTGGTTGACCGATTTGGCCACTGCACGGCGTCCCGGCATTCGCAGCTCCAAATACCGAGGGCACTGCACAATATTATGCCCATCAGTGCCCTTGCAAAACTGGCAAGCCGCGCGGGCGTCCGTAGTCGCATAGTGAATAGGTGGCCGACGCGCAACAGCCGACCTGGAGGGACCAGGGCGCTTCCATTCCGGTTCGCGACCGGTCCGGTTCCGGTTCCGGTTCGACACAATCTCGTGCGAAGCACGGGGTGAACTCGTGGAGGGAGAAGGGCCCGAGGCCGCCAAATCTCCTCTTATACACTCCGCTTCTAAGAACGCTTGTAGGTCCCCGAAGGGAGGCAAGTGGTCAGTAGTACCGCCTCCTCATCTCGTCAGGGATTCTGCGTAGTACTATATGCAGGAGTATAAAGGACCACTGGTCCACTGGTAGATCCAATCGCCTTAATGAATTAAGGGCCCCAAGAAGGGGGTTCAATAGGTCTCCCCTCAAAGCCGAAAGTTGGGTAACTCGCGGGAGATTCAAAATAGTCGCAATATGTGCATCCGCTATATGCCTTATATTGTGGTACCGCTTGCGCAAAATATCCATGGCCACAGCATAGTTTTCATCGGTAACCGCCAAATGGTTAATCAATAGGTGGGCCTCGCCTCGTAGACAGGAGCTCAAGTACGCCAGCTTCTGAGCTGGGGCCAAGTCTGCACGTGAGTCAACTTGGCTCATGAACAAGTTCTGGAAGCCCATCCATTGCTGCAGTACCCCCTCGAACTGTGGCAGGTCCAAAGTGGGCAAGCGGCCCAACAGTGGGACCGGAGTGGGCACTTTGGATTCAACCTCTGCAGCAGTCACAGTCGCGTTCCTCGAGAGGGCCTTTTCTCTAATGGCACCTTCCATTTCACGGATCTGCTCATAATCCTTTTCAGCACGAGTGCGGATCTCTTCAGTGACGAGGTCACTCTCCTGCTCCCTCAATAAATCTATTACGGACATCGCCTATTCCAAAATTTCCATATGTCCGTCAAGCGCCCTATATCTATCTTGCAATGCCATCTCGCGATCCACGCGGTTTACAAGACCGTAGGCGGAGTTCATCCACCTCAACACACTAGAAATTCGCTTCCGAGCTATGCCCAAGAGTTCCTTATTAGTAGGCATGGCAACAAAATGTGTACTGAAGGCACTTATTTATTTAATAGCACACAAAAAAAGAAATAAAAAATATGTAATAATAAAACCAAAATAAAGGTATGTGTTTGTTTGCGTACAGACAGTATTAATCCGTCAACAAAACCTAGGCCGAGCCCGTCGGATAGACTGACGCAAATAATTACAAAAATAAAAAATATCAGTATTAAAATTAAATAGTGAGTAAACCCGAATGATAATGTAGTATTTATGAACAAAAGATGCAAATAAAACCAAAAACTAAAAAATATTAATATCAAAATTAAATAGTGAAAGCAAATCCAAGTGACAAAGTATGTATTTACATACGAACAGTCTTAACAATCCGTTAACAATTAACAAGCCGCGCTTGAACGGTTAAACTGGCGCAAACACACACATAGATAATGTAACAAAAAATAATAATTTAATTTGTAATCGAAGGCACAAACGAACAAAAGACTTATTCCCTTCACATACGTTACAAATTCCTATGTATCAATTTTTCATAGGCACCCAGGCTTCTATTATGACAGTAAAACGAATAATAAGTCCCCCCAGCTACTGACCTCTACTATCTGTTAGGAAGTACAAAGTAGTTTATCTCGCTAGCTAGCAGCAGAAATACTAGCTGTTGCACGCGACTTCGTCCGCGTAACTTTATAAAATATAATACATTCGTGTATGTGAAACCATAGAAATACACATACAAAATTTCAACCCAATCGGTCGAGCCGTCAGTAGTTGACATACCGACAGCAGCGCCACCTACCGGGTCCAATTGTATTTTTAAATCACCCAGGACCATAGGTACCAGGACCAGGACCGTAGGAAGGTGGAACTATAACGCTTCGTGCGTGACTGGGGAACATCAACCACGAAGGGATGAAACCCCCGCCCGCGCCTCGTGTTCCGCAAGTGGAACGGCTCTGACCGGATCAGATCCCATAGGATAGACGCACATTCTCCGTGGTGTAGACGATAGAACACTACTTCGTAGAATGGCGCCGAAAGTAAAGAATGGTCTCTAAAGTGCAGAGCAATGCTGTGTCTCTTATTAACTCGTAAGACATTTTATTTTCTAGGTTGGAAAAGTTGGAGGAGTCACTTAAGGATGAAAATTTGACGGAGAGTCAGAAACAAGAAAAGAGGCAGCAGCATGCTCAGAAGGAGACAGAATTCCTCAGACTCAAGCGATCCCGTCTTGGAGTTGAGGATTTCGAACCGCTCAAGGTAAAGGTTTTTTTTAATTCTTAAATCTCCCATCATTCCTAAAATGTTATTTTTTGTCACATTTAGTGTCACATGTACATTTATTTTTGATTTATTTAATTTAAACTTATTGTGCTTTAAGTGCTACTACCACATTTTAATTAAAATGAACTATTTATAATTTTCACATCATAAATTGAGTTAAGTATATTAATGTAAAATTATGTACACTTTTTTGCAGGTTATCGGGAGAGGTGCGTTTGGAGAAGTCCGCTTAGTCCAGAAGAAAGACACAGGACATGTTTACGCAATGAAAATATTGAGAAAAGCCGATATGCTTGCGAGAGAAAATGTATGTAAACAGATATTGCTTTAGTATCGTATTGTGTCCCAGTGGTTTGCGTTATCGTTTCTGTGAGAGATGGCCCTTCATGCTAGTTCTTCACACTGCCTTTCCGATTTCATCAGTGCAGACCCAACAGAGTTCGTGCATCTGTTTTGTCAGCAGCCAAGCTAAATTATAAAACTAGATGGTGCTATAACACTTTGGCCATGTGTTAGTTTTTTATTTTATTTTAGGTGATCCCTTGGGTACTACAGTATATTTTTCTGGATGAAAAGTGTCCTATGTCCTTTCTTGTATCCCTGACAACGTGTATGCAAAAATTCATTGATGACATTTATATTATTGAAATTGCGAAAATTATATTGATAATTATGTGGTATTTTTGAAATAAATTATGTATTTTTAAACGTTGCAAATTTTTTTGGGGTGGGCCACCCTTATCACTTAGGGGTATAAAAAATAGTTTACGACTTATTCTCAGACCTACCGAATATACACAAAACACTTCATAAAAATCGGTCAAGCCGTTTGGTTGACCGATTTGGCCACTGCACGGCGTCCCGGCATTCGCAGCTCCAAATACCGAGGGCACTGCACAATATTATGCCCATCAGTGCCCTTGCAAAACTGGCAAGCCGCGCGGGCGTCCGTAGTCGCATAGTGAATAGGTGACCTGGAGGGACCAGGGCGCTTCCATTCCGGTTCGCGACCGGTCCGGTTCCGGTTCCGGTTCGACACAATCTCGTGCGAAGCACGGGGTGAACTCGTGGAGGGAGAAGGGCCCGAGGCCGCCAAATCTCCTCTTATACACTCCGCTTCTAAGAACGCTTGTAGGTCCCCGAAGGGAGGCAAGTGGTCAGTAGTACCGCCTCCTCATCTCGTCAGGGATTCTGCGTAGTACTATATGCAGGAGTATAAAGGACCACTGGTCCACTGGTAGATCCAATCGCCTTAATGAATTAAGGGCCCCAAGAAGGGGGTTCAATAGGTCTCCCCTCAAAGCCGAAAGTTGGGTAACTCGCGGGAGATTCAAAATAGTCGCAATATGTGCATCCGCTATATGCCTTATATTGTGGTACCGCTTGCGCAAAATATCCATGGCCACAGCATAGTTTTCATCGGTAACCGCCAAATGGTTAATCAATAGGTGGGCCTCGCCTCGTAGACAGGAGCTCAAGTACGCCAGCTTCTGAGCTGGGGCCAAGTCTGCACGTGAGTCAACTTGGCTCATGAACAAGTTCTGGAAGCCCATCCATTGCTGCAGTACCCCCTCGAACTGTGGCAGGTCCAAAGTGGGCAAGCGGCCCAACAGTGGGACCGGAGTGGGCACTTTGGATTCAACCTCTGCAGCAGTCACAGTCGCGTTCCTCGAGAGGGCCTTTTCTCTAATGGCACCTTCCATTTCACGGATCTGCTCATAATCCTTTTCAGCACGAGTGCGGATCTCTTCAGTGACGAGGTCACTCTCCTGCTCCCTCAATAAATCTATTACGGACATCGCCTATTCCAAAATTTCCATATGTCCGTCAAGCGCCCTATATCTATCTTGCAATGCCATCTCGCGATCCACGCGGTTTACAAGACCGTAGGCGGAGTTCATCCACCTCAACACACTAGAAATTCGCTTCCGAGCTATGCCCAAGAGTTCCTTATTAGTAGGCATGGCAACAAAATGTGTACTGAAGGCACTTATTTATTTAATAGCACACAAAAAAAGAAATAAAAAATATGTAATAATAAAACCAAAATAAAGGTATGTGTTTGTTTGCGTACAGACAGTATTAATCCGTCAACAAAACCTAGGCCGAGCCCGTCGGATAGACTGACGCAAATAATTACAAAAATAAAAAATATCAGTATTAAAATTAAATAGTGAGTAAACCCGAATGATAATGTAGTATTTATGAACAAAAGATGCAAATAAAACCAAAAACTAAAAAATAGGCTAAATTTTTCATAGGCACCCACTGTGAATTACGAATTTTAAACTTTATTTTAAAAATCGAAATTTTCAATTTTTAAAAACAAAATTGCAATTAGATAAAGAAAGCACATTAAATCTACCATATATGTATGACAGATGAAACCAGCTAATACCACAATACCACAAATATGACCATCAAGATACAATAGCCCTTCCAAGAGGTAGGAAGAAGATAACCACGCTCTGCTACCAGCAATTTGTACGCAACCGTAGGCCTCCCAGCAGGAAATGCAGTGGAAGCGGAAGATATTCCCTAATGGAGACCACGGTTACGACAATGTCCGCGTTACGCGGATCTGGGGGGGGTTTGGACGCCTGGCTATCAGCCTATGCCGACAGCCAAGAGTCCAGGAGAAAAGTAAATTACTTACCCTAGTCCTGGGTCCTCGCTCGTCAAACCTCGTCTGTCGCACAGACGGCCCACGGCAGGGAAATACTATATATATAAGTAGGTAGGGAGTCGGGAATACAGGTGGGGAAATACCGTGATCCTCCAGGCAGCAGCTGGGTTCCCGAAGCAAACTCCCAGTCACAAACAAAGGCTCGCGTCACACGCGGTTCACCAAAGCACAGATGTATTTTCCAAGATATTTTTAAGAAGATTAACCAAATTATTATTATCGAGCTCAAACCCGCCGCGCGTCTCGATCGTTTTCAACTCTCAATACAGACTACATACTACCCTACGGTTACGTTATTACGTATGCATTACACGAACATAATTTTAACCCTACCCACTATGTTCATAAATCGTGTCAATGAATAAAAATAATACCTAACGCCTACACAATAAAGGTAGCAAAGATGAACCGATGCTCGAAGTATTGCATCGGTTTCAAACATAAACTATTTTTTAAAAATTTCTTTGACAGCGTTTAGACGTCCGCGCTTGACAATGTGGCAAAATGAACTAATTCAAGTCGCGGCTTAGTATTTCAAGCCCTGCCCACCCCGGCTCAGCTGTCGAGGGGTCATATTGAGACGCTAACAATTTTTCCAGTATTTTTCAGTTCGCTGATATTGGGTGGTTTAGATTTACAATTGTACCAGAGACAGTTTGATCCTTTTTTTTTGCGTTCTGGTAGGATAACATCTAGCAGGACCGCTATAGTAGCTGTAATAGCTACTAAGCAAAGTATTACTATCGTGCCGTTGTAAGCCGTTTTATGTTTTCCCATTTGACGTTTAGCAGATTGACATAACTAGTGATGGTTATAGTATAACAGAATTAGTGCCACTATCGACACATTTTTAAATTAGTATCCGTGACATACATTTATTACATAACTGTAATGTTCACATTACTAACAGACACTTCAATTTCGAGAAAATTAAAAAAAATATATATTTATTATTCATAATCGGACAGCGAATAGCTTAAAACGCTGTAGTCATGATCTTGAATTAAAATATTATTATAAAATATTATTCTGGTATCGCGTTCAAAATCTGCTAAATCTTTAATTCAAAACCTTGTCACATCGTAGTAAAGATTTGAGATTAAACTCTCCTAATTTTTATAATCTGTTGAAACTGTTCAATCCAATTAAATGCCTTATCTTTCTACAAGAGACTTTGCATGAAAATAGTGAGCCTCTTAATAAGTTACACTTAGATCCGTTAGTTAGATGTAAAGGTTAACATTTTAAGTTCGAGTATTGTATTCACTTTCTTCACAAGTTTTTCCCAATTAAATTCTTACGCAATTCATTGTTCAATTTGTATTTTTTTTTATTTGCCTTCAGAGAATCATTAAGTATTATGATATTTTTAGCGATCCGTTACACTTGACAGCGCCATCTATCCAGAATCCGGTTAAGCGACTAACATTACAACTGCTTAGTGATATTTTTAGCAATCCATTCCACGGTAGATGCCGTTTTATACTTTCAACGCGGACGAAGTCGCGAGCACCAGCTAGTATTCAATAAATTTAAAAAAAACTTCGAGACATTAGCTCTGAAATGTATACACATTTCTGATGCTTACTGTACCTACTTAAATAGGTACTAATAGCTTAATAACACAAGGTTATTATTCTCAAATACTGATCAAGTAATTTAATATGTAAGTTCGTATACGTACATATTAAAATTTGTGAATGAGTTTCAAAGGAAGATTTTATATTCTCCATTGAAAACCAGTTTCGACAACAGAATTATTTTTCTGCATTCGAAACTAGGTTTCCAAAAAGCCGAAGCGTTTCAACCGACTTCCAAAAAAGGAGGAGGTTCTCAATTCGAGTGTATTTTTTTTAAATGTTTGTTACCTCATAACTTCCACAAGAATACTTCATTTTTATATAAATTACATAATTTTAAATTCTTGTGTTTGTTCATCAAAGAGCCGCTCTTATGATTCTCTGCTGGTATTTAAAGTGTAAGTGACTGTATATATTTTCCAGTAATATGAATGCATGATCTACATCACAATTTTGATTCTCGTTTTACATATAAATACTAATAATAAATACTAGATCATTTATTTATGATGATTCATTTTTTTAAATTTAATTTATGTAAAGTGAAATCCATTAATTTACAATGTACCATCTGATAATGTCCTATTGTGTTGAATTTAATGTTGTTGAAGAGCCGGTATAAAGGTACACTAGCGCCACTCATTTAAAAAATTATTATCTCGTGACTGAGAAGGAATTATTAAAAACGGCTACATAAAGCCCTCGGTAAGTATGTCTACAATTTTTTAATGCCTTTTATAAAGTTTCATATTTAGACACGAAGCAATAAAATTCGATCTAAAGAAAAGCGGCCGCATTCGTCTAAATCGTATTTTGTTGCTTCATGTCTAAATATGAAACTTCATAAAAGGTATTAAAAAATTGTAGACATACTTACCGAAGGCTTTATGTAGCCGTTTTTAATAATTCCTTCTCAGTCACGAGATAATATTTTTTTAAGTGAGTGGCGCTAGTGTGCCTTAATACCCGCTCTTAATAAATTATTTAAATTCTTAATGTGTAAATTTATTTTTTTTGTTTTAACAATAAAAAATATGTTTCTTGTATGTGATTTACGAATGTGGCAATATAAATAAATATTGAAATTAAGATTTTTAGAGTGTTCATTCAACATCATTCAATCCATTCCGTATCTACTGTTCTGTTATGGTTGTCAAATTTTTTAATAACCAAAATTTTATGTAACTATTATCTCGGTATAGAGCAATTTAAGTTCTTTAAAAACAAATTAATTTCGTTAAAAAAAAATTAAAAAAAATAAATACATTTTATTGTTCTACACCATACTACCATAGATAACTATCTGTACCACTCCAACGTATCCCCGCCACTGCGCATCCCCACCACTACGCATTCTCGCTCTATAGTTTCGTTCGTTTGCATTATTTCGCATTCTCTACTTCGTGTTAGGCGGACGTTTTAATATTGTATTAGTTCAAAGCTCTGTGAAGTCTATTTAGTATATTGAGAATAGTGTTAAAGAATCTTGAACAATGTTTTCCTGTTTCGGAAATATAAAATGCCTATTTGGTGGTAGGTGAATTTACTTCATGAGTGTGTTCGTTGTCCGATTGCCTTCAATTTTGAAAAACTTTTTTCTACTTGCAGAGGAGGAGGAGCGGTCCTCAGAGGTGGAAACTTCTTCATTTGTTAGGGTGATGACGGCCACTGATAACATCCGCTTTAGCGGCCACACTCTAGACAAGGCCACCAAGGCGAAAGTGACCCTAGAGAACTTCTACACAAACCTCATCCCCCAGTATTTGGAGAGAAAGCAGAGGTAAGTTTTTTTTTTATTTCATACAAATTTTTCAGTAATGTAAGGGTTAACAGAAGGGCTTCAATACTGGAAGCTTAATATGAAGGTTTAGAATCGGTGAAAAAACTTAGACGCTTTCTTTCTATAAGGCAATCTCGCTTTTTATTACCATCTGATATTAATTTTGTTTTTGTATTTGATCAATGATTTCTTTTCTACTAGCCCCCAGATACCCACGGGTGTTTAATTTTGCATTTTTTACCAATTTTTTTTTTTAATAACTACCCTCCAACGAATTAATTGAAAAAAATATTTGGCGAATTGGTCCATATTATGTTCTCATGAGTTTACTGCTAGGCAACATATTTAGCGATTCATTTTTATTTATATATGTATATTTTTACGTTGAATCTTATTTTAAGAAATGCAGAAGAATTGGATCCATAAATATTGATTTAAATTTGATACTGTGCATTCGAAAACAAATGTTTCGTAATAAAATGAGGGAATTTGTAAATTTTCTAATAATCGATCACGCCTTTCTGGGATCTTCATGAATTTATTTAGAACAAAATTTTGTCAAGTGCAATAATTGTTAAAATTTTTATATCAAGCTTCTATTGATTATTTTTTGGAAACTGCTAGGGTAGTTGTGTATTATACATTAACTAACATAAAATAAAATACTTGGTAAAAATTTAGTAAATATGTTTCCAATCAGTTTTGTGGTAGTTTTGAAATGAATTGCTAATAATACAACATATCCAAATTTTATATCTTTACATGTTTCATTCTCCTGTATATCTATCACTGATGGCTAACTTTAATTTTTTTTTAATTCACCTATCAAGCTTCTAGTCTTTCTGTCTGTGTCTGTTCTGTTAATTTTAATTTTAGCAAAAATGTTTGAAAATTTTTTTGAAACTTTCTTTCACTTTTACCCATCGATATTACATACGTATATGGGGCATGCCAAAAGTAATCAGATTACATTATAACATTACTTTATAACATTACTAGCTGGCGTCCGCGTTGAAAAAGAAAAAAATAGCCTATTCTGTGAAAAAAATCAGTTAATTCTTTTAAGAGTTATGGAGGAACATATATACATACAATACCTGCTCTTACAAATTTACATATTATTAGTATTGATAGAGTGGAAAGTTATACAAACAATCTTAACTATTTAGTGATAAATTTAAATATGTTCCATTTTTTAATTTATTCGGAATTTCGGTATAGGTACTTTATCTCTAAAGTGCAGAGCAATGCTGTGTCTCTTATTAACTCTAAGACATTTTATTTTCTAGGTTGGAAAAGTTGGAGGAGTCACTTAAGGATGAAAATTTGACGGAGAGTCAGAAACAAGAAAAGAGGCTGCAGCATGCTCAGAAGGAGACAGAATTCCTCAGACTCAAGCGATCCCGTCTTGGAGTTGAGGATTTTGAACCGCTCAAGGTAAAGAGTTCTTTTTTAATTCTTAAATCTCCCATCATACCTAAAATGTTATTTTTTGTCACATTTAGTATCACATGTACATTTATTTTTGAGCTTATTTTGTGACTTTACTACCACATTTTAATTTGCAATGTTTAATTAAAATGAACTATTTATAATTTTCACATCATAAATTGAGTTAAGTATATTAATGTAAAATTATGTACACTTTTTTGCAGGTTATCGGGAGAGGTGCGTTTGGAGAAGTCCGCCTAGTCCAGAAGAAAGACACAGGACATGTTTACGCAATGAAAATATATAGAAAAGCCGATATGCTTGAGAGAGAAGAGGTATGTAAACAGATATTGCTTTAGTATCGTATTGTGTCCCAGTGGTTTGCGTTATCGTTTCTGTGAGAGATGGCCCTTCATGCTAGTTCTTCACACTGCCTTTCCGATTTCATCAGTGCAGACCCAACAGAGTTCGTGCATCTGTTTTGTCAGCAGCCAAGCTAAATTATAAAACTAGATGGTGCTATAACACTTTGGCCATGTGTTAGTTTTTTATTTTATTTTAGGTGATCCCTTGGGTACTACAGTATATTTTTCTGGATGAAAAGTGTCTGTATGCAAAAATTCATTGATGACATTTATATTATTGAAATTGCGAAAATTATATTGATAATTATGTGGTATTTTTAGTTTACGAAAATAGTTTACGACTTATTCTCAGACCTACCGAATATACACAAAACACTTCATAAAAATCGGTCAAGCCGTTTCGGAGGAGTTTGGTTACAAACACTGTGCCACGAGAACTTTATAGATATAGAAAAATAAAAGCAATTTTCCCTTTTAGGTCGCTCATGTCCGTGCCGAGCGTGATATCCTCGTGAAAGCGGACAACCAATGGGTGGTAAAAATGTTCTATAGTTTCCAAGATCCCATGAACCTGTACCTCATTATGGAGTTCTTGCCCGGTGGTGACATGATGACTCTCCTAATGAAAAAGGATACTTTGAGTGAGGAGTGCGCTCAATTCTACGTGGCTGAAATAGCGTTGGCTATTGACAGCATACATAAACTTGGTTTCATACATAGGTAATAAAAATATTAGCTTGTGCCCGTGACTATAATGAACATTACTTTTTTATTTAATTATTTTTTAAGGTATTTTGCAATCCTTGGTAACAGTACTGTAAGGGGTTGTAAGTCAGTTAGTCCGTTTGTTAACGACAAGTGCACTAGGGATGGAAATGAAACAGAACAGAACAGAACAATGAAACAGAAACACTCCCACGGATAGTTCCATCTGCATAATAACCTAATTTCCTTAACACACTTTTCATCCTGGCATTTCTCTATTAATACGAACGCATGTCCTTTTATACATACCACATTTCGTGTTTTATTTAAAGCACAATTGATATATTTTATGTACATTGGTTTTTTACGTACATGTTGATGACTGTGTTCTCCTTTTCAGGGATATCAAGCCGGATAATTTGCTGTTGGACGCCCGCGGTCATATAAAGCTAACCGATTTTGGTCTGTGCACTGGCTTGAAAAAGAGCCACCGTACAGATTTCTATCAGGACCTATCGCGAGTCACTCCCTCCGACTTAAGTAAGTTCGATTTCATTAAGTCCACGTACCGGTTGAGTACTTTTATTTATTATTTTTTTGTTTGTTTTGTCACTAACCGCACAAATACTCATGAGCACCAAAAATGTCGCCACCCACTGAAATGTTGTTTTAAATCGGATTCATATACATACTACCACTATTCACATGAAAGCCTATTAAATTGGTCATTTCGTTTCAAAAGCAATTGAACCTCTAAACACTCTTGTGTGTAAATTCATGAACATGAACGAACAACATCTTCGCGCTAAACGTTTTCGCCACTTGACTTAAAAATTTAGGTATTGGTGAATCCCTTTTTTAACAAGCTTTTAATAATTTGTGTATTATAATTATTATATAATTTCTATGGATAGCATTAGATTAGCGTTATGTAAAATCAATATCAATAATAAATCTGTAAGTGTAGGTATTTTATGTATGTATATGTTCCTCCATAACTCTTAAACGAATTAACTGACTTTCATGAAAATTTGTAGATAAACATTTATACGTACGAGATACAGGATAGGCTACTTTTTTCACGCGGACGAAGTCGCTGGCGCCAGCTAGTTTCTTAATAAGTTTCTATTAATTTTAATTAGTTAAGCCTTAAGGATCGGCGCAGTATACGCAGCACAGCAAAGGATTTTTCCTAAACATATTTTTTGTTGCAATTGTTTTAGCACTCACACTTGGCCTCTTATTAGTATTGAAATAAAATAATGTGACCGCTTTGATCATTGCAATAAGGTTAAAAATAACATGCTTAGCAAAAATTCACTTCCTGTGCCTGTCCTAAATTTCCGTTACGTGTAATTCTATTTCGAACTGATAAAAGCATTAATAGTCTAAAGGGAATATTTTAGTTTCAACTTCGTCGTCGGCAAGGGATTCGAAGAGGCGAGCGGAATCGTGGAAACTCAACCGAAGAGCACTCGCCTATTCCCCAGTCGGCACTCCGAATTACATGGCGCCCGAAGTCTTTTTGCAGACGGGCTATGGATCGCAAGCGGATTGGTGGAGTCTCGGAGTTATTATGTGAGTATATTTGCTTACTATGTCTTCTATGCCGATACGGTGTTGAACTATTTCATTAAATTACCTCTCTTTTAATGGTCCGTAAGCCAGGCACTAATTTCGTCAATGATTTCCTCTC
This sequence comes from Synanthedon vespiformis, assembly GCA_918317495.1. Taxonomy (NCBI): domain Eukaryota; kingdom Metazoa; phylum Arthropoda; class Insecta; order Lepidoptera; family Sesiidae; genus Synanthedon; species Synanthedon vespiformis. Next base: position 10,677,042 of record OU906947.1, read on the forward strand.
AGTCGATAATTTGTAAGTCGATAAGTCGATAATCAGCTGACAAGCATTCCACCAAGATATAATCAGCTGACTTTTTATTTATTAACAGCAATACATAAACTATCATCTGATAAATTTTCTATAGGGAGGTAATCACTGAACACGTATATATTCGTGTGACCTGCTGACGTATAATCCACCATTTTATAAATAGCTGACAATTTTGTTTCTTCAAAATATTAGGCTAACTATAATTTGATGAATTTTTAATCGGGAATAATTGATTAAAAAAATTTTTATTATGTGCGTGGGCGGCTACCACTCTACTGCTCAACCCGCCATCGGAGCCGCAGCTGACGTTCACAACGCTTCATGATACAACTCTCTCAGTCATTTTACGAGTTATCGACTGAGAGGAAATTGGTCATGAAAATCTGTCGCTGGCTCATGGACCATAATCGAATATTGAAAAAAAAATTAATGGATTATATTCGCTATATATTTAGTAAGAGTTCTGTTCGCGTTAATAAAGTGAGAGTTGGGGAACTACTCAGTCTTCAGAAATGCTACCCTGTTAATATGTGTGAACGCAATTTGCATTTATTAAAAATGCATTTAGTCTTCGCGCTAGGTTAAAATTTTCTAAAAAAATTTCTTAGCACATGCTTACGTTTTTGGCTGCCTTTCAAATTAGACTTCGTAGTTTTGGTTGTGCGTTTATTATGATCAGTTATTAGAATAAATAGACTCACTGGCTAAATTATAAATTATATCTACTGTTAAAGAGAATTAATTAGTTCTTTTTAAACAATATTTCAAAACGTAGATCACAGTTTAAAGAGATTTTTTTCTTATTAGGTACGAAATGCTGATTGGATACCCTCCGTTCATTACGGAGTCGGTGGAGGAAACTTTTAAGATGGTGATATCGTGGCGCGAGTCCCTCACCTTCCCACCCGAGATACCCATAAGCGAGGAGGCCAGGGAGACCATATTGCGCTTTTGCTCAGAGCCGGATCGCAGGTAACAAATGCTTTTTACTCTGTCGAAAATTGCTGTCTGTATTCTTTTTTTTTTGCCATATTTATGAATTGTGGTAATTGCAGGCTGGGTTCTCAACGCGGCATAGAGGATATGAAGGGTGTGTCGTTTTTCCGCGGCGTCGATTGGAGCCACATCCGTGAACGACCGGCGGCCATTTCGGTCGAAGTCCACTCCATAGACGACACTAGCAACTTTGATGACTTCCCGGATGTAAAACTTGAAATACGTAAGTGAATCATATCATTACCATAAGTTTTAAAAACAGTCTACTTTTATAGAACTATTTGTATCTCTATAGATTGTGAAAAAAAAAATTGTGGGTATATTGGGTGGTTTAGATTTACAATTGTACCAGAGACAGTTTGATCCTTTTTTTTGCGTTCTAGTAGGATAACATCTAGCAGGACCGCTATAGTAGCTGTAATAGCTACTAAGCAAAGTATTACTATCGTGGAGCCGTTTTATGTTTTCCCATTTGACGTTTAGCAGATTGACATAACTAGTGATGGTTATAGTATAACAGAATTAGTGCCACTATCGACACATTTTAAAATTAGTATCCGTGACATACATTTATTACATAACTGTAATGTTCACATTACTAACAGACACTTCAATTTCGAGAAAATTAAAAATATATATATATATTATTCATAATCGGACAGCGAATAGCTTAAAACGCTGTAGTCATGATCTTGAATTAAAATATTATTATCAATAATGCAGTCTATTCTGGTATCGCGTTCAAAATCTGCTAAATCTTTAATTCAAAACCTTGTCACATCGTAGTAAAGATTTGAGATTAAACTCTCCTTGTGAATCGAAATGTTGATGTTATGTACCCAACACGATAGAGAATGTTGTACCTTAAAGCGACCAGTGCCAGTGTTACCACCCAGCGTACCATCTAGCCTTTTTTTATATTAGTTACTGTGACCAGACGCAGCATTTCTTGCAATACTAATGATGCAATTGTTATTTCCAGCGGCCGCTCCTATCGCTCAGGACGGTGAGGTGGCATACAAAGACTGGGTGTTCATCAACTATACGTTCAAGAGATTTGAGGGGCTCACGCAACGCGGCACACCCACAAAGAAATGAACACGTACACAATGATCAACAATTACACCCGCAAACTCAAATATACACACTCAGTTCGGTCCGTGTTTACTTGGCACCGAGTATTATAATAATTTTTATAATCTGTTGATTTGTTTAATGCATGCATAAAAAACGTCCAAGAATAAATAGCTGATTTATCAAGTGAACGGGACCAATAGTTTTTAATGACTTGCTCTCGTTTTTAATAATGCTAAGTTTAAACTCTCTAATGTCCGATGATTAAAAATAAAGTGAATTTTATCATTTGTTTAATGAATTTACTAATATACTAGGGAAAACCCAAAACCTCCGTGTGCGGTTCCAGATCCGCCATCGGACGCGTCCCCAGGTTGCGGATAGGGGAATGCCCCCCAGATATGGGGGGTACCGGTTTCGGCCGGCGTGGACAAAAACTGGCATGTGGCTGCCTGCTCTTTTTTAAGGGTGGGCATTGCACGGCCACATGAACCCGTAGCCTCACTCAGTGGGGTCGGGGGTCCGGCGCACTGAGCGTCGGATCGCGAGGAAGAAAACCTCTTGACACCAGTCTTGACACTGTACCTATAAAGGATTCAAAATGAGGGCTCAGTAAAATGGTACCTTGTAAATTATAGATTGTACATAACGGGTTAAAAAAAATAACTAGAACATATTCAATAAGAGAAAAATTTAAAATAATAGTATTTTCTTACTAGCCAGTATTTTAGTCGGTCACGTGTCGAAGCGCGATGCGGCTTAAAACCTCCAAAAAAACTTTTGCCATTAGAAAAATTGTATATAATAATAACATAATAATTATTACAAAGTATAATCGAGATGACGCAATTATAAATAACTCATAACAAAACGTCGTTGCCAATTCGAGTTTATTCGTTGTATAGGAAAGTAGTTGTTTTGATTTTACTTTAGTTATACATAGTACTATATTTTGCCGCAAAGATTAATGATATATATATACTAAGTATGCGTAAAACGGTGATTGTATAGTCATACAAACAAACCGCAGAAGTCATCTTAGGCACCTCAGAATTATGCCGTTTACCTTGAGGATCTTACGTACGGATTTGTTTAACTTAGACGAAGCGGATTCGATGCAGGTGCCAAGCGGAGTTCTACATGCAATACACACCAACATAGATGTGTGTGTGTGTGTGTGTGTGCGTGCGTGCGTGTGACTTGTATTGAACATTTTTTTTTCTCTGTTGTATTCTTGCCTAGATTATATAATTAATAAGATGTCAGGGGGGAAGTAGTAATAATTTTTTAATTGAAATAAAGGGTTCCCGTTACAATCAGACAAACGAAACGTAATTTATTCTATAACAATATTATTCAAGTGCAGTATTAAATTGTAAATTTTTAGTTTGCGGAGCTGTTTAGTGGCTATGAATCAATACTCATCATCATGACGAATAGAGTTTTGTGTTTTGTACAAAACCTTTGTAAGTAATAGTTTTAATTACAACTGTGGTGTAAAATGTGAGTTGTTTTATTTAGTTTTGAAAATGTTAGTCAGGAATGTGTATAAACCCTTCTGGGGTATCAAAAAGAGTTTTATAAATTGAGAATTTTTAATATTCAAATAAATATTATATATACAGGAAGACCAATACCAACGAACTCAGATTGTAAATTTTAAATAGAAGATTTTGCATTTTTATGCACTTGTACTTTTTTTATATAGTACTTTTTCGAATTTCGCAAATTCAAATAGTGCTAAAAAAATTATGGGTGGTTTAAATTCAAAAATAATAATTGTTAGCAAGACTCTTTCTGGGCACTCATAATAATGCATGATCACGCATCACACACATTAATTTAGTTAGTTAACTACATGCTTGTTATTGTTAAATAAAAAGAGGATATTAATAAATTATTTAAATTCTTAATGTGTAAATTTATTTTTTTTGTTTTAACGATAAAAAATATGTTTCTTGTATGTGATTTACGAATGTGGCAATATAAATAAATATTGAAATTAAATAATATTTAGTTTTTTTTATCATCCCATTTCAATTTCAAGGCATGAGATTGGCCATCTTACTACCAGTGGTAACACGTAATTTTTTTGCCTGTGTTACCACTAACTGCTCGGGTAGTAACAAGGAATATTTTTGTTTCCCATATTACTACTGCCCTATTATCATGGTTCGAACTTTTTCCTTTTTCCAAAATCCAACATTTATTATTATGACATAATTAAGAAACTGATAGTAAATAGTAAGATGGGTTTTAAGTTCTCGATGTTTTATTATGCAATGTTGAGCAGGTATGTTGACTAAAGAGTGGTAATAATTCACGCTTATAAAACCATGATAGGTATATGTGGATACTAGACTTAGTGATCGCATCAAAATTGTCAAATACTTAATTACGGTAAGGCCTTTTGCACATTATTAGACAAGAAAAATGCCTTGTCTGGTTTATCGTAAATATTCATGCAAGATGTCTTATCCTCAGTCTGGCAGCCACAATAGAATTTTGGCTAACGCTACTGCCTTTTTTACATAGTACAGTAGGTACAAGACGTCTTGTTTAGGCACGACATCGAGCATGCAGCCGACAAAATGACTAGAATGCGACTAGAATATTGTAGCGACTGAATTTCTTATAAGACATTTCTCATAAGACACAAGACATTTTCTTCTATTGTGCAAAAGGCCAACGCCGACGTTCGCGATCAAAAGGAAGAAAGCGCTTCCTTCGATCACTTGCTAATGAGTTACGGATCTGTAACTAAGTCTAGTCTATATATAGTAATTTAATAGAGGAGCTACGTCATTTTGGAATGGCTGAAATTTCAAATATGAATGCCGTATTATAGTACTTACCATAATTACCATAAAAGTACATATTGACGACACCAGAGAAGCTGCTCAATTTGTGACTGCGAAACGGCGTGTGTATTAAAAATCACTGCTGTAAACTAGTTGTTACGACGACAAAATGAAACATTAAATTTTCAAAGTATACAATCATTTAATAATAAAACAAACCGAAATTACATACAATGTATCTATGATAGGTATGTAATAGTTATATGATCTATTTATGTGTACTAATAGCGACCAAAGATTACTATTCAAAGTTCTAAACACTTTATTGTTATGTCATAGACGTATAACATTAAATGGTATTTACACAAATATTTATAAACTAACTACAGTCTAATGATTCGACGTATTTAGGCACTAGTGCTACATCTGGTTTTATTGAATCATTTTCAAGCTTAAAAAATGCTAGTGCCATAACACTGTTAAAATCTTCTTTGGGCTTATTCTCTTTAATTACGTTTCGTTTTGGATCAGTTTATTATTTCAACACTTCAATTACCTACGTAATATATTTTATAATTATCACTTGTCGAATATGTAACCTGCACCTAACTGATTTTCACAAAATAAACCTAGTGTTTAAACTATAAACGATGCGAAACAATACATATTTCTTGAGATTAATACCCATCGAAGTTCATGTGAAAACAATGGTGGCGTACTCCCTTAAAAGTGATACAAATATTAACTCAAAACATAATGTTACCTAAGACTAAATATAACCTCAAATGGAGCAAATGCTGAGTAAATGCGTATTTGATTAAAAACTAAGAACCAGTCTATCAAAACTAAAATAACATCACAAATGGATTGCGCGACCAACTCTCGGTAGAACCGGGGTGCAGATCCTCTAGCTTTTGAAGCACAGGATGACCTGAGGTCCCACAGTCCTCATCCCTTTCTGATATGCACTATTACAATGAATTAAAGAGAGGTTCACTGTTATTCATTTTTATTGTTGTTAATTTTTTCCTATTATTGTGTTAATTTTATAAGAAATTTGTTCATCATTAGATACTGTTCGTTACATACTTTAAAAAATTCTTACTTGATATGTAAGACAATCTTCGATTAAGTTGTGTCACCTTTCATATAGTTTGTTAAGCAATTTATAACAAATAAGTATTCCAAAAAATTGAGCATTTTTTTTTCTTCTATTATAAATGAAACACAAAGCCCGATAACTTTCAATGATGACGTTAACCCGATGAATAGTATAACATGACATATAGGTATAACTTTCAACTTTTTGCGACGTTCCTGTGGACAGTATGAGAGGTGGGATGAATATTAATAATTGTTATAACTATTATTATATAAACGCAGAGCTTTATAGCCATTTATGTAAAACATTAAATTTGTTTTTTATTTACTTAAAGATTGCTCTGCCTTTCTCACTGCATGGAAATAAGGAAAATTTTATAAAACTGTTTGGAGATTGTTTAGTAATAAGAAAAAGATGATAAGCAAAAACGTCATTATCACAAGTAGAGCTTATGAAAAGAAATTACTCTAATGGGTTCGCCTAAACATCAAACTGTGAAGATTTTGGGTATTTTAATATCTGTAGTAATATTTATCAATTTGCGCCCGCGGTATTTCAGATTCCTCTTCCTCATCCTCTTCGTCATATCGCGATGAAGTATCCGAAGTGACAACTGATTCTTCATCGTTGGCAGTCGCATTGGTATTCACTTCTGCTGTAGATTCAGGTGAGGCAACTGCTTCTGTTGCAGGTGTAGGTGCTGTGACTTGTGATGCGTTGACGGCACCGACAGTAGCTTTCTCGAAGGCAGCCACCTCGGCTGCAGCATCGGCAGCAGCTTTTGCGACTTCTTGGCTTTTTGGTATATCGAACATCTCAGCGAAGAGCGCTGGTATGTCGATCTGGTGCCAGTGTAGTATCTGGAGCTGAGGAAACGAATAATAATAATAATAACGCCGCAGCGAATGGTCGCATTGGTCGCATTCGTGGCCGATACCTGTGAAAATAACACACTCCTTATCATTTCATTATTAGAATACTAGTGGCCCACTCCCGGCTACGCACTGGTGCAACTTTTTATGGAACTCACAGATAAAATTATCAATACTAATAATAAATCTGTAAGGGTTGGTCATGGAGTAAGTTATTTTCATTTCAGAGATATCGTGTTTATAGGCTCTATACATGTTACCGACACCAAATTGACGATGTTTAGAATTTTTTTCTGTATGTTTGTATGTTCCTTCATAACTCTTAAACGAATTAACTGATTTTCATGAAACTAGGCTACTTTTTTTCTTTTTTTAACGCGGACGAAGTCGCGGGCGCCAGCTAGTAACAAATAATTGCTGGATTGAGTAAGTATCCAACAGATAACGCTATGTTAATAATATTATATAATTTGAAAAAAAAATTAGGTATAGAGTAATCCTCCTGTTTGAGTCCTGTTGGACCAAATTACACATAGTTACGAATTTTTTCTCTAAATCGGTTGAGTAGATTTGGGAGTTCATCGCGGACACACAACGTGACAGTATTTTTTATTAGAATATAAAATATGTACTTGATATGTCCAGTAGTGGACGTCCTACAGCTGAGATGGTAATATTGACACGTGTAAGGATATAATATGTATATGAAATATCAAATATAAATGAATTATTCACCTTGGTGACTCTGGAACAGGTGTCTCCCTTGGCATTTGATTTTCATTGAGTGTCAGTATACATTCTAAAAGAAACACAGTCAATGTGTAATTATTTATTATTAAGAAAACAATTTAAATAATTTTGCATATACATATACATGACGTGTCATTTTATTTTTATGCTCTCTATAAAATATTATCTAGTGGCTGGAAAAGCTTTTTTTGAAATAAAGTTCATAGTTCCCACTAAATCAAGTCATAGCCTTTTTGATATTGAAATGAATGGAATTTTTTATCGAAACTGATAAAAGCACTTTTCTGGTCGGCCTGTACAGGAGAAAAAGAGGCAGACTTACCCATTGTATTTATGGTGACTATAATAGGCTCTACTACAAGCTTTGTCCATGGTACTTGAATGTGTAATTCATGTATCCGTCCAGAAACTAGAGTGAATGGTAGGGAAAGTTCATTTTGGAGCACTTCTGTTTTCAGTACCAGACTTTGTAGCACTACGTCACCAGACCATATTGACAGCTGAAATGAAAATTTTATGTATTACGTAACGCATTGTGAGGGAGGGGGTGGGGGAGTCGTAGGAGAATCCCTCTAGTGTATTGTATACAGCATTATTATTTTGTTCCCCCAAGGGGGGGGGGGGGGGGGGGGGTTGGGTCAAAAATCTTCAAAAACCACGTTACGTAATACTTGAACGCTCTCTAAGTCCATAATCGACTTAAAATTGAAATGCATTAGAGATGGAGTAGGTAGCCGAATTTTCAAGAAAAAAAATTAGGATAATAGGATAATTTATAGGTTAAATTAGCGCATAGAAATGGTATGTTTAAAAGAAAAAAATAATCTTTAAATTTTTCTGCTTAATTAACCATTTGTTAATTGTTCACTTAATGGTGAACTTACCCTTAAGCTCTTATATAAAATTAGAAAAATACCTGAGCATTTGCTGGATTAAAATTCTGCACATACTTGTCCACATAACTCAATAATATAGGGGCCACATAAGATTCAACTCGAAACATGTTCATGTTTATACTGGCATTGTAGTCAATCAAGTGGATAAACTGTAAAGAGAAAAAAATTGTGTTCATTCATTCAGATTCATCACATCACCCAATTTTGTTATGATGACATTTCTTCATTGCCTCCCATTACTGAAGCAAATTTAAAGACATATTAACTTCAAAAAGTATGATTGTTGGAATCTATCGCACTAAGAATCGAATTTTGAAGAATCACTATTAACACAAATTCATTAACTACACCAAGATAAATAAATAACTGATAAAACAGTACCAATGATTAACCAGTAGTAATAATTATATTGAACTAGCTGCTGCCCGCGTAACTTCGTAAATTATATACTAAAACCTTCCTCGAGAACCACTCTATCCACTGGTGAAAACAGCATGAAAATCGGTCCAGTAGTCTTTGAGTAAATCTCGAACAAAACAGACACACAGAAAGACGCGGTGGAGGACTTTGTTTTTTAATATGTACTGACAAGGTTAGATAAATTTGAACTCACCTGTACTCATATTTAGAAATAGTAAGACGGGCTAATTTTCCAAACCATTGCTCATATTAATTTTCAAAACATGGCACGTATTTTCACTAATTTTTCGATAAGAAATGTGGCTTACTTATTTGAAACGTTGTAGTAACATAATAGTCAAAACAAGCAAATAAAATCCATTACAATGTGTGTAATTCACAGTTTATATAAAGGTACATTAATAAGTTGAAAGTAGTGCATTATATTCTAGTTATAAAAGTATGACCATACATTGAGGCAGTGAAAGGTATGTTAAGGTCGACAGACAGGCTGACGGTCCACTTGATGGTAGGTGGCTACCGTCGCCTATAACACAAGCAACGCCATAAGTGCTACAAGTGCGCTGCAGACCATACAAGGATTAAGGATAAGGGATAAGGGGGGGATGGGGTAATAGGCTCTGGCATCCCTTACTCACTCACCGAAACACAACAGCACATAATGCTGTTATTTCACGGTGGTATTCTGTAAGGTGGTGGTTACTGCCGCCAGACGGGCTGCCCAAATGACTGCGAAACGCAGTGTGCCCTACCACTACTTTTCAAATCCAGACCAGAGTCAATTTTGAAAATTATATTAAAATTTCCAAAGTTGAACCCGCCGGGAATCGAACCCGGGGCCCCTGAAACGTTAGGCAAGCACGTCAAATTATTTGACGTGCGTCACGGCACGTCACGTTTTGACATATATGTTTGACATTTTAACTTCAACAGAAAACCACAGAGCAGTGAAGTTATTAAACAAAATGTAATTAGAGTCTGTGCGGAAATAGAATGGACGTAATAATTATATCTATATTTATTTGTGGTTGCTATTATCTCATTCAAGATCTCATTAGTTCAATTTCCTAATATTTAGTTTGTGGTTGCTATCACGGCTGGTAATCTTCAAGGAAAAATCACTAGACATAGGAATTTATTGGCCTGTGGTAATAGCAAGATAGAACATGACATTAAGTTACGTCCCGTATTAAGTTACTCTATGGAAGAAGCCATTTTGTTTTGTAACATAATTGTTGTTTATTGTTGCGTAGATTAATTTCCGCATTTTTATACTAATTTATAAGTAAAAATCTTTGGATACATACATACTAAGTATGTATTACAAGTGCTGTGTACCAGGATAATGTACAATGTGCAAAAAAAGACTCGAAAAATGGCTCAAATCAAATTTATGATGATTTTTTACGGAATAGAAAAAGTGAATTCGTCCATCTGCCACGAACATTTTGAGGCTCATTTGCGACTCCAAAGAAACCTTTAAAAGTAACAGCATATCCATCGCTGTTTCAAGAATCAGAGAGAGTGGTAGTGTTTGTGTTCTTCTTCTATATACCTATAAATGTTTATCACCAATACATGTGTTTTATGGTGTATTTCAGTTCTAGTTTATATTAAGTCCATGTTATGTTTGTGTATATCCTAAAAATAAATATGTACCCATTATTTACTGTGTTTTAATTGTGTGATGATATCCATAGTTAACAATAAATTCAGCCCGTAATAAAATAAAGGGGTGAGAGGGGCGGGGGAAGTCGTCAAATGTCATGTTCTATCTTGCTATGACCAATCAGGTGAAGGTAAAGCACTCTTGCCCATGTCTAGTGCATTTGTACTGCAGATGTCCGTCTGATACGTTAACGTTAGTATCTACTATATACTTTGTGGTTGCTATCAAGGAACATACTTATTGATATTGTTGACTGAACAACATAATATACTCTCTAGGGAGGTTGCCATACTTCTTCATTCTCAACAATTTCAAAATGGAAACCCTGGTTATTTATGGTATGCGAATGCGACCATTAAGCGATGCGACTATGCGGTTCGAAAATAAATATTACATTATTGGTTATACATAAAAATTTTAATAAATTTAAAAAATAATATGACTAACTAGTGATTTAATCTTTTTGAATTATGAATATTAGTAATTATTATAATTAACAATAACAGCAAAAGACAATTCAATATTTCCGTTTACTACCCGGATAGATAAACATGCAAGATAAAGGTTATGTTTTATGTATGAAAATGTGAAATTCTAAAAGTGTTCTAGTGTTTCTCAAAATAAAATATTGATTAATTTTACAATTATAACAAATCAAAAAGTGTTAAGGCTGTATTTTGACACTACGGCACTAAAGAGAATATGGCTGAGGAAAGGTTGAAATTGAGGAAGCAATTAGGGCTCCTTGAGGGAGTCGCTATAATATTTGGCAGTGGTATTTTCATTTCACCTAAGGAAGTCTTGGAGAATACTGGATCTGTGTGGGGCGCTTTGACAGTATGGGCTGCGTGTGGGGTTCTAGCCACATTGGGAGCTATGTGTTATGCAGAATTAGGTAAGTCTTAGCACTCCTTTAAACCCCTGAAGTCTAGTGGTGAAGACGGACTGCTGCCCATTCTTTTACAGAAAGGCATAGACGTACTCACGCCGCATCTGGTAAAAATCTACCGGGCAAGTTATGCCTGGGGATATATACCGCAACAATGGACCAGGGCTAAGGTATTATTTATACCAAAGGCAGGTCGGAAGGATTATGCTCTGCCTAAGTCCTTCAGACCAATTTGCCTTACGTCCTTTATGCTCAAAACTCTAGAAAAGATTCTAGACAGATGCATAAGGGACAAAGCCCTGGCCTCGAAACCCATTCATTTCACCCAGCACGCCTATCAGATGGGAAGGTCCACTGAGACTGCCCTGATTCAACTAGTTGACAGGGTGGAAAAGGCTCTGGATGATAAACAGATAGCTCCCACCAACACGTTAGTGAGGGGACTGCAAAACAAAAATGTGGACCCGACTACAGTTAGGTGGGTAAAGGCCATGCTATCCAAACGTAAAGCGAAGGTTGAACTACATGATACCTCGCTTACTGTAGCAACTACAAGAGGATGCCTGCAGGGCGGAGTTTTATCGCCACTGCTATGGACTCTTGCAGTTGATCAGCATAACCCTAGGTTATGCTGATGACCTAGTGGTGATTGTAAGAGGCTTCTGCCAAAGCACAATTTCGGCCCTATTACAGAAAGCTCTAAACATCATTTGCGAGTGGTGCACAGCAAATGAACTGTCAGTTAACGGTGACAAAACCGCTATAGTACCGTTCACCAGAAAGAGGCGGCTGGACAAATTGAAGCCACCTCTAGTAAATGGCAAACGAGTGCAATTTTCCTCAGAGGTCAAATATCTGGGAGTTACTTTCGACCAGAGACTAACGTGGAATGCACACATTGGAAATGTGATAAATAAGGCTAAAGCAGCCTTATGTATCAGTCGTCGAATGGTAGGGAAGAGCTGGGGCCCGTGTCCAAAGCTCACCCATTGGCTGTACACTGCTATTGTGAGGCCGATGATCGCATACGCCTCTATAGTATGGTATAGAAAAGCCAACCAGAAGACGATTATTGACAGGCTTAATGGCCTAAAGCGTTTGGCATGTCTAATGATAACAGGAGCCATGTCGAGTTCCCCCGGAGCATCTCTGGAGGCAATCCTGGGCTTACCGCCTCTAAATCTATTTTTAGAGAAGGAGGCGAAAACCAGTATGCACAGAATGATGAATCGGGGTAAACACAATTGGCTGTCCGAGGCACTGAGAGCTCTAGAAGACTCAGTACTAAGGGATCCTATCCTAGGCATGCCTACTGACACAATGGTACCACTGTACATAGAAGAAAAGTCTTACACTGTGGAGTTACTCTCAAGAGAAAACTGGTCAAATAAAAAGATCTCTTGGGAGGAAAGTAGCCTTTCTTGGTATACTGATGGGTCCAAATCAGGACCTGACGTAGGCTGTGGAGTGTATGGCGGGGACCAGAATTACAGGACCAGTGTAAACCTGGGACAATACGCCAGCATCTTCCAAGCAGAGGTCTTCGCCATCATAGAATGCGCGGAAATCAAACTGCGAAGAAACTATGTCAACCGTGTGATTTACATTCACTCAGATAGTCAGGCTGCACTTCAAGCACTGGACTCAGACTCTACTGTCTCAAAGCTGGTGCGGAACTGTGTAGACTACTTACTTATTTACTTAGGGCGCAAGAATAAAGTGATCCTAAGATGGGTACCTGGCCATATGGGGATCGAAGGCAATGAACTTGCCGACGAACTCGCCCGAGCAGGCGCAAAAGGTAGGCTAATAGGTCCTGAACCTATGTGCGGACTACCAAACAGCCTAGCGCACTGGACCATATGGAACCAGTGCTTTACTAAATCTTACAACCGCTGGACTAACTTGCCAGGGCTGAATCATTCCAAAGCGCTCATAAAAGCCTATAGTCGTAATGTGACTAACCAGGCTATGTCGCTTAGTAGGAGCAATTTGTGTATTATAACTAGGGCACTAACGGGGCATTGCCGCCTCAATAAGCACCTTAAAGTAATGGGTCTCATTAGTACAGGAGAGTGTCGCTTCTGTCATGAGGCAGAAGAAACACCAATGCATAACCTGTGCGAGTGTGGCCCCTTAATGCACAAGCGCAGTCACATCCTAGGAAGCCACACAATGGCTTGTGAAGATGTGAAGAATGCCTCTATCAAAAAAGTACTACAGTTTCTCAACGTGGTAGGTATAGGTAGAGAGCTTTAGTTTACGTGGCGATCACAATATTTCAGAAATGGACGAAGTGATACTGGTTCTCTAGCAGACAGAAATAGCCACTAAGCGTATAATAATAATAAGTCTTAGCACTCGTTCAGTTTTCTTGGCAATCGGTTGAAAAAGGAAGAGGTTCTCAATTCGACTGCATTTTTTTTTATGTTTGTTACCTCATAACTTTCAATTGGGTGAACCGATTTTGGTGATTCTTTTTTTATTTGCAAGCTAGTGCTTCCCGTGTGGTCCCATTTCAATTTGGTCCAGTTCTGACAAGGGCATCCATGAGAAAATACCATGAGTCGGTTTGAAGTCAGTTACTATTATTATTTTATGCTTAGTGGCTATTTCTGTCTGCTAGAGAACCAGTATCACTTCGTCCATTTCTGAAATATTGTGATCGCCACGTAAACTAAAGCTCTCTACCTATACCTACCACGTTGAGAAACTGTAGTACTTGTTTGATAGAGGCATTCTTCACATCTTCACATGCCATTGTGTGAAGTCAGTTTATTTTTTGTTAAAAAGAGTTATTGGAAGTCGGTTGTAAACTTGAACAAGGTGCCACTACACACGGTCCGATTGAGTAGAAACTTTATCCCGCAGTTGCGCTAACTTAGGAACAATCCTGAGGTATTTCCACCTAGCTGCAATATGGGCTACTTCAAGCGAGTTATAAACAAACTCCTACAGCAGGGTAGGCAGTGCACTAGCACTCCCCTTGGTCTTGTTTGTGTCCTTAGGCGACTGTAATTACCTACAATCAAGTGAGTGGCCAGCCAGTCCATGCCACCTTTATATTATAAAAAAATAATTGAATAAAGCAAGACTATTTGTTTTTAATTCTAGGTACTACTTTAGCTCAAAGTGGTGGGGACTATCACTACATTAATCAAGCTTATGGACCACTACCTGCCTTTCTATACTTATGGGATGCAAATTTAGTATTTGTGTGAGTATTGATTATAATAGTATACGTAACTAATATTGTGGATGCAGTGTGGTATATTTTATCAGAACCCTGTCTCAAATGTCTAATCCCTAAATGTGTAGCTAAATGCAAAACTCGAGAATGACTGGACCAATTTGGCTGATCTTTTTTGTTCTGTTTGATGAAGTCTGGAGAAGGTTCCTATACAGAGAAAAAACGTAAAAAAAAAATATGAGGAAAAATTAAAAACAACAATTTTCTTTTCCCATGCAAACTGTCAAATTTTGTATTCATTAGGATCATAAAATTCTAAATTAAGTTTATCTAAAAGGTAACACGACATTGATTAACTGTTAGTAGGTACGAAGTTCGCCTTGTCAGCTAGTTTGAATTAATAAAGGTAACATTTTTAATTCCAGGCCGAGCACAAACGCAATAATGTCATTAACATTTGCAAGTAATTTACTTGAACCATTATTTCCTAACTGCCCAATTGATCCACTGTGTCAGAAGCTTATAGCTGCAGCCACTATTTGTAAGTTTTACAGTACAAATTATTTAATATTGATCTGTTTACCTAAATTAATAACAAACTGTCCATAGAACTTCTCGACCTTACAATGCCGTCTTCTTTTTTCAGCTTTGCTAACAGCCTCTCAACAGGACCATTTAGAGCCTTTATTGGGAACTTTTTAATAGAGCCTTTATATCGATAGTATCTTTAATACTGTTAGTATTCCTACTCATAAGGATCCGTCTATTAATATTAGGTACTGTTTAATAATTATATTATATTTTAAAAGTGAATTAATTAATTTCTGAATAATAACATAGTTTATAAAATTAGGGTCTCTTTCACCAACTACAAGTAAAGTGTTGATTAGTCACTTTTAGAAATAATTTTCTGTTTTATTAAATTATATACACTCTGTTTACTGCATCATTAGATAAGTGAATTTTTATTATTATGTTCTTTTTAATTCAAATTCAAATTCATTTATTTTCAGGTAACTAGACCCATATTTTGTTTATACATTCATTGTTAAATATAATATATAACTAAACAGTTCCTAATTAAATAAAATCAAAGCAAATTAATTTCTATATATGCCTCATACTATACATATACAACAGTAATTAGATATTTAATACAAGATAAAAGTACAAGTAAATGCCTAAAAACTACCACCAACATGTCTATCGCAACAATGTCGGCTCGTATATACAATTTAGCCTATTGGCTATCATTGATAAAACTTTGTTAGAGCTATCCCGCACCCGTCTGACAAGTGATGCACATTTTTTACGCATGTTAGCATAAAAACAATCAGTGCTCATCATTGCGAACATCCCTGAAGCACTACAGAAGCGGGGTAGCCCTAACATTGCCCTAAACGCGTTGTTGAATTGGACACGAAGGGAGCTGTAATATTTTTGTGTATAATACGCCCACAAAGCACAGGTATGTAACGATGTACAATATGCTTTAAATAATAAAAGCTTTACATTTGTTGAACATCGTGCAAACCTGCGAGCTAGCATATTTGTCCATTAGCATATTATGGACAGAGCCCTTCGCTCCCTATCAATGTCGGCATTATCTTTTAAGTCGGCCGTGACTATGTGCCCTAAATACTTAAAATGGTCCACCTTGTCAAGAGAAATGCCATTTAAACGCACAGGTGGCACTCTATTAGGGCTTTTAACACTAGCCGTTCATGACATTATATTTCAGTCCATGCCTACACGCATACCTCTCACAGATGTTCAGGAGTTTACGTAAACCACAGACAGAGGCGCTCAACAACACCATGTCGTCTGCATAGCTAAGGTTGTTAACACATACCCCATCAATGTGACAACCAAGACGCTGGTTGCTGAGCTCCTCGATCAGTGCGTTTACGTATATATTGAACAAGGTGGGTGAGGTGATACCGCCCTGTCTCACTCCGCATTCTAATTTGTATGATTCTGACATTGACCTGGTGCCCATACCAATATTTAAAAATACTAACAATTTCAGATGGTAAGTTAATATTTTCCAACTTTTCCCACATGATATCATAGGCAACCAGATCAAATGCCTTGGACAAGTCGAGGAAACACGCATATACTGGAGTTTTGCGACAAATATAGTATTGGACAGTATGCTTAAGACAAAGTATAGCACTTTCAGTTGATAATCGCCGTCTAAATCCAAATTGATTATCATTAATATTTTTCGAATTCATTTCATTACTTACATTAGATATGAGGAATGAGGATATATAGAATACTAGCTGATAAAAAGCCCGTAGGTACTTCTAAATGCTTATCTACCAAGAACATACATACAGAAAAAATTCTGAAAACCGTCAATTTAGTTTCAGTATCATGTATAGAGCCTATATACACGACATTTCTGAAATCAAAGTAAATTACTCCATGAACGACCCCTACAGATTTATTATTAGTATTGATATAGAGGTTCAAAGAGTCATTAGGCATATCCTATCATTCAGCCATTTCATATCCTATCAGGTAGAGCCCAAACTCAGTGGGTTTTGAAAATATTTTTATTTTTTACGAAACAACTGATTGAAATGTAATGGTGTGGTATATTTTTGGAATCAGCTCATGAAGCCCTTTCATTTGATACCCCACTCGATAGGTTTATGAAGAAATAAAAATTATTTTATACAAAAAAATTATGACGTCATAACTGGAAAATGTGCCAGGTGACCCAAGTCTAAATGACTTACTAAGACTCTATTAAACTTTTTACTGAATATAAAATTGCCACAGGACTTTATAACCAGGTCAAAGGCGGCTTTTTGTTGACATTGTGGGTAGATACTGCTAAATGCTAAATGCTCGAGGTTGTCTCGCTCGAACCATGAACTCAATAACTCTTAAACGAATTAACTGATTTTCATGAAACTTGGTAGACAAACATTTAGACGTACAGGACACAGGATAGGCTACTTCTTTCTTTTACAATGCGGACGATCAGAACCACAACGGACAAGTATTGTCAGGTATCAGCATTTATTGGGTTGGGTACATCATACCCCAAATTGCAGACAGATATCAACTGATCTTGTAGTAGGTACTCACTATTTTTGTAAATATCTAACGCTAGTAAAGAATGCCGTTTATAGTGTATTATTTACACCTTATTTAGAATCTCTAATATACGATTCTTAATTTTTTTTCAAATGAACAGAGCTAGTAGACGTTTGTGGCCTAATCTTAGAGTAAATACCTGAGAGCCTTATAATATTGAGTGGTACAAAATCGGTACAAATGAAAATCAAAAGAAAATCGATACAAAATGGGTAGTTTTTCTTTAAATCAGACATACCTTATCATCATGGATGTCGGCTCCAACCCTGTCGGGCTCATTCCAGCTCGGCTCCAATCAGTCGTCGATCATCGTATATTGCACCTTATCCCAGAAAAGGTCACGAAATCTCTTCGATGCAGCAAATTGATTTACGCTTACATAAAGAATGAGATAAAGAATAATTTTTTGGGAGTCCACCATAAGTGTAGTCGCAGTGTCACTGTTAGTGCTTGTACTTACTAGTACTTAGTACAATTTCATATGATTGTTCAAACACGCTTATTCAGTCAGACAGATGGCGCCATTGCTCCTGTCATATTATTTGTATACAAACAATGTTTATTGTAATCCACAAATTAATCACAGAAACAATGGCTGTCCTTACGTAGTCCAGCATGACTATTGACCGAGCATTATATTAATGCCTGGATTAATTCACTTGGTCCGTAACATACATACATAATGTACCACGAGGCAAGACGTAAATCACGATACAGGTCGTTACAGGGACAGGATATCTACTTGTTCACCGGTTCTACTCTCTGTGCCCTTTATCACCCCTTGATGTGTGTGTTTGTGAAATGAATTTACTTGTACAGATATACCCAGGCTTCTATTATGACAGTAAAACGAATAATAAGTCCCCCAGCTACTGACCTCTACTATCTGTTAGGAAGTACAAAGTAGTTTATCTCGCTAGCTAGCAGCAGAAATACTAGCTGTTGCACGCGACTTCGTCCGCGTAACTTTATAAAATATAATACATTCGTGTATGTGAAACCATAGAAATACACATACAAAATTTCA
Organism: Synanthedon vespiformis; assembly: GCA_918317495.1. NCBI lineage: Eukaryota > Metazoa > Arthropoda > Insecta > Lepidoptera > Sesiidae > Synanthedon > Synanthedon vespiformis. Next base: position 10,695,869 of record OU906947.1, read on the forward strand.
ACCCAATCGGTCGAGCCGTCAGTAGTTGACATACCGACAGCAGCGCCACCTAACGGGTCCAATTGTATTTTTAAATCACCCAGGACCATAACGGACGAAGTCGCGGGCACCAGCTAGTTTTTATTTTATATAAAGATAAAGATAGTTTATCTGGATTCTGAAATAATGCAAGTTTCAATTAGGGACGGTGGATTCTGAGATTAGCCCTCCGCATGTTATCTGCCTCCTTTTTATAATATCCCAGCTATTGGCTTCGACCGCATAACTTATAAATTAATGTTACTCGCTGATAATGTAGCATTCTATAGGAATTTTTAAGAATTTCAAAAACGGTCCAGTTGTTTTTGAGTTTATTCATTACAAACAAAAATACAAATCTCCTCTCTTTGTAACATTGCGAGTCAAATTATATTTAAGAAAAAGAGCCCTTTACATTGTTGAGATTTTGCATTATCTTCGTCAGCTTTTACCTGGCCGTATTAGTCGGCATATTTGTTTTATGTATATTCAACACCTAGTTATTTAAACGATATCTGATTGCATATTCTTTAAAATGATATGGAAAAATAAGTTTAAATGCAACACAGATTTTTAGAGTGTTCATTCAACAGCATTCAATCCATTCCGTATCTACTGTTCTGTTATGGTGGTCAAATTTTTTAATAATCAAAATTTTATGTAATTATTATCTCGGTATAATTAAATAATATTATATCTCTCGGTATTATTATTATTATTTCTCGGTCAATTTAAGTTCTTTAAAAAAAAATTCCTACTCATTCCCGCTCTATAGTTTCGTTCGTTTGCATTATTTCGCATTCTCTACTTCGTGTTTGGCGGACGTTTTAATATTGTATTAGTTCAAAGCTTTGTGAAGTCTATTTAGTATATTGAGAATAGTGTTGAAGAATCTTGAACAATGTTTTCCTGTTTCGGAAATATAAAACGCCTATTTGGTGGTGGGTCAATTTACTTCATGAGTGTGTTCGTTGTCCGATTGCCTTCAATTTTGAAAAACTTTTTTCTACTTACAGAGGAGGAGCTGCCCTTAGAGGTGGAAACTTCTTCCATTGTTGGGGTGATGACGGCCATTGATAACATCCGCTTTAGCGGCCACACTCTAGACAAGGCCACCAAGGCGAAAGTGACCCTAGATAACTTCTACACCAACCTCATCTCCCAGCATTTGGAGAGAAAGCAGAGGTAAGTTTTTTTTTTTATTTCATACAAATTTTTCAGACCAATCAGTCTTCTGCCAATCTAGTCCAAGGTGTTCGAAAAGACACTATTTCGTAGAATGGCGCCGAAAGTAAAGAATGGTCTCTAAAGTGCAGAGCAATGCTGTGTCTCTTATTAACTCTAAGACATTTTATTTTCTAGGTTGGAAAAGTTGGAGGAGTCACTTAAGGATGAAAATTTGACGGAGAGTCAGAAACAAGAAAAGAGGCTGCAGCATGCTCAGAAGGAGACAGAATTCCTCAGACTCAAGCGATCCCGTCTTGGAGTTGAGGATTTTGAACCGCTCAAGGTAAAGAGTTCTTTTTTAATTCTTAAATCTCCCATCATACCTAAAATGTTATTTTTTGTCCCATTTAGTATCACAGTAGCACATTTTTTTTTTTTTTTTTGTTATAATAGCATCTGCAATCAGTCCTCCTTGACTATAATCAGATTGGTTCATTGTCGGGTATCACATGTCGAGCGCTTCCTCCAGCGAGGATAGCTGCTCATCTGCTCGGTTTAGCTACAATCTGTTATGCAGCCTCATTATGTCATGCCTTTTGAGACGCTTCAAATATTTCTGTTCAATCAACTGGACTGCCAGCTCATTTGGATGACGCGACAGTCGCTCTTTGTAGTTTTTGGCAATTGAGCGAATCTCCTCTTTCACCGTGTTCATGCGCAAATAATCATGTATTTCTGAGTTTTTTATAAACCAGTGAGCATTGCTTATGGTTCTCAACTGCAGGCGTTGGAGCATCGAGATATTTGTATTACTGGCACTACCCCAGAGTTGTATTCCATAGAGCCAAATTGGCTTCAGGCAAGATTTATAAATTAAGAGTTTGTTATCTGTGGATAGTTTACTGTTTCGACCGAGGAGCCAAAGCAGATGTTTGTATTTAATATTAATTTCCTCTCTTTTAGCCTTAATGTGATTTTTCCATGTCAGGCGCCGATCTAAATGCATTCCCAGATATTTTACACTATTTGCATGTGGTATAGTGGTTGTCCCTAGTTTCACCGATGGGCAGTTTCCCTTTCTTAGGGTGAAAGTGACCTGTGTGGATTTTGAGGTGCTAGCCTTGATTTTTCATTTTCCCAGCCATTTATCAATCTCATGGAGGCCTTGCTGCAGAGCATTTGATGCAGTGATCGGGTTCCTATTCCGCGCCATGATAGCTGTGTCATCAGCATACGTTGCTGTGGTCAAATCTGGCAGTGTAGGGAGGTCTGCTGTAAAGATGGTGTACAATATAGGTCCCAAGACTGACCCCTGTGGTACTCCCGCTTTTATTGTATAAAAGGTAGAGGTTGATCCTGCCTCCCTCACCTGGAATAGCCTGTCAGTCAGATATGATCTCATCAACACATGGAAACTATGTGGTAAACTTTCCTTTATTTTGAACAAGAGACCATTGTGCCACACTTTGTCAAATGCCTGCTGAATATCCAGGAATACTGATGAACAATATTCTTTTTTTTCCAAGGCTATTCTAATTGTATTACAGACTCTGTGAACTTGTTCTACTGTAGAGTGGTGCTGTCGGAACCCAAATTGGTGGTCTGGTATTATTTTATTCTCTACTAGTAGTGGTAAAAGTCTGCATAGCAAGATTTTTTCGAACAATTTTGACAGTACTGGCAACAAACTGATTGGTCTGTAAGAGGTGACCTCGCTAGTTGGTTTTCCTGCTTTGTGGATCATCATTATCTGTGACACCTTCCATATTCTGGGAAAGTACTGGACCCTGAGGACTCCATTAAAGAGAATAGTTATAAGCGTTAGGGCTTTTTTTGGTAATTCTTTTAGGATCTCCTTGGTGATCAGGTCAAAGCCTGGTGCCTTTTTGTCCTTTAGTTCCTTGATTGCTCTAGCCACTTCTCGCACAGAGACAGGTTGGGGAGGCAGCGACATCTGATATGCTTGGTTCAAAGCTGCATTTACCTGCATGTCGGATTCCACATCGCTGGTCTCATTCGGAGTAAACACACATTGCAGATGCTCAGTATCACATGAGCTTATTTTGTGACTTTATTTTTACATTTAAGTGCTACTACCACATTTTAATTTGCAATGTTTAATTAAAATGAACTATTAATGTAAAATTATGTACACTTTTTTGCAGGTTATCGGGAGAGGTGCGTTTGGAGAAGTCCGCTTAGTCCAGAAGAAAGACACAGGACATGTTTACGCAATGAAAATATTGAGAAAAGCCGATATGCTTGAGAGAGAACATGTATGTAAACAGATATTGCTTTAGTATCGTATTGTGTCCCAGTGGTTTGCGTTATCGTTTCTGTGAGAGATGGCCCTTCATGCTAGTTCTTCACACTGCCTTTCCGATTTCTTCAGTGCAGACCCAACAGAGTTCGTGCATCTGTTTTGTCAGCAGCCAAGCTAAATTATAAAACTAGATGGTGCTATAACACTTTGGCCATGTGTTAGTTTTTTATTTTATTTTAGGTGATCCCTTGGGTACTACAGTATATTTTTCTGGATGAAAAGTGTCATATGTCCTTTCTTGTATCCCTGACAACGTGTATGCAAAAATTCATTGATGACATTTATATTATTGAAATTGCGAAAATTATATTGATAATTATGTGGTATTTTTGAAATAAATTATGTATTTTTAAACGTTGCAAATTTTTTTGGGGTGGGCCACCCTTATCACTTAGGGGTATAAAAAATAGTTTACGACTTATTCTCAGACCTACCGAATATACACAAAAAACTTCATAAAAATCGGTCAAGCCGTTTCGGAGGAGTTTGGTTACAAACACTGTGCCACGAGAACTTTATAGATATAGAAAAATAAAAGCAATTTTCCCTTTTAGGTAGCTCATGTCCGTGCCGAGCGTGATATCCTCGTGAAAGCGGACAACCAATGGGTGGTAAAAATGTTCTACAGCTTCCAAGATCCCATGAACCTGTACCTCATTATGGAGTTCTTGCCCGGTGGTGACATGATGACTCTCCTAATGAAAATGGATACTTTGAGTGAGGAGTGCGCTCAATTCTACGTGGCTGAAACAGCGTTGGCTATTGACAGCATACATAAACTTGGTTTCATACATAGGTAATAAAAATATTAGCTTGTGCCCGTGACTATAATGAACATTACTTTTTTATTTAATTATTTTTTAAGGTATTTTGCAATCCTTGGTAACAGGGCTGTAAGGGGTTGTAAGTCAGTTAGTCCGTTTGTTAACGACAAGTGCAATAGGGATGGAAATGAAACCAATTTCTTGATATAACAGAAACACTCCCACGGATAGTTCCATCTGCATAATAACCTAATTTCCTTAACACACTTTTCATCCTGGCATTTCTCTATTAATACGAACGTATGTCCTTTTATACATTTCACATTTCGTGTTTTACTTTTAAAGCACAATTGATATATTTTATGTACATTGGTTTTTTACGCACATGTTTGGGTGCAATAACGTGTGGTGTCGTTTTTTGCATGTGCGACAAGTAGTTGACATATTACACCTATACACTGAGTGTTCCGGACTAAAACAGTTAAAAGACAAGTGTTGAGTTTGCACAAAATGTCGTCTAATGTCGACGCTCTCTCCGATAAATTTCTTGCAATTAATTAATTTGTGTTTATCTGAACAATATAAGCACAAAATTTCCCTGTTTGTAGTGGATTGTAAAGATTTTAATATGTCACCTATGTGGCTGCTCCTGTCGGATAACTTATATTCAAGTGATCGAAATCTTATTTCCAGAAATTCTTCTAGCATCTTGAACCTGGGCAACTCATCGTTGCCTTCACCTAATTTTGTCTCCCATTTCGCTCTGGATTCCGGATCAAGTTTCTGACTGATAATATATATGAGTATTAAGTCCCATGATTCTACATTAACACCCATGTTTCGCAACGACTGCAAACACTCGTTGGTTGTGTCCAGTAACAAACGGATGGCGCTAGTTGATTCCTGGAGCAAGGGTTTTTGTGTCATCAATCGTTTTATAATGGAATTTGCCATTGCTTTCTTGTTACCATATCTGTTAACAAGCCTATCCCAGCATATCTTGTAGTTATCTGCGGTGACTGATATGAATTTAACAAGGGTTTCGGCTTCTCCCGTAAGTGAGCTCTTTAAGTAATGAAGTCGTTGTACATCTTCGAGCGAACAGTTGTTGTGAATCAAAGATGTAAAGAGGTCTTTATAATTAGCCCATTCCGCATAATTACCTGAAAATTTAGGTAATGCTATTTCTGGTAATTTTACAAAAACCTGTCTTGATTCAGTTGTGTTTCTAAATTGCTCATTGTTTCCAACATCAACCTTCATACTATTCATACCTTCCTTCAACAACGTTTTATAATAGAAATATTCATCTTCAACTTCACTATAAAAATCTTTCTCCGCGTAATCGGTTTTTAAATATTCTTCGGTTTTCATTGAACCTACTATTTTTTGGTGAGTACCTACAAATAACATCCATTGTGCTTCTAAATTTTCCAGTCTAGATTCTAAATATGCAAATGTGAGACGCTCCTTTGGCGATTTTTTAAAGTTAGCTTTGCCCTTGAGAATTTTTGTACCTAGATCATTTTGTATTTTTAAAAAAGATTCGGCCATATTTAGCAACACTACAAACTAACGACAAATGAAACTATTATGCAGTTAAAGACTTAGACAATATTGCGTAGAAATGTTTTGAAATTTTTACAAGTATTTTTAACACTTATTGGCAGCAAAATCGGGCATAGGTTCCCCGTCTTAACGTTTTTTCTTAAATTATTCTAAGTCCATGCAACACTTGTAATTTTTTAAAGTTCTAACAGTTCATGCATAATTTAAATTTTAACTTGAAATTTTTCAAAGTTAATTTGCGGTTAATCACAAAGTTCAAAATATACTCACAGTTTTAATTTTTCTTTGGCACAACACAATTGACGTCACAAATTTTACGTCACACTACTTTTGACACTGACACTTGACCTTATAACTTCTGAGCTGACAGATAACTTGACAGATGACACTTGCAATGATTGCAGTAGATGCGATACTATTTAAATCAAACTTGAAACCTGGCTGTCCGTTTGACAGCGCTGACAATGATGAAGGCGGCCCTCACGAAGTCTGCTGGATGTCCGAGGAGCCTCTCTCCCGATCCGAAGCTGGCTCGTGCTGTGGCTTTCTTCTTCCGCCTGTGTTGTAGATTCAGCCCTCACGAAGTCTGCTGGTTGTTTGAGGAGATACACTCATCGTACCGAAGCTGGCCCGTGCTGTGGCAGTCCCTCCACTGCGGCTCCTTCTGAATGCGCTGGATAGTGACCCACTATCCTTTCCAAGCGCGCTGACGGTACAAGTGCACGCAGTCAACTTCCCTTGCCTAAATCCGGCTCGAAGGACCATGTACAAACTTGCACCCAAAAACCACCAATTTTATCCCAGGTTTAACACAAATAAAACGCAGGGAGTTTAAAATAGGTAAATCGTATAAAGCTATCTTTATTAAATAAACATTTTGAAGATATAAGAACCTCCATGAAAGAAACGTTCGCGTGTACATTTTCATATTAGCGCCATCTAGATTCAAGTCGTGGTCGCTACTTGTCATTTGTTAAATACGATTTAACAATGACTGTGTTCTCCTTTTCAGGGATATCAAGCCGGATAATTTGCTGTTGGACGCCCGCGGTCATATAAAGCTAAGCGATTTTGGTCTGTGCACTGGCTTGAAAAAGAGCCACCGTACAGATTTCTATCGGGACCTATCGCGAGCCACTCCCTCCGACTTCAGTAAGTTCGATTTCAGTAAGTCCACGTACCGGTTGAGTACTTTTATTTATTATTTTTTTGTTTGTTTTGTCACTAATCGCACAAATACTCATGAGCACCAAAAATGTCGCCACTCACTGAAATGTTGTTTTAAATCGGATTCATATACATACTACCACTATTCACATGAAAGCCTATTAAATTGGTCATTTCGTTTCAAAAGTAATTGAACCTCTAAACACTCTTGTGTGTAAATTCATGAACATGAACGAACAACATCTTCGCGCTAAACGTTTTCGCCACTTGACTTAAAAATTAGGTATTGGTGAATCCCTTTTTTAACAAGCTTTTAATAATTTGTGTATTATAATTATAATATAATTTCTATAGATAGAATTAGATTAGCGTTATGTAAAATCAATATCAATAATAAATCTGTAAGTGTAGGTATTTTATGTATGTATATGTTCCTCCATAACTCTTAAACGAATTAACGATTTTCATGAAAATTTGTAGATAAACATTTATACGTACGAGATACAGGATAGGCTACTTTTTTCACGCGGACGAAGTCGCTGGCGCCATCTAGTTTCTTAATAAGTTTCTATTAATTTTAATTAGTTAAGCCTTAAGGATCGGCGCAGTATACGCAGCACAGCAAAGGATTTTTCCTAAACATATTTTTTGTTGCAATTGTTTTAGCACTCACACTCCTTTGCACATCGCGACGCGCCTTAAGCATTACGTGGCCTCTTATTAGTATTGAAATAAAATAATGTGACCGCTTTGATCATTGCAATAAGGTTAAAAATAACATGCTTAGCAAAAATTCACTTCCTCTGCCTGTCCTAAATTTCCGTTACGTGTAATTCTATTTCGAACTGATAAAAGCATTAATAGTCTAAAGGGAATATTTTAGTTTCGACTTCGTCGTCGGCAATGGATTCGAAGAGGCGAGCGGAATCGTGGAAACGCAACCGAAGAGCACTCGCCTACTCCACAGTCGGCACTCCCGATTACATAGCGCCCGAAGTCTTTTTGCAGACGGGCTATGGATCGCAGGCGGATTGGTGGAGTCTCGGAGTTATTATGTGAGTATATTTGCTTACTAAGTTTTCTATGCAAAATCAAAATCAAAATATTTATTTATCAATTAGGTTTCTACAAGAAACTCTTTTGATCGTCATTATAAATTTAAATTTACCAGGGTTTCGGAAAAAAAACCAAGATGACGATCCTGAGAAGAAACCCCGAAAGAAACTCAGGATACTATTCTTTTTGTCATCATTAAAATGTAAAATAGTACAATACACATTACTTAATATTAACAAACTTAAAGTATATATATACAATTATAGTTTTACAATACAAAACATAGTACGAACTCCGAATAGCTTAAATCCAGGCTTCTTTGTCGCTCAAATAATCAGTGATTTTATAATAGCCTTTCGAGAGGAGTTTAGTTTTAATGACACATTTAAATTTATTTATAGATAAGGCTCTGATTATTTGAGGCAGTTTATTATAAAACCGGACACTTTGACCCATAAAAGAATTACTTATCTTATGTAGTCGTGTTTTATGAAGATTTAAATCACTTTTGGACCTAGTATTGATATTGTGTACATCACATTTTTTATTAAATTGACTAATATTTTTGTGCACATAAATTAAATTTTCATAAATATATTGACATGCAACAGTCAAAATCTTTATTTCTTTGAACTTTTCTCTGAGGGAAGACTGCGGATCTAGTTGATAGATGGCTCTAATGGCCCTTTTTTGTAAAATAAAAATAGTATTTATGTCCGCAGCGCTACCCCAAAGAAGAATCCCATAACACATTATACTGTGGAAATAACTAAAATAGACAATCCTAGCTGTATCTACGTCTGTTAGGCGTCTAATCTGCTTAACTGCATAAGCCGCAGAGCTAAGCCTTTTACTTAGTTTCTCAATATGTGGACCCCATTGTAATTTAGAATCTATGGTAATACCTAAAAATACGGTCGATTCCACGGGTTCCAATTTTTCACTACCCAAAATCACATTCGTTCCAATATTTTTAACATTAGGGGTACTGAATTTAACAAGTTTAGTTTTGGTGGCATTTAAAAGACGATTATTTACACTAAACCAATGTACTACGTTAGAAAGTGCATAATTTACCTCATTATAGCATCCAAGTTGTCTTTTAATCTTAAATATTAATGATGTGTCATCAGCAAACAATACAATATTATGTTTACTCACAGAATGAGGTAAATCATTAATATAAACCAGGAACAAAAACGGACCGAGAATCGAGCCTTGAGGGACGCCCATTTTAACTAGAGAACCCGGAGATTTCTTACCATTAACATCGACCCTCTGAATTCTATGGCTGAGATAAGAAGTTAAAAGATCGAGAGCCTCGTTCCTAATTCCATAGTGGCATAATTTCCTTATTAGAGTGTCATGCTGGACGCAGTCAAAGGCTTTAGACAAATCGCAAAAAACACCCAGAGCGTCCTGCGAGTTCTCCCATGCCTCAAAAATATTTTTCAATAGTTCCACACCAGCGTCCGTAGTAGAGCGCCCTTTCGTGAAACCAAACTGCTTATTAAAAAGTAAATTATGATTATTAAAGTGTTTAAGTAGTTGACTCAAAATAATTTTTTCAAATATTTTACTAAGGGTCGGAAGTACTGAAATTGGTCTATAATTCGCGGGATTAGTTTTATCATCCGACTTAAATAAAGGCACAACCCTACTAATTTTCATTAGATTAGGAAATTCGCCACATGTAACACAGCAATTGAACACAGTTGCCAAATGACGTGCAATTATATTTATTACAGAGGCAACTGTTTTCACCGACATGCCCCAGAGATCTGCAGTTTTTTTTATTTCAATAGTCTTAAAGAAACTCAGAATATCATCTGGGCCAACAAATGCAAATTCAAATGGCGCATCACACTCCTTTACACTCTTCTTGAGCAGACTCTTAGCAGCAACCGACGACGAGTCCAGTGACCGAGTGAGGTTAACCGGAACACTGGAAAAGAAACTCTCAAACTCCGCCGCCACATCCACATCCGACTCAAGGTCCCGACCATCTATCTTCAAACTAAAGCCGCCATCAATACGCCGATACGGTGTTGAACTATTTCATTAAATTACCTCTCTTTTAATCGAATATTTAGTAATAGTTCTGTTCGCGTTAATAAAGTGTGAGTTGGGGAACTACTCAGTGTTCGGAAATGTTACGCTGTTTATATGTGTGAACGCAATTTGCATTTGATAAAATGTATTTGTGCATTTTTTACATTAAAACTAGCGTTCAGCCTCCATCTTCACACTTGGTTAAAATTTTCAAAAATTCTTTGTTAGCACATGCTTACGTTTTTGGCTGCCTTTCAAATTAGACTTCGTAGTTTTGACTGTGCGTTTATCAGTTATTAGAATAAATAGACTCACTGGCTAAATTATAAATTATATCTACTGTTAAAGAGAAAGTAATTAGTTCTTTTTAAAGAATATTTCAAAACGTAGATCACTGTGGTAGTTTAAAGAGATTTTTTCTTATTAGGTACGAAATGCTGATTGGATACCCTCCGTTCTGTTCGGAGTCGCCGCAGGACACTTATAGGAAGGTGATGTCGTGGCGCGAGTCCCTCACCTTCCCACCCGAGATACCCATAAGCGAGGAGGCCAGGGAGACCATATTGCGCTTTTGCTCAGAGCCGGATCGCAGGTAACAAATGCTTTTTACTCTGTCGAAAATTGCTGTCTGTATTCTTTTTTTTGCCATATTTATGAATTGTGGTAATTGCAGGCTGGGTTCTCAACGCGGCATAGAGGATGTGAAGGGTGTGTCGTTTTTCCGCGGCGTCGATTGGAGCCACGTCCGCGAACGACCGGCGGCCATTTCGGTCGAAGTCCGCTCCATAGACGACACTAGCAACTTTGATGACTTCCCAGATGTAAAACTTGAAATACGTAAGTGAATCATATCATTACCATAACTTTTAAAAACAGTCTACTTTTGTGGAACTATTTGTATCTCTATAGTATAGATTGTGAAAAAAAAATTGTGGCTATATTGGGCATCGAATTAATATAAACTCTGCGAGCATGGAACCCGTCCCTTCATACTAGTTACCGTAAATTTTCGACGCCAAAATATGACAAATATAGAATATGACATAGAACGCAAGTATTAATACCTTCAAACTATTAGCATTTAAAAAGAAACTTTAATGATAACACGTCTCGGTTGCTATTAGGATGCACTTTGTACTTACGACATTTTATAAATAAGTTTATAAAAGTTCGATCATTTTTCAAAATTTGACATTAGATCAGACAGTTGATGGCTAATAAGCGGGAATGTTTCATGCAAGAGTCAACAATCATTTTTGTGTAATAAAATTTAATTCTTTTTTCAAGTATATAATAAGAAAAAAGTTAACAACGAGTACAAGTAGTTATTCATAAATACAAAATATTCTACTTCGAAAAATTCAAAATTCGAGATAATTCGAGATATTTACATACAATAAATTACTAATTATTTCAGAATTAAATTTGATATTTGGTCAAAGTAAAGGATAGATAATAAAATATTAGAAGTATGCATTGTGATACTTTTAAGAATTTTGTAAACGCAGATAGAAGTGAAAACTTCTATTTTTCCAATTTTAAAGTTATAAATATCATTATACACATACACACACACGATACAATGTATCATCAATCCAAGCGGACTTGACGTCGAATAATCCCTATTCATTCAGTATCACCGACCCCAGCCTGATGGTTCACAAAACGTGCCTAAAGATGTTTTCACTTCAATAAATCTTTGTATCTTTTTCAATAATCTTTTTCCAGCTGAAAATGAAAATAGGAACTCGAAAACTAAATAATATATTAGTAATAATTATAATTATAATAATAATTTATTTATTTATATTACTTTTTTATATATGTATGTATATTTATTCTCTTATATTTAGTCCCTATAATAAAATAAAATATAATCTTAATAAATTGCATTAGATCATTTGGCATAATGACATCCCTAACAAAGAATATGAGATATTTTAATTTTAAGGCCTTGAGATAATGGGACGAATTATTTTTGCACCACTTGACAACACACGAAGGCATGTTGAATAAAATAAACTATTTTTTAAAAATTTCTTTGACAGCGTTTAGACGTCCGCACTTGACAATGTGGCAAAATGAACTAATTCAAGTCGCGGCTTAGTATTTCAAGCCCTGCCCACCCCGGCTCAGCTGTCGAGGGGTCATATTGAGACGCTAACAATTTTTCCAGTATTTTTCAGTTCGCTGATATTGGGTGGTTTAGATTTACAATTGTACCAGAGACAGTTTGATCCTTTTTTTTTGCGTTCTAGTAGGATAACATCTAGCAGGACCGCTATAGTAGCTGTAATAGCTACTAAGCAAAGTATTACTATCGTGGAGCCGTTTTATGTTTTCCCATTTGACGTTTAGCAGATTGACATAACTACCCAACTAGCAAAATATTGTCATATACAGGGTACATAAACGTTTTATAAATAACTGTCAGCCATATGAAAATGGTTTTGTAACAGTTTTTTATACGTAAATATAACGCAGGTTTGGGCGCAGATTATATAACATTTAAATCGTGTAAGGGTCGTTTTGCGGCCGCGTCACCGACAATTCCGTTGAGTAAAAATCACGTAGACATTGAAGTTTAAACTATTAAGGTTTGTAACAGTTTTTACTAATACGCTTACATAACTATATCATCGTACAGACGTGGTCGCGCAGTCAGTGGGACATTCAAGTTAAGACAGTTTTTGTGTTGTGAAAAAACCGGAAAAAAATTTATAAAGTTATAAAAAGGTGAGATTCAGATATATATCTTTATTATTTATTAATGTAAAGAGAGCTTATTGTGTTGGAAAATAAAAAGCGATGACTGATAGTTACTTGGGAATTTAAAATTTCCGATGATATGATAGTTAATCTTTGTTAATATTTTAATGGGCCTTCATAATATTGGTGTTTCAATATTGTTTATAAAAATAAAATACATTAATTATCATCAATAGTTTCCGCCATATTGCCAATAGATATTGGGCGACTGAATTTAGACTTGTATATAACTATTGGTCATATACAAGTTTTTATACGATTTAATGGCATTCACCATGACAGTTGCAATTAGGGTTCCCTTGGAAAATAGAAAAAACCTTTTGTGTATATAGTCATGTAAATACTCTGTTTTTTTTTCAGGGACATAATGGTGATACTGATATATTTTGACGTTGATAAGTTTTTAACAAAAACAGAACAAGGTTTTAACAAACAAAAAACAGTTATCACAGGAGTGCTATGGATGTAATCATCCTACTAATACGACATTCAAACATTTTCATTCAACAGAAGCATAATTAAATTATTGAACTATGATTTCTTTTGGTGCCAAAACTGTCAGAAGTTTGCCATATACGACTATTTTCCTGAGGACGAATGTAACTGCAGCTGGCCAATAAAGGATACCATCTTTTTCCCATTTTTCAGGAACCGCAGATAAAACTATCTTTCCCCTTTCTAAAGTTTGTACAATTTTGAAGAACATAATATCTAAATCAAAACATGATCTGAATGATGCCAAATAAAAAACAATTTAAGTATTTGTGATTTTTATTTACAATTAAAGAGTATGTAGGAGGGGTGTAAAAAATATAGTATTGTTATACGTAACGTAAATGTTGAAAATTGTAAGGAACCACTTTCATTTTTACAACTTTGTTCTTGACTGGGCACAGATTCTTCCAGATTAAATGAAGTTATCGTTGATGTATTTAATAATAATAATTGATAATTTTTATTTACTTTTCTTCTAAAACCACCACTTCGTTTAATTCTTTTCCACTTTTTGTAATCCATTTTATAATTAATGATGAAAAATGGCGACTAGGAAAAGAATAAAATTATTAAAAGTTGTATAAAAGGAGTTGTATTATCGTTTAAATAATCAATTGACTTATATAAGTTATATTAAAATAACGTTTCAAACTAAAAGTTACTTAAAGGTAGAAGTATATGACCTAATAAGACGATTTTATAGTAGTTAACTATAAAATCATTACATAACAGTTTGTTATTTAAGTGTTGAATAAAAGGTTCTAAATCTACAAAACATGACCACCTGTGACTATTTTCTGACTGAAACGTTTACTCAACTTAACGTTGTATGACAATCATATAAATTATTGAGATGACGTTTACCTGACTCATTAATATGACTTAAATTATATATAACTAATGCGTCGAACTGAATACTACTTTACAACTGTTTAGTTGCTGCAAAACTGTTAAAAAGCCCTTACATGTCTGTTAGTTGTATAATTCTAATATTATATAACTTTTTTGCTAGTTGGGTAGTGATGGTTATAGTATAACAGAATTAGTGCCACTATCGACACATTTTAAAATTAGTATCCGTGACATACATTTATTACATAACTGTAATGTTCACATTACTAACAGACACTTCAATTTCGAGAAAATAAATATATATATATATAATTCATAATCGGACAGCGAATAGCTTAAAACACTGTAGTCATGATCTTGAATTAAAATATTATTATCAATAATGCAGTCTATTCTGGTATCGCGTTCAAAATCTGCTAAATCTTTAATTCAAAACCTTGTCACATCGTAGTAAAGATTTGAGATTAAACTCTCCTTGTGAATGTCTCGAAATGTTGATGTTATGTACCCAACACGATAGAGAATGTTGTACCTTAAAGCGACCAGTGCCAGTGTTACCACCCAGCGTACCATCTAGCCTTTTTTTATATTAGTTACTGTGACCAGACGCAGCATTTCTTGCAATACTAATGATGCAATTGTTATTTCCAGCGGCCGCTCCTATCGCTCAGGACGGTGAGGTGGCATACAAAGACTGGGTGTTCATCAACTATACGTTCAAGAGATTTGAGGGGCTCACGCAACGCGGCACACCCACAAAGAAATGAACACGTACACAATGATTACTTGTGTCCGTAGGTCCGTGTTTACTTGGCACCGAGTATTATAATATTTTTTATAATCTGTTGAAACTGTTCAATCCAATTAAATGCCTTATCTTTCTACAAGAGACTTTGCATGAAAATAGTGAGCCTCTTAATAAGTTACACTTAGATCCGTTAGTTAGATGTAAAGGTTAACATTTTAAGTTCGAGTATTGTATTCACTTTCTTCACAAGTTTTTCCCAATTAAATTCTTACGCAATTCATTGTTCAATTTGTATTTTTTTTTTATTTGCCTTCAGAGAATCATTAAGTATTATGATATTTTTAGCGATCCATTACACTTGACAGCGCCATCTATCCAGAATCCGGTTAAGCGACTAACATTACAACTGCTTGGTGATATTTTTAGCTATCCATTCCACGGTAGATGCCGTTTTAGACTTTCAACGCGGACGAAGTCGCGAGCACCAGCTAGTATTCAATAAATTAAAAAAAAACTTCGAGACATTAGCTCTGAAATGTATACACATTTCTGATGCTTACTGTACCTACTTAAATAGGTACTAATAGCTTAATAACACAAGGTTATTATTCTCAAATACTGATCAAGTAATTTAATATGTAAGTTCGTATACGTACATATTAAAATTTGTGAATGAGTTTCAAAGGAAGATTTTATATTCTCCATTGAAAACCAGTTTCGACAACAGAATTATTTTTCTGCAAAACTGCGAAACTAGGTTTCCAAAAAAGAAAAATAATTCCGTTTTCTAAACTGGTTTCGAACCTTTGGTTTCCAAAAAGCCGAAGCGTTTCAACCGACTTCCAAAAAAGGAGGAGGTTCTCAATTCGAGTGTATTTTTTTTTAAATGTTTGTTACCTCATAACTTCCACAAGAATACTTCATTTTTATATAAATTACATAATTTTAAATTCTTGTGTTTGTTCATCAAAGAGCCGCTCTTATGATTCTCTGCTGGTATTTAAAGTGTAAGTGACTGTATATATTTTCCAGTAATATGAATGCATGATCTACATCACAATTTTGATTCTCGTTTTATGATGATTCATTTTTTAAAATTTAATTTATGTAAAGTGAAATCCATTAATTTACAATGTACCATCTGATAATGTCCTATTGTGTTGAATATTTTTTTAAATAAGCTTTGTTTTGGACTTTTTGAACATCTTTTCTTGATAAACTTGTAAGACAGGTGCCGTAGCATGTAAACACATGCAACACCTAGACGCTCTTGAAACCCTCATAGGATGTAGTCCGCACCATAGAGGAAATACGTTTCGACAAAAAAAATATATCCTAATCGCTAAGTTTCCTCACAGCAAAATTGTAAAATATTAATAGGGTAAAAATATTTTTTGTGTACCTATATAAATGAGTTTGTTGTTCATATGTGAACACACGTACGCATATCACGTCATATTCTTTAAAAATTTGCGTGTTCACTTACAATGACACCAAGTCTTTACACTGTACCTATAAAGGATTCAAAATGAGGGCTCAGTAAAATGGTACCTTGTAAATTATAGATTGTACATAACGGGTTAAAAAAAATAACTAGAACATATTCAATAAGAGAAAAATTTAAAATAATAGTATTTTATTACTAGCCAGTATTTTAGTCGGTCACGTGTCGAAGCGCGATGCGGCTTAAAACCTCCAAAAAAACTTTTGCCATTAGAAAAATTGTATATAATAATAACATAATAATTATTACAAAGTATAATCGAGATGACGCAATTATAAATAACTCATAACAAAACGTCGTTGCCAATTCGAGTTTATTCGTTGTATAGGAAAGTAGTTGTTTTGATTTTACTTTAGTTATACATAGTACTATATTTTGCCGCAAAGATTAATGATATATATATACTAAGTATGCGTAAAACGGTGATTGTATAGTCATACAAACAAACCGCAGAAGTCATCTTAGGCACCTCAGAATTATGCCGTTTACCTTGAGGATCTTACGTACGGATTTGTTTAACTTAGACGAAGCGGATTCGATGCAGGTGCCAAGCGGAGTTCTACATGCAATACACACCAACATAGATGTGTGTGTGTGTGTGTGTGTGTGCGTGCGTGCGTGTGACTTGTATTGAACATTTTTTTTTCTCTGTTGTATTCTTGCCTAGATTATATAATTAATAAGATGTCAGGGGGGAAGTAGTAATAATTTTTTAATTGAAATAAAGGGTTCCCGTTACAATCAGACAAACGAAACGTAATTTATTCTATAACAATATTATTCAAGTGCAGTATTAAATTGTAAATTTTTAGTTTGCGGAGCTGTTTAGTGGCTATGAATCAATACTCATCATCATGACGAATAGAGTTTTGTGTTTTGTACAAAACCTTTGTAAGTAATAGTTTTAATTACAACTGTGGTGTAAAATGTGAGTTGTTTTATTTAGTTTTGAAAATGTTAGTCAGGAATGTGTATAAACCCTTCTGGGGTATCAAAAAGAGTTTTATAAATCGAGAATTTTTAATATTCAAATAAATATTATATATACAGGAAGACCAATACCAACGAACTCAGATTGTAAATTTTAAATAGAAGATTTTGCATTTTTATGCACTTGTACTTTTTTTATATAGTACTTTTTCGAATTTCGCAAATTCAAATAGTGCTAAAAAAAATTATGGATGGTTTAAATTCAAAAATAATAATTGTTAGCAAGACTCTTTCTGGGCACTCATAATAATGCATGATCACGCATCACACACATTAATTTAGTTAGTTAACTACATGCTTGTTATTGTTAAATAAAAAGAGGATATTAATAAATTATTTAAATTCTTAATGTGTGGTGTGGCTTATGACGATAATTTAGTGGACTGTATATTTTAATGGTGCGTGCAATCAAGGGGCTAGGAGAAGAGTGGGACAGGACATGCAACACCTACCTCGTCGGCTGCCGGTTGTGATGCAAATCCTCCAGGACACCTCGTTCTGGTTTCCAAACTGTCCTTTTTACACCTCAACTGCACTCGCGGGAACCACACCATAAGGGGAATTACACTAGCATAATGCTGCAGCGATGCGGTGTAGGATTAATCAGATTTATTATTGATTATAAATCCGCGCGGCGCGGTGTTTCGATTCGAACCGGTGAGCGTTCGTTGTCTCATCCGTGTGGACGCCGGAGGGCGCCACTTGCGTTGCGATGCGGTGATTGCATGTTTGTTGGCATGGTTTCAAGGAGTAGGGAACGCACCATAGTTAACTAATTAATTTGGCGCCACCAATGTGTAAAGTTATTTTTTTTGTTTTAACAATAAAAAATATGTTTCTTGTATGTGATTTACGAATGTGGCAATATAAATAAATATTGAAATTAAGATTTTTAGAGTGTTCATTCAACAGCATTCAATCCATTCCGTATCTACTGTTCTGTTATGGTTGTCAAATTTTTTAATAACCAAAATTTTATGTAACTATTATCTCGGTATAGAGCAATTTAAGTTCTTTAAAAACAAATTAATTTCGTTAAAAAAAAATTAAAAAAAAAAATACATTTTATTGTTCTACACCATACTACCATAGATAACTATCTGTACCACTCCTACGTATCCCCACCACTGCTCATCCCCGCCACTACTCATTCCCGCTCTATAGTTTCGTTCGTTTGCATTATTTCGCATTCTCTACTTCGTGTTAGGCGGACGTTTTAATATTGTATTAGTTCAAAGCTCTGTGAAGTCTATTTAGTATATTGAGAATAGTGTTAAAGAATCTTGAACAATGTTTTCCTGTTTCGGAAATATGAAACGCCTATTTGGTGGTAGGTCAATTTACTTATTTACTTCATGAGTGTGTTCGTTGTCCGATTGCCTTCAATTTTGAAAAACTTTTTTCTACTTGCAGAGGAGGAGGAGCGGTCCTCAGAGGTGGAAACTTCTTCATTTGTTAGGGTGATGACGGCCACTGATAACATCCGCTTTAGCGGCCACACTCTAGACAAGGCCACCAAGGCGAAAGTGACCCTAGAGAACTTCTACACAAACCTCATCCCCCAGTATTTGGAGAGAAAGCAGAGGTAAGTTTTTTTTTTATTTCATACAAATTTTTCAGTAATGTAAGGGTTAACAGAAGGGCTTCAATACTGGAAGCTTAATATGAAGGTTTAGAATCGGTGAAAAAACTTAGACGCTTTCTTTCTATAAGGCAATCTCGCTTTTTATTACCATCTGATATTAATTTTGTTTTTGTATTTGATCAATGATTTCTTTTAATTTTGCATTTTTTACCAATTTTTTTTTTAATAACTACCCTCCAACGAATTAATTGAAAAAAATATTTGGCGAATTGGTCCATATTATGTTCTCATGAGTTTACTGCTAGGCAACATATTTAGCGATTCATTTTTATTTATATATGTATATTTTTACGTTGAATCTTATTTTAAGAAATGCAGAAGAATTGGATCCATAAATATTGATTTAAATTTGATACTGTGCATTCGAAAACAAATGTTTCGTAATAAAATGAGGGAATTTGTAAATTTTCTAATAATCGATCACGCCTTTCTGGGATCTTCATGAATTTATTTAGAACAAAATTTTGTCAAGTGCAATAATTGTTAAAATTTTTATATCAAGCTTCTATTGATTATTTTTTGGAAACTGCTAGGGTAGTTGTGTATTATACATTAACTAACATAAAATAAAATACTTGGTAAAAATTTAGTAAATATGTTTCCAATCAGTTTTGTGGTAGTTTTGAAATGAATTGCTAATAATACAACATATCCAAATTTTATATCTTTACATGTTTCATTCTCCTGTATATCTATCACTGATGGCTAACTTTAATTTTTTTTTAATTCACCTATCAAGCTTCTAGTCTTTCTGCCTGTGTTAATTTTAATTTTAGCAAAAATGTTTGAAAATTTTTTTGAAACTTACCCACTGTTTAAAAAAAAAGTTAATTTTTAAAAAATAATTTGAGGATTTAAAAAACAAATTCTTTTTCAATTTCTTTCACCCATCGATATTACATACGTATATGGGGCATGCCAAAAGTAATCAGATTACATTATAACATTACTTTATAACATTACTAGCTGGCGTCCGCGTTGAAAAAGAAAAAAATAGCCTATTCTGTGAAAAAAATCAGTTAATTCTTTTAAGAGTTATGGAGGAACATATATACATACAATACCTGCTCTTACAAATTTACATATTATTAGTATTGATAGAGTGGAAAGTTATACAAACAATCTTAACTATTTAGTGATAAATTTAAATATGTTCCATTTTTTAATTTATTCGGAATTTCGGTATAGGTACTTTATCTCTAAAGTGCAGAGCAATGCTGTGTCTCTTATTAACTCTAAGACATTTTATTTTCTAGGTTGGAAAAGTTGGAGGAGTCACTTAAGGATGAAAATTTGACGGAGAGTCAGAAACAAGAAAAGAGGCTGCAGCATGCTCAGAAGGAGACAGAATTCCTCAGACTCAAGCGATCCCGTCTTGGAGTTGAGGATTTTGAACCGCTCAAGGTAAAGAGTTCTTTTTTAATTCTTAAATCTCCCATCATACCTAAAATGTTATTTTTTGTCACATTTAGTATCACATGTACATTTATTTTTGAGCTTATTTTGTGACTTTATTTTTACATTTAAGTGCTACTACCACATTTTAATTTGCAATGTTTAATTAAAATGAACTATTTATAATTTTCACATCATAAATTGAGTTAAGTATATTAATGTAAAATTATGTACACTTTTTTGCAGGTTATCGGGAGAGGTGCGTTTGGAGAAGTCCGCCTAGTCCAGAAGAAAGACACAGGACATGTTTACGCAATGAAAATATATAGAAAAGCCGATATGCTTGAGAGAGAAGAGGTATGTAAACAGATATTGCTTTAGTATCGTATTGTGTCCCAGTGGTTTGCGTTATCGTTTCTGTGAGAGATGGCCCTTCATGCTAGTTCTTCACACTGCCTTTCCGATTTCATCAGTGCAGACCCAACAGAGTTCGTGCATCTGTTTTGTCAGCAGCCAAGCTAAATTATAAAACTAGATGGTGCTATAACACTTTGGCCATGTGTTAGTTTTTTATTTTATTTTAGGTGATCCCTTGGGTACTACAGTATATTTTTCTGGATGAAAAGTGTCTGTATGCAAAAATTCATTGATGACATTTATATTATTGAAATTGCGAAAATTATATTGATAATTATGTGGTATTTTTAGTTTACGAAAATAGTTTACGACTTATTCTCAGACCTACCGAATATACACAAAACACTTCATAAAAATCGGTCAAGCCGTTTCGGAGGAGTTTGGTTACAAACACTGTGCCACGAGAACTTTATAGATATAGAAAAATAAAAGCAATTTTCCCTTTTAGGTCGCTCATGTCCGTGCCGAGCGTGATATCCTCGTGAAAGCGGACAACCAATGGGTGGTAAAAATGTTCTATAGTTTCCAAGATCCCATGAACCTGTACCTCATTATGGAGTTCTTGCCCGGTGGTGACATGATGACTCTCCTAATGAAAAAGGATACTTTGAGTGAGGAGTGCGCTCAATTCTACGTGGCTGAAATAGCGTTGGCTATTGACAGCATACATAAACTTGGTTTCATACATAGGTAATAAAAATATTAGCTTGTGCCCGTGACTATAATGAACATTACTTTTTTATTTAATTATTTTTTAAGGTATTTTGCAATCCTTGGTAACAGTACTGTAAGGGGTTGTAAGTCAGTTAGTCCGTTTGTTAACGACAAGTGCACTAGGGATGGAAATGAAACAGAACAGAACAGAACAATGAAACAGAAAAACTCCCACATTTCGTGTTTTATTTAAAGCACAATTGATATATTTTATGTACATTGGTTTTTTACGTACATGTTGATGACTGTGTTCTCCTTTTCAGGGATATCAAGCCGGATAATTTGCTGTTGGACGCCCGCGGTCATATAAAGCTAACCGATTTTGGTCTGTGCACTGGCTTGAAAAAGAGCCACCGTACAGATTTCTATCAGGACCTATCGCGAGTCACTCCCTCCGACTTAAGTAAGTTCGATTTCATTAAGTCCACGTACCGGTTGAGTACTTTTATTTATTATTTTTTTGTTTGTTTTGTCACTAACCGCACAAATACTCATGAGCACCAAAAATGTCGCCACCCACTGAAATGTTGTTTTAAATCGGATTCATATACATACTACCACTATTCACATGAAAGCCTATTAAATTGGTCATTTCGTTTCAAAAGCAATTGAACCTCTAAACACTCTTGTGTGTAAATTCATGAACATGAACGAACAACATCTTCGCGCTAAACGTTTTCGCCACTTGACTTAAAAATTAGGTATTGGTGAATCCCTTTTTTAACAAGCTTTTAATAATTTGTGTATTATAATTATTATATAATTTCTATGGATAGAATTAGATTAGCGTTATGTAAAATCAATATCAATAATAAATCTGTAAGTGTAGGTATTTTATGTATGTATATGTTCCTCCATAACTCTTAAACGAATTAACTGACTTTCATGAAAATTTGTAGATAAACATTTATACGTACGAGATACAGGATAGGCTACTTTTTTCACGCGGACGAAGTCGCTGGCGCCAGCTAGTTTCTTAATAAGTTTCTATTAATTTTAATTAGTTAAGCCTTAAGGATCGGCGCAGTATACGCAGCACAGCAAAGGATTTTTCCTAAACATATTTTTTGTTGCAATTGTTTTAGCACTCACACTCCTTTGCACATCGCGACGCGCCTTAAGCATTACGTGGCCTCTTATTAGTATTGAAATAAAATAATGTGACCGCTTTGATCATTGCAATAAGGTTAAAAATAACATGCTTAGCAAAAATTCACTTCCTCTGCCTGTCCTAAATTTCCGTTACGTGTAATTCTATTTCGAACTGATAAAAGCATTAATAGTCTAAAGGGAATATTTTAGTTTCAACTTCGTCGTCGGCAAGGGATTCGAAGAGGCGAGCGGAATCGTGGAAACTCAACCGAAGAGCACTCGCCTATTCCCCAGTCGGCACTCCGAATTACATGGCGCCCGAAGTCTTTTTGCAGACGGGCTATGGATCGCAAGCGGATTGGTGGAGTCTCGGAGTTATTATGTGAGTATATTTGCTTACTATGTCTTCTATGCCGATACGGTGTTGAACTATTTCATTAAATTACCTCTCTTTTAATGGTCCGTAAGCCAGGCACTAATTTCGTCAATGATTTCCTCTCAGTCGATAATTTGTAAGTCGATAAGTCGATAATCAGCTGACAAGCATTCCACCAAGATATAATCAGCTGACTTTTTATTTATTAACAGCAATACATAAACTATCATCTGATAAATTTTCTATAGGGAGGTAATCACTGAACACGTATATATTCGTGTGACCTGCTGACGTATAATCCACCATTTTATAAATAGCTGACAATTTTGTTTCTTCAAAATATTAGGCTAACTATAATTTGATGAATTTTTAATCGGGAATAATTGATTAAAAAAATTTTTATTATGTGCGTGGGCGGCTACCACTCTACTGCTCAACCCGCCATCGGAGCCGCAGCTGACGTTCACAACGCTTCATGATACAACTCTCTCAGTCATTTTACGAGTTATCGACTGAGAGGAAATTGGTCATGAAAATCTGTCGCTGGCTCATGGACCATAATCGAATATTGAAAAAAAAATTAATGGATTATATTCGCTATATATTTAGTAAGAGTTCTGTTCGCGTTAATAAAGTGAGAGTTGGGGAACTACTCAGTCTTCAGAAATGCTACCCTGTTAATATGTGTGAACGCAATTTGCATTTATTAAAAATGCATTTAGTCTTCGCGCTAGGTTAAAATTTTCTAAAAAAATTTCTTAGCACATGCTTACGTTTTTGGCTGCCTTTCAAATTAGACTTCGTAGTTTTGGTTGTGCGTTTATTATGATCAGTTATTAGAATAAATAGACTCACTGGCTAAATTATAAATTATATCTACTGTTAAAGAGAATTAATTAGTTCTTTTTAAACAATATTTCAAAACGTAGATCACAGTTTAAAGAGATTTTTTTCTTATTAGGTACGAAATGCTGATTGGATACCCTCCGTTCATTACGGAGTCGGTGGAGGAAACTTTTAAGATGGTGATATCGTGGCGCGAGTCCCTCACCTTCCCACCCGAGATACCCATAAGCGAGGAGGCCAGGGAGACCATATTGCGCTTTTGCTCAGAGCCGGATCGCAGGTAACAAATGCTTTTTACTCTGTCGAAAATTGCTGTCTGTATTCTTTTTTTTTTGCCATATTTATGAATTGTGGTAATTGCAGGCTGGGTTCTCAACGCGGCATAGAGGATATGAAGGGTGTGTCGTTTTTCCGCGGCGTCGATTGGAGCCACATCCGTGAACGACCGGCGGCCATTTCGGTCGAAGTCCACTCCATAGACGACACTAGCAACTTTGATGACTTCCCGGATGTAAAACTTGAAATACGTAAGTGAATCATATCATTACCATAAGTTTTAAAAACAGTCTACTTTTATAGAACTATTTGTATCTCTATAGATTGTGAAAAAAAAAATTGTGGGTATATTGGGTGGTTTAGATTTACAATTGTACCAGAGACAGTTTGATCCTTTTTTTTGCGTTCTAGTAGGATAACATCTAGCAGGACCGCTATAGTAGCTGTAATAGCTACTAAGCAAAGTATTACTATCGTGGAGCCGTTTTATGTTTTCCCATTTGACGTTTAGCAGATTGACATAACTAGTGATGGTTATAGTATAACAGAATTAGTGCCACTATCGACACATTTTAAAATTAGTATCCGTGACATACATTTATTACATAACTGTAATGTTCACATTACTAACAGACACTTCAATTTCGAGAAAATTAAAAAAATATATATATATTATTCATAATCGGACAGCGAATAGCTTAAAACGCTGTAGTCATGATCTTGAATTAAAATATTATTATCAATAATGCAGTCTATTCTGGTATCGCGTTCAAAATCTGCTAAATCTTTAATTCAAAACCTTGTCACATCGTAGTAAAGATTTGAGATTAAACTCTCCTTGTGAATGTCTCGAAATGTTGATGTTATGTACCCAACACGATAGAGAATGTTGTACCTTAAAGCGACCAGTGCCAGTGTTACCACCCAGCGTACCATCTAGCCTTTTTTTATATTAGTTACTGTGACCAGACGCAGCATTTCTTGCAATACTAATGATGCAATTGTTATTTCCAGCGGCCGCTCCTATCGCTCAGGACGGTGAGGTGGCATACAAAGACTGGGTGTTCATCAACTATACGTTCAAGAGATTTGAGGGGCTCACGCAACGCGGCACACCCACAAAGAAATGAACACGTACACAATGATCAACAATTACACCCGCAAACTCAAATATACACACTCAGTTCGGTCCGTGTTTACTTGGCACCGAGTATTATAATAATTTTTATAATCTGTTGATTTGTTTAATGCATGCATAAAAAACGTCCAAGAATAAATAGCTGATTTATCAAGTGAACACGACCAATAGTTTTTAATGACTTGCTCTCGTTTTTAATAATGCTAAGTTTAAACTCTCTAATGTCCGATGATTAAAATAAAGTTAATTTTATCATTTGTTTAATGAATTTACTAATATACTAGGGAAAACCCAAAACCTCCGTGTGCGGTTCCAGATCCGCCATCGGACGCGTCCCCAGGTTGCGGATAGGGGAATGCCCCCCAGATATGGGGGGTACCGGTTTCGGCCGGCGTGGACAAAAACTGGCATGTGGCTGCCTGCTCTTTTTTAAGGGTGGGCATTGCACGGCCACATGAACCCGTAGCCTCACTCAGTGGGGTCGGGGGTCCGGCGCACTGAGCGTCGGATCGCGAGGAAGAAAACCTCTTGACACCAGTCTTGACACTGTACCTATAAAGGATTCAAAATGAGGGCTCAGTAAAATGGTACCTTGTAAATTATAGATTGTACATAACGGGTTAAAAAAAATAACTAGAACATATTCAATAAGAGAAAAATTTAAAATAATAGTATTTTCTTACTAGCCAGTATTTTAGTCGGTCACGTGTCGAAGCGCGATGCGGCTTAAAACCTCCAAAAAAACTTTTGCCATTAGAAAAATTGTATATAATAATAACATAATAATTATTACAAAGTATAATCGAGATGACGCAATTATAAATAACTCATAACAAAACGTCGTTGCCAATTCGAGTTTATTCGTTGTATAGGAAAGTAGTTGTTTTGATTTTACTTTAGTTATACATAGTACTATATTTTGCCGCAAAGATTAATGATATATATATACTAAGTATGCGTAAAACGGTGATTGTATAGTCATACAAACAAACCGCAGAAGTCATCTTAGGCACCTCAGAATTATGCCGTTTACCTTGAGGATCTTACGTACGGATTTGTTTAACTTAGACGAAGCGGATTCGATGCAGGTGCCAAGCGGAGTTCTACATGCAATACACACCAACATAGATGTGTGTGTGTGTGTGTGTGTGTGCGTGCGTGCGTGTGACTTGTATTGAACATTTTTTTTTCTCTGTTGTATTCTTGCCTAGATTATATAATTAATAAGATGTCAGGGGGGAAGTAGTAATAATTTTTTAATTGAAATAAAGGGTTCCCGTTACAATCAGACAAACGAAACGTAATTTATTCTATAACAATATTATTCAAGTGCAGTATTAAATTGTAAATTTTTAGTTTGCGGAGCTGTTTAGTGGCTATGAATCAATACTCATCATCATGACGAATAGAGTTTTGTGTTTTGTACAAAACCTTTGTAAGTAATAGTTTTAATTACAACTGTGGTGTAAAATGTGAGTTGTTTTATTTAGTTTTGAAAATGTTAGTCAGGAATGTGTATAAACCCTTCTGGGGTATCAAAAAGAGTTTTATAAATCGAGAATTTTTAATATTCAAATAAATATTATATATACAGGAAGACCAATACCAACGAACTCAGATTGTAAATTTTAAATAGAAGATTTTGCATTTTTATGCACTTGTACTTTTTTTATATAGTACTTTTTCGAATTTCGCAAATTCAAATAGTGCTAAAAAAAATTATGGATGGTTTAAATTCAAAAATAATAATTGTTAGCAAGACTCTTTCTGGGCACTCATAATAATGCATGATCACGCATCACACACATTAATTTAGTTAGTTAACTACATGCTTGTTATTGTTAAATAAAAAGAGGATATTAATAAATTATTTAAATTCTTAATGTGTAAATTTATTTTTTTTGTTTTAACGATAAAAAATATGTTTCTTGTATGTGATTTACGAATGTGGCAATATAAATAAATATTGAAATTAAATAATATTTAGTTTTTTTTATCATCCCATTTCAATTTCAAGGCATGAGATTGGCCATCTTACTACCAGTGGTAACACGTAATTTTTTTGCCTGTGTTACCACTAACTGCTCGGGTAGTAACAAGGAATATTTTTGTTTCCCATATTACTACTGCCCTATTATCATGGTTCGAACTTTTTCCTTTTTCCAAAATCCAACATTTATTATTATGACATAATTAAGAAACTGATAGTAAATAGTAAGATGGGTTTTAAGTTCTCGATGTTTTATTATGCAATGTTGAGCAGCATTACTAAAGAGTGGTAATAATTCACGCTTATAAAACCATGATAGGTATATGTGGATACTAGACTTAGTGATCGCATCAAAATTGTCAAATACTTAATTACGGTAAGGCCTTTTGCACATTATTAGACAAGAAAAATGCCTTGTCTGGTTTATCGTAAATATTCATGCAAGATGTCTTATCCTCAGTCTGGCAGCCACAATAGAATTTTGGCTAACGCTACTGCCTTTTTTACATAGTACAGTAGGTACAAGACGTCTTGTTTAGGCACGACATCGAGCATGCAGCCGACAAAATGACTAGAATGCGACTAGAATATTGTAGCGACTGAATTTCTTATAAGACATTTCTCATAAGACACAAGACATTTTCTTCTATTGTGCAAAAGGCCAACGCCGACGTTCGCGATCAAAAGGAAGAAAGCGCTTCCTTCGATCACTTGCTAATGAGTTACGGATCTGTAACTAAGTCTAGTCTATATATAGTAATTTAATAGAGGAGCTACGTCATTTTGGAATGGCTGAAATTTCAAATATGAATGCCGTATTATAGTACTTACCATAATTACCATAAAAGTACATATTGACGACACCAGAGAAGCTGCTCAATTTGTGACTGCGAAACGGCGTGTGTATTAAAAATCACTGCTGTAAACTAGTTGTTACGACGACAAAATGAAACATTAAATTTTCAAAGTATACAATCATTTAATAATAAAACAAACCGAAATTACATACAATGTATCTATGATAGGTATGTAATAGTTATATGATCTATTTATGTGTACTAATAGCGACCAAAGATTACTATTCAAAGTTCTAAACACTT
Source organism: Synanthedon vespiformis (assembly GCA_918317495.1). Lineage (NCBI taxonomy): Eukaryota > Metazoa > Arthropoda > Insecta > Lepidoptera > Sesiidae > Synanthedon > Synanthedon vespiformis. The sequence goes on from OU906947.1 coordinate 10,724,332, forward strand.
TATTGTTATGTCATAGACGTATAACATTAAATGGTATTTACACAAATATTTATAAACTAACTACAGTCTAATGATTCGACGTATTTAGGCACTAGTGCTACATCTGGTTTTATTGAATCATTTTCAAGCTTAAAAAATGCTAGTGCCATAACACTGTTAAAATCTTCTTTGGGCTTATTCTCTTTAATTACGTTTCGTTTTGGATCAGTTTATTATTTCAACACTTCAATTACCTACGTAATATATTTTATAATTATCACTTGTCGAATATGTAACCTGCACCTAACTGATTTTCACAAAATAAACCTAGTGTTTAAACTATAAACGATGCGAAACAATACATATTTCTTGAGATTAATACCCATCGAAGTTCATGTGAAAACAATGGTGGCGTACTCCCTTAAAAGTGATACAAATATTAACTCAAAACATAATGTTACCTAAGACTAAATATAACCTCAAATGGAGCAAATGCTGAGTAAATGCGTATTTGATTAAAAACTAAGAACCAGTCTATCAAAACTAAAATAACATCACAAATGGATTGCGCGACCAACTCTCGGTAGAACCGGGGTGCAGATCCTCTAGCTTTTGAAGCACAGGATGACCTGAGGTCCCACAGTCCTCATCCCTTTCTGATATGCACTATTACAATGAATTAAAGAGAGGTTCACTGTTATTCATTTTTATTGTTGTTAATTTTTTCCTATTATTGTGTTAATTTTATAAGAAATTTGTTCATCATTAGATACTGTTCGTTACATACTTTAAAAAATTCTTACTTGATATGTAAGACAATCTTCGATTAAGTTGTGTCACCTTTCATATAGTTTGTTAAGCAATTTATAACAAATAAGTATTCCAAAAAATTGAGCATTTTTTTTTCTTCTATTATAAATGAAACACAAAGCCCGATAACCCGATGAATAGTATAACATGACATATAGGTATAACTTTCAACTTTTTGCGACGTTCCTGTGGACAGTATGAGAGGTGGGATGAATATTAATAATTGTTATAACTATTATTATATAAACGCAGAGCTTTATAGCCATTTATGTAAAACATTAAATTTGTTTTTTATTTACTTAAAGACATAAAGTACCTACAATTAAAAATTGCTCTGCCTTTCTCACTGCTCAATTTTATAAAACTGTTTGGAGATTGTTTAGTAATAAGAAAAAGATGATAAGCAAAAACGTCATTATCACAAGTAGAGCTTATGAAAAGAAATGTTTAATCAAAGTTTTATTTTTTTTGAACAGCAAAATCTATTTGTATTGATATCTGATAGGTTTTATCTAACATCAATTTGGAATTTCTCATTACTCTAATGGGTTCGCCTAAACATCAAACTGTGAAGATTTTGGGTATTTTAATATCTGTAGTAATATTTATCAATTTGCGCCCGCGGTATTTCAGATTCCTCTTCCTCATCCTCTTCGTCATATCGCGATGAAGTATCCGAAGTGACAACTGATTCTTCATCGTTGGCAGTCGCATTGGTATTCACTTCTGCTGTAGATTCAGGTGAGGCAACTGCTTCTATTGCAGGTGTAGGCTCTGAAGCGTCAGTGACAGAAGAGCAGAGATGGTCTACCGTGGAAGATGCTGCGACAGACACAGCGTCTTTAGCGGCGGCGGCAACTTTGCAAACAGCTTTGGACACTGCTGTTGCAGCGGCCATAGCAGCCGCGACTGCACCGGCAACTACAGCTACATCCGCTTTAGCTGTGACTTGTGATGCGTTGACAGCACCGACAGTAGCTTTCTCGAAGGCAGCCACCTCGGCTGCAGCATCGGCAGCAGCTTTTGCGACTTCCGCAGCCATAGCTTTTACCGCCTCAACATTAGCTTGTTCTTGGCTTTTTGGTATATCGAACATCTCAGCGAAGAGCGCTGGTATGTCGATCTGGTGCCAGTGTTTGCGGCACCAACTCATCAGCTCGTAGTATCTGGAGCTGAGGAAACGAAGATCATCCAACGCCGCAGCGAATGCTTCCAGACGCGCAGGCACATTGGTCGCATTCGTGGCCGATACCTGTGAAAATAACACACTCCTTATGATGACGGTTAACAGGCTGATGGTACACTTAATATTAGATGTATTGTCATCATCATCTTAGCCACAGGACGTTCACTACTGGATATAGGCCTCCATCATAATTTTCCAATGATCACGTACAGCATGAATACAGTAAGCGAAGTTGATTGAACAAATCAAAGTACGAGTAACAACACACGTGTTGAACCAGAAAAGATTAAAAATCTAGAAAGAGTTCCGCAGTGCTGCCCTCTATTGTTCCTCACCGCATTGTGAAAAGCAGCAGCAACGGTCTCGTGCATATTGGTGACCGCTTCGGGATCGTTCAAGCCGGCTCTTTGTGGGCACAAGAGTATTGTGGCCGTGAACGTAGCCATTTCCTCGTCACTCATTTGCAATCTGTTCACGCAATCCACATAGGACAGCATGGCGCTGGAGAATGACGGCTGAAAAGAAAACAACATCATATTTTTAAAGAAATATACATACATAAATAAGTATTTAGTGTTGGTTTCGATAAAATCAAATTGGAAATGGATTGTGTTGTTTATAATAATTAAGTATGCTGCAGCCACACATTCGCCGAGTGGCAAGAGAAATGGCAATGGAAGGAAGTACAGAATAGAGATTACTCGTCAACACACAACATTAGTAGCTAAGCAATATTATAAATGTAAATGTGAGTTTGTTTGTTTGTTACGCTTGCACGCAAAAACTACTGAACCGATCACTATGAAATTTTGCATACACGTTGTCTGGGACACCAGAAAGGACATAGGGTACCTTTCATCGTTCAATGCGGATGAAGTCGCGTACACCAGTTAGTATTGTTTTGACGGTTATGCCAGTAATGGTAGATCAAATTTTCATAGAAATAAATAAAAACACATAGAAATACATATACTTACATAAAATTAACAAATAAAATTACAAATAACAAAGAGCGAAGTCGCGGCCAGGGCAGCAGCTAGTATTATATAAAAAACGTGACATTAAACGTTTGTTCGCGATGAACTCCTAAACTACTGAACCGATTTTGATGAAACTTCGTAACTACTTATGTGATAAAACTAGTCCAACTTAAAAGATATATAATACTAGCTGCTGCCCGCGACTTCGCCCGTGTAACTTTGTAAATTGTATACTAAAACCTTCCTCGAGAACCACTCTATCCATTGGTGAAAACAGCATGAAAATCGGTGCAGTAGTTTTTGAGTTTATCGCGAACAGACGCGGCGGAGGACTTTGTTTTATAATATGTATATGTAAGGATTATTAACATAGCGCCATCTGTTATTTGTTATAATTATCTGTGAGTTCCATAACAATCTAACAGATGGCGGTGTAAGGTAATTTATCGGCTGGATTGAATAAAAAATTGGCGAGTCAGCTATTGTTCAGATATAGATTAACTTACATCAAAAGCAATGTCCAGTTGATCCTGTGAAAACGCAATAGAGTCTTCGAAAACGATGCAGTTGGTAACAGAGAGGGTCGAGATCCTCGTCAGCCACACTTCGAAGAATCCCAGCTGCAAACAGTTAAAACTCATAGACAAACGCTAGACAAAATAATAGCTTAGTAACTCAATTGCGCTTAACATTAAGTTGGCTACATAACAAGGGTCTAGGGGACGTATCTGAACGTCCCCATGGTCGGTGAGGATCGGGATCGCAGATTATCCCACGAAAAAAAAAAAACAACGCGAGCTATTTAATGTTATACATTCGCTTCATACGAGATGTTATTAAATGATATTGTGGATAAACAAATAAGGGTACAAAGTGCATCATCAAATCTAACTTTAAAAAAATCTATCTAAAAAAATCAATATAATAAGCACAAAATAACATAATGTTATATTCTGTGTCTTCTTTTATTATGCGCACAGCGATGGAGAACTCTCTCCCTTCTTATGTTCCCTGAAATATACAACTTGGAATAATAGAGTGAATAAGCTAATAATGGGCAAGCGAATTTAATCTTCACTTACCATCAGGCGAGATAGAATCTCGTTTTCCCGTATACAAATAAAAAAAAATTGCGTAATTGTATAAAAGTCAATCATTATTAATTTTCGCATTAGCATATTTTCTAATATTATTTTAAAACAGTAGTGTAAAACAGTAAAAAACAAATTAAATAGCTAAAACAGTCGCTTCGCTACATTTTCGATATACTATATTCAATTTTAAAAAAAAAAACATAAAAAAAATTCTATATTGTACCTTAATGAGGATGAGTTGATCGTCTTGTGATAGATCTTCAAAATTTGGCAAAAGCTTAGCGAATTCAACCACTAGTTGAATAGCGGTATTCATACGATAGGCGAGATTGCTCCAAATGTATGCACGTAAATTATCTCCAGACATTACTGTGCTCGATTCTCCGTTGCCCTCATTAGCAGCGCCATCCACTTGAATAGAGACATTCCATTTTATGCAACACACAAATTAAACTTCAATACAAATAATTATGTAGGTAAGTAAGTGTTTTGAAACTGATTCTATTTGATTAAAATTTAAAGAATACAATTAACAAATAGCACACGTTCTGTAAAATTATACACTACAATTCTGTAAATATTTTTTAAAGTTAGAATGTCGAGTTCGTTCGATTGCAAGAAAAATACGAAAATTAAGAATTTAATTTTTCCAAAAAATAAATCAATATAGAAAAAGAAAAAAAAACACTTCAATACCCTTTTTTATTTTTTTATGTTTAGTGTTAGGAAAAATACAAATAAAAAAATAAAATAAGGTTTCTTTTGTCACCTTCGAAATGATTAATATAAAAACACTTGTTTTAAAAAAATATTTTGAGTAACGTAAATATTAACAAAAACTTGAAAAAAAAAGATAATATATTGACATATTTAAAATTTAAGCTACGTAAATTTTAACTAATTATTTTTTTTCCATAACTGATAAGGCGTCTTTATTTATTTTTTAATAAGAATAATATAAAAATTGTATTTACGTGATTCGTCATCGTATAATATTGGCAATATTTCGACATGCATGTGCCGTTGCAGTTCCTCGGTGTAATTGTTATGCATTCTGAATGCATTTGTGATAGTCCTGACCAAATCGGCTGTGCTGGCTTCTGGCGTTGGAGGCTCTTCTACGAGCGCAGCACGATGGGCTACCGGCTGCGCCTGCGACTGCAATGGCGTTAGTGACGCCAAAGAAGCCGATGTATCTGGCTGGTTAGACGCCACACTGCCCAATTCAGAGGACTGCGATAGCCGTGGTTTTTTTGGAACTCTTCCGTACCTCACAGCTGACAAAAACATTATCAAATTACATTCAATGGTACCACAATCACACGAACATTTATGTGAGTAAAATTAAAAAATAATAATATTTAAATAACAAAATGAATAAATCGGTTATTTCGTCGTATACGTTTTAGCAAAGGAAACGAGACTATACAAGTGACAAAACGCATTCGGCGACAATCGGATCTGTGACTGCACACTTCAATTGGAAAATAGGTGTGACCATCTATTACAAGTTCATTGAACTGCAGTGCGATGCATGTGCATCATGCGTTCCGTTTCTTATCTGAGAAATAATAATGATAACGTTCGTAAAACGTTGTGCTCGTTTTGATTGCAAATTAAATTAAAAACTGACTGCAAATTAAAAAGTGTAGGTAAATTGGCACTCACAATCGCGACTCATGCCCACAGCTAAACACTTTTTGAATCGGCAGAACTGACAGCGATTTCTGTTGAGTCGGATCACGAGACACTTCCCTTCGCGTAGACAACGATACTCTATCTGCTTTTGAATACTACGTCGGAAAAATCCCTGTAAACAAAACGCGACTTTTATTATTGTGGGACTATTCTGATTTATTTTCTTATAGCTCTAGAGTGTTTATTTATTAGGCAAGGAATAAAAAAAAAATACATTGTGCCATAAAACTTTAACTATGGGATCGAATGATTTCGCATCCACAAATCCACAAAAGTTATTTTGTAAGTTTTTGGCAACTTGTTGATTTTATGGAAAATATACTCCAAGAGGTCCGAAATTGACAATACTTTATTTATCAAGTCACCTAGATTATAAAAATAATACAAATTGGAGGCTTAGCAAGAAATCGCTACTTCGCTGCTCGATAGTGTGTAAGTATAAGTTCGCAGTTTTGCTGCTATGCTATGATTTCGGGGCAGAGGTGTGCTACCGCCTGCCATTAAAGTATATTAACGAATAAGCCGATAACAAGGTTCATTATCGCACATTTAATTTCACACTACTTTCCACATCAATCAATACTAATATAAATTTGAATTGTAGGTATTGTATGTATGTATGTTCCTCTATAACTCACTGATTTTCATAAAACTTGTTAGATAAACATTTAGACGTACAGGACACAGGATAGGCTACTTTTCTCTTTTTCTAAATACGAAGATAACGTAAACTCTAACATATACTTAGGCTACATTTTAATTTAACCAATCACGTCGTTGAGACCGCAGGAAACGGCCAGTTATGTAATATTTATATATCAACAACAACAAAAACTCAATTAATGACATCAATCGATTAGCCTTAAATTATTAAGCAGAAGATATTTAATTACATTTGTGTTATTGAAACCTCACAACAGACAGTAGATGAAACCAAGGCCTTAATCATTTTCGAAGTTCATGTTAAGTACATACCAGTAATCGAATCTGGTAACTTTGAGTCGGAGAACTAACTCCTTGAACACTCGATTAAAGGGCGGGTCAAAGTATCTAATTTGTATATACTCTTAGTACGTGATCATGTGTATAATTTGCAGTTAAAAATAAACTGCAGTGCTTTTTTGTTGTATTGCTTTACATAATTCTCTTTGTTATCAATTGAGCCTCTAGAAGTTTCAATTGCCTTGCTTACGCAAAGCTATGACGTTATTTCATATGTAGGTATTTAGCTACTACTAAGTTTCGCAAGAACATAAATATACCATAAAAAGTTATTTTCGTATTTTATAAGTAAAAAGTTCGGCTAATATATCTTTGGTATATTAGCCTGGATTGGACTGTTTGTATATATGGTGGAATTTTGTAATGCCACCTGGAGGGAAAGTACTCTTAATACTGTAGATGGAAAGTTTTACTCAAAGAAAACATTCCTTTATTTTTGAATAGAAAGAAAACTGCATTCAAAGATTTTCGAAAATTCGCTTGCCACACCCGGGAATCGAACCGACTAAAATCTATAAAAATTGCAGCCTGTACTTTTAATGCATCGATCGTTAGGGTCAATTATAAGGAAGAAATCTCTCTAACAAACTTGATAAATTAAATGAAAGGAAACCCAAGAAATCTTAAATTATTTTAATTATTAACAAAAAATGATAAACTAACTAATTAGTTGCTCGAAATGGGCTCCATTTTCTTGGATATTCTATTCTGACGAATTCTTTTCTAGTATTACAACATATTACAACATTACAAATACGTGCAAATTGCAATCGTCTTATCTAAATTCGTAATTCGTCATTTTAATGGATAAATGAAGTCAATGGTAATTATTAATTACTAACATAAGTAAACAGATGGATCTTTGAGTTAAAGAGCTTTAACTTGAGTCATTGAATTTATAAGTCCAGATTCATGGTCATTCATGGTTCCTATCAAATTCGCTAATTGCTAATCAAATTAACATTTAATTAAATAAAATTCAAAGAAAATTCAGAGACAACCCAATCGTTTTCCATGTATGGTAAAATTATTTGAAGTTAATAAGTTTGAATAACATAATTTTATTACCTTACACCCTTCGCAAGAGGTGACACCGTAATGATATCCAGACGCTTTATCGCCACACACCTTGCAGGGCGCAGCTGCCTTTCCTCTGCCGCTACTGGCACTGTCTGCGGCGTATTGTTGTTCTGGTAAAATAGAGCACAATTATAAATACAGTACCTACTTAAAATTGCATATCGAAGAATACATATTTACAAAGGCTCCAGGGCATTGATGACCTTACATGTTTCTAGTTTATTGTTAAAACCATCAGATAACGCTTCTTCAAACAAACCAAGGTAAAAAGACATAATCATTCTGAATGCATTTTTGCATTGTTTATTGTAAGAACACGGAATACAATGTAGATGTAGGTAATCTGTCAATAAGAGTAGGTATATCTTTGAAAAAAAAATGGGATGAGGCCATGTCATGGACACGATAGTGTTTTATGTACATATTGTACGAATTTTGTCAGTATAATTTTATTTGAGCATACACCAGATACACCAAAAAATCTTTGACCACTATATAAAAAATAAAAAATAAAATAAAAATATTTAAAAAAAAATGTTAAAAAAAAATCTTTGATGTAGATGATAGATAGCTCTAACTCTATCATCCGATTTTGTTATCGTAACTTTTCTTGTATTGCTTCTCGGGGCAATTCAGAAATAATTTTTCCCGTGACGATTTTTTTTCCCGCATGGAAACAAATTTAAAGACGTATTTATTTCCGTCAAAAACTCAGCAAACTAGGGAATTAGTGTATTGTCAATAAAATTTACTGACAATGCCTTTATGGAAACACAGTCAAAGTACAAATATGTTCTAATTAAAATTCACAGTGCTCGTACGTACATTATTCCAAACACTTATATAGGAAATACAAAATCGTTTAACAATTAATTATTGCTTCAGCTAAATGATATTATTAACAAACATTATAATAAAAATTCGAATTAAAATTTTAGTGGATTTCTTGAAAATAATAAGAAAGACATCAACGTGTTGCTCAAGTGCTCTTGCGCAGGCGATATAGCTGTATACTAATTTATAGTATAGTGTTTAAATATTGTCAAATCTGTCAAAAGAAGGTTCACTGCATACTATGTTGGTCCCAGACTGTTCTATCGTAGAACAAATAGTATGACAGTTTGGAACAACCCTCACGAAGCACTCATTATTTCCTTTTGATTGTTCGGTTTTTTGTAATATACCTACTAGTGAGTGACCCGCTCCCAACTTCGCCCGGGATGCAATTTTTTATATACAAAAACCTACCTCGTTTATCTCTCTTTCCACTAGTGAAAACCGTATTAAACTCCGTCGAGAGATTTGGAAGCAATTAGCGGAAAAACAAATATGGACACGTAATGTTTCGGCGACTTGGTTGAAAATTATTTTTTTTGGAAAGCGACTACAATTTTATACTAAGTAAGGATAGTCAAATTAGATGTCTTTTTTTTATTGACATACCTATTGCTGTAGAGCTGGTCTAAGGTAAAACAGTGCCTCTATAAAATGTAATTCTTTCGTAATATAAACAAATATTAAATGAAAATACAAATGTTTATGGCTATAAAAGCCTGTAGGCAGGTACTTATATGTATAAAAAAAAGTTTAAAAAAAGTTTTTTAAATGTTGTTTCAAAAAAGAATTGTCGACGTCTGTCGTACGAACTAGTTATTATTACAAGTTAAAATATATAATTTTTTATTTTTCATTAGCTGTACCCACGACTTGGCCCGATTGGAATGCAACAAACTTGCTACAATAAGTATGAATGATAAGCGCAAACATTCAAATCGATTAAGACGTTTCTTAGGATTAGCGTGCACAAACACACACACAAATAGAAAAAAATCTAAAAACTTCTTTTTTACCTCTGTAACATAAGTAATTATTATTGTTTATTTATTTTTTTATTTTTTCAACGGAGACAATTTTGTGTAGCCTGTACTTAGCTGTAGACACCAGTAATTGGCGCACAGATGTAAACGTGTAATGTGTAACTTGTGTGTGACTGGATGTTCTTGTGTGCTGTTGGCGTTTCAATAAAATAAAATAAAATAAGGAAGTATAAATTGTAATATTTTTTTAAATATTTAATGTACCTACAGGTAGTTTATGATTTTACTCTATACGTCTATAGATTCTCTTGTTAATTAGGAGAAGAGCTTCGTGCAAGATATATTGAATAAAACAAAAACATATTTCCCATCAATACGAGTAAAGCACGAAGATTGGCGATAAAGTAACCAGTTACGTAACGAGTCGCCTACAAGCGAGCAGCGCTTCGTGCTTTCTTCCGCAAATGTTTCCACCCGCTCTAATTCGTTTTGCGTGAGAGAGATGTGAGGTAGAGGTACCTATCTCCCAACTCGGTACAGGGTTGGCCCTATTATATAAATTTATTTTTTATATCAATAAAATTTTAATACCAAATAATAAGTATAAATATCAAAGTAATTGGATGCTGTCTGTTATCTTTTCACGCAATTTTGACATAGAAGAAAGGACATAATACCTTTCATAAAGAAATAAAGTACTGATTCCAAGAAATAATTTAAATTAAAATAAAAAAAACTAACACCTGGCCAAGGTATGGCAACAAGAGGTCAAGCGTTTACTAACTATGATTTGTGATTCCTAGCATTTACGAAACTCAGCACAAAATTCATATCATTTTATATAAATTCTTAAATAAATATTAATACATTTTCACATTCAGTTTACATATTGAACAACTTTGATATAGCCTGTTTGCTCGGAATCGTAAGTTTATTCACAAGTATGTTAACTTAAATATTGAAAAATTAAATAGCGCATTAGACAACCCTAACAATTTTCCAAAGCAATGATTGCAGTTCAACAAACTGCGCGTGAGCCGATCGTTGAACCTGTGCTAACCGTTATTCCCTCTCCTTCGCACACGGAGCGCCAACATTTTGCCTCTCATTTTACAACATGATATACCTTCTTCATCTATTTCCATTGAAGGCATCGTTCTATGGGAAACTTGTAGATAGCATAATGAGTTTTCAGTGTATATTTAACTATTGTTGCATGATTACGCCAAAGTTACCGTAACATTTATACCACGTAACTCGAGCATTCTTTACCTTTCTCGTTTAAAACCTTGTAATTTTTGTGTTCGCACTCTACACTATGTTCTCTCTGCAGTTATTCGGGCAGCCCTTCTATCACGCCTTATGGGCTGTTTGGTTTCGTTAATTGAGTGTGGGTAGCAATCTTCTATCAAGTGAACCATTAGGTTGTATGAGGACTTTAAATAAAAAGCTTAGTATTTCTTTTAAATCAATCATCATTAAAAAGTGGGAAAGTTAGTTACTGCATTTGTAATAAAGATTAGAGGCAGTCCTCTAATCTAATCTCTTATCGAGGCCTGCCTGATAATATGTGGCTACCGTTGCTTAAATACAAAACTATATTAAAACTCATTCAATTTTTTTTTCTAATAGCACTTTTTTTTTTCAACGCGGACGAAGTCGCGGGCGCCAGCTAATTTATAAATAAGAGAGAGAATCTCCAAATAATATATACAATAGTATTTTATTTTATTGTAACTATAAAAAATATCCTCTTTTTTGCAAGATAGGGAAGCAGGATTGCACGCTTTTTTTGGCCTTGGCTCATCTTGGCATTTTTTCTGAAACCCTGGTAAATTTAAATTTATACCTGACCTAATATTAAATGACGATCATAGGAGTTTTTTGGAGAAACCTAATTGATAAATAAATATTTTGATTTTGATTTTGCAGGTAAGTTCATTTACATTATTTGTGAAACTATCTTCAGATACAGGCAACACCAGAGGGATACGACTTTGTTCCGCCGGTAATGTCTAGAATCTAGATGCGAAAGATTTTTTTGGTGTGGCACCGTTTTTATGGTGGATTTATTTAAGAACGGTCACTATGACAAGACTTGTATTCCGTGTTATGAAATTTTCTATAAGTAATGGGTCTAGTATGAAAGATCTATATGTACAAAAGGCATAGTATGCTTTTTATATAATATATTCGTTTGGGTGATATTTCGTAATAAAAATATCCTAACTACTATAAATGCGTCAGTTAGTTTGTCATTTTTACGTATTATTTATTTAATTCAAGAAATTTGCCATACAATACACGTTGTCGAAAGTACAGTAAAGGACATTAGGATACCTTTCAACCAAAAAAAGCTTTTTTCAAATAACGCTGACGAAGTCGCGGGAAAAAGCCAGTATTGCATACAATGAGAGTGACGACGGATGTGGGTTAGGTTAGGCCGGTTGAGCTGAGAGGATTGGATTCAGATTGCTGATTAAAATGAAGTGTGTAATGGTGACACCCCTAAACAAACTGACACCTACTCAAATTGATATTGAACCATCGACGTGCATATTTCCTAGAGCTTATATGTAATAATAAAAAAAATCGCTAGCAATTTTAACGCACGCTACTTTAGAATTCATCGCTCGGCAAAATGGTATTTTTTTTTTTCATTTATTTGCAATATACTTATAATTGTGGCTATAAAATTATCTAGTAATGTTCAGGATTTAAAAACAAAGTTATTACATTATTTGTACCTAATAAATATGGAATTTTCAACATATAGTCAATATGAATAATCCCTATTTTTTATAACAGTAAATGTCATCAGTTACTAAAGAAATTTGTATTGACCAATAATAAAAAAAAAATGATTCAAGCAAAAACTCGAATGTTTATTTATGGTACCTACTTGGATAAAAAGGTTTAACGAGACACGGAACGAAATCTTATTATAATTATACTTATATAATGAAAATTATAAAAGTTATAAAAGTCTCTGATCTTGTTTGTAGGAATAGGTACCTTGTTTGTTGTTGTTGTTGTCAATCAATAGCAAATACTTTTAAATATTTTAACCACATACTATGTATTTTTGTTATTTAATAACTAGCTGGCGCCCGCGACTTCGTCCGAGTTGAAAAAGAAAAAAGTAGGCGCTATCCTGTACGTGTAAATGTTTATCTACCAAGTTTCATGAAAATCGGTTAATTCGTTTAAGAGTTATGGAGGAACATACATACATACATATACAATACCTTCACTTACAGAATTATTATTAGTTATTGGTAATATTTTTATGACTAATATGTCGGTGATTTACTACATATTATAAATCAATCTTTTCGTTCCCCTTCGCATTTTATGGTTACCTATGTCTATTTTATTAAGCACTGGAATTAAATTATTCAAAAAAGTTTTATTTGAAATGAGAATCTATAACTGGCTGTGGTATATCTATTATATTCATAAAAATTTTCAAGTGATATATCTATGGAAATAAATAAAATTAAATAATATATTTAATATCATTTTGTCAGTGTTTACTCTTATATAATCGGAAGAGATGTTTTTTTATAAATTAAATTAAAAAATAAATCAAATAAATGAGCTCGACTAAAAGTCTATAGCAAAAATAACTTAAATAAACAACTTTGTTACTTTGAATTTCCATCTGAACATTGTTAGCAGAATACATCGTTAAAGTTGGAAGTTGTTTCACGGATAGGATGCACTAACACGCAAGTTGCTAATAGTTCAATAAGTTAAGTTATATGATTCGCGGTGACCATCGAACTATATAACAAGTTAGAATAACTAACTTATCTTGCAAAGTGGCCTCTAGTTAAGGTCCTTCTCTATGAAAATAACTCTTGACTAGGATATGAATATTTTATTGCTCATCATCAATACTAATAACAAACGCGGACGAACTCGCAGGCACAAGCTAGTCTATAATAATATTAACAAACAGAGAAGGTTTGCATTTTTCTTTATAATGAATAAACGCAAAAGCTATAAGTTTTTGAGTAGCTAGTAATATTAGGCTATATTTCATAAAGTTACTCAAACGAAGTCGCATGCAACAGCTGGTCATAAATAAAATAAAGTAAATTAACTTTTTTGTCTTGTAAATAAATGCCAATGAAATCAATCATGTATTCTATTCACTTTGTCAATTCCGAAGAACTAAAGCCTTAAAGTTTTGGAGTGACACTCCGTAGTCTTAGAATGCAACTCGTCTCGTCTTTACATGCCCTTGCAGATGGCTACCGTCAAATAACGGTATCTCTTGGCGTGTGATCAAGAGATGCCTTGGCTCATTAACTTATTCTCTCAGTACGATCCTTACCCTATAATTTTCCTTATGTCTGCGAACTTACATCCTTCTGGTGTTGCTTGTGTCTATGGAAATCATAAGATTGGAACCATGGAACCAAAATTCAGAAAGGTAAGTCACGTAACGAGCTAAACTAAATTGAACATATATAATAGGAACAACCGCTAAGGAATTATAAACTGGTAGGTTTATACCGATGATGTAGGTACCGCTCGGGGCAAGCAAAGTGAAACAGATAGTTAACAAAGCAGTTGAGACCACTGCTTTATATTATACTAGCTGATGGTGCCCGCGAATTCGTACGCGATGATAAATTAAAAATATAAAAGCAGTTGTAACTCTTGACGCCTTATTGCTATAACACATTGGCCGGGCGTTAGTTACAGTTTTATATTTTAGATAATCCCTCGGGAACAGTACTTTTTTTCCTTTATGAAATGTAACCTATGTCCTTTCTGATGTTGCAGACAACGTGTATGCAAAATTTCATGGCGATCGGTTCAATAGTTTTTGCGTGAAAGCGTAACAAACAAACAAACTCACATTTACATTTATATTAGTAAGGATATATATATATGAACAGTCAAAAGAGGCGTATTTTTTTTTAAATTTTGTTAAAACTTTTGCTCGAAAAATAGCTCGTGACTGCTTAATTTATCTCATATATAAAGCACACGTGTTTTACTATTTAATTTTGTTTCGTTTCATTCTCAAGTTCCTGTAACTTTAGATTGATGAACGGTTCTATTATGATTGCGATTTCTTTACAATATTCATTCCAGAATACAAAACAAACCTTTAGCGCATAGTAATTATATTTTGTTTAGAAAATAGTCCTGTGTGGGTCCTTCATTATTATGGCTACCGACTCGCAGACATAACAATCTCAAGAAGGAAAACTTCCAATTATAAATAATGAGAAAACTCTACCTATTAGCAAACGACTTTATTATTGAAATGTTTATTATTTAATCCTTTGAAGCAGAACTTCTAAGAAATGTAGACACATTTAAAATCTACCTTTTTGTTTTTTTTTTTTTATAATATTGAATAGGTATCCATTTATTAACAAATATAGACCTGACCAGCAAGGACCATAAGTGACAGTTATTCTCAGCATATATCTTACGGTGCACGCATTTATTTCTACCGTTGTAAAATAGGAAACAGTAGCCCTAAATGAAAAGTTATTAATGCGACAAAAATAAGACTTAACTCGTAACAAAACAATGTTACTCACTAACCAGCGTTCTACTCCAGTTGCCCGTTTCGTAAGGCTTTCAAGCATTACATAACTATTGCGGTCAATGACCAACCGCCCCTCTCTCCCGACCAACCCTTCCAAAGGTCTCTGATCCGCTACTGTATCTTACTAATACTATAATTAGATATATCAATTGAGATATTTTACTACGACTTCCTAAAATGCATACGTTCATCTTGGACTTCTAAGTTCCAAGTTGAACATGATTTTGTTTTTCATTTTCAACCGATTTCCAAAAAAGAGGAGGGTCTCAATTCGTTTGTTATCTCATAACTTTCGAGTGGATGAAACGATTTTGATGATTCTTTTTTATTTAAAAGCTGGTGCTTCCCGTGTGGTCCCATTTGAATTTGGTCCAGTTCTGACAATGGCATCCATGAGAAAACGATTTGCAGTTTTTTTTTGTTAAAAAGAGTTATAGATATTATAAATGGACTACTTGAATAATAATATCTATTGCTTGAATAATAAGTAAAAGATATGTTCAGTGACAGTGCGTTTAAAGCTTTGCGGTCGATACAATAGCCTTTTTGATTTAATGGAAATTAATGTGCATTAAAAGTAATAAGGGTGAAAGGAAACTTCTAAAAGAAAACTCTATGAAGACATCTAAACTCATGATAATACCCGATGGCTTAGAATGAGGTGGATTTGCAAATTATTCTTTAAATCGAGAAGATACCTATGTACAGCAGTTGGTCTTAATAAATATGTAATATATATGCTTAATATGGGCTGTGATATAGAAAAGACGATAGACTTTAATATAACGGTACAAACTTAAATAACTTCCTTCACATGTAATTTATGATCAAATTAAATATATCACGTAGATATAAAATACCGTTAGCTACTGCTACTTTGCATATACATAAAAGTTTATAATCTTGTTCGCGTAAATTCTTTACGAAAGAAGCACAAAAAATTGTTTTCGCTAGAAATGGCCATTAGAATCACAGAAGTTTATTTTTCTTAGATTTTACAACACAAAAACAACATAATATGCTTTAACAGTAGTATATCTATATTTAACCTTTTCAAATATAACTTTTGAATAATAGTGCATAAACAAAAACAAAATCTACTATATAGGCTTTAAAAAATATATTGTTTATAACATAAATAAATCAATAATAATAATTGTTAATCTTAATAACATATAATTGTAATGTATTATTCATATTAAATCAAACACAAAAGCTAAATTAAAAAAACAATTGCCATTTAACAGTAGGTGATAATAATATATTTACGTTAATAATATAGTGTATTATTAATTTCAGTGCTAATATATATAAGTAATAATTATAGATAATAAGAAAACAAACCTTGTTTTAATGTAGGCGGCGGAGGTTCGTCTTTATTTTCGAAAAATGTCAAAGCGAAACTGTTGCTAGATTCTATATTGAGGGGCGGGGGTTGTGCGTGTACGCATGAGGCGGGCGGGCGGCCGCTCCACACGTCCATATTACATACATGTCCACGGACCGGGTTTCGTCCGCGACTACTTCCGTCACGCGTCTATCTGTTGCCGCCACTATTCGCGCACTGAGCTTTCCGAGCTTACGGATCGCTTTCGAAAACTCTCGCTGGCGCTTAACCGACGGCCGTTTGCCACCCACCGGCGGACGTACTCCGTCATAGGACCCAAGTTTACATCCACTGTGCCTTTTACCATTACCCTCCACGACCTCTAGTCAATGTCCCTTTAGTTAGACAATGGCGTTCGCCAATACTTATTGACATAAAATATCATATAAATATGAGTGGTGCAGTAAACAAATTTCTGCATGTCGGCAGCTCACCTGGCGTTGCTTGTTTCCTTAGGCAGCCACCACCCATCAAGTGGACCGTCAGCCTGCCTGCCATACTTAATAATATAAAAAAGACAGTCGAGTTTAAGTTTAGCCTCTCGATATGCACAATACGGTACGGCACGGAGACACAGTTGCGAAACGGACAGATGTTTACTTTTGTAATTAAATTTTGAATTGTCCTAATCGTAATCTTCTTTTAATATATAAAAGGCGATGTGTGTGTGTTCCCTATGGAATCTAAAACTGCTGAACCGATTTTGATGAAACTTTCAGTTGCCTAGTTTGACTTCTTAGAGTAAAATCACAAGTTAGATAAAAATACAGTGCACAATAGACTATATGGAAAAAAGTTAGAATCGGGCAGTTATAAAAAAATCCATTTTCTGAGAAAAAAAATACCACATCACAGTAATAAACATTTTCCGTGACAACTACTTATTTTTTAGGCTTATTAATTAACTTACGTTCTACACTAAAATTTGAATCCGCTACTTTTATTTTTTTTTCATATTTTACACAATATTTAAAAAAATACTTCCAATTAATCTGTTCGGTTATCTCCGAAGATCTACAAAAATTTGCTGCGCAATATTGCACCTTAATTCATAGATATTAGGTTGCGGTCATTTAGGTAAAAATTGTGTTCGGTCAAATCACGCAAAAACGCCTGAACGAATTTGAATGATATTTTCCACACAGATAGTTTATTAACTAAAAAATTAATACAAAGGATACCTATTTTTTTTTATCTTGGAAGAATGTTAGATTCCTGTTGGGTTTTCAAAAAATGAACTACAGCGCGTACGAAGTCGCGGACACTACTATAAATGCGGAAATGAGTTTTTGCGTTACACTTTCACGCCTTAATTACTCAACCATCATCATGAAATTTCGCATACATGCCAGGGATACATAAAGAAAGTACTTTGTTCTTACATAAGTAGGGATCCCTATCCCTACATAAGTAGGGATACATAAAGATCGCGGGGGGCTAGTATTAGATACAGTGAGAGTATAAAAAAAGACCACTGCTGTCAACAGTAATGCGCAAAAAAGCGTTGCCTAGCAACGAATAAACCAAGTGTCATAAAATGTTATTGAAGTTTAATTAAAATATTTTTGTTTTCTGCAACCAATGTAAATTGTGTGAATAATAAACGTAATTTATTGGTTCCCTATAGATTATTGCTCATATGTATTTTCGTGGGAGCGTTGACATTTTTAAATTTTTCAACGCTTAAGAAAAAGGGACACGAACGAAGTCGCGGGAATAAGCTAATTTATAATGTCAATATAGACATTTACCGAATTGGCCATGAAAATCGATAGTTTTTTTTAGGTACTGTTTAGGTAGGTGGTACTGCATTATGATTAGGTATAAACGCAATAAATTCTAGTTCGGGATGCAAGTGACCTGTGTCGATCGACCCTTAAATAATAAGGGAGAGTAAGAAACAATATAATATTGATTAATAGTGTGCTTCAAATTCATTTGATTTTAACTTATACATATAATAAATTCATTCTAATGTTAATTAATAAATTCCATGTTAAATATAATTTGACTAATATTATAATGTACGTCTAAATGCTTATGTACCAAGTTTCATGGAAATCATCTGTTAATTCGCTTAAGAATGGAGGAACATACATACAATACACTTACAGATTTATTATTAGAATTGTTGATAATAAATATAGTTAAATTGACTTACTCCGAATGTCGCAGGAATGGCGTATCCCACTTCAAGGTTTCAGAAATCTGTTAGCGCCACCGCGGGATAATAGGGGACAGTTTTTTTTTAATAAGAGTAGCCTATAACTCAAGCAACACCACAGGTGCTGCACCAAAGCCGCTGACTATAGTCAACTGACTATAGTCATGCTGACTATAGTGGGATCAAGGATAAGGGTTTAGGAAGAGATTGGCAAATAGGCTCTAGCCTTACTCAACTCACTGAAACACAAAACAGCACATGCTGTTACTACTTGGAGGTCTTCTGTAAGTGGATTCTGCCACCAGGCTGCCAATTAACTGATCCAGTGCCAACTTTCCTTCCAAGGAAAGGAAAGGTTCATTTCCAAAGTTGGCCCAGCCGGGAATCGAACCCGGGACCCCCTAGGACCAGAGCGGCTTTAACCACTAGACAAGGGGTTGTCAACTTTCGGAGAAAAAATCATCAATGTGTCCCACCGCGAACATTCCCGACAGACAAGACAAACCCAATAGAACCAAGAAGGCACTGTGACATTGGAGAATGTTTTGTTAGTGCGTTTTATCACAGTGGAACGAAACTAATATAAAATGGCTTACTCGAAACTAATAAAAATCTGCACAAATAACCACTACGGGTCGGTCGCAGTATGCCGCTACTAAATTAATTTTTCTTTTCTAATTTAAAATCATAAAGATTGAATAAACTCGAACTTTCCTAGCGACTAATTCGCTGTGATGTCCTAGCTCAACTGCCGTGTACCGACCAAGTACCGACAGACCAGATGCACTGAAAGGAACTGTCAGTCATAAGAATGCACGTCAAAAGACAAAAGCTTCACACATTATAATAGACAAAAGCTTTACACACCGTAAGTGCAGTGCTTTTCCCCATTCCAAAAGTGCCTTACGTGCCTAAAGGAGTTTTCACTTCAAATATCCGAAAGAGTATACCTAGCATCTAAAGAAGAAGTGTCAAAGTTGGCTGAAAAAAGGTTTTTAACTCAATGAAACATTTTTATGTTAAGGTCGACACAGATAAGCTGACGGTGCACATTATAAGGAAATATCATAAAAGGGAAAATGGGTTCTAACATCCGTTAGAACCCATTTCTAATGGCGCTCGCAATAGAGGCACTGGGTACCATGAGAATGATCATGGACCAGCAGGCGTATTATCATACTAAATGCCTCTGCTGAGCGACAGGCGAAAAATTTGTGCAATATCACACTAAATCGCTTGACGCTCGGTGACGCTTCCAAAGTCCCCTCAGGACTCAGGACTGAACCATACCCATCTCGAGTTGGAGTTTTAGTGCGGTAAGAATCCCACATAACCTTATGCCATTTGCATTGCATGCGGCATTTAACATAAGGTACTTTTTGAAAGTTTCTTCGCTCAAAAAAAGTTTGCGTTTTTACGCAACCGCGTGCATTTAGTGTGGATATTGCACAAATTTTTCGCATTTTTCGCCTGTCGCTCAAAAGACAGGGTGCGGTCATAACTGGGAACTTTGTAACCACTATCCTTAATAATGAGCGACCGACCAAGGAAAGAATAAAGACATGTGAAATATGACCTTCGTCGAAGCTACTAATTAGACGAAATCTAATTAGGCGAATCTTCTTTTTTGTCCGATCTTTTGTGTCTAATAACATTGTGCAAGTGCATCATATATAAAATGAGCTAGCCACGTAGCTAGAAATTATTCCGATGAAGTTCTTCTACTAATACAAGAAGGAAAAACTTCTAGTATTAGTAAAGTCACTATATGTATAACATGTAGGTACCCAAAGTAAGTGCAAGCTGCAAGCTAAGTTGTTATTTATCATTTATGTAACATAGTTTTGACTGTGAAAAGTTACCTACGCAAACAAGATTGAGTTTGTAAGCAGACTTTGAATTGAATATACTTATTACGGTTCCATTTTGAATAAGTGAATGAAAGAAAGTGTTGCCAACGCTAATGTACGCAAATAAAAAAGGTAACGGTTTAATTCCATACGTCGCAGCCGGACTCGAAGAAACCTTCAAAACACGATTGAATTTCAAGCTCCAATTTGTAATTCTTATCCGGTCACTATATTTGCTGTGACGTCAGAGATGGGCCGCCAAGTATCTGGAATTTTATTTGGTTACCAAAGACCCCTTTAGAATAGTGTTGCAGAGGTGAGATAAAGGCTGACTTTTCTGTATTTATAGAATTCTATTTTAAAAATGGAATATGATCCGACTAATGCGCTTGACAATAGACTAGAGATGCGAAGCTTTTAGCTTTTAATAAAACAACTAACCGGTATCTAATGTCACTGGAAATGATCTTCTTATAAATATAAATGGCAGGCACTCTTTGCAGGTGAAATTGCCATTAAACATATTTATGAGTTCAATAATTATCACAATTTCTTTGGAATACAAACAGTGTACAGTAGCCTTGAGATTGGTGGAGATACATAAATATTCTATAAGTTTTGGACGTGCAGACGGCAAACATTTCATATTCAAAACAGGATCGAGAAACATATAGAAGTGGCCAAATATTTTTACTTAAAAATATTTTCTTTAATTGTAATTAATTAATTTTTCTAGGTTACGGTAGCCAAGTATCGTTAAGTGGATCAGCATGTCTTTATCGTGAAAAGGTTTTTATCAATACAAAGATTGAAATCTTTGATTTTGTAATAGATTTCATTACCACTGATGTGGCTACCTGCTGACTACTACGAACACAAATTTCACCATAATGAACCAATTGGGAATAGAGAAATGTACATACGCAACGAAACCCAAAAGCTCACATGCTGATTTTTCGCAGTGCTACTTGTTTTCTCCAGGTTGGAGCAAGGCAGTACTCCATTCTGATCACAGTAAAATAACAACAATTGTAGCCGTTATATAACGATGAGTGAGAAATGGATGCCAAAGCTTTTATTCCTCCTTCCAAATCCCTACTATTACTTGTGTAATAGGCGACGGTATAGTGATCCTGTGGACCGTAAGCCTGTCTGACTACTTTTGTCATCAATACTAATAATAAATCTGTAAGTGTATGTATGTTCCTCCATAACTCTTAAACGAATTAACCGATTTTCATAAAACTTGGTAGATAAACATTTTTTTCAACGCGGACGAAGTCGCAGGCACCAGCTAGTACTATATAAAAAAGTAAAGTTAATTTAACCTACCTATTTATTTAAACTAATGTAAATATTACCACAGTCAAGTTGCTATTATTGTAGCGTTTTCTTGGTCGTGTTTCTTTCATTTTTCTTAGGATCGTATGTCATAAAATCTAATAAGAGAAAATAATGCGCGCGCGCAGCTATACTTGCACCTTTGTAAAAAGCCGTACTGCCTGGATACACAAGCACCGGCACTCGTAAAACAGTAAAGAAGCCAAAATAATATGACAACCCTATTCATATAACATGAAATGAACACGGATTTCATATTTTCTTTTCCTCTAATTTACCTCACGCGCATGTACTTGACATTTAAAGTAATATTTATAACGTCAAGTGCAAAAATAGTGCGCAAATGCATAAGTTATTCTACTGTTATTCCAGCATATTATGGTAGAAATAGCGTTTGAGCAGAAAGCAAACCTTTACTAAGGTCACTGCACCCGGCATGATTGTTAGAATTTGTCTGCCAATAGAAAACGAACCTAATACCGAGCGCGTTAGAATGTAGAATTGTAAAATATAAAAATATGCAAGTGTTAGCATCTAATCAAACGTGTTTCCGCTTATTGACAATCGAAATTGAAGTTTAACAGTGTATTCACACAGGTTGTTTTCGAATGATAATTGCGTTGAAGGCTTCGCGAAGCAGTGCCATTAGTGGATAGCCGGACTGTCTCATAAGATTCGCCGATAGCTGAGATTAAGTCCAGAATTAGTGGCGAAATGGTGAGGTGGTGGCTGATCGTTTATACCATATTAACCGATCGTAACATATATTGAAATGGCATTGCATGATTGCATGCATTGGACTTGTCGATTAAACATATTTGTGACTGCTATAAACCTAACACATATATATGTATTATTATACTGAGGGTAAAGCTTCTTAGGAGCTGTTTACGCTGAGCGCCATCGTATTAACTATTGATGATTGGGCACATTTTCTACATTAATTAATTTACTTTTCAATGGCTTCGAAGGCGACGTCTAAAATTCTAATTGAACAATATCAGTGCACGAATTAAATGACAAATCGACAAACTAAGAAATTGTGAAAAAAAATTGGTTTTTAAGGTTTTATTTTATTACAAATGGGATAAAAATGCGATACAATTCGCAAAAACAATGTGAGTTTATGGACTTATTTATGCTTGAACCAAAAAATTGGTTTATGTGTTTTCAGTCCAGGAATTTTGATGTCAAAGATGAAGCTCGCTCTCGTCGACACAAAGTTGATTCCGTTATTGAAAAAGTAGAGCAAGATCTGCATATTAGTAGTAACGACATAGCTGAACCTATATGTTGGTGATGTGGGTTTATCACAAAACAGTTTTGACACAATAAAAAAGTCTGGATGTACAAAAAGCTCAATATTTGGGTAGCGACGAATTTATCAGATAACGAATTTACCTACAAATAGTTACTTTTATTTATACACTAGCTGACCCAGCGAACTTAGTACCGCCTAATAAATGTCGTGTTACCATTTAGATAAACTTAATTTGGGATTTTATGAACTTAATGAATACAAAATTTGAAAGGTTTGATAGTCGGGGACAGAGTGGTATGCGGTGGTATGTATGGGAAAAGAAAATTGTTGTATTTAATTTTTCCTTGTATTTTTTTAAGTTTTTTTCTCTCCATAAGAACCTTCCTCAGACTTCATCAATAGTGATTCTTTTTTATTTATATATAGACTAGCTGGCGCCCGCAACGTTGTCCGCGTTGAAAAATAAATAAGTAACCTATCCTGTGTCCTTATGTTTAAATGTTTATCAACCAAGTTTCATGAAAATCAGTCAATTCGTTTAAGAGTTATTGAGGAACACACCTACACTTACAGATTTATTATTAGTATTGATAGATACAGATAGATAAAATCGTAAGAGAGCCTATATGTACTACTTACGTTAACGATATCAAAAAAATGTTTTTAGAATTTGTGTGTGTTTCTGTGCACGCTAATGTCAAAAAGGCATAATGGATTTTCATTGTGGTCGGTTTTCATTGTGATGATTAACATATAGGAATTTTAATCCTGTAAAAATGTTGGTTGCTGTTGGATTTTTTTTTAATTCAATTTTCCAATAGTTAAGTACCTTTATTTACTTGCTTCGAAGAAGCTAACAGATGAGTCATTTTCATAGTCTTCGCGTTTGGTCAAGTTATACATTTTTAGTTCTCTTAATTTCTTGACTATCTTAGATTGTAATTGCTTTTTTTTTGTATCATTGGGTAAGTTAGTAGTCGGCGATCACGCGATCACTGGTAGGGAACGTTACCCTATACGTGGTGCATCGATCTTAGTATTGTAAGGATGCGCTCGTACTGTAAGCGATATAAGAATATTTAATTATGTTCTTGCAAATTTGTCTCATTTTGAACTATTACTTTAATTTGTCAATAAGTAAATGTTATAATCATACAGTGTTCTTTTAACTTAAATAACGGTTAATGTTCGAACATATAGGTAGGTAAAAACTAACTTTTTCATTCGATAACACTGAAGCATTTCTTTTAATTCTTATACAAATATTTATAGGCAATAAAAAAATAAATTTAATTCCGACATTAACGCTACGTGTATTCCGTAAGAGATTTATTTACCCTTAAGAAAACATGGATGATTAAAGATGAAATAAAGTTTAGTATTGCAATAAAGATTATATTAATATCGGTACGTCGTTAACTATTCCACTGACTACCATTCATTGACTCTGCTGTCGTTCGAGCGTGCGCACTTTTTATCCGCACTATCTGCAGTCTTTACAATTATGTTATTTCTTTCCTAGGAAAGCATAGAATAAAGTGTTCGTATTTTGCTACTAGCTAAGATCACTTATCGAACCAAAAGCATCAATAGAATACTACATAACGATGAACGACTCAAGTTAAACAAAAACATGACTTTCTTCACTTAGAATAAATTGCGAATTCACTTAGAATTTATGTATTACTAGTACTAGCTGGTTCCTACGACTTCGTCCGCTTTGTAAAAGAAAAAATAGCCTACCTTGTGTCCCGTACGTCTAAATGTTTATCCACCAAGTTTCATGAAAATCAGTCAATTCGTTTAAGAGTTATTGAAGAACACACCTACACTTACAGATTTATTATTAGTATTGATTGATTAGAAGATTAAAAGTTTGTAAGGTCTTACAATTCACGACAGGCGTTGAGGACTGGGCACCAAAAATATTGTATAAAAATTATCAAAAACACGGTGTAATTTTATTCGCCGATGTGGCATAATTTAAAATATTTAAATAAAATAAATTTGACTTAACTATACTCAAGAAAATTATTACTTACCCGAAGGACTTCCAGATGGCGGCGAGAACGGTTCTTCTTTGAACCTGTAATTAAATATTTAATTTAGAAGTGGTTTATAAAAAGTAGTAACCTTTGTCACTAGCTACTTTTTAAAGCCAAAATTCAACTACTTAATCACTAAGTTACATAGTAATAAAATTTATTAACACTATTTATTAAAAAAGTATTATTGTCTATAAATAGATGTGTAATATCCGAGTAAATCCCGGCCAGTAGGTTATTGGGAATCTAATAGACAACTTCAAGGACATGACACTTTTTATTTTCAAGACCATGGTAAACTTAAATGTTCAAGAATCGGGTTCGGATTGCTACCCAAAAGTGTTTTAAATTGTAAATTGACGAAAATCGCTTATGCATTATGCTTCATCGACACGACGCGTCGGTCGTCCTGTCCGCAGCTGAATTACGTTAACAAAATCAAGTTTACTGCATACCTAAGTGCTGAATAAAAAACACAAGATTTCGTCAATACCTTTTAGCCTTTTAACCACACAAAAAAAATCCAATTCAAAATGCGTGTAGGTATGAATCATACATACTAGGTATACGACAGGACTGACTAGGAATCAGATATATAGGAAGGTAATGTACATAGGTAAGTGGATCACTCGTAGACAGATCACTCACCTAAATGCGGTAAAAACATTCAAAACTTAACCAAGCAAAACGGGGCAAAGCATCATAAAGGGGATTTTTTTTTGTTTTATTTTTTTACATCGACTGCTTTTTAGTTTGAAACAATTTATTGTTTGAAACGACAAGACTGGAAGTTGTACGTCACCATTCTTACGTGTGTCCAATTAGTATACCCATATACTGCACAACAAATGTGTAGAAATACCCAATATTATGTTGTGCAGCGGTTGGACATTGGGTCTTAAAGTGGAGACCACTTGGTGGATCGACGATCTCACGAGAATGGCTCATCATGATGAGATTGGCGCTTAAAAAAAGGTCTGTTTCGCTATTGACATAAACAAGCAGACTACTTCTTGGGTCAAAAATCTTCGAATATGATCGAAGGTATGATGATAGGCAACCTAGAAATCCAGTAGAAGTCGTACCAAAGGAAAAATTCGCTTATGAGGTGATGTTGACGTATAACGCACGCTTATCGTTGCAGAAACCTTGTTTCTAACTGGGACTGGCATAGAGGCTGATAGTAGATTGTGCATTTTAAATTAAATTTACAATGTAACAAAACCTTTGATCTGAACTAAACCTCTAATGAAAGTCAGTATTAACAAAAGAAACGGATTAGTCTCAGAGATAATATGCAGATTGAAGATCTCATATGCTTATGGCATCGTTTTACAGTCCTTTATTACTGGACAGAAAGATGTCCAAAAGGGTGTCTCTAAATAGTAAAGGTGACATTGGTCTCCAACCAGAAAAAGATAAGGAATGAGAAATAGAAGTACCAAACTCTAAAAGGACAAAAGACAACTACCAACAGTGTATGTAAAAAATAAAAATCCCTTTGGAAGTCCTACATTGAATCTACTTATCGTAATCATGTATCCCACATGATAACAACTATAACCTAGGAACCGTTCGTTCAAGTGCTCTGTCAAACCTATCGAAATAATATATTTCATTCAAGTTCGCTGGTCAAACCTGATAAAATATAGGAAGAAAATAATATAAATTTAATATATAAATCAATTGAAAGGAAGTGCGTAAAACGGCGTTACTGCGATCCTTAAATCACATAGAATTGTGTCGCTATACATCTACCTACACAGAAATTAGGGTTTCAAGGACAACATCGATTTTATTTACTTAATGTTAACGCTCTCATAATGGCCTTGAGCCCCAATTAGTAATAAAATGATAACTATGGAATATCTTCTGCTGCAGTATCTATAATAATGTCATATTTTAAGTACTTATATGAAAAAATAGGCCGTTGCAGTCAACAGCGGCATTCTGACATTGACCATGAAACTATGACTGGGAAATCGATTTTTCGCACCGCTTGTACTTTATAGAGAATCTTAACATTTCCCAACTGGCTTGTACGTTTTGGAAATATCGTTTTGAATGTTTTTAATAAATTAAATACAAAAAAAAAAATTATTTTCAATATAAAAAAATGATTGCGCTTGTAAATGATATTTTAACTTACGTGTACAGATCGTCACCAATACTTTGAGAACTGCTGGTAGCCTCGACCAACACTGAACAACTCATCACGGATTTTTTCAAAATTTATATTTGCTTTGTATCACAGATATTTCTGTGGACTTATGTATACATATTACTTACTATAGTATTGTTTTCACTAAACAATATAGTCGTATCATTATGGTTATTAAGAGAATATAAATAAATTACGATAAATATAAAATAAAGTAAGTTATTGAACTAAGAAAATATGCAGTTAGTCAAAATGTTCAGGACTGTTTCAGACACGAAATCTGTGTAGGTTGTGGGTAAAATACTGACTGAATGACATGAACTTTCGACGACGCCTTTTATAAAAATCTTTATACACTCATGGAAAAATATGAGAGTGCGTATGTTTGTATAGAACTTTTCGTTGGCTCGATCCAACAACATGGGTCAGACTAAACATGGAAACAGATTTATAAAATACTTAATTGCTTTTGCCCTCGTCCTCTCTTCCGGACTTTTTTAGCTGTTGATTCAGTCTTTATTGCTCATATATTTTTGTCAGGCATCAATATTTCAATTTTTATTTTGTATTAATTTTTAGAGAAGACAAAAAAGAAACAAAAAAAAATTACCAGATCACTAACTAAACTTCACAGGATATGAATAATGAAGATAGCTGAAAATTTCATCAAAATCGGTTGAGCGGTTTTAGAGGCCATATTGGACCATATAGGTAATATCCTTACATAGAGTATAATTTGAAGACGCTTTCCGCGTCCGTCTGTTTTGTATATTCGCTAATTCCTCCTGAACCACACAACGGACTTTGATACGGTTTTCACCATCAGTTACATAAAAGTTGGTCAAGAGGGTTCGACACAAATTTTTCACAGAAGGTTTATATAAGATTAACAAAAAAAAAACAATATTTTGCAACCAAGTCGCCGAAACAGTCAGCGTCTAGCTATTTCTCCGCTAACTACTTCTAAACCATTCATCGGGTTTTTTTAATTCGGTTTTCATAAACGACATTAATTTATGAAAAGAGAGATAAACGATTAGTATTATTGTATTGAGCTTGTATATTTATTTGGCTTTCTATTCAAAGATTCGATATTCAAAGATGTTTAAAAAAAATAAGCCAATAAAAAAACTAAGTAGTAATTAATTTTTCTTCGCACGGAATTAAAATTTGAAAAAATCCTTTTTAAACGGATGCTTAAAGAGACACGTTGTCACGTGACTAGGATGCGTAATAAAATAAACCCATGTTCCAAATTTCAGCTTTCTAGACTTAATAGTTAGACTTAGGTTGTGCGTTGATAGTCAGTCAATTATTTATATGTTCTATAGAAAGAAGATTTATTATGAGATTAAATCCAACCCTTAATATAATTAATCGGATTGTTCGTAAGTGAAAAGTCACCCCTTCGGGAATGGGGTGGTGTCTGCGCATGTGCGATTTTAACCTTGAGCATACTTCCCGGTTCACGGGCGCTGAGAAACACTGTCACCTGCTGCCTACTAGGTCAATCTGCTCTTCTAACATACCTACCTATAAGTTTTACATCTACCCTTTTACTCTGTGAATATAAAACGATATAGAACTAATTGCTAATGCAGATTCAGATTGAATGTCAATGTAGTTAGAAAATATCACATTCAAGTTATTCAACGAGCAAGTTGATAACTAATTCAATCGGTTTTTTGTTATTTACAGTAAATACCTACTTATTAGAATTTTATTTCGGATTTATGTAGATTCATAAACGCAGTCTTTTAAAACACAGGGGTTATAAATTTAATATTTTCACTAATATCCACTAATATAAGGATTTATTATAAAAATTCCACCCCTAAAGGGGTTAAAATAAGGGTTAAACCGTGGTATGGAAAACAGTCATTTTCAAATTTAGAATCGCGAAATTCAACAAGCTTCTGGTTAGAAATCATGTAGAAATAAAAAAAAAAGAATTCAGTGTTTTCAAAAATCTCTCCCCTAAGTAAAGAGAGTGAAATATGGGATTGAAAGTTTATATGGGAAGTAAGTCAGCAAAAATCCCTTATCTCTACAATTATAAATTAGAAAGCTTGTGAAGTAAGAATGGATGTTTGTTAATATTTCACGCAGAAACGGTTCAACGGATTTACTTACATAGGTATAGGATAGGTACTTAGTAGCCTGAAACTTTTAGGTTGCCTAAAGATTGTCTAAAAATATAAAAGTTACAGCGATAAAGATGTCGGGCGTTATAATAGTCATAACATAATTATTTTGTGAAGTGTTATATTTTTCATGATCCAACGCGAACGAGGTCGCGGGTACCAGCTAGTGTTATAATTATGTTCCACTATATAATATACAAGCTGGTGCTCGCGACTTCGTCCGCGTAGAAAAGTATAAAACGCCATCTACCGTATTTTGGATAGATGGCGCTATCTCCCGGGCCAAGCCGCTAGTATTTACTTTTATTTTAGATTTCCCGTAGGAATTTTTCAAATCGGTCCAGTAGTTTCGGAGCCTATTCTATACAAACAATCAAATCTTTCTCCTTTATAATATTAGTATAGACAAGCTGTTGCACGCGACTTCGTCCGCGTAACTTGATAGAGTTCATAGATTATACAAATATTTCATCGAATTATTTACTCTTATCCGAAGTCCTTTGCAGAATCTGTTGTTGCTTGTGTTTTACGCGACGGTAGCCATTTACCATCAAGTGGATCGTCACCCTGTCAGCCTTACCAATTTTTAATACTATTTATATAGAATTATTATCTTGGCAATGTACATATTTTGTTTTATTTTTATGCTAGATATTGTTTTCCTTCAACCTTCAATTCTGTCTAGTGCGTGTACAATTTGAATTGCTCGTTCTATTAGTAAAAAATAATTTGACGTTCAATTAGTAACATCGATGTAGATGTAATCTACTGCGATGTGTTGTTAGATTTCCACATAATAATTATCCAATATACCTAGGTATGTATGTCCATTTAGCTTCAGCTATTATGCATAAAGTTCTTTCTGTGCTAATCTTATGCATTTTTCTTAAAACTTAATGCATTCTGCATTAAAATCTTTCATTTTACAATACTTACCTCACAATAAAAGCAGCCTATTGTTGTAGCGCGAACACCAGCGTCCTACTATTGTATGTGTTGTCCATAGTTACTGCATCGGATACTAATTGTTTCACAATTCTGAGTAATTATGAGTAATTTATTGGGAAAGTGGGGAAAGGTAAGCGTTTCCTAGAGCCCTGCCTGTATTCATTTTGATAGCTCTTCGTTTTCAAACCGTCTGGGTTTACGATTGGGTATTATAATTAAAAAAAAAAACAACTGATATATGCAATATTTATTAAATCAGAAGAAAAACTGTAGGTTTAGAGAAAATCAATTTTCAGTCGAACGTAGCCGTTTGTCGATTGCTAGACACCAAAAGCCATTCCTAGTAAGGATGAGACACACCTGGTAGATATGAGACCTCAAACATCTAATGTAAGTCGGTTACACCATGGCCAAGGACTGAAAAAAGTATCACGTTAGTAAAAAGAAACAGTAGAAATGTAGTAATCCTAAATTATACCATAAATTTATACCATACATTAGTGGTACATCTGCGAAACCGGGAGCAAACTAGCGCTCCTGCTCCCGACTTCGCACAGGTGCAATTTTTTTATCTGAAAATTATATATAAACTCTGCATTAATAAAATCCGTTGCGTAATAAAAGGGTCTAAGCGCACATATAGGGATAAATGACAAAGGTGCACACGTTAGAACGTCATTTAGTTTGCTTCGGTTCAGTACAATATGCGGACGAATTTATTAAAATTCATATTGAGCTCTTGTATAGCTTGGTAAAGCTCTATGAAGCGTTTTCTTTTCATTATTTATTGTTACTGCCATTTTGTAGACGCTCTGGAAGCTCGTAGCAAACTAAATTCGTGCCAACGTGTTAAAACTCGGGGCCATATCTGTACCAAAACCCTTTGATCACTCCAATACATACCAATAAACAGCCTACCTTCAGATCTATGTAACAATGTATCAATTAAAAATATCAAATCTAAGTTAAAGGAATATTTTTTAAATTTTAATTAATAGTATCTATTAATCTAATGATAACACGAGACTAAACCTCAGTGGTTTTTAGTGTTATCATTTTACTTTAAAATATATTTATATATATTTGCCCTTAAAATTGTAAATAAATAAATAATTAAGTATGAACCCCCGCTCTACATGATTGCCATGTGTACTAGCCATTTGCCACAATGTTGACCAACGTGAAGAGAGGGGATTATTTATACTATGTAAAGACATCCGAGAGGATTATTAAGATGTAGAATTTGGAT
This sequence comes from Synanthedon vespiformis, assembly GCA_918317495.1. Lineage (NCBI taxonomy): Eukaryota > Metazoa > Arthropoda > Insecta > Lepidoptera > Sesiidae > Synanthedon > Synanthedon vespiformis. Next base: position 10,756,106 of record OU906947.1, read on the forward strand.
GTTCTAGAGTGTATAAGCTTCAAAAAGTTATGTGTTCTAACATGGCTATGGTACTGTAACGGGAAAGATCCTGTGTTGCACACAATTTTGAATTGAAAAAACTTGAACTATAAATATAATTTTATTTGAATTTTTAAAACCAAAAGATGCAACATTTAGCTGGCACATTGCCCTGACATTATTTGCTTTACACTAAATTTATAAATAACTCAATTTAAAACTCTTTTGCACCAACATAGGTAACTATACATTATCTAATAAATAAATAAGTACACACATTTTGTTCCAATTAATAAGAAATTTCGTTCAGAGTAAAGCCTAATTAAACAAAATAATACTGATCAAAGTGGTTCCCCACAGTCACTTTTGATTCTCTGCTCGCAAAGGTCGAAATTAATCGCGACAAACAATTTTAAATTTACTGTAATTATTATAAAATATATCCTAATCAAACCTATGTATTGCTAATCAGGCACATAGATTGCCGCGTTTTCATTAAGGCGCTTGGAGTCGTCCAATGGCGGAATCAAACGCTACCGTTAGTTGATTTTTAAATGTAGAAATTTTATATTATATATCAAAATATGTTATATATGGTTATACAGTCCAATGCTCAAATGGAGAAAACGTGAATTCATCATAACGAGAGCAGGCTTAAGAAAGTATCCGTTTGACGACACCTAAGCGCCTTAACATCGAAACACATCCATCGCTAAAAAATATTGAATAAATTTCGACCGACAGCGATTAGAGATCTAAAATATAATAGTAAATTTATTTCACAGCAAATTTATCTCACTACATAATATCTTTTAACAATAAAACTAATCAGATCGTGTACCTACTTACTTTTTTTTTTAAATATTACGATTCTTACAATAATTATTTATTAAAACAGTTGAAAAAATATATTAAAATTATACACAAGCTGCAAACTTGCGTTATGTATTTACTCTAAATGCCATTCGGGCAGTGAATTATATTATTCTTAAATATATAAACAAAAAAATTGTGTATTGTAAACGCAGATTCGTCTTCAACAATTTGTATGGTGGTCAAGACGCAGTTTACTCTGACGCATTTAATTGTCTTTGAATTCATACACATAATGTAGTTTATTAGTAAAACTAACTATGTATATTTTATCAACTAGTAACACTCTTGGCCACCATTATCTTACATGAAACGCCTTTGCGTTTAGCAACATTGTTTAGTGAAAAACATCACTCACAAGTTTTATGGGAAAACTTATGGGTACATTTTGCACACTACAACCTATAAAGCACTTGAATGCCATCAAATTACTAAGCGAATATTGACTGGACAAGTTTCGTGTTAATTTCTAAAGGAACTACGCATCTTAAAATTAAATTATTATATATGAAAAAGTTATTATTATTTATTTAGAATTAAACATTATTCTAACTTATTCAAAACGCTCTATTCACGGTTTACTTTTAAAATGAATAATTCGAACTTCCCTTTACAAAATAGGGATCGTCCAATAATCCAACGTGATGCTCGAAAGGGGGGGAAGGGGGTACGGCGAGACACTAAAAAATATCACAGGGGATGAGGGGGTGTAGTAACATAATTATCACGTCGTTATTTTTCGTTGAACTTGCGATTACTATTTAATTTTTATGCCAATTAAAAACCACCTATACAACCTTTTAATGACATTTAACTTTCCAGAATTAAATTATATTATATTTACTTGTATTTAAAGATAATCTAAAATTTTAAGATATTTTTAAATAAACATGATTTTGAATGGGAGGGGTTAGTCTTTATCACGTGGATTAATGGACGACCCCATAGAATATAACTGGTAAATTTAAATACATACAAATTTATCGACAACTAAGTAGATAAGTAACAAGTCTTTTGGGAAATAAATTTTATTAAGGCCAAAAAATACGTATGTATTTCTGTTTTAATTGGAGTTTATAATATTGTTGTGGCCTTCCAGTCTTCTAAAATTTACTGATACCAATCCAATATACCGATTTCCGACCTACAGTAGCGATGACTTATAATTTTTTTATACTATTTTAATTTACTTATTAAGTCTGTGCCATGCGTCACAAAATAAAAAATATTTCATTTACTGATTCTTATATCAAATTTAAAAAATTGTATAAAGAATTTATTAATATTGAAAATAATAACATCCATACGAGAATTGCAATAGGTAAATGTTAAAAGTTAAAAAATTCACGTAAATTTTTTATATAAAATAAACGTGAACCATTGTCATTATTATTAAAACAAACTTACGACTCTAGTAAAAAAAAAAAAAAATTATAACAAATGCTACTACTTACTTTGAATTCGGCAAATTATACTATTTCGGCATTTATGGAACTGGGCAACAGACCCTGGTTGTGGTGATCACTTGTTACAGAGAATCACCATGCATGCAAGTACCAGTGCTGTTGTCGTGTTTATGCCAAATTCTTTACAATGAATAAAATTTTAAAATATATAAAAGTACTAGGCTTGCGCCTGCGACTGCGTCCGCGTTTGAAAAAGAAAAAAGTAGCCTATTACGTGTCCCGTACTTCTAAATGTTTATCTACCAAGTGTCATGAAAATCAGTTAATTCGTTTAAGAGTTATGGAGGAACATACATACATATACAATATATACACTTACAGATTTATTATTAGTATTGATACTAATAATAAATCTGTAAGGATGGTTAAGTAAGTTAAGTTAAGTAGGATAATAAGTAACTTAAGTAGGATCCTTATGGATTAAATCCGTAAGGATGGTTAAGTAAGTTAAGTAAGGAGTAAGTTACTTTGTTTTCAGAGATATCGTATTTATAGGCTCTATACGTTATACTGAAACTAAATTGACGATTTATTGAATTTTTTTTCTATAAATCGTCAATTATGTTCCTCCATAACTCTTAAACGAATTAACTAATTTTCATGAAACTTGGTAGATAAACATTTAGACGTACAGGACACGGGATAGGCTACTTTTACTTATTCAACGCTAGGACAAAGTCGCGGGCACCAGCTAGTTAATGATAAATTTATAGTTGTAATTGGAGACAACATGAAACTTTAGTTTCGGAATTACCTCAACATAACAGAGACACTAGTGTCCGCCTCTATGATCTGTTCGAGAGTGTTGGTGTCTATGTTGGCCAAAGTGCAAATCTCATCGGTGCAGTGAGCTCCGGTGAAAAGACTCTTGACGTTGTACAGTGGATCGGAGCGCGCGGTGAATCCATTAGGCCACTTCGAGTTCTTCGAGTAAAATGGGTATCTGAAATAATATAACAACCCTCCAATGGTAAATATGCATATGACACGTGAATATGCATATGCCAGACGAACGGGGGTGGTGCGCTAATGAAAGGTTTTGCAATTTTTAAAAACACTTTCATTAACTTATTTAATAAAACTTTGATAAAGAAAAATTTGAAACATTGATAAGAAAATAAAAGAAGCCCGAATCCGAGCTAGATTACATAGTGATAAATTTAAACGTGGAAAACATTTTTATTCAGATATATTTTTCTAGACAATCTGATGGATTTTTATTAATGTAAAAAAACTCCTTTTTATCTTTTTTTTATCCGGTGACTTTAAATGAGGCCAAAAGCCTTTTCAAATTTGAATTTTGAACTAATTTCGGAACACTCATATAACAGATTTAAAAGTGCAAAACAACTGAACAAACACTCAATAAGTCGTTGTCACGACTAGAGAACAAAATAAACTTCACGTACAAACTATCGTAAAAAGCTTGAGTATTCAGTAAGTACATAAATAAAGTGAGTGTTCAGTTGCACTTTTGAATGTGTTAATCGACTTATGCGGCCGACTGTAGCAACGATAATATGTTAAAAGTTAAATTATTGGCATCAAAAACTTTCGAGTCGAGTGTAGAAAATAACGAGTAGAAGAAGAGTAGAATGAAAGAGTTTAAAATTAAAATATCATCTTATGTTGCTAACCTTTTCAAAATTAAATGTGTTGCTTACCTTTTGAGGCATCGAATGAGGCCATGCATCTGCGCGAACACGACCAGTTTCCTTATATCAAACGATCCTTGAGTGGCGGCGAATTTCTCACAGACCATCTTGAGAGTGATGCCATGTTGCAAAGCGCATAGTGTCTTTATTACTTGAGACAAAACAGGCTGGAAGTAAAAATACAATAGGAAAAAAAAAATTAGGATTGCTAACGGATTTACAGATAAATCCATTAGGAAGTTATTATCAGCGGTTTCCGCCAATTTGAAAGGAACAAATTAAATTGTGTTCAAAGGAGACGGTAGCAGGGGTTTTCATTACTAATCAGGTACTTGTCACAATTACTTACTACGCTGGTATTAGCAAAATAAGTAACTGTTAATTTAATAATTCAAATAGTTACAAAAAAAAAACCACCAAGCCTCATTTTTGTTTGCTGGTGCGGCTCTGGAGTGTTATGCATATTTTTATACCTAAATCTGACTTTTGTTGTTGTTAGGGTAATCCATTTGTAATATTTTGCATAATTAAAAATACCTTTTGCTTTGGCTCAGTGTCTCTACCAATAAAGGAGAGGCACGAGGTCTGCAGTTCAGGATCATTGAATAGGCGACTCAATTTTGGTGTAGCGCAGTACATATTGCTGAACTTGAGAACAGGTATCAAGTTTACCTAAATATAAACAAGCTACAATTATAAAATAACTCACGAGCTTCTATAGAGAACAAACACGTTATACGAGTATTTCCTGTAAGTTTATTAAAGAATTGAGTATCCAGATCGAAGACTACTTGATATCAATTGACCACGTGGAAAATGTGGAAATAGCATAGAATGGCTGATTCAAACGCTTGAACAGATCATCATAAATTATGTATTCAAAACATTCCCCTCACAGCTCACAAAGACCTTCTAGAAGCATTTTTGAATAAATTGTGACTCGGAAAAACTAATTGATTTAAAATTTCTATTATATTCAAATACTCTAGCGGCCTGTCTATCCTTTGGTGAAAATAGCTTGAAAATCGATGCAATAATTTAGAGTTTATTGCGAACAGACGCGGCAGAAGACTGTTTTATAATAGTGATGGCATTGTCTAATTAGAAATATAACTGATCCTCAATATTTAACTTATTCTAGACTTAAGTACTCTAATTTCACCATCTCTGAGTAAAGTGTCAAAGTAGGCTAACCACAATTTAAAGTCACCGGTAAGAAAGAAAGAAAGCCGACAAGTTTCACCATCTTCGAGTAGAGATAATTTCAATGAAATTGACACAAGATACTCGTAACATTTACACGCCAATTGGCTTTACTTGACAAGTAACTAATCAATATTTTAATTGTAGTTGATGAGAGAGGTCCTTAATACAATTTGTCTGCCATAACTTGACTACTTACCACGCCATAGTAAACAAGATTTTGTATGCATGACTTGACCAATGTCTTCTCAACATTGGTGTCAGCAGCGATTTTAGAAACGTGATTGTAACCATCGATGTGCAGCAATAACTATAAAACATATTAAATTCGATAAATTAATCAGTTTTTACATTATTAAAGTCCTTACTAAAAAAAATCCAGATTATTCCTAAGTATTCAATCGACCACCATGAAATCTTGCATACACGTTATCGGGGATACACAAAAAGACATAGACATAATGTTAATAAAAAAAAATTGTTTGTTTGCATTGAATATGCTCCGAAACTACTGAACCGATTTGAAAAATTCTTTGATTGTTGAGAAGCTATTATTATCAGCCAACTACATGGGCTATATTTTATAGGTATTACATAATTTGCAAAAAGAAAGAGATATATAAACTATCCTATCTTTTAAGTTGGACGTAATTACACATAGTAACGAAGTTTTATCAAAATCGGTTCAGTAGTTTAGGAGCTCATCGCGGACACACAACATGACCTGTAATTTTTATAATTACATATAATGTATCAATCAATACTAATAATAAATCTGTAAGTAGGTATTGTATGCATGTATGTATGTTTCTCCATAACTCTTAAACGAATTAACTGATTTTCATGAAACTTGGTAGATAAACATTTAGACGTACGGACGGGACACAGGATAGACTACTTTTTTCTTTTTCAACGCGGACGAAGTCGCGGGCGCCAGCTAGTACTTACTGAATGAATGAATACTGAATGCTGTTTAACAGCAAGTAAAAAGACGGGGCGGTTGAGGTCGTGGGCAAGAGCCTACTATACTTACCTGTCTGGTGGTGAGATCCCAGTCGGCGTCCAGGTTCACCTCTATGGCGTCGTCGTCGTCGCTGTCCAAGTGCAGGTTTTGTATTGGCTCAGTGCCCTTGATGGGCGGTGTGCGCTTGGGACGACCAGGTCTAGGAAGGCCCACCGATGCGACCAACACAGGCACGTCGTAGTCGTGGACGGGCGCCGGGTCTTTGCGCACCTCCAACACTTTCAGGTGCATAACATTCTCGCCCTCTGTATGGACGACCAGAAATGTGCTTTATCACTTTCGATAACAAATTCCATTCATTTCAAAATTCGCTAAAGCTTAGATTTGAAATAGGTATTGATTACTGATTTACATAATTTTATTGTCACTTTGAATTTTCAAAGGAAAACAGACCTTATCATTGTACAACATGCAATGAATATTCAATATTAGGGTGATAAAGCACTTTATTTGTTGAGTTTACATAAAATAAAATTTTCAACAATCAAACCTAACCCGGGCCGGGAGCACTGTGCTACATTTGAGAAACTCGTCCTAGTTTTTACTTTCTGAATTTAAGTTGAAAAATTAAACAGCAATTGTAAGCAACCAAAATGTTAACCAAAATGTTGAGTGGGACAATTATGTTTTAACTTTTAAAACATTTCCATTTCGACAAGACAAATGTTCTCAATTCAACTGTATTTTTTTGTGTTTGTTACCTCATAACTGGGTGAAACCTGATAATATTTATAATTTACTATTTCCCAATCTACCTTTTATTATAAATTCAAAAGAAAATATTAATAAAAAAAAATTTAGTCAAAATCAATGTCAAGACAAGGTTTGTAAAATTTAAGTAGGAAATCCAACGATTGCCGGTAGTAAATAAATAAATCTTTACTAACATTATAAATGTGAATGTGAGTTTGTTTGTTACTCTTTCAAGCAAAAACTACTGCACCGATCACCATGAAATTTTGCATACACGTTGTCTGCGACACCAGAAAGGACATAAGTTACATTTCATCCAGGAAAAAAAGTACTGTTCCCGAGGGATTATCTAAAATATAAAACTGTAACTAGCGCCTGGCCAATGTGTTATGACAAGAAAGGGGTCAATCAATGCGTTACAATTGCTTTTATATTTTTAATTTATCATCGCATACGAAGTCGCAGGCACCAACTAGTAAATAATATAAATGAGAACTCACCAACTAGAGTCGCCTTCCTGTGCGTGTTCAGATCATGTATCAAATGTGCCAGCATTGTGGGCAGCTTAGAAGAACAATTTGACACGAACCGAGATTCTTCCTCCAAAATGGTCTAAAAGTTATTAACATTTAGGTTACAATTATTCACATAATTGACATAATCATATGATGAGATCAAAATGTATGTATGATAAACAAACAACCACAGTAATGTCATAATCTTTCTTTATTCATTGTTCCTTATAATAATATTCTAACAGTTTAAACATAATAAAAATATTATTAATCATCACATTTGCTCATGGTTGATTAGACCGATTCCAAATTTTTAATATATGTATATAAAAAAATTTAAAAAAAATTATTTATTACAAAGAAACATATTAAAAATTAGACTTACCAAATGCTCTCCGAGTTTCTTAACAACAGGCTCATACTGCACAGTTTTTGACCAGCTATCACAGACAAAGCATAAGTTGAACACATAGGCATTGCGCTCATATCTTGCGTTGTCTATTCTTATTGGAAAACCGATTATTTTGTGCCCCATTGCATTTCTGAAAAGCACAAATTAAATGAGAACATATTTGACATTGAATTGGATTCCATACAAAATCAAATCTCAAATATATACAATACATATACTAGCTGATGCCTGCGATTTCATTCGTGTTGAAAAAGAAAAAGTAGCCTATCCTGTATCGGAATTTAGTTTATTTTATTTAAAGAAGGAAAAATTTTATTAATTTAGGTTCAAGAATGCCTCAATATTTAAATATTATTCGTATGACCGCAGGTAATTTACAAGATTTATTAGTAAAAGTTTGGACATGTATATATCTGTTGTGTACACCAACGAACTGTTAATGAATGCGCTACTAATTTTGGGGTAGTACCCAAAGCGAGCAAAACTTGCTGAGAGATATAAAAAATTAACAGTGAGATCTATTTTGTTCCTGTTTAGACGTGCTCACTGTAGCTTTTGAAACTACTTGAAGTAAGTGCTCGAGTAACTGTTGGGAAAGCTCTTGCTGTGGAGTTTACAAAAGGAAGTTTTCTTGCAGGTGGAAATAACAAATGGACAGATAACAGTAGTACATGCCAATGTATCTGTCCATACTTTTGCCACATACACAATTATTGATTCAGTGCATTAGGCTCCAATTATTTTATGTCATTCTTGACAGCTTTTTTTATAGATTTTTATTTCCTACCTACCTACGTGTGAGTATCCTATGTGTTTATTGAATACACTAGCTGTTGCCCGCGACTTCGCCTGCATAATTTTGTGAATTATATACTAAAACCTTCCTCAAGAACCACACTCTATCCATTAGTGAAAACAGCATGAAAATCGGTGCAGTAATTTTTGAGTTTATCGCGAACAGACAGACAAGACACGTTGGAAGACTTTGTTTTACAATATGTAGCCATAGTTCCAGGATAATCTACTTTAAAGTTGAAACAGTTGTAAGTACTCACATTGTCATGATGCATTTCTGGATCCCCGGCTTCGGGATTATATAGGCACTGATGGAATCAAATAGTTCTTTAGATATGTAATCCTCAGGGAACTGAAACAAATAATTAACACAATATAGGACGTTTTCTAAAGCTGTAAGTGAAATAGTTTTGGAGTTTTACCTACCTGACACGTTATCCTCGGGCCGGCAGTTGGATGAAATTCGCTGAGGAATATACATCGAATTGGACCAGCACGACCGCATCCCTCATAATAACGCGTTTCCATAATTTTGGAAGAAGCCATCTCTGTACTGTGTAGAAAACTGTCGACCGACGCGAACCTTCAACCTAATGATAAATCACACGCGCCTAAATATATACATCTACCGGCCCTTTGGAAAATATGCAAAGAAGACAGTTCTGCGATTTTAATAGTTCTCGCTTTTTAGCTTACAGTAATATAAGATACACTTTTAAAAAACTTTATATTTATTAGCGAATTGATCGGTAGAAAAAGATTTCGCGATCTAATCTAATACATATTTAACGAAACGAAAGTTGAAAAGAAACTAAATTAAATATCGTATTTCTTTTAAGTAAGGTAGTGAAGTGACTGATGGATGACTGACTGAAGTGCGCACAGCATAGATAGAGAGCTTGACATAGAACAACTGAACGCCAAGAAAATTGCATTTGCATTCAGTCCACAGAAAAAGTAAACGTCACATACGTCACTATTCTTTGACAGATTGGAATTACCTATATTTAATGTCAAATGTGTGTCAAATAAAAACTTTTAGTACTGTGGTAACACAGACTAATTATGAAACTATAAACTGGTATGATTTAAGCTATCGTCAATTTATTTTGTTTTGAATTTGTTAATTAATAATGATTTGTCTTAGTTTTGTCCGCAAAATAATTATGGTATCAATTATTATCAAACCTATCGACCTCCTTTAACAGACTTTTTGAATTTGTTTTTCTGTTTCTTTATTTAAAATAATTACAACTAATATGGAAATTGGAATGGAACAGTGCACATCTGGCGCAGCTAAAGAAAGCACGGGCTTTCTCGCCATATGTCTTAATTTGTAAATACGTAGGTTATTTAACTTTTAGCTTATTCCCACTACTGTGAGAAAAAGCCACAGTATTTTATTACCTATTAGTTTTATTTATTACCTATGTAAAAAAACATAAGAAGAACGGACTCTACATGAAAAAGTGCCTGTCGGCCACAATTGCTTAGGAAGCGTTGTTGTATTATTAGGGTGTGGCGCTTATTATCATTACATACAAAATACAAATATAGACACCGCAAAACTTGATGGGCTCTGGCGATATCACGTGTCAAATATGCGCAGTAACCGATTTTGGGACTGTTTATGAGGTATTGCGACGCGGGGATGGGGGAGTCAGGGAATGAGTGAGACGCAATGATAACATTTTGTACGAGAGAAAGCAGGTCCGCCGTATTTTCCGCGATTCTACTTGCACCAACGAAAGATGCTCAAGGTCAGAGCCCATTAAGTTTTGCGATGTTTATAGTAGTTTATACTTTAACCAACAAAGCATCCTCTCCGTCAAAGAGTTCTCCGCTGCTGCTTGCTTATTAAATCTTTTCCCACATCAGCAGAACGAATGCGCGAATTCAAGGTAGGCATAATTCGGCGCTGTCCACTAAAGAGCGTCGACGATGCAGGGTTCATCGGCGAGATACATGAAGGCAATTTTTTTATGTCTCGTGCCTTTAAAAAATCAGTAATCAGTATTATAGTAGTCAGTAGCAAAAGGTTGCTTTTGTAATAATCTTAAATTATATTAAAAAAAATCTTTTTATCCTGTAAGTTGAAACCTTAACTGTATTTTTTATTTCGTTATTTGCTTTGATTCGATTTGATAAATCGAGTAACGAGATGAAAAAAAAATTATATATTTCCAGAATATAATTTTTATTTAGTACTTACTTAATAGGTAGATTAATATAATAATTTTGTACGTCATTTTGTTGTACGCCTAACATTATTCACAACTTAAATCACATTCATAGTGTATGCGGTATCACAGTCAATTCGGAACTAATAAATGCTGATCTAAATTAAAATAACATTTAAAAGGAAAAAGGCAGCCTCCAATGGTTTCTTATTTAAATATTAACACATAAATACAAATATTTTTTTTGAAAATAGAAAAATCAATAAGCTATTTTGTAAAAACAAAGTGTTCATTGCACGTACTAGCACATGTTTTATATTTATCTGGTATTTTATTAACAATATGTTAAATCTATATAGTTTTAGTCACAGTAAAGCGGCTTTACATATTCTTTGACAAATACTTATTATACGTATAATACTTTTAATAGCTAATAGTTACGTTATACATATTATATATAATATAAGTATAAACTTAAATAATGTAGTAAAATATTCTAGAGCACATAGGTAAAAATGCAGGAAATAATACTCTGAAAGTTTTGCGAAAAAAGTAATGTCAAATACCTACATTCTTACTAATGTTTGTTTGTTTGTTACGCTCTCACGCAAAAACTACTGAACCGATCACCGTGAAATTTTGCATACACGTTGTCTGAGACACCAGAAAGAACATAGGGTACCTTTCATCCAAGAAAAAAGTACTGTTCCCGAGGGATTATCTAAAATGTAAAACTGTCACTAACGCCTGGCCAATGTGTTATAGCAACAAGTTGTTAAGCGTTATAATTGCTTTTATATTTTTAATTTATCATCGCGTACGAAGTCGCGGGCACCAGCTAGTAGTTGTATATTTCTGGTTATGTGACACTAAGATTCCATGATGTAAAGTCCATAGTGTTTAGATAACGCCAGTATAAGTTACTGGTACCTGTTACAAAAATATCAATAATACCAATAACCAATTACTAAATAACTTTACGATAGCTCTAGCTACATTTTGAAACATAAATTTGAATATAATATCGTTTTTGATAACCCTCTGTCTGTGCCAGTACAGTGTATGAACTAGAATTTCCAGCTTTAAGGAATACAAGGTTAAGAAGAAAATCTTAGATTTTTTAGACCTTTTTTGATTAAAATAATAAATGGGATACCTTAACACGCCATTTCTTTTTTTACAAAACTTTCTGTAATATCATCTTATTTAAATGCTCATAGAGATTTTTTGTACTAATAATTATCTTAAATATAGTTACAATCTCACTTACTTATAGGTAATAAAAAAATAAAAATGTTTGCACTTCAATTTTAAACACTAACATCTTCAGACACCATTTTGCAGTTATTACTACTTAATACGACTACTTAATTTTTTTTAATATTTTTTAATTATAATAATTAAAATTATTATTAACTTAACTAAGTAATCTTGTATTCTTTAATTAAAAGCTATAACGATTGCATTAATACTCTCGTAAGTACCAGTGGTAAATATGAATAATCCAAGCAGTATTATCGTTAAGTCTTTGATGATTAGTGGAATCGTTATGCCCTTATCAGTCTGCGTCGCTGCCACCAGCTCGATCATTGGAGGGAAGATAAGTGCCAAAGCAGTACTGCTCACTGCGCCCACCAGGGAGATAAACAGACCCAGTTGTGGGATTGATTGTGCCAATGTGACTGTAACAATATTGTATAATATTAAAAAAATATATATCAAAAGAAACTTGTGTTATGCTGAACTTACGATTGTTTTTTCGTGATTTAAATTATTATAGAAAACTAGCTGCTGCCCGCGACTTCGCCCGCGTAACTTTGTAAATTATATACTAATACCTTCCTCGAGAACCACTCTATCCATTGGTGAAAACAGCATGAAAATCGGTGCAGTAGTTTTTGAGCTTATCGCGAACAGACAAACAGCCAGACGCGGTCTTATAATATGTAGTGATTATACAAGGCTTTTTTAACACGCCCCTCTCTTTATATAGCAAATTTTACTCAAATATATACTTTTTACATTAATATTTATTTATATGAAATTTCTTATTTGCTTATAATTTTGCTTTATAAACATAATGTTACCATTATAAACAGCATAAGTAATAAGAAACCTGGAAATGTGAAATTGATGTACAACTTACAAGTGAGTAAAACCAACAACGTCCTGTACAACAGTTCCTTTACGACTGGCGATGTTTTGCCATATTTATTTCGGAGCGTTGGCCAAGTAATTTCTACTGGCACGTAAAACTGTAGGGGAAAAGTTAACAGGATCGCCAAAGAGATGAATGCTTGCATTACGTTACTCAAACTGAAACAAACAATGTTTGATATAATCGCTACGAATTGCTAATCAATCTAAGTAATCCATAGAAAACTTGCAACATTAATATCTAACGTGACGTCATCCCATCCGCAACAAAAATTTGCTGGCCAGCCGGAGTCAATAATGCATCAAAATGGCGGTCAAGAGCATTAGCAATTTATGGGGCTTATATTATATTTACTTATTCGTGTCTCAATGAATTCGCAACGCATGAATTCGCAACACTTAAATTCGCAACGAATTAGCTATTTTTCAGGAGACTTAGGCCCTTCTCTCACGGCGCTACTCTCAAGCGATTTGTGTTTCATACGCGTATCATACGCGTCGCTCGTGAGTAGCCGCCATACATATTTACTGAGTTTCGCACACGACGAGACGCGTCGACGACGCGTTCGATATAAGTCGCATTCTACTGACTTGCTAGTCGCACGCTACCCGAGTCGTATACGCGTTGCATTACACCATGGCGGCAGAACAAAACTTTAATATTAATTTTGTTCAGGAGGTGGAAAATTATCCATGTTTAAATTATTTTAATCTGCCACAAAGATATAACAGAAAAGGCGTGGATTGAGATTGAGAAAAATTCAATTTAAAAATTAATATTTTTTTTAATGCTCTACAATTTATATTTTTTTCGATGTATGGGTGCACCCAGAATCTTCTTTTATATTTTCGTTTGTTCTTGTAACATAAATAGAGAAGAAAATGGTCTTCATCGCTAAGTCACTAGACATCGTCGTACGAATGTTGTTCTTGAAATGATAAAAAATAGTCTCATTTGGGTAGCTCCGTGTGCGGAAGCGAGTAGCATACCAGTAGGCGATCATGGTTTGCATCTCAATCGCGTAGCATTTGAATAGTGCCGTGAGAGAAGGGCCTTATGCTACTAGAATTACAAAATGAAGTCACATGTTACAATTAAGGGATGATCAAAATTCTCGTCTTTTCACTAACACGAGAAAAAGAGTAGTTTTTTATCAGACAGTGATCGGCCGTAGCTTCGCAAGTGATAATTCGTAACTTCCTTTGCCTTGGTCATCCGACTTGCATTTACAGAATTCTGACAATTTCCAATGTCTTCAGTTCTGTACGTCCAAGTAACTGACGTACTACAAGACACTACTACAACCTCCTGAATGAAATAACTTTAAGTAACCTGACCCAACGCCAGCTTAAATATATGTGAGGTAGAAATATTATGTTCAATTAAAAGAAAAATATTTAGGTAATTGACAATAAAAGTACATATTCTGGTAGATAAAAGTACATCAATACTAATAATAAATCTGTAAGTGTAGGTGTTGTAGGTATGTATGTTCCTCCATAACTCTAAAACGAATTAACTGATTTTCATGAAACTTGGTAGATAAACATTTAGAAGTACAGGACACAGGATAGCCTACTTATTTCTTTTTCAACTCGGACGAAGTCGCGGGCGCCAGCTAGTATGTATATAAAAAAGCTCACATTTGTCCCGGCGTCAGATTTAGGGTAAGGCTTCCGGCCACTTCCTCACCCCATTTCAAATAGCCGAGGAAACCTACGACTATAAACGTTAAGCTCACTATCACCATGCCCACATTCAAAACGCCAAGAGGCTTCTGAAATAGTTCCGGCCGTCGCATTTCGTTTTTCAAAGGCAGGACCTGAAAAATTAAAATTCAAAACATCAGGAGTCATTTTTGACTGGTTATTTGGTTGATTCCATTTAAATTTATTATTTTTGTGGGCAAAAATCCGAATCCAATAGATAGTTAATTTGAGTACATCTTTCACGTACAGACGCGGCGGGGGACTTTCTTTTCAACCGACTTCCAAAAAAGAGGAGGTTCTCAATTCGACTGTATGTTTGTTACCTCATAACTCATAACTTTCGATTGGGTGAAACGATTTTGATGATTCTTTTTTTATTTGAAAGCTGCTGCTTACCGTGTCGTCCCATTTTAATTTGGTCCAGTTCTGACAATGGAATCCACGAGAAAACGGTTTGAAGGCTTTTATTTGGTATAAAAAACAGTAACTTCAAAATGTCAAAAAATATTTTTTCTACATAGCACAATAAGGTATTAGAAACTTACCAAACCAATTCCCTCAAATGCATATACCGCCGTGCCAAAGAACAGGGGTAGTTGCTGCACCGGGGCGATGTACCTCCTGGTGTTCACATGGGGGAGGTCGATGGTAGCCTCGTATAAAACCACGCCCACACCCAAAGCCATTAGGACATTAGCTACTATTGAGAAAGGAGTCAAGGATTTCAGATTCCGCACCATACACGACGCAATGATCGGTGCCAAGATAATAGTCATGACAATTGATAGACTTAGTTCAATTCCGTACTGGTCCAGGATCTGTAAATGAAGTTCAGCTGCATTAATTTGTCGCTATAGATACATAATCAGGTTTAACAAAATTAACCAAAGGGTTAACAGGATCGTATTTTAATGATACCTTTTAGATTCTGCTGTTAGTTGATAAATTACAGAAACCCTTAATGATGGCCTATTGCCAATTTCTGATGGGAAATATACAAGAGGAAGAGACAACAAGCAATAATACTAACCGTTTTAACATTGTTCCCTATGAAAACGATGTATACGCAGCAAAAGCCGAGCTGCGTAATACACAGTGATAGATTAACCAATACTTTCATAGTAGAGGCCAGAGGACGCAGTCGGATGGGCCCATTTGCGAATACCAGCTCCACAGTTTCCGCGAAGTTCAGTGGTTTACTTCGCTTCGTGGTACGCTCCATTTCTTCAGCGCAGTTTAACTGTAAAAAATAGTTTTATACAATTCAATTTACCCTATTTCCTTACCTTATCTATATATAACTCTTTTTAACGAAAAATAACCCGACTTCAAACCGTCTCATGGTATTTTGTCATGGATGCCATCGTCAGAACTGGACCAAATTGAAACGGGACCAGACGGGAAGCACCAGCTTTAAAATAAAAAAGGATTCATCAAAATCGTTTCACCCAGTCGAATGTTCTGAGGTAACAAACATAAAAAAAATACAGTCGAATTGAGAATCTCCTCCTTTTTGGAAGTCGGTTGAAAAATCATAATTGTTTGTAATCGATTAGACAACTTCTTTGAATCGATTAGAGAACTTCAACAGTTACTTATGAACTTTTCTATTTTAATATACCTATAGGTAAGTAATGAAGTAAAGATCATTTGATCTAATTGTGAAAGGTTTGAAGAAAAACTTAACCCTTTGAGAAACTCGGTTGAGGTCTTCGGGAATCGTGTTACGACCATAATATCGTCAGCAAACCTAAGGTGACAGTTTAATCTTAAATTGTCCCACACCTTATCAACAGCCTACCTTCAGATCTATGTAATTAAAAATATTAAATCTAAGTTAAAGCAATATTTTTTAAATTGTAATTAATAGTACCTATTTAATCTAAAGATAACACGAGACTAAACCTCAGTGGTATTTAGTATTATCATTTTACATGTTATTTTATATATTAGCCCTTAAAATTGTAAATAAATAAATAAATCAAAGTAATAAATAAAAATTTACTTGAGAATAAAATTAATACCAAAATATGCTGTGCATGCACTGCAATGACTCCAAGGATCGCAGTCATTACGGTTGCGAAGACAAGGCCACCATTTTTGTACGCGTCACCCATCGCAAGCAATCCAGACCCTATGTTCCCTTTGAATATATGCACGAGCGTAGACATGTATCTAAAAAAAGTTATGTAATTATGTAGCAAAATTAGGTCAACACGATTTTTGGGTCTGGCTTCTGCATATGAAATTTTGATTTCTTCTATGTTAAAAATAAGGGAATAAATAATTTTTTTGATCAAAGTTTGCTTTTGTAGAAACTAGAGCTTTTTTTTATTTTTTCAGACAAATGATAGATTCATACATTATTTCCATACTTTTATTTTCAATTACAATTAGAAAAGTTTTGTTGAACACTAGAGCCTTTGTCATTTAAGATTTTTGATAAACAACAGGAAATATATGTAAAATAACGGAAAAATTAAGTTCAAAAATGAATATTTTTAGTGTTTCGTATCTTACTTATCGTCATAAATCAGGCAAAAGCAAACTTTAAAAGCTAAAAATGAAAATGTAACTATTTTTAGATGTCTAGAATCAGAATTTAAGCATTAGAACAGAAACTTGTTCAGCATTAATTTATCTTACAATATTTCCTTATATTGACGTAGATAAAGTCTACATCATGTCTAAAGGAAAATATGTATCTCTTGGCAGGCAATTTTATGTCTGTGATAAATTAATTAAAATAAAGGATAATATAAAAACCATACTTACGATGTAGGATGCGTGACTTGATGACTTTCGCCATTTTTTTCTTGAACTTTCTTCTCATCCACTTCGAGCTGTGATTTGATCTCCATCGGTATGGTTTGATCTTTCGTCTTATAATTGCCCACTAGGTCTCTTTAAACAACATTCAAATGAATTAGCTATATTAAGAGTTAGTCCATTGAAAACTTTTCTTAACCACTATGCTTAATGTTTCGCTAACGAGTGTCATGTCATTATTTGTTAATTAAATAAACAGTATTCACTCTGCTTAATCGTCTTTTTGTCTATTCTATATTAACTTCTTCTAAACTACTTAAAGGATTTTGTTGTAGCAAAAATGTACCCGTGCGAAGGCGTGGGCGAAATGATATTGCTTCTATATCAGGTCAGTAAAGTTGGCTACGATCCGAGATAACTATTAATTTTCCATTTCAATTATTTAATTATAATCTCATTCGCCCCAAGGTTTAAGGGCATAATGTAATGTGTCTTGAAAAACAAAATCACTATATTATAAAACAAAGTCCTTCGCCGCAACTGTCTGTCTGTATGTATATTCGCTATAAACTCAAAAACTACTGCACCGATTTTCATGCTGTTTTCACCAATGGATAGAGTGGTTCTTGAGAAAGATTTTAGTATATAATTTACAAAATTACGCGGGCGAAGTCGCGGGCAGCGGCTAGTAAATAAATAAAATTATATAATATACTTTAGTTAACTCGGTCTTTTAAAAAAAAAAAACAATTTAATAAAATATGAAGCTTTATTCAGTTCTGATTCACTTAACAGCTAAGTAAGAGAATTCAATTTGTCGTGAGACATAACTATTGGCTAGTGTAAAACAAAATTCCTCGAGTTTCGCCTGTCGAAAGCCTCGAGTATCACCCCTTTAAACTCTTCTCGCTCATTGCCTGATACGATTTTTTTCCACTGGTGTTCGAAACTCCCACAAGAAACTCTTCTTGTGTAACTGAGCCTTAATGAGCCTAATTGGTTCTTTGCACGTTCACTTTGGGTCATGCGCGCTGATGGCACATAAGTATCTATATTATATATAGCTTTGTTTTTGTTTAACCATGCTAGAGAATTTTCTTAAAACAGCGTTAAATTCACAAAAAGCCATTGGTATTTTGTAGAGTTTAATTTTATATGATTGTAACAGTAAATGCACATTAAAGGTAATAGTCACAATAATATATTAATTTACAACAGGACGCGGTTCTATGTAAATAGAAATGCTTCTAATAAATAATGTTAAAACAGTTTATATAAGGGTCTTAAAAAATTGTTCACTTGTTTATTCACTTTTCTCGGCCTGCTAATATAGTCCGCCAGGGCGTTCCCGAAGCCAGATGCAGCCGCAGACACTACATTTTGAAACGGACGGTTATATGGTCTTTGATCGTAACCTACATTATCATTGAGACCGTTGTAACCGGCGCTGTAACCAGAGTTGTAACCAGAGTTGTAACCCCCTAAGTTACCGCCGTAACCACCATGACCGGGCCTATGACCACCGCCGTGGCCAGGCCTGTGGCCGCCTCCGTGCTGACCATGTTGACTTTGACTGACCCCAATATTGATGGGGTAAGCGGGATACTGCACAGGATGATGTATCGGTGCAACAGGTGGAACTATCGGAGCTACTGGAACAGGTGCAATACCGCATCCAAAGAAGTAGTTCATGACGGGAGCGGACACATAGGTGTGGTCTTGGTGTCCTAAAAAAGTTTTGCCATATCCACCACAGGGCCCGTTGTTCTGTGGCTTTTTGCGCCTACGATGTTTTCGCTCTAAATCCTCCTCACTATCCAGTTCCAAATCTTTAGTTTCCTCTTCACCTAATGCCGCTAGAATTGTCGCGAAATTTAGAATCACGATTACCAATAGGAATCTCTGGGGGAAAAAATAATCACAGAATTACTAAACGTGTAAAATTATTAACTTTATTGTAATCAAAATAAATATTACAAATAAAATCGAAGAAAAAGTATATTTCATTCCAATTTATGAAGTACTAGCTGGTGCCAGCGACTTCGTCCGCGTTTTTTTTTAGCTATATTATTGTAAAGTTTCATTTAAATCTATTCAGTAGTTTTTGCGTGAAAGAGTAACAAACATCCATACAAACTTTCGCATTTATAATATTAGTAAGGATATTATAAAATACTATACAAGTGTAGTCCAGCTTATATATTGATATAATATAATATCCAAGTGTCATTGAAAATAAAATTAGAAATTGTCACCTTCATATAACGAAAATAAATGCATGGTAAGTAAAGTACTTAAGATTAACACTTTTATGCGCTTCATTCTTTTAACGATTGGAATAATTTCCAAATAATGTTCATATATTTATTGCAATAAATGTTTCACAACCACTAGCACTCGATTGACGATTTATATTTAATAATATAACATTAAAACTTACCATTTCAGTGAATTGAATGTATCAGGTGTTTAGCTCAGAGGTCAGAACGCAACTGCTACAAAAATTTGACCACCACAAGAGGACCCGATGTAAGTGAAAGTATGTTACAAATCCTTCCAAAAACAATAAGATATTGCAACTGATCCGAACTCCGTAACATAGTTAATCTGGTCGGTACTGGGTTATGTGGTAGGGATATTTATTAGGCAACTGAGAGAGGCCCCTTTAAATTTTTCGTCTATTTTTGTGTCTATGTACACTAATAATCTCAGAAAGGGGTTAACTAATTTAAAATTTGATTTTTTACAGGTACTGGTAATACATCAGTGTATTTATATCAATAGCATTGTTTTATTTTATAGTATTTTTAAGAACCTTCCCTTATTATTTGCCCTTATCTCGGTTTGACTTAGTTAATTCTATAATATTGCTATTTATCTAATCTGCTTACCTACATATCATATGAAAAGTATTTTAATATTATAATTGTATGTATACTAAGTATAGCTTACCTATGTATAAAACTCACAATCTTATTAGCTTTACAATTGCCGACTCATTAACCATTATTTACATTATAATAAATTACAATGAGAAGTACGCATTATGTACTTAATTAATCAATTATTTTCAAGAAATTATTGGCGAATTTATGTATGAATTATGTAAATTAAATAACTCTTTTTAACAAAAATAAACTGACTTCAAGCCCTTTTCTCATCGATGCCATTGTTAGAACTGGATCAAATTTAAATGGGACCACACGGGAAGCACCAGCTTTCAAATAAAAAAAGAATCATCAAAATCGTTTCACCCATTCGAACCAATAGTTTTGACTTTTTTATTGATTTGATACAACAAAATTTCATAGTGATCGCTTCAGCAGTTTTTGCGTGAAAGCGTAACAAACAAACAAACTCATATCCACGTTTATAATATTAGTAAGGATATTCCTTATAATATTTTGTATATTATAATTCACATAATTAGATGTATATTATATTTATTTTACGTTAATGTAAAATATTATTATTATTTTGTTAATCTATTATAAATAAAAATGAATCCCTAAAAATGTGTTGCTAAGCGCAAAACTCGAAAACGACTGGACCGATTTTAATTCTGTCTTCACTCATGGATAGAGGGATAATCAGGAAAGGTTCTTACGTAAAAAAAAATGCACCCCGGGTGAAGCCGGGAGCGGTCGCTAGTAGTTAATAAATAATTATGGATGTTACCTATATCTGAAATAAATTACTATTATTATTATATATTGGTATATAGATTTTGGAAATACCTAGGTAGGAGAGTTTCGTAAATAGAATGACTATATAAAGTTGGTTACATAATAATAACACAATTGTCACCCACGTGTGTCGGTTTCGTTTCATTTATAATAGTAAACGGTGTGGCGGCCTTGACTCGGTAATCGCCTGAGCATGCTGCATGCACCGCACGCAACATCAGAACGTGAGATTCGTTCTTATAACGTTCGTTAACATCAAATTTGAAAAATTAAATGAAAATAAAAAAATATAATAAAGATAACTTTTTTTTTTTTTTTTTACTTAATCAAGGCAGCGCTTGGCCGCGATCTCACTTGATGTTAGGTGCAGATGCGGCCAAAGATGGACCACGCTTACCTAGTAAGTGCCCATTTACCCTAGACTTGAAGACCCCGAGGTTGTAATTTTGGGGAAACACGGACGCAGGCAATGAGTTCCACTCCTTAGCAGTTCGGACAAGGAAGGTGGAACTATAACGCTTCGTGCGTGACCGGGGAAACCCCCGCCCGCGCCTCGTGTTCCGCAAGTGGAACGGCTCTGGCGGGATCAGATCCCATAGGATGGACGCACATTCTCCGTGGTGTAGACGATAGAAAACCGATAGGCATGCTACTTTACGACGATGCTGCAGGCTTTGAAGCTGAACATATTGGTCAAAGGATTTTTTTCTGATTACTAACAGACTGTATCTTAGTTAAAAGTTTTAAGAGCTTTAACTTGACTCATTGAATTTGTAAGTCCAGATTTCATGCTTTCCTTTCGTTTCATTTATCAAGTTTGTTAGAGAGATTGCATCCTTATAATTGACCCTAACGGTCAATGCAATAAAAGTACAAGGTGTAATTTCTACAGATTTTAGCCGGTTCAATTCCCGGGTGTGGTGAGCGAATTTTCGAAAATCTTTGAATGCAGTTTTCTTTCTATTCAAAAATAAAGGAATGTTTTCTTTGAGTAAAATTTTCTATCTACAGTATTAAGAGTACTTTCCCTTCAGGTGGTATTACAAAATTCTACCCTGTATATTAGTATAAATATAAATTAATATCAGCGTCACTTGTTCGAAGGAATACCGGCGCCATCTAGTTTTCGCAAGGATGTTACGTAACACATTCTAGTTTCAGAGATATTGTGTAGATGGCGCTAAAATTAAAAAAAAAATAACCTTCGTGGGACGCCAGGCAGATGGAAACGTCGAAAATATTTCGTTTAACCATTTTGTGACAATTTTGATTTTACTGCCATAAATTTTCATACCCGACCTTATAATTATTATGATAATCGATTCAGGACGTATCCATGATCGTTCTCAATTTTCCTGTTACTTTTTAGACTACAGAATGTATCTATTTTGATAAGGTTTTAACTAACAGAAAGAGCGATAAACGAGAAACATTTGTGTACGCAATTTGCAGAATGTTTTTAAAGAGGGATAAATGGAGAAGCTTATAAAATAAGATTACATACAATACCTATATATATTTTGATTTTAATGTGGTTAATTATTATTATTAGTTTTTATTAAATAACCACACACTCACCCCTCTCGTTGAGCGAATTCCTTGCTGCCACTTATGTGACTCACAGTAATCTTTTTTTGCGTTGACATGTTAAGTCCTGCAAAAAAATAAAGACACATCATGAATAAGTTATCATCATCTCATCGTCTCATCCGTTAAACGTCCACTGCTGATTTTACAATAGGACCGGTCAGAAGCTAGAATAGAATGGAAAACTTTTTTCTGGATTATTATCCTTTTCTTCTCTGACAAAATGTATGCAAAATTTTGTAGTGATCAGTTTTGTAATTAATTTGTGAAAGCGTAACAAACAAACAAACTCATTTTCTCATGTAATAATAATACTTATGCGCAAATTACAATAAAAGAGGCAGCAAGAGGATTGAAAAAAAATCAAAATTTTATTAAGTAACTTTTGATTAGTAAATAGTTAATAATTATGGATGTTAATCTGAAATAAATGATTATTATTATTATTATTAAATAAAAAAAAATCACGTCAACTGTACCCATCCATTTACCTACATATTACAATGTTGTCTACATTATCTGTTTTGAAATCTTGCAAACAAGAATTACCTACAACTTGCTTAAATTGAGGAAACTCCACTTAATACTAGTTTCGTGTACAAAAACCGCCGCTTTGGTACGTCTCACGTAGAGGAAAAGTGTCCTTATTGACATCATAATATTTCTGTCCATGCGAAGCCGGGGGCGGGACGTAAATTGGTAATGAACACCGATTAAAGTTATAAAAATAAAAGAAAGTCGTGTTAGTTACTATAGTTACACCACTTATAACTTAAGAACGGTTTGACCAGCTGATTTATTGTCTGCAGCTTAGTAAACATTTGTATAATAAAATGGCCACATAGTCCTACAAATTGAGTGGTACGTTTTCCCAGTCCTACGCTTGAAAGTTTTTTTACTGCTGCTAACTCTTTTAGCTACCTCTAACGAGAATTTTCGCAGACGAATTTGGACGTCTCGGCAAACCGAAGCTACTCACAGAGTTTTTCAGCCTTTTAGTAATCAGAAAAATATTCAGGTGAGGGATACTGGACCAATAGGTAAGTAATAGGAAATAATCTTTGAGAATTGTTTGTTAATTCCTGGTAAATATAATTATTCAAGTGTAACTTTGTAACCTATGATTAATGACTGTTTCGAAGAGAAGAATGGTTTTCTCAGTTTATATCTCTTTGCATCATCTTTGCAAACTGGAGGTTAATTCCTGATAAATGTATCCGGACGATTATTTAAGTGTGACTTTGTAATGGTACCTATGTAATGAATAAAACACTGTTTCAAAGAGAGGACCCACGATTAGCAGCTAACCAGACTTGTAATCGCATACAATGAGGATATTACGGGACTTTTTCTCAACGCAACAGATATTGTCTAGACCGGGAATAGAACACGGAACCAATCGGCACACGGCCAAATGGGCCAACGTGGCCACACTACGCAAAAGGGTATAATAAAAAACAAACCGGTTGCAGCAAGGACTCCCGTTGGACATTTCGTAAGTTAACCACTCGTGCCTAACTGGTATTATAAACATTCATTACGTATGTTGATCGTTTCACAGTTATTTACAAATTAACAAAGAACAATTTTAAGACAAAATAAAGAGGAAAAATAAATGTTTGAATCTCTAAATCTTTAGTGAAGTCCCAAAGATTTTTTAATATAGTATGCGTTTGTTTTTATGTGGAGGTGTAAGACTCTTTCACTATTTAGGTATAGGTAAATTGTTATATAAAATGATTTAAATTTTTTATCATTATATCAATGTACGAAAAGGAAACTGTTACACTAACGAAACGTTATTCGTCTAATAGTTATTTGGCCTAGAAAAAGATTTGAGAAATGATAAATGCCCCAAACGTTTTGTGTCATTATAATAATCAGCTTAACAATAATTCTACCAAATTAAATGTTGTCATACAAAAATTTTATAATAGTTGTCAAAGTGAAAAATAGGCGAAACGTTGGTTGTTGGCAAGTGATAATAATCGGCCAAACAATCATTAACCGCTTTAATTGCGTTCTACATCCAAACTTGCTTGCCAATCACAAAACCATGTTAGCTTGCATTCGCAAACAAATCGATAATAACAATGCTCATGAAATATTTGAATGAAATGCAAAGAAATCAAACTGCATTTTTATGAAAAGTTTTTTGACCTCGTATTACCGTAACCGTGTAACGACACCAATTACATATACCTATACGTAGTATTATGCAATTACCTCATAAAACGACCAAAATTTCTCATAACTTTCATCGTAGAATTATTATTTTAGGCGATATTTTGTTTCGAATTTTTTAGATTCCAAAAATCTAGAAAATAAACAAATAACTGCTCCTTTACACTCTCCGTAACTCTGAAACCGTTCACTTTAGCAACATTATGCTTTAGACCATTTTCGACCGACGAAAACGAAAAAACAAAAACGGAGGAGGTACTCAATTCGACGCGTATAATTTTTTTTTTATGTATGATCACGCATAACTTTTGACAGGGTGGTCTGATTTTGGTGGGTCCCATTTTAATTTGAAAAAAAAAAAATTCCAACCCTAAGGGTAGGAAAACAAGGGATGAATGATTGTTCACTCACCGATTGTAGCGTATTACCACGCATAACTTTTTACAGAGTAGTCCGATTTTGATAATTCTTTTTTTAATGGATAGGGTATACCTCGAAGTTGGTCTTGTATAAATTTGGAAAAAAAAATCTTACCCTAAGGGTGGGAAAATTAAAATTAAGCATGCAGTAAATATTAGATTATAGCCACAAAAAAATATAAAATAAAACTTTTTAACAAAAAATAAAATCGCCGAAAAAACTGAAAAGCATAAAATAATCTTATTATCATTTTACCTAAGTAATTTTGAGTCGGCGCCAAACAAGCAAAAATTACGTAAAGGGTGACGCGCGGCGGCGACTCAAAATTACTTAGGTAAAATGATAATAGATTATTTAATGCTTTTCAGTTTTTTCGGCGGTTTTATTTTTTGTTAAAAAGTTTTTGTTCGAAATTTCATGTAAATTATTTTTCTCCTGCGCTAAACCGGATAGTTTTCGAAATTTTTAAGAAAAACTGAAGAAATCAACCTCCTATACCAAACCCGTTGCTAAAATAGGTGTAACTTTTTACTTTGGATGTTGAGGTCGAAGTCTAAGTGCAACGTACTATACGAAGCGTACCGACGCTGCACTTTTTCGAATAATCTAATTGACGTCATTGCTGACACAGGCAATACTGACGTTACTTGATGCATTCACCGGAAAGGAAACGCATTCCAAATTATATATCAAACATCGATTTGGACAATAAAACTATTAAATAAAACTAATTAAACAAGTAGTTTGTAATTTAAATTGTAATTTCTTTTCATTAAATACTTTATAAGTAAATTTGGTATTTTTTCGATCCTCCTGCTGCAATTTTGAGGTGGGTTAAAATTATTGAACTCGTTACCGTAAACATGTAACCGACGTTTAAAAGTATGTATATAAACCCTAAGATTGAACATTCTTTGTATTTTGTAGAGTGATAAGGTCTGTTTTCCTTTGAAAATTTAAATTGTCATTTATGTCAATCAGTAATCAATACCTATTTTCAAATCTAGCCTTAGCGAATTTTGAAATGAATGGAATTTGTTATCGAAACTGATAAAAGCACTTTTCTGGTCGGCCATACATCACTACATATTATAAAACAAAGTCCTCCGCCGTGTCTATCTGTCTGTCTTCGCGATAAATTAAAAAAACTACTGCACCGATTTTCATACTGTTTTCACCAATGGTTCTCGAGGAAGGTTTTGGTATATAATTTACAATGTTACGCGGGCGAAGTCGCGGGCAGCAGCTAGATATAAATAAAAACGAATCTATGTATGTGTTGCTACATGTGTTGCTAAGCGCAAAACTTGAGAACGGCTGGACGGATTTTAATTCTGTCTTCACTTGTGGATAGAAGGATAAAAAATGCACCCCGGGCAAAGGTGGGAGCGGGTCGCTAATATATTGTTTTCATACTTTTTTTGTTACACTGTTTTTTGTTTAAACATGTTGATATAAGTTTATTTTTATAAGATGCTTGTGATAAGTGTAATAAGTTGAGTTCATTCTAGTTTCGGTTTTAGTAACAACTACTAATATTCCCATAAAAAAATTATTTGTCTATGAATGCATAATTTAATAAGAATTGATGTCAAATCATAGTATTTTCGGTCAACATAGTATCCTTGAACATGCTTTGTATGTACATCCAAATCAAATATTATTTGCAAGTGAGTCAATAGTAAATTACTGTGGATCCTGTGTCGTTGTACGCTTTTATGGCGTGTGTCTAAATCACCACAATGGCCTCTTCTCATTGTGATTATTTATTTATTTGTTTATCATTAATTTTTCTTCAGTGAGTTTGTTTAATACATCATGTACAATGCTTTTGTTAATTTTAAATAATATCTACATACAAGTCCATCGTTTTTAACACAAAGGCAAATATAAATAAATAACTAGCTAGTGCCCGCCACTTCGTTCGCGTTTAAAAAGAAAAAAACTAGCCTACACTGTGTCCTGTTATTTAATCTGAGCCTGTACGTCTAAATGTTTATCTACCAAGTTTCATGAAATGAAAATCAGTTAGTAAGAGATACATACGAGATAAGATAAGAGATATAATAAGATAAGATAATATAAGATAAGAGATAAGATAAGAGATATATATACGAGATAAGATAAGAGATAAGAGAGAGTAAGAGTAAGAGATGGTCAATTTTAGTTTCAGTATCATTTATATTTATAGACCCTATAAACACGATATATCTGAAAAATTAAGTAAACTTACTTCATGACCAACACTTACATATTTATTATATTGATTGATGCTAAAATAAAATCAAAGTATATGTACTAGAAATCATGTGAAAAATTATGTTGATCTAAAACAAAATTACTTAACGATAAATTAAAAAGTTATTTAATTTTTCTATTTGTGTGTCCGCGACTTCGTACATGTTTCGACTAATATATGTATATATTTTTTCGTTTGTAAACCGATTAAAATGAAACAACCACTAAACATACGGGAAGCTTGCCACAATACTCCAGTGATAACCGCATTCAAATCGGTTAACCAGTTACTGCACAAACGCACCGACTAACAATTTTGTTTACCTCGGATATACAAGGTGGAGGTAAATTGTTTTTTTAAAATAAATAAATATAATGTTACGTTACGTCAGCCACGGCTCATTCGCGATTTTATCAAATGATTTCTTGAAATGGAAAATTTTTGGACCTTTGTGTAGTTCAATGTTTATCTTCACCATTGAAATTATACCTACATATAGGAAAACAGGTTTTTTTATTAGTCTCACAAAAGTCCTCATATTTTTTTTTTATGTAATGATATAAAGAATATGCAGTATATATACTCGCAATATTTATTTATTTATCAAACAAGGAATAAAAACGTAAGGTCTAAAATTTTCCCATAA
Source organism: Synanthedon vespiformis (assembly GCA_918317495.1). NCBI lineage: Eukaryota > Metazoa > Arthropoda > Insecta > Lepidoptera > Sesiidae > Synanthedon > Synanthedon vespiformis. Next base: position 10,784,320 of record OU906947.1, read on the forward strand.
AACTGTAACTAAGAATTGTGGTGGACGCCCCCAAATTAATAAAATACTAGCTGGTGGCCGCGACTTCGTCCGCGTTGAACTATGAAAGGTACCCTATGTCCTTTCTGGTGTCCCAGACAAGGTGTATGCAAAATTTCATGGTGATCGGTTCAAAAGTTTTTGCGTGAATGCGTAACAAACAAACTCACATTAAGGTAAGGATGGGTTTACATGTTAAAAAATTTCATAATGAAATAACAATTTTTTAAAAGTTGTTTAGGATTATATAATGATTTTACTAGCAAGGTCTACCACGCGCCACTGGTTGCGATAACACAGATTTCTGCTACGACTCTACCATACTCACCTTATTCGCCATAAATACCTTATGCATCAAAAGAAAATAACTACAACTGTACAAGGAAACTGCCATGAGAAAACTCATGGTCTCGTATTAAACTTGTTACATCTATACTTCTATACTAATATTATAAAGAGGAAAGATTTGTTTGTTTGTTTGTATAGAATAGACTCCGAAACTACTGGACCAATTTGAAAAATTCTTTTACCATTAGAAGCCGACATTATCCGTGATGAACATAGGATACTTTTTACCGCGGGAAAAAGCTTCATTCCTACGGGAAATCTAAAATAAAAGTAAAAACTAGCGGCTTGGCCCTGGAAATAGCGCCATCTATCCAAAATAGGGTAGATAGCGTTTTATACTTTTCTACGCGGACGAAGTCGCGAGCACCACCTAGTAAAATATATGTAGGTATGGATTGTAATCAGAATAGTTCGACATGAATAAAACGTGTTTAAATTTTCTTCCATAGTGGAAGGCTATATAAGAGTTTAAGCTACTTATTTATCAATTACCATCCATTTAAAAAAAATCTTAATGAAATTTTTATATCAATTTTTATGCCACTCGATCAAATAATTTTTTGGTATAAAATATGCCTAATATTTACACTCAAAGAAAATGTTTACCTACTTCCGGTTCACTGCTATTTAAAACAGACATATAACAAATATCTATCTATATTTTTGAATGGCTATAATAAAATATAAAAAGATTTGGAAACAAATTAATGATCCTCCAATGCTATAACGTGTTTGGAGCATTCATGTTTTTTTTATGTTATTTTTCATTTTTTTTTTCCTCTTATTTATCGATATAGCCTTAACAAGTAATGTTTTTTATGCATATATATGCATAAAATGGCATTCAATGTCTTACCTATGTTCAAATCATACACATTAATAATGTATTATTAGAGTAGTTAACCTTCAATAATTTAGAAATTCAACCAAAGACTCCCTTCTAATTATACGACATAGAAGGTAGGCAAGTGTAGTATAAGGCTCACAATCGAGTACGCTACAAAAATTAGACAAACTGTTGTTTATTTTTTAAATTAATCCTTACATATTATAAAACAAAGACCTCCGCCGCATCTGTCTGTCTGTTCGTGATAAACTCAAAAATTACTGCACCGATTTTCATGCTGATTTTCAACACCGACTTCCAAAAAAGGAGGATTTTCTCAATTCGACTGTTATTTTTTAAAATGTTTGTCACCTCATAACTTTCGACTGGGTGAACCAATTTTGATGATTCTTTTTTTATTTGAAAGCTGGAGCTTCCCGTATGGTACCATTTCAATTTGATCCAATTCTGACAATAGAATCCATGAGAAAACGGTTTCAAGTCGATTTTTTGTTTTTGTTAAAAAGAGTTAAAACAATTTTGTTTTTGTCAAACAATATAACAAATGATGATTAGATAAGGATCAGTGGGTATCCTTTATCCTATCAAGCTGCAGTCATCATCGCATTGTTAATAGTCAACCATCACAGAGCGGATCGTCAGTCTGCTTGACGACCTTTACATTTAAAAAAAAACCAGCTACCATTGAGTAATACGTCTGTGCTGAACATGGTATTGTATGACAATCAGGAAAATTTTGATTAAATTAACAAGTACAGAAAAAGAATTCCATTTAAAAATATCTCTGTTTATATTTCTAATTTTAAATAAAAAATATATATATATTAAAAAACTACTACACCGATTTTCATGCTGTTTTCACCAATGGTTCTCGAGGAAGGTTTTAGTATATAATTTTCAACGCGGACGAAGTCACGGGCACCAGCTAGTTTGAATATAATACAAATCTAAGTCAACAAAAATGAAAAAAATGTTTTTCCTTCCTTTATAAATATTGACGCACAAGTTTGTCTTCTAATAGCGGCGTGATTTATAATTTTATGTAATAACTAGTGGCCCGTGATTTCGTCCCCGTGATTATCCCTCTATTCATAAGTGAAGACAGAATTAAAATCGGTTTAGGAGTTCAGTGACATACACAAGCACAGAAGAAATATAAATAAGTATAAAGATGTAATAATATTAAAAAGTATAAAAATACGTTGTCATTAAATTTGCGAAAAATTCAAAGAAAATTTCTTCAGTAAATTTTTTAAAAACAACTTCTTTTAATTCAAGCGATCTTAATAAATTACTAAGAATAAAATCATTCTCCTTAATTATATTACCTCTATAAAGGTAATGTGCAATGAAAACGGTGAATGAACTTACCGTAATTAAAATCACTAATATTTAAATACAGTTTCGAAACTCGCGCGTTGTCCTCACTCGCACACGGTAAACTGAATTTGTAGACGCAGGCGCAGGCGCATTGAAAGTGAACAGCGAACAAATCACGAGTAGCAGTGAAAAATCATATGATTTTTATTTTCATATGTCGTCTCCTGCTTTTGTCTCCTAGCGATTTGTCACTCAAGAGAGCGGGACCCTTTCGCTTACAGTGTATACGTGAACGACCGGCTTTGCTCGCACGTAAACGCACGTAACCTTTGCAATTAATGACGACTCTCTAACATTCTCAATTGAATTTTACCGCGATTTGAATAAAGTCGTGATTCGATTACAAATTATTTTGCTACAATTTTATGGTGTGATTTTTCGAACACATGGTAGGTAGGTAAATTTATATGGGTAGGTACATGGTGATTAGACGCTAGTATATAAAAGAATTAACTTCTAGTTAGGTACTTATTAGGTACTTACTCCAATATAAAATTCAAAATCAGTTATTTTATTTTAATTCTAAAATAACTTTTACATTATCAGTCCTAACCTATCCTAAGCCTGCTGCTGAAGTATGAAAGGAAATTCATATCTAATTTTTATTATTTATACAAATGAAACAATTTCCAGCTTAACTCTATACCAATATATAAAGCTGACAAGTTTGTTTGTTTGGTTGTACACGCTAATCTCAGAAACTAGTCACTATCGATCGTTACCGATTGATTTTTCCAACTCATTACTATCTTATTATATTATTATCTACCGACCTCACTATTCGTGTCAACGAATAAAACTCTATACAATTTTAACAGCAAAAATGAATATAGTACTGAACCCGCTAATATTACTTCTTTGAAACAAGTGGATAGTCCACTTATTGAGGAAGGCTATAGGCTATAAGTATGGCTATAGAGAACGCGGACGAAGTCGCGGGTACCAGCTAGTATAAAGATAAAACAACTAAAGATTTCAAAATGCAAGACAAAGGATAATGGGACATTTTGGACCAACTTGTCAACAGTGATGGAACCAAAGATCAACGGCACGGTAGTAATTCTAGATCTATGGATGGAACCTACGCCAAATGATTCTTTTAGGCTATAATTCATTTTATTCTATGGTAGCTAATTTGAAATCAAGCGCGAACATTGTGTTTTCGTAGATTTTAAAACTAATAAAATTGAAATCATTCTTATACCTAATTAAAAAAAAAACCAAATCAAGTATTTGACCTATTCGTTGTGTACATACATTCGCCTATTGATTTTTATTTATATAGATACTAAAACAAATGTAACAGTTCTTTTTTATGTTCACATTGATCTGTAAATGTAACACTTTTATCATTTGTTTATCTGGGTGCTTATTTTTTATTTTATTTATTTATCTATTTGTTATACAGTAATGTTTACATTTAAATCAACAATTTTACGGTTTGTATATTATTAAAAATATTATTGTAGTTATGAGTATTGAAATAAAAAATATTTAAAAAATCTATGTACATCAAAATCAATCATGATAAATCAATGTATCAACATAAACATGTTATAAAACCCCAAAAGCTTTTAAATGACATGAGTTTTATCCCTGTTGAGCATTGGTCCCGACTCCATACTAATTTGCCCATGATCCTTTTGATCAGTGGCGTAGCTACCCAGGGGCTAGGCGGGGCAGTGCCCCGGGGCTCTCAAGCTCAGGGGGCCCTCGAATCCTTACCAGAAATCTCGATCGATCTGAACTTTTGGAAATTTCTCCTATTTTCAAAATAAATATGACAGGTTGCAAGCCCACTTTAATCATGACAAAAAAAGAGCTTAAGTAGCTTAGCATTTTTAAAGTATTTGTATATTTCATATTTTTATTTGATAAAACCTAATCAGTTTACATAGCAGTGGGGCCCCATTTTTTAATTTGCCCCAGGGCCCTTGGTTACCTATCTACGCCATTGCTTTTGATTCAATTCTTTTTAGTGAATAAGTATTTCATTTATTTTATGTTTTGCGCTCGAGGTCTCAAAGTTGAACTATTCATAGGACCAATATCATAAACAAATCAACAAATTAGACGCAAGGTCTGTATTATATACGGTTACTCAGTAAACTTCAATACAAAAGATATATTTCGATACGGTTACTGGATTATTCAATTATTTGCACATCGTGTTCAACAGTCTCGAAAAGGATAAAAATCGAAATGCTTGCAACATCAGTCGTTTTTGTTTGGGATAATCTTTGAAACAAAATGAATAAACACTAAAGTTAATAAGTACTTAAAGGTTGTTGAGGTTATATAAAAGAAAAGAAAAAAAAATATTATTATTGCATAATTTATTCATATTAAAAACTTTTAGAATTCATTTTAATTTTTAATTCCATCATGCAAAACGGCAGCACGATATACATATATATATAAAAAAAATACATAAATTACATTTTTACAGACATATTTGCTTATTAGAATCCTTTTACATGTCCACATAAAAAAAGTAATTTCAATTCATCAAAAAACAAATTGTTGAAACTATTTGTAAAAATTACTTAGCATGCATTTAACAATAGTTCCCTAAGTGTTACATTTGCCGATAGTTCGACTATTGTACCATATAATCGGTCACTAATTAACAATATGCAAATGAAAGTCGAAAAAAAAATCATAGAACTTTATAGAAATAATTTCTAAAATACCTCTCCCTTCAGTGACACATTTTTAAACGCCGTTTTCGAGACATTTTTAACATTTCGTTAATTAATTTATATAATATCCAATAAAATTGCTATCGATATCACTTACAATTTCTAAAAAAAAATCAATTCCTTTTTCCAATATATTGGCATCATCGCTCGAATCACAACGGCTGATTTAAAAACAGTCACGTCACATTATGTAGGTATATTGTGATTATACAATATTAGGGCCCCTTTCACCATTTTTGTCACCACCCAATAAGGTCACCTGTCAGCGGGAATAATTTAGCTGATATACGTTTGTTTGTACTTTAAGTAAAAGTCCCAAACATTAAATAGAAATCGCCTATCGATGGATGCACTAAACCGAGTGCATAATTCAATAGAACATAAATTTATTTCTAAAAGTAACCAATCAGTCGGCGAAAGAGGCGCTTAGAGAATCTGTGGAATGATGGAAGTTTTAAATTTGATTGATAAACTCCTACAAGTAATAAATAAAAAAAAAAAAAACAGAAAGTCGATATAATTAACAATGAATTCGTGTTGTATTGATTTTGACATACATCACTTTTGATTAAAATGAAACTTATATTTATTAACAGAACCATAAATATTGATTTTCAATAAGTGACCGATTCAACAATAGTACATAAGTTAAAAAAAAAAAAAAAAACAGGAAGTGAAAACTTGAACAATTACATGTGTATTTTTTGAATCTTCACTAAAGTACATACTTATATACAGATCGCGAGTTCAATAGACTTCTCCCATTTTAAGAATTGTTCTTTTATAAATTAATCGGTTACACGATTACAGTGACAGGTCGCGAGTTAAATAGTTTTTTTTTTTCCATATCAAAAATGCCCAACGCGCCTAAATAAGTTTTCACTTCAAAAAAAAAATCGAATTAATACTAATATAATATACTCCTTACACTGTATTAGCACTTTACGATACACTAAGTTCATAATTATATAATCGATATTAAAATATATATATTTAAAAGTATATACGTAATACTAAATACACCTTAATTCAATTATAAACTAATTCAGGTCCTGGTCCTCATCATCTGATAAATCCTGCAAAAAAAATAATAAGAGTTCAGTGAAAATAAAGTCATTTTATTAGTCATTTTGACGAACTTGTCTTAGTTATGTATTATAGAAATTCCAGAACGAAATTATAGTAATAGCAATTGAACAAAAGTAAGTTTAGGGTAGGTTAAAAGGTTGCTTTAGAATATTAGCGCAGAGAACTTCATATTTGACATTGTGTACGCAAAAAGAGAATATTTTGAAACATACCGTGTTTATGTTCTCGTCGAGGAGTAATTCCTCAATTTCTCTTTCTATTTCCTCTACGCTCGTAGAGTTTGATTTGGATAGTTTTCTGGGTGCCGTTGGTTGGTTGCTGTCACCCCCGTCCAAGTGATTTTCACTTCTAACAACATTTTAACAAAATTATTCAACTTATATAATAATCCTTACATATTATAAAACAAAGTGCTCCGCCTGTCTGTCTGTTCGCGATAAACTCAAAAACTACTGCACCGATTTTCATGGTGTTTTCACTAATGGTTACGAGTGGTTCTCGTGTAAGGTTTTAGTATAAAATTTACAAAGTCGCGGGCAGCAGCAAGTGTATGTATAACTCTTAAACGAATTAACTGATTTACATGAAACTTGGTAGGTAAACATTTAGACGTACGGGACACAAGATAGGCTACTTTTTTTCTTTTTCAATGCGGACTAAGTAGCAGGCACCGGCTAGTCATGTATAAACCTCATTAACGGCAAACCTATATTGTGTGATCGCGTAATGTTCATTAAAATTTTTGAAATAAAGGACTTTTACCAATAAGCTATATAAGTCCTGTGGATGGGTCACGATTATGTTAACTTACACGTCCTTATTTGTGTTGCCTTTCCACTTGCCAAGTTCTTTCGCTTGTTGCATCTCCGCAGAGAGGTCTCTCTCCAGATTGCTGAGCTTTGTGTTAGGTTCTAGGTTCGCTAATTCACTGCTGTATTGATAGCCGAACTCACGTTGGTATCTTTCCAGTTCCAACGATTCCTGTTCCAATAGAAATTAAATATGCACTTTACACAATATGTCCAAGAGGTAGAGTTAGGTAAGGGTGTTTGTTATATTACGAGATTAACATAATAGCAATAAGACAAGATCATTTTCATTATTCAAGACGACTAACATAGGTTAACATTAGTAAGTAGTTTACCGAATATTCAGGGAACAAGTTCTCGTATTGCTCGGGATCAGCCAACGCTTGTCCAGACTTCTTGTTTGTCGCTGCGACGGAAGTACGCCACTTTTTCATCACATCGCCTATCGCCGAGGGAATGTATGACCTGTTCACAAATGCACATACACAATATGTCTTCATTACAACCTTTGTTAATGATACACCATTTAGATATATTTTTTTAATATGTGTCTAGAGGAACTAAATACATAATCAACTAGACTCCTTTAAAATCAAAGAGAAACTTTTTTTTCTAACTTTTTTTAATAGCCTAACCTAACCTCCCTTAAAAACAGGTCTATCACATACTAGTGGAACTTTTCAAGTATGAGTGTAAATTCCAGAGATTAGCGAGTTTTAAACAAAAAACCGACATTTAGCTTTATTATTGTACTGGAAAATATTTACATAATATTTATACAGAAGATGATAAACAAAATTACCTGGCAAAGAAAGCAGCTTCAGCCAACTTGTTCCTGTCAATGAGGATGTTCAGGCAGGTCTCGAGGTCGTTCAGCATAAAGTAGGAGGTGAATGCTGTGTTGTACTGGCCCACTTCCAACGACGTGCGCGCCACCTCTTCCAGCAGCTCTCTGTCACCTGTTTGAAAAGCATAAAGAGAATGGCAATCATATAAAACTAATATCAACATTGTTTTCCTTTCCTAATATAATTAGCTTTGTTAAGGTTAAATTATACATATTTATATTATACCAGCTGAAATATGACAACTTATGTGTATTAATGTTGAAGGGCAGGGTCAACTTTAGAATGTTCTGTCACTATTGACGTTACCAGTGCTGGAGGCGAAGAGGAGCAGAGCGCTGTTGTCTTTGGCGTTCTGGTAGCAGGCTTTCGTGAGCTGCGTGTCCGCTGCGGCCGAGGCGGCTGCGCCCAACCTCACCCAGCGCGCGGCCGACGCGCGGGAGTCGACGCCCTCGCTGGCGTCCGCGTCGGCTGCGATCTGACGACACCGCTGCAGCTCGCCGAGAGCCAGAGCCAGCTCGAACTGATGCTCCGGCTCCGTGGACACGGCCAACGCCTGCTGCTTGAAGCCCTGCTTCTCTAGGAAGTGGGCAACGCGCGTGCGATGGTCGTGCGGCACCGTCGGCAGCACTCGGTCGGCTGTTTCGAAGTCGCCGCGCATCACGGCCGTTTGGTACTCGAGCACCGACAGCAGCAGCGAGTACGAACTTATGTTCAGCTCTTTGTCGTTCAAGTATAGCCTAAAAATGTTTATATTTTTAAAGCTTTGCGTAAAACTGGACCAGGTTGCAAATTACTAAGGCTTAGACCAATATGAATAGGAACAAAACTGTAAAAGTTGCAAAAAATAAAGTGTGCTTTCACCTGTTTTCCTTCGCGACGTAACCAAGTATGTACATGGTATGATCGAGATGGGATATTGTGACGATTTCTCCGCCGACGTAATAATTTATTCGATTCAACGAATTTGTGTATATGAAACAGTCGCCAACCCAAAGACCTGTTTGAACTGTCTCGTTCACCTCACCAACAACCTGTAAAACATTCATTTCTATTAAGTATATCTATTAAACGAATAACCTAAATAAAATACTTATCAAAATCAAAAATTTTGTGCTAGATTTTAGGCAAAAGCTGCAAAAGGCGTGGGGAGGTAGGTACGTTACCTCAAATGCGTCCTCTATACCGTCCTCGTTAAACTGGTTGGTCTCGCGCGCTTTGGTAACGACGGCCGCGTTGTACTTGAGCACGTAATACGTGTCGTCAGTCGCCAGACAAACTAAGGCACCACTCTCGGACCAGTACACGTGACGCGGCTGGATCTCAATACTGAAACCAACATTACCAGGTAGGTATTTTTTCTTTTCAACCAACTTCCAAAAAAGGAGGATAAATAAATTACATTTGTTCTTCAACACAAAGTATAGAAAAAAATTTAGAATAAAAATACTTTTTTTGAAAAAAAAAAATAATCCGAATGTGTACGAAATCATAATATTCATTCACGTTACATACCGTCTAACTAGTTCCAAGTGTTCCCAGTCGTAGAAAGAGAAAGCCATGCCACTTGTTGGCTTCACGCCGAGCATCTGACCACCGAATATACCTGACAGTAAAAAATATAGGTAAAGTAATAAAATAGTTACTAAAAATAACAATCAAATGAACAAACGACACAGTAAAACTATAGAAATTCTTTACTATTAGTATAACCATCTCATATTATACATGTTGATATCGTCACACCTCATTTTTTAACTAATGCTTTCTATTATCATTACTATTTCACAGCAATGATATAGTAAATGCAATTTTACATCACTATCACCGTCACCTAAAAACTCATTAATAAAAATGACACAAGTCACAACAAATTAACGCATAATTTATAACATTAGTAGGAATATGAAAGTCTTAATAGTGATAGGATATTCAGTTTTAATTTATCATCATCACCGTCATCATCGATTGTCGACGCGCGGCCCTATTTAAATCGATTATTTGGCATAACTAAAAAACAATGTAACTATATATACCTTCAGCTCCGTAGACCGGTTTGAAACTCTTCCTCTCTTTGAAGTTTTTGAACACTTTGATTGTGCTTGAATTCTCGAGTGTCGCGTACTCTGAACTGTCGAAGGACCAGACAAACTCCTGAGCAGCGCCAAACGCCTTGTTCCTCAATGCCATCGCTGTGTAGATGATATATTCGCCATCGCCACACACCACCACGAACCGACCGTTCGGATTGTGGGCTATTGTCTGCGGATATATTTCACAGGAGCCCATGTCCTTAGCGACCACCGGTACCCGTTCCCCGTCCTTTATTTCAGTACCTGTTCATGTCAAAACACAATTTACTAATCATCAATAATCCGTGCCAAAAATTCCGACGTAAAGTGTTGGGATTAAAGAAAAACAATTAAAAAAACATTGATAAATTGAATAAGTTATTATCACGATTTATGTAGGTAACATTAAAATAAAAATGTTTTCAATGATATTATATTTTTATTAGTTGTTGACTTCTTGTCTTACCTTCAGGCAATGCTTTTAAGTTCACCTGCTGTATTTCGGAATGTTTTGCCCAAATGATTTTCCCTCCGTTCACGTCCATTGATATAGCGGGCTCCTCTCTTCCAACTTTCACCATTATAGTGCCTTCGTCATACCTGTATACAAAATTTTTTATACACTTGAGATATATATATTTCTCAATCTCAACTCAATCTTAATTCTGTTTCATAAGATCAGAAGTGGGATCGAAACGCTGCTTAGTCCGTTGCCATTTTGTGCTTTCTCTGCTGTGTTTTATACTTTGTTTGAGTGTAAATTTCAAGGATATAAAATCGTGAGTAGTTTTTTTTTTATTTTGTACAAAAGTCAGCACGTCCGTCACGGTCTGGAGGAGAGAATACGCGTTCTCGTAGTGCTAGGAGTCCGCACCTAGGACTACGATTTCGTATTCGCGACCCGCTGGAAAAGAATTCATATCTACCCCCGACAACTAAGGAGAAGAGGAACACTGGAGGAAAAGAATTCCATGAGACGTATTGTAGGTAGGGAGTCTAGCGACGCTTTTTAAAAAGAAACGGTATCATTGGAACGTTAGCGATTGTTTTAATGAAGAGGGATCCATAATATGTCATTCTTTACCCCGATGTCAAGATATAATTTTTTTTTGTAATAATAAATGTTAATTGCTTAATAGCTTTCCACATTTCGTTGTAATAATATATTATACAAAGATCCATTGTTTATACAAAGAAGCATATTTAGTTTTTAAGAGCTTACCCGATGGCAACATTATTAGATCCATGTGTGGAAGATATAGTCCAAACTCTCTCAAGGCCATAGTTAAGGGAAGACTCGAGTCTGTATGTGCCCGCATGCCATATCCTCACGTACCCATCCTCCGAGCCGGTTAGAACTATAGGCAACTCAGGGTGGAAAGACACTGCTGACACATTTTGGGCATGACCTAAAAAAGAAATTACTCTTTTAGACTTACAAGACAACACAAGACTCTTTTAGTCTTCTATAATCTTCAAGAGTAATATAAAAAAAAAAAGAAAATGGAGTAACTAAATAGATATTTAAGAGTCCAAGCTAAACATAAAACTCTACGCTTGTAGCTGTACAATTGTGCCTCAAAAGTATCCAAACTGAAAAAAGTATTAATTACCTTCCAACGTCTGGACACAGGTTTTGTTTTGGTAATCCCATATTTTGACGAGACGGTCGTCGGCACCACTTATAAGGTACGGTTTGTCGCCACCGTGATAATAGTCCACACAGTTGACACCTTTCTCGTGGCCCTCTAGGGCGAAATTTGACGTGGAAGAACCCAACTGCCACACCTACACAAATATGTTCAATACAAGTTATAGTCAGTCACATAAGTAAGCTGCATTAAGTACCTACAATACAAACAATGCATTACCTTCACAGTGGTGTCGAGACTGGCGCTCGCAAATGTGTTATTGTCTTTTGGATTAATAACAATTTGCATCACGTAATGTGTATGACCTTCGAACACCTGTTGACAGGCCCAGTTTCTATCCCAATTCCATAATTTTATCAATAAATCGTCTAAAAGAAATAAAAAAAGATTTTTTTTTTAATATTAATTTACATAATTTTAAAATGAGCATTTGAACATTTGAAAAAAAAAATCAGTCATTCTCGAGTTTTCCGCTTAGCAAAACATTAGATTCATGTTTCTTTATATAAATTTTAATAAATATACAAATAAAAAAAAATAAAAGAAAAACTAAAAAAGTATAAATAATGTATATCTATAAATAAATCGCTAGCTGATTATTATAAAGTATTGAATTTGTACAAACCGCTGCTTGTGAGGATGTAGGGTTGTGTTGGATGTATGACTATGCCTCTGACATAGTCTGAATGTGCTTCAAACGCGTGCACTCTCTCCAGTGTGTTATAATTGAACACTCTTATCTGCATGTCATCTGAGCCAGTGATCACCCAATTCTTTCTAGTCACAAACTTGGCCGCTCTTACCGGTAGATCACACACCTACAAACGTAAAAAAAATATAAACACTAATGGTAGGAGAGCCCAAAAGGGGATTTTAAGGATTTACTCGAGCGCATCAGATATTGAAAATGTATATTATTATTTCCCACGTGTGTCTGATAACAGATATGTATTAATCAGTCGGTTTAGTCGGTGGGGTTGGTGGGGGTTGGGTTAAAAATTTAAATACAACTCGAGCGCGTCAGATTTTCAGGGGGGATGTTAAGTGAACCTAAACTAAGCGCCCATTTAAAATTCGGATGTAATGCTTGTGGCAGCTTTTTGTAATGCAAAAAAGATTTTTGGCGTATGCCATTTTGTAATATTCAAGCACGTCAGATTTTCATACAGACGGTTCAGTCTGAATTCCTGATCATGCTGATTCTTCAGACAATTATATGAAGATTTTTTTTAAATACAGCGCCTACAAAATTTTGAACGCCTGTAAACGCTCACCCACCGCTGAAAAGAAAAACATCATATAATTTTTTTTTTCTTCCTACCATGTAATCTTTAAAATCTAATAGGTCCCCACGACGACGCTAGAGTGACTCCACATTTAACATCGTGGGCTCCTCTACCATAAAGTAAATCTTTCTTTTCACTCATCCTATGTTTTGGTTCTGAACACCCTCAAGGTACACAAAATATTAGATGCAATGAAATTGTATGTACTGTACTATTATTTTTAATTATCCATTATTATATTTTAACTATTATTCGTATCACCAAATATTTGGTATATTATTATGACTCGTTAGTTCATATAAATGTAGTGTCTTGTAATATAACTTCATAAATTTCAGTGAAAGGAAACGCAACCCGTTAACAGATCATCAAAATTCTTTCATTCATTCAAGTTCCTTTGTTTATTGGCGTAATTCAAAGCATCCATAGTTGACTCTGAATGTGTATTTTCAATGGCGAGTAAGGTACAAGGTACAAACAAAAGAAAGAAAGAAAAAAATTGGGGTGTGGCTGTGTCATGGATACGGCCATGTGTTGTACATGAATATGTTTAAGTAACGTTTAAACAATCAAATTACATTTAATCGAAAACTATTCAGAATCTCACAATACGTAACCGATATGCCTATAAGGGGCAGCCAATCAGCAAATGATATCGTTCGAACCGACTGATATTAGTTTGGAACTTTCATGAGATGGTGTCATATCATGATCTAACTTGGCACATAACGAATTACCGAATTATATGATTGGCCACCGACACATCAATACTAATAATAAATCTGTATGGGTTGTTCATGGAGTAAGTTACTTTGTATTCAGAGATATCGTGTTTTTATAGGCTCTATACATGATACTGAATCTAAATTGACTATTTTTACAATTTTTTTCTGTATGTATTTTCCTCCATAATTCTTAATGAATTAACTGATTTTCATGAAACTTGGTAGATAAACATTTAGATGTACAGGACACAGGATAGGCAACTTTTTTTTTTTCAACACGGACGAAATCGCGGGCGCCAGCTAGTACATTAATAAAATTTGTCATTATTTATGTATGATGATGCAATGCAATGACGTTAAAAAATACTCAATTGTGAAATCCAAACTTTTTTGACTCTGTAATTCTATAATTTGTTTCAATTAAACCCATTACGGAACTAAGATTTGTTTTAAACTCATTACGAGTTGTAATGTATTTTAAAATTTTTGGTAATCTCTCAATGAATCGCCGACATTAAAAAGTATTTTTGTGACCCTCCTCCAATTGGCACTTTAAACTAGGAAAAATCCAGGGAATTCCAGACAGATGGCATTTATTATCATTATTGCATTTGCTATATTGCGCTTGCAAACACATTCTAATATTATTTTTCCCACATAGGTACAATACAGCTGTTTTTGTATGCATCCATTCAAAAGCTTATGAAAACTGAATGGAGCTGAATAAATGCATTACTTAACTCGAGTTAAAATGAGTTAAGTAATTCGAGTTAACTGGATGAAACTGAGTAAATTTTTTTTTTTTGTTTTAACCAATTTAATGACTCAGCTTAAAAGCAATATTTAAAAAATTAGAACAGTTTCATCATAACACTTGGGCATTTTTTCTATACAGTACTTAATTATACGAAAAACTAACAATAACAACTGGCACTCCAAATATCCAAAAAAAAATTCAAATTCGAGTTAGGAGAGAGTTCAACTCGAGTTAACTTGAATTAAGCCCAACTCGAGTTAACTCGAGTCAGTCAATCAAGTTGACACATCACTAAAAGTCATTCGCTAATATTAATAATAATAATAATAATAATTTATTCATATTCAGATTACACAAATCCATCATGGTTAGTAACAATATTCCCTAGTTACGTGAGAAAAGTTGTCCATAACTAATGGACACAATGGGTGGGTAAACACAAAGCCCCAGGTCCATCCGGCATTTTCTAAAGGGAATAATAGTTACCTCGAATCTCTTGATTTGCAGCTGTGTTTCATAATTCCATATGTTGACATCGCCGTTGTACAAGGAACAAAGTAGCCATGGCTCAGACGGATGCTGGTCAACGCATTTCACGCGATCCGATCTTGCCGTCAGTTTCCTCTTGATGTCCAATCTTAGCGGCTATTGATAAAAAATAAAGACAATTAAATAATACATTAACAAAAAAACAGTAACCAATCAAAAATCAAAAAAAGGTAGGTGTAATTCTACTAGAACTGATATGTGAAAAGCCGATCTAAATCCTAAAGTATGAAACACGTTACCTTCCTATTATAGCTAAAACATTATTAAAATAAAACATGAATTTTCCATTACTCATTTACTTAAATTAAATTAAATATTAGATAATTCTTACCATTTTGAAATGTTAAAACATGAAATAATAAACCCAATTGCTGAAACTACAGGTAACGTTTGAGTTATTTGACAGGGTAAGCGGACGTGTCAGCACGGAGTAGTCTGCGCGATTGTTCCCATCCCAAGTCCCAACTCAACAAAAGTGACAAAAGTATACCACAGACAAAGTTACATTTCGGTTGTCAAAGTATTGTCTCTGGTCTCTTCAAAAGACAAACAATGGAATTATGGAAATATTTGAATGAAATGAAAGGAAAGGGTCTGGAAATTTAGAAATGAAGCCGGGCTCACTGCCACAGGCACGGCTGGCTGGTATCTAGAATTCTGGATAGTAAAATACGTAAAATAGTAATGCTGCCAAGTCAAGAAATAGTGTTCTATGGTCTAGTGCTGCAAATATGATCTACTATTTAGTTTGCATAAAGGTATAATGGTATAATTCCAACAAGTAGGTATAGAGCGCTAGCGTTCAAGAGGGAACAGGAGGTGCGGGTGGGAACATACAACTTGATCTCGTCTAGCCCTCGCCAGTCATAACCGAACGCTTATGACGAGCGTGTTCCCACTGAATAATCACTTAGTTTTTAAACAACGATGGTTAAATGTGCCATAAAATCTTGTAAAAATGATACTAGGAAAAAAAATAAACACAAATCTGCCATCACATTTCATCGGTAATATGCTAATTATATTTTTGAGCCGAATTAAAATTACACTTCGCGGGGGTGAAGTAGGTATAGGACGGGCGCGGATGGAAGTGACACCGCACTGCCCCGCACCTACGCTACGATACTAGTGATTGACACGTTCGACGCAGGAGTCGATATTTTTGGGTCATTATATATTCGATTTATATTTTCATGTGAAATCAAGTTTTAAATCAGTTGTTTTTGATTAATATTTTATGAAACCTGAATTAGCGCCATGAATTTGTCTTATTATTAGATTTTATATGGTAGTAGTTTATTGTAATTTTTATGTGCATAAATCAGTATCAAAATCAAAATATTTAATTTGTATAATAAATATTTTGTATAATAAAATATTTTGTATTTTTGTATATTGCTTTCGTAATACATATAATAAATTATATAATAATATAATAAAGTATTTAATCCTTACATATTATAAAAAAATCCTCCGCCGCGTTTGTCTGTCTGTCTGTTCGCGATAAACTCAAAAACAACTGCATCAATTTTCATGCTGTTTTCAACAATGGATAGAGTGATGGTCAGCTAGTTAGAAGGTTTTAGTATATAATTTACAAATTTACGCGGGCGAAGTCGCGGGCAGCAGCTAGTTAACTATAATTTACAAAGTTATAGGAAACACGAATCGCTTAGTAATCAAATGTAATTTCACAAATTTAGCTGCTTGTATAAACATAATTTTTTTATAATAATCATACCTCATACATTCACTAATGGTCATATTATATAAGGATCAGATTTTACAAGGAAATGCTAAATGTATCGCTATTCAGGGTATCGCAGTAACATCAGCATATCGATAACACACGGGTTGTGTCGAACGATTGATTCACATCCCTATTCCTCACACATTCTTCGATATAACATATAACTATCTATAGCTCACTTGTCTACGACGCTCACTAAGCGATCGGAGCGATAGTAGCGTTCTGTACCTACCATTATTATTCTATGTTAGTTTGTGATTATTGATTATGCCACCTGAAAACTTGTCCTATCCATAGAGTCTATGTGGAAAGAGCAACGAACTTGGAAAGAGAATGGACGTAATAATTGAGGGCGCCACTGTGCTCGATCATCGTATTTGTTAAACACAGTTACGTTACAGTACTTACAGTTAAACACAGTTACGTTATTATAGTTCTACTCAAGGAGAATAGAGGTAAAGGAGCCCAAGCTCCGTGTATTAAAAGTGTCCGTTGAAAGACGACGAACTGATGGCGCTGGTGCAGCTAGTGATAGTAAACAATTCAACTCAGCGCGCACTTCACTCCGTTTCATTTCATACTCTCCATCACTCTCCATACTCTCAAACTCTCTAGATCTCTGCCCTAGACACACCAGCGCCATCTCAATTTGTAAGATTGTCCTCCTTATCTCTACCCTCTTTAGTTCTACTGTAAACATCTTATTACTTTTATAAATTAGTTAAATTATTTATATAATAATAATACTAATAATGAAGTTAAGTAACTTTTATATATCATTATTATGTTAGTTCCCGCCGCGTCCATTCTCTTTCCGCACCTATTCCGCATGGTGTGGTATATCGATTGTCTATGCAATTATCTATTACTGAATAATCAATTAATTGTCTTGTAATGTATTTTATATAAAATACTATTTTAGCTGAATAAAGCCAGAATATTTATTTATCAATAATATCTTGGTTATTATTTAACAGAACTACAGACATATTTTCTTAATCGCCTTGCCTGTATATTTTTATCCTGTAAATAAAATCGAGTTGATCTGGCATTTCTGGCAACTCTGATTTATATAGTGGGAACACTGTGACTTGACATTTTTGGCATCGTTTTGCAGATTCGTTTTGTTTGAGCTGAGTGAGCTAAAAGCTAAATAGGTTGATTGAATTCATTTGAATTTAAATTATTGCCTATTTGTCTTCGCCAAAAAATGCCCTCAACGGATCAAGATGTGGAAATGAAAAGTGCTGAAAGTCCCACAGGATGCGCTTGTACAGGCGACGTGGAAATGAGTGAGGTAAAGAAAGATGACGATGTCATGACTTTACAAGATTTGAGGGAACATGCTAAGCAAATCGATAAATCCGTTGCTTCGAAGGAACCTCGGTTCGCCATTCGAGTTTTAAGATCCCTTCCGAATACTAGAAGGAGCTTAAATGGCAACGTTTTACGAGCAATCATCAATCAGATTCATCCATCGGCAGCTGACAAAGAAGCTTTACTCGTATTTGTAGAACAGCCTTCGCCAGGAGCGGTGAAACTCGAAGCTCCTCGCTCTAGAAGTGCTTTAAAGACACCAGCACCAGAAGTAGACATATACATTCATCTCTTAGTCTTGCTCCGTTTGTTGGATACAAACAAATTGGACGAAGCATCCGAATGTTCTCAACAACTTATGAACAAAGTAACAACGCACAACAGAAGAACTCTAGACTTAATTGCTTCCAAATGTTATTTCTACCATTCACGCGTATTTGAGCTAAACAACAAGCTGGATCTTATTAGAGGCTTTTTGCATGCTCGTTTGCGTACTTCAACTCTTCGCAAAGACTATGAAGGGCAAGCTGTAATCATCAATTGTCTTCTACGCAATTACTTGCATTACTCCTTGTACGACCAAGCGGATAAACTGGTGAGCAAGTCTGTGTATCCGGAGAATGCTAGTAACAATGAATGGGCCAGGTTCTATTATTACCTTGGCAGAATAAAGGCTGCTCGTCTGGAATACAGTGGTGCACACAAACACCTTGTACAGGCGCTGAGGAAAGCTCCGCAGACTGCAGCAGTTGGTTTTCGTCAAACTGTCCAGAAATTGACAATTGTGGTGCAATTACTCCTCGGCGCCATACCCGAACGTGCAATATTCCGACAGGCGCAGCTGAGGAAGTCGTTGGCACCATATTTTCAACTCACACAAGCGGTGAGACTTGGTAATTTGCAGAGATTTGGAGAAGTGTTGGAGAACTATGGACCTGGATTCAGAAATGATCATACCTTCACATTGATCCTTCGCCTGAGACAAAATGTCATTAAGACGGCAATCCGTTCAATTGGTTTGTCATATTCCAAAATTTCTCCTAAAGACATTGCTAGAAAGCTAGGCTTGGATTCCGCTGAAGATGCTGAGTTTATAGTGGCCAAAGCTATTTTGGATGGAGTTATTGAGGCTACAATCGACACCGAAAAGGGATATATGAGTAACAAGAAAAGTTCAGACGTTTATTGCACTAGAGAACCTCAGCTGGCCTTCCATCAGCGTATAACATATTGCTTGGAGTTACACAATCAGAGTGTGAAAGCAATGAGATATCCACCAAAGTCCTACGGCAAAGAGTTAGAAAGTGCGGAAGAACGTCGTGAGCGGGAGCAGCAAGATTTGGAGCTTGCTAAAGAGATGGCTGAGGAAGATGATGATGGTTATCCTTAGTTTTTTTTTACTATATTGAGTAATTTTCTGTTAAATTTTGTTTTGTAGGCTATCAAATATTGTTCTTAATCTTTACAATTTTTCAATATTATCATGTTAAAATCAATGTTAATCAATACTATTAATAAATCTATAAATGAATTAACTGATTTTCATGATTTTCTCTTTTTCAATGCGGACCAAGTTGCATGCATCAACCAGTGTTATAATAAATCTTTCTCAGATTTAATGTGGTCGGATTGTGTTAATAAACTTCAAAATTAATTTTTGTCCTCAACAAGCTTTGAATAGTAAAAGTATAAATAAATAAAATACATGTTGAATAATTAAATACGAAAAAGTAGTTTCATTTACTTAATTGCGACGAAAGGGACTGCATCCCTAAGAAATATCTTAGGGCTGGAGTCCCTAAGATAATCTTAACGGTAAGCTGAAGTTACCTATAAAAAGTAAGAGAAAAATTAGCTTTTATTCCATGTTTAATTCCATTTTTTAAAACTAGAAAAGTGTTTGAGAAGAAATATATCAGTTACTTTTTTACCGCTATTATAATAGTACCAGTTTGGTATGGTCACTGAGGTAGTTCATTTTTGATATAATTATGTAGTATGAATATTTACTGCAAACCTCGGTATTCAAAATTAAAAAATAAATAAGCAATATAATGCTTGATCAGGATTAGTATTTAGGATCAGCATTTCTTTCTGGATGAAAGAATTTATAGAAAAAATTTTTTGAATTTACACTTTGGTAAAGTGGCGCTGCTGTAGCCATGTTAGTTTACTACCCTGATTAATATAATATATGTATTATACTACAAAAAGTATACTTTTCAAAAAACCAACTACAGCCCAGCGATTGCCCAGCTCTAGGCCCAGCTAGTAAAATATAATTACAAATAGTAAAAAATATTACAATATTGCAACCATAGATCTAAAATTACTACTGATTACTACCGTTCTGTTAGATTGCAACCATAGAATAATTATGAATAATAACTATTGCAACGAAAATTAGATATAGTCTATGGTTAGTTTTCTTTATTCTGTGACGAACTAAACAAAATGAATGAAATGACTGAACGTATAAAATAAATAATGTCAAGTCAATCAACATGTCATGTCAAGTCAAATTGTTTTATTTCACTACAACACACACAGACTTTTGATCGCTTTTGATCGTTTTTGATAATGTGAATAACAATAAACAGAAAATACCTACTACCATATTAAAATACAAATACTAGTTAAGTAGTCAGTGACCCAGTTTAAAGTTTTTTTTATCAATAAATTGAAAATGATAGGTATAGTGCAATTAGGTTAACTAGTAGAAGTGATTAGTCCTTGTTGAACACTTCCTATTACAGGTAACTTTTCCACCAACAATTTATATGTTTTTTTATTACGCATACTTAAATTGAAATCGTGTGCATTCTATTTGTAATTTGATGAAGTCATGAGGAACAATAGTTTGGAAGAAGAACCTTTGAGAGGGTAAGATCGAATAGATTTGCTGAAGAGAAGACTGATACTTGCTGGTGAAGAGGTCTACCAAAACCCACGTACGTATGAATTTTAAAAACGTATCTAAAATGGGGGGCGTTACTGCAACCAACATTCACTATCTAATATACCCATTATATGCTGTTTATTATCTGTTATAGAGGTTGAATGTTAAAAATGTACTTATTTAAAAATATAAAATAGAAAAAACATTAATACTATATGTTTCAAATGAGAATAGGATTGCATTTGCAGCAAACTTCAAATGATCCGAGTCATTATAGTACCGTCGTCAAAAATATTTGAATAACAATTTTTTTATGTAATAGAATTATATCAATACTAATAATAAATCTGTAGGGGTCAGTTGTGGAGTAATTCACTTTGTTTTCAGAAATATTGTGTATTTAGGCTCTATACATGATACTGAAACTAAATTGACAATTTTTAAATTTTTTTTCTGTATGTATGTTCCTCCATCACTTTTAAAACGAATTAACTGATTTTCATGAAACATGGTAGATAAACATTTAGAAGTACTGGACATGTGATAGGCTACTTTTTAACTTTTAAAGAATAAATTCTTGGCGGCGTTCCAGTTCTAATCTTGTTTGACACACATAGTAGAATAGAATAATTTATTTGTTGAATAGAATCCTTACTAATATTATAAATGTGAACTTGAGTTTGTTTGTTTGTTTGTTGTTTGTTACTCTTTCATGCAAATACTACTGAATGGATCACCATGAAACCGTGGTCTGGGACACCAGAAAGGACATAGGGTACCTTTCATCATTCAATGTGGACGAAGTAGCGGGCACCCGCTAGTTATTATACATTATGCCTTTTCATAGATGTTCCACATTTTTTGTTCCAGTCTGGGAGGTGGGTAAGTTATGGAGCGATTTCCACTTAAGTCTTCAGCACCAAAAATGAGTTCAACGTATCAATCTGTCTTCAAAAAGGTAAATAATGACTTGTAAAATATTATTTCAAAGATTGTGTTTTAAACTAGTTATGTACTTAATATTTCATAGTTTTAAAACGAAACTTTGTTGATTTATTTATTTATTTTTTATTTATTTAATAGCTAACCTTACAGCATTTAATATTTAACAAATATATAAAACAGATTATATTTTTATATAGCCTATTACAAGGTTAGGCATCTTAAATTTTCTAAGTACAAAAAAAAGTGCTAGTACCTAATTAAAAAAATAAAATAAATGATAACAATATACATACAATACACATTTATAAATTATATAAACATATGTTTATGTTTTACTTTTATGTACGTGTATAATGTGTATTGAGATATTGTATGTTTCCCAAATATAAATAAATAAATAAATAAAATAGTTTTATAAATTTTTTTAAATGATAAAGAGCCTCAGTCAGATATTATTACAAGTATTTTGGTGATGTTGTGAAGAGGACAGTGATAAAGTGAATGGACCTATCCAGGGTACATATGCACTGGAACATGTACACCCATTTTGTACAATCTATACTAATAATGAATCTATAGGGGGTTGGTCATGGAGTAAATTAAGTAATTATTAAAACTAATTTGATGAGTTTTAAATTTTTTTAAAGTTTTAGAAACTTGGTAGAAAAACATTTAGACGTACAGGACACAGGATATGCTACTTCTTTCTTTTCCAACACGGACGAAATCGCGGGCACTAGTTAATAATCCTTACTAATATTATAAATGCGAAAGTAACTGTCTGTCTCGCTTTCACGCCAAAACTACTGGACCGATCACTATGAAATTTTGCATACACATTGTATGAGACCAGAAAGGACATGGGATACCTTTCAACCAAGAAAAAGGTAATGTTTCCGAGGGATTATCTAAAATATAAACTAGCGTCTGGCCAATGTGTTATAGCAACAAGTTGTCAACATCGAATTAATATAACTCTGCGAGGTTATCATGTGTTTTAATTGCTTTTATATTTTTAATTTATCATCGCGTACGAAGTCGCGGGCACCAGCTAGTAATATATAAAAAACAATAAATATCATAAAAAAAACTTAAAACTGGACCCTCGACAATCTCCCCCCCCCCACCACAAGGTCATGGCCCACCTACAATACCTACACTTACAGATTTATTTTATTAGTATTGATATTGATTGCATGCATTCAGCATGTGTTTATCCACAGTTAGCACAATGACGGACCTACGTGCTTGGTGAAAAGTGGCTCCCTATGAAGACATTGGTAGTTTATATAATACAATTGATTCAGGTTAAAGAGGATAAAAATATTGATTTTAAGTATGTGTTTCTTGTTGTGCCAGGGACAGAATGGAAGTGGCAACGGTCGCGGTGTACACTCTGCCAGCGAAGACGACATGGTGGACATAACGCCTGGTATACAGAAAACAGGAGACACAACTCCCACAAACCATGGCACATTTCAACTGTACGAGTATGGAGCGAGAAACTCTACTTCTAGTGCTAATTGTAAGTATTTTAATTAATAATTACTTGAAGTTTATATTTTTAAATAAGAAAGGTTGACAGTTAATCTAACCAGTCAACTTACATGGTTATAAGTAATCCGACCTCCTCCGTAATCTTTACTAAGAGATAAAGTTAAGGTGTCCCCTGTGCAAGAAATGTAACTGAATATAGTTACATTATAGATGTGATAAAATATGATAAAATGATTATATTACTTTAAATTATTTGTCTATAATCAATTATAGTATCATTAATGAAGCCGTATCTTCAAGCAGATTCTGTGAACCCATTGTTAATAATAATTGCTTATGGGGAACGAACATTAGAGTTAGAGGTATCTAATCTAATGTAAGAAATTCAATAATAAGCGTAGGTTTTAACCTAGGTATGATGTATATTTGATGATACTTATTTACTCTTAAACGAAACTTGTCTTGTATACTGTCTCTTTAATTAAAATAGTATTGAGAGACTCGTGTTTCCACAGATAAACCGTGACAATGCTTTTGAGGGGGCATTGTGTTTGTTTTAATTGATTAAATAAATAATTAATATGATAAGAAATACATTACTCCATAAGTATGGTATAACTCATTCGTATTTCTTCAAACAGCAGTAGGTATGTGTAGAATGAAATAAATAAATTCATATTTCTTTATTTTTCAAGCATACATCGCTCAGTACTTTGGCCCTTCAGCCGGTAAGATATTTAAGAATAATATTGTAAATGTAAAAAAATAACGCTTGATTTCATGTACTAATGACATTATTTACAAAATCAAATGGGACTGTTCAAAAGTGAATTAAATGAAGGGAACATTTCATTGTCAGATTAAGTATTTGTCTGTAAATAAAACATAAGGAATGCCTGCTATTACTAAGTATTTAAGGTAGATAACAATATTGGGTTCACAAAAATATAAATGTTTATATATTATATATTATCATCATGTATCGACAAGATTCGCAATTTTATAACAATTCACGGAGCTATTGCTTTTAGGTAGGCCTATTTATCTATGGGAATAACGTAAAATGTTCGATTCAAATTTCAAGAATACATATTATTTATTGCCGACAACAACGTTATTTTTATAAAATCTTTGAATGCAGTATTTCTAACTTTTAAAGTCTTCTTTCAACAAAAAATCCTATCTATGATATTTAAGGTACTTTCCCTTCATGTCGCATAGTCTTGGGACGCCCTGTATCTTTTCCATTTCATCCAAATACCCATTTGCGTAAATGGTAAAAAACGTTCATCCATACATTTTGAAATAAGTAAATTTAAACATACTTAAATGCAAAAATAAGAAAGTAAACAAAAAATTGCCATCCACCTTTACGCCAGTCATTACGTCGGAATCTAAGGGTTAGAAAAGAAAGTGAACCGGGAAAGCTAAATTTTGGATATTATGTGGATATATTAGCCTAGAAAAGCTTAACTTGAAAAACTAGACCAAGATTTCCTGGTTGCATTTTCCGCCATCTTGAAAAAAAGCCTTTAGTTCAGTTTTTTTACAATAACTCGGCTCTCCGTCGAGATACGAAAATTGTGATGTAATACTTTTTTGTTGCTTTTTTTATGCTCTATAATTTACCCCGTAAACATTTTCACCTACCGCTCATAGTTATCGAGATATCGAGCATTTTTTACTTATAAATCAGTCTGCTTCTTGCATCGCTACAATAAAGACCTAGGCCCTATTTCTCAAAACTTATTAGCGTCAGAAATCACCCCAAGAAAACGACACAGATTTGCGACTTCTTCCATGCTTTTCCTATTTTTTCCGTTTTGTTAAAACGTCCGGAAAGCTCTTAAACAGAATTTCTCTGGCTTCTAATATGTTAACTATAGATCAATTTTAAAATATAATGTACCTAAATTAAACAAACAATCCGATTTTACCGCCAATGTGCAAACGTGAAAAAAAAACAAATACAAAAGTTAACGACGACGACGATGATGATGATGATGTTTCACCATCATTTCGAACATTCCGAGAGTCTTCACAACTTGAAGAATGTTTCGAGAAGGAACATCTCCAGCCAGGACCGTCGAAACGACGAAAAATATATGTATAATAAATAAAAAAAAATAGGCCTATAGAATTGTGACGACCTCCTTTAATTACCTTTTTGCAATTTACGTTTTAGTTTCCGTGTCATTCTTTTAAATGAAGAACTATATTTACTACCTACATTTTTGACTTTTCCGATCGATATCTCGATAACTATGAGCGGTAGGTGAAAATGTTAAGAGGTAAATTATAGAGCATAAAAAAATCAACAAAAAAGTATTACATCACAATTTTCGTGTCTCGACGGAGAGCCGAGTTATTGTAAAAAAATTGAATTAAAGGCTTTTTTCAAGATGGCGGAAAATGCAACCAGGAAATCTTGGTCTAGTTTTTCAAGTTAAGCTTTTCTAGGCCTCCCCCACATAATATCCAAAATTTAGCTTTCCCGGTTCACTTTCTTTTCCAAATGTATATTTTTCCTGGACTACTTGTTTGATTAGACAATCAGTAAGTTTGAATGTTTTTATTTAACAACAATGTTATTATTGATAAAATAACAACATTTTTTTTTTCGTAAATTGATTGATATGTACCTACATAATTGTAAGAGATTAGATTAGGCAGTGTTTGATTGGAAGTTGAACGTAAAAGTCGCTCGGTGTTTCATAAAAAGTTATGTTCAAGCGACAATGGAGAAGCCGAGCGGATCTGAAGATACCGAGCCCCTTGTAGGTAAAAGTTAGAATATAATATAATTTTTGCTTTTAGAAAGACACTCTTTTTGTTTACCTACATGATTCATGTTCACGAGGCTTTACAAAGTCTCGTGACTGCTTTCGTCACAACCGATTGTTGATTCAATGTCACTTTATACGTAGGTATCTACAAGAAAGTAGGTGTAATGTATATAGAAATAGCAGGTAATAGAGTCAGATACAGTTAATCTTAAAGTCAATAAATAATACCAGCCGACCCTTTATACTATATTCTATTTTTTAGAAGAAATAGAGTAGGTAGCAGGTAGCGGATAGCGGATAAAATGGGATATATAGGATGGATTTATTATTCTTATTTTTAAATAGATGTGTGCACAAGTTTTATGTGAATGTGGGTCTCTCAGTGACTGTGTTTCTTTGTGTGAACGACCATATAATAGAACACTAAACCCACACTCCTGTAAAGATAACAAAATGTTACCAGTATACTTTATTTAAGACATTTCTCCCCCGAAGGAATTACGTTATAAAGAAATTAATAGATGCCTCCTTTGGTTTCGTAATTAGTAAAATATTTTTTTATATTTATGTTTATACTTATACATACTATAAAACAAAGTCCTCCGCCGCGTCTGTATATCTGTTCGCGATAAACTCAAAAACTATCAATGCAATAGTTTCCGTGCCGCTTTCACCAATGGATAGAGTGGTTTTCGAGGAAGGTTTTAACTTATAATTTACAAAGTTACGCGGGCGAAGTCGCGGGTAGCAGCTGGTTTAATATATTTTTTATCGTTGTGACGGAGCGACAAGATGTCAGAAGTTATTAATAATATAATATCTATTACTCATCTATTTTCCCAAGTGCTATATTTTTCGATTTTCAAAGCAGACGAAGTCGCGGGAACCAGTTTGTACATGTATAACATTTAGTTGAAAGTTTTGAGAAAGAGAGAATCCTATTCTATTTAAAAAATTCGTTTAAAAATAAAATCATCATATCATATTATTTATTAAAATTTATTTATTTTATTGTAGGGAAATTTACAGGTACTATTACATAATAGTGTTAGTAAATAACTAAACCTAATAAAAAATTTCCACTAACAATAAATTAACAAAAACAACGATGAAAAAGTGTTAAATAAGATTATATATCGGATTATGATCGGATTGAATACTCAATATGATGTCCCAGTTTTTGCAACTGTAAAAAATCTTCTTAAAACGAATATAAATTTTGAAAAAAATATATAAATTTTTCATCTATTTTGGGATGATTTTTTTTTTCATACGCATGGCAACCCTACGTTTGACGTTCATATTTCACACACACACACGCATACACCGTCCGTCGTCGACCGTCATTACATTCGAACGAGTTGTAAATTGTAATAAAATGGGCGTAGTGATGGTTTTATCACAAATCTTCAACCGTCATATGTTTTAGTTTTTAATGTATCATTTGTTTTCATATGAAATTCGATTGTTTCGACTAATCAATAAAGAATGCGTCACGGTAGTGCACAGTGAGAATTTGTTTGGGAGTTGAACCTGGCGTAATATTTTCGTTTCGCTACTCGTTAGATACGCCATAGATCGATTCTAGTGTTTTACCATATTGAATGGTGCAAATATAAGTAAGTGTTATTATAAACTGTTGCAGGGGACGCGGTTATATTCACTGGAATGCAAGGTGAGTGTGCGAAGTTTATTTACATTTGTATTCACAAAACATCCCATGAATATTATAACATTATGTACCATGAATATTATTATAATAACAATCTACTTCTAATATTATAAAGAGAGATTTGTATCTTTGTTTAGGTATATTGAATAATCTTAAAAACTATTAGACTGTTTTAAAAATAATCTTTCACCTATTATATTATCAACAAGTAACATAATGTAGGCTTTAAATTTTAATAAGTTACTCGGTCGAAATCGCGTGCTCATATTTTGTGGGATAATTTTTTAATTGTAGTATGAATGATATAAAAAGAAACAAAAAAAAAATACATAATTAACCATGTTTTCA
Source organism: Synanthedon vespiformis (assembly GCA_918317495.1). NCBI lineage: Eukaryota > Metazoa > Arthropoda > Insecta > Lepidoptera > Sesiidae > Synanthedon > Synanthedon vespiformis. The sequence goes on from OU906947.1 coordinate 10,812,613, forward strand.
TTTTGGTCAAATATAGTCACAAAAGAATATACCTGCATTTTAAAAAAACCACCTCTGGCCGAAGCTGAAGGTTACGCCGAAGGTTTTAATAATATGTTTAGTGAACTTCATGTATACTAATGTATACCTAATGATAAAATATTATAATTATAACTTTTAGATAATACATGGCAGTGTGTAGATAATTTATTGTTTGATTGTTTATTTTCTAAAATTTTCAATGCAGATGTCCATTTAATTGACCAATATTTATTAAGAAAGTGTTTATTTGTTTGTCTAGTTTCACACTAGTCGAGAAAAACAAAGACTGATTGATTGCTCTGAATGTAATTGATAAAATTACTTTAATAAATAAATATTATAATTCACACAATTTCGAAATGTTATTATTTTTGACAAATAAATTGCAAGGTATCTTTTTATCATTTCAAGATCAACTTATAGACATGACTATATTATACAGTCAATATTTTATTAACAATTTTTAATTAATTAATTATGTATTATTAATTGTTTATATTATTAACATTCGGCTTCGGCCAGAAATTGACCTTTGGTCAAAATCTATATTATTAATATATAAAGCTAAAGAGTTTGTTTGTTTGGTTGTTCGCGCTAATCTCAGGAACTACGGTTCAAATTGAAAAATTCTTTTTGTATTAGATAGTCCATTTATCGAGGAATACTATAGAGAACACTGACGGAGTCGCAGGTACCAGCTAGTGTTAAAATAAAGCGTATTTTCTCTATTTTTTTTTAAATATAAAGATATTTTTATTTAAACTTTTAAGTACAAAATTTAAGTGGAATATTTTTGCTAAAAATATTATTTTACCATTAAGCAGGCACGGGACTTTTTGCATGGTCTTGCATTACTAATTACATATATTATGTTAATATTAACAGGTGACACAGATGAGATTCCTGGCATCGGTCAGTATGATGATTTCCACACAATTGACTGGCAAAGAGACATTGCCCGTGATCGGATGCGACACAGATACATTGTCAAGAAACGACAAGACTCCATATGGGATTTAATAAAGGTAAGTAGGTATATCAATGTTTTCTGAAACACATATCAACTGTGTCTAGGCTTCGCTCAGAGCACCCTAGTTACTGCTTAGGTAGTGCTTTCCCAATCATGGACTACTTGATAAAAAAAATTATGTTAAGGTCGGCAAACAGGGTGTCTGTCGGTCGACGTGATTGTAGGCGATTACCGTTGCCACTAACACAACACTAGCAACGCCAATTTTATCGATAGCTAAAGGAGTTAGCAGTCGTAAAAAACTTCCAAGCGTAGGACTGGGAAGACATACCATTCAATTTGTAGGACTATGCGGCCATTTTATTATATATACATATGTTTACTAAGCCGCAGACGAAATAATTTTTATGAACTAGTTATTGTGATATATTGGGAGTGGTTTTTTTTGGGAGGGATGGGATACTACTCACGGAGTTTCAACCTGTTAGTAATCAGAAAAAATCCAGGTGAGGAATACTTACTGGACTAACTGTTAAATATTGATATATCTGCTCGTTTGCAGGGAGCCCATGATGCGTGGTCCGGATGGGTGTGCGTTTTAGTAGTGGGCGTCTGCACAGGAGTGGTGGCCGGTGTCATAGACATTGGTGCGTCATGGATGACAGATCTCAAGTTCGGCATATGTCCACAAGCATTTTGGTTCAACAGAGAACAATGCTGTTGGTCCAGCAATGAAACCACTTTCGACCATGGAAACTGTTCTCAGGTATACCATATTCATATATTTTAATTAAATTATGTGTAAGAATCTTTGATAAGGATACACTAGATGCAGGGTCTCAAACAAAATCAATGCGAGAAATTGTCCACTGGATTTTTTATACACGCTATCACTTTCTCTCGTTAATTTCTGACAAAAGGATGAATAATGTAAATGTTGCATGACTGATTTGAACCCATTACAATATTGAATATTGTAAATGCGCCTATGTCACTTTTAGTGAAGCAACCCCAGTATCCGTATCCTTTATCAAAGGTAAGAATTATTACACTATTTGTTGGACTTGACTGTTTGAGGAGGCAATACCTAATTTAAAAAGGTTTTGAGTATTTTGTCCTGTAAGGCATTGCCACCACAGTTGTCAATCATATGCGTTTATTAATTAAATATGTAGTTACTGAAATAATATGTAAATATGTAGTTATATGTTTTGAAACACTTAAATATGAAATGTGTGTATTTGCAGTGGTTAACATGGCCACAAGTATTCGGCGAGTCTCGCGACGGTCCCGGCGCCTACATCATTAGTTACCTTTTATATATCATATGGGCTCTCGTCTTTGCTGCACTCTCCGCTTCGCTCGTACGCATGTTTGCCCCCTACGCGTGCGGATCAGGTACGATATTACAATAAGGGATGACTCGTATTAGACCGTGGCGTGCCCAGGCCGTGCCTCGGACGTGGTCCGGACGTGGCACGCGTTTGGCACTTTACGTATATATATGTATGAAGATGTTTATATTACACCGTACATGATCCGTGTCACGTCCGGGCCCCGATGACGCTCGGCCAAGCCACGCTTGTTGCACCGGTTCTTCCCCGTCCCCACCACGGGGTGTTAAATTGTGTTTGAGTCAATTTCAAAGTTTACTTCAATAATATTGTGTTTTAGGTATACCCGAGATCAAGACAATCCTTAGCGGATTCATTATAAGGGGATACCTTGGCAAGTGGACACTGATAATAAAGGTTGTTGGCCTAATATTGTCTGTGTCGTCGGGATTGTCATTAGGAAAGGAAGGACCAATGGTACACATCGCGAGTTGTTTAGGTTTGTATGCCTTTATTTTTTATTATTTTTTTCACAACTGGTGCCCGCGACTTCGGCCGCGGAATTATATACGACAGAAGTGTTATCTGACGATAATTACTAAATATATTTTTTATGTTTGTTACCTCATAACTTTCGACTGGGTGAAACGATTTTGATGATTCTTTTTTTTATTTGAAAGCTGGTGCTTCCCGTGTGGTCCCATTTCAATTTGGTCCAGTTCTGAGACAATGGCATCCATGAGAAAACGGTTTGAAGTCTGCCTTTTTTTTTTGTTAAAGAGAGTTATAGAATTTCTGTATATATATAAGTGTAAATAAGTGTACACTAAAGAAGCTTATTCTCTTATCCACAGGGAATATTCTGTCGTACCTATTCCCAAAGTATGGTCGCAACGAGGCGAAAAAGCGTGAGATTTTGTCTGCAGCCGCTGCGGCCGGAGTCTCTGTAGCCTTCGGTGCACCCATTGGTGGCGTGCTTTTCAGTTTGGAAGAGGTATTGTATATTGTCTTTTTAAGTTAAAATTTTAATGCCCAAATACAACCTATACCATTACCTAACATAAGATAGTCCCAACTTGTTGAATACGCTCATTACGTGAAGTAAACAAAATCACTAGCGGACTGGTGTGGACAATAAAGTAGCTACTTGGATGATTAGGTTGCCCAAATGACTGCGAAATACAGCAGCGCTATTACTCAATTTGTATTTTTTTCACATAGGTGTCATACTACTTCCCGTTGAAAACTTTGTGGAGATCGTTCTTCTGCGCCTTGATCGCCGCGTTTATCCTCCGCTCAATAAATCCTTTCGGCAACGAGCACTCCGTGTTGTTCTTCGTTGAATACAACAAACCTTGGATATTCTTCGAGCTGATACCTTTCGTCGGTCTCGGCATCATTGGAGTGAGTACATTTTATAGTTCTCATATTTGGTACTGTTTTAACTGTGGTCTACATATATCAGCAGCTAATCCGAAATAACGTTCGCAGGGGTGTATCGCAACGATATTTATAAAGGCCAACATATACTGGTGCCGCTATCGTAAATACTCCAAACTGGGACAGTACCCGGTGACCGAGGTGTTGGTGGTGACGCTGGTGACAGCTGTCATAGCTTACCCGAACCCTTACACGAGGATGAATACCAGCCAACTCATATACTTGCTGTTCAACCAGTGCGGTATTTCGAACTCGGATCCACTATGGTGAGTGATTTTGTGTGATTTCCACTTTGATAAAGGACTGAGCACTAGATTCAGAGTCTCAAACAAAATCACTGCGAAAAAGTGTCCACAGGATTTTTTTATATATGCTATCACTTTCTCTTGTTAATTTCCTGTTAAAAAGATGAATAATGTAATTGTTGCATGACTGATTTGAATCTTAACATTTAGTAATTATTACTCAGTTTTATTACTTAGTAATCAAGTCGTAACACGTGTTTACCATAAGGACTACTTTGTGCAACTAATTTGAAATATCACCCAAAGCTGTGATTGCGGTGATATTATACTATGCCACGTTTAGTGAAGCAACCCAGAATCTAGTGAATTCTTTTAGAATTCCACATTAAATTTGTCCAGTTTGCCTTCACTTGTTATATTGAGTTTGTTAGTTGTTTGCCTACTTTCTTTGACCGGCTCTTGGACACGATAGTAACTGATTGCAATAACTACAAAAGTTCGCAATGCAACTTAATTAAGGTTCATAATTAAGTCTAAATAATTTAGAAGGCGGAAAGAAAGCATAATCCGTACTAATATTAAAAATAGGAAAGTTTGTATGGATGTATGGATGTTTGTTACTCTTTCACGAAAAAACTACTGAACCGAGAAATTTTGCATATAAGTTGTCTGGGACATCAGATAGGACATAGGTAACCCTATCATCGTTCAAAGCGGACGAAGGCGCGTGCACTAGCTAGTAAATTATTTATATGGTTACTAGTTGTGTTCGCGTTGCAGTTTGATTTTTGAAAATCTCAGAATCCTAACATTTTTCCATAATTTTTAGTATCCTATGTGTTAATCCAAGTATAAATTATCGTCAACATGCATAAATATCTTTCAACTCCAAAAAATATAGGCTCATAGGCTATAGAGACCGCGGACGAAGTCGCGGGCACCAGCTAGTGGTTAATAGTAATATTGAAATACTTACTGTGTCATCCAATCGTTTACAATTTGGTTTACGTTTGTGTTTGTTGCAGTGATTACAATCGCAATTTTACCGACGTAAATTCGGCCATAGAGAAAGCGGCTGCTGGTCCAGGCGTGTACCGCGCAATTTGGCTTCTGTTTTTGGCACTAGTGCTGAAGCTGGTAATGACTGTGTTCACGTTTGGCATCAAGGTGCCGTGCGGACTGTTCATTCCGAGTTTGGCACTTGGGGCGATTGCGGGAAGAATCGTTGGCATAGGTAAGTGCGTAGATTACCACTGTTGCGCATTTGTACTGTGCTGAATATTTAAAGTAACCATAAGACCTGAAAATGAATAAAATTTTGAAGTGAAAGTTCTTGACGTGCGATGAGTAAAATTTTCCCAGTCTAATTTTGTTGTCCACCTTGTTTCAGTGTAAGTAATACAATCTGATGCTATATGTAACTTTTCCGCAAAAGTAAATTATTATTAGTTATTTAAAATATTTATTTTATTTTAGTTCTCCTTTTCTCTTTCTGAAATCAACGGCTTCTGAATTAGTTTTGATAAATAAAAAAACTAGGTCTGTGTTGGCTCTGTTTTATTTTATGTTGTTTAGATTAGGAGTAGGTACTTCTACTCTAAACCTCAACCTCTAGAATTCGACTAGAGTAAAAGCTATTTTTTGTGTTAAGATGGACAGACAGGCTGACGGTCCATTTGACGACAGTTGGCTAATATTAACTATAGCAGTATAAATGAATACATATAAATAGAGCTCTGAGCGACGACGTTGCGCAGTAGCGAAATACAGACCAAATTGGCGGTAATTGGATCATTCAGATGACCATGCGCAAACAAATCCCCACTACTAGTGCTTGCGTTCATCTATATAAGGGTTTAGGAAGTGATAGGGCAATGTGTTAATGTTGTTGGTGATTTTGACAGGAGTTGAGCAACTGGCGTACCACTATCCAAAGATCTGGCTGTTCTCGGGCGAATGTTCGACAGGCGACGACTGCATAACGCCCGGACTCTACGCGATGGTGGGCGCGGCCGCCGTGCTGGGCGGAGTGACCCGCATGACTGTATCGCTCGTGGTGATCATGTTCGAGCTGACCGGCGGCGTGCGTTACATAGTCCCATTGATGGCGGCCGCCATGGCGTCCAAATGGGTCGGCGACGCATTAGGACGCCAGGGAATCTACGACGCTCACATCGCCCTCAACGGTTACCCGTTCCTCGACAGCAAGGATGAGTTTCAGCACACGTCTTTCGCGGCGGACGTCATGCAGCCAAAACGCAACGACACGTTAGCGGTCATTACTCAGGACTCAATGACGGTGGACGACGTTGAGATGCTCCTAAAGGAGACCGAACACAACGGATATCCGGTGGTGGTATCTAAAGAGTCGCAATATTTGGTTGGATTCGTGCTGCGCAGGGATCTAAACCTGGCGATAGCTAATGCCCGCCGAATGCTCGACGGTATAACTGGCTCGTCTGTGTTGGTGTTCGCTGGCGTGCTGCCAGCGGCGGGCGCTAACCATCCGCCCGCCCTCAGCCTACATCGCATACTGGACATGGCGCCGATCACAGTCACTGATCAGACTCCAATGGAAACGGTCGTGGACATGTTCCGCAAGTTGGGCCTGCGGCAAACGCTCGTCACTCATAACGGGTAAGCTTTCTCTCTTTCCCTTTGTCACCTTTTGACGTGAAAACTTTATGAAATTTACTTGCATAGTGCGAGGCAATTCGGACCGATAATGACGATATGACGATAACCGGACATACACTTGGATGCTGTTGTTAATTTTAACTACACCACTCGATAGTTAAAGGACCAAAGAAAATAATTACTTATTATCTTTTTGTCAGTGTTTCTATACAAGCGATTGACTATACTAATAAGTCAACCGATGGCCCTAAGTACAGTGCTTAGTTTAGGGTACTGTAGCTCGACTTAAATTGACTCAACCAATCAGAAGGTTATTAGATGGTGCCCGCGACTTCGTCCGCGTTCTCTATAGCCTATATAGCCTTCCTCAATAAAAACAAAAGACACAAAAAGAATTTTTCAATTCGAACCAGTAGTTCCTGAGATTAGCGCGTACAACCAAACAAACTCTTCAGCTTTATATATTAGTCTAAAGTATAGATTAGGATTTTCATTTAAAATTAAATTATCTATTTTTTTATGTATAAGTCACCCTTTTTTATGTTTTCAGCCGTCTACTGGGAGTTATTACGAAGAAGGATGTGTTGCGTCACGTGAAACAAATGGACAATGAAGATCCAAATTCAGTTTTATTTAATTGAAACAGGGTCTCTGCATTAAATACACAATATTTTAAATGATAGATGTTATTTTGTACAATAAACTTTCTTTCTTTTATATAATAACATTATGTTGCATAGAATATAGGCAAAAAATGTTCGACAAATATATTTTGTCACACCACGAAGACGGAATCGTGACATCACAATTTTATTGGCAGGTGTATTTTATATGTGATATTAAAATCGTTATTTTTATCTGATTATTGTTAAATTCTTTATTGTTATAATCATTTAACGCATACATCACTTTCACTATCTCAAATGCATCTCAAGCTTTTGCAAATTATAGTTAATTTAATTGATATATTTTTTTTAATTGATAAAATGAAATCACAATTTTTTTTTTAATTTATATAATTTTTTATACCTTTTATTTATTTACACGACATTGGTTTTGTCATAATAAATATTTTAGAAAAAAAATATCGTTAGCACTTGTTATGAATTAAGGTAACGACCGAATAGTCGCAATAACGTAATATTTATGTATACATACATGTATGTATATTAGAATATACATAATTATGTTGTAAATAATTTTAAAAACTTACATGGAAATGGCTCATTTCGTGTATTTAAGGTGTGCTAATAGTTGTAACAAAATAAGTTGTAATAGACCAATTATTTCTTTTCAAAATTTTTTTTTTACAAGAGAACTCTCAGAACGGTCATCAAAATATTGTATAAATATTTTGAGTATTTTTTTTTGGTCATACTGACTAAACACGCGCTTATGAGAAATAAATATTTGTAATATTTTTTTAAATGTAAAAATCAAAGTATTATAATAATTTATGCAATGAGTTACACATATCACAAAATTGTTTATTTTTAATGTGGATTTATTATAATTTTGTAAATACACTAAACGGTTGAATAAGTTTTTTGTATGTATAAAATGAACGGAATAGCAACGCATAATATATTAACGTGTTAGTAATGTTCTTTTTTCTTAGAAACGACTTCATTTAGTATTAGCCTAGGTACCCTAACAGTATGTAATAAATTTGTCGTAAAAAAGTATTTTAAATTATTTTATATTTAATTTAAAATAGGGATGTATTTTTTATTGTAAATGTTAATTGAATTTTTACCTAAACTATTTTTTTTATTGTAAATGTTGAAATGAATTTTTACCTAAACAATTTTTTTTTATTGTAAATGTTGAAATCAATTTTTACCTAAACTCAGAATGGTGTATATAAATATTATAGGAAAATAATAATGGTTCCGAAAAAGAATGGAAATTCTTGTGAAATATTGCTGTAATACTAATTAAGTTGTATTAAATTGAGTTACCGACAAATTAAAACAAAATACATCCGAAAAAATTAATAATAAAAGAGACACAATTGAGATTAGTAACTTACGAAAAATTACTATTTTTACGAATGATATACGGAACTTCCGAAAGAAATGCCAACTTTTCGAAAAACCGAGTTCTGCTTTAATTTTTTTTTAACACGATGTAGATCCAGACTAATTTCTATGATTGTTTATTGAATTAATTGTTTATCTCACAAATTTTATGAAAATTACTAATTATACAAACACCCAATTTTTGGTCAAACTTTGCTTACTGGAAAGTAATACTATATAACGGTTTGGTAATTTAGTAAGTAAATCAGCAATATTCATAAATTGAAGGTATACATTTTTAACTTACTTTTCGGCGGTTTTATTATTATTCAATATTTTAATTTAATTTTTTTCACTACATCAAGGTCAACACCGACATCAACACCGCACATATTTTGCCAAAAATTTGGTCCTGACCCTTATACGTATCCAAACACAGGTACTATTTAGGATACCTACGTATCAAACGCCCCCATGTGTCCAGTTTACTAAAAAATTAAAGTTAAATTAAATTAATTAGTCTGTATAAAATGTAATTAATATGATTAAAGTTGCGATTTTTAAAATTTAAATTTTTATATATATTATGATAAAACGTCGTATATTATAAAAAAAATGTAGGACTATTTCGTAATAGGAATACTAAGCTAAAACAGTAGACGGGTTTTTGTCTCTACTGAGACAAAAAACATATACGAGTTTTTTGTATATATCTGTACGACCGATCTTTCGTACATTATATTAACAAAAAAAGCCAGGATGAAATGTATGTTAAGAAAATTAGAACCATCCCACTAGGAACTAATTATAAAGATACGTAGCAGTCATATTTAAAGAATACATATACAAAGAAGAGCACATAATGTACCTTTTCTACGTGCTAACAAATAAATTAAGAATATGTTAAAATTCATGGTGGAAACGTGACATGAGGGGAAAAGTACCTTATATATATCGTAGATAGGAACATTGCTGAAAGAATACTTGTTATTTTTAAAAATTAGTAATACTGCATTCAAAGATTTTCTAAAAATTACTTGCTTCGCCTGGGAATCGAACCGACTTAAATGTGAAAAAGAAATCACTCGTATTTTTATGATGCCAATCGAAAGAATGAACAATAAAAACAAGTAACACATACTGTGTTACTTAGAAGAAAGGAATGACGTTTAAATGTTTTGATTCAAATTTCAAGAATATTTATTACTAGGTGGTGCTCGCGACTTCGTCCGCCTAGAAAAGTATAAAACGCCATCTACCGTATTTTGGATAGATGGCGCTATCTCCCGGCCAAGCCGCTAGTATTTACTTTTATTTTAGATTTCCCGTAGGAATGAAGCATTTTCCCGCGGTAAAAGTATCCTATGTTCATCACAGATAATGTCGGCTTCTAATGGTAAAAGAATTTTTCAAATCGGTCCAGTAGTTTCGGAGCCTATTCTATACAAACAAACAAACAATCAAATCTTTCCTCTTTATAATATTAGTATAGATTGCCGGCGACGACGTTATTTCTAGAAAATCTTTGAATGCGGTATTACCAACTTTTAAAAATAACAAAGTCTTCTTTCAGCGAAATATTCTTCTATCTACGATATTTAAGGTATTTTCCCTTCATGTCGCATAGTTAAGACCGCATGTATAAGACCAAAAAAAAAAAAAGACCTAACAAGTAAATATTTATGTACTAAAGTGTTAATGTTCTCATAAAGTCCAGTTGACTATAGCTATCGATAGTTGTAGTCTTCTAAGACAAGTATTATATCAAACTTGATACTCGGGATCACACAATTTAGAGTAATATGTATATGAAAAATACATTGCGAGTTGCCTACATAACTACTTCCCTGGCTTGTCTTTTTTAATGATTTTTATACTAAAACAAAAAATAAATGAAAAATATTTGAAAATGTTTTTACTTCAAATCATTATTTTGAAGAAAAAAGTAAAAGTAATTTATAATATAATAAGAATTTTAAAGGAAAACTGTAAACTAATAAAATTATAACCATAAAAGTGAATATATATTTTTTTATGCTTTTTTATAGTGGGCACAGTTTTTTGGCATAACAATTTTATTTTCATGTAATAAAAATGATAAATAAATGACTACTTAGGTTTACTTTATATTAAACTTACTTACTTAAGTTTTAAAGGTTAATTCAACCGTATATTTGTCAATTATCATCACAATTGTAATTTATAAATACTCGAATTGTACGAAAATAAATCCGGCTTTTTTCTTTAATAGCTGCTTTTAAAATTTAAGTCAAACGCGAGGCCTTTATTTGAGTGTGAGACTGTGTAAAGTTGGAGATTTTAACACGTTTACGCAAGTAGGCTAAGGCGTTCATGTTTGATTATAAGCAATGTACTGAGACAACTTGATAAGTCATTCGATGATGATCGTTTCTTATATATTTTGGCCAAAATTTGTAAATATAATATGTTTGTATAAAATAATAATTATATATATAATGTAAAATTATACCTTATTTAGAAAATAATTGTCAGTTATTGAGGTACGAATTAAGTAGTAGAAGTTCCATGTCGAATTACAGTGTTGCAAAGATAAATGTTGTCACAGAAAATAAGAATAGGTCGCTTGTAAAAGAAATATGTATGTTCCAAATAGGTGTAATGTAATACATGAAATTCCCATTTCCTTAGCAAATCAGAACTTTACTTCATAGATTTTATTAAATATCTATCCTTACTATCAATCTATGTTAGACCTAAGTGTATTAAAAGAACTGATATTTGATGAAGCTGAATGCATCTTGGGCGGCTCTGTGTGTTTATCGGTTTTTTGTTTAGTGAAATCCCTAATAAAATTTTGATAAAAGTCTATGGCGTATTTTTTTTTGTTTCTATGTTAAGGTCGACAGACAGGCTGACGGTCCACTTGATGGTAGGTGGCTACCGTCGCCTATAACACAAGCAACGCCACAAGTGCTACAAGTGCGCTGCCGACCATACAAGGATTAAGAATAAGGGATAAGGAATGGATGGGCTAATGGGCTCTGGCATCCCTTACTCACTCACCGAAACACAACAGCACATAATGCTGTTATTTCACGGCGGTATTCTGTAAGGTGGTGGTTACTGCAGCCAGACGGGCTGCCCAAATGACTGCGAAACACAGTGTGCCTTACCACTATTATATATATTATTTTATATTATTGTGAAATTGAGGATTTAAGAGCCTTAGCACACGACCCAGACACGAGAAGCTCTATATATATATATATATATAGTATTTAATTTTTTAACGCGGACGAAATCGCGGGCACCAGCTTGTATGAGAGTTTTCAAAATGATAAAGAATCGGAGACCTGAGATTTTGGTAATTATGAAGGGAAATAATTTTAAAAAACGACTGAATTGTGTTATCAAACAGTAGGTTTTCATCAGTCTTTTTTATTTTATAAAAATAATAATATAGTTGACAAATAGGCTCATACCTGTCGCCAATGATCTCGAACTTCTTGGCGTGGGGTTGAGCTCTAATCTCAACTTCGGCACATCTATTGAGTCCAAAGCCCAAACAGCAGCCAAAAAGCTAGGCATCCTAAACAGGGTGAAGCGATACTTTACGCCTGGACAGCTCTTATCTTTGTATAAGGCGCAAGTCCGTTCTTGCATGGAGTATTGCTCCTACCTCTGGGATGGCTCGGCCAAATACCAACTTGCCGCACTCGACTCGGTAGAACGCAGAGCTAAGAGACTCATAGGCGACGGTACTTTTTTAAAATCTAAGATGCAGAGCCTGGCACATAGACGCAAAATTGCCAGTCTATGTGTCTTTTATAAGATGTACTTCGGTGAGTGTGCTCAGGGGCTCCATGAGCTCATACCGCCTTCCCCTTTCTTCCATCGGACATACAGACGTACGGCTGGTTACCATCCTCATCTTGTCGAAATCCCCCCTTTTCGAACCAAGCGCTTTAAAACATCTTTTATAATGCGCACCGCCAAGGTTTGGAACTCCCTGCCTGCGTCTGTATTTCCGAGTTCATATAACCCTAATCTTTTCAAAGTTCGAGTGAATAGGCATCTTCTGGGTGAGCTCGCTCCATCTTAGGCCTCTCCCTTGCTACCAAGCTGGTTGTTGGCCAAGAGCGAACCCATCTCTTATAAAAAAAAAAAAAAAATGCTCTCTACTTGATGGTAGGTGGCTAATAAAACTAAATAAATCTATTTAAAAGTAAGATTAATATCGTAAGGTCACTCCCCTCTCCACCCTCAAATATAAAATTGGCTATTATCATATTAATAAAAAAAATAATAAATAAATAAATAAATAATAATAATTATGGAGATAATATTGTACTAATTGTTTGTTAATTTTTTATTATTATTGTAAAACAAAATGAATGAAAATAAACTACTCCTGAGGCTGGTGTAACCTTTAGGGGAAAATATAAAAAAAAAAAAAAAAAAAAAGATGGTAGGTGGCTACCGTCGCTACATAAAAAAGTGCGCTGCCGGCCACAGTAAGACCACAAAGGATAAGGTAATAGTATAACAACATATATGCTATTATTTTACGATGTTCTTCTGTAAGGGCGCGGTTTGCCCTGAGAACTGCCTTCCATATCAAGACCAGAGCAAACTGAAAATTAACTTTTCAAAAATTATTGTTTTACGGTAGGTAAAATAAAAAACCCTGTATAAGTTATAGACTAAAATCTATGACGCTTTTGTCGAACATAGTGCATAGGTACAGTCGGCCGCATAAGTCGATTAACACATTCAAAAGTGCAAAACAACTGAGCACTCAACGCGCCATAAGACGTTGTCAGGACTAGAGAAGAAAATAAACTTCACCTACAAACGATCGTAAAAAGCTTCAGTAAGTATCGTAAGTAAGTAAATTGAGTGTTCAGTTGTTTTGCACTTTTGAATGTGTTAATCGACTTATGCGGCCGACTGTACCTTGTACCATAAACAACTAGAGAAAGAGGTGCCTAGTGTGAGATTTATTCGATTAAAGGCGTCAAACGCATTAACCAGCGTTAACTATAGGAATGAAGCATCACAGTACATAGAAGAAAAGTACATCTTACACTGTGGAGTTACTCTCAAGAGAAAACTGGTCAAATAAAAAGATCTTTTGGGAGGAAGGTAGCCTTTCTTGGTATACTGATGGGTCCAAATCAGGACCTGACGTAGGCTGTGGAGTGTATGGCGGGGACATTCACTCAGATAGTCAGGCTGCACTTCAAGCACTGGACTCAGACTCTTCTGTCTCAAAGCTGTGCGAAACTGTGTAGACTACTTAAATATTTTAGGGCGCAAGAATAAAGTGGTCCTAAGATTCCCATATGGGTACCTGGCCATATGGGAATCGAAGGCAATGATCTTGCCGACGAACTCGCCCGAGCAGGCGCGAAAAGTAGGCTAATAGGTCCTGAACCTATGTGCGGACTACCAAACAGCCTAGCTCACTGGACCATATGGAACCAGTGCTTTACTAAATCTTACAACCGCTGGACTAACTTGCCAGTGCTGAACCATTCCAAAGCGCTCATAAAAGCCTATAGTCGAAACGTGACAAACCAGGCTATGTCGCTTAGTAGGAGCAATTTGTGTATTATAACTAGGGCACTAATAGGGCATTGCCGCCTCAATAAGCACCTTAATGGGTCTCATTAGTACAGGAGAGTGTCGCTTCTGTCATGAGGCAGAAGAAACACCAATGCATATCCTGTGCGAGTGTGGCCCCTTAATGCACAAGCGCAGTCACATCCTAGGAAGCCACACAATGGCTTGTGAAGATGTGAAGAATGCCTCTATCAAAAAAGTACTACAGTTTCTCGACGTGGTAGGTATAGGTAGAGAGCTTTAGTTTACGTGGCGATCACAATATTTGGCGAAGTGATACTGGTTCTCTAGCAGACAGGAATAGCCACTAAGCATATAATAATAATAATCACTGTACGTTAGCCACTAGATGGCGCTGCTTTATTGCCATACAAATTCACTCATATCTCTTATTTGTAAAAACATGTAACAGTTGATTTGGATCGTTACATTCTAAGATGTGCTAAAAAAATTTGACGGATAAGAAACAGCTAAATAATTTTTTTTGGTGGAACAATGAAAATCTAAAATTTCTATAAAAGCCTGTGGCTAAGGTCTACGGCTTAATGGTCGAAAGCTCTTACGCATTCTCAGAACACAGAATTGATAAAGATATAATTGTCTCTAATTTTGAAATCAATTCGTAAATTAATTTGTACATAAAAAACTATTCAAAGGCTCGGGTCGGGATCAATAAATTATTCTCACATGCGCAGAGTGATCTCCAGCTGCCTGGATTTTGAGTTAAAAATAAACTAGCAAACTAAAAATTATTAAAGTCGAAATTTTTTTTACTGTATTTTTGAAAAGTGATAAATGATAAAACAAAGATGAATCTCAATATACAAGAAAATCATTTAGACCATGGACAAAGTAGGTAGTGTATCTATAGTTTCTACAACTTCTTTGTTACAACGGCTTACCTAGATCGTTAAATTCACGCATGCGGATTTATAAGCTGACTATCAAACAAAGAAAAATTTATATTGGAATATAAAAAATGAACGAACTATATTTTTTATTAAGGATGACAAACAAGCACCACCACTTGATGGCGTATGATATAATAACACGAAGAAAGATGATAGTGCGAAGCTGTATATTTATAGAAATTACAAGAGGTGAGAGTGGTATATAGGATAGCCTACTTTGATATATAAATTTTTGAAGAATATTGAGTCAAATATATGTATATTTTTAACATTATTTTTTTACTAGTGTCCACGACTTCGTCTGCGCCTTTTTTCATAATTGTTAAAACATTTATTCTTTGAAAAATATATTTTTAAATGTTCACATTTTCGACGCATGTCTCGAACAGAATTGTATTAAATATTTTTTATACTTATCATAAATGTAGAATTTTTTATATGTATGCTTACATATATGTATGAACATTTTTATTGTTTGAAATTGGATGAAAGCTAATAAATTTTAAATAAAAGAATTCTTTCTTTTATTACTTACTTACTTACACTATGAAAGTTTTCAAAACATTTGAAACATCGTAATAATTTATTTCTTCTCCTCTAAGCGGAGACGTTATACCTAAATTAATCTGAACAAAATCTACATGAATGGACATTTATTAAAAAGGTAAAGTATATAAATAGTTTATTGAAGTTTTTAATAAATAGTAAAGTATGTTGTAATATTGCGAATTTGCCATTTTGCGAAATCATACTTGTCACATTTTTGCTGGTTGAGATCTCGTGATTATTGACTGAAAGCCAATAATGTTTTCCAATGGAAACATCCTAGCTTTAGAGTACATTAAAAATTGGCATGTCAATAGTTACCATTTATAAAGGTTTTTCTAAAATATTGGAATTGCTGGCGTGAGTTGAATAAGTGCGCGAATGTGTTGCTTCGATCTACAAATATTCTCCCAAATACCTATCACTGAGTTCCCACGCACGCAACTTAACACGAACTCATAATATAGGTCACGTTTTACTTCCACTATCAAAAACAAAGAAAAAAATCATTTTCAATTTAAAGGCTAGCTGGTGTTGGGCATATTTTCTAACTTAGATATAAGAAAATTATAAAATTAATTAGGAATTTTTCATCAGGTCGTTTTAATAATTTTTGTTAGCTTACTTAAAAAAACATAAGTTAACGAAGTTGTTATAAAAAGAACAACGTCCATTCCATTTTAAAAAAACGTTTATTTTATGCGTGTAATGAAATGTCAAAGTATGTACTCCTTCGAGTTACAGAACAAAGTAGAATTTATTTTAATTAAAAGGAGAGTGCTTCATTATGTATTTTTTTGTTTATTTTTATTTTTCGTATATTATTATTTTAATTAACAGTTGTTGTTGCTTAAAAATATGAAAGTACCTTTCATGTTGTATGTTTCTTATGAAGTGAATTTCATTCTGTTTATTATCTAAACCGAGACTAGACAGTTTAAGGTTTGGTTCTTAAAACTAGTGTAATAAAAGACTTCAATGTTATGCAATTATATTTATTCAATTATACATCAGATTACAAATCAGCACATGCATGAATCAAATAGCGATTAAACAAATACCACTGTGGTGAAATTTTATTATTAGCTACAAATATTGTGATAAGAATCTTAAAGTATTTTTTTTTTGTATTTTTACCTACAAAGGAAAGTTAATATCACATAGGATTTTAATTAATAGGATATAAAATCTCAGACGCAAAAAACAATTTTTCGTGCATACTCCCTGAATTCTATAGAAAGTTCAGGGAACGAAGACGTGTCAGCTTTTTATTTACTTCTGCACGTCTCCCAATCAGTCTCCATTTAGTTATTATATGTACACTACCGATATATTTTGTGTTTGTGTAGTAGTGTTTTTATTATACTTTTTTTTATAATGTACTAAAATAAACAATCACTAAGAATATATTATATACAAAAGAAGTGTTTATAGCTAAAAATGTAAACACTTTTTTTGCGCTTATTATTTCAAAATTTGTTCACATAGGGATTGTATTGTGTACAATCGCCAGCCATCTCATAGTATATTTATCATACAATAATAACCTAGTTGAGATCACAAATAAGTATACATATTATTTTATGACCGTCGGCACTATGAATGAAGTGCCTATAGAGCTGTATGTTGAGAAAAATCACATTTAATTATATGCTTCATCGAGTGGACAGCAAAAAAAGAAAATTTTTTTTTGACCTACATTATATGTATAAACATTTTTTATGATCAGGTTAATAAAAGTTAGTGGAACTATTTATTGATTGCAGAAGTAAAAGAGAGTGAAAAAATTAAAGATAAAAAATACGTTTAAGACGTTGCATTGACGGGCGGCGCCAGTGACACCGACACCTTGTACAAGCTTTCCATCATGAAGGACAGGTTCTGAGAGAGCTCGTTCACGGGCCGGCTGATCGCCACCATATCTGTAATTCAACAATAAAACATTATCATTTAAGATGACACACAATTCGGTCGCTCCAACTCATCGGTGCGTGTAGCTAAAATTCATTCTGTCTCACACAGCACAATGCGCGGGAAGAGCAGTCGACTGAGCTGTCAACTGCACAATTATTCAATCATAAACAGACCCTTGGGCGTATACTCTTTTTGACAAAACTACTGCATGTATCTATTTCGTGTAAAGTTATTTGAACTCTTGAATAACTAATCAATGTTTGTATTCAAAGTATTTTGTAGTTTTTGTACACTAGAGTGTACACCCTCAAAGTTGCATTAAAACTTGTGTTAAAATATGGATTTTTCAAGGATCAATCTTTTAAATTAATACTTTTTTTTCAAGTTTGTTTGTATGCCAAGGAACCTAGTCAACGACAAGATAAACTGGTATGACCGGTATCATGCTTACGTTTGTAAATTAAACATAAAACAGCGGAGTAATAAATCATTCTACGTTTGTATGGAGGAAAGCTGACTTGTATCACCTTAAAACAATATAATTATATTTATTCCAAAGCTGAAATTTCGCGAAACAATGAAAACGATTTGTCCTTGGAATTATCTCAAACTAGCTACTGCCCGCGACTTCGCCAGCGTAACTTTGTAAATTATATACTAAAACCTTCCTCGAGAACCACTCTATCAATTGGTGAAAACAGCACGAAACACGGTGCAGTAGTTTTTGAGTTTATCGCGAACAGACAGAAATTATGTTTTATAATATGTAAGGATTACTTAAATAAAACATAAAACCAGACATGGTTCAACTGTAATAAGTGTGATACTTCAGAAATAGGACATAACCATGACAACAAGGTCCCCCCGCATTATTGATTTGCGAATAGTTACTTCTGAGAATTTAGTACTGCAAAAGAGAACTGAACCGGGTCCGGTTTATTAAGACACGCCCATTTCAATAAATGCATATGTGTGTGCATGTGTGCATGTGTAGGCACAAGGACCAATCAAATCAAAGGTCATAGGTGACCTGGACCCCAGCGTTCGTAATACTGGGATGGGTGAGGAGAGGATTACGTCAATAGAGGGTTCCTTGGTGACCTTTAACATTAACCAAATCTATATTTATGAAAATTGCTTAGAATTCATTTAGGAAAAATTTCTATTCAACTATATGTATTTTAAAGTTGGCCCTCACGAAACGATCTGCTTCACCATAGATAATTTTTATTACATTTCGGGCGTCTATTTGGGTAAAAAATTGTATAGTACCTACCTACTATTTGTGCAATCTTTGCGAATGAACGAATTGGTAATGAAGTTGACAATAGTGCATTTTATTTATAAAAAAAACGTGTATATATATATATATATATGCGATATTTACCTGGATGTGCTTGCGCAAGGCTCTTGCAGTACACGTGTAGCAGGCTGGTGACGTCATCCTCGGGTAGCTCGCCGCGCTCCAAGATCCGTTCTACATTGCGCTCACGCACCAACGACAGAGCAGCGCCCCATCTGTGGTTTAACCACAATTCACATGAATTTCACGACTAACAATGGCACACACACTGTCTATTTGGCAGCTCTCATCAAAACTAATATTAGTAATAGTGCTACCTATTATAATCCGTACTAGTATTATAAACTAGCTGGCGCCTGCGACTTCGTCCGCGTTGAAAAAGAGAAAAGTAGCCTATCCTGTGTCCGGGGTACTATCAACTTTTAAAAGATGATTCAAATTCAGAGCAGTTTCATTTGGGTTCCTAAACAAAATCGCTTTCATACAAAAACGAAGTTGATGGTACGAAATAGCAAATGCAATCCACTTTAGGTCCTAAATTAAATCGTATTAAGAGTTGATAGTAGGGGTAAATGTTTATCTACCAAGTTTCATGAAAATCAGTTAATTCGTTTAAGAGTTATGGAGGAACATACATGTATACATAACATACATTCATAAAATACCAACACTTTACAAATTTATTATTAGTATTGATTGATGATGCGAAAGTTTGTATGGATGTTTGTTACTCTTTCACGCAAAAACTACTTAACCCGTCACCGTGAAATTTTGTATACACGTTGTCTGGGATACCAGAAAGGACATAGGGTACCTTTCGTCGTTCAACGCGGACAAAGTCGCGCTAGTTATAATAATAAAGTCAACCGCCGTGCGTTAGTCTAGCAAACACACAAGAACGTGTAAGACGATTGTAATTCGGTTTTCACTTATGGAAAAGGGGTATAAGTCAAAAATATCAACCCGGGCGAAGCCGGAACCGGGTCACTAGTTTATAATAAAAACTAGTACAGAAAAAAAAGGCAAAATAATTGTCAACGCAATAATAATATATTATATTTATTGTGTAATCAAAACATAAGAAACCTTCCATTAAATTTAAAAAGAAATCTACCACACACACATACGAGTATATTGGTCGTCTTTCATTTTAAATCGGCCCAATTCGTGTGTTTCGTGCGTGGTTTAATTAAGATTTTTTTTAAATTATACACCAACTGCAATTTTATTAAACGCGTTACAAGATTATATACGAAATTAAACAGGAGTTTATTTTTTAATCTCTATCTAGTCCAGTGGTTTTCATATGTAGGTAGGCATGCATACATCTCTCCCGGGCCGAGCTACGGTGGCCTTGCATTAGGGATTGCATTGCGCGATGCAAAACGGCGCACTGTTCCCGGGACACGGGGGACGTCTATCGATCCGCAGCGATTACCTAGTAACCGTGTGACCTTGTCGTTTTATCGAATACTAGCTGGTGCCCGGGACTCAGAGTTGAACGAGAAAAAAAAACATAAAAACTAAATTTTATTTTTTATTTTTAAATATTTTGTAATAAGTGATACACGAATTTTATTATATCATGTGCATGTTGGAATGAGAAACTGCCAAATGAGGGTTTAACTACACTGATAAATACTAATAAATAAAAAATCTGTAACGGTTGGCCAGGGGGTTAGTTATTTTGTTTTCTGAAATATCGTGTTTATAGGCTCTATACACGATACTGAAACTAAATTGACGATTTTTAGATTTTTTTTTTCTGCATGTATGTTGTTCCTCCATAACTCTTAAACGAATTAACCGATTTTCATGAAACTTGATGGATAAACTTTTAGACGTACAGGACACAGGATGGGCTACTTTTTTTTCTTTTTCAACACGGACGAAGTCGCTGGCACCAGCTATAGGAACTGAATAAAATATGCGCATACCTTTGCCTGTGCATCAAGTGCAGTAGTCGTCCGTCGTCGTGCACAGGGGAGGTTTCGCCCCACGGCTCCGGGGCTCCACCGGCGGCGTTCAAGAGCGCGGTGCGGACCGCGCATACATTCGCGCTCATCTCGACACCCTGACAAAACAACCCACATCTTAGACGAGTAACCACTAATTGTAATAAATATTACTTAATAAATGCGGAAGTATGAGAACCACTCTATCAACAGCGACAAAGGTCGAATGTCAAAGTTAGAACAGACACAACTATTTTTTTTATTTTTTATTAGAGATGGGTTTTCTTTTGGCCAACAACCAGCTGAGTAGCAAGGATGAGGCGTAAGACGGAGCGAGCTCAACCAGAACTACTAACATAATAGTAAACAGATTGTTACCCTGTTGTCGAGCGCTGCATGATACACGGCGACCACCATTTTGTTGTTAGTCTCCAATAGCAGCAACAATTGGAAGATCAGTTTGTAGAGACATCGCACCACCTCCTCGCTGGGGCCGCGTGACAACTCCAGAGTCTGTCCAACAATTTGAGGCTTTATGTTAAAAATATTCGTTGTGATAATTAGCAAGTGCAAAAATTATTTAATATGTGTAAATCTCAATAATATGTGCCCTTTGGAATACATACCTCCAACGCGTGCTCCCTCCTGTCGAAGTAGGTCTCGAGGTGTTCGTTGATCTCGAGAGCGGCATAGCGTACGGCGTCGCGTACTCTTGCGCAGTCAGCCGCCGCGGCCCCGGCCCACAGTAGTGGCGGCTCTTCTCCGCTTAGACGCTCAACCACCGCCGCTAACTCACCGCCGCCTTCGCCGCACACGCACATCGTCTTAGCGCTCACCTCCTATACAATATAGACACACCAGTTTAACAAATGGCTGTAACGGACACGGCCAGGCCTTTAGCAAACAGAGATTAATTATAATTAATAAGTAAATAATAATAAATCTATAAGTGTAGGTATTTATATGTATGTATGTATGTTCCTCCATAACTCTTAAACGAATTAACTGATTTTCATAAAACTTGGTAGATAAACATTTAGACGTATAGGACATACTACAGGATAGGCTACTATTTGCACAGGATAGACGAAGTCGCGGGCGCCAGCTAGTAAGTCAATAATAATGTAACCATTTTCGTTTCGCTTTCGTGTAGTACCTAAACATGGCTAAAAAGTACACCGTAATTACACTATATCTGCACCGGATTCGACATGGATGACGTTTTTGGATGCAAGCGGACTGATTTCGTTTCGGACTTATCAATCAAAACCATTCTAAACAGAGTATCGCTATTTCGGTGGTTACTACTATTAGCAATATTACAAGACCATTGGACAAAATCACCTTGAGTACGGTGTGCATACGGTGCACAAGCGAGAGCGGATGCATGTGCGCGGCGTGCCTTAGCAACGCCGTCACGGACACGCGCCAGGCGTCACGAACCACCGCACTGCACCCGCTGATCGGCGTCGGCACCGGCGTCACGTCACCGCGGTCTCCTAAATTGTACAAAATAATATATTGAGAACATTCCAATGGCCTGATTTTTTTCTGGTACTGGTTACCGTCGCCCATAATACAGAACGCCTTGCCGACCATAGTACGGATAGTAGTATCATAGTACGAATTAAAAGCAGATAGGGAAATGGACTATAGCATTCTTCACTCATTCAAGAAACCTAATTTACATGCTGTTATTTCATAGTAGTTCCCTGCCGCTATAAAGAGTGGTTAGGGCTCTACTTGGGTAAGGGATGACAAGAGTCCAGTTTTCAACTGTGGTGTTGCTTGTGTTATGTTATGCTTGTGGTGTCCTACCGTCAAGTGGACCGTTATCTATTTTCAACCGATTTCCAAAACGGAGGAGGTTCTCAATTCGACTGTTTTTTTGATAATTCTTTTTTTGTTTGAAAGCCAATTCTGATAATGGCATCCATGAGAAAAGACCATGAGATCGTATGTTATGTAGTGAATGAATAATACAGCATATCGTACCGTCGGGTTCGCCACTGGACGCGCTGGAGAAGGAGTGAGTGCGAGCGTGATCGTGACGTGCACTGGCTGATGTAACAGAGGTGGCAACGGCAATGTCTCCTTCGCCGCGTGCGCCACTAGTGCTGGCTTGTGCGCTCCTCTCCCAAGCGTCTCCAGTTTCTTCGTCGGACGAGTCGCCCCCGGTCGGTCGAGTTAACCCGGCGCTGGCCGGGATAGAAGCGCGGGCTCGCTGCGGTGGCGGAGTGCGTTCGAGCGCATGCGCCTCATCGCGCTCCTCGCTCAGAAGTCGCCGGCGCACGCCCCAATTAAAGTTATCTGAGCTCTCGCCCTCGATGCTTTCGCTCTCGTACTCCAGGAAATCAAAGTCTTTGAACACTCCAAAGTGATCATTGGCCGGAGGCGCTCCGCACGAAGGCTCATTGCCCGGCGTGCCCGACACCTCCTCTAGCGACGACGCCATCGAAGATTCCCGCTCTAGCAGCTCCGAGCTTTGACTGAATATCACCTGACATTGCAAAATGTATCATTATTAAACCAGTCTATTGCTTAACAACTGGGGTTTCCAGGCCAAAGTAACAGTCACTTTGGCCTGGATGGCCTGAACAATTCTCCGTCCACAAATGAAACGAAAGGGTACAAACGTTACACGTATCAGTTACACAGGATAGTGAAACATTCAAAGATTTAACAGAGGAAATAGAAGAGACATACATTGTTATACACAATATGTATTAAAATATAGCGTAATGCACCGGAAATGCCGATAAATCTCATTGGGAACGTTTAGTAGTAGTAGAACGAAATTATCATAATAGACTGAAAAATGGCCGATACAATGTTTATATTTAATTTAGGCTGAATTGTGCATTTTTAAAGTGCAAAAAAACTTTTCAAACAATTTATAATTTAACAGTATGTAATTACAAATTATTAGACGAAATAATGTAATATAAAATTTTGCAGTTCTTTAAACTTTGTTTTGCATTTACATTGCTTATATTCAATATTACTTACGCAAACCAGTATATGCAACCCCGCATGTTAGTGTGTATTGTATATTTAAAAGTCGGCTTTAATGTTTTTATGGTAAATAAAAACAGAACAGTGGTAAAGTAATAGAAAAATATGAAAGCTTTAGCAAATTAACATGTAATTTATGTTCGGTGAAAATAAAAGTAGGTGATGCGAATTAAGCTTGTCAAAAACAATGTATGGTGATGATTACATATTATGTTATATTATTATTGATTGATGCAAAAAACGACTTGATCACTACATCGATGACCGAATTCCTATATAGGTAAATATTTTGATAGATTTCGGTTGTATATCGCTAAAATAATTCTGCGTGCTAAGTCCGTTCGTGGTGGTGTTGTTTTTATTGTGCTTTCCACAAGTTTGGTGATTCGTGCCATGAGCAGATTCTGCTGTACTGGTACTTGCCATTCAACATCAATGAAATGAATCGTTGATCAATGAATCAACGCGATTCAATCTGAGCGCTCATATATTGAGTCTAACATGCAGATTGAAGTTACTATTAGTTCTCGAAGTTAGTAGTAAAAATTATGTATTAGAAAACAACAAAACTTCACTAACAGTTTCGAAGTTAAAGCCCCAATATGTATTATATTGTGTTAGCCTGTATTCAGTTAGCTCGAAAAACACTCATAAATCATACAATTCAACGAAACTGATAATGTATCTATGATATAATGAAACATCCGGAGTTTTCGTCTATTTGTAGTAGTTTAATCGATTTTGCTATGGGGAACTCAACAGATATTAATTCCAATTTAACTTGAATTATTTATTATAATAAGTGACAACAATTACGTATAGTGGTATGAGTCGTATAATAGCATTTGGTTTTAACATGAAATTATATGAAGACTCGTCAATTGCAGTGACTGGTCTGATCCTGTTTCGAGCACATAATGTAATGGTTAGTTACATAAATATAATCTGTGTAATACATATCGTATATAGCTCTGTGTGTGAATATGTGCGTGAAAGCGGTTGCCACATAGACATTACATTATAACGAGTTACCTTAGAACATAAAGTGGTTATTAAATCGTCCTATACGCAGCGATCAATAGAAATAATGTTATTACTGTCTGCACATCAATGAGAGTTCTAAAATCACTAGCCATACTTACAGATGGACTCTTCGGTAGACCGACTCTTTGGCCGCATGTAGTCAGCAAGTTGACGAGGCACTCTCTAACGCGACTCTGAAATATGAGACACACACATATATGAGGCGTTCTTAACGGCTAGGAATTAATGGATTATGATAGTCTGCTTTTACTCAGTTTTTTTTTGTTTTATTTTTCCTCGCACTCATAAAAAAGTATGTCAAATAATAAATTTTATAGAATAAAATTACTATAGTGGTTGTGGTACCTGTGACATCCACGGGCGTTTCCAGCCGGCGGCGAGTGCGTCTGCTGGCGACAACGAGAGGGAGCGGCGCGGAGAGGCAGCGGTAGCGGACGCACAAGCGGTTGCGCTGTGAGGCGCAGTACCGCGCTCGTTGCCCGTAGCCGAATCGCCGCCGCCTACCACTGTCGACGCACCAGACTGAGAGCGCGACGAACCTTTTCACACAAAACCGTTGAAAACTTTAGTTAGCTCCGGCGCGAATAATCAATTGCGAAACTGTCCACTAAAAGATTACCAAAAGGCGAATAGAAATATCTGTAGGGACCTAACACCCCCAACTGAACATTAATTCATAGAAATAAGAAGAATTATGACTTCTAATTTGTAGGAGACTTACCTTTGTCCGGTGTAGCTGTGGAAGAGAGCGAACTCGGTCCAGTGGCCGGCTGACTGCCACCCTTCGGCAGGTACTTGCGTCCGATCACCGGCGTCTGAGACAGGTCGAATGTGAAGTCCATGGTGCGCCCGGGCAACTCCTGAGACAAACATAATTTTTTATGGTGTGACTGTAATCCACTATCAGACAATAGAGCATTTTTAATGGCGATAAGTATACCTTCTTGGCGTGCATATCGGTGTCGAGTATCGAGGAAGCGTGCGTGTCCCAGTGCGGGGGTACAACCAACGTCGAGCACCGCGTCACCACCAACTTCAGGATCTTCATCGCTTCCTTGTAGTTGTTACCGTCCTGCGAAACGTAAAGTGTAACAGCATATTTTAATGTCAAAAAATATTAATGACATTAATGCAAATAAAACGATATGTAATTGATTTTTCTTGTTTCATCAAATCCACAATCCAAATCCACACCCCGTAAGTGGCAACGTAGGTAAATACTGTAAAGTTTTTGTTCAAAAATAAAATAAATATGTATATAATAACATAAAAAGATTATAAGTTACTAACATTGGCGACGTCTATAAACTTGGCAACGACTCTTAACAGGTCTGCATTGACGGGCTGCGCTGAGGGAGCGTTGAGCTCAACGTAGTACAGCATGCAGTGCAACACTGACAGAATCGGTAGCTGCAGGTTGACCGAACCCTGAACAAAAATCAATGAGATATGAGAATCGAGAAAAAAAGAACACGAAAGCATCGTAGTTGGCACAATGAATACCTTCTCTAAAACTTCGACTAGAAACGCGAGCATCTGCATTGAGAGGTGAGAGTAGGTGTCCCACAGGTACTTGACCACGCACTTGGTCCATTGGAAGCTCTCCTTACTGAAAGTCCGCCGCGAATAAAGCGTCATCACGGTGCCGAGGTTCTCCAGCTTCTTGCTCTTCTCGGCCGTGAACTGTGCGATGTGACAAGCGGCGCGCACGCAAGTCTGGTTGGCGTCCTCGTAATGCAATAGCATGTAGGGCAGCAGCGCGACCACAGTCATAGGGAACGCGAGCGACTGCGTCGGGTCTATCACAGGCAACTCTAGCAGCGGGATCATGTCCGCCAGCACGCCTACCACGGGCTCGTAAGTGTTCGGGTGAGTGCAGCCCTGAAAGACAAGCACGGTCGTTAGCATTGAGAGGGAAAAAGATTAAGCGCACATTTTTGAGCGTGAGTCGTTCCTCACCTTGAGAAGGAGGGCGTGCAAGGATGGCGAAGTATGCGGCTGCGTGCGGTCGAGTCGGTCTCGCGCATCGGGCCTGTCAAGCGGCAGACGCGACATGACACGCGACAACAGTCGCACTCCTAGCAGGAACTCGTGCTCGTAATCGGACTCGAGCAGTGAAGCTCCAACCCAAAACAGTGTCGCCAAAATTGTCAACTTGTCGTCCTACAAATCATTACAATTTACATTAATACTAGTGACCCGTTCTCGGCTTCGTCCGGGGTGCAATTTTTATACACACAACATTAACAGACATACATGGTATAAGGGACTGCTTTTGCTGTATGTCGGAATCGGAAACTGTTTTTTTGTTTTTGATTGTATTGGATTGGAAAGAATTTCTAAGGATGGTCATTTTATATTATTTGTCAAAGAAGGCGGGCTGCCCACGCGCACCAGGAGCGAAGGCGGGCTCCGGTTTCTGCTAGTAAATAATAAAACGACAGGAGTGTCAATGTACAAATGGTTTTACCTGTGTAGCGCTATCTCCGAGCAGTTTGAGCGACTGCGCCGAACGTGATCGACACAAATTTGAACATACTCCCTTCGTCGCTTCGCTACACGGACGCGTTCGCGATTCTGTAATGAAAAACATAATTAATGTAAACGTTATTACTATATTGTAAGCAACATTTAATGTACAACGCTCTGACCGTAATGTTTTTCTGTTGAGGCCGAAGTGGGCGTGTTGTTCTTGCGCACGCAGTAAGAAACTGAGTAACTGGTGCTACGAGTGTGGTTACTGACGCACCCGACGCACACGCCCGGCGAACGCTTGCCTAATGTAATGTAAATGAATTTCATTTGATTAAACTCCCGCTCGACGCTGACGCGATTCGTTGTGCGAGTTTATTTATTTGTTTAATATATATATATATATTTAAATTAATTTAAAATATTTAATATACGAGTTGATATTTACCTGCGGCAAACGCTCCGACGATGGGTTGTTGCACGCCCTCCTTGTTGTTGAGATTCGGAGTCGATTTGAATATATCACGCATGTAGTCGAGCGGCCTGAAGTTGGACTCGAGGGAGTCAACTGCTGCCTCGAGCGTTAGAAGCAGCTCAGTCACGTAGCCCTGCATGTCTTCGCCCTGCTCGGCCACTGTCTCCACGAGGCGCGAAAGTATATCGGACACCATACGACCGGTCATGGCCACTCCGATCAGCCGAAACACCTGCAGCGACCTGCCAGCGTAGTGTCTCGAAGGACACGACAGTCCCAGCTGTAACGCTGTTTGCGCCCATCGCTCAGAGACCAGTGCGTGAGGTAGCGACTCGCGAAACACACGCAGCACGTGACGCACAAGCGTCGCCATCTGTTGACAACTGCGTAGCGTCCACACTGACACAGCGTCACAAAGTTAAATAAATAAGACTTTGAAAATTTTACAGAAATCAAATGAATGTTATAAAAGTATATCAAGTAATTCACCTTTGGCTGTGATATCCTCGTATTGCCACAGCGGCATGTGAGTCGGCCTATTCGCTAGAAAGTGGACGAGCGACTTGATGACGTCAGCGACCGGCATCTCCGCCGCCTCCGCTTCCGCCTCAGCTACCGCTTCCGGTTCACCCTCGGCCTCCGCTTCTCCGGTCACGATCACCGGCAGTGACGGGTAATTATCGCCCTCACCTGGGGTAACCCAAATTATAAAGAATATTAGACAATCTTTCTTTAACACTTTTAAACAAACGTTTAAAAGTGTTTATAATTGTCGTTAAGGCCGAAATTTTCTAAAACTTGCGAGGAAATGATAAGCAATACCATAAAACAAGAAATTCATCTTTAATGTAAAAAAATATTACAATAAAATTTGTACAGTTTGAAACAGTGACAGCTAAATATTTTTTTGTCAGAGAAAATTCATTTCTTACAATAAAGTTCATAAAGTGCTCAATTTTATTATATAACTAGCTGTTGCCCGCGACTTCGCCCGCGTAACTATTGACGCGTGTATGTTACTTGAACTTCTTAAGGGCTGTAGTGTTTACTGGTGTATTAAAAAAATATACGACTGTTTTTATCAAAATTATTTAGACATAATATCTTATGGAGATTGACAATTCGGCACTGACCTTCTGGTGTGACTTGTTGGTCGGAGCCGAGGGAGTGAGGGTGTGGATGTGGATGCGGAGGTCGAGGTGTATGAGCTCCGCATTGTACGTAACTGTCAAATACGGCGTCTGGCTCTGAAAATAATACATAGGTTTTGATAGATAACATCGAAACAATAGAGAAGAGTCGAGCGGGGTAAACTGAAACATACCGGTAAAGTTGTGGGGCACGAGGGGCAATGACGGCGGGGGTACACCGAGGCCTAGTTGGGCGGATCGGCTGGCTAGCAGCACACGCGCCACAGTTAAGTGATCGTGGTGTGCGGCCACAGCGATCAGTAAATTCAACAGCAGCTGGCGGCAATGCTGATGGACTATCCACCTGTTAACGGCGTCAAATGCATATACATATTATAATAACACTTTGCTTGAGAAACACTAAAATTCTACCGCGCTTTACAACGTTAACTCACCTGGTGTGATCCATTCCGAGAAAAACTATATGTAGCATCAATGGCACGTGGATTGACCAGTCGAGCTCGACACCGTCTAATACCACGTCACAGAGCAACATAACAGCCACGTTGCATCTATAGAAAGATGAATTCAAATGAATTTTAAGTAAATATATGTACAAGTTGAGAACTTAATTAAAATAATGTTGAAAATTAAGTTTGAGTCAGCCGGCATTGATTTTACGAAAATTATTTTCCGTCATACCTATAGTAAAAGCTATTGAAATGAATCAGTAAAGGAGAATCTCAAACTATCAGCAATAAGGAACTCGTAATGTGTCATAAAGAACATTTTCGCTATGGAATCATATAAAAGAATTTATATAAATATTTTATAGGATCTAGGAAATAGGCCAACATTTCGAATTAATTCGAAATTCCTAAAGATTGTAGCGGTCCTAAAGATTTAAAAAAGCTTGAAAGCAATTACCTATATTTGTCTTAGTCTAAAAATCGAAACTATATTTCTTAGGAACTAATTACCTTATCTCTTATATTTTATCAGATGTTGTAATGTTGTCTAACTTGACATAATGCTAACCTTATTTTTAAGTACATAAATATGTTTTGATTACCTATGAAATCCTGATATAGGTTGGCTACTATCAGGTAGATATTCGGTTAGCAAAGCGAAGAATCCTCCGTATTCAGGCATCGGCAGTGGTCTCGGCTGTAGTACGTCCATTCTTTGCTCTTGTGGTGTGGTCGGTGCGGTGCCGGCTACCGGCGTCGTACCAGAATCGGGACATAGTCCAGTCTATGTCATGAAGACGGGTACAGTTGTATTATAATATTCGTTCACAATGTTCAGTGTGTCAAAACCAAGTGTGCCCAGTCCACTGCTAACTAGTAAAAAATACCTTAAAGGGCCAAGTTTCACCTGTTTGAACCTTTACTTTTATACAGATTATGGGAATATTTTAGGGAGTGGACATTTTGACACTGAACATTAATTGGGGACACTACAGTTTGCAAGATTGGGCTGGGCAACTGGGCATATTAAAGCGCTGGACATTTTGAGAGTCTGAGCAATTGTAGCATTTACTTACCGGGGTGGCATCGCCGTCTGTGGTAGTTGGCAATTCGTCGTCAACAGGTGGCGTGGGGCAAGGCGGTGCCGATGCACGTTTATCAATCACCCGGCCGCCAGGCGGTTCAGACTGTTTAGGGCCGCTGTAACAAACGTATTACACTTTAATTTTTTTTTTTAAATAAACAAGAAACTTGTTATACCACCAGGTGTAGTAGACTCAGAAATAGGAACAATCCTTACTAATATTATAAATGTGAATGTGAGTTTGTTTGTTACGCTTTCACGCAAAAACTACTGAACCGATCACCATGAAATTTTGCATACACTTTGTCTGGGACACCAGAAAGAACATAGGGTACCTCGGGAACAGTACTTTTTTTCATCAAGAAAAAAATAGAACTGTTCCCGAGGGGATCATCTAAAGTAAAATATATTACTAACGCCTAGCCAAAGTGTTAAAGCAACAATGCATCAAGCGTACTTGATAAAGATAAAGAATACTATAATTATATTGATTATCCATCATTATTTTAGATATGATTTCCATTTCGAAAAGAGAAAAGTATTGTTGTTACTATTAGAATAATTAGAAATCCCCTTTGAGTCAGAGTCACAACTTTGTGCCTTTGTGGCTGGCTTTCGGATTGTTTTGGTTTGGTTGGTTTTGGTAATCACTGTATATGTCGTATATGTCCATTATGCGGCCCTTTGACACGCCAATAAGCAATTCCAATCAGACTACGTTGTGAACACTACGCTTTGTGGATAACCGTCTTATTGTCCGTTTGAAGCTCAATTTGATAACACAGTAGTAACACAATAAACGAACACAGTGGAGTTACAATGGAAATAGATTCCACCGTATTAGATTTCACTGAATTATGTTTATAAGTACTAGCTTGTGCCTGCGACTTCGTCCGCGTTGAAAAAACGTTTATCTAACAAGTTTCTTGAAAATCAGTTAATTCGTTTAAGAGTTATGGAGGAACATACATACATACAATACCTACACCTACTGATTTATTATTAGTATTGATTACGCGAAACAAATAATCAAGTGATTTTAATAAACTTAACAGGGGACTTTACTAGCGACCCGCTTCCGGCTTCGCCCTGGGTGCATTTTTTTTACGTAAAAACCTTCCCTGATTATCCCTCTATTCAGTGGAGACAAAATTAAAATCGGTCAAGCCGTTCTCGAGTTTTGCGCTTAGCAACACATTTAGGGATTCATTTTTATTTATATAGACTAGCTGCTGCCCGCGACTTCGCCCGAGTAACTTTGTAAATTATATACTTACTAAAACCTTCCTCGAGAACCACTTTACCATTGGTGAAAATCGGTGCAATAGTTTTTGAGTTTATACAGACAGACAGACGAGGCGGAGGACTTCGTTTTATAATATGTAAGGAAGATGATCCACACGATAAGAACAATACGTAATAAGAAAATTGTGTGCCATCATAGCTGAGTTGGGTGGGTGCCTATTTGGGTCGAATCACTGTACTACTGTAATAATATGTATATTAAGATAGTTCTCATTAAACTTGTATTGTACATGTGACACTTAATAAATTTTCGTTACTTGCGTAATCCTGTCCGTAGTATATTAGTAATCGGACATGATTAGTAAAGGATTCGTTTAAACGTATAATACGTATGTATTGGATTGACCGTGAAACTGAGTAGTCGTATAGATATGCATGGTCAGTTTTGGTGTATTTGTTTATCGGGACGGGACACGTTATGAGACCAATCACTTATCGGGCCGGGCGCGCCCCTCTCTCGTATGATTTATTACTGTCCCCAATGTGACTTACTATACAGCGTGATTTATTGTTGCAAAATAATGAATTCATGTCATAAAGCGATGACACTATCAATGCACAATTTACCTATAGTTTTATCCATCAATCTCAATTCAAAATTTACTTAACAAACAATTATTATTAAACAAGAGCTGTTTTCAGGGAATGTTTGTATAACATATAAAATATTTAAGTTTATATTTTGCAACCACAAAATAAATTTACATGGCTTACGTAGGCTAAATCGTAAGAGATACATAAAAATGACGTCCAGTTCTTTTAAAATCCTATGAACAATGGCAAAATATTTTTAACTGTACGTATTTTAAATTTGTCACGTCTGTTTCTCCGCTAACTACTTCTCAAATCACCTAACGGATTTTCACTTATAAAAACGAGAAAGCTTTGTGTATAATATATAAAAAAAATTGCATCCTAGAGCTGATCACTAGTCTTAATCTATACCTACTAATATTATAAATGCGAAAATAACTTTGTTTGTCTGTCTGTCTGCTACCTTTTCACGCCTTAACTACTCAAACGATCACCATAAAATTTTGCATACACGTTGTCAGAAAAAAAACGTTGTCACCATAAAATCTTTCATCCAGAAAAAAGTACTGTTCCCGAGTTTTCTTTTTCAACGCGGACGAAGTCGCGGGCACCAGCTAGTATAAATTATATTTAGTAATACAGGATTAAAATTGCTTGAGTTAAGTATTTATTATTTAATTAAATAATATCTATTAATAATTGATTTTTCAAAATGTGTCCTGTGGAAAAAAAATTTAAACTCATTTTAACTAGTCACGAGAAAATTGTGCTAAAGTATCATCATCCTGTATAATAAATATATGTACAGTTTACACGGCCGCAGCTAATACATTGATGGTATAAACTGTGTTATATTTTGTGGGAACTCTGTTGATACGATTAGCGAACATACGAAAAACTTACACGGGTAACTACTTTGAAAGAAATTACCTACATTTTACCCAAATTACGTAAGAAATTTGCCAAGAAGAAATTACATTTTGAAATAATTATTGTTAAACTCTTTCAAACAACGAAACAAGAAACGAGTTTTTCTTCACGAGTTAAAATTCATTTAGTATTGGTTCATTAATTTTTTTATCTATTTATAATATTGTTTGATTTGTTTATAATTATTTATCTATTTATGTGGTTTTATATTATATACACATATATATATATATATATATATAAGGGATATTTACGTACCGAATAGGTAAAGTAGGTAAACAATATTATGTTTGTGCATTACAAAAGACCTTTTGTACTTTAACTATTCTCGTATGAACGAGTAAATAATATTCTCGGAAAAGGGGGGTCACCTTGCATCTCCACCCGGCCATCAGCGGGCTTAGCAACCCTATTTATCGATTTTAAGACTACCCACCTCCACTCATTGCCGACGCTTGTAAATCTCTAATAATTTTGTTATGTAGTTGCTTTCGAATAAAATTATTAGATTATATTATACACAAAAGACTCGCAGACTGTGTAAGGATATCGTGAAAATCTTACGTAATAGAAGACAGAGATCCCAGTTCGAATCTCGGCAGGGTCAAATAATTGCTGAAAGTTACTGATAAAAAACTTAATTTTTTTATTTATCCCCCTTTTAAATATATATTTTTTGAGAACTTGTCGCTATAATACATTGGCCAGGCGTAAGTTACAGTTTTATATTTTAGATAATCCTTCGGAAACAGTACTTTTTTCTTGGATGAAAGGCACCCTATGTCCTTTCTGGTGTCCCAGACAACGTATATGCAAAATTTCATGGTGATCGGTTCAGTCGTTTTTGCGTGAAAGCGTAACAAACACACAAACAAAGAAACTCACATTCACTTTTATAATAATTATAAATGTTCATTAAATTGAATTCACATGGAATTGTTCATTTATTTTACCAAGCCGTTTTTATTTTATTTTTTACTAGCCACCCGCACCCGGCTTCGCCAGAAGTTAATTATTTAAGTGAAAACCGTGTTAGCTCGCTCGCTTATTTATCGGAATTGCTCGTTTTTCTAAAACGTTCCCCAAATAGCTATATTCGTACCGCTCTATATTATAAAATTTACGAGTGGTGAAGTACCTTGACAATAACGAATCTATAAATCCCAGACAGACATAATATATCGAGTACCTATGTACGTGAGCAAAAAGGCTTTTTGTTATAAGCATCTTGCATGTGTAAAATACAACAGTAGTAATATGATGATCTTCTCTTAGTAGCTTTATACAATTTTCAATAAGACGAAATAGGTTAAACCAAATGCCATATGCCGCCTTGCACATATTAAAAATTATTATAATTTTCGATTAAATTAATCTTCACGTTAAAAGTTGAATGAAAATAAGACAAATATGCGAATATCGTCCGATTTTTTTATAATATTGAATGTCGAGATTACGAGAAAAATAAAGTTAAATTTTGTAATCTCACCAAGCGGTTTTAATTTGACTTAAAGTTTAAAGTCATTAACCTCTTTTAACTACAAATACGCAATAACATATTTTGGACTCCCGATATGCGCGTTCACATAATAAACAAATAAATTAATAAATTTGAAATACGAAAAGAGATTCAGTAGGCGATCATGGTTTGCATCTCAGTCGCGTAGCATTTGAATAGCCTCGTGAGAGAAGGGCTTAAAGGGTAAATTGCTCAACGATTTGCAACAGGCTCAATAGTTTAATACTGTTGAGTGTTTTTGAGTTTGCGGACACTATTTACATTAGCCATGAAATCCCCAGACAGACGGTTACTACGCAAGTGCCTAGCAATGTCACGGCCATTTTACCGGCAAACACGAGGGGTTGAGTAATGTAAGCAAAACAATTAGTGGATGGTTTTGAAAATTATAATTTTGTATAATATTCTGAATAGTATTGAAGATTATGTTTAGTTTTTCATCTATGTAGGTATTGAATATTTTTAACATTGACAGCGAAATCATTAACTACCTATGACGACGTAGTCCTCAATTGAATTAACAAGCACCAAAGTATACCCAGCATAATTGTAGCCAGATAATATAATTTTTCTTAAACCGAAAAACATGTAAAATGATAACATTTTATTAATGGGTGCTCATTTTCATGAAGATACTGACGACATTTGTTCATATATGCACGGCTATCGTTACCTATGCCAAAATGAACGAACTCCATTTCAACATTAGATCCATACTAATATTATAAATGCGAAAGTAACTCTGTCTATCTCGCTTTCACGCAAAAACTACTGAACCGATCACCATGAAATTTTGCATACACGTTGTCTGGGACACCAGAAAGGACATAGGGTACCTTTCATCCAGAAAAAAAGACTAAGTATTCCCAAGGGATCATATAAGAACATAAATAATTGGGCCCTACTGTCGCATGGAGGCGCCATCGTCGTCACAGCGATATAAAATGACATGAGATGACATTACATTAGATGACATGAGATTTTGGTTTTGC
Organism: Synanthedon vespiformis; assembly: GCA_918317495.1. Classification (NCBI taxonomy): domain Eukaryota; kingdom Metazoa; phylum Arthropoda; class Insecta; order Lepidoptera; family Sesiidae; genus Synanthedon; species Synanthedon vespiformis. The sequence continues at coordinate 10,848,487 of OU906947.1, forward strand.
AACCAGGGAAGGTTAAAACGGTGACAAACATAAATAATAAGTAACGGAAAATACTAAAAACGACAACTTAATTCTCCAATACAAAATGTTCCTAGCTGTGAAACATTATTGATGTATTTTGTCTAAAATTGTCACTTGGTTGTCAAATTTATAGGTGCGTTCAGAATTTTGTTGTAGTATGAGGTCCGATCTCTAAGACCGATTTTTAAGATTTTTTTCGGTAGGTAAGTGATAGTTGCAAAATAACGTTTGCCCGGGTCAAGCTAGCATATATTTTCTTTTTCAACGCGAACGAAGTCGCGGGCACCCACTAGTATAATATAATGGTAATTAACATAGTGGTTAATTACCATACACATAAATAAATTTAACACATAAATTTCGCGTCAGAAGTGGAGATTTCATCGAAATTTCTTGGTTGTTGCTACACACATTGGGGGTGGTGGGGGGGGGGGGGGGGGGGGGTCTGGGTGAGAATTAATTAACGAGCGTAGAGGGGTGAATTTACGGAAAAATAGAGAAGTAAATATTAAATAAACAAATATTTTACCTTGCTTTCGCAGGGTCTTCGCCGCTGTGTCTTTTTGTGTGTATTGTTCCTTTCTCGACAGGAGCTAGTTCGCCAGTACGACCGGTGGCATCCTGAGTGCAGAAAATATATATCTTAGAGTTGCAATTCCCATTAAAAATCAAACAAATTAAAATTCTTGAAGTTAGTATAAATATGTTTCAGAGCAATTACATTGAATAGTAGAGTACAGTTGGGATAACTTTGATAGTATAGAATAAAACATAGATACAATCACAAGACATTTTTAACTTTTATTAAAATTAATAGCATTATTCTTGTTCCTAGGTTAGTAGAATAATGGAAGTTTTATTATAAGAATATATAAATTTGGATTATCTGCTCTATATAAAAATATTATACAAAAAAATAATCTATTTTATGTACTTGTTAAATATTACATGCTCTAAGGTTAGCTATTAAATACAAATTAAATAAATAAATAAATATTGACGAGAAACATCTTGCATTTGGATATCTACAGGAAACCTTTAAAAACGTGATTTTTCTTAATTTATTTATGTTAAGATCAACAGACAGGCTTTCGGTCCAGGCAAGTAAAACTTTTAAGAATTTTAAGTAAGTTAATAATAGTGACATTTATTGGTATTGAAAAGCGATTATTTGTGCAGCATTGTGTAGAGTAGAAATACCTGTGAACCAGTAGCCGGTCCATCGCTGTGTCCCGACGTGGCCTTCCTCATTGAAGTGAGACGGTAGAAAGGTGGCGTTTCGGTACGCTCTATCAAGCAGTTCAGCGTCTCTACCGTCTGCAGTTCGGTCATCATTTCGTCCAGCAATCGTTCGGGACGCGACCGCGCCAAGTACAAAACCACACGTTTGGCCTGGCAATATTCAATTCAAGGTGTCAAGTACATTTATATTGACCATCAATAAATTGACCAATTTGCTAGACTACTTAGTAACTTAGTTATTAGTTTACTAGAAGGAGAAAAAAACTCTACACGTGTAGAAGTATTAAGTTGTCAATGCATCAATTTAATAATATGTTTTAAGTTGTCAATGCATCAATTTAATAATATGATTTGAGTTTATTATTAAATTATATTTAACTTAATAATTAAACAAAGTATTTCGTTATAGAGTAAATTGCTACGCACTGAAGACACGAATGGACATTAGGTTTGCTCCAGGAAGCCTTTGTTCTCAAACCGATTTAGTTCTGGGAAATCAGTCGTGCGTTAAGTACACGTTACCTATTCATTGGACACGTAACATCGTCATAAGTGGATAATATTTTTGGCATAAAATTCCGAGTATTATAAATTAATGTGTTACTCACGTAAGGTAGAAGCTCGTTAGGAGCCATCCCAGAAACGATAATGAGGTACCGTATGATGACTTTCAAGTTGTTAGGCCAACACGCGCACAGTGTCGACCACAGCTCCTCTATTTCTTTGGGATGGTTATCGGAGAACTGTCAACAAATATTACTATTATATATAGCTCTATGTCTAGAATGAGACTCAAACTCGATTGTCACGAGTCTAATATTAGCTAATTATTAGGTACGAAAAGACACATTAATATTAAACTATTACCAACTGTATCAAAGGGTTCCGTGGGCAGTATTCCAAGAATTATGGCTGTATTACCTCGTTGTATAACAAGGCTAATTGGCACTACAATAGCGTTTCATATAAGCAACATAACAAGCAAATAACATACTGAAGTCGCCAATTATGTCGAACAAGCTTTATGATAAAAAAAAATAAGCGCGTTGGGGTCCCACGGACGAGAGGTTCGACACCGAAAGGAAATAAAAATGAGTAGATGCCGATGTCTCTAATAAGAGTATTTTGCGCTAGAAATTCGATATAATACTTAGTAGAAGTAATTATAATTTCTTCTAGCGATAAAAGAAGAAATCGAATGTATGTTTTGAAAGCAATTTCCCAAGACTTGGTAAGTCTCAATTAATAACATACCTACAGTTATCAATATTTTCTATTGGAAAAAGCGTTTGATATTTAACCCACTAGATATTTTAATTCGTATTAATAAGAAAAATATCTGCCTCTTTTTATATACTTATGTTTTTAGGTATTCATCTAAGCCATTATCTACATACACTATATTCACGTTTCCATCTTTAAAAACCCTTTTATCAATAAATATATTATTGAAATAATCTCATATGACGGCTGCACCTTGCAAAGCTGTCTATTGACATCATATTGACAATACATATAATTATTTAGCAAAACCATCATGAACAGGTTGACGAATCTCCCCTCGCTGTATAGATCGTCGTGTGAACCAGTGCGGAAACCTAAATATATATATATATATATATTAAGTATGCTAATGCACTTATTAGTACGTTATGGCTTTATGTTTTGGGTTAAACATGATTTTGTTTTTCACATGAGAACATAATTATCTATATAAAAAAAAATTGTAGGTTATCGTCGGTGGTAAATTTTGCTTTCATATGAAAATTGTTATTTTCGATTTCACATACCTGTTATATAGTGTATATACATACGTTTTATTAGCAATTGTTATGCCTGTTTTCACTAGCAGACACTTAGACTTAGGGAACACTTAAGTACTATTTAAGCCAGCCATTCACGGCAGCGTCTGGCGCTTCATTCAGGATTATGTGTTCCCTAACTTTAGATGACGTTTGGTGAAAATGAGTATTAGACACAGAAATCTTAACAAACATTAAAAAAAATACAGTCCTCCTCCTTTATTGGAACTTTGTTGAAAAAGAATAACAAGTGTCAACAAGTCGAATAATGTGCAATAATAAATTTACCTTAGCAGTAATATAGAAGAGGTTGTTGAGAACCATCTCTGTAGCCTCTGCAGATCCGAGCCCTTCACGACGACCAGAGCGGCCAGCCTCCGGTGCATAATACTACAACAAACCAACAAAGTTACTACTCGTGTTTTTTTTTCTCTTTCAGCAATGGGCAAAACACTTTATTATTGTTGTTGTTGATGACGGTCGCCTGTAGGCTACATGTGGGTATAAATATGTAATCAATACTAATAATCTGTAGCGGTCGGTCATGGAGTAATTTACGTTTTCAGAAATATCGTGTATATAGGCTCCTAAACATATTGATACTGAAACTAAATTGACCATTTTTAGAATTTTTCTGTATGTATGTATGTATGTATTGTATGTTCCTCCATCACTCTTAAACGAATTAACTGATTTTCATGAAACTTGGTAGATAATCATTTAAAAGTAAGGGACACGTGATAGGCTACTTTTTATCTTTTTTAAAGTGGACGAAGTCGCGGGCAACAGCTAGTATATAAATAAATATTTATATATGTTTATTATATTTATTATATGTTACCTATCGCTAAGAATTACCTATATTTTTTTTCTATTATTTTAACACAAACGTCCTTTGTGTGTAAAATATTCACAGGCTACAAACAATAGTATCTTTTGTAAGGGTTCTACCAAATAAGCTTGTGCATGTTTCAATCAGGCAAACACGTTTCACAGTCAGCTTACACGAGTACCTACGTTGCGGGGAATATGCAGACGTATGATGTTGAAATGTATTAACGTCGTTGAGAGCTATTCACAATGGGAATATTAAGGCAGCATTTGTAGAATATTAAGGATGAAATTCATTCCCCCCCCCCCCCCTTCCCTTCTCCCAACGGAAAATCGAATGTCCCCACAAAAAAAGTGACAATATAATGTTTTTTTCGACCACATATTTGTCAGATATAATCTGTCACAATAGCCAGACCCAGACAGACGCCGTCCATATTCACATACAAAAGGCCCGTCAATGAGCACTCGGTCTGGTAACCGCAAGATTGTAATGAAATAGTTATAAATATAAATCTGTTAAAATGGAAAAATCATTTCATACAAATACGTCTCTCCGTATATGCGAAAAAAACAAAATCGAGTCGCGTTAGCTTTCTAGCTTTGAGTCAAAGTGAATATGAAAAACTGAAAAAATATGAATTTAATCAGAGGTTCATAGAGTACTGAAGCCTCTAAAACGTAAAACTGGATGCACTGATTAATTAATTTGTCGTCCATTTTGCATTGTAATAATAAAGGAGGGTTTGTTAAGACGGAAATTCTCGATAATCCTTTGAAAGGCTATACGAGAGGGAGTTAAACAAGTTCGTAGCCGTTTTGGATTTCTTTTTTCTGATCTGTCTGAACACTATTGATAAATATTAAAAGAACGCTTAGAAAAATTGTAATATAAGATTTGTTTTAATAACAATTAAAACAATCATCAATTTTGGTAAAAGATAAGGTGTGTCAACTCCACTTCGTCCCAATTGAAACACTTAGTTTTTTTTTAGATTCATACATCCTTTAAATGAATTTTAATGGAAAAGTTTGAATTGTCAGCTTTTGAGCCGTTAACTTACTTGTATAGCTAGTTCCATCGGAATATTACTTACATGTTTATAAGATTTAAGAAAATTTACAAATGTAGACATGAAATAGAACAGGATATTTTAGTTAGGTACACCTGCTTTGACTATTAAGTACTATTAAGTACTAGCTGGTGCCCGCGACTTCGTATGCGATTATAAATTAAAAATGTAAAAGCAATTGTAACGCTTGACCCCTTTGTTGCTATAACAGTTAGTTAACGCTAACGCTATAACGCCAGGCGTTAGTTACAGTTTTATATTTTAGATAATCCCTCGGGAACAGTACTTACTTTTTTCCGGGATGAAAGGTACCCTATGTCCTTTCTGGTGAGGCTGACAACGTGTATGCAAAATTTCATGGTGATCCGTTCAGTAGTTACAGGGTGAAAGCGTAACAAACAAACTCACATTATTGCAGACGTTATGGACATACCTGTATGTAGGATAGTGGGTTTGCGGGCGGCACATTCGGATCAACGAGCTCGATGTTCACCAGCCAAGGCAGAAGGTACTGTAGCAGCAACTGACGAACCTCGGTGCGGGCCGTTTGGAAACGTGCGGTAATTTCTAAATAACAAAAAAAAAATCATTGTATAACATGTCAACATGCTCCTTGGTTGATGAGTATAAATATTAATTTTCCTAGACTCATTGTATATGTCAAAAACATTAAAACTGTGCAACTTTTCTACGCTCTGCTCTCGTTGGAAATTCCATGAAAACCTTTTAAAGCAGTCGGTGTCTAATTTCCTGATATAGGTACTTCCCTTATTTAATTTTTCACAATGTAGACGCGTATCAAAGCATGTTCGGGGGCGGAATGTAGCATGAACTTTGTCAATTGTAACTTTGATGTGCATGTATGAAATGCGACAAGTAATTATGACATTTTGTTGTTTTCTTTCTGCATTCATTCGCAGATGGGGGGGAAGTCGCGATCGCCGCCGTAGCAACGAAATACTTTTTTTTGGCTATTGTCTGTGGCGATTCAATAGGGAAGTATTCCATGATATGAATAGGTAAAAATGGCGAGACAGAATAATTGAATGATGCAGACGATACAGAGATATATTATAAATAAGAAGCTTAGTGTGGCTACACAATGGCAGACTCGAATTCAAATCATTACATCTAAAATGAATATAGAGATTCTTTATGCCGATCATAACTGAAATAAAAATAAGGCCGTAGCGGCTGAAAATATTTGGTAACAAAATAGTACAGAAATTAGAGCGGGTGTTGGTGTGGGTATATATATCCTTAGTCCTCTCTTTATTAACCATTTTTATACATAACATAATAGATATTGTTTACTACGAGTAGGTCAGTTCCTTCTTCAAAGGTTAATTATAAATCTTAAGAGCGGATACTCCGAACTGACTAATAGTTCGCTCACTGGTTGCATTTCGACCATTAATATTTTTAGATGATGATAAACAATAGCTCGTCTAACTACTAAACAATAAAAAAAGATCGATCCATAAACAAAAAAGGAAAAGATAGGGACTGGACTGTTTATATTTATAAAATCTTTTCCGTATTTCTAATACCTAATAAATCTGTAAGGGTTGGTCATGAGTAAATTACTTTGTTTTCAGAGATATCGTGTTAGAGACTAAATTGACCATTTTTAGAATTCTTTCTGTATATGTATTTATGTATATTCCTCCATAACTCTTAAACGAATTAACTGATTTTCATGAAAAACTAACGCTTGGCCAAAGTTTTTGTTCATATTTTTTTATTTATCAACTCGGACGAAGTCACGGGCACCAGCTAGTGTAAAAATATATGAAGAATTAAAATGAAATTATTATTTTATTACTAAGAAAAAACGTTGTTATCCTCGTTATCTCTAAGCTCATCTCAAGTGGAAAAAATCCTACTTAAACGTATTTTGTAACTAGAATTCAATTGGCGAATAAGAGTCGATCGATGTAATAGAATGGCGGAAAAAATCTTAAATTGCGCTTGCTTTTTCCTGTTCACTAACGTTACTCGTAACCTCGTGAATATAGGGATATTCTTTTCTGCCATCATCCACAGATATTTGGAGGCAATTCCCATGTAGAAAGATGTAGAAGTATGAAAAAGACATCAAGTGTCTCTCACTAATATTACAACGCTCTCAAACGGACTGTTTAGCATGTAGAACCCTTAGCATTCCCTTCTAAGGGAAACAAATTTGGATTTGTTGGTAAATTTCCCTGGACTAAAAAGACAAGCCCCAAATATATCTCTCGCCTAATCCTACTCAACCCTATGTGAGTTGCACAAAATTAACCTCTCACATTAAATCTACTAGCTGAGCCGGCGAACTTTCAATAATTTTATTAGCATTTTTTTTCGTCAAATACAAAGATCATAAAAATACGTCCAACCGTTCTCGAGTTATAAATGAATGGTGTAACAAACACGACTTTATTTTATAGAAAATAAGGAGATATACATTTTCATATCGTATATTATGAAAAAAGTTGCGCTACCCCAACTCCCATCCGCTGCACGAGTTTTGCAGTAGAGGTGAAACGGACATTTTAATAAAGTGTGAAAAAAATTAGTATTGTCTCTAAACATGCACGTGAGTCAGTGATGTGTACCTAATTCATAAAGGCAACGTTCGTTAGAGTTGCGAAGCTGCGCATTCGAAAAAATGAAAACTTTTCAAAGTCAGAACAATGTGAAACAAGGGGGTACCCTCATCAGGGAGATTCGTATAAAAATTTATTTCTGAAAACGTCGACGTTCAACTGAATCGAATATGAACATATCTAGGTGTTGAATGCATACTCAGGAGGGGTCCTAAGTATTATTTACAGTGAAATTGGCGAAGGGAAATATGCGTAGTCCAAGCTCTGCTAAGAGAAACTCACATTGGGCTAATTGTCCATTTTAGCATTCGGTAATTCGCCGCTATTTCGATAAAGATTAACATTATTCAATTGTATTTTTATTTGACAAGCTTACGTCCCAGTGGTTAGCGCTTTTCATCTACAAGTATAAATGAATTATTAGTATACAGTATGTAATATCCCTACTAATATTATAAACGTGAATGTGAGTTTGTTTGTTTGTTACGCTTTCACGTGAAAACTACAGACATAGGACATATAGGGTACTTTTCATCGTTCAACGCGGACGAAGTCGCAGGCACCAGCTAGTATGTAATATGGCGGAGGACACTGTTTCATTTGTGGCATTTAGAAAAATATATGATACATTATTTCTCTTACTTTTGAGGTATCGCACACATACACAATTATTGGAATTAGGGCGTACTAACCCCCTAATTCTCTGTCCATATTCCAAACACCCTACACATTGAACGAAATGGAAAAATCTCAGAATGATGTATCAATGCCAACGTTCTAAGAAATACCATGACAACCAGAAATTGCTAAAAATATAGCCTTTTTCATGCGTGTAAATCCTTACTAATATTATAAATGTGAATGTGAGTTTGTTTGTTTGTTTGTTTGTTACGCATTCACGCAAAAACTACTGAACCGATCACCATGAAATTTTGCATACACGTTGTCTGGGACACCTGAACGAACATAGAGTACCTTTTATATAGAAAAAAGTACTGTTTCCGAGGGGCAAACCCTTAACCCGTTCGTCTTTATTTTGACTAAATTGCTGCTAATTAGCTGACTAAATTGTCCAGAGGGGTATTTCTCAATTTTTTTATATCATTCTTCGTTTCCAAAATACCAAGCGCATTCGGAAAGAAGTTCAAATTTTTTTCACTATTTCGGCCATAACATTTTTTCGTTTTTTACTTTTTCGAAAAATTCTTTTTGCACCTTACAGCTCTCATGAATACGCGTCTTTTGAGCTCTTTTTGAATATCATATCTTTACAACTCTTCAGGATATAAGGGGATCGCACTTTTTCGTGAAATCGGGGCCTATACTCAAGTGAACGAAAAGACATTCCCAATGTGAAAAAACGGGTGACCTTCATTATTACTTTGGCATCTATTTATAAATAAAACGTTGGGGATGATAAATATCGAGGCACGGAATAAAGTGTTTATAATCGAATGGAGCGATTGAATAAGATGGGCGTCTTTCCATTAGCGACGGCACGGCCCGGCACGGCACGGCCCGGCTTGCCGGGGAAGTAAAAATGTATGAAACTATATGGCTCGTCTTTCCACTAGCGACGGCACGGCCCGGCCCGGCCCGGCCCGGCACGGCCCGGCACGGCACGGCAGCTGACTCCCGCCGGCGCCGGCCGGCTTGGGGGTAACTGCATGTGTGTTGTATATGAATTGTAGCCGTGCGCGTGTGTGAGTGCTACCCAAGGGCTGCGCTTGTTGAAAAAGTATCGATATATCGGTGTAGCGATATTTTTAATTGGATATATTTATATTTATGGCCGATATATTGATACTTATTTAGATACAAAATATCCAACATCGAAAATTATATCAGAAACAATATTTTTTTAGTATAAACTACCTGAGATAAAATCAGAGCCTTATCAATACTAATAATAAATCTGTAAGAGTAGGTATTGTATGTATGTTCCTCCATAACTCTTACGCGAATTAACTGATTTTCATGAAACTTGGTAAATAAACATTTAGAGGTACGGGACACGTGATAGGCTACTTTTTATCTTTTTTAACGCCGACCAAGTCGCGGGCACCAGCTAGTCTATAAATAAATTTAAAAGTGTCATTAAAAGTAATATTATATACTTTGATTTTGCTTCAAGTTAAGTGTAATTGTTGTAATTTTGTATTTTATAGATGACAAAATAATAATCCTAAGTTTCTTTCGGGGTTTCTTCTCAGGATCGTTTTTTTTTTTTCTGAAACCTTAGTAAATTTAAGTATATTATGACAATGATAAGTTTCTTGTAGAAACCTATTTGATACTGATATTTTTATAAATATCGATACATCGATATTTCTTTCACTTCCGACATCCCTACCAAGGAAAAAACCGGCGTCCAACACCGGCTCAGTGGAAAGACGAACCCCGGCATGCCGTGCCGTGCCGTGCCGGGCCGGGCCGGGCCGGGCCGTGCCGGGCCGTGCCGTCGCTAATGGAAAGACGCCCGATGGAAACGGGCCCGGTACTTGTTACGGTAACCAAGACGCTGTGATGAAGCAATATCAACTCACTATTTGGCTTATATATATTTTGTTAACAATTTAGAAGTGTTTTCGTAACAAGAGTGTTTATTTATTATGCTTATTTTATTATGATCATATAATAACGCTTTTATTATGGTTATATATAACTAATATTATATGTATTTTATATCAATAATAATAATAAATCTGTAAGGGTTGGTCAATGGTCATGGAGAAAGTTTCTTTGCTTTCAGAGATATCGTGTTTATAGGTTCTATACATGATACTGAAATACTGAAACTAAATTGACCATTTTTACAATTTTTTTCTGTATATATGTGTATGTTTCTAACGAATTAACCGATTTTCATGAAACTTGGTAGATAAACATTTAGACGTACAGGACAGGCTACTTTTTTCTTTTTTCAACGCGGACGAAGTCGCGGGCGCCAGCTAGTACTGTATATAAAGTACTGTGTACAAAGTCCGGTTAGTTACACCACTTATAACACAAGAATGGCTGACATGATTTTTATAATTATTTTTATTTTTATAATTACAGAATAACATATTCCAGAAAAAAAAATATTATCTCATATACTTTGTATGGAACAAACTGACGAAGTTCATCGGTCAGCTAGTAATTAATATTAAATATTAATTAGTTAAGTACACAAACATTTATCTTCCAAGACTTGCGTATTTTGTTGATAAGGAAAAGGTTGATAAAAGCTGGCTTTGTTTTATAAAAAACCGACTTTCCTTGACAAATAGAGAAACGGTTTCCTATAATTATTTTTTTTACTGGCTGAAGTATATAATTGCGCTGCGCTGCGGCCTGTGTATGGGGGGCGCGCATTGAATGATCCTTACTAATATTATAAATGTGAATGTGAGTTTGTTTGTTGTTACGCTTTCACGTAAAAACTACTGAACCGATCAGCATGAAATTTTGCACACATGCTGTCTGGGGCACCAGAAAGGACATAGGGTATACCTTTCATCGTTCAACGCGGACGAAGTCGCGGACACCAGCTAGTTTTATAAAGATAAACATAAGAAAATGTAACTAGATTAAATTTAATCAAATCTGTGTTGTGTTTTGCAAGAACTAGCTGTCAAAATTCATCACATTGTAATCAAAATTTGTGATCACATATGAAACTATTAGCTGATACGCTTTTAGTACTTCTGTATAACTTTTTTGTTTGTAAACCGATTAGTAATATGAAATACCCACTTAAAGTTATTGGAAGCTTGCTCCAATACATCACTGTAAAACGCAATCAAATCAGTTAAGCCATATCAGAGATTATCGAGCATAGACAAGTAGAAAAAAATCTAAAATATATTTTTGATCCTGGTAATAAGTAGGTACAACGTGTACAAGTTGTTTTTTTTAAACATATTTAATGTATAGACACGGCTCGTTTACCGTTTGATTATAATGTAAAGATTAAATTGAACTGTTACATTGTTGTTATATCATTTCTGTTAAGGACCTAACTAACCTTTTGATTAATGAAGTCTTTTGGCAAAAAGATTTTTTTGAAGTTCTTTTTTAATTTTTAAACAAAATCAACAAGTGAGATTTTCCGCCAAGCGTTGCCTTGATGCATAATATAATTAAAAAAAATTAAATTAAATTAAATCTTGTCATTTTGCATCTTAATTATATCATTCGACATTTGCTCATTCTATAAAACACCTACATGTAGGTATTTTCATGAAAAGTGTCTAAGTTTGTTTTATTAACAAGTGTTTTCCCTTCACCCCCTGTTTTCCATCTTAACAATCTCTACAACAAAGCTGTAAGTCAAAAACTAGTTCATGACTCGGTTTAGATTAGACGCCGTCTTTTTTAACTTAGCTTGAAAAGGCTTACTTGTACATTTGTACTACAAAATCGCTGTTAAATTATTCACGCTGGAAGCAAACACTGTCAAATTTATGGTCATAGTTTAAACAGTTAAGTATCAGACGAGATCAGATCAATGTCAGCCTTTTACAATATATGGTACCTACGTAGCAAGTATGTAGCTTCGTAGCTATGTGTGCGTCGTAGAGTAGGCGTAGGTGCGTAGCAAGTTTTAGTGGAATATTTTTAAAACTAACGAATATTATTATCTTCTTTCTTTTTTTTATAAATAAAAATGAATACCTAAATGTGTTGCTACTTGCTAAGCGCAAAACTCAAGGATGGCTGGACCGATTTTAATTCTGTCTTCACTCACGGATAGAGGGATAATCAGGGAAGGTTTATACGTAAAAAATGCAACCCCGGACGAAACCGGGAGCGGGTCGCTAGTTATAAATAAAAATTAATCACTAAATCTGTTGCTAAACGCAAAACTCGAGAACGGCTTGACCGATTTTAATTATGTCTTCACTCGCGGATAGAGGGATAATCAGGGAAGGTTTTTACGTAAAAAAAATGCACCCCGGGCGAAGCCGAGAGCGGGTCGCTAGTAATCAATAAACTTAGTAAAATAAAGGATAAGACATTCTTTAATCACTCATCAAGACACAATACAAATGGAGTGGTCGTGTAGTGGCAGGACTATTTCGCAGTTATATTAAAATGGGTAGCGACAGTAACCACAATATAACCACTGTAAAATATCAGCATGTGTGCAGTTATGTTTAAGTGAGTCAATAAGGGATACTAGGCCCTTTTCTGGACAAATGGAAGCTACAGTTAGGTAATAGTATTTATTTTAAGTTGTCTCTTTATGAATTTGTGGGACTTGGCTTGGAATGGCATCGGCCGTTTTTGCAAAGCGTATTTTGTAATGAATATTGTAGCATCTCTTTGACTAAGCATTCATGATCACTCGTGCAGCAAAAACATTTTAATATATTATTATACCTATAAACCATAGGTCCGTAACATAGGTTACTTAGCTTACAGGTTATCTATAATATATATAATAGAGCAAAATAAAAATAAAATAACCTACCACTTTCACATTCGTTTGAGAACCGTTTCTATTATTTACTAGTGATCCGTTCCCAGCTACGCCCAGGGTGCATTTTTTTAACGTAAAAATCTTCCCTCTATCCACGAGTGAAGACAGCATGAAAATGAGTCCAGCCTTTCTCGAGTTTTGCGCTTAGCAACATTAGGGATTCATTTTTTATTTATATAGATTCATCATTTCCAAACCATTATTTTATTATTTTTTTAAATTATTTTAAATTTATTATTATTTATTAAAATTATTTTCCCACCTCCGAAATTATTATATTGTCGAATTTCAACACATTGGTAGGTAAAGCAAATGTTTTAAAATTTAATAAAATGAACATTAATAGAAAAGTTTGAAATTGGTGCATTTAGATTTCTTGAAATAAGATTAGTGGGTCACTTTGTTAAATTTGTTAAAAGGACACGAGAACCAAGAGCACCTTCAATGCCTTGGATTTCTCTGCTAGTAGAAGTTACAACTTGCGTACTTTGACGACGGTAGTCAAACATCGTCTCGTATAAACGTCAATCTTAACCATATATTTATCTAAAACTTACCTGAGAACATGGGCATAGTTAGTTCCGGGTGAAGTTGAGAAAGTTGCCGGGAAAGATACAGCTGGGATCGGCAGTAGGTTGTGCAGAGTAGCGCGTCCAGTGTGCCGCGACCCTTATCCGAACCTAAACAAGGAAAATAAAATACATTATTATTGTTTGTATTCAGTAATTTAAATCAGTGATAGGATAGTGGCTAGTGCCACTTTAACTCTCTGTCGTGCCTTCATCTTTTCCATTCATCAACAGTGAAAGAAAACATAGGGAAATTTGCAAAGTTCAAATTAAAATGAGTCTGCAAAAATTTTAAAAGACAAATTAACTTCCATTGGACCTATTAGTTAATCCTAACCGTTTCGCGCTATTGGCGCTTAACATTTTTTTTTTAAATGTACAATAGGTTTCCAAATTGCAAACAAGTCACGCTTTTATAATGAGAGCTTAACAGAAATACGAAAAGCTATTTAAACGTTAAAACGTTTTTTTAATGTTATATTTAGTAACAAAAAAAATAAAAAAATATAACAATTGCCTTTTTTTTTTTCGAAATTAAAACATGGATATTTCAATCTTTGCATTTTTTATTGTATTATCAGTTATGCCTTTAAGGATTTGTAGTGTTTCGATGATAAATTTAATTTCTTATTAATCTGTTCGAAGCCAAACACGAGAAAAGAAAATTTATAAAAAATATAAAGGCAGCAAAAAGTATTCGAAACAGCTTTCTTTCCTTTCTAAATCACTTATTTAACCCTATTACAGAGATGCTTGTCGAAATCTCTGTAATACATAATTGTACCTACTCAATAATTGTACTCAATAGGATTAACTGTATACTCAACATTGGCCATTCTGCCAATGTTTATCCATTCTGCCATTATGTTAAAATTATGTATGCGATCCCTCTAGTCTTTTTCAGTTAACGAAAGCAAGAGATTTGTCAGTCCGCCGGTCGCATTTTGTCATGTGAAAAAAAAGTATATAAATTTTGTTATTAGGCGACGGGAACCGTTTCACAACTGTGACCGTAGGCGTTGAGGGGCGGGAGCTATGGGAGGCGGCCACCTGTTTCAAGGATGCACAGGTGCAGGTGTGTGAGAGTCAGTATAAAAAGCAAAGCGACCAACGCCACGACGCCAGTCGTAAGAGCGCCCCGGCGTAGTTCGCCGGAACTATGGCGCATAACTTTACGAACTGGCTAAATGACACGTTGAACGGCGGTCCCGCGTTGAACTCTTCGGAGTTCGACAGCTTTGCTGAGCTCGTCACCAAAAATATAAACGCTTTTTATACACCGTTCTTGGTTGTGATGGGCTCACTTGGAAACATGATTTCACTCTTCGTTTTTTACGCGAGTAATCTACATCTCCAGTCGACCAGTCAATACCTGTCCGCTCTGGCCATTTGTGATACTTTGTTCTTGTTACAACTGATACCGCCCTGGCTCAACACGATGCAATACACGAATATGTTTACACGACAAGGACTGTGCCAGCTGTTCGTGTACATATCGTATGTTTCCAGCAGCCAGAGTACTTGGCTAGTCGTCGCATTCACCGTGGAACGATACATCGCCGTGTCGCGTCCATTGCAACGCAACCTGCTCTGCACGATGACCAGATCACGATACGTCATCGCTACTATACTGATAATGGGATTCGTGGTGAATATACCACTATGGCGATATGCAATTTCAAAATCGAACGAATGCAGCGTCGACTACCACTACTTGGTGCCAGCGTCGCGCTTTAACATGGTAGACACGGCACTTGCATTCACGCTGCCCCTAATTATAATAATGGTCTTCAATGGCTGCATAATGCATCGAGTGAGGCGAAATAATCGCGAACAGAGGGCTGAAGAAGAGACCATGCAGCACTTTCGAATAAGAACTGCAAGAAATAGAAACCAATACAAAATGACCAGGATGTTGCTGTTCGTCTCTACGGTGTTCGTGGTTCTCAACTTGCCCGCCTACGTGATGCGTATTATCTCCTACGCCTTAAACTTGGTGAGTACGTGTTGATACTTTCAGAAGCATAGCAATTCAAACAAATTGATTGTTCTCGCACGCGTTCAATAATAATTTATTTAAGAAAATGCAAAATATCCTAATTTTTTGTTTCTATAGACTTTTAGACTAATAGTTCTTTAAACTAATTAAAATTCCGAATACACTGTAAACCTTCAGTAAAGATAACGAAATAACAAACATTCTAAAAAAGCACCGAGCTTTCAAGATAAACTCGATTGATTCGAAGTTCAAAAGTGAAAATCTCATAATAATAATGTAATCGGGATTTCGCAATACTGTATCACTCCACTCAAATTAATCGCAAGATGATTGAAAAATAAGCGATAGAGATATTTCGTGCTTATTTGTTGCTCGTGCAATGAGTTTACTTTATAAACGAAGTTTTTACGAGAATGAACAATGCATTTTCATTTACAAATTTTTAATCCGTACTATATTATAAATACATACGATGGAAAATTCCTAATAATGAGCGTTAGATGCCAGTAATTACCTAAATAAATAAAAGGTGCTCGTTGTATAAAATAAAAAGCCAAATGGATAAATCATGTTACCATTCGACTGATAAAACCGTTTTTAGTCAACTTAGTGCAAACAAAGGGTTATTATGTTCAATGTTGATGTAATTTTTATATTCGTGTTGTAGTGAACCAAAGAAGAGATAGACAAACCATCGATGCACCCCTTTCCGGGTGTTCAGAATTATTCGGTATAATCAGATGAAATAATAAAGAAAAAAAGCTTTCTTAAGTTTACGTTAATGAAAATGTTTGACGTGTAACTTTAATTAACCGAAAATGAATGCGGTTTTATCGGCATCTTGAAATATTTTTTATATAGGTAGATATATATTTCTTACGTTCTTCCTTAGTCGTTTAGTGAATATTTCATGACTAGATCCTGGCGAAGTCATTAAAAAAAATAAAGAATAGAAGCAGTCACGTACCTGAGTCAAGTCATAGAAAACAATGTAGGTATATGTATAATATATATATTTCCTGGACGCAGGGGCGAGTGATCGATTGCTAACGAGGGTGTAATAATGACCTTGATATAAACGATTTGGAATTTGCAATTTTATAGCGCTTTCTAGCTTTTGTCTCATATGAATTTTCTAATTAAAACATAATCCGCAATTTAGTTTCTGAGAAATGATATCCCAAGATTCAAGGTAAGTTGTGAACCGTACCTACAATTTACTACTATGTATATTATTGATTTATTATTCATAATAACCAACTATTTTTATAGCTTATTAAGTTTCATTTATTTTTACAGGTCATGGAGTGCAGAAGTCCGCACGAAGTTGGGGTGGGGTTATAACAACGGAAGATATGAGTACCAAAATGCACGAGAATGTCAATTCTCAAGTAATGAACACGAGAAATATAAGAAAACTTAAGAACTAGACGTCCATCGGTTTATTACAGAAATTTAGAGAAAATAAATAAAAGTCGCGGGCAAATACTAGTGTTATATACGTCGAGAATTTCGTCGAAAGCAAAATCAATCAAGTAATATAAAAGAGGAAACTTCGGACCCTTGTTATAATTTATTTGTGAATTAAATATTTGTAATTTTTATTATGTATATTATGTAAGACAGCTTAATGTAATCAATAAAAAAAATTGGAAAAAAAAAACATTTTCCTGTTAAGGCTGAGTTTTCCTGTCGGGCCTATATATAATATAAACTATTATATTATGACGAAAATATGTTATGATTGAATACTTTTCCGGTAGTTTGCTTGAGTAGAGTTATAAAAATATAATATAATAAATAAAATAAATTATTAATTAATAAAAGAGACTAACATTCTTACTTTTGGAAATGGCTAATAACAGGGTATAATAATTTAATACTGTTTAACAGGGTATAGCCAAATAAAGTTATATATAAATAAGTCATAATAACTACGAATATTAAATAGGGCACATTCTTAATAACGCTTAAAGACGGAGAAAAAAAATTAAATAAAAAAAATTTCATAACGTTCTGCTATCAAAGGCTGATATTGAATTGCTGGATGCGAAATACGCGAATGCATTTTTAATCAATCCATCCTTAATATACCTTCCTAAGATGTATTCATGCGTATCTTATCACGGTAATATCGCAAATTGTCGTAAGGTAATATCGTATGGGGGATATGACGGGGGAACAACACTTGTTGCTTGCGCTGCTGTGCCAGTCGTGCCTGTCGACCCTCTACGTTCTCCCTCTTTGCGTCTTGTCCTCCCACCACCCATCACTTTTCTACGCTAATATTATAAAGAGCAAAGGATTTCATTTTATGTAATGGATAAACTCAAAAACTACTCAAGTGAATTTTAAAAAATCTTTCTTTTTTTTTTTGAAAGCTACTTTTATCAACCAGTACCACATAGGCTTATTTAATTTTCATACTTTATTTTCAAGTTAAAAAAATACAAATAGCTCTTTTTAACAAAAAAAAAAACGTAATGAGGTAACAAATATAAAAAAAATACAGTCAAATTGAGAAGTCGGTTGAAAAGTAATCTAAAATGTGAATTATTTGCTTGTAAAATTAATTTTTTGGTGTGCGCTGCGAAAACAATTGATAATACATAGAATAATAACTATTAACTATATTATGTTTATTATAGTACTCATCATACAAAATTTCCGTTATGTTGAATATTAAAATTACCTTGTAATTAAGTCATTGCAAGTCAATGTATTGATTGCATAAATAGAAATTTAAAATCGATGCCTCCATCATAGGCGACAAAGGCAAACTGCTACGTGATACTGTAGCTAAGCTACGCGCTACTATGTGCTACGAGTGACAGCTGCGAGATACGCAAAGAATCCTGCGAGATACTGCGAGAGATAATAATTTGATTTATTTCAGAAAGACTTTACTCACACACAAAGCGCACAAAAAAATTTTAAACGTTATTATTAATAATTTAGTTTAATTCAACGACTGCTACTCGTACTATGATTATTATGATTTTTATTAATGCGAATGTAAATCTGCAGCGAAAATAAATTTGCAATAGACTCGAACATTGGCGTAGTAGGGACCACACAAGCTAATTTTAAACTTTTCCCGCCTGAAAAATTGGGTATCTATGGCTCGTTTATTACTACTTGAATTTTAATTAAGGGCCTCTTGGACCAACTACAAGTAACGTGTTGATTAGTTAATTTTCAAGTATAACGCTAATTGAGGAGTAAATGTAGGAGTACCTTGTTTCAATTTTATTGAAATTACCCTTGAGTAATTCTGCTTGAAGATGGTGAAACTTGTACGCTCTTACCGGTGAATTTAAATGGCGGTTAGCCTACTTGACACTTTATTCAGAGATGATGAAAGAGGCCCTATGAATTACATAGATAGAGCCTAGGGCACAAAAATGCGTTAAAAACTGACTGTTATTATTTGCATCATTGCGATTGATATTATCTATACTGATGCGATTCGAAGCGTTATTATTGAGTACACGCCGTAAAGTTTGAAACGTTTATTTGTTCGCAGAATTCGCAGAAAGACAGCGGAAAGTGGGGGGCGTTTCAACAAATCACGCTCATGTTTTTCAATACGAACTACGGCATCAATTTCATACTGTACTGCTTGAGTGGACAAAACTTTAGGCGTGCTCTGAAACAATACATTCCGGGGCTTAGGAGGGCAGAACGACGACGAATGACCGACCGAATGGCACCCTCTTCTTCTCGACCTGGACGAACTAGTAGCTTTTCGAGTAAGTATAAACTTTTAATTGTTGTAGGAACATGAACTGAATTATAAGATCTATTATAATATTATAAAGAGGTTTGTATGTTTTTATTTTTGCATGTAGGAGGTAATCTTCGAACTACTCATACGAAATAAAAAAAATCTTTCACCAATAGTTATAATAGAATTAGAATTTCAAGATGGAATAGAAATATTCCACACGGGCGAATCCGCGGGCACCAGGTATCTAAAAATAAAGATTCAACTTAGCCTTAGGAAAAGTATAATTCCAGGCGTTATATTGCTTTACATATAGGTATATTTTGTCGACAAAGATCAAAATCGACGACAAAGACTTTGTAGTTGTAGAATACAGACTTTAGGACATTTGCAAGAGGCTGGCAATTTTTGCAATTGGCGATATATATTTGTTCTGATATCGATTTTTTTTGCCGTTTGTTGTAGCATCGTACGTAAGCGGAACTGAAGCGACTGACCGGACTGTTAACCCACCAAATGTTCAGAAGCAAAGCCGTATCGACGCTTTCCTAAGACGCTGGCGCTCCGACAACAATGCTGCTCGACAAGGACAAAACGAAACTATTCGATTGGATGACTTGAACGTAACACAAGATACACACGACGAACAGATATGACGCCATGGCCGGTTGCGCGTATTTCGCGGAACACAGGAGATAACGTTACAAACATAAATATTTATGACGACGACCAAGCGTAAATGCTGCGTCCAGAAATGAAAAAAAATATGCGTAGTGAGTATGGATGCTCGTCAATCGCAGAGCAACGATTGCGAGTGCTCGCCTTGCTCGACTAAGTATCTCCGCTTCAAAGTGGACGAATACGAATGCTTGTGCGAGTAATACTTCCACCACACGTTCGGGAAACTGCTCGGAGAACGAAAAGTGTAGGTTAATTTCACCCATAGGGTTCAGGGTGTTCACCCTAACTAGTTTTAATAGTAATTACCTATTTCTATAGAAATTAAATATAAAATTAGGACCCCCGTTTAACCTCTTAAGGTTTAGTTAAGAGTTAATTTATTATGTATTGTAAATAATCTACCAATTGTAATGTAATTATTAATAAAGGCTTAATTAATTTATTTAGTGTAAGATATATCTTAACTTTAACGTAATTTCACAATGTAAGGAAAAACACCAAAAAGTAGAGTCCATTTTTATGGCATTTCTGTATATACACATAATACCTAATCTATATATAAAATAAGAAAAGACGTATAATATGTGTTACTTATGTGTAATTGTGTATACTTACGTATTTGCTAACTTATTTTAAAATGTGTAATTTATACTTAGTGTAAGGAGTTAACAATGCATTCTCGATGATTCGTAATAGTAAGGTCCGTAATAGTACGCTGTTTCGAATGCGTGTGCGTTTAGACTTAGTGTAAGATAAAATATAAATTAGCTGACCCGGCGAACTTACAGTCTAACAGTCAATGTCGTGTTACCTTTTAGATAAACTTCATTTAGGATTTTAGGAAAACTCAACGGCAATTTATCGTCAAGGGAGCGTTGACGCAACGTGTGTGGCGATGTTGGGACAATTTCACCACAGTGTGCCTGCAAGAGTAGCGCGGTCAAGACGTGACCACAGTGAAAAGTATAAATAAACAAAATTACGGTTACTCACACAAAACGTCTGTAACCTTTTATTCATCTCTATAAGAATAAAATTCAACTATAACAATGATAAGATTTATGTATGTATGAAAAGGTAGATTGCCCCTTTAGGGCTAAATAGTGTAATTTGGAGAAACCCAATCGTCAAAAGGGATATATATATCCCTTAATTAATTAATTAAGTAATTAATTAGGGATTAATTAGTGTATAGCTAAATCACGATTGCGATTACGATAAAGCACTTATTTTGCGTGGCCAACAAATAGTTTGTAGAAGATAGTATGTAGAAGATATGATGTTTTAAAAGAAAAAATAAATATGTAAATGTATAATTGCTATTGTATATATGTCTATTCTTAATGATATAATCATTTTCATGTGCTACTATGATTAAACTCTTTTTAACAAAAAAAATAAACCGATTTCAGACTGTCTCATGGTCTTTTCTTATGGACCAAATTAAAACGGGACTACACGGGAAGCACCAGTTTTCAAATAAAAAAAGAATCAGCCAAATCGTTTCACTCAGTCGAAAGTTATGAGGTAACAAACATAAAAAAAACATACAGTCGAATTGAGAACCTCCTCCTTTTGTGGAAGTCGGTTGAAAATATAGTAATTTTTTATAGTAGGTATTTACAAAACTAACTAGCCCTAAGGAAATTAAGCTTCTAATGACCCTCTACTTTAATACAATGAGTTATTATTTTTACAATTAAAAAAGTATGTACTTATTTTATACTATATATATTTTTAGTACTTTATTTATACATCTTATAGTCCACTAAAATAAGGATTTCACCTCGAAATTGGAGATACCCAGCTATAAACTCGTGTAAACTTGTATTTAGACATCCTAAAAGTTCTCTCAAAACCTACATATGGTAGGGCGTCCGCGTCTATTAAAATTTAAGGTCAAAAGGTCACAAAGACAGATTTTTGTGCATTTTTTTGCAAATATCTCGTTTCCTATGGGGTTTTCGCTATTTGTATCTGTAATCAATTATGTAGAGTATTAAATTCCCTACAATTTTTGTTTGAAAATTTTTTTTATATGTTGAATCGTTTTCGAGATAGGGGGCGAGAGTGCGCGGTTAGAGCATCTTTTAAGGTCTACCGGTAGTCCCGGTCAAAAACACGCCATATAAAGTTATACATGTACAGTGACATTGATCATTTAAAATCTGCAACCTATGTAAAATGTTAAATGGATAGATATTTAATTAGTGAAAAAAAAGATGAAATCCGATTTCCTTACTGTTATTATTTACTTGATAACAGGAGAACTATTGATCCTACAGAGTTTTGGTAACTGCTCTAAAACTTTATTTCTCATAATTTTCCTCGTAGAATGATTATTTTAGACGATATTTTGTTATGAAAAACGGCTAACTATAAATTTCTAACTTTTTGAAAAAAATGACCGATTTTTGAAGTAGTGTATCTCGGGATCTGTTTGACATACAGAGCTGCGGTGGCACTCAAACTGTAGAAAATTTTATCTTCTTTAAGAGTGTTTATGATGACTTTCCTCTTAAAATGATTATTTTAAAAGATATTTTGTTTCGAAAGACGGCTATCTACAAAATTCTAACTTTTTTGGAAAATTGGCCCACTTTTGAAGTAGTGTATCTCGGGATCTGTTAGACATACAGAGCTGCGGTGGCACTCAAACTGTAGAAAATTTTATCTTCTTTAAGAGTGTTTATGATGACTTTCCTCTTAAAATGATTATTTTAAAAGATATTTTGTTTCGAAAGACGGCTATCTACAAAATTCTAACTTTTTTGGAAAATTGGCCCACTTTGAAGTAGTGTATCTCGGGATCTGTTAGACATACAGAGCTGTTGTTGCACTCAAATTGTAGCAAATTTTATGTCTTGTCTAAGTGCAGGCAAACTTCACATAATATTGTGATTTATTATAATAAACAGTTGGTAATTGTAATTGTGTTACGTGTTTCTGACACAGGTATTAGCTTAGGTCCCTCCACCACTTCGCCACTGTGACTTCAATATTGATTATAATAGTTAATTATTGTATTATCACTAATTAATAAACTTTATATGGCGTGTTTTTGACTGGAACCTCGCACTCGACCTGGAACTCTAACCGCGCACTCACCGCCCTCTATCTTGAAAACGATTCAACGTATAAAAAAGTTTTTGAAACAAAAATTGTAGGGAATTTAATTCTCTACAATATTGATTACAAATACAAATAGTGAAAACCCCATAGGAAACGAGATATTTGCAAAAAATGCACAAAAATCTGTCTTTGTGACCTTTTGACTTTAAATTTTAATAGACGCGGACGCCCTACCATATGTAGGTTTTGGGAGAACTTTTAGGAAGTCTTAATACAAGTTTATACGAGTTTATAGCTGGGTATCTGGAATTCCGAGATTCTTATCTAATTTTGACTTATTTAACTGGATGATTACACATCCTTACATATTATAAAACAAAGTCCTCTGCCGCGTCTGTCTGTTCGCGATAAACTCAAAAACTACTGCACCGATTTTCATACTGTTTTCACCAATAGATAGAGTGGTTCTCGAGGAAGATTTTAGTATATAATTTATAAAGTTACGCGGGCGAAGTCGCGGGCTGCTGCCTAGTATTTAAAATACTTTTTAAGTATTTATTTTAAACTATATATTTTTAGTATTTTATTTATATATAAAATATTACTTTATACATTATTACGTAAGTAATATATAAAGTTGCTGTCCGTCTGTATGATTATTTTCTAATATAAGCAATAGTAGAAATTCTTGTGACAATATAGTTAAAATAGAGTAGGAAAATAAGAGATGTCATTAATGTATTATTAATTACACTGTTGTATTTGTTAAGTGTTGTATTATTGTAGAAAATAAACTAGAAAAATATATTATAACAAGTTTTATTTTTAAATATATAAACACCAACTTCATTATTCATTAGGACAACTAATAAAAATATCTTATTTTTAATCTATTACCTATTTGTTTGAACCTTTCATTGTTTTTTAAATGGATAATGTTTATCAGGCAGGTTAACGGTTCAAATCATGATAAGCTTGCTATTAACAACTATTACTACTATCAACAGAGGGTATCGAAACCTATATATAATAATTCTTTTTAACAAAAAAAAAACCGTCTTCAAACCGATTTCTTGTGGATGCCATTGTCGGAACTGGACCAAATTGAAATGGGACCACACGGGAAGCGCCAGCTTTCACATTAAATAAGAATTATCAAAATCGTTCTCTTTTTTCTTTTTTTATTTGAAAGCTTGTGCTTCCCGTGTGGTCCCATTTTAATTTGGTCCAGTTCTGACAATGGTATCCAAACCCATTAGAAAAGACCTTGAGACGGTTTGAAGTCGGTTTATTTTTTGTTTAAATATACCTCGTGAAGTGTTGCAGCAAAATGGAACAGAGTAAAGGGAAAGAAAATTAATAAAAAAACGTTCAATTTTATTAACAAGTTTTACGGGACATAAATACATAAACAATGGGTTTTTGTAATACAAATGATTACGTAGACACGTGTAATGTGGAAATTCTTTGAGAGATCATAATAAATAATCTACATAAACATTCATTACCTACATATTACATAACTTCTTTAAAGATAACTATACGTAAAATATACAGGATGTGGCCTATAATAAGAGCAATAAATTAAAATATTTAACGAATCAGTAATTAATTCCAAATGGTTTCAATTAATTAAAATGAAAAACAAATTTACTGTTATTTTTTAATTATGTACCAACATAATGTGTTCAGTCGGAGTAGGTACTATTTGACATTGACATTTACGATCGTTCTCGCCCCAGTACCCTGTACCAAGACATCTAACGACCGATAAGCGACAATTTTACGGATCATGAAATTCTTGATTATGTATTGTAACTTTGGATTGCTATATCTCTGAATATAAGCACTTAGGAGCATTATGATTAGGTTAAGTTAAGGTAACTGCATATACTCTATAGAATGATCGTTTAAATTTATTGCTCACACCTTGTATAGTAGCGACTCTGTTGGCTGCCACCTAAGCGACGCTCCCTCGACTCTTCTCCAGTGATATAAGTTTTCATATTGTTTAGATTTTTCAGAATTTAATGAAATCAGATACTGGTAAATTATCCGCATTAACCTAATAGAAGTGGGTACGTACACAATACAAATTAGGTATGTAAGTACTGCATATTACACAATGATCTAACGCCGCGTCTGCACGTCTCTGTTTAAGTATATCCTCTCGTAAAATATTGTTGGAATCTTCATGCGGTTTCCTTTGTTAATGAGATAATTATACACAACATAATACTGTATCTGTACCAATATCTCAAAAACATAATCTCTGCTATATTTTTATTCTGAGGCATACAATCGTTTTGATTCAATATAGAACGCCAAATACAAAGAATCATATTTACATATTCATATTAACATTTAATACATATAATTCCCCCCGTCGTCGCACAATGACCTATTTACGAACGCAAAATTCCCTAAACGCGATTTTGAAAATAATCGTCAGATAAATGCCTGAAACGTCTTTAGTCACAAATGGACCCGACTTTTTGGCTTTATTTGATTAGAAAATAAAGTAAATAATTGAAAAGTACATATGTAATATTATATCGACCTAAGCTGTATTGTGTTAAATGCACCCTTAAATCTCACGGCACAGATTACCAATTTCTAATAAAAAAATTGCCTCAATGATAATACAATAGTTGAACAAATCTCAAGTTTCACAAAGGAGCTAGAGATGCTACAAGCTTAGTACTAGGCTACGTGGTACAAATGCTCTTTGTGCATAAGATACTAGCGTTAAAGACGCTAAAAGCGAATTTCTTGGAAGTACTAAAGAATAGATATGTAAGAGATTTTATTAATAAATAAATAATCAAAACACGACATCATTTCTTTAGAAATTTAATAAAGAAACACGAATGAGTTTTACATGCAGTAATAATAAGCTTAAAAGCTTATGCAATGAAATAGGTATGTAATGCAAAGAATATTATATAATGGATATGATATCAATACTAATTAAATTAGTAGGGGTCCGTCATGGGTAATTTACTTTGTTTTCAGAAATATCGTGTTTATAGGCTCTATAAATCATACTGAAAATAAATTGACGATTTTTAAATTTTTTTCTGTATGTATGTATGTATGTTCCTCCATCACTCTCAAACGAATTAACTGATTTTTATGAAACTTGGTAGATAAACATTTAGAAGTACGGGACGCGTGATAGGCTACTTTTTATCTTTTTTAACGCGAACGAAAACGCGGGCAACAGCTAGTGTGCAATAAATCTACACATTTTATTGCGAGCAATAAGAACAGTTACACAGAAATCTTCGAAATCTGTCGTATTAAAAGTAGTTCTTGCATTTTCACATGTTCGTGACCTTTGTGTACACATACACCTTGTTATACACATATGGCTTTACATAAGCGAGAGGGTTGAGGCTAACATAAGGTATATCCCTTATAGGTCACTAGGTCAGTAGGCGGATTCAAACTGGAATACTGGAACCAATGAGGGCAGTGGAAGGAGAGAGATAGTTACGTTTGAGGGAGAATGAAATAGAAACAATCATGCAAGTAAATTACGTAACCCACAAATCTTATAAACTGAGAATTTCACAAATTTTATTATTATAATATTATTTGACTAAACAAACTTGCCTATCATTTACTTAAAGATAGTTAACGTTATAAAATATGTAATTTTAATTAAATTCTGTTTTGTCATTTGTTATTTAATTGTATTCTTTAATACAATTAGAATTTTATATATAATTCTTTCTGTGCTAGCGACTTCGTATGCACGGTATTCGGTTTTTTTTTGTTTTTAAACCAATTGGAATGAAATAAACACTAAATGTTAACAGTAAGGTTGCTACATCAGTAAAAGTGCAATTTTTAAATATAAAAAACTTTCCCCTTTTTATCCCTCTTTTCTTATTAAACCGAATTAACGTCGGTCTACCCATTTTCGAGTTTTTGAAGCGTAACCAAACAAACTTAACATTTTCTACACTAATTTTATAAAGAAAAAAGAATTACCTAAATTTTTGGATTTTTGTTTGTACAACCACTCACAAAGGTACCTCTACTTTGGTACCGATTCTAAAAATTATTTCTCCTACTTATTAGCGAGTAGCGAGTAGCAATAACATAGGCTATATTTTGTAATAGACTTAGATAACATACTCATATTATATGTTATAGTATCTACGTTAAACTAAAATATTCTTCTAATCTGTAAAATTATTTATACAAAAGTAGAGTTAATCTCAATAGTATCTTGTACAGAATATAACAGCGTATTTCTTGAGATGGGCTTACAGACAGACGTAGCCAATAAGCTCGATAGCTCAATTCAGATAGTGCGTTGTAGCGAAGTGTATTATAATATTTATTCCTAAGAGGGTTTCGCTGGATTATAATAGATTAGCTATTCACAAGTTCTTAATATAATTAATGGTCCGTGAGCCAGCGACAGATTTTCATGACCAATTTCCTCTCAGTCGATAACTTGTAAAATGACTGAGAGAGTTGTATCATGAAGCGTTGTGAACGTCAGCTGCGGCTCCGATGGTGGGTTTGAGCAGTAGAGTGGCAGCCGCCCACGCACATAATAAAAAAAAAATTTTAATCATTTATTCCCGATTAAAAATTCATCAAATTATAGTTAGCCTAATATTGTGAAGAAACAAAATTGTCAGCTATTTATAAAATGGTAGATTATACGTCAGCAGGTCACACGAATATATACGTGTTCAGTGATTACCTCCCTATAGAAAATTTATCAGATGATAGTTTATTTATTACTGTTAATAAATAAAAAAGTCAGCTGGCTATATCTTGGTGGAATGCTTGTCAGCTGATGCTTTGAAAGTGTAACGGGCTACCACTGCTCAACCCACATGATACAACTCTCTCAGGCATTTTACAAATTATCGACTGAGAGGAAATCATTGACGAAATTAGTGCCAGGCTTACGGACCATAAGGACTGAAAAACTTAAAACTACTATTACTTTACATTCGATACGATAAACCACTTCGTTTTGGAAGGCATTCTGTTTAACTTTGTAATTTTTAATATATATATTAAAAAATATATTTAAAAAAAAAGAATATATAATGAAGCAAGAATGTCTGTCCGTATGTCTGTTATTTTATCGTGGGGTACCTTTCATCCAGAAAAAAATAGAACCGTTTCCGAGGGATCATGTAAAAATAAAAAAAGCGCCTGACAGAAATATACGAACAATAAAATGATTGAAGAAAGAAAACAACTAAGAAAGAGGGGGCGAGAACGGAGTCGCGTGCAAAAGCACTAGATATACGAGTATAATGAAGCGACAGTTATTTATAACAATCATTAATCATTACAGTACTTACTAACTAAATCGTAACTATATACTGTGCTATTCATGTTAAAACTTTCTTTTTAATTTTTATGTATATGCAACTTTAATATCATTCATTACTAGTTCGTAATTTATACGAACATCGAAACGCGTCGCAATATTCAGAGGCCTTAATCAAACAGCCACGGATACAATACGACGCGGATGACCGATCAAAAAAAGTGCAATTTCGCGAACCGAACCAGAAAAATTAACATTGTCCTTTATTAAAAGCCCCTATCTGTCCAATGTAAACACGGCGATTTCAATTTAATATTGTTCTCCCTGTAACGTCAGCGGCAGCATAGTTGGTGGAGATTCTGCACTCTTTTTATTTATTATAGCTTAACGCTTTGCAAGTCTGAGTTTACGGATCAAAGGATGTATTTTTTCTACATATTTTTTTCTGTACAGTTAACGTTCTTAACCTCTTCCTTTTTTTGGATGTCGGTTAAAAAGTGGACAGCTTATGTCTATTATTATAATTAATTGTGTTTATTTTAAAATTTTAATTAAAATGCCGCCGCTAGAATAGGCTCTTTATTTGTACCTTGGTAATGGTATTAATCCCTATGTAAATAAATTACTTCGTATTCAAAACTGTTCCAATACCTTTATATAACTTTTTGAATTATTCAATTCGGACAAACCATTCGAAAGATATCACGA
Organism: Synanthedon vespiformis; assembly: GCA_918317495.1. NCBI lineage: Eukaryota > Metazoa > Arthropoda > Insecta > Lepidoptera > Sesiidae > Synanthedon > Synanthedon vespiformis. The sequence continues at coordinate 10,877,581 of OU906947.1, forward strand.
AAAAAGTCGCGTGTTCGATGTAGGCGTCGCGTCGGCTCCCTAACGTCCCTTACGGTCGTATGCGGAATCGAACAATTTGATAAATACCCGTGCGCAGCCGGGGCGGGCGGCTAGTGTATTATAAATATAAAAAATAAATGGCGGCGACGCCGCAAACAAAGTTGATTTCACTAGTGGTACAAAGACACAATTACCGCCTTGTCCAGTCCAGTCGTCAAAGGGTGGATCGAAAACATCGAGACGGTAAGCGTCCCTTTGTTTCGTTCATGATAATTTAAACGTCAACCAGCCATATATATAGAAATGCAACCCACACAGCCTTTGTTCTGTTCCAATCCAATACATGTCACGATATATATTTTTTTGTATGTCCAAGCTAATAAGAGATCTCATCTCTTCAGGATGTGATTGTAATTTCTCATATTGGTATAAATAGTACTGTATTATTGTAAAATGGGATAATACTAAGTACATAAGATGAATATTCTCTCGAATACGGAGTCGGCAAAGAGGATTTAGTCTTCGCTCAGGGCTCAGACGGTTTAATCTGCTTGTCAATAATATAATCGATAAACTTATCAGCACACGGACGGAATCTGGTTGCCATTGATAACGTGTCAGTTAATAATATAAGTTGTGTGCTGCTTCGTCGGTCGATAGAGGGACTGAGAAACTTGTAACCGGCCATGAATGCCCAGCTTAAGTAGTGGTTAAGATATTAAGTATCAGTAAAACGGCAATCACACCATGCAATTTGAATGTTTCCTATTTAGGAATCTAAGTAGAGAGCTCGGGATCACACTACGCTAAATTGATTTCTAAATCGAAGACATAGAGTTGAAAATGGATAAACTCTCAATTGAATCCAATCTGTTCTAACTGCGATCACACCTTTCGATTTCCTAAATTGGATACGTTCAAATTGTAAGGTGTGATAGCCCTTTTAGTGAAAACGTGCATCAAGGGTCCAATATAATAACACCTATTGAAACCCGCTTCTGTTATGTTTCGGATGACCCGACGGTACAAAGTCGGTTCACGGATTTGCACATCCGATATGAAAATCGTTGAGTTGCAGTGTTTTCTTTTATCTTTTATGGCAGAAATAGTCAAGTTTACATTTAATTTTGATAATGTAATTACAACTATGGACTAATTTGTATGGGAATAAATAATTTTTGTCATTTATTTTATTATTATACGGTTTAGTTCTTAATGTACGAGTATATGAATCATCAGAGTTTTTAAAAAGATTTGGTACATTTTTTGGTTTGAAACAATTTTATCATTTGTTATTATTAAATAGAAGAGTAGAGTATATGAAAACGGGAGGTATGAATTTAATTAGTTATCCTAATTATTTTTTCAAAGAATATTAATTATGTTGAGGCGCAAATAAAAATTCTTACTAATATTCAAATATCACGAATTCAATTCATAGCAAAACAGAATAGGTTGTCGTGTACTTATTGTTTATTCTAAAAAAATATGATAGATTATATTATGATGTGTTATTCATTAGTTAATCCCCACAAAGCATTTGAACTCATATGTAATAAAATTGGCGATATTCCAAATCATCTGAAACTATGGGGCGTGTAAAGAAATCACTACTCGTCAAATCACTAACGAGCGGATATCTAGAGACTAGTACCGTCTACTTGATCCATACACTTTTGCCGGCTAATTATGAAATTTTCCGTAACAATTTTTATAGGTACAGTCGGCCGCATAAGTCGATTAACACATTCATAATTGCAAAACAACTAAACACTAAACACTTAACGCGCCAAAAGTCGTTGTCACAACGACTTCACGTACAAACGATCGTAAAAAGCTTCAGTAGGTAAGTAATTAAGTAAGTAAGTTAATCGACTTATGCGGCCGACTGTACCTACGTAATCCTGTAAACTACAAAATTGAAAACCAAGGACGGAAGAAAGATCAGAGTCAACTTTTCCGAGTTCTAAGAAACGCCATTTTGTAGTTCGAAAAGTATCAAGTAAACTATCACCCCAATAATCTAAAAAAAACATATAAGTCACAGTCCACACTACAAGCTTTAAAAATAGTCTTTGTCATGTGAGTAAGATCATAGTCATGGTGACTAAAATTCTTTTTGTTCGTTTCAAACTGCTAAATTAAATTATTAGTTTACGTAAATAATATTATTTTTATGTTTCTAACATTTTATTTTAATAATGAAACATCATAAATTATATATACACATTCATTCAAGCTGCATCATGACTGTGTTTTGAAAATATGTATTAGAATTGAAATAGGGAAGTTTTTTTTGCATTTAGGTGAAAATTTGCCTACTTCTTGATTGACTATGATCTGTCTCACCCCTTGGTCTTCATCAAATATCCTTCACTTACCATTGTCTTCGTCTACTGCCAGTGGTCCGACGGATCCGAAAAATCGTTTGTCGAGCAGCTGAAGTAACTGAAGAGCGCTTTCGTGAACTGGAGAGCGCGGACACCCGGTACACATGAGGGTCACATTGATGATAGCAGTGTAGTGATCACACGGGTACTCCCTAGTGAACAGCAAAACGGAATTACTCATTGGAAACTAGTAAATCTAATATAATATATAAAATGCTAATGTTTGTACGTGAAGACAGGGTTTTCTCTATGACCACCAACTCCAATAAACTTCCTGTTTGGGTGGTAAATACCCCTTGGTCTCCTGGTGAAAGTAAGGGAGTTTGGTAGCGGTGGGTGGAAGTGGATGGTTGTGGGTGGCAAAAATGTGAAAAAATATATATCTGTCCTTTTCTAACTCATGTGAACTTCTGGAAATATTCAGAACATATTTCTGGAATGATTTAGTCTAGAAAGCTGTCAACTGTTTTTGACAACTGTCAAAATCGTTTCGAAATTTTCTAGAAAAGTCTAGAAAGTTCTAGAAATGATATAGAAAGTTTGTTTAAACCGACAACTATAATATAATTTGATCTACTCTATATACATCGTATGTTTAATGGTCGAATAAGTCTCTCAATATCTAAGATAGAAATATATAATATCTACGTTAAAAATGGATTCTTAAATATTTTTTATACAATTAAACATGCGATGTATTTTTACCCGAGCAACGCCGAGTTTCGCTGCTAGTATAATATAAAAGCAGACCTTATCACGCCTTGTTCATATTTCATACATAAGTTCTAAGAGTCACTCATATTTGTCTAAGACTTGCATACGAAATTGCAAAAAGTACTTGTTAATCTAAACCTTGCTTTACAGTGATTTAATAATAATTAGCGCCTCTTTCACCAACGTCATGTAAAGTGTTGATTAGTTACTTTTAGAAATCATTTTCTGTTTTATTGAATTATGCACTCGTTTTACTGCATCATTCGATAGACGATTTTTTTTATTATTTTCTATTCAATATTTGGGACGTTTACCGTACAAATAAAGGTATACCAGCTCCATAGTCCCCGGTTACCGGTGACTTTAAATGACAGTTACGTTAAGTAGGCCATGCTTGACGTTTGTGAAACAGGCGCTTAAACTTATAATTTTTAATTGCAGCTTGTTTTATTCGTTAGTGCTTATTATATTATATTTTGAAGAAGGCAATAGAAATATTGATAAAGGTATTTTTTTTTAATATAATCTGGATTTTATGAAAAAAAAAAATAACAGTGTATATTTTAAATTCGCTGCTCACGTCGTTACTAAAACAACTTTATTAAGGGGTGCGATAGTTTCCGGGAAAAAGGCTTTTAATAAAAGCTCTGTTTGAAGGCGACGGTGCATGTTGTTATTGCCCATGGAATAATTATTTCGCATCGAATTTTCCTTTTAAACTTGCAAATAAATTAGTTTACAAAAGAACGCTCATGCGTTAATATATTTATTTTACAACGGAGGTTTGGTCAAAGCCTTTTTCATATTGGAATACCTAGATTATGTCACCTAGGGGGCACGAACGCACACTGCTGACTTTGTAAACATTTCCAAGTTCATATAAATTCCCTACTAATATTAAAAATGCGTAAGTGAGTTTGCTTGTTCTTTATGATTTCATGCCCCAACTATTAAAACAATCATCATGAAATTTTTCATAACGGTGCCTACACTGCTTATCCACAAAGTACTGTCTTCAGGGGATCAGTAAGAAAATCGAAAAATAAATGAGTAAATAAAAATAAATTAAGCATTTGCTTATTGCTTATCTGCCTACTAGCTGGCGCCCGCGACTTCGTCCGCGTTGAAAAAGAAAAAAGTAGCCTCTTCTAAATGTTTATCTACCAAGTTTCATCAAAATCAGTTAATTCGTTTAAGAGTGATGGAGGAACATACATACATACATGTATACAGAAATAAATTCTAAAAATCATCAATTTAGTTTCAGTATCCGTGTATAGAGCCTATATACACGATATTTCTGAAAACAAAGTAAATTATTCCATGACCGACCCCTACAGATTTATTATTAGTATTGATTGATGACGCGGACGAAGTCACGAGCACCAGCTAGTATATAATTTTTTTTTAAATTATTTTATGTTAATGTTGACAGACACGCTGACGGTCCAGTTGATGGTAGGTGGCTATACTGCCGCCTATACTAATACAAGCATCGCCATACGATACGACGACCTTTAATATCATTTTATAAAAAAATATTGTCCATTAAGTTAGCCTTTAAACATATATAACAACGCACGCGAAACGCCGCGCCATCTGTAATTAGATACGTGTACAAAACAACTTTAACAAGTCAACATTGCTGCCAATGTAAGCGCCACCTGTGAATAGTAATGTGAAATGACTTGAACCCTTACCTTGCACTAAATATAGTAGCCAGCGCCATGAAACAACCGTCAGCAACCCTTGGCGGTCCTGTGAAACATTTGTCTACGGTCCAATCCAACAGGGGGCCAATGTCAGGGTTGCAGTCGAGCAGTAACACTATGGTCTCACGGGCCAACTCGTATACCTACGGACACATATATGCCATTAGAGATTGAACTAAAACTATGAATGAAACTAGTGGCCCGCTCCCGGCTTCGCACGGGTGCAATTTTTTATTCAATCCAGCCGAAAAATTACCAACAGATGGCGCTATGTTAATAATATTAAATAAAATTGACAATAAAAAATAAACAGCATTGGTTATAAACTATCCTGACTTTTAAGTTGGACCAAATTACGCATATTATTTAGTTAAGAAGTGTTATCAAAATCGGTTCAATAGTTTAAAAGTTCCGTTATAGAGATTACAGTCATATAAACGCGTTTCGGATAAACATAGAACCTATAGAACCTATAGAAACCTATGTTCTCGATATGGACAGGACTTTGTCAGCAAACACAAACGACATCATTTCATGAACATCTTTTTAAGAGGAGAATGTTTTGGCTTGATTAAAATTAAATAACATTCAGAGGACAAAACTGATAGGTAACGACAAGTCGTCCTCCTATTTGCACCAACTAGACAATACAATACAAGTATCATGGAATGGACAATGAAATCCTCATCCATAGTATGTATTCCATCTTCTGTGTGTCGCCTATTGTGTTAATGGATCTTCTGGGTTTCTCTATAAGTTTGCGTATTCGACCTTAATTAACATACTGAATCAAGTTTAGACTCACTTTATCGTTAGTAGAGGAGAGCATCTCGCTTAGCCACGGATACAGAGGACCGTCTTCGGCGAGGGCTTGAGGTGCGAAACACGGTCCGCAGCACACCAGCGAGCTCATAGCCTGTCATATCAAATCAACGTTTACAGTTGGCACAAGGTTTCTATTTTTCAATTGCATATAAATGATGGTCCAGTATCCCTCAAATGATTTCTTTACTGATTACTAACAGGCTGAATCTTCGTGAGTAGCTTCGGTTTTCTGAGACGAACAACTTTATCCTCTGCGAACATTCTCGATAAAGGTAGCTAAAGGTGTTAGCAGCCGTAAAAAACTTCCAAGCTTAGGACTGGGAAAGCGCACCACTCAATTTGTAGGACTATGTGGCCATTTTATTATACAAATGTTTAACTAAGCTGCAGAGAAAAAATCAGCTGGTTAGTAATAATTTTTATGATTTATTGGGAGTGGTTTTTTGGGATGGATGGGATGGGTAGTATAAAAGTTTTTAGTCTCGGCAAACTGAAGCTACTCACGAAGATTCAGCCTGTTAGTAATCAGAAAAAAAAAATCCTTTGGAGGGATCTTGGACTATGACATGGATAATTTAAGGTAAACGAAAAAAATTAAAGTACCTTAAGCGAGGACAAATTAAGCCTCTCGTCGACCTCCTGATGCGGAGGTTGAGTCGGCTGTGGCACCAGAGAGCCGAGATGTTTGGCGAGGGGGCCGCACCAGCCGGAGAACAGGGAAAACAAACTCCGACACAACTCCTTCTTCATCAGCGACCCGTACATTTCCACTATACAAAAGTTACGACTATATTATAATGTACACACTACACACCACTCTTTGTATTGTAGACAGAAGTCATTTTGCTAATAGAGTTATACAACTCATATGATTACTGTCTACTCATAATTAGTCATTTATAATATTAAATTTTAAAAAAATTGGGTTAAATAAAGTAAAAACTTACATGGGAAGCTTTTAACAAGCTCAGTGACGAAGTCTGCGAAGGTGAGACGTTGTTCTCTCGCCGCAGGCGCATCTTTCTCAGCTTCCACTTCGAGACATTGTCTCACGCCGTCCAAGTACTCAGTCAAAGTGGGGTGCAGGCTGCCGCCCTCCAAAGCGAAAGAACTGCACGACATTCAATATGAATTAAAATAGCGATCGGTTAGCTAGTCTTAACTATGAGGCATTGATCACTTAGGGAAGTGACTACATTTATTCAACTCAATTGCCAACTTTTATCCGTAGTAAATCAGAGATTTGTATGGAGATGCCTACGCTTCCGTTCAGATTTCATTGTCTATTCAGCTTTCGCGCCAAACAGGCGTAACAGAAGAAAAGTCTGTGACAATGAAAAGCATTGTACTACAAGTCTATCTCAACTTCTCGTCGACGAATTAGGACTTGCATAGATTCTTAGTCATTAATTAGTCAGGACTTTGTTTTATAATATGTAGTGATGAAAGTAACTACCTAATTGGTCCGACGTTCAACTCTGGATTTTTAAATTTAATGTGCACTCCACAGTTGTTCTAACTGTAAACTGACGTCGTGTGAATTCCTGCTAACCAATTCTTGTGTGAATGCACAAGAAAATATCATAATATAAATTGCGAAGAGTACTCAGAAAGAAAGAATAAATGAATGAATGAATGAAGCATACCTGTTGGAGAATGTTTTCTTTTGTGCAATGAGAAGCAGCATTTTATTAAGATTGAGTCTTAGCGCATCGCGACGCCGGCGTCTGCGCATATTTTCTTGTTTGCGATCTACGGCTTCTCGCAATAGCGGCACCAACTCCTCCATGAGATCCCTATAAAGAACACACAAAGATTGTTGGCGATATTTTCTTTTTGTTGCAAGATAAATTAATGCGACCGTGAGTGGGAACGTCGTATGACGGTTTAACTGTGAAATTGTCATTATTACATATAAAATTATCTATTACAAAGTTCACCGTCAATCTGTCTGACGACCCTTGATATAAAAAACTAACGGAAGTGAAAAACTTAAAACTGAGTGTCCAACGCACACACATACAATCGGGTATTATATGCAATGTGTTGCCGCGATCGCGTACGCAGCTGGCGCGCGCATAACTGTGAGCATTAGCATGTTGCTCACGCGCGAACCGATAATTTTTTCCCTACCCAAAGTCATATAACGCGGCTATAGAAGTTTTCACTTCAAAAAAACTAATAAAACTCACTTGAGAGCGTCAGGATTGATGTTCCCGCAGGCGGCTATCGCGGCGTCCCTCACTTCAGGCACTTCGCAGCGCGCGAGTGGCACGGCCAACTTGTGAAGTGCACTCGGCGACGCGTGCGCACCGCGCGACTCTCCGCCGCTGCGCTCACTTAGCGAGTCGGGGGAGGAACTAACACAAACACAAATTTCATCTATTAAGCATACTATTATTATGTAACACTTGTATTAGATACTAATCAGCGTAATAGTATTCAATGTCAATTAACTTTGCAAGAACCTTGGATGTTACGAAAAAACTATAACTATACGCCATAGCAAAGTGTTTACAAATGAAACAATTTACAATGTAAGTCTATCAAAGTGTAGTGCAAAGGAATAAAATTATATTGCCCTTATAAAGATATGTTAAAAAACAAACCGTTATTATACAGATGGGTTTGATGTAGAAAATTTCAAATCAAAATTACTTTAAAAAATTCAAAACAAATGCTTCCCAATGCACTTTAGCGTCACACGTCCTGGTGTCTTAAGATACATGGACAATACCGGAAGAAAGAGAGTTTTCTTTCAAGCGGCAACAGAATTTTAAACAAACAACAACAATTTTTAACATAACAACATTGTGATTAGTTCACTAATGAGACCAATTTATTTTCAAATTTAACGTGTAACGTTCCTTTTACGGTTCCATCTAAGAAATTAGAATTTATAGTTTTTAAAATTTTAAAATTTTAATATTACAAATATTGCAATGAAAAAATCATAAAAAATGAATGACGTATTAAAAAACTACTACCATGATGATGTTTTTAAAGAAATTTATTAAACATTTACGGAAGCAAAACAAAGCACATAATGGAGTTCGTTTGTACCAAATCACCTGTATTGCGAAAAAAAAAAAACAAAAAGCAAATAATGTCAATGACAGTCAAAATCCTAACATTGTTTTGCGTAGTGGAATTTTTGCTCACGATGTCTTCTTTAGTATAAAATTAAGCTTTGGAAAGATGAATAAATGTAATCACTACCTTGAATGATACAAAATGAACTGTGAACAAAAAATCAACTATTGCTAAATATATCATAACGACATATTTATTTTTATCAACGCGAGAATTATATGCGAATCTAATACCGTATGATCGTCACAAGTCACAAAACATATAATATGTGGTTTAGAGCAGTTCATTTCTGAACAATGCATCGTGTGAAGTATATAGGTATACATAATATATATCGTGGCGGGTGACAAACGAGGACGTTATGTACACAAATGTGCGCTGGCTGTGTGCACTGGGCCGAGGCCGATGCCGTTGCGAGGGGATGAGCTGATGGATTCGGAATGATTGCATATGAATGTCCACCTCGTTCGTTTGTGGTGTCTGTGTGCGCGCGCATAGCTCAGTGGCAGCGTGAAGAAGCCGCCGGTTGCGTTCAGGCTTTCGCTGGACGAGCTGAGCGCCGCGCCGACCCATCCGTCCGGCTCGTTGCTACCGAACATACATAACGTTCTCACCTTCACCACGCTCCAAACTTTACCTACACTCACTCTACAACCGATCGAAACGACTCTAAAGAAACGGCCAGTCATCTAACGAGGAAGCAATGTCGACACGCACCTGAGACTTAGGTCCGGACTTGCGCACCGGATCACCGGACTCGGAACTGCGGGCACCACCAGGTACGCCATCGTCATGTAGTACTTCCACACCTGCATGTAACCGTCGCGCTCCTTCTCGGGTTTCCTCGGTAGGGCGGGACTGCGCGATAGCAGGGACGCACGGTTGTCGTTCACTGGCCTGCAAATATGTTAACACGATAACAACCAATTCCCAAATTACCTGACTCTCATTTCGCCTAAAATGCAAATTGCCTTTCCCATTACAACCAAATCTCAAATTGCCTGATTCCCATTTCGCCTGAAATCCGAAATGCCTTAGTACCAAATTGCCTGAAAAATTGAAAATATTATTAGATATTATGCATGTTTATTGTTTATCAGAGACAATTTTGTTATTTGCAAAGTTGCAATTGCAAAAAAGTTTATTTACCAATTTTTTTCTTATTTTTTGCGCGGGAAAATCTGCGAACCATATCCCCACCGATCATGTAACTCTTGCGTAACTCTAATTTAATCTGAGCCCTTGCTGACATCTCCACTTCAATCATTGAAAATTAAGGCGATTTGGATTTCAGGCAAATTGGGAATCGGTCGTTTTAGGATTTAGTCTATTTGAGATTCAGTCGATTTAGGATTCAGTCGATTTAAACTTCAGTCTATTTGGGATTCAGGCGTATTGACATTTCAGGCAATCTGAGAATTGGTTGTATTGGACCGGACGCTTCGTGTAATTAATTAATAATAATTAGTAAAATGCGTTTTCCACTTACGCTGGTTCTATAATAGTGAACAGAGCCTGTATTCTGGCATGCAGTATCGGCCAAGCTTGCAGAATAGTGGCGGGACATCGTGCTGGTACGCGGCTGCGGTCTAACACACCAAACAGTATCACCTGCAATCGAAAATCAAATCTGAGACAAATGAATTCTCGCCTCAAATTGCTTTAGTGGGCTCACTCTTGCAGAAGATTGTAAATAGTAAGAGTGAGCGATGCCAAAGTCCATTTCCTCCATCCATAACTGTTGTTAGCACACGTGGAAATATAGGTATCATCAAGTGAACTGCCATTTTCCGTATCAACGTTTATTGCCCTAATAAAACTTACCTCCCATGGGTCAGCGCCGTTGGTCGAGCTGCCACTCCAACTGTTCTTAGTCGAAGTATCATCGTGTTGTAAACCTACACAAAACGATCAGTTATAATGGGGGTAAGGTAATGTTTATAAACGTAAAATATTGCATTAAAATAGACCTGCTGTCCACACGACGTGACTGCGCTCCGCTATCCAGACGAGGTCAAGTTGTCCGGCGCTAAGCAGCGCCTGTTTTTCAGCGGGCGGTAGCAGGGGAAGACAACGTTCGGCAAGTAGGGGCACGTGTGAGTCTGCGACGTCCACCAGAGCCGGCTCATCGCGAGACAACTGCAACTTCTCAAGGAGAGCTTTTGTCTCCCTGAGTATGTGAACAGCCAAGCGTCGAGGATACGCCCTGCACTGGCACAACATGACCAGGGCCAATGCCTCGGCTCCTCTCACCACAGACGCCAACGGTTCCAGCTTCACTGAGGCGCCCGTGGTCACTGGCTGTTCACCGTTCTTCCAACTGGTGATCAATTGGAGTAACATTCGAAGTCCGTTCTCCACCAATTGAGGTGAAGTATCCTGTTGACAAAAACGTAATGTATTCTTGGTTAAAAAACAGAATAAATATGTAATGATACACACATTCGGTGATGTCAGGGATGCCAATAGTACATTCATCTTCTAATATATTATTCTATGTCTTTGCTTGTGTTTACCAGCAACACGTTACTGGATCGTCAGCTGATTTTATATTTAAAAAAAAAAACTTGATACATATTAAAAACGATGCATACCTGAACTTCTTTAGCAAGAAACTGAGTGAATCCTGCTAACACGTCCTGTCTCCATTCGGGAAAATCGACTATCAAGGTTTGAAGACTCTGAAAAGAGAGTCCTCTCAACTCTTCGTCCATGTGAACTGTGAGTCTACACAGAAGGTCCACTAACTCGCTGGAACTCATACCCTCAGGAATAAGCCTGCAATAGATAAAAAAAATTAGCATCTGCACATAAAAAAATTATGCTTGAGATAGAATTTTGAAAACAGTAACCTCGGAATAGCAGCTACGCAGGTCCTGAACAAATCTATTCGCGGCTTTCTCTCACCGGTGTTGATTTCTTGCTCCTTGGTGACGTTTTGCGTGTTGGTCAGCATTAAAGGTCTTCCATGGTGAGCGTCGAGAGCTCTCAATATCTCCACAAGAACTCGTCGAACGTATGGAAAATAAGCACTCATGCCAATGGAGCGAGCGGTCTCATCGGTGAGCATTTTGTTGAGGAATGTCTTTTTGACGCGTAAAGTGTTACCCGACGGCAGAGTTCCAGAGGTTCTTGGCATTGGCGGTTCGCCTTCTTTTTGCTGCAAACTATCGGCAACTACGAGAAATGCTCTTAGACCAATGGACATGCGTTCAGGGGTCATAATAATTTTGATAGGTCTACCGACCATTAAAAGATCGAATACAATCTCTCTCATTGCAAAATCCAACCTCTCCTGTGCTATGAATTGAATAATCTTGACAAATATATTCAATGGTGTATCGCGAGGTACTACTCCTTTTGAGCCCTTTGGAAACAGTGAATTCACTATGCTCTGCAACCGGGATTGAGTTGCAGAATTGCTCTCACACTTTATCCTTATCATGTAAACCCATAGCAATCGGTACAAAGACTCTGAAAAAAAAAAAACAAGTTTTAGTTTACTGAATCATTTTAGAATATGCTAGCTACCCTTGTCAGCATATATACCTAAAGCGACTCTGCACATTTTTGGATCGCGGTTTTTCAGATGAGACAAGCACATGGCCAAGAAGTAATGCCAGTTAGCCAAAAAGAATTGCTTTTGCGACACACAGAGCAAACAGGTGACGAGGGGGAACAATGCCAAGCGATGTTTGGATTTAGTGCTAGCATCCAACGTGTGACTGTACAGCATCTCCACAAAATTCTTTAAGCACGGTACATTCACTTCATTCTTCACAGTCTGAAAACAAAAATACTCATGACTTACTTTGCTTATGGTGTAACAATAAAGAAAGTGAAACTGATCAAGTAAACATACCGCAGCCACGGGTACAAGTATCTCGACAAAGAGACCAGCAAGAGCGTATCGTATGTCCTTGTCCTTCACTTCCAGAAAGTACTGTGCGCACTCTTGTAAGAATTGAAATGACGCTTCGAACTCTTCAATTGGCACCATTTTCACTCGAAAGAACTTCATTCCCATAAGTAGTGATATAATACTTTGGGTTGTGTGTGGTGAGGGTTCTCGAGACTTCAACTCCTAATGCATAATTAAAAACAATTAGTTTTTATTTATTTATTTATTTATAATTGGGAAACATACAATATCTCGATACACATTATACACATACATATACATAAGTAAAACATAAATCAACAAAGTTTCCACTAAATAGTTAATACAATTAACACTGATAATAAATCTGTAAGGTTCGGTCAAAATAAAAAAATCAAAATATTTATTTATCAATTAGGTTTCTACAAGAAACTCTTTTGATCGTCCTTATAAATTTTCATTATAAGTCGTGGAGTAAGTTACTTTATTTTCAGAGATATCGTGTTTATAGGCTCCATACATGATACTGAAACTAAATTGACGATTTTTAGATTTTTTTTCTGTATGTATGTATGTTCCTTCATAACTCTTAAACGAATTAACTGATTTTCATGAACCTTGGTAGATAAACATTTAGACGTACAGGACACATGATAGGCTACTTTTTTCTTTTTCAACGCGGACGAATTCGCGGGCACCAGCTAGTAAAAGAAATAAAAGTTAAATTTAAAGTAAGAAATCATGTTGGGGTACCTTCAGTTCAGCCATAAAGCGTTTTTTGACAGAGACGAAGCGGGACTGTGCAAGTACGCCAATCACTTCGGCGTACAGGTCAGCTATTATGTGGACATTAGCTGCGTTCGGGTTAGATTGAAGCCTGTGTAAACATTGCAAGAATGAGAAATGCCTCTGATATTAAGTAACACATCAGTCAAACTAGATAGACATAGTCAACTCACCCCTCCTTGTGGTTAAAACGTTTGAAAGCAACATTTTCAATATACTGCACGAGGTCTTCGTGGCCGGGGTGAAAAGGCAACTGCTTGAGAACTTCGATGAGTGCGAGACAGAATAGAAATTCCACAGCTAGATCTCTTCTCTCTGCCTGCAACTCTTCAGAACTGCGTTCAACAGTCTCTGTGCCTGCTCCACTGCCTGATACTATGTAGATTATGCTGTAAACATTTTACTTTTATTGTTTTTTCCTATTTACATTACTGGACGAGGGCTCAGCTGTCAATACTGACAGTAAAGTCAATACTGTCAATACTGACGGTGAAGCTAACATTAGAACAAAATAAATTGATTTTTTTTATTTATTTTTTCTAGAGCTGGTATAACCTAGTCTATCGCCAAAACACACATTCACACTTCTATATATTTATATCAAATCATATCACGCGAGTTCAGCGCTTTTTGAGCTCAATGAGCCTAAAGAAGGTTTTATTTATTTATTTATTTATTAAGGTACACAAACACAACACAACACAATTTATACAATCGGTCCTAGTCTGATGTGAATTCCAATGACATTTCATTTCAAAAAAGGAAAAAGTTATTTCAAAAAGTCACCTTTTGTTTCTAAGATCTTGATGAGGTTTCTTGGCTTGCTCGTTCAATTGCGGCGACTCAGCCATTTGTCGCTCTAACCACCCGAACAAAGCGCGTAGCAACGAGGGAAGGCAGTGCTCCGCCACAGTGCCAAACGCTGACAAAATCTGATCCAACTGCGGGTCCTCACCGCGTTGTAAAGTCTTGTTCAGCGGTTTCTCCTGCGAGAAGCGACACAATAACATTAACGATATGAACGCAGACTAGTTTATGCATCAATATGGGTCGCTCTTCCCCTCCCGCACTTCGTTCGCGCGTCTCGAGTCCCTTGGGTACTGTTGCGTACAGATTGTTTTATCGTATTAGTAATACGTCATGGTGAATAAATGCCTAAAAAAACGTTCCTCTTCGACATCGCACGATGATTTTATGGAAGGAATATCAACACTGCCTGTAATGTTTATTTTATTAGTTAATCTAATTTGTTTACTCACCACTATTATTAAGTAATTATACCTGTAAATTTCCCTAAAATAAAATAAATAAAATAAATGTTAAGTTATAGCGAGGTGAAAAATTACGAAATTCATTTTGAATTTATTTTCCTTAGCAATTTTGTGCGCAATTGTACACATGGGCCGATTGACCCCACAATAAGTGTCGCCTTCAAACCTTCATATAATAATAAATCTGTAACTGTAGGTATTGTAACTCTTAAACGAATTAACCGATTTTCATGAAACTCGGTAGATAAACATTTAGATAACGTACCTACGGGACACAGAATAGGCTATTTTTTCTTTTTCAACGCGGACGTAGTCGCGGCGGGCGCCAGCTAGCACAAAATAAGACACGGATTGTGAAACAACTCACTAATGGTTCGGCCATAACAGCTTCCATTTTTCTCTCAGCTTGTACTGTGAACTCTGTGAAGAGAAGTCGCATCACAAATTCACCAGGCCGGATGTCGGTGTCGGGTGGAGGTACCACGGGGCCCTTATGTGAGCCCCACGGCAACATTGCACCTGCATAACCGAATAAAATTCGTAAAATTATATTGAATTATAACAATTTATAACAGTTATAGTGTAGCTCTATCAAAAATACAATTCAACACTTTCAACTCATATTGAGATATTAAAACATCTAGCCAGGAAATAGATAAAACACCACAATAAAACTATAAACAAAGAGCTTTTGGACTAACAGAAGACTACTGTTGCAACAATTCTGCGAAATGTCTCTGTCACATTAACTATATAGCTTTTTACATAATATAAATTATTATTTATTTCAAATACCTACTGAATAAAATGAAATACTGAATACATATGCCAGAGTCTTTGGCATAATGTAAGACAAAATTCAAAGTCCAGTAGTGTTCTCCAGACAATATTCAAATTTTTTATAGGGAAAAAGAAAACAAATGTAATTTGTAAATTAACTAGCGGTTCACTCCTGGTTTTTTTTTTGCCTATAAACCTACCTCGTTTATCGCTCTTTCAAATCGTGTAAAACGTAATAAAAATTTTGAGTTGTTTAGTTGAAGTTTGCGGAGAAACAAACAGTGCGAACAGCCAATATTTTTTTATTATATTATGTATTTGTATGTAGACAAAAAAAAATAATTTAATTGGTATTTTTTTAGTAAAAACGTTTTTCACTATTATATATTTATGGTATCTACAACAACAAGCTAATAAAATTAGATTGAGAAATTACAAAATTAAAAAAAAAAAATTTTTTTTATTATCAGTCTTGTCATAGAGAAAGAACATTTAACTGTATTTAACTATAGTGAACAAACACTGCTAGTATAAAGAGCCAAAGTCTATAGAAAAACAGAGCCTACCCACAAGTTGACGCACTACATTGATAGCTTTTATTTTTATATTGACAAATCTACATAATTATAATCTGAAATATTTTTTGAAATACCTACTAATGATTTTCAATATAAACACACACTTTACAGACCAGGTATTGAATATCTACTCACTCCCCTTTACTCTTTTATTACAAATGGTATCTTCCCAATGTACAGAAGATTTTTCACGAATAATTCTCAATGAACTTGCACGATTAGGGAATCTTATCCCATCTAAAACGAAGATGATAAATTTACATTTCCAATAAACAGGTATTTTGCTTTTTATAAGGTAAAACCGAAACACTTTTTTTCACAAAAAAATTTTTCAGAAAACAGAATCAATATTTAAGTAGTTTAGTTTCGCATGTAAGCTTTCTTTTATTAATATATACTAATCCTTACTAATATTATAAATGTGAATGTGAGTTTGTTTGTTTGTTACGCTTTCAAGCAGAAACTACTGAAAAGATCACCTATCACCATGAAATTTTGCATACACGTTGTCTGGGACACCAGAGAGGACATAGGGTACTTTTCATCTAAGAAAAAAGTACTGTTCCCGAGAGATTATCAATACTAATAATAAATCTGTAAGTGTAGTATTGTATGTACATTGTTCCTCCATAGGTAACTCTTAAACGAATTAACTGATTTTCATGAAACTTGGTAGATAAACATTTAGACGTACAGGACACAGGTTGCGCTGCTTTTTTGTTTTTCAACGCGGACGAAGTCGCGGGCGCCAGCTAGTTTAAAATATAAAACTGTAACTAACACCTGGCCAATGTGTTTAAGCAACAAGTTGTCAGTTGTCAAGCGTTATAATTGCTTTTATAATTTTAATTTATCATCGGGCATCAGCTAGTATTAATTATAAAGAGAGAAGACTTTTATTTTTGTATTGAATAAATTCAAAAACTACTGGGCTGATTTGAAAAATTTTGAACGCGTCCATCCTTTAGGCGTTTGCATCCGACTGAATAAACAAGAGGCCCGCACTCATCAAACGAGACATGGCGAGAGCACTTGCGTGAGAGTATACAGCCGATATAATATTACCATAGTCATGCTATCTCACTCATTGTGCGACCGCCGAACGCAGAATGACGTCGTGCTATCTCGCTCTTCCATACTTACCTCTAGATGAGACCAACGAGGACACAGTGTTGCCAACGCTCCTCCAATCGCTGGAAACTGGTGCTGGTGGCTTGTCTTGTAATGTAGTGTTTTGATCTAGACTGGTCCCGTCGCCACTCTGTGCAGTACTGGTGTCCGCATTGTCGTGTCTAGTGTGCTCCGACAGCATACTATCAGATTCAGCCTCGCTTGACACCATAGACGATGGAGCCTCTTCTTTGCGAATAAAACACAAAATTACATAAGTGTAGTTATGCAACTTCAAAAACAATTCAAGGTTAGCAGCAATGATATCAGTGTTGGTCCAGCATGACGAAGACTTGTGTATAATGTTGTGTTCCTGTACTATACCTATTTAGATTGTTTTAATTTTAGAATACCTTTTTAGAATATATGTTACTTAATATAGATTTTTACTTATCAATTAATACTAGCGAAATAAAAATAAAAACTACCCCATCTTTTAAGTTTGACAAAATTACACATAAAATGGTTTTATCAAAATCGGTTCATTAGTTTCGGGGTTCATCGAGAACAAACATGTGATAAGAAATTGTCACATGTTTGTTCTCAAATAAAATAAAAACTTGATAAACTTACCAATAGGATCTTTAGGATCTTCGGGGTGTCCGTCCGAATGGACAGTGCTCAAGGAGTCGGACTCTTCAGATGCCATCATTGTAGTTAATTCTTTAGTTTAGAAATCTGAAATTGACAACATTAGATAATAAAAATTAGAATTAAAACAAATCTTGTATTACACTAAAAATTTTGTATCATTACATACTAGCTGGTGCCTGCGACTTCATTCGTGTTAAACAATTAAAGGTACCCCATGTCCTTTCTGTTGTGCCAGACAAAGTGTATTCAAAATTTCATGGTGATCGGTTCAGTGGTTTTTGCGTGAAAGCGTAACAAACAAACAAACATACTCACATTCACATTTTTAATATTAGTAAGGATTACAGTAAAAGTATATTTAAACACTTAAATATTTTATGATTATTATTTATTAAAAAATATGTGATATAAAAGCATAAATCCGTACTAATATTATAAATGTGAAAGTTTGTATGGATGTATGGATGTTTGTTACTCTTTCACGCAAAAACTACTGAATTGATTTCAATGAAACTTTACAATTATATAGCATATACATCAGAATAAGACATAGGCTATATAAATTACGCGGGTGAAGTCGTTGGAAGCGGGTAGTAAGTTATAAAAGCAGTTATTGTGAGAACAAGACCTTATAGATATTATAGACAGATTTTAAAGAGACTGCTATTTCATATATCGAGGGTACTCTGTGAGAACCATATAAGTGACAAAATTTCAAAAATTGAGATAATCAATATATGCGGACTAATTTTTTCCGCTCTTTCGACTGGTAAAGTCAGATAACTGAAATAACCAATAACAAAGGAGTTACATTATTTGACAAACAAATAACTTACATAATTGGAATAAAATTTACAAACAGAATCAATTATATTAGCTTATTAATAGGTGTTTAGTGTTCACTTGAAAATATGCTCAGTGACAACCATGCAATATACTTAATTTCATTTTTACTGTACAATTTGCTTAATGGTACGTTTGCCGATGTTTACAGTGAGAACCGCTTAAAGGAGTCTAGTCATGTTTTGTCATGTCCGTATGTAATAGTGAGATGTTATACCAAACTCTACAAGCTAAAACATATAAATGTATGTTCGTCATACAAAGGTAGTTCCAAAGAATGTCTTGCTAAGGCTTCAAAAAAGTGTACAACAAAAAAGTGGCTGAAAGAGCCATACAAGACTAAATGATTCAAGTATCAAGAGTTTTATGTTCTGAAATATTTAACTAAAGATATCTGAATTGAGCCATTGCAGTGGCTAAAAATTGAAATATTGAAATTTGTAAAGGTAAAAAGAGAATTAACATTAATTACGACATGAGTAAACACTTAAATAACACAAACCTTGAAACTGTAAATGATTAAGAAACTGTGAATTTCGAAAATGAAGAAATGTTAGATTGATTGGTTTTACAAGTTGTCCATTTAAATTTAGAAGTTACTATTTTAGTTTAGTTAGATGATTATTACTTTTTAGTTATATGAATAAGAAGCTCATTATGGACATTAAAAGCCTTTTTTAATGTATTGGTCTTAGTTTTTTTTTTATGTAGACCAAATCAAAAAAATGTACAGGTAAAAATTAATAACATAATTTTATTTTTAAGTTTCTGGTTTGTTTAGATCATGAAATTACAATATTTTTTGATAAACATACAGCTGAAATAATAGGCGAGGATTGCTATTTAAGTTTACAATTTACTTTGTCACTGTGTTTTTGGAAATATAGTGAAAATTCAAATTTCTGGCAAAACCAAATAACTGCACTACCTTCACCAATATTTTTTATTTTAAAAATTCCCTGTCTACGATTTCAATACAACTTGATACACATCAAGTTGGAGTGAAGAATAGTATGATAAAATATCTTACTTAAAAAACTATATTTTGTGATTAAACTTCTTATTTGTAAAATTGTGAGTCGTCAAATTTTCAAATTGCATTTTCTCAAAACTAATAAACATGCAAATATGGGAGAACAATATGTTTCTTCCAGAGTACCCTCAATATATAAAGTGAGTCATCATTTCTTTATTGAGCATTGAACCTCATAAATAATATTTATAGTGGGTAGTTGATAATTTTGTAGTTATATTATAAAATTATCATTTCACTAAAGTAAATTGATTCTCATTGATAGACATGTACGTGTAAACTTCTTTATTATTAATAAAACACAATTTTCAATAGTTGTTACTAAAATTATTTAGCATTACTTACCCAGTATGAGTTACGATTTGGAATATTGGCTGCAATGCTCTTTTTATGTTAGAAAGAAATATATTGAAGTATATTATGTCTTTCTTCTAAGTATTGTATCTATTTTAGAAGATATATTTTTTGCTTTTCGAGTTTTACGAGTACGGAAAATTATGGAGTATAGACAGTATAATTTTTAAACGTATTGGTTTTTTAATTAATAAAATATTAAATCTATAAAAGTCATTGTAGTTTAAAACGATTAAATGTATGTTATCAAGAGAAAATAGGTACCATAGAACACAGCTAAAAATACTTACATTTTATTGCATTTCACAAATTCTTATGACCTCCATAATAGTGAATATAATGCCCAGCTATCAGCATAACTCGTAGGATCTTTAAAATTTTGAAATACTAGAGCTCTTTCCGAACAAAAACAAAATTCAAGTAATCTCTTCTTGACCTCTTCCTTTTCTTTAGATATAAGTAGAACTCATAGAACAGTGACAGTGTCACAGTTGGTCACAGACTATAATAAGATTTGATGCAATCAATTACACTCCCGCAAACCATAGACCACTTACTTACTTATTACCACAGACCAAATTAATAACAAAGGCATAGACAAGGAGGGGTGAGCATTAAAAGTGTCCGTCGAATGACGATAAATTGATGGCGCTAGTGTAGCTAGTGACAGTCTGACAGTAAACAATTCAACCAAAATTCAACTCGGCGCATTTCACTCCGTCAACTACTGCTACATGGCCTCCACATTCTCGAGAAATTGGGCGAGGCGAGGCGAATAAGAGAGTGTGGCCGGTCACCTCGCCCTACTTCGTCCAACTTTACCTCGCCTTGTGCTACTTCCATTTGTTGTCGGTTTTTCGACCGAGTCAAAGGACTCAAAGTCGCCGTACATAGAGTAACTTATAATAGGGAGCCCACGATGCTAAATTTGGACTTTGAAGATAGGATGGTAAGAAGGATCAGACCGTCTGTATGAAAATTTGAAGCGCTCGAGTATTAATACATATCCGTTATCGGAGACACGTGGAGAATATACATTGGCAATATCTGACGCGCTCTAGTAAATCCAAAAATCCCCTCTTGGGCTCTTCTGCCATAAGCTCCTCGCGAAGTTGAACGAGTGTGTATTGACGCACTTCGTGTTCGGTCAACTTTCTCGAGTACTTCGTCGAGGAACTTCCACGACAGTGAAGCCGCTGCACTACATTCATTCCATACTATCCAAGATCCATACTCTTAAACTCTCTCTGTACACACTAGCGCCATCTCTATTTATCGCTTTTAGTTGCCACTTTTTCAGTTTAACACCCATGTAAGATTGCGCTCCATCTCTACCATAGAGTTCGAAATAATTAAAATTCTTTTCGACTTGTTTCTTTAGGTTTCGTTTTTCTTATTTCTGAAGTTTCAGAATATTGCGCCATCACTGAAACTAAAATTTGTCATGTAAAAATACGTACATATAGGACGTAATCATGTATCATAATTCGAACAGATGGCGCTTAAATTTATTTATTTATTAAATTTATTTTTTTATAATCGCTCGTAGCTGTGAGCTGACATACACAGTAAAGTTTTTTTTTTAAATATTTTTTATAAAAATAATTTTATAAAGTAATAATAAGAATCAGCCTATACTTTGTATGACCTATGGTACCTATTTTGAAGCGCGAAATTTGAGAAAGTTTCAATAGTTTATTAATTTTTTTACTGTGAATTAACATTTAGGATCAATTAGGATACTTTTTATCCTTGAAAATTTTTAGATTTTTGAAGACATTTTAATTAATATATACGATATTAATATTGAGCGTTGTTTACGAGTTCAAATAAAAATAAAATGAATTTTAATTGGTTGTCTGTCGAGTTTTAGTTTTATGTGCATCGTTTAGGTACTTAGGCGTATCGGATTTCATGAAACTAATCCATGTAGTCTAGACTTGCTTGTCAAAGAGGTATAGTCGGCCGCATAAGTCGATTAACACATTCAAAAGTGCAAGACGACTGAACACTCAACTTACTTACTTATTTACTTACTTAAGCTTTTTACGATCGTTTGTATGTGAAGTTTATTTTGTTCTTTAGTCGTGACAACAATTTATGGCGTGTTGAGTGTTCATTTGTTTTGCACTTTTGAATGTGTTAATCGACTTATGCGGCCGACTGTACTTAGTGGCTATTGCGCGGGGCAAGAGACGAGGAAAACGCCAGCTTTGTAACTCGTAGAGACTTTAGTGTAGTTACTTAGTGTAGTGCAAGGATACAGTTAACGGTTTAATAGTGTTTTACCCATCTTTGGTCTCGGTTTATAATACACAGTAAGTTTTTCGTCGTGTATTGCATGTTAGCGTGGATCGTATCAATTTAGAATTACTTAAGTAATTTAATTTGGGTAACTATGAATGTAGAAAAAATAATTAGTTACAAACGACCCATTCCAAGGAAATGTTTCCAATTTTTATCTTATTAAATAGAACATTAAAAAATTGGTCCGCATTGTCTCTCATATTTTACGTCTCACATAATAGGAGATGTATAATAATTAATTAATTTTGTGTTCATAATTTAGCATAAGGTGGGATTAACTAGTCAGATGATATAATTATAACTTATTGTTACTGTAATAAATATTGTAGGTAATTTATAGAAAGACATGGAGCGCGATCAGGAAGCTTCAACAAGCCACTCTCCATCAGGTCGCACCAATGAATCTTCGGAGACAACACCGCTCGTCCCGAAATATGTAAGTCTATTATCTATACTAATATTATAATGAGAGATTTGTATTTTTGTTAATTTGTAACTAGCTGGCGCCCGCGACTTCGATACAGCTGGATGTTGGCCAAGAGCAAGCCCATCTCCAATCAATCAATCAGTACCAATAAGGGTTAGTCGTGGAGTAAGTTACTTTGTTTTCAGAAATATCGTGTTTATAGGCTCTATACATGATACTGAAACTAAATTGACCATTTTTAGAATTTTTTTATGTATGTATATATGTTCCTCCATCACTCTTAAACGAATTAACTGGTTTTCATGAAACTTGGTAGATAAGGATTTAGACATAAAGTTACGTGAACGAAGTCGTGTCCAACAGCTAGTCTATACTAATATTATAAAGAGGAAAGATTTGATTGTTAGTTTGTTTGTTTGTATAGAATAGGCTCCGAAACTACTGGACCGATTTGAAAAATTCTTTTACCATTAGAAGTCGACATTATCCCTAATGAACATAGGATACTTTTTACCGCGGAAAAATGCTTCATTCCTACGGGAATACGGGTAAAAGGACAACGGGTAGTAAGAATTTCCGTACTTAACTTCTTTTTCACATAACTTCTAAACGGCTGAACCGATTGGGTTGAAATTTTATATGGGTATTTCGATGATTTCCTGGATGTTTTAAAAATACAATTGGACCCGGTAGGTGGCGCTGCTGTCGGTATGTCCACTACTAAACGGCTTGACCGATTGGGTTGAAATTTTGTATGTGTATTTCCATGGTTATATTCTATAAAGTTACGCGGACGAAGTCGCGTGCAACAGCTAGTATTATATAATTCTATAGGAACATACCTACATAAAGTATTCTTTCTTCTAAAGCATTATTTGTTGTTTTAATTAAACCATTAGGTTAAATTAGGTTCTCATAATACTTACTATTTTTCCGATCGATTGCGTCGCGTTGCAATAGGTATAACATGATTGCATTTTTAATTACTTTTTGATTAATTCCTTTATTTAGAATATTTCCTTTAACGATATTTAGATAGAGTATTTGTTTACGTATAATTTTGAATGATTCTACATTATTATATTCTACATTATTTATACATTTTAGAAATTCAACAGGAACTCGACAGATGCGGTATGGTTTTCTTCATCAAGACACCTTGTTTTAGGTACTCTCACGGAAAATACTATAAAAAGTTATCAATATTAACTTCAAAATTTGGTTTCAATAAAATTAAAATATCTGAAATATTCTTAAAAAAGGAAATTGTGAATAATTTTCTCAGTTTTTATTCTGACGCTGTACGAGA
Source organism: Synanthedon vespiformis (assembly GCA_918317495.1). NCBI lineage: Eukaryota > Metazoa > Arthropoda > Insecta > Lepidoptera > Sesiidae > Synanthedon > Synanthedon vespiformis. Next base: position 10,901,647 of record OU906947.1, read on the forward strand.
GCGCCGGTTGAGCTAGTATAAGTTCTTTATAAAACCTCACAGGAAACCATGGTAAAATAATTGTGCATTGTTATGTGAATAGACAAAACTGGCTCCCTTTTATTTATCATAAAAAAAAACAAACAAAGCTTTGTAATATGTAGGTACAATTTAAAATGTTTAACTAGGTTACTGTTAGCTTATAATGTCCTCACTATACATTTGAATAAATAATGTGATAACATTTTTTTACAGTTTTAATCTTTGTATTGTACAAAATACTCGAAATAACTCAACACGCGACAGCAAACACCTTATCTACGATATCGTTGTTTACCACACTGTATTGTTAACTGGATTATAGGCATCGTGTTACATACCCTACTAACTTAACGTAACCTATACCCAGATTACATTTTAGCCGCAATAAGTATGCGCCAATACTGTTGGCATACTGGGCATAACTTTGTAAATTATATGCTAAAAAAACCTTCCTCGAGAACCGCATGAAATTCGGTGCAGTAGTTTTTGAGTTTATCGCGAATAGACAGACAGACAGATAGACGCGGCGGATGACTTTGTTTTTATGTAAGGATGTATGTTTTTTAGATATATTTTGTTATATTTTTAAATCATATTTATAAATATATTTACTTAACAAAATCCACAGCCTAATAGGTATTAGGTAGGTATATTTAAAATGAATTTAAAATACATATTTATACTTACTAAAAACAAAGAAATATCAACTACAATCAATTCCAGCTGCATTTCCAATTAGTTTACTGATTGTGAATTAAATTGAAAAAAAAAAAAAATCTCTCTTAGTTGCTAAGAGACTCAAAGTATCGACAATGCGTGCGGAACATGCACAAACCGCACTTGGCCTTAGCCTCCTGGCCCAGTGTGCCAGGAGCGTTTGCGTTCACTATACCTACCTAAACCTACTTTCCGTTAATGATACAACAACCCCGATTATATTACGATGCCATGACACTAGAGTAATAAAGTACGCTTTTAAAAACTATGATGCATAGACGCAAAATCGCCTGTCTATGTGTCTTGTATAAGACGTATCTACTCCTACATCGGAGCTCGTACCGGCTTTCCCTTTCTTCCATCGGACTTTCAGGCGTACGTCTGGTTAGCATCCTAATATTGTCGAAGTCCCTCTTTCTTTAAATGCTTTAAAAGATCCTTTAGGAAGTTTATAACGCGCACAGCCAAGTTTTGGAAATCTCTGTGCGTCTGTGTTTCCATGCTCATATAATCCAAATCTTTTCATAGTTGGAGTGAATAGGTATCTTCTGGATGAGGCTTCATCATAGGCCTCATCTTCGGGAAAAACTGTAATGTTGCTCTATAAACAGTATGACCTAGGTGCTAACAACACTCCCGGTTATAAAAGCTAAAAACCACACAATAAGACATTATTATACAGCAATACAATTGTTGTGCTAGTTATTTATTTATTTATTTATTTACAATTTTAAGGGCTAATAGAATGATAATACTAAAAACCACTGAGGTTTAGTCTCGTGTTATCATTAGTTTAATAGATACTATTAAGTACAATTGAAAAATATTGCTTTAATTTAGATTTAATATTTTTAATTGATATATTGTTACATAGATCAGAAGGTAGGCTGTTGATAAGATGTGGGACAATGTAAGCGGTAGTCCTTTCGCCATACGTATTATTGGCGCGCTGTGTACGTAACCGCTTTTTTGAAATAGCTCTAGTGTGTACAGGGTGTTCCATCAATTTTTTAAGGTTTTGTTAAAAAAAATTCTTTCAGTAGTGAAAAGGAAAAGTGATTGTAAGTAACATAATGCTACATTTATTCGACAGATGCCTAATAATGACGATGGAACAGATGGTTTACCAATCAAGCAAACCGCCCTCTTGATTGCCGGAGCAATGGCAGGCAGCGCAGTACTGTCGCTGCCAAGAGCTCTCACTAAAACTGGTAAATGTCTTTGAATTGTATACGTCTACTAGCGGCTTGCTCTCGGCTTCGCAAAGCGCACTTTCTTAGCGAATGCTTATGTTATTAAAACATATTATTTTCCACATTTCAGCTTTCTAGAAAGTCAGGAAAGAAGATTTTATAAGCATAGATGTGCGAATGTCATGCTATAATAATTAACTTTGCTTGGATTTTACGAGCTGTTATGCTTACTTACAGGGTGGATAGGTGTTCCGATTATAATAGGACTCTGTGCGGTGGCTGCGATCAATGCTAAGCGATTAGTTCAGTGTCGGTCAATCATCGAAGAGATTCATCCTGAACTGCGAGGTTCCAGTAGCACATATGCCACTATAGCGGAGAAAGCAATCGGTAAAACTTGGAGGTAAATATTATCATAACTCTATCACGTAAATGGTTAAAATTAGAAGTATCTTGAGATAATTGTTTATTAAAAGGAGATTTTCTTTTATTAAAAAAAGATTTTTTTTTATAAAAAAAAAATCTTTTAATATTTTATCGGTGCCTTTTGAGTAACATTAATTTTAATTAGAAAAAAAATCTACTTTTCTACTTGCGTAAAAACAGAGTCGTATTTTTATATTAAAGATGACATCATCAAAGTTATTCTATTGTAAATTTGGTGTAAATATAATCATCCTGTATAGCTTTATAGTCCATATTGAGGTCATTTAATTATCAAATTGAACCAGACGAAACGATCATTGTTAGTTGCCACTGCAACCAATTCGATAGCTCCTATATGAATACCTACTGTTGCATCCGTTTGTATTTTGCAGTCCATGTAACAATCAAAACGTAATTTTCGAGTTATGAAGTTATTACACTTTATTATCAATCAATACTAATAATAAATCTGTAAGTGTAGGCATTGTATGTATATGTATGTATGTTGTTCCATAACTCTTAAACGAATTAACCGATTTTCATGAAACTTGGTAGATTGCTAGATGGAAAAACTTGCTAGGACACAGGATAGATTACTTTTTCTTTTTCAACGCGGACGAAGTCGCGGGCGCCAGCTAGTTATACATAGGTATACTAGCTATATACTAGCTGGTGCCCGCGATAGCCGTCCTCGATAAATGGACTATCCAACATAAAAAGAATTTTTAAATTCCAACCATCAGTCAGTAGGTACTTCTTGAGATTAGCGCGTACAATCAAACAAACAAACAATCTTTTCAGCTTTATATATAATAGTTTAAATATATGTCTATTTCAAATCTTACTTTAATCTATACTAATATCATAAAGAGAGAAGATTATTCTCTATGTATGTACTCTATGTATGTATGTATGTATGTATGTATGTATGTATGTATGTATGTTACTGTTTCACGTAAAAACTACTGGGCTGATTGTAAAATTATTTCACTTATAAGTATCAGTCAGCGAGTAACTTAGGCTACCTATATTTTATAAGGTTACACTAATAAATTGCATGATGTAATTATATATAAATTACTTAAATCGCAATAATAATAAAGATGAATTAATTAATTAAATTAATTAATAGTTTATTTATTATTTAATTATCTGTTTTTTTTTAACAAAAAATTGATCGTTTTCAGCAAAGTGGTATCGGTTTGCACTATAGTGACTTTAATTGGAACCACCGTAGTGTATATGCTGATGGCTGCACAAATTGTGGAAGAGGCGTTCTTATACCTCGTTCCGGCATTTGGCTACTGCATTTGGTATCTGCTCTTGGTGGTGCTGTTAACTCCTCTAACGCTGTTCGATAAAGCCAAGGATCTGCCGTAAGCATTTAATAATAATGAGAATAGTTCATTTTAGATATGACGTTCACATTAGTAGGTAGTTCTAGCTGTGTAACGAAGATAAGGCCTGTGATGAAGCGAGCTCACCCAGAAGATGCCTATTCACTCGAACTTTGAATAGATTTGGGTTTATGAGCTCGAAAATTTACTTAAATAATCCTACTAATATTATAAATGTGAAAGTTTGTGTGGATGTATTACAACGAGCAAATTTGCTGACAAGCATTGTCAGAACGTACTGAAAAAGCCCTATGCTCTCGGTCCAAGTTAAGATCGTCCTTAAGTTCCTAAGTAGTGATAATGAGTCACTACTGTTTTAAGGGATACTGAGTAATTGAGCATTGAGTATATATATATTTTTTTTTATGTAATCAAGGCAGCGCTAAAAAGTATAAAGTTTAAAAGTAAAGTTTTCTGATGGTAAGTGGCTAATGCGTGTCAATAGTAGTACTAATGAGCTGCCGACCTTAGCAGATTGTAGGTCTTCTGGAAGTTTATCAGTCGGGGATAGTTGAGATACGCAACTTTCTCCTTCGGTCAGACGCTTTTCCTTCCCACCTCTTTCCCATCTCCTTGTGGAAAAACGTGCCAGTAAAAACACACGACTGGAAATTTGTGTAGCATGTAACCTGAGTGTCACCAACTTACTTTGGTGCTTTTTCAGATTGACAGGTGTCGTTGTTTTCGGCGCTGCGGTTGCTGCCTGCGTTCTGTACTTTGTACAAATTATATTAGACACCACACGTACACCTTACCGTTACGGATTAAAAGGCTTTCAAGCATTCTTCTTTGCCATTGGGACAATTATGTTCTCATTTGGTGGCATATCAGCAATTCCAATTATACAGAACGATGTTAACTCGAGAAGCAAATTCAATAGAAGTTTGCGCTATAGCTTTTTAGGTAAGTCAATACGATATAAATAAGCCCATCACAAACGTAGCTATAATATTATATTATATACCGTGTTATACTACCACATACGTGAACGATGCGGTAATATATATTTTGCCTGCATTTCATTGATTGTCATAATAGGTTTTGCTTAATATGCAATAATATGAATTAAGGTATACGTTGGTGACGTCAAAGAAATATATATTAATATAAAATACGTATAGAAATATATCGTAACATGCCTTGGCCTTGCTATAATTTATCTCTATAGACGAATAAATGAAAAGACCATAAATATAAAAATTACGTGTCACTTTGTTTGACGCCAATGAATTACTAAATTACTGAACCGATTTTGATAAAACCTTGTAACTATGTGTAATTTTTTCTAACTTAAAAGATAGGATAGTTTTTATTTTGAACCTGGCGAAACCGGGAGCCTGTATATACCGTCTATAATTTTATTTTATAAAAAAAAAAAGCAATCGTTGAGTTAAAAATTTAAAAAGTAATCCGCAAGTATGGCATAATATGACCTCCTTCTAGCAGGATTCGAACCAGCGAAATCCAGGTATTTCAACAATCCACCGCACCGCTCTACCGACTGAGCTAATACATATACAATCGTAATTAGGCGCCCTCTAGCGTTCAGTATTTGAATAGATGATTTACTATACAGCAAAGAGTTCAACTATTGAACGCTAGAGAGCACTGTAATCAAATTACTCTGCACCTGATCATCATGATTATTATTATTATTTTAGTAGTGACTGACATTACTTTACTTAACTATTACCTTTATTTATGTATCTTTCTCTTTTTTCAAATTTACTATATATATATGCCGTAATTTTTTTGTTTTCCCTAATAAAAAAATAAGCTCTTATAGTTATATATAATTACAAATTAAATAGTAGATACTGGTCATACTGGTTATACTTAAATATAATACGTGGTTCAGCTACTCCGTGGTAGATGGCGTCACGGCAAACAAAATTTAATAACACTTTCGCTGGGTCATCTGAATATAAATATAAATTATTAAAAAAGAAACATCTGGGAACTATTAAAAAAGAACGTAGGGGAGGGGGGTTATTTTATATCCGGTCGTAAAGGGGGTCTAAAATGAAAAATCGGAAAAATATGGAGAAGTTGTTCCATCGACCCGGTAAAAAGTTGGCGACGGTATCTCTGAGGGATAGAAGAGTGGCGTCTGTGGAATGTCATAATCAAAATCAAAATCAAAATATTTATTTATCAATTAGGTTTCTACAAGAAACCCTTTTGATCGTCATTATAAATTTAAATTTACCAGGGTTTCGGAAAAAAACAAAGATGACGATCCTAGATAGAGGGCCACCAGCAGATACCATGTGGTGACCTATCCCCACCCCGTTCATACATTTTTTTTACACTCCATACAACTTTTTTGTTTTTTTCCAAGTGGAATCCCTCCAATCCTATTGCGATAAACTCAAAAACTACTGCACCGAATTTCATGCTGTTTTCACCAATGGATATAGAAGATTTTAGTATATATATAATTTACAAATTATGTACTAATTAGAATGATATTTTGTAAATGATATTTTTTCATAGCTATCCTCACATTGTATTTGCCGATGGCGATTTCTGGGTATGCTGTGTACGGAGAATCTGTCGCTCCTAACATCGCCACCAGACTATCTACGACTCCTATAAGTGTTGTGGCTAATGTGCTGATGGCGGTTCACCTAGTGTGTGTCTCTCTCATACTCATCAATCCTGTATTTAAGGAGGCTGAGGCATTGTATGGTGTTGATAGAGGTAACGATAATTAAAATATATCCAAAAATTTATTAGAGATATTTATAAGTTACAAATATTTTATAAATACAATTGATTACTTAAGTATTGTAAAATATTTCAGAGTCAATCGGTCGTAAAACAATTCTCAGAGTTGCTATAATGTTTATATTGTTGTTCATCGGAGAGACGATACCGCGGTTTCACACCATTCAATCGCTGATAGGAGCTTCAACCGTGTCATTACTATCGTTCATACTGCCTTCATATTGCTACATTAAACTTGTTGAAAAACTGCCAAGGTGAGTCGCGTATTTAATTTTATAATATTCAAGACATTTGTTTTCTAAAATAATGCGAGTATGCCATTGAATACACATTTGGCATGCATGCAAACAGAAAACTAGCGAAGGCAGATACTTATTGTTCGGTGTTCTTAAAAAGAAATAGATAACAATATGCTATTTTCAGTATGCAATTCAATTGAAAAACTTCTCCTTCTAACCTTAACCTTAACGCTAACGGACCTCCGTTAACCGTTAGCGTTAAGGTTAAGGTTAGAAAATTCCCAGCACAAGCACACATAGCATTACCTGATTTCAGAATTTCCTATATAGTTAGCTCAGAGGATAGTCAATATATATATATTTTAAAGGTTACGTACGCGGCCGAAGCGTTTAAATACCATTTGCGAATTAGGTTTTTTATAAGACATACCTATACAGTTATTATAGGTACTTACATTTGTATGTCATGCCCCTGCTAGTAACTGAGTTGTTGAATGTCTGTTACAGTGACCAGCAATCGAAGTGGTCTACGTCCGGTTGTTGGGAGTTAATTATTTTTAGCGTCGTTTGCGGAGTCGCCGCAACGCTCAGCGCCATTGGAGCAATAATGAACACCTCACGGGCACTGCCATGTTATATGTCATAATTTTTCCATGAGTTGACTGTATTATACCATTTAATGCTAGTTAAATAAATTCATAATTTTGATAAGTTGTCCATTCTTTCGATTGGCATCATAAAAATAAGGTGATTTTTTTTCACATTTAAGTCGGTTCGATTCCCAGACGAAGCAAGTAATTTGAATATTATTACTAACTTTTAAAAATAACGTAAAGTTTTCTTTCAACAAAATATCCTATCTACTAATATTTAAGGTATTTTCCCTTCATGTCGCATAGGCTGGGACAACCTGTATACTTGTCTGGCAGGCACTTGCAACCGCCAGAACAGGTTGGCTCTTTGCATCAACTTTTTAAACTATTGATAGAATGAATGCTAATATGACCTTAAAATTTCAGCCTTTGATAAAATGTTTCATACCGACGCAACAGCGAGATACCTGCCAGACCGGTATTTTCTTAATAATAAAAAATTATTGTGCCACGAGGGTTAGTGGGACGGTTCAGTAGCTCTTAGAATATAATAGACACTTTTGCACAATGCGACATCGCGTATATTACATTGATATCGTATCTAATAAAATAATAACAATGACAAATCAAATTAATATTAATTTATTTCAATGAAACATCTTTACATAGTTCTCTTTGCCATTGAATACCAGAGGATGGCAAACGGGGCCCAGAAACCCGCTCCAAACATAACCGTCATAACCAAGGTAAGGGCATATCTGAAAATCAATAAGGCACTGAGAAATGGTACCAATTATAAGTGTTATACGAGGAAGGTTTTTTATACATACATATTATTATGTAGAAAAAATCCGTACAAAGCGCGTTAGCAGATTCCTTCCATTATAACAAAACAATAATGAAAAACGACAGGGCATAATTTTGTTTTCCTTTTTGAGAGGTCGGATTAGCATATGAAAGTAAAGTACATACCGATTTGTAACACGGAATGGCATATTGTCGAATGGCCTAGTATGTCCTTCATGATATCTTTTAACAATTACAGGCGCTTGAATTCTCCATAGAGCGCCTCCTGCGCGTATCGCATTCACTAGAAGCGACCGTGCCTTATTCATTTCTTTAATAAATTATTTTAAAAGCAAATTCAAAATGTTAATGACAATCGAATTGAAAATATGTCGTCGCACTGAAGTGCACTGAAGTTTCTCTATGGATAAATCACATTCTAAATTCAAATGCGAATGCGTTTTATCCATCGAAATAATATATCTCTGCGAGGTTTTATCTCTCTTCAAATATATAAAATTCTCGTGTCACAGTGTTCCATACTCCTCCGAAACGGCTTAACCGATTTTGATGAAATTTTATATGTAGATACACTTGGTAGGTCTTAGAATAAGTTTTTAGTTCGACTCCCATATGTCGATTCACTATCAACTACTCTGTTAATGGAGATATACATACCAATTTTCGTTTCGTTGTGCCAGAATAGCTCTTTTCGCAAAGCTATTTACGTTGCATTCACATGCAAAGATGATATGATGAGGTCTCGTATCAATGAAACTGTGCAACACAGGTTTACACGTAGAGAAAATTGTCCATGTAAGTAATCCATGTTTTTAAATAAGTTAGTATATATCAGAAAACAATCGTGCTCGCATGGGAATTTATTGTCTGTTAGCTGGTGCCCGCGACTACGTTCACGTTCTCTATAGCTTCCTAGGCCTTCCTAGGCCTTCCTCGATAAATGGACTATACAACACAAAAATAATTATTCAATTAGAACCAGTACGGTAGTTCCCGGGATTAGCGCGTACAATCAAACAAATAAACTCTTCAGCTTTATATATTGGTATAGATATAGATTATGTTATATCATATCTTAATATTTATACTTATATAGATATTTGCTTAGGAATCACTTAATGAAATAAAATAAAATATGTTTTCATTTCTTTTATTTGTTTCAGTTACAATAACATCTATACATTGGTATTCTACGACTAAATGATTTATTTCATTATATCAATCCATGCATTAAATTAAATTAGCAATAAAAATGAAATAATAACTAAAATTTGTAAATAAACTGTTTCATTAATTTAAATAAATAATAAATTGGTCGCTATTTAAGATCACAAAGAGGTAACATAGTGTTTGATATAAAAAAAATAGTTGTACTAAAATTTAATTTATACATACTTATAAAATATAAATTAGTAACAAAAGTATTGCTTGCAATTAACTTGTTGAATTTTTGTACAGTGAAATATAAGTATTTGTTATTCTAATGGTTTCTGCTGGCCGTACTTAGAATTGGTTAAAGTTCAGAAATATGTGTTTACGTCTTTAGTTAAAGCATTTCTATCGATAAATTGTAATCAATACTAATAATAAATTTGTAAGGGTTGGTCATGGAGTAAGTTTTTCAGAGATATCGTGTTTATAGGCTCTATACATGATACTGAAACAAATTTGACGATTTTTAGATTTTTTTCAATAACACTCAATAACACTTAAACGAATTAACCGATTTTCATGAAACTTGGTAGAACATTTAGACGTACAGGACACAGGATAGGCTACTTTGTTCTTTTTCAACGCGGACGAAGTCGCGGGCACCAGCTAATCGCTAATAAAAATATGTAATATTTTGAAAAAAAAAAAAAACTACTTTTGGAAAGCACAAAGGATTTTTCTTTTTCATTCAAGTTCAACTACATTAACATTAGATTAAAACAGTTTTACATATTCAAACACGTAAAATATTTAACTAACTTAATCATGAAAACTGTAAATTAATATTTTACAATAAAGAAGAAGGCTTCCCCAAAAGAATAGCAGCTCTTACTTGCAGCAGACAAAAGGACATGCAGAGACAAAAGTACTATGTACTATTGGCGTTAAAAATTGTACTATAGTATTGTGTGCATTTTGTGTCAGTTTTTGGAAAAATGTCTTTTCTTTCTCATATAAATATTAGAGCTAAATTAATTTTGCATACATACTTCCGAACTTATTGTATATTAATCGATTCTCAGTAAAAAAATTAAAATTACAAACGTTTTAAAATGTGGCATAGGTATAGAGCTTTTTTGTAATTAACTCTTTATTCAAAGCAAGTAGGTATTTTCATTTAATTTGTAACCTGTACACAAAAGAGTTTCATTAGGTACATATATAAATAATTTAAATATAAAACAATCACACAACGTCATTACAAATTGCACTTTAAAAAATAAATAACATAATAATAAAGTATACTATAGACATTTCACAGTCATGTCAATTAGAGACTATAATTTTTAAAAGTATTTCTAGCTATACAGATTTTTTTCAACAAGAAAAAATGTGGTTTTTTAAATTCTTCTCCCACAAATGTGTAGGTACAATACTGTAAACAAATAAGTCTATTAGAGTTTGTGGACACTTAAGTATGCTACGTGGAAAAATATAAATAAAAAATGTTTCACTAATGAAATAAATGAATGAAAAATGGAAAATTCATGAAAGAAAATATGAAAATAAACATTGATTATTTTGAGATATTAAATTTCGGTGCAAAAATACTCTTTTTTGCCTTTAAGGGTTTATTATTGATATAACATTCTAAATGAGGGACTAGAAAATGGGTAATTTGTGTAACACAAAAATATTACCTATAACAAACATAATTATCATATCTGAAATTCTGTTGACTACGTTAAAAATATTAAAAATAAAAAAATATTCATTATATTTGATAAAATAATTCAAGTAAAAATTTCGTAGTTTACAATGTGACAATCATTAAAATCATTGTAAATATAATATTAAATTAAAAATTAAAAATATAATAAATACTGGAAATATTAAACTATATATCAATAGTTATCTAATTTAAATTAAAATTACGAATAGAAAATTTATTTAATTTTTTCCATTTAAGTGAGCATGAAAATTGATTCTTTGCAATACTGTTGGTAAATACACGTACATTATTTACATTAATAACATATACAAATATTGATATTAATTTGATATAACTAATTCAATAAAATCAGGTTTGGTTTTCTGCTAAAAGTAGGCAGTATTGCCAAATCCTTATGTTTAATGGCACAAAAGTTTCTTCACTCATTTTTGAGCTAAGTATTTATTAAAATTTCATCGTTTTGATATTATCTTAAAACTGTTTTTAGTGCTTTCAATTAAAATTTATTTTACATGTTATAACTCTCTTATGACCAAGACGCAATAGGGAAACGGTTTAGATCTTATTACAGCGATTTTTTTTTTAAAGACAAAGTCAAAATCCTTACTAATATTATAAATGCGAAAGTAACTCTGTCTGTCTGTCTCGCTTTCACGCCAAAACTACTGAACCGATCACCATGAAATTTTGCATACACGTTGTCTGGGACACCAGAAAGGACATAGGGTACCTTTCATCCAAAAAAAAGTAATGTTCCCGAGGGATTATCTAAAATATAAAACTTTAACTAATGCCTGGCCAATGTGTTATAGCAACAAGTTGTCAAGCGTTGTAATTGCTTTTATATTTTTAATTTAGCATCGTGTACGAAGTCGCGGGCACCACAGCTAGTATAAAATATGTAAGGAACCAAAGAATATTATTCGTAGTGGGTACAGATAGATAGATCTCCCAGCTTTGCTATGATTAGGAATTGGTTATCCACAGTTGCGTCTTGAACATTTTCAAGCTTGTAATACTGATGAATATTATCACCGTTCATATATTTCAAGATGATGATGGTTAACGAGTTTTTAGATCAATAATAATTATTAAAATAGGTATGCACAGTTTTCTTTTTGTCGTCATAACTTTCGCTAATTCAGCTGCCAAGTGTTGAATACGACGCTGTCAAACATTATTGGCGTGTGACTCACGTCAGTTAATCTTGAGTTATCGTTGTTATTGCTGATAACTAAGTAACTCGAAACGGATATCATCGTTATTTTATATTTATACAATATTCATACGACCAGTATTTTTTTTTATATCCTACATAAATTTATTTATTATACTTAATTCACTATGAGTATCTATTATTTACAATCTTTGATTAAGACTAGTCCATTTTTTTTTGAGGTCATTTCCAACCTTTCGATTCCTTAACTAAACGAAATGCGTTTAATTATTTCAAAATTGTTTAACTAACTTCTAAAAGTTAGTTTAAAAAATATCTAACGTATTTAATGTCTGTTAAAAATGTCGTAAGCTTAATATTATAGTTACGATATACACGTATTTTGTTTAGCGCATATAGGTATTTAATTTTAAAGGAATATTGTATAATAGAAGAAAATTTTGTGTACCTACTTGGATGCATACTTTTTTTTTTAAATGAAATGTCTTAATCTTAATTCTCATTTTAGTTAAGGAATCAGTTTTATTTGTTTAATAGATAAATGTATACCTACAATCATGGCCATCGAATATGACCACGTATATGTCTTTCACCTCAATTATGAAGCAGTAAAGTCAATTTAAATCAGTGTTATTTTATTTTATTTACTTTTTATACACATATTAAACTTGTGTGTTAAAATTACAAAATAATTGAATCACTATAATGGTACGAATGAGCCATAATAATAGCGCAAACGAGACCTTTTTGGAGTCGTTTCTTTATAGGAGTTTAACCATGAAGACACGAAACCATTAAGGTTAAAAACTAAAGGAAGTTTATTAGAAGATCTTTTTAACTGCACTGCGCCATCCTCAAAGAGCTAAAATTATATTGATTAAATATGCGAAATAGATCTTTACGTGGTGCAGTAAAAGAAAAATTGGGCAGTTTCAAATTTTGTTGATTCTATGTCTTATTATAAATAAGTATGTAACGGGTTATATTTTTTAAATAAAACAAATAATTATTGTGTTGCAATATAAATTCTTTGATCCTTTAGCTATCCAGTTGTATAATTTAATTTTTGATGTAGAGCATAGGTTTGAAACTACAACGCCAAACTGTATCCCCCGATTTTGTTATCATTAGATTTTTTGGATTGCCCCAAAAAGTATTCACGTCAAAAGTTTATCACAAAATTAAAATCATCTAGGCCAAAGTTACATGTTTAAATAAAATATGTAATTATTTATAAACCTAAACCTAATAAAAAAACTTTTAATGCTAAATATGTCTATGTAGGATAAATATTTAAACATTTTCAGCAAGATCACTGCTCATTAAATGACTAGAATTAATTCATATAATGTTTTGTGAGATGTGTTCATATAAGTGGAGAAAATTTCTTATCTATCAATCTTATCAGGGTTTTGTGTCTTGTAAGTCTCCTATCAATTAGAAAAGCGAAAAGCGTGAAGTAGCGAATATATCTAAAAGTTGTTTGAACTAAAGTGTTAAAGCCTCGATTTCATATGCCTCGTCAAGTAGGTACTCCATAGATTAAAACACATAAGATTTGGTCTCGTTTGCGCTCTTTGTTCTCTTTATAAATCAAATTAAACAATAACAATAACATAATACAAATTTACAAGAGATCAACACTACTTTATATGCAGAAAATAAATAGTTGCCTTATGTTGCTTCATAGTCAAAATTGTTTGTTTATCACAAACTCAATTATTATAATTAATTATATCACACCTTACTGGTGGTTACAATTCAAATATCTTAACAACAAAGAAATGGACAATAAGGAATGTAATAAAACATATTGAGTATTCTTTCATGTACTTAACTTTAAAAATATTTATAAAGAAACTACATACGGTCGGTTCCTTAAAGGTTTAATTAAATAATAAGAGCTTCCATTAGCTACTAAAACAGTATCAGAGTGCTACAAGGATCTTTTGGCACTCAGTAAAATATCGGAACTGCGCCTACCATCTTTTAAAACTGGTTTACTTTTGTTTGTGGAAGTTTTTGTGATTTATTTCAATAAATATATGAAATATAACATGTCAAAATTGATAAAAAATTTGGTGTCAGATGTGATGGTAAAGGAGAAAGAGCTTTTAAGGCATAGTAACCTACATATTTAGCGCCCCGTTTAATAGAAGACTAAATAAGAGAATTGCGAGCCAATACCCGAAAAGAGTTTTATTATAACTGGTAACTTTTATTTCACACCTAAGTCCTCCTAGAAGGACCTGTCACACCTGTCACAAAGTGCCGAATGATCCTTGTAAAGGCAATCACTCCTATTATGTAATAAGTCTTTGAGTACTCGGTCGGTATTAATTCAAAAATTAAAAGATCGAGTATTGAACAAATTCTCTAAAATTTATGTCCAATTTGTAATATTTAAAAATCACATCAATTGCAGTATTACGTAGTCGTCGTTGGGAAGATCGTCGTTTTAAAAAGCCGGTCATGCGTAGTGCGGATACGAGCCGAGATGTGACGTCACGTGAGGTGGAGCCATTGAGTGGGGGGAATACAAGTTGCTGCCTCCTCCACCCCAGTTACTCCACGAAGCTGACGGGAATATTGAAGCTGGAACAATCAAATTGGCTAACCTCAGTTAATAGGGAGAAACAAAAAACTAACCTCAATTAATAACGAGAGGGCGTTAACTAATGTGAGCTTTACCCAAGTTAGTTAAGGCCTGTTGACAACCACTTTTAAAATTATGAATTTAATTTAAAATTATTTAAATATATATTATATTAATAGATTTAATTATGGGACTAAAATTTTCAATAGGTAGTTAGTTCATCTGCAAAAGCCACGGACCCTTAGCCCTGAATCAGAGCGCTGGCTAACAATAAAATTTAGATCTCAAGTAACCTTAAAGGATGTTGGTGTTAATTCTAAATAATTGTAAATTATTATAAGTAATTAACACAAACAATTAAATCTCACAAATTATTTAAAAAAAGTAAATACATACTGTTAAGTAAATATCATAATTACTATCATAATTAATAAATAGCAATAATTCGCTAGCTTTTAACAAAATGGCTTCATAACACTTCCAAGACACTATATGATTTGAAAAAAAAAAATGTTATTTTATTAGCATCGTAATAAAAAATGTTTGGTGAAAATTGACATTCCATTATATCAAGTGGTCGGACGGACGTGGCATTGACAACCCGTTTCGAGTAGTGAACTAATATTTGTACAAGCAAGTGTACCGCTACATTAGCATTGAGAAATGCAGATTACACTGGCGTGCGAGTGAAGGGTGCATTATATTAACACTCCATTTGGCCATTTAGGGGATATGTTTTTTAGTGTGAAATTATTTCTTTAACCTACTTCATATAGATAAATAATTGAGTGAGATTACGACTTTACTACAGTTAGAGAATTTTCTTCTCTGTACACGCTGAGACGATTAAGATTATACAGAAAAATCACGAGTATAATCAGTCTCTGCGTGTAACCATTGTGGACTGTGAGGAAGCCTTCGACTCAGTCGAAACCTGGGCCTTTCTGGAATCCTTGCAACAGTGCCAAGTAAACTGTCACTATGTGGAGGTGAAAGGGCTGGTCAAATATGTTACAGAGCGGATAACCGATGGGGTAGACGAGTTCTTGAATGGAGGTCGCCGTGTGGTGTGTGGTGGCGAGCCTTGGGCGAGAGATCGTCCAGCAGTGGAGAGACATGGGCTGATGATAATAATGATCCTTTATATACGCATGTGATCTTAAGGCACTCATCGAAACGAATTCCAAGAATTCTTATATCAATTACAAAACAAACAGCCCTACAAAGCAATAACGTTTTGATGCCTCTTTTTTTTAAATTGTTACTCTTTGCAATTATAATTAGTGACATCATGGCGTTAGTAATGAAGCCATTTTGGTATTTTAATTTCGCTATAGCAAATCGCGACCACAAAGACATTACCTGTGGATGTTGGCATAGCTGCGTGTGGGGCCATAAAAGAAGACAGTTTCGCGGAATGATGATACGAGCTCATGAACAAATCGCTCTGGTACTTGTAAGCGGGATCGCTTGCCGCTGGTTGAGTGGCCGCTGCCAATCCTTGGAAGTCGAATTTATACGCATATCTTTTCCCATGTACTTTAGTCATGATGTTCTTGTCGTAGTAATATCTGCACAGATTTCATAGTCATTATAAACAAAAAAATCATAATCATAAAATACCAATATCATATGTTATTTTGTCTTGATAGAGATGAAACAATCTTACTTCTATTACAATATTAATTTGGAATATTGTATTTGTAAGTAATAAATTTATTTACTATTTATTGATTATTTGATCTCTACCTAGTAATATTAGATAAAGTTTTAGACGAACTTATAAAATAATGTATGACTAAATTAAAAAATTCGCAATGTCACATCGCAGGCAAAATTGGGTACCCGAGTATTCGCAATGCGCGCAAATAGCTTAAATATCTCTAATTTTACCTCAAAGCCCGACTCAGTTTATCATAGTTCATATTAGGTTTAGATTTGCGTTCGCCCCATCGACGGGCCACTTCGTCAGGGTCGGTTAACTTGAATTCTCCATTGGTGCCTTCCCATGTAATGCAGCCAGCGTTACTTGAGTCACTCAGCAGTTCGAGAAGAAATTGCCACAATTGAATTTGGCCTGAACCTGCAACAATGTCATAGAAAATCAATGTGATATGATTTTGGGATCGAGCTACTAGTAAGATATAATTTTAGTGTTTATTTATAATATTAATATATAGGCTATTTATATATTTATAAATAAATAAATATATATCTAATATATATATCATGACTTCAAGAATTCCTTATTTCCAACCGACTTCAAAAAAAGTTCCTCATAACTTTCGACTGGGTGAAACGATTTTGATATTTTTTATTTGAAAGCTGGTGCTTCCCGTGTAAAATTGGTGGTCCCATTTAAAATTGGTTCAGTTCTGACAATGGCATCCATGAGAAAACGATTTGAAGTCTGTTTTTTTTAAGTATTTTTTTCTAGTAAAAAGAGTTATTCAGTAATTCTATCCCACTGGATTAAAAGTCAGAGTTCTCATTCAATTTTACAGTAGACCCGAGTAGAGCAGGATAAAAGTTATGATAAGTTAGGATAAAGTTTACACTAAAAGTGTATGATGACTTTTTTAAATATTTTTATGAAAACTTAGTAATATACACGTCAAAATAACACATACGCTTCAGTTTATAAAGATACACTAGGTACTGACGAAGTAGTGGCCAAAAGCTTAGTTCCTGTAAGCTTTAAAAGCTGTAAGCTCAAGTGTACATTATTTTTTCGTGTACACATTATTCTCAAGTGTAAATTATTTTTTGGTGTAAGCCCTACTCTTTTACATTGTTTATTATAGGCTGTGTTTGCAGCGCAAAGAGAGCATTCAACGTCATTATACGTCGCACCCTGTTTTCAACTAGTTTTTATTCACTAAGTATGAAATGGCGAAATAGTGGCGAATAATTTCATAATACGGATTTCGTAATATGAAGTGAGTTTGCATTTTTAAAACATTTTGCTGTATTTTAAAAAAATCATTCTTATATGTATATATAGAGACAATATTAAATTTTGTATAGAGAGGTATTTTGTATGTGCAACCACGGTGATTGATACTATATTTGAAGTGTAAATTTAAATCACTAATAATAATAAATGTGTAAGGGTTGGTCATAGAGTAAGTTGTTTTTTTTACGTATTCAAGGCAGCGCTTGGCCTCGATCTCACTTGTTTTCAGAGATATCGTGTTTATAGGCTCTATACATGATACTGAAACTAAATTAACTATTTTCTATACGTATATATGTATGTATGTTCCTCCATAACTCTTAAACGAATTAACTGATTTTCATGAAACTTGGTAGAATTTTTATCAACATTAGACGTACAGGACACAGGATTACTTACTTGCAGTTAATTGCACTATATCATTCTTAGGATCAACCGATAAACTGTAAGAAAACGAAATAAAATCACATTGCGAAAAAAAACAAGACCCCAGAAAACGCCCCAATGGAAGCGTAGAAATGTATAGTTTCTCGATCCCTCTACTTGGAATAACATGTTACACTATTGGGTGGCTATGTTGGTGTTCGCACGACTGATCCGAGCCTGTTCGCTCGTGTGCAACCAACCGTATATATACAGTCAGCAAACAAACCGCAAAAATCTCATATCTTTGCATTCGACTGAATTTATTTAATTAAAAATTTTAATATTAACTTTTTATTATGCTCTTATCACAGTAGTGTTCATTGTATTGAGAGAAATAATATATTGATATAAACAATCACTTTAAAGCCGCTATTTTGAAAGAATTATTTAGCAGCCCTAAATTTACTTATACATGTTTATCTATACAAACTAATGTACCTACCTATATTATAGGAGACATTATATTTTTTTATGAATAATGTCTAAGCAAACTATAATAAAGTGGACAGACTACCTTACATTGTAATCAACTTTTACAGAAGACGCTTGTAAACGCTTCCCTTAACTTATGTATTTAAAAAACGGCTAATGATTTCACTATTTTGTACAACAATGTAAATGCTTGTACATAAGTAGAAAACTTGTACTACATATAAAACTATATAAATGTCCTACTGTAACCAAGTATTCTTGCAAATGTATTGTATTATATTGGCAGTATTTTGGTGCGTTTGCGTAAGATTTCCCATTTTCCAATCTCGTAAATCAACAGTTAACTCTGCCATTGCTTTAGCAAACATAACTGTTCCAACCCACCCTGTCTGTTGCTCCTCTAACTATCTATAAACTACTTAACATATTTTGATACGGTTTTTACTAATAGAAAGAACGATATACATTTTTTAAAGTAATGGCCGTTTTAACTTAGTTTATTTTAAATACTACACAACTTAAGTTTTTTAGACTTTTTTGTAGACTGTACAAACGAGTAAGTGTAGGCGCACACGAGCGTGGCATCCCCGTGATTTATTCCCGGAGCGACTACGTTCATGTCAAAACGTTTGTGCGCGCATCTCGCCTCGATTCGTCTATTGTTCATATGGTTCATCGGTTTTATGGCCTGCAATTAATGCCTCGATCGGCGAAATATTGGCCCTTCGGGGGAATTGGCAATATACATTTTTTTTTTCTCTACTTCAAATAACAACAGTATGTATTGTGTGATGGCGTCCCAACATTCACGTGGTCCAATGCAGCATTAAATTAGAAGACCATTTTAGAATATTTTTCTGTTTTTACATATGTATGCCCCTCCATAACTCTTAAACGAATTAACTGTTTTTTTTTATTTAATAAGGTACACAAAACAGGGACACTGACAAATACATTGAATTACATTGATAAATTCCATCGAAGTGAGCTGGACAGTGGCCCAGCTCACTTCATGAAATTTTCATATACTTTGGTAGATAAACATTTAGACGTACAGGACACAGGATAGGGTACTTTTTTCTTTTTCAACGCGGACGAAGTCGCGGGCACCAGCTAGTTATATTATATTAATTTAGTGGTGGCAGACACATTGCGTTTCGCAACAGTTTGGCAGCAGTACCAACTTACAGAATACCTGCCTGAATTACCGCCACTTGTGTAATTACAGGTTTATTTTATAACGTACCTAAATAAGGAAATAGATTTACCAGTATTTACAATTTATTTTTTCAAGTTCAAGTCAGTTAAACTTTTGATTTCGATCAATGGCTAGATAGTTGGATAGGCTTCTAGGATCTATCCAAATAAAACCCCATAAAACGCGTAGTTTGTGCTTATGTTACATACTTAAATATATATTAAAAACTAGCGACCCGCAACCGGCTTCTTGCAGAGTTGAAATGTCAAGAAGTCCTATATTTTGGCGGAAGCTTACGTTATAAAACAAACCTATTTTCCAAATTTCACCTATCTAGACTAACTTATGTAATATGTGTTGATAGTCAATCAGGACAATGTTTGGTGTCAATAATGTTTTTAACAAATTTTACGCCCGGCCTAACATTTTGTATAATTTTCCATAAAATGCAATGTAAATTTAATTCTATACACACGTCACTATAAAGTACTTAACTTATTATTAATCTATCGGCGCAATCACTTCCCGCAGGTCACGTGGGTCACGTAACGTAGGTGGAGCAAGTTTCGGCGTGTGAAAGTTCAGGTAATTATGAGTCAGGGTTGGCACGCGCCGATAATTGTTCCTCACGTATTGACAACGCACGGCAATGAACGCCACACAGAGATTTATTATCAGAAATTACACGCCTCTATTTGAAGGTGAAAGGGGGCGGTGACAGTGATATGTTTGAATTAGCTTTACACATTATGGTTGCGGTTGTTGGCAATTGTTTTTTACTGATTAAAATATTAAATATTATACAAACAATTCTTCATTTTTTTTTTCGAATTCATTACATGTTCAGAATTCGTTATCAGACTATAATAGTTTAATTATATTACTAGACTGGGATAGGCTACTTCTTTCTTTTTCAACGCGGACGAAGTCGCGGGTGCCAGCTAGTATCAAATAAAATCGCTGTGCGTTTCTGTGTGTCTGTCATTTCCTCGCTAGCCTCGAGAAAGGTTTATATATTTCATTTTTAGAAAAAAAAAGGCATCTGTGCGAATCTGGGAGCGTGTAACTAGCTAATTTTAAGGCACGATCATATTTTCATAGATATATATATAAGCAAAAAAGACTACATTGACAGGAGTCTGTCTCTCAGTGATTTGGCAAAGGCTTCAAAGGCGCATTCAAATGTATACCGTTCATGTTTCGTTTATTAGAATTCTGATTTAGCTTTTGTAGTTTTATCGATACATATTATATCGATATTTTTCCCGTATTATTTTAATATCTAATTCCTGCATTCAGTTCAGTTTTATGTATACCTTTTTTCACTTTTTAGGCATAGAATATTTCTAATTTTTTTTTCTATTATTTATAACTACATAGTTCACAGCCATTTACCATTTAAAAATAAATAAAAATAAATTATTTCTTATTATATACGAGATTAATGCGGTACTGGTATAAACTGTATTAAAAGCGTATTCTCCTGTCCTTGATCCTTATGTCTTATCTTATCAAGGTCGTTACGCACTTGCACAATCTCTAATTTTACATAAAAAAGAACAAGAAATAAGAACATAAAATTAAAAAATAATTTTGCCAATAACGCCAATTTGTACGGCAGGAATATTAGCAGTATTTTAAGTGGCAACTTAATATGCACTTAATATCAATATAATATGGCAATTTACATGAATCAAGGTGGCTTGATAAGTGAATAGCGTGCCTCGGTTGGACACAACGTTACCCTGTTAACATTTTGACTTTCACAAGGGTTGATGGCAGACAGATAATGTATGGAGTACCACGCTCAAAGTAATAAATGTGTGGCCCGACTGCACGGTGTAATGTGGACTTTAACAGTATTGAGTAAGACACAAATTCATTTGGAAGTTACAGCGAATTGCGTACCTCGACGTCAAAGTTCACGTGAAATATAGTGGCCGTTATCATCACCATCTTTAGTTGCGTGTATTTCAGTGCGCGATGTTATTTTCACTTTATCGACAGCCCTTAGATATGATTTTCTCACACTCGAGTTTTGTACCTACATTTGACTTGATTTAATCCTTACTAATATTATAAATGTGAATGTGAGTTTGTTTGTTACGCTTTCACGCAAAAACTACTGAACCTATTACCATGATCATCGCGTACGAAGTCGCGGGAACCAATTAGTAATTTCGGTTTAAAGAATTTTATTCTCATATAACAACAATTTGTTCACTTAAATCTATGAGAACTTAATAACTACATTTATACAATTAATACATCGGAGATAATTAAGCTAATTTCTGACTCTCTTATAGCCTTACTAATGTAAATGTAACCTATTTTACTCGCTGATAATATAGCTTTCTATAGGCGAGAGAATTTTTAAAATCGACCCAATAGTTTTTGAGATTTTTGACTTTATCTCTCGCCATGGTAGGCGAGCAACGCCACTACGTGCTGCAAGTGTGCCTCCGACTGCGTAGGACTAAGGATAACTAATTGGGAAGGGCCCTATTCCCTCTGGCATTCCTTACTCATTTCCCGAAACACAACAGCACATAGGTATATGTACTGTTATGCCCGAATGACTTGCGAAACTCACGATAGAAGATTTCGTACTTATTAATAAAAAAATGTGCCTATCCACTCATGTTCATTCCTATTCATGTCAACCGTCCGTTAATAAATTCACAATCAAAATAATGATTTTTTTTTACTAATCCTATGATAGGTAGTTTAAATGTGATGGTATATATTTTTTAATTTTCTAGTACAATTTTGTACTTGTAACTTTTTAATAAAAGTAATATTAGAAAACGAATTCCAAAACAGGGTCAGTTATCGTAAAATTGCGTGCGTAAATCTTTGTTAGGTCACCCTGTATAATAGAGGCCGTTTTATTTAACCAAGTTCTAATGTTCTAATATTTTGTTGAAACAAAAACAAGTGTTTCAATGGACATTTATACATCTTTCATTAAATACGTTGAAAGAAACGTTCTTCACGTTGAAAGAGTCAGTTATGAAAGAAATGTCAGTTATTAAACATTTTACAAATTTTTGTAAATATAGTCCTTTCCAATAATATATAATTTGATGATAAAGTAAGTTAAAAGAAGTAAAAAATATATATAATGTACCTTGATCCATCCATATTGCGAATATAATATAATGTTAGAAAATAGAAAATAGAAAACATTACACGTCATACCTGAATTAGCTAGCCGACTGCTTGTCGGTCCAAACATCTGGTAAGGATCTGAAAAAAAAAATGTGATTTATTATGAAGACTAAAAAAATTATGACAAATGGTTTAAAAGTAAGTAGCGGAGAAACAGACCGACGACGTGCTTAGTTCGGCGATTTGAATATAAAATATTCTTATTTTTTACTTATATAATTTTTTTATTTTATGTTATTAAAACTATCCGCAAAATTATGCAACTGATGGTGAAAACCGCATCAAAATCCGTTGAGTGGTTTAGGAGCTATTAAGTAAATTGAAAAAGAAAATGTAGATTAATTACGGGAAATTTTAATATATTGTAGTTTACAGCAGAAATTTAATTATTCACAAGAGTGATCGTAGTTAAAATAAATATTTTCACAGTCAAGGTAAATATTATTACAAAATCGCGGCAGTAGATTTAATTCCCCTGGGTGAATTAAGTATAATTAACTATGGGTGAATTAACTAATCAGTAATTAAGCGCCTCTTTCACAAACAGTTAAAGTTAAATGACAGTTAACTTTAACTGTCATTTAAAGTCACCGGTAACCGGGGACAAAGGAGCTGATATATCTTTGTTTGTACGGTAAACGTCCTAAACTTTGAATAGAAAATAATAATAAAAAATCGGCTATCGATGGATGCACTAAACCGAGTGCATAATTCAATAAAACAGAAAATGATTTCTAAAAGTAATTAATCAACACTTTACTTGACGTTGGTGAAAGCGTAACAAAAAAAAACATCAGTCACTGTACGAGTATACTAGGATAAATAGAAAAACTTTGGACTACTGATTACGTACTGTTATATAAGGCTGAAGAGTTTGTTTGTTTGGTTGTACGCCCTAATCTCAGGAACTATACCTAGTTCGAATCGAAAAATTCTTTTTGTGTCGGATAGTCCATTTATCGAGCTATAAAAATTTGAACGCGGACTATGTCGCGGGCACCTTAGTTTAATATACAAATTAGTATTTAGGTACATTAAATTCATGATTGAAACAAATTTAGACAGGTAAATTCTCGTCACTTTCTTATCTAATTTATCTATGTATTAGCCAGCGGTAGATCACGAGGCGGTCGTTGTGAAAGATAGCAAGTATCCATGGCAACGCACTAACAACATTGCCGACCGAAAAAACTGTGATGTAGTGCATAGATTGCATTTCAAATAGGTATAATGAGACTGGGGGCTGCAGTTATCGAAAATTTACATAGATAACCTGTGTGCCAGGTAAGCCGCTGTCGTCACCGCTTTGTCCCCTCGACGGTATCTCAAGATGTCCCTTTCGTTTGCGGCGTAGGCGTTCTTTGACAATTTTTATTGGAACATAGTCTCATCGTACCGACTAAACCTCTTGGCGTCCTCCACGTCCTCTATAAGGCGAGGTGTTAGTATCATTAAAAGGAGTAAAATATTTTTAATACCTATCTACTTACGTATTACTTAGGACATTATTTACACGTATATAAGTAACTTACATTACATAGTGTGAAATGGTTTTATTTAGTGTAACACAAGTAAGTATAAAATAAACTTCGCTTATATTATATTTAACTAGCTGGTGCCCGCGACTTTGTCCCTGCCACTACTTTCCGAATCCAGGCCAGAGCCAACTTTGGAAAAGTGTATTTCCAAAATTGACCCCGTGGGGAATTGACAACATGAGATGAGACCAACCAATTTGACAATTTCTGTTAATTTAACAGTATGTACAATATTCTATAGTAATTTTCTGTTTATTGTTTTTATTTTTTTCGTTAATTTTTTCTATATTTTAATGATTAGGTATTCTGCTAATCGGGACGGAGACGAATCCAACAAAACTAACACGACTTTCTTTTATTTAGGTACATAATATTTCGTAACCATAGAATATCTCACCCTCGCCATAATTCTATAAGAGCGGTTATGCAAATTAAAGTAATAACTCTCGACTACATTAAAATTGAAACAATGGAGACCCCCAACGACAGTTCGCGCCTTTTGTTAATATTGTAATAAAGTAGTAATTTAACTACACTTGAGGCCCCGGACTATAAAAGTGGAGCTCTGTGACGAATTGGACCCTTAACTAAAAATAGTAGCGCAGTCTCCAGTGTGCGCAAAACGCACGACAGGACGGATATGCATCGAGGAACGGATATTATCTGCATCCGTTGCAGCTAATATTTTAATGTATTTTCAACCAATAGGTACGACCAAATACAGGTACGAATATAATAAGATTATCGAGTTGTTCATGTAGTACACAAATGCATTTGCTTTGGTGTATTTTTTTGTCATGTCATGTAACATAATACATCCCCACTATTAGGCATCAAACTCTCTGCCGTTTGTCAGCAGCTATGTTCAGCCTACAAGATATAAAAGACAAGACAAGATATACAAGATTTTAAGACATATTTTAAGACATTTTTATTTACCTTTAGATACCTGAACTGCAAGCCAGGCAACAAATGTATAAACTTGCACCCAAAAACTACCAATTGACCCCAGGTTGAACACAAATAAAACGCAGGGAGTTCAAATAGGTAAATCTTAAAAAGTTATCTTTATTAAATAAACATTTTGAAGATATAAGAACCTCCATGAAAGAAATGTTCGCGTGTACATTTTTCATATTAGCGCCATCTAGATTCAAGTCGTGGTCGCTACTTGTCATTTGTTAAATACGATTTAACATATCGCCCCCCATGGACCTAGTCCATAACAACAATGGGGCATGCGGCTGCAGACTATTGAAAATTTTATTCAAACAAGAATAAAAAACTAAAACTAAAAATAATAAAAAAAAAAAAAATGTAAAATCTAAAACTAAAACTAAAGAATGAAACTAAAACAATAAAAATAAAAAACTCAAACAAAAAAATAAGAGAAAAAAAAAAAGAAAATACAAAATAAACAAGTCCTATAACTAAACCAAAACAAAAATCGACAACAAGTGATGCACATGAAAAGTTTCCTAAACAATTTCAAAGACAACATTTCAACCTAACAAACAAATCAACAATTTCAACATTTCATAACAATTTAAAATATAACATATAAATCTACATATTCGATAGCAACAACAAGAATGACGGACAAATCATCCTCAAGGGCAAATGGTCTCCTGTTCTCTACAGGTACCTATTACTCATTAACTACTTAATCTGACTTGGGAAGAATAATCAATTTAGAAACCGGACGCTTTATTATATTTCCCCTACATTTGAGGCTGACCACGCGAGTGAGACCATCTTGTCCTGGATGCCTTTCAACTATTAAACCGTACAACCAACGAGCTGGCGGCAATCCAGCTTCCTTTATGAGTACTACATCTCCGACCTTGGGTTCTGAAATACAGTTAGTCCACTTATATCTATGCTGGAGCCGTGTTAAATATTCTTCAGACCACTTGCGCCAAAAGTCTTGAGTCATTCTTTGGATGAGATGCCACCGTCTCAGACTGCTGATGTTAGAAGTCTCGTAGTTGCCATCTGGTACAAGAACGAGTGGCTCCCCCACGAGAAAATGACCCGGAGTCAATGGACAAGGGTCGTTGGGGTCACTTGACAGCTGATACATGGGTCTAGAATTGAGGCAGGCCTCGATTTGAGCAAGTGTAGTAGTCATTTCTTCGAATGTTAGTGTGTGTGTTCCAATTACTCTTGCTAGATGGAACTTGGTCGACTTGACTGCTGCTTCCCACAATCCTCCAAAATTAGGTGAGTAAGGAGGTATGAAATGCCAGACTGTTCCATTAGATGCCAACCAGTCAGAAATTTCATCGACTGCAGTGGATCGCTCTGACTCAAGTAATTCAGTAAGTTTCTTCGCTGCACCCACAAAGGTTGTGGCGTTGTCGCTCCATATCTCGGCGACATGACCTCGTCTTGCCACAAACCGTTTAAAGGCAGCCAAGAAGCTGCCTGACGTTAGGTCACTGACCACTTCCAAGTGTACTGCCCTTATTGCCATACAAACGAATATGCAAATATAACCTTTAGTCGAGTGATTACCCCGTCCCTTTGTACATCTTACGCTGATTGGACCTGCGTAATCTAAACCGGTTTTACAGAAAGGCCGTTCAGCGGTAACTCGCGCTGTGGGCAATCGTCCCATCATTTGCTGATTGGTCTGCCTCGAGTGACGTAGACATATTATGCATTTGTGGACGTGCTGACGGACTAATCCTTTGGCACCGATTATCCAATATTTCGCCCGTAAGTAATTCACCACCAGTTGAGGCCCTCCGTGGAGTGTTCGTCGATGGGCATCATCAATCAATAAATTAGTGAAATGTGATTTGTGTGGAATGATCATCGGATGCTTTACATTTTCATCTAATGAGGAATTATGCAAGCGCCACTCTCAATATACTATTTTCATCCAGAAACGGATTAAGTGAAATGAGTTTGCTTTTTTTATTAATTTGTCCATTCACCTGCAAATTCTCAATTTCGCCTTGTAAATGTGTATTCTGACACATTTTAATGCAAGCAATTAGAGCATCGTTTATTTCTCCTACTGTTAACCCCTTGCCTGATCTGGTAACGATCGTTTCATGTTCAGACTTTCTCCAGTGTAAAACTCGTCGGCAGAACGATATTACACGAATGAGCTTTTGTAAAGAAGAGAATCTTAACATTAGTTCTTCACGAGTGTTGGATACATTTGTTGCGGTCACATAACTCTTCAGTTTCGGTTTTTTTTCTTCCAGATCTTCTTGGTCTGGAACTATCTTGGTCATATGTGTTATTATACTCCACTCGGAGATTGTGCAGATGTCTAGGTCCGTGCATCCACAACTGATTTCCGATGAGTTCTGGTGGCTCTAGTCCTCTGGACGCGCAGTCCGCAGGATTATCTTCGCTAGATATATGGAACCATTGATTCCCATCCAATATTGAAAGAATTTCCGAGACCCTATTTGCTACAAACGTCTTCCACCGACTGGGATGACTTCTTAGCCACGCCAAGACTATTGTTGAGTCGGACCAAGCATGAATATTTTGTTTGTGAACGTTCAAGACATTACCTACTTCAATAAGAAGTTTGGCGAGAAGGTTGGCGCCACAATATGGTGCCGTGTTGTAAATAGTACAACTGGATCTGCTATCTCTAAGATATGTTATAGATTTTCAGGCCCTAACGAATTTAGAGCTTATCACCCATTGCTTAAAAAATAATGCTTTTATAGAAATACTTATTGTTCTCTGTGCGTACTTACTACATTCCGTAAATAAAGGAATTAACATAATGTAAGAAGGTGACTCGCAACATGGACCGTTAATAACTTCATAATTTGTGTACAAAAAATGTACCCATATTGCCGGAAACAGGAAGCCGTATGAACTGTTTTACATATTTTTAAAACGTGCACAATTATAAATAAAATCGCGCAGTGTGTTTCTGTTTAAAAGTTAGCTGTTGTCCTAACAATGCAAAAATCTGTAAGTATTTTGATGTTTATTACATTACATAGTTAACCATTGAAAGAACTTGAGGTAAACTTGACACACATATTAACTAATATATAAAATTCTCGTGTCACAGTGTTAGTTGCCATACTCCTCCGAAAAGGCTTAACCTATTTTGATGAAATTTTATATGTACACCTGGTAGGTCTGAGAATAGGTTTTTATCAATTTTTTTTATACGCGGGCAAAGTCGCGGGCAGCAGCTCCTGTTCTTTTTACTTCATCGTCAATTATGTTATAATTACACCCTAAAAACAAAGAAAGTATAAGGTACTTTACCGTAATCACATTATGAAAATTGATCTCGAGAGCTTGGTGATTTTCTAAGAAATATTAGATTAGACACAAATGGAAATGGAAGAAATTGAAGAAATTCAAAGCAAACACTGTCATTGCTAACTTCTCACGAAAAGTGCTAATCAACGCTGTCAAAGCACCATTACGACATGAAAGATGAATTTCCACTAAATATTACAAGTTACAATGACTAAGCTGGATAATAGAAGACACGTACTGAATCAAAAACTGTTCACAATAACAGTTAAATCGAGGGTGGTTAAATGGCCCCAGCTTGGAGGGGTAGGGCGCGATCTAATCGAGATGATTATGATAAATGACTGCTCCTCCCGTGTACTATTGACAGGTACCACTGATAGCGTGGCATTGACGCGATAACAAGCGGAGAGTACTGCTACAAGCGGAACTATGATCTTCTCAGCGTGCCACTTCTCTACGAAGGTTGGCGACCATCATGGCTATTCTGACTTTGGAAGCTGCTGCGCGAAAGAGGGAGCGAGTGCTCAATCCGAACCATTCTCTTAAATTCTTCAGCCAGGATGTCTTCCTTCTACCTCTGCTCCGCTTCCTCTGTATTTTCCCTTGCATCACTAGCTGAATAATACGGTATCTTTCGCCCCTCATTATGGAACTATGATAAGGTAAACTAATTTCAATAGAGTTCATTCAATTCAACATACTTAGTAATTCTATAACTAAGCTGTTAATTCTTAACTAAGCTGTTCTTAATTATTTCAATAATTGGTCTCACTTAGTTCTTCATTGTCGAAGAATAGCCTTCTTAAAAATGTCAATAATAATAATAACAATGTAGTGTAGGGCGTTTAATTTAATGAGATAATCATTGGTTTTGTTAGTCGATATTGAAACTTACGATAGAAATTTTCATTAATATATATTATGGTTTTAAGGTTTCATCATACGGCGCTGCATTGAAAGGTAATTTTTGATCACGATTTCACCCGCTCTGCTTATAATTCCGCTCGCAGTGAGACTGTAAAGTTAAGTGCCTACGCGTTTGACGCTTTAGTCCGCCGCGATTGGCATCAGCATCCGGACGGACGAGCGAAATGATTATATTTATAAGCGAGACAAAAGGCACGAGTCTGCAATTTGCGTATTTGTTGCCGATTACACGACAATTTTGAAACGACCAATATGCTACACTTTTATTCTTGCTTCTTTAATTTTAAACATTTAGGACGTGAATATATGTCTTTAAAGTTGCTTCCATAGTGGAAGGCAATTTAGAAAAATTATGATAACAAAATCGGGAGAAACAGGTACAGGTTCATATTATAGCTACAAATCTATCTAAATTTTAATTACACCACTCGATAGTTAAAGGATTAAAAAATGTTTTGGTATATATGGAATATACGAAATCGTTGGATATATGCAATTATGCATATAATACGTTTGAAGAAAATATTACACATAAAATACTCGTACACGGCCCAGCCACACCCAATTTTTTCACGTTATGAATATAAATTATTTATAATAGGTATAAGTACATACTTTTATATACCGTTAAAGTTTAAAAAATTGCCGTTTAAAGTTTAAAAAATATATCATCGATTTTGTGGTGAGTGTACTTATAGGTAATAGGAAAAATATTGTTCAACCTTCGACACCTGACATCACAGATTGAATTACGCTCGTGAACTTCCACAAATAGAATTGTCAAAAAGTGATTACGTTTTCGATTTGCGATCGGAATTGGACCCGCCCGCCCTGCTTCTGTTCAAACTCGTCATATGATTGTTTTCGTTTTGTTTCTACCATTTCAAAATTGCACATTATAAAATACATATTACTCGTGACCCGCTCCCGGGTTCGCCCGGGGTGCAATTTATATCTCATCTTTTAAGTTGGACCATATTACACATACTTACGAAATTTTATCAAAATCTGTACAGTAGTGTCCATGTTTTTTAGTCTTTACATTTTACAGCAATTCGATTCTTTTTATCATTTCACTCATAAAACTTAACAAACATTCGCAAGAAAATGGGAAAACAAAATAGGTAAATATTTGTTTATGAAAATTTTCAAGGTTTCAAATACAGATGTAATATTGTTTTTCAACCGACTTCCACAAAAGGAGGAGGTTCTCAAATTATTCTACTGTATTTTTTTATGTTTGTTACCTCAGAACTTTCGACTGGGTGAAACGATTTTGATGATTCTTTTTTTTATTTGAAAATTGGTGCTTCCCGTGTGGTCTCATTTTAATTTCGTCCAGTTCTGACAATGGCATCCATGAGAAATGACCATGAGACAGTTTTTTTTTTTGTTAAAAAGAGTTGTATTTACATGAATACTGTCATATATTTATCAATAAAGTAAAGAACAGTAACCTATATTATAACAAAAAAAATGTAGATTGTTAAGTATTTTTTCCTAAGGAATAATCACGCTACAGAATAACTTTTAGTTTAGATATATCCTAATGTATAAAAAGAAAAGTATAAAAATAAAATATCATTTCTACCCCAATATTAACGTCGTAATACCTATTACCGAATCCGAAAGCCTGACAATCAATCAATTACTAAGTTGAATTTCTTCACCAGACCTGTCAGCTTTAATTGTTTTTGTGTAAAACAATATTGTTACAGCAAATGTTTGGCCAACGTTTGATCAGACCCACCCAACACCAACCACATCGGCAAACACGAGAAAAGCAAACAAGGGTAAGTAAAAAGAAGCGATTCCAGTTTTAGTTTTTTAAGGCACACTCTACCATACAATATTCAAGGTGATTGAAAGTTTAACATAACACAAAATGAAGCAGGGATTCTACTTAGATGATTTCGTGCAATAGTGTCATGGATATGAGCTGGAGCTGTTTTTATAGCATTTTTTATAGTATTAAACCAAAATATTAGAAAAATACGCTAGGATACAACATAATATTATGTGTTTTAAAATTAATGTTTTAAAACTATGAGCATGAGTAAATTGTAGAGCATAAAAAAATGAACAAAAAAATATTATATCACAATTTTCGTATCTCGACGGAGAGCCGAGTTATTGTAAAAAAAACTGAATTAAACGCTTTTTTCAAGATGGCGGAAAATGCAACCAGGAAATCTTGGTCGATTTTTCAAGTTAAGCTTTTCTAGGCCTCCCCCACATAATATCCAAAATTTAGCTTTCCCGGTTCACTTTTTTCCCAAATGTATATTTTTCCTGGACTATATTAGCGTGGTGCTAAATTGTGATTAATATTATTTTTAATTACTGTAATTTCTAAAAAGATTAAAGAAAAGCACTACTAAATATATGATTTTTTCTCTATCAATCAGGATCCAGCGCACACGATTGACCCCACAAAGCAATTACCAACCAATAATCGTGTGTCTTAACAAATAGAAATGTCAAAATACATCTATACAGAGAGAGACTATATTGAATTCGTGATTGGGACAGCGATTCGCCATCAAATATCGAATAAGGTATCTCGAAAAAGCAGTGTGGGAACTTGTAGAGTCGTATATCAATACTAATAATAAATCTGTAAGTGTATGTATGTATGTGTAACTCTAAGCGCCTCTTTCACCAACTACGAGTAAAGTGTTGATTAGTTACTTTTAGAAATCATTTTCTGTTTTATTGAATTATTCACTCGGTTTAGTGCATCCATCGATAGCCGAATTTTTATTATTATTTTCTATTCAATGTTTGGGACGTTTACAGTACAAACAAAGGTATACCAGCTCCATTATCCCCGGTTACCGGTGACTTTAAATGACAGTTTGGCCTAATTGACGTTTGTGAAAGAGGCGCTTAAACGAATTAACTGATTTTCATGAAACTTGGTAGATAAACATTTAGACGTATAGGACACGGATATTATTGAAGTAGAGTTGAGAAATTTTAAATTCATAGTTGATATGACAAAGGAAGTCTTGTACAAAACCTATATGGCTATATTTCTGTTTTGACGATGTTTTTTCATCTATCTGTTTATGTTGTTATGAGAATTGCTTGTCAGAGCTAATTTCTCTACTCTCACTTTTAGATTACTTACTAGGTACTATTAGATATTAGTAATTAGTCATTTCTCAATGTAAAACACCTGAAAATACGCACAATAGGTGACGTGAAACGTCACAAAAAGTTCCGTGTAATGCGCTTTGGCTGCCTATATGATGCCAAATTGTCATAGTGCAAAGTTATAAAGCTCGATTGTTGGTGCTGCCTCTCGACTGATTACACTTCTTTTAAATTATCCTAAAGATTCTGTGATAAATAGTAGGTATATAAATATCACAATTATCTACTGTGTGAGCTATATAGTGGAGGCAACAAAATTGCAGTAACGACCCCAGAAGGGAGCAGTAATGCACCGAAATCGATTAATTATCCTTTTATTATTACTTTATGGCTCGCAAGGAGAATTGTCTATTGTCTGCTAGTCACATATTTCTTCAAAATGTTGTATTGTTTCTCCTCCATGTTAGATGGACCTAAGTGAATAAAAGGTACGATAAAATTGAAATGATTAATTTTAAAAGACTTTAGGTATACAGTAAATATTTTAGCTATATTTATTTTATATATTCACTAGCTGGTGCCCGCCACTTCGTCCTCTATAAATGGACTATCCAACACAAAAATAATTTTTCAATTAAGTAGAACCAGTAGTTCCTGGGATTAGCGCGTACAACGAAACAAACAAACTCTTCAGATTATATATTAGTATAAATGTGTTAATGTGCAGGCAGGATTCATTTATTGATTAGCGACAGCTTTTGAACTTGCAAAAGCTTATTGAAGTTTTCCATTCCGCTTGTAAAATAAAAATATTGACTTGTTGAAAAATATATCCAAAATATACTTAATTTATTTACTAACTTTATAAGGCTAGGAAAAATAAATGTAACACTTTTATTGTAAAACATTCCGAAATGACCTGTGCTATCGATCGACGGGTGTCTGCCGGCATCATAATTGGAATACAAATTCGCTCTTTGACGCGGCCACACGTCGGGAGGGCCGTGATTTAGTCTTTTGTGCGTCACGCATTAACTCCTTCAAGCTAGCTGCCCCTAAGTGTCAGCGTTTACATCGAAAAATAAACCATAACCCCTTCTAATAGAACACCAGTTCGTTTACCTTCACGCATGACCAGCGATTTTGGATTTACAGCTAACGTAATAAGACCTATTTCGCTTTTAGAAGAAATGCCACCTCTATCCAAGGTGAAACGATAAACAACCTTAACCCACACACTTACAGACTAATCTTTTTTGTTGGTGTTATAATAGCCACCGGCAAGAGATTAGTGTTTGTAATGGAGGTATAATTACGGTAGAAAAGGCTAACATCGTAAGGTTCATTTGGTACACCAATCACCCGAAATGGGTGAATGGGGTTCCCTTTCAAGTGCCAGTGGAGGGTTAAAGCAGTACTATTTCATTTAACACCACATACGGCACTTGGCAAAGTTGCGTTCATTGGCCTACGATACCTAGTGCTCACTTTTTTTGGGTTTCCAAAGGATTGCAATGAATAATTAAGTAAGTTGTTATACTTTGTGAAAGGAATCCGATACTCGTCTTAGCATATTTTTTAATTTATTTTTTATTAGCTGACCATTTTTAAAATATTTTTCGGGATCTCAACTTTTTCCAGGACAAAAACTATCTGTATCTATACTAAATCCACGGTAACCGTGAACTCTATTTATTAACGTATTTTATTTATTACGTAAAAACTACATTTTAGCGTGTTTATCCCAGAATGATTCTCAAATTTTCGTTTCATAATGAAACAAGCGCTAGAGAACTGAAAGACTTATTTTATTGGCCACAATTATAAAATCAAGTTCACTTTCAATGGAATAAACGTATAAACTGCTAAAAATACAACAAACTCGTTAATAGAGATTTATGGAAGAAGACATATAATGAAGATGGCAATGATTTTCAGAAATAAGGCAAGAAAGTAAATGCACCATATATTATCTGGTACACGTTTGCAGTGGACAAAATGAACCCCGCATGTTGACTCAGAAGCTTTCCCCTAGCGCTTGTGCCAACAAAGCATTCGCACGACATACCACTGTGCCACTTAAATGAATTTCGTTGTCTTACTCGAATCTACTTTTAATATACTCAGGAGAATTTATTGTATTCAGTGATTTCTGAAGTCCTTTTTTTTATTCATTAAAAGATAATAAATAAAGTAGAATGCAGGTAGTCTTTTGTTAAGTGCCCTTAAATTGGTGGAACCTGTTTATGTAATACTAGAAAGAATACTAGCTGACCCGGCGAGTGTCGTACCGCCTCAGAATAAAAACCCGTCCCATACAAAATGTATGAGAAATTATGAATTTTATTTATTTTAATTATTTTTTCCTATATTTCAGATGTTATTCTGCTGTTTGAGGCGGAAACAAATTCAATAAATTAATCAAAGATCATAAAAATCAGTCCAGTCGTTATCGATTTATAAATAATGGTGTAATGTAACTAATGCGACATAGGTAGAATAGCTATTTCAATTACTCATATAGCGAATATACTTTCAAAAGTGTTTAGTCAGAAGATTAATTAATCTCTATACATATAGATTTTTTTATTTTTCACCTCCTTATGGCTAATAAGAAGTGTGTTCTGTTGTTCATTAAAATATGAATTCCTCTGTTCCATCTTAGTCTATCTTGTCCTGTATGTATTTGTATGTACAGGTGTCATATCATCATATTTTTGCTATATATAGGTATATTCTATGCTATACTTATATTCAAGCTTCAACATAATTATTCCTTTTGTGTAATTGTTCAGGCACAGCAATTTATAAGCAGTGTCAAAAGAATACTAACGTGTGGGTATTTGAATCAGATTTGATGAATGTCTTTCAGGTACCGCTCACTTTCTGCTTCTATAGTACTTTGTTTCTACAGTATTTACGATACTGAAACATATTTTTACAGTTTGCACCAAGACACTTCACTAGTTTCATAATACTGTGTACATAGTGTCACTTCTCCATTTTATTAGAAAACATTCGGCGCCATGTTTGCACTCGTGTCGGTCACGTGGCCGGTTGATAGAACCGTTAGGTCACGGGTTCGAATTACGGCGGGGTTCGCTTTGATTTGTTGTGGCTTGACGGCTGCACGAAAAGTGAATAAAGATGGCAATGGCATAAGTATTTGTAGCTTATTCCTTATCAACTTGATACTCTTACTATAACTTGATCATAATAGGCAACACGTTTCCACGCTACGACGTCCGCCTCACTTTACTTATTTGGAAGTGAAAAGACGACTATACTCTAACGATATATATCCTCGAGGCAACAATTAATGGGTTGGTCCACAGAAGCCTTATTATATGTCAAACTTTTTCAGTAGATAATATTTTTACATAAAGTAAATAAAAAGCGACTGTGGTACCTGAATCTATTTCCAGTTCGGCACTCTGGGTCATCACATCATTTTAAAGATTCATAGTCTTTCACAATGTTTTACTTAAACTTTAGAGCATTCGTCGTTATTTCTAAAGCAGGACCACAAATAAATATAAATGGAAAAATAGAGATGCTGTCTTTAACGGGACTCGAATTTGAGTCTCGCGAACGCTCGTCTGATTGTGCGGCCAATGCTTACTTATATGAATATACATCGGTACGGTATGTACATATTGTTTGCCGGACGCGTTCCATCCTTTATCAATAGTTTATGTTATCTCAGACTTGTGCATCATTGCATTCAAATGCATTCAAGCGTTGACATAACATGCTAAGTTAGTGATCAATTAGCTATCTAACCATTGACCAAAGTTATTGATTTCTTTAGCAAATATTAATTATTTTTGAATTTTGCATGCACGTTGTCAGGGATGCAGAAAAGAATATATTATATGATTGTTACCTTTCATCCAGAAGGTACTTATCATTTATACTGTTTAACTTTCTAAAATGACCACTGAATCAATGTTTCAACACTTACAAATAAT
The DNA here is from genome assembly GCA_918317495.1 of Synanthedon vespiformis. Classification (NCBI taxonomy): domain Eukaryota; kingdom Metazoa; phylum Arthropoda; class Insecta; order Lepidoptera; family Sesiidae; genus Synanthedon; species Synanthedon vespiformis. Next base: position 10,938,399 of record OU906947.1, read on the forward strand.
AAATTTTTTAACAAAAAATTAATGTGACTACGAGTATAGTGAGTATGTAAGTAGTGTGAATTATTTCGCTTTTATCGAAGGTTTTTTTCTAGTAATTATCAGGTAATAGGGATCGTTATTCCACGTATAATGAACATTAGCACAACGATCACGTAGCAGCAAAGTGGGGACTAGTTACTTCGATAGCTGTTGAGAGTTCAGATAATGAAAATCCCCTAATTAAGTGTATTGGAAGAGGAATATTTTTATAGAAATGTACACTATATATATTTTTTAATGTATTGGTACTTATTTATATATTTGTGAAATATTCACTGTCGTGGCCTGGAAACTCGAGCAACTCCATGTGTAATTGATATTAACTAGTGACTTTAAAAGATAAGATAATGTGAAAGTAAGGCCTTAGCATGGACTTAAATACTTACGGTGGTCTTTTGTAAGATAATGATTGCAGCTGCCAGAGGAGTAGCCCAAATTTTAATAGCGAGAAGCAGTGTGTTCGCTATCCGCTATAGTATTTGTCTGTTTGTCTGTCAATTTCTTCTAAACCACCCGATTTTCACTAATGGGAAAGGCGTTAATAAAAGTAGATTTATGTATAAAGTTTGCGTTAAAATGGTGGGTGGCTAGTTTAATATGGGCTACACAATTGAAGTTAAAAAAATCTAGCTCTTGCGTCATCTTCATCGCCGTTTATCATTTTTTATAACTGAGTTTTTACTTATTACCTACCACTGGCCTGTTAACACTTCTTAAACTCAACCGTAGGACGTCTACTGCTGAAAATAGGGCTCCTTATTAATTTTCGAAAAGGACCGATCAGAAGCAGCCTGACCTTTATCAGATCATCGGTCCATTTTGTGGGTGGATCCGATCTAGGCTGTCGCAGCGGTCGTCGGCGCTCCGTAACTACGTACCCTGCCACAGGATTAATTACGTGGACTCTGATTAAAGGAAAATCAGTCAACAGCAGTACGACTGATTTTTAAACATAAGTTTAAATGTGAACAAGACATTGACAATGTTTTCCCGGGATTAAACCGCCCTCGTCAACATAGACATATTCCTCGGGTTACGTTCGCTTGGCACCCGGTCACAAATAACCTTTTATGTGTTCAGGGTAACTGACCGTGGACGACAAACAGTAGGTACGAATCGGCCCTGCTATTCACTCAACTTTATAGTTCATTTATTCTATGACTTGAGATGGGAAATTGTATTTGTTCGTGTGATGCAGTCGTTCGGACATTGTACGAGTTTCCTTTTGAAACATGCATGTAATAGTCTTTACAAACTTTAACATGCACGTAGCTTATTAAATGCGCGTTCATATTGTATCTCAAAAGTAACGTATTTTAAAGTATACTTAATAATTTAAAACTTAATTGTTGTAGAGACTTAAGGCGCTTATATTTTAATTCCTTCAACAATGGTAAATATATAATGGTTTATATTTTTACAAACAGTTTGTAAGGGCACACTGGTTTTCTATGTAAGACAGTCACAACCCTCTTACAGAAAAACATGGTGAAATAACAGCATATGTGCTGTTATGTTTCGGTGAGTGAGTAAGGGATGCCAGAGCCTTATTCCTTCGAAACCCCTTACCCCTTATTTAAATATGTTTAAGATAATAAGCAAAAAAAGCTGTCTAGGTATTAATAAATAATTAGCCAAATAAAAAATTATAATATTTTATACCAGCTGGCGCCCGCGACTTCGTCCGAGTTGAAAAAGAAAAAGTAGCCTATCCTGTGTTCTGTACGTCTAAATGTTTATCTACCAAGTTTCATGAAAATCCGCTAATTCGTTTAAGAGTTATGGAGGAAAATACATACATACAAAACCTACACTTACAGATTTATTATTAGTATATTGATCAAATTTGAAACGTCTTACCTGGTTGCCGTAGATGCGTATGAGCATCCAGCGTCGACTTCGACATAGCCGATAGTGAGTTGGTGCCATATCCTGAAACAATAGCAAAATTATAATATTATTATTCTATCAGAATACAGTATCTCTCCTAAGACGACCAGTAAATATACAAGAAAAAAAAAATACTCGCTTATAATATACCTCTGTTTATCCGTTAACTGCTTCCAAATTATTCAACGCATTTTGATGCGGTTTTTACTTATGGAAAGAGCGATAAATGAAAAGAATTGTGTATAAAATTTAACGTATGTGGTACGTGGTAAACCGAAGCTGGGTCACTATCATTTTATTTTTACTCGCATTATAAGATTTCCACCACGCTAGATTTTGTTTAATGTTATTTTTATTATAATATAAAAAAATAACCACAATTTCATTTTAGAGGGAAATTGAGCACTTGAATCTGCTGAATCTAAAACTATTCCTAGACAATATACCAACCATTTGTTCTTTTAGGGATGAGAGATGCCCTCGGCGTTCGTGGCGGAGGAGGGGAATTATTCAATTTTATACCTTACAATGAGAGCGTAGAGTATTTTTCTGTAAAACTATTCTCGATCCAGGAATTAGATTGTCTTTGATGTTCACAATCAGATTTCACGCGTTGTTAGTGTCACAGCAACATCGAGGAGATTCCTTTGAATTTTGGTATGTTTTTGATTTCATGTTTTACGCTCTCTGATTTTTAGGGAACCATAAAGCTTTTGACGAACAATAACACTGTTCAAATCGATATGTTTTTCTAATAGAAAAATAGTTTTTGGTTATTTGTTACCTTACCTACCTATTGCACTTCTCAGATGCTGTAGAGAAAATCTTTCTTTATTAAAACAAACAACAACAAAACAAAACAAACAAACAGTGTGATTTAGTTGTCATAAATTACGCAGTCATAAATTAGGTAGCCGGTGACAATAAGTCAGTAACCATCCCCTGTGGCTAATTAACACGGCATATGTGTTGTGTTTCGGTGAGTGAGAAAGGGATGCCAGACAATGCTAGACAGTTTTGCCTATCCTTAATTCGTTGCTTGTGTTAATGGCCGACGGTGACCACCTACCTCTGACAAATCTTTATAGCAAACTTATTGCAGTTCCAATGCAAATAGTCATTGGCCATTTTTGTTTAAAATAGAACCAAAGATTATGAGTAGAAATAACTTTGTGAAACGCCTTAAAAGTCCAACAGGGGACAAGCTAATTCCCTTGCTTCCCCTGCCTCGCATAAGTGAATGTCAATTGACTAAATTCTAAGTTGAATCCATTAAAATGCTTATTTTATATAGGTATAAATAAATAAAGGAAAAACAATTTTGTACCTTTTCATATTTATTTTGTTTAAAACTTTTTTTATTTTTATTTTTATTCAGTAACTATTAATTAACTTTAATATTACCAACAAGAAATAGTTAGCAACAATTTTATCAATCAAATTTATTTGGTAAAAAAAAAATAGGAAAATCCATTTTTTTTTACTATTTAGTCATTTTAATGTAAACCCAAAACAAAACAATATTAAAGCACATACACTCATCTAGGATTTATATAGTAAGCAACCCGTCGTCATCTTGTCGCCCATCACTATCTACTGAACATCGATCATTGGTAACTCGATATTGTGCTATCAGTCACTAGTGGAGAATAAAAGCACTATCCGTGTTCAGCTATAGACAGCTACATCCCTAGTGACACAGATAAACCGTTGAACGTGAAATATGTTATCCAAGTTATTTCTCATAAAATGTATATGTACTATTATTTTATCCTCACAATGTTGCCGCCTTCTAAGAAAATGCACCGTTTTAAAATCCATAAAATGCAATATTTAATTAATGATTTATCGTCGCACTAGCTGGCGCCCGCGACTTCGTCTGCGCCTATCCAGTGTCCGTCTAAATGTTTATATATATACATATATACCAAGTTTCATGAAAATCAGTTAATTCGTTTAAGAGTTACGGAGGAACATACATACATACATACATCCAATACCTACACTTACATATATATTATTAGTATTGATTTAAAAAGTGTAGGTAAATGTGTTGTTAAACGCAAAACTTTGGTGCTGTGTTTTTTTTTTTCAAATATTTTTTTGTCCGAGAGGTTCTTCTGAAAATAATAATGAAAATAAAATAATTTCTAAATTCTACCGTAAATAATCTACAGTTAGGTATACTCATATTATTACCACAATAAACGAAAACGAAACGTCTTCTAAAAAAAATCTTTTAAAAACATAAATCCTATTAAATGCCGCTTGTGATCTGACGATAAAAATAATAATTCAAAACGAATTGTCTCCATCGCGCCTAAGGGCATAATCACGCCGAACCGGCATTTGACACTGCGCGTGTTCGTAATGAAGGTTAAAATAACACAAGTAAATCTCCAGCTTAAGTGAAAGGGACGACACAACCACAAATTAGATATCTCATTACTCGACATCAAAGGATTGGCGCGACTAAACTATTTGTCGACAACCCTAGCTCATTGTTAGGGGTGAACAGTAATGAAACGCCTCTTGTTGCCACCGCCACACCGCACAGATTTTTCTTTTTTTAAATAAACACTACTTTCACTTTCTTTTACCATTTATTTTTATTAATAACTAGCGGCCCACTCCCGACGTCAGCTTAACAAGGTGAATTTTGGTTTACGTAAAAACCTTCCCTGATTATCCCTCTATCCACGAGTGAAGACAGAATCAAAATCGCTTAGCAACACAAGCGCAAAACTAGAGAACGGCTGGACCGATTTTGATTTTTTTTTTTATTTTTTTTATTTTTTTTTTATTTTAAAGGTTAATATTAATAATTAATATTTTTAATAATAATTTCTGCACTATTATAAATTGAAGTCGCTGCGCGCGTTTGTCTGTTTCTCTGCTAACCATAGATGTAGAATTACTACCATTCCGTTCTAAGATCTTTGCTGCTAACTTCTTCTAAACCATGCACCCATCACTTTTTGATACGGTTTTCACTAATCGAAAGGGCGATCAATGAGCAAAGTTTGTGTGTATAATTTGTCGAAAAAAAGTGCATCCGTGCGAAGCAGGTGCAAGATTTTTTGCCTGTTAATTGTTCGTACAATCTGCATTCATAAGAACTTAACTGAAATTAAATTTTATTACAGCTATATACTTACTTATATCCAATCCTAATATTATAAATGCGACATTGGGTGTATGTATTTGTTTATTTTCAGGCTTTCACGCCATAATCATCCGATCATCATGAAATTTTGCATACACATTGTCAGGTATAAATAAAAGGAAATAGGATACTTTTCCTCCAGAAAAAATGAGTAGTTTCCGAGGGATTATATCAAAATTAAAATAAAATATTCAACGCCTGACAAAGATTGAATAAATATTTTGACACATAGGTAAGAGGCGCTGAACTTTTGTATTTTTGTTTGAAATGAATAAACTCAAAAACTACGAGACCGATTTTAAAAATTCTTTTACCTATAGAAAGCTACATTATCAGCGACTAACACAGGTTATCATCAATGAATACTAATAATAAATCTGTAAGGGTTGGTCATGGAGTAAGTAACTTTGTTTTCAGAGATATCGTGTTTATATTAGACTCTATACATGATATACTGAAACTCAATTGACGATTTTTAGAAATTTTTTCTTGTATGTATGTTCTTCCATAACTCTTAAGCGAATTAACTTTTGATTTTCATGAAACTTATTAGTTTAAAAGATCTAGTGAAGTTAATCTTTCAAGATCTTTCAAAACCGTTTCAAGAATCTACACTAAAATAATAATTGTGTACTTTCATAAATGTAATTAATGGGATGAACAGATTCTGAAAGTTCTTTCACTGATCAATAGCTAAAAAATGATCAGTGAATAACATAGATATTGAGATATGTTTCACCTTTACTGTGTTAACAGCACAAAGAATCAAAACGTCCGAAGTAATGTAAAAAAAATAATTTCAACCACCATAACTAAAATTACTAGATCCGAATGTAGGTACATGATTAATTTCCTACTTACCTACTGCGTGATTAAAACATTAAATAAGACATTACGCTACAAATAAAATTGTTCGTTCGGTTTGAGTATGGAATGCCACTTGGCGTCGGTATTAATACCTACATGAATTTTCGTTTTAAATTATAATGTCCCGACACCAGTCTACGTCTACGTATAATATGCCTCTTTCTTACGCTTGATAGCATGCAAAACAATAGGGAGCGGAGTTACCCTCCTAACGCCCGGAGCGCTTTTCTTGATCTACCATCTCTTTTACACTAACGCGACCGTGTTCGGGAGGAAAACTAGTAGCTAATTTTCACAGGCGACGCCACACGCTCACTTTGTCTCATTTCAACTTTGACAAAGAGTAAGGTTCTCTGCTTTCTGATGCTAATTTCAAAGTTAGACCAACGCTATTGTTTGAATACGACTGCACAGTGTAACAGGCTGTATAGTTTAAAAATAGAATGTGAAAACGGACACCCATTATTTATTTAATTCTTCATAAATAAAGGAGTCAAAGAGAGTGGTAATCCATCAAGTGGTAATCCACTTGATGGTAGGTGTCGTGCCACAACGTTTCCGCGACCACGCCTTAACGTAGCCGGTAGGAATTCGGCATAAACTCGCAGCATTCCCTACGCCGCCGGGTATCCACGAGAATTTCCCAACGATAAAAAAAGGTGGCTACCGTTCGTCTATAAACACAAGCACGCGTGTTTGTTACGATATTTTACTGTGGCCTGCTGAAGCTGTGGTGAAAGGCAAAATAACCATCTCATTAGAACCAGCCCGCAAGCTTCCACTGTTAGACATATTTGCCTTTCCATTTTTGTTTCCACTTGATTTTTCAAGTTCGTGTCCACGTCAAAATTCACAACATGATTGTCGTGACAGATATTCGTTACGACGTTAGGGTATTTTGGGGAATTGGCCATAAAACATGACGAAAAATTTTTTTTAATAAAAAATGTTCTTATTGAGCTATGTGTGCATAGCTCAACAAAAATACATTCTCAAATAATTTCTATATTATATATTTTTAATTAGGTATATATAAAAATCGAACTAATAATTCCAATTAAAGTGTATCCATTACGATTTCGCATTGTGTATCTTTTTAGTATTTTAGTAATAACGCACATATATAAGGCTATGCATATAAAGTCACAAATTGTTTTTGCCTAGAAGGGGAGAAATAGGAGAATTTGAATAATTTCCTTATTATTTATTCGACCATAATCTCAATTAAATAATTATAATAAATTATCAGCACCTAACAAATCTAAGCTAATGAATAACGTTTAGTTTAAATAATGCCGTGTAAGTCATTTAAAGTTCATTTCGAACGCTACCAGGGGGAATATAAAAGTTAGGGGTCAAATGAAAGGGGACCTATTCTGTAATATCTTATCGTAACACTATTCCGTGTATGCGACATTTTTTGCTACATTTGCTTCGAATGAAAATATTTGCGTGATTTAAGAATATATCCATTTTTTAACAAATACACTCAAAAATATCTGAAATTCAAAATAGTCGAAAGATTTGAATTGACGCGTTTTGCTGTCGTGATTAATTTAGCTTCGCTATTCACATCTCTCAATATGGACAATTACCTTAGAACACCAATAATTCAAGATAATTTCATAATTATTTTTGGTAGTGTATATTTTTCTTTTTCAATAAAAACTATGCAAGCAAAACAACCTTTAATTTTATACTTTATCAGGCTCTGTCATTCTTTATCTATTTACCAATCGAGATGCAGAAACAACAGAACACTTGCTAATATTTTGAGTTGTTACTACTGAAAATGGTCAATTCATGGCTAACATAACACAACTAATTGTGTAGATATTAAGTAAAACTAAGTTATGACGATTCTTTGAAGTGTGTGCATATTCTTTTGATAGATAAATCATCTAAATTTATGTTAAAACACAATTTTGACACTTTTATACCACACAAAAGAGTATACCAATTTCACATTGAGTTTTTAATACTCCCCTGATAATGGGCCCCAGGGGAGAGTCGGGTAAATCGGTTGTAACTTTAACTATTGTTGGGGGGTTATTAAGTCGTCTCGGTCCAACGCGACTATTCCCAGAGGACTCATATATTTTGTTATTATAGTGTCATCGGTTAAATGTCATCACATTATGTTTATTATGATATATTGCCGCTAATGATTTAACATCTCAAAAACAGTTCCTTTACGACATATTTATCAAAAACAACAAGAAATTTTTTTAACTAAAAAAGGACTTTGACGGAGCCGTGACTAGCATATCACATAATGTAAGGAAAATTTTATTTCTATAAATTATTAATTAATACTTTTTTATCTTTTAAATAAAAACGATGCGCTGAAAATTCGAGAACGGTCGCGTCGATTCAGATTTTTTTTTTTCAAATATTGGATTTTTCACGAACCTATTAGATTTAAACAATTTTGATATTGGAAATGTCTTTTCGTTCGCTTGCTTCAGTTTAGGCCTCGATATTTTGGAAACGAAGAATGATATCAATTGAGAAAAACTCCTCTGGACTAAGTCAGCTACAATTTGAGCCTAAAATAAAGACGTTCGGTTTAATGGTTTGCCCTGTAGCTTAACCTTTTTGAAAGAAGTCAACAAGTCAGAACAACATCATTTCGAATTCCGTAGATTCATTTCCAATGTGCTCGATAGTCGTGTGAGGCACGAAAATTTTTTTTTTTATACGTTTGTGCCGATGTTTCTCACACAAATATATTTTTGTAAAATAAGTAATTTCAATAGCTCTGATTAATATATTTTATTTATTTTTCATCCCATTAAAAATACGCGAGTTGTTATTGTAGTGCGAGATTATTCATTTGAACCGTTAAATCCTCTAAAAAGCGTCACAAAAATAAATTGAATTTCTTTTGGGCAAAGTGAAGTCAAGAGAGCACGTCAGAATACTGTGACAATACGCGCGACGAGTGAAGCGTACGCCGCGATAATGGCGTCCATCCCCGGCTCCTGATAATCATCAAAATATTGCATCACTTACCGAAATATTGTAAGTGTCAATCAAAGAATTAAGTTCATATTGTTGGGAGTGGAAGCGGCGCGTGCGGGTCGCCCGCCGATCGGATTGCATGCGCTCGCGTGTTACATGTTAGGGGGCATTGTTTTCATTTTCGAACGCGAACTAAAAAGCCGTGACGTCACAGTCGCCGTGTGAGCGTTGGCTTTTTAATTAACTTTATTCCCGCACACGGCGTTTCCATTTGCTTTTTCAAAATGCGAATCGAAATCGAGACTTATTTATTAGGAACTAGCTGGCGCCCGCGACCTCGTTCGTGTTGAAAAAGAAAAAAGTACCCTATCCTGTGTCCTGTACGTCTAAATGTTTATCTAACGAGTTTCATGAAAATCAGTAAATTCGTTTAAGAGTTATGGAGAAACATACATACAGAAAAAAATTCTAAAAAATTTAATTTCAATGTCATGTATCATCAATCATCAATACTAATAATAAATCTGTAAGTGTAGGTATTGTATGTATGTATGTATGTATGTATGTTCGTTCCACCATAACTCTTAAACGAATTAACTGATTTTCATGAAACTTGGTAGATAAAAATTTAGACGTACGGGACACAGGATAGGTCAGTTTTTTCTTTTTGATGAGGACGAAGTCGCAGGCACCAGCTAGTAGAGCGTATAGACACTATACATCTGAAAACAAAGTAACTTCTGACACCTTTTGACGTGTGATGAAATTATTGGGTTAATTTAGGGTTGTGAAGGTTACTTACATAATATCTACGGTTTTTAAAAGTGTGTGCAGAAAGTAAAACTGATGTAAGTATACTTAGTGTCGCTAATACCACTTATGGTACTAGTAACGTTTTCGATGTTTTTTTTATACCTACGTACTTTAAAATTATTCACTAATAAATTTAAAAAAAAACCGAAGTGATATGTCACAACTAATCATAACACAACTGTACACATCACAAAATGTTAAATTAACTTTTCAGAGCCTTAACACATACCCACTAATTCGAAACCCGATATTATTTTTCGGCTAAGTTTATCTGTTATAAGACGTTTTGTGTATATAAAAACTTTAAGACTTTTGTAATAAGTCTGTGTATTAAATTTCTTCTGAAATTATATTAGGGAAAATATTTAAAGACATGTTTAACTACAATATTGGTAATTTACCTTGAGAACCCTGTGACGATGCGTGTGTTGACCAAGTACTTTTGTAAGATGCATCTGTAAAAGAAATGTATTGTTTAACACTTGGGTAATTGAAATCCTTAATTTAAATTTATTTAAGTTTACATGAATTTATATTTATATGAAATTAAACCTGTTGGAAGAAATAAACCATTACTAAGTAATAAATACGAGAATTAGTTAATTCGTTTAAATGTTATGGAGGAACTAAAATACATAGAATACCTACACTTACATATTTATTATTATAGATAATTATGTCTATCAACTTTGAACCATCGTAAAACGATTTGATTCAATCATTTGACGACCATTATACACTTGTAATTTTTACATTTGATGCGGCGTGGCGGCAGGTTTACTTGATGGAAGTTACCTAAGTGGAATCCGTCGACTAAAGTGCAATGGCGATCACGCAAGAATTTATTTACAAGCTCTGAAGAGCCTTAATGTTGTAACGGGATAGAAACTTAATCAGGCAGTACCTACCTAAGTTCCACAATCAGATTGTGTTTTTTTTATTGAACTAGCGAGCCGTCTACGGCTTTGCACGGATGCATTTTGACGTAAATACGTGTTTAAATTTGCTACCATACGGGGACAATAGAAAAAATCTAATGATAACAAAATCGGAGGATACAGTTTGACGTTGTAGTTAGTTCGTAAAAATTAAATCATATCACTGGATAGCTAAAGGGCCAAAGAATTTATATTATGACACAATAATTATTTGTTTCATTATATTTAAAACATATAACCCGTTACATAAACGTAGGTATTCACGTACAACACACGGCTTTTTTATTAGTGAAAACTGTATCAGAACCGTGTTTTAGACGATGTTACCACAGAAACCGAACGGATAGTGACTTTTTTTATAATAATATAAAGAAAGAAACAGAGAAAGACAAGAGAGTAGGTATAGAAAATAACAAGAATGAATGATATAATTCGAATAACTAACTCTATTTTAATATATATTATCATGTAATTGTAAGTATAGTAGTATGTATACACAGTCACAAAAGCTATTTTTATATATTTTTTAATATAGTAGATATTCAATACGTGCTAAATAGCGATTTTAAAGAAAAAAAATTAATGCCCTAGCATTTAATCATGAATGTTTCTTTTATTTGGGCTAATAACGTATCCATTTCAATTGTGGTTTAGTCATTTAAAGGGAGCTCTCACTTCAGATGAAGCCTCTAAGGTGTGATAATGCAAGCAAAGCTAGGGCTGATGACATAAGGGTGTGTCGCAGCTGTAAAACGCCTCGGGGAGTGATAAGGTATTTTTAGATACGGGCATTTGGTGTAACACGAGTGGCATCAACAAGTATCATAGACCTAGTTAAAATTCAGAGTAGGTAGATACGAAATCGAATAATTGTTTGGTTAAAAATAGATAAAATATATATATTAGTTTTATTTTTTATTTTTATCTATTTTTTAATATATCTCGCCTTAGTAAGCAAATAAAACCTGAAATATACGTATACAAACATTTAATTATTAAAACTCTTAAAAGAGACTGTAGTTGTTTTTATTAAGTAGGTACCTACTTTATAAAAATTTTTTTTTCGTGTATTTGTTTAAATCCGATGGTGAGAAAAATTGGAAACATTGCCCGGAAAATTGAACCAGTGTAAAACTAAACAAATTACACAATATACCTAGGCCTAATCAAGGTTCACTGTTTTAGAAATAAAATAATCCTTAAATGATCTTAATTAAATTAATCATAAATATAAGTAAATAAATATATTATAAGTAGATACGAAAATATTTTTATAATCATACTGTATATATTATAATACTAGCTGGTGCCCGCGACTTCGTCCGTGTTCTCTAGATATAGCCTATAGCCTTCCTCGATAACACCAAATGAAGTTTTCAATTTTAACCAAGTAGTTCTGTGATTAGCGCATACAACTAACAAACAAACAAACAAATTTCAGTTTTATATATCAGTATAGATACATAATATGTATAACTAAATTACTACCGATATATTTTTTTTATATACACAAACCTTCCTCGTTTATCCCTCTTTCCGTTAGAGAAAACCGAATTAAAGTCTGTTAAGTATGTGATTTAGAAATAAGTAGGACTTAGGTAACGGAAAAACAGACTGTCGCGTATAATTTCGGCGACTTGCTTGCAATTTTTTTTCTCTTATGCCAAGGTCGATAGATAAGCTGACCGTCCACTTGATGGTAGGTGACTAATACTGTCGCACAAGCAACACCATAGCTGCTACAAGTACCTACGCTAACGACAATTGTTTTTTGTCTTCTACTTGTATTGTAATTTTTTTTCTATGGTTCTATTAGGTTGAAAAATATAGTTTTTTTCCAATTACATAAAAACTCAACACGCTGTCAGAGATTTTGGATATATACAAAAATAAGGACTGTTCCCGAGGAATTATCTTAAAATTAAAATATGTACAAACTTTCAACGCCTGACAAAAAATATAAATAAATGTTTTTAAGATAAAGATTAAATAAAATCGCTATGAAAACTAGTAGCATATATAATTCTTAGAAATGTGTAACTGAAAAAATATCGTGGTGGGACATAGATAAAGCATGTAAAGCTGCTTAGATGCGTTTTGTCAGCATAACCTCCCCAGGCGTCGATTCAATTAAATATGCTATAAACGTCTTTGAAAATTTGAACTTTTGGAACGCTTTTAACTCATCGAGCACACCACAAAACACTTTCACATCACAAATGAACAAATAAGCAATATTCACCCGCAAACAGCATAGAGAAGTTGGTAAAGGTGCCCGACCGACTGAGGTAGTCGGCGGAGCTTTTGATATCGAGCATTGTCCTACGGCGGCCTAACGGACATCACGCTATTGAGGTGTACGTCACTCACAGCGCCGCTCCTCTACTCAACTCAGCAGGCACTATCAGGCCGAGGGCGGCGCCAAAGTACGCTCCGCCCTCTGTCAGCCCCACACCACCACCCCCGCCAATCGCGAAACACTCCGGCTAATCTTTATCTGAGAAAAATAAACAGGATGGGCGGTAGATAATGACGAGGAGCTCCGACGGCGCCGGTAATCAGGAGGCTTTGTGGTCCGCGACAGCCTGTTAGCGAGCGGCACGCAGTTTGGCAAAAATTGAAAGCTTCACCCATCGATTGCGTCAGATGTTTTTTGAAGACGCCCGAAAGGCTTTCATTAAATAGCCATTGACGCCATTGACCGGCGATGAATTGCGCTCAGCCCGGGGCCACTCGTTTGTCACGGTTGCATATTGTTTTTTATATTTTTTGTTTTAATTCGACCATTCAGCCCGCTCAGGACAATGAGGCGACGGGAGCGCTTTTGTGTTCGCCTTTCATTTATTTTTTATAAATTGCTCCACTGTGCGGAACATCTCCTATCTTCATAATTGTCCATATAATTGGCTGAGTTTAGACATACTGTACTCGGGATTTCGACCAATATTTTCAGGTGTCCATTGTGAAAGTTGTCACTTTGTTATGTAAATGTATTTTATCTTACAAACAACAATGATTGTTTTATTAATTTCGTACGTATTCATAATATGAATTTATGCACATAATGAGGTTGACTGTAAGCAACGATGTTCATATACCTACCTGCTAGTGGACTGTCAGAAACAACAAAATTAAATAATAACAATAAAGTCCATATAAGAAACAGGAATGCGTTATTTTATTCTTATATATAAAAAACGATGTGTGTGTGTGTATGTTCCCTATGGACTCCAAAACCGTTGAATTGATATTGATGAAACTTTCAGAAAATCTTCAGATTAGTCTATGAAGTCTAGCAGGTAATCCTATGAAGTCAGACGCGAGCGAAGCCGAGAGCGGGTAGCTAGTATACCAAACTACCAAACTTCACAGGAATAAGGAACTAATCTGAAGATTCATCAAAATCGTTTCAGCGGTTTTGGAGTCCTTAGGGAACATACAATTACATACATACATTTTATTACGTTTTACTATGTGAACTTGTAATATACCTATACGAATTTGTAAAAAAAATCAAGTGCGTATAAAACTTGAACATGTAATTTTGTTTGTATCCATCAATTTCCCTCGAGTTTTCACCGCGTAAAGTTTGACGGTTACTGAACATTTCGTGTAACCCGAAATCATCATAAAATAAAACTAAGTTAAATGAATGTGCTGAAGATTCCTTTTACCTTATTAATAAGATTATCAAAGTCCAAAAATTAATTTAATACAAGCTGGGTTAAAAAAAATATGCAATATTGATTTGAATATCAACATAGGTTCTTGCTTAACAAAATCTAAGGCAGTTGAAGCCACCATGTTACCTACTTTACCTTGGGAACTCCTGGAATGGCACGGGCTTGGAACAATCACCTTGGATTTGCCGACGATATTATGGTCAAATTGAAGTCACTGACCTTAAAACCTTAAAACGATGCTCGATGGCCCCAAATTAGTATCTGATTGATATGGATACTACGACAGTTATGTGAAATATACCCCACATATACCCACATGTGAACAGTAATTGGGAGTTGGGGACTTAACTCTCGAAGTTGTTGACAAGTACAGTCCAATTAGAAAGTATATCAACATCAAGAAGGATCCAGACGTCTATTCCAGTTCAGATGTTAGTTTGTGAAGATCTATCCATGAGTGAAGACAGAATTAAAACCGGTCCAACCGTTCTCGCTTAGCAACACATTTAGGGATTCATTTTTATGTATGTATATAGATTATAGATTATAGATATTTATGGATATAGTTGCCGATTAACCTATAATTCGGCAACTGTATCCATATAAATTGAAAAAACAACGTTTTATTAACATATAGCAGTATTAACAAGATGCAAGAGATGCAACTGTCACGTTTTACTTATCTGGTTTTGTTTTTAACGAAGGAGTAATATTGAACATTTGTAACGAAGGAAACACAAACATACTCAGAGCCCCGACATAGTTTTAATGAAAGAGTCGATATTGAATCGTTTGCCACTCGTATCTCTGGCGGAGACATTTTCAGGGTGTACACAAGTTTTGATTAAAAGTGTTGCGAAATTTTGCCTTTTTCTTTTTACTTTCATACGTTATTTTCTTTAGGATTGACTACCTATCTTAATTAATACCTATTAAAAACAGAAAAGAACAGAAGATATGTACTTTTAATACAGAAAAACAGTACCTAGTGTTCCCAAAGAATCTTCCAAAAATAATAATAATAAACATGGCATTAAAATTTAATTTAAGAAAAGAGGCGCGGACGAAGTCACATGTTAGAGCTAGTTTAACGTAATTAATTCACAATTAAACTTAATTAACGACGTTCAGGAGAAACATACAAAGATAGACAGAGAATTTAATTTGCATATAAATAAAAACAAATGAAAGTATCGGGAAATTATATTTTCTTGTGTCACTTTTGATTGTTAACATATTTGAAAAAGATTACTCGTACTCGCCACGAATCGCTAAACACAGCTGAAAAAGCTTCCTTCGGTAACTATTACCTACTCAATATTAGTGTGAAAAATTAACACCTCAATCCATTGAGTAAAGTGTTGGTGGAGCATATAACACCATTGTGTGAGTGTGGGGGTGTGTACTTGTATGGCTGTGTGCGTGTAGTCGTGATCGATGAGAGGCGACGCTGCCGCTCTTCCACTTCCGGTTGCGCGACGTTGCCACGTTTACCGTTGGGCGGCTTTAAACTGATTTTAAGGATTTTCAGCTCCTCTTCATTATGGACATTTGAACGTAATCATCTTCTATAAAATCACATAACATTCATCATTGCTATAGAACGGTAACTGTCTAGCAGTTTTTTTTATAAAATGCCAATTTATTAATATTTATATACCTACATACATCGCCTGATCGAATATATCGAATATATGAATAAACATTGATACACGCCTGCTGTAGAAAATATACCACCAGAGAGCAAGACAAGTAATTAAGACTACTAAGTTCTTTCTTAATTATTTATTTACTAGCTGCTGCACGCGACTTCGCCTGCGTAATTTTATAAAATATACCCTATGTCCTTTTTAGTGTCCCAGACAACGTGTATGCAAAATGTAATGGTGATCGGTTCAGTAGTTTTTGCGTGAAAGAGTAACAAAGATACATACATACATCCATACAATTCATAAAAACTTTCGCATTTATAATTTTAGTACGGACTTTCAAAGTGTCAATATAGAGATTAGAAACTCAGATTAAATAAAAGTAGATCATAAGTAACTTCATGATCAGGCATTGGAAGCGTAACTAGGTGTTATTGAACAGCGATTAATAAGATTAATAAGATTGTAAAAACTTCAAAATAAGAATTATGTCGCATAATTCCAATTTTGAAAAAATCGAGGTTAAAGTTTTACTTTTAGCTTTTGAGATAAGTCGCCACGGAACTGATTTTTGTATTAAATTATGATGCATGTAAACAACCTAAAATATTAATGTTATGATAGCAATTAAACACTTCTATTATTTAATTAAAAAACAAAGTGAACACAGCTCCCTCTTCCATTAACAAAAATAAACTTTTCTGCACTCTTTGCTTTTGCTCAACCCAAAAATGCAACATAACACTTTCTTGAATTCATTTTTCCATGGAAAATGTTTGTAGAATATTGTTATGAAGCTTCCGGCACTGAGAAACACATTTCTTTACAATATTTTAGTGGGAAAAGGATAATGAAAGACGAAGGGTGTAAAGGAGGTACTTAAATAAATAAATATTGGTTTTTGCAATTTGATAATACTAGCTGGTGCCCGCGATTTCTGGTGTCCTTTCTTGTGTCCCAGACAACGTGTACCTATGCAAAATTTCTTGGTGATCGATTCAGTAGTTTTTGCGTGAAAGCGTAACAAGTAAACAAAACTCACATTCACATTTATTATAGTACTGGCTGATGCCCGCGACTTCGTCCGCGTTGAACGATGAAAAGTACGCTAAGTCCTTTATACAAAATTTCATGGTGACCGATTCAGTAGGTAGTTTTTGCGTGAAAGCGTAACAAACAAACAAACTCACATTAATATAGGATAGGATTCCAGAACTAGACAGTGGAGAAAATTAAGTTGTGATGCGACGTGTCTGTGTGTGTGTGTTTGTTTTTGTCAAATTCGACGCTTTATCCACACTTAATTTAAAATTAATACTAGCAGGCGGCGCACAGGAAATGAGCTTAGAGTTGCGGGGGTGGCGCGGGGTAGGTGAGGGGTGAGGGGGACACAGAGAGGCGACAGGCGAAGGGGAGTGACGAGAGGCGGGGGAGGGGAGTGTTGGAGGCTTCGAATTAGTTCGAATCGTCGATATAATTCGATAAAAGCCGCTCATTTCTCTGCAAACGGTATATTTTTATAAGTTACCTACTGTGAATTTTTAATTGTCTCTTGATTAATACACATATAGGTACACTTGACCGCAAAGAAAAATGGTGCAGATCCTGATTAAAAATACCTGATCTATATACAAAATACTTTATGATTTTGCAAACTAAAAAATATGTAATTTTTCAGGTTACAAAGTAAATATAAAAGTAATTGCCGTCAACTTGAGGCTCAAAAACTTAAGGCTTAAGGCATTTTTCATGATGATTTACCTAGGATTAAGATACAGCTATTAAGTAACTTATTTTGTAAAGCTTATACTTGAATCGAATAAAATATATTTATTTAACTAAAAGAAATATATTTTCCTTGTTATTCTTGCTTTTGTAATTTTCATAGGTAGATTCTGTTAAGTGTATATAAGATTGTGTGCGTTCATTCTGAACGCAGCAGAACTAAGTGCAGTCTTTTCAATTTACAGTAGGTGTAATAGGTATCAGTTGTAGCATTATTAATTACAATAAAAATAAATCTTTATAATAATCCAAATTTTTTTTTAATCCACAACGTAGGTAACTGAAATCCTTATATACCTAGGTAATTATAAAAATTACGTGTCATACTTGTAGAGGTCTTCTTGTACTTGAAAGAGGTCCTAAGGGCATCAAGTAACTGTCATTTAAAGTTTATTTATTTAAGGTCTATGCTATATGCTATAAGCTAAAACTAAAATTGTTATTCTGAAATTTCTTTCTTTCTTTCTTTCTTTCAAAGTCAGCGTTGACCGGGGCTAATGGAGCTGATATACCTACCTTTGTTTGTACGGTAAAAGTCCCAAACATTAAAAAGAAAATACGGAAAATAAGTAATGCATAATGCAGTAGTGCCTAAACCAGGAGTAAACCGAGTGCACAATTCAATAAAACAGAAAATTATTTCTAAATGTAACCAATCAACACTTTACTTGTAGTTGGTGAAAGAGAGACATATTTTATTTACTTTACCTACTAATCTACTATGGATACTATAGTTTATACTATAGTATCCAAAATTAACTTAGCGCGTGACTTTTTCTTTGTAAACCGATTGGAATGAAACTAGTGTTTACTACCGTACTTAAATGTTAGGTACAGCAAACTTGTTACAATACATCAGTGAGAGCGACATTTAAATTGACTTAGCCTTTTCTTGGTTGATCGATCGTGCACAAACGCACAGACAAACAACTAGGTATTTTATTAGGTACCTAATGTGTCCGTTGACGAGCCCATTGGATCAGAGGTAAGGGGGCTGGCCTAACGTCCGTGGGGCCCTGGGTTCGATTTCCGGCGAGGTCAACTTTGGAAATTAACTTTTCAAAATTTTATTGACTCCTGCCTGGATTTGGTTGGACAGTAGTTGTCATAAGTCTCATAATTATTAATTATTGAACCGACTTTCTCCTTGCTAATTTAAATTTAAACAAATTTTAAATTTGTTAGAAAAACAAGAATTATTTTATGCCTTGCAAAAAGGCATATTTCATGTGCTTCGGAAATCGGAATATGCAGAGAGCGCTCTTTTAGAAAGACGGATACTTAAGTACATTCTAAGAAAATGAAAATGATTTTTGTACTTACTTTATTTTTTTATACCTAGTTAAAAGAATAGTTTTTGTGTTATGTATAACCTAGGTAATTAGCACGTAATTAGCATCAGGTAATGCTTGCACATCTGAGTTTTTCAGTGTTATGTGTCGATTAAAAATGATTAGTTAGGTATTGCTGATGTATTGCCCGTGGGTGGTCCACCTATGTACACCTAGTATAAGGTCTTTGCTCACTTTAACAGTAACAATTTAACAGTAATGTATTATGAAAGAAAATACAAAATACCTTATGATCTACCCAATACTGTATTAGTCTAATGCATTACCTACGCTTATATTTCGGAATCCACTTACATAAAAAAATTGCTATTATAAAATTTTACAGGAACACGTTAGTTTTACATATTTTAATCCAGGCAACGAATACGGAACTGTTTAGAAGAACTACATAATATCATCGTTACATGTCATTGTTAGAAGTCATATAATTTAAATATTTATCTCCATCAAATACCTATATAAGCTAATATGTATGCAAATTAATTTGTATATAAAGGGCTATAATAAATGTAGGTATATGTAAACAATTCACGCCTTGGTATGCATACGTAAACCTTACAAAGGAGCAAACAAAATCATATTATCAGCGCCTAGATTAGCTAGTAGGAAGATATGAGGGGAGCATTGTAGTTGCTGCGGGAGATTCAACGGAAGTGCCCCCCCCTCACTCTCCCTTTGACCCCCCCTCCCATTGCGGAAATGGCGGCGGGGAGCGGAGACAGCGACATCCGGAGAGGTGAAGCCAGCGGTAGTAAGTTCAGTTGTCGCCCGGCCATTGTGTTGTGAGCACCTAGCCTGGCGCGACCCACTTCTGCTAAATTTGCTCTATTGCACCCGGTGTTCAGACGGATTGGAACATCTTAATTATGCATGCAAAGTAGGCCCAGGCAACAGTACACTAACATTATACATATATTGATTTGGCAAATGAATACTGCAGCGGTAAAATTGCATTAAGGCGACGCAGCAATAAACAATTAATTTAAAATCTGCGGAGAGACTCATGGGCTGTGATTCCATACATAAACGAAAGCGCGCTTGCTTATGTTGTATGCGACAATACGATTTTTTTATCGTTTAAATAAAAAACTATAATATATTTTAATAAATTCAACCGATAAATTAAAGTTTATGTTTATACTAATGTACATAGAAAATTTGGAGGTAAAAATTGGTCCCGTTTGGCTGTAAAATGTAAATATGTATTTTAAAAGAGGTTTATAAAAGTTTATAAATCATGAATTCCAACCGTAAAAATGTAGTCAATAACACGAAGAAACAGATTACCAAACATCACTTTCATACGTTTTGTCATTGCTGAGAAAAATCTAAATCCCTGCCACCAACATTTCCAACGCGTCGTCTTAAGGCGATGCTTGAAAGAGCTGGGCTATAAATGTTATACTGTAGGGGTTATAGGTATCTTGTTTTGAATTGCAATGAAGAGAAATTCTACACACTTAATTATTATGTGGAACATACATACATAATATTATAAACTTTTCCTCTGTATAATATTAGTATAGATAGATTTAATCATAGATCTAGTATTACTACCGTTCCGTTAGGATTTAATAGACTTTTAATCGAAATTTAAAGGCCAAAGAATAAAACTCGGAATAAAATAAAATTACAAAAATATTTCTTTTAATTAATTAATATTTGAACGAATTCATATGAATCGGTCGGCCATATTATCAGGGACTAACATAGGTATTCAATAAAGTTAAGTATAACGAAGTCGAGTGCAACACAGCTAGTAGTTCATGAAAATACTAAAATCAGGGACAGAAATTAGTACTATTAGCTGTTTTGTTACACCATATTATTTTTTGTTAAATTTACATTTAAATGTAAACTTAACAAAAAACAAGAAATGGTAACAAAAGGTTGACAAATTGAAGTCATGGCCTGAACATAAAATCTAAAACATTTGCAAGGTTAATGATAGAATTAAACAAGGTTAATGTTAAAAAAAATGGAAATGCGGTCACCACCTAGGGCCCATGTGGGATTTGAACCCACTACCTTCGCGTTGAGATCCTAGACGCGATGCTCTAACGGTTAGAGCATCGCGTGTGGTTAGAGTCTAACCACTTGAGCTAACGGCAGACCCGACTTACAAATTGTAGCAACATATTATGACAGACAAGTTACTTGCTCGCTTGGTTGATGATCTCTAGAGCGGCTGGCAGTAGATGTATGCATAGGACAGTGTTGGAGGCTCAAATAAAAAAACCTATGATTAACAGTGGACGTTAGGGTGCTGATTAACAAATGAATGATGATGAAAGTACATGATTGGGAACGCTAAGAAATTTTAGTGCAATTAAAATTTCTTCTAATAAACTAATGTTATCTATCTAGCGCCCTCTTTTAGAAATCGGCACTATTACGTAGAGGAGTTGTTACACTTCAAGTAAAAAGGCGCCATCTATTATAATTGCATTGAAATAATAATGCAACGAGGTGTTTGAGTTTACAACCCTCGTAAAATTAGTGCGATAGTGCTGCCACAGAAAAATGTTAGATTTATTTTATGTTTGGAAAATTTAGATTTTTCTTTAAGAATGAATTGGCCTAGATATTATTTTGTGAAAGCTTTTCACTTATTGACATTTCAGAAAACATTAGAGCATGGGTCGCTCATCAACATAACATAGCTTTCCGAATAATGCATAAACCAACCAGTAAAATCCATTTTTTAAAGGTAAATGGTGAACTTATCTGGTGGACCCCGGGTAAGAAAGGATTGGAAGCTATCTCACTATCTTTAAAAAGAAGATTATTTTTTAAAACGTAAACTGAATTATTAAATAATGAAAAACATTTTTCCGTAAAAGTAGATCGAAAACTTTTTGAATAATATATTTTCCGTTGTTTTCTATGTAGAAAATATTTACGTAATTCGATTCGATAGCTTGACTAAAGGGGCCACAATGTTCCGTTCTCATAAGTAATATCATATTCTCAAAATATCACTCACATGCGTAAAATTTATCACTTTAAATCACTTTAAAATTTTCAAAATATTCGCTAAATATTATAACTCCATAATTCGCGGTTGCTCTGTACCAGAAAGAAGTATACATATAAAAATTTGAAAAAGTAACAATTGTTTAAGTAAAAATAAGAAAAATAAACTATTCTTAGTACAAATATATCTTGCGAAAACTTTTGAGCAAAAGAAAAGATATTTGAGCTAGATTTTCTGTATTTATTTTAGAAAATTGTTATAACGTTATAAATTGTTAATAACGAGTACAGACTTCTTCCTGTATTTCATGTGGTCGAAAATATGTGATAGTGTTGCAACCATTTAGTATTTAACCCTTCTTCTTTTTCTTTTCCGCTTTTAGTTTGTATGCAAGTTGCGAGGCATACATCGCCATCAAATCTACGTACTTCTGGCCGTAGATTGTATTTGCCTCGTACCACATTTTGTAAGCATCATAATCTGTTTCGGTAACGTAATTAGCACCTGGATATTCAATTACAGCCGAAACAATTTCCATGGGTTCCAAAGGTTTATAATATAGTTCCGCCACTCGTTTAGCGTTCAACACTGTCTTGACGCCACGCTTTATTGAGTTTATATCGTAACCTCTCAAAGCCTGAGCTACACTGTGAACATTGAACTCACGATCCATACCATGATATTCCATTAACATTTTTTTCAATATAAAACTTATACTACCATAGTCTGTTCTAGGTATGAGAATTTGAGAAGGAAACACTTTCAACATTTGAGCAGTTTTTGCCAGCCACGGCTCTGAAGCAGTACCAAGAATTAAAATTTTATCAGTGGGAGTGATCGGCTTATTAACTTCCTTAAAAAAATCTTTAGAGAGCCTCTGAGGGTCGAACATTTTTTCCTCCTTAGGAACCTTCTTGTAAAACAATTTATCAGCATTATCGACCAATATAATCGTAGGCTGCATTAACCTTGATATTTTATTAACATACTGGAACATTGTTTTCATATTTTTAGGGCCAGGAAATTTATCGTATACGTTAAATGGAGATAGATCTATAAGAAGTGAGTTCGTTTCGGTAGCTATTGCATATACGAGCGTTCGTTTACCTGATCCTTTAGGACCCACGAGAAGCTGTGCTCTTAAAGCATTTGGACAATTGGAACAAAGGGCTAAAAGACAACGAATCCTCACCTGTTCTCTCACATCGCCCATACAAGGCGGTGGAAATGATGGTGTCCATAAAATTGCTCTCATATCGGCAGCTGCGTAATTCTGATCTCCCCAAAAATCTTCAAAGGTTGAATGTGGATATGTTCTGACAATACCTTCGTCAGCTAGTGCTTGAAACATTGCTTCTGGTGAAACCTTATCGGGTTTGGGAGGCTTAACCTTTTTCGGTTTTTTCCTTTTCTGTGTCAACGGTATGGGCGTATTTGCAGCAGCGTAGTCATTTTTGAGTGAAGTTTGCAACAACTTCAACTCTAGCCTCATCATTTCATCAACAATAGGTCTTAATTGTAAATGTACATCCTGATAAGCTGTTTCTGTTAATATATCTTTAATGAAACCCTTTAACACCGTCATAGGAGCGTCTGGGACATCAATGTATTTCCACTGATTTTGGTATGCAAGCCAAGCTTCTTCCAATGGTCCAAAGTTTTGACCGATGGAGATGTAAACACCAGGATCGTTATCTGGGTTAAGGCGAGCTTTTTTGTAATCTAGTAAACGTTTCTTTTCTCTTTCTCTCGCGTCTGCCTCCAGTCTCTTTTTCTCTTCTCGAGCAGCTAATTTTTCAGCTTTAATTTGTTCTTTACTCTTCGGATTTCCAGCTTCGGCTTTAAGCCTCTTCTCTTCAGCAGTTCGCCATTCAATATATTCGGGGATAGTAAATGTTTCACCCTTTACAACTAAAATAGATCCTCCTTCATCGGGCCAAGGGAATTCATCAAAAACACGAACTTTATTGTACCATTCTCTAAACCATACTCTGATTTCGTCTGATATATCTTCCATCATGTCTCCTTCGCGAAGCCTCAATACACGGCTGTTCTCTTTAATGTTTTCAGCAAACCACTGTTCATAATACTTACGTCTAAAATCTCGACGTTCCGATTTTACTTTTTCTAGTTGTACTTTGGCTGACGGAGGGGTCCAAGATGGTATGATCATTCCAAGTTTATGTTTGTAGCTATATTCTCTCAAGCGTTCCCTCTTAATTTCCATAAATCGTCTGTACATCTTTTTTATTAGAGCACTGGCTCTTTTTCTAATTTCTTCCCTAGCTAGTGGCTTTTTTAAGCCGGCTAACTCCAAATACAAATTCATGTCTTTATATGATTTATGATGTATTTCTCTTATCACTATACGCGATCGTTCCATACGTTGAATATTGGCAACATGCATATTGTACTCTGCCTCAAGTCTCATTTGTTCCAATTCCTCAGGAGTATATACTACTTCTTCTACAGATTCTTCTATGTCTTCACCCATTGCCAACTTCCTTTTAATTTCTGCTTCCTTCTCTTCTTGTTTTATTCTCTCTTCTTCGAGACGTTCTTCTTCACGACGCTCAAGTTCAGAAGGTGTCGGCTCTGGATCACCAATACGATTACCGGCGAAAATTTGATCGATTATATATTGCATTTCTGCTTCACGAATTTCAAAGGAATAAAAAAAGGGACATAAAATTTGGATGTCATGGGGAATCATTATCATTTGTTGCAAAGCGTTATCAGCATATGTAAACTCAAAAGACTCTACCTCTTCTAGTGTCCATTTTAGTTCCAATATTCGACAGGTGAGTGCATCTATAATTTTTTTAATATACGGACGTCTTTGCACTTGTTCCATTTGATCATAACAATCACAAAGTTTGTTGTACAGCTCACAATACTTAGTGTATACTCTTGCAACGATTTCGACAACTGTACCTTGTGGTTTGATACCCACATAAGCTTTCGCTAACTCCTGAAGCCGGGCATCTTCAGCTACGGTTGTTTGTAATTGTTTTTTGATTTTTAACCATCGATCAAAATAATCTTTGTTAGACATTTTGCAGGCTCTTTATGATCTTAGTAAATAGACCAAATAGAACAAATTCAAAAAGAATTTTGTACGAAAATTTATATGAAAACACAAAATGGATTAACAATATTCACATGACGATTAATTTCTTCATGTCAATGATGATGTCAATACATAAAGCGACACAGCGTCGTCACGTGGAGTCAATACGAAATTATGTCTATTAATTAACTGTTCTGTGATCACTCAATCATAGAGCTCCTATATAATCTAAATTATTATGTTATATAATTATTTTAACAGAATTGTAGAAATTAACATTGATGTGTATATTGCGTTATTAGTTTATTACACATAAGTAAATAAAATCATGACTTGTTGTAATGGGATTTAGTCCCTTCACACATTAGGTAAGTATAGGTACACCCGAGGTACACCTATCTAAAAAGTAAAAAATTCGGCCATTTGAACCAGTTTAACCATTTATATACAGGACTATACTTTGATTGATTTTATTTTAATTTTGATTAGGTATGTAAGAGTTACTCAGTAAAATTAATTCGTAACGAAAAATAATGTATCTTGTTTCGCCGGGAAATTGCAGCGAATCGGTTACGACAAAAAAATTGAATAACTCAAACTGAAATTTATTTACTTTTTTGAATCTTAAGAGGCTGATTTCCTTGCCTATCAGAAGTAAGTTGTGAAAATCTTTAACACTAAATCTGCATACGTAATTTAAGTTAAATAAATAATAATAGTTTTCAAAAGTGCAAGGGGGAAGTTCGACAATGACCACCCCCAAAGCGGTACAATAAAAATGTTATAAGTGCGCCTCCGTATGTGCCATTGAACAGTGAACAGAGCCGTCGCTAGCGCACGCGTCCCTTAGTTCCGGTGATGCCGCGTGCCGCTTGCCTTTCTACTGTCAGCGTGCCACAATTTACAAGCGGAGCGGGGAGACATGCTAACATCGGATGTCTTGAAAATTTCTTTTGTTATTTTATATGAGATAGGTACTAAGAAAAACAATTTATTTGTAATTGTTTTGGCAATAGTTGACAGTGAATATTCTCAGTCTAAGTTACAGAACTAGGCAAACCGAAATTGTTATGCCCGACAGATATGTTCTTAAAAATACCTCAGCACTTTCACCTCCCTGTGCTGCCAAAGGCAATATGATCGACTTCGAAAAGAATATATATTCAAGATGGACTGATCAACAGAGTCAAATGAGAAAGTTCGTAGATGTAATTTTTATATTTATTTTTTTCTAGTTTATACTCTTTTCCATAAGTGAAAACCTGGCTTTGAAGTCCATTGATTTTTTACTTACATAAGATAGATTAGATACGCTCTCATCTTATGACTTGTTCGGTTGTTTACAACAGTATCGTCCGATATACAAGCTAAGGATGATTTATACAGTTTCCCTTCTATGTATTCATTACGGGTGTAGAAATTTAAGTCATTTATTTTGTTAACTCTGTTTCGGTCGATAAACTTTGCTAGGGTTGGATTAAAGGGATCGTAAGGCTGATTATAATCTTAAAGTTTTGCAATCTATGCAATCTTATTTCATTTTAGTATATGAATTTGTTTGGTTTAATTCAATTTTGAAAAACATTTTAAATTCGTTTCCATGCGTCACGCTCTAAACCTGGACAAAATTCTTCTCAAGTATTATTGACAATCAAGACAGGATACTTTTCAATTCAATATCGTCCAGTTAGTCAATTGTCAAAAATAAGTTATTGTTTGGAAAATTATCAATAATTAAAATATTTTTTTCCCTTTTCAAATAGATACATTCTCACGCGTGAATCTCCGCTGTCGATTTATTCCGATTACAAAAGGGATAATCTCTGGTTGAGGTCCGTGACAAATTATCAGGATTGAAGCACCACCCAACAGCTTATATGGGGACGCACCGGAACTAAATGGCATTATGATTGACTGACTGGCTAATAGAGTGGGGATTCGTTTGTTTAAAAATAAAGTTAATCAATTATTGTGTCGTCAATCAAACAACAATGAAAATATTCACCGGTCTGTAATCTCTGTTAATAAAATAAATATGAAAGTGCTAGTATGAGTTCAAAATCAAAATTCCTATGTCAAGGAAATCAGGCTCTCATTCTACTAAGAAAGTATGGCATTCAGCAAGATAAAGTTTCATGTTTCATGTTCATCAAGTTTCATCATAAAAACAATATTCATGTGTTCCTTTCATAGAGGCTCAAAACGTATTTTTATACATTAAATAATAAATTTCAAAAATTAATAGGTTAGGACGACAATTAACGAGTTATTTCAACCCTAAAATGTCTATTGTGTAATTTGTATGAAAAAACACACCAGTGAATGGTTGTCACCGCAAATTTGTTGTTTAATTGTAGGGAAGAGACGCACGCGCAAGTATTCGATACGGCGCGTGTGATTGGAGCTTGCCCCTACTACTATCAGGATTTTTGATATGGAGTAATAAAAAAATATGTTTAAATTTAGCCTTAGTATATTTAATTTGAAAATACACATATAACTATTTTCCCATGTCAAGAAATTTACAAAGTGTAATTTGTAAATATGTTTTTATTTTTAATTTTAATTAATGAATTTAATATTTTTTTTGTTTTATATAGCTGCCATCAACTGTACCTACGTGTTAGCGCCTGTACAGTAGATAAAAGTTAAATTTATATTACTTTATAGTGCTTTCGAACCATATATAATTTGCAATAGAATACAATCTAAATAAATTTAAATGATTTAAGAAACTAAGTAAGTACACCTACACAGATTTTTTTTTTACAAAAAATACTTTCAAGGAAACTTCTTGTACGACGCTTATTATGTTTAGGTAAGATTACATTAAAAAGTACTTGGAGTTCTTGTAACTTGACTTCTATTTACATTATAAAATTTATAGAAAAAATTTAAAGAGTGACTATTTAGTAGAGATATAACTTCTCGAATGTTTATTGATTCGAGAATTTGTAGTAGTGGACTGCGTTGTATTAATTCGATGTGAAGCACTCTCGAACTACGGAGCTCTTAATTAAGGGGTGCATGTGGCGACGCGTGTCGGAATTTAGTTACGGACCTTACTATTACGAGTCATCGAGAATGCATTGTTAACTCCTCATTCTAACATTGGCTGTTTCGAATGCGTGTGCGCGTTTAGACAAGGATTTCCAATTAAGTAGGTTAGGTAGTTCTATTTTCACTGATAAGAACATTTTGGCGTCAGCTTATAGTAATACTTATTTTGAGCCAATAGAATCAAGTCAATCAATCAATGCGTGATTTTAAAAAAATACATTTAATTAATTGACAATGAAAAAAAAAAACAAATGTGAAGCATCGCAGGGAGCCTCGACTAATAGCTCAAAAATGTCGTAATACATAGCACCACCAAGCAACGGATAATGGACAGTAGTAGTTAATATGAGAAATAAAAATATTTCCTATGTTACTACCAGAGCAGTTAGTGGTGAATGTATATAGCTAAAAATGTATGAGTTTGACGCCATTCGTTCACTTAGCTTTTCACCACATTCGCTATTCGTCCACTTCGCTTTGTATGTATGTAGAAAAATGAATGTAGATAAAAATCCTTTCAAATGTGACATTCTTAGTAAAGGCTGAACTATATTGTTGAAGTTCGATGGCTTCTGTGCAACTATTTAACTGCAGACCAAGCGTAACGAGTGGCCCCATAACAAAAGTAACGTTTTAATTGCGCTCTCTCTCTCAGACCTTTGATCCATTCGCCTTTGACTGTGCGCGTCGTCTCACCCAATTGACTTTGCAAAGATTTCTAACTTAAATTGTTACCAAGTGTAATAATTATCTGCCGCAGAAATTTTCCATTTAACGTTTTGTGGGCAATCTTAATCCATGCATAAAGAAGGATGGGTAATGCCAAGCGATAAGATGTAACGTTTGATTTCATTCATGTAGGTACTCTGGTCATTTAATTGCCAAGTAATTATTATGAGTATTTTTCATATTCAAAGAAAATTGGTTCATTTGATATTAACCGAAATTGTAGAAGAATAAGAATAAGTAAGAATATTTAAGTAACTGGTTAGTAATCCCATCCCTCCCAAAAAACCACTTCCAATATATCAAAAAAACGAGGTCATAAAAATTATTACTAACCAGCTGATTTTTTGTCTGCAGCTTAGACAGCTTAGATTTTTTGCATTTGTATAATAAAATGGCCGCATAGTCCTACAAATTGAGTGGTACGTTTTCCCAGTCCTACGCTTGGAAGTTTTTTACGGCTGCTAACTCCTTTAGCCTACCACTATCGAGAATTTTCGAGAGGAAAAAGTTGTCCGTCTCGGCAAACTGAAGCTACTCACGAAAATTCAACCTGTTAGTAACCAGAAAAAAATCAAGTGAGGGATACTGGACTTATTCTATTATTATTCTTATTCTCCTTCTTATTCTTTAAGGGAAAAAGAAACTTTGGCTAGTTCATTAAAAGCAGCATTGATTTAACTTAACTATTTCATAATTTTACTGTGATAGTATTTTTTCTTTAATATTACAAAAGGTGGCAGATATTCGCTTAGAGACACAAGCAGGTATACAACGGAGACGTGGTTACGCTCTGCAAGAACTAACTAGAATTATTTCAAAACACTTCAACATATATTGTTGTGTCGTCAGCATTCTTAGTTTAAATCTGTGATAATGACAGTAGGTATTGGTTACATATCTAATAATATATCCACACTCTGTAGGACTTTATGCGTAGGGCGGTGCACACATTAATCAAGTTGGCGCGGCGATGACGTCATCGCAGTGAGATAACTGAAAGCGGGGACCTGCCCTAAACAACCCCCCAGCACCCTTCCCTTCCAATTTACATTTATGGTAGCTATCTCTAAGGTTGGTTACTTCAAATATTTTATTTTATTTTTTCTCTCAACTATGTACCATAATCTGTCTCCTTTATGGGACAATAAATGGTATGTGGGTGGAGGATGTGACACAGGTCACATACCTAGCATGCCACTATTCAACCCCACACAAATACTTTATGGATCTCATTTCGTTATTCATTTCAATTTTCTTTAGAGACAAAAACCCATTGTGTGGCACTATTAGACTTTTAGTAAGGAACAACCATACAAGAGGCAGAAGGCGAAACCATGCACACCCAAAACCAGAGTCGACTTTGAATAGGAATTTGTTAATTAGTTATCAAATCGCTTTTGTAAATAACTTTACACTTTGTATTGTGAGTTTAGTCACATGAATAAAAATATTTGGAATGTGTTGATTTTTTTTTTCAATTCGAATTCGATCAGAGGAGGCGAATACTAGTGTTAATAGATGCATAGTGGAGTTATAACTTATAACTCTACTAAAACAATAATAAACTATTATATATTGTTATAGTCTTATAGTTAAAATGTTTAGTATAGAAAAAGTACTTTTTTAAAATTTAAATATATTATATATGATTAAGAAATAAGACGGTATCTATTTTGACTTTATACAAAACATAGACTATGTTAGACTAGCTTTTTTAAATTCACTATGTTACATAGTGAATTTAAAAAAGCTAATAGCTCGTCGAAGAATTGAACGATACGAACACTAGTATTCGTTATTGTGTGGAAAATCAACACGTTTTCCCGTTTGGTAAATACAGAAATAATTGAACAAACATAACAACATGTCGGCTGACGCTTCCTTCCTATTACGTAGCTAACCAATGTTAAATTGTGTATCTACCAAACAAACGCCATAATGTGCAGAAGTAGACAGAAAAAAATGCTTGCGTTACAAGTTTTTGGGATTATTTGTTTCTATAATTAAAAGTATCTATAGGACCTATACCTATAGGAATGTTTTTCTCAAAACATTTTTATTACAGTTTTAAGCTAACAGAAAGCTAACTGAGGTAATATGTTTTGCTAAAAAAAGTTTTTAGAGTATATGTAATGGGAAAGGCAATTTGGATTTCAGACGAAATGGGAATTTGGGAATTGGTTGTATTGGACCGGACGCAGATTTTTTTTTCTAATACTTATATTTTTAAACTCGTGATATCTTTCGAGTGGAATGACCGAATTAAATAATTCAAAAGGGGTATTTAAGCAGCCTTAAATATGAAGTAATTTATTTTGATAAGGATTAATACCAAAATACAAATAAATAATCGTAGTATATTATTTTGTTCTATCATCAATAGTTTTTGCAACGCACGCAATTAGGATACATTATTGGAGTTTTTAGTAAGGATCCCTAATTTACCTAGCCTATGTTACTTGCTCATAATATAGCTTGCCAAAAGTGAAAGATTTTTTCAAATCGGTCTAGCAGTTTCGGAAACTATTCAATGCAAACAAACTAACAAATATTTTCTTTTTAATATATATTGTATAGATTATAATTAATTTTCCACGACATAGGTATAATGGAAAACAAATGAAAAAGCAATTTTTTTTATAAAATGTCAATTTGTGTCATAGTAAATTAAAGAAATTAAAGAAATTAATTATTATATATTACATTATTATAGTAGAGGCAAAAATCAAATGTAGTCAGATTGTGTTCTAGACAGTCCAAGACCAACCCTTGTAACTGCATTCTTTTGTTGTAAATTATAATACTTATTATAAATATTTTTTAAATACGTTAAACGTTACGTTTAAATCTATCATATGAAAACCTACATACCTGTACATTTGGAGGCCCGTAGTGTCTCTGATAGGGTCGGTGTGGAGTAACCTTTAGCGAGACTGCTGGACAACTTGTCTGAACCTGGTGAAATTTGGAATAAATTATTTCATTTATTTTCTTTCAGGAATAACATTTGTGTTAAACAGGCTATAATATCTTTAAAAAATTAGCCTATACAAGTATACATATTATTTAATTGAGCTCAAAACACACTTCCAAAAAATATATAATACTCGGTCTGAATAGGTATAATTTCCATTAGGTTAACTATAGATATTTATTGGGATTTTCCAGTACATTCAAAATTTGTAAATCCCTAATAAAAAATTGTTAAAACAAATGAATAACATTTATTTTCTACTAGCTGTTGCCCGCGACTTCGTCCGCGTTAAAAAAGATAAAAAGTAGCTTGTCACATGTCCCGTACTTCTAAATGTTTATCTACCAAGTTTCATGAAAATCAGTTAATTCATTCAAGAGTGATGGAGGAACATACAATACATACATACATACATACATACAGAAAAAAATTCTAAAAATCGTCAATTTAGTTTCAGTATCATGTATAGAGCCTATATACACGATATTTCTGAAAACAAAGTATATTACTTCATGACCGACCCCTACAGATTTATTATTAGTATTGATATTATATAAGTATACATTCTAATAAGTTTTCTCGGTATTGGCTTTCAACATTTACCTTTTAATATATAAAATAAAATAAAAAATTAAAGGTTTCCAATAATAAAGATCTTCGCTCTCCCACGCTAAAAAAGCTAATGTATCACTTCTAAATTGCGCCATACAATATGTTTGATGCTATTTTATTATCCAAATAAATATATCGGGGTACTTTCGGACTGTCATGGTTATAAATCTTTGGTGTGCAAGGGAGACTATCATCATTACTGGTGATCCACTCGCGCAATTAACACGGCATTGTCTGGAGTACGGTTCCCATGAAATGTGACGTAACAAACAAAAGTGGGGTGCGCGAGCGCCGCACGAAACCGACTCTCCGACGCGCGCCATCTTTTGTCACAATAATGCAACTAAAATGTCACAGTGAACCAGCACCATTATCTAACTGATTTATATTGTAATCTTTGCATGAGCGCACATTGATTGTGTAATAATTGTTTGTTTCGGTTACAGTGGGGCTATGAGAACTGAAGTGCCTCGATATAATGTTAGCTTCGGATTAGCTTTGGTGTTAATAAAGTGTGCAATAATTTTATTTGATTTTACAATTCATGGGGCGCAATGCCATTTGACTAAGTATAAAACCTGGTTCTAATTATTTGTAATATATTTATGAGTATTACTAGCCACTAGACCAAAGGTGTCGTCAGTGGTAAGTGCAATAACCGTTCAAATAATTTAATATTATAGACGATTGGGAAGATATAGTGACCGCCGTCAAAGCCGTCTGGTAAGTTAGACGGGCCTTCGTCGACTAATGAATATAAATTGTGAAACAACGGCCGTACCCCAGCCCTTTCGTTTATGCAATAAACATTAAAAAAATCAATATACGCGCACCTATCAGGCCCGTTGTAAACATGATTTATTGATATATATTTTATCGCGATACGATCTAAAGTACGGCGTCGTAATTGATGACAATTGCAGTGTATGGCAACTCACTGTAAAGTTATTGAAGCGGTGGTAAAATTGAGAGGTTCGTTTAGAAAACAATGAAATACCTACTGGTCCATACATTATATCCAAAATTATATCCAAGAGAATTATTAAAATGCAATAAATTAAATGGGTGATTATTCTCAAGGAATAATATTATGCCTACTTACGTTATTTTCATATTTTTAAAAAAAATTAAAAACGACCATAACACTAATTAGTTAAAACGTTTATAAAATTCAACGAAAGTAAACATTTTAGAGAAAATAAGGCTAAATAAAATATTTTATATATTTTGAAAATTTGTGGCACTCTCGATAAGGTTAATTGATATGAAATAAGAATATGTTTAGAGAAGTCGATTATAATTATTCAATAATTCAATAGTTATCGATTGTTTTTAAAAATTGTTCACAAATAAAATATTGTTAAGGAATTTTAATGTACCTATTTCCCTCAAAATACATATTAAACTGGAAATAGCAATTGCATACAATTGGAAGTCTTTCCAGTTAAACAATAAGTAACTTTATGATTACTCCGGGATTAAGAATAATGAGGCTCAGCGTCATCATTAATTTAATCTTTCGCAATTATTAAAACTATACCATGTGTGTGTAAGTACCCTAATATACACGCTTACAGAGTTTCATTACTGCCTCTTAATTTATTATAACCATTTGTAGATTCCAATGTCGATAGCCCAGCTAAATGTTGGTAAGCGTTCGCAGGGGGTGTTCCACAATCATTTTCGTGTTAACAACTCTTTAGCTAAGCTCCCGGACTCTTATAAATTTTTATATATTGCTCTTAATGACTGAAAGATTAGGGCAGTTCGCTCGGAGCGTGAGTTTTTGCACTTATTTGAATTTTATGTAAATATACTTAACGCTCGGCTTGCTTTGTTTATTACTTATTCTGTGAACGTACTTCCAGCTCGTCTATCCATCAACTCCAGCAGGGAGATTCTTGCAGAGGAGCGTTTGTATTCATTATTGCAAACTAGCTTTCGTTCACGGATACGCTTGGATGAGCTCAATAAAAAAAACTCCTTAATTTAATTTGTCTGTAGCTTCCAAATGGATTCCGATTTTGATACAGTGTTTTTGAAAGCTGACGTGCTCGCCTTGAGACTGCGGGAGACCTAACTCCTCAATATAGCGTTATTCGGCTCAATATACTTTACAGTCGGGAGTTAGTTAATATTTTTTAAAATCAATTATCAAACAATAAATATTCCTTTATCATATTTCAATGTGCATTTTTGAATGAGTACCTATATAGTAGTGGGTTAGTTACCTAAACGTACTAAGTATAGTTTCCATTGTTTTGATATGTTTCAATTTCAATACTTACTGCCTAGAAGAATCGGTAAAAATAAGTTTTTTAAAACCGGTTGGTTTAAATAATTATCAATATGAATGTTCAATTTACCATTATTGGTTAGGTATAAATACATAATATTGATTATTCTATTGTATTAAAGGTACATAGATGGAATAGAACGCTATAAAGAACTTGAATAAAATAGAAGAAATAAAATGCAAAAATACTCTCGACGGCTTTAAATATGAAAATACACCACTGTATTACTGTATAATAACTTCATAACGCCGGCAAAAACAAGATAAGAGGGGGAATCGTAGCAAATTCAACTCGCAAAACATCCAAATTTGTTTTTACGGAGTTACATCGCGAACCATAAATTCAAACCTGCACAAATGCACAACCGAGAATTTTCAACTGCAAAAATTTCCATCGAAAGGCCGCTCGTTAAAACCCGGGAAACCGGTCCGCTTACCCCCGGCTAAGTTTCGAAATAATGAACTCGACGGAGATAATAAAATTTTATTTTCGCGTCACAACTAGTATTTATTAAGGCTGTGTGCAGATGATCTCCTGGCAGCGAAGGGGAGCGCGGGGCAACGGGGTTGGGCGGGTTGCGTGGCCATGGCAACGGTTGAGTAAAATATCCCGCACGCCCCCGTTATGCTCCCTTGAGAGCGATTGTTATCTATGTGGAAGATGCTCGCTCCCCACCTTGCCTTCCGCCGCTTTATACCTACGCAGAATCTCCGCATCTAATCTGAAAGGGTTCAACGATGTCGCGTGGCTGCCGCAAAAAGAACTCTAATGTCGCATACGAAAAATCTTTTTTTGTTATCGCTACTGTTCGTATAGCACGTGAGGTGATCGATAAATATTCTTTGTGTAGCGCCAATCGCCGTGTGTCATTGTGTATCTGACGGCAAAAGCGGACTTTAAAAATAGAGATATCGGGTATTGGTATATTTAAGATGCTGCAGTGAACCGACATTGTTGTATACCTACTTTTTTATCTTAACATCTATAGACAGGCTGACGGTCCACTTGATGATAGCTATCGTCGCCTATAACACAAGAAACGCCATAGGTGCTGCAAACGCGCTGCCGACTATGTGTGAATAGAATAGGGCTATTGGCTCTAGAATCCAGTTAAGGCAAGCAATAAGCACTCATCTAATGGGCTCGTCATGCCTAGAGAACGCTATAATAAATATTAGAAAAGTATTTCTCACCAAGCCCTTTGTTCTTCTCTAACGACCCCAGCATCGATTCTTCTGTACGTGACGTCCTTCCGAATCCTAGCGTTGTGCCTGTCGTGTCTTGGCCCAATTGTCCGCCGTAAAAGTCACCGAACGCTGTCGC
Source organism: Synanthedon vespiformis (assembly GCA_918317495.1). NCBI lineage: Eukaryota > Metazoa > Arthropoda > Insecta > Lepidoptera > Sesiidae > Synanthedon > Synanthedon vespiformis. Next base: position 10,974,587 of record OU906947.1, read on the forward strand.
CGTCCCGAGGAGCCCTGATCTGTCCTGTAGTGCTGCTTTCGCTTTCTCCACACTCTGTTTCAACTGTTCGAATGTCGACTGATGTAGCCTGTACGGGGGCCACTCTGTGGACGGCCATGGCTCTTCTTTGAGAGCGCTCCGTTTCAGTTCCAACGCTCCACCGTAGGAGCAACTGCTTTCGTACATTGCAGCTTTGATGCCGGCACGAAGTGCGTTAGCACACTTCAGTCCGCGAAGATCCACCCTACAAATAAAAACATTGCGTTATACACTTGTAAGAACTATTTATTTGTCCCACCTATGGGGTCCAATGTAAGAGCCCACTCTTACAGACACACGGACAAAAGAAATTTATGTGTATAAAGGAATTTGTGCATAATTTTAAACACATATCAAGTCAATATTTTTAAGGTAAAGTATATTTTATTACAATTTATAAATCTATACTTACTTACTTACTAATATTATAATGCTGAAAAGTTTGATTGAACGCGATAATCTTAGGAACTACTGGTTCGTATTGAAAATTCTTTTTGTGTTAGAGAGTCCATTTATCGAGAAAGGCTTTAGGGCCCAAAGTTTAGGCTAAATAATATTTTGAACGCGGACAAAGTCGCGGGCAACAGCTAGTGTTATAATATGAGTGTGTGTGTATATTATTTACTATACCTCATTTTTCCATAACTTTCATTTTCCTTAATACTACTATGATCGGTAGCGGTAGATTTAAGGCAGGCCATAGCCAGATTTAAGTCCAGCAGACTTCTTTTTATGGGGACACCTTAAAAACGAGGTATGCTCGAATAATCTGACAACATTGCAGTAATCAAAGCTGAATATTCAGCAAAAAGTGAAAGCCGTTTCAAGAGATAAATACTTTTACGAAAGTTTTCCAAACTTTTCGTGCCCGATTAGAAGGTAACTGCCAAGGACGTTATCTTGATGATTTGATTTTCAAAAAATAAAATTACATATTATTGAATTTAGTATTATTTAAACGCTTCTAAACATAATAGGTAAGTAGTTTTATTTTCTTAAATTTACTGAAAAATTCTTCGATCCTTTAGCAATCGAGCAGTGTAATTGTGTAATGAATAAACTCAAAAACTAACCGGACCGATTTTAAAAATTCATTCACCTACCTATAGAAAACTACATTATCAGCGATTGTCATATCATAAGGCTATCTCTTTTATAAAATAACGCGGACGAAGTCACGTGCAAAAGCTAGTCTTAAATGAGTACATTATAAAAGGGTTAAATATTTAATTATAATTAAAACATATTGTGTTAGTGAAATTGTGTCAGTATATCAATCCGAAAATTGTGTTAGCATAATAACTGAATAAGGAAACGACAAATTTGTCAAGCAAGTTATAAAGTGGCAATGTGAAGATGATTAACAGCAATCTTTTGCTAACGTTCGTAGCGTGTAAAGGAATTCCTTTATTTAAACTTCCGTTTTATTTATTGGTGTTACTAATACTAACTGTTGCCCGCGACTTCGTCCGCGTTCAAAATGTTCTATGTCCTAAAGCCTTCCTCGATAAATGGACTATCCAACACAAAAATAATTTTTCAATTCGAACCAGTAGTTCCTGAGATTAGCGCCTACAACCAAACAAACAAATTCTTCAACTTTATATAATAGTAGGGTATATAGTAGTAGGATTATAAAGAGAGAAGATTGTAAACTCAAAAATTCTGGACCGATTATAAAAATTCTTTTTTCACCTATATAAAGCTTACATTATCAGCGAGTAACATAGGCTATATTTTTTAATACTGAGCCTATATTTTATAGGCATAGGCTATATATTTAGGCTGCTTTTGACTGAGCCTTTTAGAAAGTTATGGGTGAGGCCAATAGCTAATTGTGGACGTCCTGCGGCTGAGACGATGACAATAGACACTCAAAGGAATGAAAGTTACGCAGATATACATATAGTCTCTGATATGAATATTTTATTATAATTATATATGTCTGTTATATTGAATATAGGTATATCGAAAGTATTTTGATACTCGAAAGTACTTTCATCATCAATACTAACAATAAATCTGTAAGTGTAATTATTGTATGTATGTATGTTCCTCCATAACTCTTAAACGAATTAACTGAATTTCATGAAACTCTATAGATAAATATTTAGACGTACAGGACACAGGATAGGGTACTTTTTGGTTTTTCAACGTGAACGAAGTCGCGGGAGCCAGCTAGTTAATTAATATGATTGAATCGCGTATTTTAAACCACTTGAAAATGTTTAATTTTATGTTAACTGCCTATTTTTTGCATGCACCTTTGGCCAACATAGAATTCTGAAAGTTTTTATATATAGGTATTAGAGTTCGATATATTAATTCGATGGGTATTAGTGCTAGAAAAGTTAGTGAAGACATTAAGGATTTTGTTACTCGACATCATCTTTACCTCATATCGGATATTCTCGTCCTTTTCAATGGCTTTTTCTCTTTCCTGACCTTTTCCGTGGTGACAGATATCATGTGGTATCACATGACAGTGATACCACTTTAGTTTATACACAAAACATTCACTTCTACCGAAGACTGCACTGATATTAGACCGTTACGTTTGTACATCACTTAGGAGGACGTTGGGATCTTCGAGACGGAGTTATACCACCGTTTGGGTCGTTTTCATTGGACCTTGTTAATGAATTATGATAAGGGCTGTATTGAAAATCCCAACCAGCGATGATCGCTTAACAGTAGCGATTCGTCGACTGTACTGGTGCGCCGTGCGCGAACGGTTAAATTGATTGCATCCGGCATGAGGGAAATGTGTCGTATAACCAATTTATATTTACTGCTCGATTTGACCACGGACGTGAATTGTCCTTTTCAAGTGTTTTATTTTAATATTTTAATTACCTCGTCACACAAACGGAGCATGTTCAATATGTTTATCAGCAATCTTTAACGCTTAAGTTAATTTTTATTACGACCCTAGTTCGCTTAGTTGTAATGTATATTTCAATTGTTGAAACTCTGAAAATTTTGTATTGATATTTTAATAATGTGTCATTGTAGAGATGGGAACTAGCCATTTGCGTTGATTGTCGTCATGTAAGCCACTTTATCGCAGGAAGTGAGTACATTACCTTATTATATGCGGCAAAAAGTGGCATCCGTTGAGCCACACAGTGTTCTCAGGTGATTTAACCTTGACTGCTCACATAGAAACATATTCAATGTTGGAAATATAATAATTTCACTTGGTATCGGTTCCGGTGATGAATATCGAGTTTCGTGTAGTCCCAACGCGTTTAATTTCTTTAAAATTTTCAACCGACTTCCAAAAAGGAGGTGGTCTCAATTCGACTGTATTTTTTTTATGTTTGTTACCCCATAACTTTTGACTGGGTAAAACCATTTTGATAATTCTATTTTTATTTGAAAGCTGGTACTTCCCGTGTGGTCCCATTTCAATTTGGTCCAGTTCTGACAATGGCATCCATGAGAAAAGACAATGTGTTTGTAGTCGGTTTATTTTTTGTTAAAAAGAGTTATATCGAATCTCTAGGTCGACATAACTAGCTGTGGTAGACTGCAAAATTAGGCAACCCTTTGGAGGTCCGTCAGTAAATTAGCCTTCCTACACAACGAGGCAATGAAGCTAGCAAGCTTTCAACTCTGCCTAAGTGGGTTCCATCTGCCTGATTAATAATTTTTATATTTTTTTATACAGTTGAAGTTTTGACGATGGACAAAAATTTTATTTATATATTCTACAGAAACCATCACTAAAAAGGTCAATGGAAAGAATCTTTTCAGCAAAGTCTTCGCACTCGAGAAGACATCGACGTGATGTCCTGCATGCGTTAACTACAGCTTAGTTATGCACTAAGCTGTAATGACCGTTTCTAGCTATAATACTAAAATGACGTTACTAATTTGATATTGATTATTGCATGCATAACGTCGTGAAAGCACAGTTCTATAATATTTTACGCGTCGTGTACCTCAAGTACTTGTATTAACCTATTACGACATGACAGATTCCGGCTGCAACGTATAATAATGATATAAGTAAAGCCGAAAGTAGAAAGAAGAAGCTGTCCTGACTATGTAACATCAGAGTGTGGACCGGTGGAGCAATTGACCCTCAAAAAACAAGAAATTAACTGTCGAAAGGAGATAAACACCATAATTCTCTTACAATAACACTGTCTTTGGCTATCATTGTACCTACTCTAATAGATTTCTTCGGCGAAATATGTAGGTAGAGTACCCTTAATGTTAGCGGTCACTTATCACGAGACAAATCGACCGCGAAATTTCACAGACCTCCGAGGGTTGATGTCTGGTCAAGCATATTTATGTAGTTTTTGAATAATATTCTATAACATATCTGAACATATACAATAACTTATTCGTGACCACGCTTATAGCAATAAGTTAACAGACTGCTTTTAAGTACACTCGTACATATTATATCTTAATAATGATCCAGGTATGGCCTATTCCAAATATGCCTAAGCATTAAGGTACAAAAGGATGTGACATAAACGTAACGCTACAAGTGGGTAACGCTAAACAACTTTTGATGACCTCAACACCCGGCGGCTTCATCGCGTCGGTCGCGTTTCTTACGGACTAGACTACATAATCTTATACGTTAGAATATAAAGTTGTATACTGTACATATCTATAGTATATAACTCTTTTCATAAAAAAAACAACCGTCTTCAAACCGTTTTCTCATGGATGTTAGAACTGGACCAAATTTAAATGGGACCACACGGGAAGCACCAGCTTTCAAATAAAAAAGAATCATCAAAATCGTTTCACCCAGTCGAAAGTTATGAGGTAACAAACATTAAAAAAAATACAGTCGAATTGAGAGCCTCCTCCTTTTTGGAAATCGGTTGATAACAGCATTCAACGTGATTTGCATTATTCAAGATCACAAATTCTGAATGGTCAAAAATAAGTTATTGTTTGGAAAATTATCAATAATTAAAATATTTTTTTCCCTTTTCAAATAGATACATTCTCACGCGTGAATCTCCGCTGTCGATTTATTCCGATTACAAAAGGGATAATCTCTGGTTGAGGTCCGTGACAAATTATCAGGATCCTTTTTTGGAAGTCGGTTGAAAAGCAAAAGAAGTACTTAGTTGTCAAAGACTGATTGGAATATTTTTTAGTATCTCTTAGCAGCCGTAGTGTTGTGTTAATGTGTTGCTTGCTTGTGTTAATAACCGACGGTAAATCTGTAAATCTATTGAGGATATGATAATTATTACCTACCTAAGACCACGAGAGAAGGAAGACAAACATATTATGATTTAACAACTACTAGAAACTCTCATATTAACTTGATGGAAAAATGTTTCTTTAAAACATCTTAAATTATGGTAATAAAGGATTTATTCGGTTATAACAAACATTTACTCAGAAGTATGGTTTGGCACACACCGCGAAATCGCATAACAAATGCAAACGATATCTTTAATGTATTCTTATCTTTAACGAGTTTTTAAATTCATTTTATTTAACATACTAGCTGATGCCCGCGACTTCGTCCGCGCTGAAAAAGAAAAAAGTAGCATATTCTGTGTCTCGTACGTCTAAATGTTTTTTTACCAATATGAAAATCAGTTAATTCGTTTAAGAGTGATGGAAAAACATACATACAGAAAAAAATTCTAAAAATGGTCAATTTAGTTTCAGTATCATGTATAGAACCTATATACACGATATTTCTAAAAACAAAGTCAATTACTCCATGACCGACCCCTACAGATTTATTATTAGTATTGATAAATGAATTTAACATATAAATAGAACAGAATGGAAACCTTCTAATCTATGATTTCTATAAGTCTATTGGGTTAGAAATACCATTATTTAGCACTAAAGAAAACTGTGTTCAGATTTATCTATTAGACTTAATTTAATTCGGAATGAATTTACTTTACAGCATTTCAAAAACAGGCCGAGTTATGTTGGAAAAATATTTAAAAGTACAATTTAAAACTCTAAAAAGATACTTAGACGATTTATTTTACAGTGGCCTGTTAGATACGCAAATGTATTCTAAGTAACATCAACATGAATTAGCATGCAGGCATAAATCTAGTCTGTATGCTGCACAGTATAACTAATGGAGCAGTGAGGGAGACGCTACGAATATTAGGTATATTGTATTGGTAAAAAAATTTTTGCTTCATCGTACTTAGATAAATTATTTTAACCTTCGTTACAGCTGTTCTTTATGTAATAATAGTTGCTGTCCGCGACTTTGTAAATTATATACTAAAACTCTACTATCCATTGGTGAAAACCGCATGAAAATCGGTGCATTAGTTTTGAGTTTATCGCGAACAGACAGACGGACAGACGCGGCGGAGGGCTTTCTTTTATAATAGGTTTCTTAGGATAAGGAAGGACTATTCAACACAAATTTTTTTTTTTTAGAGTTCCCTAGATTAACGCATTCAACCAAACAAACAAACTCTTCAGTTTTAGAATATTAGTATAGAAATACAAAAATATTAATTTGTTATATTTCACTAAAGGCTTCGCCCGGTGATTGGGGGAATTAGTATACATAACATATTATTATGTTCATTTTAAATAACGTACCTTTAAAACTGTAAAATTACGAAGTAGGTAAACTCTTTCCTTTAGTATAGATTTGTATTTTTGTATAGGTAATATTTAATTTTATTTACTGTGACCGCATACCGTGTGTCATGTAAAGTTTCAGCGGCCGTGTAGGTACACTAAGTGACTGCATAATATTCGCATGAATCAGTTTTGAATTAATTATATTGCTTGTGATTGTGCCAGGGTTGTATACTTATGTTAAATGTAGATATATTGTTTGTGCAATGTACAGAGAATCGGGCATGAGACTGGATTAATTGAAATTTTCCAATACCACTAAAACAAGCCCAGTAGGACCTACTTATGATTCAACGATATTATCTAAAACTAGCTGGCGCCCGCGACCTCGTTAGCGTTAAAGAGGGAAAAAATGGCCTATCCTGTGTCCTGTGTACGTCTAAATGTTTATCTACCATTCGTTTAAGAGTTATGGAGGAACATACATACAGAAATTTAGTTTCAGTATCATGTAGAGCCTATAAACACGATATCTCTGAAAACAAAAGCGACGGACGCCTCCATGCTGAAGTTTTCCACGGCAAAATCAATACATTTAATTATTGCGTAGTTTTCCATCGACTATTCCTATGATCAATAAATTATAAGAGATAATAGAGCTAAATATTATAAAATATATATTTATATTACCTACTAGCTACCAGCCCCCGGCTTCGCACGGATGCAATTTTCCTCTTCATAAAAACCTCCCTCGGACTTCAACGAATATTTGATAACTCTTTTTAACAAAAAATAAACCGACTTCAAACCGTCTCATGGTCTTTCCTTATGGATGCCATTGTAAGAACTGGACCAAATTGAAATGGGACCACGCGGGAAGCACCAGCTTTCAAATAAAAAAAAAGAATCATCAAAATCGTTTCACCCAGTCGAAAGTTATGAAGTAACTTTCGATAGGTAGGTTTCATTTAAAAATACCATCCGAATCTCGGACTTTTACTGTACTATATTTACAAAACAATTTCATTTCATACAAACTGTTATGACAATTACATACACAGCAAAAATAAATTGGCAAAATCGATCCTGCCGTTTATATCAATGGGACTAAAGGGACTATTTAATTAATAAATTGTCCTGCGGAAGTATTGGGAAAAAATGTCTATTTCCGCCACGGAACTTCTTTAATGATAGGTAAACTTACTGAGAAATCAAATCAAAATATCTATTCATCAATTAGGTTTCTACAAGAAACTCTTAGGATCGTCATTACAAATCTAAACCTACCAGGGTTTCGGAAAAAAGCCAAGGTGACGATCCTAAGAAGAAACCCCGAAAGAAACTCAGAATACTTTTCTTTTTGTCATCATTAAATACTAACTAATGAGACCTCTAATCCTCTGAATTCTCCGTCATTTATGTGGCAGTTCTATTATTAATCGTAGACAAATTTTCAGTGCGTAAGTATACAATGGACAAAAGTATAGAAATTGTGTAAGTAATATTAATTAAGTTTTAGTTTACCGTAATGAAACTCTCTAAAGCTGTATTTTAAAATCTTATACAGAGGAGATACTTAGTGTCAGAGAGACGTGCTAGTGACCCATTAAGGCCTTATTGTATTAGTATCTATATAGGCACCGATGTCCTCCCTGGTCACTCACCTTCACTTAAGTAACTCCATTTTAAGACACAGATCAGTTCACACTCAAGACACAGTTCATTTTGGCGGACGCCCGGCACCGGTTACGTATCGTGACGGCACACGGAAGGACCACGTCCGATCTATTTGTCGTAGCGCGGGAAAAATAAACAAATCGATATCGGTGAAGCAGGCGAGCGTTCGCGGACAGGAAGCCGGGATAATAGCGAGGTGCCTCGTCCGGTCGTCAGAGACGCGGCGCGAGGGGGGCAGATTCCACAGGGTGGTTGCTGAAAGGTGGTAGCCACGCCCCTGGGCGGGGTCTCAGCTCGCCTGCGCGAGATGATCATTTCACCCTGGGGGTGAAGTGGTGATACTGGGTGGCTTGAGGCTTCACAATCGCACACACAGGATTTACTAAATTTGACACTCGAGACTTTTTCTCTGTACCCATGCATTTACCTTTTTGCATTGATATAGACTTACGCTTGCATTTAGGCCCGCAATGTATTATTAAAATACGCAATTTATATAAATAAATTTACAGATAATTTTAAGCAGAATCTGTCCATAAATTCATTGTCGTAACTTACTTAAAATAAAACAGGAATACCCAATAAAATCTAAGATAAGGTTATTTCTGACAAGTCTTTGAAGATTTCTCAACTCAAGTTGAGTTGAGTAGATTCCTCAACTTTGGCTCGACTTTGACCATTGGTACATAAGGCTATATTTTATCATTTATCAATTATATTTATATTTTATCAATTGCAACACTAATTTCTCTCTAGATTTTGAAAATGTTCCAAACTTTTATATCTCTGTGCAAGCTTAAACGAAAGCTAGAGATACGTTTTAAAAGGTAAAAAAAATGAAAGAGGAATTAAGTGTTATCGGAACAGAGGCGTTAAGAGGTCACGCCCCGCCCCCACTCAACCCCCCGATTAGCGGGTAGCTTTTCATTGAGCATCACTAATTACCTACAAGTGTTAATGCTCGCCTAATATTTTAGGGGACGGATCTAAATGAGCGCTGAAAATCGCTTGATTGTGGTCCCCTTTAGAGACCATTCGCAATTAAAAGTGAAATATTTAAAGTTACACAAGTAATATTTACAACTAAGATAAGAATTTGTTAGCTGCGATTTTCTAAATGGCCAGTTGTGGCAGTGATCCACTAATTACAAATATTGACTATTTTTAACCTATCAATATACTCGACACTTAACACTTAACCAGGTCGCGGAGAAACAATGTTTTCTTGTATGAATTTGCATCCCTAACATTGTTTTGTTTGAGAATGATTTTATATAAATACCTATTAAAACTCGATTGTATTTTATTTGACACACATCAAAGTGATTTTTCTTTATTAATCGTTAATACCTATTGATAAATTAAACACCAATCAAATCGACAAAGGCCACACAAGATATTTTTTTTTATTTATCTCTTGTGTGTTCGTTTCCCCGTTCCTTTTAGAAAGTCTTCAAGTAAATAAAATTAAAGTTAATAGAAAGCAATATCTTCAATATCTTTAAAGCGTTGCGTGTTGTGCGATGAGTAAAACAGAAAGGAGTGATACCCCATCAATGTTTGCCGATCGATAAACGATTTATAGCCTCAACACCTGGCAGTTTGGATGAGCCGACGAAAGGTGTGGTTTCTTTATCTAATTGGTTAATAATAATATGTTCTGACCGAAATGAGTTGTCAGATTTGTATACAATTTTTTTGTCCAAACAGTTCTATCGTAGTACTAATAGTAGAACTGCGTGGAACAATCCATTTTATTGATTCGTCTTGAATTTAGAATAGAATAGAAAACATTTATTTGCGTACAAATGACACACACGAATACATCTAAAGATACCAAAACAAATAAAATAAATTTGTTTTTTTTTTTTTACATTTAAATGAGAATACCTACACACTTAAATAAAATCCCACTGATTGTACGCCATGACAGAAAAAAGGTATCTGACTCAGCATAAGCTGATTGCAAAGCACAGAGCTGATTTTACGCCAGTCCTACTTGAAGCTTCAAGCCGGCGGAATACGCGCATCGAAATAATATATCTCTGCGAGAATACGCGTTACATTCTATAAGTAACAGTACAGTACCCCTGATTAAGTCTACCCCAGTTATAGCTCATATACTTGGCTCAAGACTTCATTCACTTTTTTGGTTCTCAATCAGTAGAGGAGTATATTTATTTTTAAGAGAAAATTTAGACTTGAAATCACGTAGGGGGGGGGGATAACATTAAATGAAAAAGTCAACCAATAATTAATCAAACAAACCCTTTATTTGCGCATTTTAAAACATCTTTACTGAGATAAATTCACATCAAGTTTCACATTGTTTTGCGTTTCAATACGTTTATAAATTAGCACACTGGCTCAGTAAACTCTTGGTACTGGCGGTATAGTCTGCACTTCATCATTGAGAGTCGTATCGATCACTGGTCGATAGGAGATAGTTACTTTGCCAGTAGCCAAATCAACAACTGTTACAGTGTGCTTCCTCCAGTGTTGGTCGAGCGGCTTCTTAGTCTAGAATAGTAGAACTTTTACAAGTATCAAAATAAGTTTAAGTTTGGTGTAAGTATAAGTAAATAAATAAATAAATATCTTAACACATTCCACACAACACCATCCAGTTCCAAAGTAAGCATCATGCTTGTATTATGGATACCAGACAGCTGATATACTACATAGATTACTTTTTTTTGTAAATACATACATATTATAAATACAAAACATCCATGACTCAAGTAAAAAGGTAAAATGTTAACACATAAACATTTTCCCCTAGCGGGATTCGAACCCTCAACCGTTTGGTAACAGCTAGTGTTACTAGCCACTAGACCAAACGTGTCGTCAAAGTATAAGTTAAGTAGGATAAAATTCAGCACATGTAAAGTCATAAAATATTCAAATTGTCACCTGGTCTTTTGTATCCTTACTATAATCCATTTCGTCGATCCTTTTAGGAAAATCATCTCTAAAGTGGGCCCCTCTGCTTTCCACTCGGTTCCTGGCGCTTGCCACAACTTGAACAGCCAACACAAGCATATTCTGCAACTCTAATGTTTCAAACAGATCGCTGTTCCAATTCATGCGTTTGTCGGTGACACGAATTTGATCGAACGCCTTGTACCACTTCTGGATCTCCGTGTGTGCTGAAATAGTATGGTTATTTCAAAATACTTATTATGGTTACAAAGTCCACAACTCACTAACCCAAAGCCCTGTTGGATCTAATACTATTAAATCTCACTGCTGGGCACGGGCCTCTGTGCAAACCAATCGTGAATATATAATATATATACGGTACGCAGTGTGTATTGCTAATGCTAATGTAAACATTGCTAAACATTGCTAATGTATACAGTATACATACATACTTAGGTGTTTTAAAAACACCTTATATCATCAATCAATACTAATAATAAATCTGTAAGGGTGGTCATGACTCAGAGGAGTAAGTTACTTTGTTTTCAGAGATATCGTGTTTATAGGCTCTATACATGATACTGACTAAATTGATTTTTTTTTTAATATGTATGTTTGTTCCTCCATAACTCTTAAACGAATTAAGTGATTTTCATGAAACTTGGTGGATAAACATTTAGACGTACAGGACACAGGATAGGCTACTTTTTTTTTTTCAACGCGGACGAAGTCGCGGGCGCCAGCTAGTAATATAATACTATACCTAATCGCGCACTTAAACTTCCTGATAAGTAGTCGTGGAGAAATTTAAAAAAAAACTACTAATTTAAACATAAATTTCAAGGAATTCTGCATAAATGTTGTTCTGTTGTTGATATGGAGTATATTCTACTTTAATAGTGCAACGTCACTTATATTGCAATAAATTTACAATAAGATATTTTACTTAGTACTGCACTTTCGAACTATATAGACAGTCACTTTAAACAAATGGGTAAATGTCATAGAGAGTAGGAATATTTCAGTAGTAACAGTAACAGTTCGTAACTCTATGGTAAATGTAAACCTTCGTCTAAAAGGGCAGCGGTTCTAAAAACTCCACACTTATGTTGCATTGTGTTTCTCATTTCAGCTCTCAATTCGTGAGGTAAGACGCAGCCGTGTGCACCTCTTATCTTTTCATAGTTATCAATGGCGGCGTCGCAAATATCCTAAAAAAAAAATATTAAAAAAATCTATTAGTTTTGGCAGACAAACGTTCATTCAATATAGTGTTATTGTTTAAATATAGGTACATATACTCACATCTTTTAAATTCTTTTGTGGTTCACCGGGTTTTGAGATATTTTTAATATTGTGACCGATCGACCTTCCAAACACCACAACGTCCAAAATGGAATTAGCTCCAAGTCTGTTGGCTCCATGACAATTGCTGACGGCCTCGCCTGCCGCATGTAATCCCGGGTATACAACGTCACCGCCGTCTTTATAAACTACTACCTGAAAACGAAAACGATTTCGACCCCGTAACTATATAAAATATAACCTATGTTACCAGCTGACAATTTAGCTTTCTATAGGTGAAAGAATTTTCAAAATCGGTCCAGTAGTTTTTTAGTATATTCATTACAAACATAAAAATCTTCTTTGTATTATAAAATACACAAACAAACCTCCAAGTGTAAGTTGGTGTAATTCAATGTTCCTCCATAACTCTTAAACGAATTAACCGATTTTCATGAAACTTGTGTAGATAAATTCATTATTCCGTTATTTCATGTACCCATTTCATACACTAACTAAGTATGCACAAAATTCTGTTGTTTGTAGGTTGCACAGAAATTACAATAAATTATATTCATCATTAGATTTATTTTACTTAAAAAAGGCAGTGTTTAGGAGTCAACTAATAAAGCTTATTAACAATAAAGATTATAATATTAATGTATAAACACACAACACACACACACACACACACACACACACACACACACACACACATACGCACACCAATGTACACGATGATCTTCCTTTGAAATTGTGTTTTCTTTATTGTTTTTTTAATTTTTATTTTGTATGTGTTTATAGTTTTCTAATGTTAAAAAAATGTAGTCCGTTATTGGCAGTAGGTTTCAAGTATACAAATGTATTTACTCTTACATTATTGTCATACGAGTGCTGTGTGACTATGTCTCAATAAAATAAATAAATAAATAAACATTTAGACATACGGGGACACAGGATAGGCTACTTTTTCTCTTTCAACGCGGACGAAGTCTCGGGCGCCAGCTAGTTAAATAAATAAAAACAAACCTCTCCTTTGTAATTGATAGGCACTCCTCCCATTGTGTAGTGGACGGTTGGCAAGACGGGCACTGGCTGGGTGTAAACGTCGACTCCCGCGAATGTGTGTGCCGTCTCCGAGATTCCTGGGAGTCTACTCTTGATTACCTCCGGACTGAGGTGGTGCAGTTGCAGATATATATGATCTTTCTTTGGGCCGACCCCTCGACCTGTCATCAAACAATCTTCGAGTTTTATTTTCGACAGACTTCAAAAAAAAGGACGAGGTTCTCAATTCGACTGTATTTGAAGTGAAAACTTCTATAGCCGCGTTATACGTACATACTACTTTGGGTAGGGAAAAATGTATCGGTTCGCGTCAGCAACACGCTAATGCTCACAGTTATGCGCGCGCTGCTGTCTACGTACGCGATCACGCCAACACATTGCATATACCCGATTGTATGTTTTCACTTCTGTCGGCAGTCCTCATTACTGCCTCAGTTTTTTTTTATGTTTGTTACCTCAGAACTTTTGACTGGGTGAAACGATTTTGATGATTATTTTTTTATTTGAAAGCTGGTAGCTTCAGTGTGGTCCCATTTCAATTTGGTCCAATTCTGACAATGGTATCCATGAAAAAACGATTTGAAGTCGGTTTGATTTTTTGTTAAAATTTTTAATGCTAGGTTTTGTACGTTCACAACAACAACAAACCATTAAAATTGCCTTTTTTATATGTCGAGGGAAAAACCTACAATTAAATTTTGCAAATATAATATTTTTTAACCTTCTCGTATTTCCGTGGCAATCGATCTAGATACAACGTCTCTGCTCGCCAAATCCTTTGCTTTGGGTGCATATTTTTCCATGAATCTAACACCTTCACTATTCACTAGGAAACCTCCTTCGCCGCGACTTCCTTCGGTCATAAGACAACCCGAACCGTATATGCCTAAAAATTAATAGTGATTAAATTAATTTATATTACATATAAATTTATATTTACATTTTTATAGGGAACACACAAGCCCCCCCTAGGTGGGCCATGACCTTGTCGTGGTGGGGGGGCTTACCCTTGATCCGAGGGATCGCAGGGGCCGGTGGTGGACAGAACCACCGACCTTTGCTCGTCCCATCGGATTGTTGGGCCCACACCGTGTGCTCCGAGTGGGCTCCGTTCAGCGGAGCTCGCGGCGGAGCACTTTGATGAAGTCACCCCGGCGGCTGGGGCGGGACGTGTAGCCCTCCATGCATGTTCTCGTCAGCTGTCGTCGGGGTGTTTTGGTGGAGTTCAGGGGAACAGGGAGGCCTGGGGGGGTGGCCCCTGGTCCCCTGCTCAGAGGAGCGACAGGGGGGAGCCAATGGACACTGTTGGTGTCCATTGAGTCCTCCCTTTTAACATCATGGCAGATGGCTGGGCAGGAGAAGGCGGGTATCAGCCCGTCTTCAAATGCCCTCGGGGACCTGCGCACACGGCTGGCTGGCTGTGTGTGCCTGCACTGGTCTCCTCCGTCTCCTGGGGATTGCTCGGGTGTCTCCGGGCAATCCCCCTGTTGGCGTCAGCCTAGCCAGCAATGGCTAGGCCGCCCGAGGAGGGTGGGTCGGAGCAGTTGCCTCGGCAGAGCCCGTCCACCCCCCACTCTAAGGGCAAGGAGACACCGGGGAGTTTTAGTGGGTAGGGGCCAGTTCTGCTGGTCGACCCCCACATACCCCTGCCGCCTAGCCAGCGGTAGGGGATCAATAAAAGGATTTCTCCTCGACAAAAAAAAAAAAAAAAAAGGGAACACACAAGACGCTACGCTAAGTGCTTAGCCGTACACCCAAATCCCTTGGCTATCAAATTGCTTGACTCCTCTCAAGCCGTGAGTAGACTAACGAAAGCAAATATCGTTAATATAAGGGTCGGTTGAGCGATGGCCTCCAAAACCCACATTCCCTAAATATCGCACCTGTAGCACTACCATGAGTTTATGACGACCGAAATCGCTAGCGAGAGATGAGCGAGAACGTAAAATATTTGTATGAAAAATTGTACAGCGCCTCTAGCGGTCACTCAAAGAACTAAAACCGGTAACATGAGTTGCAAAGTTAAAAACCTATAGAATGTAGTCGCTAGCGACCATTAGCTACTAACGTTTAACTTGATATTTCTATACAAAATCGGTACCATGAGTTACAAATTTGACTGATGCTCTCGAGAAATACCGTAACGTTAGTAGTTAAATCATTCACTAGCACATTGTAGGGTGAAAGGTTCGTTATCGACAGAAGTAAACTAACATAAGATTTCGATAGCAACTCATGGTAGTGCTACTGAACCGATTATAGTCACTATAATGACTGATGGCAGTTTTTAATGAGAATAAAAAAATATTACATGATAAAATGTATGCTCCAAAATCGATTTTAATTAAACTTCTCTAAAATGCGAACGTGAACGAAAAATTTTTGCAATTGAAACGATGTGTCATCACGTTCGTTCGAAACGCAATATCAAAATCGCATTTCCGCCAAAAGAGCCTTCAGCGCAATTTATGTTTTTTTATTTTTTTATGAAAAACTAACCGCGCTGCAGTGCGCGTGGGATGTTCGATACAATCTAAGCAAACAATGTGACATAATAACTGCCTCACCGTTGTAATTAGACTACACACTAACCCCATATGAATTATTAAGCACTAACCTAAATGAGTACAAAAATATTCCCTTGGAAAAATAAACGCCACCCGTTGCACATTTACGAGGCAATAAAAGATTCGAGTGAGGGAAAATACGTCCAGCTTTAGGTGAAGGGCTAAAAGTATTATTTTTTTTAATACAGACTGTATTCTAATTTCCTTGAATCTCGAAATGATCGAGAGTCGAATTCGAATTTTTGAAACGAAAAAAATTTTTCAACGGAGAAATTTTCTGAAGTAATTCGTTTTTATCTAAAAAGAACATTACGTTAAACATTTTAGTCATTATTAATACGCTGGTTAAAAACTAAAGGGCCATAAAACAAAAAAAAACCCAAAAATGTTTTTATTACAAAAATACAATCACAATCTTTCATATTGTATGTTGCAAAAAGACTTATGGTTGCTTTATTAATAGTATATTTTGACCATTTTTTATATATTAAAAATTCAGTTTATTATAAAAGCACTTAAAACATTTAATGCTACTTAAAAATACTCTTCTAACGATGTATAATACGTATGCATATATATTTGATATATAAATGTAACAAGAAAAATATAGACAATTTTTGTTTTTTTTTTTTTTACATTAGCTCTTCTGTAAAAGGTGTAATTTTGATTTGGGACCTTTTAGTTTTTAAGCAGCGACATAATATATTTACTACCAGTAGGGTGAAACTGTATGAACTCCATGTCTTGTAGTGGAATGCCTGCCCTAGTGACCAGAGCGCAACCGTCCCCTGTGCACGTATGGGCTGCTGTGCAAGAGAAGAACATTCTTGGATAGCCACCCGTCGCTATAATTGTATTCTTAGCTTGAAATCTGAAAATAAGTTTTTTTTTACAGTTAATTATGTGTTTTGCTACTTTGCACAACTGATTTTTAATTAGCTACCGGTATATCCTGTGATTGATTTCAGTCAAGGTTACGGAGCCAAGGTGTTTGTCTTTAGTTTCAAGTGTCGCGTTTGATGTTCACAATGTAGGTACACAGCGTAATCAACCCATAGTTGACGATCATAATATTATATACGATCAATGCAAATTAATTAAATATATTTATTAAAATCCTCTCCCACTACTTTTTTCGAATATTGGTTTCTTGCTGGTAGAGTCAATCGCAAAAATATGTACTATAAAACTGCACATTAATATGTCTTGAATAACATTGTTGTTATTTCCAATAAAATTGAATACGTTTCAATATATCTAATACAGGTAATGATATATGTATGTCTATATTTGATACTCATTCGATTAAAAAAAAATGTCAATAATTATTGACTATTAGTGTCTATTTTTTAGGCATACAATTATATTATTATTCATATTAGTATAGGCTCCTACATCCATGTTAGTGTACCTACCATTTCTCTCAAGTTAATTTTGGCATGCTTCATTCAGAAAATTCAACCTACAACTCCGCTCGCTAGTTAAATAGTTAGTTACTTAGTTGTTGAATAGGTAATACCAATACCTATTCAACAATTTAAGATAGTTCCAAGTTTTGACGGTCGTTTCTATGTTTTTCTACTCACCTGTGTAGACTTCCGTCATCCATATCAACGGCAACTGCTCCAACCACCTCACAATCTTGCACAAGTAAGTCTAGAGCGAAAAATTCCGAGAACAAATCTATATTTTTAAATTTTGTGCTGTATCCGTACAAAGTATGGAGAAGAGCGTGACCGGTCCTAAAATGAAAATGTCATATGTTTTTACATTTACATAGATAATATTGTGTATCAGATGTGGAGATATTATCTCTTAAAATCCATTCATGTTATACCAGCAACCACTCTGAATCGCCGATTTTACACTTTTTTCTTTCATAAGAAATCCTTCGTTCTAGTAAGTTGCAAAGACTATCTCTATATGTGTCCCAAAGTGTCACCTATGATCAACCGCGTTGTGATGTGTTAACGGCTTACTTTCTTTCGACAGTAACAAAAAGTCTAAGCGCATGATATGTTATATTTAAAGTCAGAATAACAACGCATTGTCCAAAACATTTTGCATTGGGAACTCAAGGAGCACTTACTTGTTCTATTACATTAAAATGCCAGTAGAAAAGGCGCTTGATGAGAAAGACTTATACTAGGTATATAAATCACCTACCTATCTTCGGCAGCACACGTTCTCTTTGCGACGTTTTTGCCATTGTGTGTAGAACCTCCGCCGAAAGGTCGTTGGTAAATTTTTCCCTCTTTTGTCCTCGAGAAGGGCATTCCCATGTTTTCCAATTCAAACACCACGTGCGGTGCTTCTCGGGTTAGGTAGTGAATTGAGTCCTAATAAATGAAAAAGTGTGCTAGATAACTCGTTAACTTACCTAAATAATAAGTAAAGTAAAATCTATGTACCTGATCTCCCAGCCAATCGGAACCTTTGACGGTGTCGTAGAAATGCCAACGCCAGTCGTCTTCGTGCATGCTGCCTGTTTGAAACAATATAATATATATAAAAAGGTTTATTACAATGAGTAAATTACATCAAAGTAGGTACTCAAGGTAACGTATAGATAAATATCATCACAAGCGAAATAAATTTGTATATTATAACTGAAAAAAAGAAGAACTAAATAGAAAATCATTTTTTACAAATTTTATAATTTTTAGAAAATCTTTGAATGCAGTATTAGTAACTTTTAAAAATAATATAAAGTCTTCTTTCAGAAAAATATCCTATCTACGATATTTAAGGTACTTTCCCTTCGTGTCGCATAGTTTTGGCACATCGTTTTTTTTTTAAGTTCTCATTATTGTTACAGTACAGAAAATAGGAATGATGATATGTACCTACCTATTGCGGCGTTCATTCCACCTTGCGCTGCAATCGTATGAGATCTGGTCGGAAATAACTTGGAAACAATCGCTACACTAAAGTTCTCCTGAGCCAAACCTATCGCAGATCTCAGGCCAGCACCACCGGCTCCAATCACCAGACAGTCATGGACATGATGTTGGATCACAATTGATCTCTTGTTCGCGTTTGCCACTAAATCGAAATATTTACTTAATAAATGCAGTGTATTTCTTATTAATTGTGAATTATTATTAAAAAATAAATTAAAAAAATAAAGCATCCGCCCAAGATCAGCGTTTACAAACTCGTGATGTGTATACTTAGACTTCGCTTTCCGTCATCCGATACCTACCAACTGAGTTTCGTAACCAACAAATCGCGTCTTTTATACTTCCTTAAATTGTTAGAGAGCTATTTATTTTCATCATACACATGCAGTGGCCAAATTCGAATAAAAGAACCATTCACTTTCACGTAATATTTTTTGTAGGTATACAAAATGATTTACCAAGAAAACCAAGTAAAATCTTTATAAACAGAAGACTATATTGGCAAAGTATTAGGGTATCTAATCATATTAGTGGCAGTAATCACACTCAAACAAGAGCCCCGTGGAATATCAGCACGTGTGCTGTACTGTGTGTTAGATCTCAATCTTCTATTAACATCTTGTTTCTTTTAAAACAATTCTCCAAACAAATGGTTTCATTCGTCAAACGTATCGGAGAAGCCCTCGCAGACCGCTGGAATAAACCTTTAAGTACCATACTTGGTTGGCTTAGAACTAAAATAAGTACAGCAATAATTCGAGCCACCAGTATGTGTATTCGAGGAACGCGACACCGATTTAGGCCTGCAGCGAAACTGCTTGGGTTTGACAATGGAGCTGCTATATCAAACTATTAATTTTTTTTTTAGCCTATGTATACTGTACATAGTTAAACTTTATAACTTCTTTTTTATATTAGATATAGATAGTTTTTAGATTATTTAGTTTTTAGAGATTTCGATAATTAGTTTTTATATATTAGTTTCTAAATACTGTAAAATTCTTTTTGTTATCTTTAAAACAATAGGGTCAGCAGCGTAATTGCATCCTCCTACTAGTTCATTTTGATATATCAAAATATATCAATCTGTCCTGTCTACCGTCCTCTCTAAATAAAACTGTATACCTACAAATATTACCTTGAAGTTTAAGTTACCAAAAAAGTGTATACTCAACGTTTCAATGGTTTTGTACATGTTCTAGTAATTATCTTCATGAAATCTAAGCATTTCTGTAAACATAAAAAAAATGAAGATTATTAATACTACTCAAATATGTATCTGTATACCTATTTAGTTTTAAACGCTAATACAAATTCACTTACTGGAGCTAGAAGAAACATAATAGTCAATAAGTATTAGAAAGTTTTCAATATAAAAGGCAATAACATATAATTGATAAACAATCTTTCTTGACAGTTTATGAAAAGTCAAAATTCATTCTTTTTAAAATACTATTTGTACATATTTTAAATAGGTTTCATATTCAATAGATAGAAATGATAGAAATCATGAAAGACTACGTGATCATCAAATCGGACGATTCGTGTAAAGTTTTGTAAATGATATTTTTCAAAAATAAAAAGCTTTTTACGGACCGCAATACGTCTGTGAAACTTTTGCATACTCATTTAAAGGTTCCATAAAGGTTCATTATAAGTATGTTGGCAGTACGAATACATAAAAAAATATCGCCTTTGACGTTCCCTTATTCAATTTCAATAACATCTCTGTCAGCGCAACATCAAATTTAATATAATGTATCCACAACAATTTAACTAATAAAAACATTAAATCGGAAAAAAATAGAAAAAATGGTACAATAGGAAATAATTAACTCAATATAACAATAAAATCTGACTTGAAAATTTAACACGAACACTTTTTGGCTCATTCCACAATGGCGAAGTAAGTGTCATTTCTAATATTATAAAGAAGCAAAATGCTTCCGGTCCATTACAACCAAATCCCAAATTGCCTGTTTCCCATTTCGCCTTAAATGCAAATTACCTTTCCCATTGCAACCAAATCCCAAATTGCCCGATTCCCATTTTGACTGAAATCCGAAATGCCCTAGTACCAAATGGGTTGGATATTGATTCAGTCGATTTAAAATTCAGTCTATTTGGGATTCAGGCGTATTTCACATTTCAGGCAATGTGGGATTTGGTTGTAATGGACTGGAAGCGCAATAATTACATAAAGGTTTATACGTTTTGTGTGTTTATAAATATGTAGAAGATAATCTTCAAAACTACTCAACTATAGTTGGTAGGCATAGGATATTTATTACATTTCGATGTAGTTATAGGTATAGTAACTATACGATATTACATTATACATTACATAGGATATACCTAATAAAAATCTTTTGAGAAAATATCATTTCTTGATATCCATGAAAAGGCCCTGCGTGATTGAAACTTAACACAGTTTCAATGGCATATTCCCTTTAAATTTTTTTTATCTTTATTTAAGGCTTTTCCCTTAGGGAGATGTCGCCTCATTGGGCAAGGTCTTATGTACAAAGCTAAACTATACTAAATGCTACTACTAAATACTAAACTATTACTAAACACTAAATCTAGAATGGTAAACATTGTACAGCACCCTGGCATCATCAGATAACGGGAAAGCCAGGGCGCTGTTCAGGTCACCTACTTAATAATGGTTTCAGTAATTGTTGCACCTGTCCGGGCGCGGGAGGCGGAATGGCTTCCGCGAAAGAGTTAAAATCTAGCTTGCCTCTAATATGCTTGGTGCCCCGCGACTCTGGTGGTACTTCCACGGGGAAGGGAAGCGCTCAAAACAAACCACGGCCAGCTTCAGCCGGCGCTCCCGCTTCGTCTTTCCCGTTCTTGGATGAGGACTACATTAAGAAGCATTTTAAATTGGCACCAAGAGCATTATACTTGGATTCATACAGGCAAGTATGCTTATAATAATTATACCCACCATGAATTGTTAATGCTCCCCACAAGTATCATTAAAAATCGCTAAAAATATCACCAAGCACCTTGTTGCTCCACCTGATTCTGAATAGATGGCGCTGCCAAGTGTATCCCGGGCCAAGCCGCTAGTATTTCCTTTAATTTTAGATTTCCCGTAGGAATGAAGCATTTTCCCAAGGTAAAAGTAGCCTATGTTTATCAGTGACAATATCGGCATCTAATGTTAAAAGAATTTTTCAAATCGGTCTAGTAGTTTCGAAGCCTATTCTATACAAACAAACAATTTTCTTTACAGGAGACCACTGATTACATTTCCCATGACACAAGAAATTACTAAAAACTTCAATCAGTATCGTAAATCTAAAATTAACCAACAAATTTTGGATGGCTTCCTCGACCCCAGTGAAGCTATATCCGCTCCTAGCGTGTTTGTAAGTAGCAATTCTCAACATCTTACTCTGAATCAACTTTTCTTTATACCTAAATATTGTTCACTGCACATAGATTTTAACCATTATCAACATACAGTAGGAATTTGTGTGGGTGCGATAAAAGAAATTACTTATAGCTGGTGTCCGCAACTTCGTACACGCTGTAGTTAGTTCGTTTTTATTAAATTCCGCAGAAACATAACATTTTTCCAATGTAAAAAGTAATCTATAGCTTAATCGGATTAAGTTAAACCACGTAATCATCAATACATAAGTGAAAACCACATTCTGTTAAGCCGTTTTTGAGATTAGCGTGCACAAATGCACAAACAAAGACACTAAAAATTCTAAAATCTTTTTGACCCGGGTTATATATAATTAAGAAACAAACTTGTCGAAATTGTTTTTTGAAAAAAATATTTCATATACAGACATCACACGACACATAAGATATACCTACATATTTTTCTCTTGAATTTTACCTACGGCAATTTCTTAAATTAATTTTAAATTTTTAAACAATATCATAATAAACAACCATCGCGATTTTGAATGATCGAACAAACCCTGAAACGGAAATATTTTTAAAGTTTGTTTTTTAACAATACATTGTTGTACACATCCGGAAAAGAATTTTTGTGATTATTTAAAACAAAACATACAAAAACAAAGGTACTTTACTGAAACTGTTACCTAACAACTATGAAAACGACCCTGAGACCGTGTGGTCCGGATGCGAAGATAATAATTAATACTTTAGGCAATAACAGTTATTGAGATGCTACTTTTTTTGCATATCTTTATTATATTTCTTCTGTGCGTGTGTATGTCACTGAACTCCTCCTAAACGGTAGGACCGATTTTAATTCTGTCTTCACTTATGGATAGAGGTATAATAAGGGATGGTTTGTATTTAAAAAAAATCGTTTGTATTTAAAGAAAACTGCATGAAAATCCATTCAGTAATTTTTTAAATCCTTGCAAACATACAGACATACAGACCGACAGGCGCGATAGGGCACTTATAGTTTTATTATATTTATGGATACACATTGACTGTTAAAAGTATTACTACTTTTATGATTTTATTAATTAACGAGCTGATGCCCGCGGCTTCGTCTGCGTTGAACGATGAAAGGTGCCTTATGTCCTTTTTGGTGTCCCAGGTCGCAGACAACGTGTATGCAAAATTTCATGGTGATCGGTACAGTAGTTTTTGTGTGAAAGCGTAACATAACAAACAAACTCACATTCACATTTATAATATTAGTAAAGATTAAAAATTTTAATAAGTTAAAAGTTAAAATATTTTTTAAATATTTTTAGGTACAATGTTAAGTTATGTTGTAAAATGTCTTGCAACACAGTTTCGTAATTTGCAATAACATTTTCGATGACCGTGCTCCTCATTCCAGTAAGTACAGTAGGCCGCATAAGTCGATTAACACATTCAAAAGTGCAAAACAACTGAACACTCAACACGCCATAACTCGTTGTCACGACTGTAATCGAATTTTTAATTAGATGGACTAAAATGACAGCTGAAATCAGCCTTTTATTTCTTTAATGTTGCAAGCATGAAGCGTAGTGTTGTAGTATGACTCATTTATGACCGAGTTCGATCATTATAGTCAAGTTGTAAGTATCGATCACGTTATAGAAGTGAACAAAATAATGGAACTCAGCCGCCTTATTAATGGACAAAAATGACAGCTAGCAACAACTAAAAAACTTATTAAAATAATAAGTTCAACTAACAAGCTTATTATAAAATAAAAAACATTGAATCACGATTCTTACCCAAGACTTGATTACTCAGGATACAACACTATTTTTACATTACAATAAAGTAGTAAACCACCAAATGTCATTTTAGTTCATCTAATTAAAAATCCGACTATAGAGAACAAAATTAACTTCACGTACAAACAATCGTAAAAGGTCGTAAAATAAGTAAAATCGTAAAATAAGTAAGTAAGTTCACTCGTTTTGCACTTTTGAACATGTTAATCGACTTATGCGGCCGACTGTGCTTAATCGTTGGTAATATGAACCCAATGTTACTTGGAAGTCAAAACTATGGCCATTGTACTAACAATAATTCTGAATTGAGTTATTGTTATAAAGTATTTATAGAGTCGGACGGAAGCACATTTGTGTTAACTCCTTTGAGTCGTACTGAAGTTCAGTTTAATTAAACTTAATTTCGGTTTTATTTAAACTTTAATATTTAACATTAAACGCGTTTTACCTATTAACTTTTACTCTAAAACTTTGTTCCAAAATAATGTACATACTTACTTGCTAAAATGTTATAAATGTGGTGTGAGCTCAAAGGGATGTTTAGCAAATATTGTGAAGTGTAGTGAAAAAAGCCATGTGCGTTGCGGAGTGCTCAAATCGCCGCTTAAAATATCCACCAGCCAATATTTCATCTACAGTAGTGATGAGTGCATATATATGTATTTTATTACTATCTAAAACCTCTCGTGAAAATCTCAACGAAGACATTCCGACGAAGTCCAGAGCTTCAGCATGTGCAATGTCGAAGCGCTATCAGCTTCACTTGCACTTGCACATACTTCCGCAGGATATACTTAACTGGAATTCACCAAAAGACCATCCCATCAGTCTTCTCGTTTCACCGACAAATTTAATACTGTGAGTTATTTTTAATTCGTACATAACCAAAATATTAACCTATCTATACCAATATATATATATATATATATATATATATATATATATATATAAAGCTGAAGAGTTTGTTTGTGTGATTGTAATTGGTTCGAAAGTATAAAGTACTGGGTTCGAGTTGAAAAAATATTTTTGTGTTGGATAGTCCATTTATTGAGGAAGGCTATATATAGGCTATAAAGGACACGGACGAACTCGCGGGCACCAGATAGTGTTTTATATGTCTTTCTTTCTTCTTCTTCAGCTAGTTTTTCTTCCCACTCGTGCAATTTTGTCAGAAAATTTTATTCGCAAACTTTCCTCGTTTATCTCTCTAGTCTTTAGATTTTATCAAGATCTATTGGATGGTTTAGAAGAAGCTCTAGGCGAAACAGGCACAGGCAGTAATGTTTTACATAAGTTATAAATACTTTTTTAAATAAATTTTATTGTCGCGACTTCGTCCGCGATCATTTTTTTTTACATACAAACCTTACCTGATTATCCCTCTATCCATAAGTGAAGACAGAACCGTTAATTTAGGAGAAAATAGGGAAAACGGCAAAAACGGTTGAACGAAAACATTCCTTTCGAACGTTGCTTTAATATGAAGAGATGATAATATAATTGATTTCTATAGAAAAGTTGTAGAGCTTAAAAAGCCAACAAACGAGAACTATAGGTACTAAGGAATCTTCAAAACAATACATTCGGTTTAGCATATTCTTTCACCAATAGTTAGAATAATAATAAATCATTTATTCGACGTAAGTTTTTACAAAACATTTATCTTCGTCAACATTCTTTACAAACTACCACCGACTTACAACTAATAGAATTTCAAGATGTACAATATGTACATAGGCTATAATTATATTCCTCGGGAGCGAAGCCACAGGCACCAGCTATCTTCTAAATACAAAGAGATCCAACCAACGCCTGTCGAACGTATAACAGCAATAAAGATGTCAGGCGTTATATTGCTATACACATTTAGTCAGGCGCTATATGTTCCCTTACTTTTTGCTGACATGAGTTTCGATCTGCTAAATAGGTATACCAACTCAAGCGCATAATTGAAATTTTAGTAGGTGAAGAAAAGTTTCTAATACATTCTGTTGAATAGTCAGTGACGAGTATCGAAACTAAACGGAATTAGGTAGGTAGGTAAAGTTACAACTTTGCATTTCCATTCGTTGCCCGTGGTCCTACTGTACCATAACTGTAACATGAAAATCAGAATTTTGTATGGGCATTATTGGTCCTACTAATCGAGAAGTACAGTCAGGCGTGAATATGGTGACATGTTACTGGTTTTAAAACTACATAAAAACTATATAGTACCCAGGGACCCGTTTCAAAAGTAATATTAGGGTGTTACCACACCACTTTGCTCAATGTTAGATACTCTTAACAAAGGGATGGTACCAGGGGCCCTAGACAAAGTAACCAATCGATAACGATAACGAAGTTCGAAAACAATAAAATGTATGGGATTGACATAAGCCTTCGCTAAATCACGTGATACTTCCCATAAATTTTAACGATAACGAACTTTGTCTAGGGCATCAGGTATTGTAGGTAACTTCCATCCACGGTAGGTACCTGAACAATGTAACGTGTAGTGTAGGTACCTAATATCAATACTAATATTATGAATGTGAAAGTAAAAGTAACTCGTATTACCTTTTCACGCTCAAACTACTCAACGGATCATCATGAATGAAGGAAGTTAGGGAACAAAAGTAATCTTTAAGTGTTAAACTTTTTTTTAAGCCATATGCAAAAACTGAAGCAGAGAAACGAAAAGAGGCGGATGACGATGAAGAAATAATTTATATTTTACAACTGCCAGATTGGGAGTATAAATGTCCTGTCCACAATCAAACTATAAGGACGCCAAGGTTAATTTCATCTTTTTTATTACTTGACTATGTAGGTCTATAATATTGATTTGATATTGTATTATTAGTCTTATTATATTGTAGTCCCCTATGTATGGATTTTGCGTGACAAGCGGCACATAAAAAGTACGCCTTAAACAGAATCAGGGCGGAGTCTTGCCTCAGTTCTACCATTCATTTTACTATGCGTTTCAAATGAGAATAGGATCGCGCTTGCTGCAAACTTCACATGATCCGAGTCATCATAGTAATGTCGTCAAAAAAATCCGAATAACAAAAATAAATATTTTTTATTTATATTTTATCTAATAAATTTATATATGTATATATATATATATATATCCTTACTAATATTATAAATGTGAATGTGAGTTTGTTTCTTTGCTTGTTTATTATGCTTTCATGCAAAAACTACTGAACCGATCACCATTAAATTTTACATACACGTTGTCTGGGACACCAGAAAGGACATAGTGTACCTTTCATCGTTCAACGCGGACGAAGTCGCGGGCACCAGCTAGTATATAATAACTATTAAGTAATTAAACTATAAGTGTAAATTACAGTAGGTACGATTTAAATCGTATTTTTACGATCTTTTCGGTTTTGGTTCTATGTAGCAAAGCCCTTAAGTTTGCTAACGCGTCTCCACGAGATAAGTAATTCTTTTATGGGTCAATGTATACGATTTTATAATAAACTAACTGAATAAATAAATCACATTACAATAATAATAAAAACTAATCAAAATAATAATTAATTCTTGGATTGTTTTTTCTTGAACACCGTACATATCAGTAAAGAAGTTCGTGAGAAATGCGGTGCCAAATGCAAATTTCCAGTCCTATTCTCATTTGACACGCATAGTAAACTTCAATGTGTTGACGTAAACTCACATTTTCTTTAAATGACAGACGTTTTATTTTGGTTTGAGATGTTACCAAACAAGTCCAAGTCCCACAGACGCGGAGAAATTCTTGATGTCCCAATTGTAGTTCACTTACATAATATTATGTCGCGGTACTTGTTCAACAACAATAAATAATTAAATAAATGAGCAATTAAATGAGCAAGTCTAAGAATGAAGTTTAATTCTGTTTAATTTTTATAGGTTTATATGGCATTCATGCAAAAAAGTTAAAAAAGATTCTGGCGGTGAACTGAAACGTGGTGGTGGACCGTTGAATAAACCAAAGCCTTGGTTACTTAGCAGACATACCGATTTCGATTTGTTATCTCAGTGGTAGTTACGGGTTTTACAATACAAGTTATGTGCATTCATTGAAATAGCCGAAATCTGTTAATAAATAAAAAGTTTCACGTGAGAGATGATTATTTATTTATTTTATTTCTTGTCACAAGCTCTTTAAAAATATGGTAGCGGAGTATTAAGAATGAAAATTTTATATAGCCTAATGCGCCTTCCACTGCGAGCGGAGCAGACCCATTAAGGACTCCGTTTAACTAGCAAAGACAAACTCGAAACAAGTGCTTCCACTTAGAAAGAGTGAGCTGAGTGGAGTGAGCGAGTTGAAAAAGTTACAAACGAGATTATAGTTGAGCGGGTTCCCAGCGGACTCCGTACGAAGTACGGCAACACTATATTCCATACAAGTGCTTCCATAGAAAAGAGTAAAGCGGAGCGGGGCGAGCACATTAAACGGAATCCGCTGCGCATTGTCTTGAAAACTAGTTTTGAACGGACTCCGTAAAGCCACTGTCCCCTCTCGACCTTCTCTGCCTCGTTCATCTTCCGCCTGACTGTTTTCGTTGCATGTCGTTGCACTCGTTGCTATGTTGTCCGCGGTGGAAGCACAAACCTCGCTCATCTGATTCCGTTCATTTCCCGACCAGTTCTCGCTCGCAATCTCGCTGCCAATGGAAGGCCAACACACCTTTCTAGAAAACTATTTCTTAGTGGAAGGCAAAACTATTTCGCTTACCTATTTCCCACTCTTACCCTTTCTCAGTGGAAGGCGTAAAGCCTCTGATTATCGCGCCCTCTCGCAGTGTGTAGCCGACTTGTTGTGTCATAGCTGTTTGTCTTAATAGTTCTGCCACTGAATGATAGATGGCGTTAATCTAAATAAGGTTAATATATTTTTATTTTTTTAGCCTTTCAGGTCACTAAACACTAAATAGCCTAAAGCATTCCTCGATAAATGGACTATCCAACACAAAAAGAATTTTTCAATTCGAACCAGTAGTTTCCGATCCGATATTAGCGCGTACAACCAAACAAACATAGATTCAATGTTCACATTTTAAAAAGGTTTTTAAAATACCTACTACTATAGATCATGCATGTATTAATCAATAATTTATAATATTTCTATTTATATTGAAAGCAAACAAATTTTGTTATGAACATTTTAGATGCATAGGCTGGCGGGTAGCAACCCTAGCGGGTGATGTTTGTCACCTTGGTTTGTCACTGTGTGTGTGTGACATACGTCACGGTGAGATAACTTTATGTCAATGTCACGTCACTTCAAAAGCGAAAGCGACCTTTTAAAAAGGGAATTTTAAATTAGATGGCGTTTTCCCTTTTGACGAATGCGCGCCATGCCGTGCGTTCATGTTCATAGATAGGCTGAGAACTCAACTATCAGAAGAAAAACCAAACCAGGGAAAAAACGTGTCACGTCGCGTCGTATGCGTGCATTTCCATACCTATGGCCTTGATAAGACTGACGAAGACGAAACAGTCACGCTAACAATTTAAGATATCAAAATAATGGGATACAATAATAAAATATAATTTTCCATATTTTAATTTATAATATTCGTTGTAATTCACTTCACACCAAAAATATATTATAATCTGTGTCCATTATGGATGGGTGTTGCCCTCTTACACAGTTTTAGTTTTTTTGTAGTTTTTAGCCTCGTTTCCGAGACAGCTAAATTGCACTTGATTCATATTTTAAATGAAAAAATATTATATAATTATGCAAATTATTAATTGTAACAATATAATCAATGGCAAATATAACTCGTAAATGCCATGAAATAAAAAGTAAGAAAATCTAATAACTTATTTAAAAAAGAATCAACTTGGAATTGATTTTATTTATTTAACCTGTGTACGTTTTATATATTATTATATAAAAATATATTAATTACTAATGACCCGCTACCTGTTTCGCCGGGGTGAATTTCTTATATACGCTCTGGTGCAATGAAATCGCACATGTGAACATTTTTTGAAATACATGGTGTTTTTTTTACAAAAATATAATTATATGTTTTGAAATATATATTTATATTTGGTATTTAATAAGTATTGAAATAGCCTTTCATCCCATTGTAAAAAAATATGTCTTTTATCAAATAAAATTTTATCAATACACAATATTTTTCAAATGCGTTTTCATTGCATCAGAGCAAGGAATATTAGAATATACTTTCTGTAAGAGAGTGTATCTGTATATACAAACTTTGCCTATTTATCCCGTTTTTAACATTCAACAGAAAGAGAATTCAAGTTCCCTAAACCATTGATATTCAGTTTAAATAATATTTAAAAATGAAATAAATTAAATGTCAAAACAGCAAAAATATTTTTCTCGTTTCACTTTGAAATTTGAGCATGATCACATTACGTCCCACAGATAAGTAGGTATCTGTGGTCTGTGGAACTATGAGAGTAGGTTCTATGCGGATGTCATAGAGATGTCATAGAGCGCGTAGATACCGCTAGCATCTTATAGTCTGAGGTAGATACTGACTGCGTTTTTTTTTTATTGAAAAGAGAAATGAAATCCATGTGAAGTGAAGTCGCAGCCTTCGTGAAGGCGATTGTAATTTTGTTGGTTGGTAGTTGGTGGTTGGTGGTGAACTTTTTGCTCAATCCACATTTTAGATTGTCGTTATGAAGTTAATGTAATTATCGGACAATAATTGAGAATCACAGGTGAAGTGCTTTTTTATATTTTTTAAAGTTTTTTTTTTTTTGTAAACCCCAGATGGACCTAAATTTACTTGGATGCGTTTTACTGCGCATGCAGTTTTTCTCCCTATTATTTCTCTCAAAAATATCCTAACTCATTAAATTCTAACATATAAATACATCTTAAACGTTCGCCAGTTAACGGAGTCACTGTAAACAATACGCGTGAACATTTTTTTCTATGTTTTTCTCCCCGATGTATGTGAATCCTGATTTATTTACCCACATAAAAAAAAGGTTCTCACGATCCGATCCATTTCGTGTGCATTGTATGTGAGGGAATTTTCGACATGTGTTTTACTTCCTGTGCCTGTTTAATCGTCATAGAAAACTTAAATTGATGACTTGGTTGACATTGACGCCATTCAGAGGAGATTGCGTGTTTATAATATTTTACTATTAAGGTATATGGTGTTCTTTTTTATTTATGTATTCATTAAAATGAAATATTAGGTTGAAAAAAAATAATTTTTTTCTAATGGTTTTTTTAGTGAAGTTTTTCAGTTGTTTTGTGTTCTGTCAATTTACTTGGACTTATGTTGTTTATTATCTTTGATGATGGCCTTGTGAACTGTGCAGTGTTTTCTTAGTAGTTTTTTTTTTTGCTCAATTTTTGCTCTTATTAAGTGTTATTCCTGCTCTATATTTGTCACAAGTGTATAGGAATAATCCAGGGGAAAATAAATTACTCAGGTATTTTTTTCAATACCCTGCAACGATTTTAAACCAAACTTCCAATGTACATAAAGTCGTGAAATTGGCCCCCTCTTAATTAATTTTTTTGAAAAATAGAAACCGTTACAAAAATATTTTAACACTACAATTTGAAAGTTATGGGTATATAATATAACATTTTTATAAATTCTAACCTCAAAATTACAAATAAAAATTACCCTCCTCATGTTGTAGGTATATTATCAATACTAATAATAAATCTGTAAGTGTAGGTATTTTATGAATGTATGTATGTTCCACCATAACTCTTAAACGAATTAACTGATTTTCATGAAACTTGATATGTTATGTTCCCTATGGTCTCCGAAACTGCTGAAACAATTTTGATGAAATTTTCAGACAACCTTTAAATTAGTCCAGAGGGTAATCCTATAAAGTTTGATAGTGATCAGGCGCGGACAAAGTTGCGGGCAAAACCTAGTTAAAATTAATATTGAAGAGTAATTAAAATTTTAAAAATCAATTTAGGCTTTTCATAGATTACTTACCTTTAAAAATTAAAATTATTTTTCAATATTTTTAATAAATCAACCTTTTTATTGTGTAAAAAAAAATGGTGTGCAGTTAATAAAATTAGCCCAATGTAGGTCATGCAGTGTGTTTAGTCTGTAATGTGCACGTATGTACCAATTACGAAAGTGTAATTTTATTTTTAAATTATAAAATGGTAAACATACCTACTTTTTATATCCTTATCCTTTTCCTTACCAATCATTACTAACATTATAAAGTTTGTATGTATGGATGTTTGTTATTCTCACGCAAAAATAACTGAATGGATTTCAATGAAACTTTACAGCATTAAGTGCTGTTATGTTTAGGTGAGTGAGTAAGAGTAAGGATGCCAGAGCCCATTTTACCCCATCCCTCCCTTATCCTTATCCTTAAACCTTCTATGGTCGGCAGCGCACTTGTAGCACTTAAGGCGTTGCTTTTTTTTTCCCCTATAGGTTACACCACCCTCAGGAGTAGTTTATTTTCATTCATTTTGTTTTACAATAATAAAAAATTTAACAAACAATTAATACAATATTATCTACATTAATATCATTAATTATTATTATTATTATTTATTTAATTTTATTTTAATTTTTTTTTCTGTCATCGACCTTAACAAAAAAAAAATTATAGCTTATACATCAGAATAAGACATAAAGACATAAATTATGACACATAAAAAAAAATATTTCTTCATCACACCTATAACGATGTCAAGCGTTGCCATTCGCATGTTTTTCCTTTCAACACGGACCAAGTTCACATGTGATCTAGTTGATTTCTTCAAGTGAAGCGCATTGGTGTTACAAGTTGTATAAATATATTACACTTTGTATCATTACAAGGTAATTGTAATGCTCGGTTCTCCTCCTTCACTGATGTAATGCTCAAATCTGTAACATTACATTACACACAAATGCTCCCGGTGAAAGAGCACCTTAAAAGCAAATTATAACGCTTGACAAATTGTTGCTATAACACATTGGCCAGGTATTAGTTACAGTTTTATGTTTTAGATAATCCCTCGGGAACAGTACTTTTTTTCTTGCATGAAAGGTCCTTTCTGGTGTCCCAGATAACGTGTATGCAAAATTTCATGGTGATCGGTTCAGTAGTTTATGAGTGAAAGCGTAACAAACAAACTAACTCATATTCACATTTATAATATTAGTAAGGATTAAAGAGAAATTACTTTGTCAACAGGTGCCCCTCTAATGAATTGGTGTGTTCAAGATTAAGGAAAACTGTAAGTACCTTTTAGTTAATGTCAATTTTAATGTGAATGCGAATATCTGCCGTCGATATTCGCGAATGCAAATGCGAATACGAATATTGACTTTGTATTTGGCGCCATTTGTCTATGGCTTTATTTTGACAGCTTAGTTGGCGCGCGAGTTGCACGCACGCACACATTTGTAATTAATTGATGCTATAGTTTGACAATAGAAGATTATTATGACTTCAAATAGTTTATTTATTCACTGTACCAAACAAACAGCAAAATTACAGTGTTATGATTGCAAGACTGTTACAGTGATTTCAAAACCTTATCTTCTAATTTAAATTTTGAAATAAATATATAAAAAGTTGATACTTATTTCTCTATTTAATTTACCTTTTTGTAATTAAAAATCTTATTTATTTTTAGGATGTTCATATTCGCAAAACATTCGCATAAAAATGCGAATGCGAATGTCGAGAAATATGCGCGAATGCGAATGCAAATACGAATATTCGTTACATCATTAGTACCTTTCTGTTCTAATTTCTAATTTACAATGAGGTTAGATATTTTTTTAGTTTCCCACAGGGGTTACGCTACCTACCCCCACTGGCCGTATGTTTTTCTTTTTTACAAATTTCATTTCAATATTTACCACGCCCTAGACATATGCGAGGCGAGGCGGGGGGTTTCAGTCATTAGGTCTCGGGCTATCTGCGTCTGACGCACATGATACATAATATCTAGAGATGCGTCGTCCGATATCTCATGATGGGAAGACTGTAATTTTTAAGTGGCCGAATTAGTTTTTGAATTATAACATTGAATTGAATTGAAATGAATTTATAACATTAGTTTTTTTTTCTTGACACATAAAATGTTAAAATAAGAAAAATTAAAACGGAGGCAGTCATGAGGACTGCAGACAGAAGTGACTACTTAAAACTGAGCGTACAACGCACACACATACAATCGGGTATGTATATGCAATGTTTTGGCGTGATCGTGTACGAAGACAGCTGCGCGAAGCTAACTGTGAGCATTAGCATGTTGCTGACACGAACCGATACATTTTTTCCCTACCCAAAGTCGTAACGCTGCTATAGAAGTTTTGACTTCAATAAAACTTAATTAATATTACAATTAACTACCTGCTTTTAATTATCATGTTTAATTATGAATACATGAATCCCCAAGACTGTAATTTCATAATATTTTAAACCGATATTGTAAGATTTATCTTGACAATAACTACCTCATATAAACTCAATCTTTTTGCTACATCCCACCCGCTTCACCGCGCATTCCTAGGGCGTGGTACAGCGGTATCGTCACACTATAGGGATCGCTTAGTCAGACAGACTGACGGCTCACTTAATGGTAGATGGCCACAGTTGCCTATAATACAAGCAACGCAACCACAGGCTTGCCAATGTGAGCAAAACTTTTGCATGTCATATTCATCGCAAGGCATATTCAAATTACCATTATTCAAATTGTGGACAGTTGTTTTTGCAAAAAAAAAACGTCTGCAGATGGAAAAATATGTCTGCTTTGCAATTGTAACTAGCACATTTATTGTATTCCGAGAGATGGTAGACATTTTTGGGTAAGGTATTTGAGGCAAGAAGGGGTAGGTATTGGAGAATAGTGGGGCTATTCAGTTGTTTTTAGTTCAATTTTAAACCCTACGAAATGGGTTGATTTAGCTCCACTACTCCCCAGCCAGGTCTTACCTTATTAGAAGAGGTACCTATAGGACATGTTTTCAGCTTGCCTCAAATACTTTCCCAGAAATGTTCACCGTCTCTCGGACCATTACTAAAGAGTTGCTGCTGTGCATTATCATTTGATTTGGATTAAGTAGCAATATCTTACATTACTTCATGTGACGCCTTTGCCCGATAAAGACGCTTCTCGGTAAGCAAGTTAAGACAACGATTTTAGTAAAAACTTAATACTTATTTTACATTACATTACATCATGTTTTATACTTGTTTAAATTTTTTCTTCAATTTATTTTTTACTCTAGTTGAAAGTAATCAATGTTTGTCTGAATCGCTAATCTAGTTTTGTGTGTTTGTTGTTTTTAAGTAAATTCCAATTTTTTACCATCAATATTGAGGGAGCCATTAGTGAAAAAATTTCAATATATTTATATAGTAGTTTTATATAGATTAACCACTTCATATTATGGGAATTTAGTATGCTTTTATTTTTTTATATTAAAAAGCAGACAGTCCAGCACAACAGTACTGGTGCTGTCATGTCACGATGCTTTACTAGTTTGCGACTTATATATATATAATTAACCTTCAATAAGTGAGAGCTCTGCCATTTTTGGTGCACCCACTCATAATTGTTTTTTATTTCACATTTTAGAACTCGCAATGAACTCAGTATTTTCATTGTCCAAACGTGACTCCGATGATGAGAATCCCATAGCTGATTCAAGCGAAAGCAATTCAGAGAGCAAGACTGATGAACAAAACGGCTCGGATGGGGAGAAAGATAAAAATAGTCCCAGTGGAAAAAAGACTGAGGAAGAAGCGAACACCGAACCGAAGAGAGATGAGGATATATTGGGGGATGTCGTTCCAATAGATGATCTTGAACGTGACGACTTTGAAGCGGAGAATAGAATATTGAACAGTTGTAATGAAGTGGGCAGAGAGAGAAGGACTCCCAACAGGGAGTCGAGACCTGATGAAGAGGATGGCCCGCCTGGTTCAAGAACACCCCTGTTTTCTGGCATCCCAAGATACGACCTGCCGGGATGTAGCAACAGCAACGATACAATAAGGAATATGATGCGTCGAAAACCACTCTATCCGGTTGAGGCACCACCAAAAAAGAAACCAGTGATATCGCCCGAAGGCACACCATTGAAGAAACTAGAAAGACCAGTAGTGAGACCCACCTTCATGCAAAGGCTTTTAAGTAGTAACGTAGCGGAGGCCAAGGATATTCCAAGGGGGAAACTGTATAAAGCTGAAATTGCCGATTGCATTTGTGAAGGCAGAGACATATCGGACACTTATAGCATGAACGGGAGGACGAGTTCCGATGGTTCTAGCAGTTCCGACAATAGTAAGGATTTCTCAGTTCCCTCTACATCCAATGCTGACAAACTTCTTGGTTTGGATAAGAGAGATGAGCCAACGGGAAGCTCTTCTACATCTGAGGTAAAAATTTCTATATTCTTAGTCCAAATGTTCAAGGCAAATTCTATTCTAATTAATTAAGCCTACTAAATATTTTTTTTAAGAAATAATAAAATTATACTTCTTAATTATTTCAATAAAATTCTAGTTATACTAAAAAATATAACATTTTGTTAATTTGACTGATTAATATATTGATAAAAATTTAAAAAAAAATTGTGAGTGATAAAAAGCTTTACAATTATAATTATATTATATTATTATTAAACCATGATTACCCTTTTTTAGGAATACAAGTACTACAAGGACGATGAATCTGATGACGACAGTAGTGACGTGCTTTGCTGTACTTGCCTTTCATCTCATGAGGTATATTTTTGTACTATTTAGTTATTTAATTATTAGTAGTGTTGTGGAGTGGACAGAGTGATTTTTTTAACAGTTGATTTCAATACCTACAATTTTAAATTTTCTTTAAGTATTGATATACTACTACTAGTATAGTAATGTAAAATGATTTGTATTTTTCGAGTGCTCTTGGGCTAGCGGAGAAAATTTTTCTTTTAAATAGAAATTTCACCCGTGCGGATGGCTAGTATTAAATTAATACATTGTTCAATGTCCAGTTTTGTCAACCAGTTATTAAATTAACTGATAGGTATATTTTCATATTTGTTATTTATTATGCATTTTTTTTTCAGGATGAGGATGACGAAGACGAGGAAGAGCCTGGCGTTGACGAAAGACTTTGGGTAAGACCAAATTCATTAGTATTTATTTGCTGTTTTGGTCTGATGTGATGTGAAACTTATCTAAAGATATCTAATTATCAAAGTCTGTACCTGACAGAGCAAAAGTAGGACTTTGCTATATACTATGTACAATTTACAGTGGCATGAATTAGTGTGTTTTATGATTACATATATTTAAATATTACAGAGAAAGAGAAGAGGTGAGCCACAGTCTCCGCAAGAACAAAAGAAATTCTGCTCTGTTGAATCGCCGGTTCCTTGTGAAGAAGAGAACTACCCTGTTAGCAATCCTGGCTCCAGTTTCTCATCTCCTGGATCATCCAACCATATGTACGGACTTCCAGAAGTGAAACAATGGCTTCAAAAGTAAGAATTAATTTTATTAATGTATTAATATTATTAAACATTTTTGTGTAAAAATTACATATCAGGTCAAATAATATGATGCCACTGCAGATTTCATTCAAACTTAACCGCCATTCTGAAACTGGGGAATACATTTTTTTTTTTTTAATAATTGTGTTTTTTTTTATTATTAATGTTATATTTGGGGGAGAGGGGATCTTGTAAAACGTTACAGTGCGTAAGGCCTTTTACACATATAAGAAAATGTTTTATGTCTTATGAAATGTCTTATAAGAAATTCAGTAGCATTGATTGTTATATGAGACCATTATATTAACAAGATATTTTTTCTTATGTCGAATAAGACACGCGCATTCTAGTCATTTTGTCGGCTGCATGTTCGATTAAATATTGAGTCATGTGGTCAGTTTCGTCATGTGCTTGTTATGATTTTCCAGGTTCTTGTCGTGGCCGGATAACGAAAAAGACGAAGCTTTAGATCAGTTGATCGGCCGCTGTTCAGTGGGTCAAGTGCGTTACATGATGAAGTCGATTGAGCCCCTGCTGCAGCGTGATTTCATCAGCCTACTGCCCAAAGAGTTGGCGTTGACTGTCTTGGGATATCTGGAACCCAAAGATCTCGCAAGGGCCGCGCGTACATGTCGATACTGGCGGTGAGTGATATTTATTTATTCCAAAAAGCAGCTTACAATTCATTTGGTGGTAAGGCACGTGCTTCTACCATTTTTGTAATATACAAATACTGCTATTCTATTATTTCCTGTTCTGTTATTGTATTTTATAGGTTGCTATATGTTGCTAGTATTTATGTCTCTTTGTTAACACAAAATCAGGCGTCAAGGTCCCGGGTCACTTAAACATTCCCTAAGACATCAACAAATAGAATAAAACGTGGATAAAACAGACAATATTATACTCACCCTATGGATTAAAAATACGCAAACGTTAAAATAAGTTCCCGCGTACTTTCGTACGGCGGCGCTTCAAAATGGTACACGAAAGTATGTGTAATTTGTTTGAATGGGATAAAAACGTGTCCAGGTTTATTGAAACCAATGAATTTGGTACAGATTCTTAGCGGATGACAACTTGCTGTGGAAGGACCAGTGTCGCCGTATCGGAATCACCACTCTGGACAAGAAGAGTCGTACGGGCATCGCCTCCTCGGTCAGTCCGTGGAAGGCCGCCTACATGCGTCAATACCTCATCGAGGACAACTGGCTCCACAAGCCAGTGTCCAACGCCAAAGTGATGAGAGGACACGACGACCACGTCATCACGTGCCTCCAGTTTTGCGGCAACCGTATTCTGAGCGGCAGCGATGACACCACTCTCAAGATTTGGTCATCGGTCACCGGAAAGGTATAATCTCAATTTTTTCATTTACTATGTACTCGAAAAAAAAAATCGTTCACATGAGAAAATTATACAAATTTGTATAAATATTTTGATTGAATAATTGAAGTAGACCATTGTGAACTTTTTACATAAGTTTTATGAATTATTTAAACAAAAAGTCAATTTCAAAAGAGCTTTTTAACTACTTTGTGTTTTTTTATCTTAATGAAATCTTTACAAATTCATTTTCTTCAAATTACAAATTGAAATTTTTTTAACAAATCTTTAGTTTTCAAATATTTGGATACCTTAATTTTTTTTATTTTTTTTTTATGTTAAGGTCGACAGACAGGCTGACGGTCCACTTGATGGTAGGTGGCTACCGTCGCCTATAACACAAGCAACGCCATAAGTGCTACAAGTGCGCTGCCGACCATAGAAGGATTAAGGATAAGGGATAAGGGAGGGATGGGGTAATGGGCTCTGGCATCCCTTACTCACTCACCGAAACACAACAGCACAGCACACATGCTGTTATTTCACGGTGGTATTCTGTAAGGTGGTGGTTACTGCCGCCAGACGGGCTGCCCAAATGACTGCGAAACGCAGTGTGCCCTGCCACTACTAAATGTATTAAACATTGCACTGAAAACGTCCTGTGTCATATACCAGGAAAATAAATTAAATATTTATTTTTGCAAAAGCAAAACAGACAACTTGGTGTTTTTTATTTGTTGTCTGTATGTACCTAGGTAGACATACAATTTTATTCCTTACTAGCTTTTGTATCTGTGTATCTGTTGTGGTCATGTATTTGTCTGTGAAATCGTAGCTCCCAAACGGATGGACCAATTTTGATACGGTTTTGTTTTTTCTTTTGAAAGCTAATAATAAATCTGTAATAATCTGTATTGTACGTAATGTATGTTCCTTCATAACTCTTAAACGAATTGACTGATTTTCATGAAACTTGGTGGATAAACATTTAGACGTACAGGACACAGGATAGGCTACTTTTTTTCTTTTTCAACGCGGACGAAGTCGCGGGCGCCAGCTAGTAGATATAATTTATGAAGATCTGTTCAAGCGTTTCCAAAACAATCATCCCATTTCTTAGTTTATGACGAGATTTCACTAACTTCTACGTGTTCGATTGATGTGGAATTTGTTACTTCATTCACTTCATTGGTATTTCCATGACGTGGTAACGTTGTCCTTATGCTGCAGCATCAAGTAGTCTGCGGGAAAGCCAAATCAGATAGTAAGGGGGGTAGTTTATAATTTTAAATTATAGAATATCATATTTATGATGGATGTTAATTTTTCTACTTTCAAGATGATCTATTTCATGATAAATCGATTGAGTAGGTCAAGGCGTGTTAGCGTATATAACAAATAAACTAACTCACTTTAGCATAGTATAGTCTTCTAGAATACAACCACAGTCTCTGTATTCACGTATTTATTTTTTCCTAGTGCCTACGTACTCTAAGGGGTCACACTGGTGGTGTGTGGTCCTCCCAAATGGTCGGGGACCTGGTGATAAGTGGTTCCACTGATAGGACATTACGCATTTGGAATGCAAACACAGGCCGATGCCTTAATATTCTTATGGGACACTCTTCCACGGTTCGCTGTATGCACCTATACAAAAAGAGGTAAACAACTTTTATATTTACAAGGTGGTACAAGGTGACCGATCTAAATCTATTCTTGGCTCATATACTATTAGAGGTTTTGATGTAAAGACTTAATAATGCAAGGCATATTATCGATATTAAGTAAACGTGACATTATTATATTTTAAAAGTTCTTTTTTTATAATTTTAATAATATATTTTTTTAAATAAGTGAAAATTCTAAATATATCAACTGTGAAATGTTTAAAGAAAACATGAAAGAAAAGTCCAATTTATTACTGTCACAATAAAATGAATCGGTATTTGGCAAATAAATCGTTATACAACATTGATAAGTACCTAGATGCTTCTTGTATGGATAAAACGCCTGCTCATTTTTCATGAAACTTGGTAGATAAACATTTAGAAGTACGGGATACGTGATAGGCTACTTTTTATCTTTTTTTAAAGCGGACTAAGTCACGGGCAACAGCTAGTTTTAAATAATGTTACTTCTTCCGCAGAGTTGTGTCAGGATCTCGCGACACCACCCTCCGCGTGTGGTCCATTCCCGGCGGGAAATGCCTCAGCGTCCTCTCTGGTCATTTGGCGGCTGTGCGTTGCGTGCAGTACGACGGCAAAGTGGTCGTCTCCGGCGCATACGACTATTACGTCAAAGTTTGGAACCCGGAGACTGGCGAATGTTTGCACACCCTCGCCGGACACAAGAACAGAGTGTACAGTCTGCAAGTGAGTACAAAACCACTGGGTTTTTTTTTTTTCTTGGGCACTGACCTTTATAAGCACTGGACAGGCTGCTCTTTGGCTCACTTTTTGCCGCTGTATGCTATGCATTGTAAGTACATGGAACTTATACTTAGCTATGGAATCAAAATTAGTTCTTCGCACTTTCGTACGGTGGCGTTTCAAAATGGTACACGAAGTTTTCTGTAGCTTGTATGGGACAGCCAGTCTATATATTACGGGTCAGTGGTTTTGGGTACATATTGATACATATTGATGGTATTTTTTTTTTAAATTCGATTATAGTTTGACGGAGTGCACGCTGTCAGCGGTTCCCTAGACACGACGATCTGCGTGTGGGACGTGGCGTCTGGAAAACTGAAACGCACACTGACCGGACATCAATCGCTCACGTCCGGCATGGAATTGCAGTCAAACATATTGGTTTCTGGAAATGCAGATTCCACTGTGAAAGTTTGGAACATCGCCACCGGCCACTGTCTTCACACATTATCCGGTGAGTCATGTATAGTATTGAGATTTTGAGATTCAATTTAATAATAAATAATGCAACTCGTCATACTCACGCAAGAACAGCTGTTGCGTTCGTAAGGAAATTATTTTTTAAAATTTGTATTGTATTCTAAAAGATACTCGTAATCCTTACATATTATAAAACAAAGTCCTCCGCCGTGTCTTGTCTGTCTGTCTGTTCGCGATAAACTCAAAAACCAGTGCACCGATTCTCACGCTGTCTATGGATAGAGTGGTTCTCGAGGCAGAGTTTTACGAAGTCGCTGGCAGCAGCCTAGCTAGGTTAGTTAGTGCTCTCTGTATACATGTAATATTTGTAATTTTCAGGGCCGAACAAGCACCAGTCCGCCGTAACTTGCCTGCAAACGAGCAATCGTTTCGTGATAACGTCGTCCGACGACGGCACCGTGAAACTGTGGGACATTCGTACCGGTGAGTTTTTGCGCAACCTTGTCGAATTGGGGTCAGGCGGTTCTGGCGGGGTCGTGTGGCGGATAAGGGCTTCGGCGACCAAACTCATTTGCGCCGTCGGATCTAGGAATGGCACCGAGGAGACCAAGTTGTTGCTACTCAACTTCGACGTGCCCGGGGTGTGCGAAAAGTGTAAGAAATAGCATCGACTAAACAGACGCATGCTGCGTCACTACGCAAATTTGTACGCGCCGTGGCAATAGGCCATAATATTTTCATCCACTTTTTCTACTGTATTTATCATAAAAATAATATTATGAGCAATGTTAATGTGTAATAACGAGTGTAGTCAGTTTGTGCAAATGTTAGCATAAATTCAAAGGTGCAACACGGACAGGTTATCTATCATATAATATAATTTTATATTAACGTGTCTTCAAATCAACTCGATAATATGTTGATATAATTTATTGAAGCACACACACAAGGATTCATATTCTCCATTATAGTTTGTGATTTTCTCCCGTCTGTGTCGTGACCGAATTTAAGCAATCATCAAAATAATACTCGATTTACTAATACTACTGAATACA
This sequence comes from Synanthedon vespiformis, assembly GCA_918317495.1. NCBI lineage: Eukaryota > Metazoa > Arthropoda > Insecta > Lepidoptera > Sesiidae > Synanthedon > Synanthedon vespiformis. Next base: position 11,017,493 of record OU906947.1, read on the forward strand.
TTGACTATATATATCTATATAATATAAATAATCCGTAAAGCCTGTTTACAAATGGTAATATCTTTGTTGTAATTGTTGGGAACCAATGCGGCGTGGCAAATTTGCATAGCACTCAGTCTGCACATCATTATCTAAAAGATTTAATTAAGAATGATTCGTTAATTTAGTTTATTTTAAATGGTATAAATTTCTAACTCGATAAGATAAGTATGACAAAAAAATATTAGACATTTCTCGAGAAGAATACGATTTCTGGACTTTTTTATATTTATCTTATTGTTTTTTTTTATTAGGTAGGTATTACTTTTATTAAATTAGTTTTGGACATGAATTGTAGTAGCTGTCCAGTAAGTGTAAATTAAATCAATTTCATTTAGTTTTGAACATGAATTGTAGTAGCTGTCCAGTAAGTGTAAATTAAATCAATTTCATTTAGTTTTGAACATGAATTGTAGTTGCTGGTCCAGTAAGTGTAAATTAAATGAATTTCATTTATGCTTTGGTCACTGTTAAAACAGCAAATATAAATGTTCAAAATAGTGACATCTCAGTTCAGAGACATAATCGCCTCAATACACATTTGAAACATTAGTAGGAGTATGTTTCGCAAATTTTTGCAAGATGATTTTGCAAATATTGACGTTGCATTGTTTGATTTTTTTTGTTGGTTAATATTTTTTTTTTTACTAAATACTGTGTTGTATAATTTACTAGTATAAGAAACTTTAAATGAACTAAATGAAATGTAACTAGTTCGAAATAGCCTCTTTTTTTTAAAGATTTCTCTATAGAAATTTTTGTCGCGTTATTTCTACTAGTTATCTATTTTTTACTGTAAAAAAAATCATTTAATTATTTTCCAAAAAAATATGTTCTCTGTTGAGCAAAAAAAAAGTAAAAAAGATAGCAAAAAAGCAAAAATAAGGCCCTAATGGCGATAAATTAATGAAAAAGGCGTCTGTGCCAAGTAAATTGCACAATTTTCCTCATATATTATCCCAAAGAGTTGCTTAATTGCATTGTTCATTTAAATATAACGACTGTTTACGAGTTCAAACGACACGAGACGAGTTACTCTATAAACATTTTTGTATAGACAATGGGTTGACATTTACCTTGGTAACTGCGTTTAATGATAACAACGAAAAATTAATTTTATATCGTTCTCCAGTAACCAGTTCCTAGGAAGAGATTTTTATTTACTATATGATACCTACAGTAAATATATGGACGGATCATATTATGTGAGTCAAGTTGGCGTCAGATTAGTATAGCTATAGTGTTATTGAACGTAATGTAAAAAATTAATAATAATTATAAGTATGTATAGTTCAGTAAATAAAAAAAAAGGTGAAAAAAAATATTTTACTGAATGAAAAAAAAAGAAGCAATAAATTGTAATTTTTATTATTGAATATAAATATCTTAGAGCGTGAGGCATATCAAATTTGAATTTATGAGGGGACAAGGAACAACATTAGATCTTTAAACCATTGTGATTTTGTTTTAAAATAAATACTAGAGAACGAAATAATAAACATTTTTCGTAGCCTCAATGACAAGTCGGACAAAAAACCAAGGAAATTAAATTCAACTCCATTTTGTCAAATATGTTTGTCGTCGTGTTGAGTGACTTGTAAGTCTCGCTTATATTATAGGCTAGTTTTTTTTTTTAATAATTATTTTCGTTTTGTAAGGAATACCATATTTGCCACGTGCATTGATTGATGTTGAGGGAACATTGAGGAAATACATAATTATTTTTTTCAATGAAACTACTACATTTTAGCCAAATGTTTTTTTTTTTCTTTATTTTATTATTATTTTTAATTTAACTAAATGGCCAGAATGTTAAACATACACATAGAATAGTTATAGTACGCTAATTGTAATGTTTACCCATAAAATATTTATGTATGTAAATGTAATAAACGAATCGCACTCGTTGTTGGTGAATGCAATCAATGACTTGGTTAACGAACATTTGCGGGACTTTAAAACATTAGACGCCAAAGGAGAGTCGCCAGTATAGTTTGTGGTATACAAAATAAAAATTAACGAGTCACAAAAGGGAAACACAAATCGGCATTCGTCGTATAAAAAAAGTCTCGCAAGTGTCAGTCAGACCAGGATCACAATGTACCACATGATTGCATTCTCCACTCGTAAAACATCACAAGGGATTGTTACTGTTGAGTAATACAATCTTAACAATTTATTACATTCATTGATGACTAGTTGTAAGTACTTATTGTGGTAAGTTACACTTGCCTTTGCAATTTACCGTATGTAAATATAATGTAACGTTTATCGTGCATATTTCTTAATCAGTGATAGGTTATGTATGCAACCTCTCGTCTGATGGCTGATTTAAATGTTAATTAAACGAAGACTGAAGAATAGGTATAGTTTATATTTAATTAAAGTAAAATCAAACTTTAGTTATTGTGCTCTTGAATGTTGTTCAATTCATTTTGTTCATATTCGGTGAATCAATTTTTTCCGTTTATGCTTCGTTATATTGTTCTTTCTGTCTACTTTCATTTATTAATTAGTGTTCAAAACACGTACAGTAAATTATTTATACCTACATGTAATATCATTATTATACACATATATTTATTTTCTATCTTAATTCTAAATTTTTTACAATAAATATTATTAAAAAAAAAAAACAATAAATATCGTAAAAAACTTAAAACTAGAATTCCGCAGGTAGTGGGGCAAGGCCCAAGCTACCAGTGGTTAGGGCTGCAGAGTGAGGAACCTCCTGACAATTCGTGCCGTGTCCAGAAGTACCGCTTTCTGTATCTGAGCCTTGATCCAGCCATCTAGTGAGAGCCTCTTGAGGTGTTGGTCGAGGCTCTTCGCTATAAGACCGTTCGCCAACACGACTATCGGGACGATGATGGTCGAATCAACATCCCACATGGCGGTCACCTCATGAGCCTCATTATTATTATTATTATTATTATTATTAATATGTAATGGCGCTTTCGAAGCTATGTTAAATCAAAATCTGCTATATGTATGCAAAACGTATATTTACTTTTGAAATTTTAACAAAAAAATAGTTGAGTAATTTATTAATACAGAAAATTCCAAAAAGGAATGTAAAGGTTCCAATTAATTTTAATTAAGTTTTTATGAAAGTGGCATTACATATTATTTAACAAACTATGAGTATTAAAGCCGCCGGTTTTTTTTTTTCAGAATATTTTTTTTAACTATTATTTCAAAAAATAATAACTTATGTAAGTATGAATATATAGTTTAGTTAGTTTAGTCATCGTCACTCAAATGTCGTGCATCGTGGTAATTTGGTATTAGGTATAATTCCTGAACGGAAATATACCGTGTGTTTCAAATAATTACCAAATCATCACAAAAAAAATAAATTATAATTTAAATATGTATAACAGCAATTGAAGTGTTAGTCTGCTGTGCTTAAACCTAGCAGGATTATTAAAAGTTTCAATTTTTCTGGCATTGGAAAGTCAATTACAATTTGTAGAAATATTGACGCTTTAATATGAACTCGGTTTATTTTCTGATTGAAATAAAAGAAAGTAGGTACAGTGAGTCTTAACCAATCTAGTCTTGACGTGAATGTGCCTTTAAATTTACTCCCATAGTATATACCGTTTGCTGATCCACGACACACACAGCCATTTGATTTATTTTCAAAGGCTGTTGTTTAGGGAAATGTGCAATTTCAACAGCAATACCAAAAATCAAGAAAACTACATTACTCCCGCTTCACAAATTTTTTTTATAGCTACTTACCAAAACCTTAAGGTGATTTCAATGATCGTTTGTATTAAATATGTCAATATTTATACAATTTACACAAAAAAAGGAATATTGTGATCACTCTGTTGAGGACTACACTTCACGTAATGTATTTTTTTGTGACACTCTTTTTTTTTATTTGCTTTATTTGTACTTTAATTAAAATTATTTGTTTTCAATACCTGTTGTTATATCATTTTAGTAAGTAATGGCTATGGCTATCCTTTCTTCCTGATCCCTTTATTCTTAAATCCTGTTATAAGTCGACAGCGCACTTGCAGCACTGTATTACAGGCGATGGTAGCCAACTACCATCAACGACCTGGCTGATGACCGTCACTTATATAACAGTTTCAACGGTAAACTAATTTACATTGTTAAGGTGGTAGCTTGTGCTCAGAAACAACTGCAGCGCGGATAGGTGGCGCTGATTTTTTAAATTTGATGTTTTTAATTTATTTTTTAATAAAAATGAGCAAATAATTTAATTGAAATAGTGTAGGCTACAAAAGTGTAATATTAGTAATGCATTTTAGTATATTACAAGTAATTAGTAATGGGATTATCTGAGAATATGCAGCTGCCATATTATACCGAATGAAGGTGCAGGAAATACTTTTATTTACATACAATGAGTGGGTCCACCGAGATATCTTTAATATATACATATTTCTTCTGTGTGTGTGTAAACGGCTGGACCGATTTTAATTCTGTCTTCACTTACGATAGAGGGATCATCAGGAATGATTTGAATATTATAAAAAAATCGTCTAGGGCACCCACTAATTAAGGTATGTATAAAAATAAAGTACCTATAGGGAAGAAAATAATATAAAATTGTATTTTCCATAGAAAGAAGTAGGTATTCTACACGTGTAAAAAGCGCTTGTGAGCATATTATCGTTGTAGTGTGTCTGCCATTATAGTGTACTACTAGCTGTGACACGCAACTTCGTCCGTCTAACTATAAAATATAGCCTATGTTACTCGCTGATAACAGTGAAAGAATTTTTCAAATCGATTCAGTGGTTTCGGAGCCTATTCAATGCTTATTAAAGAGGAAAGATTTGATTGTTTGCATTGAATATGCAAACAATCAAATCTTTCCTCTTTATGATATTAGTATGGAATAGATCGTGTTATGCTCCGACCACAATTTAAATAGATATTGTGTATTCCATAGAATGCACTTTTCAGAAGTTATAAGCCAAAAAGCATCGAAATTACATACAAAACGATTCGATACAGAAAAATATATCGAATTGGGACGTATCGATACAAAATATCGACATTACGATATACCAATATCGATAGGTACATCACTTCAAATGGATGTAGACTTTTGCTCATCTTTTGCTGGTTTTTTAATTCATCCATTCATTCAACCGTATTTTTTATCATCCTGTGTATAATGTTAATTCTATTCTATAGACTTTATGCGTACTAAACTACAAACATTGTATAAATAATAATCATATGAATCATAACTAAAATATTTATTTAATCTATTGTTAAAAATACGTGATATAGGTAACAGAATATAAGTTTTTATAATATTCAATTCAGCTAAATTGTCTATAAGTAGAATAGTATTTTTATCAATAACAACTCCTTATGGCCAGGAAGGTGGATCGCCATCTTTAACTTTTCCGCCATACAAGCACGATCGATCCCTAAAGTTGGTCATTCTTAATGTCTCCTTATCATCCAAAAACTTTCCAAAGAAATATCCACACATTGGTACTACACCCCAGACATATCGCAACGTAATCCCAAAGATAGCCATTTCAAATATGAACACTAATTATTCCTACCCTCTGTGACTTTATATTGTAAAATTTCACTTTTCTTTCTATCTTCAGTGAAGTGAAAATAAGTCACTATTTTCAGATACAGCTACTAGTTTAGCTGAAGTTATACTTTTATGTTTTTTTTTATATAAACGCGATGAAAATGAGTTGTGAATAATAATAATTGTTTAAATAGTTATTATTAATCATTTATACTAGACTTTATGCAATGTGAAGTCTGCATGTCAAAGACATAAATATTGACTTGACACATGCAATTCAAAAAGGTTTAATGCTCTTAACTTTTAAATATATTTTTTTTTTCTTTTAGCCTCTAAAGTTCGGACGTTGTTCGAACGTTATTCCACGCACGTGACGACGTGACGACGTGACGCTTTACGGCGGAAGTGGGTGTTATTTTTTCATATATACCTACAGGCAACACGTTCTTAGGTGAAGTACAAATTGATAGGTAATTCTAATCTTAATTTACTTGAATTGTTCTATAATCGAAAAATCGAATCAACACGTTGTTAGTTTTATAATCGATAAAAAGAATCAACAAGTTGGACCATAACGCAAGTTTACATTAGATATTTCCGTCAGGCACTATTAAATAGGAGGCGCTGTAGTAGCATTGGGGTAAAGCGCTGTAAGGTAATAAATCATTAATAAAAAAAAACGTGCGAACAAACTACTGTAGTCTATTATCACCCCACAGTCTATTATCTCTTTCTATGTTGTATCTATTTGACACAAGATAGAAGACAATACGAAAATCCTCTTGGATACCCGGCACTGCGGGGTTATGCCGGATTCCTACCGGCTAAACCCAACGACTTTCTATCTACCGCGGCCGAGGTCGTGGGGACGTTATTATACTACTTCGGTGCCCCGCCACGGCTATTCAACGCGGGGAGCCTGTGCTCCCTCAACCTCGGCGTACCCGAAAGTGGAGGTACGCCGGCCTACTCGGGGGACCTTACGACGGGCGGCAGACTCCCCAAGTCCAGGTCAGGGTGGAAGGCGGCGGATATAGGCCACCGGCCTGCGCCAGAGCCTTCTCAATGGCCCTAGTTTGAACTGATTAAATTCTTCTTCTTCTTCACTTTTAATGTCTTGGCTCCATCAGGATCTCCGAAGATTTTGCCAGTGTCATTAGTAAAAATAGCAATTTTTTTAAATAAAAAAAGCAATATTGAAATTAAAAATCAAAAGTAGCAGAACACGAGACTAGTCAGTCAAGTCAAGTCTATAATTTTTCTTAGTTTTGCAAAACAGGTCCGTCAAGTCCAAAGCAGTCAGGTCAAGTCTGATTAAATTAAATCCTCTATAACAAGGAGAATAGAGGTAATTCTATAATTCAAAATTTAACGTCCCTTGACAATCTTGACATTGGCACTTGTATTTATTTTTCTCTTGATTGAATTGATTGACAGATTGACGTTATGTGATGTGCAATTCTCATTTCTCAGAGTTCTTTCCTTCTCGTAGTGGTGAGCCGTGTCAGTGATGTACTAACTCGGAAAAAAACAACTCGAGTTAACTGGATGAAACTGAGTAAATTATTTGTTTTGTTTTTACCAATTCAATGACTCAAAGGGCTACCACACCATACAATTTGAACGTATTCAATTTAGGAAATCGAAAGGTGTGATCGCAGTTAGAACAGATTGGATTCAATTGAGAGTTTATCCATTTTCAACTCTATATCTTCGATTTAGAAATCAATTTAGCGTAGTGTGATCACGAGCTCTCTACTTAGATTCCTAAATAGGAAACGTTCAAATTGTATGGTGTGTAGAACAGATTCAGCATAACACTTGGGTGCTTCTTTTTAATCAATAATACTGTGGTTCGCTTGGCTTCGTGCGTGATTCCATTAATTAAATACAAGGATTGAGATGGATAGAATTATATTTACAAAGGAAAATTTTATGACAAGATGAAGACAGACAAAACATGACAATATACATTTGACATAGAAAAATACATCAAAAAATAAACGAAAAAGTATTATACAATAAATATTTACAATGAAGGTTATATAACAAAATCCCTACAATACTAATAATAAATCTGTAAGTGTAGTTATTGTATGTATGTCCATAACTCTTAAACGACTCAACTGATTTTCATGAAACTTTGTAGATAATTTCGTCTAAATGTTTATACGAGGACACAGGATAGCTATTTTTCAACGCGGACGAAGTTGCAGGAACCAGCTATAGTATGTTTTGATAAAGTTGTCGTATTGCCACTGTATTTGTATGAATCTGAATACTGTCTTAGCATGTCCATTCACTGGCGATTCAAATACATCTCAAACAACAGATTTCCTTTCAGGCATTTCTTCTATACAGTACTTAATAATTCGAAAAAAATAACAACCGACACTCAAAATATACGGGTGGAGTATTCAAACTCGAGTTAGAGAGAATTCAACTCGAGTTAACTCGAGCTTTGCCTAACTCGAAACAGTAACTCGAGTTTTGACACATCACTAAGCCGTGTGCATTTTTATTTTGTGCAAACTGCAATTTGAATTCATTTGAATTTTTGAATCATTTGAATCAAGTGAGTTTTGATTGTTCTGAATATATTCCAGTGATAATTCCAGTGTTAATCTTGGATTGGTGATGTTTCCTTCAGAGTGCTTATTATCGGTTGAAAATATAAAACTGTTCATTTATTCTCTGGTGGAAGTTTCGATTTATTTTGAAGCTTTCGTTTTTACATTAATGGAACTATGAACCTGGACCCTTTGACACTAGGCTTATTGAAAATCAATTACCTAGTTGTAAATCTCAACAAGCAGAACTTCAAACAGACGAGTCAGGATCTGTTACAGGTGAGTAAACATATTTAAATATTTTATTTGAGGGTCGCCATATTGTTTCCGAACGGTGACCGTTTCTTTATCTTGTTTAATTCCTTAAGTCCATGAATATTGTCGAGTTTATATGTCCACTAGAATCGAGCAGAATGTGTATTTCCTTTTAGTGCAAAACACAAATTGCTTATGACCTAAACAGTTTATTATAACCTACCTTAATAACCATACACTGGAATCAACAGAACATAATAATATATAGGTAAGGAAAATCGATACAATATGTACCATATTGTGTTCCTCTTCCTTTCCTATTCTACTTATTTAATCAACGGAAGCTAGTCTTGATTTCATCTCGTGATTTTATCAACCCTTCATAAAGCTGCTTTTATGCATTCCTTACCCCGCTAGTTCCTCGAAGAAGCATTCGGGAAAGTTGACCAAAGTATGAAGTGCGTCGCTAGTTCGAGGTAAGGCGAGGTGCCCGTCCACACTCTCTAATTCGCCTCACCTCGGCCAACATTGCGAGTAGTGTAGAGGCGGGGTTAACATTGAGCGCATAACTAGATGCATAACTGCTGACTGAGAAGCCAGTGCTAGCCAGTGAATAGATTTGCGAGCCAACGATGGCGTCAGGACAATAAAGACAACATAGACTCTGTCATTTTGTACCCAATAGAGACCATTTTGTAACCCATCTCAAATCCTTCGGAGTACGAAAACCTTTGTCAGTTTTTAAATTCATTCCTTTATTAAAATCGTAGACTCTTAGTACCTTTTAAAACTAAAGCACGATTTACTGATTACTGATTTGAAATCAGTAATCAGTTATGCAGTTATCCACTCAATGGCTGAAGCTGTAGCTGAAGATTTTAATGTTTTTTTTTCAAGGTTGGCTTATTCAAGCTAAGAATCTTATTGATTGTGGCTACAAGCCACAATCAATAAGATAAATGATTTTAAAACTTTAATATTGAATGTTTATATAGACTGTATAACATAGAAAGGTTAATGTCTAGCTACAAGTTGATAGAGAGATGATAAAAAATACCTTGCATTTTATTTGTCAGAAATAATAACATTTTGAATTAACTAAGGTGAATTATAACATATTTTATTCCTTTATTTATTAAAATAATTTATCAATCACAGTCAGATCAACAATCAGTCTTTGTTTTTTTCGACTTAGTGCGAAATTAATCAAACAAACAATTACTTTCTTAATAAATATTGGTCAATTAAATGCATAGTTATGAAAATTTTTGAAAATTAAATTTTTTATATACAAGTTACAATTACAATAATTTATCATTAGATCATTAGGTTACCCGAAGTTTGCTAAACATATTTGTATTTAGCCTTCTCTCTCAAGACCTTCATAATTTAAAACTTGGGCGAAATCTTCGGCTTCGGTCGGGTTTTGGGCCAAAGTCCAAAGGTATCACTGGAGATGGATTTTCTCGACAGGACACTACTTAAAGGTGACAAACCTTTTCTTACCCCGACTGAACATAGAAATTACTTTGAATATCATGGCATCCATAGGTGACGCTATAGAATGGCATCGGTTGGTGGTCCGGGGGGTGAGAGGGTGAAGTTAAATATTATAATGGAGATAGAGATATTATGAATCTTTTGATTGACATAATTGACACTTTGAATTTTCAAAGGAAAATAGACCTTAGGATCATTCTACAACATACAAAGAATGTTCACTTTATTTGTCGTGTTTACTTAGAGTAGGTACTTGCATTCTTTAACATGGAATATTCCGATGCATAAATGCTGACTTAGTTTAAAGAACACGCTACTTGAATGTAGGCTTTGGCGCCAAGGAGGTGACTCATAGTTACGGTTGCGAGTGTTTGCGAGCCAATGGATGCGAGGTAAAACTGCTGACAGGCAGTTTTATGTACAAGCGACTCGCACATTGGCTTGGGCGCAAACCGACGCCATCATAACTGCTGATTCGAATTTTCAAGGCAAAGCCACTTTTGTGTTCGGCTTGTGGGCTAACAGACGTGACTACTTATTAGTGATAAAGAGAACAAAGACATTGCTGGTTTCACATCTACACCATCCATGTATGTATTAATTAACTTATAATTCACAATTTGTCTAATTGGGTTGGATCTTGAATTATGTGTACTCGTTTTTTAAGGTGTTTTTAGGCCAAATTAGTTAGGGTATGGTCATAGTTTTATTAAAATATAGTTTTTATGTCTAGGAAATCCATTTACAATTAATTTTATAAACATTTTAAAACATAACCTCAATACCAGGTTTGTTTGAACTATCAGCATCGGCATCACTTAAAAACATGGAATACCTACTGGTTGTACCAGAACGATATTACAAAATGTGTTACAAGACTCATTTGCATTGGAAACAAATAGGTTAGGTTTTAGGTTAGGTGCCGGAGCGAGCACACCGGTAAATACTTGTTGTAGTAGATTGTGCGCTTACTTAGGTTAGGTTTATACAAATTTTAGGTTATGTTTTAGAATAATAATTATAAAAATAATTGTAAATTGATTTCCTAGATATAAAAACTATATTGTTATAAAACTATAACTATTCCTAACTAATTTAGCCTAAAGACAAATTAAAAAATAGGTACACATAATTCAAATCATTACCTGACTCAAAGCGTCATACTTAATGTTAAAGAGCATTTAATTACAATGTTTGCATTATTGGGTTTCGTGTTCGGGCCAATAAGCCAAGTTATGCCAGTGTGTAATTCTTTTTGAATTGCCTCTATTTATTACAATATGATTGATTAATAACGTCTCTATAACAACACCCTGGTGAGTATTGCAAAGCACATCGGGGGACTCCTAGCGTCCAGGTGGACAGATTATCATAGAGACTTCACCGGTGCAGAGATACAGGCGATGATCTGCGATGATGATACTTTATAATCAGTTGATTCATTTCCACTTGCTTTAATTGACTTATTGTGAAAATTGAATTTTCTAATTTTAAATTTTATATACAATGCCACAACTTAAGGATCCGAAGAGAAGTTGTCCTTCACCCCCACCTGTGTAAAAGCATATTTTATATACTTTGACAGTTTTAGAATTTAGTTATTCGTCTGCTGACTGGTCCGTGTTCTCTATAGCCTATAGCCTTCCTCGAGGTTAGGATCCTAGAATCCTAGGTTGATAAATGGACTAGGTATCCAACACAAAAAGACATTTTCAATTCGAATCGGTATAATTATAAATAAATCAAATCCATAAAATTTTGTTATAATTGGACATGCTACACTACATTCTACTCGCTAGGCTAAACGCCTCTTTCACAAACGTCAAGTAAAGTGTTGATTAGTTACTTTTAGAAATCATTTTCTGTTTTATTGAATTATGCACTCGGTTTAGTGCATCCATCGATAGCCGATTTTTTATTATTATTTTCTATTCAATGTTTGGGACATTTACCATACAAACAAAGGTATATCAGCTCCATTACCCCCGGTTACTGGTGACTTTAAATGACAGTTTGGCCTACTTGACGTTTGTGAAACAGGCGCTAAGCCTACAGATTTATTATTAGTATTGATTAGGTAGTCAGTCATCAATAAAGTTTACCAAATAATTCTTGGTATCAAAAGTAGGTTGGTCAAATAGGACACCAACTCTTAAATGGTTCTCTGTTTATTTTTCATTTCTGAGAATTCTCAAATATTTCTACTTAAAATACATACATTAAATATGAAACAATGTTGCCAGTAATCCACAAAGTTTACAAAGTAATTCCTGTTATTGAATGTAACTTGGTGAAATGCTACACCATGTCTTAAATAAAGTGTTTATTGTTTCATTCTGAGAAGCTGAGCCATTACCTATAAATTTTGAGACTTAATTCAACTAAACCATTGAGAAGAATGACTGTTTGTAAGTTCTTCAAGTGCTTATCCATAAGCTTGAGATAAGTTTCCAGTAGATTTGTTAATATATATTTGAAACAAATTTTTATTACAGACTTTTCCCTTTTAACATTGTTTTTATGTTGAATTTAGAATAAACTTAATGCCAGCCAAAGTCATTTTGTGGTCACTATATTATAAAAGAGGGTAGGCGCCACGTTAAACATCGGTTCCGTAAATAAATAAGTCTGGAAAATAAACAAAGTGCATTTCACAAAGTGTAAAAGTAAATTGTGACAAGTAACAGAGTGAATATAAACATATATTGAAGACATAAACGAAAGTGACAGATTAAATAAGATTAAAGTAAAAAACTGAAGTGCATAACATCGCCAGTATTCACTATCTCTGTACTTTTTGGCGTAGTGCAAGTTTTCTTTCTTTCTTCGTGATTTCTTGATAATTGTGAAGTTAATAAGACTCAAACATAAATCTTAACTTCAATTATTTGAAATTTTCATAACGTTTAAACAGTCTAATTATTAAAGCGACATCTGTTGCAAAACCTACGTATTATTACATCGACTAGCACATGGCGCCATCTGTTGCCTCAATATCATATTACCAACTATAATCAATTTAGACCAAAAAGTGCTGAAGCGGACCACGAGAGGGCGACACAAGTACTAAGCAAATGGTACAAAATTAAAAATAATAAAATAAAATAAATGAAAATATACTTATAAATATATCAGCGACTTATAACTTACACTGTGTGCAAAGATTGGTATAAAAACAAAATATTAAATATAATACCTACCAGAAAACCACTTTAAGACATTAATCACAATCATGGAGGAAGTTATGAATGCACTCCGTAAAATCCAAAATGAAATTGATGAGCAAAAGAATACGATCTTAATGAGCGGAGAAAAAGTGGCAGAACAAGTAACTAAAAATATAAATTGTATTTTGGAACAGAAGTTCAAAACATTGGAAGATAAATATGATAACATGAAAATAAAGCTAGAGAACCAAGAAAAAAGACTCTACTTTCTAGAGAAACAAGCAAGAAATAGGAACATAGTTTTTTTCGGACTAGAAGAAACTGAAAGATCTTATTCAAACTTTGAAAGCAAAATAACTAACTTCGTAAAACAGTACTTTTCTCTAGAGCTGGATTTCAGGGATATACAAGAGGTGAAAAGAATAGGGAAAAAGGAGAAAGACCTAGACCAATAATTGCGACATTCTGTACGCTCGGCAGAAAAATAGATATATTTAAACAGAGAAGAGACTTAAAAGATACAACATATTATATTACAGAGGATTATCCACAACATATACTGAAAAAAAGAAAAGAACTACTAGAACAGGCAAAAGTCGAGAAGGAAAAAGGAAACTCAGTAATAATTAAATACGACAAACTTATAATACGAGACAAAGTTACAAACAGACCAGGTAACAACAAAAGAATGCTTTCAATATCTCCTGAATATAGCACTCATGACGGAAGAGGGACGCAGGCTACTAAGAAGAATAAAACCCAAATAGCGAATATAACCCAGACACAGCTTAGAAGATCTGCTAGCTTATCAGATGGAGCCCTAAAACCAAGCATGTTAAATTTTTTGACAAATAAAAAAACAAAAAATACGCCAGAGCCGCAAGATAACACAAATCAGAACATATAGCAACTACCGCCTCCCTCTAACACGGATAACTTACCTTACCTTACCTAAACCATTAACATCGAACGAAAAGCATCTTCCAATCCGACTGGTCACCGTGGAAGATTATGACCATAACCCTCCAAAGGAAAAAACCAACCCAGAAGGATAACTTTACTTATTAACACACAAGGAAAACTTTACATTATTAACATATAATGTCGAAACAAGCTTTGGAGGAGGCCTTCACCTGTAGAGGGGTTCTTGCAGAAACTTAATGCACTAACTTTTAAAGCTAAATATTTTTTATAAAATTGCATGCTTTAACTATATTTAAAATCTTGTAATCAAAACATATTTTTTTTTCAATTCTGCATAGAAATAAAAGAATAGAAATAGAAATAGACAGAAAATAAATAGAATTTTTTTTTATATTATAAAAAAAACCGACTTCAAACAGTTTTCTCATGGATGCCATTGTCAGAACTGGACCAAATTGAAATGGGACCACACGGGAAGCACTAGCTTTCAAATAAAAAAAGAATCATCAAAATCGGTTTCCAGTTAAAATGTATAACAAACGTAAAAAAAAAAATACAGTATACAGAATTGAGAAGCTCCTCGGTCGGTTGAAAATATAATAAAACAAAATAATTCGAATGTCTTGAGAAATATTATTTAAAATTCTATTTTGATACTGGCTGTTGCCCGCGACTTCGTCCGCATTAAAAAAGATAAAAAGTAGCCTATCACGTGTCCCGTACTTCTAAATGTTTATCTACCAAGTTTCATGAAAATCAGTTAATTCGTTTAAGAGTGATGGAGGAACATACATATATACATACATGTATACAGAAAAATTTTCTAAAAATCGTCAATTTAGTTTCAGTATCATGTATAGAGCCTATATACACGACCGACCCCTACAGATTTATTATTAGTATTGATGTAAAAAAAATACAGTCGAATTGAGAACCTCCTCCTTTTTTTGAAGTCAGTTGAAAATATAATAAAACATTGAATGTCTCGAGAAATATTATTTAAAATTCCATTATGATATATATATTTTTTGTTTTACAGCTTATCAGTGATTATGGGCTAGAAGCTGAAAATCAAACGTTGAGGTGCCTTTTCACTGAGGCGGCGAAGACTGCGTGGGACAGTGACCGTTCTTCGGCGGTAGCTATCAACAGCATCCATGGGACGCTCCTAGCTCAACACCTCACTTCAGTGTTAAACCATCCGGCTAAATCAACCATTGTCTGTGGCATAGTCGATAATCCCACTCGATTCGTTCTCAAAGTAAGTAATTTTCCAATGTTTTTACTAATTAGCAATATTTATAAGTATGTAGTTTAGTGCAGTAGTTTACTTAGCCTATAGTCCTCTTTATCATTGTTTCAATAAACTATTAATTTATTAATTACACATAGTGGAAAATAAAATAAGTCGAGTTTTTAAGAAATTTTACGCGTATTAATAATGTAAATTAAATTTCTAGTCTTTCTTCTAATATTCAATTTTTAAGAGCAGGAGAAATTTTTAAGCATTGTTTTCCGTTTTCCCTTTTTTAAATGTCTCCTGCAAATATTGTTCAGAGGCAAGGGCGTCGCCAAGGGGGGCAGGGAGGCCAAGGCCCCCCCCTCTAGAGATTTAAAAAAAGTTGCAAAATGAAAAGCTTCATGTGTTCTCGACTTTTTACCTACAATAATTATTCATACTATTGTAGGTAAAAAGTCGAAGGAGACCTTCACCGAAGGGAAAACACTAAACTTTGAATGTAGAATAAAAGGAAGCTTGTTTGTCCACACAGATACTAAATACATCGAATAGTTTAATTAATAGACTTTCAAGATTATTAAAGTTGACCACAGTTGTGGATGTTGCTTTCTCACTATCTCTGAAGAAGCATTCATCAAAGCCAGAAATAGTAGCATTAGCCAAAGCTCATCTTAAAAAGCGTTTCCTGGATCTTGTGCACTGCTATTTGGATGCAGGTGAGCTATTCATTTTTCCATCTCTTTAAATTGATGTTAGGTACTTGTAAATTTTTTTATTGTAGTGGTATGTAGTAGTAAGTAGTAAAGAATCTACATAAATAAAAATGAATCACTTAATGTGTTGCTAAGAGCAAAACTCCAGAACGGCTGGACTGATTTGGCTAAAAAGCTTTTTTAAAAACAATTAGTTAATTAATTTGTTGTACGTAACTTTTAATCAATGTGTATATACTTACTATGCTAAAAGCAAATTAACTCAGTTTAGTAATTTTGTAATTTATTTTTAGAACGGGGGCATAATGTAGAACGTGCGGGTCTTCAGGATTGCAGCCCTGAAGTCTTACAAATTCTTCTAACGAATCTCACTCAAGATGGCTTTGGATTAGCCAACGTTACCAAGGATTTATTTTTAGATCGGTTAAGAATCGATTTTCCACGTGAGGTAGTGCCTATAGTGTTAGCGCCACTTCTTTACAAGGACGATACAAGAACTCCTCTCAAGGAGATGACAACAGTGAACGACATGGCTGCCGCAATGGTTGATACGTCGTTAGCAGAAACCTTCCGCGACATTGGCTATGCGTTCACGGCCTCCGTTGAGGAATGTAAAAGCCATATGTTAAATTTCGGCTCCGGGGAGCCGACTTCTGTAGATATAGGAAGAATCATAACAGTGATGATGAATTATCATCACATGGTCGTGGAGGGTCCTGTAGTGAAAACTCCGGGAAATTTTTGGACAAGACCAGATATTAAGAAAAATCCTGAACATCAACACAATGACCAATGGAACTTGGAGGTTTTCGTGCAAACTCTCTATGAAATAGTTCCCAAGTTGAATTGGAAGGATGTGATTCTACAATTAGATCATCCAGAGTTCATATGTTTAGACCGCGAATCACTAGTAATTCTCATAAATACACTAACGCTTGGATTGCAAAAGTCTAGCTGCCCTCCAGACGTATTCCTCACAGACTATTTTTACACAAGATGGAAAAATTTGGAGGGACAGATGAGTTTAATAACACTTATTCTGAAAAATTCCGATATTTTCAGATTTGGTGATTACTCCTACCAAGTTTCTATAGATTCATTGAAATCACCACCAGATGTAGACAACAAAGATATATCTATGTGGCGTAGTATTTGTTTAGTGGAGTTTTTATTGTATGCTGCAGATCATGGATATTACCCACAAGTTCATAGCTTATTCAAATTTCCATTGCAGCATTGTCCAGATATTCTGGCCCTTGTTCTACTTCAAATAAGACCTCCTATTACGACAATGAGACAGGAATTGTTATCAACCATAATCTCTCAGTTTTTGGGGAACCACCCTAACTCGACAGTTATTCTACACCTCGCCTGGGATTCACACCATCCCACAACTAAATCTATTATGATGCACGCTATGGTTGAATGGTATTTGCGAGGTGAACATGATCAAAACAAATTATCGCGAATATTAGACATAGCACAAGACTTAAAGTCATTGTCACTGTTGCTGAATGTAAGCTCATTCCCATTTGTCATTGATTTAGCTTGTTTAGCGTCCCGCAGGGACTATCTGAAACTGGACAAATGGCTTACAGATAAAATACGGGATCACGGTGAAGTTTTCATTACTGCTCTCGTGACCTTTCTTCAAAGAAGATGCCCGATGAAAGTATCTGAAGAACAACAGGCAAAAACAACAAAATTACCCCGAGAAATCGTTACTACTATTATTACTAGCTTGCAGCAATGCATAACAAATGTACAACCTGAGTTACAAGAGGCTATTTGTAGTGTGATTATGGACTATTCGACTTTCGTGTCGAATAAGAGACCCATCATTTCACAGCCACATTCGAGATTATTGGATACTCAATTGAAACCTGCTTTCGGTGGACAAGTAATGACTCCACAGCCAAGGTTCGCTGACGCAATATCAAACTTGACTGCAAATACTGCGAATATTAGTCTAGGCGTGGCCTCAAATGCCCCCTTTGCCATGCCCCTGACACTGGGACCATTAGTAAATCCAGCATCGCCATCTCCGTTATTCGGAGCCGGGCTTAGCCCCTTCGCAATGATGCCGATGGCGCATAGTCTTAATATAAATTTAAATACTTTTGCCAGAATGGCTCCAGCTCCGCTAATGGATAAACCAAGAATGCCGGAGCAACCACAGTTTCCACAAGTTGTTGTTTCTAAAGAAGTTGAAGACGAAGTGAATCTATATTTTCAGAGGATATATAATCATTCACTCCATCCTACACTTTCCATTGACGAAGTACTCGATATGCTAAAACGATTCCAGTTTTCGCCAAATTTACGGGAGCGAGAGGTGTTTTCTTGCATGCTACGTAATCTTTTCGAAGAGTATAAGTTTTTCCCTCAGTATCCCGACAAAGAACTACACATAACTGCAAAATTATTTGGAGGCATCATCGAAAAGAATTTGGTGCCCAGTTACGTCTCATTCAGGTTAGCCCTCAGATATGTACTTGAAGCCCTGAGAAAACCAGAGGGTTCGAAAATGTATTATTTTGGTGTCGCTGCTCTAGATCGCTTCAAGTCTCGTTTGAAAGAATATCATAAATATTGCGAGCATGTAAAAGGCATACCGCATTTCGGTGACTTTCCACCTCATTTAGTTGAGTACGTAGAGCACGGAGTTCTCAGCCAAGAGCCACCGACCAAGCCGCAAGGACCAGTACTGCCACCAAGTTTGGCTAATATTTTCAATCAACATCAAAATACACATACAGGGCCACCATTCAGGTAAAAATTTAAAGTTTGTACACAGTAATGGTAGTATTGTTTTTTTGATTATTCTTATTAACTGCTTGATATTTATTCCAGGAGTGTCCGACCAACTTTTGCTATACAAAAAATAAGTAACACGGCTGGTGCTCTAGGAAGCCGCCCTTCAATTGCAATCGCAACTAACATTGATACACTGCTAACAGCCACTGATATTGAGGAAAAAATTAATACGCCTCCTGAGTCCATACAAGATAAAATAGCATTTATTTTCAATAATCTTAGTCAACTAAATCTTCAAACAAAGTGTGACGAACTCAAGGAAATCCTACAAGAACAGTACTATCCATGGCTTTCGCAATATTTAGTAATGAAGCGAGCCTCAATTGAGCTTAATTTTCATACATTATATTCGAACTTTCTCGATGTTCTCAAAATAAAAGTTATCAATAAACTGGTAACAAAAGAGACTTTCCGAAATATAAAGATATTATTGCGTTCTGATAAAGGAATCGCTAACTTTTCGGACAGATCCCTTTTAAAGAATCTTGGGCATTGGCTCGGCATGCTAACACTGGCCCGCAATTTGCCTATACTCTATGTTGATTTAGACCTTAAGGGGTTAGTCATCGAGGCATATAACAAAGGGCCTCAGGAACTACTGTATGTGGTTCCATTTGTTGCGAAAATTCTCAGTTCCTGTCTTAAAAGTAATATTTTTAAACCCCCAAACCCATGGACTATGGGCCTAATAAATGTTTTAGCCGAATTACATCAGGAACCGGAGTTGAAATTAAATTTGAAATTCGAGATTGAGGTATTGTGCAAAAACCTAAGCTTAGATATTATTCATTTAAAACCTACTATTTGTTTAAAAGATCCAGAAAAATTGAAACATATAGACTTTCATCTGTCTAAGCCGAAACCGGATCTGACAAGCTTGGTGCTTGTAAATCAGCCATTAGTATCGAATGTCCAATTGCAATCACTCCCACCGGAGACGCAGTTACTGCCACCGGGAGAATTCGGCGCGAACGTTTCCACTAACATGCAACAAGGTGACATTAGTTTTATGTGCGGCATAACATTGCCAGAGCCACGATTCAATTATACGGAGGTCAATGTCAACTCCACATCAGGTTTCAGCCAGAATATTCATGTGAATCAACATATACTTTTACTACAATCATTCCCCCACTTGAAGGATTTCGTTAAAACGGCCGTCGAGCGATCCATCCAAGACTGGATCCACCCAGTGGTCGATAGATCTATAAAGTACTCTCTTACCACATGCGAACTATTAATTAGAAAAGACTTCGCTCTCGACGCGGATGAAGGGCGCATGCGCGCGTGTTCTCATCACATGATGAGAAATCTGACCGCAGCAGTGGCCTTGATAACCTGCAGGGAACAAATAATATTATCGATCCATAAAAATTTGAAAGTAGCGTTCATAAACGCTAATATGCCACCAAATATTCAGGTAATTTATGTTGCCAGAATTGTGAATTTATTCATTAAAGTAGCTCTTTTATATTTTATATGATGACCAGTGACAAGTGTATGCACAATAAATGAATTGCATGTGTTCATTGACACTTGAATTGAATCTCATTAGCTTCAGTTAATAAGGAGGAAATGCCAGAGCTCACCCTGTTTCTTCCTAATTCCTTATCCTTAATCCTACTGTGGTCGGCAGCTTACTTGCAGCCCCTGTGACGTTACTTATGTTATAGGCGACTGTAGCCATCTGCCATCAAGTGGACCGTCAGCCCGTCTGTCGTCTACATTAACATGAAACATTTTTAAAATATTCTCTTTTTTACAAATGAAAAAGTTTTATTAATATAAATAAATGTTATGTTTACAGCAAGATTTAATTGATAACGCTGCTGCAGTACTTTCTGCCGACAATATGGAGCTGGCGTGCTCTTTCATACAGAAAACTGCTGTTGAAAAAGCACTTCCCGAATTGGACAGAAGACTTGCCCATGACTATGAATTGAGGAGGCTCAGTAGACTGGAGGGCACGAGATTCTATGATCCGATCGCTGTGAAGATAGTGCGGGAGAAACTTGACGAGAGGCTTCGCCATATTGGTGAACTAACTAGCGATCAGTTGTCTGTATACAACGAGTTCGCTTGCAATATACCCGGTTTCGTTCCCATGCGAGAGGCGAGCCTCTTTGCTCCGAAACTGCAAATACAAGAGCTCGCGGCGGACCCGACAACGGCCCCAACTCAGATATTTGGAACTGCTGAGATGATGGGTCTCATCACTGACGCCGAAATGTTTATAAACACAACCATGGGCATCAACTCGTTAATGGTGCAAACGACAAATATGCACCTACTACTCGATTACTTATTGGTGGCAAAGAAAACACCCAACCTCAACTCTGGCTGGATACTGTTAAAGAGGGTAATATTAAAAATTCTAATTATTTCAGAGCTACCTAGTATAATTTGAAGTCTCATTTCGCGGCTGTCTATTATGTATATCCGCTAACTCCTCCTAAACCATGCAACAGATTTAATGCGATTTTCCCCATCAGGGCCCTAATTCTGTAACGCCATTCCGCGATTCCTTACGTGAAAACAACGTCAATTCCTTAAATCGTTACGACATCTTATTCTCTATGACATATTGCACGATATTCCGCGCCATTCCGCGATTCCTTACGTGAAAACAACGTCAATTCCTTAAATTGTTACGACATCTTATTCTCTATGACATATTGCACGATATGAACGGATAAGGGCACGATTTGAACTGTCAAAAATTCCACGCTTTTAAACTACGCGGAATCGTGTGGAATCGTATGAAATAAGTGCATTACATAGTTATTTACTCTGTTTGTCTGCAAATTTTAATAAAATAAACACCAACATTAAGAAATAACTTTTTATAGATAATTATAAAAGTAATATAAAACATCAAAGTTTTCTTTTTATATACCTCTACTTACAATTAGGTACTTTTATAAATGATTTAACTCTCCAAAAATGAGAAATAAAATACCGCACATACACACAATCCTTCACCCGATATACTTACAAATTGATTATGAATGATAACATACTTTAGTTAGACAATAGTTTGGTTGGAATTAAAATGTAAACAAACAAAACAAGCTGACTGACTGACTGAGCACACAGACATCTAGCGTCGCATTTGGCAACTGCTATTTACATAATATTTAAATGATAAAACACCTAAACAATACTAATATCATATTATTATAAGGATTTGATAATTAAAACGTTATTTACTCACTTTATTTAAAATATTAATAAAAGTGAAACATTGCCGAGGTAACATAATGTTATCTGTGAATCAGTGAAATTGTTAAATACATACAATAGTATACTGTGGTTTCTGTGAAATCATAACGTGCCATAGATAATTTGTCTTGAGGCATACCAAAGAATTCCATGACACGACAAGGCAAGACCAAGGACGTGATTTGGAAAATTAAGACAAGAGTGTGAAATCGTAGTTGTCATACAGAATCAGGGCCCAGATAGATAATTTTGGCATGGCTTACCTTGGCTTCTAAAAACGCGCGTCTTTTCTGTTTCCACTAACTTTAAATCACCAAACAGACGTGGATACGGACGGTTTTCAATTTTCGGAAAGAGTAATTGCATCCTTGCAAGGCCGGAGGCGTGTAGCTAATTATATTAAACTAATTAGTAATTAATTAATTAATTACTTAATTAATTGCTATTAATTGCACGCGACTTCGTCCGCGTAACTTTATTATAAAATATAGCCTATGTTACTCGCTGATAATATAGCTTCCCAACAGTGAAAGAATTTTTCAAATCGGTCCACTAGTTTCGGACCCAATTCAATGCAAACAAACAAACAAATCTTTCCTCTTTATAATATTAGTATATATACTATATTATAATATAGTATAATACAGAGAATGTCCAAAGTAATCGTAAATACAGCCAACTATATAGACGCTTTGTAGTAATTTAATTTGTGTTTTAGGCCGTTGAAGGTATACTGGAGACTCGATTGTATCAAGCAACCGGACATAGTAACTATGAGGCAATGTCGAGATATAGAGACATTCACCTTCGTGTACTGAAACTGTTCGATGACCCATGTGTCTGTGGCCACGCGTGGACCACTAAGCAGATCACATGTTACATAGTGAAGGCCAGGGATGAGCTGAGATACAATTTCGAGGCAGTCGATTTTCTAATACGGAATCGCCTCATCAATCTGCCCGAGGTATGTCACTGTTATCTTAATTAATTTAAAGTAATATAAAACTCAGTCACTTGTCTCTGTACGCTTAGATTTTAATGCGATGCTCACCAATGGAAACCGGGCCGGCCCGCCATTTATATATCAATACTAATAATAAATCTGTAGGGGTAGGTCATGGAGTAATTTACTTTTCAGAGATATCGTGTTTATAGACACTGATGACACTAAATTGACGATTTTTACAATTTTTTTCTGTAAGTATGTTCCTCCATATAACTCTTAGACGAATTAACTGATTTTCATGAAACTTGGTAGATAAACATTTAGAAGTACGGGACACGTGATAGGCTACTTTTTATCTTTTTTTACTTAAAAAAAAATGTGTGTACAAAGATCAAATCACAATTTACGTATTACTTTTTTTTTTAATACATTTCCTTTATCTTTTGCAGTATGATATAGCTTTGCTACATTTAATGGACAACGGGAATAACATCAAAGCAATTGCTTTCGCTATGCAAATAGTGCAAGTGTACTTCATTGACGATAGAAGCTTCCTTTATGTCGACGAAGCTGACTTACATCACACGACTGAAATGCTATACCACATGGCCGCCCTCAACGGGCCTATGATGCCCGTGGGTCTGGGAACAATGATGTCAACACTCAGAACTTACCAAGATCCTTCGAGTCTCAGTGACATGTTACCCATTGGCCCTGCCACCCATTTCCACGCTGGAATGATGATTGTTCGTGTAAGTATCACTTATAACTAGCTGGTGCTCGCGACTTCGTCCGCATTGAAAAGTATAAAACGCTATCTAAAAATATCACCAAGCAGTTGTCATGTTAGTCGCTTCACTTGTTTTTGGATAGATGGCGCTATTTCCCGGACCAAGCAGCTAGTATTTACTTTTATTTTAGATTTCTCGTAGGAATGAAGCATTTTCCCGCGTTAAAAATATAGCCTATGTTGATCACGGATAATGTCTGCTTCTATAATGGTAAAATAATTAAAAAATTTCAAATCGGTTCGTAGCCTATTCTATACAAACAAACAAACAATCAAATCTTTCCTCTTTATAATATTAGTATAGATTATCCGCTTCGGCCGTTTTGGAAACCAAAAGTTCGAAACCAGTTTATAAAACGGAATTATTCTTCTTTTTTGGAAACCTGGTTTCGACTGAACAAAAATAATTCCGTTTTCTACACTGGTTTTCAATGGAGAATATAAAATCTTCTTTTGAAACTCATTCACAATTTTTAATATGTAAGTATACAAACTTACATATTAAATTACTTGATTAGATACTTGATTAAAAAAATTCGAGACATTTCTATACACATTTCTGATGCTGACTGTGCCTACTTAAATAGCTAATAGCTTAATAACACAAGGTTATTATTCTCAAATACTCAAATACTAATCAAGTAATTTATTATGTAAGTTTGTATACTTACATAAAAATTGTGAATGAGTTTCAAAAGAAGATTTTATATTCTTAGATTTTTGGAAGCGAGATTATCACATCTATATCTATACTAATATATAAAGCTGGAGAGTTTGTTTGTTTGGTTGTACGTGCCTAATCTCAGTTGTTATTATGTAATAGATAGATAATTTACAATTTCAAAATGATATTTAAATTTTAAAATGTCTAGTTTTACTTAATTTTTAAATTGAGGCTTGAAATTTTTATACAAAATGTGTATGTGTAGATGAACAAACAAATATATTTTTCTTTATTTTTTTACAGGATAGGAAGTTCGACGATCCACCCGGTCTCCCAGAAAGGACACATGCTATTCTCCGAGAGTGGAGAAACTTTGAAATGCATCATAAATCCGAGTTTGAACTATCACAAAATTTCCTAATGTTTGTGAACAATATGAACCTGAACGTGATATTGAAGACTGATGATTTATTGTTTAGATTTTTTCGAAATGCAACCCAAATTTGCATACAGAATGTGTACAAACTGCTGAGTGAAAATCCGAATGCTCCAGACAGGGAGAAATACTATATTTTATGTGATTCTTTTGTAAAACTGGCCGGTCAGATTATAAGAAATGCGGGTGATGAAGCGAATCCCTTATTGAAACTTAACGTGCTCAACAAGGTGCCTATTTTCAGTATTTACTTCTTTTTATTGTTAACATCAACAGAGAGGCTTACCGCCGTTTTGTCGGCCATTAAAACAAGCATCCCCATGGGATACAAAAGGGATAGAGGGATAGGGTTCTGGCATCCTAAATTCACTGTCTGTAATATCCTACAGCTGGCGCTTCCCGTGTGGTCCCACTTAAATTTAGTCCAGTTCCGACAATGGCATCCATGAGAAAACGGTTTGAAGTCGTTTTTTTTTTTTGTTAAAAAGATAAAAAAGCTTTGAAAAAATTCGTTGGGCAGTACTTTTTTTTCAATTCAATTCTAATCAATCAATAACATAAAATTAAATCAAATCAATAAAACAAAAATATCAATTAACAATGAACAAAAGAGAGAAAAAATTCAATAATGTAAAAACAAGAAAAAGAAAAAAACATATTCATGCATTACTATGGTACACTGTATATATAGTTATACACTGAGTTTGATCGCATATTTTTCTCACAGGGAAAAATTACTGCTCATCATTAAGTTATATTCTCAACAACAAAAAAAAGTATAGTTTTTATCAGCTAAAAAAATGGTTTATTTGTTGCAGGTGTTGGGCGTAATTGCTGGTCATGTAATTGCAGATCACCAGGAACTAAAGACGAATTTTCACCAGCTGCCTTATCATAGACTATTGATATCGCTCTTATATGAAATGGCACATCCATCTCTGGACTCTATAAGCTACCAGGTAAACAGTTCTTAGGTTGTTATCCGTAGTAATGTCTAATGTAAAGATCG
The DNA here is from genome assembly GCA_918317495.1 of Synanthedon vespiformis. NCBI lineage: Eukaryota > Metazoa > Arthropoda > Insecta > Lepidoptera > Sesiidae > Synanthedon > Synanthedon vespiformis. Next base: position 11,043,330 of record OU906947.1, read on the forward strand.
AATTTCAGGGAAAGTAATCGACGCTGTTGGGCACGGGATTTCGAAGTTTTGTCAGTAAAAAGTCAGTCAGTAATCAATACAGTCGAATTGAGAACCTCCTCCCTTTTTGAAAGTCAGTTGATAAAATGTTTGTTGTTTTGTGTAGTTTTTAAACTTGAAAAAGGGGATAAACGGGAATGATTTTTAAATATGTCTAAAACTTGCACCCCAGCAGCTGGGGTCGCTAGTTAAAATATCAAATTTATTACAAAGTTACATGGTGAGTTGTTTAAATATAGTTCTAAACTAATACCTCGTTATATTAGTATAGAAGTAAAGTTACGCGAACGGAGTCAACCAGTTGTAGTTTTTAAATAATGTTTTGAACAGATCGCCACAGCGTTTTGTCTAACGCTCCATTCAGTTCGTCCGAGTTTAGCTGCAGGCTTCTGTTTCGCGTGGTTGGAGATCATCAGTCACAGAACTTTCTTAAGCAAAGTTATGGCTTCCTTTCCACATCAGAAGGTAAGAGAAATTATCACATGATTTATCAAAAAATAAATAACATGAACAAAAAAATATTATGTGATCATATTGCATGGCAACTGTTTTGGTAAGAAAGTTAGTTACATATCATCGACCTTGTGACACACAAGTCAAACTTGTCAACAACCCATTTTTGCGTTTGGCGTCGGGGGTTAAAAAACAACTGTTTGAGATAGATCTTAAATGCTCCTATTCATCTGTTTGCAGACATGGGGCATGTTTAGTACCCTGCTAGTCGATTTGTTCGTGTTCTTGAACCCGTTCTTGCGTAACGCTCAAATGACACCGTCGATCTTTACGATGTACAATGGAACAATGAAGTTGCTCATGGTGCTACTGCACGACTTCCCGGGGATCCTGTGCGACTACCACTTCGGGTTCTGCGACGAAATCGCACCCAATTGCGTACAGATGCGCAATGTGATCCTGAGCGCGTTCCCGAGAAACATGCGTTTGCCGGACCCGTTCACGCCCTACTTGAAGGTGGACCTGTTGCCGGAGATTGCGATGGCGCCGCGCGGTTACTTCAACTTCAACACGTTGACAACATCGACTCAGTTCAATAAGGACCTGATATCTTACCTGGCGAACAGAGCGCCCGCCACATTCTTGGCAGAGTTGAAGGGAAATTTGGAGGTGAGATTTTTAACAAAACACACAAATGTCGCATTGATAACTCTATTTGAACTACCTGTTTCAATAGGAACACCTGACTGACGATAAGGCATGGCGATGCAGTAAACGGAAGTTATCTTTCAATCAACTATTCAGTTTAGCTTTGCGTTACTCCTAACAAAACTTATTTATTATATCGATATTACTTGGTGGACGGGAAACAATTCATTTTCAATTTTATGTACATAACCCATGAGGGGTCGTGATGATAATAATAATAATAATAAGCTGTCTGCTTCCGTCCGTTTCTCCTCTAACTTCTGAGCCACCCGACTTCTTTATTAAGATTAAAGTTTAGTACATACTTCGGCTGGGTTTTAATAATTAAGTGTTACGAATTAAATTTTAATAAAGGTTTTGGTCAAAATAACTCTTATTAACAGAAAAAAAAAACTAACTTCAAACCGTTTTCTCTTGGACGCCATTGTCAGAACTGGACCAAATTTAAATGGGACCACACGGGAAGCACCAGCTTTCAAATGAAAAAAAAGAATCATCAAAATCGTTTCACCCAGTCGAAAATTGTTAGGTAACAAACATAAAAAAATACAGTCGAATTGAGAACCTCCTCCTTTTTTGGAAGTAGGTTGATTAAAATGAAATCTTTCAAAAATGTATCAAATTTTTTATTATTTTTTAGATTAAGAACGATCCCACTTGCCGATACAACATAAAATTAATAAACGCCGTTACACTGTTCGTCGGAACGCGGGCAATTGCACACATCAGATCGAATGGACAAACACCCAACATAGTCACAATAGCTAATTGTGCCCACATGGACATTTTCCAAAGGCTGATGCTAGACTTTGATCATGAAGGAAGGTAAAAATATTTTTTTATTATTATTATTGAGTTGTTGTATAGCATGCTTAGCAAGTTAACTCCTTTAAAAATCTTTTATTGAACATTTAATTGGAGAGCAATTTAGATTTTAATTTAGAGAATTTATAAAAAATTAAAATTGCCTGCCTGTAAAGAAATAATTTTTAGTTATTTATATTAGGGTCGAAAGACAGGCTGACGGTCCACTTGATAATCTACCGTCGCCTATAGCACAAGCAACGCCACAGCTGCTGCAAGTGCTGCAAGATGGGGCAACTCTTAAATATTTACTTAAAATGAATAAATCATTTAAAACTTTTTATCAATTTTTTTAGATATCTCCTTTTGAACGCGATCGCGAACCAGTTGCGTTATCCGAACAGCCACACCCACTACTTCAGCTGTCTAGTGCTGCACTTGTTCTCCCAAACGAACAGTGTGGTTCAGGAGCAGATAACTCGAGCGTTGCTGGAGCGGTTGATAGTGAATCGTCCCCATCCGTGGGGTCTTTTAGTGACGTTCGTTGAACTCATTAAGAATCCTATATACAAGTTTTGGGAGCACGAATTTGTGCACTGTGCACCAGAAATCGAAAAGTGAGATAGCACTTTCATACCTATTATTATTATTATACTTTCTATTATAAAATAACTCTTTTTAACAAAAAAGAAAACCGACTTCAAACCGTTTTCTCATGTCAGAACTGGACCAAATTTAAATGAGACTACAAGGGTAGCACCAGCTTTCAAATAAAAAAAAAAAACTGGCATCAAAATAGTTTCACCCACTGAAAGTTATGAGATAACAAACATAAAAAAGTACAGTCGAATTGAGAAACTCCTCCTTTTTGGACCTAATTCGATAATGCCAAGGAATTTAAATATTTTTGTGAAGCTACGTTTTCACTTCTTACGTGTAATGTTTGATTGCAGATTGTTCAAAACGGTAGCTCGATCGTGTATGGTTGACCATAGTGGTGTTGAGGGTGAGGATTATATGCAAACGCGCCAGTAGCGACAAGCCATTTGGGAATCCTGTCGCTGGAAAGAGTTAGTAACGGACTTTTTCCACAAGGGTAATGAATATTTTATTTCATCTTAACATTTTGCGATAGATTAAAATGTAAATTTTTTAACAAAAAAAACCGACTGCAAACCGTTTTCTGATGGATGCCCTTGTCAGAACTGAACCAAATTGAAATGGGACCACACGGGAAGCACCAGCTTTCAATTAAAAAAATAATCATCAAAATCGTTTCACCCAGTCGAAAGTTTTGAGGTAACGAACATTAAAAAAACTACACTCGAATTGAGAACCTCCTCCTTTTTTGGAAGTCGGTTGAAAATCGTGGTTTATTAAAGACATTTAAGTCTGATTTCATATCGTATCGAATAAGGACACAGTCACTGTTCAATTAACATTGTTTTTTTTTTATATCCTTTAGATTCTCAGGAGGTTGCGACGTCTCGGCCTCAGCCCTCCACATCGAAGGAACCATTCCAATGGAGCAGCCTATTTAAGAAGTAAATAGGCTGTGCTCCATTGGAATACGAATCCAAATTATTTTATATTACAGTAAAGTCTGATTTTCAAAATTGATTGAATCTGTCACGGCACGGAACTTATTTTCACCTACAACATTGTAACTCACTCCGTGAGTTTTAAGCCTCAAAAAGCTCAAAAGAGGACTTTCAATGTTTATTTACTCTCGTTGAATTCAATTTGAATGTGTATTCATTAGTTTATTTCTTCGTGTTATGATTAGTTTGTAAGTATTTTTTTTTAATATGTAATTCATTGTTCCTTTATTTTAGTATGTAGTTTTCTCATAGCAAGTTTTTATTAGTCATATTTTAAACAACATTTCAATGTGACATTTATATGGTGTGTGGTTTTCACGGTAAATAATTTTTTATAGAAAATAAAAGACAAATATAAAATATTTTTATTCGATTCTATTTCAATTTGGTGCCATTACAAATTTTATATTTACTTTTAAAACTTGTGTGATTCAAAAGAGTTTTTTTTAATGTTGAAGTCATTGTAGATTATTATAGAAGATTGACGACACTTATAATTTTATTTTATGTTATTTTTATTAATAATTTTAATATAATAATATAACCAATAGGTTGAATGCAGAAATAGCAAATGAAAAAAATGAAAATATTACTGTTTTCATCTATATTGCTGCTAAATTGTTTTAACACTTAGTTACCGTAGTAGTTAATTTTTTTTTTATAATATTTGTGTCGTGTCCTGATAATTGAAAATCAGACTTTAGGTTTTTTACTATAAACGTTACGTCTTTTATAGAAGACTCATTACAGGGTTTGCTTAGTTTTTAAACGGATATCGTATAAGAGTACGTGCTGATAGTTTTAAGATATTATTGAGTCCAATTGATAATTACCTAATGACTCGCAAGTCAAAAGCATTTCATGCTTTTCTATTGATTGTTTTGAAATTGTTTGAATTTTTCTCATCTTTATAAAATTGTTTTATTTTTGTAACGTGTTTTAGTAATAAGAAACGGTTTTTTAATACTATTTTTTTATAAGGGCTATATTTGTTGTGTAGGTGTTTTAATCTTTTTTAAAAAGAACCAGTTATTACCAGTATACGCATTCAAGCATTTATCTCTAACAAAACCATTTTCGGTATTTATAAGCTGAAAATGTTTGATGTATGCCCCCTAAATATATGCTAAGTAAAGGTTCTAATCGGTCCACAAAAATCGGTCTCCAAAAATGTCTAGACACTTTTTTATGGCCGAAGATTAAGATGATACAAGTCGGTGCCTCGAACTCATCGGTGCGTGTAGCTAAAATTCATTCTGTCTCACACAGCACAATGCGCGGGAAGAGCAGTCGACTGAGATGCACATTAATAAACAGACCCTTGGGCATATACTCTTTTTGTCAAAACTACTGCATATATCTATTTCGTGTAAAGTTATTTGAACTCTTAAATAACTAATCAATGTTTGTAGGCAAAGTATTTTGGAGTCTTTGTACATTAGAGTGACCTATTCGCCCTCAAAGTTGCATTAAAACTTGTGTAAAATATGGATTTTTCGAGGATCATATCTTTTAAATTAATACTTTTTTTAAAGTTTTTTTTATGACAAGGAACCTCGTTAATGACAAGACAAGATAATTTTGTAAATTAAACATGAAACAGTGGAGTAATAATCATTCTACGTTTGTATTTAGGAAAGCTGACTTGTATCACCTTAAGTTGCCCTTGAACTGGTCAAAATTAAGTGAATTGACATGTTTAGTCGGGAGACGATCAAATTAAATGACATTTCTTAACTGCATAAGATTAAATTTTACTCAAATAAATAGTCGTTAGTGTTTAATAAATTGTTCTGATTCTAAATGCAGACATTCTCTTTGAAGTACACATAGGCACTTTTATTCTTTTGTACAAAAGTTATAAAATATAATCTGTTGTACTTAGGCTATGAGCGATATATGAGATATTTAAAATCCAATCGCATTTTCTTTTTGTTATTATTGCATTTTTTTTTCTTATTATCTCGTGTGTAGTTGTCGTCACCAAAGGTGGACCGGAGTCAAAGAAGTAGGCAACATATTATACATATAAATAAATGCTTCATTTCTTGTGTGTTCTCATCTGGCTGTATGGCCCCTAGGTTAAGAGAATGTTATCCCTCGACGTTTGAACAGCGATTATAAAACCGTAGGAGAGTAATACTATGTCGTGCAATGCAACCACAAAACTGTCTTATTCATCATACACTTCTGTGCTGCAATATGTACCCAAAAAAACAAAACTTTGATTTGATAAAGGATACACTAGATTCTGGGTAGCTTCACTAAAGGTGGCATAGTGCTAAAATATCACCGCACTCACAGCTTGCGGTGATATTTCAAATTAGGGTCTTAATTGTCCTTAAGGTGAGGTGAACACGTGTTACGAACACGTGTTAAGATTCAAATCAGTCATACATTTGCATTATTCATCTTTTTATCAGAAATTAACGAGAGAAAGTGATGGCATGTATATCCAGTGGACACTTCGCAGGTATTTTGTTTGAATCTGATGTATCCTTTATCAAAGCAAAAAAAAAAAAACGGTAAATTTCTCCTCAAGTAGATGTTATACTGTCCACATGTTGAATATTTTAAGGTGGTTTCTGCGTCGTAGTGCTAAAATGACTGATTATTATTAATAATTGCTTTCGTCGAGACTAAAATGTTTAATATACATGTGATTATATAAACTCGTTGGATTAAAAAAAAAACTTAATGTTTATGCTAAACGAACGATGCGTTCGATGTTTGTCTGTGAAAAAAATACTATAGATGTTTTCTTGATATAATGTAAGTTTTATATAAAAAATTTAAAAAAATATTATTCTAAGTTGTTTTCCTCTATGTACCAATTTTTAAGTTCAATTACTATGCTTTATTATTGTCAAAAATGTGATTTAAAACTTTAGTAACAAATAAAATATTTTTCAGTCAAATGTGTCGTTTTATTTTAATTTTTCATACAGTATCATCATTTGAAGAGAATATGTTACCATAAATATTTCTTCGGAACCCAAAAATGAAGTTGATTTAAAAGGTTTGGTCCCATAACGTCAGAGTTTCAAATCTTAAGACTTGATTGTATAATTTTCCTCTCGGCATCCACTATTGGGATTTAATACCATTTTAACACAATCTCAAAAGTAAACGGTATGTACCAGTAAACAAGAGTACAAGGTGGATGGATTTTTTACATGTAAACTGAACCTATTAATTTTATAAAGAGTGGATTCGTATGTTTGTTAATGATAAACTTAAAAACTGGACCGATTTAGAAAAAAAAACACCTAGAGAGCTAAAAGTTAGTACAGATAGTAAGTGATATATAGCAGTGGATGTTTCTTTTTATTTGATTCGTAAAACCAAGCTTATATTATTTACTAGCTGTTGCCCGCGACTTCGTCCGCGTTAAAAAAGATAAAGAGTAGCCTATCACGTGTCCCGTACTTCTAAATGTTTATCTACCAAGTTTCATGAAAATCAGTTAATTCGTTTAAGAGTGATGAAGGAACATACATACATACAGAAAAAAATTCTAAAAATGGTCAATTTAGTTTCAGTATCATGTATAGAGCCTATATACACGATATTTCTGAAAACAAAGTAAATTACTCCATGACCGACCCCTATAGATTTATTATTAGTATTGATACTGTAAATAAACTTCAATGATCAATATCATGATGCAAACAAAAGCCTGATTGGATGTAGATTGTCGACCTGCGACCTGGGGTCTTATGTACGGAACAGCCAGTAATTCGTATTTATTTATAAATTTTATAATCTTCAATACTTTTAATTCTCTGGTGTAGGTGTAATAAAATACACTAGCACCATAATCAAAATATTTATTTATCAATTAGGTTATTATAAATTTTATGATCGTCATTATAAATTTTAATTTACCAGGTTTTCGGAAAAAAGTCAAGATGACGATCTTGAGAAGAAACTCGGGATACTATTTTAAAATATAAAATAGCACAAAACACAAATACAAACATAGTACGAGCTCCGAATCGCTTAAATCCAGGCTTCTATGTCGCTTAAATAATCAGTGATTTAAGGACCATATCTTTAAGGATAATGTAAATAAAACAAAATTGAGTGCATATTTCTAAACAATGCTTTATTTTTAATATGCAACTAGATTCTTTCATTAAAAAACTATAATTATGTTTAATCTAAATATCTGGTAGCATTTTCTCTATCCACTCCTTGATTATAAGCATGCCTTTCTTGTTGACTGAATGCCCTAGTGATTCCAATTGATGGAATTCGGCGTCGACTCCGTACTGTTTCAACTGGTTGTAAGTATTTTGGCCCCAGTCTAAATTCACTAAATCGTCCTTGTTGCCGTGCAACTGTAGTAGAGGAGGCACTGTATAAAAAAATTACACGTCAGTCGTTGGATTGCGCCTCAATGTGACAAAGAGGCTGATTTTGTGACAAGATGCCGATATAAATGCAAGAGTAATACACCCAGGTGTACAGCTTATCTAGTTTTTGAGACAAAATAAACCGGTTATTCATAAAATATTTAACAGCTTTACTAAGCATACAAAATATTAGAAATCAGTTCAAATAATAATATGTGCAGCATTAAAAAATCTATGTATCGAAGCAATCGCCAAATTTCTAAATCAATCAAATCTTAAGATTTATACAATTTTTGTTTTAATTTTTTTTCTCGAATTATCCGCAAAATTATACCATCCATTTTAACACAAACTCTGCTTATTATGGTCTTCTCCATGTCCCTAAAACTGTTTTTTTTTTTAAATTTTATTTTTAATTTTCTACACAGAATGAGTAAATTATTATTATTCATTCAGTTCAGTTCAGGGATCGTATGATTTAAACAACATGTTAGGCATGGATACTAATTTTCAGAGGAAACTTACAATTGGTCATTGGAGATTGCTCAAGATCCTTGTACACTAATGACTTTTCATTCAAGAATGAACTGAAAGCAAATGCTCCGGCGAGATTTCGATCCCATCTGTAGGCTGTGTGCAATGCTAAGGCTCCGCCCATTGAAAAGCCACCTGAAAATAAACACAGTTGCCACTGGATATCTAATGCTCATTTTCTCCAACAGACACCAAGACTTAGGGAACACCTAAGTACTATTTAAGCCGGTCAATCCGGCGCTTCATCAGGACATCCTGATGTGTTCCCTAACTCTAAGTGACAGTGGTGAAAACGGGCACAAGTGTTCCAAATTCACTTAAAACTGCCACTAAATTTGATTCACATGTGGTTGTGGGGTCTATAGCCAATTAGTATCTGTTCAACATCCAATACACTCCATTTAACAATTTAGTCATGTAGCTTATAGTATTTAATTAATTTCTGATATTTTGTTAAAGATTATGTGAGGGATGTCTATCAATATTAACTAAATATTATGAATATCAAAGTTAGATTGTTTAATTTCTAAATACTTTGATAGTAATTAACAAGACACTTAAATGTAAAACAGGACACCCATAAATAGATCACTAAAACGTAAGCCAGCAATGTGATCATGAGAGATGACTGCTGAAAGTTTTAACAAAACAATAAAATAAAGCAATTTGTAATGTAAAGATGTACGTACCAACAATAATCCTTTTGCTAGGGATTCCGGACTCTATTTCAGACTTTATGAGTCTTTTGATTTCCACTTCTATTGCGTTAATAGAGTTAGTCATCTCAGGGACATACTGTGATATTTTGGTACGGTCAAACCACACATGACTCAATTCACCTCCGGCTGGTGTATATGGTTGTAATGGTGCAGTAGGATAAATCACTTTTATGTGGGGAAAACTGAAGTCTTTGACCATAATATTAACCCACTCCTTCATATGGTCACCAGTAGCACCTAGAAAATAAAGTACTTTACGTTACAACATTCCAAGTCGGGGTCAGATCCTTTTTTGAATACTTTGTGAAGTGTGCGTGGTACTGGAAACTGCTTAATATAATGTATTATTTTCTAAAATAAATGTAGCCTATTATATTACTCAGAAAAAATACATTATGTGAGGTTTGTCTTAAATTAGGTTGTCTTGAATTCTTTTGTGGGTCTTATCTATAAATAAATTTAAATGTGTCATTAAAACTAAACTCTTCTTGAAAGGCTATTATAAAATCACTGATTATTTAAGTGACAAAGAAGCTTGGATTTAAGCGATTCGGCGCTCGTACTATGTTTAGTATTAAAAACTGTAATTGTATATTTTGTGCTATTTTATATTTTAATGATGACAAAAAGAATAGTATCCTGAGTTTCTTTCGGAATTTCTCAGGATCGTCATCTTGGCTTTTTTCCGAAATCCTGGTAAATTTAAATTTATAATGACTATCACAAGAGTTTCTTGTAGAAACCTAATTGATAAATAAATATTTTGATTTTGATTAAACAAATCTGAGCCAGCCATTTAGTGAGAGTCTCTTGTCGTGTTTGTCGAGGCTCTTCAGTATGAGACCGTTCTCCTATATGACTATCGGGACCAAGGAACATAATCTAGTGAGAGTATATGTTGACGATGTTGGTCAAATCGACATCCCACATTGCGGCCACCTCCTTATAGAATACCACCGTGAAATAACAGCGCATATATACGTGCTGTTGTGTTTCCGTGAGTGAGTAAGGGATGCCAGAGTCCATTACCCCATCCCTCCCTTATCCTTAATCCTTCTATGGTCGGCAGCGCACTTGTAGCACTTATGGCGTTGCTTGTGTTAGGCTACGGTAGCCTTAGGCATAGGCGACGGTAGCCACCTACCATCAAGTGGACCTTCAGCCTGTCTGTCGACCAAAAAGGCCACGTGAGCCAAGTCTATGTACTTTATAGATAGACATACATTATCCTAAGAAATAAATGACTGATTTGTACATTGTATTCAAAAATAAAACGAAGAAATGACCCAATAGAAACTTACCGGATCCATGAAAAAATATCACTGTGCCTGTATGTTTTACTCCGGTATGTTTTGTTATATAAAGAGCGCCTAATTTAGACATATTTAATTAGATACAAAATAAAAATACAAAAAAATTATATATAGAAACGAAACTCAGTGGAAGCACTTATTTTTAATTTATATTCGTATAATTATTATTAACTATAGATAGAATAGAAACAAAATCTATAACATTTATTTTTATATACATAATATACATAATTCATAATTTTACATCACACAGAGTAGGTACAGACTACAGACATAATAAGTTACTCTATGGTACAGACCACAAAAGAACAAACCACAGACTAAGAAGAGATAATAATCACAAACTATATAGTAGATACCATAAAGGTATAATTCCACAAGTAGGTATAGAGCGCTAGCGTTCAAGAGGGAACAGGGGCCGCGGGTGGGAACATACAACTTGATCTCGTCTAGCCCTCGCCAGTCATAACCGAACGCTTATGACGAACGTGTTCCCACTGAATAATCACTTAGTTTTTAAACAACGATGGTTAAATATGCCATAAAATCTTGTAAAAATTATACTAGGAAACAAAATAAACAGAAATTTGGCATCACATTTCATCGGTAATCTGCTAATTATATTTTTGAGCCGAATTAAAACTACACTTCGCGGGGGTGAAGTAGGTGTAGGACGGGCGCGGATGGAAGTGACACCGCACTGCCCCGCACCTACGCTACGATACTAGTGATTGACACGATCGACGCAGGAGTCGATATTTTTGGGTCATTATATATTTGATTTATATTTTCATGTGAAAATCCATGAATTTGTCTTATTATTAGATTTTATATGGTAGTAATATAGTTTATAGTTTATTGTAATTTTTATGTGCATGAATCAGTATCAAAATCAAAATATTTAATATGTATAATAAATATTTTGTATAATAAAATATTTTGTATTTTGTATTTTTGTTATACTAAAGTATTTAATCCTTACATATTATAAATAATCCGCCGCGTTTGTCTGTCTGTCTGTTCGCAATAAATTCAAAAGCAACTGCACCAATTTTCATGCTGTTTTCAACAATGGATACAAAGTTTCGCGGGCGAAATCGCGGGAAGCAGCTAGTTAACTATAATTTACAAAGTTATAGGAAATACGAGTCGCTTAGTAATCAAATCGAATTTCACAAATTTAGCTGCTTGAATAAACATAATTTTATTATAATAATCATACCTCATACATTCACTAATGGTCATATTATATAAGGATCAGATTTTACAAGGTTTTACAAGATAAGAGTAACATCAGAATATCGATAACACACGGGTTGTGTCGAACGATTGATTTACATCCCTATTCCTCACACATTCTTCGATATAACTATCTATAGCCTCACTTGTCTAAGCAATCGGAGCGATAGTAGCGTTCTGTACCTACCATTATTATTCTATGTAGTCAAGTCATGGAAACAAACCACAGACTAAGAAGAGATAAGTAATAATCTTTAAATAAAGTAAATAATCCACTATTTAGTTTGTGCTTAAACCAAAGCTTTAAAGCCTTGTCTTATGCATATTACCTTTTCTTAAGTAGGTAAAGTAATAATACATCGCCATAATGTGTCCGGCCAACACCTACTACTAAGCGTTCTATCATAATGGAGATTATATTTTTTTCCTATCTTCAATGTAAATAACACAAACTAAATAGTAGATACGTAAATAATATAAGAAACCTTTATAGTATTTATTTATTGAAAAAGATTTTTTTTGAAAAAATATTTTTAAAAAAAGTTTAATTAAATTGATTAAGATTGAAATGTAGACAAATATCAACCATAAAAATGACGACTTTTGGTAGGCTATCCGACTGTCCTTTTACAAAACTCTCTTCCATTGCTTTATTAATTTAATAACAATGACTTATTTAAAGTAACCGCTACAATCTGACAAGATAATTACGGTATGACGTCATCGCAGTACTGAGGGAATGAACGCAAATTTAAAAAGCTGTCAAACTTTACAACGCTGTATATAAGGAGCGTAGAGATAAGGAGAACAATCTTATATGGGTGTTAAACTAAAAAAGTGGCAACTAAAATCGTCGAATTGAGATGGCGCTGGTGTGTCTAGGGCAGTGATCTAGAGAGTTTGAGAGTATGAAATGAAACGGAGTGAAGTGCGCGCTGAGTTGAATTGTTTACTATCACTAGCTGCAACCAGCGCCATCAGTTCGTCGTCTTTCAACGGACACTTTTAATACACGGAGCTTGCGCTCCTTTACCTCTATTCTCCTTGGCTGTATAATAACTGGAAATCCTGGCCCGATTTCGATAAAACAAAAACTATTATTATTTGTACGAGTACGCGTATTAAATTCAATAACTTTTATAGTATAACATTTGATGTGTTGGTGATATCCATTATTATTTTTACATAAATATAGAAAGTATCAGTAAATATCCTAGTTTATTCCGACACAGAACAGATGTCGCTAAGTGTGAACTGCAAACCGTTTCCGAAGGATCTGTCAGGTAGCTAAAGGACACTATCTGACATTTAAAGTCACACACAAGTTAAGTTCATGTTAAGTTAGTTTACATCAGGCGGTGTCAACTTTGTATGTAGGAGATTAGAATACCTATTAGGGATAAAAATGTTTATTGCTATTAGAAAAAATAATTTTAACCTGGTTAATTATATCTGGTAACACCATTCTTTCCCTGACAAAACCAAAACAAAACAAACCAATATGGCGTATCATATGTGATCGTATCGGTGGTATTTTTATTTTCATTTCGTTTACTGTTGAATTCATTCTTTTTTAACTGTGTTTTCTGTTATCTACGATGCGAGTTGAGTTGATTAGTTTCCTCCTCCGTCTACGTATTACGTTTACGTGAGACAGTGACTCTTGTGAAGTGAGTGATTTTAGAATTTAGTGAATAAGTGCAGTTCACAATTCAGTACTAATTAAGTGCACTAAATTATAAGGATTTTAGTTTGATGTTATTTTAATTTTTTTACTTTATATAACAAGAAAATCTGTCAATAAATGATATGTGGTAATAACAAAAAGTTTTATTTCATTCATTACGATGACTTTTACCATCGTGACTTTTTACATTCTAGTCTAGCCATATTATGGTCATAATGTATTTCCATCCATTTAATTAGAATTAGAACTACTAGAATGGTTAAAAAGTCACGATGACAAAAGTCACTCGTACGCAATACCACCAAGTCACAGAAAATTACCAAGTAGTACCAATTGAAGTATTGAAAAATGCCGCCTTTCAGAAGTACCTTGGGTTAAGCCTAGATGGCGCTACAAAGGCAATCCATTCTACGTTTTTTTGTATGAAGTTGTCATTCTTCGACGAAAGGAGTAATAATGTTCTGTGGTTTACATTACAAGTTTATCTAAGCAAGTGTATCAAACCGGCGGCGGGTTCTTAGATATTTTCTTTTATACGCGAATAAATGTTGTAAAGACTGTCCGATGTGTTAAGTTTAAGTGTTTTAAAGTTGTACACAATCAGCCTGGTGAGTTTTAATTCAAGCGGATACACAAAAACGTGAACTTAATAATCAAAACAGTGCGTTTGTTGTGTTTATCATCACTTAAAAGTTTGTGCGCTTTTTTTGGTAAGTTTCACACATATGTCTAGTATAATTTAACTTGTAACTAGTTTTGAGAACTACTATATAACTACTTACATTAACTTTTAAATATTTGTTGCCAAATTATTGCGCACGCGAATCGTGCACACATTGTATCTAAGTTTTGACAGATACAACCGTTCGTTTATGTTTAAAATTTTCAATTTAATTATAATTTTTTGTTTGAATGACAAGGTATTATTTTTGATTTTCATCTAAGTAGTTTTAATTTTAATATACTGCCAAACTTATATAACGAGTCTTATTATTTGAAATTTATCTGCTTATTTGTTTAGTTGCAAGAAAGGAATATTTCTTACATTCATCTGTTCTTTTATAAGGTTGCCTTGCCTGGGCAGGCCGCATGCACGTATACCAAAAAAAGATAGATTGGTTTTTAAGAAAGTGGATTTTTATTACGAACACCATAAGGTCTTGTTTCCGCTGAGCTGTTGTAGAAGAGCGAAAGGGACGCGATGGCGGCGTCGTCGTCGTTCGGACGCCGCGCCGTCGCCTTCCCAGGTAGATCGGGGTCGTCGCAGGCGCATACACTGAATAAACTTCCAAAGATTACACTTTTAACAGAACTTCTATTAAGTAAACTTAACTCGAGTCATGGCGATTCAATCAAATAATTTTATTGGGAACTTTTCGGTGCAAAAAAATCAATCTCTCACCTAAATTTGCATATAATTTTTTTTTTTTTTTAAGTGAAAACTTCTATAGCCGCGTTATACGACTTTGGGTAGGGAAAAAATGTATGGGTTCGCGTCAGCAACATGCTATTAGCTCACAGTTAATGCGCGCGCAGCTGTCTACGTACGCGATCATGCCAACACATTGCATAATATACCCGATTGTATGTGTGTGCGTGTGCGTTGGACGCTCAGTTTTAAGTTTTCACTTTGTCGGCAGTCCTCATGACTGCCTCCGTTTGTTTTTTTTTTTCACTTGGGCTCGCTCGAATAAATAAATTTCCTATCTTTTTTGGTCAATTTTTTTTTTCTATCATTTACCGTATTACGATTTGTTTATTGATACAAATTATATGGCCGTAAACTGATATGGCCATTAAAATTATATGTCCTATATTAGATATTTTTCTATATTAGTCCTATATTAGACTGTTTCAACGAGTAGGTACGCAAATGCATGAATTAGGGCAAGAAAGCCTAACAAACAAATAAACTTACTTTCGCCTTTGTAGTATTAGAAGAAGAAGAAGGAGGTAGATTGACACATAATATTTTATAAATTTATATTTATAATATATGTAATTAAATAAAAATTTACTAGTAGTGAAAACATAAATGATAAATACTATAATATTATATCGAATCGAATGTATGTAATGTCTGTTTATAGTCTAATCTATGACACGGCGTTACTTGTACATAACTAAGTAGAATTGTCATGAAGCTTTTTTTTTGGTACCGGACAAGACCACATAAAATGAATGAATACACAGTAATTTAGTTTGTAGCTTATAATGTAGAAACAAGTAATTTAGCTTATTTCTACATATTGTATCTACTAATTAAGTAACTAAGTAGGTAATAACTTAAACGTAGGCACATAAGTATTAAAACTTATCAGCTATAATAATAAAAAAAAGCGTGTTTCGTTTGTTATTTTTTTGCAAAATTATAAATTTGACTCGTAAGATTTGAAACCGGTTATTTGGTGTCGATCTAGTTTAATTTAATTTTGTAAGATGCC
This sequence comes from Synanthedon vespiformis, assembly GCA_918317495.1. Lineage (NCBI taxonomy): Eukaryota > Metazoa > Arthropoda > Insecta > Lepidoptera > Sesiidae > Synanthedon > Synanthedon vespiformis. Next base: position 11,059,229 of record OU906947.1, read on the forward strand.
GCTTACATCAATAATGTTTTTGTAATGAACTAGAATATTTTTTAGACCAAGACAACCATATTTTATAATGTAAAATACATAAAGAAGCGAAACTAGAACTAAGATGGAACTAAGTTAGAATCTCAAACCAAATCGTGATACAGGTTCGAAATTTACACCACAGATGTCCATATCCTTAATAGTTAATGTTCACCAGATTTCTCCTAGATGGCGCAGCATAGCACTTCGATCCTTTTATTTCATATTCATTTCTAGTTTATAAGCAAGTTTATAAGATTTCTAGTTCAAGAATAAGACAGTGTGATATAATATAACTTTAACAAAGGCTGATGAAAATATCACATGATTTAAGTAATTTGTTTTTATGTTTTTACTAGCTGGTGCCCGCGACTTCGTCCGTCTTGAAAAAATTTAAAGAAATAAGCAATAAGATTTCTTTATAACGCTTGACAACTTTTTGCTATGAAAATTTGGCCAGGCGTTAATATTATAAATGCGAAAGTAACTCTGTCTGTCTCGCTTTCACGCCAAAACTACTGAACCAATCACCATGAAATTTTGCATACACGTTGTCTGGGACACAAGAAAGGACATAGGATACCTTTCATCTAATAAAAAAGTAATGTTCCCGAGGGATTATCTAAAATATAACGATTGGCCAATGTGTTATAGCAACAAGTTGTCAAGCGTTGTAATTGCTTTTATATTTTTAATTTATCATCGCGTACGACGTCGCGGGCACCAGCTAGTATCTTATATATGTGTGTTTGTATTGTAGTATTTTCTTTATGTTCGTATAATATAGGTACTGTACTTATTTATTGTTCAGCGCACAACTAAATACTTACCTATTAAATGTTTAGCGAGTATCGCGGCCTTAATACGATAAAAATTACACGTTGCCAAGCACGCCCGCCATTTTTTACAATAAATAAATTCTGTCTGACGGCGAAATTATATTTTATGTTTATAAATAATTAAATTTAATATAGGGTCTGTGGCGAATGCACGCGAAACCTCGTCGACGAGACGGATAGAATACATGCATGTATATAATATCCATTACAGATAGAATGGATTATATAATCATTTATACATTACTAGCTGGCGCCCGCGACTTCGTCCGCGTTGAAAAAGAAAAAAGTATCTACCAAGTTTCATGAAAATCAGGAGTTACAGAGGAACATACATACTCGTACATACAATAACTACACTTACAGTTTTATTTAAGTATTACTTTTGATGATGATGACACCACCGTGTGTGTATAATAAAATAATTTAATCCGTACTAATATTATAAATGTGAGTCGTTCTGTCAGTCTGTCTGTCTTTCACCTTTTCACGCCGTTTACTGCTGAAATTTAATCACATTAAATTTTGCATACGCATACATTTGATACAGAAAAGGGTGTCTAATACAGAAAATATGTAAAGTTTTATCGAAATTCGGTCAGTGGTATTTGCAAGAAATAAATAATTACAAAATTAGTTATTTTTATCAGCGTCCTAATGCAATGGAATATTCAATGTATTGAACTAAAATAAAATATGTTTTAGTGAAGTATTATAACTTCATCGCAAAATATTAATAATGGGCTACAAAGTGAATGTTGCCATAAGTGTTTAACATCAATCAATGTGCGATTTGAACACGAATATGTATTATTTGAGGCTAAAATTTATGGTACTGAATTATATGGTTTCAAGCATAGCCGTGTGCTCGCCGCTTAAACTGTGCACAAAATGTACAATCCCGTAATAAATATTATAGTCAGATAAGAGTGTATCAAAACTGACCCTCAAACATCATGTTATGGATGTTTTAGGATTAACACATATATATAGCGCTTATTTTGAACACTTTTGTTCAAAGGCAAAATCATTCTGTTTTGGTTATTGCTGATAAATACATTATTTTTATGTAAAACTAGCTGGTGCCCGCGACTTCGTCCGCGTTGAAAAAGAAAAAAAAAGTAGCCTAGCCTATCCTGTGTCCTGTACGTCTAAATGTTTATGTATCTACCAAGTTTCATGATAATAAGTTATTAGTTAAGTTTCGTTTACATATTATATACATACATACATACACATACAGATTTATTATTAGTATTGATTAATGTAGTATGGAATAACAATTTTTTTTTTTACAAGAAAATAACCTATTATCAATACTAATAATAAATCTGTAAGTGTATGTATGTATGTATGTATGTATGTATGTATGTATGTATGTATATTTAATCCTTATCCTTACTAATATTATAAATGTGAATGTGAGTTTGTTTGTTTGTAATTGTAACGCTTTCACGCAAAAACCTACTGAACCGATCACTATGAAATTTTGCATACACGTTGTCTGCGACACCAGAAAGGACGTAGGGTACCTTTCATCCAGGAAAAAAGTACTGTTCCCGAGGGATTATCTAAAATATAAAACTGTAATTAACGCCTGGCCAATGTGTTATAGCAACAAGGCGTCAAGTCAAGTTATATTTTCAATTTAAATCATCGTCGCGTACGAAGTCACGGGCACCAGCTGGTATAAAAGATAAAAGAAAATTCATTTTTTCAATCAAATAATAGAGAAGTTGATCAAACAATTAAATGCAAATAGGTTAACACTTACATTTAGTGACTAACTCGATGGGCGGTTATGAAATTATTTTACAAAGTTTGCCTAACATATTAGGGGCCCGCGGAGCACGCCCTGTGGTCTACAAGGGGCCCCGCCATGTTACAATTGCTCAAAATTATCCGGTTCGCCGCGGGAGGTTCAAATATCAAAAGACTTATTCCCAATTTGATTGAAAACGGATTTATTTATTTATTTTTCTTCGTTACGGAATAGGCTTCGCATAGTTTTATTGCGATACATGTCTTAGCAACTAACTCATATTGTATTATTACTATAAACCCCCCTAGGTTTTATAGTAAGAGTACTTGATAGTTAATTCAACGGTGCATTTTACTTAGTGCATGTATGCGACATTGTTACTTCGCTTGATCTGACTTGGACGTTGCTAGCATAGTTTTATATGAATCGATAAATTCTCTTATTAGAGCGATGTACATACGCGTATACTGTGGTCAGGCCAGCATTACATCCATAATACCTTGTGAACTCGTAAGCAGTTTAGAAAATAGTTCATTCTACTTAAGGAATTTGACAAAACTTAGTTGTTGTCTCGCTCCTTAGCCGAAGTATGCATCAGATTATTACAAGCAATTTTGATATAAGTAGGTATTAGAGTTGGAAATGAGTAATGAAAAATATGGAGTCTAGTATTAAAACCACATAGAAGCTGATTAACTTATGAACCGGACATCAACCCCACTTCTTTACAGAACTGTGTGAAACAGCACATGCGCTTTTCTGTTTCGGTGTGTAATTTAATTTAAACACATAGCAAATGTACCCATTTCATCCTAAACTCTCTTCTTACCGTACATTTTATTGCGTATTACTTCCATTGCTTTTATTTCTCAGGCGTTATAAGGCACTTACTTACCCGTCATCGTTTTTATCACTACATATTATAAATATAAAGTCCTCCGCCGCGTCTGTCGATCTGTCTGTATGTTCGCGATAAACTCAAAAACTACTGCACCCATTTTTACTGTGTTTTCAGCAATGGATAGAGTGGTTCTCGTGGTACGTTATAGTATATAATTTACAAAGTTACGCGGGTGAAGGCGTCGGGGGACTTTGTTTTATAATATGTAAAAATAAATCAGCGCGTGAACTCAGAATAGTCCTTTACAAATTTGTATAACGTTTTTAGACGGTGGTTTCAAGGCGCGTTGAACACCAACAGCAGCGCCCCAAATGAAATCAAATACTGTTATCAAAATTGTGTTCATTGAGCCTTGTAATGGATTTTTAGATTCACAAGTCTTGTAGGGCGTTCATATAAGATACTAATATTGCATATATATTGCTTTTAGGTAATATTGCTGTTACCCCCCATTTGCGTTTCTGTAACTTTGCAAGATTTTAAAATTATTGTGTCGGGCCGTCGGCCTTCAGTCAGTTAGTTAAGAGTTTAGATCTGAAACTACAACAAAAGATGTAACAAAAGATGTTCAAATGTATTGTACATGCCATGAATTAATGGTATGTACAATACATTTGAAGTATTCATTACTAATTTTGTTAACATTAACAAGGTTGAATAAATATATCAAATTAGTGTTTTTGCCTGCGACTTCGTCCGCGTCCGATCGCTACCAAACTTCACAGGAACACACGCTACACTAATCTGAAGATTGTATGAAAGTTTCATCAAAATCGGTTCAGCGGTTTTTGTAGTCCATAGGAGACATACATAGGTATAGGTAGGTACATACATACATACATTGCCTTTTGCATATATGTAGATTTACAATGATTTTCTTATCACAAAATATTATAGAATTATTTATTGTTTCGAAAGGATCTTTTATTTTATGCACAGCATAAATACGAGGTTTGGGTTGGGTCGTGCGTGCACGCTTTAAGCGCATTCGAGTCTCTCATTAAGAATTATAAAAATATAATAAACAGTTGCATATGAGCGCTCTCCTACACAGTAGCCGACGGAAATTATAATGTATTAACTGGCACTGTTTACATTGACACAAGCTGAGCGACAAGCGGGTTAGGAATTTATTTTATTTTAGCCTCTTGTCATTAGCGTAAGAATTAGTTCATGCCCCGTAATAGAGCGTTAACTGAATACACAATACTGACGAATCTGTTTTATTCGTCTTAGGGCCTCTTTCACCAACTACAAGTAAGTTACTTTTAGAAATAATTTTCTTTTCATTGAATTATGCACTCGGTTTACTGCATCATTCGATAGGCGATTTTTTTTCATTATTTTCTTTTCAATGTTTGGGACTTTCACCGTACAAACAAAGGTATATCAGCTCCATTATCCCCGGTTACCGGTGACTTTAAATGACAGTTAGCCTACTTGACAGATGGTGAAAGAGGCGCTTATTCGTACACAAAACCTCCAACCGCCTTAACTTCTTAACCGTATAATCATGATATTTTGGATACACGTTCATAGGGACAGGTCACATAAGGTACAGTCGGCCGCGTAAGTCGATTAAATTGAGTGTGTGTTAAAAAATGTTGCGGCGCCATTTAGTGGCGGCGCCACCGTCATTATATAAATAAGATGTCAAGTCAGGCTATATTTTTTTATTTTTCAACGCGGACGTAGTCGTAGGCACCAGCTAGTATGCTTCCGAAGTTGATAGGATAAAAAAATATTAAAGGCATCTTTTCATTGCGCACAACATCACACACGCGTGAAATAAAATATTTGGATATTTGACTTTTAAGAAAGTTTCACAGTTCACAGCCTTATCTTAAAGGGCATTTGCGTGCAAATTTTTTTTATATATTTTTTAATCTATAATCGAAACTTTTAAATGGTTTACATGAATCAATTTTATATCTCGTAAAAATGTCCAAGTAATAATTTAACACCATATTTGTATAAGGAACGCAATATGAAGGATCGAGTCTTGCTGGAGATGTGCTGGAGTCCCAAAACAATTTTCAGTCACATAACAAATTGATTTTAATCATTTTAGTATATGCCGTTAAAAAAGATAATAAATATTTATAAGCAATAGGTATAGTGCTTGGACACTCAGGCGTTAGTTTTTTTATATGTATGATTCCTTGGGAACAATATATCTACCTTTTTCTGGATGAAAGGTACCGCATTTTCTTTTTTGTCTCCTGACAACGTGTATGCAAAATTTCACGATGATATGATCAGTAGTTAAGGCGTGACAATGGAACAGATAGATATTATAATTACTTTGACATCTATATTACTAAACGGATTTTTAATTATTGATAAACTCTACGTCAGGTTAGATGTGTCTAATTAACTAAATTTATATTAAGAAAGTCAGCGGATCATATAATAATTATATTTCATAATAATTGTTTTCTGTAACCGCTTCAGTAATAACAAGTTGCAAACAAAAATTGGTAGGTGTATTTACGTGCATCGGTAATTCATTATATTACTTGGGAATGGGTAAGCATTCGTAACGTAACATCTACAAATTACTGTGCTGTTTTAAATAACGAATAAACAATAACTACAATGTTATAAGCCATAAATTACAATGTAATGCCTTGTATATTTGAAATTTCGTCCTCGAAGGAAGGTACTGCTCGTATGTCCATTATTATTTACAAATTTTCTGTATTGTACAAATTTGTATGATGATCTATACATGAATGATAATGTATGTATAGCTATGATATTTTTCTAATCTACTGTCGCTTTAAGATTAACTTTAGGTAGACATATAGCATAGTTATTCAGTTAATGAATGAAAAAGAGCCTATACATATTCTTACTGGTGACGAAGACAAGACCCTCTTACAAAGACCGTCCTCTGACATTTCTAGACAACAGCTTTTTTAGTTTTTTAGTAAATGCGGACGGTCAATTTGATGGTAAGTGGCCAGAGTTACAGCGGCCACCCACAGGGGGTACTTTTTTTACCGCAGAGAACTAGATCTCCACCGTGCATGGGGAGATCGGTGTGGACCCATATACCCTTATTTTGAACTAGTACATAGGTTTAGAAGTTAGCAGAGGAAAGAGAGAGATCAACCAACGTCTTTATTTTATTCTTATTGCCTTTTTTAAAACTCGAAATAAGAGTGCCATTTGTTTTTTACTTTAACCCTATAACAGTTTTTCAAAATGACTTAGGTAAGTAGTTCTTATAACAGGATAATTATCACGGCGACAGTTAACTTCAAAAAGGAAACTTTCAAAAGGGGAATTATAATCTTCCGGAAACTCCCCTTGTTTTCATCGAAACATTCCGCAAGTACGAACATAACCTGACGTTATTACGTTATAGGTATGTATAAAATAATAATGTTCGAACCGGCTCGGAACCGTCCAGTAATTCATGCAAATCGGCTACATATAAAGTATCTAATTCGTGCCGTTTCAAACAAAAAGCTTGCGTAATTTTAAGGCGAACGAAGCTACCGAGTTGGACTCCTTCATTATATGCCACAATCAAATTGTAAGTAATTCCAATAAATATGGATGTGGCCGGAGTTACCTCACTTGGCTATAGTTAACTGATCCTTTATATCGACATCTAATAAACAGTTGCAAATCACGAGAAAGCCGAACGAACCATAAATTGATATGTTTATTATTACTTTCTCACGATCCTCGGACGATAGATGAGGGACTTTTTAATCTGTATTAAACTTAAACGGATCCATTTCCATAACCCTGTTAGTGGCCACTTCTGCCTTTATACCTACCTACAACTTCAATTCAAAGTTTACTTTTACGCTTTAACTTGGCATTCACGTTTTCAGGGGTACAGAAAAAGACATAGGGTGCCTTTCGTAAAGAAAAAAGTAATAAAAAATAACACCTGAAAGAAATATATGAACAATAAAGATTGAATAAATGACTGCTCGTATATTTTTGTGAGACATATAATTTTGAATTTTTCAACGCTTATAAGGGCGGCGGACGAGTTCGCGGGCAAAAGCTAGTTTCATATAATGAAGCTCTTTCGGTCGTTCTCTGGTGGGACAGTTTAAATTTTTTAACTTATTAAATATTACATTATTGTAAGTTTATTAACAACCCAATATTTTAAAATCTAATTTAAAAATGATAAATTATTAATTTTTCATCAACGCACAAAAAAGCGGCACGAAGGAAGACCAGTCGCAGACAAAATCCAATAAAAGAAAAATAAAATACAAATAAATTTATGTTTTAAATAATTGTTACAAATGCCAAACAATATTTAATTACAATTTAAAATGAAATGCATATTATCGATCGAGTCTTGTGTTGAAAATTGTGTTTCAACTGTATGCATTACAGTAACTTTGTTGGTTCTTATTTGCCATGTTATAACAACGTCCCGCCACCAATATAAGGTATAATTAATCACTTAGATAAACGCCACCAATGAAGGAAGGAAGTAAGCTACGTTTATATTTTGTGTGACAAAATACCTAGCAGTTTGATCCGGACATAAAAACTCGAACAGCCAACGCCTAGTGATGTTACACGCAACAATTGAAATATATCGACATAATTAATAGAATAGAAAAGACTATAAAGTTAAAGTGAAACAATTTTGTAGTTAATTTGACATTTTTAAGTGCTATTGGTTTAGGAAAAAGGAATAAATAACATTTGAATAGAAAATAGTATTTTACCATTTAGTTTTTTTAAAATCAAAATGGTTGTTTTTTGATATATTATTATTTTGAATTGTGACATAAATGAATATATCAATTTACCTATATAAAAATGTTATGTTGGTTAGTGTATGCTTCAAAAACTTGAAAACTAGCCGACGGATTGACTTAGATTTTTTACACAACATTGCATTTAAACAGAGAAATAATCTTAATTCATTTTTTCCCCAAAATGCTAACGGAAACCGATTAAAAAAATTATAATTTTCATACGTTGACCGTTGTTATGGCAACCGTGGAACTTTTGTTGACTGAGCCACAGCGAAGCAGTGCGAGGTGCAGCTAGTAATAAAATATTTATTTACACTTTATATGCTATTAGACGTTTGTTTTACATACTTTAGACAAGATTGATGTGGCTGTTATTTGGAATATTAATTTTTAATGGCAGTAGTAGTGGGTAGCGACAAAAATAATATGGGTATTCGAGGCTTATTTATATCTCTGACATATACTCTGAATGTAGTAGTGTCGATGTTTAAAAAGTGAGTAAGGACATCCGTATCGTTTCACATTGGAGCCTCTCGCGCCAACGCTTATCGGTGCCCGTTTTACATTTTTATTGCCAGCGGATACGGACCGCGCAGTGCCGACATTATTATTTCTCCCTCGCAATTATTGTTTAGAGAAGTCCACTACCAGTCGCTTAACTGATCGTGTAACAAGTTTACTTGGTTTTGTTCACCATATACAAAAAAATATCCAATACATATATGTAGATATATCTGTATCAGACACCGATCAAACGGGAAAGTAGTTTGCTCTAAATATATTTTTCAGCGAAAACTGACAAGATACCGGAACCTATGAATAAATGTAGATACTTTTTATTTTATTTAGGTTATTTATAAAATGACTGTTTAGTAATATTAATTTAGAGCCATAAGTTACGCTAGCATTTTTGTCGTTGCATTTATCGAAATAATATATCTTTGCGTTGAAATACTTAACCTCAAAGATTACAATATAAAACATAAAAAAATGGTTCATAAAAATTCTTAAAAAAATGTTACAAAAAGTTTTGTTACTGTGAAACGAGATTTTTTTTATATAAGATGTAGAGCAATTGAGATCAACAACGGGTATCCTCCAACTTGATTTCAACCGACAAGTATCTAACGCATTCAATACCGGCCAATAGTACCTAGTAAGTACCATGAATTGCGTCCGAAATTCTATCTCGATATTCGAGAATGGTATTCATTTCAATACCTACACGTTACAGGTTACATGTGGAAATGGTTAATTGTGACACATGTACAATTAAGCAGAGAATGTAATCTATACCAATATATAAAGCTGAAGGCTCGAATTGAAATTCTTTTTGTGTTGGATAGTCCACTTATCGAGGAAGGCTATAGAGAACGCGGACGAAGTCGCGGACACTAGCTAGTTTATTATATATTTTAAATTTTGGCTTCACGTCAGTCCATTTGAAGCAATGGACTGATCGTTACCAGTGGCGCCTACATCGCATATTAAAATACTACCTAGCTAGCCGAGCGGGGTGAGTGGCACCACGTGACATTTTTCTAATACTTCACTTTTAAAATCAAACTCGTAATATCTTTCGCATGGAATGTCCGAATTGAATAATTCAAAAAGTTTTATAAAGGTACTGAAGCAGTCTTGAATATGGAGTAATTTATTTTGATAAGGATTAATACCAAGATTACAAATAAAAGCCTTTTCCAACGGCGGCATTTCCATTATTTTTTTTAAATAGAAAAAACTTTCTGTGGCATATCATGACACTTTCATTAAGTCGTATAGTACATTATTTTGTTCTTTCATAAATAGTTTTTGCAGCGCACGCGTTGTAAGGAATATTTTAAGTCATATTTTTACACCTTGGGTTACATTATTGTAGTTTTAGTAAAGATTCATTTTTTAAAAATATAATATAGCTTATGTTACTCGCTGAAAATGTAGCTTCCTAACAGTGAAAGAATTTTTAAAATCGGTCCAGAAGTTTCGGAGCCTATTCAATGCAAAGAAACAACTCTTTCCTTTTTAGGAAAAGTTTGAAGTAAAGATGTAAAGTTTGAATGTTTGTTCGTTGTTATGTACAACAACACAGCTGCTGCAATTAGGCTACAGACGTTGCTAGGATTAAGGATTTATCCTTAATCCATTATCCTTATTATCCTTAGGATTATTATTGGTTTTATTGATTATTTTTTTAAATACTGATCTACATACTAAAATTTCTTTAGTTTTGTAATGTGCACAATGTATACGCGATGCACAATGTAATTCGCTGCAGATTAGTATACGAACCAATATGACGACGAATTTTTCATTTGTTTTTTTTTTATTTTTTTTTTTTATGTTAAGGTCGACAGACAGGCTGACGGTCACGGTCCCACTACTAGTCCGCCTATAACATAAGCAACGCCATAAGTGCTACAAGTGCGCTACCGACCATAGAAGGATTAAGGATAAGGGATAAGGGATTTTTTTTCAAAAAGTAGGCATATATTGTATATATAATATGCAGTGTAAGGTATCTTATTCTATTACAGCACACAGACAGTCCGTGGGCGTGAGCGGAAACCGTAGAGCAATATCCGCAAGGAAACGCCGTAGACCGCCCTTCGTAAAGTCGCTACGGCGAGCTACTAAACGCTACGACTGCGCAAAGCTCGTCGGAGACTATTATTAGCGTTCATTACTGCTAATCGATTTAACCATTCACGATCGATTCATTGGGGTAATGATTAACTACTTACTAGATTCTAAAATATTGATCGCTTTCTCTTATTAATCATCAATACTAATAATAAATCTGTAAGGGTTGGTCATGGAGTAAGTTACTTTATTTTCAGAGAATCGTGTTTATAGGCTCTATACATGATACTGAAACAAAATTTTTAGATTTTTTTTCTGTATGTATGTATGTATGTTCCTCCATAACTCTTAAACGAATTAAATGATTTTCATGAAACTTGGTACATAAACATTTAGACGTACAGGACACAGGATAGGCCACTTTCTTCTTTTCAACGCGGGCGAAGTCGCGGGCGCCAGATAGTTAAAGAATATAATGGTCCAATATCCCTCACCTGAATTTTTTCTGATTACTAACAGGCTGAAACTCCGTGAGTAGCTTCGGTTTGCCGAGACGTCCACCTTTTTCTAGATTAATTAGCAGCCGTAAAAAAACTTCCAAGCGTATGACTGGGAAAACGTACTTCCATTTTATTATACAAATGTTTACTAACCTGCAGACAAAAAATCAGATAGTTATTAATAATATTTTTTATGACCTATTTATTGTGATATATTGGGAGCCTTTTTTTTGGGAGGGATTGGATTACTAACCAGGCGATAGTTAAGCAAGGAAACATAAAAATAACTTAGTTTAAATTATATACCAATGAAGCTACGGTTTAGGTATGCGTTGAAACCCTTCGATATATTTATTTATAAGGAAGTGAAGACAAATTAAATAAGCGCCCCGTCGAAAATAAATTGCAATATGCCGTAATCTCCGTCGGTGAGGTGACAATATTTGAATTATATCAATTTATCTGCCGCCAATCAGGTGAAGAGAGCCTACTACCACCCACCAATCGCTACGCAGTATTTAAATTTCACTTTTTCCGCTCCGATTGTCGTCTGCCAGAGAATTACAGCAACGATCTTAGGGTGGAACTAAATAGGAACGAAGTGAGATATCGAAAATTAGAAATCGATATTATCCCAGTCAAATTAAGCCGAATATAGGCTTAGTAGTGGATTGGTATCCATAACTGGACATGCCTTATGGCCTTACGGGCCTTACCGAGATAAATACGTAAAACAAAGCATATGATAGGTATTTTATAATTTTTGTATTTTTCGGTATGCAATCAGGGGAAATAAATCGTGTAGTTTTGAAAATTGTTACAATTATACTTTACGGTATCCAGATTAACATACTAAAAGTACTCAAGGGTGAGGGTTGTGCTGAGGTGTGTAGGGTTGTGCTGGGGGTTGAAGGTACCTTTTTTCTGGTTTTAGCTCATATCGCGAATATCTGTAGGAAAAGCATTATGATTACTTCTGACAAAAGTTTCTACATGAAATTGTCTATAAATTTTAAATTTTATTATTATTTTAATTTATTCTAAATTTCTAATTATAGCATAGACACGCAGGGATATTTGACATCTAAAAAACCGTCTTCAAATTTCCAACCATAAATTCCAGTTTATGTGGACCGTGTGAGGTCATTTAGTATACATACATTTGGTTGTGTAACCTTGACGAGTCCTTTGGATAAGTGTTTAGGGAGCTTGCCTTGACGTTCTGTTTCAGTGGTCCCGGGTTCGATTCCCGGATTACTCACCAAAACGTAGTGTGCCCTGCCACTAACATTTCTTGTTATCTTCTAATTCATACTGTTTTATTTTCAGGTGCATACAGTAAACGTGGTAACGGGTGCAGTGAAGATATACTTTCTCAGTTATTTTGTAAGTATTGCAACGAAATGCCAATTTAAATATAAAAAAATAATTTCAACCTATCCATTGATTTAGTATAACATTGAAAAATTAAATGCCCAGTGCCTGTATTACCCAAACAGAAATCAGTATTTTTATATAATTTACAAAGTCACACGGGCGAAATCGCGGGCAGCAGCTAGTATAGCAAGGCATATTATGATATATTTTCTATACAAATATTGGAGTGACCGTACACGCAGCTATAATATATATTTCTATGACGTGGCTTGGCTTTATGGCTTAAGGGATGATTTTAGTAGCGAGACAATAGTTTGAAATCTACATCCAATCAGTCAATCGTACGGTTAGTTAATTTGTAAACGCAGTTAGAAAACAGTGGCCAGTGAATTTCCTAGTGTGATCCGGGTGTGCCTACGAATGACGCACGTTCGTACAAACATTCGGCCGATAAAATATAAGTAACTTTATTATACCAACGCCCTCAACAATCATTAGGCAATGTTAAACATTGGCTTGGACTCGATATATGAGACCCAGTTTATGAGTATTTACATTGTGCTCCTTGCCTACGTGTGCAGGCAGGGCTTATTAAAAAAAAATCTTTTGTTATACTTTTTTTAAATGTAAAGGACTAGATGTCTGTTTGATGGTAGAGTTATTTATGTTTCACGGTATGTATTGTATGGCTTATGAAACTTCAATTATAATAGGCTTACGAATATCAAAAACTTGCATAAGAATTTATTTATTATCATTATGAGGACTTCCTTTTATGTAATACTTAGATCTTTTATCCTCATCATCTTAGCCGTAGGACGTTCAATGCTGGACTTAGGCCTCCCCCATGATTATCCAAAAGGACCGGTCCGAAGCACACTGTGGATATTTGCCCGTCCGTGGTCTCCACACGAGAACCTTCGTAAAATGTGTCGGTAACTTTCGTTCGTCTACAGATTCGATTTCGCTGTGTATAACGCCGAGATTAGCCGTCTCCTCTCCATAGCTTGTTGAGCGACGATGAGCTTTTTGCAAATTTCATATAGTTAAAGACCAGGTTTCAGCGCCATATGTCATCACTGGCAACTTTTATTTTGCTGATAGGGTTTTCTAATGGTATTTCGAACTAACTCCATACAATTGAAATTTCATCTATGTAATTGCAGTGGATCAAATTTTTATTAAAATGATTTCGTGGGAACAAATTACAAGCCCTCATTGGCGACAAAAGTATAGCATGTACGTATATATAATTTAAATTACGTAAATGTAATTTTTTTACCTAGTTACTGTTTAGTATAGAAAAAAATACAAGTTCATAAAAGTCACATAGACAACAAAATAAAGATTTTATGAGTGTTTATAAAGAAGTTAATACTCGTGAAATCGTTTGTTATTGCGCAATCTATTAATAAAAAATCGATACACCCTAGACTGTTTTCTCCCTTATTATGCAAATTGTGGCTTTGATTTAACAGATTAAATCATATCTGTAATTTTCACAGTAAGGGGTTCGTATTTGATTGCCACTATTGGCCTGAACTGAGTCTCTAACTGTGAATGCAATACTTGTTGTATACACTCATTATTCAACACAATTGGCTCAATTTGCATTCACTGTACACCTTTTGTAATCAAAGAACCTAAGAAAAGGAGGAGGGCTCTAATTTCATATGTTTAAAAACTCAGTAATTCAAAATAACTAATAAGCTAGCAAGTCGTGTATTTGTGCTTGTTTGCAGAATGTTTCCTTTTATGAATTAAACATTTTTTCCTAGAGTTGTGACCAGTAAATGGATAGCAAACACTGGATAGAGAGTCTTCAAATCCCCCCTGTTGAGGGCTTTAAGTGGGGCACGGTATAAAGACGGCTACATAGGTAGGTAAATAGGTATATGTGGGCAAAGGGATGTAAAGGATTCATTTCTTCTTATTAGTATATATAGGTTTAGTAACGAAAGAGAATTATTCATTTTAAAATTTAATATAATTACATGTGAGATGTTACAATACAAGTGAGATAATTTTAGGTTATAATTTATAGGATTACTAGCTAGTGCCCGCGACTTCGTCCGCTTTCTCTATAGCCTAAGCCTTCCTCGATAAATGGACTATCTAACACAAAAATAATTTTTCAATTCAAATCAGTAGTTCCTGAGATTAGCGCGTACAACCAAACAAATAACAAACTCTTCAGCTTTAAATAATAGTACGAAGGATGGAAGTAAATAAGTAACTTGTGCGAGCAAATTCTAGAACACCTTTTTTAAACAAATAATATTTTTAGATGACCCTTTTCGTCAGCGTTGAAAGCAATATACCGATTGATGCATTGTTGCTACAAAATTTTAGCTAAGCGTTAGTAATATATTTTATTTTAGATTATCCCCTCGGGAACAATACTTTTTTCTGGATGAAAGGTACCCTATGTCCTTTGTGGTGTCCCAGACAACGTGTATGCAAAATTTCACGGTGATCGGTTGGGTAGTTTTTGCGTGAAAGCGTAACAAACAAACAAATTCACATTAACATTTATAAAATATTATAGTAAGGATAAGTTAATAAAAGATGCTGTATTTATTACCTACAAAGTGGCCCTTTGATATGTTATTTGCACAAGACGTTCCTGCCCTGAATATACGGAGGTACTTGTGCGTATATCTGTCAACGTCTTGGCCTGGACACGGCAATTCGATTAGGTGCTGAATAATTGGGGTACCACAGATACTCGCCCACGGCTAATACATAACCAATACACCAGTATACTAAGCGCCTCAATTCTTCAGACTGTTTTATAAGTAACTATAGCTGTTGCCCGCGACTTCGTTAAAAAAGATAAAAAGTAGCCTATCACGTGTCCCGTACTTCTAAATGTTTATCTACCAAGTTTCATGAAAATCAGTTAATTCGTTTAAGAGTGATGGAGGAACATACATACATGTATACAGAAAAAATTTCTAAAAATCGCCAATTTAGTTTCAGTATCATGTATAGAGCCTATATACACGATATTTCTGAAAACAAAGTAAATTACTCTATGACCGACCCCTACAGATTTATTATTAGTATTGATACATGGAAATACCATCGAAGAATACCAAAGAAATTTCACATCAATAGAACTAGGTCTGGTGTTTAGCTATTCAAATTTTCACTTGTGTGCCATTAATATGTTTTTGTGTGTTGTGTGTTTACAGAGCTTCATATAAGTTGTCTACGGTAAGCAGCAGGGTGGCGCAGCGTACGGCAACGGCTTTGGAGAGGAGCAGCAACGTGGATTCGACGGAGCGAGTGGATCGAGCAGTGCCAGCGAGGACCAGACATCGAAGGAGACGGCGACCTAGGAGTGGGAGTGACCGAGTGTTGAAAGAGACACGCTGCCAACAGACTAATTTAACTGCACCCGACCCGAATCGACCGGAGATTATCATGATTAAGTAAGTGTGATACAATTACGAATTACTCGTTCGGTCTTTGATAACTTCATTAAAATTGAAATTGAAAAAGAACATAGAGGTTGTGTTTACTAAATGTACACAAAACATTTTTTAATGTAAGACAGGAAAAAAAAAACAATGACTACTGAGTTACGAATCTTTATACTTGCCGTGCCTCTCTGACAAATGAAGATTGGCGATCAGCCTGGAAGAGTCTTCTCTCTCACGATCCACTCTCTGATGATCCTCAGACAAGACTCTTCGCTCAACTTTCCTCTTTCCAGAAACTTTGCCCATCACCACCGAGTTAATATAAGTTTATAATATATTTAAGCAGCACATTTCCAGGTAAAATTAAAGTTTAATACATAATTGCTCCAATGTCTAGATTAGTTACAAAATAGGTAGGAAAAAGTATTGAATTCTTTAAATGCACGGTGTAGGTATACACGTACATGAGTAATATTGTACGATCGTTGCAAGCGCCATGTAACCGTGTCTAAAATGGAGATACCCTGCCTCATTTCAAATTAATGCGTTGCACGAATGCATTTCGATGCAACTGTCATATATTATTAAACTTTGTCACAATGCGTCTTAAATAAATATAAATTGCACTGATTTCAAAACAATAGTTGAATTCCGTCGACACACACACAGAGAGAGAGAGCAAAGGAAATAATGCGTTCCTTTTTATTTCAAGGGTTAATAAATAATAACATATATCGAAAACTGCGAATCTTCTTATTAGGTACTTCTTTTTCTAATCAATTTGTAAACCGATTCGTATTTTTGTTATTATAGCTGCCGACGTTGTTATCAATCAACTATGTAGAAGTTACTGTTTACTATCTAAGTATATAAAATTTATAAAAATCTAATGTTCGTTTGTTCATACATAGCATATCTCTGTAAGTCTTTATAGATAACCGTTAAAAAATTTATACACGTTGTCAAGGGTACAGAAAAGGCCGTACGGTACCTTTTGTGATCAAAAAATCAGATTAACTAAAAATAAGTCAATAATAAATATAGAAAAAAATGTTTCAACGCCTAAGCTAAGCTGCGCCGCCGAAGTCGCGGACAAAAGTTATATCAATTGTCCTATGATTGCAATTGCAATTGCTGAACTTCCAAAAAAGTTTATACCTACGTAAGTACACTTATTACATAATACGATTTACATTAATCGAATCTGAATAAAGCTTTTGAGGTAGGAAATTGTTTATTTCACAAGTCGTAGGTATTAGTTGAAATAATCATGATTGCAATTAATTTGATTGTTAGTTTGCGAATTGTCTGGCTGGGATCGTTCATTAATTTATTAGTAATTGTATTAACAGTATGATACTAGTCGTGTGCGTTTGGTCTATTCCAATACAGAGAAAGATATAGAAACATAACGTTTTACATCTCGTTCTGAGGAATAACAGTTTTAGTGCAGACTCGACACTTCTTAAAACCGGCTCATCTTCATCATCACTAATGATAATTTGAATTTGAATAAATTGCTGTAACGCAAAGTACTCCGCTCTTTTAAATTTATTTTATCGCTAAACTAGCTGGTGCTTGCGTCTTCGCCCGCGTTAAAAGTAAGGGATCTAGCGCCTGACTAAATGTGTAAAACAATATCGAACGCCTGACATCTTTGCTGTTATAAAATTTTCAGGGGTTGTATCTTTATTTTTAGTAGATAGCTGGTGCCCGCAACTTCGCTCGCGTTGAAAGTTATATACTAAAACCTTCTTCGAGAAACACTCTATCTATTGGTGAAAACACAATGAAAATCGGTGAAGTAGTTTTTGAGTTTATCGCGAACAGACAGATAGACAGACGCGGCGGAGGGACTTTGTTAAATATGTAATGATGATTTCATGTAATCTAGTGGCTGTGTCCAAAGTATTAGATTTTTGAAGTGAAAACTTTTATAGCCGCGTTATACTACTTTGAGTAGGGAAAAAATGTATCGGTTCGCGTCAGCAACATGCTAATGCTCACAGTTAGCCGCGCGCAGCTGTCTACGTACGCGATCACGCCAACACATTGCATATACCCGATTGTATGTGTGTGCGTTGGACGCTTAGTTTTAAGTTTTCACTTCTGTCGGCAGTCTTCATGACTGCCTCCGTTTTTTGCTGTGTTTTTAAGGACAGGCTCATTTTGCAATTGTCGATAAGTGGTTACCTTCAAGTGGTTACCTTTTGTGGTTCTGACATACAAAACACCTAGATTACTTTGGGAATAAGTATGAAGAGAGCTCCATTATGGTTTCTAAAGGAAGAGTGTTGTCGTGTCTGATTGTTGTTTATGGTTTGCCGCGACGTTCTGTGCAACGTATGTGGTGAACGCGATAATTCCTGATTGGACGAGCGGGGGCCGATTGTGCAAATATTACACGGCAAGCACTGGCCGGGTGGTCATTATTAATTCTAACTCGGCCGGCCTGCCGTCACTCTCGCATATGAATGAGAGATTTCAGATGGTCCGTCAATCGTGGCAACTCATAATTGATTGTATTAATTTCCACATTGTGCATCCCATGGTAATGCTAGTTGCCACGCTTCTTCCCATTAGGGGGGGGACACATGGGAGACACATTCACAGTTTTTGTTTTTATTTTCAAAAGCAAGATACAGCTAGTGTGTTCGGATAAAATATTTTATCTGTTTCATAAAACTTTAAAAAATCCTGTTAAAAAAATAAGTAATAAATAAAATTTATCAATACTTTTCAGGCATTACATAGCCAATAAAAATGTATTTCTTATTTGCAAATATAAAAAAATATTACAAATATGCGAAATTGTACCTACTATGTTAAGATTACTTATTAAGATTTCAAGATTAATAGTCAGCCCTTATGGCCTACTGTTTGACACTTATTTGTATAGATGAGTGAATAAGTCTTTTTAATTGAGCGTCACCGCAACCGAGATGTGTGGACTTCTCGATATTTCTTTGTTCGAGGACAAAATGGAAAATATAAAATAGTATTAGATATTTTCCATAACCACGACACAAGGAATAAATAGAAAATAATAGAAAAGCTTCCATGAATAGTGACAAGCATAGATTTAGTATTACTACCGTTCCGTTTGGTGACAAGTATTGAAGAAATAAATAATTTGTCCATAATAAAATCAATCCTGATGTGTGCACACATGCACACAACTTAAATTCAGTTTGAATTTGACATTTTAAATTTTTCTTGTAGCGCTGTCCAATTTTCTTTATTACATTCTCTCATAGGAAACTAAAGAAAAATGCAATCGGTTTTCCTGTATTCGATAGGACCAATGTCTGGAAGTTGATCGAAAATTATTTGTATAACGCAAATTCAAGTTTGCAGTTCACAAAGTGACCGAGGACAGACCTCGTTGTTTTTGTTTCAGAATAAACAATATGAAAAGACATTTCAATTTTCAAATGTAATATCACATTTGAATCGTTTTGTATATGTTTACATAGACTTCACGTTAGGAATGTTTAGGCTATAAAACATAACCTTAACATTTTGTTAAATGTTAACATTTTGTTAATCTGTTGATTTAAAATTATTTTTTAAAATAAAAACAAGTCAAGGTTTAAAGCAGACATCACGTGATATGATGTCCGAGGGTGAAACTTTAATGAAAGATTTGTTTTGCATACTAATCAAACCTTGTGCTGTGGAGTGAGGTGGCTAAATATATTGACAATTTCCTCCCATCTCATAGCACTCAAACATTGCGGCAGCCACCGTAAACAAGGGTTAATGGAAATTAAATCTTGACGAATAGATATTATAGTCCACTATCGTAACAATTGACACGAACGTAACTACACCTTATCTTTAATTACTATAGACAGAATTATGAAGGCAGTAGTTTGTTGTGAAGTGAGAAATAATGTGATGTCGATAAACAATAATAGGATTAATGAATCTTAACATACAACAAACACCATAGGTGTTTTTAAAGCTTATAGCAATTTGTAGACGTCGAATTTCGAATTTTTCTTTATCAACGCGGACGAAGTCGCGGGCGCTAGGTAGTAAAAAAATAATTCTTATATTCTTATGGCTCCATTTTATGTTGTAATTATGTAGGGAATTACTTTAAAAAAAATAAATTTGATTTTTGGAATTATTTGCGTTTCTTGTGAGTTTTATATATATATATATAAGTATGTATATCTTGTGTTGTATGTATACATATACATGTATAATTAGGGCTGTATTATGTGATCCAATAAACAGACTCACGTCATTCCGGCAAAACTATTGAACTGTGATGGTAGCTGCTCATGTTAATTGTCAGCTAGGAACTTTGAATGGGAAAAAGAGCTTTTCATGAGATTTTTTAAGATTTTCTGGACAATTATTTAAATTATTTTCTTAATGAAAACCTTTCTCGGATTTCAACAAGGTATTTAAATAAATATCATAAATAAATTAGATGAGTTAAACTTAAACGCTTAGCATGTTGCTAAATTGCTTTATTTAACCACATTCATTTTTATTTAAATAAGAGAAAATCCGTAAGGCAAATTGATACATTAACTAATTGTAAAGTTCGCTAAACGATAAATAAATAAATTTAAACATTTTACACCATTTTTAACTACTTTGGTGTACCCCTTTTACTACGTAATATTTGGCGTACGTATTTCACTCTCAAAAACATTCCCAATCGCAACTATTTATAATTAAAAGTAAACCACAAAAAAGTAATATATAAGGGCAAAACCAAAGGCTTGTAATGTGTTTATTATTTGATATCACTTACATATATTACCCAGCGGGACCACAAAGTGATCGCGATCGGCACTTGATAAATTAATTTACTTAATTAAGTGAATCGCCTCGTGGCATATGATATAAATTAATATACAGAGTAATTTTCGATAACGTGTTGGGGATACAAGAAAACAGTTATGCAAACTCATTATTGCGGACATCTGACAGACGTCATGCTTCATTGTAAGGTTTATCAAATTTAGGTGGTAGTAGTATCCAGACACTTGCCAGACACGTAAAAAATCAACCGCTAATTGATAAATTATACTAATATATTAATATTACAAAGAGGAAAGATTTGATTGTTTGTTTGTTTGTATAGAATAGACTCCTAAACTACTGGACCGATTTGAAAATTTCTTTTACCATTAGAAGCCGACATTATCCGTGATGAACATAGGCTACTTTTAAAAAATACAACTTTCATCTAAAAAAAAAAAGTAAATACTAGCGGCTTGGCCCGGGATACACTTGACAGCGCCATCTATCCAGAATCGGTGAAGCGACTAACATGACAACTGCTTAGTGATATTTTTAGCGATCCATTCCAGGGTAGATGGCTTTTTATAATTTTCAACGCGGACGAAGTCGCGAGCACTAGCTAGTCTTTATATAAAACTGTAGCTGGTGCCCGCGACTTCATTCGCGTTCGGGATGAAAGGTATCCTTTCTGGTGTCCCAGACAACGTGTATGCAAAATTTCATGGTGATCGGTTCAGTAGTTTTGGCGTGAAAGCGTATAAACAAACAAACAAACTCACATTCACATTTATAATATTAGTAGATAAGGATATATATAACTTTGTTCAATACGTGAATCAAACTATACGCGAATTCGTCTGCGCCCTCTTTTCAATTAAAATTTACTAAAATCTTTATTGCTCATAATATAGTTTTGTCGGGCGTTGAATATTTATTTTTATTTTTAGATGATCCTTCAGGAAGGATACTTTTTTTCTAGATTAAGTCCTACCCCTATGTCCTTGACTCTATTATATAATGCATCAAACCAGTATTCTTTTATATTTTTGGAATATTTTTAATAATCACATTAATGGAAGTTTTTCTCAAAATTACGTATGTAATCACGCTTCAGTGATTTAACATGGTGACCATTCATTTATATATAGAATTTAGAGAGACGTCACGAGTGAGTTACTGAACATAGGTAAGTAAGAGACAAACAATGCGAGGTCTCTTCTTCTTGTATGAGACTGCTAATCAACAAATTTTCTTTCTCAACTTTCTTTTAAAATCGATAGCATTAGTCATTTGAGTCACCTTAAAAAGAGTGTGTGTTGCAAATGACGAGCTACGGTGTAGATATTCGGCCCTTCATGCCCATATAGGTAGGAATATTAATAATAGTGGCCACTGTTGCGGGTTTGAAACGTAAAAAGTTTATTGTCAGTCACACAGCCTGTTTAAAAATTAATCGAAACAATAAAAAATAATTATAACGCAAGTGAACGTTCAAAAGAAACGATGAATAAGAATGAAACTAATAATTTGCAATCGACGTGCTATTTTCGAAACAGGAACCGCGTGTTTCACTTCGGTAATTATACAGCTACGTTGCGGGGGTAGGATAGGGTAGGGTAGGGGTGTGTGGTGGCCGGTGGCGGGGGAGGGGAGGGTGTATTGCGAAGTGAAAGCGAAGCAATAGTGGTAGGTGGCGCCCTCAGCGATTTATTGTTTTTAATAATAACGTGAACCCGTCACAAAGAGAACAAGTCGACGGCACGGGAGCGACGCAGCGCGGTGCGACCCAACATTGCGCTACTAAAATTTTGTCGGAGAAGTATTTTAAATTACATTTATAGGTAAATAACGAATAAAAGCTTCGAATGCGCTATGTTTAAATTAAGGTCCCAGTAATATTAGTCCTTACATCCACACTTGTCTTTCCATATCCGTATTTTATGGTTGTAGTTCCTATCACAATAGTAGGCAGATGATCAAATCAATAATATCTACCAGTAACATAACGGTTCGACATACAAATATGGCAGTGACAGTACAAATATGACCCTGGCAGTGCTTATTAAACATCATAGTTCAAGCTACACGCCCCCGGCTTCGCCTGGGTTCAAAATAAAAACTATCCTATCTTTTAAGTTAGACCAAATTACACATAATTACGAAGTTTTATCAAAATCGGTTCAGTAGTTTAGGAGTTCATGGGCGTCAAACATTGACACGAAATTTTTATACTATAGAGACTATTTGACCAGCTCCCGGCTTCGCACGGGTGCAATGTTTTATTCAATCCAGCTTATAAATTACCTTACACCGCCATGTGTTATATTATTATCGACTCACAGAAAATTATAAATAATAATTACTGGATTGAGTAAGTAATAATAGTAATAACTATGTTAATAATATTACATAATAAAAAAAAATATAAACTATCCTATCTTTTAAATTGGACCAAATTACACATAGTTACGAAGTTTTATTATAATCGGTATAGTAGTTTAGGAGTTCATCGCGAACAAACATGTGACACGTAATTTTTATATAGAGACTAGCTGCTGCCCGCGACTTCCCTGTTATAATTTTAATATCATAGGTAGTGAATTTTTTTAAGCTATTCAGAAACTCACTTCTCTATTCCTCAAACGAAATTTTAGATGTCGTTGAATACACATATCATATGCCCACTCCAATAATTTGAAGCAGTGTTGTTTTGTTGGCTCGTTGTTCCACCGGAGTCACTGTAGCTGAGCGGTCCGCGGTCCCGATATTAACATTCGTACATTTCATCACACACTCATTGGGATTGTTTGCTAACATAAAATGACAATTAATTTTTATTGAACGAAAGAACCTAATATAAAATCGATTAACAATTTAAATTAAAAAAACACAAATATAATCTGATTTATGTCACGTTCGTCCCGGTATTTTGTCCCACAATTGACATGTGTAAGGGACGACAGCCCCTACTATCAAGTCTTGTGAATACTCAACCTACCTGAAAACTATTACAAAAACAAATCTCTCAACGAGTCAGTCTATTTCTCTTTTTGTACATTTAGAGTTGGGTAGCTTTATTTAAAACTAGCTGGGGCCCGCGACTTTGCCCGCGTTGAAAAAGAAAAAAGATCCTATCCTGTGTCCTGTACATCTAAATGTTTATCTATCAAGTTTCATGTAAATCAGTTAATTAATTCGTTTAAGAGTTATGGACGAACATACATACATCATACAATACCTACACTTACAGATTTATTATTAGTATTGATTGATTATTTATTAAATTGTTAACTAACGAATTAAAACAATGTAAGAACAGCCACTATCTATATAGATAGTCGGTTACTTATATAGAGTTACAGAAACAAATGGAAGTGAAGGGATTACATCTCTTTTGCAGTGCATGAGATATGTTTGTAGAGTCTCAATGGGACATCTTTTTAGGCGATAATGCATAAAATTGCCCGCGTAGGGTAGGATGCATAGGGTGAGTTTCCGAGTACCAAAACCATCCTGAACATGATCACAGCCAAGTACAGTTGGGGTACGTATACCTTTGTCAAGTTGTAGTCTTACCTTTTGAAACTAAATCAAGAAGCAGACAACCGACAGACATTTTTGATATGACATTTTAGCAGGACTGATAAATTAATAGCGAAGTTTTCTCTTCATGTATTTATATACTTAGTACTTAGATTTTCGCACTATTTGAATTTTTTGGCTCATTGAATACACGTAGCAGAAATATAACTGCGAAAGGCATTTTTTGCATAAAACTGTGTACAAATAAATAAGAAAATGTCTTACAGAAATAAATTCAGACATCTGCATCCGTCTTGAAGCGGTTACCACTTAACCTATTTAGCAAATGAATCGTGTAATGCAATTGTATTTTGTCATCTTTCTCGACTTTGTTTACTGTTTTTATTAAACAATAAAAAAGAAAGCGATTTGCAGCGTTGCTGTGCGGTCCAGTAATTGAATTATATCATCGATTTTCCATTAAAATGCTTTATGGAATGAAATGTAAAAGTATGGGAGGGGCACCGAGCAACGTCTTTGTAGTGAAGGTGCGGCTGTATTGGCGACTGAAGAACTCCAATGGTGTATATATTTCTACAACAAAGGAATAATTGTTCACGGATTTTATGGATCATTACGATCCTTGTGTGATCACTTGCACAATTCTACCTATGTGAAATAGACTTAGGATGATTTTACTCTCGCAAAAAAAATACAAAATTCGCTTACATGAGAAACTTTTATAACATACGTAAGTGATGGATTCAACTTTTTTGCTGATTAGGTATATACAAAAACCGTCCTCGTTTATTCCTCTTTCCATTAGTGAAATACCGTAATCATCAATCAATAATCATCACTAATAATACATCTGTAAGATTGTATGTATGTATGTTCCTCCATAACTCTTAAACGAATTAACTAATGTTCATGAAACTTGGTAGATAAACATTTAGACGTACGGGAAATACGATAGGCTACTTTTACTTTTTCAACGCGGACGAAGTCGCGGGCGCCAGCTAGTTAAGTAATAAACTAATGTTCATTTAAACTAATTAAACTGTGATTATATGTAATTGTAAAATTAAATAACGACATACGAGTATTTAAACTAACATATTGAAAAATTTCACATTTCTTGTAATACATAATATTGCTCTCGGATCTGCTCGTGCCATTGTTACCTACTACTGGCGCCAACTATGAATTTATCTGGGAACTATTACAGTAATTTAAAATATAATAAAGGCAATGTAATTATTTTTGTTCGATTCTTATTAAATTCTATTACTATAATATATACTAACTACTGTCCGCGACTTTGCTCGCGTAACTTTGTAAATTAGGTATACACTAAAACCTTCCTCGAGAACCATTCTATCCATTGGTGAAAACAGCATGAAAATCGGTGCAGTAGTTTTTGACTTTATCGCGAACAGACAGACAGACAGACGTGGCGGTGGAATTTGTTTTATAATATTTAGTTATGTAATCTATACCAATATATAAAGAGTTTGCTTGTTTGTTTGTTTGTTTGTTTGTAGGTAAGCGCTAATCTCAGGAACTAAGTACTGGTTCGAATTGATTTTTTCGTGTTGGATAGTCCGTTTATCGAGGAAGTTTAAAGACTATAGAGAACGCGGACGAAGTCGCGGCCACCAGCTAGTCTGTGAATAACACTAGATAAAAAGTTTCGATTTAAATTAGTTCCCTCTTTTTTGAACTATGGTAGTAATTAAATCTAGTAATGGATATCGTATGGTATCACTTCACTATTGATTAGCTAGGATACGTTGAAGTTACATTTGACGCCGTCCCTTGAATTTATTGTTGCACCATAAATATGCTAATTAAGCTATGACTCTTTTATAACTTAATTAATAACGTATGCTCAGCCCGGATATGATTTTAACAAGGAGCGAAACTAACAATGGAACAGTTATTTTGAATTTAAACATAACTTCTTATGTCACAAAAAGAAATGTTAATTGTGTATAAATAACTTGAAAAAATAATAATATAAATTTAATGGAACTAGCGACCCGTACTTTGCCCAAGAAAATATTTATTTTATTACTAGCTGATGCCTGCGACTTCGTCCGCGTTCAAAATGTTATATAGCCTAAAGCTTTCCTCGACAAATGGACTATCCAAAACAAAACGAGATGCTGTATTTTTCCCAAATATAAATGAAATAAAAAAAATAAAAATAATTTTTCAATTCGAACCAGTAGTTTCTGAGATTAGCGCATACAACCAAACAACAAATTCTTCAACTTTATATAATAGTATAGATAGATTATAATTATCTACTAGCTGTTGCAAAAAAGAATATATTTTATTATATTATCGCTCGTGTACCTAATATTTTTTTTATAAAATATAGCCTACGTTATACTCGCTTACTTAAAAATGCAGCTTTCTGCAGGTGAAAGAATTTTTAAAATCGGTCCATTAGTTTTTGAGTTTATTCATTACAAATATACAAATTTTTCTCTCTATAGTTTATAGTAGACATATAGAAATTCCGTGTAAAATTAGTTTTCCGTAGCATAAAAACGCGGAAAGATACAAACTTGTAAACATTATTTTTTATCAATTAACCACAGCGCCATCTAACGTCGACTCCCGAGTTCATTATTTTATCCTACAAAATTCTCCACATTTGAAGCGTCCAACGAGCCTAAAAAGGTATAAAATTTCATTTGCCATTTTCATTTACAGAAAAAAATTCATAATTTAAATTTTTTTTTTTTTTAGTTTATATTTACTGTACTTACTAACGGACAGCTAATCATACTATAATCATACTAATTTCATGCGTGTATTTTTAGAAATTACTCTAGCTGTTGCAAGTGTACCTATGCATAATTTTATGATGATCGATAAAATAATTTCGGAGATTTATTTATGAACATAAAATTTATATTATGTATGTATCTAAGATAAGAAATATGTATTTGTTAATGTTATAATAACATCTATTAACAAATTAGTTGCAGCAAACATACAGTAATTTGTTTTTTTTTAATAGGTATCGAAAATTGAACATAATTCCTACTATTTAAAATGAATAGTTTCTTATATAGTCTAAATATGGTGATTTCTTTGTTTGTTATGTTTTGTTAAGATGTGTCATTTTTGAAGCTTACCCCGCCATGAATCGAACCCGTGACCCCTGAGATGCTAGGCTAGCTCTCTTACCACTCCTCTAGCAAGCTCGTCAAACAGATGAAGAGGTATTTAATACCATAAAACTAGATATTTAAGGCGAATAACATTTATATTAACAGTTTATATTGACTTATATTTAGGTATATTTAGATTAGGTATATTTAACACTTTTTAAATTTGAATCCTTTTAGCTGTTAAAATTTATGCAGCTAGAAACCTTTATGATTGAGTTTGTGAAAGCACATCTACTTAGTTAATGCATTTGTTTGAGTTTTGTATATCTGCTTAAACTCGTTTACCTATTTATTACCCTATAATATTGTTCATTATTATATTATTTATTTATTTATTTATTTAATAGCTAACCATACCATACCAGATTAAATTTTTATATAGCCTATTACAAGGTTAGTCATTTTAAAGTCCAAAATAAATATATAATGGTATATCCCAAATATTATTAAAATAAATAAATAAAATTAGATAATATTGGATCTATTGAAACGAATAAGCAATAGAAGAGCCACATCCATTTAGCGTATGTCTTTGTATTTAGGTCATTCTATGTGGCAGTGTTTAATTGATGTACAAGACTCTCGCGTGACCTAGCAGCGGTCTTTTGTCGTCACATACACTTTATGACCGATGTAAAATAATGAAAAAAAAAAAACCAGATAGCCGTTGTTTTTATGTTGCGCTTTTGATTTAGAACACCTCCAGTTTTATAGTTCAATCAATGTGTCTACTAAATGTAACTTAACTTTAACTTAATTAAATTTACTAGAAAAGGAAAACATAACAAAAGAAATTATTTCTCGTTTTGTACGGAAGATTCATAGATAATAGAAAATTTAAGAAATCTTATTATATACTAGTGACCCGCTCTCGGCTTCGTTCTAGCTGGCGCCCGCGACTTCGTCCGCGCGCCACCTTTTCTTAGGTTTTGAAAGATTAATCTTTCTATAGGATTAATATTTTTGTCAGGCGTTAAATTTTTAGGTTATAGGTATCTTGTTACCGTATTTTTTTTTTATTGTAATTTGTCGTCATATTGAATAGGCTTTGGCCAAAGAAGCCTCCCCGGTATAATACTGAATAGGTACACAAAATAAAATAAAAAAATGTTGAGCTAGTCAATGATACCTATGCATAATATGCAATTATTATTAATATTAAATCGGCTGTCAAATGAAAATTCACACAGCGCCATCTACTGGCATTACGGGATCAGCATAAAACGCCAAATTCATTTTTGTTTTTGTCGTGTTCATAGATGGCGTTGGATTTTTTAAAATGATTTTCTTACTTTTCCGAGATGAATAACAGTGAAATCAGTCAATGATTTCTTGAAATATCATTAAAAAACCGTTCTATACAAAAAGTTTGAAATAAAGATTTTTTTCGTGAATATATATTCCCGATGTTTCTGGATGCCAAAAATTTTTTTATCAATGGTTGTTCCTACCTGATTGCTTTGTACTCACTTTCTAAGTAGTCTCAAAAATAAATTTCACATACCCAGAACAACGGCTTTTAATTAATGTTACAAGTTATAGTAGGTTCTTCTCTGGCGGATTTAGAAACTGCTTTCGCACTAACAACTTCGCCTACACCTAGATTATTTCACTAAGTTAGAAATATTAAAAGAAATGAGCGTTAGTGGGTTTTGCCTTTATAATGTGTCTGCTTAATCGTAGCTTAGCGTGCGTCGGGTGCGCGGGCGCTGACGGAACGCGTTGTGCGATCGATGCGGGGGTGAGGACATAGCGGGAGGATCACTGGCAAGGCGTGTCGGCTGAGGCGGTGCGAACCAATGGGGAGCTCAGTAGAGACCGAAACGGCCGGCCCACCTCCGCCCCCTCCCTCACCCCGCTGCCTCGAGCCACACACTCGTTTCAGTCAGTGGCTCGCGAGTTGACGCACGGTCTGTACGTGTCGCGAATTGATTTTACTTAACGTGTTGCGTTTCAGATGCGAGCCCGTTGCCGCTAAAATAATGCCGGCCGAGGAGGAACCGGGATCGGCTATGGAGGGCCGCGGTAGCGACAACGGTTCGCCGCAGCAATTCTGCCTGCGGTGGAACAACTACCAAAGCAATCTTGCCAACTGCTTCGACCAGCTACTCCAGACTGAACTGTTTGTGGACGTTACGCTCGCTTGTGATGGACAAAGTTTGAAGGCGCATAAAGTGGTGTTGTCGGCTTGCAGCCCCTACTTCCAGGCGCTGTTCGTGGAGAACCCGTGTCGTCATCCGATCATTATAATGCGGGATATAAAGTACTGCGATTTAAAAGCGGTTGTCGATTTCATGTATCGCGGAGAGATTAACGTGTCGCAGGACCAGATCTCGGCTCTGCTGAAGGTGGCCGAGACGCTGAAAATTCGTGGATTGACGGATGTGAGTGGCGAGAACGCTGTGCTGCGCCCTGGAAACGTTTCTGAAGCGCGTGCCAATAGCAAAAGACCAGTGAGCCGCGAGGGGGATTCCCCGGCTAAGTTTCGCAGGAGAGGGTCTCCAGAAAGGAGTCCAGGCCCTAGCCCGCGTCGCTCGCCCAGTTCTCCAACAACACCCGGTGCGGAGCTAGTCGTACCGGCGGCCACGGACTCTGCTCAGCCGATGGTGGTGCCTCCTATGCCGCCTATCCTCACCGAAGACGTCGACATACGACCAGGGATTGCGGAGATGATTCGCGAAGAGGAAAGGGTGAGTGTTTCGTTTGTAACTTACTCCTGCCCGGTCACGCGGCGCGATGCTCGTAAAACTTTTCCCGCCGTCTTTAGCTTCCCCGCGCCCCCCTTTTTCCACCCGCTCTATCCTCCCCTGTTTCACCCTGCCCGCACCCCGCCGGCACTGGCTCGGCGGGCGCCCTGTCTCGAAAAACTTTTCGCTCCTTCCCTAACGTATTACGTAATTTACCATATTATATTTAGTATTAAAATTAACTGACTTCACTGTGTAGAAACCGGTGATAATTTACATTACCAGTTAGAAATCCTAAAAGTTAATTTTAATACTGTATTCGAAGTATTGAAATTAAGAAAATGAACATTAACAAGTTGATAATTCCTGGCTAATACCTTCGATATCATGTTTCTTGTGATAAATACTCGCGTGGTCAGTATTCGTATGAATTGAACCAGTTAGACTAGTACCTACTTAGTGTAGTCACATTCGACCATAGGATTCTCTACAATTTTCCTGTCACATCTCTACCTTTGCACTTACTTATACTCAAGCAAGTAAGTAAGCATACTAGCAACTTACTTTAATTGTATATTCATATAATTGAATACAAATATCGCGAAAACTAAGTAGGACTAGACGTTACAAGTTAAAAATAGGTACATACCTACTAGGTACATAAGGTTGAAATAATGTCAAATTTATTCGTCTTATCAAACTTTCATGACTTATAAAATAAGTACGACTATTTATAAGCGATAAAAATACAGCTCTACTTACTACTATAACTTATTTATATTTTATCGATTTTCAACAGAAATTGTTGAGAGGAATAAAAATTTCGGAAATAATTTAAAATTATATTAAAAGATTAAATGTTTCTAAGTATATATTTGTAAAAATAAATAGCTGTAATGAAATTAATGGCATACTTTTCGAGAAAAACGTATTAATTATAAAATTATGTTAATAATAAAAAAGGCCATTTAAATAACTGTAAGTGTGCTCAAGAAAAAAAAACAGATATCCACAATATTATTATAAGTGCATCTTAAGTTTTTAATCTTAACATCTTAATTATTTATTAATGAAAAGAAACATCGCATCTTTTGTTCCTCACTAACTACCTACATTGAAAAAAAAAATCTAACAAAAGGTAAAAGTTTAATTATTTAATGTTTTGATTTTTTACATTTTATTTATAATGTATTTTTTTAGAAAACATAGACATTAACATTTTGGGGAAGTACCCTTTTTTCAAGCCTTTTTTACCTAAACAATAATAATGTTGTTATTTTCTAGGAAGGTTATCTACCTACAAAACAATTAAATATTATTTCAAATAACTACGTAGGTAGGTCCTTACTAAGAATGCAAAGATATTTAATTGGTCTCGCTGCGCTCTACTAGATACAGCCGCCGTACTTGAATAATGCGGCAACAAATACTACGCCGAATTCGGCGTACCCGAGATAGTTACACTGCAAATTGTCTGTAATGTGTCCTACGTGCCGAATATTTTATTAAACTGTGTAAAAATATAATTAAACTGTCTAAAAAGTGATAAATAATGACGATGTTTTACACACACTACAATAAAAGGTAGGGCCGTATCTAGTCAAGCGTAGCGAGACCAATCATTTAAAATGCATAAATTACAAAATTATTTTTAAAGTCGTTTTACAAATATGTCCATTACTAATATTTAATTTACATGGTTATGTTAATTAAACAAAATTAAAAATATTCATAAATTTTTTTCGATAGGTATTCGAAAGCTACCTTTGCTACGAGTAATCCTTACATATTATAAAAAAGTCCTCCGCCGCGTATGTCTGTCTGTCTGTCTGTTCGCGATAAATTCAAAAACTACTGCTCCGATTTTTATGCTGTTTTCACCAATGGATAGAGTGGTTCTCGAGGAAGGTTTTAGTACATATATAATTTACAAGGTACTCGTGCACAGAGCCAATATAGATCGCTATGGGTGAAAGAATTTTTAATAGTAGATATATTGTCACAAAAAATATTTCCTTTACCTTCTTTACCTTTACCTTTACCTATACTAGATAAGGACAATATTTTTTGCTTAGTATCTATTGAAAAATAAATGATAACGGAAAAGGAATTTTACTTGTTAACAATTACTATGGGTGCCATTTTTTAATCTAAATAGTATAAATTCTCCGATAGGAATATAGTCGAGTACAACTCGGAAGTTCTTTTTGTCGGGTTTTAAAAGCCAATTAAAATTTTCTATTTTGGTTATTAATTTTTTTTGAGGCGGTTATTCTTTTGCTTTCCTTTTGCTAGATTCAATACATTTTTTAAACAAATATATGTTATCTATCTGCTGGTGAAGTTTGAAGACTGCCGTTCAACGGTCAGCGGCTGCCATGACAACGGCTAACTACCACTTTAAATGTGACAGCAGTCTTCGATGGCGAGTTAGTTATCCTTGCTTTTGGCAGATGCAATTTTCTTGCTATCGAAATTATATTATTACGCAAAATATAGATATTATCAATCCTTGGTGTGGAAGCTTAAATTTTATTTTTATTTTTAAGTAACCTTTTTATTTGAGACCCTTTCCTAAAAAAAATAATTAAGACTTAAATAATTAATTATTAATTAATTAATAATATTTAAGGAATTTGTGAGGAGTTTTATCTGTGACTAATTATAAATATATTTTTATTATTTGTTTTTAATTATATTTTTATTCGATTAAACAGAGTAAAAGGCAACCGCCTTTTTTGCCTTTTATTTTGTGGTTACATACATATTATAGATTTTTTATTTTTCAGGAGTTGACGGTGACCTGTCATTGTGACCTTCCTGTGCACAATTTTATAGGTGACATGTCACGTATACCAGAATGTATTTCTGTCCCCTCTGTCCATGTGTTGGGGTTGGGGGCAGAAATATTACTTGCCATTTTAGTTGCAGTGTAAACAAATGTGAAATCTGATTTGGTTATATTATGTATTTGATAATAATGAAACGGCGTTGATTATATCGCCACTAAGCCGTTGAACCATTGTTTGCCGTGCGTTGTATAGGTAATTTTGTATTTTGCGTATAAAACTAGGTCTTTCTTACAACAAAAGGATATTGTTTCACTACAATTAGCAACGCAATCAACATAGATAAGTGAGTGTTTTCATTATGCAACTTCAATTAGGAAAAATGTTTTCACATTATAAAACGGAACGGTTTACGACTTACCTACATTACTTTATCAGTTACAGTGAGGATATACCGCTGACACTGACAGTATTAAGTACTTAGTAGATTTCAATATTTATTTCTATTAATTTCATGAGCAAAAGTATCACTCGTAGCAAAGGTAGCTTTAATGATTGTAGATGTAGGGAAGGCTGATTGACGGTCGCATATAAACATAACCATTAGTGAACCTGGCAGGATATAGGGTCAAGATGAAAGTATAATAGGTAGAGGCAAATTCTAGAAGTCAATAGTAGACTCCAGCTCTGATGGTTTGCGTTCGGGTAGCTCCGAGACTACTTCTCGTCCAAAATTCCTCAATGTCTCAATGTGTTTTCGATCATGTGTGTTACCAGTGTTGACATAAATGCCGCTGAAACGTCGTTATCTCTTACGATGGGCCTCCTAAGAAAGCTCAACGTCGTTCAACGAGCTATAGCTTTGCTCGGGGTTACATTTCGTAATCGAATCAGAATAGAGACGTACGAAAGTTACCGAGCCGGCGGAAGTTGCCCCAATGGTGTTCGAAATAAGCAATTTGCAAAGACTAAAGGTAACATTGTACGTTATAATGTACTAGCTGGTGCCCGCGACTTCGTCCGCGTTCTGGATGAAACTTTCATCATGTAAGGTATATCCTTTCTGGTGTCCCAGACAACGTGTATCCAAAATTTCATGGTGATCGGTTCAGTAGTTTTTGCGTGAAAGCGCGACAGACAGAGTTACTTTCGCATTTATAATATTAAGTAAGGAAGTAAGGATCTGACTAATAAATTTAGGTTGATAAGTATTAAGTTGAATAGTTGAAAGTTGAAAGTAGTATTAAATGGTTCTAATGGTAAAAGAATTTTTCAAATTGGTCCAGTATTTTCGGAGCCTATTCTATACAAACAAACAAAGAATCAAATCTTTCCTCTTTATAATATTAGTATAGATATTGGTATAGATTTATGTAATTATAATGATACTTCATTTGAGCGCAATATATAGGTATAGAGTTTGCAATGAAATTAAAATTATTATAAAGACATTATTTGTAATTTAGAGAGCCAGTCCCAGCTTCGTACGTTTGTAAATTTTGTATTATATTCAACTGCCTATCCCGACAAGATATAGGATAATGATAAATATGTATGTATTTCGACAACTGTAAGAACTGTTATTGTATTTAATATTTCTTTATAGAATCAAGTAGGTACTTACAACGTATAAAACTTAGAACATTATTTCAATTAACTTGCGTAATTAAAAAGTGAGGTGACGGATGCAAAAATGTACCTACTTATAAGTATTAGCCACCAGATTAATTTATGCCACACGATAACACTATTTATTGTATTGTGTTCGATTAATTTCTAGTGAGGTAATGTAGTGATCGTTTGATAAGCTTGGGCTTTTACTGCTTCGTTTTAGTTTTATTATTTATCCCGGCACCACCGCTTTACTGGTCTTTTCTTTAATCGAATTACTTACTGTAGTTTGCTCAGTAGTCAACACTTTACAGAAGATCACAGTAAAATGAAAAAGCACTTGTCTAGTCTACAGCTACACAAAGTAACATTAATTTTCACGTACCTACTTTGTGTAATATGTTGCACAGCTTAGGCGACATACCAATTGGCTGTAGGTATTATGTAAGTTAGAGATAAAAATCGCCATTGAAAGGATGAAAAAACGAGATATTTCGTTTGTATGTATGTATGTATGTATGTATGTATGTATGTATGTATGTATGTATGTATGTATGTATGTATGTATGTATGTATGAATGGATGTATGTATGTATGAATGTATGTATGTATGTATGTATGTATGTATGTATGTATGTATGTATGCATGCACGCGCGCGCGCGCGCGTGTGTACATGTGTGTGTGTGTGTGTGTGTGTGTGTGTTTGTGTGTGTGTGTGTGTGTGTGTATGCATGTATGTACGTAGCATTAGGACGCGGACGAAAACGCGGGCAAAACCTAGTTTTAATAATAGCAGTGTATAACTAATAAAAGCCAATAAAAGTAGATATTAATAAAATGAGGCCTAAAAATGTTTAACTCAAGTCAGTAACCACAAAAATATTTCCTCCTTTTACTTCCTAATGTCCAGTATGTATGTTAGAAATCGATTGATAAAGGCAATAAAGAGTGAATGGTAATGTACGAAGACAGTCCTTGTAGCAAGCGAAACGAATATCATTTAAGTATTCCTAACTTCCTTTAGGTAACATAGTTGAGAATGCCCACAAATTGCCTGGCACAACACAACGTTTGGAAAATGAAAAATGAAGACCCACATATAATTGAAAAATGACCAATTTAAAAATGATATTACCTTCATTCCTAGCTTATTGGCTTACTGCTTCTTACTTATTCTATTTACTGATCCAGCAATCTGATGAGAATTTTTTACAAAGATGTTTTTGTTCAAAATTGACTTCTCGAACCTCATAACTGCATTTTAAGTTATCTTTAAACAATAGCCAAAAGTATATTTCATCAGGATTTGGTTTCTGATGCCACAACGCTTGCATAAGTCAACAGGTTGTGTAATAATGTTTTCGAGTCAGTTGTTTAAGTATAAGGGAATCAATCACTTAATTATATCAATTTGTAATAATTATACAACATTTTAAATAAGGATGTAAGTAAGATATTGACTTAACTACACAATAACGAAATGTTTCCAACCCGTTTAAAATTATTTAGGCCCCTACTTATAAACATCGTATATATAGACATAATAATATAATGTCAATTACTCTTTGATACCTACCTGCCAAGGATTTTTATACAGATCTGACATAACACACTGAGTTAACCATACACAAGCTTCAATTACGTAATATTTTGATGCTAATACGTATTTTGTAAGCTGATTTATCTGAATCAACAATATACACTTATTGAGTGATTAATTGATTCCAAAAAAGTATGTATTAGCAAATTCAAAAAAAATGTATATCCTTTTATTTTTTAAAAGAACGAATACCGTTTCAGTCATAGTAATGACAGCAATAACGACTGTCTCATTAAGACCACCGAGATTTAATAGCACATATGCTGTTAAGGTTCGGTCCTGTAAAAAGTGAGTAAGGCATGCTGTAGCCCATTTCAATTCGGTCTCTCAAATTGCTTCCAGATTTCTTATCGTTTATCCCACTAAAATACTTATTAACTGAAAAAGGGACGGTAACCAACGACCATTATGTGGATCGTAAGATTGCCAGCAGACTCATATATATGTTAAAAATAACAATACGGTGATGATTGTATAGGTCAGGCCACATTGCGAACGAATCAAAACGAAGCTTCATGCCCAATGCGTTCGACCTTCGACCAACACCTCCCAAAGCTATAGATTAAGAAAACATCGCTTTTTTCAGGTTTGAATTTGAAAAAATTTCAGGCTTTAATCGCTGCCGGCTTTGGGTTTTCATAAAATTTAATATCAAATAAATAAATAAATATTTTTAAATTGTAAAATTATGACAAATAACTCAATGAAATATGTAAAATTAGTACCTAATACAACATGGACTCAAGAGTGCGAGCAAGTGCCAAAGAATTTTAAACTATTGGGGTAAATCCAATTTTATTCATCAAGTAATCTTTTAATTTATCTTACAAAAATTAGTTTGTCGTATAATGTAAACAATGACGCGATACTTAGTTACAGTAAAGTAAAACATTATTTATACTATCATGGTCACCTCTTTCTGGCTTCATATTAAAATTGGAAGGTCGATAAAAATGTATATTTTCTAACTTTGTTATCGTATTTAAAATGTTACTTTAGCTGTAGCTGCTGATTTAGTAGAAATAGTGCAAAGAACCATATAATTAATTAGTAGGTATTGGGAGAATTTTTTGAAATTCATTATTATCTGGACGAGACACACATCTTTCGGAATACACTGTTGTAATAACAAACAGAATTGGAGCGAATGCATTAGATTCTTAAATGTATGCATCATAGAGTCTATTATATTGCATTATTCATTCTAAAACGCTCTCAAGATAGAGCTTCATTATAATTTTATATTAAACAAAGTAGGGTGCCTTTGTGAGTTATATGGGCACACTAGCGACTGTCTGACGATCTATTTACTATTAATATTTATTACCATATTTTCGGTGTTCTCTGGGAATATACAATTTCAAAATCGGTAGGTAAGCGCTTTCACTACGACCCTATTAATTTATTTTAAGAATGATAGGAACGTAATTAGTCTGCTATGTTTTTTGTGTCATTATCATAGAAGAACCTCCGTGAAATTACAACAGTTGTGTCTTGTTATCCAAGTACCTGTCATATTTCTTCGATACACTTAGGGCCAGTTTTATAAACGACGTACCTTCATCCCGTTCGGTACAGTGATGGTATCGAACGGTTAACTGTCCGTCAATAACGTTTAGGTACTGACGGTGGTTCTATAAAAGAAATTAAACATTCAGTGGCTGTCCTTAAAAAATACATCGAAGTTTATGAATATTGTCGATGGTTTCGTTGTAGTGTTACATAATTTAATATTTTCTAACCTCAAATTGTCTCTTGTCAAAATAAACGATATGTAAGATAAACCGACCCTATCATAGTCAGTAACGAGCCAGTAAACGCTAGCTGTCAAATTATACTGTTGACTAACGAACAGTTGTCTATCAACACTATATTATACTATTAGATAATTTTTTCGTCTATCAATACCTTAGAGTATATATAAGCATAATAAATCTGTAGGGGTCGGTCATGGAGTAATTTACTTTGTTTTCAGAAATATCGTGTATATAGGCTCTATACATGATACTGAAACTAAATTGACCATTTTTACAAATTTTTTCTGTATGTATGTATGTTTCTCCATCACTCTAAAACGAATTAACTGATTTTCATGAAACTTGGTAGATAAACATTTAGAAGTACGGGACACGTGATAGGCTACTTTTTATCTTTTTTAACGCGGACGAAGTCGCGGGCAACAGCTAGTTTGATATAAAATTTAACTAACGGATCGTTATAAAACTGGCCCTTAAATGATCAATGATATTATTTGTTAAAAAAAATAAAAATAGTATACATATTACATCCTTTTACAAAGTTTTAAATAGTACATAAAATTCTCTTGGATTGCTCATCTATACGAGCATTTCATGAGAATTTTACATAGCTGGTCTGTTTCATAATATTTTCTACTTTGTTCATAGAGGAACGGAAGCGAAAAGAAGGCATCGGTATGTTTTTATTCATTTTTATATGTAGTTTGGTTAAAAGAAATTACACGAAGCTTATACATCGAAAAAAAGTCGAATCTTGAAAGCTACACTATTAATTACATTTATGCTGCATACGTTGGTTTGGTTTCCTTTCATTATTTTCAGTTAAAAAAATGTTAGTCATTGGTTTGATTAGTTTGTCACAGGAATAAGTACTTACATCAACGCTGCTGACTTATTCAAATGGAAATAAAAATATTGGATTAGGTTTCCCTTTGATAAATTTATTTCCAATCCGTGTAATAGGCTAGTTCCATGCTTGATTACTCATACAATTTTGTGTAGTTTCGTATCTACTTTTTCAAACAGTACATACTAACATTAGCCTGCGACGTCGTCCGCACCTCTTTTCTTAAGAGAAGTAAAATAAAATATTAACGCCTGATAAAAGTATACAGCAAGTTATTCAATCTTTATCGCTCATAAATTCCTATCACACTTTGAATTTGTGACCATATATTTGGATATATAGTAAAAGAAAGAAATATATAGGTACTTTTTTCTGGATGATTTTTTTCTCATGATGACCATGAAGTGAATATAGGTGACTGCAAAATATTCACGATGATCGGTTGAGTACTGAGGACGTGAAACATACAAACGAATTAAATTCGTTAGAATGAAGAAAATAGTCGTAAGTTGATTTACCCAAGAAATGTATAGTTGCAGGTATAGAGGCTTACATTATTAAGATTTCACGCGATTTCAGTTAAGAAAAGAAGGCTTAATTGGGATTCGAACGTGCGTCTTCCACTTCGGAAACGTTATGTAGTAACACCTTATGTAGTTCTGTGTTAGATATCGCCCAATTTGAACATCGAAATCATGAGTAAACAAAACAATTTATCATTTGTGCGCATATTAAAATATATAGAACAATACTGAAGCAATTGTTCATAGGCCATAAAGATAAAGTTAATTAGGTTCGCAACAGCGTGATTCACACGCGGTCGTTCCTTTAGTGAATAAGCTTGTTGTATGACCTAACCATTTTACGAGGGTGACTGGCAAATCTAGCTAAATCTACAACATACATATATATGCGGCACTTCTGTTATTACGCGATATTAATGTTAGAAATTAGACGTTTTAAAATTATGCATTTTCTATACAAAAAGCATTTAAGATATGTAACGAAGTGGAACAATAATGAACAGTGGAACAATAATAAAAAATGAAGTCCACGTGTACGTACAATTTTTTTTAAATTAATTTTATTAATATTGTAACAGATTTTAGTTTATTTTTTAGTACTATATTTTAAATGAAATTTTTTTTCGCGTCATACCCCTCACTGTACAATAATAACAAAAAGTTTCTACTAAAAAGTAGGTCACGGACGCTATGCGGAATGGATTCGTACAGGGGTGGCCTAATAGAGAAGGGATAGATCGTGTATACTTACATATTGAGCGATGTTGTATTGTATAGGGTTGAA
This sequence comes from Synanthedon vespiformis, assembly GCA_918317495.1. Classification (NCBI taxonomy): domain Eukaryota; kingdom Metazoa; phylum Arthropoda; class Insecta; order Lepidoptera; family Sesiidae; genus Synanthedon; species Synanthedon vespiformis. Next base: position 11,099,456 of record OU906947.1, read on the forward strand.
CACAGAAATAACCAGGGCGCTCTGACCACCGCATAACTGATTTAAAACCATCCATCACACCATATGAAGTAGTCAAGAGTAAAAACAAAATATCTTTTATACACAAAACCATACTTAAAAACGGCTATTATAAACTTTGTCCCATAATTTTTCAGTAACATATAAAACAGTATTTTTAGTTATTTTACCTAGTATACCTTTGAATATCTGCTAACGGCTAGAGGCACATTTATCCGCACTCGGCTGCTAGTCTCTCTAGAAAACCTTAAAGTAACAATATAATACTTGAACATGTCTTTCGATGAATGATTAGTTGCTAAAATAAGCCGACTTCAAACCGTCTCATGGTCTTTTCTCATTGTCAAAACTGGACCAAATTGAAATGGGACCACACGGGAAGTACCGGATTTCAAATAAAAAAAGAATCATCAAAATCGTTTTACCCAGTCGAAAGTTATGAGGTAACATTTCTAGTAAGTTACTTTTCTAGGGTAAACATAAATAAAATAGAGTCGAATTGAAAACCTCCTCTTTTTTGGAAGTCGGTTTATAAATAAGTAGACCTAACTACTCATCATCATCATCCCAGCCACAGGTCGTCAGTCAAAAGATAAAAAGTAGCCTATCACGTGTCCCGTACTTCTAAATGTTTATCTACCAAGTTTCATGAAAATCAGTTAATTCGTTTAAGAGTGATGGAGGAACATACATACATACAAAAAAAAGTATCATGTATGTTTCAGTATCATGTATAGAGCCTATATACACGATATTTCTGAAAACAAAATAAATTACTCCATGACCGACCCCTACAGATTTATTATTAGTAAGTATTGATTAAGTACCTATGTTGCAAAATAGCAATGACTCATCTTTAATTTAACGCTGAAACAGTAAAATGTAAAGTAACATTTAATATCGAACGTCCGTTTTCATTATAATATATAATTAATATTTTATTTAACCGTGAAATTAAAAATATATTGATGTAAAAAATTCACGCTTCTTGCATCGCTTAATTTTAAATTAACTTTTTACGAGTAGGTAGTGTTTTTGCATGAAATTACATTTAGTCTTATTAGACATTAGATATTTTATAAACATTCTTATTAAGAGTTCAGATTTTGCAGATGAAAATGGTCCGATTGTGAATGTAAAACAGAATAAACTTAATATCACACGCAAAATTTCATCAAAGTCGGTGCAGTCGTTTAGAAGGAATTCAGTCACATACATACAGACAAAATATAAGTATTCAAAAATATTACAATATAATATAATCTAACATAATGTAATATAACATGTGGGTACCTATGCAGGTATATAAAGCAAAATTTACAACAAATATTACAAGTTCCAAAACAAACGGATTTTATAATTTAACCCTATTATTATTATTTTTTATATATTTTCATTTTTTTATAGAGAAAACAAGAACCAATAAAATTAATACTGAAGAGACATTGATCTGCTAAACGCGCACGCAACTGAATCAAATGATCGAACTCAGAGCATTCTCAAATTGAAATTTAAATTCATGTCAACAGCGGTCGTCGAACTAGGCATGTTACTTGACTTTTTGACTCGATTTTCAGCAGTAAATGTGATAATTCGATTTCATGTCGACTATTCAAAGAGCTCCTAGTTTGTTCTTTGACACTTGGTAGTATATTGTTACGTAGCACAACAGGGTTGTCAGTTATGATACGAAATAACTACTATCAACCCAATAAGCTCGCACCGTAACTATAGGCGGTAATATTGTTAAATTAAACACGGTTATCTATTTGCTGTTTCATCATTTTTAAACATTAAGTGTATTTTAATCTTTCAGTTTCGGCACTTTGAACGGTTCGCGCCTAACATTAATAAATACACCTGTTATCTAAATGGCCTTTCACAATTTGTTAATTAAACAACGGCTAATTCTTTTTAATGTTAATAATTAAGCCAAAGTACACTCCGTTATCTTAAACGTTTAACTAGATCAGCGTTACGTTTTTAAATACACATTTTATAAAGGAATTAATCGCACAACCTGCTTGTAGGTATTTACAACGCTTAAATGTCCGAAATGTTGGCAATGGGATTTATTTTATTATATATAGTCACTGAATACGTATGAAATTTTGAGTAAATTATTATAGCCGCATTATAATTAATGCAAAAAAAAAAAAAAGTACTAACTTACTAAACAGTTAATAAGTATAAAATAGTAAAATTGTTAAATTATAAAATGTGTAACTTTGTATCAAGGTATCAAGTAAGAAATTAAAAGGCTTTATTATTATTATTATTATTATTATTATAATTAATGTTACTTAATAAGATTATAGAAATATTAACTTAAACAAAGCAGGATAATATGAGGGAAATTTGTGTAATAATCTTTCCATAATAAATTTCAATAAGATAACATTTCATGCGTTAACGAGTGACAAATATTCAAACTTCTTCATAAATTTATATATTTGTGAGATAAAATACTTAGGCGACATGTTAAAAATTAAATATTGGAACTAGAAGAGAAAAATGACACCCTAAAAAGCGTCGAAAGGTGTCATTTCTTTTGAATTAAGTTACCTATAATGTTTGTATGTTGATTCCCGCGAGCGCTTGTGTAAATAAGGCTTTATAATGAAGTGTGCCTTGACAATGAAAACGAATTTAAATAGATATACACTTAATAATGGTAATGGTTCTAGAGACGTGCCACAGCTTTAATTTTTTCAATATTCAGCGGGAACTTGTCTTTCAAAGGAAATTTTTCATTTTCCTAATATCATTGTGTAAGTAAATTTGTTCGAATAAAGTGTTATTTGACTAGGACTCAACAGGCACCTTTGAAGCTTGCGATGTAAACACAGTAGATATATTAATAAACTAGCTGGTGCCTGCGATTTTGTTCGCGTTGAAAAAGAAAAAGTAGCCTATCCTATGTCCCGTACGTCTAAATGTTTATCTACCAAGTTTCATGAAAATCAGTTAATTCGTTTAAGAGTTATGAAGGATTTATTATATCACTGATTCACTGGTACGCTAACTCGACCCGGCGAACTTCGTATCGCCCCAAAATCATAGATGGCACATAACAACTTGACCAATCGATTTGACAGTACAATTTATTTCTATAGTAATTTTCTGTTTATTGTTTTTATTTTTATTTCATTAATTTTTTTGAAATTTTAATAGTTCTTCTGCTATTAGGGACGGAAATCGGTCCGGCCGTTCTCGAGTTATAAGTGGTGTAACTACACGACTTTCTTTTATGTAGGTATATATACCTAAGAAGAAATAATAATAATATATATATGTGTATTTTGAATTATCTGTGACAAAATATAGTCGCGGTCAGTTCTACATAACATATAAGTATATGCACATAATAAAGATCAAATAAAGATTAGTTTGTTTAAACATGAGATAATATTTGCCTTTTTAGTATTTAATCTTATATAGATAACAAGTTTTTGCGTTTCCCCGCCTCATAGTCAACAACCAATTGAAATAAAGTTTATAGCATTTATTTATCTTTTAAAAAGTACACTTCACGTTCACTTATATTCTTAAGTATATAAAGTTTGGCATGATGTAGACACTATTTTCGGCAATTTATAATTCGACAAAAAATAAGTACGAATACCTAAGTGAAGAATGCCGGAAGCCATTCCCCTATTTCCAATCCTATACCTATGTAGAAAAATCTATGCACCTATGTAGATTACTAGCTTGTGTTACTAGTATTACTACTATATTACTATTACTACTAATAGTAAATACTATAAAGCTAGTAATATAGTAGTATTACATTACGCTAGTAATACTACTATATTACTAGCGTAATGTAATTTACACTTATAGTTTAATTACTTAATAGTTATTATATATACTAGCTGGTGCCCGTGACTTCGTCCGCGTTGAATGATGAAAGGTGCCCTATGACCTTTCTGGTGTCCCAGACAACGTGTATGTACTATGTACCTATGCAAAATTTAATGGTGATCGGTTCAGTAGTTTGTGCGTGAAAGCGTAACAAACAAACTCACATTCACATTTATAATATTAGTAAGGATTATCTACTTCCTTACACTGAAGAGAGTTCTGTTCCCGACAGTGGTACATTTATCAATCATACTAATAATAAGGGTTGGTCATAGAGTAAGTTAATTTGTTTTCAGAGATATCTTGTTTATAGGCTCTATACGTGATACTGAAACTAAATTGAAGATTTTTAGAATTTTTTTCTGTATGTATGTGTATGTTCTATTTAGACGTACAGACGTGTATTCTTTTTTCTTTTTCAACGCGGACGAAGTCGCGGGCACATGCTAGTGTGATAATAAAAATGTACTGCAATAGATATGCTTAGTAGCTAATCGAAAACAAAATCTGTATAAATGTGGTGTAATCTCTATAGAAAAATTCGGAGCTCTCTGTGAACTTTATTAGAGATCTCCGAGACAAATAGATACCTGAAAGTTCTATTGAACAAGTATACCTACATAATTAGTTCCCAAAAGTTTGAACAGGTAGTAAGGCAGAGTGTAAAAAGTCAGTGACATTAACAAGCTTTTGAGGTGCCGCGTTTTAAGAAAATATTTTGTCGTTTTTGAAGACGGCTAATTTGACTTTCGTACACGAGTTTAATGTAAATATTGGCACTTGAGTGAGCGCGTGCGCTCGGAGAAACAAAACTTCACGTGCTGGTTGATACAAACAAAAGATACGTAGTTCAAAAGTAAGCCGAATCATAAGCGTTCATTGCTAAATAGTTTACTATTCTAAGTGTTTACTATCTTTATATAATTTAATTTCATCAAACATCCAGCATTTAAATGCTATCTATGGATGGTTTTTTCCTCAATAACGCTCAAACAGCTGAACAGATTTGGTTAACATTGGCTCACAGGTAGTTTATTACCTGTATACCAATATATATAGTAACCAGGTAATAAAGTACCTGGATAAGTAGGTAATATTTATAAAAGGTATAATAAACTGGAACGTCCAAAATAAAAATAAAAATACATTTTTCTAGGGTAAACAGTATTTTAAGATAATATGACTGCATGCCAAATTTTATCCAAAGCCGTTGAGCTGTTTAAAAAAACGTGCATACATCCTAACATCCTCAGAAACTTTATTTAGGTACTAACTTAAATTCGATAAAGGATGGCCTAGATTCAGGGTTTCAAACAAAATCACTGCGAAAAAGTGTCCACTGGATATTTTCGTTAATTTCTGATAAATAAAAAAAAAATATGTAAATGTTGCATGACTTATTTGAACCGTAACATTTAGTAATAAGAGTTCAAGTCATAACACGTGTTCACCTTAAGGACAACTTTGTGCAAATAATTTGAAATATAACCCCAAGCTGTGAGTGCGGCGATATTCTACTATGCCATTTTTAGTGAAGCAACCCAGAATCTAGGATAAAGGATACACTAGATTCTAATGTATCCTCTATCAAAGGGTACTAAGGATAAAAGGATTTTTCAACGCAGACAAAGTCGCGCGAAAATCACCTAGAGTGTTCCAGTCTACCTGCCGTTCGAAATACTAAAGAATCATAATAATAAGATATCTTATGCACAAAAATTGTTATTTCACAAACAGTTAGTCACAACAAACAATAATTGTGATAATTGTTATAATGATTACAATTAAAACAATTACGCCCCGATGAGTTCGTTCTGAAGCCGACGGAATGTCGGGAAGGTTGTCGTTGCATACCTATTTATTCTTTAATTTCTTTTATTTAACCGTAAGTTATTTTTAATGTTTTCAACCGTCATTATTGCACAGCGGCATCAACAAGCATTAAATACTATGTTAATTAAATTAATCAAGAAAATTAGGCTTCTTAAGCGTTACATACCATATCATCATATCATGTTTCATAACATGAAACAAAAGTGAAGTCATTTTTGGGCCGACTATAATCAATACTAATAATAAATCTGTAAATGTATGTATGTATGTTCCTCCATAACTCTTAAACGAATTACTTAACTGATTTTGGTAGATAAACATTTAGACGTACAGGACACAGAACGTACAGACACTATTTTCTTTTTCAACGCGGATGAAGTCGCAGGCAACAGCTATAGTTATTTTAATAAAATCTGAAGTATTTTGATTAAATATACTCAAAAGAATTTGGTCAATGGTTAGAAATGGAAACATAACTTTATTAGCAAAAGCGAAGGCAGAGGAAGCAAAATCATGATTGCGAAAATAGGTAATTACTAAGACTATTAGCTTACTAAGACTATAATAACATTGATAATACCTAAATAGGTATTATCAAGAAAATATGGTAACATTGGTAATAGATGGTTAGATTTTTTTATCAATATTACCAGCGTTATATATCTACTTCATAATAAATTACTGACATTAGTTTCGAAAGTTATAATTCTAACATTTCTAACGAATATATAAATTTTTGTGGAGTGTGTGTTTTATTTATTTTCTAACTATCCCCGACATAATCATTCCTCCTTTAAACAGTAGTATATAAAAACCGTATCGTGGTTTATAAGAAGTTAGCCCTGAGAACTATGCTTTAATCATTTGTAGTCCCAAAAAATGGTATAAAAAATGGTATAAAGTCAACAAAAAAAAATATTGTTTTTTTGTTTTCTGTTCTAATGCTTAAATTCTGATTCTAGACATCTAAAAATAGTTACATTTTCATTTTTAGCTATTAAAGTTTGCTTTTGCCTGATTTATGACGATAAGTAAGATACGAGACAGCCCATACAAACATAAGAGAAACACTAAAAATATTCATTTTTGAACTTAATTTTTCCGTTATTTTACATATATTTCCTGTTGTTTATCGAAAATCTTAAATGACAAAGGCTCTAGTGTTCAACAAAAACTTTTCTATTTGTAATTGAAAATAAAAGTATGGAAATAATGTATGAATCTATCATTTGTCTTAAAAAAAAAATGCTCTAGTTTCTACAAAAGCAAACTTTGATAAAAAAAATTATTTATTCCCTTATTTTTAACATAGAAGTAATCAAAATTTCATATGTATGCAGAAGCCAGACCCAAAAATCATGTTTTAAAATTATAATCATTAGAATACCAAAGGAAAAGCTGCTAGTATGACAAATGGGGCTAATGTGACGTAGACACTTAATAAGCACTCTAATGGTGTATGAACACCGTTAATTTTCCAGTGATGCGTCGCAAACTTTCTGGTAGTTATAGCCGTAATAATAAACAGTAAGCCTGTGAGGAAAGTAGGTGCCTCCTTAATCACTTATTAGACAATATTGTTAATTAGTCTATGGTTAGGTATGAGTGTAAACGGCTTTCTAAAAAAACCTTGTTATCCCTATTACTTTGTGGATAGCGTCACCTATAGTCATGACCCCAATATTCCAATTTAGTGTAATAAATAATATTAAAATAATAATAATAATAATAAAATGTAAAACTAAAAGTAAAGTAACGCTTAAAAAGTATGCTTCTAAATTGAATTGACCATTTTTAATTTTCTTTGTATGTATGTGTGTATGTATGTATTTATATTCCTCCAAAACTCTTAAACGAATTAACCGATTTTCATGAAACTTGGTAGATAAACATTTAGACGTACAGGACACAGATTAGGCTACTTTTTCTTTTTCAACGCGGACGAAGACGCGGGCGCCAGCTAGTATTATAATAAATTATATAACTTATTATGTTCGATCGCTGGGCTTAGGCTTTGTCTCACATGCGTAACTAATAGAAATCACATGCGTAATAATAGAAGTTTAGGTCTAAAGGGTCTATCAAGACCTCTTGAATTGTGCAGCTCCAACCGAGATTCGCTCCTGGGTATGTTTTGTTAGAGTCGATAACCGAGCGTTTGTAGTAAAAATATAAGGGAAAAAAATCCATTCTAATTATTCAAAACGATTAATATTTGGTATATATCACGCGGAAAGCTCTTCGCTAATCGATATCGGGACATTTCGATACACTACTGGTCCGGTGTAATTATTTTGATGATTTTAAATTTCATTATAGAACCATATTTCGGCGAGTCCGATGCCGACTGATCCGATCGAGGATTAAAATAACTCGTATTCGGTACAAAATTATAATTAAAATATTCCTTATGAATATTTTTAGCATTACCAATGTTGAGACGGATACATTTTAAGTATTTTACGTCGCTTACATAAAATTTACATTTAAAATGTTAACACTGTGTCGAATGAGGATGCTGAACGCCAGTTTGTTAAGTTTTTAACATCTCGCGAATCTAGATAGGGGACTTGCCCTATTAGTAGCATTCACATGACTTTATACAATTTAATAAAGGAAATAATAAGTTTAACATAGAGTTTGTGGAATGTGTAGATAACATTTTTTTTTATCAATATCGTTTACCAGAACTGTCCTCGTAATATAGTAATTTACTTGTGGTATCTTTTGCAAGGAGCTTACTTGTTTTTCGAATGTAGAGTTATTTTAATTTTTGTGGTTGTATATCGAAAATGAAAAATGTAACATTAAGGGCCTCCTTCACCATCTGTCAAGTAGGCTAACCGTCATTTAAAGTCACCTGCCAATTTAGCTGATATACATATGTTTGTATGTACGGTAAAAACGTCATACATTAAATAGAAAATAATTTAAAAAAATTCGCCTATCGAAGGATGCACTAAACCGATGTCATAATTCAATAAAACATAAATTTATTTCTTAAAGTTAACTAATCAACACTTTACTTGTAGTTTCTGAAAGAGGCCGTAAGTATGTGATAATTATCAAAAGACTTTCTCTATACAGGTTTTTTTTTGAAGAACCATCATTCCGTATCATATATATTTAATTAAATATACTTGGTGAACATATAAAAATAAAATAAATTATATAAAATATATGTTCACATTCATATATGGTACTAGCTGGTGCCCGCGACTTCGTCCGCGTGTTCTATAGCCTAACCAGTAGTTCCTGAGAATAGCGCGTACAACGAAACAAACAAACTCTTCAGCTTTATATATTAGTAAATAAAATAATAGATTATCTACATGATTACGAGTTAGTGTACCACTACAAACCTTCGTCTAGAAATAACATTATTAATAACTAATATTTTTTATAAAATTGGTTAAATGAAATAAAGAATATAACCTTTTTATATCTAATATATAAAATTCTTGTGTCACAGTGTTAGTTGCCATACTCCTCCGAATCGGCTTAACAAATTTCGTATACGCGGGCGAAGTCGCGGGTAGCAGCTAGTAATATATAAATAAAACCTTTTAAAAAAACTTTATAAAAAATAAGACCCATGGTATAATATAAATAAACCATTAATAAAACAGTTTAAACACCGCATTAATACATATTAGATTCGAAAATAAGATGTCGCAGGTTTTACGTGTTCTGGAAGAGTTCTTGCGTTTCAGATTTTTATACATAGCAAATTTTTTAATCTCATATCAGAGACATATTATTCTAATGAGCCGATGTGTTCTTGAATAACACCAATCAATCTTCATCAATACTTCAATACTAATAATAAATCTGTAAGTGTAGATATTGTATGTATAAATTATGTTCCTCCATAACTCTTAAACCAATTAACCGATTTTCATGAAACTTGGTATATAAACATTTAGATGTACGGGACACGGGATAGGCTATTTTTTCTTTTTCAACACGGACGTAGTCGCGGGCGTCAGCTAGTTTTATAATAAAAATTGAAGAAATACCTTGAGTACGTGGATTACACTTGTATATATATTTACGAATGTCCTATTTTTAAGAATCGTTTGAAACGACCGTCCTGTACAAACGTACATAAACATATAACATATTCTTATAAACATAAGAATTAGTGAAACATTTTTAATTGATAAAATAGATTAGAAAAAGTGGTACATATTATCTCGCGGTTAACGGTCACGTTACAATGCGTGCGTTTTTCTGTTATATGCCATTGCAAAACATGAAGCAGGTGTACCGCGGTTAACCTTTCGTTTTCTTACTGCTCGTTTTTGTCATATTGTATAATTATTATAAACGCATGTAATATACACACAATATGTTAATATAATTAATTGTATTCTGTCGTGTACACCACACTGTACGGACATTCTTGAAATTGTTTTTGTTTAAATATAATAATACAACTACTTAGTGACCCGCTCCCGGCTTCACCATCAGGGATGCAATTTTTTATTTACATAAAACTTTCTTGTTTATTCCTCTTTCTGTAAGTGAAAACTGTATAACCCTTTTGTTGTATAGAAGTAAAGTTAGTGGAGGTACAGACATACTGACAGTTTCGGCGAATTGATCACATAATATTTTTTTTTCTCTCTACTTACATAAAAATATGCGGACGAAAAAAGATATAAAATAGCCTGTCACGTGTCCCGTATTTCTAAATGTTTATCTACCAAGTTTCATGAAAATCAGTTAATTCGTTTAAGAGTGATGGAAGAACATAAATACATACATACAGAAAAAAATTCTAAAAATCGTCAATTTAGTTTCAGTATCATGTATAGAGCCTATATACACGATATTTCTGAAAACAAAGTAAATTACTCCAAGACCGACCCCTACAGATTTATTATTAGTATTAATGTATAATCCTTACATAAAAAAATATCAAACTGTGGTGAAAACAGCATCGAAATACATTGCGTGCATATACAAACTGACAGACAGACGCACAAAGCGACTTCAATTTATACTATGTAAGGATTTAAATACTGAGCTTAATGTCGCGTAATTGCCTACAGGATCCTATTCCGTAAGTGATTTACAATATTAATGTTAACGTGAATGACTCTATGCATCCCGCATGATCTGTAAGACTTCCTAAAGAAACTGTTAAGTATTTTGATGAGATTCATATGCGACTGTGCGGAACGGTTAGCGAAGCACTCTAGGCATATAAAATACACAAGAAATTATAAAATGCATGTTTATATTATGTGTAGTTATAGACTTTATAGTTTACATTACAAATTACCGTCGGCGCCGCAACACTGTACCGCCCCGTCGGATGTGTATCGAACTCTAAAGATTTTTAACCAAGGTATTAAAAAATGTGAGGTTAAACAAGTGAGAAAATAATTTTCCTTTTGATTTCGGCAAGAGTAACTGTCACGTGTAATCTATTACGACCTGAGTTTTCATACCCTCATGTTGACGACTACAAAGAATGGCGATAGTACTAGCAGCCCTGATTGTAACAGTCGAACAAGTCCGTGTGAATGCACGCTTAACCATTCGGTCAAATAGACAATAGGGAAAAAAAAGCGCATACAAATACAATGCACAACGCAGCGTAACTGAATGACATAAAATTAAAAATAATTAAATATAAGTACAACCGCTAATGCATGATCGGGCTCTCGTTAGTTGAATTATTGTGAACAATGACTGAATGCATGTTTTTAATAATCGTGCGCGACTCGGATGGGTAAGGCTTGTGACATAATTAAGTGGTAATAATTATTCGATCACGGTGGTCATCGGTGCGAGACTGTCTGCTGGTTACATACCAGAGGTAGGTACGTATTCGCAAACGGATACGACACATTCATTTTTTACTAGCGACCCGCCCCCGGCTTCGCACCGAGTTGAAATTTACAATCATCGTCCTTTATTTGCTTGTTTATCGACAATTTTCAGTGCTGATAAGTATCGTAGTGTGTAAATTACTAAGCATTTTCCACACATGTGATAAGTGACACAGCTAATGACTATTTACACCAGACCTTAGGTTCAGAAGTTATTAACTGTATTATGTTTTATATTTCTTGTCAGGACAACAAAGAATTTAATTGCAAAAATAATAACAATTCCATTGTTAAACTAAATAAATATTATGAAACAGTTTAATAGCAATTAAAAACTATTATCAGTTGGAATAATTAAGGATGTTTAATCACGAATTATTGAGTTAGAAGGATTTTATGAAGCCTTCAAGAATGGGAAGAGAATGTTCTGAAGTGTCCTCTTACGAACTAAGTATCAATAAATTTAATTATTAAACTAGCTGGCGCCCGCGACTTCGTCTGCGTTGAATATGAAAAATAAAATAGCCTATTCTGTGTCCTGTACGTGTAAATGTTTATCTACCAAGTTTCACACATACGGAAAAAATCTAAAAATAGTCAATTTAGTTTTAGTATCATGTATAGAGCCTATAAACACGATATCTCTGAAAACAAAGTAACTTACGCCATGACCAACCCTTACTCATTATTAGTAGTAAATGTATTTATCGTTGGAAACAGATTGACTGAAATCAGATCACTTAGATATCTGTAGATCTCCTTATTTACTAATATTATAAAAGGAAAGTTCTCAAACTTACGTAAACCGCTAAACATTGGATAAAACTTGGTTGACAGATTTTCCTTGTCCTGAAATAATTATACCGGGATGGAATATAATATTTCCATCCTTTAATTTTAGTTTCTTTTTGTGGTATTTAGTTTTAAAATTAGATTCTATCATACACATTATCTAGATAGCCTAAAAATTAGTGCAAAAATTTTCTGTAAACCCGGTAACCTTACATTATAAGAAATAGAACTTTTCGCTTTTACTGTGTCTAGTTTAGTTTTGATACTTTTTTGAAAGCTTAATCGGCACATCATCTTTAAAGCAGATAGCGGCATTCGTGAAAAGTCAACATCAGTCATTTTGTTGGCATTTCACGCGAATGCTTATTCGCGACAATGTTTCATACACGTACTTTATCACCTGCATTTGGATCATCGATTTTCGTACTAAAACACGATTACTGTATATTTTTTTATATATAAAAACATTATGTATTAGTGGGAATCCACTTTCCTTTAAATAGCCTTCTACTTTTACGATAAGTGTATGTTATGGGTAGATGGGCTAAAGAAAATTGTAGAAATCACAGAATGACAGGTATCATTTACTTTGAATGTCCGTGGGAGTCGTGTAAGAGACATACATAGTCTGTCGGTAATTAAAGACATTATTTTGCTTAAATGAATGATAAAAATCCCTCAAAAGTTTCATTTAACTTTGTAACATAGTAATTTTGGAAATGACTGAACGAGTGATTCTATTTCTGGGCAAACTAAAAAAATTCGACCAATTGCGAATCTGTCGAATGCTTACATAAACAACTGTCAATTTACTTGTCGAACTTATCACAAAAAACTAATATTTTTAAGATTCAAACACAAGTTTCTTTCTAATGCCTTAATTCAATGTACTTCCTTATATCTTATACATACATTTATGCACATATATATACATTAGACGTGGTATGTATTAGTTAAATAGAAAAAGGAATTAGGGTTAATTTACACTGTGCCCATTTTTAATTTCATATCTAAAAGCTATGTAAACATTGAAGCGAAACATTTTATAAAGTAGGTTGAAAAGAAACTAAAGTTTTAACAAGTAAAGCTAACACAATAGAATCAGTGGAAAATATTTGTTACGATGACGTAGTCGCTTAAAGGTGTGGTTACATTGCAAGCGATTTATTTTTTGCTTCAATATTGGAAAATAAATAAATAAATGTAATAAAAACTCACGAATGCTTGATCGTAATGCATGCGATGAACAATTTTTGTCTTTGTATAATAATAATTAACTTTCAAACGATTTTCATAAGTTGTGAATGTGAGTTTGTTTGTTACGCTTTCACGCAAAAACTACTGAACCGATCACTATGAAATTTTGTATACACGTTATCTGGGACACCTTAAAGGACATAGGGTACATTTTATCCAGAACGCGGACGAAGTCGCGGGCACCAACTACATAGTATAGGTATATTTGTGACGTGACGAATGTATACCTAATAATATTGCAGAAATGGTGCGGTCGAGGCTTTTATAGTATTTTTTGAGTTCGCTATCAATGAGTACGATCCTAATATGATTCACACGATTGGAAGCAGCGCGTACGCTCGTAATGTGCGTTAATTTCATCTAAAAATAACATCCATTCTTTGTCTGTTAAAATTTTACGAAATCTGTCCGTGTTTATTATGTGTATTTCTTTACTGATATTTTGGTCGATGTAGTTGTTGCATTTTTCATATAAAAATTCCACTATTTAAAAATTATTTTTGATATTATTATATTTGAATATTGATATTATTATATTATATACAATACAAACAATAAGTAATGTCTAAAGGACTAAATCAGCAAACGGATTTTGATACGGTATTCACTATATAATTACAAGATTTACGTACCTATATAATATGTAAAATAAAAATGTAAGAAACAGACGGCGGGTCAGTTTAGGTATGATATACATAACAGGTTTTAATTCCAAAATGCATGTAAAAATGAAATATTATTTTCTCTACCTTACTAACTACTACAATTTTTCAGAGACATGCTATGCGATCAATCACATATTATTAAACACGAGGTTGCAAAAGAAATGAACATTTACGCGTTGTATGTCATCAACAGATAATTTCGACGACGGCTTGAATTATTTATTTGAGTACTATTATTATACTACCACCTCACAAAATGAAGCTAATCAAGCATCGATTCAAATATTCGATGTTGTTCAACATCTGTCCAACCCAATCGTAGATATCGGTAAAACATAATAATATCTGTATTGAATACTGAAATATCGACACCTGTTGATATGGGAATCGTCTAAAACGATTGACTTTATGGTTAATGGTTATAGAATAAACACCAATTTACAGTTTATGTACATATATTAAATGCAATTTATTTTTGTTCGCAGGTAAGTTTTTTTTCGGATGTTGTTTTGGGTGAGCCAATTCTCGAATCGTAAGAAATTTTTGAGTCGTTACAAAATAAGCATTTCCTTCGTCGCATTTTTCACAATTAATAAAATATTTACTTGGACACTTTCTTTGTCAACAATTTTCATAAAAATATTGTTAATTTGCTCCTTAAAAAATAAGTATAGTATTTTCACATAATATGGGTACGGTGACATTTGATTTCATCCATGGTATTTAAATTTATATTTTTAAACAATATATTTTGTAAATATTTTATCTGCTAGGTATATTTTTCGTTATTTTTTAATTACATTAACGAACTAAACAGTATATATAAATATATTATTCGACCTGGTGTATTTAAAAAAAAAAAAAACAAGCCATACTCATAGTAATGTGTCATCATACCCATACTGTGTGAAAAATAGTATATAGAACGAAATTATTTAATTGTTAAGGTTTATGCATCATCAATACGTATGTATGTAAGTATATTCCTCCATAACTGAAGATTGCATGAAACTTTGTAGATAAACATTTAGACGTACAGGACACAGGATATGCTACTTTTTTCTTTTTCAACGTGGACGAAGTCGCGGGCGCCAGTTAGTATAAAATAAAATCTTTATTTCTATGGTTCAATAATAAATTCTAACAAAAACATGATAATTTCGAATTGAAATTTATATCAAGTAGTGATTTTCTCTTATTTTAATAAGAAAGTTTTACTTTAAACAAACAATCTTATAGTTAATAACATAAAGAAATTGATTTAATCAAATTTTTAAACGTATTTTTCTTTCCTTTCTTTCTTTAAAACAGTTTCAACGATCAAGAAAACATGTTGTAAATATCTTATTACTATTTAAATATAAATTCCTAATAATATAATATTGATTCTCTTTTATAAGGTGAAAGAAAATAATATATACTTTGTTACCTTATACCCATTATATCAATTATTACCTTATACGTTGATGAATTGACCTATTTTACAAGAGAGTGCTATTCACTGCCTTCTCAACAATGACAATGTGACCCCCAATACAATGCAAGAATATATCCGACAATTTGTGGCCACCACTACTTTGGAACACAAATGACATTTTTATTATAGATATCTCATTTCCAATTTTGCAGGCCAAGTAATCGTTGGAGGGCGTATGACAACCAACGTTTACGGGATGTTTCAAATAGGATTAAACTTAGTCATTTAATAATACTGAAATAGTTCATTACTGTTATCAAAATAATTAACTTATTAACTGTAAACCTTTACCAATGATTTTTATTACCGATGATCCGATTATTGCTTTAAATTTCAGAAACTGCAAATTTAAAGGCGATTAATATGAAAATATTAAATTTGTGCGTTAATAAACGTTAAAAGTTGTGTTGATATTTTCATCGCGCTTTTCTGTTGAATTTAAATGAAAAAATGATCAATAGTTAGTTACGCAGTCCGGGAATCAGCCTATCCCGGTATCATGCTTCATTGAATTATAAAAAAAATATAAAGTGCGAATGTCCCACCAATATTTTATAAAATCTGAATTCATTCAGAGAAGATATATTATTTCGATGATTCTGACCGATTGTTTTTTGTTGTTGTAGCCTTTAATTATGGACTTGCAATGACTTAAATAAAATTTAAAATTTAAAAAACCACCAACAACCACCAACTACTAACAACTCGTAATGGTAAACAGCTTCAGTAGATTACTCAAATGCAATGAATGTACTTCCTCCAATACCGCTTCTACCATTAAGTGATAGTTACAAACCAACATAACTCTTTTTAACAAAAAATAAACCGACTTCTAAACCGTCTCATGGTCTTTTCTCGTGGATGCCATTGTCAGAGCTGGACCAAATTGAAATGGGACCACACGGGAAGCACTAGTCCTCAAATAAAAAAATAATCATCAAAATCGTTTCACCCAGTCGAAAGTTATGAGATAACAAACATAAAAAATACAGTCGAATTGAGAACCTCCTCCTTTTTTTAGAAGTCGGTTGACAAAGTCTAACAGTTTTCTTCAGAATTATTTGGAATTTCTTTCAAATTGTATAATACAGTCCATTACTTTTATTACTTAAATCTTCGGTCGAAAATCATCTTTTATAATGCGCACCGCCAAGGTTTGGAACTCCCTGCCTGCGTCTGTATTTCCGAGTTCATATAACCCTAATCTTTTCAAAGTTCGAGTGAATAGGCATCTTCTGGGTGAGCTCGCTCCATCTTAGGCCTCTCCCTTGCTACCAAGCTGGTTGTTGGCCAAGAGCAAACCCATCTCATATAAAAAAAAAAAAAAAAAAAAAAACACAGTACTTTTTGGGACGACGTATCATGACGACGTGACTTGTGCAAAATTTCACTTGTGTCAATTGATTACTTAAGGCGTGAAAGCATAACAAACAAACTTTACTTAGATAAGATAAGCTGATCTCAGCTGGCATACAGATTTTCTGCTTCTATGTTATAAGGAATTATTTAGGATTGATTCCACTGTCCCAATATGATCTCAAACCAGCTGACTTTTTGTACGTCCTTTTTGGCAAGTGCCATATCTTGACACTTTAAAAAAATATCTGTAATATTTATTTTTTACAAATCGAGTTGTACAAAGCGAAACAGGTGTCATGTCAAGGAAATGAGTAAGTAGGTAAAAGAGGTGTCGTGTCAACATCGACATTAACATGATTTGTTCACCCCTTCCGAGGTATTTCAATCAACCTGTATATAAACTACACTGCTGTTCTCAAATTAATAACTAGCTGTCAACGTAAATAAAGTACTGTTAAATGGGAAATAAGTAATGGAGTTGTTAAGAAACCTGCTATTATATGTCTCCTCAACAACAACTTAACAATTCCTTTACCTATTAATATTACAATCTTTCCATTAAGTTTAATAGTCACACAGATATTGAAATTCTATTAATATTTTAGTGCGATTGAAGCGATTAGGCAAATATCTAAATGTGTTAAATTATTTTAAGCATTTGGATTATATTTAGCACATATTATTTTTATTTCATGTATTGTTTTCGTAGAATCTTTAATACATATCCTTGTATATAGACATGTCATATTATTATGAGTATGCTATACAATTAATATTATGTATCGCTGGTGAAACAGTCGCAAGCAAGTATATTTTATGATGTAGGTACTAGTACATAAGCCTGGACAAAAGCCAAAGTGCAATAAACATCAGGATGTTTAATAGACATCGATTTAGTTTTTGGAACACAATTTTTGAATGTTTACGCTAATTTATTGTTTACGCCAATACTTAATCTGTCAATATCGCAAATGGTAATACAACAGCTATTTTTGTACAAGCATCTGGAGTGCGGCTTCTCAATAATCACACAATCAACGCCAGTTTCCCTTGGTCGCAAGTTGGAGACCACAGATTTCCATTTGCAACGTATCACACACAATGATGTATCGGTTTGCTCGTACCGTATTCATTATTTTGTTTAAGCAAACACATTTTAGGTGATTTTGAGTATTTAAATCGGTACCTAGTATATTTTTAACAGGATATTCAAATTTTCAAAAATCAAAAAATCCTCGTCGCTTGTAGCAAATACATAAAATAGGATTGTAGCAAATAAACTTTAATTTTGTTTTCTCAATTACTATGTATTTATTTATTTATTTATTTATTTATTTAATAAAGTACACAAACAGATTGCATTTATTTACACGAATTCAAAAAAATACATGTACATATAAGGTAATTTGCTAAATTGCAGTCCTAAATAGTATACATAGCACGATTAACTTAATTTTAACTAAACACTAATGATCTTAACTAACAATAATAATCTTAATAATTATTATTATTCATTTAATAAAAAAAAATCACTCATTGAGCCGTGTCGTGCTTTGTATAGATATGTATAATATAAACTGAAGACAAAGACACCCTTAACAAAACCTTAACAAAGAGACCCAAGTAAAAAATTCTAACTAATCTTATGTTATCCGAAAGTGAGTGTTTGGAACGCTTTCACGCCTTAACTACTCAATCGATCATTATATATTTTTTTATAAATTTTGTATTAAGTAATTATAAATACAGAGTACATTTCAATGTTTCCGAGGAATAGTCTAAAAATAGAAATATATGAGCAATAAGGGATAAATCAATGTTTTAATATCTATAAGAAACAAAAAAGGCAGTCGATGTCGAGGGCAAAAGCTGAATTAGACGAATTTCTGTAATCTAAAATCCAAAGTCAATATTGTAACAAGGCTTTCAGTTTTGTGCTGAAGCTTCAGCTTCATAAAGCTTTCAGTGGAAATATTCTACTATTTCATTGATGGACAGAATCAGATTGAGGAGATTATGTGGACACGTATCAAAGCAATCAATTAGTGATGTTATTACTAATGTTATTAAACCGATAACATTGATACACGCGTCGTTGTCTCTTACTAAAATTGCATTGGTCGTCAGATATTCGATGTGCACATTCGATGCGAATTTTAGTGCTATTAATTAAACTAAGAGTTCATTTTTTACTAGCTGGTGCCCGCGACTTGGTCCGTTTTGAAAAAGAAAAAAAGTAGCCTGTCCTGTGTCCTGTACGTCTACCAAGTTTTATGAAAATCAGTTAATTCGTTTAAGAGTTATGGAGGAACATACATACATACAGAAAAAAATCAAAAAATGGTCAATTTAGTTTCAGTATATTATGTATAAATCTCTGAAAAAAATAATAATTTACTCATGACCAACCCTTACAGATTTATTGATGAT
Source organism: Synanthedon vespiformis (assembly GCA_918317495.1). Taxonomy (NCBI): domain Eukaryota; kingdom Metazoa; phylum Arthropoda; class Insecta; order Lepidoptera; family Sesiidae; genus Synanthedon; species Synanthedon vespiformis. The sequence continues at coordinate 11,118,994 of OU906947.1, forward strand.
TGATTTGTTAATAATAATATAAATGTAAACAAATATTTTTTTTATATAATACCATTAATTAGTACTATAAAGTATTTTAAGTCATATTTTCTTCGCTTTTTATTTCTGCGAATCGTTTTTCTTTTATTCACAACTAATGCTTTTCATACGAAGTACTATTTTTGGTTATGTAGAAGCTTCCAATATAAAAAAAACATATTGTTAAAACATGAACTACTACCATTTGACTATGTGTATTAACATAATGATATGTCGTTCACATTAAAATCATTGCCCGTGGATGAAGTGTCATACACAGTATAAGCAAATAAGTGAGGTAACTGAAAATTTGAAATATTAATACTGTTTTTCGACATCAAAAGTGTAATTTCATATTCCTACTATAAACATAATAATTTTTCATTTGTTAATGATTTTATTATTATCACTTGAATGGACGATTTTCTTTGTTTGCTCTGTAAAAATAAAAAAAGAGATATTATTTGTGTGCACAACTTTTCGAGTTATGTATGCGATTTCAAGTTCTGCAGTAGATTGTACTGTGACTCGTGATACAAGCAAGATAGCCCTATTGTTTTGTCAGCACTTGGCGTGAAACAGATAACATAAAATTTAACGATCGCCTAGATGAATATATTAAATTCGGCTTGTTTATAACACCGTGAATAATTACAACGGTTAAGAAAGAATGCGTAAACAGATTTTTGTGTTTACTTACTTCTATATTTTCGGTGGTTTTTTTTATTCTATGCTTAATTGCTATTCTTGTTATAATTGAATTTCTTCTATTCTTGTTATAATGTAATATATAAAATTCTCGTGTCATACTCCGAAAATTTTATACACTTGGCAGGTTTGTATCTGTTTTTATACACAGGCGAAGTCGCTGGCAGCAGCATGTGCACTTGGTAGGTCTGAGAATAGGTTTTTATCTATTTTTATACGCAGGCAGAGTCGCGGGCAGCAGCATGTACACTTGGTAGATCTGAGAATAGGTTTTTATCTATTTTTATACGCAGGCGAAGTCGCGGGCAGCAGCTAGTTGACTATAAAAGTGTAACTAAACTTGATTAATATCTATTTTGGATGGTTTTTACATAACCACCGTACGGCCCAGGCTGCTCGCGGTTTCCCTCCGCGACTCGCAACAATTTCGTGCAATCCGGACAAGAGCAAAACTGAAATGTGTCAACGTGACCGGAACAGATTTAACTATTATGATGAGGCGTGGATTCATTTGAAAATTACTAACTAGCTTCGCAACAGTCCCCTCCTACTAAACTCAAAACTATGTTCTAATTGGACTGCTATACTATATTAGCAAAGGTGTTTTAAAAGTTCTCTATGAAGCTAATAAATGAACTTAAGTTCATTAACTAACCTAACCTAACCTTTAAGAGAATATAGAGAATACTTTGGGTTGAGTTTTATACCTTACTAGCTGTAACTCGCGACTTCGTCTGCGTTGAAAAATATCAATCACAGTGATGACGGTGAGCCGCCACTGAGATAGTGGCGCCAAACTTTGATAATTTTAGACTATACCTTGGGAGCCTAACATAATCCAGGATAAAATAATAAGGAAATTTAAGTAATTCAAACGCACTATAAATAGCATCACTCTTTGAATTTTGTTAATTGAATTTTCAAAATATTCGTATATTTTGAATTTAAAAAAAAGCTATCATACGACTAAATATAAAAAGCTTGTCGCAAAGAGAATCAGTGATTAGTTGCCTGCACCGCTAAACAGCTCATCTTTCTTGGAATTTAGAAATGTAAGTGAAATTTAAGCCTATATTAATTTAGACATCCCTTTACAACTAAACGGTTGAAATACAAAACGATGGAGTCATTTTTTACAGATCGGAATCGCTTTATAGTCAAATTCCGCGATATCTTATGTCTGGTTTATTTAGATAGCTAAGTAACAAAAGATGTACACACTACAAATAATTTAAAATTTTATAGTCTATAGTCTATATAGTGTCGAAATATGAATTTGTCTTAAAAGAAAAACTTTTGGAATGGTCAAAAATTAGTGATTAATTATATTTTTATTAAAATTTAAGCATAGACGAGAAAAAATATGACATCGATTTTGGGCTTATGATATGAGTGCTTATTGTGCTGTGCTAGATTTACTTACTTATTTTGATTTATTGTTAACAACATATTTATAATTTTTTTTAATAAATAATTTCAGTTCTTTCCGCAGTTATATCGAGCATAATTTATGAAATGTCTTAAAATGTATACAGATTGTTTGAATTGGCGCTAATGCGTTTGTCCGAAATAATGTTGTCTCATTAATCATACGACATTTTTGGCACGAGTTATTTGAACCGGTGACCTTGATGAAGCTTTAGCGTCAAATCAAACTTTTTTGTCACAATTGCTTTTGATTAAATTACAAAAAAATTGGGTGAAATAAATCAAATATATCTAAATCCGTAGGTGATACTACCTATGGCGGTGTATTGTGTATGCCTATGTCCAGCAATAGGTGTCTATATGCCAATATATAATGACGTAAGGGAACTAAGTGGTTACTATGTCCATACAGACATTGTCGTGATTAACAGCTTGTATGATCAATAGTCAATCCAACCCTAGGTATCAATCAATACTAATAATAAATCTGTAAGTGTGTCATATAGTTACTTTGTTTTCAGAGATATCATGTTTTTAGGCTTACATTCAGTATCAGTATCACTGAAACTAAATTGACGATTTTTAGAATTTTTTTCTGTATGTACAGTAGGTCGCATAAGTCGATTAACACATTCAAAAATGCAAAACAACTGAATACTTAACGCGCTATAATTCGTTGTCACGACTAGAGAACAAAATAAAATTCACGTACAAACGATCTTAAAAGGCTTCAGTAAGGAGTAATAATTATCAGTTTCGTTCAGTTCTTTTGTTTTGCACTTTTGAATGTGTTAATTGATTTATGCGGCCGACTGTACGTATGTTCCTCCATAACTCTTAAACGAATAAACTGATTTTCATGAAACTTGCTAGATAACAGGTACGGGACACAGGATATTAGACTAATTTTTTCTTTTACAACGCGAAGTCGCAGGCGCCAGCTAGTATTAATATAAGAGCGTATAACGTGGCCTGTGGTATCAACATACAATTTTATCTGTATTTTTCTGAATAAAGGTACTACTGTATATACAATTTTCTGCACTTACCTTACCCCATAAGGTGTATGATAAAATCTTTTGAGTAATTAGGCCTGAAAGCCAAACGAACTAACTCACTTTCGCATTTAGGTATAGCATTCATTACATACTTAGAATACGTAATTATACAGTAACATGTTACACAAATATGTAGGTATGTAAAAATGCATACTAGCATAGATTTAGTTGTAACATTTGAAAAAATATAGTTTTTTTTTTAAAGCCAAAAGTTACGAATATACAGCAAGATTAAAGAAAAATAAATTTTTAGAGTGACCTTTCATATCACAGCGCTCCAGTGTCCTATGAGTGAAATGTGTGAACAAAGTAGACTCTCTATTTGTATACATTTTAGTAGGTAGCAGAATTTTAATATCAACGAGATAAACACAGGATATTTTCATTTAGTCTTTGCAAACAAGAAATTCAATTTGCTTCGTTCTTTGGCGTTATTTGCAACATAAGTACTATATAGTCTTTGACTATAAGTTGTTTTTTATTTAATGCTCTCTAGAAACATTTTTTTTTCTTATTGAAATTATACCTATGCTGACTTATATCAATCCAAACGTTACTTTTCGAACGTTCGTTATATGTAAACAATGCACACATTATACATTTTCTTACAATACTCAACACATTCATGCATCATTTCATACGTGCTAATTTGAACTTTAAATAAAAAGAGGTAATTACACTCTTACATAAACCAGCTCGCTGCTGCTATCGACATTAGAGTTAATAAAGTCCGTTTAGGAAAACTTTAAGCACGTTAATTCCTATAAAATGTCTTCCACTCATGAATTATTACAAACGGTCAAATATTGGTGTCGGCTGCCCGTGTTTGTTCTTTAGAAGCGGACGCATCGGAGCTGCACTATACTATTCAAATGTATTCAAACAAAGGGCGAACGGAGACGGCCCAGCACTAGTATAAATATATCAGTAGGGTCACAGTGGAACCTCTCAAGTATACTGTTCTAAAGACTTTTTAATTAAGTTTCATAGTAACGATATCGCCCTAAGCTCTAAGCTTGTTGACACATGCTTTGCTTGTCTTAATAATTCTTTTTAACAAAAAATAAGCCGACTTCAAACCGTCTCATGGTCTTTTCGCATGGATGCCATTGTCAGAACTGGACCAAAATTGAAACGGGACCACACGGGAAGCACCAGCTTTCAAATAAAAAAAGAATCATCAACATCGTTTCACCCAGTCGAAAGTTATGAGGTAACAAACATAAAAAAAACATACACGTCGAATTGAGAAACCTCTCTTTTTTTGGAAGTCGGTTAAAAAAAATCTCGGATACGAAAACACCATACGGGAACTTCTTACAAAAATAATGAAATTACTGGTTTTTCTGCATTTTCAGTTTATTAAGTTCTTGCCAATTTGCTTAGTCCTTAATGACCATAAACTAGGAAAGGGAGGTATTTCCATACAATTTAATATGTACTTTATAAAATTTATTAAGCTACCCGGTTTCGCCCGCGTCCGATCGGTACCAACTTCATAGGATTACCCGTTGGACTAATCTCAAGGTAGTCTAAAATTTTCTTAAAAATCGGTTCAGCGGTTTCGGAGTCCATAGGGAACATACATACGCCACACATACATACATACACACATCGCCTTTTATATATTCAGAAAAAATTGGATTTTACCTCGAATAAATTTATATTATTTTTTTCCAATTCATTCATTGATTGTGAGCTAACGCGTTCTGAGCTGTATAATATCACTTACAGATCAATGACAGAGAATTCAGAACGAAAGATGTAACAAAATTTCGTAGTCATAAAGTTCCACTTCCTACTAATATTATAAATGCGAAAGATTGTGAGGATGTATGGATGTTTGTTAATCTTTCACGCAAAAACGGCGTAACGGATTTAAATGAAATTTATCACACAGTTAGCTTATTACCTGAATTAACATATGAGATACTTTTTTATACTGCAAAAAGTTCTAAAAAGTTGGTTACAGTGATCGTAAAAATATAAAAATGTCGCGGGCTTCAGATAGTTTATATATGAGAGACGTACATTAATACGTATGTTTGGTAGACACCAAACGTAGACACGATTAAAATTACAAAAAAAAATAGCTTGATTTACTTAAATTAATTAGTTTCAGTCAGTGTTAAATTTTTAATACACAGATTAGTTACCGCATTCTCTAATATGTGTAAAGTCTGTGTAAGAGGGGTAACGCCGCATCTACCACCATGTATTGTGCCTAATTGAAACAACGTTTACTGCAATCACCACTTTTTGATACTTGTTGTATTTGGCGTGTTCCAATTTTTCAATTTTTTTTTTATACAAATTACTTTTTTATGTCGGCCGTCAGGTTGGATGGTCTATCTACTTTACTTTACTTTACCGTCGCCTATAGAATTCAAGTGGGAATTGATAAGCCGTTGATAGAATAAAGATTGTTTTAAGTAAAGGGGATTGTAATTGCTGTTTAATGCTTGACAAGTTACTTGTGAAGTCTATAAAATTAGCTTCCTTTGATGTTTCTTCATAGATTAGATCTCTGAAGAACGACTTCGCTTACCATAAGAGCGCGTTAAAGAAGCAACAAGCAAAGCACGTCACTCTCACACACTGTAATATTGAAGATATATGAGGAAGAAAGGTTCTTGAGCGGTGACAGGGCATTTTGACATCACCTTAGACTTGATGGGCCAACGTGGTGCTGGCTGGGAAGGCATTTTTAATGAGCACGTCAATCAATCGCGCTTTATAGCGGCCCATTGACGTAGTCTATAATATAAATTAACTAGGAAAATATGATGGGGTTTGACATTTGCCTCAACTTCAGGTTATTTAATCGAAACGCTTCGCTAAGACATGTAATATAAATAAAATTCTAGGACTAAACGTATCCTACTTCATCCGCCCCCGACTTCAGACGCAATTGAATATTTCAATGATCCTTATTTAGCGGAAGCTTACGTTTTAGAATAAACTTCTGTTTCTAAATTTCAGCTTTCAAGACTGAATAGTTTTGTGCGTTGATAGTCAGTCAGTATTAACGATTTTATAAGTATAGGTTACATCATGAACTACATATTATGTATTTAGTAAATAAAAGTTATTAATGAAACTGTCAACAATACTTCAATGACTCACACCGTTTGTTTGACTATACTTTAATGTTTGTGGTTAATCGAGAAAAAATTTAAATTGAGAACTTTAAAATTCCCTTGTTCTACTAATCTATGTTACTTGTGTTAGTGTGTGGTATCGATGTATTTGATATACGAACAAACAAATTGTTCATCAAGTATCAAGAGTGTTATTTCCGCTCATAGAAAGAACCGCCGGGCAGCTTTTAAGTTTACTTATAATATTAAGATAAATATTTCACATGGGCATGTGAAACTGCTTTATGGTTCGAGAATATCACTTTAAATATCGTACTGCGTCCGTTTCTCGTATGTTTTTTATAACAATTAGACGTATTTTACCCACCCCTATTGTTGGTGCCCAGGTTTATATTGATATTCTGTCAATAATTCATGGTGTTCAGTTTGTTCTCTTTGTATTTTGTGTTTACTCGTTAAAAATGTGGACTACTTTATTTTTTGGTGTAAACAGACTACCACGGGTTGAGGGCTAACCGAATATACTAATATTGAACGTTGTTCGATGTCCGAGGTGGTCGGTCGGGCGGCCACACATTTTCATACAATTTTTATTATCGACTCACACTTTCTTGTGTACTTTATAAAATAATTATCTTGCTTTTAAATAACACAAACTACGACAGTGTAATATCATGGGTCTACGTCGGTAATTGCAGATTATATTCCATGGCTCTGTTACACTTTGTGAACGGAAGTTATACTATTGGGACAAATCTTATATCTTTTTGGGTACTTTGTCGAAGGCTTAGTTTTGAAATAACTAAGCTTTTAGTAAACGAATAATTAATTAAAGGAAAGACTACATTTCGAGATGTTTTTGTAGAGACTCATTGATGAAGATTTAAAAAAAAAAAAAAACATGTTGCGAATCATCACAACGCGTTGTAGAATATAGTGGAGTCGGCCCACTTCCTGGCTTTCCTGGTATAAAGCTTTTACATTGTTTGGGTACATTTTTCGAGCTTAATTAACTTTAACCAGAAATTTTACAATCAGCATTTACGGCATTTACTAACAAATTGTTAGTATATTTTTTATACGAGTCACAAACTCTACGACAAGAACCGTGTAAGACATTTTTATGACGTATACGTGTCGTAAACTAAACATACTATTACACAAATCGTGAAACATTGCTTCCACCTTGTGCGCTAAGTATCTATTTTGTATTTGAAAAAAAAAGAACTCAAATTCGGACATGACTCTGGTGTCGTTTTTAGTGCTTTTTTACCTGCGTCTTGTTTGAGAATGATAATGTATTAATGAAGCCAGTTTCGGCTTTGATGCGGTCACATTTACCCATCATTTACCACAACAATATTCATAAAATCCAAACAAACTGATTGATTAAATTGCTCCATTGGATTATTCGTTAACACCAAAATACATTGAACATGTCGGTGGTTGATTTGGTTGGTATGCGAGTTGGTATTGTGGTGCCCCACTCCCAGCTTCCACGTTTATAATAATATCGGATAACTTGCCTCATTTTAATGTTGTTTCCTGGCAAAGTTTAAATATAAAATATAATGATGCCGTACGCATTAGTGAGTCATTGAGAGCGTGCGTGTGGACCTGCCGTCCAACTTTCACCCCTCATATAGCAACAATAGAAGTTAAAACAAATGGAAAATAAACTTTTCAAATAAAATAAAAATAACCCTCTTGGCGGCGAGGGTGGCGGCCCTCTCCAATAAAAAATATAATAACTTTTCTTTTTATTCGGCGTAATGGCAACGATTGTTCCCTTCTAATATTGTTGCTGTCCCGCTTTCGCGCAGATTATTATAATAGGGTGCGGGCGGGGAACTGTGTACCCCGTGCCATAAACAACTGTGCCCTCCTTACATTTTTGGGTAAAATTCAAATACACAATGTCGAAATGAGTTTCCACGTCGCCATTACTTTATTAACAAAACGTCATAAAATATAAATACAACGTCATTATTGCTGTAGATATAGCTCGTGGTCAGATTTTAAATCTACTCGTATAAGACCGACTGTAAGTTTATCACATTGTTATATTGTACTACACGTATACGTCTTCATCAATCAATACTAATAATAAACCTGTAAGGGCCTAGGTATTGTATGTATGTATGTATGTGACTCCATTACTCTTAAACGAATTAACTGATTTTCATGAAACTTGGTAAAACTTGGCAAAATAAAATAATTGTTCAGAAGGAGTATGTGGTCTGTACCCGCCACAACATTGCTTTGTACACACACACACACACGCACACGCACGCACGCACGCACGCACGCACACACGCGCACGCACGCACACACACACACACGCACGCACACACACGCACGCACACACGCAGACACTTACTAATGTTCTTACTAACGTGTTTTTATTACCAAAGTAAAAGTTTTTACCAATGTAAAAATACATAATTAAATACTACATCGTTGTAATAGTGTAGAATAATTTAGATCAAATGGTTTTGCAGTAAACATCTAATAGGCAGACAAAGGGAGACTTGCGCCTGTATAATGTTAGTAAAAGACAAGTATAGTATGCATAAGGTGGGGAAACGAATATCATATTTTGTTTGCTTAATAGCCATTACTTATATATCCTATAGACTGCGTTCAAACGCAGCACATTAAGTTATTGAGCATCGTGCAATGTCGCCGACACAAGCCGCGGCCAACTGACCCAACAATGACATTCTGTTGTATTTGATAACTGTCATTATATTTGTACCCGAGAAGAGCCTTTCTGTCTTGTATAAATAATATATAATAAATACACTATTGTTCACCTAAACCTAAATAATAACTATGTATTTATTGTGAATAATTGCACCTGCCACTAATAAATTGCATTCATCCATATTGTGGATGTGAAAGTGCCTCTGTCTGTCTGTTTTGTTATCACAGTTAAACCACTGAACCTTTTCCCATACGTTCCATATATAATAAATAAATAAAAGTTCTTTATTCGGGTTACTTGAACCGAAAGTGTTAGTAGACATCTTACGAAACCTATACTTAGTAAACATAGGCATAACGATGTAATATATAAATGTAAATGTAATATGCATAATGTAATATACACAAACACAGACATAACATTAATTAATTAATTTTATTATTATTTTATATAGAGATAAATAGAATGCGAAAGAAGCATTTTATTATTTGCGACAATTTACAAAGTGGTCACTATGTACAAAGTCTATTAAATCAATCGAAGTCGTTCCTTTATTTCTGAAGACCTATATATAAATATGTCGTAAATATAAGAATGAGCTTGAGAATGATAATGAGCATCTTGCACAAATATCGAAAAGACCAATGTTTTTATTATTTTCATTTTGATGTTAGAGACTTTCCTGTTTTGCTATATGAAACTCGTACATCGGCTGCTGGTTGTTGATCAAGAGCAAACCCATCTCTGACTATGAAGTACTTCTTCGAATCTCTTACTCACTCTCTCCATGGTTGGAAATAACACGACTCTAGATATTTGATGATGAACTGGTCAGCTCTATCCATGACCATGACCTTTGTCTCGGCGCATTTAATTAAAGACCAACTAACTCGCTATACTCTGCAGTGGAGAGTAGTAAGTGTCTAATAGAAAGTAATATTTTAGAACATATTCACGTTTTTTTTAAAAGCATTACGTGTTAGTTTTATTCCTTTTACATTTCGAGTCGTCGGAAATGTTTTTGTAGTTAAATGTAAATATAAATAGGACATTTTTTAAAAATCGGTCCAACTAAACAAATAGACAGACTGACAGAGCAAACATTATGTGATGTTATTGTGAACTGATTTTTCACATCGCCCTTTATTTTAGTAGGCGTTGCTGTTTGTGTGTTCGTTGGCCCTTCGTCAGACAAAACGAACTAAATTTTTGTAACCATAATATAAATCACATAGTACTAAAATAAACATTATAGGCTTTACATTATACCCTTTAAACGGCGGACACTCAACTGATATAAACTTCCTTAAACTCCAAGAGATCTTTAAATAATTTCCAACAAGGTCTTTTCTGTCTCTGGTCATCAATTAAATCTAACATGTCTGAGTCTGCCTTTAATTACAAAATATAGTTATCCAAAAAAGAGAGTATCAATATGAGTATAAGTCAATATGCGTGAAATAAATAAGTCATTATGCGAGTAACCCTAAAAATTGACATAAGAGAACTATGAAAGTAATGGTTGAAATCTTATTGCTGCCTATAATATTTAATATTATTACAGGTTTAAAGTATCGATGTGGTTTTGTCTAAGAAATGGAATTTTATTCAAACCTTAACTACAATATTTGATAAAACATTTTGGTCGGTCGGAAGTTTTGAGATAATGTATTCTTCGTCAATATATATTTTTTTGTTTACCCAACCTGTGTTTTTATAGTCGTAACAGCCGTACACTATTTACATTTGTTCTCTCCATTTCTAAAATAAATTCCACATCAAAATTTTTCGTAGTTTCCAAACGAATAGGGACTCTTTCGTGGTGACATTTTGAGTAGAATTTTGCTTGTGTTAAAGTTTCTGAAGTGAGAAATATTCCTGGAGCCGATGCTCTGTGAGTGCTCTGCTTCGTTTTGTAGTTTTTAATAGATTTTAATTAGCGTGAATTCATTTATGGCTTGCCCTTTTTTTTTTTCAAAAATATTACATTAGTTGACAACACAAGTTTAGCAAAATATTTATTTTTCATAAAAGTCCCACCCAACCCATGGTCCCAAACCCAACATAGACAAAGCAAGTAGGTACCGTCAATAAACCTTGTCCTTGACCAGGTTTTGTATTCGTTTGTTGTCTATTATTTGTAAACGCTCTTTTTGTCCCTTTTATAACTTTCAATTCCTATTTCAATAATAATAAATAAAATAAACCATTCTTTGTAAAATTTTATTAAAAAAAAGTAACTAAAATAAGTAACTGACTAGAATTCAAACTTGAGTAATTAGTAATTAATATAATAATATATTATAGTAGCGAAACGCGACGCGACACCACGCGGCGTGCTCGTTTCTAGATAACAATAGAATTTATGGTCCATGAGCCAGCGACAGATTTTCATGACCAATTTCCTCCCAGTCGATAATTCGTAAAATGACTGAGAGAGTTGTATCATGAAGCGTTGTGAACGTCAGCTGCGGCTCCGATGGTGGGTTGAGCAGTAGAGTGGTAGCCGCCCACGCACATAATAAAAAAAAAGTTTAATCATTTATTTCCGATTAAAAATTAATCAAATCATAGTTAGCCTAATATTTTGAAGAAACAAAATTGTCAGCTATTTATAAAATGGTGGATTATGCGTCTGCAGGTCACACGAATATATACGTGTTCAGTGATTACCTCCCAATAGAAAATTTATCACATGATAGTTTAAGTATTACTGTTAATAAATAAAAAAGTCAGCTGGCTATATCTTGGTGGAATGCTTGTCAGCTGATGCTCTGAAAGTGTAACGGGCTACCACTGCTCAACCCACCATCGGAGCCGCAGCTGACGTTCACAACGCATCATGATACAACTCTCTCAGGCATTTTACAAATTATCGACTGAGAGGAAATCGTTGACGAAATTAGTGCCTGGCTTACGGACCAATAGAATTACTAAAGAAAACGTACACAGTTTAGTGAGAACGTCACATGTTATATCACGTTGCGTTTCTGTGTGAACAGACCTTAGTGTACCTATACAGAATAGTCATCAATATCCACAAAATAAAAATATATTATTCCAAACTGATTCGATATTCCAGTGTTGTTATTGACTGTACCTATGCATTTTTCAAAGTCAAGTCCTAAATGTTTCCTGGTATCTGTTTAGAGTTTTTAATATATGTATTTATTTCTCGACTGTATCTAGCTAACACAAGAAAATATTCAAATGTAACCATAGCTTGCATTCACCCTTGCCGATATTTGGAAGGCCTCGCATCGGACCGAGCCCATCGGAGCGGTATACAGAATACCGTAATTATGTTCAATATAAACCGAACGCGCTGTTATTAGCATTTTTTGGAGCCAAAAATATATGTTTAATAACAATGAAAGGTATCATTGTCGTATATTATGTTATGACTAATCTAACTTGATAGTAAGGTCCGTACTCACCGGACCGGTTGTTTTTTCACCACATATCCACTTAAAATATTTGAGGCTGTCAATTTTTTTTTTGTCCAAATTATATAAAACTACCACAAATAGTATGGAATAAAAGATATGAAAAGTAGGCGAGGAATAATTTGATGTCGATACATTACATTGTACTACATGGTACAAAGACATAGTTTTACTCAGCGAACTCAAGATATGTTAGTTCGATGGTTTTACTTCACAAATCAATATTTAAATAAAAATTAAAACAACAGTATGTACTCGTACATGATAGTATTTCAAAACACTTTACTGTCTTAAATATACTATGTCAATGCAAATTATATATGTAGGACTTTCCCAGTCCAAAAATATTAATGCTAAACATTTTTGTCACTTATTTTAAAACTGAAATTTCAAAATATACAATTCATATAAAATATATGTATGATATTATTATGACGCTTAAATGTTTCTGAAGTCTACGATAAACATTAGAACTTCCTCAATTATGGTGTAAAGGGGATTTTTTTGGGGTGTATGATAAAAAACAAGTTATTTTTGCTGATTTTATGTGCCAATTACGGTTGTGACTAGCTTGCCAGTCTGGAAGAATGTCAGACGTGTTTATGACCGCATAACTAGAGAGACTAGAGCTGATAGGGAATAGTATCTAGTGGAATTATATTTTTTAAAAATGTTCGCTCAACAAACACTAAACTTTTTCTTTTCTATTGTAACAGTGTTCGCAATGCCAACTAACATTTCCCAGCGAGACTTATTAATTAAAATATTTATGTTAATAAAGACGTAGAAATAAATGTCTTGCTTCAGTTGTTAAGAACAATTATATGTGCTTTATATGGCGTAATTTATTCATAAATGTATTTAACATCAATGTTGTTAAATTGACAGTAAAAAGCGGACGCATTAAAATTTTCTGTGAATTACTTTTTACGATGTCCTGTTTTGTTATTCATCAAAATGTCGTGTATCAGAATTGCTTAATTATCAGCTGTGGATACGTATTGTCGTTGCCTTTCAGCATTAAAAAACATTTACTTTCGATATCATTAAAACACGACATCGTTCAAACTATTTAGAAATGCGAAAAGATTTTTTTTAATGTAGCTATATATTTTTAGACATCTATAAAAACAACATTCAAAAATGTAGGTACTGTGTAAAATATTACCAAACTTTCATCTTAATTACGCGTCCCATAATTTCATATCTTTTTATTATTATTATAATATAATTATAATACTAAACGAGGAATTCTTATGTGCCACGACCATCTCGTAAACGGCTCTCGATTTTGACGAAAATCTAGGGTTAGGGGTTTTAAGGTCTAGAAATCGATCTGTCAGCTGGGGTCTTATCTTCGAGAACATTTGTTCTTGAATTTTTTTTTACAATGTTTCATAGACATTCTGTCTTACGTGTAAAAAAACTTTAAACCTTTCATCGGTTACCCAGTCTAGTGATAGTAATATTCAAGATCGCTTGTTGTTTACGAATCTGGTACACTTAAGTTGGCTTTTAAATTACATCTCTTATGTTATTACATATTTATAATAGTTATTTAGCTAAGATTACTGACTTAAATTCAGTTATAACAACGTATAATAAACAAGCTAAACTTTTAACAAGCTATATAATAGATATTATAATATTTGAACAAACTCATAAAATGACCAGTATATAGAAGTTGTAACGTGGAAGCATCTCTATTCATTCAATGATTGTAAAAGGTTCAAGCAATAATTTACCTTCAAGCAAAAACGGTACTTTGAATTTTTTTAAATATATTAAGTAAACTATCGGACTGTCCTATCCGGAAGTAAACTATCGGAAGTAAGTCTGAACACGAATATAATCTGTATAACTCGTTTGCAGCACCATCTATCGGATGCAATCCAATTGTCAATCTCTAGTTGACCAGCTTACACCGCCATCTATTAAAAACATATGAAACATACAACCATTTTGTTCAATTAAAAAATCGGTTCAACCTTGCGATCCGGTAGGTTGGTTGCTAATCTTCAAATACACAAAAAAAATTACGCCCCTTTTATTATTTTATAGAGAAACAGTAGCGAGTCTATTAGAAGTCTTATTAGAAGTGGTTTACTGGTGATTCTTATGACTCCTACCCCTATTTAATATACAATTTACTCTTAGTGCAATATAAAATATAATTTACAATCTTATTGTGTATGTTCCCTAACCAATTGGACTCCATAACCTCTGAACCGATTTTGATGAAACTTTCACACAATCCTCGGATTAGTCAGCGGGCGAAGCCGGGAGCGGATCACAATAAATTAAATTTATTCACAATTAGCACTACCGTGTGGACAACAAAATAAATACGTGCAATCTAAGGCTTAATTCAGACAGACGTCCATCTGACGCTGAATGACGCGTCTACCGACCTTAAGCAAGCAAGTATTGTCAAAATGAATTAGAGGAAAGTGTGAGGGACGCAGCGGACAGGAATATCTAGCTGTCATCCCGACGACTCGTGCCTGACGCGAATCGCTGCTGAAAAATGTAGACGGGCCCGTCGACAAAATTTAACCTGTCGCTGAGAATGGACTACAAGACGCCTATCTGCGTACACATCTGCGTGAATGCATTTAACGACAAATTTTACACCAATAACTATTTTTAACAAAAAATAAACTGACTGCAAACCGTCTCATGATCTTTTCTCATGTATGCTGTTTTCAGAACTGGACCAAATTGAAATGGGACAAATAAAAAAAGAATCATCAAAATCGTGAACATAAAAAAAAAATACAGTCGAATTGAGAACCTCCCCCTTTTTGGGAAGTCGGTTGAAAAGTCGCTCACATGATGTCCGTCTGAATTAAGCCTAATAGCGTTGTCATAGGTGTCATTAACGCGATCGGGCGTCTTCACACGTCGCGCATGTTAAATGCGTATGTCCATATATTTAGTGTAATTTTGTCATGTAATAACGTTTCTCTTTTAAGTGTTATTATAAAAAAAATACTTTGTATATTTATCTAGTAGGATAGTTTTTGCAGCTTTACAATTAAATTGATTTACACATTTATATTATAACTTATGAATGAATTCATCCAAAGTTCAATAAAAAGAATCCACCGTGACTTTAAAAAGTAAGCAATAAAACTGTATTTACATAAATCGAGTTACGAAGCCAAGACCTGCGACCACTTAATGAATAGAATTAAAAATATAAGCCGTCAGCGTTGTTGACTTAACCGGTGGAAAAAAAGCTAACTTCAGTAAAATGAATCAAAAAAAAATAAATCAAAATATTTATTTATCAATTAGGTTTCTACAAGAAACTCTTTTGATCGTCATTATAAACTTAAATTTACCAGGGTTTCGGAAAAAAGCCAAGATGACGATCCTGAGAAGAAACCCCGAAAGAAACTCAGGATACTATTCTTTTTGTCATCATTAAAATGTAAAATAGCACAATACACTTACTTAATATTAACAAACTTAAAGTATATAATATATACAATTATAGTTTTAGAATACAAAACATAGTACGAGCTCCGAATAGCTTAAATCCAGGCTTCTTTGTCGCTTAAATAATCAGTGATTTTATAATAGCCTTTTGAGAGGAGTTTAGTTTTAATGTTTAGAGAGGAGTTTAGAATTATTAGAGCATACACATTTTATTCATGAAAGTAATGCTAAGAAAATTTAAAATAAAGTTTCCAAAGAAAACTGTATTTTAACGCCACTGAAGCCTTATAAATAGTGGTAATGACGGCAACACATGACAACGGGCACATTTCGAAATTTGCTTACTCAATCAAATTGATGAAGCACTTTAAAAGATTAGTCTTTAAAATGCTTAAAGAGTGCGTACCTACTTGGATTCCATCTAAATGAACATGTGTTGATATAAATTATTTAATTATTGAACATTAAGCGATATTTATAAAGTGTTAAATTCAAATTCGGTCAGTTTAGTTACTCTTTCACGCTAAAACGACTTAACGGTTTTGGATGAAAATTTGCATAATAAGCCTTTTTTTATTTTATCCTGGAAAAATGTTATGTGCGTCATTGTCGTCACTGCGATAAAGATGTCAGATATTTCTTAATTTTTTAGAAGTAACTGTTATTTGTAAGGTAACAAAAAGCAAATAGTCTAAAAAGTCTCATTGTTTTCGCTGGTGTTAGAGTATGTGTCATGTATGTATTGGAAAAATTACGTATCGCTTTAGATATAATTGAAGACGTGAGTGGATGAAGGTGGTTTGTCGTTCAATTCTTATTTTGAATAAATCGAGGTTTAAGTTTTACTTTTAATTTTTGAGATAAGTCGCTACGGAACTAATTTTTGTACTGCATTATGATGCAAAGTTGTGTAAACACCCTAAAATGTTAATGGTATGATAGCACACTTCTATTATTTAATTTACAAAACAAAGTGAACATAGCTCCATTTTCTTTTTTTTTTATTGCTTTGCTTTTTAAAATTAACTGTACGTACATAACACCTTTTTCAACTTTTTATTTTCCAAAAATGTCTTAAATCGACGATGTTAAGGTCTGTAATTATTCATAAGTTATATTACCTTCATCAAAGTAAAAAAATGAAAAAACCCAAAAATGCGACATAAAAACTTCTTCCACTCACGTCTTCCATTGTGAAATTCCAATCTCTAGTTAAAAAGTAGGTACAACCCATAGTATATCAGTATCAGTAGATAGGTATATATATTTGTACTGGGGAAGGTATTGCGGAGGGCCTTAAGATATCATCACCTGCCCGTCAAACGAGTCGAGCAATAATTGAAACATACGTCGCCGATGGTCTTGCCCTAATAAGGAATCACGCAAAAACTATTCAATTTACACTATTGTATTGAATTCGTTACAGAGTAAGTTCATTTCACAGTTGTATTCCGCAAAGTGTTTTAAGTTCTTGCGGTAATTGCATGAAAACATACTTCCGAAGTCACTACGAGCAGCCAAGTTTAGTAGCATTTTCCCGCGTCTTCGTCCCTCCGAATTGTTTTTATTGACAACGAAAAAAAATATCATGATGTTCAATTATTGAGCAATTAAAACGTTAAAGAGTAGGTAAGTAACAAACGAAGAAACAAAACTCATTTCGCATTTATAATATCAAGTAGGATTTTATTTTCCCTAATGATGTGGAAACAACGTAATAATTTATTCTCGTATCTGACACCAAATTAAAGATTTGGTCCATATTTTTTGTGGGTTTAGTGCGTGCCTGGGTTTAGTGCGCACTTATGTGTGGTCAAATAAGTGTGTAAAAACATAAAATATGTGACATGAATCAGAATTGCAATTGAAATAACGGAGACGAAAATTTTTGAGCCATAAATGTATATTTTTAATCAATAAAGTTTAATGTTCATTTGTTAAAAACCGCAAATATCCGAAAGTACTTTATCGGATCACCATGAAATTTTGTATACACGTCGTCGGGTTTACAGAGTATTGTTGTAGGGTACCTTTCATCCAGAAAAAATTACTGTTCCCACGGGATCATCTAAATAAAAAATTCAACGCCTGACAAAAATATATGAGCAATAAAGATTGAATAAATGTTCAACGTCTAAGAAAATGGAGTACTTTTGTAGTAGCGGGCAAAAGCAGTATTATAAAATTATCCGTTGCCCCCAGTTCTACTTAATTCTTCTTAATACTAATTGTATTAGTATTAGTAGTCGCAGAATACATTAGTTCGACTTCTTCAACCACTCTCTTTAACCTTCTACTATATCTTCTATAGTAGAACTTCTATATTTAACTTTAAATTTTAACTTTAAGTAGACTTTAAGTTGAATTATACTTAAAGTTGAAGTTAAAAATTTAAAGTTAGATCGTAGTTACTGTTAAAGTTAAGATAAGTTAAGTTAAATTGTTATAAGTTTAGTTAAAATTGTATTAAGTGAAAACTATTGTAAGTAGTAGAAAATAAAGGCCATTTTATTATTTATTTATTTATTTATTTATATCTTCTATACTAATAATATAAAGGGAAAGATTTGTTTGTTTGTTTGCATTGAATAGGTCCGGTAGGACCGATTTGAATAAATTCTTTATAAAGGCTACATTATCAGCGATTAACATGGGCTATATTTTATAAAGTTACGCGGACGAAGTCGCTTGCAACAGCTAGTTTTCCATTAGTTTCATCCTATTTTCATCCTATTTACTATTTTCTTTTACTATTTTCTTTTTCAATAATAAATATGAATGAAAATGATCGTTTACTAGTTCGTCTATAATAAAATCCTTACTATAGCTTCTGTGACAGTATAAAATATTAATAATTTAAAATAGAAATTACTGCATTATTTTTAATTGTCTCTCGCACATTGTCTTTATCACATCTGCAAGAGCAACAAACTTGTGCAGATGATTTCGACAATCATAAAACTCACGAATCCGAACATTACTACGGGTTTATAACAGGGGATTTATTGTTCTTGTACCTATTTATAAACACTAGGTCTCAGAATAGACATTCCATTGACGTGTGGTCCCAAATTGCAGGCAAAGTTCAGCGGAACCATCATTTTTATTGAATCTATATGCATTTATGCTTTATGTATAGTATGTATCAATTTGTTCGGCCGCTTGAGCGCGAGCGGCTGCATATTTTTCAATTACGTCAATTTAAAATAATACTTAATTCGCTATTGTGACTCATTGAGAACATTATTGTGTCAGTCGTCTCGCTCGGTGCGGACAAATAAAGCCCGTATTTATATTTCATACATTTTACATACAGGTTGATTATTTTAAACGCATTACATTCGTGTTATAATTGATTTCTTGTTTGTGTTCATAATTTTTGAAATTTTTAATATAAAGCGGCTAATTGGACGAATAGTGAATAAGTTTGCCAGGGGCTCTTACTGGATAAGAACTATCCAGAAAGAACATAATATGCCTTGATTCTGAGTATTGCTTTGATTTCTCGCTATAAACTGTGTAGTTCAGGTCTAGAATTTAGATTTAGTCTAGATTCGTCCACATATTAATATTTATCTCGGTACTTACCTCAATTTGCGTAGTATTTTCTTAAATAGGTTACTTAATGCTTACACTAAATACGAAGCACTAGGCTACGTATTTATTTATATTTATTGTTACACTAGCTGCTGCCCGCAACTTCGCCCCCGTATTCTTGTAAATGATATACTAAAACCTTCCTCGAGAACCACTCTATCTATTGGTGAAAGCAGCATGAAAATCGGTGCAGTAGTTTTTGAGGTTATCGCGAACAGACGCGGCGGAGGCGCGTTAACTTTGTTTAATAATATGTAAGGATCTCAATAACAGGGATTACCTATTAACTAGGGGGCAATTGTGAGAATCAGAAGACAATAATTACAATTCTGAGTATTATTTGTAAAGATATATAAGTCGTGTCAGTCCAACATTTTCTAAAAAATAAAAATATATGCACATATTCTTATTAGTAAAAAAACCTATAAGTAGGTAACTAGAAAAAAATCAAGTGTACAACAGAATCTACTTATTTATTTCGAAAGTAAATTTTTTATAAAAATATTAACCTATCTGACTTACGTTTATTGTTTTCAACTGCTCATGTATTTTATAGCGATATTTTACAAATAAGAGACACTGATCATAATCCCATCGTACCATTTTCTTTTTACAAAGTTAATCAAGTAATTAAATTGCTAATGACCGCAGTTAATTGACAGATGTCCAAAGAATAACGCAATTAAGTATTCGTGAAGTACTAAAAAGAACTAATTATGCACATCCTGTCCTGTTTATAATCTGGATTTTACACAAAAATCCCATATACATGAAAAATTCTTTAAATTACACACAATGAGGCTATAGTTTTAAATTGTATTTCTCTATTTAGAAAGCTGAGAAATGTATTAGTTAGACGGTAGCACAGATGAACATCATGAAAAACAAGCAAGTCTGCTATTGTATTTCGGTGACTCATTTAGTAATTTAAAAACGACTAGTACAGTAGTTCTTGACAACTTTATACCTTGGACTCGAATTGCTCGTTTCTAAGCGACAGTAGCCAGCTATCATTTGCCTTCCTGTCGTCCTATAACATAAAAACAACAAACCGTCAGCCTGTCTATATATGGTTACATCGACAATTATATAATTATCTATACTATCAATACTATCTTCTCTAATAATAAATCTGTAAGGATTGGTCATGGAGTAAGTTACTTTGTTTTCAGAAATATCGTGTTTTAGGCTCTATACATGACACTGAAACTAAATTGACCATTTTTACAATTTCTTCTGTATGTATGTATGTTGCTCCATAACTCTTAAACGAATTAACTGATTTTCATGAAACTTGGTAGATAAACATTTAGACGTACAGGACACTTTTCTTTTTCAACTCGGACGAAGTCGCTGGCGCCAGCTAGTAGCAAAATAAATTTAATTTTCTGTAAGTACTTTAATCAGACAATTTTCTCAAGAAACAAAAAATAGAATCGTTTCACAGACTAATTAGGAAAACGAAGTCTTTAGGAATAATTCTTTTTTTTAATGTATATAAAAAATAAATTCAAAACAGTACCTACTGACTTCGCATGTATATGTATTGAATTCGCACTAAAGATTATTTCATCTGAATAGTTATACCAATATTGCTTAATAGTAAGGTAATACGTAATTCGTTTCTTAATGTTCGACGGTTTTGACAGTCTTACTGACGTGACAGAGTGCCTCCGAAATTGCGGAATATTTATTAGCCCTCGAACCATTTTGGACTACAGAAACTTCTCTAGCCTACACTGCAGCGAAATGATGTGTTTTACTTTATATTAGGTTGTAAGCAAACGACTGTCGGGTACGTATAGGAATGTATCGCGTGTCGTTTTATACTGTGTATGTATCCTCTATACGGTCGAGTGCGACGGTTCAAGGCTGACGTGAATTGCTAATAAATTATGATTAATTTATTTAATAAAAAGTAATTGCAATAACTAGTGTCATTGTAAAGAATTTCACTTGGCCTTGTTACACGACACAATATGTTACCGCTATATTGATGGGTTCTTTGATCTATAAACCATAGATTCTCAAACTTTATGAAATTTATTTTTTAATTACATAACAATTCATCAACTCATATTTTAAATGTTTTTATTTGTCAATGGTTACTTATGAAAAATATATCTATAGGTGAAGTAGGTTTCCATAATGTGATAGAATGTTTAAAATAGGTTCACTAGTTTTTGAATTTATAAAGAGAAAAAACTATATTTTTTTTTATTATTAAAAGGATTAAAATAAAATGGCCCATTTTATCAGTTCCATTTTTAATGCTTGATAAAATAAAACACACTTTGTCAATTCAATTCAAGTCAATTGCTCTCTTCTTTATGTTAAAGTAATTTACCATAAAGTCTTGACAGACAGAGGTGTTATAAACGTATAAATAGCAATGATAATATGGGGATAGAGAGAAATCTCATTCATATTCAATCCAGACTTCCTGTCTGCTCTTGTTTGTTACGTTTTTGAGTACAAGTAAGTAGGTCGTGGCGTACGTTTTAATTTTATAGGTATGCGATGCGAAGCCGTGCATAAAAGCTAGTTAAAATACAATACAATGTAAGTAATAAGAGTTCAAAGTGGTTGCCACTTCAATACAATATACCCAATGGAAGCAGGTGAAACGACTCGCCACCGGAAAGAGAAAGAAATAATAATATATACATTGAACGTACAGTTAACATACTTAATATAATAAATATGTACATAGTAATTATTATAATTTGAATTTCTCATGAGGGAAGTCAATATGTGCGCACAGTCGGTAAAGGTGCCTATACAATAAATTCGTTACTATTACTTTTCAACCGACGAAAACGAAAAAACATAAACTGAAGAGGTTCTCAATTCGACGCGTATATATATTTTTTTTATGTATGATCACGCATAATTTTTTACAGAGTAGTCCGATTTTGATAATTCTTTTTTTATTTGAAAGGGTGTAAGTAATCCCAAAGTGGTTCCATATAAATTTGGAAAATTAATTCCAACCCTAAGGGTAGGAAAACAGGGGATGAATGGCTAACTGATTGTAGTGTATTACCACGCATAACTTTTTACAGAGTAGTCCAATTTTGATAATTCTTTCTTTAATAGATAGGGTGGGTATACGTCGTAGTTGGTCCCAGATAAATTTGGAAAAAATTGGAAATTGGGTAGGAACCCTAAGGATGGGAAAATAGGGGTGATTTATTGTTGACTGATTTAAATAGTAGATTACAGTCATGAAAAATTATAAAATAAAACTTTTTAACAAAAAATTAAACCGGCGAAAAAACTGAAAAGCAAAAAATAATTTTATTTAACCTTATAAATTACTAAGTTCTTAAACTAATGTAAGTATACCTAAGTAATTTTGAGTCGGCGCCAAACAAGCAAATTAATTAATTACTTAAAGAGTGATGCGCCACGGCGACTCAAAATTACTTAGGTATATTTACATTAGTTTAAGAATTTAGTAATTTTCGGCGGTTTAATCAGGTTTGTTTTCATTAACTTATAGCCAACCTAGTTTATGGACATTTACCTACCTATTTCATATTAAAAAACTCGCTGTTGCCGTATTAGAAAATCCACACCAAGAACATTTAAATACACGCAAATGTTTTATAAAACTCATTTAAATAATCCTCATGCAAATTACATAAATATGAGTTGGGGAACGGAACGTACAGCGTTACATTGTATAAATATGTTAACATATAGAAAACATCCAATGTTATGAACACCTTTAAAATAAAACCTAGAATAAAACTTATATTTAAATACAGGTTTTGTTAGAGCATTAATAAGGGTGTCATTTCGCGACTCGACTCGTGTCCGTTTCGATCTTTACATATTGCAAAGAATATAGTTAATCGTAGAAGGGGCACTCCTTTGAACCTTTTTAGTCATATACTAAACGCGCCTGCTAAACCTAATTGCAATTATAAGCCACGCGCGAGAGTTGCAAACGGGCTCTATAAAATGAATTTAGCCATTATGGGATTTTTTTTATCACTTACTGCTTAAAATCAACACTCAAAATCAGCTCGGATTTCTGAATAATGTTTGAACTTAATTAATTTATTATCTTATCAGTTACTGCTTTTCTACAATCGCACATCACGACCTCTTATAAGCCATATTTTTTCTGAATAATAGGTAATAGTAATATCAGACAAAAAACAGAAGTGTTTTTTGTCACTTGATGTTGATTTTATGTAATATTGTTGTTAGTTTTAACAGTTATGTTCGTTAACAGTTATGTCGTATCAGTAAAAGTTTAGTTCCCAGTTTATGCCGTTTTTACGAAAGTTAACTAGGGAACCAAAAAACTCTAGTCAGCATTCATTGTCTTATTTTACAAGGGCGAGTTGTCATTTCTGACGGATTTTAATTGGCACGCTTCCAGAGCCAGTTTTCCTCAGGAAAAATCATTTTATCGTATTTTTAACACTGATCAGCCGTAGGTTAACGTATTAGATACGATGCAAAAATTTTTATCGTCTGACTTTTCGTATACAGATTATGAAGTCAGAAAAATTTCAAATAATCACTGCTCCAAATCAAGAAAGGTAGCGCATATTTGTTGGTATAATTGAGAACTTGTCAAATATACCTACTGTAAGCGTCTTATTTCTTAAACTAGCTGGTGCCTGCGACTTCGTCCGCGTTGAAAAAGAAAAAGTAGCCTATCCTGTGTCCTGTACGTCTAAATGTTTATCTACCAAGTTTCATGAAAATCAGTTAATTCGTTTAAGAGTTATGGAGGAACATACTTACATACAATACCTACAATTACAGATTTATTATTAGTATTGATTTTTACTTAAATGACAGTTGCCAAACTTAAAATATTAACAACTGATTTTTCTGAAACATAAAAAGATTTTGTCCTCGTACTTTTGCTTCCTCTTGGCTGTTTGTCGCTTGGAGGCTTTTTCTAGGGTATATTTTGAGTTGCGACGGTTTTTAAGTGTTGAAAGCCATTATTAAAATAATTATAATAATATCGTATACGATACATAATACAATACGATACTCGTATAAGATATTGTATGATACTAAAAGCTTTTCAATTGCGAACCTCAATTACAATTATTATTGCAATCACATACAACATATTTATATATTTAATAATAAAAAAAGGTATATTTTAATGCAGATGCTGTAACATTTATCATGGGGTGTTTTTGGATTAAAATGAATAAAATATTTCCAGAGTTGAGTTGCGACATTGTTCACTGTATTTTAATTTGTGCGGTGGTTTGCCACTGTATTTGGTTAATATTCTACCGTTTAACTTTAATTAGCCTATTTGTATTCAAGTTGTACAAAGCAGTATTCTATATTATTTATTGCGTAAATTAATAATATGTTTTGTTATATTTTAACGCAACAAACGTCTTGGAGCGTAATAAATTTGTGCCGGATAATCTTTAATAAAATATATGTAAAAATGGTTTTTGTTTTAAAATTCTCAAAGCGTGTTAATTAAGAGTCCGGAAAATTGAGAAATGGTGAAAAAAATTATAGGATAAATGAGTAGAACCTTTAGAATTTTTGTTTTACACTGTTCGTGTATTTATTACACTTGATCTTATTATACCTACTTAACCTTAATAATATAAAATTAAGAATATTTGTGAATGTGTTTAGGTGGTATACACAGATCTATATGCGGCATTATATGTTATTAAGTTTCATGTGATAAATATGCTAAATATATTTACCGAAATAGGTGGCCATACGTATGTTTACACTTTAGTTATTCATTGTTAAACTAGATGGCATTGTATATGATTTCTGTGGCATGGTTCTGAGATAACAATACCTACTGCGGAAAACAGTGTCCTCGCGGTTAAACCCGGCGAAAAATAGCATGCATATCTTTTAAAAGAAAGACAATAATATTATCGTAAAACACATTTCACTATGATCATTAAAAAAATAATCAAATACCTCTCAGAGCTATCACATAACAAGATTTAGTTAGAATTGTCGCCACGATTTAGTAGTTATTGTAAACGGCCCTTTACAAATATTGATGTGAATCATTTAAGATTTTAAATTAAGATTCCACTCGTTTAATTACTCTCAATTTATTACAAAAACAATCTCGCGTGTTAAATCGCGTATATGAAAAAAGGAATAAGAACGCAATTGCATATTGTCAAGTGCTTAAAATGGCTAAATTATAATATAGTAATATTGATGTAATACTTTTCTCTCTAAATTATAGTTGGGTATAGAATTATTAAAATGTTACTTTTTACCGCCGTTATGCCGAGATTTCTTCCGCATTCCAGCATGTCATCACTTTATTAAAATATATTATAAAATATATTATATAAAAAATATATTAAAATATGAGACTGCAGCGGTGACCCAGTATAGACAGTTAAGCGATTGGGGTAAACATTTTTTTTAAATAGACACATATATTACCTATGTAGGTAGATAGCAAGCCGTAAGGTTGGCTATTGGCTCTGGTCCGACCGCAAGGTGTACTCGTCTCATAGTTATTTTTAATACTATACTTAGATCGGACTCGCTTCCAACATTGTAACTGAGCCCTGTTAATTGCATTCATTTTACAGTCATTCGCTCGTAGGTGGGTACGTATTTATTAATTGGTCTACTCCATACACAACTAATTTAAAGGCAACATAATTCAAAAGACATTGCATACGTTTCATTAGTAGTGAAATAGTTTATATTAAACTTTAGACCGTTCAAAAGATAATTAAGACGCAATTCCTTATGGCTTACAGGTTACTTCTTATAAAATATTTGATAGTTGACCTATATTTTCTTAAACTTGTTTGTTTTTTTCTTTTGAACATCTACCATCTAAGGAGAATTCTTCTTTGAATTGTAAACCACTTTGTTTAATGCGCAATTTGTAACAAGCGATAAGATAAAATCAATATTAATGCATAATTCTTGTGAATTACTAAGCCAATGGAGTTTGTATGCGAGGGTGTCATAATCTCTTGGAATTTAAACCTGATGATATGACCCACATTGCAAAAATTCGGTTTTCTATGGGTCCTTGTAAAGTGTTGGTATCGTTCATTTTATTGATCATATTTGATGATTTAAAGGGTATTATTACATATAACTTTACACTCTTTTTATAGAAATAAGTTGCTAAAATTACTATTTGCCGATAATACATAAATAAAAAATAATGTCTATGTTCCTATACTTCATTGTGTACTATGTACACAATGAATACTATGTATATATATACTATGTTTTTATACTATGTAAAGAAGATATAGAATCTTCTTTACATAGTATAAAAAGTCGCTTCACACCGTCTGTGTCTTTGTAAGGCTTAAATCTTTTAAACTAGGCAACGAATTTTTATGAGGTGTTCAATAACGTTAAGAAGATTTTTGTATATGATTAAAAAAAAATCCTTTCGAAACCAGGGGCGGACTTTTTATAACTTTTTTTTTAAATTTTAACATAGGTGGTGGTGAAACTTACGTGTATTCAAATAACAGACTTAGTCCAACTAAGGTTAAACTTGAAATCGTATTTTACCTACTGTCATGAATATTTAAAATTAATATCCATTTATTAAATCGTGTAAAGTAATCTACATTTTACCAGACGGTGTAAACATAAGCGTGTGTGTAAGTTCACATAAAAAGGAAAATAAAACATTTATTATTGAGATATGTATATTATACTACTTGAACATTTTACATTGTAATACATGGATGTTGTAAAAGTGGGCCTGGAATTATATGTATTTATTATTAGGGTCGTATAATTAAAAGTATGCATAATTATTGTAAATTAAAATTGCATGGTAGGTATAATAGGTATTATATTCTCGAATGGCCCAACAGAAACAGCACAATCATTTGCCTTCAGTTGACCTTTGAATACTTTATGTAGCAGTTTTTATTAATCAATTCACTTTAATTGAGGATAATATATTAATATTAAAATATATTACGCCTATTAACAATGTTGCATGCAGCTTACGGAGATAATTTTTTACGATAATAATCTCTCTCTTATAACACAATAATGTACATATTTTATTATTCGACCTTCATCATTAATTCAATGATCTGGAAAATGTTGACTTATGTCTAAAAATGTCTAAAAAGTATAGTTATAATAGAAATTGTACTTTTCTTCGTTACTTTTGTTCAGCTATTTTTATACACAAATTTTCTCGTTTATCCCTCTTTCCATTAGTGAAAACCGTATCAAAATCCGTTGGATGGTTTAGAAGAAATCTATCTGCCACTTGACAGCGACTTCATTTTACAATACAATATGTATTATAAATAATTATAATATTAATAAAATTATTAAAATAAATATCTTTAAATTCTTTAAATAAACGCAAATACAACATGCGTAATGTATTATTATATTACTGTCATTATTATTGAAAATAATTCAAAATTGAATTCGTAAAGCATGTCCCTTAAAACACTAAAACATTAATAAGAAAATTTAACTTTTTATGTTTTAGCGCTATATTAGCGCCTCCGTCCATTTGCGCGCCAAATATGATTTGTAGTCCATTACATAAGGAACGGTTGACATTGTATCAATGTGAACACGTCCTTATCAAAAGTATGCGCGCACGCAGTGCGGATCATCATATTAATAAGTTTTTTTTACCAATAGAAATAGTTGCATGTGAAACTTTAACAATGTATAAAAAAAACACTCGCGTGCGCTCTATATCTATTCCATTTCTAATTAGCTTAATCCGTTCATATAATAAAATGTGGCTTTTCTTTCCTTCATTTTTTTTTTTTCAATTTAATAATTTTTTTATAAATTAAAAAGATTTTCTGATAACTTGTCTTTAATCAACCCTTTATTCTATCTGGTTCAGGTTCGCACGCGCATAATATATGTACAGTCGGCCGCATGAGTCGATTAACACATTCAAAAGTGCAAGACAACTGAACACTCAACGCGCCATAAATCGTTGTCACGACTAGAGAACAAAATTAACTTCACGTACAAACGATCGTAAATAGCTTCAGGAAGTAAGTAAGTAGTTAGTTAGTTGTGTGTTCAGTCGTTTTGCACTTTTGAATGTGTTAATCGACTTATGCGGCCGACTGTACATAGTTCTGTTTGTCTTACTATAGGCGCGAGTAGCCAAATCTATTTGAGTGGTTTAGAATTATTTGGGAGGATCAGTGCAGACAGTGGCCTACCGACGGCTACTTATCTATAGTACTAGCTGCTGCCCGCGACTTCGCCCACGTAACTTTGTAAATTATATACTAAAACCTTCCTAGAGAACCACTCTATCCATTGGAGAAAACAGCATGAAAATCGGTGTAGTAGTTTTTGAGTTTATCGCGAACAGACACACAGATAGACAGACGTGGCGGAGGACTTCATTTTATAATATGTAGTGTAGTGATAGATGAATAATGAAATGCTCAAGTGTATTGCATAAAACATTATGTTTAGTTTACCCTCTCATAATTTATTCCCTTCATTTTGCATTTCGTGAGACTAAGCGAAAGATCATAGACGTCGTCGTAGCATCTTAATATTTATCGAAAATTTTAAAGTTTAAATTTTCCTTTATAGTTTAACCTAACCCGCGTCCAATATTCGAAATAATTCAACTGTATAATGTAAGGTGGCATATTAATCACGAGAATAGTGTAATATATTTTAGAGGTTTCGTGGGAGACAACTACAGTTCGTTAAACCTAGCTGTGCCCTATGCCCCGTTAAAAACACTTGAAGTTGTAAATTTAGAACTAGTTGTGCTCACGGTTTCACATGCCGTTTGATAAGTGAAAACCGTATTAAAGTACGTTGTATAGTTTAGAAGCAATTAGCGGGGAAACGAACGGTGATTTATTAATTAAGTGCTTAATTATTTGGTTTATTGCGATTGCAAAATCGCTGCTTTAGAACTAGCTGCTAGCGATGTGCCAAATATTTAATTAAAAAAAAATCTGAATCGAATTAAATAGTTTTTCATTGTTACCTAATCACCTAAGAATTTCATGTATGAATTAAAATTTAATAAGGTACAATATCCGTAAATAGATCCGCGAAAAAGTAATGGATACGGATCTTTCTTCTCACGCGGATATCCGCGGATATGGATACGGATATCAGGCACATCACTACTAGCTGTAATGCCAGTTGATCCCCGTGGTATGAATGTTTTATTGTTTCATTGAAGTGCTAACCTATACCTGCTTGGGGGGCTGTGAACAATTTCCTCGCCGATATTAATATAAAAAGTAACCACGGCCGGTTTTATAGAATTACAAATCAAAATTATTTATACATTCAAGCAAAATCATTGCAAGTTTCTAGCAATTAGCTATTGTGTAAAAATGTATTAACTATAACTATAAACACTAACTAACAATACGCGCGATAAATCGTCTTATAATTATCTATTTCTTGTTATTGTAATATCTGAATTGTTTTTGTATTCAATAATAAATTTCCTATTTGACTTTTATGGCGCTTTAGAGAAACATTTTTTAATACCTATTCGCATCTTGTCATGGTATATGTAAGTACAGTGATAAAATAAATAAGTAAGATTGAGACCTAACTCTCTGTGAACTCTGATAGGATAAAGGATATGGTACAAGGTGAGCATAAGTGAAACTGAAAGCAACATCTCTTTATGTTATTAAAAAAATAAATACCTAAAAATAAAGAAAAAAATTGGGGTGTGTCTGTGTCATGGACATGGGCACGGACACGGCCGTGTATTGTATGTGAATACGTTTGTATAACGGGTTATATTTTTTAAATGAAATAAAACAAATAATTATTGTGTTACAATATAAATTCTTTAATCCTTTACCTATCCAGTGGTATAATTTAATTTTTGATGTAATTAAATTACTTAATTTTAATTAATTTAATTTAATGTAATTTAGGGTAAATAATACATTTTAACCAAAAAACATTTTTTTTCCTGCCAACCAAGGTATTAATTTTGGTTTTATAAAAAATTATAATAATATAGGTTTATTATACTCACTTATATACAACTTAGTTGTTTAGATGGCGGATCTTTAAAGTTATTATATTAACCCTTTTTTAAGTTAGAATTTAATCTAACTTGTCTTGTGTCATTGATATTAGTAAAGATAGGTAAAAACGTATTGTGTTGAAGTAGTCGATAAGCGACGATTATATTAAAATGTGCCCACATTGTTGCATGACATTTTCAGGCTTATAAACATCATTCGTAATAATTTCTATTTGTCAAACACGCGATGCCCAATATCTGTAGAATGCCCACTGATAATAATATACAAATTAAAAGAGCCGCGTTTCTTGATGTGTAGTTTTTAATAATGTCATAATTTAGGTAGTTTAAGTTATTTGCTTATTTCGTTTTTAAATTTGATTTTGGCATGCATCGTGCATGCAAAGTTGACGCCCGACGCCTATCGCGATACTGTTGCATAGTCGACCACACATGCAGTTAACCGGTCGTAAATTCATTAAGCACTTCAGCTTGAAACATGTTCACTCCGTGCTATTGTCGTACAAGTGTAAACGTCTCTTTACGCGCATTCACGCAAAACGCGTTTTTGCTAACCTTCACCGTTCGTCAGCCGCTCGTCATTCCCATAGGGGGGGTATTTAAAAAAAAAGCCAATAACTTGCGGTTACATATCCATTGATTATACGATAAAATGTAAGCAGCCGCGTCCATTACGTGGCGAAGGTCGATTTCATTTGCGATCCTGTATTTGAACATGTTATTGCCTTATATTAATGCTCGCACACACCGCCACGGCTGAGTACTTACACCGCGCGGAGGTCCGTGTGAGACCCCGCTCCTCTGTGTGGGTATTATTAGACGTTTGAGACAGGGAGGTCGATGACTTATTCTCCTCATTGTAATTTACAATTTATTTAAATGTTATGATTTGATAGATGAACAAAGATTTCGCAATCTACAACGCTCATAATGTAAGTACTGCTCCGTAACTGGAATGGTAACGTAACGATGTAAGTATAAACTGTTTTTGTACATGCAATTATACTTTTTGCGGTGTCTTTTATTGTCGCTAATAAGATGGTTCCTCCACCATTTCGAACATTGTCGGCACAAGTATATTGCATTATGTTCGCTTCAATCGAGCCTCTATTCTATACTGTCTTTTTGTGTAATCCTACTAACATTATAAATGCGAAAGTTTATGAGTATGGATGGTACGGATCTTAGTTACTCTTTCACGCATAAACGGCTTAACGGAGTTGGATCAAATTTGGCACACAGTAAATTTAATACCTGGATGTAAGAACACTTCTTATACTGGTAAAATTTTGGGCACAACAACGCGGACGAAGTCGCGGGCACCACCTAGTATGTAATATGTTGAATTGGAATCTACATGCATTATGGAATGAATTGTAATAGGTACCCCGCTCGCAATAAACCCACTTACATAAATATTTACAATACATATATAATAATAATATTATTTATCATTGTTGCTGAAACACAATAGATCGTATCATTTGAATAATTTTATCAGATACAAGTATACGTAAAATCGAGCTCAACGAAAGTACTGTCGTTAACAGAAGGTTTAAACTTTTGTCGCGCGTCGATTGTTTGCAGAATGTGCAGTCTCTCATTAATCTCGGCATTGTTTGTGATAACACAACTTCGCTATTATAATAATATTATTATTTCTAAAAAATTTTTACTTAACGAGCAATTTTACTCTATGATAAATTTTGTATTGGGCAATTTGATCGTCAACAATTCTAACAAATTAACGTTTGTAGGTCTCGAATGTTTCTAGATGGTATTTTAGATGTAAGCAGTATTTCATACGTTAAGTACCTCTTAGCTCTGTTAAACACGCAATTTTTTTTAAAGCCTAGGTATGTCTTCAACCCTAATGCTCGTTGATATTGTATGGAGAGTGCCCTGAAATTTAGGTGTCTGTATAAAATGGGTTATATACATATTGTATTGTATTATACCGCGCAAAGGGAAATAAAATAATTTAACATGATGTATAAGTTTTATCGGCGGCAGCGAAGCGTGTTATATTTTTATGGTAAACAGTTTTTTCTCCGATTATACAATGTTGGATGTTAGCGCTTCAACGCGCCCCGGGGCACATTTCGAACTCTCAACTTTATACGCACAGCTTAAAGTCCAAATTAAATATTCGCTTACACTTTCACTTACGTGTTGTTGTGTCACTAATAGTCAACAGTTTAGCTACTTTGGGGCTATTTACGCGCAATGGTTAGGACTTATCTTGATAGTATCACTGGTGGGGGTTCCAATCCGGCCTTGAGATTTTTAGACGGCTTACTGAATTTCCCCGTTTCATAAATATGAATTTTAGTTTTACCGCCTCTTATACAAAGTATAGACCTGTGTTTTGTCACAATTAACAATCACTGTAACATGAAATATGAATTTCACCTAAGGAAGTTTGTAGTTAAGTCAGATATAGTCGTCCCCTCTTTCATGCGAGTACAAGGCTGACAATACAATAATAGTATTTGTTTGTGAACATCTTGCACAATACTTGCGTTGCGTGGCTCTCTCGCTCTACATTAATAAACAGTACACTGATACTAAAAAAAGTTTATGTCAAATAAACATGAACCCTTCGTTTGCGGACGCACAGTTGGAGTTGATTTTAATTTATTTCACAGTTTTACAATCTATGCAGTAGAGAAACGGATGTGATTGCGCAAAATAATATTTACCTACTCTAGGGTTCTTATTTTTTTAAATTTTTCTATTAAGTATTCTACGAAGTGCTTATTTTAAATTACATTTATGTATTTTCGTGTACACATTAAATAATTTGTGTTAATGTTTTGACGGACTTAATAAATAAATAAATAGGTAATTAAAATCACATGATTATTACTTAATTACGTTGTAAATATTTATTTCCTCTTGAATTAAAATATAATAACAATGTATTTTGTTAAAATATTTGGTTAATAATTAAGTTTTGTTTTCTATTTTGAGAGAAAATTGTAATATTTGGGAATGTGAGCTAAGTACATAATAATATCCGAGGCGTTGTCGGCATCAGTGAAGATGAAAGGCGTTGCATCACTGTAGGCAAGATATATTGTAACAGTGTGTTTATTGTATGTAATGTGCGGTGGACGCAGCCACGGGAACGTTCTGGATGCCGTTTTTATGTGTTTATGTATTCTAATTTTATTGTTTTCTTTATTTGCGTCCCACTTTTGTTTGGTTCGGAGCTCAGCATTGTTCCCTGTCGTAAACGCTGATTTAGATGATAAATAAAATGTTGTACTGAATATTGTTCTATCCGATTTTCGCAAGCACGCGCTCCGTCACGCCACGCTCGAACCATTTTATGTGTATTCAATGTAATTTCTTTGTTAAATAATATAAAACGAAGTGTCGAGTCGTTGCACGCGGCGCAGCAAGAACTCTTGTATCGGGGGATCGAGACGAAACCTGTTTTTATTGCGAATTAATATTAATAATGAATACTTGAAACGGGCGCGATTGTGAGTTGTATAGTTGTAATTAAGCGCGATTATAGCGGCACCAGCAATTACCAACAATGTCTGCGCCTTGCACCGGCGACGTAGCCAACCGAGTGCTGCTTGCTCGCCATCGCCACACTCGACACCACTCGCCACTCGGCACCGCTTGGCACCGGTCGTGCGAACTCGCCGACACTCAGCCGCGGCTCGTCTTATCAGTTATCACCACGTGCTCGTCCGGTTTCATTGTACCAATGTTTCAGAACCAATTGCCAACCAACCAACTTTCTTTCCATATATTTGAGGTGGAACTGTTTGTATCGTAAACTATGTATTTGAATAAAACTATTAAACTGTGAACGACGCGACTATATTTTCAAGTCAACTTAAACTAGGTAGACATCTTAATTTTTTTACAGTACTTAGTGTTGTAGCAACACATTATTGATGTTACACTTATTACATAGACAACTTAACTATTTCAGGAACTCTATGACTCTCTATACTCGTCTTGCCGATCCTTTACAGCCCCGCACTAAGCTCGTATGAGCTTAATATTATGAAAATAATATAATCTGCTAAATTAGTTTGTATTAAAGTTCTTAATTTCATTATCTAGTAACATAATACCTCCGCCCTTATGAGGCAACTATGCAAGGAAATCGTTCAAGGCCTGGGGGAGGTTTACCCACCATCTAGCGGGTAGAATTTTTACGTAGATAATTGTTACGATACCCTTCATGTGCTAAAGCAGGAGTCTTAAAATAAAATAAATAATTAATTAAATTACTTGTGAAATTTAATTAATTTATAGAATGTAAAGTGTACCTAATAAGTTTTTTTTATAGTCTTATAAATATTTTATACTAGCTAATGCCCGCGACTTGGTAGGCCTTAAAAAATTAAAAATATAACACTTGCGTGATTTCTCTATCGCTGTGACGACGATGGCGCCGCCACCTTTGGAGACAGTGGCACCGATTTTTTTAAATATTTTTAGACGATACCGCGCTCCAGGATAAAAAGTATCCTATATGTTAATTCAGGTAATAAACCATTTGTGAGCCAAATTTCATCCAAATTTGCGTTCAATCCTTTTGCGTTCTTGAGGAACAAACATCCAAACACAGAAAAATCTTTCGCATTTACAATATTATTAGGATTAGGAATTAGGATCAAATTATTTCAAGATTTATATAAAGTTGATTAACTGACGCACGAAGAAAACATAAAAATTTTATGCTGCGAGTGCATTGCATCTCACGCAAGTGTATTTTGAAGTGCAAAGTGTAGGTAAATTGGTGCGACGCACATTGTACACGCTAAACAACATCTTAAATGAAAACTTAAATTTAGAAATAACCCACGAACTAACTATACAATTTTTCACATAGCATGGGTTTCGTGAGTACGGTGAAGTTTGCTATTTAAAGTTACTAGAGACTTAGTGTCCGTGAAATCGAACTAAAATTTCATAATTTACAATCTTAACCCATGCTATGTGAAAAATATAAGAATGTAATTTCGCTGTCTGAATTTCGTTTCCGAGTCGTATATAAAAGTATGCAACGATCTGCATTAGCCACTACATTTTATAATACGGGCGATATGTGGAAGGGTGCTCAATATAAGTTTGTAAAGAGTTTAATGAACACTTAAAACGGTTTTGGTGCGCCCCCAAAGCAAGCTAAGTTCGCGGGCCACGGATCGATGCGGGGCAACATTTTACGTTCTATTTCCGAAGAAACGCGAAACCGGCACGAGCATCAGCCGTAATAAATTTCTTGTCTTATAAAAATAAAACTTTTCTTTTTGGCGGCGTTGCGCGGGAGGGGGTGCTACGGGGTGCCGTGGCGGGGTGGAGGGGTGGCAGGAGGGGGCAGCCGGGCCCCGGCGAACTTGTGAATTGGCCACGCACACAAACG
The DNA here is from genome assembly GCA_918317495.1 of Synanthedon vespiformis. Classification (NCBI taxonomy): domain Eukaryota; kingdom Metazoa; phylum Arthropoda; class Insecta; order Lepidoptera; family Sesiidae; genus Synanthedon; species Synanthedon vespiformis. Next base: position 11,154,919 of record OU906947.1, read on the forward strand.
CCGCGGAACATTATCGTGATTCATATCGTTTATAATTTTATATTATGTTAAAGCGGGGAGCCGGGAGAGGGGGGCGATATTAAAAATACAAGAGCCGACTGCCAGGGAAGTACTTTTTGCCGGTACCGTCTGGATGGGAACCAACTTTGTTTGTGCTCAAACTATTGATCGATTCAAATTGAAAGCACTCTTGAATGCTTTAATTTAACTTTTTAAATGTTGAGTGCATTTCGGTAACATAAAAATTATTGCGATGAACGTGCGTTATTGCGAGAGGCAATGAGTCAATGAGTCAATGAGGCGGGTAACACAGAAACGAGAAACGAACTCGTCTCACCCGGGCATCAAACCCGTACGGTTCGATTGGCGTGACGATGGAGAACGGACATCTGCGGCCCCTATAGCGATTTGCATTATACAAAGTAACAGATAATATTTTATTTATAATTACTATTATTATAGGCAAGTTAGTGACATGCCCGCTTGTAAACTTGCGATGACCTGACCATATAGCCCGCTACATACCAGTTCCATTAACTGATAGTATAATAGGTAATATTAATTTCCTTGCAAACATCATGTTCGGAACGTGTACGTTTCACACATGTCATTTAAATAGAATTAAAGAAAACCTAGTAGTAGCAGGGCACACTGCGATTCGCAGTAATTACGTCTACTGTCCATTCTACTCCTTTGTGGGATTTGGATAAGGAGCCTTAGGTCTTAGTAATCAACGTTAGCCTCCTGTGAATTGACAATGAATCTCTATGTTTATGAAAAAATTCTAGTTATCTTACAAAACCAAAATTCTTTTTTTCTTAAGATATCACTTACCGTTAAAGCAAGAGATCGTTATTTAGAAGTACAAGTAAAAATGAAAATTCCAACTCTGATGCGTCTGAGTTTAAAATTGATTAAAATTACCTAGAGGTTGGCTCTCCCTCGCGTCTGTATGGAGGTTTAGTGAAAAGGTACTCATATTTATACTTTGTCTTGTCTGGTCATTAACTTGAGTGATAATTTTTTTGTCGTTTCAACACTTACATTAAACGCGACAGACAGACGCGTCGGAGTGCGTTTGCAACTTTGCACCCTTTGAGAGCGTGACCTAAAAAATAGGGGAGGTGTTCCGTACAACAGCGAAACACATGCGTGAATAAAAAAAAAGATTCACTAGAAACGTGTCGGTCGTAGCCAATGGTCGTAGCTACCAAAAGTTTTAAGAGAACGCTACTAAACATTTCGTTCTTACTTATGCATTATAAGCAAAGCATTGTCAGTTATATTTAATTACTAGCTGGCGTCCGCGACTTCGTCCGCGTTCAAAAAGAAAAAAAGTAGTCTATACTGTGTCCTGTATGTATGTCTAAATGTTCATTTACCAATTTTCATGAAAATTGGTTAATTCGTTAACCATAATAAATCTGGTTAATTCATACATCCATACTAATAATAAATCTGTAAGAGTAGGTATTGTATACATGTATGTATGTATCCATAACTCTTAAACGAATTAACCGATTTTCATGAAACTTGGTAGATAAATATTTAGACGTATAGGACACGGGACAGGCTACTTTTTACTTGTTCAACGCGGACGAAGTCGTGGGAGCTAGCTAGTACAGAAAAAAATTCTGAAAATGGTCAATTTAGTTTCAGTATAATGTATAGGAGAGCTTATAAACACGATATCTCTAAAAAAAAAAAACTTATTCTATGACCAATCCTTACATTTCAGATTAATTTTATTAGTATTGATTCAGATGTTTTGCAATAAACCACATTGTAAAGTAATTATTTTCATATAATATTTACGAAACATTCTCATGATGTTTGAAGGCATTACATAATATGTAGTAATAATATTTACTCCAGACGTCACAATTATTGCTGTATTGCTGAACATATATAGAAAACATAATTTATTAAAAATACCGTTTAAAAAGCAGCTTGGATCAACCTTGTGCGTCCGTGGCTCCCTACTACGTGGCCTGACCAAGTGCCCACAGCCATTTAAACTTACTGGTTGGCCGGATTAGACTAAACCTTTTATAACAGCAGGTCAAACGTTACGTATATAAGACTAGAGGGTCAGAAGGGCACTTTTTCGTAAGTAGGGTCAAAACTTGTGGGTCCAAAGGGTCCGAAGCCATTATGTCGGTAACTTTCGTTCGTCTACAGATCTCCTCGTTCCTGATTCGATCTTGCAGTATAACTCCGAGCATAGCCCTCTCCATAGGTCGTTGAGCGACGCGACGTTTAGCTTTGTTATTTGTGGCAACACACATATTATTGGTCGAAAACTTTTGGTTTAAGGAGTTTTCATGTTATTTGTAGGTAAGTTCTGCTAGAGCAGGGTACAGACAGTCGTGATGTGGCTTCAGAGGGATCGGCGACAAGCGACAGTGGGTTTAAAACATGCGGAAATATCCGTAATAAATAACGTAATGCGTTATTAAACGGTCCGTCGAACCGAGTAACGCGTTATAAAACCACATATATTTATATGCAATACAATTTCATTATTAGCTGCCTATTTGTGACTCGTTATTTCTATTGTCGCTTTTTCTATTTATTATCCGGCACACAATATATGATTATAATGTGCCTTATAACAAATGAGATATGTGGGAGTTAGTGCGTTCCACACGGGTGGGTACACACAAAATTTGTATGTTATCATCAAACTAACCAGAGAAGATTTTTTCGTTTAAGCGCCTGTTTCACAAACGTCAAGTATGGCCTACTTGACGTAACTGTCATTTAAAGTCACCGGTAACCGGGAATAATCGAGCTGATATACCTTTGTTTGTACGGTAAACGTCGCAAACATTAAAAAATCGTCTATCGTATGATGCAGTAAAACGAGTGCATAATTCAATAAAACAGAAAATGATTTCTAAAAGTAACTAGTCAACACTTTACATGACGTTGGTGAAAGAGGCGCTTAAACTAATTATTGTTTAAGAAAATATGCTGTCAACTATCTCACAACTGGCTTTTACCCGCGACTTGGTCGGCGTTTCTTTCAATCATTTTAATTATTATGATGCATACATAGCAAACAGTTTTATTGTAACTGTGAACCGGGTACAATTTAGCTTTTTACTTATTATAAAGTCTTTAATACAAAAAATATCCTATGTATTAAATAAAAGTAGATAAAAAATTTATTGCTCACTTTATGCAACTTTTAAAACTCTAGTAGTGTGACATGATCGTTTCTCTACAGACGCGACGCCTATAAGAGCTAGTTGAGTACAAGCAATATGTTATAAGTGCTGCGATGTTGAACAGACAAAACTAGACTTTTACCTTTAAAAGTCAATGCACCTTATCGACTGCACGCTGCCCTTGTGCTTGCTTTGAACGTAAACTTAATTTTCTAACAGCCTATGAGTATTCTAGGATCGAAAGAATATGCATCTTGGCAAATAATGTTAATAAAGTCTACTTTCAATCTTCTTAATTTTGCTCAAAATAAATCGCTATTGTCATTTGATACTGTCTCAGCTGAGGAAATTGTTTAATATAAGGTATACAATGCGATTAATTAGAGATGTCTGTTGCTCCGAGTATGTCAGTTTTAAATCTATTACCTACTATAACACATATTATGACCCATACGGATATTATGACACCTACGAGGTCATACTGAACACTAATATAATATTTAGTGTTGTAGTTGGGTTGGGTCAACTCAGTTCACTGCTCGCACGACAGTAGCTAGCTAATTTGAGAATTAACAGTCTATTGCATAAGTGCATCCTTGGAGCAGAACCTCATTTGGACACACCATCGACTTATCTTGTCAGAAGTGGACCACTGCTTCTCTCAGTAAGCAGCCATCAACGATATCACCGCCATCGTCCTGGCTGTAGTGAAATCAGGTCAGAATTAACCGAGGTTTGTGATGTGATCCCGTAAACCCCTTGGGAGGATGCGGCTTGCACTTTTACCTAGGGGATATACATGGTATCAATCGATTGCCCATCTTAATCGAACTATGGATGCATGGAAAGATTTCTTAACGCATTTCAGTATTGAAAAAAATTCTTCAGTATTTTCAACTTACGACTATGACACAATGATCGGATAAAGTCCGCATTAAGGAGTACTTCCTAGTTGGAGTATTGTATTATCCCCTCGCCGTATCTTCTGCTTCGTGGCAGCTATTGTGAAACATCTCGTAAAGGGAGCAGCAAAATATGTAGCTACATTTTCCCTAACTTTCACGGAAGTATCAATGATTTTTAAACTTAAATCAAATCATTTTTTGTACAATGGAATTGTAGTAATGCTACACAACAACAATGTTATAAATCGTTTAATAACTAATAGTATATGTCTAAATTAGTCAATTCTGATAACTATTCGGTGAACTCTTATTGCTCTAACATTACTCAAAAAAATGTTACGACATTAAGTTTTTTATTACTTACTAATTTGCAACATTTTACATGTGATCAATTCCAGGACTCCATTAGTAAACAAAAAATTGATGTCAAAAAATTAATCTTAATAATATGCAGCGAGCTGCGTTTGCACAGGTCTGTTTCGAAAATAATGATTTTGCATTATATGTTTATTTTATATTCGGTTTCGTAGAATCGGAAGACGGAGCGAAATTTCTTCAAAATCTGCAAAATTGTAGATTTCAGGAGGTCAAAATCTTGCAAAATCTGCAAAACGTTCTTCCTTTGCATCCGACAGATGATATAATTGGTTCTTCTATATTTGGATCTGTGCAAGATACAAACGACTTGTTGGTATGAACTCAGCAGTATGAAAGAAACTCCTTGCTGAGCGGTTTTCACCCTGTTGTAGTGCTAATAAAGAATTAAATAAATTCTTGTATGTGTTGTACGTATTGTTAAATGTGTTGTACACCACTATACTTAGTACCTAATACGATTTAAAAGCCACCTCCATTTAAAATGGAGTTAAAAGTTTAAAAGGTTTTTGCACTATTAGATATCATGTTATTCTTTTTTGGACTGAATCCTTTTAACGATCAATAGGCATTATTGCTAATAAAGAATTAAATAAATTCTTGTATGTGTTGTACGTATTGTTAAATGTGTTGTACACCACTATACTTAGTACCTAATACGATTTAAAAGCCACCTCCATTTAAAATGGAGTTAAAAGTTTAAAAGGTTTTTGCACTATTAGATATCATGTTATTCTTTTTTGGACTGAATCCTTTTAACGATCAATAGGCATTATTGGCACCTGCTTCGCTTATTGTACTACTAATATGCAAATTATGGTCCGTAAGCCAGGCACTAATTTCGTCAATAATTTCCTCTCACTCCATAATTTGTAAAATAAGAGAGAGTTGTATCATGATGCGTTGTGAACGTCAGCTGCGGCTCCGATGGTGGGTTGAGCAGTGGTAGCCCGTTAAACTTTCAGAGCATCAGCTGACAAGCATTCCACCAAGATATAGCCAGCTGACTTATTTATTTATTAACAGTAATACATAAACTATCATCTGATAAATTTTCTATTGGGAGGTAATCACTGAACACGTATATATTCGTGTGACCTGCAGACGCATAATCCACCATTTTATAAATAGCTGACAATTTTGTTTTTTCAAAATATTAGGCTAACTATAATTTGATGAATTTTTAATCGCAAATAAATGATTAAATTTTTTTTTTATTATGTGCGTGGGCGGCTACCACTCTACTGCTCAAGCCACCATCGGAGCCGCAGCTGACGTTCACAACGCTTCATGATACAACTCTCTCAGTCATTTTACGAGTTATCGACTGGGAGGAAATTGGTCATGAAAATCTGTCGCTGGCTCATGGACCATTATTGACGTTAGCCGTCTAAAGTTTTTCGCTTCGCTAAACGAAAATCTTCGTCAGATAGCGCGAATGTTTTTCCTCTTCTCGTCTTTTTATGATTTTATGATGAAGGCTGTCTACATTATGTATTGCAGTGATTATCTTTATTTTGCGCTTAAGTTAGATGAAAAGGCTTTACTTCTTTACTTATATTCTTATTTATTTTGTGTTTAGTCCAGAAGCGACTTGTCCGTAATAAAATTTAACAAAATCTCAATAAGAATTTCATATTGTTTACCGAGACGACGACGGAGCTGTACAAACTTTTCAAACTAATAAAGAGAACATTCGCAAACAATTTCGTACTTGAAATTACTCTTCAAAGAAGATTCGAATTATAAGAAAGTAATAAGAAAGTAGTATAAAGAATAAAAGTTAATACGTATACACAGGACGAAAGTCAGTCTAAATTCCTGGATACGAAACAAGTATTTTATTAAGTTTTATTAATTTATTAAGTGACTAGCTGGCGACCGCGACTTCATCCGCGTTGAAAACGAAAAAAGTAGCCTATTTCCTGTGTCCTTACGTCTAAATGTTTATTTACCAAGTTTCATAAAAAATCAGTTAATTCGTTTAAGAGCTATCGAGGAACATACATACAGAAAAAAATCTACACGCTGTCAATTTAGTTTTAGTATAGAGCCTATAAACACGATATCTCTGAAAACATAGTAACTTCCTCCATGACCAACCCTTACAGATTTATTAATTAGTATTGATATTTTAGTATTAATTTTTTCGTACTGCATTTGAACTGGCGGAACAAAATATCCTGCTAAAAGATGCATGTAGATATCAATCAGCTCTGAAATAATTCAATAGTTTTCATTCCCTAGATTATTGTTAAGCTCGCACGGCAAGTTAACCTACTCATAAATGTCAAATCGATTTAAGCAATTCTACCCCTTTCATGTAACGTGGTTGATATTATATAGACAGCCCATCGTTATGAACAACCCTGAATATTAAGTTTCTTTTAATGACGTCAATGCAAAACAGGCACTTTGTTCTGTTCTATATATACATACGAGTCTAAACTTTCATTTAGAGGAAAATATGCATGAATTCATTAAATAGGTACTTTTCATTTGTTTTCATATTTTCATTTGCTTTGGAAAGGTTGGATTTTCAAGCAACTTTGAAAGTTGCTTCAAGCAAATGTGTGACTTAAATGTTTAAATCTTTGATGATTTTTTTTAATTTATACATGTTACGCGACTTTGCCCGCGTAACTTTGTAAATTATATACTAAAACCTTCCTCGAGAACCACTCTATCCATTGGCGAAAACAGCACGAAAATCGGTGCACTAGTTTTTGAGTTTATCGCGAACAGACAGATATACAGACGCGGCAAAGGACTTTGTTTTATAAGGTGATACAAGTCAGCTTTCCTCCATACATACGTAGAATGATTATTACTCCGCTGTTTTATGTTTAATTAACAAAAGCAAGCATGATACCGATTTATCTTGTCGTTAACTAGGTTCTTTGTCATACAAACTTTAAAAACAAGTATTAATTTAAAAGATATATTCCTTGAAAAATCCATATTTTAACACATGTTTTAGTTCAACTTTGATGGTAAATAGGTCACTCTAGTGTACAAAAATTCCAAAATACTTTGCGTACAAACATTGATTAGTTATTCAAGTGTTCAAATAACTTTACACGAAATAGATATATGCAGTAGTTTTGTCAAAAAGAGTATATGCCCAAGGGTCTGTTTATGATTTTTTTAACTAAACTTTTGATGCTGATACCATAATTTGCTGTGCTGGCTGGAAGTTCATAACGTAATAACATCATACGAGTTCTCTATCTGTAAGATAAGATTGAGTGTTACTTATAATTTGCATTATAAGTAAACTATTGAGGCCAATATATATGTTTTGCTTAAATGAGATTACTCTTTAGCCATTTTAATTTCACATAAAAGGGATGGCAAGATACTTATTGAGCGCTTGAGACGTGCCGTTACAAAACTGAGCCATTGTAAAACACTTGTCTTGTACCACTCGAGGAATCGTTGGTCTATGTCGCTAACTAGCACCTACATATTTTTCCTTTCAGCATAATTTTGTATTTCTAATAACATAATTAATTCAACTTATAATTAGAAAACCACATTTTGTGGTCGCCAATATTAGTGTCATGAATTACGCATCTATATTTTGTATTAGAATCTCAAAGATATAATTTATTTATTGCCTTTTGCTATTTGCAGAACATATTTTATAATTTTTGTTTACTGACAAACAATACGTTCTTCTTGACAGAAATAATTTAAAGTCGGTTTCCCGGTATAACCGCTACTATGTCTGTATTTTTACCGCCAAACTGTACATCGCCAAAACTGTTTTAGCGTAGAAGAATAACAAAGTTCACTTTGACAAAAGTTTAGCTTATAATGTACAGAGTAAATCAAGTACCAAGTCCAATGGTAGTAAGTTTATATTGTAAAGGTAATCCCTCATTTTCTAAATCTATACTCTACACGCATTGACTATAGACAATAAGGGTGAGTTTACAATAAGGCTTTAATGAATCCAAAATAATTCGTTTATTTTTCTAACTGTTAAATAAACATTTCTTTTTATTCGTACTTACAATTACATCATCTGCAACTGTAAAAATGATATGGCATACTACATGTTTGGCAGTAAGTAACCATCCCCCACACCCCCTTATAGAAGACCACCTGCTGTGTTACGATGAGTGAGCAAGATTCTCTATTATATAACTTATTCTTTGCTTTTATTAATAGAAGACAGAAGCAATCTACCATTATTTTGGACCTTACGATCTTCACAAAATTCCACTATTTTCTTTAAAAAAAGCAACAGTCCGTATCTTTATCTTATCCCTGACAAAATGAAGCAAAATTTCATTACGATCGGTTGTGTAGTAAAGGCGCGAAAGCGTAGTAAACAAACTCACTTTTGTATTTATAATGTTAGTTAAGATTTTATAATTAGTTCTACCGCGAATTTGTAAATTCTGCTTCTCGATAATTAAGGGGGTTACACACACGCATTAATCTGTTTAAAATATTTGATTTATAATTTTGAATCGATTTTCTGAAAGGTATATAAAAAACAATTAGCTATTTAATACAAATGAAATATTTTATTTGTCTCATATTCTAGTTTTATATAATAGAATTATCGTGCACTAATAAGGCTGAAATATGCGAAGCTATTGCAGTAAAAAAATATTCTAGTTAATTCGCTCAATTATTCATAAATGTACTTAAAGTTATAAATAACGAACAATAAATGCAATTAGTGCGTGTTAAATTAATTGTTTATACTTGTAGGTAATCATCTGTAATTGGTTTCAAAGGAAAGTTGCACTTCAGATTTTGCTAAAGAATTAATAATACTAAAGCTTACAGATTTATTATTAGTATTGATTGATAGTTTAAATCTTATATAAAATCTATCTATCTTAAAATTGGTCTATCTATAAGAATTTTTGAAAATTTCAAATCCGCTCGAAGCCGGGAGCGGGTTACTTGTACTATATTATATAAGGATACATTTAGATTTAGAGAGGTGTTATGCAGTATGCATATATGAAATCTCATTGTGAACCGATATGTGCCATATTTATGTCGAACATCGAACTATTGTTTACATCGACAACAATGTGATTATAATTAAAATTATTTAAACACAAACACAAGTATTATTGTTACTCTTGTAATATATATTTTTTATTCTAATAGTCGGTTTGAAAGAGTCGGCTTCCCAGTGTGTAACCGGACGGGTCATTGTCCTGCCGAGCGAGCGCTGTACGATGTTGACTCAAATTAAAGTATATTTTATTGTTCCCCTCACTATTGCGCTATTGATATAGCGCAATAGTGTAACGTGCCGCCGCCAGCACGAATGCGGGCAAATAATTATAATTACATTTTATTTTTATTTCATTTTATTAATAGCCCCGCGCGACCTTCCCAACGCCCGCAAGCCCGCAAGCCCGCAACATTGTTACCGGCGCGTCGCTTTTTCTGTGTGCGTAAACACAACGTTTTCCCTCACACACACTCCTCCGATGATGGATACGCTCTGTTTTTGTACGAGTCACTTTTCTGCATTGTTTCTTTTATAATATTACTCGCGATATTCTATTCAATATGTTGAACAATGGAATGATTAACTTCTAATCTACCGCCTTATTATATATTTTTTTAAATGAAATTTTTAATAGTTCCTCCGGCGATGCGTCGCGATCTACGATTTAAATTTTATTTTTAAGTAATATTTTATATACATATTATTTATGTTACAAATTTTTTATGCTCCATACAGTTTGTTTCTTTTTAATTTTTATGTCGGTTTCTATTTATAATTTTAACAATTTTAAAGCTAATAATCAATACTAATAATAAATCTGTAAGGGTTCGTCATGGTGTAAGTTACTTTGTTTTCAGAGATATCTTGTTTATAGGCTCTATACGTGATACTGAAACTATATTGACGATATTTAGTTTTTTTTTTCTGTATGTATGTATGTCCTCCATAACCATAACTCTTAAACGAATTAACTGATTTTCATGAAACTTGGTAGATAAACATTTAGAAGTACGGAACACGTGATAGGCTACTTTTTTCTTTTTCAACGCGGACGAAATCGCTTACGCCAGCTAGTATATATAAGACAATACAGTACATCTATCTAACTAACTAAAGAGTTCGCAACGACAACAAAACTTGCCTGACGACCTTTAGCATAAAAAAATCTACGTATGACCACAAAATAAATAAGTATAACAATCTATAATAAGGCGAATATCCTTCACAGAGTTACCGACCGACCCCTATATCGACGCATAATGTTGGAAGTAAATTATTCCACAACCCTCGGGTCCGCGGCATAAAATGTTCTACAAAAAGTATCTACTGGCCACGTAAAAGATGACTGGAGGTTTTTAATTTATTCCAATTCTAATTTATGGACATCCTTATTTTTACAGTAATGGGAGTTGGTGAATGAAATATTCTTATAAAAAAAAAACCATGATCAGCGTCGTCGCCGGTGTGCAAGTTGTTACTAATTCATGGATTTACAATAAAAGTCTGTGTAAAAGTAGCATACTTGTGACAATAAAGTCCCGTTCAGATAAAATTATCACTTAAAAATAATTGTTTTAAATTATTCAAAAATTTAAAAAAATTATATATTTACCATAAATGATATACATATACATATTTTATGTGCGATCTTTTGTAATTTTTTATGGTGGTGGATACTGTAATAATGTAGGTATTATAAATATGTTTCTCGTGTATATTGCAAAAGAAAAGTGATTGTATTCCTCGTAGTATTATCATTGGAAACAATTAAGTTGTTATGTTAATAGTTATTATTTAGTCAGTCGCTAATTATTCTGCACACATCTTATTTTTTTATACGTCTTTCTTGCCAGTTCTTAGTAAAGCAGTTGTTCTTTTATGAGTTTTGTAAACAAATAATTATTGGTCCATCCTTTTTTCTACTGTAGGTTTTACGAATGTATAATGAACTTCACGTTAAATAAATATTAACTTAATTCTTAAGAAACGATGAATTTTTAATGAAAAAAATTAAAAATAAAACTGTTCTAAGAAATAGAATTAATAAGAAGTTGACTGAATTTTCCTTATAAAAAGATTTGGTAAACTTGATGGTCCCACAGTTTTCCTTAAATATACATGCATCAATAAACCCAAATTGTATTTCTACAATTTCAATGACTATATCAAACCATTTTTCACATCATAATCACCACTTCACAAGGATACATACTCTTGAAGCAATACATCCTTGCTTCGTCTGGATATCGACTTAAACGTAAAAAAATAATCACCCGTATTCTTATGATACCAATCGAAAGAATGGACAAAAATAATAATTCTTCTTAAGTAACATAGTATCTTAAACAAAGGAATAACATAAAATGTTTAATTCAAATTTCAAAAATATTATTTATTGCCTACGACGACGTAATTTTTAGAAAATCTTTGAATGCAGTAAGATTTGCTGACGATATTTGAATGCAGTATTACTAACTTTTAAAAATAACATAAAGTCTTCTTTCAGCAAAATATCCTATCTACGATATTTAAGGTAGTTTCCCTTAATGTCGGCATAGTTTTGGGGCATCCGCAGGTCCGTAGGCTTATTATCTAAATATGTCTCTGCTGAGCGAAAGGCGAAAAATTTGTGCAATATCACACTAAATCGTTAATTTTTACGAGCGATTTTTAGTGTGATATTGCACAAATTTTTCGCCTGTCGCTCAGCAGCGACATTTAAATAATAAGCCTGCCGATAGAGTACGCATGTCAAAAGAGAAACGTTACAAGATGTGTCACGTGATCACATAAAACTCGACATTGTAATTTACTCTCATCGCGCACATAGAAGTTTCATTTCAAAAACTTGAAACGCCATCCATAAACATATTTATGAGGTTTACAAGTAAATTTTGTAATTTTCTGTGCTTAAGGTTATTTTAACAAAATGTCTAAATACCTTAAAGAATCCCGTCGTAGTATGAAATTGTTGAATATTAAGTTAACACGAACTCAAGTCGGCAGAGACAAGATGAACCAAAGGGTTACAAACCCCCTCAGACTTGTAGCGTTACGATTACAGGCTAATTAAACAGCACCGCACTCAAATACTGGAGTGTGGTACGAAAGGTGCAAAGTAAGGGGTGATACAAAGGCCGCCATGGGGTTGAAGTGTGATAACGAACCCGCTCCATAACACAACACATGATACTTGTTAAAAATATCTGACGTCAACGAAAACTCCTTTATAACTCAATATGTCTGGTATAAAGATGGACTCTTGCTCAACATATTAAGTATGTATAGTGAAAAAATATTTAAGAATCAATAACATATTTTAAAACAGAGTCGCTGTCTGTCCGTCCTGTCTATTTGCTAACTCCTTCTAAAACACCTAACGGATTTTTATACGTTTTTCACTGACAAATGAGGAAGGCAATATGTATATTATTTGCAGAAAAAGACCGGGGCCGGGTCTTAGTATAAAAAAAAATAAAACAACGAAGGTCTGTTCGGCATCTGTCTAACTTTGTTGTCGCAAGTTGGACAACTCGGTGCTGAAATTAGATTTCTTTTTGCAACGAAATGCAGCTTTTCATGCTGCATTGATACTTTGAGAAAATAAGTAAGAGATATTTCAAGCAGCTTGTATTTCTCGCCAAGAAAAATATCAATAAGGGCCGGCGCCCACTATCGGCATCGGCAAGGAAACGGATTTTTAGGTGGCAAATAGTTATGGCAATAAAGTCGAAATCCCTACGAAGCGTACCGATCCGGTGTTTTTGTTACTACGATCATATAATATTGGAAATTTCGATTTTACTTCCATGGCGATTATGTATATTTACTATTTGCCACCTAAAAATCCGTTTCCTTGTCTATGCCGATAGTGGGCGCCGGCCCTTAGTCACCTTAATCCCTGATTAACAGACGTACAGGAAAACAGACGAAACAAAGAATCAACTTGAATGGAACTTATCAATGTTGAAGTAAAAATATATTAGAACTGCAAAAGCTTTATTGCAAGCTTTAGTTAAATTTATTATTGTCGATTCATTTTATACTCAGTTTTATATTGTATTTTTATATTTTTTACCTATGATTCAAAGCTTGACTGCAGATCAGAATAGTACGAAATGTTTATTTTTATTTAATTATTTATTTAACATAAAAATAGTGAAAGAATTTTTGAAATAAAACTGCAGCGGTTTCTAAGATTTGACAAAATTCGCGTTCTAATAGGGTACGTGAGCTCGGAATAGATATTGATAGGTTGACGATGGCTAGATTGTATGATTGACAGTATAAATCAACGAAGTTTGTTTGGGAACAGTGTTAAGTTGCCTCTCAAGAGGATTTAAAAAATATATAAGCAAATTTAAGCTACTTACTGCTAAGTAAAAAAAGAAGCAGCTAACTGTGAAACGCGATTAGATTTATTATTCCTTCGACGACGCGTAGACATAACAAATATCTCAATTATAAAAAAATCTTTATTTAAATTTGGGTTTTTAACCTCGTAAAAGTAATGTTGTAATAATTAGTAGGTATTAGAAAAAGTAAACATCTCAGCGTTTCATAGCAACCCGGTTCGAAAAGCTGTGCTAAAAGAAAAACACTGTCATGAAAATAACGTAGTTCATCAACAACATCTTCTATTATTGATATTAATTGAAAAATTCAGCTTCAGTATGCTTTTGTGTCCACAAAACTCAAGAACTAGCCGATGGATTGATTAGATTTTTTTACACAACATTATATTTTTTAACAGAAATAATGCAATTCTGTTGCAGAAAGAGTCATGCAATAAAGTTATTTTTTAATGACAATTCATTAACAAATTAAAAATGGATGTGCACTTAGTCTTTGTTCTATTTGTTTGTAACATATGTAAGGCTCTGTTTACACGAGGCACCATGCATCCGTATATTTATCAAAGAACGTCATCAATACAACGGAAAAATTTGTATGTTGAGAGAAACAAGCTCGCAGCCAGATTTATTTCCATTGTATCAACTGTAGTCGATACCCTTTGATATTGTTGCTTTGAAGAAAGTAATAAAACTATATAACGAACATTCTACAAGTTTTAATAGCCTGTTAAGCCATGACTTTACACTTTGTTCGCTCTGTAGGACGCGTGACGGGAGCAAACGCGTCTTACAACAAACAATATACAAAATAGTAGTGAAAAGTGCTCTTGCGCACGTGCGTCTGCCGCCCACGCTTGTCTCCTTGGAATTTAAATAACGTAAAAAAATCTTACAAATAAATAAAATTTAAGAGTACAATAAAATTTAAATGAAAATATATTTGCTTTTACTATATATTGTATATAAAAATGTATACCTACGAGACTTATAAAAAAAAATTGAAATTTTAGCAGATAGTATGAGGAGTGATTTAGGTTATTTTATTTAAGAAAAATAAAAAATAAAATTATTATATTGCACTAGCGACCAGCTCCTGGTTTCGCTCAGGGTGCATTTTTTTTTCTACGTAAGAAACTTACCTGATTATCCCTCTATCCATGAGTGAAGATAGAATTAAAATTGGTCCAGCCGTTCTCGAGTTTTGCGCTTAGTCCTTCCACTTCAGGTTTCAGCTAGTTCTAGATACAAAAGTTGTAAATTATCTGTTCTAAATTTTGTCGAAATTGACCTTAAAGAAAATAATAGTTTAATGAGATGTTATCAAATAGATAATTTTCTTTTTATAATTGTTTGATATTTTAGGTTTAATGTTAGATTTATTTTTATAATATTTTCAAATAGATACATAGTTAAGATTAAATCTTTATAAATAAAACATATGTGTCGCAAGCATCACTGTGGGTGAAGACGATTTGGAAGATAGTGTGTAGGTTGCCTAAACGCCAGCTGCCGTCCACTACCATAAAGTCGAAATAAAACTTTTTGCCGGCTTCCGCCTCGAGGGTCGGCGTAGAGAACGGTTTTTATGAATACTTAAACTAATAATTAACGCTACACTTAGTCGTGTTTAGAACACTGTTTATATATGTCGACACTTTTCTTTGCACAATTTGTTTTTATTCTGACCGTTTAGCGTTTCAGGATAAACGTCACGTAACTAACAAGACTTCATAAGAAAAAAAAACTTCGTACCTTATCCCAAGTTTACTATGTTATGTATATGTCCATTTACATAGGTATATCACCACCAAAGACACTGCCAGTCTTACTTTTGCTTGTAAAAAATATATAAATATTTTCATAGAAAAACTTCATTTAAATAATACTAAAGTCAATGAGAATTTTTTTATATAAAAATCCACCGTCGCCTATTTAACACAAACAACGCCATAGGTGCTGGTGAGGAGATAGGGATATGAGCTCTGGTATCTTTTAATCACTCACCGAAACAAGAAACACACATGCTTTTATTTCAATGTGGTCTTTTGTAAGTGGCCACCCCCTGGGACAACTGCCACTACAATAAAAAAAATTCAAGCGATTTAAAAATTTACTTCATATAAATCGCTTGAAACTCACATCTTTAATCACTCTCGAAGCGCAGTACAGTAGCGAAACTCGCTCGTTTAGTGCAGCGTCAGTCGCACATCCAACCGGCCAACAGTCTTACCATACAAGTGGCATTCCATTATTGAGGCAAAAAGACGACATCTGTCGGCGGTGGTGTGAGGCAATCATCCTACATTGTTATTCACCACACCGGGGCACAACACTACAGGTGCATTTTAAATAATAAAAACAATTAAAAGGAGCGGGCGTAAATTAAAAATAATAACATAGTGGTCGGCGGGGGTGAGGCAGCGCGGTGGGGGAGGGGCGGCTGGATGTCTGAATGAGAATAAGGTGCGGGGAGTGGATGAGGTCAACTGGTATCGTCCCAATACAACACATAAACCAGTGGACGATCTCTCTAATTCGTTAATAAATTGTTGCTGGTGATTGCGTATCCACGTGGACTTTTTTCTTTCGTGTCTATACATACTTTTTTTCAACTTCATAGAGTGAAATCAAACAAAATAAAAAATTACGATACTCTTTTTCACCAATTTGAAAGTACGCATGTTGAAAATTTTTATTTTAGCAAGCAGACAACTCTTGACTAGGTGGAAAAATTACACAAGAATTAATTAAATTAATTAAAGAGGATTATAATATTATTACAGATGGAGCTGTGTTGTGTGCCGCATTCTCACTACACTGTGGCTACTTTGTGAGGATCCCTTGTAATAAAGTTGACTTTCACTTACACTGTCCAATGGGCTGTTTAGCGTGTTTTTATCTCATATCCGCCGCCGATATATTCAGAGGCACACGACTTTTTGAAGCATGAACCGTAGGACAAAATATCCATTAACCTTGTATTGGTCGAGTTGAAATTTAATCTCATGCCTAAGTAACAAAGGCTTCATAAGGTTGGTTTTGTGAGCATAAAAGGGTTTACTAAAAATGTTGTTGCAATTAAATTTTGCGAATGTTGTTTAAACAAACATTGTTGTTATGTCTGCGCAATGTCCGGGAGTGTGTGCGTTAGCCATAATAAATTCAACGGGTACATTCGAACAATAAATATTAATTATTAAGACATTCTATAATTTAATACTACAATAATGCTAACGTCCGGATTAAGATAACAGAGCATCACATTGTATCGGAGCGACAACAATGGTCTCGGCGAGGATAAAAGTACGTATTATTTTACTGTACAGTCGGTTAATAAAGTCACAACGGTCTCGTTGCGGTTCACAATCCGCCGTGCGCTGCCACCGATGTAATATTACACGCCCCACGGAACCGGTGCGGATCCAAGCTCTCACAAAATTCACAATTAGATCTAATTTTCTGCTAATAAAACGTGATAAAAAATAATTTAATTAATCCACTTTTCCCCGCGACTGTCCCTATACGACAGATTCGTTCCGACGTTGCACAATTAATATTAATTAAGATTTAAATTGGTCTAATTACATAGAGCCGGGACCATCTTCGGCCGGCAAGCTATCGGAGTGATTCTTCCTACAATAACGTACCTTATACATTTCACAATTCTTTATTATGAATATTATTATTAATAAACTTAGTATTTTATTTAAAAAAATATGTTAAATAAAAATATAATCTAAGTGGAAATCTTTTGTGGTTGGTTGAAATTTTACAAGCTTTTTTTTTGGTTTTCTTTTGAATTAATTCAATTTCAAGTTCTTAAAAAAATTTGGTGGGATCTAACATCTCTATACATTAAGGTCGGCATGCATCTACTTTCTTTCATTAACACCTTTCCAAACAAATTAATGCAGGTAGGTACATTATACCTACATTTTTAAATATTTTTGATATTATTTTCATATTTTAAAGATCGGATTGAAAAACACTTTGCATTATATTATAAACTACTATTGACGATTTCTCTTAAAAGTTCTGTGGCCAGCAACATTTTTACAGCATAGCATAAATGCTCCTTTGAATATTTTTATTTTTGGGACAAAACACTTCATTCACTAATTAGCATGTGACACACATTTTCGTTTTAAATAATTTGTGCCTTTCCTTTTCCAGGTAAGTGGTGTTATTATCAACGGGACAACGGTATGTGGTGAGTGTATCGCGCCGTAACATCTGCGAATATTTCTTCGAAGACGAATAAGCGTTATGTTGTAGAGGCGGTAGTATATCTTATAAAATGAGGTTTAATTGTTCTATTATTTCTTGGAAACTCTTTGGTCATATCAATTAAATATCTTAAGGCGCCCATATTTTGAACCAAAATTACAATTAGTGACAATTGCTATAAGATTATTTCTCTGAGCTATTTTCATTAATGGTTGGTTGTTTTGAAGTAATTCTTTTATTATTGTTTTAACGAGTTATAACCTGATACACATTAGGTCCTTATCAAGGCTCAAGGGTTCAAATTAATGTATCTATATTTATCTATACTAATATATAAAACTGAAGAGTTTATTTGTTTGTTTGTATGGTTGTACGCGCTATTCTCAGGAACTACTGGTTCGAATTGATTTTTTTTTATTGTGTAATCCATTTATCGGGAAAGGCTTATAACCTATAAAGAACACGGACGAAGTTGCGGGCACCAGCTAGTCTATAATAAAATCAAAACATAATCATTAAACTCGCAAAACGCATAAATTTATATATTTATTTATTGATAGCACTAAAGAAAAAGATAAAGCACCCTAAGATTTCGTTTGAAGTATTCAATGATGGTTACTTTTGGTATAATTAGCGAGCACCATTTCATGAGATTGTCTTGTTGTTAAGCATGATTGTTTCTTCAGATTTGTTTTATTTACAGTTGAAACTTAATTGTATAGGAAGTGGTAATGGTAAAATCCCTTTGTCCCTAAATATGGAGTAAGGAGTCGATGCGTTGCATTGTGTGTGAACCTGTAGGCGGGCGCGGCGGCCACTCGAATCGCGTCTAGAGAACCACTCGCGGCTAGAGTAAATACCACACACACAGCTATATGTTAAAACGCCTGATTGTTCCCCGACTTAAGCGTTAACAGCTTCTTTTAGTTTTCAGCTAGTAGCTTTTTGTGAGCGTAGCCGCAATTACCCCTTTCACTTGGCGTGCGGAGGCTTTTATTTTATACGCGCTCTGTCTGCGGCGTTTTTTATATGCGCCGTGTTGCATATCTTTTAATAACGACTGAAGGCGCGCGTGTAACTTTCCTTTCATCCGAGGCGCTTTTGTCGTTGGCGTGCGCTCGGAAAAATTATATGCTTACCTATGTACCGGCGCGGTGTGAATTGTCTCTTAATTTGTGGTTTTAGAACGCGTTTAAACGTCTGCACGCCGCTGTTAGCGGATCATTGAGAGCGGCAGCGCTTTCGGTTCGGTGGGAGTGCGAGTTTTTCCGCGATAATGGCGCACCGGCTTGCAGGTAATGTTTTTAGTGGCGCGTTGCCGACTCATTTTGTCTGTGATGTAACCGTCGAAGCCGACACGTAATTGCTCGTTTCCTATTATAATTTTAGGTGTTTCTTCTAACGCGTTCACACTCCGCGCCTAATGCATTTTTGACATGAACATCGCGCGACAATGTCTCAAGTGTTATCGTACACTCGACAGAGAGAGTTAAACTAAACGCTAACCTGGCTCGTATTCAAAGTTAAATGTTGAAATGTAAGCTAAATAAAGTTAACGAGCCCCGTCACCTCTTAGGTCCCTATGGTCGCGTTGAGCCCTCGGCGGGCAGTGGACTAATTACAAGGATTCATATTTCACACTCCTCCTTAAATAGCCTTCTACATTTCTTTACACTATAAAGATATTTGTAGGGGCTTAATTATGACTTGAATGTTAAATGCTAAGTGGGAGAGTGAAAGGCCTTCGCCCCCCTCATTAAATTAGTCCGGCGGTTGGAGCACTATAACTTTACTTCATATTCGCACTGACTGACACAAGTGTGAAATACTCCTAACACTTGTATTAGTGAATTACGCTGAAACTCGTGCAACCAATAAACACTCGGGGATCACTTTTGAATGCGTCTGTTTTAAATTGCAATTTTTGTGTGTTGCTTTGTTGCGAGCACGGGTTCGTAGCTTCCAAACTAATTGTCACACCTACTGTTTCTTTAGGCGATTACTTTACCTTTCATACACATTGTTTGCTTAGGAAAAATCCGTATGTAATTGTAAGTACAAAAATGCTTAAATATTGACTATTGAAAAGTCATAATTTAAATCATAATGAGTCATATTTTTTCTATTTTATTGGTCAGAGTTGTGTAAACCATATAATTCTTGTTGTCATAATTATCTAGTAAGTTTAATTTCATTTGCAGCTCTCAACGCCTATGATATGAAGATGACGTTTACATTACATGGAGAGTTGAATTATTTTATCCCATCTCAAAAATTCCCAACGCGTCTAA
Source organism: Synanthedon vespiformis (assembly GCA_918317495.1). NCBI lineage: Eukaryota > Metazoa > Arthropoda > Insecta > Lepidoptera > Sesiidae > Synanthedon > Synanthedon vespiformis. Next base: position 11,175,235 of record OU906947.1, read on the forward strand.
TGAAGTTTTCATTTCAAAATTGAACAACTAATAATATTAGTTGTAATATTAAAAAAAAACATTAAACAATATTATGATTGGGTATTTACTCGCAACGTGTGTAATAATATTGTATTAGGTACTTTGTATGTAATTAGTTTGTTTTGGAAACAATTCAATTGTGAACTAATATGTTTACAAATATTTGGTTCACTTTTCAATTCGCCTTGTAACATGTATCGGCCTATTAGTTACTACAAAATATAGCCGCCATGTTCCCCTAGGACTGGAACGTAGTACGCGGAAACAGGCACATTATTTGTTTGTTTTGAGCAAAAGTTTGCAATGCAATATTGTTTTTAGTTTCATTGATTATACGCGGCCGCGGCCAGTGCATTTCTCTTCAATTTCAACTTTCAGTCGCGCTATTTTTTTTACACAGACGTGTTGCGAACGTGGCTTTCAGACGAGGCTTCCTATTGTCATGCATTTATTTAATCATTTCTTTTTTGTTACCCCACACAAACGTTGAATCTGATTTTGAGGTTATTCAGCCGTGTAAAACTGCAGTCCCGGACTGCACGATGAAAACGCAACAATTTTGGCCTTAATGAATCCTTTCACGGAAATTCAAAGAGGGTTTTGTTAGAAAAATAATAAAAACATAGGTACACAACACAATAATAATTGTAAAGACGTTTGCTCTCCTGTTCCAGGCATTTGTACCCAAGAATGTCGAAGATTGTGCCCATGATACTAATATTATAAAGGTGAAAGTTTGTCTGTTTGTCTATCTCTCTGTTAACTTTTCAGTGTAATTAAATTTTATATAGGTACACGTTGTCATGGATACAGGAAAGGAAATATAGGGTACTGTTCCAAAAAGTTTTGTTCCGAAGAATTATCTAAAAGGTATAAAATTATGTCTAGTATCAAATTATAAGTATTTTCTCATCTGTTGATATGTTTTATTTTTTAACGCGGACAAAGTCACAGACGCCAAGTCAGTTTTTTATAATTTTGCTTCTCATTATATAAATGTTAAATCCGTAAGTAATTGGCTGTAAGGTATGTTTTTGTATAAATAAATAAATAGCTATACATAAAATATCATCACGTCATGATAGAATCACAATATTAACCATTTTCGGAAACCCATAAAAACTCCATTGTCTACCGCATTAAAATATGCGAATCAAAAACGGACGCAGCCAAACAAAAAAGCCCCTTCAAAGAAGATTAGTCGTTTCATATCGACCGGTCGATATAATGATGGGCGCGAACGTACAATGAGTTGGGGGCGAGAAATAAATGTAAAATATGTCAATGATAGGGTTGCAGGAACGAGCTCGCGATCTTCGCGAGAGACATTTGGTGCCGCGTGCGCAGTGAGCTAAAAACTCACGGACTGCGCACGCGACCAGCTGCAACGACCCGCCGAACACATCTCGACTACTTTATTAGGGGCACAGTATTGATTGGACACCCACTTTTTAATTTGTATTACCCAATTTTTAATGCCAGCGCCACTGGTAAAACTTTTGCTCTAGGTTAAGTCCGATTTATACTATAGTGACGACGTTGATTACGTGTTTATTTGATTTTTACTAATTTTGTGAGAGCAATTTTAGTGCCATTACAAGTGTCTTGCGCCAAGGGTCATGGCGCAAATTGTAGTGTCGTGACGTGTCATGTCGCGATAAATTTCAAACCTATCGTAAGAATAACTCGTCTAGCTACCAATAATATAATCAAAATATTATTCCTTATTTACATAAGCATAAAAAAAAAAATAAGCTGTCGGCTTTTGTCGGTTTCTTCGTGTCCACCTAAGGAAGGTTCGTGTTTTTATATTGTAGAAAAAGTTACATATGTAAGAAGCCGGATCGAGTAGCTGGTTTTTTTAACATAAATTTATTTACGTAGTTATTTGTTAATGTATTTTTCATTTTTCCGATTTTATATTACATTTTCTTGCGAACTTCTTGGTGAGCCAAATCTCTAGAGCCTTTAACTTTGTGAGAAGGCCTAGGTATGTATTTTTCTGTCGCGGATTGACATTTGTATGTATGTATGGCTTTGATAGCCTTACACCCGAGACATCACAGCATCAACATAGTACTCGCCAACTTTCTTGTAGCATTACTACTTTTAGCTCTTTAAAGAACCAGTGGTGATAGCCAGTATCAAAAAATGCTTGTTAATGATTCATAAAACACTTGTATTTAACTATCATTTGAGATTAGGTATTAAAAAAAACATTAAAATATTTAATTAATATAACATTCGCTCACTAAGGGATCGGATCTGTTAATAAATTCACATTTTCAACATTCAAGCAATTTTTACACAAAACAAATGCATAGAATTCTATTGTTGTAACTTGACGATGCTACTTTCAATGTCTGTTGGAATTTTTGAAAGTTTAAAATGAGCAAACTTTGCTCAACAGTGCAACATTTTCTAGCGGAGCGTATTTTAATTCGAGACAAGTGTACAAAACATTTCTCATTTTCACACGAAAACATTATTATAATCATGTTGTCTCAATAAATAGAACTTAATAATGGAAATGTCACAAATCGGGTGAGAAAACTAGGTTAGATAATTTCTCCCACATTAGCAAACGACAAAACGAAACATGATTCTTACATGGGTTTATCGTGCGTCTACTTATACGAGTAATTACATCGATTTAAAGTGAGTAGGTAGTGGAGTTTTTTGCAAGCGTTGTCAACTTTAATTCTTTTCCTTGTCACAGTTTTAAATAATAAATTTACTAAGTGACAGCAAATTATACTCCGCGGAACGTTTAATGAGACGTTTTTATTGAGAACACATTGTGCTGTAGTATCAATTTAGTTTGGTTGGATGGTAACTTACAAATCACACAACCTTTGTTCAAGTTAGTCTTTTTAATTTGTTTTAATGAATGTATGTCTTCAGACAGGTGGACTGTCCACTTGATTGTAGGGGGAACCCAATGCTACAAGTGCTGCTATTGTTTCGCCGAAAGTAGTAGGATTTATTGCGTTTTGCCTAATATGCCTAAACGCAATATGCCCTGCAACTTCTTGCCAGATCTAGACCAGACAAAAACAAAAGAAGAGTTCAGAAAATTCTTAGTTAACCTTTTAATTAGATAAGTTACGTGTTATGGTTCATTAAAAAAGTGTAAGGCTTCACATAGCTTATAGCCAATAGTTGGCTCTTTTCAGTTCTACATTTCGATGCAGTCCTAAAAGAGCATTTAGAAATATCCACTCCCAATAGAAACAATAAAAGGGAAAAAAGAATACGATTAAAATTGCAGGCAGAGGAAGCTCTCGCAATTTCTGACTAACAAGCGAGTTGCTGGTGGACGGATTGCCTCGTTTCTTGTCTAACTATAGTTAATACGTGCTAACTGAAATAAACCATTACGTCTATCTATTATTCTAAGCCTTAATACTAGTTTTTTTTTATAATTAAGTTGTATTTTGATTTATATAGTTACGATAAAATACAATCTCGCCAATTTATTCCTGGTTTAATTATTGAATCCTGTTAATTGGTCAATTTTAGTTAATATTGATTTAATTGGTAATAATAATGTCACATTTTGCTGTAGTTTAATATTAAAGTAGAAGTTTGAATTTTTTTTTAGTTCTAAAATGGATACCTTGGTTCCTAAGAACGAATTTTAATATATCTTATAGCTACAGATTTCACCTGACTGAAACATTTTTATACTACTAGCGACCTGTTCCCGTCTTTGTACGGATGGATATTTTTTCTGAAAATTTTTTTTTTTTCATTTAAAAACCCTAAATACAGACAGAGGCGGACAGCGACTTTATTACATTCCTAATAGGGTTACAAGGGTATCTACCCTATCCTATGTATAGTACAGTACCTATCAAAGTATTGATTGAAATAACTTGAGCTTTTCAAGCTCCATACAGCTTTCTTTCCGAGTCCTATATCAATTTAATATTCATATAAATACAAAGTTAATGTTCACAATATTACGCGTCGATATCTCAGAAATTTGTTCCAGGTCTGGTTCTAGTAGGCAACTATTTTAAAATAGACAATCGTTGATTCATAACAAGCACGGTGGTCGTCGCGATTATCATTATGAAATTGCCCTTAATGGTCGTTCGAGTTATGCCCATCACAGTTTACGGCTTTACCATTCATTACGTAGATATATAACGAGATGGAATGGAACGCGGTACCTATGTCCCTATTTTGACTTGCTGAAAAACACTAACTCACAACGCTTTATATTTGAGAGAAAAATGTTCCACGTCGTTAATGTTATAGATTAAATTGTTCCTTGCCGTTCCATTAAGTTTTATATCTGTGATTCATTATGTATTAAAGAAAATAATCTCGGCCAATGTCTGAATAATTTATAGAGGAGCGCGATTTGCCTCACGTAAACTCTGATATTTCCGCGCCCGCTTGCCGCGAACCAACAACCGTGCCATTGATATTTGCAATTTTTATATGAATAAATCAATGGAGATAACAAGAAACTTTACTTTCCTAATTTAAATTAACAATCAATACACTTTTTACTTGTTAAATGCGATTGGGGGATTCTTTTTGTTTCATTGTTGTTTCTTCGCGTCGGCATAAAGCGCGTTTGCCTTGGAACTCCAAGAATCGATCAAGCTAAATAAAGTTGGTTTGGTTTACAGTGTTGCCGACTAAATTGTACTTATAAAATTATTATTATTGTAACATACCTATACCAACATTGTTTCAAATTACACAACAGTAATTTTATTGGTAATGTATTTATAAATTGTATTGAACTTTCCAAACAAATGCGTCTCAACCGACACCCTTTGTTGAACATTTCCGTAACGATTAAAGTCCCTTTGGCCGTGCGAATATAATATTTTACAAATACCTTACACAATTATTATCTATTCATCAAATCGTTTTAACATTTTTCATTCACCCAGAAAACGTAAATTTGACACGGAACTGTAAATACAAGCCGTCGCGTCGTCACCTCTAAGCAAAAACAAAAAAAAATAACACAATTAATTAGGTAGGTATTACTTTAAAACCTTTAACCTTTAGTCTTACCTCACAGAAGATCCGTAAAACAAGAAATGCCTATGCCACTGTTTTTAGCTGAATGAGTGGATGTTTTTGACATCCAAAACAAAGGCCAACATCGCATTTGTAACACATTATTGTAGCACATTTGTTGTTTTAACCTCGAATTGAACCGTCAGCCTGTCTTTCGCATTTTATATTTAAAAAAAACCTTGCTAATTTAGGTCTATACATTGTATGGAAGTTACTTATAGGTATATTGTGCATATGATCCGTGGATTTTCTTGTATCGTGGAAAAATCAAGACACGACTCTGGACCCTATACTTAGTCAACAATGATCAAATTATACAAATATTTTAAATAGGTATGTTAAAGTAGGCGATTTCTTTCAAATGTAAAAAGATAGTAAGTATAAGATAGATTAGCAAGAATATATTTCTATATTGGTTAGGTTGGCAGTCGATAGTCAGTGGAGCTAGATATAATTCGTGGCTAGCCGCATTATTAGGCCGCTCCGCTGAAGCTACGCCACTCCGCTTTCGGAAGCCTACATATACGCAGCCGGTACCTAATCTAATTAATTGTCGTATTACCTTCTAACCAGAATAATCGGATCATAGCGCTGTTTCCTAATTAGAAACGCTAATAATTAACCAGATTGATTACAAACTTGCCCAGTCAATACCTACTTTATCGTCAATTGCGAGTGTTGCACAAATAGACAGAATTATTATATAAATATTAATAAAAAAATATAAAAAAAACACATAAAGAATAACTTCATCTAGATTTTTTATTAATCTAACTAGTATAAAAGTCGTGAGTACGCTCGCGCCATCTATGGGTAAATTCTTAAAATAAATGTATTTCTACTGCGTAGAATAATGTAATGTAAATAATGTATTATTGAAATAAATACTTTTGAACTGATAGATAATGCTTATCTATCAGTAAAAAGTTGTTTTTATACTAAAACTATAAATTGATATTTATCCGGTTGACCTGATCATCATAAAAGTTAAATTTAAATTAGTAAGTAATTTTTCATACAGAAGAAATTTTATGCAGTCGGATTCTAAGTCGGTCAAAGCCACGGAAACAACTAGTATATTATAGAAATACACACATAATATAAATCAAAAAATTACGTATTTTTTGAAAATACATTTTCTAGTTTCGGTTCTACATTTTTGTCTATTTTTTATTAGTCCGTACGAAGTATTAAAAAAGTCAGTTGTAGCGTTTTAAGGCTGCCAATTTGCCGAATTGCACCGTTTCCTGACTTCCAGCGACCTTCTCTATTGACTCAATAACTTCGCTTCAATGGCAGTACTAGTCCACAGTCAATTCTCAGTGTCGTGACGGGAACAATCCGCGGATGTATTCATTAAAGCAATTATTTAATACTTGAATATAAAGATGGCGGAACTGGCCCACACGGCATTACACGTGCATTACGGAACAACCATTTTATCGTTTTTTTTTTCTATGTTTATATTCCACTTACAGGCATTCTTCATCGTTATCTCTTATACTCCTCATAATAATACGAGTTAAGTAAAGGATGAGATTATTTAAAAAAAATGTACCCGCAAGACACTCAAAAGAGAAACAAATTAAGCCAAAACACTTTTGAAAAGACTCCAAATGTTTTCGAAAATGTTGCGAATTTTCATGCATATAAATCTTTAAAAGTATTTTCAACCGACTTCCAAAAAAGGAAGAGGTTCTCAATTCGACTGTATTTTTTTTATGTTTGTTACCTCATAACTTTCGAAGTCTGTTTATTTTTTGTTAAAAAGGCAGATTATGTAGATGACAGAAATGGTACAGTCCGTTTCAATAAACTTAACGTTCATTGCACATGCATTACAAAAATAAGTTAATTTATTAACTATTTCATTAAGTTATTAATAATTAATTCCGAAAAGCTGATTTTATAGGAGGAAAGTCAAAAATTTTCAAAAAAACATTTGTTATTGAAAATACTAGGCAGGCTCGACTGTGTTTCAAAGCCATTTTCCACTGCAATTTTATAATAATCTACATATTATTCAATATAGAGACGAATATCTAAACTGTACTAACGAACCATTGAACCAAGATTTAAATCCTCTAAGCCTTTATCTGCACTTCTAACAACAGTGAGTAAGAGCAAAGCAGAGCATGTATATGTCGCTGCAGATTCTAATCACTGGCTGAAACTAAAAAGGCTTGGTACTCTTCCATTAGCTTTTAGAAATATTTCGTTATATGGGGAAAAAATTACGATGGCATACCGTAAGGTATCGCGGGAAAATGTTAAAATTTTTCTAGATACCACGTTTTGTTCAATGCGGATTTCATAACGCCCGCCGTCCATTAGAGGCACCTATCAAGTTTACAGTATATAGAGACACACATGCTCAGAAGGTGAGTCTCGCCAAAAAACTCACCCCATTTCAACAAATAGAACAGCAAGTGGCCTCAGTCGGTATTGATTTAATACAGGGTACATGCATTCGCCCAGCGTCGTCGGCACAGCAGAGGGGGGAACACAAAAAATAAAATTAAAAAATATGCATAATAAAAATTTGGTCGATAACGATGAGCCCCAACGGCGGGAACAGACGCTATTAATGTTTAGGGTGGGGGATCGATTATTTTTGAAATTACACCTCGTACGCGTCGCTTACCGCACTAACAATACTCACACTTCCTTTGGGTTAATTTCATAACTTAAATTAGCACTGTACTTCACTGTACTTTATGCAAAAAGTGGTTTTGGATCACGATTTCAAATAACATTAGTGACCGTTAAGAAGAAATGAACGTTACTCCTCATTTTTCATACGGGTTTTTGTGAAACTAAAATACATATACAATAAGTTATCCTTGCGTTTGTTTTAGTAGTCACGCAATCGTTCGCGAACACATCAATTGCTGTAACTTATTCTAAATTTTAGTATAATTAGTAATAACAACTTTTTACAGGATTAAATTATTTTCTCGTGCGCGCTACTTAATGATGTGAATGAATTATTAATCAATGTTTAACTTATTATACAATAAAAGCTTTTTCATAAGACTTTTAACTATAAAACTCACCTTTCAATTTTACTCTGCTAGCAAAGATATTCTTCTGCAAGTCGTAATAATTAGTTTGGTGCCTTGGCGTAATGACTGATGACCTACTTTTAGTGCAATTTCAGAGGCTTTTTCCTCTTAACTTGCCTTAAAAGAACAGGGGCGCAAAGAAGACAGAGGCCCTAAAAGGACAGAGAGTGTAAATTCTTGTAATAATGTTTCCCAGAATCGTGCACACGAGGTAAGCAAAGTGTTCAAAAAAAGAGTAGCTCTACATAAGACACTAAGAATTTTCGAAGTCAGCAAATTTTTGATACCAAAAAACCGGATCAAAATCGGTCCATCAGTTTGGGAGCCACGATTCCATAGACAGATAAACCCGTAGACACATACACACACACACGTCATACTTATAACACCCAGTTTTTGCGTCGGGAGTCAGGGTTTAAATGTAATGATAGACTAAATTAAGTACTTAGTTAAAATATTTATCCAAATTTCTAACAACCTAGTCAAACGAGCATGATCTGCGAGTTTTGTGAGTCTGTAAAAGTGAAGTCAAAATTTTGAGATTATATGAAGTATTATTGACGAGTTGTCATAAAGCTTGTAATTAATCGATAGTTACTCGCCGGCATTTTTTTCGTGTATAAAATACAGCATTAAGGCTTTGCAAGGCACCATCGACCGACACCAGATACCCTTAACAGTGAAGAATTTGACGTCAAAATCTTGTTCGCCCTTTTCGCTCGATTTAATTCTGAAGGCGTTTATTTATTTTTAAAAATCCAAACCAAAGATTACCGCCTCTTTTCTGGACCATACTGGTTTTCTCAAGGTAAGCGTAACCGCTTCAGGACGATCTTATTTCTGGACGATCTGGACGAAAGGTTTAGTTTGCCGCCACATATATACGCAATTTTAAAGAAATATCTTTTTAGGACTTAAATATCCTAATGGCCAAATGTTTGTTTTCAAAATGTATTCACTCCTCTTTCAAACGTCCAGAATACTGAAATGTTCATCCTCTGCAATTTCTACAATTGTATGGGTTATTTTTTATAAGTTCAATATTGCTTTTATTTTTTATAAGATTAGTTTCGTACTGCCAAACATAATTTAGTTAACGCAAGCACATCGCTTGTTATCTGTTTGTAACTGATTACGTATTATATTAGTTATGTTTACTGGACGATGTTGTATTTGTGGGTCAATTGGATTAATGCACTGTTTTCATACTGAATACAAAATGTTTGTTTTATGTATTTAGCTGAAACTGGGTTAGTTGGATTCATTTTATAACGGTATCTGCCTATTCTCTATGAGTCTAAACCAATTTACGAATTTATTCATATACATTTTGGCGCTGATTCTCTTTTCACTACGCTTTTCACTTTTCACTGATATGAACACGAATTCCAATAGGGGCATAAAGTTTATAATGTTTCCTATATCTTATACAACATTATAGACAAACATAATTGTCAGGAAAGATATTTTTCTATTGTACTGAAACGCAAGTGCCATAAAGTCGTTTCTATGTTTAGTACCTTTTTTAAAAAACTAAAGAAGGACATCCGCAGCTAAACCTAGGCCTTCCCCAAAATTTACCGCATGGTCAGAATCAGCTTGGATATAGAAAATTACGACTTTTCCATGAGGCCAGCTGAATTCCACTCAGCCATAACTTGATAAACTTTTAATGAAAATTTCAACGAATATATTACGTTGTCAGTAACAGGCCAGCGTAACATCCAATTTATGAGAAATATTAGGATATAATTTTATGTGACGTTGACAACTGGCCTGTCACACTCCGATGTAAAGAGAACAAAAATTTTTATACCAAAATCACCCTTTGTAAAAACAGCGAGTAAATGACAAATTCGGTTTTATAAAAACAGGAGCACAGATTGTTACGTGGAAATAAATGGATAAAGTTATTTTTTGTAACGCGGACCTTTTCGAGCGACATAGGTAGGTATTACATCTACAAACATTTAAACATGAACAATACGAGCAATGGTTCCTTTTTCCAAGCATTAGTGAGATTTGCTGATCGTTCTTAAAAAAAAAGTAGATAGAGCAAAAAAGTAGAAGTTTCCAAAGTACGTATCGAAACGAGACTTCCTGTTTCTGCGATGTCACTGAGACTTAGTGATTTCACTATGAGTTTTTTGGGCGCAACCCAAAACTCTTCGTGTATTTTTCCACATATTTGTATGAATCGCAAAACTAACCGGACGTTACATTAAATATGGTTTATTGAATAACCCGATGTTTCAGTTTGTGGTTGAATAATTTCCATCTTCTATGTTGCCCAGACAATATCACTTAAGGAATCTCTATGCTCTTTGTAGTCTATGTTTGTTGAGTTCGAATTGTGCATAAATTTCATTAGTTCGACCAAACAGGTCGCTTAGGAAGCCTTTTTGCTTTGATATTCTGAAAGGACACTAACACATTTCGGGATACCTCCAAATTTTTTGACTCTGGGTGCATCAGAGTCTTTGTTGACGGATGTTGCTCCGATAACATGACCACAATTTTCTTGCGGACGCGCGATTTTCTTTAAACGAGAATCAAAGTATTCGCTCTAGGTACTAGTTAATAATATAATAGGTATATAGATTATATATCTATTTTCTAATAAATTTAATGTCTAATTAATAAACTTTTGGCTTGATTGTAGCCAAAATTAATATTAGTGAATCATTTTCTAATTCTAAAATTTTCCATTAAGATAGAAAAGGTTGGCCAGCTCGTAATAAAATGATCGTGTCCTTTGCCCATTGACACAGAATGAATATAGAGTAGTTATTTTAACAGTTTTAAAAACGAACGCGTAACTTCATTACGAATTTGAATTTAGTTACCCTTTCTTGCTTTGACGGCTAATCTATTTCCAGTGTGGAAGCAGCGAGATGCACTATATCTACCTATCTGTTAACTCGTGAATATGAGCTGCTATAGCTTTATCCCGCCTTCATACGGCGGCAATTTTAGGGGCTGCGCTTTTTCCAAGTTGATGCATGTTCTTTTTTGTTAACTTTTTTGATCGCCCCCGCGTTGTACGGTCAGCACAGTTCGAGAATTTTTTTTTCCCATTATATACATTTAAGCCGAGCGTACCTACCATACTTTTGTTCGCTGAATATTATATTATCTATAAAAGAGATTATTTCAATCGTACCACCCTATTCATTTTAAAATTATCGGTTAAGTAATGACGAGTACTCCTCGACTACTAGTCTTAAGCTTTTAAAATAAACGTATAACTGCGAGACCTGGTTCTAGCGTGCTGCCATTCTTCTCTGATGGTCGCCTTTCTCGTGCATTTTTGTAGTGATGATGAGCCATTTACTGCAGTTTTTATCTGATCCGTCCAGGTACCCTCAACCTTTCCCCGGATCACAAGTTGCTCAATAGCTCACCCCCCGGCTGCAGACGTGGCCAAAGAAGGTGTACCAGAGATGAAAAACGCTGCTAAAATGTCGAGTTGTCGACGTATAGTCCACGGTACTCCGAGCATTTTCCTCTAGCACCACATCTCTAAGGCGTCTATCTTCTTCTCAACTTCCCGCAATCCACCTTTCTGTGGCGTACAGGAAAATGGGGAATTACAAGTGCCCGAACTAGCCGGATTTTTGTGGCTTTGTATACTTATGTTTCGATTCCTCCATATCTTTTGAAACTTGTCCATTGCAGAAATCGCCATACGCCTCTTCACTTCGTCGACGCATCCGCCGTTGTTCGTGATAAATGTATGATTTGACCATATCACAATTCGCAATTTGTGTAATTTCTGGAAAATTCTTATTTATTTATTTATTTGAAAAGGCTTACCAACTTAAATACATACTTAATCACAATACATATTATACCTACAACACTCACAGAAAGGAAGATCACAAGCATAACATTATTTGTTATTAATTAAAATTTATTAAATTATAAGTGAATCAACAAATCTCAATTAGCTAAAAAATACCAATGAACAAAAGAGAGAAAAAAATTTAATAATGTCAAAATAAATAATCAAAATATATTCAATACTAATAATAAATCTGTAAGGGTTGGTCATGGGGTAAGTTACTTTGTTCTCAGAGATATCGTGTTTATAGGCTCTACATGACACTGAAACAAAACTGACGATTTTTAGATTTTTTTCTCTATGTATTTTGTGTCTGTATGTATGTAATACAAAACGAATGGAAAGTTTAAAAAAAATGGATTTTACTCCATACATATTTTGAGTAATCAAAGCAATATACGATTCGCTTTATCACCACCCCGCTCGATTTTAATATACCGAGAATTTTTAATATTACCGGCGACGACACCAAACCCCACGCCAGCAGTCCTTTGAAGTTAATTAATTGAAACAAAAGTAAAAACAAAAACAATAGGCTATTTCATTAGGGACTTTTTTGTTGTCAGAAGCCAGACTTAACTTAAACCTGCAGAAACCTGTGTACGATACCGATTACAATTTTTTTACATACCATTTTGTGAGATAACGTTGTTAAATATATAAATAACTAGCTGTTGCCCGCGACTTCGTCCACTTTAAAAAAGATAAAAAGTAACCTATCACGTGTCCCGTACTTCTAAATGTTTATCTACCAAGTTTCATGAAAATCCATTAATTCGTTTAAGAGTTAAAATGTATGTATTATAATAATAGTTAATAAGTTTTTGTATGTAAGGATACATACAAAAAAAAAATTCTAAAAATGGTTAATTTAGTTTTAGTATCATGTATAGAGCCTATAAACACGATATCTCCGAAAACAAAGTAACTTACACATTTATTATTAGTATTGATAAATTATATAGGTAAGTTTTATTACTTGCGTGACTTGTTCATTTGATGCATTATAATAATAATAATATTATTGTAATTTATTTCCTGCGAGCATTGCGGATGTTTCGCGTGTTTCCTACACAGCGAATGATTAACCGTAGAAACCGAGTGGCTACTACATTTTCTGCTTTTATAATATTTCATTTTATTTTACTAACTAGTTTCCCGCGACTTCGCCTCTCCATTGAAAATCGATGCAGTAGTTTTTGAGTTTTGAGTTTTTTTGAGTTTAGTGAATTGCATTTTTCTACAATCAATTCATAAATATTAATTACCTGTTTGTATTGACGTGACAGCTTTTATTGAAAACTAGCTGATGCCTGCGACTTCGTCCGCGTTTAAAAGGAAAAAAGTAGCCTATTTTATGCCCTATACGTCTAAATGTTTATCTATTAAGTTTCATGAAATGTTTATATGTTTATCAATTATTTTTACAGTATTTATATTTTTACATAAACCGTCACCGTCAGAAAAGTACTTACAGCTCATCTATCATAATTGCCCAATAATTGGCATAGGTGCTTGCTTCGGTTTTAAATTATAGTTGTCACGTTAACACCACCAGACGAGCGGATATTTTAATTGAATTTCCCCACCACTGTGGACTGTCGATCACTTCCCCCAAATTTAATTCATCATTTTCCCTGTTTAACTGACGTATTGATGGACCGCGCCGACATACGCATTTAAATTGGTGTGTTTGGTTTTATGTGGTGGTTTCACAGCACTGATTGCAATCCGATTGTTTATTACGATTCATACTCGTTTATTATGTCCAAGGTGTCAATATAATAATAATAACATAGTAATAAAATAATTGCAGCTCCGTCAATCGGTCCGCCCTCAGCTTCGCACAGATGTATTTTTTCACCAAATAAAATTATATATTTCATAATTTATCTTATATGTCTCAAATTTATAATAATATTAATTAATACTAAGTGCTGCCCGTGATTTCGCCCGCGTATCTTTGTAAATTATTTATTAAAACCTTCTTCGAGAAGCACTCTATCCATTGGTGAAAACGGCATGAAAATCGGTGCAGTAGTTTTTGAGTTTATCGCGAACAGACGGACGGACGACGGACGACGATGATGCATGAAAATTAAAACTTAAAAAAAATATTTGATTCTTAAATATCACTTTTCTTGTCATCGACATTCCACCCAAGGGATGGAAGGTCGATGTTTCTGGTAGAAACACTATATTTGGAATTTATCGTACAGAGTGTATGTTGCTCTAGCCCCATATCGGTTAAATTAGGTAAGGTCAATAGTTAAAAAAAACCTCAACGATGAAATCAGTATCAAAACAGAGATTGAGGGCAGCGAGGCGTAGAATATTGGCAAGTGATTTCGTCCCTCATTAACCGGTAATTAGCATTCAATTTACAATTTTTAAACTGACCAATGGCGCCTGGCCACTGAAAAGCAGTTCACGTCACACAGATATAAATTATGAATAGAATAGCCACTTACAATTTTTTTTTTCATTACCTTGTAACAACTAAATACATTGTGCAATTTACATTGACATCAATACTAATAATAAATCTGTAAGTGTAGGTATTGTATGTATGTTCCTCCATAACTCTTAAACGAATTACAGATTTTCATATGAAACTTGGTAGATAAACATTTAGACGTACAGGACACAGGATAGACTACTTTTTCCTTTTTCAACGCGGACGAAGTCGCGGGCGCCAACTAGTATTTTATAAAGTTTCGCGGGCGAAGTCGCGTGGAGCAGCTAGTTTATTCTATAGTCATTTCGTAGCACACCTATTTTTAACGAGCCCATAGGTCGATTTGTTCAGGAACTTACCTTAGCGCTATGTCTCAAGGGATTTGATTTGATTTCCGGCAGGGTCAACTTTGGAAATGAACTTTTCAAAGCTCATTCACAAAATACCACAGTGAAATAAAAGCATTTGTGCTGTTGTGGTTCGACGGGCCAGTGATTGCTAGGGCCCATTTCCATATCCCTCCCTAATAATACCTTTTCATTAATCCTATGTACTAAGTTCGGGTTCGACAGCGCATTTATAGCCCTGTGGCGTTGCTTGTGTTATAAAGGCTTTACATATATATTTATTTTATTAAATGTTGAAGTTCTTTGATTACCTTTGCTTAGAAATACAAGCAACATCTATACGATAAAGTCTAAAACACATAATCGGGACAAGACAATGAGTTCTAGCAACTTTTTACTCTGATTTCGTTAGATTACTTATTGCTCTTTGCCAAAAAATTTATGCTCAGCTTTGTATTAAAGTGGTATGGCAATATTATGTTGCTGTTATAAATGTCCGCTCCGCAGGCTTTTATTTCTGTGTAAACAGCCGCAATGTACACAATTGTACCCAATCGGTTTAACACCGCGTAGATTATTCTGCTCAAATGTGTGGACGCGTAAAAAGCGCTTAATTGGCTCCTGTACGCGACACGGATCACTCGCAATCACTCCGTTCAAAGGTCGCACTATCCGACTAGTGATTGGATAGGTTTGTCGATGAAAAAAAAGCTTTCGTCTTTTTTTTTACTATTTTAAATTAGGAACATAAATAGTTTTGTAATTAGCGTTTTCTGTTTTTAGACCATACGTCTCAAATTTCAACAACTTGTGATAGAATGGCAATTAGAATAGTAATGTCTACAAAATTAAGCAATTTTAAAATTGTAATTTTAAAATCTACTCGTGTACCTACAGAGTACGCGTCTCAGAAGTGAAAATTAGTGGATGTCACGCAGAAATGTAACAGGAAAAGTTGCAGATAATTAAGACACGTCATCGTTACTCTGAATCCTATAATTGAAAGTTTCCTATAATTGAAAACTCGGAAATATTATTTTTACGGTGAATTAACGAAACTAGCGACATATCCCGGTTTACATAGGTGTGATTTTTTTCTGCAGATTTTATATATTCAAAAACTCACTCGATTATCGCTCATTTCATTAGTGACAACCGCATCAAATCCGTCGGGTGGTTTAGAAGAAGTTAAAGGTGAAAGTCGAAGTTATAATAGTAACCTAGCTGCTGCCCGTGACTTCTCCCGCGTAACTTTATAAATTATATACTATAACCTTCCTCGAAACCACTCTAGCTATTGGTGAAAACAGCATGACAATCGGTGCAGTAGTTTTTGGGTTTATGTCAACTGACAGACAGACAGACGCGGCGGAGGACTTTGTTTTATAAAATGTAAAGATACTACTTACTATAACAAACTATACCAATTGCCTAATAGTAGGTACACAATAATTACAACCAGTAACGGAAAAGTGTATACTTAATTAATATAGACTTCGAATAAGTTAGACAAAAAAAAATATATATTTTAGGTAAATAAAAAAAAAATGGGCTCGAATTTTATCAGGAATAATAATCGTTATGACAACAGGTGTCACGCGGCGCATCACTAGTCGCCGCGCGGGACACGTAAAAATAGTTGCGATATCTGGCAACCTGTTAGCAGAGCCACCGATGACATAGCGGTCGACGGTCGACCGACAGCGCGGTTGGAACGTGGTCGCAGCCGCACACCCACCCTGACTCGTACTACCCACCAATCGTACAACTTTTACCCGCTCAAACTTTACGTTCACAATTCCAATTTTTAAATTTTCAACACCCGAATGTAACAATGTAGGGTAACGCGTTTCTTTTTTTCCCCCCCGAACCTATGCTTCAAAAGGATATTTTTCTTTATTATTTTTTTTTAATCATAAAAGCGCGTAGAATCACTAACAATTTTAGCGGACACACTGTTACAATACAAATTACTTTAAAATTTGAAATTGTGTAATTGCATCGTATTTTGGAAAATAACTTCTCAATTAATGGCGTAGCTGTAAAGGGGAACATTGTAGCGAAACATTGGCGAGAAAATTAATTGTGTATTTGGCAAACATAGGTCAGAACTTCGAAGCTGACATTGGAGTCCCAGTACTTAACCACTAGCTGGGCTATTTAGTGCTAAACTAATTGATATTAGAGATCGGAACAGACGTTTGGAGTGCGCGCTCCGAGAAATTCGATTACGACTGCTGGCCATGTCAATGACTTGAATTTCAATTAGTACAAATTATCAAGGGATGCGCCGCAGCAAACTTGATTTGTTAACGCAAGCGCAGTACTCTCGGTAAGGCTCCCAGCCACGAATCAGCTTAGCTTCATTTCGGTCCTGCTATGCTTGCATGTCGATATAAACATACATGCAAATATGATTGTGTTATCCATTATCGAAAACATACGTGTCTATACAATGCAAACGTGTGTTAAAAAACAACTTTTATAAGCATTCTTATTTTTGCATAAAAATAATAAGCTTAAGAGTGGTCGACCACAACTTGAACACTGGTGCTGTTATATTTCAATGTTTAAGTTCCCTTTGTTCTGCAATCTTTTTATTTGCCACATTGCCTCTACGAATCACCCCCTATGCACAAGTCTATAAGCATCACATCCCATTTATTGGTCTATAATAACCTTCACACAGTAAAGTACTACGTGAGAAACCCATTTGCACTATTATTGTATTGTTTGAGTGATTAGTGAGAACTCTTTCTCCTTTCTTCAACTTCATCTTTAATCCTATCATGATTTCTTCCCCAGCTTGTGAACATATGCGATAATAGCCGTCTCTTATCAACTGCACTTTCTCATAAAAATACTATGTTTTCTAAAGTCCCACTAACCTTTCCAAAATACTTCTAAATATATGGTGCACTCGTCGTTATACATATACAGCTTATACATACCTGCGAGATTTCCCAGTTAATTCAAACACTTTGGTGTAATAACATGTAATAACCCATCAAGCTTGACTAAGTGACCCAACCCAACCTATACACAATTAGAACTGATTAGTCCCCTCACTACCTTATTAACGTTATATTATGTTATATGTAACTTTCAAGAGATATACGCTAAAAGACTATATATCATTCAAGATATGATATTTGAATTGTAATTATCGTCACTTGAATTCAGATCTAAATCAATCAATGATAATGAATAAGAATGGCGTCAATTTGGTATCATAACATTTTAATATGTTTATTCCATTTTTTTAAAAACTATATAATCTAAGGAAGACGAAAAATGGACATTCATCCAAATTTTTATTATTTCTTAAAAATTGAGAATGGAAGTAATTTATTAAATATTTTTTTTTGCGTTTTTCTCTAAACCTGAAATACTCTGAGCCACAATCAGTGTGGGAGTCTTACGATCAAGTTGTTAAATATAATAAATAAATATTTACCACAAACGCAACAGACAGTACTCCCACATGCCTTCTAAAGCTACAGCCAATTATGGTTCCATTTTTTGGAACCTCAATGTGGTGCCATTATACGAGTATTTGCATCATTAAAATTTCCTGCGACTGTAAAAAGATATGCCCTCTTTGTAATGACACTAAATCCGCATTTTCAGGGGAAGAATAAAGCTTCATGTGCGAGGAGATGGCTTTGATCGAAATCTAAAAGTAACCATAACAAATAATTTCTTTAAATACCTTATCTATACATTCTATTTTTGTAATCGGAATGAATGACGTCATATTTAGGTAGAAATTATTTGCCACCTTTAGATATTAATACGTTACCTTTTGAGTCTATTTTGAGTTAATTGATAAATCAATACTAATAATAAATCTGTAACTGTAGGTATTGTATGTTCCTCCATAACTCTTAAACGAATTAACTGATTTTCATGAAACTTGGTAGATAAACATTTAGACATACAAGACACAGGATAGGCTACTTTTATCTTTTTCAACGCAGACGAAGTCGCGGGCGCCAGCTAGTATATTATAATTTTAAACATAATTACAGTGAAGATGAACTTGTTAATGTTGGCATTGGAATATAACTAATTAACCATATAAAATTATATAACTTCCAAACTATATAAAATGGATCAAATTAAAAAAAAAGTACTTTTAACTTCTTAAAAATATTCAATGGTTCCTCATATTTATAAACTGCGTGCTAAACAACTCGTTTCAAACCATACTTAGATCATCAAATAGTTCTTCGTCACTATACCTAAGCTTTTAGCGACAAGACAGTCAAATGAGAAGTTGAGAAAGAAAAATGTATTAGATGAGTATGGCCTGTAGCAACCGTGCATTTATTTGGCCTAGCTGTGTTGACAAAGCCTAAGTGGGCAGGATCTCAAGGTCAAGTTGTACCAGTCTTTATTATGCCTCAACAAATAGATAGAAGACTGAATAGTGAATTTCCTTATGAAAAGGTCTGCTTAAGTACAATTTTAACTTACAGAACTAGTGGCGATCGTGCCATGAGTTGAGCAAAGCTTACACCAATAGCGTGCAAGTGTGGCACGATCGCCCGAAATAATGATAATAAAAGAGTAGGCGTCGATGCACTATATTCTCTTTCTAACAATATTTTGTTTCATTTACACGATTCATTGTTGTTTATTAGTTCTATATAATTTTTTAAACACTATTGATCACTATTCCATACTATTCTATTCTATATTGTAACTACATTGTAGGTTATTCAGAACATTACTATACTCTATACTATTCTATACTATGCACTGTAGGCTGTCCCGAACAAGATGCTTCTCAACATTTATGTATCGTTAGCAATTTCTTTGTAGTATTTTTCTAATGTTTAATTAACGTATTTGGCTAACTATGTTGCCTGCTTCCTCTAGGTATAATAAGAATTCAATGTTTCCTTTTTTATATTAATCAACACATTTTGTTATGTATATTACGGCAACTTTCGCTATTATTATTCCGTTTGTTGTATTATTGTTTATATGCAAATAAAATAAATTACTAGGCAAGAAAATGAACAAAACAATAAAAGAAGGATATTTTAAAAGTTTGTTTGCGTTCCGTTTAAAAAAAATTGTACGCGTGATATCTTTGGGTCGACAGGCGCAGTGGAGCAATTTAAAACGGAGTTTTCCAAAACTGAACTTGAATGTGACTGAAAACCATTCAGAAAGCTGACATTGAATTAATTGAATCACCTGCCAATAACATGAGAGGCGCGTGGCATCAAAAAATTCGTCTGAAACGGGTAGAAGACACCCCCAGTCCCCAATGTGCCAAATGTTCCGACCACGTTCGGTTCCCGTATATAAATCTGAATTGCTAAACATCGCAGCTTACGACGCGCCTATGTGTGCCTGTTCACACACATAATGACCACCGCTCGCGTGCTTACTTTATCTATGCTAATATATAAAATTGCTATATGCAGATTTAAATCAAAAACTGCAGCGAAATATCGATTTTGCTATTCGAGCAATAAAGTTGGAATACTATAAGTACCTAGTACTTACCTACATAAATTTTGTCGGTGATGATAAATAGGACGTATACCATCCTCAAGAATTGGGGTAGCAAATACATAAAACTTTTTTAAATCTGACTAACGAACTCTTTAGTTATTTAATAGATAAGCTTATAGCATTTAATATTTTAAAAATACAAGATTAAATTTTTATATAGCCTATTACAACAATAACAAGAATTTATTTGTATACTAGAAGGTGACCGCGACTTCGTCCGCGTTTAAAAGGATAATAATATATGAGTGGAATTCTACGGCGCCAGTGACAGCGCCCTTTATATTTTTTGGACGATCCCTCGGTATAATAATATTCTTTATGTTAATCCAGGTAATAAACTATCTATATGCCAAATGCCATCCAAATGCGTTCAGCTGCTTTTTGCGTGAAAGAGTTTGCATTTATAATATTAGGATTATTATTAATGTTAGAACTGATATCCAAATATTAGATAATAATATATTTCAGAAGCTACATGTATCTGTAAGTGTTAAACTTAATGCGACAGATAACGCAACTAAGTGAATTTGATAGCTAATTAGGTAAAATATCGCAAATAATATTTGCTCACGTATTTCATAATGTCTGGTTTCAGTACAAATTAATTGGTGCAGTAATATAAGCATATCCTTTGAACGGTTTCAGTCTACAGCGGATAAAGGTACAAATAATATTATTATTACACAAATAATAACGTTTGCATGTTTGTAACATTATCAGAATGCAAATCTATTATTCTTTTAATTAAACCGTTTTCTATTTTCGAAAATAATTAACTTTCCTTCGGTCTTTCTATATCTAAAAAAAATGTGTACATTATAACAATTTATTAATAGCACCTAATTTATTTAATTAAATAATTTGTCAATTCAAAAGTATAAATCGGTGTACCAACTAATTCCACTCTAATGTGATTTTTTTATATAAATACTAGCTGGCGCCCTCGACTTCGTCCTCCTTGAAAAAAAAGTAGCCTATCCTGTGTCCTGTACAAAGTTATTGAGGAACATACATATACAATACATACAGATTTTTTTTTTTAAATGGTCAATTTAGTTTCAGTATCTTGTAAAGAGCCTATAAACACGATATCTCTGAAAACAATGTAACTTACTCCATGACCAACACTTACAGATTTATTATTAGTATTGATCACAAGGTTTGATCACTGTTTTTAAGTTTACTCTATTTTTTAGCTATTAGTCTTACTATAGTTAGAGTCTTACTATATTAGCCCTATATTTACTTGCTCATATACTTTTACCCTATTCAAAGAGTTGGTATTTTGTAGTTGAAGTCAAGCGTTTGGTGCAGAAAAAAACTAATGCCTCCGGCCATTCCCGCAAATTGTAGTAACAGCGATTAAACATTACTTCAAATAGTAAACATTCATTTTACACTTTGTCCATGAATATTTATATACCCAGTCAGTTTAACAATCTAGTTACCTGTCTGTAGTGTATTGTTAAAGTGTAACGTTATTTAATGTATTCACGTTGATAACGGGTTCAGCGATATATTAGAGCTTCGGAGCCAATTATCTACACAATTTACCTATCCTATAATATTATCGTCCGCAGCAAATTCCCATAAACAAGCCTTTCGATAGCGTTAATAACAAATAACTTTAATAATGTAAATATTTGGCAAGTTAGCCCAAAGGAATGTCTTTATAATTTTGGTCAACGTTACTTAATGAACCAGTTTTGATGTGATTCAAAAAGCCTTAGGTATTGTTTGTATTTGAGTAGGTACTTAAAGTTAATATTCCATGTAAAACGTGGCAGTAAATTTCCTATTTGTTTTTGAATTTCCTATTTCCTATTGATCAATAATAATCCGTTTATTTAGTGGGAAGTAAGTGTGTGTTTTATTAATGTTTATTCATAATTGGCGGAATAATCGCGTAACAAATATACAACAGCTTTAAATAAATGTCGATAAAATTTATACGGGACCAAATCTGAAGTATTAGGTGACCAAGAGCATAACCTTTGGTAGAAAAAGAATCATTATAATTTATATTTAATTAATGGAGTAATGGCGTAACAAGTATAAAATAAAAACAACATACAGTCGAATTGAGAACCTCCTCCTTTTTTAAAGTCTGTTGAAAACTCAAAACAGTCTTTTAGATCAGTAGAATCGAGTTTAGAGTTCGCCTAAAAGAGATCATTACTTGAGATGGAAATACTTCTAACACAATTCCTATTACAGAAGATGTAAATGACCAATGAATTATTTAATATTCCAATAACAGCACGGATTGAAGGCAAATAGCGTTTGATACAGGCGGTCGGAATGTTTGCGAGGCATTGCCTATCTGCAGAGATATCTAATCAAGAGCGAATGGACGAGTCGACGAGACTCGTGGTTTATGATCAAACTGCCAATACGAACTCGCTGATGAAGTACACATATTTACTGAAACAGTTGCCTCTAGGTACGTGCGTTGGGTGCGGTAAGCTTAGATTACTTAGTACCCACAGCCACTTACCCTGACTAAGCTACCTCGACAGTCAGAGACTACAAGAGGATCGAATCGATGGGTGTTTTGTGGTACCTAACATGTCCCATGTTCACAAATGCGCTGAAAGTTTTGTGGGAACATGATCTCGAAATGATAGCACACCTTAGAATATGGATCGCTTAAGGTAAACTCAAAATAACAATTTATTAAAAATAGATTCAAATAGATCATAAGATAAATAATCGTAATAATTTATCTTGTGGTGGACTAAAGGTTTAAGATTTTCTGTTAGGCGGGTTCTGGGAGAACAAAAAGGTAATATAATAATAATAATTAATTAAAATAAAAGAGTCGGCAGGTAAACTGACGGTCTACCAAGACCGACTAAATCATAATGATCATATTAATGATACAAACGACAAGTTACACAAACGACCACAGAGACACGTGATGCGCTCGCTATAGCTGCAACATGATTTTACATTTCTCTCGTATATTTCTTCTAAACTACACAATATTTTCACAATTATCCAGAATATTGTCTATTTATTTTAAGCATTCTTAAATTTTATATTTTTAAAATAGTAGACAGAATCTCCGTTTTGTAAACTACAAAAACTAATTTGATTTGATTCAACTAAAAATTAATGCATTTCTTGTTTTTTTTTTTTTATTTTAGTTGTTTCACTCACAGCGATTTAATGATAATGACAAAAAAGATAGTTTTATAATTTAGATTCTATGTAGGGATAAAGTTGAAGTCGCTCGGGCGAGTAGTTAAGTAATTTCAAATTTAAGTGTAAGCGGTGCTTAACTGCGGTCCATTTAAGGAAAATTATTTTGATTTACATTAATTACACTGAAGTATTTCACTCCTTTTGTGGATAATTTTCACTTAGTCTTCTGT
The DNA here is from genome assembly GCA_918317495.1 of Synanthedon vespiformis. Taxonomy (NCBI): domain Eukaryota; kingdom Metazoa; phylum Arthropoda; class Insecta; order Lepidoptera; family Sesiidae; genus Synanthedon; species Synanthedon vespiformis. The sequence continues at coordinate 11,198,928 of OU906947.1, forward strand.
TCCAATGCTTTTTCAAAAATCTAGTATTTCTATTTTATATATTCCGAAGTAAATTACTATAGACTTATAAGGACAATGGATTTTTAGTACTGAAAGTAATGGTGTCACTCACAGGGTTTGTAAGTTTAACCAAACTCCTCCGAAACGACGACCGATTTTTTTGAAATTTTTGATACCAACTGGCGCTGCTTCTTCGACGCATGGACTTCGCACTTGATTGGCAGACTGCTTTTCAAAATGAAGATTGAGATTTCATTTGGAATTGTTTACAAAGTATTCAGCGTTGAACTCAGCCACAATGAGAATAGAGACTGTTTTACAATGGACGCGTCATTCGCATTGGACATCAATGCTAAACGCATTGTTGTGGGCAGGCATCGTTTATACGAAGTTTCCATTGTCGTTGCAATGTGTAAAGTTTGAGCTATCGACATGCTGATAGCGAATGACAGGGATGTTTGTTCAAAGGACCTCTGTGACGGCAAGTGAATTAATCGGGACTAATGCTGCTCACAAATGAGATGCACTGAATATATTCGAATTGAAATCTGCAATGAAATGGAGGGGGGTTGGGTTAGATACAATAGATAGCGCCGCCCAACTCCTTCATTGGGCCACAATAGATTTGAAAAGCTGTTAAATTTTCGAAAATTTTCTATTTACTTAATATAGAATATTCACCAATTTTATTGTACCTATGGCTATCTGACACTCACATATATTTTTCCTCTTATTTTTTTTTCATAATTTCAAGTCAATCATGATTTAAGTAAGTACTTTGAGTAGGTTCCTCAAAATATCGAAGTAAAAGCAGATTAAGGCTGGGTCCAGAAGATTTTCGAGTGGAGACCTCGGACTGACAGAGCAATGTAGGTATGACCAGTTGACCACCCACAAGTTGGACCGATTATATAATAAGAGTCACAGGTCGACGATCCAGGCTGCTTCTGATCAGTCCTAATGGAATATTATGGGAGAACCCTATGTCCAGAAGTGGACGTCCTATGGCCGAGTTGAATGTCTATAGTTACTATCTCGATTATAGTATTGCCAGGACACCAATCACAGGCCGAATTTGGTTGTACTATACCCAAAATGCCGAAATAAATATAAGCACGTCACATTCACGCCCTCATACAAAATGAAATAGCTTAGCGTATTACTGCTCCCTTTAGATTAACGGCTGAACAGAAGCGCACTGTTGACATAACTTATGTATGGCAGTTTGTCTGTCCATGGAAGGAGAGCCCTCGCCCCACCTGTAATCCATATTAATCATTAATGAAAATTGCAATACATATAACGTCTCCTCAAATATTTAGGGGCGCAGTATCCTCGCCAGATCCTCGGCCCGGACGCTACGTAATGGCGGACCTGAATTATTGATAGCATTTTTATGTCTCGTCTTCTGCGCCTTTCCAAATAATACTTTTGATTTCTTTGCTGGTAAAAGTAAGTATCTTAATTAATTTCTTACTATTTAATTAAGCAACTATGATTGCACCTACCTACGATGCAATAATAATAAAATAATCGATGCCAAACTAAGCAAATATGCTCGACTTATGGGAACAAAACAAACAATTGAGGGCACACCGATTTGATGGCCAACTTTGTAGTTTGCTTCCGTTGCTGACCGGAATCTAACCCGACGTCCTTGAATTCTAGCTCTAATAAACACTCTCTGAGAATCAAATGAAGTAAAGAAGAACTAAGCAAAGAAAAACTGTTTTATTGTCTTTTTATTTCATACTAGCTGAATCTGGCCACGTTTCGCTGTGGTGTGCACACAGGGCGCCCTCAGATACTTGATAAACCTACTGCTTATCTATCTATCAATAAAAATAAATCCCTAAATTTGTTGCTAAGCACAAATCTCTAGAACGGCTGGACCAATTTTAATTCTGTCTTCACTCTATCCTACAGATAAAGGGATAATCAGGGAAAGTTATTTACGTCGCTAGTATAATAGTATAGTATTTTTTTTCTAAATAAAAGAAGCTTAACTTTCTCGTAGGTAATTATTTTCTCATCAGCTATCTACCAGAGAAAGTCCCGTAAAAACGGTCCAACTATTTCGGAGATTAGCCTGAACAAACAGATAAAAAAAAAGCAGTTGTTGTGAAATTGCAAACGGACACTGCAATTTTATTTATTTGTATAGAAAAGAAGTGTCGGTGAAATTGAAAAAGCCGCCAACCGCCGCTGTATTGATGTCAAAGTACGCGCGCGCCTTTTTACAATCTGCCGCCTTTATTTTCAGCTTATTAGGAGTATCGGCTACACAAAAACAATACACCATCGGAGAGTGGACACCTTAACAATAGATAGGTCCCGTTAATTATCTGCATCAGTGGGAGAGGCGGTAGGTTGGGGGTTGGGGGTTGGGGGGTGCGGCGGCGAAACGGAGGCACGCGAGGGGGTCACAGAGGAGGGAGGGGGGCCGGCCATGAGTGCCGGGTTTGTCGAACAAATGCGCCTGATTAGCCCCGCTTTGTCGTATGCCTCCCGACGCCGCTCTCTCAAACGTTAGTGATTCGAGATCACATTTTTATCGATGGTTTTTCACACCTTTGTAAGTGTGCGTTTTAAAAATAATAGCTCGCGCACTTGCGTGTATGAAGAGTGTCTAAGTGGTGTTTGTTATTAGGTTTTATTTTAATGTGTACCAGTTTTTTTATATTTCTGAGCGTGTGTTCTATTGAGGAAAAATTTTATTTTAAGATTGATGCCTTATCCTTTTGTTAAGATTAAAGTCATTTGTCATTATTTGAACTGGTCAAAATATATATCCAATACCTATTTAGAAAAAGAAACAATTTGATGAGATTAAAGTTTAAGAAAATAACTGTATTAAAGGGCCTGTTTTATAACGATCCCTTAGTTAAATTTTTATATCAAATAGACGAAAAAATGATCGAATAGTATAACATAGTGTATTATAAACAACTGTTCGTTAGTTAACAGTATAATTTGACAGCTAGCGTTTACTGGCTCATTACTGACTATGATAGGGTCGGTTTATCTTACGTATCGTTTATTTTGACAAAGGACAAGTTGAGGTAAGAAAATATTTAAGTCTGTAAGACTACAACGAAACAATATTCACAAACTTCGGTGTATTTTTTACGGACAGCAACCGAATGCTTAATTTCTTTTATAGAACCACCGTCACTACCTAAACGTTATTGACGGACCGTTAACCGTTCGTTACCAGCACTGTAACGAACGGGAAAAAGGTACGTCGTTTATAAAACTGGCCCTTTAATTTACTATCTAAATCTGGAAGGAAAATAAATTTTACAATATTTGATTTTTATTACTCGTCTTCTGAAAACTCAATGATTGCGTTAGAGAATAGCAATTACCGTTTGATTTTATTGGCATACTTTCATCTATTCAAATATTTCTTTCATAACCAAGTAGAAAAAATTACAAAGCTAGTCACGCTTCGTTATTCTTAAAGTTTATTCTCAAATTGAAGCCTTAAAGTTGGCCACCAGAAAAACCTCTTCCATGAATAACATTTACTCCTATAAACTTTCATCGTGATTAGTCAAACGATATTCCACTCAATTGATCCGAGTTTTACTACGTCATTAATTCGTCTATCTATACATTTACACATTACTAGTGATCTGCTCCCGGCTTCGCCTGGGATGCAATTTTTATAATACAAATTTTCCCTGTTTATCTCTCTTTGAATAAGTGAATACCAAATTAAAATCTGTCTAGCCATCCTTGAGTTTTTCTCCGAACCGAGCATTAAGGGTGAACTTAGTATGGAGGGTTAAATTATAATAAATATGATAGCAGTAAACAGAATTTAACAATGTTTGGAGCATTTCGTGAGCCATCTAAATAGAATACAAAGCCCGTATCGTTATTATGAACTGCGGCACGTTTATCGAATGGGCTTATTGCTAACACAGAAGCAGGTGGTATAGTCTGCATCTAATTCACTTTTAGCCTACACTCCGCTCCACGGATTTGGACAATGAACGCGTCCGATGCGGGCACATCGATGTCGATAAATGAAAACGACAGGTACGTCCCTATTGCTGTACTAGTTATGCCTCGACAGGTCAACTATGCGATATTTTGATTCTACACACTCATTAATTTAAAATTGACATTTTTAATATTAATACTCAGTTGTAAACTTTTTTTGTTTCATCTCGTGTAATTTAAATTATTCTTAAGGAATTTTTAATGCAACTATTTTTTTTTAATTACAAGTTGTTATAAGTATAATACTTGAAATATTGTGTTCATAATGGAATCACTAAATTACATTTTCTATGTAATTATGCTTTCTAACATACATGTATGCAATAAAAAGCATTCCTTCTTCTAAACCACCCAAAGGATTCTAATACGATTTTCACTAACGGAAAAATAGTTAAACCAAAAAAGTATAAAGAAAACAGATTTCATTCGTTACAAATGGGGGAACCTTCCGGAAGACGTTCAATAAGTGGTTGGTCAAAACCTTTTTGAAATGGAAAAGTATGAAGTGTTTATTAAAAGAGTTGAATAAATATTTTTATTGAGATCGGATTATTAAACTTCAATTATTATTATTATTTTCTTTACTATTTAACTACGTCTTGATCGTAGCTCGTAGCAACGAACTACGAAGTTCTGTAGTATCGTAGCACACACTACTCGTAGAATGTTTCAAATTCATAGATCACGCGCGGTTCATCGACATCGATTGCTAGCGGACACGAACCATCATCGCCAAGCTTTACATGACGTAGAGTCTTATGTCTTAGACATTGATATATTTTGTACATATATACTAATATAATAAAATTTACGAGTTTTTTCTCTTGTTTGTAAACGCTAATTGCATATACGAGTCGAGTTTGAAAAATTCTTTTTTTATTTCATAGCCACGATACAATGTTGGTGAATGTTAAAGGCTATTTAACATCATGCTACTACCCTCAAGAGCTGAAAAATCTAGAGAAAAGTACAGAAATAACGCTATGCATAAAGAAATAAAAAGCTAGGGCGAACGTGCGATGGTTTTCCGTGGTCAGACGAAAACCAAGAATTTCTGAGACTAGCCGAAACGTACGCGCCTATGTTAATTTAAATTAAAAGGTGGATGAAACCGCAAGGCATAACTTATACAAAATTAAGTTTTTACACACCCCCACTCACATAAAAAAAATATTTTATCGATACCTTTTACGGTATGGGTTCTCTGTGTTTGCTCTATTTTTGTTTGAAAATATTGAGTTTTCGGTCGTTAAAAGGCAAAATATTTACGATCCTTGGTTTTACTAAACGAGTACAAGTCGATCCAATTTATCAATGCAGATTGAGTGACGTAACAAATAAGGTACGAACGTTCTGCTAGCTGAAATTGGTTAGATCGATAATATCCCTTCGACGATTAGAACATATCCGAGACCAATTGTACTGATTAACGAACTAGCATAGGAGTATTAGGAGTTCGTGGTTGTGTGCTATCTAGTTAAACGCTGATCGCACAGAAACGACACAGCAAATAAGGTTTCGATACCGGACAGGCTTGTATTTCCATGTTTTTTCGATTCATGTAGGTATAGTTAGAATAATGAGAACACACGTTTTGCGCTAAAATTTTGCCTTAATCTTCAAAAAGGTTAATTTTAATTTACATTTCGCCCTCATTTCATTCATTTCATTCATTTGACAGACCATGCTTAAGTTTAGGATTTTACTGGCGATTATTGCTTGCTAATGTATCAGGCAAGATTATATTGCTAGCTAAAAAAATTATATTTCTGTGCGAGGAAATATGTACAATATTTGTATTTATAGGTCTTCACATTGCTTCCAAAACTGCTAATCTTGTCAATGAGAATGAAAAGACTAGGCACACAGGTCTCAAAGGTAGACTGAGCCTAGTCCTGAAAATAGGCTTCGAAATTACTTCTTTAAGTTTGGCTGCACTGGGCGATTATTATGACTGATAATACTAATATGAATACCTCTTTTAATGAAGTGTGAAGTGAAAAGTGTGAATGTAGTTAATGAAATAAACAACACAGTTCTCTACGCGTAAATGCATATTCCGTCGGGCTCTAACTGGTTGTACATTATACCGCTCAAAATATATTAATGAGGAGCATAAACAATTAATTGAGCGATACATTTTGTTTTATCTAACGATACGTACGTAAACTATAGCCGTCCTAATCACGAACACACTCATGAATTTAGATTTGGCCGACGTCGGTTGCCTCCCATTTGGTAGGGTTGACACTGCAACACGATATTATTTATTATACATGAGAATTAAAGGGAAATCTGAATACAACATCGCTGTTTTTACAACCCTATCTACTACTTCCGTGCGTCTATTTCCGTTTACTTCCGTGCGTTCAATAAAATCGTATGCTAGTTCTAAAGTTTCATACATTCATAGAGTATAGAGGTAATAAAGGCCGGATTAATCAGATTAATATACGTTTCGCGGGGCCTTTTTATCTTTTTATTGCTAAAACTAGCCTCCGACTTCGTACAGATGCATTTTTTTTACTACATAAACCTTTCGTTTATCATTTTCATAAGTGAAAACCGTATCATTGGGTGGTATAGAAGGAGTTAGCGGAGGAACAGACAGATGCGGACAGTAATTTTATTTTATGTATCTCCACTAACTTCTTCTAAATCACCCAAAGGTATTAACTTGTATTGCGTTTTAAGGGCCCGATGGAGGGCATAAGCCACTTTACACTCGGGCAAAGTAGTATGAAATAAAAGCACTGTGGCCACCCTGTCGTGTATACGAATAAGTCGCGATACTATACGAGGCCTAATATACACACGTACGACAAAACGTCACTACGCCGCCGACACGCATTTGGATTCAATTTTCGTGCCGAGCGGCATCGAAGCGGAAATTGCCGAAAGCCCCTTGGACTCCGCAGACTGGGTTCTGTACGCATTATAGCACTACCACGTAATACGCAATTGTATTACCCGACTGTTGCACACTCCGTTCAAAGTGTGAACGAAAATCGTTTCAGCAAACATACCATAATTTTTTCAATAGCCCCTTTTCACTATTGTACTCGTAGAATGAACGATTCAGTAGCATCATTCCTCTACGAAAAACGGCTTACATGCGAGAAATTTTATTATTTTCATTTATTAACGTGTGCAGACACAAATTATCTTCAATCTACAAGAGACTCACAATTTTTTACTTTGCAAAAATTTTAAGAAAAAATAATTTTCAAAGTTCAATTTCAAAGTTGGCTCTGGCGTGATTTTGGAAAAAAGTGACTGGGCACACTGCGTTCCGCAGTCGTTTAAGGCAGCTCGTCTGGTGGCAGTAAGGGAAACTAGAACTCAGGTTCAGTCGGCAGTGCACTAACTTACTTACTTACTTACCACCCAAGCAACACAGAATGTCTGAATATTCTTTGCATTAATTCATTTATACAGCCGTTATTCAAGCAATTTGGGCACAAAATAAATTGCTTTAAGCTGTATAGTAGCAACATAATAGCTGAATAGTAGCTGAATAAGCAACAAGAAGCCCATATTAGCCCATAGTCTTATAATAGCCCAAAAATCATTCAATACAGCATTTGCCTATCTTGTCAGCTCTAATACCCTCATAACAAAGCTTTAAACTGAATAATTTGTGAATTTCATACTGTTATCTGGCCTATGTGTTGCCTGGGCACCTACCATCAAGAGTTGCCCGTTAATCCTGTCTATTGACCCTAACATAAAAAAGGTATGGACACAGACATTTTTTTAAATTATTCTCTCAATAAGAACCTTATAATAAGAATCTTATACGAATTTTGCCCTTGAAACACATTTAGCTTTTTTATGAGATGTCGGATGTCTGTATAAGACGAAATGTCTGTCCATTATTATGAATTGTAAGCGATATGTGGGATGTTTCCATCAAATACTCACATTCCAAATTTATATTTATATGGACCTAATCGCTTGAGATACTACGCTTGAGATGCTTAATCGCGTATTGGGTGTAACTATGGAGATATACGGTATTAAATTTGTTATTGAGGAGAAACTAGGCGTACACTTGCCGACACGTATTCTTAAAATTGTTGCCTGTTTTTTTTGTATTTTTATCAAACATCTACAGTCTGAGATTGATACTTCTCCCATATATTTATTTTTTAATAGCGTATAAAATCAATTTACATACTAGCTGGCGCCCGCGACTTCGTCTGCGTTGAAAAAGAAGAATGTAGGTAGCCTATCCTGTGTCCTGTACGTCTAAATGTTTATCTACCAAGTTTAATGAAAATCAGTTAATTCGTTTAAGAGTGGAGGTACATACATACCGACACAAAATACATAGAGAAAAAAAATCTAAAAATCGTCAGTCTTGTTTCAGTGTCATGTAGAGCCTATAAACACGATATCTCTGAGAACAAAGTAACTTACCCCATGACCAACCCTTACGGATTTATTATTAGTATTGATAGCCTATGTTACTCGCTGATAAAATATCTTTCCAACAGTGAAAGAATTTTTCAAATTGGTCCAATAGTTTTGGAGCCTATTCAATTCAAACAAACAAACTTCATAATATTAGTATGGACTAACAAAAAATTTTTTTTATTAATTAGTATAACCAAGGTTTATAGTAAAGCAGGTATATTAATTATAGTGACTAGCATTCTACAACGAGTAACTATGTAGAAAGTGAACTTAATTAAAATTTGTACTGCGCACCGCTGCGACCAAGTCGGAAACGAAGCGTTTATCAATGCCACGTATTTCGTATACAAATTAATTCGACATTTATCTAAACACGAAAACTGTCCTAGGTCTCGCCGCCTTTAACATTGTGCCTCGCTTCATATTAGAACAACACAGTAAGTCAATATTTAATCGTTTTGTCTATTAACTCGTCCTTCGAGTGCTAAAAAAAAATAGCCGATTACAATCTATTTGATTTCGGGGTTAAGAGAAATGGGGTAAAGAAAAATTTTGCCAACTTCTTTCTTACCTTTAATAGGCTGACTTTCTTACATAATGCATTTTAGCAATGTAACTAGTAATTTCTGCTATCATCTTTCGTACTATGCTGCAGTGGCCTTATATTTTTTTTGTAATTAAACAAATTATTGTGACATAAAAATAAATAAATAATTGTATGGTCTCTAAGAGATCATAAAGCTTTCCTTAGAGATTAAGTCCTAATACATAATCACCAATCCAGTATGATACTCATTAAAATTTAACAACTTCACTTCCTCCCAAAAAGCCGATGCTAATTAGAAATTGTGTACACTAAAAAAATTGGTCAATATTACTATATTTTAGCAATATCAGTATTATGATTTAATAATAATAATCACGTAGAATAGTTTAAATGTAATTTTTAATATCCATTTCAAAATGCACAAAGGGTTAAGACAGTTGTTTGGAGCTCAAAGTAAATGCATCGGCACAAACATTTTGCTGAGCGCTACAAGTTTTGTATGAACGGATTTATTTTTAGCAAATCAGAAACCATTGCACAAACGTTTACTCTTCTATTCGTACTCATAAACTTTTAATAAAATGTCACAGCAGCGTTTACATACTGCATGTTCAAATGTATACAAGCGTTTTGTACGTCTCTGTTCAAAGAACGCCTAAATGTTGCGCGAACCACCACAGTACATTTCAGACGCAGTAGTTAAAAAATTTAAATCTACTAGGAATTAGACGGTTTTTTAGAACTGACGTCAGATAAGTTGCCTTATAGGATAAAATGTGAAGATATGAAAGCTAAATAAGGAAATTTATCTTACGAGTAATTTTAGTTTTTAGTGTTAATAAAGAGATACATATTTACTTATTTATTTACTTTTATTAGAGATGGGTTTGCTCTTGGCCAACAACCAGCTGAGTAGCAAGGATGAGGCCTATGATGGAGCGAGCTAACCCAGAATATGCCTATTCACTCGAACTTTGAAAATGTATTAATATTATTAATATTAATATGTGTACCTATTAAAATTTGGATAGTATTTTTTTTTTTATTTCTTCTTACTTTGGCAATTTTTTTGAAAACTCTAAAGAAAATAGACTAAGGGCCTTTTTCACCAACTACAACTAAAGTGTTGATTAGATACTTTAGAAATAATTTTATGTTTTATTAGGCGTTTTTTTTTATTATTTTCTCTTTAATGTTTGGGACTTTTACCATACAAACAAATGTCTATCAGCTTTTGACGGTTAACCTACTTGATAGATGGTGAAAGAGGTCCTAAAAGTGTTATTTTAAGCCTATTCAACTGTTCACAGGTTTTAAGGCGACGAAGTTGTATACGAATACTAATATGTAGCGAGTAATAAATAGACGCGTGTCTAGTTCGGTCACCGTTTCTATGCGTGACAGTGATGTTGGTGTAGTATAATGATTCTGTGCACCGGGGAGGCGCGGCGGGCGTCTATTTGTTTTGCCATAGCTTTGTCGGGCTAGGGACATGCAGGTCATTAATTGTTGTGAACGGCGGCTCCTAATCGATAGCGCAGCGTTCGATTCTAGTTTATATTAATGCTATTTGTGTTATCCTTACTATCTGTATTTGCAGCACATTTCTAACTAATACATTATGTGACACTGCAACTTCAAAATCAACCTACATATTCCTATTCGAAGAAGATGTAGGTAACCTTAAGGTGGCGCTAGACGAGCGTGGGAACTGGGAACTCAGTAATAGGTATTTGGGAGAACTTGTTGTCTCAACTTACTATAATGCTAATAACCTAAGACGCCAGCAATTCCAATATTTTAGAAAAACCTTTATAGATGGTAACTATTGACATCCCAATTTTTAATGTACATATTATTATTAAATTACGAGAATGCAACGAGCGAAAATGTGACAAATTCAGCACATTTTTGAAGTTAATTATACTAAGTATATATAAAATAAATTTCAGTTTTTTGTTTCGATGCAAACCTTCATATTATGTCTCAGAAAAGGTCATGTTATTTTTTTATGTGTGTATTACTACGACCAATAACTAATGAGTAATTATGGAATTATGTAGTAATTATATTTAATTGGTAAACCGCTCGAGTTGGAAAGTGGTCTCATAAGTAAAATCCTTACCTACGTTTATTTTTTTATTTTTCTGTAAAATACCGGCCATGTTATTCACATAAATAATGTAGCTTTTTATATAGGAGAATGAATATTTATAACAGTGTATTGCCCGTGGTCCACCCAGGTGAACTAAATAGGTGGACCACGGGTAATACCTACTCGTTTAAAACTACTAAACTGAGTTTTTGTGTTCAGCCATTACAAATAACAAATATAATTTCAATAACAAATAACGAATAAGTAGTGAATTAGGGCCAAAAATTACCATGCCAGTTTCAAAATAAACAATACAAGGAATGCATTATTTAGCTTTAGTCATAGCTGTGAAAAAATCGTGATCTTATTGCAAACAATATCAGAACAAAGAAGGTTTACATTTTATCAGAATCATTATAAGGTGGTTACTTAAACACATGAGTTTTGTTTCTTGTGACCAATAAACAGAACACAACCAGTGTTAACATGAGTTTTCTAAATAACATTGTCTTTCGTTTCTAACAATTGTTGGAATTATGTTGTAGTGTTTTAAAAAGACGATGTTAAAACAACGCTTATCGAGAACTTGAAAGTAAACATGCTTAATGCTTTTAACACCTCCAATAACAGTTTGTAAGTAAGTATGTTTTCAAGAACTAAGTATAGATTTGCAAATGCTGTCAATATTGGTTTATATTTAAAACTAACTGGCCCGACAGTCGTTGCCCTGTCAAATTGATAAAAAAATGCCAACTTTTCCGTTTTTTCTCGTGGATTTTTACAAAAAAAAAAAAGAAAACTTTCATAAACTTTGCTACTAAATTACGAAAACAACAATAGAAAACAGGTGTGGCTATACGCGTGTGTGTACGTTACAAATAATAATTTCAGTATATAATATCTCCATTTCAATATACCATATATACAAAGATATTTGATTGGTCTCGCTGCGCTCGACTAGATGCAGCCGCCGTAGTTGACAAATGCAGCAACAAATACTACGCCAAATTCGGCGTATCCGAGCTAGTCACACTGTAAACTGTCTGCGATGTGCACGTGCCGAATGTTTTATAGATAGATAGAAATGTTCTTACATTTTAATGAAATCCACTTATATGTGAAATCGTGTATGTTTTAGACGCTACCACTGATCTCTAATAAAGCACTGGATGTGTCATCCCATACAAATTACAGTACATACTTTCGTGTACAATTTTGAAGCGCCGCGCCGCCGTACGAAAGTACGGGCACTAATTTTATTTTGACGTTTGCGTATTTTTAATCCATAGTGTCTGTTTTATTCACGTTTTATTCTATTTGCTACAGTCTTTGGGACTGTTTAAGTTTTTTTGTGTCCACTTGAATTTTGAAACATAAAGAAATGTGTATTCTGTAAATATCCCTATCATGCGGACATCACTAGTTTTAGTTCCATGTACACTCCATAACTTACAGCGGCAAAATGGCGATTTTAAAATAGACATAAAAATAGCCTATCCAATGCTTTATTAGAGATTAGTGGAAGCGACAGTTAGTTATTTCTGTTGTTCAACGAGTGCACAACAGTTTTGTCCGTGTACCTACAGTGTATATTGCACAATACAATGTTTTGTTCGTCTAGCCACACTAACTGGATGTATTTCATATCAATTCCGTTTAGCAGAGTAGTCTTTCTGCTAGTTGTGAAGATAGACGGACGTGTCATTTCCTAGCGTCACTCCAAGGGTAACGCACTATTGTCCAAATAAAGAGCGAATCATAACACTTTTGTTGTCGATAGTATGAAGGAGGAGGTTTGCTTTTTATACACGTCTGTACATAAAAAGCAGACGCCGAACGACTCATTAATTTGTACGGAAATAATTAATCTAATTAAATTTAAAATATAAAGTTCATTTAGTATTACACTGCGATCAGCAGCCACTAACTGGGAAGAAAGCTTCTGACCGCAATAACTATTTCCTTACAAAAACCTTTTCACGATCTCCGCCTTATCCTTTATAATATATAAATATTAAATTATAAATACTTTAATGTTAATGTAGTCTACACAACGGGGGATTCTGTCTACTATTTTAAGAATCTACAAAAAAAGGAATTTTATATTCTTAAATAAATTAAATTATATCTATACTAATATTGTAAAGAGGAAAGATTTGTTTGTTTGCGTTGAATAAGGATCGATTTGAAAAAATCTATCACTGCTCGGAAGCTATATCACTGACGAGCCCGTTGGATGAGTGACAACGATCTCGGGAGCCCTGGGTTCGATTCCCGGGGTCAACTTTGAAAATTTTAATGTAATTTTGAAAATTGACTGGTCTGGATTTGAGAAGTAGTGGTACACTGCATTTCGCAGTCATTTGGGCAGCCCGTCTGGCGGCAGTAACCACTAACTTACAGAATACCACATTATATGCTGTTGTGTTTCGGTGAGTGAGTAAGGGATACCAGAGCCCATTACCCCATCCCTCCCTTATCCCTTATACTTAGTCCTGCTACGGCCGGCAGCGCACTTGTAGCACTTATGGCGTTGCTTGTGTTATAGGCGACAGTAACCACCTACCATCAAGTGGACCGGCAGCCTGTCTGTCGACCTTAACATAAAAAAATGACTGCGAAAACTATTGATGATAGAACAAAATAATATGCTACGGCTTTGCAAAACACATCATTATCTACAAAAAGTGTCGCGACAGCATAATATTTCAGTTATGCCACAAAATAAATTTAATTTTATATTCAAGACTGCTTCAATACCTCTATACAACTTTTTGAGTTTAAAAATGCAATTATTAGAAAAAAGTGGCGTGGTCTATGTAAGCGTGCGTCACTTGGGAACGGGACTTTTTTCACCTATAGAAAGCTACATTATATAGTTACGCGGACGAAGTCGCGTGCAACAGGTAGTTACCTATGAAAGCTAATTTAACAAGTTTTTTCCATCATTTAAGCCAACAAGTAAATCTTGTAAGAGAGTTGGCAAGATTGTGTTGTCGAAGTGTTTAAATAACAATTAGTTCAGAGTGAAACCATACTTCTTGTAATTTAGTCTAATGAAGATTGTGAGATCGGTGGCAATGTTGGCGAACAAACAACATTAGGGAGTTTTTGTCATTAAATCCACCGTCTTATTGCGAAGGGCGGATAAGGTGGCTGAGTGGTAATCGAACGCGTGAGCTATTTTCATAATACGGCTAATAAACACATAGAGAAGTCGATTAGGTGAGCGCCATCCGTAATGAATGGGAATAGCGGTACCAGTGTTGGAATACCTCACGTCTGTAATTCACATTTCAATGGTTCGAGCGACGGGATTCTTAACAAGGCCCCGGGGCAGTCCGACAGCTGAAAATCTCGAAAATTCCACCGCAGATCGCACGAGGATCGGAATATGCGATAAGGCATTTAGCGAAACGATTCATTTGATTCGGTCGTTGTTGAAACGGACTTGTAGCATTCCTTCTCTATTTCATTCATGCGATCACTACTTTTTCATTATCTCATCATAAAGTTCATTTTGGCGCTAACGACTGGCAGACAAAGGCGGGCAGCGCCTTCAATTTATACTATGTAAAAGGATAAGGATTAAAATTCAGGTGAAACTTAGTGATAAATTTGTGGTGCCATACTGCGTCCGCGTTGAAAAAGAGACAATATATAAAAAATATGCGTCCGGTATACCGCTTGACCCTCTTGTTGCTATAACACACACTATTTTATTTATTTTATTATATTGAAACACAGCACACAGAATCATCCAAGTCATATACACAAGTCAGCACACATTACACGTTTACATCTGTGCGCCAATTAAAGCTATCTACAGCTATATTATACAATATTGTCTCTGTTAAATAACAATTTAGAAAAAATAATAGGTCGTCAGGCGTTAGTTTTTTATTTTATTGTAGACACTAGCTGGCGCCCGCGACTTCGTCCGCGTTGAAAAAGAAAAAAGCCTATCCTGTGTCCTGTAAAAAGTCCTGTGTAAAGTTATGGAGGAACATACATATATACATACAGAAAATATACGAAAAAATCGTCAATTTAGTTTCAGTATCATGTATAGAGCCTATAAACACGATATCTCTGAAAACAAAGTAACTTACCTCCATGACCAACCCTTACATATTTTATTATTAGTATTGAGTCCTTGAGAACATTACTTTTTCTGAATGAAAGGTACCCCCTGTGTCGTTTATCCCTGACAATTGCAAAATTGCACGATGATCGGTTGAGTAGTTAAGACAAGGACTAACCTCAGACCGAACATAATTTTTACCAAAATAAAAATTAAGATGCAATATTGCGCAACAAATTTTGTAGCTCTTCGGAGATAATCGAACAGATTTAAAATTGGAAGGTACTTAAAATACGAAAAAATAAATATAAAAGTAGCCGATTCAAACTTTAGTGTAGGACGTAAGTTAATTAAATAAGTCTAAAAAAAGAAGTAAGTAGTTTTTTTTAAATAAATTTTTTAGCAGTAATTTATTAATTTTTTTTTTCAGTAAATGTATTTTTTTTATAAATCTGTCCAATTCAAACTTTTTTCCATAATTATAGTCTATGTGCATTTTATTTTTATCTAACTTGTGATTTTACTCTAAGGGACTCTTTCACCATCTGTCGAGTAGGCTAAACGTAATTTAAGGTCAGCGGTAACCTGGGGTAATGGAGCTGATATACCTTTGTTTTTACGGTAAAAGTCCCAAACAATAAAAAGAAAATAATAAAAAAATCGCCTATCCAAGGATGCACTAAACCGAGTGCATAATTTAATAAAATATAAAATTATTTCTAAAAGTTACTAATCAACACTTGTAATTGGTGAAAGAGGCCCTAAGAAGTCAAACTAGGCGATGAAAATAATAATAATAAATAAAAATAATAAAAGTCCTCGCCTTAATGCGTGAAAAGGTAACGTAGTGATAGACAGTTAGGTAGGGTTTTAGATTTTCTAATACCTAATATTATATACCATTTTGGCTTAGTCGAATTATAGATCGTAATACAAAAATAACTCGATATTTTAATTTCTACATATTAATAATGATACACTCCCAATTTGTCTTCATTTAATATCGCACGTGTTTGTTGACTGAAATTATATTTGCTATCAGCTTGCGTTCGTATTAATTATGATTGAACTGTTACAATAAAGGAAAGAGCTAACGAACCTTCCGCCCTGGTTCTCATGTCATTAAAAATACAAAAAAATAAAAAATAATGAGTATTTCTTGTTTCATACATCTGCAACAATAGCGGCTCATATCATTCGCCGCGACTTTGTTCGAAGGCTGTTTATAAATAGCCCTCGCTTTCGAACAATAACTGGCGATTGTTTTATACGCTTTTTTTTTAATATTAATGACGTTAATTCAACTTTTTCGTTTCAGGTAAGTTGGACACAATAAAAGCGAGCTGTTTAGAATTCCGTCGCGATATTTCTTTACGTCAGAACAATAAAGGTAAGTTGGGCATGTGTGTGTGTTGGAGTGTTCACGTATACGCCAAGTGGGCGTGTGAGCTTCTGTAACCCTACGACGTGTTTAGTACATAAAACAATACCTTTATTTACAGTGAATTGTTAGCCTTACGTGGAAGCACGTTGAAAACTAATCCCCTGATATACATACAGTAATTTTAGATCATAATTCGTAATAAGTGTTACGTAAACAGAGAATATGCATTCAAATTGTATGTAAATTCAAGGCAGTCGCGAATACAATAATGAACCAGTAGGTATTTGTTGTTGACGTCATACTGGACTCGGACTACTTGCGTATATTACGCCCTCGCCAATTATATTTTTTTAGTAAATTGAATTTTTTCTTGACTACGACTTGGTTTATCAATACTAATAATAAATCTGTAGGGGTTGGTCATGGAGTAAGTTACTTTGTTTTCAGAGATATCATGTTTATAGGCTCTATACATGATACTAAAATTAAATTGACGATTTTTAGATTTTTTTTCTGTATGTATGTTCCTCCATAACTCTTAAACGAATTAACTGATTTTCATGAAACTTGGTAGATAAACATTTAGACGTACAGGACACAAAATAGGCTACTTTTTTCTTTTTCAACGCGGACGAAGTCGCGGGCGCCAGCTAGTTATTAATAAAAATAAAGCCAACTCTGTCTCTCTCTCCGCCTGCGTTTACTAAACCACCCAAGGATTTTATTACAATTATGATACAATTAGGATTTTGATTTTGAACCTAAAATACAGAAATTCTATTGTCATTTTTATGTCGGCTAGAAATTGCGCTCATGTAACAAAATAATCTTACTTGAGTTTTTCTTATTTTAATAAAACATGAGCTTAAGGGCCTCTTTCACCATGTGTCAAGTAGGCTAACCGTAATTTAAAGTCACCTGTCACTGGTCACCGGGGATAATGGACCTTTGTTTGCACGGTAAAAGTCCCAAATATTAAAAAGAAAATAATATAAAAAAATCACCTATCGAAGGATGCACTAAACCGAGTGCATAATTTAATAAAATATAAAATTATTTCTAAAAGTAACTAATCAACACTTTACTTGTAGTTGGTGAAAGAGGTCCCAAGATAACCATAAAATCATTATGAATGTAGACCGTAATGAAAAACTCAATATGTTCAAGTTCCAAGTACAAAGTTGTTTAGAAAAATATAAAGAGCCCTCTTACAAAGAGTCGCCTTTTACTTTCAGAATAGGCGAAACGCCAAATGAAAAATGGCGTATTGAGAGTAATGGGTCACGTGATTTCTATACAGAACACTGTCATACATTTTCGTAATGTACGATGAGAGGGGACGTTTTCTGTCACTTTGAAAACAATTTTATGTAAAATATTTTGAACTTTTTAAATAAGATTAAAGTGTCTATTTGTATTGAGACTTTGCTTTTCAACCGCCTTCCAAAAAATGAGGAGGTTCTCACACAATTCGACTGTATTTTTTTTAATGTTTATTACCTCATAACTTTCGACTGGGTGAAACAATTTTGATGTTTTTTTTTATTTGAAAGCGTGTGGTCCCATTTCAATTTGGTTCAGTTATTTTTTGTTAAAAAGAGTTATTGATAAATGTATTACAAAACAAAACAATTTTAAAAAGAATTGTCTATCTGTTTTATCTGGCTGATCTACGAAACGGCTGAACCGATTTCGACGGAACTTTCACTGGCAGATAGCTCATGTTATAAAGAGGAGCTTAAGCTTCTATTGTTATAAAAAAGTAATATTAGGCAGTGTCCGGCAGCAACGAAGCGTGGCCGGGTTGAGCTGGTCTGGAATTAAAAAAAATGTAACCGGATGCTTCCAATATTGTTCAATAACGACATCGGCAGAGTAAAACGATCGAGGTTCCGTGTCAGAAAACTTTAAAGGGAACAAATTGGTATCACATGACGTTTCCAGCGTTTCGGTGCGAAATTTTGAACGGTCGATAATAGAATGTTAGCGCCTAAACGTAATAGCTGTTGAGTAAGAGCGGTATACATGAAACAGTTATGAAACTAAGTTAATAAGAAAAGGTTTAACATATTTTATTAAAATATTTATTTTAATAAGTACAGAGAGTTTATTCTGGTTAAAGATATGTTTTTCAAAATATGGAACTCTAATATTTTCTTTGAGCGTATTACCTATATATTTTGTTTTTGTTATCAGCAGTTAAAAAGTTTAAGAAAGCAAGTTGAAAGACACATTCACCTGAAATTAATACCTACACCCTAAAGCTATAATCAATCAATACTAATAATCTGTAAGGGTAGTTAGTTACTTTGTTTTCAGAGATATCGTGTTTATAGGTATACACGATACTGAAACTAAATTGACAATTTTTAGATTTTTTTTCTGTATGTATCCATAAAAGAATTAAGTAACTGATTTTCATGAAACTTGGTAGATAAACGTTTAGACGTACAGGATACAGATAGGCTACTTTTTTTCTTTTTCAACGCGGACGAATTCGCGGGGCAGGTAGTTATAAATAAAATTTAAAAAATCGATTTAAAATATTACACAGTAAAGGGAGTATGGAAATTCAGAATTTATACAACGCCCACAGGTTTGTAAACAGCGAATAGTCTGATCAAATAGAAATTCCGACATCTAATCGTTTGAACGACTTGTTAGAAGCACCAACTTGAGATATAGGGTAAAATGACCTAATGTTGGCACCTCTCCAATTTATTGGCACCCTAAACTTTTCACTGAAAAATAAGAAAACTATTCCATAAACTGTGTTAGCACAAAAAATAAATAAATCTTAGGTTTATGAGAATTGCTAACACTAAACGGTCAAATGATTTAAACATTGTCAAAATTTCAAATTTTATTTGAGTTGAACAAATAGGTCGAAAGGTGCCACAATAAATGGTCGTATTTCTTAAAGTGCCAATAATTGGGTATTTTACCCTATATTGAACAGCTACGCTATTGGCGGTCATATGCCTATCACAAACATCCACGAATATCGGGGTTCTATTTCCAACTTATTCGTTCAATAAGCACAGATCATGTTTTATGATAAACTAGCTGGTGCCCGCGACTTCGTCCGCGTTAAAAGTAAAGGATGGGGGTAGTGCCTGACTAAATCTGTAAAGCAATATAACGCCTGACATCTTTGCTGTTATAAAATTTTCAGGGGTTGTATCTTTATTTTTAGTAGACAGCTGGTGCCCGCGACTTCGCCCGCGTTGTAAATTATATACTAAAACCTTCCTCTTGAATCACGCTATCTATTAAAAAAACCGCATCAAAATCCGTTGCGAAGTTTTAAATATCTAACCATACATACTATGTCATTAATAAAATAGCAGAGGGCTAATAAAATGAGTCAAAAAAGTAGGTAATTCAACTTTTTCAATTGAATTCTGCTATGTATTAACTTAATATTATTATTAACAGTATTAACTTTTTCTGGTGTCCCTATAACAACAATCTCAAATTCAAATATGTAATTTTGTTTCACACGAATAGTGTTTATAATAATAATAATTTTTATAAAATTTATTAACAGTTACATTTACGTCAGCCACAAATATTTTCAGGTTTGAAGATAAACCTATTTAAATAGGTGTATTTGTTAAATTTAATGTTTAAATGATTTACTATGAAAATTTAACCAAATTGTGGATTTACACATGAAATATAATTCGATGACTAACTACCGAATTGCCAATATTTAGTGAATTGGAAAATTAAATTGTGGTTTATGATGAAACCGTAATTCGAATTAACACACCTCATAGTCTTTAGTTATGTAGTAATAATAATGGGTAAAATATAAACTACTAGAATAAATTAAATAAATAAATATCTTCACACATTCCACACTGCACCTTCTAGTTCCACAGTAAGCAACTAATACCAGACAGTTACCAATGGTCCTATTGATAGAACCACGGACAAAAAATATTGCCCATGGTACTACCAGTAGGACTACGCAGTAGGACCACGGGCAACGAATGAAAATAGAGAAGGCGCTTAAGAAGGCGGTAAAAATCCCGGCTACATAAGATCAGGAATCTTGTTTTTGGAATATTTTCTTCCTAATACTTGTTTTTATAATATTCTCTTTGTAACTCTAATTCTCTTGTATTACCTAATATTTTGATTATCCACTTAAAAACTTGACTGCTTTGATTACACTAGAATTTAACACATATACTTTGCATGTTAAGAAAGTTAGGAGATCACTTGTGTCTGGCTCACTGCGTTTTGCAGTTATTGGGAAGACCGTCTGGCCGCAGTACTTCAGAAGACCACAGCGAAATAACAGCATTATTTCATTCAACGATTCCTTCACATCGACCGTGTGGTAGTGGTCTATGGCCTAGTATGAAAACCGTTCACACGTACACGTAACGTATAACGGGCACGGCAAGGCCCTGATTTCGCACTGATATTCAACTGATCGCTCGCGGCATAGGTTGCATCAACCCTGTACGTGTGAAAGATCTACAGCCGTCTCAACGGTTGCCGTTTATACGGAAACCGTGTGTGTATGAAACAGCACTTAGTATCGCGTCGTTACTGACGTTAACGCTCGGATTGAAAGTCTACCTTAGTCCTAAATCCTACTGTAGTAGGCAGTGCATTTGCAGCACCTATGGCGTCGTTTGTGTTATAGGCGATGTTAGCGATTTGTGTATCTCATTTAACTAGGCCTAACCAGCCCAAACCTTTCTCTTCTATTCCTAAATCGTATCTAACCCCTAATCTACCATTTCTTCGCTACACATTTTTTGTGTGATCTATGTACAACTTTCACGCAGCCCAGTTTCCTTGGTATGTAAAATTAACTTACAAAATTATAATAATTGAATCTCAATCGAAATGTGAACTTTCATAAAATTTCATTTACGAATCCATTATAAGCAAATAATGAAGTAATGTCAACTGATTTTATTACTCACAGTTGTCCGTACATTAATTATTTCACCAATTACATCAATTAAACAGATTCTTTAAAACATCGAACGTGCTAAATTACCATAATGAGATATCCAGTGCACCCGAAAGACTCTGTTTGGTCTACAGTGAAATATTTATAACGGAAAACACGTTATTAATATGTATTTTATGGTCTTTAAAATTATAAATAATTTTTTTTAGAAATTCAGGGCTTCTAAATTTTTAAACATTTATTTTCAATCTAAATAGATGTCACAAAATATCACACGACTTTAATAAGAAATATAGCTACCGAAAGTGCTTGTTGCTTCAGTTCCTTTTGCTGCCAATTTCGATATTAAATAAGCCTTAGCCTTATCCACGATTAAGATAAATTAATTAAGAGTTTAGTTACTAATTCTTGCGTGCTATACGATATACTTACCTTACTCCAACAGCCGTGACTTTTAGAAGCAGCAAATTAGCATTGGGCTTAAAAGTGACGAATGAAAATAAGACGTGCAAGACATTAGTTCGGATCAGTTGGATACTTCATTAGGAGAAACTTTCAGATAATAGAGTGAGGCGGCAAAAATATAAACAACGGCGAACTTTTTGTTGTTGTTGTTTAATTTGTTTGCAATTTAAACGTCCAACTTTGACGTAAAACTTTTACATCCGAACGCGAACTAGGCATAGCCGATGTAACTTTTTTCACTTGCCGGTAACTACGCGTGGGTCCACGAAAACTGGGAGGCATATTTTTTAAACTTTTTACTCCCACTTGTCATAAAGACGTAAAAAATTCTCGTTGGGCGGCGTCCACGCCGCTCTAAAATATTGGCAAAGAACTGACGGCAAACATTACTCGGGCTTAATGTTCAATGGAAAAACTTTGCTCTAACAAATGGCATTGGGACACTTTTCATACTTCCATTAGAAAATACGCGTACCTCTATATTTATACCTAGTATTTATCGTACATATACATACAGATATATAATTTTTAAATAAATTTTGTAAGTTTGTATGTAAAAAGATGGTAAAATTTTCGATTAAAATAAATCGTGCACCAATAGTTAGAATACAAATTCAGGGTGGACATAATCTTAATATTTCAGGCGGGCGAAGCCACGGGCACCAGCTATTTAAAAATATCCAACACTCGGCAATAGAATAAGTTCAAGCGTCGTTATTTTGCTTTACATAATTATGTATTTAGTCAAGCGTTTCTTTCTTCAACGCAGATTCTTGGTCGCGGGCACCAGTTAGTAACGTTTAAAGAATTTATGAACATTGTTTTAGAAAAAATATATTGAAAGAAATGGTAATGGATATTATCTATAGCTCCATTCACCATTCGCTCATCCCCTGTAGCGGAAAATGCAAGATGAAATCATAAAAAACTAACATTCTCGGTATGATAAAAGACAGCAGAAAAGGACATACGCACCTTTTTTCTTCTGTTATAATTCTGAATGCGAAATTGATCGAGAGTGTGAAAGAGATAAAAACAAACGCAAAAAAACTCACTTTCGCATTTATTACTAATAAGTTTATAGTCTGTAGGTATGTTATATTTATTATACCCATATAGAAGTAAATTAACTTAACTCATAATGATACTAAGTTAACATATTGTTCAAAAAATGTGTTTGAACGTGGAAAGGGTAGTGAAACAGGAAAACCCGGGTGCGGTACACAAATTATAAATAATAGAGGATATTTTTGTATACATTTTTCATTTTGTATTGTAAGGGAGCGCGAGGGAGGGTGTCGCGGAGGAGGCGAGGGAGTTAAAATAAAGAGAAGCGCAATTGAATTTTTAATATTTCATGAAGAGGAACGGGGAGCCAGGCGCACGAGACCTATAGCACTTTTAATGGGTTTACAGCGCGACTACACCTCACTCTCATCGCCTCAAATCTGTCTTCCGTAACTCAAATTCCTCAAAAAGGGCACCTTCTTAATGGGATTGATCGTGATTAAGTGTTACAAATTGCCATCTACCATCAAGTGGACAGTCACTAATCACATTTATTCGTATTAATTAGGTAAAATATTAGTTACTACGAATCTCTCTTAGTAAACTATAAGTATTACTATAGTATACGAATATGTTAGCGCATAGTTTTGTAATTTTCAAGGGGGAATTTTAAATATTTATAAAATATAAATGCTCCTTTATAAGTATTCTTTGTGGTATCCTAACGAAACTGTCATCAAAACGACGCTCATACACAACAAAACTTTACAAGAACTGCTATTAGAAACTTTCCCACAACTATTTTAAAACACGGCTCCTACCGATTAATTTAGTATTTTCCCTCAATAAATTGCAGCTTAATAATCTCAATGAAATTTCAGTCTCATTTCAATCAATTAATCCTATTGGTGTCATAATTTACGATGTAATACAACAAAAATAATGGTCCAATATTATATTTAAAAGAGTACAAAGAATAAAGTGAGGGAGCGAGAGACACTCACAGCTGATGGGTGTGCTAGCATCAATATCACATTCCATACTCACATGTCCCATTCAATTTAGTCGTACAGT
This sequence comes from Synanthedon vespiformis, assembly GCA_918317495.1. Lineage (NCBI taxonomy): Eukaryota > Metazoa > Arthropoda > Insecta > Lepidoptera > Sesiidae > Synanthedon > Synanthedon vespiformis. Next base: position 11,222,954 of record OU906947.1, read on the forward strand.
TATGTTACGCGATCATAATATCCTGCATTATATTGTGTTTACTTTTTAGTGGAAACTCTATAATGAGCCGGTGCAACAATATTCCGTATGTGAACACGGTCGAAGTACGGGTTTATATAATGAGACATTATAAACCGGACAAGATCGGATTTTGCTTTTGTTTGACGACCGTTAACGGTTCAAGTGGCGTATCTACTTACTTATTTTACAATAGGTTAGATTTTCTCAATGAGTTGAGAATGTAATGACTATAAACACCAAGTTGACTGATGTATTTCTTTTATTTGACGTAGGCTAAACGTCCTTTATTGTGATCAAATCTTAACATTGTTGATTTTCACCGGAAAGTTGTTATCCATATTAAAATTTTAAATGCCACATAAAGTGTTATCCATATTAAAAATCCACGCTTTTACGTATTTAAACTGTTTATACTAGATACGTGTCGGTTAGAGTACAGGAACGGAGCACCAGTCAATACATTGCAAAGAGGCGTAAGACAGGGATATGTAATCTCCCTGAAACTGTACACTTGGAGCTTTGGAATATGCATTTAAGCTCCCAAAATGGCAAGGGCTTGGCATCAGCATCAACATTCGGTTTACCGATATTGTGATCTTAGCGACGTCGATGAGAGACCTCGACACGATGCTCGAAGAACTCGACGGAGTTTCTCAAAAGGCCTTAAGATGAATATGCACAAGACGAAAGTTATGTTTAATGTTCATGTTGTTCACACCCCACTGATTTTTTTATATTAACATGCTATAATATAAAAAAATCAGTGTGGGCCTACATATTATAGGTTTATTTCCGACCAGCATTATAATATGGTTTTACTGGCCATTTCATTAAAATTGACGAAAGCTTGCACATTTCGGTTTTGGCCCTTGACCCAACGCGTCGCATCTAATCGCTGGCACGCACTTTTTTTTTGCTCTTTTGCTCTGAATTTTACGCAAATATCTTATTATGCTATATCATAGAATGATGAGCTTAAACAAACAAACTCTTTAACTATAGATTATTTTATTATATTCAACTATATTAGTAAGGATAGAGGAATAAAGGCATGTAAGCGGTCCGAGATATTTATGGGCATTTCCGATTTCAAAAGACTAAAAAGCTATCTTTAAACAGATTCGGTCGTCACGGCTTTTATCTTAATTGGGGTTTAATTATTCGGACAGTTTTAACTCAATTAGCAAGATTAGTAGATTGAACTGTTCATTGAAATATATTTAGTTTCTGTTTAAAATGGTCTCGATAAAACTTTGATGAGAATCTTTACTTTGTTGAGCCACAGAATTAAGGCGCCAGTCCGCTTCTGCCCACTGACAGACACAATTAAATCTATCATAAGGAAGCGAACAAACCATCTCATTTTCGCTTTTTAAGAAAATTTAGACTAGAATAACTACTATCGCGCACAAGTATTATATATTAATCGTCTTTTATTTATTTAGCTGAAAAAAGCAGCCGGTATCAACGGCAAATCAGGACCAAAGATTAGGTTATTGTCGGAATCAATAAATCCATAGTTAGAAAGCAAAAAGGCAAGATATATTAAATAATATAAAACGATCAATGAGGCTCGGCAAATTAGGAAAATTTGTAAAATGAGGGCTCGATAGTGAGTGGTGACAAGGTAAAGAGGTCACGGCGGCCGTCTGGACCCATTCCTCTGACCCAAATAGACACAATACGCTTCCGTTTAGCGCTACGCAATTAAGCGCTACACAAGACATAAAAAAAATTAGTGAAACAAAAGCGAATAGCCCCCGAACGCCGCCAACGCCACACCACCCCCAGCACTTACAATTTATCATAGCGAATAAAAAATGTGAACAAATAAAAAGAAAAGCAGAAAGCGAAGCAAGAGGGAACGACAATCGCGCTGCGGCCAAACATTCAAAATATAATGTTGTTTATTTTCATTGGCGTCCAGGGTCGGTTAGAACAGTGGGGTGTTCGCGAAAAATCGATACCTTCGACCTGACCAATTACAAAAGAACCACCCCTAATATTCACTATTTGTTAATCCTACTAATATTATAAATACGAAAGTTTGTTAGGATGTATGTATGGACGCAAAAACGACTCAACGGATTTATTTATATATGGCACAGAGATAGTTTAGGTATTTACATACTTTTTCCCGGAAATATTGTAGGTTACCGGCGCTACTGTCGCCACAGCGATAAAGATATCAGAAGTTGTATTACACCCGGACAAAATCGTGTACCAGCAAGTATACAATATATTTATTTATTTACTAGCTGCTGCCTGCGACTTCGCCCACGTATAAAAAATTGATAAAAACCTATTCTCAGACCTCCCAAGTGTACATAAAAAATTTCATCAAAATCGGTTAAGCCGTTTCGGAGGAGTATGGCAACTAACACCACTGACACGAGAATTTTATATATTAGATATTTTACGTTTCAGAAGCATTTAGTCATTCTTTCTATCTGTGTTGGCTCACTATAAAATTAAAATATTGTTCCATAAATTTCTCATCCATTTCCCCCTTTACCCGTTCGCCTTGAAGCATTTAATACTTACTTCGTTGAGGAATCTATTTGTGATATCGTATACTTTATTAACGACCAATATGTCTGCCGATTCGTTCGGTAAACAACAATTCCTTCACTTACATTATTAATGATGGATGTTAATAAATACTTTATTATGGCGTGACGAGAAAATTATTTACCGCCATAAAATATTCCCGTCAAATTTTCTTTATTACTTAGCTTAATTACACTAATAAATTATAGATTCACTAATCAAACTATACCTAATTATACTGTTAATTAATAAATTATATGCTTGGGGAGTTGAAGACGGAAAATTCTACTAATTTTATTATTACGTGTGTCCACTTTGTAATGTAGAAAAACATCCGTTATTCTTGTGTAAATGTCTTAGTTAAATACTGGTTAATGAATTTCTTACAAGAATTAATTTTCAGTATGTTGCTTTCATTAGGGTGACCTATTTTGCTACGTACCTACTAGTTGAACTGTATGGAATAGATCTTTTTTTTTTAACTTTAAAGTCGTCACGCTGACTGTCCACTTGGTCGTAGATGGCTATCGACAGGCCACAGGTGTTGCTAGTGCGCTTCCCCATAGTACGTTTAAAAGATAGGGGAAATGGCCATGACATCCCTTACTTTCTCACCGAACAAACACAACAGCACACACGCTGTCACGGTGATGCAATGATTAAAATTAAGGTTTGGGTTAAGAGTATTAACTAATGATTTAATGACACAAACATTTTCATTAATTTTTGTTAATATAAAAAATCATCGTCAGTGATGATTTAGAATTTAAATTCAAAATCATCTTCTCGTTACTGTTTTTGTTAAAAAAAATATAACATGACGCCTAACACGGTAAGTCTAACGTTTCTAGGGAAAGTTAACAACAATTTGAACGCATAAAGTTTAATCAGCAGAAAATTTCAAATGAAATCTGCCGTTGGTCGGAGTTGTGTTCTGTTATAAATAAAATGGCTACATTGTGGCGTCTCACGGGCACGAGTGGCACTAGAGTGGGGCTATTGATAAACAAGCCATATCGAGCAACCCACGGAAGTCTCCAACACTAATTAAATATGTTTTTTTCTACTCGAAAACCCCAGTGAATGGGCGCCTTCTAATTAATCCACCGCTTCGTATCCCTTCATCCTCATTTTTGAATTGGTAATCATTTGGTATCAAAGGCTTCTACTACACTCATCTTCGCGGGTCTCGATAGATTCACTTAGCTTTCAATTAATTATTGATCGGAGCCCGTCTGCTACCAATTAGTTTAGTTACATAAAAGCAGCCAGAGCGTTCGCGAAAACTAACACAGTATCTCATTTACGTACATGAATTAATTCGTTAGTAAGTAGTCGCGTTGGGCGCCCCACCTTTTTGTTCAAGTGAGGGGGAAGTCCCGCCTAGTGACTTAGGTTATGGCGTGAAACAATGCGTTACCACACATTACTCCCGCGGACACTGTTCACCCCGAAACAAAATCCCGACGAGAATTTGCGAAATAATTTTACTTGACGTGCAACTAGCGATCAGAAGAGCTGGCGGTACCTTTGATCTGCGCTCGGTGCGAGCCTCTGAGAGGCTACTACCCCTATTACTGTATGCAGATTTATACTTTGTGTCATTTTTGTGCGAACACCGCGCTGCCGACGCGTCTCGCAACCCCTTCCCCCGAAACCTCGCCTCTAGCCCCGCACCCGCGCAAGGCCGCCCCTCGCCTAACACCTCATGGGGAGCGCTACTTAGCTGATGACTTATTAAGAGTGCATTCTTCAGAGGTGTCTGCCTGTCGCGGTAGGTTTAATGACGTGGGTAGAGAATGCAATCCGTAAGATAATTCCAATCCCGTTATTCATGAGACTTACGAACTGATCCTGTACACTGTGAAATTTTAGCCATAATTAAACACATTTAATAGCTTTCTTCCGTGCATATCCTACTCACATTCAACGCCATGGCTGTAGTTGTAATGACAGCGCGTCGGATATGTCTCAAACCCTTACTTATCATTAGACATTACTCGTCCTTCCGAAGTAAGTCCGATGACCTTCATCAATATCACGAATTCTCGCAGGATCCCATTTAAATTACGTGCTACGGGACCCCTGCTTTTCCCGGTATTTTCTTGTATTGCATTCATAGCGTGCTCAGACGCTTTTTGCAATTCCATGGCCCATTTTCGAATAATCGAAGAAGTAGAAAAATGAGATTATAATTCACGCAAGAATAGTGCAAATGCCTTCGTAGAAAACTTGCCCTCGACACAGATTGTGTAGCGAGACTTTTGCAAAAGAAACACACCGATAGAAAATAAAAGCGTAAATAGTACAATTAACCTTTTAAACGGTTCAGAGAAAGGAATTACAGGGAAAAAGTTTTATGATGAATGCGTCCCAACGTGAACTTTAATTGGCCTGTGTTGTTTCCTTGTCCAACAAATTGCTTTTGTGTTAAAGCCACAGACAATAGTGACATTTTGAGCTGTATAAGAACTTATTCGATATTTATTATGTTAACGATATTGTTGGTAATGATGGCTCAAACGTTTAATATTTCTTTATTAATCAACTTTTAAAGAAATAATTCAATTGTTTGGTGAACGAGAAAACCGTGGGTAAAGGCGTCTTTTAAAACAATTCAACGATTACGCAGGAGAATAATAGGCAATTAGACATTTGTCGTAACTTCGATTCTGCCAACAAATAGAGTCTATTGCGGGACTGAGTGGAACACGCTTAATAATGCTGTAAAAATTTAAAAAGCTTTCTGTCGTCGGGAATAAAGCGCTTAATGTTGTCCTTTAATATAGGGATCGCGTGCAACTGTAAGTGTCGAAAGGGAAGTTTGTTGGGCTGACGTGAACTTTTTGGATTTTTACACGTTTCGCAACTTCTAGATTTTTGTACCGATAGAACGTGCTTCGTGTGCGCTTTGACGAGTGCTCGTATTAATGTTGCCAGTTACCATTACCGGGGGCGGATTGTGGTGCGGTTTTCGCAGACCGTTGTTGTTTTGCGTTGCATAGCACAACATTCGATGCAGTTCGAATCATTAAGCACCAGTACCTTTTTAATTAAGCATTGTTGCGTTCGCCAACATTTATATTTAATAATCACAAGCCGAGACCTAAATGAATTATTTAACTCTTTTGCATGTGTTTTATATTCGCGTTTGTGTTACATACATCCGTAATTATATATCAGATGTGTCGTTCTGCGTGCGGTGGTTCCATTACGAATCGATGCTTTTTTTATTGCGATCATATGGTGCCCATTGTTTCCCGGGCCGGTCTCCAGTCGCGTACGGAGTTATTGCTTTAATAAAGTGATTAAATAGCACAGTGCGACACTGCGCGAGCTAATTTCAGAAAGTTGATATAAGTCGGTTTTCTGTGTCGTGGGACTCGGAGTAATATTGTAGCCGAACGCTGTGGCGTCCGGTGACTGACGAGGGAAGTCATACGCACGGCGGGGTATACGCTGTCGACGAAAAATGTTTCTTTTTCTATATGTATAGGGTCGCTCACTTATTCATGCGAGCGGGATTGTAGTTTTTCTACTTTTTGCATGCGCCGTATATAGATATTTTGGCCGGCTCCTATTTTTTCCTGGCTGAAACTCGGCCGGGTCGTATACTTTTTACGTGGTGGGCCCGACTGGGGCGGGTGCGAGCGAGGCAGTTCGAGGAGGGGTGCTCACAGTTAGAGAATTATTCATTGCCTACCCACTCCGAACGGGCTTTCCGTTATTTCTGTTTGTTATGAATTATGTCCAATGACTTTTCCGCCGTCCGCGATTCTTTCGCTTTTACTAATTACTTCAGTGCTTTCCGCAGAAACTATAAATCTGGGGGCCTTCCACTAGTTCAACTGGTCGTCGTCAGACCTACAGCTACTTTTTGCAGTGAGTAATCGTATTCGGTCGATGGTCGTAACTGTATTTCATCCGTATCGCTTACCGATTAGATTAGACAATTGATACATACCTACGATCGTGATAAAACACTGTTTTCCAGTGCAAACTGACGTTCTAAATGCTAACAAAAGATTCAAATTCACACTCGGCTGCCTACTAAAATATGTAGAAGAGCTCGCTCCCGACCCGCTACAAATTTGAATTTCATATGTATGTTTCGCCTATTACGGATGCACTCATTAATATCTTAAGTGATGTGTGGAATAGAGGCGCATGCGAATTTGAACTTTACCGCTACGTTGTTAAGGTTCGTTGCGCCCGTGCGTTTTGTGACAGTCTCAGTTTATACAGAGCACGCGTAAAGATTATGTTAGGTGAAAAATGCTGCAAATTGTATGACCCCCATGAAAAAACATTATCATTACTGGTGTATTACGCGCGCCGGTCGGATGTATCGCATGCAAATCTTGAGGGTCTGTCTTCAAACGCCTTACCTCAACACTTGTGTAAATACGTTCTTTATTGCGTTTAATGTTAAGGTACTATTACCTACACTATCAAAATTACTTATGTGAACGAAGTCATTATGTCACGATTTACAATAGTATTTTTTAGAAAATTATATAGTTAACTATTCATATCTTAAGAAGTTCACGTGAACGAAGCCGCGCATAGCGACTAGTATTTATTATTATTGTCACTATTTTTAAATTTTAGTCTTCTAAAAACCACTTTAAAATATTTTTAAATAATGAATTCTAAATTTTATAAAAATTATTCATTTAAATTGCAATAAAAATAAACATTTCTAACATATAACTTGTAAATTTTATAACCCTTTTATAGATTAAAAAAAACTATAATTGGCTAAAATATTTAACAGCTAAATTAACAAGCAAATTTAATTAGAATTTGTTGATTGATTGAAAGTTTGAATTTAAAATAAAGATTTTAGACTAAACTATTTTAAAATGTTCAGTATTTGTAGCTCAATTTGTAAGAACATAATAATTTACGTATGCGGTCAGGCCTGCATTTCAGATAAACTTTCAGGTTTTAAATTTGTCGCACGTTTTTATTAGCTATTAGCGAAACTCGCTCTTGTTTGTATATTTTATGTTATGGTGTGATTGTACGTATAGATATTGACTTTGTACGTGGAATATCCTTTGCACAGAGATTTTCCTTTTTTACAACTTCTCACTCTTTTATACATTATCCAAGAAAAAAAACACTTAATTGTGTATTTATTTGTGTGTGTAAATAAATTTAAAAAAAAGGAAACCTTTGGCTTAGATATTATATAAGTTTATTAATTTTATTTAGATTTTCAATCAAAGCTTAAAATTTGCTAATTTGTCCATTTCCTTGTTTATTTTCCAACCTTTACACTTAACGAGTTGCTTGTTCAACAACTTTTAGTCACTGTTATTCAAGTTAATTATAGTTATAAGTTAAATTTAAAATCGAAACATGATGTAAAACAAAAGTTTTAAATTAAAAACTTGCGCGATATACGGAAACAGCTCTTCGAAGTGGTTGAAGTCAGAAAGTTAATCCGAGAGTTAAATTAATACTCAGTATTTTATTTCACTTAAATTAATCAACCATTCGCATTAGGGAATGCAGATGAATGTACCTATTTATAAATAAAATTACACCTGGATCTTGATTAGGTAATTAATCTGTATTGAAATATATACAACTGTATACGAACTTGAATGAATAGGTAATTACAGATAAGTTGCATTATGTATGCTTTATATATGTTAGAAATTCTTCGATTACATGTTAACATATCTTCGATTTCTTTTGTCTAATACACTCACAGATTGATTTTATGCGATTGCAACAGTTACGCCACTAAAAATATTCGATTTATTTTTAAATATTTGCACAAACTTACGCGAACGACGCGAATGTGACGGCCTTTGATGAAAAAGGACCTGTGTTCCCATTCATTCATACAGAACATGGGAAAACTGGGGAAAATCGCTTCTCGAGCGCGCTCCCTGCACAGGGGCGGACTTCAAATATTTTATTCATTTTTGTCAAACTTTATTTGATGTACAAATAATTAAGTATATTAATTAAATGACAGGGTATGTAAGGCATTGCAGCATTAAATCAAACACTTAATTTGTTGCTATTTTGTTAAAATATTTCTTATAATTTCTTAAAATATAAGAAAATATTTTGTATATGTACAACAAAAGTATTCAGTAAATCAGTAGCGTTCACACAGCAGCCTATCAAACTGATAGAAAACATGCTATATCTCTCCTTTTCCTTTTCTAATGTTGTACATTCGAATCTTTGCATTGTCCTGGATTAACATATCAATGTATATTACATACTTTTATCAATGTTTTCAATTTTTACAGAAAATTATGAATTTATCTAGTGGTGTTGTAATATACATACCCGTAGTTTAGTGAGATGAGACTATGTTTAGTTCTCACCGCGCGCATATCAGACAGCCGAAAGGAAGCCTGTCTTGGTGCTAATTAATAATTCGTCGCTCGAGTACGTCCCTGTGCATCTTGGAGGCAAACCCTCATATTAATAGAGGTATGGTGCAGCCTCCTCTCATACTTTGACAAAGGGTAGCGCGAGACGACTATTTTTATTAAAACCTACAGCAAAAGCACACTTTTTTTAATAACTTATGTACGTAGGTGCAGGTCGAGTCATTTGAATTGCTCTCCGGGCGTAGTTCGCGCGCGGCGCGGTTTTTTTTTTTGAGAAAATTGTGGAGTGCAATCCTTTGTGCATGGAGGCTTTGCCGCCTTGAGTCGCGGGTTTGTTTCGTATTCTTCTTTTAACCCTCTCTCTATATTGCTATCTGCATTAAGCAATAAATTGACACTTCATTACGATACATCCATTTTATTTGATTATTTTTTCAAACTCGCGACGATTATATGACTAATAATGAAAAAATATAATATACGAAAGATATTGCCTCAAACAAATAACGTCTACCTTTATATATTACATATTTATGACTACTTACAAAATTGTTCTTAATAATTAAACGCTTTTGAGTAAATTAAATAAAATTAAGAAAGAATTTTAAATTTTAATATTAGTGTTTTTAAACATGAATTTTAGAAAAAAAAAAACAAATATCTTAAATGCGGTAATTTAAAATTTGTTCCAAGTATAAATTTATAAAATGTAAATATGCATCCACCCACACCTGACTACAATTTTATTTGGTGTTCTACTTCCTAATATTTAGTATTCTAGTATAATACATATTTTCCCTAATAAAACATAATCTTATAACGTTTAAAAATTTCGCTTTTGAATGTAACATAGAGGCTACGAAGAGCGCATGTCAACCATCTCATAGAAGTTGTTTTCTCGCATTGCCTTTCATACATTTTCCTTTTTCCTTTGGGCCTTCGTCTATTTTCTTTGACGTGAAACTCTTTCTGATGTGTTCTAATATTTATAATTCTATATGCAGTGTCGTCGCGACTCTTACTATAATTACTTTGTCGTTCTCTTAAATACAGTATGTTTGGTAAAGATTTTGCTGCCAGTAAGAGTTCAATATTTAGGTGTTTTTTTAATTTGCTATTGAATTTATATCAAGACTAGCTGGCGCCCGCGACTTCGCCGCGTTGAAAAATAAAAAGTAGCCTATCCTACGTCTGTCCCGTACGTCTAAATTTTTGTCTACTAAGTTTTATGAAAATAAGTTAATTCGTTTAAGAGTTATAGAGATTGTATACATACAATACCTACACTTACAGATTTATTATTAGTATTGATGATAAGAAACCTATTAAATGCTCTAGAGAAAAAAATAAACTATAAAAAATATTTTGAAACCATATATAGGCTTGCTTACTACTACGTACATTTTTAGTTTCATTTCGAACATTACTTTTAACGTACAAAATAATTCTGAACTCGCGTATAATTCAATTCGTGTATAATTTTCGCTCCGTAACCAAACTGAATTTTCCAATTTTTTCCATTTCTTTTTTACACAGAATAAAAATCTGTTTTGGGCTACGTAATTGTTAGTTTTCGTAGAACCTGTGACGTTGTGTCTACGCTGAAAATACAGCGTACCAACGGATCGTAGCCAACGAGAACGCTACGAAAATGCGTAGACATTAAATAGCTCTACGTAACATTTGGAGTGCTGTCTGTCTAATTTTATTGTGATGAGTACACATTAAAAAACATATTTCCTATCAAAGAAGTTTTTCCATAAAGATGGGTTTTTAAATATGGTAAAAAAATAATTACTGAGTATATTCCTCTTCACCAGATCTTAACATTTATAAGCTTTTTTAAAAAATAAAACAAAAAACATGTCGTAACAATATATGTATTTAATTTACAAAATCACATTCATTAATGTGTCACATATGGTCTTTTAATTAAATAAATAAACATAGAGATACTAAACTGTATAAACTTCGACTTTTTAAATGGTTGTATTATTTCAAGATCCATTCCAATTTCTGAGCCTTTGAAAAGACGATGACATTTTTTTTTGTATATTATTAAGCAATAATAAATGCTAACGTAGTTCGTTCGGCACAGATATCCAATCGTAACACGTTCGTATGTTTGTGAAGCCGCAATGTTCTGATTTAGTGGAGTGTAAGGGTCGTTGCTTGCATTCGTACCCTAATCGTCGTCCGCTTGAAACATTGATGAGGTACCGTTGAGCGCGTGCGCGACTGTCGTCTCAAGATGACTAACTTTATATTCGTGAATGTATTGGCCTAAAATTTTCTACATTTAATATTTTAACTATGAGCGGTAAGTATTTTATTTTATTGTACTTTTTCATTTGTTGAAATAGACTAAATTTACATAAATTTTAAAATTACTAAAGGGAATTTATTCAGAGAACCATGCAGCACAGAGTGATTGCTATAAAGCTTATATTGAAATCTTTTATGAATAAAAATACGTATTTATTCTGCACAGTGGTCAGAGGCGGCTATTATTTAATTTGTCACTGTAAAAATTTAATCTACATAGGTTTCTTATGTGTATTTAATTTCGGAAAAAATAGGACAATTATAAAACCCGATTTTAAAAGTACAAGAAGTTTAGGTAAAATTAATTAATTTTAATTTATTGGATTGTTGCATAATTGACGCATTATATTATTTACTCGTTACTATATCATTTTACTTATGTGTTTTATTTTTATGTTAAAAATATTTATGTATTTAAAATATCAAGGATTTTAATATAAAATATATTTTGCCTTGTTTAGAGAAAATATTTATTTAGGGAAATCTTTTAAAATAGCTATGTTTTAAAGGATTCTAACGCATTCGGAGTAGGGATTCAAATAAAAATTGTCATGTAATTATACCTACTCGTATCTGCATGTACTCTTAACTTTAAAATTGTCGTTAATTGAAAGCCCAAATGCGGCTCAGGGGTGCCTAATGAATTAGGTTAGTATGGCGTGCACTGAATGCACTCAGGATATGCGGCGAACCTTTTACATGCTCTAATCCGCTCCATCCCTTTTAGTGTTACATCCCTTATCACGAAAAAAGGGGCGGTTTCACACTATACGATTTACACATTGCAACTAGTTGAACCTTATCTGGTTTGATTGATTTCATTCATGTTTAGGAAACTACACAATTTCAAACATATGAATTAATGTGGCTCCGAACTAACTATTGGGCCAAACATTAAAATTTATTTTTAATTTTAAGTTTGATAGTAAATTCTAGTTCTCCATGTTTGCGGTTTGTTTTCATAGGTAAACTCCATAGCAATCAAATTTTATCAATACTAATAAAAAATCTGTAGGGGTCAGTCATGGAGTAATTTACTTTGTTTTCAGAAATATCGTGTATATAGGCTCTATACATGATACTGAAACTAAATTGACCATTTTTAGAATTAACTGATTTTCATGAAACTTGGTAGATAAACATTTAGAAGTACGGGACACGTGATAGGCTACTTTGTATCTTTTTTAACACGGACGAAGTCGCGGGCAACAGCTAGTAAAGAATAAACTTGATATTTAGAAAAAAAAAAAAACACAAATGTATTCTATGGTTCCTTACATTACCTAATATAATGATTTCAAAATTGTTTTTCGTAATTTTTTAGACTTGTGTATAAAAAATCGTTTTCAATAGGTAATATACTTAACACGGCGAGGATAACACATCCATGAATGATGAAAACAGAATTACGTGGTTTCCTTTCATTGTTACAGAATTATTGTAATGTAAGAGTATTTATTCTTGTATTATTTATTTATTTGAGTATTTATTTATTTAAGAGTATTATTGTAATGAATCTCTATTTATTCTTGAATAGTTATCTACCTTGAGTAGGTAACTTATTTGTCAAATTCTTTAAATTAAAGTCCCAAATTGATTAGAATGTACCTCTAAGGGATGAGGTCCATTTATAAGTAATTCACCTGGACGCCACGTTTGCATTAAGTACAATAGTACACATTTTACACAGAAATTAATATTAAACGTCATACAAACGTTACAAATGCAAACAGACGCCGAACATTATACGAGCACAATGTAAGTTTACACAAATACATATACGGAGAGAACCGCCTTAAGAGTGTCCTAAAAGAAATAGTAAATATTTAATTAAGGTTTTTAGTTCGCGTCGTTAAACATCAAACCTTAAGAATTCTTACGAGTATTTCTTAACAAACGTTTAATGAACTTTTTTAATGAACGAACGGGAAGGCTGAGAACCGGCGTGCTAACCATAATGAATGAAATCTTATAAAGGTGTTCCAGAAACGAGCGGCGTTCTTATTTCAACACGTAAAACTTACTTTATCGGCTCTTTTTTTTGTATGTATGTACACACATTGCTGTGCTCCGGTGACAGTGTCTAGTAGAAATTACAAGGAAAAAAAATAATTTCTTTTTCGGAGAAGCCCCACAAATAAACTCTGTCCTTGGCTGGCACCTATTCCAAAATTAACCGACTATAAATTGTAAATAGGTATAATCAATACTAATAATATATCTGTAAGGGTTGGTAAGTTAATTTGTTTTCATAGATATCGTGTTTATAGGCTCTATACTTGATACTGAAACTAAATTAACTATTTTAAGATTTTTTTTCTGTATGTATGTATGTATATCCATACATAACTCCTCCATATAAACGAATTAACTGATTTTCATGAAACTTGGTAGATAAACATTTAAAAGTACAAGACACAGAATAGGTTACTTTTTTCTTTTTCGACGCGGACGAAGTCGTGGGCGCCAGCTAGTAGTATCTAGTATCAATAAAATATATCTTTGCTTTAAAGAAAATAACGGTTTTTTTTTATAAAAAAATAATTTTATTATTGTATAATAATTTCTTCTTTTCTCGGTGGACACTGTATAAAAATGATATATATGGTCTTGGACATAATCCACCATCATACCGCAGTACAATTATACCGCAGTGGCATAATCCACTGCAAATTGGCAAACGTTTCACTTAGAAGTAGACTGGGTATTCAAACCGTCATTGGCAATGGTCGAGGCAAACTCCCAACAGATTTTGGGAGATAGAGAATTGCATCATAATGTTAGGTGTTAGGAATATGAGCAGTTAATGAGTCGTTACGCTCTGTAATGATATTGTATGTTTGAATATGTGCCTAACTAATTACATTTACAAGGTAATAGTAATAATGCACTGAAACAACTGTACGAAATGTATCTCTGTAAGCATATTCGTGTAACATCTTGCTGCGATGCGTCGGAACGCATAAAACCACTGAAGTTTAACTGTTGCGATGTGGCCCCGTCGTTTCTGTAGACGAAAGACGTCTGGAATTAAAAGGGATCAAATATGAATGGCGTATGCATGATACATGAATAACCCGGGCCGCTCTTGGCGGCCGGGCGCGCCATTGCTCTCCGACAACTAAAACTGATACATTAATAATGCGTTTGCTTACAATGCGCTTTAAATGTAGATTTAGAGGCCATCTCTGTCGCGCAGACGTCTCGCTCGCACGGCGCACACGGCGCGCCGTCCATGCAAAATGTATGCGAAACGCGACTAACGTAACGTTCCCATACTTCCCTCTCAAGATAATGCTGTCGGGGATTGCCCCCTCCTCCCCCTTCTCCTCCTCCCTTCTAATCGGCCCGTATCGGTGGTCATCGCTGCGTCCTATCCGTCAAATCGTCCACACTAACTCCATTTCCACCATGGCGACACTGGTATGTTGTTTTATATGCATTATGTAGAGTCAATATCGCGAGCCGAGACTAGGAAATGTGAGTGTGAATAAATCATTAGATACAGCGCGTTTCACTAAAATATGCAATAGTTTTGTGTAAGTTGGACGCCTAGGGCGGGCGGCGCGCCGTCACTAAGTAGGCACCGATATTTTATATTTAATAAACTTACTATGTAGGTAATAACCACCGTTGCTCAACTCCCAAGTTTGTGTGTTTTCACCCATTATTTGTATAGCGGCACGTTTGCTCGGATTAATGTTAATGACCGGGACAAATGTGTGCACGTCCAGTGTTATAATATTTAACTTACTACGTTCTGGTATTACGATACATTTTTAATACACCCCAACAGCCATGAAGGACGGTGGTTATAACTTGGTAGTTGTAAATTGTGTTTCAACTATATACACACGAACTGTAACCACGTAAATTAATTAATCTAATGGTAAATTTAGTATTTTATGGAAACAGAAATTTAGATTTTTCGGATACAACCTTAACAATACAAGAGTGTACAATACAAACCTTAACAATGTGTGTGTAAGAAGCTGTTGGGTGCGAAGGACCAGTGGAGAGAAGCAGGCTGCTATTGATGGTGATGATGACGAGCTTGACATTGTGAAAGACAGACGTAGAAAAAGTGTTATAGACACCTCCTATTACAGAAGTCTAGTAGATTCTTTTACCTCTGTGGATTTTTAATAATTAATGTTTTGTCGTGAAATCGAAATGTTTTCTTTTAAACTACATAATATTACGTGTTGGGATGTGGGTGAGGACAATTGTAAATTTCGCACAAGGCGGCAAAAGTCGCTAAGGGTCAGTCACCTGCGCCTATCAAAGCCCCGGTGATTACTCATTGGTGTATAACACATGACAGCTAAAACGTTGATTGGAAAGAATCACGTCCGCTTCGTACTTCGATTCGTTCTTGCACCAACCGGGAACCAATCAAGGCGTAGGATCCGCTTGTGAAATTGAAATCATAGCGACTACGACGTAACAAGTTTCTTTCAATTCAAACGACAAAACTGGTCGGTAACGAAGTTTAGCTTTTAATTCCACGCCCAGTACGTACATGGCCGGCCGGACCGGTTTTAATTGATCTTGGTCGTTTTCTATTCGCTTCGCGAGAGGCGAATATCCGATTCTCTATGAACGGCGGACTCTGTGTTTTGCGTTCCTCTGATGTGTCATCTTCTTTAAAATTTCTACTTAGTCACACTGTGTAAGCTATTTCCAATGTAAACTGACATGGTACGTGAAAAGCAAAATGTATAGTTTGCTGAAGGATATAGTTTCGGAACGGAAAGAACATAGTGAATACTGTAAAGATTTAAGATATAATTTTTGGCGTCAATGTGTTTGAAAATGTTCAGAATCTAAAGAAACTTGTTTTTATGTCCTTCAAGATTCAAGGTAATTCAAAAAATTATGATAGCAAAGTTGGAGAGGATAAAGTTTGATACTGCTATCTACCATATTAGGTATGGAGACCAGTCGATAGCAAAAGGATTTAAAAAAATTCTACTATATGACTGTGTTATATTCGAATTCGTTTTTTTAGATACATACACATAAATAAAACTCTCAAAGGAAATATAAGGTACTCTCGTATTCACGTAAAACACACGGCCGTGTCCACGACACAGACACGCCCCATTTTTTTAATATTGTGATAACATTGCAAAACCGACTACAAAGTCCCAACCGATAAATATAACGCACCTCAATTTTTTTAGCAACGTTCGGCAAAGGAATCATCTCACAACTGAATCGAGTATATTGGATTTCAAATTCGTTATTGCAAGCCTTAGTTCGTGGTGCGAGATTTTTTTCTGCGGTGGACACAATTGCAAGTCTATATTGCTTTTTTCAGTTGACACTCGTCAATGGGTCGGTCGCCAGAATGTTTTATGGCTTTTGTAATAACGCGACTGGGGGGTGAACTACTACTGATATACGAGACCGCATTATTTTAGCCCCTATTGCCGTTTCGTTAAGGCTTTCCATGAAACTACTTATATCAAATATATTTAACTCATCACGTTTAACATTGTTATATTTAACTACTAGCTGGTGCCCGCGGCTTCGTTCGGGTTGATAAAGAAAAAAGTAGCTTATCCTGTGTCCTGTACGTCTAAATGTTTATCTACCAAGTTTTATGAAAATCAGTTAATTCGTTTAAGAGTTATGGAGGAACATATACATGTTCCTCCATACTTACATACATACATACATACACTTACAGATTTATTTTTAGTATTGATTGATATTGGATATAACTATATTATGTTATATTTAACTATACCTGTCACTTTTTCTTAATAATTTATTTCACGTCTAGTGACAGTAATTAAACACCCCCTGAAAATTTCCCTATCCCAACTTGTCTCTCATTCCTTTTCCTAACTTGATCATTCTAACTGCTATTTTTTTGGTGTTCTAAATACATTAGTTAGCTGAGGGTTTTATCAGTAAATATATGCCAGTCAAAAATCTTTATCTAAACGTTATTTAACGAAAACAACAAGTACTTATGTGGACTTAAAATAAAAAAATCGAGCAAAGTTTATTTATGAGCTAGCTTCTTTTATCGGAAAACAACGTAAAAATGTAGGTACATTAAAACTCGATAACAGTGTTCTAAAATCGATTATAGGCGACAACAATCGGACTGAAACTAAATCGCGATGTCAGTAGCGGCTATTTGCAACTGAACGACATTCGCCGGTCGTTACTAAGTGCGGCTCAATCTGTTTACAGAGGTAACTAATTGCATTGAAAAACATTGCTTATTGAGCACTGAATAAGGAATATTCTTTTACGACTAATGGCGATATTCAGGTGGCCGGCCCACCTAAGTGTAGGTGGCTACCACGGAACAGAATAACATACTAAAAGGGGTATGAGGGTGGAATCCTCGTGACATTTTGTAAGCACTACACGGCTTATCGTGTGTTTAGTTTGAATGCACACGATTTGGTGTATTTTTACTACTACCATCGACTAATATGATAAAGAATCAATACTAATAATAAATCTGTAAGTGTAGATATCTGTATTACAGGCGAATGCTCCCGCCGAGGAGCACCTTTAAAACAAACAATGTCAGATAAACTACTGGCCACAACAAACAAAACAAAAGCCGTTAATCTTGACAGTTTCCAGTTTATTTTATTGAAACAAATAAACGTTTTAATACAAAGTTCAATAAATTAAACGGTCGACGCTGCATAATTTATAGACTATAATTTCAGTTCAATCAAACGTTGACCGTGCAACATACGCAATTTAAATTCGCCGGTATTTTTGTTTAAAACGAATACTCGTTATTAATAAAAGTTTCATTTGGTCGATTAGTGAGGGGCCCGCGGCTGAGAGTGATGAAATTCGGGATTCATCCGGTATCCGGGTACCGGTTCGACGCGGCTCGGTATTTTCCACGCACTAGAGTCGAAATGCGTTATCTTTAATTTGTAAAACAATAAATGTTAATACATCAGACGCGCGGCTCGCTATCCGAATATTCGGTTCAATTAATTTTTTTTCAGCGCCGAACTAATTTGTGAACTACACCGTTCGGTTTTCGGTTCGTGTTCCTGCGGCGATTGTAATTATTTTGTTTGCAAATGTTTTTCGCGAGAGAATTTAACATGTTGGCCGATGGTCAATATTTGATCCGGACGGTGTTGAAGCAACGAAGTTGAGGCCACTTTCTGTGCCGGCAATTATTTCAATTTAATTTTTATTCACAATTCGTCGCGTATTTAACCACTTTAAATAGTACACAGTTTGAATAAAGTGTTTATGCTTCATGTAAAGCTGATGTTCCGGACGGATGCGGCTTATTCAATCGTAATTGGGTCATTTGGGTCACTTTAGCTCGTTAAGACGCTCTGTTTACCTCCAATTCTTTTTAAACTCTTTTGTCTTTAACTATGTGACGCCACAGGCCGATAAATAGTGACGTTTTATGTCACGGTTTGGTTAACACAAATAAAAGATGCCCAAAAGAGCTATTAGACTATATTCTATTGTAATTATAATTCCAAATGATTGCTAGTGTTAAGAAAAATAAACGGCAGGGTGTCAAGTAAAAGAAGTCGCATTTTAGTTTAAATTTACAAGTAAGTTCTGGAAAATAACAAATGTATTGTAGGAAACCAAGGTTAGGTT
This sequence comes from Synanthedon vespiformis, assembly GCA_918317495.1. Taxonomy (NCBI): domain Eukaryota; kingdom Metazoa; phylum Arthropoda; class Insecta; order Lepidoptera; family Sesiidae; genus Synanthedon; species Synanthedon vespiformis. The sequence goes on from OU906947.1 coordinate 11,241,838, forward strand.
AGTTATGTATAATGATGTTGATTTTTCGCAAACACTTGTTTAGTTGCTGTTGACATGTCATAGTAGGACAATATAAAAAGTTCTAATAATAGTTTCTTTACTTAGAAGTGAGATCATTTAAATATTATTTTTGAGATTTCGACACATGTTTATTTATTTATTACTAGTTGACGCCCGCGACTTCGTCCGCATTGAAAAATGAAAAGTAGCCTATATATCCTGTGTCCTGTACGTCTAAATGTTTATCTACTACCAAGTTTCATGAAAATCACAGTTAATTCGTTTAAGAGTTATAGAGAAACATACATACACAGAAAAAAATTCTAAAAATCGTAAATTTTGTTTCAGTATCATGTATAGAGAGACCAACCCTTACAGATTTATTTTATTAGTATTGATCACAAGTCATCTTAGTCAAGTAACAATTGGTGTTACAATTATTAGGTTATTACTGTAGGTAGTCATTAAATTCATTAAATTTTACCTATAATAATTATATTGTCTGCAAATATTTATACATGTAATATATTTTCTGTGCGTGTTTATGTCACTGAAGTCCTCCTAAATGGCTGGACCGATTTTGATTCTGTCTTCACTAGAGGGATAGAGGGATAATCAGGAATGGTTTGTATTTAAAAAAATGATCGCGGTCACCCACTATAAAATAGCGCATTGGAGTTATTAATGATACGATAGATAAATAACAGGAATTACAGAACAGCTTATTACAGGAAAATTGGTAAAAGAAAATACTTACTTAGATAAGTATTTTTTTAATCACATTGAAATGAAACTGCGGAACATACAAGATAAAGACATTTTATTTTAAGATTAAGAGTCAGTCGAAAACATCTGAAATTATTCAATCGATTTTTATTCATCTGACAATAATTGTCAGATTTCCAATCGGACAATGTTATGTTGGAATTATGTACTAAACTGAAAATATAACTATGTTTTAAAAATAATCTCTTATTGATATTTTTGCTATGAGAATCGTTATCGATAAAATTTAATTGCATATTGTCACAGTCATACATGATTATATTTATAATTTAATTGTAGTGAGAGGGCACACTGGGTTCCGCTATCATAAACTGAACACTCTGTCCTGCTACAGTTTGTACTATCGTGTGCAGAAGAATATTGTGACGTAACAATAAAGGCTATTGTCTTTTTGTGTGTTCTAAGGGATCATCATGGTAGGAAGCGCATTTTTTATAAACGGGGAGTAGCTTACCTACGAACAAGATAAGTCACAACATGGCGCAATTTATGTATAGTAGAATTTCCCAGTCTAATTTAGCATCCCGTTTGACGGCAGTAATGACCTTCTCACAGAAGACCACCATGAAATAGCAGGTGTGCTGTGAAACACCAATAAGTAAGAAATGCCAGAGCCTACTTCTTTACCCCTTTATTTTTTATCCTAGTATGATTGGCAAAAATATAATAAATAGAGTACTTAAATAGGATTAATAGGGTTTTTAAAATTTTACACAAATTAATATCTACTGTTTACTGTTATGTAACTGTAAAATTTTGAATATATATTATATTAGGTACTTTAAAAGGTTACTTACCAATGCAACTGTTGTGTTAATTTACTTGTAGGTACTTACAAATGAGGTATCAATAAGGTTACTAAATGACAACATGTTACGAAAGGCAGGCTAAGGATTAAGGACACTGTTAATACATAATTTTATTTTAAAACGACCAACAAAAAAATGGTTTTTCGTCGGTGACATATCGCAGGAATCAAGTGTTGTGTCACGATGCGTCCACATTTCACAACACCCAATATATTACTTTTATTACTGGACTCGTTAAATGCGCAATGAATTCAAACGGTTTTTCATTTCGTTTGTCGCATACACAATAAAATTAAAATAAAATCATTAATATTAAATTATTATAATTCTTTAATTACTTCATTACTATTTGTAATCTTTGAAAATGTTGGGGGCGTGGGGGGGGGGAGGTTAGAATCACGTGGCCGGGTTCATGGTGCGACACGTGGTCGAAACAAAAACTTTGAAAAAAACACCACGTGGTTTCGTAAACATATATTTTCATAACATACTGGATTAAGATTAAGTGTAAACATTTTAATAATTAACTCACCAGATAAGTGGAATCCTACCCGAGATTGGTCATCATCATCATCATCATCATCTTCATCATCATCTTCATCATCATACTGTGTCTTTTCACTTATAGACCTCTCCTAAATCTCGCCACCACACACGGTCCCCTGTCAAAATATGGATTAATACAAAATTTCCACTCAAGTCTTTAAAAAACCTGCGCGGGAGTGCAGTATTCGATGTTTCACCGACAGAGTTACCCGAACTGACTGAAAGTTCGATCTTTAGGGGTGAGCGTCGAGACGCCTGCGTTGATCACACCCCACCTACCCTTACCAATGCTTTCCCCTCCGTAATATTAGATATGTTTTGTTTAGTACAAAACAAAAATTATAAATTCAAATAATTTTATTATAATGCATATTGCATATTACGTTTGCATAATTTCGTATAATTATTTTGTTTTGATATAGAAATCGCTGAAATTACAAAAAATAAGTAAGACACATTTCGACGGGCGAGATAGTAACGGGCGAGATTTTATTATTACTCGCATTCCAGAACAAATTCCAGAATCAAGCGTTGGTCATGGGCTAAGTGACTATTCGGACACGACTTGTCCGAAATTACACTTTTTAATTTAACGTTTTTTCACCGACTGACTAAATGTAAATGATCATGAAAACAAAAAGTTGTACCATCAGATAAAAAGTATTAAAATTATTTTAATATTTTTTTAAATATATATTTAATATAATACGTAGAAAAGGAGCTTACGATATTGGTACGATTATCACATTGGTAGTAGTACTTTAATAAAGAAAATTATTATTACCTATTATTATTATTAAGTATATTATTTATTACCTAGTAACGTTCATCGGTAGACAGATTTATTTAAGGCAACAACATATTCGGCTTGAAAACTTAACTTATACCTGACCGTACAAAACAGTTTTTTTTTTCATGAAGTCCAAATCGTCAACTAGCCCGTTAGTCTGGTCTTAGAATTTATCCAATAAACTTTAAATCACACTTGCCAGTAACTCGCGAGATACTAGCTTAAATGACTCACCTATCCAGAGATAAGAAATTGTTGTCGTATCAACAATGAAAAAGAATTTATTGTTCTCAAAAATATAATAACAAAGAAAGCCACATGCCGCCGGACGTAGACCGAAGGGTTTTATTTGTGGTTCTCACTTTCTGTTAAAAACATGGTACTATTATTCTCGGCTCCATTGATACGACAAATATTTTTTGCCTTTCTCATTATGGTACATTCATAAAATAAATGTGTAATAAATTCCAAAATACAATAAATACAAATTAAAAAAAAAAAAAAATTTAACATGGTAAATGAATGTTTCAGTAACAATCTAAACAAAAATTTTACTATCGTTTACTATTGAGACCACAGTTTACTATTTTATTTCGATAAAATAAAAATAAACTACTTATTTCCAATTTCTCTCAAATTCAACAGGATCCTTCCCATATCACATAGTATGGTTAGTTATATTGTAGATATACTATATTTCGCCCGAAAATTCGTCCGCGCCCCTTTGCTAAGGTGTGGAAACATTTTTCAATTTTTATTGCTCATAATATTTTGTCATGCATTGTATTTTTTTTTATGTCTAAACTATTTTCAAAATATTGTCTGTTGACATTGAAATGCCGAACCTTTTTAGAACCGGAGAAAGTTGAAACGTTTAGTTCAAAAGAATTATACCGTTGGCAACAAAAAAGAAGCATTTGTCCAAATTTGAATATTACCCGCTCTTAATTGCTTTGTTAAAAGTTGACAATGACGATATTAAAATATTTAATTTTTAAACTATTTATCGTTGCAAACCTAACTGCACTTATTTGTAATAAGCAGGTACGCTCTATTTATTTGCTAAACAAGGTTTTGTTAGGGTGTGTGTACATTGCAACACTTCTGGTTAAAAATAGTCCGGAAATCTTTTCACATAAAATGCATATTATGGTATAAATACATAATAAAACATTTATCATAACGAATTAACATTAGCGCCACCTCTGTTCGAATGATTACCGGTGTCATCTAGTGTTCGCAAAGATGTATTATCGCGGTCGAAGTCTGGCATCAACATTTCTTGATCTAATGAGTTTGTCGGTCTCAACCGGCGCAGGCTTTTTATCTAAACTAAATGCCTCTGCTGAGCGAAAAATTGGTGCAATATAAATCGTATCACGTAGCTCATAACACTAGCTAGTATAGTTTGCGTAAAAATTAAAGATTTAGTGTGGTATTGCACAAATTTTTCGCATTTTTCGCCTGTCGCTCAGCAGAGGCAATTAGATAATAAGCCTGCGGATCAACTGAAACGCGCGCTGAGGAGCGATACAAGAGCTTGCGCGCGAGTTGCAGCGCGATGCGCGGTCATTTGAACTAAGCCTTATATGTACGTAAAATATGTTACGTAACATAGAATGAATTATTGTTAGATGGCGCAATAACTCTGAAACTTCATGAATATTCTAAAATTAAAACTAACGCGTAACACATACCGTATGACAATTTTCATTTTACTCCCATAAATTTTCAAGGACTTTTTTCTTAAGGACTTCTTAAACTCCAAAAAAGCAAGTCAATGCCTTAGAAAAATTAATTACTAAAAACTTGTAAACGCGGATTAAGGGAATAGCTTTTATTATAAGTATGTATGTATACGGAGAAGAAAGTAGACTGGAATCTCCTACTCGACTACTATTACTTATGTACTAAACACTTGAGTTTTAAAAACTAATAATACAAATATCTTGTTCAAGTTAAAAAGTTAAAAATATCTTCATAGTTTAGTCTTGTTTGTCATAATATGTGACATGAAAAGGTCTCTGCTGTGTGCACAGAGCTTTTCATGTCACGAGATTATCGGCCATATACAATATCCAGTTGGTTAATGAATTAAGCCGAGCGAGCCCGAAAACAATTTTGTCGGCACAGGGGTGATAATGCGAATTTATTATATCATTTAAATGTCCAAGCGTTAACAAAATGATAGTTATACAACATTGGGCAGCCATCCGCCCGTTCACACTACTCGTACTCAATCGATATTATTATTATGCATTTGCGAAAATTACATGCGTTCACATCTAAATTTTATGGATTAGCTTGTTTTAAAATTTGATTATAAGTTGCATAGATTGCATAGAAATCATTGCCTATTGCAAAAAACATATAGGTGTATCCTAAAAGGGGCATACGCCGAGAAATATTGTTTCTCGTTGACATCCTTTTTGACGGCAAGAGTGAACAAACGCCCTAAAGCGATTTTTTTTTTTAGAAAATCGATTGATAAAGTAATGAGAAAGAGGCTTAGATAACGTATCATCTAGGGAAAGAGGTTTAATTTTCTTGGTTATCCTATATACAACAAAAATATAAATATTTCACCCCTATTGTTGGAATTCCGGTAAAATAAAAAGGCGTTCACTTTTAAATAATATGGCTTGAAAATGTAGTGGCAATTGTTGGGAACGTGTGCCGATTTAACACGACAGACAGACTGTGCAAACATTGAACGGATTTTAGTGGGAACAACTAAAAAAGGCTCGCGTCCGCGAACGGTTTATCGTAAACCAACAGTGATACAGGCCCAGTAATAATTGGTCACGGCAATTAACGCGGTGCCCTGCGACCGGTGCTGCATCGGCCGGTCCGGCACTCTAACACCACATTACAATCAAATCACAGTATGAAAGCTACCTGGAAAATGTACCCTCTATCTAGGACTTAGGAGTTAATATGAATAGTTCATTGGATTAGTGGTTACGGTGCATTGCCTTCGGGAGGTAGTCTTGGGGGATGGTGCCAAGGTTCTGACAGGGAGCATAGGCTCCCCATACAATCGGGTATATGCAATGTGTTGGCGTGTGGTCGCGTACGTAGACAGCTGCGCGCGCATAACTGTGAGCATAAGCATGTTGCTGACGCGAACCCATACATTTTTTCCCTACCAAAAAACGTATAAAGCGGCTATAGAAGTTTTCACTTCAAAAAAAAAGTTTGCATTGTCTTAACCCTTAGGAGTCTTGGGTCCACCGAAGATCACCATGTAATAACAGCATACCGAGAGTTAAGCCCCTCCACTACTACACGGTCTTGGCCCACCTAAATGCTTCGTAAGGCCTCGCTCCTTTGCTTTTCAACAGACTGCCAAAAAAGGAGAAGGTTCTCAATTCGACTGTTTTTTTTTTCATGTTTGTTACCTCATAACTTTCGACTGTGTGAAATGATTTTGATGATCCTTTTTTATTTGAAAGCTAGTCCAGCTTCCCGTGTGGTTCCATTTCAATTTGGTCCTATAAACCTATAAAGATAGGTATATAACTTTATAGATAAACTTCAAAAGAGGCAGAGAGGGCTAATAATTATCAACTTCTCTTGATCATCAGCTAAAGACCATCAACCGTCATGTATGCAAGTCCTTACTTATTATTATAAATGTGACTGTGAGTTTGTTTGTTTGTTTGTTTGTGACGCTTTCACGTAAAAACTACTGAAGCGATCACGGTGACATTTTACATACACGTTTTTTGAGATACCAGAAAGGACATAGGGTACCTTTCATCCAAGAAAAAAGTACTGTCCCCGAAAGATTATCTAAAATATAAAACTGTAACTAACGCCTGTGGCCAATGTGTTATAGCAACAAGGCGTCAAGCGTTATAATTGCTTTTATATTTTTAATTTATCATCGCGTACGAAGTCGCGTGCACCGGTTAGTCTAAGATAAATTAGAACTGGTTAACGGAACTAGGCTCACACACACACATTACTCAGAATATGTACGCAATATTTCCCCTGCTGTTTTGTTTACACGTTCTGTGACCGGTGGTTATATTTGACGTGAGTTTTTAACCACAATCGGTACATAGAGCGACCCACGGGTATTATTCGGTGCGCGATCGACCGACGAACCGAGTTGAACACTCTAGGGAAACCATCCACTTGTGGTCAATTGATGCAAATAAAAAAAAAATGTATTCGGGAATTTAGTTTAAGGCTCAAGGGAATTTAGTGTAGACTCAATATTAATTGAGAAATTATGAAAGGCTATGATTTTCAAAATAATTTAAATAAGCATTTGCAGTTTTCCATTCGTTAATTTCTTAGGCTCATAATAGGTACTTTTTTGATTAATAAGAAATTATTATGTACTTAATATATCCACACCTGTCTGTTTCTTCAAAACCATCCAATGTATCAACATACGTTGATACGCTTTTCACTAATAGAAAAAATTTAACCGAGGTAGATTTGTAAATATAATTTGCTAAAAATTGCAGCCCGCTCGATGTGAGAATACCAACACAACATTTTGATCAACAGCAACATTTAGGCCGGTTTCAGTGCTCTCTTGACGGTCAGTCCTGACGATCCGCGTTAGCAATACGCGTGCGTACGATCAAGCGAGCTCTGTAACGACTTGTGAATTTTCATACAAATGACAAGCGCGTCGGTCGCACGGTTAGGAGTGCGTATCGTCAGTACTGACCGTCAGGAGAGCACTGAAACCAGCCTTAAGCATTAGCACATACTTCCCGTTGTATCATTTTGATAATAAACAATGCGAAACAGGTCAACCTGATAACGTTAATGAATAACGTCCAAATAATATAATTGTCAGGTGCTAATTGATAATAATTATGTGTTGAATAACACGATTCACGGCACTAAGTTTAATAGGACACGAAGATGAAAATAAATGGAAAATTGTGCCTCGTAAAATAATTAGGGACGCCGGGTGTGGTGTGTGTGTCCAGTGAAATCGGACACTTAAAATTCGTATTGTTGATAAATGGTTTAATTGTTTCGGCAATTAACTAGGGGGCCAAACAAACCGTAAGGGCTCTGTAATTTGCGACCGTTGACGCTGGTCGCGTCGCTTCCTAATCTAACAAATATAATTAGTAGGTAAAACTAGGAGTATCTACAATTCTACACCTATTCAAATTAGTGACAGAGCGCACGGGCTAATATTGTTCACAGAACGTTTATCTTGGTTAATTGCAGTTACTAAAAAACTTAACAAATCGTAAACTTTATCGTTAATAATATCTAATTGTTAACACATCACAATAAAAACACCTAGGTATAGTTTTTCGTTAAAGAATTAACGTTTCTATAAAGAGGTCTATACAGAAGGTTACAGTTGGCCAATCCCCCAATGACTTACATTAAGTTATATTAACCATAAATATAACTAGTGTTGAAAAATGAAAAACAAAAAAAAGTAGGCAATTATTTTAATTGTCTGCACATCTGCACAAATCTGCAGAATTCTCCAAATTAAAATTAAAATCGCATCAAATTCAGCTTCACTATCCGTACTGAATAAACTTTAAAATATGTATATTAATTTATTATAGGGGTATTTTCTCTATACAAAACCTCGCGGTACAGTTCATTCATTTTTATTTTCTGGGTTCAATTTAAAATAGATGAATTATATGTGATCACATTCGGAACCCATCTTGCATTTTGTTTTATGCTGTTGAATAAAAACATTAAATTTTATACATAATACATAGAATATATCGATATATTTTACATATTTAGTAATGAGGATGCATCGTTCCGAGTATTCATGGGGATTCGGTAATACATGAATAAAGCATGAAATGGTAATATGTATTTTCTATCTTTTCTTTGCCACATATCCAGGCCAACGCTCCCGCCACATCTCAACGAATATTATAAAAGGGCTGTGTTGTTTCTCTCTATGCTTAATCATGTAATACGTTTGAATCCATTCAGTCGTAATTTAATGCGACGCCTGAAAGCATGCCAGGTCCCCATGAGGGCGCGGGAAACACTGGAACATTTCATTTATACAATAGCGCGTTCAACTTTTTATAGGAACAATATTATTATTATTTTTTTATGCGAAATAAGAGCGGATTCATATTTTATTGTCTCATATTGACGTTCGGAAAATAAAACATTCAACGTCGACTGTTGATTCGGAGAGAAACAAAGCTCGAGTTAATGCAAAAATTAAATTGCCACCGGATCGACGAAAAAGTATACTGAAGCGATTGTTCGGTTATCGTTAGTCATGTTTCGGGTATCCGTAATAACCGCGGCTATCTGAAATAGAAAAAAAAACATTCCGCGTCACAATTACGTATCCGTTTTGGCGGAACTTGAACGGATCTTGCAAATTATTATTAAATTTTTTGGCGTATTTGAAATTCAGTTATAATAAATTCTATTTTAAAAATATTTTTGTTCCTTGCTATACGCTTTTACACCACCTTGAACATTTAAACAGAAGAGTGTCTAACTAAAATTTTGACAATAGGTCGTCCGAGCACCATCGAACAAATCTAGCTCGTCCAATTTTGTCCAAAGGACTGCTGGAACACAGCCCAGTTCGCCTCCTAATTTCACCAATAGTTTGTAAAACCAATGGTCACTTACGGTAGCCAAGAGACAAACAAAAATAATATAAAAATACTATGCGTACGTTATAAAGAATTAGCCTAGAATTCCGCGCATTCGTTAAACTCAGAGCACTCCAGTGTTTGTACTACTGACTAATATTATTAGAAATATGTAGAGAGCGTGCCATGTGTCTTGTAAAGCAGATAAAATATTTATGTGTGTTCCTATAATGAAGAGCAGCAAAGTTAGCGAGCACAAAAGCGCCGCGGGCGACCCATGTATGTAAAAAAAGTACACCGATTCGCAGTCGACAAGCCAACACCACCCAAATGTACCTAACACTCGAAATGTTTTTAAAACGAAAGCGCAACAAATCGAAATTCACAAAATGTTTGCAGTTATGTAATCCTGCTACTTTTTCCAATTTTCGTATAAACTCTTTTTTGTTTAAATAAAACATGATTTTCACAAACATCTGCCTACGCAAATTAATGATGAGTTCAAGTAAACATTTGTAACATTTTCTTCATTAACAATAACAATGAAAAAAAATTTTTTTTTCTTCAAATTTTTCCCTTCGAATAGACTAAACACACAGATTGAGTTTATCTTGATTTAATCTTGGATTCATGTACAAATTATCTAATAAGAAGTTATTTAACTAAAAAGTTTTCCTCTAATAAAAAAAATGTTATAGAAACATGCAATAATCTAATAAAAGGGAACATACCAAATTAAAATTCCATATGTTAAATTGCATGCGGCTTTATCTTTTGTATCACTGTTAGTTTTTTTCTAGTCTCATTTCTTTTGTACTTTGTATTAAATACGAACGCAAACTTTCAAATACTTCACGGGTAATAAATGTTTCGTAAAGAAGTTTTATAGTATTTTTTTTTTTATTTTAATTGATACCGCAAAAAACATGATTATGGATAGAGGCCGCTCAATATTTCCACTGAAGCATTGTCAGCCATGCAACTGATTTTTTTCTAGATTATAATTAATTTGTGATAAATTAATGCTTCGGCCAATATCTACTAAAATATAATTACAATATTCTAACATTTACAAGAGTTTCATTACGATTTTTTTTTAAATTTATTACTTACTAACCGATGCTCGCGACTTCGCGTTCAATTAGGAGTTCAATTAATTGAACTATTGGGACTTTTTAGTCTCAGTAGTTCAATTACGGACACGGCCGTGTGTTATATGTTTTTTTTATATCCAATGAATTGGAATATACCATACAAGTACCCTATGTTCTTTCTGGTGTCCCAGACAACGTGTATGCAAAATTGCAGATGGTTCAGTAGTTTTTGAGTGAAAGCGTAACAAACAAACAAACAAACAAACAAACTCACATTCACATTTATAATATTACTAAGGATTAAGTACCCCTTTGGGAGCAGTACTTTTTTCTGGATGGTAGGTACCCAATTGATCCTTTCCTGTATCAATCATTATAGTCCTGTAAACTGGCAGTAGGTAATGCAGGTTCGCGTATGGAGATTATTAGTAAGTACAAGCTGGCGCCCGCGACTTCGTTCGTGTTGAAAAAGAAAAAAGTAGCCTATCCTGTATCCTGTACGTCTAAATGTTTATCTGCCAAGTTTCATGAAAATTAGTTAATTCTTTTAGGAGTTCTGGAGGAACATAAATACATACAGAAAAAAATTGTAAAAATGGTCAATTTAGTTTCAGTATCATGTATAGAGCCTATACAAACGTATTGCGTATAAGTCAAATATGCGTGAAAGAAATAAGTCATTATGCGAGTAACCCATTTTTGTATGAATAAAAATTTTTGTTCAGTAAACTATCGAGTGGGGTATCAAATGGAATGTCCCAGTTGTTTCGTAGAAAATAAAATATTAATGTATAAGTACTTGACGCGTAGTCGCTTTGATATCAGCGAGTAACTCTATCTAGCTATTGCGTGCAACAGCTACACTAGTATATACTAATATTATAAGGAGGAAAGATTTGTTTGTTTGCTTTGAATAGGTTCCGAAAGTACTGGACCGATTTTAAAAATTCTTTCACTGTTGGGAAGCTATAATATTATCAGCGAGTAACATAGGCTATATTTTATAAAGTTACGCGCATGAAGTCGCGTGCCACAGTTACAAAGTAATTCATTAAAATTCTCGGATAAAATCACTGACAGAAATTAGTATGAATAGCTTTTATAATGATAATTATGTGCGTAAAAATAAACTTAAAAAGTTAAAAGAACAAAAAAATACTGTGAATTTCCACTTCTTGGGGCCCATGTGGGGTTCGAACCCACGACTTTCGCGTTAAGAAACTTGACGCGACGCTCTAACCAACTGAGCTAATGAGCCTGTTGAAACTACTTACAAATTACGGCAACATAATGTTGCCAGCCGATATAAAATGCAAGCTAGTGTAAAATGATACTGAAACGTTTCTGTTCACAACGGACGTGACTTGACGAGCCCGTTGCACGATAGGTTAAATATGCTTGCCTTAACGTTCTGTTCCAAGAGCTCCGGGTTGTATTCCCGGTAGGGTCAATTTTGCAATTTAACTTTTTCGGTTCTGGTTTGATCTTGAAAAGCAGTGGCAGGACAGGACACACTGCGTGGAGGCTGTAGCCACTTCTTACAGAAGGCCACCGTGAAAATTTGATTCGATTTTCGATGAGTGAGTAAGGCGTGCCAAAGCCCATTTAATGCCCATCCCTTATCCTCAGTCAATCCCATGGTTATGGTCGGAAGCGCACTCGCAGCACCTATGACGTTGCTTGTGTTATTGGCGACGGTAGCCACATACCATCAAGTGGACAGTCAGCCTGTATCTCGACCTTGACAACTGCTACCATCTGTCTTCGTTGTGATGAAATAGTAAGTATTCGCTTTGAATTAAGGTGCAATATTGCACAACTAATTTTGTAGATTCTCGGCGATAACTAAACATATTTAAAATTTAAAGGTTTTTCTTAATTATTGCGTAAAATATTTAAAAAAAATTGCCGATTAAAACTTATTTATAAGTTTATTAATAAGTTTAAAAACAAATATAGCTGTCGTTGTAACGTTGTTTGTATGTAAAAAAAAATTGGTCGTGACGAAGTCGCGGGCACCCACTAGTTAATTACAGTTCAACCTCAAAAGAAACTTATATATTTATCTCTATAACTCTACATATCTCTACATTAAAGTTATCCCCCGACTTAGTTATATCATCGGTTTTCTGAGTTGCCTCCCATTCTGGAGGCAGACCCATTCATGTAAAAAAAATAGTATTGATTGTTTGATAATTTTATTTTATTTCTCTTTTCAGGTAAGTACAATGCTGCTCCTTCTAAGTGCGGATCTACCTTTTACGAAACGTGTAATAGGTAAGCCAGGATTGAGTGCTGTTTTTTTGAATTTCATGCGAACAGTCACAATCGGAAAACATATATAGTGTTAAAAAATTACATTAACCCCATTGGCGTTCGCGTGAATCCACAAAAATCTCTGCAGAGTTCGGTGTCTTCTATTTTCTAATTGACGCTTTTGGAACGCACCCCCCAATTAGTCCACCACGTGTGAAGTAGCAGGCCGGACAGATAAAAACTCACTCCTTTACCGAAACGATCGATCGTGGACATAAAAAGTACAATTCGAAGTGCATCGCCTTTTTTCGAACTCTCGGGCGCGGCGCGGCCTAGGTAAGGGGTGAGGGGATAGCGGCTGAGTGGGGCTGTAGCGCACCCCACCCACCATCACCCCTCCAAGTCGAGTGCTTGACGCGCTTGGGAAGTGCTTTTTGGGTGCCCGGGATGACGGGAAGGCGTCAGCGACGCCTACGGTGGCCCGCCGGAATTAGCTTCTAGCGGTCCGCTCGATGGACGCTTCAATTACTAACAATAACAATACAATACTGATTAATTTTGATCACCTATTTTCGCACCAATAAAACGTTAGTTAGTACTCTAGTTTGCGGTCTCATCTGTCTATCTATTCCGGCTAATTATTTAACAAGGTCTAAAAATACATATTTATTTGTCTAATTTCGTTGCGGACTTGTAGCTTGAAGGCAAAACGGACAACGAGCGACAGTACAAATTATAAATACAAATTAAAAAACATGCAACGAACACCCGCAGCTAGTGTAAAAAGCACTTTATCATAAATTAACATTCCAATGTGCGTTAATTATTAACGTCTACTATTTTAATCATTTATTGATATAATTTATATAGTTGCGTACAGAACCGCTTTAATATGTAATTATGCATTCAGTTTATACTTTGCAATCATTACGAAAGTTGGACGGGAGTTGAAGATCTGCTTTTTTAAACTACTTCATGAAATAAACTAGATGAAACACATATATTTGATATTGCAATTAAGAGAGGTTTTTCAATTACACATTCAATGGAACAATTTAGTATGTTTTTAATATGAAAGACTAATAAAATTGTCACTCTTAATTAACTTTAATTATAGTATAGGTACCCATCGCTATCAAAACTGAAAATATTACTAAGTAAAATATAAAATTTCAACCCCTGACAAAATTTTATAGCATTAATTTTATCGAATGAATCTTTTAATAAATGAGAAAAAGATGCTTATAATATAGCCTGTATGCACACTTGGTTTTTGAGGAAGAATTTTATAAATGCGTTCATATATTTTATAAATAAATATAAACAACAACGACAATTTTATAACTAACTAGCTTTTGCTCGCGACTTCGTCCGCGTTGAAAAATATAAAACACCATCTACCGTAGCGGATCGCTAAAAATATCACCAAGCAGTTGTCATGTTAATCGCTTCATTTTAGATTTCCCGTCACTTTATTTTAGATTTTCCGTAGGAATGAAGCATTTTCCCGCTGCAAAAAGTAGCCTATGTTCATTAGGGATAATGTCGGCTTCGAATGGTAAAAAAATTTATCAAATCGGTCCAGTAGTTTTGGAGCCAATTCAATACAAACAAACAAAAAAATCTTTCCTCTTTATAATATTAGTATAGATTTGAGTTAACGAGACATGCTGGTAATTTGTCTCTGATAACTCGAATCATGTGATGTGGAATGGAAGCCGCAGCGGACCAATTTCCGTTATAAAATAAAATTAAAACCATAAAAAATTATTGCCACTGAAATTGTAAGTCGCTCATGTTAAATCTATCATTAGTGAACTATCATTAGTCACTTATAATTTGTTGGCTTGCTGTGTCAGGTTATGAAGGAAAACCACATTTTTAAATCGGGAGATAAAAATCGAATAAGTTTTAAAGCGATAAATTACAGATTTTACTTTAAATTATACTTATAGCGGACGATTTTTACATTAAAGCACAAACGAACTGCTGAAATTATTTTTATTTTATATTAATATTCTTAATGGTAGGAGAGCCCAGGAGGGGGTTTTTGGATTTACTCGAGCGCGTCAGATATTGCCAATGTATATTCCCCACGTGTCTCCGATAACAGATATTAATCTGCCGGTATGGTTGGTGGAGTTGGTGGGGGGTTGGGGTAAAATTTTAAATACAACTCGAGCGCGTCAGATTTTCAGAAGGGATGTTAAGTGAACCTAAACTAAGCTCTCATTTAAAATTCAGACGATTTGGATGTAACGCAAGCTCGCGGCAGCTTTTTGAAAATGCAAAAAATATTTTGCAATACTCGAGCGCCTCAGTTTTTCATACAGACGGTTCAGCCTGAATTCCTGATCGTGTTGTTTTTTTTTATATACAGAGTCTAAAAAATTTTGAACGCCTGTAGACACTCGCCCCACTGCTGAAATGAAAAATTTCATATAACCTTTTTTCTTCTTACCATCCAATCTTCAAAGTCCAATAGGTCTCCATGGCGCTCGAGTGACTCCACATTTAGCATCGTGGGCTCTCCTACCATAAAGCAAAAATTTAAACAATTACTTATTTCAACGTTTCTCTAAAAGTATCGATGTTTAAGTGTATAACTAACTCATTTATAAGTAACGTCTCGAACCAGTTTGTTGGCAACGGTACTTACGTTAATATTTAAACTTTGCAATTTTAATTGTAAGAAACCTTTCGAGTGTGCGAACTATTAATCAATTTAAATTAATGTACGACACAAAATATCGATTATAAAATGCCATTAATAAATATAAAGTTAAGTTTAATAGGTTTAATTAAACACCTTTGAGCAATGCTTCATTAATGAAAGAAATTAATTTATTTAAAATCGAATTATATTTTATGTGCGATTGCTTTTTGCGATTGTGTGACTTTATACATATATCTGTATAAATTATCACATATTATATTTTGAAATAGTATACCTAAACTTCTTTAACTTTTTTAAATACTTCACTTCACTTTCTTTAGAATGTTGGGTTGTATTCCCAGTTTCCAGTAGTTCAGTTGACACGAAGTTAGATAGATAGATTTAAGCATATTTTATCACCTATATTATTATAAAAATAAAGATTATTCTTTGTAGCCTTTCACTTCTTATTATAGTTAGAAAGAGTTTAAAAACGTTATGTTTTAATAAAAATTGTACATTATGCAAGCAAAAAAGTAGAATTTCTTGTATCAAAGTGGTTGTAATCTCGTCACGCCTTCGGATCTCTAGCTGTCGGTACACTTTTTGTTAGTATCTACTATCTTTTTCGCACACACGCCGTATGAATGAGACAGGTTGTTTGATTAAACGCTTGGTCAGACGATTAAAATAAGTAAATATGGCTTACAAGTAAGTATATAATCTAATAAATGAGTGTTGATGACCGATCGACATACTTAAACGTCCACGCCGATTAAAGGTTACAATAATTTTAACGGGACTGTGCTATGTGACATTTATAACAGTTAACGGGATTAGATTTCAAATATCTTATTGTTAGGCCTGAATAGAAAACGAAACCTTAAATGTACTCAAAAAATCCATGCTTATCTAAATTGCTAAACGACTCCACCTATTTGAATAAAATTAAATTTTTAGATACCTCAAATCTTGGCAATTATATTAAATTTTCTCAAAGATTAAATTGGTGGCTTATTCTTACTTATCAGCTTCAACATTCCCATTCTTTGTTTAAGAAGTTAAACTGTTATTGGCTTATTCGCAAGCCAACTAATTAATAGCAAGGATGAGGCCTATGATGGAGCGAACTCACCCAAAAGATGCCTATTCACTCCAACTTTGAAAATATTTGGGTTATATGAGCTTTTAATACTAAGTAGCTTTTGTATTGTCAGAAATAACGTAAATTACATAATACACATAAATGCACGACCTTCATCTCAATCGAGTTGGTCAGAGATGATCAAATTCATTTATTATTTTATTAACATAACTCTTTAAAAAAAAACCGACTTTAAACCGTCTCGTGGTCTTTTCTCATAAATACCATTGTCAGAACTAGACCAAATTGAAATGGGACCACCGGGAAGCACCAGCTTTCAAATAAAAAAAGAATCCTCAAAATCGGTTCACCCAGTCGAAAATTATGAGGTAACAAACATTAAAAAAAACTGTCGAATTGTGGACCTCTCCCTTTTTGGAAGTCTGTTGAAAAGTCCCTAATGTTTTATGTAATTTAAACTAATAATTTAAATTGTGTGGTTTATGTACTAAAAGTGCAAAAGCACAAAAAAATATTATGATATTTAATTTATTCGTATCGGGGGCGTAGACTACAGGTGCGTCCACAGGCGCGTCCAGGAGTGCATATCGTCAGTACTGACCGTGCGACCGACGCGGTTGTCATTTGTATGAAAATTCACAAGTCGTTACAGAGCTTTCCTGACCGTACGCACGCGTATTGCTACCGCGGTCGGTCGTGCGTATTGTCAGGCCTGACCGTCAGGAGAGCACTGAAACCGGCCTTAGTCTGCATAAAAACTTATTTGGAATTATTAAGGCAGACGTCGACTAGGCGGAGCGCGTCGGTCGGTTTACCTTTAAAGAAATCGGAATTCGGAAACAATGACTTAAATCAGAAAATATTCAGATTTAAATATTTTTTAATCGACGAAAACGAAAAACGGAGGTTCGACGGTATAATATATGCTTTTTTACTGATAAATTTTTAAACAGTAAGTATAATTCATAAATGTTTTGAAACACTAAAATTTTTAACGAAATAAAATGAATAATATGAACGCAAGAGTAACTGTACCGTGCTCGCAATAAATAATTCGTGCTCCAAATAAAATAAACATGAATCGGTTTTATTCAGTTGTGCGGCGCGATGTGCAGTTTATACGAAGGAAGACGGTTTAGTGGCGGATGTTGAGTCGGATGTGCCGGCAGGACACTTGCCGCGTCCTACTTGCTCGTTTCCTATTCGTAAGGCCCCCATTTTGCCAATAACCGCTCATATTTCGCCCACTTGAATACACTTCACTTGTGTTGTAAAGGTGCTACAAACAGTTAAGTTTACATTCTTGAAACTCTTTCTAGATGAATTGTAAATATTGCAAGATTGAACGCCTGTGGTTCGCCTGTGGTCGTAAACTTTTTTCTGTCCGTCATAAAACTTTAGTTCTAGTTTTTCTGACGGTGAAATAATAGATTTTGAATTTAGTATCTATTTTTAATTTAATAATAATAATTAATTATTTTATCACACCGTCTGAGTTGTGAAAGGATTATCCTTCAGGTCCTTTAGGTCCTGTGTATCAGAATGACCGGAGTATATATTATTTATTACACTCATTGCACTTTCTAATTCTAATACGAAATAATTAACCACTTTGTTGATCCATACCATTTTTTATGAAGTAAATTTTAACTGTTATTCAATATTGATAGGAAGAACAATTATATTGAAGTGCGATCGGGAGAATAGTGGAAAAACGATAGCATTTAATGTCATATCCGCACCCGTAAGTCGTCCGTACTCCGCCCCGTCTCAAGGTGAATGGCCGAAGTCAGTTTCTACTCGCCGCCCGCCCGACCATGTGACCCGCCCAGCACTTAGCCTAGGTCAGGGTCGCCCCGCGACATCTGCGCCGGTGTCGGACGACCCCTCGCGAGAAACGATCTTCTAGTGTGCAAGGCTCTCGAATTAATGGACACGTCTCTCCTTGCCGCGTCGTAGCCGACAACTCGCCCGGTTTTTCCGTTCGAATAGTTTCTGATAGCTACAAGTTTATTGAACCCTTTGGGACAGGTCAAGATTTCGTGGCGTATTTTCTCATTCTTTCTACGTTTGGGGATTCTCACACCATTTTTATCCAATCTGTAAAAAATATTTTATAATGACAACAGACAACAGTCTAATTCAAATGAAATTACTTTTATTACTTTTACATTATATTTCACTTTTCAAAGTAATATGTTGATATATCATTATGAGAAAAAATACCATGTCTCCAAATCCGAAATTATTAATCTATAACTTTAGGCTTTAAGCTTATTAATCTACAATTTAAACACTAAATAATCTCATCTAAGTATAATATTAATATGTTTTATTGTTTAACAAAGAGTATGTGAACTGTTTCACGTATAAGCAGATTAAATTGCATTCGATACTTTTAATGTAATTCTTTTTTAAAACAATTATAAAAGTTAACGTTAGAAGCCACAAGGAGGGGGCTTAAGCAACAGAGGTAAAAGAATAAAATTAAAAGAGGATCGAATCAGCGAAGAGTTTATATTAATTCGATGGATCGAATATCGAACGAGTCTAGCAATTTCGTTGGCTAGAGTGATTTACAAAGGTGAAAGGGTTTGACACAAACTTTCAAGCTTCCGTTTCACTTTATTTTTAATGCCCGTATTAGTGGAGACAAATCCGATATCAATACCGCGATATCGAACCAAACTCGTTGAGTAGCGGCTTCTAACTTGAGTAGGTATGTATATCTAACACAGCTTTTATTATTTTGTTCTTGTTTCTGTGTATCATTAGGCTCAAATCCTATAATAAATACAAAACTTATATAAATTTAAAATTTCATTAGGCTCAAAATTTTAATATATGTAGAACAGAAACATATTATGCATATATACCTACCTCGTATTTTATAATTTTATACAGAGACTATTCAAAAAACCTTTTTATTATGTCAGCTCTTCAGCTATTTAATGGTATAATTTTGAAATTATAATTGTTTTTTTTTTCACTGCACTTTTGTAAGCAACAAGGAGTAATAGAAAACTTATTATTTATTAACTGGTGCCCGCGACTTCGTCCACAGGGAAAAATGAAAATCTTCCAATCGCTGTGACAGGTAGGGCCGCCACAGCGACAGTGTCAATTTTTTATATGTTTAGACGATCCCTCGGGAACCTAACATTTTGCAGGATATGTACAATTAAGTATCCTATATGTTAATCCATGTAATAAACTATCTGTGTGCCAAATTTCATTCAAATCCGTTCAATAGTTTTTACATGATCCATCCTCACAACTTTTCCCATTTATAATAATTAGTATATTAACACTAAAATCACAATATAATAGTTTTAAGTTAATCACAATATAACTATGGAGTTTTAACTTGTTACACTTGTAGTTAGGTAATTGTGCATTTGTCGATTGTTCCTTGTAATGTGAACGCGACATTATTATATTGAGCAATCACATACACATCCATATTCTTTGCTTTAGTTATTTCTCGAAAGTTAGTGTTTGTTAGGTTTTATTGCGCCATTCGCTTTTTCCCACATTAGTTTCGCATCACGACTCCAATATAGAAGGCCTGTTAACGATCATTGCCAATAAAAAGTCAAAGAAAAACATTTACAATTGTATATTATTTTAAACATACCTTGTTAAATTGCATTCGGTATCAAAAGAAAATGTTCAATTGAAAAACTTTCTCCAAGCATATTATTATAGAAATGTTGTTCAAAGAGCTTAAAAATGAAGAATAGGAAAGTACGAGTTCCTTTGAGGCCCGATTACTGAATAAATTATTATTCAGCATTCACAACAATTGCATACTTTGACTGACATACGAACCGACGCCTTCATATTAATGAACAAATGCAAATTAATTCCAAGAAATAAATCCAAGCGGTGTATTCATTCTCTTTGCAAACTCTTCAACGTCCTTCCTTTTCAAATATTAAGATCAATTGGGATATTTCCTTATTTACGGGAGAATATTTGTGTTTAGATGGAAGATTCTAATCCTCGTATGTATCCTTTATCCTAATGACGCGGAAGCCGATTTTCATTAGGTATATAATCAAAACAGTGAAACAGTTATTCATTAAATAGGTTTTAATGGTCATTATATACCTACATATATATCTTACCATGATTTCGAAAAAAGAACAGCCAAGAGACAATCCCGAGAAGAAACCCTGGGAGAAATTCAAAATACCGACCTTTTTGTCATTTTTAATATAAAATAACCATAAAAAGAGACCTAACCTAACTTGTTAATGTTATAGTGTCATATATTCGTATAATGTCGTATATAGGAACGTTTAATGTGAGGGCTTCATTCAACATTTAACCGGATTTAACCAAACGTAAATTCAATTACAAAAATTAATAATAACAAAAGAGAAGTTGGAATTTTTCAAACGCAAAAAGATAAAATATACAAAGGGGGAGAAGCGTACGATTTTGTTTTTCTAAAACAATTTATACAAGGAGTGTCCTGAATCCAATTTGCATTGCGTAAACAAAAGATATTTTTTTTAGTACTTTAGGCTCGAGACGAGTATAGCGGAGACATAATACCTCGACTAGAACTAGCCGAGCACCGGGATCACATGCACGATTTGTGTAATATTATGATTTTATTATTAAATTTAAATATCGTACGCGATCCGACGGAGTGTGCCGTAGCAATTTCATTATTATTTCAATCAACTGAATGTAAATTTATTCAACAATCTCACGAGGTAATTGCGATGTTCTCTGTCCCGCTCTCCGGGCCGATGCCCTCTCCCTCTAACACATTACAATATTCGCTAGTTCCCCACATTCTTATGCGTTCAATCAAACCTAAACACTCTTGTATTATTACATTGTGGCTCTGCCTACATCTTGCGGAGTCGCATTGTTTGCTCCTTTTGTTTTGTTATGAAAATTAGACGCCGAGGACTATTGTGCGGTTATATGTATTATAATAATTCAAGAGAAGTTTCATATAATTACATCTATGCATAAGTGAATTAATGTCTAGCAGGAAAAGTAATAATCTCAACAGTAATAATGCCAATTACTGCGATAATGTAATACAAAAGTATTCGTTGTTTACATTAATAATTTATATATTTTCATTCTTATTGTCTTTTTATAAGAGACAATAAAACAACAATTATATCAATTTCTATTAGCACGCCATTTTTTTTTAATTAACTTTTTTTATAAACCTGATATGATGACCTCAAACTGATTTTACTTGGATGATAGGCTTCAATTTCTAATGTACAGGCGTAAATAGAGACTTTATATTAGGTACCAAAAAAGTAGCAGCAATAACAATCGAAACTGTTCGTCTGTCTACCATCTAATAACACTAATAATAAAAACTTGTCAGGTGAAATAACCATCTTATAACTCTGTTCTTATGTCATTCGAGTTTTTATGTTGCGGCTTAGGATTTTCAAATTCAACCTATTTTTGGATCAACACAATAAACAGTTAAAATTAAATAATGATAATATATTTATTAAATGGAACATTGTTGAATTTACAACTTCAACCGATCATAAAATATTCCGATAACAGATTTTGATTAAATTTCGGGTCGTAGGTACTTAAATTATATGAACACTAGCTGGTGCCCGCGACTTCGTCCGCGTGCTCTATAGCCTATGGCCTATAGCCTTCCTAGATAAATAGACTATCCAACACAAAAATAATTTTTCAATTCGAACCAGTAGTTACTGGTAGATTAGCGCGTACAACCGAACAAACAAACATTACTATACAGCTTTATATATTAGTATATAGATTATAAAAATATACTAACGTATAAATATCTTTTTTGTCGACTATATAATTAACTCACAGTAAGTACGCGTATCATTACATATTATTATAAAACAAAGTCCTCTGTCGCGTCTGTCTGTCACCGATTTTCATGCTGTTTTCACCAATAGATAGAGTGGTTCTCGAGAAAAATATAAGTAGGTAGGGATATAATTTACAAAGTTACGCGGGTGAAGTCGCGGGCAGCTGCTAGTTTTGTGATAAAACACAAATCCACATCTCCTATTTCGTTGCTTTTGAACAGTCCCCCGCATGATATATTCAAACAAATATGTTGCAAATAACGCAATGGCGTTCCACTTGCAATTTAAGCAGTTGAAACGTTATAGTTCGGGCACGTTATCACATGAATCGTTTAACAGGAGTGGCTCATACTTTACGGGCGAGTATCCGTCGAGTTACAGGCCGTATTGCCATTTCATACGATTGTTAATAATAGAAAATTCGGTGCGCTCCAAGCGACTGCCGATTCGCTCTTTAACCATTCATTATTAATTCAATAACGATTTTAAAGCGACGCGTCGACAGGCACCTTCTTTTAAAACATTTCTTTTATATATTCCATAGTTCTCATAGTAAAGTAAATTAAATAAACCATTTCTTGGTTATAAGAAACCAGCCACTAGTAAAATCGTCTTCAGATGTCGACAAACAAATTGTTTCGTCACTATAGGGGGTTAGGATTACTGTAATGGGTGAAGAGCCAACACTGCTTTCGGGACTATTCACTCCCTCAAAGAGTCTATTGGAAAATAACAGTAGGCGTGCTTTTTTGTATCTGTGCTTGACTAGAGAATGTCGATACGATAAGGTAGCGTTGAACATTATACATAATTATTTTATACTAGCGGCTCCTCCGGCTTGCGTACAAAGACCTTCCGTCTTTGTACGGATGCAATCTTTTTTCTAAATATTCTGAACATAAAATGTATTTTGTTACTATATAAGATTGACGCGTTTGGACGTCCTCGCGTTTCCTCGAAGTTTCCTCGCGAATTTTTTCTCTGGTAAAATTGCACGTGTATAATTATTTCTAATTCATAATATTGAATAGACTTAAAAGCATGCTTGAACGGACATTTTTGTTATCCTGTCAAAATTGTGCTAAATACTTTCTTCAAGTGTATCTTTCTAATTTATAATATCGAATATAGTCTTATAAAAAGTAGACGCGAGCCGAATTCAAACCTGCGTTTACAGTCTGGCAGACAGGGGTTGTAGACGTGGTAGTTAGTTAAAAATGGCGGTCCATACGACCAATATCCTTTTTCTCGAAACCGACGAAGGAAGTGGCCATTGAAATAGTGTTTGGGATGACTTAAAAAAAAAAGTGCAATTGAATGCATTTCGGTATGGAATATTGAAACCTCAGAGTGGGCGCGGGCATTTCTCATCCGTGCACGCACGGGGAGAGTGGGGTCTAAACGGGGGCAACACACCGCCAGCTACCTACTCCTGCCTCCTGAAACGAACCCCCGCGCAAACCAGCAAGCGCCTGCTTTCTGAACCTACACGCAAACACATGCACGTTTGCTTGGCAACATTTCATGCTTAGTGTGTACAAATAATGTGCGGTGCGGCCACGAACTGCGCAAAGGGAATACTAATAGCATGCGCCTAAACTTGAATCAAACATTTCGCCAATCATCGTTCATATTCTAGTAATGCCTGCCTAATGTTCAACTGCAGATTGGATTCACCTTTGATCCACATCTCATTCGTTCACAACTACGATGATCATACATCAAATCGGGGACACGTCTTAGATTTTCATAATTTTTTTCCAAATAACAATATATCACTAAGCATAAACATAACAGTAGGTAAATAATACTTTTATCTATATTTAAACAGATAAATACAAAAATTTAGTACATTTACCAAATCTGCAATAAAATTCATAATAATACTTAGTGCAGTTTTTATCTTAACGTAAAATTTTATATGGTGAAATTTAGACCAATTGCCTAGCACTGGTTTACTTAAGCTTCCGGCGTTTTGATTACACAAATATTTATAAAATGTTACAAGTAATTACAATATAAATTGTATAAAATACTATACACAGATTAACTTGTGTAGTCATTTATTCACACACGTATGTACATACATACGAACCACCCTTTGGCTCTACAGTTGTTACATTATATTCAAGTTATAAACCAATCTACTGACTTGTTATTTTTGAACATCGTTTTAAAAATTCATCGTCCTCCCGGACTCTTGAATTGTGTCTACTGAATGGTTTAGTCTGTTAAACTTAACTCGCATTTTCCGTCCGATATTTCGCCATTTCATTAATACCGTTTTATATATTATTCACCACATTTTAAATGTTCTCTTTGATACTTTTACTGTAATAAATATTAAATTATGTATTTAATAAATAATTTCTGTTCTCTTTAATAAATATTTTAATCCCAATGAGATTGGAATCTGTTAGCTCACACAGTAAAGTGGTTTAGCAGAACTAATTCAATTATGTTCAAATAGTGTAATAATGAAACGTATTTGTTTCTCTGATAAATTATGACAGACGGGCAATCTGTTGTGCTCAGGAGCTGCATGGCATGAGCTCATACCGCCTTCCCCTTTCTTCCATCGGAACAAGCGATTTCTCTTTTCACCGAGCGCTTTAAAACATCCTTGTAGTTAATAGGTACGAGTAGTTGTAATAATTAAGTGAATAGATTGTAGAGGCGCACGCATAGCATCCGAACCCACAGTTTGCATGCATCGTTTAACATAACGCAGTTCGGTGAATGCGGTCGATGATTAACGTTTTACGTGCTGGGCCCGAGAATTGGTACAGAATCCGTGCAACGAGCAATCCCCAGGTGGCCGGACAATTCAGCAAAAGGCCGAGTCCAAAATCTGCCGGTGACGTGGGCGCTAAACACTGGAGCTCCCTAGGGCAGCTCTTCGCACAAAGTCGGACTGATTCGCAATGCAAAACGCATCGGCCGCCCACCTATCTAATATTGCCCGATGTATTTTGAATAATTGCTTGCTACGGCCGACGGGTGATTGCACTACGTACAAAGAGGACATGGACTGGAAAATGTCTTCTAATCTTCTGCTATAGCTCTGCTTTATGCTCGCCGATTGCTAACAGTATGTTGTGTGAGTGTACGTGTAATTCAATGTAAACCATACGGGGACTTTACTATCGGCAAACGTCTCATATACGAGCGCATACGAGTGAGCTGTGAGTTTCATTATTTAATTTTTTTTTCCCTTTATATGTTTTCAATAAGACGATAGGTACATATTATATTGTATTTAAAATTATAAATTTCATTAATTATTTATAATATCAACTCAAGTATTGCTTAGTTATGTGCACTAGCATAGTATGACTTTCGAGGACTATCTATAATATTAGTAAGTATTTATAATAATATTATATATAACGGAAGTATTCTTAAATTTTAGATTCGATATTTTAGTAGTATTTTCAATAGTCTAAATATTCCATTAAGATACAACATCTTAATGCATTATTTCCTAACAATTTTATCTACTATGGGTACAGAATATTCCTCTATTTTTAAGTAAGTATGCTTTTCTTTCTTGTCACTTTGCCTTTGTGTTGTTGTTTCTCGTTTATGTTAACAATATAGTCTTCGCTAATAACGATGTCAATAGCACTTCGCATCAAATCTTTACATTGGCGTCACGTCTACCCACAGAGACTGATCTGAAAAGGATCTTTTGTGTAACCGAGTAAATAGCGTTGTCATCTAGCCGAGATTCTATACTTACGTC
Source organism: Synanthedon vespiformis (assembly GCA_918317495.1). Taxonomy (NCBI): domain Eukaryota; kingdom Metazoa; phylum Arthropoda; class Insecta; order Lepidoptera; family Sesiidae; genus Synanthedon; species Synanthedon vespiformis. Next base: position 11,268,052 of record OU906947.1, read on the forward strand.
GATGTCAAAGCCTCTTTCAAAGCATTAGTGCTTAAATTAATCCATAGGCGACGCCATCCTCGTTTATTATTGACACGTGTAGGGGATTTCAATACTCGTGTAAGTTCACGAAGCGTGTTTTATGAGTGGCAAAATGTAAAAGTCTATTAAAAAGATTCGTTTATGTTTTGTGTAGTATTTAAAATTAACCTAAGCCAATCTAACTAACCACTAACTGACATTAAGGGTCCACCTAATCTAATCTCCCTCTCTTTCTCTACTACTTAATGGTAATTAAGAAAAAAAATCTCGGCCATTCCAACGGCAGTCTAGAGTCAGCTCCAAGAAGAAAGTTTTCCTAGGCCAAACCAGTTCATCCTTTATGCGATAGAATAATACGGTACAGACTAGGCTAAACTGGTTTATCCTATGGCCTAGTTAGGACAAACTAGTTTAACCTAGGCTGAACTGGTTGAGCCTAATGTGAATAAGAAGGAAGGTCCTCTATACTGCAAAATTATTCAGAACATTAGAACCCTACGTAAAATAAAGGTCTCATATTAAAAGTGTCAGTAAAAAAGTAAGTTGCCATCGGGATTTCCTCGTCATGAGTTATTTCTTCGAGTACGTTCTTAGAAGTTGGAAACGTATGCGCAGGGGCCACGAAACAAAATATGCTCCTTGTTAGAAGGGGATAGGTAGCGTTAGGTACTCAAAAAATTAAGGCTTTTATTTTACAAGGCTAAAATCCGAAAATGAATGAACAAGATGATGAAAATGAATAAATATTCGCTAATATTCGCTGTATAAAGTTTTAAAAAATTCATGAAAATATTGCAACACAACATCGCCGTGACAACATTATGTTTACATCGCTCAGACTAGTCAAATAGTGAAGTAATACCATTTAAATTATTATTTCCTTACTATTTCCCACTTTGCACTTCTAAATTTACCTCACGTAAATAAAATATTAAACTCTCCGTTTCCGAGGAGCAGCAGTAATTTGTTGCATGTTCTTCGAGTTAAATATATTAGTTAATATTTTCGTATTCATTTCCATCTGGACAGGTTACTTACATTTACCAACAGATTTAATAGGTGGAATTTTTAATCCATTCACTGGATTTTTTTATTCACTGTTTTACAAATTATAAGGATAGTAACTGTTGAAAATACTGTCAAATAATAACACTGCCCAATCCCCAATCACCACTTTGTATACACTTAAACTTACAAATCGGTTACGCAATTGTCCTAGTATTTAAACTAAACAAAAGAACAGTATTTTAAATTTTTACCACTGTTACAAAATATCTGCGTACTTGTCGTTTAGAACTTAATTGATATTTATTCAGTATACAAATTTATAAATGCATCAATTTGCCATATTGAAATCCCACTGCCGGAGAAGTCTCTTAAGAAATGTAGTCGCAACATTTACGATTGTTCAAGTGTGGTCGTAACAGAAAGGAAAAGAGCAGAAAATATTCTCTTAGTGTTAATTGAAGCAGCACCTTGCATAATTTAGTTCTGTTTCCCATTTTCCATTTTCTTGTTACTTAAATCTGATTAGAGCAATTTAAATGAGGCGGCCGCTGCGTTTCATTATCGCCTCTCTAAAATCTATGGATGTTACACGCAATTTCCACATTTTGCTCTTTAATATTATTTAGTATTTATTAAATAATATAGGGGTGTATTTTGGTAATTTACATTGAATTTACAATTGGTGTTAAATTGAATTTGTGATTTTTTTTTATTATACGAATACGGACGTTTCAATTGATAGAGGCTGTACTTTTTCAAAAAGTTTCTAAAAAAGATAAGAAGAAAATTCGGGGAGAACAAGCTACCTAGGTGTCGATGTTTTATACACATAGTGTCGATACAAAGTCCAAACAAGTCTTAAAAATAGACACTTTCGAGTGCTATAAAGGCTTCAAAAGATACTGGGTAACAAATGGATTCGATCCAGCTTATCAGATAAAAGATGTAGAAGGGGGCGATGCATTGCTTCGTAAATATACGACATCCTCTTATGATTTTAAATTCATATACTAACTTGTAACTAGAGAGCTGTGCGAAGAATCTCAACAGATACGTAACACTGAACATATAAATATAATACTTCTATGCAAATTCCACAAAAGAGTATTCTAACAAAACTTTTGCTTCCTAGCAATCCTCTCTATCTGAAAATTCCGCGTATTGCCCGTGTACTTTGTACACCTTTGAAATTCATATTTTCATTTTCATATTGAAATTTTAATAATATTACAGTAATAATAATTATTATTATACAATGTAGGTGACACGTCATGTTAACATTAACTATTTGGAATTAAAATTCATATAGAAAAACCACGAAAAGAAATAAAGTTCATCCAAATCTTATTACGCTACTGTACATTTTATCTATTAGTGCATAACTAATTGTCGGTAGTGACAAAAACAGGTAATGGTTTCTTTTAAACTACGGTATATGGGGCAAAACCAATTTTTATACAATAATTTAATTTTATATAATTTTTATACGACACATTTTTTAGTAGGTATTCAAATAGGAAAAAAAATATAAAAAGAAAATTAAAAAAGAAATAAGTTTTTAAAAAATTAGAAGCTTTTTATGAAAAAATATGAATTTCAAATAAAGATATTATTTCCATTTGTGACACTAATTCAGAAATTAATGTAAAACTCGAATCAAGCCATAAGCTTGGTAACAGTTTGTGTAGGTAAATTCGCATTTGTGTACGATCCTATATCGAAGTGCATTATAACTGCTCGTAGGTACTTGGAAGCGCGGATTCTAATTACCACAGAATAATATCGTCGATAGAAATCGATCTAACAGTGGTAGACCCCCCCTTTTCACCGACCGCCCACTGCTCTATCAAACCTACGTCGCGTCATAAGTATATACAAGTCAAACAAGGATTTCTATTGTATCTATTATACCAATTTGTCGCGCAATACCAATTGTCACTTCCTGCTTTATGATGTCTATAGAATGAGTGCCGACTATAAATTTTTCACAATATATTTACGTAGGTAGGTAAATATCAAATATCGGAAAAATTATCAACCTCCATAAATAATCTATCACAAGATAATTCAGTTCGTAAAAAACTTAATGAATCTCCATCGAATTCCGACGTCAAAGGTCGTCAGATCTGTTGTGAGCCCGCCCGTCTCCCTGTCTCCTGTGTAATGGGATTACTGATGAAGGTGTGACCGACTAAGGCGGGCCCTAATTAAAAGAGACTCTGATGATCGAAAAATATCTCCGTAACTAGACTAGCGTCCATTAGTCGCCGCTACTGTGAAATGCTGTGTCGCGCAAAAGGAAATTAGCTTCTGTTACCTTTGCCAAAAATCCTTTGACTTATCGGTCATCACTCATACAGTTTTCCCCGAAAATATTCGTTTATTCACATAGACGTATATTATGCCGTCTTACAATCGCGACGAGAGGCTATGCTGCTTTGAATCTGTGTGTGAATTTGTAAGAAAATATCGCGGACGCGTGCAGGTGGCACGTCAAACATTTTTTCAGCGACCTATTTGACTCTGCAAAAAGCGTCGCGCGCCGCCGAACAATAAGTAGAGGCAAAAGTGCCGGCTCGCGTTTACCCCTTCCGAGAGACTTCACACATGGGCTTTGTTCAAACTAACATACGATAGCGGCAAAGAAAAGTGTACTCGTATTCGGGAACAGTGACATAAAGTTCATTAAAGGCGCGCAGAGCGTGTTGGAGTGGATGCTGGCGCGAAGGGCCGCCGGCGATCGCCACCACCGAACACCCCGGTACCTCCCTCGTACCGGCTTCCCCGCCCCCGCGTCCCTCACGGTACCACCACCTTCGCCCGCCTAATATTTTCTATATCAATATTAACAACATCGACTAAACAAGCCCGCCGCGAGCCACAACCTCAAGCATGCCTTAAGCTCGAATAGCGTTGCGTTGCGACATCAGCACCCGACTGTCACTCGGCATTTAATAAACGTGCGATCAGACAATTTAATATCTATGTAAGTTCAGTATGATTGGCCGTGAATGGCTCCCCCTTTACGCTACTGCCGCTAAAGGACATTAATTTTTTTGTACCGGCACCTCGCCCGTGACGCAAGTAGGGACGCGCTGTGATATGATAAAGGTAGGCAACGGGTGAGCCGAAAGCCGAAAGCTCGCAACTTGTAATAGCTTGCGGTGGCACGCTAATGGGTGCCCCCGACGCACTTAGCGAAGATTTAACATTCTATTATTTGCCACAAGTTCGATGGCCGCGTGAACTAAAAAAGCGGTTCATACACATTGAAGTAGCAGCAACAAAATAAGTTTGGGCGCGATCGATTCAGCGAGCAATTTAAAATCCACTTAAAGACAACCGCAGACTGTTAATCGAAAAGTTTGCCGTGAAGCTCGCTCACTATCCAACGGGTACCTCTAATTGCTTGTATTAAAATAACAGACTGATGTCAAACATATCTAGGGCGGTGTGCGCGCCGCTCGGCGCCTGGTACGGGTTTCACATGTTAATAATCATTATGATAGCATCAAGTGTGCGATAGCCGGGCTGTTGGTGCTTTTGTGTTCTTTATTCAAATAAATGCTGACTACGTGGCGATGGGTGTTCCCGACATGTTGTCTACAATTTTTTTTAAATTATATATTTTCAAAAATATTCACTAACTACCTGTGACCTCGACTTCTTACGCTTCTTCTTATGCTTTTCGTAATTCAAAGGTCTTCTAATAAATTAATAAATTCAATTATAAGATTTGATCCGTTTTAAGTATCTAAAATATTATGTAAAGTTTTCCTACACAAAATTTTATTTGAAATACTTTTTACATTCCCCTCGTAGTTCGAACCTCACCACCGCGAAGCTTTTTGTCCGAACCTTGTAGACACGTATACAGTCAGTAAAACGAAGTTCTTTTCTGCAATTGTGACTATCAATTTGGCCAACATTAACTATCCGATAATGTTGTTGCAAAGATGCTTACCTGCCTCATTTAGATTATATCTGTTGCATACAATAACATTGAATGTAAAATATTAACAATAATTACATTATATTCACTTACCACAACATGGAGACATGGTTAGCAAAGAATGTGCGGAATAAAAAATGCAAAATAAAATAGGCAGACAGGATTAAACAGCTGTAGAGAAATAATTTTAAAAGAACAGGTGTTTTATTTTCAAACGGGCGTGTATTATATTGTGCTTGGCACGCGTTTGGCATGATATAAATTTATTTAAATACCTATTTATGTATTTAGATAAGTATAATATTGAATAGTATTTAACAGAAAAATAATGATAATAATAATAGTAAGTCTTAAAATCCTTTAAAATTATAATTTTAATAGTTTACGTTTTACCAAAAAGCAATACAAAGTAAGTTCGAAATTGTCACAAAATGCTAAATATATGAAAATTGTCATTTTTGCCTTCAATATTGAATGACATGCAATTGTCATTCTCCCTTTCTGTTCATGTTTCACGAGGAACTCGACGGCACCTATTAGACAGAATATTACTACAATAAAATAAATAACACTTCATTATAGCAATTGACATCCACTTCGCAAAACGGCGTGTGATCGTTGATAGAGTGTTTCTGTTTATACAACTTTCTTGGGTAATAATAAAAATAGTATTTCTTTCACTTCAACAATTTATTTACATAATAAATTCTAAAAGTGGAATTCATACTTATAAAATAACAACCATTATCTCATCCCTTCCTTATCCCTTGCAGCACCTATGGCGTTGTTTGTGTTGTAGGCGACGGTAGCCAGAGGACCATCACTAGTGGCAGGGCACACGTCGTTTCGCAGTAACCACCCCCTAAAGAATACCAATGTGAAGTAACAGCATACGTGCTCTTGCGTTTAGGTGAAGGTTCATATCGTATGTGTATTTGTAGAAAAAAAATCCGCATCCGTGCGAAGCCGGGGTCGAGTCACTAGGAAAATAAAATAATACGTGATCGATACCTATGGAGATAGTTGTTTATAAAAACTCTCTTTGAAATTATGTATTAACAACGTGTAAACATGGAAGTTGCTTTCGGCGTCTAGTCGAAAAATCGGTCGGGAAATAATCGAGAGACGAGTATCGAATCATTGCGGAAATTGCGCCATTTGACGCCATTTTAAAAGGTGTCGGTGTTCGTATGATTGGCGCGGACCAACTTTTAATATATATCTAACTGCCTCTAAAAAGTATGCATCTACTAAGGGTACCTAGGCAGTCAGGTGAAGCGTTCAAAATAGCGTAGAATTTTGAACGCTGTTAAAACGCAGTTGTGCTCCTTTATTTTTAACATTTTGCTGTTCATAAAAGGTTGACTGAGTGAGTGCTCATAGAATGGAAATCTTTGAATATACCTACTCGGCCGCTACGAGTTATTGACCTCTTCAATGGTCGATATTTCAGGGAAAATTTTGTAACTATGTAATAAATTTTATTAGACCACACTGAAATAATACAGTGATTCTGTGATAAGTGACAAATGCCAGAGTCAAATAATCTGTGGTGATCTCGTCTCCCATTTCCATTAAAGATGTTCGTTATATGTTAGCTCAATATATTTTAAAAGAATGTAGCTATAAAAGAAAAAATAATACAAAATCATTATATAAGGTATAAGGTTACTATGGGTAACATTACTCTATGGGAAACCATAGCTTTTACTATAGGCGACTATGTTGATGCTCCCTTTTAGGTGTTGAAACATTTTATTGCATTTTATCAACGAACTTTTACAAATCGAAATCGTATCCCATACAAAACACTACGAACTTTATGAAATTTTTTTCTGTATATATGTATGTATGTTCCTCCATCACTCTTAAACGAATTAACTGATTTCATGAAACTTGGTAGATAAACATTAGACGTACCTATATGACACAGGATAGGCTACTTTTCATTTTTCAACGCGGACGAAGTCGCAGGCGCCAGCTAGTATAATATAAAGCATCTGTCCCTTTGGTATGCTGGCTGCATTACCTCGTTGTATGGCAATACTGATCTGTTGTTGACAGAGCTAATAGTCAGCTTTATAATCGCAGGTTATGTCGACCAAACGTTTTGATAAAATTTTAAATAAATTAAGAGCGTTGGGACCCCACGGCCCCAGAGATTCGACACCGAAGGGAACTAATGTGTAACCGGTGCCGATATTTCTGTATTTTTAGATTTTCCGCTTTTCGGCCGCCTCCGCAGCAGCACCAGCTGTGGCAAGTGTTCCATGAAGATGGGATGATGCCAAAGTGTCTAAACAAGTGGCATCCCACACTAGTGGACGACCCATCCTCCATCGAACTAGGAACATCCCATCAGGTCTCTTGCCATCATCACATACGATACCATTTGGTTTAAGAATCGAAGGTACATTAATGGTCATTTATGCAGGAAAGTCCGTGATGTCTCAAGCGGTCGACATCCCTACCGCAGGGACAAGTGTTACACCAACCTAATTTAATTACATAGGTTGGTGTAACATTTGAAATAATATTCAGACGTAGACACACCGCGCGTTGTAGCCATTCGCCGTCTATACAAAGCCGCAAAAGCCAAAAAGTTTTATAAGCTTCACGCTCCATTAGAGTCTTGTTTGAGCTTTCAAGTTTAGCACCGCTAATGCCACTATGGATGTATCCACTGTGTGTAAAATATTCTGAGCATGCACTTACAAGTTCAACCGCTTCGTCTATCGTCATGTAAAAATAAAAAGTAATCTATAAAAATTACCTTTGTTATTGTTTTTAAGTTATATGTTTAAGTTATCACTCGAGGAAAGTCCCACTGCTGGGCACAGGCACTAATCCTAAGCCAATTAGATATATAACTAATTATTTAAATAATAAAGACTGTTAGCTTAATATTATACATAATTAATTTCATATGTTAATTATACACGTTATTTAAAAATGTCTCAAAAATAGAAAATATCAGATAAAATAATCATATCAGAGGTTATTTTTTTTAAAAGTAGTTATTTTGGTTATAAAGATAAATGTGATTTTGGAAAGAGTTTGTACTCTTCAAAATAAAGATAGTATTGTACGCCATCAACTATTTTAAATGACTTTAATTGTAATAAGTGAGCGTATAACAAATAGCAATTACTTTAAACGTTTGTCTTTGTATGGTAATGTATGCAAAGCGGGCGTCTAGATACGTATCGAATATTTATTATAAATTGTATATTCATATTTTGAGTACGAAAAACGCCCACGTACTCAATCAATAAGGATTATATTATTAAATTTACATCAAAAATTTCCATTTTAATGTATTTATATTACATTTTATCTTGTTAACGTTCGCCTAAACAATTGTTGTCGTAGTCTAACAATGGTTTCCTTTTTTTAATATACACAAACTTTTCTCTGTACCCCTGATAATGTATGCAAAATTTCATATTGATCGGTTGAGTAATTAAGCATGAAAGCGTTTCAAACAAACTTACTTTGACAAACTTACTGTAATATTAGTAAGAAATACTAAGAAGCTTGGAAAAGTTAGTTAGCAAAACCTAGATATTAATTACTACCTTCTCTCTATTGAAAATAATACTATTTTCAAATACGAAACCAATTTAATGAACTTCGGACTATACGTGTTGGCGGTAAGGTTCAATTTTCATTGCATCTATACAACGTCGTCGTCGGTTCAATCCATTTTAGATGTGTATTGACCTTACAAAGGTTTACAAATTAATTAAATCTTTACTTATATCTTACCTCAATTTCATAATTAAGCAGGTAACTGGGTAGCGTACGATAATCTATTATTTATTCCAATTTGGTTTTCTTTCTTGTTAGGTATATAATACATTTAAAATTAATAAAGTAATTATTTATTCATATCAAATACAAGTACTTTAATATTTCTACTAAGAGCTGCTTGCACATCACATAAACGTTTGGTTGGTCTAGGAGCTAGTAAACCTAGCTGTTAACAAACGTGACGCGGGTTCGAATCCCGCTAGGGGCAAGTGTACCTTTGTACCCGAGTCATGGATATTTGTTTTTATAATATGTGTATTTATAAAAAAAAGTATTTATATCTATGTAGTGTATCAACTGTAGAACTAAATGGTGGTGTGTGAAATGTGTGAAGATATTTTTATTTATTTATCTATTTGTTATACAGTAATGTTTACATTTAAATTAACATTGGTGTAAACATAAACTCATTAGAGTTTCACCGCACACCATGTTTAGTTTATAAAATCATTAAAATATGTAGGTATATTATTATTTACATATAAATAATATTAAAATATATACATTTATACGAATACTTATTATGATTTATTCCGATTACCCTTGATTAAACCTTTTGTTGACGCTCACAAACATTGTCGATTCTTAAGAATCACCCATTTTAAAATTTGTAAAAAGTATTTTTTTAATTTATATGAGATGTTTTTGGGTGTTAATATAATACGTCTTTAAGTGTGAATTAGACTTTAGAAAACTGATGTTAACAAAATGGAGGGATGCACTTTTCTGAGATTATAGCGAAGTTTTGGTTTAGATGAAGGTTTTAAATTAGTCGCTTGCGCACCATTACACAATGCTGACCGGCGATCGAGGCGCCTACAAATCGCATTACGAACTAATCACGTGCCGCTCAATCAGAGGAAATTCATTAATATCCTGCCACAAGTGGGTGTCGGACGAAGGAAAAATGTGCTCTGCTCATGTTTACTCCATGCCAACTCTCAATTCGATTTTGCTCACATCTAGTTTTCGATTCAATATGCCATATTGGTTGTTTTTCTATTTTATTTATCTTAGACCTGTCTTTCGTATATTAATATTGGTATATTACGGCTATAATGAATGAATAAAGAGAATTATAGTTCAGGACTATAGGAAACTAATAGTTTTTTAATTTTATATATATACTTATACAACTTAGTTCTATAACTTAACTAAAATAAAAAGATAAACTCCCCTTTTATATATATGAAAAAAAGACGTTACATATAATAAAATCGTAAGTACATATAATAATAAAAAAATATCGTAAGTACACATATATACACATATACATTGCTCATTTTACTCAAGCAAGGCTTCCGAGAAAGAATACTGTCGACGTACGTCAAACAAACTATTGCTTTTGCCTCCTCTACATTTATTGTTGGCTTTATTATTTATAACTATCCAAACAGTTGGTTTTGTTAAAATTTTGATTTTATAAGACCTAACTAACAAATCTATAAAGGCTAAAGTAAAGTTTCATACTAAGTACCTAAAACAACACCACCTGGGAATGCTTGGCCCTTTAAAGCGCACATAGGCAAGCAGCACTTATTTAGAAATTCTTTTCTCAGAATAACTCATGATATGTTTTTTTCTTATACATATTTGAAACCAAAAAGACCATAAATGCCCCATAAAAATTCGAAACCGATCCAATAGCAGTCATTGCAACCGTTTTGGCGTTTGGGCTAACTGACGACTGGTAGCTACGTACCATCAATATATCGTCAACACACCTCCTTGCTGATCATTAAAAAAATATCTTCTTGCTATTCTTTCGGCAACCAAAAGCTACAGCAATACAACTTACTACTTATGTTCATTTCAAATAGATTCTTATGTTGCTCTTGTTAGGAGTGGTGCTCTACCTAGCCGACATAAACATTTCACAGTACCTACTTATACTGATTTTAAAATATATGTTTGTAATATTAAGTCCTCTATAGTGCAATTAAATAAAATAGTTTATAATTAATATTAAAAGAGTAATATACTAGCTAGCGTTCGCCACTTCTTCTGGGTTCAAAAATAAAAATCTATCTACCGTGGAAGGGGTCGCTAATCAGTTCTACCTAAATCCGATAGATGTCGCACGACCCTCTTTATCGCTTCACCTAATTCTATTTTAAACTACAATAGATAGATGGCTCTATCAAGTGTATCCCGGGCAAAGCCGCAAACGGGACGCTAGTAAGCGTATAAAATTTGTTTAAGCACTTTCTTTATTAAGTGTACGTTGTAATTTGGTAAGGTTTTTATTGGCCTCCCATGAAGGCAGTAAGCGAACCGAAAAGATATAAATCAACTTCATATTGTGATTTAGCAAGACTCGTTAATACAACAATGCCATATTTACATATAAAACATTATTTTCGTGCTTATTTATCGTTCGTTGTAACCCAATATGTTTCGCTTCGTTGTAAGCTCTGGCTACTACGCGCATTATTATTTGCGTATTAATTTATAACTCATTTCTTTCTTATTGTTTTTCGCTCTCGTTTCGTGGCGTTCCGTTTCGGGAAACGCCGAAATCTAAAAGAGTTACAATTGATTGTGTACAGTCGACTGCACAATTGCTGCCAATTTTATTAACGTATTAAATCGACTAGATATTTTATTGAGAGTGTATGGGCTCGTAAATAATTACCTAATTTATGTTTTTACTGATGATTATGATAACATATTTGTGTGAGCGAGCCCTTTTTTGTGTGAATTGATGTGCAACCTTGTCTTGTCAAAATAGTTTAGTCAAAAATATAAAGTAGGTATTTTGAAATCAGATAGCTGATGATTTTGGATCAGATTCCAGGATCTAAATACTGACAGGATGACACCTATACTGACGCATCAAATACAAAAGCACATAATATTTATGACATCATTCTGCCCAGTTTTTCACTGTTGGTATATTTATGCCCACCCACTTACGCGACAAGTCAAATTTTCCTACGTCCGTACATCGTAAAAAATATTATTAAATTCAATCGTACATTTTTTTCTAATAAACAAACAACCCCCCAGTACGGATAATTATGTCCATACTTATTACTTACATACGAGACATAAGGATAATTAAGATATTCCACGCCCAATAAATTGCTTCATATTTTTAATTGACCAAAATAATACAGTAATGTTATAGGGAACAAAATTACATAATTAATTTTTAAAAGCGACGTCTCTTTTTTTGAATTTAATTGTTAAGGAGAAATACGAACGTGACGCTAAAGGTTGAATGCTTCCAATTCTGACAACGTTTATTCCGGATAAACGTTGTCAGAAATACATAATACATTATTCAATACTAGGTATTGAATAAGTAATTTAAAAAAATACTGTTAAAATTTTCTAGTGTCTACTGTGTACTGTCTTCCTAGTGACAAATTAAAAAATATTATAGAAATATTTGTATACGCATTATTATATCTTTATTCCAAGCCGACGACACGCGACCTCTGAGACTTTATTATAAGTAGATACATTATAGTGTGCGTAAGCGATGTGCATGTGTTTACAATGCACGCACGAATCATAAGGCGAAACAATACCACTGCGGTTAGGCGTGCTTTCCACTGCAAATGCAACACCGACATTTCACAACATATAAGACAGAATATTTTTTAATACAATTTTGTCAATTATATTCTAATAAAAATATATAAAACTAGTAAATCACGAGCTTTTGCTCACGACTTCGTACGCGTTCATCGAAAACTTGGATGAAAGGTCTTTTTCTGTGCCCATGACAACATGTATGCAAAATATCCTGATTACCGCTTGAGTAGTTGAAGCGTGTAAGCGTAACAAGCAAACAAGCAAACGCACTTTCGCATTTCCTTTATTAATTAAGATAACATTAGGTTTCTGTATAGATTTTATCAAAATTTAAGAGGCATACCTAGAGATCCACATGGTGATTCTGATCGAGTTTTTTTGTAAATAGAAAATCCATTCTTCAGACTAGACTAGAGGTTAAAATTTTATATTATAATATTTATTATTATATTGATAATAATATCTTAATTTCAGCCCAATTTCATTTAAAACCATTAAAAACAGTATTATGCTTGGCATATGCATGAAAATATTATTTAAAAAATTTACAAAGTAGGGTTAGCAGGCGTTACTATTTTCTTTTCAACCTAACTTAATTTAAAACTTAAGAGTTCGTATCACATCACTGCGGGTGTATTATGGAGTTGTGAACCTTTATTAAAGACGAGATTAAATCCAGTCAGTATTCAGTTGAAAATAATTTAGCTTGGCACCTCAATATTATATACTTACACAAAATTTAACCATAAAAACTAATTAAATATTTCAATTAATCTGACAGTTCAAAAAAAAGGAAATCATAAAAACCTATATGATTTCCTTTTTTATGATAAATAATCATAAAAAAGGAAATCATATACGAATGTATATCAAATTACCTGAAACTGTAAGATAATAACATATTCCAGTGTAATGAGCTACCCTCGGGATTATTCCATTGTTACATAACAAGGAAAATCTTAAAAAATTTAAACTAAAAAATCTCAGTAACTATCCTGTAACTTCAAAACATTTTCCCAGTCTTTTTTTGTTTTTCAATGGCATTCAAATAAAGAAGATTCCTCTTTACTTATTTATGTTAATAATTTAAATTCGATTAGGTATACTTTGATTAAATGCGACGATTTCTTTTGAATATATTCAAAAAATGCATTTTAAAACAACTCTTTTAGCCAATGATATTTATAATATTATCAGAGAATTTCATTGATTTTGCATGGACGATTTCGGGTATTACTTAGTAATAAATAAAAATATAACAAATATTTTAGCTCAAAATAAGATAAAATAATTCGTATCACCAACATTCATTGTTTATTTTCATACCAATTCTAAATTTTCATTAATTTAATTGTTTCTTTTCAGCGCACTTGTAGCACTTATGACGTTGCTTGTGTTATAGGCGACGGTAGCCACCTACCATCAAGTGGACCGTCAGCCTGTCTGTCAACCTTAACATAAAAAAAAAATTTTAAAAAAATGGTGATAGCAAACACTCATAATAGAGATTTAAGCTACGGTTTTTTTTTATGATTCCATTAAATAAATTGTTGGTAGATTGAGTGAATAAGACCGAATAACTAAATTAAGTGCACCGCATAATAAAATAACGGGTATAAATATATTTCATGATAGAAAATGTGATGTAATACCATTGAAACGCGATCGTCACAAATTTACACTGTGTGCTAGACTAACTAGACTGACTCAGATTTTCAATGCCACATTTCTAACTTGAAGTTCTATAAAGAACTTGATTTTTTTAATCTAAGTTAAGAATAATAAATCCCAAGTCATTACTTTGCAAATTGCAACTCTCCACCATTTTTCTAAATATAATAGCATCTGATCATGATTTTCTGTTAAAAGTTAAAAAAATATAAATAGGTATATATTATTTAGTTTATTTATTTACAAAATATACTCACTACAATATCACATAGCCCACTAGACAACTAATTTTTGATTTAATGCACTAAACCATAACTGGATTCGTACAAATTTGAGATAATTGAATTACCTTTGTGTAGATTTTGAAAGCGCTGCATGATTGTTGTTTAATCCTCTATACGTTAAGTTTACGCTAAAAGTGGGTAGGTATAATGTGATTGGTTGAGTTCCCATAAAACCTCTTCAATTGTTGCAAATTGTGCAATGGAAAATAAAATTTCAATTAATTCCACAGAGTAAAAAATATACAACTTGTGTTTGTAATAAATAAGCTATAGTTAATTTCTTATGGCCCAAACACACTAATATCTGCTATAAGTTATGGAAATACCGCCGAAGTAACGGGTATATCAATTTTCAGAGCAATCGAATTAGTTATTATTTAGCATAATAACTAATTCGACTTAACTTTATAATTATAGCATAGCTATATAAGAACGATTTCTTTCACACAAATAAACCGGATAAAAATCGGTCGCTAAGTTTGGTAGCTACGCTAAGTTTGCAACAGACGAACGAAGATACACACATACTAAGTAAACTGTACAACTATAAATTTTAATGTCGTTTGGACATAATATCTGTGAAAGCTAAATTTAGATCTTCAGTAAACGTCAATTATATCAGTGTCTCGTCGAGGTAATGTAAGCGTCTCACACGTTGCTTCCCTGTCGAATCCTTAAAATATTAATGCAAGATAATAAATACCTATTTGACTTTGCTATCCTCGTCCTGTTGCATTTTATATGAATCATTCATAAGCACAGCGATATCGAAAATAAACGGTTTATTCATTCATATCATTCATTCATGAATTCTATTGCGTATATAGTCTTCAGACGATTTGCGTCTGTCGTTTACCTATCTTACTCCTTTATGCATTTATTTCAGTAAAGTTACAGTAATATTAATAAATTATGAAACACCAAATATTAGCTAGCTGAAAATTTATAAAGTAACCTATGACATAATAGGTTCAGTAACTTAAAATTAGTTTAAATCAGTAAGGCCATCTTTCACCAACTACAAGTGTTGATTAGTTACTTTTAGAAATAATTTTATGTTTTATTAAATTATACACTCGGTTTGTTAGTCGATTTTTTTAATTATTTTATTTTTAATGTTTGTGACTTTTACCGTACAAACAATGGTATAATCAGCTCCATTATCCCTGGTGACTGGTTATTTTAAATGACGGTTATCCTACTTGACAGATGGTGAAAGAGGCCTAAGTTAAATATAAGTTGTTTTAAAGTAGTTTCTCATAGTTTATATAGTCATATAGATTAACTAGCTGGTGCCCGCGACTTCGTCCGCGTTGTCGTTAGTTATATATTTTATTTTATATGATCTCCTCAGGAATAGTCGTTTTTTTCTGGATAAAGGGTACCCTATGTCCTTTCTGGTGTCCCAGACAACGTGTATACAAAATTTCACTGTACATCTGTGATCATCTGTACAAAATACATCTGTGATCGGCACAGTAGTTTTTGCGTGAAATCGTAACAAACAAACTTACATTCACATTTATAATGTTAGTAAAGATTGTCTCAATTGCTGATCATCTTTTAAAACCGTCTCCAGAGATGCAATGAGATACAATACAAGATTCATCTAATTTTTGATTATTCGATCACGTCGTTGACTTCCTGTAAATACATTTGCTATGTTGAACAATGCAGTTCGATGACGTCACTGCATCCTATGCATATATTGCAACCGATTTAAATTTCATGCTTGCAATAAATTTCAATAATGCGTATACAAATAAAACATTCTAGTTACATTACAAATACCGGCGAATTGGATACTTTAATTTGAACGAATTAAATGTGTAAAAATGTGGCATCTGGATACAGAGTTAACAATCTTTTCGGCAGGTTTTTTATAATTTACTAGCTGGTGCTCGCGACTTCGTCCGCGTTGAAAAGTATGAAACGCCATCCACCGTGGAATGGATCGCTAAAAATATCACCAAGCAGTTGTCATGTTAGTCGTTTCACCGATTCTGGATAGATGGCGCTATCTCCCGGGCCAAGCGGCTAGTATTTACTTTTATTTTAGATTTCCCGTAGAAATGAAGCATTTTCCCGCGGTAAAAAGTAGCCTATGTTCATCACAGATAATGTCGGCTTCTAATGGTAAAAGAATTTTTCAAATCGGTCCAGTAGTTTCGGAGCCTATTCAATACAAACAAACAAACAAATTTTTCCTCTTCATAATACATAGAAGTAGTACATTAGTATAGAAGATAAATGGTTTTTGTTTAGTTTTTTTGTATTTTTTTTTTTTGTTTTTTGTTCCATAAAAACATGTAAGAGAAAATGAGTTTTATTCACATTTTTTCGTGATTATTTCAGATGTCGTAATTTTCGTGATTATTTGTAGATTGATGTTTCAATAATAAAAATTATCTATATTGTTATTTAAAAAAAGCATTTCTTTTTGCATATAAATCATAGATTATTTTTTGTAGTAAATTTTTATTATTGTTTTTTTTTTGAGAATTATATTAAATATCTTTAAGACGTTTATCGGACTTTTAAATGTTTCCATCGTATTTTAATATGAGATCGATTACTATAATTCGCGCAGCGAATTTACTAAATGCATCAAATAAATCATCGCTTTCTCTGGAACACATCACTATACATTAAATGCATGAAATATGCTCTGATTTGAAACAATGGCAAAATATACATATAATAACATCAATGAATAACAATGGCGTATAAATTATCATTTATACTGTTGTGTATATTTAATAAAATATACTTAGTCCTTACAAAACACAACTCAACAAACACATGTTTAAATACATATATAAAAGTAAACATTAGTAGAAATTATTTATACTATAACATAATTATAATACAAATAGTTTGTATGTATGTTCACATATTTGAAAAATTCTTCGTACATTTGACAGTTAAATTATTTCACTTGATTATTGTCATTAAATTACATACATTTGTAATACATTTTTTTTTTGTTCGTGACGTGAATACTTAAGCCTTTTAAGTTGACTTCCATAGTGGGAGGCAATTCAGAAAAGTTGATGATAACAAAATCGGGGGATAGAATTTGTACTGTATATCCAAATTTTAATTACACCACTCGAGAGCTAAAGGATCATAGAATATTTTGATATATTTTGAATTCGCTAGATATACTTATATTATATGAAAAGTACTGAAGTGTCCACGAAACAGTCACATCGCATTTTTTATGTGTCGAAACAATACACACAATATTAGATTTTAAACAATAGAGCAGAGTTAAAAATCGAATGAAGAGGTTTTTTTTTAATTTCGAAGCGTCCGCGTCATATTCCTATTTCGTTGAAACAGTAGGTCGGTGCCGACTGACACGTAATTAAGTTTTTGCAATCGAATTTCGATTTCAAGTATTTTTCGTATGCAATTCGTGAAAAGGTAGTTCGGAATTAGACTCCTCCAATTAAAAATAAAACATAAAGTTACGTATACATACGAGTATGTAACTACGTTTTTTCGTAACTAACCTCACTGTGATTTCGTACTTCATCTTCGTAATTTATTATGGTGAAAATATAATCTATGACCTTGAACGGTTAACATTGTGTTAGTGCTAGTTCCTATTAATATCGTTTAAAAAATAGTAATTCTTGTTTAGAACAGTTAAAAAATATATAAAACGTAATTTGTTTCCATCAGTGAATGTCATGAACTTGCAATCAATGTGTTTTGTGTGCCTAAATCAGTAAAACAATGGAATATAGCAGTTAGTTGAGCGGTAGGTCGGTGACTACGTGTTCAGTGCAAATAGTTGACGTGCATAGAACTATCGCGGTTAAGCGAACGGCGTAATAGTCAATTTCCCGTGCGCCGCATTGACACCTTTCTAGTGACGTCAGCGACGCATCACTTGGCAAAGATTATTTAATACAGACTCGCCAAGTGCAGTGACCGCTTGATAATACTGCAGTAATTGATTTTGCGTCGAGGTACTGTTGCGTGGGTGTCATTAATGATGGCTTCTGTACCTACAATTTGCGGCGGATGTCGAAACCAAATTAAAAATCGAGAATTTATGAAATGCTCATTATGTAATTTGAAGTTCGATCTGGACTGCTGTAATGTATCAACTAAGAGATTTTATCTAATGAGTAACGACAATAAACAAAATTGGAAATGTCCGGGGTGTCGCAGTGCAGAACCTAAAACAGATAACAGCAACACGCCGATTCGCCTAGTAACTCATGCGTTGCCGGACGATGCTAACGTCACTGTACGCAATCGCAATAAACCGAGACGAAAGTCATCCGACGATGCTCAGAGTGGACCCTCCGTATCCGTATCCAATGAAACAATTCGAGGGATAATAAGGGAGGAGATACGCGAGGCGTTGAAGTCAACACTGGGTGAACTTGTGACTGAACATCTTAAGGTCATTAATGATAAGGTCTCCTCACTTGAGCAATCAATGTCCTTTTTCAACACCTGCTATGAGGAGATGAGACTTAAGTTGAATGAAAGAGTCGCAATCATAGAACAACTTCAAAAAAGTCATGAGGAACTACGGGGCAGGGTTGATGTACTTGAAAAGGAATTGTCAGGAAGACTGGGCTCGATAGAGCAGAACTTGCGAGAATGTAACGTAGAGATAAATGGAATTCCGGAGCACCGCACAGAGAATCTTATCAAGACCGTTGAACAAATCTCCAAGAAAGTGGAAAGTCCTTTGGTTGAAGATGAAATCTTGCTTGCCACGAGAGTTGCAAAGTTGAACAGGGACAGCAGTCGGCCGCGCGCTGTTGTTGTTAAACTGAAAACTCGCTTCTTGCGCGATTCACTTCTGGCAGCTGTGGTCAAATTTAATAAACAGAATCCTCGAGACAAGCTGAACTCCGCACATCTGGGCCTTGCTGACGAGACTCGACCGATTTTTGTTTCTGAGCACCTAAGTCCCGCAAACAAATCTCTTCATGCTGCGACAAGACGAAGGGCAAAGGAGGTCGGTTATAGGTTCGTCTGGATAAGAGATGGACGTATCTACGTAAGAAAGAACGAATCTTGTCAGGCCTTCTATATTCGTAACTACGATAGCCTAAAGTTAGTGGTATGAGAGTGATATCTGCTGGTATCTACAATGCAAGGTTTCTGGTGCTTAATGCTTTCGCAATGGTTTCCATATATTACCAAAATGTGAGGGGTATGCGAACAAAAACTAATCAAATCTATAAAAATATACTTTTAAGCTCTTACGATGTGTTAATATTTACCGAAACATGGTTGAATCCTGGTGTTTGCAACAGTGAGTTCATTGACCCTAGATATAATGTTTATCGCCGGGATCGCCAGTGCTCCAACTCCGGAAACAAAAAAGACGGTGGAGGTGTGTTGATAGCCGTATCAAAGAAATTAGAATCTTTTCGGCACCAAAACTGGGAAAGTAGTTCTGAAGACATATGGGTGGTCATCCGTGCGCGTATTGGCAATTCATTTAAGAAAATTGCTATCTGCGCTGTCTACATGCCTCCACCGGTCAAGGTGGATGATCTGGGTGCTTTTGTGGATAACACGAGCAACGTGATTGGTAATGCTGATGAAATTCTGATAATTGGAGATTTTAATTTGCCATTTATTTCGTGGGCTATATATGATAACGGTGTTAACAAAAGCACTATACCGTCAAATTATGACTGTGCTCTTGGGAACACGTTGGTAGATTTCATGTCTCTGTTGAATATGCACCAATTTAACTATTTAAAGAATGAGGATGACAGAACACTGGATCTGGTGCTTGGTGGTTCTGACTATATTAAAATTGATAAGCCCTTTGATCAATTAAGTAAGCTCGACCCCAAGCATCCCCCGCTCGTTTGTACATTAACCAACAATGTAGTAAAGTACCTTCGCCCACTGAGTGAGCCATATTTCAATTACCACAAAGCTGACTTTCAGAGCATCATTTCTGAACTGGGGGGTGTTGATTGGCGCCACGTTTTAGACGATTGCTGTAGCGTAAACGAGATGACATCAGTATTTTATGGAATTCTAAACGATGTAATTAAAGAACATGTACCAAAGCATAAATTTAACAAATCGACTTTTCCACCATGGTTCAGCGGGTCACTGGTCGCTTTACTCTCAGAAAAAAATAAATTTAGAAAAAACTATCGAAAATATAAAAATCCCCGTGACAAAATTCAGTTTGAGATTTGTAGAGAGCACAGCCATAAATTGTTCGACAAACTTCTGTCTAATTACGTTGATAGGGCCGAGGTGAATATGGCACGCGATCCAAAATCTTTCTGGCGGTATGTAAAAAACAAACGTAAAGATCGTGCAACTCTCCCAGCAGAAATGCACATGGAGAGTGAGGTTGCTCGCTCGGGACAAGATATAGTGAATCTTTTTGCAAAAAATTTTTCTTTGACGTTCACGTCCCAAACTACATCTCCCCATAATCTCCAGACTTCTGCTGATGGTACTGACAATCACATTGGTACCATAGGCATCATTCATTTTACAGAGAGGGAAGTGCTCCATAAAATTAAATGTTTAGACATATTTAAAGGACCTGGTCCCGACAATATTCCGCCGCTCTTCGTGAAGCGTTGCGGCTCGGCTCTGGCGTTACCGTTATCCTTAATAATAAATCGCTCTTTGAAGTCTGGTGAATATCCTGATGAATGGAAGAAAGCAAGAATTGTCCCCGTGCTGAAAAAAGGCGACACAACGGATGTCAAGAACTTCAGACCAATTTCTATCCTTTCATCTTTTTCTAAACTTTTTGAATCCCTTATTTGTCCCGTTGTAACCCGCCACACTGATCACATTATTTCTGAGCACCAGCATGGCTTTAGAAAGGGTCGTTCCGCGGAAACTAACCTCGTCTCGTTCGTGTCAGAACTGTCTCATCAAATTGAGGGAGGAAGTCAGGTCGATGCCATATACACAGACTTCAGCAGCGCATTCGACAAAGTTAACCACCTTATTCTACTGAAGAAGCTAGAAGCGATAGGTATACATGGACAATTTTTGCGCTGGTTTAGCTCTTATCTTGATAAACGGCCTCAGGTCGTATCGGTAAACGGCTACGAGTCAGGGGTATATTACGCAGATTCTGGCGTTCCGCAAGGATCCCACTTAGGACCTGTGCTCTTTTCCATATTCATTAATGACATATCAGATCGAATAAAACATTGCAAATATTCCCTTTTCGCTGACGACCTGAAGATCTATAAAACGGTTGTGTCCTCTCTGGATAGCGGTCTTATTCAGAGTGATATTGACAGCATATATCAGTGGTGCGACGAAAATAGAATGGTTCTTAACGTACGTAAATGTTACTATATAAAATATACAAGGAAAAAAAAGCCACTGGAATCCTCGTATAGCTTGAATGGAACTGCTCTTCAAGAGGTATGTGAGATCCGGGATTTGGGTGTACTTATCGATAGCAAGCTTACCTTCAGATCTCATGTCGATCACATTGTTAAAAAATCGGCTCAAATTCTTGGATTCTTAAGACGCAATACCAAAACATTTAAATCGAATCGTACTAAAATGACGCTATATAATTCCTTGGTGCGAAGCCATCTCGAATACGCTAGTGTATCATGGAATCCGTTCTATGCTCGGCACTCTCAGCGTGTTGAAAACGTTCAACGTTCATTTACTAGGTCCTTGGCATTCTCTTCGTCAGGTATATCACATAGATGTTCGTATGGGGATCGTTTGGAGTTTTTTAAGCTACATACCTTAAAAGAGAGGAGGAGCACTCGTGACTTGCTGTTCCTTCATAAAATCTTGCATGGATCTGTCGACTGTCCCGCGATAATGAAGAATGTTGCTGTAAATGTACCCTATCATTATCCGCGACAGCGCGTGGCCAGTATCTTCAATGTTCGAACTTGTATTACCAATGTCGGCCTGAGCGCACCAGTGGTGAGAATGTGTCGAACCTATAATGACTTTAACAGCCGCGTTGAGGACCTCGACATCTTCTCCGATAAGATTGGTGCGTTTAGGAATAAAATTCACAAAGCATTTAAGCTCAGTAGGAATCACCAGGGTAAATAACATAGATGGTGTTCTGGCATCCTGAATTTGCATTGCATTATGTGTAACTTCTGCATGTAGCGTGGCATAGGCTAATTGTATATCTATAAACTATATGATGTATACGTGTTTCTGTAATTATGTTTTTCTATTAAATTATGTATTTTAAGTTTTTGTTACCGTTCTAGTGGCAAATGTTGTATACGCCTGTAATTGGTACTCGTGTCAGCCGAAAAACTATGTAAACCATTATATCATGAATAATTGTAACACGTGTACTGTTGGTGTATCCTAAATAAATAAAAAAAAAAAAAAAAAAAAAAAAATTACCAATGATATTATTAGAGTCATCAACGCAACGTATGCTTAGACATACTTAATGAACATTTTAGAAGGTAAGTCTATAGTTATAGTTCTACCCATATATTATATAGTGTGATACTCACAATCATGTGGCCTGTCAGATTCAAATATTTTTTGTTAGGTGAAACAATTATTTCTTGATTATATTTTTCAACCGACTTCCAAAAAAGGAGGAGGTTCTTATGTTGGTTACCTCATAACTTTCGACTGGGTGAATCGATTTTGATGATTCTTTTTTTATTTGAAAGCTGGTGCTTCCCGTGTGGTCCCATTTCAATTTGGTCCAGTTCTGACAATGGCTTCCATGAAAAAACAGTTTGAAATCGTTTTTTTTTGTTAAAAAGATTTATTGGCTTTAAGGTCCACCTTAGGTCCTTAGGTCTTAATTAAGGTGTGTATTATTAGGTATAATGAAAATTGTGTATAGTATAGTGAGAGCACGACCAAAAAAAAGTTGACGCATTTCTACAGCGAGTCGAGTTTACATGACTACCGTTTTCTGTCGTGAACCATAAGCTCACGACTGCCTTGTAGATGATTTTTTCGTGATCAACCATTCATTGTTCGGTAGCATTTATTGGTTTGAAATTGTTTACAACGACCGCCGTGCGCTGGCCCACTATGCAACCTACTCACGTCCCTCCATCATGTATACCTAAAGTCGCTGTAACAAGCAATACGTGGACTTTGTTCGTGTCATTGTATATTTTTGGCATGACGAATTCGTGTTTGTGCGAAAGAGAGACATCAAATATATATACGTTAGTCTAGCTGATATGGAAAACTTTCTTTTAAATTTCCAGAATTCTAATTACCAATTCCGGTTTTGCACGTGACTTGGTCCGCGTAACTTTTATTTACAAAATATAGCCTATGTTACTCGCTGATAATATAGCTTTTTTATTTAATATCGGCCCAGTCGTTTATGAGTTTAAACATTACAACAAAAATACAAATCTTCTTTCTCTTTTTTATAAAATACTAGTTGTTGCCCGCGACTTCGTCCGCGTTAAAAAACATAAAAAGTAGCCTATCACGTCTCCCGTACTTCTAAATGTTTATCTACGTTCATCTATCTAAGTTTCATAAAAATCAGTTAAATCGTTTAAGACCCCTACAGATTTATTATTAGTATTGATTTAGTACTACTTCGTCCGCGTTGAACGATGAAAGGTACCCTATGTCCTGTCTGTTGTCCCAGACAACGTGTATGCAACATTTAATGGTGATCTATTCAGTAGTTTTTCCGTGAAAGCGTAACAAACAAACAAACTCACATTCACATTTATAATATTTAGTAAGGATATATAGAACCCGGTTAGTTTTAAATGTTTAGTAGTAATATAATATAACAAAAAGAAACTTCAAATACCAACTCTGGAAGTAACATTAGTAATATAATCTCTTTGAAATGGAAATGGAATGGTATCCTTAGTAGGACCTTGGTTTGGTAGCCGAAAAAATACTTAAAAAAATAATAAATTATGAGCAAAAAAATAGCAAACGTAAAATATATATATTTTTAATATTTTTTTAATAAAAACCACTTCGAACTGAAACAGTAATACTTAGATACAATAGTAGAAAAAAAGCTTTGTTTGATATTAAAATTTATTCCCGTAGTGTAAAAACCTGAAGGGAAAGAACGAAGTATCGCTACCCCTTGAAAGAAACATCGCTCCAGCATTCTCTATAAATTAAAAATAATAATAATTTACGTTCAACGTGCAACTTTTAATCATTTCTACGTAGTCGTTATAACGCGATCCTAGATGTGAGAAAAAGCAAACAAGATTTACTTATCTTACCCAGCTTTGAAAAATAGTAATTTGCCTCATCGAGCGTCTAGAAAAACAGCGCAACAACAATTTGTATTTCAAACTGTGAAACACTGTTAAATATCTTCAGGTGGGTACAATCGACGACATAAATGCTTTAAAGTATATTATTTTAGAGAGAAAAATAAACTGTTAATAGTAGTATAATGTAAGAAGTTTTACCCAAGTTGATAGATCGTCGGGCTGTTTAAACTGTAGAAGCAGGTTCGAATCCTTGAGAACTTTTGAGAATTTTTCGTTTTCAAGTATGCTTAGAGAAAAATTAATTATTCTACTACTAGACTAGTCTACTGGACTTCTCAAAAATATATCAGGTGTTGTAAAGTTTTTTATGTAATGATCGGCAGACTATATCGGTTTACTTGATTGTGGCGAACACAAACAACCCAATAAGTGCTTCCAGTGTGCTGCGACTTAAGTAAGATGAAGGAATGAGATATGAACTTTGGCATCTCTCACTCACCCAAACAAACCTGATGCTAGACGAGCTGTTCAAATGTGCCTGCGAACCCCAGTGTCCATTGCCATTACTAAACTTAGTTAGTCTACTGCTGCCAGCATTACTGTCTATCCAGCAGTGGACTGTGGACCAATCCGTGGCTAGGAAGTACTGTTGTAACTATGTATATCGTAAACGCTTTAAAATTTAATGCAACATATATAAAAACGAAATTAAAACTGAAAACGGCTAATAAAAGTTTTAACATTTTACTTAACGACTGTACTCGGTCGGTCGTTTCGTCCTACACTCAATGCATTTATGCAAAGTACTGCAAATATCTCAACGGTCCCAACTACTTACTTGTTAGGCATTTTTACATTCTACTGTTAGTCATTTCCGACTCGTTTCAGCAAAAAAATGAGTTAGTATTCATTAGAGAGTACAGTTGACAAAAGGATATATTAAATAAAACGTTGACTGAACCACTGAATGTGTTGCGGTTTGTGCATTAAAAATATTAATAGTGACAACTAGTATTTAGAGTTGCTTAAAAAACCTACCGATAATTTTGACACTTGTATAGCCGCTTCAAAGTCCTTATTTTTTTTTTAATGTATATATTTAAAATATACTTTAAAATATAAAGGCATTTTAGGAAATACCTTTATATTTTAATACTAAAGTGCTTATAAAAGTCTGTAATACAGCCAGTTTTATCCATGCAAATATCTTGTACAACATAACGAGTACACGCAGACATTCGCGAAGGTGCTATCTCATATCAAATGTACCCTCATTGTTACATCTGTAGCAGCGAGTCGATATTTCCACAATTTTCGCCGTTCTCTCGCCAATTTTCCACAAGGCTGGCCACACTTAGTGCGCCCGTATAATGATGTGCGCTCACCCGAACATACGGAAGGCGCTCGCCGTATACATTTTTCCGTTACATCACACACCACGCGTACCCTAATTTCAATAAACACCAAGATAACCTCATACGCAAACAATTCTCCTCTTAAACCAACAAAAACTTGACATCGCCAATAACATTTTAATGAATGATTTATAATGAATTTAGAAACTACATATATGAACTACTTTCAACTTAAAATAACAGCATTAAACCTTTTAAAGTAAACCTATTTTCTATTCCTCCTGAATTTTAACAATTTTACTTTCTCAATTAAAAATATATTTTTAAATAAAATATAATATAAATATTTGGGTAATAGCGCTGTCAAAGTTAGCGATCACTGTGCGTTGAGGGACGCTTTACAAGTTAAAGTCGAACACTGCTTACTACCTGCCGTCCACCTCCGTCAGCTTGAGAACTCATTAAACATACATCGCAATACATTTTAGAGGAATTATCAGAAGAGAGGAGTACTCAACCCTCTTTAAAGGTAACGGCCGACCGGTCATTTCCCATTTGAATTTTGATCAATCGTTTGAACTGATTGGAAACACTGGGATCGGAGAATTAGGTTGGCATCCCATTCGTGTATTGAGCCTTGTTCGCGGGAGGCAGGATTGAGACGGGAGGGGGGGTCATACGTTTTGGTTTGGAGGGGAGGCGGCGGTGCAACGAGTTATAAATAAGGTTAATATCGGAACAACAATGCGTCGTTCAGGCCGCAAATTTCGCATAGCTACCGCACCATATTCGAAACTCCTTTCCATTTAGTGCTAGATTGTGTTTTCAGTATGTACCCTGTGAGGTATTCCGCAGTTTTATTAGTGCGACAAAATGAGCTGCAATACGTGACTTTTTATTTTAAGGTCAACGGAGGAAAGGAGGAAAGGACTCAGGGAGGAAGGGATAGGGCAATGGGCTCTGGCTTCTCTTACTTTTCGGCGAGTATGTCCAGACAGTATAGGCCAGAGTGTTAAGGCAACCACTAATTCTAGCGACTGGTAGCTGCTATTTAAAAATTGTCTAACTTGAGCGTTATTCTATAATTATACGACGTATCAGATGAGTAGTTGGGCGGCGATGCGAGGCGCCGGCTGGCGCCCGCAAGAAAACTTCCCAAATAACAATAGTGAGAGGAGAGAGAGAGAGTCATAAGATCAAAGCCGAACCGCGCGCCGCCGCCTCGCTTTGTTTACGCGAACGCCGACGAACCATCGACTAATCAACCGACTGATTAATTTAATTAAACATTACGAGAAAGTTCTGTTTATTTTACGTTTCCTCGGGCCCACATGCGAGTTCAAAGGAAATAGACCGGGAATATAAACAAGTGTATATTGTTGAGACGGGCGCGCGACGAGAGAGGTTATTGTGTACGCGTGTCACTCCCTCGTACCTCGACTTGGCGACTCGCGTGACTCACGACTCAGAGACTGACTCGCGAGTGCCTCAACTCGGCTCGTCTCAAGGTGTCCCTCACGTGCAACCCTAAACTTATCGGTAAATTAATGATGTATTGTATGAATAAATCCTATGGAATCGTTTTGTCTTAAACGATTCGGCTTTTAAAGCTCGGTAAGCTTATTAATTGTCGAGTTTGGTGAGCACGAAGAAAAAACCGTAATGGTCGTGCTCAGTCCAGTCTCCAAAAATAGAATAAAATTGCATCAAAACACATGAATGTCCTTAACCCGCATTAACTGAACGAAAGGGAAAGTGCGCCAAAAAGAAAGAGTTTTAATTCGGGAAAGCCAGTTTCCCCTACGCTGAAGTGGAGCTTTCTCGTTTTGTTTTTTAATTAGTTGCCGCTTAACTTTAGCGCGTTAACGTTCACTTGTATTTTTTTTATATTTTTTGGTTTTTTTTTATTTATTTATTCCCGACGTTTTCAATTATGTTTGAAGGACAGTTGAATTGAAAACGTTGAAAACTCGTTAAGGTTTCGGAAAAATTGTAAATTCGTATGCCTATACCTAGAAGTGTTTGTCATTCGAATTAATTCTGAGCTCTTGGAAGCAGACGAATAGAACTGGTGCTCGGTAATGTTTGGCTTTACATCGCAACCATAAATCAAGACATTTTCTGATTTAATAGTTCTCTTCACTTCATGCGATCTATTAACACTCTACAGACTTGAGCGTAGTTCATAAATTAATTATAACATTCGAGTCCCCGAATTTAGTACTACTTGATTTGATTAACTCAAAGCTTGCTTTGGATTGAATCCCATACACTTATAAGCGAGAAGAAAGAGGAATAACTTAACCCAAATTGATCTACGAAAGAAAAGTGCAAAAATGGATTGAGTAGATAGATTTTCCTAGTTACGAAATAAACATATCAAATATACCTCTTTCTACCTATACATAAAGGTATACATTTCTCTATCTATAACAGTACCTATAGTCTAGTTGAAATTAATGTAATTTTATAAAACCGTCCAAAAATATAGGAAATTTAAATAAGACCATAATAGTTATGTTAAGTAAACTATATCGATTGTAGAGTGGTGCATATTAAAAGCAGAAGGCGGTCGTTGCAAGCTCGACACGATCTTACAATTGCGGAACAGTCGTACGAGAACGCTATAAAAGTGATATTAAATTAAAAATAAATGTTCGTCAAAGTTGGCATTGAATAATTCAGTCATTCCGGCCCCCTCCGCCCGGACGCGTTGTAATTGGGTGTGTGGGGGGGTTGGGAAGGCTCCGGGAGGGGTAGCGAGGGGGTTGGGAAACTGGAGGGTGAAAATTAACATGTTTGTCTTGCTTACATCGTCGCCAACACCGAAACTACGCCGAAGTCAAATAAATTCCGAGTCGTTTTGCATAAGTACGCGTGTAGTGTTTGAGTTGTCACGGGCGCTCGTTTGTCGCCAGTCGGCACTAATTAATGCTAAGAATTAAAACTTTCCTATGTTCCGAGTGTGTCTTAGCTTTATTAGAGACATATTCCATGTTGAAGTTCCCATTTCTACAAAGGAACGCGTCGACGCTCTTGTGCCATTGACAACCGAGTAATGATATCCGGATATTCCATTTTCGTATCACATGCAGCTTTACATACGCTTGTACCTTTGTATTTGGTATATGACTGTGTCACCGTATAATTGTACGAACCGTTAGTTTGTAATTTATCTAGTGAGATTATAAACTGTCGACATATTGTGAACGGACATTAAAATTTACAATATTATATTTTCGTAAGTTTATAAACCGACCATGTCTAGCTGTCAGTTTATAATCTTACTATCTCTAATCTGTCAAATTTTTGCGCAAAGTTGTAAACTGTATTTGTAACTGTAAGTACCGTAACTGTAAGTATTGTATGTATATATGTTCCTCCATAACTCTTAAACGAATTTACTGATTTTCATGAAACTTGGTAGATAGACATTTAGACGTACGGGACACAGGATAGACTTTTTTCTTTTTCAACGCGGACGAAGTCGCAGGCACCAGCTAGTACACTATAATGTTGTGACAAATTAAGCCACAAATGCCAATGTAACTTTGAAATCGTTTTATTCCTTCCTCCTAACAAATTAATATAACATTTCTTTAAATTTCTTCCGATTCTTAATCCTAAAATCCAAGCTAAACCAGAACGCCTAGCTATTTAAAGAAAGATTTTATTCAACTGGCTTTTCCTGCAGACTAATAAAAAGTGCTATTTAAAATAAGTCGCAAAATGAAACTTGCCGCAGATAAGACTTATTATTAAAGAAAAATGTAACTCCAATAAGCCAGCGCGTGAAAATAGTTAAACTTATTTCAGCTTAGCTTTTTATACTGCGGTCGAAGCGAATTAAAGAAATAAATTTAAAATGAAATTTCAAATTTTAAACGAGCTTTGCTTTATGTATTTCTTCCTTTTATCTTTTAACTGGTATAACTTATAGCTTTTTCGCATTGAAAACGAAATGTTTTTCCCCATACTTTCAGCTTAAACTATGGGAAATGATCTTGAAGGACCATAACAAATTTAAGTGAGATATATATATGATACAAACAGATACACAGAATTACTATCGCATTTATAGGGTTTGGTCTTGGACTGTCTCGAACACAATCGGACTACATTTGATTTTTGCCTAGAGCTTAAATTGACTACTACATCGAGTATGAGTATATATAATGAGTCGAGCACTCAAATCCACTATGACACAAATTGACTAGTGCATGTTTTTCCTACATAACATGATCGTGACATTAAGAACCCAATTAGGTACTTATTAGTAAAAATATAGATCATATAATATAATAGAATAATAATCAAAATCATTTCAAAACCCTAAATTACGGAATTGTAAAACAAAATAAATAAAAATGAAAATTTGCCCAGAAAATGTTATTAAATGAAATAGGGAAATAGCATCAATTATTTTTTTATTTCAATTATTAAATTACACAAAAAATTTTTTTACATATCTAGTAACTAGCTGGCGCCCGCGACTTCGTCCGCGTTGGAAAAGAAAAAAGTAGCCTATCCTGTGTGCACGTCTAAATATTTATCTACCAAGTTTAGTTCAGTATCATGTATGTATAGTATAGATCCTATAAACACGACATCTCTGAAAACAATGTAACTTACTCCATGACCTACCCTTACAGATTTATTATTAGTATTGATAAAAATTAAAAATTTTCTGTTTTCCCTCAATTTCATAATTATATTTTTATATTTTAACCCTTCAATAAGTAAATAACGTAACATTTTCAGTGGATAAAGTACGCGTTTAGTCATTTGTATCTAGCTCGCAACCGCCAACACACCACAAAAGTTGTAAAGCGCCCTTTGAGAATACAGTTTTAATTGCCTGAGTTAGAATATTATAAATTGAGTGTAGCAATACTACGCTTATACTTAGCTTATACTTATAAGAGTACATAACACTTATACTTAGCTCATAGAAAAAGTTCGCTTCACGAGACTTCATAGACCGTATCAAATTACTGCATAGAAAAATGATCGCATCCAGTAATTTTCATTAAATCAATAATGAATGTATTAAGTATACTGTATTTTTCTAAGACACACCACAATTTTAAGTATTACAATCCGTATCAAATGTTGTTTCACATTCACAAATAAAAAAAAAATTAATAATAGGACGACAATTATAACAATTATAAATAATAATAGGATCGCTAAGGCATACTAAATAATTCAAGACAGTAAGTTACTAAGTTAGGAGTAGGAGTTAGGACTTGAGGCTTTATATTAGAAAACTAGCTGGTGTACGCGACTTTGTCCGCGTGAAAAATTAAATAAGCAATTATATAACGCCTGACATCTGCATTGCTATTAGATGAATAGTATTTCTTTTTCTGGATCCCTGACAACGTGTATGCAAAATTTTATGATGATCAAATGAGTATTTAAGGTGTGTAAAAGTAGCAGACAGGCAGACAGAGTTATTTTCACACCAGCTGGGCCCTCGACTTCGTCCGCGTTGAAAGGAACAATATGTGAGAGGTAACGCCGGTCATCGTTGTCGCTGTGACGACGAAATATCTTTTTTAATGACTTTTATGTCTTACATTATAGCCTATGTCTTATTCTGATGTATAAGCTATATTAATGTAAAGTTTCATTGAAATTCATTCAGTAGTTTTTTGCGTGAAAGAGTAACAAATACATCCATCCATACAAACTTTCGCATTTATAATACATTATATGATATATTACCAGCTGGTGCCTGCGACTTCGTACGCGATGATAAATTAAAAATATAAAATCAATTATAACGCTTGACGCCTTGTTGCTATAACACATTGGCCAGACGTTAGTTACAGTTTTATATCTTAGATAATCCCTCGGGAACATTACTTTTTTCATGGATGAAATGTCCTTTCTGGTGGCCTAGACAACGTGTATGCAAAATTTCATGGTGATCGGTTCAGTAGTTTTTGCGTGACAGCGTAATAAACAAACAAACAAACTCACATTCACATTTATAATATTAGTAAGGACATAATGAAAGTAATTCTTGGCGTATAAATAAAATAATATACTTAGATCAAAGTGTGATAAACGAATAAATTTTTACCAAACTACTTTTTTCATTTTTTTTTATTAGAAATCGTACCGTTTCATTCGTGGAAGCTTGCATTTTAATTGCGTTATAAAAATTAAATGAATAAACTGATGCTTCATTTAGCATTTGCCGTGGAAAAATATAGTTTTATATTGAATTTTAATGGATTCATTTGACGTGCCGTGTTTAACCCTATTTATGAAAAGTTGTTTAAGAATTAGCATCATATTTGGTGAGATAAATTAATGGCTTTTCCACATTTTCTGATAGCACTATTAATTATACATCGTTACTATCCTTACTAATTAATACCTATAATAGGTATTAATTAGTAAGGATAGTAATGTATTCACATCACTATCGTAATGTATTCTACATATAGTAATGTATTATATTGAGTTTGTTTGTTTGTTACGCTTTCACGCAAAAACTACTGAACCGATCACCATGAAATTTTGCATACACGTTGTCTGGGACACCAGAAAGGACATAGGGTACCTTTCATCCAGGAAAAAAAGTACTGTTCCCGAGGGATTATCTAAAATATAAAACTGTAACTAACGCCTGGCCAATGTGTTATAGCAACAAAGCGTCAATCGTTATAATTAATTGCTTTTAAGTATATTTTTAATCTATCATCGCGTACGAAGTCGCGGGCACCAGCTAGCAGATTATAAGTTATTGACACTACATCTATTGGACCGAACGCATTAGAACATCAAAAATTTATGTTTAAAAAGTAAAATAAACCTTAGAGTATAGTTTTGTATAAAGTCATAAATGTAAAACAAATCACACAGAGAAATAAAAGTATTAAAAACATGTATTTTCGGACTTCGACTTGCTCTCTTTATAAATACATATATACCACTTGAATATCAAATAACCGACGCAAGACTTTTCCAACAAAAAACAAGAGAGTATAATCGCACCCTATGTTTTATTCAGAAGTTGGCTTGTATTGTAATATTAAAATAAGAAAATCCATATCTTTCATAACGAATAAATATTCCATTATATAGAGTGTCAGCGCACCACCTCTTCCATCGCATTACAATATAGAAAAAACAAAACGATGGCCAAACGGGAACACGGAATAAACAAGGCGGAAAATGTGCTCTATTATGTAAATAAATAAGTATAGAACAAAAGCAAAGTCAACGGACAAACAAACAATGGGAAAAACGTGTAATAGAGAAGTAAAGTGGCCATCAAGCCTTCAGATGCTGTAAACATATAAAATGAAGGCAGTTATTGTTCCTCAGAAACAATAAGAGTAACATTTTTCCACAATTGACTGAAGCCATTTCAAGTGAAAGCGCTATGAAAAAATACGACCACTGGATACCACATCGACGCACGTTTAAACAATCAAACGTGGAACAAAAAGACAGTAATGCGGAAATGGATAATGCAGAAGCGGCTTCGAAAGGTGCGAACACGTCATAAGCGGAAGCCGACGCATAAGCGATTTGGTATTACTAGTCTTTTTTTACAAATACATTTTTTACAAAATAAATTATTAAATAAAATACGAAAAAAGTAAGTTTATTTAAGTAATAAAATCAAAAGTATACTTATAATATTCAGTGATCCAATGCAATATAAATTGTACAATATTTTATAGGCGTAACATGTAAAAAAATAATGTAAAGAAAAAAATATATAGGTCAAATTATCCAATGAAACAGTAACGATCAGAACGAATGTGGTGTCATAGTTATACATATAAATAAGTAAAAACTCTTCGAGGTCACAGACGTCTTAAATCTTCGCCGCCAGGAACACGTATTATAATTTTGTCAATTTTCGGGTATTTTATTTATTATATTCTTTTGAGATTTTTTATATTTTGTTTAAAAATTTGTTTAAAAATCAGTGTTGAACATGAAATAATTATTTCGGATATAATACAAATTGGTAAAATGGTAAAATTTCTGAAAACATGGCGCTGTCCTCTCCGCTCTTTAATATATCCTCAGTCTATTTCTCTGTGGAAGAGGATGTGTGATTAGTTTTATCCTTCGCCCCTCACAGCGCCTCTCACCCCGCTTCGCCGCCCAACCCTCTTTTACCACCCCTGTCCATTCTTCACCAACTCTATCCCTGCACACGCAAATGAATCGCCTTGTATTAACGTGAAAATGGCTAAGCGGTGTTCCAGCAAATTGGAATTAATAATACAACCATTTCTTTCTTTTTAAAGCAACTTCAATTAAACAGATATTCGTTTCTATTAAAGGGAAGGTAACGGAAAGAATATATTACTGTGCGATCCTAACGTCTGTCAGTTGGTCATGACTGGTGATGATTTCTTATTTATTTCTTAGGATTTCTTAGGATCGCATTCTTTCGTTGACTGCACTGTATATAATAAGACATTATTGAAGAATTGAGGATAAATATTTATTGTTAAACTAGCTGGCGCCCGCGACTTCGTCCGCGTTGAAAAAGAAAAAGTAGCCTGTCCGGTGTGCCGTACGTCTAAATATTTATCTACCAAGTTTCATAAAAACCAGTTAATTCGTTTAAGAGTTATGGAGGAACATACATAACAATACCTACAGTCCTACACTAACAGATTTATTAATAGTATTGATTAAATACTTAGCTGACTAGTCGCTATACAAATCTTACCGTTGCCACCAAACGCGAATTTGTTTTTTTTTTTTTTTTTTTTTTCAATTTATATTGACCCATAAAGTGTTTTTTGGCTCTCTATGATTATCTCTTTTTTTTTTTAAATATAAACAATTCTAATTAATAACTAGGACACATGATCGGCTACTTTTTTTCATTTTCAACGCGGACGAAGTCGCGGGCACCAACTAGTTTTATAAATAAACTGTTACATAAACAATTTTAATGATGTTTTTTGATCATTATTACTGCAAGCAATATTAATCTTCTTTTTGAGAAATTTTATTAGAATTTAATATTAATATTTATTTACAAATGCTTAAACGTCCATAGATAGAGGGTAAGTAATACTAATAATTTATACGGACGATTCAAAAATAAAAAAAATCTTCAAGAAATGTAGCCAGAATGTAGCTAAAACACAAAAGAACAAAACGACTTATCAACAAATTTAAGGTAATTATTTATTGTATAATTTTACAGTAACAGTAATATAAACGACATTTTTCCTAACCGATAAAAATTTAATCAAAGAAAGCTCGTCCAAATTCCATGAAAACATAGTTATCGATTATTATGATTGAAGCCACGTATCACCCAATTCGACTTGAATAAGTTACTACGCTCATTCCGTTGTCCATCCTTGTATTGTACTAATAAAAAATGCATATAGTGTTTCTGGTTTCTATCATATTTTATTCAGAACTAATATAATTCTTTTGCAACGCAGTGTCGGATTTAACGTAATATTTTTTTCCAATATATTTTTCCATTCACTTTTGTTACCACTTTTATACTGATCCATTTAAAACTAAACCCTGTTACCGGATTGCGATAAATAAGTTGTTAGCTGTCACGAATAGTGCCTATTGTGATATTATTAATTGATTTATTTATTGGCGCTACTGTTTTTTACCTTTAACATTGATTTTGAAAATAAATTTACAAAACTTTTATCGTTTTATATTCTCAATAGCTGGTGCCCGCGACTTCGTCCGCGTTGAACGATGAAAGGTACCCTATGTCTTTTCTGGTGTCCCAGATAACGTTCATGCACAATGTCATGGTGATCGGTTCAGTAGTTTTTGCGTGAAAGCGTAACAAACAAACAAACTCACATTCACATTTATAATATTTATAACATTCATATTTATGATATTATTAGGATTCTGCTTATATTGGTATACTCAACTTAGATTTTCTAATATTTAGTAATGAATGCCTATTCCTAAATCAGAATTATAAGCTACTTTTTAATTAATTAATTTTAATTAATTATACTCACCTACTCGATTCACAATTTTAAATTAACAATATTAATATAGATATATAATTATTAATTTGCCATCTTCCTTTTCCATTTACAAATTATTTTTGGCGTAAGCAAAGCTTTCACGTAATTTTCCTTAAAAGCTCTCTAAGAAAAATAAACCGAATTTAGATTCCATGTGAAGATATTTCGATGATTCACAGCGACTTACTGGTGCATTATATAAATATATATTAACTATTAAAAATACCTAGATATTTATTTATTTAACAGTATGAATTCAAATCAAATCCAAGATATATTATTTATACAATGATATAAAGCTGAAGAGTTTGTTTGTTTGTTTTGTTGTACGCGCTAATCTCAGGAACTACTGGTTCGAATTGAAAAAATATTTTTGTGTTGGATAGTCCATTTATCGAGGAAAGATATAGGCTATAGAAAACGCGGACGAAGTCGCGAGCACCAGCTAGTTCAATCATAAAGTTCTCTTTTAAATTGTGTATTTTACTTACATTTTTTCTTATAATATATTTTCCTAAAATATAAACTGATAAATGGCGCTGCAAAAGTCCGACGAAGAAAATTATTTCTGATCCTCTTACTGGCGAGTTTCGCTCTAGAAATGTTATTTGCATATTTTGTGTTCAGGTAATGTAAGTGACCTCTAATCTAAATGAACTTATTACATACATATTCCTCGTAATTGCAGTCCAATGCGGAAGTTTATTATGGCGCTCATACGTAGGAAAGTTTCGATTAGAGAGACTAACGCCGACTGCGGTATAAGATAAATAATGGCTGAATGAATGCGTCGGATTGCTCTCAACTCCAGTAGGAAGTTATTTGTACGCAAAACAAGGGGTGGGGTGGGGGGTGTTTATTCATAATGCTGTTTACACGCGGAAAGTTTCGAATTATTATTAACAAAAAATTAAACCGCCGAAAAAACTGAAAGCAAAAAATAATTTTATTTAACCTTAATAACTGAAGTTCTTAAACTGATTACCTAAGTAATTTTGTGTCGCCGCCGCGCATCATTCTTTACGTAATTTTTGCTTGTTTGGCACCGACTCAAAATTACTTAGGTAATTAGTTTAAGAACTTAAAATATTTTTTTTGCTTTTCAGTTTTTTCGGCCGTTTAATTTTTTGTTAAAAAGTTTTTATTTATAATTTTTTGTGGCTTATAATCTACTATTTACTACATGCTTAATTTTTGATTACTTTTTTTTTCAAAAATCTGTGAGTGAACAATCAATCATCCCCTGTTTTCCTACCCTTAGAGTTGGAATTTTTTTTTCCAAATTTAAATGTAACCCCCTTGTGGGTACACTTTTTCAAATAAAAAAAGAATTATGTTACGATATAAAAATGTAAGAAAAAGTTGACTTTGGAGATGAAGTCATTTAAGTAAACTCGCCCATATCAAATGCCTACCAAACAAGAAAAGCATAGCAAGATTACGGCAAGAGTAATCATTAGACAGCTTTACAAATTATTAAGACATTATGTTCTAGATACAAAACCTCTGACCTTAACGTTCTGTCAACGCAACGTATGTGCACATTATATGACTCACTACTATCCCATCAATATATAGAAAAGTTATGAAATTCGGCCCTGTATCACTACGAAACTGAATGTTAAAATATTGAATTGTTAAAAAAAATTAATAACCTCTGGGAGTGTCCATTGTCGTTTATAATATTGATCGACCGTTAGCCGGACTGTTATTTACAAATATGAATTTTTTATTTAGTTTGCATAAGAACGAGCCAGGCCACCCCCCCTCTTTGCCTCCCCACTATTAATAACCTAAGCACCTACTAAATGTTACACCCCCATATAATAACGACTCTTGAAACGACCTCAGCGAACGTAACAAGCAACCTTACAATATAATATACTATTACAAATACAAAGGCACTTGGCATTATCTGCGAACGCGCCTTCTGACAGCCGCGAGAA
Source organism: Synanthedon vespiformis (assembly GCA_918317495.1). Taxonomy (NCBI): domain Eukaryota; kingdom Metazoa; phylum Arthropoda; class Insecta; order Lepidoptera; family Sesiidae; genus Synanthedon; species Synanthedon vespiformis. The sequence goes on from OU906947.1 coordinate 11,305,866, forward strand.
TAATAAAACACCAAATAATTTGTTATTCAAAGCAATATAACGGTCATAATGTACTCGGTGACCTTTTCTTAAGGTATCAATAATTTAAATAATAGTTGAACTTTGTTAACTTCTGGTTTGTTTTACTGATTGTGTTACCGGTTACACTTCTACACGTTCGTGCATGTATGCATTTTGTATTGCATACGTTTTTGGCTTTTTATTCGGCTATTGCACCGTTTGACTATAAACATGATTGTGTAAAAAAAAGTAAAGATTGTTTTTAAATTAATTTAAAATTCCAAATTTAAATTACCCCTAATAAATTATTTAATATTGTTACACAACAGTTAAACTTCTTAACAGATTTTTACGAAATCTGTTATGGAGATAACTCGAAGTCTAGGGAAATATTAACAAGCACTTGCAATTTCAACCGACTTCCAAAAAGGACTTTTTTATGTTTGTTACTCATAACTCGAGTGGGTGAAACTATTTTGATAATTCTTTTTTTATTTGAAATCTGGTGTTTCCCATGTGGTCCCATTTCAATTTGGTCCAGTCCACAATGGCATCCATGCGAAAAGACCATGAAACTGTTTGAAGTCGGTTTATTTTTTGTTAAAAAGAGCTATATTAATGTAAATTAAAAAAAAATGTTCAAATTATTACACAGTTTACACTAAATATATATATATTATACATTATATAAAAAAATGTTCAAATTATTACACAGTCTACACAGTTTACACTTAATATATACATTTTATTTTCACTAAATATATATATATTATATATTATCACTAAATATATATATATAATTAATAACTGTTTACTGGTGAATACGTAACACTGGCACGTAAGAAAACGAGCATTATTAGTAAAGTTGGTGTGCAAATGGAGGTATATGAGAAAATGCAGGTTAAGCAATGATATGAAAGGAAAACGGCCTGTGGGGAAGTACCGGCGCATTGTTCACATCAAATAGAAATGAATGTGCGGTGATTAGACAAATAGTGAGGGGCTCCCATTTTCTTTCTTTTTTTTTAAATAATAGACTAAACATTCTACGAAGTAATGATGGGCCGTGTCTCTGAACAACAGCAGCGAAACACTTCATTAGTGTTCGGGATATGGGATATCCTGTTTAATGATAATGACATGTCCTTTTGTCAGAGAGATTAATTAAATATCTCCGAGCGACGAATGTTTTGTTTTAAAAAGATCTAATTAAAATTTTCGCAGACTTTGTTTTTTTTTTTAAGAATCCGTGTACAAGAATTTTTTTGTGCAGCAATTTTCACGACGATTCTCAAATTCCGTGCTGAAAACCGTTTCCAGTCCACTTCAGCCAAATTCATAAGAGTTATCTCTTATGAATTTGTCTGAATACATATTGCATGATTTGCCTGAAGTATCTCTAAAGGATTTATTGTTTAGAATCTAATTTTATATAAAGCAACTACAGTACTTACTTAAAAATTAAATATAATTTTATATCCTAATTATATGAATTTGTAAATTCTATATATAAGTCTGGTAGTCATTTAGTAAAATTCTTGTAAATGTAGGATCAAGGTAGGACCTAGTAATTCGTTGGTAAAGAATGAAGTAGGACCAATAATGAAAAATAGCCAAATCTTTGTTCTGTTAATGTAATGTGACAAAATAGAGCAGCGCCAGCGGATATTAGCAACTATAAATTCGCATTTATAGTAATGTACGAAATTAAACATACTGTCGTCATACACACAATCGAACACAATAGGAACTCAATAGGCTATTAGCCATAAGCCCGACGCACTCGCCGTCGCCGTTCTATTTTCGACTTTATTTTGATCGCTCGCAAAACCATAATCGCGTGCATAAATATGTCATAATGCGAAGGCACCTATATTTACTCATCGAAGTGGTAGGGGGACCTAATAAGACCGGCAAGTCGGTCGACGCACAGCGGTCGGGTCCCCCGCGGCCCGCTCTCCGCACGCATACATAAATCTATTTTATCGTACAACGAGCAATAAATTTTATTTCGGGATCTTTAATTCTTTGTTATTGAATTGGATTTTAGTGTTTTATACGAGTAAACAAACAATATATCGCCCGGTACTTAAAGCACGTGCGCATTCGCTTGAACGAGACAAGCGCCGCGCGCCTTACTGCGCTCGTAACACAACTTAATATAACTTAATAAAAACATTTTATTCGTACATTGCACAGTTTCCTTATTTTATTATGGCGTTTTATAGCCAGCTTTTGTTTGTGTTCTCAATTAAAAGTTCAGCCTTAGCCGGACACAAAGAAACGCCGCTCTTTGCCCGAACAATTAAATGTTGAGCGTAAATAAACTGATGCTACATTAGACCAGTGAAATACACGTACGTACATTAGACAGTCTGTAGCAAAGCGACCGATAAAATGTGCAACTTGTAAACTTCCCGTCCGAACATGGGAAATGTAAATTAATCAACATTTTCTTATTTTCTCGTCTGATGTTCATAAATCTAATAATATGCATCTGATAATGGTTCTTTTGTACTTTTCCTAAAAATACATTATTACATCAGCCGAAAGAATTTGGTATATTTTTTATATAATTTACTAACCTACAAGAGTAGGCTGTATCTTAGTATTTTTAACAATTTCCTGTTTTTTATAAACTTCCAAAGCCTCAGCTAATCAACCTCGCTTTTGAAAAGTTCTAATATAAAGAAAGCAATAACATGCTATTATTTCACAGGCTGGCTAAATAAATATATATAAGTATACATGTTGTTAATTTTGTTATAATAATAAAATAATAAGCCGCCTCGTTCGCTTTTAAGAAAAAGATCCTGAATTCGAAATCTGAAAAAAGTTTGAAACTTAAATTGGATAAGTAATGTTTTAAATTCTAAAACTTTAAAAGGGTTCGTGGAATCTTTTTCGCATTTTTACGAAGTTACTAAGAAGATTAAGAAAAATCGTGTCCCAAAGAGTTCGAGTAAAATATAAAAACGTTAATTTTGCATATATATGGAATATATATATATATATATATATATATGGAAATTGGAAATACATAAATATCATATTAAACGGTGTAGTGGGTAAATTCGTTTGAATATAAATTTTAAATATTTTACATTTTATTTTATTTTTTTATTTATTTATTTATTAAGTTTTAGTTGGTTATGAAAAAAAAAATACAATTTTCAGAGTAAACTCGGTATTAAAATTTATTTTACAATGGTTCATTCAGAGCTCATAATACGAACTCTAAAACTGTTTCAAATGTTTAGATGAAAATATAGGAATTTAAATAATTTTTTTCCCTCTCCTCTTTGCAGGCAAAGCTTTTGGAAAACTCGCATGCATGGCTTGGGGCTTCAACATCATCAATTGCAGGTCAGTTGGTTTAACTATATATTTTTACTATTAAAACAATGTATCTACATTAATTAGTGATGTTTTTTGCTACTTGATTGTTTGAGTTTAAATTTATTTTTAAATAAATTTAACATACTATTTATTTTAAATATAAGTAACTTATTATAAGATAATAAAATATTGTTTAACTCCAACTTACTAATTACAATAAAATTTAAATCACTCAATATCAATTTGATTTTTAGGAATTAAAAAAATACCCTTTTAAGGGATAAATTTTAAAACAACACTTGCCATTGGCTAATAGTTTAATTAACAGGATAAAGGGGTATGCTCAATAGTGATAAAACTCATGCCAATTAAAAGCTTTTGGGGTTTTATTTAATTCATACTACAGCAGCCTATTCAAAATCTAGCTCGAACATTGTGTTTTGGAGCTCTCAATAATATAAAAGTACCTACTTTGGGAGTTATTAGCATTATTGTGTTTTATATTTAAAAAAAAACTTAGCTGCCATAGTATAAAATTTATTATAGCCTAAAAGCAATCATATGGCATAGGTTCCATCACTGTTGAGAAGTTGGTCCAAAATGACCCATTGTCCTTTATATAGTTACTCTTTGTAACGTCAAGAGATATATAACGTACCTAATTATTTTTATACAAGACTTACCAAATATGTGTGGGTAATGTTCGGTTTAAAAACAAGACAAAAATTATATTAAAATTTACTCATTTGATACGTCTTAGGCGAAATGTACGTAGGACAAAATGAACAAATTTATTCATAATATTTTTCTTAGATTCTTTAGTTAGACGACATGAACCTTTCAGGTAATGCCAAAAAGTATATAGTGATTATTAATTTACCCTGTTAATTAAATATCAATAACAAATATCATACATAAATTTATTGGAATAGTTTTATGATTATTTATTTTTAATTGTATACCACAAAATGTCTAATTATTTTGGTTGCCTAACATGAAGTGGTTCTATATTACTGAAAAAGTTTAAAAAGCTTTTAGATATGTATACAATATGTAGGTGTTCAACATACACGTACCTTTATTTCATAAAATAGTACAAACGTGGCTCTAGATGGATGTACGCGCATTGTATGTGCATCTAATTTAGTCAGCTTCAGAGAACAATGGATCTGACAGAAGTGTCTCAGTGAGTGCTCTAAAACCATGTCAGCATAATTTCCCCTTCCTCTCATAAACTAATACTTGTCTCTTGTTCTCTACTCCACCACAATATAACAAAAAGGAAAAAAAAGAAAAATAGTAATGCTTCCTTTTGTAGGTAACTTTTTTGTTCATTCGTTTCATTATTATTATTATTACCTATTTGGTTATTATGTTGAGTACTGAATTTATTATTCTTATCTTGAGTTCCACGCTTTTGTCTATCGATCCCAATAATATATAAATAATTTCAATTTTCTTTCAATTTTAATTATTATTTTGAATTAACCGCAACCCGAACGTTTTTTCTGCCTTCCTTGTTTATCCCTCTTTCCATTAGTGAAAACCATATCAAAATCCGTTGGCAGGTTTGAAGTTAGCGGAGAAACAGAGTCGGACAGCGACTCCGTTCTAAACATTCTGTCCAAATATAATTTTTACTATTAAGATCCGACATACCTAAATAACATTTTAACAGAGCATAGACAGTGGATTTTTTATATTATATAAAAAAATTTTGATCTATTTGTTGAGTCGAAAAAAATCCATGTAGCGTATAAAGTGCATTATAAATATAAATATGACAAATTCCACACAGCACCATCTAGTTCCACACTAAGCAACTAATGCTTGCTTGTATTATGGATACCAGACAGTTGATACACTACATAATTATATTACTTTTTATTTGTAAATACATACATATTATATATACAAAACATCCATGACTCAGGTACAAAGGTAAATGTTAACACATAAACATTTGACCCTAGCGGGATTCGAACCCGCGACCGTTTGGTTAACAGCTAGGGTTACTAGCCACTAGACCAAACGTGTTGCATTGTTTACAACTTGAACCTTGTTTAGTAACCGCTAGATAATCCGTACAAATAACGATGTAGGTAATTTACTAACATTATTCACGTTCCGACAAGATAACTATCCAACTTAGTAATATTATATTTTATTTAGTACTGTCACTGAATACGGATACGCAGTAGTAGAGGTGGCTGCAAAAACGAATAAATATTATTATGTATTTGTATTATTATTATAATGATAACTTGATATTTTGGTTCGGAAAATTTGCATTGTATTGTTTATGTATAATTATGTTTTGTATTTTGATATAATATAAATTTGTTAATATCAGCTTTAAAGTTTTTCAGGCAATTATTTTTATTATGTAATATCAAATCTATTTTGTGTTTGGTTCAAGAAATTTATAATAATACCTTTTCATACTATAAAATAAATTAAATCTTTTAAACTTTTACCGAAGAATGAAGAAAGAGCGTTAAATGAGGAAGGCTTTTTTTGGTGTTGGTGCCATTTTTCAACTATTTGCTATACACATAAAAGTTTATTATTTAACCTTTTTTGGTATATGAGAGTTGGGATTATTTAAATAACTTTGATGGTGGAGCTAAAATTTGTTTGAAATTAATTGCATTGAAAAGACATTAATAAATGCTAAATATAATATAAAAGTTTTATTTAATATTCAGATCGCATACTGTCAATATTCTTTACGTTTTATCATGTCGTGAGAAAATCCCACGATAGTGGAAACGCAAAATACAAGTTAAATCGAGACATTATATTATGTCTCGGTTTGTATATATATTTCTATGTATAATAGCAATTTCTTATTAGTCAGTTTAAGCTAGTAGTAAAGGGATTAGGGAATAACTAAGTACTTTTATTCAGTTCAGTTCAGCTTACGTCCACAAAAAACAGCCGTTTTGTATGGAGACGCGTACGATTTAAACATTCACAAAATCTTTAAGCTTAATATTTATATTGCATTTTCATAAATTAATGTCTTATTGTATTCTTATTCTGTATAACCAAAATCGTCTAGCGAAACGTAAATCGAGCTGAAGTTTTCCTTTAATTGTCTGAAACTTATTTGCCCGACCTGACTGCAGTCCTGTGAGGAAGTTCGCATATGGAGAATTTTTTCAATAAAGTTTAGTATGACTCTTAGTAAGAAATTTAGACTTGGGTGAAAATTCGCCTTCTGGCATATTTCAGCTAGTTATTTTAACCACACCAAAAAATTTAATTTATATTTTTCGTGTAAAATTAAATTATATTTAAAACAATTTTCTTATAAAAAAAATAATAAAAAAAGTAAATATTAATATTTTGCGAATTTCTTTTATCGTGTCAGATATGAGGGTCAGAACGAGTCATTTGGCGTATATTTTAGAAAAAAAATCATTTAGCCGTTTCCTGCCAAGAAGAGTCATTCAAAAAACTTTTTTTTTTAAGAAACAACTGGATGTAGGAATGTGGTGTAGGGTCTTTTCACTTATAACTTTTCATTTCTGAAGAATCAAAATTTCATACAAATGAAAAATCTTCATACGCGAACTTTAAAACAGGTCTGCGCAGTCAGGTCTTGGATTACTTGTAAATATTAGTTCTGTTGCGTTAGAGCTCCACGGTCACGGCAAATCGAAGACACCAACATGGAGCCACACTCAACTACAGGACGCGATACACGCAGTCGTCGGTCAACGGCTGCGTTTCACACAGGCTGCAGCTATTTACGGTATTCCCAAGGGAACGTTGTACGATAATATTTTGGGGAAATCTAAACGTATGGCAATACTCGACGAAACAGGATTGCAAAACAGCGAAGAACAAGCTATATTGGAATTCTGTTGCGGCGCGACAGTCTCACCTTATAACAGAAGGACGAAAAAGTCCATAACGGAAGTGCTTAACTTTGTGGAAAAATTAAAAAGAAACAGGGACCCCAATTTCTCTTTAGACGAATTGAAGGGATTTAGGTGGTGGTGGGCGTTTTGCAAAAAACACTCCATAGTGTCGTTGCATTATGATTATAAAATATAACTTAACTTATTCATTGAACAATTTTATTAGTAGTGTTATAACAACTAACTATAAGGGGTTTTAATATTGAAATTGACAAAGATTATTCTAATAGTTTAAATTTAAAATATAAAATCTTCCGTTTCTTATAATTCAACTCCAAGTTACACTTGAAAAATGCTAGTTATTTAGTTGATTACGATTAACTGATGATCTTAATTTAAAAAAAAATCTAAAATATCTTTCAATCCCAGCGTGATAGGTACATCAGAGGATAAATGAAACGCGTTGTTTAAAAACTCCACCAGGGCAAGATGCGAGTTTTTTAATTTAAAATAAAAAAATATATTTCAGTTTCAAAGTTATGATGTTTATTACTAAAATATAAGTAGTTTATTGCAAATTATAAAATTAAACCCCTTAATAGTTATGAAGACGTAATTAGATTTAGTATTGCTCTTTTACATAATTATGTAATACTCTAGTTTTAAGTTAAATTAAGTTTGCTTTTACTTAAAATTACGTAAATGACTGACTAAGATTAAAAAAAGTATTTTAAGAAAATGTCACATAAATAATACGAATTTATTTTGAACGTGATTGAAAGTAAATGAAAAAAAAAATTGTTAAGTTAATTTGTTCAAAATGTAAATAAATAATTTCAAGGATGAGAGGCTGCCCCTATAAATAGGTATTGACATCGATGTACTACAACTATGGATTTAGCACACAATACAAAACACTACGAACTTTATGGAACACTAGCTGGTGCCCGCGACTTCGATTCGCGTTCTCAATAGCCTTTAAGCCTTCCTCGATAAATGGACTATCCAACACAAAATGATTTTTTCAATTCAAACCAGTAGTTCCTGAGAATAGCGCGTACAACCAAACAAACAAACTCTTCATCAGCTTGATATATGCGTAGAGCGTGAACTCTTATCATCTTTCATTCAACCAAACATCTGTCATTTAAAGAAAATGTGACTTTACTTCAACATATTGGAGTTTAAAATCAATTGTAGTCGTTACTACCTTTTATACCATTGTCGCGGAAAGGCAAGACTCCGCCATGATTCCGTTTCAGGCGTACTTTTGATGTGCCGCTTTTGCATTTGTGACGCAAATTCCATAGTTGTAGTACATCGATGGGTATTGTCCTAATTGTGGGGACTTTTTTTTTGTAGTTTTATAAGAAATACGTGCATGTCCATGAAATGTTTGGTGATAAAAATGTGCCTTTCTTAATGATTTGTGATATAAATTAAGGTTTGTTTTCTGATGAACTTAATTTTATTATAATATTATTTGTAAGAAAGTTTTGATAAGTAAAAACTTAAAATTAATGTAATATCAAAACAATTCTTCCAATGGAGTATTATCTTAATATTACAGATTTTTTGGTGATAATTCTCTTATTGTGTAGTTATTGTACCTTAGTATTTATTGAAAAAAATACTCTTCTGCCTCTTCTCTTGGCAATTGCTCATTTTTTTGCATTTCACGTGCATTTATTACATAATAATTAGGTACAATGTGTTGTTATTTATTTTTGTTTTTACAAGAAGGAAAGAATAGTGTAATGTGAATGTTGATACCGTAGCATAGATAAATAGTAACAAGTAAACTCATAAAAAAATATTGTTAATTGTCACCAATTCTCATGTTAATTTGATTAAAATGCATTTAAAATTCTCTTCAAGTAAAAAGTTTCGATCGATCTAGAATTTCTAGACTTTATATTAATAATTAATTATTAAACTCTGTTTTGCCTTATTTAATTTAATATCTGTGTTCAAAATTGAATAAAAAATTTCAACATACGCTTTTTATTATTTTTTATTTTTAACTAAAACTTTTTTTTTATTTTATGTCAATATAGCTCACCTGGAGGTCAGTATGTAGGGTTTTTTATTGTTTTATTTTTCTTTCTTTGCATTATTTACGTTAAAGGATTTTCGTTTTACACGATGACTTATATACAGTAATTAAATAAATAACATGAACAAAAAAAAAAAACAAGTACATAGAACAACTTTACATTTTTTTTATACACTTTCGATATTTGTGAGTAAATATTGTAAAATTATTTTTGTCATCTTTATAAAAAAAAAATTACTGATAAAAAAACAATGAACAAAAATATTGCAATTCAAGAATATTATACCAAGGCCCAAGTCGCGATTTTACAGATTTTATTAGCACAGAAACTTATGTAAGGGTAGGTGCTTCACACAAATTTTAATGAGGAAAGCACAATAAATAGAACCAGTATCGCTCTCTACTCAGTTAAGTGTTTATTCCATTCGACCTATAAAATTAACGGGTATCCTTCTTTATAATATCAGTAATATCACTACCTGGATTTTAGCTGACCAGTTTCATATTTTAGACAGGTAGGCTAAAGAAAATGAAGATGTTTATAGTATCCCAAACTGGTGCCCGCGACTTCGTCCGCGTTGATAAAGAAAAAAGTTGCCTATCCTGTCCATGTGTTTATCAACCAAGTTTTGTGAAAATCAGTTAATTCGTTTGAGAGTTATGAAGGAACATACACACACACACACACACACACACTACGTACGTACGTACGTACGTACAATTGATTTCTATTATACAGTTCCAATTTTTTAAACGTCTCGCTATGTAAAACTTAGATCCTTAACAATTGTATAAGTTTTCAGGTGATATTCTTGTGTTTTTCAGTGTACAAAGGCGTGATAGGCTTGTCTGCCACTATCACGTCTTTATTGCCTTGTAGGATTGTGACATAAGCCCCTCTTGGTTGGACGCAAGTTTCCCAAAAATATTGATAATAGTTGAAATTTAACTTAATTTAAGTTAACATTTTTACTATTTTCGTTTATTATTTTCTACAATGTTTTTACTGTTAAAAAAATTGTTTGAATTAAAAATTGAATTAATTATAGGAATTTGCAATTATCAATAATTAGAATACCTTCTACCTTACTAAAGATTCTTTTAAGATGAATAAAAACATAAGATGAAAAACATACATATTTTCTTTTAAGGTTTAAAAGTCGTATTCAGATTCCCATAATTTTATTTCATGTTAGTAACTCTCGAGTTCGTTCAGTTTAGGGCCTCTTTCACCAACTAGAAGTAAAGTGTTGATTAGTTACTTTTAGAAATAAATTTATGTTTTATTGAATTACGCACTCGTTTTAGTGCATCCTTCGATATACTTAGGCGATTTTTTTATTACTACCGTACCTACAAACAAAACGTATATCAGCTTATTTATTCCCAGTGACAGGTGACTTTATATGACGGTTAGCCTACTTGACAGACGGCGAAAGAGGCCCTCGTACCGAACTTTTTTTTTTCATGATAGTATCGCACGCCGCATAACCGCATTAATATTGAATATACTAATTCTATAATTTGTCCATTTCAGCAGATAGCTACCAATACCAGCTGCAAAGCATGTGGCAGAAATGCTGGAACACGAATCAGAGCTTGGTGCACAACTTGCGTTTCCGAGAGCGAGGCCCGTTGAAATCTTGGCGCCCAGAAACAATGGCGGAAGCTATATTCTCCGTACTCAAGGAGGGCCTATCACTTTCGCAAGCCGCTAGAAAATACGACATACCCTATCCAACATTTGTGCTCTATGCGAACAGAGTGCACAATATGCTGGGACCCAGCGCCGATGGAGGGGCAGGTTAGTTCTTGAATCTCTATCTCCTTTATCTAAAAGAAATTTCCAATTACTAAATTTTGCTTCTCTGCTAGAATCATGTTCACGACGAACGTTATTAAAAAAAATAAAAACACAAAATGTTGTACTAAGGAATTTAATAGCTTTCTCCTACTACTCAATTTAAAGTGATCCAGAGATGCAAAATTTAACTTTTATTGTTATTTATTTATTATATATTATGTAATCAAATGATAACATAAATAAATATATTTGCGAATTTTTCAACGAGCCAGCGATAATTGCACTGCGAATAATTTATTTGTACTCAAGAGAATACATTTTTGTATTAAAATTTATTAATAATTCCTTCTATTTTTGTCAATGTTTAATAAATATAGGTCACATAGGCGCTTTTATGTCACAAAGTATAAAGTATATCTTTGATGTTCCATCACTATTCGTGAAATAATATTTATTTTGCGACTTAAAAGTACATTATTCATAACCAGGTCAATTATTTACACTTTTGAAAATTTGTTAATAAAAGTCTTTCCTGTGAATATTTCAGTTTCATAAAATTGAGATTAAACATTTTACAGATTTCACAAATAAAAATGTAAATTATGACTACCCAAATAGGGTAATTGCACAGTAGTTTAATACTTTCAAGCTTATGAAACCTCATTACCAAATTACACGATACTTTCCCAGTAAATTCTATAATTTCTTCTTGCCTAATGGTATAAGTTTTAACCGTTAAAATGAAAATAAACTAATGCCCTGATCCTCCATACAAAAAATAAACCCATTCGGTCTTTTAACGTGACGTTTTTCATTTCAATAGCTTGTGATTTTTCATTAGCCTAACCAAAAATAGTTTGGACATGACTGAATGGATTCATTTCTGTTTGGCAATGGATTCGTAAGGTATGTGCGTTGTCTGTTCACGCTGTACTGTTGTGTTCCGTTACAGATCTGAGACCAAAGGGACGCGGAAGACCGCAGCGCATTCTGCTGGGCGTGTGGCCCGACGAACATATTCGTGGAGTGATTCGAGCCGTAGTGTTCAGAGACACCCATGCCCACACTGCCCTTCACCAGCGCACCGAGGACATGCCCGTCTACCCCGCCATCACGGTCAGTATCCACCACCAAACTGAACACGACCATCTGACTCCCTATCGCTGCGCATCTGCCTTGCGAACTTCCATATATTTAGCTGGCGATTATGAACGCGCTAAATGTATTTAAGGTTTCTTGGAATTTTACACTAGAGCAGTGTGTTTGAAGTGATGGTTATGTAACTGCGTCGGCGTATGCGTGTTGCAGGATGGTATGCCGGTGCCCGTTCCAAACCAGTACGGACCGGTGGCTTGCGGTAACGGAAGAGAGGGCGGCGTGTCGCCGAACGCGGCCACCGCGGCCGCCGTCGCCGCCGTAGCGCACGGCCTCCGGCGACAAATGTGCAACATGGTCGTGGCTTCCCAGAGATCTGTAGACCATTCTCCGCATCTCGGCTTACCACCGTTACCGCTTCAATCGCCGAGGCTACCGTCTCCGCTCTCGACCGGACTGGAGTCACCGCTCTGCTCGCCTCCGCCGCCAGGACACGCTCTGGAACCTCCGAAACCTGCCGATCCATTTAGACCGTTCGCTTCTCCTCGACCCGACAGTCGTTACTCTGACTCCGTGACGGAGATAACAGAGATGGGCCCTCCGAAAACGCCGGTGAGCGGCGCCAGGAACGGCAAGGACCCGTCGCCGCTTCCCTTGAAGATTGAGCTCCCGCCCGGCGAGGCTCGGGCGGAGAACATGTGAAGCGAGGCAGCGGGCCCGGCGCCGGCACTCCCGCCGCCGGTCGGCCCCCCGCCACCGCCGGCTCCGCTGCCCGCTTACCCCTACTTTGTCAACCGCAACTCGGTCGGCTATTTCTAAACAGCCGGACGCTGCGCCCCTGTACCCGTCAATGCCAACTCCACTATCGAAGCGGCTTATAAAGTCACCGCTGTTCTCAACCAAAATCGTACCTATACAATCACTCGTATTGCCAGTCTATTTTTATTGTGTAAACGTTTATCAAACTACTAGTCTAAAGTAATACAATTAATTCGAATGATAAGTTCACTACTCCTCGGCGGGTACAGGCGGCATCACTTCATTTCGATGACAAGACAATTCAAATCGGTCGAATCATTTAATTACTTTACTATTACAACATTATTTACTTATTTTGTTTATCGTTGGCTCGCTGTGCAATAAAATGCTTGTTTTGTTATATATTTTGTACTATTAGAGCCTAGCTTAATTACTTTTTGTATACATTGTCAAATTTTTTTATGTATGTACGACTTTAGTTTCAGTACATTAGCGTATGGATAAGATTTATGTAGGTCGGTTGCGTCGACGCGGCGGAGTCAGTCCTGCGTCGGACTGGCCGAGGTGACATCCTCCGGCCGACGCGACATCTCAGTAGGAAACATAACGTTATATATTAGAAATAATCAACAAAAAAAAACACACACACACATTAGACCCACTCGTGAATGTAGGGAAATCAAAATTTACAAGATTTGGCCCGATTCAAAAAAAGACTGTTCGGTATACCTTTTAGAAATTCAACAACATATTAAGTGTATTACTTATAACTTAGTATACTAGATGTGTAATGTTAAAATGCCTATAAATGTACGTGTCTTCATTTGTCGTCTGGTCGATGTGAATTTAACTTTGACTAGATGTTTATTAATATAGCCTACTATTATCTAAATGTGAAAGTTTGTCGGCGCTTCTCGGTTCGTGCGATATGCGATGCCGTTCGATGTACGTGCAGCGATTCACATACTAGTAGACTTAGTGATCGCCAAATGTAATATAAATGTATCATTAGCCAGTAGTGATTGTTCCAAATGTTAGGTTAAATTAGATGTTCAGGGCTCCGCCGACTTCCTCCGCTTTTGATGTAAAGAATGCTTAACTTTGTTCAAATCTCGTACCACGCGACTTTTGAAAGCTCCCCAGCATTGTGAACTGTAGTAATATTAAATAAATGTTTCAATATTGGCGTCTTTAATAAACCTACCGATTTAATTCTGGATTCCACGTTTCCCGTTGGCCAACTGTGGCCTCAAAATCACGGTTTATTTTGAGACGCCCGTACTTACGAGTAGCTTGGTGTAAACTGTAAACTCATGGGAGAAATGTCTTGATAATTTAGTGTTAGAGGCACTGAAGTCGCCATGCATCGATGCAACAACTGGAGCGTATGCTATTTTACCTATGCATACATAGCTGTTAGTATATATTTCAATTTAAATAGATTATAGCTTAAGGTATCTTAATCGTAGCGGATCGAAAGCTACTGACATATTACACTGATAACATTGGACACTGTAAGACCGATAGCTCAGTTCGGTGAAAAGCTATTTCGATGCTATTGTAATCATTTAGAACTTTTATTAAGGTGTAATGTACATGTACAAATTTTTGTTGAAACTACCTTCCCTGGACGCAAAGTTGTTTTGTTTAATAGTTTCGGCGGGAAATTAATTAGTGTACGATTCTCTTGCCGCAAGGGTATACCATGATACTGATACCGTAGGCGGTAATCGTTGGCGTTCATTTGGACATTGACAGATGTAGTGAGATTGGAGGGGGGCCGAAGTCCCCCAGGCAGGCTCGTCGCATTGACACGGTCGAGAAATGCACTTGTAAAAACATATATAAGTCTCCAAGTGGCCTTGATACTTCAATATTAATTGAAATTTGGATTGACGATTCGGTCGAAGATTGGAATTAGTGTGTAAAAAAGACCAAATTATCGAAAACATTTGCGATCCAGATCTAGTGTTGAAACTGTTTGGCTATCCTTTTGGAAAAAAAATTAATCTAGGTAAAAAAATTATATAAAGGCCTATAAATTTCGGATAAATTGCGTAAATTTTGGTAAATGTTACTACGCATATTTTCTATTGTCTAAGTCTAGGCTAATGTGTTCAAAAAGTAATTTAAAAATTTAAAATTTTTGAAAAAAAGTAGAAAGTGCCTTCCAAATTTTTGACCACAGTAAGTGTTGGGATGGGTGCGGCGAAGATGGGCCCGTAGCGGCGTGTGGCGACGACCGCGAGACTCTTGCCGCCACATGCTCGCTCATTGCGCGCATATAAAGCTTAGAATAATAAAAATTCAAAATTATTATATAAAAAATTAAAATACATATGACTATTATATAGGAAAAAATATACATACTATTATATATTTGGCCGGTGTGGTATTACCCTGACAGGCAAGCGTTAGGTGGCTATTCGGCGTCAAAATTTATAAATTTCTTTCAATAGAATACTAAAATGTATTACACACAGACATTGCCATGTGCCATTTGTTTGAACTGTTTATGATATTTTCAGTTCGTTTTTGTTTTTGTAACGCATGTGGATTTTATAGTAATAATTTTAATGTTAATTTATTTTACTGGGAAATGAAAATGCATATAGTTTCCTCTTACGTTATATTCGTGATAGTTAAGTAAAATAAACACTTGTAGCATTATTGTAATACCCACAGAGGCGGTTTCGGTTTGTAATTTATCTAATAGAGACTTTTTTCATAGTCATATGGAGTGTTAGGCGAGTAGTAAATAATCCTTAACAACCCAAGTTCCTATTTACCTAACACCCTATGCTCATTATAAAATCATTACTGGCAATTCGCACCTTTTCTTGTTCACAAAGCTCTTATGTTAATTTTGTGATAAAAAAATTATGTTAAATAATTATAAATGGTATATATAGTTTCAGGAATATTTTCTTGAGATATTATTCCTTATTTTTACATGTGTATCGAATCAATTAATTATTTATTTATTTGGCTTTTAAATTTACGAATGGAATTTTGTTTACGAATCACGCCGCGGGCTCAAAGAATGGATTTCATGTTTGATACCTACCAGTGATTAATCTTGCTCGAACACCAAAAATTAATTTTCCAAGTATTAGTTACTGCTGGAGTTCTAAGTTGACTTTTTAGATTAGTTTCTGTTTTTTGTGGTATGCTGTTGGTAGGTATCATCGGTAAGATTCAATAAGCGAATCATACGACACACATTTCCTCTTTTATTTATATGTTGCGTCTATGCAACGCTACATTTTGTGACTGGTTATTGTTAGATGACTGGATTTGCAGATACTTTTCCTTTCATGTATCAATTTAGAAACATATCTTTATTTAAAAAAAAATCTTTATTTTTTTTTGTTCGTATACATGTAACAGTAACCAGCGCCCATTATTGATAAATAAAAATAATAATATTAAACGTGTTTCATTTTATCATGTATTGTATGTAAGATAAAATTGAACCCAAACCCAATAGATGTTTATTCTCAATAAAGTGTTGTTAATTAAGATTATAATTTTGAATCTGTTCCTGAACCTTATCGTACCTAATCAATGTTTATTGTTCGATGTTTTATATAAGAATAATCAGAAAAGAAAGCCAATGTAATCACTTTAATAATTAAATGCGATTGTTTTCACTGAGTTTCTCTCAGAGAAAAATTCGGACGTGAAATATTAAATTCGTAGAAGAACAATTTACAATATCTCTAAATGTTTATCGTATAATGAATGTACTCGTACCTATAGAATTCATTAATATTATGAAGAACCGCTTTATTTGGCCGTGAATGCGCTAAATTTAACGAAAAACGTTAACATCGAATTTGTGTCTCTCGATTTCGCGGTATGTCTTCTATGTTCCTAAACAATTAATAATTTAAAAGTCACAGTTGAAACAATCGCACATATTTCGCGTGTAATAAAACTCTTTGCTAAATGTAATCGTATAGGCTCAATATTTAGCTACTACTTACACGCCACACATGACTTTATGTACCAACTTACCAAAAGGCGTAAACTTGCAAAGCTTAACATTGCCAACACAAGTAAAATATAGGTGTTTAAAAAAGGCAGAATAAATCTAGCAAAGAGTTATATTGCACAGCAACTTCCAAATTCTCGACTTATATTAAGTTCGTCTACCTATTACTGATTTATTTGTATTTCTCTCAAAAGTATCTAAATTAAGTTCGTTATTGTCACAGTGAATGATAATATAAAATAGATTGAATAATGTGGTTTCATTTCAATACCTTATCATCTAGTTTTACCTACAAATAATCTGCTATAGATGACAAGTACCAAGTAGGTACTTACATATTTATATATATAAAATAAAATATTCGCGTCACATGTTTGTTCGCGATGAACTCCGAAACTATAGAATCGATTTTCATAATTTTTATAAAACTTCGTAACTATGTTTTGGTCCAACTAAAACGATACGATAGTTTTTAATTTGAACCGAGTATTTTAGTAATAAATATATATGAGTAGGTATTATAACGCTTAACATCTTTATCGCTGTGACGTTGGTGGCGCAGCCACGGCGACAGTGGCGCACTCTTTTTTATATTTCTTCGGCAACCAAACATCTTGCTAACTTGCCGCACTCGACTCGGTGGAACGCAGAGCTAGGGGACTCATTGGCTTTCTGGTGTCCCAGAGAAAGTGTGTGCAAAATTTCATGGTGATCGGTTCAGTAGTTTTTGCGTAAAAGCGTAACAAACAAACAAACTCACATTCACATTTATAATATTAGTAAGAATAATAATAATAAACGCGAAATTCTTGTATGCTACGACGCGCGACGATCTCGCAAACGGCTCTAACGATTTAGACGAAAATCTAGGGTTATATACGTGTTTTTTAGGTCTAGAAATCTTTTTAGGTAGAATGGAACTTGTCACCAAGAACTTGAATGAGAAAAAGAAATATGGAGTTCTTACGATTTTCCTGGTATTTTTTCCAATTTATCTCTTCATAAAAATCTCTCTTTGGACTTAATTAGCAACACATCTAGCGATAGGGATAGAGAAATAAAAAAGAAAATAAAAAATCAAAACGTTTATTTTCGAAAATACTCCTTTCGTAACACTTATCTTTAGTAAAGGATGACTAGTTTCTTGGTTAGCCACCGAAAGAATCGGATACGCTATTTTACTAGCGCCATCTGTTACAAAGTAAGGCAATGAATTCATGTTCATACAGTGCAGACGAATTACGGTTACAGTGGCGCCATTTAGATATAGGCAAAATTCGTCTTTATAAATGTGGGTTCTGATTATCCTAGTTTCTGACAGATGGCGTTCGTAAAAATTTAGAACAAGTTAACCCAAAGGTGGCGCCAGTTTTGATATAGGCAAAATACGTCCGTATTTCGAATTTAGGATTCAGATTGTCTCACATGGAGTTAGTAATGTTCTACGAATGTATGTTGGGAAATAACTTAGCATAGCAAATTGGTATTGTTTATTACAATACAGTGAAATATCAAATAAACTGCACACAGGACACTATTGCCAATATGTAATTAATATTTACCATTTTCTTTGAGTACATCACAAAAACTAAAGCAAGTTGTCTCAGGAAGTGAATTTGTTGTGGTTTATAATCCTTACATATCCTTACATCATCCGCGGCGTCTGTCTGTCTGTTTGTCGATTCGCGATAAACTCTATCAATTGCTCTAAGCGAGCAAGTCTAACCGAGAATATATATATGTATGTAGAAATCTTCACTAAATATATAGGGTACATAGTGGTAATAAATTAAAATATATAATTTTTACTAGCGCGAGTAGTGCGTATGTTAAAAAAACATAAATGGTATAGGTAGGTATTAGGTAAGGTAAGATATCTTAAGTAATATTTAAGTAACACCTATAAAATAGATACAAGGTACTCGAATGTTTCAAGAATTAGAAACTACTTCTCCATTTCCTTCCAACAAACGATTTTGGTTTCAGAATAGATTTGAATTCCAACTAAGCACCTACGAGTAACAAAGTAGGTAAGTATAACACAGAAAAGTTTTCAAGAGTTGTACACGTAGGTATTAAAACGACTAGATAGGACATGATTTGTATTTAGTAGACACCATAATACGCATTTTTAATTTGAATTAATTAAAAATGTGTCTAGGTATGTAATGTGTATTTAATTTAAATAATTGGCTGAACAGATTTTGATAAAACTAACAATCGCCAATATAATTCATATTATATGTAACAAAATAACTTTAATTCAAAAATATATAGTCATAAATACTAATTACATATGAAAAATTATCTGCGGTTAATTATGGAGATTAAATTAATCGCCATAATGCGTAGGTATCTTATGATCTAGTGGATAAATAAGATTTGTTCTGTCTGCGCTTATTAAGTCTATAATGTTCAGAGAATTTGTTTACAAGTTGTCGGATATTCAATATTCCGTTCCGACACCTGTTGAGTGCTTTCTGAATGTCGATCAAACACTCGTTGTCATCCAAACAGCGCGATGTTTTTACGAGTACGACGTTTAGAATAATTTTATTAGCTATTTTCTGTGCAGACTTTTGTAATGGATTTTGTAATACAGTAAAAGGTGGTAGAAAACTGGCGTTGCCTATGTAGAGCAGATAACAATGTCTCAACTAACAATGTCTTAATTTCAGATATCTGTCTCAAGGGTTAGATTCTCGAGAGAGGCGACTTTGGAAATAATATTTTAGTACATAAAAATTGTTATTTTTGTTCAAACGCAACAAATTTATTCATATAATATTACAATACTTTAATAGGCAGAGATAGCAAAAAGAATGCAAAAAGAGGTACGTCGCCATTACAAACTATATTAGATAACTTGTCTAAAAACGATAGCTCTAAATTAGTTGTCACTCGGACGGGATTATTTACGCAGATGCGACAGGGAGAGGGTTATTGGATGTGTATAAATCTGTCTTCAGTCACGTTATAGTGTTCACACTGACACATTATGGGTACACCATTGAAAATATGACCCCGCCGGGAGTTATATACTTTTGTTGAATTTATTCTCCTACCCGTTTTAAATTTCTAGATGTAAAACAGTATCTACCTGTTTTTTTTTTTTATGTTAAGGTCTACAGACAGGCTGACGGTCCACTTGACGGTAGGTGGCCACAAGCAACGCCGTAAGTGCTACGAGTGCGCTGGCGACCACACTAGATTTCAATTAAAAAAAGAATCATCAAAATCAAAAACGTTATGGGGTAACAACGATTTTGATGATTCAATCAATTTTTATTTTTTTTAATTTTCATTTTTTTCGGTTTTTCTCTGCTATCTGTTACTGGTGATATTCAAAAAAATATAATGATTTAGACACATTTAGAATCTGTCGGGAACCTTACATTTTCCAGGATAAAAAGTATCCTATATGTTCACCCAGATAATAAACTATCTGTGTGCCAAATTTCAAAACAAACATCCATCCAAAAGTATATTATTAGTACGATGATGAAAGTGAGAGTAGGTATCTATGCAATATAGTAATCAACGAAATAAATGCTGCCAAATAAATTGTCAGTGTCGGGAAAATCAATTGGGACAATTTTATCACGATCAGGTTTCGAGTGGACGATAAAAGAGCTTATTCACAAATCGCTTGATAAGAGTGCAGTGTATAGTTATTGTACGAATTTGATACTATTCGTACAATACATTAATATTGTTTCATGTATAGATCTTCGCCTATAAAAATAACTACTTAGCTGGTTGGTGCCCGCGACTTTGTACGCGATGATAAATTAAAAATATAAAAGCAATGACAACTTATTGCTAATTGCTATAACACATTGGCCAGGGGTTACTTACAGTTTTATATTTTAGATAATCCCTCGGGAACAGTACTTTTTTCTTGGAACGTGTATTTTAATGGCTTTTTTTTCAGTTTCATTTTTTCTTTCTGTTTCTCCGCTAACTTCTATGTGTACATCCGACGAATTTTGATACGGTTTTCAATAATAGAAAGAGGATCAACCAATACAATTTGCAGAAAAAAATTACATCCGTGCGAAGCCAGGGGCGGTGCGCTTGTTTAATATAAATTCTTTGATGTTATAGAAGAGGAGATGGTTATATGTTTATTTATTTATTTATTCATTTATTCAAAATCCACAGCTCTCAACAAAAAAAATTACCGACAAAAACAAAAAACACACCCTACAGCCAATTATGGATTTTACATTTATATACAAAAAAAAATATAATACAAAATTATACGATTCCCTACAAACTAAACAAACTATAAAGCTATAAAAATCACATATTAAATATAATACATACATACATACACACATATTACGTAGAACTGCCACCGCCTTAAAAATTTAACATAAGTAAACATAAACATAGTCAACGTAGACGCTAGCCTGTAAGAATGTTGCCAATGCCATTCCTGAATTTCAACAACGACGAACAGAACAAGTCTGCCGAGGAAAATTTGTCATTGTACGACTTCTGAAGACGGCGCAACACTGAATTTTGAGCATAATTACTATGGACGAACCTACAATTGAAAAGCTTCGAGCGCCTCGTTCCGACTGCTGGAGCCCACAAATTCAGCGTATTATTTACCAGGTCAATGCTGTCAACCATGCCATTGCAGATTTTGTACAAGAACGTCATATCAAGGAGAGTACGTCTATCCTCAAGCGACATCACCCGGCACATGCTACAGGCATCCCTATAGTCCGAATATGTGCGAAAGCTGCGGTAGCACATTTGTTTGAGAAACTTTCGCTGTATTTTCTCTATGCCTTGTATATGCGAGACATACAGAGGATTCCATATGCTACTACAATACTCAAGGTGACTCCTAACGTATGTGCAGTAGAGAATTTTCAAACAGTGTACGTCTGTGAAAGGTTTAGTCACTCGCATAATGAAGCCAAGGTTCTTAAAAGCTTTGGATGTTATCTTTTCAATATGGCCTGTAAACGTTAATTTAGAATCCAGTAGAATACCCAAGTCACTGACCAGCTTTGTCTCTTGGATAATTGTACTGTTGATGCTGTAATTAAATTTTATGGGCTTTAGTTTCCGACTGAAGGTTATGAAGGAACATTTATTGACATTGACATTAATTCTGTTTTCATTACAGTACACACTCAATCTTTCTAAATCATCCTGTATGGCGCGACAATCACGAATGTTCTTTATCTTCTTGTAAATTTTTATGTCATCCGCATACATCAGGAATTTAGCACATCGAAAACACAGCGAAATATCGTACAAATAACAGGAGTAGAGTAAAGGCCCAAGTATAGATCCCTGAGGCACTCCCGATGGAATTTTAACATAATTTGAACGATACCCACCCAAGACCACCGCCTGACACCTATTTCGCAGATAAGATTCGAACCACCTGTGAAGGTTCCCCTTTATACCCAACTCACCAAGCTTTTTTAGAAGCAATACATGATCAACACGGTCGAAAGCTTTTTCAAAATCAGTGTAGACAACATCAACCTGAGAAGCACCATCCATACCAATCAAGACGTCACTTGTAAATATAGCCAAGTTTGTATTTGTGGATCGATTCTTAAAGAAACCGTGCTGTTCGGGCGGTATCAAAGTTGATACCACTGGATACAAATGGTTATGCACAACACGCTCCAACAATTTTCCAAGTACATTTAGAATAGATATAGGACGATAGTTCTGCACCAGGGACCTGCCACCCTTCTTATGAATGGGAACAATATGAGCTGTTTTCCATATATTGGGAAAGTAGCCAGCAGCGAGACATCTATTAAAAATCAGTGTCACTGGAACCGCTAAGGATTTTGAACAAAAATGAAAGAAGCATGGAGGAATCCCATCACTACCAGCTCCCTTCGAGATATCTAATTTTTTTAACAACCCAATTAAGTATGAAGAGGTGATTTCGATTTTATGTATGATTTCACTATGTGGAACATCACCAATAGAAGAACCGTGATAGCAAGACGCAGGCTCCCTGAAGTTCCTATGGAAAAAGTCATTAAACGCATTGCAGATGTCAGAACTATTAACGAGCGTTGCATCCTCATATGTCATTGAGTCAGGATAATTAGAATTCTCATTTCTATGCGACTTAATGTAAGACCAAAAAGATTTTGGCGTGGATTTAATCCACTTTTGAGATTTCTCTAAATAATCTTTGCGGCAAGTCTTCTGCAACGCTTTCATTCTGCCTCGCAAATTGGAGAACTCGAGATAATCCAATGGATTACCATGTCGTCTCCAATTTTTGTGAAGTCTAGCCTTTTCTTTCATCATGTTGATAAGAGCCCTGCTGTACCAAACAGGATATGAATGAGATCCAGAAATGTACACTTTAGGAACAAATTTATCAATAACGAGAGTCAGAATATCATAGAACTTTGTCACAACCAACTCTAAGTCCTCAGTTCTCGAGATAAACGACCAATCCTGATTCAAAAAAACTTTATTGATTTCATCATAATCAGCTCGTTGAAACCGGTATTTAATGCGTGACTTAGGTTTGAGTGGGCGGACATAGATGTCAACAGTATGCATTTTCAGGGAAGGGTGATAACTATCTTCGCTGACCAATGGAAAACCAGAATGCCGAAGCTCAAGCGAAAAATTTGAAAATATAAGATCAAGGGTACTATTGTGAAGATTTTTTGACATATTAAATTGATTAAGACCAATGTATGAAGTTAAATTTAAAAATTCAGTCGAGCGTAGCTGTAACTCCACTGATCCCTTTTTGAGAACGTGTGGTTCGCCGGAGCTCCAGTCAATACAAGGCAAATTAAAATCACCTACCACCAGCAGCAGATCCTTCGAGTTAGCAGTAAATACATTCTTCAGAACGCTCATGAACTGTTGAAGGCGCAGGGAAGTACAACTGTTCGGAGGCAAATATACGACTGCTATGTGTAAATCATGAAAGCATCCAAGTGAACGTCCTGAGATCGTTAACCAAAGACATTCCAGTCCAGGTAACTGCCACTCCACACGGACACGAGTCTGTAGGTGTGAAGCACAAAGAGCCATTACTCCGCCACCCAAAGACCCGCGATCAAGCCTATATACATTATACCTATCATCGCATAACTCAGAATCCAGAATCCCATCACACAACCAAGTTTCCGTGAACAGAGCCATGTCACAATCAGATAAAAGCATGTTACTAGAAAAGGTATTGGTTTTAGTTCGTAATCCTCTGACATTCTGATAGATAATTTCAAGTGGTTTTTGTTTTACTGTCCCCATAAAAATATGATGCTAAGGTAACAACAGTGATATAGCGAAACACAAAAATGGTCATTCAAAATGACAGGCCCACAAATATTACAGCTTGTCCTCAGAAATACGTAGATAGATTGAAAAACAAACAATATCGACTTAACTTCAATTCCACAATGACATCCGCTCTGGCAGGAATAGCACCGACAAGCCACATGAGGAACGCGCAATAATAAATACATTATACTACATAATGAAAGTAAATAATAATAATAATGGCAAAAATTGATAACAATAAATAGCAATGACAAATGTACACAGCGTGCAGTGGCAGAGAACATAACATGAGATTTATTTCTATGCAATCTAGACAATGATAGTAATAAGAACAAAGATAATGATAAAGACAAAAATAAAGATAAATATACACAAGAAAAATACAAAATACAAACTAAACAAAACAAGCAGTGACCTATGCCAATTTTTCGAGATCCAGGGCAGAAGAGACCGGTATCGGCGGGGAGGATTCGTTTCTGCGCATATAAATTCGGCAGTTTTTTGTCCACACATATTTATAATTTAATTCTTTAGCTTTTGTCTTACATGAAGCAAGTAAAGCTTTATTTTCTATTGTTAGGTGTTCATTTATATAAATATAACCGTTTTCCCCACCGAAACCCATCTCATTGGCAGACCTGTTACGCCGCTTGCGGGCGGCGGCAATAATTTTGTCTCTCAAAGCACGATCCTTAAGTCTGACCACAATAGCACGTCCTTTCTTAGCACTAGTAGCCCGTCTTGGCTGAACACGATGCGCGAATTCAATGTCCTTTGGTTCAATAGGGACACCAACGCATTCGATAACTTTACTCGCCGTCTCTAAAGTTATTTCATCTTTACACTCCGGCACTCCAACAATCTCCACATTCTGTAGGCGGGTCCACTGCCGTTGTCTAGAATTATCTTCCTCCAATCTCTTGACGCGTATCTCACATGTTCTCAATTCTTGCTTTAAGATAACATTCTCTTCCTTAAGATCCCTTACATCAGCGGAGATATTGCTTTGAGCCTTTCTTAGGTCGTTGTTTTCCTTTTTTAAATCTTCCACAATTTTATTAAAGAAATTTAAAGATTCCTGAAATTCTGTTAATTGTTTTTTGATACTGCTCAGATCCTCAGAGAAAAGTTCGGTAAAAATGTCCCTAATAAGCTCCCTAAGATTTGCATTCGACTCATAATTTTCCAACCTTTCCTGTCCAACAGCCTTCTTCGCCGTTTTGCGTTTGGTGACGTTAGAACATTCCGCACTCAGAAGCATTATGTCTATGTCATCCTTATGCTGATCCTCAGTACAGCGCAAGGGGGTGTTAGAATTATCAGACTTAGGCTGCCTACAAATGCACTCGGTACATTTCCAATTACGCTTGGTATCCTGTGTCATTGAGCTAAATTTGCTGGATGACATACCAGCACATTGCAAGTCATACTTTTGTTTACAGGTTGGACAGGTTAGATAGTTTTTTCCATGAATGGCCACACTACATCCAGCACAAGTAGCCATTTATAATATTTCATTAATATCTATTTGTATAAAGTTTATTTGATAATTTATATTTTTACTTTTAAATTATAATTAAATTTTTAAATTTTTAATTTATATTTTTATTTTTGATTTTTATATTTTTAATTTTCGCAAATGAAGTATGTAGGTAGATTGGTTTTTATGAATCACGTAGTAAACAAGCCAGAGAAATAACTTATAATTACTCACTCGGCAAGTAAATTCCAGACTTGATAACAACACACTACGATCTCGAAATCTTGAAGTTTAAAATGATATACAGATCACAATGATATCATTAAAGATTTTGAATTCTTTAAATTTATTTTGATTATTAGGTACACTAGTGAGGTGCGTTATGTGCGTTAATGTTTAATATAGACGCCCTAATGTTTTATCCCAACATGTTGCTAGTCAGATTCTGGAAGGGTGGACTGAGTCACATTGGAATAAATGAGAGGAATTTATGCGTCGCAGCGTGGCACATAGCAAGTGCACGTGCGTCCTGCCTAGTGCCTATACTAGGTGACCACGCTTTTAGGGTAGGTTACAAATAAAAAATTCAACTACTTTTTAAATGTTTTTTAAAGTTAGAGTATTTAATCGAGTAACTGTAAATTAAAATTTTAAGTGTCAAATATAATTAATTTACGTCATTGAATTACTAAGTGTGCGACTGACTGCGAGTGACGAGAAATCAACACAACAGCAATATTACAAGTATTCATTTGAGTTCCTTTAAATACAAAACGAGAAGCTTCATAATATTTGAGCGACCTAATATATGGATTTTATTATTAATCAATACCTATTGGTCGATAGTTTAGTTAAATTGTAGCTTTCTCAAATTCATACCGCTCAAGTTATTAAAACAGTATCTCATCATCAGTCGTTGAGTTTTTTTTTAGTCGATCGTTTTATAATTCGCCTTTTTTTAATGCTTCGCATTTCCCTATATACTAGATAACTATTATTTGCAATATACTAGGGCACGTGAGTTGATTTTCAAAAGTTGTTGATAAGCTACGCAGTTTATCGTAGAGGTCTATGATTATTTCTTAAATTATGAGTTCTTAAATGTTGATGTTATGAGGGCTATTTTGTGGAGTTCTTGAGTACGGGATACCATATCCCATTCTCCAATCACATCTTTATGTGTTACACTTAATCCAGTCAGAGCTGGTAGCGTACTAGTATTTGTTTATTTGGACTATTTTCTATGATAGCAGGTGCTTATTTCCGTTCACTGTAGACCATCACATCTAAATAGCTATATAGCTATAACCTAAGGAAACTTTGAAAATTTTATTTATGCAGAAATATAAAAATTATGGTTACATTAGCCCGCCACCTGACGCGACTATCCTTGTTGCGGGGACATACGTTCTATTTTCCGATCAACTGTTCTTATTTAATACGGTTAGATATGGAGACTATATTTTATTATAATAGGGTTACAATTTTTTTAGCTCAATGTGAACAAATTTTTATAGTTTCCTTTTTTTGTTTTCTTCGCCACTACGTCTAATTATCTTCTCGTCAAAAATTCCTCAGTGCCTTAAAACAAGGTTATCGACCATTTATGTTGCTAGTGATGACATAATATGATAATATGGGGGTGAAACGTGACCTCGTAAGAAAGCTCAATGACGTTCACAAGCTGTGCTCGGGGTTACTTATACTGCGAGATCGAATCAGGAATGGGAAGATCCGTAGACGAACGAAGGTACCGACATAACACGGCTATTTAGTAAGTTGAAGTGGCAGTTGGCAGGACACAATGGTACGGGAAGCCCACGGCCGTTGGGACCGGAAGGATCTGCGGGTCGACGGTGGATCCAGGCTGTTTCTGGCAATTCTGACCGGTCAATTTGTAAAAAAATATGGGGGAGGCAGTGAACGTCCTACGGCTGAGATTATGATGATGATTATGACAGTTAATTACATGATAATAAAAATATGTATCAAAGTACAGTCGCCAAAATAAATAAATTTTAAAAGTAACAATTATATTGTTTTATTTTATTGAGTAAGTATATATACGGTTGAGCATCTTTCCCTTGTGTTACCACTGCAGTGTGCGCGTCGCGAATCGCGCGTCAGCCCGTGACATTGCGTATAAACGCGTTTCGCCTTGTTAGCGATGCGGCGTCCGATCCTCCCTCTTTCTACATCAAACTAAAAACAGTGTAACTTATTTAATTCAAAATACGGACATCAAATCTCGAAATTGATCATTCTTTAAAATATAATTTAAAAATTAAAATTTACTCACTGTCCTTATGTAAAATCGGGTTTTCTTAAGTAAGGTAGGCAGGTTGACGGTTCACTTGATGGTATCTATTATGTAGCCTGTGATCACAAGCCAAGTGCTGCATATATTAACTCTCACACAATATTACCCATAGGTATCAGCAAAAGCATACGTGGTTGTAGATATACACAATAATATTCAAATGGAGTTACTTGGGTCTCGCATTTGGCCGAAAGAACGCATGTCGCACCCCCGCGCCCGTGACTGATCGCCGCGCTTAATTGAAAGGAACCATGAACGTAGACATTATCCGGCTGCCAGATATCGTCACTCGTTACAAAGGTGAAAGGTACTTCTGTTGCTACGTTTATATTAATGTGTGAAATCGGCGGAACATCACCAACGTGACAATGTTTACAAATGAATTTCTAAACTTTACTTTTGATTTAACGTGGACTACTGGGCCTTTTGCGTTGCCATTCTACTAGTAATATTTACTTCAAAAAAGTGTGACTGTTTGGTAGGTCTAGGTCAGAGAATACCTAGGTCGTAATATTTTTAAGTATCTGTAAAAGTTCGATGAGGTCTATTATTAATTATTACCTATGGTCCAGTATCCCTCACCTGGATTTTTTTCTGATTACTAACAGGCTGAAACTCCGTGAGTATAGCTTCGGTTTGCCGAGACGTCCACCTTTTTCCTCTGGCAAAATTCTCGATAGAGGTAGCTAAAGGAGTTAGCAGCCGTAGTTCCAAGCGTAGGACTGGGAAAGCGTACCACTCAATTTGTAGGACTATGCGGCCATTTTATTATAAGTACAAAGGTTTACAAGCTGCAGACAAAAAATCAGCTGGTTTAATAATGTTTATGACCTATTTATTGTGATATATTGGGAGTGGTTTTTTGGGAGGGATGGGATTACTAAAAAGCTGTTTTTTTTGTAGCTGAGTGTCGCAAAAAATGTGTATGCAAAATTTCATGGTAATCGGTTCAGTAGTTTTTGCGTGAAAGCGTAACAAACAAACAAACAAACAAACAAACCTACTCACATTCACATTTATAATATTAGTAAGGATAACATTAATATGACCTACGAAAGTATACGTGTTCTTCAACCGTCTGCGTAACACCTTCGATAGCTCAGTTGGTAGAGCGGTGGACTGTAGAAGTTAAGACTGGAATCCATAGGTCGCTGGTTCAAATCCGGCTCGAAGGAACCAATGGGATAATATTGCGTTGTTTTATTTGCATTATATTATTTTCCCATTTACAAGGAAAACTTTTCTATATCATTACCAAAAGTATAATTATAAGTAAACATATTGTAGTGTTTTTAAACAAATATATAGTTGCGAAAGTAACATTTCACTTTTAATTTTATTTTGTTAAAAAATTGTTTTGTTAAACAACAAGGCATTTGTTGTTTATGTGCTTAGGTCTGTAATTAAATGTGTATGCAATTAAGTATTGTTTCTGCTTACAATCATTCTCTACTTTATGTAATAAAAAATAGCACAATTTAGTAAAAGTGTTTTAAAAAAACATGTAATTGTGTTGTATTGTAATAAAAATGTATTTTAGAAAATTGATTGTGACATTTTTTTAATAATGAGGAATTGCGGTCACGTAAAAACCAGAAAATAATGAAGCATGGGCAAATTAGTATGGAGGCTGGACCAATGCTCAACAGTGATAAAACTCATGCCATTTGAAAGCTTTTGGAGTTTTATTTAATTTATACTATGGCAGCCAAGTCAAAATCTAGCGCAAATATTGTGTTTTGGAGCTCTCAATAATATAAAAGTACTTTGGGAGTTAGTAGCATATTGTGTACTTTGATTGATTTTGATGTACATAGATCTTTTAAACATTTTTTATTTCAATACTCATAACTAAAATTTTTTTTTTTAATATACAAACCGTAACGTCATCCAGATAAACAAATGATAAAAATCAATATGAACATAAAAAAAGTAACTGATACATTTGTTTTAGTATCTATATAAATAAAAATCAATAGGCGAATGTATGTACACAAAGAAAGGGTCAAACACTTGATTTTTTTTTTAATTATTATGAATGATTTCAATTTTTTTAATTTTAAAATCTACAAAAACACTATGTTCGGGCTTGATTTCAACTTAGCTGCCATAGTATAAAATGAATTATAGCCTAAAAGCAACCATTTGACGTAGGTTCCATCACTGTTGAGAAGTTGGTCCAAAATGTCCCATTGTCCTTTGTGTTATAAAATTCTAAAATATAAGTATAGGATAGCTAATGTTATAAGGAGTAACTTATTCATTTGAAAATTATATATCTTTTATTTTTCAACGCGGATCGGACGAAGTCGCGGGCAAAAGCTATTTTTTTAATTATAATTTTAACAATTATTTTTTAACACACTCAAGCCGCCAACTATTTTTCATAACTGTTATTTTATATCTAATCTATATTAGCCGACGAAGTCTTAATTCTGTTAAAATTTAAGATGAGCGCGGTGCACTGGTACATTTATTTTTATAGGATAAAGAAACATCCGTTTAAATGGCTTATTTATCGTCATTAATACGGATATTAATTACACTTGTCCCACAAAATTAATTTATTATCATGCATTGCAATATGTTTGTTGGGGCGAAAGGTTTTTGTTATGCACCCCGGTTCATCTAAACGCATACACCCCACACCCGTATCCCCAATATAAGCTGCACATTCCGTGGCACACGTGTTAGAACTTAGTCCCTGTGTGCGCGCCGTTTCAAAGGGCAAACTGCAATAAGTAAACGTGGTGGTCACTTTTCAACTCACCATACAAATATTTTCCTCTATTTTTAGAATACATCTGACATTAACTACACTACATGTACTTAGTGTACACATTAAAACATAATTATCTAACTTCAAATTATACTACCGGACTGATGAGCGGTCGTGTTCATCCTTAGATATTATTTCAGATAAGGATGTGTAGTCGTTGCTGCGGACACACAACTGTTTTAGGACAATTTTCTAAATTTTTTAGCCTAACTAAAAAAAGGGCTGAAGAGTGTATTTTTATTTGGACAGGTATGTGTAATAGAAAAATACTAAGAAATATGATATTTTGCTAACTTTTATAGAGGAGGACAGGCAATGGTGGAGAATGAGGGGGAGGTGGAGACCGTATTTCACAATTAAATTTTTCTGGCGCGATCTCACCGAGTGTGTACGCCGCACGCTCGTGCTCAGTGGGGTGAGAGCCAGTGGTGCTCAAACCTTACTAATATTTTTTTATTACATTTTTGTAGATCCTTCCGGCCCCAGCAGCCATACTGTCCGCCACTTCGCTCTCCGTACTGTCAGCCACTTCCAGTCCAATTTACTGATGGTTACTGATATTATGCCGCTAACTTTCGTGCGTCTACAGATTTCCTCATTCCTGATTCAATCTCGCAGTGAAACTCTGAACACAGTACTCTCCATTGCTCGTTAAGCGATGTTGAGATCTCTCGCGAGGCCCATAGTTGGAGGCACTGAGAAATATCGGACGAGAAGATGATTGACCTTCTCGAAGTTAGCTCTACCTACTTAGACTGTTTACACCTTTTACTGGGGTGGACGCCAGACATATAAAATTATAAATTAGCTATTCACCGAACGATCCTTTTTATAATAATACAACATAATATGACGAAATGTTAAAATCTTCAGTTTGAGAACCATTGGCACCTAGTTTAATATCGCAGCGGCGACGACACGGCGTCACGTGCACTCGCAAAGATACACTAACACAGACTCAAAACACACATACACAAACAAGAGTATAGATGTGTAAATGCCACCTCAAGGTTGGACAAAACACGGGCGACAAGTTACAGTTATTTTATAAGTAGTACATACGTAATTAGCAAGAGTTCCTCTTTATTGTACCTATAACTGATTTTGTTTTATTAATATCGTAACATTAGTTATATAGAATGATTTCATCTAATTCCTATTTCTTCATAACAAATGCAGTTAGGCATTTTTTCAAATTATCACAGCTTAAATAATTAATTGATTTTATCAACACTATGGTCCGCGACATCGATTTTAGGGCCTCTTTCATCATCTGTTAATATTGTGTTATGGGAAGCAATGAAAGATGGAATTCTTTGTAAATAATACTATTTAATAAGTCTCTTTTAATATAGCAGGAAGGAGTGTTCTTATTCACTAGTAAGGGCACAGATTAAATAATAGTTATAAGGGGCGCAGCTAAAGCAGAACTACTACTACAACTGACTTGCAACAGGCTCTAAAGCTCAAAGCCAAACGTATATATAAAGCTTGTAAGCTATAGTAAATAACTTAATGTTTATATGTGTGAAGGAGAAAGACTCTCAATCTACTTTGTTAGAGTGAGACAGATTTATTTTGGTATATTCCACAGTCAAGTAGGCTAACTGACATTTGAACTGATATATATACCTTTGGTTATACGGTAAAAATCCCAAACATTAAAAAGAAAATAATAAAAAAAAATCGCCTATCGAAGGATGCACTAAACTCTAAACCGAGAGTGTCAATCAATCATCAATACTAATAATAAATCTGTAAGTGTAGGTATTGTATGTATGTATGTTCCTCCATAACTCTTAATGTCATGAAACTTGGTACATAAACATTTAGATGTACAGGTCAGAGGATAGGCTACTTTTTTCTTTTTCAACGCGGACGAAGTTGCGGGCGCCAGCTAGTACTTGTAGTTGGTGAAAGTTATCTGTTACCTACGTGCCTTTATGAGTTATGTGCGATTCTGATGTACGATTGGGTCCCGTACGATTATAGCCAATTTATTGTAAAAGTTTCAGTAATAATCAACATCAGTAAATAAGTAAGTATTTTTCCGTAAACAAACATCCATCCATCCTTATTAATTTTTGAATTTTCGTATAATTTTTGTAGAGAAAATTATTGCATTTAAAAAAAAAATCCTCTTAAAAGTGTTTAAATATTCTCGTTCAGACCATTTGTTCGACATTTGTCCCTTTAGCAGATCAAAAATCAAAATCTATAAAAAATATATCTTCAAATCATCCCCAAGCATTAAGGGCGATCAGTCTCGGTCCGCAACACAGCACCTGTTACTAACCCTCCCAAACAATCCCCTATTGGCTTCTCTACAATAAATTATTTTTCTTTTCTCAATGTTGACTTCCGAATTTGTTAACTAATGTTACACTCTTAAGGCTCATATTTCGGTTTACATTTTGCCTTGACTATATGTGCGATTAATTTTGAATTTGTCTAACAAGATTTTGTTAAATGAAAACATGCTTTTAATATAAATTATTTGTAAAACGAACTTTTTTTCTTAAAATTATATTTTTTTTTATTTTTTTGACAATTGCTTCTTGGAATATTTTAAAATGTTTTACAGAGACTATAGAAATATTATAAATACTTACTACCTTCTTTACTTAATTAACAATTTACAGAAAAACATTATCTCTTGACATTTTTTTGTTTCATAATAGTGAACATGTATTTGGTACAGATTAAATTTGTTGGACACATATTTGTTAGTCTTTCCTACTACTCAACTCCACGTTTTTTTTTAAACTTTACAGTAAATATAGATACACCAGAATAACTTATATGCTGCTGTATTTTATAAAGGTACCTACATGTACGTACCAAGCCGCTGAAAGAAGCTAGCTATAATTTACAAAAAAGAACTTTCAATCCAACCAAAGTGTTACATTTGACACGTATTAATTACACTATACCCTTTCTGTTGTTGCAATGAACAAGTGTTTCGTACGTGCTCCCGAACTTGAATATGCGCTATCATCAATTACACAACCGTATTAGTGTCACATCTTGCACTCGTAATGGAATAGTTTATATCCTAAAATTTAATATATATCATGATCATTGTGAGCAATCTCCTCATAAATACCTAAATTTAGATATTAGCATTGAACGTGTGTTTCAGTTTAATTAAACTTTAAAAATTTAGTATCTACAAACAGAGAGCTTGAACAAAGGTATTAGAATTTGTAGAGCTTGCTCGGCGAAGCTTTTCATTGTTCCTCTGCGCCCTGATTTGCTTTTTCTCTCAGCGGAGATGTCATGAAGACAAAATGCTGAATGCTCCCTTTGACAGTCTCCGTATGCAATCCGTTGCTGAATAGATTAGTTCAGATAAATAAATGGAATTAAAGAAATAAGGCAAAAGATGAGTTTATTCATTGTATTTACAATTTAAAATCATTTCAAATAAATCCTTACAACTTTAGTTTCAAACATGTAATGAAACATGTAACTTTACAATTAGATTACATAATAATACATTTAAAAAACTTTTTTTTATAAATAGATTTACATAATTCACTCGTCACCTGTGTTGTTACACTAGCTAGTAGTTAAATTATTATTTTTTCGACCAATACCTAAATAATGTTTATGTTCCATCATGATGACACGGCAGTTACTGACCTCAGTTACTGAAGCACGGCTAATTTAATTGAAAATTTTTGTCTATGCAAAAGTATCACAAAGAAAATTAAGGCTTCATTTAAGAGCTAAGGAAAATTTGATTGTTTATTTGAATTGAATAGGCTCCGAAACTACTGGCCGATTTGAAAAATTCTTTCACTGTTGGGAAGCTTATCAGCGGGTAACACAGGCTATGTTTTATAAAGTTACGCGGGCGAAGTCGCGTGCAACAGCTATAGTTTTATATAAATTTCGGTAGACAGGCAGACGATCCACAAGCAAGGTTAGGTTGTTGCAAGTGCTCTGCCGACCCTTATTACGTGAAATCGGTAGCAAATGGCAAAAACTCTCCCAGATGTCTCCCTAATCGGATTACTTAGACAATGGCTGAGCTAGTGTACGGCTACTATGTGACGTGTCATCGCAAACAGATATTATCTCAGCGGGGATCAATATAATATGCTTACAATGAATAAGATACTTACCAATTATTAAATTTAAATTATAAATAATTTATAAGCAATTAACTATACTATTATTTTTCGTCAAAATTTTTCATGATTTGTATAAATTTAATAAAGTTTGGTAACATTAATTTTCTTACCTAGACGAATATTTACTTGTATTTGAGTTTTTGAAGTAAAAACTTCTTCAAGCGCGTTCAAGGCATTTTTGAGATGGGAAAAAACTATTGAACTGGCGACCTGTTACAGTAATCGTGTAACCAATTAAATTAAAACAACTCTTTTTAACAAAAAATAAACCGACTTCAAACCGTTTTCTCATGGATGCCATTGTCAGAACTGGACCAAATTGAAATGGGACCACACGGGAAGCACCAGCTTTCAAATATAAAAAGAGTCATCAAAATCGGTTCACCCAGTCGAAAGTTATGAGGTAACAAACATAAAAAAATACAATCGAATTGAGGACTTTCTCCTTTTTTGGAAGTCGCTTGAAAAGAACAATTTTTGAAATGGGAAAAAACCATTGAACTCTTTTTTCTTACACGCCCCTTACGAGATAAAATAAAAGACATAAAATTATTTCTAAAAGTAACTAATCAACACTTTACTTATAGTTGGTGAAAGAGGCCCTAAGATTAAGAATTAAAAAAAATCGCCCTTTTATTTCATTATTAATTAATATCAACGACTCCATTTTGTTTTCTCATGAGAATCTCGTGAAACGATTTCTTGGACAATGACTCATCTACATCTCATTATGCGCTTTTCGTTTAATTTTATTTCAATAAAATTAACGCCTGGAATTAATAAAATGCTAATCGCTCTCTTTGTGGCTGCCGTGACGTTAACTTCTTTAATATTCAGTAAAATATCACATCGGATTTTAAGTGAAGAGAATTCAATAATACCTACCCTATATTAAAAGGAAGTGGTTTCATTGTTTTATTAACCGTCAACTAATAAAAAACAAAATTTTAATAGTTTAATTAGTACGTTATCAATACTAATAATAAATCTGTAAGTGTAAGTATTGTACCTATGTATGTTCTTCCTTAACTGTTAAACGAATTAACTGATTTTCATAAAACTTAGTAGATAAACATTTAAACGTACGGGACACAGGATAGGCTACTTTTCCATTTTCAACGCGGACGAATATGTGGCCACAACACAATAAATATACATTTTATTCATGAAATATGAACGATAATGTAAATTCTAGAACGGCATTCGCTCGGAGCTTAGTCATAGTAAAGTCATAACTGCTAATGAAATGAATGGCCATATTGACTATTCCTCAATTGTTATGCGACATTCTCGACTTTAAACTAGGATATTATAGAGCAATTATACATAAATTTTATTAAAAAGAGATGCAAAGATTAATTTTTAACTTTAAGTCTGTGTTAATAAGGTTTAAATTTGAATGTATCCACATCGTCTTCCATATCAATAACTCGACGTCAACCATGAACATTGGATATTTTACGGACAAAAGTAATATAAAATATAATTTTCATTGCATTTTAAAAATACCATATTATTATAAAGGAAGTGATCGTGTCGTTAGAGCAGACCTGAGGACCTAATAAATCCTATGTTTGCCTGAAAGCTTAGATTTTTTTCATGGAATATCTCTAGTAGGTCCCGGTCACTGGACTCATAAAAATGAGTAATATTGATTGCTAATGCTTTCAGATACTGTTTTAAATAAAAAGAATTTAACTTAGTCTTGAGACAGTATCTGAAAGCATTAGCAATCAATATTACTTATTTTTATGAAATAATCATATATTATGCAAGTCAATAAGTCAGAACACCATAATTTCGAATTCCGTAGATTCATTTCCAATGTGCTCGATAGTCGTGTGAGGCACGAAATCTGTGAATTTTTTAATGTATGTATGTTCCTCCATAACTCTTAAAAAAATTAACTGATTTTCATGAAACTTGGTCGATATACATTTAGACGTACACGACACAAGATAGGATACTTTTTCTTTTTCTACGCGGACGAAGTCGCTGGCACCAGCTAGTCAGGAATAAATGTGATGGGCAAAGTTTAACACGCTTCGTTGAATTTTAATTTAGAAATGTCAACATGGTCACCCTAGTGAGAGCTTCCCTACACGTGTGTCGTTCGCTCGCTGCCGGCGGCGCCGCGATTGTGCACGCGCCCTTAAGCCTCTACGCCTGCCTCCCGCCACTAAATGTCAAACGGCGATTGATAAGTCGCAAGTCTGCAACCGCCCTATGTTTGCTGACGGCCGTACATTTTATTGCACCGTGGGATGTAACTTATTGTTACAACACCAGTTGAATGATGTCACTGATTTCTATACTATGGGAAAAAATCATTGCTTGTAGCGGAATAGAAAAAAATACACTATATTATATATAAGTAGCGGCCTGTTCCCGGCTTCGCACGGATGCAAATTGTACACCAAAACCTTCCTCGAGAACTATCTAATGGTGAAAACACAACAGCATGAAAACGGTGCAGTAGTTTTTGAGTTTATCGCGAATAGACAAACAAATTTAATTAATAAAACAGTGTTTTATGATACCTTGTCCAGTTACTTATGACAGTTAAGTATATGCAAATCGATTCTTAAGGAGTAAAAACTCCAAAAATCACAGAAAATTGTCATCGATAGGGCTTGTGTGGGATTCGAACCCACGACCTTCGCGAAGAGAAATACGACGCGACGCTCTAGCCACTGAGCTAACAAAGCCTGTTATTAGGACTGACGAATTGAAGCAACATATTATGATTCTTTAATTGACTTGAGTCATTGGACACTCAGGAATTTTTTAATGAAAGCAATTCAACTCACGTTACATTCACGCTAAATAAGCAGAATTGTCCACCTGTTTTGCTACACAATATAGCGATTACTCAAGCTAAAGACGCAAAATACTTGGGAAAAAATTGTGCAAAATCACACTAAATCGTAAAACGTAGCTCATAACACTAGTGTGATTTGCGTAAAAATTAACGATTTAGTGAGATATTGCACAAATTTTTCGCATTTTTCGCCTGTCGCTCAGCAGACGCATTTAGATAATAATCGATTAAAAAGACATAGTGTTCCCAATCTGGAGACCGGATTTGTAATTGGGAGATAGGAAATCGATGGATGTTCCTATCCAAAGAAAGGAGAGAAAAAAGAGAAAGAAAAGCAAGAACTACAAACGATTGGCTCATTGTTCATCCTGACAGATTGCCAAGTTACAGTGAAAACAAAAGGAAAAAAGTTGACTTTTCATAAGTCATAAAACAAAACTAATTTACCCACCGTTAATGTCAACAATGATTTTGGTAATAAATAAAATTGAAAACTTATTTAGAATATATCTAATCGGACCACCTGTATAAATACATTGTCGGAATAAAACAACGTCACCTCCATATCTGCTCCCCCGTAACATTCATTGTAATTTTGCCACAAAATCAAACAATACTTGTACAAGATAACGGCCTACGATTTATCGCCAAATGTTCGATTCCCACCGTCATTGCTAGAATTTATATTACAAAATGCGATACTATTTTTTGTAGACGTATTTGCTCGATGAGGTAAGGTTTCATCTTTTTCTTTCTTTTCATTTTTACCAAAATTCTGGCTTATCCAATGATTTTACCAGAGTTAGTTGTAAAAATATACTTACAGCATTATAGTAGTAGCATTAAAAGCAAAATTCAAAAAAAATGAAAAGTACAATTGAGTAAGTTATTGAGCTTGACATTGAGTAAACTAGGACACATCATAGATAAAATTACAAGATCTAGTTTTCATGAATATCTATTAATAATTTGATTTTAAAATGTTCACACATTTATATAAAAAAAATTAAGTTCCCTCTTTTCCCACACACCTCTCTTTCAGTCGCTCTTCTAGTATTATTTAAAAAAGAACTGTCAAAGCGTATAAACATTCTACATTTCGTCTCATTACGCTTGGTCAATGGAGTCGACTATCCACAGATTAGATCTTGTGTGGAACAATTGAAAACATACAATTGTAGGTTTTATGTTAAAGGAATAGATTTGAATGTTGAATGGGTATTTTTCGGCGTAATCGACTGTGTACAACGGACAAGTAGAACAAGTGCCAATATAGATGTTATCTGTATTGTTTGATAGTTCCCACGCGTGGCCGCCACGTGCCCAAGGGACGTACCTGTATGGATTATCAAAAATGTAGCAGTGAATTTTATTTATGAACACTGAGACAAAAATATAGGAACAGGCATGAATGTAAAATTGCTAATGTTTTATAAGCGTCTAATTAATTATTTTAAACTTCTATATTTATGGTTTTATTTAAACAGTCATCAATATCGAAGATTTTTTTAGGAAAAAAATTGTTTTGGCTTCGTTAAAAAAGTAGCCTATCCTGTGTCTACGTCTAAATATTTATCTGCCAAGATTCATGAAAATCAGTTAATTCGTTTAAGAGTGATGGAGGAACATATTTATACATACATACATACATACAGAAAAAAATTCTAAAAATGGTCAATTTAGTTTCAGTATCATGTATGGAGCCTATATACACGATATTTCTGAAAACACAATACCTACACTTACAGATTTATTATTAGTATTAATTGATAAATAACAGTGACCAGTATTGGGTGGAGTGTCAACAATTATTTAACGGTTGCTAGGGAGTTGCAATATTTGGGACACTGTTTGCTCGTTGCGCCGCTGGCTGTCACCCGATCGGGATATAGCTTCAAGACTTTCAATAAATATAAGGAACGATTGAGAAGAAACCTTATATAAGGAAAATGCTTAATATAAGAAGTCGAGTCGAGCTCTACTAAAAAATTGAGCTCTGAATATTGCAATTTTTCATTTCGCATCTGCAAGAAAAGTCCATCACAACAGATACTAGGGAATATCTACACTACATCTAAATATTAAAATGTTGTTGAGAAATAACTCTGATAACTTTGATTTTAAATACATGTAACAAAAACCTATCTTGAACCTATCTGTCTACTTACATAATGCAAATTAATTTTAATTTAGAAATTCATATTAAATTTAAAATTATTTTGACGACAGGTGAC
Organism: Synanthedon vespiformis; assembly: GCA_918317495.1. Lineage (NCBI taxonomy): Eukaryota > Metazoa > Arthropoda > Insecta > Lepidoptera > Sesiidae > Synanthedon > Synanthedon vespiformis. Next base: position 11,345,860 of record OU906947.1, read on the forward strand.
CGTTTTATTAGTTTTAACTTTTATTAGTTTACTAGCTGGCGCCCGCGACTCTGTCCGCATTGAAAAAGAAAAAAGTACCCTATCCTGTGTCCTGTACGTCTAAATGTTTATCTACCAAGTTTCATGAAAATCAGTTAATTCGTTTAAAAGTTATGGAGGAACATACATACATACAATACCTACACTTACAGATTTGGGAATAACGAGCCCGTGTTCCTTGTGAACAGAATAAATAATAAAAAAGTTTTTCAAAAAGTACATAGGTACTTTTTTTAAGTATTTTATTATGTTTTTATTTACTTTTATATCCTGTATTTTTTGTAGTACCCACTGCGACTCACTAATTTGACTGACAAATGAAAAAAATACCAATATATATAAAGCTGAAGAGTTTGTTTGTTTGTTTGATTGTACGCGCTAATCTCAGGAAGTGGTTCGAATAGGAAAATTATTTTTGTGTTGGTTAGTCCATTTATCGAGGAACACTAGACTATAAGGAAGGCTCTAGATAGACTAATAAGTAGTATTTCACGAAGGTGTTTATTTCATTAATTACAATGCAATAATAGACCGTTTCGGGCTTATGAGTAGGTACCCTTATGGATTGGATTTTGTACGAAGTTAATAACATCCCAAGTTGGCTTGTGAACTTTAATTAAATTTCAATACGTATAGGATATGTTTGCAAAGCAATTGTGTCCGTCAGAAGCGTTGACCACTCAAGCATGTCAGTCATGCCAAATGGTCAGATAGAGGCGCGGTGCGGCGCGCCAGGGGACGCCCGAAGCGTCGATTCACAGATTTCACAGCATGCCCACAATATAAGTGCATCATCCCACATTTATAAAGGACTAGCTGTTGCACGCGACTTCGTCCGCGTAACTTTATAAAATATAATACATTCGTGTCTGTGAAACCATGGAAATACACATACAAAATTTCAACCTAATCGGTTCAGCCGTTTAGAAGTTATGTGAAAAAGAAGTTAAGTACGGAAGGATAATTCTTACTACCCGTTGTCCTATTACCCGTTTTCCCGTAAGGTTCGGTCATGGAGTAAGTTACTTTGTTTTCAGAGATATCGTGTTAAAAAAAAGGTTAAGTATGTATATTTGTTTGTATGTAGAGATTCTTCACCAATAGTTAGAATAGAATTTGAGGATGCTAAAGTATCTAAAAATAAAGATTTAACGCTTGGAAAAAGTAAGTATAAGTAATTAAAAATATAATCAAATAAAAAAAAGAAGAATCTTTCAACATCTTGCGTACGATAAGCCAGGAATTTAATAGTAAAACTAGCTCACAGATTCCTGTGTAAGTATTTTTTCATAAAGCCCGTGAAAGCTTAATTTCCACCGGGCTCCAGGATGTCTAATATTGTTTGGACACGAAAGGGCGGCGAAGCGCACCCCAGGGGGCTTATCCCTTTAATATTCTAATAATAAAATCCCCCGGGCCGATACATACCTACCTTGCTCCAGATTTTATAGACAGATCGCAGAAACAGACAATCATTTATTGCTCTATCCGCAAATATATCTACGCTTTAAATTTCCAAATCGACAGATCACTAACCCCAATAAAAAACTAATTTTCATTGTCACTGTTTCATCTGTTTTACCTACATTTCGCATGGTTTTGAGTTAATAAAATTGCATTACCTCTTACCAAAAAAGAAATTGGTATTGTACCTACTAAATAAATTTTTGTGTTCTCTTAACAACCTACCTCTCGAAGACTCTTAACAACCCGAATTTTAAAAAAGAAGAAAGAGGTTTCGCGGGCACAATTCGATTTTATTAAACGTCTACAACCACTTATAAAGACATCGAACTGAAGAAAGGACGAGAAAAAGTAATTTAACAACAAGTAGCACGGAAATATGAACGGTCGACAAAGTCCCATTAACATAGGCCTAGCTGTGAAGAAAGTGAAATCAGAAACCCTCTGTTCCAATAAACAGACGAGTTACGCCCCCAAAAATCGCAGTTTAACCCGAAGATGTGAGCAAATCGACCGGGGCATGAAGTAAAACAATAAAATAATAGCAGCGGATGCTGCGAATATTGCGTGCCTCTATATTGTAAATATCTGCTCAACGCATTCAATTGAAAACACTATTGCTATACACATAAAGCTCATTTCAATCGAGCAGTTACTGAATTTTTCTATTACTTTTTATTTTAATGATCTATTTTTTAACTAAAAATATAAATACTACCAATATAGGTTTATTAGTTTACATAACATTTTCCTTGACTGTTATAGTCTTATTTGTTTTTGTTTAATTTTAGTTTTGTTTTTTTTTTTTAATAAAATCAGGTTGACAGTCCACTAAGTCGACTTTAATAGGAAAGGATGAGGGATTAGAAGAGGATAATATGGGCTCTGGCATATATTTTCTTTCGACAGTTTATGCTTAACTGCAGCATAAGTACACAAGCAACATCAATGGGGTAATCCAGTGCCTTTCTGATTCTGCTGAGATATCAAATTAAGCTTATTTTGGATAGGTTAATGTAGTGAGGCCAATTATATCAATTTTTTATTTTGGTAATTTAGTTCATTTTGTGTCCAATTGAACACGAAATGATCCCACTTGAAGTTGAATGATTACATCTGACAGATATTCTCACTGATATGATATTGACGGCACACGCACGCCTCGGCGCCCGCCGTTGTTCAGACTTGCTGTACAAATATCAATAAAAACGCCGATCCGTCCCTTCACAAAGCCACCCCCCGCAGGGAGGGGGATGTAGTGGCAGCGGACGGGGCGGGAGGGTCACGTGGCACGATTTAACTAAACTCCTGCTTTTCATCAACCGTTTGGGATCGAATGCTTCACTGGATGTAGACGATACATACCAATTACAATTATATGTTGCAACTAGATGTTGCACGCAACTTCGTCCGCGTAACTTTATAAAAAGTAGCCTATGTTACTCGCTGATGATGTAGCTATCTATAGATGAAAGAATTTTTAAAATCGGACTATTTTAACTCCAGCAGTTTATTCATTATACAAAGCATACAAAAATACAAATCTTCTCTTTGTTGAGAGAAGACTGGACAAATTTCATTTTTTTTTAACAAAAATAAATAACAGCCTGTTAGACAATCTTGTTAAACTAATTTTATTTTTGACCAAATTCAATTTTTTAAAACTTTATAACTCAAATGAAAAATATTTGTAGTGTTCGTTGAATTGTATATATATATTTTTTTTTTATGTTAAACAGACAGGCTTTTTTTTTCAGACAGGCTGACGGTCCACTTGATGGAAGGTGGTTACCGTCGCCTATAACACAAGCAACGCCATAAGTGCTACAAGTGCGCTGCTGACCATAGAAGGATTAAGGATAAGGGATAAGGAAGGGAAGGGGGTAATGGGCTCTGGCATCCATTACTCACTCACCGAAACACAACAGCACGGTGGTATTCTGTAATATTAATATTTTTATATGATAAAACAGTAAGTAGATACTTTATCATTTACTTAGCTAGCTTAGCTAAAGTAAAGCTAAGTAGGTACTAAAACAGTATCAATACTAAAACAGTATCACTTTTCAATTCGTCTGCAGGATACAAGGTATTATGCGTCCGGTCCATTACAACCAATTCCCAAATTGCCTGATTCCCATTTCGCCTGAAATCCAATCTACTGTTACGTTACGTTGCTAACGTGCTAGATAGGTAGATACATACCTACTTTGTATCCGAAATACACAATGTTCAGTGAACATTCAGCATTAAATTAAATACGCTCCACATCACATTAAAAACAAGAAACAAATATTACACCATATTATAATTTTATTTAATATTTACCGGCTAATATTTACATATATTAATCCGATAAGTAACTACTTTGGGGTGCGTCCACATTGAACGCATGGATTACACGGAGTTTCCGATTCATTAAGATTTATATTTAAAAAATAATGTGCCCTGACGCCTGCAAGGAGACTTGCCTTCTAAATCCGAAACCGTTTTCACGCATTTACGGCTAAAAGAATGAATAGTGACATAAAACCCATTGATAATGCCTATCACGTGGGAACCTCTACGAGGCTTTCAACGGATAGGTTCAGCGCTTTATACTACTATACCTACTACAATACCTAGATAAAATGCATTAAATACTAAAATTTACAATTTATTCCTTTCACATACCTATATGTTAATGCAATGAGACATATTTATTTTGTTACCTACCTAAACCCATCGGGTTATATGAACTTTTTGCCATTAGTATCTAACAATAAATAAAATTTGTTAGAACATGAATAAAAAAGTATATATGAATTTTTTTGAAGACAACATAGAGAGTAGGAATCACGAAGTCAACCATAATTTCATTTGGATTGCATATCACACCTACTTAGAACTCTGAATAGACTACTTATTCTACAACAAAATACTGAGCTATATTTACGATAGGGGAAAGCGGATCCCTTGTTGGATAAGATGTCCCTAATGACGAACGAAAATGTGTCTTATTATTGTGCATTCTAAGTATATATTCATTTGTTTATTAAATTCAGTCGGAATTTTCCGTATCGGTGGCACGTGTGTTGTAAGGCCTTTATTGACGAAGGACTCGCTCCTCCCACACCAGGAGGCAAATGAAAATTTCACCTGCTCTAAATACATCCCCTATTTTATTGGCATGCAAAAATACTGTCATGCTAACTTCCTCAGAAGGTTTCCTCTTTTACCTATAAAGCTTTCCGACGTGTTTATAGGTACCTATGTACATTACTTATGTGTAACAAGTACCTACTTATCAGTAGATGAAATGAAATATATAAATATTGAGTCCATTATATGTATATAGTAGGACTCATAATTAAGACCCTAACTTCGAGGACTGAAAATGTTATTTAATAAGTTTATCTTAGTAAGAAATATTTAATCTAAACACTGAGAAACTTTTTGGAGTTTACTCCTTAAGAATCGATTTGTATATAATATAAAATAATTAAGCCCGTGGTATGAAAATTTATGGGAGTAAAATCAAAATTGATACACGAATGCGTTAATGTTATGTATGCATTAGGCCCTTCTCTCACGAGGCTACTCTCAAGCGATTTGTGTTTCGTACGCGTATCTTACGCGTCGCTTGTGAGTAGCTTACATATTCACTATCAGTCGCACGCTACTACTGTCTTGCTGATGGCACGCTACCCGAGTCGTATACACATTGCATTACAAAATGGAGGCAGAACTTTTGTTCAGGTGGTGGAAAATTATCCATGTTTATATAATTATAACTAAGCTGCCAGAGTATATCAGAAAATATATAACAGAAAAGGCGTGAATTGAGATTCTCAAAAATTCCAGTAGATATTTGTGATTTAACATCCGTTAGTATGCAGATTGATTAAGTAAAGTGACTACTTTTCACGCTTAAGGATCGTACCAGGCCATTTGAAATGACCTGCTCCTTAATGGCTAATTAAGATCTCAATATTACCTAACTTATGTCTTACTGTAATGGTAACATATTATAAAAAAAGGCTAATGAAAAATTAAAATTCAAGAGCTTCGAAGAAGCATTTTTGTCCCCAGAGTCTATTACTAAGATTTATTGTCTTTACCGGATTTTCTAAATACGAAAATATCTAAATATTTTTAATCTATAAATAAAAATTTCAAAGGTCTATTTAGGTTCGTAGCATAATTATGTAATATGAAAAAATGCAATGCGCTCAATTCTGTCCGCTTCTCTAAACTTTAATGGCAAATTACGTTTGTATTACAAACACGATTACAACCGCATTGGTAGGAATGATTCGAGCATATTTCCTTTGATAATTCAAATAAAAAGCGAATGGTGAGTAGCAGTGAACCCGTCAACTGTGGAGCCATTTTTCGTGATCACCACACCGTTGACATAAAGTGGTCGTCAGAATCGTACAATAGCGAAAAAAACGCACGCAGCGCTATTCAATACATTTTAAGCAACGAAAACAATAATAAATTCCATGTGAATCGTCAGACGAAACTAGTTTATGGATGGATTGGATGCGGCATTTGTTGTTTAGAAAATTTACTTCACTTGTAATTTGCCTCGGTTCAGTATGTAGGCTAAATTTCAAACAGAGACATGGAATATGGATGGTCCTTTATGTAAAAATTATTACTTACATTAAGCTAATATGTAGGTGAGCTAGTATGAATTAGACTAGTATAAGTTAGACGCTAAATTTGTGTTGGTAGGGTCTGACTGAGCGGCTAACTCAAGATAATCTAGAATTGTTAGCACATGGAAATTGAAGTTCTCGTTTTCGTTTGTCTCTACCTATACATATTATTATCGCTGATAATTTTAATAAAATGAGACATAATATGGACTCCGCCATTACCTACTGTTAAGGAGGTGCATCTGCATCACAAATTATACTATTAACTAATACAAAATATGGAATTATACATGATACCTATAATGTACATAAATGTAACGTCAAATTCAAATCGCGCAGGTATTTGAATATATTTCGCTTATCTTAGTCTAAAATACTAGTCTGTAGTCCCTAGACGCCTTCAGTTTTTACTCACACAATATCTAAATTAATTTTTAAAAAAGTATTTTTTTCTGTGTACGGTCTTTCTTGCCAGGGGTTGCGAGTGTACCCCTTGCACCCTGCTGCCGGCGACTCTGATGAGACATAAATTTCATTTAATCGTCTTGTCTTGTTAAATGTAAGTAAACGCCGCATCCTTGAGCACAGTGTTATTCGGAGCTCGACGGGAGTGTTTACGTGGCGGATGGTGCAAGTACAGCTCAATGGGAGAATTGGCCCACTTGAAGTACAATAGTAACCCCATGAACACACTGTACCCCGCGTCGAGATAGCTCTCGATACACCGCCCGAACCACTCTGTGTTTTATAAATTTTATTCACTCATCCATGTTTTACAACTCGCTTAGTCCATTTTTTTATATTATACAAGTTTGTCTTTATATTGTGCCATAGCCTCCAGAATAGGTACAGATGGCCGAAATTTATAATATAGTAACTAACCACAAAGAATAATTGTCAAATTTATTATTAGAGAATTATTTATAAACCACGCCTTATACGATTTGTTATACCTTATACGTTTGTTTGTTACGATTTCACTCCTTATATAGTAACTAACCTACTACTAAACCGCTCATCATGAAATGCAGACAAGTTGTCAGTGATATAGAAAAGAAAATACAGATCCCCGAGATATCATCTAAAAATGTAGTTAGGCAACGGAACGATTATAATACCTACTTACTAAATCTATGGTAAGTATAAATAAGCGATATTTCGCGGACGATGTCGCGCGTAAAAGCTAGTAGGTACTAGGTACCTAAGTAGTAAGTAAAGTAAGTATACTTAGGTAATATAATTAATTTATTTCAAGGTAAAATATGTTTAATTAATTTACTTTTAAGTATCATAATATTTACAATAAGGTAAATTGTAAATATTGTAATAAATTTTTAATTAGGTAGATTAATTTTGGACAAAATACACTGACTTTAAATATATATTTCACATCAAATAGATTTCCATTTATAATGTACTCGTAGGTAAGTACGGAAATATTATATGTATAATTATATCTATAATTATATCAGATACATTGAAGCCTCGCTTCTACTGTTTACTTATTTGCCTCTTGATGCTGTTTTTATCCCGAGGTTATTAAGTAGATACCTTTTACCTAGAACCTACGTCTTAATATAAAATAATGTTTTAAACATGTATTTTTAGTGTAATTTGTGTAGCTATCAAATTGTTTTTTTTTTTTAATTGTAAAGGTGATTGATAAATCTATTGATGGTAAGAGTCTACCGTTGCCTATAGTACAAGCAAGCCTCAAGGTTCTGTTGACCATTAAGTACGGATAAGAGGGCCCCGTACTCCAAAGATAGTCTAAAGGCAGGCCACCTTAACCAATCGTCCAATGGTCGCATGATCGTGAGTTAATCATAAGATATTTTTTACTTACCTACTCTTATAAATACTTGTGTTTATAAATAGATGTTATTTATTTTCAAGGATATTCAGAGATGGGATTTTTCTAGCACAGTAAAAAAATACAAATTTGTCCGTCGCGTTTTCTAAGCGGCAAAATATCATAGCTTGTGTAGCTGTGAGTGGCTGTGATCTGTATAATGGGTAGGTTGGGTCAGTGGGGGTATGGGCGGGGTCTGTCAGTGAGGGGGATTCGTGATTGGTGGTTTCACGACAAGGGAGAGTGTGGGGTGGTTGTGGGTCGAGGTGTAATGTCCTTAGACCCTCACCCTCGTCATTGTGTGTCGGTCGGTCGTTGCGAGTGTATCTCGTGAGGTGCTTGTGCTATATTGGACGACAGTGTTGATGAACAACATGTTGGAATTTTACACAAATATTAACTCGGGACTGATGCAGGACGGGATGCAGCCACCGCTCACCTGCACGGCTAGAACAGGTCAGTACCTACAACAATTGGCCAATATGCATATGCGGACGTACTTATCTATACTTCTTAGTAGGTCTATTATGAAATGGAAATTCGGAATAACCACTTCATGTAGGTAGATCTTTCTCTAATATACCTAAAACGAGTTATGCTATAGGTATTTCCTATTACCATTTTTTTAATTAGCTTAATTTTTTTTTTTTTTTTTTTATTTTATTTTATTGAAACATAGTCACACAGCACTCATATGACAATATATAAGAGTAAATACATATGTATACTTAAAACCTACTGCCAATAACGGACTACATTTTTTTAACATTAGAAAAAAAATATTACTTATTATTAGGTAATTCAAAACAGTTCTGTGTTTAAACTGAGAGTCTGTAGGTTTTAATGATCATATAGTTTTAATTTAATATACCGACCTAGTTTTGTTTTATTTCATATAGTTTAGTTTTAATTTATACCTAATGTCTATACCTTAGTTTTAATGATCATCTCCTACCCTTTTCTTGCATCTTATTTAGGTACCTATATTATATATTCGTACAAATAAATAAATTAAAAAAAACAGGTATATTCGAGCACAGTGGTTTTTGTGATTTTCTATAGAATGGTTTTGGTTTATAACAATACAATTACAGATTACTGAGAGTTATAGTTAATTTCAAAAAAAATATTCTTTGTCTCTATTGAACCATTTTCTAACAATAACAAAAAAACACACCTTTTAACAGCTACAACTTACACTTGCAAAGTATATACCTACCTAGGTACCTACTTTTAAACAATTTATGAGCCTACCTTTAAATACCTATACCAGTTCTTCTAGGTATTGAAACAATTTCTAAAAATAACAAAAACACACTTTTTTAACAGCGCCACTTATACTCACAAATACTTACCTACTTATGTAGGTATATAAGTACCGAGATACTTTTAAATTTATGAGCCTACCTATTTAATATAATACTAATTCTTTATATAAAAAAAAAAAACAAAATACGAAATACCTGGGACCTTTTGAAATGATTGAAATTTTTGTTATGTAAATTCATAGGAATCCGCATTGCCGTCGCATAGAGTTAAACCAGTTTGTAAATTTACTTAGTACGTTTAGACGTTTAGATACTCTACTTCATTTTAATATTCATACCTATACTTAATCTTCGATCCCGAAGCAGCTTGTGATTCGGACAAAACTATATCCACCAACTGCTATCAAAAGAGTTCTCAATTACTTTGGGCACATAGCCCGCAGAGAACCAGAAATCTTGGTGATGCTGGGAAAAGTGGATGGCAAGAGGTCTCGTGGCAGTTCTCCTAGGGCCTAGGAGATGCACAACTTGGTCTGTCCATCGCTTAGGACCTAGGCGATGGACAGAACAAGTTGTGCATCTCACAGTTGCCGTCAGTTGCGAAGGCTTAGATAAGGCTGAGGTCATAGTAGAGTGGAAGCAGCTGGTGGTCAATGCCACCAAGGCATTTCAGAGCGGTCACGACCTTCAGCAATGAAGAAGCCGACTCTATCTATCTAATCTTTTATCCTTACCTATATTTTATGATTTCAAAGTCGGCAGGGCAAAGCTCAGTAGTTACTTGCATTGCACCTCTGTACAGTCGGCCGCATAAGTCGATTAACACATTCAAAAGTGCAAAACAACTGAACACTCAACGCACTATAACATAAGTCGTTGCCACGACTAGAGAACAAAATAAACTTCACGCACATACTTATCGTAAAAAGCTTCTGTAAGTAAGTAAGTTGAGTGTTCAGTTGTTTAGCGTTTTTGAATGTGTTAATCGACTTATACGGCCGACTGTACCTATGTTGTTTGACACCTCATAGGCTATGGTTGCCACTAGGGATGTTATGAAAATCAAAAAAGTTGTCTAATGTCTATAATATCGATGTATTATAGACCTACTAATAATAATAAGTATGTAGGTACCTACTTGCGATCTATGAGGTTGTTACAAAACCTCATAGATCAAAAACAAAGTTCTTTTTTAACTTTTGCCACTTTCGTCATTGAACATTAAAAAGTAATGTTCCAAAAGGAGAACCTCAATGAAGTAGCGAGAAAAATAAAAAAAAGCCCAAAATTCGGCACTGTCAATTTTTGTCTAAAAACTTAGATAGAATTTAAATATTTAAAATGTATATAATAGTAACGAAAATGACACATTGACACCAAAAAAACCCTAAACAATCATGGCAATAAAAGCTATAGAAAGTATCCATCCATCTATTGAATTCTGTTGGCTTCTCTATTTTTAAAAACTTTTAACAAAAATCATTTTCTGTTTAATTTTAAAGAATTAAACTAATGGGAAGTTTCCAATGGCTATTAAAAAAAATGTGTAGGTTAGTAGCAATAGTTAAGTATACCTACCTAGTATAGGCACGAATAGGTAGATAGGTACTTATCCAATGCTATCAGCAAGGTAGGTGCTATGCAAAGACAAAGGTAGCTTTGTCAAGAAAATTCTTGTCAAGAATATAATTTTGATGATTTAGAGGTCGTCCAATATACCTAAATATTATTGAAATTTAATCAGCGCTTTTTTTTAGAACAATATCAGAAACCATAATGTTGTATATTTGTTAGGCAATTATTACGCCAATTATGAATAAACTTTAGTATAAAAATATTAAAAGACGGACAAAGTCGCGTGCAATAGCATAGTTTTTGAATGAATATTCAATGCGTTAATAGAACTTGAAATATCATTATTTGGACAAAAAAGTAATTAATTCATGTTATGAGAATGGAATGATAGTGATTACGTATCTACTTGATGGTTAATTTAAATTTCTGTTAATTTTATTGAGTTGTGCTGTTATTATTCCATTTCATCAATACCTCTACTTATCAATACTAATAATAAATCTGTAGGGGTCGGTCATGGAGTAATTTACTTTGTTTTCAGAAATATCGTGTATATAGGCTCTATACATGATACTGAAACTAAATTGACAATTTTTAGAATTTTTTTCTGTATGTAGGTATGTATGTATGTTCCTCCATCACTCTTAAACGAATTAACTGATTTCCATGAAACTTGGTAGATAAACATTTAGAAGTAAGGGACACGTGATAGGCTACTTTTTATCTTTTTTAACGCGGACGAAGTCGCGGGCAACAGCTAGTTAATAAAAAATCTGTAAGGGTTGGTCATGAGTAAGTTACTTTTTTTTTCAGAGATATCGTATTTAGATATAGATAAATAGGCTCTTTAGATGTTACTGAAACTAAATTTACGATTTTTACATTTTTTTCTGTATTTAGACTTATTATTATTATTATACGCTTAGTGGCTATTTCTGTCTGCTAGAGAACCAGTATCACTTCGTCCATTTCTGAAATATTGTGATCGCCACATAAACTAAAGCTCTCTACCTATACCTACCACGTTGAGAAACTGTAGTACTTTTTTGATAGAGGCATTCTTCACATCTTCACAAGCCATTGTGTGGCTTCCTAGGATGTGACTGCGCTTGTGCATTAAGGGGCAGTATTTAGACTTGGTAGATAAACATTTAGACGTACAGCACACAGATTAGGCTACTTTTTTCTTTTTCAACGCGGACGAAATCGCGGGCACCAGCTAGTTACTAAAATAAGTACATTTTTCGTATTCACGCAAAACTACGCACACAAAGTTATGTTGGCCACGCCACGAAAATCAATACTGCGCGTTGCCACTAACTGATAATTGCCTCGCATTCTGCTCAACTCATATGTATTGTATATATGTGTAACTACTTAGGTATAGCGACATATTTAATTCATATTAGAATAACTTAAATAAACATTGTAGATAAATCCATACACAGATTAATATTGAAATCTAAAAAGTTCTATCGTAATTTGATTCAATCAAAATATAAGTAGAATCGAAAGATCGAAGATACCAGTGCGAAAAAAATATATATATTAATATTAATATTAAATTGTAATAAAATTTCTCAAAGGGAAGATTTAATATTGCTTGCAGTAATAATGATAAAAAAACATCAATAATAATTGTTTATTTAACAATTTATTTATAAAACTAGCTGGTGCCCGCGACTTCGTCCGCGTTAAAAAAGAAAAAAAAATAGCCTATAAGTATTGTGTTTCCCGTATACGTCTAAATCTTTATCTACCAAAAGTTTCATGAGAATCATATGGAGGAACTTACATACATACAATAACTACACTTACAGATTTATTAGTATTGATTTATGATAATTTTAACAATTTTTAAGGCTAATATAAAATACATGTAAATTGATAACACTAAAAACTATTGAGTAATTATTGTTAAAATCTAGTATATCTACTGTACTAGCTGGTGCCCGCGACTTCGTCCGCTTTTTCTATGATGGCCTTCCTCTATAAATGGACTATTAAACACAAAAATATTTTTTCAATTCGAACCAGTAGTTCCTGAGATTAGCGCGTACAACCAAACAAACAAACGAACTTTTCAGCTTTATATAATTTAGTATAGATTAATTAAAATTTTAAAAATTCTGCTTCAATTTAAATTTAATATTTTTAATTGTTATGCATCGTAAATTACTAGAATATAAACATTTATAATAACAACAATTCCCAGGGCAATTTGCAGAGGCAAAGATGGAAATTGGTTTCCACATCAATCAACACTCAATGCTAATAATAAATCTGTAAGTGTAGGTATTGTATGTATTGTATGTTCCTCCATAACTCTTAAACGAATTAACAGATTTTCATGGAACTTGATAGATAAACATTTAGACGTACAGGACACAGGCTAGGATACATTTTTAACGCGGACGAAGTCGCGGGCACCATCTAGTTAAAAATAAATCTCCTTCCGGCCATTTGGTTCCACAGTTATCTACTCTTAATTTAAGGGGGGATTCAATAATAGACATAATATATAATCTTTTATACATATTAGAATAATAGGCCTATTGTTAAGTTAATTTGTGTAGGTATTAACTCGAGAATGGGTAAACTGATTTTGAAAGAAAGAAAGAAAGAAAGAAAAGGAAGAAAAGAAAGAAGGATTTCAGTCTTCTCTTTTTATAAGTATAGATACATTAGTAGTAGGTACAGTCGGGGTACGAAAACCTTCGTCAGTTTTCAAATTCATTCTTTTGTCAAGTAGTAGACCCTTATTACGTTTTAGAACTAAAGCACTAAGCAGACAACAGCTGACAGACGTTTGAAATGATATGGTCCGTGAGCCAGCAACAGATTTTCATGACCAATTTCCTCCCAGTCGGTAACTCGTAAAAGGACTGAGAGAGTTGTATCATGAAGCGTTGTGAACGTCAGCTGCGGCTCCAATGGTGGGTGCGGCATGGTCCAAGCATGGTCCAATGCTCCAATTTATTCCCGATTAAAAATTCATCAAATTATAGTTAGCCTAATATTTTGAAAAAACAAAATTGTCATCTATTTATAAAACGGTGGATTATACGTCAGCAGGTCACACGAATATATACGTGTTCAGTGATTACCTCCTGAATAGAAAATTTATCAGATGATAGTTTAATAAATAAATAATACTGTTAATAAATAAAAAAGTCAGCTGGCTATATCTTGGTGGAATGCTTGTCAGCTGATGCTCTGAAAGTGTAACGGGCTACCACTGCTCAACCCACCATCGGAGCCGCAGCTGACGTTCACAACGCATCATGATACAACTCTCTCAGGCATTTTACAAATTATCGACTGGGAGGAAATCATGGACGAAATTAGTGCCTGGCTTAGGGACCAATATTTTGCCACGACGGAAAATTGCCCCGCGGTGCAATCAAATGACGACTGGTGACGAACCTTAAAGTCCAAGTTTTCTTACCCCGACTATACATTAAATTATTTAAAACTACCTTCCTCGAGAAACACTCTATCCATTGGTGAAAACATCATGGAAATCGGTGCAGTAGTTTTTGAGTTAATTTGAGTTTGTTACAAAAATATTTTACCTAATATTTCGCTTCATCCTTTTAGATTATTTCATTCATTCGCCAATGTAGATGTTCTTTCTGATAAAGATGAAACCAACCGGGAAATCAAAACGAAATTGTGGCTGATTGGGTCGATTAATTGTTATTGTGTATCGATGCAATGACGGAAACAATTATACCAATCATGCGTTAATTGCATTGTACATGATGCACCGTATTAAATCGGAGTACAATTGTTGTGGCTGTACCTGCCTACACTAACTACATAATACATATGTCCATATATACACTTGGATATTATGTACGGACATAGGTAACATGAACTATGCCTGTGATGTGAGATTCGTACAAATTACTTATCATACAAAGATAACAGAATCTTTAGTTTGTGGAAAGTTAGTTAGGTAGGTACGGTATGTATTTATATTTTTTAAACTAGCTGGCGCCCGCGACTTCGTCCGCGTTAAAAATGTAGCCTATCCTGTGTCCTGTACGTCTAAATGTTTATCTATCAATTTTCATGAAAATCACTTAATTCGTTTAAGAGTTATGGAGCAACATACATACATACAATTGATTGATACATAATATTGATCAGTTTTTTTTATTAGTCAATTTGAATATTAAAAATGGACAGTTAGGTACTGAAAAAATTCACATGCCTTTCAAAACCGGGCTGGTCTTCTAGTAGGTACGGACCGTATGTCAGTTACCTAATGACTTAGTTTTTCTATAATTCTTTATTACGTTTGTTGTAGCATTGGTGATATCCAAAGAAGAAACTGAACATATTAACTGTTTTATAATCTGTGAATCCTACCTGCTATCTTGCATAGTCACTGACATAGTGTACTATGCTTTGCTTTCCCCTAGTAGGGTAATATCCTAACTAAGGTATCCCTCAAGTAAATCATATCATCATTGAATTAATTTTACGGATACCTATAACTTTTCAGTAGACAAGTATACCTATCTAAAGTCATAAAAATGTTCTTAATTACCTAAATCGCAGTCGTTGCGGATTTTCGTATCCGCATCCGCAATAAATAATGCGAATATGAGGCTAATACATACCTACTAAATTTGGCAGATTTTCTCCTGATGAGTTATGATTTTTTTTAAATTAGATAGGTACCTAAATTTTCTACAAAAAGCTTGACCAATATACCTACTAATAATAAATCGGTCGGCAATGTAGAAACTAAATTGACCATTTTTAGAATTTTTTTCTGTATGTATGTATGTTCCTCCATCACTCTTAAACGAATTAACTGAGTACGGGACACTTGATAGGCTACTTTTTGTCTTTTATGACGCGGACGAAGTCACGGGCAACAGCTAGTAACTTAATAAAAATTTGTCAAAATGATCATCCATCTATTGCAATCATTTATTATTGAATTAAAAAAATCTTAATATCTGCATCCGTTCGTTCGTACATTCGTTGAATATATTGTATCCACAACAACTTGGCGGCAAATTTGGCCAAAAAATTATATTTGTCTTACAGAAATAATATTATTAGGTATATCTACAAGTGAACCAAAAATTGCTCGCATTCCTCTCAGGAGCTGATACTGTGGCTAAATTGTACTTACTTTATTACATCAGCTTTTTTTTTTCATATTATTATGGTTGTGGCAAAATTTGAATAGTTCTATAACGGCGGCAAGTGTGTAAATCCGCCACTGCTGATAGATATTGTATTGCTTGCTTAAGCTTCTATAGAATAACGGAGTTGCAAGAGCTGTGAAGCCTTTCAGTTTAGCAGGCTAGGTAAAATATTTGTAAAGGATCTCTGTAACACTTGTTTATTTTTGTACGGCGTTTTGCAGTAAGCATACCTACCTACCTACTATGTTCTCCTTGGAATAGTCCGATCCTGGCTGTGTCTATATATATTTATATCGATTATTATGGCTCGGCGCGTTTGTTTTACGCTGGCATTTTGCTCTTGGGGCCCTGATCCCGCCGTGACCTAGGTGACCCGACACGCCCCTATCCCACCCACTGGGCGGCGCCTCTCACTACCCGCTAAGGAGTTGAGGAGCTAAAGATCACGAGACGTTCAAAGATATTTTCTTCGTTCAATACCACACCGCCGATATATATTATGCTTATATAGGGATTGTACGCATTTTCAACCGACTTCCAAAGAAGGAGGAGGTTCTCAATTCGACGCGTATGTTTTTTTTTGTTACTTACCTCATAACTTTCGAATGAGTTAATCGATTTTGAATATTCTTTTTTATTTGAAAGGTTTGACAATGGCATCCATGAGAAAAGACCATAGACGGTTTGAAGTCGATTTACTTTTTGTTAAAAAAAATTCTGTTATTCTGTTCTGTTTATTTATTTATACAAAAATAGTAGCTAAAAGAATAATCAATAAAACATGAATGTTTCATATAGAATGTTCGAATATGCGAGCGGCGAGAAAAATATAAGGAACTAAGTAGCGACTTGGTTCGCGTTGAAAAAGAAAAAAGTAGCCTATCCTGTGTTACAGAACACAGGATAGGCTATCATACATATGTTCAATTTATTATTTTAAATGTTTATTAGTCAACAATGTAAAAATTTTTGCTTAATGTGCTTTTTATAATTGTTAATTAATGAAAATCTTTACTTTTCGCTTTGTTTTAGACATCCGCCGGCCGCAGCCTATAAAGTTGAGGGTTTTTTACCTACTCATGTGATTAAAACACAAACAGATAATTACAAAAATGTGGTTAAAACACACAGAGCTTATTTGGGAAATGTCAAAGATATTTTAATTGGTCTCGCTGCGCTCTACTAGATACAACCGCCGTACTTGACAAATGCGGCAACAAATACTACGCCGAATTCGGCGTACCCGATATAGTCACACTGCAAACTGTCTGTGATGTGTACGTGCCGAATGTTTTATTAAATTTCGGGCATGATAAAATGCCAATTAGTGAAACTATGTAAAAAGTGATGATGTTTTAAAAACACTACAATAAAAAGTTGCCGCATTTACGGAGCTTTTAGGTAGGGGCCGTATCTAGTCGAGCGCAGCGAGACCAATCAAATTAGGTATCTATGGGAAATGTATAGGGAAATGGGCTTTGCCATACCTTACTTTTCAAAACAGTATGATAGGTACGATGTTATTTCACTGTGATGAGCCAATGGTTTTCAAATAGGTAAATCTTGAAATAGTTCTAAATAAATCTTGCCTACTCTCAGTAATCTATAAGTAGAAGAATTACTCCTAAGTAGGTATACAATTTGATGTATCTTACACGTAGCTAGGTAATATTAATTAATCTATACTGAAATCTCAGCAACCAAAACAAAACAAGCAATGTTTTTTGCTATTTATTTATATTTTATTAGGACTATTTATTCGGTATAATTATTTTTAAATTTTATTTATTCATTTACTTTACTTTATACTAATATAGCACAAACCCACATTTCACATGGAAACTAATAAATAACATCTCATATGTTTTAATTTATTTATTTTCAATATAAGCCCCTATTATCTTTCATCATTCCCAATTTTTTAATCGTATTCATATTACTGTAAATTTTATATATAATATGTATTACCTTTTTTTTACTAATTATGGTATTCCGTGTTAGACCTACTACAATGCGAATATTAAATAAATAATCTTCGATGGTAAAAATATGCAGAAGCGAATTTATTACAAACAATTTATGCAGTATATATTTTATAAGTTTGTTAAAGTAATTTAATTCCCATTAATTAAACGTGAATTAATAATGAATGTTTAATTAATTAATTATACATAAATTAATTAAACATGTTTCATCATTATTACTTATCTATTTGTACTGTATCACTGGAGTGACATCAAATACTATGTAAACATTTACGTTAAAAGTACAGCTTCAAGCAATACATTGAATTGTATGAGAAATTGTCAAAAGCTATACTACGTAAAAACTTTGTATAGTATTTGGTGACATCCAACATGCTACTAATTGAAGACTCGTTCCCTACAGAGTTAAGTGCGAGTATAAAACGAGAGAAAATCGTGGAGATTTGCGAGGGTTGCGGACAGAAGATTCAAGACCGTTATTTGATGAGAGTCGGAGAATTGTCGTGGCATGAACACTGTCTGAGTTGTTGCGTGTGCGGCTGTCCACTAGCGCACACATGCTACACCCGTAATGCCAAACTTTACTGCAAACCAGATTATGATAGGTAAATATTAATCGAACTAGGGTTGGATGTTTCAAAAGTACATGAAACCTCAAACCCTACATGTCGTTGGTATTGGTAGCGAAATTACATTCATAGATGCAACGCCAAGCGAAATGCTCGCGCCAGGCCCAGCGAAAACTTCTCCAATATAACTTATAAATGTCTTATGTGTTTTTGTTGAATAGGTTGTTTGGGGTGAAATGCACGAGGTGCGGCGACCGTCTGTTGCCTCAGGAGATGGTGATGAGAGCCCAACAGTACGTGTTCCACATACAATGCTTTGTCTGCGTTATGTGTTGTCAGCCGTTACAGAAAGGGGAGCAGTATGTTATAAGAGCCGGACAGATATTCTGCCGACAAGACTTCGAAAAGGAAATGTATTTAATGCAACACGCCGAAGATGATATGATTATTGACGATAATGAACGCCCGAGAGACGGCCGCAGAGGTCCAAAAAGACCGAGAACAATACTGACTTCAGCTCAACGTAGACAGTTCAAAGCTTCTTTCGAAGTGAGCCCAAAACCTTGCCGTAAAGTGCGCGAAGCCCTAGCGAAGGATACCGGCTTGAGCGTCAGAGTAGTGCAAGTTTGGTTCCAAAATCAAAGAGCGAAAATGAAAAAGATTCAAAGGAAGGCAAAGCAGGAGGGCGACAAGAACAATGATAAAGAAAAGGATAAAGATGAGAAGAGCATCAAGCAAGAGTCACCTTCGAGCGAGCATGGGAACTATTTGGGATTAGACGGTTCCTACTCCGCTTCTAGCCAGCCACTGAATCCTAACTTGCCATACTCCCCTGATGGTAAGACTTTCAAGTAGAATATTCTGTAAAAAATAATGATTTTCATTGGTGATTTCAATGCAAAATCAAAGTTCACTGTGGTTATAAGTAAAGGAATTAAACAGCAACTAATCTACTATTATATTTGTCCTTAGATTATCCGGCGCATTCAGGTGACAGCTTCTGCAGTTCCGACATATCTTTAGATGGAAGCAACTTTGATCAGCTGGATGAAGGCGCTTCTGATACTATGAGCTTACAAAATTTAGAAGTGCAGCATCATCCGCACCAGCATTCTGCGCACGGATCCCATGAACCGTTGAACCTTGGCACAGGAGCTGTAGTTAATCCAATAGACAAGCTGTACCTCATGCAGAATTCTTACTTTAGTACGGATCACTGATTTACTCCAAAACGTGGTGTTAGCCAAAAATTAAAAAGCCAACGACCACGTCGACAAACGTTCGAACCGCATATTCCAAATCCAACCTCACCACTGACAGAAACAGTTCAGAAATTCAAAACCGAAAGCAAACCGACGAATGTCAACACTTTTTTCAATATGCCAAATTTTAACTATTTTGCTAGTCCAGATAATTACTAAACACTACCGTCTACCTGCCTAGTGTCTTCTTTATTGTTTTTATGATCAATTTATTCAATATTTCTCAAACTATCTTTGTTTATTTATGATTAAAATGTTTGAATTTAATTTATATAAATTATGACCAATCAATATTTCCGATCTGAACTATTCTGAACCATATTGCTGTTTGCTGTAAGACTTCCGAATTTGAAATAGGTTGCAAACGATTTAAATTACTTATCTTCATTTGTGAACGGATTTAAAGGTAGAAAAAAAAATGATAATTTTTAGATTGTCTACCTATTATGTGTATTATACATAATAATATCTAAATCGTTAAAAACAGAAAAAAAAATTGTTTTGTAAATAATCGTATTTAATTAATAAACACAAGTATTTATGTATATATTGTCCATGTATAAAATCATTTTGTCGCTGATATGAAGACGACTTGTATGTAGACTTAAATCGACGCAATTTACACCCAAACCAAAGTGCTTGTAAAGTTTTCGATTGGCTTTTGAAGTACATACTGTTAAGTGTAGTAAATAGAAAAAAAAAATATTGATGACCAAATAACATAAAATGATATTTTATGTTGTTTGATACATATAGGTACTTACCATTTTTTCTGAACAAATACCTCCTTACAACCAGACCGCGTTAAGTTTGTACCTGGCGTCGATTACGTCACACTGACGCTTAGGTACGGTATGCAGAAAAGTCAACTTTCTGTAATAATTGAGATTATTACAGAAAGGTGAAAACTTCCATACCAGCGAGGTGCACACTTAGGTCGACTGAGTTATAGATTTTATGTATTTTTAAAATTTTTAGAGATCATAGATAGAGACTTGCATATATCACAAGCGAATACTTTGTAGACAACTTAAGGGTCACTGCATACGTAACGGGGTTCGGACGTGAACGGGGCGGAGACGGAACGTGACATTTTGTAACCCCGAACGGGAGTTAAATGCACACGCACCATGAAAGTTCCGCGAAGCTAACTTGCTCAGGAGCCTTAGTCAAAGTAACATTTTAAAAACGATAACGAAACGATAACGAAGTGTGAACACGGGAAGATGAATACTGAAGCGAACGGGGACTGTGCATACGCAGCGGAATCACGTAAGGGACGTGCCCTTACGGGGCGGGACGTGCTAATTATTATCATCCACGACCTTTGATAAAGGATACATTATATTCAGGGTTTCAAACAAAATCACTGCGAAAAAGTATCCACTGGATTTTTTTTATACATGCTCACTTTCTCTCGTTAATTTCTGATAAAAAGATGAATAATTTAAATGTTGCATGACTGATTTCGACCTTAACATTTAGTAATATTTCTTCAAGAAACACGTGTTCACCTTAAGGAAAACTTTGTGCAACTAATTTGAAATATCATCCCAAGCTGTGTGAGTGCGGTGATATTCTACTATGCCACTTTCAATGAAGCAACTCAGAATCTAGTGTACCCTTTATCAAAGTCCACGACGATATTTTACACGCCCGTCTCGTCCAAGCACCCGTCGCGTATATTTTACTACTGTACTTTTGTATGTCGTATATTTAAAAATTGTCCCGTCCCGTCCGGGATGAGTGAAATCACGTTACGTATGCATCGACCTTTAATTAATCAATGTAATTATGTGTGTGTAAATATTGATGTAAAAATAGGAGCTATTAATTAAATGGACTCTTTATGTATATATTCAGTGGTACAGTTATTGGTATCTAACATTATTTCCTTTGAAAAATCACTTACTTAAAATTACAACATATAAAATAGAAATACACAAATGCTAGTCTTCGTATACTTATCTACAAAGTATATAATATAAGTATAAGTACCTATACTTTGAACATTATTCCCTCAGGTTAGGTACCTATAATTTTATTTTATTGTTATAAAATAAAAAAATAACTCGCCTGATTGTTACCATATTTATTTACCTAATATTAACTGATTTACAATAATCTAGTTAAAGATTAATTTTTACTTCAATCGAATTATTTTTACTTCTAATTTAAGTGGTTTAGTTAAAAAACAGTTTTCTTTTCAATGCAAATAAAAATATAGACAAATACATTCAAAGTTTTATATGAAAAAAACTCTTATATACAAGTGAAGTTGGGCAGCTATTTACATTATGTAACATAGATATTATGTGCACTTCTTTGAAGACAATCAAGGACTATTCGCTTTTAAATCAATAAAAATGTAATAATTGTACATGTGAGTATTTGACCTGAACAAATTGAGATTGTATACATATAGATAGATAAATAGGTGAGGTACATATATCAATGATTAATTGGTCTCGCTGCGCGCGACTAGATACAGCCCTACCTAAAAGCAATAGCTCTGTAAATGCGGAAACTTTTTATTGTAATATGTGTAAAATATCGTCACTATTTATCACTTTTTACACATAGTAATTATATTTTTACACAATTTCACTACGCAAATTGGCATTTTATCATGCCCAAAATTTAGTAAAACATTCGGCACATACACATCTCAGGAAGTTTGCAGTGTGACTAGCTCGGGTACGCCGAATTCGGCGTAGTATTTGTTGGCGCATTTTTCAAGTACGGCGGCTGTATCTAGTCGAGCGCAGCGAGACCAATCAAATATCTTTGGTGAGGTGTGAAAATACTAGTCAATAATAAATGTAGAATTACCTACCGTTTCTGCAAAACTATTTATAGATTTTTCTTTTTTTCTTTTGTGTTTAAAATCCTAAATTAGTTTTTCTTTAACACCTAAAATTTGTCTTAAGATCTGCATTTCTGTTTTGTTTGGAATAAATTTTTATAACAAATAGAAAGATGAATTCCGTTCATTACAATTAATCATTCTCTATTATTATAAGAGATGACGAACAAACAAGAGACAAACATACCGCCATTCCAATTACCTGGCTATACTATACTGTGTGAATTTATTTCAACGAAATAATATAGTTTTATTTTATGGTATACTCACCCTCTATTTTTATAGCTGGTTGAAAAAAAAATTAAAATAAATTTCAGTATTTAAAAAGTCTACTTTTATTATTTAAAAACATGTCGGTATGAAAAACAAACGTAATAACAATATTGAGTGTTACTAAAAAACAAACAAGTATTTTTAGATACGTATTAAATTATTACAATATAAAATAAAAATTACACAAAATTCATTATTATTTGTAAATTAACAACATAAATGGGGCATAAAATAGAACAGCAACGAGTAATAAAATAATTTTCAGAATATTCTTATTACTTATTTCTTAGAAGCATTCAAATGTAATAAAGAAATTGACATGATAGGTAGATAGGTATACGATACCTAGGTATACACTAACGCTTACTTAACATTCTAGTCAATGTATTAAAGTAGGTATAAGTTATATATTTTATTTTTAATTAAGTGTAACCAAATTCTAAGTTAAGTTTACAGCAAAACCTCTCAGTTTATTGATGTAAATTAAAGAATAAATTCTTATCAACTGACGTGATTTCATTTTGTCTGTTTTGCAATATCAGCTGCGGGTTAGTAATTGATATTTTTCATTGCTTATTAACTCGAGGTAAGTTATTTTCTATACTAATATTATAAAGAGGAAAAATTGGATTGTTTGTTTGTATAGAATAAGCTCCGAAACTACTGGACCGATTTGAATTTTTTTTTTACTATTAGAAGCCGACATTATCCGTGATGAACATAGGCTACTTTTTCCCGCGGGAAAATGCTTCATTCCTAGGGGAAAACAGGTAATAGGACAACGGGTAGTAAGAATTATCCTTCCGTATTTATCTTTTTCACATAACTTCTAAACGGCTGAATCGATTAGGTTCAAATTTTATATGGCTATTTCGATGGGTTCCTGGATTATTTAAAATACAATTGGACCCGGTAGGTGGCGCTGCTGTCGGTATGTCAACTACTAAACTCAGACACGAAAGTTACGCGGACGAAGTCGCGTGCAACAGCTAGTTTCTTAATAATTTTGCCAAGCTGTATACGACCTACAAATAAAATGGGTCACCTCGGGCTAACAGATGGCGACAAACGAAATATTTAGGTAATACTGATGAGTTTATTTCAAACCACACTATATAATAAGACGCACAACATTCAAGGCCTTATTTTATTTACCTTACTATGTGGCTTAGGTACCTACTACGCACACTAGATCACACATTTAAACAAACACGTATGTATATTATTATTTGATTGTAAACATCTTTTACTAATTGTAGCACAGGAAAGTAATACATACTATACCTACTTATTTTCAAAACCAGAAGACAAATTTTAAATTATTATATCAAGTAATTTTATAAATATTATCTAGGCACATCTATTATATTCTAATAAAGCAGTCCATGTTTTATCGACTGTTCCCTTTGGAATTAAATTAATTGAATAGACGGAAAGTCACGATAGTCTAAGTATTTACAACAAAATAAATTCAGATGTCTGGTAATTTTTCAGGGAACGAGTCGTCATCTACCTAGCAATATGAAGGAAAGCTGAATAATTTTCATGTTGCCACTTCCTCGCCTGTTGCTTCGAACTCCAGTTTCACGTCATTTCCAAGAACCTCAGCGTCGACTTCATTCTCAGTAGCATTCAGCATATTCAGCGTTACCTAAACATTTAAAGAGTAATTCAATAAAAAATAATACCAATACATAAAGCTAAAGAGTTTGTTTGTTTGGTTATACGCGCTAATTTCATTAACTGGTCTGGTTCGAATTGAGAAAATCTTTTCATGTTGAATAGTCCCTTTATCGAAGAAGGCTATATGCTATAGAGAACGCGGACGAAGTCGCGGGCACCAGCTAACAATGAATAAACTTAAAAACTAGTTGACCAACTTTGATTATTCTTACGCCTATAGAAAGCTACGTTATCAGCGAGTAACATAGGCTATATTTTATAGTTACGAGGCCGAAGTCGCGTGCAGCAACTAGTGTGTAATTAAACATCTACCACAAAAACAGTGACATATATATACTTTGACTTAACCTTTTTTATTTTAAACATAAATTTTATAAGTTTTTTATTTATATAATATATATTTTTTAATTCCACTAACGATAATGCTCAAGTGGTAAGACACTGGTGTGCAACCTCACTTAAGTCATCCGTATGTTGACGATACTTTTAAGACACAGCACTTGAAGTTACCATTCCTCGGAATGTCACGTCGTCACGTCGCATAAGTATATAAGTGGCAGATATTTGAATATCTTATTACAACAGATAATTAAATAACAGAGTTATTTCTAACAAATGATATCAATACTAATAATAAATCTGTAAGGGTTGGTCATGGAGTAAGTTACTTTGTTTTCAGAGATATATTGTTTATAGGCTCTATACATGATACTGAAACTAAATTGACCATTTTTTTACTGTATGTTTGTTCCTCCATAACTCTTAAACGAATTAACTGATTTTCATGAAACTTGGTAGATAAACATTTAGATGTACAGGACACAGGATAGCCTACTTTTTTCTTTTTCAACGCGGACGAAGTCGCGGGCGCCAGCTAGTACTTAAATAAAATCACAAGTGCCTGTGCCTTCCTCCTGTGTGAGCCGGTTAAATTCAAATTGAGTACATACGTTTGCTAACGTGCCCCATCTTACCTTTTCTTATGTCGGTTATAGATGAAATAAATATTTAAGAGCCAGTTCACATACAATATGTAGGTTTGTACTGTTGGCCCTTTGAGGGCCTAGTGCGAGTAGGCTCTACACGTTAGCCACTAGGTGGCGCTGCTTCATTCCCATACAAATTGACTTTTACACGTTCGACGCGTTTGATCGAGTATAGGTATAGATACCTATAGCGCGTGTGCTATAGGTAATCTATACCAATATATAAGGCTGGGGAGTTTGTTTGTTTGGTTGTACGCGCTAATCTCAGGAACTACTGGTTCGAATTGAAAAATTCTTCTTGTGTTGGATAGTCCATTTATCGAGGAAGGCTATAGACTATAGAGAACGCGGACTGAGTCGCTTACACCAGCTAGTATGATATAAAACTATTGGTGAATTAATTCAAAACATAAAATATAATTTTAAAATATTTTTATTAAAATTCCAAAACAATCAAAAGCTTATAGGTATTTCTAAAATTTAGCAGTATCTCTTAGAGCAGCACCAAAATCACGGTTCATATGCCAGGAGAAGATTCATGAGATCAAACAAAACAATGAATACTACAAAATAAGCAAGGACTATACGTATTTTCCATAAAGTTTCTATTTACGGATACCTCAAAGCGAATTAGTCCAAGCAATACAGTAGTCATTTTCGCTTCGACTAGTTGGCTCCTTTGGTATACAAGTTATCCTATGGTAACATACTCGTACATACATACGTATTCAGGCGGAACTTGGTATTTTTGATAGAAAAGTATGCTTCTCGTAGACTGACTGCAAATTCACCCTGAATGCATATAAGCAGAGGTTCGGTTAATTA
The DNA here is from genome assembly GCA_918317495.1 of Synanthedon vespiformis. Classification (NCBI taxonomy): domain Eukaryota; kingdom Metazoa; phylum Arthropoda; class Insecta; order Lepidoptera; family Sesiidae; genus Synanthedon; species Synanthedon vespiformis. The sequence goes on from OU906947.1 coordinate 11,372,324, forward strand.
TATAAGGGCACTTTGTTGGGTATGGCGTGGGGCAACTACGCCAACCGTCGCGTCGGCTCAATGAAAGAGGTATTTATATTTTATAGGTAAAATATTATTAATTAGTCGAACCTTCGCTATTTACTACGACATACAAATTGAGAAATAAATGAGTATAGTTCTAAAAAAATTAAAAAACAAACATAAGTAATTCTAAAAATTTTGAAACATCTAAAACTAAATATACTTACAACGATACACTCAGAAGGTTTTGCGTGAAAAATAGGAGCAATATTTTTAATAAACGTATTGTGAAGAAATATGGGAGAGTTAATCCGGAAATTTAGTCCAAAATAATTATTAAATTATTAAAGGGAATTATTAATTTCAAATATTTTCCCATAGACAAGCATTCTGAGCCGCAAAACCATCTGAGTGGGCATATCACTTAAAAAAAACAACAACATAAACTTCTAAAACTTGTTCACAACCATTTCGTACCTATACAGTAGGATGATAGTAAACTGATAATGGGAAACATTCCCCATTACGGTACACTTACAAAATTCTACCACAATCATTATTCGTTGTTCGATGCACTAACTATTAAAACTAATTGAAGACGTGAGTGGATGAAGGTGGTATGTCGCATAATTCCCATTTTGAATAAATCGAGGTTAAAGTTACTTTTAAATTTGGAGATAAGTCGCCACGGAACTGATTTTTGTACTAAATTATGATGAAAAGTTTTGTAAACAACCTAAAATATTAATGGTACGATAGCAATTAAACACTATTTAATTTAATTAAACATTATTTAATTTAAAAAAGTGAACATAGCTCCCTCTTCCATTAACAAAAGTAAACTTTTCTGCACTTTTTGCTTTTTAAAATTAACTGTACAAACACCTTTTTCAAATTTTTATTTTCGAAAAATGTCTTAAATCGACGATCTTAAGGTCTGTAATCATTCATATGAAAACCCAACAATGCGACATAACACCTTCACCCACTCACGTCTTGAACTATATATTTACTAACCAGTCTAATATTCTGTAATCTAGAAATCCTTTCGGTCCATCAGGTCCTACGTGAGTATAGAATGACCGGAGTATCAAAATGTCCAGAGTAAATCGCGAAGTCGTATTGATTTTTGTAGTATTTATTAAGCTCAGAAACGAAAACGAAGAACTATCACCTCTTCAGTTTTTAAGGAACATTATGTATTTTAAGCTAACTTTATAAATGTCGCGAAGTATGTATAAGGACATTTATTTTGTGCACAAACAATTTTTTCTCATGAATTATACTGAGAGAGCGTATTTTTAATTTTTTAATATTATTTTTAATAATATTAACTGTTAAAATGTTATGGTTCGTGAAAGACATATATTATAAAAATACTTAGCCTAATTATAATTTATTATTAATATTTAATTGGCAAAGTGGAGAATATTTTGAAATGGATTGAGGACGGAATATAATTATTGTATCTTTTTAACTGGACTGCTGCAATATCTGCTTATATAAATTTTGATATGAAGAATAATGAACACTCTACCTATTTATAATTAATATTTATTTGTCTATTTACTTATAAATATTTTAACAACGTCCGTTCTTTGCCACTGACCGACACAAATCATTTCGTTCGACGTAAAACTATCGCGGTCATGACGTCACCAGAATGATCAGTGCAGCTACTTTTAAATTATATTTTATTCCAAAAACAACTTTGCATACTTAATTTATAGACCATTCGGTATAAGCGAAATATGTTGTGATTGCAGAATAAAAAAAAGAATTTTTAAGTCTCTTTTACTCAACATTTTTGTCATAAAGAAGTAGCACAATGTTGGTATTCATGAGTTGTAAATTAAGGAATTATTGAAGAATTTCAAAAATATTCCCTTAAAAATCAAATTAATTGGTCGAAACAATAACTAAGACAATTTTACTAAGACAAAATGTGAAAACGACGCAGTTTCATCTCCGTTTTACTGAAATGGAAATTACCTTTCTCACCAAATTCCAAATTGTCTGTTTCCCATTTTGACTGAAATCCGAAATGCCCTAGTGCCAAATAGTCTGAAAGTCTGAAAGGCGAGTTGAGTTACCTTAGTAATTAAAAATTAAGACAATTTTGCATTCAGGCGAATTGGGATTTAGTCTATTTGGGATTCAGGCGTAATTTGGTTGCAATGAACCGGATACTAATTTTCACTGTAAAATTAAAGTAATTTACCACAGTGTCGAAACGAAACGAAGAAAAATCTTGTCGTTTAGAGAAAAACTAACTTAAAATATAAGGAGTAGCGCATGCGATCCGCAGTAGAGTGACCAAGAAGCGAAATAAAATTCATACTTCACTAAGTGAATTTAGAGAGAAATGAAAAACAGCTGATTATTTAGTGAGTGTTTTTAAACCTCAGCGTTGTTCCCTAACACGCCTTGGTTGAAGGCGCTCAGTGGACTCTGGTGTTCTTGAGTGCTCTTCACCGAACTGCTTACTTCGCCCCTCATACCCGCATCTTCGAAGGCTTTCTTCTTCATTGTTGTATGGATTTGAGAACTGAAATCGAGGATGTGAAGGCAATAATGAGGACTAGCAGGGGTGCTTTGAACGGTGGAAAAAAGCAACGAATGGACAGTATTTTCGACGAGCCAGTTGGACGAGTGGCAAGGGTGCTTGCCTAAAGTTTCAGGGGCCCCGGGTTCGATTCCCGACGGGGTCAACTTTGGAAATTTTAATATAATTTTCAAAATTGACTCTGGTCTGGATTTGAAAAGTAGTGGTAGGGCACACTGCGTGTCGCAGTCATTTGGGCAGCCCGTCTGGCGGCAGTAACCACCACCTTACAGAATACCACCGTGAAATAACAGCATTATGTGCTGTTGTGTTTCGGTGAGTGAGTAAGGGATGCCAGAGCCCATTATCCCTTATCCCTCCCTTATCCCTTATTCTTAATCCTTCCATGGTCGGCAGCGCACTTGTAGCACTTATGGCGTTGCTTGAGTTATAGGCGACGGTAGCCACATACCATCAAGTGGACCGTCAGCCTGTCTGTCGACCTTAACATAAAAAAAAGTATTTTTAAGGAGACAAAATAAAATATATGTGTTATATATTTAATTAATTTCAATTTGGCATTGTCAAGTCGGTCGGTCAGTTTACTCGGTCTTTTCGGAAGCCAGTAGTGTTGATGTGTCAAGCAATTTGGGATTAAGGTGTACCAGCATTTAATGTTATCTACGTTAATGATAATTATAAACTTACACAGTCTTGCTTTTTATATGTGTGCTCAGCTCGTTCAGGTCAACAGCGAATCTGTGCACACACGATTGCAGCATCTCTATCTCTTTGTCTGTCCACTTCCCACTGTTTAAAAACATAAAAATGTGTCATCAATCATACCAATGCTATACTTTAGAAATGCTAGGAACTGTTGGTTCAATTGAAAAATTCTTTTTGTGTTCGATAGTCCATTTATTGAGGAAGAAAAAAAATGCTATATATAGGCTATAGAGAATGCGGACGAAGTCACGGACACCAGCTAGTGCATTATATTGATACACCCCAATTGGATATATTTTTGTCTCATCAAAAATATCATAACATATGGTTAAACATACTAGCTATAATCAAGCTAGGAATCCAAGTTTTATTTTATTCATTTAATACTATATTTTCGATGCAGTATTTACAACATTGTTACAATCAATCATATATGATATAGGTATCGATACATAGCAACATATCAGGCATCCCTGTTGTGTACAAGAGGGACAAAATGGTTTTAGCAAAGCCTGTTGGGCCATTGCTCGAAATATGCTTATTAATTTTACCTATTTGTTACATTAACGGTCTCTTTCATCATGTGTAAAGTAGGCTAACCTTAAAGTTACCGGTGACCGGGGATAATGGAGTTGATACACCTTTGTTTGTACGGTAAAAGTCCCAAACATTAAAAAGAAAATATTTGCCTATTGACGGATGCAGTAAATTATTTCTAAAAGTAAATAATCAACACTACTATTGTAGATGGTGAAAGAGGCCCTAAAAGTAACACGTAAAACGCATACCCCGGTTGCGCTTCTCCAGATGGATGCAAGAGAAGAGTCATTTCAGACAGTTTGCGAAATGCGACGCTCGCCTCGTGAAATATCTCTCCTACCTGAAATTATATAAAATGTCGCTTTGATCATTATGTTACAAAACATAAATTATTAATGTTTATGAACAACTCACCTTTACAGCTTGATTATTCATTTTATTAATTGAAATGTTACGATTTTCGTAAATAAGATGCGAGATAAAATATCGAGGGAGGACTGTAAAACTGTAAAACATTTATATGTCAATGTCAACTGTCAATGTCAAATTGACAATGTAAATATTTTATTTTCTCGCTAGCGTTCATTGTAAACTCATGGTAAAGATATATAAATTACTTTAGTCTATGACCTATAGGACTGATGAAAATTGAGAATTTTTGAGTTTTTTTTTTTTTTTTTTTTTTTTTTTTTTATGTTAAGGTCGACAGACAGGCTGACGGTCCACTTGATGGTAGGTGGCTACCGTCGCCTATAAAGCAAGCAACGCCATAAGTGCTACAAGTGCGCTGCCGACCATAGAAGGATTAAGGATAAGGGATTAGGGGGGGGGGGGGGGGAGGGGTAATAGGCTCTGGCATCCCTTACTCACTCACCGAAACACAACAGCACATAATGCTGTTATTATTAATTTTGAGATAGTCATAATTCAAAAATATTAATCACTAAGTTAGTCATATTATTTTTTAGATTTATTGTGTACCAATATAGGTAACCAATATGTGTTTTCGTACTGCATACATTTGAAATTGTTGAGAATGAGAAGTATAGGAAATGACAGTCGATTTGACTGATGCAGTACACAATAACTATCTCAATGGAATAACAACTAAAGACCGTAGAGGGACCGTATTACCGTATTACCTATAGACATAGACCCATATAGACCCTATCCTATCCTATAGTTCAGTTTAGTTCAGTCAACTTCAGTTCAGTCAGTATTGGTTCAGTATACCGTAACGTGATAACTTAGTGATTGGTGATAACGTCTAATGTCTCATTGACTAATTGAGTTTAGTTTGTTTTTGTTGTAAGTGTATTGTGCTAATATATAATTTGAATAGCAGCAATTTAGAAGATATCAATACATTATGTTTATTGTTGGACTAACTGGAGGTATAGCTACTGGAAAAAGCACTGTACTGTCTATATTCCGAAATGAAGGAATTGCTGTCATTGATGCTGATGAAATAGCCCGTAAAGGTAAAAGAATTTGTTTAATATTAAATCGCTACATACACCTTTTATGTGCTTATTAAATTAATGTCCAGTAAATACTCATGTTAGTGATATTTACTCATAGAGCTTAGTATTCACACTATTTATTTACATGAAGTAAAATTATCAAAATCTAAATATTTATATTTTACCAATTAGGTTTCTACAAGAAACTCTTACGATCGTCATTATAAATTTCATTTTACCAGGGTTTCGGAAAAAAAAAGCCAACATGACAATCCTGAGAAGGAACCCCAAAAGAAACTCAGGATAATATTCTTTTTGTCGTCTTTAAAACATAAAATAACATAATTACACTTAATTAAGGAAAAAAATATATCAAAGTATACATAGTACGGAGAGCCGACAGCCGCTGGGGCTGGAAGATTCTCGAGTGGAGGCGATGGACCAGCAAGCGCAGCGTAGGACGTCCACCCATAAGGAGGAGTTACGACCTAATAAAGGCCGCAGGGCTGAAGGTCAATGGATCCAGGCTGCTTCTGACCGGTCCAATTGGAAAATTTTGGGGGAGGCCTATGTCCAGCAGTGGATGTCCTGCAGCTGAGATGATGATGATGATGTGATAGATACAATACTAAATATAGTATGAGCTCCAAATCGCTTAAATTCAGGCTTCATTGTCGTTTAAATAATCAGTGATTTTATAATAGCCATTCGAGAGGAGTTTGGTTTTAATGACACTTTTCATACATCATAAACACAAAATACAATGTTAAGCTTTTTGGACATTGCAATATTAATGTAATGCAGAGCAGACATATAGAGCTACTTATATAGAAATAAATGCACTATAAGTATTGTAGGTACTTTATGAAAGCCAGTAATTGGAGGTGTGCTATCAAGTAGACACATTTATGCAGGAGTACCTCAGGGATCGGTTCTGGGTCCAGTGTTGTATACCCTGTTCACTGCAGATTTACCACAAACACCAGGAGTAACCGTGGCAACTTTCGCTGATGACACTGCTCTGCTATCAACCAGCAAAAATCCTACAGAAGCCTCCCAAAACCTACAAAATGGCCTAATAAGCTTTTCCGAGTGGCTTAAGACATGGAGAATCAGAGCAAGTGCCTCAAAGTCGGTACATATAACATTCACACTCAGACGAGAGGACTGTCCACCAGTGTCACTTGAGAATCATCCTCTCCCAGAATGCGATTCAGTTAAGTACTTGGGGATGCACTTGGATCGCCGACTCACATGGAAAAAACACATACAGGCAAAAAGAGATGAACTCAACCTGAGATACCGAGGGCTATACTGGTTACTGGGTAGAAACTCAAAACTGTCAATAGACAACAAGCTGCTCATATATAGCGCTATCCTAAAACCTATATGGACCTATGGAATCCAACTGTGGGGCTCTGCATGTGATTCCAACATAAAGATGGTACAGCGAGCTGAAGATGCCATCCTAAAACAAATAACCAATGCACCTTGGTTTATAAGAAACTGCGAGGTACATGAACACTTGAGGGTTGGAACTGTGAAGGAGGAAATAAGGTATTCCACAGCCAAATACCATAAAAGGCTCCTCAGCCATCCCAATGAACTGGCAGTAGAATTGTCTGTGCCCAGAACTAGACGTCGTCTGAAGAGACGTGATGTGTTTGACCAATGAGAAAGGGAATATGGAGCGGGGCCTGGAGGGGCACTGACTCGGCACCACAAGAATGCGCGCAACACATCTGCTCATAGTCTAGAGACTGATCGTATGATAAATATACAACAAAAAAAAAAAAAAAAATCAAGTAGACACTTGAATAAATATTGAGATTAATAAATGTGCAATTGTTGTTTTTGTTTTCAGTTTTAGAACCAGGAACTACCGCTTGGAAGGAGGTCAGACAGCATTTTGGGGATGAAGTATTAAGCTCAGACAATAGAATATGTAGAGCGAGACTAGGGGAAATTGTTTTCAATGATATTGAGAAGAGGAGGAAGCTCAACGCCATTACGCACCCTAGAATACAAAGAGCAATGATTAAAATAGCAATTAAGTATTTCATTAAAGGCCATAAATACATAGTCATGGAATTGCCATTGTTATTTGAAACTGGAAGAATGTTATCTGTTATTCACAAGATTATTACAGTTGCTTGGTGAGTTGCGTTAAAATATTTTCAACTAGCTGCTGCCTGCGACTTTGCTCGCTTTGAAGTAGTTTTTTAGTTTATCGCGAACAGACAGACAGACGTGGCAGAGGACTTTGTTTTATATTGACTTGTTAGGCCGCTGCTGCACTGCTATCTATATACTAATATTATAAAGAGGAAAGATATGATTGTTTGTTTGTATAGAATAGGCTCCGAAACTACTGGGCCGATTTGAAAAATTCTTTTACCATTAGAAGCAGACATTGTCCGTGATGAACATAGGCTACTTTTTACCGCGGGAAAACTGGTAATATGACAACGGGTAGTAAGAATTATCCTTCTGTACTTATCTTCTTCACATAATTTCTAAACGGCTGAACTGATTGGGTTGAAATTTTATATAGGTATTTCGATGATTTCCTGGATGATTTAAAAATACAATTGGACCCGGTAGGTGGCGCTGCTGTCGGTATGACCGATTGGGTTGAAATTTTGTTTATAATAAAGAGTATGACGCTTTACTAAAAGGTATTCACTGTTATTTTCAGTGATAACGAAGAGCAACTGGAAAGGTTGTGTAAAAGGAATGACTTGTCGGTTGCGGTGGCCATGAAACGCATAGATGCTCAACTACCTTTGGATGTCAAGATAGCCCGATCACATTTTGTAATAGACAATACTGGAACAATTGAAGAGACGACGCATCAAACGGAGCTCATTATTAAAGTATTGAGGAGATCCAATTTTGCATTGTAAGTGTATTTATTTTTCTACACAAATACAGGACTATGCGACATGAAGGGAAAGTACCTTAAATATCGTAGATAGTTAGGACATTTTGCTGAAAGAAGACTTTGTTATTTTTAAAAGTTAGTAATATTGCATTCAAAGATTTTCTAAAAATTACGTCGTCATAGACAATAAATAATATTGTTGAAATTTGAATCAAACATTTTACGTTATTCCTTTCTTTTATGATACTATGTTACTGAAGAAGAATTATAATTTTTTGTTTATTCCTTCGATTGGCATCATAAAAATACAGGTGATTTTTTTTAACGTTTAAATTGGTTGGATTCTTGTACAAAAGTTTGTTAAATTTTTTATTTTAATGTTAAGGTCGACAGACAGGCTGAAGGTCCGCTTGATGGTAGGTGGCTACCGTCGCCTATAAAGCAAGCAACGCCATAAGTGCTACAAGTGCGCTACCGACCATACAAGGATTAAGGATATCACTTACTCACTCACAGAAACACAACAGCACATATGTTGTTATTTCACGGTGGTATTCTGTAAGGGGGTGGTTACTGCCGCCAGACGGGCTGCCCAAATGACTGCGACACGCAGTGTGCCCTACCACTACTTTTCAAATCCAGACCACAGTCAATTTTAAAAATTATATTAAAACTTCCAAAGTTAACCCCGCCGGGAATCGAAGAATCGAACCCGGATCCCCTTGAAACGTTAGGCAAGCACCCTTGCCACTCGTCCATTATTAATAATCGCTGATATTTGAGATCTTTATATATTTTGTTCTAGGTATGTTCGAGTGGCTCTAACCTTGGGACTTTTCGGCCTTCTTTTCAGTGTAACATATTTATTTCTAAAATGATTCAAAAGAATCTAAAATAAGGTTTTTATTTGGGTTTCACATCCACTTGTGATAACTTGGGGTTTCAAGTGTAAGCATGCTCTAGTTTTATGTGTTCGTTTTTATGTGTCGGCATGGTTTATAGTAGAATTTATTTATTTAATTTAATACATTACTTTGGTAGAAGGCTGACTTGTAATATATATTTTTTGCACACCAAATGTGGTAATACATCAATATGTCGTCCCAATGGACGCTATTATTATTTGAAATATCTCGTTTTACTCCCATGCACAGGCAAATGATTTCATAAATAAAACATTCGTGTTATGTTTACCGGAAATGCATTAGTTTCATTTACATATATGTTTACTGTGAGGAAACTGTTTCCCCTCTATTGAAGACTCCTTGTGAAGATATAGTTTTTTTAATAGTTAAAAGTGGATCGTGTCCAATTTTCTGATTACTAACAGACTGAAACTCCGTGAGTAGCTTCGGTTTGCAGAGACGTCTACCTTTTCCCTCTGCGAAAATTCTCGATAGAGGTAGCTAAAACTAACAAACTCAGTACTGGGAAAACGTACCACTCAATTATGCGGCCAGTTTATTATACAAATGTTTACTAAGCTGCAGACAAAAAAATCAGCTGGTTAGTAATCCCATCCCTCCCGAAATACCACTCGAAATTATTAATAACCAGCTGATTTATGAACATTCAGTTCGCTTTGGTCATAAATGACGAATGTGGAAAACCAATAATGACACTCGTTTACCAAATAGTGTAACAGAAGGGACACTATACCATCGTCATCCATTTTCGCAAAAATAAATTTAGTTTTCAAAATGTGAAATGGGTAACCAGGCACTTATTATACTAGTTAAAGTGTTTACCTACAACAAAACGATTTAATTCAAATTCAAATATTTTATTGCAAACCATAATGTATAAAGGATGTTACAATATAAAAATTAAGACCAGTATGGACCCTGTTGGGCATGCATTTAGTTTTATTATGGCTAAAAAAGTTAACAACTAATAAAATAGCATATTGTGCTGAATTGTATCTACTTATATTATTTTGAGAATATTTTGCTCCAGCCTGAAATAACTCAGGCTTCGTGTAGACTTGTATGTACCCATACCCATATTTGTGTGTATATTATTGTTTGTATACACAACAAAAATCCACATCAGATTCTGGCTCTGCAAGCCGATTACTGATAAATTTAGGAAAAAAAAACTAAGTATATCGAACCGCGCCGCCTCTACTTACCTCCCATGATGTCTAGGATCCCATGGGATTCTAGGATAACTCTTTGTTAGAGGTATTTCTGTTATTATAACGGTTTGATAAAAGCGGAAAACCGCTTGAATGTTGGAAAATATTTAAAATAAAAACACAAAACATGTATACACAGCATTTTATTTTTAACATGACATGCACCTTTTTTTACTTATTACACTTTTCATTTTTCTATACATATTTACCCAAGAGAAGACCGAACTTGTACTGTATTTTATGAGTATATACTTCACCAGGATTGAGCACAGAGTTAGGAAAATTTTTCTGCAACCAAAGAAACTGTCTTGTCAATTAACTTCGATAGGAAAACGTAGGTACCCTGTCTTTGTAAATTATAATACTAAAAACCTTCCTCGAGAACCACTCTATCCATTGGTGAAAACAGCATGAAAATCGGTGCAGTAGTTTTTGAGTTTATCGCGAACAGACAGACAGACAGCGCGAAAGACTTTGTTTTAATATGTAAGGATAACCTGTTACTCGCTGATAATGTAGCTTTCTATAGGTGAAAGAATTTTTAAAATAGGTTCAGAAGTTTTTGACTTTATTTATTCAAAACATACAAATCTTCTCTCTTCATAATAATAGTTACAGATTATTGGGATTAATAGAAATTATGTTTCACTGGAATAAACCAATTTCTTTGTCACGTACATGGTTGACAGCATCCGGGTAGTTCTGAGGCATCAAAGAGAAGAGCCCGTGCTTCTTGTAATAAACGCCCTGTTTTCCATTCAAGGGCACATAACCATAACTCACTTTTCCCTAGAAAATTAAAATGCAATCATGTTCAAACATTAAAGCAAAAGTTAAATTAAGTTGTAAGCATGGGCGTAGCCACGGTGGGGCAGGGTGGGGCGCTTGCCCCACTCTGGCTCTGACCTGCAAGGTGCCTAATCAAGTTTGTTATAGGGTGTGGGTGTAACCTTTTTGTATGAAAAAATTAACCGGGGTAAGACCGCGGGTATAGTTTGCTAGTTATATATTATTTTAGACTGCTGCCCCACCCTGAGCCCATGGCTGGCTACGCCCCTGGTTGTAAGTAAAAGTAAGTATAGTAAAAATAAATGTAAACAGTCCATCGCATGACATACCTCGCTTCCTTCCTCTTCTTCACCATTCGCACTAGACTCACTTTCGGAACCTTCATCATGCTCGCCTTCAATTTCGCCTTCCTCTTTGTTCACGTCTTCGTTAACATTCGCCGTCTACGTTCAATTAAATTTCATTATTATCCCTTTTTCTTAGGTGTTAATACAACACTTATTCAATATTTATTGCTCATAATAATAACCACATAACGTTCATCTCAATACGTTAATCTAGGTATATTTTTATAGATATACCTAGATTGTAACAAACTTAAACGAAATGAATAAATGTATATAAACTGACCTCTACAATTTTATCCGGATCAGGCAAAAGGTTACCAGTGTAGAACTGCATTCCAGGTTGATTGCTGTACAGTTCTAGAACGCGCCCAGTTAGCGGGTGAAGTACTCTGTAAAATTATATATTACCAAATATAAATCAATATACATTATAAAGACTTAGGTATTAACATAAATGCTATTTCTATAAAAAAGCTAATGTTTGTTTTTTAACGTTCTTCTTTTTGAAAATCTTTCGAAAATTTCAAATATTTGCGAAGCCGGAGCGGGTCGCTAGCACTAAATAAAAAAAAGAAGAAATTGCACGTATATAAAAAACTAGCTGGTGCTCGCGACTTCGTCCGCGTAGAAAAGTATAAAAAGCCATCTACCGTATTTTGGATAGATGCCAAGCCGCTGTACTTACTTTTATTTTAGATTGATTGATTGATTTATTCCTACTGAATGAAGCATTTTCCCGCGATAAAAAGTATCCTATGTTCATCACAGATAATGTCGGCTTCTAATGGTAAAAGAATTTTTCAAATCGGTGCAGTAGTTTCGGAGCCAACAACAACAAACAAACAATCAAATCTTTCCTCTTTATATTATTAGTATAGATAAGTAAATGTATTTTTTAATAATACCCACTACCTCAAACGTACGAGAGATTTACATCTATCGTAGACTGCATTTTTAATTGTTATCGAGGTACTTTTGAGCATTTTAAGTACTTAGATAGATAAAAATCTATGACTAAACCTACCTAGCTTGGAAGGTCAGATCTTGTTCAGTTCCTTGTGTTATGCAGAAATTTAGATCGTAACCGCCCAAAGGAACTCGGGGCATCATTGTTCTGAGAACGCGCGGCACCCTGAAGTCGAATGCAGTCCCGCCAACCACTTTCTTCTCGCCTATTAAACAAAATAAACATCCTTTGTCTTTACATAGTGTTTTTGTAACTGCCTTTTTGGTGAGGCATAACTATTAACAGAGTAAACTGAACTTTAACAATTATATCTAACAGAACAAGCATAGGCTTCTCTCTTTGTCTTGCCCCTTTTATCTTCTGCTTATTTTCTTATCCAATTAAAATAATGAAACGAAAAATGAAAAATTAAATATTTTATCACCTGTCACGCATCCTTCTTCATCGGTCACCGTATATTTATCAGAGTTGATTGTAAAGATATGGTCGTACATATTTTCGTTGCCGGCATGCTGAAAATTATAATTAAATCTATATATAAATTATATTTTTAAATTAGTCTACTTGACAGATGGTGAAAGAGGAGGCGCTAATATTTTTCATTTTGAATACTTTTACATACATGTCCTGCGAGATTGAAGTACGTTGAGTTACTCAAGTTGAGTATTGTCGGTTCACTGGTTGAGCACTTCATATCAATTTTGAGTGTATTGTCACAAGTGACTTCGAAGGTGACCTGAGCCAACACGGTGCCTGGATAACCTTCACTGAACCTTTCTGATACGTGAGTCATTATCACTTTATTCTCACTTACATAAGATCGCCAATTCACCTGAAAACATATAAACACGATATACAGAAGAAGTAATTTAAAATTTGGCTGCACAACAACAAAATGGGTTTTGTGTTTGACTAAAATTTTTATGCTTACATTTTTCAAAAGGTATCATAACATACTTATAATTAGGCAAAATAATTAAGAAATTAAAGCTGTCCCCTTTTAACCGTTTTTTATCAAGCTGTACTTTCATGGACGTGACGATTTGCTTAATGTATATATACGTATACTAGCTGGTGCCCGCGCTTCGTCCGCGTTCTCTATAGCCTATAGCCTTCCTCGATAAATGGACTATACAACACAAAAAGAATTTTTCAATTCGAACCAGTAGTTCCTGAGATTAGCGCGTACAAACAAACAAACTCTACAGCTTTATATATTGTTATAGATTTAAGTATAGATTAGTAAATGTCACCTTATCGAAACCAACATGTCCACCATGGTAGTGATGGTGTCCTTTGTTTTTGGAGAGCATGTACATTCTTCCTGAAGGCTTAACCACCATGGTTCTATCACGAATGATATTTGCGTATCTGCCGATTGTAGCTCCGAAGTATGGATTCCTCGGTTGAAAGTACTCTAGATTAAGCATTAACATTAAGTAGTAATGAATCATTTACTGCTAACTTTTGCCCGCGACTTCGTCCGCGTTGAAAAAAGGTAAGTAGCCTATCCTGTGTGCTATACGTCAAAATGTTTATCTATGAAGTTTCATGAAAATCAGTTAATTCGTTTAAGAGTTATGGAGGAGTTATGGAAAACATAAAGTAAGTCTTAAAACGGAATCCTAATAGATTAAGTCAAGGTCGAATAGTTTACAGACCGTAGGGCTAACAGATTATCTAGTCAATAGTCAATACTAATAATAAATCTGTACGTGTATTGTAGTACCTATATTATATATGTTCCTCATGTTCCACAATAACTCTTAGATAAACATTTAAACGTACAGGGCACAATAATAGGTTACTTTTTTCTTTTTCAACGCGGACGTAGTCGCGGGCGCCAGCTAGTTTTCTTATAAAAAGATACATAAAGTAATCTGTACTGTACCCAATTTACCATCAAGTTATAGTGAAATAATTTTATTGAACAAGTAATAGGTACCTTCCAATGTATCAAACCCGGCAACGACGTCGTCAGGTACGCCTTTTCTGTCTGGAACTTGAATGGAAGTAATGGTTGCACCATACGTGATAACCTTTGAGTAATACAAGAGAAGCAAATTTGTTAAGCATATGAATGAAAGTTTAAAAACAAAATTATCTCACTCAATGAAATATATTTTTTTAAATATAAAATCCGTATTTTTATCTTGCTTGAAAATTGAGCTTCGTCACGTTTGTCACGTCCATTTACGGATATAAAGTAGGCCACTATACTTATCTTTCCACGTGCTCATCACTTATTTATTTGCTTACAAAACTAATAACCAAATATTTTTTCAGGGTAAAAAGTATCCCCTTATATGTTAATTTTTTCTGCGTTGAGCTGTTCTTGCGTGAAAGAATAACAGACATCCATACATTCATTCTCACAAAATCTCACGTATAAGTAGTACTACTAGTAGGAAGTAGGATATGAATAAAAATATACCTGCACAAGCATTCTATTCTTAGTTTTCCATGTGTACCTTCGTACAATGTCTATATTTGTACTAGAACTGCACGGACTCTTTTGTGTTGTAGAGGTGTCTGACTCATTGGGTTTCATTGTCGACTCTTTGGAAAATACCTTCGATGTTCGGCTTTTTTGCCCCAGTGTCGATTGTTTCGGCATGAAACCAAATCCATCAACTATCAGCTCCACATCAGGTGGCTTAGGTGGCTCCTGTTCAGGCACCTGTTCAGGTTTAGCCTCCTCTACATCACCGCTAGCTTTTTCATCTAAAGCTTCCTCCATATTTGTCTACTGGAAATTTTGAATTTAATTACAAATAAACTTATTTTTTTTTAAGTTTTTTATTATATAATTACTAAAAATTTTGCATCCTAATTTTTTTATGTCATTTTGCAAACCAAAAGTGATTTGACGGATCTTAACCAAATCGATTGTATCGAATTTTTTTTAATTATAGGATTAAAAAAGTTCTAATTCAATTAGGTTGAAGCAATGGTATTGGTATGTTTGAATATGAATCTAGAAGATCTGAGTTTTTAATGAAAAATAAAATTCCATACCGAGCAGTTTGAAATTTCATAATTTTCCCCTCATTTAAATTCACCATGTTAATTATATAGATTTAATCCTTATGATTGACCCTATCCATTGATGCCATAAATGTACAGGCTGTTATTTTATTCGATTCTCGTGTATGAGAAACGTACTTTACTTTACTTAGTACATTACTTTACTTTACCTCCTAGTGCGGTTAAAATGTATAATTATAAACCATAGGCTGCTCCGAATTGGGTTAGGTTGATAAAAAGAAGTGATTAGTTTATTTTTTTAATTCTCTTATTTAAGTACAATCAAACATTATAAATAAGTAGAAAACCATCATTCGTTATAATCATCAGCACTTATAATTTATGATTCATGCATAATTATGTATTACAGAGCTTATTTTAAAATATTTAAAATTATCATTTTTCAAACCCAAAAAACTTTGACCGCTTGCTTATCAAGTTCAATGGAATCTGTCTTCCATTTTTCTGATTCATGAAAAATGTCACTCATCTCTTCGATGTATCCAACTTCCTTACATGGTGACGGTGGAATGATACTTATGATCGGTATACCAATCTCTTGAAACGAACTCATAGATGAAAATCCACTTTCATCTTCTATAAAATTTGACGTGTTATTTATATCAATTTTTTTATCAACTACAACTTTTGATGATTTATTTGGGACTGTATCACCGTTTACCGGAACACTGTTTTGCTCTTTTTCGTCTTTCGCAACCTCGATAAAGTCGTTACCCAAACTATAAGTGAGTGGAGGCGGTGTCAAAATAAAGTGATCTAAAGAATTGAAATCTTTAACATCGACGAATTTGTTCGGTATCCCGTGGTAGACATCAGAATCGTCGTAAACGGTGTTCAGAGCTAAATTATTAGTTTTTTCTGAAATATTTTCCTCGATCAAGTTTATGTTTATGTTTGAGGATTCTTTATTTGTTTGAACATTTTCTATATTAGTATCGTTTATGCAGTTAGAAGAGAGGTCGGGGAGTTTTGTGCTGAGTACTGTGTTGGCAAGAGTGATCAACCTCGACATTTCTTCTGTAATCTTATGCGTTGCTTCTGATTCGGAAGATAACGATAATTTTGATTGTGACCTGTAAATTAACAATTATTATATTTCTTTTATGAAATTCTTAAATTAAATAAATTTATTTTTAAATATCATTACAATATTTTTACTTGTTATTTGACTTGCTTTTTTTTCTTACCATAAACTATTGCAGTTTTTCAACCCGTTAACATTACTAATTGACTTGCTGATTTTCCGAGAGTTAATTTTCTTGACGGGCGTCAAGGAATATTCCAAATGCTTATTAACATGCATGACAGATCGCGATCGGGGTAGCTCCGCAGATTTGAGAGGTTTCAGCGAAGTCTTTGGACAAACAGTCTCCTTCTGTTGGAGTTGAGATGTGTTTGACTGGCATTCTATATGCTCTTTTACTTTGTTCAGGAAAGTCACGATCTGTTGAAGTAAAGCTATGTGCATCTGTCTATTCGCCTCAGTCTGAAAATAATCCACATTTTTAATACATAAATACACAATTTGTAAAATTAAATAAATCGCCAGCTGGCTAAGCGAAATTAAACGTTCGCATTGCATTATTCGCAAAACGTCATTACGCAACCATATAAATCCACATAAAAGTAATTCAATATTAATATGAAGTAAATATGTGTATTAACAATTTTTTTTTAAAACTTTATTAGGCGAATAAAATTAATAAAATCAGGGGAAATAATTCGTGACACCGTGCGAGCCGAGATTGACGCAGCCACAAAAACTAGGCAGGAAAAAAATTGAACAACAAAATGAACGTTTTTGGAGTTCTTTTGACGAAAATATCTTGGGTTCCACTTTCCCTTTTTCTAGCTTGACATGGAACATTTGCTGGTGATGAACTACAACATCCACATCTTCCCCTAATTAACTCTCTGTTAACTTACACCGCCTGCAGCTGTACAAAGTATTGATTGTAGAGTAAAAATTAATTATCCAAATTTGTAGAAGATTTTATGTAAAAACTTTTGTCAGAAATATTCATAATATTCGCGATATGAGCAAAAACCCAGTAAGGTACCTTCAAACATCCACACCCTTGAAGACTTTTTAGTATCTTCACCTGGATAAACCATTGCAAGGTATATGGTGTACCAATTTACAAAACTACACGAATTATTGCCCCTGATTGCCCATAATCGGCTTAATTTGATTTAACTATAGCGTCCATAGCCGATATACGAGTATA